>OY728127.1:277083683-287083683 GCA_963277665.1 Viscum album
AACAATGGATTGTTAAATTATCCGTGGATAGCTTGCCAACCCCCCTGGACACCCTATACCCCCCCTGGACAGCCCCACCACCCCCATAGATAGCCCACCCACCCCCACTAGACATCCCCCACCCCCATGAAGAGACCGTCCACCACCTTGACAACTCGTACCCCCCTAGACAGCCCCACCACCCCCGTGGACACCCCATACCCCCTGGACATCCCCCACCCCTGTGGACAGCCCGACCACCCCCTGGACACACCATACCCCACTGGACATCCCCACTAACCCCGTGGACACCCCTACCCCCCTAGACAGCCCCCACCCCCGTGGATATCCCACCCACTCCCTGGACACCCCTACCCCCTGGACAGCCCCGCCACTCCCATGGATAGGCCCCCACCCTCATGGACACCCTATACACCTTGGACAGCCCCCCACCTGCGTGGATAGCCCACCCACCCCCTGGACACCCCCTACCCCCTAGATAGCCCCATCACCCCCGTAGACAGCCCGACCACCCCCTGGACACCCCCTACCCCCTGGAAAACCCCCACCCCCGTGGATAACTCACCCACCCCTCGACACACCCTACCCCATGGACAGCCCCACCACCTCCATGGACAGCTCTCCCACCCCCATGGACACCTCGTACCCCCTTAGACAACCCTTCCACCCCTTGGAAAGCCCGCCCACCCCTGGGACACCCCGTACCCCCTGGACAACCCACCACCCCCATGGATAGCTCACCCACCCCCATGGACACCCCGTGCCCCTAGATAGCCCTTCCATACCTCGTGGAAATCCCCCTTGGACACCCCGTACCCCCTGGACAACCCCTCCACCCCCATGGACAGCCCACCCACCACCCAGACACCCCGTACACCCATGGACATCCCCCACCCCTGTGGACAGCCCACCCACCCCCTGTACAACCCCACACCCCAGAGACCCCCATCCCCCCCAGACACCCCACCCCCTGGACACCCCAACCCCCTAGATAGCCCCCACCCACCTGAACCCCCCCAACCCGTGGACACCCCCAACCCCCGTGGATAGCCCACCCACCCCCCATGGACACCCTACCCCCTGGACAGCCCCCCCACCCCTGTGGACATCCTTCCCACCCCCCGGACACCCCCACCCCCAGGGACAACCCCCACTCCACTGGACAACCCCCTAACCCCCTGGATGGGCCCCACCCCCTAGACACCACCCCCACCACCTAGACACCCCCACCCCCTCGACACCCCACCCCCATGTACAACCCCCCCTTGGACTCCCCCCCAACACTCCTAGACACCACCCCACCAATTGGACACCCCACCCCCTTGGATGACCCCCTACCCCCTGGAAAACCCCCTAGACTCCCCCACCCCCTAGACCACCCCCACCTTGGGCAACCCCCAAACCCCCTTGACTGTCCCCACCCCCTGGATACCACCCCCTAGATACCACCCCACCCTCTAGACCCCCTACCTCCTTGGAAAGCCCCCAACCCCCTGGAATGCCCCCACCCCCTGGACACCCCCACCCTTGGACCCCCTCCCCTTGGACACCCCTACCCCCTTGGACATCCCACCCCAATCCCCTGGACACCCCACCCCTTGGACACCCCCACCCCCTGGACACCCCCACCCCCTGGACACCCCCTACCCCCTGGACACCCAACCCAACCCCCTGGACAACCCCCACCCCCTGGATAGCCCCCCAACTGGACATCCCCTACCCCCTTGGACAACACCCCAAACCCCTGGACATCCCCCCACACCCCTTGAAATCAATATATTATTTCACTCCTCAACACTATATCATGTCAAAATAATTTATAAAAAATACAATCCAATCAATAAGAACATCAATGTCCCCCTTTTTATTTGTTTTACAATACCAACAAACAACCCTTATACCAATACGTTTGTATCTTTTTTCACATTATTGATAATAAATACAAAGGATATCTTAGGATCTTCTCATTTCATTTAACTTCTCTAAAAGATACCATCTTATTACTTTTTTACTCAGAATTACATCCTGCATCACCTTTGAGAGAAAGAAAGTTTCACTGACAACTTACCTAAGAGACTTTAGTTAATTTACTTTATATCTATATGGGATAACATAGAAAATAAGATAGAATTAACCAAGACATAAAGGTTGTACATTATTAAACTGAACATGTGATACCATTTTGAAATAACTCAAATTAGGGGTTGTATAACAGATCCCTCATAAAGATATAGTCTACTGTCAAATCAACACACAGATTATAAAATTCAATCATAAGACATAATATGATATTTTATGGTTTTGAATGGGGGATATCATTATTAACCTAAAGTGAATTTGTGGTATATAATGATAGGTGTTCTATATTCTGAACTATGTGTTATTCTGTAGGTAAATGCACAGGGAAGATTCTTGCTTCTGGACAAATTACAGGATCTGTACCAATGGTTTCCAAAACCGTTGGTATAGAATTGGAAAAACCACTCTTTACCAACAGTTTACAATCATTGGTAAATTTATTAGTTCAATATTTACCAACAGTTTCAACAACCATTAGTAAAGGCCTATTATTCTCAATCTTTACCAACGATTTTCAGAAACTATTGGTAAAGATCTATTACAATAGTTTATAAACCATTGGGAAATATAATATGATTTCTAGTGGCTTATCCCAATGGTTATTTTATAACCCATTGGTATAAGCCTATCCCCACGGCTTTCTTTCCAACGGTTGGCTAAACCATTGGTACACGTTTTACAAATGGTTACACAACCTTTACTAATGGTTTTAAACCATTGGTATATACAAAATTTCTAGTAGTGTTTACCTCTTGAATGCTTAGCAAGAATCTATATTAATGAAGTTTCAAGACTTCATGGTGTACCTCTATCGATTGTGACTAACTGTGATCCCCATTTTACATCAAAATTTGGGAAAAGTCTTCAGAAGTCCCAAGATATTGAGCTTCATTTGAGCACCACCTACCACCATCAAACTGATGGATAATCATAGAATATTATTCAAACTTTATAAGAAATTTTGAGATCTTGCTCACTTTACTTTCAAGGTATGTGGAATCAATATTTACCTTTGGTAGAATTTTCCTATAATAATAGCTTCCATTCAAGTATTCAAATGGCACCACATGAAGCGTTATATGGAAAGAGATGTCATTCACCAAATTTTTAGGATGATGTTTGTGAAAGGAATCTTATAGGCCTAGAAATTGTTAAGGAATCAATGGAAAAGGTGAATATTATTCAAACCCATATCAAAGAAACTAAAAGTAGGAAAAAGAGCTATGTTGATAACCGAAGGAAGGATTTTGAATTTCAAGTGAGAGATCATTTTTTCTTGAAGGTATCTTTATAGAAGGGTGTTATAATATTTGATAATAAAGGAAAATTAAATCCCAAGTACATCAAAACTTTTTAAATTTTAGAATGAATTGGATTTTTCACTTATCATTTAGCAATGCCACCAAGTCTCTCTAAAGTTCATGATGTGTTCCACATATCACTGTTAATGAAATACATGCTAGACCCAATGCATATACTCACTTATGAATAAATAGAACTGTAACATGATCTATCTTATTATGAAGAGCCTATCAATATTTTTTACACTAGAGAACAAGTGTTAAAGAATCAGACGACTCGATTGGTAAAGGTTATTTAGAGAAACCATAAAATGGAAGAGGTGATGTGGGAACTTGAGGAAATAATGATGAATAACTACACGAATCGTTATATGAGGTGATATTCTAGAAATTTCAAGGATGAAATTTTTTGGAGGGAATAATGTAACACTATAATTTTTCACAGTACGTTTTCTTTTTAAATAAATTCAATAGCCTTCGTTGCATGCAACACTGAGTTTGAGCACACCACAATCTATTAACCTAGATATTTAAATAAAGGTTATGAATAATATTAACCAAATTATGAAACTTATGTCTATATGGTTTATATTATGTGTTTCTTAGACAATTATATAAGAACAAATCTGATTTTTCGCATAAAAACTATATTTTTAAGTGGAATTTTACCAACTTTTCATGACGAACCTATTTTAAAACTAAATTTTGGAAATTTTATAATTTTTTTTCAAAATATACTTAATGTTTGATTTTTTTTATATCAAAATTAGATTATGGTGAATTTTTGGTATTTTTCTGAGAAGTTTCATTTTTTGATGAATAGTGAAAAACACTACATGTAGTTAAAAAACCGACTTTTTGTTTAAATAATTATTACAATTTAAATTGATTTTTAAAGTATAAATAGATAAATAATACAAATATTAATATAATTTAGTTTATTTTAATCATTTTTATATTCAAATTAGATATAATAACTTATTGAACTGTTGAACGTTTCCTTTTACCTGTATTCTGGCCACATCTGTGTGATTAGTGTTAAACTTAATTTAACAACTTCTGTGAATTGAATTTGAAAAAATGGAAATAGATGGTTGTAATCAGTATTAAATTTAGAGTATAATAGGATCAACTTAATTTTTATATATTATGAATAACTACTTTAGAAATTTTTTATTTACCACGGTTAAGGGTAAATTGAGTAATTAAAGATAAAAATAATATATAATATTATAAAATTACCCTAAAAATTGTCCTAATTTTAATGGATAAGTCGGTTTAGATGAAAATAAACCTTAGTAAAAAATTATTAACTTTTTAAGACACTTGGATAAGAATATTACATTTATCATATTTTATTTAAAGTTAGTTAAAAATGTCATACTCATGTTTTTTAATAAGTATTACATTTTTAATACATGGTTATACAGAATATAAATTCAACTATAAATATTCATTTGAAATATAATAAATTTATATTCATCATTATAATTTATTTTTTAATATTTAGAGAATAAATAATTTAATTAAAGGCTTTCATAATAATGATGCAATAATCTTTTAATTAATGGAAATATCAAATAAATGATATTAAAAATATTAAAATAAATATAATTTTACATAATTAATGACATAAATTTTTATCTATAACTTATAAATTTTATTTATATATTATAATTTTCTTTTAGAATTTATTATGTTTTTATGATATTAAAAAATAAATAATGAATAGTATCAAAATTGACAAAAATGATACTTTAAAATAAATAATATTTTATTAAATGGCATAAAATTGATAAAAATATAAAATTAGGCCAAATAACTATAATAAGGTTAATATTTTATTAATGACCCATTTTGGGGTTCTTTTTTCATTTTATAATAACTATATTAACCCTAAAGAGTAAAAAAGCTAAATTGTCACGGTAAGAGTTAAAGGGTTTAACTAAGGGTTAAATCCAAAAGATATGGTTAATATTGTGACCTAAATAGTGTAAAAATCATTTTTTGATAGTATTTAGACCGATAATTATATTATATTATAAATAACTCACTTTGAACCTATTTGAAATCAAAAATCAATTTATATTAATTTAATATTTTAAAGGATTCCAAGAGTTCCCCTCTACTATTATAAAAAAGAGCCTCCTCCCTCACTTCCTCACACCACATTAAGCCTTATATATTGAAAAAACCCTGAAATTTTATTCTCCCAACATTCTTATTTATGTTTTAGAGGTATCAGTATTCTAAAAAGACCAAACCTAGTTTCCCTAAGAGGAGATCCAAAGGAAGTCCACCAAAGAAGAGGTAATTGTTTTACCAATTAATTTAAGTTAATTTCTTATTATACTTCATATTCATATATTCTTTCTATAATAAAGTAATAAATGTAGTATAATATATATTCTTATATTTTATTATGATTATGGAACAACCATATTCCTTCTTTTATCAATCCTACTAAAAACAATATCACCATGCGTGTGTACGTATGACTTACCATCTACATGGTGTGGTGTAATTTGTTTTTCATCATCACTTTATTTGGATGTGTGTAATGATGAATATAATGGATAAAATAATAAATATGAAATTATATTGGTTATTTATAATTAATATACCATGAAATTCCTTACCACTTTACCATTAAGGGAATGATACCGTCGCTCATGCATATATATGACCTATCATCTCCACTACGTGATGAGATTCATTCTCCGCATTAACCATTCAAAAATGATTGTAAAAAATATATATGATTTTTTAATATAATATATATGAATTAAATATAATTATTTATATCAAGAAAATATATCCTATTCATAATAAATAGGACTTATATGAAAAAAACATAAGAAAATGAAGCTGTTGACACCCAAAACAATGGTAATATTTAAATATTATTAACAAAATGATATAAGAGTATAATATATGATATGATAAATATGGATATTGTTTTGGTATAATTTAATAACATACTTAAACCATTATAAATGAGGTTAACATACCCTCGACTAAAGTAAAGTACAAGTTAAGGGTTAACTTTGTTATCTCATTATTATTCGGGATTGTTTATACGTAAGTATTTACTGGGACATATTTATCATCCCTATCCATGTTTCTTAAAAATGTATTTCAAAATATTCTTACTATTATTCTACAATTTTTTAAATTCATTTTTATAAAATGTTTTGAAATAAATATTTTTTTTCCAAACGAGGTACTTTATGTGCTTTTCGAAAAAATATGAAAGGAATTTTATTTTTTTATCTTATAAGGAATGAGTGAAACTTCTTTTAAAAGCGTACATGATTCTTATCAATAGAAATGTTTTATTTTAAAATTTTGTGTCCATTTTAAAATAATTTCAATATAAAAGGGGTATTTATCTCAAGAAAATTTTAATGATTTTATTAGATTATTTTCATCTATGTCAATATCCTTTATTGGATTTTATGATTAATTGAGGTTGATTTCTTATGACACAATCTACCATATTGTATTGAAGAGTTTATGTTATGTTTGAACATGGATGTGCTATTTTGATACCATTAATGGTTTAAGGTTAATGTATTAAATTTTTTTATGCTAGTTTTAATACAAATGTTTATATTGGTTATGTTTCACCCTTTTCATATGAGGAATGCATTGGACTTAGTAAGTGATGGATGAGACCCACTATAGCCCATCGATGCATCAGTATGTCTCATGAGACAAACTAGTTTGGGTTTTTACCCATTTATGTATGGTGTATTGGATAAAGCTTTGATAGTATGTTTATGATGTCCGACATTATGCATTCCCTCATTATGGGATTAGTTATTGATATTACATGGGACTATTCTACTAGTATAATATCCATGTGAATGGTTATATAGAATTATTTGATTTATTATGGCCATATTATGCTCAAAAGTATGTTTAATTATCTTATGTTTCAATTATACACCTTTCCTTAAGGTTTATACTTATTTAGTCATAATAGCTTCCACTGTAAGCTTACCCTTAATGAGCATCTGATCTCACCCCTTTCTTTTGTTCTATTTTACCAGGATGCCAAGATGTGTATTATTACTGATATTCAGGGTTAATCTAGAAGATTAATGGAATTCTAAATAAATTATCTATTTTTTATTTTTTGTTTTTAATTGTAATGTAAGGTTCATGTATGTAATCTATTTTCCAAGATTGTTAAACTAATTGTTACTTTGGGATTCAAAATTTTCATCTACACCAATGTAAGAAATTAAGGCACCAACTCCAGGCTACTAGGGTTGAGGTGTTACATTCATTAATCACTACACCAAATTTTGTATTTAGCGGCGGGTTTTTTTTTCGTTTAGAGGTGGTTCGAACTGCCGCTAAATCATTCTGTGTCGGTTTTGGAAAACCACCACTAAATCGTGTTTAGGGAAATAATTAGCGGTGGGTTTTTAGCAGCGGTTTAAACCATCGCTAAATTGTTTTTAATTTTTTTTAATTTAGTTTTTTAATTTTTTTATTTTAGTAATTTATTTAATTATTTATTTTTGTAATTTATTTATTTATTTATTTATTTATTATTACCATGCACATGCCTATCTCCATGGGCATGCCCATGCCATATAAAGAAATTCTGTGTTGGGTGAGATTTGAACCCCTTACCTCTTGCTTGTTCTCCAAAGACTTTATCACTCCAGCAGGCTCTTCATGTGGTTAATAAATCAAATTTAATATACTTATACATGTATATATTAATAAAAAAACAAATAATACATAACAAATAGATACACTCTAAATAATTATTAATCAATATGATTAATCAAAAATCAAAAATCAATAATTAATAATATATAATATATAATATATAACATATAACATATAACATATAATATATAAGACATAATATATAAGACATAATATATAATACATAATATCTAATTGATAATATATAATATATAATATATAATATATAATATGTAATATATAATATATAATATATAAAAGATAAAAGATAATAGATAAAAGATAATATATAATATATAATATATAACATATAATATATAATAGATAATAGATAATAGATAATATATAACATATAACATATAATATATAAGTAATGTATAAATAATAAATTAATGAAAAAATAATTTAATATATGATAAATAAATAACAAATTAATAACAAATTAATAATAAATTAATAAATAATAGATAAATAAATAAATAAAAAATAAAAAATAATAAATAATAAATAGAAAATAAGAAATAAGAAATAAGAAATAAGAAATAAGAAATATTAAATAGTAAATGGGAAATAGTAAATAATAAATAATAAATAATAAATAATTAAAAATTAACAATAACTAATAATTAATAATTGATCATTAATAATTAAGAATTAATATTTAAAAATTTATAAAAACATAATAAATTTTTAATAAATAATTAATAAATACTTAATAAATAATTAATAAATAATGAATATTGAATAAATAAATAAATAAATAAATAAGAAATAAATAATAAAAAAATAAATAAATTAATATTTAGCAAATTAAAAATAAATTAATAAATAATAAATAGTAATAAATAAATAAATAAATAAATAAATACATAAATAAATTGATAAATAAATAAATAAATAATTATAAATAAATAATTAATAATTAATTATAACTAATAATTAATAATTGATATTTACAATATTAATAATTCTTAATTAATAATTAATAATTAATATTTAAATTTTAATATTTAATATGCAATTTGAAATATTTAATATTTAATAAATAATTAATAATTAATTATCATTTAATTAATAAATAATCAATAAATAATAAATAAATAAATGAATAATAAACTAATAATAAATTAATATTTCTTAAATAAAAAATAAATTAATAAATAATACATAATAAAGAATAAAGAATAAAGAATAAGGAATAAAGAATAAATAATAATAAATAAAGAATAAAGAATGAATAATAAATAAATAAATAAATAATAAATAATAAATAATTAATAATAACTAATAACTTATAATTTATAATTAATAAATAATAATTAATTATTCAATAATTAAAAATTAATTAATAAAAAATGAATAAAAAATGACTAAATAAATAATAAATAAATAAATAGTGAATAATAAACTAATAATTAATTGTTAATAATTAATTAATTAACATATTAAAAATAAATTAATAATTAATGTGTACATAATAACTAAATAATAAAGAAAGAAAGAAATAAATAAATAAAAAATACTAAATAAATAAATTATAATAAATAAATAAATAAATAAATAATATTAAATAAATAAATAAATAAATAAATAAATAATAATTAATTAAATAATTAAATAAATCATAAAACGTTAAGAACCTCTGAAAACCCTAAAAACACTGAAATGACCATAAAATATGATTTGATACTTCTTTTTCAGTGCCATAACTAGTAAAATCGAAGATCATAAAATGAGCTTCAATATGATATGTGGTACAGGCTGAACGGACACCTCGATCGAAAGTTATAACCATTTGAATTTTAAGAAATCGGTGTCTGTAACTAAAACCTCTGTTTCAAAGGCCTTTTGGAACTTTATGTTGGAATAAAAAGAGTTACTATACTCAAAGAGTTGGCACTAGACCTAAGAGGCATAGTGCTCGTTGCAAGCCTCGATTTGATATGTGGTAGAGCCCAAACAGACACTTGGATTAAAATTTATGGCCATTTGAACTTCAAGTTTGATTTTTGACTTTTGAATTTTAAATATATTTTTTTCCTTTGATTATCACATGATTTAAATCTCACTTGGTTTTTGCTCATTTGATAAACTTCGATTTGACTGGTTGTGGAGCTGAAATGGACTCTCGAATCAGATGTTATAGTTATTTGATTCTGAAGTCTGTTCTTCTACTTATTGACGATTTCTTTTCAGTTTAAAAATATTATTATCTAATAATTATAAATATTAATTAATTGAAACATTATAAATATAAAAAATTATCAATAATAAACTATATTTGATTGTAAATAATAAAAAAATAATAATTAATTAATAATAAAAATTAAATAAATATATTTTTTAAAATTTTCTTAAATTTTGCGGTGGTTTTCAAAAAACCACCGCTATTTCTCGGAGGTTTTTTTAAAAAACCACCGTTAAAAAATTGAATTTTTTTTGAAGATATTTAAAAAAAAAATTTAAAAAAAATTTAAAAAAATTATCGGCAGTTTTTAAAACCGCTGCGAAAAAACCACCGCGAAAAAACCGCCGCTAAAACGTTATTTTCTTGTAGTGAAATATATGAATCTAGATAAATCATTCTATAGATTAATTAATAAATAAATCAATCAAAATTCATATCATCGAATAAATAAATAAAACATATCAAAATACATTAATAAATGTTTCAATAAATTATATTATTAATGATAACCATTAAAGAAAATAATAAATAATAATAAGGGTATCTAATGAAATAAAATAATCAAGCATAAAACCTTTAACAAGTTAAAGAGAGAAGAATGTGGATTATCTAATTTCCAGTGATGGGGGAACCAACCCTATTTATAAGCCAGTCTCCTCACTCAGACCTATTTGTGTAGCTCACTTGACAAAGCCAACACAACCCACTCATAGTATCCAATGCAGTTAACCTCAAACACCTCAGTGAGTGTCATGATCCTAAATATGACCGGGTTATAACAATTGGTCGAACAATCACAATCAACCAGTTTCCCTCAACTAACTTCACTAGTGGAACTCTAAAATGGACTATCAATTACCAAAGGGGATCTAGTCAGTCTAATCATGACTAGATAACAACCTTCCATCAACCTCACACTAAAATTACTAGGATTACTATGAAGCATTCGATGAGAAGTGAAGTTAAAATTATAATGAATATAACCCTATCCTACATCCCAAAACAACCTTTATTCCAATAATTTTTTTATATATATAATATAATAATGTAATTTCATCAACCATATCAATAAAAAATTCATCAATGAACAAAACTCATAGGCTTATAATAAGGGTACAAATGGTTTAATAGAATAGGAGTTATGTAACAAAGGTTACAAATATTCCTCTACAGTAAATACCAATAGATTTTTTTTATAATTCTCTATTTTAAAACATTTTAAAAATGATATAATTTATAACACTCTTTTTAAAGTAACAAATGAGCCTTTGGAACATTTATTAGGAATAAAAATTTAAAATATCATATTATTTAACACCTCTTTAAAATTGAATTTGATTTCCAAAATAACTTTTAAAAGAATATGATGTTTTATTCAATTATAACTAGTACGAAGCATCATAAAAAACACATGAATTGTTAAATCCATAAATTATAGATAAATAGAGAGGTAATACCCTCAAAGAAAATCTATAGGTTTTTATGTAACCAAAATAAAAAATTAAATCCCACATCAACCTTAAAACAAAACATTGTACAAAATCACATAGTAGACTAAACCTATTTAAAATATTAAAAATATCTAAAGGAAACTCTTCAGTCATTTAATCAGATATATAAAAAACATACCACCAAATTTAAATTTCATTTAATTTTAAAACATGAAAACCTCCTTTTTAAACAAAACAAAAATTTTTTATCCTTTTAAGTTTCTACGTAACACTAACCATTACTCAAAAAATACACACAATTTTTAAAGAAATTTGTGATAAAAAATTCAAGTATCCAGGGTACGCTATGAAAAATGGGAAAACCTGGAATCACTTACAAGGAACATGCACAGATGAAGAATGAATCTAAAAAATGATGATATGATGCTCTTAAATAGAACATTAACGCCCTACGAATCGAGACATTAAAAATTTGGAACCTAAACCCAACTAGGGTTTAGAAAATAGCAAGAAGTAGTGAGGGATGAGAAAGAATAACATGGATGAAGGATAAAATCAAGGAGAATGAGTAGATACCCTAACCTTGATTCATCTGAGAGAAAGTTGAGGGGGAGCAGTGGTAGAGTTGGACTTCCATGAGAGCTTGAATGGTGCGAGAGAAATTGGTTTGGTTAGGGTTATATTTATAAGTGAAGAGTTTTATCAGCACTTTTGAAAAAGCACGAATAAATAGGGGTTTTATTAATGTTAAACTAAAAAGTGCTGATTAAACTCCTCTTTATCAGCATTTTCTAGCACTGATAAAGACCAATCTTTATCAGACCTATAATTTTAATGCTGATAAAGATATGTTTTATTAGCACTAAATATAATAGCGCTGATAAAGATACCACTTTATTAACACCAGAAAATCACTAATAAATACCTATATAATTAATATTTAATAATATAATTAATATAATTAAAAAAATTAACTATATATAATTTTAAATAAATATTTATATAATAATAAATATATTTTAATAATTGTAAATAAAATTATAAATAAATATAAATAAATATAAATATTTATACAATTAAAAATATATTAAAAGAATTTTAAACATGTATATATATTTATTTATTTATAACTATAATTATATATATATATTTGTAACTATATTTATAAATAATTGTATATAATTATAATTATATTTATATAATTGTATATAATTAATTTTTTTATATAATTATATAATTATATATAATTATATATTTACTTATTAATATAAATATATATATAATTATAAATCTAATAAATATATTTATTGTTTAAATATATTTAATATAAATTAGTAATTATTTAGATATATAGTTATTTATTTATAATAATTTAAATACATTTTGAACAAAATCATATATATATATATTTATAATTATAAATATACATTTATAAATATATTTATATATAAATATAAATAAATATATTTATAAAATTTTATTTACCAATATATTTTTAACATTATTAATGAATATATAATCTCAAACGCATGAATGTTAAACATGAGTGAAATTGAATAATTAAAAATGAATAGACTTTAATTATATTAAAAAATGGATAAGTTTTATTAATTATAAAAGTATTAAAATAATTAAATATGGATATATATTGAAATAAAGATAAATACACATTTAAAATATTAAATCATAGAAAATAAATATAGATAAATAAATATTAGAAAATGATTAAATACAAAAAAATAAAAATAAAAATATTAAAAATGAATAAATAAAATTTACTGATTAAAAACATAATATATTAAATATATTATGCTACTAAATGAAATTCCAAAATTAATATTAAATTTTTAATAAATTACATAAATATTATATGCATGTGTTTGAATATAAGATTGAATTAATTATGTAAATGTGCGTGTGAAATTAATGTGTACATATATATATACTACACAAGTTTGATACATATTAAATTGAACAATGAAATTATATATTATAAAAATTATATTAATGAAATAAATAATAATATGAATGAATAAATTTAAAAAATGACTAGGTGTTATGAAATATATAGATTATAAAAAAAACTAAAAATTAATATTTATAAATACACATGTCAAAATTGAAATGAATACATATTAATTATACAAATTTCAATCATATTAAAAATAGTAAATTTTAATGAATACACATGTATAAATAAATATTGAAAATGGATAAAATTACAAGCATATTGAACAACAAAAAATTATAAATGAATAAATTAGAAAAATATTAAAAATTTCATTAATTAAATAATTATTAATAAATTTAATATATATATATATAAATTATAAATATTAATAAATTATAAATATTAAATATAGATATATAAAATGAATAAATTGAAATAATTAAACAAATAAAAATTAAAAATGAGTAAATTAAAAAATATTAAAAATTTATTAATTAAATAATTATTAATAAAAATGTATAAATTTAAATTATATATATATATAAATTATAATATTAATAAATATTATATGTTAAATATAGATATATAAAATTAATAAATTGTAATAATTAGGAAGAAATTTAAAAATAAATAAAATAAAAAATTATTTAAAAAATTATTAATGAAACAATTATTAATAAAAATGAATAAATTTAATATATATATATATAAATTATAAATAGTAATAAATAATATATATTAAATATATATATATATATTAATAATTATTTAATTTTTTTTTAATTTATTCATTTTTAATTTTTATTATTTAATTATTTCAATTTTTTAATATTTTTAGTACTTGTATTTTTTTTTATTTTCATTGGAGTATATAAAAAATTGGGGTTTATGTATAGGCCCATATGGGAAGGTGGGTCAAGCCATGTATAGGCCCGGATGAGGGGCATGTGGGCCAGATCATATAGGACCTGGTCAGTGTGGCTCGTGTGTGTAGATGTGTATGTGGGTGATGATCCCCCAATGCTATTGAATATTGAGTTAGTGGGGCACTTAGGCTTATAAAGTGCGACACTGACAAACAAGAAGTCCAATGAGGGAATGTTGCATGGAACAACCCTTTATCATCACTAAATAAAAGCTATGATAAAGGCCACCCTTTATTAGCACTAAATAAAAAGCGCTGATAAAGGGTGGTCTTTATCAGTGATTAAAAAAGTGCTGGTAAAAATTCCCTTTATCAGATCTTTTATTTAGTGCGGATAAAGTCTCCTTTTATCAGTGCTTTTATCTAGTACTAATAAAGGATATCGTTTCTTATTACAAGGTTTGTAGTAGTGATACTTGGCATAAGTCTACCCACCATTTATAATTCATCTAAAATAGTGAATCACAAAAAACATCTTCTATAAAAAGAACATTACCCAAACAACCATGATTTCACAAATCATCATCAATGAAACCATGAAAATTCAATAAATTTCCTACAACCGCAACCCACCACTAAGAAACTAACTCAAAACCCATAAAGGAACCATAATTCCAAGAAACATACAAAATCACAAGATCAAGTCACCAAAACCATCACATCCCAAGATAACCAAAACACACATCAACTAAGATCATGCCTCAACATGGAACAACATAGTTATAACCTCAGTTCATGAAACCTCATTAAAGGGTAGCATGGGCCAAGATTGTGGAGCACCAAATCATAGAGATCCCAACAAAAGTTCTAACCTAGTAGCTCTCACAATCTAATTGGAGACAATCACATATCTCGATTACCCATGCATGTACCCTTGGATTCCCCATGTTTGATCCATTAAACCACCCCATGCATAACTCTCACTATAAAGATAGCATCACAAAACAACCACAAAAGAAACAATAAAACAACAAGGCTTGAACATCTCAAAGAAATAACCACTCACAAAAGAGAAACCATAAGGTAACCTAAGGAAAACCCCCTAAAAATATGATTCAAAAATACCCATGCACTAAAATCATCGAGCAAGAATCTAAAAATATATCATCACCTCAAAACCTAATAGGACCAGTCCTCAACAACATAATTAATTAAACACTTAGTTGCTACATGTTTTTTCGGGCTGTGTAAGACAACCTTATGTATTTGATTCCATCTCTTTTCTCATCCCTAAACTCTAAGAACAACTTTCAAGGTAACTCATACAATGATAATGAGGATCCAAACACCATAACCTCAAATCTAAATCTAAAAAAATAATCCAATAGAAACCAAAACTCAAATGCCCCTGGAAACTAGAGGCTCGGGGTGAGAAAGATCTAGCTAGACTCTCCCAACACCTATCTCTTTAGTACTAAAAATATTATCTCCAAACTACCATATCCTTGAATAATAAGAGAGCACTTGAAAAACCTAGGACCCCATTGAGAGTTTGGATCTGATACCATTTGTAATGAACCAACCCAGGCTGACCTGCTACATCACCCGACCAAGCCCGTTACTAGGCCTAAAGAGTATTTATGATCCCCACAGGCCAAAAACTATTTCTTGGGTATTAATAATACATACTAGGGAATGGTTTCACATTCATAAAATAATATAAACTAATAATAAAAACTATTAAGAATATTACATGTCCTATCTGTACATTGTACATCCATGCAAATAAAATAAAAAAAATCCAAATAAATATACCAAAAAAATAGGTCATAAGAAGTAATAAACATCCAAAAACAACATAATAAATAAAAGTGATTACTATCATATATAAATATACACAATAATAAACAATAAGTATGCTCATAACATATAGTGGAAAAAACACAACAAGAATCCAAAATGAAAAATACACCTCGCCTGAATGGCTAATATAACCTCAACCCAACACATAACTAAAATGGTAACCCTTTCCACTACTCAAACATCTCTATGTGACCCATGAAAACTTTATACAACCATACTTCCTATAAAATACTAAGTAGAACAACCAATTGAAAACAAGACCTGGTCACCTGAAAGAAAACAAGATATCTGCACACACACACACACACACCGATGTGCATGCAGGGTGTGAGCAAAACAATACCTAGTAAGATCTCACCAAGGAGTCTATGTAATTCACTTCATAAAAAGGTATAAAAATTATATTTTAAAAATAATATATAAAATAAGTTTTCTCACTTTCCACATAATAAAATATAAATGAAACAAGTAACACACTTTATTTATTTCATTTATGAAACCTAAAATTAAAGCATTTTTAGAAAAAAAGTCACATCCAACCTAAACCACAATTTTTACAATTTAAGAAATAAAAAAGGATTTTGTTTATAATTTATATCCAACTATTAAAATAGTACTTTTGAATTCATTACCAAAACAAAATCCGTTTCTTCCTCTTTTCCCAAAACATTTCCTAACTTCCATTTATAAAACAACACCACTTCAATTTTAAAATCATGCTTTCAAAATATTTTAGAAAGATATTTAAAATTAAATAAAATCAATAAGAAATCTGAATGCAAGAACTACAAGCACCTAGATATCCATGTGGAATAATAAAATGGAAACAACCAACCAATTATTCCTAGTGATCAAGTCAAAACTAGGGGACACAAATAAGTAACGAAATTATATCCCCTAAAAAATACTCAATGGGAACTAAGAATCATGGGAAAATCCCTAGGATATAACATGAATGATATATAATTGGATCATCAGGTCACTCACTATATACCCATGTAAAACAAGAACAACAATCTTAGTTCCCCTTTGAGTCTCACTGAGTACTATAAGAACAAACCCCTATAAGGCTATAAATTTCCTAGGGAACTAGCTAGCGTGCTCACACCAATAAAGTGTATCATTCATCTAAACCTTTTACTAATCTGACTATGATCTCATTATATTAATAAATAAAAATGAGTAATAACAAGCATGGAATCATCAAATGAATCAATGATGAAAAAACACTTGGAAATAAACCTCATATCACCTCCTACACCCTTGCAAGGAACAATCCATTTTCATATCATCTATGATGAAGCATCACATGATAATAGTATAATATAAAACATTCCTCTCATATCCATAATATAAATAAAGTATAATAAACAAGGGGATCTAATGAGGGTCTAAAAATCATAAGAGTATTCACTTATAAAATTCCAAACAGGACTTTCAAAACAATCTTGGGATACTAAGACACTTTCCA
The DNA here is from genome assembly GCA_963277665.1 of Viscum album. Taxonomy (NCBI): domain Eukaryota; kingdom Viridiplantae; phylum Streptophyta; class Magnoliopsida; order Santalales; family Viscaceae; genus Viscum; species Viscum album. The sequence goes on from OY728127.1 coordinate 277,101,581, forward strand.
TAAAATCTCACCTTAAAATATTCATTGGAACCAAAACATGAAAATATACTTTTAAATCCATTTGTAAATCAACTTTTTTCCAAAAATCCCTTTAAAATAGCCACAAAGTCTATAAATCCATAAAAACTATTTCATAGGGGTTCGACAAAAAACTTTCTAGGAATAATAATATTTAAAATAATGTAATCCTCTATTTGAAAATTAATCGGTGCCATGATCCCATTTAAATCCTCAATTTCCCTTTCAAAATCCATTTATTCACTTTACAAAACACTTGGCACACATAAATGTTGAATTTTGAAATCAAAATTTTAATTCCATACAAATCCCATCTCATTCCAAGTAAAACAACATTAAAAAACCACTTTTAAGACCATTTCAGATGTTGCATATAAATATAATTTCATAAGAAATCATTTAGGAGTACAAAGTAATTTTATGTTATATAGTATAAATGAATTACCTAAAATCACCTATCTCTTCCAAGTGGGAAGAAATCAAAATGCCTTGCCTTAGATGATGAAAGTGAAACTGAGCATGGAGATGGACTTATAAATACCTAATCATAAAAATCCCTAATATTAGAACCTACTTGAACCTTAAATTCATCCCCATGGGTTTTAGGGTTTCTGAGGGAAGGGAAAATCAAGGGAAAGAGAATAAAGGAGAAGAGAAAAGAGAGAATAGGGAATCTGATGTTCCAATACACTTGTAATTGATGAACATGAGGCTTGGAATCGAAGAAGAGGGATAGAGATACCTCCCTTGATCTCTTATGGGTGGTTGATGTGAGGGATGGGGGAAGAAAGGGGTCAAATGATCTAAAGGTTCAATGAGTAAAATGGGGAATTCATAAAAATTAAAAAAATAGACATGACACCACCACGACATGGACCCTAGTCACCATGGTGTGGTGCACCTCTATAAAACCCAAAATTCTCATGTTCTATGGTGAAGCACCACCCCTATCTGTTTTATAGAATGATCTCGAAAACCTACCATGACATGCACCATGATGTGGTGATTCCCATGACCTACCCAAAACACCCAGTTGAATATGGTGTGGGGGAAACTATTTTGATTCCCCCAACACCAAAACACCACTATGACTACAAAAATTCTTTAACTAGGTATTTTGAGCCTTACTATTTCCCCCATGGAAACCCCTTGGTTGAAATGACCACTAAAATAGTCACAATTAGATTTTAAAATTTTTGTGATAGTGTATTTATGATGAAATATTGTTGTAAAAAGTCATTTATGACAGTAGTCTATAAAAATACACCATCATAAAAGACCGAACCACAAATGTAGCTATTTGAGATGGCCCATTTCAAATAGATTTTATTTTCAATGGGAGGATTATCCCTTACAAATAACTCCCTTAAGGGGTGTTAAATAACCATTTGTGGTAGAAATATGTTTCTGTCATAAATAATCTATTTAAACGAAATACCAAAAAACTAATTAAAATCACCAAATTTAAAATAATTAAAAATAATTAAACCAACCACAACATTAATAAATCATTTCACACATAATATGTTTTATCACCCCTAAATACAAAACAATCATCAAAAATCAAAAATCATGAACTGGTATCATCAGGTGGAAGAGTATCACTCGAAGGGCATGGAGGAGGAAACTCTATACCAACACCACACGCAAGCCATCACATATGCTCTAACATATGCTCATCTCTTATAAGCTTTTGATCATTCTCCTCCTCCCTCTCTATCTACATCTGCTATATCATATCATTTTAAACTTTCAATTTTTTCTTATATTATGCAATGTATGATGATGACTCCTCTCTACGATATCCCTTAGATCTAGCCAATGACATCATAAAAGATCCATAATAAGTGGTAGGTGTCAATCGTGAACCAATACTAGTCACCCAAACTTTCTCAATACCCTGTAAAATTTTCTATATCAAATCCCCCTCATTAAAACCTGAATCTCTAGTGGCATTTTCTTCAATCTTGGACTGACTCTCTCATAACTGAGAAGTCACGGCCTCATACATTTCCCTCAAATATAATTCGTAATTAGAATAACAGTAAAATTAATATTAATATTTTTTTACAAAAATTACTTACCACAATATGATGTTATCAGTCACTAAAAATATTTCCTATACTAGGATCAATGTATATCTTCTTATAAACTTCAAACACAGTAATAGAGGGGCCAGTAACAACCTACATAATATAACACACATTTTAAATTTAAATTATATATATATATTAATAATAAATATTACTTACCATATTTTATCAATGTATACCAAATGTATTAGCGAGGGGGAGGTTTATCTGGAAAAGGTGGTGGAGAAAACTCTATCCCTTAGCCCTGAGTCATCAGTTTTATGTACTCCATAATCTTCCCATATTGTTTATCTTGTCATCAATGCATCTCCTCCTCCTCCTACTGCTACTGTTGAAGGAGCTCTTCATGCTCCCTATTCATGGTCTTTATAAGCTCACCCTGAGGTCACAACTTATCCTCATACTGTGCGGTTGATGATGACTACTGCATATATGAGTATCAAATAAATAGTTCACATTTAAATTTATATAAATTATAAAAAAATACTTACCATATGTCATCGATGTGGACTGAATGTATGATTACCAGCTCGATGCGTCACATCCTACCTGCCCCAATTCTGCCAACCTAATGAAAAATTTGGACATGGTTGGAACTAATTTGTCATTCTAATCACCAGAATATTGGAAATTCTATTATTTACACATTTTTATTAATTTATAATTTATTTTATTACGTTATATTAAATTATACTAAAAATAGGAGTAATTAGTGGTAATTAGAAATAATTACCACTACTTATCGCTAATTTTTAGTAAAATTTAATATAAGGTAATTTAATATATTATAAATTACTAGAAGGTTTAAATAATAGATTTTACAATCTTTAGGTGATGAAACCAATTTGAGCCAACCATGTCCAAATTTTTCATTGCTCATCACCTCAAAATTAAAGGTCTATTTCATTTTTAGTTTTCTAGTAATTTATACTAAAAATACTAAGTATTAATAAGTACCACTAATTATTAAAAATTACCACTAATTACCACTAATTATTATAAGTACCACTAATTACCACTATTTATTACTAATTATTAATAATTACCACTAATTAGTACTAATTACCACTAGTTATTACTAGTTATCACTGATAATTACTAATTACCACTAATTACCACTAATTACCACTAATTATTACTAATTAATTCTAATTTTTACTTAATTATAGTTATTTATCACTATTTTTTACTCTTTTTTTTACTAATCGTTGCTATTTTATAATAATTATAGTGATTTATCACTAATTTTTACTAATTATTGCTATTTTTTACTAATTACCATTAATTCTTAATAAATATTGCTATTTAATGTTCATTTTTACTAATATTTACTAGTTAGTGGTATTTTTTACTAATTTTGTCTAATTACTGCTAATTATTAATAATTAAATTTATTTACCGTTAATTCTTACAAATTATTGACAATTTTCACTAATTATAGTGATTTGTTGTTAATTTTTTACTAATTTACAGATAATTTTTACTAATTTTTATTAATTACCACTAATTTTTAATAATTATAGCGATTGACCATTACTTTTTACTAATTATTTCTATTTTTACTTAATTTTAGTGATTTACTGTAAATTTTTACTAATTAATGCCTATTTTTACTAATTTTTAATCATTACCACTAATTTAAAATAATTATAGCGATTTATCACTTACTTTTAATGATTACCATTATTTATTCCTAATTATAGTGATTTAATGTTCATTTTTACTAAATTTTAGTAATTAATGCTAATGTTTACTAATTTTTACTAATAATTCTATTTTTTTAAAATTATAGTGATTTACCATTAATTTTTACTAATTATTACTAATTTTTACTAATTATAGTGGTTTAACATTTTTTTACTAATTAATTTTATTTATTAAAAAATACTATAAATTGTGATTACTTATTACTAAGATTTTTCAATTATTACTAAGTTCAATTAATTAATTCTAATTATGTATCAATTATAATTAATTACTATTAATAACACCCACTTACTGATAATTAAAAAAAATTATTTCAAATTAGAATTATTTAATTTTAATTAAAAGTATTACTACTAATTAAAACTAAATATTTCTAATTATAAATAATTACTTATAATTATAAATAATATCTTCTAATTATAAATAATTACTTCTAATTATAAATAATTACTTCTAATTAATTTAATGTACTATTAATTAATAATATTAAAATTTAATATAAAATAAAATGAGTAAAATTAAAATTAAAAACATTACATAAATACCTCAAAAATGAATCTTTTGTGCAATGCAAACCTCAAAATTTCCTTCCTTGAAAAAATTTAAAATTTTAATTGAACAATTAAAGAGAAGAAGAGGAAAATTGAGTAGAGGAGAGCTCAAATAGAGAATGAAGGGAAAAAATTCAAGGAAAGGGGTATATATAGGTTAGATTATAAGTGACAAGACTATTAAAAACCTTACATGTTTTTTAAATTTTCACAGTCTAATATATATATACATATATCTAGATTTTTTAATTAATATAAATACATCAAATAATAAACATTCATTAACCTAAAATATATTTTATAGTGCAAGATAAACATTACTACACCATGAGAATAAAATGTCAAATATAAAGAAAATTAAAAGAGTGAAATCGCCAATAAATAAAATGATTGCCATGATGAATTATTTTTATTCCTTACATATTATAATTAATATGTTAATTAATAATTTTATGTTTTATAATATCAATTAATTGATGAAATTTAATGGTCAGATGTGATTAAAATCAGTTTTTATTAAAAATTCTATCTTCCAAAGAATTGTATTTTTCTCTATATTATGTATTTTTATCTCAATAAATTAAATTGAACAATTTTAAAGGATTATTCTAATTAAATATTTCTATGAAAAAAAATTAAAAAGTAACACTAATTTAATTAGTAATTAATATGAAAAATGATTAAGAAAACATAATTTTAAAAAGTTCATTTTATTTAATAAAAATAGTTTTCCAATATATTGCATGATTTTATTAAAAGTAAAATTTCTAAATTTTACATTTTTAGTTTTATAAAAAGTACATAATTTTTGGGATTAGAACATCAATAATATACGTGAATTAACCTAAAATATCAAGCACATAAGTTTATTAAATTAAAAAATTAAACAATAAAAAAATACCTAAAAATCAATTGATATAACTCACATACTCAATAAACATGAAATTAGAAAATAATAAATTTACAAAAACCCTAAATACCAAATAAAATGTGAAAATCAAATAAAATTTATTAAACTATGGTTTTCCCAAACTAAATCATGTAGAAAAAATGAAACAACAACAAAAAAAATTACAATAGAGACAATTGAACAATTAAACATCAATGTGACATTCCAAAAATCATATTACCATAACCATGCTATAGAATTGACCAATTAAACATAATTAAATAAAATTCATCAAAAAATAATCAAAATAACTCAAAATAATTTCAATTAAGTTTTGAAAATTTAGTGGACATCAAAATAAGCAATAATAAACTTATAACAACCCTAAATATCAAATAAACCATAGCAATTGGGTAAACTTATTGACCTACATTTTGAACATACTAATTTTTGCAAGATTTAAACAATAATCACAAAAAATAATAAAGAAATATGGAATCAAAGTCCGTACTTGAGAGATCTGAGCCCAAATTTGCAATTTTTTTGGTATGATGGGCATTTTTTGGAGATTTCGAGCATTGGTCATTGGATGGGGTTGTCTGGTGCGATAGGGTTGACAGAGAAGCAAATGAGGAGGAGGAGAGAATTTCACATGTTTTAGTATAATTTTCTTTTACAATGGTTTAGTAGTGATGGAATTTAACCTATCACAAAAGGTTTCTATAGAACACTTGTCACGACCTGTCCTCAGGGCCCGTGTTGTGACTACCCCAAGCCCGCCTTCCATAGGCCAGGGGCTGGCGACTAGCACCAAAGGCGTAAATCCTGATAACTGGGAAGGCATTTCCTTTATAAAAGTAAACAAAACACCACAGAGTACAAGCGGACGTAAAACACTAATTAAAACTAAAACAAACTGTACTAAAAGTAAATGGGCCGGAAATACAAGCCCAATTGTAAAGTACAAGGAAAAAGATAAAACAACAGGAAGGTGACAAGCAGCTCCTGGATCGTCCACCAAGGATCTTACCTAAAGGGTAGGTACAGATAGTGCAGCTCCTGGATCGTCCACCACAGATCCTACCTGAAGGGTAGGTACAGATAGTCTCCACAACGCTCTCGCCCATCAACCTCCTTCGAGTGTCGTCTCATCATGAAGTCCACCACCGGATACTGTCTCGTCGTGAGGTCCACCTCCGGGTACCGTCCAGTCCTCGAACACTCAGCCTCTATCTACGCTGCCCGTCGTCTTCAACCAACACAACGAGGTGCGGGCATAGCCCGTGAAGGGTTTAGTATAACGATACTCAGTAGGGACCCCGAGACCCTCAAGGTCTCACTAAATCCAATAAGGATAACCACAAAGAAGATCTCAACAGATAAACTCTACTTAGGTATATGCGCATACATATACCCAAGTTATCAAGTAACCCATCTCAATCATGAGGAAACACAAAGATTATGAAATCAACAGATAACCACTACCCAAGTATATGCCCATACATATACCTAAGTTATCAAGTGACCCATCTCAATCATGAGGTAAACACAAAGGTCACAGACTCAGCTCAAACCATGATTTTCATTATCAAAACCGAAACTGCTGAAGAGCCCCGTCTCTGTCGAGTACAGTGATCCTGTCACGACTCCGAGGTACTTCTCACTAACCTAAGACTGCTGAGGTACTCCTCATGTCGAGTACCGTGGGTCAGCCACCCAAACACAGTAGTGCTTACCGCCGGGGTCTGCCACCCAAACACAGTAGTGCATCCCCCCTAATAGCCTGCAGGGGTATTCTCGAGTCGAGTACCGTGGGTATGCACCCAAACATAGTAGTGCTTCGTCCACCATGGGTCTGCACCCAAACAAAGTAGTTCTCTGTCCACTGGGCTAGTCGACTCACTCCAAGTCGAGTCGGTCAAGCAGTCATCAGGTCTCAGCAGGCTACACGGTCTCCATACTCCATACGCTCATCTCCGGGAAGGTCCGCTCCATGAGCTACTTGTCGATACTCCAAGTATCAAAAATTCCCACGAAGAAGTATCTCAAATGACCGCCTCGTCATAGGGGTCTCAACACAACAGACGGCGCATCAATCAGACGCCCAGTCTGTGAGTTATTAGCCTTTTCGTCCCAGGGGCCTGGTTGGTTTCGTGTACGAACTAACCCAACCGTATCTCAAATGTACCCCAAACTCTCATAGGGTATACTCTTAGGGATCTTTTCTCAATGTGATCACCAACGCCACTGATGGTTCGTCAAACAGACGTCCAGTCTGAAAGTTATCAGCTTTTCCGTTCTAGGGTCCCAGTTGGATTACGGGTACAATCCAACCCGACCTTACTCCAACTGCGTCCAAACCTCAGGTGAAGTATGCCAAAAGAACCGTCTCATCAAGAGGAATCCAACAAAGTTGACGACACGTCAATCGGACGTCCGGAGCTCAAGTTATAGCAGGTTGAAGATTTAATAATAATATTAAATCTATTATTTTCCGAGCGCTTTGCATACCCGATCCAAAAACCCGAAAAATATATCCAATATTGGACTCATAAAATCCATCTCGAAGTCAGGGTCACAATGCCACCGATGGTTCGTGAAACCGAGGTCGCACAAAGAAGATACCGTCAAAATTGGGTTTTCCAAATGAAAATAATAATAACATTATTATATTATTATTATTTTGAATTTAATTTAATACTTTAAACTCTCACACCCAATTCCACGCACAACCAAAAAAAAAATAAAACCGCCCCCCTTGTTTCCAAGCCAATCACGCCCCTCTTTGATTACCCCGTTTCTTTATTTCTTTTATTATTTATCAACTTAATATCTCATTCTCTCTCCAATCTACCACATTATTCACGTTCCCTTATCCTCCAATTTTCACGCTGCCCTCACGTACTGGGAACGCTGCACCTCCGCCTCACACACGGCCTGCTTCTGGCCTGCCGCGCTGCTACGCCTCCAGTCCGCTGCACCTTCGTTCTAACCCCAACAATTATGACGATCGCAGATTCTTGATCCCCGGATCGAGATCTCCACGTCCGAATGTCGCACTCAACGAAACATCGAGTTTCCAGCGTGCTTAATTATTTGACGAAGAAGAACACGCAAAGAATGCGCGGACCATGAATAAGAAAGGAACTTGGTTTAAGTGCGGATCGATAGCCGTGTTAGTTTGGCCATTGTTATTGAGAATCAAGAACATGGGGGATTGGAAATTTAATATTTATCATGCTTCAAAAATATCAAACTCAGGATAAATAAGAAGAAAATTAATTCAATCAATTGTTTATCGATCCGTGAATTAATTAATTTAATTTGCGTTCTTCATGAGAAATTAAACCGGGGTAAGGAATCCACAAAGATAAATCCTACAAATAAACACTCAAGCTAGAGGGTATAAACCATATAAATGAGCAATATACAATATTCCCCTACCTGGAAAAGACGTCGCACGTCATCATACCGCGGAAGTCGAACGTCACTGTGGTCAGACATCACGAAAGAATGGTGTCGATTCCATTGACGTCGAAGGAAGATTTGTCGTCGGGACTTCACGTTCTTCATTGGAGGAAGAACATCTCTCTTTCTAATCCTCCAGAGGTTTCCCATCGAAATATTTGCTATCGCAAATATTACAAAAGACTTCTCCCATTTAAAGAAGTGTCATGCAACACAAAATAATTAAAATTGTGATGTACCAATTTAATTAATGAAACCATTAATTTAATTATATTGACAAACTTAATTAGAGGAATATGGAGAGATCTCATTAATAAGGGAGTTGAGGAGTTAACAAATTAATTAAAAAGGGGGTTTAAGGGGGGGGGGGTTTAAGAGTGGTTATGGGGAGATAAAAGGTTGGGGCTCGTGTGGGCCCCAACTTCTAAATATCCACACAAGGGTAGTTAGGTGGTTGTGGTCCCACCCTTAACTCCCCTTTGTAGAATTTAACCACCTCAGATATAAATAAAATTGTACACACTAATTTTATTTATTTTAAACTAATTCTCCAAAAATTAATTCTCAACCTGCTTAAAACACAACTGCGGTAAAGGTCCCCTTAAGCAATAACCGGTGCTGCGAGTTCATCAGTGCCCTCAGATTTCAATTCCGAGCACCAGTTCAAAAGATAAAAAAACCCACACGCACGTTTACTGAACGTACCCGAAAAAAAGTTCGGAAAATTATTATCAGTCACCCTCGACCCACGCCGGTCAAGGTCAAGCTCTGCCTAAGTGAAAAACGCCCCAACGAATCCAACGGTACGCTCGTATTTTCAATCTGAGTTACCTTTTAAAAGATACGAATTTTACAATAAAATAATTGTCATTTAATTATTTTATTTGCGGCCAAAAACTAACTTTTTCTGGTGGCCCGCGCTGGCCAAAGTTATTATCTTCTTAAATAAACCATGCCCTCACGAGTTCAGCGGTTTTCTCGGATTTTTAATCCGAGCTATTGTTTGTGAGTTATAAGCATTTGAAAAATAAAATAATTTATTTAATTATTTTATTTACGATTATTCCATTTTTGGAATTTCTCGCAGGAGGCCCGCGCCGACTAAACTTAAGTCGCGCCTAGGGTAAACCCACCATCCTGAGTGCAACAGTGCCCTTAGATTTCTGATCCGAGTAACCATTTAAGAGTTATTACACTTTTTCAGTAAACTGCTTACGCGCATTAATTTAAGCTTAACAAAGCTTTAAAAAATTATTTCGGGTACACTGGGTCTCAGAATCAGGTGCCGTTAGAAACTGCATACTCGTAAAATTCCAAAGAAATTAAGAAAAAAATTTCCTTGAAATTTAAGGGTCTTTACAACACTTTTGCGACAGACATTAATATCCGTCCCAAAAGGATTGCATGAAAAAATTATTTGTAATGGACAAACCATCCATCACAAATAGCCCATCACAATAATCCATTTTTCTTATAGTGGGTAAACACCTAGGGTATTATCCTTGTTTTACCAACCTGATCGATACCATGGTGTGGTGCATCCTCCACCACTATATGGTGAGGTCACACCTCCTCAAAAACTACTCCTTAAGGCCCACAACACCTAAAAAAAGATAAAACTCCATAAAAAACATAAAATATCCCAAAATAAAATAATAATAAATAACATAGTGACATGGGGGTGTCACAAAGAGTATTTTCCAGTTTTTTTGTAAATATAGAGAATATAGAGGAGGTTATTGTACACATGGAATGATTCGGGAGTAGAGAATAATCTGAGACTGATCTCGATGTTGAATATGGGGTTAGTCCATTGTGACATAGAGAATATAAGATGAGAGTGAAGTAATAAATTACACTCTAGGAGATAATTTGAATAATGATAGAATATGAGAAGGATACAGTTAACCAATCAAGGAAGAAGAATAATGATTATGGGGTTCATGTTTTCTTGATCACCTTATTTAGTCAAGGTTTTATTACCTTATTATTTTCATCTCCTGTTATATCAATTTGTGAAGGTAGTGAGTTGTCACAATTCTTTATGGATGGATAATGATTATATTCTCCATAATTGTACATGTATTAGTGATAATTATAGTAGAATTATATATGCAATAATGGGTTGAATATTCCTTGGATGTTGTCCACATCATGTAAAACAAGTAAATGTTTGTGTCCCTTGTGGGCATCCCATCTCTTCATATATTTATCTTATATTGGTTGAGGCCAGTTCTTCTTAATAGGGGAACAATATACATTGAAGTTTATTGATTTATAGGAGAAAGTTTAAAAAGGTTAATGCTTTGATTCACACTACCTCTCAAGTCACACTAATGGTTGAGACTAAATAATTTTCACTAAAAAATTTCACAATCGAACCAAAAAACTTAAATTTAGAAATAAGGTCTATCTTAAATTGGATTTCAACATTTTATTTATCCCAATTTGGTATATCATGACATCCATTCAACTATTTAGGTTCTTGATCCCTCTAAAGAATAAAAAGTACCATGCTATATGAAAATATGTCATAATAAATAGCCTATACTCAGTTCCAACATTTTCCAGTGTTAGAACAACTTATATAAATTTCCAACTAATCAAGGTCATGTACTTTAGGTAGACTATTATATCAAGGAATTTCATGAATACAAAAAATTATATATTCCATGGGTTCATTTATTTTCTCAACCAACATTGATTAACTCCCTTTCCCATGAAGAATATGCTCTAAAAGATATAAGTATACACTCTATCCATATCACAACCAATGATATGGCTACATCTCTATGTGTAGTGTAGTGATAATTATATTGTTTGGATTAATATACTTATGTGTCTTATATCACATGGAGTGATATACATTCCGTATGAGATATCATACACCACTACTTTATTTTTTCCACCAAAATTTATTAAACATTCAACTAAGAATAATTGAATGATTTTAAATGTATTTAAAATACATCACAATGTTTATTTATGAGTTAAGTAATCATATTAAATTTCATAATGAGTGAAGATATTTTTTATTACAAAGTGTTGTGACATATAGAGAATTTGAGAAATGATCAAGTTATTAATTTTATATAGAATCCAAGGTAGCCTATAAATAGGGTATCAAGCTAAGAGAATGTTGTTTAGTATTATATTTGAACCTTGTGTGATTCATGGTGTATCTTATTCTCCAAAAGTTAAAGCTCTTTTTTCTATCTTTATATTTTAACCAAATATACTAGTATAACTTGATGAGTAGGGAAATCCCACTAAAGTATTCAGTGATTCACATGATCGGTAAATACCTATAGAGATAGGATTCCTTTTGTTAATGTTAAGATATCTTCATCACACACTTGTTGAATAAAAAGACTCAAATTAAAATGAAATTTCTTAATTTATAATATTATTTCTTATAATCAAATAATGTAAAACCTTATGGAAAATGATTTTTTAAAGTTGTTTTGCTGTGTTTGGGAATAATAGGTGTCCATTGATACCCAAAATTGGTATCAGATCCACTCCCATGAAGATTAAAATGAACTTTTAATTTTTTTGAAATGTCTAAATTTTCAAAGAACATGAATATCATAGGAAGTGATATGTCGAAATCATTTTATATGATGCACATTGGGAAAACATGGTATAATCTTAGTTGTTGATTGTAGTATTGCAGATAATGATATGAGATATCACTATATGTGATAAGATTGGTTTTTATATTTCAATAATGGTGCATCCGAATGCAGTAACAATATAGGATATAATATCCTATGTTATAGTGTAAAACACTCATTTTTAGCCTAACATGGGGAGAAATATAATGATATCACCCTCACGGAAAAGACATATCCATTAATAGTGGCTTACAATAACTATTTGATAGCGATAAATCCCCATATCATAGAATGAAATATATGATATCTGTACATGTAACATAGACTACAAATAAATCCAATAATATTAGATATCACAAAGTTCATTACATTATCAATATGATTTGGCCCACATCCTAGAGAGAAGTATATAGTATATTATTGTTCATGATACAAATGTTTTATTTTTTACCTTAATTTCATTTATAAAATGAATATATAATTTATAAATTATTGATAAAGTCATTTAAGACATTTATTTTATTTATAAAGAGTTCATAAATTAAATTTAAGAATTATGAATTATTCATAATTATTTATTAAATATTTATGAAATGTTTCATAAATAAATATTTAATATTAAGTGTTAATATTGAGAATCTTGATTTTCAGGGCATAAATATTTATGATTTTTATATAAAGTGTTTATATTAAAATTATAATGTAATTTATAAAGTATTTATTAATTATAAAATAATATAAATATAAAATATTTGTATTGATTTTATGAAATGTTCATAAATATTTAATATGAAATGTTCATATTAATGAGTTATTTTAGAGATTTATTGAAATCAGACTAAAAGTTGTTTTAGTGGATATTATCAATGTTTAACTAAATATGAAATATATGATACTTAAATAAGTAAAATAATTTATAATATTAATATGAAAAGTTTATATGGGTTTAAAAATTTGAATAATTCATGTTTTTATAAATAATATATTTAAAAAATGAAGGAATTTATTTGTATATATTTTAAAATAGAAATATAAGATGCTTATATTTGGATTATAAATTTAAATTGTTTATATTTGTATCATATGGAAAGTCTATATTACTTTATTATGGATAATAAATTTTTAAATTCATATTTTATGAAATTTTTATAATATCACATGATTAAATTTATGAATTGTTTATTTATTCATTCATTCATTAACTTACTCATAAATATATATTATTGATATTGTGAATGTTTGTATGTTAAGTTCAATTTTTTTGAATTGATTATATAGTATATTTTAATATTCATTTAAGGAGTTCAATGCTAAGATATAATATAATATTTATTTTATTTCAACCATTGTTAGGAGTTTGTTGATTATAATTCCAAAAAATATATTTTATTATAAATATATTTATATATTTGAAATTAAAATCATGTTGGAACTTTAAATAACTCTCAATTAATGATATATATATAGTGATACTTTAAAAAAGACTTCCATTGGACTAAGGACTGTGTTCCTATATAGAAATGTGGGGTTGGATACCTAGCACACCATAAATAATCTTGAGTAGTTCTTATGAATTTAATCCTTTACATGAAAGATTTTTATTTAACATTTTCTTGAGATGAATATGGATATGTATTTAATATTAAAATTAAATTTTACTATGGGTGCATAAAACAAATCATTGATTATATAAACAACTATTCATTAACATTATTAAAACTTGTTCATTTGGTTGATTAACATAATATGTATAAATCAAATAAAATGGAGGAATTTGTACATTTAGGAAAGTCATGATATAAAATATACAATAGATGTATATATATGGAAAGATAATAATAAAACCCCTTAAAATAACAAGTGTTAGATTTATTTTAAAGTGAACACTTTCCAATACCTTTTTCATTCATCATGGGTGGGACATGCTAAAGTCGAGTGACCATAGATTATATTGTATAAGGAAAATAGAAAATAGGTGAACCTAATAGTTATAACCCTATACCTAATTTAATCATTAGGATACAATTATATGGTTGATCAAGACATAAATTTTAATATTTTATTTAAGGATTTTACAGGGGTTTCACCATTATTTTCCATGAAATCAGAATAATTAGATAAAATATTAGGATAGTGTGAATATTGAATTAAAATGAAAAATTTATTTAATATTTATTTTTAGTTTTTTTATATATGTAATTAATTTAAAATCCATACATTTATTTTTGAATTATGGAATTTAATTTTAAATAGGATTTTTATAATAATTTTCATTATTTTGATTCGATTCTAGAATAGATGGGACAAATCCTACACTAATTTCCCACTTTCATAGGTTGTAGGTATGAGGCTGAATTTGAAAAAGAGAGGATGAATTTATAAGAATTTACATAGATTTTTTATGACTTTCAACAAGACTGTATGACTTTAATAAGCCCCATATGACTTTGAGAAACCACATCAAACTCTTCACTTGGCAAAAATTTGATAAAGGAGTATCTCATATGACTTCCCAATGGTCGTGTATGACTTAATCATATGTGTATGACTTTAGAGTTTATTGAAATATAAAAAATTCATGAGCTCTAGTCATTGTGTAAAACTTTGGATAAACTATCCGAAAAAACTATTATTACCATGTCCGACTTTATGCATAAGACTAGGTGCCCCTGTATAAATTTTCCTTAGTTTGTAAAACTCTATAGAGACCCCATAAGACTTATCAGTGCATGTTATAATTTTATAGGCATGTAGAAATTTCAAATATTTAGAATTAGAATTTATGCTCATCTTTATAATACTTCCCTAGAGAATATGATTTTGGCCATTTCCAAAATATGGTGAAGAAAGTTTAAAATATAAAATTATCAAACTAAAGAGAAATCAAACAAAAATAAATTCTCATTTTACTAGTCTTTAGAAATTGGGAAATTTTACTCCTAAGATTCCTTACATCAATCATCCATAAATATGAAGAAGGATAAGATCATGTGAAAGAACATTGAGGCTAATAATGTTTAATAAGAGACTGTTTGTGGAATCTTGGACCTCAATTGAGACACGTGTCACCCATCAGAGGAAATAGAAGATTGGAACTGAAATAAAAGTAGATTATAAAGGCACTAGACTCGATCAAGTAAGAAGGGGAAGACCATGCAACTCATATGAGAGATACCAAAGCCCGTAAATAACCCTAATTATTTTACTATTCTTATAAAGAAGACAAGACTCACTATATAGTGAGGGGATTATGATCAGTGGAGTAAGCTGATGTATGATCTTCCTATAATGTTTTCTCTTTTATTTTCCATCATAGTCCTTCACCAGAGATGATGCACTAGACCCATAGAAGTCGAGAAAAATATATTCTCCCAATTATTATTAATGAATTTTGTGATTAATTATCGATCCTATTTTGCTTAATTTCTTTGGAAGTGTTTAATTTCTTAGTTAATAAGAGGTTTTAATTAATTATTTTGTTTAAATTATTTTTTACTTATTCATGGATTTTCACACATAGGACACCTACAAGTTCTCTACTACCTATACGATAGATGGTGGTGAGTTGATTCAGAAATGATTAGATATATTTGATCACCAGGCTAGGAAAGTATATGTAATGTAGTGATTATTTTATTTTTTTTAAGAAAAAAGTACTAGTTGATGGTGATTAGTTGAGTTTTCCTCTAATTAGAGAGAGAGAGAGAGTAATAGAGTTAAATTGAAACATGGTTTAATGGGTTAGTAAGGAGAATATCTGAGTTTAAACCACTACTTTTAAAAATGAATCTAAACACCCTTTTTATTTTATTCTCAAACACAATTAATTAATGTTTTTAATACATACTCATTGAACCCACACATCATAAGAAAATTACACTAAAAACTCCCTCCTCTTGGGATCCAACTTGGGTCCCTCTATTTACTTAATTTTTCTCCGGTTAAAAAATCGTTTATTATAAGTCCCATAGTAGCTTCCACATCAACATGAAAATATTGAAGGATACATGCCAATGTTTCATTTTTATTTTGTTTGTTTTATTTTTATTTGACATGTTTTTGATTTATGACTAGGTTTAGCTCTGACCAACTTTTTTTCTTTGATCCAGAGGTTGAGAGAAATTTACCAGATAAAGTTATAAATCCAAGAATCCCTGAGCATATAGGGAGGGATTTTTCCACAATCCTTTGATATAATATCCATACTCTTCTTATTTTACTAGAGTTACCTCAATATAAAGTAAAATGGAAGAAAATATGTCACAAATAAATATAAATTTGAGAGAGTTATGTAAACCTATTCTTAAGAATAATAATCATCTTTAAAAAAAATAACTAGTATGAATTTGAACTTAAAACTGGAATGATCCTACTCTTGGATAAGTTTCATTACTTGGTAGAAGAAGACAATAACTGACACTTAATAGAATTTGGTAATGTGTGAAATAATTCCAAACCTAGAGGAGTTCTAGAAGTTTAGTTTAGCTAGAATGTTATTCATTCCTACCTTTAAGGATCGACCGATGAGTGGATGTATAATCTATAACTGGGATAATTCACCACCCAAGATAAACTCCAAAGGGAATTCATCTAAAAATTCTTCCCTACTTCAAGAAGTACCCAAATGAGAAAGGAGATTTATGGAATAAATCAAGTGGGGAAACTCTATATGGGTTTTGGGAAATATTAATGAGGTTGGCATAATCCTTTCTAAAACAACAATTTATTAGTATTTTTATATCAAGGATTATTAGATAATGATAGAAAACTGTTGGATGCTTATTTTAGAGGAGAACTAATTAAAAAATATCCATCTAAAGAAAAATATCTAATAGTGAGGATCTCACAAAACTATCAACAATCCAGTATTCGATCTAACACTAGAAGATTAAATGAGGTGAAGTGTTCCAAATATAATTTACTTGAAACTAAAACTAAATAATTAACCTCTATCATGAGACAATTAGTAATAAATAAGGTTCATGAAGAATCACTATCTACACCTCCAAGGGCTTGTCAACATTTCCATTCATTGGAGAATTTCATAGATGGATACCCTCAAGTGTAAGAAACTGAGAGTTATAATTCCATGTACTAGAGGAAATACCCACAAAAAACTAATAAACCAAGGAATTAAAGAATATTATACCATTTATTATGCTATTGTAAACCCACATCCTCAAAGTCCACCCTTCTAGTAAACTTTTCAACAGCCTTAACAACTAGAACCATTCCAGAGAAACAGAGTTAAACCCTCTACAAGCTACCAATAAGGATAAAACCAAGAAACATATTTGAAAGAAATTTTGGGATAACTAATGGAGTCTCAAAGTAACCAATAACTCACTTTCATGACACGTGGATTAAAGTTAAAGGATCTAAATTACCATTCTAGAAAAATCATCTCCACTTTGAATAACTTGGTAAATCAAGGCTCAAGCAAGATCCCTGCCTAATAAATTCCTAATACTAAGGGTAATGTAAGTTTTATCTCTTTGATAAGTGATAGGTAGGTGAAAAAAATAAGAACTATCCATAGAAGTTGAATATATAATTGGAAAGGCCAAGAAATAAGAAGAATAACCTAAGAAAAAAATAATATATATAGAGGTTCGTATAGAGATACAACTAGTTAATAAATGTAGGGGAAAATCCAATATGGAAGATATACCCTAACCCCAAACACCATTCCCTTCAATAATGAACCCACCTGATAAGACCAATGAATAATCCCTATAAAAATAGATTCTATAAACATTCAAGAAATTATAAGTCAACATCATTTTGTTATATTCCACCCACTAAATCCTCAAGTATAAAAATTTTCTCAAGGAGATGTGTACTAAGAAAGTAAAATTGAAAGGATATTAAAAGTTAGTATAAGGAAGAAATTTTTATGATCTAATAACCCTATATCTACCTAGAAAATATCATTACCTAGCTACTTTTAATATCCCCTACACTATAAGAGAAAACACTATTACTAATGAACAATGTGATTTGGGAGATTCAATCAATGTTTTAGATTAATCACTATACTCTACCCTATAGGTAGTGGAACTCAATATAACTGTATTTTTTTTAAATTTTCTAACCGTTCCATAAATTACCCAGTAGGATTTTTATAGTTTGTTATGATAATAGTAAAAGTACTAATATTCCCAGCTGATTTTTTATCTTGAACATGGAATAATAAAGAGGTATAATTCATTCTCCCATAATATTAGGTATTCTATTTATGAAAAATTCTAAAAATATAATAAATGTTCATGAAGAAATAATTTCAATGAATTGTAGAGAAGAAATAATAAAGTTTAGTTTTTTAGATTAAATGAAATATCCTTAAGTAAAATGATCTATTTTCACACTATATAACTCTAAAATTACCTATTTTTCTAAGGAATAAATTCAAATTTTAAATAAAATAATCAATCTAGGAGAATCCCTAGAATCACTAAATCCACATGATAATTTTTTTTAATAATGAATTAAATCTAGAATAAGATATGTGTTCTAGCCAGTTTTAAGATCCAAATGAATAGTATTTTGATGATTTAATTAAATATGTTACTAAAATGTTTTCTTTGCATATATTGGTTTTAAGTGTGGGAGAAACTGAGCTAAAAATATCATTATAACACCAACCTGAGTTGGAAATTAAGTTACTGCCCTCAGATATAAAATATTATTTTATGAAAGAAAATGAAAAGTACATGTGATAATTTTAATAAAATTTAAACATAATCAAGAGAATTAGTTTCTGTACATTTCGAAACAAAATTTTAGGACCATAGGATAGACGTTAAGATACATCCCAGAGATTAGTTCCAAAATCAATGTGCACTATATCCGCTAAGAAAATGAATCATAACCTGCAAGATAAACCTAAAGAAGGCTTAAACGAACCCTCATGGAAGTTATCAAAATTAAATTGAATTTTTTTTAGGATTTAGAATCACATACCCAATTTAAAACTCCCAATGGGTGAGTCCAATTCAAATTTTTCCCAAAAATATTGGATTTAGCAATGTGAAAAATGATAATAATGAGCTTGTGGCCCCTAGGATTCAGAATAGCTGGAGGGTTTTCATTGAATACAGAAATTTGAGCCATGTAACTAGAAAATACCACTTCCCCAACCCTTTTGTAGATCAAATATTAGAAAAAATACTGGGAAGGTTCACTATTACTTTATTAATGGTGTTTGTAGCTATTTTTAGGTTCCCATAGCACTAGAAGACCAAGATATGACCACATTAACCTATCCCTTTGGTAAATTTGTATACCAAAGGATTCCTTTTGGGAAATTAAATGGCTCAATTACTTTCCAATAATTCATGGTAAGTATGTTTTTATAACTAATAGAAATTTGGTCAGAGGTATTACTTGATGACTTAACAGTTTATGGGGCCTCTTTTGAAATCTATCTAGACAATTTGGAAAAAGTTTTAAAGTAATTAATTGAAAATAAATTGGTTTTAACATTGAAAAATGTCATTTAATGGTGGAGAAATTCAATGTATTGATCCACATAATCTGCAAGGAAGGAATTTAGATACATGCAAGGTTAAAATCATTTTTACATTTCCTTACCCACCACTATGAAACATGTTAGATCATTTTAGGACATAATGAATTTTATAGAATATTTATTAGAGACTTTAGAA
The DNA here is from genome assembly GCA_963277665.1 of Viscum album. Taxonomy (NCBI): domain Eukaryota; kingdom Viridiplantae; phylum Streptophyta; class Magnoliopsida; order Santalales; family Viscaceae; genus Viscum; species Viscum album. The sequence continues at coordinate 277,121,591 of OY728127.1, forward strand.
AAAAATATTTTCCATAGACCATCCTACTAATAAAGAAACTAAATTTATATTTTATGAATCATGAAGGACATATTTTAATAGACTCAAGGAGATCGCGACCACAACTCCTATAACCAGTCTAAAAACTTGGGATCTTCCCTTTGAAGTGTTTTATGATTCCTCCAAACAAGTAGTGGGGGTAGTGTTTTCTTAAAAGATAAATAAACACTCACATGTTATGGATTATGATTCAAAGACTTTGAAAACAACCAAAATCAATTACACAACAACATATAATTATTTTTTTGTTTATTATTGTTAAATTTGAAAAATTTAATTCATATTTGTTATGAAGTAAAGTAAACATTTACTATGATCATGAAACCATAAGATCTTTGATAAATAAAGCCAATTCAAAGACAATATTATTGAGATAAATGATACTTCTACATGAATTCAACTTAGAGATAAAGGATGAAAAGGGTTTTGGAATTTTTTTTGTAGACCACATGAGAAAATTTCTCTTCATTGTTGAGGTAGAAACACCCATAGAGATATCCTTGAATAACTCTCTCCCTTGTGACATGACCTGACTCACTGAGGCCCCAATCAGGCTAATGGTAAGACAAAAGAACCACCCTAATCCCACCTCCAATAGACTAGGGTCTAGTGACTAGCACCAATAAGACATATCTCATAATATCAGAGGCTTTAGCCTATGTCACCAACAAAAAACACATATCTCTAATACACATGATAACTGAAAACACTAGTAGGGTATATATAAATGATCAAATAAACTGTACATAATACATTCATGTGACTATAAGAATAAGAACAACCCATAAAGAAATAAAAGGTAAATAATACACCTAAAAATACTTTTGAAAACAAGGCATTAAGAAACTACTCCATGCCACAAGTACTCATGGACCACTCCTGCCACAATGTTCACTACCATCATCACAACCCACCACACTCCAAAAGCATCACCAAGAACCACCAGGAGCCAACCCTGAACAATCCATTCCAAATATATGACACCCATACCATCTCAAAAACATGTTTCATATGCATAGACAAAACACGTGAAAGAATAATGACCATGTAGGGGTGAGTATAAAAATATTTAGTAGGATTCCTATAAAACCATAAATAAATCACAAGGAAATAGGTAATCGAAATTCCAGGCATGAGAGGTACCCAATAGGAATACAAAGAGGTAAAATAGAACACTAAGTCAGCTCAAAGCTCTTGATACTCAAAAAAATTAGAAGAATAACTGAAGAGAATAATCTAGATATGATTAATCACTAGTTTTATAAGGGACATAGAGTAAGTATATTCATATCAGATCCAATACTCAAAATGAACATCACATTGGAAACTAGAATTGATTGGAATACTAAAAAATCTATGAATCTTGAAGTCTATAACCATATGGGAATCATATCTCAAAGGAACCCTCTATGGTTCCAAGGAATCAAAAGTCCTATAGAATTCTATACATCCTAGAATTACAAAAACCATGCTGCCACCCAAAACCACAATGAGAATCATGATCATATTTGAAGTATACTCACCATTAAAGGCAATACCACATCCACTAAGCCATCATTTCTGCATCATTAATAAAATATTTAAACTACCAAAATATAAAAACCTATGTATTCTATCTCAAGATATAATGAATGATCCATATTCTATGATAAATAGTGAAATAAAAACTCCAATGGAGTGTTCCAATCCTATATGAGCTATTAAGGTAATAAAAATACCAAAATTCATAGATAGAGGATCCCAGTCCTGTGTAAGTGGGTGAAAAAATGAATATATCCAATTTTTTAGGTAGAGGATCCAAACCCCATACCTATATGGGTGAAATAATGAATCCAATGGAGGATACCTATACCAACAGTTGAAATACCAACATTAACCAAGAATTTTGAGATAGGAACCTACATCTTAATATAACATTTCCACTATGTGGGTTTCTAACTATTGAATAATCCCAGAATATCATGCCAAATCCTTTCCATCAACCACCCTAAGTTATAGAGGTCAACCATTATCGTACCACCTCATACCAAATATATGATATCTAAGATAAATCCACTATCATAGTATACATGAAAAATACTCTATATGGACTATAAAAATGCTCAAATATTATCATGAGTGAAGATTTGAGTCCTTCAAATAGTTCTAGTATAGATACACAACATGCTTCTAGATTACACAATGTGTATCCCTCAACAAGTCTCCTACACATGTATTGGTTTCATACATGATGCATATAAGTCAAACTACATGACATGTGGGAAAATTCACATGGAATTTAGGATCCATAGGGGTTCTTTTCATGTACCCTGACATCCCATGTCATGTTCTACTAAGGTAACACGTTGTATGTCCTTGGTGCAAATGGTGAGTAGACCACTTAGGTTTCTTGGGCATGTACCCCCTGTACACACCGAGTAGTCAATAAGGGTATATATTTAATGTTGGATAATACTACACATCATGTGATATTTAACTCATTATAGAAACCCCATCAATTTTACACCTAGATCACATGACATGTGTTATTTCGAACTAAACATCGTATAGTCAGAATTTCTCAAAAAATGTTATCTTCCTCTCGAAACATTGCTGCATCCATAAATTTTTTCAAAAATATTTTCCAAATACTTTCTAACTAACTTGGTCAATCTTTAACCTTCTCTATAGGATTAATTCCATCTATCAATCACTGAAAAAGTAGATCCCCATCATTTACATGATCCTTTCGATGTATAAATGCATCACCTCCCACTACTCATCTCATTCCTTCCTCATCTAACATTCCATCATTGAACATTATTCTAAATACATGATAATATCCTTGGTGTTGAATTCACTATAATGATTTATAGAACCATTTATAAAACATGAAATGAATCAGTTGTGGGTATGGTCGAATCATTGGCCCAAAAACAAAGACCAGTGACGAATGCATAAATAACAGAAAGATAAACGCATGAAGCCACAAAAAAAATTATCCACGATGGTGATGAATATTCTGAACATAGAATGTGAGGAAAAAAATGAATAAAAAATGAATCAAAATAAATTCCAAGAACAAAATAACCTAAAACCTAAATTCTATGAAAAATGTAATTTGAATGGGCCATGTGATATTATAACATAGATTCAACTTAGGAGGGAATGATACATAAAAAATAAATAAATAATGAGGTAAATCTTATAGTAAAAAAATCTCTACCTTGATATAGGATCATTCATTATTGAATAAGAAACATGGGTCATTTTCATCGATGATGCTGGTGGTCTCTGATGCATTCGTGAGAAATCCTTCAATTCCCTCTCGATCACTAGCAAATGACTTAACCAAATGCATACCATGAGGATATTCTCTTAATCTATAGGATTTTTAACTAACCCTAGATATTATATTAAGGTATAATTTATAGATGAATATTTAGTCCAATCCCATTAAATTATTTAATTTAAATTATTTAATATTTTCATCTATTTAATCTACCTGTGACTGTACACCATCATGGGACCTGATACAAACAAAGATTATATCCCACCTAGATTAAAACCTGAACCTTATACTTAACGACAATTTGGGTTTTCCCAATCAGTCCCTTGTTTAGAATATATAAACATTTAATTTTAAATGCATTCAAACAAAATATAAATAATATAATATTTTTGTTATTTTATTTTCATGACTCCGCAACACTCTATTTTCCATGCAGACTCATATCACGGGTAAAAACCATAATTTGGAAGCAACAAAACCTTCAAATATTTTTTTGAGATCAATTGATAAGGAAAAGTTACTATTTTAACCCTAATTAGATCCCTACGACTTTAAAAACATAGAATTTATCTAAGTCTAACTCAACTAAAAACTGGGCCATTACATCCTCCCCACCTTAAAACTTTTCATCCTAAAAAATTAAATCAACCGAAGCTCTACCACAAATAATTTCATAAAGAAAAACCATACAGAGGTACCCCACCATCACACATACTTCCTTCTTCTATGAAGGTCTGATATCTAAGAGAACTCAGCACACAACTGCAAAATAAGTAAACATCCCCGTTCACATATGAAGATACCTGTTCCATCCACCTCAAAATCAAGAGTTAAACAAAAAATAAAAATAGTCTGAAAAAGTATTACTATGACTTAACACCCAAATACAAACCCATTTAAGTTATTTCATCACATGGGATGTAACAAAATCATGATCCATCGACTCCTTTACCCAAAAGGGTATATCGATAAGGTTACCACTAGTGGAAGTGCTCCCATACCAAAAATTTATAGTGTTTTTGATGGTTTTCACATGACAGTTACCCATTTATTCTATACTCCAAAAATGAGTTCATAATAAAGACCCCACACTAATATCTAAAGAGTTTATAAGTGTTAGGTGTGGTCAAACTCCCATCAGTTTCTCCATTATCTTTTACACATGAGGAAACTGACCCCACTATCACTAACTTGTGAAATGAGAGTAACCTGGTCTTTCATCTTAAACCTTTAACACAGATAACCATGGGAAACAATTCTTCACACTATAAAATCCAATAGGATCGCACCCACTATTGATGATAAACTAGTTGTGTTCTCATATTTTTTTCTTGAAAGATACCTACAATAACACTAGGAAGAACACAAACCTTAATCAACACATCAACATTACATCATTTCCCATTGGGTGGAATAATCCACCACATTCCAAAGAAAATAGTCCTAAACATTCAAATGAACCCTCTATTTTATCCAGATACCCTGAGATAACTCTTGATTAGGAATCTAAAACACACTTCCTATTAAGAAAAACACATTCTCTTCCATTGGATAACAAGAGTTTCCATGAGATGAACACACCCACAATGATACACCAAATTATTTTCACTGAGTTATACACTATAAAAAAGTAGTATCCACTCATAATTCCCCTCATGATAATTAGAATAACCACTAAGGGGTAGAACCACCTTCCACCAAGGTAATGTGTTTTCATGCTAACAAAAATTTAGAAATCCCATTCTAGTTCTCTACTAAAGAATCATAAAATCCCACTAGTTCACTAAGTTGACATCATTATTTCGATCCTTTATCACATAAGGGAAAAGTGTAGGGTAGACAAAATTGAACAAAAAGTGATCAATGTATCCCTCTCCAAGATAAACATAAAACCCCAAAAAACTAGCCACTCAAGCACCTCCTATGATATCCGGACACTGAGTCCTATGCTAGAACCATTGACTACAACACCCCTACTATGCTACTTTAATCTTATTAACTTTCATTGGTTTAAAATCACATGGTACATCTTTACCCCATGAATCTAGATCCCTTATTATGTTATTTTACCATACCATTAATACTCTCACGGTAAGGATGGGGTAACTCCATCGATCACCTAATTAGATCCTCCTTGAAATCATACAATGAAAGGCTTGGTCTATGTACTACACCACCATCAGAAGGGGATAATCATCCCATTTTTCAACTCTTAAACCTCATAAATAAAGATGATGTATACATCATCCTTTCATAAGGTTCACACATGTGTTATTCTTTGAATACACCCGTATACTTCTCTTTACATATGTAAAATGAATTCTCACCCACTCACACTGTGGAAAAATCCACACTAACCAAAAACTGGTTAGTTGATCTTAACCACTAGAATGTTGATGTTACTCACCTCCATTGGAGGGGGCCTCAATCATTTCTTAAGAGACTTATCACCTCATCAACCCAAATACTAGCACCTAAAAAAACAATAATACACAACCAATCCATTCTTGAGGTGGGTACCACTACAAGTCCCCTATCCCAGGGGTCTCTAAAAAGATCACTTTCACTAATAAGGATAAACCCACTCCACCTTAATGGGTGAGTGATTGAATTTAATTATTAGAGAATTTTTTTTACCCAACCAAGTTCTAACTAGGGAGTTCCACTGAAATCTCCATCTCCCAAACATATGGTCCGAGTTAAACAACTTGAACCATCATTGACCAATATGAGGGCTCATGAATAATGGGCATGAATTATAAAAATATATACACTTATTAATGAATAAACATTACCATATGATACACACATAATACTATAGTTCTTAATGTTATCACTTAATTCCTGACAGAAACTAGCCCAAGGTGGTGTTTGTGTAAGTGTATTGATGTGTCGTCCAACTCCAACTTATCTCACACCACCCGATCCCCACCACTATATTCTCGATATTCAATTAAATATGTAACAAGGGAGCGTCTAATCCAATCAAAAAACTTAGTCATAGAGGCCTATCCTTGACACTACTTTGGATAACTTTGGGTAGAAAATCTGACATACTCCTATAGACATGGTGTAACTCTACCAACAATCTCTTGGGTAACTCCATCTTGGGTAGTGTTTCATGGGAAAGAAAACCACATCTTGATAAATCCACTATATTATCTATCTTATCCATTGATATTTCATGAATCCACCATCAAACATATCCCATAAACACATCATGAGGTACAAGGTCTTGGATGCATACTCATACATGATCACACCACCCTATGGTGGGCTTAACATATTTTGATAAAAGTACTTCATGGAAAAAATATCAAACTATAACCATGGTAGAGTAGGACTATCAAAATATTGAGAAAAGAAACTACACCTCTTAATGAATCACAATGTCAAGTAGGGAGATTGATATAAGAGTCTACATCTAGTCTATAAAAACCTAAACCAGATGGAATTGTGAGTCTCAAAATCTAGCCAAACCTTTATCACCTAAGGATCAAGCATGCCTCATAAACCCCTAATGAATTTTTTATTGAACATATTAAACATATATAGTATATGAGTAGTCTTGTACAACCTAGTGGGTAGTACCATCGAATCTATGAGAAAGATATACACTAATCACAATAGGGTGAGAGAAACTAGCTCAGATCACCAGACATGTGTATCTCTCAACCAAGTCTAAAAAACAAAACCTCGTCACTCACTAAATGGTGTCATGTAACCCAACTATAGAAATGGTATTTTCATGAAACTTCCTTCTCATACAGGATGTATATCAGTGAGTATCACCCTTTATTTGATATGATTAAACCATAAGAATTTGAGCACAAATAGATGATATGACTTGGGTAGAATGTGAGAAATCACAACTGACCACAGCATGATGCATTTATCAATCATATTTATTCCCCATAATGATGTATTAGATATCTAAGTTAATAACAGGTTATCAGAGTCCTGAAAAAAGGATACATTAGCCACCATACCTGTGCTGGTCTCCTTGGTATGATAGCTGGACTCAATACACATTTAACATTAGTTCTATAATGTTTTCAAATCAGTCCTCCCATGACTATTAATGCCGAACATTTTCCCTTGGATAGGTTTTTTTTTGAAACCAATTTGAAATGACCCGACCTATTGAGGAACTTACTGGGGTGGTGGTAAACCAAGAGTTCCACCCTAAACCCACCTCTAATAGGCCTGGGGGTGGTGACTAGCACAGAGTATACATATATAATAATTTGAGAGGCCTTAGCCAATGTCAACCTAAATCAAACACATATCTCCAATACACATGATAATAAAAAAAACTAGTAGGGTATATAAAAACGATCAACTACTCTATAAGGTAATATTAGGGAAATAGTACACCAGAAGAGCCTCTAGAAAACAAAGCACAAAAAAACTACTCCATGCTACTCATGGACCACTCTAGTCACATTGGTAATTACCATTATCATGACCCAACACACTCCAAAATAAATACCAAGTATCACCAGGTGTCAACCCTGAACAAGCCATGCCAACTCTATGTGACCTAGACCATCTCTGAACCCATGCACCATTTTCACAAATGTAACACATGTGGGAAAAAGGCCCTTGTAGCGGTGACTATAAACATACTCAATAGGATTCCTTGAAAACTAGAATAATTTCAAGAGAGAATTATATAAATATTCCCCATCACTAAAAGTATTAAGGACCTAGAGTAGTCCTACCCATCTCAACTTCAGTCCTCAAAATCCACATCACATGATTAACTAGTGGTACTTATAGCACTAAAAATTCCATGAATCCTAAAGTTGATATCCATATATGAATCGTATCTTGAAGGAAACCCAATAGGTACTAAGGAATCACAACTCGTACAAATGTTTATACAATATAGAAATCCATCAACCATTCCACCACAAAAAAACATAATGCAAAGCCTACTCATCTCTGAAGCATGCTCTCCAGTTGAGGGAATACTGCATCAACCAACCCATCATTACTGTATCATCAATCAAGCATCCAAACTACCAAAATCCATCAACATACAAATTCTATATCAAGATATGATGGAGGATCCCTACCCTATGATAATGGGTGAAATAATGACTCTAGTAAAGGATCCCAATCCCATACAATCTCTTTAGATGGGTGAAATACCAACTCCATAGATAGAAGATCATATCCCAGGTAAGTGGGTGAAATACTGGCTCTATATGATCATATATGAAGAGGATCCTAACCCCATACCCCTACGGGATGAATAAAAACTTTAATAGGGATCCATGTACCAATGATTAAAATACCAACCCTACCCAGGGATAGTGAGAGAGGAACCCATGTCTTGACATAACTTTTCTACCATGTGGGTTGCTAACTAATGAAGAAGACCTAAATATTATGACTAATTCACACCATTGGATACCCTAATTTTTAGAGGTATATTATTATCATATCACCTCATTACACATCTTTTATATTAGATAAAAATCAACCATTTCATTATGAATGAAAAAATGGTCAAGATGGACTATCCACATGCATAAATATGAGCCCGAACGAAGAGATGGGGCCATCAGACAGTTTTGGTAGAGATACACGATATATGCCAAGGTTACATGGCATGTTGACCTCAAGAAATTTTCTTCTCATGTATAGAAACACTACATGGTGTGTAAAAGTCTAACTACATGATGTGTGGAAAAATTCAAATGACATGTAGGATCCACAAGTGTACTTGGTGTATACTCAAACTTCCCATGTCATGTTCTACCTAGGTAAAATGATGTGTGTGATTGGTGCACACAATGTTTAGACCACTAAGGTTTCTCAAGTGTGTACCCCTAGTACACATAGATAAATCAACCAGGGTATACATGAAGCATTGGATAATACCACACTCTGTGTGATATATCAATTATTTTAGAAACACTATCATCCACATACTCATATTTCACGGTGTGTGTTCTTCTGAACTACATGCTGTGTAGTCAATATTTCTCTAAAAACACTTTTTTCCATCAAAATATTTATATTATTCATTTATTTCACTATAAATATTTACCAGATACTTGAAAACTACCTTGAATGAGGTTGAAACTGTGTTGGAGGATTAATTTCATCCACTAATCACTGAAAAAATGGATCACAATCATTTACAAAACCCTTTAGATATTCAAATGAATATCCACCTAGTAATCCTCCTATGAATCCCTCATCTGATCTTATATAGTCACCTATGATTCCACCTCCTCTATAAGTTCCTTGATTATGAACACACAATAATGATTCATAGAACCATTTGAAAAAAATGAAATGAATCTGTCCATGGTTATAATCAAATCACCAACTCAAAAACAAATAATGGTGATGAACACCTGAAGAATGGAGGGAGAAAACAAAAAAACCATAAAAATAAATTATCCATGATGGAAATTCACAATTCTACCATCAATTATAAGAGTACTAATGAATAAAAAATGGATCAAAAGAAATTCTAAGAAAAAAATAACATAAAACCATAATTCTAGGGGAAATGTAAGTAGACAAGGCCATGTGATATTTGAACATGGATTAAAATTTTGAGGGACTGATCCATGCTCACAAAAAAAATCATGAATGGGGTAAATAGATTAATAAAAAATTCCTACCTTGATATAAGACCATTCACTTGGGAAGAAGTAACTCAGGTCATTATTTTTAATGATATTGGTGATCTCTAATGTGTTCATGAGCGATCCTTCATTTCCCACTCACTCACTAGCAGACACCTTTTCCAAAGGTCTACCACGTGGCTATCCTCTTAATCTATAGGGTTATTTGGATAACCTTAAATATCATCTTAATTTAAAATTTATTGATGAATATTTTGGTTAATATAATTAAATAACTAGTAATTCATTTATTTTTATTTCAAAGAGAACTTTTTTGGGTAAAGTGGGAACCCTCACAAAATTCAAGCCAACATAGAACATAAAACTACATAATATATCACAAGAACATTCAAGAAAATATTAAGAGCATTGGAATCATTCACCCTATATATGCTATATTCAATTGAGTTTACCTTCATCAATGGACCATTCATGATGAGATCCTCGAAGTGATAGGCTATATTAACAAAATTTTGAATATAATCCTCCATACTTATTTCCCCCCATTGAATACACATGTCAAAATTTGATCCTTTTGGTCAATATAATGCACTTTATCATCATTAAGGAAAACTTAAATAATTCTCTAGAACATTATTCTGGCATCCTCCTATGAAGAAATGATAGGGAAATCCTCCGCCAAATTCTCTTCCTTAGAGTATATAATTAGCTCCATGATGTTTTATTTATCACATTCCTCTTTTATTACCTAATTAAACACACCATCAATAAGAATTGATTCCTGAAACATTGATCCATGCTCCTAGTTAACCTTGGGAAGATTCGATTTGGATATGTTGTCAGTCTCTCCCATAACAAAAGTTCCATCCTATAACTGATCTAGGTCTTATTTTTTGTCACCATGAGCTTCCTCTTATAGTAAAACCTCAACACAAGGGAATTTTTCTTGCACATAAAGATTTTCAAGCTCTTGAAATGCTTCGACTTTAGGTCGCATCAAGTTCAAACTTAACTATACCTCATACTTATTTGAATAATAATTATGATTCTGGGATCTTTCCCTTTATTGTCATGACAATTTCCCAAATAATAATTACCATCTTTACCATTCCTCAAGCCAAATATACTATTCACATATACCCATTTTTTTTCTCACAGACTGATGCAGATTGAGATTATTTTTCCATATCACTAGTCCTAATTTCTTCATATCTTGATTCATTATCTAGACCTTGGGTTTTTATGCCAATAACCTACTTCATTTCCCACTTTGGTATTACTATTTTCACTATTCAAGAGTAGTTTTCCCCACATTGTTTTCATTCAAAATTTTGAAGTGTTTTGTAGATAGATTGAGGTAGGGAAAACTACATCTCTAATATTATATAGGATGTTGATGGCACCTTCATAGTGCACCTATTACATTTGAATATGATTATTCCCAAGGACTCACCCTAAGAATGATATGGGATAGAAATTGACTCAATTTTTCTACATATGTCACCACAATAGGTGCTATACTCCTACGTTCATCACCAAACTGAAAAATTAAATTTCTATTTGAATAAGATGGAATCAAATTGGTCCCGCATCCATCATGCCTCTTACTGGTTACATTTATTACACTATAATAAACATCAATCCCATTAATTCCCTTAAATTGACTAGTAATTCCTTCATTCATATGAACATGACTATTCTTGCAATATCTTTGAGATGAATACCCTTAAAAAAAATAAAATCTGACAAAAATAGAGACATGATTCAAAGAAAAACTATTATTTATGCATATACTAGCCCTCAATTTCAATATAAAAAAATCCATAGGGGGGTTTAAAATATAAACCTTGACACAAATCCGTAGAATAATTGGGTGACTCAAGGTTTGAGATCTCTAGTCCAAGAAAATAAATAAACTAACTTTGTTTTTGATTATCTTGGGGATGGATGGGTTTTAAAATGGGAGGGGAGTCTAGGAAGACTGATCCAAAATCACCACTATGGGAGATTCATGTTTCAAATGGAAAATGAATGACTATCTAAGTAAATAAAAAATAACCAAATTGAAGAAACAATGAGCTCTAAACCATAAAAAGTTAAGGACGTCTTCAACATCGAACTAAATGAGAATATTCCAAGAGTCAATAAATCCTACCACAACAACATTTTAAAGACCCCATTATTCATTAACAAATCTATGAAAAGAATATATGGGGGGGGGATGCTACCATTCTATAATAGGATTCTAAGATAATTAGAGGAAGGAAGAAGCTTCCATGAAAATAGATTGGGAAATTTGAAGTGATAAAAAACCCTTAAAGAGGTTTCATACTTTAAGGAAAACAAAGATCAAAGGTGTGAATTGGTAATTAATTTTATTTGTTAATTAAATTATTTTTATTAAATATGCTTTTTTTGTTGAGGTTTTGTTACATAGTGAAAAAAAAGGGGACCATCCAATAAAGTTCCACCATCCATGTGTCTCAGAGAAGGCGCAATAAGTAATTTATCCTATCCACCTGCTTGAGTGTGAAGTGAGGCTGCTCAATTTTGTGTGCACCAAGGTCTTTGAGAAAACTTAGTTTTTTCAAATAAGGATGGAAGAGAGAGATTACCCTAGAAGCTCCATTCCAAGTGTGCGGGATCTCCTGGTTCATGCCTGGATAAGGTGACCACACCCCTGCTATCCATTATTCTTTGAAATAGAGAAGGGAAATGTCGGTGCATTCTAGGTTCATCATGGATAATTCAAATAAGGAATTATGATTTGTGGATTTCTTTATTATTCCCAAGAGATAAGAAGTGATGAAGAAAATTAAATAGATTGGTTGGTGAATATGGTACACAAAATCTAGAAGGATACTATGTCTCTTTGATTGCGTAAGACTCAAGCGACTAATAGATAGTAGCATCGAACCTCATATAGTGGCCTCCAAACCCTTGATAGTTACAGTAGCATATTGAATATTTGTGTCATATGTAGACATAAATTCTTCTTGAACTTGGAGATTAGAATTATTGGTTCTTACATTTTGGTTCTTGTTCTTCTAAAGTTGCAGTAGAGGCTGGATGGTGACTATTTGCGATCTTTGATAGCCATAACATATTTGGACTGCGGTGTCAATCACGAGGAAGATGGTCATGGAGGATTCGACCAGGGCTACAACGACATGAAGTGTTCGACCAGGTAAATCTGAACCCCTGGTAAGGGGGCCTCAAACCAGTACTTATTTTTGTCAATTGTTTTTCAACTATGTATGTGCTGCTATATTAATTATTATTTCTTCTAATCCCTTTATTTTTTCATAGTGGAAAAAACCCTAATGATTCTACTCCCTGAACACAGGCCATTGGTTGAAGCATTTAAATACTATTGTATTCTTTACTAATTTCTTTTCTACATTTATTAAACCTATAAATATCTGAACACTTATGATACTTATTTTAATTCAAATATGTCAGATTATTATATCTCTGGGTTTTAATTTAATGTGTTGATTATATAATCTTTTTGAGATTTGTTTTAGCTCGGGTTGTCATTGCTACTACTCCCTTGTAATTATAGTTTACTGTTTGATTATTATGGAATATATATTTGATTCTATAAATTAATTATTAGTTTTTGTTTCTATTTTATGATAATTAAGAGCAAGTGTTGAATAGATGTAATTGTCACTACCATGTGAGTTAGTCCACTACCATGTATGTTATGGTCACTCTTGGTTTGTGTATGGACATTGTTCAGTGTATGTTGTTGTTCAATACCACCATGTGTTGTTCACCACTGAATTCATTTGATTTATTCCTTATTATGGGATTAAAACTCAAACATTATTTCTCTTTATCAGTTTGTAAGTAATAAACTGAAAATAAAAATCATTCTCGTATTTTATATTTTAATGAACTAAAACACCCAATAGATCCTAGGATATTTCATGGGGAATCCTCTCATGCAGGGGATCCACCCACAATAAAGTGGTATCAAATCCTAATTGGGTTTAAAATTTTATCTGTTAAAAATTGAAATTTATTATTCCTTTATTTCAAATGATTTGATGGTGGATTTTACCTATTGAAACATGTTTTGATTTCTTTCATTCAACTTGGTCGTGTTCTCTCTTGGGCTATAATTTCATTGTATTGGTGATAGTTTTTTTCCTTGTCATTTCCCTTTTTTTCCTTTTCCTGTCTAAGAATTAAAGATGCCTCTTAGTAGTTTATACCTATATGTGACTATGGTTTCGGGGTAGGAATGGGTTTTGTGTGAGGTTTGTCTATGTTTGAGAGTTGGTTAGAAGTAAGGACTATGCAAGATATTATGTCTCCAGTGTCTACCTTTTCCCTATGAGGTGAGCTTATGTTATCTCTGTTGTGTTCTTCTGCATCCTTTTGGATTGTTTTCTCTATGTATGGTCCTATAGTGAGTTCAGTGTTTAGGTTTGGGTAGTATGTGGGTGTAGAGTCTCTTGGATGATCATTAAGCTTTGTTGCTTGCTGTATTACCATTTTAGTGGATTTTTCTTAATTTTGGTTTCCTAGGAACCTTGTGCAATTATTAAGACTAGACTAGGATGTGTGGCCTTTTGTGGCTTGTCTCCCCCTAGGGTTTTAGTTGGCTCCCAACCTTTGTTCTCATGTATTAGAGCCATCCTAGGATGTTGGGAATACTTTCATGTGTCCTTGAAGTTTCCTTTTTGTTTGAGGATATATTATTTTTTCTTTTATTTAGGTGGTCGTCTCCTTGGGTGGAGATTCTGAATCCATGTTTTAAGGCTCATCTGGTTCCTTACATCAAGAGTCTTCCTGTTAGAATTTTTAGGCAGCATGTCTGGACTTAAAGCTGAAAATTCTTGGTGCTTCAGTCCTTTTATGTTTTATGGGTTCAATTGGAGAACTCTTTTGGTCGTTTCCTTTCCTATTAACATTCTATATGTTGCTCTATTTATTCTTGTATTTTCATGATTTCACTATTTTGTACTGGTGAGCTGTTTCAAGGACCCCTATTAGCATTTTATTTTCTAGTATTGTTTTCCTCATTGGTATCATCTCCTAGTGTGACTAAGGTAAGTGCATATATGGACTATATCATTTAGTTTTTTAGAATTGTTAAATTATAAACATGTTTACCCGATTTACAATATCATTTTACTTCGGGTGACCTGTATCACTATTGATACGTGGTAGGGGACTGTTTGGGTCATACACTATAGGTTTTTCTTATTTATGAAATACCCATGTTTATGATAGTGTAGGTGGTGAAGAATCATCATATAGATAATTTTTTTTAATTTTCAAGTTGGAGGGTGTGTTGTTGTTTCATATTAAATTTTTTTATGAATTTAATTTCTAAGGTAGAGATTTGTGAATTGGAAATTCATTTTATTTGTAAATTAAATGTTTTTTATTTAATATGATTTTTTGATGTTTTTTACGTATCCAAAAATAAGGTAACCATCCAATAAAGTTACAGTATCCAGGTGTCTTAGAAAACGTGCACTGAGTCATTTATCCTGACCGCCTACTTGAGTTTGAAGTGAGGCTACCCGATTTTGTGTAAACTAAGGGATTAAAGAAAACACAATTTCACCAGAAAAGGATCAATGAGAGAGAGAACCCTAACATATCTATTCTAGGTACACAGGATCTCCTAGTTCATGCCTAGATAAGGTTACCACACCACTACTTTCCATGATTCATTAAAGTAGAGAAGAGTGACGTTAGTGTGTTCTTATTTCTCCATAAAGAATCCAAATAAGGAAATAAAAATTAGATGTTTCTCCATTGTTAACAAAATAGAGGTAGCACCGATGGAGATTAACTAGAGTGGTCAGTGAATCTGGTACACCATATCTATAATGCAACTACATCTCTTTGACTGCATCAGACTCAAGAAGTAGCATTTGATTTAGACAATAGCGTTGGTCCTCAAATTGAGGCCACCACACCCTTGATAGTAGCATAAATGGATCAAATAGCCATGTCGTTCACTGATAGTAGTTCTTCTTGAACTTAGAGCTCGATATTATTGGTTCTTGTGGTTTGATTCTTGGTCTGATAAAGTCACAACAGAGGCTGGATGGTGACTATTTTAAATCGTGGACATCCACAACATATTTGGACTGTGATGTAAATCATGAGAAAGATGATATTTGAGGATTCAACCAGGGATAAGATGACATGAAGGGTTTGACCAGGTAAAGCTGAACCCCTGTAAAGGGGGGGGGGTCTCATCTTAGCACTTATGTTTGTTAATTGTTTTTCATCTATGTATGCGCTTATTTATTAATTATAATTCATTGTAATTCCATTATTTTTCATAGTAGAAACCTGTCAATGATTCTACCCCGTACATGTAGGCCAATGACCGAAGCATGTAAATATTTTTGTCTTCCTTACATATTTATTTTCCAGATTTATTCAACCAATAAATCACTGAATTTTGATGATTTTTGTTTTAATTAAAATATTTCATCCTATTATTTCGTTGTATTTGGATTTAATGTGTTGATTATAGAAGCTGTTTGAGACTTATTTTATCTTTTTTTTGTCATTACTGCTACTTCCTTGTAATTCTGGTTTGCTGTTTGATTATTCTAGAATGTATATTAGATTTTGGAAATTAATTCTCAGTTGTTGTTTCTATTTTATGAGAATTGAGTTCAAGTGTTAAATAGATGTAATTGTCTTTGTAATGTGAGTTAGTCTACTTCCATGTGTGTTATGGTGACTCTTGGCTTGTGTATGGACAATATCCAGTGTATGTTATTTCTCAATATTTCCATGTTTTTTTCACCACTAAATTCATTTGATTTATTCCTTATTAGGGAATTGAAACTCAAACATTGATTCTCTTTATCAGTTTTTATGTAATAAACTAAAAATAAACATCATTTTCACACTTAGAATTTTAATGAACTAAAAAACCCAATAGATCTGGGGATATTGTGTGGGGACTCCTCTCATATAGGGTCACCCCCTCAATAAAAGGGAAAATAGGAATGGAAAAGGGTTTTGAGAATGGGATGAATTGAATTGGGACCTGGCAAGAACATGAGTTGATCTCCCCCCTCAGGCCGAGGGGTCGGTGGGTGGGTAGGAGGGGGTGCCAGTGGGAATGAGAACATGAGATTTTAAAGAACATGATTTGATCTCCTGATAGGTCAATCAAATTAAATAATTTAATTTAAATCATTTAATCTATTCATTTTTTAATTCACCCACCACTATGAACCATCACAGGGCCTAATACAAACAAATCTTATATCATTCCTTGGGAAAAACCCATATCTTGGACTTAACCACAATCTTTGTTTTCCCAATTGAGCCATATTTTAGTAGATACAAACATTTAATTTAAAACACACACATGAGAACTATAATTAATATAATATTTTTATTATTTTATTTTTGTGGCTTAATAATACTCATTTTACCACATTAACTCAACCTAGGGGAAAACACTAAAATCTGAAACCAAAAAAACCTTTAGATAATTTTTACAAGGTTAAATTCTAGTGTAACACCCCAAGATTTTATGAAAAATATTCTTTTTAATTTAATTGATTTCTTATGTTGTATGGTACACCAAAATTATCTTGCGCTATACGCAACACCGTATTAGCTTGCAGTATACGCAATACTATTTGTGGATCGTGTTACACACAATTTCAAGTTCGTTTGATAATAGTTATTCTACGCAACATTGAGTGTATATATATATATAAATATTCAATGTATAAATGAAATATTCTTGGATTATGTTATACGAGACAACAAAGGAGGTTTTCACTACACCCAACCCTGACTTGGCTTGCATTACACGCAATCACGACCTTCTTCGATAACGTGTGTTGTACGCAATACCGGGTTTCACTAAACAACAATATATGGTTATAATATTATTATAAACTAGAAGTTATGAATATTATTAACTACATTTTGAATTTATAACATTATTATTCATCTTACACATTTTCTAGAACATGGTATGAGAACAAAATAAAAATTTTCGGGTAAAATAAGTATTCTTCAAAAAATGCAGTTTTGCCGCCTTTTGAAGGCACGCCCATTTTAAATATAATTTTTGAAAAGTTTATAAGTTAAATTTTAAAAAATAAACTTCTTCTTTTGAATCAGGATATAAAAATTTACATTGGATAAAGTTTTGATATTTTTTCTGATAACTTTCATATTTTAATGAATAATAAAAACACACTATATTTTAATTAAAAACAACTTTTTTCATCGTAATAATTTATATGGTTAAATTCTTATATTGAATAGTTTTAAAGTATAAATATAATATATTTTTACTATTTAATATAGTGTATGTCATTATCATTGATTTTACATTGAATTCGTAGGTTAAATAAATTCAATCTTTTGTAATGTTTTAAACAAAAGCCCATTTTCATTCAACAATGGGATTGATTTTAATTTAATTTATGAAACTTCTGTGTATTGAATTTGAAAAAATGGATTCCATATTTGGAATCAGTGGGTCCAAATAATGTTAATAGGATACTTATTATTTTTGGGAATTATGAATAGTAACTACAGTAAATTTTATTTACCATAGTTAAAGGTAAATCAGGTAATTAAGGGTAAATATAATATTATAAAATTACCCTAACACATGCCAGAATTATATTGGATGGATAAAAGTCTACCCATATCACCTAAGGGTCGGATTAGATTCATTTTATGGACTTTTGACCATGAAAATAATTTAATTATTATTAAAACCAAAGAAAGTGACAACATATCACTCTCTTAAATCTTATAAGTATAATAATTTTAATCTAGTGAAAAACTTCATAAAACTTTGAACATGAATAGTCTACAGAACTCTAATAAAATTATCTATATCATGATAATTTATTTAGAATTTTTAGGGATTAAATAATTTTCATTAATGGCGATACATTAATGATGCATAAATTATTTATTAAGAGAAAAATCAGTAATATAGTTTTTATTGAAATAATAATACCCATTAAAATGCCCAAAAACCTGACAAAAACTTATTGGTAGTGTATATCTACACCATAAGAATCCAATGACCTAATATATAACCATTTCGAGTCTTATAAAAGTGATTATGACACTTATATTATTTTATTTTAAATAATGTCAAAGTTGTCACCTTCATAATTTAATAAATATAAAATTTTAAAAGTTGGGTGTTTTAGAAGCTAAATCCGACTAAATGTATTATTATGAAATATATAAGATTTATCTTCATTATAGTATTTTATTTTTAATCTTTATGCAACAAATAAGTATATTTAGTAATTATACAAAAATGTTCTATTAATTATTTTATTAAGAGAAATATCAAATAAATGGTTTTACAAATAGTAAAATAAATATTATATAAACTATTTAATGTTCTAAACTAATTTTATAGATTAATATGACATGTTAGGAACCTATTAAATATTTTAGTTTGAATATATCCTCTGTGTAGATTTTATTTGAATTCAAATAAATGAATAGTGTCAAAATTGACACTATCGTTATTTTATAAAAATAACATATTATTAAATTGTTTAAAAATCACAAAAATATTTAAAAATTATAAATTGAAATTTATATAGTCTAAAATTTCATGAATTATCTAATTATGGATAATTCACAGTGCATAAGTAATTATTTATAATAATCTAAAATTTATAATCTTATTACCACAAATAAAATTTAATAGATTAAATAAGCATAAATCAAGTTGATAATGTTTAAAATAAATTTCCTAAATGTCTAAATTTTATTTGTTGATGGGATTACAAACCTATATCATTTAATCTTAGAATATGAGTCATTTTAGGAGGTTTTTAAGTGGGGTTATATTTATTATAAATTAATATTTTTAAGATTTCCAAAGATGCCCCTCTCCTCTCTTATAAAAAAGGAACCCCTTCCCACTTCTCTTCACACCCTTTTGAGCCTCTAATATCGTCCAAACCTTGCCCATTTCTCTTATCCACTTCCCTAGAAACATTCTGGAGGTTCTGGTCTTCCCAAAAGACCAACTCTACTTCCTTAAGAGAAGGCTTAAAGGAGGTGCATCGAAGAAGAGGTAATCTCTTCTTCCGATTCCCTCAAGTTTCTCTCATCTTCTACTTATTCTTATTTATTTTTCTCATTATAATGTAATAACATCAGTATTACTTATATACTGATATGTTATTATAAATATTAATCAATCCTATTTCACCTTCTATCCATCCTACGGAAAATGAAATTATCGCGCGTGTGTACGTACGGAATACCGTCTCCACGCCGTTGTATAATCTGTTTTCGACCACCACCTTACTTGGATGGGTATAATGGTGTAAATAAATAACTATATATGATTATTGTAATGTGATATTTATTTTGAAATATTATAAATACGCTTCAATACAATTCCACAATCATGGGAATGATATCATCGCTCGTGCATACGTACGGACTACCGTCTCCACGACGCGATGAGATTCATTCTCCATGTTAACCATTTATGAATGATTATAAAGTATATATAACGAATAATAATGAGATATATGACATAATAATGATACTGGATTTTTCTATATATATATATATGCATGTCATCTACTTAATTCCATTCAATTCAATAAGGAAACGAAAACAGCGTTCATGCGTACGTATGGCCTACCGTCTCCATGAATGGTGTATTTCATTCAATTTATCAATCTATAATATATATGTATATGATGAATATTTTTTATATATAAATAATGTTTTACATTATTAAATTATGGAAATCAGGATATAAGTAATAATATCAAGAACAACAAGTCGAAACATGTACGATAAATGAAACAATTTTACCCAAAACGCTGCTTTAACATGGATTTACAAAAGAACGGGTAATATAAAGTCATAAGTGAACCATATATGATATCATAATAATGAATATGATTGTTTTATAAGTCAATGACATTATTTAAATCATTATACAGGAGGTTCTGATATGTACGAAGCATATCGAACCTAAGGTAATGGATAATTTATCAATCTCATTTTTATCCGAGATTGTTTATTCGTAAGTATTTAGTGGGGTAATCTTTATCATCCAAGCCCATGTTTTATAAAAATGTTTTCATGTATGATTAAAGTTATTTTTACCCATTTTTTGACTTTTACTATGTGGTATGTAAGGAATTTTTTTTGTTTACCATATGAGGTACTTTTTGACTTTTTCGACAAAAGTATGAGGAGATTGTTATTTTTAGCTTATACAGCGTGAACGTATTTTTACGGTTTTTATAAAGCCTTATTTTCATGAAGCTACCTCCAAAATATTTCATGAATATTTAAAAAAAATCCTTTTCATTTAACATTTCATGACATTTTTTGAAAAGAAAATGATTTTGAAGAAGAAAGGATATTTTCCTCAAGAATCATTTCAAGTGTTTTATCAAAACCATTTTCTATCTAAGATGACATTATTTCATATGTGTATATTTCAAGTATAATGTCTCTATTATTTACATGGTTTCACTTTTCTTATGATTAAATGATATCCATTTGTTTTATATGGATTTTGTTATGATGGAATGATGTTTATGAAACCCATTTTATTCTTTGGGTTATGATGAATGATTTATGTTTATGTTATGGCACAAGTAAGAATGATTTCATTATGATATGGGTGGGACCTATATCTCCCTCCAATGCATTGGGTAAAGATTTATATCTCATGAGATAGACATGGCTGGAATGGAAGGTTAATCCGGTTCAGTGATACAGGACTGAAATGAGGAGTGAACTCGATTCAGAAAGGGACTTTGTCCACTAAGATGGTCTTGGTAGGAATGCCTTGGCTACTATGGAAATCATAACATGTGATTAGTGGTTTTAAACAATTACATGTTTTCTTACCAGGCTATTTTATCAGGATTGATGTTCCATTATGATATATTCCTTACGTACTTCCAAGATTTATGTCTTTTCTCAAGATTTTGATGTTTAGATTTTATGTTCAAGTTTTTGCATTCATATGTTATGGATTGTTTTATGTTCTCTATGTTTACCCTTACTGAGCATTTTAGCTCACCCTTTTTATGTTTTCTTTTCCCCAGGATATAAATAATGGTATTAGGTAAGAAAACAAAAGGGGAAGATCTTTATGGGAGATGTTGAAGATCTTTCACCATGATTAGAAGATTATTTTTCCGAGTTTCCAAAGACACTAAACTATTACGGTCCTTTTGTGTCTGTTTTTGTTATGTATTAAGTATTCCACAAAAGTAATATATTTTCCATGTACATAAAGCTTTGGGCCTCTACAGTTGGTATCAGAGGAAAGGTTTAGTTAACCTTTGGAAACTAGGATGCGAAAACGTTAGTGAGATCCCTAGAGATATTTCTATGGTATGCCTAGGGATGTCCCTAAGGATAAGTATACGTATAGGATATAGTCCTAGAACTACGGTAATGATCTTAGAATTTAACCTAAGATGTTATATATTGACGTTACTCCCCCTTTCCTATGTTGTTTTCTCTAGTATGATTTTTTCCTCTCACACTATTCTTTTTGGGTTTTAGAAAATGGATGGAAACAATAAGATTCACGATAATGGAGGATATGATGGAAAATGGAATGATATTCTTTATGATCAACCAAATGAAACGGGATTTGGAAGTCCAAACATCGTTATTATAACTAATCCACAATCTCATAATATGATCAATAATCTCAACTTTGGTAAGTTTCCTGACTCAGATAATAAGAGAAAGATGGAGTTTCATGATGATCATAGAGGAAAGAAAGTTCAATTTCCGTCATGTAAATCATGTGGGAAGAGGCACCAGGGAGATTGTTTCAAGGGAACTGGAAGATGCTTTGGGTGTGGAAAAGGACACAAAGCTAGTAAGTGCAAAGGAAAAGGTTCAGTTAACACCATGGACAAGGATAATGTTATTTCTATGACATCAACAATGATTAGATGTTTTAAATGTAGAATGTATGGGCATTATGAAAAACAATTCCCTAAGGGAAAATATAATGAAGAGAATCAACATGGTCATATGGGTAGTATTTATGTGGATGATGATGAAGAGACTACAAATTAAATATGAGATGAAAGAAATGATGAAGCACAATCAGTGGTTTAAGAAGTTAGTGGAATAATTGTATGTTTATCAAGAATAATGTATGGTACTATGGAATAAAGAATCATCTAAGGATTTTTACACTATTGTTTTTCCTAAAGTATTTGAAAGTATATGTTGAATGGTACTGGTAACCATGAAAGGTTATTCATATATTTTTGGAAAGAAGATGATATGAGCATAATGAAGGGATCAGGAGAAAATAATATGTTTGATAGTATTCATGAGCTCATGGCTGATAAAAGGCCAAAGTGATATCATGATTTGAGTATATAGATTTTATTTGGGATTTTGGTATGTGGAAAGAGTTAACTTTTGACAGAATTAATGTTTTCGCTAAGGTTATATGGTAATTCATGTTTAAAAAAAATACATGATTAAGGTATTCACATATTTGGAATGTGACCAAAAAGATATATCTTATGATATATGGGGGACAAATTAAGGAATTCACATGCTCGGTAGATGAAATTTCTAGTAATCGGATAGAAGTATTTTCGATAAGCCTAAAGTTTGGAATGAACATCATATAGTATTGGTTAAGGATATAACTTTTTATTTCTGAAATTTTATGATAGTATAGTTTTAGAAAAAGGATAACCTACTGAACGGATGATAACCCGTCGCGTCGGACAAGGATGTTGGAATCGAACCCACAACCGAAGTGCGACAGGCCTTTATCGCCTACCACTGGCCTATAGGAAGTCCCTTGTTAGTATAAATTAGTTTTAATTTTGTAATTGGTATGAGATATGAAGTATAAGTCCATTTTAGTAACCATATACGATTAATGGACTTTTGTATATTTAATAACTTTTGCTAAACTTTTGTTTGAGACAGATGGAATGACCCGTCATTCTATCACATGATCTGCTAACACTTAATGAATGAAAAATTCAACTTCATTTCTTTAAGAGATGAAGTAGAAATTGTCCAAGGAACGACCAACAGTGATATTGTACCAAAATCATATAAGTATTTCTTTTAATTCATCAACTTTAGATAAATGATCTTGAAAACCAAAATTTTTGTCCTAGTTCCCTCGTATCTGATGAATCGGATGGTCCCTTAGATCAACACAAATTTATAGCCTTGTGACTGTTGGATTTATCATAGCCATGTCCTCTACCACTCTCCATCAGAACTTGATAGTTAGATTTCTCTTCCATATCCATATTTTCACCTATGATCTCCTATGTGGAAACCCAGTGATTAGTTAATTTGGGTAACCATTACATTTCATACTTTAGTTTTTAAAGATAAGTTTTGGTATTCCTTTTTACGATGCAGGTTTCTATTTAAGAAACATTCGAGTAGTAAACCATTTATAACCCCGACAAATTTCGAGGGTGAAATTAATTTTAAGGGTGGTAGAATGTAACACCCCTAGATTTTATGAAAAATATTCTTTTTAATTTCATTGATGTCTTCTATTGTACGCTACACCAAAATTATCTTGCGCTATACGCAACACCGTATTAGCTTGCAGTATACACAATAATATTTGTGGATCTTGTTACACACAATTTCAAGTTTGTTTGATAGTAGCAATTCTACGCAAAATTGAGTGTATATATATATATATATATATATTCTATGTATAAATTAAATATGGTTGGATTCTGTTATACGAGACAACAAAGTAGTTTTTCACTACATGCAACCCTGACTTGGCTTGCATTACACGCAATCACGACCTTCTTCGATAGCATGTGTTGTACGCAATACCGGGTTTCACTAAACAACGATATATGGTTATAATATTATTATAAACTATCCGTTATGAATAATATTAACTACATTTTGAATTTTATAACATTATTATTCATCTTACACATTTTCTAGAACATGGTATGAGAACAAAATAAATTTTTTAGGGTAAAATAAGTATTTTTCAAAAAATGCAGTTTTGCCACATTTTGATGGTGCGACCATTTTAAATATAATTTTTGAAAAGTTTATAAGTTAAATTTTACAAAATAAACTTCTTCTTTTTAATTAGGATATAAAAATTTACTTTGGATAAAGTTTTGATATTTTTCTGATAACATTCATATTAACAACTTTTTTCATCGTAATAATTTATATTTTTAAATTCTAATATTGAATGGTTTTAAAGTATAAATAGAATATATATTTACCATTTAATATAGTTTATGTCATTAGCATTGATTTTACATTGAATTCGTAGGTTAAATCAATTCAATCTTTTGCAATCTTTTAAACAAAAACCCGTTTTCATTCGACAACAGGATTAATTTTAATTTAATTTATGAAACTTCTGTGTATTGAATTTGAAAAAATGGATTCCATATTTGGAATCATTGGGTCCAAATTATGTTAATAGGATACTTTTTATTTTTGGGAATTATGAATAGTAACTACGGTAAATTTTATTTACCATAGTTAAAGGTAAATAGGGTAATTAAGGGTAAATATAATATTATAAAATTACCCTAACACATTAAAAAATTATATTGGATGGATAAAAGTCTACCCATATCACCTAAGGGTAGTATTATATTCATTTTATGGACTTTTGACCATGAAAATAATTTAATTATTATTAAAACCAAAGAAAGTGACAACATGTCACTCTCTTAAATCTTATAAGTATAATAATTTTAATTTAGTGATAAACTTCATAAAACTTCCAAAATTAATAGTATAAAGAAATATAATAAAATTATATAAATCATGATAATTTATTTAGAATTTTTAGGGATTAAATAATTGTCATTAATGGCGATACATTAATGATGCATAAATTATTTATTAAGTGAAAAATCAGTAATATAGTTTTTATTGAAATAATAATACCCATTAAAATGCCCACAAACCTGACAAAAACTTATTGGTAGTGTATATATACACCATAACCATACAATGACCTAATATATAACCGTTTGGAGTCTTATAAAATTGATTATGACAGTTATATTATTTTATTTTAAATAATGTCAAAGTTGTCACCTTCATAATTTAATAAATATAACATTTTAAAAGTTGGTTGTTTTAGAAGATAAATCCGACTAAATGTATTATAATAAAATATATAAGATTTATATTCATCATAGTATTTTATTTTTAATTTTTATGCAACAAATAAGTATATTTAATAATTATACAAAAATGTTTTAGTAATTATTTTATTAAGAGAAATATCAAATAAATGGTTTTAAAAATAGTAAAATAAATATTATATGAACTATTTAATGTTATCCAATAATTTTATATATTACTATGACATGTTAGGAACCTATTAAATATTTTATTTTTAATATATCCTCTATGTGGATTTTATTTAAATTCAAATAAATGAATAGTGTCAAAATTGACACTATCGTTATTTTATAAAAATAACATATTATTAAATTGTTTAAAAATCACAAAAATATTTAAAAATTATAAATTGAAATTTATATTGCCTAAAATGTTATAAATTATATAATTATGGATAATTCATAGAACATAAGTAATTATTTATAACAATCTAAAATTTAGAATCTTATTACCACAAATAAAATTTAATAGATTAAATAAGGATAAATCAAGTTGATAATGTTTAAAATAAATTCCCTACAAGTCTAAATTTTATTTTTTTATGAGATTACAACCCTATATCATCTAATATTTGAATATGAGTCATTTTTGGATGTTTTTAAGTGGGTTTATATTTATTATAAATTAATATTTTTAAGATTTCCAAAGGTGCCCCTCTCCTCCCTTATAAAAAGGCAACCCCTTCCCACTTCTCTTCACACCCTTTTGAGCCTTGAATATCGGCAAACCCCTGACCATTTATCTTCTACACTTCCCTAGAAACATTCTGGAGGTTCTGGTCTTCTCAAAAGACCTGCTCTACTTCCTTAAGTGAATGCTTAAAGGAGGTGCATCGAAGAAGAGGTAATATCTTCTTCCGATTCCCTCCTGTTTCTTTCATCTTCTACTTATTCTTATTTAGTTTTCTCATTATAAAGTAATACAATAAGTATTAATTATATACTGATATGTTATTATAAATATTAAACAACCCTATTTCACCTTCTATCCATCCTACGGAAAACGAAATCACCTTGCGTGCGTACGTACGGAATACCGTCTCCACGCCGTGGTATAATCTGTTTTCGACCACCACCTTACATGGATGGGTATAATGGTGTAAATAAATAACTATATATGATTATTATAAAGTGATATTGATTTTGAAATATTATAAATACGCTTCAATACAATTCCACGATCATGAGAATGATATCATCGCTCGTGCGTACGTACGGACTACCGTCTCCACGACGCGATGAGATTCATTCTCCATGTTAACCATTCATGAATGATTATAAAGTATATATAATGAATAATATTGAGATATATGACATAATAATGATACTGGATATATATATATATATATATGTATGTCATCTACTTAATTCCATTCAATTCAATAAGGAAATGAAAACAGCGTTCATGCGTACGTACGACCTACCGTCTTCATGAATGGTGTATTTTATTCCATTTATCAATCTATAATATATAGTTATATTCTGAATATTTATTATATATAAATCATGTTTTAAATTCTGAAATTATGGAAATCAGTATATAAGTAATAATATCAAGAACAACAAGTCGAAACATGTACGATAAATGAAACGATTTTACCCAAAACGCTGCTTTAACATGGATTTACAAAAGAACGGGTAATATAAAGTCATAAGTGAACTATATATGATATCATAACAATGAATATTATTCTTTAATAAGTCAATTAAATTATTTAAATCATTATACAGAAGGTTCGGATACGTATGAAGCATATCAGACCTAAGGTAATGGATAATTTATCAATCTCATTTTTATCCGAGATTGTTTATTCGTAAGTATTTACTGGGGTTATCTTTATCATCCAAGCCCATGTTTTATAAAAATGTTTTCATGTATGTTTAAAGTTCTTTTTACCCATTTTTTTCTTTTACTACATGGTATGTAAGGAATCTGTTTTTATTTACCATACGAGGTACTTTTTGACTTTTCTGACAAAAGTACGAGGAGATTGTTATTTTTAGCTTATATGGCGTGAAGGGATTTTTACGGTTTTTATAAAGACTTATTTTCATGAAGCTACCTCCAAAATATTTCATGACTATTTTAAAAAAAATACTTTTCTTTTAAAATTTCATGACATTTTGTGAAAATAAAATGATTTTGAAGAAGAAAGGATATTTTCTTCAAGAATTCATTTCAAGTGTTTTATCAAAACCATTTTCCATATAAGATGAAATTATTTCATATGTGTTTGTTTCAAGTATAATGTCTCTATTATTTACATGGTTTCTCTTTTCTTATGATGAAATGATTTCCATTTGTTTTATATGGATTATGTTATGATGGAATGATTTTTATGAAACCCATTTTATTCTTTGGGTTATGATGAATGATGAATGATTATGTTGTGGCACAAGTAAGAATGATTTAATTATGAGATGGGTGGGACCTATATCTCCCTCAAATTCATTGGGTAAAGATTTATATCTCATGAGACAGACATGGCTGGAATGGCAGGTTAATCCGGTTCAGTGATACAAGACTAAAACGAGGAGTGAACTCGATTCAGAAAGGGACTTTGTCCACTAAGATGGTCTTGGAAGGAATGCCTTGGCTAATATGGAAATCATAACATGTGATTAATGGTTTTCCACGATTACATGGTTTCTTCCCAGGCTATTTTATCAGGATTGATGTTCCATTATGATATATGCCTTACGTACTTCCAAGATTTATTTCTTTTCTCAAGATTTTGATGTTTAGATTTTATGTTCAAGTTTTTGCATTCAAATGTTATGGATTGTTTTATGTTATCTATGTTTACCCTTACTGAGCATTTGAGCTCACCCTTTTTATGTTTTCTTTTCCCTAGGATATAAATAATGGTCTTAGGTAAGAAAACAAAAGGGTAAGATCTTTATGGGAGATATTGAAGATCTTTTACCATGATTAGAAGATTATTTTTCCGAGTTTCCAAAGACACTAAACTATTACGGTGCTTTTGTGTCTGTTTTTGTTATGTATTAAGTATTCCGAAAAAGTAATGTATTTTCCATGTATTTCAAGATTTGGTTCTCTACATATAGGGTAGAATTACCCTCTTAACCCTAGGGAGATCCCTGAGACTTTAAAAACTTAGAATCTAGCTTAATCTCACTTGGGTAAACCCTCAGTCACAAAAACATCTATATGAACTCACAAAAATACCAAGGTTTTCTAATATTATGAACTATTTAGTCACATAAATGGTACTCTCATTTTTTATGAATAAAACTCTTAAGATGAAATATGAATCAAAATACCATGTTTGGGAGGATTCATATTTGTGGAAAATTTATAGTTATCAAGTAATTAAAAGATTTGTATCTAAGGAAGAGGTAAATTTTTGGCTTAAAATTTATCATGCCTTTCATGTAAAGGAAACTTTGGACCTCATAGAATAACTATAAAAGTGTCACAAGTTGGTTTATTTTGACCAACATTTTTTAAAGACTCTCATAGTTTTTTCAAAGCATATAAAAAATACCAATTTACTAGAGGGATTTCTAAAAGATAAGAAATACATCAATAACCCTTGATTTTATGTGAAATATTTGATGTATGAGGATTAGATTTCATGGGCCCATTTACTATTTATTTTTCATTTACCTATATTCTATTAGTATTATATTATGTTTTAAGTGTATTGAAGCTCAAGTAACTAAAACTGATGATTCATAAGTGGTTATTGAGTTTCTAAGATCATATGTTTTTGTAGGTTTAGGATACTTCAAGAAATAACTAGTTATTTGGGCCCAAATTTCTATAGCCAAATCATGTAATTACTCATAAAGAATTATGGGGTACTACATAATAAATCTACTACCAACCACCTAGAAAAAAGGGGCTGACCGAGGTATCCAATAGAGAATTAAAGAGAATTTTGGAAAGAACAGTGCAAGACATTAGAAAAAATGGTGAAATAATCTAGAAGATTCATTGTGGGACTTTATTATTTCCTTCAAAACACCTTGGTATGTTTCATTAATGAATTGTGTATAGTAAAATCTATCACTTTACCATTGAGCTAAAACACAAGGGCTACTAGACTATGAATAAAATATACCAAGAATTCAGAAAGGATAGAGAATAAATAAATATCCAAATGATAGAACTAGAGGAGCTATGAAGGGAAGATTACGAGAACTCCCCATTTTACCAGGAAAATGATAGATCTATATATGAAAAAATTATCCCAAAAAGAGACATTCAAGTTGGACACAAATTATTATTTTTCTTCTATAGGATGCAAATCATACTTGGTAAACATCATTCCTATCAGACTAAACCATTTATAGCAACTAATACATTTCATTTTGATGCAATTGAAATCATAGGAGAAGAATCACAATAAAAATTTAAAGTGAATGGATAGTAGCTAAATAAATTTAATGAATATTTTTGTAAGGTACTAATAAATGATTCCAAACTCCTCCTTGAAAATAAAAATAATAACTACCAGGTTGTTTCTTTATTGCACACTAGTCTAGACACTCACATTTTAAATCTATTATTCCTTGAGAACTGAATGCTGAAATTTATTAGAAATAGTGTCTAAGATAAGTGTGGGGGAGAGGAAATAGTAGATAGGATATAAAATAAAAAATAAAATCTATTATTGTAATTAAATTCCCATATGATAAATAACCAATGCACAATGGGAACCATAGAAACATTTAACTTAGAACTAGGTAAATGGATGTGATATAAAATAATAGAGTGGAATAAAAAATGATAACATGAGGAAGTTGGAATTTTGAACTTGAAATCAAGTAACCTGGCCATTTTAATGGATTAACACTATTGAGAGCCTCTCTAAATGACATTTGGATTGATCATATGAACTAGAGTAAAATAGGCAGATGAGAACTGATCTAGAAGTTATCCTAAGTCAAAAAAAGAACATCTTTGTGCAAGTTTGCCATTAAATAAGATTTATAGAGAATTGGGATCCAACTACCCACATATTTCTTCTATGACCTGAATATTATAGTTAGTCCTGAGGGATACCTACTATCTTGGGATAGTTTAGTTTCAGGTTTAACTGAAATCATCTAATAAGTGATTTACACAAACATGGATGGGAAAAAAATCCAATAAGTGATAGTTGACAAAGAGAATGAAAAGATTTGGGGAATTATGACTAAGATAAAGAAGTGGAATATGATATATATGAATTTCATATAGGAATTACCAAGGAATTTTGAAAAGGAACTTTAGAAAAGGAATATTAGGGGAGAAGAATTTAGGAAAGACCCACTTGTTCAAATTTTAATTCCACTGAGTTCCATTCTGTTCACAATATCAAAAGTAGAAATTTTTCATGAGAGGAAGTAGGGCCCTTATAAACTTGAGGAAAAATTCATGTTTAGGTGCGAGGGAGTAATTAAGCCACAAATTTTTAAATTATATTTTATGATTTTATAAGGGTTTTACCTTTATTTTCCTTGAAATTATAATAATTGGATAAGATCTCAGGATAGTATGAATCTAGAATTAAAATTATATATTAATTTAACCTTGATTTTTAGTGGTTTTATTTATATATGTAATTAATTGAAAATCCATGCATCGATTTTTTAATTCTAGAATTAAATTATTAATAGGATTTTTATTCTGATTTTCATTGTTTTAATACAATTCTAGAATAGACTGGACAAATTCTACACTAAGTTTTCGCTTTTATGGGTTGTAGGTTTGAGGATGAATTTGATAAAGGTAGGAGGAGTTTGAAAGACTCTACATGAATTTCATATGAATTTTACCTACCTAGTATAACTTTAATAAATCCCATATGTCTTTAATCCAACACATCAAACTCTTCACTTAACAAAAATTCATCAAATAATCATATCACATGACTTCCCAGTGCCTGCATATGGATTTAAACCGTGATTATGAATTTGGAGTTTGCTAAAAAAATTCAAAGTATGGGCTGAAGTCATCACATAAGACTTTGGATAAACCATATCTTAATAATCTTACTGCCACATCAAACTCTATATATAGGAATTTCTACTCCTATATTAATTTTCCTCCATTAATAAGAATCTACAGAGACCTGATAAAAATTATTAGGTCATGTCATAATTTTTCAAGCATATAAGACTTATAAATCATGAGCGTCAGACTTCCCATTACCCTTCACAACAATTTCTAATGTTTATAACTTTATAATTATCCATAATATAGATAAGTAAGTTTAAAATACGAAATTACCAAAATAAAGAGGGATTTAATTAAAATCGATTCACATTCCCCTAGTCTATCCAAATTGGGAAAGTTTTCTCCTAAGCTTCCATGCATTAATTATCCATCAAGATAAAGAAGGATAATATCATGGGAAAAAACTTTGAATCTTGGAATATTTGAGAATATATTTCTAGTGTAATATGGAAGCTCATCAAATACATGTAGAATCCATAAGAGAAAATGGGATATGGGCACTAAAATATAGGAGGATTATAAAAGCACTGGACTTAGTCAAGGAAGAAGGGGAAGACCATGTGACTCATGATGGAGATATTAAATCCAAAAAATAACCCTAACCATTCTCCTATTCCTATAAAGTATATGAGACTCACTGTATAGATTAGGGATGCTAATAGGTCGATTAAGATGAATCTTGAGATACTTATAAGGATTTTTCTTGTATTTTATACAATATTTCTCTAGTTATAACACACTAGTCCCATTGTGATTGAGCTATAGAGATTTTCACCAACCCTATTAATAAACTTTGTGATTAATTATTAATCACCTTATGTGCTTAATTTCTATGCAATTATTTGATTTATTAGTCAAAAGGAGGTTTCTGTTGATCTTTTTTTAATTATTGTTCCCTTATTCACTGGTTTTCACACACATTCCACTCAAACCTTCTTTATTGACAATATGATGGAGGGTAGTGGGTTTATTCAGGAGTTATTGGATATATTTTATCATTAGGCTAAGAAATAATATGGAATGTGGTGATCATTTCATTTCTCTATTCAAGATGGAATTACCAAGTGAGGGTGATAAGTTGATATTTTATCTAATTAGAGAGAGAGAGAGAGAGATAGATTAGGAGATTTACATTGAATTATTATTTAACAAGTGAGGGGTATATCCAAGGTTGGACCACCACTTTTAAAACTGAATTCAAACACCCACTTTATTTCATTATCAAACACAATTAGTTGTTGTTTTCAACACACACATTTAACCCACACAACATAGTAAAATAAAAATAAAAAATCCCTCCTCTCTAGAGATAATGTCAGTCCCATTATTTAATACATTTTTTAGGTTAAAAAATTGAATTCTTTGATATTTGTGATAGGTTCCACACCATTGGGAAAACCTAATGGTTTGGTAACCATAGGAATAGAGTAGGTATAATCCCTAAGATGGATTATGGTAAGTTATTGTTAGATCAACTATCTAAGATTTATATATGATATAATGAACATGGTTGTATACCTAAATATATGTGAAATGCCATAAATATTAAAGCTAAATCAAATCATAGTGAAATGTGGATCTCATTTATCTAATTAATTTAAAATAAAAATGGGGTCATTATTTTAGTAGTACCATATTCAATAAAATTCATTATTGAATACTTCTAAAAGATGATAATAATTTAATGAATTGTTATATTATAGATTAAATTTAAATGAATTAAAATTTATATTAATCATTGAGATCAATTCTATAAATGGAAAAGATAAATGGTAGTAATTTTTATAATAATTTCATAATTTGATAATAGTTCTCAAACAATATGAAAAGTTCCATGTTTTAGACTAACCATTCCTTGAGGTACATGTTGAAGAAGCCAATCAAGAGGATAAAAATTCTTATAATAACCACAAAAAGGATTTTATTGATCTTTATACCTTCATAATTTTTTAAATGGATCCTAAGTTATAAAATCTATATGAAAATATAGATTTCTATGGGATGATAAATAACATGAAAATACTCTATCACAAACATTCTATTCATAAGAGGAATTAGATTTACATATAACTATTTTAGTGAATGATATATGAGGTAAATTTAGTGTTTACTCATATTCTAAATATTATTATGAACATTAATTATTTTAAGAGATTGTGGTTTATGATCATGCTTGATCTAGGATTGAATTTTATCACGAAACCATTATTTAATATATTTTTAAAATTCATAATTAATTATAATATAAATGAGTTTAAAAAAACTTTACCTAATCTCCTCAATATGATGAGGGTAACTGAGAAATATATGGGAGGCCCAATATTAAGAACCATAATTAAGGTATAAAATAATAAAGGTAAGAGTTTTGGGTAGAAGAATAAGAAAAATAAATAAAAAATAATCCACAATTATCATTGAAATCGAAAGAGGAAGTCATTAATAATGGAAAATGTTCCCGTTAATGCAAGGCTAGATGTTATAAATATAACTTCCAAGAATACCTAAAATATATAAAGAAACATAGTTGAGAGTATATTTCAATTATTTATGATATAAAAAATTATTCTATTTTAGAAGGGTTTATGATACCAGCTATACATTATAAAATTATTGGGAATATGTACAAGAGTTTAAAAGAAATGAAGGATTAGTGAAAGGAGTTAAGGGTTTATGTCTTATGAAACAATAAAGGGTTTATAATTCAAATTAAGATACATTTATCTAGGATTTATTAATAAGACTTATCAACCCCTATTTTTTATATATTTATTTCATTATCTATTATATAATAAGAAAAGCTATTTAATGTATATATAAAAAGTTGGTTATCAATGAAATAGAAGTTTATTGAAGTACATGGTTTATATACTTATTTATTCTATAACATAATATTACAATTGATATATGAGTGAAATTATTATGTTTTTCATGATATTGAATAAAATACTTTATCCATACATTAAAATGTGAAAGCATTTCATAATTTAAATATTTTATTCATATCTTTACTTTTAATACAAATCACATGTGATGTAATAAAATTATATTAGATATGATTTTAAGTTTTTTTAAAATCCAATAAATAAACTAAGAGTTATTTTATTTTGTGCACAAAGTTCTTGTGTATTAGTATATTTTTTTCTAAAAAACAAGTGGGAGTTAATATTAATATAAGAGTAGATCAAATAGAAATAAAACAAATGTATATTATAGAAACTTTGATTTATGATATTTTAGTTTAATTTAACTAAAATTAATCATGTTTATATCCTAAATAATTGATAATAATTTAGGATATACATTGGTAAATTAATAATTTAATGTGATAGTTACAATGTTTCTTATTACTGATGATCACAAATAAGGTTAATATATTATAAATTTCATAGAATATTTATAAGTGTTATCCATTTTGAATAATAAAAGTTAAATACACCATAATATTGTAAAAAATGGAGTAATGTTACAAGGATATAAATTTAAAGTGTTGTATATAAGGATAAAAAATCTTAATCTCACAATTATCTAAATATTCTTTATTTAATGATATTGTATTACTAAAGAGTTAAGAAAGAGTGTTAGTTTGTTATAAGACTACACGGTGATGTAGCAGGAGTTCCATGGTAATATATCATGTTTTTATGAAACTAATAAAATAGGAAAACACAAGGTCTTTTAATGTCCCTATGTATTAGGATGCAATGAGACTGATGCTTATGTATATGGTTTTGTTAGAATTTTCTTTAAGAATATAAAAATGAATAATGTTATACAAAGACATTTATAATTTATAATTAAATCATTTATATTGTATAAATAATAAGAGTTGAATGATAATTAACCCCTCATAGATAAATATATATGTTATCACCATGGTAAGGAATGCGTTTTGTTGATATGATTATATCAATGTGAGTTGGGGCACATATGGAGATATAAATTTAAGTTCACTCATGATACACAAGTGTGACTTATTGTATGAATTTATCCACTTATTATAGGGAATAAAATGTAATAAATAGTGTCATTAATATTCTTATGGTTCATGTTTGATAATGACCCCCATTACATGATGTTAATAAGGTACCATGTTTGTAATGACCTGATATTTTGGAACCTTTAAAATACATACTATGTTCTATAAATTTTGTCACATGCTACACCTAACATAAAAAAACCACAACATATTAAGAATAAATTATTTATAAAACTATAATAAACACTAATATGGTAAACCATTAATAAATTTTACCATTATAAGGTAAATAATTAATATGAGTTAATATTAGAAAGGTTATTTTCAATTAAAGTTGTTTTCTTTATATTATATATATATTTTAAAAAAGACAAGTTTAAAAATTTTATAATTTAAATTTGATAAATTAAAATTAGTTTTTTAAAGTCATCACAATAGAATTATCTTAGGATTCATTTTTCGTATATTTTTTAAAATAATCGATTATTAGGTGAATAGTAAAAAATATAGTTCTTTCTAAAATGATGAATTTTATCACATTATCAGTATATGTGAAAGGAATAAAATTTTATAAAATATTTTCATTGATAAAATATATATTTTATGTGTATAATTATGAAATATAAAATATTAATTTGAACTTCTAAATTCTATTTTTAATATTTTAAGACTTAAGAAATATTAAATTAGAATTTAAGAACTCTTTTCATTTTTTTATTTTAATTAAAACCTTCCATGGTGAAGTTAGGTTTTGGATTGATTATAAATCCAAATAAATTTTATTTTATTTTATAATAAATCAATTAAATTCCTATAAATTAGTAACCATAAAAAGTTTATCTTACACATAAGTTTAATGTTTAAAAACACTCTTTTATCTAAAGACGATTTTTATGTGTTATGCGTGTTTAATTTAAAATATTAATTTCTTATATTTGTGAAATTAATTAGGTTAAATAGATTAAAAATTAAAATTATCATGTTTACATTTAGTAATATGGTTCTAATTATATTTTTAGTAATAAAATAATTGAAATGATTGATATTTAATTATGAGTAATATGTGTTTAAATGACTAATCTAAAGTGGATTGAATTTTACTAAATTAACATGACCTTTAGACCTTTTAGAAATAGTTTTTTATGTTTTAAATTCTTAAATACATGTCTTATCAACATTATTTAAACAAACTCACCTAACTTTCATGGAATTCTACTCTTAACCCTTACTTAACATTCTTTTCTACGGAAAAATCCCCCTCCTTCACTTATAAAAGGGACCACTTACACCCCTTATTTACACATCCATAAATATGAATTAATTGGTTAAAATTTGACCATTTTTCTATCCTATAATCCTATCCCACGAACCATAGTCTTTGTAAACCCTTAATAATCCTAATATCTGCATTTCCAAAGCTAATTCCATGGAAAATCAAAGTTCTGGACGTGAGTATTACTTCTCTCTTAGTATTTATTTTTAATTTTAATCTTCCTAATATTATATAAATTTTTTAATATAATTAATTTAGTGTAATTTATATACTTAAATTTTATTATATTAATGTAACATCAATTATTCATTCATTCCATAGAATCTGCTAAGGAAAATAAACACATCGATCATGAGTATGTGCAGACTATCGCCTCTACGACATGATGCAGTTTGTTTTTCATAACCACCTATTAGGGCTGGTATAAAGGATGGATTTGATAAATAATTATTTTTTATTCCACTTATAAATTTTTTAAATGATCAAATTTTACATTTACCTCAATCTGTTCATTAATTAAGGAATGATATTGTTAATCATGCGTATGTGAGGACTATTGGCTCCATAAAGGACGTGTCTTATTTATCTTACCACCTGACATGGATGGAACAAAAAGTATAATTAATAAAATAATATTATTTTTATAACATTATTGTATTTCTTAAATGATAGATTCTTATATACCATCACTCTGTCCATTCACTGAGAAATAGGATTGTTAATCGTGCGTACGTGTGGACTACTGCCTCTACGAATGATGAATTTCATTTATCAACTACACCCAACCTAAATGGTTCTAAAAATAGATTTTATGGAGATATATTATATATATTAAATTTATATTATTATTTAAATTTTATATTAAATTTATGTAATAACACTTTCTTACTCATTCAATCATTACAACACACTTTTGTTTTTGTCAGTTTACCACCTACTTGATTGATGTTGTATTGTTTATATAGTTAATGATTAAGGAAAGTTATATACTGATAATAAAATATAATAATAAGGTATTAAATATTTTTTAAATTTTTTTGTATTTATAATATTAATATATAAACCTTTTAATAATATCTCATCCTTGTTCATTAAAAACTTTCGAAACAAGTTTGTCTCCAACATCATATTCACGAGTCGTAATTAAAAATCTCATGGTTTGAAATTGGAACATTATAAAAAATCATGGGAAATATAGTTTATAACCATAGTTAATATAGGAATAATTAACTTGGAATAAAATATCAAGGATCAATATTAACATTACAAATCATGTGTAAGACAATTAAAAGTGATAACACCTAATGCTAAAAATAAGCAATAATAAACCACCAGATTCCTAGAAAATAATTATAAATAAATAATATAAAAGGTTTATAGATATGGATAAGGTTCTAAAATATATTATTAAGAAATTTATGGTTGTTTTATTGGATGTTAGAGCATGATAAACTAAGTGGGAAAATATTGTGACATCCCCAAATGATAAAGGGTTAAATGACTAAATGATATGACTCATGTCAACAAGGTGCACCTTCCTTTTCGGAAGCCTGTATGATTAGAACTCCACAGTTAAGCGTGCCTGTCCTGGAGTAGTGATCAGGATGGGTGACCTTTTGGGAAGTTTCCCAAGGTGTGTGTAGTGAGGACAAAGCACACTGGGAAGGACATGTGTTGGACTGTGGGGACTATCATTAGTCAGTTGACCAGTTCAGGCATGTGGGCAGACCCTGGAGTGGGCCCCACGTGTCTGCAGGGCAACTGGTGGTACCTGGTAGGCAAGGAACCGATGACCATGTTAAGGAGGGCTGTCTGTGCTGTCACCGGGACCCGGTTGTTACATTTTGTATCAGAGGAGGAACCCATCCTTAAGTGCGTGGTGTACTGCCTGGGTTGAGATGTAGGGCACACAACGAGGGAGTTGTGCTCTAAGGGGGGGGGGGGGTGATTGTGACATCCCCAAATGATAAAGGTTTAAATGAATAAATGATATGACTCATGTCAACAAGGAGAACCTTCCTTTTTGGGAGCCTCTCTGATTAGAACTCCACAGTTAAGCGTGCTTGTCCTGGAGTAGTGGTCAGGATGAGTGACCTTCTGGGATGTTTCTGAGGGTGTGTGTGAGTGAGGACAAAGCACACCAGAAAGGACATGTGTTGGCTTGTGGGGACTGTCATTAGTCAGATGACCTGTTTAGGCATGTGGGCAGATGTTAAGGCGTGATGTCTGTGCTGTCACTGGGACCCGGTTGTCACAAATATGGTAAGGGATTTTTGTCTCAAACTCCCTTAGTTGAGACGCATTTTACTTTATACACCAATTTACTTTTATATGGTGAATATGATGACCAATATATATGTTCTAATGAAATATTTATTATTCATGGAATATTAGGTTCATTTTAAATCTCTTTATTGTTTAAGTTTTTTTATTAAAATTCTACTGAAGCCATAATTGTTTTCTCAACTTAAGTCCATTTTCATGTGAGTCATGAAATCGCTTCTTAATTTTGATCTTACAAGTATATTTTTCCTACCATTATATTTTCAAATGATATATTTTCCTTCTATCTTAGGATATTACTTCTATCCATTAATATACCCCCTTTCATGAAACACTTCATCAAATAAAATCATCATGTTGATAAGAATAACTCATATACTTTCCAATGGAAATTTTTCTTCCATGACCATATTTTAACTATAAAAAGCATGATATATATCCCAAATATGTTTCATCTAAAGTGACATTAATTATTACCTTCACATATTTTCAAATTAATGTTTTATTATCCTTGTTATGATGTGGGTTGTAATGAACCAAACTTTTATTAATAAAAACTACTCTTGATCTAATTAAATGTCGTATTATGAAAAATGGTTATATAAAATATACACTTCCTTTGTTTTATATTTTTTTTGGATTTAAAAATACTGTTAAGAATTTTATTGTTTCTAATATAGTCGTTGAACATTGATCACATGATTAGTATAAATATAGGGCTTTAATAAATCCAATTTACTCAGAAAAAGGAAGCGATGACCTCATCCAGTAGACTTGCCCCGTACGAAGCCCACTTGTTAGAGCTCAGAAAGGAGGTGGCATCATTGGGATTCAATTTTGACCAAACCCAAGTTTATCTTGAATATTTTAAGCTCGAGCAGAACCACCTACAAGAGAAGTGGAAGTTGATATAGATTACCACCCAAGCGATGTAATCTGAGCCACCCCAAGAGTATGTCACCATCGCACACCTTACCCTTCGATCTTATGCGGGTGTTATAAGGGGTTATGTAATGATATCCCAGTACTTTGATTATGTACACTATTTTTTTATAGAGAATATACATTCATTTTATTATTGTTATTTTGTAAATAGTTTTTAAAGCGCAAATAGTATTATTAGTTAATATTAAACTAAGAAATATATTTTGATGAATTAATGGATTTTTTAATTAAATAATATCTTAATAAATTATTATTATTATTAATATTAAATTAATTTTTATTAAATATAAATGATTATATAATTTTATGAAAGCAATTATAATTTTTATTAAGGTTTGAAAATAGTTTTTGTCAAAACCCATGATTTTTTGATAAATATCGGTTTTTATTTTAAAAGTAAAAATTCACATATTTAGAAAATTATTTAGATAAAATGAATATTATTTCTAGAATCAGGTCTTCAAAATTATCCAATGGTGAATGTTTTATAATTTTCTGAGACAGTTGAATTTTTGGGTAAAAATTAAATACCGTTTAATTATATAATGTGTTTTATGACATCATAATGATCCAATAGTGATGTAATAAAATACTATAATCACTATTTTAGGCCATTATATGTTTTAAACTTAAAAAAATTTGATTTTAGGTTTATTTGATTTATTTTTCAAAGCTTTAGTGGACCCTCCAAGACTTATAAAACATTTTATCTTTTTGAATTGATTTCCTTGAGAGTGACTCACCTCCACATAAGAAACCCTATTATTTTAAGATGTTCGGAAATTTAACTTATAAAATATTTTCTCCACTCCCTTTTTCAAAAACCATGGGCAAAAACCATGGTCTGGTTTGTGGTTTGGATTAGTTTAATGTGTGGTGACCCAAACCTAAATAATAAAGAATTCCCTCTCATTTTCTATATCAACCCACCCAAGCTCTCACTTCATCTTCAATCAAAGCCTTTAGAGTTCTTCCAACCTCTTCCATGCTCTCTCTATAATCCTACCAATGTTCTTAAATCTCCCAATAATCCTCTATCAAGCCTCTCCCAAGCCTTTGAGATCACACTTCCAAGTAAGGGATTCCTTCCTTTCTCATTTTATCCATATTTCTTAATATTGTTATGTCCTTTTATTTTCAATTATAAATGTTGGGGTATTATTTTGAACCTACAACATACTGACCTATTTATGTTTGAATTATTATAGACCCCTTTCCTATATAATTAATGCCTCCCACGTACACCTGTTACCATGCCGAAATTCCGTAAAGAATTTCTACCTCCTCATTTACATTCAAGAAATTATTTTGTATTATGAATCCAAATTACATTACTTATGTTGGGATATATATCTATATGACACCTTACTGTCCATTTCATGTAAATATGATGAGAATACACTTTCTATCTCATCAAACATTTTTATGAATTCTTATGTAACGCCGTTATGCTGCCGAAATTGCACCGCGATCTTCAAAGCCAAAGTCATTGTTTTGTGAATACCATGCCCATTTATCCATAAAGGGTTTTCACCTTTATGAAAGTTTACTTATTAGTTATAGAGTTTCATGTATGAATTACACATTCCTTTATCATGGAATAAATTATTATCTTTAATGATTCCATGTTTTATGATCCATGTGGCACACATATGCATGAAATGAAATGTTTTAAGAAGGGTGCTCCCTTATAGAGATCCAATGCATTAGGTAAAGATTAATATCATAATACGCCAAATGAAATGAGGATTTAATCACGCTAATTCAAGTGAAATGAGGATTTACTCATTTTAATTCAACTGTAATGAGGATTTATTCATGCCAATTCAAGTGCAATGAGGGTTTACTCATGCTCTATGTGCAATGAAACTTGTCTTATGCTAATTCCATGTTAAGTATTGTTGCCACATTTCCATGTTATGATAATCATGATATATCATTCCTTTATGTTAATGTTTATATTGCACTCCATTTATATTCCTATTCCCTAACATGTATTGTAATATTCATGTTATACCTTGTTTACTCCCTTACTGGGTTTTATAGCTCACCCTTTTCTTATGCATGTCCTCAGGTTATCCCATGCAATGCTAACTACGAGGGAATTTAGTGGTCATGTAAAGGTAGTTTTCAATAAGATGTTGTGTTCTATGTTTTAAATTGTTATGTAATGTTCCTAAGCCCCAAATACACTAGACCTCTCAATCTTCTATGTTGTATCATGTGAATGTTTTATGTAATAAATCATTCTTAAGTATATAATAAAAAGAAGGATTGTTATATGGGTTACATAAAAGGGGTTTAAATTATTTCATAAAATTTTCCATATGGATAGTTTTCAAAAAAGGTTTTACTTACAAGTTATGTTATAAATGTTTTAAAAAGTCTTCCATAAATATTGTTTTAAAGTTATTTTAAACTAAATTTACTTTATTTAAAAAAATTTAAAAGAAAATATTTATAATATTTTCCACATGAATCTCTTTTGATGGAAGGATTATATTACACATTTACATGTGAACATATCTTTCTACCACCTTTTTCATTTTCTAAGAGACTTCCTCTTTATCATTGGAAGTTTTTAAAAAGTAAATTCTTATTCTCATTTTTTAATAAATATTCCTCTTAAAATTTTTAAAGGATAAGGTAAATTATTATTTTCAAATTAATTTTCTTAATTATCATAAGAGTGTTATTTATCTATGTTGTATACTCGATCAAGGGTATTCTTAAAATGACACCATCCACCTTTTACCTATATATATTATGAAATTATCTTTTAAATATATAATATGACCCATCATTACTTTTATCTTTCCTAATCATCCATTCTTATATGTATGATTTACTTCCAATACATTTCCTCTATTAATTACCTATGTTTTATTACTTATTGAAGGGTGTTGTAAGAACCTGGATCTTCTTTTCAGGTATGTTTTTCCTTTTCTGGTAGTTTTAGGAAAAAAAGATGAAACTCTGGAAATTTTCAAAGTACACGCCATGTACTTTATGAGTACACGCCGTGTACTTTGATGTCACTCGGGGCCATGTGTTGGACGTGTCATGACCACACACACGACCACGTAGGGGTGATGTGGAGGCCGCCTAATTCAGAGTACGGAAAAGACTAGTACACACCGTGTACTCCAAAAGTACACGCCGTGTACTTTCTTTTTTTTCGTTAAACGGACCGGGGTCGCGTCTTAACCCCAAAAACGTCTTCTTCTCCAGCTTCTTCAACTGAGAGAGAGGGTATGACTGCAGATCTTATCTAAGCTGCCGATCCATCACTGGTTATCCAAATCGAACGCTGTCGGTTGCAATAGAATCGCAACGGTGAGTTCTTGGTTCTTCTATGGCCACATTTCTTGTTTCCTTCTCTCATGTGAGTTATCTAAGGTTGAACGTTTTAGGAGTTTTTGCAGATCTACTCTGTTCTAGGACGATTCACAGACTGAGGTTCAAGTATATCGATCTCCCAGAATTGAGATAGGTGGTTTGATGCCTTACATTAAATGTATTTGAGTTTTTGTGAAAAAGTACCTAATTCCCAGGTATCAGGTGTCTCGGGTTAGGGTTGTTGATCCTGCATTAGTAAATGCTTTAGATTTCTTGTATTCTTGAGGTTATTAGATGAATAATTATTTCTTGTTAGCATGTTTGAGGATCACCACATGGGTGTTTCCCTTGTTTTGGTTGTTTATCTCCGTTTGGATTAGGTTTCCTGTGAGGCAGACCTTGTTGCATTGATTTCCCACCTTGATATAATTGATTGCATGTATTACCCACTATTTATATGCTTTTGATGCATTGTAGTTGTTATCCAAGTAGTTGTTGAACTTACTTAGGGAATCTGACCGTCGACTACGCACGACTAGACTGCTCAGGGATGTGTGAACCTAGTGCGGTAGAATAAAGAGGGAATTGACGATTAAGGGCTTCCCTAGAGAGTCTGTTATAAATTAGTATCGTTCAACGGACCTACGGGAATTGGAATTTGTGCTTCC
Source organism: Viscum album (assembly GCA_963277665.1). Lineage (NCBI taxonomy): Eukaryota > Viridiplantae > Streptophyta > Magnoliopsida > Santalales > Viscaceae > Viscum > Viscum album. Next base: position 277,166,148 of record OY728127.1, read on the forward strand.
TCATAGTTTCCTTAGTTATGTATCAAGACTACAGGGGGAATTAGACATAAGTGCTTCCTCATAGAGTCTTTAGCTATTGTTGCAAGAACGTAGGGGAATTGACAGTGAGATCTTCCCATAATGTCTGTGCCTTTGTATGATTACTTGACTAGAGGGGTCTGCCTATATGAGCCACCCAGAGAGTTAGTGTGAATATTGTTTGTTTGGTTTTGACGAGTCCACCAAGACAAAGAACAAACTTGGGTTTTGTACTGCTTGTTGTTTAGGTAGTCTGCTGAGATACCTGTTGTGTTACTTTCTATGATTTGGGATTATAGATATATTTTCTAGATTCCTTGGTTGATAACTAAATGATTAAATTAAGTTAATAAATAAATGTGAATGGAGATTTGAGAATTGTTTACTTTAGTGTACTCCTGTTTCTCTAATGCATTTATTTCCTTTACTTTTCTATATTTCTCATTAACAGTTGGGCAAAAATCTTGTGGTGGATTCATACTAGGATTAGTCTCACACCCTGTTTGGGTCCTTCTTTTCATCCCAAATAGGTTATATGGTTGCAGGTGTGGATAGGGATCGTGGCCCTTCTACTTCAGGTACATGATTGTTGGTTGGAACTGGAGAGCATGGGACCGAGCTTAGGCTTGCGATGCTGCTGGAGTTGCTGTTTACTTTTAGGAATTGTTTCTTAGTTGTATTTTAGCACATTTTTGTGTTTGCTGCTTTCCTTAGATACTTGTACCTACTACATCATCATCATAATTACTATATATTCATTGCTTCCGGTGTTTAGTTTCAATTACTGTATGCTATTTACTGCTTCTGTTATTGACTGTTATTTATCTTTCCTTGTATACTTTACCAAATGAGGGCATAGTTTTCCCAAAAACTCACTAAGGCCCTCGCTGCTAGTCGGAAGCCTCTAGCATTTGGGAAATGCGCTTGAGGTCATGTGGTGAATCGGGTACGGGGCACCAGTTGAGTGGATCCGGAATTTGGGTCGTTACAAAGTGGTATCAAAGGAGTTTTATTTTATTTTCTTTTTTGTTGAATTAATGTTTAGAGACATTAGACAGGGATATGATAAAATAGGTAAATGGTAAATAGCTGTGCCCGAGAGTTCTAGAATCCGTGTACAAGGAAAAATCCAGGTTACCTCGAATATTTCAATTTTCAAGTTTTACAAATGTTATAGTTTAATTATTTCACCGTTGGGTGGTGCACTTGTGTTGTTCTATTACTATTTATATGATTGAGGTTCTAACTTTTTGCAACCTGATGAGATGAGGGTATGCCATCTCATGCATCATATAGGAACTTGTTAGAAAATCACATGTCATGCATTTTTCCATGCCATCTAAATTGCATCAGAAGTTTCATGCTATTGTGATAGAATTTTTGATAGACTATACATGGTGTTTTGATAGCTACAGTGATAGAATACCTGCTATGTTGATAGGGTATCATTTGTTTAGAGATTATTTATCATGGATGCCAAAATTTTGTCTTAGAGGTGTTATGGGCCCTCGAGGATCGGAATTTGGTGGATCGTGAGTTTCTTATACTGTTTACTTGTTATATGTATTGTTATGATTCCAAACATTGATTCGCGGGGAGTATGGCCCCCCACGGATTTAAATTTGGCACCTTAAATCTTGTTTTTTTGTGTTTTCTGGGCTCTGGTGCAGTTCTGAGGCTACTATCTGGAAAAACCCAGAATACATGGCGTGTACTTTATGAATACACGTCATGTAGCTTTTTTCCGTGTCTCTGACTGTGTGGGAAGGGACATGGGGTTGTGAAAGTTCTTGTAGGAACACGCCATGTACTAGTTTAGCACACCGTGTAGTATGAAATAGGTGCCCCGACCATGTCACGAACAACACGGGTTGGTGTTATCCGTTCCCTTACACGTCGTGTTCTTCTGAAACATGATGTGTAGTGTTAGCCATGTGGCTAACCAACAGGGTCTATTATGACTTCTTTGTACACGCCATGTCCTTTTGGAACACGCCATGTAGTGCGATCTGGGAACACAGGCCGTGCCACTAATAACATGGGCTAGGTGAAGCTTGTTAAGTACACGCCGTGTATACCATGAACACGTCGTGTAGTTTTGTCTTAGGAGAGTCGTGTGGCTTACCCGTGTAGAAGGACTCGGTAAGGTAAGAGAATTCAAGTACACGCCATGTGTTAGGACAACATGTCGTGTATTTGGGGTGTTACCCAACTATTTTAGGTAAAAGTACACGCCCATGTGAATGACCTAAGGAAAAAATCTGTGTAGGGAAAGAACACTCCGTGGAGTCATGTTTTTCATAACTTGAATGCCTTATTTTCCTTGTTCCTTCTTGTGACTTCAGTTTTTCTATCTTTGTTAATCCTGAATTTTAGGTGTGCTTTTGAACTTTCAAAGCTATGGCACCGAGACGTCCTCCGATTGTCCGCCAGGAACCAGGTAGTGACCGTACGCCTGATATGGCAGATCAGAGACTACCAGTAGTTCCGCCTATCATTCCGGACATGGAACCTACAGTGATTCTAGAAACTGGTGCCGACGCTCAGTTTAGAGAGGTTTTCATGAGATTCATGCAGACCTTCCAGGGAGATCAGCATCCTGCACCGTCTATGGAAAAGCTGATGCGGGTTTTTCAACAGTATAATCCTCCCACATTCACAGGGGATGGAGGACCGTAGGCTGTGGAGTCATGGATATAATCCATGCTATCCATCTTCGAGCACCCAAAGAAACCTTCAGAGAGAATAGTGAAGCTCACGACTTATATTCTATAAGATTCCTCCAAGAGATTGTTGGATGTGGTTTCGCAGGCAGGGCGCCAATAGGCTATGACTTGGGACGAGTTCCAGCATACGTTCTACAACGAAGCTGAGGGATGATAGAGGTAGAGAGTTCATGAACCTACAGTAGGGTACTCTCACAGTTATGGAGTATTCCTCCAAATTCTTAGAGTTGTGATGTTTCACTCTCGTTCTGGGGAATGACGAGCTGTTTTTAGCGAGGAAGTTTGAGGAAGGACTCAGACCAGACATCAGATCCCAGGTGAACATCTTCCGGTTAACTTCTATTACTCTGATAGTCAACCAGGAGCTTATCACGGAGAGAAATATGAGGGAGACTGGAGCTATGGACCAGGGAGATTCGACATCCAGGGATGATTCGTTTCAGATAGATAGCATGAAGCGCCACCGAGAGTCTACATGAGGTGACCCGAGGAAGTGAGGTATTCCTTCTGGTAGATGGGATATTCCTTCTGGAAACCAAGTGGTGTGCTATAAATGTGGAAGAAGAGGGTATAAGAAGACTTAGTGCCCGAGAGACCCATTGGAATGCCGATCTTGTGGCAAGATGGGTCATCTGCAGTGTTTCTGCAAGGTTCTCCTTCCAGCGGCTAGTGAAGGAGGATTAGTCTCGACTCCGTATACAGGAGCAGGATTACCAGTTCCGTAGTAGACTGGGGGCTGGAGTTCTTTAGGTCGTTCAGTCTAGGGTAGAGGCCATGGATGAAATAGTCAGGCTCAGGGAGGGTCATCTCAGGGATCTCAGGCTGCTACACAGGGCCGCGATGCAGGCCAGACCTTTGCGGTGGAGTAGATTCATCAAGAGCAGGATCCTAGACCTTCTACAGTTCGAGGTATGATTTTAGTAGCCTCAGTTTTATCCTCTGCACTTTTCGATACAAGATCTTTTCATAGATTTATTTTTGTGCACACTGTGGAAAGCCTCAGACTTACTGTTTATACTTCTGAGGAGATGATGACTCTAGACACTCCCTTGTGAATTAGAACTGCTAGCATGCGTCAGTACTTAGACTACCCCCTTAAGGTTTGTGGGTATCATTTTTCATGGAGTCTCTATGTTTTAGAGATGACATGATATTATTTCATTCTCGAGATGGACTGGTTAGTTCCCTTCCAGGCCTTTGTCAATTGCTATCGCCGTAGGGTGAGCTTCACATCACTAGAGGGCAGATCTTTTCTTCACAAGGGCGAATGGAATTTCCACGAAATCAGAGCTGGACCAGAGCGTCATGGGTTGGGTGGTGTTACCGCCCATATTTCTAGCTTATATCTGGATGAACAGAGGACTTCTCAGATAGATTTTTCTCCAGTGGTTGATCACTTTCCAGATGTCTTTCCAGAAGAATTTTTATGTTTTCCTCTGGAGAGAGAGGTAGACTTCACTATTGATCTTGTTCCAGGAGCAACACTAGTATCCATACCCCCTTATAGGATGGATACACCTGAGTTACATGAGCTCAACAAGCAGTTGGAGGAGCTGAAGGCAAAGGGTTTTATCCGACCCAGTACTTCTCCATGGAGTTATCCCGTTCTGTTTGCAAAGAAGGCGAATGGTACTTTACGACTTTGTGTGGATTATCAGAAGTTAAACCAGTTGAAGGTTAAGAAACGATATCCATTACCACAGATAGATGATCTCTTTATTCAACTTCGAGGATCCAGAGTGTTCTCGAAGATCGACTTGAGATCCGGCTATCATCAATTTCATGTCAGACCATCTGATATACCTCTTACAGCCTTCCGGAGCAGGTATGGTCTGTATTAGCATATGGTTATGTCGTTCAGTCTCACAAATGCACCAGCAGTTTTCATGGCACTAATGAACAGAATTTTCCATCCTTACTTGGATTATTTTGTGGTGGTTTTCATGGACAATATCTTGGTGTACTCTCACACTCGACACGACCATGCTACCCATCTTGAGATCGTTTTGAGTACACTGAGGGAGAATTAGTTATATGATAAGCTCTCAAAGTGCCACTTTTAGATGGATGAGATTCACTTCCTAGGTCATGTCATCTCAGAGACAGGAGTATCAGTAGACCTAGAGAAGGTGATATCAGTAGTTACCTGGGAGCAGCCGAGGAATGTCTTCGGGGTATGAAGTTTCTTAGGGATTAATGGTTACTACATGCGGTTTATACATGACTTATCATGCTTAGAAGTGTCGTTGACAAGCTTGACTAAGAAAGGGGTGAAGTATGTTTGGTTAGAAGCCTGTGATTCAGCCTTTCAGGAGCTGAAGGGGAGATTGACTTCAGCACCAATTCTAGTTTTGCCGGAGCCGGGCAAGAGTTATACAGTCTTCTGTGATGCATCTGACATCGGGCTTGGAGCAGTACTTATGTACGAGGATCGTGTTGTTGTATATGGATCTCGGTAGTTGAGGCCAAATGAGAGGAACTATCCTACACACAACCTGGAGTTGGTTGCAATTGTTCATGCTTTGAGTTGTTGGAGACATTATCTTATAGGAGAACATTTTGTGGTATATACTGACCACATGATCCTCAAGTATATATTCATGCAGCGTGACTTGAATCTGAGACAACATAGGTGGGTTGAGTACCTACAGTATTTCAATTTTTAGCTTGATTATATGCCTGGGAAGGGTAGCGCTGTGGCAGACACACTGAGCAGGAGGACGTAGATACCAGCAGTTTAAGAGGCCAACAATGAGTGGCAACTTATGGCTATATTCTCTAAAATTCATTTGTAGGTGCATGACAGACGAGGTTAGACCTTCCTTTCTTCTCTAGCTGTAACCTCTACCCTTCTTGACAAAGTACGAATGAGGCAGCTATCGTATTCTGAAGGCCTAGTCCTACAGAAAAGCGTGTCAGGAGAGGACCATCTTCCTGGATGGACCATAGGCGAGGGTGAGATCTTGCATTTCCAGGGAAGCGTATGGGTGCCAACAAATATACACGAGGAGATGATGCAAGACTTTCATTCCTATTCTTGGGTAGTTCATCCTGGAGTCACCAAGATGTATCGTGATCTACATCATCAGTATTGGTGGACAGGTATGAAGAGAGATGTTGATAGTTTTGTCAGGAGGTGTTCCACCTGTCAGCAGGTGAAGTTGGAGCACCAGCGACCAACATGGCTTTGATAGTAGTTACCCATTCCTGAGTGAAAATGGAATGATGTCGCGATGGACTTTGTGACAGGGTTACCGAGATCGCATCGAGGGAATGACACGGTATGGGTTTTTATTGAAAAGATCATGAAGGTTGCTCACTTCTTGCTAAATAAGGAGACCTTCAGTTTGATGAGATTGGATGGTTATACATCCGTGAGATTGTACGCTTGCATGGGGTTCCAAGTACTATCATTTCAGATAGGGACGCCCGCTTCACGTCACATTTCTGGCAAGGGCCACAGAGGGATTTGGGTACACAGGTACTTCTGAGTACAACTTACCATCCCCAGATAGATGGCCAATCAGAGCGCACGATTCAGGTGCTAGAGGACATGCTACGAGCATGCGTCCTTGATTTTGGAGGTTCTTGGGAGAGACATATAGCTCTAGTGGAGTTTTCCTACAATAATAGTTTTCAAGAAACTATTCAGATGGCACATTATGAGGCTTTGTATGGTAGGCCATACTGATCACCCTTGTGTTGGATGGAGGTAGGAGAGGCAGCTATGCTGGGACCTCATCCTGTTCAGGAGACCACTGAACAGGTGGAGTTGATTTGAAAAAGGATGGATATTGCATAGTCTCGGCAGAAATCTTCTGCTGATCAGCGGAGACGACCTTTTTGAGTTCAAGGTCAGGGATCATGTTTTCCTACGTGTTACCCCGAGGTTGGGACACAAGAGGATCAGGAGACAGGGTAAGATTTCACCAAGATACGTCGAGCTGTTTGAGGTTCTAGAGAGATTTGGGCTGGTTGCTTATAAGTTGCAGTTACCTCAGAGGTACCAGGCTATGCACGACATCTTCCATGTTTCTCAACTTCGATGCCATTTCTCAGACCCGTCTCATGTTTTTCAACCCAAGTAGGTTGAGCTGGAGAAGGATGCATCTTTCGAGGAGCATCCTATCAAGATTGTTGATCATAGTAAAAAGGTACCCTGTGGCCGGTCTGTTCCTCTGGTATAGGTGCTATGGCAGCACGACCGTGTACAAGACGAGACTTGGGAGAGGGAGGTCGATATACGATCACAATGGCCAGAGTTGTTCAATTTTTCTTCTTATCCACCTTGTTAGGGAAATTTGGGGATGGATTTATTTAAGGGGGAAGTTTGTAAGAACCCAGATCTTCTTTTCAGGTATGTTTTTCTTTTTCTGGTAGTTTTAGGAAAAAAAGTGGAAAATCTGGAAATTTTCAAAGTACATGCCGCGTAATTTATGAGTACATGCCGTGTACTTTGATGCTGCTCAGGGCTATGTGCTGGTCGTGTCATGACCACACACACGACCATGTAGCGGTGATGTGGAGGCCGCCTAATACAGAGTACGGAAAAACCTAGTACACGCCGTATACTCTAAAAGTACACACCATGTAATTTATTTTTTAATTAAATGGACTGGGGTCGCATCTTAACCCTAGAAACATCTTATTCTCCAGATTCTTCAACCAAGAGCAAGGGTACGACCACAGATCTTCTACGAGCCACCGATCTGTCACAGTTTATGCGAATCGAACGCCGTCGGTTGAAATATAATTGTAGCGGTGAGTTCTTGGTTCTTCTTTGGCCACATTTCCTATTTCCTTCTCTCATATGAGTTATTTGAGGTTGAATGTTTTAGGCGTTTTTGCAGATCTACTCAATTTTAGGCTAATTCATAGGCCGAGGTTCAAGTATATCGATCTCCCAGGATCGAGGTAGTTGTTTTGATGCCTTACATTTAATGTCTTTAAGTTTTTGTGCAAAAGTATCGGATTCCCATGTATCCAGTGTCTCAGGTTAGGGTTTTTGATCTTGCATTAGTATCTGCCTTAGATTTCTTGTATGCTTGAGGTTATTAGATGAATAATGATTGATTGTTAGTATGTTTGAGGATCACCCCATGGGTGTTTCCCTTATTTTGGATGTTTATCGCCATTTGGATTAGGTTGCCTGTGAGGCAGAACTTGTTGCATTGATTTCCCTCCTTGATATAACTGATGGCATGTATTTACCACTGTTTATATTCTTTTGATGTATTGTATTTGTTAGCCAAGTAGTTGAACTTACTTAGGGCTACTGACCATCAATTATGCATGAATAGACTGCTCAGGGATGTGTGAACCTGGTGCGGTAGACTAAAGAGGGAATTGATGATTAAGGGCTTTCCTAGAGAGTCTATTATAAATTAGTATCATTCACAGGACCTACGGGAATTGGACTTTGTGCTTCCTCAGAGATTCCTTAGTTACGTATCGAGACTATAGGGGGAATTAGACGTAAGTGCTTCCTCAGAGAGTCTTTATCTATCGTTGCAAGACCATAGGGGAATTGATGGTGAGAGCTTTCCAGAGTGTGTGCCTTTTTATGATTACTTTACTAGAGGGTTATGCTGGTATGAGCCACCCAGAGAGTCAGTTTGAATATTTTTTGGTTAGTTGTGATGAGTCCACCAAGCCAAAGAATAATCTTGGGTTTTGTACTTCTTGTTGTTTAGGTAGTCTGCTGAGATACCTGTTGTGTTACTTTATATGATTTGGGATTATAGAGATGTTTTCTAGATTCCTTGGTTGATGAATAAATGATTAAATTAAGTTAATAAATAAATGTGAATGGATATTTGAGAATTTTTTTACTTTAGTGTACTCCTGTTTCTCTACTGCATTTATTTCCTTTATTTTTTCTATATTGCTCACTGATAGTAGGGCACATATCTTGTGGTGGTTGCCTACTGGGATTAGTCTCACACCCTATTTGGGTCCTGCTTTTCGGCCCAAACAAGTTATATGGTTGCAGGTGTGGATAGGTATTGTGGCCCTTCTACTTCAGGTACATGATTGCTGGTTGGAGCTGGAGAGCATGAGATCGAGCTTAGTCTTACAATGCATCTGGAGTTGCTGTTTACTTTTAAGACTTGTTTCTTAGTTGTATTTCAGCACATTGTTATGTTTTCTACTTTCCTTAGATACTTGTACCTGCTGCATCATTATCATCATTACTATATATTCATTGTTTCCGCTGTTTAGTTTCAGTTGATGTATGCTATTTACTACTTCCGTTATTGACTGTTATTTCTATTTTTTTGTATACTTTACCAAATGAGGGAATAGTTTCCTCAATGACTCACAAAGGCCCTCACTACTATTTGGTAGCCTCTGACATTTGGGAAATGCGCTTGAGATCATGTGGTGAACTAGGTACGGGGCACCAGTTGAGTGGCTCCGGAATTCAGGTCGTTACAAGTGTTCACATAGATGCCCAATACATAAATTAATATGGGAAATATTTATCTAAATCATATATCTATTTTCTATATGGTGTAAACACCATATGAAAAATAATATTTTTTAGTGGAATTTAATTATAATTATTTTTAAAGTCATTGGATACCCATTGATTTTCCATGTGTTTATCAAGTCATGTTTATTGATAAAATCATGAATTATTCCTTAATGAACCACTTAAAAAGGATATAAAACCCATTTTATTTCCTTGTAATTTTATGATATGTTTATTGAAACTATGTAGAACACATATGTATGATTTTTAATTTTGATGGGTGTGCCCAGATAGTGCTCCAATGTATTGGGTAATGTTAATGTCTCATGAGATTCTATGTTTGGGATTAAGGAGTAAACATAATCCTTTTTTATGGTTGGAATATGCTGATGGACTAAGGAGTAACCATTCGCATATGATTATGGCCTAGGGTGTAATACTTTTAATATTATCATGGTGTTATAGGGAGTAATGATTAAAATATTCTTATGATGTTTTGATTATGTTGCTGACACATTCCTATGATACCATGCTCTTATAATATGATCATGCTTATTCCATGTTCTTATGTTATCATTTTCCATGTCTTGATTCCATGATATTTATGATATCATGTTATGAATCTTGAAATTTATAATTTGTCTCACTATTATTCTTTACTTTCATTATTCCCTTATTGAGAATCTGATATCACCCCTTCTTATGTTTCCATTTTTCGAAGTTATAAAAGAAAGTATTAAGTATGATAATCGTAGAAGACTATATTTTATAGAGAATTTATGGGTGATGTTGATGACTCATCATGGATTTATTATCTTCTTATATAGTGGATTTTTTTTCTATTTGATGAGAATATTTGAGATTTATTAGTTAGTGATTTTTCCTAATTCTCTAAAACTCTAAACTAAAAGGTACTTGGATTATAAGTGTGAAAAATATGTTATAATCATATATGTATATGAAATACAGTTTAGTAAGTTATGTGTTTTTAGAATCGAATCAAGAAGAGTGGGTCTAGGGGATCTATAGTTGGAATCAAAGTAGTATTTAGATAACTTTAAAATTTGGGATGACATTGGTTGATGATGATTTAAGATTTAGGAATGAAATCAAGGGTTGATGAGTTAAAGATGATCTTGGTTTTAATGGTATAGATAAACCTTGTGGTCAGAAGTGTTGAATTTTTTTTATTGTTTTATGATAAGAGAACATTAGTGGTAACCCATGGTATATGTATAATTATAGAAGAAACTCATTAAATTTTAGTAAAGTATAGATTGTGTGGTTTTAATAGAAATTACATCCCCGTATGGATACTGGAAAGTGCTCATGGTTTTGGAACAGATGCATATAGGTGTAGCAACCCCAAAAAGAGTTGTTTGGGTATATCTGGACCATCATTCTAGTGCATAGTCAATGGGACCTAACTACACACCTGGACAAATACTCCTAGGGGATATGCTTGTGTTAATTCACATTCTCTTTAAAAACCATTACGAAGGATTTAAACATATGATTTTATGTAAGTTATCAAGAATGGATAACCTAAGATTAAAATGACCATGGATAACCTTGATTAAATCTAAATATTCATAAGTTAGAGTATACTCATAATTTATGAATTATTTATTCTAAGATAATATTTTTCCATATGTACATTTACTAATTTAATTATTCTCATCCCTAAAATTTCTTTTAAAGTAAAAGATGGAGTAATAAGGAACCAAGTTAACCATGGATGTAATGAAAAATGTAGTGATTTTCCTAGCCTATGATATATTGGGATAATAAAGGAGGTTAGAAATCATGTTATTATGCCAAATCAACTATCATGAATTACAATTAAAAAATTGAACATAGTTGAATTACCTATCACTAAAGAAGAGAAGGATGGAGTCACATGAAAATTAGGGTGATGTAGATGATGAAGGAAAAAAATTTCCTTAATGTAAAAAAATTGGGAAAAAACACTCTAGGGAATTTCTCAAAGGAACTAGAAAATGTTTTCTATGAGGAAAAGTAGGACATAAATCATTTAGCCATCAAGGGAAAATGAAACATTTGGTTATCTCGAAAGAGAAAGAAGATTTGTCTTCTAGTTTTACATAAGATATTAATATAGAAATTTCATTTGAAATTTTATCTTAAATCATGACTTTATTTTTTTTACATCCATAATTAATTTATTTGTAAAAAATGTGAGGAAGAAAATTATTTAAGTGGGATAGAATGTAATGACCTCAGAATTTGGATCCTTTAAAATACATATTATGTTTTATAACTTATGTCACACAGTACACCCAACATAAAAAACCAAAAAATGTTAGGAATATATCATTAATAAATATATAATAATCATTAATATGGTAAAATATCAATATTAATTACCTTTAGAAGGTAAATAATTAATATGTGTTAATAATGAAAAGGTTATTTTCAATAAAAGTTGTTTTCTTTATATTATATATCATATTTTAAAATGATAATATTTCAAATTTTAGAATTTAAATTAGATAAATTTAAATTCATTTTGGAACTCCTCACAAAAAATTATCTTAGGATTTATTTTTTATATTTTTAAAAAATACTCATTGTTTAGGTGAATAGTGAAAAATACATTTTTCTCCAAAATGATGAATTTTATCACATTATCAGTATATGTACACTACCTAAAATTTTATAAAATGTTTTAATTGATAAAATATATATTTTAATGGTATTATTATGAAATATAAAATATTATTTTGAACTTATAAATTCTAATTTTAATATTTTAGGACTCAAGCAATATTTTATTAAAATTTTAAAACTGTTTTCTTTTTTTTTCTTTTAATAAAAACTTTTCATGGTGAAATTCAGTTTTGGAATACATTTAAAGACAAAAAAATTATTTATTTTATAATAAATAAATTTATATAATGAAAATTAGTAACCATAAAAAATTTATCTTATACACAAGTTTAAAGTTTTAAAACACTCTTTCATTTAAAAACATTTTTTATGTGTTTAATTTGAAATAATATTTTCTCATATTTTTTAAATTAATAAGGTTAAATAGAGTAAAAATTCAGAATAATCATGTCAAAAATTTAGTATCAATGGTATACTTATATTTTTAGTAATAAAATAGTTGACATGATTAATATTTAATTAAGAGTAATACGTGTTTAAATGTACAATCTATGGTGTTTCAAATTTTCATAAATTAAATTAATCCTTAGAACTTATATAAATCATTTTTTAGTTTTTAAATTCTTATATACATGCCTTAAAAACCTTACTTCACCTAAATCACCTAAAATTCATTCCATTCCATTCCCACCCCTTACTTAACATTATTTTTAACGGAAAAGTTCCTTACCTTCACTTATAAAAGGGACCACTTACACCCCTTCTTTACAGAACAATAAATTTGAATTACTTTGTGAAAATATAACCATTTTTTCATCCTATAACCCTATACCATGAACCATATCATTATTTCACCCATAATTAGACTAAGCATTTCATTTCCAAGGATAATTCAAATGGGAATCAAAGTTCCCAATGCGAGTATTACTATCAACTTAGTCTTTCTTTTTAATTTTCCAATTCTTAATATTATATAAAATTTTTAATATAATTAATTAAGTATCATATATATACTTAAATTTAATTATATTAAGGTAAAATTAATTATTCATTCATTCCATATCATCCACTAAGAAAGACATACGCATGCATATGTGTGGACTACTGCCTCCACGACATGATGCTGATCATTTTTCATTATCAACACTTAGGGATGGTATAAAGGATGGATCTGATGAATAATTATTGTTTTTATTTCAGTTATAAAATTATAAAATATAAAATTTAATAGTTACATTCATTCCATCCATTCATTAAGGATTTATAATGTTAACCATACGTATTTGCGGACTATCGTCTCCATGAACGACGTGTCTCATTTCTCTTAACCACCTAATAGGGATGGACCTAAAAGTATAATTAGTAAAATAATATTAATTTTATAACATTATTATAATTAAAAAAGGATTTTTTATATACCATCAATCTGTCTATTCATTGTGAAATAAGTTCATTAATTGTGCGTATGTGCGAACTACCGCCTCCATGAACGAAAAATTTTATTTAACAACACCACCCATCATAAATGATTATAATAATAGGTTTTATGAATAAATATGATATATATTACATGAATGAACTTATTTAAATTTTATATTAACATTATTTAATATCAATTTCTTACCCATTCGATAATTACGACACACTTTTTTTTGGTCGGCTGACTACCAACTCGAGCAATGTTGTAATGTTTATATAGTGAATGATTGAGAAATTTTATATACTATTGATGAAATTTAATAGTAAGCTATTAATTTTTTTAAAGTTGATGGTGTTATAATATTAATATCTAAACATTTTAATAACACATCATCTCTGTTTACTAAAAATCACCGAAACAATTCTGTCTCTGACATCATCTTAAAGAGTCATAATTAAAAATATCATGTGATGAAAGTGGAAAATTATAAATAAGAATTGGAAATATATTACATAATAATATATTAATTAAAAATTTGGTATCAAATATTATGGATTAATATTAACATTAAAATTCATGTGAAATATAATTAAATGTGTTAACACCTGATATTAAAAATAAGAAATAATAAACCATTATATTCATAGAAAATAATTATAAATGAATTATATAAAAGGGTTATAAAAATGAATAAGTTTATGAAATAGATTATTAAAATATTTATGGTTATTTTAAATTAATTTATAGTGTGATTAACTAAGCGGGGAAATAAGGTAATGGATTTTTTTCTTAAACTCCCTTCATTTAGACATGTTTTACTTTATGTACCAATTCAATTTTATATAGTGTATATGATGAAAATTTGATATGTTATCATAAAATATATTTTATTTATGTTATTTTATATTTATTTTCAAGATCCTTATTCTTCAGGTGTTTTGATTAAAATATTACTCAATTTATAATTATTTTTTCAACTCAATTTCTTTTTCCCATGAGTTGTGAAATATCTTATTTATTTTGATCATATAAGTTTATTTTCCTAACATTATCTTTTCAAAAGGTAAATTTCATTTTTAAATAGGGATATTAATTTTTATAATTAATATCATACCCTTTTTATGATACACATCCTAAAATAAAATCACAACATTGATAACAACAACCACTATACTTTCTAATGTATATTTTTCTTCTATGTCCATGTTTTACCTATAGAAAGTGTAATCTTTACCAAAATATGTTTCATCTCAAGTGACCTTAAAGTTTCCACTAACCAATTATCAAATTAATGTTTTATTATCCTTATTATGATATGGGTTTAATAAAAGGGTTTTAAAGTATTTTTTAATATTTTCCATAAGGATAGTTTTCAAAAAAAGGTTTTCCTTTTAAGTTATGTTATAAATGTTTTAAAAAATATTATATAAATATTGTTTTATATTTATTTTAAACTAAATTTAATGTATTTAAAAATGTTTTACATGATTTTTTTTAAAATTTTTCCACATGGGTCATTTTCAATGGAAGGAGTCTCTTTTATATGAACCCCTATGAATATATCTTTCCACTGCCCTTTTCAATTTTTAAGAGATCTTCTCTTTACACTTTAAAGTTTTTAAAAAGAAAATTATTATTCTAATGCTTCAATAAAATATTCTTTTTTAAATTTCTTCAAAGGATAAGGTAAATTATTATTTTCAAATAAATTTTCCTAATTCTTCTAAAAGTGTTCTTCATCTATGTCATATGAATGATTAATAGTATTCTTAAAATGATACCATCCACATTATTTATCTTGATAGATTATGAAATTCTCTTTTACAACTATGTTATGATCCATCACTAATATTATCTTATATATTCGTCCATTTATATAAGCATGAATTACTTCCAATTCCTTTTCTCTGTGAATTCCCTATATTCCATTACTTGATTTAAGGGTGTTCACCTAGATTCCTAATACATCAATTGAACAGGGAAGTTATTGTCTAAACTATATATCCATTTCTTATATAGTGTAAATACCATATTAATAATCATATTTATTGAGTTTTATTTACCTAGAATAATTATTAAAGTTATTAGATACCCATTTATTTTCCATGGGTTTATCATGTCATGTTTATTGATGAAATCATGATTTATTCCTTAGGGAACCACTTTAAAAGGATATAAAACCCATTTTATTTCCTTTTATTTTTATGATACATCAATTGAAACCATCTTTCACACATATTCATGATTTTTATTATGTAATGGGTGGGACCTAAAATATATATCCCTCTAATGAATTGGGTAATGTTCCCATGTCATGAGATATCATGGTGTGTGGGCAGTGAGCCTATCCAACTATGGGAGTGGGAAGTTAGCCTAGCCAACTTTGTCATATTAATGTGGAAGGTAGAATTGAAATATTCTTATGATATAATGTTTATATTGTTTCGAAATTCCTATGATGCCATGATCTTATATAATGATCATACTTATTTGATGCTCTTATGTTATCATTTTCTATGTCTCGGTTCCATGATCTTTATAATATCATGTTATCCCTCATAACATGTATATGTTGTCTCACCATTTTCTTCACTTTTATTATTTTCTTATTGAGCATCTGAGATTACCCATTCTTATGTTTCCATTTCCCAAGGTTATTAAATAAAGTATTAAGTATGATAATCCTATAAAATTGTCTTATATGGATAATTTATAGGAAACATTGAAGAATCATCATGGATTTATTAGTTTCTTATATTATGGAAAAAGTTTCCTTTTGATGAGAATATTTGAGATTTATTAGTTAGTGATTTGTTCTAATTCTCTAAAACTCTAAAATATAAGGTCATTAGATTGTAAATGTGAGAAATATATTATAATCATATATGTGCATCAAATCTAGTTTAGTAAGTTATGTTTTTTCAGCACCAGATTTGGGAGTACAGGTTTGAGGGCAATACACTATATATGAACCATTATACTTGGATAACTTTATTACCCTATATCTAAGGATAATCTAAACAGGGGGTGGTTTGGTATGTTAGTGATCATATAGAAGGTTTATCTTAACCAATATTAGATTTTTAATCCTCTATGATAGACATTAAATCTAAATATTCAATGAGAAAGATCGAGGAAGTGTATGAACATACCTAGTTGAGTGTCATGTGATGTACTCATCTACATAAATGAATAACATGTAATGTATTAATATAGG
Organism: Viscum album; assembly: GCA_963277665.1. NCBI lineage: Eukaryota > Viridiplantae > Streptophyta > Magnoliopsida > Santalales > Viscaceae > Viscum > Viscum album. The sequence goes on from OY728127.1 coordinate 277,182,635, forward strand.
TAAATTAAGTATGATATATTCATTAATATTTAATCAAATAATCAATAATTTATAATTTATTCTATAAAATATTAGCATGTTTCATGTTGATGATTTTTAAAGGATCAAACTACTCTTATTCAAGGAAACAAAATAAATTGCAAACCACATTTCCTAAAATCAACCATGAAATAAAATTAAAACCATGTATAAAAATAAAATAAAAAAACTTTATACCTTCAACTTATTAATCCTCTATCAATATATTCATTATTATGGTTTGATGAAGATTTCTTAGAGGTATCCAAAGTATTCCCTCCTTCTTGGTGTATCCATGGGATAATATGAATCACCTGATGATTTGGTGCTATTCTACTTTATCCATGGTATGCTAGTACCTCTCACAATAAAGGGAGAAAGTAGAAGAGAGGTTAAAAATTTAGAATTAATAGGATCAAGCATAAGGCTCATATAAACACCATATTATGGTGACTTCTTCCGTATATATCCATTAAAAACACTCCTCAGGTGATCATGCATTAACTCATATGTTATATAATTTATGAGTTAATTCTTCAGTCATTCATGCACTCATCATATGAATGCATAGTTATTCCTCCCATTCATTTAATAATATGAAACATTTAATGATAACTTATGCGGAGGATAAATTATAACATCATCATTTAACAATCAAATGCTATGAATAATCATAAGGATCTATATAAATTAAACATTATGATTAAATTCCATAAAATATAGCTGTTGAAAAAATTTCAGGAGTCACTACGATAGAAAGGGTTTTTAGAGAAAGAAAAATAGAATAAACAATGAAACACAAGACACAAAGATTCATATGGTTCGAGAATAATCCATACATCTAAAAAGATTCATAATTTCACTACAGTTGGGACAACAAATTATAGATATTTTCCTAGAGTTATCACTCCATATAAACCCTAACCTAAAATGGGATAATAAAGAAGATGGATCACTATTCCACCAACTGCACACGAATTTTGTTGTGATAAATTGAAAGGTGGTAAGAAGTCTGCATTGCTACAATGCTTGACCACCGAAGTCTAAGATGATATAGTGGATAGTGTTTGGAAGTCCACAAAACTACAATACTATTGAATCCAAATTCTGACCAAATATAGTAGTAATGATAAAAGTACACACTACTATAGTACCCTATCAGTGTCGGTCAGTTAGCTATGCTACAGTTCCTGAGTTCCTATAGTTTCCCAAAATTTGGGTCAGGGGTCTTCAGATCTCAAACCCTCAAACAAGGGGAACATTGACCCTAAAACCCCCCCAATGACCTCACCGTAGAGCTCAACCTATGGAGTTGTGACCTGGTGTGTAGTATAGGTTAGATTCATTCATCCCAACCATCTTCCATAACAGATCAAACTAAAAAAATAAAACAATATACTACTTAGATCTTAAACCATTATGCTAACCTGCTTTGATGCCACTAACTAAGACAACTTACTTAATCTGAGCTCCTCCTCTTATTCACTCACTAGTGTGAATGCTTTTCATTAACAATAACAATTTCAAGACGATGATTCATAAAATACCAGATGATTTCCTTTTTTCTCCAATGGTGTCCTCCCATATTCTACCTCTCATCCTCTACTCATCAGTGGAGACCAAAAGAGGCACAATAGTTCCTCAACTTATATATTTCCATTAGATTCGTCAATATGTAAGCTAGATTTTTGGTTCCATAAATCTTCTACAATGTCATTAACCCATCCTATATCAAACCTCTGATGAAATGATACTTGAACTGAATGTGATTCATTCAGGCATGAAACACTGGGTTATTTATAAGATTTATAACACTCTAAATATCACAATGAAATATATTCTCCTCTCATTTTATTCCCAAATCATCCACGAAGTTCTTCTGCCAAACCATATCCTTCCTAGATTTTATTACAACAATATATTCTACCTTTTTGGTAGATAAAGCCAACACCTTCTTCAATTATGATATCCAGCTTATTACAATTCCTTCAAAGGTAAATACATAACCAATGGTACTCCTCCTACTATCGATGTTACCTCCAAGTCTAGTATCCACATACCCCTAAAATGAATTTTCTTTCCCAAAATATAAATATACCTCCTTGTTGTCATTAAAATACCTCAGTATCCACTTCACAGATTCCCAATGTTTCTTTACATGGTTATACATGTACCTTCTTATAACTCCCACTATATGAGAAATGTTAGGTCGAGTGTAGACTATGTCATACAGCAGACTTCCAACATATGATGCGTATGTAACCTTTTCCACACACTCAACCTCTTCAGCTGTCTTTGGTAATTTATTATTTGATAGTTTGAAATATCCCTTCAAGGGAATAGAAATCACCTTTTATTCTATCATACTGGATCTTCTCAGAACTTTCCCAATGTAGTCAATCTGTGATAAAATCAAGGTTACAACTATGTGGTCTCTCTTAATCTTCATCCCCAAAATCTTGTCATCTTCTCTAAGATCGTTCATTTCAAACTCCTTATTCATCCACCCTTTCAACTCATCAATTCTCTGCATACATGATCCTGCTATAAGCATGAAATCCGCGTATAGAAATGATATAATATATTAATCACCAAAATACTTGATGTTGAAACATTGATTCATGCCACATTGTTTGTATGCATTTTTAGTCATGAATGCATCAAAAGTTTTGTTTCACTACCTCGGTGCCTACTTCAACTCATAAAAGATCTTCTGGAGTTTTCACACCAGTTCTTCCTTAACAAACTCAACATATCCATCCAAATTGTACATATAGATTTTCTCCCCTATATCTCCATGATTGAAATAATTCTTGACATCAAGGTGCTCAAGATGAAAGTATTATGATGCCACAATGTTGATAACCACCTGGATGGTGGTAAACTTCACTACAGGTGAGAAAATTTCAATGAAATAAACTCCCTCCTTCTATTGAAATCCTTTCACCACAATACTTGCCTTGAACCTCTTATTTAAATCATGTTCTTACTTGACTTGATACACCTATTTGTTTTAAAATGGTTTCTTTTATCTTGGTAGAGGTTTCAGCTACTAAGTGTTGTTATCATGCAATGAGAAAATCTCCTCATTTATAGCCACATCCCACTTTCTTGACTCTTTAAACTATATTGCCTCTTCAAAACATTCTGGTTATCCACCACTATTCAATAATATATAATGTAATTATGGTGAATACATTTACACAAACCTTCTCACCCTTTTTTATCTCTTCAAATCCACTACAGTAGTAGGTTCCACCAGTTACGATGTCTCAGGCTCAGGTACACTTTCAAGATCAAATTTCTCTTTAAACTTTTATTCTTTATTCCAATTTTCATCTTCATCAATATGGTGATCTTTGTATATGAAACATTGATTAAATACCAAGTTCTGGCTCGTGATTACCATTTTGTTTAGATCATCCCAAAAAAGATAACCAAACTCCTTAGCACCATAGCTAGTAAAGAAACATATTTTGGACTTAGCATCAAGCTTATCCCTTACATCAACATCAATATGTACATATGAAAAACACCCAAAGACTTGTAAATGTGAGAGTCTTACCTCCTTACTAGACTAGATCTCCTCAGGTAGACATTCTCCCATTGGTACCGATGGACTCTTATTAAATAGATATGATACAATGTTCACTACATCAGACTAGAAGGTATTGGGTAACCCTAAATGAATCCTATTTCTACTGGAACATTAATTTAGTGTCCTATTGATCCTTTAAGTTACACCATTCTACTGTGTTGTTCCTGGAATAGTCTTCTCCCACCGAATTCCATTATTTGAATATAATTCCTTGAACTCATTTTTGTTGTACTCTCCACTATTGTCCAACCTCAAACACTTCATCTTTTTTATAGACACATACTCTACCATGATTTTCTACTTTAGAAACACCTTAATTACATCATATTTTATTTTCAGAAAGTTTACCCATACCTTCCTTGTTGAGTCATTGATAAATGTCAAATAATATTGTGACCCTCAAAGAGAATGTACTAGTTCAGGTCCCCAAACATCTGTGTGCACCGGGTTTAGCTTCCCATACTTCACTGTTTTGCCTACTTTTTAAAATGACACCTTCTTCTATTTTATAAGGATGAAATATTCACATAAACTAGCTTCCACCAACTTCAAATCTGGTATCCTTCCTTTTTTCACAAACACCTTAATCCCCTTATCACTCATGTGGCCTATCCTATAGTGCCACGGTTGTGAATATTTAAAATAATTTATTGATACAACCATGTATATTCTTGTTTCTATCATGTTGTACAAGGTACCAATATTTTTTCTCCAAGATATAACCATAGATCCATTGGTAATATTCTAGGAACCACCAGTAAAAATGGCACTGAAGCTTTCATTATCAATTTGCCTAATAGAAATAATATTTTTTATTAAGCTAGGGATATAACTCATGTTTTCTAGAATGAGGAGAATCCCACTGTTGGTCTTGATTCATGCATCATCCTTCCTCACAATCTTCAAGGGTTCATCATCAACAAGATATACCATGGAAAACTATCCAGAATCAAAATTATTTAGAAAAAACTTCTTCAACATGGAATGGAAAGATGACCCTATGTCTAAAATCCAAGACTCCATAAAGATATCCATGATTAGAAATAGCACATCATCAGTCTCTTCATACATTGTGTTGCCTCCACTGGTGTTGGGTCCCTTATGTTTTTATCTGCACTCTTTCATGACTAGTCCTTTATTCCCACTAGTCTAATAGGTTGGACCAGTACCATTTACCTTGTATATTCTATTTCATCTTGAATTTGATTGTCCTATTTGATTGTATTGATGCACATATCTTCCTATTACTTCAAAATTTAGAATAAAACTGGAGAATATTTCGGATTCTCTTCTTCAGATATCTTCACTGAGGATTAGGTCCCGTACATCCTTCAGAACCAACTTGGTATTCCTTGAATAACTACTCATAGCTATTAAAACCAATTACCAACTTTTAGGTAATAAATATAGTAAAACTAGTGAACAAACTTCATCACCAAGTGTAATTACCACTAAAGTTATCTCACTTATAATGGTGTGTAATTTGTTGATGTGATCTACAATAATTCACCCTTAAACCATTTTCAGGTTGAACTATCATCATATCAAGTGCACTTTGTTTTCCACCAAAGGCTTATCGTATATATTTGATAGTTCTTGCATCAGTCCATATTTTTTTATTCTCCTCTATGATGTTGAACACCACAGTTTTGGCCAACATAAGGTGCACAACACCAAAAACCTATCGACCCATTAGCTCCCACTCTAACTACTCCATGTTTTTTGGAATTAAACCCAGAAGCATAAAATGAATTTTCATCTGGTAAATATAGTATTCGATCTAAAGCCTCCAGTAGCTAAAGTCAGTTCAATTGAATCAGTCAATTTTTACCTTTCCTTCTTCCATATCCATCAATCAATTCTATAAATCTGAACTCAACCTTGGACATTAGTTGTTATGAAAACATCAAGAGTCACTATGACAGAAATGGTTTTTAGAGGATGGGAAAAAGAAGAAATAATCACATATAGGAAACAAAGATTTACATCATTTCAGAATAATCCCTATGTCCATGGAGAAGCAGAATTTCACTATAGTGAGGAGCATAAATTATAGAGAGTTTTTCATATTTCTCACTCCATAAAAACCTTATCCTGAAATGGGGTAATAAAGAAGATGGATCACTATTCCACCAATAACATAGGATGTCCAGTGTGCTATAGTGAAATGTGGAAAGAAGTCCCCATTTATATAGTGTTGTGACCACCCAATTCCAATATTCTATAGTGGCTGGCAGTTAGAAGTCTGCGATGCTATAATACTGTTTACTCCAAAGTCTTACCTACTGCAACAGTCATGCCAAAAGTATACACTGATATAGTGTCATATTGATTTCGGTCAGTCATATTTACTATAGTGGTAAGATTTGGTACAGTTCCCCAAAATTTGGTTTGGGGGCCTTCGACCCCCAAACCCCTAGATTAGGGGCATGTTTCCCCCCTAAAACCCCCAACATGATCACCGATGAGCTCAACTTGCAGAGTTGCAACATGGTGTATAGTATGGGTCGAAAGCATTTGGTCCAACCATCATCTAGAACAGATCAGGCTACACCAATACAATAAATATACTAATCATACATAAATATTAGTGAAGGTAGTGTCATGATATCTTTTATCACTTCATATGATACACCCACACTGTAACACATGATATAACCAAATTTACTTCAAAATTACGAGGTTATAGGGTATATCTTTTTCAATCTCCCACTTACACTAAAACCTCATATACTTTATTCAATTTCACCTTATACTTTTTATTATACAATAACATGTGAAATCATATCCAAAACTCATTTTGGATATATTCTAAAATACTTTTGGAAATCTATCATCAATTTCACCTTGTATTAAATTATATACAACACCTTGTGAACATCCACTAAAAACCTATTTTCGAAAAACTCTAAAACTCTTTTAGAGAATTTATTTGAGTAAAACTCAATCCCCAATTATTCAACCACAATGTGTGACCCCACATGAATTTTTAGAATTGAAAATAAGTATAAATTAATTAATTCAAAGATATAACAAAATATAGGGCTTTATAAAATCATTAGTGCTACTCAATCTATAAAGTAATATGGTGTGATCTACATCAAAAACATATATCTCTATACCTATGTACACTAGATACATCATGTCAAATAATTAATTTTCATATGAACCTTTTGTACTATAAATTTATTGACTATGAGACACATAGTATTTCAATCCCATATAGCCTTATCATACATTCTTGATTCTCTGAGTATAGACTAGTTGGGTAGATGAATACATCACATGTCATCCACCCTTATAGATGAGCACATTATATTCCCCTAATCTAATAGAAATTCACATAAAATTTATTATATTTTTATGAATATACACTTCCTCAGTCTGTCTCAATCAAGGGCCTAAATTTCATTAATGACATATCAGAGGATAAATCTTATATTGGTTAAGATCCAACTGAATACATGATCAAAAACACACCCAACCACCCCTTGATTATCTACACCTAAAGGATTTCATAATAAATGTATCAAATTATAAAGTTTAGTATTTTAGGTTTCTTTATAAACTCAAGTATTTGTAAATTTAAGTACGAAACATGCTCTCCTAGTATACCAATGACAAAGTGCATTACACTCCATGTGGTATACTTCAGATGACATTTATATCACAAAACCCATTTTGTGCCTCATGATCATATTTCATATCTCTATATGAAATATTACCCCCACTAACCTTAAAATTTCATCAAACCCCATAATAATCCATGAATAATATTAGTTATTGATAATTTAAATTCATACTTTGAGAGGTGAATTATCATTTCACTTCATGAGTATATCTAGCCAACATGAAAGAATGATAAAGTGGAGATTATCTTTTGTATAACATGATATATTATATATTTTTTAAACTATTTTAATAATTTTAACAAAACCATACATAAGAAAAAATCTCATCATTTCATATATGAAATTATTTTAGACCATCCTTATGATTACCACACTTTTAAGGTTTTGTTAAACTCATTACATCTTCATCCAATCCCTACCACATCTCCATGGAAAATTCTGGTAAAATCCTCCCACTAATTTCATTAGTAATCACTTGTGAATAATGGTTAGATTTAGGAATCATATTATTAATTTTAAACTCTTTGAACAGAATATTCAAATTCTTTTACTTCATAACAACATATGTTATTTTTTCAATGAATTCTATTGTCTAGTTATAATTATTTATAAGTACATAATCATCATCCTTAGAAGTTTTTCGAAAAAATGTTTTCCTTGAAAACATTTTGGTAACAAATATAACTTTTAAATTTATCTTTACCAATATACCCTAAACTCATTGGGATATAAAATTTTTATTTTTATTTGTATAATATTTTATTTGTCATACATAAACTTATCTAAGTCCAAAAATACTTCCACTAGCCTCTTATAAACTATTTTCTATTTGGAATATTATGCTAAGATATAAAAACTATTTATGTTAGGAAATAAAACCCATTTCTTTAAGTGGGAATATTTAATCAATAAACTATTATTTCAATACATTATATAGTATTTTATGTGTTTAGTGAATTATAATTAAAATAAGACTTTATTATTTAAAACATTCCCCTAAAGGGCAGTGAAATATCAATTCTTCATATTTTAAATAAGTTGGATAAACTCTTTATCCTTGATTAAGTATTTTTATCCTTATATAATTTTAAAATATGTTATAGAATTAGATTAATCACAAAACATGTGAATTAAATTCATCATCTCATATTATTTATAATAACGCCTTTTTTAAAAACAAATTCTCTTATCATTTAAAAGAAATAATATGACTATACATATCCTTTATTTAAATTTATCTGAGCTTGATATATTTATTTCCATCCATTTCCTGATTTTGAAACTCTTTAATTCATCATTTGAATAAAAAATTAAATCTCTTTCAATTATAACCTTGATTTTGAACTCCATTATATTTAAAAGATTTGTAAAACATATAATTGGTACCATAAACATTTAAAAATTGGGGAATTGATTTTTATACCACTCACATCTGACGAGAGTTTTCCATAGATTTTCTCAAACCCTTTCAGGTATCTTATATAATTCGATCATATAGAAGCATTGACTTTCCCCTCTTGATAACTCAACATTTCAATGATCTTGATTGGATGTTTGAAAGAAACACCTTTTGTACTTTCCAACTTACTTATCATCTTCCATTTTAAAAATTTACCCACTTGTATTATCAACACAACATGAAAGACTATACATCTACACCATGATAATTTATTCTCATCACTTTCAATAAAATAGGGTAAAAATTTCTTGAACTCATTCACATTGTTGGAACATTTACAATGATGCTTACATAATGAATTATTTAACTATAATAATCCTTATATAAAACCTCTAGTCTAAACATGTTATTAACACACTCAATCATATTGAGTATTATTAGTGGAGAATACATTTCCTTAGGTCATTATGAATCTAATGTATTTTACACCTTAAGTAGATTCATCCATGTTTCATATAAGCATATTGATTCACCAGTTGAATAACTTCAATAGTTAATTACTCAAGATGGTATTTCTCTAATACATATAATTTTATTCTTTAAGAATAGTTTATGTTTTTATACCATTATAAGAAGTTTCTTACATTAATATTCTTCTTTTCAAGGATTGAAATAAATTTTAAGTTATATGGTGATGATTGCATTTATTTATAGAAGAGTCTTCTATCTAATGAGTACCATGTTTTACTTTTATTTTATAAGGAATTTTATTAAATATGATCTCATTAAAATAAAGAAACATTTTAAATTAAATCATATCCATTAGTGGTCCAAGATCCATATTTCACTACAAAATGACCCCCCTTTGGTATTCCCCTCACCACTTAGTTATTTAGGTAGGCCATTACAACAATCATATCATATATAACTCTTAGATGGCTGAGAAAACAACCCTTTTCCCAATTTTTTCTATGGATTAACTCAACACCATTTCTCTAGTATCTTAGTAATTATGGTTTCCTAGATGAGTGTAACCCAAAACTTATAGTAGTATTTGGTTACCCAAATCTCAGGGTTATTCATTTATAAAATTCCTAATAAGGATCCTATATTAGGGCTATTCTCAAACAATTTTTTTAACCCAATTGAATGTAGTAATTAGTGGGAATTGGGTTATCGTCATAGAGGAGGGAGTTTTTTAAGTTTTTTCTTTTGTATTGTATGAGTTCAGTCTATCTTGAAAATAATTATAATTTGTGTTTGATAAAAAGTGTATCGACCCTGACCCCAGTAACCCAAATACAATTCAACATTATTACATTAGAATAAGATAAAAGGAATCACATACTAAATGAAAACATAGTTTATTAGTCTTGGTAAAATAGATACATACATGATTCCCATATTATATTTGAAAAAAATTACAAAATATATTTTTTGACAATACCTTTATTCCATATAGAATATCCTGGAATATCATTCATAGTACATTTCATGGATTCCTAGTAAAGGCATAAAACTAAGGGTGATATCAAATAGTCAGTAAAGGTTAAGTACAACATAAAATATCATGAATTAATAATAATAATCAAAATGGAAAGGTAAATAACTAAATAAAAATTTAATTTAAATAACTTTACTACCATGATATGATAATCCATAATCAATATAGAAAGGTAAATAACTTAAAAAAATCAATTTAATCAATAAAAAGATAATGAAATGTATCTAAAGATAATATCATTACAAAAATCTCATGGATAGTAAGATAACGAATAATAAATATAGAAAGGAAAATAACTAAAAGAACATTCCATTTATTCAATAAACTAAGAATTAAATGCATCATGAGATAATATCATTATAATAATATTATGTATAATAATAACTAAATTATCAATTAAGGGAATTTTTAATTATTAGATGTCATGATCTTAGATATCATGAGACCTCTACCTTCAAGATCTTTGCTTGAGAAAAATTAAAAATGATATTTAGAAACCCATTTAACTAAGTCTAGAAAACCAATTAATCTCATGAGACTACCCATGCATCAATGGAATATCTATAATCAGGCCCCAACCATGTTTTCATGTCCAAATCATTCCTCATATATAGAATAATTTATTTAATTCATAAACATGTGCCTTATCAATAAATATACATATTGAGTAAAGAATACATATTTATCTATATTTCCCAATATAAACAAATAACTTTCAGTGTAGAACACCTTATGTATAAGTGATATATAGTTTAATAAATTAACATATCCATGATAAATAATATGTATATTTAGGGTAAATTAAATGTCCAATGATAAAAATTAAGTGAACATTTTAAATAAAAGTTAATGAATACAAAAATGAATCTAGAAAGTGAGTTTCAATAAATTCCTTCATCAAAATGATAATAAACTATCCATATAAATAATAAGGATAGTATCAATACAATATATACCAAATGGAGTAATAATAAAGGGTTGTTTTCATGGATGAATAGAAATACCATAAAAAGATATTTAAAAATATTCTTGAGGAAAATATAATTTTTATTTTTGAAAATAATTGTAAAACTAAAAGTTAAAAAAAATTGAAAATAATTTCCTTTGAAATTAACATTTGAAAATTATAAATAATGTTTTAAAAAATTTGAGTGGTCACAACTTCTGGAATTTTTTTTCATGTCGTACACATTAAAATAAAGACTCCTTTCACTTTTTTTGGTAAAATTAAAATGGGTATTGTTTGGAAAATGAAATTAATATTACTATGAAAATATTTTTAAAAAGTAAAAATGTGGAAAAATGTATTTAATAAATTATTTTTAAAAGGTTAAAAACATTTTATAAAAATTTATATAATGCATGGGTTTTGATGAAAAAGGTTTTTTGATCGAAGAGAGAAATAAATTCAGATTTTCTTAGAAACATTTTCTCAATAATTTTATGTACCAAAGAGTGAAAGAATGGTACTATTACTTGAAAAAATTAATGCATAACCAAAGGATAATAAAATTAAAGGGTTTTATTATACAATGATCAAATAATTTACTTTAATGTAAATTTAATCATGAATAATTCCGATTAAAATGAGATTATGAAATAAACCCTCACAAAGATCATAACGTTAAAGAGATAATTAATCAATGAATAAATTTTATTTATAAAATGTAAATACATATAAAATAATTGGAAATAAAACAGAATATAATAAAAATTTATTACACACAAAATCTTATAATATCAAAGACAATGAAGAAGGAATAAAACCTAATGAAAGAAATTTGAGTTATGAAATTATTTACCACTTAGTAGTTTTCAATTCAAATACCCATGGATAAAATAAATCAAATTGAAATTTAAAATAACATGAATTATTAATTAATCATTATATCACTTGTAAAGGGGTATTATATACACCATATAAAACAAATTAGGTTCATAACATTACAATATGCCTCAATGAAGGGAAATTGAGACAAAGTCCCTTACCCCACTCTTCCTTTTGGTTGAACACGATTTAACCAGATTAATAATGGTTTTAAGAATGTTATTAGTATATACCAGAACCATAATAATATTTTTAATATCATATATGATTCTCTTATAACATTTTACCACCCATTAATTATAATATACTATTATTTTAAATGTTTTGGATGCTAATTGCCTTGTTTTCTCATGCATGTTTTGTAATGAAAGATTCCGTTATTTTACATAGGATATAAGTAATTAATCTATATAATGATAATAATGGGATATATATCATATTTAATCATTATATACATTATTATATCCACTCTTAAAATTTGGTCATGGAAAATGAATCGCATCACTTCGTGGAGACGGTAGGCCGTACATATGCACAAGCGATGATATCATTCACTTAATGAGTGAAAGGGTAGATATATTAATTTTAAATAACAAATTTCATCTAATATATATCACATATATTAATTAATTTTATCCTTATCACATTCCATGTAAAGTGTAAGTGAAAAACAAATCAAATAACTTTGCGTGGCGGTAGTCCATCGTACACACGATCGATGATTTCATTTCCCATTCGATGGAAGTGAAGATGGATACTTATTATTAAATAAACATGATAACATATAAGTATATTTTATAAAATGGTGTTATTATATTTTAAGTTTTAATATATAATTTAACATGAAAAAATAATAAAGAAAATGAAAGAGATTTGTTAAGATAATTACCTTCTCCAAGAGATACGTCTTTTGGATCTCCTCTTAAAGACCCTAGGGATGATATTTTTGGAGGATCAGAAGAAATATAATTTTAATAAGGATGTTTAAAAGATAATTTTTATGGTTTTGGTCAAGAAAAATTGATTGTGAGGTTTTAATAAGTGAAGGGAGGGAGTGCCCTTTTATAAGTGGGGAAAGGGGACCTCCTTGGAAATTACATGAAAATTTCTCAAAATAATCCAAAATGATAAAGTCACTAAAATGAAAAAATCTTATAAAGGAAATTATATTCTAAATTTTGAAGTATAATATGGAAATATGGTCATAAAATAATATTTTTACAAGTTTATAGGCCATTTTAACCCTTATCTTGTTAGTTTAACCCCCGACAAACCCATTTTTAACTTAACTATGGTAAATAATTTTTACTATTTTTACTGTTTATTTTGATAAAAAATTAAGTTGAGCATATTAGATAATATAAATATTTTTTTATTCCAAATATGGAGTACATTTTTAAAAATTCAATTCACATAAGTGGCCAAATTTAATTTAAAATTAATCTCACAGATGCGACAAGAAAGCAAGTTTTTACATAGAAAATGTTCAAAAGTTTACAATGTTTTTATATAAAAATTCAATATAAAAATTATTCGAAGGAAATATATTAGTTAAATTTTAATATAATTAAACTAATTTTACTTTAAAACTAATTATAAATATAATTTATGTTTATAAATTATTTAAATGAAAAGACCATTTTCAATTAAAATTCAGTATTTTTCACTATTCATAAAAAATGAAACATTTTAGAAAAATATAATGAATTAACTATAAGTTAATTTGGATATTATGATTTCAAAAATAAATTTATTTTAATTTAATAATTTTTTTAAAGTGGTAAAAATTAATTTTAAATTATGTGCACAAAAAGGAGCTCTATCATCTTTTAGAAAAAATACAGTTTTTTCAAAAAAAAATTATTTTTATTTTAAATGATTATTATTTTATTTATAATCAATAGATAACCATAATTTTCATAATTTAGTTAGAAATATTTATACCCTCCAATTTAACAGTTAGTTTATAATGATATACTATATTATGGTTCATTTGGACTCAGGGTTGTGTGTTCCGTAATCTATCGAATTGATTAAATTTAAAGAAATATGTTTCATGGGTTGTTTAAGATTGGTGTTACATGTAACATATGATATCAAAAAAATTTATTATTTTAAAATATAAAGTTGTTACATTATACCCACCTTAAATAAATTTTATCCTCACAATTTAAACTTGATATTTGTAATTAAGGGTTTGACATTTGGAAATACCATTGTTGAAAAAACCACATTGTTAAAGGGTTAATAAAATATCCTATTTTTAAGAGAGAAAGGGAAGTAAAAGGTTGATATGGAATAAAAAATAACTAGGTTTCTATAAAGGATAACATTGGAAGAATATGGATATCTAAAAATGGAATAAAATAATAAATAATTATAGAGAGTGATATAGGTCATTAATCATAAGAAAGTGAATGACTAATGGAAAGTTAAGTGCCTCAAACCCATAAATCTACGATGATTTAAAAGACCATATAATTCATCAGAAATTAATGTAATAAGATTATTTTTTAAGATCCTATTACTAAAGTTGAGTAATTTCTTTAGTATCTAAGAATATAAGGAAATATACTCACTTGATATGTTTTTATTTCATAATCATAATTTCACCCTTTGGTTGTGCTTCAATCAATTTCCAATTCATACCATACTCCAAGAAATGAATATCCAAAAATAAATTTTTATGCATGAAGTACTAAAATTCAATATTGAAGTATCATAAGATCTATAAAATAGTGACAATTCTTTCTGTATGTCCTTAACTATTTTCAAAAACTAACATGGTTAACATAAGTTATCCAATATGATACATTAATCTCTAAACCTCAAAAGTAACAGCACTAGTTCATCATTAATATTTATTTTTCAAATCATTTAACTTTAAATAATGAAATATTAACCAAGACACCATGTAGAACAATGGTAGGATCTAAACCCTTATCATCCACTGGTCATGGGTTCAAGACCCATAGCCATGCCAGATGCGATGGGTTGTCACCCAACATACAAGATATCCTTTTTCTAAAAACATATTAATAAACTCCTATAAAGTTCCCAAATTGTGATGACCCAAGATTACTACAACATAAATATATAAGATAAACCTTAAAGTTTATCAATACCCTTAATCTTGTGTCCACAAAATGTAAAGGCGTTATTCCTAAAATAACTTTTTATATTTTAAACAAATAGGGCGTATTCACGTAAATGTTTTCCAAAAAACATCCATAATCATGTTATAATACTACCACAAAAATTTTAAAAATGGGAATTTAAGACATGGAACTTATGATCAACCTTAAACTCATAAACCCATGATCATATTCATAACACTTAATTTAATGAAGACATATATGATTTTAAAATTTAACACAATCCTTAGATGTTTCATAATTCTTATCACTAAAATACCATTGGAAAAAAATACTACTAACATTTAATTCTTGAACCCCAATACATAAATATTTCATCCATTTTATTTCCATATAGGTTCTTCTTTTTTCTAGTGTTTAACCATTAGAAGAGTGAATTGACTAAGATAATTCCAATATTACCCACATTTATGAAAATTAACTATAAATGGATTCCTTATATTAGATTCATTTCCGTACATCGTACAGTTCATTTTTCATTATAAATTATTTACATTATGCCCTTCCTTTACACACATAAATAATTTTTTCATTCCATTGAGATACCTTCCTTAGTGTCTCCTTCTATATTTCTTACATGAATGAAATCAATCCTTCTTTTATTCATGGACTCTACCACTCAATCTCTTAGTGAACTCCATATTTATCTTCTTTGGAGAGTCTAAAAGTTGGTTAAGGTTTAGGTTTTTAATCATATTTTAGGATATCTGATTAGTAAAAATCACAATATCTTTCAATCTAGTCATAATCCCATTTGCTTTCTCATATTAACCAAATTGTCCTTAATTTTCAATTTTAACATGATTCCTTCAGGTTCCAGCCATTGAATAAAACCAAAATAATAGTGTGAGAAACAATAATTGCCGTGGGAAAACCATATAATCATATATAAGATATTTAAATAATGAAACCATATTTTTTTAATCAGATAGAACTTAGGTTTAACGTAGTTCATTCATTTCAATTATCTATTTAAATCCTTTATAATTGTTTTTAAATAAAATGTGAATTATACTAAGCATATACCACAGGATTGTCAAACTAGATATTCAGTTAGGATCGTTCTCATGCATCGGGTGATGATCGGGTCAATCCCAATGCACCCTTTTCAGAGTTATTACCTATTGGTATAACTATGAAAAAACCTATTGTATTTGTAGTGTCCAGATAAGGATATATTGATATAAAAAAACATATAATCTATTCCTTATAAAAACATTATTATATACTTCTATACATATCCTCAATGTCTATCATAGGGTTATATTCCCTAATCTATGTTTTCTTAAATCTTGTTCCTAAAGTTTCTACTAAACCTCCCTTTGATACCAACTGTAGTGACCCTGACCCTAGTAACCTGAAGTCTTTTTATGCTTTATTACATTGGAATAAAATACAAGAAATAAAATCCTAAATGAATAAGTAGTTTAGTAGTCTTGATAAAATAGATATGTTACACCCAATTTTTGTTTTCCATTTTTGTGTTATAGTTTATCTTTAGATCTTGGTTTTCCTCTTGAGTTTCAGGTGTTCCAAGTTTAAATTTTGACGTTTTCTTTTGTTTATTTATGGTATTTTGTTCATTATTTAGTTTCCCCATGATTTTTTTGTGAAAAATGTAAGTTTTGTTCTTGACATAAGGTGGATCAAAATTGGAATATGGTTATGGGAAATCATGCTCCATGCTCCAGGAAATTGTTCAAGCCTTGGGATGCCTCTAGAAAAGAGTTCACAACCCACACATGGTTGGGAAAACTATGTGGAATATGTGTGTGTGGTTTTTCCATTTTAGATAGATCCATGTTACATGGTTGGTGTTTGATTTACCAAACTATGTTGACAAACGGTGTGAATTTCCTAGTGTGTTTAGCAAGGGGATAACAGTTGGCGCAAAATTTGGTAAACCATGTGGCCTAATCTTGCACAGTGTCCAAGTTATTAAAAATGTGAAATTATACTTCTAACATCTGAGGATATTAGCCCCAAATATCCCATTATCCTCCTTCCATATTTCATGTTACCCAAAGGGGGATCCTACATCCTTCTACAAGCCTCCACTATTCTCCCATAGTGTGGATCTAGAGATTTCTTCAAGGTTTTGGGATAAATATTCAAGGTAATATCCTCTCCACTTATCCCTCTTCCTTCCCCTTATATTTTATCTTGAGTTATTATTCTTCCTTGTACTCTTGGACCTAGGGTTCATGTTTCCCTTGGTTTATATTGTGTTTTTTTTTGTTTTTAAGGTTCCTCTTGGATTTTCTTGCTTCCTTGAACCTTCATAAGGTGGTTTAGGTGTGCATTATTGAAGTGTTGTGAGTTTGAGGTAGGTTTCCATTTACACTTGTTAAGAATCATTAGTTTATTACTTTTCTCAACTTCCTTATTTGTTAAATAATGATGTGTGATCTTTGAAATAATTTTTGGATGTGAAATGATGCGGTTTTCATATTTTTTTGAAGTATATGGACTTGATTTGTTATATGACTCGCACTAAGTGTTTGATAAAAAATTCAGTTGTCTTTTTTGAGTGATTTTTGGATTTTAAATCATCAGTTGACATTTCAAAAGTATTTTTGACATCTAAAAATAGTGGTTTGGAATTATCAAATTGATTTCCAAATGGTTTGGTCTTGGTAATGGTGTGTGTTTTGTTCTTTGAAAATGATTTGACATGTGATGATGGTGTGTGACACGTTTGGCACTTTGATGAAAGTGTCTTAGTTTGAAAATGTGGTGTAAATGATTAAATTTAATTTTATAAATGAATGTGAAATGGAAAATGGTGTGGTTTCACCTTTTTAAAAAGTGTATTTGGTTTTTTGAAAACAGATGATTTATCAAATGGTGTTTGAGGATCGGTTGACATTTTTATAAAAGTGGATGATATTAAAAACTCTCCTTCAAAAATCCTCTTTCCTTATGTATGTGAATGGATGGGATATCCTCCCTATGGAATCCCCATGATCCATTTTTGTTAATTTATGTTATTTTCTCACTTTTGACTCCCTACAATCCATTTACTTTGAACGGAATGGGAGATCCTTGATGGGGACTCTTTTGAGATCTATTGGTTTTAAGGTAAGAGATTGATACATGGGTGACTCGGGGTTATTCTTACGGGTTATGATCATGTGTTTGATATATTTATATGTTTTTATTGTCTTTATTGGATCATCCAATCTTAACTCTTGACATGGGAACCTGGAAAAGATAAAGAATTTTTTTAGAATAGTTGATGTACTAGTTAGGATTATGCTCTTGCTAGTGTCCCATAGTGTGGAATTAGATATGTTTTGTTTATTTTTTCTATGGTATAGTGCTCCTCGGTCAGACCAGATAGGGTAAAGGGTGTAATTTGATGATATCAAGTAAGAAATGTCTTTAGGATGAGTCAAGGTGTATATTATGATCTGTATTATTTCACAAGCTCCTAGGTTCTCCCATGTTCTTAGACACTTAGTTGTTTGTAGTGGATGATTGAGATTAATTCTTAGTTGGTTAATCTTGAGTGATTACTTTCCATTTAAATTATTATATGATCATTATTGGTTCTCTGTCGTGTGGTGTGTTTCCTTCGAGAGGTGATATAATTATTTCAAGTGTTCATGAAAAGAAAAGGTTCTGAAAGTGTTTTACTATCTTTTCCCCTTTCTAAATGAAATTTCATCATTATTCTTTAAAAATTCTTATGTCTCATTCTTGAAAGATAATGTGGTTTTATGTGGTAAAAAGGTAAATAGACCATGTTTATATTTTTAAGAGGAAAATGTGTATAAAATACTAGTTTTATAAATTGTATTTAAAACTTAAAATTGTTATTTCTTTTATTTTAAATAAGTGCATTGGAATAGATTTATTCAGGCATGACTACAAATTTTTATTACTAACACCTATAGTTATTTCTTGTTTTTAGATTGTGGTGTATGTCTCAGCTTGGTTTTTAACTCTGTAGGCAATGGTTGGTCTTGGTATTGGAGAGTGACCCTTAGGGTCACATTGAGATGTTGTGGTTATCAAGTTTTGTTTGGGTTTTCTTGTTCAGTTTTTTTATATTTTCAGTATTTGTGTAAATGTTTTTCAGTTTGGATATTTCATTTATATATATTGGCATTCTCTTTTTATTTCTGATGTACTGTTTATTTATTTATTTATATTGGGTGAAATCATTCCCTTGGTTTCATTGTTGATGCTTGACACTAGTTGAGAGCCCGGGAGGATCGTGAGATCCTTTTGGGACTTTCCACATATTGACTTGCCTGACTGGTTCAGGGTTGAATCGTGTCGTTTCATGAAAAAATGGTATTATATTAGGCTGGTTCTTTAGAGGACCTAGCTTTTATAGTTCCCTTTTTTATTTCTGATGTCAAGGTAGATGGAGTAGGACTATTGAAACTTGGGGTGTAGGTATGAGGGAGTGTCTGGGCAACACTTTATATACCAAACATTGATTTTCCATGGGAATTCATGCTTTTTTTGGTTTCTTTTGTTCTTGTTTATTTTTTTGTGTTTGGGAAACAAAAATGGAGTTAGAATAAAGGTATAATTGAGCTCGTAGGGACTAAAAAGCCACATGGATCTAGTTACATGGTCTTAGAAGATTCTCCGTGATGGTGGTGTGTTTGGAATATAGATTCTAATCGAATGACCAAGTCACCCATCGACTCTAGTTTCCTCTTTTGAATTTTTTGGGACTTCTTGATTCTGAAAATTACTTTTAAAACCCTTGTTTTGGAACTATGGAAACTGGATTTAAAGTGGTAATGGTTTTTCTTGGAAAATATGGAAAATAAATTTTCAGATTTATATTGAAGAAATTTTTATAAAATGGATTTTGGTAAATGATTTTTGGGTAAAAAAAGATGTGTTTGATGATATTATATGTTCATAATCATAATTTTGCATTTATTGAAGTTAATTTCTTGGAAGTTATAAGTTTAGTTTAAAAATGGTCTTGGAAATATGTTTTAAATTAGAAGTAATGTGTTTTTAATCAAATGGTTTTGATTGAATGGGATTTTTTGAGTTGCTGAAAATATTTTGAATGAGATGAATTGTGTTTTTAAATGGGATGCATGGGATTTTATTTTGAGAAGGATAAACTGGATTGGTGTGTGGAGTTTTAAAATGGTTTTCTACTTGAAGATTGAAGATATTTTGAAAAAGTTTTATAAATTTGGAAATGGGAAGTGGGATGAGAATGTAAAAACATGGGTTGGATGTTTTTTTGAAAAGTGGAAATGTTTTATTCTGAACATTGGTATTCCCATGAGTGATCACATGCATTGATATGTGTGGGAATGTGTATGGTTGATGGCATGGGCAGATAAGTTCTTGGATTGTCATGAGTGGATGGGTGCCCAGGGTGGCATAGAAACATGCATGCGAGTTAGGCTCTAAGGAATACCATTCGTGAGTGTGAAACCCACCAAGTTATTTGTATTTAAATGGTATTTTTAGTGGAAAATTTTGATGTTGTTATAGCTGGTAGTTGTGTAGATTTTTTTCCTATGATTTTATAATGATGTTTATATGGAATTTTGAGTCTATGAATCCTTGTTGATGAGTTGGTTTTGATGGAGTTATTGGTCCCCCTATTTCTTAGTGTACGCCCCCACCAAGGATTCAATGGATATTCGAAGTGAAACAATGGGTGGTTCACTATTATGAGACCCTCTATCTAATCACCATTTAGAATTACTTCTTGAGTTTTAGAATTTAATCCTCCTCTATTTTATGGTCAAGTGGATCCTCTCGAAGTAGAAGAGTGGATGTGGAAAATTGAGATAAACTTCAGTTTCCTTAAGTTACATGAGTTGTTAAAGGTAAATTTTGATACCTTTATGCTTTTAGGTATGACTTGGAAGTGTTGGAAGTCTGTCTCTCAAACCAAGACTCAATAAGATATTACCTGGGAGTTCTTCAAGGCTCCATTCATCAGACATTACTTCTCTGAGGTAGTGAAGGTGAGAAAGGTAATGGAGACGTGTTGTATTCAACAAGGTGATGAATTGGTGCTAGAGTGATTTCATCATTTTTTGTATTTGATTCTTTACCTTTCATAGTGGGCTATAGATGGTTCCTTAAAGGCTCTATGTTTTGAGATAAGGCTTCATTCTGAACTATAGTCGAAAGTGTTGGGGTTCGATTTAACCTTATTTTTCGACGTGGTGAGGAAAACTGTTTGTGTCGAAGATGTGCTAGAGGGAGTGCTTGAGGTATCCATCCTTCCTCTAGATCCTAGAAGTAGTGAAGATAATTATAGTAAATATATATGGAAGTGGCTTGAAGTTGTTAGCTCTGGTCGAAGGATTAAAATACCTCTAGACCATTCATGAACTTATTCTGAGAACAATATAATGTCTTGGCATTAGTTTCGAAAGAAAAATCATAAAAATACATCATGTACAAGTGATTCAAAGACCTTCCATTCCTTTGGATGCATAGGTCACTTCAAATGGTTCTATTGAGGTGTTTCTAGGAAGTATCATGGAGCCAGATCCAACCCTTCAAAAAACACGCCAAGATGTTTATAGGAGTAGTGTGATGTTTTGGGATCAGATTACTTATCCTTTCTCTACAATGATTCTCTTGTTGTGATGGTAGTGTTCAGTGGTGTTTTTTAGTGTTTTTATTTCTTTTAATTATAAAATTTTATATTGTGGATCCACTAAGAACATCTATTTAATGGAAGTGTATTTTTCTTTTGGAAACCCTAAATTATTCTATTCTAAATTGAAGTGTATACCTTGGGTGTCCTGTTCTTTCTGTTTCTTGGTCGAAGAAAAAGTGTATGGTGAGCATGTATCTTCTGAATCCCTATTTCAGTGGAAAGAATCGATTATAATTCTGGATTTTCATCCCCTAACTATGGGGAAACAGATACTTCCAGACATCAGGACGCCAACCATAGTTCCCAGAGTGATCATGTAGTTAGGAATCACTGGAGGTGAGGAGAACCTTATCCCATCTCTTTCCTTCACTTTTGGGATATGGGTATCTTAAATGTTCCTATATTAATTTTCCCATCATTGTAATTTCATCCTTATTGCAAAAAGATTTGTGGTCTTATCCTCTTGTAATTCTACAGGCTGTTTTATTTGGATACACATCTTTGATCAGTTTTTCTTGTTTGGTTATCCCTAATGAGTCGGTTTTTACATTGGTTTGTACACTTTTGGAGAAGTTTATGTCTGGTGGATATGATGAATTGTGGTTTTTTGGGTTGTTTCTTAGGTTGGTGCATATTTTGTTGAAGCCCCCCCTTTGTGGTGGAGGTTGATCGATGTGGGGTGTTATTCTGGTATTGATCAATGTTGGTTTTTCCTTTTTGGTCAATATTGGTCATTTCTTAATAGTGGGGAGAATCACCACATATCTCATTGTGGTCTCTTATATAATTGGTTGGTTATAGTTATTTTATAATGGTGGGGAGTCTGTTTCAGCCTCCCTTGTTGATAATTTGGGTTAGTCTCTAATTTTGTCTTGGTAATGGGTGGTTTCATCTAAAGTTATATAATTTAAAGTTCTTATATGTATGGGTAAATGTTGGGATTATAGAGCATATCCATAAATTTTATCTGTGGATGGTTTGTGTGGAATCTAGTTTTAGTTTTATGTTCTTTCTCAAGAAGTGTCTTGGGTTGATTTGTTCATTTCAGGTAAGAGGTATGAGTTTATTTTAGTGGTGGTTGTGGTGTTTTTGGTTTGAGTGGTTGGATTCATAGATTTTTGAAAATCCATTGTCTTTGATAGATCAACTAGATATGGTGTGACTTTCTGAGGGTGGAAAGAATTATGGTGGGGATAATTTTCACACAAAGATTTTTGTTTTTTGTCTTTTATTTTTATTTATATTTGGATATCGGTTTTAATCTCAAGTTATGGGTGTTCCAAGATGAAATTTTAAGGGTTTATTTTTTTAGGTATGGTCCCGTGTTAATTATTTAGTTTTCCCATGATTTGTTAGTGAATAATAGAAGTTTTGGTCTTGATATAAGATGGCACACAGTTGGCGCACGGTTAGGGTAACCTGTGGACCATGCTCCAAGAAACTGTGCGATCCTTGGGAAGCCTATGGATAGGGGAGCATGACCCGAACACAGTTTGGAAAACCATTCATAAGGTTTGCACATGGTTCTTCTATTTTAGAAAGAAATATGTCACACGGTTGGCACATGTTTTACCAAAACGTGCAGTCAAACCTTGTGAAGTTCCCAATGTGTCCATTAAGGGACACACGACTGGCACACTGTTTGGTAAACCATATGGCCTAACCATGCGCAGTGTATGGGTCATTAAAAATGTGAAAATCCATTTCTATGCTCTTGGGATTTTAGCCCCAAATCACCCATTCTCGTCCTTATATGGTTATTTTAACCCAAAGGGTCTCCTCCTTCCTTTTCTAAGCCTCTAATCTTCTCCCATGGTGTGGGTCTAGTGATTTCTTCAAGGTTTTGGGATAAATATTCAAGGTAATCTCCTCTCTTCTTCTCCCTCTTCCTTCCCCTTCCATTGTCTCTTGAGTTATTCTTCATAATTGGACTCTTGGTCCCAAGTTTCATGTTTCCCTTGGTTTATATTGAGGTTTTTGTGTGTTTAAGGTTCCTCTTGTATTTTCCTGCTTCCTTGAGCCTTCACGAGGTGGTTTCGAGTGTTCATTATTGAAGTGTCATGAGCTTGAGGTAGGTTTCCCTTTTCACTTGTAATTTGAATTTAATAATAATTATTTTATTTCTTTTTTAACCTTATTTATATGTTAAATAACTATGTGTGATCTTTGGAATAATTTTTTGATGTGAAAATATGTGGTTTTCATTTTTTTTGAAGTATATGGCCTTGCTTTGTAATGTGACGCACACCAAGTGTTTGATAAAATACCCGATTGGATTTTGTGTGTGTTTTTTCCTTTTAAATCATGAATATGATTTATAAAAGTATTTATGACATCTAAAATAGCGGTTTAGATTTATAAAATGGATTTAAAAATGGTTTTGACATGTAAATGGTTTGTGTTTGGTTCTTTGAAAATGGTTTGACATGTGATGATGGTGTGTGGCCTGTTTGACACTTTGATGAAAGTGATTTGGTTTGTAAATGTTGATTGAGTGA
The DNA here is from genome assembly GCA_963277665.1 of Viscum album. NCBI lineage: Eukaryota > Viridiplantae > Streptophyta > Magnoliopsida > Santalales > Viscaceae > Viscum > Viscum album. The sequence goes on from OY728127.1 coordinate 277,206,880, forward strand.
TTAAATGAAAATATTTAAATGATTGTGAAATGGAAAATAGTGTGTTTTCACATTTTTGAAAGGCGGATTTGGTTATTTGAAAATATATTATTTATCAAAGGGTTCTTGATGGTCGGTTGACATTTTTATAAAAGTGGATTATCTTGAAAACTCTACTTGGAAAATACCATTACCTTGTCTATGTGAATGGATGGGATATAATCACTATGAAATCCTTGGGATCTATTTATGTGAATGGATGGTACTTACTCGCTATAGAATCCTCATGATCCATTTACTTTGAGAAGAATGGGAGATCCTCAGTGTGGACTCCTTTGAGATCAATTGGTTTTATGGAAATAAATTGATCCTTGGGGTGACTCAGGGTAATGATTATGTGTGATGATATTGTGTGTGATATATGTGTATGTGTTGATTGCTTGATTTTATTTATTGGATCACCCCATCTTTACTCTTGACATGGGAACCTGACATAGCTAATAAATTTTCTGAGAACGGTTACTACACTAGTTAGTATTACGCTCTAGATAGTGGACCACAACTAGAAATTGGATATGTTTTGTTTACTGTTTCTATGGGATAATGCTCATAGGTGAGACCAGATAGGGTATGAACAAGTGTGTGGGCGTAATTTGACGTCATCGAGTAAGGCATTCCTTTGGGATGTGTCAAGATATATAGTATGTTTTGGATTATTTCATGAGATCTTAGGTTCTCCCATGTTCTTTGGCACTAATTTATCTATGAAGGATGATTGAGATTCATTCTTTGTTGGTTACTCTTATGTTCTTACTTTCCATTTCCCTTATCATATGATCATTATTTTTTTTCTCTTATATGGTTTGTTTCCTTAGAATGGTTATAAAATACTTTCAAGTGTTTTTGAAAATAAAAGTTTTTGAAAGTGATTTACTCTCTTTTAACCTTTCTAAATGAAATGTCATCATTTTTTTTAAAAATGCTTATGTATCCTTCTTGAAAGAGAATTTAGTTTTAAGTGGTTAAAAGGGAAATGGACCATGTTTGTATTTTGAAGAGGAAAACGTGTGGAAAAGTATAGTTTTATATATTGTATTTCAAAACTAAAATTGATGTTGATTTTATTTAAAGGAATTTCATTGGGAATAGATTTGTTCAGGCATTCCTACTAAGTTTTAATACTCACAACTATAGTTATTTCTTATATTTAGCTTGTGGTGTAGGTAGTAGATTGGTTTCAATCTCTTTGGATGATGGTTGGTCTTGGTATTAGAGAGTGACCATTAGGGTCACATGGAGATATTGTGGTCATCAGGTTTAGTTTGGGTTTTTTGTTCAGTTTGTTGTATTTTTAGTCTTTATGTAAATGTTTTTCAGTTTGAATATTTCATTTATATATATTGGACTTCCTTGTTTATTTCCACTGTTTAGTTTATTTGTTTATTTATATTGGGTGAAATAATTCCCTTGGTTTCTTTATGGATTTCTGATACTTGTTTCTAACCCAAGAGGATTGGGAACACCTCTCAGGTCTTGACAAAAATCAACTCGGGTGTCCGGTTTGGGGTTGAAACAGGTTGGCTTGTGATAAGATACATACAAGATTCCCATATTACATTTGAAAACACAAATTAAAACATTTTTTAATAATATCATTATTCAATATAGAATATCCTTTTATATAATTCAAAGTGAAGTTCCTAAATTCTTGGGAAAAGAAACAAAATAAGTGTGAGATCAAATTCTTATTAAGGGTTAAGTACAATAGAAACTATTTTGAATCAATAAGCATAATCAACATGGGAATTTAAATAACTGAACACATGTACTAAAATATCATGATAAGATAAATAATAATCAATATGGAAAGGTAAATAATTTAAAACACATTCCATTTAATTAATAAACTGAAAATGAAATTCATCTAGTGATGGTATCATTATGAAAATCTCATAGATAATAAGATAAGTCATAACCAATAAGGTAAGGTAAATAACTAAAAAACATACCATTTAATGAATAAATTGAGATTAAAATGCTTCCAAAGATAATATAATTGTGAAAATATCATGGATAATAATAACCAAATTCTCAATGAAAGAAATTATTGATTACTGGACGTAATGATCTTAAGTATCATGATACCTCTACCGTCAAGATATTTCATCAATATAGTTTAAAACCGATTGGTAGAAACCCATTTCAATAAGGTTAGAAAATTGATTATTCTCATGAGATTATTAATGCATTAAGAGGATATCTATAACTGAGCCCCACCTGTGTGTTCATGTCCATATCATTCCTCATATATTTAATAATCTATTTAATTCATGAATAATGTTCCTTATCATCAAATATCAGTATTGAGTAAAGAATATAGATTTATCAATATTTCCCTTGATAAAAAATATCTTTAAATATAGAAAACCATATGTTGAAGTGATATATGGTTTAAGAAATAAACATATCCATCATAAATAATATGGATTTTTAAGGGAAATTTAATGTCCAATAATCACATGTAAGTGAATATTTCAAGGGAAAGTTGATGACTGGAAAAATAAATCAAGAAAGCAACCATCAATACTTTCCTGGGTAAAAATGATCATAAAACATCTATAAAAAGAATAAGGATATTATAAATCCAATATATAACCATTGGAGCAAGAATACAGGGTTTTTTTATTGATGAATAGAAATATCATAAAAATGTCTTTAAAATCATTCTTGAGGAAAACATATTATTTATTTTGAAAATAATTTTAAAACTAAAAGTTCACAAAACAAATTAAAGATAATTTCTATTTAAAATAACCTTTTAAACTTATAAAGGAAGTTTTAAAACATTTTAGTGGTCATGAAAACTATAAATTCAATTAATTTCATAGACATTAAAATAAATATTCCTTACACTTCAGTAAAATCAAAATGGTTATTTTTTAAAAAAAAATATAAATATTCCTTTAAAAACATTTTTGAAAAGTAAAAATGGGTAAAAATTTATTTAATAAATCATTTTGAAAAGTTTAAAAAAAAATTGAAAAAATTTCTAGAAAACATGGGTTTGGATGAAAAAGTTTTTTGACCAAGGAGGGAAATAAAGTCAGTGTAGAAACCTCAACACTAGTAGCCCAATGTTAGTGTCATACTATATTACATTGGTATACGATACAAATAATCACGTCTTGAAGTACCGAATAGTTTAGTAGTCTTGATAAACTAGATAGATACATTATTCTAATATTACATTTGAAAACAAAAATTAAAACATAATTATTTTTTTAGGATAACTTTATTCTATCTAGCATGTCCCTGCATATAAATTATATTAAAATTCATAGATTATTAGGGAAAAGAAAAAAATAATGTTGAGATAAAATGCTTAGTAAGGGTTAAGTACAATATAAGCTATCAAGAATCAAAAAGCATAATTAAAATGTCAAGGTAAATAACTGAGAGAACATTCCATTTAAATAATTGGATAAGGCATAACCAATATGGTATGGTAAATAATTGTAAACTTATACCATCTAATCAATAAAATGAAAACTAAATGAATCCAGAGATAATGTCATAGTGAAAATATCCTAAATAATAATAACTGTTAATGAAGGTAATGATTAATTATCCGACATCATGTTTCCCATGAAAATGATACCTTTACTATCAAGAACTTTCACAAGAAGGTTAATAACATACTAGGTGAAAACAAATTTAACTAAGGCTAGTCAATTAATTCATCCCTTGAGAATAGCAATGCATTAAGGGGCCTTCATTAACTACCCCTAACTCATGTCTTTAATGTCTAAAGCATTCCTCATATATCAAATAATCAATTTAATTCAATAATAATATGCCTTATCATAAAGTATCTGTATTAATTAAAGAATATGTATTTATCAATATTTCCCTAGATGAAAAAATAATTTCAATATAAACACAATATGTTAAAATGGTATAATTTTTAAGCAATAATCATATCCATTAGATATTATATTAAAATTTATGGAAAATTTAATGTTGATTGGAAAGTGAATAATTCAAGGGAAAGTTAATGATGAAAAAAATGAATCAATAAAGTGAATGTCAATACTTTCCTTGGTCAAAAAGATCATAAACCATACAGAGGAAGATTAAGGATGGTATCAAAAGAATATATACCCATTGGAGTCATAATAATGGGTGGTTTTAATTTATTAATATAAATAACATAAAAGTATCTTTAAAAATATTTTAAGGAAAATATCATCTTCATGTTTATTTTTTTTAAACCCTTTATTTTGAAAATAACTTTAAAAAAATTCTTTAAAAATATCCTCATAAACATGCAGAGGAAGCTTCAAATAAATGATGGTCATGATGGAGGGTAATTCCATACATTCAATAAAAGTTAAAAATAACATTCCTTTTTCCCTGTAAAATGGTTACTAAAGTTCTTTGTTGTGAAAATGATAATAATAGTCCTTTCACATTTTTGATGAAATCCAAATTAGCATTGTTTTTAAAATAACATAAGATTCATTTGAATCATTTTTTAAAGAGTAAAAATGGGTGAAAATTACTTCGATAAATCATTTTGAAAAATTTAAAACATTTTTTAAAACATTTTTATAAAATATAGTTTTGGAATAAAATATATTTTTGTCTGAAGAGAAAAATGAAATTACATTTTATTAAAAACATTTTATAAAAACTTTTAATTACCAAAGAATAGAAAAATTGTAATATTACTTGAAAATATAATTAATAAATAGAGGATAATAAAATTAAATGGGTTTATTAGACAATTATCAAATAGTTTCCTTCAATGTAAATTAAAGTATAAACAATCTTAATTAAAATGTGATTGTGAAATAAACCCTTAAAATGATCACAAAATTGAAGTGAGAATTATTAAATGAATCAATTATGTGTATAAAGTATAAATAAAAATAAAATAAGTGTAAATACAACATAATAAAACCAAAATTCATCATTCATATAATCTTATAATATCAAAGACAATGAAGGTGTAATATAACCCAATGAAAAGAAAATGAGTTGTTAAATTATTTACCACTTGGTAACTTTTAATTAAAATCCCCTTAGATGAAGTAATATAAATTAAAACTTAAAATAACATAGAGAATGAATTATTCATGATATTACATGTCAAAGGGGCAGTATATACACCATATAAAATAAACTAGGTGTATAACATTATAATATGATCCAATGAAATGAATTTGAGATGAAATCCCATACCTCACGCTTCCTTTTGGTTGAATGTTTTTTAATATACTGAATAGTGGTTTTACCCAAGTTATTAAATTATAAAAAAAACATATTAATATTTATACTATCATATATTATCCAATTTTAACATCTTATTACCTATTCATTAATAATATTTCATAATTTTTTTTGTTTCTGGTGTTAATTTCTTTGTTTTCTCTTGCGTGGTTCATCATAAAAGATCTAGTTCTTGTGAATATTTTATATTTATTCATCTAAAAAACAATAATTATGGCATAATTATAATTTTTTATATAAATTTTATTTTTAAAACTAATAATGAAATATTGTTATGAAAAATGAAGTACATTACGATCATGAAGATTGTAGGTCATACGTACGCATGAGTAACGTTCCCAGTTTTCAATGATCATTATGGAAAGGATTTTATAAATATATAATATTTAGATAATTATCATAATATAATATATACCATATTTTATACTTATAAATATCATCAAAGTGGTGTGGTGATGAAAATAGAGTCACATCGCTTCATGAAGACGGTAGTCCACAAGTACATATATGTTGTTATGAATTTTACATGAGTGAAAAGGAAAGAAATAAAATGATATATATTATCTTTATATAATAAAAATATTTCATTAATATCATAATTATTTCATTTATATCATATATAATCATTAAATTTATCTTTATCACCTTCCATGTGAATAGTTAGTGAAAGACGAATCACAATGCTTCGTGAGGTGGTAGTCCGCCATACACATGAGTGACATTATTATATATCCTACAGAATAGAAGGTATATATATATGATATAGTGAATAAAAAGGTATAAATATGTTATAAATATTAAATATATATACTTTATATCCATCATCATAACCAACCTTGACATATTGAAATTGAAAAATGAATGACATCAGTTCGTGAGGCGATAGTCCGCTGTACACACGAGTGATGATTTTGTAACCTATTTGATAGAAGTGGAGATGGTTTTAGGTCATAAAAATTATTATAATAAAATATAATTACATGTAATATAATAATTTTATTATATCATCAAGGTTTAATAAAAATTTAAGTAGGTAGATAAAGAAGTAAAATAAAGATGCTTGTTGAAGAACATTATTGCTTCTTCAGGTATCCTCCTTAGGTTTTCATGAATGCCATCAAAGGTTGGATTTATTCCCAAGATAATGAACATATGATTAGGTGAGGTAAGTTTGGAATTGATTTGAGTAGATAATGTCTGAACTAAAGTGTTTTTAAGGTGTGAAGAAGAGATGAGTGGGGGTGGCCTTTTATAAGTTAGGGAGAGGACATACTTGGTATTTTTGAAATGAATTGAGTGCTCCCACATTTTTACTATGTTACAAGGGTAAAAAATGGACCATTATCAATAATTATAGGTTTAATTGTCTAAATATTTCTATAAAATAGTTTTTAGAAAATTGTATAGGTCATTTTTACCTGTATAGTTTTTAGTTTAATCCTTAGTAAAATCATTTTTATTGTAATCGCAGTAATTAATTTTTACTATTTTCACTATTAATTTTGATAAAAAATTAAGTTGAACTTATTATAAAATAAAAATTATTCTAATTCCAAATATGGAAACAATTTTTATAAATTAAATTCATATAAGTGAAAAATTTTAATTTAAAATTAATCCAGCAGACGTGACGAGAAAGCTGGTTTAGAAATGAAAATTTTCAATAGTTTACAAAGTTTTTATATCTAAATTCAATATGAAAATTATTGTAATGACATATATTAGATTAATTTATATCAAATTTAAATAATTTTACTTTAAAATAAATTCAAATTCAAATTTATCATTATAAATAATTTAAACAAAAAGGAATTTTTAATTAGAATTCTGTATTTTTCACTATTCATCAAAAAATGAAAGTTCTTAGAAATATCCCAAAAATTCACCCTAAGATAATTTTGGTATTATAGTTTAAAAAATTAAGTTTAATTTTTTAAAATAGATTTTCTAAAATTGGAAAAAATTAATTTTAAATTATGTGCACAAAGCGTAATGAAAACGTCTTTTAGAAGAATACAGTTTTTAGCTTTTTATTTTATTTTAAATGATCATTATTTTATTTATAATCTATTGATAATTATTATAAATGTGTAAATTTTATATTTTCACAAGTTATTTAATCCCATCTATAATTTCTATTCTAACGTCTAGGTGATAACAACCAAATTAAATAATAATATTTTAATAATATATTGTTCGGTAAAACCCAGTCTTTCATGTAACCTAAGCTATTGAAGAAACTCATTATTGTGTGTAATTCCAGATAAATTTTGTGTTTCATGTAATGAAAAATATTCAATAGATTGAATTTATTGGAAAATAAATATATCATAAGGTCTCAGGGTGTTATATTGCCTTCTATGCTTGGTGTTGCGTGCCATACACACTATCTAATATAACATTATTACTTTATAATTTCAGGGCACTACATTCTTCCCAGCTTAAATAAATTGTTTTTTTCACAATTTAAACATGATCTTAGCAATCCAGGGTTTGAATCTTTTATATAATACCATTGAAAAACCCACATTGTAAAAGGGTTAAAAAACACTCTCTTAATAAGAGAGAAAGGGAAGTACCAAGGTCATATGGACTAACACACAACTAGGTTTCTATGTAGGTGAAAATTGGTGGAAATTAAATATATGATCATTGAAGAAAAGCATAAATATTTATAGAGATTGATAGTGTTCATTGATCACAATAATTTTAATGATCAATTTAAAGTTAAGGGCATCAAAACCATAAATCTATAATGATTTAAAAATGATATGATTCATTGGATATGAATATAATAGGATAACAATTTTGTTTCAAGATCGTTTTCCTAAAGTAGAGGAATTATTTTACTATCTAAGAATATAAGTAAATATAATTGATACCTTTATATTTTAAAGGCACCATTTTATACTATTGTTGTGTTCAGATCAATTTTCAATTCATTTCTTACTCCAAGAAATGAATATCCAATAATGAATTTTTATCCCTGAAGCACTAAAATTCACTTTTAATGGATTGTAAGATCCATAAAATAGTGAAAAGTCTTTTATTATGGCTCTAACTATTTTAAAAAACCAATAATTTTAGCACAAGTTATTCAAAATAATCTATAAACCTCAAAAGTAACACCGATGGTTCATCATTAATATTTATTTTTCAAATCATTTAACTAATGACATATTAACCAAGACATCACATATGCCAGTGGTAGGTGTTAAACCCTTATCATCCATTGGTAATGGGTTCAAACCCCACATCCTTTCCTGGCCTAATGGGTTGTCCCCAAACATACAATTTTTTCTTTTTCTAAACTATATTAATATAATTCATATAACATTCCAAAAAAATATGTTGGATATCCTTGAAATAAAATTAATCATTAAATAAAATTTTTACTAGGGTTTTCAATATAACTTTTTTTAAAAGTCTAATAATATTATTTGACAATTATTAAAATGTCATTAATGATCATATTAACCCTAAAGTTTATCAATAACTTTAATCTTATGTATAGAGGTGACCTCAAGCTCGCGAACCCCTCCTCCTCTCCCCAATAGAGACTCTAAGCCTACAACCCCCTTTTCCCTCCACCCCTCCTCATATCCTCTCCCCGACAGTGATCCTGAGCCCACGAACCCTGACCCCCACAATCCCCCCTCTAACCCCAAACCCCACGGTCCTCCCCCCACCAACCTCCTCTTGGCTAGCTTGCTGAGGAAGGGACCCCCCACTCCGACCTCCCTCACCCTAGCTCAGTTCCACTCCTCCATGGAAATTTTTTACTATAGTGGTATCATTACATTTATAAAGTATATTATATCCATTAATGTTTTATTATCCATATCTATTTCACTTGGGTGGTTTTATATATGTCATTATATTTAATAATTATTTTTTCATGCATAAATTTGTTATATAATTTGTTACCTACTTATTGATGGTGGTAGTTGATTATGTATTGTGTATTTTTGTTTTTTATCAGCTATAGGTTGTTATCAGTTAAGGTATCTTATATATTTTTTCCTTATTGGTGTTACTCATCATCCCCTAGCATATTTTAGGTGATCTTGGGCTAGAACAATCAGCATACCACTAGCCTAGAATTGGAACCAGTGAGATGGTTTTCATTCCAATTGCATCAGATATGTTAGGAAGCTACAAACATATATGGATCATATTATTTATTTTGCATTACTTCATGAAATAAAATTTCCTAAGAGATACATCTAATTTGTAGCTACCAAAATTTATGGATGTTTTTATATAATAATTTATTAACATTATTATGACTATATATTTATTATAAATGATTATACGAATCATTATAATAATTAATATTGGAATAATAACCAATGTGGAAATTTGAATTGGAACATTATATTACATAAACTATATCATAGATCTACTGTATTATATGATATAGGACTCTGATAAATACCCTAGGATTCAGTTATGACTATAATGTTGTGTTTGAAATATATAATATTCAAATAATATATTAAAATATATTAGTGATTCATACTATATGATTCAACCATTTTGTAGAATATTTATTCGTTTCACACAAGCAATAATGTTCGTTAAAAATTATCTCTTATACATCAAAACTCTATGAGAATCCATCAAAAATACAATAAAAATGGTTTATAAAAAGCATTAATTTTTTGAACCAAAACATTTCCGATAATTTTAATCAATTTTCTACAACATTAATTTGTAACAATATGGTCCTTAATTATTTGAAATGCATGAATGTTAAGAACCAAAAAAATTTAGGATCCTAACCGATCAACATCTCAGAGCACACCACTACTACCATCATCTTCTATAGATGCTACTGATTTTATTGTACCCGAGATTTCTAGTGAGCCAGCTGTTTCCCCTGATATCGTTGGTAGCCCACTTCCTGATTCCACTCAAGTGATAGAACAATTATTCATCCCTCCATAAAGGGGATATCAGAGAGTTACCATTACTGGTATGTATTTCATTTTTCAAAAAAACATTATATTTTATTAATAGTTTAATGTATTTTTCAAACAGATAAAAACAACCATATAAGGGATAAAAATATGAACACACATGATGTATGGGACCTGAAGGAATTCAAGATTATGGATCCATTTAATGAGTTTAGGGTGCTTACTGGTGACCCTATCAGAATCTATGTGAAATTTTTGGGAAGCTTTCTTGTGAGATGGTGAGATTTCCCATTAATTATTAAGATTGGAGGCATAATACTACATCTTGGAAAAATGTGGTTTTTTGATACTCAAGTAAAGGTAATAATAATTTAATATTCAATGAAAACTAATTTAAATGAAACAAGTAAAATTTTCTCATATAATGATAATGTGTTATGTGTTTTATTTCTAGATGTTTTTTTCATTTTGATGTCCCAAACTCCATTTCATGCCTGCATAATTTGAAAGAATTGAGTAAGAAATGGAGAGATTTTAAATAGAGATTATGGAATGAGTTTAATGAATCTTCTCCGAGCTCATGAAAAATGTATGAGAAAGTGCCTAAAGGAATTTACCATGAGCAATATAAGCTCTTTTTCGATATCAACAGAGATACATATCATGATTTAATTGCATATTTTATAGTGTCTTAATAACATAAACACAATAAAATTATAATTTTTATTAATTTTTCTATTTTTTGTAGTAATTATAAAAAAAATGTGAATCATGAGTAGAAAGTCATTCCTCACATTGTTGGGTCTTAAATTTTTTGTGTGAAAAAGAACAATTTTGGTTTTAATTTTATTCAATATTATTTATATCATTTTATCATAACTCAAAGTTTTTTCTAACTTGTTAAATTTTTTATAAAGGATAATCAATTAGGTCAATCTATTGGATGAAAAAATATGCGGTTTAATGTGCATTGGAAACCAGATGGTAGTTTTGTAAATGAACCTACCAAAGATGTTGGAGTAAGTACTTCTCATTACCATTTCATATTATTTCCTTACCATAAAAATGTAATAATAAAAAATATATTATAACAAATAACAAGAATTAATAAAAATTAAATGGGTCCAACAACATGGATCAAATGATGTCAATTTTCCATTATTTGATACATCTAGCGGGTCCTAATTAATTGGGTTTAAGGCTTTTTTTGTTGTTATAATATAATAATTATTTTTATGTTTTTAAAGTTTTGAAATATCAATAAATACTAATAAAAAATTTATTAATTAGATAAAATTATGAAGTTAAGATATTTTAAAAAATAATTGTTAATAATTTTGTATTAATAGGTTAAAATTTAAGAAGTCTGGGATGGTAACCCTTCGAAATTAGCATCAGTTTCCCAGAATGATGTAGTTGGAATAGTTTTAGGGAAGGAGCATCCTAGACTGGTTTTGGGCCTACTCTATCAGCTATCCTTGGTAGGGAGACATCATCCATTACTACTACACCTGATGGGGGTTCTAGTTGTGTCGTTGATTGTGAATCACAAAGAGAAATTGCAAGATTGAAAGAAAAAGTGCAAGAACAAGATTGTTATAGGAAAACACATGATCAGTAGTGGTCACAAATAAAAAATTATTTAGTTTCTATATTTTATATGATGACTGGAATTATCCCTGAAGAAATTTTCACCCTTATAGCTCATCCCCATGAGGTAAATTCTAAATTCAATATATTATTCAAAAAATTTCAAAGAAAACATACAACATCCATAATCTATGTAGCTGCAATTTCTGATAACCATCACTAAAAATATTTATTTTATTTATTTAGCGACGATTTCTGATAACTGTTGCTAAATAATTTAAAAATGGTATTATGAAATTTTTCCATGTTATTTTTTGTTTTTTTTGTTAAAAAAACTATTTCCTACTAAATAAAAAACCCACCACTGAGTACCCAAAAAACAACACATATAAAAACTACCGCTCAACTATAAAAGTCACCCCTAAATGATTGTTGACCATGAAATACATGATGGTTTAGAATGTAAAATTATCTTTCTTCAATCAAATTTGAGCACCAAAAGATATAAAATAACCAATCTACATTTTATTGATTAATTAAACTAATATTATAAATATTAAAAAATTATTAATTTTATTAATAATATATTATTTATGCAATTATGATTTTAAAAATGAATTTAATGATTAGAAAAGTTATCATAGGACAACAACCACATATTTATTTTTGAAATTTAGGAATCAACGCCACATCAATCTGAGTTACAGTTTTCTTGTGATGTCCGAAAATATGTTTTTAGTGTTTTAAAACACTAAAATGCATGTTTAATGATAAAAAATATGAAAAAATCATATTGATATGAAATCATGGGACAACCACTAAAAAATTATCTGTGACATGTATAAGAAAAAAATACATCCATTAAACATGTGATGTGATCTGAATGAATCAATAATAAATTTTAAAAGATATTAAAGTTTTAGAAACATTAGTTAGGGGGTAAAAGCCAATAAAAAGACATCATATTACCCTGAAATAATGGGATAATGACTGTGTATTTAATTATGAAATGTATGAACTGAAAAAACATCATTCCAAATGTCTATTTTCTGGTTATGACCATAAACACGTTTTTAGTGTTTTAAAGCACTAAAGTGTTCCTGGAAGAGTAAAAACCACATAAAAGACATAAGATTGCCTAAAATTACGGGAAAATGATTGTATATTTAATTATGAAATGTTGGAACTGATGACACATTATTCCAAATGAAAATTTTCCCATTACAACCATAATATATTTTTTTTTTGTTTTTTAAAGCACTAAAACATGTGTGGAACAGTCAAAAATAAGAAAATGATGTTAGATTATCCTAAAATTAGGGGATAATGACCGTAGATTTAATTGTTAAATGTAGGAACCAATGTCACATCATTCGGAATGACGATTTTCTTATTTTGTTTGTAAATATGTTTTTAGTGTTTTAAAGCAATAAAACGTGTATGTAATCGTAAAAACTAGAAAAATGATTCCGGGTTGTCCTAAAATCAGGGGAAAAGGCTGTAGATTTAATTGTTAAATATTGGAACTAATGAAACATCATTTGGACTACTACTCAACAATAAAAATCACCGCTAAATGATTGTTGACCATGAAATACACGACAATTTAGAATTTAAAATTATATTCCTTCAATCAAATTTGAGCATAGAAAGATATAAAATAACCAATATATATTTTAGTAATTAATTAAAATAATATTAGAAGTAATGCCAAATTATTAATTTTATTAATAATATATTATTTATAAAATTATAATTTTGAAAAATATTTAATGATTATAAAAGTTATCATAGGACGATAACTACATATTGATTTGTGATATTTAGGAATTGACGCCACATCAATCTGAGTTACAAATTTTCACGACCCGTCCTCGGGGCCCGTGCGGTGACTACCCCAAGCCCGCTTTCCATAGGCCAGGGGCTGGCGACTAGCACCAAGGCGTAATTTCGAGTAAAAAGGGAAGGCATTGCCTTTGTAAAGTAAACAAACACCACAGAGAAAGCAAGCAGAAGTAAACACTAAGTAAAAACTGGGTACAATAGTAAGTGCGGAAAAGTAAGTGGGCCAGTATACAAACCCAAAATGAAAGTAAAGTACAACTAAAAAGAGAGTACAAAAACTAAAAAGTAAAGCTGTAGTGTCGAGCTGTTCACTGGAAGTCTCAGTTGAAGGGTGGGTACAGATAGCCTCCACAGCTCCTCGGGTCCAGCCATCCGCTCCGAGTACACCCCACCCAGTGGTCCACCTCTGGGTACCGACCTGCTCATCGTGCCTCTACCACGATCAGCGATGTCCGTCGTCTGCAACCAACAAAACGTAGTGCGGGCATAGCCCGTGCAGGGGTGCGTATAAGCTACTCAGTAGGGACCCCGAGACCCCCGAAGGTCTCCCAGAATCCACAAAGGATAATCCACAAAGGAGAGATACAATCACAAAGTAACATCCGACTCTACATAGGTATATTCCCATACATATACCTAAGTCATCAATTCCAGTTCGCTCCAACGTCCGATCCCAAGTTCGATCACATCCACACAGGATATCACAACACAATCCACATAGGAAAGCAAGTCAAGATTCAGCTCACACAGGTATACTTCTTCGTATGACGATAGAGATGATCAGATATAGCCACTGATGCATCTAAGCCATAAGAACCACAGAGGATCGATAGTTACTAACCCCCGCAATGACCCACAAAGGATTTGAACCACACATGATCGATAGGTAACTAACCCCCGCAATGACCCACACAGGATCGGACCCACACAGGATCTGTAGGCGCTGGCCCACACAGGACCGCTGAGCACTGACCCACACAAGATCTGACCCACATAGGATCAGTAGCATTGATCCACATAGGATCGCTGAGTGTTGTAGTCATCGCCGTTGAATCCACAGAGGATTTCTGCACAGTCGTCATCGTCGTCGCAGTCGCAGCCAGCTCTAGGGTTCTCGCACACAGCAATCTTGTTCGGGAGGGTCCTCTCCATGAGCTGAGGGGATGATACATAAACTGACACATAGTCCAGAGTTGATGTATCCAAAAGTTCCATCTCGTCAACAGGAACTCAACGTCACAGACGGTGCGTCAATCGGACGCCCAGTCTGAGAGTTATTGGATTTTTCGTCCCAAGGGTCCGGTTGGTTTTTAAGTCAAAACCAACCCGACCATACTCCAAATGCATCCAAACCTCGAGCGGAGTAAGACAAAAGGTCCGTCTCACTAATAAGAATCCATCAAAGTCGACGACACGTCAATCGGACGTCCAGAGCTCATGTAATAAGCGTTTCTGCTCCGAGGGCCCGGTTGGTTTCGTGTACGAACCAACCCGGTTAAACCCAAATTTCTCTGAAACCTTGAGTATAATATACTAAAACGACCATCTTGATCCAAGGATCACTATGCAACTGACGGTGCGTCGATCGGAGTCCTATATCTCATGTTATGGGCAACAGACCGAATAGTCCGGTAATAGGGGGTTCGGGCCCGGCCCGACCCGGCCCAGTACCCCCTAGGTCGGCCTGAACCGGGTCCGGCCCACGTGGGCGTGGCCCGGCTGGTGCGGCCAGGCTCGGCCGGGGCACGGCCCAGCCTGGCGGTCCGGGTGGGAGGCTCGGCCGTTTCGGCCGAGCGGTGCCGGGTGGCACGCTGCCCCCCGCCAGCACATAACCACGACCCCATGGGGGGCCGCTCCTTGTCAACGGACGCGGTCGAGCGCCGCATCCTGCCTTTTTTGGTCCCACACGGTTGCGGGACCAGCGGCCCATCCCGGCGGCGCGCCGGGCGCCGCCGCCTCCGGCCGCTGGCGGAGTGCTCTGCGGACCACTGGACGAGCTCCGGTGGTCGGAATTTCCTGCCGTCTTCGCCAACAGCCCTCCCGGGACCGGTCGTTCACTGAGAGGACCTCACAACGCCCGAACGGCCTGCTTCATCATCGCCCACCGATCCTCACACCAAGAACGAAGAGTCGGTGGGTTTGGACTTGTTCTTTGGTCCGCACCCACCGCGTTAGCGGTTTAAAAAGGCTTCTGACAAATTTTAAACATATGCCGAGGGTATAATTCACAAATATTTAATTGAATCAAAACCCCTACCTCGTCGAATTTAATGAGCGAGGATTCGTCGCAGAAATAACCGTCGTGGAAGAAGGCATCGCAGAAGAAGCGTCGCCGGCGTCGCGGTACACGGCGTCGCGTAGTCGATTTCCGAGGATTTGGTGTTCTTCGTCGGAGGTCGGTGCGTTCTTCGCGTTCATCGCGTTCTTCGTCGAAGAAGAAGGATTTTGTCCAAATCCTCTCCACGAAACAAGTTCCAACAGAAATAAAATAAGAGTTGTCTTATTTTATTAACCCACAAGCCAACGTTTGAATTTCAAAAAGAAACAAAACGAACAATTAATTGAGGAGTTTAAAACCGCCCAATTAATGAGGCGTTTAATATCCAGATTAAACGCAAGAGTTGACTTAATTAAAAGGGGGTGCAGGTGCGTTACTTAGAAGAAAAGAAATGGTGGGGCTCGTGTGGGCCCCACCTCACAAATATCCTACCAAGTGGGTAGGATATTGTGGGTCCCACATCATCCACTTAACTTAAGTTAAGAAAAATAAAATAAAAACCGGTTGCACCACTTTTATTTTATTTCCTAACTTAACCCCAAAAATTAAAAACCACACCTGAGAAAACACAACTCCGGAAATGATGTTTCTAAGCAAATACCGGCACTAAGATTACATTAGTGCCCTTGGAATTTGATTCCAAGCACCGCTTAAAAAGTTAGAAAAACCCGCTCGTTCGTTCACTGAACGTAACTGAGCTAAAATTCGGAAAAAGATTCCGGGCACATTGGGCCTCGAAATTAGGTGTCGTCAGAAACTGCGTTCTTGTAAAATTCTCAAAAAAAATAAGAAAAAAATATTTCCTTGAATTTTTCGGGTCTTTACATCACTCCCACCTCAGGGATTTATGTCCCCATAAAGATACATAAAAAACTTGGGAAACAAATGTGGGTACTGAGTATGCATCTGAGCCTCCCGCTCCCAAGTGATCTCCTGGAGGTTCCCGTGCTGCCATCTGATGGGCACTAGAGGAATCGACTGTCCACGTAGGACCCACTCCTGTCGATCCTCGATCTACACCGGGACCTCCACAAAAGTCGCCCCATCATCAACGTCTAGCTCCCCATGGTCAATGATATGCGTCGGGTCGTGCACGTATCTCCTCAGCTGAGATACTTGGAAGAGGTCGTGCACCCGGTGCAACTGAGGTGGTAGAGCCAGGCAATAATCCACCTCACCAATACTATTGGGGACCTGTAATGGTCCGATGAAGAGTGCAGAAAACTTTCCGCCTCGGCCAAATCTCCGTAATCCACGTCGAGGTGAGACCCGCAAGAAGACGTGGTTGCCATCATCGAACTCCAGTGGCCTCCGCCTCCTGTCAGCATAAGACTTTTGTCGACTCTGAGCTGTCCTCATCCGCTCCTGGATAACCTGGACCTTCTCCGTCGTGGCCTGGACCATCTCCGGTCCCACAAGTGCTGACTCCCCAGGGTCTGTCCAACACAGCGGTGATCTGCAAGGTCGGTCGTACAACTCCTCGTATGGTGCCATCCCGATGGTGGAGTGGTAGCTTTTGTTGTACGTGAACTCCACCAAGGGTAGGTGGTCCTTCCAGCTGAGACCAAAGTCGAGGACACATGCGCGGAGCATGTCCTCGATAGTCTGAATAGTCCTCTTCGTCTGACCATCTGTTTGTGGGTGAGAGGCGGTGCTCAGACGTAGCTGCGTCCCGACAGCCTCCTGTAACCCCTTCCAATGCCGGGAAGTAAAGTGAACATCTCTATCGGAGACGATAGATGATGTCACACCATGAATCCGTACAATCTCCTGAACGTAGAGGTGTTCCAAGCTCTCCAATGAGCCCTGCTCTTTGATGGGTAAGAAGTGAGCCGACTTGGTGAGTCGGTCGACAATCACCCAAATGGAGTCGTGGCCTCTAGAAGTGCGTGGAAGTCCAGTCACGAAGTCCATAGATATGTCGTCCCACTTCCACTCTGGGACCTCCAAGGGTTGTACCAAGCCTGCTGATACCTAGTGCTCTGCCTTCACCTGCTGGCAGCTGAGGCATCGAGAAACGAACTCTTCCACAACCTTCTTCATGCTCGGCCACCAGTGTTGTCGCCTGAGATCCTGGCACATCTTCGCCACTCTAGGATGTACCACCAAAGGGGATGTGTGAAAATCTCTCATAACCTCCTCCCGTAAAGCAACTGGTACCAAGGTACATCCTCTGAAAAGGATGTCGTGCTCTCCTCCTAAGGAGAAACCATCAGGTGCCTATCCTGAGGATATCTGCGCACGCCGCGTCTCACAGTCGGCATCCCCACGCTGTGCCTCTCTGACTCACTGCAGTAGTAGAGGAGTGATTTTGAGTGACTGAAGGAAGGCTGCTCCATCTCTATCCACGAAGGATATCTGCAAAGCGGCTAGCTGCTCTATCGCCTCCCCAAGTAGCTGAATGCCCGTCCTCCTGCTGAGAGAATCGGCTACTACGTTCCCCTTCCCAAGAGTATAGACTATCTCAAAGTCATAGTCCTGGAGGAACTAGAGACATAGTCACTGTCTCAGGTTCAGGTCCTTATGAGAGAAGATGTACCTGAGACTCTGATGGTCAGAATAGACTGTAAAGTGATCGTCCATCAGATAGTGTCGCCACATCTTCAGAGAGAAGACCACTGCTGCTAACTCCAGGTCATGAGTAGTGTAGTTCTGCTCATGCTTTCTCAACTGACGTGATCCATAGGCGATCACGGCCCGCTCCTGCATCAGGACACATCCGAGTCCAGTCCCTAATGCATCGCAGTAAACTACGTACCCAAATCCCTCCTCCGGTAGCCTCAAGAAGGGGGCGCTGGGCAATCTCTGTCTCAGCTCCTGGAAGCTCTGCTAACATCTGTCTGAACACACAAAGGGTTTCCCCTTATTCTTCAAAGATGAGAGTGGTGCCACAACTCTGGAAAATTCTGGCATAAATCTCCGGTAGTATCCAGCTAGTCCCAAGAAACTCCGCACCTCCATCACGCTCCTGGGTGGCTCCCAAGCTAGCACTGCCTCGGTCTTTGAAGGATACACCTTAACTCCCTCCTCAGAGATGATGTGTCCCAAGAAGTGGACCTCACGTATCCAGAACTGACACTTCAAGAGCTTTCCATAAAGCTGGTGCTCTCAGAGTGTGTCTAGTACAACCCGCAAGTGGTAGGCGTGCTCCTCCTCAGTGGTTGAGTAAATCAAAATGTCGTCGATGAAGACCACGACAAATCGATCGAGGTATGGCTGAAAGATCATGTTCATGAGTCCCATGAACACTTCTGGAGCATTGGTTACTCCGAATGGCATAACCAAGAACTCATAGTGTCCATACCGACATCTGAAGGTTGTCTTCTGCACGTCCTCGTCCCGAACTCTGAGCTGATGATAGCCGGACCTGAGGTCTATCTTTGAGAACCACAGTGATCCCTTGAGCTGATCGAAGAGGTCATCAATCCTTGGCAGCGGATACTTGTTCCTCACTGTCACCTGGTTCAGGAGACGATATTCGACACAAAGTCGCAAGCTCCCGTCCGCCTTCTTGGCGAACAATATCGGGGAAGCCCGGGGTGAAACATTGGGTCAGATGAATCCCTTGCCCTGCAAGTCCTCCAACTGTACCTGTAGCTCTCGAAGCTCAGCGGGAGCCATTCGATATGCTGGGGTGGATATCGGGGCTGTCCCGGGTTATAGATCAATATAAAAGTCTACCTCTCTGCGAGAAGGTAGTCCTGGAATGTCGTCGGGGAAAACGTTCGCATACTGATCCACCACTGCAGGAAAACTAGGAATCTACACGTCAATTGCTCCTAGGATGAGGCTAGCCAACCAATGAGTGATGGGCGGTCCTCTCCTCTACGAGAGTCCATCCTGTGCTGTGAAGGCTCCCTTCTCGCCGGTGAAGGTGAACCTGCTCCCGTCGGTGCGTACACATCGCACCTTGCACCTAATACAGTCAATCTGAGCATGGACTGTAGATAACCAATCCATTCCCAAGATGACGCCGTAAGGCCTCGACGCCGCTACAAGAAGATCCCAGCTGAAGCTCTCGCCTCCTAGAGTAAGCTCACACTGCCGGCACCAGTGCGTAATCGTCGAGTCTGCTCCCATAGGAGTCTCTAGCCGTAAGGATCGAGCCAACGACTCTGTCAGAATCTCCGAGCTTCGAACAAGGGCAGTAACTATGAAAGAATGACTCGCTCCTGTGTCTATAAGAACTGCAACAAGGGTGGAATAGACACAGATAGTACCTAGAATCATCTCGGGCGCGCCGTGGTCATAGGTCTCCGCTGCCTGGAGCTGTGCCTATCTCTGCCCACCAGCTCCCTGTGGTCGTGGTGGACCTCCTGGTGGTGGTGGTGGTAGAGCCTCAAAGCGTCTCCCACCACCTGCTGCTCGGACAGCTCCTCTGCCTCGTCCGCCTGCTCTCTGCGGACCGCCACGGTCGACCCTCTTCCTCTGACTGGGTGGCCCCTCAACTATCTGCTACTCCTCGGCATGGCGGGTCGGGCAGTTACGAGCCATGTGGCCCTGAACGCCGCATGCGTAGCACTTTCCCCCTCTCGAAAGACTGGCTCCGTGCTGTGTGCCCGCACTGCTGAGCCAGTGTCATAAGGTCGTCTTCCTGAGGGTCTATTCTGCCTGGACCCCTGAGTCATCCGTCGACTGCCTGCTGCAGAAGACTCTGCTACATGCCACCTAGTGGTAGTTCTCGCTGCTGATGAAGGCTCAGCAAGGAAGCTCTCGATCAAAAGGGATCGCTCCAGTACCCATGCCTGAGTCGCAATGTTGAGGGAGATCAGTGATGCGCTGATCTCATGCCTCAATCCCTGCTCAAAGGTCCGGGCCTGGAAGAATGGGTCCCGTACCATGTATGTCGAGTAGCGCGAGAGATCGGTAAATCTCGCAGAGTATTGGGCGACCGTCAAGCTACCTTGCCGCAACTGTAGAAGCTCCTGGATGCACACCGCACGGAGGGTGGATGGGACGAACTCCGAGCGGAAGAGGCTCTCAAAGTCCATCCAGAGAAGAGATGCCTTGTCGTGCACCTAGAGCATCAACCTCCACCATCTGCCTGATACCACGTGTAGGAGGCTCGCTGCGAGGATCACCATGAGGTTTGCTGGTGTCCTCACTAACCTGAAAACCCGTACAACTGCCTCAAGACAATCCTCAGCTGCCTGAGGGTCCGTCTCCCCGCGGAACCTGGGTGGTCGCTGGCGCTGAAACTCGTGCAGTGCACTAAGGTGACGTGCATCGTCAGCGGCTGGGGCTGGTAGCATCGGTGGCTCGGTGGGTAGAGGTACTGCCGGTGCCTCTGCTGTCAAAGGGCCATGTACCGAGGCCTCGTCGCTCGGTGGACTGTCGTCATGCACAACGGTCGGAACCCTAACTGGCTACCGTTGTGGGGCCATCCTGAAAAGAAATAGGTGCGCCACAGACAAACAGTATACCTGGTGAGCTGACACAGGGTAAACACAAAGAAAACTTGAAACATACATGCAATCAATGTTTTCGTGCATTAATTCAGAAATCAGAAGTCAGGGTCCTGGTGTACGGATACGTCGGCCGCCACACCAACACTGGTCTCCCTGGGCTCATAACCACACTCAATACGCTTATCACTATTGCTTCACATAGATGAAAGATCAGATTCCTGAGTTCTGCGGTAGAACCGAACTCCTCTGATACCAATTTGTCATGACCCGTCCTCGAGGCTCGTGCCGTGACTACCCCAAGCCCACCTTCTATAGGCCAGGGGCTGGCGACTATCGCCAAGGCGTAATTCCCGGTAAAAAAGGAAGGCATTTCCTTTGTAAAGTAAACAAACACCACAGAGCAAGCAAGCAGAAGTAAACACTAAGTAAAAACTGGGTACAATAGTAAGTGTGGAAAAGTAAGTGGGCCAGTATACAAACCCAAACTGAAAGTAAAGTACAAATAAAAAGAGAGTGCAGCAACTGAAAAGTAAAGCCGCATTGTCAAGCCATCCACTGGAATTCCCAGCTGAAGGGTGGGTACAGATAGCCTCCACAGATCCTCAGGTCCAGCCGTCCGCTCTGAGTACACCCCGCCTAGTGGTCCACCTCCGGGTACCGACCTACTCCTCGTGCCTCTACCACGATCAGTGTTGTCCGTCATCTACAACCAACACAACGTAGTGCGGTCATAGCCCATGCAGGGGTGAGTATAAGCTACTTATTAGGGACCCCGAGACCCCCGAAGGTCTCCCAGAATCCACAAAGGATAATCCAAAAAGGAGAGATACAATCACGAAGTAACATCTGACTCTACTTAGGTATGTGCCCATACATATACCTAAGTCATCAATTCCAGTTCGCTCCAACGTCTGAGCCCAAGTTCGATCACATCCACATAGGATAGCACAACACAATCCACATAGGAAAGCAAGTCAAGATTCAGCTCACACAGGTATACTTATTCGTATGACGATAGAGATGATCATATATAGCCACTGATTCATCTAAGCCGTCAGACCCACACATGATCGATAGGTACTAACCCCTGCAATGAACCACAAAGGATCTGACCCACACAGGATCGATAGGTAACTAACCCCCGCAATGACCCACACAGGATCAGACCCACACATGATCTGTAGGCACTGGCCCACACAGGACCGTTGAGCGCTGCCCCACATAGGATCTGACTCACACAGGATCGGTAGCACTGATCCACTTAGGATCGCTGAGTGTTGTAGTCGTCGCCGTCAAATTCACGGAGGATTTCTGCACAATCGTCATCGTCGTCGCAGTCGCAGCCAGCTCTAGAGTTCCCGCACACAGCAAGCTCGTTCGGGAGGGTCCGCTCCACGAGCCGAGGGGTTGATACATCAACTGACACATAGTCCAGAGTTGATGTATCCAAAAGTTCCGTATCGTCAACAGGAACTCAACATCACAAACGACGAGTCAATCGGACGCCCGGTCTGAGAGTTATTGGCTTTTTCGTCCCAAGGGTCCGGTTGATTTTTAAGTCAAAACCAACCCGACCATACTCCAACTGCGTCCAAACCTTGAGAGGAGTAAGTCAAAAGGCCCGTCTCACTAAGAGGAATCCATCAAAGTCGACGACACGTCAATCGGACGTCCAGAGCTCATGTAATTAGCATTTCCGCTCCGAGGGCCCGGTTGGTTTCGTGTACGAACCAACCCGGTCAAACCCAAAGTTCTCAGAAACCTTGAGTATAATATACCGAAACGACCATCTAGATCCAAGGATCACTATGAAACTGAAGGTGCGTCGATCGGAGGCCTGTAACTCAAGTTATGGGCAACAGACCGAAAAGTCCGGTAATAGGGGGTTCGGGCCCGGCCCGGTACCCCCTGGGTCGGCCTGAACCGGGTCCGGCCCGCGTGGGCGCGGCCCGGCCCGGCCTGGGCGTGGCCAAGCCCGGATGGCACGGCGAGGCGAGGCCGGGGCGTGGCCCGGCCTTGCGGTCCGGGTGGGCGGCTCGGCCGTTTCGGCCGAGCGGTGCGAGGTGGCACGCTGCCCCCCGCCTGCACGTAACCGCTGCCCCATGGGGGGCCGCTCGTTGTCAACGGACGCGGTCAAGCACCACATCCCGCCTCCTTTAGTCCCGCGCGGTCGCGGGACCAGCGGCCCATCTCGGCGGCGCGCCGGGCGCCACCGCCTCCGGCCGCCGGCGGAGTGCTCCGCGGACCACTGGACGAGCTCCGGTGGTCGGAATTTCCTGCCGTCTTCGCCAACGGCCCTCCCGGGACCGGTCCTTCACTGCGAGGACCTCACAACGCCCAAGCGGCCTTCTTCATCGTCGCCCGCCGATCGGCACACCAAGAACGAAGAGTCGGTGGGTTCGGACTTGTTCGTTGGTCCGCACCCACCGCATTAGCGGTTTAAAAAAGCTTCTGACAAATTTTAAACATATGCTGAGGGTATAATTCACAAAGATTTAATTGAATCAAAACCCCTACCTCGTCAAATTCGATGAGCGAGGATTCATCGCGGAAATAACCGTCGTGGAAGAAGGCGTCGTGGAAGAAGCGTCGCGGAAGAAGCATCCCGGAAGAAGTGTCGCTGGCGTCGCGGTACACGACGTCGCGTAGTCGATTTCCGAGGATTTGGCGTTCTTCATCGGAGGTTGGTGTGTTCTTCGCGTTCTTCGCATTCTTCATCGAAGAAGAAGGCTTTTGTCCAAATCCTCTCCACGCAACAAGTTCCAACAGAAATAAAATAAGAGTTGTTTTATTTTATTAACGCACAAGCCAACGTTTGAATTTCAAAAAGAAACGAAACGAACAATTAATTGAGGAGTTTAAAACCGCCCAATTAATGAGGCGTTTAATATCCATATTAAACGCAAGAGTTGACTTCAATAAAAGGGGGTACGGGTGCGTTACTTAGAAGAAAAGAAATGGTGGGGCTCGTGTGGGCCCCACCTCACAAATATCCTACCATGTGGGTAGGATATTGTGGGTCCCACATCATCCACTTAACTTTAGTTAATAAGAATAAAATAAAAACCGGTTGCACCACTTTTATTTTATTTCTTAACATAACCCCAAAAATTAAAAACCACACCCGAGAAAACGCAACTCCGGAAAAGGTGTTTCTAAGCAAATACCAGCGCTAAGATTCCATCAGCACCCTCAGAATTTGATTCCAAGCACCGCATAAAAAGTTAGAAAAACCCGCTCGTTCGTTCACTGAACGTACCCGAGCTAAACTTCGGAAAAAGATTCCTGGCACACCGGGCCTTGGAATTAGGTGCCGTCAGAAACTGCGTTCTTGTAAAATTATCATGAAAATTAAGAAAAAAAAAATCCTTGATTTTTTCGGGTCTTTACATCACTCCCACCTCAGGGCTTTACATCCCCATAAAGATACATAAAAAACTAGGGAAAAAAATGTGGGTACTGAGTATGCATCTGAGCCTCCCGCTCCCAAGTGATCTCCTGGAGGTTCCTGTGCTGCCATCTGATGCACACTATAGGAATCAACCGTCCATGTAGGACCTGATCTTGTCGATCGTCGATCTCCACTGGGACCTCTGCAAAAGTCGCCCTATCATCAATGTCCAACTCCCCATGGTCAATGATATGCGTCGGGTCGTGCACATATCTCCTCAGCTGAGATACGTGGAAGATTTCGTGCACCCGGTGCAACTGAGGTGGTAGAGCCAGGCGATAATCCACCTCTCCAATACTGCTGGGGACCTATAATGGTCCGATGAAGCGTGGAGACAACTTGCCACCTCATCCAAATCTTCGTAATCCATGTCAAGGTGAGACCCGCAAGAAGACGTGGTCGCCATCATCGAACTCCAGTGGCCTCCACCTCCTATCAGCATAAGACTTCTGTTGGCTCTGAGCTGTCCTCATCCGATCCTGGATGACCTGTACCTTCTCTGTCGTGGCCTAGACCATCTCCGGTCCCACAAGTGCGGACTCCCCAGGGTCTGTCCAACACAGTAGTGATCTGCAAGGTCGGTCGTAAAACTCCTCGTATGGTGCCATCCCAATGGTGGATTGGTAGCTGTTGTTGTACGTGAACTCCACCAAGGGTAGGTGGTCCTTTCAGCTGCGACCAAAGTCGAGGACACATGCGCGGAGCATGTCCCCGAGAGTCTGAATGGTCCTCTCCGTCTGACCATCTTTCTGAGGGTGAAAGGCGGTGCTAAGATGTAGCTGCGTCCCGACAGCCTCCTGCAACCCCTTCCAATGTCAGGAAGTAAAGTGAGAATCTCGATCGGAGATGATAGATGATGTTACACCATGAAGCCGTAAAATCTCTCGAACGTAGAGGCGTCCCAAGCTCTACACTGAGCCCTTCTCTCTGATGGGTAAGAAGTGAGCCGACTTTGTGAGTCGGTCGATAATCACCCAAATGGAGTCGTGGCCTTTGGAAGTGCGTGGAAGCCCAGTCACGAAGTCCATAGATATGCCCTCCCACTTCCACTATGGGACCTCCAAGGGTTGTACCAAGCCTGCTGGTACCTGGTGCTCTGCCTTCACCTGCTGGCAGCTGAGGCATCGAGAAACGAACTCTTCCACAGCCTTCTTTATGCCCGGCCACCAGTGCTGTCGCCTGATATCCTGGTACATTTTCTCCACTCTAGGATGTACCGCCAAAGGGGAAGTGTGAAAATCTCTCATAACCTCCTCCTGTAAAGCAACTGGTACCAAGGTACGTCCTCTGAAAAGGATGTCGTGCTATCCTCCTAAGGAGAAACCATCAGGTTCCTGTCCTGAGGATATCTACACACGCCGCGTCTCACAGTCGGCGTCCCCACACTGTGCCTCTCTGACTCGCTGCAGTAGTGGAGGAGTGACTGAAGGAAGGCTGCTCCATCTCTATCCATGAAGGATATCTGCAAAGTGGCTAGCTGCTCTATCGCCTCCCCAAGTAGCTGAATGCCCATCCTCCTGATGAGAGCATCGGATACTACGTTCCCCTTCTGAGGAGTATAGACTATCTCAAATTCATAGGCCTCGAGGAACTAGAGACATCGCCGCTGTCTCAGGTTTAGGCCCTTCTGAGAGAAGATGTACCTGATACTCTGATGGTTAGAATAGACTGTAAAGTGCTCACCCATCAGATAGTGTCGCCACATCTTCAGAGCGAAGACCACTGCTGCTAACTCCAGGTCATGAGTATCATAGTTCTTCTCATGCTTCCTCAACTGACATGATCCATAGGCGATCACGGCCCGCTCCTGCATCAGGACACATCCGAGTCCAGTCCTTGATGCATCGCAGTAAACTACGTACCCAACTCCCTCCTCCGGTAGCCTCAAGATGGGGGCACTGGGCAATCTCTGTCTCAGCTCCTGGAAGCTCTGATGACATCTTTCTGACCACACAAAGGGTTTCCCCTTCTTCGTCAAAGATGAGAGTGGCGCCATAACTTTGGAGAAGTCTGGCACAAATCTCCGGTAGTATCCAGCTAGTCCCAAGAAACTCCGCACCTCCGTCACTCTCCTGGGTGGCTCCCAAGCTAGCACTGCCTCGATCTTTGCAGGATCCACCGTAACTACCGCCTCAAAGATGATGTGTCCCAAGAAGTGGACCTCACGTATCCAGAACTGAAACTTCGAGAGATTTCCATAAAGCTGGTGTTCTCGGAGTGTGTCTAGTACAACCCGCAAGTGGTAGGTGTGCTCCTCCCCAGTGGTCGAGTAAATCAAAATGTCGTCGATGAAGACCACGACAAATCGATCGAGGTATGGCTGAAAGATCCTGTTCATGAGGCCCATGAACACTGCTAGAGCATTGGTTATGCCGAATGGCATAACCAAGAAATCATAGTGTCCATACCGACATCTGAAGGCCGTCTTCTGCATGTCCTCATCCCGAACTCTGAGCTAATGATAGCCTGACCTGAGGTCTATCTTTGAGAACCACTGTGATCCTTTGAGCTGATCGAAGAGGTCATCAATCCTTGGTAGCAGATACTTGTTCCTCACTGTCACCTGGTTCAGGCGACGATAGTCGACACAAAGTCGCAAGCTCCCATCCGCCTTCTTGGCGAACAATATCGGGGAAGCCCAGGGTGAAACATTGGGTCGGATGAATCCCTTGCCCTGCAGGTCCTCCAACTGTACCCGTAGCTCTCGAAGCTCGGCGGGATCCATTCGATATGCTGGGGTGGATATAGGGGCTGTCCCGGGGTACAGATCAATATAAAAGTCTACCTCTCTGCGAGGAGGTAGTCCTGGAATGTCGTCGGGGAAAATGTCCGCATACTGATCCACCACTGCAGGAAAACTAGGAATATTCACTTCAATTGCTCCTAGGATGAGGCTAGCCAACTTATGAGTGATGGGTCGTCCTCTCCTCTGTGAGAGTCCATCATGTGCTGTGAAGGCTCCCCTCTCGCCGGTGAAGGTGAACCTTCTCCCGTCGGTGCGTACACATCGCACCTTGCACCTAATACAATCAATCTGAGCATGGACTGTAGATAACCAATCCATTCCCCTGATGAAGTCGTAAGGCCTCGACGCCGCTACAAGAAGATCCCAGCTGAAGCTCTCGCCTCCTAGAGTAAGCTCACACTGCCGGCACCATTGCGTAATCGTTGATTCTACTCCCATAGGAGTCTCTAGCTGTAAGGATCGAGCCAACAGCTCTGTCGGAATCTCCGAGCTCCGAACAAGGGAAGCGACTATGAAAGAATGACTCGCTCCTGTGTCTATAAGAACTGCAGCAAGGGTGGAATAGACACAGATAGTACCTAGTATCATCTCGGGCGTGCCGTGGTCGTAGGCCTCCGCTGCCTGGAGCTGTGCCTGTCTCTGCCCAGCAGCTCCCTATGGTCGTGGTGGACCTCCTGGTGGTGGTGGTGGTAGAGCCTCAAAGCGTCGCCCACCACCTGCTGCTCGGCCAGCTCCTCTGCCTCATCCGCCTGCTCCCTGCAGACTGCCACGGTCGACCCTCTGCCTCTGCCTAGGTGGCCCCTCAACTGTCTGCTGCTCCTCGGCATGGTGGGTCGAGGAGTCATGGTCCATGTGGCCCTGCACACCGCATGTGTAGCACTGTCTTCCTCTCGAAAGACTGGATCCGCGCTGTGTGCCCACACTGCTGAGCCAGTGTCCTGAGGTCGTCTTCCTGAGGGTCTATTCTGCCTGGACCCCTGAGTCATATTTCGACTGCCTGCTGCAGAAGACTCTGCTACGTGCCACCCAGCGGTAGGTCTCGCTGCTGTTGAAGGCTCAGCAAGGAAGCTCTCGATCCAAAGGGATCACTCCAGTACCCATGCCTGAGTTGCAATGCTGAGGGAGATCAGCGATGCCCTGATCTCATGCCTTAATCCCTGCTCAAAGGTCCGGGCCTGGAACAATGGGTCCCGTACCATGTCGGTCGAGTAGCGCGAGAGATCGGTAAATCTCGCCGAGTATTGGGCGACCGTCAAGCTGCCCTACCGAAACTATAGAAGCTCCTGGATGCACACCGCACGGAGGGTGGATGGGACGAACTCCGAGCGGAAGAGGCTCTCAAATTCCATCTAGAGAAGAGATGCCTTGTCGTGCACCTGGAGCATCAAGCTCCACCATCTGCCTCCTGCCACGTGCAGGAGGCTCGCTGCGAGGATCACCATGAGGTTTGCTGGTGTTCTCACTAACCTGAAAACCCGTACAACTGCCTCCATCCAATCCTCGGCTGCCTGAGGGTCCGTCTCCCCGCGGAACCTGGGCGGTCGCTGGTGTTGAAACTCGTGAAGTGCACTAAGGCGACGTGCATCGTCAGCGGCTGGAGCTGGTAGCATCGGTGGATCAGCAGGTAGAGGTACCACCATTGCCTCTGCTGTCAAAGGGCCCTGTACCGAGGCCTCGTCGCTCGGTGGGCTGTCGTCACGCACAACGGTCGGAACTGTAACTGGCTACCGTTGTGGGGACATCCTGAAAAGAAACAGGTGTGCCACAGACAAACAGTATACCTGGTGAGCTGACACAAGGTAAACACAAAGAAAACTTGAAACATACATGCAATCAATGTTTTCGTGCATTAAGTCGGAAATCAGAAGTCAGGGTCCTGGTGTACGGATACGTCGGCCGCTGCACCAACACTGGTCTCCTTGGACTGATAACCACACTCAATACGCTTATCACTATTTCTTGACATAGAAGAAAGATCAGAGTCCTGAGTTCTGCGGTAGAACCAAACTCCTCTGATACCAATTTTTCATGACCCGTCCTCGGGGCCCGTGTCGTGACTACCCCAAGCCCGCCTTCCACAGGCCAGGGGCTGGCGACTAGCACCAAGGAGTAATTCCCGATAAAAAGGGAAGGCATTGCCTTTGTAAAGTAAACAAACACCACAGAGCAACAAGCAGAAGTAAACACTAAGTAAAAACTGGGTACAATAGTAAGTGCAGAAAAGTAAGTGGGCCAGTATACAAACCCAAACTGAAAGTAAAATACAACTGAAAAGAGAGTACAACAACTGAAAAATAAAGCCGCAGTGTCGAGCCATCCACTGGAAGTCCCAGATGAAGGGTGGGTACAGATAGCCTCCACAGCTCCTCAGGTCCAGCCGTCCGCTCCGAGTACACCCCGCCCAGTGGTCCACCTCCGGGTACCGACCTGCTCCTCGTGCCTCTACTACGATCAGCGTTGTCCATCATCTACAACCAACATAATGTAGTGCGGGCATAGCCCGTGCAGGGGTGAGTATAAGCTACTCAGTAGGGACCTCGAGACCCCCGAAGGTCTCCCAGAATCCACAAAGGATAATCCAAAAAAGGATAGATACAATCACAAATTAACATCCGACTCTATTTAGGTATATGCCCATACATATACCTAACTCATCAATTCCAGTTCGCTCCAACGTCCGAGCCCAAGTTCGATCACATACACACAGGATATCACAACACAATCCACATAGGAAAGAAAGTCAAGATTCATCTCACCCAGGTATACTTATTCGTATGACGATAAAGATGATCAGATATAGCCACTGATTCATCTAAGCCGTTAGAACCACACAGGATTGATAGGTACTAACCCCCGCAATGAACCACAAAGGATCTGACCCACACAGGATCGATAGGTAACTAACCCCCGCAATGACCCACACAGGATCAGACCCACACAAGATCTGTAGGTGCTGGCCCACACAGGACTGCTGAGCGCTGACCCACACAGGATTGGTAGCACTGATCCACGTAGGATCTCTGAGTGCTGTAGCCTTCGCCATCAAATCCACGAAAGATTTCTGCATAGTCGTCATCGTCGTCGCAGTCGCAGCCAGCTCTAGGGTTCCCGCACATAGTAAGCTCCTTTGGGAGGGTCCGCTCCACGAGCCGAGGGGCTGATACATAAAATGACACATAGTCCGGAGTTGATGTATCCAAATGTTCCATCTCATCAACAGGAACTCAACGTCACAGACGACGCGTCAATCGGACGCCCGGTCTGAGAGTTATTGGCTTTTTCGTCCTAGGGGTCCGGTTGGTTTTTAAGTCAAAACCAACCAGACCATACTCCAACTGCATCCAAACCTCGAGAAGATTAATCCAAAAGGTATGTCTCACTAATAGGAATCCATCAAAGTCGATGACATGTCAATCGGACGTCCGGAGCTCAAGTTATAAGCGTTTCCGCTCAGAGGGCCCGATTGGTTTCATGTACGAACCAACCCGGACGAACCCAAAGTTCTCCGAAACCTTGAGTATAATATACCGAAACGACCATCTCGATACAAGGATCACGACGCAACTGAAGGTGTGTCGATCGGAGGCCCGTAGATCATGTTATGGGCAACAGACTGAAAAGTCCGGTATTAGGGGGTTTAGGCCCGGCCCGGTACCCCCTGGGTCGGCCCGAACTGGGCGACCCAACCCGGGTTCGGGTCCAGCCCTCTTGTGCGCAGCCCGGCCCGGCCTGGGCGCGGCCCGGCCAGGCGGTCCGGTCGGGCGGCTCGGCCGTTTCGGCCGAGCGGTGCGGGGTGGCATGCTGCCCCCCGCCAGCACGTAAGCGCGGCCCCATTGGGGGCCGCTCCTTGTCAACGGACGTGACTGAGCGCTGCGTCCCGCCTCCTTTGGTCCCGCGCGGTCGCGGGATTAGCGGCCTGCCGCCGCGGCCGCCCATCATGGCGGCGCGCTGGGGGCCGCCGCTTCCGGCCGCCTCCGGCCGCCAGCGCCACCGTGCCAGTGAGGCGTACCGGCGAAGTGCTCCACGGACCACCGGACGAGCTCCGGTGGTTGGAATTGCCTGCTGTCTTCGCCAACGGCCCTCCCGGGACCAGTCCTTCACTGCGAGGACCTCACAACGCCCGAGCGGCCTGCTTCATCGTCGCCCGCTGATCCACACACCAAGAACGAAGAGTCGGTGGGTTCAGACTTGTTCGTTGGTCCGCACCCAACGTGTTAGCGGTTTAAAAAGTCTTCCGACAAATTTTAAACATATGGTGAGGGTATAATTCACAAAGATTTAATTGAATCAAAACCCCTACCTCGTCGAATTCGATGAGCGAGGATTCGTCGTGGAAATAACCGTCGCGGAAGAAGGCGTCGCAGAAGAAGCGTCGCGGAAGAAGTGTCGCGGAAGAAGCGTCGCTGGCGTCGCGGTACACGGCGTCACGTAGTCGATTTCCAAGGATTTGGCGTTGTTCGTCAGAGGTCGGTGCGTTTTTCACGTTCTTCGCGTTCTTCGTCGAAGAAGAAGGCCTTTTTCAAAATCCTCTCCACGCAAAAAGTTCCAACAGAAGTAAAATAAGAGTTATCTTATTTTATTAACGCACAAGACAACGTTTGAATTTCAAAAATAAATGAAAGGAACAATTAATTGAGGAGTTTAAAACCGCCCAATTAATGAGGCGTTTAATATCCAGATTAAACGCAAGAGTTGACTTCATTAAAAGGGGGTGCAGGTGTGTTACTTAGAAGAAAAGAAATGGTGGGGTTTTTGTGGGCCCCACCTCAAAAATATCCTACCAAGTGGGTAGGATATTGTGGGTCCCACATCATCCACTTAACTTAAGTTAAGAAAAATAAAATAAAAACCGGTTGCTCCACTTTTATTTTATTTCTTAACTTAACCCCAAAAATTAAAAACCACACCCGAGGAAACACAACTCCAGAAAAGGTGTTTATAAGATAATACCGACGCTATGATTCCATCGGTGCCCTCAGAATTTGATTCCGAGCACCGCTTCAAAAGTTAGAAAAACCTGCTCATTCGTTCACTAAATGTACCTGATCTAAACTTCGGATAAAGATTCCGGGCACACCGGGCCTCGGAATTAGGTGCCGTCAGAAACTGCGTTCTTGTAAAATTCCCAAAAAAATTACGAAAAAAAAATTTCCTTGAATTTTTCGGGTCTTTGCACAAATTTCTTGTGATGCCTATAAATACATTTTTAGTGTTTTAAAACAATAAATTTCATGTTTAATTATCAAAAAAATTAAAAACAATCTCATATTGATGTGAAATAATAGGAAAACCACCATTAAATAATTTGTGACATGTATAAGAAAACAATTTATCCATTCAGCAAGCGATGTGCTCTAAATTAATCAATAAGAAATTTTAAAAGATATCAAAGTTTTAGAAACATGTATCAGGAGATCAAACCCAATAAAAGGACATTTTATTTCCCTAAAATCATGGGAAAATGACCATATATTTAATTATGAAATGTAGGAACCGATGAAACATCATTACAAATGTCTGTTTTCTTGTTATGACCATAAACACGTTTTTAGTGTTTTAAAGCACGAAGATGTGCATGGAAAAGTAAAAATCACATAAAAGACATTTGATTGTCTTGAAATTAGGGAAAAATTATTGTATATTAAATTTTGAAATGTAGGAACATAAGGCATGTTATTCCAGATGATGGTTTTCCTATTACGGCCATAAACACAATTTTAGTGTTTTAAAGCACTAAAACACGTGTGGAATGGTAAAAAAAGAGATATTATATTATCCTAAAATTAGAGGACAATAAATACATATTTAATTGTGAAACATAAGAACCAACATCACATCATTCAGAATGACGGTTAGGTCATTATGTTCATAAATGTGTTTTTAGTGTTTTAAAGTACTAAAATGTGTGTAGAATGGTAAAAACTAAGAAAATGATGCTGGATTGTCCTTGAATTAGGGAAAAAATGCTATATATTTAATTGTGAAATGTAGGAACTAATGAAATATCATTCTGAATGATAGTTTCCCCATTATGGACGTAAATGAATTTTTAGTGTTTTTAAACACTAAAATGTGCATGGAATTATCAAAAATAGGAAAAATACTTTCTATTTTCATTAAATTAGGGTTAATGACCATAGATATAATTTTTAAATGTAGGAACTGACAACACATCATTCCAAATAATAGTTTTCCTGTTTTGGATGTAAATGTAGTTTTAGTTTTTAAAAAACTAAAATGTGCATGAAACGATAAAAACCAAAAAATGAATTTGAATTTCCCTAAAATCAGGGGAAAACCACCACCTATTTAATTTTGAAATTTATGAACTAAAAAAAAATCATTTTGAATGATGGTTTACCCGTTATGGTTGTAAACATGTTTTTAGTGTTTTAAAACACTAAAATGTTTGTGGAATAGTCAAAACCAGAAAAAAGACATCAAATTGTCATGAAATAATGGGAACACCACTGTAGATTTTATTGTGAAATGTAGAGACTAATATCAGATCATTATGAATGATGATTTTCCCTTTATGTCCATAAACATGTTTTTAGTTTTAAACCACTAAAACGTGTGTGGAATGGTCAAAACCATAAAAAAGATGTCATATTGTCCTAAAATAAAGGGAAAAGGTCCGTATATTTAATTGTGAAATTTTAAAACCAATGAAATTTAATTCTAAATGATGGTTTTCCTATTATGGCTGTAAACTTGTTTTTTGTGTTTTGAAGCACTAAAACGTGGGTGGAATGGTCAAAACTAGAAAAACGATGCCAGGTTTTCCTAAAATTATGGGAAAACACTATATATTTAATTGTAAAATGTAGGAATCGATGATACGTCATTCCAAAAGATGATTGTACCTTTATGTCTGTAAGCACATTTTTAGTATTTTAAGGCTTTAAAACAAGCATGGAACGGTCAAAATTAGAAAACAGATGCTCTATTTTACTAAAATTAGGGGAAAACAACTATATATTTAATTTTGAAATGTAGGAATCGATGAAACAGCATTCTGAATGATAGTTTTACCGTTATGGTCCTGAACATGTTTTCAGTGCTTTAAAATACTAAAACATGTTTTAATGTTAAAAAACATGAAAATGACGTCATCTTATCTTGAAATAAGGGGAAAAAGACTGTATATTTTATTTTGAAATTTAGGAACCGACGACACATCATTCCGAATGACGGTTTTCCCATTAGGGCCGCAAATGCATTTTTAGTGTTTTAAAACACTAAAAGATGCATGGAATAGTAAAAACTAGACAAATAATGTCATATTGTCTTGAAATTAAAGAAAAATAACCATATATAT
Source organism: Viscum album (assembly GCA_963277665.1). Taxonomy (NCBI): domain Eukaryota; kingdom Viridiplantae; phylum Streptophyta; class Magnoliopsida; order Santalales; family Viscaceae; genus Viscum; species Viscum album. Next base: position 277,241,712 of record OY728127.1, read on the forward strand.
AATTTTGAAATGGAAGAACCAATAGAACATCATTCTGAATGACATTTTTCCTATTATGTCTGTAAATGCATTTTTAGTGTTTTAAAACACTAAAACGTGCATGGAATAGTCAAAACTAGATAAATAAGGCTATATTGTCCTAAAATAAAGGGAATACTACCATATATTTAGTTGTGAAATTTAGGAACTGACAGAATATCATTTCGAATGACAATTTTCCTGTTATGACCATAAATGTGTTTTTGGTGCTCTAAACCACTAAAACATGCGTATAATTGTCAAAACCAGAAAAATAATTTGAAATTGTTCTAAAATAAGGGGAAAACCACCATATATTTAATTTTGAAATTTAAGAATCAATGGCATGTCATTCTGAATGACGTTTTTTCCGTTATGGTTGTAAATTCATTTTTAGCGTTTTAAACCCCTAAAACATGCATAGAATGGTCAAAACTAGGAAAATGATATCGTATTGTCTTGAAATTAGGGTAAAACCACTGTTTATTTAATTTTGAAATTTATGAACTCAAAGAACATCATTCTAAAGAATTTTTTTTTCACATTTTTGCCATAAATGCGTTTTTAGTGTTTTAAAACACTAAAACATGTGTGAAATGGTCAAAACCATAGAAAATGACATTATATTGATGTAAAATCATGAGAAAATCATTGATTAGTTTTTTTAAACATAGAAAATTCTATAGTATCAAAATCATTAAATTTTTTTTATTAAATATATTTTAAGCACACTGCACGTCGCTTTAAAAATTAATTCGAATATTTGCTTATCCATTTTTAGTTTCAAGTGTTTAATCATATCTTAATTTTTTTTTTCAAAGTGCTTTTAATTATATATTATTATTTTTTAAATGTATTCTATTTGATTAAAAAATAAAAAAAATTATGTGTAGTATTCTGAATATATTTTATGTCTGTTATCTTTCACATTTCTTTTCTTAAATGTTTTGGTTTTTATTATAGGTGGTAGATGCGGCAGTAGGTAGGAGGCTGACCATTTTGATTTATGAAATTATTCAGAAGGCATTTGCGATGGTTCTTATTTTCCATGGTATGTTAAAATTTTATCAATTGTTATAATGTAATTCCGATTTATTTTGTGTAGTTTTTATTTTTGTTTACTTTTTTGTTATAGTTGATGAGATGTTGTGGACCATTTCAGTTGATGAAATGACATGGAGGTAGAAATATGTGGTGTAGGTTGTGCATGGATGTATATTGGGCCTTGGTTATTGTTGGACGTATTGTATATGTATATTGATAGATGTATGGGTTGAATTATATTGTGGTTATGATGACGAGATGGTTTTATATGATTGTAGATGTATGATGGGTTTATCATATATTTATGTTTTATTTTATTATATGTCATTTTTTATATTTTTAGGTTTTTTATTATTTTTTTTAAAATAAGAAATCTTATTTAGAATTGGTTTTATATAATCTCTACTAAATACACATTGTAATTTTTTATCAACAATTACATGTAACCACCGCTAAATGAAACCACTTCCAATAGGTTCCATTTTAGTTTCTTGTATTTTATTTATATTTCCCCTAAATATTTTTAAAAATAAAAAAAACATCGCTAAATAAACCAGTACTCATCGCTAAATTCTTCTAAAATGACACTTAACAAAACCACCATGAAATAATTAAAACTGCTGTTAAATGACTATCGACTGTGCAATACACGGTGGTTTTTATAACCACTAATAAACCTAAAGGTGACGATTTGAACCACTACTAGATCATGAAAAAACCACTACAAATTAACCTTTTTTAGGGTGAGGTTATCGGTTCTTGGCTGAGGCTCTCCATGATTGAGGCCATGGGCTTGGATATTCATTTAAGGGAAGACATATCTGTAACTCCAGACATCATTCTATGAGTCAACAATGGAATTTATTTGAGGAAAAGTATTTATATTCCTTCAATGTTCAGTCTTTGAGCCGACATGGGATTTCGAGCAGGGGTCTGAAGTACTGGTGACTTGTTTGGGCGTGCCTTCGAGACGTTGGTGATTTTATTGAGACATGAGGTATTAGGTGGCATATGGTGTTGGGTTACATTATTTGAGGTGGAACCTAAGGGTTCACCTGAGCTTGACATCCGGGGTACCTTGGGATATGGGTTAAGGACACTCTTTACATTTGGTATTTTGACATTAGTCGAAGTAAGTGACTACTCCTTGGTGGCAGGTGAACACTAGAGACGATTTTTTGTTTACTTTTTTCATCATGAAGTTTATCCTTTATTCATTATTCTCATCTGCATCAAAACCTATGTTGGGTATGCACCTTTGGGTGGTATCCTACTGAGAATCATTCTCACATCCTACATGGGACCTTCAGGATGAATGTAGTCTTTATGTAACTACATTCAGGTAAGGGATCAACTTCAGGAGATGAACTGTAGTAGCCATTTTGCATATAATGCTGGCATGTGACCTTGAGGTCATGCTTGGCTGGGGTTTCTTTTTAGTTTACTTTCCTTGTATCAACATTTTTGACTATATCTGTATATAGTACTAAGGTTAGCCATGGGAGACCCTTTTGTATATTGACATGCATGACAATTTTCATGCTATCATGCTGATCTGCTTATTTATCTTATGCTACAGTTTTTTTTATTTCTTCCGCTATTGCTTTTGATTGGTTGTGCTTCCTATTTACGATTCTGGTTCAAGTCTACTGAGTTGTTTATTCCTGCCGCATGTTATATTATATACTCAGTCTAGTATTATATCATTCCATAAGGGTATATCCTCCCCACTTTACCTCTTTACACCATCTCTTCTAGTTGAAACCCTTTTTAATTTGGGAGGTGTGCCTAAGGCTAGTATCCCTCCATCCTAGAGCACTGTTCAAAAGTGGAATCCGGGTCAGGGATGCTACAAGTGGTATCAGAGTAGTTCTTGAGTGGGATCTAATAGTAGTTTTTAGCTAGCTACTAATGAGATCAATACTACATTTTTTTTCTAGTATTACTATTTTGGGTATGGTATATTGGAGATTAGGATTTCATTGGAATTGGGTATATAGATCATGATTGGGTTCATGTAACCCCATGTACGAGGGATAGACCAAGTTATCATGGATAGGAAATTCCATTCTTTTTTGATCATTTTATGGTTTATTTAATTAACAACTTGTTGGATTATTTGAAATGTGATGCTTATTATTATGACATGAAATCTTTGGCCTGGTATGGTAAAGAATGAGATCCTGGTCCTTAGCTCAGTGAGTCAAGGTGGGTTATCCTAGTTGTTTAGATTTTGATAGGCACATTTTATGATATTTAAAATTTTTAAATGTATGTATGCCCTGTAAAATGATTATACCAAGTGATAAATATCAAAGGCCTTAATAAATGTGAAATTCCATGATTTAAATGATTTTTTTGTGTGAAATGTGATACAAAATTACTATATTCTATGTGATATATATATTAATGTCATGTGAGACATGAAATAGTCCTAGTTATTAATTGATTATGAAGGTAATAGGGCATGGGGTGATTTTTATCACTAGGTTGGGTGACTTGGTCATTGGATTGAGGCCACAATGGTTGTTAGGATGGGCATGTCCCAAGGATTATATGATACTTGGCTTTGTTAAGGGAGAGTAAGGAGGCCATGAGTCTAGGATACCATGTTTCATGGTTGTAGTGTGGGGGAGTAAGGGAAGTGAGTCGACACTACCTTTTTACTACTTTCCTTATTTGTAGATTTATATATATATATGGTTTGGAGGACCATTTAATGGTATTCAGTAGGTTCCTCCTAGATAGATAGATGGAGTGTTAGGTGGGTGATGATTTAGTGTTGTAGGAGCATGATCAGGTTCAAACCCCTGAGGGTACGGAAGAGTAGTTTTAGGCTTAGGTATAGGATCAATGATAGTCTTAGGGGAAGGATCAAGCTCAGGATAAGGTGCAGGCAGGTCAGCCGCTAGATTTCACAATGTTTGGGCCATGGTATGATGAGAAGATCCGTGAAATCTTGGTTTGAGTGATCCAATATATTTACATGGGTTCTCAGGGGGTAGATCCATCCATGGATTACCTCACCTGGGAGTTTTAGTCGCAGCACCCACCACTTTTTTAGGGTGAGGGTGCTCTATAGGTGGTTGTAAACTAGATCGATAGCATGCATATGGTTTTCAAGTAGTTGGAGACTCCTCCAAGGAGGAGGGTCAAATTTTCCACTTAATTTCTTAGAGGAATAGAAAAGAACTGGTGGGATGTGCAAGTGTAGGAAGGTATACATGAGGGGTTATCCTGGAAGGACTTTGAATCCAGGTTCTTTACACACTTTTTCCTAGAGACACTGAGGGATGAAATGGATTAAGAGTTCTTAATCCTTCAACAGGGCAACATGCCCATCATGGACTATATAGAAACATTCATTGAGTTGTCATGATTTTCACCTGACATGGTTAGCGATGATGCCTCTAGGGTGAGCCACTTTGAGGACGGTTTACGACACACCATTTGGGTACAAGTAAACATGTTTAAGCTAGCCTCATTCTTAGAGGCAGTGAACCAGTTGCTCATAGCTGAGGGAAACCTGGTGGATAGGTTGTACTCTAGATATGTAGAAACAACTTCGGGTGATGGAAGTGGGGATGCTTCAGATTACAGGAAGAAAGAAATATATGAGTTCCAGCATGGTGGTCAGGCCAAGGACTCAACTTGACAACCTTGGAGTGGGTATTCTATAGTTTTCTTCCAGTGTGGGCAACTATGAAATATATGGACTTAGTGTTAGGGGCCTACAAAGAAGTGTCTGGCATGTGGATAGGTCAGCCACCTAAAGAGGTTATGCAGGAGGCCTTCTTATTCAGCCAACAGTCAGGTTGAGGGACATAGTTAGGGCTATGAGATCGATTCAGAATCAGTAACATGTGAGGGTAGATGAGGTACAACTACACACAATGGTTATGGAGGAGACAGTGAGACCCATCAGTGGGTTTAGTAGCCTATGGCTAGTGTAACACCATAGGTAGGTCAGGAATCATCTAGTTGAGCTTCAGGCTAGTTTCATGCAATGAAGCTACCATGGTATGAGCAAGTTGGTGATATGATGACAGTTAGAGGTATGCCATAGAAGTATCCTATTTCCCTTTTCTTTCTTTTGGCATGACCTGTTGAGGCATATCCTTTTTGGTGCATGAGGTGTATGAGCTATGTAAATGGACTGACCAAATGCTGGTCAGTAGGTTGGTATCATATTAGACATGTTATATATATATATATATGAGGTATGAGGCACCTAGTTTTATGATTGAGCATATATGGATGTGGGTTTATGAGGTTCTTTGGAACTAGGGTATTGATAGATGTGGGTTATTTGAGGTGAAAGGAATATGGGCACCATTGTAGTGTGGTACTTGATTGAGGTGTGAGACACCAAGACTTATTTGAGCATCCATGGTGATGTGGGACCTCATAGTTTCATATGTTACATTGGCTTGAGGTGGGAACTGATGTGGTGTGATATGTGAATTGGGTGTTTGGTATGACACGAGAGCACCTGATGAGGTGCAGGAGTGATGATACATCACATGAGGAATTTTGAGTCCAAGATTTGGTCGTTGGAACAGTTTATTTTTTGAGCTTTGCTTGGTATGAGACTGGGGTAGGTCACTGCTAAGGTGGGGAGCCCCCTTAAGGTAGGTAGACCTACCCCCTTGAGATCACGGGAGTCCAAGTTTGTTTTTACCAGGATGGGTATGTCTGGTACCATCTCTAGGTTTCATTTGATATCTTAGAGATGAGCTATGTTAAGGTGGGGAGATTGTAACGTCTCAGGTTTTTGAATCAGGTCGAAAACCACTCCCTTTTTCAAATTTTCAATTAGTGTCTATTCCATTTTCTTTATCATTCATTGAAATACAATTCTGAGAGTTCCATTAGTTTTATATCATCTTTTTACATGGGTTTATAGTCTTGGTGAGTGCCTTTCATGTTTAGATGGGTTTTGAAAGCATTGGAGGCCCGAAGAATAAGATTTGGAGTTGCAGGTTAGGACACACAGTTTAGGGTAAACCGTGAAGCCACTTTCAGGTAACTATGAAACTTAATTTTGAACTACTGTGTGGTTTGGAAAAACCATGTGAGGGTCGCATGACCATTCATGGTTAACTATAGGTTTTGGTAGTGGATACCACACAGTTTGTACATGGTTTGACAAACTGTGGGGGATATCTGTACAACCTAGAGCTCTTTTGAAGTGGCTATCGAACGGTTTCCACACTATTTGGAAAACCATGTGAGCTAACCATGTAACCCCATTAAAGAGAAAAAAGTACGATTTTTCCATTTTTTCTATTTTTTTGATTTCTATTACTTCTCTCCACTTCCTCCTTCTTGGCCAAACACACAGTAAAGGGATACCCTCCCTTTCTTTCTCCCATGGATTTTGATCCATATTCTTCTTCATTCGTCTGTTTCTAGATCAATTGGTCGTGTTGGGATCAAATTGGTAAGGCTCTCCTCACCCATGCTTCCTTTCCTATTTATTTTTTATTCATAGAGCACTGACTCCATTTGAACTGTTTCACCCTATTCTCAGGGCACGCAACAGAAACTCAGATCTACCCCAATCCACTTTAAATTTCATCTTGATATCAGACATTCCTACGTCTACAAGTCCAAGGTAGGTAGTGCATAAATTTCTTAGTTTTTTTGCAGAGGTTTTAGGGGCATGGCATTTAGAGTGCATTTGGGTATTTTGAATGAGACCCATTTATACCTATTTCGTTATATCATAATGACTATTTAACCCTAAGTAATTCCTATGGGCATGACCAACCCTTTTCCGCTCAAGTGAGGCTAGTTTAGAGGCCATCTCTCCTTGGGGTGGTTTGGATGGGGGTGGAAAATCATTTTACATTATTCTATTTAATTTATTTTGGTTTGGTTATTTGATTATGTGTCATTCAAGACCTTTATATTAAGTTGATATGTGTGTTTAGTTATGAAATTCAATATCATTAAATTTATTTTTTTATTTAAGGTGAGATTCTTTATATATATGTTTTTTCTTATGATGTGATGAATATGATGATACCCAATGGGTTGTGAGGGTCTTGGATAGAGGCATTGAGGTGACATGGACATCAGGATTGAGGCAATTCAGATCATCTGGATGGAATTGTCCTAGATACTTGGGTGTTATTGACTATTGGTTGGGCATTATGGACATCGAATTTAGGTGATGAGCCTTTGAGGTTGGTCATGGCCCAAGATATTGGGATGGAAAAGCCATCATATTTGAGTGACTTGGTCATAGGGGCATGAGGTGTCGGTTTGACGTGGATTAATATTTTATTTGGTGATTTCCGCTCACCCGTGAAAGATAAAGCACCAAATTGAGTCGTATTCACACATGTTAAATCCGTGATGAGGTGGTTTTGACCACTCATATCGGTATATCCCCCAATTAGTGCATATTCAGAAATGGTTTGGGGGTGATTTCCAAAGAAATCCACTTGGAAGGTGAGGAGCCTTGGTTGAGAGAGTTGAGGCTATCGGTTGGGGATGACGCTTGTCATGCTTAAGGGCATGGGCTTAGATATTCATTTGAGGGAATAAATCATAGCAATTTCAGATGTCATGCTATGAGATGATTGTGACATTTATTTTAATACATGTATCTTTGTGCCTTCAGTGGTCGGGCATTGAGCCAACGTGTGCTTTTGATCAGGGGTCCGAGGGACCGGTGACTTGTTTGGGCATACCTTTCATATTTTGGTGATTTTATTTAGTCATGAGGTTTTAGGATACATGTGGTGTTGGGTTACATTATTTTAGGTGGAACCTGAGGGTTCACCTGGGCTTGACATCATGGGTACATTGGTCCATGGTCAAAGGACCCTCTTTACTTCTGGTATTCCAACATTGGTCGAGGCAGGTGACTACTCCTTGGTGGCTATTGAGCACTAGAGGAAATTATATTTGAAAATTCATTACAAATTAAATCACTTGAGGATCTAAATATAATATCATCAATATATATTTGAAAAATCAAACTATATTTTGAATCAATTTTAATAAATAAATTTGGATCAAATTTTCCATTTTTGAAACCATTATTTAAAATTAATAATGAGAACCTATCATACTAAGCTTAAGGATATTATTTCGAACCATAGAGATATTTTGAAAGTTTCCAAAAAAATTTAGGTTTGGATTCATTTTAAAAACTAGGGGATATTTAAAAAAAAGAAATATATCCATTCAGAAATACACTTTTCACATCCATTTATAGTTTTTTAATTCTACAACAAGATGCATCTGCCCAAAAAATTATTATAGATTCTAATTGATAAATAGAGTAAAATTATACTTAAAAATGAATTCATTCTTCTTTATTGTAACCTTGATCCACTAACAAGACTTTGTTTCTAATTATTTGACCATAATCATCTAACTTGTTTCCAAATATCCATTTGTTGCCAATAATATTTTGATCCTTAGGGGGTTGAACTAAGGAAAAAACTTTATTCCAATCAAACTGATCTAAATGTTCATGAATTTAGGTAATCTAGTTTGAATTAGATAAATAATCATCAATATTTTGAGGCAAAAATCGGAAATAAAAGCTTGATAAGTATAAACACTTCTTAATGGATTTCTAGTTTTAACACCACCAGTTATATCAAAAATTAATTTATTAACCAGATGATATTTATGGAATTTTTAAAGTTATTCATGATGGATCATCTTTCCCTCAATAGATTCATACAATTAAATTTCAACAATTTTAAATTATTTAACGTATTACTCATCCTTTTCTAAATCATATTTTATTTCATTTAGATGATTTTCATCAAATTTAACATGAAAAAAATTCTTTAACTACTAATTTTAATTTTTTATAAAATTCATATGCCTGAATTGAATTATAATAGCCTAGAAAATCACCTTTATCTAATTTTGAATCAAAATTTTCTATTGAATATTTGGTATTAAGAATATAAAAATTACAACCAAACACACTAAATAACTAATTATAGGATTCCTTACTTTCTATATTTCATAATATGTATTCTTTAAAAATGGACTAATAATAATTTGATTAGGAACATGATAGGATGAGTTAATAGATTATCCCAAAAAATATTTTAGCAAAGAGTACTCATTTAATATTGTCCTAGCCATTTATTACAAATTCTTATTTTTCCCTTTTTACCTTGCCATTTTGTAATGGAGTTCTTTGGGATGAAAAATTATGATTATACCCATTATATTCATGGAATTTAACAAATTATATATATTAGATAACTCACCACTTCTTCAACTTCTATTAGATAAAATTAAACAACCCTTTTCGTTTGGAACTAATTTATAATATGAAATAAATTTAGAAAAATTATCAAATTTATATATAAGAAAATTAGTCTATGTGAATAAAAAATAGTAATAAAAAATAACAAAAAATACCTTTTTAATCTAATACTGATAGTTTTCAAGGTGAAAAATAAATATAAATTTAAAAGGTGAAGTAGTCTATAATTTTTTACCTCTTGGATAGACTTGAATGACTCTCTGTATTTCCTACCTTTTGATCCTGAGTCACATACATAGGTTTTGTCCATTTTTAACTCGGGAAAATCCAACACCTTTTGATTTATGGAAAGATTGTGTAACAAACTAGAATTTTCATGGCCCAATCTTCTGTGCCACAAAACATTACCAAGTTATACAATATTTAAACTTTTGAATTTATGTTCAGTTAACTCTATGAAATCAATTGAAAAAATATTATTTTTATTTTTCATAAAAAAATATTATTCTTTTAAAATAATAAAATTTTCATTTAAAAAATTCACAATCATATTATCATAAAAAAATCCATGAGATACGTATTAAATTATATTTTAAACCTTAAAAAAATAATACCTTTCTGATAACAACCGAATTCAGAAATAAAACTTCTCTAAAACCTTTTAATTTTCCATTTGAATTATCTATAAAAGTAACCCTACCACCATAAAACTTATTAAAAGATATGAATTTAGAAATATAATCAATTATATGTCATTAACATCCACTATAAATATACCAAATATCTTTTTTTATAATTCTAAGACATGTTTCTTATAGAAAAATATTTAAAAGTATTTGGTGCCCATACAAATTTGGGACTAATTAATATAGAAAAATAATTCTTGGGAACCCAAATTGATTTTAAGAAAGTGTTTATAGGAAATATAGAATATACTAATTTTTATATAAAATACTTGGTGTGACTAATAGATTGTAGAAATCTAAAAGTACATTAATTTTCATAATAGAAATTCATTTGACATCTAAATCATGTAACACTTGAAGTATTTACACTTGAAAATTTATAAAGAAATTTTTATACATCTTTGGTAAAATGTTATTATATCCAAGACCATTTTTTTTTTAATTTTATTAAAAATCATAATTTTCTCATAACTTTTTATTCCTTGAAAAAAATTGAATAGATCCGTATTCAAATTTGAGTTTCATTTCTATGTTTATAATTTAATTACAAAATAGAATCAAATTTTATTATTTGAGACTCTTAAAATTTAAACTGATGATATTTAAGTATAATATTTTCAAGTTGAATACTTTATAGATCAAAACATAATTTATAATTTGAGAGTGAAGTAATATTTTTCAATTTTTTATTTTCATTAAGAATATCCTTATATTCACTCTTAATATTTTTTTTAATAATTGGTAATATTGTTATATTTATTATTTTGTTCATAAATATATTATACAACACATATTTATAGTAATAAAAATTAGATTCAAAAGAGAAATTAGATTAATTTAATTGTATTAATGAATCCATTAGACATAGGTTTTTTTATTCTTTCCCTATACTAGATTCAACACTTGAATCTAAATATAATGTGTATCTCAAAATAGTTACCATTTCTTTTGTTTCCTTTTTTTACTATTCTGTATTATCCCTATCATTCTTAAGTCTTGGGCAGTTGGGCTTGATGCTCCATTTTTTTCTACATTCATAAGAAATAACTTCATTATAATCATTACCTTTCTTTCTCTCTTTAATCCACATATAATTACTTTATCTTTTACTTGAGTAGAATTCATTTCTTATCCCTTGGGAAACCTATAAAACACTAACAATTTCATTGATTTCTAATTAATAATTAGAAGAGTGAGTGTTAACATTCATTTTTTATTTTAAATAAACACATTTCTTTTTCAAATTTTATTCTTAATCAAGATTTTTTAATTACAACATCTATTATTGTAAAGATCTAATATGATCATCTAAAGTATACTATTTTAAAGTCTTAATTTCATTAATTTATATATTTTTAGCATTCCATTTATTTGGAAAGTCTCTTAAAACTCTTTCAACCAAAACAAAATTATCTAAACGTTCTATTAAAATACTCATCCCATTTAAAATACTTGAAAATCTACGAAACATTTGATTAAATGTATTTTCTTACCCCAATTTTAATTTATGATATTTATCTACTAACATGCCTAACTTAGTTATTATCAATTTATCCAAACCTAGGTGAGTAACTTTGAGTATTTTCTAAATTTTATGTGCTGTCTTTCAAGAAGAAATACGACTATACAAATTCCTATTAATTACACAATACTAAATATTCATCACATTGTAATTTATCACATACTCTACCACATCATTACCAACTAATGTTTCAGGATAAAATTTAGGTAGTTTTTATGGTTTCACCATTATTTTTCAAATTTCAATTCTCATGTATTTATGAAAATACTAAATGTGAGGAAACCCTTAGTTATGATTTATTCCATCAAAGTGTTGAGGTATTTTATGTGTCCATCCATCATTCACATTCACTACTTCCATATCAAAATGGATCTTTTAACCTTGACTGTTTATTAAATATTTTTTTACCATAAATAATATAAAAATATTCTAAATCTATGGAACCCATTTTGATACCAATTATTAGGAAAAAATGAGAATGATTGAATGATCATGAGGGGGGGAGGGGTGAAATGAACTTTTTAAATATTTTTAACCACTTATCAAAGTCAAGTTAATGCAATGAAAATATAAATAGGAATGAGAAAATGTTTTTTATAGTAGTTTGGATCTAAATTAACCCATAACACTCTTTACCCCTCTCAAACATAGAGAGACATGACATCCATTATAATGGACTCTTTGAATTTTGAAGGGAGTTATAACCTTTACAACTACCTTTTTAAACCTTGAAGGTACAACCCCTGTTAATATTTTTTCACACTTGGTGGATTAACCCAATCACTCTAACTTTTTCACACCTAGAGATACAACCCAAAACCAAAATATTGAAGTAAAGGTAGAAAAAAACCTTTCCTTTTACCTAGATCAAGGCACAACCAATATCCTTTTACTGGTTATGATAGAACTTGTACATTTTGTATGGGGTAGTATAACCCAACTCCTACCTTTTAAGGGCAATATAAACCAACATGATTAAGAATATAAAATAATAGAAAAAGTAATAACTGCAAAAACCATATGAATAAGAATGGATGTGAGTGTCTAGGATGTAAGGTTCTCTCTAGCAATGATGGATCGAACTATTAAAGTTTAGTATAGAGTAGTATTTTTTCACCAAATTGTGTCACATAATATAGTTCAAGAATATTAAAAACACCATCTTCTTAATATGGTTCTATCAAAATAAATTTATAGAGCTCTTTCATGAAAATAAAATTCAAGGTAAGAAGCCCATCTAATTTCATCCCTTCCAAAGAAACATATGATCTATTTATTAAATGTGCATGAAAATTATTACCATGTAGGTTTAGTTTGATAATCTGTAAAACTAAAACAATATGTTCAACAAATTTTTTTATAACATTTAATAAAATAATAAATGAAATTATAAAAAACAATATATCTATTTTTGGAAACTTCCTATAATACATGTGAGACAAAATTTTTATATTTTAAGTAATTTGAATTTTAACATTTCAAGTTCAAATAAAACAATGTGTATATTAATACAAGTATGATCATATTTAATGAAATTTAAATATATAATAAAATGTCACTAAATAAATTTCCATTGGATCAAAATAATTATAGAGTATTTAAGGAATAATTAAATTAATAGGAACAAATGAAAAACATACAATAATTTATAATATAAAATAATAAGATTAAAGAGAGCATGATTTGAAATAAAATATAAAAAAGTCATTAGGTGATAGTGGGTCATAAAGTAGGTTCAAGAATTTACCAAAATTTCAATCATGGTTGGACATAAGGTAGGTTTAACACTTTTTGAAATTTCAACATCATAAGGTAGGTTAGGAACTTTTCTAAAATTTTACTACATAAGTTAGGTTCAATACTTTTCTAAATTTTCACTTATGTTAGGTTGATTTTTCTTATTATGTTAGGTCCATTTTTCTTATTTTTGTTAGTGAATTTTTCATTTTGTAGTTAGTTCATTTTTCTTCTTATGGTCAATTCATTTTTATTATTTTGATCTATTTCATAATCTCCTAAATTTTCGCTAACAGTCGGTTCCAGACTACTAAATTTTCAATCAAGTTATGTTCCAAAATTTTCTAAATTTTCAATAATAGACTAAAATAGACTAAAAATAGACTCACTATAACTCATATTATAGGGAATAAATGGGTTTAAATAAAATCTATGAGAATTTATAGTTATGTAATTAAAAATATTTTAATTATCAAATAATATGTAAACAAAGTGGATCAAGGATCTAATTTAATAAAATAGTCCAATATACTTGGAATAAATATTACTAGACACATGATTTATTCTAGAATTCAATAACAACACTTTATCTTCAACTTGGAAGTATCTTTTTTGAATGAATATATCATGGAAATATTTTTATTTTTCCTTGGACAACAGGTAATTTTCATATACCACTCCTTTTAACTGTTCTAGTTATATCTTCTAGATCTTAATATGCTCTCCATTCTTGCTGAATTCTCTATTTACTTTTTCACATCCCAATATTCTTTGTATTGGAGCTCAAAAAGTGAATTTTTATCTAAATCACTCAATAAGGGGATATACCTAAGGGTGTTTTGAATTCAATTATGTATTTACACAGTTCATTATCTAATTTCTTACTCCATTCCTTCCCGTGAATACACAATCCTTTCTAAAATAATATTCATTTCTTTATTGGAGACCTCATCTTACCCATGGATGGTATGAAGTAGAGGTATTATGTTTTAATCTATATTTCACTATGAGGGCTTCCATGCTCTTATTGTACAAATGTTCTCCTTAATCATTGATTATTTTTTGAGGCACTCCAAAACCAAAAAAATATTTTATCTTAGAAACACTGCAATAACTCTTGCATCATCAGTTTAGATTTATTTTACTTCAATCTATTTAGAAACATAGTATACTACTAGAAAGATATAGGAAAATACATCAAAAATACTGAATGTACCCATGAAATATAATCCATATACATCAAATATTCCAAAAACAAATCATAGTTTGTTGTGGAAGTTACTCTCATAGAAATTTCTTCATTAAATTAATAGTTTTTATATGTTTTAAAAAAATTACGTGAGACCTTAAAAATATTTGGGTAAAAAACCATCTTTTGGAAAATTTGTAGTTATCATTTGAGGTAAAAAATGGCCTCCACATACAAGTGTATAAAAAAATAAGAGAAACAATTACCTCTTCCATGGGTATACACCTCCAAATTACTAAATCACTACAAACTTTTCTTAAATAAGCATCCTACCAAACATAATATTTTTATTCAAATTTTATCTTAAGAGTTTGATGCTTAGAAAATAAGAAAGATACATATGATATGAAAAAGAAATTAACCAAGTCAATATACTAGGGTATTTGGTGTGAATTTTTATATCTACTCACTAGGGAGAGAGTTATCCAGGGTAGTCTCTACAAGTGTTTCTACCTCAATAGTTTAGGGAAATATGCTCATGTGGTATGCCACTAAATTCTAAAATCCTTTTTTTTCATTTACTTCCAAGTTAAATTACTATATCATAATAATCCATCTCACTAATCATGGATTTTAATTATATTTCTTTATAAAATATCTAAGGGCTTCATGATCAAAAAAAGGTTACTTTTTCTTCTTAAAAAACATGATCAGAATTTCTATAAAGAAAAAAAAAGCCAAAAATAATTGTATATTATTGTGTAATTTATTTTTCTTGTTCCCAATTTTTTTGAAGTATAGGATTTCATAATTTAATTCCCATTGAACTTTTAGAAAAGTATCACTCCCACTGATTAAATAGAGGCATCACACAACACCTCAAAGGGTTTATTCTAGTATGGTGGAGAGTTTTCAAGGGATATGGTTAATATCTATTTAATTCTTTCAAAGGACATCCTATATGATTCATCAAATATAAATTTAGCGTATTTTTTAAGCAGGTTCTCCAATGGTAAATAATTTTTTATAAAATCCATAATAAACCTTAGATAAAATCCGACATGTCCTAAAAATGATCTAGTATGATTCATAGTGGTGGGGTAGGTCAATATAGAAATGATATCAACCTTGTAATTTTGTATTGAAATTCTTTTCTTATAAATTATGTGCCCCAACATATTACCCTTTTCACTATGAAATGAAAATTTTCAAATTTTAAAACCAAATTATTTTCAATGATTTTCCCCCTATTTTAAAGAATACTTTCAAAAAATGTACCATAATCTATAAATTAAGCAAGAAATACCTCCATGATGATCTCAATTAGATATAAAAATATATTTACCATACAATATTTAAAAGTACCTGGGGTATTGTATAACCAAAAAGGAATCCTTCTGTGAGAAAACGTAGCAAAGGGATAGGTGAATTTTGTTTTGTCTTGGTCTTATAGAGCCATGGGAAATTAAAAATAACCAGAAAGTCTATCATGGAAACAATAACATCCATTCTTATCTAGTATTTATAACACATGATCTATAAAAGGGATGGGTATGTGGTCTTTTCTAGGTCACATGGTTCATCATTCTAAAGTTAATGTATACCATCCAGCTATTCTAAATCCTAGTGGGCACTAGATTATTATTTTCATTTTATACAATAGTGAATCCTTTCTTTTGGGGAATAATTTGAATGAGATTTACCCATTACGAGTTCAAGATGGGTTAAATAATACCAAATCCTAACAATGTTTTAATTTTATTTTTTACAAATTCAATGAGAGTCTAGTTGGGCCTTCTTTGGGTCTATCTCATAGGTTTTGATTCATTTTCTAGGATTATCTAGTACACAAAGGTTTTGGGTATTGGAACCAAGGATGTTCTTTTTTGGAAATGGAGTATGGTTTGTGTTTGTTATCAATCCACTTTTGGTTAATCAAGGAGTTTTACAGCCATATGATCTTATCATACAATTTGAAGCAGGTGTTTAAGGTGGAACAATTTTCTTGTGTTTTCCATATTTTTGGGTCTCAAAATTGGGAATTTGTTTTTGGAAAATGAAGGTTTTCAATAAAGGCAGTACATAGAATGGGATTTCCAGGAACAGTTCACAGATCATGAAATATGGTATGCAGAATGGAGAACCATGAACCACATTTCGAGAATGTTTTGTGGAATGGGAAACTCTACACAAACCATATAGGAGTAACAACTTGTGAAGTGAAGGAGTATCGCTGGAAGGCTTGCAGTTCGTGAAAGGTAAATGGTTCATGGGATGGTGTGTTGTTCGTGAAAATGAGGTGGAGTTTTGAGAAGCTTCTAAGGACATCTTCTGTGGAAATGAGGTGGTAATTTGTGTCGTAGTTTAGGGAGAATGGCGGTACATAGACCACATAGGTAATATGGTTAGTGGGAGATGCACGATAAGTGGTAAAGGCGATGTCATATCAAAGATTTGGTAATTCTCAGTTTAGAGGATTATGGGAATCTATTTTCCTATATTAGGAGAACTAATTCATTCATTAGATCGCTTCACTGAGATTAAAAATCTAGGGAATAATTCAGTGAAGTCTAGAGTGGTTCACGGGAAGCCAAACCCAAAAATGAATCTTTGATTAGAAATTCGAAAGGAATTCAGTGAAGTCCATAATGGTTCATGGAAGATAGATCACAGAACATGGTTTGTAGAATACGGTTCACGGAAGACAGTTCATGACGGAAGAGTTTTTCCATGGAGAAGAAGTAGTATACAAGAGAGTTACATGGGAGCGGTATGCAGGAGCAGTATGTGGGATTGGTATGTGGGAGTGGTACGTGGGAGCAATACGTAGAAGAGGTACACGGAAGTGGTGTGCAGAAGGACTATGCAGTTGCGGTTTTTTGAGTAATTATGCGGAGCACTCACAATATGTGGTGTAGTGTGGTATGTAGAGGAAGAAGGCAAGTTCACAAAGGTTGTACATAGAGAAATCGCAGTATGAGGTGTAGTGTGGTACATGGAGGAAGAAGGCCAGTTCACAGATGACAAGTTTGCAAACAAGTAGTACACGAAATAGTAGATTACATCTGTAGGGGAAAACAAGACTTCAACATAGCATGTATCTATAGTTGAGGATTCATAATTTAATGAAAACTCATTTAAGTGACCTTCATGTTGATAAACTGATTTCAGATTATTTTCTACACAGTGAGCAAGGGGGAGTCAATGGAAGTGATCTGAGGGATGCGATGTGCAATCCCTAAAACCTTGTAAAGGCAATACATGAAATTACCCAGTTAGGATCAAAGTATCATTGAGAGGGGGAGGGTTTGAATCAGTGATATCTTTTCTTTTTCTGTTTTTTATTTCTAATGAAACAACATTTGTCTCTTGTTAATGATCTCTTTCCCTACTAAACACAATCCAAACACACATCCACAGGAATGAATTTACAAGGTTCAATACTCCATGAGAGTATCTAGTCCTTGGTATGGTATGGAGATAATCCTATACCACCCAATACACTAAAGATATAATCTATTAATGTGTAATACAATGGGTAGGATATTACCTTTCACTCGTGTAGTACTTGGGATATAATCATTAAGTGTGTGTGAACCCTCTTAGAACAAATATGGTAAAGCAATATCTATGTGCTTCTTGAAAAAACTTAATAAATATGATATTTGAAAAAAACTCTTATCTTTCATATATAGAAGCTGATAGAAACTACCTGGACTTTTTAATAATACTTAGTCCTATACCCCAGTCATATCTTGATCCACTTGAAATCACTTATCACTTAATTTGGGTACTCAAAAATTCAACTCGTAGAGCTCCTTCACAGAGCTCCTTCATGAAGGTCCCAAATTCACAGAGCACTCTAGTTTGTAGAGATATCTAGTTCATAGAGATAACTAGATTGCAGATATCACTATTTCACTAAGAACATATTGGTCTTTCAGAATTTCACTTCTTTTACAAAACTCAATGGCTCGCCGCGAAGCTCCTTTCCTTCGCGGAGCTTACTGCCTTCTCAAAGGTCACTTTCTCCGTGATCCTTAATCTCAATTTGAGATCTCTAAAATTCTCATTAAGTATCTATAATTTTCATGAGGGGGTCAAGGTCTATTTATAGGCAATTCCACTGATCCTCAAAACTTTAGTGCAAAGTCAGCGCCACATTAGCCCAAACTGCAGAGCTCTGAAATTTTATCTAAAAATTACATTTCTTCATGAAGCAACATGGATATTTTCCAGATTTGAAAAACATCTCCATAGTGATCCTTCTTCCTCTATGCCTCAATTAACATTTTCTTCCTTTGCACCACAATGCTCAGTCACAATGCTTCTTCTCTTCGCGATTCATGAAGCTTGTCTTAATCGCAGAGCTCACCGTCAAAATTATTTTTACTTCTGCGATTTACTATTCAAGAATCCTCTCTCTGCAAAATTCATTCCTTTTCTTTATTTTGATGAGATCTTCAAAGATATCCAAAAATATCAATTCTATCCAATTCCAAATTTTGAGTCCTAAAAACTTGGAAAATACTGGGAAACAACACCACCTTAAGTATCTGCTTTAGCAAGAACACCCATGTTTCTTCACTATCATCTGGATTCTTCACCAATTAGCTTCTTTCATCATAAAATTTATCTTTCATGATATTTATTCATTGACTGATCACCTTTAGCATCGTTAGATTTACCATGGATGGTATTGTAACTTTCTTGTCTTTCCTCACCCACTTATACAATGTGATGTGATTTCCTTTTTTCTCAAACTTCCTTGACAAAAAAAGATAATACTTCGTGCATCGAAAAACTTCATCATCCAATTTGGTACTAACAATATCCCACTTTGGATTTTGTTTTCAACCAAGATTAATAAATCAATAAACTTTGAAACCTTAATTGGGTCACCTATCGACAATTATAAGCCCATGTGAGCTAACTCATTGTAGGAAACACGAATTATTGACAGAAAGACCATGCTGTCCAAAATTAGTGACTATGAAACCACATTGCATCGGCTTTCCTCCTTATACTTCTTTACTTCATCAACATTCCTAGAATGAAAAAATGTTTGTTTCCTACAACCACACTACAACCATTCTACAACCACTCCATCAAATAGTTATGATAGTTCACACAGTTAGAATAGTTCACACACTTACATGCTGAATTCATAGCTCACCCACAACTCCCACTTCATTCATGTATCCATAAGGATAGATTTATGACAATTCTACCCCTTTATAACACTATCCAAAGGTAATATGAGAGAGGGGATAGAAACTTGTACCTAAAACTTGATAAGAAGGAGGATGGAAACCCATTTTAACCTCAATTTTGAAAATGGTTTCTTAGGTAATGGTTTTGTGAATATATCAGCAACTTATTCTGATGTATGAATGTACTCAAAATTTAACTCATTATTTTCCAAATGATATTTAATGATGTGGTACTTTATGACAATATGTTTTGAATGAAATTTTTTTATCAGATTCCATGTAAGATTGATTTCACTTTTATTGTTTCATCCCAAGAGAAAAGCTAGATTTACTTCAACAATTATATCTTCCAACTGAGTTTTCGTCCACATTAGTTTGGTTACAGCTTGAGTAGTAGTAAAAAACTCATATTTAGATGTGCTAAGAGTTATGGAATTCTGTTTCTTTTTATGCCAACTAACACAACTTTTCTCTAGAAAAAATACTGCACCAGATTTAGATCTTCTGTCATCAATGTTTCCTACACAATAAACATCTGAATCCCCAAACATATCAATATTCATTGATCCATAGTACCTGATACGAATGTTTGTTATGTCTTGATATATCTGAGAGTTCGTTTCCATCAATAAAATTTAATTCTTTAGGAGAGCTCTAAAATCTTGCATATAAGGTAATGACATAGAATATGTCAGGTCTTGAGGTAGTCAAATACAACAGACTTCCAATCAGATTTTGAAACTCTTTCTGGTCAACTTCCTTACCTTCTCCATAGTTAGACAACTTGGTTCCCACTTAAATTGGCGTGAAAACTGGTTTCTAATTTTCCATTCTAAATTTCATCAAAAGTTCTTTAGCATACTTTTCTTGAGATAGAAAAATGTGATTCTTCTTCGATGAAATTTGTATCCTAGTAAAGTATTTCACTTCTCCTAGCATGGACATCTCAAAAAACTTCTTCATCTCCTTAGAAAATATTCCACATGATCTTTCATCATTCCCATCAAAGATAATGTCATCAACATAAACAATTACGATCAGAGATAACTCCTGACATTCTTTTATGTAAATATTGCTGTCAACTCTTCCTTTATTGAAATTCATTTTCCTTAATCAAGTATCCAGTTTTGAATATCATGCCCTTGGTGCTTGTTTTAGCCCATACAAAGACTTCTTTAACCTGCACACATAAGTTTCATCTTTTCTAATAACAAAGCTTCAAGGTCGATCAATGTAAACTTCCTCATCAAGATCACCATTCAAGAATGCATATTTAACATCCATTTGAAAGATGTTGTAGTCTCGTTGTGCAGTAATAACATGAAATATTATGATTTTTTCAAGCCTTGAAACTAGAGCGATTTTTTCATGAAAATAAACACCTTAAATTTATAAATACCCTTTTCAAACCAATATTTATTGGTTTCTTATCACTTCACTATCTTTATTTATCTTGTTTCGAAAAACCAAATTTGTAGAAATAATGTTATTATTGTAAGGATTGGGTACAATCTCCCAAGTATCATTCTTCTCTATTTTATCAAGCTCTTCAGTCATAGCCTGAACCTATTCTGGATGCTCAAATTCTTCATTTACATCATTTAGTTCAACTTTCGAATAGAGAGAAGTGCGTGTAATAGAATTCATTATTCTTATTGTTTGAACCCTCTGATTTTGATCTCCAATAATGTTCTAAGCCTCCACATGTTTCCTCAGCCTAGGATGAGTTGTTTTAATTTCATCTTCATCACTTAAGATTTATGATTCTGATTCCTCTTCTTGAGTTTGATTAACACAGTCTGTAGCATTATTAGGATTGTTAACAAAATCTTCTCTATCCTTCTCAACTTCCACATCAGCATATGACTGAGTTTTCTTTCTCAACATTTTCAACAAGTTTAACATCTATAGAATCAATAATTCTTTTTGTTTCATTGTTGAGACATATATATCCTCTTCCTTCTAAATCATAACTAAGAAAAACTCTATCATCTTTACTCAAACTTTACAAGGTTTCCACCTTTCTTCTTTATAATGTATGGAGTCCCAAACACTCTTAAGTGTTTCAGACTTGGAGTTTTTCCATAAAACATTTCGTATGGAGTCATATATGAATTTGGACTATAGAAACATCAGTTATATATATACAAAATAGTACTCATGGCTTCCCTCTACTAGTAATGAGAGAGACCACGTTCAAGTAACATAGTACGCCCCATTTCCACCAAACTCCTATTCTTTCTTTCAGAAACCCCATTTTGTTGAGGTGTGTATGGTGAAATGAACTCATGTCAAATTACACGATTCTCAAGATAAATTTTAAATTCTTTATTCTTGTATTCACCACTATTTTTTTATCAACTTCTTCACTAAATACTCACATTTCTTCTCATCTTTCCATCTAAAACTTTTAAACATTTTCAGAGCATCCGACTTATGAATCATATACATAACACATGTAATTTGAGTAAAACCATAAATTAACATGATGAAGTACTTATATAAATTTGTTTATTGTTTTCTAATTGGACTATAAATATTAGAGTAGGTAAGTTCCAGAGGCCGTTTTGAACAAATGTCAAATTTCTTGTGCACTGTATTCGCAATCTTATCTTTTTGACAAATAGTGAAATACCAATATCTTATTATTGATAAATTAGGAATGTATTGAACACTATATCATGTTGATAATATTATCATGTTTCTTTGACACATGTGTCTATAATTTTATGCCACAACTGATTTTAATCCACCAAACCCATGTAACAATAGTTCTGAACATCACAAACTTGGAACAAGTTTCCTTTTGTACATTGGACTCTTGTAAATACCTTTCCATTATATTACTTTTTCATAAAAAATCCATCTTTTATGTATATGATTTTGTTTACATCATTAAAAAGTTGTGACACAATTATAAGGTAGTGTTTCATCCCATCAACATATAGTGTTTTCCTAGATTTCATCTTTTCTTTTCCAATGATGGATGATCCAACACCTTTGATCCTTAGAGATTCATCATTTCCAAATGTCACTGTTTCTTATTTGAAATATTTCACATTATTTAACAACTTTAAGTATCCTATAATATGAGAAAAATAACCACTATCAAGGATATAGGGCCATTCATCTTTCATATTTTTCAAAGCAGTTTCAACAATAAGATATTTTTGTTCATAATTTTATTCCACTTCCTACTATTCTTCCTCCAATTTCCTAGTCAATTCAATGTGATCTGGCCAGAAAACAAAGAAAAATTTCTTTTCAAAAGTAGAAGATATATATTTCTTATCCTTTAAAATCTCTGGCTTCTGAGGATTTAAAAAAAATTGTTCCGGTAACACAATCAGACAACCCTTAGCAAGATGTCTAGGTCGATCACATCTTTCACAGA
Organism: Viscum album; assembly: GCA_963277665.1. Taxonomy (NCBI): domain Eukaryota; kingdom Viridiplantae; phylum Streptophyta; class Magnoliopsida; order Santalales; family Viscaceae; genus Viscum; species Viscum album. The sequence continues at coordinate 277,264,766 of OY728127.1, forward strand.
TAGTTTCCAATGGTTCGAACCTATTCTAAACTTTTATGGGAACATTCTCAGGTATCTTATGGACTTTCATTAGAGATTTTTTCTTTTGAAAATATTCAACCCCCATCAATCCATATCTTTAAAATCTTGTGGAACAGTAGTAATGTTGTTGGTTGAACCAACACATATTTTCCATTTGTCCGAATCCACCGCAATACCAATAGTATCCATAGAATGAATATTTCCATCTGAAACATCCATACTGAATAGATTTGTGAACATGCTTCTCAAAAATATTCTTACTAGAAATATTTTGAGCATAGACCTTCATATTTTTATTTGTAACTTTCTTCTTCAGCTCAGATTTTTGTTTATAATTACAAGAACCTGAAGTAGTAGAAATATTTCTAGACTCAGGATATTTAGAGGCTTCTAATTTTTCAATATTACTAACTTGGAACACATACATATCCTTTCCAGCATTATTCTTATCAGAACCAGTTCCATCTTTCTTTTCAAAATTTTAAGGTAACTTTTGTTGATCCTTATTAAGTTCATTCTTAGGAGAAATTTCACCAACTTATGTAACAAATTTTTTGAACCTTGTGTTCCTTTCCTCAGTTTTAGAAAGTTTATGTTTTGAAAGTTCCAACTATTCTTCTTTTTCCTTCATCTTTACTTCCAAATGATCATTATTATTCTTTTCACTCTCAAGAGGGTTCTTCAGATCATTAATATCCTTTTCAAAATTTTCTTTCTCATCAAGAAAACCTTCTTTGTCATTTAATGAAGAGTTTTTATTTTTCAATTTCCAATTTTTCTTCTCAATCCTTCTGATCTTTCTCAAACATTCTTCCAGATCTTCTTTTAAATACCGTTCAAGTTTATTTTCTTCTTCTCTAGAACTATTGCTCTCATAATCTTTATTATTCACTTTTACAAAAAGGTACTCTTTCTATATTTCTCAGAAATAGTTTTTTCAGATTCAGTCTCACTATCATTATCTTATTCATTTTTTGACAAAAAGTTTCTTCTTTTTTATTTGAATAAATTTTTTTACCTCTTCCATAATATTTATCTTTGTTACCCTAGTTCTTACATGACCTTCTTGGTCTTCTGTCTTCTTTATCAATATCTTCATCTTTACCTTTTTTAGGGAAATTATCCACAAAGTGGCCAACAACTCCACATTCAAAACATTTTAAAGGGAGTTTTCCTTTGTATTTCCCTATGCCTATTTTCACTTTTTTAGAAAACCTGGATAAAACTTCATAATTTTTTTGACATAACTTGTCTTCAGAGTTGGATTCACCAGCTTCATCTTTAATAAGAATTTTCTTCGACTTCACTTTCTTTAGATCCTTGAAATAAATTTATCTATTAATTTTGATTTTCTCTTCATAGTCTTCTCCATTATCATTTCATAAGTGATGAGAGTGCTATGAAAATCATCTATAGATAATGTTTCAGGGTCTCTGTATTCTAGTGATGAAACTTTAACATCAAATTTTTTGGGAAGAATTCTCAGGATTTTTTCAACAACTGTATAATCCTCCAACATTTTACCAAGACATAATATTGTTCTAACAATTTCATTTATCTTGTTAAATAAGTCCCCAACAGATTCATGCTCACCCATATTTATTTCTTAATACTTTAACCTCTATATTTGAAGTTTTTCCTTCTTTACTTTTGTATTTCCTTTATATATGTTTTTCAATTTGTCTCAGATTCTTTTGGCTATAGAGACACCTTTCATTCATAAAAATTGACTCTCAAAAAGAGATGAGAGTAATTCATTTTTAGGTCTTCTATTATTCTCAAGATTCTTCTTATCAGCAAGAGTAAGAGGAACCTTGTCATAAATAGTAGGAAATCTATTTGTTGTAGTTTAAAGAACATTATCTCCAAGATACATAAGATAAATAATAATTATATCTTTCCAGATAAGATAATTATTTCTATCAAATATCAGAATCCCCTTACTGTTCACACAATTCATATTCTCCATTATAATTTCTCTTCAAAATAATAGGAAAGAATAAATGAAGGGAACCTATCCCTCTAATACCAATTAAAGTTACCCAGTTAGGATTCAAGTATCATTGAGAGGGGGAGGGGGTGAATCAGTGATATCTTTTATTTTATATTTTTTCTTTAAAATGACACAACCTTAATCTGTTGTTAAGGATCTCCTTCCTTACTAAACACAATCCAAACACAGATCCATAGGTACACAAGAATTTACAAGGTTCACTACTCAATGAGATTAGATAGTCCTTGGTATGGTACAGAGATAATCCCGTACCACACAATCCACTATATAGAAAATTCTTTAATGTGGAATACAATGAGTAGTATATTCCCTTTCACTCATGTAGTACTTTAAAGATAATCCTCAAGTGTGTGTGCACCCTCTTAGTACAAATAGGGTAATGCAATATCTCTCAACTTCTTGAAAAACCATCATAAATATGATATTTGAAAACAACTCTTCTCTTTCTTATCCATAATATTATATGAACTACATGGAATTCATAATAATACTTAGTAATATACCCCAGTTATATCTTGATCTACTTGAAATCACTTCTCACATAATTTGGGTACTCAAATCTTCAACTCACAGAGCTCATTTGCGAAGATCCTAGATTTACAGAGAACTCTAGTTCATAGAGCTCTCTAGTTCATAGAGATCACTAGATTAAAAATCTCACTATTTAAATGAGAAAATATTGGTCTTTGTGAAGTTCAGTTCTTTTTCAAAGCTCAATGGCTCGCCGTGAAGCTCCTTTCCTTCGTGGACATTGCTGCCTTTGCAGATATTGCTTTCTTTGCGACCCTTCTTCATAATTAGAGAGATATAAAATTCTCATTAAGTATCTCTAATTGTATAGAGGGAGTCAACATATATTTATAGGCGATTCAACCAATCCTCAAACCTTTAGTGCAAAGTCAGTGCCACATCAGCCCAAATTGTAGAGCTCCAAAATTTCAGCCGAAAATCACGTAGCTTCACGAAGCACCATGGATATTCTCTAGATTCACAAATCATTGTTGTAACGATCCTTATTAGTATATTCCTCAATGATACTTTTATTTCTTTGCATCACAATGCTCAGTTGTAATGCTTCTTCTTTTTACAATTTGCAAAGCTTGCCGCAATCCAAGAGCTCACCATCAGAATTATTTTTTCCTTTGCAATTTAATATTCAAAAATCCTCTCTTTTCAAAATTCATGCTTTTTCCCTATTTTTATGAGATCTTCAAGGATATCCAAAAATTGAAATTCTATCCAATTCCAAATTTTGAGACCCAAAAACACGGAAAACACTGGGAAACGATGCCACCTTAATTATATGCTTTGGTAAGAATACCCATGCTTCTTTACTATCATATGGATTCTTCAACAATTAGAAACTTTCATCATGAAACTTATCTTTGATGATAATTAGTCTTTAACCAATCACCTTTAGCATTATCAAATTTACCGTGTAAAGTATTGTAGCTTTCCTTTCTTTCCTCACCCACTTATATAAAGTGATGTGATTCCTTTCCTCTCAAACTTCATTGAAAACAAAAGACAATACTTCTTGCATCCAAAAACTCCATCAGCCAACTTGGTCCTAATAGTTCACCTGGAACAGAATGACTGTGCTAAATTTTTGTACTAAAAAACAAGTGAAGATTAGTATAATTTGGTACGACTAAAATCCTATCAGCGTTTGCTCCTTGGATGTAGCCCTTAGTTGTGAAACAAGTAAAATTGTTGTGTCTTCTCTTTTCATATGATTTTTTATTCTCTAATCCTTCTCATCAGAGTGGTTTAAAAAGTTCCTACCAATGTGGGAACAAGATCCATCAGTTTAAAAGAAAAATTTGACAACCTGATTCACTCCTCCCCTCTCAGGGTGTTTCGGGGTCCTTTAGTGGGACTAATCCCTATGATGTCTTGTAATTTACATTATATGGCCCTATAAATTTATTTTAGAATTATCAATAGTTTTTATTCTTGATCAAGTTCAAATTGTCTTGATATTATCATAAAATATTTCTCATTTTCTTTCAAAAAATAATATTTCAAATTAAAGGGTAAAAACTTAAGTTTTTGTTCTAGTGGGTGTTCTAATTATGGTTTCAACCCAGTTGTTTCCATAATTTTTTCATATATATACAAAATAGAAGTTTGATTATCATATTTAAGTAGTTCATCAAAATATTATTCATCTAACTCTTCCAAATTTCCACTTCAAAAATCTCTTTATATATTTAACTCATTTAAAAAAAATTATTAGAAATATTAGGTGACTCTAGATATTATAATAGTTTTATTATTTCATATAATATTTTAATATCTTCTTTATAAAAATGGATAATTTTGGAGTTAGAAATTGTTAAAATTGATTTCTCATCTTGAGAATATTTCATTGAATCAAAAATATTGAAATTTAAAATTTTATCTCCAAAATACATTGAATGTATTCCCTTATGTACATTTTCTATGTTTTTATATATTTTATGAAAGGGTCGACCAAAAATGATAGAGTAATAGAATATAACTCTTAATTCCTCCATGTTTATGATATAAAAACTAGTTGGAAACAATATTCCTTTCAATATTACCATAACATATTATAAGAATACTATTAGGTTGGAAATGTTTTTGTTATCCAATTGAATAACCACTTGAGTTGGATTGAGTTCTCATACTTATAGAGAAAAATAAATTGAGTAAGTCAAAAAATTAATTGATGCTCCCAAACGCATTGTTCATTTTTAAAAGTAAGATCTCCTATAAAGTAAGGGATAGTGAAAGTACCTATGTCATGATATTTCTTAGGTAGTTATGGGGTTATTAGGTAGAGAAATTTCTACCTAGAATCACCTTTTTCACATCATTTCAACATTATTTTCTTATGGAACATATCCTTAATTAATTTTTCATACCATGTAATTTGGTGGATGAAATACAATAAAGGGATTTTGACTTATACTTTTTTGAACGTTTTCAACATTTTTTACTGTAGGTTTTCTTCATTGGTCTTCTTAGATGGGGGGATTCTTATAGAGAATGTATTTTGGGGCTAAGGTACATCTTCCATCTTGAATTTTCCATTGTCCTTGTTCACTGGCTATATCATCAAAGACAACTCCACTTCCTATTCCACATGGGATAGTCTTTCATGTTACTTGGGATATTCACATTCAAATTTATATTTTGTTGGTGTTTTTTAACTGATTTTAACCTCCCTTAACATATTATAAAAATAAAACATACATTTCCTTTAGGTTTAATATTTTATTGGGTAGGGAGCTTACTTGATCCTTAATTCACTAAGTTATTCAGATTGGAAACAAACTATGTAAATTGACCTTTCAGCTCATTCAAATCTAATATATGACTAGTGAGAGTGGTTTGTTATTTTCTTGAGAGTTAAAAAGATATGCCATTGGGTTATTCATAAGGTTATATTGGATCTATAATTTTTGGTATCTTTTAGAAGGTTGAGTGATATGTCTCTGAAATAGTGGTGTCAAGAAAGGTTATTGAAAATAATATAGGGAATGTGGCCTTTTTAGATATTGGTTTCTCGCTCTACATTATGTTATATAATATTACTTGAATCCTTAATTATTGGTGTATTTTTTGTACTAAATATGGAACATGGAATCATATCTTTCAATTTATTAAACTTGAGGTCATTCAATAGTAAAATACTATAGGGAATGGAATAATTAGAAGACTAGAGGGGTGTGTGGTTTGTGATTCTTCTTGAACCCTATTTAATTCTAATTATCTCACAAGATTGGTTAGTTATTCATTTTTTGTTTAAAGTAAAGGAGAGTTGGAAATTTTTACCTCATGTATTACTTAATTGGTAGATTTCCTACAAAATTATTGACCTTTTTTATATTATTTCTATCACCTCTCTTTCTTTAGCCTGGGACTAGCCAATCGGTGCTCCTCTATAAGAATCATCCAATAAAAATCTCATTTTTTAGGAATCCTTGGAAAAAGAACACAAATAAATAGTGTTATTAAAAGGGTTAATGTGGGAAAGATTTTTTTTATTCTCTTAAATATCTCCAATAAATAATATATAATTTCTCCACTTTCTTTCTTAATTCTATAAATCTATTTCCTCATCTGTGTGGTTCTCGAATCATTGAAATTTTTATAGAGGAAGGCCCCCTGGATTTCATCCCAGGTGGTGTCTTATACAAGTTATAGATTATAAAACCATTCATTGGATAATCCATATAAGGATAATAAAAAATCATTTCAACTTATCTGATCCTCAAGGATTCCTCTAGGTTTGAAATTATTTCATACATTCCCAAATTCTAGTTGAGACCATCTCTTGAAAAACCACAAAACATTAATGGTATTTGAATTATTATAGTTTTAAGTTCCAAATAATATTTATTATTCAATTATAAAAACAAACTATTTTTATTAAATTTTGGTTTAAATAACTCTATTAGTGTATTATTTAGTTGATCCATATTATCTCGCATTTTTTCACTTCCAAAGGTATCTCTAATAAAATAAGTATAAGAGGATGGAGAGTCTATCCAAGGAATTGTGAAAAACTACCTCTCCACTTACTCAATGATTCCTAAGTTTCTAACTATCACTAGTAAAGTTATTTTAACATGTGTATCAAAACCAAATAGGATGTCCAAACATGATCTTATCATGTACCGAACATATCTCAAATTTAAAAAATAAAAAACACTAGATTTCCTCCTTGGAAATGGTTCCATGTTGATGAGGTGCCGTTCATGGGGATCTTATTAAAAAAAAATTTAAAACCCAATTGAATTTAATAATTATTGTAACTCATTATATCTCTAGATATGGGGTAGTTCTTGTAAGTATTTTCATTTCTATTATGTGGGTTTAGTGTGTGTTGAAAAGGATGATTAATTTTGTTTGAGAAAAAGTAGTTTGAATTCAATTTTAAAATAAGTAGTCTAACTTCATATAATACACTACCTTACCAATTAAATAATTATTCAAAATAAATATCTTTATATGTCTCTCCAATAAGCTAAAACCTTAACTGATTACCTTCACCTTGCAGTTTCAAATTGAATAATGAAATAAAATAAAAAATGTACTCCCTATAATTTCCTAGAAAAGTGACTAGATATCTCCAATCACTCCCAAATAATCCCATTTACCTTAATTATAAATTTAGTAGAGAATTAGTAGGTGGAATTTTTTTAAAACTATTAAATAAGGGAAGATTAATTTATATGCGAATAAAAATGTAAACTCCTCATGTCTAAGGAAAACAATAATTTTCAGATAAATTAAGTAGAAGAGAATTAACCCTGAAGAAAAAAATTAATCAACAGGGGGTGGGGTTATTTCTATCTAGCTCAACCACTAAGGATCTATTTTTTCATCATTTGAGAGATTATATAAAAAGAAATAAAAAGAAATAAATCTAGTAGTATCAGTCCTCATCTCGATTGACTAATCTGCTACTCCCACAGTGAATGGTCATCCTATTTATATAAATAGTAAAATGTATGGGTATTTTTGAATGCCTCAATATCTTCATATCCTATATGAGTATTATAAACCTCCTCTTCCTATTTCATGAATTCTATTACCTTTGACATCCTTCTTGGTTTTAGTGTCCATCACACATCTTTTTATATGGATTCCACATATCTAGAATGAGGGTCTAGTTTCCCCTAGCTATATATTCTCTCAAATATTCTTCTTTCTTGGAAACCATCCCATGATATTCACCTTATTATTAGTTTGGATGGGTACCATGTGGAAATTCAGGTAAGGTTCTTCCCGATTTGGTCAGACCAGGAAAATAATTTTTTATGGTTAAAACCCATTTAAATTGATAATTTCATATATTACTCCGTGAGACTTGAAATTTCAATATGTCCAAAATTTTAAGTGTTTCTGAATTAATTCCAAATTATTAAAGAAATATGCATTTTGAAAGTATGGTGAGATTGACTTAGAATTCTTACGATGCCATTAAAATCTTATAACATAAAAAAAGTTAAAAATGATGATGGAAAGTCATATGAAATGACTGAAGTCATAAACTCTACTTGGGGATCCATGTAAAGTCATACTATCTGATCAAATCACAAGGGATTTGGAATTTGTTTGCTCTGGATGAGACAAAGTGATACACAATTATGGGAGAAGTCATACATGTATAGGGATGCTCACACCTTTTCCAATTTTCCTCCAACTCAAAATTCATAGGCTAAGATAAAATTTAAATGGTTTGGAATTGAAATTAATATGCACCACTTGAAAGTATTACATGAAAACAAAAATTCATATGAAATCCCATTCACCTTTTCATTTTCATCTCAGTCTTGCAATTCAATAAAATCATCCAAAAACCATGAAAATCATTAAATCAATGTAGGATTTTTCCAATCCATTAAAGTTTGAATTAAAATAATAAAAAATATAATTTAAATCATGTTAAATATTTAAAAAAACATCCAAAAATCAAAATATGGCCTCACATGTAATTCCAAAAAGAATAAATCAAGAAAAAATCATGATTTAATCCATTTAAAAATTTAATTAAAAATTCACCTATGTACATAAAATATGATGATTCTCAGGTATTAAGTCAATTTTGGGGTTAATATTCACTGTAACATGGAATAAAATTTTAAAATATTTTGTCTCAACAATTCCTTACACAAGATAATCCATGAGAACCCAACATTTGTAGAAGCTACCTAGTTAAATATTTTAATTCTTGACATGTGTTTTCTTTGGAAGGACTCTAACACCTGGAATATTTTATAAGGGTTTTAATCTCATCATGTTATTTAATGTATTCCCTTTATGTGTGAATTATTCTAGTTATTTAGTTTGGAATATTATTCCTTCCAAAAAATCAATATGTTCAAACCATATTGAAGTGTAACCCATTAAGCAAATCATAACTTGTTTTTGTAACCCAAATTAAAATCGAACCATATTCTTACATATCCAAATTAATCTCACGAATTAAGTGCATGAAAAAATTTTCATATAAAGGCATAGGATAATATGAAATCAAAAATCCCTATAAGAGTATAGTTAGAGTGAAAAATTGCCAATGCTCCCTTTTCCAAGCAAGGTATATACCTCCAGGCCAGTGAGTAGTCTAACCCAAAGTCCCCATAACTAAGGATAATTTACTTAAGATCGACTTAAATTCCCTCATAAATCTAAATCCTAATATGTATAAACGATAATTAACTTCTTAATTCAAGACCATAATCGAGTATAATCCAAAAGTAAGGTAGAAGGAAACTAAATCAATTATCATACCTAGCATATAACTCTTAAGTTTCATGTATGATAATTTATAAAAGCAGTTTAACACTTTAAACTAAAGCATACACTCATTCATAGTATAGTCGTTATATCTTGGGATAAAAAAGGGAATACACCAAATAAATTAACATTTCATAAATTTAGACATAAGATAAATGTTTATGAATAATTCATAAATAAAGAAATTATAAACACTTTATAATTTAGCCATGAAATATGAGAATTCTATAATTAAATAAATATAAACACTTTATTTTTATTCCCAATATGAACTCTTCACATTTTCATTGTATATGACATTATACTAAAATACATGTTATTAAATGAAATAAAAACATTTTATATCTCAATTCTATTATGTAAACAATTTACAAAACTTGAATATCACATATTTAATATAATTTAAACCTTTATCATATAAATTATCAAAACACCTTTTGATATGTTTTACATAAATTTTACAAAAATGGATTTTAATTTGAATAATGAAAATTAATTATTATGAATAATTCATAAATTTTAAATATAAAATCTTTTATATTATATCTTATTTTTTAATTTTAAAAAATGTTATAAATCAACCATATAATTTTCATATGAGAATTTGATATCCAAATTATAATTCCTGCCTTATAATTTGGAAAATTATTTTAATATTAACACTTAATATAATGGAATATTTATTTATTAAATGTTTCATAAACTTTTAATAATTAATTATAAACAATTTATAATTAATTAATTCATAAACATGTTATAAATTAAACAAATATCTCAAAATTATTTTTTTAGTAATTTATAAAAAAATTATAATTTATATAAATAAATTAATAATTAAAATTTAGAAAAACTAAAATTATATATATATATAGTATTTAATGATATATGGTAAATATTAACCCATGATTGGTATGAAAAACTACCACAAATTCTATCAATCATATTTTATAATTGATAATTTAGTATCTGATTGAAAAGTAGGTTGGCGTAGGAGTAACTCATAGTGTTCGACAATCACGACCTATGATATATGAATTGTATAACATAAAACCCTATGCTTTTTGATAATAACTCATCACTAGAGGAACTATGTAAGAGTAACCCGTTGATGCCTAGAATTCATTTCTTAGAATATCATTTATATCAGTTTGATGATACAATATACTGGTTTTTGAGCATGTGGGTTGGTGATTTCATAGGTTATGATTTCCTATGTTATTCTTTATGACATGTATAAAACCAAAGGATTACACTGCATCTCATTCTACAATATCTCATATCATATGCAGCAATCCAGAAATAAATTATGATATCACATATCATAATATAGGAAACAATACAAAATTTATATCATTTTTAAAGACATAAAATATGAAAAAAAAATGATAATTAATATTCTTCATTTTAAATATGATTTAAATAATCAAAAAACATTGTAATGCTCTGATATCACTAATGGATTTTTAGGGATTGAACGAATACCATTCACAATAATGAAATAAATTCGATTCCACATTTCCTAAGATTAACCATGAAATGAATCTAAAACCATATATAAATATAAAATTAAGAATCTATGTACCTTTCACCAGTACAGACTTTACTACTGTCTTCATCATAATGGTTTGATGAAGATGTATCAAAGGAACCAGAAGTACTCCCTCCTTTGTAGTGTATCTATAGGTTGATATGAATCACCCAATTCTTGAGTGGGATTTCCATCCACCCATGGTATACTAGTACCTCTCCTAGAAAAGGGAGGAGGATTAAGAGAGATTTAGGAAGGAAGAATTAATAGGAAGTATGCACAATGGTTAGATAAATCCCATCTCATAGTGGCTGTCTCCTTATATAGCCATTTTGGATTCTCCTTGAGTGATCACACATTAACTCATATGTTACATAACATATGATTTAATGCTTTGGTCATTCATATATTCATTATATGAATGAATAGTTGATACTCCCATGCATTTCATCATATTAAACATTTAATGATAGTTTATGTAGAAGATAAATTCAAATGTTATCATTTAATGATATAATTCCTTGAATAATCCTAAGGAGACACATGAATGGTACATTAGGATTCACTACCATATGATATAACCCAATTATACAGTATTATTGGTGATGATAGTGGCATGATATCTTTTATCATCCCTTATGATACAATTATATCATACCATAATTCGGAATTTTAAGGCTTTAAGGAATATCACTTTTACATGTCTCATGGTTCTACTCAATGTCTTGAAAAAATAAATTATATGGTTATTTTATATCTATAAAATATTGTATATGGATACATTTTTTTGGTTTAGATAACTCTATACCCATTTATAGCTTGAGTATCCCTAATTATTTGTTAGATATTAATATTTTCTTATGGTAATGAATTTGAAATTCATAATCATGGTCAACACTAAAAAATCTCAAAGGGTCGTATAAAAGGTTGTATGAATTATATTTTTTATTATATAGAGTTTGTAAAAAACGAATAGAGTTATTTTATAGCTTTTTAAAAGGGTTTGAGAGGATATCCCAATGAGTTTTGGGTATGGATTCATAGGTTGTTACATATTATCTCGCATAAGGTGAAATATGTATAAATTCTATGAATATTTAGTGGAAGTGTGATATTTAAAGGTATATGTATGCACTAAATCCATATAATAACCTAAGATATGGATATACCACTATATAAGATATTGTGATAAACATAATTTATAAGTACATCACTTGGAGTGATGTACTAATGTGATATATAACGTTCAGAGTGATATTCATGAGATGTGGGATATCACACACTGTTACATTATTCATTCTAAAAAAATATATATAAAATGTTTAATTAACTATAATTGGATGATGTTTAATGGATTTAAAATATATCAAAAAAATTTAAACATTTATGTTTAGTTTGAGATTGATTATTGAAAATATTTGTTACAAAGAGTTTTAATGTATGAAAAATTTGAGAAACACTCAAGTTATTCATTTCTTGGAGCACCCAAAATTTCCTATAAAGAGGGGATAAAATCGAGGGAATGTTGTGTGATATTAAAAGTGACCCTTATTTGATTCCTAGTTCATCTTATTCTCTATTACTTGAACCTCTCTTTTCTTTCTTTGTCCTTTAACATATGAAACTATCATACCATGGAGAGTATAGATATATTACAAAAGTGTTTTGTAATTTAATTGACTTATGGATACTATAGAGATAGTAATACTTTTAATACTATTAATATATATTTATAAAGAACTTTTTGAGGAAGAATACTCTACTTAAAAGGATCATTCTTCATTTACAATAATATTTCATATAAACCAATCAAGTAAAATCATGTGAAAATAGATTTTTTAATGTTTTTACACTATGTTTAGGTATGGTAGATTTCTATTGAATCCAAAAATTTGTATCCTATAGAATATGTGGTCTCTCACTTTTCAATCATGTATTAGAAACATTTCAAATAACACTATTTGATTGTTCTTTTTCAGACATCTATTCTAGCTAGTCATTTTTTGTGGGTATATAAGATTTTTTAACCCATTTTGAATCATTTAACACATCAAGAAATTGATTTATTAAAATTTTAAAATTAATAAACATTTTAACTTTTAGTTCATTTATATTTTTACAAGGATCAAGATATAATAATGATGTTGTTTTTATGATATTTACTTCTTTGATGATTGATTTTCCCCTTTTAATATATTTTTTTTTCAAAATAAAAATTAACATTTATTTCTATAAATAAAACTCATATCATTGTTTCAATATAATTTATAATATAGGGAGATTCAAATCCAACATAAACCCCCAACCTTATTTAGGTTTCCATTTTTTCATCTTGGGGGTGTTAATGAAACATATACAACACAACCAAATATCCTTAAGTGTGTAATATTTAGTCTATAACCACATGATAATTATAAAGTATAATTTTCATGATAACTTGATAGTATTATTTAAATAAATTTTATTGAATTAAAAGTTTCATGTCTCCATGATAAATTGGGAAATTTTATTTTAATGAGAAATAGTCTAGAAATAAACTATAATAACTTTATAAATGATTTATCTAGACTATTTTTAGTGTAAAAATGAAAAACACGATGTTCAATGATTATTATAATAAATATGAACTAATTATTGATATTATTCAATGAATATTGAACAATATTATCAAGTTAAACATGATTAATTGAGTAATATGAGAATTTTCTTCCTTCGTTTAATTAGTTTGGGTAAGAAATCTCAAAAATTCCTATTTGTGAGTTGATAATAAACACACTAGGATCATATGGTGGACACATCAATAAAAATTATAAAATACCTAAATGGTCTATTTGGTGGATGAATTGGACCACATGTATTAATATTAATTGTTTTCAAGATGTTAATATATTGAATTATAATTTCTAATGGCGATGATCTTATAATAAATTTTCTTAGAGAACATGTAATGCATGAGATATAATTAGGTTAAATAACCTTTTTAATCAATGAATATATGTACATGTATAAATTTAATAAATTTTCTCATGATAATTGATCTTGGATGACCCAAACTGTCATGAAATATAATGAATATATCATGGTCAATACAACTATGGTTTTCCATATTTGATTTGATTATTTATATATTCACATAGTACAAACTAGAAAAAATATTGAAAAGTTTCTCTTGAATTTATTTTTTCTCATCATTAATGATTATTATATAAAGGTACTCAATAGATCCTTAATATCTAGTCACAAGTTGATATATTTTTTATGAATATATTTTAATAAAAATTTGGTTTGTTAGGACTTAGGAGAAAAAAATTATGTATTAAACCTTTTTTTACCATTAGTTAGACATATATTTTATCTTTGAGAGCCTTTGATTGAATTTTTAGTACTGGTAAAGGTACTTATGAGTACGTCCTGATTTATGTTTGATAAAATATTTCTAATATTTAAGTACTATATACATTATAGCATTATAAACAACAAAAAAATCATTAACTTGGTAATTAATCTCAATACAATGATTTATACCATCTATTTATAATTAAATAAAATGACATATATATAATAATAAGGAAAAATAAAAAATCATAAAAAATTTATTAAAAACATTACAAGATTAAATAATATCTAATTAAGAAGTATTTATTCATTATCATTATTCCCTACAACTTGATGGTTTACAAATAAAAAATATATATTAGAATTTATTATAACATCATCAGGCTTCACAATCTAATCAAAAAAATTTTCTTTTATACTTTCTCAACCCATTTAATTTATTATTGATAAATGTAAATAAAGTGTTTCGGTATATGGGAGGTATGTGACTATTTATCTTTCATATCATATGAAAAACACCACGTTTCAATATTTTTTGATTTTTTTGGATGTGATTTTTCACTATTTGGACAATTAAAGTGGCACAACTTACTCTTTTTATTTGATGTATTACCACCTTGAGCATAATATTTCCCTCAGCCTCAACTACATCAGCAATTTCCTTGACTATAATTATAGGGAGTCACATTTAATTCAAGGAATGAAGACAAACAAGTGGTCAAGATCTATGATTCTTGTTCAGGACTTTAATAAATTTGTTCCACAATAAGAGGACAAGAAAGTAGATTATAATACTTTTTAAATCCTTTTCAAGATATTTTTATTTCCTATGAATTTTCGAGACATGAAAATTATAATATTAATTTTATAACATATCTATTTAGGTAATATTTTCTCCACATAATAATAGTTATGAATACATATTGAACATGTATTAATTGTATTCTCTTATGAAATTAAAACCATGAAATCTCAAATGACTCCATCCATAACAATATTTTATTAAAATTAAATGTTTTAAGAGATCATAAATTTTCTTGATATTTCCCATGAGATTAAAGGCTCCTTCACCATCAATAATTCATTATTTCAAACCTCATAGAGATTATGAAAAAGGAATATTGATGCTTTGACATGATATTTTGGGAAAGTATTATAACCCTCATTAATTGTTTTACCAAGGCCATTTTCATCTTGATTACTTTTAAAATAGTGTATTTAAAGGAAACAATTTTTTTTCATCAAACACATAACCACCAAATTTTTTTAGTAGCCATTATTCATAAACATGGTAAGGTAAAAAATGCAGCGGGGGTCGTTTTTGTGGTAGTTATATCCCTTTCTAAAAAAATAAATATATAAATATATGAAATTTTTTTAAATGTTTTTAACAAAAATATATAAAAATAATAGTTTTTTTCATCTACCAAAAATTTTTCCCTAAAAAACAACTAAAGATTTCAAAAAAAATCAATAATATATTAAAAAACATAAAATTCAGTCAAGAAACCCTTACTTCCCACTTAAATGGATTTGAAATAGTCTTGTGGGGAATAATTATTATCCACATTAGTCATTTCACCCAGGTTATTTTCATCCAGCTGGATACAAAAAAATGATGCATTTAGAGGGGGTTATATTTTTAGTTAGCAGTGGTTATAATCCCCATTAAATGAATTAAAAAGGTTTTATTGTAAATACATTTGTATAATATAAATCTATTATAATATATTATATATTTGTAATGTATTTTTAATTTCATGACATGAATCACTATGGAATGTAACCGTACTGGTGGTGCTATGTGACTTTAGCCATGCCTCCCAATATTTCAGAGGATACTAACTTGTAGTGGGGGTATAAGGAGGTACCATGGAGAGACTATACACCATGTATTATAGAACTAATAATAGCAGAAATGAACAAAATATCGAACACATCCATCACATCAGAGTGCATAGAAATAATAAACAAACTAAACATGCTATAACAAAATGAAAAGTAGTCATATAAGAATACAAGAACAATATCTCACTGGACCGATCACATGAATAGAATAAAACAAATAAATAAAATACAAGTGAGTACCTACTACCAACTCCAAACCTCACCTCATTCCAATATCCAAACCTCGAGTTATCCAGATCGATCATGAAAAACTTGGGCCCCTTCCCAACCTATACCAACAACCAAGTGGGAGTCTGCTCAGATACCCCAGTGTAATAGAAAATCGAGCAGAGTGTGATTAAAAAACTCAGTAGGGTCCCACTAATGCGGTCCTATACATAAATATAAATGTATTTATATATGAATGTGACATGATCTAAATAATTAATAAATTATTTGAAACAAATGAAATACAAAAATGACCATAAAAAATCCTTAGGTTTGTGACCTCGATCGACCATACCTATTTTAGTCAGTAATATAGTATCTATGAACATGACATGAAGATTGTGCAAACCATAATAATAACCCTAGGTTCATTCACCCCAGTATACAATTACAATGACTCGAGGGAAAAACTCACCCTCAATATATAGTATAATGACTTGAGGAATGCTCTATCTTAGTATTTAAACACAAAGAATGCTCTATCATAGCATATAATTGTTCCCGACATATAAGACCCAACATAGTGGGAGAATCAAACACTCCCACCAAATACCCCACAATCCCTATAATCTTGATTGTAGAAAAAACTTTATCTACCCAAAACCAATATATTTTCAGCTACAAATCCATGTCTACCCTATAAGTGGTATCATAGACCTCCCCACTAGGGGAGTTTTCTTTAGTATCGCATACCTCTCTACTAGGAGAATTTTCTATAACAATAAAAGTAACCACTACACCAAGGTAATTTTATATTTCCTATAAAAACCACCCCAATGGTGTATACCATGTCAATTATCAACATTAACATAAAAACATGGGTGGACATCTTCTTAACCCATCCTAAAAACCATATTCAGACTCCCAACATCATGACCCAACTCATCACAATTGTAATAGGTTTAGAAGATCTATTTGGGTTCTTTGGTGACACCTGTGATAGTCCCTTCCCATTCCCATATCTAACCTCTCATTGGGGTCTGATAAATCTAGTTACCCACTGAGGTCTCCTAGGTCTTATTGTATCATCACTAGCCTCTTAGGAAGATCTCACAAGGAATATATCCCCCAAACCACCCCATTTCCAAGTCAATCAAGGTTGACCAAAACACCGAACCTATCCATTTGTTTCTCCAGGGTCAATCCACCCTATAAAGTCACATCCAATAGGGGAAGAACCACTTTACACAAAATTAATTCACCAAGCTATCACATCCAATAGGGGGAGAACCACTTTCCCGAAACTCAATTCACAAATCCCAATGGTGTCAGGGTTTCAAAAGGGTTACTCTAAGTACTTATAGATCCAAAAAGAAACAAAACTCTACATTACCACATAATAAAGGTCCAAGGGAACCTATAGGATGGTCCAATATATCCCAAAAAGTCTAATCTTCTCTAAGTCATCTTAGCACTACCAAGAGGTTTTAAAGGCTTCTAATCTAGGGCCACTCTATAAAGTCTATTCCATTTTAGTGAAGAAAACCCCTCAAGGGGGTCCACATCTCAAGGCATACAAACCATACATTCAACCTTTACCATTTATGACTGAGGTGATCAGGGCATCACATAAGGATAACATGGACTTGGAATTTTTTTTATTTCATTTTAAGGAATATCATTTTAAATTAAACATTTTAATTTAATTTAAATAATTTAATAATAATTAACTTTTGAAGTTAAATGATATAGTGGAGAGAAAAAATGTCATTTCATTATAACTAAACATGCATATAACCATAGGGAATGTAACAAAGACCATCAAGCTCATTTTAAAGAAAACAATATCTCTTCCCTTTCCCAAAAGCTACTGCTCGTGCTCATCCAAGACCAAGTAAACCTGTACCTAGTTATTGAGATCTCTCTGCAGTCTATGAAATCCCAAAATATAAATTAAAAAAATTAAAATTCATTAAACAACTAAATTTAAAATATACATATTTCATATTAATTCATCGGGTGTCTAATGATGGCCGATTATTTGAACAATGGGGTGCTAGGAATCCCCAACACATCTATGTACCTACACTAAGAAAAAAACCCAATACACTCCACCATTTAAATCATTTAATTAAATTACTTTTAATAAAAATGAATATAAAAAATCATACTGTGATGTACCTTTACTAAATCGATGAGATGCCACATACATGCAACGTCATGGGATGTCATCCTCTTATGTAGAGTGGAAGCCCCATCACATTTGTCCAATTCCATTATGATACAATAGAATCAGCTTCAAAACCCTAGCTATATAATGAAGAAATTATAAAGGAAGGAGGATATGAAGTTCAAATATCATTGGAGTGCATAATTCACATCAAATCACCACTAAAATCACTAGAAAATACCCCAAAACCATTGGTGTTTAAAGGTGAGAGGAGGGGAATCAGCTCCTTGCAAGGAAAAAAAATGAGGGAAGGAGGGGTGATAACCCTCTAAAAATTAAAGGGTAAAAAATGTAATTCCACTCCCCCTTAAAACCCCACCATCTCACTAGTGGACACTTTTAGTAGGCAGGTGGCTTTGGCCATCTATTGACTAGCTAGTACAGAGCCACTAGCTAGTCGGTGGACCCTATAGGCTAACAGGGCCATCGATATAGCCACCAGTGAGCTATTGGCCTATCTAAAGCTTGTTGGTGGATATAGGAAGCAACCCCATACACCATAACTTCCTTCAATTATCTCCCATTTCCATTAGACACCTTCCAAGACCAATTATACAACCAAAAATATTCTTTTAATAGGTTTCAACCTTCAAAATTATATTCCAAACATCTATTTAAATTCCAACACCACAACTAACCAAAAACTAAAATTCCTTCTAAATTATGAGTCCCATATGGACACATGATCTTAAAACCTCCCCACCATAACATTTATTATCCTTGAAAACCTTATTGGACATTCAATTACATCTCCTGACCCATTTTGGTCACCAATTCTCATTAAAATGGAAATGTTATATCCTCAAATTCTAAACACACCCTCATAGTATGACTTTAAACATAAGGTGTTTAAACCAATGAAACACAATACATCATTGAAATTTATCACTTAAAATGTGATATGGTGTTAACTCACACCCATTTATCCTAATAAACCAAGGTGTATTCATTTGATTAATCATTTATCCCATGGTACTTCCCACCACATGGCCTTGTTTACAGGACTGGTTTCGAACTATCGTGCCTCCCCACTACCAAAATGTCCCATTAAAACATGTTACCAGTGGTCTCAAGACATTACTAACATGGTTCCTAGAACACCACACCCCAACACACATGTGAATATCGATCGAATGTTGGTACCAAACCCGATTTCAAAACTTCGAGCCAAAATAGATGTGCACCTTCAGTTTTGAAAAAAAAATACCGGATACAATGGATTTTCCTTGAAAATCATTGAAAAACACTAGATACATACCTATGATGTAAAAAAATGACATATTGGATATGAATCATATCCCACCCCATCCAATTCCACTTGAGATCATATGTTGAACCTCTTCAGGATAACCTACCTAAAAAATGATCTGATACCCTCACTAAAGCTCCACTAAAATAACTTGTTCATGATGCCTTAAACCCCATAGGTAGCACATGATCATCCAAAAATGTCAATTGAAGTCCAAATACAACATCTACTGTAAAACAATGGTTATATCCTCAAATGAAACCTCCACCATGATCTAACCATGAACACCAAGGCACCAACAATCCGAAGCATGCTCAGATGACCTCAAGTTCATCCTGAGTTTGACGCCAACACTAAGACTCCATAAAGAATCACATGAAATTTTAAAATTTTCATTCTATGAGTAATCCATATAAATTAATATCCATTTAATCACTATTAACCCAATGTAAAAATGACCATCTAATGTCTAGTTTCATGCATCCATGATCCCTCTCACATGAGGGTCATATCACTACGACCAAACACTCACTCCCCACCATAGGAGTGTCCTTTTCATTGCATGATTGGGTCAAAACCTATATCTATAGGACCCATGTCCCATAAATAAATGAACATAATGGCTAGACATAGCGGAATTTTTTCATAACTTAGTACTATTATGAAATAAAATTTATTACCTGTTCCCAGACCATAGGAACTTCATCCCTATAATTTTTTGAATTTCATTTCATAACAAGGGTCACCACCCTCAATAAAACACAAGTGCACTCCCAACCATAAGTATTTAATTATAACACTATTTAATTACAACCCCATAATGTTTACACTATTAAAACACATATGCCACTCCTCTCAAGGAACACTCATCCCACCTAGAAAAAAACTAACTAGGATCAATTTCCTAGATTGACCATATCACTATACCCTAATCCACTTACAATGCCTCCTCTATAATGGATGTAAATTTAAAATCCTCATAAAAAAACCCATGCCACCATACCCATATAGGTCACTTCAGATCCCTCGGTCCTTAGCTCACCCATGGCTGCTCTTTGATTCAAAATTTAATAGAATCCTCACTTACCAGTGCACACTGCCTTGATTCTATCTAATAAAAATAGGTGTACACTCTCATACCACCTGGTCATAAAACCCAAATTATTCTACCACTTGTTACATCACATCAAACTTGGATTATGAATGCAAATCACTAATCATGATACTCATGCATGTTATCTCATCAAGCCAAGGCACCCTCAAAATGAATCTTCAAAATTAGGCACTTCACCAGTTCCATGGTCCAACGCACACCCACCCACTAACTAAAATCATCCCCATATCATTATAATTCATCTTTGTTTTCTAAATCCTTATAAATTTCATCCAGAGTCACATGGGGTAGGTGTCTCCCAAAACTTACCCTCAAATTCTAGCCTTTCTACTAAGGACCAAACACTCAAGGTGTTTACTTATAAAACTATATGGAAACATATATACATTTACCCCAAAAACTCTAAGGGTGTCCTCATTTTCATTAAAACCCATCTCATGGGTTTCATTTATAATCACTAAGCACCGAATCACTAAATCCATATTTGTATTTTAAAGGGTTACTAGGTATCCCATGCTATCCCTATGTTGGATCTCACATAAAGGACACAACACACAAGACATCCAAAATTATCCCATATCAATATTCCATGACATATCACATATCCAACTACCCACTCAAGGGATCCATATAAATATTATGCATCATATGGTAATCTATCAGCCTTCAATGGCACTGATTCTCACTGGGAATCCACATATGAGACTTCCCCTCGAGAATCCAAACCCATCCAGTTATACACATATATAATAGTATCATTCTACATGATCCATGTTAAGAATCCCATAGTTATAGGGTTTGGCTAATTAGAATTCTATCGTAATATATATGGAAAAAAATCTTATAGGCTGTTATTGAAACATTAAATAAATTAACCCAAATAATATTAACCCACATAGGGGCTAACCCTAAGGAATCATTTTCCTATGCCAACCTGATAGGACCAACCCATGTCTCATAAATCAAGGGACTATATATTTAGTGAAGATCATTTCACTGTAGATCAACCTAACCATACATCAGATGAAATCATACGTATGCTGGTCCCACTAAGTAGAATTCCGACAAGAACATATATGGGAAAAAGTCATACGAGATATTGCTGATACTTTAAATAGATGGGCCTCTAACTTTAATGATAAAAATCACACTAGAAATACTATATGTCATGTGAATCCTAAGTTTCTAATAAGAATGCATGAGATGCTTCTTGAATTTATAGCCAAGATAAAAAATCTATGAAATAGAATCTTTCCAAAGATCCAAGATAAAAAAATCTAATAATTCATCATGAATATAAAACATCATGTGTGTCACATGAGGTAAAATTACAAATAACTATAACAATGAAAACCAAAAACATCAATCCCAATCTCCTAGAAACTTTTAATTACTATAGAAAAAGGTGTTCACGACAAACTAGTATGATATCCATCACAGGATCTATCAAATTATTATATATCTTTCCTACCATACCCAAAAATAGTAAGACAAATAAAAACAAAGCATTTGATACTACTTTATAACATCCTGAACTAGATCACTCTGGATAGTAACTAAACTATTTGTGTTATGTGATATCAAAAATTCCTCCTCGTACACTAGAGTCTACTAACTAGGTGTCTGTGGTGAAACTATGAGGAGACTATAACCCTTGTATATGAGTATCAATAAAATAAGAAATGAAAAAAATATCAAAACAATTCATCACATCAGAGTACACAAAAATAATAAATTAAATGAACATTCAATAAAACATTAAAATTAATTATAAAAGAATAAAAGACCGATCAACCACTAGTCTGATCTAATAAACATAATAAATAAAATAAATAAAATACAAGTGAGTCCCTACTACCAAATCCACGTCTCACCTCTCCCAAGACTCTATACTCTGAGTTATCCTGCTTGATCATGTGAAATCAGATCCCCTACCAAACCTGTACCTCCAACCAAGTGGGTGTCTCCTTAGATACCAAAGTGAAATGGTGGCCCGAATAGGGTGTTATTAAAAAAATGAGTAGGGAACCACTAAAACGATCCCATATATAAATTAGAATGTAGGGATATATTAATGTGACCTTATAGGAATAATAAATAAACTAATAGAAATAAATAAAACAAAAAAATCATTGTTTATCCCTAGGTCCATGACCCTAATCGACCGTACCTACTTCGCCAGTGCTAGAGTGTCTCTATGATTATCATGATAACCATACTAACCATAATAAGGAACCAAGGGTCATTTACCCCAATATAAAAATATAAAGACCCAAGGGATAAAGTAAACATGGTATACAATATAATTATATTGGGAATTCTCCATCCTAGTATTGCAACTCAAGAATTCTCTATCCTAGTATACAATGTTTCCCAAAAACTGATCCCCAAAAGTGTGGGAGACTCAACCATGCCTTCCAAAGACCCCACAAGCCTCGAAAGGGAATACATGAAATAAAATATCCTCTAAATAGAACCAATATAATCTAGGATTAAAATCCATAGTATACCCACCAGTGGTATCAAAGAACTCTCACCCAGGGAGTTTTTTTAATATCATAGACCTCACTACTAGGGGAGTTTTATTTTGTTTCACAAACATCCCTAATAGGGGATTTTTCCATAACAATCAAAGTAACCAAAGCCCTAAAATAATTTTCCATTTCATATCAAAACCACCCCAAGGTTGTATACCATATCAAGCATTGACATAAACATAAATAACATGGGTGACCATCTATTTAACCCAACTCAAAAACCATGAGTAGACTCCCAAGAGGACGATCTAACCCATCATTGGTGTAACAGGCTAAAAAATTTATCTAGGTTCTAAGGTGAAACCCATGATTTTCCCTTCCCATTGGTGTATCCACCATTTCCTTAGGTTATCATATCATTGAGTACCCACTAGCCCCTCATGTCTCATTATATCCTCACTACCCTCCAAGACAGGGCTTGTAAGGAAGATAACCCCAAGCCTCTCCAATTTTCAAGTCACTGTAGTTTTTCCAAAACACCCAACATATCAATTAGTTTATCTATGGTCTATCCGACCAAGAAAGTCACATCCAAGAGGGGGAGAACTACTTTTCCCAAACCCAATTCACCAAGTCATCATGTCCAAGAGGTGAAGAACTTATTTTCTAAAACTCAATTCACCAATCCCAACAGCCTCAAGGTTTCACAAGGGACACTCTATGAATTACTTGGGCCAACCAAAAACAAAACACCACCTTCCCTCATAATAATAGTCCAAGGGAACCTATATAAAGGTCCACTATGGCCAATAGAGACAATATCCCTTGAGTCAGCTCACTTCTACCAAGAAGTGTTAAATGATCCAAATCTAGGGCCACTCTATAAAGTATATTCCATTTTAGTGAAGAAACCCCCTCAATAGGGTCCACGAATCAAGGCATAACAACCCAAATCACAACCTATCAATCGATGGTTTAGTAGAATAAGGAAATTCACAAGGAAAAAATGGCCTTGGATCTTTGTTAATTTATTTTAAGGCATTTCATTTTAAATTAATCTTTTAAGTTAATTTAAACAATTTAATATTAATTCCTTTTTGAAGGTCGATGCCTCAGTAGAAAGACTACACGTCTTTGAATTAGAAATAAACATGAATAAAACCATATGGTGAGTACCAAAGACCACTTAACTCATTTTGAAGCCAAAACATTTCTTATGTATCCCAAAAACTATTTCCCAAGCTCATCCATGACCAAACATGCTCTTACCTAGGTATCAGGACACTACCTCAATCCAAGTCATCCTAAAACATTAATTACATTAATTAATAATAGTTAAACTTAATTTCAAAAAGGAATATTTCATATGAACTCACTAGTCATCCAAAAATTATCATTTCCTAGAGAAATGGGGTGTCAAGCATGCTTGATATACTCGAAAACTACAATGAGAAAAAACCCAAAACATGCCACTATGAACATTATTAATTCAATTTAATTTTAATGAAAAATCCTGGAAATGTTCATTGTGCAATTTAACTTCACCAAATCAATGATCCTTCACATGAAAATGACATTATACGACTTACTCCTCCTAGGAAGAGTGGAAACCTCATCATGCTTGGCCAATTCCACTATGATCTGCTGGAATCGACTTCAAAACCCCAGTTAGAGAAAAAAATTAGAAAGGAATGAGAATAAGAAGTGTGGAGGCCACTAGAGGGTGTATATCATCTTAAATCATTAAAAAATTTATAAAAAACACCACAAATCCATTGGTATTTGAAGGTGGGAGGAGAAGAGTTGACCCTCTCTTAGGAACACATGAATGAGAGGAGGAGGGGGTTGTACCCTCTAAAAATTCGAGGGGAACATGTAATTTTACCTCTTAAAAACTCCACTAACTAGAAATTGGCCATCTATAGTATGGATGTGGATATGGAATTCCATTATCTAGCTAGTACAGGGCCACTGGCTAGGACATCGGTGAGCCGATGGCCTTCTAGCGGCTAGTTAGTAGTTGTAGGCTATAGCTTCGACCACTCGGACTTCCTCTAGTGCACTCTCAATTCTCCAGACAACCTTTTGAGCCTCATTCAATGTCCATAAATACTCTTTTAAGAGGTTAAAACGTTCAAAATTCCATTCCAAACATATGTTTAAAATTCATCCCCTTAACCAACCAAAAATTCAAATTCCTAATAAAATTCAAGACCCGTACAAATATGAGGTCTTATATTTTTTTATATATGTATTTATTATAAATAAATTTATATAATATATTTAAATACATTTATATTATGTGTTTGATGATATATTTATATAAATATATATATAATGTATTACATTTAGATGACGTATTTAAATAATACATAATTTGTTAAATACATTTAATTATTATTTTATTTTACATTTAAATTAATAAAAAACGTCATATCACTTATATATTTTTTATTTTTATCAGTATTATTATAATTAATAAAATTTATTTTTTAATTAAAAAATATATATTTTGGAGGGTTTTTCCAATATATCTATACATATAATTATAAATACAATTATATCACACACACCCACACCCACATATACATGATAATATGTATATATATAAATTTATTAAATCTATTTTTAAGTTATAAAATTTACAGAGAATTTAATACAAAAATATTTTTATTGTGTGTGTGTGTTTATAGTTTTTAAATTCATATATCTTTATTAATGTATATTTACACATGTATGTGTGTTTCATTTGATATAAAAAATAAAGATGATTTTATATACATATATTTGTACACACACAAATTTTAAATACATGTATGTGTATATATATATTTGTTTGTGTGTTTGTGTGAATATATATATATATATAAATATATATAAATACATATGAGTGTTTATTTATATATTTGTATATTTAAATATACATTTTTATACAATGTATTTACTTATTATTTTATTTTTAAATTTTATTTTTTTAAAATTAAAATAAATTAGAGGGGGTTGCAACCAACACTAATATATAAAATTAGTTATGGTTTCGGTAAAAACTTTTCTAAATCACCTGAAAAAATAAATTGGAGGGGGTTTTGTGCCCCCCCTAAAAACAATTGTTAATAGACATGCATTTTATAGATCTCAACATTTAGAATCAATGAAATGTCATTTTTTCAGTGATGTAAAAATGTTGGGAACCAAGTTTAGAAATGATCTCCATGGGAAGTAAAAATTATCCCCTAAAAAACATATTTCAGAAAGTAGAGCTTATAATGATAACATGTTGGAAAATTGAAATCATAAAGACAATTAAAACAATAAAATATTTTTAAATTGAAAGTAAGAAATAAATTATTGAAAAAATGTGATGTTAATCATAAATAAGAAACTAAAAAATGAGCATAAAAACAAATGGTAAGAGGGATAAGAATGTATGGTTATAGGTTTATTTTCTACCACCATATCATCATATATATAGGATAGATGATAATATAATCAATTATATAAAATAATCTTTATTCTCTGTGAAAATCCAATGGTTGGGATTATTTACTCATGGATAAAGGAAAATGAAGGGTTGGGATTGAGAAGTGGTATCCATGAAAGGCATGAATTTTTTATAAATTATGATATCCATAATAATAATTGTTATTTATATTCCAAAAACACACACTTTTTTATAGATGAACATTATTTTTAATGAATATGAATATTGAATTAGACTAAAAAAATTAAAAATTGATTATAATATTTACATGATACTTCAAAAATTAAATTAACATATATATATATATATATTTATTATTATTATAATAAAATCTTATTAATAATTCCATTTTTAAAAAACTATTTATTGGAAAATAAAATTATATTAATGTACCATCAGGTCTAACATTTAATGAAATTTGGAAATTGGAAATTGTTTTAATTTTTTTTGAGGATAAATTCGATTTTCTAATATATTGAGACACATTTTTTTCATCTTTATTTTATTTTATTATTTTATAAATCAATTATTTTTTAATTTGGATTTATTATATTTTTTAGATTTTGAAATAACGACAAATCATTAAATTGATTGATTGATTTTGGGTGTGTAGTTTTTATTAAAAATAATTTTCCATAAGTTGATGTAGGTATGTAATAACGGCCCCACCCAAGCCTGGTTGGGATGGGTTGGACTTGAACTAGATTTTTTTGGACTCCTTTACTTTGTGGGTCAGACCATGTTGTCTCAAACTATACCATGACTCATCCCAGACATAAACTAGTTTTTTAAATTATAATAATAATATATTTTTTTCAATTTTTTTTAAAAACAAACACATATTTATAAATATTATATAAAAATAATAAGTGAAATGGTTAGATTAGACAGTTTAGGTGAAACCTTGGAAGCTAGAGGTATGTGCTTTGAGGCTCAACTATTCCAGGATTCTTTTTTTTATTTATATTGGGTTAAATTGGGATAGATTTAAGATGGGGTTTTTAGCCTACCCAAAGGTTAAGAATTTGAGCCAAACCCAAGTCCAAACATAATGGCCCAATCTTGGCTTGTCTGATACCATTCCTAAGCCCATTTGGGCCAATCCTGGTGGGATTTCATGCCATTTTTATATCCCAATGTTGAAGATTATAGTGGATGATTTTTTTATATAATTTGATGATTTGGTATCTAATTATTGTATTGGATTATTTTCAATAAATTCATTAATGATTTATCTATTATATTTTTTTATTATTGTTATAATTTTATTTTTTATATTCATTTTTTGTTGTTGATGTTTTTTTATTTTTTTGATTTGTATAACACATATAGTGTTGTAGTAGGATGAATTGAGGTTTGTGTTTTTAAGAGACGGAGGATAACTGTCATATATCCATTTTGTATTCATTATTATTATGAATTTTTTATATTTATAATGATGATTAAATTTTGGTACATAATTTTGGTATTATTGAATAATTTTTTTTTTCAGAGCATATAATTTTTTTTAGTTATAAAATATTCATTCTTATTTTATTTTAAGTACATGTTATATCATAATTTTTTCATTATTATATAACTTTTTATGTGATTTTCAAATTATTTTTTATGTATATTGCTGTTTTTAATCATAGAACATTTACTACATAATAATTAATTGATTTTGTGTAATCTTTTTTTTTCCTATTTTGATTTTATATATTATATTTTTTGTTGGATACACTTCTTTTTCATTTGGATTTTTATCTAAGAAAATGTTTGTGTTTTAGTAGTTTAAAATGTAAATTTTAGTTTTTATATGGAAGAATAAATAATTTATTATGTGGTTGAGTTTTTAACAAAAAAATTAACTCATAATATGTTATTCAGTAGATGATTTATGGTCTCAAGAAAAATGTTATGTAGTTTTTAAAACATGGAAATATTTTATTTTTTGTAAAAAAAGTTAACAATTGAATATCTTTTTATGGGCCACATAACATGTGTTTTATTATAAAAATACACAAGGATAGATTGATTTTTTTATTTATAGTAAAAGAACACATGGTTTTATGTTTAGTAGAGTTATTATAAAAAAATAAAATTGAAACATGTAGTTTGGTAAATTGTTTGTATTTTTTAATAACATATTACATGGTTTAAAAATTAGGATGTTTTTGTTAAAGTACTTCCTGGTGTTGCAAGATTTTATGTAGATGGAAAAACATGTATTTTATTATAACAAAAATGGTTGGTTTAGTGTCTCATTTAAAATTGAAAAATATGTATTCTATTCAATTTATGAGTTCTATAAGATATTTTACATTATCATTATGTAGAATTCAAGTATATTTATATTTATTTCAATTTAATTTTTAATGTTTTTCTTTTTTTATTTTGATCCAGGGATAGAATTGTAACTCCAAAATTGATTTTTCATTATGAATATTAGTTATGATAGATCAAATTATTATAAAGGGTTGATTTTTCATCATTAATTAGACATTAATTACCAAATTTCATTCACTTTTTTATATTTTAACTTATGGCCAATTGTTTTGGAACTAAAATTTCTTTAGGTTCACCACACACTATTATGATGTTCTATATACTTTATTTTATGTTCACCTAACATTGTTACTATATCTAAAAATAGTATTCCCTTGTCTGTTATATGCTTATTAGAGATGAGTTTGATAGAACTTTATATTTTTTCAATGCATGATGCTGCATTTTGTAAAAATTCTTCATATCAAACAACTTTTTAGATGCTTCTTAAGAAAATATTGACTCATAAGGAACTTCAAGAACTCTTTTCCCTACTCTTCTTTGATCATCAAACTTCATTATCATTTTATTTACTTTATTCAAAAAATATTTACCTCACAACAAAAAACATTTTCAACTTATTGTAATCCCATGTAGTTTCTCTAATACATTTTGACATAACATATGTTATATATAGCATGAATCACATAGTGTTATATCCCTTATCAAATAATACCACTTCTAATATATTTTGACTTATAAAAAACTATTAATATATTTTTACTATAATTCATTAGATATCACATATATTTATCACTTTTTTCCTCTTATTTTATACACAAGACATATTCACCAAAATTTCAGGACATTTAAAATTTATTCTAATAAAAACATTTGTTTGATAAATTAAACATACAAAATTTTATCTATGCATAAATATAGAACATGTGAATACTCAACAAAAAGAATATTTTCCCTCAATGCATAACATATTTTCCTCAATAAAGAACATTTAGTACAAAAAAAACATTTAGTCCTTATAAAAATTCTCCCTTGAAATTAATATGTATCCAATATCTTTGCAGAATTTAAAATTCAATTTTTTTTTATTTTTTAAAACTTCAAACCATATTAATATTTCCCATATTCATTGATTCCCATAAATACAAGGAAAAATTATTTGTTGTAGTTAATATAAAATTCAATATATCGTAACTCAATGGATGAAAAAATTATAAAATTGAGAATAACATAATATATTTTTATAGAACATAAAGTGTATAGATAGAACATAAGACACAAACGTGCACACACATGCACATACAGAGAAATGGGGGGGGGGATAGAGGGAACATACTACATATGGATATAATGTGATATGTTTAAGATATTTTTATGAATAAAACATCATATATAAGAATAAAAAATAATATTTGTCTATATAACATAATATTATTTGTATAAAAATAATTTATAGGACATATATATTCACAGAAAATTATATAAATGCACAAAACAAAACATATTTTTATAGAATACAACATAGTGGTAAAACATAACATAAATATATGTATATATATAAATTCAAAGGAATATACTACACACACACGAAGAATAATATGTTTATGTCATTTTAATGAATAAAATATAATATATATGCATGATAATATTTATCTACATAACATGATATATTTTATACAGAACATAACTTATATATAGATTATATATTAAAAAAACATTATATAAATTCATGGAACATAACGTATATTTACAGAACATAACATATTTGGATAAAACACCAAATAAATTTATATATATTCATAGATAATAACTTGATATATTTTTAGAGAATATATAATAATATATATTTACATATAAATACACAAAAAATTCTATGTATGGGTAAAATATAATATATTTATGACATATTTATGAACTAAACATTATATATATGTATATGAGACAAATTTTCTTTGTAAATCATAATATATTTGTAAGTAAAATATCTTATATATGAGTTTTATATTGATGAAGTATTTTATAATTGTATAAAACATTATATATGTTTATTGAATATAAAATATTGGACAAAAAAATATTTTTATATACAAATACATAACACATGCTATCTATGGAAATAAGAAGAAATATTTGAGACATGGTTTAGGAATTAAACATTATATACATGTACATGAGATGATTTTTCTCCACAAACCACAATAATTTTATACAAAACGTAATTTATTTACAACATGTAAATTGATTTTTTTATAAAGTTGATTCATATAATATATGTTTAAAGAATATAACATTTTCGGTATAACATAATATATTTTTACACAAAAGTGCTCAAAACATGTTATATATAGATAAAACATAAAATATTTGTGACATGTTTATGAATTGAACATTAAATACATTCATAATAAATACATTTTATTAATAAAACACAATAAGTTTACACACAAAACAATATATCTATTACATGTATATTGAAATAACATTTTATGAATGTACAAAAAAAATAAACATTTAGATAATATAACATATTTGATAGAATTTAACATATTTTTATACAAAAATACACAAAACATGTTATATATGGACAAAACACAATATATTTGACATAATTTTAAAAATTGAACATTATATATATGAATATGAGATAATGCTTCTCAAAATTTGTCTAGTTAATAGCTTATATATTACATTTATATTGATGTCACATTTTATAAACATACAAAGAAAAATATATGTCTATGGAGTATAAAATATTAAATAGAATATAATATTTTCTAGATACAGATGCACATAACATGCTATATGTGTAAAAAACATAATATACTTGTGATATGTTTAAAAACAAAACATTATATATATATATATACATATAAGATAATTTTTCTCTATTGAACACAATACATTTATATAAAATATAATCTATTTATGAAATTTTTACTAACAAAACATTATATAAATGGTTAAAACACAATATATATTTTTAGATTAGAATCTATTAAATAAAAAATAAAATATATTTACATACAAATTCATTGAAAATGCTATGCATCGAAAAAACATAATTTATTTTTAACATTTTTTTGAACTAAACATTATATAAAAACATATTATAATTTTTTTCTAAATAATTCAATAAGAATATACAAAACAAAACTTGTTTATAAAATTTATATTAACATAAAATTTTATAAATGGATTGAATATAATATATGTTTAATGAATATAATATAGTGAATAAATCATAATATATTTTCTGATAAAAATGCATAAAATAAGTTATATATGAACATAACATGATATATTTGTGACATAATTTTGAATTTGATTCTATATATATGCATATGATATAGTTTTTATCAATAAATAAAAATAAATTTCTACATAAAATAATTTATTTATCACATTTATATTGACATAAAATTTTATAAATGGATTAAACATAATATATGTTTAGACAACATAAAATATAGGAAATAACATGATATATTTTTACATAAAAATCCACATAACATGTTATATATAGACAGAAAATGGTATATTTGTGACATTTTTTTCAATAAAAATTATATATATACATTGAATATGATTTTTCATTATAAAACATAATAATTATATATATAAAATAAATTATTTATGAAATATATATAGAAAAATTATTTCATAAATGAATTTAATAAAATATATATCTTTATCCATTATAACATATTAGACATAAAAAAATATTAGATTTAAAATAATATATTTTTATATAAAAATGCACATAATCATGTTTTTATTTCATATTAAAATGCTAAAATTTGAATACTTTTAAATTCCATAAAATATTATAAAAAAGTTTTTTTTACATAAACCCAATTTCTTTTAGTTCATGTGTTTTTTCTTTTGAGGATATAAAATTCATTAAGTAATATTTGGAATAATGTTCCTAAATTTTATACAAGAAATTTTAAAATATTATACCCTATTTTTTCACATCCAAAAGTAAAAAATGACGATGTTTATAGAATATAAAGAAAGCATAGTTGATTTTTAAACATATTTTTATTGCCAACATTGATAATATATTGATTATTTATTCTACCCTATTATATTTTGCTCAATTTTTACAATAAAATGTAATATTCTTGTATAAACATTGCATAATGTAATCCAACTTTCTATGGATTGATACAAATGTTTTTCAAAAATACAAAAACGAATTGAAAATAGGAAAAATTATTTACTTATATGTCATTTTTATGATTATTGAATTAGTTTATTTTATTTAAAGATATTTTGGATATTGAAACTGTTTATCAGTGATATATTAAATTGTGATTCATTTTTTGTAGAGATATTTCAATGTTTGTTTTAGAATTTGTTCAGAAAAAGTTAATGAGGGGGTAGTTTAGGAATATTGATAAATTATGTTTCATCCATTTTTCCACAGACCCATAAGTAGATAAGATTATTTTTTTGGATTTATAGATATATTTCCCTTATTATGATGATAATGATGATGATGATGATTATTATTATTATTATGGAGACATTGTAGTAGAGAACTATAGACAAGTTAGTACAATTTTTTTTAGAAAAATGATTATAAAAGGGGCCCATTCTAGGACTTTAGGTTCTAAGAGGGTCTTTTGGCCTCCCTGCATATTTTATGGTTCATGATACCTATTTTAAAAGTCCTTTGGTCCCTATTGTAAATGGGATTATATGCCATATTTATAATAAAATGGAGTAATTAGAGGCAATTTAACCTTGTGGGGGGGGGGGGGGGTGGATTTATCCAATATTTTCCCATGGGGAAAGTATATTGTTTCATGTACTTGTACCCCCCAAATAATAATAGAAAATTTTATTATATAAAATATTAATTTAATATAAATATAATCATTATATGACCTTGAGATCTTATAATGAAATATTCATTTGAGAATTAGTATTATAATTATTATAATTAATTATTATCATCATTATTATAAAATTTATAGTTATTGTTTTTATTAAATAATTGTTTTAAAACAAACAAAATAACAACAAAAATAACAACTATTATTATTTATATTATTATTACTATTATTTACAATGGTCTATTAGTTAGTTGGATAGTGATGGAATTTATTTCTTTAGATGCATCAGGTTTGAGTCTGGATATTAATAAATTTTGTCAACACA
This sequence comes from Viscum album, assembly GCA_963277665.1. Taxonomy (NCBI): domain Eukaryota; kingdom Viridiplantae; phylum Streptophyta; class Magnoliopsida; order Santalales; family Viscaceae; genus Viscum; species Viscum album. Next base: position 277,298,980 of record OY728127.1, read on the forward strand.
GTGGGGGTTCGTTGGACTTGTTGATTCTTATAGCTATATCTCACACAAATAGATACTTTTTTATGATTCTATACTGGCTAGAGTTACATAGGGGTGTTATCACAACAATTGGGTCTAAGACATCTGTGGGTTAAATCTACCAATTTCGCTTATACTATTAAAATTATAGTAGTAGTAATAGTTGTTGTTGTTGTTTTTGTTGTTTTTATAATGATGATGACGACGATGATGATGATGATCATCATATAATGTTATACATATATTATTTAAAATAACGATTGTTTGTTATTAATAATAATAATAGTATTAGTTAGATGACTTTTATATTATAATATCAAAATTAATAATTGTGATTAATATCTATTTTAAAACTATAATAACTACTTATTATAAATAATAATATGAATTTAATAATATTATTTAATAATTTTTATGTTAAAAATGAAAAAAAAATTATCGATAAATCTATTATTGACAAACTATTTACTGAGAGATTTAAACATTATATTTATGTAGAGGTCCACTACCATAAGGTGATTTTTTTATTTATTGAAAAAATATCCATCACAATAGTCATAAAAATGTTTTTTATTGAAACATTTATATTAAACATTAAATATATATTTATATATATATGTGTGTTTTTAATTTTTTTTAAATTTTTTTTGACACCAATAATATGTTGTGTAATTTAAATATGTATTACTCAATTTTAAAATATTTTTAATAATTATTTGTATCCAAAGAACATTTTTATTTGTGTATAAATAGAAAATTCACACATATACATTGAAAAATATGTCAGTATATATGTATTTGTATATGTTCTGTTAACACACACACACACGCACACACTTGTGTGGGTATAAACCAGACAAATGGGAAACATTACATTCAAAAGTACTTTTTAGGCCACCAACCATAATATGAAAAACCAAATATACATGATAATGAATATAATATTGAATAATTGTAATAATATTAAATGATAATTCATGAACGTTAAAAATCCAATAAAAAATGCACAAGGAAAAATAACAATAAGTATAATTGTGATAATAGTCCAATATCACCCCAAGGGAAAGGGAAAAACTGACATTCCAAACAACTATTAGGTACCTCTAAAAATAATAATCACCTACAAAGGATATTTGGGACACCACTTGAGATACTAACACCAAACACCTCCATAAACATTGATATGAAAGGAATACATAATAATAATGAAACACAAAGGTACTTGTACAAGGGTGACTAATAATACTCAGGAAGATTATCCCAAAGCAATAAACCCCACAAAATTAATCTGATGAAAATGTAAAATGTGAAATTGTGATATTGTTGATCACATAAAGCATGATTCCAACTCAATCCTTGGGTATGAGTGTCTACTCAGAAATATCCCAATCACTTCACAAGTAACGACTACCCCAAAGTTCACAAGTAAATAACTTTAAAAACCTTATAGCTCACTATAAAAAATTTATCATCAAATACATATATATATATATAATACATTCCACTTTCAAACCATAATAAGTAGGGCCCTCACAAACCACACCCTACTAGCTAGTCACATGGTGTCATGTTATACTCTCACCCTCACCCCCAGTGATAAAATCACAAAATAGAGAAAAATTATCATGACCCATCCCCACCAGAAGCTCTCTTAGCTTGGTAAGGAAGTTAAGTGTGACCATTGATTCCCAACTTCAATAAGATATTGGATGAAGACTAGCACTGAGAGTATAAAACACTCATATAGGATTAATTAAACTCATGTAATATAGATAAAAAAATAACCACCAATAAAATATGAATATTATATATAAATAAATAACTCCCACACCCCAATTACAACTATATGTCAATATTTAAAACAATTAAAAAAACAAAAATGTGTATAATAACCACCTGAAACTCTAAATTATCCACAAAAATATACTTGGGTACCTAAACAATATCTCCTAGTCTCCACTATAATATCCTAAAAAAATAAACTCAAGACAACTATAGAGGGGTAACTGAAGGAGATATACCATAAATTTAACAAACTGACCCGGGTTACCCTCAAACCTAGCACCCAACCCATTCTGTCACTAACCAAAAGGGAATTCCTGATCCCCAATGGCTGGTGACAAGCACCCGGGCATCAAAAAACAAACAAGAAGGGACAATTTATCCAAACCTGAACAAACAAGAGGCATATATATACACAAATAAAAATGAAATAACAGAAGATTGATGAATATATACCATAACTATAAAAAGAAAGTGGAAACAAAACAACTAATTTTTTTTCCAAAAATCCAAGAGACAAGTCCAAATTCAAAGGAATAGAAACAAACAGTTACTTCAAATGATAGAGTGGAAAAATCCCATTATCTCACCACCAGATACCCAACCTAGCTAACATGATACCTCACCTCCTCACCGCATCTCCTTTCCTTTCACAGAAATGTAATACATACAAAGGTCTATGCACCACCAAAGAGGTGCATAGGGTGTGAGCTAACAAGCACAGTAGGATACCACCCAGGTGTTCCATAACAAGTCTCTGTATAAAAATTATTTTACACTCAATTTAAATAAAATATGGTATGATAAGAAGTAAATAAATTTTATAAAAAACATGGTTAACATTTCCCTCTTTATCAAAATTCTAAAAAAAAGAAGTTATATCAATTTCAAAGAACATTTTTTGTATTATATTTCACAACCATCGACATGTACATAAAGTATAAAATAGATCAAATACAATAAATACAAAAATAAAAGTAGAAGAATAGGAATCATAGTACAAATTAATACAACAGGTCAGGTAGAAGACTACTCATACCCATTAATCTATGAAACAGTTCACTATAGTACCTGAAGCCAACGATCTACACACCAAAACCAGGGAGACACCCCAGAAAGTGAAACCCCAATATCAAATACATTCCTAGAGACAATGATCTACACTCTTGGATTAGAGGAACACCATATAAAGTGAACCCCCAAAATGGATGATGAACTCAAGCTAAACCTTCCACCTATCACCCAAGTAACCCATGTGCTCATTTTCACAATCATTTCAATGTTTCATAAACTATTTCAAAAACCATTTCAAAAACCGTTTCACAAAACCATTTTCACTTATTCTAAGATACCCCCTTTTATATCCATTTATCAAAAACCACGAAAAATAAATTTCTTTTAAAATATCTTTCTAAGACACAAAAATAATCAGGCTAATTTCATACCAATTTATTTGTTAACCAATTAAAAATAATGGAACAAAGTAGTTTATCAAACATAGGCTAGAGATGAAACCACCTACCTAAAACTAGGGTTGCATATGCTCACAAAGAGATCCACCAACAAAGAAAACCCAACAACATCAATGAAGGCCCTAGAATCCAATCCACACATATTAGAATTGATTTAATTGATAAATAGGGTTGTCGGAGGAGACAAAATATCACATACCTCAACAAATAAAACCCACCACACCATGAATAATAGAGAAACAACCTCTGTAATGAGATTAGACAATAGATCTTGGAAGAAGACAAGAAGAAACACTAACTCATATCATCAGATATGATAACCAACCCAAGGGTGCTACCGCAATCAAGGAAAAAAAAGAAATGGAAAGATAACTTACCCAGAGAGACACACTGCAACTGAAATAGAGATTAAACACCAAACATATTGATCTAGAAGGAGTGGAGTCTCCCAAAATTGCATGGGAAATTGCCCTGGGTTGAGGGAAATGATGTGTGGAGAGAAGTAATGAGAATAAATAGTTACATTCTTGTTTTAAAACTGTACATGGGAAATTACATGACGTGTAACCTCCAAGGTCACATATATGCTAAAAAATCATCTCCTTAGATTAAAAACCATCATCTAAAATATTAATGATGTGTAAGCCCTATTCATGTCATGTAACCTTTCACAACACGAATCCCTTCATGACTTGTATCCAATGACTCTTACATGTTGTGTAACCTAGTTACACTGTGTGATATCCTTATGAATCTTGTAGAAAAAACCAGTTAAAGATAAGAGTCCAAAAAATATGTAAATTCACCATTATAGGTATACTATCATTTCCTTATCAAACCTCTATAGAAAACAAGAAATGGAAAAATATAATGAGGTTAAGGACATATGTTATATATTGGTAACAATATGTTAGAAACCACTCACTATAAATAAGTTTTGTACTCGGGAATTCATGTGGAAGATGTAATACCTGGAAAAAGATCATTCCACTGCCCCATCATAAATGACTCACATTCCCAAGTCTCATGAGAATCCAATCATTGTTTCCATAAAACTCTGACCAATAGAATCAAATTACCAGACAAGGATTTCACTTGAGAGTCAGCGATCTCAATTGTTTTCTCCAAAATAGAAACATCTGGATCTAAATCAATTTCTTCCCAACTCAGAACATGAGCGAGATCAGGGTGATACTTCTTCAGATGATACATGTTGAAAAAATCATGAATATCCATAAACTGAACTATAAATACTAACTGATAAGTAACCTGTTTAAGCCTCTCAGTGTCCTCAAATGGTCTAACATATCTTAGAGCCAACTTTCCCAGTTTTCCATGTTGACAATCACCCAAATCAAGAGAAAATTTCAAGAAAAACTAGTCACCAACGAAAAATACATAGGTTGATGTCTCCAATATACATCTGACTTTTGTTGAATCTATGCTATAACCAGACAAGGATGTACATCCTAAATCTTCACAGATGTCTCCTGAACCAAACTTGGTCTAACCAAATATACTTTACCCACCACAGCCTAACAAAGAGATGATCTGCATGAGTGACCATACAACACCTCAAAGGGATACATTTTTATTGAAAATTGGTAACTGTTTTTATATAAAAACTCAACCAGTCCCATATGGCTATCCCATGATCCACCGAAGTCATGAGCAGATGAACAAAGCATATATTCCAGGATCTAAATTACTCACTCCGTCTAACTATCTGTCTGTGGATGGTAAGCTGTGCTCAACTTCCCCTAACTTCCCTTTTCCACTTGGTGAATCCTCCAAAAACTCTAGTTAAACCTATGATCCCTATATGAAACAATGGAATAAGGACTCCCATGTAACCTCACAATCTTCTACACATAAAGATTACCCAGATCTTCGCCCTTAATGGTATCCTTGATCGGAATGAAATGAGAAGATTTCATCAAACGATTAATCACCACCCAGATAGCATTACTCCCTTAGAGAGTCCATAGTAATACAAAAAAATCCATGGACACCTCATCCCATTTATATATTTACACTGGAATTTGTTGAAGAAAACATGAGGGTTTCAAGTACTTTTCCTTTATCATTAAGTAGGTATAACAGCGGGAGTCATAATTTGTAATGTCACGATTCATACCCAGCCACTAGAATTACCATATCATGTCATAATACATATTTGTAGTGCCTAGATAAATGGACCATGAATATCTAGGACAATTAAAAAAGAATAAAATCCTTACAAATGGTGGGAAAAAAATCTAATCCCCATAGTTGAGAATATCATTTGAAGAAAGAGACCAACCAGAAATGGTCTTCTCACCATAAAGGCTTTCTCAAACTCTACTAAAATCATCATAATACTATTGAATTTTCCAAATAGACTCCAAGAGATATGATGATAACTGAACACTCTTCATAAACATACCTAAAACATCCTCTTAAGTGTCCAAGTGAAACTAAGTGAAAATCACTATAACATTCCACTCCTCCTTTAATTCTAGAACAACTTGTGATGGTACTTTTCTATTAAGAATGTCTACAACAATGTTTCCCTTCCATTGGGTGTTGGTGATATTGTAGTCAAGCATCTAAAGGTATTCTACCCATCATATCTATCTGAGATTTAAGGCCTTTTGAGAAAAAGATATAGCTCAAAATTTTATGATCAGAGAATACTGTGAACCTTTCCCCAAAGAGATAGTGCCTCTAACATTTAAGTGCATGCATAACTGCAGCAAGATCTAAATTGTGAGTGGGGTAATTATTCTCATGTGGTTGGAGATAGAGAGATCCGTAAGCTACCACCTGATCACCCTACTTAAATAGACATCCCAAACCATCACCATAAGAATCACAAAACACCACATATCCCTTATCGGGCTCAGGTAAGATCAGAATTGGAGCAGATGTAAAAAATCATTTCAATTCATCAAAAGAAGACCGGAACTTCACATCCCATGTGAATTTCACCGCTTTCCTAGTAATAGCAGTCAAAGGTGATTCCATCTTATAGAAATACTTAAAAAACTATTGGTAGTATCCATCGAGACCAAGGAATATTTGTATCTCAAATACATTATGTGGTTCCTTCTAGGAAAAACCAGCCATCATATTCTCTAGATCAACTGATAATCCATGTTCAGAAATCTTATTCCCTAAGAAATTCACTTCTTGAATCTAGAAACTACATTTCAAAATCATTCCATACAAACAGATACTTCTCATAATTTACAAAACCAAACTCAGATAGTGTTGGTACTCATGCTTATATTTTAAATAAACTAGAATATTATCCATGAGAACTACCAAAAAAGTGTAAATATATTGATGTAACATCCAATTCATTAAATCCATAAATACTGTAGTAGCATTAGTCAGACCAAAATGCATCATAATATATTTATAGTGGAAATACCGGCTCCTAAAAGCTGGCTTCAGAATTTTAGACTTCTGAACTCTGAGATGATGATAACCCAAGAGAAGATCAATCTTCAAGAACCAATTTCCCCCTTTAATTGATAAAAAAATCATCAGCATGGGGAAAAGGATATTTTTTTATTAATTTTTACCTGGTTCAACTTCTGATAGTCTACAAAAAAATGAATTGAACTATCTTCCTTCTTGGAAAATAACATAGGGAATTTACAAGGAGAAACACTAGGGAGAAAAAAAAAACCTTTTTCCAACAGGTTGTCTAGCTAAATCTTGATCTCTTTCAGCTCCACTGGTTCTATACTATAAGAAGGTATCGATATCAGATATGTACCTGGCCCCAAGTCATTCATAAAATCTACCTCTCTCTGGAGGAATATGTGAGAAGTCATTGGGGAAAACATCAAAAAATTCTCAAACCAAAATTGGAAGTGTGACAACCGGGTCCCAGTGACAGCACATCCACCCCACCTTAACATGGTCGTTGGGTCCCGGCCCACTAGGTACCACCAGTTTCCCCACCGACACGTGGGGCCCACCCCAGGGTCCACCCACATGCCTGAACGGGTCATTTGACTAATGATAGTCCCCACAAGCCAACACATGTCCTTTCTAGTGTGCTTTGTCCTCACTCACACACACCCTGGGAAATTTCCCAGAAGGTCACCCATCCTGATCACTACTCCAAGACAAGTACTCTTAACTGTGGAGTTCTAATCAGATAGACTCTCGAAAAGGAAGGTGCGCCTTGTTGACATGAGTAATATCATTTAGCCATTTAACCCTTTATCATTTGGGGGTATTACAATCACCCCCCTTTAGAGCACAACTCCCCTGTTCTGGGCCCTACATCTCAACCCAGGCAGTGCACCGCACTTAAGGCTGGGTTCCTCCTTTGATACCAAATGTGATAACCGGGTCCCAGTGACAGCACAACCACCCCGCCTTAACATGACCGTTGGGTCCTGACCCACCGGGTACCACCAGTTGCCCCGCCGACACGTGGGGCCCTCCCTAGGGTCCACCCACATGCTTGAACGAGTCATCTAACTAATAACAGTCCCCACATGCCAACAAATGTCCTTTCCAGTGTGCTTTGTCCTCACTCACACACACCCTAGGAAATTTCCCTGAAGGTCACCCATCCTAATCACTACTCCAAGCCAAGCATACTTAACTGTGGAGTTCTAATCAGACAGACTCTCGAAAAGGAAGGTGCACCTTGTTGACATGAGTCATATCATTTAGCCATTTAACCCTTCATCATTTGGGGGTGTTACATGAAGATCAACAACAGAAGAAACATCAATGGGATCAAATGAAAAAGTAGACAACAAACTCCCGATCTCTGGGCGGAAGGCCATGAACGACCTGACCTTGGGTCCCACACCACCAAAAACATACGAGAGCTCCCATTAGCGATGAGAAATGAAAAACACCAATGGTAACAATTAACCTCATCTCAATGAGCAATAAGAAAATCCATACTTATAATGACATAAAATAGATCTAGACCAAAAATGAGAAACTCCAAGACCAACTCTCTATCATCAATAATTTACAAACGAGGACACTTAAACCCCCAATCTCTCCTCTTTCTAATAAGTGTATCTAACTCTATTGAAAAGGAAATAAGTTTTGTTGGAAGTTTAATCATATCAATAAAACATGTAGATATACAGAAGTGGGAGGAACCAGTATCAAATAATACAATTGATACTAAAGGTTAAATAAGGATAATACCTCACACTATCGCTAAACCTACATTAATGTTTGTTGGAAACTCATATACTGCGTGAAAGTGATTCACTCCTAAGGTATATGGATGGATCTTTATAGTCCTTAAAGCTTCTGACTGTACTACAATAGCATTTGGAGCCAAAGAACCCTGAACAAAATGAGGCGTAGTCATTTCTTGACAGAAACATTATAAATTACAAACATATCCACAACTATTGAAAGTATATGTAGGAATAATAAAAAAATATTTGGTGTGTCCAACCTTTCCATACAGATAGCAAGTCAGAGGCACACGGTTAGTAATAGAAGATGGTGGGGTGGAGGCTCACTACTAAGACCCACCACCACCACTTCTACATAATCCTACCACTTCCTCTTCATCCCATGCACACCACTATAGTTCGACTATATGGAAGATAAGGGTTGGGAAAATAAAACTTGATTTCCATATTCATATCTACCATCATATCTCTACCTACAATCTCTGCAGAGGTAGAATGTTTCAACATAAACACTTTCTATCTTTATATCCGGTCGTAAACCCAACAGGTACTTCTGAGCATTCAACTGGCCACTCTTCACTTTGTTCAAAGCAAAATAGACCAGCTTAGCAAACTAATTGATGTATTCCAAAACTAAAATCTATCCATGTTATAAAGACATAAAATCCATAGACTTCTCTATAATTAATGACTTTGGAAAAAAATTCTAGAAGAATAGGGTTTTGAAACCCTTACAATCCAAGTCCACGTGTCTATCTTCCTGGACCATAGACTCCCACCATCGCTTGTTGGAACCCTTTATCCTAAACACTGCACATTTCACCATGATATTCTCAGGTTTCTCTAGGAAGTAAAATATTTGATCGATTCTATCTATCAATTCCTCCACCTCTTGAGGTTTTTTCATTCCTTTAAAGGACGATGGATTCTCATGTAAGAATTCCCAAGATCGATCTCTCTATCCTCCAGCTCATGGATGTACCTTGAAAAATACATTGTGAACTCGTGGCATATCATGATTGATAACACAAAGTGCCTATATGATAGTCTCAATGATATTATAATATATAAAAGGATTCCCTTGTAGGGAATCAGCTACACCTTCTTGTGTAACTCATTAAAGACATCTCAAAGTCATACTGTTGCACAATGAAACATAAGAACAATCAGAAAATAGAACTAATCTTAGTTGAAATCATAAAAAATATAATAAAAACTTATATTTAAAACCAAACCCAATACGAGAGATACGTATCCCAACATCACAAGGTATCTCGAATCTCGTTACGACAAAATCTTACTAGGCACTTATCAAAACATACCTCTCAAGTCTTGAAAATACTCTATCTAATCTAACAGATGTACCAGTACCTAAAATTTGAGGATAGACCTCCTCAGATACCAAAATATAATGAACTGAATTGGGTTACCCTCAAACCTGGCACCCGACCCATCTGTCACATACCCGAAGGGTGTACCTGATCCCCACGGGTTGGTGACAAGCACCTAGACATCGAACAACAAACAAAAGGGATGATTTCTCCCAAACTGATCAAAATATGAGACATATATATACATGAAGAAAAAATAAACAGTGGAAGACTGATGAATATATACCATAACTGTAAAAAGACTGCGAAAACAAACCAACTGCAAAGTATCCAAAACTCCAAGAGACAAGTCCAAATACAAAGGACTATAACCAAAAAGCTACTCCAAATGATGGAATGGAAGAACTCCCCCCCATACCAGTACTAGCTACCCAACCTAGCTGACACAATACCTTACTACCTCACTCAATTACCTTTCCTTTCCATGAAATGGAATACATAAAATGGTCTACGCACCACCAAAGAGGTGCATAGTGTGTGAGATAATAGGATCAATAGGATCCCGCTTAGGTATTCCAAAAAAGTATATGTATAAAAATTACTATATGCTAAATTTAAATAAAACACAGAATGATAAGTAGTAAAATAGTTTTATAGAAAACATTGAAAACATTTCCCTTTTCATCATAGTTCTAAAACAAAAGTAGGTATATCAATTTCAAAGAACATTTTACATATTATCTTTCACAAGAATAAACATGCACATCAAGGATAAAATTGTCCAAAGCCAATAAATATGAAAAAAATAGTAGTAGCATAGGCATAACAATACCAAGGAATACAATAGGCTATGAAATAGACTACTCGTACCCATTAATCTACAAAACAATACATTGTAGTACTTAAATCCAATTATCTACACTCTAGGACTAGGGAGACACCATAGAAAGTGAAACCCCAATATCACATATATTCCTAGAGCCACTAATATAGACTCTAGGACAAGAGGAACACCCTAGAATGTGAACCCCCACAATGGATGATGGCCTCAAACTAAACCTTCCACCTAGTACCTAAGGTAACCCATGTGCTCATTTTGACAATCATTTCAATGTTTCGAAAACCATTTCACAAAACTATTTTCAATGCTTTGAAGATACCATTTTTCATTAAATTTTTAAAAAACCAAGGAAAATCAATTTCATTCAAAATCTCTTTCCAACACACACAAACAATCATTTCAATTTCCTACCAATTTATTTGTAAACCAATTAACAATAATGAAACAATACTTTTTATAAAACACAAGTTAGAGATGAAACCACCTACCTCAAACTCGGATCACACATGCCCATAATAGGATCCACCAACAACGAAAATCCAATGATGTCAAAAAAAGTCCCTAGAATCCACTCCACACATCTTTGGATTGATTCAATTAAGAAATGGGGTTGGTGGAGGAGAGGAAATATCACATACCTCAAAAAATAATGCCCACCCCACCATAACTAACAAAGGAATGACCTTCAGAATGAGATTTCATAATTGATCTTGGAAGAAGATAGGAAGAAACACCAACTTAGATCAATTGACCAGATAATAAAACCCAAGGGTGCTAGCGCGATCAAGGAAAATGAAGAAGTGGAAAGATAACTTACCTCAAGAAACTCACCTCAACTGAAACAGAGATTGAAAACTGAACAGATCGATCTAGAAGTATAGGAGGCTCCCAAAATCACCTTAGAAATTTCTATTGGTCAAGGGAGATGAATTTTGGCGGGAAGAAACAAGAAAAAATGGCTACAAATTTGTTTTCAAACCATACATGGAATGTTACAAGATGTGTAACCCAGTTTCACGATGTGTAACCTCCAAGGTACCACATACACTGAAAAAACCTTATCCTCATATTAAAAACCATCATTTAAAACATTCAAAATCTGTAACTCCTCTTCCTGACATATAACCTTTCACAGAATTAATCCTTTCACGACTCATATCCAGTAACTCTTACATGCTGTGTAACCTTGTTACATGGTGTGAAATCCTTTTTCATGCTTTAGAAAAAATGGTAAAATCTAGGAGTCCACCAAATATATGAATTCAACATTATAGGTATCCTACAAATTTCTTCTCATCCCTCTATAGAAAATGAGAAAAGGAAAACCATAATGAGGTTAAAAACATACCTAATAGACCGGTAACATGATGTTACAGAAAAACTATATTTATATATGATATACATTTGGGATGTATGAAAGATTTCATGAAAATTATGATTTTTCAGGCATTGGGTATATTATTACATGAGTTATACCCTTAAAAAATCACTCAAAAAATGGTTTAAACTTACAGGGAGTGTTTTAGTAATCGTAAATAGAGGATACCCTCATGCAGGAATGGGTTCCTACATTCTGGTAAAGAAAATATTTTTTAACAATGGTATTTAATATATAAATTGGTTTTAACGGTTTATAAAATGTTTATAAATAATTATAAAAGTTATTTTGGGATATTTAATTTATAAAGGATTTGTAAATAAATAAATTAATTATAAATGATTTCTTATTAATTGAATAAAGTTTTATAAACCTTTTATTTTCACCAAATATTAAATTTTAATATTTAAAATACCTTTTATCAAATAATATAGAAATTATTATGATATAGAAATAAAAGTTTTTATTTATAAATCATAAGTAAATTATTTATAGAGGGTTATAAATTATGAAATAATGACAAAATATAAATTTTTTATATTTAAATTATGAATTGTTGATAATAAATTATTTTGAATTATTAAAATTAAAAGGGGGGCTTATTTGGATATTATTTAAGCCAAATAAAAATTCTTTGATGATTGATATGATCAAGGTTCACATAATGATTAATTATATGATATTTAGATTATATAAAATATTCACATAATAGAAATTGGATTGTAAATTGTTTATAATTCATATAATACCATGTATTTAAAATGGAAATTCTATATAATGATAAATATGAAAGTGTTCATATTGAAATGAAAATAAGTTTTTTATATTCCAAATTATGTAATTTTTATAATTCTAAAGATGAAAATTATAAAGGAGTTTATAATTAGAATTTATTTATGAATTGTTTTTTATCTCATGTTTAAACATTTGAATTGTTAATTTATTTAAAGGTTATTCCATACTATATTAATGATTAGTAAATTGTTTAAGAAATGAGAATATTGAGTATTATTTAGTTTAAAATGTTTAATTTATTCTAGGATCGAGCCTTACATTACGTGCTAGGATTAACACAATATTGAATTTTGTTTTTCATCTTACTTGACCTGAGGTTTGTAATTGAAGTTATTAGTTTGAATTTAGTTATTGAATATAGTTTTTTCATATTATGTGTTAGAGTTATAGTTAATTGGATTTTCTCTCGAGTGAAGTATGCCTGGGTAGAGGGACTTGGGACCATACTACCTACTTACCCAAAGGACCATGACTTGTCTAGGAATGTGAATAGGGTTAACTATCTATTTATCCAAGATTAATCCTGTGGAGATTTTAAATTACATATAATTCCATTCCATTACATGAATTTTTCATACACCTATTGCATATGATGCATCAAGATATGTATGAATATGTTTGACTTATAATTTTGGGTGAGTAACATAGACATGTGGGCTGTGTAAAGAGTTACACATCAACATGGTTTGAACATATTGATTGGGTGGAGGGAAAAGGTTTCCAAACAAATATACTAGAAGATAACATACATACAAAGTAGTAACATGTAATTAGATAACAAGATTAAAATAAAATTCAAATACTAAGTGTAATAATCGTTCCAAAGAATCACTTATTAAGATATTGATCATCCAACCGTGTAGTTTTGTACCTTAGGAAGGTGCCCCTGGATTATCTTATATAAGGAAAGAAAGTAATAAGCGACTCTGGATTCTCTTGTTTGGTAGTTTTGTGCCATACCTGGGGTTCCCAAGATTTTCCTTTGTTATCTTGTTTTTGGTGTTTTATTTGGATACCATTTAGCTGGGAATCCCAAACAGTTAGATATCAAAGGAATAGAGTTGAGATTATCCATATGATGGATTGGAAAAAGGGTTTCCTGCTCAACTATACAAGAATCATATATGATATTATTGGGATTACTACCTACCAAAATAATTAAGTGGTGAGATGAACTCTCTAGTAGACCCATTAATTAATGAAATATGGATATTGACCCACTAATGGATTTGATATATTTTAAAAGGGGGTCATTATTTTAGTGGGAGACTAGTTAATAAAGATCCTTATTAATTTGTTTTAATACATGATACTCATTTTATAAAATATTTTACTGCAGATAAATGAAATCATCATAAATATTAGCCTTAATATTATTCTGTAAAAATAAAAAACTTAATTTTATCAACTTTATTGATTGGAATATAAATTTTAGGATTGTTCTCAAACAAGAATGAAAGTTCTATGTTTTGGAACAACCAATTCCTCATAATCCAACCAGTGAATCTATTCAACAAAAGGAATTAGATAATTATAATAAACATCAAAAGGCTTTACAAGAAGTCTCTATACTCATACTGGTTGAAATGGAGTCAAATTAAAAATGAAACATGATACTATTAGTTTCTTTCAAATGAAAAATAACATAAAATGGATCTATCAAGAGAAAGTAAGGCATAAAAGGTCTGAAGTTTCTAAATCTCTTTTTCATTAAAAGATGATATAAGGAGGCTTAGTATCTACTAAAGTACTCAATATGATTGGATACATAATTGAATTGAAGAGACTAGGTTCACCTTTAAAGCTTGAGTTGGAAACTGATTTCATTCTATAGACACTACTATAAAGGTTTTGATGGTTTTTTGTGAATTAAAATATGAGTGAACTCAATAAACCTTTATCTAATCTCTATAATATATTGAAGATTACTGAACAATACATAGGTAGTCTAGTTTATGGTACTATATTGATATTATATAAGGATATGAGTAAAATTAATATCCAAAAAGGGAAGAAAATAGTTCATGGAAATTCCACACCACCTTTCAAACTGAGAAAAAATGTAAGGAGAATGTTCTCATTGTGGAATGTTAACCCATTGGAGATGAAATTGTATAGATTACTAGAAGGGTTGCAAGAATACAAATGGACTGAAAAATCTAGGTATGAATGTTATATAATTAATTCATTTTATGGTATGTGATATGAATTGTATATTTTACAAGTTTTTAAATATACAAGTCAATAAAAAAAAATTAAAATAATGAAATGAATGATCATGCTTGAAATTAATTTCCAAGTGATAGAGGAAAGGTGTCACTATATTGGAGATTTGGCTACTTCATGCTCAAAATAATATTTTTTAAGATGTTTATATTCTCATTTTTGATGTTGAAAAGATCTTGTAAATAATGATTAAATTAGATGTATATTGATACACATATTAATGATTTTTTCATTTATATAACAAGGTTTATAGAGAGACTTAAAAATGGAATATTATTGTTAATGAATTTATCCTATTGTCATATATGAAAATTTTCTAAGAATATAATTAAATTCAAATAATTTTTACCTAATATTCTCAAATTTTTGAAATATATACGAACTAGGAATATGATTTCTAGGTTTTAATGTAATTTATTGATAATTAAAGTAGCTAAAATTTCAATCCAGAAGAATAAAACTGGTGGAAAAGTTCAACAATGTTTCTTCAAGAATCCAATCAAGGTTATTGAAACCTAGGATTATTAGGAAGTAATATTAAAAATTAAATTTGATTATATTTTATAGGATATACTTGAAGGAGTTTAGGAAACTCCATGGAATATCCATGTTAGGTATTAATATTATAGAAATAAATTATTCATTTTGAAAGGTATGTGACACCAAACGCATATTCTACAAATTGTTGTAAATATAAAGGAGTTAAAAATTAGAGGAATAATTTATTGATTTTTTATTTTATACCCATTATATGAAGTAAATAGTTTCTATAATGTTGATTTGAATATAATGGATTTTATTAGGCTCAAATGAATCTATGTAAAATATGTGTATCTTCATCTCATTTCCCTTATGTGATAAGAAAAGTTGTTCGATTGAAAATATTTTTTGTGAACAAGTATGATATAACTAATTTTATACACATGGTTTATGATTCATGAATTTCTATAACATATTTTGAGAAGAAGATGTGGATAAAAGTTTTTTATCCAAGATAAGATGTTTATCCACGTATTTGTTAAAATACGTGAAATATGTTACCATCACCTATAGATAGTATATTTTAATAAAGTATAATATTTAAATATAAAAAACGTGTTATATAAACATAGAATACCATATATGATATGAAAACAATATTTTATTTGTAACATATTTCTACTAAAAGGAAATACATGTTATTTCCTAACCTACAAGGGTTTTTGTATCTTATAAATATATTATAAAAATAATATAGTATCTAGGAGTCGAGTGGGAGTATGTTTGGTCTTAAATAACATTGAATTTAACAAATAAAAATTACAATTATATATGTTTAAAATGAATTTCACTTAATATCCTAAGAGAGTTAGGATTTATTAGTAAAAAGATGTAACTAGTTATATTATTTCAAGGATTTTTTTTGGAATAGGGTTCTAAGGATGATGATGATAAATTTATAAAAGAGTTATAAGAATAAAATAGAAGTTAACAGAGTAACATTATATGTTATGATGTTAATAATTTTTAATAATTTTAAGAAGTTGAACAATTAGAAATACGATTCCCAAGTCTCACAATTATTTAAACTGGATTACTTTAGAAATGTTTCTCACAAAATATTTTATTAGGAGATTTTTATTAGATGGTTACACAAATATGTGACATGGATTAAATATAATATAATGTGTTAATAAAAAATATAATGTGTAGAAAACATAAGGAGGATTTGGAAGTTTATCATATATGATATGAAAAACCATTTCTTATATTTATTTTTTAAATATCCTTAAAGAGTTTCAGAATATTAAAATGTATCATATTAAAGGAAACCTTAATATTATTATTCATTCATGCTGGAAACATAAATTTATATATATATATATATATACATTTCATGTAGAATAATAATAATTGACCTCTCAATGTTTGACTTTGATTTATCTATAACCTATGTTTTTCATTGGGTTTTATTTTTTGTAATGAAATGTTAAGATTTTTATGATTATGATTCTTGTATAGAGATAAAAATAGGCTCATGAGGCACAAAAAAAATATTAATCTTTGTGTGAAAAATATGACCTATTAATTATAACACATGGAGTGTCATACAAATTTATTTGGTATAATAGGGGTGCATGGATCATATTTGAGTCCCCACTACTTGATTTTGGACAGATACATATCACAAGAAACTTCATAATTTTCTAACCTACTTATAAAAGTCTACATATTGAGTTTGATAATATGGGAGTGTTTGGGTATGTAACTAATCTTGTCATCAGTTGGAGTTTAAACAAGATGAAATTTTTTATCTCATATGACGAGTATAACATCAGGGCCCTTGATTAAGATAGACTATGGGAGTGTGTTTCTACACTTAGATATTATATATCTATCTATCTTGACAAGGTAAATGTGGTGTGATTATCTATAAGGATGAATGACATGTGATGCATTCATAAATCTATTCTTCCTACACTCATAGAGTCAAGAACAGATGAGTTGGATATATGGGATTGCCATGTTTCATGTCCCATGGTTACTCAATGTCTTGGAAAAAGGGGAAATATGAGAACTCATGTTTTCATATGATGCAAACTGGTGGAAAGAGGTATATAGATACATGTTTTTGATTGAGATCATGCTATACCCCTTTTTATCTTGAGTATCATTGACTCTTTTCTATAGGAGTTTATTTGATTACATATATGGATCTAGAGATTTGTGTTTTTTGTTAATACTATAAAGGCCCATAGGGGAACACTTTGTGGTTGACTGAATGGGGATTGAGTCTGACTCAGAGATATAATCTAAAATTATTTTAGAGTTAATCAAAAAAGTGTTTTGTATGTGTATTCACAAGGTATTTAATATGATGGATATAAGGTAAAGTTAATGATATCTTTCCAAACTTGTTTTGGAAGATATCCAAAAGTTTTTTGGATATGGTTTCACAAGTTAGTTTATATGATACAATATAAGGTGAAATGACACGAAGACTTTTAGGAATTAGTGTAAATGGGACATTGAATGAGATATTCCATAAATAAATATTTATATATGATATATTTATGGGATGTATATCATTTTTAATGAGAATTATGACTTTCATGCATTGAGTATATTATTCTGTGAGTGATAGACACCAAAACCATTCTCTACCTAGGATATAATTTACATCAAAATTTTCCTAAGATGAAATGGCCAAGGGATTAAATGCATATGATAAATTCTTATGTTTATGAACTGAACATGGAATTTATTCATTCAAAAAAATTGTAGTTTTGCTTCTACTACCGCACTGCCCTAAAAAACAAATAAAACCGAAAAATGGAACAGGAGACGTCATACAAACAAATAAAATGTTATTTCTAACTTGGTATCCCCAAAATGATGAAACATGAGACATCATACAAACAATCGACCATAATTCTATAGTGATAATAATCAATAATGGATCTATAGGGAAGCATGAAATCCATTCCAATAATTACATCATATAGTTACATGATAGGAAATAATGAATTCTATATAAAAAAAATTTTCTTATCTGATGGGGAAAATAATTCCATCAGTGTACAATCATTGATCGAATAACCAATGAGGTTTAAAGATTCTTAATGACACATAAATACACTATATCAAGGACCAGAATCTCTATTAATGTATCAAATATAACATTTGATGATGCACTTGTGTCAAATAATGTAGAATCTATAGTATAGGTTACTAGATTAGTACCTCAAACAATAGATGAATTTTAATTATGCTCCCTATCATATGTTGAACGTCATTTAGTTTTCCCATACCATGACTCTATGCTACAACCTGACTATTCTGAGTGGGATCAAATTTCATGCACATTAATTCCGGAGTCTAGTATCAACTATGTCGACTACCACCTTGGCCTCACCAATATGTGGTATTATAGCTACATCCCTACTAAAAATTAAGAGGACCCACATAATAATGTGGAATATGTAAAGATCCTATCCCCCTAGGAAGAACCGGTGGAAAACTTTTGAAGATGTGAAAGATATAAACCAAACTCCTATAACCTCTGCATTCAACTAGATACATCATACGTTGGGCCTTGTTGGCGTAATAAGGGACTTGTTTATATCTCAGTAATTGTAAGGGCCATGTTGATATCTTAGTAATTGTAAATACTTTTGTTTTTAGGTGATGAATATTGGACCATATAATTAGGTAGATTTCATGCACAAAATATTCCAACAACAACTATGGAATGTTATATTGTGGAGTGGATAATGGATATAACATGACTAGTATATTGTCTTTAGAAAAATGGTTCTTTATATTTTTCAATAGACTCCTTAGCCTAGTCTGACCAAAGTGGTTGTTTCCCCACTTCTTTATTATAAACAATGGGATTAGAAGTGGTTTAACATATTATATTGGAAGGAAAGTGGTCCAAGTGTGGTTTGGATAATTACCATTCTATTGGGTTGTCCTCCTATTGAGAAAGGATGTCAGTTGACAATATTGAGGCATCAGGCATGGCTAACCTCATTTTCCCAAGTGAATTGTGATAGGAGGTATTTCTCATTGTCAATCCAACAAGGGGAGGACCTCCTTGATGAAGTAAACTGTCAATGTAGAGAGGACCTTCATAATGATTTTCATCATGGGGAGTACTACAATAACAACTTGAATTCAAGCCATAAGAAGAATTCCTGCAATGTGTACCCTGGAGAAGACCTTTTGGGTGGATGATATTAAGGGAAATAAATCCTTGTTTTTTGATCATCCAGACATTTATAGCATATTTTCTGTGCTGATCAGGATATTAAATATCATAATCAATCATATTCTAAGAATTAAGTGATCCTTCAGGGAAGGGTGTATAGGGAGGACCTTCATAGATAATGGCAGCAAAGTAGATAAGAGAACCTTCACAAATGAAACTACTATTTTTGTAATTTGGTAACAAAGGGGTAGGATCCTGATCATCCATAGATAAACATATGAGGTTTCAAGAACACCAATATGAATTATATCAAGATCATATACCAGATATTCATTTTCCAATCACCTTTGGTGTTTCTTCTTTTTGGATGCTCTCTTGTGGGTGATAGAGGTTTCTTTCTATGGATATCATCTTACATATACTTAATATTTTTTGATTATCTCTCATGTCACTATGATAATTTTATGATAGGTCTATGTAATTTTGGTTGGGATATGTTCATACCCTGTAGTTCCCACCAGGGTAGACCGATGACCTTTATTTGGAACGAGGGTATGGTCCTGATCTGGTTGTCCATATAATATGGGATTTGGCCAATGACCCTCTTGAATGGGAGAAAAGATGTGTATCTTCTCTAAATCTCCTCATATTGTGTTAATGAGTCACCCAAATTATGGTAGAATAGTTGTGTGTCTTCCCTTTAACCATTTTTAGAATATTCTAGGTGACTTCAGTGACCAGAACATGCATATTTTCTTATTCTATTGTTGGAGAATGTGTATGGGCCTGATCTTTTACTCCATTTCATATAGGTATATACCGATGTTAATCAGGTCAGTGGGAAAGGATATGGGTATTACCTATATTTTTTACCAAAATATTCTTGGGGATTTCTTTGAATAATACCAGATTATACCAACAAGCTTAGTAAATGTGGGAAAATGTGTCCTCTTGCTCATAGTTTGCCATCATATTTAGTTAGTGGGATTCTTTGGAGGGTATAGATGTAGGGCCATGTTCTTGGTTGATTGTTCACTACCCTCAGGGGGTTTACCTGACTACCTAAGTTTGGGAGACTTAGGTCAGACTCCCGAGGTAAACACATACATCATATAGAGGTTTTATTGCTTTGTAGCATTAGTGATGGTGAATGCTAGAAAGATCCCTTTGGAGGGTCCCTTATGCTATCTAGATGAGTCCATAAGTGATCTCTTGATCAACCTCCCTAGATAAGGTAGGAACATGTTATTTCCTTCCATAGATATGACCATGAAATGGTTTGAGATGGAAACTATTTACAACAAATTATGGTCCACTAGTCATTATCTAGTAGACATCTAGTAGGGATTTTTGAGATGAATGGATTTCTTAGCTTCCTCTGAAGATGGAAAGGTACCATTTAGGTGTGAATCCCAAACCAGTGAATTTGAGACCCAATGTTGAGGGTGAAAGGTTGATAATAGAGCCCTAGTTTTAAATGAGGATCCAACTTGTGCAGTAGTTGAAGCATATGTGTTCTTAAAGTAGTAAAATGTCATTTGGATCAAAGGGGGTTCTAGTTGAAAGTGCCAGAATACTTATGAGAAAAATTTACAAGAAATCCTCATGAAATCAGCATATCAATAAATAAACACATGTATAATCAATTGTATCGGATCCATGTTTTTCCACATTTCATATTTTAAGAGAGAAAAATGAGCCTAACATGTGGGTGACACATGCATTTTGTTTAAGGTTCCATGTTAGGTTCACCATTTTTTTTTTCAACTACCTTTATTGGTGAGTATATGATTCGTATCACATGATTAGGTTAAACCACATTCCCATCATCCTATTATGTTTGGTCTCTATACTGCCTACTAGGTTCCAATTTATATAACCAGAAAAAAATAACAAAGGATCACTCTGTGACTGCATTAAACAAAGATAAATCAACAATTCAACATGTTAAATAGATAATATTTTATTATAAATATTTAAACTAATTAAAAGATTACCAATGACATTCGGCTTCTAGAAAAGCATTTTGAGTCCGCAGTGTGTGTCACACCCCGACCACAGACTGCCATGTTTTTATTCTTTTCTCGGTCCCGCGACTCTAGGTAGAGTCGGGTTTGGGTCCGGGTTTGAATTTGTTTTTGAAGCTTTGATGTTTTCAGTGGGTCTCAGGCCAGTGCACAGTCTCCACACTGCTAGAGGTCACCGCGCATTCGGTCTGATCATGCGTTCGGACCTGGTGAGTGCGTGGTTTCCCACCTGTTTAAACAAATAATAAGTTAAATGAATAAATTAAATTGAAAATAATTTTATAAAATGTTTAAAAATAATATTTACAATAATTTATAATATTGTTATTTTTATTATTATATTTAGTTTCTTCCGAGGTCCGGGGTGAGTCTCGGATGAGGTTTCTGGACTTTTGATAAAAACTGCACGTTTTGGGTGACGTCACTGGACGCACGGGCGAAGCACGACGCCGCGCAGGTTCGCCCCTGCATCTGCCTGGCATTATCGTTACTTTTATTATTATTAAAATAAAATTAATCCAATTATTATTTTTATTTTATTTTATTTTATTATTAATGGTTATTATTATTATTATTATTATTATTCTTATTGTTGTAGTTATTATTATTATTGTTATTATTATTTATTTACTTTTACGTTTTTCTTCTTCTTCTTTTGTTGTTCCTTCTTTCCTCTTTCTTTTTTTTCCATTTCATATATTCCACACGGTTGTCCCCTCCTCCCTCTCTTTCTTCTTATTTTTTTTCTTTCCACGTGGGTGTTCCCCACCCCCTCTTCTCTCTCGTACAACTCGGCTCCTCCCTACACAACAGCCCACATCCTAGCCTCCGCACCTGCATCCTGCTCGCTCCACCAGCACCTCTCCTCTGCCAACCTCGCTGCCCTACTCACCGGCCAACCGGGCTGCCCTCCCTGTCCAGCACTCCCTTCTCCACTTCCCGCACAACATCCCAGTGATTAAAACCCCTCCATGCGCGAGCAGCTACCTCCTTATTCGGCTCCGCCCTCTTACAGTGCCGACCTCACCCCAACCTCTGTGTCCGGCTCCACCCTCCTGCAGCGCCAGCCTCCCAGCCTCCCTGTTCCGTTCCCGGTCTCCTATCTGCCCTCGTCTGCTCGCCCCCCCTGCGAGTCCCGATCGCCAGCCGCTCCACGCCCCTGTACAGTGCCTCCCATGCGCTCCCCTCCTGCTCCCTCTGCCTCACCCACGTCCAACCCTCCACCAGCCTTCGTTAGCCCTTCGTCGACTCTGGCTCGCCCTTGACGGTGCCCCCGGTTCCCATGATCCACCTAGCGCAGCCTCCCCTTCGTCCGCCAGCGTGCAGCAACCCCTGCCGATCTAGCCTCCTCGGCGCACCAGACCAGTTGACCCAGCTGGCTCCGCCTCGGCCTGCGGGCTTGCAGCAGCCCAATGCTCCCTCCTCTATTCGTTGTCCGCCAGTCGCGCCTCCAACCCGCTTACCTTTGTTAGGCCTCCGCGAGCTATGGCACACCCTCGAAGGTGAGCCCGTGTACTGACCTCACTCCCTCCCTATTCGGGACCCTGTTCCACCCTCTTTCTACTCCGGTTCGACCTCATTCTAGCCTCCCCCTCCTTCGGGTTGGCTGTCTATGTCACGCGCCCCGCTCAACCACCCCGTCGCGCGCCCTCTGTAGCCCCCTACCGTGATCTAACCCCAGTGGCACTGCCTCGCCTGCGCTCGAGCAGCCAACCGATGACTTTCCCTCCTTGAACCTCCCTTCTCCAGCCGATCGGCCCTCGGCCTCCCCTCTCGCATCGTCGCCTTGCACCACAGCTGCTCAGCACCCCTGCTCGGCCCCGGCTCCCGCCGCTGCCCGCCGCTTCTCGGCTCACTCGCACCTTGCCCATCAGCTGTCTCGCATCTCTGACGTCTGGCGGCCCTTGCCACACCCCCTAGTCGGACCGCGTCCAGCCGTGCGGATGCCTTCTACTGTTCCGGCGCGATGCCCTCCGGCAGTCCGTTTCCATTCGCGACCCCCCCCCCCCCCCGTTGGACCCGCGCGGGGTGTTTCTGAGTGAGTGTCGTCGTCGCGCCTGTTTCCGAGTGAATGCCTTCATCTCACCTATTTCCGAGTGAGCGTCGTTGTCACGCCTGGTTTCCGAGCTTGTGTCATCGTCGCGCCTTGGTCTTGAGGTAGGTCCCCCACTGCACTTACCTTTAAATTTAGAATTTATTAATTGCTTGATGTTTTATTAATTTTAATAAATAGAAAATAATATAAGATAATTAATTTTTAAATGATTATTTGTTGTAAAAAGAGCCATTTATTTTATACCAAACTCTTGAAATATTTTCTTGGCGAGCAGACACCCAGTAGTGAAAGAATGCCAGTTTGGCCTTTAAAAATAATTTACGGAATTTCAAATGTGGTTCTGGTTTTAAAGATAAATGATTTCTTCTAAACAAGTGTTTCTGGTTTTCTTGAGAAACGAGGTTTTTCTTTAAAATTGGTGAAGGCCCGTTTGGCACTTTAATAAAATAAATTATTTTGGAAAAACCACTCAGGGGTGACTTTTGGTGTGCATTGATTGTGCGATCTTTATGTGATGTTTGTGCATAGTGACTGATTGATTTACATTATGGACGCACCCCTTTTATTGCTTATGTTGACATGGGAACCTGGCATAGTGAGTGAATATTCTAATAACAATTGCTGCACTAGTTTATATTACACACTTTCTATTGGCCCCATCGCAGGGGAATACTGAGTTATTGATGCTATGGGGATTGGGCCCCTCGGTTAGGCCATGCAGGGCTATGCCGGGCATTAGGTCGTTATGACGTCATCGAGTTAGAGCATGCTTTTAGGATGAGTCAGATGTATAGTACATTCTAGATTGTTCACGATCTCCTAGGTTCGAACCATGTTTCCTTTAGTGGTTATTTGTATGTGGTGGACGGTTGAGAGGACTAGTTCGGTTACTGTCCCCTGTGTGCCACTTTTTCCATTGCCCTTGTTGTGTGTTGTGTGATATGTGTGGTTTTTCCATTTTGGATAATAACTGAATTTTGGATTTCTAAATGGATCACAAAAAATGTTTTAAAAAGAAATAAAACTATTCCTTTCAGACACTAAACTTGTTTTAAAATTAAAAAGGGCAATGGACTGATACTTGTTTTAGAAATGGAAGTGCGTGTGTGTGAAAACCAATATTTTTTTGTATTTAGTTCAAACCTGTAATTGGTAAATTTATTATTTAAAGGTAGTGGATTGGGAATAGATATCGGGCTAGCCTACTGAGTTTTAATACTCATGCCTATAGTTCTTTTCTATTTTTAGTATTTTTACAGGTTACAGCTTGGGTTCGTTCGCCTTAGGTGAAGTTTGGTCGTGAGTTGGAGAGTGACCCGCGAGGTCACACAGAGACAGTGTTCGTCTCTTTCGGTTAGTTTTATTTTCTTTTGTTCTTGTTAGTTACTTTAATTTGTTTATTTATTTTGCGCTGCTCTGTTTATTTTTTTGCAGCTTTAATTATTTATTTATACTGGGAGAAATCGTTCCCACAGTCTCTGTTGATGCCCTGGTGCTTGTCGCCAGCCCGGGAGGATCAGGAACGCCTCTCGGGTCATGTCGCGGACCGGATCGGGTGACTGGTTCAGGGTTGACCCGGGTTGGTTCATGACAAAATGGTATCAGAGGAGGACGGCCCTTAGCATACCTCACTTTTCAGAGCACCCTTTGTTACTTGGGATGTCTGGTAGATGGAGATTAGGACTGTCGGGGCTGAGGAGGTAGGTTTCGGGTTGGTGCCTGATCACCACCGCTTATGACGAGACCTGAGTCACCAGGGTTAGTCCGGGATTTGAGTCTTTTTTCTTTGGTTGCTTTGGATTGAGGGATGAAAATGGAGGCGAATTGGTTCACTTTGCGAACTCACATGGGGTGGTGACCCATGTGGAGTCCAAGTGTCCGGCTCAAGGTCCTCTTAGTGTTATGCTTTACCTGGGGCATGGCTCACCACCATGTCGCCGAGTTAGGTATACGCACTAGTTCCTTGTTCCGGTGTTTTGTTGTTGGTTGTGTTTCATTTTGAACTCGGTTGATGTGTGTGTGTTGAAAATTAAAGTGATTTCAAAATGAAAAAAGGGGTTTCTTCCAAATTGTTTTTGAAATTAGTAAAGCAGGTTTTCAATGAGAAAGTGTACTGGTTTGGATAAACTTGGTATGTGTTTAGATTTGGTAAGGAAAAGAAGTGTTTGAACCTTGGCACTCTTTATGGAGGGTCACACTTGCGTGGGTATGTATAGAAGTGTGTGGGGGAACTTGTTTGCAACTGATATGAGCGAGATTGAATGAACGCACATGTGACGGTTCATAAGGTGCCATAGGTGAGTTTTTTTAAAATTGTAAAGAGATAATGGTTTTGGAAAAGTGATTTCTCCTTGTGTTGTATATTTTTGGATTATGGGCCTATTGCCCTTAACTTGTGTTGTTGCTTTGATTGAGTTTTGGCTTGATGCCGTTTTCGATGGTGTTTTTCGTGTTTTCATGAGTATGCCACCCAGAAAGCCTCCCAAAGTTGTCAATAAGTTATTCTCAGTTCTCAGTTCCTTTTGTGTGTTTCTTGCTTTTAGAGGTAGTCGAATTCTATTAGAGGTAGTTGTATAGTTCTGAAAGATAGTGTGTCTTCATGTTGTTGGGAACTCCCAGGATAGTTAAGGTTCGTACCGCCCTAGAGTTATTTGAGGGTTCATTTTTGGACTAGGAAATATGAAATGTCTCATCGTCGTTAGAGTTTTGGGTGTGATTAAGGGTGGTCGGCTTCCGCGAAGGTTCCTCATCTGGAAAAGAGTACGGGCCGGTGGAACCTGTCTCCAAGAAACTATCATCATCGGTACCGGCTCCTAGTTCATCGGACCGCTCTCTTGTGCGCCACCAGTATGGCATGTCCAGACATTCTAAGTCATCATGTTGCATCCCTTTGAAAATGTACGAACATCGTGGTTGTTGGAATCATCAAACGGAAGAAGGAGTTAGAAACCAGGAGATGAAAATGCCCAACTGTGAGGCAGGAGATGCTTTAGCCATCAGGGCCCCAAACACAGGTCTCGGGGTGAAGCTCGCGCATCGTCAGGAGTTTCTGAGGGTGTGTGGAACCTTGGTCCGGATAATGTTCTCAGCTTTGGAATGGAATTATCCAAAATTTCCCTTGTTCTATTCTCATCACTATCGTAAGCTTATCCTTGTTGTGGTGATGTGATGAGCTCGTTCACCCACAATCAAAGCGGTCTTGTCTACCCTCAGTGTGTCTCTTAAGTTGTTTGGTCTATCTGAATGGTTTGGGCCTGTGAATAGACGGACCTGTTCTGTTTTTGAGTTGGTCCTAGCTGTGTTTGATAGGGTAATGTTCGTTTCGTGAAGTTGATTGGAGGTGTTGAGTTAATTTCTCATCCTCAAGTTGTTGGATTGATCTGTAGCAATCTTTTCCTCAAGTCTTAGGTGTGTTGTTCGGTACATGTGGGAAAAATGAATGAGTTTGGTTTGGGAGTTCCCGTGTTTCCCCCGAGGGGATGGTTTGTTCGAGTTTCAAGGGTTTTTGTATTAGTGAATTCTTGTGGTGGGGAGAACCCTCTCATGTTCTCCCCTCAATATCAAGTAGTGGTTTTTCCTTGAATTGGTCAGGTGTGACATTTGTTGGGAATGGTCACCCCGAAGCTCTCGGTTCTCTATGTTTTTGTCTGGGAATGAACACAAGTTGTGTCAACTATTGGCTTGGTGACTTTCTGGGGGCAGAAAGTGTCTGTGGTGGGGAGAATTGTCACACCCCGACCATAGACTCCCATGTTTTTATTCTTTTCTCGGTCCCGCGACTCTAAGTAGAGTCGGGTTTGGGTCCGGGTTTGAATTTTTTTTTGAAGCTTTGATGTTTTCAGTGGGTCTCAGGCCAGGGCGCAGTCACCGCACTGCTAGCGGTCACCGCACATTTGGTCCGATCATACGTTCGGACCTGGTGAGTGCACGGTTTCCCACCTGTTTAAAAAAATAATAAGTTAAATGAATAAATTAAATTGAAAAGAATTTTATAAAATGTTTAATAATTATAATAACAATAATTTATAATATTGTTATTTTTATTATTATATTTAGTTTTTTCCGTGGTCCGGGGTGAGTCTCGGATGAGGTTTCTGGACTTTTGATAAAAACCGCATGTTTTGGGTGACGTCGCTGGACGCACGGGCGAAGCACGACGCCGCGCGGCTTCGCCCCTGCATCTGCGTGGCATTATCGTTACTTTTATTATTATTAAAATAAAATTAATCCAATTATTATTTTTATTTTATTATTAATGGTTATTATTATTATTATTATTATTATTCATCTATTCCACGTGGTTGTACCCTCCTCCCTCTCTTTCTTATTATTTTTTTTCTCTCTACGTGGGTGTTCCCCAACCCCTCTTCTCTCCCGTACGACCCGACTCCTCCCCGAACAACAGCCCGCGTCCCAGCCTCCGCACCTGCATCATGCTCGCTCTGCCAGCACCTCTCCTCCGCCAGCCTCGCTGCCCTGCTCGCCGGCCAGCCGGGTTGCCCTCCCTGTCCAGCGCTCCCTTCTTCACATCCCGCACAACAGCCCAGCGACCGAAACCCCTCCATGCGTGAGAATCTACCTCCTTGTTCGGCTCCACCCTCTTACAATGCCAACCTCACCCCAGCCTCTGTGTCCGGCTCCACCCTCCTGCAGCACCAGCCTCCTAACCTCCCTATTCGGTTCCCGGTCTCCTATCCGCCCTCGTCCGCTCACCTCCCCTTCGAGTCTCGATTGCTAGCCGCTCCACGCCCCTGTACAGTGCCTCACATGCTCTCCCCTCCTGCTCCCTCTACCTCACCCACGTCCAACCCTCCACCAGCCTTCGTTAGCCCTTCGCCGACTCTGGCTCACCATCGACGACACCCCCGGTTCCCAGGATCCGCCTAGCACACCCTCCCCTTCGTCCGCCAGCGTGCAGCAGCCCCTGCCGATCTAGCCTCCTCGGCACACCAGACCAGCTGACCCAGCCGGCTCCGCCTCGCCCCGTGGGCTTGCAGCAGCCCAATGCTCCCTCCTCTATTCGCTGTCCGCCAGTCGCGCCTCCAGCCCTCTTGCCTTCGTCAGGCCTCCGCTAGCTCTGGATCACCCTCGACGGTGAGCCAGTGTCCTGAACTCGTTGCCTCCCTATTCCGGACCCTGTGCCACCCTCTTTCTACTCCGGTCCGACCTCATTCCAGCCGCCCCCTCCTTCGGGTTGTCTGTCTATGTCGCGCGCCCCGCTCAGCCGCCCCGTCGCGCACCCTCTGTAGCCCGCTGCCGCGATCCAACCCTAGCGGAACTGCCTCGCCTGCGCTTGATCAGCCAACCGACGACTTTCCCTCCTCGAACCTCTCTTCTCCAGCCGATCGGCCCTCGGCCTCCCCTCTCGCATCGCCGCCTTGCACCGCAGCTACTCAGCACCCCTGCTCGGCCCCGGATCCTGCCGCTGCCCGCCGCTGCCCGGCTCACTCACACCTTTCCCATCAGCTGTC
The DNA here is from genome assembly GCA_963277665.1 of Viscum album. Lineage (NCBI taxonomy): Eukaryota > Viridiplantae > Streptophyta > Magnoliopsida > Santalales > Viscaceae > Viscum > Viscum album. The sequence continues at coordinate 277,328,244 of OY728127.1, forward strand.
TCGCATCTCTGATGTCCGGCGGCCCTTTCCGCACCCCCTTGTCGGACCGCGTCCAGCCACGCGGATGCCTTCTGCTATTCTGGTGTGACGCCCTCCGGCAGTCCGTTTCCAGTCGCGACCCCCCCCATTGGTCCCGCGCGGGGTGTTTCCGAGTGAGCGCCGTCGTCGCGCCTATTTCCGAGTGAACGCCGCCATCACGCCTGTTTCCAAGTGAGCGTCGTCGTCGCGCCTGGTTTCTGAGATTGCGTCGTCATCGCGCCTTGGTCTTGACGTAGGTCCCCCACTATACTTACCTTTAAATTTAGAATTTATTAATTGATTTATGTTTTATTAATTCTAATAAATAGAAAATAATATAAGATAATTAATTTTTAAATGATTATTTTTGTAAAAAGAGCCGTTTATTTTATACCGAACTCTTGAAATATTTTCTTGGCGAGCAGACACCCATCAGTGAAAGAATTCCAGTTTGGCCTTTAAACATAATTTACAGAATTTAAAATGTGGTTCTGGTTTTAAAGATAAATGATTTCTTCTGAACAATTGTTTCAGGTTTTCTTGAGAAACAAGGTTTTTATTTAAAATTGGTGAAGGCCCATTTGACACTTTAATAAAATAAATTATTTTGGAAAACCCACTCAGGGGTGACTTTTGGTGTGCGTTGATTGTGTGAGCTTTATGTGATGTTTGTGCATCGTGACTGATTGATTTACATTGTGGACGCACACCTTTTTATTGCTTGTGTTGACATGGGAACCTAGCATAATGGGTGAATATTCTGAGAACGATTACTGCACTAGTTTAGATTATGCACTGGCTAGTGGCCCCATATCAGGGGAATACTGAGTTATTGCTGCTATGGGGATTGGGCCCCTCGGTTAGGCCATGCAGGGCTATGCCGGGCGTTAGGGCGTTATGACGTCATCGAGTTAGAGCATGCTTTCAGGATGAGTCAAATGTATAGTAAGTTCTAGATTGTTCACGATCTCCTAGGTTCGACCCATGTTTCCTTTAGTGTTTATTTGTATGTGGTGGATGGTTGAGAGGACTAGTTCGGTTACTGGCCCCTGTGTGCCACTTTTTCCATTTCCCTTGGCGTGTGTTGTGTGATATATGTGGTTTTTCCATTTTGGCTAATAACTAAAGTTTGGATTTCTAAATGGATCGCAGAAAATGTTTTAAAAAGAAATAAAACTATTCCTTTCAGACATTAAACTTGTTTTAAAATTAAAAAGGGCAATGGACTGATACTTGTTTTAGAAATAGAAGTGCGTGTGTGTGAAAACCAATATTTTTGTATATTTAGTTCAAACCTGTAATTGGTAAATTTATTATTTAAAGGTAGTGCATTGGGAATAGATATCGGGCTAGCCTACTGGGTTTTAATACTCATGCCTATAGTTATTTTCTCTGTTTAGTGTTTGTGCAGGTTACAACTTGGGTTCGTTCGCCTTGGGTGACGTTTGGTCGTGAGTTGGAGAGTGAGCATGAGGTCACACGGAGACAATGTTTTTCTCTTTCAGTTAGTTTTATTTTCTTTTGTTCTTGTTAGTTACTTTAATTTGTTTATTTATTTTGTGCTGCTCTGTTTATTTTTTTGCTTCTTTAATTATTTATTTATATTGGGCGAAATCATTCCCACAGTCTCTGTTGATGCCCTGGCGCTTGTCGCCAACCCGGGAGGATCGGGAACGGCTCTCGGGTCATGTCACGGACCAGCTCGGGTGACCGGTTCAGGGTTGACCTGGGTTGGTTCGTGACAGTGTGCGGGATGACTTGCTTTGCCCAGTTTGATGCATTATGTGTTGAGAGATCCTGAAATAAATAAAATTAAATTTAACAGTAATGTATTCAATGTCATATCCTCTTCATATACATGTATAAATGTAAAATGAGGATAATATAATAATATATATTTCAATACCATCTACTTATCATCACAATGCCTATCAACAAAAACATTCCACTGTTCTTTCGGTACCCCACTGGGTAGCTTCTCATACATTTGCTGCATGGTCAACGAAGTATCGTTGACATCACACCACAACCTCCATTTGAAATCTTTCCATTTTTTACCAAGATTTTTCAATGTCCACTTTTGTACTATCACATCAGCAATGGTAATGTGGAAGAACATCTGCATACAGAAATTCATTTTGAGCATATTAGTAACATGACATTCAATTAAACCATAACATAATAAAATTAACTTTATCTGAGAATCAAAAACTTCATTTTTACAGTTTGGAGGCATATGCCTCCAATCATCATATGAAATAGGCATGGAAATGGGCTCCGCTGCCAGTTGACCTATAATCTGGCCAAGTAACCCCGCGGCGTCATCCGTTGGGACCTCATAAGAATCAAATGGAACGACTATCTTCTCATCATTCATGTTCCAAACATCTGAAATTTTTATGTGTTTTCCACGGTTGCATTTTTTTCATCTGCAATGAGCAAACAATTAGTATAAACAAAATTCTATAAATTTATTTAATTAAAATTTGTACCTATGACTGTGACCCTCTAGAATGTTCATGATGAACTGGAAGGGGCGCGTTGTTGCCCTACTGCTGAGGCTCCTTTTGGGGGAGTCGATGACTCATCCTCTAATGAGACATCCACAGATGGTGTCAGAGATGGTGCAGGGGGAGATGGTGAAGGGGTGTAGGCAGCTGGTGCCTAAGATTCCGTGGGGACAGACGAATCATCATATGTCACAAAACTACATGAAATAGCGTACCGCTTCCTCCTTGTCATTCCTGTCATTTAATAAAATAAAATTAAGTTCAGAATATATATTTCAGAAAATTTATGCAAAATAAAAAATTTAAAAATGATAATAGATGCCCAGTACTAACAAACAAAATATATATAACAATGATAATGAATGACTGAACAAATGAAACAAGTTGTTGCTGAATGAATAAATAATTGTACATACAATCATTTTCCCCTTAAATCATGTCGGTTTTCTGCTCCATTGCTTCATCCACTTCATTCATGCTTGCTAGAATAATATTTTCAATATCATGATGGACAAATAATTCTTCTTCTTGTTATTGATGAAATTCAATTGCAAAGGTCAAATCATCCTCTTCATCACCCATATCATACAAATTTCTGTGTATTACATGAGTAACTACACTCCACCCTTCATCCAAAACATCATTCACATAATATAAAATTTTTTCTTGTGATTCTAAGATATATGGATCATGCAGTTCACGATCACCAACATCCATCAAGCGAGAGAAGTTTACATAAGTAAATTGCAAGGAATCTATTTTAAAACATCTGATAATATCCACCCATTTGAATTTGAATAAAACAACAGAAAAATTCCCATGGTAGTTTAATTCAATAATATCATGCAGCTTTCCATAGTATCCCACTTTAGAAAATGTAAATATACCACTATTCTTTGCTTTCAAACCCACTTCTCGATCGACTGTACGAAATCTAAAGCCATTCACATTATAAGTGTCGAACTTTCTAACTTGTTTTATAGGAACTCTAGCAAGAAACTTCAAATCTTTTGACAAGTCTGCTCGAGTATCAGTATTCATGTTCTGAAAAAAGAAATATAATTTAATAGATTCACAAATTGTATGTGTCAAACTAATATTCATATTTATTGCAATATTTATAAACTTACACATCGTGAAAACCATTCTACCAGCTCTTTATTCACAGCTTTCGTTATATCTTTCTCATTTCGTGTTTGGCCTCTCATTCTTCTATTTGTATATATCCTCAACTCTTCAATAAATGGATCTGCAATTTCACTATTCAGCAGCACATATCTATGTGCCTGTAATAATTCCAATTCTGTCAGTGTCACATATGTGGTCCTCCCAACTGATCGTCCAATAGCAGAAAATATTTTTGATTTCTGAGGCATTTGAGATTGAGTTGATGTGTCGTCAACATTTCCAACTCGATTAAATCTTGTCTCAATATCATCCAAATATCTGGAACAAAAGGTGATACACTCCTCAGCCAAATAGCCTTCAGTAATAGAGCATTTTAGTTGAAATTTATTTCTCACGTATGCTTTCAAATGCCCAAGATATCTGTGAAATGAAATAATAATATTATGCATTTATTTAAATTCAAAAAATTGTTTACTTAACTGGAAACATATAAATAAAATACCTCTCAATTGGATACATCCATCGATAATGAACGGGGCCTCTTAATTTATCTTCTTCAACCAAATGCACAGTTAAATTTATCATGACAATAAAAAACGATGGAGGAAAGATCATCTCCATTGCACAAATGGTTAATAAAAACATCTCCTGGAGGTTGTCAAGCTAAAATGGATGTATATATTTCACACATAATTTCCCGAAAATGTGAAGAATTAGAGTACAATAGCAGTAACTTTTTCAGGTAATAATGTACGCAATGCCAATGGTAGTAACTATTGTAACAAAATATGTGAATCATGACTTTTCAATCCATATAACATACAATTATTCAAGTCAACACACCTCGAGATGTTACTTGAATACCCATTAGATACCTTCACATTCTTTAAAATTTTAAGGAATGTATCTTTATCCCTATTTTTCATTGAAAAAAATGGCCGGAGCATACTTTTCATTCTAATCTAGCCAGAGATCACGATTTATGTTCATTAGTTGTAAGTCTTTGCGAGCATTGAGATGATCCTTCGACTTTACATGCTCATTAAGTAATGTGAAAATAAAATTATCACATATATTAATCTTAATATGCATCACATAAATATTGTGGCGCAACAAATTAAATTCCCAATACGGAAGTTTGAAGAATATACTATTTTCTTCCATTGTTGCCTTCTGATTTCACTTGACGATGCACTTCAGACTTGTTTTCCACTATCATTCAAATGGTGAACCTTCCCAAATTCTGTTTCAACATTTTCAAGATGTGTCAATATTTCAGAACCGGTTAACAACTTTGGAGGTGTTCTATGATCAATGGAACAATTAAATTTTGATTTGTTCAGCCAAAATCTATGAGATACATCAAGAAATCTTCGATGGCACAAGAAGAACCATTTTCTACTGTGAGGTAGCCGTTTGGGATCAAAATCAAAGTTACAAATGGGATAAGCCAAACCCGTATAAGTGTTCCAACCAGATAAATTCCCAAGACCAGGGAAGTCACTAATGGTCCACATTAAATCAGCATGCATAACATTGTTTTAGAGGAAACGTCAAATGTCTCAACATCTTTGCTCCATAAATCATACAATTCTACAATCAAAGTCTACAGGTATACATCAATATCATTTCCAGGCATTTTTTTCCAGGAATAATCATCAAAATGATAAAAGATGTTTGTTGTATACACATCCACAAAGGCATATTATAAGGGATCAAAAAAACTGGCCAAATGCTATAACTGGTACTCAAAGTCCCAAATGGGTTGAATCCATCGGCAACCAATCCCAATCGAATATTCCTAGGATCACCTGAGAAATCTGGATGTAATGAATCAAATGTCTTCCATGATTGGGAATCTCATGGATGTCTCATTAACCCATCATTGTTATTATCTATATAATTCCACTTCATGTGTTCGACAATTTTTGATGACATGAATAATCTTTGCAATCAAGAATTAAAAGGAAAGTAAAGAAAAACTTTTACAGGTGTGTTCCTTTTCTTCTTCTCCATGAAATTATGTTTAGTCAGACTTCCAACATCACCTTTTGACTTCCATCTAGAAGAAGAACATTTCTTACAATTCTGTCTACTTGAATCCTCTCCCCAATAAACCATACAATCATTGGGACACACATATATTTTGGTATAATTCAGACCAAGCTTATTAACAACTTTTTTCATATCATAAAAATATTCTTCGATTTTTTCTTCAGGAAATGCATCACGAATCAATTCCAATAACATGGACATTGCCTTATTTGTAATTCCACATAGAGATTTGATATGGTACAACTTCAGCAGAAATAAAAGCTTTGAATATTTCAAAACCCCCTATACAACTCTTGATTTCCATCATCAACTAAATCATGAAACACATTTTCCTCACTGAAGTTTTCCCTTACATTTGGATCCATAGAATCAAGAGGAGGTTCCAATGATATGTTACAATCTTGATATGCTTGTGTTACAGTCTCAAAAACACCACTTGTCACATTTCAATTTGTAGAACCTTCTTATGGTAGTTATGATATGTTTTGATGCTCATAGTGGTGTCTTGCAGTGCCAGATGCATCATTTATGAGGTTTTTTATTTCATTTTCCATTGTCGATGAACTTGGTACCTCATTCTGTGAATTAACATCATTGCTCAGTCTTTCTGTATTGTTCGATTCACCATGCCAATTCCAACACAAATATTGACCAGGTAATTTCTTCAGTATTAAATGTTCATAAACTTCATCTCTCTTCAACCATGTTCTAAATTTACATGTAGTACATGGAAAACTTATTCTCCCTTCAACGGATCGATTAGAAATTGAAAAATCTAAAAATTCATTAAACCCTTAACATATTGAGGTGTGTTTCTCGGTAATGTGATCTAGCTTTTATCCATGTATATCACAATGTGCCTACACAATAATAAAAAAAATTAAAACACATAGTTACTACTAAATAGAGAAAGAGATTCATATATACGATAGTGTAAGATTACCGAAACATAATATAATAAAGATGACCCATTGTTCATAAAGTATGCATAATATAATAAATATGATACATTGATCACATTTACCACTTACTTAGCATGCCCAGACAAACCGAACAAGTCTGGTCCCTAGGAGACAACGTCAACACCTCATTCTGGAGTAGTAGGAATATTGGGTTACACACTTATCATAACACTGTCGATCACACATTTATGTTTCCTCAAACAAAACCCCATTGAAAGTGATGTCATTGAACACACCAAAGATGCACGATTTTCATACCATTAGTATAAGACATTAATAGAAATATTTGGCCCTTATATTACACCCTTTGAAACTTATCGCAGGCTAGATTGGGTACCCAGATTATGGGTAGCCTAGGCCAGATCATGAAAATTGGTCATGTTTCATCGCAATTTATGTTTTTCAATCTTTTCACTATCTATTTGAATTTACCTCTCTCTTTGAATTTGATAGTGTTTCTTATTTCCTTGAATTTGGAGAGACCTTTGTTATTCATTATATCATTAGTTTGTGTAATTTAAATTCATCCATTTGGATTTCCATAGTGGGGTTCTCATTACAATCTCTTTTAAAAACTAATGAATGATGTATGTTATTTTCACTTAAATATGTTTTGTGTTTAGTACTATAAAAACTTATCTTCAATATTTCAAACAACTCATATTAAAAAAAATCATGAAAACCATAAAATTTGGATTTGATATAATACAAAGGACATGTCCAATTTTTACTTCAAACATTTAGGTATATTTCTAGTCCTAAGATCAGTTAATTTGAAGTAATTATTTAGAAATTAATTTACAAATTTAACACAAACTATTATACTTAATTCAATCATAATAAATTTAAAATATTTAGTAAGTGACACTAGTTCAGAACTTATGAAGATCTTTGCTAGCATGTTTGAGAATCCCATGGTGATAAATAAAATGTTATTACTAAAGATATCATTCTACATGAGTATGTAAGAAGAGAAGTTTATTTTAAATCATATTAACAACTTAAACATTATAAGAATTCAATTGGAGTTAGTTAAGGTGTATTTCAAGGATCTGGAATGGGTGTTGATGTTACTATCATCACCCCTTCAATCTTGGAATGCAATGATCACCACTATGAGTAAATTGAGTAGAAATAATTACCTGTGTTTATGGACAATTTGGTTTTTTATTATTCCATATACCATAGGATGTTTTTATCATGATATGCCATCTTAAGACTCTGTTTATGACATATCTAGATGCGTTAATAGCCTCAACTAAAAAAATTTGGGATGTTATATTCACATAACATTTTTCTAGTTATTAATTTTAAGTTATTCTTCCTCCCTTCAACAAATATATTTTATTGAGGTTTCTTAGGTTTTGATAAGGTATTCTCAATAACAACATTGAGAAAAATTAATTGAATTCATGATTCTCAACCCCCCATGGTCACATCTCAAAGATATAATCACACCATATTTTTCAATTTATTACAGCTTGAATAAAATATAAAAATAGATAAAGTTTCAATCTTATGATTCAAAAAATAAACCTAAGTAATTACTAAAAAATAATCAACTAATACATAAAGAAAATACTTTCCACCTAGGCATGTGGTTTTAAAGGGGTAAAAAAATCCATGCGAATATGTTTAAATGGTATAGAATTAACAATATATTTAATTAGTTTAAAAGATGTTTTGTTTTTATTTCCCATTTTTCATGCATCACATAGTTTATTTATTTCCAATTTATGTTCATGTAAATATTAATTGAACTCTTCATAGATAATTTATTAAATGACTAAATGTTAAAATGTCCAATTCTCTTATGCAAAAATCCAAGATTCATATATTTCTTTATTCATATAGTTCATATTTTGTTTACACAATGAATTCAAGGTGTAAACATTTTTGGTTATAGATTATATCAAATTACACCTTTTATCTTTAAAAATGAAACATGAATTGTTAGAAAAAGCAACTAACTAAGAGACATGCTGGATGAGATTGATTCCCTTCACATTCTAAAAACAACACAACAGAGCTAACTAAGAGACATGATGGGAAGAAATTCCTTCAAAATAAATTAGCGTATATCCTGAAATAATAAGTGGATGGTAGGAATATATACAAGACTAGGTTATGCACCTCGAGTCGCCGGGAGAAGGGGGGTTGCGGGTTGCCAGGGTCTCTGGTCGCGGGGTCTACTGGAGACTCTAGTAACAGGGTCACCGGAGACGGAGGTCGCGGGGTCGCCGGAGACGGAGGTCGCGGGGTTTCCAGACGGTTGGGGGTCGCGGGTCGCCGGGGGGGGGGGGGGGGGTTAGGGGAAGAAGGGAGGGCGCAGGGTTCATGAGGGTTTGGGGGAAATGGCCGGGGTGGGAGTAGGGAAGGGTCGATATTTTTAAAAAAAATTACGTGTTTTCCAGCGGTTTATTAAAAACCGCCGCGAAACCTTTCGGCGAAAACGTTTAGCTACGGTTTTTTGAACCGCCGCCAAAAAACCGCCACAAAACCCGGTTTTTATTGTAGTTCTATGAGATGTTAGAACATCATGGATGTTAATGGATCCCACTAAAACATCATGGGATTCAGGCATATCGTACAGATACACAATTGAGGTGGGATGATTTTATTTTCTACTTTTAGATCTTTATAAAACTCATCAGATGATTATCAAAAGGCTATAGTGTCTCTCCATTGTAACGTACACATATTTAAAACAGTTATTTATTTCACTTTTATGTTTAGTTTCATATTATCTAACATGGTAAATCCAAAAAATAGTGTTTAAATCCTTTATTCATGTTCTAATAATTGTTACTAGACTCTAATAAAACCCTTTAGTGAGTACATGGGTGTACTCGGTAGCCTCATATTTTTAACTAATCAACATCCATGTGAAATGAAGATGTAAGAATATATTTATGTGAATTAAAACTAGAAAAAAATTAATAATTTAGAATAATAACAAGTATAAGGATGGATATAAAATATAATATCACCCAACTCTACATTCTACCTCAATCTACATATCATGCACCATTCACTACATCACATACAACTAGATCCTTCATGTAAAATATCAATTAATAGAAAAAAGGGTATAGAAACAAATCATCTCTCTTAATTGTATACAGATAGGCCAATCTAACTCACAATGGGTAGCGAGCCAGTATAGGAGAACCCCTCACTAACTAATCAAGAAAATGAGAACAACAATAACAATAACAACCAACCACACCACTATAACAACTTCCTCTTTATAAAACAGACCAACCACCACATTATAAAACATAAGGCCAAATCAACACAAACATAACCACATAAAAAAAATAGAAATATCATAATGGTAATCATCCTTGTTCCCCCATATCCATGATTTTATACACAACACATATGCCTTAGAACCATAACCATCCACCATACCACCACAAAATTACTTCCCACACTTCTATGTTTTATAAAATCATTATCTACACATATCCATTATGCATATCATCTATTACACCCCTCATATCACGTAACAATAACATCACGAAAACACCTTAAAAAATAATAAACATAACAAAAATAAATGCATAAAACACAATTTAACCACTTCTTAATAATTAAATAAAATCTAAATGAATACATAAGAAAAAAAATCAAATACCACATCGTTTTACCATAACAAGGATTTCATATTGAAGAATGATAATAAGTTACACCACTCACTTAAAACTTTAAAACTCCTCTGATCAAATATTCCTTATATCAAGACAAATAATTATTCCCTCGAGATGTATTCCTTATGGTATAAATAGCCACAAAACACCCTAGTTAAAAACTACCCCTGAAAACACACTAACATAGAACACAACCCAACACAAAATTCACTATTACACTTACCAAAATTTTTACCCCTAAACCTACCCAACTCTTCCCTCTAATGATATAACCACCTAAGTTTTATCTTTTTTTATAGCATCACTACACTCCCTAATATTAACAAAAAACTGAAAATTAAATCCTGAGAATGGGGATAAGACCTATCCTATTTTTATCCCAAACCCTAAATAACCATTCTCTTTAGAAAATTTATCACAAAAAAAACTCAACCCACAATGAAAGAAAACAATCCATGAAAAATAAACTCAATAAGGAAACAAAAACACTAAATGAAAGAAAGAGAAAATATAGAATTGATTAAAATCGAAGAAGAAATAAATATGAAACTCTAAAAACCCAAACAAGACACTAATATATACAACCACTAGAACACTAAAAAACCCCCTAAACCAACAATAAATCTAAAAGAAAAATTCTACTAAAACCAAAATAACATGACCAAAAACTAAACCACAACATCCACTATGACCATTATATGACAACAACACCATTTAACACCAATGATAACTATAATAACCGAAAAAATCCATGATTTCATTTATTTATCATTTAATTATTAACAATACTAATCCCATGTTTCCACTTACCATTCTAATTTATTTATTTAATTCATTTTACCACTTAATTTTTGTTTAATATTTAAACATAAAGAAGGAAGCATAGTATCATACTCAATTACCTAATCATTATTCATCAACAAAATAATTAAAATAGAAATAAGTAAACCAATATTGATGATTACCATCCCAATTATTAATAAATTAGTATATTTATTTATTTCAAACACATATTCTTTCCAAAAGTGTGATGCATTAGACCTAAATTTCAGTAATCTAGTGTGAATAAACACCTTATTTACATTCTGACTTTGAAATGAACTAAAGAGAACCAATTTTAACCATCAACAATTATATTATCACCAAAAATTATTGATTAAAATATATTAAAACCACCATTTATGTTTTGATTTTTATATATTTAGGAAAAAAAATTCATTAATGGAGCCAATTTATTTCTTATAAAATTGATATTTTTCCACTATATAAGAAACTATTTAATCTATAACATTATTAAAAATTTACCAAAAATTATCCAGAAAAGATATTATATTAGGAATATTATGTATAATACATTTCTTTATAACCTAGGAAAATAAAATCATAAAATTAGCGATCTCAAATGCTCAGTAATGGTAAACATAAATGATAATAATGAAAGACTGTAACTGAGCACAAGATGATCATAAATAATATTGAAGGAATAGCTAAAAAATAATTTAATAAAATAATTAAACTATAATAATATATAAATATATAACAATGGAAACAAAAATATGACATGGATAATAATAAATGGTTCCTTAGTGGTGAAATGCGTAATGTTAAAGAGCTAATTCGATGGCCTAATGTGACACCTAAGCTTCAATTTTAGTAGGTGAACATTATATTTTTATTAAACTATAATAAAATTTAAATTTTAATATTTAATGGAATAAAAATTATAATTTTATAGGATTAATATCTATTTTTAACCTACTTTGTCAAATTAATCCTAGAATGAATTTTTTAAAATTTCTCTTAGAAATAAACTTTTATGAAAAATTGAAAAGTTAGGATTAAAAGATTTATAATTTTATTTATAATAATTTGTATTAAATATTTATAAATAATAATTTTTGACTATAAATTTTATATAAATAATTATATGATCATTTGGATATAAAAGAGGATATTTTTTAGTATAACTTTTTTTTTCTGAAAAACCATTTTTGTTTAAAATGTCATAATGTATTCCCATTTTAATTAATTAAAATAAAATATAATTATGAATTATTTAAATTAAATTTATTAATTATATATATAATTATATGAATTTAAATCCATTTAATGATTATTACTAGTCGTATAGTTAATATAAGATAATCTTATGCTTGAAAAATACATTTCTTGAAAATCTGTTTTTCGACACGATTTGCGGGTTTTTAAACTAATTTTTTTTTCTTCCAATTTTGTGATTTAAATTTAATAAAATGGAATAAATATTTGGAATAATAGTAATGATTAGTATTATTTAATAATATCAACTTAATTTTTGTTTATAATGAATAGTAAAAATAGAAAAAAATTAATTACCATGGTTAAGGTTAAAATGAGGTTCTGTGTGTTACTTGCACTTATGTTAAAATTAATTTTCAATACACATAAAATTTTTATTTTATAAATTGGATTTAATATTTAGAATTATTGGTTACAAATTAATTAATTATTCTAATTTTATTTTAAGTCTTAAAAGTTAAATTACCCCAGGTAAAAAATTAGTTACCGTGGTGGAAACTGAAATGGTAAAAGTAAACAACCTTAGAGGTAAAGGAAATAACATGTTTAATTTTTTTTCTTTTTATATGTGGAGGTTTTTAGAAACCATATATTCCCTCTAACCAATTTTTTTATCAATTTTTGAGTCACTTTGGTTTTGTGTGACTTCCCATTATTGAATTGTTTTGGGTATGTAAATAAATGCCACTCCTCCTCAATTATAAAAGGGAACCCCTCACCTCACTTCTTCACACCTATAAATGAATTTATTTTAATAAAAACCTACTAAAATATTTTCAAAAAATACTTATCCAAATTATATATCTTATGGTCTTCCAAAAAAGCAAACCCTAGGGTCCTTAATAAGAGTTCCAAAGGAGGTTCCTCTAAGCGAAGGTAATTTTCTTCACTAAGATCCTTCTTTTTTACTTCTACTTTTACCACAATAAATTATGACATAAAAATTAAAATATAATAAACAAATTATATCACATATACTGATATGTTTTTATTTTTATGAAATTATATTTATCCATCTTCTTACCCATCAAATGGGAAACAAATCCATCATTCATGTGTACGGCGTACTACCTCCTCGCAAACCGATGTAATTTGTTTTGCATATCCAACTCACATGGATAGTAATAATTATAGAAATAGTGAATATATAAGATACATATGACTTGATATTAATTATTTAAAATTAATATATCATCCAATTCCATACCCTTTTACCCATTAAGGGAATGATATCATCGCATGTGCGTACGTACAACCTACCATCTCCAACAAATGATGCGATTCATTTTCCATTTATAACCTTCAAGAATGATTCTAAAAATAAATATAATGAATATATATGATGTTTTTAACATTAATAAAAATTATGAGATCATTTATCTATATCATATACACAATGAACAGATATTCCATGACAAAACATGGATGAGGAAACGAACCAGTTAACTCCTGAAACATTGGTAATAATGAAATATTATTAATGAGGAGGTGGTAAGATGTTTTAAGAGGATCATATATGAAATTATAAATATTAATATTTTTTGGGTATAAATTAATAAAATTCTTAAATAAATTTTATATGAGTTTAAATCATTTTCAACTAAAGGGAAGTGCGAGGTAATAGATTTCATCTCAATTTACACCCCATTTAGACAGATTTATTATTATACGCCTATTAACTTTTATGTGGTGTATATAATGGCTATTTTATATATTTAACATGAATAAATATTTATTCATTATTATTAACGTTTCATTTCAATTATATTACTTCAAGAGTTTATAATTTGAAAGTTACTAAAGAGTTAACAATCTATTTTACAATCTCACTTTCTTTTGGGACTTCTTTTATTTTAGTTGAAGAAATATTATCATTTATCCTTCATAATATCAAATAATTTTATTTTTCATGAGATATTTAAGGATTTTATATATTTTATTCCAAATTTTACTCTCTTTGTTACTTCAATTAAGGAATGAAATGTTTAAAAGATAAATATATTTTATTTCTCTTGAAATCAGATGTATTTTTCTTCCTTGTCTTTGTTTTCCAAAATTGTTTTAAAAAATTAATTTTATTTACTCAAATGATTTATTAAGGAAATTTTATGTTATACTAGAAATTTAAAAAGGTTTTTAAAATAATATTTATACTTTTTCTTAAAGTGAGGTTTTTCAATTTCTTTATAAAAAGTAAACAAGAATGTTTTTTTGACGTATAGAATAATAACATTCTTCCTCTCCAACATAAATATTTTAATTTTTTTCTTATTATAATTTTTTTAATGTTTTTAAAAAGAAAAATCTTTTATGTAATATTATTATAATATTTCAATTCAATTTTTTTATTATTTCAAAGGGAGTTATTTTATTATAAAACCTATATTCTGGATGAACCGATGGTCACCTCTTATCTCTTGACTTATTTTGTGGTTGTTAACTTTCTCAGGTGATAGTAAATTTATTGTGATGATTTCTCATTGAAAATTAATTTTATATTAATTTTATTTGTTGTATCATGTATATTCTTATTACTTAAACCTTATATAATTTCTATATAAAGTAATTTACTTTGAAAGTTATTTGATTTACTTAGGAAATATTGATATTTCGTATTCTTTATTCAATACATAAATTTATTGATAAGGAATATTGTTAATGAATTAAATATTAAATTTGATAAATGAGGAATGAATTTGACATAAAATAAAGGTTGGGGCATGGAATTATATATCCCCTAAATTCATTGTCAGGTCTAATGATACAAATTGGTTTCCAAAATTAAATTGGGTTTTACCCATAGTTTTAAATTGTCTTAACACAAGGTCATGATATTATAGATATCATGATGTATGAGATCATGAAATCTAATATTAATAATTTCCTCATTGAAAATTTATTTATTATTATCCATGATATTATTAAATTGACATTATCCTTGGACGCATTTCATGCTCAAGTTATTGATTAAATGGTGTGTGTTCTTCGTTATTTACCTTGCTATATTGATTATGACTTATTTATTGATGATAGCTTCCACTGCACATAACCCTTCCTGAGCATTTTAGATCACCCTTATTTTTTTATTTTCCTTAGAATATGAAGAATAATTCTTTGAATGACTTAAAATATGCTAATTTTTTCCATTATTATGTTTATATTTTATACCAAAAATAAAATGGGCATCATCTATGTATCTAGTTATCTAATACTACTAAACTGATTGGTCCTTTCGGATTAGAACCCTATTATCAATGATAATATAAAAAGTTAGACACCATCATTAGGTTACTAGATTTGGTTTTGTTACAATTAATCCAAGACATCATGATCTAAGACATCATGATCTTACTGCCGATGCCCACTATCTTGTAAATATATTGTTCTAGGAAGCAATAAACCCAAATACTCAATCAAGTTTGTCTCATGAGACATATTGATGCATCAAGGGGATTTAATGGGTTGAAATAATCACTAATTAAGATAAATGATCTCATCATATAAATAAATTAATAAGATATAAAATACTTAATTAATATTTCTTAATAATCAATAAACATATATATTGGAATAACCAGTATAATGATTTTCAATATTTACCCAATGAATAAATAGAATTTATTTCTATGTAAACATACCTAAAACTGAAACCATATTGAGAAAGGTTTATAAATTTAAGTTAATTACTTATCTAATAAATTAACTATCTAATCTAGGCGAACACTATAACACCTTGAGATTTTAAAATAGGAATAACATATTTAATAACGTATATGATACACAACACAAAGATTAAGAGAGAATGTAACACCCAAAGATTTTATAGCATGTTTTTAAATAAATTTAATCTTCTTGATATATTTCGATCCATGAAATCCTGAGATTTTAAAATAACACTATGTTTGATAGTGTATGAAACACACAACATCGAGAGTCAACGAACCGTGAAATATTATTTAAATATAACTATTATTACCTAGCTGTTAAATTAGTGGTTAGGAATAGTATTAACTGAATTATTAAATATCTATATCTATATATATAAATTTTATAATTAGTTAAAATTTATTGATTAATTTTTTTGAAATAAGTACTCAATTTTCAGTAAAATTATTTTAAGTTTAAGAAATACTTTTTCTTAAAATACAATTTTTATTGAAAAAATGATTTGAATTATGTTATTTATATAAATTTTATTTTATAAAAATAATATATTTTTTTATATAATAATATGAAAATTATCTTAGGGATTTTTTTTTGGATTTTTTTGAAAATATTTATTTTTAGGGGAATAGTGAAAAATACCGATTTTTATTGAAAACTATGTTTTTGTTTCAACCATTTCAAAGTTAAATTTTATTTTAAAAAGTGTTAATGGGGCTTAAAATTAAAAGATAAGGGTGAAAAAATATCCCAAACATATCCAAATTTTATTGGATGAAAATATTTACACTTATAGTCACCTAATATTAGAATTATATCAATTTAAATCAATTCAAAAATGATACATAATATAAATTAATTTAATATTTTAAGAAATTCCAAGAATTCCCATTCCACCAGTTATAAAATGTCACCATTTCCTTCACTTATTTACACCACATTGGGCCATATAAATAAATGAAAAACCAACCATTAATTTTATAAACATCCTTAAAAAATTTATTTATATCCTAGACCTTACAAAATATAAATCCTAGGTCCCTTAAGAAGATTTCTAATGGGAGTCCACCGATGGAGTGGTAATCATCTCTATCAAATCTTTCAAGTTTATTTCTTCTTCTACATCCTATTCCATTTTTTAACCATTATAAAATAATAACTACAGTATCATAAATATACCGAGATGTTATTATGATTATGGGATATCCACATTTCATCTTGTTTCCATCCTATAAAAATTGAAAACATTACTCAGATGTACGTACATATTACCATCTCCACGTAGCGGTGTAATTCATTTTTCCTCAAAAATTTACTTGTATGGTTATAAATATAGAAATAATGAATATATATGATATATATGTCATGATAATGATTCTGGAATTGTTAATTATTTGATACGCTTCTTTTATTCTATCAATTGAAAAATGAAAATAACATTCAGGCTTATGTACGGCCCGCCATCTCCAAGTACAGTGTAATTAATTTTTCCATATCTATCTTCATGGATGGCTACATATATATATATATATATATATTTAATATATATGATATTTAAAACAAAAATAATATTCTGGAGATGATGGAATTATGATAAAATTATAAGGACTGGAATTTCCAAATCAAAAACATACCTGAAAAATGAAGCAGTTGCCTCTAGAAATAGTGATTTTAACAAATAATTGACAATAAATGGGCGATAAAATATTATAATTAAATAATAAATGGTATGATATATATTATTATAGTATTTTAATAGATTTATTATGATGAACCTGGCCCATATAACCTCTCAAACTAGTATCCTACCTGAATTACCACATACCCAAAGGCGTTCCCAACCCCGATGGGCTGGCAACTAGAACACCTACATCAAAAAACAAACAGAGGGAATAATTTTACAAAACATTAAGCAACAAAATTGAATACATATAAAATAGAGGGAAACAATAGTTGAAATTAATATATTCCATAACTGAAATAAGAGAAAAAAAATATTACAACTCAAAGCCGTCAGAACAACCCAAAGTACAAGTCTAACATCGAAGGACCACAAAAAAAGAAAAATGATTACTGTATGTGATTTAGTGGTAAAATACCACTATCTCACCACCAGATTCCTTAATACAACTGATAGAAAACATCACCATGTCACTACAATACCTTTCATTTCCCTACATCAAAATACATAAAAAGGTTTACGCACCATCGAAGGGGTGTGCAGGGTGTGAGATAATGGGATCAATAGGATCCCACCCAGGTATTCCATAATAAGTATCTATACAACAATATAAAAAATTCTCAACTTTAAATAAAAAAAGTAATGAAAACGGTTTATAGTTTTCATATCAAAATAATGGAAAAAAATTTAATTCTCCCTTTCTCCACATTTACAAATAAATATAGGTAAAATATTTTCATATTATTTCATATAAATATAACAAATAATATATATCAATTAAAACCAAATCATGTATTACATATCATATCAAATTCATGGTAGAACAACTAAAACAATACAAGACAAAACAACCAAAATAGGAAGGAAGCCAAATAATCCAAAACACAGGTGTCATCACACCAAGGATCACTATAGGCCAGGATAGATAGGAAACTCATACCCCCTGATATAGAAAATCATTAACACATCAATACCCAGGATATATACATCAAATATTGGTAGTATAGAAACACCCTAGAAAGTAAACCTCCCAATAGTGTATATCAAGTCCCTAAAACAATAGGCCTCTGGAGAAAAGGAACACTCTATGGGTGAACCCCATAATAGTATAAATGGATTATTCCTATTACTACACCTTCCACCTAAGTACCCAAGGCTTTCAATTTGATACATTTTCCAAACCAATTCATTCAAAATCATTCTAACAACATAAACATTTATAAAAAAATTCCCAATTTTGATTTAAATTAAATGTTTTATTATGTATTATGGTTATAAAAAATATTCACTTATTTGGTTTTTTAATATATGATCATATTTAAAATACCGTTAATAATCTTTACCATTGATAATATATCCTTTGAATAGTGATCACATGATTAATATAGATATAGAGTTTTAAAAAATCCAATTAGCGCAGAAAAAGGAAGCGGTAGAATAAACCAGTAGGATGTTACCCCATGAATCCCATTTATCAATGATTTTGAGGGAGATAACATCTATGGTATTTTCCCTTGACCAAACCGAAGATTAGATCCAACAACTTAATAATGAGAAAAACTGTTTACAAGAGAAGTTCAAGCTTATCGAGATCATGACCCAAACCATGTACGTAGAACCACCCCATTAAAGTCTCACCATAACACACCTTACCCTTAGGGTTTTTTCTGGTATATTAAAGGGATATGTATCAGAAACATAATAATATGAATATTTATATTGTATTTCAATAGAATATTGTTCATATTTTCTTCTTATCATTTCTTTATAAATGATTTTTTATATAACAAAGCAGAAATTACATTTTTAAATAGTATTCAATTTCAATTAAGACATTTACATTGATGAATTAATGGATTTTTTAAATATATAATATTTTAATAAATTATTATTATTAAATAATTTTTATTAAGTATAAAATATCATATAATTTTTATGAATTCAAACGTAATTTTTATAAGGGTTCGAAAACTGTTATTATAAAAAATCCAATATTTCTCAATAAATGTAGAATTAATTTTAAAAGTAAAAAATTCAAAGATATAAAAAATTATTTGGTTAAAATAAATATTATTTTTGGAATCAGAATTTTGAAATGATCCAATGGTGATTTTTTCATAATTTTCTGCAACAATTGATTTTTAGGTAAAAATTAAATGCCATATAAATATACGATGTGTGTTATGACATCATAATGACCTAAAAGTGATGTAATAAATACTATAAATAGTATCCAATAAATAATCATGGTTTCCCTTTAAAATAATATGATATAATATATATGTGATTAATTTTATAGATCCTTTATGAATCCTCCAAGAACATTAAAATATTCTAAGGTTTTAAAATCATTTCTTTTAAGAGTATGACTCACTTACACATCAACAAGGGTATTATTTTATTACTTTGTCCCTTGTAATTATAAAATAATTAAAACATCATTTTTAGAATAAATGGGAAAAAACATGGTATGGGTTTTGGTTTTTTTATTTTATTATATAGAGTCCAAAGCCTAAGTTTATGAAATAATAAAGAATTCCCCACTAATTTTCCTATATAAACCCACCCATGATCCCATTTATCTTCACTAAAGATATTTGGAGAACGTCCTTACACTTCCATCCCCTCTATGTAGTCCTCCAAAGGTTCCCCAATCTCTAAAGAAGTTCCTCCCATGCAATTTAATTCAAACTCTCAAGGTAAGGGATCCTCTCATTCTCCTCTTTATTAAAGTTTCTTTACTATCTTATTCCTTATATTTCAAATTAATAATGTTGTGATATGACTTTACATGTCACTATTACTTCTAATTTTATGTCCAAATTATGAGATACAACTTCCTCTCTCATCAACCCATTTTATGAATTTTTAAGAGATGCTGTTATGTTGCTAAAATTTCACCACGGTTTTCCATTTGAAAACAATTGTGTAATTAATACTTTACCCATTTCTTATCAAGGGTTTTAAACTTTATAAACATATACATATTTGACATGGTATATACATGTATTTATTACACAATCCTTGACCGTATAATAAAATATGATGATGAATGAGTCCATGTTGTATTATCTATATGACACACTTAAGAAAGAGAATGAAATCAAAGTGACAGGTGCAACCAAAATTATATAGTTCTCCAATGCATTGGGTAATTTTTAGTCTCATGAGATTTCAGGTTGGGATAAAGAGTAAACCTAATTACTTTATGGTAATTTTACCATCATGATTTCTTTGAAGTTAGCCTTGACCTATGTTTATGATCCAGTGTTTTAAGTTGTTGCCACATTTCCCATGTCTCCTTTCTGATTATCGTGCTATATCATGTCTCTTTATTCATGTTTATGATTCTTATACCTCTTATACCCCATTGTATTTACTATTATATAAATTTTATTTATTTCCTCATGTTATTCCATGTTTATTCCTTTACTAGGATTTATAGCTCATCGCTTTCTTATGTATGTCCCCAGGTTATACCATGCAGTTTTAAGTACAAGAATGTTAAAGAAGTTTTCAATAAAGGAAATTTATTTTCTATTGTAAGTTGTTATGAAATGTAACTAATTCCAAAATATACTATAATTATCGATATTTTGGGTTGTATTACTTTTAATCTTATGTAATAAACCACGAGTTAATATGAAATAAAAAGAAGGGTTGTCTTAGTTGTTATCGAAGGAAAAGTTTAATTATATTTGATATTAAGATTAGAGAAATCCAGTGAGAGCCCTATGGATAAGGATAAGTATAAGAAAACACCCCTAAAATTTGTTAAGTATAGATTTAGTAGTTTATCAAGAAAATACATCCATGTCAAGATACTATAAGTGGATGTGGCTATAGAATAGTTGTAAATTGTTGTAAAATATGAAAACACAATGTTGAGCTTGACTCAACTAAGAAATGGTGCATGACAACGGGCCTTACTGCACACCTGGTTTTACACTTCCATGAGATATGCTTTGGTAAATTCATAAGCTCATTATTAACCTTTATTAAGGGAAAAAATTACCATAAGAGTATATGTTAGGATATAGATCATGGATAAGATATATTTAAGCCTATAAATTAATAAGTTAAGTAAATTCATGTAATTTATAAGTTATCTATTTAATGTCATTGTATTACCAATTATTCGTTTAATGGTTTAAAACTACTCATCCCTAATCTTCCATTTATTCTATCGAATGGTCATAAATTTAAGGAATCGGGTAACACTACTACAAATACGCCCTTTATCAGTGCTAGAAAAGCACTGTTAAATCCAATGAAGATAAAGGGGGGGGGGGGGGTCCCCTTTATCAGTGCTCAAAAAATGGCTGATAAAAGTACACCTTTATCAGCGCTTTTTTTAGCGCTGATAAAGGGGTCCTATATCAGCGCTTTCGTTTTAGTGCTGATAAAGGACCCTTTTATCAGCACTTTGAAAAAGCGCTGATAAAAGTTAAAAAAAAATAAAAAAAATTAAAAAAAAATTAAAAAAAATTACAAAAAATTACAAAAAAAATTAAAAAAATTAAAAAAATCATGCCAATCCAAGGGGATTTTATAGAAATTGAGCCCCACTTTTAATAGCGCTTTCCACCCATCCAACACCCTGCACGTACCCCCTACACCCTTTATCAGCGCTAGCCCCCCCACATCCACCCACATGCGCGCGCCTCTGCCTCCAGCAGGTTTTGAACTCGAGACCTCCCCCCTGCGCGTGTAAGCCCTTACCACTACTCTATTTTGATTTGTTTACTATTTCATGATATCTCAATTTATATATATAGTTATATTTATATTTATTCGTATAGTAATATATATTTATATTAATATATATATAGTCATATTAATATATATATAGTTATATTAATATATATATATAGTTATATTAATATATATATATAGTTATATTAATATATATATAGTTATATTAATATCTATATAGTTATATTAATATATATAGTTATATTAATATATATATAGTTATATTAGTATATATATAGTTATATTAATATATATATAGTTATATTAATATATATATATAGTTATATTAATATATATATAGTTATATTAATATATATATATAGCTATATTAATATATATCTATATTTATATATGTATAGTTATATTTATTCATATAGTAAAATATATTTATATTAATATATATATATAAAGTTATATTAATATATATATAGTTATATTAATATATATCTCTATTTATATATATATATTTAGTTATATTTATTCATATAGTAATATATATTTATATTAATATATATATATAGTTATATGAATATATATATTTATAGTGATATTAATATATATATTTATAGTGATATTAATACATATATAGTAATATGAATATATATGTAGTTATATTAATATATATATATATATATAGATAGATTAATATATATATATATATAGTTAGATTAATATATAGGTATATAAATATTCAAATATTTGTATTTTAAATAAAATGGATATTAGTTATTGTTTAAATAAATATAATATATTTTATATGTAAATATATTTTATTATTTATATTTATAATTAATTTTTATGTGGGAATATATAAACAATGTGTATATATTGTTATATATTTGATTATAAATAGTAGTGAATTATAAAAAAAGATAAAATTTCAAAGATATAATATCAATATGAATGTAATACCTTGGAATAAATTCAGTCCCCACCATAAAAAGTCAAGAATACCCCCTTAAACGAGGCTAAAAATCCACAAAATGTTGAAAAATCTGGGTACCTCGACTAAAAAATCAGTTTGGAGGCCTTCTGGGCCTCTTTTGGCCTCGAAAAACCCTAGACTATGGTTCCCATAGGCAATAATGACGTAGACCTCGTCGCAGGCTTCGATTTGATATGTGGTAGAGCTCAAACGGACACCAGGATCAAAAGTTATGGCTGTTTGAAGTTTGAGTTGCGTTTTCAACATATTTTGGATCTTTTTTTAATTTTTTTAATTTTTTTAGTCTTCAAATTGTTATTAAATGACTATTACTCCATAATAATTAACAAATTATTAATTAAAAATATTTTTTTTTAATTTTTTAAGAAGCCATTTTCACAAAATATCTTATAGTGTAAATGTACATTTATACTTATCTAAAATATATTTAAAAATTATATATTATATTTATATCAATATAACTATATTTATATATTAATATATTAATATATACTTTTTAATTTTTTTGAATTCGACCCTTTATCAGCGCTACTAAAGAAGCGCTGATAAAGGGGGTCCCTTTATCAGCGCTAAAAAAAGCACTGATAAGGGGGGGGGGGGGGCTTTATCAGCACTAAAAAAAGAACTGATAAAAGGGTACTTTTATCAGCACTTTTTTTAGCACTGATAAAGGAACCCTTTATCAGTGCTTTTTTGAGCACTGAAAAAGGGACCCCCCTTTATCAACGCTTTTTCATTAGCGCTGATAAAGGGGGGGCGCTGGGAAAAACTGTTTTTGTGGTAGTGTAAACAATCAATGTGATGGGAAACGTGATGACTGTCCCAATGAGATGCCCAACCCGGTAAGAGAAGGAATCAAAAACTTTGTGATAATACTCTATCATAAGAATCATGTTCTAAATAGAAAACTAGAACAGGAGGATCACCCAAATTCCACTAATAAATAATAATATTTAATTGAGATCTATATGTTAAAAAGGCCTCCAAATTTCAAAGGATCATTTGATCCATTAATCATGGAATAATAGTTCAACTTCATTGAGAATATATTCTCCATCCTTCAATGTTCTAAACAAGAATAAGTTCTATTTCCTATTTATCAAATGGAGGGAGGATATGATAAGTGGTGGACATTGATCAATAATATTAATCTTGAGGAAGATATTGAAGTGATGGGGTGGAAGGAATTCGAGAAATTTTTTTTCGATAAATATTTTCCTCACACTCTTTGACTTAAAATGGAAAGAGATTTACTTTCCCTTAAGAAAATAGATAATGAATCTATTAGGGCTTACAAGAAAAAAATCACAATATTTTCCTGATACACCTCTAACTTTTTTTACCCCCCAACGAATGTTTGACCACTTCTTTTATGGGATAAAACCTAATTTATGAAGATCCCTCATGATTAGAGACTTTGATCACTATGAAGAAATTATCCGATATTCCCTCAAAGACAAAATGGAGATCAGAGAATCTCAAGGGTATAAGGGGGATAAGAAGTGGAAATTTGAGTTTAATTCTAGAGATCTGATGGAGAAATATAATGGTGAGAAGAAATTTCAACATCCCACTTGTCAAAGGTTTCGAAATAAGAACTACAAAAATCTCCTAAGGGGGAAAAGGAAATGATTTAGGTAAAGGAAAGAATGGAACCTAGATAGAGAATTACAATGGGAGAACCCCACTAATGTGATAGAGGAAAGGAATGATCTAGTAAACCCTTAGTGGATTATTTACGGATTAAACTACAAGGAACATGGGAACTTTTTAAACCAATGTAGTAATCTAAGGGTTTTCAGAGACAAACAATAACCTATAAGGAAATAAGGGTGAGATTTTTCCATCATAACCACTGAGGTGGATCACAAAAACAAAGTGGTGATATGTATAATATTTATTCATTCAAGAATAGAAAAAATAATTTTTTATTCTGGTTCAATGCATTCCTTCATACCACAAAAGTTTAGTTAAACTATTCAAACATCACCAAAAAACATGGAAGTAGAGTTGTCAATGAAAATAAAATATGGGTAAATTATTTCATCTCAAGTATATAACTCCTCCCATGTCAAAATTTGTGGGATGAACCTCCCAATGAACCTTTTCATACTCCCTTTGGTGGAATTTGATGTAATTATGGGTATGTATTAACTTTACCTTTATAGATCCAACATAAATTTCCATGAGAAGGAAATCACTCTCTGTATCATGAATCAACCCTTGATTCTATACAAGTACAAGGAGAATGATGAATCTTATTTAGAACCAAAGTCTCATGAATGGATATTATTGCCTTACGAACAAGAATATCTAGCTGAAATGGTTTATTCTAATGAAAGAATCATCCTTTAAGATATACCCATTTTGAGGGAAATATACTATAGTGTTTTCTGAAATATTTCCCGATCTTCCTCCTACCTGAGAGGTTGAATTTTCAATCAAGATTATACCTAGGGAATTACCATTATCCCAGACTCAGTATAGAATAGATGTTGTGAAACTTGAGAATCTGAAAAAATAACTAAAGGATAATGAAAATAAAGGGTTCATAAGCCCAAGCGATTCACCTTAGGGTGCACTAGTCTTCTTCTTAAAGAATAAGTATGGTCCAAAGATACTTGTTATAGATTATTATGATATCGAAAATATCACGATAACAAACAAGTATCCTCTACCACAGATTGATGACTTGTTTGATCATCTATGTGAAGCACAATACTTCTCCCAAGTGGATCTATAGTTAGGGTATTACCAAGTTAGGGTGAAGAATGAGGATATCCCCAAGACCACTTTTCATAAATGGTATGAGCACAATGAGTTCATAGTATTTCCATTCAAACTCACTAATTCTCTAGTAATATTCATTGAATTGATGAATAGAGTCTTTAGGGATTATGATGCAAGATGCATGGGGTGGCCTGATCTTCATGGTGTAGGGAGGTAGATGATGGACATGGTTCGCTCTAAGTGGTGGATGATGGGTATGGATAGTGGATACAAGTAGTCAATCAACACTATAAGGATCAAACCTACTAATTATAAAAAACACACAAGGGAGTGATGCGATAGCCAATCCACACAACAACACACTTGGGTTGAGGCACACAATTGGGGGCTTTGTGATATTGGATCACAAATCTATCTTATAGATTGACAAGTCTAGAACACACAAGAGAAAGGGAGAAAACCGAAATAATCCTCACACAATAGAGAGAAACAAAGAATAATCTCTCTATTACAATATTGAATGAATTAAAAGTTACATGGGGGTGTCTATTTATAGCCAAGGTTTGATACAATAGTCAAGGGTCTAATACCCTAAATTCATAAAGGATAAACATACCTTGTCCCCTTAAAGTAAAAAATATAATGTCTAACTATTTTTTTGGGAAAATTAAGACATTCATTTCCACCCATAGCCCACCATATTTGACATTGAGTACCCAATCCACCAGATTTGACTTTGTTTTCTAGATATTCCATTCTAGAATCTCCATGTGGGAAAGGATTAAAAAACTAGTTAAAACATGTGGTACAAGCTTAAAAAATCATATTTGGGCTTGAATAAGTGAGATAATCAGCCCATTTTCTCCATATATACATGTACCCTCAGTTTGGGCCTTTTAATGTAGTGATATGGGATCTCATTTTCATTTGTAGTATCTTTAATCATCCTTGAATTATTGGGACTTTCAAATCCAACTCTTCACATGCCATAAAGTTAATTTCATTGACCGGTTTCATATCATCAAACTCCACTTGAAAAGCATTCATCCTATACTATATATCATCTAGATCCAAATATGAGGAATGATCAGAAACATTGAGTTTAAAAATAGATTCATACTCACCTTGCAATGTGATATTGTAATAAATCATATCAAGAACTAAGTATGGTCCATATTCATGTATCTTGATATTTTAATTATATTTATTTTAAAGTCTCTCTATATTCTTATCTTTCTCATGGTGTTTCTTAACATGCCTTTTTTCCTTCCATATTTTTAATTTCTTGCAAATTCAACAAAACTTGATTAATATGGGTAATGAGGCTAAATCCAAAAGTAGTTCCATATGGATAAAATTGAATTATAGAGTCATCTACCCTTTTTTATTAAAACTCTAAATGTGGTAGACAAATTTTATATTAATTTAGACTCATGATGTTGTAAATGGACCTTCTAATTTCTTCTATCTCTCTAGTAGGTAGCAAAAAGGTGGAGCCTCTTAAAGAATTACTCCATTGTACACCTATGACAAAGATTTCAAAATAGTTGAAAATGAAGATGCTAAGTTATTAGTGTTCAAAATCACATATTTGAACATAAGTTCTAATTTTTTTTTAATAAGAAACCAAATCATCCTTAACCTAAATCTTTTTTTACAACATCACATTTTCCCCCTCTCTCAAATATTTTTTCCCTCTTGATTTTTCATTTCTCTCCATTATTGTTCTCTTATTTTCTCCTCTTCCCTCATTCTCTCCATTTTCTCTTTCTCTCATATTTTCTTGACCACTCATTTTGTTCTTCTATTTAAAAATGAGATCTTTGAGAACCTATTTTGAGGACATCAGGATGAAGGTTATATGTTCCCCTGAGAGTACACAAAAATCAAGGTTTAAGAACCCATCAAGAGTAACCTACTGATCGTACTTCCACGGTCGAACCAAAAATGAGTGGGACACTATTGTATGAAAAAGAACCCACAATAACTCATCCTTGTATTTAAATATGGTGAACAATACCTTCAATTTTTTGGTGACATTAAACTCTCTACAATCATTCAACTATTGAAGCCAGTACAAATTTTGGTGGTTCAAAGTTGGGAGTCCCAACTTCTCCCCCAACATAGTGCTCACTACATTACTACAACTTTTCCCATAAATGATGACATTTCATACCTTCCAATTGATTTAGAACTAGGAATTGAAAATGTTATATTTTTTATCTTTCTTATAAAACATCATTTGAGCACTCACAACCATCCTAGTGATGATAATCTCTCCTTATTCCAAAAAATTATCCATTATTTATTTTTTAGAAATCCTCCACTTCTTCCTCTGAGATCTCCTTGTTGGTCTCCCATTGTCCATAATTATTGATGGTCATGGTGTGTCATTTTTGGAATTCACTAGAAATGCGACCCATTCTTTGATATTTGAAACATCAAATATCCTGATTCCTCATTTGTTTAGCCTCAAAATTTGGTTTCTTAGGTGGAATAACTACCTCATAACTTTTGTGGTCAACCACCTATTTTGACATTGATGATTCTATAATCTCCTTCCTCAAATTTATCCATGAAGTGAATAGGGTCATGGGTTTCCTTATATGGCTCCTCCTTTTGATTTGTTGTTAGATATTGGTTTATTGGTGGATCATATCTTGTATCTATACATGGTAGTACATCTCCACTTGACCAGAAATCACCCAATTGAGACTGTGTAAAAATCATTCCATGGTTGCCTCCAAATCTCTTTGAATATTTTATATGATCATGGAAAATTACATCTAATTACAGTAAAATTCATCACTCTTACTCCCTTGGGTGAGGTGTTGAAGTTTTTTTGTGGAGATATCTATAGTAGTGTTGGGGGGCATACCACATCCTCATGGTAAACTTCATTTCTTCCCATGTATAGATAATAAGTCTTCGATATTGGGCTCTCTCTTTTGTAACTTGATCCCACCATATTAATTCATAATTAATGAATTAAAGGGCATGAATTTTACCTTTATCTCCTCAAAACAGGTATGAAAAGATAATACTTTATCAATCTGTATCTCCTACTCCAAGTATGCTTCAATATCACTTTTTCTTTTAAAAGCGGGTTAATGCCTCCAAGGACATCATCGTCATGTGGTATCCACTGGACTCTTATAGGTTATTATAAAAAACTCCTCATTTTTTAGACATCCTCAAAATCATCCTCAAATTTTTCTATCTCTTCCTCCATGATGTGGTGGCATCATGGTGGCAGATCGCACAATGGCTTGTCATAGATCATCCTTGGGCTCAGTTTAATTTCCAGGTTTTTGATCCTATCATGTAGAACCTACAACTTCCTATAAAGAAGATTATAGAAATGGATTTCCAAATATTTCATTTGGAGAGGTGTAGCTTCCGGTGTGGGGTGACTTCCTTCATCACTAGTGTAAGAAATTCTCTAAACATGATCTTCTATAATGATATATTACACAAACAGAAACACACTCGGGGAGAAACAAACATAATGATACACACACTAACACATGAAAATACAGACACACACACAAGATATAAACACTCAAACACAAAATATATACACAATCATACACACACAAGGATACACACTCACATACCTAGGATATACACACACACACAAGATGTACACACTCACTCACAGAAGTATATATATATTCTAATTTATCTCCACTCTCAACACTCAATTAAAATAACAAGATATTATGAAATATAGTACCTATGTTCCACAAATCCTTACCAAGTCATGTTTGTGTTAGAGGATTGTTTATCAAAACCCATTTGAGTGGTAAAAGGTAAAAAATGGTGAAGGGTGAAGAAGAGGGTAGAAAATGGGTAAAAGGTGAAAAAGGGTTAGAAAGGTGGAATGTGGGTTTTTTCTAGATTGTGAAATATAAGAAAAATTAATAACAATATGTGCCTAATGTAATATGGTGATAAAGTAAAAATGATTGATAAAGTGATTATTGGAAGTGGAAAGTGATAATAATGTAAATCATGAAGAGGAAGTAATTGTATCAGCGTTTTTTTTCAAATATCCCCAAAAAGTTTTGTTCATAGAGTTTTAAATAAAAATATGATTAATGTAGAGTAAGAATTTTTCTTGAAATATCTCAAAGAAGGGATTTTATTAATTTGAAAAGAAAAAAATCATGAGTTGAGAGAAATTGATTTTTTGGATTTTTTTGATACAAATCACATATGACAAATTAAATATCAAATGAATATTGATGAATAATTGGCTTAATGTAGAAATATTTCTGTCTTTCACAACATAGGACAATTATATATGTTTTCAAATAATTTTTTTTTAATGTGTGGATAATAAAAAAATACGAGGAGGTTAATGGATATATGGGATAGAAAAAGGGAGATAGATGCCTACCGTGTCAACTGGATCTCTAATAATAATTGATGAGAGATTCACTAGGTGGACCGATATTCACAATGCAAGGAGGCATATGATGGATATGATTTAGGATAAGTGGTGGATAATGGTTATTGATAGTGGAAAAAAGTAGTCAATCAACATTATAAGTAGGGAGACCTACTATTTATCCAAAACAATCAAGGGAGTGATGTGATAGCAAATCCGCACAACAACGTAATTGGGTTAAGGAAAAAAATTGGGGGATTTTTTATCTTGGATCACTAATCTAACTTGCATATTGACAAAGAAATAATACACAAGTTCAAGGGAGAAAACTGAAACAATCCTCATACAATGGAGAGAAACAAATCATAATCTCTCTATTATAATCTTGGATTAATTACAAGTTCCATGGGGGTGGATATTTATATCCAAGTGGTGATACAATATCCAAGAGTATAATAACCTAATGTCATAAAGGATAAACCTACATTGTCCCCTTAAAGTCAAAAAGATAAAGTCTAATAAAGAATTTTTGTAAAGTATCCCATAAATTTCTACATATATCCCACCATATTTGACTTTGAGTACCTTACCCACTAGATTTGACTTTGGTGTCCAATGATATTATTCTAGGATATCCATGTGGGAGAGACTTCCAAAATACGTGCCACCATGTGGGAAAAAAATTAAAAAAAATCATATTTGGGATTAAATAAGTGAGATAATAGGCCCATTTTTCCATCCATGCATGTATCATGGGTTTAGGCATTTTAATGTAGAAAAATGGGACCCCGTTGCCGCTTGTAGTCTCTTTAATAGTCCTTGTATTATTGGGACTTTCAACTCCAACTCCGCACATGAAATCAAATTAATTACATATACTGGATTCATATCATATTACCTTGAAAAATTTATGGTAGTATTTATAGATGATATTATAAAATACTCCAAAAACAAGGTGGAGCAAGAAGATCATGTGAGTACTATTCTAAAGACCTTATGAAAGGAGAAACTTTCTTCAAATTATAGAAAATGTGAGTTGTGGTTGAAGGAAGTATAATTAATTGGGAATATTGTCACAAGTAATGAGATATCTTTGGACCCTTCAAAGATAAAAGTAACTCAAGGATAGATGAGGCCAATATCCATGAAATATATCCATAGTTTCCTTGGATTATATGAGTAATATCGTCAATTTGTGAGAAATTTATCATAATTATCAAACCCTCTAACCAAGATAACTTGTAAGGGAGTCACGTTTTATTGGAATGAGGAATGTTAAGACAGCTTTAAGGATTTAAAAGATATTATTATCACTCCACCTATACTCACACTACCCACAAGTGTATAAAATTTTGTAGTATACAGTGATGGTTCAAAGAAGGTATTAGGTTATGTTTTGAAGAAAAATGAAAAAGTGGTAGCCTATGCTTTAAGGAAATTAAAATTTCACAAACAAAACTACCCAAAAATGATCAAGAGTTATATTTAGTGATATTAAATTTGAAAAAATGTTATAATTATCTATTTAGGCATAATTATGAAATATATATTGATCAAAAAATCATCAAGTATATATTCACACAGAAAGTGTTGAATATGCACCAATGAAGATGGTTAGAGATGATCAAGGACTATGAATGCTCAATCCACCATCATCTAAGGACATTAAATAAAGAGGAAGATGTTCTAAGTAGAAAGTATCTAGTAATTATGTCATTGATGATAATTGAGAGGGATCTGACCTTCTTAGATCTTAAAAGGATGGAAATGAAAACCATAAAGGAAGGAACATCATCAATCCTTTTTCAAATGATTTCTCAACCACCCATTATAGAGAGGATAAATGATGCTCAAAGAGATTACGTGGTAATTTAGAAGAAAGAATAAAATTTAAGAAAAGGGAAATCTTAAAAGTTTTATATTAATTAATAATTAGTTGTGAGATTTGGGTCACACCTATGTGTAACATCAAATACCGAGTTAAAGGAGTTGTTGGATGATGCACATAGATCAACCTTCTCAATACACCCAGGAAGCACCAATATATATATATAGATCTTTGAGAGAACTATTTGTGGGACAATATGAAGAATGAGATCATAGAATATACATCAATATGTCTTTTATTTCAGCAAGTACAGGTGGAAAGGAAAAAATACAATGGGACGACACAACCATTACCCACACCGACATGGAAATGGGAAAACATCACCATAGACTTTATCACTGGTCTTCTAAAGAAATTAAGAGGAAATAATGATATATGTTTTGTTGTGTATAATATTAAAAATAATAATCACTTCATTATGATTTAAGAGGATTTCTCACTCGATCAACTTGCAAGGATATACATTATAGAAGTTATGAGATTTCATAGAACACTACTATTGATTGTTCCTGATTGAGATCCAAGATTTACCTATAAGTTTTGGAAGATTCTCAGACAATATCTAAGTATTTATTTTAACTTTATCATTGATTATCATCTAAAAACTGATGTCCAATATGAACTGACTATCTAGACACCTGAGGAAATGTTGTGATCATGCTTAATTAACTTAAAAGAAGGATGGGATCAACATATTCCTATAGTAGAGTTATCAAATAATAAAAATTTCCACTCAAGAATAAAAATACTCATAATAAATACCTTTATAGGAAGAGGTAAATAAAACATAAATACTGGGATGAAGTTGGGAAACAAAAACAACAAGGTCATGAAATGGTGGAAAATGTTAAGACCATTTGGAAACACATCAAGGATGATCAGAGTTGACATAAGAGTTATATTGAGAATCATCTACGAGACCTAGTGTTTTTTTATAGACATGTTATTACTACAAATATCTCCATGGATGAAAGTCATGAGATTTGGGAATAAGGGAAAGCTTAGTCCAAAATACATTGGTCCCTTTGAGAACCTTGATCACATCATAGCACTGGCTTGTCGACTAGCACTCTCACCTAACATATCTCAAGTACATGATGTATTCCATATATTCGTCTTGTGTAAGTGCATACTAGAAACCCCACATGTAATTAATCCAGATGTGGTGCCATTAGAGAATGACCTTTCCTATGATGAACATTCAGAAAATATATTAGATCGTAGAGACAAAGTTCTATAGAATAAAACAATAAACCTCGTCAAAGTATTATGGAGAAACCAAAAGTTAGAAGAAACAACATGGGAACCGGAGAAAGTGATGAGATTGAATTACCCCCACCTGTTTTAGTGCCGTAAATGAAAATTTTGAGGGATAAATTTCTGAAGGAGGGAGATTGTAATGACCTAAATATTTATAAATAAAATTATAATTTTGATTTAAGTTAAATGTCTTATTTTTTATTATGGTTATAGAAAAAATATAAAATTATATGGTTTTATTATATCCTATTTGATTTAAAAACCATTAAGAATATTTACCTTGGATAATATAGCTATTTAATAGTTATCACAAGAATAGTATAACTACAGGGTTTTAACAAATCCAATTAACATAGAAAAAGGAAGTGATGACCTCAAACAGTAGGATCATACCATATGAAGCCCATTTATCAAAGATTCCAAAGGATATTGAATCTCTAGGATCTTCCCTTTACCAATAACAATATGAGATCCAACAATTTAACCATGAGAAAAACCATTTACAGGAGAAGTTCAATCTCATTAAGATCATGACTCAAACCGTGTACGTCGAACCACCCTATGAAAGTATCATTGTATCACACCTTAACCATATGGATTTTACTGGTGTATTAAAGGGATATGTATTAAGAAAATAATAATATGAATATGTATATTTTATTTTCAATAGACTAATTTTAATATTTTCTTCTTATCATTACATTATAAATGATTTTTATACAATAATAAACATATTGTATTGTTAATTTGTATTCAATTCCAATTAATATATTTCTTTTGATAAATTAATGGATTTTTGAAATAAATTATTTTTTATTAAATATTTAATATTAAATATAAAATATCATATAATTTTTATGAAGTCAAATTAAATTTTTATAAGGGTTCAAAAACTATTATTTCCAAAAAACCCAACATTTCTCAATAAATATAGATTTTATTTTAAAAGTAAAAATTCAAATATTTAGAAATTTTTTTGTTTAAAATAAATATTACTTTTTTAATCATAACATAAAAATTATCCAATGGTAATTTTTTCATAATTTTCTGGGATAATCAAATTTGTGGGTAAAAATTAAATACTATAAAAAGTATATGGTGTGTATTATGACATAATAATATACCAAAGTGATGTAATAAATACTATAAGTGGTATCCATGAACAAATATATGTTTTACCTATAAAATAATATAATTTTGTGTTTATTTTATCAATTTTATAAATCCTTTATAAATCCTCCAAAACCATTAATACATTTTAAGGTTTTAAAATCATTTATTTATGAGTATGACTCACTTACACATCAACAAGGGTATTATTTTATTAATTTAGGCTCCTTTAATTATAAAATAATGAAAAAATCCCTTTTTTAGAATCCATGAGATAAAATCATGGTAATGTTTGTGGTTTTGGTTATTTAATTATAATGTCCAAAACCTATGTTTGAGAAATAATAAAGAATTCCCCACTCATTTACTATATAAACCCACCCAAGATTCCATTTCTTTCCACTAAAAATACTTATAGCACATTCCTACTCTTTTCTCCCCTTTCTATATCCCTCTCAAGGTGTACCCAATCTCTCAAGAAGATCCTACCAAGAATTTGGAGTTACACTCTTAAGGTTAAGGGATCCTCTCATTTCCCACTTTATTAAAGTTTATTTATTATATTATGCCTTCTATTTCCAATTAATAATGTTGGGATATGTATTTAAATATATCTATTACTAAAAAATTTATTTAGAAATTATTTTATACCCTTTTCCCTCTCATCAATGAATTTTATATATTTTTATGTTATGTCGTTATGCTGCCTAAATTTCACCACGATTTTCCATTCCAAAGAAATTGTGTAGTGAATATCATTCCCATTTACTATTGAGGATGTTCACCTTCATACATGTATACTTATTTGACATGGGAATTACTTGTATGTATTCCACACTACTTTATTTTGGAATAAAATATGATGACTAATGAATCCATTTTTTATGGCACACTTAATCATGAGAATGAAATAAACATGACAGATGTACCCAGAATTATATAGAACTCCAATGCATTGGGTAATGTTTAGTCTCGTGAGACATCATGTTGGGATAGGGAGTAAAAATAATTACTTTATGGGACTTTTTTCATCATTATATATTGGTTTTTATCCTTGAACTATGTTTATGATATAGTGTTTTATGTTGTTTCCATATTTCCCATGTTTTATTTTTTGACTATCATGATATATCATTCCTATTTGTTCATTTTTATTATTTCACACCTTTTATTCCCTATTGAAATAACTATTGTATAACATGTATTTATGTTCTCATGTTATTCCATATTTATTCCCTTAGCAGTCTTTATAGCTCACCCCTTTCTTCTGTATGTCCTCAAGTTATCCCATACAGTTTTAAGTATGAGCATGTTAAAGAAGTTTTTAATAAAGATGATGTATTTTATATTTTAAGTTGTTTTGTAATGTAACTAATTCACAAATACACTATAATTATTGATCTTTTGGGTTGTATTATGTGTAATTTTATTTAATAAATCATGTATTAATGTGAAATAAAGAGCAGCTTTTTCATAACCATGCTTTGAGAACCATTTTAGAAATCCATTTCAAAATTATTTGAAATACCTTTTATTTTACCAAAATAAGGGGAAAACCATATTTTATCAAAAACCCATTTCTACACACACAAATATACATCCAAAAATCATTCTATTTCATTTATAAAATAATTTTTCAAAACTAGAGAAATACAGTTCATCCAACATTAGCTAGAGAAGGAAACGCCTACCTCAAAACTCAGGTCGCACACACCCGCAATAGGATCCACCAACATGGAACAACAAAATGATGGAAAAAAAGTCCCTAGAATAAATATACACATCTCAGAATTCATTCAATTTAGAAAAAGGGTTAGTGAAGAGGACATATCAAAAAATACCTCAAAGAACACTCATACTGCATCAAAACCAATACAAAGGTTAACCTCTGGAGGAAGATATCACAATGGATCTAGAAGGAAACAAGAGAATTATCACCACAAATAAATAGACACTACTGGAAAAAGAGGCATTTACAATGGTTCAGAACTGTTGGGAAAGGACGCATAACCATTGGGAATATCTATCCCAACGGTTCTGCAAACCGTGGGGAAGTAAGCCGTTGGGAAACGTTTTCCCAACAGTATACAAAGAACCGTTGGGATAGGTTAGAAAAATGAACATATCCCAATGGTTAACATTAACCGTTGGCATATGTTTTCCCAACGGTTTTAAGTAAACCTTTGGGAAAAGCCAAAAAAATCTATAGCTTTTCCCAACGGTTCACTCAAAACCGTTGGGAAAAAGCCAACTATACATCTTTTGCCAACGGTTTGAAACCATTGGGAAAGAGTTTATACCAACGATTCCATCTAAACCGTTGGTATAAACCTCCTTAGAAGACTATGCCAACGGTTTCAAACTATTGGCATATCCTATGCTGTGCAAATTGTGCAGCAGCCTGCAATTTGCACAGTAGACTGCAATTTGCACAGGGGAGGAGCAGGGCCTCCATTCACCTGTGATTCTTCAATCCCTCTCCTTTACCTGCAATAACCAACTATCATATACATATATAGAACAAATTCCTATACGTTTAACATATAATACATCCTGAAACTATAAACATTCAGAATTAAATCAGAATTCATAACGTAATTATAAAGATACATAATTTAGAATTCATTTAGAATTCATTTTAAAATTCATTTATAATTCATTTAGAATTCATTTTAAAATTCATTTAGAATTCAATTTCAAATTTAGATGACAATTATATGTGAAATTTGGAATTCAATTCATAATTTGATCGGTTTTTCGTATACATGTGTTTTTACTATATATGATATCCATTTTAAACAAAATACATGCACTTGGAGTAGTACCGGTCACACCATGCCTCGTTTTGAGGCATGATTGACTAGTTCACATCACACATGACCCATTGATCATTTTACTAAAGTATAAACATATTCCGTAAGGGTTTCGTTGGTTTTCCGTATGCCAGTTATTATCACTTAAAATGTGGTTCATTTAAAAAAAATGACATTTTTGAGTGATCCCCGCAACACCGTGACTCAGATTGAGGCGGGGTTGACTCTTAAATGTCACAAATAACCCATGGATTGTTTTCCTAAAGTTTCAATAGAATCTGAATGCATTTGGTCTATTTTTCGTATGTCAGTTGTTGTTTTCACTTAAAATGCTTTCCATTTCAAATAAAAGTAATCCACTTTGAGTTGTGGCGGCCACACCGAGGCTCATATTGAGGCGTGGTTGACTCGTACACATCACAAATGACCCATGGATCGTTGTCCTAAAGTATTAATACAATCCGAATGTGTTTGGTCGGTTTTTCGTATGTCAGTTGTTCTTTTCACTTAAAATGAAGTCCATTTTAAACTATAGAGATACACTTAGAGTGATCCCGGCCACACCGTGACTCCGATTGAGGTGGGGTTGACTCTTACACTTCACAAATGACCCATGGATCGTTTTCCTAAAGTTTCAATGGAATCCTAATGCGTTTGGTCGGTTTTCAGTATGTCAGTTGTTGTTTTCACTTAAAATGTTTTCCAATTCAAAGAAAAGTGAGTAACTTTGAGTTTTCCCAGCCACACCAAGACTCGGATTGAGGCGCGGTTGACTTGTAAACATAAAAAATGAACAATGTATTGTTTTCTTAAAGTTTCAATGGAATCCAAATGCGTTTTGTGGGGTTTCAGTATGTCAGTTGTTGTTTTCACTTAAAATGTTTTCCATTTCAAAGAAAAGTGAGTCAATTTGAGTCGTGGTGGCCACATATAAGATTGGATTGAGGCGTGGTTGACTCATACACATCAAAAATGACCCATGGATCCCTTTCCATAAGTATCAACAAAATCCGAATGTGTTTGGTCAGTTTTTTGTATGTCAGTTGTTCTTTTCACTTAAAATGAAGTTCATTTTAAAATATAGAGAGACACTTCGAGTGGTTCCGGCTACACTGCTCCTCGGATTGAGGTGGGGTTGAATTTTACCCATCACATATAACTCATGGATTGTTTCCCTAATGTTTCAATGGAATATGAATGCATTTGGTCAGTTTTCCATATGTCAATTGTTGTTTTCACTAAAAATGATGTCCTTTTGAAAAAAAAGAGAGACACTTCGAGTGGTTCCGGAATCACCAAGCCTTGGATTGAGGCGGGGTTGACTCGTACACGTCACATATGACCCATGGATCGTTTTCCTAAAGTTTCAACTGATTCCGAATGCGTTTGGTCGTTTTTCCATATACCAGTTGTTCTTTTCAGTTAAAATGATGTATATTTTAAGAAAAAGAGATACACTATGAGTGGTGTCAGCCACACCGCAGCTCATATTGAGGAGGGGTTGACTTGTACACATCACATATGACTCATGGATAATTGTGCTAATGTATCAATACAATCAGAATCCGTTTGGTCGGTTTTCCGTATGTACTTAAAATGTTTTCCATTTTTAACAAAAGAGAGAAACTTAGAGTGATACCGGCCACACCAGGACTTGGATTGAGGTAGGGTTGACTCATACACATAAAAAATGACCCATGGATCGTTTTCCTAAAGTTTCAATGGAAACTGAATGCATTTTGTTGGGTTTCAGTATGTCAGTTGTTGTTTTCACTTAAAATGTTTTCCATTTCAAAGAAAAGTGAGTCACTTTGAGATGTGGCGGCCACACCAAGGCTCGGATTGAGGTGAGGTTGACTCATACACATCAAAAATGACCCATGGATCCTTTTCCTAAAGTTTCAACACAATCCGAAGGCGTTTGGTCGGTTTCCCGTCTGTTAGTTGTTGATTTCACTTAAAAATAAGTCCATTTTGAACAAAAGAGAGGAAGTTTGAGTGGTCCCGACTACACCACGCCTTAGATAGAAGTGAAGTTGACTCGTACACGTCACATTTGACCCATGGATCTTTTCCTTAAGTTTCAATAGTATCTGAATGCATTTGGTCGGTTTGCCGTATGTCAGTTGTTGATTTCACTTAAAATTAAGTCCATTTTTAACAAAACAGAGGAACTTTGAGTGGTGTCGGCCACACCAAGCCTCAGATTGAGGCGGGGTTGACTCGTACACACCAAATATGAGTCATGGATTGTTTTTTAAAAGTATCAACACAATCAGAAGCCATTTTATTGGTTTGGCGTTTGTACGTAAAATATTGTCCATTATAAACAAAATACATACACTTGGAGTGATATCGTCCACACCGTGCTTCATATTGAGTCGGGGTTGACTCTTACACATCACATATAACCCATGGATCATTTTACTAAAGTTTCAAAACAATCCGAAGGTGTTTGGTCGGTTTCCCGTATGTCAGTTGTTGATTTCACTTAAAAATATGTCCATTTTGAACAAAAGAGAGGGAGTTTGAGTGGTCCCGGCCACACCACGCCTCAAATTGAGGCGAATTTGACTCGTAAACTTCAAATTTAACCCATGGATCTTTTTCATTAATTTTAAACAGAATCCGAATGCATTTGGTCAGTTTTTCGTACGTCAGTTGTTGATTTCACTTAAAATTAAGTCATTTTTTAACAAAACATAGGCACTTTGAGTGGTTTCAGCCACACCGGGCCTCGTATTGAGCTAGGGTTGACTCGTACACATCACATATGAGTCATGCATCGTTGTGAAAAAGTATCAACACAATCAGAATCCGTTCGATCAGTTTGACGTATGTACGTAAAATATTGTCCATTTTAAACAAAAGAGGGACAGTTTGGGTTGTTCCGGACACACCGCACCTCGGATTGAGGCGGGGTTGACTCATACACATCACATATGACCCATGGATCGTTTTCCTAAAGTTTCAACAGATTCTCAACACATTTGGTTGGTTTTTCATATGCCAGTTGTTGTTTTCACTTAAAATTAAAGTCATTTTGAACAAAAGAGAGACATTTTGAATGGTACCGTCCACACCGCGCCTCAGATTAAGGTGGGGTTGACTCATACACATCACATATGACCCATGGATTTTTGTCCTGTAGTATCAACATAATCCTAATGCGTTTGGTCAGTTTACTGTATGTCAGTTTTTGATTTCACTTAAAATTAAGTCCATTTTAACAAAACAGAGGAATTTTGAGTGGTGTCGGCCACACCGAGCTTCGTATTGAGGTGGGGTTTACTCGTACACGTCACAGTTGACTCATGGATCATTTTCCTTAAGTTTCAATATAATCCGAATGCGTTTGGTCTGTTTGCTGTATGTCAGTTGTTGATTTCACTTAAAATTAAGTCCATTTTTAACAAAACAGAGGCACTTTGAGTGGTTTCGGCCACACCGGGCCTCGAATTGAGGCGGGGTTGACTCATACACACCACATATGAGTCATAGATAATTGTTCAAAAGTATCAACACAATCAGAAGCCGTTTGATCGGTTTGACGTATGTACGTAAAATATTGTCCATTTTAAACAAAAGAGGGAAAGTTTGGGTGGTTCCGACAACACCGCGCCTCTAATTGAGGCGGGGTTGTCTCGTAAATGTCACATATGACCCATGGATCGTTTTACTAAAGTTTCAATAGATTCGGAATTCATTTGGGCAGTTTTTCGTATGCCAGTTATTGTTTTCACTTAAAATTAAAGTCATTTTGAACAAAAGAGAGACATTTTGAATGGTACCGTCCACACTGCACCTCGGATTAAGGTGGGGTTGACTCTTACACGTTAAATATGAACCATGGATTGTTGTACTATAGTATCAACATAATATGAATGCGTTTGGTCAATTTACCGTATGTCAGTTGTTGATTTCACTTAAAATTAAGTCCATTTTTAACAAAACAGAGGCATTTTGAGTGGTGTCGACCACACCGAGCCTCGTATTGAGGCGGTTTTTACTCGTACACATTAAATTTGACTCATGGATTGTTATACTTAAGTTTCAATATAATACGAATGCATTTGGTCGGTTTTCCGTTTGTCAGTTGTTGATTTCACTTAAAATTAAGTCCATTTTTAACAAAATAGAGGCACTTTGAGTGGTGTCGGCCACACCGGGCCTCGAATTGAGGCGGGGTTGACTCGTACACATCACATATGAGTCATGGATTGTTTTGCAAAATTATAAACACAATCATAATCCGTTTGATCGGTTTGGCGTATATACGTAAAATATTGTCCATTTTAAACAAAAGAGGGACAGTTTGGGTGGTTCTGGCCACACCGTGCCTTGGATTGAGGTGAGGTTGACTCGTAAACATCACATATGACCCATGTATCATTTTCCTAAAGTTTTAATAGATTTGGAACGTATTTGGTCGGTTTTCCGTATGCCAGTTGTTGTTTTCACTTAAAATTAATGTCATTTTGAACAAAAAAGAGAGGCATTTTGAGTGGTGTTAGCCACAACGAGACTCATATTGAGGCGGAGTTGACTCATACGTTTCAAATTTGACTCATGGATCGTTTTCTTTAAGTTTCAACAAAATCCGAATGCGTTTGGTCGGTTTTCCGTATGTCAGTTGTTGATTTCACTTAAAATTAAGTCCATTTTTAACAAAATAGAGGCACTTTGAGTGGTGTTGGCCACACCGGGCCTCGAATTGAGGTGGGGTTGACTCATACACGACACATATGAGTCATGGATCATTGTGAAAAAGTATCAACACAATCAAAAACTGTTTTCTTGGATTGGCGTATGTACGTAAAATATTGTCCATTTTAAACAAAATACATACACTTGGAGTGATACCGGCCACACCGCGCATCAGATTGAGGCTAAGTTTACTTTTACATGTCAC
Organism: Viscum album; assembly: GCA_963277665.1. Lineage (NCBI taxonomy): Eukaryota > Viridiplantae > Streptophyta > Magnoliopsida > Santalales > Viscaceae > Viscum > Viscum album. The sequence goes on from OY728127.1 coordinate 277,370,779, forward strand.
ATATGACCCATGGATCATTTTCCTAAAGTTTCAACACAATCCTAAGGCGTTTGGTCTATTTCCCATATGTCAGTTGTTGATTTCACTTAAAAATAAGTCAATTTTGAACAAAAGAGAGACAGTTTGAGTGATCCTGGCCACACCGTGCCTTTTATTGAGGCGGGGTTGACTTATACACATCAAATTTCACCCATGGAGCGTTTCCCTTAAGTTTCAATATAATCCTAATGCTTTTGGTCAGAGGGGAAGGGTCTAGTCGGGTACGCGGAGATGCTCCTCTACCTCTGGTAGGAACCTCCCTCGTACCATCGGCCTAAGCACTGAATGAATGGAATAATGAAATGTGAACATACTTATGTACCTATAAAATCTACACATAGACAGCACATAACCACATCATGTCATAAAAAATAACACCAAGGATCAGACAAAATAGAAGCAGTCATACAGAGTAATGACAAGTGCACATACAGATCAGAAGCAGCTAAAAAATTGTTGCATACATGCCATGTTTATTTCCTAAAACAAAGTAAAAAAGCCAAATGATGAAAATCTAGAACATGGGTTGCCTCCCATGAAGCGCTAAGTTTTATGTCTTCAGCCAGATGGATGGACACTGGTCAATCATCTTGGTCCATCAGCTTAGAACTCCTCTGCCTCTTACAAGAACTGGTGGTCGTGTCATCAAGCTCACAGGGACGCTTAGTGGGATTGATCACTTCAGGATCATAGTGGGCATGAATCTGGTGTGGAAGTAAGAGAATCTGGCGCTCGTCATCAGCCAGACGGTGATTCACCCATCGTGCGAGGTCAGATGGAGATGGGACGTGCACATCGATGATCATGGAAGAGGCAGACAAGCTAGACATTGTTGGTTAAGCTGCTTCCACAAATAGATTCATTTTTATATATTAGAACCTTTATAAATGTTTGTCCCATTTTTACAAACAATTAATGTGTGAAAATTGTGAAAAATAACTTATCAGATATGTAAAAATGGATTTACTCATGGGAATGATGCATAATATCTCAAATATTCCTCATTGGATCCCAATTTGAAATTTTAATCCATTATCAAATGTCTTATATCAATTTATTTTTATTTGGATCCTTAAGGTTGAATGCTTTTTGTAAAATCTAGACAAGGAAGGATAGACTAGTGACTTGGAATACAATTGGATGCTATGTGGAGAAAACCACATTATAATAATTGTTTAGGATATTATTGAGGTGGTTTGAGGATCAAATCTATCTTTTTAGAGAAAATCCAGCATGCCCAAGTTTGGTGGTCAAAGTTTTTAAGTTGGGGGGGGGGTATTTGGTGGTTGAGGAGGGGGATGAGGGGGATGTCCAAGGTCTAGGAGGAGGGGTGTGGGGCTGTCCAGGGTCAAGGAGAAGGGGAGAAGGGGCTGTCCATGGTCTAGGAAGGAGGGGGGGCTATCCAGGGTCCATCGAGGAGGGGGACTATCCAGGGTCCAGGGTGGAGGGTGGGGGGATTCCTAGGGTCCAGGATGGAGGGTGGGGGGATTCCTAGGGTCCAGGAAGGAGGGGGACTATACAAGGTCCTGGGAGGAGGGTGGAGGGGGGTTGTCCAGGGTCCAGGAGGGGGGATGTCCAAGTTTCAGGAAATAGGGGGGTCAGGCAGTCCAAGTTCCAGGAGGGGGGGACTGTCCAAGGTCCAAGAGGGGGGGGGGGTGTCTAGGGTCCATGAGGAGTGGGGGCTCTGTTAAAGGGAGGAAATCCCCAAATAATTCATTGAAAATTAACTAAACTTAATAAAAAAACATCACAATTCCAATCCATCACCCAACCAATATCTAATTCATCCTAAATATCACTAACCTTCGCATGCCATAAACAACACAACCTAGTTTATTCCAAATTAAAACAGAAAAAAAAAATAATAGATGCAAAACATTAAAACTAAGGTAGTACTTACATATTTAGAGTTTAGAAATACAAAATTGTTTGATTTAAGATGGATCTATGAGTGGAACGAGTTTTTGAGTCTTTGTATAGAGAGATCCCAAATGTTTAGGTCAAATAAAAAATAGAAAATAAAAAAATAAATGAAGAACATTATAACTAAGGTAGAACTTATAGATTTGAAGTGTAGAATAGAAAAATTGTTTTATTGAAGAGGATGGATGGAGTTTCGGAGACTGGGTAATGAGAGATCATCGGGAGAGGTTCAATTTAGGGCTGCAGTCGAGGGGAGGGGGACTATAATCGAGCGGAGGGGCTACTAGATTTAGGGGAAAACTTTCCCAATGGTTTTTAAAAACCGTTGGGAATGTAGCAACATATACCAACGGTTAGTGTATAACCGTTGGTAAAAGTGTCTTAATTTAGGCCTATACCAACAGTTTTACAAACCGTTGGTAAAATTCTTTATAAAATCCTCTATACCAACGGTTTTCTTAAAACCGTTGGTATACATGACCATTCCCAACGGTTTGATAAACTATTGGGATATAAGCGTTGGTAAAAATGGGATTTCCAGTACTGAGATATGATAAAATAATGAAAAAATGATGTTACCACGATCGAAGTAAATGAAGAAGTAGACAAGATTACTCACCTGGAGAGATGAAAACCAATCACAATTGAGATAAGTCACTGAAAAAAGTGATTTAGATAGAGAATAGGTTCCCAAAATCATTGGAGAGTACTTATAAGATGAGAGAGAAAATGGATTCTTGTGAATAAATAAATAATAAGACGTGTAGTGCCCTAAAATCCTAACTCATGAGACTTACATGGCGTGTAACCACATTACATATTTTTTCAATCCATGACATTCATGTGCGTTGAAAAACTCCTCACCTTTTTATTAAAAACTTGACTTTTACCAATACATGGCATGAAACAAATAAATGACATGTAGTCTTTCACATTGTGTACCAAACTCACAGATTCTTCCCATTAGACATTACAAGATTTTTAAAACATTATACAACATGTATTTCTTCCATAGACTATAAAATGTCCAATTTTTAGTAGAAAAACTCCAAACTATAATGTAAGTTCTTCAAACTTGGGAAGAACCCTACAAATCATTTAACATTTGTATAACTAGACTCCATTAATTCAAAAAAAATTACACATCCCTGAACATTAGGTAAATTTCCCCATAAAATTTTCTCCATAATTGGGAGTCCAAAGACACACCCAAATAAAGAGGAAAATGAATCAATAGAATAGAATTACCTAAAAGTGGGTAACATGATGTTACAAGTATAATAAATCTATATTTATTATATAGGAGCTTCAGACACATACAAAAAAATCAAACCCTATGTAAGGGTTTCTAATCTCACTTGTACTTTTATAAGACATATTCCATATTCACAACTTATTTATTTTCTATTGTGTATATATTGTACCTTGAATATATTATATCATTAATATATTTGTATTTATGGAATTTAATGTTTCATTAAATGTTATTTATTTCATGGTAATTATGATTCAAAAGAAACCTAATTAGTAAGTGTTTATTTCAAAATCAAATAATTATTCAAGATTGTTTATTTTTAAGTCTCAATTGAGGAATATTTTACTTCCACGTCTATGTTTACTAAAAATTATTTCAATTTTTTACAAGTATTTAATGATTATTTGAATTCATTTTTACCCTTGTTTTACTATTTATAAGTTTTTTAAAATGAATCTTTCGATCATTTTTAAAAAAAGGTACTTTTTTAATTTTCTAATTAATGTGTGAAAGGAATGTTTTTTAACATATATGGAATGAACATAATTTTCTTTATCATAATTATTCAATTATTTTAATATTACTTTACATATTTACAACGTTATTTTCAATGAAAATGAATAATTTATTATATGAATAGTTTTTATATTTTAAAAATTATTTTCAATGTCAAAAATAGTAATTTCCTCAATCAATATTCTAGTAATATATTTAAAGTATTTTCATATATTTCAGCATTTTTTGTGGATTATTATGTTGATTATGTACTTTAATGATATCATTCATCATATTTCTTTTTGTTGTTTACGATTAGTTTGACTGGGGAAACTATTAATATCAAGTATGATTACTTCTTCCAACATGGTATGTTCTTTATTTAGTATAGGCATTTTGATTTAGTTATATTATTTATTCAAATTAGTAATGCATTGAATTTAGTAAGTGATGATAGGATCCCACTATATCCCCTCGATTCATTAGCAGGTCTCATGAGGAAAACTATCTTGGGTTTTGGCTGAGGACTTACTCCTTTATTTAGATGTCATGGAACAAGTCCATTATGGTATTTTAAAATGTCTTAGATGAGGCTTTGATGGTATGTTTCAGATGTCCTTCATTTTGAATTTCATCATTATGAATTCATTTATTCATGTTTATGTGATTATTCAGTTAGTTAGAATATCCATGGATAAGTTATGAGCTCATGTGATGATTTCTATAAATTAATTAAAAATCCTTTATTCCTAATATATTATGTTCAAATTATTATTTAAGCAGTATGTGTTTCATTTATTAACCTTTCCATATTATTTATGATTATTTATTCATGATGGTATCCACTTTATTTATACCCTTAAATAGAATATGGAAAAACCCATTTCTTATGTTACATTTTTTAGGATTCTAGAAAGTGTTTTGTGATTGATATGTAAGGATATACCAAATATAATAATGGTGAATTCAAATAATATACTGTGTTGTATTTTATATTTTTAATTGTAATGTTAAGTTAAAGTGTGTATCTAGTTTACCAAGAATACTAAACCATCTATTCCTTTGGGATGTGATTCCCTGCATCTAGTGCCAATGTAATAAAGTAACCACTAACTATGGTATATTAGAGTCAGGTTCTCTATAGTTGGTATCCATGAAAGTTTAGTAGAAACCTTGAGAACTAGATTTACGAAAAAATTTATTAGGGAACATAAAACTATGATAGACATTGAGGATAAGTATGAAAAAAATCCTAATGTTTTGCTAAGATAGTGATTTTGTGGTTTTTACAGGAAATGCAACCCTTCCTTGATACTACAGGCATATGTGGTTCTAGAAAATCTAAAAAATTCCTGTTGGGATTGACTTGATAGTTACCTGGTACATGATAATGGGCTTTATTGCATACCTGGTCTGAAAATCTCAGGGGACATGCTTTGGATAATTCACATTTTCATTATAAACCATTATTATGTATTTGAATAGATGATGACCATGAATATCCTAGGTTAATCATAAGGTGACATATATTGATGTAAAAAACTGATTTTTTAGAGAGGTATGGTTTCTTTTAAATTGGGTTGAACCCTCGTTAAGTTTGTCTTTTAGATTAATCCATAGTGACCACACCTTAAGTCCATTCAATTTGTTTTTGGAAAGGAAGGTAGTAGGGGGTTAAATCCTGGTTATAGAACCAATTCATGAAATGAATGAAATTTATGATGTAAATTGCTCTAACCAGAACTCAGGACTTTATATTGTAGGATGTGAACTCAATGAATTCTATGAATCCTATTCATGATGTGAACTGATTTTAATTATTACGAAAAGGAAAATCGAGGAATTCATGATTAAAATTATATTCACATCATGAATATGTCATGTCCTATTTTTTTAAAAGGGAAAGAAACAATCTTTTTAAACCATTCTTATCTTTTCTCTAGTAGAAGCTTCATGAATATCTCCTCCTATGTCTAATCCTAGGATTTGATCCCTCTCTTCTATCCGAGCTCTGATTCCATTATCGTTGGTTGTGTTGGATGCATATTGATAAGAGCATCATTCCTCTTCCTTATTTTCATGGTTGATCCAACCATCTTTAGCGTTATTTTTATGTGAGATAATATCCCTTAATTTTAGCATTTTTTTCTATTTTTCTGAATTCTTCCATTCTATCTCATTTTAAAGGACAATAAAAGATTATGAGAGTTCTACCAACCTATGGTAGGTGGTAAAATTATTTTCATTAAAGTCTTGATTTTTTATATGGTGCACCATTATACCATGTTCTATATAATTCTAATGACAACTTCTAAATTTCATGTTAATTAAATTAAATGATGTTTCCATGCTTAGAGTAATTTTATCAACACACTAATCAAAGGGAGACCACCTCGATATGAGCCACCCCTAAGGGCGTTCCTTCCTTAAAGGACCAAGAGACTCATTTGTTGGAATTATTTTTACACTACCATTTTTTTGTGTATTTAATTTCCCTTTTTATTATGGTGTATTTTGAATTTAATTGAGGGAAAAATGGTAGGACATATGTATATCCCTTTGATTTCAGGTTGCAGCTTGGATAAACCATGTTAAATGACTTGAAAAACATGATTAAAAAGTATTGTTTAATGGTATGAGTTTAATGATAGCTATGAACTTTACATTATACCAAGTTGATGAAGATTCAAGGGTCCTTATTTAGGATTCCTTGGATGAGATCATTTATGTAACATCCTGGTCTGGTAGCCACTAAACTGGTTCTTCGAACCAATTCTCCACAAGACCTCAAGCGTGCCTCCTCATACGCCAAAGGATGCCGACTAGAAGCAGGGGTCTAAGGTTAATATGTGGGGAGACTATACCCTCATATCAGAATGCACAACCATAAGTAAAAATCCAAATATCATATACATAAGAGTAATGCAGAATAATAAATAAACTAAAAATGAAATGTGCTGTAAATAAATGGAAATGCAGTAAAGGCCCGAACATTCATGTAAAACATAAATCCATGATTTCCCACTAGTCCGATCACACATATAAAAAGTACAAACTAAACTGAAAGTAAAATTACAAGACTCTACTACAAACTCTGATCCAAATCACGTACCTGATCTCCAAACACTGTCGAACTGCACCACCCCGATCAAAAGTACCACACGATCATTTCCGCTCAGTCATGCAACTCTAGGCCTCAACCCTAACTGCTATGAAACTCATGTTCAACTTGAAAAGTGGACATAAGGTCTACACATACACTGTGGTGCACGTGAAGGGGTGAGAAAGAATCTCAGTAGGCCACCCCAAAAAGAAACCTATAAATGTGCTTATATAAGTTTATGCAAAAGTAACCATCTTAACCTTGCTGAGACACAACTAAAAGGGAGGTAAAACTAACGTGAAACCATAGTCGAGCCTCAGGTCCATAATCCAATTAAACTGGTATGTTTCACCATGGATTTCCATAACTGTATAAGTATACATGTACAGTCCAATACCTATATATATAAACATAAATATGAACATTAACTGGTATGTGAAACCAAATAATAACAAACCACCTCAACAATCAAACTCCATACTAAGTCCTCATGCCCATACATATTCTCATACTTGGAACCTGGAAAAATTGTCCCATAGCCACACAAGACTACCACTACGCCCAAAACTTCAGTCTGACTTCTATCTCATGTATAATAACCATGGTACACATATCATTAATCTATCTCATAAGCCACACATATAAAATCCACCATGTCTGAAGAATCAATACAAAATCATAACCATGGATGTAGAATATCCATACACCATCCATACTAGCTGGTAAACCATCAATACCCAGACCCTCAGTCTAGAGCACTATCCCCAAATTAAACTACCAGTGTCTAGAGCCTTAGTCTCACACCCTCTTAGTAGTGTACTTTCTATGCTCGGAACCTCAGTCCATCAACCAACATCGGTGAGACCTAGAGCATCAGTCAGTACCAACCAAAAGAGAAGGATCCTCAGTCCAACATCCTTTATCAAATGATATTCCATTTATGCCTAAAGCCTCATTCTGTTACACTATCTATAAAGTATACTATCTGTGTATAGAGCCTTAGTCTGACACCCTCTTAGTAGTACACTCCCTATTCCTAGAACCTCCATCTAGCACCCAACCACATATAGAAGATGTCACATCACTATTATCAATATTATAACATAGTGTGTTCAGAACCTCGGTCTGGAAATCAAACATAAACTACTATCAGTATTGATATGAAAACTCAAACAAAAAATCTCAAGCATAGATATATGGAACCATACAAGTGGATCATCCATCCAGCTCTCATAGCCATTACCAATCTTACTAATAAATTGGGTTCCATGACATGGGAACCCAACCATATCAACAAACCCATGGGTAGTATGGGTCTCAACCAAAATGAACAAAACATAACCATGGATGGATATACATCCTTCTCAACTAGACACATATCATCCCATCAACACATAGATCATCTTGGGTCCTAAGGAACACCCATAAATAAACTACATAATCACACAAACCCACTTAGGGTCACCCTATCATTCATGCCCACACATGGCCCTCTCGGTCTACACAAAAACCGGGCCATCCCCTCTTGGATTATCAGAACTAGAACTCAACAAAGGGAATCCCATATAAACCATAGTAACCACCAACTCTTGGCCCAAGCCCTGACAAATGAAGCATCCTTGAGTAACCTTCAATGGCCTTTAACTAATACCTGATCAAGAAACGACACCAAGGCAAAAAAAATCAATCCTATTCCATACATGCATTCTCAACCATCAACCACGACATTAAAGGAACAATTAACCAGATACCTTCCCTCTAAAGGAAATATAAAGAGTTCCTCAGACTCAACTCCAAACCACAAAGGCACTCTTCCATAACCACAATCCTATGGTATCAACCTATCCCCAAGGATTCTATCCACCCTCATCCTCAAACGTAGGATCTAAACCTCAACTTTTCTAACCTCAAGTATCTAGTATCTATTTTAAATTATAACCAAGATAATCACATAGATACTACTCAAATATTATCTTCTATGATTCATCCAAGAAACCTTATGAAAAGACCATGGTACGCTCACACCAGATCACACACTAAGCTCACAACCCTCTCATGGGTCTCCCTGCTGAAAAACCAATCCACCGTGGGACTCTAAATCCAAACCTCAAGGGAATCATACTATAAAATAAAATTTTCCAAAACACAAACTATATCAACTATATATGTCTAAAGGATTCAACCATTGTGATCTATTTGTGAAAACACTTAGAATGGACTAATCACACACCCAATTCTGAATTACAGAGCATAAAATACCCAAAAAATCTAAGATGGAAAAAGTACATGGAGTGTACTTTAGAGTAAACAGTGTGTAATCTAATACCTACCCATGGATGTGTACTTTTACATAGCCATAAAAACTTGGGGTCTTCCTGTGTAAAATTACACGACGTGTACTTCAAAGTACATGATGTGTACCATTTAAAAACCACAATTCCATGTTCTTTTTTCCCACGACCAGACACACGACTATGTACCACTGCCACCACACAGAATGTACTTATGAAAATTATTTATTCTTGGAATAGGAAGAACACATGGCGTGTGTGACTGATTTACATATCATGTCCAAAGAAAAATCGAATGAGATTTCCTTAAAAATAGACCGAATTGACCCTGTTCACCCTGAAACACACAAATCCACCCATAAGGGGTCCTTAATAGTCATAATAAGGCATTAAAACTTTTAAAAAACTAATATATGGGTATTTGGGGAATAAAACTAAAAACTTTACTACCTCATGTTGTAAACACCGAAGCTTTGAGTTTAAATCCGCTCCCGGAAGCTGATGCACCTTGATCTGGTCCTGATCTATGCCAAGGATGAAGTCCAATGGCTTATCCCATCCTCCTCCTCTTATTTTGTGTGTTTCACACAATGGGAAACCATCTCCCCTTACCTTTTGTGCATGGTATCCAAAATGGGGGGGGGGTCTTAATTTAATTTAATTTAATTAATTAATTAATCACCCATTTAACACCTTTCCCGGGTCACAGAACCTGACGTGAGTTAATGCCTCTCCTAGGAAATAACCTCCATTATGGACTCAAACCAAGAGTCATAATCCCAATACAATCCTTCTTTTAAGAGTTACATTCAACCAAAATTGTCCGAATAATTTAATATTAAATTTATTAAATATTAAATATTCGTCCAAAACTCCAACTACTCAGATGTTTACTAAACTTCCATCTAAGGGTAAACACCCTATTCTTGGACCAATAGAATGGTAAAAAAAATTATATAAGACCATATTATATGGTAAAATAACCATTTTAACCCTTATGAGCACCAAATAATAAGAATTTAAATTTCTTCTAATATTTTAAAATCCAAAAACTCAGGACTCTACAATTGATCTTAAAATATAAAATTTGAAATTGATTATATCTCATCAGGAGTGAATCATGGGTTCTTAATATAACACCATGAATGGTCTCACTAGGAGGATATATTTATTCTTTCCATTAGTGATACCTAGTCCCCTAGTGGAATGACTTGGATGGGAACAGGATTCCAATTACTCTAAAACTAAGGATGTGTTATCCACACCAAAGAACATGTTTGGGTTCAGTCCATGATTTATATTGGTATTTTATAAGGGATTAGGTATATCTCCATTCTTATTTGACACGAGGGTTGTGAAACCCCTCATTAGTAATGGTGGATTCCTCAGGCTTACGTCTTAGGTCCTAACTATTGATACCTATCTATTTATATTCACATATATACCTATATATATATATGATTTATATAAATACATTACTTTATGTATATATATATATGAATGTACATAAAAGGTGACATCTATTCAGAGACATATTACTTATGATAAAGTAGGTAGTGTCAATTTTAGTGTCCCGTGAGGAACACAATTTGATATGATTTATTTATTTATTTATTGTCTTATATTAGTTATTGCCTAATCATTCTTATCATATATGCACTGACTAGATAGTTCTAGATGATGTTGGTGGTGGCCTACTAAGTATATCTCACACCCCATTTCGGGTGTCTTTTGGTACCTGAATATACTTTATGGTTGCATGTAGAGACAAAGGGAAGCATCCAACTCTGGATGTTTGACAAATTATTCTAGGATAGAGTATGGGAGCTGAGGACCGTTCCTATTTTTATAATGGTATTAGAGGCAATTTTTGGAATTTTTGTATTTTTTCACAATATTTTGTATATGTATATACCTATTTATCCCATGTGTATTATATTTTTTATTATTTCCATGACTTGATCATAATTTTTTATATATGGAATTGATAAAAATTTTACCTGTTGATTCTGTTTGGATGATTTATTATTATTCCACTGGTGATTGTTTATTACTGTTTTCACTGATTATTATTATTATTATATACCACTATGAAACACTCTAATAATGGGGGTATAGTCTCCCCACTATACTATAATAGAACCTTTATACTAGTAAACAACCTCTAGAATATTGGGAGACACGATTGAGGTCATGTGGCTGACCTAGTTCAGTTACTTATGAGTGAACCAGCTCCAGGAAACTACAAAGTGGTCTCAAAGGATTTTTTTTGTCTTAATGTTGGGTATTAGACATGAGACTAAGAAAATGTAAAAATCTGGTAATGTCACCTTTCTGAAGAGTAGCTTACCCACATATAAGATAAATCAAAATTTTCTAAGTTGAGATATTGTTTTTATTGGATTATGTTTGTTACAGTTTTATTGATTTCACCATTAGGTGGAACACATTTTTTTGTGTCATTATCATTGATATTATTATTGTGGACATAATTATTTCTTTTATAGGTATAATAAGGAGGTATCATCTCATGAATAATATAGTCACTTGATAATTCACATGTCATGCATTATTCTATGCCATATAGGTATATTTCCTTGCTTGTATTTCTTTTTTTCCTACTACATATTACTAGTACCTTGAATATTATTTATTTAAAATATTGAAATGTTTATTACCTGGATAGAATTATTGGATTAATTAAAGTGTCTTTATCAATCTAAATATAATTTTCATATATAGATTGACGATGGAACCTTAATTAATCAATTGTACCATGGTTGAGTCACGAACCACTGGTTCCATGGATGGAAAGGTTAAATAATTCTGATTACATAAATGCTAACTGTAATTTATGAGGCATGTAATTCTATAAATTGGGAGTGGTAATTCTTTTAATAAAGACCCACTAAGTCATGATATGAGATGTAGGGTTGAGTCATAGTTATAAAATGTGCCAATTGAAAATTATAAATCTTGTGTCTTTATAACTTAGAAATGGTGATGAATCATAATGAACCATTATATATATATATATATATAAGAGTAAAAACATAAATGAATTTAAAACTTTAAATAAAATGGTTATCATTAAATAGGGATTACAATTTCAATGAAAAGGGTGTTTTACTTTATACCTAGAAATTGAAACTGAATATATTAGAACCCATATGGTGTTATATGACACCTTGAACTTGACATGACCTTAGTGGACTGTAGGTAGTATCTCTTGCGACTTCTCTGACCCTTAGTATCACCTACACCTAGATTCAGAAATAGTAAGAGAGGTGTGACTCATTTATATGAATGATTTATACCTATCCCTTTATTTTACTATTGATCCTATATATTGTTAAATATTATATGATTCATGCATTTGAAAATTGTAGAGAAATGGTGACATGACATCCTCAAGTTGTGTGTCAATAAGGTAGAAATGATCATGCTATAATGTTGGTGGGACTTGATCAACCAGTGTTACCTCTTGTGGTGCCACCTGAGGCCCCTCCTACTATTTTTAATATGGGAACTGATGCTCAATTCCAAGATAGCTTCCTACAATTCATCAAATATGTACACGAAGTTACATGAACTACCCATTATATGGTATAGTTGATACAAGAATTATAGGACAAATATCCTCCCACATTCTCAGTGAATAGAGGTCCTCAGTTTTTTGAGTCCTAGATTAAGGCAATGTTATCGATCTTCAATCATTTAGATATTTTTCCAGAGTGGAGGTTTAAGTTGAAAAGTTACATGTTTTGGGACTCCAGAAGGCATTGGTGAGATGTTATCACCCAGGATAGTCATCATTAGGGTATGGTTTGGGAAGACTTCCAGATATCCTTCTATGATTACTTCTTCCCTTAGACATTGAGGGAATACTATGGTAGAGATTTGATGCACCTACAGTAGGGTGTTATTTATATAATAGATAATTTATCTTGTTTTACTAAAATTAATTTCTTTTCACCAACCCTTGCTAGTGGTGAGTGGATGAAAGTGATATGGTTTGAGTATGGGATCTCATATTCCATTCAATCATATGTGAATTTATTTCGATTAACCACCATTTTAGTGATAGTGAATTAGACCCTCATCACTGAGTGGAACCTGAGGGAGGATAACAGAGAGATCTGGGATATTTTAGATTTGAGGTAGGGAGATGGTTTGCCTAATGGTAATAAATTTAATTTTTGAATCTGATCATGGGGGAAGAAATATCTAGATGGAACACATCAATAATTATGTGGTGTGTCACTAGTGGGGTAGGGTGTCCCATAATAAGCTTTAATGTATGAAGGACCCAATTTAGTGATAAGATTGTTGAAGTAATGGACACATTTAGTGTTTTTGTAATAATTTATCTCCAATACCTACTAAAAAGGGATTTAAACTCACTCTAGATTAGGTTATAGGATTTGTGGCTCCACATAAGTAAGGGGGCTTGGATACTACCAACCGATCAAGCTAAGGAGGAATATGTGGTTGAGGTAGCATGTCATCAGAGGTACAATGCCGGTAGAGTGGATCTTCCTAGGTTCGTCAAGTTTGACATCAAGTCCATGAATCTGGCCATATTTATGAAGTTCAACCTACTCTTGAGGAGCCGAGTCCATGGCCTTCTACAATTTGAGGTACTATTCTAGTATCCTCTACTTTATCTTCTTTAATATTTAATATAGGATCTTATCATTCTTCTTTATCTGTAGAAATTATGGAATGTCTAGGCTTAGAAATAGAGTAATTCTTTATAATAATGAATCTTGATACACTATCGGGAATCCGAACCAAGTGCATACACCGATGTAAGGGATGTACCTTAGATATGGGTTGTTATCTTTTTGTATGGGATCTATTTTTACTCAAGATGATGGGATTCAACATCATACTTGTGATGGACTGGTTTGTGCCTTATCATGATCACATTGATTTCTACCACTGGAGGGTGTATTTGAAATCACATGAGGGAGGTATATATATTAATAAGGGTGAATGCGATGTGCAGACAAGTTGAGTTGGACCCGAGCATCATGGGCTAGGTAGAGTTATGACCTAGATGAATTTACTTTTTATGACCGATCAGGGTATCCAACATTTGAAGCTCCCTCTAATAGTGGATCATTTCATGGATGTTTTCCCTAATGACTTCTATAGATTACTTCCTATGATATAATTGGAGTTCACCATTGATCTATTTCTAGGAATGGAACCAATGTCTATTCTACCTTAAAGGATGGAACATAAAGAGCATTAGGAATATAAGAAGCAGTTGGTGGATTTGGAAGCTAAGGGTTTTATCTAACACAATACTTTGACATGGGGTTCACATGTTATATTCATTAATAAGGTGAAAAAAATTAGTATTTCTATGGATTATCACCTACTGAACTATATTGTAGTTAATAATTGATATCCACTGCCTTTTATAGATGAAATCTTCAACCAACTTTGAGGATTTCCAATTTTCTCCAAGATCGATTTGAATTTGGGATAACATTTGGTGCATGTGATATTGTTTGACATACATCGTACAATGTTCCATATTAGGTATTTCTTGTATGCATATTTGGTCATGCCATTTGGTCTTATTAATAGGTCAAAATTTTTCATGGATTAGAGGAATTAGTATTTCCACCCTTATTTGGATAAATTTGTGGTAATCTTCATGGATGATTTCTTAGTGTATTCCCGCACTTGAAACAAACAATAAAAATATCTTAATATCATGTTGAATATAATGAGAGAGCACTAGATGTATTCTATGTTCACCAAATTCCACTTAAGGTTCACTTATTAGGTTATATAATCTTATAGGGAGGAATTTTTGCTGACCTAGAGAAGGTGAAAGCCGCAGTTTCCTAAGAATAGCCCAAGAATTTATTTGAAATACATAGTTTATTAGTGCTGTTTGGATGTTATAGTTTTTTTATTTCAGAATTTTCATACATAATAACACCATTCCCAGGCTTTAATAAATAGGGTGATAAGTCTTTATGGTTAGATGCATGTGATACAACCTTTGAGGAGCTGAAAGAGTGACTGAATTCAATACTGATCTTGATTCTTCCAGATCCGAGAATAATCTATATAGTTTATTACAATGCATTAAGAATTAGTATTAGAGTATTTATTTTGTAAGGAGACTGAGTTTTGGCAAACAAGTTTCACCAGTTGAGACCACACAAGATGAATTACCCAACATAAGGCCTTGAGCTACCACCTGTGGCTCATTTTTTACACTATTGGAGGCTTATCTATTGGGAAAATTATTTTTCATTTACACAAACCAAAAAAAGTCTTAAATACATTTCGACAAAGTGTGATTTGAATCTTTGGATGTTTAGGTTGGTATAGTACCTTTAGTCTTTAGACATTGAGTTTTATTATACACCAGGAAAGGGAAATGTAGTAGCTAATGGATTGAGCTGAAAGAATTTGACATAGGCCATCCAAGAGGTTAATAGTGAGTGGAAATTGATGGCCCTATTTTCTAAGATACACCATGATGTTTAGTAATATCTTGGTAAACATATTTTAGTAGCTTTGATAGTGAAATATTACCTTTGTAAATGGATAAGGATGGGATAGATTTTGGATTATGAGGGCCCAATCATAAGGGAGAGTGTCTCAGGAGAGGAACCACTACCCGGTTGAGTTATTATGAGGATGAGATCCTGCACTTTCATGGGATTTTTTGTGTTCTTGTAGACATATGGGAATGATTTATGTGGGAATATCACTCTCCAATTTAGTCAATACAACCTAGGCTTACCAAGATGTATCGAGATGTACATCATTAGTATTGGTGTCCAGGTATTAGGAGACAGATCACAAGTTTTACCACGTGGTGTTCCACGAATCAATAGGTGAAGGTGGAGCACCAGTGTCATGTGGGAATTCTATAACCTATGTCCATTCCTTAATGGAAATGGGATAATGTCACCATGGATTTTCTAATTTTCTTTCCAAGATCCCCTTGAGGTAGCGACTTAGTGTGGGTGATCATTGATAGGTTGACCACAGTCGCTCACTTTAAATCAATTAAGTAGAACTTTTTAGTAGATGATCTTGGGAGGATTTACCTTTGCGAGATTTTAAACCTTCATGGTATTCCCCATTATATTATATTAGGCAGGGATACTTAGTTTACATCAATGTTCTAGTAGTGGTTATGAAAATAAATGGGTTTATAAGTTCTTTTGAGTATAACATACCAGCCTCAAACCGACGACCAGTTTGAGCGTATGATATGGGAATTAGAGAAATTGATCTTGTCATGCGTCTTTGATTTTGGAGGTTCTTGGGGAAATCACCAAACTCTTTTTGAGTTTTCCTACAATAACAGTTTTTAGGAAACTATTAAAATGAATCCCTATGAGGCCCTATACGGTAGGTCATTCTGTTCACCCCTATGTTGGTTATAGGTAGATGAGGCAATAATTCTAGGACCACATATCAATTAGGATACTTCTGATTAGGTATAAATTATTTATAAGTATATGTATATATCTCTGTATAGGAATAAGTTTTATACCAATCATACCAACTGACCTCTGGAGTTCGAGGTGGGACATTGGGTATTTTTTTTTTGAGTTTTTCATATTTCGGGTAACAGAAAAATTCAGAGATAGGGAATTTTATCACAGAATTACTTAATTCCATTCGAGATCTTGGAGACAGTAGAGTAGGTATCCTATCAATTAACTTTACCTTATAGGTATTAGGACATGAATGATGTCTTCTATGCATTTCAGCTTCACCATTATTATTCTGAACCATCTCATTCATTTGATCCCAAGGATATAGGGCTAGTGAAATATGCATATTTTGAGGAGAATCCATTATGTATCATTGATTAGAGCAAAAATGTTCTTTGAGGAAGGTATGTTCCTTTAGTATGTGTGCCATGACATCACAACCATTTAGAATATGAGACCTAGGAAATAGAGGTCAATGTATTTGATTAGTGGAAGGAGATTTCTTCATATGATGTTTTACCACCCTTAGAAGTGAAGCTTAGGGATGATTTATTTCAAATAGGTGAGGTTTTAACATCTTTACTTCTCATATAGGTATGGTTTATTTTAAATTCATTTGAACCATAATTAGGTTAGTCTTTTGTCTTAATTTACAGTATCCACACCTTGAGGATGTCCAATTTGTTTTTGGAAAGGAAGGTAGGTAGGGACTGGAGTATGGATACAAAACCAATTCACAACATGAATTCAATTGATAACATGAATTAGTCAAATTAGATCCCATGAATTTATAATATAGGATGTGAATTCAATTCATGTCGTAAATCCTATTCATGATGTAAAATGGGTTTTCATGGAAGTAAAAGGAATCCCATAGAACTCAAAACCAAAATTCAATTCATGTCCTGAATATTTGATGATATTTTTTAAAAGGGATATAATACCTCATTTTATCCCATTAACCTATTTTCTCTAGGAGAATCCATGTGAAGAGCTCCTCTCATGCCTAAAACTAGGGTTTTATCTATCTCTTTTATCCGAGCTCTGATTCCTTCTCTATCAATTACGTTGGATGCGTATCGATACGATCTTTGTCCCCCTTCATTATTTTCTTGGTTCATCTGGCTATCTTCGAAACTATTTTAGTGTGATACATGCTATATTTTCAGGAAATTTTCCGATTTTATCGATTTATTCCATTCTATATTGATTTAAAGGAAAATAATGGATGATGAAAGAACTAACAACCCAAGGTAGGTGGTTTGGTTCTTTTCCCTAAAGTATTGATGTTTTATATAGTGCACCATTATGCTAAAAGTTAGAAAATTTCAAAGAAACCTCCTAAATGTCAACTTAATTAAACTAAATGATGTTTCAATGATTAGTGAAATTTTAGATACCCATGAATCAACATCATTAGGTGACCACCTCGACATGATCCACCCATAAGGGAATGCATTCTTTAAAGGCTTGGGATCCTCATGCCTTATAATTGTTTTTTCACTACCCTTTTCGGGTATATTTAATTTCCATTTTGATTGTGGAATATTTTGAATTGAACTGAGAGACAAATGGTAGGACATATGTATAGTTATTTTCTTTAATGTTGTAGCTTGGATAAACCATATTAAATGACTTAGCCAACATGATTAAAAAATAATTTCAAATGGTATGATTTTAATGATATCTATGACCTTTCCTTTTTACCAAGATGAGGGCAATACAAATGTCCCTATTTAGGACACCTTGTATGGGTTCATCAAGATTAAAAATTAAAAGTTGTAATTGATTATATCATGCTAGGAGCGATACAATGGTTCTTTATAGAACACCATGGACTGGCTCACCAGGCAGATGTCTTTATTATTCCCATGAGTGATACATGGTTCCCTAGTAGATTACCTTGGATGGTATTGATAGGAATTGTTATAGAATCATTCCATGAGAAATAACTGGTTCCTGATATGATGCACCAAATATAGAATCAGAGGGATGTTCTTATATAATTCCATGAGTGATAATTGGGTCCTTATACGGATGCCTTGGATGGACTCCTATGGCATTGGATTTATCAGTATACCTATAGGGATACAAAGGTTCCTTATAAAAAATACCTTTGATTGGCTCAATATTCCAATTACTCTATAACTAATGATGCATTATCTAAGTCAAAAATATATACTTGGGTTAATTCCATGATTTATATTGTTCTTGAATGACGACTCAGTTAAATCAGCATTATCATATTCCATGACAGTCGTGAAACCCCACATAAGTAATGGTGGACATGTTGGGTTTATGTCTCGAGTTCTATCAATTGTTTCATATATATTTATATGAACATTTATGTATATATGTATATGAGGCATATAAATACATAGTTATATATATATATATATATGAATGTACATGAATGTTGACACTTGTTCAGAGAAATCCAACTTAGGTCGAAACTGGTTGTGTCAATATGGTGTCCCATGAGGAACCTAGTTTGATGTGATTTATTTATTTATTTACTATATTTCATTAATTTTTACCTATACACTACTTATTTTATATTCATTAACTGGATAGTTCTAGATTTTCTTGGTGGTGGTCTACTGAGAATATCTCACCCCCTATTTAGGCTATTGACTGGTACTCAGATAGACCTTATTTTTGCAATCATGGATAAAGGGAAGCATATAACATTGGATGTATGAATTAATATCCTAGGATGGAGTATGATATTAGTGGACCGAGAATATTCTTGTGATTCTAGTGGAGGAAAGTTCCATCCCTTTTTTTATTTTTGTAAAAAAATAATATATGTTTATACCTCTGTATCCCATGTGTATTCCCTTTTTATTAGTTCCATTAAATGATCATCATTATTTTTATATGACATTGATATAGATTCTAAATGTTGACTATGTTTGGATGATTTATCATTATTCTGATACTAATTTTTTTTACTGTTTCTACTACTTACTATTATTATATACCATTGTACAAAAATCGGATCATGGGAGTATAGTCTCTGCACTATACAAGTAAGGACCCTTGCTACTAGTCGGAAGCCTCTAGCATATGGGGAGGCACACTTGAGGTCATGTGGCTAACTGGGTTTGGTTACATATGAGTGAATTGGGTCTAAGATGACACAATTAAAAAAAAGTTTTCATGAGTTAGACATCTTATAAATTATTCTTCATGACTATGTGATTTACCACTATGATTAATGTTGGTTGCATTGTACATTTTACTTTTAGTTAATGGATAAAACTAGATGTAACTAGGTTAATGTTGAATGCGATAAACAATGTGTTGATGAGAAACCAAATTTGATGATGAATGGGGTGAAGGATAACTTGATTATTCCTAATTAGTTATAATGATGTATTATTAAAAACTTTCACATTATAAAACTCTGGGACTAAACTAAGAAGAGAAGGATGGAGTCCAATAATAGCTTGAATAGTGGATACCATGGAGGAAATATGTCTTGATTTCCTTCATGTCAGAAATAGGGAAAGAGACACCCAGGAGAGTGTCTCAAAGGAATAGTAATTTTTGTGTGTGTGTAAAAAAAGGACAACAATAAAGTAACTACCAAGGAAAAATTAAAAGTTTGGTTAATGTAGTGGATAATAATAATAGCCTCCCTAATGTATTATCAAAAGTTGAATGTTTTAAATATGAAAATTTTGGTCATTATGAAAATTGATATCCTCGGGGGAAAGTTTGTAAAGATGATACACAAGCTTTAACGAGTAATCGTTATATTTATAATGATGAAGATACTAAAAGTGACATATGAAAAGAAGGAGGTGTTAAATAATAATATGATGAATCCTACTTAATGGTTTTATAATGAAGTGGAATAATTAATGTTCTTGTGTTTGGATCCAAGAATTATGTTATAAGAGTATTTTATCAATGAAATTATGGTTATAAGAATTATTAAATGTATAATGATTGTATTTCAGTACTATTTCTTCAAGTATTTGAGAGAATATGTTGAATGGAATTGGTGACTTGAAAAATTTATTTATCGGAAAGTTGATCTTTTTAGAAAAAACATGATTGATTGAAGAAAACCCTTAACGTGTGCTCGATGTTGAAATAATAATGATAAATTTATGTTTATCGGATAATATTGGTGTCAATGAAATTGGTTAGATATTTGATGGTTTATGTTATCCTGGATAGATTTTACTACATGTTTGTATTTAAATAATATATTTGAAAACCTGAGATTTTTTTTTGGAAGTATGCATGTTTTCATTAAGGTTTTAATGTTGTCAAAATATTCAAATATTTGGTATGTGACATTAAGAGATACATTATATTATTTTGGGAATCTAATATTAAGTTGATTTTGGAAATTTAGTGACCTTCTTTATAAAATTTTGGACTTTGAATTTGGATAGATGTATTTTAGATGAGTCTTAAGGTTAAATATTTATGGAATGGATTAAGTTTAACTTTCGGTGTTGTTAGACAAATTGTGTTCAAAATTTTAGTCTTATAAAATATCTATAGATAAGTGGAATTACTTTTCATTCATTAATTAAGATAATGATTTTTTAAATTTTAATTTTAGTTCTTCAGGCATAAAAATTCATATTGGAAATTCATTTCCTAGAGTAAGAGATGAAGTAGGAATTGATAAAAGAACATAAAAATGATTAATGAACTATATCACCCTCCATCATTATTTAGAAATTATTCTTTTCTTCCATGTCTATATCTTCACTTCCCACCTATGTTCTTATACATGAAAACATAGTTTTTTGATTATTCTAGATGACCCTTATACTTACCTTTCTCTTGTATCAAGAGGATGTTTTATTAACCCTTTTCACGATGTGATATTACAAGAAGAGTATTTGTAAATTACAGACATTTTATTATTGAAATCATGATTAAATTGAAAGGATGTAATTTATTTATGGAGGGTAGAATATAAATCCTTTATATTTTAAAATTGGAACATCATATTTAATAGTATATATGACACACAACACCAATATTAGAATAGAAAGTAATACCCCAAGATTTTTTGGAATGTTTTTTAATTAAATTTAAAATATTTGATATATTTCAGAAAATAAAACCCTAATATCTTAAAATAAAACTATGTTCGATAGTGTATACAACATGCACCACTGATCTTCAACAAACTGTAAAATATTATTTAAATATGACAATTATAACCCCTTCATTAAATTGCCGTGTATAAATAATATTAACTAAATAATGATATATATATATATATATATATTTAAAGGACCTACTTAGTACAAATTCATGGATTAATTCTTATGAAATAAGTACTCAATTTTTTTTAAAAATTATTCTTTATAAATACATTTTATTCAAAAATGATTTTTGTTGAGAAAATATTATAATTAAATTATGGAATTTATATAAATTTTAATTTATAAAAATAATATCATTTTTCAAATCATCTTATATAAATTATATTATGGTAAATATTTTTTGTTTTTCTAAAAATATTTATTTTCTAGCATGAAAAATACTAATTTTATTGAAAATAGTATTTTTGTTTCAACCATTTTCAAAGTTCAATTTTATTTTAATATGATTTAAATGTTAAATTAGTTATATCATATTATTATTAATATAATTAATTTAATTGGAATCAATTTCAGGGTTTATTTTGGTATAAATACATTTTTATATTTAAAAAGGTCATTTTTCTAAAAAACTATTTTTCATTGCGTTTTTCTAGTTTAATTTTAAATTAAATTATTTTTATTATGGGATTTTTATTTTAAAAAATGGATTAATTATTTTTATTTAGGAGGCAAAAATTTATCAAATAGTCCCCTTTTAGTTTTTGACAATATGAATAGTAACCTTAGTAATTTTTGTTACCATGATAAAGGGTAAACCAACTAATTAAAGTTAAAAATCAAATGATAAGGACATGAAAATGACCATAAAACATGACTTAATATTATTTTATTGTTTAATTGAATCCATAATAATCCAATATTATGTTATATGGAATTATATGGGAATTTGGAGGAGGTTATGTCCTTCATAGTATTTTATTTCAAGAAAAGTCAAACAAGTCACACTCTTGTTTTTATTAATTATAATATTTTTCAAATGCATTTATCCATAAGATATGTTCAACTATAAATATTATTTTTAAATATTAAATATTTATCCTAATCATGGTAATTTATTTTTAATTTTTATTCTAGAAATAATTATCTTAAATGCGTACACAACACCGATTCAATAATTAATCCATTAATGGAAAAATTAAATAAATGATATTTAAAATATGAAAATAAATATAATTTGAGATAAATAATGTGATAAATTAATTTTATAGATGAACAATACATGTTTGGGATATTTGTTTTAATTATATGTGTTGTATTTATATTATTAATGTCAAAGTAACGAATAGTTCTAAAAAATCAAAATATTGATATCTTATAATAAATAATATTTTATTAAATGATATAAAATTCCAAAAAAATATTATATTCAGCCCTATTAATGGAATATATTTAATCAAATCTACCATTATTTGTTTATGGGTCTTTTGGTATTTTATAGTTACATTATTGACCCCTAGAGAGTAGTAAATTTTAATAGTACAGTAATTGTCAAAAGGATTAATAGGGGAGTTAAAACTAAAGGATACGATAAAAAATATCCAAAACCTGTCAATTTTTTTGGATGAAAATATGTTGACTTATATTCCCCTTATATTATAATTATATCAATCTGGATCCATTTTTACATGATACATAATATATATTAATTTAATATTTTAATAAATTACAAGAATTATTCTTCCCTCAATTATAAAAGGGAACACCTTCCTTCACTTATTTACATCAGTTTGAGCCATCTAGATCAACCAACCAATGATCATTACTCTTATAAAAATCCTTATAAAAGTTATTGAGGTTATTTCCCTTCCAAAATATTAATCTAAGGTCCCTTAAGTAGATATATAATGGGAGTCCACCGAAGAAGAGGGTTAATCATCTTTACATACTCTTTCAAGTTTATCTATTCTTATACTTCTTCTTTATGTGTTATACCCATTATAAAATAATAAATTAAATATAATAAATATAATTATCTGTTATTATTATTATTGGACAAAAATATTACATCTCGTTTCCATCGTACAAAAAAAACATTGCTCGTGCGTATAAACAGCTTATCATCTCCACGTAGCGGTGTAATTCATTTTTCATTACCAATTTACTTGTACGGCCATAAATATTAAAATAATGAATATATATTATATATAATACGTAATTATTATTATCTAATAGTTAATTATTCTTTACATTTATCTCATTCTATCCATCGAGAAATGAAAACAACATTCATGCGTATGTACAGACTATCGTCTCTATGAATGATGCAATTCATTTTTCAATCTCTATATTTTTGGATGATTATAAATATATATATTTAATATATATTATATTTAAACCATAAATAATAATCTATATATGATTTAAATATGATAAAATTAACAGGATCATTACTACCGAATCAAAACATACATGAAAAATGAACCAATTACCACCCAAAACAATGATTTTAAAAATGGATTAATAATGATTGGGTGATAAAATATTATAATTAAATAATATATGGTATGATATATATGATATATATGATGAATATTATAATTTAATATATTTATAATAAATATATATTTATTATAAAGTAGTTTCAAACACATATAAAGGAAATTAAACCGGAGGATGGGTTTCTCATCTCACTTTTACATCTATGAGTCATATTCTATATTCACCACTTATTTCTTTGACGTGGTGTATATTCTACCACTTTGATATATTACATAATCAATCTCCTTATATTAATGGTATTTAATGTTCCATTTGAATTTATTTCTTTCATGGGGCTTACGATTCAATAGAAATCCAAGTAGTAAGGGTTTATTTCACAATCTCATTATTATCCAGGATTGTATATTTTTAATTCTTAGTGGATGAATATTTCAAATATAGGTGAATGTTTTATAAAAATGATTGAAAAATTGTTTTTAATATTCTCCAATGATTATTTATATTACTTTCAACCATTTTTTTTATCTTTTACAACTTTTTTACAAGGAACCATCCTATTGTTTTCCAAACAATGTACTTTTTGATTTTCTTACAAAAGTTTGAAGTGGATATTTTTTAACATATAAAGAATGAACATAATTTCATTCCATAATGGAAGATAAATGATTTTAATATTTATTTAAAAATTTAAAAAGTAATTTTCAAATAAAATGATATTCTTTTTACATGTGTAGTTTTTATATTTTAAAAATTATTTTCAAAGTAAAAAAGGTTATTTTTCTAAGAAATATTATAGTCATATATTTAAAGTATTTTCATCTAGGTAAAAATATTTTTTTAATCGTATATTGAGGATTTAATGTAATTATAACATTCATAATGTTTCTTTGTATGGTTTATAGTTAGTTTTATTGTGGAAAGTATTAATATTTTTTATTACTACTTCTTCCAATTCAGACAGTTATTTCTTTTGTTATGACATGTTGATTTAGTTGTATTATTTATTCATATGAGGAATGTATTAGACTAAGTAAGTGATTGGTGGGTCCAAATGTATTCCCTCTATTCATTGGTAGGTTTAATAAGACAAAATATCTTGGGTTTCATCCATGGAATTACTAATTTATTTAGGTGTCAAGGCACAAGGTCTTGATAGTATTTTCATATATCTAGGATGAGGCCTAAATAGTATGTTTTAAATTCAAAACATTATGTGTTACATCATCTTTAATTCATTTATTGATGTCCATGTGATTATTTGATTAGTTATAATATCCATAGATAAGTTATGAGCTCATGTGATTGTTTATTTGGATTATTTTATTATCCTTTATTACTACCATATTTTTCCCAAGTTATTATTTAAATGTAATTAATTTTAGTGATTTACCTTATAATATTATTTATTCGTATTTATTCGTGATAGTTTCCATTGTACACATACCCTTACAGAGTATATGAGATCACCCATTTCTTATTTTATATTTTTCTAGGATACCAAGAACTATTTTTTGATTGTTACAAAGAGATATGATAAAGGAAAAAATTATATACTAAAATAATATACTATGTTGTATTTTATGTTTTCAATTATAATGTGAAATTCATGTATGTATTTAGTTCACCAAGACTACTAAACTATTAGGCCCTTTGGGATGTGATTCCTTATATCTAGTGTAATTTAATAAAGTAATCACCTACTCTAGGGTACTTGAATTAGGGTCTTTAAAAACACCCTTCAATGAAAGGAAGGAAATATATGTGTTTAGAAAAGAATAACATTGGAAGAAAAAGTATGACTGTGACTAAAGATGATTTGTAAAGATAAATGAAATGATGTAATTTTTTGAGTTTAAAACCCCAAAAATAAAATAGTATTAGAGGATTTGGAAGGAAATTAATGGCTAATATATACACCAAAAAAAGAAAACAAGTGTAGGATACAAATAATATCTCCATGAAGAAATATTGAGATATAAAAATCCTAACAATAATGTCAATATAACAATAAAAAGAACATTAGAGGAATACCATGAAATTTAAATATAATAAAATGAAAGATATTAATTTTAATTGATGTTAATATGAAATTTAATACACCATATAAATTTAAATATGGTGTGAAATATTAGACATGTCTCATGAAATTAAAAATAAAGACAAATAACACTTACGACATTAGAAACTTTTGAATCCAAACCCATTAAAGGGAAAATTTTGAAATGGAACTATGAATTACATGAATAATCACAGGTATATTAATTAAAATATATAATATAAATTAAAGTGTGTTAAATAGACACTGTTATAAAAAACTATCACTTTGTTAGCTCAGATGATTTTCTAGATTGGGAACCTGCAAAAAATAGTATTTTGGACTCCAATTTGTTTTTATAATTTTAATTTCCTTGATGAAAATCACTAGTTTTATTTGGTTAAAAAGTTTTTAAAACATTGGATTAGATCCTATAGATTCAATCTTTCCTGGAGAATAACTCACAACTAAATACCCTCTGACAACTATTTAAAATTAATTGGTATCGAACATTGCTCAAAAAGTCATCTCTATAACCAACATAGATAAGATGAGGACTATATGTTTTTATCTTATGCCACCATATCTACTTTATGGAAATACATATAAAAAATTATTAATCTTAGATGTACAGATTTGGTCTCTATATGGTCACAAATTCAAAGGTACACTGCAGCTAATACTTCTCAACAAATTGGCCACCTTCTCACAACTACTATTGCAGAACTGCTGCATATTATCCAACATGATAGAAATTAAATTATTCATCATAATAATACCTTTAATTTTCATGAATATCAAGTGATAATCCTCACTGTAATCAAATAGGAAGATATGATTCTGATAGGTACTTTCCACAACTCTATCAAAGAATTTATTGTTCTACATCTTTTGGGAATTGATAGGCGGTACAACCAGTCGAGGGGCAAGTTTGAGGGTTTTTGGAATACTCCCCACACTAGCCGGATCAAGATAAATATGGAAAGTTCTTAAAAAAACCTATTCCCCTTGGGTTATAGTGTGGTATTTCAAGGTCATAATTGAAAAATTATTTAATGCTTATATGGTACCTGTGGTATTGCCTCCTCACTAGAAACTAAGATGTATAAAGTCATTATTGTTGTCAATCTTGTCAAGAAGAAATGATGGAATAATATATCGCTTGAAAGATACCCCACCAACATAATGAAAGACCTTAAAAATGATGTAGTGAATCTTTCACATCCTATCACAGTCAGATTGATGGAATGCTACCAATTTCTTTTTGGGATCAACCACATAGTCACATGTGTTTATTGTGAGGAAAACTTAGTGGAAGATGGTCTAGCCAAAAAAGGAGTAAAAAATGACATCATGTGGTTAAAGAACCTTCTTATGAATCTGATTCATTTTCATGAAATATATTTTAATAAAATCCCTTTGTTTAGACTCATGTTACTCTTTATCTTATAACATATTTATGCCTTGGTTACTTTGGAAAAGCATCACTATTTTGAAAAAATGATAACGAGGTTATAAGGAATTATAAAAGAACCTAATAATGTAAGGATAAAATTAAATACTAATTATTCATTATGTATATTTAATATATCATGGAATAATGGTGTTTCAATAAGAAATTTTATAACTCAACGGAAGAAATTTTTGTTAGCAATCACCCTTGCTTTAATTCTAAATTAGTTAAAACGCGCTCTAACATCCTGTATAACAAAAAAACATTATTAATCACTAATTTCAGAAAAATTATCATATATTTAACCATTTATAAACTTAATTTATAATTATTCTCTCCCTCCATCTATATATATATATATAATCTATTTATTATCTAATTTTGATATAGGGTGTAAGTAATCTTGATCATTTTGAACCAGTTTCATAATAGTTATGTTGTTATTAATTATTATCTAAAATATCATAATTACTATATCATTAAATGTACAAAATATTATGTTTTATAATTATTTATAATGTTATTATTAAATTATATGGGAGTTTTATTTATGATCCTTAAAGATGAAATCGACAATGAGTATGTTTTAGTGATTTTGAATGAACAAACATTGGTATCTTAACTAATGAGTTTAATATTAATGTTACCATTATATAAATAAAATAAAATAATTATTTACTTATTTATATAGCATATTATTAGAAACTAATTACTCATAGTCATCCATGATATTATTTTATTTCATTTTTCATATAGGTGGTAAAACTGACCAAAACATGAACAATCCATAATTGATGGATGATTATGAAGATATTTAGTTTTAATTTAATTATAACATAAGAATAATGAAATTATTTTGTGTTTATTTTAGTGATATATCATAATTTTATATAATTAAAATAATAATATAACCTATATGATGTTATTACATAGTACGAAGAAATCAATATTTGCGCTTATAATGGTCTTTTGGACGGTTTAATTCACCACTATTGTTTATAGATCATATTGTTCATAGGTTATACATTTTATCTTACCAAAACCTTAATAATTTATTAAACAAAATATTTATCCATTAATATTATTATCATGATCATCCATGAAAAGTGGAGATAAAAAAATATAAATCAATCATTTCATGAAGGCTTTAGTCCACACGTATGCATGGTTAATGATTTTATTTTCCATAAAATGAGAGAAATATATTATATGTTATATAATTTTAGAATATAAAAAATATTATAATGATGATACTTATTTATTAAATTAGACATTATTACCAGTCATGTAAGGTGGTTATGGAAAATGAAACATGACACTTCATGGAGGTGGTAGTCCGCACACATGCTTATATGTCGTTTTTGTTATCATTAAGAGAAAAGGGGAAAGGTGGATTATAGATATTACAATACAATAATAAAATTATGTATAAAGGAATATCTATTTCATTTTATAGTAATTATAAAAATATATTTTCATATGTAATATAGAAAAGAAATGAAATTAGGGAAAATTAGTACTCATGTTGAGGACTTGGGCATTCCCTTAGAGGACTTATTAGAAAGATATGGATTAATATAATATCTTGTAACCCGAATATTAATAGGTTTAAAGAATATTGTAAGAGAAGGAATAATGTAAAATTTTAAAGAGGAAAACTAATTCCTGAGTGGTATTGAATGGTTAGTGAAAGACCCTTTTTATAAGTGGTAAGAATGAAATTTTTGTAAATACTAGTATCTTCAGCTGTGAATTTTAATGGGACATAGTAATGTCTATAACAAATTAAAATAAACATAATTATAAAATGATATAGTAAGTTAAAATATGAAAAATAAAGAAATGTTAAAATATAAATTACTTACAGAAAATTTAACTAAATTCATTGAGTTTGAGTTAATTGAAGAACATTTTTCTATTAAATGATAAAAAATTGGATAGGGAAGCACATAAAGATATAAAAGGATATACACTCATACATTTCCAACTTATTTTTCTTGAGGTTCTTTTTTAAAGTGAACTATTTATATGTCACATATTGATGTTGATGTACTATTTTTGGAATAAGTGGAATAATCATTACTTTTTGGAATACTTTATAAACTATATGTTATATATATACTTATAAAGAATGTATTAATAAATTTATGAGGCAAGATAGAATGTAGAATAATAATTTCATTTTAAACATTAATCAAAGAGTTTATAAACATAAATGAAATTGTATTTAGATCTTTATGTTTGCTAGTAAATTCTAGACTGTTTAATGGAAGAAAATGTAAGAAGGAAAATTTGGATATGATACATAAACATACACTAAAATCAAAAGAACTAAAGGAATGATATGTTAAATAGATGTAAGATAGAAAAATGATATAATAAATTTTAAATAAACAAAATTAAAGATAAATCATTGATTTTTTAAAATATAAAAAACTTTGATACACTTTACTTTAAAATACATGATAAATATTTAATTAAAAACCCCGTAATGGTAATTGAGAATAAATAACCACGTGGTTGAAAAGGATTAAAAAACATGAATTAATACCTTAATCTCTCAATTTATTTAATCTTAACATTAAAAAATTGTAATAATTTAATTTTTAAGGCCAAATGATGATGAAATTTTGTATTTAGATGTATAAAGTGAAATAAAATACAAGTAAACATAAAATTAACAGTATTAAGGGACTTCAAGTCAGAAAAAACGAAAAAAGAACTGATTTTAATGATGAATATGTTAAAGGATATCAAATACCTAATAGTGTGCACTCATTCCATAAGTATTTGAATATCATGTTGCTAAATAAAATAAAATAAAAATTCAATGGGATTGTTAAATATGAAAATCATATTTAGTAAAACCCATGTATTAATTATGAGAATTAGAGTTAGTAACTCTCTCAGATATGATGTAATATGAAAAAAAAATTAAGGAATAAGTGGTAATATTATTAAATACATAAAATGTAACAAAAATAATATACATCTAATTAAACATAAAATGGTTTGATAATTAGTTTCCCTTTATAGTTTAGGAAAACATATAAATATATCATCCAATTGTTATGTAGTTTTTCAATCATTCATTTCATATTTCATCTATTTAGAGTGGAATTTTTTTATTCTCCTCTGATACCAAAGTTTTTTATTGAAATCACTTATAAATTATCCTATTTTAGAAAATCATTCAAAACCAGAATAATTTTTTTTCACTATATAGAATATGTCAACTTATCAGTGAAAATTCATAGAGTAAAATAAGATAAATAATATAGTAATAACTAAAAACATATGAAATCAGTTAAATCTCACCCACAATGCAACATAAAATATTATTCCAGGTGTACATGAAAATTTTAAGTAAATTAACACATCCTATAGTATTATAATTTCAATTGATGAAAAATATATAAGAGTAATGGGAATTATTCAAAATAAAATTCATATTATATATGTATGAAAAATTGAAACCATTAATGCATATAGATAGTTCTAAAAAAACACACGAATATAATTATTGTAACTAATTAATATTAATGAAAAAAATGAATAATACATGATTATATATATACAGGTAAAATTGACTTAAATAATCCAAAATGATTAATGCATGATTATATACATAGGTAAAATTGAGATAAATAATCCATGGAGAATTGAGTATCAAATGAAAATTGGATATTTAATTATTGAAAAAAGAAATATAGATTTATTATTGGATATAGATTTTCACATAGAAACCAAACATACAAGTCAACATACTTTTTTCTAAATAATGAGGGATAGAAATGAAAAACATGATATTACCCAAATTTCAAGGATTCCAAATTATTGAGTTTAAATAGTGAAGTTGTATCAATATTTTTATATTTAGTTTGAAACAACCTAATAATTTATGAAATATTTTTTCCAAGTAAATTTAATTTCTTCGATATCTTGTGTGACATGGCACACCAAGTTTAAACGAACTGTAATATGCTATTAAAATATTTTTATTAAAAGTGAATATTATCTCCTTTAAAATTGATTGGAGGGTATAAATAGGACTAAATATGTTATAAAAAATGTATGGTTACACATGTATGAAATAAATTCATTTTTTATCAATTTATTATAAATGAAAATAAAAATAATTTGGAAGAAAGATAAATATTTTTATAAAAAACATTTTTTGTGAGTGAAATGTATTTTAATATTAATAAATAAAATTAATCACCTTTAGTGAATAATTTTAAGGAAATATATATATTATATATTCAATAAAATTTTTTAAAATTAAAAAATATCTTCTAATAATGGGATATGAATAAAATATGTTTTATGCATAAAACGTATTTTTTAAATAGCGGGTTTTGTCACATTTTGCATGCTTGTTTTAAAATTAATTTATTCCAATTATATGTATTGGATTTGAAAAAAAAGTAATTCTTATTTGGAAATACTTGGTTAAAATTTTAGAAATAGGTACCTTTTATTTTTGATCAATATGAATATTAATCATGGTAAAATTTATCACCTCGATAAAGGGTAAATAAGGATAATCTAGGTTAAAACTAAGTGATACTACCATAATTGTTTCATAATAATTCTTATTTGAAGAATGTAATTAGACCTTTATCAACTTAGGCTCTAAATTAAGTTGTTTAATGGACAAATTTCCATGAAAATGGCTTATATATTATTTAAATCAAAGAAAGTTATAAAATTTCACTTAGTTTTAAATTTCCATTTTGTGTTCACATAGAATCAAAAACTAGTTATGAATGAATATTAATTGTAATTTTTTTCAAAATGAAATTATTCTCACGATATAAATTTTATTAATAATTTTTATTTATTATATAATTACCTTAAATGCTTACACAACGCCAAAAACAATACTTATCTAATTAATAGAAAAATAAAATAAATGATGTTAAATATGCTAAAAGTGATATATTTTGATAAATTTATAGTATTAAAATAATTTTTGTAGATTAGTACGACATATTATTATTATGTGAAATAATTTTATTTTAATTAGAACTTTTTTTATGTCTTTTAAGTCAAATTAAATGAATAGTATCTAAATTTTCACTAATGATATTTTATGTAATAATATTTTATTAAATTAACTAAAAAAATTAAAAATATTAAAATAATAAAAAGAGGATAATTTATTGTCTAAAATTTTATCCTTTTACAATTTATAGTCCATTTGAACCATTTTAATTGATGACGACTTTAATATATTTTAATCTTTTATGAAATTCAAATGGTGTCCCTCCCCTCAATTATAAAAGGGCACTATACTTTCTCTTCTTAACACCAAATTGAGTCTTATATCTCAAAAAAATCTTCCATGTTCTTTTCAAAAACCCCCTATCCACAATATATATTTTTCCACAAAATATCAAATCTAGAGCCCTTAAGAGGCAATCTAAAGGAGTTATTCCAAAGAAGAGGTACTCACCTTAATCAACCACTTTCTTTTTAATTATTATTTTACATCTTATAATGTTGTTATATATTTCATAAAATAAAAAATTAAGTATCCTAAATATACTGAAATGATATTATGATTATTAAACCACCCTTATTCAACCTATTTCCATCAAATGGGAAGTAAAAATATCACTCATATGTACGTAGGACTTACCATCTCTACGTAGCGATACAATTGATTTCTCATCACCATATATTATGGATGGGTATTATGATTTGTTTAATGTTTATATATGATAATTATGATATAATTATAATTCTAAAATTATAATTTAATATCCACCTCCTTACATTTCAAACTGCTGGAAAACGATAACGTTGATTGTGTGTATGTGTAGACCACCACCACCACAGAGCGATGTGATTCATTTTTCATTTATATTTTATTTGGATGGTAATAAGGATATATTTAATAAATATATATGATATAAATTATATAATAATTCTTATTTAAAGGTGATTTATTATTTAAATTTCATTTTTTCCATATGATGAAAAGTGAAAACAGAGTTCATTTGTACGTATGACCTACTATCTCCTCGAACGTCATAATTCATTTTTATCTATAAATTTTATGGATGAATATAAATATTTATAAAATGAATATATATGATAATTATATCGTTATTAACATATTTAATATGATTTAACTGTGATAAAAGTATGTGGACCAGAACTACCATACTAGAATACTCGTGATTAATGAAAAAGTTAACACCTAGAAATGAAAATTTTAAGGAATTATTGATAAAAATAGAAGTTAAAATGTTATAAATGGATCATATAAGATATTAAAAGTATGTTTATTATTATTTTATATAAGTATAATTATTTTGAATTTATTATACAGGAGGATAGAGTACTTTCAAAATTAGGAGAACTCAAGGTAAGAGTTTTATGTGACAATCCTATTGTCTATAGTAATTTTTTATGGTGAAGTTTCTAATGACGGAACATTAAGAACTATATCTAAATAATCCCATCATTTTTTATAATATAGTTTGTTTCTTTTGAATACATATTTTCCTTTAATTTTACTCTCTTAAAGTACACAAGTTATAAAAATTATATTTTAGGAAACATAATTTTATGTCCCTCTTTGGTTGAAAACCCCTTTCTCTCCCAAGTCCATGTTTTATAAAAAAAATTAATATTTTTTTAATATTATACAATGATTTTTTAAATTCATTTTTAACATGTTTTATTTTTTTACAAAATCGTTTAAAATGAATATTCTTTTCCCTTTTCCAAATGAGTTACTTTTTATCTTTTTACACAAAAGGGTAAAAGAAATATTTTTTAACATATACGACATGGAATACATTTCCCACCTTAATTAATGATCAATGATTTGAATCATACCTTATAGTTTTTCAAGATTCTTTTTAATGAAAATGTTTTCTTTAATTTTTGAAAAGTTTTTTTATATTTTAAAAATTGATTTTTAAAGTAGAAAGGATATTCTTCTCAAGAATGTTTTAAAGATATTTTAAAATTATTTCAATTCATCAACAATAACAAACCATAATTTTACTTATTATTTACTAGGGATATGATCCAAGTATACCATCCTTATCCTTTATTTAGATGGTTTTTTATAATGATTATAAAATGTTTATGAAAACTGTTTCTTTTCTATGGTTTATGAAAAAATGAAATGTTTATGAAACCCATTTCTTTAAACAGATTATGATATGATGAATATCTTACGATCTCATGGAACACATATTCATGATTTTCATTATGTGATGTATGGAACCTATATCTCCCACCAATTAATTAGGTAAATATTGATATATCATGAGATAAATAAATCTGGAATTGGGAGTGAACCTAGTTAAGAAAGGTACTATGTGCACTATGATAGTCTTTGGATTGTTTATTATCCCAGATTCAGATACCACTCAACAGTGATCCAAACCCAGTGAGTAACATGGCCTCAAGAACATATCCCTAAACATGATAGGATACCTACTTGTAGCAAGTGATTAGGTGTATCCATGAGGAGATTATTCCCTTGTTACCATAGTGAAGCACATTGGATAAAAATAATATACAAGTAGAGGAAGTAGTAATATATATAAATAACAGTGTAAACAATTAAAGGATGATAATATATGAAATCCAAATGTCATCTCATATACAAATGATTATACATGTCATATGTCTCTAATAAAGAATCCAAAATAGGTACACAACAATCATATAAAATACTTGTAACAAAAATAAAAAGGGCCAAAAGTATCTCAATACCATCATAAGCCTTAGTTTGGTCCCATGCTCCTAAATAGTAATCATGTGCCTATAGTAGGGAACTTTACCTTATCGACACCTACATTAATATATTATATTTGGGTCCCAAAAAGTGTACTAAATTGGGTGTGAGACTAAATCCTAGTAGGAACCCACCCAAGGTCTACGCCAATCTAACACGTGTGTAAGAATTATAAATATAAATAAAGGAAGTAATTAATATTAATTATACAATAATTTACTGTTCTCATTTAACATCCATTTCATTTAATCAAATTTATTTAAGCAATAAAATCTCATTTAATTTATAATTCTTGAGATTTAGTGCAAGATCTACATCCCTAGTATGATCAATATCACCAAACGTGCCTACGTGGGCCATCTAAAATGTATATGTCAAGACCAAATCTAAGCTTGTGATTTGTCTTGGCAGACACGTCATAAATTCATTTAATTATTTATTCAATTTAGAACCTGATTTCATCATTGAATTTCTTAATTTGGAATTCAAGTATCACTCCAGATGTAATATCAACCAACACCCTATAAGCCCATCCCTAGCGAACCTCTCAAGAACCCAATATCCCTCTCGGTGTGGTATAAAATCCCAGTCAATCGAGTCCATCTTTGACGGTCCACTTATGGATCATGAGTATCACACATGTTATATATATATATATATATATATCAAATTCCCTTTGAGTCTATCCATGCCATTCTCATTTGGAATCCATGTATCACTCAACATATAAGTCAAATTCACTTTGAGTATGTCTATGAAATTCTTGTTTGAATCCATGTATTACTATGCATAATCATGGTTCAAGCTAATTGAGTCTGTCTATGGTAATCTAATATGAATCCACATATCAACCAAGGAAAATAAACATTTCGTCAATTTTATTTCATTTAAAAAATTTCTTTATACTTATTATGGTCAAAACCAAGAACATCTCATATCAAACTCACCTCAAAAGAGATTCATGCATTTTCCAACCATACAAGGCTTGGACTTTAAATTACTGACATGGGGAAAACATGATAAAAATCACTAAAAGATTGAACATACTATCACATATCATATTATCTATATAACTCACATGGGCATATCAATATTTGGAGAAATTCAAGCATAATCAAGGCACTTCATGGAATGGACAAGCTTAGAAGGCCTTCCTCTCAATTACTCATGTGGGAATTTTATCACAACAAGCATAAAATTCATAATAAATCTATTACAAGACATATAAATCATTTAATTCACATGTTAAAATCACTTTAAGGAAATTTAATAATAACTTGAAACTCATTCTTTAACAAGAAAAGAAAAGTCAAGGGCCAAGGGTCATGCTCACTCATCCCTTCCCATTTATTCAATTCAATTAAAATTTATAGAAAAAATCAATTCATAATTTTATTTATAACTCAATTCATAATAAAATTCACACTTGAAATCCCAAGAAAGGGTGAAAGGTCACACCTAAGGGCATTTAAGGACAAAAGTCGTCAAAATGGGCATTTAATTAAATGAAACACCGAACTGGGTGGGTTTGGATTCAAGGTCCTTAACCTATAAACAAGAATAATCAATCCCCTTTATCTGAATAGTTCATACCTATCAATTATATGATTTAATATCAATTTAAGGTGATGCTTAAAAATTGGCCATGCTACACGATGAAATATATAAACATCTCAACTTTAAGCTAAAGGCATGATACAACCTACCATTGGTCCATAGTCGATAGCTCATCCAATATCAGGACATGATTTGGATTCAATTAGGAGAAATATGGAGAGCGGATGAAGAACCCAATAATTGGGAAAATTATCTTGTACCTAAATATTGAAATCAATATCCATAATTATGGAGAATGACTAAAAAGGAATCGAGGTGTTGCCATTATGGATCCAATTATATGAATCGTGTTTGAATCGATAATTGGATGAAGTCAATAACTCAATTCCAAGAATAGCCAGCAAGTCTTTGTTAAGGGGGAAAGGGGCTATTGTGTATATGAGAAAATGAGTGAAATTTTGGTTTTAATAAGATTTTATTTTAATATAAAACAAAATTTCTAAAATTTAGGGGCCACACGGGTTGAGTACACAGTTTGGAAAACCATGTTCCAATTGTGCAAGGGCACATATAGAATAAGGGGTGCCACAGGGTTAACACCCATAGTTTGACTAACCATGCAGAAACAATGAAAAATCCCTCTGTCCCAATTACAGAGTTAGCCACATAGCCTTGTAACCAGAAGAGCACAGTTTTTCTAAAACTGTGAGGCCTATCCCTTCTCTCTACCCATACCTCACACAGTTTGTTAAACTGTGTGGCCTAACCCACACAGTTTACTCTAACTATGTGCCAGACCAAAATCACCCAAAAGGTGTGTCTCAAGCATTTGAACCAACCCCGAACACCCCGAACACCTCCATGACCTTAAATGAAATTCACATTAGGCTATATTAAAATACTAAAACTGGGAATTGATAGTAATAAAGGAATAGTTATCTCAAAGTAGAACCTAGTTCTTACCAACATCCCCCCTTAAAGAAATTCATCCCCGAATTTCATTATGATGGGTGATCAAGAATTATTGAGAACAATTCTAGACACTGTGCTCATACATTATCCTCCCACTCCTTGGTCTCGTCCTATACTCAACCATTCTACCATTGAACCTATACTAGAGGAACTGACTGGCCTAAGAGAACCATTGTGATATGATCCACATTATTTATAGGATACACATCAAATGACACAAATAACGGTAACTCAACATCCATGGGATGAAAGGTATGAGATTGTTCTGGAAAATAGCATCGTTTTTAATAAATATAGAATACATCATGCATGGATCAGTACCTCTAATGTAACAGAAAATGATAATCTACTAACCTGAATCTCTCTAGAATCTCAAATGGGCTGACATATTGAGGTGAAATATTACCTTGTCTCTTGATCCTCTTATGTCCCAACCTCATCAAAACATGTATGAAAACCAGATCCACAACCTTGAACTCTAGAGGTTGTCTATGGAGATCGATGTATGATTTTTGACGAGACTATACAGTAGCCATCCGCTTTTGAATCAACTACACCTGCTTTATGGTCTCTTAAACAAGATGAGGTCCCATCATAGCTGCCTCACCTTCATCTAACCAACATAGGGATGATCATCTTGGAATACTATACAAAGCCTTATATTGTGCCATCTGAATCATATAATAAAATATATTGTTGTAGGAAAATTTAACCTTGGGTATATACCTCTCATAAGAGCCCCCAAAATATAGGATGCATGACCATGGCATGTACTGAAGCACCTGAATCATGCGCTCTAGCAGGCCATCTTCATGGGGGTGGTATGTTTTTCTCAGAAGCACCTACATACCCAATGACCTCTATATGCATTTATATAATCGTGAATTAAACTAGTAATCCCTATCAGAAACGATAATATATGGGCCCCTATGAAGTTGTACTGTATCACAGATATACAACCTCCTAATATCATCCAAAATGTAGGTTTCCTTGATTGGTGGGAAATGAGAAATGTTTGTGAGTATATCAATAACAACCCATACAACATCATTACCTCAAGGAGACTTTGGTAAAATAATCATGAAATCCATCACGACGTCATTCCATTTTAACTCAGGAATGGGTAGCTGTTGTAAAAGTCTAGTAAGTCACTGGTGTTTTGTATTCACTTGATGATAGATGGAAAACTTCATGAAGAAACCAGCTATATCTCTTTTCATACCCGACCACCAGTATTTATGATGTAAATCATGATACATCTTGGTGACACCAGGATGCACTTCCCAAGATGAAGCATGGAAATCTCACATTAGCTCTTCATGCATGTCTAAAGAGACCCATAGGTGACCTTGTGCATAGATAACTTCATCCTCGCCTATGGTCTAACCAAGAGGAGGATCCTCACCTACCACACACTCCCATAGAACTAGTCCCTCAGAATCTGATAGTCGCCTCATCCTTACTCTATCCAGAAAGGTAGAGGAAAAAACTAAGGATGAATGAAACATATTCCCCTGACTATCATGAACCTCCAAGTGCATCTCATAGAACAAATTCACAAGCTGTAACTCGCTACTATCCTACTTCACGACCTATATTTGAGTCTTTCTGCTCAGTTCATCATACACTACATTTCCTTTACCATGAATTTAAGAAATATCAGTCTCAAAATACTGTAGGTACTCAACCCACCTTTGCTTCCTCAAATTTAGATCATGATGAGTAAAGATATACTTGAGTCTTTTGTGTTCTGTATACACCAAAAAATTCTCTCAAACTAAGTAATGTCTCCAACAATATAATACGTAAACAACTGTAGCTAAACCAAGATCATGTGTTGGGTAGTTCCTCTCATGTGGCCTCAATTTTTGAGACCCATACGCCATGACTCTTTCATCCTACATAAGATTTTACTTTATCATAATACCTTATGCATCGTAGTAGATAGTGTAACTCTTAACCAAATCTGGTAAAATCAATATCAGCACAAAATTCAATCTCACTTTCAGCTCTTGAAATGCCGTCTTGCAGGAATCTTCCCATACAAACTTCACACCCTTCTTAGTCAAGCTCCTCAGCGACACTACTAAGCATGAGAAGTCATGTATGAAATTCTTGTAGTAACCATCCATCCCTATGAAACTTCATATCTCAAAGAAATTATTGGGATACTATTGGGAAACCACATCTCTCACCTTCTTTAGGTCTACTGATACTCCTCCCTCTAAGATTATGTGACCCAGGAATTTAATCTGATCCATCCAGAAGTGGTACTTTGTGATCTTAGAATATAATTGATTCCCTATCAGTGTATTCAAAATGATATCAGCATGTTTATCAAGGTCATGTTTATTGTGATTATACACCAAGATATCATCCCTGAAAACCACTACCAATGAATCTACTACAAAATAAGGCTATATCCACGGTTTTAAATCGTGGCTATATACCAAAAAACTGTGGCTATAGGTTATATCCATGGTTTACTCAACCGTGGTTGGTATTGGTGTGGATATAGGGTAAATCCTATAGCATACCACCCCCCTTCACACCAATGCCCCCATGAACCCCCCAGCACAGAACCCCTTGCACCCCCTTACACACCCCTTGCACCCCCACTGCACACCCCCTACCCCCTTGTACACACCCCTTGAACACATGCACACACCTTGAACCACCCCTAATGGAAACCCCCATTACACCCACTCTTGGACCCCCCCCCTCTTGGACACCCCCTAAATAGACCCCCCTACCCCAACCCCCTTGGACAGACACCCCCCTGGACAGCAACACCCCTAGAATGATACCCCCAGCACAACCCCACTTGCAACCTCTTACACAGCCCCCTTGCACCCCCTTATACATCCCTTATACCCCCTACGCACCCCCTTTCACCCCCAAGTCCCCTTGCACACCCCCCTTGAACCCCCTTGCTCACCTGCACACCCCTTGCACCTCCTCTATTGGATCTCCCTTACACCACCTCTGCTTGACACCCCACTTCACCCCCTACACACCCATGCCCCCATGCACCCCCTACACAACCCCAACCCCCTCGACACCCCTTTCCCCCACCCCTGGATAAACCCCCCTAGACAACACCCACCCCCTAGATAGACACCCCCTCTAGACAACATCCCCCACCCCCACCCCCTGGACACCCCCACCACACCCCCCTATACAAACACCCCACCCCCCAGGACAGACACCCCCGAGACAGCACCCCCACCCCCCTGAAAAGGCACCCCCTTAGATAGTAGGCCCCACTGCCATAAACAGACACCCCAACCCCTAGATAGACACCCCTTTGACAGTACCCCCCCCCCCCCCCCGAACAGACACCCCCTGCAGCCCCATACACCCCTATCCCCTTGAACACACCCCCTTGAACACCTGCACAACCCCTGCCCATCCCCACTGCGTACCCCTTGCACCAATCCTTCTAGATACCCCTTTCACCACTTCTACTGGATAGCCCCCTACACACCCATTCCCCCTGCACAACCCCCCTTTCACCCCTACACCCCCTGCATAGCCCCCCTTGCCCCCCCATTACACATCCCTTGCACCCCCTACACACCCCTATCCCCTTACACACACCCCCTTGCACACCCCCTTCACACCCCCTTGAAACACCCCTTGCACCACCCCTACTGGACCCCCTTTCACCACCCCAGTTGGAAACCCACTAGACAGAACCCCCTGGACAAACACCCCCCCCCCCCCGCACAACCCCCCTTGCACCCCCAGCACAACCCCCCTTGAACCCCCCTTACTCACCCCTTTCATCCCCTGCACATCCCCCACTACACCCCCACAATTCAAAAGTGGAGTGCAAGTCACCATGAATAAGACACTCTATTTCATGAAATCCAATTAAACTTTAGAAATGAGGCATAACCATTGCATAATTCACTACATGAGGCATTACCACTCATGTTCTAATTCAACCATGTTTGGTTCCATTTAACTCATTCAATTCATTCAAAAATGTAAATTCCATTTATAAGATCAAATGGGGGGCACTTAGTGGTGACTTGGTCATTACAACACTTTCATAATTGGGAAATTCCATCTTAAAAGTCTAGTGACACTTAAAGGGTGTTTTGGTTCAAACAACCATTTTAATAAAAAAGAGGGAAACCGCCTACAGAGATACAAAAAGGGTCAAGTATGATGAGTGATTTATGACTGACAACGACATCAATTACAATGAAAACATAAATGTAATAATTTCAAGAAAGGTATACCACGGTGAATTTTTGCAGACAATGCACCTCCATTGGAGGGGTTATATTACAAAACCATGAATTTTTTATCAAACGAAACAACTATCATAAATAAAACTTATTCAAGAATTTTAATTTAATATAAAAAAAATAATTAAGAAGGAAACTAAATGAAATTTAAAATATTATTTAATTAAATAGGCTAGGAGAGGGACCGTACCTCAAATGAGCCAAGACACACTCGGAACTTGACACTTTTATCAATGACATCTCTAAGCTACTTCATCAATACTTCAGGAATATGCACCTTTGAAAATACATAAGGATGCCTAACCCCTATGTACGTGTCCACATGGCCTTGAACACGCACAATAGGATCCTTATATATATATATATATATATATATTCTCACATGCATAAGATCATTATGTAGTAGGTTGGATCAGTATCTTTTTAACATCCAAGGCATTTACACATACATGCATAAATCCATTACTAATATCACAAGGGATATTTCTGAATACTCACTATTTGTAGTAAATCCAAAGAAGGATGAAATAAGGAGTATGAAAATTTTATTATGAAGGAATTGGATGAGGATAGAGGTATTTCTTCAACTTGTACAAGTTGGGATCTTATGGGTGCATTTAATACATCACCTACAAGGGGGTTCTCATTCAAAATATTAAATATCCTACTACTATAAATCACTACCGGTCCATATTCATCTGTAACTTCACATAAAAAATAATTTCCTCCCTTATCAATAAGAGACTCAACCTTGTCAATCGTAGGCTGGTCTTGGTGGTGAAGCATAGCTCTGTGCAAGGGATTAGTATTCAGGGGGAGATAGAAATAGCTAAATAGATGGTGGACAACATAAATAAGAAACTGTTAATCTTGAAAATCATAATTAAAGTGGATATGG
Organism: Viscum album; assembly: GCA_963277665.1. NCBI lineage: Eukaryota > Viridiplantae > Streptophyta > Magnoliopsida > Santalales > Viscaceae > Viscum > Viscum album. The sequence continues at coordinate 277,413,891 of OY728127.1, forward strand.
ACTAGGTGTATGGTCATATAGAATGGAGTTTAATTTTCAAAGCTATATGGAGGTTTGGTTTTAGGGAATGGTCTTGTCAATTGTCTGTTGTATGCTAGTATATGGTATTAATTCCATACCAATAACAACTAGTGGTATCATACAAAATATGATTTTTTTCATGTGATATCAAGCCATGATTTAGTGAAAACAATATATTGTAAATAGAAGGGAATATTTAGAGAAACCTAATAATGAACAAATGGGGGAGTTAGAGATAGATTTCAATAGTTATTCAACCTCATCTAAGATTAAATAATCCTTTAGAGATTAATGAAACCCCTTTCCCCACTTCCCCTTTCACCTCACATGCACCCCCCTCCAGTTTTCCCTCCCCTACTGCCCCCATGAACCCCCTTCCCCACCCCCTTGCACCCCTACCCTGTAGACCCCCCTACAGACCACCACCATCCCTCCCCTTCCATCCCACTTTCACCCACCCTCCCTTGCCCTACAGACCCCCCCATGCCAGAAATGATTAAGATCTCTATGATATAATTATCTTGAACAATTCATGGTGGTCAATGATGAGGGTAGTGGAAAAAAGGACAAATTCCAAGTGTGAATAAGGTTCATTTTTGAAAATTTAAACAATGAATGGATAAGAGAGGAAAATGATCCATCCCTAGTTATCCATAAGATCTAGTATTTTTCCCTATGAGGCAATGTCTAGGATCAACTGCAACTAGAATTGGGTGGTGAATGAAGAACACAATGCTTGTACAAAGTGGTTTTGTGATGGGGAAATAAGAACCTAGTCAGAGGTGGAACCAAGTAGTATTCAAGAACTAGTGTTTTTGGTGTAGGTTAGTACCAAAATACTTCAAATGTGGTGTATGTATCATATTGAATGATGAAATAGTGGATGCATTCAGTAAAGTATAATGTTGGACCTAGAAATATAGTGTCAAAAAAGAGAAAAAGACCACCCCATAGAGGATATGGACCATGATCATAGTGGATAGAAAATGGATAGTATTTTTTCACCATGTCTTGGTAAAACTCATGGATGTAATGTTTCATTTAAATTATTTATAAAACAGTGCAATCATGATCATTTTGGAGTCCATAGTCGAAAGAATAACAATGAATAGAATATTCCTAAATCTCTTAGATGTCTTAAAGATGCCAAAATGATCACCTTTAGGAGACCGTTCTATGGTGACACCATAGTAAATTTCCAAAGTACCTATGGGAAATATGGAGGCCTACTATGGGAATGTTGTTCACCATGGTAGAATCTTTTAAGGCGTGTTAAAGAGAGATTTTAGAGGACCCATGAATCATGGTATTGGGTGTGTTGGGTGTTAGATGTTTTGGATCTACAACCAAAACCACTTAATGAGTGTGGTGATGGTAATTTCAATAGGATTTTTTTGGAAAGAGTGTATGTTGTGATAAGAGAATCACCATTCCATGCTCAGATATTAGAGTAACAATGTTGAAATTTTAGTGAGAATTAAATATGATAATTAACCAAATTTCATAGATCTGGTTATTGAAAAAATACCTTCCATGGATAATGAATATATATAAAAAATTATAGATATGCTTATGTTTTGAAATAAAGATAAAAGTGAATGATGTTCAGGGTGTTTACCTAAACCTATTTTGGAAGACCACACAAGAAATACCATCACAATGTAGAGGTAAAAAGTATCTATTTGTGGAGAAATATTTAGATAATTTATGTGAATGAAAAGATTATGTTTGACCATATTAAAACCATGTATAATTCTTAGAATTATTGTGAAAAATCTTGAGAAACTGAATTGATACCATCCCTCAGATAAAAGGGGTTTGTTTCTAGGATCTATATAACTTTATAGAGTAGTTAGAGAGATTATATATGAGAGATATCAAGTTATATATTTAAATCATAAGGAGTAAATAGAAAAAATAATTTCATTACTAGATATGGTTAAATTCTATAAGTGGTGTTTTGAGATAAAAAGTCTTGCACTAATTAATCAAAATAATGAAGGAAAAATACTACCATGTAATTCCATCATGGAATTATCTATATCTAGAGAAGAGGAGTTATACATTTAGAAATTTGTGGGATTCATAAATTCAACCCTCACACTATAAAGTTTTTCTCATCTATAATAGAATAAGGAAAGTATATTAAAGTTCAGGAAGAAAGAGCATGAAATAAAAACCATGCTTAAAGTGAAGTCTCATGCTGATTAGAGAGAGATATGTGTGTCACTAAAATATTAAAGAAGACCTGGATGTCTATAAACTTTTCATCATTATCTTAAAGTAGTGGGTCAGCAGACAAGAAGTGGGTGTGACCAAGTATTGGAAATACACCTTTCCAAACCTAATTATAACACACAAAGTGATTAGTTATATAATATATTATACCAACAAAATGTCATTTGTATGCCTAAAATTTTGGAATAGCCTTTTCACACTTGTCATGAACACCCCCTGCCCCCTCCCGTGCACACCTCGTGCCCCCTACTACCCCCTTCACACCCCCTACCCACCCCCCTGCACAACCCCTTCCCACCCCATGCACCCCCTGCACACCCCCCGATACACCCATAGCATACCCCCCTCCCGTGCCCCCAGCACAACCCCTACCCCATGCCCCCTCCCCTACACACCCCCCTACCCACCGCCTACCCACCCTACACCCACCTACCCACCCCATGCACCCCCATGCCACCAACCACATTTCATTCCACTTCAACCACTTAATGCAAGGCAATGCATAGAAAAATACTCAAATACATGTCAATTAATATAATCATAACTATTAATTTTATTCTAACAAGGTCCACTCAATTTAAACACTCAAGGAAAGGCTTCTTCCATGATAAGTAATTCCATCCAAATCATCATATTCACTTAGTGATGACTTGGTCATTACAACACTTCCCAACTTAGGCAATTCCATCATAAAAGTGTAACAACAGTTAAAGGGTGTTTTGGTTCAAACAACTATTTTAATAAAAATAGGGAAACCCCATATAGGGATATAAAAAGGGTCAAGTATGATTTGGGAATTATGACTAAAAACAACATCACGTATAAGGAAAACATCAATGCAATAATTTCAAGCAAGGTATACCACTGTGAGTTTTCATAGATAGCACACCTCCATTAGAGGGGTTTTATTACAAAACCATGACTTGTTTATCAAATGAAAAAATTATATTAACTAAAACTTATTCAAGAATTTGAATTTAATAAAAACATGCAGAATTAAGAAGGAAACTAAATGAAATTTAAAACATTCTTGAATTAAAGAGGCTAGGAGAGGGACCCTACCTCAACCTCAAGGTGCATTTTCATTTTATGATGACACCTCAATTTTTCATTTTTTTGCTTGCATGAATATTGAACTTCACATATATATAAGGACACCTATCCCCTTTATACACATTTTTATGGCCAAATAAGCACAAGGGGGTCCTTACATATATGTTTATACTTTCATATTCTCCTTTACACTTACACATGTATGCATTTTTCATATCTATATATAAGAACAACTAGCCCCAATATATATATTAATACTTCAATGAGTGAATATATATAAAGGAGGAACTTATATATGTATATTCCTACCTATTCATACACATGTAACCATTCGTCAACAATGACTCAAATCCACCTCAAAGAAATCCACTAAAAACAACATCAATCAATTTCCTCTTTTATCATACTTAAATTTAATTCAGAATACAAAGAATAAAAAATAATATAATAATTCCATATTTCTATATTATAAGTTTATTTTCAACTTTAGGTGATTAATTGAATGTGGTAGGTGAATCAAATACTTCCACAAAAATTTGAAATTTCTATATATTAGAAAGTTCAATCAAGAATCATCAACATATGTCAATAACATGAATTCATTTACTTCTCATATGATTCACTTATTTTAAAATAAATTACTTGGGTTTAATTATTTATTTTGATTATGTTAATCCATACGATCCACTTAATAAAGACAAAGTATTACTAATTACACAATTTAAGATAATAAAAATGGATATGTTTTGAATCCCTTACCTCAAATGATGCTTAAAAAATCACATCATGAGAGCATGGAATGAAAAATGGTCACACTTACAAAAACATAAAGATCCATATAATATGTACATAAAAATATCTTATTGACTAAAAACCCTAAACACACCAAATGATAAAGAAATACAAATACCATATACTCCCTAAGAAGATACAATAAGAAGGAATGGAGAATAAAAGTAGAGGTGATCATCTTGGATATTGATGAGATCGATCACTTAAAGCTGAAAAATAAAGAGGAGGGTTTCAGATCGAGGGAGGATGGAGGAGGAGGGTGTTGTCATGAGAGGAGGGTCATGGATCAGGCGAGGACGTAGGAGGAGGGTTCTGCCGTGAGATTAGGGTCATTGATCGAGAGGAGGGTCACCACTAGTGGAGGGTCACTATGAGAGGTCGAGGACATAAGTTCAATTGGGAGAGGATAGAGGAGGAGCCCAATGTGGGTATAGGGTCGATCAAGGGAGGATGAGGGGAGCCCAATGGGTTTGAAAAAAAAACTGAGGACAAATTTTAACCATGGTTTTTTAATTAAACTGTGGAAAAAAACATTCTATAGCCACGAAACTATAAAACTGTGGCTATATGTCCATGGCTATAGACTACATTTCTAGTAGTGTGAATCAATATAAGGATGAAACACTTGGTTCGTCAGTGCGATGAAGATCGATGGAGTGTTCATGAGTCCAAACATAATAACCAAATACTCATATAGACCATACCATCTACGAAAAGATATGCGAGGTACACACAATGGTCTAACATGAGCATGATGATAACCAAATATAAAATCAGTATTTTAGAAGACCAAAGCTCCTCAAAACTAGCCAAAGAGATTATCTATTTGTTATAGAGGATACTAGTTATTAACCATCAGTTGGTTCAATTTCTGATAGTCCACACATAACATGATATTTCCATTCTCCTTTTTCTCAAAAGGACTAGAAAATCCCATAGAGAAGTAATGGGTCAGATAAAACCCTTTGCATATAAATCCTCTAACTGCCTATTGAGATATTTAATCTCAATTGTATCCATCCTGTAAGTAGGAATGGATACATGTTCATCTCTGGGAACTACCTAAATAGAGAACTCTACCTCTCTTACTAGAGTTAATACTGAATATTAATCATGGAAGAATCCCCAGAAGTGATCAAACACTGGAGGGAAATATTCCTTACATGTTCCCTAATCATCTAAATATAAACTCTCAATCTAATCTATCATCTCTCCCAACTGATGATGGTCCGATCCATCTCAGCTCACTGGGACATACCATTCAACATTGTGAATGAACTCACTTCCCTATGGGGACGTAAAGGTCACCCTTTGGTGATAGAAATCAAAAAAATAATGAAAGGGAACTAACTGGTCCATATCAATAATGATATCAAATCTTGTCATCTTGATGAGAATAAGGACCCATAAGAAGTGATGGCCACTGATCTCAAGGGGGAACTCTTGGCACTAACGTACATGCTATGTTCTAATCCCCAACATAGTGTCAAGCATCATAACACCATTAGAAGCATAAAAATTGTGGCCAAGTCTCTCCACAATGGGACCATTTATAAATCAATGATAATCCCCAACATAAAAAGTATAGAATAAAAATTAGAGGCTACTAGAATAGTAACTCTAATATTAGATGTCTTGAGATCCTTCTCCTCTTGGGTATATTTCACTATATATACTTGGATTGAACTGCAACCCTATGATACTTCCTATCAACCCTGAGAAGATCCACCATGTTATTGCTAAATAAATTGTGTCTGACTACTATGGACATGACCACCACCTCGCCCTGATCATCCAGTTGTATTCTAGCACCTTGCATGATGAGAAGCTATTGAACCAACTTCTGAATGTGGAGTCGGTGCAGACCCTCTCTCACTGGCTACCAGTGGAAATGTTCTGCATAAAATCTATAGATGGCCTTTATTTCCATAGGATTGACACTCAAATGGGTCTCTCATACATTTTGGCCTCGTATATCCCAACCTACTGCACTCTTAGCACCTCACCTAGCTACCTGAGTGTGTGCTTTGGCTACTCGTATCATATCATGGAAGATACAGACGATTCTTTCTACTACTGGTCGATTCGAAACTCCTTGGCTTGAACCTCCTTCCTATCTCAGGTTACACTCTATGATAAGTTCTTGATTAACTATTGATGAAAATAAAGTCAATAAAAATATATTTACCTTAAATATGATTGCGTACCTAAGACCATCCTTGAATCTATTAGCTTTAGATAGATTATTACCCATCAGAATAGGTGCGAAGTATTGAAGCTAAGTAAAATGGTCCCAGTAATACATAACTGATAGCACGCCCTACTCAAGATGAATGAACTCATGGGATTTATCATTCCTCAACATCTTGGGATAGAATTAGTCATATAAGGCCATTTGAAAATCCCCTAGGCCATCTCCTGACGACTTTCTGTTTGAGTGATAACATCCCACCCTCTCTTGGGTGAATCAAACAACATATATGTACCGATATTGACCCTCCTCTTAAGAGACATATCAAGATGCTTGAAGACAGATAGAATTTCCTATAGACATAAATCTATAGACTGTGGTCCATCATCCCCCGAAAACATGGATGGATTCTACTACTGGAAGACATAAGTCAACTTAGACATAGATGTGGTAGGCTATCTTGCTCACGAAAATATCTTCATGAAGCACATAAATCCTTTACAGAACTATTCATTAGCATATGCCTCCAGTACAATAGTTGGTTTCATAGCTAGAACTACTAGATAATCCATTGGTATCCCATGGCCCACTACCTCTAGATTGTGGTCATCACCACATCATTGGTATACAACTAGAGGATTTCATGGCGGCATGCCACTACTATGCCAAACACATGCTTCAAATAGAGATTTTAAATAAGTTTCATAGGTTAAAAGTATAGAAATTGAAATAGGATAGGTAAAATCCTTCTTATATAAGAACACACACCTATTCCTACCCCATGGGTCATGTTTGGGCATCATACAGATCAAGTACAAGTAAGAGAGACTACCAAAATCTCACAACTAAGGTCTGAATAGTCAAGTTCTATTCTATAAGCTATTTCAAGTTACCATTTGATTCCACATTTCATTTTACATTTCATTGTCATTTGAATTCATTTATTTCCAAGGATTAACCAATGCTTTACCATGTTCCAATCCATGAGGGCCCATAAAAACTCATGAACTAAAATATTGGGCACATATATTTCTTCCAATATCACATTCACATTAATGATTAGGAAATGGTCCGCTAAATTCTGATCCAAGAGGGCCCATACTCCTCAAGTACCAAAGGATGGTGTCCACCTATTTCAAACCATAAAAAATTTGAAATACCTGTCACACAGTAGGTATATAGAAATCACAACACCTATCACAATAATAATCAATAAGTACTTCATCCTAAATGGCATGGTATAATGTATAAAATGTGAACTCTAATAGGTTCCTATATGATGCACGAGATAGAATACCCTCATATCATCAGGTTGCAACAAAATATAACCAAAATAATGTCAATAATAATATCATAATTCAAGTGCATCACCCAAAAGTGGAATAAAATCAATTGTAATGTTCAAAATCCAGAAAACTATAATTTAATTTGAGATAATTTGGGTTTTTCCTATACGGGGGTTAGCTATGCCTGGGAAAAGATCATTAATAAATTCCTACTACTTTCTATTGCCTATTTTTTCCTCTAAATAGTAAATAAAAATAGAAAAGTCTTCTCTGATACCACTTGGCAATGTCCTGGATCTGGATGTTGCTCAACAGTGCTCAGAACCAGGTTGGTCACATAGCCTCAAGCGCATCTCCCCAAACACCAGAGACTTTAGACAAGAATAAATGGCCTAAGTGTGCTCATGGGGAGATTATTCCCCCATTAAAAGAGTGTATCACATCATTTAATAATATGATACACAAAAAAAAGTAGTAATACATACAGGTGATAAGGTAAATTTTTGGAAGAATGATAATATAACAAATCCATAAGTCATCTCATATAAAAATGATGATACATGTCATATGTCTCTAAAAAATCAACCAAAACTAGTACACAATAGTCTTATACAATACATATAACAAAAAATAAAGAGATACAAAGTTATTCCAGTATCATCACAAGCCTTATCTTGGTCCCATGATCCCTTTCTCCTAAATAGCAATCAATTACCTGTAGTAGGGTGCTTTCCCTTATCAACACCTACATTCATATCGTTTTTTTGGGTCCCAAAATTTTCCCAACCATTGTGTGGGACTAAATCCCACTAGGATAACACCCAAGGTTTGTTATAATATATCCATGAATATATATAACACATGTACAGGAATTATAATAATACATAATGGAATTACTCAAATCTAAACAACCTATAAGTTATGGTTCTCATTTAACATTCATTTATTTTAATAAAATTAATTTAAGTAATTAAATATAATTTAATTTATAATTCTAAAGATCTGCAACAATCCTGACATCCCTTGTTTTATCAATAGAACCATAAATTCTAAATAATTCCATCTAAAAGGTATAAGTCAAGACTGAATCGAAGCTTGTGCTTTGGATTTTTAGACAAGTCATAAATTAATATCAGTATTTTTACATTTTAGAACCTGATTCCTTCCTTGAAACTCATATTTTGGGATTAAAGTATCACTCTAGGTGATATCAACCAACACCCTACAAGCCCATCCCCATCAAACCTCTCAGAAACTCAGTATCACTCTAATTGTGGTATAACATCCCATCCAATTGACTTTACCCTTAGTGGACCACTAAAGGATACATAGTATCACCCATGGAATATATATATTTATATAAATGAAATTCCTTTTATGTACATCCAAAATATTCTCATTTTTAATCCATGTATCACTTGACATATAAGTCAAATTCAATTTGAGTGCATCCATGGAATTCTAATTTGAATCCATGTATCACCCGATATAATCAAGGTTCAAGACAATTGAGTCCATCTATGGAAATCTAATACAAATCCACATATCAACCAAGGTACATATCCATTTCATCAATTTAATATCATTTAAATAATTTCATTATATATTTCAAGGTCAAAATCAAGAAAATATCATACCAAACTCACCTTAATGATGACTCAAGAATTGGCCAACCTTATAATTCATGGAATTTCAATCAATCACATGGAAAAAACATGATAACAAGAATTAAAAACATAAAAAAACCATCAGATAACATGGTCCCTATATAACTCACATATGCATATCAATATTAAGATCAATTCAAGATTAATCAAGTAATTTCATGGAATGAAGATTCCTAAAAGGATTGCCTCTCAATTACACACATGAGAATTATAACATAATAAGAATGAAATACATAATCATCCTATTAAAAAGAATAGACATAATTTAACTCACATGGGTAAATCACTTTAAGGAAATTTAAGCATAACATGCAACTCATGCTTTAACAATCTAAGAAAACACAAGGGCCAAGGGTAATGATCACTCATACCTTCCCATTTAATAAATTTAATTACAATTCATAATTAAAATCCATTAATTTTTTTATTTATAACTTAATTTATAATTAAATTCCCACTTGATATCCCAAGTAAGGGGTAAAGGGAACACCTAAGGGTGTCTAAGGCCAAAAGTCATCCAAATGGAAATTTAATTAAATGACACACCCAAAGGGGTGTTTCTATATTCAAGGTCCTTAACCTTTAAATAAGAATAATAAATCCTATTTAATTTAATAGATCATACCTATCAATTATAGGGTTTAATTTTAATTTAAGGCAATGCTTGGAAATTGGGTGCATGACATGAAAACATATATAAATAACTCTACATTAAGTGAAAGGCATGATACCACCTATCATTGTTCTAAAATCGATAGCTTATCCAGTATCCAGACCTAATTTAGCTCTGATCAGGAGAAATATGAAGAACGGATGAAGAACCGAATAATAGGGAAAATTATCTTACACCCAAATAGTGAAACTGATATCCAGAAGAAGGGGGGAAACTAAAAAGGAATTTAAGTCCTACCATTACAGATCTAATGAGATGAACCGTGATTGAATCGGAGATCAAATGGATATGGTACCTCAGTTCCAAGAATAGACACCATGGATTTGAAAAGGGGGAATGAGGATACTACGCGGGTGAGAAAATTAGTGAAAATTAGTTTTTAATAAGATTACATTTTAATTTAAAATTATTAAAATTTCCAAAATTAAGGGGTACATGGTTTGAGTGTAGAGTTAGTAAAACCATGCGCCAACTGTGCATGAGCACCTGTAGAAAAAGGGTTTCTACATAGTTACCTCACATGGTTTTACTAGCCATGAAGAAACCATTAAAAAACTATATGTCAAGATTGATGAGATGGTCACAAATATGTGCGACCCGAAGCACATGGTTTTTCTAAAATAGTGTGTCCTATCCCTACTCTCTGCCCCTGCCTCACACAGTTAGTTAAACCATGTGACCATACCCTCACAGTTTACTCTAACGATGTTCCAGGCTAAAATCACCCACATGGACAGGTTTTGGGTTTAGAACCACACCCAGACACCCTTGACACTTCCATAACCTCAAATAGAATTAACATTAGGCTATATTTAAACATTGAAATTAGGAATTGAACAAAATAAAGGAATTCCTACCTAAAATAATAACTATTTTCTTATATATTGAACCTTGAATACTATGATATTTTAGGAAGTGAACCCAATCCACTATGATAGTCATGTAAATGATTATTTAAAACTAAGGAAACAATTTTCCATTATTATATGTATAAAATAATTCTATATCTTATGCTGATGTTATTCTTCCATTTCTTATGTTCTTTGATTCCTTTATTATTAATTTCTTATAAACTCCCAAGATTTATGCCATGAATCAAAATTATGATCTATGATATGCATGGTATGATTTTCAAATTTTATGCTCATCTTGTCATACCCTTATGTTCATGTTATGCTTATGTGATAATTTATATCTCCCTTGTTTAAACTTACTGAGTATTCAGGATCACCTTTTATTATGTTTCTATTCCCCGTATTAGGAAGAAAGGTACTATGTATGATATGTATAAGAAAGGTTCTAGTTATGAAGTACTTAGTGGGAGACGATTTTGATCTTTTATATGTGTATATGTTTCCAAAGTAACTATACCTATAGAATTATGTCATGGAACATTATGGGATGTATCGAATATTCATCTACTAAGATGTTATATATATATATATATAAAATATTCTAAAAATTAAAATTTTATTAGGTAGGAGGGTAAAGACCCGTCGACAAAAAAAGTGTCTCACGATGGCCTGAAGTGATGAAGACCAAGGGCATCCCCTTGGACAAAAATTTTACATTCAAAAGGAAGTGAACCAACACTATCAAAGAGGATAAGCGAGTCTTCCAGATTACCAACCCATGCAAGAGCATCCGCTGATAAGTTGGCATGATGCCAAATGTGCCTCACCATCCATCCGCCATTGGTATCCGAGGAGCAACTTCTGGTGAAATAAACCAAATACCATGGAGCGAAACATTTCCCCTGCATGATTCTAACCAGAACCTTTGAGTCAGACTCAACCTCCATCACCTGAATATCCAATATTTTACACAACATGGGACCCATATGAAGGTCCCTAGCTTCAACACCCAACAAGCAACCAGGGCCATAGAATGCACTAAAACCATACTAGATAGAGCCCCTTGAATCCCTAAGAAGCCCCCACCTCTCATCTGCACGTTCATAAAGGATCCATCCACGTTAAGTTTCAGGCCATTTGAAGGAGGCGACCACACAATCCACCGTCCAGTAGTCTATTCAACAATAAGGGTTCTACTCATCACCATGTAAGGAGAAAACAGTTTACATTCCCCCTTAAGGAGGTCCCCCAACTCAGACAGCAAAGATATCACTTTCAAAATGAGGTAGCTCTCGGATCGGACATGGCCCGTTCGAACCTGATTGCGTGCATCCCATAGTGTACAAAAAATGGAGGTGAAGATGACCAACCACACCTTGGACTCCCTGCCATTCTCTTTGTCATGGAACCAAGCCGCAATGAAGGCCTCCATAGAGAAATTCCCCTCAGAAAGAAGAATTTGCAGTCTGAAAGATGACCAGAGGAAGAGTGCCCACTCACTTTGGAAGAACAGGTGGGCTGTAGACTCCGCCATAGGGGTATTACAATAGTAAAAGTGGGAGGCCAGAGTAATCCCCCTTCTCTAGACATTCTCATCAGTTGGAAGAGCCTGGCTTCTCAGATGCCAAAGTAGAAAGTTCATTTTCGTGGGAAGATCCTTGCACCAATGTCGGGTCCCCCACTGGTTGATATCCCCCGATGTATGGTGAGTGCTCATGAAATCACTGGAGGAGAAAGCACCTGATCTCGACTTGGTGTAGAAACATCTATCAGGATCTTCATTAAGGGATATCGACTCAAACAACTCCCACTAATCTAGGGAGATAAGAAGCCTAATTGTATCCTGTTGCTCACTTGCCTCCCTGAAGGAGCTGCTCGGTGCCAGGCACCCCAGGAAGAAGAGGATCTCTCCCATCTAGTTAACATTCTAGAAGTTGATATTGCCCCTCCCAAAAATCCACCTAGAGAAATCCTGCAACTCATCCAGCATAGGGAAAAGAGAATGGGCCAGCCGGGATGATAGGCCTCCAAGGTGTACTCCGCCCTTCAAAAAGTTCCCGTAACATGCACGGAATAAATCTTCCCATAGGGAGTGCCCTTCAAGAATATCCTATGAAAGATGGCCTTGAAGGCCATACATGGTTTTTGAGATGTCCCTTAGGAGCACCCCCTTCCTCGACTGGCCTGGCCAATCGTATAAAAAATTTGGATATCTATAGTTTGCATTAGATTATTTTTTATTTAACATTAGTAAACTAGGATGAGAAAACTTTAGTGAGAACCCTAAGATAAGTCTAAGTATAGGAGAAAATCCTAATGTTTTGGTAACTATCATGAATGATCTAGTTCAAACCTAAGGTGTCATAAATGAATGTTTCACTTTTTATACATACTATAAATTATTTTTCATGATTATGTGGCTTTCCACTATGATCATTTTTTCTCATTCAATGATTTTTAGTTTTAGTCGATGGTTGGAACCTGAAGGAATTATGTTAATTTTGAATGTGATAGAAAATTAAATGATTGTACTCCTAAGAAACTGAATTTTATAGAAGATGGAATGAAAAATATTTTTTCTATTATCAAACAACTATCTCAAGCAATGAATATAATTTATCTTCCAAAAAAGTTATGGAGGGAAAAAACATTCTGTCGAGTCCTTAATAAGGCAACACCCAAATTCTTTTAGTGGGTATACAGATTCACTAGTTTTCGAGTAATGGATCAGTACCACTGAAAAGATTTTTTTATTATATATTGTTCATAATAAGAGAAATTTATTCTAGCTATTTATCATTTGGAAGGAAAAGAAGATCAATTGAGGACTCTTATGAAGAACCCCAAACAACAGGAAGAAATTGACTCCATGAAGTGGGATGAGTTTAAGAGATTATTTCTCTATAACTAATATCCTTATATTCTTCATATGAACATGGATAAGGAATTCCTCAAGATAAATTATAAGGATGACTAATTTATTGGTACATATGAGGAAAAGTTTACAAGACTTGTGAGGTATTATTTTGGTATTATCATCCAACCTAAAAGTAAGGTTGAATGATTTATAGTGGCTTAAAACTTAGTATATGAAGGGATTTATCCATAAGGGAATTTAGTAGCTATGAAGCAATCATTAAATGTGACATAAAGGTTGATATGAAGATTGTATTTGCTTATCTATATCATTCTTTTGATAAGAAAAATATGTACTTCAAAGGAAATTATAAAAACCATGGGGAAAATAATATGGGATTTCCTTTACACTAAAAGTGTGAAAGGAAACATGGGAAAAATTATCTTAAGATAACTGATAAATGTGTCAAGTGTATAATGTAAATTCATTAGGTAATTGAATTCTGAAGTGATGGGTAGAAGTCAACTAATTCTGAAAATAGAGATAAAGTTCCACAAAATGCACCACCCACACTCTAGTGTTTTAAATGAAAGGAGTATGGGTGTGACATACCGACTTGGATACCATTGAATGGTGTCCCAATCAAGTGGTTCAGATGGCCTCAAGTATTCCTCCATGTATTCCAGAGGCTTCTAACTAACAGTGAGGGTCCAAGGTGGTACACTAGGGAGCCTATACCCTCTTGATCAGGGTAACACAATAGTGAAATATATAGATAAATCAGATAAGAATAATAAATAACTGAAAGTCAAAGGTAAAACATCCAAATGAAATAAATAACCAAAAACAATAATATCTAGTATCATATACATAATGTAATTTAATGTATCTAACAAAATAAAATAGGTAGGCATGGCTGCAAGCATGAAATAAAACACCTGTATCAAAAGAACTAAAAGAAAAAAAAGAATATTTCTAGTAGCATCACGATACATATCTCAGTCCTATGATTCCCTGATTCCATGTAATAATTAATCAAGCATCAATAATCGGGCACTTTCCCTTATCCCAACCCGCATCCAAGTATTCTTCATGAGTACTATCCATGGCCATGATTGAGTGTGAGATAAACTGAGTAGGACACCAATAATGATATCTATATATATCCATCCAGTGATTATAATATTATTAGTGTTTAGATATAAAAAATAAATAGTAATAAAATCTGTAGAGGATCATATCTAGCTCCTAAAGGACTCCATGTTGACACTACCTACTTTGGCCTAATCCAGATAATCTCTAAAAAAGTAACCATGTGTATACATATATATGATCTGTATATATAGTGAAATCAATATCCATATGTATGGATACTACTAATATCCTATACTTGAGTCATAACTCATGGGTCCATGGGTAGCAGCATTTGTTTATCTAGTGTTAAGGGACACCATTCCCAATTTCATAAAATTAGGGACGTCATGCTTATGTATCATATATATAGGGCCTCTATTCCCATTTATCATAATCCATAGGGGTTATCATGAACAAATGTCACAACATATGGACACCATGCTTGTATCATAATATTGGGATGCCATGCCCATATATCATCAAGGTAGGGTTATCATGCCCGAATATCATAAAGTAGGGTTTTTATGAATTAATGTCATATGAGTAAGGGATTATATGCCTGTTTCATAACAATTGGGTCACTATGCTCAAACCACAACAATTGGGTTTCCATTCTTGAACACTAACAATTGGATTTCCATACCCGAATCATAACAATTGGGTCTCCATACTCGAATCATAAAAGTAGGGTTACTGTGCCTGAATCATAAATCATAATAGTGATAAATTTTCAAAGTATTTACTAGGACCCAATAGATAATCTTAATTAATTACCCATTTTCATTGAAAAGGGAGTAACTGTTTTCCAATTTTGACACCTGATGTGGTCTCACCACTCACCCTCCATTTAATCTAGTGTAGTTTGATAAGTGTGTTACCTATGCTATACCAAAATAATTATCCATTATCAATTATGATATCATCATTTATTAGTCAAACCAAACACACAAATATTGTATTGGTTATATAAACATGGAAGTAAAATAGGTATATAAGGTCACACCCAAAGGGGTGGCACACATTGAGGTTGACAACCTCAAACATCTCTTGGGATCTAGTAAATTCATTAGGTTCTAGAATAGAGAAACCAATTTAAAGAAGATTATTTTTTTTGGGAAATGAACATTGAAACTGAAATGAAGTACAACAAAAGATAATATAATGCATCAAAAAATTAAGGGATAATTACTAAACACCTACCTTAAGCTTCTCTAGGAGAACTCATCCAATAATGACCTTAGGTTTTTTCCAAATTGGAAGAAAATGATAAATAGATGAACTTCCAAAAAATAGGGCATAAGATCTTGCACCAAAATAGAATTTTCAAAATAAAGGTGAATGATGAAATTAGACTAAAGAGTGAGGAACATAAAAGTGGCTATCCAACGAGATGATCAGAATGTCAAATTGGAGTCCGGATGAATGAATTATCAATGAACCTAGGTTGATAGAGGAAGGGAATAAAAATGGAGAAGAAAGGACTACCTATGGAGGAAAAATAATGAGGAATATGGGTGTTAAGAAAATAATGCCTTAATAGAAAATGGTAAATTCACACAACTTTCAGGGGTTTCATGGTATGGATGCACGTTTGGACAAACTGTGTACCAACCATAATAAGCCCACTGTCCAAAGAGGGAACTCTCACAATTCATGAACATGGTTTGGGAAACCATGTGCAAACCATGAAATTTTCCTTAAATAAAAACTATATACTTTCAACATGGGTGTTTAGCCTGGGGAAGATAGTTAGGGAATACCATGTGGCCAACTTCTACCCACTGAACACCATGCATAGTTAGGAGAAACCATGTGGACTGGGCTGCAAAATTTCTACCAACAATACAGTCCAGTTATTTATTTCACTGGCTAGGGTTTTGGGATTCAAACAATCCGTAAAAACCCTAATTTACTCTATATTATCCCTATGAATTCATATTAGGTAAGAAATAAAGAATTAAACAAAAAAATTAAAGGATCCATACCTCATAGAAAAATTGAGTACTTACAGTCTTCCCCCTCAAAGGAACTCATCCTCGAGTTGCCTTTCCATGGGTGAAAAAAAAGTATCTAAGAATTACTCTGGAAACTGAGCATGTATATCATACTTTCTCTATCAAGTCTCATTCTTTACATGGTCATGTTTCCATGACACCCATACTAAAGGGGAAGACCAGTCTTGGTGATCTTTCATGCCCCGATCTGGGATGCATATGGGATAATCGTCAAAATAGACATCAAAATCTAACTCAAAATCATCAAGTTCAAAAGTATGAGATGGGTCAGCCTGATAATGGTGAAGATATGAAATGTAGAAGATATTGTGTAGGGAATTGTATCTATATGGTATGTACAAATGATAGGTTGTTTACTTGAATCTATCCATGATATAAAAATACCAAAAAAATGAGGTAAAATCTCTTTGCCTCTACATCTGTATTTACCCAAGTCTGGATGATACCCAAAATACAATAGGATCCCCAACCTCTAACTCTAGAGTTCTTTGATATTTATTAGTATAATATTTATCTAGACCAAGAAGTAGAAATACTCTCTTTGATAAGCTAAAACTATTTCGAAGTTTCCTAAATGAGACAAGGAACAAGTATAACTACATATCCTACCTATAAATATCACAAGGTGAATAGTATGGCCTACCATATAGGGCCTCATAAGTATCAATATGTATGGTCACATAAAAGATATTATTATAAGAGAACTCAACAAGAGGTAATTATTTCTCCAAAAAACCGCAAAAATGAAGAATTCATGCTTAAATAATGTCCTCCAAAATGTGTATTATATTCTAGGAATGACCTTTGGTCTGTGGGTGAAATGTTGTGATTAAAAGTACCTAGGTACCCAAATCTCTCTATAACCCCATCCAAAAATGTTACATGAATCAAGTATCTCTATATGATATGATAGAACATGGAACCATGGGGAGGTGTTTTATCTAAAAAATATAGAGCCTCCCGAACTCATCCACTGAAATAGTATCCAAAGAGGTAGAAAATGGGTGACATTTTTAATTCTGTATATGATTACCCATACGATGACACTGCCTTGAGGTGATATAGAAAGTAAAATTAAAAAAATAAAAGGTAAAATCGTCCCATTTCCACTCAGGAATATGTAATGACTATAAAATATCCCATAGTCACCGGTGATCTTCCTTCACCAGCTGACAAGTGGCACATTGAGTAACAAACCAAACTATCTCTGGCTTCATCCCCATCCAATGTTATTAACGACGTAAGTCGTGATACATCTTGGTAATAATAGGTTGTACATACCATATAGAGGCATGGGTATATCTTACCAACTTATATCATACATCTTCAAGAACCTAGACACATCCATATAAGAATAAGATCCCATCCTTATCAACAATCCAACGAGGTGGTAGGTCATCACTTGCAACACTATCTCATAGGACCAAGCCCATAGAATCTGATAGTTGTTACAATCTCACTATCTATAGAAGTAAAGAGGTCACTGATAAAAATGCAATAAAGACTTTATATGATGGTCCTAAACCTCTATATGCATCTCAAAAAATAGGGCTATAAGATTCCACTTGATAATGTCCTCCTGAACTGCATACATCTAAGTCCTCTTATTTAGTGCATTAGAAACTCGATTTCCCTTTTCAGGCATATAGGCAAGATTTGAGTTAAAGGAATGATGGTAGTCAACCCAAAATTGATTCTTGAGTTTCATGTGACACTGTGAAAAGATATATTTGAGGCTCTTATGGTTTGTAAACACCAAAAAGTTCCAACCCATCAGATAATTACTCAAAAAATAAAAGCCACAAATGACTGCGGCTAACTCGAGATCATGCATCGGGTAGTTCCTCTCATGTGGCCCCAATTGACAAGACCCGTATTCCATCAATTTCTCCTCCCACATCAGAACTAATCCTAGAAAAATACCTAATGAATCATAATAAAAAATATAACTTCTTCCTAGATCTAGTATAATTAATATCTGTACTGAAGTTAGTCTCTCTTTGAGTTCCTAAAAGGATGTCTCGTAGGAGTCTAACAATGATAACTTTAAAACCTTCTGAGTTAATCCTGTAATAGGTGCTGATAATCATGATAAGTATTTTATGAAGTTCATATAATATACAACTATCCCTAAGAAACTAAATATGTCAAATATGTACTTGGGATGCTCCTAAGAAGCTACAAAACACATCTTCCATGGGCCAACTAATACTCCCTCTTATGAGATAATATGACCCAAGAAGTAAACATTATCGATCCAAAAGTGTCATTTATTGATCTTAGCATACAATTAGTTTTGTTTCATTGTATTCAAAATGATCTCTAGATGTTTGTAATGGTCTCTTAGAGTGTGATAATACATACATATTTCATCAATGAAGACCACCACAAAAGAATCCAAAAATCACTACTATAAAAGTGGCCTTTAACAGTGTTATAATATGCCTTTATCAGCACTGAAAAAGTGTTGACTACTATATTGCGGTTAAAATCCCTAGAATTTTATCATTTATAGAAAATAATTGATAAATGGATCCTTTATTAGCACTAAAAAAGCACTAATAAAGGGTACCTTTATCAGTGAATTTAGAATCAATAATAAACGACAACATTTATCAGTGATTTTATCTAGAACAAATAACATGACTCTTTATCAATGCTAATAAAAGTGCAGATAAAGTTGCATACTATAGTGTGATGTTACAACACACTATAACACCATAAATAGGGCATACTGAAGTGCGATGTAATAGTACACTATTTCACTAGAAAAACAAAAGAAATTAGCAAAATTAAATAAACACAAATAATTTAAATGAAATAAAATTTATAATATAAATAGAAGAAACAAAAACTATTATAGAGAAAAAGAACGTACATATATAAATGAAAAAGCCACCACCTCTTGAGAAAAAATGCACCTATATAAGAAAAAAATTCTTATGTTAGTAATAATATAAAGAAATAAATTAAACAGAAAAAGTTAATTTTAAACTAAACTTTGAGTCATACCAAGAACACTATGTATCAGATTGAGTTGTGGTTGGTTCTTTCATGTTACACCATTTATTTTTCATCCTATAACATTATCTTTGTGAATGTTAGATAAATAAGTATAATATAAAAATGATAAGTAAATTAATTAAGTAATAGTAGATAGATTGACGAGAAAACAATCTAGGCTCGTTTTATCAGTTTGGTGATGTGATGCATGTTTTAAACTGAAATGACACTTATATATTGAAAAGATGATCTTGGAGTCATACATGTCACACCATGAATTTTATTAAGGTGAGGCTAATTCCTATACATCCCAAATGACTTACGAATCATTTTCCTAAAGTATCAAAAATATCTAAATGTGTTTCCTCATATTTGAGTATGTTACTTGTGTGTTTTACTAAAATTTCATTTTGAACTGGAAACAAATACTTCGAGTCATACCAGTCACATCGTGTGTGGGTTTTACTTGAGACTGATTCTTACACATCAAAAATGAATTTTGAATTTTTGTATTAAATTATCAAAACAATTCAAGTTCTTTTTCTCATTTTTTATTGAGTGACACTTTTTTGAACAAAAATGTCAATTTTAAATTGATAACAGACACTTTGAGTCATATTGGAAATGTCATGTATTAGATTAAGGTGTATATGATTCCTACAGATCAAAAATTACTTATGTATCATTTTCCTAAAGTATCCGAATAATCTAAATGCATTTTCTTGGTTTTAATTATTTTAGTATTTTAGTAAAATTGGTGTCAATTTTAAATAAAAACATGTACTTGGAGTCAAACGGTCACACCATCCATCGTATTGAGGTGCAGATGATTTTTAAACATCCCAAATGACTTATTTTTTTTCTAAAGTAAAAAACTATGAAAACATGTTTTATCAGTTTTGAGTAAGCCACTTATGTTTGTTTACTAAAATGTCATTTTAAACTAGAAACACACAATTTGAATCATACTAGTCACATTGTGTGTAGGTTTAACATGAAGCCTATTACTACATGTCAAAAATAAATTATTAATTATATTCCTAAATTATCAATACTATCCAAGAATTTCTAATTAGTTTTTAGTGACACTTTTTTGCAAAAAAATGTCAATTTTAAAATGATAACAGAAACTACGAGTCATACTAAACACATCAAGTATCAAATTGAGGTGGGACTAATTCCTACACATAAAAAATGAATTATGGATCATTTTAATAAATTATGAAAATAATCCAAATGGTTTTGATCAGTCTTGAGTATGTCAACTTTCTTTTTTTAGTAAAATTAATGAGAATTTTAAATAAAACGATGCACTTGGAGTCATACTAGTCACACCCTATGTCAGATTGAGGTTCAAATGATTACTACACATAATAAATGAAATATTTATCATTTTTCTAAAGTATGAAAAAAATATTAATGTGTTTACAAGGTTTTGTGAATGTCACTTCTATTTTTCACTAAAATGTTATTTTAAACTAGAAACACGCACTTTGATTCATACCAATCACATCGTGTGTGTATTTAACAAGATACTAATTTCTAAACATAAAAAATGAATTATGAATAATTTTCAAAAATTATAAATCAAACCCAAGAACATTTTCATTGTTTTCATTGAGTGACACTTTTTGAACTAAAATGTCAATTTTTATTCGATAATAGACACTTTGAGTAATAACGGGCATATCATGTATCAGATTGAGGTGAAAATGATTCCTATATGTAAAAAATAAATTATGAATCATTTTAACAAAGTATAAAAATAATATTAATGTGTTTTATTGATTTTTGAGTATTTTAGTTGTCCTCTTTAGTGAAATTAATGACAATTTAAAATTAAAAAGGCGCACTTGGAGTAATACTGGTCACACTATGTGTCAGATTAAGGTGTGGATGATTCCTACATGTAAAAAATGTATTATAGATCATTATTAGAAAGTATCAAACTTATATGAATTTAATTTCTTGGTTTTAGTATGTGACTTGTGTTTCTATACTAAAATGTCATTTTAAACTATAAACATGCACTTTGAGTCATATCAGCTGTTTCATGTGTGGGTTTGAAATGAGACTGATTCATACATGTCATAAATTAATTATGAATTTCCCACTAAATTATCAAGAAAATCTGGGATCATTTTCTCATCTTTCAATGAGTGACTCTTTCTGTACTAAAATAACTATTTTAAACTGATAATGGACACTTTGAGTTATATCGGGCATATCATGTATTATATTTAGGGGAGGTTAATTCATACACATCAAAAATTACTTATAGATTATTTTACTAAAGTATAAAAATAACCTGAATTCATTTTCTCAGTTTTGAGTATGTCAATTGTATTTTTTTAGTAAAATTAATATCAATTTAAAATTAAAAGAAGCACTTGGAGTCATACCAGTCACATTGTATGCCAGATTAAGGTGCTAATAATTCATACACATCCCAAATGAATTGTCAATAATTTTACTAATGTAAAAAAATAATATGAATGTGTTTTATTGGCTTTGAGTATGTCACTTTTTTTACTAAATTTTCATTTTAAACTGGAAACACGCACTTTGAGTCCTAAAAGTCACATCATGTGTGGGTTTGATGTAAGACTAATTTCTACATGTCAAAAATGAATTATGAATAATTATAATAAATTATCAAGACAATATGAGTGAATTTTTTTAGTTTTTAGGGAGTGACATTTTTTTAACTAAAATGCTAATTTTATATTGATAGCAGACACTTTGAGTCATATCAAGAACATCGTGTATCGGATTGATGTGTGGTTGATTCCTACATGTCATAAGTGACTTATGGATTGTTTTACTAAAGTATCAAAACAATATTAATATGTTTAACTAGTTTTGAGTATGTGATGTGTGTTTTGAACAAGAATTTAAATTATAAACTAAAAATGTATCGCTTGAGTCATACCGGTAAAACTATATGTCATATTGAGGTGCGGATAATTGAGTATGTGATGTGTGTTTTTTTTCAATTATATTCACCAAGATAAAAAAGAATGAAATGTTCAATTTTGATATAAAAATAAACCCAATGTTTCCTAAAATTACTCATCCCAAAGCACCATGTTCTCTCTTTTATTGATTATTTCAAACGATTGAATGAAAAAAATGACTTCCCAGATGATATGAGAAAAAATTAAATAAAAAAGATAAGGAATTTTACATAAAATTAGAATATAAAATGGTGGAATATTAACTAAATAAGTAGTAAGAATTCACCTTTTTTATTATGGTTGTATACATTTTTGACCCATTTCCTTTTTGTTGTTATCTCAATTGCATCCTCAAAGTCCAATCTCTCACGAGCACGATCGGATTCAAACAGACCACCCCAACTCAAGAAAAAGAATCCATATATATAATAAAATAATTCTTATGTTATTATTACTATAAAGAAATAAATTAAACCTAAATATGAAACAATACATTAATAAAATGTCAATTTTAAACTGAAACCACACAATTTGAGTCATACCAGGTACATCGTGTATTTCTTTGAGGTATCATTTATTCCACCATGTCTTTTTATCATATAGTTCATTAAAAAATCTGGGTCATCTAACAATATTGTAGTTCAATAACCCATAATTTGGAATTCATTGGATAATAAAAATAAAATTACATCATCATGAGTAAATCATCCCTTTTGAGTGAATGATCATAGTACAAGAGTGAATAATCCTTGTTGAAGAAGTCATTTATTCTTAGAAAACATTAATGAATAGTGAAAACCTATCAACATTCATTTATTTAACTAAAATAAATATTTAAATATGAGTTCTTATGGAGAATAATAAAATATATATTACCCTTTAAACATCATAGAGAGTACAAACTCCATGATAAACCATTTACCTTATTTAATGGAAAAAACATAATTGTGAACCATTATTTATTTTTATAAGACACTAAAATCCATTATAAATTGTTTAACCCTTTTTGGAAGTATTAATCATTTGTATATACCTTAATATAATCCAAATGAAACTAAAATATAGGGAATTCAATAAGTCTTCTTGGACTTTGAAATATATTTGTATATCCTTTTCAATATTTTAGGCGATTATAAACTCTGACATAACATCATAATTATTTTTTCATCAAAATGGGAATATCTCTATTCTCGTGTAGTTTTTTATTGAGAATGATGATTAGTTTTTCATTAATGATTTTTGTGAACATGGATCATTTTACATAATGAATGTGAACATGCATAATGAATGTTACATGAATGGATTTCACAAGAAATTTTTATATTATATCGTGCATCTAATTGATGAAAAAATAGAACAAATAATTCAACCATCCACTAAAGTGGAACCACAATATTTTTACTTTATGAAAATTCATGATTTAGTCAATGTAATTTTTTATTTATTTTTTTTGTCTTTTTTATCAATATACTATCTTCTTTTTCAAAGGGGTCTTTATTTGTATTTTCAGTACTTAAATATTTAATTTGATGTGGGTTATTTATTTTCTAGGATTTCTTCTTAAGGCAGTTTCTTTTCATTGGATTTCATGTTTCCTTTGATGCTAGACTTCCTCAATGTCCACAATCTCTCAATGAAGGTTTTCCTCCAATAGTTCTCTCATACACTTTCATGATTCAGTGGTTGATTAAACACATATTTATTTAAAAATTTGATTTTGTTTATATAATCTTTTGAGGATTGGATTGGTGTTGTATGACTCTCAAGTTACTATTGGATCAACAACTAAGACCTTATCTTTATAGAGTTTAAAAGTCATGGGCAAGCAACTACATCTGTTTTTCTATTGTTTTTCAATTTGTTCTTATAGAGGGGTTGCTTTCAAACTATAGTAATATTTTATAGTACTTGAAATGTTCTAATAGAAACTATATATTAGGATATTCTGTTTGAAGAAATAAGTGATTAGTGATTTTTCTTCTGAAAAAATTTACGCCAATTAAATTCCTGTATAAAATTACCTAAAAAAGTGGTGAAAAATATTTTTTTAATAAGCCACCTGAAACACTTTCACAATGAATATTATCATAAGTTACATGTTTTGTGCATAGTTTTCAATAATTATTCTCAAACACAACCTTTTTCAGATCCTCATTATATTACATTGCCCAAAATTTTTATTCTTTGCTAGAAAAAACTTCATCTCCTCCTTCTCCTTGGTCTCCAACTCAGTCTCTGCCTTTACCTCCTCCACTTCCTCAGTCTCCAACTTCAACTCCACCTAGGACTAAGCCTTCACCCCTGACCAGTAATTTTATTATTTTATGGTCAGTTCTTTAAAGAAATTGATTTTTTCGATTATACATCTCCTTGAGAAACATATAAAAAATAATATATAATCATTATGACACTAATTATTTAAAACCCAAATATATTTATAAGGTCATTGATATTACTAGATTATAAACAAAGATGGTAGTCACCTAAATTTTTTGTCGTTAAACATTTTGAAAACATGTATTATTCCAACTTATTTCTTTAAAAAAGTAACATATTCTATTGAGTACGAAGGTTTTTGGAAATCTTTATAGTACTGAGAAAAAATATATAAAAAAATTATTAATAAATATAATTGATTAATTTTTAATTACCTTAAAAAATACATGTTGGTGGAAGCTGGTATTTTCATGATTTATGATCTCTCTAATAAAAGTGAATATATGATATCCAAAATTGGTCCCATTATCTTACTATAGACACCATAAAAACATTGGCCAAAATAAGAAAATAGTTTTGAAATATATTTTTATGGTTAAATATTTCTATATACACTTTAATCTATTTCAATTTAAAT
The DNA here is from genome assembly GCA_963277665.1 of Viscum album. Classification (NCBI taxonomy): domain Eukaryota; kingdom Viridiplantae; phylum Streptophyta; class Magnoliopsida; order Santalales; family Viscaceae; genus Viscum; species Viscum album. The sequence goes on from OY728127.1 coordinate 277,439,486, forward strand.
TAATAAAAAGGCTTTATCTATTTAGACAGTAACTTCATTCCATGATTTATCCTATATTTAGAGACCTCCCTATCATAATAAATATCCTATTAAAAAATAGACTAAAACATATAATTTTAATTTTATATTTAAAATTTTTATTTTAGTGTATTAAAAATTCACAATACACTTCATGTGTGGTTAGTTTGTTTGATATCCATGCATTGGATCCAAAAAATATATTTAGGGTATCCAGATTGACAGCGATTAGTATCCAGTGCTTCCAAAAAAAGTATTTCCAAAATTTAAAATTTAATTTATGTGATTATATTGTAGAATTTTAATTCTACATTATAGTCATAAAAAAGTGTTCATCGTCCGATATTTTTTTCTCAAAATCTTTGAGTAGATCATCTTTTTTGTTCTTAATTTCTTCATTATCCAACGCATGTTTTTCTATAGAAATGATATAGGGAATAATGAATCCAAACCATTCTTTACATAGTTTTCCCTTTATATAGTAGTAATATAAAATCCTATAGAAAATATGAATAGTTATTAACTTTAATAAACATATTGGCTAACTATTTGGAAAAACATATTTTGGAAATTTTCCTTATGTACGTATTCACAACTGAATATCCTAGCCATTCATACTTGAGAATCTGATTTATATTCTCGATACCAATTATGTCTATCATGAAAGTTACATATATTTATTTTTTATATGGAATGCAATAAATATTTTCATCTTTAGATGTGGTCTTTGCATGAAGTTGTACTGATAATAAACGTTTCTATGGAACATGTGGGAAGATGGTACTTTGAGAAAGTCATTTTGATTTCTTGGTTGATTCACTCTACAATCTTGACACAACCTTCTGTTTCCCTATTGATTTATCCATATTTAATATTATACCTCATTTCAATCCTTTTTTTTCATCACTTTTTTTAGGTTTTTCATATGATTTTTTTAAAGACATACCCCATGTATCTTTATAAGATTAGATGACTATGATATGGAAGTTATAATGACACCATTGATCATTATAATATCTAGATCATCAAGTGGAATATGAAACTCAGTAGTTGGATCATGAGATACCTCTACCCCCCTCTAATTTTTTATTTTGGTAGGTATTTATGGTGTAGCTTTTCTTTCTGGATATTATACATTGTACACTTGACAATAAGGCGGTGCATGAGTGTTGATAGATACAAATAACAAACAACTATAACCTACATAAATTTAGTAATATAAAGTTATTTGAAGTTGTTTGATTCACATTTAGGATAAAGATTAATGAAAAAATTAATTAACTTGGGTAAGGTATGAGGTTGGGGGAATGACTAGCCTCAAAGATAGTGGGGTCATTCGTTTCTTGTGAAGATCTTTATTCTACCACTGGTATTCTTTTATCCTTTCTCATACATTGGCCTTCCAAACTAGGTCAAAAATTAATATCTTGTAGTGATTATATTTCTGTATGCAATCGTCTCACCATATTATATGTTTCTTCATGTAGTTTTATCTCCTCGAAATATTTTTGAGACACTCCAAAATATGACCCTCTAGCACGACCATATTGTTCCAGCCACTTTAAATATATTGAAAGTATGTTTTCTTCTTGTATGGTAACTACTGATTCTTGTGTATAAAATATATAAAAAACATGAATATAAATAATTTTTTTTTATGTAATCCTATTATAAAGAATAAATAATTTCTATTTTTTTCATACTTAAACATGTTTTCTGTATTGATTTTGTGTTTTTATCAACTACTTTACCCTCTTTATTTATGTGATCCTCCTTTCATAGCACATGATGTGGGATAGAAGTGACATCGGATTTTGATTCAAAAATCTCTATGTTAAAAAGGAACATATATTGTTTCATATCACATAAAACTATTATTTTTTATTTAAAATACATACCAATTTCTTCTCTAGTGAATTGTATCCCATCCTTACTTTATGATAGGGGTACATTGGTTTTTAATCATGTTTATTATTTTTAGTACTCTTTTGTTATTTCATAAATTTTCAAATTTGAATTAAATTGGATAAAATAAATAATTTTAATTAATTTTTTATCGACTTCAAAGTGCCTAAATGGATTTATCATTGTGATTATTGATGAAAGAAGTACATGTTTCCTTCTTTATAATGTGTGCATAACTAGCTTGTGGGTTGGGATTTGATTTCCCCTGATAGTTCCTAAGATGTAACTTTGTAAGATGAGTCCAAAATCCTCTTTGGGATTTTATAATGGCTATTCAGACAAATTTTTATAGAAATATTCTAAAATAATCTAACTCTGAAAGAAATAAAAAAAATTAAATCAATATTTAATTATATAAATTTTCAGTAAAATTGATAAAATATTTCATAAAATTAAAATTATATCTTTCCAAAGGGTTTCCTTTGTTATAGGTTATATTTACCACCATAAATAAATATCAATCATTACATTCATCATCATTGTGACCCAACATAACTAATTAACATTGACTTATTAGGGTCAATAGGTTGTCCACAATGAGTCTAACCAGCCTCAAATTTTATAAGTTGACTTATTGTATTGATAATTTTATTCAACACTATGATTCTGTGTTGTCTTTTTTCAAAAAAAAATGTTTTTTATTCCTTAATAATTCCACAGTTTCATAATAGACAATCTTTTCTTCCTTAGGATTTGTAACATCTTCATGTGCGTAAGGCATTGTCTTTCCGAGTAGTCAAACATGTAATTTTTTTTAAATAAAAACAATGTAAACATGGAAAAATTATTTGAAAAGGGTCATATGTATTCTCTATTGAAATCATGATGAACTCGTTAACTCTATCTTCATACTATTTTTTCAAATGATTAGTGTCATTTATTTTTACAGAAATGGGTAATTTAATTTAAGAAAATTATTACTCCACTATGGTAGGTGTTATACTAAGAATTCATCCAAAGGTACAAGTTATAGAAAACTATAATCCTCATCAGCTTCATCTCTCAAGCATTATTATTACATTCTGTTACATTATATTCATCCCCCATATATTCTAGACACAAAAATATGTTTCTTTAACTACTCTAAGTAGTAGTAATCCCATACCAAATACTAGTTATCATTTTAGAGGACTATTTCTTAGAGTACTTTAAGAAACATAGAAGATATGGGGGATAAGTTTCAAGAAACAAAATGCAATAATAACTATTTGAGAGATGAACCTAGAGAGGATGAAAATTATCTATTTAAAACTTTTTTAATAACCAAATATTAATTTAAAATTTAAAATCTCATCTCAAAATGATAAAAGGTCTCTGAAACTACCATGATAACATCAAATCATCCCCACCGAGCCACACTAAATCTAATCTATATTACTATCCCTTCTCCCTCACCTTTATCTCAAATATAAAATCAATATGTCCACTGAGGTTCATGTGTAGGGTGTGGGTATAAAAATAAACAAGTAAATACTAACAAGGCTGCTAAAATATACCACACTACATACATTTGAGTGTATGTTCAATGTAGTAACACTAAAAATAAACATGTAAATCAAGTCATTACGTACTAACCAGGACTCCATGATAATCTAATGTATTGATCTCATTTAATACCATTTAATTATATTGATCATACCATAAGTTTTTACCACGGTTTTTCCTTACAATTAAAATCATTTCATAATAGGAGGTTAACATTTGAATCATAGGAGGAGAAAAAAACATGTATATTCCTTAGGAAATAACCACATCACAGGTATCATGAATTCAACCTTATAACCTATAGTATCCAAGAATATCCCTTAGGTATAACCATCACACGTAATTATTGGAAATAAATCATGAAAGGGGTATAACATATACATTTTTCTTAGGAAGTGCATTTGAAATATTGGAATTCTTAACATAATTGGTGCCTTTAGGAAAGAACCACATAATGGGTACCACAATACATTAGTTAAACCTAACTTCTGAAAAACCATAAATAATAACAAACAAAAACAAAAATGTCACATCACAATCACCCTATCACTCGATGAATCAATAACATGTCTATAGTAAATCACATTATAACATACTATACTTAGCCCTCACATAATACCCATTATATTCTAATATATGATAAAATCATTTTTATCATATCCTCAAAAGTATTTATTATATAAAATATTATAATCATACATTGAGAGATACACTAAAAATAATTTCAAATAATATAATGTGATTATTCAAAGAAAATATTTTAATGCAAGATTTATCAAAATTTAAAGAAAAGTTACATATTTTGTTTAATACAAAAAATTTCAAAACAAATTACTATAGAGAACAGATTATTAGACATGTAAACGAAAAAAATTAGTTAAACAATCAGTAAAAAATGTATACAATGATAAAAATGAAAACTTACTAAATAAAAGTCATAGAATTTTTCCATTTCAAAAAATTCTAATATCTAGAAAAAAATCATGTTAAATTTTATAATAATTTATAGGTTCCATCAGTTTAAAAATTATTCATAAATGTGTATTGGTTCATTTTTCAATATAAAGATTAATAAAACCATATTTTTTTATGATTACCATAAAATAATTTGAAGTATATACTTATTCTATCAATATATATAAATATATTATTAACCATTTCATATGAAAATGTAAAATATTAAAAACATATACAAAAACTATAAATATTATAGTATCATAAGCATAAAATTCCTTAATTTAATAATAAAACATGATAATCACTTAAATAGATCTATTATAGCTTGTGTAATAAATAATAATTGATCAAGATTATATATAACCCATGTTTTCTCAAATACAACATAATTAAAACCATTAATTGTCATTGATTATGTTAAAAACCAATCTAAAACCCTTATTAATGTATTTATTTAATTAGTATTGAATTATTTAAATCATTAATAAGATATTTCAATGGATAATAAACAATAAATTCTCTATTTTTATAAAATACTCGAAAAGACAGACATTATAGAATCTTATATATCCTACATGATCTAAATATTTTGGATTTCCTTAGAATCCCAAAATGGAAAATGGATTTTCACCATACCATAAAGGATGGGATTTTGATCTAGAAGATTACCTATGATAAATGATTAATCCTAAAATGGGCATAGTGGAAGGTGTAGAAAATGTACTTAACATCTCTAAAAGACGATCAAAACTAACTACAAAATAGCCCTATTTTGTGGAGCTCAATGTATCTATTTGTAATTTTACCTATGAGAAATAGGAATCCTAAATATGTCATTTTGAGGACCCTGGTTAAATACTAGAAGTACACATATGGCCTACATAAAGGTTTGATATAGTGATGTGTAAAGTTAAATTAGATTGCATAAAATTCATGTGAAGTCGAAATGGGTAGTGAGAATGGATCATGTTGTTTTATTCACTATGTTGTACTTATAATTAATCTATGACAAATGGGAAGCCCTGTATTAGAATTTTATAATGGGAGGGATTTAGGATGAGGGGATTGAAAGTAGTGGGAGAAGGTTTGTCACCCATGGAAGAACATACCAATTTTAAGAAGCATAATGAATCTTTATAGTCCAGTGAAGAATTAGGGTTCTTCATGATTGAGAACAGTGCAAAAATGAAAACCATGGAACGCAAAGAAGAAATAAATAAGATAGGGAAAGGAGAAATAACATACCTTGGATTCTAACTTTGATTATTCTGAGAGAAGGTAGAGGAGGAGTGACGACAACAGGGGAGTTTCGTGAGATCTTGTGAAGTGTGACTGAATTAGTCACAGTTAGGGCTCTTTGAAATAGATCGGGGACACTTTTATCAGCATTTACAAAAAATGATAAATATACCTTTTATTAGCACTAAATTGATAAGCACTGATAAAAGGTATTGTTATCAGTGCTAAAGTTTTAGCGTTGATAAAGATTCCTCTTATCAATGCTTTTGTTGTGTTGATAAACCTCTATCTTCATCAATGCTAAATAAGTACTAATAAAACATACCTTTATCAACTCTAAAACTTTAGCAATGATAAAAGATTTATAATTATAATTATAAATAAAAAAATTATAAATATATTTATATAATTCTATATTTTTTTATTATAATTTTATAATTATTTAAATATATAATTTTTTATTTATAATTACATAAATACTTTTTTAAAGAAAATTATATTTTTTATTTACAATTATAAATAAATTTATATCATTATATATATTTATATAATTATATATATATTTAATAAATATATAAAAATATACATATAGTAATATATTCATTACAAAAATATATTTATTACAATTATATATATATTTATATCATTGTATATATTTATATAATTATATATTTTTAATAAATATAAATAAAAACAAAAATATAAATACAAACATAGTAAATATATTTATTATTTATATATATATTTATTATAATTTTATAATTATTTAAATATATAATTATTTATTTATTAATATATGAATACTTTATATATATATATAATTATATATATTTATATAATTATATATATATATATATGGTGTAGCTCAATGGCAGCTACTCCTGTGGGTATCAGTGAGGTCTCGAGTTTGAGTCTCCCCAAGTACATTTTTGCATTGTATATTGCCTATTTTTCTTTATATTGTAGCCTATTTCTCCCAATAAACTATGGCTTCGACACCGACTTATATATATATAATAAATATAAATATAAATATAAATATAGTATATTCATTATTTAAATAAATTTATTATAATTTTATAATTTTTTAAATATATATAATTATTTATTTTTAATTATATAAATACTTTTTAAAAAATAATATGTTTTTATTTATAATAATTATAAATACATAAATTTATAAATAAAGAAAATATATATTTATAAATATATATATTTATAAATATTTATTTACAAATATATTTTTAACATTATTAATGAATATATAATCTTAAATACATGCATTTTAAAAATGAGTGAAATTGAATAATTAAAAATGAGTACACTTTAAATATATTTAAAAAATAGATATGTTTTATTAATTAAATAAAAATTATTAAACAAATATCGACATAAATTGAAGTAAATATGAATACATATTGAAAATACTGAAACATAGTAAATAAATAAATAAAAATAAATAATAGAAATTTATTAAATTCAAAAGAATTAAAAAAAATAAATAATACCTAACTATAATAATATTAAAAATAAATAAATAAATAAAATTGACCAGTTAAAAAAATAATATATTAAACGTATAATGTTACAATGAATTTCTAAAATATAATAAAATTTAAATAAATTACATAAATATTAGAAGTATGTGTTTCTATATAATATTTCATTAATTTCATAAATATTCATGTGTGTGCATTGTATATAAAAATGAATTTATTACATATATGTATGTGAAATCAATGTAACAAGCCTTTGATATATGTTAAATTGATAATCATAAAAACATTAAAAATGAAAAAAAATTAATATGTTTTTAATTATTATATTTTATTCATTATATTTATATTTAATATATGTTTTTATAACCATTTATATTATATATATATATTAAATTTTTTAAGTAATTGATTCATTAATAATTTTATTTAATTTTAATTTTTTACTTAATCATCATAATTTATTCATTTTTAAATTTTTGTTTAATTATTACAATTTATAAATTTTATATATCTATATTTAGTACATACTGTTTATTAATATTTATAATATATATATATATATATTTATATTAAATTTATTCATTTTTTACAATAATTAGTTAATTAATAAAATGTTTAATACTTTTCATAATTTACTAATTTTTAATTTTTAGTTTTTTAAATATTTCATTTTATATATCTACATATTTAATATATATCATTTATTAATATTTATAATATATATATGTCTACTCAATTTATTCATTTTTATAAATAACTATTTAATTAATAAAATTGTTGACATATTTTTTAATTATTTAATTTTCTTTTAGACCTTTAATAGCACTAAAAAAGAACTAGTAAAGGCTACCCTTTAACAATGCTAAAAATAAAGCACCGATAAAGGGTACCCTTTATCAACACTAAAACTAAGGCACTAATAACTGGTACCTCTTATTTGCACTATATAAAAGCACTAATAAAGGGTTCCTTTTATCATTGATTTTTTTAGTGCTGATAAGAGGTACCCTTCATCAGCATTTTTGTGTGTGTTGATAATGGATGCCTTTATTAGGGCTTTTTGATAGCACTAATAAACATCATCACTATTAAAGGTCTATTTTCTAGTAGTAAATGGGTGGAGAACCTGATTAAAAAAATCCATGAAAATGGAAGGTGTGTTCGGGGAGATCGAACGATGTAACCAGGTATTCATATCAACCGTATCGACTATAGAAAGTCATACGTGGTATGTCTAAAGGTTAAACATGCACCTAGTGATAACTTGATTTAAAATCGATATTTCAGAAAACCCTCTCTCCTCTGATATGGATAAATATATCATCTATAAGTGAAAAAATATACCAGTTCTTAACACTAAGCTGATTCAAATTCTGGTAATCCACACAAACCCTAAGGGTTTTGTCTACCTTCTTGGAGAAAAGGATTGGTAAACCCCCAGGAGAAGTTCTAGGTCATATAAAACCCTTGTCCTATAATTCCTCTAGCTACCTCTTGATCTCCTGCAACTAAGTAGTATCCATATTATAAGGAGGAATATATACCTGTGAAACTCAAGGCACTATCTCAATAGTAAATTCAACCTCTCTCACAAGAGGTAGTTCAAAGAAATTTTTGGGGAAAACATCCCTAAAATGGTCAAATACATGAGATAATTCAATTTCATGTAACTCACGATCATCCAAATAAAGGCTAGAAATCCTGGAGATCACTCCACCATACCAAGATTCTATGGTCCAACTATGCTTTTCTAGACATCCCATTCACCATTTTTATGATAAATACCATCCTCTTGTGATGTAAATGATACCCTGTGGTGATTGTAGTCCAAATAGAATTGATAAGATACCAACCAATCCATTCACAAGAATGATATCAAATCACATCATCCCATGGATGGATAGGTCCCATAAGAGATGATGTTTTCCTACCTTAAGTGGTCATTCCTTTCCCTAGCATACACTCTCTGATCATAATCCCAAAGGGGTGTTAAGTGGCATCATTTCATACAAGTATTGATATCAAGCCCAAATATTTCCAAACTAGCCACAAAGATAAAGTATTGTTAGACATATGTCTCATATAAGGCAAAAAATAGTATAGGCTACCAAAATACTACCTCAAACAGTATATGGCGTACCCCCTACTTCTCTAGTATAGGTTTTACAAAATATATCTGTCCTAATCCATGACCCTATACTGTAACCTGACTACCCTGCATGGGTCCTCTCTACTATAATTATATATCTAAAGCCTATATGCATTCTCCATGACCTCCTCCTATTCCTGTATGTCCGATAGTACTCTAGTTACCTTCCTGTATAGGTGATCGAGATCCTTCTCCAGAAGATGGAACTGATATGTATCCTCTACCACTAGACACATATGATAAGGTCCTACAAAAAATATGAAGATTCCCCAATCTTCCACAACCTCACCAGTCAATAGCGTCTCTAGAAAATTAGGGATTCTTATGCTATGGATTCCCACACTAGTGAAAAACCACATAATTTTCTGTGGGTTCCACCTAACTGTTGCTTCTCATGCCTGCAACCTCAAAGAATTGCTTCCGACTGATAGTCGAACTGCTAATCCATCTTGGTTTTGAATCACCCTGGACAACACCATATTCCTCCATCAAGTTCCAGTCGATGATGAGAGCCTATTTTATTATATTACAAATTATTCCACTAGAAAACATTTAACTAATATCGAATAATATTCATAATCTACTACTCAAATCATCTCTCTTTCACTGGTTCATCAGTAGTATAGATGGTTTCAAGAACTATAAATATGTATAATGAACTGAGTAGTATATAATGGAAATAAAACCCTACTTTAGGTTCATGAACTCCCTATAATGATCACCCCTTAGTGTCCCAATGAAGAAATAGTCATAGAAGCTAGATTGGAAACCCCTCCACATCACATCCGGATACTGACTTTCCTAGTTCAGAATATCCCACCAACATTTTAAGGATACAAAAATCATATAAGTATAGATCTTCACTCTCATATTTGGAGGTTTAATATGGTTATCAATGGTATATATAACTATATCCATCCATAACTCTTCAAACTGGGGGCCACCATCCCCTAAAAAAAGTCGGTGGATGTTGTAACTAAAACACCTGCATCAACTCTCCCATAGAAGTGTAAGGTCGTGGGGCTCCGTAGATAGTCATTATAACCCTTAGAAACTCCCATAAAAATCAAAAATCATATTTTATGTCATGGATAATATGAGGTTCCCTAGGTGGTACTATAAGAGGTATCACTTATGTCTCAGGGCCCACCAACTCTTGAGCATGGATGTCACCACCCTCCCGATGCATGACTAGAGGACATGATGGTGACATAACTCCACAAATACCAAACACACTCCTAAAAAAGGATCGATAATGGTAATTATTAAATATACACTAATAGTATAGGTAAAATCCTCCCTATTTAAAATTCACACCCCTATGCCTACTTCTAAATCAAGGTTTGGGTGACAGGACCAATCATATAGAACACAAGAGATGCTACCTACTGCACACTACTAAGGTTGGTTTGGGTCAGGATCCATGTTTCTATGTATGGGTCCTGGTATACAAAGTCTCAATTTAAATTTTTAGAGTAAAAAACCATTTAAATTTAAATTACAATCCCTATTTAATAGTGACTATTTCATTTTAGAATTCAATTTCATTTAATTCTAGTATCAACTGTATAACAATTTTCTTTAAAAGTTTGAACTATATGGATCACCAATTCTAATTTATAAGGCCCTATACACCTCATAAATTAAAGTATCATTTCCTTTTAAGAAAAAAAACAGTTATCAATTCCCTTCATGAAATGTTATCACAATTAACATACATAGAAATATAGCATGAAAACATGATACCTGAAATTCATGAAGTAAGTAAACAAGGAATGTCATAATTCCGGACATATAAATCCAATAAAATTTGTAAAATGACGAATGATTAATGATTCATTTCCATATCAAGCCAAGGATAAAATAAAATCCTCAATCATAACAATAATCACCACATATCATGTGCATCACCCAATGGGGGAATCAAATCCACTATAATAAGCACAATCTGAAACAACATGTCCTATCCCATGTAATTTGGCCTTTCCCTGCAAGTTGTTTAGAAACTCCTAGGAACATATATTTACCAAATTTTTGACACATTCCTAATATATTATATAATATTCCCAAATTATAATAAAAAAGAATATAGAGAATCTAAAACTACTTTTGTGATGTCCTAAATTGGATGCCACTAAACACTGCCCTAGAGCTAGTGGATCATAGGGCCCCAAGAATGCCTCCCCATATGGCAGAGGATGCTGACTAGAATTGGGTTTCTAAGGTGGTACAATGATGATACTATACCCTCTTGATAAGAGTAGTCCAGTGGTAAAATATATAAATAAATAGGGGAATCATACTAAATGATCGACATGGATGGTAAAAAATCAAAATGAAATAAAAAATCAGTAATAACAATATCTAGTATCATATACAGAATGATGTAATGTCATGAATCTAAAAAAATGAAACAAGTAGGTTTGACATTTGGCATGAAATATAATACATGTATAAAAATAAAAAAATACCAAAAATACTGTCTCCAGAAGCATCATGAACCATATTTCAGTCATTTTATTTCCCTCTCCCATGCTATAACCAATCATGCATCAATAATAGGGTGCTTTTTCCTATCCCTACATGTATGCAGACAATATACTTGAGTACCATTGGCAGCCCAGATAGGGTGTGAGATAAACTCATTAGCCCCCCACCAACAATTCCTATAAATATCTATTCAGTGCTTATAATACAAGTAGTGTGAAGATATAACAAATAAACAATAATAAAATTTGAAAATGTTCAAATATCATTCCTAAAGTACACCAGGATTACACTACCTAATTAGACCTAATCTAGATGATCTGTAAACAAGTAACCATGTGTATATAGATATATGGTATATATACTTGGTGATTTTTACGACCATATGTATGGATTCTCCTACTAGCATGGACTCAAGGCACTACTCAGGTGTCCATGGGTAGTAGCAGGAGTCTATCTAGTTTCAATGGACCCCATCCCCAATCTCATAAATTTAGGGACATCATTTATATGTATTATATATGTATGGTATCTATGAACATTTATCATAATCCATAAGGGTTGCCATACCCAAGTGTCACAACATATGGATTCCATTGCCATATCATAATATTGGGATATCATGCCCCTGTCTCATCAAGGTAGGGTCATCATGATCGTATATCATAAAGTATGGTCTCCATGCTCGCATGTAATAGGTGTAAGGGATTCCATACATGTATCATAATAATAGGGTGACCATGTCTGAATAATAACAATTGGATTTCCATGACTAAACCATAACAATTGGGTTGCCATGCCCGAATCAAACGAATTGGGTCACCGTGCCTGAATCATAAAAATAGGGTCACCATGAAAAAATCATAAATCATTATAGTGATAATTAGTCAAATGATTTAATAAGATCCAACAGATAATTATAGTTCATTACAATTCTTCATTAATAAGGGTATAACCATAACTCAATTTTGATATATGATGTGGTCGCCCTAATCACCCCCATTTATTCTAGTGTAGTTTGATAATTTTTTTAGCCATGTTATACCATGAAAATAATCCATTATAAATTATAATATCACCTTTTAGAATTCAAACCAAACACACCAATAGTGTTTTGTTTATATAACCATGAAAGATAAATATGCATATAAGGGAACACCCAAATGGGTGTTACATGTTGAGATTGAAAACCTAAAACATAACTTAGGATCTAGTAAAGTCATTAGGTTCTAGAAAAAGGAAACCAATTTATAGAATATTAATTTTAGGGAAAACACATGGTGATGTAGGCATGTGTCACAATGACAAATATTATAAACCTCACGAAATTGAGGAATAATTATAGTACCACCCACATAATCCTATATTGGATCACTCATCCAGTATCGACATCTGGTTTTGTATAGATTGAATGAAAATAGAAAAATAGATGAACACCCTAAAATTAGGGAATACGATCCTACACAGAAATAGCATCATCACTAAAATGAATAATGATGAAATTCGACTAAGGAGTGAAGCACATATCAGTGGCTATCTAATGAGATGATCCAAAGTCTAATTGGGGTCTGGATGAATAAATTATCAATTAACCTAGGTTGATGGAGTAAGGAACTCAAAATATAGAATAAAGGGATGATGTTAGAGGAAAAATAAAGAGGAATAGGGGTGTTAAAAATATAACACATTAAGGGGAAAATGGTAAATTTACACAACTTATAGAGGTCACATAGTTTTTACACACCATTGGAAAAACCATGCTCTAACCATGCTAATCCAAATAACCATAGAGGGATCTCACATGGTTCATGCAAATGGTTTGGGAAACCATTTGCAAACCATTATATTTTCCTCTGTTAAATACTAAAGAGTTTTAGCATGAGCGTGCAGCTTAGGTCACACGGAAATAGAAAATCATGCGGCCCACTTCTGTCCATTGAACACCCTTCATGGTTAGGAGAAACCATGTGAACTAGGCTCCACAGTTTCTACTGACCATGTGACCCAATTGTTTCATCCCCCGGTCTAGGTTCTAGGATCTAAAAAATCTTCTTACACCCTAGTTTCATCTATATTCTCATTAGGCATTAATATTAGTTCAAAACTAAATAATTAAACTGAAAATTAAAAGATCCATTCCTCATAAAAAACTGGGTTCCTATAATGGGAATCACGCCAACTAGTTCTCAAATATGAAGATTAATGACGACTATTGTTGTCATCAACTTATTAAGACCTATGAAAAAAAGGGAATCTCATGTGATCACTATTTCTGATAAGGGGTATGAAAATTATGTGGTGAAAGGTACACTTTCCATCCACTCCAGAACTTCTAGTCTTAAATTTTATTCTATATTTAGTAACTATTTTATATATAAAGAATTTTATAAGGGTATCATTATACACCTCTAAGATTAGATGTTTAGTTAGTAGTTAAAACATTTAATAGTATAATGATTACATATCATGTCTATGATTCATCTATAATTGAAGTTTGTGGGAATGTGCTTCCTAAAAATCTTGTTATTCTCCCTCTAGTTGAGTTTTATGTTATCTTAGGAATAAATTGGATTTCATTACATAAATCTCACATCATTTTCTGAGGAAGGGAAGTCATATTGGGTATTATGAACCAACATATGACCATCTATTAATGTCATGATAAATATGAACTTTTGATGGAAATAATATCCACTGTATGTGTCTTGATTCTTATTCAAAGGGGTGTTTATGTTATACAGTAGGGGAGAAACTCAAAATCAAAGATATTACTATTTTTTAGGAGTTTTTTGATTTCATTCCAAAATTGTTTTCTGGTATTCCACTGAATCATGAAGTTGAGTTCTCAATAGAACTCAAACATGTTTCTACACCTATTTCAAAGACTCGGTATATAATGACCCTGAATGAGTTTCTTGAATTGAATAATTAACTCCCAAAGAATCTTGAAATGTGATTCATTCATTTAATTGAATCACCATGATGTGAATCATTTATATTTTGTTTATAATAAAGATGTATATATGTGAATTCACATTGATTATCGAGAATTTAACAAAATAACTATCAAGAAAAGGTATCATTTACGCAAAACTGATGAGTTTTTTATCCACTTTGTGAAGATAAATAATATTATAATTTTAAACTTCATTCTAGATATCATCAGTTGTGGGTCAAGAAAGAGTATTTTTCAAAGATAATCTTTCATACAAGGTATGGACACTTTGAATTTATATTGATTCCATTTGGTCTTACTAATTCACCTGCTATCTATATGGATTTAATGAATTGATTCTATCGATATTACCTTGACCAGTTAATGATAGTCTTTATAGATGACATTCTTATATATTAATAGAGAAAAGAATATCCTGATTATCAATTGAGAATTGTGCTAAAGACCTTTAGGAAGGATAATATTTATGAAAAATTTAATAACTATGAATTATAACTTCAAAATGTTTCATTTTTTGTTTATATAATCTCAAGTGAGGGTATATTAGTAGATCCTTCAAAGACCGAAGTTATTGAATGTTGGAATAGAACAACCACTGTGACAAAGACCCATAATTTTCATGGTCTAGCTAGATATTATTAGTGCTTTGTGGATAATTTCTCATGATTGTGTAATCCACTCACCAAGTTAAATTAGAAGGGAGATAAGTACCTTTAGCAATATGAATGAGAATAAATTTTAAAGGAATTGAAGAGAAGGTTAGCTACTGAACCTATAATTACTTTACCCAGTAATGGATAATGATTTATAATCTATAGTGATTAATCAAACAAAGTATTGGGATGCGTTCTTTGGAAAAATAATATGGTGATAGATTATGCCTCATGCCAATTGAAGGTTCATGATAAAAATTACCCAACTTATGATTTTGGTTTAGCTATGGTAATATTTCATTAAATATATAGAGTAACTATCTTTATGGAGAAAGTTGTGATATATATACTAATAATATAATTTTAAATTATATTTTCACAAATAAAGAGTTAAATATGCAGCTGAGATGATGGTTGGAGCTGATTAAATATTATGCCTGCTCAATATAACACCACCCTAGGAAAGATAATAAGGTGAAAAATTTTCTGAGGTGAAAGGATCATGATATATTATCTATGATAATGGTCATAAAAGATCCAATATTTATGGATTTACAAATTATGGATCTTGAAATATTTAAGGATGGGGATAAATATTATCTTTCCGAAATGAGTGTTAAACTATCAATCCAAGTGAAGATTAAAGAGGCACACAAGGAGGATATGGAACTACAAAAGAATGTTAGAAATGTTCTAGAGTTTAACATTGATTGTAATGGGATGATAGGGTTCCAAAACCATGTATGTGTTCCTTATATACTAGATTTAATGAATGATATGTTTGATGAAGCTCATATTTCACTATTCTCTATTCATTCTAGAAGTACAAAGATGTGTAGAGATCTGAAAGAGTATTTATAGTATGAAAACATGAAGAGATTTATTGCTGAGTATATATCTAGGTTCTTGGTCTATTATTTTTTTAAATATAGGAGACAAAATTCTAAAAGGATGTTACAATCATTACCCATACTAGAATAGAAATAGGAAAACATCACCATGGATGTGAGGACCTAACCCCAGAAGCCTGAAGTTGATGCCTAAAACTTGGTGTGTAATTTTTTTTATAAAAACATACTGATAAAATTACACATCACATTACATCACATAGAATCTTTTTGGTTTAGGTTCTAGATAACTAGATACAGCTGATAAATTTCTTCAAAAGCTTGAAAAAGATAAGTTTCATATTATTTCCATAAAAAATGAGTACTCAAAGCTTGACAAATCGACTAACCCTATTAAAATAAATTGAAAATGTAGGGTAAGCACAAGAATACCCAGTAAGGGGTTTTTGAAAACCATATAATGAATTACCTTTTTTAAAAACATTATTTCAAATAATTACAAACATTTTCTGAAAATGAAGACAACATTTCTTGAAGCACGTCATCAACAACATTCCAAGGTTAGTTGAAAACATTTTTTTATAAAAACTCTTACACATGAATTTATATCATTATTTTAAATATATAGATAAAACACATATTAGAGTACACATACATGTACAAAAATTCTTGGAATGATGAATATAATCTTGAAAATTGATCATACTAATTTAAGAGTGACATGCAAGGATGAAGGTAAAAATTCATACATGATATAACACGTTCTTTGAATTGAATAAGTAACAACATCATGATTCACATAACACTTAAATTGCACTTCATGAAATGAAAGATGTAATATTAACTTTGGTATCAATGTTCTGATAATAATTACTACACTTTCTTTATAAAACTTTCCAAGTCGATACTTCATTGTGATATATGCATTTATTAACATTATCATTAGTAACATATTATTAACTAGGGGATATTCTACTAGTTGAATAATCTCATGGTTTGTTAAATATTAATCGCATATCAAGGAAATGTGTAATGCCAAAAAATCATAAAAATTCTGTCGAGGCCTCGTTCCATGACCATACATAATCATTCTATCAAGGAATTATTCCAATACCATAGTTTATCTCATGAGTCCTACTAATGCATCGAGAGGCTATAATAGGCCTAACCAATCACATAATTATTCCAATGAATTCCTTATATATCTAAATGTATTTAAATCAAAGTGTCATATACAACTTTGATTTATTAAATTATGTCTTTTATTAGATGTTTCCCATACCACCACAAATAATTAATTCAAGTATTTTATTCATATTTTCCCATAAAACATAAAATAATTAAAATTATATCTTTTATTTGAAGTGTCCCGTACCACATTGAATAATTAATTCATAATCCAAGATATTATAAGAGATAAATTTCATTTTTCAATTATTTTCATATTCATAAACTAATCATGAATTAATTTTAAAAATTAAACTAAAGACTGAATGGATACATAGACATAAATTTGTACAAGTGATGATAGTTGGTGCACAAAAAATAAGAGTTTGTTTGGGATTGTCACATAAAATAATAACACTTAAATTCATTACACATGTTTCATGGAATTAATATTTTTGTATAGTTAAGATTCATGTTTACCACACATTGATAAATAGAAGTGTGAAACTGGTTAATCAGAAACTAATAGTATTTATTTTGGTAGATTCATCATGTATTAAAACAAAACAGTTTCTAATGTATAACATTCATTTTGATGCATAAAAAATTAAACACACATTATTAAAGGTGTATGTGTATGTATATTCATATGTACTAAACAAAAGAAACTTCCAATTACATAACCTAAAATTAATAATCAATATGTTTGTAAAGACAATTTCATTAACATGGTGACGAATTCATTTAGAATATTTAGGCACAGAATAACAAAATAGGGTTTTGTTATTATTTTACCAAATAAAATCATATCATGTGTATTTTATAAAACCATCACCAAGTTAATAATAATCCAAGAAATGCATATATGTAGTTGTGGTTCTTATATATAGACATGTGGGTTTTAAAATTATATAAAACCATGTATACACAATGTGTATACCCAAGATTTTAAAAACCAAAACAAGGTGTGATAAATCATTATAAATAGTGTACACTTGAAAAAAATAATTAAATCACTAAAATCAGTTTAATGAAAACCTCATTCAGATTATAATTAAATTCTATATGTATATATACATATACCGTATATACAAATATATGTTTATATGGTCCAATTAAACAAAACAAAATAGAATCCTTACATGATTTAAATGTATTTTAGTAAAATATTTAAATGAATATTTTCAACATGTGAAAACCATAAAACAGAATAGGTTTGTTTTATAAATGAACATATATACCTATATATATATAGGGTTTAATTAGACACAAAATAAATTAAACCCTTACATGTTTAACATGCATTAAGAACACCATTTAAAAACAAATTTCCTTCATTGGAGAATCATACAAACATAATAGGATTTGTTTTATAAAATAACATACATACATATATACATACATACATACATATATAACCATATACAGAAAAGTTTTAAATAAGGGTTTCTCATATATAAAACAAATAAAAATTATCCCTTACTTGAACTCAAAGGTTGAGTGGATTCGAGAAGAGGTTGGAGGGGAGTTGGGAGGAAGAAAAACTGTACGTTTTATGGGTGAAAATTAAGTTTATATAAACTTTGTATATATAAAAATATAAATTTTATGAACACTATGGTTCAATCATAAAAACATTAAAAAGGGGTGTAAATCAATTCGAATCAAACATTTTAGGCAAAACAAAAACCAAATTTAGCACAAAACTTAGATGTACCGATCATTTGATAATATATATATATGTATTATAGAAAACTTGCATGAATGAAGTTTGGTTTATATTAAAATAAAAACCCATGAAGACCTGTGGAAATATGAAAGGTGGAAGATCGAGCCATAGAGAGGTACAAGATGACTCACGGGTTAAAGAGTAGTGGATGAGAGTGCAACGTGAACTAGTGCACTGGTGTGATGCGAGGAAGAAAAAGAAGAAAAGGGGATGTGTGGAAAAGAATGGGAATTCTGAATCGATCAATGATGCTCAGATGGATATGGTGTATTCTATGATTTTAAAAATGAATGTACGGTTGAGATTATCCATAGATCAATCATAAGGTTGTGGGAAACCGAGAGATTTTAAAAAGAGTTAAGCGGCTGAGATGAGTCGCGTCTCGATTCAATGGCCCAGACTAGATCCCCCTTTAAAAACCACATCCCACATCAAAACAGAAGTGTTTTCAAGACTGCCATAAATACCTTAGTGCTTCTTCCATTATCTAATAACACAAGAAGACACTACGGGCTCCATAAACACAGGACCCCCACCCTTACCGGCCTCAATCCACCCACACGCGTGCTAGTGTGCGATCTGACTCACCCCCTATGTGTGCCCAAATAGGCCTTATACATGGGTATAAGAGTGTGATAAGGCCTCACCATTAAAGCACTGAGTGTGACTCAGCATGCATGATTCATGAACTACCTGAGGGTTCCCTAAACCCGGGGTTCTATATGAGATTCCCTCTGACCTTAAGAGCTTGGCCTTGAACACTTCCCTCGATTGGATGGGTACTCACCCATTTTTTATAAAAACAAAACATCATTTTTATTAAAAATAAGAACGTATTTATAATAATGTTTAAAAAAATGAAGATATATTATTTCGTGTGGTTAAACTAAACTCCAGATACCATTGTCTTCCTAAATTGTATACATTTTTAGATTTTAAAGCATCATCATTTCAAAATCTAAATACAAAATTTAACTTCCATTAATACATGTCACCAATTCATTTTAACTTATTATAAAATAAAGAGTGTCATATTTTAAAAATCCAAATATGAATTACATCCTCAATTTAAAACCATATTTTGTTTTAACTAAAAATAACAATTTAATAAATTTAAAACACTTTAAAAAATATTTGAAAAATATATATTTCCCTATAAGACAATTGATTATATTTTATTTCAATTAAATTATAAATAAGTATAAACTTTTAATAAATAGAGAGGTATTTATTAAAAACATTAAATTTAGTGAAAAACATACATTTACTAGCTAAAATATTACTTTCAAGCATTCCAAACCCTCAAAGTTATTAAGGTACTTAAAATAATTAAGATACTTTAAATACTTAGAAATTTTAAAAAACGTTTATACTTAAAATACTTAAAATAATCAAAATACTTAATATACATAGGAGTTAAAAAATTTTATGACCATTAAAATAAACCAGTGGTCATCTAAAGACCTCAACAGTCACATTTAACTTCAACACCTTATAAATACTTGTTTAGGGTGTTCCAAACTTCAAAAACCAATTCAGTGAAGAAGGTGATCTCCATCCCCTTGATGCATAGTACAATTTCAATTGTTCTTTCCATACTATTTTTTATTGTGACATACCCAAAGGACTTTCACTATTTCCTTAGTCTGTTTGTTGTATTTGGCAGTCTCCCAGTGATTCTAATAGGTCTTATAGTAGGTATTTTATGTTAATAAGGGTCTTTGGGCCTCATGGAAATTTAAGGTTTCATCATTTATATTGAATAAAACATGTTTTATTTTTATTCTAAAAGTATTTTATTTTAGATGGAAACATTAATAAACAAAAATAATAATAATAATACTAATAATTATCCAAATATTGTCATTAAAAATTAAATATGTTTGGGTCGTTACATTTTCCACCCATCAAAAGAATTGTGTCCTCACAATTCCATTGTACTTTTATGCTTCCCATCACCATCCCATAGACATTAACCCTAATGTCCCTACAGAACATTTTTTTATCATTATTAGTTAAAAAAAATTTAATGAAAAAATGGTATTTTGTTTTATACCTTCACCAGTTCCACCAGTGTCGATGATTTTCCCAGTTTCTTCCGGTTAAACGAATCGCTAGAACAGTTTCAATCTCCTCGATTTCTCTGGTCTAGATGCAGCATGAGAAACATAGGTCAAACTCATGTACACAGGTATAGTATCTCAGGAGAGTTTCACGAGGTGTGTAAAGTTAAGAGACATTGGTTTGGACATGATGTATGTAAAACAAACGAAAATGCTTAGCCTCTAGGATATCAAAGTCACTAACTTAGTCATATAGATCTTAGGACAAGATTTGAAAAAGATATACTACACGAAGGTCACCTTCTATTATAGCTTCATGGAAATACTTTAGGGACATAAAACTATAGGCTAGAGTGAAAAATCTAAAGAGGGCCACAAAATAATTTCCTCCTCGTGAATAGAATTGGAGTTGAGCATGCACCATAAGGAAATAAATAATGCCTGATCCTCGATGAAGGTGAATGATACTAGGAGTGTTCAACGCTTGGTAAAGATGTTTTTACGTCATACAAAGGTCTCTAAAGGGTCAAAGTAGTCAATGCATGACTTGAAAATTATAGTTTCTAGTGCCTCACTAGGGAGAGATAAGAGGTTTGTTGGTGAACCTTTGCCTTCCATCTGAAAATTTTAAGAAAACATTCTACTCAATGAAATATATATTTTTACTTTGTTCTAATATTATTGAATTTTCTAAATTGGTCCTCTGATACCAACTATGAGAACCTGACCTCAGAAGCCCGAATTCAGTGCTTAAAACATATCGTGTAATTTTTATTATAAAAACATGCTGATAAAATTACACATCACATTCCATCATAGAGAATATTTCTTGTTTAGGTTCTGTGAAACTAGATACAACTGATAAATTTATTCAAATTCTTGAAAAAGATAAGCTTCATATTTTTTCCGTCATAAAAGAGTACCCAATGCTTGACAAATATATTAACCCTATAAAAATAAATTGAAAACGTAGGGTGAGCACACGAATTCCAAGTAAGGGGTTTTGAAAACCAAGTAATGTAGTTCCTTTTTTAAAAACATTCTTTCAATTAATTACAAAAATTTTATGAAAAGGAAGACAACATTTATTGAAGCATGTGATCAAAATTTTTCAAAGGCTACTTGAAAACATATTTTGGGAAAACTATTACACAAGAATTTATATCATTATTTAAAATCTATAGATAAAAGACACATTATAGTACGCATACATCTACAACAATGATTGGAATGCTGAATATTATCCAGAAAATTGATCATACTAATTTAAGAGTGACATGAAAGGATGAAGGTAAAAATTCGTTTATGATATGACTCTTCCTTTTAATTTCACAATCAACAACAATATGATTCACTTAACACTTAAATTTCACTTCATGAAATGATAGATGTAATATTAACTTTTGTATCAATGTTCTGATAATAAATGTTACACATTATTTATAAAACATTCCAAGTACTTCATTATTTCATATGTATTTATTACCATTATCATTAGTAAAAGATTCTTAATAAGGGATATTATACTAGTTGAATAATCCCATGGTCGATTAAATATTAATCTCATATTGAGGAAATACATAATTTTTGAAAATCATAAACATTATTTTGAGGCCTCGTGCCACAAACATACATAATAATTCTATCAAGGCCTCATGATAAGACCATAGTTTGTCTCATGAGACCTACCGAAGCATTGAGATGCGATAGCAGGCCTCACCCATCACGTAATCATTCCAATGCACTCCTTATACGTATAAATTTATTTAAATCAAAGTGTACCATAACACTTTAATTTATTAAATTATTTATTTTATTTGAAGTTTCCCTTACCACCTTGAATAATTGATTCATGTATTTTATTTTAAGTGTGCCATACCACTTCAAATAATTAATTTTTTTTATTTTATTCGAAGTGTCCCTTACGACTTTGAATAATTAATTCTTAATCGAAGATATTATAAGAGAAAAATTAAATTTTTCAATTATGTAAATATTCATAAATGAATCATGCATTAATTGTAAACATTAAACTAAAGATTACATGGACACATAGAAATACATTTTTACAAGTGATGATAATCGCTGCATAGAAAATAAGAGTTTGATTGGGTTTGTCACATAAAATAATAACACTTAAATTCATT
Organism: Viscum album; assembly: GCA_963277665.1. NCBI lineage: Eukaryota > Viridiplantae > Streptophyta > Magnoliopsida > Santalales > Viscaceae > Viscum > Viscum album. The sequence goes on from OY728127.1 coordinate 277,462,848, forward strand.
GCCCCTGTTTCATGGAATTAAACATTTTTTATACTCAAGATTAATTTTTAATATACATTGATAAATATAAGTTTCAAAAAGGTTAATCAAAAACTAATAGTATTTATTTTTGCAGATTCATCATGTATTAAAACATAACACTTTCTAATGTATAACATTCATTTTGACGCATAAAAAATTAAAAACACTTTACTAATGTTGTATGTGGATGTATATGTATATGTATTAAACCGAATAATCTTCCAACTACTTAACATAAAACAATAAATCAAGATGTATGTAAATACAATTGAATTAATAAGGTGATGACTTCTTTTAGAATTTTTAAGCACACAATAACAAGATAGGGTTTTTTTTATTGTTTTCCCATATAAAATTGTACCATGTGTATTGTAAAAAATCATCACCAGGTTAATACTAATCCAAGACATGAATATATGTAATTTTGGTTATTATATATAGACATGTGGGTTTAAAAATTATATAAAACTATATATACACAAAGTGTATACATGGGATATGCACAACCAAAACAAGGTTTGATAAATCCTTATAAATATTGTACACTTCAAAAACATAATTAAATAACTAAAATTAGTTTAATGAAAATTTAATTCAAATTATATTTAAATCTTATATGCATATATACATATACAATATATACACGTATATGTTTATATTATCCAATTAAACAAAACAAAATATAATCCTTACACGATTTACAAGTATTTAGGTACGTTATTTAAAAACATATTTTCGACATTAGAAAACCATAAAATAGAATAAGTTTGTTTTGTAAATGAACGTATATATCTATATAATAATATACATAGGGTTTAATTAAACACAAATCAAATTAAACACTTACATGTATAACATGCATTCAGAACACCATTTAAAAACAAATGTCCTTCATTCAAGAATCATAAAAACCGAATAGAATTTGTTTTATAAATAAATGTATATAAATATATTGGTATATATATATACATACATAACTTTATACACACGAGTTGTAAATAATGGTTTCACATATATAAAACAAGGAGAACTAATCCCTTACTTGAACTCAAAGGTTCAGTGGAGTGGAGCAGTGGTTGGAGCAGAGTTAGAAGAAAGAAAAACATTAAGTTTTATGGGTTCAAAGTGGGTTTATATAAACTATGTATATATATATATATTTTATACACACTCCGGTTCAATCATAAAACCAAAAAAAGGGTCCAAAATCAATTCGAATCCAACATTTTAGACAAAACAAAAACCGTATTTAGTGCAAAACATAGAGGCAATGATTATTTGATAATATATATATATATATATATTATAAAACTTGAATGAAAATAGTTTTGGTTATATTAAAATAAACACCCATTAAGACATATGGAATGATGAAAGGTGGATGAATGGTCTATGGAGAGGTAAAGGAGGAATCATTGGTTGACGAGGATTAGTGGAGGAGAGTACGACATGAACATGTGCACTGGTGCGATGCAAGAAAGAAGGATAAGAAAAGGGGAAGTTTAAAAAATAATAGATGGTCTGGATAAATCAAGGTTGATCAGACATCTGTGGTGAGTTCTGTGGTTTTAAAAATGGATGGAAGGTTGATATTATCCATGGATCAATTAGACGGTCACGAGAAACTATGATATTTTAAAAAGGGTTAAGCAGCTGAGATCAGCTACATCTCGATTCAACACCCTTGATTAGATCCCACTTTAAAACCACATCCCACATTGAAAAAAAGTGGTTTTGATACCACCTTTAATACCTCATTCCTTCTTACATTCACCAGTAACAGAAGCACACACCACCGGGTCATTACACACAGTACCTCGACCCCCACGGGCCTCAGCCCACCCACACATGCACTGGTGGGTGACCCGCCTCAACCCTTGCACATGACCGACCATGCCTTATACATGGGTTTGAGCATGTTCTTAGGCCTCACCATGCAAGCACTAAGCGTGAACCATCTTGCACCATGCATGAGCTACCCGAGGGTTCCCTGGCCTCAGGGTTCTATGTGAGATGCCCTTCAACCTTGAGGGCTTGGCCTTGAAGGCCACCCTCAGTTGGATGGGTACTCACCCATTTTTTTTATAAAAACAAAACTTCATTTTTATTAAACATAAGAAAATATTTATAATAATGTTTAAAAAACAAAATATATATTCTTTCTTGTGGTTAAACAAAATCCAAATACCATTTTTTTCATAAATTGTATACCTTTTTAGATTTAAATAACTATAATTTTAAAATATAAATACAAAATTTAACTTCCATTAAGACATACAATGAATTCATTTTAACTCATTCTAAAAGAAAAAGTGATATATTTTAAAAATATAAATATGAAATACATCCTCAATTTGAAACCATATTTTATTTTAACTAAAGATAACACTTTAGTAAATTTAAAAAACTTTAAAAAATATTTTGGAATATATATATTTTTCTATATGAAAATTTTTTATATTTTTTTTCTATTAAAAGATAAATAAGTATAAAATTTTAATACATAAAGAGGTATTCCTTAAAAAACATTACATTTACTTAAAAACATACATTTATTAACTAAAATATTAATTTACAACATTAAAAACCCTCAAAGTTCTCAGGGTACATAAATAATTAAGATAATTTAAATACTTAGAATATTTAAAATACATATATAATTAAAATATGTAAAATAATAAAAATTCTTTATATACATAATGGTTATAAAATTTTATGACCATTACAAAAAAATAATTGTCATCTAATGACCTCAACGGTCACATTTAACTTCAAGGCCTTATTAATATTTATTTAATGTTTTCCAAAATTGAAAAATCAATTAAGTGAAGATGGTGCTCTACATCCCCTTGATGCTTAGTAGGGGTTCCATTGTTCATTCCTTACATTTTTTCATTATGATAGAACTGAAGGAATTTCACTATTTCCTTGGTCTTTTTTGTTGTATTTGGCAGTCTCTCGATGATTCTGATAGGTCTCCTAGTAGGTATTCTAGGTTAGTAAGGGTCTTTTGGCCTTATGGAAATGTAAGGTTTCATCATTTCTTTTGAATAAAAACATGTATTATTTTTATTCTGTAAGTATTTTATTTTAGATGACACCATTAATAAACAAATAATAATAATAATAATACTAATAATTATCAATATATTATTATTACAAATTAAATATGTTCGGGGTGTTACAATGGATTTTTTCATTGGACTCCTGAAAACATTGAATGGTAATAATGTTATATTGGTTATATTCAATCAGATTTCTATGTTAGTAAATTTCATTTCCAATAAATAATATTTCTATTAGGATTAGATTTTTAGAATTTATATTAAGGAAGTGGTAAGGTTTAACAGATTACCATATTCTATTATATTTTATTGGGATCTAGGGTTTTCATTGAATTTTTGGTGAAATATTCAGTGGGATATGGATACAATGCTGATTTTTAGTATGAAATATCATACTCAGATAGATTTTAAGTATGAGAGAAAAATTATAACCTTAGAAGACATAAAAATATATAATTATGTGAATTTGAAATGTGTTTGGTATCAACACTTTCCTCTATTTGAGTTTTCTTACAATAATATCCTTCACTAGATCATTTAGATAGATCCTTATGAATCCCTCTATGGAAAAAAGTGTAGAAGTCCAATATGTGGAAATATATTGGAGAAATAAATGTATTAAGTCCTAAGATAGATAAGTAAATGAAAATGATATTTAAATCCATTCATTATTACATTTATATAAATCAGAGTCGGTAGAAGATTTATACTGAAAACCATTGGTGTGACATGGAATTTGATGTTGGGGTGAAAGTTTTTTGATGAATTTTCCAATGGAAGAAGGTTATTAGTTTCAAAAAGAAGAGAAATCAAAGACCTAGGTTTATTTTCTATTATTATATTATTAATCGAGTAAGGATGGTAGATTATCATTTGACACTTCCACCAGACCTCTATAATGTTCATTATGTGTTCTATATATATCTCATGAATATGTAAATACCTGATCCATCACATATACTAAACTCAGAGGTAATTCCAATATAACATGATATTTATTAGGAGGAAACACCAGTATAAATCAGGGAATTTAGAGATAAAGTTATATGAAACAAGACTTATCACTTAGTGAAAGTTATCTGGAGAAATCAAAAATTTGAAGAAGCTATATGAGAACCTGAGGATGTAATGAATCAAATATATACTCATATATTGGTATTAGAGTAATTAATTTCGATGGAAAAATTCATTTTATGGGGGGTATAATTTAACACCCCAAGATTTTATGAAATATATATTTTTTAAGATAAATTTAATTTCTTTGATAACTTGATTTACACGTAACAACGAGTTTAAACGAACTGTGATATAATGTTATAATATTATTATTTAAAGTGATAGTTATTTCCCAGTAATTGGATTAAAGGGTACAAATAAAAAAAAATTATATTTAAATATGTATAAAATTAATTCATTAGTAATCAATTGATTATAAATAAAAATAAAAATCATTTGAAAGAAAATGAAATATATTTATGAAAAACTATTTTTTTTCTGCGAAATGTATTTTTATTTTAATAAATTCAGTTAATTACTTTTGGTAAATTATTTTAATTAAACAAATATATTTTATATTCAATCAAATATTTTAACATTCATTTAATGTTTTTCTAATCATGGGTAAGAATAAACCGTGTTCTATGCTTAACTTTTATTTTTCTAAAAATTAGTTTTCATAGAATTTTGTACAATTATATTAAAATTAATTTAGTCCTATTATATGTATTGAATTTTCTAAAATTTATTCCATATGTGAAATCATGAGTTTCAAATTTGGTAAATAGGCCCCTTTTATTTTTTACCAATATCAATAGTAACCGTGGTAAAATTTATCACATATATAAAGGTTAAATTGGATTAATCAAGGTTAAAACTAAGTGATAAGGCTATAATTGTTTCATCATAACTCTTAATGGATTAAAGTAATTCGATTACTATCAGATTTCTCTCAAAATATATTTTTTAATTAACAGTTGTCCATGAAAATTAATTATATATTATTTAAATCAATGAAACTTACAAAATATCACTCTCTTAGTTTTAAATATCAATTATGTATTCACATAGAGACAAAAAATAGTTATGAATTAATATTAACAGTAATTTTGTGAATGAGTGAATAGTATTCATAATAGAAATTTATTTATAATTTATAGATATTATATAATTTTCTTAAATTCTTACACAACACGAAAATCATATTTATTCAATTAAGGGAAAAATAAAATAAATGATATTAGAAATATTATAAGTGATATTATTTGAGAAGTTTATATTGTTCTGTGAATTTTAAAGATTTATATGACATATAAGTGTTAATTTAAAGAATTATATTCTAATTCTAACATTTTCTTTTTCATTTAAGTTAAATTAAATGAATATTGTCTACATTGGAAATTATGATATTTTATGAAAATAATATCTTGTTAAATTAATTAAAAATCATAAATTTTTAAAATATGAAAAAGGGGATAATATATTTTTAAAAATGAGATCTATTTAGAATATATATTCATTTTTTAAATATTTTTCTTGATAATGACTTTAGTATATTTTAATCATATAAGAAATTCCAATGGTTCCCCTCCCCTAAATTATAAAAGGGAACCCCTCCTTTCTCTTCTTCACACCACATTGAGCCTTCTATGTCAAACAAATTCTACCAATTTATCTTCTAAACTCCCAAATACACATTGGAAAGTCTTTTTATTCCCAAAATACCAACCCTAGACCCCTTAAGACAATATATAAAGGAGTTATTTCAAAGAATATGTAATCGCCTTAATCAATCACTTTTCTAAATTTTTATTTTACCTGCTATAAATATATTATATTATTCATAAAGTAATAAATTCCATATAATAAATATACTTAAATGTTATTATTATTATTATGAAACCACATTTATTCACCCTCTTTCCATCAAATGAGAAGTGAAAATATCACTCGAGCATATGTATAACTTACCATCTTCATGTGGCAATACAATTCATTTATCATCCCCAAATTTTATGGATGGGTTTAATATTTATATATAACAGTTATGACAGAATTATTCTTATTTGATGATAATATAATATCTACCATCCTACATTCCAAACCATTATAATATGATAACGTCGATCGTGTGTACTTGTGGACTTCCACCTCATCGAAGAAATTCGATTCGATTTTCATTTTTTTATTTGGATGGTCTTGAGGATATATTTATTGAAAATATATAATATATTTTATATATTAATTATTCTGTAAAGGTGTTTTATTATTTAACTTTCTTTCATTCCATCTTTCAAAAAGTGAAAACAACATTCATGCACACGTATAACCTACCATCTGCATGAACAGTGTGATTAATTTTTCTATATAAAACTTTTATGGATGAATCTAGATATGTAAATAATGAATATATATTATAATTATATAACAATTAATATATTTGAGATTATGGAATTTTGATCAAGGTAAATTTACTATAACCACCGAACTGAAATACTCATGATAAACGAAACAATTAACACTTGGAAATGATGCTTTTAAGGAATTATTGATAAAAGGGTGTTAAAATATTATAAAGGGATAATATATGATATTATAAGTATGTTTTTTATTTTTCAATTGAATTATAATAAAGTTATATTTATTATATAGGATGTTAGAGTGCTTTTGAAACAAGGGTAACTCGAGGTATGGGTTTTATGTTACAATCTCATTGTTTATCATGAATGTTTGTGATAAAGTTTCTAATGATGAAATATTATTTTATATATCTATATAATTAGATAAATTTTATTCTAATTTGGGAATTTATTTTGAATACATTTTTTTATTTTATTTTCCACACTTAAAGTACCCAAGAGACAAAAAAACATTTTTAAGGAAAAACTATTTATCTATCTCTACAGTTGAAAACTCTTTTCACTTCCATGTCCATGTTTTCTAAAAATGATTTCAATAATGTTTTTACTATTATACAAGGATTTTTTAAATTCATTTTTACAAAAGTTTTATTTTTTAAAAAAATGGTTTAATATGAATCTTCTTATCATTTTTTGAATCAGGTACATTTTGACATTCTTTAGAAAAGTGTGAAAGGAGTGATTTTTAACATATTTGACAAGAAACAAATTTCCCACCATCATGATTGATAAATGATTTGAATATTACTTTATAATTTTCCATGTATATTTTAAAATAAAATTTTGTCTTTAATTTTTACAATTTTTTATAAATTTTTAAAAGTTATTTTAAAAGTGGAAAAGGTTATTTTTATCAAGATGGTTTTAAATATATTTTAACTATATTTATATTCAAAAAAAAAAATCAATCCCTAATTTTACATATGATTCACTAAGGATATTATCCATTGATAACATCCTTATCCTTTCTATAGATGGTTTATTATAATTATTATATGATGTTTATGAAACCCATTTCTTTTGCATGGGTGATGAAATGAGGAAATGTTTATAAAACCGATTTATTTCCATGGGTTACGATATGATGAATGGTTTATGATCTTATGGAAGACAATTGTATTATTTTCATTATTTGATGAATGAGACCAATATCTCCATCCAATGAATTTGGTAACTATTGGTATCTCATGAGATAAATAATAATAGAATGGGGAGTGAACCCAGCTTAGTAAGGAACTGTATCCAATATGATAGTCTTGAAAGTGAACCTTGACTACTATGATGGTTTGGGGAGTGAACTCAGTACACTATGATAGTCATAAAAATGACCCTTTACTTATAAGGAAATGGTTTTATATACTTATGTGTATATAACAATTCCATGTCTTATTCCAATGTTATACTTCCATGTCTTATGTTCTTTGATTCCGTTACGATTTATGTTATATCAATTGCTAAGATTTATGTCATGACTCAAAATTTTGATATATGATATATAGTGTATGTTTTTAAAATTTTATAATCATTTTATCATACCCTTATGTTCATATTATGCTTATGTGATAATTGATATCTTCCTTGTTTAACCTTACTGAGCATATGAGTACAACTTTTCTTATGTCTCCATTACCGAGGTTATGAAGAAAGGTACTATGTATGACATGTCTAAGAAGGGTGCTAGTTATGCAGAAATTATTGGGAGATGATGTATATCTTTTATACATATCATGTTTCCAAAGGGATTAGAAATATATGATTATGGCCTCAATGGTTATGTCAGGTACTGAATATTCATCTAATAAGATGTGATATTTATGTATAAAAAATTTTGGTCACTATATGATTAATTTTTTTAAAAGAATGCAATTCATATACCATTATAAAATATAAAAGATCCCTTGTTTTAGATTAATACAACTATTATCTACACTATAGTATATGTGGTAAAAATTCTATCAAAATAGTATTTTTTTAATGTTGTTTCCAAAGACACCTTTTATTACGAATGTAAAGACCTATTATCTATTTATGTAGAGGGAGACCCATTACCTAGCCACTAGAACTAAGGATAAGTGGCCCACGAACATGGCCAAAAGGCCTAGGGCACTATCCTACCTGCATCACCAGATCTAGGTCATTCCTACATCACCGCCTATTTTCATCATTCCCGTTACACCTCCTATGTCCTAAAACCCCCAGGGGCTTTCTAGGATTTTAACCCTGGTATTTTAGATGCATGATTACTGGGTTTACCACTTAGAAGACACCTGAAATACATATCAAAATAGTCTTTACCACTAAGGATGAGCTTAAAATAATTTTTACCATAGACATACGAGTCATTTATTTTCAGACTATCAAAGGTTAATGGCCTATATAAGAAAAAAAACTATGACATTATTTGTTTTATTTTTATTAAAAAAATTAAATTAAATATAAAATAATACTATTAATTTTAATTGGTATAAATACAATATATCAATAAAAATTTTGAAATTATAGTAGAGTAACTGATTAAAAAGTTAATAATGGGTATTTACATTACTGCATGTACCAGTCACCACATATGATAAATAGTATGGAAAATATTATAAGAAACTGAAATCTATAAAAAATGGAAATTGAAAGAACTAATGACTGTTAAATTTATATAATTATTAAAAACTATATGAAGGAATTAGTTAACTATAAACATATGCTAATCTCAAGTAAGATTCTTTTATATTGTGATATATAACAAAAGGTTGGGATATGTAGTCCCAATTGATGTTGTTGTTTGTATGATAAGGTAGGAAGGTGATAGAGGTGATGAACTGAAATTGATGACCTTTCATAATCAGATATATAAAAAATTATTACATATATTGTGTTTAAGTATGAATTTTGAACAATATAACTGAATATGAAGAACGTGAACAATTATTCCATTTTTGAGAATACTAGAGACAATCATATAATATAAAGTCATACACGTTTTCAATTTGTTGGCATGTTAATAAAATAAGTCCAACACACCTTCTTCTTGAATGTTGTGTTAAACCTTTGGAAAATCTCTAAAGATCTTCCTCCCCCTTCGCGAAGAATGTGAAAAACGCAAAGAACGTGAAGAACGCGGAGAACGTGAAAAACGCCAGCCTCCGATGAAGGGCGACGAAGAACGCCCGACCCTCAGAGATCGACGCGATGCTAACGCTTCTTCCGCGATGTTCTTTCCCCGTGACAAATCTTCGATCGTCCGTTGAGTTAAGAGATTGTGGTCCATTAAATTCCTTTGTGGTTTTTATCCTCAGCATGGATTTAATTGTTATAATTAAATCAGTATGTTTCTTTAACCCTCGGAGATTGTCGACGCGATGCCCTTCTGCGATGACGTGATGCCCTTCCGCGATGCGACGATCACCTCCTACCGCGACGATCAATTTCGTGTAGAACGCTCGCTCGACGACTACGGCGAGGTAGGGATTTTTATTTGAAAATAATAATTTATTCCCGTAGTTGTTTCCTTCTAAAACAAAGACCCCGAGATCAAAGTGAAATTTTAATTTATTAAAATTATATCTTGTTATTTTTTCATGTGTTGATCATTATTTCCCGATTGTTATCACCTAACACAGAAGGTGTGGGCCAAACAAACACGGCTCGACAACCCTCCGCAGTTCTTTGTTGATGTGTGAAATGGCGGACAATGACAAAATGGGCTTTAGAGACGATTTGTTGATTCCGCAGTGAAGAACGGGACCCGGTAGGAGCTACAGCGCAGACGGAAGTGGAATCGGACCACCGGAGCAACTCCGGTGGCCCGCGGAATCCACCGGCAGCGCGGGTCAACGGCGCGGTGGCGGCGCACCGACGCCCCGCCGAACGGAGCCGCCATGGCTGAAGCCGCGGCGGCATCAGCCGGTCGGTCCCGCGACCGCGCGGGTCCGGCGAGACACGGGACATGGCTTTGCCGCGTCCGCTGACCAAGCGCGGCCCCACGCGGGGCCGCGGCTCCTCTTCCCGTGGGGACAACACGCCCCGCGGTTCCCTCACTCGGCCGCTCGGCCGAGCCGAGCCGAGCCGACCCGCCGGGCCGGGTCGCGCCCATCTCGGGCCGGGTCGCGGCCATCACGGGCCGGGTCGCGCCCAACCAGGTCGGACCCGGACCCGGGTCGGGTCGACCCGGTTCGGGCCAACCCAGGGGGGTTGGGCCGGGTCTGTCCGGGCCCAGACCCCCCGTCTCCAGACGCTTTCGGTCTTTTGCTCATAACTTGAGCTACGGGCCTCCGAATGACGCACTGTCAGCGGAGATGTGATCCTTGGATCGAGACGGTCGTTTCGGTATATCACACTCAAGGTTTCGGAATACCTTGGGTTCGGCCAGGTTGGTTCGTACACAAAACCAACCGGGCCCTCGTAGCGGAAACGCTAATATCATGAGCATCGAACGTCCAATTGACGTGTTGTCGACTTTGTCGTTTTCCTCTAAGCGAGAAGAATATTTTGGCTTACTTCGCCCGAGGTTTGGACGTAGGTGGAGTACGGTCGAGTTGGTTTTTCCTTAAAAACCAACCGGGCCCCTCGGATGAAAAAGCCAATAACTCTCAGATCGGGCATCCGATTGACGCGCCGTCTGCAATGTTGAGTTCCTATTGACGATACGGAACTTTTAGATACATCAAATCTGGACTATGTGTCAGTTGATGTATCAGCCTCTCGGCTCGTGGAGCGGACCCTCCCGACCGAGCTTGTTGTGTGCGGGAACCCTAGAGCTGGCTGCGACTGCTACTGTGACGACGACGACTGTGCAGAGATCCTTAGTGGATTTGACGGCGACGACTACAGCACTCAGCGATCCTTTGTGGGTCAGTGCTATCGATCCTGTGTGGGTCTGATCCTTTGTGGGTCAGCGTTCAGTGGTCCTGTGTGGGCCAGCGCCAACAGATCCTGTGTGGGTCCGATCCTATGTGGGTCTTTGCGGGGGTTAGTTACCTATCGATCCTCTGTGGGTCAGATCCTTTGTGGGTCATTGCGGGGGTTAGTACCTATCGATCCTTTGTGGGTCCGACGGCTTAGATGGATCAGTGATCATCTCTATCGTCATTCGAAGAAGTATACCTGTGTGAGATGATACCCTGTTTTGCTTTCCTTTGTGGATTCTGTTTTGCTATCCTGTGTGGATTTATGTTTTGCTTTCCTTTGTGGATTGTGTTGTGATATCCTGTGTGGATTTACGTTTTTCTTTCCCGTGTGGACTGGGTTGTACTTGATCTCAGATGTTGGAGCCGAGCAAGAATTGATGACTTAGGTATATGTATGGGCATATACCTAAGCCGTGTCGGATGTTACTTCGTGATTGTATCTTTCCTTTTTGGATTATCCTTTGTGGATTCTGGGAGACCTTCGGGGGCCTCGGGGTCCCTACTGAGTAGCTTATACTTACCCCTGCACGGGCTATGCCCGCACTACGTTGTGTTGGTTGCAGATGACGGACATCGCTGATCGTGGTGGAGGCTTGCGGAGCAGGGCGGTACCTGGAGGTGGACCACTCGGTGGGACGTATTCGGAGCGGTCGTATAACGACCCATACTTTACATACACTGTTAATACTTCAAAATTGAAGCACACTTATTACAACATATGACAAAACCACAAAGGACCGTATAGGTATAGTGTCTTTAGAAACTGGGAAACATAAACAACTGGTTCATAAATCTTCTACAGTGTCTCCCATTTATTTCATCATATCTAGGGCCCCTTTTAGCATATTCTACTTAATATCCATCTTCCTGACCTGGGGAAAAGAAAAAATAAAAGGGTGAGCTCAAATGCTCAGCAAGGGAAAATAAAGGAAATAAAAATCATATCATATCTTTTTGAAAATCATAACCTGCAAAAGAGATCATAATATCTTAATATGGAACAAATCATAGAAGTGAAAATGAGATCCCCATAATCATAACATGAAACTTGAAACTTTGTGGCATGCACACATAATCATGGAAAATCATTTCTTGTTAGTCAAGACTAATTTCCAAGACTATCTTAGTGGACAAAGTCCCTTTCTGAACCGAGTCACCCTCGTTCCAGTCCTGTTTCACTGAACCGGTATAACCTACCGTTCCAGCCCTGTCTATCTCATGAGATATAAAATCTTTACCCAATGAATTGGAGGGAGATATAGGTCTCACCCATCTTATAATGAATCCTTTCTTATGTGTGCCACATAATCATAAATCATACATCATCGCATAACACATGTAACAAAAATGGGATTCTTGAAACATCATGACATCATAAAACAAATCATATAAGGTAAATGACTTCATAAAAATAATTTCCTCAAAACATAATCAAATCAATGTAATAATAGGAATAAAAACAGAACCCTATATTATCTTAGATGGAAAATAATTTTGATAAAACATTTGAACTCCATTCTTGAGGAAAATATCCATTCTACTTCAAAAACATTTTTCCTTTCATAACATGTCATACGACTTTAATATAAAATAAGTTGATTAAAAATAAACTTTAAAACTTGTAAAGGAAGTTTCTTGGAAATAATGTTTTAAAAATCCATTCATGCCGTATAAGTTAAAAAAAACATTCTTCTCGTACTTTTGTCGGAAAAGTCAAAAAGTACCTCGTACGAAAAACGACAAAAGATTCCTTTCATATCCTTTACTAAAAACTCAAATAAGGGTAAAATTGGATTTAAACAATTGTAGGTGGATGGAAATAATATTACATATTGAGGAAACATGGATTTGGATGATAAAATACACCCTAGTAAATGCCAAAGTATAAACAATCTCGGATAAAAATGAGATTGTGATATTTCCCTTACCTTAGGTCCGATTTGCTTTGTACGTGTCCGAAGCTCCTGTATAATGGTTTAAATAATGTTATTGACTTATTCCAGAATCATACATATTGATATGATATCATATATGGTCATATTCTTAGCTTCTTGTTAGTAATATTTCATTGTTACTTGTTACTCGGGTCTTTATTGCCTTTTGTTCTTATGCGTGTTTTGCCGAATAAATTCTTATTATTCTTTTAAGGTTATAGATGCCTTATATCCATAATGGTATTAGTGTAACATATATCATATTTATTCATTCAATTCATTTATATAATTACTATTTAATGATGATCATGTAGAACGAGTCGCATCACATCGTGGAGACGGTATTCCGTACGTACGCACGAGTGATGATATTGTTCCTATGACCGTGGAATTGTATTGGAGTATATATATATTATTTAAGTATCAATATTACTTTATAATAATCATAAATAGTTACTCATTACACCATTATACCCATCCTTGTAAGGTGATGGTGTAAAATATATTACACCACGGCGTGGAGACGGTATTCCATACGTACGCACGCGCGGTGATTTCATTTTTCCGTAGGATGGATAGAAGGTGAATTAGGTTTGTCTCATATTTATAATAACATATCCATATGTAAGTAATACTGATGTTATTACTTTATCATGAAACAACTAAAGAAGAAGAAGTTGAAGAAGAAAGAAATTGAAAAGATCGGTAATGGATATTACCTCTTCTTTGGAACGCTTCTTTGAATCCTCCACTTAGGGAACTAAGATTGGTCTTTGAAGAAGACCAGGACCTCTAAGATTATTATAGGGAAGTGGAGAGGAGAAAATGGCAGGGGTTGGCTGAGCTTGAGTTCTCAAATTGGTGTGAGGAGGAGGGGGAGGAGGTGCCCTTTTATAAGGGAGGAGAGGGGTACCTTAGGAATATCTCAAAATATTATTTTATATTAAAGTCAAAATCGGTTTATAATGGTTCCAAAGGGTCTTATTTCGAAGCTAAAGTGGGGATGGGTCGAAATACTATCAACCAATAGTATTTAGACAAGTTTAGGGTATTATTTTAACCTTATCAATTAGATTTAACTCTAAGTTAAATAATTTAACTTTTACCATGTCTTTTTGTTTTCTTTCACTATATGGTTAATACACTTACTATAACATGCCAAACGAACCCAAAATTGTTTATTATTAATATATATATCCTTATCTAATTCATTTGGCCGAACCTTAGATTTTTAGGAATAAAATAATAATTAATAATATAATATTTGATTTAAAAACTATTTTGTGTCAATTTTGACACTATTTGATATATGATTTTTGTGAAAGTCATAACAGAATTATATGTTCGAACCAAGTTGATTAAATCAACACTAATATATCATAGTAACCTAGAAAATTAGTGTAATTTATAAAAAGTCTCAAATTACATTTATTTTGGTGTTTATAACATCAATTATGTCAATATTTCATAAATTAGATAATTACTTTATCATCATTGTGTCATAATTAAATTAAATTATTTAATGTCAAAAAATTATAAATAAAATACCATTATGTATGAAATCTTTTTATCTTTCTAATGAATATTTATTGTCGAATTTATCTTATGTATAACCTCATATTAAAAATTATTTACTTATTAAACTTTGATTTTAACTATTTTAACCCTTCTTTAAATAAATTAATAATAAATGTCCTAATCTAACTCAAGTGGGCCTAAATGGTCATATTTTATTCATAAGGTTGTTTTTGGTTGAATTACACTTATCCAATAGAATTAGGACATGTGTTAGGGTAATATTAATATCATATTTACCCTTAGTTACCCTATTTACTATTAACCGCAGTAAAAAAAGTAAAAAGTTACTATTCACCAAAAAATTATTTTTATCTCATTGAACCACATTTTACTTACTGATATCAACCGTGTCTGTCGGATTTTCGAAATTCCATTCACAGAAGCGGTAAAATTATGTTTTATGCAAAATTTAGTTTTTAACCTACCACTTAGTGGTTTCACTATTCATCAAAAATTGAAAGTTTTCAGAAAAATACCAAAATTTCACCCTAGGCTAATTTCGGTATTCCGAATCCAAAAATGAAGTCCATTTTGAAAAATAAAATTTATAAAATTTCAAAAAGTGGTTATTACTATTCATAACGGCTAGTTTTAATAATATTTTAATAGCATATCGTTGTTTAGTGAAACTCGGTATTGCGTACGATGCAAGCTATCGAGGAAGGTAGAGATTGCGTGTAAAGTAAGACAAGAAAGTGTGTAGTGAAAGATTCCTTTGAACAAAATATTACTCATAAAAATCTCGGGTGTTACATTCTACCCCCCCTTAAAAAGAATTTCGCCCTCAAAATTCGTCACATTGTAACAAACAGATGAGGATACTTCTCCCTCATCATATCCTAAAGCTCCCATGTAGCTTCTTCTAATTGGTGGTTCCTCCATAAAACTTTCACCAATCGAGTGGTCTTGTTTCGTAGTACTTTTTCGCTACGATCCAGAATCTCTATCGGCTGTTCTTCATAAGAAAGATCTTGCTCCAGCGGTACAACTTCTGAGTTGAGTACATGTGAAGGATCAGGTATGTACTTTCTCGGGAGAGATACATGGAACACATCGTGAACTTGAGAGAGATTCGGTGGAAGCTCCAATCAGCAAGCTACCTTTCCAACACGATCCAGTATTTCGAAAGGACCAATATATCTAGGGCTCAACTTCCCCTTCTTTCCAAATCTCATAACCCTCTTCCATGGAGATATTCGTAAGAACACTTTATCACCCACTTCAAACTCTAGGTCTTTTCTTCGGTTGTCGGCATAACTTTTCTGTCGACTCTGAGCTGCTCTTATGTGTTGTTGAATAGATCTGACCTTTTCTGCCATTTCATCAACGAGATCAGGTCCTAATAGCTTTCTTTCCCCAACTTCATCCCAGCAAGTTGGAGTCCTGCATTTCTTTCCATAGAGAGATTCATAAGGAGCCATCTAAATACTGGAGTGAAAGCTATTATTAGAAGAAAATTCCACCAAAGGTAGGTGTTGATCCCAACCTCCTTTGGAATCCATAGAGGATGCTCTCAACATATCTTCTAGGGTTTGAATTGTTCTCTCAGACTGACCGTCTGTCTAGGGATGATAAGCAGTGCTGAAACTCAACTCTGTATCCAGAGTATGCTGAAGACTTCGCCAGAACTTTGAGGTAAATCTCGGATCCTGATTCGATATAATAGAAAGTGGTACTCCATGCAATCTTACCACTTCCTTTACATATATCCCGGCAAGCTGATCTAGATAGAAATCCTCTCTAATAGCAATGAAGTGTGCAGACTTTGTAAGACGATCAACTATGACCCAGATAGCATTATTGCCTTTGGATGTTTTAGGAAGTCCTGTGACAAAGTCCATAGTGATGTTTGTTGGGTCGGAGAAAAACGGGAAGTGATGGAAAGAGGGGGGGTGAATTGCCTTTTAAAAAATGATTAACAAATTAAAGATCAAAGTTGAAATGCAGCGGAAAGTAAAGAGGCAAGACACACGAAATTGATAACAGAGTTCGGCCAAAACCCGGCCTACCTCTCCGCTCCCAACTCAACCGTTGAGAGATTCCTACCGCTTGCTTTTCAATGGTTTTAGCAAGAAACCCACTAGGCTTTGAGGTAGCACTAGGACCTATTACAGCTTGCTTTTGAGTGGTTAAGCAAGAACCCACTTGCTTTTAATGGTTTAGCAAGAACCCACTAGCCTTTTTAACGGTTGAAGTCTAGCTCACCGGTGACACAAGCCTTTTAAAAGGAAAGGCTTGAAGAAACCTCTTCACACCTTAATGGTGATGTGAAACCCAAAAGAAAGGGAGAATGAGAAAAGGTTGGGGTTTGTAGGCACAAACCCAATTTTATGCTCAAAATAAATATACAAGAAAAACCGTGATGGAGGAAGTCTTGGGCGCCTTTGATTGATTGGAGATGTTGAAGTCCGCTTCCAAGCTTCTTTGAAGGAGCTCCTTGGATGTGGAATTGAGTTGGAGCTATTGGGATTCCCTTGGAGGAATGCGCCGGAGGTACGCCAAATGATCAACAAGGTGTCCGTGGGCTTCCGTATATTTCCGGTAAGTATCCGGGGCTTCCTTGGCCTTTATTTATAGGCATGGAACCCTTGGGGAGGCTTCGGGGCCTTTGGAGAGGCTAAAAGAGCCGTTGGGAGCCAAGTGGGCCAGCCTGGTCAAACTGCAACGGCTAGTTTGACTGGCTCCACCGGCTGGCCGGTACAGTCCCACCGGCTGGCCGGTGCCTTGAAAAAGGATGAGGATTTCTGGCCAGGGGCCACCGGCTGACCGGTGCCAGATCCACCGGCTGGCCGGTGGCAAGACAGTAGCTTGCCATTCTGTGCTGGTTCCACCGGCTGACCGGTGCTGCGGCCACCGGTTGGCCGGTGCTGAGGCAGTGGCTGAGACTGTTTGGAGAGGGTGCCACCGGCTGGCCGCTGGTGTGACACCGGTTGGCCGGTGGTCTGGACAGAGGAATCCCTCTTGTCCAGTCCTCCATCGGCTGGCGGGTGGTCTTCCATCGGTTGGCCGGTGGACTGAATTTCAGTCCACTTTTGGCTTCTTCTTGGCCTAAGTCCTTGGCAACCTTTTGCCTATCAACACAAACACTTAAAACACAATTAGATAAACATGAAAGTGATTGTGATCATGAAAATTAAACCACGAGGGGATACGAGAGGTACAACAATGTTTTCCCATTTCCATTCGGGTATGGGTAATGGTTGTAACATCCCCTTAGACTTCTGTCTCTCAGCTTTAACTTGTTGAAAACCAAGCATCGAGAGACATATTCAGCAACATCTCTTTTCATGTCATCCCACCAGAATTACTCTTTCAGGTCCCTATACATCTTCGTGCTTCCAGGATGAATAGAGAATGAAGAACTATGAGCCTCATCCAGCAGCTCCTTCTTTAATTCGGGGATGGGAGGAACACAAACCCGATTCCTGAACTTTATTATCCCATCACAATCAAGGTTAAATTTAGGAACATTTCTCACCTTCTTTTGTAACTCGACATCTTCTTTCTATGCCTCTTTAATCTTCACATGTATAGATGGTTGAACATTCATTTGAGAAAGATAAGATTTTTCCTCTTCCATTATAATTCCAAGATCCATCCTTTGTAAATCCACAAATATTGGATCTTTTGTGATCCTCATCATGGATAAACTAGAATGGTCTTGTCGACTTAATGCATCTGACACCTTGTTTGCTTTCCCAGGGTGGTAATGGATTGAGCAGTCGTAATCCTTAATCAGCTCCAACCATCTTCTTTGACGCATATTCAACTCCTTTTGTGTGAAAATATACTTTAAACTTTTATGATCAGTATAAATATCACACCTTTCACCATAAATGTAATGCCTCCAAATCTTTAATGCAAAGATTACCGCAGCCAACTCCAAATCATGTGTTGGGTAATTTTGTTCATGGATTTTCAACTGTCGTGAGGCATAAGCTATCACCATATCATTTTGCATAAGAACACACCCCAATCCCTTCTTGGATGCATCACTGTAGATCACAAACCTTTCTCCACTACAAGGTAGGGTGAGCACAGGTGCACTGGATAACCTTCTTTTCAACTCCTTGAAATTCTCTTCACATTCCTCTGTCCAAACAAACTTAACTCCTTTCCGAGTCAACTTGGTGAGTGGATTAGATAATCGTGAAAAATGTTTTACAAAACGTCGATAATATCCAGCCAAACCAAGAAAACTTCGGATCTCAGTTACTGTTGTTGGTCTTGACCATCTTTCGATAACCTCTGTTCTTGCTGGATCCACAGATATCCCCTCTTTTGAGATTATGTGACCCAAAAATGCAACTTTTTGAAGCCAAAATTCACACTTGGTAAATTTGGAATAAAGCTTCTCCTTTCTCAGGGTCTTCAATATAATTCTGAAGTGATCTTCATGCTCTTCCTTACTCTTTGAATAGACAAGAATATCGTCTATAAAGACTACCACAAATTGATCAAGATAGTCTCTAAAGACTCTATTCATTAGATCCATGAAGATAGCATGGGAATGAGTAAGACCAAATGGCATCACTATAAATTCATAGTGTCCATACCTTGTATGGAAAGCCGTCTTTGGTATATCCTCCCTTTTGACCCTTAATTGATGATACCCTGAACGAAGATCAATCTTGGAAAAGTATTGAGCTCCGCATAGTTGGTCAAATAAGTCATCAATGCGTGGGAGAGGATATTTGTTCTTGATAGTGATCTTGTTAAGTTCTCGATAATCAATACAGAGTCTCATTGATCCATCTTTCTTCTTAACAAATAGAGCAGGTGCTCCCCAAGGTGACGCACTAGGGCATATGAATCCCTTATCAAGATTCTCTTGGAGTTGCTTCTTCAATTCCTGCAACTCAATTGGGGCCATTCTATAAGGTGTCTTTGAAATAGGCAAAGCACCCGGAACGAGTTCTATTGAAAACTCAACTTCACGATTTGGTGGAAGACCCGGTAATTCCTCTGGAAAGACATCATCAAACTCCCGTACGATGGGAATATTCTTAATCGTAAGTTTCTCACCAACCATTTGAGATAAATAACCTTCATTTAGTGGAATCAAGACCCATAAGATGGAAGGAATTTCCACTAGAAGGTTATATTCATCCTTGCATCGATAGATGATCGTAGATTGATCTGGAATATGAAATGTGACTTCCCTTCTTTGGCAATTGATATGAGCTCCATGTAGAGAAAGCCAATCCATGCCAAGAATCACATCAAATTCCACTAAAGGAAGGATCACAAGATTTGCAGGAAGCACTTTCCCACAAACTTCGATCGGAGAAGAATTATAAACTTTTGATGCGACTGTTGTGCCATTAGGTGTTGTCACAGTTAACTCAACATCTAATTGTTGAGGTAATACGGTGATACCCTTAGAAAATTCTTTAGAAATAAAATAGTGGGTGGATCCAGAATCAAATAAAACATTTGCTACTGTAGAGTGGATGGTAAGTGTACCTTTCACCACTTCGTTATCGTACTCCACATCGCTGATAGAAATTGCATGTGACTTTCCTTTGTCTTTAGCCTTAAGATTTTGTTGACATCGACCATCATCATCAACCCTTGGATTTGGGCATTGATTGGAATAATGCCCCATCTCCTTGCACTTGAAACATTGAAGTGTAGCAGGTTCATTCTGTGTATCCCTTCCTTTGTTTCATCATTAGACATCTTCTTCCCATTATCGCGGCATTCAAATGCCCGATGACCTTCCTTTCCACATTTGAAACATTTACTTGTCCCTTTAAGAAAACTCCCTCCATGTTTCTTTCCACACTTTGAGCATAAGATAAAGATCATCTTCTTTTCAGTGTTCTCTTTATATTTTCCTTTGAATTCCATCTTCCTCTTCTTATCAAACCCATGTGACTGATGGGTTACTCCAATCTCCATCTCGAATTTGAGAGCACATCGAACGATTTCCTCGTAGCTATTGAAGTCCCTTATGGCTAACGCCCTTCGAAGACTTGGTTTTAAGCCACTAAAGAATCGATCGATCTTACTCTCAGGTTGGATAATAATACCAGAAGCGTACCTTGCAAGTCTTGTAAAATTTGCTTCATAGGTACCAACAGATTCATCATCCCTTTGCTTCAGTTCAAGAAACTCTTTATCCATCTTTGTTCGGAGAATACGAGGGAAGTACTTATTAAAAAATAAGTTCTTTAACTCGTCCCATTCCATAGACTGAATTTCATCCCTTTGCCTCGTATTCTTAATAAGATTCCACCATTGATCAGCATCTCCTTCCAAACCATACACTGCTAGGATGACTTTATCATGTTCAGAACATTGAAGAACTGAAAATATCTTTTCAGTAGTACTAATCCATTTTCCAACAACTAATGGATCAGTAGACCCACTGAAAGAAGGTGGACGCTGCCTCATGAAGGATTCAACAGAATGTTGCTCCTTCCTTTTCTCGTTTGGAAGTCCGGCATGATTCATAGCTTGAGAAAGTTGTGTGAGCATGGCTACAAGATTTTTCATTCCAGCTCCCATATCGTTTGGTTGCTCAGGGGGACAATCATTGCATTGCCCATCGCATTCCGCATTAACACGGTTCCTTCGGGTTCCAGCCATTGACTAAAACCAAGAAGAATAGTGTGAGCAACACTAATTATAATAGGAAAACCACATAATCAAGGATAAAATTTCACACTTAAGGTCTTATCCTAGGGTATTCATGGCCATTTCTAAAACACTAAGATTGTGTTCTATTCTTAGAATTATCCTTAGGGTTCTTACTAAGGATTTCACATCCTAGTTTCCAAAGGTTGGCTATAACCTCCCTCTGATACCAAATATAACGACCCATACTTTACATACATTGTCAATACTTCAAAATTGAAGCACACTTATTACAACATATGACAAAACCACAAAGGACCGTATAGGTATAGTGTCTTTAGAAACTGGGAAACATAAACAACTGGTTCATAAATCTTCTACAGTGTCTCCCATTTATTTCATCATATCTAGGGTCCCTTTTAGCATATTCTACTTAATATCCATCTTCCCGACCTGGGGAAAAGAAAACATAAAAGGGTGAGCTCAAATGCTCAGCAAGGGCAAATAAAGGAAATAAAAATCATATCATATCCTTTTGAAAATCATAACCTACAAAAGAGATCATAATATCTTAACATGGAACAAATCATAGAAGTGAAAATGAGATCCCCATAATCATAACATGAAACTTGAAACTTTGTGGCATGCACACATAATCATGGAAAATCATTTCTTGTTAGTCATGACTCATTGCCAAGACTATCTTAGTGGACAAAGTCCCTTTCTGAACCGAGTCACCCTCGTTCCAGTCCTGTTTCACTGAACCGGTATAACCTACCGTTCCAGCCCTGTCTATCTCATGAGATATAAAATCTTTACCCAATGAATTGGAGGGAGATATAGGTCCCACCCATCTTATAATGAATCCTTTCTTATGTGTGCCACATAATCATAAATCATACATCATCGCATAACACATGTAACAAAAATGGGATTCTTGAAACATCATGACATCATAAAACAAATCATATAAGGTAAATGACTTCATAAAAATAATTTCCTCAAAACATAATCAAATAAATGTAATAATAGGGATAAAAATAGAAACCTATATTATCTTAGATGGAAAATAATTTTGATAAAACATTTGAACTCCATTCTTAAGGAAAATGTCCTTTCTACTTCAAAAACATTTTTCCTTTCATAACATGTCATACGTCTTTAAAATAAAATAAGTTGATTAAAAATAAACTTGAAAACTTGTAAATGAAGTTTCTTGGAAATAATGTTTTAAAAATCCATTCATGCCATATAAGTTAAAAAAACATTCTTCTCGTACTTTTGTCGGAAAAGTCAAAAAGTACCTCGTACGAAAAATGACAAAAGATTCCTTTCATATCCTTTACTAAAAACTCACCTAAGGGTAAAATTGGAGTTAAACAATTGTAGGTGGATGGAAATAATATTACATATTGAGGAAACATGGAGTTGGATGATAAAATACACCCCAGTAAATGCCAAAGTATAAACAATCTCGGATAAAAATGAGATTGTGATATTTCCCTTACCTTAGGTCTGATTTGCTTTGTATGTGTCCGAAGCTCCTGTATAATGGTTTAAATAATGTTATTGACTTATTAAAGAATCATACATATTGATATGATATCATATATGGTCATATTCTTAGCTTCTTGTTAGTAATATTTCATTGTTACTTGTTACTCGGGTCTTTATTGCCTTTTGTTCTTATGCGTGTTTTGCCGAATAAATTATTATTCTCCTTTTAAGGTTATAGATGCCTTATATCCAGAATGGAATTAGTGTAACATATATCATATTTATTCATTCAATTCATTTATATAATTACTATGTAATCATGATCATGTAGAACGAGTCGCATCACATCGTGGAGACGGTATTCCGTACGTACGCACGAGTGATGATATCGTTCCTATGATCATGGAATTGTATTGGAGTATATATATATTATTTCAGTATCAATATTACTTTATAATACTCATAAATAGTTACTCATTACACCATTATACCCATCCTTGTAAGGTGATGGTGGAAAATAGATTACACCACGGCGTGGAGACGATATTCCGTACGTACGCACGCGCGGTGATTTCATTTTTCCGTAGGATGGATAGAAGGTGAATTAGGGTTGTCTCATATTTATAATAACATATCAGTATGTAATTAATACTTATGTTATTACTTTATCATGAAACAACTAAGGAAGAAGAAGTTGAATAATAAATAAATTGAAAAGATCGGTAATGGATATTACCTCTTCTTTGGAACGCTTCTTTGAATCCTCCACTTAGGGAACTAAGATTGGTCTTTGAAGAAGACCAGGACCTCTAGGATTATTATAGGGAAGTGGAGAGGAGAAAATGTCAGGGGTTGGCCGAGCTTGAGTTCTCAAATTGGTGTGAGGAGGAGGGGGAGGAGGTGCCCTTTTATAAGGGAGGAGAGGGGCACCTTAGGAATATCTCAAAATATTATTTTATATTAAAGTCAAAATCGGTTTATAATGGTTCCAAAGGGTCTTATTTAGAAGCTAAAGTGGGGATGGGTCGAAATCCTATCAACAAATAGTATTTAGACAAGTTTAGGGTATTATTTTAACCTTATCAATTAGATTTAACTCTAAGTTAAATAATTTAACTTTTACCATGTCTTTTTGTTTTCTTTCACTATATGGGTAATACACTTAGTATAACATGACAAACGAACCCCAAATTGTTTATTATTAATATATATATCCTTATCTAAGTCATTTGGCCGAGCCTTAGATTTTTAGGAATAAAATAACAATTAATAATATAATATTTGATTTAAAAACTATTTTGTGTCAATTTTGACACTATTTGATATATGATTTTTGTGAAAGTCATAACAGAATTATATGTTCGAACCAAGTTGATTAAATAAACACTAATATATCATAGTAACCTAGAAAATTAGTTTAATTCATAAAAAGTCTAAAATTACATTTATTTTGGTGTTTATAACATCAATTATGTCAATATTTCATAAATAAGATAATTACTACATCATCGTTGTGTCATAATTAAATTAAATTATTTAATGTCTAAAAATTATAAATAAAATACCATTATGTAGGAAAGCTTGTTAGCTTTCTAATGAATATTTATTGTCGAATTTATCTTATGTATAACCCCATATTAAAAATTATTTACTTATTAAACATTGATTTTAACTATTTTAACCCTTCTTTAAATAAATTAATAATAAATGTCCTAATCTAACTCAAGTGGGCCTAAATGGTCATATTTTATTCATAAGGTTGTTTTTGGTCGAATTACACTTATCCAATATTATTAGGACATGTTTTAGGGTAATAGTAATATCATATTTACCCTTAGTTACCCTATTTACAATTAACCACAGTAAAAAAAAGTAAAAAGTTACTATTCACCAAAAAATTATTTTTATCTCATTAACCACATTTTACTTACTGATATCAACCGTGTCTATCTGATTTTTGAAATTCCATTCACAGAAGCGGTAAAATTAAGTTTTATGCAAAATTCAGTTTTTAACCTACCACTTAGTGGTTTCACTATTCATCAAAAATTGAAAGTTTTCAGAAAAATACCAAAATTTCACCCTAGGATAATTTCGGTATTCCGAATCCAAAAATGAAGTCCATTTTGAAAATTAAAATTTATAAAATTTCAAAAAGTGGTTATTACTATTCATAACGGCTAGTTTTAATAATATTTTAATAGCATATCATTGTTTATTGAAACTAGGTATTGCGTACGACGCAAGCTATCGAGGAAGGTCGCGATTGCGTGTAAAGTAAGCCAAGCAAGTGTGTAGTGAAAGATTCCTTTGAAGAAAATATTACTCATAAAAATCTCGGGTGTTACAGGTCGGCTGGACCCGAGGAGCAGTGGAGGCTATCTGTACCCACCGTTCAGGTGGGACTTCCAGTGGACGGCTCGACATTGCGGCTTTACTCTTCAGTTGATGTTTTCCCTTTCGAGTTTTACTTTACTTTCAGTTTGGGTTTGTATTCTGGCCCACTTACTTTCCGCACTTACTGTTGTACCATTTTTTTACTTAGTGTTTACTTCTGCCTGCTTACTCTGTGGTGTTTGTTGTTTTCTTTACAAAGGCAATGCCTTCCCTTTACCGGGATTTACGCCTTGGTGCTAGTCGCCAGCCCCTGGCCTATGGAAGGCGGGTTTGGGGTAGTCACGACACGGGCCCCGGGGACGGGTCGTGACAAATTGGTATCAGAGGAGTTCAGTTCTACCGTAGACTCTGATATTTCTTCTATGTGAAGCAATAGTGTTAAGTGTATTAAGTGTGGTTATCAGTCCAAGGAGCCCAGTGTTGGTGCGGTGGCCGACGTATCCGTACACCAGGACCCTGACTTCTGATTTCCGACTTAATGCAAGAAAACATTGATTGCATGTGTGTTTCAAGTTTTCTTTGTGATTACTTTGTATCAGCTCACCAGGTATACTATTCTGACCGTGGCGCACCTATTTCCTTTTCAGGATGGACCCACGACGGCAGCCAGCTAGGGTTCCGACAGTCGTACGTGACGACATCCCGCTAAGCGATGAGGCCTCGGTAAAGGGCCCTTTGACAGCAGAGGCACCGGCGGTACCTCTACCCTCCAAGCCACCGATGCTTCCAGCACCAGCCGTTGACGATGCACGTCACCTCAGTGCACTACATGAGTTCCAGTGCCAGCGACCGCCCAGGTTTGGTGGGGAGACGGACCCCCAGGTAGCTGAGGACTGGCTGGAGGCAGTTGTACGAGTTCTCAGGCTAGTGAGGACACCAGCAGACCTCATAGTGATCCTCGCAGTGAGCCTACTGCACGCAGCAGTGGGCCGATGGTGGGGCTTGATGCTCCAGGTGCACGATGAGGCATCACTCCTCTGGACAGACTTTGAGGGCCTCTTCCGCTCAGAGTTCGTCTCGACCACCCTCCGTGCGGTTCGCATCTAGGAGCTTCTTCAGCTGCGGCAGGGAAGCTTGATGGTCGCCCAGTACTCGGCGAGATTTACCGATCTCTCTCGCTACTCAACAGACATGGTACGAGACCCGTTCTTCCGGGCCCAGACCTTTGAGCAGGGTTTGAGACACGAGATCATGGCATCGCTGATCTTCCTCAGCATTCCGACTCAGGCAGGAGTACTGGAGAGAGCTCTTTTGATCGAGAGCTTCCTTGCTGAGCCTTCATCAACAGCGAGACCTATCGCAGGGCGGAAGGTAGAAGAGTCTTCCGCAGCAGGCAGCCGATGGATGACTCAAGGGTCCAGGCAGACCAGACCCTCACGCAGACGGCCTCAGGACACTGGCTCAGCAGTGTGGGGCACACAGCGCGGAGCCAGTCCTTCGAGAGGCAGGCAGTGCCACACATGCGGCGGCCAGGGCCACATGGCTTGTGACTGCCTGACCCACCGTTCTGAGGAGCAGCAGACGGTTGAGGGGCCACTCAGGCAGAGGTAGAGGGTCGACTGTGGCGGTCCGCATGGAGGTGGGGAATGAGGCAAAGGAGCTGGTCGAGCAGCAGGTGGTGGACGACGCTTTGAGGCTCTACCACCACCACCACTAGGAGGTCCACCCCGACAACAGGGAGCCGGCGGGCAAAGACATGCAATGCTCCAGGCAGCGGAGGCCTACGACCATGACACGCCCGAGATGATTCGAGGTACGATCTATGTCTATTCCACCCTTACTATAGTTATTATAGACACAGGAGAGAGTCACTCTTTCATAGCTGCTGCCCTTGTTCGGAGCTCGGAGATTCCGACAGAGCTGTTGGCTCGATCCTTACGGCTAGAGACTCCTACGGGAGCAGACTCGACGATTACGCACTGGTGTCGGCAGTGCGAGCTTACTCTAGGAGGCGAGATCTTCGGCTGGGATCTTCTTGTAGCGACGTCGAGGCCTTACGACGTCATCTTGGGCATGGATTGGCTATCTACAGTCCATGCACATATTGACTATATTAGGCGCAATGTGCGATGTGTACGCACCGACGGGAGCAGGTTCAACTTCACCGGCGAGAAGGGAGCCTTTGCAGCACAGGATGGACTTTCGCAGAGGAGAGGATAGCCCATCACTCATCAGTTGGCTGACCTCATCCTAGGAGCAGTTGATGTATGGAGTCCTAGTTTTCCTGAAGTGGTGGATTAGTATGTGGACGTCTTTCCCGACGACGTTCCAGGGCTACCTCCTCGCAGAGAGGTAGACTTTTATATTGATCTGTACCCCGGTACAACCCCGATATCCACTCCAGCATATCGGATGGCCCCCGTTGAGCTTCGAGAGCTACGGGTGCAGTTGGAGGACTTGCAGGGAAAGGGATTCATCCGACCCAGTGTTTCACCCTGGGCTTCCCTGATATTGGTCTCCAAGAAGGGGGATGGGAGCTTGCGACCATGTGTCGACTATCGTCGCCTGAACCAGGTGACAGTGAGGAACAAGTATCCGCTACTGAGGATTTATGACCTCTTCGATCAGCTCAAGGGAGCACGGTGGTTCTCGAAGATAGACCTCAGGTCAGGCTATCATCAGCTCAGAGTTCGAGACGAGGACGTGCAGAAGACGGCCTTCAGATGTCGGTATGGCCACTATGAGTTCTTGGTTAGGCCATTCGGCATAACCAATGCTCCAGCTGTGTTCATGGGCCTCATGAACAGAATCTTTCATCCATACCTTGATCGATTTGTCGTGGTCTTCATCGAAGACATTTTGATATACTCGACGACTGAGGAGGAGCACGCCTACCACTTACGGGTTGTACTAGACACACTCCGAGAGCACCAGCTTTATAAAAAGCTCTCGAAGTGTCAGTTATGGATATGTGAGGTCCACTTCTTGGGGCACGTCATCTCTAAGGAGGGAGTTGTAGTGGATCCTACGATGATCGAGGCAGTGCTAGCTTGGGAGCCACCCAGGAGAGTGACGGAGGTGCGGAGTTTCTTGGGACTAGCTGGATACTACCGGAGATTCGTGCCAGACTTCTCCAGAGTTGCGGCGCCACTCTCAGCTTTGAAGAAGAAGGGGAAACCCTTTGTGTGGTCAGACAGATGTTAGCAGAGCTTCCAGAAGCTGAGGCAGAGATTGACTAGCGCACCTATCATGAGGTTGCCTGAGGAGGGAGTGGGGTATGTAGTCTACTGCGATGCATCAGGGAATGGACTCGGATGTGTCCTGATGCAGGAGCGGGCAGTGATCTTATATGGATCACGTCAGTTGAGGTCACATGAGCAGAACTACGCTACCCATGACCTGGAGTTAGCAGCAGTGGTCTTCTCCATGAAGACATGGCGACACTACCTGATGGGAGAGCGCTTTACAGTCTTTTCTGACCATCAGATTCTCAGGTACATCTTCTCACAGAAGGACCTGAACCTGAGACAGCGGCGATGGCTCGAGTTCCTCCAGGACTATGACTTTGAGATAGTCTATACTCATGGGAAGGGGAACGTGGTAGCCGATGCTCTCAGCAGGAGGACGGGCATTCAGCTACTTGCGGAGGCGACAGAGCAACTAGCCTCTTTGCAGATAACCTTCATTGATAGAGATGGAGCATCCTTCCTTTAGTCTCTCACAGTCACTCCTCCACAACTGCAATGAGTCAGAGAGGCACAACATGGGGATGCTGACTGTGAGACGCGGTGTGCACAGATATCCTCAGGACAGGAACCTGATGGCTTCTCCTTTGGAGAAGAGCACGACATCCTTTTCAGAGGACGTACCATGGTACCAGTCGCTTTACGGGAGGAGGTGCTGAGAGAGTTTAACACATCTCCTTTGGCGGTACATCCAAGAGTGGCGAAGATGTACCAGGATCTCAGACGACAGCACTGGTGGCTGGGCTTGAAGAAGGCTATGGAGGAGTTCGTTTCTCGATGCCTCACATGCCAACAGGTAAAGGCAGAGGATCAGGTACCAGCAGGCTTGGTACAACCCTTGGAGGTCCCGGAGTAGAAGTGGGACGGGATATCTATGGACTTCGTGACTGGAATTCCACGCACTTCCAGAGGTCACGACTCCATTTGGGTGATTGTCGACTTACTCACCAAGTCGGCTCACATCATACCCATTAGAGAGCAGGGCTCAATGGAGAGCTTGGGGAATCTCTACGTTCAGGAGATTGTACGGCCTCACGGTGTGCCGTCATATATCATCTCCGATCGAGATGCTCGCATTACTTCCCGGCTTTTGAATGGGCTATAGGAGGCGTTCGGGACGCAACTACGTTTGAGCACCGCCTTCCACCCTCAGACGGATGGTGAGACGGATATGACCATTCAGACTCTTGAAGACATGCTCCGCGCATGTGTCCTCGACTTTGGTCGCAGCTGGGAGGACTACCTACCCTTGGTGGATTTCGCGTATAACAATAGCTACCACTCCACCATCGAGATGGAACCTTACGAGGTGTTGTACGACAGACCTTGCAGATCTCCTTTGTGCTGGACAGATCCTGGGGAGTCAGCACTTGTGGGACCGGAGATGGTCCAGGCCACGACAGAGAAGGTCCAGGTCATCCAGGATTAGATGAGGACAGCTCAAAGCCGGCAGAACTCTTATGCTGACAAGAGGTGGATGCCACTAGAGTTTGAGGATGGCGACCATGTCTTCTTGCGTGTCTCACCTCGACATGGATTACCAAGATTTGGCCTAGGCGGCAAGTTGTCTCCACACTTCATCGGACCATTCTAGGTCCTCAACAGGATTGGCGAGGTGGCTTATCGCCTGGCTCTACCACGTCAGTTGCACCGGGTGCACGACGTCTTCCACGTATCCCAGCTGAGGAGATACGTGCACGACCCGATGCGCATCATTGACCATGGGGAGCTAGACGTTGATGATGGGGCGACTTTTGTGGAGGTCCCGGTGGAGATCGAGGATCAACAGGAGCAGGACCTACGTGGACGGTCGATTCCTCTAGTGTACATCAGATGGCAGCACGGGAACCTCCAGGAGAGCACTTGGGAGCGGGAGGCTCAGATGCATGCTCAGTACCCATATTTGTTTCCCTAGCTTATGATGTAACTTTACGGGGACGTAAAGCCCTGAGGTGGGAGTGATGTAAAGACCTGTAAATTTCAAAGGATTTTTTTTCTTAATTTTCTTTGGAATTTTACAAGAACTCAGTTTATGACGGCACCTGATTCCGAGGCCCGGTGTGCCCGAAATCATTTTCCAAAGTTTGGCTTGGGTACGTTCAGTGAACGAATGAGCGGGTTTTTCTAACTTTTGAACCGGTGCTCGGAATCAAATTCCAAGGCCACTGATGGAATCGCTGCGCCGGTATTTTCTTAGAAATGCCTCTTCCAGAGTTGCGTTTGCTCGGGTGTGGTTTTTAATTTTTGGGCTTTAAGTTAAGAAATAAAATAATGTGGTACGACAAACTTTATTTTATTTCACTTAAAGCTGCTTAAAGCCACTTAATTCTGCTTAAGCTAAGCTGAAGTGGAACCCAAAATATCCTACCCTCTTGGTAGGATATTTGTGAGGTGGGGCCCGCACGAGCCCCACCATTTCTTTTCTGCTAAGTAACGCACCCGCAACCCCCCACATAAATGAAAGTCAACTGGGGTGTTTCTTAAACTATTAAACACTCCTATTAATTGGGTGGTTAAGTTCGTTGAAATTAATTCTATGAATTAATTTTGTTCGTTTCTTAACACGTTTTCAATTTGTTGGCATGTTAATAAAATAAGGCCAACACACCTTCTTCTTGAATGTTGTGTTAAACCTTTGGAGAATCTCTAAAGATCTTCCTCCCCCTTCGGGGAGAACGCGAAGAATGCAAAGAACGCGAAGAACACGAAGAACGCCGGACTCTGACGAAGGGAGACGAATAACGCCTGACCCCCGGAGATCGACGTGATGCCGACACTTCTTCCATGACGTTCTTTCCCCACAACAAATCTTCGATCATCCGTTGAGGTAATAGATTGCGGTCCTTTAAATTCCATTGTGGTTTTTATCCTCAACATGGATTTAATTGTTATAATTAAATCCGTGTGTTTCTTTAACCCTCAGAGATCGTCGACGCGGCGCCGCGACACCCTTCCGCGACGACACGACGCCCTTCTACGACGCGACGATCACCTCCTACCGCGACGATCAATTCCACGTAGAATGCTCGATCAACGACTACGGCGAGGTAGGGATTTTTATTTGAAAATAATATTTTATTCCCGTAGTTGTTTCCTTCTAAAACAAAGAGCCCGAGATCAAAGTGCAATTTTAATTTATTAAAATTGTATCTTGTTATGTTTTCATGTGTTGATCATTATTTCTCGATTGTTATCACCTAACGCCGAGGGTGCGGGCTAAACAAACACGGCCCGACCACCCTCCGCAGTTCTTCGTTGATGTGGGAGATGGCGGATGACGACAAAACGGGCCGCAGAGACGAGACCCGTGACCGCGTGGGTCCGACGAGACACAGGACGTGGCTTTGCCGCGCCCTCTGACCAAGCCCGGCCCCATTCGGGGCCGTGACTCCTCTTCCCGTGGGGACAGCACGCCCGCGGTTCCCTCACTCGGCCGCTCGGCCGAGTCGAGCCGAGCCGACCCGCTGGGCCCGGTCGGTCTGGGCCCAGACCCCCCGTCTCCGGATGATTTCAGTATTTTGCTCATAACATGAGTTACGGACCAATGAACGACGTGCCGTCAGCAGCGATGCGATCCATGGATCGAGACGGTCGTTTTGGTATATCACACTCATGGTTTCGGAATAACTTGGGTTCGACCGGGTTGGTTTGTACACGAAACCAACCGGGCCCTCGGAGCGAAAACGCTCATATCTTGAGCTTCGGACGTCCGATTGACGTGCCGTCGACTTTGTTGTTTTCCTCTAAGCGAGACGGATCTTTTGGATTATTCCGCCCGAGGTTTGGACGCAGGTGGAGTACGGTCGGGTTGGTTTTTCCTTAAAAACCAACCGGGCACCTGGGACGAAAAGGCCAATAACTCTCAGACCGGGCGTCCGATTGACACGCCGTCTGCGACGTTGAGTTCCTGTTGACGATACAGAACTTTTGAATACATCAACTCTGGACTATGTGTCAGTTGATGTATTAGCCTCTCGGCTCGTGGAACGGACCCTCCCGAACGAGCTTGCTGTGTGCGGGAACCCTAGAGCTGGCAGCCACTGCTACTGTGATGACGAGGACTGTGCAGAGATCCTCAGTGGATTCGACGGCGACGACTACAACACTCAGCGATCCTTTGTGGGTCAGTGCTACCGATCCTGTGTGGGTCCGATCCTATGTGGGTCAGCGCTCAGCGGTACTGTGTGGGCCAGCACCTACAGATCCTGTGTGGGTCCGATCCTGTATGGGTCTTTGCGGGGGTTAGTTACCTATCGATCCTTTGTGGGTCAGATCCTTTTTGGGTCATTGCGGGGGTTAATACCTATCGATCCTTTGTGGGTCCGATAGCTTAGATGGATCAGTGATCATCTCTATCGTCATTCGAAGAAGTATACCTGTGTGAGATGAAACCCTATTTTGCTTTCCTTTGTGGATTGTGTTGTGCTATCCTGTGTGGATTTACGTTTTTCTTTCCTTTGTGGATTGTGTTGTAATATCCTATGTGGATTTACATTTTGATTTCCTATGTGGACTGGGTTGTACTTGAGCTCGGATGTTTGATCCGAGCGAGAATTGATGACTTAGGTATATGTATGGGCTTATACCTAAGCCGCATCGGATGTTACTTCGTGACTGTATCTTTCCTTTGTGTATTATCATTTGTGGATTCTGGGAGACCTTCGGGGGTCTCGGGGTCCCTACTGAGTAGCTTATACTCACCCCTGCACGGGCTATGCCCGCACTATGTTGTGTTGGTTGCAGACGACGGACAACGCTGATCGTGGTGGAGGCTTGCGGAGCAGGACGGTACCTGGAGGTGGACCACTGGGTGGGACGTATTCAGAGCGGTCGGCTAGATCCGAGGAGCAGTGGAGGCTATCTGTACCCACCCTTTAGGTGGGACTTCCAGTGGACAGATCGACGTTGCGGCTTTACTTTTCAGTTGCTATTTTCCCTTTTGAGTTGTACTTTACATTCATTTTGGGTTTGTATCTGGCCCACTTACTTTCCGCACATACTGTTGTACCAGTTATTACTTAGTGTTTACTTCTGTCTGCTTACTCTGTGGTGTTTGTTGTTTTCTTTACAAAGGCAATGCCTTCCCTTTACCAGGATTTACGCCTTGGTGCAAGTCGCCAGCCCCTGGCCTATGGAAGGCGGGTTTGGGGTAGTCACGGCACGGGCCTCGAGGATGGGTCGTGAAAAATAAATAGGCACTCATTTGAAGAAATGGGATCTAATGAATTCACAACCCAATTAATCTATGTTTTTTTATCTCTTGGTAAATATCATTCTAATTGAAGTTTAATTTATTAAAGAGCTGATGTTCTCAAGAACCCATCTAAGGATTGTAAATTCCATGGAATAATTTTCTTTACTATTGGTTCTGTTTGATCATATTTAGATCACATGATTCTAGGGATAGGAATAAGGGTTAATCTAATCCATCATATGAAGGGATTTTGGGAGATAAAGACATAGTCATTAATCATTATATTGAGATATTTCTTATAAAATAAAGTTAATGATGAATGTAATCATTTTTTTGAGGGCTTTCTAGGATAAGAATATAGAGATCTTCTAATCATTGTATCAAGATGTTTTTTAGTATGGAATGACAGACCTTTATAGTACATATTAAAACTATGAATATCTTATGTATGAATTTTTTTAATTCCTTAAATATATATGTGAGAGAGTAAATTATTTTATAAAGCTGGTAAGATATTATTACTATTATAATACTTTGTTTTGATTATTTGTAAATGTTAATATTCAACTATGAATTAATATTAAAAATTTAATTTTTTATAATATTTCTATTAAAATATAATATCAGTGTGACTATGGTCCTGGTAGGTACTATAATATATTAGTCATTTTTGGGTATTGATTTCAATACTCTTATAATGGGACAAAGTTGATGTCTGATCATTATTACTTAAAAAGATTTTATATGACTTAGTTCAAAATTTTAAGATAAAATACACCCCGGCTTGTGACCATAATATAATCGTATGATCCAAAAATTCTTATTATATGGTCCTTATTCCTACTAAGAGATAAACCTTACTTAACCCTAAATTTTTCACATCTAATTTTTTGAAAACATAGTGAAAAATGACTTTGTAAAAACATATTCACTACCCTTTTTGGATTCCCATTTCTATAAAACGACTTCCTTATTCATCATAAAACATGTTTAATTAAGAAAATGGTTGAAAATAAACATAAAAAATCATCAAACACCAACTTGGATCACCATGGTTCTAATAATTTATGATATAGATTGTTTCCTAAATTGTAAAAATTTATGTGCGGGGAAGTGATTAGAGAATGACTTTCATAATATTTTTATTAAAATTTACTAATAAAATCCCCATAAATTATGTATTTTAGGTCATTAATCACCATTTAGTTTTATAGATAAATAATTTAAATTAATTATATATAACTTTAAATCGTAATTTAAATTTGTTTTATTCATTTTCCATTTATTTTCCAAATAATACACAAAAGAGAATTTTTTATTTGGATGAAGGTGTTGTAGAAAAATATAAGGAATTTTCATTATTGGAATTTGATTAATAGGGTTTTTGGTTCGATATATAAAATTTAACCAAAAATCATGATTTTGTGTATGAATAATTGATAAATTGTTAAATCCATGTATGGATAAAATGTAACTACATAAGATTACCCAATAGTTGTGGATGGGTAAATGAAATGAATTTCATGTTGCCAGCCACGATTGAATCATTGTGTAAGAATAACTATGTGGGTTATCTCTTAAGTAAGAGTAACCTCCATAATAAAACTTGTTACATCTCGATATTTTAAAAGGATATTGTGTTTGATAGTGTATATAACACGCAACATTGAGCTTAAATGAACCACATAATATTATTATTTAAATATATACCTTATAACCTAGCCATTAAATTAGTTGGTAAGAATATAATTAACTAGTTAATGAAATAATGTTTCTACTCAATATAAACGTGTTGAATAATTATTTCGGAAAGAAGCATTCTATTTTTTTCAAAACCATTTCATTCTCCAAAACTATATTTTGGAAAAAAATTAATTATTTTTGTGAAAAATATTATAATTAATGTCTTTAAATTTTAAAAATTATAAAAAAGATATGATTTTTTAATTCATCAGGTCAAAATTATCTTTGGATCAATTTTGAGAATTTTTTTAATATATGAATTTTCAATGAATAGTGAAAAATAATGATTTTATTGAAAATATTATAAACAAAGTTACATTTTTTTAAAATTATTTAAAAGAAAAATTATATCTATAATATTAAAAAATATTATGTTTACTAGAATCAATTTTATTGTTTAATTTTGTATAAATTTTTTTTATATATAAAAGGCATTTTTCCGGAAAAAAACAATTTTATATACGCAATATGTTTTTATCATTACAAATAAAATTGATCAATATTGGGGAATTATTTTAGTTAAATTCATATATTATATATTCAATAAAATATTTAAACTATCGTACAATATTTTTCCTAGAAATGGGATAAGAATAAAAATAGATTTATTTTTAAAAATGTATATTTTTATACAAAAAAATCATTTCATTTTGTGAAATTACTTTAAAATTAATTTCTACTAATTTTTAAAATTTAATTTGATAATATGGATTCCATATCTTTAATTAGGATGTTCAAATTTAGTAAATAATCCCATTTTATTTTTGGTCATTATTCACAGCAACCAAAGTAAAATTTATCACCTCCACAAAGGGTAAATCAGGATAATCTAGGTTGAAACTAATTGTAAAGGTCACCACTTTTCATATTATTTATTATTGTATGAATTTAATTTTAACTTTATCACCTAAGTATAGAAATTTAAATATTAAGGGTAAATTTCCTTAAAAATGGATTATATAATATTTAAATCAAAGAATGATACAAAAGGAAACTCTATTAGGTTTAAATATATCTTATGTTTTAACATAGAGAAAAAATAAAATGGTTAATGTATATAAATGGAAATATTGTTAATAATGAAATTATATTAATGATATCAATTTATTCTTAATTTTTATGGAGTAAATAATTTATACAAATTCTT
This sequence comes from Viscum album, assembly GCA_963277665.1. Classification (NCBI taxonomy): domain Eukaryota; kingdom Viridiplantae; phylum Streptophyta; class Magnoliopsida; order Santalales; family Viscaceae; genus Viscum; species Viscum album. The sequence continues at coordinate 277,499,508 of OY728127.1, forward strand.
TATCAATGCTAATATAGTATTTATTCAAATAATAGAAAAATTAAATAAATGATTTTTAAAATTCTAAAATAATTATAATTTGAGTGAGTTAGAGAGTTCCAAAAAATTTTCAAACAAATATAATATATTATTGGAATATAAAATGATAATATTATAATTTCATATTTAACTTGGGGTCTTTAAGGATAAAATGGATTAATTAAGGGGTTAAACCAAAGGTTAAGGTTTCAAACACCACATAAACCTATAATTCTTTTATTAGTTGATTGTATTTAACCACATAATACCTTATATTAAAATTAATGGATATTTGGAAGCATTTAATTACATAATGACTATACTATAATTTAATATTTTATGAAATTCCAAAAGATCATGTCACCACAATTATCAAAGGGAACCTCTTCCCCTTAGCTCTTCATATCTTTTGAGCCGTCTAGTTTGTCCAAAAACTATAAAAGTCACTCCACAATATCCTTATACAAATTATATATGTTATATTATTCAAAAAATACCATCCTTTGGACTGGTAAGAGGATATCTAATGGTGTAATTTCAAGGAGGTGGTAATCACCTTATCTGACACTATATTTAATTCACTTTACCTCCTCCAAATCACTGGTATTTATAAAACAAATATTTAGTATACTCAATATACTAAAACGATATTATGGTTATTAAATAACTATTATCCTCCCATTATCCCATCGAATGGGAAGTTAAATTATCTCTCATGTGTGAGTACAACTAACGATCTCAAGGTTACGATACTATTATTTTTAATCACCATATTTTATGTATAGTTAGTATGATGAGTTAAATGATTATATATGATATTTATTAAATTTTTATACTTATGTAATTATAATATATCATCTAATTTCTTACCATCCAATCCATTGGAAAATTATACAGTCACTCGCACGTACATGTGGACTACCACATCCACGAAGTGATACGATTTTTTTTCATTTCGGTTATACATGGATGGTAATAAGGATATATTTAATGAATAAATATTATAAATATTATATATATGATATAATTATTATTATATGAAGGTTATTTATTATTTATGTTTCTTTCCTTCCATCTGTAGAAAAGTGGAAACAACTTTCATCCATACAACAGACACACCATCTCAATGAACGATGTAATTCATATTTATATCTTTAACTATTATATATGACTCTAAATAAATATATTAATATATATGATATTTATATAATTATGAATATTATTTATATGATGGATCCATGATAAATGTAAAGGAAAAAATAACTAAACTAATATAATCTGGATAAATGAAACAATTAACACATAGAAAAAATATTTTAATAATGAATTATTGATAAATAGGTGTTAAAATATTATAAATGAATAATATATGATATCATAACTAGATTATTATTTTCTAGAAATAAAATAAATTTAAATTTACTATACAGTAGGTTAGTGTGCTTATGAAGAAAGTGGAACGTGAGTTAAGGGATTATCATCTCACTTTTATTTCTCTGTGTCACATGCCATGCTCATCAGTTGTTTTTTTATGTGTTGTTTATACTACCCAAGAATGGATTTTAAGATGATTATAAATAAAATTATTGGGACCTAAATGTCAACATAAGGTTATCTCTTTCAAGGGTCTTATGATTCAAAAAGTTCCAAAGTGGTTAGGGATTTAGGTTTCAATCCAAATTTAAATCAAGGTTGTTTATGCTTAAATTTTAATTCAGGAAATTATATGATCTATATTAGATAAATTATTTTATTTATTATTCTAATATATTTACTTCTTATGAATACATGTTTTCATTTAATTTTCTTCACTTCAATTACTAAGTAGATCTAAAAATGTTTTTAAGGGGAAACTGAATTTATTTTTCTCTCCTGTCAAAATGTTCTTTACTTACATATCTATTTTATCTAAAATTATATTCATGAATGTTTTTAATAAAATTTTTTTATTTTTTAAATAATTTTAAACAAATATTTTACATTTAAAAATTGGTTTAAAAAGAATCTTATTTTCATATTCCAAACTATGTACTTTTTAATATTTTACAAAAATGTGAAAGGTAAATTTTCTTTTAAGTTATGACATAAATGGGATTTCCTCTGTCATGAACACTCAATAATTTCATGAATTATTATATTGTTTCCATGTCTATTTTCAAATAAAATATTTTTAAGAATAAATTTTAAAATTTAAAATTTAAAAATAATTATTTAAAAATAGAGAGGATTTTTCCCTCATGAGATATTTAAATGATATTTTCATCTATGATAATTTCCTTTGATATTAATTAAGATTTAATTGGTTATGATCCAATGACAGCATCCTTAAAATTTCTCTGGATGGTTTATTATCATGATGATTAATGGTGTATGAAACCCATTTATTTTTGACGAGTTATGCTTTAATGATTTGATGAAATGTTTATAAAACCTATTTTCATTATATGGGTTATGATATAATGATATGATTGATATTTTATGATCATTTGTAACATATATTTTTGGTTTTAATTAAATAAAAAGTGAATATAAAATTATATATCCATATAATTCATCGGGTCAGGTTTTATATCTCATGATATAAATATGGGAAACAATTCAATATGCTTTATTTATTATGGGAAAAAGCTGATGTGCATAATCCATTATAGGAAATAAGTTGATGTGATTGATCCAATATGAGTAATATGTTTTGAGTTCTAATCTATTATGATTTTAGGGTATTTTAATTTAAACGTGACATATGAAAAGGATTATATACCTTTGATGTTTCTACACTTTTGTGACATGAACTTATGGTTCCTGACTAATTTATGATTTATCACACATAAGGTTTATGTATTTCGAAATGATATATTTTTATGTCTTGAATTATTTTGATGATATCTGACATATTGGTTATGAACTTACAAGTTATGGTTAGGATATCATACCATTATTCTTAACTTGTTGTTTAATATGATCATAAATTTATATCCCCCATTTTTATCCTTATGAAGCATATGAGTGAACCTTTTCTTGTGTATTATTTCCCCAAGATAGGAAGAAAGGTCTTAAGTAGGGCATGTCTATGAAGAGTACTAAATTTAAATATTTTTTGAGATATATTGAATATATTTCATTAAAAATATGATTTAGAATATAGTATCAAATGAAAGTAAACCTTTACAGTCCATGGGCATGTAATAGTGAAATTTACACAATTTTCATCTAAATTAATGTAATATTTAGGCATGAAATGTTTTTGTTGATATAGCTGGTATTAGAGAAGTTTTCAGTTAATCATCTATGATTTGGATTAGAGTAATTTAGTGAAAAACCTAGAGATAAGTTTAAATATATGATATCATCCTAAATTATTGTTAATGATCACTAATAAAAAATGGATAAACCTAAGGTGTAATATATTGAAAATAACGTGTCTTGATTTAGATGTTATATAAATAATTTTTCAAGTTTATGTGGTTTCCTACTGGGATTTGTTTTTCATATTATACTTTTTAGTATGAGTCATTGGCATGACCCTAGTGGAATCATTTTAACATTTAGTGTGATGGAAAATATGGTGATTATGAGAAACAAAATAGAGTGACTATGTGAGTGAAGGATATTAAGATTATTCCTATTCAGTTATACTGATATATGATTTAAATACCATACATTAAGAGACAATCAGATTCACTAAATATGAGAATGATTGAGTTTTCTAAGAGATAGGGTGGTGGAGACCATAGGGGAATGAAGGCTCAATTTTCTTTATGTCAAAAATTTGAAAAGAGAAACATAGGAGAATGCACCAATGGAAAAAAATTATGTGGTTAAAATATGTGAATAGAAAAATGAATTTATGAGGATAAATAAATAGTTATATGTAAGGATATTATGCTCATTCTAATGTATTATTCATAGTTTATTGTATTAAATTTGGGAAACCTAGGCATTATCTATGTCAAATACCTACTCTAAATGTTAAATCATTGAACAAGGAAGGAAATATGCTCTTCCATTTTATTTATGTTAAATTATTTAAGTGTTTATTTATATGGATTCAATAATTATTTTATATTAGTGTTATATCAAAAATATTTTGGATATATGAAGCCGAAAACATCTAAAGATTTTCCAAAAATCGGATTTGAAAACATATATCGAATGGTACGAATAATAAAGAAGATTAATAATGTTTACTTGATATAATGAGATAATTAATTATTATGGTAAAATATTGGTGGGATTGAAATTTATTAGTTGATGACAAAATTATTTAGGTCATCTATTATGATGTTTATTTCATTTTTTAATTTATGGAATATATTAAATAGTTTGTGAGCATATTTTAGTAATAATATTGGTGTTATTTTTTAGAATTATATATGTTTTCATACGAGTTTAACATAAGTGTTTTGGATATCATCTTTGGTTTAAGGTAGGTCATATGGTCCATGACATCGACACCCCCTTTTGTGGTTTTATGTGATAAGAATTTTAGTTTACTTGAATGTTTTATTTTGTTTTATAAAGAATAATCCATTGAGGTTTAAATAACACTTCATGATATTATATTATTTTAGGATAACTTAATTATCGTCCGTTTGATTATGGGACATAGATAATATCGTTTTTTGTAAAGTGATTTATTGAAAAATTGTTTATTAGTTTATATTTATGGTCAAGTTTACAATTACCTTTAATATTAGTTTCTAAATCTAATTCATGATATTTTTCTAAAGTTCAGTATTTTATAAGATTAAATAGTGAATTATCAATGTGATTAATGCTATTTTGAGAGATTTTTTATTAGTTTTAGGTATATAAAACCTTTAGGTTAAACATGTGGAAGTTGGAGGTGGGGATCACCACACCTTAACCTCCCATGAAAGGTTATGGTGGTGGGTACCAACAGAGTCCTAAACCTCCTATTCATGTTTAATTGTGGTGGGGACCACCCAAGTTCTCAAAATCTCCCAATCTAAATTTGGGAAAAGGGACCCACCGACCTCCCATTAATGGGGGGGGGGGGAACCTCTCAACTCCCTTATTAATGTGGAGGAGCCTCTTGATCTTCTTCCACATTAATTCTTCCAATGCACCAATTGATTTTTCCAAATCTCCCTTAATCAATTGAACTATTTTGAATATTATTCCAAAAAAAAAATCTATTATTTGGAGGCTATTATTTCATTTTGGTGGAATTTGGGAGAAGAAAGATCTTGGGAGAAATAAAGTTCTCCAAAGAATAACTTCATCTCCCAATGAAGAACGCTCTCCCGATGAATAATGCTCCACCAACGAAGAATGACCTCCTTTGACTTCTTCCTCGGAAGCATCTTGCTGAGGAAACCGACATGGGACGTCTTTGACGACTGACCTTTCCTCCTCATCATCGTCAACGAACCGACGTATGAGCTCTGAATTGGAGGTGTGTGGAAGATGCGACGAACGGGAAAAACTTTTTCTTCATCTTCATGACTCCGTTGATGTATCAACCTGAGGTAGGGGTTAATTCATTATATGATTAACACTTCCCATGTTCTACCCCCTTTTTCCTTGTGGTTTTGGGAATAGAAATTAACAAGGGAATATGGGAATTGAAAATATCTTCCTAGATCATTTTTTGGTTATGGTCATGGTGAACCTAATGCTACCGCTCTAATGCGGAGAGTGAGAGCCAAACTATCATGGCCCGTCCACCCCGCAACCCTTGTGTTGATTTGTGGTGTTCTTCAAAACGAAGTAAGGAGACAATGGTGTTGATGGAGATGAAAGCAATGACCACCCCACTGACGGCCTCCGCGACCCACGCCGCCCCTCCAATGCTCTGGCACCCCGGCCGAAATGCCACTGCGGTCTCCTCCCTTCTGGCCGAGCCGCCCTGGGACGGGCCGTGCTGCCCTGGCCACGCCATCTTTCCGCACGACCCGGCCCCGACCACCCCGTCCTCGCGGCGCCATTCGAGCTGAACCAGCCCCACTCCCACCGGCCACGCTAGACGCAGGCCTCCCGAGCCCCCGGATGAACCCACCCCATCACGGTGCCCCGGCCAAGCTGGCCTCCTGTTACCCTTGTGACGCCTCAGCCGAACCGGCTCGTGCCCTCTGGATGCCCTCTGGGCCGAATCGCCCAAGCGGAACCCTCCGGGCCAGACCTCCCTCACGCCGACCTGCGGCATGTCCGTGCCCTCGCGGCTGGTCTGTGCTATCTTGGATCTTCGCGGCCCTTCATCACCTGCTGGACTGGGCCCAATGGGCTGGGTCGACGCAAACCGGGTCGGTCCATAACGGGTCGGACCGGGTCAGCCCAGATCGGGTCGGACCGGACACTGGCCCACTACGAGCCTTTACTTTCGTTTGGCCAAATCCCTGGCACCAGACATCCATTTGACGAACCGTCAACCACACTGGTAATCATGGAGCATGAAGGTCCCTTTGAGTATACCCCACTAGAGTTTGGGGTGTATTTGAGTTACAGTCAGTTTGGATCGTGCATGAATCCAACCGGGCCCCCAGGACTAAAAGAATAATAACTTACAGACCGAGCATCTGATTGACGCACCATCTGTTGCGTTGAGACCCCTATGACATGGCAGAACTTTGAGATATTTCATCATGGGACTTTGGGAATGTTAGGGAATCAAACAGTATCTTGTGGATCAGATCCTCTCGAAACGAGTGAGCTTTTGTGCGGGAACCTAGTAGCTAGATGAGACATGACAACTGCTGGCCATTTGACATGGAGTGACTCGACTGGCCTAGTGGGTATCAACTGGTTGTGGTGGTAGACCCATGATGTAAGAGCATGCTTGGTGATGTGGAAGACCCACAATACTCGACAGGAGGAGTACCTCTACAAGCTATGAGGGGGAGTGTCTGGGTGTGGTGGCAGACCCACAGTAGGGAATGCCTATGTTTGACGCAGCAGTCCCACAATACTCGACACAAGGAGTACCTCAGCTATCCAAGGATAGTGGGAAGAACCTCTATGTGATGTGGTAGGCCCACTGTACTTGATTGAGTAGCAGTTCTCTAGCTACTGAGGTTTCTATAATGTGAATAAAATCTAGGTTGAGATGAGTCAGTACTTTTTTGTTTTCCTCATGATTGAGATAGATTACTTGACAACTTAGGTATATGTATGGTAATATTCTTATGTAGGGTTATCAATTAATTTATTTCTTTGTGGTTTATCCTTGCTGGAGTTTTTCAGACCTTGAGGGTCTCAGGGTCCCTAATGAGTATCGTTATACTCACCACTGCACAGGCTATTCCCACACCTTGTTATGTTGGATGTAGATGAAGGACAGTGCTGATTGAGGCTGAGAGTACCAAGACTGGATGGTACCCAGAGGTGGACCATACGACGTGACAGTACATGGAGGTGATGGATGGACCTGGAGTGTATAGGAGGCGATATGTACCTACCCTTCAGGTAGGAACCATGGAGGAATACCCAATGGCTCTTTTACATTTCTTCAGTTCTACTTGTACTTCCAGTTCCTTGTACTTTATAGTTGGGCTTTTATTTCCGACCCCTTTTACTTTTCAGAACTCTTTTTTTATATAGTTTCCTTAGTGTTTTCTATCCAGTTGTGTGCTCTGTTGTGAGAATTTAGAGGTTATAAAGGTAATGATTTCCCAACATTAGGGAATTATGCCTTTGGTGCTAGTCACCAGCCCCTGGCCTATGGAAGGCTAGCTTGGGGTAGTCACGATACGAGCCTCGGGGGATGTGTCGTGACAAATTGGTATCAAAGGAGTCGAATCTCCCAAAGAACATAGGGCTCTGATCTTTCTTTTCTATAAATCAATAGTGATAAGGGTAATGAGTGTGGTTTTTAATTCAGGGAGTCCAATGTTGGTGCGATGTCCAACATATCCATACACCAGGACCCTGACTTCTGATATTCGACTCAGTGCACAAAAGCACTAATTGCGTGTGTGTTTTCATAATTTTCATTAATTCAGCTCAACCAGGTCAGCTCACTAAGTATAAATTTTTATTTTAGGTCACCTATTTCTTTTCAGGATTCCTCCACGCAGACAGCCTGGTAGAGTTATGAGAGTTGTACGCACCGATATCCCACCGAGCGATGAGGCCTCGGTGTAGTGCCTTTTTCCAACGGAGGCACCATCGGTACCACTCCCCATTGGTCCACTGATGCCAGCAGCCCCAGCAGGAGACGATGCATGCTGCATTAGTCCATTTTAGGAGTTCCAGCACTAGAGGCCACCTAGGTTCAAGGGAGAGACGGATCCACAGGCAGTTGAGGATTAGCTGGAGGCTGTGGAAAGTGTTTTCCGACTGGTAGGGACACCAGCTGATTTCATGGTGATCCATACCACTAGCCTTATTGCAGACATCAGTAGGCAGATGGTGGAGCTTGATGCTCCAGGTTCCTGACGAGATGACACTTCATTGGGCAGACTTCGAGAGCCTGTCTTGGGTAGAGTTTTTCCTAGATAATCTTCACACAGTGCACAAACAGGAGCTAATTCATTTACATAAGAGATCATGATTGTAGCTCAGTACATAGCGAGGTTCACATACCTCTCATGATACTCAACCAATATGGTGTGGGACCCATTATTCAGGGCCTGGACCTTCGAGCATGGGCTCAGACGGGAGATTAGAGCTTCGATTGTCTCACTCTGTAACCCGACGTAGGCAGGGGTGTTAGAGAGAGACCTCTTGGTAGAGAGTTTCCTTGATAAAGAGTCTCCAACAGCGAGATCCACCACCAATCGACATGTAGTGGAGTCTTCGACAGCAGGTAACAGACAGATGTTGCAGAGGTCCAAGAGGACCAGACCTACAGGTGGACGACCGCATGACTCAGGATAGGTTGTGTGGGGCACCCGAAGCAGAGACAGACATGTCAGGAGTGGGAATTGTTACTCAGGTAGCGAGCAGGGTCACATGGCTCTGGACTGTCTGACCCAATGTACGAATGATCAGCGTATGGTCGAAGGACCGCCCAAGCAGAGACAAAGATTCGATCGAGGTGGTCCGCAGGGCGCATGCAGACACGGTAGAGGAGTTGGTAGTGTAGTTGGCAGTGGACTTTGTTTAGAGGTATTACTTCCACCACCACCAGGAGGTCCACCCCAACCGTAGGGAGTAGGAGGACTGGGGATAGGTCATCTCCAGGTAGCAGAGGCCTATGATCATGTCACTCCAGAGATGATACGAGGTTCGATCTGTGTCTACTCCACCATAGCTTCAGTACATATAGACACAAGTTCCAGTCACACTTTAATTTCCACTACTCTCATTCGGAGCTTAGAGATTCTGATGGAGTCATTGGCTCGATCTTTAAGGCTATAGACTCCTACGGGAGAGAATTCGATGATTATGCACTAGTGCTGGTATTGTGAGTTTAATCTAGGAGGCGAGATCTTCGGTTGGGATCACCTTGTATTGGTGTCGAGGCCTTAAGATGTCATCTTGAGTATGGACTAGTTATCTACCGTCCATGCTCAGATTGACTGTATTTGGCACAGTGTGGTGTGTCCACACAGATGGGACTAGGTTTACCTTCACAGGTGAAAATGGAGCCTTCGAAGAACAAGTTTTACTTACTCGGAGGAGAGTGCAACTGATCACTCATCAGTTGGCTAGCCTTTCCCTCGGATTAGTAGATGTGGAGAATCCAAGCTATCCTGTTGTGGTGGACCACTATGTGGATGTTTTCCCTAATGGTGTCCCAGGTCTACCTCCTCCCAGAAAGGTGGACCATTACATTGACTTTTACCCCAGGACGACACCGATATATACTCCAACGCATCAGATGGCTCTTGCGGAGCTTCACGAGCTGTGGGTACAGCTAGAGGACTTGTGGGAGAAGGGATTCATCCGGACCAGTGTTTCTCCATGGGCACCCCCAATTCTATTCTCCATGAAAGAAGATGGTAGCTTGAGGATTTGGGTTGACTATCGACACATGAACCAGGTGACAGTGAAAAACAAGGACCCACTCATGTGGATTGAAGAAATATTTGATCATCTGAAGGGTGCACGGTGGTTTTCGAAGATAGACATCATATCAGGATATCACCAGCTCAGATTTCGAGATGAGGATGTGCCGAAGACAGCCTTTAGGTGTTGGTACAACCATTATGAGTTCTTGGTTATTCCATTCGATGTAACCAATGCTCCAGCAGTGTTCATGGGAAACAGGAACATGATATTTCAGCCGTACCTCGATCGGTTTGTCGCAGTCTTCATCGATGACATTCTGATCTACTCGACTACTAAGGAGGAGTATGCCTATCATTGGCAGGTAGTACTGGACACACTTCAAGAGAATCATATTTATGGTATGCTCTTGAACTGCCAGTTTTGGATCCGAGAGTTTAACATTCTAGGACATGTATTCTTAGAGTATGGAGTTGTAGTGGATCCAGTGAAGATTTAAACAGTACATGCTTGGGATCTAGCCATAAGTGTGACGGAAGTACGATTTTTTCTAGGTTTGGCTGGATACTACTGGAGATTCATGCCATATTTCTCTAGAGCTGTAGCACCACTATTAGCCCTGACGAAGAAGGGGAAACCCTTCGTGTGGTAGGAGAGATTCCCGAATAGATTTCAGAAGCTGAGGTAGAGTCTGACTAGTGCCCCCATCTTGAGGCTTCCAGAGGAAGTCATAGAGTACGTTGTTTACTGCGACGCATTAGGGACCAGACTCAAATGTGTCCTGATGCAGGAGCGAGCAATGATCGCTTATGGTTTTTGGTAGCTGAGAAAGCATGACCAGAACTATGCTACCCATGACATAGAGTTAGAAACAGTGGTCTTCGCCTTGAAGATGTGGCGACACTATCTGATGGGCGAGTGTTTTACCACGTACTCTGATCACAAGAGTCTCACGTATATCTTCTCCCAGAAGGACCTGAACCTGAGATAGTGACGCTGTCTTGAGTTCTTCTAGGACTATGACTTTGAGATAGTCTATACACCTGGAAAGTGGAATGTTGTTGATGATGAACTCACCATATGATCGGGTATACCAATGTTCAGCGTGGTGATAGAGCAGCTGGCTGCTTTACAGATATCCTTTATGGATAGAGATGGAGCATCCACCCTTCAGTCTTTTACAATCACTCCTCCACTTCTTCAGTGAGTTAGGGAGGTGCAGCATGGGGAAAGTGAATGCAAGACACGACATGCTCAGATATCCACAGGGCGGGTAGCTGATTGATTTTATGAAGGTGGGGAGCATGTCATCCTCTTCAGATGATGTATGATGGTACCAGGGTCACTTCAGGAGGAAGTGTTGAGGGAGTTCCACACATCCCATCTAGCGGTACATCCAGGAGTGGCAAAGATGTACCAAAATATTTGATGACAGTACTTGTGGTTGGGAATGAAGAGAGAATTTGCTGAGTTTGTCTCTCGATGCCTAACTTGTCAACAAGTGAAGGCAGAGCATCAGGTACTAGTAGGCTTTGTTTAGCCTTTTGAGGTCCTAGAGTGGAATTTGGATGGGATATCCATGGATTTTGTGATAGGACTTCCATGTACATCTCAGGGTCATGACTCTATCTGGGTGATCATCGACCGACTCACCATGTCGTCCAACATCCTACCAATCAGAGATCACGGTTTAGTAGAGAGCTTGGGATGCCTCTACGTGCAGGAGATTGTGCGGCTACATGAAGTACTTTTGAAAATTTTATCCGATCATGATGCACGTTTCACTTACCGACTATGGAAGGGGTTGAAAGAGGCTTTCGAGACGCAACTTCTTTTGAGCACCGCCTTCAATCCTTTGACGGATGGCCAGACTGAGCAGACCATTCAGACCCTTGAGGACATGCTCTGTGCATGTGTCCTTGACTTCGGTCGTAGCTGGGAGGATCACTTAACTTTGGTGGAGTTTTCATACAACAACATATATCACTCCACCATTGGGATGACACCTTTTGAGGCATTATACGGGTGACCTCGTAGATCAACTTTGTGCTAGACTGACCCTGGGGAGTCAACACTAGTGGGACCAAAGATGGTAAGGGCTACCACAAAAAAGGTGTAAATCATCAAGGAGCAGAAGAAGACTGCACAGAGTATGCAGAAGTCGTATGCCGATAGGAGACAAACACCTATAGAGTTTGAGGATGGCAGCCATGTCTTTTTTACATGTGTCACCTCGATGAGGTCTATGGAGATTTGGCTGAGGTGTAAAGTTATCTCTGAGATTCATCGGGCATTTTTAGGTCTTCAGCAGAGTTGGAGAGGTGGCATACCGCTTACCACTTCCACCTCAGATGCACCGGGTGCACGACGTCTTCCACGTATCCCATCTGAGGAGATACGTGCATCACCCCTCTCACATCGTCAACCATAGCGAGTTGGACGTCGACGATGGGGTGAAAATTACGGAGGTTCAAGTAGAGATTGAGGATCGATATGAGTGGATCCTTCATGGATGGTTAATACCTATGGTGCGCATTCGTTGGTAGCACGGGAACCTCCAGGAGTGAACATGGGAGCGGGAGGCTCAGATGCATGCTTAGAACCCCCACTTGTTCCCTTAGTTGAGTTGTGTCTTATGGGGACATAGAGCCTTGAGGTGGGGAGAATGTAAAGACCTGGAATTTCCATGTATTTTTTTTATTTAAATGGGAATTTTATGAGTCCGCAAAAATTGACGACGCGTGATTCTGAGGCTCGGAGTGTCCATAATCAATTTATAAATCTTTTTTCAGGTACATTCAGTAAATATATGAGTGGGTTTTTCTAACTTTTGAGCCGGTGCTCGAAATTGAAATATGAGGGCACCGTTTAATTCATAGTGATAGTTTTCATTTATGATGACTTTCACCTCGATGATAGTTGGTCGAGGGTGAAAGTTTTTTTTGGTTTTTGTGGAAATAATAAAATAAAATCAACACAGGTTTTATTTTATTTTATCGATTATAACCACCCATGTTGAAGTTGGAGGTGGGGACCACCACACCTTAACCTCCCATGAGAGGTTATGGTGGTGGAGACCACCCAAGGCCTAAACCTCCTCTTCATGTTTAATTGTGGTGGGGACCACCGGAGTTCTCAAAACCCTCCAATTTGATTTTGGTAGTGGGGACCATCTGACCTCCCATTAATGGGGGGGGGGGTGGGGAGGAAAACCTCTCAACTCCCTCATTAATGTGGAGGAACCTCTTCAGCTTCCTCCAAATTAATTGTGCCAATGCACCAATTGATTTTGCCAACTCTCCCTTAATCAATTCAACCAATTCGAATATTATGCCAACAACATAATCTTTTATTTGGAGGATTTTATTTCATTTTTGTGGAATTTGGGAGAGGAGAGAGCTTGGGAGAAATAATGTTCTCCAACAAAGAACTTAATCTCCCAAAAAATAATGCTCTCCTCAAAAAGAACACTCCACCGATGAGGAACGACCTCCTTCGACGTCTTCCTCAGAAGCATATTGCGGACGAAACCAACGTCGGACCTCTTCAACGACCGACATTCCCTCCTCATTGTCATCAACGAACCGACACACGAGCTCAGAATTGGAGTTGTGTAGTGGATGCGATGAACAACAACAACTCCATCTTCTTCTTTGCAACTCTGTCACGGTATCAACCCAAGGTAGGGGTTAATAATTATTTGATTAACACTTCCCATGTTCTCCCCTATTTTTCCTTGTGGGTTTGGGAATAGAAATTAACAAGGGATTATGGGAATTGAAAACATCACCCCTGATCATTTTTTTATGTTCTTGGAGAACCTCATGCTACTGATCTAATGCAGAGAGTGCCGACCAAACTAACATGGACCGTCCTCTCGGTAACCCTAGTATTGATTTTCTCTGTTCTTCGAAACAGTGGAAGGTGACAATGGTGTTGAAGGAGACGATGGTGATGAAGGCGATGAAGGAAAAGACCGCACCACCCTTGGCCTCCACAACCCGCGCCGCCCCCGCGACGCTCCGACGTCCCGGCCGAACCGCCCCCACGGTCTCTGATCTTTCGGATGTGCCGACTCTGGCGTGAAGCGCCTACCTGGACACACCATCTACTGGCCAAACCGGCCCCGACCACCTCTTCCACGTGGTGCCCTCTGGGACGAACTGGCCCCGCACCCGCCAGTCGCCCCCGCCACCAGCCTCTGAGACGCCTCGGCCGCTGGCTTCCCGAGCCCCCTCCTAAACCCGAACCCCTGTGGCACCCCAGCCAGGCCAACCTCCCACGACCCTCATGGATCCCTTTCCAAGCCGACCTCCCATGTACCATGTGGCACCCCAGCAGATCCCGCCTCTTGTTCCCTTCGTGGAGCCCCGACCGAGCTGACCTCCCACGCCCCTCGTGGCGCCCCTGTCATGTCGGCCTCCCGCGCCCCTCGCGGTGCCCTGTGGAACCATCTCGTGCCCTCATGGAACACTCCGGGTCAAATCGCCCATGCAGAACCCTCCGCACCGAACTTCCCTCATGCTGACCCACTTCCGGTCTCCGCCCTCACGACCGGTCTGTGGCGTCCCAGACGGTCCACGCCTTCTCAGCTCTCTGCGGCCCGCTGGGCCGGGCCCTACGGGCCGGGCTGAACCCAATGGACTTGCCCACACAAAGGGCCAGGACAGACCCAACAGGTTGGGCCAGGTCAACCTGAACTAGGTCGGTCTGACCATGTCGGACTGGTCCCGGGCCCACTACGACCCTTTACTTTCACTTGGCCATATATTTGTCACCAGACGTCCATTTGATGAACCAACAATGGAGATGGTAATCTTGGATCATAAAGGTCCCTTTGAGTATACCCCACTAGAGTTTGGGGTATAGTTGAGTTACGGTCAGGTTGGATCGTGCACGAATCCAACCGGGCCCCCGAGACTAAAAGGCTGACAACTCACAGACTGGGTATCCGATTGATACACCCGCTATTGCATTGAGACACCTATGACATGTCAGGAATTTGAGATACTTCTTCGTGGGACTTAAGGACAGTTGGAACATCAACTAGTATCTTGTGGAGCGGATATTCTGAAGACGAACGTGCTTTTGTGCGGGAACATAGTAGTTGGATGAGACTTGACGACTACTAACCGTTTGACTCGGAGTGACTCTACTGGCCTAGTGGGGAGCACCTGGTTGTGGCAGCAGATCCACAGTGGAGGAGGATGCTTGGTGACACAACACACCCATGTTACTCAATAGAAGTACCTCTGTAGGATATGATGGGAAGCGCTTGGGTGTGATAGCAGACCCATGGAGGGGAGAGCCTCTGTGTGATGCATCAGACCCATGGTACTCGACAGGAGAAGTACCTTAGCAGTCCAAGGTTCGTGGGACGCACCTCTATGTGATGCATCATGCCCACTGTACTCTATTGAGCAGGAGTTCTCAAGCAGCCAAGGTTTTGATAATGTGAATAAAATCCTAGTTGAGGTGAGTCAGTACTTTTGTGTTTTCCTCATGATTGAGATGGATTACTTGATAACTATGGTATATGTATGGGAATATACCTAAGTAGGGTTATATGTTAATTTCTTTCTTTTTGGTTTATCCTTGCTGGATTTTGTGAGGACATGAGGGTCTCGGGGTCCCTAATGAGTATCGTTATACTCACCCCTGCACGGGCCATGCCCTCACCTTTTTGTGTTGGATGCAGATGACAGACAACGCTGATCGAGGCTGAGAGTATCAAGACTATACGGTACCCAGAAGAGGACCATATGGCATGACGGTACACTGAGGAGAAGGGCAGACCTAGAGTGCTGAGGAGGTGATCTGTACCTACCCTTCAGGTAGGAAGCTTGGAGGACGACCCAACATCTATTTTTTCCTTTCTTCAGTTGTACTTGTACATCAAGTTCCTTGTACTTTATAGTTGGGCTTGTATTTCCGACCCCTTACACTTTTCAACACTCTTTTGTTATATAGTTTAATTAGTATTTTTTATCTAGCTGTGAGCTATTTTGTGTGCGTTTACCAGATATAAAGGCAATGCCTTCCTAGTTTTAGGGAATTACGCCTTTGGTGCTAATCGCCATCCCATGGCCTATGGAAGGCGGGCTTGGGGTTGTCAAAGCACGAGCTCCGGAGGCTGAGTCACGACAACTAACTAGATACACAATTAAAATAGAGACGAATGAATTCCTAACTCGAGGAACGGGGGACCCAAATTCTTTCTTATTCCAAACCAGAGGGTCACACAAGCATCAAGTAAAAATCATAGGGGAAACATGATCCATGGTTGTAGCATAGATGTGACTCCTCGTGGAAGAATGTTTATGGGTGAACCAAGTGAAAAAATGGAAACACATAGGGAAGAGAAGATCTCATCTTTGAGGATTCAGATCCCATATGAACGGAAGGGAAACAATATCATGGACCGTTAAATTCAGATCATTTTCAAGATTATGTGGTTTGATTATTTTAATTTCCAGGGATTGTTAGGATATTAAAGATATAATTAATATCCTTTGAAAAGCCTTTGAAATTCTCAAACAAGGTATTAAACTTGATTTACATCAAATAAAATGTAAGAGGGGTGAAATTGGAAAATTGTAAAAAGTCGGAAATGAATCACTGATGGGAGAGTCACTAAAGTGAGTCACAGACATTGACCTACCGACTAAGAGTCACCAATGTGACCCATCAATGGCTGACTCACTGAGTTGAGCCACCAGTTCCAGACCTACCGATGTCAGGCCTAACATCACCCGAGTTATTAACTCCTGAACTACTGATTCCTGAGCTATTAATGTTAGAGCTATTGATTCCCAATATACCGATGTCATACCTACAGACGCTGATCCACCGATGTGGAGATACCGATACAACTTATCGATGTTGAGTCACCGACACGAACATCCAATGTAAAAACTAAAATTTTGGAAAACTCTTCAAATGAGATACCATTTCCTCCCAGAACACCCCAACCACTGGATTTTTACATAGTAGTGGACATTGGAGGTTCGTGCCATTACTTTAAAATATTAAAATATTATGAAAATACCAATAGAGGAAAATTAGGATAATATATGTTAAAAAATTTCATCGCTTTTCAATTTATGTGTAAATATATACCTTATAATTAAAATTATAGCACTTTATTAGTGAGAAAGAAATTACCATGTTTAGGGATTAAATAGGATAACTAAGGGGTTAAACCAAAAGATACTATTTAAAAAACAACTTAAACCTATCAAAATTTCATTGTTAGATAGGATTTAAACCCATTAAAAAATAATATTCTAATCCCTTGATATTTTGGTGCATTTTTATAGATAATTAATTTATTATAATTTAATTTTTTAAGAAAATCAAAAAGTTCCCCTCAGCTCAATTATAAAAGGAAACTTCCTACCCTTACTTATTAAAACGTTTTTATCCATATAACTTGAAGAAAACATTAAAAAATACCTCCACAACATCCCTAGACACATTATATAGGTACTGGTCTTCCCAGAAAACCAAGACTAGGATAGTTAAGAAGAGATATAATGGAGTTCCTTCGAATAGGAAGAAATATCCTTAATCGAACACTTTAATTTTTAGTTATCCTTACCTTCTATGAATCTATGGTATTCATCATATAATATTAACTTCTATATCATATAAATAATAAAAGTTTATTATTATTATTAAATTACCATTATAAACTCTATTTCACGTCAAATGGGATGCGAAATTATCGCTCATGCATACATATGGATTACCATCTCCACATAGAGATACTATTAATTTTTTATCACAATATTTTATGGATGGGTATTATATTGTGTTTAATTTTTATATTTGATATTTATTACATAATTATACTTCTAGAATTACAATACCACTTCTACCTTCTTACATTCTAATCTATTGGAAAATGAAAATGTCGCTTGTGTGTACATCACTACTACAAAACACGCTTTTAACAGTGGTAAAAATGATCTCTGTTAGCGATTAAAGGTGCTCTCAATATAAGTGATATTAAAAATCCCAAACCATTATTTGTTCTAGAATAACTGATGATAAATGTCCCTTTTCTAAAAAATTCCAATAATTATTGAAAAAGAGTGCCTTTATAATAATTTTTTGGATGCTCTGATAAATGGGTCTCTTAATCAGTGCTGATAAATGATCCATTTATCAGCGCCAGATGAATTAGTGATAAAGAAACCCTTTATTAGTGCTTCATGTAGTACTGATAATGGAAATTTCAACTCCTAAACAAATGTGGACCTACAAAATCCATGAAAAAACCTAATAAAATGAATCCCAATCAGAATAGATAAAGGGGAATATAACTGTATACTAATTTGGATCAGAATAAAAATAAAACATTACACTATCATTTCAATTCAAAATCTGCGTACAAAATATTTTCCTTAATTTCATATTTATAATTATCCAAAAAAATTACAACCCATATATAAAATCAAAACTATCATACTCTTTTCAATGATCAAATTATTTATAAATTTTTATTCCTAAATAAAACCAATGTATATATATATATATATGATTATATAGAATAACAAAAAATTCCAATTTTAATTGTATATAATCCACAAATGATAAATTATATTATTAATTACTATATATATTAAGGATATTATTATTTAATCATGGGTAGGATTGATGTGTGGTTAATTGCTACATGCCGGAAATATATAATGGATCATTTTACTATTGTTTGAAAACAATATGATCTATTTTTGTAAAAAATTACAAGGTGGGGGGAATTTTAAATTAGAAAAATCCTTATATTGGAAACACACACGTTGAGTAATACCGACCACATCACGTTTCAAATTGATATGTGGTCGATTCCTATACATAAAAAATTAATTATGGATAATTTTTCTAAATTTTTAAAAAACTATGATATTTTTTCTTAGGTTTGGCTGTATGATACAAATTTTAAACTAAAATGAAACTTTTATATAGAAAACACAAACATTGATTCATATCAACCACATCATCTATTATATAAATGTTCAGTCATTTCTTATATGTTAAAAATTAATTATGGATAATTTTACTAATGTTAAAAAAATCGATATTTTTTTCAATTTTTTGGCTTTTTGCGGAGAATTTTAAATTAAAATGACACTTATATTGAAAACATTAACTTTGAGTCATACTAAAAACATCATGCATCGTATTGATATGTGTTAAACTATTATATGTCATAAATATATTATGGACCATTGTCCAAATTTTTTAAAGCAATCCGAGATTATTTTCACTATTTTTACTCTGTGATACACATTTTAATCTAAAATGACACTTCTATTTTGAAAACATGTACTTTGATTCATACCAAACACATCATGTGTTAGATTGATGGATGATCAATTCTAGAAAATTAAAAATATATTATGTATTGTTTTAATTAATATTTATATATAGTCCAATATCATTTTCTTGGTTTTGAATATGTGATGTTCATTATAATCTAAAATTAAACTTATATTGACAAACACTAACTTTGAGTCGTACGAAAAATAATCATGTGTCTGATTGTTGTGCGATCAATTACTACATTTCATAAATATATGATGGATTATTTACTTAATGTTTTTTAAAAAATATGAGTTCATTTTCTCAGTTTTTTTGTTGTGATATGCGTTTCAAACTAAAAGGACACTAATCTTTTAAAAACACACAACTTGGGTCATAGCGACCACATCATGTGTTAGATTAGCATGTAATCAATTGATACATGTCTGAAAAATATTATGGACCATTTTTCTAAAATTTAAAATCAATATAATCTCATTTCATTGATTTTGGCTATGTGATATACATTTTAACATAAAATTACAATTTTATATTGAAAACACACACATTGAGTATTACCGACCACTTCGTGTGTTAGATTGATGATCAATCGATTCTACATGTTAGAAATAAACTATTAATTTTTTCCTAATGTTTTAAATTAAATCGATCTTGTTTTATATATTTTTGATATGAGATATTCATTTAAAAATAAAATGAAACTTCTATATTGAAAACACACACTTCAAGTCATATTGACCACATAATGTGTCAGATTGACATGTGGTCAATTCATATACATTAAAAATAAATTATAGTTCATTTTTATAGAACTAGAAAATAACCAAAGAAAATTTACTTGGTTTTACTTTTGAGATACTTTTTTTAAAATAATATATCACTTTTATATAGAAAACATTAACTTTGAGTCATACTGACTATATTGTCTTTCATATTGATTTGCGGTCGATTCCTACACATCAAAAATATATTAGGAATAATTTTCCTTAACATTAAAAAAATCTCATTTTCTTGGTTTGGCTATGTGATATGAATTTTAATATAAAATGAAACTTATCTATTAAAAAAATATAATTTTAGTCATGTCAACCACATCATATGTCCAATTAACATGAGTTTCATTCTTATTTGTCAAAAATATATTATGGATCATTTTCCTTTAATTTGAAAACTAGAAAATCTCATTTTTTCTATTTTGGCTATATGATACACAATTTAAACTAAAATGACCCTTTTATATAAAAAACATGCACTTTGAATCATACTTACCACATTGAATATTAGACTAACATACGATTGATTCTTACATGTCAGAAATATATAGTGTATCAATTTCTTAATATTTTAAGAATATATGATTTCATTTCAGGTTTTTGGCTATTTTATATGGGTTTTAAACTAAAATGACATTTTTGTTTTTAAAATATAATATTCACGTCATATAGACCACATCAGGTTTCAGATTAAAGTGAGTTCAATTACTATACATAAAAATGAATTTGAGAATATTTTCCAAAATATTGAAAATAATTTGGGCTATTTTTCTTAGTTTTGGCTATGTGTTGTGCGTTTTAATCTAAAATGATTGTTTTATATTAAAAACATTCACTTGGGGTCATATCAACCCCATCATTTGTTGGATTGGAGTATGGTCAATTCCTACTCATGTAAATGAATTATGGATCATTTTCCTATTGTTGGAAAACAATCTATGTTTGTTTTCTCATTTTTTTGAATGTGGCATCTTTAACTAATGGGTAAATTTAACAAAATAATTATCAAATAAAAATGAAAAAAAAAGTAAGTAAAAAAAAATAAGATAAAATATGTGAATTTTATCTAAATTAGTAGTATTAATTCACCTCTTCATGATGCATATATACATTCTCACACCATTTATTCTTCCCATTAATTTCTAAACAAATTCTATTTCTCCATTATACTTCTCCTTGAGAAAAAAAATCAAAACAAATATATAATAACTATGATAATAATTATTCACACCCCAAATATCTTCATAAGGTAATGGATCATACTAGATAACACACGTAATAGGCAATCACCTAAATTTGATGATGGAAAACATTCTAACACCAGGTTCACTTTATACTCATCTATAAAAAAATTTACTTATTTTTTTATAGTATGTATATTGTCAAAAATCATGGTATAAATGAGGTAATATAGATAAACATAATATTTAGACATATTTTTAACAAAATTGTAATTACCTTAAAAAATTAACTTTTTGGGGATTAGAGTATTTTGATGGTTTATGATATATTTATTAAATTTTCAAACATAATATCCATAGTAATTTTCATTATCTATATTCGACCACTGTAGAAATGTTGACCAAAATAAGTAAATTGTTTAGGAATATGTCTGGAATTTAAATATTTATATATATAACTTAACTTTTTTTTGATGTAATCCATAGGTTTTTTATATTCAGTCACTGACTTCAAACCATTATTTATCCTATACATAGAGATCAAACTATTATATAACAATTCTTATTAAAATATTAATTGAAACATATAATTTTAACATTATTAATAAAATGTTTATTGTAGTTGATTACAAATTCACAATACACATCATTTTTGGTTTTTTTGATCGATATCCACGAATTGGATTCCAAAAATAAATATTTTGGGTAAAGAAATTATTTGTGGTCGACATATTGTGATTCCTAAAAAATAAAAAACAAATATGATATTAATATATATATATATTATGATTTGATTTCGTAGTTTATATTTTAGGCCTCAAAAAGTGATTTTTGTCTATTATTTTCATCTCAAACACCTCATATAGCTCATATTTTTCATTATCCAATTATTTCAAATCCAATTTGATTTTTTTATAAATGATAAACAAATTAAAAAAATCCAAATCATGGTTCATAGTTATTTCCCTTTATATAGTAGTAATATATGTGTCTATAGAAAATATTAATAGAAATTAAATTTAATGAAAATATTAGATGATTTTTTGGAAAGAGATTTTATGAAAATGTAGAATATTTATGTAACCGAAATTGATACTACCATCTATTCAATCTTGAGAATCTCATTTAAAATCATGATAAAAACTGCATTTATAATGAAAGTTCCAAATATTTCTTCTTAATGTAGAATTTAGGATACACCATTATCTTTGAATGTGGTGTCTCCATGAAGTTGTAATGATAATATATGTTGTTTTTGATTTGGAGGGAAGAAGGTACTCAAAGAATATATTTTATTTTTTATAGTTTTATCCACTAGATTTTCATGATATGACCTTCCATTTCCCCATCATTTTATCTGTTTATAATTCCATGCCACAATTTATACCTTTTTTCATCAACTTTTATAGGTTTATCATTTGAAAATATTTGTTGATGAAATACCTCATGTATCTTTATAAAATTAGATAGCCATGCTATGAAAGTTCCAATAACACCATTGGCCATTGTAATATCTAGATAATCAAGTGGAATATGAAACTCAATGCACAGATCTTGAGCTACCTCAATCCCCACTATCATGTGATCTTTTGGTAGTTATTTTTTGTTTCAAATGTATCCAAGGATATTATACATTGTACCCCTTGAATAAATGTGGTTCATGTGTTTGGATAGATAAAAATCACATACAACATCACCATATAATTTTCTAGAAATATAATGTTATCTGAAGTCATTTGATTATCATTTAATAGAAATAATAATGAAAAAATAGATTACCTCTGGAAAGGTATGTAGTTTAGTGTAATGACTAGCCTCAAAGCTAGTGGGTTCATTTATTTTTTCATATGATAATATTCTTTCATCCATCAGTTCAGTTTGAAACTTTAAAATATATTGTTGTGCTAAAATAGAATAGAGAAAAGTTTCTTGAAAATAATCTATTTGTTCATGAAATCCATTCATCCTCTGATATGATACTTCTTATAGTTTACTATTCTCGAAATATGTTCTAGGAGACACTCCAAAACCCACATCTCTAACATGACCAAATTGTTATAGCTGCATCAAATCCACTAAAAATACCTTCTCTTCTGGTATGGTCATTACTGATTCTTGTGTCCAAGCTGTATAGAATACATAAGAACATCAATAGGTATTTTTATTTAAAAATATTATAAACCATACTGAATTACTGTTATGTTATACATACACATGCTTCCAATATTTATGTTATGTTTTCATCAACTAGTTTTCCTTATTTACGCGAGCCTCCATTTATAACACATGATGAGTGATGAAATTGGGTTCGGATTTTGATTCACCAATATGGATATAAACAAAGGAAAAAATATTGTTTCATATCAAATAAAAACTTTAATATTCATTTAAAAAACATACCAATTTTTTCTTAATGAATCATAACACATCCTTTCTTTGTGATAGGGGTACATTGGTTTTGATTAATATTTTTTATTTTCATCACACCTTTGATGTTTCATAAATTAATAATTTTTAATGAAATTGGATAGAATAAATAAATTCAAGTACTATATTATTGACTAAAATGCAGCTGAAAATATTTCTCATCTCGACGACTAATGAATGCATTTTATGTTTCCTTCATTAACATTTGCTTCTAAAAAAATGGTGGTTGGGGATTTACTTTCCCCTTAGTATCTCTAATATTAATCTTTGTTAGAAGGGTTTGGAATCCATTATTGAATTTCAAAGAATCCATGAGGAAAGATTTCCAAAAAAAAATGATATAAATAAATTAACCCTGTATGTATCAACGAAAATTTAATCGATGCTTCATTGTATAATATTTATGTAAAATATACAATATATATCATAACAATACATTTATATCTTCTGAAAGGGTTTCCATTATTACAATCTAGAAAAGGAACCAAAAATCAATATGAATTGTAAAATTCCTCTTCATTTTGACCCTAATGTAACTAATGAACATTGAATTGTTTCCTTAAATAGGTTGGCCACATTGATTCCATCCAAACTCAAATTTTATACACTTATTTCATCCCATGATAATTTAAGTCAACACTGTGGTGATACATCGATCTTTTTTGTATCATCCACATGATGTTTATCCATAATAAATTCTATTGTTTCATTATCATTCACATATTATTTCCTGAGTTTGGTAACATCATCATGCGTAGAAGAAAATGTATGCATGTGTAGTCAAGAAGTTATTTTATATTATTTTAATACAGTAAAGAAAGAATAATATTATGAGTAAAATTATAGTATATTAAAAAACATCAAAATTCTCATTGAACTCTATTTCTCTCTCTTAAAGGATAATGAGATTTTATCCTCTATAAATAATCCAAATACTCTCTTTTTAGTTCCATCTAACTTACAATACACTATCTACAATGGGAAAACTATTAAATTATTGTGATCTACCAATGAGATGGTAATATTTGATTGAATTTTCATCTAACACTATAGTTTTCTTAGACCCATGTAGGAATATCGACCAATTCTTGTTTGTTGTATCTAAGATATAAAATAAATTCACTACTTGTGATTCGATTAGGAACGGATTTTCACATTCCCCTTTTATAATTAAATTCACCTTCATGAATCCCACTTGATCTAATGACATTACACTCCTATTGTCAACCCATTTGCAATAGGAAATCGATACTAGAAATTTTGTATAATCTAACTCATATATCTTTTCAATAAATCCAAAATATTACATATTCACATAAATTTGATTAATATCCTTGGAACTAGATATGTGAATCACTTTTTACACAATCCTAGCCCCCAATATTTTTCACATTAAGGTATTAATCATGTTCTTTTGTATAAAACATTTAAAAATTAATTAAAAAATAATTTTATGTTCTAACATTTACATTAGGTCCCCTATCTATCCATCAATGTCTTTCGGTAACTGAATTCTTCTTTTCAGATAACTCCTTATAAAGATTATATCAAAACCATTATATAGAACATTGATTGTTTTTAATTTATATCTATCTTCCATACCTTGATCGATTCAAATATCTAAGAATTTATTTTTTGGAATTCAATGTAATGATCGATATCATCACAATTATATAAAATGTAAAGGTTCATTTTCTCATACTATGTGATGGTAATTGTAACAACATATCTCCCATAAATCCTTCCACCCATAAGTCATCTATTGTGATGAGACTATAAGAGACAAATTCTATTAACATATCCTAGGTAATCAATAAAAAATTCCATAGTCTCTTCAACAATATATCATTATGTAGTAATTTTTTTCTAACTTCATTTCTTGACATAACCATTCAAAATATTCATCTAATGTTTAATAGGTTATTTCAATTTGTAATGTATAATACCACGTAGTTGAACCTCTATAACCATGTGATATTTTAGGTGGAACATTATATCAAATAATTATGGTGGGATGGACATCTCTAATTCACATAATATGACTACAACTTCCAAAATCAGGATTGGAAACTGAACCGAGTCTATACCTTTACTATGTATGGATTTTAAAAATAAAAAAATCCTGGTTAATTATTATCATTAATTTTTATAGAGAATGAAATGTTAAGGGATGAGAATATAATATTTCATCAAAACAATATATTCATATGATTTTAGTCACATTAAATTCAAATTATTACTTGAAACAACATTCTTGAAATTTGATGAATACCCCTCCAGAAATTTTACACCATTAATGAAAATGAAAAATGGTAAGATTTTCTATCCAGATAGAGTGTAGGATGATTGATGATGAAATTTTCTCCCTTTACCATTCACTGCTTCCAACTATTCCCTTATCCCCTTGTTAATCATGTATATCCTAATGTTGATGGAATATTTTTTTCATGAAAATTTGGTAACGTTCCAATAGAAATATCAAATAAATTTTTTCAACATGCATGATATTAAGAAAATGTCTGACATAAAAAAAATCCAATACTGAAATTCAAATTAAATTTATCTCATTTACCAACCTTACTTCATATGTTTTATTTTTGAAAATAGTGTACCAAAATCATTGGAAATATCTATCACTTTATCAAATAATTGATCACCCATTAATAGATATGATGTTTTACCTTCTTCATTATTACCATTGAATTCTGTCATCCAAGATCAGTATTTATGTCGTTGAGGAAAAAATTTAAAGTGTCCTAAAAATATAGTCTTCATGGAATACTGCAACAAAAATTAGTTTGGGAATTATTTAAAAATGGGACACCCCAACAATCCTTTAATTCTATAGCCTAACCACTTTCATCCCGCTATAGGGTTCCCTCTATGAAAATTTGGGTGGGGGAGACATGTATCCTCTGGAGGTTCCTACTTATATCCACTTATTTTACACCTTTATTTTGATTCACCTTGGAAATTGTCTCCCATGGTACTACTTCTCTCTCATTGGTGGTGGTATTTTTTTTTGGGTTTGTGTTTCTTCTGCCAGGTTGGTGTTCCTTTTTGGCATGGCTTTAGTCAATGGTGCTCTTCACGGTCGGTACATCCTTTATATATATAGGTACCTCTTCCTCCTATCACCATCTGTTTCTATGTTCCAACCTCTATTAGGCCTGGATATCTAGATTTTGGGATGGTTTGGGATGTGTTGGCTGAGGCTTTATCATTTTCCTAGTATGAATGGCTTGAAACAAATGATGGTTTCCAAAGAAACTCCATTCTTCTACTTCCTCTACAGTTTCGTGTCAACATGTATGACATTATTTTTTTGGTTCCTTGGGACCATTATGGAATGTATGGTGTTCTTGTATATGTGTGGACCTCTACCAAGGGCTTTGTGTGCTAAAATCTTCTTTAATCACCTGGTCCATTACTCCTTCCATGGTAGTCTGGTGTTGGGGCCTCCATGGGGGTTTTTGGATGTGATGTTTGAGTGGATGATGATTACCAGGAGGCTGGTGCTGGATTCTCCCCCATTGGTCATTTTTTGTGATTCTTCTTACATTTTAATCATTAAAGATGTATTGTTAGTTGTTTTTTTTTGGATCATTCTATTTTTTTATCAATGTAGTTTCTTAAATTTTTGGATATGTTTGATGTTGGAGAGTTATTTTAGGTTCTTCGGTTCCATCGGTGTTCTCACCAGAGTGGTGGGTTATTTATTTTCACTAATGGATACATGTAATTATTTGATATATTCTGATCACCATTGGTGTAGATGAAAATGATGGGATTATTTCCAATCGAGTAGGGTGGCTCAAGGCGGTTCACGGCTTGAGGTGTGGACATGTGGATTTTTTGAATGTTGTGTCATATTTTGAATTTCAATCCTGAATTTTACTTTTGGTGATTTGGTTCGGATTTAAGAGCCTATATAATGTTAATATTTTTGGTCTTTGAATTTTTTTATCTATTATTGAGAGGTTCCCACTCAACCAAAAATTGGTTTATTCAGAAATTTAAAAAAAGGATTTGTATTATAGCTTGAGAAAGTTTCATAAGCAGAAAAGTCATTTATCATCCCATAAAATATGTCCCTCAATGTGAATTCTTCACTTCTATGAGAATTATACACTATAACACCTTTATCCCACATCAATTTTAGCTATACGATCAATGGATCCAAATAGACATCAATATTAATTTCAGGTTGTTTGGGTCCAAATATAAATATAGACAACATAATGTATTTATGCTTCATGCATAACCATGGAAGAAAGATATAATTTTACAACATGAATGACTATGTAGTGTGAGTACTACTCTATACATAAGAAATATTTATTCCATCTGTAGATTACACATGACAATTGTTTAATGGATCATTTCAAAATTTAGGATACTCATAATATATTTTCATCAATTTCGGGGAATCCACTAGATGAATTAGTTTCCCATCATTAATTCCTATATATGAATAGTATTCCAATTGACTTAGGGATTTCTGATAGACACTTTTTATTCTAAATCATGTAATGATAGGAAATTAGCATAAAAATTTTGAAGGACTTGATTCATCATTCTTGTATCTATCTTTACCAAACAGAGGGAATTTTATGAGTGATTAATGGTCAATGTAAAAAAATATGAAATCATTTGGAAAAGCATGTATTATTTATAGATGATTCCCATTGGACGTATCATTATTTTAGCAACATATGTTCAACAAGTATGTTCAGTTTCTTCTGGCCCCATACCATTCATGAGGCAATGTAGTTCAATAAAGCTGGTTCCATTCAATCCACTTCCACATTTTTAATTATATAAATTCAATACAACTGAAAATGTTATGTATTTAGTACAAAGTGTATTTAATGGTCTCTTATAATATCTATTTATCATCTTAATCAACTTTGGACAATCACAAAGGTTATCTTCAATTTCCATTGTCATTTTTTCCATACCATCTTCATCATAATTTACATTGGTATTCATATGAAATGATTCATAAACTGTAGTATCATCCCAATCACTGTGAATATTTAGTTTTTACCTATGTTTAGACAACAAATTATAGCTCTATTATATTCCATAACAAATCCAATGTTATTCAAACTATTATATACTAATTATTCTTGAATAAAAACAACATGATCATAAAAAATAATTTGATAAGGGTAATATGTCTTCTCTATTGCAACCTTTATACACTCATTAATTCTATTTTCATAATCTTTTTTCATAAGATTTACATGAATCCATTTTATATTCATTTGTATCTTATTAGGTTAATAAAATATTCATTTTGTATAAAAAATAAATAAATACATATCAGATGTTCATAATTAATGGAGAAAGTTATAGATAATTAAAATAAGAGGAACCCAACATTTGAATATTATCATATTTGATTCATGAAAAGTTATAATTTTACAAAAGGGTGAATTGGAAAGAATAAACCTTGGGTAAACATGTGGATTTTAGTAAAGGTTCTCAATTTGATGTTGTGTGGGACAAAATGAGGTAATTCTAGGATGGTTTCTTCAAAAAATCTAGGTGCGAGTCCAACACATGGGAGGAGTGGATTTTTATTAATTTGATCACATTGTATATATTGGTACAAGTGGGGTTTCATTGAAAATATGAGTGAGGCTTTAATGGAGTGGGAATGTTTAGGTGACCAACACTTCTCTTTGGACAAATGTCACATATGATTAATTTAAATATCTAGAAAAGGTAGGGTGAAATTGAAATCATACGGTACATTTGACCAATCATAAGTATATTTCAATGCTTGATACTTATTTTCTTTAATTATAAGATCATACCAATTATAGGTATACACTTCAAGAATAATTTTCCCCCCATCATTTATTCGAATTTTTCATGTTTTGACACACTTTATATCATAAATCAATGGATTTGAATCATTATTTCATGTATAATTATAAATGATCCTTTTAATAATGTTAATAAATTGTATTTATTACTCATCTAAATCACCTAAATAAAAATATTAATCTAATCATCACAAGCAAATATTTTGGAAGAAATTATTTATTAATGGAAGGAAGAATACCCTTGGAAATTTGGGTATCTTTCTTTCCATTTAATTTCAACTTGGTTTTGTAAATTTGTGTAAAAATATATTTCCCCGATAGGGTTACATGGAATAAAATGAGAACAATTGTTTGATTTTAATACATGGGAGAAGGAGGGATACTTGAAAGTTGGAGCAGATTATCAATAGTGCACTTCAAAAACACTACCTCCTTATCATTTGCAATCACCAAATTAAACGATAAGTGAGAAGTGTTTTTAATGAAAATTTTGGATCTACATGCAATAATTATGATCAATAATGATTAATTAGTAAAAATAAATTTTAATTATAGGGAGGGGATAAACCAATAATCATTTGAGGTAGGAGAGATTGGGTGGAACATGGGAATAGGAGGGATACTTGGAGCGTGGATCCGATTACTAGATGTGCACTACAAAAACTCGGTCTACATATCATATAATTTCACCACCATACATGATAGAATGAAGGGTTTTTGTTGAGCACATCTAGGAGCTCCATGCAATCAGATTGAGAAATAATGAAGAATCACTAAAAACGATGATTAATGAGAAAAATTGGGTGAACCAACAATGGATAGAGGTGAATATTAGATTATTAGTAAGAACAGACATTATTGTTATAGTTTAAATATTTAATTTATATCTTTATGAGTTTTATGTATATATTGGGAATATTTTTTAAACCTCTTGAATGAAGTAAGTGGATTAAAAGAAGAGGACGTAAGATTTTGATGAGAAGTGATCCTATCCTAAAGCTTGTAATCACATAATACAGAAGTAGTAGATAATTAGAATATGGAATCATCCTTGATATATATTACATAGATATATCAAATTATGAGTGAATACTGTAAATATTTCATTTCACTTTTATATATTATTTTCGCATTTTATTTTTTTACATGATAGATTCAAAGTGAGATTTCTAACAAGAATAAAGGATCAATATTTTTAAAGATAACTTGAATATTTCATGCCATCCTAATTCACCCTAACCACTTTGGGTTTATAATATAACTATAGTTTACAACATGTGGTATCAAATTAATTTGTTATTTTCAAGAGAATATATGATTTGGAAATTTTGATACAGAATATTTTGAATGAATAGAGTGTACTCTTATTTTATCGGCGTAATATTCAAGTATAGAATAAGTGGATGAGATATCATTTAATATATAATGGGAAGGATATTTATATAGAAACAACACATGGCACTCAATTAAGTGATCCTTTTAGATGGTCAATGATAGAAGTACACAACATGATGTGTAATAATGAAACTAAAGATTTTATTTTATTAACCAAAACATTATCTAATAAAATTTATAAATATTTTATTGATGAAAAAACATCTAAAGGAATCTAATAAAATATTCATAACATCTATGATGTTTATAGAAAAATGAGAAAAGAAATGTTGAATGTTTTCTAAGGAATATATAATGAATTTTACATGAATTCAAATAAAAATTTGGATGAATTATTTAATCATCTTAAAAAAATTAATAGAGATATTAATGACCTTTTTCATGTGTTCAATGATTCAAATATTGTAAAGAAGTTCACATAGATATTTACATCAAAAAAAAATGAAGGTGTCAACCCATGATGAAATGAATATTTTATAATTATCTCATGAAAATTGTTATAGAAAAATTGTTGCATAAGAAATGTGAGTGAATACAGACATATCCTTATAACATTCATCTAATGAATTTTTTTATGAGATATGGAAAACCAATATATTTGGGAGACTAGAATTTAATAAGTGGTATGTGATGACTTCTTATCACATTTAAAATGGATTTTCAAAATAGTTAAAGGAAAACATTAGTGTATGGTCCTTTTTTCTTAATTTTGTAGTTGAAATATTTGGATCTTTTCTTTTTGATGTCCAAATATGTTGTATGAATATGATGATGTGGAATTTGACCGCAGAGTGTGTCTGAATCCATGTAGTGTATCGCCACAAAGATAGCCTAAGATATTATTAATGGGAACCCTTAGTGGGATATTTTTATCAGAGGATGTTATAGATTTTACTAGAAAAGGTGGATGGATTCCTCGGGGAGGAATTATGGACATCCATGCATCATGATAGAATATATTGAGATGCTTGAAGATTGTGGTCGATGGTTTGTTGGATGTGGTCATATCATCTTTTGGAATGAAAATTGGGTGGGAAAGATGATGTTTTTTATAGTGTGTACAACCGCATATTCCTCGTTTTCCAAATCTTATAAGTGCCTTGACACTATCAAATATCTGCTCAGTGTGGATTTGAATAATTTTTTGGAATCCATCAATTTGACAGTTGAACCCAACAGATGTGTTTTATCGAAGATGTCAAATATAAGCTTCAATATTTAGGATTTTTGTAAGTTGATTCATGAAAAATCAATGTAGGATGATTGTATAGGCATGCTATGGTGTAAGGATATTCCGATAAAACACAATTTTTTTGGTCTGGCATGTTAGCAGCAAGGCACTACCCACTGAAGATAATATCCAAAGAAAGGGAATTTTTTTGGCATCACGATGTGTGTGATTTGTGTCTGATTGTACCGAATAAATATGGAAACTCTTTTTCACATTAGAATAGGAAAGTAGATTATGGGGTTTCATTAACCAGTTCATAGTAGTTTTAGTGAATTTGGACTCTTTGACGGATTTTATAGTGGTGTGGTTCCATGGGGCTGTCCAGGTTGAAAAGGTAAGAAATATTGTCATTATGATATTTTTTCCACATTATGGGTGATCTGGGAGGCCTAGAACATGGTTTATAATTGTATAATATGTTTTGATTTCTTCATCAAGGTATTCATAATGTTCTTGGTTTATGAACTTGTGCATCTTATTTCATACGGGATGTCTTCACTATATATTAGGGGCTTGCTTCTAGGGATGGCTTGGCTGATCGGAGATTTGGGTATCAATCCGTAAGGGATATGGTTTTTTTGGACTCCTCCCACCACATGTCTAAAGCTGAATGTTGATGGATCCTATGTTAGTTGGGAAATGTCGGGTGGTGGGATTTTTTTGGATGAAAGGGGATCAATGGTCATTTGTTTTAGTGAATTTTATGGTGATTTGAATTATATTAGATAGGAGGATCATTCTTTGTTTAGTGGTATCACCTTGTTTAATCATATTGGCATTACTCTATATATTCTGGAGTCTGATTTCAAAAATCTAGTTGATATCATCTATGAAGAAACTCGTATGTCATGGGATCTGACATACTTTATCAGGAAGTGCTGGATGATGTTGAATAAATGCATGGAAGAGAGAAATCCGTAGATGGAAGTGAATTTTTTATTAGAAAGTTTAGCCACCAAATTGAGTTCTTGCAATAGATTCATCATCAATAATTTCACAGGTTCACTTTCATATGACTATAAACTTTTTATTAGGGGGGAATCCCTTTGTCTTCATCACTTTTATCCACCCTAAGTTTTTTTATCTTTTTAATCCATTGGAATTAAAAGATAATTTGTAGTGAGTTAAGGGGAACTCATTGAGATCTACCTAAAAATAAATATTTATATTAAAATTACTTGTTTTTCTTGAAGTATTATTTATGTTATTTTAATAAACATGATGTAGAAGTTGATTCTCTCAAAAAATTAGAACATGAATATCAAAAAATTATATTAAATATAATGTATATATAAAATAATAATTTAATATTAAGGAATATATCAATAAAATTAATTATCATTGTATTTTGATCAATGAACATGAAAATAATATTATGACACTAAATGTATATGTTTTTTCATTGAGAAGGAATTTTGAGTATGAATGTTAAATTTATGGCTTAAAGAATAAGTTTCAATTAAGAATGTTTTCACATGAAGTGTTAAAATAAATAGAAGAATAAAGAATAAGATCAATTTAGGAAGTGTTAAATGCTCAAAGACCCAATTTCATGTGTAAAATTACTCATAGATATGAGACTCAAACATAGAAAAAAATGAAAAGAGAAGAATGTGAAAGGATAAATTTACCAATCATAAATAATTTATCAATAAATATCGTGTTATATAAAATTTGGAGACATGTTGGGAGATAGAAGAAATAATATATTTCTACTTGTTATGTTTTATTCTAGTGGTTACATTGGGTACATGATGTCCTGATATGGTGAATAAGAAATCTATTTTTGTGAATAATATATTAGTCATGATCAATGTAGAATAAATAATGTATCCTTTATATAAAAATAGAAATTATTTTTATAGAAATTATTTTAATTAATATTTTTTATTAATAATTATATTAGAGGATGAGAATAGATTGATATTTTTATAGAATATAATATTAAATGTATGAAATAATATCCATTTTTTTGGGAAAAATGTTTTTACCCAATTGAAAGAGAAATATTTCGTCTAAATTATGATTCTTCTAAAAATTTGAAAAGATTAAATAAAGTAATAAATTATTTTTTAATATATTGGATGTAATGAAATAAGATTAGGAAATAAAACTTTGCTGATATATCTTTAAGAGAATTAATAAATAGTAGAGTTTTGATTATGTATTTTTTGTGTTCATCTTATATGAAAAGCAATATAAATTTTTTAAAGAATGAAAAAGGGATGTTCGTGGAAAAATAAATTTTATAATTGATGATAATTAATGATTAAATGTATTGTTAATAACTATTTTGTGAGAGATGAATTAGGAAATACAATATTCACTTATTTTGATGAAATATGTAATAATTTATTGACTATGTCAATGTTGGGACTCTGTCTTGGAAGTCACATTCAATTAGAATGGAAATTTTATAAAAGGAAAGGATCATAATTATCTAATAAAACATTAATGTATAAATGATAATTTATATTTTTTTTGAGTTTTTTCCACAGAAAAAACTTCATTATACTTTATAATAACCTGTATTCATATTTTTTAATATTAATAATCTTATTATCAAATCATGATTGTTCCTCTACGTAACATATTATGTGATAATGTCCTAAAATTAGATGTCAAAATAAAAGGTCATAGAAGTTCCCTTCTATGATTAGAACACAGACATTCTACGTAACTATTAGTAAATATATGTTCTATAGTCTCATGATATCATTTGAGAGACAAAAATGATACAGGCTATTAGGGGTGCAGACTAATTTGACTTTGAGTCACCTTACAAGGGTGTACACCCTTGTTAATATCCTGTATGATATTATGAGAATGAGAAATGCTAATAAAAGATCCAAATTTATATGTTTTATTGTATGTTCCTATCTAATGATGTGTGTATTGTTCAATATACTTTAATATTATTATTAATGAGAATTATGAGTCACAAAAATTGATGTATTGATGAAAACTGTGAAGAAAGATGTTAGTGGTAAGGTTGGATACATTGGGTGTGTCACGATTAATATATAATTAATGAATAATGTGAGAAATTATTTGTACCTTTTATTCTTCAATGGAAGTTGAAATCTCTAGATTTTTGAAGGAAATGATACAACCGAAATTAATCCATAACCATGGTGTTATATAAGAAAGTTCAATTCTTAAGAAGACAATGAAAGAGTCATTATGCACCAAGTTTTATGGAATTTTCATGCCACTTGCTTGATTAGAGATATCGTGATAAAGGGATTATATTACACACTATGTGTATGTATGAGGAATTATATCCTTGCGACATTAACTTCATTCACTATTGGTGCATTGATGTGTCTCGAGATGCAAACCTCGGACATTAGGCTTCTTCCCCTAATTCCACTTAGAAAGTAGCATAGAGGGTCACATACCATGTTTATCCAGAATCATTGTTATATAAAACAATATTACTTAATATCTAAAAAGTTATATAAATATTATTCCCGCACATGGTTTAATAGTAATTTATGTTTTCTTGATCTCATATATTCCATCACCATTCATTTGAGAGAATATAACGTGGTTAGAATATTTAATAAATATTTATTTTATATTTGGTAAATATTATATTTATTTATTTAGTGTATATTAATGTCATGAAATTTATTTAATAAATAAATATTCATTATGCAAGGAACGATAAATATTATGGACGAATGGAATACTAAGTGTTGTGGTCCCAAGAGAAATAAAACATATTGAATACTATTTGATTAAATTGTATTAAAATTATTTATCAAATTAAGGGCATGTCGAGGAATAATAATAATATTATTATAATTTAATATGGGGTTCCACGGGGATTAAATAAATTATAAGGGGAACTTGTGAAATTATTTATTTCTAATCCTACGGATATATAAACCCAATTATATTATTTTATCTAATATCCAATTCATTTCTTTTGGTTTTGTGAAAAATATTTTGAGAAAATCTCAAGACCTATAGAGCTCTATTCTCAAAAAAGGCTTTCTAGAATGGAGATGCATCTTCCTCCACCTCCCACCCTCATTTCCAGAGAGACCTAGGAGAACAATTTTAAAGTGGTTCTTGAAGTGACTAATGGTGGAAAAATAAAGTGATTGGATATACTATTCTAGCACATAAATATTCCAAAGGTGTTGTTTTGAGTGTTTTGGAACATGTGTGGATCGCAGTTAGAGAAAAGTTTATCTTGATTCCTAGAACACGATGATAGAACAACATAGATCTGTTGTCAGATCCATCAATGAAGAAATAATTCCATCAAGATGAATATTTAATTAATTAAATTAATTATATATAATATGTGATGATCATCTCTATAGTTTATTTATTCCATCCATATCCTATTTATTTAATTTAATTCCATTGATCATGACCGTCAACATGTTGTAAAATCCTAGTTTAATCATCAATTATGGAAAAAAGAAATTTTGGGCATGACCCATCGCATAGATTCACTACACCAAGAACCAACATTTGGTAATGGGGTAGTAACATAATTTTTTATAATTATTTAAATACAAATGATTAATTTATTTATTTGTGATTATGTTTTCAATTCTAGTTTTAATGTTATTTTAATCCAATAAATGAAAGATTTTATTATTACTCCATTTCCTGTAGATCTAATATATTCGATTAATTTTATGAAAAAAATATAATCAATGTTCTCATCTAGAGGTCCTATGTATTCTTGATAGATAAGATAGGAATACATTCATTTTATCTAGAGTCACACTTTGTGTACTTGGGTTCAATGCATTGTGAATTAATTCATAAATTAATTTAAACTATCTTCATTGATGACACACAATGTATTTATTTCATACACAATGTATTGACCAGACCATGCTAGAACATGGTCAACCAGAGTACATGTTGTGTAGTCCACATACATGGTGTGTAGTCCATTGCTGTCACAAATGGGATCTGTATTACCATTCAGGGCCTACATGATTCGTGTTCATGTAATTCAGAGACCACACGCCAAATATTCCATTGTACACTATGCGTACTCCATTTTTTCCAAGGAATAGTTTATACACTAAGTCCCTAGGCATGTTTCTCGGATAAATGGTGAGTTATGTACACACTGTGTACCTCGGTTGTAAATGCCATGTGCTTATTCCAAATCATGAAGATTTAAAATTTATTTATTATATTATGTACACCTTGTCGACAAGTTCTTGGGTGTGGTAATTAATTTGATAGGACATTCCATGTGATGGGTTTTAATATTTATATAAATTAATGTTTATTTAACATCTGGTAGACGTTGAGATATGAATATCATGTATGAGTCATATTACTGTAGTTACATTACCTAAATTAAAGCCTAAAATGTGATAAAAAATCATATAATTTATGTAATTAATTATTTGATGCTACACATCAGGAAAGTAAGGGATAAGTCATATATTCCATATTGAACATGAGTAAACATTATATGAGTATAATACATGTTGGGTAGATTTGGATGAGTATTCACCATTTTTCCTCCAAGGTAAATTTATGTATAGAGATAATTTTAATGAAATTAATTTAATTTCATTATGATTATAATTGATGAGAATGTCAAGAATTTTTTTTGAGAATTAAGACAAATTTATTGATTAATTAAAGAATATAATTAATTTATTTGAGAGTGATTTCTCTTATATACAAATGATTAATAATTTTATGATATATTTGTTACTTTTGTAATTTTTTTCATTCTTGTGGATTATCATTAGAATAGGATAGACCTTAGTATATTACTGGTTTCATTTAATTTATTTTTTAATTAAATTGTGGGTAGGTCTTCCTTCTCTCCTCTTATTATTTATGGGTCTTCATGCCCATGGTTTCTTTTATGTAAACCATTTCCCCCCTCACATTCTTATGATTAACAGAATATGTAATGGATGTATCTCCCATGATAGTGGAGGCGGTTCAATTTTGGAGTTGATGTGTAACCAATCCAATAGAGATACATTAGTGGACATGCTGAAAGATATAACATGAACCTTAATTGGTTCATGGTGTTTTTACCCTAGTTCAAAAGATAGTTTATCAACTACTAGATAAATGTACCATTAGTAAAAACTATAGTCATACCACTTTATTATTTATTTTCTTTCAAGTTTCATGGTTATTTCATTATAGATTTTTTTTCGTGATCACATGAATTAACGAAATTAAAATGCATGAAAGATTGAACTAAAATAAATTGTATTATTTGTAAATATTATCTAATACATAGTTAATCAATTATGTAAATTTGATTAAAACTAGAAATCATG
Organism: Viscum album; assembly: GCA_963277665.1. NCBI lineage: Eukaryota > Viridiplantae > Streptophyta > Magnoliopsida > Santalales > Viscaceae > Viscum > Viscum album. The sequence continues at coordinate 277,537,905 of OY728127.1, forward strand.
TGATAAAGATAAATATTTTAAAATTATTCATAAACGGATAAAATCCCACAATTATATATGTTGACCCGGTATTTCATTCTGCAAATTTAGTTAAAATCAAACCATAGTTTAAATTTCATGACCAGGAAAAGTTGGGGAGATTTCAATTATTGGGGAATTATAACATGATGTATGGGGTTGACATAACATATTTCACATCAACAGTTGACTACCAAAGAATTAATTTGTATAACTAAGAGGGAAGGGTTAAGGAAATCTGATTAAAGATTTCAGGATTAGGGATTCCCCTTAACATATAAATGAATTGTGAGTTAATGTAGTTGGAATTTAGAATTCTTACCTAAAACCATTCATGTTTCTTCACTAACCAATGTAGGGGTAATGAGAAGGGGAATATGGATCATTAAAACTCAAATTTATAAGAAATTGGATATTCCAAATCTAATGGTGATGGTTATTGGGTTTTAACAAAATAGTTGGAGACTAATAAATATATTATTTATTTATTTATTTATTTTTGTAAATTTTTATTCGATAAATTACTAATATTATTATCAAATAATTTATTTAAACAACCTAAAAATGATGTGAATGATATCATTATGATCCATACTTGATAAGGATAACCATGTTCACTGGAATAAATTTTTAGGAGTGGAAAAGGAACTTATGTGTTACCCATTTCCATCAATGGAAAATATATGTGCTAGAAGAACCTATTCCTGATGCACCTGGTAACGAGGCTGGTTATAAAGAGATATCTCTATATGAGAAACATTTAGCTGATGTTATATATGTTTAGTGTTTCATGATAATATCCATGACCAATGAAATTTTGAAGCAACATGATGACATCGATGCTTATAACATGATGTCTCACCATCGAGTTCTCTACCAAGATAAGGATAGACAAAAGTGGTTTGATATATCTGATACATTGGTGAAAACAAAATATTAGGGAGTTTTAACAATCTAGGACACATATAGTCAATATTATGGGATACATTAAACTCCTAGACATCTTAAGAATTAAATAACTAGATGAGTTGCACGTATATATCTCTTTCTTTCATCGATGACCGTGAAATTCTATGATTTTATTATTAATTACTTCATGAGAAATGAAGCGTAGAGAGTTTCAGAACCTTGGACCTTGATTCCCAAATTGGATAAATACATGGGGTGTGATAAACAAACGATACTTACGGTGAATAAGAAAATGATTAACAAGGATAAGGGTCCAAGACTCACAATAAGTCTAAATCTCCTCAGCACCATCCTTCTAAGAAGAGGAATATCCAGATGTAGTGAAATGGAAATTATTCTATATGATTTTCACGAGGAAATTCAAAAAACAAGAAGATAAACCACAACCATAAGAAAGGGGAAGATAAAGGTGAATTTTATATCATGTGTAATATATCTATATCTATATATTATGTATTAGGTATAGCTTTAGGTTCTCACATCTATATCAAAATGTTGGAACAAAGTTGACTCTGAAATCTCGCTAGAGGAGAAGTGTATCTGAGAGCTTCTAATGCTTTGGGGATGGATGCCAAAGCCATTGGTGACTACCACCATTCATTTACAATAGTAATGGATTTGATTTTAAAATAATGTTATTATGTACCTACGGTTACAAAGAACATAACTTATGTATCATTCCAAGACGATGATGTTTTTATTTTCACGATTGAAAATTAAAATTGTTTCTTTCTTAAGAACAATATATGTATTGGTATGTAAAATTTAAATAGTGGCCTTTATGTATTAAATTACAAAAACCACGTGTTGGAAATTTATGACGAATCATGTTCACACAACTTATATAACACCCAACTATGGAATCACCATCTTGGTCATCTAAATGAAGAAGTGTTTAACAAATATCTCTCATGATTTTTATTTAGAATCCTCTTAGATAAAAACAAATTTAATATTCCATTATTATTTTCAAGAGAAAATGACCAAACATATATTTGGTGGACATGGTGAATGGGCCATAGAGATTCTAGGATTTGTCCACACTGATGTGTGTGAACCATTTACCGTAGATTTTAGAGGTTGATATTCTTGCTTCATAACTTTTACTGATTACTTGAGTATATATGGATATATCAACTTGATGAGGTATAATTATGAGTCCATTGAGAAATTCAAAGAATTCATTAATGATTAAGAGATTCAAATTCGAAAAATGATAAATAATTATTGATTAAAATGAGGTGGTGAATGTCTTAACCAAGTGTTCAACGATTTTCTATGTGAGTTTGACATCTCAACTCACTCCACCTTACACACCACAGTGGAATGGTGTTAGCAGAAGGAGGAATTGTATATTTTTAGACAAGGTAAGGTTGACGCTGATTCATATAGATATTCCATTATCCATTTTAAAATATACATTTCAAACTATAACATTCACATTAAATCGAGTAAAAATTAAAGTAGAGAATAGAATTCTGTTCGAGTTGTTGAGTGGAAATAAACTCATTTTGTTACATACATGTTTATGGGGTTGTGAGGCATTTGTTAAGGCCTTATCAGGAAAAAAATAGGCCACCTAGGTACAATGTGTATCTTTATAGTGTATCCCAAAGGAAAAAAAGGATACTACCTATACAACCCATCAGATAAGAAATTTATTATATACAGACAAGCTATATTTCTTGAGAGGGAGCACATAATCAAAAAGGATAGTGGGAGAAGAACTGATGTCAATGAAGTTGATTCTCAAGATATACAAGTGTTAGCAAAGGAACATATTCAATAAGTCCCCATGAAATAATTAGTTCTTGAAACACAATTACTGTGTAGGACCGTAAGGCAGGTAAGAGAATAAGAGAGATATTATTTTCTAGTCACTAAAGATATTGATAAAATATTGGTTAACAATGATGAAACTATATCTTACCAGGATGATTCTGAGATCTTAGAAGCTGAAATATTATAAGAAGCCATGAATTCTGAAATGGATTCCATGTGTCAAAACCACGTTTGGGTTCTGGTTAATGTTCTAGTAGATGTAAATACTGTTGGATGAAAATGGTTATTCAAGTTAAAAATGGACATGGAATGTAAAGTAAATATCTATAAAGAAATGCTAGTGGATAAAGTGTTTAAATAGTATCAAGGAATTTACTATTATTAAACCTTTAATCTAGTTTCCATGTTTAAATATTTCACAATTATTCTTGCTATAACATCTTACCAAGACTATGAGATTTGGAAGATAGATTTAAAAACTGAATTCCTTTATGAGAATTATCAGAAAGATGTCTATATGACACAAAAAATGTGCTTGTGATGCTAGATGATGCCAGATATATTTTCAAGTTTCATAGATCCATGTATGGATTGAAGCAATCATCCAATTCAGGGAATATTCGATTTGATGAATCCATAAAAGAATTTGGTTTCATGAAGAATGAATATGAGTCATGTGTTTACAAAAGGTTTTGTGGGATCACTATCATTATACAAGTAGTATATGTTGATGGAATATTATATATTGGAAATAAAATACCAGTTATACAGTTTGTTAAGGAATGGTTAAACAAATGTTTCTTAATGAAGGACTTAGGTGAATCATCCTATATTATAGGGATCAAGATCATTATTAATAGATATAATTGGCTACTTCGACTATGTCATAACACATATATTGGACAAAAAATAATGATATTTATTATGGAATAATAGAATAGTGGATTGGTTCTAGTGTCACATGGTTTACATCATTATAAGAAAATGTGTCATCAAATACAATAACAGAAAGAGATAATGAATAAGATCCCATATATTTCGGAAATAGGATTAATCAGGTATGCCAGGTTATGTACTATACATGATATTAACTATGCACTGATCGTAGTAGGATGATATCAATAAGATCTAGGAGAACATAATTGGTATGTTGTTAAGGATATCCTTAAGTATTTAAGTATGACTAAGGATATATTCCTAGAGTATTGTGGAGATGAGGAGCTGGAAATCTGGGGTTATACTAACGATAGTTTTTAGATAGATCAGAATGATATGAAGTTATGGGTATGATATAATTTCTATATCAATATAGGTGTTGTGTTATGGAAGAGTTCAAAGTAGCAAGTTTCGGATAATTCTAAATAAAAGTTTGAGTACATAGTGGATTTTTATGAAACAAAGTAATCCATTAGAATTTGGATCTTTGTCTAGGAGCTCGAGGTCATACAAAATAATAAAGACCCTATCTCATTATATTTTGATAATACTACTATGGTGAATCTTGAAAAAGAACCAAGGTCCCAAAAAATAAAGAACATACTCTAGAGGTATCACCTCTTGATGGATATTTATTAGAGGGGCCACGTTATAGAATTCATAGTACCCACAGAATAGAATGTACCAGACCCCATGACTAAAGGCATATCTCATAAGAAACATGAGTATCATCTGAGATCATAAATACTAAAGGTGTTAGTAGTCATCTCTAGTTCATGTGGTAGTTTGTTGTATTTGGTTCCCTTGAACCAACGTCTTTATAACTTATGCTAACATGATTTCATACTTTTTAATATGAATAAACTTCTTATCAGAATATGATTTTCCTTTTGCGTAACATTATATGTGTTAATGTCCAAAAATGAGTTATCACACTTAGAGGTCATAGGATTCCACGATATTATGAGAACCTATAATTGTTATGAAATAGTTCTTAAATATATGTTCTATAGCCGGATGATGTCATTTATGGGACATAAATGATATAGTCTATCACGGGTGGAAAATCATATGATTTTGAGCCACCATCTCTTGGTGTATGCCCTTGGAAATATCTAGTAGGATATTATTATAATGAGACCCACTGATAGGAAATTCAAATTTATATGTGTCATTTGACATTTCTATATAGAGACATGTGTATTGGTCCTTATACATTAAGATTATAATTTGTGAGTATTATGAGTTGTGTACTTTGACATGCTGATGAAAATTATGACAAAAAATGTTTGTGGAGAGGTATGATGCATTGGGTGTATCATGAGTAATATTGAATTAATGCGTAATACATGAAAGGATATATCCCTTATATTCTTTAATGGATTTTGATATAATAGGCCATTCAATGGAAATTATACAACCTTCATAAATCCATGGCCAATGTTTTATGTAGGCGTGTTCAGTTTTCGGGAAGTCAAAGAAAGAGACATAGAGAACATTGGTTGATGGAATTAGAATACAACCTCATTTATTATAGATATAATGATAAAGGGATTATACTACATTTTAAGCATCTGTATAAGGTATTATTTCATTATAAAAATGACTTATTTCTCTATGGTTTCATTATTGTGTTGTTAGATGCTAACCACATAGTTTTGATCACTTTAAATATTTCTACTGAGAAAGAGTCCTACTGGGTCACAGACTAACTGTATCAATAATCTAAGTTAAAAAATATAATATTACTTAAAATTTAACAAGTTGATTAAATATTATTCATGCACATGGTTTAATAACTATTCTTGTTTCCTTGATTTCATATATTTCGTCACTAGTTATTCAAAATATTATAATGTGAGTAGAATACTTAGTAAATATTTATTTGTTATTTTCTGAATATAATATTTATTTATTTATTGAAGAATATTGTAGTGATATTTATATAATAAATAAATAGAAATTATTCAATACTCGATAAATATTATTAAGGAATGGTGGATCAAGTTTAATGGTCTAGTGAGAAATAATAAATATTGAATATTATTTAATGAAATAATATTTAATTTAATTTTCATGTTAAGCGCATGTCAAGAAATAATCATAATATTATTAATATTTTACATGGGGTTCAACATGAATTAAATAAATAACAAGGGGAACTTCTATAATTATTTATTTCAATCCCTAGTGATATATAAACCATATTATATTATTTTATCTGAGATCAATTCATTTGTTTTGGTTGTGCACAATGTATTTAGAGAATTTTCTCAATCACTAGAGATCTCCCTTCTAAAAGAAAGATCCCAAGAATAGAGAGCGTTCTTCTTCCACCTCCCACTATCATTCCAATAGAGATCCAGTTGAATTCCTGGGACGTGGTTCTCGAGGAAATCAAAGGCAGATGACACAAGAGATAAGATCATTTATGATAGCACCTAGTGATTCCAACAACGACATTAATATACTTCTGGAAGACATGTTGATCAGCACTAGAGGGAGTATTCTCTCTATTCCTACAATGCATTGATATAATAATGGAGATCTATTGTTTTATCTATTAATGAAGAAATAATTCCATCAATGTAATTCATTAATTAAATAAATTAATTATAAATAATATGTCATGATCCTATCTCTAGATATGACTTTTTATCCCTTTACTATTTCATTGATTTAATTCTATTGATCATGATGTTCAACAATGTGTAAAATATCGGATTAATCAACAATCATAGACAAAAGAAAAGATGGGAATGACCCATCACATGCTTCCACTACTCCTAGAACCTACGCATATCAGATAGATAGAAAACTGGATACTTTTATTCTAATATTGTAAGTAAAAAATCTCTTGTAGGATTATAGGTTAGGCCACAGTAATCAATAAGAAATAGGGAACTTTTCCATTTTAGGATTCGTAGTTTTAATTCCTAACTTAAAGTGAGACTAGGAAAATAAAGAAAACATGCGATCCATAGTAGGGTAAAATTATAAATTTAGAAACCATAAAACAAGGAACCATTAGAGGAGGATGAATGTTGGAGGAGACTTCATCGACATAGCTCCAAAACATGGAACCAGGAGACCACTAGCCCAAGAAAACGATGCACTATCACACACCGCTGAACCCGAATAAGCAAGAAATGAGTGGGGAGGAGAAAGAAATAACAAAAAAGATATTTGAGGATTGATTCATCTAAGAGAAGGTCATGGGGTGCAGCAACACCATCAGAAATCCCTGAGATATTGAATGGCGGGAGAAAAATCGGTTCTGTTTGGGTTATTTTAAAAATTTTAGTGAGGGTTTAATTAGGGCTTAAAAAAACACTGATAAATATGAGTTTATCAATACTAAATTTAAAAATGATCATAAAAGACGATTTTATCAGCGCTAAAAAAATATTTATAATTATAATTTTAAATAAATATATTAATAAATATATTTATCAATTTTTTATAATTATAAGTATATTTATATCGTTATATATATTTATATAATTATAAGAATATTTATATGATTATATATATATATATATATATTCAAGACATATGTTTAAATATAAATATAAATATATTAAACATATACATTATTTAAATATATTTATTATAATTTTATAATTATGTATATTTGTAATTATTTTTTTATAATTATATAAATACATTTTAAAAAATTATATTTATTTATTTATAAATATAATTTTATAATTTTATAAATATAGTAAATATACATTTATAAATATATTTATTAATAAACATGTTTTAAATATAATTAAAATTAGTGATTTATATTAATAAATATATTTATATCATTATATATATTTAACAAATAAATATAAATAGAAATTTAGAAAATATATTCATTATTTAAATATATTTAATATAATTTAATAATTATAAATATATTTATATCATTATATATATATTTAATAAAGATAAATAAATATGAATATGAATATAGTAAATATAATCATCATTTAATTTTATTTATTATAACTTTATAATTATTTAAATAAAAAATTATTCAATTATTATTATATAAATACTTTCAAAAAAAATATATTTATTTATTTATAATTATGAAAATATTATTTTATAAGTATAGTTAATACACACTTATAAATATTTATAAATAAGTATTTATTTACAAATATATTTTTAACATTATTAATGATTATATAATCATAAATGAATATATGTTAAGAATGAGTAAAATTAAATAATTGAAAATGAGTACACATTAAAAATATTAAAAATGGATACATCTTATTAATTATACAAATTAATTAAAAAATTAAATAGGGATATATATTCAAATAAAGATAAAAACATATAAAAAATATTGAAAAATTATAAATAAATATAAATAAATAAATATTATAAAATGATTAAATTCCTAAAAAATAAAAAATAAAAAATAATAAAAATAAATAAAGAATAGTGAGTGTAATAATATTAAAAATAAATAAATAAAAATTACTGAACAATGAAACAATTGATGAAATATATTACGTAAATAAATGAAATTACAAAATAAATATAAAAAATTAAATTAATTTCATAAATATTAGGATTATGCGTTTCTATATAAGATTTAATTAATTACATAAATAGTTTTGTGTGTGAAATTAATGTATATATATATACATGTTTGATATATGTTAAATTGAACAATGACATTATATAATATGTACAATATATTAATGAAATTATAAAGACCCAGAATTTCCTTGTAATTGTTTTTAAATATACGAGAATTTTACGAGTCTGTAAAAATTGATGGTGTGTGATTCTGAGTCACGGTGTGCCTAGAATCAATTTTTGAAGTTTTGTTCAGGTATGTTCAGTAAACATACGAGCAAGATTTTATAACTTTTGAACCGGTGCTCAGAATTGAAATCTGAGGGCACCTTTGAACTCACAGTGCCAGTATTCTCATAAGGAGACTTTAACCTCAATGACAGTTGGTCGAGAGTGAAAGATAGATTTGGGGTTTTTGTGAATAAAATAAAATAAAAATAAAGTTGTGTATCTTTATTTTTATTTGTTTTCTAAAACCTTCATGTGGAGGTTGGAAGTGGGGACCACCACACCTTATCCTCCCAGGAGATGTTATGGTGGTAGGGACCACCTGAACCATAACCTCCCATGAGAGGTTTTGTTGGTGGGGACCACCCGAGGTCTAAAACATCTAAACTCCCACAATAAATGAGGGAGAGCCTCTTGACCTTCTCCACCTTAATTGTGCCAACACACCTACCATTAATCTTGTCAACACTCCCCCTTTAATTAATTGAGTCATCTAATTTAATTAAATGCTACAATTTGAATTTTAATCCCAATAAACTAAATAATAGATAATCTATTATTTGGAGGAGACACCTATTGATTTGTTGGTAAAATGTTGGCAAAGGAGGATTAGTGATCTTCGGAGGAAACTCTCCAATGAAGAATGCTTCCATCGGTGAAGAATCCTCCACCGATGAAGAATGTCGACCTCGACTTCGACCTACATCTTGGGAACACATTCAGACGTGGGACATCCTCATCCGTGGAAAATCGACGTCCGTCTTGTCACACCCCGACCGCGGACATCAGTAATTTTTCTCCTCTCTTGGTCCCGATTTAAATTTTTCGGATATTAATTGCATTGGCAGTTCCGCGCCGGTGCACGGTCACCGCATTGTCAGCGGTGACCGTGCGTTCAGCCCGGGTGACAGTGTGTTCACCCGGTGTTTTAAATTTTATAATTTTTAAGTTGGTATTTTATTACTAATATCTTTTTATGTGTGTTATCGTTATTGTATATATGTTTATATACGTTTATATATATATATATATATGCGTAATAATGTATATGTATATATCAATATGTGTACAAATATAGATATATGTGTAACATCTTTAAATCATTTTATAATTATTATTTCAAATATTTGGTCAAAAAATAATTATTACTTGAATTAACTAATTTATTATTTATTATTATTATAAGTTTTATTATTGTTACATAAGTTTTATCATTATTAATATTATAAGTATTATTATTATTATTAGAATGTTTTACTATTATTATTATTATACTTATTAAAATTATTATTGTAATGTTATTATTATTATTATAATTATAATTATTATTATTTTATCATATATATATGTAAACCTAAACCCTACCCTACCCCTACAACCGCCACTTTTTTCCCCCCTCTTCTCTCTCCCCCGTTTCTCTCCCGCTCAGCCCAGGCGCAGCGCCCACAGAGCACCCCTCGTGCGGCCCTCTCTTCCTCGCCGCCGCACGATCCGGCGGCCGGCCGCCCTCCTGCCTGTTTCGGCCACCCGACCGCCGTGCGCCCTCCTTGCCAAGCCGACCGCCGCGCGCCCTCCTTGCCAAGCTGCGGGCCGCGCGCCTTCCTAGCCAATCCGCCCCAACCCGTGCGCCCCTCCGGCGCGTTTCCCCTGTCCGGAAACCTCCCTCCCGGCCGTGCCTCTGTCCGGAGACCTCCCTCCCGGCCGCGCCTCTGTCCGGCAGCCTCCCTCCCCTTCGGCCGCCGGCCCGCCTTGCCCCTGCCTCCGGCGTCCGGCACCGCACCACCGACCTCCGTTCCGTGCGAACCCCGGCTCCGGCTCCCTGTTTCCGTCCCCGCTCCTCCTTCGCCCCGCCGTCCCCTTCTTCCGGCTCTCCCCGCGGCCACACCCTCCCGATCTGCAGCCTCTCCGCACGCCCCGCCGCCGTCCCGGCTCCCTCTCTGCCCTGGCCTCGGCCGCTCCCTCGCGCGGCTCCTGTTCCGGCCACCCCGGCCCTCCGGCACCGCCCTGTCAACAACCGCCTCTCCGCCCTGCCGCCTCCACCAGGCCTGCCTAACCCCTCCTGCTTTGGCCATCAGCGCACCAGCCGAACCCCGCCTAGCCTCTGCCTCGCTTCCGGCCTGCCGACTTCCATCCGGCACCTGCGCACCCCCCGATCGCCGGCGCACCCCTCTTGCATGCGCTCCCCGTTCGGCATCGGCTGCCGCACCTCCGGCGACACCCCGCTGCGACCCCCCGTTCCGGCCGCCGCACCGCCTGTGCGTCTTTTCCCTTCACCCCTCCGTTGTGAGTTCTTTATTTTTATTTTGTTAGTATATTTTTTATATAACGTTTATTATTTTATCATATTAATAATATTATAATTATTTTATTATTATTATGTCATTATTATTATTATTATTTTTATTATTATTATTATTATTATTGTTATTATTATTTTAATAATATTATTAATCTTATTACATCATTGTTATAATTATTATTATGTTATTATTATTAATACTATATTATTATTATTATTATTATTATTATTATTATTATTATGGATGTATTTATTATTGTTTTAATTATTATTATATTATGTTGTTATTTTTATTATTATATTATGTTATTATTACTATTTTTTTTATTATTATCATTATTATATTATTATTATGCTTATATTATTATTATCATTATTAAGTTAATATTATTATATTATTATTATATTACTATTGTTACTATTATTATTAAATTATTACTTTATTAATATTATCATATTGTTATCATGTTATTATTATTATTATTATTATTATTATTATTATTATTATGATTACTAGCATATTATTAATATTATTATTATTAATATCATTATTGTTATGCGAATATTATTATTATTATCATTATCATTATCATGTTATTAAGTTATTATTTTTATTTTTATTTCTATATTGTTATTATGATTACTATTATTATTATTATTATTGTTGAACCCGTTTAACGGTCTTTTGTTTTAGGACCTGTTTGATGGCGCAATTCGGTGCGACCATTACGCAACGAGAGTTTTTCACCGTGTCCTTTTTCGTTCCGAGCTGCGTCTTGAGGTAGGTCTCCCTATGCACTTGCCTCTAAATTAAGAATTTATTTATTCCTTGTCCTTTTATTGAATTTCAGTAAATTTAAGAAAAATAATATTAAGTAGTTTTTATAGTGTGGTGATTTGCTGATAAGGCAAACTGTTTAATTCTAGCATTTCCTTAAAAGTGTTTTCTTGGTTTTAATTGTGGGATTTCATAGTAATGTCTCTAAATGGTTCTTCCTGAGTAACGAAAGACATGTTGAATTGGGTTTTGAAATGTTTTTGGCATGTGTGAATTAGTAAATGTACTGTTTATGGAAAATGGTGTTTTCTTGTAACCTTGATTAGTGAAAACGTCGTGTGACCCTTTGAAATTGTTTTTGGAAACTTTACGTGTGGTTCTTGGTTGACGAAATATGTTTTCCCTTGTTGTGTTATTAAAAATAATGTTTTCTAGGTTGTGAAAGTTGGTTATGTTCTTGTTTGAGTGTTTCAAAGAAAGGGGTTTTTGCGAAATGATTGGGTAATGACATTTATATTTCTAGAAAGGTATTTTTGTTGTGCGTGAGTTTTGAAATATTGTTTGGGTGTGGAAATGGTGACTTTTGTGTGCGATATCTTGTTTGGCCTACGATATGAGGAAGAAATATACTATGTGAATGTGAAGCTTGTTTGAGCACACGGGAAACCCTGGGTATCTAGGTGGGCGGACTAGAACTAGTGCGCTAGTGAGCCGGATGGGTGTCGTCCCTATTTCACTTAGCTGGATTGACGATTGCAACACTAACTAAACATATGATATCTGAGGGTCGTGGCCTTCTAAGACACGTGTTCTGAGGGTCGTGGCCTTCTAAGCCACGTTTTCTGAGGTTCGTGGCCTTCTAAGCCACGTTTCACCGAGACACGAGGTTCTAGGGTCCCACGCGAGCTAGACGAACCTTAGGGGATTTACCCATAGTGCTCTACCATCTCTAGCGTGGTGCCTTCCGTCGGCATACGGGGGACCACTTGGGTGTGAGTGTGTGCGTGTGTGGGTATGTGTGTGTGTGTGTGAGTGTGTGAGTGTGTGTGTGTGCCCATGGTTATTGCTGATAACTTCTGGTTTATTTTTACTTGTACTTGGTTTTCCTTGCCTGTTTACCTTTACATGCACTTGTTTTCCTGCTTGTTTGCCTTCAGTCATATTTCACAGCCTATACTGTTAGACTTTGGGAAAAATGGTTTTCAAATGAAAATGTTTTATTCTCTTTGGGATAGATTTGAAAATGTAATACTTTGCTTTTCAGAATGAGTTTAAAACTAATGAAATGGAATTAACTTTCGAGAAGGAATAAGGGAAATGTCTCATGTTTGATTTTCAAGTAAAGCATTATGAAAACTTACTTTTATATATTAAAGTTCAAACCTGGATTATGTGGATTCTTTATTTACTGGCAGTGCATTGGGATTTGTTGTGGGGCTCACCTACTGAGCACTTTTGTGCTCACGCCTATCTTTTACCTTTTCAGTTGCAGGTTCCTTTTGTTTAGGTTCTCCTGCTTGAGTCGCCCAGTGTGGGAGCGACGTTGGTTGTAATTGGTTGGTGACCGCGAGGTCACATGGAGGTATGTCGTGGTATAGTTTGTTTATGTCTTTAGTGTTTGTTGTTGGTTTAAGTTGTATTCGTTCTTTTGATCCTGTTTTTAGTTTGGGCTGAAATCGTTCCCAACGATTCAAATTTTAATGCCCGGCACTCGTTTCCATCCCGGGGGGATCGGGAACGCCCCTCGGGACTTGCCGCGGACCGGCTCGGGTGACCGGTTCAGGGTCGACCCGGGCTGGTTCGTGGAAAAATGGTATCAGAGGGAGGTTCTTGTTATTTGGGTTGTCCGGTAGAAGGAGATTAGGACTGTCGGAACTCGAGGAGTGAGTACGGGAAGAGTGTCGCGAACTCTTGCTCACACTGATCTTCGATTTACCAGGGGTAGTTCGGGAATTGTGTCCTTGTTTTTCCTGGTTTGTCTTGGATTGAGAGATGATAATGGAGGCAAGCCGACGTTACATCGCGATTTCACATGGAGTAGTGACCCGTGTGGAGTCCGAGTACGTGGTTTTAATTCCTCCTAGTGGTCGACGCTGACTTGGGACATGGCCCACTACCATGTCACCAGGTTGAGTGTGACTACTAGTCCCTCATTTCAATGATTGATGCAAGTTTGGATGTTGTTTTCGTTTTGGTCTGTGTGAGTGCGTAGTTGGAAATGAAAAAGGGTTTTTGAAAATTGGACTGGTTTCTTTTAAAGGACTTTAAATATATGAAATGGGTTTTAAAAAACTGAAATCTCCTGATTTGGAAATCTGTTGTTTTCCCAGAACTGGTTAAGAATGATTTGGGTTGAAACCTTGGTTCCTCTTTATGAACGTCTGCACATGTGTGAGAATGCATGGAAAGTGTGTGTTGATGCACGTATGAATGGAATGTGGATGAAGACATGTGAAACGGTTCATGAGATTACCTGGGTGTGTATTTGAAGTTAAAGGCTTGACTTTGTTTTCTAAATTGGTTTTAAATGGGAAACGGTTTTGGAAAGTTTTGGTTTGAAAGTGGATTGGTTTTTGGAAAGTAATCTTGAAAAAGGGTGGTTTTGAAATCAAAAATGAAAAGGGAATTTTAAAGAGGAGATTTTGTTTTGGGTTGTGTTGTATCTGTTTGGTCCTTGTGCTGACTGTTTTTGATGAAGGCGCTTTTATTGATGTTGCTTCGATTTGATGTTGGTTTTGGCTTTGAGTTTTATATATCGCTCAGGAAATGCCGCCCAGAAAGGTCTCTAAGGATTTGGATATGTCATGCCCAGTTTTTTTTGGTCCTCCTCAGACTTTGCCTATTCTCCATGGTGATCAGGGTCCGTTAGAAGTAGTGAAATGGCTCGAGGAAGTGGAACGTGTCTTTAGAATGTTGGGAACTCCCGATAATGTTAAGGTTCGTGCAATTATGGAGTTGTTTGAGGGTCCAGCTCTGGACCAGTGGAAGATGGTTACCCCACCGTCAACGCAAGGTGAAATGACGTGGGATGTCTTTAAAACTGTTTTCATCCAATGGTTTGTACCTGAGGAAGTGAAGCTGGAGAAAAGAGGGAGCTAGTGCATATTCAACAAGGCCAACGGACGGTGAAGGCGTATGTTGACCATTTCAAGGAACTGATTTCCTTTTCTCCAGATGTAGCGTCACATGAGCTCATGAAGGCCTCTCTTTTCACTGGGGGTCTTCGTCCAGAGATCAAGGAGCGAGTCCTCCCTTCTAAAGACCCTTGTTTCGAGAAGCTGGTGGAGGAAGCTTTCTTGGATGAGTTAGTTTCTGGTGTGCGGGTGGTTAATACTTCAGCGTCCCCTGTTGTGGTTCGTAAGAGTTCCCCCTCTGGTGAGGAAAAGGCGCCAGAGATACCTGTCCCCAATGAGTTATCCCCTTTGGTCCCAGCTTCCAGTTCATTAGATCATTCGATGGTATGCTTTCAGTGTGGCCGTTTTGGGCATTTAAAGTCGTCTTGTCGCAACCCTCCGAAGACGTGTCATTGTTGTGGTTGTCTGGGTCATCTGGAGAAGTTTTGCAAGAAGCGTCGCTTGAAGAGGAAGCTGTGATGGGAGAATGTCAGTACCTGACTGTGAGGCAGAAGATGCTTCAGCCATCAGAGCCCCAGCCACAAGTCTCGGGGTGAAGCTCGCGCACAGTCAGGAGTTCCCAGGGTTGTGAAGCCTTGGTCCAAGTTCTGTCTTCCGTGTTGACGGTGAAACAATTAGAAACCTCTTCCATACTTGTTTTCCTGCTACTGAAGTTTCAACAGCATTGTAAATGCGTAGTTTTTCTATAAAGTGATGGTGGACTTGTTCTATGATAATCTAAGCAGACGTGTCGTGTGGACTTGTTATTCTAAATCGGGTGTCCTTCCTAAAAGTGTGTTCGACTCTCGTGTGGGTTGACCTCGTTTGGTAATGTTGTCGATGTGGTTATGTTTTGTGGAATTCGGTGGATCATGTCTCCAGTTTGATGTTGGTTAAATGTTTTTCTATGGTTTTTTCTTGGTGTTGAAGGTTGTTGACTCTGGTCTAGGATATAATGTCTAGACGGAGGTGTGGTTTTAATTGTTCTATAAGAGTTGGTTTGAATTGGTTGGGAGTTCCCGCGTTGACCCCCCCCCCCCTTTCCCAGGGTGTTCTATTTAGATGGTCAACTTTTCTGCACTAGTTGAGTTCTTGTGGTGGGGAGAACCCCTTCGGGTTCTCCCCTCACCCTCGGACCCCAGTTTTCTCTTGAATCGGTCAGGTGTGACCTGTGTAGAGTAAGGTCATCCCCGAGAACTTCAGTTTTCTTCAGTACTGTTGGGCATAGACTTGGTTTTGGCTGACTTGTGACCTGGTGACTTTCTGGGAGCAGAAAGTGTCTGTGGTGGGGAGAATTGTCACACCCCGACCGCGGACATCAGTAATTTTTCTCCACTCTTGGTCCCGATTTAAATTTTTCGGAGATTAATTGCATTGGCAGTTCCGCGCCGGTGCGCGGTCACCGCATTGTCAGCGGTGACCGTGCGTTCAGCCCGGGTGACAGTGTGTTCACCCGGTGTTTTAAATTTTATAATTTTTAAGTTGGTATTTTATTACTAATATCTTTTTATGTGTGTTATCGTTATTGTATATATGTTTATATACGTTTATATATATATATATATATGCGTAATAATGTATATGTATATATCAATATGTGTACAAATATAGATATATGTGTAACATCTTTAAATCATTTTATAATTATTATTTTAAATATTTGGTCAAAAAATAATTATTACTTGAATTAACTAATTTATTATTTATTATTATTATAAGTTTTATTATTGTTACATAAGTTTTATCATTATTAATATTATAAGTATTATTATTATTATTATAATGTTTTACTGTTATTATTATTATACTTATTAAAATTATTATTGTAATGTTATTATTATAATTATAATTATAATTATTATTATTTTATCATATATATATGTAAACCTAAACCCTACCCTACCCCTACAGCCGCCACTTTTTTCCCCCCTCTTCTCTCTCCCCCGTTTCTCTCCCGCTGAGCCCAGGCGCAGCGCCCACAGAGCACCCCTCGTGCGGCCCTCTCTTCCTCGCCGCTGCACGATCCGGCGGCCGGCCGCCCTCCTGCCTGTTTCGGCCACCCGACCGCCGCGCGCCCTCCCTGCCAAGCCGACCGCCGCGCACCCTCCTTGCCAAGCCGCGGGCCGCGCGCCTTCCTAGCCAATCCGCCCCAACCCGTACGCCCCTCCGGCGCGTTTCCCCTGTCCGGAAACCTCCCTCCCGGCCGCGCCTCTGTCCGGAGACCTCCCTCCCGGCCGCGCCTCTGTCCGGTAGCCTCCCTCCCCTTCGGCCGCCGGCCCGCCTTGCCCCTGCCTCCGGCGTCCGGCACCGCACCACCGACCTCCGTTCCGTGCGAACCCCCGGCTCCGGCTCCCTGTTTCCGTCCCCGCTCCTCCTTCGCCCCGTCGTCCCCTTCTTCCGGCTCTCCCCGTGGCCACACCCTCCCGATCTGCAGCCTCTCCGCACGCCCCGCCGCCGTCCCGGCTCCCTCTCTGCCCTGGCCTCAGCCGCTCCCTCGCGCGGCTCCTGTTCCGGCCACCCCAGCCCTCCGGCACCGCCCTGTCAACGACCGCCTCTCCGCCCTGCCGCCTCCACCAGGCCTGCCTAACCCCTCCTGCTTTGGCCATCAGCGCACCAGCCGAACCCCGCCTAGCCTCTGCCCCGCTTCCGGCCTGCCGACTTCCATCCGGCACCTGCGCACCCCCCGATCGCCGGCGCACCCCTCTTGCATGCGCTCCCCGTTCGGCTTCGGCTGCCGCACCTCCGGCGACACCCCGCTGCGACCCCCCGTTCCGGCCGCCGCACCGCCTGTGCGTCTTTTCCCTTCGCCCCTCCGCTGTGAGTTCTTTATTTTTATTTTGTTAGTATATTTTTTATATAACGTTTATTATTTTATCATATTAATAATATTATAATTATTTTATTATTATTATGTCATTATTATTATTATTATTATTATTATTGTTATTATTATTTTAATAATATTATTAATCTTATTACATCATTGTTATAATTATTATTATGTTATTATTATTAATACTATATTATTATTATTATTATTATTATTATTATTATTATTATTATTATTATTATTATTATGGATGTATTTATTATTGTTTTAATTATTATTATATTATGTTGTTATTTTTATTATTATATTATGTTATTATTACTATTTTTTATTATTATTATCATTATTATATTATTATTATGCTTATATTATTATTATCATTATTAAGTTAATATTATTATATTATTATTATATTACTATTGTTACTATTATTATTAAATTATTACTTTTTTAATATTATCATATTGTTATCATGTTATTATTATTATTATTATTATTATTATGATTACTAGCATATTATTAATATTATTATTATTAATATCAATATTGTTATGCGAATATTATTATTATTATTATTATCATTATCATGTTATTAAGTTATTATTTTTATTTTTATTTCTATATTGTTATTATGATTACTATTATTATTATTATTATTGTTGAACCCGTTTAACGGTCTTTTGTTTTAGGACCTGTTTGATGGCGCAATTCGGTGCGACCATTACGCAACGAGAGTTTTGCACCGTGTCCTTTTTCGTTCCGAGCTGCGTCTTGAGGTAGGTCTCCCTATGCACTTGCCTCTAAATTAAGAATTTATTTATTCCTTGTCCTTTTATTGAATTTCAGTAAATTTAAGAAAAATAATATTAAGTAGTTTTTATAGTGTGGTGATTTGCTGATAAGGCAAACTGTTTAATTCTAGCATTTCATTAAAAGTGTTTTCTTGGTTTCAATTGTGGGATTTCATAGTAATGTCGCTAAATGGTTCTTCCTGAGTAACG
Source organism: Viscum album (assembly GCA_963277665.1). NCBI lineage: Eukaryota > Viridiplantae > Streptophyta > Magnoliopsida > Santalales > Viscaceae > Viscum > Viscum album. The sequence continues at coordinate 277,556,443 of OY728127.1, forward strand.
AAAGACATGTTGAATTGGGTTTTGAAATGTTTTTGGCATGTGTGAATTAGTAAATGTACTGTTTATGGAAAATGGTGTTTTCTTGTAACTTTGATTAGTGAAAACGTCGTGTGACCCTTTGAAATTGTTTTTGGAAACTTTACGTGTGGTTCTTGGTTGACGAAATATGTTTTCCCTTATTGTGTTATTAAAAATAATGTTTTCTAGGTTGTGAAAGTTGGTTATGTTCTTGTTTGAGTGTTTCAAAGAAAGGGGTTTTTGCGAAATGATTGGGTAATGACATTTATATTTCTAGAAAGGTATTTTTGGCGTGCGTGAGTTTTGAAATATTGTTTGGGTGTGGAAATGGTGACTTTTGTGTGCGATATCTTGTTTGGCCTGCGATATGAGGAAGAAATATACTATGTGAATGTGAAGCTTGTTTGAGCACACGGGAAACCCTGGGTATCTAGGTGGGCGGACTAGAACTAGTGCGCTAGTGAGCCGGATGGGTGTCGTCCCTGTTTCACTTAGCTGGATTGATGATTGCAACACTAACTAAACATATGATATCTGAGGGTCGTGGCCTTCTAAGCCACGTGTTCTGAGGGTCGTGGCCTTCTAAGCCACGTTTTCTGAGGGTCGTGGCCTTCTAAGCCACGTTTCACCGAGACACGAGGTTCTAGGGTCCCACGCGAGCTAGATGAACCTTAGGGGATTTACCCATAGTGCTCTACCATCTCTAGCGTGGTGCCTTCCGTCGGCATACGGGGGACCACTTGGGTGTGAGTGTGTGCGTGTGTGGGTATGTGTGTGTGTGTGTGAGTGTGTGAGTGTGTGTGTGTGCCCATGGTTATTGCTGATAACTTCTGGTTTATTTTTACTTGTACTTGGTTTTCCTTGCCTGTTTACCTTTACATGCACTTGTTTTCCTGCTTGTTTGCCTTCAGTCATATTTCACAGCCTATACTGTTAGACTTTGGGAAAAATGGTTTTCAAATGAAAATGTTTTATTCTCTTTGGGTTAGATTTGAAAATGTAACACTTTGCTTTTCAGAATGAGTTTAAAACTAATGAAATGGAATTAACTTTCGAGAAGGAATAAAAGAAATGTCTCATGTTTGATTTTCAAGTAAAGCATTATGAAAACTTACTTTTATATATTAATGTTCAAACCTGGATTATGTGGATTCTTTATTTACTGGCAGTGCATTGGGATTTGTTGTGGGGATCACCTACTGAGCACTTTTGTGCTCACGCCTATCTTTTACCTTTTCAGTTGCAGGTTCCTTTTGTTCAGGTTCTCCTGCTTGAGTCGCCCAGTGTGGGAGTGACGTTGGTTGTAATTGGGTGGTGACCGCGAGGTCACATGGAGGTATGTCGTGGTATAGTTTGTTTATGTCTTTAGTGTTTGTTGTTGGTTTAAGTTGTATTCTTTCTTTTGATCCTGTTTTTAGTTTGGGCTGAAATCGTTCCCAACGATTCAAATTTTAATGCCCGGCACTCGTTGCCATCCCGGGGGGATCGGGAACGCCCCTCGGGACTTGCCGCGGACCGGCTCGAGTGACCGGTTCAGGGTCGACCCGGGCTGGTTCGTGACACGTCTTTTCCCAACGGTCTGTCTTCTTCCCTGCAACCCTATCGATGAAAATCGAAGAAGGTAGGGATTTTATTTAAGTATGATATTCCCTTGATTCATTCCTTCTAAAATAATGAACACGAACCAACTTATTATCAAGTTGATCTATGGATGTTTTTCCTTGCGGGATGGGAATATATTGTTAAATAGTGATTAAGGGAATTGATGTTTTTAAGATATATTCCATGCCCGTTCCTTTCTTATGTTCATGATGAGCCAAAAGCTACCACTCTAAATGCAGAGGGTGTGGTCCAAACTAACATGGCATGGCCGCCCCCGTCGATCTTCTTTATGGTGTTCTTCGAAACAATGACCAAGGTAACGAAGGCAACGACCATGCCCCCCATGGCCTTAGCGGCCCGCGTCGGCCCTGCGGTGTTCCAATCACCGAACAGACCATCCCCTGCACCCCGGTCGTGTCGCACCCCAGCCGCGCTGCCCTCACCGGGTGCGCTGCCAAAGGCTGCGCCGCCGTGCCGACCACGCCGGCCATGCCGCTTAGCCGGCCCCGCCGCACCACCCCCGCCGGCCGTGACACCACCCCGGTCGCGCCTCCCCCTCCAAACGTGCTGCCATGCCGGCCCCTCATCCCCACCTGTTATGCCACACACCCCAGCCGTGCTACCCCTAGTCGAACCGGCCTAGCCCGCGCGCTGCTCCGAGCTGAACCGGCACCACGCCATCGGGCTGAGCCGCCTACGTGGTGCCTTCGGGCTGAACCACCCATATGGCTAGCTGGACTGGGCCCAGTGGGCCGAGCCGAACCAAACGGGCTGGGCCGACCCAAACTGGGTCGGTCCAGGTTGAGTCGAGCAGGGTCTGTCCGACCGGGTCGGACCGAACCCGGGCCCACTACGACCCTTTACTTTCTTTTGGCCATATCTTTGGAACTAGACGTCCATTTGACAAACCGTCAGCGGAGCTGGTAATATTATAACATTGAGGTCTCTATAAGTATACCCTATTGGAGTTTGGGGTATATTTGAGATATGGTCAGGTTGGATCGTGCACGAATCCAACCGGGCCCATGAGACTTTTTGGCTAATAACTCACAAACTGGGTGTCTGATTGACACACCCTCAGTTTCATTGATACCCCTATGACGTGGTGGATCTTTGTGATACATATTTGTGGGACTTCGTGGGATTTGGAGCATCGATTAGTAGCTTTTGGAGCAAATATTCTGGAGACAAGCAGGCATTTGTGCGGGAACCTAGTAGCTGGCTGAGACTTGGCGACTACTGACCGATTGACTTGGAGTGACTCAACTAGCCCAGTGGGGAGAGCCTGGTTGTGGAGGAAGACCCATGGTGGATGAGTTCCTGGTTGTGGCGGCAGATCCATGGTACTCGACAGAAGGAGTACATCTGCAGGCTATAAGGGGGAGCGCCTGATTGTGGCGACAGACCCATGGTGGGGAGCGCCTCTGTGTGATGCAGAAGACCCATGATACTCGACAGGAGGAGTACCTCAGCAGTCCAAGGTTAGTGGGAAGCACCTAGTTGTTGCATTCGGCCCACTATACTAGATAGAGGAGGAGTAATTCAGCTTCTGAGGCTTCAAAATGTTTCTAACCCTAGAATAATATCCTGTTTGAGCTGAGTCTGTAACTTTTGTGTTTTCCTCTTGATTGCGATGGATTACTTGAATACTTGGTACATGTATGGGAATATACCTATGTGGGGTAATCTGTTGATTTCATTCAATGTGGTTTATCCATGTTGGATTTTGTGAGACCTTGAGGGTCTCGGGGTCTCTTCATAGTATCGTTATACTGACCCCTGCATGGGTTATGCATGTACCTTTTTGTGTTGGTTGCAGAATACATACAGTGCTGACTGAGTCTAAGAGTACCAGGATTGTACAATACCCTGAGGTGGACCATACGACGTGTCAGTACACAGAGGAGATAGATGGATATGGAGTGCTAAGGATGCGATCTTACCTACCCTTCATGTAGGAACCTTGGAGGATGACCCAGTAACAATTTTTCTTTTTCCTCAATTGTACTTGTACTTTCAGTTTCATGTACTTTCCAGTTGTGCTTGTATTCTCTCCCCCTTTTAATTAGTGTACTCAGTTGTTGGTTATACAGTTTACTCATGTTCAAATCTACTGTGTGTGTTTATAAGTTATAAAATAAACGCCTTCCCAGTTTTAGAGAATTATGCCTTTGGTGCTAGTTTCTAGCCCCTGGCCTGTGGAAGGCGGGCATGGGGAAGTAACGACACATGCCCCGAGGGACGGGTCATGAAAAATTGGTATCAGATGGAGGTTCTACCGTGGATGTTAGGACTCTGATATTTTCTGCAAAGAAATATTGTTAAGTGTAGTGAGTGTGGTTTTCAGTTCAGGGAGTCCAGTGTTGGTATAGTGGCTGACGTATCCATACACCAGGACCCTAACTTCTAATTTCTAACTCAGTGCACGAAAAGACATATTGTGTGTGTGTTTTCAAAAGTTTTCTTTAAGTCAGATAAACCAGGTTAACTCACTAGGTATAAAATTTTGACCGTAGGGAACCTGTTTCATTCAGGATGACTCAACGCAGATGAACAGTTAGATTATCGGGAGTTGAACACATGGATAGCCCACCGAGCAATGATGCCTTAGTGCATGGCCCTTTTCCAGCAGAGGCACCAGCGGTACCTTTACCTATTGGGCCACCAATGCCACTAGCCCCAAAATCAGATGGTGCACACCACTTGAGCATGTTGCATGAGTTCCAGCACCAGAGGCCTCCCAGGTTCAGGGGAGAGACAGACCCACATGTAGTTGAGGATTGGATGGAGGCTATTGTGAGAGTATTCCGACTGGTAGGGATACCAGAAAAAATCATGGTGATTCTTTCTACTAGCCTTCTACAGGCAGTAGCGGGAAGATGGTGGAGCTTTATGCTCCAGGTCCATGACGATATGACGCTTCTCTAGGCAGGCTTCGAGAGCCTATTTCGAGAAGTGTTTATCCCAGTGACACTTTTCACAGTGCAGATACAGGAGCTACTTCATCTGCATTAGGGTAGCATGACTATAGCTCACTACTCAGTGAGGTTCATAGACCTCTCATGCTACTCCACTAATATGGTGGGTGACCCATTCTTCAGGGACCTAACCTTCGAGTAGGGACTCGGGCGGGAAATCAGGGCATTGATGATCTCACTCAGCAGCCTGACTTAGACAGGGTGTTAGAGAGAGCCCTCTTGGTGGAGAATTTCCTTGCTAAGAAGTCACCAGAAGTGGGATCCACCACTAGTCAACACTTACCAGAGTCTTCTGTAGCTGGCAGTAGACAGTTGTCACAGAGGTCCAAGAGGACTAGACCTAATGGTTCATGACCACATGACTCAGGATTGGTTGTGTGTGGCACCTGAAGTAGAGATATACATGAGATGAGAGGGCAGTGTTAATCACACGGCGAGCATGGTCACATGGCTCGTCATTGTCTGAACCGCCGTTCGGATGATCAGCAGATGATCAAAGGACCACCTAGGCAGAGACAAAGATTAAATCGTGGTGGTCCGCAGGGCGTAGGAGGATGTGGAAGAGGAGATGGTTGTGCATCTGGTTGTGGGTGAAGATTCAAGATGTTACCGAAACCACCACCAGGAGGTCCACCCCGACCTTAGGGAGCTGGTGGATGGGGGCGAGCTCAACTCCAGGCAGCTGAGGCCGACGATCAAGGTGCTTTGGATATGATACGAGGCACAGTTTGTGTCTATTCCCTCATAGCTGCAGTTCTTATAGACATAGGTTCCAGTCACTATTTTATTGCCACTACCCTCATTTGGAGCTCAGATATTCCGATAGATCCGTTGGCTCGATTATTACATCTAGAGACTCCTACGGGAGCAGATTCGATGATAACACACTGGTGCCGAAAATTTGAGCTTACTATAAGAGGCGAGAGCTTCAGATGGGATCTCCTAGTAGTGGAATCGAGGCCTTACAAAGTCATATTGAGTATGGACTGGTTAACTATAGTCTATGATCAGATCAACTGTATTAGGTGCAAAGTGCAGTGTGTCTGCACGGATAGGACCAGGTTTACCTTCACCGGTGAGAAGGGAGCCTTTGTAGCACATGATAGCTTACTCAGAGGAGAGTGCAGCCAATCACTCATCACTTGGCTTGCCTTACCCACAAAACATTAGATGTAGAGTGTTCGAGCTATCCTGTAGTGGTGGAACTGTACACGAATGTTTTCCATAAGGATGTCCCAGGTCTACCTCCTCGTAGAGTGGTGGAATTTTACATTTACTTGTTCCCCAGGATGACACCAATATATTCTCCAGCATATCGGATGGCTCCGGTGGAACTTTGCGAGCTGCAGGTATAACTTGGAGACTTGCAGGGGAAGGGATTCATCTGGCCCCGTATTTGTCCCTAGGCATCCCAAATTTTTTTCTCCAAGAATACAGATGGGAGGATGAGGCTTTGTGTTGACTATCGACGCCTGAACTAGGTGACCATAAAGCACAGGTACCCACATCCGAAGATTGACATCCTCTTTGATCAGTTTAAGGTAGAACAATTGTTCTCGAAGATAGACCGCATATCAGGCTATCAGTAGCTAAGAGTTTGAGACGAGGATGTGTAGAAGACAAAATTCAGATGTCGATACAACCAATACGAGTTCTTGGATATTCCATTTGGAATAACCAATGCTCTAGTAGTGTTCATGGGACTCACGAATAGGATATTTCGGACATATTTCAATCGCTTTGTTGTAGTCTTGATCGACGAAATTCTGATATAGTCGACTACTGATGAGGAGCATGCCTATCACTTGCGGGTAGTACATAACACTCTCTGAGAGCATCAGCTTTATGGAAAGCTCTCGATGTGCCAGTTTATGATCCGAGAGGTTCAATTCCTGGGGTAGGTCTTCTCGGAGGCTGTATTTGCAGTAGATCCAGTGAATATTGAGGCGGTACTTGGTTGGGAGCCACCGAGGAGTGTTACTGAAGTACGAACCTTCCTGGGTTTGGCCGGATACTACCGGGGGTTCGTGCCAGATTACCCCAGATCTAAAGCACCACTATAACCCTTGACGAAGAAGGGGAAACCATTTTTGTGGATGGAGAGATGCCAGCAAAGGTTTCAGGAGATGAGGTAGAGGCTGACTAGTTCCCCCATCTTGAGGCTTATAGAGGAAGGTGTAGGGTATGTAATCTACTACGACGCATCAGGGACCAGACTAAGATATGTCTTGATACAGGAGTGAGAAATGATCACTTATGGATCTCGACAAATGAGACAACATGAGTAGAACTATGCTACCCATGACTGGGAGCTATCATCAGTGTTTTTCGCCTTGAACATGTGGTGAGACTATCTTATGGGCAAGAGATTTTCCCTGTACTCTGATCACCAGAGTCTTCGGTATATCTTCTCTCAGAAGGACCTGAACATAAGAAAATGAAGTTGGCTTGAGTTCCTCTAGGACTATGACTTGGTGATAGTATATACTCATGGGAAGGGGAACATTTTTGCAGATGAACTCAGTAAGAGTTCTGGTATACCACTTCTAGGTGAGGCAACAGAGCAGCTGGATGCTATACATATATCCTTTGTGGATAGAGATGGATCAACCTTCCTTCATTCTCTTATAATCACTCCTCCACTTCATCAGCAAGTCAGGGAGGCGTAGTGTGGGGACACTTACTGTGAGTTGTGAAATGCTCAAATATCCATAGCACAGACACCTAATGGATTTTCTTAAGGTTGGGAGCACATCATACTCTTCAGAGGAAATACTAGGGTACTAGTGTCACTTCAGGAGGAAGTATTGAGGCAGTTCCCAAAATCCCCTCTAGCAGTACATCCAGGAGTGGTGAAGATGTACCAAGATCTCCGACGATAGCATTGGTGGACGGGAATGAAGAAAGCGGTTGGAGAGTTTGTCTCTAGATGCATCACTTGTCAGCAAGTGAAGGCGGAGCATCAGGTACCATCAGGCTTGGTTCAGCCTTTAGTGGTTCCAGAGTGGAAGTGGGATGGGATTTCCATGGAATTCGTGACATGAGTTCCATGTAAATTTAGGGGACATGACTTTATCTGGGTGATCACTAACTGACTCTCCATGTTGGCCCACTTCCTACCGATCAGAGAGCAGAGTTCGGTAGAGAGAATGAGATGCATCTATGTACAAGAGATTGTGCTGTTACATGGAGTAACTTTGACAATTTTCTTTGATCGTTATGCATGATTTACTTCCCGACTATAGAAGGGGTTGCAGGAGTCTCTTGGGACACAGCTCCGTCTGAGTACCGCCTTCCATCCTCAGATCGATGGTCAGACTGAGCGAACCATTCAGAACCTTGAGGGCATGTTCTGTGCATGTTTCCTCAACTTCGGTCACACCTGGGTGGATCAATTACCGTGTGTGGAGTTTTCATACAACAAAATATATAACTACATCATAGGGATGAAACCCTTTGAGGTGTTATACGGGTGACCTTACAGATCACTTTTGTGTTGGATTGGCCCAGGGGAGTCAGCACTCGTGGGACCTGAGATGGTACGGGCTACCATAGAGAAGCTGTAGATCATCCAGGAGCGGATTAAGACTGCACAGAGCTGGTAGAAGTCGTATGAAGAAACGAGATGGAGACCTATGGAGTTTGAGGATGACGACCACATATTTATACGGGTCTCACCTCGACGAGGATTGTGGATATTTGGCTGAGGTGACAAGTTATCTCCGAGGTTCATCGGACCATTTCAGGTCCTTAGTAGAGTTGGCGAGGAGGCATACCACTTATCTCTTCCGCCTCAGTTGCACTGGGTGCATGATGTCTTCCACTTATCCCAGCTAAGGAAATATGTTCACGACCCTTCTCACATCATTGACCATGATGAGCTGGACATCGATGATGGGGTGACTTTTATGGAGGTTCTAGTAGAGATTGAGGATTGATAGGAGTAGGTCCTTCGTGGACGGTCGATACCATTGGTGCGTGTTCTCTAGCAGCATGAGAACCTCCAAGAGAGCACATGGGAGTTGGAGGCTCAGATGCGTGCTCAGTACCACCACATTTTTACCTAGTTCAATTGTGGCTTATGGGGACATAGAGCCCTAAGGTGGGGATAATGTAAAGACACTGAATTTACTTGAATTTTTTTTTAAATATACGGGAATTTTATGAGTCTGGGAAAATTGACGCCGCGTGATTCTGAGGCCCGGTGAAACCAGAATCAATTTCTGAATTTTTGTTCATGTATGTTCAGCAAACGTACGAGCGAGATTTTCTAACAAATGAACCGGTGCTCCGAATTGAAATTTGAGGGCACCACTGAACTCGCAGCGCTGATATTTGCTTATGGATACTTTCACCTTGATGACAATTGGTTGAGTGTGAAAGATAGATATAGGGTGTTCGTGAGTAAAATAAAATAAAAATAATGATGTGTTGCTTTATTTTTATTTTTTTGTTAAAACATCCATATGGAGGTTGGAAGTGGGGATCACCACACCTTAACCTCCCCTGAGAGGTTATGGTGGTGGGGACCACTCAAAGCATAACCTCCCAAGAGAGGTTATGGCGGTGGGGACCACTCGAGGTCTAAAACCTCTCAACTCCCACAATAAATGAGGGAGAGCCTCTTGACCTTCTCCACCTTAATTGTACCAATGCACCTACCAATAATCTTATCAACCCTCCCCGTTTTATAAATTGATCCATCTCATTAAATTAAATGAAACAATTTTAATTTTAAACCCAACAAACTAAATAATAGAAAATCTATTATTTGGAGGGGATACATATTCATTTGTTAGAAAAAGGTTGGGAAAAAAGGATTAAAGCTCTTGGGAGAAAACTCTACAACGAAGAACGTTTCCAATGGTGAATAATGCTCCACTGATGAAGAATGTCAACCTCGACTTCGACCTTCTTCCTCGGAACCCCTTCTAACGTGGGAAGTCCTCATCTGTGGTGAATCGACATCCGTCTTTTCCCACGGTCCGTCTTCTCCCCCATGACCCCGTCGATGAACAACGAACAAGGTAGAGAATTTATTTAAGTATGATATTCCATTGATTCTTTCCTTCTAAAAAAATGAATGTGGACCAACTTATTATCGTGTTGATCTGCAGATGTTTTTTCATGCAGGTTGGGAATAAATTGTTAACGAGGAATTAATGGAATTGATGTTTTTAAGATATCTTCCATGCTCGTTTCTTTATCATGTTATTGATGAGACAAATGATACCACTCTAAACTCGGAGGGTGCGGGCCAAAAAAACATGGACTGAACCTCCACCGATATTCATTGTGGTGTTCTTTGAAACGGTGACCAAGGCAACGAAGGCGGCAGCCGCGCCACCTGCAGCCTCAGCGACCCGTGCCCCCCCCCCCGCAGCATTCCGACCGCTGACCGGACTGACCCCCATGCCCCGTCAGCACCGCACCCTGGCTGCCCTGCCCTCGCCAATCGCACCGTCGCTCTAGATGCGCCACCCTTACCGGCCACATGGTCTCACGGGCCGCGCTGCCCCCATCGGACGTGCCGCCCTACTGCCCCCCGGCTGCACCGCCCTCGACGGTTTCGCCGCCCCTGCGGGCCGCGCCGCGCCGCCTCGCCGGCCACACCTCTCCACAACTATGCCCCCGTTCTCTGGCTGTGCTGCCCCTAGTCGAATCGGCCACGCCCTCGTGTTGCTCTAGGTCGAACCGGATCCATTCCACCGGGTTGAGCCGCCTACGCGGTGCCTCCGTGCCCAACAGGCCAGGCGGCCTACTGGGCCAGGCTGAACCCAACATGCTGGCTTCCTGACTAGTCGTGCCAGACCCAACGGGTCGGTCTGGGTCAACCCAATCCGGGTCAGCCTATGCTGAGTTGGGTCGGGTGGGTCCGACTGGGTCGGACCGGACCTGGGCCCATTACGACCCTTTACTTTCTTTTGGCCATATCTTTGGCACCAGACGTCCATTTGACGAACCATTAGTGGTGTTGGTTATCTTGGAGTGTGGATATATTTTTGAGTATACCCTATTGGAGTTTGGGTTATAGTTGAGATACTGTCAGGTTGGATCGTGCTCAAATCTAACAGGGCTCCTGGGACTTCTTGGCTAATAACTCACAGATTGAGCGTCTGATTTCCGCGTCTTCAGTTGCGTTGAGACCCCTATGATGTGGCAGAGATTTGGGATACTTTTTCGTGGGACTTCATGGTTGTTGGTGCATCGACCAATAGATTGTGAAGCGGATCTTCCGGAGACAAGCGAGCTTTTTTTCGGGAACCTAGTAGCTAGCTGAGACATGACGACTGCTGATTGATTGACTCAGAGTGACTCGACTCGCCCAATGGGGAGTTCCTAGTTGTGGCGGCAGACACATGGAGGAGGAGCGCCTGGTTGTGGGGGAAAGCTTGCAGTACTTGAAAGTAGGAGTACCATTGCAGGCTATGTGGGGAGAACCTGGTTTTGGTGGCAGACCCATGGTGGGGAACGAATCTGTGTGACGTAGTAGACCCATGGTACTCGACAGGAGAAGTACCTCAATAGTACAAGGTTAGTGGGAAGCGCCTGGTTGTGGTGGCAAGCCCACTGTACTCGATAGAGGAGGAGTTGTCCATCAACTGAGGGTTCAAAATGTTTTTACCCCTAGAATAAAATCCTGGTTGAGCTGAGTCAGTTACTTTTGTGTTTTCCTCATGATTGAGATGGATTACTTGATATCATAGGTATATGTATGAGAATATACCTAAGTGGGGTAATATATTGATTTCATTATCTTTGGTTTATCCTTGTTGGATTTGATGATACCTTGAGGGTCTCGGGGTCCCTACTGAGTATCGTTATACCCACCCCTCCATAGGTTATGCCCGCACCTCGTTGTGTTGGTTGCTGACGACGGACAACGCTGACTGAGGCTGAGAGTAGCAGGACTAGACGGTACTCGGAGGTGGACCATACGGCGTTTCGGTACACGGAGGAGATGAACAGACGTGGAGTGCTAAGGAGGTGATCTATACCTACCCTTTAGGTAGGAACCTCGGAAGATGACCCTGTAGATATTTTTCTTTTTCCAAAGTTGTACTTGTACTTTCAGTTTCTTGTACTTTCTAGTTGGGATTTTTTTCTGTACCATTTTTACTTACTATACTCACTTGTTGGTTTTACAGTTTACTCGTGTTCGAATCTGCTGTGTGTGTTTATAGGTTATAAAGGCAATGCCTTCCTAGTTTTAGGGAATTACGTATTTGGTGCTAGTTGACAGCCCCTGGCCTATGGAAGGTGAGCTTGGGGTAGTCAAGGCACGAGCCCCGGGGGACGGGTCCTGGTAGAAATAAATAATAATTATAATAAATAATTTTAAAAATTGATCAACTGTTATTAATTAGATAGATACATTTAAAAAAGTGGAAATAAATATTTATATAAGTTATTGAATACATATTAATTATATAAAATACAACCATATTAAAATCATCAAATATTAAAGAATAAATGTTTATAAATAAGGATTGAAAATGGATTAAATTACTAACATATAGAACAATGAAAAATTGAAAATGAATAAATTACTATTTTTATAAAATTAAGATTAATTATAAATAAATAATTTTAAAAATGAAAAAATATGAAGAATATATTAAAATGTAATACATATTTTATATTAAATAAGAATAAAAAAATTATAAAATTTACCAATTAGAATCATAAAATATATTAAATTTATTATGTTAATAAATACAATTCTAAAATGAATATAAAAAATTGAATAAATTTCATAAATATAATTTGTGCACGTATTGTATATAGAAGTGAATTAATTATATATATGTATGCATAGAATAAATTTAATAGAAATTTTTTATATATTAAATTGATATATCAAATGACATTCATCTAAATATCCATTACTCAATACAACTAGTTAATATTTTAAAATAAAATTTTTTTAAATTAGAAACCGTTCTTCCCTAAATATATTTATTCTTAAATGTAAGTAAAAATATTTTTATATTATATAAATAAATCCTTCAGAACTATTATATATTGATATATATATATATATATTTCTTTATTTAAAATATTAATTATATTAATGAAAAATTACGTATAAAAACCATTTAAAATAAATAAGACATTAATACTTTTTTAATGTTACATTTTATTTATTTTCAATACCGATATTTAATATATATTATTTATTACTATTAATAATTAATATATATATTAAATTTATTTATTTATATTAATAATTGTTTCATTAAAAGTTTTCTAATAATTTTGTAATTTATACAATTTTAATTTTTTATTAATTATTAAGATTTATAAATTTTATATATATCTATACATAATATATAATATTTATTAATAATTTAAGAAATATTATATATATATTTATGTGTATATATATTGAAATATATATGAATATATATCTATATTAAAAATATTAATTATATTAATGAATAATTATGCATTGAAACCATTAAAATGAATAGGAAATTAATATGTTTTTAATTATTAAATTTTACTAATTTTATATATATTATTTATTAAAATTTATAAATAATATATATATATATATATTAAATTTATTCATTTTTATTAATAATTATTTCATTATTAAATTTATTATTTATATTTTAATTTGTTCGTTTTTAATTTTTTTGTTTGAATATTACAATTCATTCATTTAATATATTTATATTTAATAATAATATATATATATATATATTAAAGTTACTAATAATTATTTAATTAATATTGTTTTGATATTTTTTTAATTTTTTTTTAATTTTTTTTATTTCTATTTTTTCATATTTTTAATGTAATGACCAAAGTTTTATCAATGGAAATTTTATTTTCATAATTATTTCAAATGGTAGAAATACATACGAGAACACAATACAATATTTATAAATAATGAATGAATGAAATAAGAGGTGTTTCTAGAAGTTAAGGAACCTATACCAATGAAAGAGTAACTTGACCTTTCGAATATCAATGTGACCCTTATGAATAATAAATCGGCCAGTGGAATAGTAACATTACCAATGAATGTATGAATAATATTTATCCATATTATAAGTGACAATATGATGTAATGATATCACTGTATAGGTAAATAAATATTTTAAAAATTATTAATTAATTGTTGGTATTTTTAAAAGTCATAAATATTTAATTAACATTTTATGAAAAATTTAATAATTTTAAAAAGAATTTTTTTATAAATTTTTTTTATAAATTAATATTTTGATGTCTTATTATTATGAGATAGTTTTATGTGACATTGGATAATTTTTAAAAGTGATATAAAATCAATTATAATTTTAAAATTTCTATTATTCGATAAAAGTATGATATTCATTAAAAATTAAAATTTTTATATTAATTAAATAATTTTCATAAAATAGATTTCATTTTTAATTCTCCACATTAATAAATCTATAGGTTTAATGTTTGGGTTTTTTCTAAAATATTTAAATTTTTGGTAAATAGTAAAATATAGTAATTTAAGGTATATATACATTAATAGATGAATACACCATTCAATGAGTCATGGATGATGTATGTACAATTTTTTCAATATAATATGATCTAATAACTATATTTATTCTCATGAAACAACACTATTTCATATAATTAGAAAAATAATAAACTAGTGAATCAAATAATGAGAAAACACCCCTCTCCTCTACTGTCGGTGGATTGACGTGGGTTTCTATACTGTCGCGGCCTTGTTTTAGCTCGCCCTGCGCGCACCGGGGTCTTCGTGACTCGGTGTTGATTCTGCGCCAGAGTCCCTGGCCCGACGGTTCGAGATCTGCTCTCTGGCCATCGATCTGGGTGTTTGGAGGTCGAGCGTGGTCTTCTGGGATGGCGGCGTTGGGAGTTTGTTTCGTTTCGAGATGATGAGATGACGCCGGGAGGTTTGTCGGTCGAACTCTGGTTCTTGGAGTTTGATGTGTGTCGAACTCTGGATCTTGGAGTTTGATGTGTGTTCGTTTAAGGATGGTTTTTTCCTGAGATTGTTGATTCTCTCTAATGTTGGTTCGTTTTGATTTTCTCTTTTGAGTGATTTCTGGTTTGCTGGTGATGTTCACCCTCTCACAATATGCTTTGCGAGCGTTTATTGGTTTCACGGATGAAAATGGATGGGTTTTGGTTTATGAACGTGGCTGTTTTCTGGTGAAATGGTGTTTCCGACCAGTTTCTGAGCTGGTGGTTGAGGGATGCGGTCTCTTTGAGGATAGAGGATGGGAGGATGGTGTTACTTCGGCGACGACGGGCTCCGGGATGGGCACGCCGGTGACGACGACGAGATTGGCTTTCCGGCGCTGTGATGATGGGAGGCGGATGGATCTGACGCCGATGCGATGGGCGTCCGCTTCGAGGCAGGCACATGAATCGAGTTGAAGGGTGATGATGATGTTTAGCTTTTGAAATTTGAATTCGCGGTCTTCGGGAACCGGACCCCTTAAACCGGCTTCTGTACTTTTTGGTTATTTTAATAAATGGCCAGAGACTTTGTCTCTGGCTGGACCTTTTCGGGTATAAAATAGAAAAATAAATCCCCTAAGGAGGTTTTCAAAGGGAAGGAATCAATAGGTATACCCCTCTTTCGTTTTCTTTCAATTTCTTTTTGGGTTTCATTATTTTATTATCTTATCCTCAAATAAACTTGTCCAAGTGGAATGGAAACTCTATTATCATATATATACTATAATTTTATCATGTTAAATGAATAATTATTCATCAAATCTATTCTCCTCTCTCATTTATTTTAAGAATAAAAACATCGTCCGAGAGGTGCCTATTTACCACCTTCGTCGACGACATGATTTCATCTTTAAATTTCATCTTCAATGATGTTCATGAAACCATTTTTATGGTTGAAACTATTTATAAAATTTTTAATTTATCTTATTTAATGTTCTTGAATCATTTTATACACATGCTATTAATTTATAAAATAAAATGTGTTCAGTGTGATATTAAATGCTAAATTAACATAAATGATTATCATTACTAATTTATCTAATGAATCATCCTAACTAATGGATAAAAATTTTCTTTTAATATTTTATAATTTCATTAATAACATATATGTTCGTTTCTGGACATCTATCTTCATTTTACCTGATTCTCTATACACTTATACAAGTAAACTGATCTTGAAAACCAAGGAAATCAACACGCCCAAACAATGAAATTAAATCTAATAACACATAATAAAGGAAAAAATGTTCTTGATAAAGTTATAATAATAATAATAAATGTAAAATGTTCTAGTATTTTTAAATAATGAATATAATTTGATAATTTTGAACACTAATATGAACTACAGAATTGTTTTAGACATAATGTAAGAGATTCAACTTGAACCTCCATTATTCCTTCATGTTATTCTTTCTATATTTTTACCCAAATGAAATAATATTTTTTTTGTAAATATTCTAAATTATGTATATATATTCATAACTCTTTTCTCAATATTCATTCATCCTTCTTTTTTGAGGGATATACATGTTTTTAAATGGTTCACTACCCGATTATTCCCAATAATTAATCCTAATTTAAGGGAACATCCTGAATTATTTCCCAATTTGAAGTGAACTATATAATCTATTTTAATCCACCCTTATTTTTTTATAAAATATCTCATTTTATTATTAAAACTTTTTTGGTTCACTTATTGTTTTTCATAAAATATTTTTCCCTCATATTCTTTAGGCGATCTTTAATATTTTCCTTAAACCACACTAAAATGTTTTACTTCTGATGTTTTTAAATATTTATTTTTCATATTATCACTTCATTTAAACATAAATAATCGTCAAATATTACTATTATCATTTAATAATGTCCATTTATGTTTTTATTCCTTTATTTCATGGACACTTTTATGATACACCAATTTATTATACTTAATGACATGATGATGATTCACAATTCTTTCCATGGGTAACCCATTCGTTTATGTTTAATTTATAATGTATGATACTTTATGTGGATAAAATATTTATGAACATTTTGTGATGGGTGCACCCAAAATGTTCATTAATACATTGGGTAATGTTTATTCTCACGAAACATTATGTGAAACGGTCTGGGGGTCATCCTAGTCCTGTGCTCCTCTATGTGCAACAAGCATCGAATCATGCTTCTATATGTGTGACGAGGCTTGAATCATGATAAATTTATGATTTATTTTTCATCCAAATTACTATCTATCAATGATTATTTTATCCCATGTTAGTATTACTTCTGTTTAATCATGTTGTATGACTTTTTATATCATTATGTTATGCCTTCTAACCCATGGGTTGTGATTTATTTTAATATTTATTCCCTTATTTAGATTTTTAGCTCATATAATTGTTCATGTTATTCCATGGTTACCCTATGAAGATTTTAGGGGTCAAATGAATTTATGTGCTCATAATGGATGATAAATATATAATTTATTTATTTATTTTATTGATTTCTGTTTTATGTACATAGTCTTCCAAGACACTAGACTTTACGATCCCAAAATTGTAATTTGTTTTATTAATTCTTCATAAAATCATGTAATTATAGTTTAAAATATTAGGGTCACTATATTTAGTATCATAGTTAGGTTCAGCTATTTTTGGAGACTAGGAATAGATCACTTTAGCAAGAACCTTAGGCATATGGCTATGTCTAAGAAAACAGTCTAAAATTTTGGTTAGTATAGAGTAAGTGGTTTATAATGAAAATAAATATATTTCAGGATACTATAGGTGGACGTGGTTCTGGTAGAGATGTACCTAGGAGTAAAAACTACAACAAGGCGTTCTAGGCCTATCACGGGGTAACCTGTTACACAACAATGGGCCTTAATGCACACCTGGTTTGACACTCCTAGGTAATATGCTTTGGTGAATTCTTAAGATCATAAGAAACCATTATTGAGGGAATATAGATAATTCCTATAAGAATATATGTTAAGAAACAGATCATGGATAACCAACATTGAAACCAATGGAATCAAAAGTCAGGATAAACTTTTACTTTATGAGTTTATCCTTATATGTTTCAGATTTTGTCTTTATTTTTGTTAGCTAAGTATAAAATACCCGTAATTGGAATTTATATTTTTCTATTAATGGATGGAAATTGTAGAACACGTTCCAACAATCAATGCGATATGAATGGTGATGATTTACCTAATGAATGTAAAAATATGATGAAAATAGGTGTTCAAAAATGATGACAATACTTTCTCAATTGCCACATGTTATGAATAATAACATGAATCATGTGGAACACCATACATCTCCAAGGATTGAGAATGTTTCCATTGAATACTTTATAGGGAAAAGGACTCCCATGTTTAATGAGTTTTCTGATCCCCTCCTCACGGAACAGTGGATTCACTCCATAAAAAAGATATTATCCATACTTTAGTTCATAGAAGAAATGAATGTTTTGGTAGCGGTCTATCATTTTGATGGGGAAGATAATCAGTGGTGGACACTGATAAAAACAATTATGTACAAGGAGAAATTGATTAAATGGATTGGGAGGAATTGAATAATTATTTTTCATAAATATTTTCCACAAACCCTTAGTCTCAAAATAGAAAAAGAGTTTCTAGGACATGCGAAGAATAAATATGAGTCTATCAGGGTGTATGAAACAAACATTACAAGGATTTCGAGATACTCCTGCCGCTGTTTCATGAACACAAAAAGCAAGGTGGATCACTTCTTTAGTGGACTAAAGCTGAGTCTACGATAAGAATTTGAGATTCAAGACGTGTCATTTTATAATGATATTTCATGTTGTGCCCTATATGTTGAAATGGATATTTGAGACTATCAATGGTCTCGTGGTCCTGGTGAAGAAAGTGTGAAAATGGAGTCTAATATGGGAGATGTTTCAAACAAATCCCATGATGGAAAAAAGTATAAATATCCCATGTGTCCAAATTGTGGGAAGTAGCATCATGAGAACTATCTAAAGGAAACCCTAAAATGCTTCAAATTTGAAAGAATGAGGCATCTGGCTATGAAATGCCAAAGGAATATGAATAATCCCAATAATATGTAAGAATAAAGGATGGTTCATATCAACGCTCATCTAGTCGTGTAGTGTTTCACCTATAAGGAACATGGGAATTTTCAAACCAATTACCTAAGTCTAGGGTTTTTGGAGGTAATCAACAACTAGATCAATGGAAACAAGGAAGGGTTTATGCTATCACAACTAAAAATGTGGAGTCAGGAAATGATGTTGTGACATGTAAACTGGTTATTCAATAAAGAATAGCAATCATAATATTTGATTTTGGTTCAATGCATTCATTAATATCATGGAATTTTAGTAGAACTATTCAAACACCACCTCAAAATTTGGTGGTTTATTTATCAATGAGAATAGATAATGGGGAAATTATTTCATCCAAAGTACACAACTCTTTCCTAGTTAATGTCTGTGGACAGGACCTTCCATAACATATTTTCATACTTCTTTGGTGGCGTTTGATTCTATTTTTGGTTTGTATTGTCTATCATTATACAAAATCGACATTATCTATCAGAAAAGAGAGATCAATATTCACATCCCAAATCATTCTATAATTATTTACAAGTATAGGGATGAAGATGAATCTCTATTAGAATAATTATCTCAAGTGTGGATATTACTACCTTATGATCAACCATATCTTGCTCAAATGATTGAGACAAAAAAGCTTACCATGCTCAAAGACATGCCCACCATGAGGGATTACATTGATGTATTACCTAATGAATTTCCTTGTCTTCTGCCTAATCGATTGGTTGAGTTCTAAATAGAACTTATTCTTAGACTTCTACCTATATATAATAATCTTTATATAATGTCCACTATAGAGATGGAAGAACTAAAGAAGGAGTTACAGCGGAATATGGACAGGGGTTTTATATGCCTGAGTGCTTCACCATATGGTATGTCTATCCTATTCATTAAGAAGAATGATGGATCAATGAACCACTTTAGTGATTATAATTAGATAAATAAAATCATGATAAAGAAAAATCATAACCTACCATAGATATATGACTTTTTTGATCAACTATGTGGGGATAATTATTTTTCTAAGGTGGACCTTCTGTCAGTATATCACCAATTAAAGATGAGTAAAGATGATATTCCCATGGTTGACTTGAGAATACAGTATAGACACTACGCATTCATAGTGATGCTCTTTGGACTCACTAATTCTCCATCAATTTTCATGTATTTAATGAATATATTTTTTAGAGATTACCACGACAAATTTTTGGTAGTCTTTATTGATGATATTATAATACACTTCAAGAGCAAAGAGGAACATGGGGGAAGAAAATATCATGAGTGTTAAAACTAATAACCAAGATTAAAAATGATTTTTGAAGAAAATATCATGAGTTTTAAACCTAATAACCAAGATTACAATGAAGGGAGTGAAGTTTTTCTAGAAAAACTAATTCGAGGAATGATTTGTGATTCTTAAAAAAAATTATCACTAAGCCAGTACTCACACTCCTGAAAAGTGGAGAACTTTTTGATGTAAATCAATTCTTCAAAGAATGACTTAGGTTGTGTAGTGATGACCAATGATAAATTTACAGCCTATGCCTTATGTATGATGAATATTCATGAGAAAAACTATCATATGCATCATATGGAGTTGACAGATTTGATCTTTATATTGAAAATATGGTAGAATTCTCTCTATGGAGAGAAGTGTGATGTATATACTTTTCACAAGAGTCCAGAATATATATTCACATAGAAGGATTAGTATATTATCCCAAAAATATGGTTAGATATCACCAATGATTATGACTACACAATTCACTACCATCCTGGTAAAGAAAATAAGGTTACAGATTCTCTATGTAGGAAGGATCCTACATCATTATAAATGATGATAATTGAGATGGATACAATATTCTTAGACTTGTAAAGGATAGAAATTGGAATAATTAAGGTAGGGACACCATAAATCCTTTCATAAATTATTTCTCAACAATCCCTTGTGTAGAAAATTAATTATTCTCAAAGAAATGATGTGGAAATTCAGATATGGTTTGAAGGTGTATGAAATGGGAAATCTTCTGAGGTCAAGATCAGTGAAGATAGAGTAATAATATCTGGGTCATTAATATGTTTACCATCCAATCTAGAGATAATGAATGTTATTCTTAATCACACACATAGGTCAACATTCACTATTCAACCAGGGAGCATAAATATGTATCATGATCTGCAACATAACTTTTGGAGGGACAATATAAAAAATTAGGTCACTGAATCTACATCAATGTTCTTGGTATATCATAATGTGAAGGCCGAAAGGAAAAGTTATAATGGGATGATGCAAGCATTACCCATACCAACATGAATATGGGAAAAAATTTACCATGGAATTTGTCACTCGACATACAAATACATCCAGATGAAACAATATTATTTCGGTTATTGTGGACCATCTTACAAAGACAACTCAATTTATTGGAATTCTAGAGGAATTTTCACTATATCAACTAGCATGAATTAACATCAAAGAAGTTTTTAGTCTATATAGGAAAAAACAATCTATTTTAGCTGGCCGAGATCTTATATTCTCCTTCATGTTTTGGAAAAGTCTCCAACATGCTCTAGCCACTGAGATGAACTTCAGTACGAAATATCTTCTTTAAACTGATGGGAAATTAGAGAGAACTATTCCAAAATAATAAGACATGTTGATAGCATGTTCTAGGTACTTCAGAGGAGGATGGGACCAACATCTAACATTATTCAAATTCTCATAAAAAATAGTTTCCACTGGAGCATCGAAATGGATCCATATGAATCCCTTTATGTAAAATGGTGTAGAACACCAGTATGCTGGGATGATGTCAGTGAATTTAATATGTAAGGACATGAAGAGTTCTAAGAAGTGGTGTAGAATGTGAAAACCATTCTGAAAAAAATCATGGAAACCCAATGCCGACAATAAATTTTTTTAGATAATCATTGACAGGACCTAGAGTTTATGTTTGGTGACATGGTATTCCTCCTAATATCTCCATGGAATAGGATCATCAGATTCATAAAGAAATAAAAGCTAATTCCCATTTACATCAACCTCTTTGAGATCCTTGATTGTGTTATAGATGTAGCCTAGCGACTGGACCTTCCACTAAACTTGTATAAATTACACGATGTGTTCCACGTTTCCCTCTTAAGGAAGTATATACTAGATCCTTCACATATACTGAATTCTAAGGTGGTACAGATGGAGAATGATCTTTATTATGAGGAGCATACAATGAAGATATTGGATCATAGAGATAAATTTATACTCAACAATACTACATACCTAGTCAAAGTACATTGGTGAAACGATAGGTATGAAGAGAAAGCATGGGAACCAGAACAAACAATGGTAGAGAAGTACCCTCAACTATTTTAACCTTAGTATGTAAAACAAAATTTCAAGTGAGAAATTTCATAAGGGGGAAAGAATGTAAGGACCCAAGGATTTATCAATATAAATTCCCTTATTGTAATCATGTCATATGGTATAAACACACAAGAGAACATAGTTCAAGATTTATAAATGGTGAATGAATGAAATAATAAGGGTTTCTAGATGTTAAGGAACCTATACATATGAAATAGTAACTTGACCATTAGAATAGTAATGTGACCATTATAAATAGTATGTTTTAAAATCAAGTAATAACCTAACCAATGAAATTATGAATAAAATTTACCTATCATATAAGTGAAAATATGATATAATGATATCATAGTATAAGTAAATAAATATTTTAAAATTTGTTAATTAAATGTTTATATTTTTTTAAGTCATAAATATTTAATTACAATTTTATGACAAATTTAATAATTTAAATAAAATTATTTTCATAAAATGTATTCATAAATTAATATTTTGATTTATTTTGATTAAAATATTATTTAATGAGACTTTAGTAAATTTTTTCAAAGTGATATAGAATCAGTTTTAATTTCAAAATCCGTAATTTTTTAAGTAAATTATGATTTTAATTAAATATTAAATTTCTCATATTTAGAAAATTATCTTCATAAAATGGATATAATTTTTTAACTATACACATCAATAAATATATTGGGTGATTATTTGAGTTTTTTTTTGAAATAATTGATTTATTGGTGAATAGTATATTACAGTAATGTATAGTATATATACATTAAAAGTTAAATACACTATTAATTGATTCATGGATGTTGTAAGAAAAATTAGTTAAAAATAAAATTATCTAATTAATGTATTTATTCTCAAGAAACAACCCTATTTCTTGTCTTGGGGAAATTAATAAACTAATGAATTAAATAACTAGAAAACACCCCTCATCACCTCTTATCCTCACACTTCTCATGCCCAGAGCCCTATAAAAATTATACCAAATAATCTTCCCAAACCTCTCCCCATATTTCAAAGTTTTTTTCTTAACAAAATTACAAAACCAATATCTTATGGAGGTTATCAAGAAAAGGAATCAATAGGTAAACCCCTCTTCTGTTATCTTTTAATTTCTTTTCAAGTTCCTTTCTTTCCTTTTCTTCTCCTCAAATACCCTTTTCCTAGTGGCATGAAAACTCTAGTATCCTATATATAATTTAATCTTATCTTGTTTATGGAATAAATATTCTTCAAATATTTTATCCTCTTCATTTATTTTAGGAATGAAAACATCATCCATGAGTTATCGATTTACCAACTTCATGGAAGACATGATATCATATTTTAATTTCTTCTTCAAGGATGGTCATGAAACCAAATATATGGTTGCAAAATATTATAATATATGTATTATATATTATGTAATGTTCTGTATTCATTTTTTATACATGATAATATTTTTTTTAAAATCATTTCTTTTTGATAAAAAATAACAAGTTAATATAAATGAGTATCATTAATGATTTATCTAAAAAATCATCCTAAGTTATGGAAAAAATGTTGTTTTAATTTTATATAAGTTTATACATAACATATAAGATCATTTTAGGACAAATATCCTCCTTCTACATTATTCTCTATACACTTATACAAGTATACCGATCATGGAAACCAAGGAAATCAATTCTTCCAAACAATGAAATTGGATATATTAACCTATGAAAAATGCCATAAATAAACTTAATAAAATTATAATAAATAAAATACCTATAAAAATGATTATGTAAATATTAATTAATGGATATAATTTGATTAGTCAGGACATTAATATCTACTGAAGAATGATTTTAGACATATGGTTTGGGATTCTACCCAAACCTCTATTATTCTTTCTTGTCATTCTATCTAACTTTTTACCAAAATGGAATTCAATTTTATTTTTAGGTAAATGTAGTAAATATTTTTTATATTTTCAAAACTAATGTATTAATATAAATTCATCCTTATTTTTTAGGATATACATTTTTTAAAAGTTTTCCTACTCGATTCATCCTGATAAGCATGCTCGATTTAAGGGAACTTCGTGAAGTCTTACCCAATTTCAAGTGCACTCTATAATCTGTTTCAATACACACTTATTATTTTCTAAAATAACTCATTTTATTTTTATTTTTTTGGATCAATTCTCTTTTTACATAAATTATTATTCTCTTATCTTCTTTATGTGATCTTAAATATTTTCCTTAAACCACAATTAAATGTTTTACATTTGAGGTTTCATAAATACTCTTTTTACTTGTTATCGAATTATATTGACATCACTAATCATGATATATTTATATTTTACTTCATTAATTTCCATTTATGTTTTAATTCCTTTCATTCATGGACACTTTTATGAAACCCCCATTTATTATGCTTTTTGAATTGATTATGATACACAAATCTTTCCATGGGTAACCCTTATGTTTATGTTTGATTTCTTATGTTTGATTATTTATGTGGAAAAAATATTCATGAACAAGTTACTATTAGTGCACTCAGATAGTAATCTAATGAATAGAGAAATGTTTAGTCTTCTGAGATGTTATGTGAAATAGTCTTGGTGTTTAGCACTGACACATGATCCTCTAGGTGAAATGATCCTTGACTCATACTCCTATATGTGAGACTAGCGTTGAATCATGAGAAATTAATCTTTTATGTTTATTAGACATTACTATGAATCCATGATTGTATGATCCCTTGTTATGATTCCATATGTTTAATAGAGTTTCATTCCTTTTATCAATATGTTATTCCCTCTATCCCATGCGCTAAGATTTATTTTAATGTTAATTTTCATACATGGTTTTTTAGCTAATACCTTTGTTTAGGTTATCCCCAGTTTATCATATGTAGATGTAAGGGCTCAGAATAATATATGATCTCATAAAGGATGATAAATAATGAAATGTTTTATTTAGTAACATAATTTTACTTTTCTTTACCTAAACATTCAAGACTCTACAGTTTACGATTCATGGATTATAATTTGTAATTTAATTATTCTTAAAATGATGTAATGATATGTGTAAAAGATTAGTGTATCTTAATTTAATACTTTTATATTTTAGGTATATATAATGAACAAGGGACATGAATCACATGGTAAGGTGTTCCGGGTCATGTAGGACCCTGGTCGTGCACCTGGGAAGCATAGGGTGGACCAAGGTGTGTATGTGGGTGGGCTCAAGCCTGTGGGATTCATAGGGTGGTCCAAGGCTCATGCTTTTAAGGGGAAAATATAGGTGGGTCAAGTTTATGTGGTATCCCATACCCATAGTAGGTTTTTGATCATATCTTGCAGCTTAATCTTATATAAATAAGTATCTGAACATCCAATATTTTGATATGGGACTCATGTGCATGATCTGGACCTTTATCAGTGTAAAAAAATCAACTAATAAAGGTTGCCATTTATAAGTGATAAAAATTAAGCACTGAAGAGGGTTCCCATTTTAAATTTAAAAAATAACATATTAATTGTACCATTAATTAGTTATTTTTTAATTACCAGTAAAATAAAAATTTATCAGTTCTTTTTCGAGCACTTATAAAAGAAAACATTGCATTTTGTGTGTGTTTTAATAGTGATGGTGGATTACCACCTCTTCTAAGTGATATGATTTTCATTTCATTTTCATTCTACATGAATAGAAATATAGATATAATTGATGAATATATATGATATGTATTTTATAATAATGATTCAATAAGGGGAATTAATTTTTACATTTATTTCATTCTATCTGTTGAAAAGTGAAAACGACATTCTTTCATATGTACAACCTACTATCTCTTGGAATTGTTTCATTCATATTCAAATATGAAAAATTTAGTTTTTAATATAAATATATTTATAATGAATATATATGATATTTTTATCATTATTAAAATTATATAGATAATGGAATCATGATTAAAATATAAGGTCCAAAACTGCTGAACCGAAATACTCTTGCTAAACAAAAAAATTAGCACCAGGAAATAATGAATTTAATAAGGAGTTATTGATAAAATAGAATTGAAATTTAATTAATTGATCATATATTGCATAATAAATATGAAAATTATTCACTTATTGAAATATTATAAATTTATAATTTTTATACGGGAGGTTTGAGTGCTTCCAAAGAAAGTGAACCTTGATGCAATGGATTTTAATCTCACTATTATTTTCAAAAGACACATTCAATGTTCACCACTTGTTTATTCTATATGGTGTATTTAATTTCCATTAATATGTTTTATGTTGCTTCTCTATAATATTATAAGGATATACATATCTATATAACGTTTTTTATTTGATGGGTCCTATGATTAATAAGTAACCAAAATGTATGAGATTTATGTTTTAATACTATTTTAAATTAGGATTATTTATGCTTTAATTTTTATCATAAAATTTATATGATCCTTATCAAAAAAGTCCTTTCATTATTCATCAAATATGATTACTTATGAATAATACAAATATTTTGTTCAATTTATTCACTTTAAGCACTCATGATATCAATATAATGTTTTAAGGGAAAAACAAATTTAATTTTTTTGGTCAAATGTTTTCTTCTTCCACATACATGATTTATAAAACTATTCTCAAGAATGATTTAAATATCACCTTATGATTTATTGAAGTATTTTTTACCTATGGTTAACTTTTTATTTTTTTATTAAAATGAATCTTCTTTGTCATTTTCTAAATGCGGTACTTTTTTAATTTTTCCGAAAAAGTGAAAATAATGTTTTCTTTAAAATAATAAAAAATGAAATGAATTTCACACTATCATTACTAATCAATAATTTGAATATTTCATTACAATTTTACATTGTTATTTTAAAATGAAAAGGTTTTCATAATTATTTGGAAATCATTAGATTACAAAGAAGTTATTTCGAATGAAGAGGGTATTTTAATCAATAAATATTCCAGGTGATAATATATAGAAATAGTCATCTACAGAAACATTATTTGATTTTAATTATGGTTTAAAAGGGATATGATCCAATGATAATATCATTAATATTTCTTCGGATTTATTATTATTATGATTATGAGATGTTTTTTAATCCAATTTATTTTCCATGGGTTATTCTATGATGAATTGATGAAATGTTTATGAAACTTAGTTCATTGAATGGGATGTGATATGATGATATGATGGATGTTTTAAGATATTATAGAACAAATATGTGTGGTTTTCATTATGTTATGGGTGGGACCAAAATTATATTTCTCCCAGATACACTGGGTAAAATTTTTTATCTCATGACATAAATATTGGAAACAAGTTAATGTGAAAGATCCATTGACTTCTTGAAATCACTCATGTACCCACAAAATTATCCCAAGAGTTTGGACAAACCATTGGGGTAATGTTTTTTAGTGTATTATATCCCAATTTTTTTTAAAAACTATAGTGATAGCTTACCTATGCCAATGGTTTTTTAAAATGGAAGTATATGACTTCCCTAAAATATAACTATGGGCACTCCTCCCCTCATCACATTTAGATAAAATTGTGAGTGCTCCTCTCTTCCCATAGTGATCGCTAGTAGTTCTCCTATCTCAATTTCATAGCACTCCCATCCTAATTTCTAGAAGCACTCTTATCTTTATCACCATCAGGATCTAATAATGTGCTTAATTTTGTGCACACCCCTCGCCTCTAATTTCTCTCAACAGTGATACCCAATAGTGGTTCCATCTTCATCTTGATCCACGATGTCCCATCTGCAAGAATATTTTTTCATCCATGTTTTCTTCAATATCAAATCAGTGCATTCTAGATCCATCATTTAGTATTCAGATTCTACAGTTTTAATAGATTTGTTTTTTGTCTCTATAAAAAAATAGATCTCTATAATCCCACTATCATAGTAAGTGTTTAGATTAATAGAGTATAATAAGTGTTTTTTTGTGAAATTAATTAAACCTGTAAAGTATATTTTTTACATGTTATTTTAAGAAAAAGTCATCAGATTTATTTGTAAACATCACAATACTAAGAAGCACGATTTATATAATCTAATAACTATTATTAATTTTACATAATATTTCTTTTTATGTATAATATGAAATTTAAAACATCCTGTATCATTCAAATATTTATTCCATATGAATTAAATTTGTTTTCATTATATACTATAGTTTTAATATGCTCCCTGCATATTTTTAGCATACAAATTTAAAATGAAACTTATGTTTTATAACCATTCATTCACAAATAAAGTGGAGTATCCTATGAAATAATATTAAAATTTTATAAGAAATGAAATGTAATTTATTTAATATCCAATGGTTAGATTTAATAGTGACACATCATCAATAATAATTTTAGTCTTTACTACATATAGATTATGACTTTTGAACTAATGGATTCTCATATCTAATTAAAATATGGACCACTTGTAGCGTGGTCTTCTAGTTTCATTATGGGCATATATTTTTTATTCCTCCCTGTCTTCAATCAATTATTACAATGTTTTGATCCTCACAAAAGAATTATAATTTTAAAATGTCACCTCTTTTACTCTTCTCAATGCCTCACATAGCTGTTGTGTGGAATTATTAATGTAGTGTGATCCATTCCACCATCACATTCCAAAACCAAAAAAAATATATCATAGGATGATCACTACTTCAAAACCTCCTCATCATAGTGAAATATACATCATAATGGTGTGATACTCAATCATCCACTCTTATATAAATTGAGTTTGTTATTAATAGTGAATGGTTATATTGAGTTTCACTCTTACATAGCATTTGTACAATCTTATACAAGATATGTTATAATATTTTATCTTCCTTGATGGTGTATCAAATCATCTAGCACTCCAGATTATATTTACATTGTATTGGTTATGGAGTGGAATATACACTCATGATGTGGTATCTCTATATGTAATCTTATTTAGAATGTGATTATAATTAAATAATCATTCTTTTTTCTTATTCAAAACCTAATGTAGTGTGACAACAAGATTTATACTGAAATGGATCCCCCAACTCCAAAATTTTATGCTTACATAACAACTAACATGGAGTGAAAATCAAAGTTAAAACATATTGTGATGTTTCTATACCATGATTTCCAACATCCTATTACAAATAATTTGTGAGAGGATATTAGATAATGGTATCCCCTTATGAAATATATAAAGGCGACGTGATATATGATTTCACATGAGATAATATAATATGTTATGGAATGAATTTCTTATCTCAACATTATGAACGTGGTCATGGATAATTGAATGGAAAATATAGATTCTAGTGAGCCTATTATCATCATATAAAGTGGAATAAATTTTTGAATGATAACCCAACCATATGGCAGATGTGATAAATGTGAATCACTTTTTCTCCAAGGTTTTCTCCTCTAAATCTTCAAGTATCTGTTACATTGAATACAAATAAGACATCAACCATCAAGTATACTTATAGAATAAATATTAAGAAAATTATCACTATTCATAAAAAAAATATAACTGAAAATTTTGAATAGAACCATGTTATTCAAAGATAAACTGAACCATATAAAACTATAACAAAAAAACCAAATAAAATTGATTTGAACTCAAGTAAATAGAACGTATTTTTTTTACCAAACTAACCCACATTAAATAAAATGATTAAAAATAGAAAAAAATGATATTTAACAAAACCATATGCACTTAAACTAAAGATACACAACCCAACCATATGAAAATAAAAATTTTTAAAAAAAAAACATACTTGAACCAACTAAAACCGAATTTAAATGAACCTAATTAAATTTAATTAAACCCAAAAAACATAACCAAATCAAATCAACTTGAAACATACCAAATTGAAGGGGAGAGTCATTCAAACATCCATATGAAGGTCATTTATGCCTCCTCAATTTATTCATTAAATTACATGTCATTAATATAACACCCCTAGGTATTTATATTCCATAAGAAACATTTTCATAATTAAAGCATTGTCCCTCAATGGATTTGGCACATTATTACTCATTGATATAATGGAATTCAATATAATGGTTTTATATTTATTTTATTTTGTTATTTATATAGCATGTTATTCAATTTTATATTATTATTATCATATAAACTAGTGTCTCAGTTATGGTTTCATATAAATTTAAGAGTTATAGTTTCCTTAAATATCATTTGGATTAAAATTTAACAATATTTAATTCGTTTTATGAAATGACATATAAATTGTTTTTGTTGAATGGATAGAAGTTGTATGTATGACACTGATTAGATCTCAAGCGAATTTCAAAAAAAAATGGAGAGTTTTTTTTGATTTTTTCATTTAAGAATAATATAGATAGTGGTCACATACATTTCCCATGTTATAATTTTGTTAGAAGACCTGGGTTGATGTATGAAGAAGATAGCTACCATATAACTAGATAATGGGCTGAAATAGACTAGTAGTTGTGGTATCACAATGGGGAGAAAATGGAATCTCAAAATTCTCACGATCCTAATGAGAGGAATGGATTGGATAATTTCATAGAAGAGAATTTTCATTTATTCATCATGAGGAGAAGGAAGAGATGGAAATGAAAGAATACATAAATTTGAGAAAAAATTATACTTCTAATGAAAACAATGATGTTGATAAGATGAAAAAAATTAAATGATGCTTCCATGTATCTAGTATATCCACAATGTGGTAAAAAGATGAATTTGGAATTTTTAATCTGATTGCTTCATAGGAAAAATATTTATGGGATTTCTAATACTACCATTATTTAAATTCATACCTTTTTTAAGAAATTTCAACATATTCTGGGTGTAAACTGCTAAATGGAATTATGATATAAAATGTGGGACATCCCAATGGAAGCCAAAAGTTGATGGAAAACCATCTTGTGTTCCAAAAAAGTGAATTTTCACTTTTCATTGATCCCAAGGATCTAGATTATTTTCATTTTTGATAAAATATCAATAAAAATGTGATGGAATAATAGAAAGGGAAAAGAGAATAATGATGATTTGGTTAACCCTACATATATATTTTCTTGGAAATAATTTTATGCTCAATATCCTGATTAAAAATTTGACATGAGTAATGCAAGGTTGGTTATTTAATGTGATTATTTTAAACCATTTTGAAAGATGGTTACTTTGTACAAAACATGGCCAGTTTTTATAAACATTCATAACCTTCCTCCATGGATGCATAGGAAAAAACTATTCACATTCATGAGTATACTAAAATTTGAGCATTATTATCCAGGAAATGATATAGATGTATACATGAAACCTTTAATTAAATATATGAATCATATTTGGAATGTGAGGTTTCTCACAAACGATGGATGTCCGAAAGACATATTTTAGATGCATGTTGCGCTTATGTGGATGATAAATGATTTTCCATCTTATGTAATGATTTATGGATGGATTATGAATGGAAAAATATCATGTCTTATTATTATGAAGAAATAAATATCTACATGTATGAAATATCTCTATAGTTTCAGTTTTATGGGACATCTACAATTATTTTCAATGGACCATCCATATTGGAATAATCATCAATGATTTGAAAGCTCCATGGAGACTGAAAATCCACCTCATCATATTTATGGAACTGATGTTCTTATTAATTACAAGATATTAGTTTTTCATTTAGGAATTTTCAAATTAAATCTTGAAAGAGGAAGAATGTTTCCACTGTTTCTTGATACACTTTGAATAAAATGAGTATCTTCTTTGAGTTTCCATATTGCTCAACCAATTTTTTACGTCATTCCTTATACGTAATTCATGTTGAAAAAATATGTGTGAAATTTGGATTTCAAATTTTATAACTGTAAATAGAAAGGATAAAAGATGATTTGTGATATCAACATGACTTGGTGGATTGGGGCCTTATACTAGGATTGCATCCTGTGTGTATCAATGAAAATAAATGGAATGTTATTTGTTCTTATTATGTGATGAATCACGTAAAAAAAATAAACTTTTTGATTTACTATATACTATTAATGTTCATAATGGCTATTCTAGCAACATATAAAAACAGGTCAACATATGTGAGTTGAATTTGAAATCTTTTTAGACTCATGATTATCACATCCTTCTATATGAGTTTATTCCAATTACAATCCAACATATTTTGTCCAATAATATAAGGGTGTTATTTAATAGGTTGTTCTATTTAATTATAGATATTTTGAATAAGATTTTGTTGATGCCTTTATTTCAAATAAAATTTTCATGGGGACCATTTATTTTCTACGAGTTAGAGAAAATGTTTCCTATATCATTTTTCATAAACATGTTCCATCTAACTATCCATATTCCAGCTGAAATACTTCTCAACAGACCTTGTTATTTTCATTGGATGTATCCAACTAAAATAAAAATTTTCACATTGAAATATTAGTTCTAGAACAGAAATCATCCCAAAGGTTCTATTGTTAAATGTTAATTGGCTCAAGAATTTATCGATTTCTATTCAATATATTTTTCTGATTTGAATATGAGACGGAACATACTAATAATAAATGAAGAAGAATAGTATGAGAAAATTGAACCCAGTCTTCCATCACAACCCTAAATAAGGGGAATTTTATGATCATATACATTGTCTCCATTAAGACTTGAAGAGATGGAGATGGCACATCACAACATTATGTTTAACATGCATTTGATCTATGACTACATCAAGTATGTAAATTAAACATATATATTTTATTTCATCTCATGTAATTTTACATATATGTTAAGCTATTTTTATTTTTTGATAGGGAAAATAAAAATGATAAATTGAAAGAATCATAATTTATCATTGATAGGAAGAGAGGATTTTCATAACATTGATTTTTTTTCATGGTTGAAATTGAAGGTAGAAATATTACTATAATAAATTAGTAAAATAAATATTGAATTAAGTTTAATATTTTCATATATTTCATGAAATGATTTTTTCTGCCATCCTTATCTCTTAGGAAATGAGAGCCTTGGATTTTTGTCATAATTTTGAGTTGCGTGAATGAAGATAATTTTTGGTCAATGGGTGTGGATTTATAGTCACTGAATGATTAAAAATCATGAGAATACAACATGATGGTTTTATGTTAACTACCATAGAAGGTTGTTATTTCATTTCATGAGATAGTATAACAAGATCTAAAAATGTATGTTATTATGGATTCATTGAAAAAATACTAATATCGGATTATTTCTCTCTTGGTCGAGTCACTCTGATGAAATGCCAGTGGTAGGATTTGATGATGATGCATGTAAAATTTATTGATTATTATGGATTTCATGTTATTTAACTAACTCACACTCTTGCTAACTATGAACCATATATAATGGAATCAATTGGGAAGTATGTTTTCTCTATCAAAGATCATCTTCAACCTGAATTTGGTGTCATTATTAAAGTAATCCCAAGAAATATTTTTGATTATGGTGATGAGGGAATTGACACCTTCCCATATCCTAGTGCCCCCAATCCATTTATTACTTAGTATGAGTCTAATACTAAAATTTTTAGAGTCGATTATGAACCTGAAGTTTTAGTGGGAAATATTTAGTATCATATATATGTGTTCATAGTTATATTGGTTTATCTTGACTTGGGTTTTTTAGGTTGGTGCAATAAAAATTGATTTACTATAGATTAAAAATAGATTTTATCCAACTAGACATTAATGTTCATTTTCAATATTTACTGATTATAGTTTTCTTTGAGTTGTATTTAAAAATATTGAATTGAATTTTATTCAAACCTACCAAACCAAACAAAACCAAAATAGTTAGATTGTAACAAAAAACAAGTTGAATTGAAATAGAAATAAACTAATTGATATAAATATCAAAACCAATGAAAATAATGACATAAAAGATTGGAAAATCTGAACTAACCAAAAATTTATACCAACTAACCTAACATAAATAAAAACGGAGATTTAAACTCATGAATTGAAAAAAAGAACAAAATGACCTTAGACAAAGAAAAAAGAAAAAATGACCAAATCAATTGACCATAATGAACCAAATGTCCTAACCAAAACTGAATTGGATCAAATTAAAAATAGAATAAAACCATATCATAACCATGAAAAATATTCTAATTTGATCATATTATTTTTATATGACTTTTTTTATTTTTTGATATTAATTTCACTAGATATAAAATGTTTTTTTTATATCACTATGTATCCCTTATTTGGTTTAACAAGTAATATTACTTAATTAAGTCATATTAAATGATATTTCTTACATTGTATAGACATTAGTTATATATTTATAATTAATTACATATTTGTTTTCAAATTAATTAAATGAAAAACACTCATGAGAAACAAAGAAAAAATAAGGTAGATAATAATCTCTTAATGAGTGAGATGGGAATCCCTCCTCTTGTTCCTGTTGTGAGTAATTTAATACAAATATATATATATATATATATATATATATGAATAACAAATAATGTCATGTGGTTAATTTAGTTTTTATCATTTAATTTGGATCCAATACAACGGTTACTGTTCTTCACCGACTAGCTTAGTGGTTCTAGTGTTCAGGATGGAGATTTGAGGATGTGGTATTATAGATAGGTGCTACAATCGGCATGCCTGAGCACACCCTGTCCCTCCCCCTTCTATACCATATACCACACTTTCTGATTTATTTGTGTTGTTACAAATACGTGAATATTTAGTCCACCCATGTTTTCACCTCCATTTTTATCTGAGCCTCCCCACCTCTCATTCATGTATCCCTCGATGATATATACTAATCATGCTTATTATTCATTTTCACAACCATATGTGCCATATTAATTTCCTTCTCATTCCTTCTCCCTGGGGTACTATATTCCTTATTCATCAACTATTTCTCCGACACCTTCTGACCCCACATGAAATACACTAGGACCCACTACATATGTATAGGTTGATGTTCGCTCAGTGCCAGAGGATCCAGTGATTCCCACTGATCGGACTGCCTCAGTTATATTTATAGAACCCCAATAAAAAAGTTATCAAATTTTATTCTCATTATATGAATAATTGATATAATATTTGTTTTTATTATTTAATAGATGTATCTACCAATAAGAGGAGTGGGGGTACATGAATTTGTGTGGTGTGGAACCACCACACACAGCTAATGGTGGAGTACAAAGAAGACCAACAAAGTATTTGAAAAGATGGATGTGAATGTAGGAGTT
The DNA here is from genome assembly GCA_963277665.1 of Viscum album. Taxonomy (NCBI): domain Eukaryota; kingdom Viridiplantae; phylum Streptophyta; class Magnoliopsida; order Santalales; family Viscaceae; genus Viscum; species Viscum album. The sequence continues at coordinate 277,591,688 of OY728127.1, forward strand.
TTTTGTTGAGGAATGAAAAATACTCTAACATAATTCCCATATGTCCACTCTCCTAGAGACACCTGCCAATTGAAATAAAGGATAATTATTAGACACAAATATTTTTAAAAAATATCATTGTATTTAAAATTATATTATTACTGTATTTATATGAATTATTATTTTGGTACCACTTTTTTAATTTTTTCTGATGGTGAGCATACAAGTCCATCACGACTTATGGAATTTGGTGAGATTTGGAGAGGCTTTAAGAATGCATTGTATAGTGGATGAAATTCTAGTTTTGGAATAGATTTAGAGTGCACACATATCACAGATGAATGTCTGGTAGAATATTATCAGGAAATGAGTAATCATTGGATGAGTATTGTGTTCAAGGTATTAATCAAATTAGAGGGTTTTAATTGAAAATTACCATTATATTCATTAATAAATACTTTTTTATTATTGATTTTTTAATAATCATCAGGAAAAAATAAAAAGGATGATACAACAAATGTAAACACTTTGGGGTAGACTAAGATGCCATACCATGAGAGGAAGAAGGTATGACACTCATTTATATAGATGAAATTACTTTTATATATTGCATGCAGATATGGTAGTTAGTCATCTTACAAATCCCCTTTCCAAAAAAGAACTTCTTTTTGGATAGGTTCTAAGGGTAGAACGTAAATTATAAAATTGGAGTAACCAATATTCATTGACAGATATGAAAAGTTGGGAAGGTAGATATCTTGTTTTGTCTACAATACAATGAAATAGAGGAAAACAAGATAACTATAGTTAATTGATTGAAGGATATATTATTATTATTATTTAATATATATAAGATTTGGAAATTTTGAAGTTCATTATAATGAACATTTCAACCCTGCTATTGTTCTACTATTGATTGAATAAATCAATGTTACTAATAAAACCCTCACACTGGAAGGATCACCTAGATCAAAATTCTTTATATATTGAGATGTAATAAACCATAAGTGACCAAATATATACTGGGTCCAAAAAGGAATTAAAAGAGATTGAAGGATATAAGAGGAGGAAGAATCACTCAAGAGACCCATGGGTTCTCATGACCATGCCTTCGGCCTATATTCCAACAAAATTTCTCCTAACCACCTCCCTCCAACTCCATCTTCTTAAAGTATTTCCTCCCACACTATGAAAATGATTATTCCCTAGAATATTCCTCCAATTTTTTTAGCCATGTATTGTTGGGTGTCATCCATTCCTACTATCATACTTAAAATCCCTAGGTTTTCCCACCTTTAGTGTCCATAAGTATCCATCCCAGAATATTCATTTTTTTAACCAAGTTGAATTGTGGGATCTATTTCCCTACTAAAATTAGTTTCCTTGGCTGTCCCACATGTAGTGTCCCCAACATTCCATCCCATATGTACTAGACCCTAATACATAATCCCACTCATGAAAATTAGTCTTGTCTTCACGAATGAGGAAAAGAAACCATGTTCCACTGGCGAAAAAAGTAGCACTCAATGTGGAGGAACTTTTATAAATTTTACTGGAGTTCACATTAGCCTCTATCCAACCGTGGTCCACATGATGTCATTGTATATTAAATTATGATATTTCTAATGATGATACCAACTATAATTTTAATGTTTGATCAGACTCTACTAAATATATAGAAAATTTATGCTTCTTTCAAAAGAAAATTCTATTTTAATCCTGATAAAGGACCTTTCTTAAACATGGATGGAAATATTGCTTTGAGTGCACTATAAAAAATTAATTCCATGTCTAAATATCTATTTTCCAGCATTCCCCATGAGCTGAGAAAAGGTAACTATATCACATAATTCCCCCCCTTAAGGTATGTCAGACGTGTGAAAATAATCTTTCAAAAAATCACTATCACTAAGGCATCCATTACTCGGTAAAATTAAAAAACCAATCTCATTCAATATGGGTGTTTCCATGCCTTCCCCAGTGGCTTCCCATTTGAGTTTGTTAGAAAATTGTGGTCGTATTACCAATTAGTTAGCAGAGTACACATCTTTCATTTCATGACTCATCCTATATAGGCATGTGCTGTGATGACCCCAAGTGCACCTCTGATAGGTTATGGCCTGGTGAATATCATCAAGTAGGAATTTTTCAAAAATGGGACGCATTAACCTAAATTACCTATACAAACACACACACACATCTCCAAGATACACAATTAAGAAATTTAACAAAACTGAAAGAATGAATTCATACATTTTTGACTCCACAAAATTGTATAACAGGAAGTAAAGGAAAAGTAAACAGGGCCAAATAAAAGCCCTCCATAAAGGGATTCTATGCACAAGTCCAACTGAAACTATAAAGAGTCCAACCGACTCTATGGTGATTTCTATGTCCAAGGTACACTCTAGGTAAACACCTTGGTCTTCCTAGCTCAATCTGTGCTCCACTCACCCCTTTTCCTTCATTTACAACATCAAAAGAGTTAAAGTATGCATAATAAATGACATGTGAGTGCAAATCCCATGTAGGGTTGAGTATAAGAATACATAGTAGGATACGAAAAAAATAGTAAGCATGAATCACCATGTATAGTTAGCACAATAAAAGATGTAATAGTTAAAAGAAGAGAAAGAAGATCCTAGATATACTCAAGAGAGAAATCGTGCCATCAGGCAGTCAGAACCAAATGCCAGCCACATGATTTTGTTTGAAGCAATGCTCCATACCGGAGATCCCACTCCACGAACCATGCTATAATTAGAGATACTCAATGAAGGGGTCTAGATCATTTTGGACCCACATAAATAGAAAACATTTTTCATGAAGACTATGATACACGTAGATGGGGTCATGCCCAAAATTGCTGGGGGGCACAACAAACCCAATCTAGATCAACCTTGGTATAAAGATAGGGGTCACGCCCAGAACCGAAAGGGTACATCCTGAACCCAGTCTATATCAACCAATATACATAGATAGGGGTAATTCCATGAACCATTGGGTGACACCACGAACCCAATATGGTTCAAAAATGACACACAGATAGGAGATCATGCCCAGAACCACCAGGGGACACTGCTGACCAAATTTGGATCAACCTGCTACATATGGGATCATAATCCAATGATTCATCTAAACCTACTAATTTATCCCAATAGATAGATGATCAACACCCTAACTAGGGAGGTTATTCATATTCCACTAACTCCACTAGGGATGAGAGAGGTTCACACTCTATTCTCACGAAGGGACATGACAACTCTATCTGAGACTTGGCCTCTACAGGGGATTACAATCCAGTGATGTAGATGTAATTCCCCACTATATTCTTGAGTAAAAGGACTAAGAGAACATAATAAACCTATATTGGTCCAAGATAGGAAAAATAAGAGCCACACACACTCTTGATGGGAGTACACAACATGTTTTATGGGGTACAGGGAATGTCCCACTATTCCAAGACTTTCCTATGTGGGAGGATCTCACATGAAATGTAGTCTCCATATTAAAAATGTGTAGAATGATGTAAAAAACATACAGAGTCACATGGTTCTTTACCCCTATGTCACCTGGATGAGGTCATGTACTAAAGTTATGTCTGTGCACCAGTCTATTTATTCCATACCCTGTCCATGTGGGAGTAAACAGTGTGACTGGGCTAGTGTAATGTAACATGTGTTAGGTTACTTTTGATGTACATGCCAAGTCATTTGGGGAGGGTCACACACCATGTGGGATGGGTTACATGAATTCTGATTATTAACTCTATCCAAAACCTAGAACCACCGTTAGAGGTCCCATACACTGTGTAATATTTTATTACATGTTTCTTGTTACTCGATTTTACAGAATCTCATGTTCTTTATCACTCTCACATTCACATTCCCACCACCTTCGGATGCAACAACAATCAAGATGAAATATGCAAATAACCTATGACTGAGCCTCACTATGATGAACAACACACTCTGGCTGTCAAATCTAGTTAGAAATCGGAGGTTTTTGTCTAGTTCTTCTTCAACACTCAAAGTTCAAATATTGGGTGTTTCCAGAACACCTCGATCTGTATCTTCCATCACCATCGCACCTCCACTACATCAAACCATGTACGGATCTATAATATTGGTTCATTGTGCCAATAACCATGCATGCAATGATCTATCTATTGGTAGGGAGCCAAAAAACGATCCAAGGGGTCACCTATGTTGAACAAGAAAAAAGGGAGAAAATCACAAAGCATAACACTAATGAATGAACCACAATCAATTTTTTTTTCGACCATGATCTGTTTCAATATGAACGATAAATGAAGTGGATTGAATAACCATGTGTAATCTACCTCCTAAACCCCATAAGAATAAAATCCTTCTAAAAGGAGATCAATCAACAAATAAATTAATTGGTTTATTGATATGTTTTCATTGCATAAATTAATAATGGTGAATAAAAAAACCAAAACACACTCCCTACCTGGTATTTGGGTTGATCATTGATGAAGAACAGTTATGTTGCTGCCATTGATGAGATCATCCAACTCCATCAGCGCAATGATCCATGATCTGATCCAGATTCATTGTCTTCCACCAATAACATTCTCATCCAATGGCTTCTTGGTATCTAGGGTTTAGTGGCCAACCTTAAGAAAAAATCTACAGCCATACCCTTATAAAGGAGAAAGTCAGTATGATGTAGAAAAATAAAACAAATCATTGAAGAAATTTATTTTATTAATTTAATTCCCTTGATAAATATTTCACAAAAAACCCATTTCAACCAATGTTAAGTCACGCATAGGCTAAAACCACCATTTTAAACTCAACAGTGCACTCAGATATTTGATCTGAGCACCAGTTTTGGAGTTATTCCACTTTTTCATAAAAACTACATGTGTGCTATTTAATATTTTAATATTATTCAAAAATTTATTCCGGGAACATGGGGACATAGAATTACATGCAGTCTCATCACCTGTTCTTTAAAATTATCCATATAATATATATAAATAATAGACAAAAAATATTAGATGTTACATTCTCCCCACCTTGGGGTTTTACATCCCCATAAATCTAAGACAAGGTCTACTCAATAGGTGAGGGTACTGAGCATGAATCTGAGCCACCCACTCCCATGCTCTCTCTTGGTGATTCCCTTGTTTCCACCTGACATGAGGAAAAAAAATTGATAACCCACTAATAATCCTCTCATGACGATCCTCGGTCTCTATTGGGTACACAAAAAAGGTCACTCCATCATCGATGGATAGCTCACCCCAGGTGATGATGTGCAATGGGTCATGAATGTACCTCCACAACTACAACACATTTATGACATCATGTACTCAGTATAACTGTAGAGGTAGAGCCAAGAGGTATGCCCCATCACCAAATCTACATAGTGTAAGGAATGGGTCGATGAAGATAAGAGATAACATGTCTCCCCAACCAAATATTCGTAATCCCCTTTGAGGTGAAACTCGAAGGAACACATGGTCACCTTATTAGACTTCCAAAGGCCTCCTTTGCCTCTTATAATAAGACTTATGATAGATCAATGTAGTCTTCATCCACTCCAGGATGATCATTACCATAACTATAGTAGCTCACACCAACTCTGGTCCCATGAGTGGTAACTCTCCTAGGTCATTACAGCAAAGTGGTTACCTTTAGGGTAGCCCATACAATTCTTAAAATGGTTCCATAACAATGGTGGAATGGTATTTTTTATTGTATAAACATTCCACCCATAATAGGTGACCTTCTTAAATATGGACGATGTCTATCATTAAAACATGAAACATTTCTTGTAGATCCTGAAAGGTCTGCTCTATATGGCCATCCATTTTTGGGTGAAATGTTGTGGTCAAGTGCAACAAGTTCCGAAAAACCTCTTGTAATCCCTCCAAAAACTAGGATGTAAAGAGAGAATCACAATCTAAAACAATATTCTATTTAAATACATGGAGTAAAACTATATCCAAAACATAGAATAATCCAAATCTCTTTACTAAACTCTAATATCATATGTCTATAATATGGGCTGACATGGTGAGTCTTTCAATGATATTCCAGATGGAATTGTGTCCACAAGATGTATGTGGAAATCCCATCAAGAAGTCCATAAATATCCCATCCTGCTTCTTTTCAGAAACCACGAGGGGTTGAGCTAAACCCATTGTAACATGGTGCTTAACAATTTCTTTCTAACAAGTAAGGCATAGATAAACAAACTCTATAGCTCATTTCATCAATACTAGGAAAAAAACTGACGTTAGATGTCCTAGTACTTATTCTCTACACCTAGATGTATTGCCATTGGGGGATTATTCAACTCCCTCAGAAACTCCTCCTACAACACCACTAGTACCATTATGAATTATCTGAAAACAATTATATCTTCCCCAATTTTTACATATTCGTTAAGATCATGTCCTATAGATATCTCATCATGTAGGGTCTCACTATAAATATCCCAAAGATATGCCTTCTTGACTTTTAGTAAGAGTAGAGGGGGGGGGGTAAACATTTACTGAAGGTAAGATGCTTTATTTTCGTCCTCATTGGATAACTAAAACAAGGCCAACTACTCTGATGCCTCATTAAGGAACTACAAACTATATATCCTGGTAAGAATGTTTTCCACCACACCCTCCTTCCTAGGACTATAAACAATATCAAATTTGTAGTCTTGAAGAAACTATAGCCATAACCTATGTCACAAGTTTAGATCCTAATGGGAGAATATATAATTGAGACTCTTGTGGTCAGATTAGATACAAAACCACTCACCAATCAGGCACTTTCACGACATTTTCATAGAGAAAACTACTACTGCTGACATAAGATCTTGAGTCCCATAATTCTGAACATATGGTCTCAAATGGTGAGAACCATAGGAAATCACTAATTTTCATTGCATCTGGACATAACTAAGCCTGGTTACTGATGCATCACAGAATACCACATACATGGAACCTTCCTCAGGTAATATCAATAATTGAGCACTTTTCAAACCCTACCTCATCTTCTGAAATCAGTGACCTAAATTCAACCTTCAAGAACCATTGTTCCCCTCTCAAATTATCAAAGGGGGGTCACCGATCCTGGGTATTTGAAACTTTTTCTTCACAGTCTCCTAGTTCAAGAACTAGTAGTCCACACACAACCTCAATATCCCATATGACTTTTTAGAAAAAAGAAATGCAGATTCTTAGGGTGAAACACTGGGTCTTATAAATCCCTTCCTCTGCAAGTCCTCCAAATGCACCCTTAGCTCACGAAACTCTACGGTAGTCATATGATATTCTGCTTGAGATATCAGGGCCATCCCAGTGTGTAAATCAATGTATATGTCTATCTCCCTATAGGGAAGTAAAACTTGAACATCTTTAGGAAAGATTTCCTCGTACTCTACCACCACAGCAAGAAACTGTAATATCCTAACATCCACTTCACCAAGGGTCCGATGAGCCAACTGATGAGTAATCATATGAACCCACCCACACATGAGTCCATCCTATTCTTCTTTTGTTTCCTTCTCATCAAAAAAGGAAATCCACAATACATCACTACAGACACACCAGACACTTCACCTAAAATAGTCAATATGAGCATAAACTGTGGTAGCCAGTCCATGCCAAGAATTACATCATAAGGCCTCGACATAGAATCCAAGAGATCCCAATTGAAACATTCACCTTCAAGAGTAATGTTACACTGTCGGAACCAGTGTGTCATCATCATGTCTTCTACAGTAATAGTCCCTAATCTTCAGGGTTGTGTCAATGGTTAAACTGGAATCTCTGAGTCTCAAACAAGTTTCATGGAAAAAAATAATGAATAGAACATATGTCTATCAATATGATAGATATAGTAAAAAACACATAGACAGTACCCCGAATCAACCCTAGAGACTCAGGGTTATAGGACACCATTGCCTGCAGTTGGCCTCATCCCTATCCACCACCTCTCTAAGTCTAGCGTGGACCATGTGGGGGTGGTGGTGGTAATATGTTGAACCAGTGAATACCTCTTGCTACCCTACCAACCCCTATTTCATGTCCTCTATCCTGAGGATCTCCCCGATTTTGTCTCTATATCAATCTTAGTGGTCCCTCAACTGTCTCCCAATCTGCTATATGATGAGTTGGAGAATCTCATTCAAGATGTACCCAAACATTGCAAGGGAAACATTTACTCTCCCTTGGATGAATAAAGATGCTCTGGGATCCAAGCACAACTATCCCTAAGTCCTAGGATCACATCCTAAAGTTCCCAACCCACTTGGATCCTTGTGACTTCCATCAACCTCTTTCTGTTGAGGTCTCAGCTACCGGGTTCCCATAGCTCTCCAACAAATGATTTCTATTATGCAAGAAAACATTCCACTAATAGTTCTCTCTCATGTACTTCAGCATAGTTAGAAATTATTAGGGATACCGTTGATTCCATGATATCCCTATGCATTCCCTGATTGAAGGTTTGAGACCTTAAGAATAGGTCTCATACCATATAAAAAGAGTAGAATGTTAGAAATGTAAACGTACTTGAATACTCTTCCATGGTCATACTGCCCTTCGGCTGATATAGGAGAACCTATTTGTATACCAATTGAAACATGGATGGATAGAAATCATCTAGGAACAGACCCTTTAATTCTATCTAGGAGAGACTTTTCTCTTCATCTGACTAAGTCACAATGCTCCACCATCACCCAATAGATCTCTGAAGAAGACTCGGAACAATGAATACCATATTATCAGTAGACATCCTTACTAGGAAGAAAAAATGAGTGACTACCTCTATCCAATCCTCATCCATATGGGGGTCGTAATCATCTTGAATAATGGGAGGTTTCTAACTCTAAAACTGATTCAACACACTCATCATTCTTTCATACTCATCCGATAGTGCTGGTAGTATATTTTTCTCGATGGGTGGTGGTATATATTATAAACCACCAAGAGGTGCTATCTTCGGTACATGCCTATGTACCAATGCATTCTCAATGGGTAGACCATCCTTGTGATCCTAATATAGAATCTGGGATGTTTATCTATGTGGAGGAATCCTAAAATAATACAAAATTTACCATAGTCAAAAGAGTATATCTAGGTAGCTAACTTAAGTAGGAAATGGAAAACACAACCACTTTTATATGATGTGTGTACCACATTATTTCCATACGACTAGTGTTCTCCTACATAGAGTTGGAAATTTGTTTATTGGAGTCCTAGTGTATGGATATTTCAGCCACCACACCATCATTGGAGTCCCTTCCTTGAAAGCTAAACTCGAAATACTTAACATTGTTTCCCCAAACCAATCTAAAAAACTCTTAGTCCAAAAAGTATAACCGACCCCTATGATACCACTTTTTCATGACCCATCCTAGAGGGGATCCTTTTATGAATTCCCTAAACACACCTCTGATAGGCTAGGGGCTACTGACTAGCACCAAGTATGAATTTACCACAAATGGGGGGGCATTGGATTAAATTACCTACACACACACACACATCTCCATGACATACAATGATGAAATATAAAAAAACATAAATAATGGATGAATATATATAATATCTTAGAACATAGTATAACATGAAGTAAATGAAAAGTAAACAGGTCCAAATACAATCCCTCCACAAAGAGAGTCTATTCACAAGTCCAGCTGAAACTATAAAGATTCCAACCCGCTCAAAGGGAATCGACTAAGTCAAATGTACGCACATGGTAAACACATTTGACTTCCAAGTTCCAGCTATTCTCCACCACTCTTTTTCCCCATAGGAAACCATCGAAAGATCCTATATTTTCACGAGACATGACACTTGTGGGGAAATCCCGCGTAGGGGTGAGTGAAAATGCAATGTAGGATACCCTGAAAACACTAACCATGAAGCACCGAGTTTAGTCATCTCAATACAAGATGAAATAGAAACAATAAGTGGAAGAAGAATCCAGATATACTCTGGAGAGACACCATGCCATCAGGATATCCTAACCAACTTCCAACCATAATATTCTATTCAATGAAACGCTTGTTTCGGGATATCCCACTCCCCAAGACATGATATAAACAAAGATACTTGAAGAAGAGTTCAAGATCATTTGGGCCCTACCGAAAGATAATGTATTGGTCAAAAAATACTATGATACATAGAGAGGGGGTAATTCCTAGAACTGCTAGGGGACACCACAAACCCAATATAGATCTACTTTGATACACAAATAGAGGGTCATGCCCATAACCACAGGGGGACACCACGAACCCAATCTGGATCAACCCACTACATAAGTGATCACATGATAATGATTCCTCAATCCCTACTAGAGAACCCCACTATATAGAGAACCAATTACCTGCTCAAAGAGGTTATTCTAATTGCACAAACATTTATTGGTATGATAGGGAATCATATCCTTACACGAGGTTTCCATTGATGAGATCTCCAAGTCCGCTAGTGTGACAATCCACAATATGATACTAATCAATTGTCATCTACCATGAATTACCTTCTCCAACGATGTCCAGGTCTCCATAGTTTAGGGTCCAACCATGAGACACAATCTATATCAATATACTTATAGTGGAAAAAGTTTCTGATTCAAATAAAAATAAATTAAGTCTTTAAATTAATTTATTTGAATAATTTCGTAACTTGAACAATTTTTCAAAAAATGACCCTTGCTGATCAATGCTAAGTCACGCATAGGATAAAGACGTCGTTCTAAACTCACTGGTACCTCATATTTTTGATCCGGTCACTGATTTTGGAGTTATTATGCTTTTTTAGAAAAATCTTTCTTGTGTTCTATTTAATATTTTGATAAGTTTCAAACATTTATTCTGAGAACACAGGGCCTCATAATTACATGCCTTATCATCCTATGGTCTTGAAAATAATAAATATAATATCTAAAAAATACATGAAAAAATACAAGAAGTTAAATGTCCTTAATGAGTATTCCTAAACAAAATTATTTGATCTGTAAGAGCAGTTGAGTGTGTGGATGTCACATTAAGATGTTGAAATATCTTGGATGACATAAAAATGGGGGCCATAATAATGGAAAAAAGATCAATGGTGGCACATTACTTTTAACCATATGAAAAGAACATTTTCATAATCCAATGATATTGTTTAACACCAATTTTTTACCTCCTCTATGCTGAGAACCCCAAACAACCACATAATTTCCATTATCCCCTTGAACTATGTTTCCATACTGAAAACATAAATCCCACATGAATCATTTTCTAACTCATCTTATCGAAAGTTAATACACATATTCAAAATTAGTTTTCATTTCCATGCTATAACGTCTTTGAAGGTAATAAATATCTATTGAACCGTTAAAAAGGTGCAACTGATGATGATTTTGAAGAGAACATAATGGTATCTAACAAGCAGTAGAGGATCTTCAACAATGTTTTATGCAATGAAAAATTCATAAACACACTCATACTATCTTCTAATACCTAATAAAAAAAATATAAAATGGTTCTTACAGAGTCCAATGACTTTCTTAGGTATAGGATCGTCTTATAGATGAAGTAAATATGATAAAAGTTGGATAAGTTCCAGAGAAAAATAAATTATTCTTTAAAGAAGAAATTATATAATGAATTATTATGAAAATTAAGTGTGAGGATGCATGTATTTTTCTGTTCTTTAACTCTAGGAATGACTATACAATTTTTCTATTCATTTATACATGTCAGGTAATAATTTCTGGGTTGTGTTCTTAGATGAATTTATGAATTTTGTGTCACTATAATTCCAACCATTTTAGAGTGATCTATAAATAATCTTGACAGGAATACAAACACATCAATCAAGAAAAAATAATGAAATTAATGGGAAAATGGAAATTGGATTGTAAGGGGATGTTGATTATATTTTTATTTTCCCATGTTAACAATATCATGATTAAAGGATTGAAATGAAATACATATATGTTATTAAGGGTAATTATATAAGATGATAATTTTAATTTAATTTTTCATTTAATACATTATTTTCTTTGGAATGGGGAAAAAATTAATGTTTCACAAATTATAAAGAGTTATTATTCTTTTTTAAAGGTTGTATTCTACTGAATAGTTCCAAACCAAGTAAAAAAAATAAATGAAGAATACAAAACAAGTGTGAGATATTCTAGACCGAATCTAACTAAACCAAATAGTGTTATCCCACCCAAAAATATTATGAATCTAATTGAACCAAAAAATTAAAATTAATTAAACAAAAATAAATTGATGTGATTTAAATTAACATTACCAAAATAATGTATCTGACTCAAAAATGATACACATCCTTTCATATCTCAATAGATAAAAAAATATCTTTCATTTTTTCTATCCCCCTTATAAAAAATACACTAAATTCAATCAAAATTTCTACTTATATCATGGGAAGATTTTTATTGAGTTTCATTTCTTTAAATATTTTCAAATCTAAAATTTCAGTTGATTTTACCTCAAGTAAATTTTTAATTATATAATAATTTAATTTTGGATTTTTAGTGGGTTATTCAACCTATAATACCCCTTCATGAACATGTTTTGATCTTATCTATTAATTATCATTTACAATCATAGAAGTTATGTCAATGAAAAATTATATTCGATAATGTTTAGATTGAATTTTAATTTTATCTTGATTCATCTCATTGTACCATTTTGTAATGGTATTACAGAGGTAGGTTTTTTATATTAAGGGATGTGTTCCTTGAGAAAAATTGTTTTCCTCGAGCAAAAAAAGAAAAGATGGAGGCATGGTAAACGAAGAAGCACAACAAAAAATGTTATGTTTTACTTTGTTGATTAAAATTTTCAATTTCTGTTTTTAACATAATAGTCTATTTATATTAGTATTAGTATACTTTGGAGGCTGTTGATGCTCAGGAACCCAAATTTTTTTCCCAAACAATAACTTACATCATGTTTTGTGAGATGAGATCCATGTCAGAGTATGCTGCCGACTAGAGAAGAATATTGTCTGAAAAAGGTGTTGGCCCACATTAGGTTCAGGTTCTACTAACAATACGTTAGAATTGTTAGCACATGTTGTGGTTAAGGAAGAAAATGATGAAAACGGTCCTTAGAAGAGGAATTAGATTATCGAATAGAAAATTATGAATTTATGAAATTGATGGAACTCTTATGTTTATCACTTCCACTAGAGACCATCAAAACTTGTGATTTATATATTTCGATGATGAATATGTTATATAGTGCAATAGGAAGTAGTCCTAGTGTTGGTTGTGATGATGACCTTCCTAGTGATGCTGATGGTGAGGATGACTATGAGGAAGAGGGTGGAGATGATGGTGAGGAAAAGGTAAGTGATGATGGCGAGGAAGAGGGTGGGTCCAAGAATGAGGATGAGGATGAGGATGAGGATGATACCGAGGATGATGGTGATTGGAGTGATGGTGATGAGGTACATATTAATCCATTATATTTTGACTAATATTCATGATATTTTTTATTTTATTAGTTGGTTTGAATGAAAATATTTGGCATTTTGTAGGATTGTTACCACTAGTTAAATGCATCAATTTATTTCTTCTGTAATCATTATTTTTGCATTGATTTGTTGCAATTTGAGGATGATCTATTGGTTTCATTAAATGATATGTGTGTTGAGTATGTTCTATTGGTTTCATTGTATGATTAGGATGTTTTTAATTGTAGGTGTTCTTTTTCTTGAGTATTTTCTAATGTTTTGTTTATAGGTAATTGCTGGTGTAGTGGGTAGTGGGGATATTGCTGGATGGTGAGATGGTGGGGTGGGGGGGTATATGCCAATTGTTTTATAACCGTTGGTATACCTCTATTCTAATGGTTCAAACTGAACTGTTAGTAAAATAAAATTCTAACCCCTATAGCAACAGTTCATTGTGAACTATTGGGGAAAGCCTATAACAACAAGTTACAACCATTGGGATAAAGTTATCCTAATGGTTTTAACCATTAGTATATATCTATCCCAATAGTTTTGAGCCATTGTAATATATTTATCCCAATGGTTTGTCATAAACCATTTGTAAAATGTGATCTTGAACACCCAATACTAATGAATCATTGTAAACTGTTTGTATAAGGCTTTCCCGAGTACCCACATACTAACGGTTTCTAAAACTATTGGGATAAGCTATCCAAATGGTTTCATGGGCTATCCCAAAGGTTTGAAATTGTTGGGATATGTTATATTTTTAGAAGTGATTATGGGAAACATGTCAATGTCCTAGATCCATTAAAAAAATAAGTTGATGTTCTTAATCTGCTATGGGAAAGAGTGTTTAGGATTGATCCCTTATGATTTGATGATATTGGTAGTTAAAAATGACATATGAAATATTTTATATAACTATTATGGTGCCACACTCTTGTGACCAGAAAGTATGTTTCATGATTGATTTATGATGATTTATCACTCTTATGATTCAGGTATTTTGAAATGGAAATGTTTTATGCCATGAATCATGTTTACAATATTTGAAAAATTGGGTATGAACATTATATGTTTTGGTCGTGATATCATACCCTTATGATTTTCTTATTCTTTCATATGATCATCAATTGATATCTCTCGTGTTTATCCTTACTGGCTATTTTTCTCACCATTTTAAATGTTTCATTTCCCCTGATTATAAAGAAAGGAATTAAGTTGGGTATGTCAATGAAGAGTTCTAAATATAATGATCTTTATAGAATATGATGAATATATTTCATGAAAATAATGATATTGTGTATCCAGTATCCAAAAACACTAAATGTTTACAATACTTGGTCATGTATTGGTTAAATGTATTGAATATTCATCTAAAATGTTGTAATATTTTTATGTAATGTTTGGGTCACTATAATATTTCTATATAATAATATCCTGATCCTAATTAAGGATATGTATGATTAAAGTGGTTTTAAATGAGATGTGTTGAATTAAATTTACCATTATTAAGTCCACGTTAGATTAAATTATAACTATAGAATATTAACTGAAACCTATATATGAGTAACTAGAACATGACCGAAGCTATGTTAGAATAATATTAAGGGGAAGCCATTAGCTGGTGACAAGACATATCATCTTCCCAAATCCAATAACTTCCTATGATACTAACATAGTTAGCATTAACATAATAAAACAACATGATACCCATAATTTCATGCATAAACTAAGTTCTTGAAAATCATGTTCACCTATCAAACCAATGTTTTGGAATACTAAAAAATTCTTAAGAACCATTATGGAGAATGATTAAGAATATGTGATCAATCCATGTGAAACATGGTAGACATGATAGGTATCTATCAAATAATGGATTATCCTCATACATTTTGTTTATATAAATCTCGAAATAGTTAAATTCCACTCCACATTTCATTCATCCATGTAAAAATGTAGAAAAGGATTATGTTTCATTGAGAGCTTTATTTGAGGTCTTATAGGAATATTTGAGAAGTAAATCCACATGGGGTTTTCAATAAACTCACATTATTCATATGGAAACATCCAAGACAAGTAAATTGAATTTTAAGCTCAGATGAAACCTAATAAATTTGTCTATACTGGGGGAAACATGAATTTTTTTTTCGGGTTAGCGATCTTAGGATCAAATTATTTTTCATGAAGTTCTCCATTCCTAGGATTTCTTATGGATATTTCATCTTCCATTTATCTTAAATATTTTAGTAGTTTTTTCTTATATGTTTGTGTTCTAACATCCCTAGAGTTTCCTATCTCATACTCAATGTTTCTATTGAATCTTACATAAGTGTGTGATCTCTATGAGAGTTTATAGAAAATCCTGAATCCTTGTTTCTCAATTACATTATATTTTTATTCTATATTTACATGGTGGTGGGTGTGTGATGTGTTGGTGTGGTGGGAGCCCATATTCACATATCATTTCCAATATTAATATTTTGATCGTTAAAAAATATTTTCCACTCCCTTCACTTATATCATCCTATTAATGGAGTAATGTGGTTGGTTATGTTATTAAAACCATATATTGGGATTGGTGGGGGGGGGAAGTGATATATTGCATCGGAGATGGTGTGTTTCTTATTTTTTCAATATGAAGTAGGTGTGATTGATGGGTTGAGAAAGGATTTCAATACATTTTGGCTTCCAAAATATAATAAGGGAATGATAATTTCTGATTGGTTATGAACAAATTAATCAATGATTTTTTTAAAAATGGATTATGATAGAGTACTTGTCCAAAGCTTAAGATCACATCCCTTTCCTTCTAGCTTTAGTTTTTTTTTCTTTCAAAACCTATTTCCCCCATTTCATTATTATTATTTTTTTAAAATATTTAAAAAATATATAAAATAAAATATTAATAATAATTTGAAGTGGAACAACCAAGTCTGAATCTTCATTAAATGTCCACGGCTAGCCACTAGGTTTTATTCTGTGAGTTATTAAATTTGTATTGATATAAATCCCACAATATCCACTTTATCAAGTATTCAGTAGGGTCATATTCTAAACTAATCAACATCTAGGTGAAATTAATAGAAATAAAAATAAATGGTTGGAATCAATCCAATTAAAAAATAAGTAATAATAAAAAGAAGCATAAGGATAAAATGAAAATATAACATTAAACACCTCCAAATTCATCCCGAGTCTAAAGATCCTCCACCATTCACCGAATCACATAAAATATCATACTTGAGGTAAAATAAATATAAATTGAGAACAATAAATGGGAAAGAACATATCTTATGTTTAACCTTTTAGAAAAAATTTAACTCCAACTCAAACCATGCATAAATATTTTAAGGGATAACTCCTCCGCAATTGGTAAAGAAAATAAGAACAAGGATAAAAACAACAAGAACTAAACAGACCAATTCAACCACCTCACATGCATACCAAAAACCAATTTTCCATCTTATTATCAAATATCAAAAAACATCACCATAAAAAAACTATTTCATAATATTAACATATCATAAAGGAAATCAACTTCCTTCCATCTTCCTCTTGATCATCTACATAGAGAATCCACCTCATAAACACAACTAGAAATCATACCATAAGAACACTACTTACCCACACATCCATGTTTCATAACATCATTATCTCAACATAGTCACTATACATATCATTTATTATAACCCTCATCACTCAACACCATTACATCAAAACATCAATTTTAAAAAAATAATATAACAATATCCAATTAATAAATGACAGTTTAACCACCACTTAATAACCAAATCATATAGAAATAAAAAAATATCACACAATAATAAAATACCACATAATTTGACTAGAGTAAAAGAGTGTTTTAATTCAGTTTTTATATATTTAATGTTGTTTTAAAAGTCATGTAATTTTAGGAAATATAGTAAATATAATTCTAATGCACATTACTAAAATTGATGTTAAAAATATTTACAATATTTGTAATTATTTAACTGTAAAATATTTACTATATTTTATAATTTTTTAGGTTAGTTATTCATATAAATTATGTGAAAAATGGTATTTCTCATTAGTTATATAAATAAAAATAATAATAAGATATTATTTTAAAAAAATATTAGAGATCAAATAACCCTACATATTTTTTATGGAGAATCAATAACAATGGATATTATGATTCGAAAATAGACAAAAATTAAATATTAAATCATAGTTTCATATGATATAAAAATTAATTTGAAATTATAAAACTAAAAGAAATAATGATAATTTTGAGAAATCATGGTAATCATCAATAGAAATTATAAAAAATTAAAGAAAAAAACCAAATTAGAATAAAATAGTTAATTAATGACCATTTTTTACTCATCACCAATATATCTCTCTCCCTCAAAAAATATAATACAGGTAAATATTTATGATGGATATCCAGTCATGATTTAAAATTTATAAACGAAAAATGGAGGGGGAAATGAAAATTTGGGAGAGATATCACGTGAGTCTGAAAAATTTATAGATGGATGTTATAATGAATATTTGGTTGTTAAATAATAAAATAGTTTAGAGTGAAATAAATTTTTACATGGGAAAGAAAAATCACATGGTAATGACATGAAAAAATGAAATATTGATTTGTAGTATGATTTATTTATAGGTGATAAATAAACTTCACATGAATGTGATGTTAGAAAAAAAATATTTCTTGTTAGGGTTACATTTTTAACATATATTAAATGAATTACCAATAGAATAAATGGTTTTAGTATATTTTAATATTATTTATTGAAAAAATGATGTTAAAGATACCATATTGTGGATTTTGATATTTCTTATTTAAATATACATTGTTAAAAATATTTATCACATTAGTTATTAAATAAATGATATGGAAAGTTCAATCATTATTGGTTTTGACATAAGTTATTTAATAATCATTTGAAAATTATTTTAAGCATTAGTTATTTAATAATCAACATTAATGAATTTATGGTATAAGAATTTATTATGAGTTCTTCCAATAAAAATGAATTCTTATAGAATAAAATAAGGAACAAAATTCCCTTAAACCAATCAAAATCCTTTGATAATACACACCTCATCTCAAGAAAAAGTCCATTTTTTATGGTGTATCCTTTTTTATCCAAATATCAACAACATACCCTATGAAACAAGACCTATGAAAACCCAATTAAAATGGAAGAAAACCCAATACATACCTTACCCTTCAACATCCCAAATTCTACACCTCTAATTATTTTAATCTATTTCCTCTAGTGAAAAAAGAACTTAATTTCCTTATTTTATTCTCTAAAATCCATAAACTCCCTAATATTAATATACAAATAAAAATTACATGTTGATAAATGTTTTATGAGAAAAAAATATGTCTATAAAAAATATTAATCACCCCTTCTCTTTAGAATACTTCTCACCACCTAAACTCAGTACTCAATGAATTATGAAAATTCAAGGAAAATAATATCAGTAAGGAAACAATTACACATGTGAAAGAAAAGACTGAACAAAGAAAAAGTAAGGTATAAAGATGAAATAAAAACAAGACTCTAACCACCATAAAAAGAAATAAATCTCTGCAATCACTAAGATGGAATTAGAAACACTAAACCATTCTTAACCAAAAATAAAAAGGCTCTAAATACAAAAATACCACAAATAAAAAACAAAATAAATCATCCACCATGACCATGACATGAAAACAAAACTATTTAAATTTATAGGTAACCTTAAAAATCATAAATATCAATTATTTACTTTATTTATAATTTCATGATTAATAAATTTAATACTAGGTTTACACTTCCCATTCTTATTATCATCTTAATTCATTTAACCAATTAAAAATTTATTTAATATTTCTACATTAATTTGGAAACCTAACAACATTGATTTTCACTGAACTATTATTCATTGATGAAAAAATAACCACTTAAATTACTATAACATGATGGAATCTTCATATCCTAAAACATAATAAATTATTATATTTATTTATTCTAGGCACATCTTCCATTCTAAATAATACTCCATAAAAATTTTATTCCATTATTTATACAAGAAGAGCCCATATTGAGTAATATGAAGGAATGAATAGAAAATTCACCATTAATATAACATGTTAATAGAAATGGGATATATGGGAATTTTTTTTGGGAAAAAATAATAAAACAAGAAAACATATAATTCAATGTGATAAAATAAGAGTCAAGAAAACCCCCTACATCGAATCAACATTTAGATCCACTGCCTAGGCGCTTTGAAATGATTGTAATAAAAGTATTTCTCTATAAGTACTCTAATATTATCCCTGGTAGATATAAATAAAATTAAAATAACCACATAAAGATTCATAATGTCAAAAATGGATACCCAATAGTCACCCTAGCTCTCAAAAAGATGAAAATAATTAAAAGAATCAAAGTAAGGGTTATAATTTATAATTAAATTTTAATAAAACCTTCATGATGTGGATAGAGGGTGCCCAAGACATGGAGGAATTAGTCAAATGGAGATCCAAAAACCCTGACTCTCAAAATTCCTTAGCCTATGGAAAATACACCAGCTATTTCACCCTAAAATACATGTTATACCTCCACCAAGACACTTCTAAAAATCCATACAACAATTCCTTTTATATACCTCTATAATATAATACCACCATGATGTATAACTCTCCTATAAGTGGTCACTTCCACCTGAATAGACAAAAACACTATGATAAGAACATTCCATAAACTATAATACACCATGGTATAAACCCTCCATTGGAATAAAAATGTGTATTTACTCCTTCCTTATAGATGACTGATATCCCACCAAAAATTACCTAGAACCATTACCGCTATAGTAGTGTTCTCCATGAAATAACCCATTAACCCTGACATAACCATTTCGATAATGGTTTTAATCATCCCCACACCAACCACTATAGAAAATAAAATACCATTCATGTCTGTAGACTGACTATAAAAAATATTAGAGAAACCACAACATAGTAAGGTCACCACCAAAACCCTTTTCTGATTAAAACATAAAAAGTAATTCTTAACCACTGAGCCAATTCTGAAAACCCTCCCTAGACTTTGAGCACCTAGAAAACCTAAATTAGTGGATCTAGAAAAATCAGGAATTTGCATCAACCTAAACTAATAATTTATTATATGAATACTTTCCAAATATATATTGGAATTGATTTGACATTACACTATGTGTAGCGATCCCATATATCTAGGTAGGTGAAAATGGAGAAAGAAATTACATTAGTGACACTTCCCAATTCCATAACTAATTTCCACAATAACCAAGAACATCATTATATGGAAACATTAAAGACTTTTTAGTTGGATAAAACATTATCTAGATCCATCTGTACATCCCTCACACATATTATAGTGATCCAATTTTTAAATGACATTTATTAATTATTTATCAACATATTAAATCATAAAATTTTCCTCCATGAAAATTTAGAATGATTATGATGTAGATGTGAATAAAAAAATTAAATAGTTATGATTGGAATAATTTTCAAAAATTAATTATAAAAAATTTTATTTTTTTCAATAAGATATATATGATGAAAAATAAAAATATCTTACAAATGATACATCAAATTAATAAGTATTTAACATTTTATGGATATGAGAAATATGTTTCATTAAAGAGAGATGTTTGATTTTTTTTTGAATTTTTGGCCACAATATCAGGATCTTTCCCCAAGTGGACTTTATCTTGGGAAAAAATTATTTTTAGTGTGACTCCGAATACTGATATTCTATAGGCTATGAGTTAGAATCAATCACCAAAGGTTCTTTTTAATGGAAAATTCCACATCACTATAAAATATATAAATTTATTACGTAATTAAAATACAAGAATACTATATATAAACTACATGTTATTCCATAACAAACCCATCCATAAGAGGAAGGAACCATAAATTATATCATATCCATTATACCTCAAGAATGATATAATAAAACCACATCCTCTAATAATTCTCTCATATATAGATTTAATGTTTCCTGAAACCACTACCAAAATATCCTATTTATATTAAAAATTGTATATTTAAAGCATGGGTGGGAATTTAAATATTATATATATTGTTATCTGAAAAAATAGAATGTATCCAATTGAATGAAACATACTAATTTCTGAGTGTATGGAATTGACAAAAAATAAAAAATTAAATAATTTGTATCCATGAATCCAACTGTCAACCCCACTTCCATTATATAAAACATAATATGTCACATCCTATTTTTTTATATACAAACAATATCCAAAATGGATAGTGAAAATTCCTCATGTGAGCCTCCTTATATTCTAGATGATGATGACTAGATATTAGGGTTTAATGTATTTACAGTTATGAGAATTAACCCTCAGAATCTGCAATATCATAGTGTTTTTAGAAAGGAAAATAATAAATAATAAATCATAGGAAACCTATTGAGTGAAAAAATAATCCTACCTTGCATGAATATGCTTCTCCCAAAAAATAAAAGGTAGTCATCACACCATAGATAATATATAAAAATGGACTAGACTTTCAAGGAAATAAAAAAAAGACCTAAATCTTATAGAAAGCCTTGGTACAGGCTCGAACCCTAACCCCATTTGAATTCGAAGTCCATAATGAGTTACATCAAATAGTTACAATCTAGGGTCCAAACATATAACATAGAGATCTTTTTGGGTACCAATAAATGGCCCAAACATGGTGTTAGTAAAACTCTATAGGCCTCAACAAACAATCTTTAATGACAATAATATCTATGAATAGAAAATGAATAGTGTGCAGGTATAATAAATAATGATAGAAAACTATTGATGTACAAGTAAACAATGGTTGGCTTAGGTTTCTCATGTAAACCCAATCAACCATACATACTTTAGACCAAGTTAAAATTTCACCAACCATTTTACTGTTTATATAAATATACCTCTTACCTATGGTATATAACAAAGGCATCCATGTAAATGGAAAATAATACGGGGTTTCACATTTCGATTAGAGGCATTAGTCCATGCTTTTATAATAAGGGTTGTTAAACGTCTTGTATAACAATTTAAAATAAATAATAATAAATTCAATGTATTACAATTCAATGAATAGTGATAAAGAATACCTTGTCTAATGATTTAATAAGTAACTAGAAGTGACATGTCCCATAGTTCAATATGTAATGTGGTACTCTAGGTTCCATAATTGAATATGTACGGAGAAATGAAATTTTCCATAATTACATAAGTAATGAGAAATTCCATGTCTCATAATTTTAATAAATGAGGAGTAATTCCATGTTTAATAATGTCAATAAAATAAAAGTTACTCAATATTTAACATAGTAGAACCACTTAATATTATTATAATCAGTGTTTCTTATGATGCCATCCTAGGAATTCCATATAATAACCTATGTATCGCTCAAGATGTACTATAAAAATAATGCATGATGAATTTAATAATATAATTATAATTCCACAGGAAAAATCCATTTTGTCTCATTATTCATCATAAATCATTCCTTTAATTAATTTTAATTCAATTCAATTAATTTTATTAGATCAGTCCTTTATATTCATCATACATGAATTAAGTGATAAAGGAATATATAGATTAACTGAACCATTTAACAATTAATTACATAAAGTTTATTAAATAAAAAAAAAATTATAAAAAGGGGAATGTGACATGGTATCACCTTTGATATTCTATTCTATTCATTTTAAACCACATTAAATTTGTATATAATCAAAAATTACTACAAAGGTGGTGTGGATACATATGCATTTATAAGGTTAAAAAAACTATTATACACAGCCAAATTTTTAGTTTTTGTTATGGTATATGAAATTTGAAAATAGTATGGGTATTTGATAGTATAATTCACAAGATATTCCAATTTTACAAAAGGATTTTACCTTTTAGGAGAAACCTACAAAAATTCTGGCATACGACAAAATGATACATTTTATAAACAAGAATGATTTTTTTTTGGAAAATAAATGGACCACTTACCTCATTCTTAAGATTCTTAACTCATCAAATATCAATATTTGATTAATGATGGAAAGATGGAAATCAGTATTATAATCAAACATACACAAAATAGGGCATATGAGCATGAATAGAAATAACATTCAAGACGACGAGATAAACTGAGAAAATAAGTGAGAAGATTGGGAAAATAACTATAAAAACCATAGTTTTTATTAATTTAATTAAATAAATTAAATTTACCTCATAGATTTCATTACAGACAACACCAACTAAAGATTTCATTATACACAACCTTGGGTTTTATTAGGTTACACACAACAATGAGTTGTAACAAAACTGCAATATATTATTAACATTATTCCAACATGACCATTATAACATATCTGTTAAATATAGAGATATGAATAGTAATAAATAATTTTTAAATATTAAGTATAAAGGTTTTATATAAATAAAAATATTTTTAAAAAATACTTTCATTTTCAATAAATTCTTTATATGTTTGGAAAATACTATTTTCGCAAAAAAATTGTTTTATATTATTTCTTTTTGTGAACAAAAATAAAATTAGTTTTGGATAATTTTATAATTTTTTTTTGATAAAATAATATTCATTTTTTAAATCATAATATTGAAATTATATTGGGATTAAATTTGAAATTTTTTATAAAAAGGTAAATTGTTTGATATATAATAAAAATAATGAATTTTAATTGAAAAATGACTTTTTATTTTAATTATTTATGAACTTAAATTATATTTTAATTTATTTTTAAATTAAAATTTGTTAAATTATATATCTATTAATCCAATTTAGTCCATTTGAACCATTTTCATATTGGATTTTTATTTAAATAATTTGTAAACATTTTAACTTTTTCTCTTTGAAAATCGGTTTTCTCACCACATTTGTGTGACTAATTTTGAATTAAAAATTTCCAATTTCGTTAATATAATATGTAAAAATAGATTAAATATTTAAAATCAGTATAATTAATATTATAAAATATGTTAAATATATTCTTTTAACAAAATTAATAGTAAAAAGAGTAAAAATTAATTATCGTAGTTAATGTATAAATGGGTTTCCTGGGGGTTAAATAAAAACATTAAGTGCTAAAAATTTCCCTAAAAATGTCCAATTTATTTTTAAAGACCTATTTTTAACCATAAAATGTCTAATTATTTCTAATAAACCATTTTTCACTATTTTGGAATCTGATAAATGAGGATACACGTTTTTTATTTCAGAAATTATAAGTGTTCCACTCATAAGAGTTATAAAAGGGCACCCCTATCATCTCCAATTCGGACCGTAAAAACATATTTAATTGAGAAATAACTACCAAAATAAATTCTAAAAATACATAATATCATCGTAGAATCCTTAAATTTGAAATAAATCCATTATAGGATGTCTTTTGAGGCAATCCTAAGGAGGATACCCGAAGAACATGTAACATTTTTTAAAGTGAAATTTTATTTTATGTTTTCCTCCTCCCCCTTAATTTTTTATTAAAACATTATGATATAACCACCTCAAGATATTAAATATTATTATATGTTTTTATGTTAATTTAATTACCTATAACCATCTCTATTTTCATGAAATGGGTTATGAATTCATTATTCGTGCATACGTCGAACAATCGCATCACGAACCAATGTTATTCATTTATCCATTAACACCAATTAGAGATGGTTATAATGATGGATTAAATATTTATATATAATATTTATTATAAAATTATACATATATTAATATTATATCGCATATACCTCCATACTTTCCATTCTATGGTAATATAATAATTTGACTCATGTGTGCAGTCAACTACCTCCTCGCCATGCTCTATTGTGGAAAGAGTGATTTGAGGATTTGTTGTGGTCTTCTCCGGTGGGATTTTTGGTGGTGAAAGTATTTGGCGATGGCTCAGATTTATTTGTGGTGTAACCTCTTTCTGTTGGCTGGAATTCAAGAGGCCCATACAGTAGTGATGTTTCCTGGATCTTTGATTTTTTGTATGGTTGCATATGATTTCTGATTTAATTATCCTAGTTTCAATTTGGGTATGATATGATTGATGTGATTCATTTTTATGGTTTTTGATGGTCCAGTTTTATCTGTGTGACGGTGTTTGCTGAATCTGTGTTTTGGTGTTGATTTTATTAATCTTCATCTTTTGTGAACCTAGTTATTTCCCTTGATGTTTTCTCACCATCTTTTTATTTGGACATTTTTTATAGCAACAAACAATTTTTTGTTTATGTTTCATTTTTCATGACTCTACTTTCGATGGAAGGATGACAGTGATGGATTTTTTAAATTGATTTTGATTTATGCCTTGGTGGTCCGCGACTTAAGGAATTCTCCAACCATTCTCATAAAAGAAGATGCTCCAGATGAGGTTGAGGGAAAAGAGGTTTAACTTTTTCATGTATTCTGAGAATCATATTCTTAAGAGGTTATGGCTTTGGCCATCAGTTTTATGCCCGTGCTCTTTGTCACAGGACAACATGTCACGTTCTGATGAGACAATGGAAGCTGGAATTAATGTTCTTGTTGTTTGGAGGAGCTTCAATCTTATTGTGAGGGTAGTCATTGATCATGAGTTATTATCCATTTGGTGTTTAATTTTTCCATTTATGTATTGATGTCATGATGTCATGAATCCATGTATGTTTTCTCACTTTTTCTTCAATAGTGTTTAAATAATAAAAAATTAATTTTTAGTCAGTCAACTACAACTTCACGAAGTGATTTGATTCATTAACAGTTTACATGTAAGGTAGTAAGGATGGGATTAAATAAATTGTGTGATATATTTGAAATAAAAATTATTACAGAGTAATAATATATTATTTTTACTTCATTATTTCATTCTATCAAGAAATATAAACAACTATCTTTCATACATACGAACCATCATCTCTTTTAACGCTATAATTTGTTTTCTAACAAAAATTTCTTTGGATCACAATACAAAAATATAATATATTTATATGATATTTATATCATATTTAAAATTTTGGATATTATGTCACCATGATCAATGTAAAATAACCAAAAATAACAAATCAAAACTTATACAAAAATGAAAGAGGTTATTACACAAAACGTGATTTTAACAAGGAATTATTAATAAATAGTTAATCAAAGGACATAAGAAGATAATATATGGAATAATATATATAATTGGGATATTATAATAGATTTATAATAAAATTATATTTATTATATAGGAGGTTCTAATGTATACCATGGAAGTTGAGACTTAAGGTAAGAAATTTCTATGTCACTTTTATTTTTTGGGTGACACATACCATATTCACCACAAGTTTATTTATTTTTTGGTTCTTATAATTCTCATGAATGTATTTTATGATTATTATACATAATGTTTTGTGGATTTACATTTCTATTTAGTTATATCACTCTTGTGGGGTTTATGGTTAAAAATTTACCAATGTGGTAATGTATTTTTCGTCTTAACTTTCATTGTTTGAGACATAAGTTATGTTATGAACCTATATTAATTTATGTGGTATATATACATCCAATTAGACATGTAATATCATTAATTTATTTATTTTCATGATATTATATATTTTATTTAATGTTATTATTTCATGGGTATTATGATTCAATGCTACCAAAGTGGTAGTGATTTTATAATATAATCGCATCATTTATCAGGATTATTTATGATTATTCTTATAATGATGAAAAAATATAATCTATATCTCATGAAACTCATGAATATTATTACCCTATTAATATATCATGATAATACATGTTTTACCATTATTTTTCTCTTTTTATGTACTCAAGAGTTTAAAATAATGTTTTTAAGATAACCTATTTTAATTTACCCCTTCGGTTGAAACCCCATTTTTTTCAAGAATGATATTTTTTTAAAATGTTTTAATTTTTCCACAAATTAATTTTTAAATATTTTTTGCCCATGTATTACTTTTTATATTTTGTTTTTATCAAAATCTACACATCTTTAAGAAAAAATTCCCGTTTGAATTTATTGAAAAATGTGAGAGGAATTAATTTTATCATGTATGTCATGGAAAGGAATTTCCCATAATAATTATCATTCAAGATTAATTAATATTTTTTCAAGGTTATTTTCAAAAAAATTATGTTTTAAATAATTTTTTCAAAGTGGGGACGTTATTTTACATATTAAAACTATCAAATGATCTTTTAAAATTATCATCTATCTTAGACGAACTTATTTTTAATAACTTATTATTTTTTGTGGATATGAACCAAGGATACCATTATTATTCTTTTTTATGAATGGTTTATAATGACAATATGTTTATGAAACCCATATCTCTAATTTTGGTTATAGGATGATAAATGTCGTGTGAAACTCTCTTGTTTT
The DNA here is from genome assembly GCA_963277665.1 of Viscum album. Lineage (NCBI taxonomy): Eukaryota > Viridiplantae > Streptophyta > Magnoliopsida > Santalales > Viscaceae > Viscum > Viscum album. Next base: position 277,619,553 of record OY728127.1, read on the forward strand.
TCCATGTAATTTTTTATGATGAAATTATTATGATACCTATCTCTTTTCCATAGCTTATGATAAGGTGAATTATTTTTCAATCCCATTTAATTTCATGGGTAATGATATGATTAATGTTTTTTTGATCATGTGGCACCCAAACGTTTTATTTTCACTATGGGATGGGTGGGACATATATCACCCTATATTGAATTGGGTAAAAGTCGATAATTCATGAGAAAATATGTTATGTGTGATCCTATTTATATGTTCAAAATTTTATGCATAAAACTATTACAAGTTCACAATGTTATGCGTGAACTAGATTACATGTTCATAATTTTATGAGAGAATTTGATAACATATTCACATTGTTATGTGTGAAACTATCTTTCATGTCCATAATGTTGTGTGTGGACTTGATTTCATGTCCATAAGTTTCTATGAGGTCCTGATTTCATGACATTAAATTATTGAGTCAACATGTCTCTGTTTGTGCATGTTAACAATCTTATTGTCTGACGTGTATGCAAAAAATCTATTTCTTATGACAATTTTATTATCTCATGGATCATGTTTCATCTATTCCAATATGATTCATATCTTATAATCTCCCCATGTGTATTAAATGGCACAATATTATGATCTTTGATATGTAGGGGTTTGTTTTCAAATGTTACAATCATCTTCTCATACCCTTATGTTCATGTTATTCATATGCATATCCCTTTTTCCCCCTTACTGAGTATATGATCCTACCATTTCTTATATTTTATTTCCCTTGGTTATGAAGAATGTTTTTATGTATGGTCTGTTGGTGAGGAGCAACAAAAGATAATATCTTTATGGAATATTTTGATGATCATTCACCGAATAAAAATATTGTGTAACTAGTCTCCAAAGACACTAAAATATTAAGGTCATCATGCATTTGTTTTTATAATGTATTTAATATTCATCAAAAAAGATGTAATATCTCTGTATTATAATCTGGGGTCACTATATTTTGTATCAGGTGATATATTTTGTTATCTATTAGGAAATAAGATGAGAAAACATTAGTTATATCACTAAAGATAGGACTAAGGATAATTCTAAGGATGAGTCGAAGTATAAGAAAATGTTCTAGAATTCTGGTAAAGGATTGAATTAGTTGTTTCTGAGAAATTAAATCATTGTCTAGATACTTTAATTGGATGTGTCTTTAGAACAAAGGTACCTAACGGTAATAACTATGACAATGGTGTATTGATCATGACATGATTATCACCTTCTGTATGGATATGGTCCATGTTACAACCCTAGTTTGACAATCCTAGGGGATATTCTTTTGAAATTCATAAAATATTTATATAACATTATGAATTATTTAAATAGAGGATTATAATGAATGACCTAGGATAAACCTAAGGTGTCAGGGATTCAAAATAAGGTTCCATGATGTCGAGTTATTATAAGTAATTTTTCACTATTATGTGGTTCCCCACTATGATTATTGATTCTTATACTATAATATTTTGTTTTAGTTAATGGATAAATCCCAAAGAAAATATATTAATTCTGAGTTTGATGGATAATTAAATTATTTTCATTATGAGAATCAAAATGTTGTGGTACATGGAATGAGAAATTACATTGTTATACTATCACATCTTTCTCAAGAAGTGAATCTTGTTGGACATCCAAATAAACAATGGATTAAATAATATTTTGTTATGTCCTTCATGTGTTAGTATCGACCATATTTCTATGGATATTGTGATTCACTAGTTTCGAAACAATGACCCAACACCACTGAAAATATATTTTCTATTTTCCCCTATGATGGACATGAAGAAAATATTTTGGTTGTCAACCAATTGGAAGGTGAACTAGATCAATGGTGGAAATGTATGTTGGATTTACGTATCAATTTTAGTTTTTTTATATGAATAGAAAAATGGATTTTAAAGGGAAATATAACAACAATGGAGAAAATAAAATGATCATTACTTTATACTCAATGCTGGAGAAGAAGCATGGGGGAAATTGTCTTAAGGAGACTATTAAACGTTTTTAATTTGGAAAGGAAGGTCACCAATTGGATAAATTCCAAAGATATGAGAAGAAGTTAGCTAATGATACGAATAATGAGAAATATCCACAAAATGAACCTCCTATACTTTAGTGTTTCAATTGTGGGGATATTGGGAATTTTGTTAATAAAAACACAAATAAAAGGTTTAATTATAGTGATAAGTTCTAGTATCCTATAAATATGATATTAAAATGGATATTTCATCAGATCATTATTCCTAACAAGGGTTGAAATAACAATGTGGTGAAAGGTGCACTTACCAACCAATATATAGCTTCTAATGTATTATTTGAAATTTATTCTACTCATTAATTCATATCTGATGAATTAATATGGGTACAATGATTTCAAAAATGAATATATGTTGAGTAATCATTTAAAACCCATAATGGTATGGTGATCATATCCCATATATATGATTCTTATTCATTGGAAGTTTGGTAGAATGTGCTTCCAGCAAATCAAGTCATTCCTCATCTAGTTAAATTTTACGTTAACATATGTATGCATTGGATTTATATACATAAATCCCATATCAATTTTTAAGAATATATTTCTCATTTTATATTCCAAATCAATCTATGATCACATATCATTATGCTGATAAATATAAATTTCTAATTGAAATCAAATCCATTGTCTGATATTTGTTTCCAATTCAAGAGGGGTGTTTATCTCATATCCTTATGAGAAACTCAACCTTGATGATATTCCTATTATGTGGGAATTTTTTGATGTATTTATTGAATAGTGTCATACATTAAAACAAAATGATTAATATGATTTCTTAATAGAACTAATTCCTAGTGAAACACCAATTTCTCAGACTCCCTACGGAATGGCCCCGATTGAGTTGCATGAATTGAGTAATGAACTCCAAGAAAACCTTAAATTGATATTAATTTATCCAAATGTGTCACCTTGGTGTGACAATATTTTTTTTAAAATGAAATATTTATCAATATGAATATTCATCAATTATATAGTGATAAACATGATAACAATTAAGAAAAATTATTCTCTTCCTTGTATTGATTATATGTTTGATCAACTACACAGAGCTCAATTATTTCCCAAGACAAACCTTCATTCTATATATAATTAATTGGAGTCTAATGAGGATTATATTGTTGATAAAACATTCTACACAATGTATAGATTCTATGATTATATATTTATTCCATTTAGTCTTACTAATTCCCCTACCATCATCATGTATTTAATGAATAGAGTATTTAGAGATTACCTTGATCTGTTTTTTGTTGTATTTGTGGATGATATTATTATCTATTAAAAGAGTAAGGAATAATATTAATATAACTTGATAATTGTAATAAATTCCCCAAGTATGGAGGAACTATATGAAAAATTTACATAGTGTTCATTTTGAATACAAAATGTTTCATTTTTGGGTTATATAATCTCAAGATAGGGTATATGAGTAGAGCCATCAAAGACGAAGGCTATTGAATGTTGGACCAAAAAAATGATGGTAACTGAGATCCATAATTTTTATTGTTATTATAGATCTTATAAATGATTTTTTGAGAACATTTCATGAATATTTAATCACCTCACGTAGTTAACTCAGAAGGGATCCAAGTTGCTCTAGATTTATGAATGTGAGTAAAATTTCATGGAAATAAATAAGAAGATTAGTCACTACACCAATGATTACATAAAACTATAATGGATAAGGGTTCTTATTCTTTAGTGGTTCATCCAAGAGGGTATTTTTATGTGCTATCATATTGAATGACATGGCTATAGATTATGCATCACAAAAAAAGAATGCTAATGAGAAAATTATCAGAGTCATGATTTGGAGAAGGATGTGGTAATTTATTCATTAAATATATGGAGACAATATCTATAGGGAGATAAATGTGATATATATACCTATCAATAAATTTAAATATATATATTCACATAGAAGGATTCCAATATGAGTGAATGAAAATTATTAAAGATGATTAATAATTATTACTACTCAAAACATTTCAACCTTGGGATGGTGGGAAAGGTGGGAGATGCCTTGATTTGAAAGGATCATACTTTCTTAACCATGACGAGGATCACCAAAGATCAAATATTTCATGATTTGAAAAGGATAAATATATAAATATATATGGACGGTCAGAAATAATATCCTTCTTAATTAAATGTTCAATGATCGATCTATGTTAAGAATAAATAGGTTTAGAAGGATTATGTATAACTAAAAAAGAGAGTTAGAAATGATATTGATATTATTATTGATCATGATGAAATGTTAAGGTTCATGAACCCTATGTGCATTCCTTCCATACTATATTTTAAGTAGGTGTTGTTAGAGGAATCTCATAGTTCTTTATTCTCTATTCATCCTAGAAGTACGTACATTTATAGATATTTGAAAGAGTACTTTTGGTGGGTTGTAATGAAGGGAGATATTGCAGAGCATGTATCTTGGGGCTTGGTATATCAGAATGTTATGAATTAGAGACAAAAATATAAGGGGATGTTGCATCCATTACATATACCAGAATAGAGATAGGTGATCATCACCATGTTTGTTTTGTTGGACTCCTTAGAATATCTAAAGTTTATAATTCTATGTGGGTTGTATTTGATCACCTTACAAAGTCAACACACTTCATCACTACAAGATAAATTTTATCTATATATTATCATTCAAGGATATACAGTTACGAATTTTTAAAGTTTCAAATATTAACATAATTCATTATGTATGGTCATGATATAAGGTTTACCAAAAATTTCTAATGATGTTTTCAGAAATCTATTGATACAGAGTTGGGTTTTAGCATTATGTGTCACCCATAGAAAAATATACTATCTAAGGGAAAAAATAATAACCTAAAGAATATATTGAGATGTAATTATTTGGATTTCAAAGGTATATGAGATCAAAACCTTCCTCTAGTAGAGTATTTTTAACAATAGCTTTCAGTCAATAATTCAGGTAGCTCTTTCTAAATCCTACTATTTAAAGAATATTAACGATCCAACATGTTGGAATGAAGATGGATCAAGAATGATATTTGGAACTAATATGGATGACTAAATGGAAGAGAAGTTTAGATCCATTATAAAACACATCATAGAAACATAAATTCATTAGAAAATTTATATTGACAATCATTTAAGTGATCTAGAATGTTATGTCGATGGCAAGGTGTTTTTATGAATTTCTCCATGGAATAATGTTTTGTGATTTGGTAAGAAAGGGAAATTAAGTCCTAGGTATATCATTACACTTGAAATTATTGATCATATCAACACAATATATTATTATATGGTTCTTACACCAATCCAATATCATGTACACAATGTGTTAACCATATATATCACGATGAAGAACATAATCAATCATTCACATGTACTGAAATCATAATTCATATTGTCAGAGCAAGATAATTTATAGGAGGAACAATAGGTTGGGATTATTGATCTTACAAAGATTATTCTATAAAATAAGACTACTCACTTGGTCAATTTTTTGTTTCAAAGCCACACATTTTATAAAGCTTCTTGGGAACCTGAGTAAATGATGTTGTAAAAGTTTCTTCATTTGATAGCACCAAATTAATTCATTTCGATGGTGAAATTAATTCTAAGTGGGTTATCATGATACACATATAGTTTAAATGTGTTAATATTTTTTTGAAATAAATTAAATTTATTTGATATCTTTTTTATACACAACAAGAAATTAAATCTAGAATTACATGTAATGATTGGTTATCTTCCATTACAGACAACACTGAGTTGGAATAAAACAATGATATATTATTAATATTATTAAAACATAACAATTATAAATGGGCCATTAAACATAGTGATATGAATAGATATAAATAAGTTTAAATATTAAGTATATTGGTTTTATATAATGAAAACATATTGATAAAAAATAATTATTTTTTCAATATAGTATTTATATGTTTTGAATATTCTATTTTCTTAATTTTTTATTATGAATTTTTTTTAACAATTATAAAATTAAAATTTTAAAATTTTATAGATTTTTTGAAAAAATAAACATCATATATGAAATCACAATTTCCAAATTATATTAGGGTGAATTTTTTAAAATTTTATAAAAATACGAATTTTTTGATGAATAGTGAAAAATAGGGAATTATAATTGAAAAATGTCATGTTGTTTAATTTATTTATATAGTTAAATTATATATTAATTTTACTTTACACTAAAATTTATCCAATTTTTTTATCTATTAATCAAATAAATAACATTTAAATCAATTTAATAATTATTTTTTATAGAAAAAACTTGTAAACTTTAGAACTTTTTCTCTTTGAAAATATACTTTATCATCATGTCTATGAGGCTAATTGTAAACTAAAATTTTAAAAGCAAGTTAATAAAATTTGTAAACAATTATTACTAATTTTAAATAATTATTTTTTATATTATCTAATAAGTTATACGTAATTTGTGACCATGATTAAGAGTGAAAATAATAGAAATTAATTATTGTGGTTAAGAAATGAAATGGGTTTACCATGGGGTTATACTAAAAATAATTGCTTTCAAAATGACCACAATCATGTAAAACATCAAATTTAAAGACATATTTTGACCCTATTATTTTTAATTATAAATTATTATTAATTTTAAACCCTTTTTCCTTGTAAAAATGTGGGCACTCCTTTTTATTTCAATATATTACATGTATACCAGTCCCCTCACTTTTAAATGGACACCCCTCCCCTCTCATTCTCACGCATTAAAAATATTTGGTTTAGAAAATTACTACTTAAATAACTTCCCTAATTCCCTCCTATGTTACTATAATCCTTATTTTTTATATAAATCCATCCTAGGAAGGCGTTTGGTGAAAGCCTAAGGAGGTTAGCTGAATAAGAGGTAATGTTCTTTATCAAATGTTTTAATTTATTTCTTCCCCAACCTCAAGAAATATTTATTAAACCATAATGGTATAATAAACATAATATATTACATATAGTTAGTGGTTTTATGTTAAGATAATGACCTAGAACCATCACTACTTCCACAAAATGGGTTATAAAATCATCAATCATTTGTGCGGCAGACTACCTCCCCACAAACTAATGTTATTAATTTTTTCCATTACCATATATCAAGGATGGTTATGATGATAGAATAAATGTATATATTTGATAAATATGTAATTTTTATAATTATTTAATGATTAAATAATACATAATTTCATAATTTTCCTTCTCTGGGAACACTATAATTTTGTTTGTGCGTACGATGGACTACCACCTCAAGAAGTAATGTCATTTGTTCACACATTACATGGAAGGAAATATGGATGATTTTAAATAAAATATGTTATATATATGACTTAATAATTATTACCAAAGAATATAATTTAATTTTCCTTTCTTTATTTATTTCTGTCAGGAAAATGGTAACAATATTCATGTGTACATACAACCTGCCATCTATATGAATGATGTATTTCATTTTCTATCTCGATCATTTTAGGATAACTCTAAATAAATATATATCAAAATTATATAATTTATAACTTTTTTAATATTCTTTATATTATTAAAAAATGTTATACGTAATAGTACTAAAAATAAAAAATAAAAAACATATATGAAACACAACACAATTATTACCTGAAACATGATTGTGAAAATAAATTGTTAATAAAAGTATAAAAAAGTCTGAATTAAAACATATGTGGTATGATATATATAATAATGGATATTAAATATATTTATATAAAAATTATATTTATTATATTATAGGTTCTAATGTGTCTAAAGGAAGTCATTACTTAATATTAGAGATTTCCATATCACTTTTATTTTGTCTGAGACATAAGCCATATTCACCATGTATTTATTTTTTTGGTGTATATAACTCCCATGAATTTATTTTATTATTATTATAATTAAATTTATGAGGATTTAAATTTCCATTTTAGGATCTCTATCTCAAGGTATTTTTAGTTCAAAAAGTTATCAAATCTCTAATGGATTTTTGTCTCAAATTTCCTTCTTTGAGATACCTGTTATGTTATGAACCTGTCTTATTTTATGAGGTGAAAATAAAACATGTTTTTTCTATAATATCATGAATTTATTTATTATCAATATATTATATTTTCATTTTAATTTTATGATTTGATCTGTATTATGATTCAATTTCACTAAAGTGGGAATGGGTTTGTGATACAATATCATCGTTAATCATGAATGTCTATGAATATACTTTTGATAATGAAATATTATTGTATATATTTCCTGAAACTCATAAATTTCATTCTCTTATGGTTATGTAATGAGGATATAATTTTCACTTAATTATATTCTCTTTTTGAAATCAGTATTTCAAAAGAATGTTTTTTATGTAAAATCAACTTTATTTCTCTATCTTGTCGAAACCCTTTTTTATTCCAAAAAACATATTTTCTAAAAAAAATTAAATATTATTTTTCTAAAAATTTCTTATTAATTATATTTTTTCCATTATTGAGTATATGATTTTTTAAAGGAATCCTCACATGTTTTTCAAAAAAAATCCTTTTTGTATTTTACCAAAAATGTGAAAGGAACCTTTTTACTAATTTGTATATCATGAATAAAATATCAAACCATTATATTATGTGAATCTTAAATTATAATTTTTTAATTTTATTTTAAAATAAATGGATTTCATTTGTTTAAATTTTTTTATGAATTTGTTTTTCCATGTGGAAAGGTTATTTTTTCAGGAAATATTCAATGTGATCTTTAAAAGCCAGTCTCTATCTATGAAGACATATTTTGATATAACTTATGATTTTATGGGGACATGAATCAATGATACTATTATTATTATTTCTCTAAAATCATTATGATGACAAGATGTCTATGAATCTTATTTATCTACCATAGTTTTTACCCTGATAAAATTCTTTTGAAACCTGCTTCTTCTTCCATGGGTAATGATATGATGGAATAAGGAATTTTTTATGAAAACATGCTCTTTTACAATGGTTATGATATGATGAAATGTTTATGAAACTTAGTTCATATCATGGGTTATGATATGATGAATGTTGTATTATATTTTGGCATACATATATATGATTTTCATTATATGATGGGAGGGACCTACATCTCTCTCCAATGAATTGGGTAATGATGGATAACTCATGATTAAATATGTTCTATGGGAAACTAATTTCATGTTCCAAATTTTATTCATGAACTTAATTACATGTTCATAATTTCAAACATGAACCTGATTACACGTTCACAATTTTTATGCATGAACTTGATTAAATATTCACGGTACTATTTGTGGACCTTTATGTAATATACATATTTTTATTTGTGGACCTGGTTCCAAGACAATAAGTTTAAACAATGGCCTGATTTCATGTTCCTAACTTAATTAGAGAGCCTGTCTCTATTTATACATGACGACAACATTATAAGCTCATGTTTATGATTAAAATATCAATCTTATTCCCATTCATGCTCTCATAGATCATTTTACTCAATTCTATTATAATTTATGCCATAAGATCTTCCAATATTTATGACATGACTCAATAGTATGATATTTTATTTATAGGGTATGGTTTTCAAATTTTATTCACATGTAATCATATCCTTTTGTTCATATTATGTTTATTTATCTCTCTTTATAACCATTACAGAGCATATGGGATCAACCATTATGATTCTTCATTTTCCCAGGTTATGGAGAATGTTTATAAGAAGGCTATATTTGTGAGGAGTAATAATGGGGGATATTCTTATGGTATATTTTGATGATGTTTCACGAAATTATAATATTGAGTACCTAGTTTCCAATGATAATAAACTGTTATAGTCCTCATGCATGTGTTTATGTAATGTATTGAATAATAATATAAAAATGTAATATCTATGTATAATATATTGGGGGTGTCAATATTCACCTAGGGGTCCAATGCAACTGAAGACTTTTGATCCAGAAATCAGATTGATGAGATAAGTCAAATCTATAGTAGAGTAAGATGGAAACTCGAGCAGCTGATATGCATAAGAAGTGAGGGATAATAGAGGAAACACTTAAAAGGTATAGTTTACGTGGACAACAAAATCATCAGATGTTTTGTGCCCAAATTATTTTTATTAATGATGATTAATATGATATTTAAATTATGAAAAATACCATGTTCAATATAATTGAATCAAGGAATATAGAAAATGGATAAATTTCAAAACCAAAGAACAATATCATCACATATTTTTTATAATTAATTTATGAAATTAGATAATTTCTTTGTCAGTAAAAATTTATTTGTTTATGTATCTGAAAATAGATCTATGTCATACAATTGTTGTGTTATAGGAATAAATAATTGATTTCCTCTAGTTGTGATACACATGTTTCCCAAGAATCTCTATGTTTCCCCATAAGAATCTCCACGTGCTAGAATGGTAGATCCTATTCTTACATAATTTTTATTTCATCCCCCAATGAATCACTTTCAATGTATTCCTATTGAACTCTATAGAATCAAGAGTGGAAGTTGGAGGAAGAACATACTGAATTTTTGGTTGTGTTCTAGGAGAGGGTTCTCTCTTGGGATTGACAAGAATTTCTCTGGATTTCATTTTACACAATAAAAAACAAATTGAATCTACAAGAAAAGTAATATAATTAAGTTTATATACCACTAGGGTTATAATAAATAATTTCACATAGAACACCTTGTCTATAATAGCAATAATAATATTACTTTTATATCATGACTTGTGCTAAACTCACGAATTAAAGTTGAGTATTTCATATTAAAACCATATTCGATATATATTATTTCCCACCAGAACATTAAATTTGGTTCCCCATTCCTCCACAATATTTATCAGGACTTGAATAGTTTCAATTTATTTAATAAATAAATATTACAACATTATTCACCAATAAATATTGAAATATTATCCACAGTAATAAACAAAAAAATATTTATTAAATATTTATCTCACATAATATTATCCGGAATGAATGGTGATAGAATATATGAGATCAAGAAAACATGATTATTTAATAAACTATATATGGTAATAATATTTATTCATATTTTCAATAAATAAATAATAATATATCATTTTACTAAGATTTTATTTAGAGTTAGTGTGTGACCCTATCGGCCGCTTTCTCAATGACATTAGGTGAAGTAGCCTAATGTCCAAGGATAACATCTAAAAACAGACTAGAGAACCCATAGAAAAATAAGCTAATGTCACAATGACATAACACCTCTTGCGGATGCTTACTATGTAGTATTATCCATTTATTGTGATATCTCTAATCTATTAGGTTTCATGCTGGTTTTGTCAACCTATATGATTGATGTATTTCTCATTGACATTCCAAAAATCAAACATGATTGTAAAAAACAATTTCTAGGGATTAATTTAGGCTTATATGTTTCTATATGAAAGACTCAACCACTTGGTGTGTTCGGTATGTCCCAAAGGATGATTGTTAGTGAGGGGGTTAGGTATGCTTCACAATCATTTACATTAGGTTACCATTGTTGTTTTTAAGGGAAGATTATAATGGTTCCCACATCCATAAATGGGTACATGGGTTCTTTATAAAGGAAGGTGGTGATTTGGGGTTTCAAACCTAATTACACATATGAACTCACATTGGTCGAGAGGATGGGAGTTCGAGCTTATCATATGCTTTTGGGGGATATTTTTTCCTAGTCTCAGGCCCTCATAATTATTTAACATATTTTCCTGAATCTATTCCAAATCTTGATAAGATACCTATTACCCAAAAAATGATCATTGTTTGAATAATTTTATGTGATGAATAATGGGATCTCATTAGTGATTCCATCTATATATATCTGAGGTTCTTCATCCATAATCTAATGATGAATAGATTTTTATATACTGATGTTGTATAGCCAAGAACTTCAGAATTTTCATCCATGTAGGGAGGTGGTTAATATTTTGAGGAGAGAATTGAGACATTATGAGGAATTCAAAGAACCCCATTTATTATTATAATAAAAACCCATGTAATTCATTAAAACTATATAGTTTAATATAACTAAGAATAGACATCTATACAGGCACTTAGGAACCATATATTTGAGCTTGAGTCTCGGTGGAATGTCCTACATATCCTGTTTATGATAGGAATTAGAGTTATCATTGTTCAATCATTCCATTCAGACTGGCCCCAAGGTAGATTCCCTTATATGGGGTTTTTGTACATTATGCCACTCATTGGGGGTAAGGGTTTAATTTCGGCAGAGCCTGAACCAGACAGGGTCGGGTCGGGCCGGGCCTAGCTTGCAAAAAATCAGGCTGCTGGCCACTATTCAAGTTGGGTCGGGCCAGCCCGAACATCCCCATGAGGCGGTCCGAGCCCAACCTCGGACCGACCCAATCAATCGGTTTGGGCCGAGATTTTTCGGGCCAGTTCGGGCTAGTTCGAGTTGGGCCATGGTGGGCCTTTATTATTTTTAAAATGATTGTTTTTTTATTCATGTTTTAAACATTTTTATTTTAACATTTTTAACCTTTTTTTAAAAAATATTACATTTATATTCAAATGGATGTTTTTATAAAAAAATTTATTTTACATTTTATTTAAATTTTATAGTGGGTTGATATGTTTTTTTTCTAAATTGATTTATATATTGTGAATATATATATATTGTTTGAAAATTGTAAAATAATTAATGAGGGGTTTTGGGGGGTGCGTAGTAGTGGGTGTGTTTAAAGCCTTGTTATTTAAATCTATTTTTTACATTTATTTAAAACATTATTTTACATTTATTTTTTTAACATATTTATAATTTTTTAAATGTTTATTAAATTTTTTTATTTAAAATCATTTATTAAAACCATTTTTAACATCTCTTTAAAACGTTTTTTTACTTTTTTTAATGATTAATTTTATATTTTTAATATTTCTTAAATGCATGCTTTTTACAATTTTTTTTTAAAAACATTTAAAGTTTTTCATATTTTAATGTAAAAATTATTTTTTAAGTGTTTTTTTTATAAAAATTAATTTAAGTGTTTGTTTTAAACACTTTTTTAATCATTTATTTAAAACATTTTTATTTAAACCTTATTTAAACTATTGTTAAACACAAATTTAAATTTTATTACATTAATATTTAGACGTTTAATTTGAATTTTTTTCTGATCGCATGATTATTACATATATTTTTATAACATTTATCATGTTATAAATAAAATCAGTTTTTTCTTAATATTTTACGGTGGGTGGATTTTTTATTTTTTTATAAATAGATTTATATATGTCTATAAATTTATATATATTATGTGAAAATTGAAAATAAAATATTAATTAGGGATTGGGGGGTGTGCAGTAGTGGGTAGTGGGTTTAAAGCATTGTTATTTAAAATTTTTTATCATTTATTTAAAACATTTTTTAAAATTAATTTTTTTAACTTATTTATGAATTTTTTTTAAGAATTTGTTTAATTGAAAACATTTTTTCAATGATTTTTAATTTTTTTTTTAATTGTAGGCTCGGCTCAGCCTGATCTTATTCAGTCCGGGCCAAAATTACACCCTTAGGGGGTTCGTAGTAGTGGGTGAGTTAATTTTTTTCTAAATAGATTTATATATATAGTATATATAATACATACAAGATTCATCATATTTAAAAAATATTAATGAGGTTGGGGGTCTACGAACATCATTAGGTTAGTAGTTATTTTTTTTAATATATAATAAGTTAATATATATATATATATAATATGAGAAAATTGTAAAAAAAATAAGGGGTTAGGTGGTGTGCCGTAGTGGGTGGGCTAATGTTTTTTCAAAATAGATTTATATATAATATATGAATTTGCAGTATATTTAAAAAAATTATTGAGTTTGGGGGATATGCATGAATATCATTAGGTGAGTGTGTTATTTTTTTTGTTAATATAAAATAAGTTATTATATATATAATATTAAATCATTGATACACACACACACATATATAATTAATGGATTTTTAAATGCCACACTTAATTGATATATATTATTAATAGATATATATATATATATATATTATTAGTGGATTTGTTTATATAAATATATGTATATATATATATTATCATATCATTGATATATATATATATTATTAATGGATTTGTTTATATATATAACAGTAAAGTTTCACAATATTTTTTAAAAAAATTAATGAGGTTGGGGGTCTGAGCGAACATCATTGGGTAAGAGTGTTATTTTATTAATATATATTAAGTTATTATATATATATATATATATAATGTTAAATGATTCAAATATATATATATATATATATGTGTGTGTGTGTGTAATATGAGAAAATTGTAAAAATATTAATTTGGGGTTGGGGGGTGCACTTGAGTGAGTGGGTTAATTTTTTTCAAATAGATTTATAAATGTATAGTATATATAATATATGCAAGTTGTAACATAAAAAAAATTAATGAGGTTTAAGATGTGCACTAACATCATTAGGTTAATGTGTTATTTATTTATTAATATACAACAAGTTATTATATGTATATATAATATTAAATAATTGATATATATATATATATATTAATAGCTTTGTTTATATATATATTATATTAAAACATTTATATATATATATATGTGATTAATGGATTTTTAAAATCCAGACATAATTGATATATATTATTAATGGATTTTTTTCATATATATATACATCATTATATATATATATATAATTATGTATCATTGTGTATATACACACACACAGACACACATTTTTATTATATGTATATATATACTCATCATTTAATATATAATATATAATATATATATTATATATTATTTTTTGTTAACATATAATGATATATATATACACATATATATAAATTCTAGTGATATTGTAATATCTGCACCGCCTGGACCAGTTGGTCCAGGCTCAGCCTTGGAAGCTTGAGGTAGGGAGATCGAATCTCCCAACAAGCAGTGTCCCGTTAATTTTTTTAGAGCACCTGGGCTTCGCACGGGCTAGCGGGCTGGGCTTCGCATGGGCGAGCGGGCTGGGCTTCGCACGGGCCAGTGGGCTGGGCTTCGCACGGGCCAGTGGAATGGGCTTTTTTGGCCCGACCCGGCCTGGCCCATGTGCTTTCTTGGATAGGCCCAGGCCCAACTTGATGAACCTATGGCCCGAGCCCAGCCTGGCCCGACGCCGACTTTGCTGGGCTGGGCCGCTCGGGCTTCCGGGTTGGGCCTGTCGAGCTTTTGGGCCGCCGGGAAAAAATTACAACCTTAATTGGGGGTTACATTCTGAGATTTCACTTGCTGGTGGAGATTCATTGTGTGAGTGACATGACCATGGCAACTTCTCAAGCCCATATGATATATGCTCGGTGTGATAAACAAGGGATAACATTAAATAATTTCACTTCATATGGATGTGGTATTTATGCACTGGGACAACCCTAGGGATGATTAATATTGGGATCATGCCTTAAAGAGTCCCAAAAATCCGGGTTATAGTAGGAATCAGAGTCATCATAGTTCAATTATTTTTTATGTCTACTGATGGATGAGGTTTCATTATCATCCCATGGGAACTATTTCTTACGAATCGTTGAAATGTTGGAGACATGAGGGGGATTATAATGAAGTGGGTTCCCTTTTGAGTTCCGGATTAGGCCTTAGGAAGGAATCTTACATATATTAGTTTCTGATGAGATCTGAGTCCTCTTAGTTAAATTTGTTGGGGATTACATGCTGAAATTTCAATTATATGTGGGAGATATCAAATAATGTCGCTGAATGGGGATTTCGTTGTGAGGTTTCCCTTATATGTAGGACAAATCATATTATACTACTGATTGGGTCGTAAACATTGAGGTTTTCCTTATACTGATAGAGACATTTCACAATAATGATATGATCATTTTAACTCTATAAGACCATGTGATCTATTATTGGTGTTAAAAAATGGATGGAAAATAAGGAGTATCGTTGCTTGTAGATTTGGAAATTATGTGGTGGAAATACCCTTTAATGGTATAATA
Organism: Viscum album; assembly: GCA_963277665.1. NCBI lineage: Eukaryota > Viridiplantae > Streptophyta > Magnoliopsida > Santalales > Viscaceae > Viscum > Viscum album. The sequence continues at coordinate 277,635,655 of OY728127.1, forward strand.
TGAAGACTGGGCCTTAGTAAATGATATTCATATCATTGTTATGGAGGCAATCATAGTTCTCATATTTCCCTGGGATAGGGATTACAAACTATGGTTTCCCTTAATATACGGTATTGCACACTGAGGATGTATAAGGTTATCTAGTCTTATGATGCCCCTTTGACATAGCCTTTTAACTTGCCTGACATGCATTGATTTTGTTTTCGATATGCCTTGATTGTATGTTTTAAGTGTCACAGAATTTTTTCCTGAAAAGTCTAAAGATAATCACATGATATAATTTTTTTGTATGAGGAATATTTCATATCTTAGATGAAATTTCTGATGGTTGTTTCACGATCAAGGTTGACTTGCCTAAAAAACATCACAAGACCCAAATATCTTGTTCTGAAATCCATCACATGATCCCTAATGACTTAAATAGGTGACATCACATGATCGAGCTAAATTTTCTTTATACCATTGTGCAAGATGGATAAAATAAATGGAGGGAGTTTTATTTGTCAGTTTGATATGTATTGAGGATGATGCATGATCTAAGATGACATTTTGAAGGGCACCACGAAATCCAATTTCCATGTCTGGAGGATAGACTGATTTCTGACTACTGTGCCTATAGGATGTCATGAGAGCCAATTGATATACCAGGATGCTATAATGAGTCCTAGATGACATGTAACATTGTTTCTATATGATCTGGGTGACATGTATAAAGGAAATTTCATGTCCCGGATGGTGTGCCCTAAGGGTTTCCAGGGACTTGGGTGGAATGCCTAAGGGTCACTAGGTAACTTTCATTGACATGTCGAGAGGACTTCTCAGGATCTAAAAAGTATAATAAATAAGTGTTTCATGGCCTGAGTGACATGTACAAGTGCTTTTCCATTACCCAGGTGATTCATGATAAGAACATGAGGATCAATGTATATATTCATCACATAAGTCTCCCAACATTTATCCATTGTTCCATATATTTATTGCATATTCCTTATATTTTTTAAGTTTTATATTATTTCACTACTAGAAATATGATCTATACCAACGGTTTTGGAAAAACCGTTGGTATAGTTCACTAATTTGGACCTATACCAACGATTTGGGAAAAACCGTTAGTATATGTCCCCCTTATACCAACAACTTTTCCAAAACCGTTGGTATAGGTCCCAAAATAAAATAACCTCTACCAATGTTTCTAAAAATCGTTGTTATAGGTACATGTATTTTTAATGGAATATTTTTACAACATGCATTAAATAAATCAAAATATAAAATACTTTTGATAATAAATATATATATTTATGAAATTATGTTTACAAAAGTAAGTTAGGTTAGAGGTTAGGTTGTTGAATAAAAAACGGGAGGTGCTGGGATCAAAACAAACTGGATGATTATTTGTTGAAGTATATATACCAATGGTTTATGGAACCGATGACATAGATTTTCATATTACTTATTCCAAAGGTATTCAAAACCGTTGGTATAGGTTAATACCAATGGTTTTCCCAAAACTATTGGTATGGACCTATCCTCATGGCTAACTTGGGAACAGTTCTCTAAACCGTTGGTATATCCTATACCAATGGTTTGGAGGCCTATACCAATGGTTCCAAACGATTGGTATATGGTATTTTTTCAGTGGGGTTTATGCCTCATGTGTCTTAGAAGATATGTCGTATTCCCTTCACATGACCCTCCATAAGACCTTTAGTTTATCAGTGAGTGATCATGTGAAGTTCTTTTGTATGTTTCATGACCACTCCAATTGTTCTAGGTATCTTATTTGATTGAAAGATTTTATAGTCATGATATCAGCCACTACGAAAAATATGCTCAGGTTCCTTGGTTCATCGGTGTTATGTTCAATGTGTTTTCCTATCCCTGTTAGGATTCATTTTTCATGTTGTGGTGGGGAATTTATTGGGCTAGCCACCCCATTTTCTTTCCTATGTTCACGGTGTGTATCACACCAATCCAGCATGGAGTCAGTGAAGGAATTTGGCATCACATGTCTTCATGAGGTCCTTCTGTAGCTAATTTCTTGGGAATCGCTAGATTTTTTGGAACTAAAATATCATTCCATCAGATCTTTTTTTTGGATTATATCCAATTAATGGGGTATTTTTTTTCTCTTGAAGACATGCTAAGGGACTTTCATATTGTCATACCAATATGTCCAAGGGCCTTCAAAAGACCAAGGCTCTTATTGAATAGCCTTTACATGTTCTCGGGATACTTTCAAAGATATTCCAAGAGACATGGATGAATAATCATGGAGTTCTTACAAGATGAGGTGGACATGTGAGTGGGTACTTATGACATCTTGTTGGTTGCAAAGGGTGAATCACATGATGTTTATGACAAAAAGAATCTACCACTTTATTCCCCTTCTATTTATATTTATTATTTTATAAAGGATGGGGATCACATGAGGTTGTTTTATTTTTTCAAGGATATTCATTTTCCCTAGCATTAATGCATTTTTTGAGTTTTATGAATGCAACATTATCCCCCCTATTGAATATTTTCCACTGATTTTCCATGGAATCTTTGAATGGATTGTTAGGTGTTGATTGGTTGAAAATCCACGTGATGTGGGGGAGCATAGATGGCTACCACTATGTGATCATATATTTTTAGGGTTCCTATATAAGAAAAAGGAGTCTTTTTCTAAGGAAATTCACAAGATATGTATCGTGTGTGACCATCTGTGTGACCGTTTTCTAGTTATGTTATCAGGTGTCTTCTAGGGGTTCACATGATGCCTGTGATTATGAAAACCATCTTATTCCATTGATTTTGTGGGGAAAATAATACCTATATTCATGTATTTATTCTATTGTTAATTTGTTAATCCTTACTTGGTAGGCTTTAACAAATTCTCCATCACGAGTGACGTAAGTGAGGTCAAGGGATCAGTTATAAGATATGTAAATATCCGCCTATGGATTTGGCACTATCACCAATCTATTTTTTGGGGAATTCTCAGTCTTCCAGTGATGTTCGATATTCTGTGGGATTCTCTATATATTTGGGAGTAGAGAAGGGACCTTTCTGAAATAAATTCCCATAACAATCCATTGTGATACCTCTGCTCAGGACCATTTCACAAGAACTTCTCCTCGTGACTAATTTTTCTCAGGCACCTACCCGAATCAACCATGAACTAAACTATATTAATATTCTGAACCTTTTTTCTTAAGGATGTGTCATATTGAGGGTTTAATTATATATTTAGGATTGATCTCATGATCCTTGTACAATTAAAAGGCTTTTGTAACCATTCACATGCCACAAGATTTTCAGTCTTCTGAGGTGTCATGTGGCATCAAAATTCCCTGTGGGTTTATGTGACCCATGAGATATTCATGGGTCTGGCGATTCATGATCCCATTTTGTAATTCAAAAATCCATTTTATGATTCACATGATGATAATGATGTATCTAGTCTATGCCTTTTTATATGATTTTATTTTATCTATATGATATAAACCACATACTTTTGTTCAGATGCATTATGGTTCTTGTAAAGATCATCCATTGTGGAAAATCAAAGAGACGTGATTTCTAAGACCTGGAATTATAACCCTCTATATCACATGAACTCTAATTATAATATTTTGAAATATTTTCTTCCAATTGAGATTCAAAATTACCCTTTATCACACCAGATTCATCTATACGGGTGCATCTTATTGGACGATGATTCTACTCCCCCTTATGACTTCAATCATCCATCATTCTAGGTGTGAAATTATTTTGACTGTATTAAAATGAAAAAATACATGGATAACCGATTGGTTATGGATCAATACCAGGGGTTGTATTATATGTTGGGAAACAATCTATTAGGTCGGGATGGATATGATTTTAATCATCACCACTTTTTCAGATCTAATTATGTAAATTCATCTCTTCTGTGAATAATACTAGTATCATATGCAGCATATAATGGGAACTACATGATGAAGATAATTTGTTTTATGGGAGTGGCCATTCCGGGTTTATAAAAGCTTCTTAGATTTCACTGCCCGGTTATTTAGGGTCTATATTTCTGAAAAAGTATGGATTTCCCAATTTATTGTCAATATCCAACATATTATTCTTTGAGATATGTTTATCCACTTGTTCCCTAAATCCAAATATTTTCATCTATTCCATAGTGAGTTGGAAGGGATCATATGATATATATTCTAAATGTGAGGGACACCCACTTAGAGATATGTACGAGGAGGTCTTCCCTACTAAAATTTTCAGTGATGAACCTTTACAGACCCTAGTCCATGAAAGGGAAAATATCACCATTGTGAAGGGGAATATGAGAAATGATATGACTACATGGTCTCTTATATCCTTCAAATACATGATCAACATTTTCCATTATCCCAGCGACGTTAGGACAACTACTATATTCCCCCCATCAGTTCCCTTCCAAATAAGTTTATAACAGTTTTAGACTATATTGAGATATTTTGGAAGCCAAGGATCATATGTCATGGGGATATTGAATGAGTTAAGGGATCCCATTAAGACTTAGGGTAGAGGTATTTATGTCCATGTTCTGGAATATATGTATTTTACTTGTCAGGGATGTGCATTTGGGAATCTAGGCTAGTACGCTGCTAAGGGATGCAAGGCTAGTGGGGGACAATGTCATAATCTAGAGGTTCCAAACCATACACACCATTACCATCTCTTGGGAAATTTTCAACAAGGTAGAATCCCCTATAGGATAAACAACCCTTATGAGTTTTTATTTGGATAGATAATGAAGAATTTCCATTACTAAAAATACTTTAATTCCACCAGGATCCCTAATACCATATCTCATCCCAGGTTTCTAAACATATCTATGGTTGGGCCAATTTTATGAAGTTCTTAAAATGCTACAATTGGGTTGAGTCGATCTGATATCATTAATTTCACCGTTATCCCACACTGATTGGAAAAATCGTTGAAAATTGACGCATCTCACTTAGAACCTTTGGGATGGATATCTTGAATCTAGGATGGATGGGTGGATTATATATGATCCATATACACCTTATTAGTTCTCTAGTCAGTTCGGTAGCACCCAAAGGGTCTCCCCTCTTCATTTGGTTGGTGTGAATGGAGTGAATTATAATGGGACCATCTGCTCGTTTTGGATGATGTTGGGGCATCCAGACAATGATGCTGAGATCATTCATCAATCCGTTGGTGCACACATACATTCATAAATAGGATTATGACTATGTTTGGGTAGCATCCTATCATGGTGGTGTGCTAAACTAACATGTTTATCATGTAGAATATCGATTTTCCTCACCCACCAACCTGTCTATGGCAAAGATGGAATTGATTGAAGACTCCATAAGGACTTTGAGGAAGCTCCCTCATCCTTGCGATGACTATCCCAATAGTGGTAGAAAATAATTTGAGTCAATAAAGACTCTAACAGAAGAAATGAATGATGCCTAATTTGAGTGGAGGATATATGGATCCTCATATATTTCTTCCATTCTAGTTCAGTAGGACATTCCACATTTTTTCATGCCCATTTAATTTGTCATAGGATCTCAGCCATGATGTCGGGGGGCGTGGAAAAAGATTCATTCCATGATTATTGATACTCTGTTAGAAACATATCATGACCATGGGGAACACCTTCATCAACTATTTAATGTCTTGGGGTTGTTGGTTTTAATCAAAAAACTCGGTATGAAATCATGAAGGAAATTAACCTAACACAGAAATATTTATCCACCAATGAGAGGGGCTTGAAAGATTTTTTAGATGAGGGTCTCCATGAAGTGAATATGAATAAGGCATGAGAGGTACTGAAGCTATGTCAACAGTTTATATCCAAATTGAAATATCATATAGAAGCTCAGACCAAAAAAATATAGAGATATGAGGAAATCATATCTCACTAGAGGTATGGAATTTCAAAATCATCATCCTCATTGGAAACCACTCAAAAGATATTTTCTGAGATAAGTACATTATTCAAGTCTCTATGTCATGTGGAATAAGTATAAGAGATGCGATTAGTGGCACATCAGTGTTCAATTTAAGCTTTTCACTAGTCTCTTTCTAACTTGACTAGTTCAGAAAATAGAATCTTATTATAGTTCAACCATTGATATGCACTCCATTTTTATGGGATTCTTGGAAAGAGTCCAAAATGTGATGATCCATAATCTTCCATGATATTAATGGATGGATTTTTGGAACTCTATAAGTTGTTTTATTGTTTTATTCATTCATGATGTGCATGATTTTTTGTTGATCATATATTAGATGAACTGGTAATGATAAAATTCTTGTACATAATATCAAGTAATATTGAATGTCTGGATCTGAATATTTAAATCATACCATATTCTTCTAATGGAGTGATAATAAAATCCCACCAAAATGAGTTCCTTAAAAACATATCTTCTCTAGGTATCATGAGATTACCTAATTCACAGAATTATAATATGGGTAAAATATATGTCCTGGATGGAATTTTTTTTATCTTTTTTCGAATCCGATGGGCATGGTGAGAGAAGGTAGATTTTATATAAGGCTATATGGTGGGCCATACAATATTTTCAATTCATGTAGACTAAATAACTATTGTGATGTAGCATAGGGTCTTTTATCAAAGAAATTATATCTATATAGTTTAGGGAATTTTAGATCAGATCACATTTCTGTATAGTATTTTAGATCATACCTTCTATCATTTTAGTTTAGGGACTTTTAGATCGGACCTTAGAAAGCCATGTAGTTTAAATTCATACTACCTTGACTTGATCTATGATTATGGAGTATGGTGTTGACATTCTAGGAATGATCCAGAACACCATGGGGTGTTAAATTTTTCTGTGGTGTCATCGAGGCTCAAAGGGATCATAGATCCTTTCTTGCAATTTGGTGATGCCTTTAGTAGGTAGGTCAAAGCCTTAATGCTTCAACACCATTTCCAAACATAGGTTACTCTACTCTTTTCTAAGGGCCATAGATGATTTATGATCGTAATATTGTTTTAAGGGAAATATTAGATATTTTATATTTTCTTAGACAGTTGATCTATGGGTGATATAAGTTATAACCGACAATTCTGAGTTAGTGAATATGTTGTTGGGAAGACATGTTGGGGATGACCCATTAAACCGCAAGGTTCTAGGTTCTGTTATACTGTTCCTGGGGATCATAAGGATTAAAAGACCATTTTTTTCATAGAGAAGATTACTTTAGTTTGTAGTTCAATTTCCTTATGTATTGATATCAATTATAATAACATATGATCTCCACTCATTTTTTATGGAATGGATAGATTTTTGAAGACTCATACATCAATATTATGAGCATTGGTATGGAGGAAATCTATAAAGGAATGGTTTTATAACCCTAAGGTATTTAATATCTTAATTATGATACTTGAGACCTTCTCCCTTTGTTTTTGAATAATGATAGATGGGGAATCAAATGTTCTAGAATGTAATGTCACATTGCTCGTTTGATAAATGGTACAAAATATGATGATGTAATGTCGATGATGTAAATTCCACTCAAATAGTTTGGTTTGGAGATTGTAAATCATGTTTTATAGTGAATGGTTTAGGAAGATGATATGGGAAAATCATACTGGGAATGCCCCAAAACACACTGAGATGTTGAGTAATACTGTAGTGTTTTTAGGGCTTATAAGGATCGAACATTCATTTTTTAAGAGTGACACATTTTTTTAATTACCATAGATTCATATTTAGGATCCATGGACCTATATACATAGTCAACAAAGGATCCCTTAAAGTTGGGTATCCTTTTAAAGTGTCATGGAAGATATATGAAAATCATAGGAGCTCAAATCTTGAAGTGTGATTTGTGGAATGTATAATATCCAAGAGGATTTTGAGCATACTAAAAGTTGGGTCACAACCTAGTGAACATATTCTCATGGTAAGGAAATGTGAAAATCTTTTAATCAAAATTTTTCCTGAACATGGGGTTCTTGAGAGAATATATTTTCTTTTACTAGGTTTATAATATATACCATACGAGCATTCTGCCTTATTTATTTTCACCCTAATTTTTTCGTGGACACCGGAGATGAAGATATTAGAGAGATAAGAGATGAAATTTTATCAGACCTCTCATTTCAGGTTATCGACCTGATATGTTTTGTGTCTATTTTTCTAGAATATTAGGGTCTTGTGATTTGGACCATTCTATGATATAGTTAAAAGTCATGAAACATTGACCAAAGTGAAGGATTCTTATTAGCATGACGTACAAGGACCTAACATAGGTGTTGTTACAAAAAATCCTCACTTGGATAATATATTCAAGAGTACCCCATCATAATTTTGAGCAGGAGATGAAAATATTTTCAATCATGTATTGGAGTTATTAGGTCATGAGTAATGATATGGGAAAATGATATCAGGAATGGTCCCAAACACAATGATGTACTAAGTTCTATCATGGTGATTTCAAGGCACAAAAGGATTAGAAAAAAACATTTTTATAGAGTGATTCATTTATATGACCACCATAGGCACTTATTGAGGATTCATATTCATAAACTCATAGAAAAAAGGGTCTCTTGATGTTGGGAATATTTTCCAAGGTCCATGAAATATTTTAAAAAACATAAGGAGATCGAGACACAAATGTGATTTATGGATTAATGTCCTTAAAAGAGGGAGGAAGAACCTCGTACTCTAGATAAATGGGGTATTTCCCCTATAGTACATTGATAAGGGATGAAAAATGGGTTATGGTATGCAATTTTTAACATCATGTAGTGGGACATAATTTATTATGTGCAGTTTAACATCATGCGGTAAGGAAATTTGCCTCACATTTTAACATCATATGGTAAATACGTTTTCATTGTGATGTTTTTATGTCTTGTTACTAGGATGTTTTTGTTTGTAGTTTAACATCATGTGTCACAGATATGGGAAAAAGTGTAAAAAATTGTGCATGACATATTATATGAGAAGGTATGCTATATGTAGACCTGACTCATACAGAGGAAAAGTGGTCTTGTATGGATAAAAGTCCATGCAGTTGAGGTGAATTTATTTTATTCGTTGTTGTAAATGGTAACAGTATTGGATATCTGGACACAACTACATATCCTATGAGGAGATGAATCAATCCACACAAAGTTATTTAATGGTAAACACTCTATACATTTCTATCTCATACATATAATTGGGAATTGTTTCAATTGACTGTTGTAGTTGGGATCAGGATTGGATTTGGAAATCACTATGTATCCTATGATGGCAGGAATCGAGACCCACATAGTTCCTAATGAACCATGTAGTTTGAAATTGTGTGGAATTATTTTTATATTCCCAAGATGAAAAAGGGGTATTGTGGATGGACCCAAGGAATAAAATATAGTCATTTTTTACATATCCTATAAGGTTAAGAATCAATCCATACGTGGTTCTTGAGGAAAGTCCATCCTAGTAACATAAGACCTAAACATAGAGATAGGGGTATTTTTATATTTTTTGTGACTGGGCCTAGGATTAAAGATATGGCCATTACTACAAATATTTTGATCCCAATAATCAAGTCACTACTGGTAATAGAATGGAGGAGTGGTATGAGACCTGAAACAACAATATTGGTCCACTTGGGCGCGGTTCACATGAGTGTGCAGTTTTATGTCATGAAAAGGACATAAAAAATTCAAAATAACATCATACGGTGAGGATTAATAGTAGTCCAGTTAAGGACTTGCATTCAGGGCCTTGATGAATCTATTATGATGTGTTATCCCTTGTTCATATAGGGAATCCCTTACTAATGATCCTATGATCACATTATATGTGATCAGTGTGAGAATCAAGGACTGAATAGGGTATTACTAATCATAAATAGGTATTTATTTAGAAGATAGGGTAATTTTTCATCAGGTGGTGTCTAGACCAAGATATAGGATCGATGCTTCCTTATATATCTCATTAAAATGAGAATTAATCCATATGTAGTTCCAAAAACCAATGCTTGTTAATGTCGTGAGTTAATGATATAAGCCTTGTAGTTTAGAATCATGTGGTGAAGACAAGGTTCACTTGATGTGAATGGTAAGTAACAATGTGTATCTATGTAGATTTACATCATTCTGGAATGAAATATGTCATTTGGTTTAATTTTATGTGGTAAAGATAAGGATCACCTAACATGAATGAAAAAGAATTTTATGAGTGGGACCTAGACTATAGGTTCAAGCATCACTAGATATCATATGATGTAATGAATCAATCCAATCATAGTACTTGGATGAAAATATTCTGTATATATATGGATGGGGAATTTCATCCTTCCTTTACAAATGTAATACCACATAATTATAAAGAACAACACTGTATTAAAAAGCATGCATGAAATGCATCACCAAGCACCTATGGGAATATAATATCTTCCGAAAATAATATATATTTAATAATTTATATAAATTCAATACTTGATATATCTTATTATGCACGCAATAGTAATTTATCATACATTTCACGTAAGAGAGACCTTCTTTGATAGCTTGTGTTAAACGCAAAAATGAGTTTCTCCAAACAATTAAAAATTATTAAAATAATTTAATTTAATATAATATGATATAAACTAGAAGTTATGTTAGTGGATATAATCAATATTAACTAAATTATAAAAATTTATGGTTTATAAAATTATTTCATTAGCTACCAATTATTGAGAAATGCCAATAAGAACTAATTGGATATAAAAATAAATATTATTATTTATAGGAATCCCAAGGAGTTTTTTGTTGATAAACATAATTAATTATAGTTTTTAATGATTTAAATGAAATATATATGTTATATATTCAATAAAATATTTTTCATCTTCACCTATTATGTTTGATAGGTAGAAGATAAGAAAAAACCTAATTTCCCACATAAAAACCTAAATGTTTATAAAGAAAAGTTTACCACCTCTAATAGAGAACCCATTTTAAATATAAATATTTACACATTAATTAATTTAATAATTCAATATAAAAATAATATTTTAACTATAACCATAAAAATTAGGTTAGGGTTAATTTTTTATTCTTTTCAGAAACATATATTTTTTAAATGAATGGTTAAAAAAATGAATTTTAGTTCAAAAATGATTTTTTTCAAATTTATTTGTAAAGTTAAATTATAATCATAATTTGTTTTAATATTTAATTATATCATTTTATTATCATTTAATTAATTTTTTTTCAATGTAATAAATTACAGTTTGAAATTTATTATAAAAATATAGAGAACTTTTGATCGTTTTTACTTCAAAAACCCACATTGTCATCCCACTTGTATGAGAAATTTTAAATTAACTTATAAAAACTTCTTTGATTGTAATTTAATAAAATGGATTATATATTTGGAATCAGAATAATTTATATTTTATAATAATACCATCATTGTTTTTCACCAAAATATTAGTGAATGAAATTAAAATAAATTACAACGACTAAGGTTAAATTATGTTTAATAAGGGACTAAACCTTAAACTTAAGGCCAAAAAGTCCTATAAAAATGTTTAATTGATATTTTATGGTGATATATCAGCCCTATAATATATTTGATCTAAATTTAACTATTATTGGATCCACTATAAACATGAAAAAATTGTAGAGAATTCCTTTGGAAAATATTACAAGAGTGTCACTCCTCTTACTCTATAAAAAGGAATCATCTCCTTCCACTTCCTCACACCTCTTAAGCCACTTTGGCTTGAATCAAATCTTCCCAAATATCTCATAAAAATCAATAAACTCATCCTAGAGGCCTACCATTGGTTATAATTTAATCCAAGGATGCCTTTGGTTCAAACCAAAAGATGTTACCCGAATAAGAGGTGACAAAATTCTTTAGGATTTTTAGTTTTATTTTTATTCTCCAATCCCTAAAATACAATTTTTTTAGGATTTTATTACAAAAATAGTATCATAAATATAAAATAATCTTATTTATTATATGGGTTACACCTACAATCACTAAAAACATCCATCTATTGTGAAACAAAAATACTGATTCCATCATGGAGATTCTGATTTATATGTTTCAACGTGGTATAAGAAACTTTTGGAATGTTTAAATATTATTCTCCTTGAGAATATTTTTAATGATTATCATGGAAATATAACATCCCTTAGTGATTATTAACCTCTCATAAAAAAATAACTTAATTTCCTTATGCCCAATTTTCTAAATATGGTGCACATACATCCACTTGTTCATAAAATAAAATGATTCAATAATTCTTCATGATATTTTTGGTTTAAATTTGAATTATTTCATTTATGGGGATTTGAGTTAAAAGGTACCTAGTGGAAAATAATTTCATAATCCAATTTATTTTCATTGAGTTACATTACCTCTTTATAATCATTAATATTCTATAATTATGTGTATAATGAATTTGACTATTTATTTATATATTTACTCTTCTATATGAGGATTTACAGTTGTTACACATTATGTACTCATTGATGGATTCTCACTCCAAATTTATAATATTTTAAGGGTTTACTTTACAATCTCATTTTTATTGTGAATTTATAGACTTACATTTCCATCAGATGAAATTATTTGATAATTTTTTTAATAAACCCTTTAGTTTTATAATACTCTTTATATTTATGACCATTATTAAGTAATGATATCATTTATCCACTCTTTTGGTACTCAAATTGTTTTTGAAATTATTTTTAAGAAAACCCAAAATTATTTATCAATTTATTCAGAGAACCTATTTTCATTTAAAAATCCCATTTTATAGAAAGGGTTTAAATTTTATAACATGATTTAGAAAGTACATTTTTCCCTTTTTGTCTTTTACTAATATTTTCAAAGGAATCTTCTTTTTTCTTTTTGAAAAAGGAATTTTAATATCCATTTTACCATGAAAAAGGAATGTGTTTTCTATGTGTTGCAGAAAGTAAAAAATTACTTACTATCATTTCATTGATGTTTCCTTTCCATATTTAAAAGGTTACATTTTGATTATTTTTTTTCAAAATTCACTTTCAAATAAATTGTTTTTCAATTTGTTTCTAAAAAAAAGTTATATTCTTCAAAAATATTTTTCTAAAGTTATTTTTATAGTATTTATATTCATCAATGATAAAAAGCCTTTATTTTACTCTAATTGGGATATATTTTATTAGTACTATCCTAATTATTACTATGGGTTGATTATGATTGATTCGTCCAAGGATATTATTCATATTCACTTCCATGATTAATTTTTTAGTCCCCATGAAATATTAAATCTCCTATGATTATTGAACATTGAATTCCCAATAAATTATCCATTTCATTTATCATAGACAATAATTTTTCTTAAACCATATACCATTTTACATATAGTGCTATATTTGAATGTTATTTGATTATTTAGGGAAATATTGATAATTCTGTATTCTTTATTTAATATAGATATTTTATAAGGAATGTTATATATATATATAATATTCGATATGAGGAATACATTAGATAGAAATGATGAGAGATTCCTGGAATTTATATAGATCCTTGATGTATCCACATGTTCTCATTCGGAAAATAAGTTGCACAAATTAAACGAGTCTCTATATTTAGTTTTAAACAATCTTGTTAAAGGTAATGGTGGTATAGGTTTTCATGTTCTATAGACATGTTTCCCATTATGAATTACTTTCACCAATCTACTTTCAATTATTATTTATCCATGATATTTTGTGTTGATAAATATATGGATACATTTAATTTTTAGTCCATTGATTAAGTAGAATGTGTTTCAGTTACTTACATTTCCATATTTACTTTTCACTATCTATTATTTGAATGGAATATGTTTTCATTTATATTTATTTATTTCTTATTAACTAACTTTAAAGCCTATTGATTAGTTTTCAGGTGTGTTCATTTATTTACCTCGCCATGTGGATTTATTCATATTGATTAATTATTTATTCTGTTATAAATTACACTTACGTTGAATTTCAGATCACCATTTTAGGTTTCGTTTCCATAGGAATTAAAAGAGTGTAATAATAATTTTATGCATCATATACTAGATTGAATGATGTTATCCTCAAATTTATTTAGAAGAGAAAAACTATGTTGTAATTTGTGTGTTAATTTGTAATACAAGACTCATTTATGTATCTGTTTAACTGAGAATTCTAAACTCTCAGTTATTCAGGGCTTGATTACTTATAATCATGGAAATGTAATCGACAGTAGACATCAGTTTCGTGCTTTTGGGGTTGGGTTTCAACAAAAAAGAATGTGGCTCCTTTTCGGTGTGTCATTAGTGATATGGTTTTTCCCATGCCATCATACATCATGCGATGTGCTTTCCATGTCATTTGGTTAGGTCATGATATACTATTCAGTTAAAATTATTACTTCTAGGAATTGAGATGTTGTGCAATTTAACACCTTGCTACCAGGACAATCAAGTGCAACTAAACATCATGAAACAAGGATGATCTTGTAATATTCAACATCATGTAAATGGGATGACTCTATATAGATTAAGTTCATGTGTCCTAGCCATATATTTTAGCCCAATTAGGTTATATACCCTGAGGGGGGGGGGTGTGGTGAATTAGGGTATGAAATATTAAGACAATGACCCCTTCAGATCATGATTATCTATTAAAAACAATTTTTTATCTCCTTTTGTAGTGAAATGTATGAAAAGAATTTAAATCATGCACAATGAAAAAAAAATTTACATGGTTCACCCATATTGGGATACATCCAAGGAGCATACAATGGTGATTTGATGATATACCAAATCCACTAAGGCTCACTGGAATTTTCTAAGGTTCAACCTAGATCAATTTTATGCCTAGGATTACTGCCTTTACAAGGTTTATGGTTAGCTCACTACATTCCCAAGTTTCACTTCCTATGTCTCTTTCTCTAGCTCATTGTTTGTGAAAATGATCAACATCTACTTGTTCCATTTCTCAATGCTCTTGGAAGGTGTCTAGAAACAATTTATGGACTTGTAGGTCCCTTCATTTTCATGAATTCAAGCATCCTAAACTATAGGTATATGCTCTTTTGAAGTCCCTTTTTCAAAAATAGATGAAATAGAATTTTACGCATACTACTAGTTTTCAGAAAATACATTCATGAACTATTTTATTCTCTTTGAGAACATCCTGGATTCCACCATGGGCTTCCTTAATTCTTCTACAAACTATGCTACACCATGTCGTGCATATTCATTAGGGTTCACCTATCCTCTATGCACTGCATCCACTTCCATGGACCATATCTCCTTCATATAATGCTTCTTCCTCCATTGACCAACCCTTAATTCATGGACCATCCCTAATTCACAGAAGAGTTCTTCTTTGGAAGACTTTCTATCCTCCACTGACTGTTTGATGTCTTGTGGAATTTCTATTCTCAAATGATCCTTCTTCCTTTATGGGCTATAGTTCCCCACTATACCCCTTCAAGTACATATCCCATGAAATTAGTTCCCTTTCATATAATCCTCTTCATGAATTCATTCTCTTTCATGGACACCCCATGAACTCTTTCAGACATTGCCAAATTTATACCTGGAGGAAAGATTTTTTCTATTGAAAAATGATTTTGGTAATTATGGGATTAGAGTTCCTTATAATGTAATATAAATATGAAAAATCGGCTTATCTATTTTACTCAAATCTTCATTGTGGTACATCTTTCATTGCATACTGAGATCCACCCACAAACGGTTCTTCCGTACATAGTTCACATAGTGCCTTGATCAATGGTGGTGGCAGATCTCTTCCATAAACAAACCTTGACATATTATCCTCAAATGACATGCCTCCCATGAACTACCATCATCTCACAAACCAATTTCCATATGCAGTCCACGTACCTTGCATTGCGGTCCATGAAATGTCCTTCACAGTCTGCATAGGATTGATACAAAAAAACTATTACTTTTATAATTACCTTCACCATTACATGTTTTTCCTTAGTGGTCAGTGAACTAATCTTTACGATCTATGAAAATGTTCTATAAAAAACATCCCTTTACCAAAAACCAAACTCCGTATTTTGATTCCCAAAAGTTTCTAAAACACTAGAAAACAACACCAACATAAACAACTTCTTCAAAAAACACCAACCATACCTATTCATTGTCATATGGTGTTGTGAACAAACACATTCACACCCAAAAAACATAGATACATTGCCTTAATAGAATTTTGACCATCAATATCCTTCATTAGGTTTGTTGACAAATCATATCATTTGGATACATCATTAAACTTCTTCCGTCATCTACTAAAATATTCTTCTTTCGAATAAGATAAAGATCAAAGATTCAATGAAACACATATTCTAATCTCACATGAGAAATATTCATAATGAGAAATAGGAGTATAATTCAATGTTCATCAATGAATCACTTCGTTCTATTCTAAAACCACTCTCCCGCTTACACCAATAACCATTGCTATCATTATATAAAATCTTTGATCAATCACCTTTATAATCATAAGATTTAATACTCTTCCTCTATCCCTACTCCACCTATCAATTTTAACTCTCACAATATCATTTATCCACTAAAAATCTTATCCCCATGACTTTATTAATACATTTTATCCCATTTGATAGACCCATATCTTAATTAAGACATTTTCTCCCCATTGATACCCCAAATTACCCCCCCCCCTTGTCAATAAACCCAAAAGTAACTCCATTGTGGAATGTAAAAGGGTAACGAATACTGATAATAATATTTGGGAAAAACACATCATGCCTTAGGTAGGGGTCCTACACCCACACTTTTCAAGTGAGGGGAGTTGACTAAACTCTTAGAGGCAAGCAATGCCTTTAAAATGATTTTTTAGGTAAGGCCTTTGTCAGTATGGATGAAACTTTTAGTTATATATGAATATACTACAACAACACAATCCTTTAAAACACATTCTCCTTGATGGAATAATACATGATTACAATTTTCTTTTGTCCTTGAGTGATGGAATGTATTTTTTCTATGATTTTTAGCACTTGAATTATCAGAATGGATTCCGATCAGATACTTGAATTCAACTCCCATAACCTTAAGCCACTGATTCATCCACAGTAACTATGTGCATGATGGAGTTGATGCCATATATTCATATTCTATAGTACTCCATTAAAGGAAATATTTTTTCTTGATTTGTGAAGAAATACACAATCCTCCAAGATATAATGCACCACCTAATGTCTATTTTCTATCGTCTACTGAACCATCCCAATTTCAATATGTACATCCCAATAATTCTTGCAGCGATTTTTTGTTATACATAAAAATGAAATCCACCATTCCCTTGATAAACCAAATTATTCTTTTCACTAAAAGGAAGTGGGATTCCTTGGGATTTCATTTATATATTTCAAATTGGAACATGGTAAATTTTTTTTCCCTTTTCTCTATGTATTAAAATAAATTACCTATGATTTTCCTATATTATGTGATATTGACTACATTACCTTCATCATCCCATGAAAGTTTCATCTAGGTAGCCACCAGAGTCTTAATCTCCTTCAAATTATCCATTCGAAATCTTTTTACAACCTCTTGGGCATATTTGGATTAAGAAATGAATGTGCCATTCTTTCCTTCTGTCACCTGTAAACTGTGAAAAAACATCAATTCACCAAACATTGACCTTTCAAATTCACATTTCATGAATTCTACAGATTTCATGAATTGAGATTCATATGATCCACCATAGATTATTTCATCAAAATATACATGCACTATCATGTTTTTTTACTATCACGATTGGCATATAGATAATAATCAACTCCACCACACTAAAAATAGGAAATTTTCAAAAACTGAACAATTCTTGAATACCATTTTCATAGTGATCACATCAACCAATATAAATCCTTCTTCCTCCGAAAAACATAGTTCTCATATTCATGAATGAGAAAACCATATGGCTTCTCATTGAAAACTTATTCTTCTAAAACCCCATTAGGAAATGATGACTTGACATCTATCTTGAAAAAAATTAACTTCCTATACAATACAATGGATTAGAATAATCTAATTGTCTCTACCCTTGATATAGGTGAAAATGTTTCATCAACATAGATACCCTCTATCTAGGAGTACCCTTTTCATAGTAGTCTTCATTTTTTTCAAATTACAACACCATTTTCATTAATTTTATTGAAAAACACACATTTAGCCCCAAAACAATTCTTATCTATTGGCCTCAAAAAATATCCCATGACTGATTCTTCTTAATTTGGTTAAACTTCCCATTCATAGCCTGAACCAAATTCTCCCCAACAGTTACTTCATCAATGAATTTAGGTTCTACCTTTGATAATTATGATTCTTGTTGTAAATTCCTCTTCATCCTTGTCTGTACTCGTGCTATCTAATCACCGATTTTGTTATGTTTATTGATTTCATATCTTCTCTACCGTCTTTTTGAAAATACTAAAATTTTATCATCGTTTTCATTATAAGAATTTTATTTTGAATCATCCTATCGAACTAAAACATCCCATGATCTTCTTATCTCTTCATCACTATTCTTCCAAGAATGATTTTTTCTGATAATTTTTTCCATTCCCTACTATAGTCACATCACGACATTAAACAAACTTTCCCAGCCACTTATTGAAGCCTTTAAATGATTTTATTTTCTTTGAGTAGATATGAAATATAGTTTTATCTCCACATGATTGAAACTTCCTATGTTTATCCTTATTTAGAATGAAACACATGCTTCCTATGTCTCAAAAGTACTTCAAAGTTGACTTGTTTACATGCCACATCTGATATGGTGTCTTATCTTATTTTGGAAATCTTAAGACTCTATTTTATGTGTAGGATGATGTCATCACTAATTCTTTCTAATGCTTCTCTGGTAGATCTTTCTCAATGAGAATTTTTCAATCCATATTATCGATAATTAGATTTATTCTCTCAACTAATTTATTCTTCTATGGAGTTCTTATTACTAAAACACTATTCCTAATCACATGTTTCTCAAGGTAATCCTCAACATGGATATTTGTGTACTCTGTTCCATTATCTATTCAGATATTTTTAATTTTTTTGACCCAACATATTATCAACTTCCCTTTGATAATTTTTTATCCCATTTAACACCTCAAATTTGTGAGTGATGATTGACATCCATTACATTTTTCTAGTGTACTCAATTAAGAGAACATAATATCTCCTCCCATCAATAGATCATGGTGA
Source organism: Viscum album (assembly GCA_963277665.1). Classification (NCBI taxonomy): domain Eukaryota; kingdom Viridiplantae; phylum Streptophyta; class Magnoliopsida; order Santalales; family Viscaceae; genus Viscum; species Viscum album. The sequence goes on from OY728127.1 coordinate 277,654,885, forward strand.
AATTGGTCCTCAAAAATCAATATTCTCCAACTCATGAAACTTTTTCGAGATTTTCCATTTTTCCTTATATGTATTTCGAGTGATATTAACTTATTGAAAAACATAACATGTATGGGTAAGATCATGTAAAAATCTAGGGATGTCACAAGCATAATAATATTTAACTAGATCTTCCATGGACCATTGACTCAAGTGGCCAAGATATTTATTCCAAAACATTTTGTCTTCTTCCTTGGGTAGAAATAACATATCTTCTTCTCCAATCACAAGATATGGATTTCTTTTTGTATAATTTCACTGTAAAAATACTACAACATATTTTTCCTTGATGACACATAATTTCATAGAAATTTTTTTAGAATGTCCTAAGTCACATAGTAGATTGATAATAAGGGACTTGTGGCTTATATCTTCAACAACTAATACATCATCATGTATCATTTCTTTTCTCCAAAATAAGGATTCCAAAAGAAAAAAATCTTCATGCCTTCATCATTGCGAAATATTATGATACCTTCTTTATTATAACTTATTCTACAAACCAGATCTTTATTTCCTACCATTTCAAAGGTCTATATAATATCAATAATCCATATTTCAGTTTGAACTACTACTTTAAAAAATATGCAACCACTTATTCTTCAACAGTCATCTTATTTTTCATCTATGTTTTTGACTCCATGCCTCTTACTAATTGATAATCTTAATCTTCCTCGATGCATGATGGAATGTATTCATCATGAAATACTGCAAAATGATTTTCCATTTTCATATCATTTAATGATATATTTAATTGTCTCTTATGACCACATTCATTATATTTATGCACATTTCTCTACATTATTGTTGAAAAATATATTTCTATGTTCCCGAATCATCCATACCTGAAACAGTGGCCATAAAATGATTTTATAGAATATTGAGTTTTGTATGGATGCCTATATTGATCTTATTCCCTTTAGTACATCAAGGATATAGAACATACATTTTTGGAGCGTATCATCTTTCCAAAATAATAACATCTCATATGGGGTGCATTCTAATGTGGAAATACTACCCCACTTATTCTTCCATAGGTTCTCTAATTTTTTAATTCTAATTCATTATCAAATCAATATTAAATATTGGAGTGGGATCATGTGGCCTAACATGAACAATTACTACATTCATTCTTTGATTAAGAACAATATCAGCTGTATCATTCTAATCAATCATTTTTCTTTCAAGAAATTCCTTTTTTTGATTTATTGGAACTCTAAAATATACCTTTCCTTTTTATATTTTATGTGTATCCTTATTTTCTAGAATCAAGGGTTTCTCCTAATATTTCACTTTAATTCTCATACTTAAAACATTATATTCAAGATCTTTGATAATTTTTATTTTATTATTATCAATATTAATCAAACTATCGATTGATCTTTTCTATTTGTTAATTTTGATTTTGTACAAAATCACCATTTTTGAGTTTTCTTGCATTCATGACTTCAGTTTTTAATTTTCTTCACTCAACTTAGACTTCTCTTATACCTTATACTAAATATAATGTTTGTCATCATGAACCACGTAGTTGGATATCTTTTTTTTTGGGATCTCTAAGCATCTATCTCTTCAAGAGAAACATATAATTCAACCTGAAGGCTAACTCTTCCTTCTATTTCTAATTTATCACTATCTCTTTCTTCCATTTTGGGAGATTTCCCACAACTACCACCATAACATATGCTTCATGATCCATGAATTCTTCTAACTCTTCTACCTCAGATTATTGAAGACTTCCATCTTCTTTTTAAAGTAGAATCCTATTTTTAAGGAAGTTCCTCTTAAACTTTTTATTTCCTTTCTTGTATTCTGAAGAATTTTTCATGGGAACTTTGAATTCAACCTTTTTAACTTCGTGGAACTTATTAGGGAACAATGCAGCTAGATGTATACCCTTTCCACATCAAAAGCATGCAAGTGGGAGTTTCTACTTGAACATTCCTTTTCCTTTTTTCAGATTCTCGGAAAAGAATGAAATCACATCATTTAACTCTTCTTCTTCCTAACCATATTCAATAGACTGATTATTAATTTCTTTGAAAGCCATATAATTGGATTTCCCTTTCCCCAAAATCTCATTGTCATCATTTCTCATCTTGTATGCAATAAGTGTACTATGTAAGCTATCCAATGTTAGCTCATTTGGATCATTATCCTCTAGTAGTAAAACATTTAGATTTAACTTAGGTGGAACGATTTTCAAGAAACTCTTTATGATGTTTATATCCTTAATAATTTCACAGAGACCACACATGTCTTCCACAAAATCATTTACGAGTCAAAGAATTTATGAACAGATTCATTAGGGTGCATTCTATGATCCTCATAATTTTTTCATTGAACCATTATCTTTTATTCTATCACATTTTAGTAACCCTAATAAATATTCAACAAATTTTCCCCATTTCATGTGAAAATTTTCATAACATCACCATCTTATATATGGTATTGGATAGAGATCCCACTAAAGAATTTATTACATTGGATTCTATATCCAATTCCATTTGGCTAGCTTCTGATAAAGAACCACTTTCTATGTTGGCTGAAACCCCATGCATCGCTGCTATAAAGACATCCACTACGAATGATCATAAGTAGTGCTGCATCCAATTATTCAAAAATTGAAATTTTTCCCATCATATATTATAATTTATTTTTGATTGAGAACAACCATTTATCCAATTGAGAGAGAACCTATAAAATTCAACATTTCAATGTGCTACCAATTGTTATCCCAATTAGGTTAAATACCCATAGATGGGGGGGGGGTGTGATATAGGGAAAGAATGAATAAAACAACTATCCCTGTGGATCTTTTTTCATTGTTAAAAAAAATCTTCAGTATCTTTTCTGGTATAATGTATAAAAAATATTTAAATCATGAACAAGGCATAGAAATTTCACTTGGTTCAACCTCCCTTGGCTACGTAAAAGGAGCATACAATGGTGATGTTCTAATGAACCAAATCCACTAAGGATCACTTCCAAATTACAAGTATTTGGAAAGATCACTTCTATGCCCAACATCACAACATTTACAAGGTTTAGGGTCATCTCACTAATTTTCCATGGGTCACTCCCTATGTCTCTTTATCTGGATCACTACCATTAGAAAGGATCATTATCTTCCTCTTCCTTTTCAAAATGCTCTTGGAAGGAATCCACTCAAAATTTATGATCTTGTAGGTCCCTTTATTATCATGAACGTGCACATGAAAAATCCATGATTCTCAGATGAGTTATTTTTCCTTGGACGACCCCTCCTTCATGTACTATTTGATATCCCTTGAATTGCGTCTTCCCTTTGGATCCTTCTTCTATAATGGGATATAGTACACCAAAGAACACATTCATGAACCATTCTGGAGAACTACATTCCATTTCATGAAATCCACCTCTCCAACATCTTCTCCTTCGCGAAATCCCCATGAACTCTTTCGGACGTAATAAAATTTATACCAGGAGAGAAGACGTTTTCTAATGAATAGCCTTCTTGGTAGTGGTGGGATTAGAGGTCCTTATATTGGAAAATAGATCCAAAAAATAAGATAATATATTTTAATCAGATATTTTATGTGTTACAACCTTCAGTATGTACTGAGCTCCCCTTATGAACCATTATTCCCTACATGGTTCATGTAGTGCCATTATCCTCTATGGTGGCTGATCCCATCAGCAAACAAACCTCAATATCTCAGCTATAAACGATGATCCTCCCTTGAAATGTTTCAACCCTTAAACTTCTATCATCTTGTGATTCATTTTCCCTACATTGTTTCATTACTATGATTCATGGTCAAAATATTGTTCTTCATAGTCTACATAGTGTTTCTATATGGAAACAGTTGCATTATTTATTTCCATCGCTATTCTATATAATTCCTTTGTTGTCCACAAACTATGCTTCACATTCTATGAACTATGTCCTGTAAAAAAACAGTTTTTCAAAAACCTAACTCCCGATATTGAGGACAAAAAATTGAGAAAACACTAGAAAACTATGCCACCTTAAATGCCTACTTCGAAAAGCACCGACCATACTCCTTCATGGTCATATTGATTTGTCAACAAATGATATCACACTCAAAAACACTGAGATGACACCTTGAGATATTCTTTCTAAATAATATCCATAAATTTCACTATCATGTGTTTATGAAGTCTCTATATAAATTAATTTTAAATTTTCAATATGTCTCTATACATTTTAACATAATGTGGCTAGGACCTCTCTTTATATTTTAACATCATATTGTAAGTATATCTCCATATAGTGTAATGTCACATGCTAAGGCTGTGTCCTTATAGTTTAATATAATGTGTTAAGGGAGTCCCCATACATTTTAATTTAATGTGTTCTAGATGTCTCCATACTATTTAACGTCAGGTGGTCAGGATGTCCCCATTTAATTTAATGTCATCTGGTTAGGAAATCTTCATACAGTTTAATGTCATGTGGTCAGGACGTATCAATACAGTTTATCATCATGTGGTCAAGGCATCTCCCTAAAGATTAACGTTATGTGTTCTTTACATCTCCACATATTTTAACATCTTATGGTTAAGATGTCTCTATATATTTTAGCATCATATGGTTAGGACGTATCCATATAGTTTAACATCATGTAATCAAGACAGCTACATAGAGTTTTACATCATGGGTCCAGGACGCCTCTATAGAGTCTGACACAATGTGGTCTGGATGTCTCTATACAATTTAACATCATATGGTTAGTAGGTATCCATATATATTAACTTAATATGGTTATCAACTCTCTATAAAGTTTAATTTCACATGGTTAGGACATATATGTAAAATTTAATGTCATGTGGACATCACGTCTCCATACAATTTGAAGTCATGTGGTCAGGATGTCTCCATAAAATTTAATGTCATGAGGTAAAGTCAACTAAGTACTATTTAACATCATGTGTTCAGGATGTGGGGTGATTTATTATATCTATAGAAATAATTTCCTGATAATCATCACATCATTGGGGGGGGGGTGTGAAACACTCCCCTTCCATTTTTTCCAATGAGTAACCTCCATTGTGATAGAACTTGGGTATGATGTAAGGCCCTTCCCATTTTTATTTTTTTATTTAGAGGATTATTTTTTATTAGAATAGGTGTCTTGAGATCCAACAGTAGTTTTTCTTGGAGGAATGAATAGAGTTTAACATTCTTATTAAAGTCTCATGTAATCAAAATTTGATGGCCTTAAAGGTTGAGAAATATACCCAACCTATTTTCATCAAGCTTCTCCAGTCCATCAATAATTATTTGAGATCTGTCCTAATCTAATAATTTTCATCAAATGTATATTCATAGTGAAATTAGGTGGACTTATAATGTAATGCCCCAACCCCAGAATCTTAGAGTTGGTGCATTATTACGTATCATTGGAATGATCTCAAAATATCAAGTCATGAATGACCACTTAGTTTAGTTGCCTTGGAATTACTAGATACATTCATACGGTTTACATTACATCATAATATGGAAAACTACAACAACATTGTTTCTATAGACAACACTGAGATCCTATAGACTATCCCTGTAGGTCATTCATAATATACTTCTTCACAACCTGGTAAAAATAAAACATAAAAAGGGGTGAGCTTAGATGCTCAGTAAGGATATCAATATAGCAGAAACTTTCATAAATAAGAATAAACATACAAGGCAATGTATAAAACTAAAACAAAAGCCTTTTCAATAGAAACATTATCATAATATGGAAAACATAAATCAAAATAATTCCATTTACTTACTGACATGGATACTCTACTAGTCGAATAATCACATGCAATATCAATAGCCACTTTCATAAAGATAGAATTCATAATACCAGACATTCATAACCACATTGTCAAGGCCTTGTGCCAAGACTAAAAATAATATTTTTTCAAGGCCTTGTTCCAAGACACTAGTTTGTCTCATGAGACCTACCGATGCATTGAGGAGATATAGCGGTCTCCACCCATCACTTACTAAGTCCAATGCATTCCTTATATGAAAAGGTTTAAACATAACATAACAATTCGTATTAAAACTGGCACATGAAATGTCAAATCTTTATCTATACACAATGAATGGTATGAAATAAAACATCCACATTCAAACATACCACAATACCTTCAATACAATATGGAAGTTTTCTGTCATAATAAATAAACATCAAACAAAATTAAAATCCATCAAAGGATGTTAACATAGATGAAATCAAAACCATTTTAGAGAAATATCTCTTTCTATTTTTAAATCATTTAAAATTCACATAAATATGAAATAAAACATTTATATTTGAAAATATTCTTATAATCTTATAAGGGATGCTTATAAGACATTATAATTGTGGAAAATATCCACACCCGCCGTATAGGTTAAAAAATTCATTCTTACCTTAATTTTGTCGAAAAGGATATAATGTACCTTGTTTGGAAAATGACGGAAAGATTCCTTTCAAAACATATAAGGTCATATAAGGGTATAAAGGACTTTTAACCATTGTATAGTTAATAGTAAAAATGATTTGAAATACATTTTATGAAACATGGATGTGGATGATAAAGTGGTCCTAGTAGATAATTACATATAAACAACCTTGAATAATGAAGAAGTTGTAGAATTAAACCTCACCTTGTAATTTTCCATGGTCGAGGGCAGGTTAAACTCTTGTATAATGGTGAAATAATTGTTATTAAATTATACAATAATCATATACATTAATATGATATCATATATGATCTTTTAACATTACTTTGTTAATAATATCTTAGTATTATCATCATTTCAGGTGTTATCTGAATCGTTTTCCATTATATGATTTGTTATGTGAGTCATATTTTTTATGGATGGGATGTATCTTATTCATATAGAGAATTATATTAAGTCTTTAAACATTATATTTAAAAATAAAATGAAAATTAGTCTTCAATGGATATGATGGGGAATGAATTTCATTGTGTTCGTGGAGACGGTAATCCGTACGTATTCACGAGCGACAATTTCTTTTTTTGGAAATTAAAATAATATATAATTATATGGTATAAAATATATAAAGAATCATTATCATGTTATATTTATTATCAATTACACATCATTATTATACCCATCAAATTAATAACGTATTGAATAACAATTACACCACGATGTGGAGACGGTAAACTGTACATACGCACGTATGGTGACATGTCATTCAAAGTATGGATAGAATAATGAATATGGTTGTACCATATTTATAATAACATCACAGTATATAGAAGATACTAGAGTTATTATTTTAGAATGGAAATAACAAAGAAAAAGGAAGTGGAAGAAGAAAGGAACTTGAAAGAGGTGATGAAATCTTTACCTCTTCTTCGGGTTCTTCTTTTTGATTTGATCAAAAGGGATCCTTAGGATGGATTATGACTAAAGTAAGGCCTATAAGATGAAGGGATGACAGTTTAGAGGGTATTTCATCAGGTTTTGTTCGAACCAAAAGGATTTGAATATGTGAATTTGAGGGAAGGGGGAGTGCCCTTTTATAAGAGGGGTGAGGCGAACCTTAGGAAAAGCTAGAAATATTATTTTATAATAAAATAATTTTCGGTTTTTAATGGATCCAAAATGAAATATTTATAGGATAATGTGGGTATGGGTCTAAAACCAGTCAACCAATAGGTTGTAGATAGGTTTGGGTCACTATATTAACTTTATCTTTTAGATTTAACTCTTAGTTAAATAGTTTGACATTTACCTTGTATCTTTTTATTTTTATATTACATGGTTAATAAACATAATATAAACATCCAAGATAACCCCAAGTTGTTAATTAATGATAAAACTATCTTTATATAAGTAATTTTTCCGAACCCTATAATTTTAATAATATTATATCAATTAATAATATAATATTTGTTTTAAAAACTCCTTTATGTCAATTTTGTCACTATTTAATAATTGGTTTTTGTTAAAGTCATAAAAACATTATTAATTCGAAATAAATTCATTTAATCAATTGTAACATGTCATATTAACCTATATAATTATTTTATGGCATCTAAACTTTCCAATTATTTTTATTTTAACATTTATAATACCATTTATTTGATCCTTTCATTAATAATCATAATACTGCATCATCATTGTGTCATAAATAAATTTAATTATTCAAGGTCTAAAAATAATAAATAAAATACCATTAGGTTGGAAATATTTTTATCTTTCTAATTAATATTTATAGTATAATAGATAACATGTATAACCCTATGTAATTTTTTTCTAAAAGATATATGCTTATGTCATTTTTTTATTTACTTTAACTTAATTAATATAAAGTGTCATTATCAATTACAAGTGGCTCCATGGGGTCCAAAAATCGACCCAAAGATGCCAATGGTCGGACATGTATCATAAAATTGGGTTAGGACACGTGTTAGGGTAATTTAATATTATTATAATATTATTTTCTACCCTTATTTACCATATTTACCATTTAACCATAGTATATAAAATATTTACCGAATTAGTTATTCAAAATGTCTAGAAATAAAAGTTACCTATTTACACAATTTGGATGCCCTGATTTCTAAATATGGAATAAATTTTTTTAAATTTGAAACACAGAAGTGGGATAAATTAATTTAAAATTAATTCCTGTTGTAAAAACAAAAATCATGTTTTTATGAAATAATAACTATCAAAAGATTAACACTTTATTATGTCCAGTTTAAATATGAAATTACTTCAATGACCAAAATTTGATTACATGATAAAAATATAATATAATTATAATTTAAAACTACTCAATAGTATAATTTATCACTATAAATTATTTTGAATAAAAAATTTTATTTTAATTAAAATTTAGTATTTTTCGTTATTCATCAAAAAGTGAATGTTTTCAGAAAAATTCCAAAAATTCACCATAAGCTAATTTCGATAGTACAAATCCAAAAATGAAGTCCATTTTGAAAGATAAAATAAATAAAATTTCAAAAATTGGGTATTACAATTCATAATGGCTAGTTTGATTTGTTATGGTGTGTTAGAACTTGAAGTTGCGTACAACACACGCTATTATATTATTCAAAGAGAAGCGTACTGTGGAAGCTTGGGTTGTTACATTCTCCCATCCTTCAAATAATTTCATCCATAAAATTTCTAGAATATTACTGTTTAAAATGACTCAGGTGGTTCTTCATCATATGTTCCTCAGGTTCCCATATTGCATCTTCCATCTTATGGTTTCTCCATATAAGTTATACTAGACGAGTCATCCGGTTTCTTAGCACTGGTTCTCTTATATCAAGAATCTTGACTGGACCTTCGAAAAAAGATAGACTGGGTTCCAGTTCTAATTCCTCATAATTGAGTACATGCGTTGGTTAAGGCATGTATTTTCTCAACAGTGATACGTGGAACACATCGTGAACTTTTGAGAGACTTGGCGGCATTGCCAAATGGTAATCTACACACCCAATTCGTTCTAGAATTTCAAAAGGTCCGATGTACATGGGATATAATTTTATCTTCTTACCAAAATGTATAACACCCTTCCATATAGATACCATCATGAAAACATGGTATCCTACCTGAAATTCCAAATCCTTCATTCGGTTATCAACATAGCTCTTCTGACTACTTTGAGCTTCTTTGATTTGGGTTTGGATTACCATCACCTTTTCCATCATTTCCTCTACAAGTTCTGGGCCTATAAGTTTTCTTTCACCAACATCATCCCAACATGTTGATGTACGCCATCTATTTCCATATAATTCTTTATCTGGTTCCATCTGAATACTTGAATGGATGCTATTGTTATAGGAAAATTATATCAGAGGTAAATATTGATCCCACACACCTTGAATGTCATGTGAGCATGATCTCAACATGTCTTATAAGGTTTGAACAGTCCATTCTTATTGTCCATCTGTTTGGGGGTGGAAGGCAGTGCTCAAATGAAGTTCAGTATTCAGGGATTTCTGCAGACTTTTCCAGAATCATGATGTGAAACGTGGATCACAATCAGAAACAATCGATTGGGGTAATCCATGAAGTCTCACAACTTCATTAATATATTTTCTTTCTAGATGTTCAAGTGGTAAATCCTCTCTTATAGAATGAAAATGTGCTGACTTGGTAAGATGATCAACAATGACCCATATTGCATCATTCTTTCTAGGAGTCTTTGGTAGTCCCATGACAATGTCCATCATGATATTATACCATTTCCACTCAGGTATGGGAAGAGGTTGCAAGACTCCTCCAGGCTATTTCCATCCAACATTCACTTGTTGACAAACCATTCATCTTGACACAAAATCAGAAATCTCCCTCTACATGTTGTCCCAAGAATAATGTTCCTTGAAATATCTATACATTTTGGTGCTACCTGAATGTGTAGAGAAATTGGATCTATGATCATCATCTAGCAATTCCCTTTTCAGATTAGTTATATTAGGAACACAATGTCTCTTCCCAAATTTCAAAATCCCATCTTCATATACGAAGTCGATCAATCTCCCATCATTCACAGATTTAATCTTATTTTGAAATTCCTCATCATCATCCTAAGAACTTTATATCCATTCTAGTAAAGATGATTTTGAAACCATTTGAAAAAGCATTAATGTTTCATATTCCATGGTTTTTCCCATATCCATCATTATAAGATCCATGAAAATAGGTTCCATTTTGAATCTCATCTGGTTCAAAAATCAATGATATTTTCTGATCAAATAATCTGCCACCTTATTTTCCTTCTCCAGGAGGTAGTGTATCATGCAATCATAATCCATGAGTAGTTCATGCCATCTCTTTTTCCCCATGTTGAGTTATTTCTATGAGAAAATATACATCAAACTCTTTTTATCGGTATATATGGAACATTTTTCACCATAGAGATAATTTATCCACATCTTCAAAGAAAAGATTACTGATACTAACTCAAGATCATGAGTAGGATAGTTTTCCTCATGAATTTTTAGCTTCGTGATACATAGGAAATAACCCTATCATTCTTCATAAGGACACAACCATGTCCATTATTTGATGCATCACTATAAATAACAAACCCATCATTCCCCGATGGAAGAGTCAATATAAGAGCATTGAAAAATATCATATTAATTTCTTCAAAACATTCTTCACATTCTTTTTTCCAAACAAATTTAACCACTTTTCATGTGAGGTTTGTCAATGGGATAACCAACTAGGAAAAATTCTGGATTAAATGTTGATAATAACCTGCTAAACCAATAAAACTGCGTACCTCAATTATAATCGTCAGTGCTGTCCATTCTTGGATTTCCTTGGCCATAGAAGTATCAAAATAGATTCCATTCTTAGAGACAATATGGCAAAGAAAAGAAATCTCATGATGCCAGAATTCAGACTTTCTAAACTTCCCATATAATTAGTGTCTTCTAAGAGACTTTAGGATAATGCGCATGTGATTTTCGTTATCTTAATATCGTTTGGATTATACAAAGTTATCATCAATAAATAACACTACAATGTCATCAAGATATTCCATGAAAACTCTATTCATTAGATCAATGAAGACAGAGGGTGCATTAGTCAATCCAAAAGGCATTACATTAAACTCATAATGCCTGTACCTGGTTCGAAATGCTGTTTTTAGAATGTCTTCCTTCTTCACACACAACTAATGTTATTCAGATCGAAGGTCAATCTTTGAAAAGTATTGAGCTCCATGAAGTTGGTTGAATAAATTATCAATGCGAGGTAGGGGATACTTTTCCATTATTGTTATAGCATTGATCTCCCAGTAGTCAATGCACAACCTCATAGATCTATCATTCTTCTTACAAAAAAGGACATGAGATCCACATGGAGAAAAAATAGGGTGAATAAATTATTTATTAATCAATTCATCTAGTTGTTTCTTTAGTTACAGTAATTCCACAGTGGCCATTCTATAAGGGGTCTTCGATATGGGACTTGATCCATGAATTAAATCAAATGGAAACTCAATTTCTCATTCTGGAGGATGTCCAGGTAAATTTTCTAGAAACCCATTAACATATTCTTTCACAACCTCTATTTGAGCATTATTTTCCTCACCCAATGTTATTTCATTATATTCCTCCACAATAATTGAATTTAGTTGAGCTACTGGGTGTGGATCTAGATAATAATTAGGTGGTGAATATTATTATCTAAAGATAAGGGGTTCTTTATCATCATCATCAAAAATAGTAACCTCCTTCTTCTTATAATAAATTTTTACATCATGGTCCGATAGCCAATCCATATTAGGGATTATATCAAATTCAATCATGGTTATGAGGATGAGATCCACAGATAGAGAAAATTTATATGCCCTAATGGGAACTGATTCACAAAACATTGTAGCAGTGATACTTCCCTTAGGAGTTTTGACTAACAAATACCTTGTTAAATCAAATTGGAAATATCTAATTTTCTTAAAAATCTGGGAAGATATGAAACAATAAGATGATCTAGAATCAAATAAATCATTGGATAAACCTGAGGAAACCATTAAATTACTTACCACTGTGTCTTTCAGAGCATCAACCTTAACATTAGTGATAGAAAAATAATGAAATTGATCTGTTGGACTCTTATAAGGTAAGTTCCCCTGACGCTTAAGACATTAATTTTTATAATTCGCCCTTTCTCTACAATTATAGAATTCAACATCGACAGCCTCTTTCATCCCCTTATAATCATGATCTTGGTGGCCTTTTTCACCACACTTTTAATAGACTCCAAATACCTTCAGGCAAGTACCAAGGTGTTTGTTACCACATTTTCTCTAGGATGGATATTCAACTTTTCCCTTCTTTTCCTTATTTCAATTTCTAGAGTGTTCAGAAATTATCTTCTTCTCTTGCTTTGATTTATAGTCATAAAACATAGAGAATTATTTTTCTATCTTGATTGAACATGAGACAATATATTCGTATGATGAGAAGGATTTTGAGATTAATTCTCTATGGAGAAATGGTTTTAACCCATCAATGAAACGATCAATATTACTTCTTGGGTTACGTATATAATCTGCATCATGCATGGCTAACCTTGTAATTTTAGCTTCATACTTTTTGACATTCTCATCATCCTTTTTCCTCAGACTCAGAAATTGCCTTTCTATATATGCTCGATGGTCCTGAGGAAAGTATTTTTCTAAATTTTTTTTAAACTCCCTACATTACAAATTTGATGCTTCATCATCTTCCTTTGTGTTTTGAATCAATGACCACTATTGATCAGCATCTCCAGTGAGGCGGTAAACTTCCATGAAAACCTTTTCCCTTTCACTACTCCCCAACGCATGGAATATATTATGTAAGGAATTTATCCATTGCTCAGATACTAGTGGATTGGTAACCCCATTTAATGTTGGTTGTTTTGCCTCATGAAGCAATCTAACATTGATCCTCCACTCTATGGATCAGGGTGCTCTATATGGGTAAGGTTATTATTCATAACCTGAGTGAGTTGTCCTAGTATGGTAATTAGCTGATCAGCACCGATTTCATCACCAGATCCACTATAATTATCTTGAGTCGGAGGGGAATCCCTACATTGAGTACATGCATTGATACAGTTCCATTCCTTCTACTAGGCTCCATTTCTAAACAATGACATAAGATAGATTAGTTTATGAATCTAAATAAATAATACCCAACATGTAAAACACTTAGCATAAATTCAACAGTTTATGGAGATAATCCATAATCATAAAAAATATTTTCTTTGAGGATGTATATACTCATAAACCCTTTATAATGGTTTTTAATGAAAATGATAATTATCCTAAGCATATCCCACAGGAGTGTCATAACCAAGAGTGCAGCAAGGCCCGTTGTCATGCACCATTTCCCGTTCGAGCCTAGCTCAAAGCAGTGATTTTGGGTTTTACCCCTAGGTACATTTGTGCCAGAGCCGCCTCTACCTACTCGTATGTAGATAGGGATGTAGTTTTTGGAAAACACAAAAAATCTATACAATACCAAAATTCTTGGATGTTCTTCTATACTAATCCTCAAAGTCTATCTTAGTGTAATGTGCTCTAATCAGATTTTTTCTAAATCTAGATTCCAAGGGTTGTTTTAAACTTCCTCTAATACCAACTGTAATTCCTTGACCCCAGAAGCCCAGAGTCAGTGCATTATAACGTATCATTGGAATGATCACAAAAGATCACGTCTCGAGAGTTTAGTAGCCTTGGAAGTACTAGATACATTCATAAGGTTTACATTACATCATAAAATGGAAAACAAAAACAACATTGTTTCCATAGACAACACTGAGACCCCATATACTATCCCTACAGGTCAGTCATAAAATACTTTTTCACATCCTTGGAAAAATAAAACATAAAAAGGGTTGAGCTCAGATGCTCACTAAGGATAACAATATAGCGAAAACTTTCATAATTAAGAAAAAACATTCATGAAATGTATAGAACTAAAACAAAATCTTGTTTTCAACATAAACTTCATCATAATATCGAAAGTATAAATCAAAATAATTCCATTTACTTACTAACATGGATATTCTACTAGTCAAATGATCACATGCAATATCAATAGCCACTTTCATAATGATGGAATGCATAATTCCAGAACATCATAACCACATAGTCAAGGCCTTGTTCCAAGACTACAAATAAGATTTTTTCAAGGCCCTGTGCCAAGACACTAGCTTGTCTCTTGAGACCTACCAATGAATCGGTGAGCTATAGCGGGCATCACCCATCACTTACTATGTCCAATGCATTCCTCATATGAAAAGGTATAAATATAACATATACATTTGTATTAAAGCTGGAATAAAAAATGTCAATACATTATCCATAATCCATGAATGGTATGAAATAACTCATCTATAGTCAAACATACCACAAAAACATCAATACAGTATGTAAGATCTGTATCATAATAAATAAAATTCAAACAAAATTAAAATCCATCAATGGATGTTGACATAGATGAAATCAAAACCATTTAATAGAAATATCTCTTTCTATTTTAAAATCATTTAAAATTCACATAAATATAAAAGAAATCATTTATATTTGAAAATAATCTTATAATATTGTAAGGAAATCATAGACGATGTTATAACAACGGAAGATATATGCACCCTCTGTATAAGTTAAAAAGAAATTCTTACCTTAATTTTGTCGAACAGGTTATAATGTACCTTGTTTGGAAAATGAAGGAATGATTCCTTTCAAAACATATAAAGTCAATAATGGTATAAATTACTTTAACCCATAGTCTAGTAAACAGTAAAAAAAATTTGAAATACATTTTATGAAACATGGATGTGGATGATAAAGAGGTCCAAACAGATAATTACATATAAACAACCTTGAATAATGAAGAGGTTGTAGATTTAATCCTTAGCTTATACATTTTCTTGGTCGAGGGTAGGTTAACCTCTTATATAAAGGTGAAATAATTTTTATTAAATTATACAATAATAATATACATTAATATGATATCATATATGATCTTTTAACATTGCTTTGTTAATAATATATTAGTATTATCGTCGTTTCGGGTGTTAACTGATTCGTTTTCCTTTATATGATTTGTTCTGTGAGTTATATTTGTTATGGATGGGATGCATCTTATTCATATATAGAATTATATTATGTATTTAAAAATTATTTTTAATAATCAAATGAAAATTATTCTTGAATGGATACGATGGGGAATGAATCTCATAGTGTTCGTGGAGACGATAATCTGTATGTACCCACAAGTGACAATTTCATTATTTTGATATTAAAATAATATATAATTGGATGGTATATAGTATATGTATAATCATTAAAATGTTATATTTGTTATGAATTACACATAATTATTATACTCATCCAAATGATTATATATTGAATAATAATTACACCACGACGTGGAGATAGTAAGCCGTACATACGCACGTATGGTGACTTGTTATTCAAAGAATGTATAGAATAATGAATATGGTTGTACCATATTTATAAAAACATAAATCTATATATAAGATACTAGATTTATTATTTTCTTATCTAAATAACAAATAAAGAGGATGTGGAAGAAGAATGGAACTTGAAAGAGATGATGAAATATTTACCTCTTCTTCGGGTTCTTCCTTTTGATTTGATCAAAATGGCTTGTTAGGTTGGCTTTCTGACTAAATTAATTCCTCTAAGATGAAGGTAGGATAGTTTAGAGGGTATTTGGGTAGGGTTTTTCCGATCTAAAAGGCTTTTAATATGTGAATTTGAGGGAAGGGGGAGTTCCATTTTTTAAGAGGGGTGAGGGGCACCTTAAGAAAAGGTAGAAATATTATTTTATAATAAAATCATTTTCGATTTATAATGGCTCCAAAATGAATTATTTAAATTCAAATGAGGGTATGGATCGAAAACCCTTCAACCAATAGGTTTTATACCGGTTTGGGTCACTATATTAACTTTATATTTTAGATTTAACTCTTAGTTAAATAGTTTGACAATTACCATGTCTCTTTGTATTTTTATATTAAATGGGTAATAATCTTACTAAAAACTTCCAATAGTACCCCATGTGGTTCATTAATAATACACCTATCATTAGAAAAGTCATTTATCCAAATCATATATTTTTAGGAATATTATATCATTTAATAATATAATATTTGTTTTAAAAACTCCATTATGTCAATTTTGACATTATTTAATAATTGTTTTTTATTAGAGAGATACAAAATTATTAATTTTAAATAAATTAGTTTAACCAATAAAAACATATATTAATGTATCAAATTCGTGGATGGCATCAAAACATTCAAATTATATTTATTTTGACATTTATAATACCATTTATTTGATTCTTTCATTAATAATGAAAATAATGCATCATCATTGTTTCATAAATAAATTTAATTATTTAATGTCTAAAAATTATAAATAAAATACCATTATGTAGGGAATCATTTTATATTTACAATTAATATTTATAGTCAATGATATAACATGTATAACCCTATTGATTTTTTTACTAAAAGATATATGCTTATGTCATTATTGTATTTACTTTAACTTAATTAATGTAAAGTGTCATTATCACTTAAAAGTGGCTCCATGGGGTCCCAAAATCAACTCAAAGATTCCTAGAGTCAGACATGTATCATCCAATAGGGTTAATACATGTTTTAGGGTCACGTAATATTATCATAATATTATTTTTTACCCTTATTTACCGGATTTATCCTTTAACCATGGTAAATAAAATATTTACCGAAGTAATTATTCAAAATGTCTAAAAATAATTGTTACCTATTCACACAATTTGTACCTCCAGATTCTAAATATGGAATCCATCTTTCTAAATTCAAAACACATAATTGGCAGAAGTTAATTTATAATTAATTCCCGTTGCCAAAACAAAAAGTGTGTTTTTAAGAAATAATAACTATCAAAAGATTGAGAATTTCTTATGTACAGTTTAAATGTGAAATTTAGTAGAATGAACAAAATTGGATGAAATGGTAAAAATATAATATAATTATACTTTACAACCACTCAATAGTATAATTTATCGCTATAATTTATTTTTATTAAAAGTTGTTTTTAATTAAAATTTAGTATTTTTCACTATTCATCAAAAACTAAATGTTTTCAGAAAAATACCAAAAACTAACCCTATTCTAATTTAGATACTCAAAATCCCAAAATGAAGTCCATTTTGAACGATAAAATTTATAAAATTTCAAAAAGTTGGTATTACTATTCATAACGACTAGTTTGATTGGTTGTGGTGTGTTAGAACTCAAAGTTCTGTACAACACACACTATTGTATTATTCTTAGAAAAGTGTACCATGGAAGCTTGGGGTTTTAAATATATTGGTATGTATACCTTAGTCACATTCATCAATGAGTATGGTGATTCTAGGGTAGCAGTAATTTTGGTGGTACATTGGCCCATAAAGCGAGGATGAGATAATCTTCATAGGACTTATTCTCCACGATCACCACCTTCAAGAGTATATTTAATAGACTCTTACTGAAGGACTCTATCTATCCATTTTCCACTTCATGAAAGAGAGAGGCGTGATTTAACTTGATGTTGTACTCTTGAAAATATTTCATCAAATTTTTAGAGCAAAAGTTGGTGTCATTGTCTGAAAAAATTGTGTGAGGGTCTCCGAACCTAGTAATGATATGGGAATTAATGAAGTTGAATATAGTATTCATCTCAAAATCATTTAGGGGTATTTACTCAGGTTATTTGGTAAATAAGTTAGTAGTTAGAAGGATGTAATTGAATTTCTTAGCTATAGTTGGGGGATATGGTCCCAAAACATCCATTCCCTAAATGAAAAAAAAATATTTAGCTAAATGTAATAATTTTGGGGGTTGATGGATAATGATTTCATGGATTTGGAATTCATGAAAATTCTTGGTGAATTCTATAGAGTCCTATATCATGTTTTCTCAACAATAACCCATCCTCCTAATTTGGTGGTAGATCTTGGTCCCAAACCCATGAGCACTGCTAGATCCCACATAGACTTAGTCTATGACGGGATGAATCTCTCTTAATTCTCTTCATATGAGGTGGATTCCATCCAAACCTATATTTTTGTAATTTTTTGGCACATTTGGGTCACCAATAGGGTAAATTGCATGGCATGGATCCCAATTTGTTTCTTTTGGATTGGTATGTTTGGGAAACTCTGTTTCTAGAGATAACCGAATATGGGAACCATCCATACAGGGGCTGATATTGGTTCCTCACACTCTAGGATATTGCTTACTGGATTTATTTCTTCCATATCATAGATGAATATTGATGACACCATTCTTTGGTTCATGATATGGAATATTGATTCCCCTTGATTAGGTTTAGCTAGGACTATGACCGCATTAACAAATGCATTAGAGTGAGCATTCTATGATTGGAGAGCATGATGAAATGTGTGATACAAAGGGAACTCTTCCTTAATTACCCTAACATAGCCAATGATAGGGTAAAATTAGTTTTTTGATGAAAGACTCACCATTGATCTGCTTTATCCCTAGTTCTGAGTATCCAATGAAATTCAGGAAGAAAATCTATAGCTATAGGGTTTGTTCCATAACAATGATGAGGTGTTGTTACTTTGCTTTATTATTCATTTTGATGTCAAATTGTGAGAATGATAAGGGAAACACTTCTTTGTCTAGATAGAAAAATACAACCCCTAAGCCAACCAGACCGAGCATTGGATTTTCCATCATTTTTCAGATAGGACATTGAGAGGAACCATCAAAATATTACTCCCATGTCCAAGGAGTGTCAAGGGAAAATAATACACACTTATTTATAATCCCGATGTCCATTGGTGTATTCTCTAGGGACGGATGGCCTATAAGGGAATTAGAAATGGATTTCCCTTTCATCGCCTTTTGTGATGAAAAATGGATTTGATATTGTGGAAAATTGACCACCCGTCATGCTAGATTCCTAGTTTACATGGGGAGGCCAAGAATGTTCTTGAGAAGATCAATATGAGAGACCATATGGACTTCTGGGTGCTTCAATTAATAACTCCTCTATTTCATTGCGAGGATTAGTGCAAGGTAGTTCTTATGATCATCATATTATCAGGTCTCAGTACCTAGAGTTGTTCGGTTGAGGTAGTAGAGACTGTTTTCACTGCTTCATCATTTTTATATGTGAGGAGGCTTCCTAGGGAGAATTGCATGGGGACCAAATTCAGTATAAGGGGCCTTCTTTCCACTTGAGGAATTAGAACGAGTGGGTGTTGTAGATACAACTTGATACTATCTAAGGATTCTTTTTAGTCATCGTCACATTGATTGGAAATTCCTTTATTCATTATCCTGGTGAAGGGGAGATATTTTCTGACCATGTTAGCTATGAAATTTCAAATTCTGGATAGGTTCCCTTGAATTCCTCATTGTTATTTGAGATTTATAGTGAGTAGAATTTATAAAATATTACCAGTATTATTTGTGTCAAATTCAATGCCATGGTGTCATACCAATAATCCAAGAAACTTCTCTGATGATACCCCAAAGGTTCATTTTAGTGGATTTATCTTTAGAATGTGTTGTTTTAGATTGTTTAATAATATTTAGAGATTCATTATGTGATCACACTATTATTGGGATTTGACTACTAATTCATCAACCTAACACATGACCATTCTTCTTAAGAACAAATTAAAGATATGGTGCGTGGTTTATTGATATATAGAGAAAGTGTCCTATAATCTAATAGGCATAAAATGATAGAAAAATATCCTCTAAGGTACTCTGAATGAAATGGAATCCTCATCTGTAGGGGCCATAATAATTTGATTATACCCTGAAAACCCATCCATGAAGGAAATGTCTTGGATTCCCAATGTGGAATCAATTACGTGTTTTGTGATCAATAATGGGAAATATTCATTTGGGTTGTACCGATTAAAGTCTCTGAAAATGATGAATACATTAATATACCCATTATTTTTCATGAAAAGAGAAATGTTGGTGATCAATAATGGGAATTGTACTTCTTGGAAAGAGTTTTCTTTGATCAATTTTTAAAAATCCACATCTAGATTGGTGGAATTAGAGGGGTACATCCTATTGGATCTATTATTGAAGACTCAATTATTATTGAGTAAGTAGAGATAGTTCATAGTAACATGTAGATTTTGATCGGGAATTTCTTTTTTGCTTCCAAGAGAACACATAAAAGTGCCACATTATAAATTCAAAATTAATAATTTTCTCCTTTAGGGGAATGAAAAAACTAATTAATGTAGTCCAGGGGTGTTCTTCTATTTCTAGATTCGCCTATCTATGATCATCAATGGTGGTGGAGAATCCATCCTAGAATACTGGAGGGGAGTTCCTGATGTCCTCATCTTCTTCTTCCATATCTGATTCTATAGAGTAATTCATAGTTTTAGGAAGAAATATTGGGGCATATATGTCACTATTGAGGTGAGAGAGGCCGTGAGAAGATACATTTTCATCCCCTACTTCCTATTTCATTTTATATAGATGAAAGAGTTGATGGTTAATTATACTATCATTAGGGAAAGAAGGGGCATCAACTTATGGGACCAGATCAATCACCTCAACTAGATTTATGGGAAGAATATAGTTGGTTTGGATAATAATATAAGGATTTTTAGGGGTGGTCCTCAATAAATTTGTGGATACTACCTGTATATCATCACCCACCATTGGTTGTTTCCTTTCCTTTTGTGGAATCCTACATGAGTATATTTTGTTTTGTAAGTCTCAAAGAGGGAGATATCACCATGTAGTATGATAACATTTCCACCGGTGAGGTATTTCAGAAATTGATGTGATGTTGTAGGTATTGTTATATGGATATAGATACAAGGCCTTATGATTAAGACATTTTATGTTGTGTTCTACTATATAACCATAAAATCATCATCATCTATGAGATCTCCAAACCGAGCTTCAAGTTTGATCCAACCAAGTGGTATTTTTACTTTATTATCATACTGTTGAATGGTCATCTTTGTGGGAGGCAAATACCCTTTTCTATATCCCAAGAATTGGAGGGTTTGAATCAATATGAGATTGATCCTAGAGCCAATTTAAATAAGATCCCATTGAATTTTGACATTATCGAGTCTTGCTAAAACATACAGGGGTCTGATGTACCATTATATGACATCTTCTAGATGCTAGTCTGGGAATGAGATGGTCATATGGAACTATACAAACATTGTCTATATTTTATAAGCCTTATTTGTAGAAACTTGTGTCTAATGTTATTTGGAGAGCTTCAATAAGTGCCTCTCTGAGTTATTTTGAGTGATGGTGTTCACTACGGAATGTGACCCTGGTTGGGACAACCAAAAAATATTATCAAATGTTGTAGTTTTGTGAAAGAGGTTAGTACTTCTCTAGGTGAGGATTCATCTAGAAATGTGGCTTATGAGTTGAGGAATTTGAGGTGGACGGGCCTGGTGCATGTGCATAGGTTATGAAAGAATTTTTTTATAGTGGTGTGGGTCATGCCGACGTTCCCAGTTGTTTGGGATGATCAGATAATCAAAACCCCAGTAGGTGGTCATGTAAGACAACTAGGTGCGGATAAACTCTTGAGGGTTTTTGAACACCTTCATGTCTTTAATGGGATTTCTGGAGAAATTTCCCATGTTTTCAGCTGTATATATGTCCTTCATAGGGACAAGACTGAAATATTGGGTCCAACCACACATGTATCGTCCCATGTACCCTATATTCCTACACATGAATCCTCTCATTCCCTAGTTATATGTATTAAAATCACATTATATGGAATATTAATCATCAAATAAGGGTTTTTCCAAGTGAATCACCTTGATAGAACCAAATATGGGTTGTTCGTCTGATGGGGGTTTTTGTGTGGTGGGGTAGTACTCATATTTTTAATTTTGTAGGGAAGAAATATTCAATATTTACAGCATACATTGGATAATAATTTGATTCTTCCTCTAATGTTTGTTCATTCTTCCGATGGTCATGCCCAATTTTGGGAGACATATATAATTTAACCATCTTTGGAGGTGGAGCTATCAATCATCTAAATAGCTAGGCTCTTAGGGTGGAATGAGCTTAGTAAAAAATTTTCTAAGACATCCAGTTGTTAAACATGTGCTTTTACCTAGATGGATCATTCTTCTAATAAACCTCTTTGTTTATCTAGGAAACGATTATGCATGAAACCTTAAATAAGGTGTTATGTAACACCACTTTTCTAGAGTCAACCATGCCTTGAAGGAAGTCTTTGTAGATAAAGTAGTATTGAATATTATGACCCGATCTTCTACAGAAAGTGTTGTATTTGGGATGGTTGGTGACGTTGACCTCATCGGGCTTCATAGGATATGGTATATTGAGAAGGTTATTATCCACGAATTTCTTGAAGTAACTAGGGGATTTTTTATTTAAGGAGTATGATTTATTTATCCATTCATCAAATTTGGTGTGACCCTGATTTCCCTATGATTCTAGATGAGGGTGATTTTATGGTTTTCTCTAGTCAACATGAGGTGATTGGTTGTTAGAGACCTTCGTAGGTGACTGAATGGGAACTATTTCTGGCTTGAGAGTGAACGATGTAGCTTCTAAATTGAATAAAATTTTTCCCTATGCAGATGGCATGAGTTGAGATTTGGATTGGGTTTGCTGAATGGGGTCTTCTAGGCATTGTTCCATTTATGAGAACTCACAGAACCCACGTGGATAATTTTTTTGGGATTTGAGATTTCTGTAACTCACCGTAGAGATTTTCATCACAGTGTTCCATAAATTTCTCCTGTGAGAGTGAAATACTGAGGAAATAGGTTAAGACATTCCAAATAGAAATGAAGTTAGAAAAGTTCTATCTTTCACATTATTTTCAGTTCATCGGGTCAATGATTATTGTTTTCCTTAGTTTGGAGATGAACTGATAGATTAATTGATGATGAATTTCTTCCCATACAAAAACATATCCTTCTAAAATAATGTTATACCAAATAAACATTGGTCCTATTAGAGTTTGTACTGAACACCTCAACATTGTTACCTCCTACTGATTTCAATGGCCCATTATCTGACCACATAGGGATATGATGTGCGTGAGATGTTTTTTAGGGTCGCATTATCCCTCAATGAAAGGGAAGGTAGGATTGTCAAAATTGGGTGTGGAAAAGTATCATCCATATAGTCATGAAATGGATTCCCCTATGCATGCATAACTGTGTGTCGCCCTTCCATGGATTCCAATTGAGTAGCCGTAGACTTTATAATGTTAATAAGCTATAGAGAAACTAAATTCTAATCTTTCTTCCATCTATAGAGAGAATTTGTGGCTCAATGAGGTTGTCTTGCCTTTGACTCTCACTATATCATGATTCATCCTAATTCTAAATCACCACCATGGAAAGGGATATTATTTCTCTAAAATAGAGTGATGTCATGATAATTTCCACTTTCTCATTTATATAAACAGACTACTTAGGTATCAAGCCATTCTGATTCTCATATAACATTATTTCTAGTGGATTTTATATTATAGGGATAATATTTTTCTATTCCTAAATATTATACCTAGTGAGAATATTGATTCAAAGTAGATCATTATAGAGTTTACTGAGAGTTTTTATCTCATTCTCACATTGTGACAATTTTCCCTTAATGGAGGGAACCTCAACTATCCTCTATGGTGATTGGGATGTAATCGCAACTTTCCATTTTTATTTTGGAGTGTTCTACTAGAGAAGTGGAAAATAAATATTTGGCGGTCCAAAATTTTGGAGAATTCTTAGGTTCTGTGTGTTTTAACATCATTTGGTGCATCCAAATCACCATACATTTAATGTATATTTTATGTGTTGTTTCCCTCTTCATTTCCATATTGATCCTCCATATCTATTATGTCGATAGTGAAGAAATTAAATGAGATATATCCAGAAATTTTGGTTGTCAAATTATATTCACTGCAATAGGATAATTTTTCATTTCCTTAATCAAGGTTGTTACTCAAACCCCTAGACTTATAGGGCCTATTGGCCTCGCGACCCAAACATGGTCTGATTTCCATCACCATACACTTCTCCTGTCATGTCCTAAGATTAATGAACTTGAGGTATTTTTCAGTCATGATTTTAGAAATGACCCCAAATAGAAGAGGTTTGAATAGTGGTGGGCGGAATAGAAGGGATGAATACTATTTATATTTACCTCCCAACATGTAAAAGATAGATTATCCCTGTGACGATGATGATGGTAATGATGATGATGATGATGAAGATGATGATGAGAATTCCCACAACCCAATGGGATGGGGGTTATTTAGGGCTGTAATAGGAATTGATTGATCCTATTTTTGAGGATCCAATGATTCACAATGAGGATTTGGTAACTACCAGGATGTACATTTAGTTATAAATTTCCTCATCCCAGAAATTTGTGGTTGATATGAAATCCCATTTGATTTCCCAAGGACCCTCTTAGGGGTTGACGAGCCTAGTGAGAGTGATTTAGTTATAAATTTCCCTAGCCTGGGGGGCTAGGGTTTGTTTTTAGATTCTAATGATATATCCTAAATAATATATAGAATTGATAATTTTATGTGGGGGTGATAGATATTCCCCCAACCCGGTGTATTGAGTTAACTCTAAGAGGGATACAAAAAAATATCGTACTGCAGTCTGTTTGATTTTTTTCTAGCTATGCTCGTATAAGAGCTAGGTGTGATGGCATCCCATGATTAGATTGTGTTTCTACATGATTTCATTATGTTTATTGTAAACATGTACTCCTTATATGAAATTAATTCTCATTTCTTTGAGGGGCCCATGTCAAAGAATTTTTGGATATCCTATTCCCCCTTTCATGATGTATGAGCATCGTTAAAGAGGATGAATTCTATTATAGTAACAAACTAGCACACATGTTACCCAGTCCTCTAATTTTTCTTGAGGCTATGAAATTATAGGCTATTGTATTTGGGTGTTATTTTTTCTAGAGAAATTGGGATATTTAATGATCCCTATTTTACCCATCCATGGATACACAAATTTGGATATGTTTTGGAAAACTGTCAGTGGAGAGTATTCATAGTGAAAAGAAAAATGTGGCGTAAGCATTTGTCAGGATCCTACATTACCATGATCTGGGATATAAAAAAGGTGTCCATATCTTGAAAACAATAGAGTCTATTGATGAGATGAAGGTGATACACAGACCCTGGATAAGGGAGATTTATATTCTTCAGTTGATCATGAGTAGACCACATATTTTGGTGTATATAAGGCATGAACTCCTTTTTTAGCTCATCTAAAACCTATCAGTTCGGACTAGAAAGGATATAGAACAAGGTAGGGGGTTTTTCATATAATTATATTCATATATCACTTTCTGAATCTTTTTATTATCATTACATGCCTCCTCACCGATCAGACCATAAGAGATAGTTATTGGGGTCACATACGGACTGGAGTGGAGTGCTACAGGAAGTTGATGGGGAGTAATATGTGGTTGACCCCAATGTTCCAAGAACCTCTATATATGAAGGTGTATAATTTTATTACACATCACTATACATATATATATTGTAAAGGAGAGTATTTCATTTTTCGTGGGAGATATCCCAAAGTGGAGGTTGACCATGGTGGATGTTAGAAGTAGAGTCCATGCGATCCATCTCAATACTACCACGATGAGGAATATCTTGGTAATGATCATCTTATACTTCAGTTAAAGAGTTTACAGACCCTTGGGGTGTTGAGAAGGTTTCTTTAGAAACCTAAATTACACTGGTATTGAGCATATTAGTGATATGAGCCTCATTATGTGTTGTATCTGAAATATTTGGACCTACCTTTTGAATTTGTGTAAGGATATGAGCCTGTTGTATGATGGTTGTTGAAATATTCTTATAACCATATGGATCTATGATGGTATGATCCCACTACCAAGAAGCTAGTAGAATATGCCAATGATATTCTTCATTTCTGACAGGAAAATAAGATTATCCCAGAGAATATTTCAATCTCACATGGAGATCCTTGATCAGAATGGGAGTATGAGTATAATCACAATCCTTTGGAAGATGTTTCTAGTATTTTATGGAAAGAATATAAGCCTTACCTAATAAATATTTACCTCTCACATTCTGAGCCATAGTTGGAACAACAATACGGGCCTGTTTCAAATATACATTCCCTAATAGAATATGATGAAGAACCGTTGGAATAAGAGAAGGGATATGAGACTCCTATTTTATTTTCATGGAAATATACTAATACAGACATTCATCGGTGGAATTAGGAATATGTTACTAGCTTCTATTAGCTACTAGAATATTCCATATAGATTTACTAATAGGAATATGAGCCTTCCTAAGGAATGTGGAATTTTCACATAGTGACTCTGACCATAACTAGGATATGAGCGTGATTCGGTGCCTTTGGAGTATGTCACTAGTCTTATTCGAAATGAATATGAGCCTGTACAGAGGAATGGTCCCCTATAACTTGTTGAGAACCGATGAGAATGGGTATATGATCCCGATTCTAAGAAAATGGAATATGATATCAGACAATTTAGATAGGAATATGAGCCTATCCTGAGGCATATTCTCCTCTCAAATGGTGATCCTTGACCAAAATATGCATATAACCTAGATCTGGGGCCCTTTTAATATGCCCTATGACTTTTTTGATGAGCATGTGGCCCTGTCGTGAGTCTATTTCCACACTATCCTAGTGATCCCTCATTGGAAAAGGAATATGAGCTAAGTCTGATGCCTCATCATTTATCAGAATATTCTATTAATCCTCTGGGATGATAGAAAAAAATGTTCTATTTCTCCAAAGAAACCACTTCTTCATTATGATTATAATTTTGAGCTACCCTTGTTATATCGATAATAATATGTTGCTACGCCTATATCTATAACTTCTCAAGAATATGATGATAGAGTTATTTAGATATTTATATGATGTAATGACATTTTATCAATTTTTTCATAGGGATATAAGCCTGCAAATATTGTATATCAACTATGTACTAGAAGATATCTTTGATTGAAGAAGAAATATGAGCCCATTTATTTCCTTCATGAACCATCGGAATATGCCTATAGAAATTATGCATGGGAGTAGGGATATGTGCATCCCCCATGCATGCTATAAAAATATGCCTGAAAACTGGTTCTGATTGAGTATGTATATGAGCCATATCACTGGTTAGTCCATAATATGCTGAAAGATATAGCGAGTGGTAGTGGGAATATGATCCCACTACTAGATATCTAGCACCTTACTCCCACAATGTGTCTTCCTTGTTACCCATGCATGGGCATTGAGGTGGCAGTGTGTCGGGTGGTACCCTCAGTAGGTGATTGCTGAGTATCCGTGGGACGATAATAGTGATGAAGGTTGATGGGAGCTCTCCTTGATGGTCCCCAAACCATAAGGGATCCATTATTGAATATTTGGTCCACCATCATCATATACTGAAGGAGGGTATTGTCACGCTTCCAGGATAAGCACATGAAGTTGTTGGATGTTGCAACAAGGGCCATTCGGTTAGCTGCAACATTCTTTAGATGACATGAAATCATCAAATTTAGTAACTGGAGGAACTTATAGGAATCATATATGGGAATTATGGTTCCACATAAATGGTACTCCCAGACCAATATGTTTTCCACTTGGCAATAAAGTTATCAAGTATGTGAGGTAATGTTTTGTCCCAGATGGGTTTCATCCACAAATGACTTACCGGAACATTTTCTAGAAGATGAAATTATCGCTAATTGAGATGCTATTGATGATAGTAGTATTTTTATTCATGAAGACAACAATTAACAATTTCACATATTAGTGAATTATTTTAGGCATGATGGGATCAATCAGATATACAAGGCTAAGAAAACTATCCTTTTATTTCCAATCCATCTATTCTACTTATGTTGACTTGCCAGAGAGAGGATGGAATTATTTCTCGGGAACCTTAGTTAGAGAGTATAGAATATAGTACTTATTCTGGGCTAATCATTGTTTTTCGATATTCCAACAATGTGACCTGATATATTGAAAACCAACCATCCTGCTGTTTTTGGGGTTTTCATCGGGGTCATTGTATTTTTAATCAAATATTATAATAAAAATGTACAGATGAATGATTAAACAAACATTTGTTATTTAATATATTCATGTTAGGTTTACCATTTTTATTTCAATGGGAAACATAAATTCTTTAGGTTTATTGGGGTTGTCCTGACAATATATTGTGAGTGATGGGGGATAAGTGTACTACATAATAATTTACATTGTACTACCATTGTTATAGTTAGTGAAAATTTCCAATGGTTCCCACATCGATAATAGTCAACATGTGTTCTTTCAAAAGGTAGGTGGTCAGTTGAGGTTTCACACATAATGACTCTTTGGAACTCACATTGGTCGAGAGTATGAGAGTTCATGTCCATTTCATTCTTTTTGGGTGAATTGTGGCATACTCCAGGACTCTCTTATTGATTTATTCTATGTTTAGGAATCTCTTCCTAATCCAAATATAGGACCAATTAACCTAAAAAATAGAACATATGTTAACTCTTTTTTAAAAAAAATAGGGTGATCCCATTAGTGAATACATCAGCATGTATAAATGGTTCTTCACCTATCTCATAATAATGTATTGATGATTATATGATGAAGCCTCACAACAAGTGACATCGGAATACGATTTCAGGTAGGGAGGTGGTTAATATTCAAAGGATGGGATTGATCCATTCTAATCCATCCTACAATTATTGTTTATTATTTGAATCAAAACACACATAGTTTATTTAAATCTTGTAGATTAACATCATATAGAATGGACATATGTTAGTGAACATAGGACAATATATTTGATCGTCAGTCTTGAGGAGACATATTTTGCAACCAATTTATGGAAGCAATTAGAGTTCTCATTGTTAAATTGTTCACTAGGGACTATCCCCAATGAAGATTCCATTATATAGGGAATGTTTATATCATGGCACTCATTCGGGATTACATACTCAGATTGCCCTAGATGGTGGAGATTCATGGTGTGGATGACATGAATATTGCAACTTCATAATCCCATGTGATCTATGATAGGTTTGAGAAATAAGGGATAATAAGTAGACAATATCAATATATATGTATGTAGGAATTATGTATTGAGAGAGGCCATGGGATGTTTAATATGGAGCTCAGTCCTAAATAAGGAATCCTAAATATCCTGGTTATAGTAGGAATTAGTGTCATAGTAGTTCAATTATTTTTATTGGTTTTCTATAGGATGATGTTTAATTATCCTCCCATGGGAATGATTGGATCCTAATGGTTGAAATTTTATAGACATGAGGGGGATTGTACTGAAGTGGATACCAATTTGAGTTTGGGATCAGGCCATAAGAAGATTCCCTGTGTATCTTGGTTATGGAAGGAATCAGAGTCACTGTAGTTCAATTGGTTGTGGATAAAATACTAAAATATCCCCTATATATAGACATATCATATCATGCCTCTCATTGGGTCTTACACCATGAGTTTTCCTTTATATGAGGGACATATCATATTATTCTACTGATTGGGGTTATACACTATGGTTTCTATTATTCTGATAGAGACATATCACTTGTATTATATGATCATTGAGACTCCCTAATCCCACATGAGCTATGATTGGTGTGAGAAATACTGGATGGAAAATGATCACTATCATTTCGTAGGGATATAGGATTTTTATTCAAGGAATTCCGTTTAGTGGTTTGATATGGATCTTGGGCCATAGGAAGGTGTCTTATATATCTTAGTTATAGAAGGAATCATAGTTCTCATAGTTCATTATGTTGGGTCTCACACACCAAGGTTTACATTATGATCAATTCATACAAACTGAGGATGGACAAGGTTATCATGTCCTTGGATTCCCTTTAGACATGGATTGCTGGACATGCGCTAATTATTTCATTGACATGACTTGATTGTATTCTTCAAATGTTTGAGAATGTCTTCCTGACATGCCCATGGACAATGGAATTATCCATTTTGTTCGTTAAAGGGACATTTCATATCTTGAATGGCATGACTAAATGTTATCAAATGATCAAGGATAAATTTTCTGGAGGATATCACAAGACCTGACTGGAAAGTACAAGAATCCATTTCATGATCTTGAATAACATGCATAGAGGGCGTCACATGATCCACCTAACTTTCCCAGGTGTTAGCATGGAAGCTGAATGACATGCTT
The DNA here is from genome assembly GCA_963277665.1 of Viscum album. Taxonomy (NCBI): domain Eukaryota; kingdom Viridiplantae; phylum Streptophyta; class Magnoliopsida; order Santalales; family Viscaceae; genus Viscum; species Viscum album. The sequence continues at coordinate 277,685,693 of OY728127.1, forward strand.
TGAGGGATTCACGAGATTGAACGAAACATGTCTAGGGAGTTATTCTTGATCCATGATTATATGTCTAGAGGGAACTGTGAAATACAAATGAAATATTCGTAGGACATCGTATGTTCTGACTTGAATGCCCAGAGGATGTCATGAGATCTAGTTGACATGCACTGGTGCTATAGAGGGACTTATATTACATGTAAAAATTTCTCCATATTATATGGGCGACATGACTAAATGACATTGAAAGGCATGTATTGAAATCCTAGAAGGCTTCACGAGACTTGGGTGGCATGCCTGAGAGGCACCATGTAACTTTCACTAACATGTATATATGACTTAAAATGATCCAAATAGTATACCAAAGGGGATTCACATGACCTACATGAAAATTCTTATGGGTGATTCATATAAATAAAATTAGGATCATCATATATATTCTTCACATAATTCTCACATCCATTATCCTTTGTTCCATCCTTTTATTGTATGTGACATAGATTTGTTCATATTTATCATATTTTATCTCTCACTTGTCTTATAATATATGTGGGATCCCCTTTGCATGAACCACAAAAACTAAATCATGGGATATGTGAGTGATCATGCCTAGTTCCTATGCATGCTCCATTATCCTTTCATTCATTCCCCAAATCTTACCTGATGGGAAGCATTTACATCCATGATACCATATGATCTTAAAATCCACTTTGTTGCCTATGTGTGCCTATGTAATGTTAAAATATTTATTCCATACTTGTTAGGTTTCATTTTTAATTATGGGGTCCGAGATTTATAGGCCTCTAACCTCAGTTACTCACCTTATTGGGTGACATGTGTCTTCCAAATAAAGGATAGAGTCTGTGGAGGAAATTTGAATCACATGTCTCTATGAGTTCCTGTTGTAGGTTATTTCATGGACGTCACATGATTCTCAGCAACCACGAGATCAACTCATCAATATATCCTTTATTAGATTATAGACAATTAATGGGTTCTTGTTTTCTCATACATACATGCAAAAGGATTTTCATATTTTTCTACAAACATGGAAAGGGTCTTCATGAGATTTGGGAACATGTGAAAAGTACTTCACGTGCTATTAGGAAACTTTTTTGGGAATTTTCATGAGACAAGATGACATTTTAGTGAATTCCATCAATATGAGGTAGACATTTCACTAGGTTCTTGTGGTTTCTTGTAAATATCCAAGGGAATGTCTTGGTATTTTTACGATCACAAGATCCTCACTCCTTCTTTACTATTTATTTCCTTTGTTTATTTTACAATTGTTAGGGATTTCACATGGTTGTATGATTGTTTTCAAGGATAATCATAATCCCAATCAATAACTCATCACATGACTTTTATGGACACAACAGGCTCCCACCATTGCAATATTTTCCTTTTATTTTCCAAGGTTTTTTTGATGGATCACCATGAATTTTTTGACTGAAAATATGCATGACCTTGGGGAGCTTACCTATCATCCTCCACATGATCATCACTTCTCTAGGGTTCCATCTCAAGAACAAAGAGGATTTTTCATAGGGAATTCCTAGGCATTGCACTAGACATGGCCATCTCCATGACCTCCTACTGCTCATGAAATCGTATGTCCCATCGGGTTTCACATGATTTTCATGATCATTGATACCTTTATATTTCTTTGGGTATTCAAGGAAAACAATACCCATATATAAGAATATATTCCTTAGTGAAATTTATGATTCTCAATTAGTGGGCATCAACAATATCATTTATATAAATGGGTGTAGATATCAAATTTCTTTATATAATAGATGGAATAAATCCTTTCTCATATTATTCATTAATGAAATGTTATTCACGATGCACCCAATGTATCCTACCTCACCAAAACAGATGTCATCACAGTTCTCATCAATACATCAATGTAAAAAACTTATTAAAATAATAAATAATAATATTTAATTCTAAATATCAATAAACACATCTAAATATAGGAACAGCCTATGAAACATATAAATGTGGATTTCTTACTAGAGGGTCTCATTCTAAAAATACCAACATTTGATATTACCAAGATCATACACCGTGAGATGGTGAATTAAAATCAAATGAGTCCACACCCCTAATAACCTACACCAATTGTGTCCCTAAGATTATTTCATTAAGATATAGAACATATATTTAATAATAATTTTGTGACACTTTTGTATTCTCATCATAGTGGGGAACTGTTATGACCTTTATGTGTGACCATTACACTTAGGACATTAACAAAATGTATTTAATGCAGAGAAATAATCCTGATGTGATAAAATGTTTATTAATATTAAAAAGTGAATAAAAGTTTCCATAATGTACAAAAATGTTTTTCCTATGTAACCAAATCCAATAGACTCCCACTTGAACTAGGTTCAACTGCTACTAGCCTTCAGTCCGATAGCTATCATATGATAATCATGCTTCAACTGAGATAGGAATTCAGTCAAGGTGTCCACTATTTTTTTTATTATGGGAACTCTTCTTATTGTAGCTTCAACCCTATAAAAAATCTTTAAGATGTGATACATTCAATGTTTTATGAGTATTTTTTGGTGTGACCTCAGATCTTTTTCATGATCCAACACAGTAGTATTATCAGAAAACAATGTGACAGGGTCTTTACTGTTATGTACCACATCAAGATCCAAGAAAATGTTTTTTATCCCATAAATTTTCTTGGCTACATCAGAAGCCTATATATACTCATACTCCACTATAGAATTAGTGAAAACTTGATTATTTAAAATCGTCAGGCTCACAGATCCTCTGTTGAGACAGAAAACATATCCTGATTATGAAATCATATAATTCTGATCTGTTTGAAAACTAAAATTAGTATAACCCCTGAAGATAATCTCTTCCTATCCTATATACACATAGATCATATCATTATTTATTCTGAGATAATTATGGATGACCTTAATTGTAGACCATTTTTTGTTCTTCTGGATCAACATGATATTTACTACCAATCTCAATTTATATTCAACCTCAAATCTAGTAAATAACATTACATATATGATTTATCCTTTCAATAAATCATTTTGGATATTTCTCATTATGTCATTCAATTTTTGTGTATAAAGAAACATTTTCATAGAAATATTTATACAATGTGACACTAGAACCAGTCTCATTTTTCATTATTCCACACTAAATCTATTCAGTGTCGGGTAAATATATGTACTTTGATTTAGTCTTAAAAACCTCTTGGAACAATCTAAAATTATATTCATCTATATAATACAGGCTACCTCACCTATGTATTTCATGGAGACATACTTTTCTAACCAGTCTTTAACAGACAACAAGGATTGTATTGCATTTTCAATAAGTAATATGTCATCAACATATAATACTAGGATGATGACAAAATTCACATTATACCCATTTTAAAGACATGGCTCACATCCATTATTAATGAAACCAAATTATTTTATTGTTTCATCAAATTTTATATTCCATGAATTGGATTATTGCTTCAATCTATAAAAGGATCTCTATAACATGAAAATATATTTCGCATGACCTGGAGTAATATACCCTTCTGATTGTGTCATATAAACAACTTCATGAAGGTTCCAATTAAGGAAAGATGTTTTTAATTTCTTGTGAAAATTATCATAGTCATGGTAAATGGATATATCAAGTAGTATTATGATGAATTTATACATTAAAACATATGAAAAAGTTTCATTGTAGTCAATTCCATGATGTTGTTTATACAATTTATCCACTATCCTTGAATTATAGTTATTTACCATACCTTCAATGTATATTTTTCTCATGAATACCCATTTTTACCCAATGGGATTTAATCAATTCGTTTATTGATCAGAACAAAAAATTGGTTTGATACATGGAATCCATTTTAGAATTCACAACATCTTCCCATCTTGTAGATTTTGATCTCCCTAATACCTATTTGTTGGAGAGTTGATCCTCATTGTCAACCAATAAAGAGTCACATTATTTGGTGAATAATAAGACATATATCTCTAGTTATCTTACTTATATTATGATCCAATGTATTACTTATATTTCAGGATCTACTTATTCCATGAAGACATGTATAATCTATTTCTATACCAAATATTGTATATTGTGAACATCAACTTCATCAAAGTAAATCATTATCCCACAATCCTTTTGGAGGATGTGATCACTCTAAATAAAGATAGATTTCTTGGTGATAATAACTTTCATGTTTAAGAGGTTGTATAGGTAGTATCCTTTTATTTAATTAGGATAACCTATAATGATATAGTTTCTGCATCTAGGTGATAGTTTTTTTCCTAAAAAGGCCTTAAATAATCCTCATAACCCTATACACATGCATGCAACAAATAATATTTTATTCCACTCCCTAAATCAAAGATAATTAATTTTTCATCTTATGTTGGTACTGAATGTAGTGTGTGTGTCTCAATTTTTAATGAATATCCCCAAAAGGATAATGGAAGATCTACATGGTTCATAATAGACCTTAAAATCTCTAACAGTGTACCATTTCTCCTATCACTAAATCAATTCCACTACGGTGTGTATGGTTGAGTGAGTTGAGATAGAACACCAAACTCTTGTAGAATGCTTGTAAACTCTTGTGTAATACATCAAACACCTGGACCCTATCGAATATTATTTATCTTATTTCCAAGTTGATTTTAAAATAAATTCTTGAATTCATATAATTTCTCACAGGACTCAAACTTATAACACATCACGTAGACATAGAAAAATCTACTCAAATCATAAGTAAATGTTATGAAGTAAGAATACCCTCTTATGGATTCTACTGCAATAGTCTAAAAACATCAGTGTGAACCAATCCTAAAAGATCTATGGTTCTTTCAACCTCTCCACTGAATGGTGGTTTATACATATTTACATGCAAACTTGTATGTCATCGTTTAAGTGGGTTTAAAGGAAAATATTCCAAATCACCATCTTTATATAGCTACGTCAAAAAATTATTGTTTACTTGACGGTGATGGTGATACCATATACAGGTATTATATGATTCATGTATACATGAATCATTATCTATTTCCAATAATTTTTTTTGTAATTTAATACACAAATACTATTATTTAAATGTGCCATACTATAATATATGTTTTATTTATAAAAGAAACAACATTTATTCCAAAACATCAAATTAAAATCATCTACATTTAGGCATGATACAAATTTTTTATTGGTAACTATTGGAAAATAATAAAAATATCATAAAACAAATATAATTACTATTGGAAATGAAATGTGGTAATCAACATTGGATAGAGTATTTATCCTCTCACTATTCAAGGTGACAAACCCACCTCTCATTTAGAAATCTTTTGGATACTAAATGATTAATAAATTTGGAGACATATGAGAACACCAAAATAAATATCTAGTACCTAATGTATAGATATTGAAATATTAAACATGGGAATGAATGAAACTTTCACTTCCACATACTCATAGATGCAGTTCCTTTTTCAGTTGCATTGCATTCCAAAAAAGTACTACCACATTTTCCTTTCCCTACCTCTAGGTCCACATATTTCGTGAAGGATGGTGATTGGGAGATTTAGACGTGTTGTGATTCTTGATCCCCCTTTCCTTGTTCTACATTATATTATTCATTATAAGAAACACATGATTTTTATTCCCAATATCCTTATCCCCATAGTTAATTAGAATAATATGATCTGAAAGAATGTTTTAATTATTTCTCATGATATTATTAAAAATAAAAGTGGACAAGGATTGGGTAGTGTGGAATGTAATAGATCTATTTGCAACTCGTCATGATATTTAATCGCAAATATGTATAATAATTCAATGTATCCAATAAGCATAAAAATTTATTCACCAATTACGCTAGAATCTCCAATATTAGTTGCAAATAGAGAATTGGAGATATCATATAAATCATCTATTGCCTTTTCCTGATAGAGACCCCAAAGGTGAGACATTTGGTTATACATATCCATGTCCTCATGTTGCATCAATGTATCATTGGTTATGATTTATCACATCAAACAATAAATATCTATAGAATTGTTCAATTGATTCGCATAGAGATTCAACTCTTCCTCACTAGCCTCATTACCAAGCACATTAATAATAGGATCTTCCTGTACATATAGTTTCCCTTCATGGTGTACGATAACAAATAATAGCATTTTCCATTCATTGAAATTTGTTCCACCGATAAGGTTACCCTTATCATGTATGAATCCTAGTGATATGATTTAAGTCATTTTATTTCAATTTTTACAAATAATATTATTAGAGTTATAATACATTCTCTGATAAATTTTAGTTAAATAAGTAAACATTATATTACATAATCTCACACTATATTATCTAAATGCTATATCCTTCAGTATTAGCTTCACAAGGTTCATCTATCTTTGTTTGATGGCTCTTATATCTCCAAAGGAATTCTCCATCCTGGCTATTAGGGTTTCTCCTTTCCCATCACCTTCCTCTATAAGATGATGCTTCTTTTCACTATTCCTGATATATAAGCTCTACAACAATGGATTTCTACCCTTGTGGTGTCTGGGATTGTTGTTTGTATTTTCATTCATCCTATGGGTTTTTTGGCAATGTTTAGTATGATGTCACTCCTCACTTCCCATAGCATCAGTTTCTTCTACCATTCTATTTTTCTACTTCCCCTTCATAGCTCATGTTGTTCACTGGTGTAGATATTGGACACCTTTCGCCACCCCTCTTTTTGTCTAATACTTTAAAACATACCTCCATATTGGGCCTATGTAATAGTTCTTCAGGTTATTTGTGGTAGTGTCAATGGAGCAATCTAGTGTTATTTTTCTCCCCAAACCTTTCTAGATAACCCCTCGTGTTCAACACAATTTTTGGTTAGGATCAGTGTGGGTTTCCAGACATCTTGGGATAGTGTTGGATGGGGGTTGAAAGCAGTCTTATCTATTGATTTTTTATTCTTCATATCATATATTTGGTTCCATTTTTTTGGATTTTTATGTTTATTTATGCTGATTTTTTCAATTTTCTTTTGGTTTCTCTTTCAACTTTTATGGGTTTTCCGGATTTTTCATGTTGCGGATTGTTCTTTGGACTTGGTCATCTTGTTTCTGGTCTCATTATTTGTGAAGTTTTGACTATCTATGGAAAATTTAGTCTACTAAAACTATTCCCTAGATTCATGTATCAACTCTCCTCCCAGGTTGGTATAGTGTGGTGGTCATCATGGAAGCTTTGGGATGTTTTTTGTGTTTGTATAATGGTTTTTTGATAGGAGAGAACATCATTTGGTGGTGCATAGTAATGGAGGAATATGTGGTTGATGAAGAAGTTGTGTGTAGGCATGTTTCCATAAATGATAGCTATGGGGTTTTTAAAATTTTTCTGAAGGTGTTTATCTCATATGGTGGTGATCATGAAAGATGGATCTATTTAAGGTTGTAGTTTTCTATCGAGGATATTGCTCCGACACTGGGATGTTGGTTTTTTCACTTGAAGACATAGATTATGGATTGATGACATCAATATTGAAGGAATATTTTCTGTACGGTGGTTTGAAGATTTGTCTTGTTTCTATTTTTTAAAAATATTTTACTGTTTTTCTAATCTGGTGGTGTTAGGGATAATGATGACAATTTTTTTCTCAGGATGATGAATGTTGGTGAAGTGAATTTGGATGATGCATGTGATCAAGGCTCAAGATCACCATGGGTTCCCTATCCATGAATGAGTCTGGTTTTTAAATTTTGAATTTTCAATTAAGAAACTTGTTTAATTTCTATTCCGACATGGTGTTTTTGTAATTACTCTGATTTTCATTTTATTATTTTTGAATATTTTATAGATAATTTTCGAGACAAGGTGCTATGAAGGAGTGATATTATGAGACCTGGTTTACCCAAAATAGATGTTTCAAGAATATTAAACATATTAAATAGAATGTGTTTATTGTTTTCATGAAAATGTAACATAAATTTTAAATGGGGGATGCAATTAGAAATATGAGGGAACCATTGTGTTTAGAAAGTAGGTTTTACCCTAGTTATGACATAACCTTTGAGGACATGGGATGTTTTTTGAAAAAATGTCTCGGACATAAAAATAAATAAACTTATATTGCTTATCCACTAATGCAATGACCTAAAATCCTCCATTAAGAACATGGTGATTTTTTAATTCTAGGGTTATCTGCATTACAATGGAGCCATTGGAGAACCATTAGATTGGGCATTGGAGGATCTATCTCATTTGAACATCAATCGAATTTAAGATCTAAAATTACTATGAAATGGGATTTAGAGATATTTTAAAAGACTATAACATATGCACACAGGAGATCGATCCATCTCGAGGAGATACACTATTTGATTTGTATTTTATTCATTGATTTTATTTAAATGACGAAAAATGATAAATCAACCAATAGATTGATCAAAGGATCATGCATATTTCAGGGTAGAAAAATTATGAAGTTTTATTAGGATATTTTTTCCAGAGATTATTTGATTATCTCTCTATTCATCATTATAAATGCAATGAATCGAGTACATAAAGAACACCAAATAAGGTCTATTCCTCACGATTGTTCCTTTTTCTTTTCTACCCTAATTTCTACAGTCATATCAGTCATTATTCACTGTCCTGTGGTTCGAAAAATACCTAGGAAGCAATCATTTCACACCATTTTCTTAGCGTAATGATCAAATATTATATATTTGGGATAGACATGACATGTACGTGGTGTGAAGATGGTAGGGGAGAATGGATAAATCCATATTGGAGACCTCCAGAATGGGGTGGTGTGTACGACAATGATAGAATAAATAGAAACCATTTTTAACAGATTCGAAGGCCGAATTCCAATGTACAACCATGAAAAGGATCAACTGGAATGGATCCACAATTTCTGGTGAGTTTGAGGACAAAATAAGATGTGATGGTGGTGTAAGAATACGTGGAAGTAAGAACAAGGGTTTCTAGAAAAACCTAATTAACATGGAATTTATTTCTCATCTACATGTCTTGTCGGGTCCTCCTAGTATCAGTTAGGGTTCCAGGATGAAGATAGGTGTCATAAGGTGTGTGACCATGCCGCATTGTGTGTGACCCCAAGGATTGTTGTGTATCTCAAAGGGTATATAGAGGCGATATGAAGTGCATGGGCTTGGGAACACTATGTACTTCTACACGAACATGACCAGGATAGTCGTACATGGGCAATGCCATGTACTAGTTCCTGAGGTTAAGTGCATAGGTAGAAACATAATGTGTAATTATACGAATAAATTCCTTGTTTACACTAGAAGGACAGGAGGATGAAGTGACATGATGTGTAACCCTACTACATATCGTGTACACCATTAATGTTGGATTGGATCCCTTTTCATATATATCATGGACATGTATCGTTATGGTGTCTTCCCCATATCCATTCGAAAAGAATTTGTATGGAGTAACCTTCTTCACATAGGCCCGTGATCCATTTAGTAGAAATCTTGGATAGAGTTGTTAGAATCCTACATTTATGCCCATAGTGAGATTCCTCATCATCTTCTTACACTAGGGGAAGTTATTTATATCGTGGCGACCTACACATTGTTGGTACTGATCCTCTGCATAGAAGGATGATCCATATTGAGTTATTGCTATACCCCATGGCCATGGGAGTGATCATCATATGTGTATCATATCTCTTTAGAATTTAGTGTACATTCATATGAAAAGACCCAACTAGAACTACCTCTTGAATAAAGGACATTCATGTTATCAAACTTGTCAAGTCCATTTCCCCAGATGAGTTCTATATAGAATCCTTGGGCTTGAATCCTATGATTTAATTATGGTTATGTCTTTACCATGCGAATGTTTTTTTAGTATATCTGTGTATTCTTTTTATACGAATTGTAGATATATTACTATGAATTTATAACTGTTACTCCTTTTTTGTATGCTTCATGGTTTCAAGGTGTCCTACTGTTATTGTTATACTAACACTGCATTGGAATTACCCACACAGGTCTTGTCTTATATAGAAGATTAATATTTTGATAGAGTCCTAGAAGGACCGTGACCAGATGGTGATTTGTGGGAAAAGATAGACAGAGGTGTGTTCCTGTGAAATCTTCATAGCAGTCCCTATCATTACTATCATGGTGGACTTGTTTTTAGACTCTGTGGTGGGATTATATTTGGAACTGTTTACTTTCCATTACTTCCTATTGTATATTGTTTGGGGGATTTTGATTTATTAATTAATGTTTGTTAATTTGTTTTTACATTTCATCATTTCATGGCCAGGGATATGTGTGTGTAGAGGTACATTGTATAAATCCACCAGTGTTAGTGATATGACTACTCAGTAGTGGTCATGAACCCCTCGACTATTGGAGGTGAGCTTGTGGAGTCACTACATTGACCCTTTGGAATGGGTCATAAGATAGTGGTATTAGAGGTTTGAGTTCTAAATTAGGACCAATGTTTGGGTTATTGGTTAGATGAAATGTTGTTAAGTATTAAATAGTTGGATTTCATTCTATTGACCTCAGTGTTGGTATGCTAGTCGACTTATCCATACAACCTCACTCTATTCACCTACCCATCATCTCAGTATATGATAAAAATTTTTGTAGGGAAAACAGTGGTACATGCATCATATAGGTATGTTTTGTTGTTTTAATGACATTATTGAGTCATATATATAGATATACTCATTTACCGTGGTACATCTTGTTTATTTCTGGATTCCTTTGTAATATATTACAACTAGGGTTCCTCATTTGGATCATGAGGATGATCCCCTCAGTGATGGAGAATCGATACAGGGACCAGTTCCAGATGTGTTAACACTAGGTGGTTCAGTAGCTATTCCACCACATGTATAGCATATGATGGTACCCATAATACTAGAAAATGAGTTTCACATGATAAACACACTTCATGATTTTTAGTGAAAGAGACTCCTCAGGTTCTGATGTGATCCCAACCCACATGCGACTAAATAATTGCTAGAGGAAGCGATGCGATTTTTCCATTTAGACAGGATACCAACAAATTAGATGGTTGTTCTGGTAGATTGTCTTCCCCATAGATCTATAGGAAGATTATGGGGGTTAGTGACCTAGTATTGTAATGATGAAAATATAGTATTTTGTAGATTTTGAAGCCCATTTTAGAGAAGAGTTATCTCTATCTATGCAGAGGGATGCATGAATCCACGAGAATCTAAATCTATAGAAGAGAAACATGACAATAGATGAGTATTCATTGAGGTTTACCAATCTTTCCAGGTACATAATTGATATGGTTCATAATGAGTTCTTTTTTGGCATGGTCTTCCTAGAGATGACTGAAAAGATATATCCATGCTAGTTTTATCCATCATTGAATTCCTAGATATACTAGGGAAATATAGAGATATTTGGTTGTTGAGAGTTTCTTTATTGAGTAGTCACAACCATTGGTTCGGGTAGTGGGACCATAGAAATAGATACCTTAGTAGGAGGTAGTTGACGTCTATGTCAGGGGCTTGTAAATGTGATATGTTTCAAGAGGAGGTTACCAAATGGGGGTATATGGATTATGGGTAATAATAGGGGTCCAATAATCCCAACTAGAGGCGGTGAAACAAATTTGATTGTATGGGAAAACATTTATGAGATTATCTAACCTGCTATATCGATGATTGAGAGACTATGGATTGGATGTTGAGGAATAGGAAATGTTTGGAGTAGATATTTCCACAGGATGGTGGTGGGGAATATGTGTTGGAGGTGGTAGACACATTGACATGTTACCACCCCCACTATGTTGTCCAAACCATGCTTAGGGAGTTCAAGGACTAGGGTGGAAATAACTGTATACAATCTATTCGTATATACTAGAGGATTTTGGAATTATTAAATTTACAAATTATATTTCGTTTCTATCTTATCTACCACATCGATGTACACCGATTCCTGTCATTCCTTTATTTCCACATATTTGGTTTGAGAATTAATGATTCTGGTTGAGCCGTTGGCTCGAACATTATGATTATATATGCCTACCAGAGATGACTCAACAACCACAAAACTTTAATGCATGTGTGACTTTACTATTTTAGGTGAGAGTTTCTATTGGGATGTCATTGTAACAATGACGAGGTTTTATGAAATCATATTAGGTATGGAATGGTTATCAATCGTTCACTCCCAAATTGACTATTTTAGGTGGAGGATGGGGTGTGTTTGTATTGATGGGACTTGGTTATCCATTTTGGGAGAAATGGAAACCCAAACAACATAGGATGGAATAATGCATAGAAGGGTGTAGTAAATTACAAATATGTAATCTATCATGAACCTTGATGTAGTGGATATTATGAGTTTTTAGTTCCATGAAATGGTGGTAGAGTATGAGGATGTCTTCCCTGTGGATGTTCTTGGATTGCATTCAACTAAGAGATAGAATTATTAATTTATCTTCACCCTAATATGACAAAAATATTTACACTATCATATCATATTGGTCCCACAGAGTTTCGAAAACTAAGGGTGCATTTGGAGGACTTGAAGAGGAAGAACATTGTTAGACCTATTGTTTCACCCAAGCCAGCCCCAATTTTGTTCACCAAGAAGGAAAATGAGAGATTTAGGTTATGTGTGGACTATCTATGGTTGAATCAGGTGGCTATATATAACAAGTATCCACTTATAAGGATTGATGACATATTTAATCAGTTGAGAGGGGCATGATAGTTCTCGAAGGATAACCTCCGGTCAGGCTATCACATATTGCAAGTACGAGATGGGGATATTCTGAAGAAAACATTCAGATGTATCTACAGTCATAATGAGTACATGGAAATTAATTTTGGCGTGAATAATTCCCTATCAATGTTTATGGGACTCATGAACTAGACAATTCAGCAATTAGACTAGATCATGAGAGTCTTTATAGATGGTATCCTTGTCTACTCAGTGTCCAATTAGGAGAACACGAGACATTTGAGGATCGTTCTAGAAATACTCTGAGAGAATCATCATAATATAAATCTCTTTAAGTGTTATTCTTAGATTTAGGAGGTCCCAATTTTGGGACACTTTATCTCAGTAGATGGAGTGGCAGTGGAACTGGCCAAGGATGAGGTAGTGTTAGCTTGGGAGCCACCCAAGAACATGACATAGGTATGGTACACCCTTGGGTTGTAAGGATATTACTGAAGATTCATAAATTAGTTCTCCAGAGTATTAGAACCCATGACATATTTGACTCAAAATGGGTAGCAATTCGGGTGGACAAAGTGGTAAAATCATGTTTTTAGTTATTGAGGGAGATATTGACGAGCACTCCCATTTTGAAACTACCATAGGAGGGTGTTGAGTAAAAAGTGTTCTTTGATGAAATAGGAACCATACATAGTTGTGATTTGATTGAGAGGTAAGTGGTGATTTCATATGGTTCACATAAGTTAAAAAACATGAGCATAACTACACCACTAATGATTATTTGTTAGCAGTAGTAGAATTCTCACTAAAGATGCGGAGACACTACCAGATAGGTGAGTGGTTTATTATCTATTAGTACCATATGAGTCTAAAGTATATATTATCTCAAAAGCATATTAAATTAAGACAATAGTGATGGATATAGTTCCTATAAGATTTTTACTTCAAAAGTTTCTATACATATGGGAAGGGGAATGTGGTAGTAGATTCTCTTAGCAAGAAATCTTATTCCTAGATTATGAATGAGGATTCATATAAGTTGGCCTAATTGTAGTTATCCTTTGTGGATGGAGATAGACCAGAATACCTCCATTAAATACTTTTTAACCCTACTCCTTTGTATAAGGTTATGGAGGTACAACATGGGGATAGTGATTGTGGGACCCTTTGTACTTATATATCAACTAGACAGGCTCATGATAGATTTTCTGAAGGTTGGGGCATGCCGTTATTTTTAGTAGAATCATGATGTTAAAAGTGACATTTCAAGATAAAAAATTGAGGGATTTTTATAAATATCTTTTGGAAGTACATCCATGTGTGAAAAAGTTGAACTAGTACCTCTGATGTCAGTTTTAGTGGCCATAGATGATGAAAATAGTGGTAGAGTTTGTCTCTTGACACAATACTTGTCTCCAAGTGAAGGCTAAAAACCACCTTCTAGTGGTTTTAACTCAATAACATGAGGATATATAGTGTAATTGGAATGGGATATCCATGGAATTATTAAAGGTATTATCACATACATACATGGGACTTCATGCCATATGGGGGATCCTAGACTAACTCACCACATCTTCCCACTTCTTAGAAATTTGGTAGGAGAGTTTTGTAGAGATATTGGGAAACCTCTACATGAAATAAATAGTCCAAATACATTGTGTTAGCTCGAATATTGTTTTTGAATATGATGCACACTACACTTCGTGGTTATGAAAGGGATTTCATGAGGCATTTGGAACTCAGCTCCACTTGAGCACAACATTTCACCCCCAGAATGATAGCTATAATAAGAAGGCCATTCAATTCCTAGAGAAAATTATAGGAGAATTCATGTTGGAATTTTTCCATATTTGGGAGGATCACTTACCTTTGGGGGAGTTTGTGTACAATAGCATATACCATTCCACCATTGGTATAACACCATTCAGTGCTTTGTACATGTGACCATGTAGGTCACCCCTTTACTGGACTAACCCAGGAGAGTTAGAACCTATGGTCCCATAGTTGGTATGAGCTACAACTGAGAAGTTGAAGATTATGAAGTGGAATATGAAGACTACAAAAAGTTTTCATAAGTCTTATGTGGATAGATGATAGAGGCCTTTATATTTCTTGGAATGAGACAAAGTGTTTCTTCCAGTTTCACCTCGATGTAAACTACATGGATTTGGCCATGGTGAAAACCTATCTCTAAGATTTATCATCCCTTTTTAGATACTATGTAGAGATGTGAGGTGGCATACCACTTAGATCCACCACCACTATTAGACCAGGTACATTATGTATTCCATGTTTCATAGACAAGGAGATATGTGCATGAACCATCACACATTATTGACTAGGTTGAGATAGACATTAAGGAAGTTCTAACTTTTTAGAGTACCCAATAAAGATTAAGAATCAGTAGGAGTGGATCCTTCATGGGTGAATGATTCGATCAGTGTATATTTGGCAGTTTTACAAGAATCTACAAGAGAGAACCTTCGAGCAAGAAGATCATATACGTTTTCCATACACACATATATTTGTGTAGACACTTGTATTGAATTTTGTTGATGTAAAGACCCAAGGAGGAAAAAATTTGATGAATCAAATTTTACATGTATTATTTATGGACATTTTATATATTTTTCTCAAGATTATGCGCTGATATAGTTTGTGATTTTGAGGCCCAATATAATAAGAATAAATTTTTAAAATATATTAAATATTTTAAATATCACACACACACAGTTTTCCAAAAAAATGAATAATATCTAAATGATGTCCTAGATCAAAAATATGAAGGCACCATTGAGTTTATAATGTGGGTTTTACCCTAGGCATGATATAAAAATTGTTAGTGTATGAATTTTTCTGAAACTTTATCGGGGGAATACAAAAAAATAAAATAATTAAATCAAATTATTTTTATTATCCGTTGACTCAACAACCTCAAATCATCCTTTAAAAATAATTCTATTATAGAATTCCAGGGTTATCTTCATAACCTTGGGGCTATTGGATAACCCGTGGAGAGAGTGTTGGAGGATCTCACTTAGGTGAACATTAACAAAAAAGAAAATTAGTGAACAATGTGCAATGAGATTCGATGATATCTCCAATGGCCACAATGTAGGCTCCTCCTTCATTAGTGATCGATCCATCTCAAGGAAGGATATTGTTTTATTTGGATTTCATTCAACATTTTTATTTTTATAATGAACATGGATCAATAAAAAATATTTTTATATTTTGATCATTCATATTATGGGTTTGGATAATTTCCTGGTTTTATTGGGAGATCATTATTTTTTATTATTTTATTATCTTTTCATTATTTTTTTTAAAAAAAATGAATCGGAGATGACCCCAACATAGATTGAGGGACATTCCTCAAAATTTTTTCTTATGATTCCCCCCAATTTATTCGTTCATCATGAACGTTCTTCATTTGTGTGTGTTTTTACATCTACCGATTAATGTATCATTGCAAAACTACTTCATATCACATTGATATGATATTATAGACCCATGAATTGAACAATGTTCTGAAGGTTAGATGATGGTAGTGGAAAATGGATAATACCACATTGGAGACCTCCTTTTTCGGGTGGTGCATGTGATAGAAGAAACAATAAAAAATATCTAGAAGGATTTGAAGGATAACTTCCAATGAACAACCATAATGAAGATTAGTTTGAATGGATTCAGGATTTTTGGCATGTTTGATGCCAAAATTCAAGGTGGGGGTGGCATGTGTTTAAGTGGAAGGAAGAAATAGTGTTTTTATAAAACATGAACAACACAACATGTAATTCATAGTTACATGTAGTGTGGTTCCCTCATGGGGGAATCTATGCTTTCAGGATGAAGATATGTATCACATGTTTAATGACCTTGCCACACAACATGTGACCACTTCCGGAAGTATTTATGTGTCCCATTGGAGGGTACATGGACACAATATGTAGCATATGGGCATGATCAGTCCTAGTAATAATCTAAGGACATGGCCATGCTGAGTGTACATGGGATTTGATTTGTACTGGAACATGGGTTGAAGTAAACAGGAAGCAGCAAGCTGTGTACTTCTATACAGACATGAGTCATGTACAAATGTGTGACCCATGGATGGAGGGACATAGTGTGTAACCCTATTACAGGATTTTTACTACTTTAATGTTTCCTTGGATCACTTATCCTATTTATATTGTAAAATATTTGTTTGGATTCATTCCCCAAATCTATTCCATGAGGGTTAGTATGGAATTGCCTCATATACATAGGACATCAGTCCCTTCAGCCAGACTTCTTGGATAGATTTGAAATAATTCTTCTATGAGTTTCCTTATGAGATCATTTATCATCTTAATAATCTATGTGGAGTTCATGGTATCATCTTGAACAACACTACACATTCTTAGATCTTCAACAAAGAAGGTTGAACCATATTGAGTAATTATTATACCCCATGGTCATGGGAGTGATCATCATCTAGGTATCTTATCTATTTAGGCATCAGTGTATACTTCCAAGGATGAGACTCGATGAACACTACATATCAGATGGAAATCATCCATGTTATCATAATCAATGACTATGTTCTCTTGGATGAGTGTTATACATAATCTTTGAGTTGGAATCGTGGGATGTAATTACAGTTTTGACTTTACCTTGACACCATGTGTCTTTGTGGAGTATATAATGATATTATTGTTATATTAATTATAGATATATACCTATATAGAGCTCACTTTTATTTCTTCATTGTATGATTTGTAGTTTTGGGGTGTCCTACTTGGAAATATTATACCCACCACTGTACGGGCATTGCCCACACATGTTGTGTCATTTACACATGATTCACCTTTTGACAAAGTCCAAGATAGACTAGGACCAGTTGATACTCAGTGAGATCATACAAACTGATATGTGTTCTGGCAATATCATGAAATCTGTCTCTATCATTAATTTCATGTTGGACTTGTTTTCAGACTCCTTGTGGTGGGCCTTTATTTTTCCTAGTTTACATTCCTTTACTTCCTATCATACTCTGGATGTATGTTTTAGATGAATGGATGGATTATTGGTTTTTTTTATATTTTAGTATTATATGGTCATGGAAATTTATTCAGGTGTATAGGAACTTAGGATATGGACTCCCATGATAGTGATATGACTAATAGGTTCTAGTAAACATACCCTGTCATATTTGATGTATGTTTGGCGAGTCACGACATGACCCGCTTTGGGATGAGTCGTGACAGTTTTGGTTACCACTCAACCATAGAACATATTTATTGAAAATAGAACAAAAATGTTTGCAGTCAATAGCTTTGGAATATCCCACTCCATGAACATTATAGTTGAAAGTATTGATATTCCCCTTATCATCACCCCAACTTTGGCTAGTCAAAAACTTTGAATGGTTTTAGGTAGTAATTCCAATTTTCAGCCCCATTAAATCATAGTTCCTTGATATGTTGAGTGGACTAACCAATCCTAAAATCCATTAAATTTATTTCCTCCAACATTTCTTCTTAGTTATAACAATTCATACATTGGATGTCAACCCTTGATGTCAAATAAGCTAGGTTAAGCTAAAATATCTTGTTATAATTCCCAGATAATTGAAAGCACCCCAACATTAGATGGGTATGCACTTCAAAGTGTCGTTCAATCTTAACTGAAGTAGTGGAAGGATAACTGACTTAATATATATAATCAATGGATTTCATATTTTATGTATAAATTTTTATTATTATTTCATTACATTCTTATTAACATTATGTTGATATACTCAAGTGATTACACTTGTCATAGATAATGTATACACATTAGTGAATTTATATTAGTTCTGTCCTTCATCCTTGGTAATTCAATTTGATCTTGAAAAAACATCCATAATGAAATAACTATTCAAATTGATATAAAAAAATAGTAAATTTTGTATGATCATGATATTTTACAAATTGTTAGTTTATCCAACAAATGATAAACAAACCATCGTCCTAGAGAAAAAACAACATGAACCAGTTATGGTTCATGATATAGATTTCCACTTGTCCACCAATGTATGTCACATAGATTTGATTTATTTTGTCTCTAAACATTAACCCTATCCACTAGATTTAGATCTCCATCCATAACATATGATTTTACTTCCATGTAATTGAGGGGAACCAAATGATTTGTTAATGGGTTTACATAAAAGAAAAATTGGGATGAAAGGCTCTTACATAATGATACGAGACATGAAACATAGAAAAAAAATAATTTAATATGAAATTAAATAAAACTAATGACATAAAAAGGTTTAGTGTAATCTCATGATCATTCATATGCATGCAATGAATTACACAATTAATAAAATTAGAATTATATTCTTATTATTATTATCTATGATAATTCAAGACTGAATCAATTAATTATCTCCTTTAATTAATCAATTACTTCATCTTAATTATATTTATAATTTTTTGAGGTCATAATAACTCATAATTTTAAACAAATTTAATTCATTTATTTAAAATTAACTGAGTGCAAAATGTACTTTGGGGGTAACAAGTAGAGTACCCATCTAAACTACTGTAACATTTATTATAATCATATACTGTTCACTCATGATACATGTGCCATTAAATATTTATCATGAAATTTCATGAAATTTAATATCAAATTAATGAACACAAAAACCCATGGTATTTATGTATCATGTAATTATTTAGTGCATTTGGAGTAATAAATTTAATATGACTTCTAAAATATATGTAGATCCATGAATTTTGTAGATATTAATTAGAAATTTATATATATATAATCTATCACATGGAATGTACTATCATCTTACTGGATATAGAGAACACATGTTGATATGGTTTGAAAAGTATATCAGATTAATTTTCAATTATTCTTAATTATTTTAGATTTAACGGCATGTACAATGGAGCTACACGATGTTTATTTTTCCTTGTCATCTAACTGAGATACACACCTAGGGACTCAGTTTGTTTCTATTAGCATTAAAATGATGGAGTAAAGATCATGCGGTCTTTGCGTTACATATCCACTTGATATCATGGCTGTGTAAGAAAATACATGATACATCTGTGACTAAGGGACTACACGTCATGTATTGACGTTATATAGTGTTTACTCTATTTAAACTTGTTCCTGGAAATCCTGATCAACATGTTGTGTATAACTAAATTAATGACGTGTAATAAATGAAAAACAAGAAATAATTATGAAATAATTATTATTGTATTTAACAAAATAATATTTTGGGTACCTTCATGTTAAATGGTCTTTACTGTTATGTTATCCAATTAGTTTCTTTTTCACCACTAGATGAGATATTGGAATTTATTTTGTTCATAAAATTAATAGATTTTATTATATATATGATAAACAGAGACGAATAAATAGAACTCACAATTTGATTTAAATAATGATTAAACTACAACTAAAACCTAATAATAAATGAGTAAATCTATCCATGATCTTTAAATAATTATAAATAATTTAGTGACCCACTATAATACCAATTCTAGCTTCTATATGTAGTGGAAGTATCATCAAGTTAATTCCCAACTTTGAATTTTTTCATGATAAATGATTAAACGTAGATTTACATGATGATAAATTCCTTGATCAGAGGATTTGAATCAAATAATATAGATAATTGATAAACGTTGGAACCAACATGAATGATCATCATATATTATTAATAATTTATTTCAGAACATAATGAATTACCTTGTGAGAAATTCATTCTTCATTATTGGATCTAAAGTAGTATGTACATATTACCAATTTTGCACCCTAGGAATCAATAATATATTCCCTCTAAAGGTGATCCACATGTGTTCTATGAATCATAGAACATCACCATAGGAATCATTGAATTCTTTCATAGTAGATATTATCACATTCATTATCTAGGTTTTATTTAAATGAGAATCAATTCCAAAGGATTCTATTTGATCTATTTAGATTCTAGAGTGGAAGGTAAAAGAATATTTCTCTCTGTTCTTGGGAGCGTTCTGGGAGAGGGAGAAATCTAGGGCATGATATCATTCTCTCTGGATGTCATTATACATAAAAACAAATGCAATTACTATACTAGTAAAAATAATATAATTAGACTTATATACCACTTGGGATAAAATAAATAATTTCACATGTTCAATTAATTAATTATTTAATCCTCTTAGAACCCCATATCTATAATAATAATAATAATAATATTTCTTGAAATTCGCAAAACTCAGAAATAAAAATTATTGATTATTTATTAAAACAATATTAAATATATATTATTAATCACTAGAAAATTATATCCAGTCCACCATTCCTCCATAATAATTATCAATCATTGAATAATGACTATAAAATTTAATAACTAAATATCGTTGTATAATTCACCAAAAAATAAATAAATATTATATTCACTAAATAAAAATAATATTTAATAAATATTCCACTCACATAATATCCTCTCATATAACTAGTGATAAAATATATGTGATCAAAAATGTATGAATAATTATTGAAATATGTGATGGAATAATATTTATTCAACATTTTAAATAATAAATAAGAATATATTGTTTTACTCATATTTTGGATACACTTAATGTGTGACCCTCTTGGCATTTCTCTCATTGTAATTAGGCAAAAGCCCCTAAAGTCAAATGTTTGAATGTAGCGACCTACCTCGACACCCATATAGAAGTAAGTTGATGCATACATTTCATAATACCTCACATTGATTCTTAATATGTAGTATAGTCCCTTTACTATGATATCTCTAATCAAGGAGTTTCCATGTCAGTTCCATCAACCTATGTTCTTGATGTATCTTCCTTTGAATTTTTAGAAATCTACCTTTCCTATACTAAAATCCATTAAATAACTGAAGGAAAAATCATTTCTCTCATTATTCATTAATGAAATATTACTTTTAATGCACCCAATGTATCAAATCTCACCGCAAACATATGTTGTCATAATTTTAATCAATACATAAAAGTACCAATCTTATAGCAGTCATTAATTATAATCTTAAAGTTGAAGAATAAATATAAATATCCGCATATAAGAACATCCAATGACATATATAAATGTGGATATACTTTAGGCGGTTCTCATTCTAATAATATATATTGCAAAGGGTGTACCCCATGAGAAGGTTCCCCAATATCCTTTGAGTCTCAACCACTAATATCCAATATAATTTTTGTGCCTCAAATAATTATATATGGATATATAAAATATATTTATGAATACTATTATGACACTTCGGGGTTTTAATTGTATCGAGGAATTGTTATGACCTTCTAGTGTGATAGCTACACTTAGTACATTATAACATCCTATGTTCACATAAGAACAATCATGATGTGATAAAAAGTTTATTAATGTTAAAAAAATAATATAGGTTATCATAGATTACATAGAAGATGGTTCTAGGAAACCAACTCCAACAAATTGATATATTGGAAAAATATTAAATTCCCACAATTTAAAGAGGCATAGAGAATGGGTGCACAATATGGATAACAATGAACCAACCATGAACACCCACATTCTAATGTCACATGGCCTTGCATGTCTTTCCACACATTTTAAAATTCATGCACAAAATTTATAGATATACTAAACAAAAACATCACCCACACACAAGGTTTTTAATATTTTTAGAGAAACCATGTGCATCCCATGATCCTCACCTATACAATTTCCATTAGATTTATACCCAACTATGCATCCTCAGGAGTCTATTTTTGGAAACAATGTGACAACATTATAGGGGTACATGATTTTAGGGGTATGGATTGAAATAGTCATTCACCTCCATTTTCCCTTCTAAAAACTATGATCTCAAAGAAGGATATTCCCAAAGCACATCTAGGCCTTCAAGATATCTCACGGGCCTAAAAAACTATTTAAAACAACACCTTAATATGTTCCAACTCTCTTAATTACGTTATAAATATCAGTTTTCCGTTTGCTCCATCCAACAATAAAAATTAAAATTCCATTTGAAATTATTAACCTGTTGAAATAATGAGATCTTAATACCTCCCCATGTTAGAGATTATCATCATTGAGAAGCTTAAGTAAACAATGAAAACATAACCTGACCTACTTCTCTTTTTAATTTCTAACTTAAATAGATTTTTTGTGTTTACTAATGCCCAAAGAGAATCCACAAATCACATTAACCATAAGAAACATATGCCTTTAAAACTCAAAAAAATGCTCATATACAATACTCAAACATCATGATAACACTTACTAGGGCCCTTCCAATCCAATGCCTAGTCATGTCATTATTCATTTTATCAACCGTCCTATGGTTCTTACCTACTATAAGTTCAATCATTTGTTGATCAATTCTGATGAATGACACCTAGACTATAAAAATTTACTATTGAAGAATTCCCTTATCATACTAGGGAAACTCCCAACACATTTATCAACTCACTCCACCTAATAATATAGAAGGGAGTGGATATCATTTCTTAATTGATCAGAACATTCGATATCAAATCAATGTCACTAAACCTTTTTACTTTGGATTTTCTCTGAGAAACCTCATACGAACCTTTCACTGCACTATTTCAACTAAGAGGCATGCCTGATACAGTTACTCACCAACCACATTGAAATATTTAAGGAAACTCCAGTTGAACCACCTTCATCTAACTATTTATAAAATTGACCAGCATTAATGGATGAAACATATTTAAAACTACATAAAAATTATTTATCCAAAGGCACACCAGGACCATGCTATGAACTGTCACTAAATCCCAAACCCTAATTCAAGTTGTGCCTCCTAGAAAAACAATCCCCTATTCATTTCAACCATGATGACATAACACAAGAACCAACACATTTTATTATTCATCACCCTTGGATCATCACAAGATATCCTGGGCCTCATGCACATACATGGACATCATCAATGTTTATATTCCATCATATACCTATCATTTAACAAGAAATCCATCGACACATTATTCTATTTATGAAATAGCATGTGATATTAAAAATGACCATCACATTTCCAATGTCAAGATCTTGTGACCCTTCTCACATGAGGGACATCCACCAGTGACCGACTTCCAACACCCCACCTTAGGATCCTCTTTTTCATCACAAGAAAGAACAGTTTTCCAATTACCACAATCCACTCTCTATAAATCATCCAACATAATGAAATGAATGGATTAGAACCTACTCATTCTAGAGTGTTATCTCAAATGACACTTGTCACCCATTCAAACAATATAAGAATGGTTTCCATTGTATTCCCTAATTTTCATCTCACCATGAGGTTCAACACCCTTAAACCAAAAATGTTGTACTCCCAAGAAAATGGTTTACCTTAAATCCATAATTGTGTGTAACTCCTAGGGATTTCTTTCATTATATCATAAAAGATATCTATATAGATTAGTGTATTTAAAACACTCCCTCCAAATACTTAAAATTATTTCAAGATATTGGGAATGGTTATATCTAATCTAAGAGAACAACAAGATTATATGGATTTTAATATACCACTATCATGATCCATTCTCCATCAGGATAGGCTATACTTGACTTAGACAACCCCTAAATCCATGTGCCTAATAATTGTTTTTCATGGTCCACCCATAGGTTAGTTGTCTTATATCACCTAGTTATTTCCATGTTGTCCATTTTCAGATAGAACTTCCATTAAGATACTCATAGATAAGGGTCAAGATGACCTCATGTTCTTTATTTTTATCAATCTATCTTTGCAATTTACCTATAAACTCACTAATGTTCCATATCAACCAATTAACACATGAAACCAATGTGAACTAAACTCTCCACGTATAACATGGGTATATCTCATAATCCCAAATTTGATATTGGTATTATAAATTTTTTATTAATCCTTTGATAAGTTAAATATGACCATGATACATGGTATTTCAGTGCGATCATTCTTGGTCCCCCCTTTAAAATCTCTTTCAAAACCATGCACCTCACTAGTTCATTGATTAATTTAATGATTGCATGCTTCATGGTGTTTTTTTAGAAATATAAGCATTAACTGCACAACCACTAGTCAATAGGGATTGAAAACCAAACTACTCTTCCCCTAAAATATTTTCTCAACACCCAACACTCTATGTGAATTTTAGAAAATCCCATTCCTTATCATGACTCTATCATAAATCCCAATCACCATTCAGGAATTGGTCCCAAAATGAGCAAAAAAATGAAGTCACCACTCTAATGGAAAATATAAGCCTCAAAAACTATGATCTCTCTTTGTTTTTCCTAGATAAAAAAATCTACAAATTTTTTAAGGTCTGATCCAGAGCTATGGGAATGTTGGTATCCCACAATCCTCAGATGATCTATTCACAAGAAAATGTCATTTTTTCATCCACATAGACCTAAAGACTCTCACATGATAACCATATCCCATATACATGAATCTATTACATGATATATAAAATTGTTGTAAGTTCTCTATAAAGAGATGAAACTAAAGGTGGGTCAAAAGATCATAAAATCACATGGGTTCGAATTTTTCAATATAGGAAGTACAACATAACTTTCAAACCATCAGTCTAAAATGGCCTAATAATCTATTAGAATCATAATAGGGGGGTTCATCTTGAAACATAATAATTAATGTATCAAGGGATAAATATATTATACTCACAGTGTTACCACATATGCTAATACCCTCTAAAGGATCAACTTACCAAAAAACCACCCTCATACCTTGGGGTGTATTTTCATCAATTAGAAGTCAAACTATCTTAAATGGTCTGATGTACAAAAATAACCATGAGTAAGAGATCGGCTCTAATGTCTACCAAACTCATATATCTAATGGTTATACAAAAACTAATATAGACACTAAATTTAACATATTGTGTTTAATTTAAAACTAAGACACACATAAAAGGTCACTTGGTTCTACCGCATAACCCTAGGACCAACATAATAGAAAAAAGATTCTAATATATTAAGGAAATGTCTATATTCCCATCTAATGTAACACTCAAGAAAACATCAGAACTAACCCACACACATGGGTACTTTATTATCAACATTTTTAAATTTTAAATTTAATTCATAAAATCATATTTATTATAACATCAAACAAGCTCATACATATGATATTTCATGTTAAAGTGATTTAAGAAACTATACTTGTCACTCTGTTTATCTGATGTCTTATATTATTCAGGGAAAATTATTTCATAACATATTTTTAACAATTTATTTATCAATAAGTTCCCAAATTATAACTCAGTTAATGGAAATTTTAATTCCAAGATATAGATGAAAGTTCCCATTGGTTTGAAATTGTAAGTTTCATTAACTGATGCATCATAAAAAATAATATAAAAAAGCCTAAAAGATTCTTTTATCATTTTAGAGGATTGATAGAAATTTATATGTAATACAATATAATTAGCTGAATAAATATTAATTTAAGATCCTATTTAACATAATAATACCCCCATGGGGTGATGTACTAAGGCAGGTAAGAATGCATGTGACCAACAAGAGTCCGATCAAGCTAACATGGGTTCGGTTATACGAGAAACCATTCCTAATTTTTGGAGTCAAAACTCTATTAATTATAGTTGGAATCTGAATTTAGTGAAACCAATTAATAAAAAAATTAGTATATTTTTAATAATCTCACAACTCATTTATCTCAAATGTGTACAATGCTAAAAATGACATACAAGTTTCGCGTTGAGTATAATAGGATTCTGTTTACGGGTCTTTATTCCTATGTTATAAAGGTACTATACTTTATAAGTTAAAATTGAAACAACATTTAACTATCATAACTAATGAATGTGTTGAATTTACTAAAAAATTATGAATTTTGATGATATTTAATGTTTCCATTTTTGTATATTTATTTTCATATTTATTATTCATGTATTCAATCAATATGAGGTTGATTATATAGAATTCCATCATCAAGTTATATATAATAAAATTATTTTGGCTGATTCATACATTTTATTTATCGAACCTTACATCATAACTATAACAAGGATGATATAACATTAGTAGAAAGTATATAAAGACATGGAAATAGTCATTGATGATTGGTATATAGATAATCAAGGAACATAATCATACAAGTATTTCATATAGATAATCATTCAGATGAGATGTGAATCATATATTGATAAAATGATGCATAAACACACATAATCTCATTCCATACTGAGCAAAGAGGTAAATTTTATCTTTCCATAATGATCCAAGTGGTAAATTATCTCTTGACATAATAGGCCAAACATTAAATCTAATAAATTACTCACAAGTAGTAATGTATATCTATCACCTAAGGTGAAATAATAATCAACAATAATATCAATAAATATAAATGAAATACCCATCTTAGTTATCTTTATATTTCCCTCATGTGTGGGTTGGACATTTCTAGACATTATCTAATTACTAATGCTTAACACGTTATATGATTCGTGTCTTGTTGAAAAATATATAAATACAAGGGAAAAAATATAGTTCTGATACCAACTTGCCCCGTCCTAACCCAGTTCACTATATAAGTAGTAAAATGACCAGTTGGTGATAAGGTCTCAAGTTCACCTCACCAGTGACAAATAATCCTACCATAAATGGACTTTTTTTTGGCCAAAAAATAAATGGAAATCAACATACAATAGATCATAAATACAACAAGACATGAAAAATAAATAAATAAATAAACCAATATCCAACTCTTGTATATATCCCAGGTATATGATCAACCCATAGATCCATGTCAAGTCCTAGTCTCTAAAGAGTAACAATAAAGAGGAAAAAAATAGGGTTCTAACCTACAACCAAGATATCTGCACAGGTAATAATCTATTTCCCAAATAAGGATTTATTAAAACTTAGTGGGTTACCAACAATGGTGTCTAATAAAAATTCAGGCTTTGAATATTAATGGATCAATGTGAAGGTATAAAACACAGGGAAAATAAATAAATGATGTAATTGTAAATAATTTCAGTCTCAAGTTCCTCATGGAATCTGAACCGATCATACCTACTTCATCCTAATATAGAATGTCAGTACATATTTCATCTTTCATATAAAAAAAATATCATCCATGGTATGTATCCACGTCATCCAGGTACAAGGAAAATCACATTGTGCATCACAATTAAATATGATGCATCGGTCTAGGAATTTAAAATAAGGGGGAAAGAGAATCATGTCCAACAATTTCAAATAATTGAAAACGAATTAAATTTCCAACAATTCAATGAATAATGATAAGGGACACCATATATAATAAGTAATGAGGAACACCTTGTACCATAATTCAACATGTAATGAGAAATGACATATCACACAATTCAATATATAATGGGAAACACCATGTCCTATAATTTAAATAATTTAATAGGAGGAACAACTTGAATAATGTAAATTAAAGATAAAGATTTCAATTTCCATCATCACCTAAACATATCAAATCAATCTAATTTGTGTGATTAATGATCCCATCCTATGAATTTCATATTATAACAAACATATTTCAAATAGACTAATATAATGAACATTAAAGGATTGATTTAATAATAGAATGATAGGTCCATGGAAATCATCAATGCCATTTCACTATTCATCGGGATTCATTCCTTTAATCGATTTCAATTCTATTTAATTAATTCTATTATACCAGTCCAACATAATCATCAAGAATAATGTAAGTGATCAAGGACTATGGGGTTTATCCATAACATTTTTCATTTAATTATACTTCATTTTTCAAAACACTCACAAGTGAGAAAAATGACAGAGTGACATGGTTGAACTATTTAAATTACAATGAATTCATATTAATCCCCTTAAAATTATGAGACATTCCAAATCTACTAAGAAGGTGGTTTGTTGACATATACATTAATATGGTGTCAAATTAATTTTATTAGACACGCCCAAAGGGGTGGTTCTCGTCAAGGTAGATGACCTATGCAAATACCATTGGTCTATCAGAGTATGTCTAACAAGGGATAACCAATTTAATTAAAGGATTTCACCATTTAGGAGTAATTTTTATAAATTAAAATTTACAACATTATGACCTATTTTATAAACAACCAGGAATATCAAGGAAAGGAAATAGAGTACCAACCTCATTCTTAAGAAGAGTCTATCATATATTATTAATCTTCGATTTGATATAGAACAAGATAGATAATAATATATCGGAACACCCTAAAAATACAAAATATGATATCACATAAAAATAACATCCAAGATATAAAAGTAAATACAGAATTTAAGTATGGGAATTGAAAAACAAAATAACAGGGATCCAATGACAGTGTCGAAATTCTATTTATTGCTTTGATAGAAGAGGGAAGAAAAATACTATATGAGAGATATAGGATAAAGGGAGTGGCTTCTATGTATGGTAGGTGAGGGATAAATAAAGAGAAAAATAACTTAATGGGGGGAGGGGAAATACTAAATTCCAGCTATTTAAAGGGGTAGACAGTTTGGATACATGGTTCAACTAACCGTGCACCAAAAATATGAACCCACTATCCAAATGAAAACAAAATAATTTGTATAGAGATAAAATTTGAAAAACCTTTCACATCCTATGTTAAGTTACAATCTATAAGATTCACACCTCACTCGACTAGGACTATAGTAAGACAAACTGTGCACAACCTGGGCACCTCACCTCTATCATTTGCTAAAGATTTATACAAAACCGTTTAATCTCATGTGAATGGTTTTACAAAACATGTGGCACCCGTATGAGACCACATGGCTTGAAGATAATGGTTATCCCAAACCAAGAACTAATCATAATCTTACCATTTCCCTTAAAAAGGGTTTGTAAAGACTGATACTCCCAATGCTCATTAAAGCTTTTGATACATTCTCTAAGCCTTAATTCCAATACAAAAACAATATTTTAATGATTTCTATACTCCCATAATTATGTTCTGAAACTTGATTTTTAATTTCTCCCATCCACCATTTGAAAAATAAAATTATTTTATAATTTCTAAAATGGTTCAAAACATGGGATAATAAATAACACATAAAATATGTATGACACCAAACATCATATAACTATAACTATGAAAATTCACAATTACCTATCCATATACCAAAAATCATGTAGTTTTGCATACATATGGACCCTACTATAATATCCCCTCCCAATTTTCCACCTATAGAGACTTCACTAGAGTATCCATAGGTAGAGGTCTACTTACACAGGTATTAGGAAAGTATATTCATTGGATAGGTCATTTTCCACTCTTATATACTCTCTTTGTTTCATGGCTGTTGACCCTATAGGTCTCTCCCCCACCACAAGCCTCATAGTTTTGGAATATTTTTAACCTCAAGGATGCTTGACAACTTTTTTTGATTACACCATCATATTCTATCCCTATAATGAATCATATCACTAGGGGTGATTGATTTTAGAGGGAATTTTCATTTTGAGTTTTGGACTAGGGGTGCTTCAATATTTCATATTTGAATTAGAATATTTAGAGTTCTAATATCCCTAAAGAGTGCCTTTACACATGTTCAGAGGTTTTAGTGGTATTCAAGAGCATTGAGCTTGGGTCATAAGGTTGGTAGATCTATTAAAACTGAAACACAATATATCATGCACCTATTTTTGATACACTAGGTACTATATGTGGCTGATAGGGGGCAGGTTCTTTTTGGGTAGTCACTAAGTACCTAGTGACCTCATACCAAAATTTTTAATTAATTATGTATTTAATTAAATTGTTTTAAAATAAACCAAAACCCCTCCCTCTCCCCACTAACTGTTAGTATAGATCCCATTTATCCACAGTATCCACTATTATAAGATCTCATAAGTGGACATATTTAATCATATTAGTGCATTGTTTTATATAGAAGGATCCACTCCATATGTATAATATAATCCTTAAGAACTTTCCCCCCATTTTAGGCATTTTTATACTATTCTGGCATACACATTTTTTGTATGATTTCAAGGCTTTATGTGAATAATGATGAACAATGAAATATTATCATATGAGTTGAATCATATAATATTGGGGTATGTAACACCCTATGATTTTATGATTCTTTTCAAATATATTTAATTTCATCGATATCTTGCATTACATGCAACATCAAGTTGAAACTAATCATGACATATTATTAAAATATTAGTATTTGTTTGTTATTACATAGTGAGTAGATTTGACGTTATGAATATGAATAATGAAAATATGAAATATTTATGGTTGGGTATTTATAAAATTAATTCATCTATTATCAATTGATTATAAATCTGAACACAAATCATTTGAACGAAAAAGAATTTTTTTTTCTGAAAAACATTTTTATTCGTGAAATGAGTTTTTATCTTAATAAATTAAATTAATCACTTATGGTTAAAGATTTATATTAAATATATATATTATATAGTTAATTAACATATTTTGACCTTAATTTAATATTTTTATAGGCATGATATAGGAATAAACCTTTTTTTTGCTTCAAAATGTATTTTTATAAAAATTGGTCTTCATCACAAGTTGTGTCCATAAAATTAAATGAATTTCTACCACTTATAGATATAGAATTTGATGAAATTGATTCTAGATTTCGAATTTGGCGGTTCAAATTTTTTAAAGAGTTATATTTGATTTTGGCTAATATGAATAGTAATGATGGTAAAATTGATCACCTTAGTAAAGGGTTAATTGGGTTAATAAAGGTTAAAACTAAATGATAAGACCATAATTTTTCATCCTAAATCCTATAGGATGAATGAAATTTGACTATTATCACCTTAAGATTAAAATTTATTTGTTCAATAGAATATTTTACCTGAAAATGGCCTATATAATATTTAAATCATGGAATGATACAAAATGTCACAATCTTACTTTTAAATATCTCTTACATGTACACAGAGGGAAAAAAAGAATGTTATGAATGAATATAAATCTTTATTTTTTTATTGATGAAATTATTTTCATGGAATAAAATTATCTATATATTTTTCTGATTATATAGTGATCTTAAATTCATATTAAACACCGAAACAATATTTATTCAATTAAGAAAATAATATAAAAAATGATTGTAAAAATACATAAAGAAATATAATTTAAGGACATTAATCTGTGAAAAAATGTTTTATTTTAATATGATATATTATTTTGATTTTAATGAATTATATTCGAAACCCCTCATTGTATTTATTTTTTTAAATTCCTTTAAAATGTATAATGTTAAAAATGATATTAATTACATTTTATAATAAATAATATTTTATTAAATGACATAAAACTCATAAAAATATTAAATTTTACTAAAGAAATGATAAATGGTTTTAAAATTGACCATAGTCCATTTATGGGTCATTTTTAATTGTATAGTAACATTATTTACCCTTAAATTATAGAAAACATTAAAATTTTGGTAATTATTAGAAGGGTTAATGAAGGGTTAAAACAGAAATGATAAGGAAAACAATGTTATCCAAACTTCTAAAACTTTTATCTAATGAGATTATTTATACTATTAATAATATTATATTCAAATATTATTAGTTTTTAGGCCATTTATACATCAAATATAATTTATAATATTTAAATATTTTATGAAATTCAATGATTTTCCACCCTCTCATTAATAAAAGGGCACCCATTATTTCTCTTCTTCACACAAAATTTAGCATTATAAATCAAGAATAACATACCAAGGGATCTTATATAATTCTCCATACATATTCTAGCTGTTCTGTTATTCCAAAAACACCACACTAGATTCCATAAGATGATATCTAAAGAGGACATTTCATGGAAGAGGTATGTGCCTTAATCAATCACTTTTTTTGATTGGTCTTTTAACTCTTCAAAATCTATTATATTATTAATAAAATAATAAATTATGTATCGTAAATTTACTTAAATTTTATTAAAATTATGAAATTACAATTATTTACCCTCCATCCACCAAATGGGTTGTGAAAGTACTGCTCATGCGTACATACGACCTACGATCTCCATGAACAATGTAATTAATTTTTCATTCCATACATTTTATAAATCAATATAATAACTTATAAAATGAATATATATGATGTTTATATCCTGAATAATATTTTTTATATTTTTTAACCATGATCAATGTATATGGTCCAAAACTACAGAATCAGAACATAAATGAAAAATGAAGTAGATATAACCCAGAACAATGATTTTAATAAAAAATAATAGTAAACTTGTGATAAAATTTTATAATTATCTATTTTAGGGTATGATATATAGGATTATGGTTTTTAATATATTTATAATAAATTTAAATTTATTATATAGGATTTTCTAATAGATAAAAAGAAAGTATGACCTAAGGTAACATAATTTCATCTCATTTTTATTTTTTTTGAAAATAGCTTATAAATTGCATGTTTCTTTTAATAGTTTATATACCACACATGAATGTATTTTGCTATTATTGTATTGAAAATTATTATACATAAATATCCATATAAGGTTATTTATTTTATTTGTCTTATGATTTAAAATTAATCAATGTGGTAAGTGTTTTATGTTACAATCTCATTGTTTATTGTGATTATTTATAATTATGTTTCAGATGATTTTAACATATTATATACCTAAAAATAAACTAATAAATATTCTTTTATTAAGGATATTTATTGTGACATTAATATTTTCTATTCATTTTCATCACCTTATGTACTCAACATATCAGAAGATTGTTTTAAAGGAAAAGATGACTTTATTTCACTCTTTGGTCTAAAATAATTTTCCTTTCACTTCCAATTTTTCTAAAAGTGTTTTAAATAATTTTTACTCTTATAAAATGATAATTTATATTAATTTCTACCCATGTTTTTCTTTATTTTTTTTACATTAGTATTATTTTAATTTTTTGAATGACTAACTTTTTTACTTTTGTGAAAAAAATATCAGAGCAATGTTTTTATCTTATACAACATTAATAGAATTTTCCACCATCATGACCACTCAATGCATTAAATAATACTTTAAAGTTTCAATTATAATTTTTATATAAATTTAATTCTGTTATATTTTTATAATTTTTATATTTTAAGTACTTTATATAAAAATCTAAAAGTTAGTTTCCTCCAAAATTTTCCCAAGTGATCTTTCAAAGTCATTTTCCATCGAAGATAACTTCATTTTATATTAATTAAAATTTACAGGGGATATGATCCAATGAATAAATATTTATTCATTATATATATGGTTTAGGTTTATGATGATAATATGCTTATGAGACTAATTCCTTTTCCATGGGTTTTAATATGATGAAATACATGTGAAACTCATTTCTTTTAATTGGTTCTTAGATGTTCAATGTTTTATGATATTACGGAAAACATCTATGTGATTTTCATTGTGGGATGAGTGGTTCTACATCACCATCCATGTAGTTGGGTAAATATATATAATTCATTAGGTAAGTATTTTATACATTAACCACATTTCATGTTCACAATTTTATGTGTGAACTTGGATTTCATGAATATAATTTTATATGTGGACCTAGATTTGTTGTCCATATGTTTATACAAGGACCTATCTTTAATATCCATTATATTTTTTGTGGACCTATTATATTGTCCTCAAGTTTATGTTAGTTCATGATTTAATGTCCCATATTAATGAGTGTTCATGTTTCTATTTTTATATGTTCACAATGTTATAAGATTATATGTATTCCATACACTGATTCCTTTTGATAAATTTATACTCTCATTGATGATTATATTATATTCCATTATGATTCAAGTTTTATGAATGTTAAAAAATTATACCATGAATCAATATTATGATATTTGATATGTAGGGTGTGATTTTTAAGTGTTATGTACTTGTTATTATACCCTTATGGTCATGTTATGCTTATGTGACCATTTAAATATACCTTGTTTACCCTTACCAATATTATGGCATCACTTTATATTATGTTTTATTTCCCTCAGTTATTAGGTAGATTTTCTGAATTATATGTCCAACAAGGGTTCTAGTTATAAATAACATTATAGGAGACTCTTATGAGGGAGTTGTTTAGGTGATCCTATTTCCAAAAAACACAAGTCCAATATGATTTTGGTGTGAATCACATTGTTATGTAATGAATATTAATCTATAATGTTGTGATTTCTATGCATGTAAACACTGGGTCTCTATAGTTTCTATTATAGAAAGGTTTAATTAACTATTGGAAACCATAGTAAGATAATAATAGTGAGAATCCTGGGGAAATATTTAAATACAGGATAAAATACTAATGTTTTGGTAATTATT
Organism: Viscum album; assembly: GCA_963277665.1. Lineage (NCBI taxonomy): Eukaryota > Viridiplantae > Streptophyta > Magnoliopsida > Santalales > Viscaceae > Viscum > Viscum album. The sequence continues at coordinate 277,720,782 of OY728127.1, forward strand.
ATGGATGAACTCGGATAAACCTAAGGAACCATATATTTGAAATAAGGAATCTTGATATTGACATACAGTGAATGAAAATGCACGATAATGTTGTTTTCCACTAGGATTATCATTGGTCACACTATGTTTTTTGGTTTTAGGTAATGGATAGAAGCCGATGTAATTACGTGATCAATGAATGTGATAGAAAATGTAATAACTACCCTCATGAGAAAATGAATTTCATAAAATATGGGATGAAATATCTTGATACTATGATCACTATACTCCCTCAAGATATTTTTGGTAACATGGTTCAATTTGAAAATACAAATGCACCAGGGAGGGATACAAATGTTAACTAATCATTTATGTGACAATGTCCACCCTTCTTTTATGGGTATTCTAAAACACTAGTTTCTGAGCAATGGATCATTGTGATAGAAAAGATATTTTCCATTCCATAGAAATCAGACTAAGAAAATGTTATCCTAGATGTTTATTATTTTGGAGGAGAAGAATAATAATGATTCAATCTTATTAAGAACATTAGGAAATAGGAGGATATTGAATACATGAAATTAGATGTGATTAATGGAATATTTTTCTAAAAGTTATTCCCTTATGATCTATGTTTGAAAATGGAGATTTAATTACTTACGATTAACTAGAATGATGATGAACCCATTTGTACATATGAGGAAAATTTTACAATAATTACAAGGTATGATTGATGTTTAATCATTATCCCCTAAAATTTTTATCATTTCATTAGTTGTATAAAAAAATTAGTTGAAATTTATTAAACATAAGGGGCTTTAGAATATTTGAGGAAATCATTCAATGTAAACTAAATTTGAAAATAGAAGAAGGAAAACACTCAAGGTTCTGGTCATAGGAAAAGGATGATATAACTTCAATGAATAACTAGTGTTTTTTCACATGGATAGAAGAAAAAGGATTATCCTCTTATTTTCCAAATATGCGGTAACAGGCACTGTTTAAAATTCTTGAAGAAAATGAAATTGTTTCTGTTGAGGGAAGCTGGATCATTGGGAAAAAGATTGTTTATGTGATTTAAATATTTCCATCACTGAGATGAATATAGAGATATCTCGATAGAATTCCTCACTCACATCCCAGTGATATAAATGAATGGTGTTTGGGAATTATTTTAATCAATTATCTAATACAAGGGATAATGAGAATAATAATCCACAAGAACCATCAAAGTAAATGGACAAAGGAAAATATTATGTAATCACAAAATTTGATGTGAATTATGTTAATAAAATAATATTTATCCTCCACTACAAGGTTAGGGATTTCATGTTGAAGTTTTTATGAATGAACCCTATGATAATATTATTGTTCAAACTTCTGATATATTTTATGTGATTTTTAGAATTTATTACATATCTCTACATACATTTTATAATAATTAAATCACATTTAATATTATGAATAAAATTAAGATTATATTTGGTTCAAGGATGAACCCAAAAACCCAATGTAAATGTTTTGGGTTAAGATATGATATTATATATGGAATAAAGGGTGAATTATCTGCGGGATGCATTTTTGTTTTCAGGAAAGACTTACAAAAAATTCTAGATACCATCCTGTATTTATAAGTTTATTGTTTTTAATAATTTAAATGACATCCAAAAAACATTTTTAATGTTTTAGGTGATGATATTTTTTTGTTAAAAGTTTACTAGGTTTTAGGAAGAAAACTCGATTAAGGGTAAATACCCATTGGGGTTGGTATATGATTTTATGTTAAGTTAATTATGGATTTCTGGATAGTGGTATATAGATAATATTGATGGTTAGAAACAGATTCATTGATAAAGATATATTTTTAGAGATATTTATGGTCAATATAAGGATTACATTTTGGGTTAGTACCTAAATTTGATTCATGATATTTTAGTGAATTAAATTACATTAAAATATTAGATAGTAATTTGTCAAGGTAATTAGTAATATTTGGAAGATGTTTTATTGGGTTGATGTAAATTTAACACTTATTTTCATCTAGTGATTTAATATAATAGAATATTTGGGAAGAATTAAATTAAAACATTAAATATGTAAGCGGAAGGGCATATCATTCATGGTTAAAAAATTCTTTAATGCATATGTTATAGAGGTAATTAAGGCCTTGGATATTTAAGTCATATTTATTTATTTAGTGGTTTATTAATTTTGATTATTAGATTTTTCTAACCAGTTTTGGTTTCTATTAATGCTTAAAATAGGAGGAATGTATTGAAATATTTTTTTGGATCAATTTGAAGTTGATATTAGTTATCCCGACATGAAAAATGCATATTGAAAACTCATTATTTGGAGAAACATATAAGAAATTGTTGTAAATTGACTAATGGTTGAAATAATAATTTTTAATTATGTATATTTCAATATGTTTTTATAATTTATGGTAATTTAATGACCCAAATCTTGTAAAATGATCATAAGATAGAACTATTATACTATAAACATCAATTATAAGGAATTTGTGGTCTTTTAACTCTTCACTAATTTATGGGTTTTAATCATTATCGTTCCCATAATCATGTTCTATATCACTCTATAATGTTATTTTTGAGTTAGTTTTATCTTACACATCCATATAATTTGTTTTTACAAATTCTATTGTTATCTAGGAACTTAATTTTAGCTTATTTTAGGAAAACATTATGTTTTCTAATTTTCATTTTTGAGAGATTATTTTTTCTTTCTATTTATAATGTTGCTTTTGAGAAGAAGTTTGGTAATCTTAAACCATTAAGTATAGATAAAATTTTTGATAAAAATAATTTATTGGGGGGAGGGAGAATCTAAAACCCAAAAAATTTATGATTTTTTTCAAATAAATATAATTTCTTCAAAATCTAGCGTTACATGAAACTCTGGGTTTAGACGAACCACAATATACTGTTAAAATAATATTTTTGAATATTTATCTCTTAGATATTGGATTAGTTGATATTAATAGTACTAAGTGAATTTCAAAAAATTTATGGTTACATATTTATAAAAAATAATTCATCAGATATCAATTGATTAAAAATGAAAATAATTATTCACTAAAATAAAAATATAATTTTTTTTGGAAAAAAATATTAGCGTAATGTAATTTCATAATAATATTTTAAGTTAATCTCTATTTATAAAATATTTTAATAAATTAATATATAATATATTTAATAATTTTTTAAACATTCATTTACTATTTTTTCTTGAATGGTATAAGAATAAATAATGTTATATGCTTCAAACTTTTTTTATAAAAATATTTTTTCGTCATCTATTGAATTATTATTTTAAAATTAACATATAACAATTATAAAAATTCAATTTTAGAAAATAAATTCTATATTTATAATTGGGTGGTTCAAATTTGTTAAATAAGTCCCTTTTCTTTTTGGTCAAAATGAATAGTATTTGTGTTAAATATTATCACATCAGTAAAGGGTAAACTGGGTTGATATAGAATAAAAATTATTGATAAGATAGTAAATTTTCATCCTAAATGTTATAATATGAAGGTAATTTTATACTTATCAACTTTGGATGATGTTTTATTTTTTAATGGACATATGTTCATGAAAATGACATATATTAAATTTAAATCAATGAAAGTTTCAAAATTTTATTGTCTTACATTTAAATATGTATTATATGTGCATATAGAGAAAAAAATAATGATATGAATGAATATAGATTTCCATTTTGAGATTAATTAAATTATTTTCATGATATAAATTTATTTATAATTTTTAGTAATTATATAATAAAAATAAATTCTTATGAAACTCTGATACGGTATTTCTCTAATTAATGAAAAAAATATAGTAAATGATTTTGAAAATATTAAGAGTAATACAATTTGAGTTAGATAATGTTTGAAAAAACATTTTTACTTTACTTTGAAAATGTATTAATTTTTTTTAAATTTTATATAGTGAATTTGTAAAATCATTTTCTACCCTATTTGAGTTTTTAAAATTTTAATAAAATTAATCTTCTTGTCATTTTCTGAATGATTTACTTTTTTACCATCTTAAAAAATGTTAAAGGAATATTTTTTAAACTTATAAAACTAGAACATAATTTCCAATCATCATGACCTTTTGATGCCTTTAGTGTTAATTTAAAAAATTCTATAGTTATTTTCAAATATTTTAATCCATGATATCTTCAAATTTGTTATATTTGAATGAACTTATTTCAAAATGGAAAGGTTAGTTTCCTCCAGAGTTCTTCCAATTGATCTCTAAAAATAATTTTACATTCAATTTGACATAATGTCATGTAATTATGGATTGAATGGGGATATTATATGAGTATTACATACTAATTATTTCTTTGGATTGTTTATTTTTATGATGAAATAATTTATATGAGAAATGGTCCTTTCCAAAGGGTTATACTGTAATGTAATGTTTTTGAAAACTATTTCATTACCTGAGTTCTTAGATGATGAATGTTGTATGACCTTGTAGCACACATATGTATAATTTTTTTTATATGAGGGGTAGGAACTATATCTCTCTCTGATTCAATAAGTAAATATGGATAAGTCATGATGTAAATATGTTATGTGTGAACCCGATTTCATGTTCACAATTTTATGTGGGGACCTAGGTTCTATGAATATAATACTTTGCATGGGAATAGATTTCATTTAAATAACTTTATTCATATACTTGGGTTTCATATCCATAATACTATATGTGGTCCTGATTTTTTCCATATATTTACGTGAGAGAAATATTTCAAGTCCATTAATTAATTAGTAAACCTATTTCTGTTTATACATGTTCACTATGTTATAATATTATGTGTATTCAATAATATAGTGTCTCAAGATATTGATATTCTCTAATGGTTCATTTTAATTGATTCATTTTTGTTTCATATCTTATATGTCATCAAACAATATACCACGACTGAATATTATGATATTTAAATGTAGGGTATGGTTTTGAAGTGTTAAGATCATGTTCTTATATCCTTATGCTTATGTTATAGTTATATGATCATTGATATCTCCCTTGATTACCCTTAATTAGAATCATAGATCACCCTTAATTATTTTTATGATACCTATGTTAGGATGAAGAGTTTTAGGAATAATATCTCTAAAAAGGATTCTAGTTATGAATAAATTAAGGGGATACTCTTATGAACCAACTGTTTATTTGACTCCATTTTCATAGGCACTATACCATTAGGATTATGGCATGAATCATTAAATTATATATTGAATATTCATCTATTATGATGTGATATCTATGTTTTAAAAGTTGAGGGCACTATAGGGTAGGTTCTTCATTTCATATTTCACCATATTTATGTTAATATATGTGATGACCATGTTCATACCTTGATTTTTAGGTTTAGTTATTCATTAAAGGTGTATTTTTGAGTTCTAAACAATGTGATAGGGTAAGTAAAATAATTATAAAATGTGAGTTAGTTGTGTGCCACATTGTTTTTGTTATTTTACGATGCATTAAAGATATGATTCTATGGGGCACGACCTATATTATTATTCAATAGACCTAGAAATGTTATCGAGTCATGATGAAAATTTTGAGGGATGAAAGTGAGATTAAATAGGTCAGTTTAAGAGTTTCCATGTGGGTAAAACATTGGGAAGAGTTATCATCCAGAAGTGATCTTTGATATTTTTGTGGGGAAGATCTTGGGCATGCCATAGGTTCATTGAGGACCCTCAGTGAAGGCAGGGGAATGGTGGAATTGTTCCTTTTGGTAAGAGATTTATTTCCTAAGGATAGAAGAATTTACATTAAGGTGAGGGCCATTGGAAGATTTTTTGTTCCGTTTTCTTGGTTAGTATTCAAGCATGAGACTAATGGTAAGGTTAGAGTGGGGAATTCCTTTAGTCCCTTATCAGTTGGAGCACATGGTAAGGAATTATAAGGGGTCACATGCCTTTTATGATTTAAACATAGGGTGAGGGGTTGTATTCTACCATTGTGATGTTTATGTGAGTGAGTATGATGTGTGATCCTTTGAGTTTTTGTGTTAGTGTGTTTCCGGAGTGGGTTATGGCGATTTGTTGAAATTAGGAATATCTGGTGATCTGGGATATATAGTTTATATATTATAGTATTTATGATCATTATTGTTAATTAATGGGACTTGAATTGTATTGGGATATATGATAATAGTGTGATGGATTAGGATGGTCTATGTGGATCCACTCATGGTATCATCCTCTAGTAGTGGTGGTCTAGGTATAGATTCATGGATAGCTGAGAGATAGGTTTTATGATATTTATTAGATGATTTTTTTTATTTTGAACTACTTCAAGATGATTGGGATGATGTTATGTTTTGGATAACTGGGGATTGGGGTGTAGAGTAAGACTACAAAAGTCATCATTATTCTTTAGTTATTGTAGGATCACATAAAGAGTGAGATGAAACCCATTATAACTGCTACATGGGTCTATATATGTTTTTAATTTCAAAATAAAAGTTTCCTTTATGATTTCTTTAAAATGATGTAATTTTTCTAATATTGAAATACACTGAATCCTGGGGATTGATTTGTAGATACACACTTCAAATGTGTTCATATTATTGATTTTAAGGTGGATCTATGTGCGATGATTCCTAATTTCTTTGTTATATGAGTATGGTTGTGTCTTGAATTTCCCATGATGTGTTTTAGATATTATGACCTAATAGTAATATGGATATAATAAATACATTTTTAGAATTGGATGATGTATGTGGGTGACACACTCCTGTCATAGGGCATGAAAAAACAATAATTTACTAAGTTAAAATGTTGTAAAGTGGTTTCCCTAGGATGTCTCCCAAGGAAGAGTGCACACAAAACGGGCTGTCACTTTAAAACGGAGGTAAAAATGTTTTGCTTCCGAAAGAAAATTTGAAATTCAAATGATTGAAAAAACTATGAAATTAAAAGGGTGATTAGGTCAGGGTTGGATTCCTAATTTTAATGCTATCCTTGTTCAATTTAATTAAAACCTCTTCTTCTTAGATGATTAAAGTGAGTTTCCACAATCGTTTCCTCTCTCATCCTTAGTGAAATTATTATTTTGAAAGAAACCCTTTCCAAGATCTTGGATTAGTAAACTCTCCTTCCACGTGTAAAATAGTTGTATTGGATATCCTTAATTGAAATGGTCAATACCAAATCTGGTTTTGTTTATCCCAAACTACAAAGAACATTCACTACACCTTTTACACGTACTGACGATCGATGAGTACTTCACCACTAATTCCTGGATTATTCCATCGTATATAAACCAGAAATTAGTGGAGGGAGATTATGATTACTCTACTAAGGCAAAAATCATTAACAGAATTAATATTCAAGAACGATAGCACTTGTTAATAAAATCCGCTATAAGAAAATGAAAACAAATTTGAAGAAGAACGAAAATTATTCAATTGCGCCAAAAAATTCAAGCATTACAATGTAGAAAACCAACCCTTCACCAATCACTCAAAATGTTTACCACACCATGGTAATGGTAATCGTGATGAAGGGGGAAGAAGAAGGCATTGAAAAAATTATGAAAAAGAAAAGAAATAAAAAAGAAAGCCGAAAAGTTATCCTTCTTGGTGTCCCGGAAGGAATGGGATGGAGAATGGGATAATTTGAGAGGGTGGAGCTCTCCTCCTATTATAGTCATAATTTGTCCCCCTGATGTTGACGCATTGTAGGCCCATTACATGAAATCTTCATGTGTTGATCCCTTCTTTAATGTTGTGAATAATTCTCTTGGTCGTGTCCCTTAAAAATATCAGCGGATTTGGACATGTATTCTGAGAGTTATGACCGTTTTACTCTGACTATTTATTCTGTCCAGTCAGACTCTCAAAAACGAAATCCTCCAAATTAGGGTGATTTAATGACCCCATAAATGGCCAATTCACGCAGCCCTTATTTCATAAAAGATTCTCCAAAACTCCTTTAGCGTCCACCCACCGAATATCACAACATTTGAGCTGAAAATGAATGCGTTATGGAGCCCACACCAAAACTAGGTAGAATTAAAAACAGTTTTCTTGAGAGAACTTGTGAGCTTCTTTGGAGCTTTCATATGGCCGATTCAGATTTTAGTCTAAAAATTGACAATGAAGCTCTGAATGTGTAGAATCTAAAAAATAATGAATTTTGAAATTTTTATTAGATTAGATAATGTTACGGCCAAACTACAGAAATAATTTAAAACTGTTAAAAATCCAAAAGGGCCCATTTTTACTATTCAGCTCAAAATAGCACCAATCTCATAAAAATGAATCAATTCATCTTAATAGAAAACTTTGTGGGTTTAAAATAATGATATTAAATATAAATTAATTGAAAATATTTTCTCTATCAGTGGAGTTAGGTGTCTCAGTTTCCTTGTTAACACACAACGACATTTCAAAATTTATTGGGTTTTTTTATTTCCCATATATACCTATAATTCATATTGTGTCATATATGAGAAACCCACATGATAGTTACCTATTATAAAATATTTATCACAAATACATGAGAAACCTAGTGAGTGTGTGGAACCCTTTATTTTACTTTTAGGTTACATGTCATATGGGAAATATGGTTGGAGTGGTAGTAAAAGTGTTTAGAGACTAGACTAAGGAGGGACCTGGGTCTTATGGTAACATCTACATTAGATATATTTTTTTGTTTATATTTTTTACATCATTGTACTACTGAGATATCCTTATCTTTTTCATGGGTTTATCTGATGAGTATGGGTAAAATTTTTATTGAAAATATTCACATGGCATGTTATTAGGGTTTAGATCCTAGTTTAAAAGCCCTTAAATTAATGTACTGATTAATTTTTAATTAGTTATTTATATTCTAGTTTGCATGATAATTTCAAGATTATAGTCTCCCGATGTTGTTTATAGACTCTTTCTATTAGTTGGTATCCTCTGGTATATAGGGATGTGTTTTTGAGGTCAATTGGAACCCCCAATCCAGCCGAAATATTTGTACATAAGAATGGGTGTTAAAAAATGGTACCATAGAATTGTTTTGGTATTATTTCTATTAGATAAATCAGCAGGTGTAGAATCGAGTGGTTGGAACTTGGGATGTACCCTGATTCTTTTCATCATGAATGTGTTTATGGTGGAAGCCGAACTTACAAGAGGATGGGTTATTTTCCTTTTTTTCAATGTTATGATTGAGATATGAATTCAAGAATTATTTTTGGGTCCATAATACTATTTATGGTTTTACTCTTAGATCAGGGTGGTATGAGAATATTAGTTCATGTATAATTATAAGCATCTAGGGATATATAGATCAATAAATAACTCCTTTCATATGAGTAATTTTTTAAAAAATGTGAAATGGCATTAAAAATGATTTTGGAGAAAAATTACTGTAAAATGTTAAGAACTAAATTCGAGAGGGGTTTTGATTAAATAAAATATTAATAATAAGTCAATAAATGTTTTCTTGAATAACACATTGGTGTTATTTAAATTAATTGAAACATAATTGGAGGTATGCATATGTTTTGTATTGATTACAAATATCATAGTAATTAAAATAAGGTACAGGATAACCCTTTAGTTGGTATGTTGGGATATTAGATGACTCATGTTTTGGTGTATGATATGTATGTTCGATGTATAGTTTGGGCCCTTTCATCGAGTTTTGGGTTTTTTTCACCCCTCTAGTGGGTTGACATAGTTGGGGGTATTATTTTTTATTTTTCTATATGAATCTATATAGAGGGATTTTATGTATTTTTAGAGTGATTTTATTGGGTATTCTTCTTAGGTAGAATGTCTTGAGTTGTTTTTGTTAGGGGGTAGATTGTTCTCAGTTTCCATAGAGGAATGTGAGTGAGTTTTAGTTGTTTTTCTAAGTGCATAGGAGAGTAACACTTTACTTAGTTTGAGGATCTCAATGGTATGGTATTTTATAAATGAGATTATATTATGAATTACGTATGAAAGGATGTTTCCTACTAATCTATTAATGATTCATGATTTCAATTGTGATTTGATAGGTTTCAGTTTAGTAATTGTGTTTTTGAGGGATTACTTCAGGCCAAAATTTTTCATTCAAGAATCAATAAAGGGAAAAAGACTATTGTTATGTGGAGGACTCTCTGGTGTATTTCATCACAGTAGAATGTATTTTTCATGTGTTTTCATCCATTGACTAAAGACTTTAATGTAAGGAAGCGATGTTTTTTTCCATGCTATATAAGAGTTTGAAAAGAGAATATATCCAATGTTCAATGGTGAATTAAGATCACAATACAACTATAATTGGATAAAAAATTTAAAATATTTATATAAAGGATTGTAAATTTGAATGGGATATGGGAATAACGAAGATTATCTAAATTTAGAGTCAATACATCAAAGTGGTTCAATGAATTTCATCATAATGGAAAGAAAAAATAATGTATAATGGGTTGAATTTTATTCACTCTTCTATGAGAGTTTCATTTTTGAGTTCTAAAACCATGGATTTTTAGGAGTTCATAGAGTAGTATTAGTAGGGTAATTTGGTAGAAGAGTACATTTCCAAATATGAATGTTTGTTCTATTTTAAGTTATCATTGATAGGAAATTTATTCATATCGGAATACTATTTTAATGAATGTCATAAGTACTTATTGAGGGTATGGGTCGTTTATTTTTTTGGACACTTATGTAGAGGTTTTCATGGATGAATCTGTAATTGAATTAGATACTTACCTTCTTTAGTAATATGCTTGAAAAAATAAATTTTGATTGGGAATAGAAGATGTCTGGTGAAACTCAGGATGACGGTGATAGAATCATAAATTAGTGCAGTCTATCACCCTCACAATAGAAAATTAATCATTCTATGATATAATATTAGTATTTTATGGATATTCAGTTTTACACCTAGTGATCAGATGAACCATTGAATTTCCATGCCTATGAGATTATGTGATATCTATATTGATTTGGAGTGAGTTCATCATGTAGGATAATGAATCCAAAAAAGTGACGTGGTGTTGTCATTATTTTTGTATGCTTGTTGTGATATTGTTATTGTAATTTTCCAAACCCTCTTCTATACTTTATTTCATTTTTTTGGGTGATATTGGGCATGATATGTTCTTAGAGAGTTATTGGTCCTCCAATTAATTATTTTTGTGTTCATTTTTAGGGCTATGTTAGGTTTTACAATCTCAGTGTGGTATAGAAAATTAGGTATGCGAGTATGGATATGGCGATTGTATAAAAAATACAATGGTGGGGAGAATACTACTGACCTATTATTTAGTGATCTCCATGTTAAGTGGATGGTGATAAATATCAAGGATGATGAAGATATGAGCTTAGCTTGTAAGGATAATAATTTTGTGTTTGTATAGATATGGATATCAAATGAATCTTATATGGTTCCAGGACCACACCGGAATTTATAGTTCATCTATAGTGGTTGGGGGAATTGATAATTTTTTAATTTTTTTGGAGTATGTTTTATAAAATGTGTTTGGTGGAGGTCATGAGATTCATAGATATTGTTTGAATCAAAACATTAGGTTTTGGGAGAGGGGTAAATGTTGCGTAAGACTATTGTTAGTGTTATAAAAGTCATTATATAATTGAGTAGACTACTATAGGATTTTGTTTGATTGGTATTAGTGATATATATTTTGTGTCAATTAAGAAATGATTGATTTTTTAGAGGACTGAACATGGAGTTGTGATGAAAATATAGTCTAGATTGATTGGGAATGGGTGTGATGGATCCACAAAAAATTCAGAATTTGGAATGTGTTGTGAAAAGGAATTTTAATGGATGAATTGATTATTTGCGGAATTTTCATGGATTCTTTATATGGATGAGAATCATTACGAAGGGAATTTTTAACAATTTAGGTAATTACATGTTCTTTAATATAGGGGCAATTTTATTACATTGAGTCCTGGAGAATAGTTTTTTTGAGAATCTGTATATGAATTTGGATTATAAGATTTTGGATATAAATGGGGTATTTTAAATGTGTTTAAAGAGTTTTCATAGTGTTGATATGCATTAGCATAAGTTTTTATTGGTTGTAGGTCTACTTTATGTGAATCATACAACATTGGGTACCTATTTGGTCTATATTGAGTACCTGGTGTAGCTGACAAGTTCACAAATCCCCTAGAGGGACACTAAGCACCAGATATCCTTCCAATGGGTTCCTAGTATACTCCTTGAATATTTTTTAATTTTATTTATAAATTAAATTATTTCAAAATCAAACAGATCCCCCCTCTCTCTTCAAAATAGCTCAACCCAATAACCTCCCCCCCTCTCCAAAAATTCTCTCTTTTCCCTATAATATTCCAAGAGATCCTAGAGAAACATACCCTACTTATTATATGTTTATATAGAACCAGGAGTCTCTACTTGATTAGACCAATGTAATCCCTATGATCCTTCTCCCTATTTTATGTGTTTCAAAACAATATTCTACTAAACCATTTTTTGGGACTATTTTTCCAATTTATCGATTTTAGGATAATTGATCTAATCCAATATGTGATATTAAATGAATCATATTATATAATCTTGAGTTAAGAGGATTCATTAATATTTAACCATATGTTCATGTATGTATGTGACATGGATTCATGTTCCATGGGTCCCTATATTGTGTATTCTATAAAGGGTCTGGTCGAGTCCTAAATTTTGTGATAGATGAGGGTTAATCCGTTTAAGAGCGTTTTTATTGCACCTTGATGGTTTCAGGAATTTTAGTTGTTTCATAGCTTTGACTATATGAGTAACATATACCAATATTTTTCAATAGACTCTCAAAGTGTCTTGGGCCATGTTGTAAATTTCGAAAGAATGTGGTGATCTGAAATGGGTTGGTTTATGAGTTTTCATATTGGTTTCCCCTTGAGTGAATTGTTTTGTGAGAAATGACCAATTTTATATGTGTGTGGAATGTCTTGGTTATACCATAGGTTCCTTGAGGATATTTGATTATATTATGGTGATATTAATGTGGTTCCTCTAGGTTTTATTTTTTCTTATCCAAATATATATGTAGTTACTCTTAGGTGAGGGCCTTAGAAAGATAAATTATTTGGTCGACTTGGTTAGTTTTTGATCCTAAGGCCAATGGGTGAATTAGAGTGGTAGTTAACATTATTATCATATTATATTTAGATCATGGTATGGACATAGTATCCATATTATGTTCATTAGGAATCAACCATAGAGTGGCGATTTGTGTTGTACTAGGATTATAGTGAGGTGTGTGAGGATGATGGGGGTTCCATTGAGCATATTGGTCAACATGTTTCTTATCTAGGATGTAGTAAATTTGGGTAGTTAGGTATTCTGGGTATGTCAGGTTATAGATTGGTTAGAAACTAAAGGATTCAGGATCAACATGGGTTTTTGTCGATCTATGAGTCATGATGGGTTGGATGATCACAATGTGATTGGATAGGATTACCTATGTTGGAGTTTCTTATGGATTCATCAACTAACAATTGGGAAGGTAAAGATTTAGGGATATATAAGAGGTTGGTTATGGGCAATGTACAAAATAATCCATTGGATTATTATAAGCTTATTCGTGAATTTGATTATGTGGGTGTGTCCTGAAGACATAAGTATCAAGGTATATGTTTACAACACCCAATTTATCATTCTTCCATAGTTCTTGGAGGATCGTCACTATAGTGAGATGATACACAGTTTCTCTTCTATGCAGGTATGGCTTTGTTTGAAATATCCCATCATGAATTTATTATATATGTTTAGGATGATTATGTTATGGTTTTATGAATGGGATTGAAGGGGTCTAAGGGATTGAGGAGTAAAGTCACACCACCTAGGTGTTCATCTTTCAGAGTACTTTGAAGATCTAAGTGAGATGATACCTAGTTTACCTATTACAATTTTCATATTATGTCTTCCCTTTCCCAAAATTAATTTTCTATATTATTTAATGATGGTGATGTGGATATGAAATATCCACATCTAAAATATTTCAATGAAATTGGGGTTAGTTTTCATAATGGAATGGTTATCACATGGTCACATATCGTGATTTCGTATATGTTGTATATTTATTTTCCATGTATACCAACACTATATATTTTGATATATATATATATATATATGTGAGGAACCCCATTAATGGTTCTGTATAGAGATTTATTTATCACACTCCACTTGGTAAACCTAGTGAATTTGTGATCCCTCATGTTTTACCATTAAATAATAGGTTATATATGGAATCTATCTAGATATGTTAAATCAATGTTTTGAAACATGATTGAGGAGGGTTTCAGTTAAATTGGTTACATCTCCACCATTTTTTTATGTTTTTTCTTGATTTTCTGATTGGGTGATCCTTCTCTTGAATATATGTCTGTATGATGTGTATGGGTTACATTTTCACACAATATATTAATACTACAAATGGGTTATGGTTAGTTAAGAATTTTAATTCCCCAAACATACAGTAATGTTTCATTTTGATTCAGAAATTTATATATTATTATATGTGATGATAGCAAGATAATTTTCTCCCATTTTTGATTATAGTTTCTCATCGCTATTTGGATTCCTCTTTTGTATGGGGAGTCATTCTTGAGTTCATGTGGAACCCCCTACTTGGAATGGTGGATGGTTACCCTGGTCAGGGAATTATTTCCCCCTCCCAAACATTTATAGTTATCATTATACATCATTTATGAACCATTACATATAATAAAATGGAACCAAATAACTAATCATAACAACTAAATACTCTTTAAGTATCACAAACGGATTAAAAAACCCATTATTAATTTATCTATCATCTTGGGCACCACTCATTCAATGTCCTAGAGAATATAATTACACACCCTCGAAATATTACACTACCACCTAGTTTAACTATAATTTATATTTTAGGGATTAAATAACTATGTCTCTAACATTCCTTATATCTTGGGAACAATCTAGTATACAACCCATCACTTGATAAAAAATATTATAATCCACCATTCAACAAAGATTCAACATGTAAGAACCCAGAACTTCTTTTCTGGTATGTTTTTCCATTTTTTGGAGTTTTTTAGAATAGAGGAGTTTCTGGAAATTTTTGAAGTACACGCCGTGTAATTTAAAAGTACACGCAGTGTACATTGATGCTACTTGAGGACGTGTGCTAGTCGTGTCATGACCATGCACATGACCATGTATGGGTGATATGGAGGCCACTTAAAGCGAAGTACAGAAAAGCCTAGTATACACCGTGTACTCCAAAAGTACACTTAGTGTACTTTTTTTTTCATTAAATGGACCGGGGTCACATCCTAACCCCATAACCATCTTCTTCTCTAGATCCTTCGACCAAGGGCGTCTCGTACAACTTCGAATCTCCTCTGATCCCCCGAGCCTCCATCCGTTCTCTGAATAGACCGTCGTCGATTGCATTGGAACCGCAATGATACACTCTTCCTTCTCCATGAACTTTGTTTTCCAATTCCTCCTATTTATAATGTTATCATGGGTTGAACTTTTTTTTTCATTTTAGTCGATCTACGACATTATAAATTGATTCAAGCCTCATGGTTCGAGTATATGGATCTCCTAGCATCAAGGTAGGTTGTTTGTGCCTTTCGGTTGGAGGTCTTTGAGTATTTGTTCAAATTCCACCAATATTGTTGACCAGGGTAATGGGTTTTTAGTTTCTTTCGTTTTTTGTTTGCCTACATTGCTTATATGATTGAGTAGAGTTTATTATTTGTGTATAGGGTAATTTACTGTGCTTTGGATGATTTTCCCATGCATGTTTTGATTTTTTATTACTGTTTGGTCTAGTATTCCTGTTAGGCTATTTCCAGTTCCATGCCTAGTTGTAGGATGGTGTGACTGCTGTTCTTACATGCTGAGATACTGTAGAATTTTAGCCAAGTAGTTCTTTAGGTTACTTTGGCCGTTAAGCGATGCGATACTTGCTGACTTTACACAGGGCTATGAGAACCTAGTGTACTATACCATAGGGAGAATGGACGTAATGGATTCTCTAGAGTGTCTTTATAATACGATGTGAGACTCTAGGGGGAATTGACGTTGAGTGACATCTTAGAGTGTCTGTAGTTGCTCAACGCGGGCCACAGGTGGAATGAGACGCTGAGTGCTTCTCCAAAGCACCTCTAGAATGATATGAGACTATATGGGGAATTGTCGGTGAGTGCATCCCTAGAGAGTCTATTATTTAGCTGAACCAAAGGGGTGAGACTGTGTGTGCCTCCCAGAGGGTTGCTCGTACTTGTAGGCTCATCCATAGGGGCTAGGCTGTGATAACTACCCAGAGGGTTACCTGATTATTCTACTTGCTTGTGTGGCTGCTTCCTTGTTTGTAAATTATATGCTAGAAACTGTGGATTGTTGCTGCTGTGTACTTCCCTGTTTACTGCTTTCTATAATTTTTCCTACCATATATTCACTGACAGTTAGGCACAGATCTTCGGGTAGTTTCTTACAGGTATTTTTGCCCCACAACCTATTTGGGTCATGCTTTTAGGCCCAAACCGATTATATTGTTGGAGGTATAGATAATGGAAAACACCCTTCTACTTCAGGTTCTTGATTGCATTGGATCTGGAGAGCATGGGACCAAGATGAGGATTGCGATGCTGAGGAGTTTTTTATCTATTTTCCTTTTGTACTTGGATTTAGTACTGTATTCATCGTTGTAACTTTTTTGGATGTTTTCCTAGATAAATTTGAATCACGCATCATTTATATATATGTGTTCCTATTGTATATCATGTTTAGTATTCCGTTGTTTACTTTTGTATGGATTGTTTACTGCTTCTTCTATTGTTATTTGTTTCTATTCTACTGTGTTCTCTGCCAATGAGGGAATAGTTTTCCATCTATCACACCCAAGGCCCTCGCTTCTAGTCAGCATCCTCTGGCATTCGGGGAAATGTGCTTGAGGCCATGTGACCCACCTTGTACGGGGATCCTCTGTTTGGATATTGGAACAAAGATGTTACAAAGTGGTATCAAAGGGGTTTCTTTTCTCTTCACATATTATTTGGAGACTATAGCCCGGGATAGGAAGGAATAGGTACTTGGTAACGAACTATGAATGGGAGTAGCTAACCCATGTACATGGAAAAGCCATACTACCTCGTTTATTGCAATTTTATTGGTTTTAAATTTTACAGTTGATTTGATTTCACCATTGGGTGATTCACATGCTTTGTGCCTTTACTGTTGTTGTTATTTCTGTACTATTTCTATCGCAACTCGATGATATTAGAGTATTCCATCTCATGCATCATATAGGCACTTGTTAGAAATCACATGCCATGCATTCTTACCATTCCATCTAGGATGCATTAGATATTGCATGTTGTTGTGATAAACGTCGTGTAGAATATGAATGCTGTTGCGATAGATGCTTGATAAAAATATCTACTTCTTGTTAGAGCATTGATGGAGTAATGTTTTACCTGAATGAAAGCCAAATTTTGGTTCATGAGGTGTTGTGGGCCCTCATGGACCGGAATTTTGTGGATCATTAACCTTTTTACCTTGTTTGTAACTTTTATAAGATCCCAAAAATTTATTCGCGTGGAGTATGTGCCCTCAAGGATGGGAATTTGGCACCTTAATGTGGTTTTATGTGTTTTCTAGGCTCCGGAGCAGTTTCTAAGGCTACTGTCTAGAAAATCCCAGAATACACGACGTGTACTTTATGGTTACACGCTATGTAGTCAATAGATGTGTCACTAACTGTACGATTAGGGACACAAGGGTTGTGAAAAAATATTGTAGGAACACAGCGTGTACTAGTTTAGCATGTTGTGTAGTATGAAATAGGTACCCGGCCGTGTCATGAACAAAACAGGTCATGTTATCTTTTTGCATACACACTGTGTTTGAATTTTACACGTCATGTCGTCTGATCTTGGTACCCGGCTGTGTCACGAACAACATAGGTCAGTGTTAACCTTTCTCATACATGATGTGTCTATCTGGAACATGCCGTTTAGTGTCATCCTTATGTCAGGACTTGTCTCTAACAACACAGGACTGGTAAGGCATGTCTAGTACATGTTGTGTCTGCCTTGAACACACAATGTAGTCTTGTCTTAGAGGAGCCATTTGGCTTAACCATGTATAAGGACTCGAGCATGGAATATGATTCAAGTACACACCGTGTGGTATTACAAAATTTCGTGTATTTGGGGTGTTACAAGACCAGTTTAGGTAGAAGTACATGCCCATGTGAATGACATAAGGGAACACGCTATGTGGAGAAAGAACACGCCGTGTAGTCATGTTTTGTATAACTTGAATGCCTTCTTTTCCATGTTCCTTCTTAGGCCATCTGTTTTTCAGTTCTTTCTAATGTTGATATAAGGTGTACATTTGAACTTGCAAACTCATGGCACCAAGACATCATACGGTTGTACGCTAGTTGCTAGGCGGTGATCAAACATCAGATATGGCCGATCAGGGACTTCCCATAGATCCACCAGTTGTGCTAGCCTTGGCACCAACAGTGATACCAGTTGGAGGCGTTGATGAAAAGTTTAGGGAAGGTTTTTTAATGATGATGCACAGCTTCTAGGGATATCTGCCTACTGCCACATCTATGGCAGACTTGACACTGGTTTTCCAGTAGCAGCATCCTCCAACCTTCTCAGGGGAAAGAGGACCTCCGGATGCAAAGTCATGGATAAAAGCCATGATGATGATCTTCGAGCATCTGGAGACGCCTCCAGAGAGGCGGGTAAAGCTCGCTACCTACATTCTAGGAGACTATTCCAAGAGATGGTGGGATGTGATCTCATAGGCGGGTCATCAGTAGGTTATGGCATGGGAGGAGTTACAACACAGATTACTAGTCTTTATCTAGATGGCCAAGGGACTTCACAGTTATAATTTCCTCCAGCGGTGGATCATTTCAGGGATGACTTTCCAGAGGAATTTTCAGGTTTTCCTCTAGAGCATGAGGTAGATTTTTCTCTTGAGCTCATGCCAGGAGTGGCACTGGTTTCCATTCCTCTTTATAGTATGGATACACCTGAGTTGCAAGAGCTCAAGAAGCAGTTGGAGGAGTTGTAGGAAAAGGGTTTCTTCCGAACGAGTACTTCTCCTTGGGGATCACCTATCCTGTTTGTGAAGAAGGAAGATGGTACCCTCTGGCTGTGTGTGGACTATCGGAAGATGAACTAGTTGACGGTTAAGAATTGATATCCTTTTCCGAGGATCGATGATCTCTTCGATTAGATTTGAGGAGCCCGAGTGTTCTCGATGATTGAATTGAGATCTGGTTTCATTAGTTGTGCGTTAGACTATCTGATATACTTCTTACATACTTCAAGAGAAGGGATGGTCTATACGAGATTATGGTTATGCTATTCGGTCTCACAAACGTGCATGCATTTTTCATGGCACAGATGAACAGAGTGTTCCATCCATACCTGTATTCCATCGTGGTGGTTTTCGTGGACGAAATCTCGGTGTACTCTTACACTCGACATGAACGTGCTACCCATCTTGAGTTCATTTAGAGTACACTGATAGAGCATCAGTTATACACTAAGCTCTCGAAATGCCACTTTTGGTTTGATCAAATTCACTTTTTGGGCCATGTTATCTCAGAGACATGAGTATCAGTAGACCCAGATAAAGTGAGAGCAGTAGTATCCTGGGAGTAGCTGAACAACGTCTTTAAGGTGCAGAGTTTTCTAGAGATGACTGGATACTAAAAATACTTCATATGGGACATTTCACACTTAACAACACGATTGACAGGTCTGACCAAGAAAGGGGAGAAGATCTTATGGTCAGATTCATGTGAGCCGGACTTTCAGGAGCTAAAAGGGAGGTTGACTTCAGCACCGATACTAGTCTTTTGAGAGCCGAGAAAGAGCTACATTGTTTACTGTGATGCTTCAGGTATCGGTATGGGAGTTGTACTTATGCGGGGAGATGGAGTCGTTACGTACGGGTCTCGGCAGTTGAGGCCACATGACTGGAACTAATCGACACACGATCTCAAGCTGCCGACAGTTGTTCATGCCTTACATTGTTGGAGGAATTATCTTCTAGGATAGCACATTGTGGTTTTCACTTCCACAAGCGTCTCAAGTACATCTTCACTCAGCGTGATCTGAATCTAATACAACATAGGTGGGTTGTGTATATTTATTCCTTCGACATTGACCTTTCCTATACGCCGGGAAAGGGCAATTCAGAGGCTGATTCGTTGAGCAGGAGGACTCAGATATAGGTAGTTCAAAAGGCCAGCAGTGAGTGTTAGCTTAGGGCTCTATTTTCTGAGATGAATTTGGAGGTGCAAGACAGATAGGGGCATAATTTTCTAACTTCTTTAGCTGTTACCTCTACTCTTCTAGATCAGGTACGAATGAGGAAGTTCATAGATTCTGAAGGCCTAGTATTACAGGAAAGCGTGTCAAGAGTGGACCCTATTACATGATGAACAATAGGCGGGGATGAGACCTTCGATTCTAGGGACACGTATGGGTCCCAGAAGATATATACGAGGAGCTTATGTGGGACTTTCATTCCTCCATTTGGGAATTTCATCCTGGCGTCACCAAGATGTATCGTGATCTGCACCACCAGTATTGGTGGCCAGGTATGAAGAGAGATGTTGCTGGTTTTGTCATGAAGTGTTCCACTTATCAGCAGGTGATGGCAGAACATCAGTGACTAGCAGGTCATTTACAGCAGTTTCCCATTCCCAAGTGGGTGTGGAATGATGTCGCGATGGAATTCGTGACTGGTTTTCCAAGATCTCCTTGAGGCAATGACACAATATGGGTTCTCATTGACAGACTCATCAAGGTTTCTCACATTCTTCCAATCAAGGAGACCTTCAATGTTGATGAACTGGGATTGTTTTACATCCAATATATTATACGTCTGCATGGAGTTCCGTACTCCATCGTTTCACACAGGGATGCATGTTTTACTTCTTGGTTCTTGATGGGGATTCAGAAGGCGTTGGGTACACAGGAACATTTGAGTATATCATACCATCCCCAGACAGATGGCCAGTCCAAGTGTAGGATTCAGGTGCTTGAGGATATGCTCTGAGCTCGCATTCTAGACTTTGGAGTTTATTGGGAGAGGCATATACCTCTTGTGGAGTTCGCCTGCAACAGCAGTTTTCAGGCAACTATTCAGATGTCACATTACGATGATCTATACGGTAGGCCATGTCGATCACCTTTATGTGGGAAGGAGGAGGGAGAGGTAGCTTTTCTGGGTCCTCGTCTTGTTCAAGAGTCCTCAGAGCAGATATAGTTGATTCAGAAAAGGATGGATACAAAACAGTCTCAATAGAAGTCTTATGTTGATCACCAAAGATGACCTGTAGAGTTCGAGGACGGGGATCAGGTTTTCCTGCGTGTCGCACTGAGGTTGGGACACAAGAGGATTCAGAGATAGGGTATGCTTTCACCATGGTATGTCAGGCCATTTGTTGTGTTGGATAGAGTTGGGCCGATTTCCTATTGGCTGTAGTTACCCCAGAGGTACTGGGAAATGCACAACGTCTTCGACATTTCTCAGCTCCAACGTTACTTTTCTGAACTGTCTCATGTCCTTCAACCTGATAAGGTTGAGCTTGAAGAAGATTCATCGTTTAAGGAGCATCTTTTCTGGATTGTCGATCACAATACTAAGGTTCTCTGTGGACGGTCTATTCCTTTGGTACGGGTGCTATGAAAGCATGGGCAAGTACAAGATGAGACTTGGGGGAGGAAGGCTAATGTACGATCACAGTGGCCAGAGCTATTCGGGGTTTCTTCTTCTATTCCTCATTAGGGAAATTGAAGGACGAATTTCTTTACGGGGGGAAGTTTGTAAGAACCCAAAGCTTTTTTTATGGATGTTTTTCCTTTTTTCATAGTTTTTGAGAAAAGTGGAGTTTCTGGGAATTTTTGATGTACACGCTGTGTACTTTATAAGTACACACCGTGTACTTTGATGCTGCTCAATGTTGTGTGCTGTCCGTGTCATGACCATGCACACAGACACATAGGGGTGATGTGGGGGCCACTTAAAGTGGAGTACGGAAAAGCCTAGTACACACCGTGTACTCCAAAAGTATATGTTGTGTATTTTTTTTTCATTAAATGGGCCTGGGTCACGTCTTAACCACACAATTGTCTTCTTCTCTGACTTCTTCAACTAAGGGCGTCCCATATGGTCACAAATATCCTCCGAGCCCATGAGTCTCCATCCGTTCTCCGAATCGACCGTCGTCGATTGCATTGGAACCGAAAAGGTAATCTCTTCCTTCTCCTAGAGCTTTGTTTTCCAATTCATCCTCTTTTGTATGTTATCATGGGTTGACTGTTTTTTTTTTGTTTTTTTAGATATACGACATTCTAAAGAGATTCAAGGCTCGTGGTTAGAGTATATTGATCTCCTAGCATCAAGGTAGGTGGTTTGTGCCTTTATGTAGGAATTATTTTAGTATTTGTGAAAATTCCACCAATACCCTTGAATGGGGTATTGCGTATTTCCTATTTTTCCATTGTTGTTTTCTTTTCTTGCTTATATGCTTGGGTATAGGTTATTATTTGTGAATAAGGTAATTTACTGTGTGTTGGATGCTTTTCCCATGCATTTTTTTCCAATTTATGAGCATTTGGTCTAGTATTTCCTGTAAGGATATTGCTAGTTCCATGCCAAGTTGTAGGATGGTGTGACTATTGTTTTCCATGATGAGATTCCATAGAATTTGAGCCAAGTAATTCTTTACGATACTCTATCCGTAATGCAATGTGATACATGCTGACTTTATAAAGGGCTGTGAGAACCTAGTGTAGTAGACCATAGGGAGAATGGATGTAAGGGATTCTCCAGAGTTTCTTTATAATACGCTGCGAGACCACAGGGGGAATTGACGTTGAGTGCTTACTCAGAGTGTCTGTAGTTCCTCGACATGGGAAACAGGGGGAATGAGACATTTAGTGCATCCCCGGTGCACCCTTATTATGATACGAGAATATAGGGGGAATTGACGGTGAGTTGTTCCCCAGAGAATCTATTCTTTAGCTGAACCAGATGGGTGAGACTGTGTATGCCTCCCAGAGGGTTGATAGTACATGTAGGTTGAACCATAGGGGTTAGGCTGTGAAAAATTCACGGAGGGTTACCTTATTGTTCTACTTTCTTGTGTGGATGCTTCCTTGTTTTTAAATTATATGCTTGAAACTGTGGATTTTTTCTTCTGTGTACTTCCCTGTTTACTACTTTCTGTACTTTTACCTGCCATATATTCACTGACTGTTAGGCATAGATCTTCAGGTGGTTGCCTACTGGGATTTTGCCTCACACACTGTTTGGGTCATGCTTTTGGGCCCAAATAGATTATATTGTTTCTGGTATAGATAAGGGCATGCACCCTTCTACTTCATGTTCTTGATTTCATTGGATCTAGAGAGAATGGGACCAAACTGAGGCTGGCTATGCTGAGGAGTTTTTCATTTGTTTTCCTTTTGTACATGGATTTATTACTGTATTCAACATTGTGAATTGTTTGGATGTTTTCCTAGAAACATTTATATCATGAATCATTTATATATATGTGTTCCTGCTTTATATCATGTTTAGTCTTCAGCTGTTAACTTGTGTATGGATTGTTTACTGCTTCTGCTATTGTTATTTGTCTCTCTTCCGCTGTGTACTCTTCCAATGAGGGAATTGTTTTCCCACTATCACACCCAAGGCCCTCACTGATAGTCGGCATCCACTTGCATTTGGGGAAATGATCTTGAAGCCATGAGACCCACCGGATACGGGGTTCCTCTGGGTGGCTTTCAAAACCGGGACTCCTCTGGGTGGATTCTGGAACCAGGACATTACACAACATCCATCAGTCCATTCCACATTTATTCTTTTATATATTCACAAAGATCAGTTAATCAAGTGGTTTATAATGCATTTATGTTATAGAAACACTAATAAATCATCTTAAAATATCTATTAGACAAGTCAAGTAAAGTTAAAGAAATCATTACGCTGCGCAACCCATTTATTTCACATCAAGAAGTTATAAAAACTTTATAGAATGGATCATATGAGAATCATGTCAAAATATGAAATTTAGCATATATTATTTAGTTCATCAAATAAAAATTACATGGTCATGTATGAATTAAAATGTAGTCCATTGTTTTTAGTGAAATGGATTGAATCATTTATAGAAATAAAATATTTAGGCGACCATCTCATTGTTTGTGAAAATGGAATTGATTTCATTTACATCTGGATGGAATCTATGTTGCATGAATGTCATTTATAACACATAGGAAATGACTCCTTTATATTCATGATTTCTTTATTATATTCCATAACTTAAAAAGGAGAAGTGATATTTTTAGGCCTCCACCCATCTTTTATGGAGATTAAAACTCTATTTTTTATGGGTTGATATGTTATGGTTATTTGACCATAAATATAATCCCGAAACACATTTCAAGATAGTTTGTAAGCTTTTGTGAATTATGTTTGATAAATCTCATCACTTATGAGGAATTATTTTCTAAATATGTATTTGGAGAAGAATTTCCTTATGCCGATATTATGTTAACAATTGAAGAGGGGGATACCCTTTTTGTAATATCATCATTGTTATGTCTATAACAACCAAAAAAATTATATTTTAACCTTTTTAATACTTTAAATAATATTTTTTGGATATATCAAAAATCCATTTTCATTAGATTATCATCATAGAACCTCAATGATAATATATTAAAAATAGTATATTATTTTACATCCTTGTGAATAAGATCAGATGAAAATACAATTTCTTTCTTAAAAGAGCCTCATATGGGAAATTCAATGTCACATTTACATCTATAATAAGGGGGGTTATCTGAGGAACATTTTAATCCTTGATCTTATTTTTTTCCTCAGGGGAGAGAAAATCATATGTGTAAATTAATTCAGAATGATTATTAATTGATTAGCATATTATGTATATCTAGTAGACTTATTTATCTAATATATTCCCCCTTAAAATATATCACTAGGGTTAGCCACCCAAAACTATAGTGCATGATAGATATAGAGAGATAATGATATCATTGGAGAAATATATATCTACAGATCCTAAAAACAACTTCTAAATTAAAAATCACCGATAATACTGGTGTAAAAATAATCATCACCTTTTCATGATCCAACAAAGGTGTTTGGTTTTTTTTATTTGATTTCTCACAAAAAAATCATTTATTATTATACTAATTTAATGTATGGTTCCACATTTTCAATTTATTATCACAATCATATGTACCCATGAAATTAATTGGGTTTTATTATAAAATTTTCATTTTTTGTCCCAATGTTCTTCATCATTAGAGAATCCATGATCGATTATTAGCAGACAAAATTTTATAGATGCCTATATAAATATAGTCTATAATTATTCTCCGCCATCTCTTTTTATTTAATTAAACATTCATTTCAATAATTTTCCATGGTAAATAGTTTGATGAATCCTGACCTCAGATTGATGAACGATTGGAATTTTATTTTATTAGTAATCGATCGAGGATTCAAAAAAGAAAAGAAAACACGTGAGGGGATTGGAGAGTGATGAATGTCAATGGAGAGGATGAATGACACATGATATTAAAGGGAAGTAGTTTTTAGTTTTCAATATGTCTGTAAACCCCTTATGAATTACTTTCTTAGTGATCGACAAGTATAAAAAGGCCATTAGATGAACATTAATGATGAATATGGATGTTGGTGGTGATTTTCCAATAATTGGAGGAACACACCATGAAGGAAAAAATATTAATGAGAATATGAAATTTTCAGAATATGTTTCAATTGTAATATAGTGTATAGTTTTTGAATAATGCATCAAATGCCCCCCATGATAACTAGGTCTTTTGATCTAGCTATATATCACATGATTTCTTCACTAGTTACACTATCATTTGGTTATAGGAAGCCAGACTCACCATGTATATGTGGTACGTGCATAACTTGTCATTTGGTATCACATACCCTATGGAAGATAAAACATTCCATATATCCTAGATCCACATGAATTTTCTGGATGAAAGTACACTACATGTAATCCAATTTGGAACACATATTGAATACCATACACTAGGAATTTCTTACAGTTTATGAAGGAATGAAATGAAAATTACTTCTATGTACTTGTGAATAAATCATGTAATACTTGGACATAATAATCATGAACCTTACTATAATTTTTTTTATTTTTTTCTTCACATGAAATGTGGATGGAAGTATATGAACAATGGAATTCTCAGGGACTACACACAATATATCCTTAATGTACATGTTGTTTACATTGTCCAGACATGATGATTTTCATATCATCTTTCTTTGAACTCATATTAGTGTGTTCAAGTAGTCCATATTGAACTTTTTATCGATATTATAATGATGTTAAATCCCTATTTGGAATCATTAGTGAAATAAGAGGTTATTTAGAAAAATTATTGTTCATTGACTAGTAATGGTATTGATTAGGATTTGGGATTAATATTACACCATAAATAAGGTTAGGAACATTCCTTGTGACATATTCATGATAGGGTCTGGGTCCTCTACAAGATTTATAGATCTAGGATCTTCCCCGGTCATGGGGTACATACCCTCTATCTATGTATTTGGGTAATTCATTGTCACACAATCTAAACTTTATGGGGAACAAGTCCTTTGTGAAGGATAGTTTATCCGTTGAATGTTGATCACACTTGGTGAGTCAAGGGTCCCCCACTATAAATTCTAAGTGGTTTCATGGGTTAAAAAGATGGATAGATTGAATTTTGGGGTTGATATTTTGGTTGTCATCCTTCTATCACATCTATGTGAAGATAAAAATAATATTTTTTCTTGGTTTCTCCACATTTAATTCATATCTATGTTTTATTTTTTCTCTTTTCTTTGTGGTTCTTGAGATCAATGTTCTTATTATATATTCATTATTTTTTTCTATGATTCATATTGGTATTTATATACTCACCTTTTTATGGGTTTTGTGATTATATGTTCCATGTATTATACAGATGAAAAAAGATCGGTGGTTATTATGGTAAACATGGTGTTGGTGGAGTGGTTGATTACTAGTAAAAAATATGATAATAATATATAATGTTGATGTCCAGTTTGATTTCATTACAAATATCCCTACATTATAGGTTCTTTAGTTTGGTTAACCATTGTGAATTATTGGAACGTATCCCCCCATTTTTAGATGATTCAACATGCAATGTTTTCTTCACTATATATCATAGTATTAGTTACATGATTTATAGATCATTATTTTTTTATTTAGACTTTACTATAATATCCTATGTGGAGATGTATTTTTTAAAGATGTATTTGTCTAATTTATCACATCATGTGTGATATGCCTACAAAGTGCATGTCACCAGACCTTGGCGTAATGGAGGTCTTTATGGGGTTACACACCTAGAATACATAGAATTCAAGTGGGTTTCTAGTGGGTTGGGTCAGGAAAAGGTGTTACTAGAGTGGTTATATATTTTTAATTGAGTTTACAGTTAGGTTTCTTGTGAGGATTGGTTTGGGAACTTATTGCACTGGTCTCAACTAGTCTGGTGTTTATATTTTATGTCTGTATAGAAACTGATGTATCCATACACTAGGACCATGATACTGTTGAATTCAACTCAATACTATTATTGATATGTTTAAGGGAATAAGTAAACTATAAATACATAATATGATAATTAGTCATTAATTTCCATGTCCTTCTTCAGTTAGATCCACAGAAATGCATTAATCATCAGGGTTCACGGTGTTTATTATAAGATTAAACAATGTAGGAAAACCATGCAAAATTTTGAGTTATCATTGTGATATTCTTACACTGGTGATTGAGAATCTATTCATTCACCAAATAAGTAATGATTTTTATATTTAGGTAATTGATGAAATGATTCCCCTATCGAGTGTGTAAGGATTAGTACCTCCTTATATAGTGTAGTTAGTAGACCCACTTCCCATTGTTCATACAAATATAACCACACAAAATAAGTAGTAGATCATTCATGTTGTATAGATTTATTATTATTTTATAATGAGTGTCCTTTATGTGTTCGGTGAGAGAGACCACCTAGGTTCTCTGGAAAGCCCATCTCTCAAATAGTAGTGTACTGGATGGAGGAAATGATGTGGGTATTCAAATTATATTGATAAACTTCCATTCATATTGTGGTGATATAATCCAATCATATTCACGGTGAATAATTTCATTTTTAAAACATTATAACCATTATGGAGCAATACGTACATTGTTATAGATTGATAATTTTTTTCTATGTGAAGTGTTTCCTAACAACGTTGTGATATGTTCACATCCATGAGCTATTATAGCTAAAAAAGGTAGAATATAATTTATAGAGTATGATAAAATATTCAATTATATAAAATTCCATCCCTAAACATGATTTTTTATGGATTCCTTCAAGTTTCTCTTTCATAGATATATCAGATATTGAGTTTTTTTGTACTGCATCCCCACCCACACTGAGGCCCTGAACATATATTTCTTAATAAAAAACATATTGGTGTAGGGAAGAAATGTACCCAAGGAAAGTGATACTCATCTAGGGTCATAGTTATTAGTATGAATGTTAGGATATAGGTGCATGGGATAGTATGCTGGAGGCATACACACACAAAGGGTTCCAGACTCAAGGATAAATAACTCAAGAGTTTTACAAGGGATCTAAAAAGTCAGAAGATAGAATTTTATATCCCTATGGGGGATGGTTACATATATATAATTACTAACTAACATGATATGAAATAAAAGGTATATTGGTGTTATATGGAATTATTAATGGTAAGAAATTCCCTGATCAAGGACTTCCCTAAGGTTGACATGGTGGTCCTTATGGAGGCATGTACAATAGAGGGGTTGGTGGCACACAATATGGAAATTCCAGAGGTGGTTTTAACCATGGTCCTCTTCCACAATTTAAACCCAAGTGGTCCATTCTTTTCTAAGGGATATGGTAGTTTTTATTTGTTTATATACATTTTATGGGTGGAAAAAAACTAAGAAACACCCTACAAGGATCGAGATACAATTTTTTCTTCTACGGTAGAATACAAATTCATAGATATCAATATGATCCTTTACTTTATTACTTTATCCATACATTGAGATATGGAAATCATGGGGGAGTCCATATCCGAACCTATATAGCTAGAGACTCCCAATATAATTGATTATATGATCCCCCAGATCTATTGATGATGCATGATTTTTCATGTGGATAATTATTTTTATAGGAATCCATAGTTGATAAGATAAATTCTCATGAAGTTATAATTTGTATGGTTAGTTTATCCTTAACTCATAACAAAATATATTACTCTCATCATATAGTGGTATGATATCATGTCGATGGATCGTAGTTTTCCTTCATGGGTGTTTTTGACCTTTATTCATGGTGGGAAGGGCCAATGAATGTGAAATTGAATTTTATCACCATTTATTTTGAGAGTTTGGATCTATTAATATTGGATGATTCAGATGACAAACATCCTATATTTATGGGGGAATGTATGGATGTATTTCTCAAGGATGTACTTGGGTTTCCCACTTATTAGGAGATCAACTTCAATATTGATATGTTTTCTGAGATCACTATGATATCATTTGCATAATATCAAATCATCCCGATTGAGGTTAGGGAGTTAATGGTCTTTTTTGATGAACTTATAGGGAAGGTCATCATTAATCCCAGTGTGCATCCCTTTAGTAAACTATAGTTTTTCCCCTAAGAAGGTGAATGGGAGCTTGATGATTTTTATTGACTATCTTCCCCAAAATTAGGTGTAGATAATGAAATGCCACTACCAAGGATCGATGAACTCTTCAACATAATAAATATAGATAAGTAGTTCTTGAAGATAAATATTATGTTATTATATAACCAACATATCATTTAAAATTATAATTTAAAAAAGGTGAAATTATAATTCTTTTATGAATATTATTTGTTTCTAGTGATACTTTTTCTAATTATGAATACCTCGATTGCATTTATAGTAGAAAAAATAGTATTTTTATCCTTTTTAGGATTATTTTATTTTTTTATTCATTGATTATAGAATTTTTTTAATATTTACGATAAAAATTATATGTTTCGTAGGATTATTATGGGCTTTCTATGGGAGAATTATCTCTATGTTAATCTCGTGAATTTTCAATTTTGAATATGAGCGTTACAATTCCTAAAAAATGTTATCTTATAGGGTGATGTAACTATGGAGTCAAAAAATATTGAGGCTTTGATTTCATATGAGCCACTCAGGAGCATGATTGAGGAAGAAATTTTCTTTTGGTGGGAGAGATACTACTAAATATTCATTTTATACTTTTCATGGATTATAGATTCCATGAAATCCATTTACCCAAAGGGACAACCTTTCATTTGGTCAATGTGATGTTAGAGATATTTTGACGAGCTAAGGCATAGATTTATTCATGCCCTGCTTTAGAGGTAGTCAAAAGAAAGTGTCATGTATTTGGTGTTCATTGATGCCTCTAGATCTGGTCTTGGTTTTGAGCTAATGCATAAAGAATTGATGATTGTTTATATTCCAAAATA
Organism: Viscum album; assembly: GCA_963277665.1. Lineage (NCBI taxonomy): Eukaryota > Viridiplantae > Streptophyta > Magnoliopsida > Santalales > Viscaceae > Viscum > Viscum album. The sequence goes on from OY728127.1 coordinate 277,751,445, forward strand.
GTTGATACCTCGATATTGGATATGCAATAATATTGGTATAGTGTACTTTATGATATAGCCTATCTTGTATCCTTTGATATACAGGTGATTTATACTTAAAAGGTTTGATATTTTATTACCTATATTGTAATGTATTGTTGTTTTTTAATTCAGGTTCATTTATACGTATAGATCTTTTATATTGGTTTAATTATGTATATGGATCCTCGATATGAATAATTTATGGAATGAATAATAATTTTAAATGTTCAAATGATCATAAAACCATGGGAATATATTTTAGGTAACACATGTTATTTTCCATATGATGGAAGATGACCCCAACTCCCTTCATTGAATGAATAGTGCCAATATAAATGGTAGTGAACCTCTAGTTCATGGTGTGGATATATGTTTAATACCACTTATCCTAAACTGATTCTATATTTATTGTTTATTCTCCATTTTTATTTGAGTAGAAATCATGAACACACCATTATAGATAACATGTCCTATGATAGTGTACAAGGATTCTATTATCTAGCATCATCCCTATGGAGGCAATATTTTGATGGTTGTTTCACGGTGATATTCACAAAACATGCACGATCAATATCAATAGAGATATATTACAACGTTTTTCTTATATTATTATTATATTTTATTATATTCTTTAGGATTATTATTTTATGTTTATAAATTCGTAAAATTTAATAGGTTTCTTCCACTATGATGATCATGAGATAATCCTCCTACAAAACCCTTTAGTGGTTTTTAGACACTTTTATCTATAAATAAACATGTTTTCTTAATATTTTAAAAAATAAAATGGACATAATGAAGAATTCTAGGACCCATAATAATATCTGATAAGTAATGGTCAAATGTCATCCACCAAATTTATTTTATTAAAATTATGCTATATAATAACATAATGGGTAGTGATAGCCAGATATTGCATTATAGGATAATGTAATGTGATATTCTTGGTCGTAGGGTATGACTAATGCATATTGTAATGTATTTTACACTGTGTCCTATATTTTTGTGTGTTTTGTAAGCTACTATATGGTGATATTATAGGTTACAACTAAATCTCAAGCATTAAAAAATGTATTGATGAATTATAAAAATATAAGTGATAATTATAATTACAAATCACCCCTATGTAAGATTCGTCAAATATATCTTACTTAAGGTGCACCATGTTCTTATTGTCCGCACATATCCTATCATAAACTATGATATTTATTAAAAAAATAACATATAGAACCATGTCAGTGTATCCGGAGGAGTAAAAATGTCCCCCAAATATGATTCCCATCTATGATTTCTTATCATATATTATGACTGATTATAGACCTTATTAATCATAGTATATGATATACATTTAAAAATAAAAAAATTATAATAATTAGAACATTATTAAGATTTATAAATTTTTTATAAAATCTAATTATTATACATTGCAAAAATTATTATTTCATTCCAAAATATAATAAAAAAATTGTTTTTTATACATCCTCTTTGAAATATTAATTAATATTTTATTTATTTTTTCATAACATTTAAATATTAATCTTTAAAAACTATTTATAAAATATGAATATTTTTATACTTAAACTTATGGGATATATTTATTCTTTTTTTTAATATTAAATTCTAGGTATAAAAATATAATATTCATTTTACATATATTATGATTTCAGTTTATAATTGTTGTTATTAGATTAAAATTAGTTATTGAATATAGCTCTTACATATTAGGTGTTAGATATATGATTTAATTGGAATCTATCATGAGTAATATATCCCTGGGTAGAGTGAATTTTTTGTGAAATTCACACTATATTGAATTATGATAACTTATTCAAGAAAAGTCTGGGTTTACTATCTGTGGCTTCATGATTAATCATATAGGGATTATCAATTTCATAAATTTATAATAATTTAAATGATTTTATTACCTTAGGTGTGAGATGAATTTGGTTGTGTGTAAATATGTTTAGATTCTACATTTGGGTGAGTAAAACAGACTCTGAGTTTTTTTAAAGTGTTACATATTAATATGTTCAAAACATATTAAATTATTTGGATAGATATGGGATTGCAAAATAAAATCATTAGAATCATGAATACAAAAAATATAACATTAGATAATAAATACTTCTTATGATAAAATAGTTATGGATTTAATATTAATATTTTGTTTATTAAATTAGTAATACATTAAAACTATGCCCCTAAAATAGTAATTGTGATATTCTTTCCAATGTAAACACATTTCATGGACTTCATCAATCATTCAGGTAGGTCATGATGAATATGGGTTCTAATGGATTATCTAGTGTAATGATTGATGGGTGTGGGTGAAAATAATAGCATTAGGCGACCATATTCAACTATGAGATTTAGGTTTCACATGTATTGGATAACCTAATAGAATTTAGTTACCAAAGAAATAGAATTTAGTTTATCCATATGATGGATTTGGAAAAAGGGTTCTCTACTCAACTATCCAAAAGACAAATGTGATATAATTGGTTTTATTACATACCAAAATATATTTGTGATGAGAGAAATTATATTTTGATAAAAAACATAGTGAAATATGAATATTATATCACTAAAGGTAATGATATTCTAGGTCATCATTTTAGTGGGAGTAATTTCATTAAATATCCTTGATGAAAATATATAAAACATGATACTCACCTATTGATATGTCTTTTTTATAGAGTATGTAATGAATCATGTTTATCATTTAGAGATCACTTATTATTAAAACCTATTAAACATTTATAAATTGGTATATAAGGTTCATAAGTGTTTTCAAAGAGTGTAATTCTAAGAATATGAGTCTAAATGTTATAGAAATCAATTTCTCAAACTTTGACTAATGGGTGTTAGATACCAGGCGTGTTTCCCAAACATGTGATGATAAAAATAGACATAGATATGGGATATAATTGTTGAAAATTGATGTAGATATATGTGTTGGAATTTGGAAAAACATTAATGCATTAGAGGTAAACAATTAGGATCTTAGTCTGCATATTGGATCTGTTATGTTGTTTCCATTTAAAATAATTGATTTCAATATATTATTTAGAAAAATGGGTTTTTTAATTATTAACTACAAGAGTTGTCATATATATATGATCAAAATATTTTAAAATACTAGGAATATGGTAAATGTATTATTAATTGTGATATGGATAACCGTTTCTCTGATATTTTGAATTAATAGGTGAAGGTGGATTCTAACCCCACATAACATTTATTTTGTTACTAGAGATATATAAATGAGAAATTTATTAAAAGAAACTCTAATTATGGATTTTTAAGATCATTTGATTTTCAAAATTGTGATACATGAATATCTTCTCTAGTATTCAGGATGACCGTATAAAAGTTTAGTGGAAATAGTGAAACTTTTAGTGGACTATTTTATCTGATACATAGTGATTTATGTGGATTAATGAGTACTCAAGAACATTTTTGGTTTACGTGTTCCATTAAACATTTACTAATGAAATTATTCAGTATTAATATGTGTTTATGATGAGAGACATGTTTCAAAATTTATAACACTTCAAAGAGATTAAGAATGATGTAAAAAATAAATTGAAGAAAAGTATTCATATTCTTTAATCAGTTCAAGGTGGTGAATACATAATCTAGGAATTCATTGATCAAATATGTGACTATGAAATTATTTTGAAAGCCATTAATCCTATAACACCACAATGTAATGGAGTATTTGAGAGGAGTAAACATACCCTGTCAGACATGGTTCAATCGATGATGATTTAGTATCACATTATTGTTTTTATTTCTGGGGTTATTATCTCAAAACTACTACATTTGTACTATAAGAAATTAAAATTAAAGTATTTATGAAGAAACCTTATGAGTTATGGGTAGGGAAACATCCCAATTTAGTTATGATATGTATCTATTCATGAAACCCTTAACAATATTTTATCCCTAAGGAATTCAATTACACAACCACTAAAGTTACCTCTTGAGGAGGTTATATGCTAATTTCAAAACAATCACCTTTACTTTTGAATTTTTGTACAGAAGATGAAAAATGATATTTTTTTGAGTTGTGAAAAAATAAGGGAAATCATTTATTAGTAAAATAAAAATAAGGGTGGTGGATTTGAAAAACAAATTGGAAAGAAAAGAAGTGTGAAATCAGATTTGGAGTAGTAACAATGAACACGATTCAAATTGTACACATGATACATCCTTGTTAAAAAATATATCCTAATTAAATTTCCTAATTTATAATTCTACATCTCATAATGTAAACGTAATTACCCCAGGAAACCATTCTAAGAACTCAACATAGGCATTTATCTTCCTATGAATGTGATTCAATTACTTAAAATCCCCCAAGAAATCAAACCTGATTAAACTCACTATGCTGAGAAGAATTACCTTACCTAATTTTTTTTAATAGTATTCCCTAGAGATCCACTCTAGGGTACAATGATATTAACACATAATTTACATAATCACTTTGATAACAACAATAAAATTCTGGGTTTTACCATCCATACATATAGAATAAGAAAATATTATTTCATCTCTTACATTCGGAGGATCATTTCTAGTTTAGATCTTTAGATAATTAGGAAAATTCATAAACTAATAAATCCCATGTTCTTTGTAATAAGTGGAGAATTTTTTCATTATATATATATAATTAATTAATTCATGATAATTCTGAAACATCTCCCATAAATTATTCTACACATGATTTCCTTATAGATATATCATGTGTACAAATTTTCTTCATAACATGGGAATGGAATAAAAAAAATGGTTTAAGATAAAACACTTATTAAGGGAATCATATAATTAAATAAATAATGGAATAAAAATGTAATTAATAATATGGAAGGAATAGATAAACAACCTGAATCCATAATCATATAAAATTGGGACCATGTTATATCTATGATTGTAAATGAAAACATACATATCAATAATACTAATCTCCTACTAATGTAATGAATAATTCCATACATCAAACAAAGTTAGAGCCTAATTCCAACACACTTTACTTATCATCGAGACCATAATCAAGACATCATGCTAAATTGGGGAGACATACACCAAATACCCAAACTTGTTTTTCCTAATGAGACTTGTCAATACATCAATGGGATATATAATTCTTGGACCCACCTATCACCATATTATATCCAATAAATTCATAATAATATTCATCAAGAACATTACTACCATTGTATATGTAAATTATTACTTACAAACCATGGATATCCATAAAATGATAAATACAGAAATCAATACATGGAACCTATGTTAGCAGTTAATAATCACAAAGATTGTTAACAATTTTTTACATGTTAATAAAAGAGGTTACCTGATCATAAAATATCATAAGAAAGAATTTTTTTGGTCAAATAATATATAGTCTACTTTCCAATAATCATTTGTAATAGAATAAAAAAATATAATACACTAATAGATTTACTAATGTTAATAAAATAACATTATCTCTAGGTTAACATCAACTAATATTAATTATATAAAAATTGATATTCGCACTATATAGATAAAATATAGAAATCAAGGATTATAATATATAGATATTACATCATATTCAATGAATATTCATTACATTACCAAACACATGCCTGAGGACTATAATAATTTAGTATCTTTAGAGATGTAGAATAAAAAACAACTGGTCCTAAGGTAATCTACATCATATGACACAATGATCTTAATAACTAGAAACATTCTTGGACATATGATACATGATACATTTTTTATAACATATGGAAAGGAACTAAAAGAAATCATGAGATCATATACACAATGTGGATAAAATAATGGAGATACGCAAGCATATCATGGACATAAGAGTATGATAACATAATCATATCATTGGAAAACCATTCCCTACAAATCTATGATCATAATATTGATTCAATGTATAAATATTGTCATTTAATAAGACATGATTCATATGATAATCAAATAACAAGATCCCTGAGAGCATAACATTGGAAAATGACAGAGATTTGTGTAATACACATAAAAATCGAAAATCTTATTTAAGGGATACCCACCAAGACATTCAAAACATTTTATGTTCGGAATAACCATATATGTACTGGCTTCGGGCTTGGGATGCCTACCATGTACCCTCTTTTGGACTTGAGATAACGTCCCATGTACACCTTTTCAGGATTGGAATAAAATTTTCTGTACCCTTTTAGAACATATACCATTTTTTAATACCCAATACATTAAAGGAATATATTGGTCCCACCCATCACATAATGAAAATAATACATATCTATGACACAATATCATAATACATTCATCATATCATTACCAATGTAATTAAATTAGTTTTCTAAACATTTCAACATATCATAACATATAGAAAAGAGAAATATTTCGTAGTCATTTCATCATAGCATAACCCATGGAAATGAATAAGGATTCATAATAATTCAATCATGGAATAACTTATGGAAAATAAATGAGTTTCATAATAATATTTTTATCCTAAAAAAATCATAGGAATTATATGAATGCTATCCTTGTATCATATGAATAGTAAGGCATAAGTGACATAAAAAATATATCATCTTTGATATAAATTGATTTTGAATGATCATTTAAAATATTTCGTGTGTAAAATATCCTTTATTCATTGAAAAAACATTTTAAAACATAAAAAAACCGAAAAACCATTTTTAAAAAATAACCTTAAAAAATTATAAATGGTTCTTTGAATAAAATTATGGTCAGTATGGAAATAATTTTTGTTAATTCCGGAGACCTTAAATAAAATATTCCTTTCACTTTTCGGTAATAGGAAATGGTTAAATATTTAAAAAATTATATAATTATTCATTATTTCTTTTTTAAAACAATTAAAACTTGTGTAAAATGTATTTTAAAAATCATAGGAGAATAATTTAAAATGTTTGAAAACATTTTAGAAAACATGTCTCTGGAACAAAATATATTTTCAAGAGAAATGATAAATAAAGTTGTATTTTGTTAAAAATATATTATCAATTATTTTAGATACGAAAGATTTGAAAAATAGTACTATTACATGAAATATCAAGAATAAATATAAGATAATATGAATCATGATTTTATGGATATATGGATCATAATTTATTATCATTCGGATCATAATCATATTTAATCTTGATAGAAAATGATATTGTAACATAACATTTTTACCAATTTGGTAACTGTTAATCATAAGTCCCATGAAAGAATAATGATAAATGAAACATAGAATATCACAAGAATAAAAAAATAAATTATATTAAATTTCAAATAAAATGTATATGCACCTCATAAAAGAAGTTATGAAAATAATATTACATATGTCTCAAAAAATGGAAATTGAGAAACAAATCCAATACCAATTTTTAACTTCTGAACCAAAAACCCCATGAAGTATAGATTCTAAAATGGATATGTAAATCCCCATAATTTAATGTATAAGAATAATAAAATAAATTCATGGTATGTATATACACCACATACAAAAAATAGGCGTTGAATATGGAATGTGTCTTATAAATGTAAAAAGTGAGATGAGAACTCCTTAACATTGTTTGGACCAAGTTGGATGGAGATATTTTTTAGAAGTAAGATGAATTTTGTTTTGAAAGTGGTTTTATTTTTTTAATGAATATATGTCAATTCACATTATAAAAGTTGAAAATTGGAGTAGCCATCATATTCATGATATCATAATCACACTTCTTAAGAAAGTCCTTTAGATTGAGAAGAAGATTTCTGGAAGAAAATGTTCATCAGACTCACCCTGAGTTTAGATTGAAAGAAAAATCATAATGAGGTGCTTCTTTTGAGTCTTATGGGATCCAATAAAAATCTTACAGTCAATTTATTTTTTTATTTCCCCCAAATAATATTTAAGTTGAATGTTTTTTTATTCTATCTTGCTGAAAGATGGGGGGAATGCTTCCAATCTTATTAAAGATATGTAAGAACTGAAGTTGTTTCTTGATGAATGAGAAGTGAAAATAAATTTTATTATGATTAAGATGAATCTTAATCTGATATTAAATGATATTAATGTCATGAAAAATTCATTCTTAAAAGAATTAATTAGACGAATAGGAAATTTATTTAGACAATCCATTCTTCTCTTAGTCCATTGAAATGAGATTACCAAACACAAATTGGATAAAGGATGAGAAGGTTGATCAAAATGAGAGAAATTGAAGTTCCTAGTTTTCAGTCATACCAAATTTCAAAATATTTAAATATTCTTTGAATGAATTTTGTGAGTATAATAATCAGAATAGAGAAATAAGTTTGGTGCTAGATGTTCAATGATATCGTAATAAAAAAAGAATGATGTTGATTAATTCAAACATGTTGATACTGTTACATCAGACGCAACATGCCATAATAATCATTAGAGTCATAATTTTTTTCATTATGATATTTTGGGACCAATGAAAATTAAATGAAGTAATTTATTTTGGGTATGACAATAAAATAATGTCATAGACTGATAAAAAATGTATCCAACCATTTTAATCAAGATTAACTGTTGGTTTAATTTTGGTGTTTTGGTATTATGTTGGACAATAGAAAAGAAAAATATGTTTTTTTGTGTTTCATTAACATGATTAAAAAATGGGTCAGGAGCCATTAGAATGGAAGTTATAATTTTTACTTGAAATGAATTTGAAACCAATAATTTGATGTAACCTGACACTAATAACATTATCTGATTCCAGATAATTGGTCTAATGATATTAAAAAGAAGTATATTGTTTGAATAAGATTCAGAAGTTATGTCAAAGGGGTACATGAATATTGAAGAGTTTAATGAATAATATATTAGTTTTCATGAGTTGGTATAGAGTATTGAATTGGGAAGAATAATGTCTTACATTTTCCATATTTTGAACAAGAGTATCATTTTAAAGAATATGTTGCCATCATCATAATATGGAAATTAGAATGGTAAGGTTATTCCTTCAACTAATAAATAGAAAATTAATGAGATATCATTAATTATTATTTGTTTTAATGTGGGAACAGAAAACCATAGTGACCAAATGCCTTCATAGAAATAAAAAAATTGTAATGGAAAATGAGAAACAGAATTAGACTGATGTATGTTAAGAATAATGAATAAATATTAAATAGTAAAAATTGTATTCAAGAATCAAGAATAGTGGATAAGCATTGAAGAAGTCATAAATGCATCCAGAATTCAAGGGAAATGGGAATTTCATGTAATTTAGCTAAATAGAAAAAGGTTTTAGAGTCCCGAACCAAAATTTTTTGGGATACTTATAAAAGGAGGAATGACTTTGTACTTTACTTAGTCAAGTATTCTTGAGAGAGAATCTCTTAATTTCAAGGGAGAGTAAGTTTCTATATTTTTATTACATGATGATGTTTTCTAGACAAATGAAGAAAAGATAGGTGACATGATCTTATTTAGTTTGTTAAAAACATTAGCTAGATAATTGGACTGGTAAAATCATATTGATATTTTAGGATTGAGAAAGAAGAGGATTATAATTGTTCCACTGGTATTCAAACAATTCCTACTTCTTGGTAAAGAAGTGAGGAATTTTTTTGATGATTTTTTTTTCAAAATTTGTTTAAGAATCACCATAATTTTTTATACCAAAATTGTATTATATAATGTAGAGATACATGAGTAATGAGAACTATTTTATTGATCATTGTACTTTATGAGTGTAAGGGAATATCCTACTCATTGCCTTCAATATAAAATGACTTTTTTGTAGTGGATTTTGTGGTATTGGATTATTTTCAAACTATTCAAAGGATGTGCCTACTCTTGTATGGTGTTGAACCTTATAAATTATTATCTTCCTATAGATGTAGATTTATTTTTTTTGAGTATAGAATTAAATCATTAACAGGTTTGAAGGCAGTTTCCAAAAAAAGAAACATAAAGAAAGAAAGATATCATTGATTCAACCTCTACACCTATTAGTGATACAACAATATTGACTGGGAAATTACATGAGGTATCTAAGATGAAGGCTCCCTTAGTTTTATTATTTATTGATATTTTATAGGTAATATAATGGAGAATTTTAATTCTGTCAGTTTAGAAGGTATTTCAATATTCAGTTAAAAGAACTATCATATCTATAAAGATAGATTTTGGACAAATCTTATGTCTCTTGGGTATGATGTTCATATAGCTTCAACATATTTACACCCTTATATTGATGATAAATTCCCTCTTACATATATTTAAATGATGAATCCTTTGAATGATGGAAGATCTATGAATGCTTTACTGTCATCACTTTCTAAAGGTGAGTTTTTAAGAGTGAAGGGTATTTCCACTTCCAAATGTATATTGATAATTTGAAAAGTATTTAGGATTGAGATACAAAAGGAAATAACGAAAAACTAAAAAACCATAGGCTGAATTGTGATGATCTAAAAATGGTTGAGTATGAAACTTTTGGTATACTCTTTACCAGGGTGAATGATATTGTTAGCACTATCAGATGTCTTGGTGAAAAGTTAGAGGAATATATGGTAGTTGAAAATATGTTAAGAATTATTTTTGAAAATTTACAAGCTAAAGTTTCCTTATTATAAGATATATATCCTAAAACTCTATCTCTAGATTCAGTCTATTGAACTATAATTACTTATTAAATGAGAAGAGAAAAGGTTTTGAAGGGAAATACAAAATAATAGAGAGAAATGTATCTCAAATCTACAAAGAAATAAATGTCTTGGAGTTTTTGGAAGAAGTTGATGTTGTGGACTCTAACCTAAAAAATGATCTATGTAACAATATTTATGAAATTATATTCCTATTGTCTAAAAATGTGAGAAGATGGACTGATAATTACAAAGGGAAACATACATTGAAATGTTTTTAATGTGTATTTGTTGGGAAAATTGTGGCTAATTTTCCGTGAAGAAAGAAATAATGGGATCTTTTTTAATAAAAAATAAGACAAAGAAGGCCATTGAAGAAACAAGGTTATATGGCTTTATATTGTTAAGGGGAGATATATAATTCTCCAAATCCAAAATTAAAGGTTTCTTATCTAAATATTATAAAGAAGAAGATATTGAAGTTGAATCCAAAAAATAAAATTATTATTTTGATGGGAATAATTTTATTAAAATAGTGGAGAATGGAGAATTTGGAAGCAAAAAATCATAAAAAGAAGATAATAAATCAGAATTCTATCTTAAAAAAGAATTGAACTAATTCTAAGGATGATTTGGAGGATTGAAAATGAAATTAGGAAGCCTAAAAATAAAAATTCCTCATAAAACAATAAATAATGTTTCCCCAATGATAATTTCATGAATTGGATTATGATAATTAATTGAATAAATAAATTATTATATAAATATATTGTAATGAACATATTTTAGTTATGCTAAAAAAATAAGTGGAATTGGAACTTGTTGGAAAAAACATTTTATTGATTAAAAAATAGGAAAAGGTTTTAAAGAATATATCTATGATGTTGGGTAATGTTATCATAATAAGGAACTAGCGAAGGGTCAAAATAATTTACCTTAAAATGTTCAAAAGAAAGCAGGAATATAATATGTGATGAATAAAGATGGGTATGTTTTTTATTTGGCTAAGACCAAGAAAGAGTTGACATCACATGTTACTAAAAATTATATGTCTGAAAAAGGATTAATTACTTATAGTTCTGATAAGGATGAAAATAAAATTGAGTTGAAAAATAATATTCAGGTTGAAGATAAAATGGTTTGTGGTCAACAATGTTCAGATAGGAAAGATAAGAAGGTTTCTGAGAAACATGTTCACAACTCTGGTAATTATCGATGTTTCAAATGAAAATATTCTTTCTCTGCCTACTACTATAATTGGAGACTATTTATACACATGAAAAATATGTTTTGGTACAACTAACAACATTATTAATATTCAAAAATTCACAGAATAAATAGTTTGAGGGGGAGTCCATACCCTTTACTAATGATGTATTGGAATGATGTTCTAACAAAACCAGAGAATGTTCGTGTGAAAATTAAAAATAGGTTCCAACCCATAGGAACTAATTGCGAATTGTGAAAAATCATAGAAAACCATTCCTATGTATGTATTTTCTTATTTCTGATACAACAAAATTTTGTGAACTTTTCTTATAAGTTGGAAGTTTAAAATGGTACAGGGAGAAATCACTTTTTGTTGAAATTACTCTCATAGAAATAAAAGGATAATGAACATGGATTTTAGATAGTAGAGTTTCTTATCACATGACCCGAGGTTTAATTTTTTTGAATAATTTAGAATAATTATTATAGTGAATGGTGAAATTTAGCAATAATGAATCACACAAAATCAATGTTCTTGGATTATCCATCATTGGGAATGAAGCAATGAAATCCACGAAATCTTTTTATGCTGATGGGTAGGAAAAAATTCCTTAATGTTTCAAAACTTTTTGATGAATTCAAAAATTTTATTTTTAAAAGATGGAGTTCTCATGAAATGTGAGGAAATTGAAAGATTTTAACTTGTGGCCAACACACAAAAGGAATACTTTTTCATGTTGGTGAAATACAAAACTCTTATTAATTGGGAATTGTGTAATAAAATCAAATGTGTCATAAAATTATGGGTGACATGTGCTAGAGGAACTTGAAAAAATATGTAATGAAGATAGTTTCTATGGTATTCCTTCTATGTTAAGATGAATATAATTTTGTTTCACTATTTTTTAGAAAGGAAATATTAAAATTTCTTTGCATAATAATTTTGAAATTTGTTTAGAATAACCACTATTACATATCCATTAAAATATCTATGGGTGAGTCAGAAAACAATCATCTAATGTAGATAAGTACTTCATCACTTTCCTTGATGGATTTTCTCACATTAATTTAGTTATTTATATGAAACATAAGTATGATTCTATGAAAATTATTATATGATTCGAGAGTAAAGTTGATAAGGACTATGAGTATTCATTGAAGGAGTTGATAAATAAAAATATTAGTGATTATAGAAATAAATAATATGTAATTAATATTGAGTATCATAGAATTCAGCATGAGTTTAGATAACTATACACTCCACGACAAAATGGGGTTACTGAAATGAAGAACAAGAGTTTGGTGGAAATGGGGAGAACTGTGTTACTTGAACATAACCTTTATCATCACTTTTGGAGGCAACCCATGTGTATAGTTGTGTATATCAAAAACCGATGTTTCTATAGGCCAATATGAAATATGACTCCAAATAAAATGTTTTATGATAAAACTCCTTGTTGGGAAAACTTAAGAGTTTTTGGGAGTCCATGCATCATAATGATGAAAGGTGGAAATATTGGAATGTTTTAGAAGAGAAGTGAAGATGGAATTTTTGTTAGATATGCTCTCGAAGGAATGAGATATAGGTTTTTCAATAAAAAACATAAATAATTGTTGATTCTATTGATGAGACGGTTATAAAGAAGGGTGAGGAAGATAAACAAACAAAGGATTATTACTAATATTTGCAACATAACAAATTTTTAGTTAACAATCGTTATATGGACAATGATAATAATAATCCTACTCAAGAAGAATAAATATACATGACAATTTCATGTGATGAGAAAGAAACAATAAAATCTCATCTCTGGCTGAGGAAATATGTGGAAGCTTAGAACATTATTGGTGATCAATATCAAATGTATCAAATAAAAAAATCATCAATTTTTGTTACACACACATATTTGTTTTAAAAAGACCAGCTGAATAATGTGAATTAGGATTTTGAGTATCCAGAAAGACATTATTGAAGAGTTGAATTAGATATAAAAGAATGATACATGGGAACACATACCCAATCTATATAAAAAATGTTATTTTTACAAAATTGGTTTTCAGGAACAAGATGAATGAACAAGGTAAAGTGATAAGGAACACCAAAATATTAGTGCACAAATGTTAATCATCGATTGAAGGAATTTATTTGGATGATAATTTTACTCTAGTGGAAAGATTAGAATCATTCAGAATATTTATTTCTATTTTCTCCCAATGAATTTAGAAAAAATTTCAAATTTATGTCATTTCTACATTTTTGAATGGGGATCTTGATGAGGACATTTACATTGAGAAACCTTGTGTATTTGTTTTTTGGAAAGATGAAACAAATGTGGGTAAGATGAAGAAATCCTTGTATGAGATAAAACAATCTCCAATAGCATTATATTCCAAATTTTATACTTTTTGAGGAAGATGAGTTCTATGAAATGAATATTTGATAGAAATATTTACATGAAGGAAAGTCAGGAGTTTTCCCTCATCAGAAGTTTTTATATTGATGACAATATCTTTACTGGGAATGATGAAAGATCATGTGAAATATTTTCTCAAGAAATGATAATATTTTTTTACATTTTTATTCTGGGATTAATGAAATATTTTCATGGGTTATAAATCTTATAAAAGAAGAAAAAAAATCTTTTTTCTCAAGAAAATAATACTAAGGAACTTCTTATAAATTTTGTCATGGAAAATTCAAAACTTGTTTCCACACCGATTTCACTGGGGACCAAGCAGTCTAAAGATGGAGAAGACATCGAATCTGATCAAACTACGTTTCAAAATATTATTGGAAGTTTTTTTTATTTGAATGCCCCTAGACTCAAATTTTTTTATTCCTCCACCTAATGTTTATGATTATAGATTTCTCTTAAAGAATCAAATTTACTTGTTGGAAAATAGTTCTCAGATATATCAAAGGAACCGAAAAATTTAGAATATGATATGAAATCTTATAATGTATCAACCTTACTATGAATCCAACTCAAAATTATCACTCGAATCATATTGATATAAAATATCATCTCATGAAAGTGAATTTGGAGAAGAATAAATTAAATGTGGAGTATTCTCCTACATTAGAACAAGTTTTTGGTTTTTTTTAAAAACCTTTAAAAATAATATTTTTTTAAATTGAGGATGAACATGGGAATCCATCAACATTCTCATCATGGTTAAGGTATGTGTTTATTTACCCTATCACATATTTTCTTTGTATATTTTTGTCATAAGGTAGAATCATTTCATAAATCTATCGATTTAATATGTAAAAAAACATTTAAGTGGGCATGTTTAAAGGGGGAGTTTTGGGTATGTTGTGATCGCATCATGTAAGTGTGTAAACTATTCGAAAACTTTGTTGGAGTGGTTGTACAAAACGTTTTTTTCATGATATTTGAATAATAAAAATTTAATAAGAATAAAGTTGTGAGGAAAAGCTATGTGTGTTTCATATTCACAAATTTTGTACATTATGGATCTTGTATCAATAATACTTGTTTCCAACAATGATTTATCTCAAGTAGTCTTAGAATTGTTGATAATTAATCCACAACTTGGGGTTAAAAATTTTAATGATTTATTAATCATGGTTTACATCAAAATCCAAAGGGGGAGATTTTTGGGACTAAGATGTGTGGATAATAATTTTTAAAGTAAGAAGAAGTTTTTTTGCAATTGTGATATATTTTTTGTCAAATTATATTAATAAATTGACTTTTTAAAAGATGAAAACTAGAATAACCATCCTATTTCATAAATCAAAATCACACTTCTTGGAAAATTCTATCATATGGGGAAGAATTTTTTGGGAATAAACTATTCATCCAAATCACATTGAGTTCATAATGAAGAAAAAATAATATTGGGGTGATTCATTAGAATCTTCCTAGTTCTAATAAAATTATAACGATGATTTAATGTTTTGTATTTCCCAAAACTCATATGTAAGTTTGAAAACCTATGATGCTATCTTGATGAATGAAATGGGGAGTGATTCTAATCAAATTCAAGCTTGGTAGGAATGAGAGATATTGTTGAATTAATAGGAAGTAACAATATTTTATGTTATAAGTTAGGTGATGTTGAATATGATATTAGGCATTTTCAAAGTCATGAAGAATTAACTCCTACTAACATGTGTTTAACGACATTGAAATATTATATATAAAACTATTTTTGGTCTTAGTCCATCAGTATGACATTACCAGACACATATTTGTTAATGGATGTGAAGGTCAATCATAATGATAGAAACTAAATGAGATGGTTTTTAGTCAGACAAAATTATAAAAGATTTAAATATTTTGTGAGTGTTCTTGGGGAGAATCATAAAAATAAAAGAGAAAGAAGATAAGCGTTGTATGTTAATTTATATAGTATTCATAAAATAAATATGTTTCTAATGTCAAAGAAACTGATATAGGTATATCATACTCGATATTCCATCATAATAATCAGAGGAAAATTGTTTTTTGGGAGTTATTAGGACCAATTGAACGAAAAATATGTAGTATTTTTGGGGACCAATATGAAAAGAAATTTAGAGGTTGATAACAAATATATTCAACCATTTTACTCATGATGAATTATTGGTTGAATTATTTTATTTGGAAATCATGTGGGCCAATATAATAAAACATAAGAATATAGTGTTTCAATGATATGATAAAGAATTGGGTAAAGAGCCATTGGAATGAAGATGATACTAATTAATCATAGTTAATTCAAGAACAATAATCAGATGTAACTTATTACTGTTAACATCAATAGATTCAGGATCATTATCTTGGTGAAAATAAGAAGAATAATCTTGTTTGAATAATATTCAGAAGTGTTATCAATGGGGGAAAATAATCTTGATGAGTTTGAAGAAGAATATAATTTTATTACATATTTGGTATGCATCATCATAATGGGAAGACATATGCTTGAAAATTTTCACATTAGGTTTAATATAAACGTTTTTGATAATCTATTTTCTTCATAGTAATAAGTAAATCATAATGGGAGGATTAATATTTCAATTTTTTTACTAAAATGTAATGAGATATCATCAGTTAATTTTTTTCAGGAGTGTCTAAAAGATAGGAGGGACTAAATGCCTGCATCCAAGTGAATAAATTAGAATGGAAAATTGGAATTAGAATCAAAATAATGTTGGTCATGAAGACTAAAGAAAGATTATGTTGTAAGATTAATCAAGAAGTGTTGTGAAGAGTTGAGAAATGTTCAGAAATTCATAAATGAATTTGAAATTCAAGGGAAATGAAGATTTTATGAAATTTGGAAGGGCAGGAAATGGTTTCAGAACCCCACCAAAACCTTCTGGGGGTACCTCTAAAATGATGTAAGAACTCTGTACATTCCTTACTCAAGTACTGAATGTAGAGATGCTCTGATTTTCTTGGATGAAGTGGTTTCCAGATTTATCTTACATGGTGAAGTTTTCCAGAAAAAATAAGGAATGAGACGAAATAATAGGATATTCATCTTGTTATCATATTGAACTATATAATTATACTTAGAAAATAATATTTAGATTTCAGGACAGATGATGAAGAAGTTATGAATTGTTTTAGTATTAATATGATATGGTTAAATTTTTTCATATTGGGCAATCAGTCTTGGGAATGAGGATGATAAATAATATTGAGTATCATTATGATGTTAATAAGAAGTTCTTTCCTACTTATGGGTAAATAAGTGAATATTTTTTTTGAAGAAAATAATTTTTATATTTTTTTCTGAAGCACCATAACAAGCTTATTACAATAATATTCTTACATAATATCATGATACTTGAAGAACATTCTCTATTGTATTGATCATACCACTACCCTAGTGTAAGGGAATATCCTACTTGTCTTATTCCACACAAAATGATTTTTTATAGTGAATCATGTGGTGTTTGATTGTTTCCAAACCCTACTAGGGAAGTAGATACTCTTTTTGAGTAATGAAACATGTAAATTATTATGTTCATGGGGATGAGTGATTTTTTGTCTTAAATGGAGAAATAAATATTTAACAGGATTTGAAGGCTCTTTAAAAAGAAAAAAATCATAAAATTAAAAGATATCATTGATCCACCCCTCCCTCTCACAGTGATTTAAAAATCATTAATGAGAGATTAGAACCTTCAGTCATAAATTATATTGTACATGTTGAAACATGTTTCATAAAAAAAATAATTTTATTATAGATATAATAAAGAATAAAATTTATAAATACCATTCTATATATGTTTTTTATGACCATTTATTAACAATTTATTGTCAATTCTATGTTAATGTTATGTTTTAGAAATTAACATCTTTGTTTTTCATAAATGTTTTGATTTTTTAATATTTGGTATTATTAATTTGACAATTGTTCCATAATCTACATAATTTTAATCATTATATAAACATCATATATATTCAGAATATTTATTTTTATATTAACCTATAAATGTATAGATTGAAAATAAAACAGATCGTTCATGGAGAAAGTAGGCAATACGTATGCATGAAGGTTGTTTCCATTTTATTGGAGTAATGAATGAACGAAAAGTAAATGATATATTATAATTATAGAATTATTTTTTATGTCATATATATCATATATTATTATTAAAACCATCCTTACTACCTTCTAGGTAATGCATGAACGAATTACATCTCTTCATGAGGTGGTAGTCCGCCGTACAGACAAGTGATGTTATCGTATTCACAAAAAATAGAGTGTGGAATGGAATGTGGTATATAATAACTATATAATTATAATTAAATAATATATATCATATATAAGTATTAAATTAAACAATATTTCTAGTCTTGATTGTAGATTATGTAAAAAATAATGAAATCAGTTTGTGAGGTGGTTGTCAGCTGTACACATGAATGATTATTTCCTAACCCATTTGAGGGAAGTGGAGATGGTTATAGTTCATTCCCTTAACAAATAAAATATCTCTATATGGAATAAATTTAGGTTAGTATATCACCATTTGATAATAATGAATTATGGGTGTGGAAGAAGTAATAAAAAAACACTCGTTGATAAATTTTTCCCCTTCTTCAGGTATCATCCTTAGGATTGCAGCAAAATCCTTTCTAGGATAGTCTTATGTAAAAAATAAGGCTTATAGTATTAGAGGAGAGAACTTGGGAATGTATTTTAGATGTTATTTCATGAACAACAAATTATTTTATTGAGGGGTGGCCTTTTATAAGTGATGTGAGTGACATATTTGTAATTACATTAAAGAAATAATTCCACCATTATTTTTTCTGGTTTAAATGATACAATAATATAATATTAAAAAAAATAGATTATATAAGTGTCAAATATATCAAAAAAATGTTATTTTTAAATGATTTTGGATATTTTTAACCCTTATAATTTTCGTTTAACCCTAGATAAACCCATTTTTACCTTAACCATGGTAAATATTTTTTACTTTTTTTACTATTCATTTTGGTCAAAAATTTAATTTAACGAATTAGATAATATATATCATTGTTATTAAAATTATGAAAACCATTTTTAAAAATTTCCTTCACATAATTAGGAATATTTAATTTGAAATTAATCCTGCAGACATGAAGGGAACAAGAATTTTTAAAGCGAAATTGTTCACAAATTTACAATGGTTTTATTTAGAAATTATATATGAAATTAATTAAAATTAAATATATATTATATTAATGGATGTATAATTGAATTAATTTTACTTTAAAAATCGAAAATATATTATAACTTTATTAAAAAAATAAATTAAAGGTATCTTTTAATTAAAATTCTGTAGTTTTCAATATTTTTCAAAAGATGAAACCTCTTAGAAAAATCCTAAAATATCACCCTATCATAATATTGAAATTATGATTGAAAATTTTAGGTATATTTTATAAAATTAATTTTCTAAAATTTTGAAAAATTATTTTTATTAATAATAAAAAAACAGTTTTTTGATAAAATGATATTTTCAAAACATATAAATATTTTACAAAAAATTAAGAACTTTTTTATAAATATTTTTCAATTACATAAAAATATTAAAATTAATATTTAAATATTACTTAATACTATTCATATCACAATGTTTAATAGCTATGTTATAAAGGTATTGTTTAAAGAACTATATTTATAATATATAATGATTTTGTTAACACTCAGTGTCATGTGTAACATAAGTATTCATAGTGTAGCGTGTAGTGAATGTTTAACATGGTGTTTCTTGTAACACAAGATTTATTTGCTGTTTAGTGTAATTAAAACATAACTTTGTGTTTCAAGTAACACATGATATCAAATAAATTTAATTTTTTAAAAGAAATATGTTTCACAAAAACATGGGGTGTTAAAGAGATAGTTATATAGTTAAGTAAGTACTACAAATAGATGATCAAGATCTATCTAGAGAAACAAGGTTGATGGATACAAAAGAACATAAACCTATAAGTGAGTAATATCAATCAAAGGATTTAAATATTAAGAAGGTATATCCCCATATGATAATGATAGAATACTATATATTACAATAAAAGAGAGAAATTTACCTAACTAATTTGAAATAATTTCAAATAACTATCATAAATCAATGAATGAAAATTAATTTACAAAAAATTCTGACTACCGAGGAAAAATGAATCAATTGATACTTTAATAAAATAATATTAAAAGGCTAAAAAATCCCATGAAACACAAATTATAAGATAGAAATATATCCACAGGCAGTGAATACACCATACAACAGAAACATGGTTCAATTTTTTTTTAATGTATCAATGAATCAAAATTGAGACAAAGAAAACACTTTTGACATTAGAAACATTCAAATAAAAACCCATTGAAATAGAGGGATTTTAATTTAACATAAAATAAAAATTTTAAAATATAATTTCTGATATGATATTACAAATATGAAGTATATACATCTTATAAATGAAATTGGGTACATAATATAAAGTGTGTCTTAAAGAAGCAAAATTGGAGACAGAACCCTTGTTTGTTTCCTGACATTCATGAACATAATATAACCTTATATACCAAATAAATAAATAAATAAATATATCAATTAATAAATTCATAACCATACCTAGATTCATTTTTTATTTATACATTTTCAGAAATATTCATTATCTAAAATAAGTCTTTATATTTTGTACAATTGATGTTTGTTAAATTTGGTCATTTGTTCTAGTTTCATAATAGTAGTGTTAGTGTCTATTCATCATTAAAATTTCATCATTACCCAATAAGTAATGTTTCCATAATTAATATTTTATAATTATTTATGATCTTTCAATAACCATTCATGAATGTTTTTATCTTTATCATTGAATAAGAAATTTATAATAAGCTTGTTTCAGTGATTCTGGACAATCTAAGGGTGTTTTTTAATTAATGAATAAAATATTAAATAATATCTTTAGAATATACAAAATCATTATTTAAAGAATTATATTATATAATAATAGTAATTATTTCTCTATATAAATTCATGATATAAATTCATAGGATTGTTTAATTACATTGTTAAACAGATCCAAACATGAATATGCATGATTTGATTAACAAATATGGGGGGTTTATTATCTTATAATTATAATTATAAACCCCTCGTACAACAATAATTTTTAATTTAATATAATTTAATATTATTATCTATTAATTTATATTATTTTTTTTAATTTGAGTAATTTTTATGTTATGATAATTAATGTATTATGAATTTTAAAAATATTAAATGTTTTAAGGGTCACATAGTTAGCTAACATGACTTTTAAAAACATGGAAAAACCACGAATATCTCTATGTAAGGGGTGAATTCCATTTTAATTGTTAAATCATTGTTAATAAGACATATGGGATCTTAGGGAAATGTCGGTGACATGTTTTAGGATGTTCCAATAGCCACTATTTTATGAGAAAACCTTTTATGAAACATTTATCCTAACTATGAACGATGCCTAGAATATTTTTTAAAAAATTATTATATTTTCCTTTATTATTTTTATTATTATATTTTAATTTCTTCACACCTTTCTTTCTCCCCAGCATCAAAAAACCCCTCTCAAGATACACCTCCTTTCGTGATACCTCCCCTCCCTCGATCATCTCTATTTTTCAAAATTTTCTTATAGTTTCAGGAGTGATACAATCATGTTATGTTTATTTTCTCACATCTCTTATATACAATTCGGTTTTCCCCCAACATTTCTACACATCACCATAGGCCAAGCCATAGGTAGTATTTCCACTAAATTTTTATTTCTCTTCATTTTAGGGTTTGTGAGGGTTCCATCTTGCTCACTTGGGAATCCACCATATGAGGAAACATGTTCTTTACCATCTACCATCGTTCCAAGGTAGTTTTTTCTCATGCTTAAATTTTAATTTTTTTACCATTAAACGGTTGTTTTTTAATTTATATTTTACTTGTTTACTTAATATATTGATTACTTTTATTTATTTTTTATCGGGAATTTTGGATTTTAACCCAATTTCTATTAAAAGAGTGGGGTTTTAATTTTTCTAAAAATCATATAATTTGGTTATTTATAAACCAAAAAACCAAAATTTTATTCTCATTCATGATTAGCAATTTTAAATTTATAATAAATATTTTATAATTATTTTTTCCATTGAATTTTTTTTAAATATATTACATATTAATTAAAGTTTTATTTAAAATTCCAAGTACTATTAAATTAGTTAATATTTTTTTTAAATGAAAAACATAATTGTATTTTAAAAAAATTTGGTCATAGGATATATATAAGAATGTATTTTACAATTTCAAAAAAGGCATTTTATAAAATGTGAATTGATTTCACTAAATAGATTTGATGAATCATTCTTGAATAATGATTTCAAAATTGGATTTCAATACGAGGATTTAAAAGAGTATTTTATAATTTCAAATGACTATAAAAGGGTTGGAATCTTGAGTCTCTTTTAGTAATTAGCCTTTTAGAACTACAAGATCATATTGAACCTCATTTCTATTTGATAATCATGGGTTGTGGCCAATATTACATGCATTATGTTTCATATTATGTAATGCTTATATTAAAAATGTTATCTCTTGAGAGGGATCTAAGGGTGAGGGTTTGTTATTTGATATCATCAATGATTCTTATATTTATCAATATTTATTTTTAATGTTTCTGATTAATTCCACTCATTTTTTGTTTAGTCATAATTTCATTATTTTTTTCATTGGAATCAAAATTCTTATGTGGTATAAGATAGTTATGAAAGGACTTACTTCTAATATATATTATAATGAAGTAAATATGTCTTTCTACTGAATAGTGACATGATGGTATATTCTACTAATTGAGGGAACAACCCAAGTTTGTGTTTCTAGTTTTGGTTACCTAAACTTATTGACCATAAGGTATAGAATATGGTCCCATTCATCAATTTGGTATATTGACAAAGGGGGATCCTTTTGTCTCTTTTTTATTTTACTCTATACTAGATATGTTTGGAACCTGACCTAGTTTTTCCTTTACCTGAATGCCCCGAAGGCCTTTATTTTTTATTGATTTTTTACAATATCCCTTTTAAGGGTAGAAGGGGAACCCTGGGCATTTCAATACATAAAGGTATTAGTGGAATTGAAAAATTACACAGTATGACTACTTGAAACTTCCCCTACCATGAGTCTGCCTTGTGATCAGATCTCTACCTTTCGATGGCTATATGAATAACTGTCATGTGTAGAGGTGCTCATTCCTAGTAATGATGGAAAATTGCCTACCCTATCAATCTTTCAAATCCAATTTCTCTGCTCGGGTGAATGCGCCTTCCTCTAAATCCTATTCCAGTGTCTTTTCATTCAACCATTTGTTTCCATTAAATTGATTTTGTTAAAATCACCTTCAATTTTATTGAATTATCAGAGTATAGAACATTATATAATTTAATTTGGATAATTAGGATTTTATTTCTTTCCATAGATTTAGGTAAGATATACCTATAAGAGACTAAGATTGTACTAGAGGCGACCATATTATTATTTGTATGGGAGGGAGACTCATCCAGATTAAAGAGGTTGAATGTTTTTCTCTTTAATACATTATTTATTTTATAATTTCTAATTTGGATATGATGTTGGGCATATAGACGTGTTATTGTGTTTTTTAATTAGATTTTAATTTGCATTTCTATTAAATATTTATGGTAAAAAATCATTCCCATTAAATGTATCTAATTCCCTTGTGCTTGAAAACCCCCAAGCTGGTCCAGAACAAACCCTGGGTTATTCATAGGATGATTCAGGCATCCAATGGATGGAAGAATCATGACGGTTTATGAAAAATGGTATCCATTGTAAGTTCATCATATTTAATTTGTTATAAATAACCATTTATTACATGGATATAATGTGTTGTGTGGAGTTGGTTCTTCCGAACATGAGAGGAATACGTGGGGGAGAGCTTCACAAAATCTATTCTATTTGGAAACATGAGTTTATTGTGGTAGTTTGGGTGATTGTGTTGATGTGTTTGATATGAGAATGATGTTTTTATTCCAAATGATATTTAAGATATTTGAGGATTTGTGTTATCTTTAGGTGATGGTGGATAATGAACTACAGTCACATAGCATTCCCCATGGCATTTCCAATGCTGTGGATATTGTGTGTATGATTCTGAGGAATCCACTAAACCCTCAAGAATGTTCATGTTTTATTATATAATTTTTATAATTTTTTTTTAATTTCTTAATAATTACTAATGTGAGTACTCACTTGTGGGATAGAAACTAAAGAATTTATTGTGATGTTTAATGTTATCAAAATTCTTTAGGTTCAATGATTTATGTTATGTTTTAGTTTCCAATGAAATTTTTATATTTTTTGAGTGAAATTATATTTTCTTAATTTTTGTAAAACATTTGGTTTCAAAACATATTTTAGTAGGTTAATTAGAATGGTTGTTATCATTCTCTAAATTATATTTTAAAAATTGGATGATCTTATTATGGGATTTGATAAAAAATATTATGAAAATAAATTTTATTTTAGAGGAAAAGTTTTTAAATGAACCAATTCAGAAAAATGACTTAAATGTTAATAAAATGAGGAAATGGTTTTATTTTTATATAGAACAATGTATGATATTTTAAAATTATATATTTAAATATTTTGATTCGTTTTAATGAAATCTTTTTTTAAAAATATATTAGTTATGCATTTCATTATGGGAGTTTATAATCCTGGATTTGACCCTTTATAATGGGACAATTAAATCTACGTTGTGTGCCATAAATTGAATTAGATCATGTATTATGTTAATTATCATTTTTCAACCCATTATTTTTAAGGGGAAAAGTAGATGGTTGGTATCACATGAAGATAATACTAATAATTTCTCTTAATTTTAGATGGGACTTTATCAATTATGGATTCTACTGAAACTCTGAATAGAGTGGGGGATTTATAAACCCTTTTCTCTCAAAGACAATCTTAAGAAATTGGTTTGTTAGTTTTGTATATGAATTAACATTGGGAATTTAGTGGATGGATCATTCAGGATTGGTGATGGGTGTTATTTTCTATGGAATTCCTCTATTTAGTTATGGGGTTTGGCTAGTGATTATTTGTTCTAAGGGGTTTAAGGTGTTTTTTAGTAAAATGATTCTTTTTGGTGTTTTAATCGGGTCTTGTGGAATATTGGTTTTCTTTTCATCTACTTAATGGTTGGATATAATTATTTTTAAAAACTTTTTTTTGTTATATGGTTGATGAGGTTTGTATATCGATATAAGGATATAGGAATAACATTGTCTGAGTGATTGAGTAGCTAGGGTTTGGATGGAACCAGTTCCATTTTTACAGTATCAAATATATGTTTGGATTCTATTAGGTTCTCTAGAATGTGATGTAACATTATTAAGACTCTATATCACACCATTATTCTGTGAATAAAGATAATTTCTTGTGTTATTCATTAAATTTGAATATGTTTTTTTCTATCTTGGGGACTTTTAATTGTGCATGTATTAGTGCCCCTTTCGACTGTTTCAAATTATGAGTGTGTTTTGTTTCTTGATGATGGTTTCTTCTGGTTGTTTTGTTGATATATTTTTTTATAGTTACATTTCTCCTTACCATTAACACTTAGTTCCTAGTCTCACAATTTAGATAAATTATAAATGGTAGAGAGACCCATGATTAATCACTTTTCTATTAGGGCATTTATGTTTCTAGTTGAGTTGTGTAGTGCAATGAAATTTCTTCTGATTTTGACTGATCGATCTATATATTTTAAGGATTTAGAATGGTAATTGATATTAAATAGTGGGTTTAGTGGTTATACTCTCACATAGTCATGTATTTCATTTTTTCTTTTCCACCCAGGTTGTGAATTATAGTGGGAAATATTTTTTGTGTTTAATTTCCTTCTACTTTGACCAAAGTATTTCTTGGGAAGAATGTATCATGTTGGGGATAATTTTGACAACCTCAAGTGACAATGTTTCTTAATATAAATTTTTTATACTATTATAAATTAATTTATCTTATTTTAGTTTAATTTGAGTTATTTTTATGTTTTGGTAATTTTTGGATTCTACATTATATTTTTTTTAATGTTTTAAGTGTTACACAGTTATGATGAATTATTTGGAAAACAGCACAACGACCATGAATATCATTATATAAGGGAAAAATTCCATTTTTACTCTATGTTCAAAATAATAAAACCATGTGGGATCCTTATGAAAACTATTTAGTATTTTTTGTACATTTTATTATCCACTTTAGGGTTGGAAGTCCGTTTAGTAAATTTTGTTTCTAAACCATGTGAAATACCTAAAAATTTGAAAAAAATATTCTTTTTTCCTTCAGTAGTTTTTAATATTTTTATTATATTCATTCCACCTTTATTTCTTGACATACAAGAGATAACCCCTCCCTATATGACCCTCCTCATGTGATACCTCCCCTATCTCGATCTCGACTCTTCATCAATGATTTCTTCCCTTTTTAGGTGTGATATTCTTATCATAGGTTTCTTTTCTCCCATGTATTTCATTCATTATAATATTCCTTCTCCTTCGAAGTTCATCACCAAATTTTAAACCCTCTATAGATCATTCACCGAATTTTTATTTTAGTTCTCTATTTTAGGGTTCGTGAGGGTTCATTTGTGCTTACTTGGGAATTTTCCATAAGATGCAACAAATTTACAAGAATCTTCCACCAATATAATGTGGGTTTCCCATATGATTTGTTTTTTTATTATTAAAACAATGAATTACTTGTTTTTTAATTGACAGTTTATTTTTTTAATACGTGGATTATCTTTTATATTGAGTTTCTTAAAGGGAAATTTGGATTTCAGATATACTTAAAATGAAATTAAGTGTTTTCCAAATTTTTCAAAATGATTTAATCTTTATATTTTAAACATATGACTCTATATTTAATTAAGATGCCTAATTTATACCTTAAAATTTATCTTAGTGATATTAACATTAGTTTTTACATTAAATTTATTTTTGGCCAATATATTACTAGGAATATCATGTGGTAGATGAAATAACATGTATTAATAAATTATTTAAATGCTTATTTTTAAGAAAATGAGAAATAAATTTTTTTTTGACCTATTTTAGTTAATTTGATAAATATAAAATGGATATTTTGCTTTAAAAAGGGGGTCTTATAGAAACAAAGTTTATTTCCCTAAAAGGGTTTGATGAATCTTTGTAGAATAATGTTTTGAAAATTGGATTTCAATATGTTTATTTTAATGAGGTTTTTGAAATTAAATTTTAAATTAATAGAAAAGGATCAACATATAGAAACAATTTTAGTGATGTTTTGGTTGAAAATTTTACTAGTTTTCCAGATCTGTGTGTGTGTGAGATATCCTCATAAACCACATTTCACATTGATGGACATAGATTTTTTCCCTTAGGGTTTGGATTATGTTTTGTATTTTGTTATGATTATGTAAATTAGATAATCTTTTGAGGGGAATATAATGATGTGGGTGAGTAATTTTATATACTCTATGTGGCTTATATTGATAACTATATCGATTTTATTCTAATAGTTGACTATGCATGTTTCTTATTTAAATACCTTTTCTTTGTTTTGGTAATGGGAACCCAGGTTCATGGGTAGGGTATCTTAGTTGGGAAAGGCTCCCTTTCCACTATAATTGAAAGTAAATTAAATTTATTTTTCTACAACCCACTGACATGATGATATATTCCAAAAATTTAGGACATGACCCTAGTAATTGTCATTAGTTTATATTACCCAGCCTAAGTAACCGTAGGGTAAAACCCATGAAACCCATTCCTTAATTTGGTAAAGTGAAATTGTTGGATCTACTTATATATTTTATTTTCCCTATGTACCAGATCTGGGTAGCTTCTATTCTGAATTTTATTTAATTCATATATTATTATATTTGATTAGATAGTTCCTAAGATTATTTCTCTTTATATTCATACAGTGTGTGTTGTTTTTCTATAATATTAGAAAATGTATTTTAAATAGAATATATGAATTGAAAAAGGGTTTTATCTTATAAGTAATATGTAGTTTATAGATAAATTTATTGAAGTGAATTTTTCATTTTATTATAATTAAAAGGGAAAGCATTTAAAAATATTTTGATTCGTTATTAGTATTAAATATAATTAGAAAATAAATGTATATTTTTTATCCATATATTTAAATTACCATTAAATATATATTTACTTAAAATTTAAACATGTGGAAAGGTGGTTGATGTACTAATGAGCTATTTTTATCATTCCTATTATATTTTTAGTTTAAGGTACATTTCATAGCTTTTTGACACACTTGAGAGAATGGAATGGTTCGTGGTTTTTTTATTTTTTATCACATGTGGCCAAGTGTTCCCATTAAAATATTTCACTAGACTAACCATTATTTTATAGAATGTATGATTTTTGGACATTTATAAAATTTTATTTATTAAATGACGATTTTATAACATTTTTTTGATGAAGGGTAGCTATATATATGAGATTGTTGGGGGAACTGGAAGGGGAAATAGTTTTCTTATTAGAGGAAGAAGAATTGGGGTGAACATAAGGATTGAATGTTTATTTTATTTTATTTATTAATTTATTTATTTATACAAATCTAATTAGGAAAAGATATAGAACATAAAGACAACCCAAGAATATTTTTATTATATTTTCATTTCTTGTTCCTTGTTTATTTATTATGAAAAAACATTCCCATTTTTTATATATGATTCCTTGACACTTGAAGATACCCTGAGGTGTTTATGAATGCACCTTGGGGCTATTACAAGACTATTTGGGCATCCAATGGATGGATGAATCAGAATAAATTTTCACAATAATTGAAAAATAATGATCCTACATAGTAATTATCAGTGTGATATATATTATTTGAAATGAATTAGAAGAAGACATGGATGCGAAATCAGTAAAAAAATTTGAATAAAATACTATCCTCTTAGTACAATTATTTTTAATGAAAAATTAAGGATTATGTTTTTTTGATGATATAACTAATAATTTCACACATTTTTATACAAAACCATATCAATATCCTAAAAATCATATTTATCCTATAATTCCATCCTTATATCTATCCTTGTAAGGCAGCAAAAGAAAAATGAAACATGTTATGTCATGGAGATTATAGTTAATAAAACACATGAATGACAGTTTTGTTTTTATTAATGGATGATATATATAAATAAACAACATTAATAATGATAATATATTGATATTAAAGTATATTAATGATATTAATATCATTATACTAGTGTGGTTAAAATAAATCTGAAGGAATATAATTAAGAAAAGAAATAATGTTGTTGATAATACTCATGTTGGAGAGTCAAATTTTCGTTCTATATATCCTTGGAAATGAAGGATTTTTTCAAATTAATTATGACCGTAGAATTTTTAAATTGGGAGAGGGTTCTAGGATGATAAAATGATAAAGTTTTACAAAACAATTTGAATGAGAGGTGTATCTTGAAGTAGTGAAGATGTTACTCTTTTGTAACTAATGGTAATGGTAGTTTTGGGAGTAACCCATACATTTTCAATAGTATAGGGTTACTATTCAATTTTTAAAGGACAAAAAATGAAAAAATATAATATCATAATGTGTTTGGTTTGGAATTCACCTAAATACTCTTTTTTTGAAAATTTAGAGTGTTTTAATTTTTTTAACATATTTACTTTTCCCCAAACCTACTTTTACCATGGTAACTTATTTATAACCATAGTAATTAGGATAAATTAATATGAATAAGATTTAAATTTTGACATAATTTGATACTTATAATTTTGAATATGAAAATTATTATATCAAATAATATTTCAAAAGGTGTGAAAAATTAAATTTTAAAATGAATACAATTAATCGTAAAAACAATCTTTAAATAAATAAAGTTTTTATGTTTTAAATTTATATATAGGATATAATTATTTTTTGAAATGAATTTTAATTATATAAATTGTTTTATTATAAAAAATATAAATAATGTGGGACCTAATAGGAAATCCAAAATCAAATCCTCCTTGAAAATAATATATTCGACAAAAAAAAAGAAAAAATAGTAATTTTTATAAAAGTAACATTTTAATTAGTTCCAAAAAATATAGAAATAAGAATTATAAGATATAATAAAATTATAAAATGAATAAATTTATTCCACATATTCATATTTGACTAGAAAAGGGTTCTTTTAATGCTATATATATTATCCAAAATAATCATAAAGTCATGAAAATTTGAATTTTAATGAATATTATATTTTTCAATTTAATAAAAACATTTTTAGAAAAACATAAATAATTCATAGTAGGTTAATAATGATATGAGGAATTAAATAATGGATTAAATTTGTATCAATTTAGAATTATAAGGTTTATAAATTCAATCATTGAATAAAAATATAAAATATAATATAAAACATTTATGTTAGAAAATGAAAATTTTAAATATTAACTATTATTATTATGATTTCATATCATTTGACAAAAATATTTGTTTTATCCAGTTATTAATTTAAAAAATAATTTGTTATTAATCATATATTTCTTCAAATTTAAATGCGAATCACAAAATAATTTTTTTCAAAAAAATAATTATCAAAAAGTAAATCATCTTATTAGTCATTTTTGTTAAGATAATTAAATAAAATTTAAATTTAAAGATTCCTTTTATATTATATAAATATATAATTAATAATGTGGTTACTCATATTCATTTCTTATAATTAAATGGATAGGTTTCTAGTGGACTAATTATATTACGGTCTCATTTTAGTTATGTATTTCTTGTGAAACAAGATATAGAACACATTGAATTATTTATTGATAATAATACATTAGAGTATAGGGGTGTTATATTTTCACTAATTACATAAACTGTTTCTTCACTATTTGAATCATTTGATAAGGTTAGTTTCTATAGAGAACTCATAATTAACCATACACAACTCAATGATCATGGGTTTATTCCATATGTGGAATGATGTTTATCTATATGAAAAAGTATCATTAAAATTTTTTAAAGAGAGGAACCCCATTCCTAACTTCCCAAAAAATTATATTACAGAATATAGATATAGATTTAAAATTAATATGTTGTTACAAACCAGGAAAAGTATTAATATTATAATATTACTACTGTGGGTTTTTATTTATAACTTTATATATAGTAGTTGTTTAAAATTACATGACATATGATACTATAAAATATATATTGAAAACATAATATATGATTCAATATTAATAGTTCTATAGTATTTCCCTTATTTTCATGGTTTTACATGACTTTCTACCTTGATGGCCCTTAGATTGGGACATTGAGTTCCAAAATTCCCAACTTTATTAGAATTGATGAAATAACTATTTATAGCTTATATTTTTCCCTTACACTTGTGAGTCTAATAATATTCATCTCAAAACATGTTGAATTTAATTATCCCATTAAGGAATTATCATCATGATTTTTCCACATTTATATCATAAAAGAGATTTAATCCTCTTTCCTTCATCATCATCAACACTTAATCTTTCACGAGACTCCTTATTTTTCTTCCTTAGTGTGTTTAAGATTTAAACATTGTATACATTTTCAATCAAATTTCATGATAACAGGTTTGGAATAATCACATGGATTCTCACTCCAACTACAATTCAATTGGGTTGTTAGTTGAGCTAATCTCCACATTTTCACTCACAACCATTGTTTCTTTTACTTACGACCATTAAAAAATCAAAAGAGTTAACATGGGTGATAATAATTTTAATTGAATTATAATAAATAATCATAGGAATATTTAAATAGAATATGTCTCACATTAAAAAAATTTATGTTATCCTATTGTTTATAAATCTAATATTTTATCATACTCAGTTTGAACTATATCACCTCAGTTTAACATATATCATTCTTAGAACAAACTAGGTACTTTGAGTTGTGTTATCTTATACATTTTATCCTTCTAGTTTAAATATGGATCATAAACATCAATGGATTTCTGAAAATATACTATATCCAATAATAATTTAAATCTCTTCTGTAAAAATATAAAATTTCCTTTATCAAACAATATAAGTCATTCCTAAAATAATATATAGAAGTATGAGTATTCCCAAATCATATAATCTTAAAAAAATATATTTTTAATAACCTATTCAAGTCATGAAGACATTAATCCACAACAAGATTGTATATATTCCTCCAATAATTTAATATATATTTAACCCTCAAGTTATATTAACCACTAGTTCATAAGGTCACACACTTGTATCTATATATCATAATCCTATAAATTAGATGATCTTGTCCAAAAATATCATGAATCAATTATCTTTCCCAATGATACCAATTATTATCTAACGTTCTTATTAAAAATTAATCAAAAACATTATTATCCCAACATCATGTTTATATAAAATCTATGGGTCATCCATAACTCAATCTCGTGTTCTCCAATAGTTATCCCTAAAAACATAATATTGAAATAAAATCACATTTCATGGTTATTGATACCATTTAATATATGTCACCACACAATTAATGTAAAACTACTGAAGAATAATCTATTGACGTTTCAAATAACTCTCATAAAATTTTGAATATATCAAAATATTATTGATAAATTTCACTCACTAATGAAAATAACTAAGTGTTTCATGAAAATAACAATCTCACGACCTTAGGTAGTACTAGGAAACTCATATTTTTTTCCTTAACAATCCTACATTAATTTTACAATCCATTAATGTATTATACCTTATTTGGTTATAAGGCACATTGGTTTCTAGGTAAATAACATTATCAACATCATTTATCTGATCCAATTTCAACAAAAATACTAAAACCAAAATGGTAATGATGATATACATAATATGTATATGAAACCACAAATTTAAATAGTTTTTTTCTTATGACTCATTTTTTATTTAAATTATGAAACTTTTAGATCAAACTATGTCTTCATATCAGTTCTTGACCATTTCTTGAGTAGTCTCAAAATCATTTATAGGTAATATTTTGATTTTTGTTGAGTAATTTTTGTTTGGGGTTTCAATTAATGAGTTTTTTGGGACATTTAATAATATTGGAAGGTAGAAGGGTAGAGTGTGGATGGTGTGTGGTTTTCCATAACCGTTCTCCTCATCCCAGAAAATAGTGCAACCCTAGACAATGGGGATTTTCATAGTTGGTGTAGGGGTTTTAATATGTGTGACATATTAGTAAAAAATATTCTCCATAATAATAGAGCTACATGGCTAGGTGAACTATTAGGGGAAACCATGTGCCCCTTCCCATCAAACCATGTGTGAGAATTTATTAATCCAATAATTAGTGTTTAAAGCACCAGAACCCAAAAAACTCACAACATTCAACACCTATATGAACCTAGAGAATATTTAATGATTTTAGAGCCTCACAAGTGGATTAAAATCCTTCTCAACCACCTTTATACATGATTTAAGTCCTAGATCAATGATTTGTACCCCTTCGAGTAACAAAAATCATGTCACGATTGGTTTCTTGATCTTCTTCTTTCCTTCTTCCACCATTTGAAGGGTTTTCATTATGTTTTGATTAGATATTGATTTAGTATTTTATATATAGATCTATAATTGAAGGATATATAAATATTCAACATTTATTTAGGGTTTTTATATTTTGATCTCATTATACGTCTTTGTGAAAGTCAAATTTTGGGGATTTCAATTTGCGAGTGTTCTTTGTAAAACATGAGGTAAGAGGTCTATAAATAATATCATGTTGTCTTTATTAAAATTACATGTATGTGATTATATAATTTATATTATATGTATATTAATTGAGTTAATTATTTCATTAATTAATTTGGTAAATTAATTAATTGTGAAGAAAATAAATTGGGGATATTGAGATTATAGATTTATGTAATCAATTATTGAATTAATTATGAGATTTTGATATAGATAATATGAGATAATTAATTTTAGAATTAATTATTTTATATTGAGTTTTCTTGACTTAGATAATTAATTGATGAATTAATTATAAGATATTGAGTTATTGATTTGTGATAATTAATTTTTTAATTAACAATATGATATTGAGATTATGATTGAGATAATTAATTGTGGATTTAATTTTTGTATTTTGAGTTTTGGTTATATTTATTAATTATTTGATTAATTATTTAATGTCGTGGACATAATTAATTAATTAGGGAATTAATTAATTAGAATTATGTAATCAACTAATCATTGAATTAATAATGAAATTGGGGTAGTTAGTAAATTGATGAGTTGGCTAATAGAATTGAAGTGATTAATTATCTAATTTATTAGTTAAAGTATTTTATGGTATTAATGAACTATCAAACTAATTAAAATTATTAATATGATTAATTAACTGATTAATTAATTAATTTTAATGATTTTATTAGTTAATTATTGAATTAACTTTTCGATTAGTGGTGTTTAACTACTTGTTTCATTTGTAATTTAATTGATGTGGGAAGTTAATTGTTTAATTAATTATGTTTTAACTAAGGGTAACATGTTCATTATATTGTGATGTTATGAATGGTAACATGGTTATTTAGTTGTGAAAGATGGGAACATAGTCATTCTATTGTGTGAGTATGAATGGTAACATTGGAATTCAAGTATGAATAAAATAATGGAAATAATGTCATTTTGATATATGATATCCCTTGGTAATAGTTATGACTCCATCACGAGTAGAAGAAGGTATTGAGATATATATTCCTATTGGAACCCATGGGTTTATGTTGTTAAATAATAATTTTTTTGTAATTTTATAACTCTTTAATTATGAATTATAATTTATTATTTATACATCTACATAAAACATTATTTGATTGGAAATTGTTTTAGATGTTGTTGGTGGTGGCCCATTGAGCTGTAATCACACCCTATTTGGGATACCTCAACATTAACTGAATAGATTTACTAGTTACCAGATTTGATGAGGGAAAATACCTATGTAAAGTTGATGAGTCATAATGAAGCATGGATAAAAGATTAAAACAGGGTTAAGGACCCCTTTGAGAGTTGTTAGTGTCTTTAATTTTGAGTCTGCATTTTGATACTTTGAATATAAATTATAATGATATATATTATTTATATTATAACTCTAGTTTTGGTCATCTTGTGATGTTGGAATATTTTTAGAAATAGTTATATATTCGGGTATTGTTTATTCATTTTTCTCCTTTATTTTAATCTAAAAAAAGGGTATAGCCTCCCCAGGACTGATATTTGACACTACGTATTAGTCGATATCATGTCGCATATGAGGAGGTGCACATTTAGTCACATAGAAAAGCGGATTTTGGAACTACTGTGTGAAAATAGGGTTGTGCATTATCAAAGTGGTATCTGAGCTATGATTTTGTTTCTTTTTTATCTTACTTTTTAGGAATGGTAGATGAAAACTAAGAAGATTTGGACCTTAGTTATGAGCTCATTCATGGAAGTATCTAACCATTTTATGGGGGATAACCTATTGTACCCAGGATGGGATTTTTGTTATGGTTGTTTTCTATTAGTATTTAATATTATTTCACATTTGGTGATGCACATGCTGTGTGATGTGATTATTTTTGTCGATATTTTATAAGATTTAACTTGTGGAAAAGTATGGAACTAGAGTTTAGTTTTCATGCATTATTCTAGGGACTCTAGGATATTTTGACATAGATCATTTTAGGTACGCATGGGAAAAGGGGTTATGTGTATGTTGTTGAACTTCACATGTTTTTCCTTTCTTGTGAAATAGAAATAAAAATAGTCCCTAACAGGAAATTGAGAAAGATTGTAAAATAATGAATGATGAGATTAAATGGGTGTCTAAATGAGAAAACTGAATAACGAGAATATTATTACCATTTGTTATCCATGGCCTAGGTGTATGAGGGTTAAGGGAAGTGACAACAGCTCATTTTTGACAACATTATGAGGGTTGGGGAAAAGGCATGTTGTGGATTACTATGCTACACTCATACATGTAAATGTGTTATTTATGTGAATCGTATCTTGAGGTGCATGTTTTGAATTGTAGAGAGTATTCCTCCATGATTATTCTTATTGAGGGGATGACCAAAGTACATGGATAGGGATGATCATCCCATGGTGGAACCTTAGAAACCAATCCTGAAATGTGAGGATGTCATGGATTAGTTATGATAGAACATTTCTAACTTCATATAGCTTATTGGAAGAGACATATGATGGGTTGTGAAGAGTATGTCTGGTATGATGAGGATATTTTTTTGTCACAAACCAAGATGGAGTTCCATCAAACCTAGCACCCGACTCGATTCATGGCATGGCCCGAAGGGAATTTTGGACCCACCGAGTTGGGAACTAGTTCCCACGTATCAAAAATACAATTTTTGAATTATTTTACCTGAGTACACAAACATAAACAACCAAAAATAATAAACAAACCAAAATTGGACAATCACAACACAAAATGGTACACTGAATTTCAGGTTCATGTTTACATCACATAACCCTTTCAAAATAGAGCTATAATAAAAATCAAAACAAGACACAATCCCAAATCACCATGAAACAAGAGAATCACCATCCTAAAAAAACACAAAAACACTTGAAAGGGGAAACCACTAGCATCCTGAACCAGCATAACTAAATATCATTCCTTTACCTATGTCGAAACATAAATAAGTCTACTTACACTTAATTTTGTAAGTATGATGAGAGCCAAATACTAGTTGGATTCCAACCCACAAAATCTTCTATGATATAACAATTATTAGGAAATTTAAAATTCATGTTTTGTAAAATGGATAGAAACAATTTTTAAGGAAAACATTTTAAAGGAAAACATGCTTTCTTTTTATATAATCAACAATGTTCACCATATGTCGACAGTGTGAATGATATCACATGAGACAAATAAGTCACATGAGATCCTTATAGGCACTACATACGAGTAGGACCCTAGAGATGTAACATCTTAGTGATAAAGTGGTATAAAAACTACATACATCCATGTCCTCATGAATGATCCACTAGAGAGGAGAAACATACAAAATTCGAGTGGTCTTCAATCATCATCAATACTTAGTTAATGTTTTCATGGTCACTCTTGATATGACTTGATGTAATGGAGGGTGAAATTTTTATTGGTTTCGGGTAATCCCCCTATTAAGGGTAAATGGCTAAAAACCAAGAGATTAGGAACATAAGGAAATTAAAAAAATCCAAAAATCAAGAGGGTTACAACCCAGCACAAGACTAGGTAAAATTACCCCATCCCGGCATAAATTTGGATAAGGAACACCTCCACCAAAGCATGGATGCTCATCTAGTTGTCAATGCAAAAATACACGGGCCCGGTACTAATGGCATCACCATACCCTCCCAAATATCCAAATCCAAAAATCCACACACGGAGAAGGTGACCAACTCTATCCTCATCTGATATAAATCCTTGTAGACCATCTGGGCTCCCCATCAAGAAGAAATCATGAGAGAATGACACCACCATCTAGGACTATCCTGGTCAAATCCCACTACACTACATGTGAGAACATACACCGCCGTTGTAGATGCCCGGAAGGCATTCCAAGGAACATAAATTCAATCCATAATCACCTATGACTGTATGGACAAGCATCGTGCCATGGTAACACCATCGATTGGGGGATCCGGGTCATCCTAAACTAGAAACGCCATTATGGGCATGGATAAGATCCATTAAGACCATGAAAGAACCCTCATCGGGTTCCCAAGCAGGCCCACCTTGGTGGAGAGAAAATCAGTGTGAAGATGCAGGGATGAACCAGCGATGTCAAAACAATGATCCAAATAACACCAGATGCACAACCAATATCACAATTAATCTAAAAAATTGAACTACAAGGGTGGAGGAGGGAGTGGGAGGGGCTTTAAGGGTAATAAATCCTATGGGTGATGAAAAATGTGGGTTTAGGGTTAATAATAGGGGAGAGATAAAACCCAAAAAACCTATTTTTAATGACATGGACATGCTACAATATAATTCCGCATAGTTTTCAAACATTGTGGTGACAATGCTTCCCTTAATGTTCAATAAGAACCTACCATAAGGTTATCCCTCATGGTCTAACTTACTATCTAAAAGCCGTATGGTATATACTACCTCAAACTACCCACCTACTGCATAGCTACCTAGGTAGGGGAACATAGTTTCTACTAACTATTCAAATATTGTATACCACATTATTTCCACCAAAATTTTATTACATTTCCCAAATAACTAAAGGAAAATAGAAAGGGAAAATGGTTTTCTAAAAAAAATAGGAAAAATACCTCAAAAATGAAACCACTGATGTGATAATTCTCCCCATAATGAAAAATTTATGTCCTCATAAATTCAACCTAATGAATGATTAGGGAGGAAAAATGGGTATTCTTGCACTACCCAGGACATCAACTCCCATGTATCATGAAAATAATTTCCATGTTTCCAATGAAACCAGATCAACATTATAGACTTCCCAGGAATCACCTTCTCTTGAGAATATATAATTCATATAGTTCTTTCAAACATAGACAAATTAGGATCAATTCCTAATTCATCCAAATTAAGAACATGAGACAGATCTGGGTTATAAGTTTTGAATTTGAAAAAATGAGACACATAATGAACTTGTGTCAACTATAGGGGAAATGATAACCTATATTCTACATTAACTACATAGTGTGTGATCTCAGAAGGTCTTAAATATGTACGTGTTACCTTCCATTACATCCCCAAAAAACTGTGACCCAAGTGAGGTACCACATTCAAGAACACTAGGTCACCCATAGAAAACAATTGATATCAATATCATTATTCAACAAAAGATTTTTGGAAACTATGAGTTTTAAAAAATAAATGCCCGATTATTTAACCTTATCATATGTCTTTGTCCACTATTCTTGGTCCCAACGGCGAGGTCTCGCCTACCTCATCCCAACACAATGGCTGCCGACACGGTCAACCATAAAGAGCTTCAAAAGGATCCATACGAATTGAGGACTAGTAGCTGTTTTTATATTTAAATTTTACCAATCCCAAATGGATATCCCATGAATTTATGAAATACAATACATATTCTTGGAACATGTCTTCCAGGATCTAATTATCCTGCTCTATCTGACCATCCATTTAAGGTTGGTATGTCTTTCTCATCATCACTTGTAACCCTATATACTTTTTAAGGGCCTCCAAGAAATGAGAGGTGAAATGGGGGGGTCCCTGTATGAGATGATTTCTAAAGTAACACAATGAAGCCTCACTAACTCTTAAACATATAGTCAAACTAATTCATCTACATTAGAATAATCTCTCATAAGAATGAAATGGGCTGATTTGGATAGACAATCAATTACCTCCCTTATTGAATTCCTTACTTGAGGTGTACAAGGTAAGATAATAATAAAATCCATGGAGATTTTATCCCACTTTCAGGTAAGAATATATATTGGTTGAAGAAATCTAGAGGGATTTTGGCATTATAACTTCACCTACTGTCATGTATAGAATCTTGACATGAATTAAGACATATCCTGCCTCATTCCTAGCCACCAAAAATTTCAACGAACATCACAGTACATATTGGTATCACCAGGATGAAAACCTACTATGATTGGTGACTATCCAACATCACCCCATTCCTCAATGATGACGACACCAGAAAGTGACCCTTGAAACATACAAATAAATCAGGAGACAAAGACCAATCACAAGGTGTCTCCACACCATGAAAAATCTACAGAGGCTACTAGCGTAGCTCATTTCTAGATTTCTCCAACAAAATCATCTCCTGAAGAGAAAGAGTCATCTGACCACTGGCGAAGAAAACACCTCCACTATACTCATTGGTCTCGAGATGAAATTGGGAAAACATTCGATCAACATCTACTCATCACCAGACTCCATCAAAGCTTGAACTGGCACTTTTCTGCTCAAATAATCTACCATAACATTACTTATACCTGGGGTATAAACTATGTTAAATTCAAACCCATGGAAGTAATCAAACACAAAATGCTTCCTCAAGTTTAGATCTTTTTGGGAGAAAATATAGTCCATGCTATTATATTCAAATTAAACTAGAAATGTATCCCCAAAATTATAATGATGCCATGTCTTAAAATCATACACCATCATTGCAAACTTCATGTAATGGCTCATGTAATTATTTTCATGTGGTCAGAGTTGGAGAAAACTATATGCCATCACATGATCATCCAGAATAATCCCACACATGAGACCCATACTAGTGTAGCCATAATAAACCACATATATCTTTACTGATTCTATCAATATCAATTATGGAGTGGTGTTCACCCATCGCATTATCTTTTCAAAGGATTCCTGACAGCATGGGATCAATTTAAACATCACCAAATTCTAGGTGAGTGATTTCATGGGAGAAGTAATATGATATAAGTTTAGAACACACCACCTATAATATCTATCTAGGATTAGATATATTATAATCTCAAATACATTCCTCAGTTGCTCCCATGACATCACTGCAATGTTCATCTTAGGGTCCACATAAACTCCTTATTCTGAAAAAACATGGAAAAAAACTCTACTTCCATGATCCAAAAAGTGCACTTTTAAAATATGTCATAGTGACAATGATCGCGAGGAGTTACCAAAACATATTTCAAATGACCCTCATGCTCATCCTTAAGTTCCATAGTAAACAAGGATGTCATCCAAGAATAATATTACAACAGAGTAAAGGTACTCTTGGAAGGACCTATTCACAAGAACCATGAGAAATTATGGTGAAGTTTTCAATCCAAAAGAATGACCAAATACTCAAAATGGATACCCCTGCATTCGATGTATGTTATCATAACGTCTCCCACTTTCACCCGAACAGGGTGATAACTAGAATTCAAGTCAAATTTTGGGAACCACCTTTCCCCTTTCAGTAGATGAAACAAGTCACCAATGCTTGGAAAATGATATTTGTTCCTGATGTTTAGTTTATTCAGCTTTTGGTAATCAGTTCATAATGGGATTGATCCATTAGAATTATTTAGAAACAAGAATGGGGTGGCCTAGGGAGAGATTTTTTAGCGAATGTTTCCTTTGGATTCCAAATATTCCAGCTATATCATTAATTTCATCAATTCAGTATGGGCTATAAAATATGTGGGGAGATATGTCAGCTATGTTCCTAATGCTAAATCAATTGATAAATCCACACCCTTCTCCAAAGGTAGACCCAAAAATCCATGGGAAAAACATATGTAAATTCATCCACCACTGGAGGTAATCTACCCTCATGTGCTCTACCATCTCCCTCAAATGAGAGAGATGATAACTGAAAAACAATATTACCTAATTCTAGGAGAGGATGTCATGACTCGTCTTAGTGGGGCCCGCATCATGACTCCCCAAGCCCACCTCCAATAGGCCAGGGGTTGGTGACTAGCACCGAGTAGGAATATTACTAATCATGGGAGGCATTTCCTACGTACCTGCACACACATACACACATCTCCAAGTCCACAAATTCTGAAATGTAAAAATAGTAAAGAACAAAATGCATGCAAACAACCAGTCCCAACCAACAAATTATGACAGAAGGTAATGTACTAAAAGTAAACCGGGCCAGAATACAAGCCCACCAAAACAAAAGTATGAAAACTACAATGTCTGACCTGTAAACACAAAAGGTACTGGGACTGCCACTCGTAGTTTTAGGAACACATTGGCATGTAGGGAACTCAGAAAGCTCGGTCCTATCATGGTCTGCTATGGAATCTGTCAAAAGGCTGCTCGTCTACACAAGACACGACACGTGTGGGCAATTCCCATGTATGGGTGAGTATAATGATACTCATTAGAGGAACCTAAAAACCACAAATAATTACACAAAGTAAAGGTACAGTCAACTATGCATAGTATATATTCACAAAATGTATAACACAAACCAGATATACTCAAAACCCAGACTTGTAGTCTAGATACAAGTCACACAACTGCATACCCCCAGCTGGGGGTTCAGTTCGAAGATTCCACGAGACAGTCACTCTGGGAGATCACACTCCACAAGTCTTATAGTCTTGATGACGTCTGTTCGAGAAGTACTATTCTTTGGGAAGCGTCACGAGAGGTAGTTTCACTCATTACAGGAGACACACTCTTGAGCGAGAAGGTTACGGTAGATAGTTTCACTCATTATGGGAGACACACTCCAGAGTGGGAAAGATCACGATACATAGATGAGGATCACTACCACGGCCATGGAGGATAATGTGGATTATTTTGAATTCACCTGCTAGGTAGAGGATCAACATCTAGTTGAGTTGGTCACGTCTATGCTGGACTCTACCTTAGGTCATGAATGGATAAAGGATCTTGTTCCGGGCCTCTCAGATGGATGCCTGACTCAATCACAGAAATTCCTACTGAAGGGATCATAATCATGTAAAGAAAACGATTCCTGACCTTCCAAGGAATGAGAAGAAGGGGAACTAACCCAAAAAAATCTGTCCATGATGTGGTGAATAAGAGGACCATGCCGTTTTCCAAAAAGTACCCGGCGTGTGGAAAAGTTACACGTTGTGTTGTCTGACCCCGGGTACTGCCTGTATACAACGGCCCGTTTTGTAAGGTTGTTCATGTAGAAATATTGAGTACATGGCATGTAGTATGGTGTACAAGACATTTATGAGTGACTGGGGTAGGATCCGTGTACGCTAGCCATGTTCCCGTACACGGTCATCAACTCGTGTACCCCAACCCGTGTAACCAGTACATGGGGTGGCCCGCATTACTAGCCTCGCCTGGTCGTGTGATGGAGTACATGGTCGTGTACTCCATCCCCTCTCCGTGTACCCCCTTGGATACACGCTGAGTTCCACATATCCACCTCTACTATGCTGTACACGCCGTGTTTCTTGAGGTCGTGTAGTCCAACATGTGTCCATGTACATCCAAAAATACATTCCGAGCTTTGGGGAATGTCTAAGATGCCGTGTGACCTGGGCCACATGTCGTGTTATTCCTCTATGACCCCCAAAACCATATATTCCACTGCCAGTACTACACAGCGTGTTTTCGGAAGTACATGTCATGTATTGTGGAAATTTCCATAAATGTGGACCTCTGTCATCGCACCTCTGGTGATGCTCTGTTCATCGATCCGGTCGTCTGATCACCATGAAACTCCCATGGTTTGGTCTCTCCGACACCACGAAGCTGATTAAATTGTTTTAGTACCTCCGATCGGGTCCAAAAACATGCAATGATCTATCTGCGCGAAGAACGCTCGAAGAATGGCCCTTCCCAATCCTGTCAGATTCATCATCCTCTCTCGTTGTCGCACATATGAAAGGTCTTTGGGGTGTTGATTCTTTAATTTGGGATCGTTCCGTCACATAA
This sequence comes from Viscum album, assembly GCA_963277665.1. Taxonomy (NCBI): domain Eukaryota; kingdom Viridiplantae; phylum Streptophyta; class Magnoliopsida; order Santalales; family Viscaceae; genus Viscum; species Viscum album. The sequence continues at coordinate 277,795,225 of OY728127.1, forward strand.
TGGATGTGCAACGATTTTTTGCTCGTCGCCCTACAAAGAACGTGAAGAACGCATGAGAAGAAAAAGGGGGAAGGAAAACCAATCAAACAAAAAGAGGAACGAACCTCCGCCGTCATTCGTCATTTCGTTAATATGAACCCGTTAATAGGCATAAATGGAGAAAAAAATTCAACACCAAAAACAACATGGATTAATTTCCCCCATAATCATCCCAAAGAAATCCCTCCCGCAAGAACGTACGAATTTGCGAATCAACTTGTTCGTGGTTGATTCGTGTTCGTCGTTTTAAATCAAAAGAGGGGAAAAGAAAACACATTAAATAAAAATCCCCTAACTCAAGAAGGTATTGATCATTGACGAAGAGTTCTTGCTTACGTCATCATCGAGATCCTCCAACCTTGTTGGCACAATGATTCGCAGCTTCGATCTGTCGTCATTCATCGCTGAGAGTTTTCTCCAGCGTTTCTCTAAATCATTTATCAATGACCGATGTTCAACTACCCCAATAAAAAGGGGAAATTTATTTGACATTCAAAAATATGCTGCAGTGTTAATGAATCCAACCTTCCATTCTCGAGTCATTATGACACACCATTTATTAAGGAAACAGCTGCCCCGTTGTCGCACTGTAGTGGATTTTTCCATAAAAGAAATAATATTACATGAGAATTTATTTTATTTTATTTTACATAAAACGTCCAAAAATTAACTTTTTCCCTCGACCCGTGCCGGTGGAGGTTTGGCTCATTATTATCTAAAGTCGTCATTTCAGAGGCAATGATGCCCAATGATTTTATATCCGGGAATCCGTTTGGAAACTGCCACAACCGCACACAAGTGCCGACTCACTTAACATAAAAAAAGCTCAAACCACCATCCCATGCCCACTAGGCCTCAGAATGATGTCCCATTTTTGTGCCCAGTCTCAAAATAATTCTATATAATATTTAATAATAATACAATGAAAATCCAAGACATTACATTCTCCCCACCTTGGTGCTTTACGTCGCCAAAAATCCAAAATAAAGGCAACTCAAAAATAGGTGGGTACTGGGCACGGTTCTGGGCCACCCATTCCCATGTGGTCTCCTAAAGATTCTCGTGCTGCCACCGGATACACAAAAAGGGATTTGTTCACCCATGAAGGATCCTCTCCTGCCGATCCTTGATCTCCATTGGGTACTCAGCAAAGGTCACTCCATCCTCAATGTCCAGCTCGCCCCAGTCAATGATTTGTGATGGGTCATGCACGTACCTCCCCAGCTGCGACACATGGAAGACATCATGTACCTGATGCAACTATGGTGGTAGAGCTAGGAGGTATGGTACCTCGCCAACTCTGCACAGTATCTGCAAATGTCCGATGAACATCGGAGATAGCTTTTCTCATCGGCCAAATCTCTGAAACCCTCATCGAGGTGAGACCCGGAGAAAGACATGGTCTCCCTCATCGAAACCCAGGGGTCTCCATCATCTGTCATCATACGACTTATTCCACCTCTATGAAGTCTTCATCTTCTCTTGGATGACATGAAACTTCTCGGTGGTAGATCGCACCAACTCTGGACTCAGGAGTGTTGACTCTCTGGGGTCGGTCCAGCAAAGCGGTGACCTGCAAAATCTCCCATATAAGGCCTCGAGTGGTGCCCTACCAATGGTGGAGTGGTTGCTAATTTTTTATGAAAACTCCACCAGTGGTAGGTGGTCCTACCAACTGCGACCAAAGTCCAAGACATAGGCTCGCAACATATCCTCCAAAACCTGAATGGTCCTATCCGTCAGACCATCTCTCTGGGGATAAAACGTTGTGCTCAAGCATAGCTGTGTCTCAAAATACTCTTGTAATCCCTTCGACACCCGTGATGTGAAACATGCATCTTGTTCTGAGACTATTGTCTAGGGGACTCCATGAATCCGAACTATCTCTTGCACATAGAGGTGTCCCAGGATTTCTATGAAACTTTGCTCCCTGATAGATAGGAAGTGGGATGACTTGGTGATTCGGTCAATGATCACCCAGATGGAATCATTGCCCTTGGACATCTATGGTAAGACTATCATGAAGTCTATCGATATTCCATCCAACTTCCACTCTAGAACTTCTAGGGTGTGAGCTAATCCCACTGGAACCTGGTTCTCGGCCTTCACCTACTGGCATATAAGGCATCGAGAAACGAACTCTGCTACTGCCTTATTCATGCCTGACCACCATAATTATCGTCGGAGATCCTGGTACATCATTGTCACTCCATGATGTACTGTCAAGGGGGATGTATGAAACTCCCTCAGGACCTCCTCCTGCAATGCCACTGGTACAACAATGCATCCTCTGAAAATAAGTAAATTGTACCCTCCTTGTGAATATCCATCAGGAGCATGTCCTATGGATATCTTAGCACGTAAAGACACATAGTCGACTTCTCCTAGCTACGCCTCCCTAACCTACTGTCAGAGTGGAGGGGAGAAAACCATCGACTGTAGGTAGGATGTATCTTCCCTGTCTACGAAGGACAACCGAAACATGGCTAACTACTCTGCCGCCTCACTCAACAGCTGTGAGCTCTTTCTTCTTCTCAGAGTACCCGCCACCATGTTCCCCTTCCCATGAGTATAAATAATCTCAAAATCATAGTCCTGGAAGAACTCTATCCAACGCCTTTGTCTCATATTCAGATCTTTATACAAAAAGATGTACCTGAGGCTCTTATAGTCAGAGTAGACGATAAACCACTCGCCCATAAGGTAGTGTCACCACATATTCAATGGGAATACTACCGTAGCATACTTGAGATCATGGGTCTCATAGTTCTTCTCAGTGGCCTAAGCTGGCGCAAACCATAAGCAATCACTGCCTACCTCTGCATCAGGATACAGCTGAGCCCGGTCCCTGATGCATCGCATAAAACTATGTACCTGACTCCCTCCTCTAGATATCTCAAGACTAGGGTGCTCGCCAACCACTCTCTCAATTACTCGAAATCCCGTTGGCACTCCTCCATCCAATGGAAGGGTCTCCCCTTCTTGGTCAAGGAATTCATCAGTGTTGATATCGAAGAGAAGTTAGGAATGATCCTCCGATAATATCCTACCAATCCAAGGAAGCTCCGCACCTCTATCACGCTTCGAGGTGGCTCCTAAGCTAACACAACCTCCACCTTCGCAGGGTCTACAACTACTCCATCTACTGAGATGACATGTCCTATAAAGTGGACCTCCTAAATCCAGAATTGGTACTTTGAGAGCTTCCCATAAAGCTGGTGCTCTTGAAGTACGTCTAGAACCATCCACTGGTGTCTCACATGATCCTCTACTAACGTCGAGTACACAAGGATTATGTTGATGAAGACCACTACAAATTGGTCCAAGCACGGTTGGAAAATCCGGTTCATCAGTCCCATGAACACTTCAGGGGTGTTCGTCATGCCAAAAGGCATCACCAAGTACACATAGTGATCGTAGTGGCATCTGAAATCTGTCTTCGGTATATCCTCATCCCATACTCGTAATTTGTTATATCCTAATAGAAGTTCAACCTTCGAGAACCATTGTTCCCCTCTTAGCTGATCGAAGAGGTCATCGATCCATGGATGTGGATACTTGTTCTTCACCGTCCCCTGGTTTAGGCGCCAGTAATCCACACACAACCTTAGAATCTCATCTGCCTTCTGGGAAAACAAGACTGGGGCCGCCCAGGGTGAAATGATGGGTCTCATGAAACCCTTTCTCTGTAAATCCCCCAACTGCACCCTTAGCTCGTGAAGCTCTAAGGGAGACATCCGTTATGCCGATAGGGAAATCTGTGTCGTCCCGGGGTATAAGTTGATGCAGAAGTCGATTTCTTGGAGGGGAGGTAATCCTGGTACATCTCAGGGACAACCGTCCTCATACTCCATGACTACTGCTGGGAACTGGGACCTCATGAGATCCACTGCTCCAAGGGAAAGGCTAGCCAACTCCTGGGAGATTGGCCGCACCCTCCTATACATAATCTCATTCGGTGCTGCCTAGGATTCCCTTTCTCCAAATGATGAAAACCTCATTCCATCATGGCGGACACACCACACACTTCACCTAAAACAGTCAATCTGGCATGGACCGAAGATAACAAATCCATATCGAGAATGACGTCATAATGCCTCGACGCTACCACCTAGAGGTTCCAACAAAAACTCTCGCCTCCAAGGGTAAGATCACACTTTCTGCAAAGGTGCGTGATTTTCGAGTCTCCTCTCGTAGGTGTCTCCAAGCGTAAGGTTCGAGTCAACGGTTCTACTGGAATCTAGTGTTTTCATACAAGAAACGTGGCTATGAAGGAATGACCAGCTCCTATGTATATATGTATGGTAGCTAAGGAAGAAAAGATACAGACTGTACCTCGAGTCATCCATAGATCCCATGGGCTGTATGCCTCGACCACATGCAGCTGTTCCCATCCATATTCTCTGTATATCTGAGCCTGGTGTGAGCCTCCTTGGAGTGGTGGTGGATGTAAGTCGAAACGTCTACCACCACCCGCAGCTCTCCCTGCTTCTTTGCCACGTCCGACGCCAGGCAGGTTTGTCTGCTCCATTCTCTGACTCTTCCGCGTTGGCACATCTACCGCTTCCCTTTCAGCCCCTCGATGGGTCTGGAAATCACTAGAAAATGTACCCTAAAATCTCATGCATATCATCGCTTCTCCTTAGGCTAACTAGATCCATCCTGAGAGCCCTGGAATGTTGATCCCTTGTCCTGGGTCCTCCTATGACGTTTCCTATGTCCAGATCTGTCTGTCTGATGTTGGATCCCTACTGTGGGTGTCTCCGCACCTGTCTGCCTGCAGATGACTCTCGTCGGCTGTCTCGGCTCTACCATGAATCTCAAGATCACCAAGGGCCACTCGAGCACTCCATCATTAATCGATATGCATAGAGGTACGACTTGCGTAGATATCATGCCGTAGACCTTTCTCGAAGGTACGAGCTCTGATGTACTGATCCCTGACCATATCCATTGAGTACCAGACGAGGTTGGTGAACCTCGATGAATAGCCAACTACTGTCGTACTGCCCTGCTGAAGCTAGAGAAGCTTCTGGATGCGTACTACTATTAGCATAACCGGAGGGAACTCCTCCCTGAAGAGTTTGTCAAACGACGTCCAAGAAAGAGTCTCCTCGTCGTGAGTCTATGTGGTCAGACTCCACCATCATCCCGCCAAAACTTGAAGAAGGATCGCTCCTAGGATCACCATCTGGTCTGCTGGTGTCCTCACTAGAAGGAAAAATCTGGTCACCGCCTCAAGCTAGTACTCAGCCGCCTGAGTGTAGGGCCCGTCTCAAAACATGAGGGGTCTCTGTCTCTGGAACTCATGGAGCACGCTAAGCCTATGCTCCTCGTCGGTTAGTACCATTGGTACCACAGGCTGCACCACTGGTGGTGGCATAGAAGGTGCACCACCAGGTGGCAATTCCTGGGGAACTGGTCCTTGTATCGAAGCCTCGTCACTGAGGGGGTCATCCTTGTGATCGTGCTGCTTAATCCAAGCAGGTATGCATCGTAGAGGAATCCTGTAATGAAACAAAATGTACCATGGTTAATGAGTATATCTGTATAGCTGACACAAAGGATATGAAAAAACACAATCCACTACTATATTATGCATGTAACATTCTTTTATTCCCCCGCAACCAGTGTCATCGTGTACCGAGTCAAAAATCAGGTTATCAGAGTCATGGTGTATGGATACGTTGGCCGCCACACTAACACTGAAGTCTCTGGACAGAAATCTGAACTCGAAACACGTAACATTGTTTCCCCAAACCAATATCACATACTCTTGGTCCTAAGGTGGAGCTAACCGGCTCTGATACCACTCTGTCATGACCTGTCCCAATGGGGCCTACACTGTGACTCCCCAAGCCCTCCTCCAATAGGCTAGGGGCTGGTGACTAGCACCGAGTATGCATATTACTAATTATGGGAGGCATTGCCTAAGTACCTACACACACCCACACATCACCAAGTCCAAAAATGCTAAAATGTAAAGACACTAAGTAACAAAATGCATGCATAGAAATAATCCCAACCAACAGAGTACGACGAATGGTAATGTACTGAATGTAAACGGGGCCAGAATACAATCCCACCAAAAAAAGTCTGAAAACTGCAAAGTCCAACTTGTAAACACAAAAGGTACTGGGACTGCTACTTGCAGCCATAAGAACACCTCATCCTGTAGGGTACTCAGAAAGCTTGGTCCTGTCCTGGTCTACCAGAGAATCTGTCAAATGGAAGCTCTTCTGCACAAGACATGACACGTGCCGGCAAAGCCCGTGTAGCGGTGAGTATAACGATACTCAGTAGAGTACCCTGAAAACCACAAATAAGTACACAATGTAAAGGTACAGTCAGCTATTCACAATATATGTCTATATAACATATAGCCCAAACCAGATATACTCAAAACATAGACTCGTAGTCTAGAGACAAGTCACACAACCGCAAACCCCCAACTAGGGGTTCAGTTCAAAGATTCCAATAGGAACTCATTCTGGGAGAACACACTCCATGAGTCTTATAGTCCTGATGATGTCCTTCCAAGATGTATTGTTCGGTAGGAAGCATCACGAGAGGTAGTTACACTCATTACGGGAGACACACTCTTGAGAGAGAAGGTTACGGTAGATAGTTTCACTCATTACCGGAGACACACCTTTGAAAGGGAAAGATCACGATACATTGATTAGGATCACTACCAGGGCCATAGAGGATATTGCAACTCATCCAGAATTCACCTGCAAGGTATAAGATTGACACCCGTTGGAGTTGGTCACGTCGATGTCGGACTCTACGTAGTGTCAAGAAGTGGTAGAGGATCTCGATCTGGGCCTCTCGGATGGATGACTGACTCTATCAAAGAAAGTCCCGCTGAAGGGATCATACTCCTACAAAGGAAACGATGCCTAACCTTAAGTGGAATGAGTAGAAGGGGCACTAACGCAAAAAAAAATATGTCCAATATGCGGTGGACAAGAGAACCATGCCATTTTCCAAAAATTACACGGTGTGTAGAAAAGTTACACACCGTGTTGTCTGACCCTGGGTGATGCCTGTATATAATGGCCCATTTCGTAAAGCTAGTCGTGTACAAAAACTGAGTACAATGCATGTATTAAGGTGTACACACCGTGTCCGAGTTACTGGGGTTGGCTTTGTGTACACTATCCATGTACCCATACATGGTCATCAACCCTTATATTCCAACCCATGTAATCGGTACATGGGGTGGAACACGTTACTGGCCTCGTCGAGCCGTGTGATGGAGTGCACGGTCGTGTACTCCATCCTGTGTCCGTGCACCCCCACAATACATGCCGAGTTCCACGTAGCTGCCTCTTCCATGATGTACACGCCGTGTAGCCTAAATCCGTGTAGTCTAACCCGTGTCCATGTAATTCCCAAAATACATGCCGAGCTTTGGGGAAAGTCTAACACGTCGTGTGACCAGGGCCACACGCTATGTGATTCCTCTCTGACCCCCGAAACCGAAGCTTCCGCCGCCTGTACTACACAACGTGTTATTCGGAAGTACATTCCGTGTATTCTCGAAATTTCCAGTAATGCGGACCTCCACCGCCGCGCCTCTGGTGATGCTCTGTTCGTCAATACGCCCGTCTTATCGCCACAAAACTCCCAGGTTTTGGTCACCCTGACACCCTGAAGCTGATTCTGTTTTTTTAGACAACAGATCATCTCGAAAAACAAGTATTGATCCATATGCGGGAAGAATGCTCGAAGAATGGCCCTTCGCAATCCGTTCTGATTCGTCGTCCTCTATCTTCGTCGCACCTCCGCAAGGTCGTTTGGGTGTCGATAATTCAATTTTGAATCGTTGCATCGTAGAACGGATGCGCAATGATCTGTTTCTCATCGCCCCATAAAGAACACAATGAACGAGGGAGAAGAAAAAGGGGGACATAAAACCAATGAAACAAAAATTGGAACGGACCTCCGCTATTGTTCTTCGTGGCGTTGATCCGCTCCCATTAATAGGATTAAACAGAGTAGAATAATCAACAACAAAAACAACATGGATTAATTATTCCCATAATCATCCCAACGAATACCCTCCCGCAAGAATGTACGAATCCGCAGATCAACTTGTTCGTGGATGATCCACGTACGTCGTTTTAAATCAAAACCGGGGGAAAGAAAAAAAATTAAATAAATAATCCCTACCTCAAGAAGGGATCAATCGCCAATGAAGAGGTCGTGCTTCTATCATCGTTGAGATCCTCCAACCTTATTGGCACAAAGATGCATAGCTTCGATCCATTATCTTTCATCACTGACAGTTTTCTCTAGCGTTTCTCTCAATATTTCATCAACGACCGATGTTCGATTACAAAAACAAAAAGGGGAAACGTATTTGACATTCAAAAATGCACCACAGTATTAATGAATCAAAATTTCTATTCTTTAGTCATTATGACGCGCCATTTACTAGGGAAATAGCTTCCCCATTGCTGTGCTGCAGTGGATGTTTCCATAAAATAAATAAAATAACTTGCGAATTTATTTTATTTTATTTTACTTAAAACATCTGCAAATTTACTTTTTCCATCGACCCGTGCTGGTCGAGGGTAGGCTCATTCATATGTAAAGTCGTCGACCCGGATTCAATGGTTTCCTCATAATTTTAATATGGGCATCGCTTTGGAAACTGCCACAACCGCACACAAGTGCCGACTCACTTAACTTTAAAAAAGTTCAAACCACCATTCCATGCACACTAGGCCTCGGAATGATGTGCCGTTTTTTGGCCGGTCTTGAAATAATTCCATATAATATTTAAAAATGATACACGGAAAATCCATGAAATTACAGTGGAGGTCTGGCATGACCTGACCAAGGATCCTAATCTCTTTGAAAATCATCGTTACTTCAATCAGGTGCCACAAAAATCACCTGACACCTATAACAGTCAATATATTTTTGAAAGCACACCATCCAATCCATTCCGAGTATTAAATCAAAGAGGCAAAAATCTAATAATATGAAATCCCATTCCAACTTGACTGCTCGACATGGTATGTGAAAAATATAGACACCCGAAACCTTAGTCTTTCTTAATTCCCAACAATGTTACCGACTCTATCACACAAGTCTTGATCTCGGATGGAAAATTAAGAAAGTTCAAAAAATAGGTGGAGATATATGAAACAAAATCTCCACTATGAAATAAAACATCATCTATAGATGATGAAATCAGAATGGTACCTCAAACTGTTGAAGGCCCTAAATTTGATCTTGTTGGTGCCTGATCCACAACACGAAGATGGTTCACCTCAACCAGATCCAAATAGAAACCACTAGCCTGAGGATCCTCTCAGAAATGAAATTGGACATAATATTATCCATCTATTCTAGCACAACCTTCAAACTGAGATTTCATTTTCCTAGATGATTCTGACTAGGCTAACAACCTCCTATAATTCACATATCAAAATCCAATCTGACAAGAACACATGGATCTATAGAATAATTATAATTTCCCTATAACTCCACATTGATGAAAATAATTGTGGGGAGATGTGAAATATGGTCGAATGTTTCCCACATTCACACACTAGTGATACAAATTAGACCCTACTTCGAAATCCATGAATGTAGACTTTCAGGAAGGATGTTCTGAACTACCACTTCCCTTTTTTCCCAGCTCATCTTGCTTCCTATTTTTCTCCGATGAACTTCCACTGCACACAGATGAAACTTCTCTAGAGAATCCATACATTATTTAATGATCTATCTTGACCATGAAAGAAGGATCAACCACCTCAATATAGGTCTTATACATGAAAAAAATATCTGAGAATAAATCTATAGTCACATCCTTATCTCGAACATTCAATCTATTATTTTCTCATTCTAGAATGTCTTAGGCGTGTACCTCACTTGATTAGAAAAGAAATGGGAGTACCCCATCACTAACTAGTCTACCTTTGAATGATCCAATAACTCATAGGATCGTGAATATTACAAGACTTAGAGAAAATACTTCTCATTAAAAAAATCATGAAATCCTTCCAGCTCATTTTCTCGGTCTTCCCAATTTGTCCCACCGAGTCCCACCACCATTAATAATGGCCTTATAATAAGAATGTGGAACATTTCACCCAATTTTTTTTAAAAGTTTCATGAATTAAAACATATTCTAAATCATCTCAAGCCACCCTATGCCCCCTAAGGTTCAACATTTACCTAGAATGGAGTCCCGTTCTTGAGAAGCTCTTGAGCATTTTCTATCATAGGACCAAGCTCAACTTCTGTAACTAGAGTTGGACTAGAACATTCTCACTCCCCAAGGAATAAATAGCCTATATCACAAATTTCACTATTCTATGATCAATTGGTGAGGGGGAATTATCTCTAGCCTCTTCCCACTGCTGCCCAAGAAGTCATTGGGGAAGAATTTTTCGACAAAAAATCCAAAATAACGAAGGAAACCATTAATACCAATATTATGAAAAATTTATAGAAAATACAAAAAACACAAACATTTCTAAAATCCAAACAAATATAATCCATCACAATATTACAAATTCACCTCCATCCAGTTTCCATGAACAGTCGGCAGCCTGTACGTCACACCTAGAGGAGATGTCAAATAGAAATCCCAACATCCCATAGTGACTCAAGACCTATCACAAGGTGTCCTAGACATGAACCGTACTCATAACCTGAACCTCAGTCCCTAAAAATGATAGCTCCATTATATCCACATTCATTCCGAATATCATATCCCAAAACAGAAAACAAGATCTAATAGCATTTTTTACGAACCAAGCGAGGGTTCCATCCAACTTGACACATGGCCCTGTTCGTGATATGTCCTGAAGGACATTCTTGATCCCCATAAGCAGTAAACTAGTGCATGGGTATTAACAGTAAATTTGAGGAACTATTTTACCCAACTACTTAAACATAATCAATCAATAATAATAAATAAACCAAAATTATATAATCACAATCAAACATGGAATACACAATTTCAGATTCAAATTTACATCACATAACCCTAACCTAATGAAGATACAACAAAAATGGAAACAAGAAACTAAACCAAAAGAACCTTGAAACAAGAGTATCATCATCCTCAAGCCACCTCCACAACACCTTCAAGGGAAAAACCACTAGAATCTCAGACCACCATCGCCAAACACCTATCCTTTACCTATACCAGACATAATCAAGTCTAATAAAACCCAAAGGTGTTATTAAGGTGTGAGCCAAATCCCATAAGGATTCCACCCAACCAAAATATTCCATGCTATATAAATTATTAGACAAAGTAAAAATCATATTTTATAAAAAGGATGGCAATTGTTTTTATACAAATCATTTTTAAAGGAATACAGGATTTCCTTTTAGGTAATTAAAAATGTGTACCATATATAGAGGGTGTGAATTTTATTACAAGATAGAAGTAATTCATGGTAGATCCCAATAGACACTATCTAAGAGTGGGACCCTAGATAGATCATATCATTGATAATTGTGGTATATAAACCAAAACCATCCATATCCCCATCCATGACCCACTAGAGAGGAGGTATAACGAAAATTCTTGTGGTCTCCATTATTTATTAATATTTAGTTTTTGTTTTTATCATCACTCATACTACATGAATCTAGGCCAAATATACTTCCAAATCACTAACATAATAGTCCTCGTCCACCCACAAAATCACCTAGGGATCCGCATGTTCTCAATTCACATTTCCCACATCACACACAACATCAATTTCACTTTTACACAAGAATAACAATACCAAACACATAATAAACCTCCATTTTAACAAAAAAACCCATTTTTGAACCATAACCACACCAAAAATCTTTTTAAAACTTGATTCACACATTTTATACATTTTATCAAACACCATAAAGGCACAAAAAAATGAAACATATATGAAATACACATGGTGTATTACCTATTCCCGTTAAAAAACTATTTTCAATGCACACGGTACATGAATAATTTCTAAAAATAATTTCACACCTCACATATAATACATAAAACAAGTATTTTAAGAAATAAAATAATATTATAATTACCAAATAACGTTTAATCATGAAACTACATACCATGAGTGAAGAATCATTGGGAAAACAAGGAAAAATGTCAATGATGCCTCAACTGAACCCTATAAAAATAGGATCAAACATAAAACATCAAGATAGTACCCTAAATATCATGATAATTCCCTAAAAACCACACCCTACCCATTGGAGAAATGAATCCCTAAAGAAGGAGGGATAAAACCGTAGAAGGGAGATTACACTAAGAAGAGAAAGTAATTACATGGAGATTTGAGGAAAAGCATCTACAAATACAACACCAAGATAGAGAACTAAAGGACGATGAAGGATAGAGAGAGAGGTGTTGTGGGTAGTAAATCTGGAGGTGGGAGAAAAATGGGGGTTTCTAGTTAAAAATCAAGGAGACTGAAAACACAAAAATCCAATTTAAATGTCATCGAAAGGCCACATGGTTAGTCCGCATGGTTTCAACACATGTGTAGTGACTTTTCCACCTTACTATACATGAAGAATCTAACGTACATATATCTGGCATGGTCTGACATACTTTTTGTGAGATGTGTGGTTTCTACTACCTCAAAATTGCCACATACCAAACGATTACCTAGGAAGGGGAGAACAATTTCTACTAACTGTGTGCCGCATTCTATCCACAAAAATTTCTTCACATTTCCCCAAGAACTGAAGGGAATCCCAAAGGGAAAAAGGAAGAAAAAATATAAATAGAAAATATAACTCGAAAGGAAAACCAAGAATGTGATAGTTTGAATAGAAACACCCTCCAAATTTTACTAGAGTGGGTGGAACTAAGGGATCTGAATTTGTGGTTGAGTCCATCAAGATAGTACTTGTACATTTAATGACTTAATCTAAGTGGAGAGTGAAGATGGCTACATATATTATACAAGGATCAAAATAACACTACTGGGATAGTAAGGAGTGGACTAGATAGGCTGATGGTATTCTATGGAGGGAATTTTTGGAGAGGTTCTTGGAGCATGTCTATTCAGAGATGTTGAGGTAGGAGTGATAGATGAGTTTATGAGGTTGAATTAGGGGATTATGTCTATGATGAACTATTTTAGACACGTTATAGATTTGAAATTCTTTGTTCTAGTGTTGGTAGGGGATGATAAAAAAACAGTGAGGCATTTTTGGGATGTTCTAAAATATGAGATTATGTCTTAGGTTAAAAAGTTTCTGTTAAAGAGGTTTTGTGTGGTGGAAAACTATGATCACATAGATGAGGGGAAACTGAATGAAGCTTTTGGGGCAAGATATATAGTTGTAGCTAGATAATAAGAAGGTGTGATAACCATGATCCGGAAGTGGCGCTAAAATAATGAAAGTTATGGCAGTGGGAAGTGAGGTGAAAATATAGAGGGATCTATTTCTTAGGACCTAACTCGAGTGATATGTCATAAGTGTGGTAGGTCATGACACTTTTGGAGAAAATGGACTAACAACTAGTATAGTGCTGGTCCTTCAGAAAGATTGAACCTATATAATAATTTTTTAGGATCCATCAATTGAAGTGTAATGATATATGAGCTATAAATAACTATAGTGCAGGAAGGGGATATTCTACACCAAATCAGTATGGTAGATGAAGTTCTACTATATAAGATCGTATAGGAAATGGATGTGGTGATTCTAGGAAATAGAACCTATATCAACAATGTGATCCTGCTCGAGGGAGTTAGACTACCTCACAATGAATATGGGTAGGACACTTACATGCAGTTCAACCTACACTTGTGGACGATGAGGCTGGACCATTGTCAGTGAGATGTACTATTCATATATCCTCTACGTTTTCTAGTGAATTAAATTATATTAGTTCCTCTCATTCATTTTTTTCTATAAAAATATTGAATGGTTTGATCTAGGAGGTGGCGTTCATGGGTGTTTGTTGATGACTGAAACACATTTGGGAGTATGGTTGGGATACATTTTCATATGAATGGGGTGTTCAATAAAAGATGGAGAGTATTGTTTTCCATGGGGTCTTTATATTACTAAAATGTTAGGATTTGATTAAATTATGGGTATGGATTGGTTAGTAGTATAAAAATTCCACACAAACTATTATCCTAGGAGAATTTCATTTACATCCGCTAAGGGTGAAAATAATGTTCACCATAGAGAGTGGGATATCTATACTGGCCGAGCAGGGCCAATTTCTCAGCAACCAAGAGATCTCAAAGACCATGTTTCTAATCTATTGTTGGATAAGGGAGGTGTAAAGCCTGATGTATTTATAGCTATAGTGTACTAGTCTTAAGATGAATTTCATATGAAATTATTTGGGTGGAAGCCTAAAATTGATGTGTAATTTACCATTGAGATCACACTGGGGGATAATTCAGTATCTATTACACAATATAGAATGTCACCGACATAGATTCAAGAGATGAAGACTCATCTGTAGGAGTAAGATGATAAGAGATTTATCTGTCTGATTATGTCACCTAGGGGATCACCAGTTCTATATTCTAAGGATGAATGGAGTTTGAGATTATTTGTGGATTACTATAAGTTGGCCCGGATGATAGTAGTAAACCGATATCCACTAACATGTATTGACCATATTTTTGGACAATTGAGGGGAGATTATGTCTTTTTTGAGATTGAATTGATATTAGGGTATCATCAATTTATATGTTTGACATTTGATATACCATAGAATACTTTCAGAAGTAGGTATGGAATTTATGAGTTCATCATCAAGCTGTTGGGGTTGACAAATGGAGCAGAAATGTTTATGGCCTTGATGAAAGGAATCATTCATCTAAACCTTGATCAGTTTGTGGTTGTTTTTGTGGATGAAATATTGGTTTATTCCAATAATCATGGAAATAATTACAATCATAATGACATCATTATGAGTAAAATGAGATATAATCATCTCTACACGAAGCTATCTATGTGTTAACTTTGGATTGATTAGGTACACTTCATTGGCCATATCATCTTAGAGGAAGGTGTGTCAATGGACCGAGAGAAATATCATTCAGTTGTTTATTGGGAGTATCCTAAGAATATATTTGATATCTATACCATTCTACGATTGGTAGGACATTATTAAAGTTACATTCATGATTTTTTTTCAGTTGGAAGTGCCACAATCAGGATTAACCAAGAAGGGGATTAATTTTGACCGGTCGGAATCTTTTGAGGATTCATTCCAGGTGTTGAATATATGCTTGATATTATAACCAATATTTATCCTACAGAGTCCAGCTGAGGATTACACAGTGTAATATAATTCTTCTAGTACTACACTTGGAGCTCTATAGATGTAGGGAGATTGAGTTCTGGTGTATGGTTCTCGGTATTTGTGGCCACATGAATGGAAAACCCCAAAGCAAGATCTTGAGTTGGAAGAAATGGTTAATGCATTAAATTGTGGGTGGAATTATATATTGGGTGAAAATTTTATAGTGTATTCAGACCACATGAGATTAAATAAAATCTTTTCACACCGATATTTCAATATTCAGAAGTATTGATGGGTTTATTACATGATGTAATTTGATTTTAAGCTGGAATATACACCTAGAAAGGGATATGTATTGCTGATACAATGACCATGAAAACTCAGACTCAGGTGGTTTTAGAGCATATCACTGAGCAGAATATTATTTAATTACTGGTCAAGATGTATGTTGTAATTCCAAATATTTAGGATAAGGTGACACTAGTATCAATTTTAGTGCAGTCTACTCTTTTGAGATGGACTAGGGATAGATATTACGAGGATCCAGAGTGTTTTATCTTGACGGAAATCCCTGAAGCTAATGATACACCTTTATATTGGAGCATAGATGAATATGAGTTCATTTTTTTCTTAAATTAGGTTGTTGTGCCCATGAGAATACAAGAGGAGTTAATGCACGAGTTTCATGCCTCAAAGTGAGTGGTACAACCTAGTGTGACCAAAATGCACCATAACCTATGAAGACATCTTTGGTGGCCAGACATTAGAAGGAGATAGTATGGTTCATAAACAAATGCTACACCTACCAATAGGTGATGGATAAGGATCAATGATCTGAAGGATTTCTACAACCATTAACTATTCCAAAGTGGAAGTAAAAAATGTTACTATAGAAACTATGTTGGGTCTCTCAAGGATTCCCTAGAAGAATGATGATATTTGGATGGTTATAGATGGTTTGAAAGTGGAAACACATTTCTTACCTATACGGGAGACTTTCATAGTGGAGCATCTTAGAGATTCACATGATTGGGAGATAGTCTATCATCATAGGGTGCTACATGATATTGTTTTAAACAGATATAAATGCTTTTATGCATGCTTCTGGTAGGTATTACATAAGGCTATTGGTATGACATTTCAGTTGAGTATGGAATTCCTCCCACAAAAAATGGGTAGTGAGAATATACAATACATTTTCTTGAGGATATTCTATGAGTTTGTTTTCTTAACATTAGAGGGTATTAGAAAAACACCTAGATTTTTTGGATATTTCATATAAAAATTGTTATCAAGATATGATTCATATGGAACCATATGAGGCTATTTATGCTAGGTTATGAAGATCACCACTATGATGGATTGAGGTGGATGAGAAAGAGTTTTTGGGGCCGAGTCTTTTGCAGGAGATATCGATGTATGTACTGCTGATTTTGAAACACATAGATACAACATAGAGTAGATAGAAGTCATATGTATATAGATGTAGATGACCCATAGGGTTTACAGAGGGTGATCATGTAATCTTTTGTGTGGTGCATAGGGTAGGTCACCACAACATACCGAGGCTAGGAAATCTTGTGCCCATGTTCATTGGTATAAATGAGGCTGTGGAGAGAATTGGGTTGATGGTGTACTAATTGGATCTTCAACAGAAATGAAATGCTATTCATTATGACTTCCATGTGTCACAACTACAATGGTATCACTCTGTACATTCTGATGTGATCAACATAAATTATGTTGATCTTGAGATTAATGATTCCTTTTAGGAGCATTTGATACATTTGTTGGATTGTTGTGATAATGCTTTTAGGTGAAACACTATACTGACAGTTTGTGTATTGTGGAAACAAGACCATGCTCAGGAGGAATCTTGGTAAAAGTATGTAGATATGAGGGCTTAATGTCCATATAATTTTTTCTCAGAATGATTGAAATACGTTGGAATGAAGCATGAATATGATCTATTATAAGATGGAAATATTGTAAGATCCTAAAATTTTCTAGAGTTATATCAGGATATTTTAAAGGTAATATTTTTTATTTTATTGTGTACATTATTTTTGGGTTTTATCATGAAGAGTTTTGAGAGAAATTGTACAAGATATGAAGGAAAATGGTAGCGCATAGTTGGCACACGATTTTCCCTAACAATGTGCCCCGAATTAGCAAACTGTGTAAACTTGGATAGTGAGTATTTTCATGATAGGAAAACAGTTTTTCCAATCATGTTCCCTCTTAGGTGAAAATGTGAAACCCTATAATAGAGTCACAATGTTTAGAACACGGTTTGGGGAAACTATGTGCCCCTTCCCAACAAAATTTGCATGAGAATTAAAGTAACCTAAAAAAAGGATTTTAAATCACTAAAACCATCTGAAAAACTCTTCATTTGACACCCATTCACCCCTACACATTGCTAAAGTATATCATTGCCTCTTGATTAGATTCCAAGCCTTCCTAGACTTCATTTTCCATGATTCGAATCCCAAATCAATGATATGAACCCCTCCTGGTAAAAGAATCCTACCCCACTTGGGGAGCGTTCTTTAGATTTTAAGGGTTTCTCTTGCTGAGCGTTCTTCATTAAACATGAGGTCGGTGGCCAATAATTCAAATACCATAGTATTGATTTAAATTATGTGTATGTAGTTTTTGAAATGATAATATATGTTTATAAATTGAGTTCTTTATTAGACTAATTAATTTTTCAAGTTAATTACTTTAGAATATGTGAATTTGGGGATTTTGATACTATTGATTTAAGAAATTAATTATTGAATTAATAATGATATTCTGAGATAGATGATATGAGGTAACTTATTTCTGATTAAATAATGAGGCATTGAGGTTGTATATTTAGATAATTAATTTATGAATTAGTTATATGATATTTAGCTATTGATTTGAGAAAAGTAATTATAGAATTAATTATAAGATATTTAGATTTTGATTTAGATAGTTAATTGTGGAATTAAATATGGGAATTTGAAATTGTGTATACGGATTAATTAATTAATTATTTAAATTTCTAATTGTATGTACATACATAATTAATTTGGGAATTAATTAAAGAGATTTATGTAATAAAATAATTTTTGAATTCGTAATGAAATTGTTGTGGTTAGTTAATTATTGAGTTAATTAATTGAAATGAAGTAATTAATTAATGTATTAGATGTGATTAATTAATTTTTAAATTAATTAATATTATTTATGTGATTAAATAATTGATTAATTAATTAATGTTATTGATGTAATTTGTTAACTGTTGAATTAACTAATGGATTAGTGGTGCTTAAGTATTTTTTTAATTAGTAATGGAATTGATGTGGGTAATTAATTATTGAATTAATTATGTGTTGATTCATGGTAAAAAATTCCTTAGATTTTGAAGTTGTGAATGGTAACATGTTCATTTAGTTGTGAAATATAGAATGAGAACATGGTTATTATAATTTTTGAGTATGAATTGTACATCAGAATTCATGTATTAATTAAATACTGGTAATAATGGAATTTTTTTATATGTTATCAATTAGTAATAGTTTGTAATTTGACATGGGCCAATGTAGGTATTGAGATAAATATGTCCATGGGAACCTCGGGGTTTATGTGGTACAATAAAGAATAGTTGATAATGTAAGAACTGTTTAATTATTCATTTTAATTATTTCATTATACAACTGAATACAATATTATTTAACTGGATATTGTTTTAGATGACATTGATGGTATCTTAATTAGATGTACTCACACCCTACTTAGGATTCTTGATCGGAACCCAAATAGTTTTATTGTTTATAAGATAGGATAAGGGAAAAGACCATCTATTTAGACGCTGAGTAGGAATGGTGCCTGGATAAGGGAAACATACATGCTTAGGGACCCATTTTGGAGTAATTAGTGTCTTTATTTTTGAGTCTTAATTTTTACACATTTCCATTACATTAATTTAACACAATTTTTTAAGTATTCTATTGATTCCCTAGTTTTGGTCATCATCTGGTATTGGAATCTTTTTTTCTATTGTTGTATATTGGGTTATTGTTTATTTTATTTTCCTCTAGTGGTTTACATGAACAAAGAAGGTATAGTCTCCTCATGAATGATATTAGACCCTCACTACTAGTTGGTAGCCTCTGGATTATAGGGAGGCGTGCATGAGTTCATGTAGAAAACTATATTATGTCACTAGTGTGTGGATCTTCAGATAGGATGTTACACCATATTTGTTCAATCCTAGGTTATACATGGTCATTTTTCTATTAAGTTATCTAATTAAATTAGTTAACATAAATATTAAATCCTTCATTATAGTTATAAAGGAGAATTTGATAACCCCGTGTATATCTCTTAGGAGTGTCTCGCCTGGTTTTCACCCATAGGCCCAATCATCGTGCCACATATTAATGATTTCAACAATAGTCAACCTAAACATATTTTTGCGATTAAACCTATTACAATATATTATACAAATTAATCCACATTCCATTATCTAGAGAAGGATTTATTCGAATGAAAAAAAATTAATCAATACCTTACCAAAACATCAAAATGTTATCCAATAACTAGAGTTATTTCAATGGGTTTCACCAATGTTTTATTATCCAAACACCCAAATAAAAATGGTATAATCTCTTTAGCATTATTTCACATACTATTCCAAAGGGATATCTATACAATTTATATTACGACCAATCTTAACTTATCATTTCATTAATTGTCCTCAATAAATGTCATAATCCCTAAAGTTGTATAATCCTTTCCTTTAAGACCAACCATGAAACCTCATACACGGAATCTTAGATCTGACTCCATAAACATATATTTTACACACTCACTTTTATACCAAATAAAAATTCCATGATATAACAATCCTTATATATTAAACCAAACAAGATTTTTGAATGTCCTACATTATAAGGATCTTTTCAGGTCTAGTGATGTAGATAATTAGGAAACATCATAAAATAATAAATCCCATGACCATTATAACAATTATATATATTTTCATTATATGTATAAGAAATTACATAATTCATGAGATGTATTCAATATCTCTCATAAAGTATTACATACATGCTATCCTTCTAAACATATCATGGGTACTAAATTTCTTCTTAGCATAGGGAATGGATACCTATGAAAGGGGTGATCTCAAATACTCACTAAGGGAAACATATAACAGAATCAATCATGGAATAAAAATGTAATATATATTTTTATAAGAATAGGTAAACTAGATGAATCCATTATAAAACTAAAAACGAAATCATTCTATATCCATTAAAATAAAGGAAACACTAAAATAAATAATATTCATCTCATACTGATGGAATAAAAGATTCCAAATAATTAAAACCTATTTTCAATTATTTTTGGAAAGAGACCTTACTAATCATTGAGACCATGATAATGAAATATTGTTTAATTGGGAAGGAATAAACCATATACCCAAACCAATTTTTCCTCATGAGATTATTGATTCATTGATGGGATATATAATTATGATCCCAACCAACCACCTAATTTTGTAAAACACATTCACCATAAGAATCAAGATTACCATTCATACCATCCCCCAAGGAACCTCATACTGATAAAAACATGGATATCCATATAATGAGAAATATGGAAATAAATACATCATAAACCTATTTTTTTAGTTGATAATCACCAATAATTTCAACTCCATTTACCCAATTAATTAAATGGTTAACATGATAATAACCCATCCAGATAATGAAGGTGGATGGTCAAAAAATAAACCATGAACTTTCTAATAATTATATATATTAGAATATCAATATACAGTACACTAATAATTTTCCCCATGTGAATAGAATTAAAATCCTTCTAAGAAAACATCACTCATTCTGAATTATGTAAAATGTTATGGTCATGCCATATTGAGAAATGGGTATATGACTATGTTAATACTAGAATAACATGATCATGAGGAACCCCGAAAATGAAGGTAGATGGATGGAAAAGAGCATAACCTAAGAAGTGAGGAAAATTGATCATATTATTATATTTTTAGAATTGTAAATTCCATGAAAATAGAGAGATAATACCACCTAAATTAATCAACATGAATAATATATCCAAATTTTATAAAATATGTTCAATGAATTATCATAACATAATGAACGAAAATTGATTTGAAAAAAATACTCACGAGTGAGGAAAGAATTAAATCAACAACCTATTGAATAAGGAAAAATTAATTAGAAAGTAAATACAATTAAATTAATTGAGTATTATAAAAATATATCACTGGTAAGTTAATACACTAAAAAATAATATGTAGTTCATAAAATGTACATTGTCTCAGGAAATAGAAATTATGTCCAAGAAAATACATGTGATTTTAGAAAAGTTTGAATCAAAATACCCTAAAAGAGTCATCTTTTAGTTTAAAATCAAATAGAAATGACTAAATAGTTGGTTTCATGAATTGGTACCTCATTTTGGGTTAAATTTCATTTATGGGGTGATACATTGCATGTCATGTGAATTTTACACATTGAGTGGGGATGAGGTACATGAGTCAGTATCTCATGTTGGGTTCATGGCGTGTACTGGGGAGAATGCTATATACTAAGATAATTAAATTATAGGAGGATAGAGGAACATGTATAGGGAGAATATTTTAGGTTACAAACATTGTCACCCTACGTACTCCCCATATACTTTTCCTTCATTTGCATGTTTTTCGTTTTTTTCTCCCTGGTGCTGGA
The DNA here is from genome assembly GCA_963277665.1 of Viscum album. Lineage (NCBI taxonomy): Eukaryota > Viridiplantae > Streptophyta > Magnoliopsida > Santalales > Viscaceae > Viscum > Viscum album. The sequence continues at coordinate 277,817,275 of OY728127.1, forward strand.
ATTAGATTTGTGAGTAGTCAATCTTGAGATGTTTCTACATATAACAAGTTGGTGGAATCGTTCAGTGTTTAGAGGCTCACTGGATTCTATTTTAGATTGATAGTGTTTATTCTAAGGATTTACTTGAGGTTTTGTTTTAATATCCTCATAGGGTTGAGTTGTGAGTTATGGGGCCTAGGTTAGGGTAGTGAGTTAATTCATCATCTTGGCTTGACTGAATCATGTAGATTTGTTTGAGGTTCATTTTATAGATCCTAGAAGGTAGGATCTATGAGTATCTATGATCAGATCAGGTTTCAACCCTATTTTTTAGACTTATTTATTGAGGTTAGAGAATTTTTGAGTTTTAAACAATTTCTGAGGATCAGATTTGATGAAGGCTTTGGGATAGGACAGGTTCATGAGACAGTAGTTACAAGAAGGTTTCATTCTATATTTGTGATTATTTTTTTGGAATCTTGAGGATGAATATGTGTATTCGTTATAGGTCAAGTGATCAGTGGTTTCCATATTGAATAGTTGACGATTCATTTTTGGCATTTTAATGTTTGGGCTACCCTTCTGGTTGAGTTTGTTCTCATGGATGGGTTATTATCAAGGTAGGTTGGCTGAGGTTTCCTGCATTACATATTTTCCATGATACTTTATTTGTGATGTGGACAACTTTTGTAGTGTTATTATTTTAGTATGGTCATGTAGGTCCTTTTGAATTCTCTTATTTGAAGGCTTGTGCTTTGGATGCCTATTTCGAATCATTATTGATCAAGGATCAGTTGGAGGGAACTATGGCATTTTGTAATGTATTTCAACTGGTCATGTCCCATGATTTTGGATGAGCTAAAGGATCCCATTTTAGTATGACCTTATCTTTTTTATTGTTTGGTCCGTTTGAGGATCTTTTGCGGGGAATGGCCTAAGAGGATGGGTGCATTAGGGGAGTCCCTAGAAGCATGTCACTTTACACTACTTACCAATAGAACATGGGGGACCCATTTATTTTTTACCTTGAGGAAGGTCATTGACATCATGTGGTAGATATTTTTTGGATTTTTAGATATAGGGTATTATAGAGAGGCCTAGTTATTGTTTGTTAAATAGTGGATCAATACTAGTAGTTCATCCTTTAGGATTGTGGCATCGAGGTTGGATCAACCCATATTCAGTTTTCATTTGGCCACATGGTTTGAGGTAGTTTTCTTCTCAAGACATTGGTTTTGGGAAGAGACCATTCAAATATCATAGATTTTGGATTGTCCTTGAGTTTTGATATGGTTCATTCCTACATTGGTTGGTTGTTGTTAGATGAACATAGGGAGCCAATTGAAAATTTGGATGAGTGCTCCCCACTAGTTAATCATTAAAACTAGATATACGTTATATTTCATGGACATAGTATATTACTAGTTACTTGAGTGGGTTCCCTAGGATAGTTCATCATTTATGCCTATGGGTAGACAAGATCCCTTGGGATAGTGCATATTTCAGGCCCATATTTGGTGGATTTCCCCCCTAGGAAAATGTATGAATTGGTCCATTGTTTAGAGACTATTTTTTATAGCAGAATTTCAATACATTACTATTTCTTAGAAAAGTGTAGAATGGATCTATAGATATTTTTATCATTCTGTTGGAGTCATAGTGGTTGGCAGATGATCTTTTTCATGCGTATACCTATGGTTACTCGCTAGGGTATGGCATTCATGCTTGTTGAATTTATATGATTTAGAGAATATGTCTAGTTTTGTAGGAAGTGATATTTTTTATGTGGATGAGTGAGCCACATGTTATAAATACTTTAGTGTTGTCCATATCAGGGAAATATTTTCTTGAGGTTTCAAACTAGAACCCCCAGTTGAATATTTTCCTTATTTTTGTTTATCCCATTTTAATTCTATATATTTTCATTTGGCTGACCATTATTATAATTATTCTAGGGTTAGAATACAATACGTGCATACACATTCTATGATAGTATATTATAATTTTACCATTGGGTTTGTCCTATTGAGATTTATTTCTCATCCACATACATGAACCTCAATGGGTGTGAAGGCATGATGTACACTTTTAGGATAAATCAATGTTTGTTCAGTGTATAAGGCCAAAGCCTAATGTTTATTAATTGAGTAGAATGACACATGTAGTATCTTAGGATCAATATGGTGTAACATGATCATCATTGAGATAAGGTACATGGTTGGATCCTTATTGGTATTAGATCTTGATGTATTTATTTTTAGTCTATTTTTTTTAATTTTTGGTCACTCAGTGGTAGAATACTTGTTAGATGTTTTGAATTATTCTGATTATGTATAGTTGTATGATGTATTTAGTTTATTATAGAATGTGTCAACATATTTATTTATGCATACAATGATGTTTATTATATTTTATGAGTTTAGAGACTTTGCATTATTATTTAAATATAAAATGTGGGTATTGTCTCCCCACTATGTGTATTAAAAACTCATTGTCGGTCCATAGCCCCTGGTGTTTACGGAGGCACACTTGAGGCCTTAAGAAGAGTTGGATTGGGTGATATAAAAGTTTATCCCAAGATGGTTCATTATAAAATGACGTTTGAGAGATTTCATGGTTTCCTGATTTGGGGATCTAGTACCAAGATGTCTTCGAATATTTCATAAGTTGTGAAAAATATCAGACAGGTCTGTCTTGAACACATTTACCAATATAAAGTGCATGTTTCTGGGGCACCAGATTTCTATTTATGGTTTATGTTATTAGATATGTGGGATTTCTCCTAGTATTATGAACATTTGTTAGTGTATTTATGGTTTATTCTAGTTGTTGTATCTTGTACCATGGAAATGAAGAATGTTTTCATGTATCATTATATGTACATGGTATTCAAATGAAATACTCATATCCATTATATTTTTTTAGTGATAGAGTTTTTGTTATTTAATGTGTCATCAACTACTCCTATAATGTTTTCTCATATAATTACATGGTTTTATTCTACTCAAATATACAACATGTGAACTTTTTAATCAGCTGACAAGATATGTGGAACATGTGGTGAGAGGTTTTCTAGGGTTGGAGATATAGTCCCTTTGCTGCTGGATAAATGAGAATCCTCATTGATCTATGTGGGATTTGAGTTCCATTTAGGTGGCTTGATGAGGGAGAAGATTCCTGAGGAATTTTTGTATTGGGTTAAACTTTTCCTAACTTAGTGGTTTCACTAAATTGTTGGTTCTTGATCCTTGGGATGGATTTATTATTTCAAAATTATGTATGTTGGGTCTTGTGGTGCTGACCATGAACCTACTATCACTGAGGACTTGGGTGGGAGTTGATGTTTTTACTTGATGAGACTATTTTGTTCTTCTATCATCAGTTTGTGGTTTCGTATAATGATTCTTATTGTTTGAGGAGATGAGCATTTAGAGTTCTCCCATACTCGTGGATGGCTTGATAGGGTAGTTTTGGTTGGACCCCTAGTCTTATCCAGTTTTGTTATAATTATGTATCATAGTGGAAGAGTATTTAGATGTTTTTGGATTTGGACTGACTCCCAAGTGGAGGGTGGTCGTTTGTGGGATTTTTACATGATGGAGATGCTTCATTTTTGAATAGAATTTCCAAGGGTGATACATTTTTTTGAATTTGATGGAATGAGGGGAATTTATAATGGATTTTTCAATGTTAACCTAGATTCATTAGGTATTTTCTCATGTGAGAATGATTTTTATTTCTCACTCGGGATTCATTTATAGAAATAGCTATAATGGGGAGTGCACCATAGGACATTATAGGCCACGATCCCCATTTAAGTGGTTTGTTATGTATAGAGGACACTCTTCCTAGTGGGATAGAAATGATATGTTTTGGGTGTCATTCTAGTCCTCAGGTGTGAGTGGTTTTCCCCATATATCCATTTTATTCAGTGATTGATAGATTTTTGACCGCGTGGTCATCCATTTGTGTAGTGGGGTGATGATAAGGATACTCCATCATTGTGGAGAATCAGATCAGTTGTGGTTGAATGCATCTTGTGTTGAGAGAGTGTTATGGTTGTTGTATGAGAGGTCATTCGATGGTCAAGATATAATTTACTGGGAAAGTCATTTGTGGATAGAATGGATACTAGTATTTTACCGAGCCTTATTGATGGTATGAGGTTTTTTTGGTGGTGAGTTTGTGATGACACACATCATCACATGTTGTGAATACTATAAAAAATTTTAAATTATTTATCCTATAATTTATTGGTGAAATTAATAAATTAACTTGATAATGATCTTGAATAATTTTCTAACCACTATGTTGGTCCTAGAATAGGGTCTTTATCCTAGGATAGGAGTTTGGTTGAAATCCTTGGGGATCAATTTTTATCAGAATATTTACTATTTATTATTAAAATATTAATTTATTCATTTGTGTTCATTCATTTATTCCATTAAAAAGATACTTATATTGATATCAGGTCTCCATGTTTCGGTATAAAATGTTGGTTTTTTCTAATAATGGTATAACCTTATGTTGGGTGCTGGGGCCAAGCCCCCTTTCTAGATATTATTCTTTTTATTTTTTCCTATTGTTTTCCATTCTTTTTTCCTTTATTTATATTCTATTTTAGTTTTCCCTTTACCCTATGGCTTTTCATCCATGCCCTCTGGGATTCCCTTTCACATGTTTTATAGAGGGAGAGTGATAAGAGAGGGAGATGGAGAGGAGAGGGAGAGGAGGAAAAGGAGGGATTGTCGTAGATCCTGGGTCATGCTAGATTATTGTACGATATCAACAACTTACAGATCAGAATGAATATTTATTGATTTCCACTTAGAGGTAGGATTCATTATAATTTAACCAAAAATACACATATCATAATTTTTTATGTTTTAAATACTATAGTTCAATATTTGTATTTTGGTGAGGAATAATGCATTTTGTTCTATTTTGGGGTTCTATAATCGGAAAAACCCTTTAAATGACATGTGTTTTAAAGAACACACTATTTTTTCTTCCTATTTATATAATATGGGTATATAGGGACGCATGCTATGTTTGAGGGGTACAAGTTGTTCAATGGTGAGTTAGGGTATTTTAAGGTCACATGGTCATGTAGGGAACATGAACAGACCTCATGTGGGGTGAAACTCATGCTGGCACACACACCTAGGTAGATTACATAGCTTGGTACATTAGAAAGTAACCCATGTGGGGTTACATACCATGAACAAGGACACGCATGTCATGTACATTGTCATTTTACATGCTGAGTGGGTTGAGGTACATAGATAGGTACCCTGTATAGGGTACACATTGTTTATTGAAAATACATGATGTGTACTTGGAGAAGTATACACTATGATTCCAAAGGCACACAACTAGGGATGATCTTTGTTGTTACATTACATGTATCCTTAAGTATTCACCAAGTAATTTCCCTTACATGGTGGGTTTTTTATTCTGTTTTTCAACCTAGTGTAAAAATTGTACTTTTGAGTAGTCCATTCAATGTGTTTCCATGTATTTCACATTAGTGGAATCATTTTGTTCTTTTAAGGATTTCTACATGGTTTCAGGGACATCGAGATTTGAGTAATATAATTTCATTGAGTTTTTATTTTAGAATACTCCTGGGAATAGGTTGTGAGCATGAAATCCCCTTTGAGGGTACTGATCTTGGTGATCGACCTAGATTGCGTGTTCTATGGTGACTCGTTTTAGGTTCTTTGCATGGATCAGGAATGGTGGAATCATGGAGTTTTTTGTGGACATCTTGGTTTATACTTTCATATAGAGAGATGTTTCTTGAGGTTATAGAAGTTGAGGTTTATCTATTGTGTTTGAGTAATTGATCTATTAGAGATTTGGGATTGGTTGACACCTTTGGATGGTAGTTATAGCTGGTTGTCATTGAGTCGTTATGATGAGTCTGAGGTATTGTTGTAGATTCCCTTATGGGATAGTTCTTGAAAATGTGATTAGTGGTTTCTATAATTGGTAGTTTAGGACCCTATGGAATAGTGATTCTTTGGCTTCCATTGTGGGTGATTTGGTACCCATGGATTATTTTTATTTGGGGAAAGCAGAATTTGGATTTCATATTTGGGATTTTTTATGATGAATAATGTTTTCTCAAAAGCCCATTTCTTGGGTCATACTTTTGAGGTGGTAATGATGACCATTGTTAATTACCATATTGGATGTATTATGATTTGGATGCCCCTTTATGTGAATTATTGATTGAGGATTAGTTGGAGGACACTAATGGCCATTTGGGATGTTTCTTTACTCATTATGTCCAATGATTTTGGATGTCCTAGAAAAACCCCACATAGGGTGTCATAATTTTATTTTCGCCTTTTCTCATTTTTAGGGTCTTTTGATGGATTTGTCCCTTCAAATTTAGTGTAGTAGGGGGTCCCCAATAGGACATCAAAGAATCCTATGACCCTATGGAACATGGGATCCCTGATTTTTGTTTTACCATGAGGTGGGTATTGGAGAGACTGTGTTGGATATTAATTGGATGTTGAGATATAAGAGACCGTGGAGAGGACCCATAATTTATTATTTGAGTGTGTATTTTCTATTCTAGTTAATTATTATATAATGTGGGTTTGAGGTTGGACCACACCATATTTTGTTAGCCATTGAACATGTGGTTTGAGGTAGATTATTTATAGGACTTTACTTTGTAGAGTTGACCCTTAGGTTATCATGGATCATAAATTTGACCTGATTTTTGATCTACTTCTCTCCTCTATTGGATAGCTGTTTTTAAATGATATTAGGGGGTAATGGATGATCTGGATAAGTGAATGCCTCTAGCTAAGTGTTACACTATTCCTAATGGTTATATGTTGTTGTTGAATTGGGATCATGGTTACATGAATGGGTACCCAATGATAGTTTATCTATCTATCTATTTTATAAACATGATCCCCGGGGACAATGCATCCATTATGCCTATATTTGGATGGTTTTCTCCTGGGACAATGTATACAGATCAGCCATCATTTAGAAACTGATTTTTTCTTCGAGACATTTAGGAAAAGATGGTTTCTCAAACTCATTTAGTGGAGATATATCACATTTTTGGTCATGAAATTTGATTCATAGATCCCAAGTGATATGATTTTTTTCATGTGGATATGTATGATTACACTATGAGGTTATGAATTTGTGAACATATTATTAATCATTTTAGAGCTCCTGTGCAATTATAGTGAGAACTCAAGTCGGTGTGTGTATGGGTGAGCGACATGTTATACATCCTTTAGAACGGGCTATAGAACTAGTATATTTCCTTGAATTTAATACTAGATACCATGGTTGAATATTTATTTTTTTTAGACCACTTTTTTGTTTTTTATTTTATTTATTCTACTAACAATTCATTTTTAGTTAGGATGGGAAAATCATGGGTTCACGAAATTTATTTGACAAACAATATTGGTTCTCCATTAGAAGTTCCATACTAAGATTTATTTATCATTACCTATATATGAACCTTGGTTTCCATGAAGACCTGACATTTTTCATTTAGTTTATCGCATAGGTTTCATAGTGGATGGATTTGAGGGATGATATTTCTTAATCAAGTAGATCTGATCTTGTGTAGTCTTTGGACTTGGTTGGTGGAGCTCAATCATCATGGATATTAGGTATGTTTTTTATCATGGTGTTGGCAGTAGATCCTGAAGTATTTATTTTTAGCTTGTTTTTTTGTATGTTTGAACAGTCTAATTGGTGATTGGTTGAAGTATGTTTTTAATGATTATTATAGTGTATGAATGTTTGATACATATCATTTATTATTGAATACATTTGTTCTAGTTATTTTTATGCTTACCATGATATTCATCCTTGTTTACAATTTTCTTAATAAACTACTGTATTTTCTCTCTGACACATGGGTAATGTCTCCCCACAACATTTTTTAGAACATCACCACTGGTCGACATTGTCTAGGGTTCAGGGAGGCATGCTAGATGACCTGTGGAGACCTAGATCAGGTGAAATGTCAGGTCCAACTGGGAGGGTTAGTTACGTTATCCTTGATGATGAAATTAATAATAATATTGTTTTCATTATTCTTGATAATCATAATGTGTTTTATTAATTAATTAAATTAATATTAATATAATATATTAAGTAAAAAATCAGTATTTACACATTTATATCATATTATACATGTTATGTGAGGCCCCGACCCCAGTTACACAAAGTCAGTGCATTATTTTAATTAATTAGAATGATTACAAGGAATCATGTCCCGAAAGACCGATCTATTTAACAGTGTTGGGAAATAGATTACATATATGAAAGTTACATTATAATTTCTAAGATAATACACGACATAAATAATACATTGGGAATTCCATTATTCAACTAGATTAACCCTACAGTTAAATCATAATATACTTCTTCACATCCTGGGAAAAATAAAACATAAGAAAGGGGTGAGATCGGATACTCAGTAAAGATAATAATATAGCGGAAACTATCATTAATAAGCATAAACATTTAAGGACATGTATAAGGATAAAACATAAGTCTTTTATACTTAAACATAAACATAATATGGCAAATATAAATTAAATAATGACATTTACTTATTTATATAGATATTCTACCAGTCGAATAATCACATGAAATATCAATTTCTAATCTCATAATGATGGAATTCATAACATAGGATATCATAACCAAATAGTGAAGGCCTCATCCTTAGACTGAAAATAATATTTTGTCAATAGATTTCTCCAAGACACTATTTTGTCTAAGGAGACCAACCGATGCATAGGGGAGCTATTTCAGGCTCCACCCATCACTTACTAAGTCCAATGCATTTCTCATATGAAAATGTTGAAACATAACAAAAACATTTGTATTAAAACTAGCATAAGAAAAGTCAATACTTTAACCATAAACCATGAATGGTATAAATATAAAACATCCAAAGTCAAACATATCGTAATTCATTAAATACAATATGGAAGATTATATTTTAATAAATCAACCTCAATCAAGAATAATATCTAGAAATGTTTGTTGTCATAGTTGAAAATGATCAGTAAAATTTTTTGAGAGAAATATCCCTTCTCGTAAAATCATTTCAAAGTAACACATTTATAAAGGAATACATTTAAAATATATTTCCAAATCAATGTTTCCCATAACAATTTGATAATTTTTAAAGGAATTAATATCTTAAAACAATCACTTCTATATAAATAAATCTATAAAATCATTTTTAAATCATGGAAATTAATTAAAATGATTTCGAAAAATAAATCAATAAAACATTTAAAATATCGATATTGATAAAGTTTCCATTCCAAAAAACATAAAATACTCATTTTAAAAAAAATATTTATCAAACATAGACATGGATGATAAAAATTTACCATAAAATACTTACTCATAAACAATCTCGGATAATAAGAAGTTTGAGAAATTAACCCTTACCTTGTACTTTCCTTTGGTCAAGGGTACATTTAACCTCTTATATAATGAACATAGTATGTTATTAAATTATAAAAAACCATATTCATTTTTATTATATCATACTTTATTCATTTATGGCTTTATACTACCAATTTAATAATAATTTCTATGATAAAATAATATTTCGGGTAATAATCGCTTTCTCTATCGTACATGTTTTAACTTGTTATTCTAGATCGTATCATTTATATCATGATTTAATTTCGTCCATAATATAATAAATTATTTATGTATCATATATATGCAGAATATAAATATGTATAATAAATAGATATATGAAATGGAAAACACTGTTTATGGAGACAATAGGTCGTATATACGCATAAATAATGTTTCTGTTTCCATATCGTATTGAATGAAAGTAAGTGAATATGATATATGTAAATACACACATACATATATATTTCCAATAGAATTATTATGTAATATATTAAATAAATTTGAATAAAATATATTTTTATAATCATTGTTGAATGGTGAACATGGAAATGAATCTCATTACGTCGTGGAGATGGTAAGCTGTATGTACGCACGAGCAAGGATATCATTATATTGATGGTGAAATCGTATGTAATTGGATGGTATAATATATATATATATAATAAATAACATGTTATATTTTTTATTTAAATAAATTATTATAATTGTTAAACCCATCCAAATAATGAAGTGTTGAATAACAAACTATACCATGACGTGGAGACGATAAGTGGTACATACACACATATGGTGACTTTGTCATTCATAGGCTAGATTGAATAATGAATATATTTGTACCATTTTTATAATAACATATCACTATGTAAGAGGTACTGGATTTATTATTTTAGTATGGAATAATCAAAGAAAGAGGAAGTGGAAGAAGAAAATAACATTGAAAGAGGACACAATGTAATTACCTCTTCTTCGAGTTCTTCCTTTTGATTTGATCAAAAGGGATCCTTATGTTGATTTCTGATCAAAGTAAGGACTCTAGGATTAATTGAATGTAAATGGTAGTATATTTTAGCATGTTTTTTCCAATCCAAATGGCTTTGAGGTGTGATTTTGAGAGTAGGAGATGTACCCTTTTATAAGAGAGGTGTGTGTCACTTTAGGAAAAGCATGAGATATTATTTTATTATAAAATAATTTTAGGTTTATAATGGCTCCAAAGGAATTTATTGTGAGGATAATGTGGGGATGAGTAGAAAACCTCCCAACCAATAGGTGTTAGATAAGTTTAGGTCACCATTTTAACCTTATCCTTTAGATTTATCTCTATGTTAAATAGTTTAACTTTTACAATGTCTTTTTGTATATTTATATTACATGGTTAATAAACATACTATAAAATGAAAATAGAATTCAAATTGGTTCATTATTGAAACATGTTTCATTATATAATTCCTTTGGCCAAAACATATATTTTTAGAATATTATATCATTTAATAATATAGTATTTGTTTTAAAAACACATTTATGTCAATTTTGACACTATTTAGTATTTCATTTTTGTGAAAGTCCAAAAAACATTATTACTTAAAAAAAATACATTAAATCAACTCCAACATGTCATATTAACCTAAAAAATTAGTGTAATGCATGAAATGTTTAAAGATAAATTTATTTTTATGTTTATAACATTGATTATTTTAATTTTTCATTAATAAGCTAATTAATGCATCATCATTATGTCATAAAAAATATAATTATTTGATGTTTAAAAATTATAAATAAAATACCATTATATAGGAGGTAATTTTAGTTTTCATATAAATATTTACAGTCGAATTTATCTTTGTAATAACCCAATATAAAAAATGGTTTATTTTTTAAAATTTGAATTTAATACTTTTCACTGTTTTTTAAGTAAAAAAATAATAAAGGTCATAATCTAATCCAAGTGGACCAAACGGACCATTTTCAATTCCTAAGGTTTACTTTGGTCAAAATACACTTATCTAAATGAATTGGGAAATGTGTTGGGGTAATATTAATATTATTTTTACCTTTAATTACTTTTTTTTTACTTTTAACGGTGGTAAATCAAATTCAGAAGATACTATTCGGAAAAAATTATTTTCACCCTAATGAACCACATTTTACATACTAATATCGATCGTGTCTCTGATATTTTTGAAATTCAATTTAGGGAATCGGTAAAATTACATTTTATTCAAATATGAAAATGTGCCTAGATAGTGGGTAAAAAGACGTTAAAATGGTTCAATAAAATATTATATATCTAATATTATTATAAAATGACTCCAATGAATTACAATGTACTAATATATGTATTATTTATCTATTTTAAGATAAACTTTTAATTAAAAATAATTATTAAAATGATAATGTTGGTTTTTATGTACTTTACTTTATTTGTCACTATTCATCACAAATTAAATGTTTTCATAGAAATTACAAACATTTACCACAAGCTAATTCAGATATTCAGAATTCAAAAATTTTGTCTATTTTTCCAAAATAATAACATATAAGTTTCATTAATTTTTTTAAAATTAATTCCCGTTTTCAAAACTAGAAAGTTTGCTCTTGAGAAGTAAAAAATATCAAAAGATTGATATGTGTTTATGTCCAATTTAAATGTTAAATTACTACCAATGACAAACATTTGGATTAAATGATAAAAATATAATCTAGTTATACATCAAACCCATTATAATTTATAATTTATCAATATAAATTATTTGTATTAAAAAAGTTGTTTTCAATTAATATTTAGTGTTTTCCACTATTCATCAAAATATGAAAGTTATCCGAAAAACACGAAATATTTATCAAAACTAAATTTTTATGTAACGCTTCAAAACAATTTGATTATTTTGTCAAATTATATATATATAATTGTCAAATATTGGATTTAAAAACGGTTCTCCATTAAAAAGTGGTAATTTGTTTTTTGAAAAAACAATTCTTTTATCTGGAAAATTGGATTTGTTCATATATTATGTCTAAAAAATATAATATTGATTTTAAAATTATATGGAGTATATAAAATTTTAAATACTGTTAATAGTATTCATAACCTTTTTTGAAACAACATGTTTGGTAAGTCGTGGTGTGCTCAAACTCAGTGTTGTGTGTGGCACAAGATATAGAATTACATTAAATAGATAACATATTATGAAATCCTTGGGTGTGACATCCTCTCCTCTTTCAATGAATTCTATCCTTGCAATTTGAAGTTTTTCATAAAAAAATATGGAAAATAGAAAATACATTTGTGGAAAACCCACATTGGATATAGGGTTACTAAAATTTAATCTTAATAAGAGGAAAATGGAAATGAAAAAGTCACCATCAAAATAGGGTTTCTAATAGGGGAACACTGGTGAAAATTATAAACACATAATTAGAGGAAAATGAAAATATTTATAGGGAGTGATAGATGTTATCAATCAAAGAAAGTGAACAATAATGGTAAAAATTGAGATCCTCACATCCATAAATCTATTATGATTTAAAATAACATCGTTTCAAAAAAAACATAAGTTATTAAGATAACACATTTTTTTGATACTTTTTTTAAAGAGGAGGGACTAATTTACTATCAAGATAAGAACTCAAGAAAAAATACTTGATTTCATTACCCGTATTAATAATAATATTACCATTTGGTTGTGATTCAATCTATTTTCATTTCACCCTTTATACTTGGAAATGAATGTTAAAAAATGATTTCTTTTACACCTTGTGCCCATTTGATAAATCAAAAGGTCCACAAGTATTTCTTTAATCGTCTATATGTTTACTGAAATCAATAAAATTAGGATAGAGTATCCAATAAATTATAATTTAACCTCATATAGAATATCATGTTCTCAAATTACTCCATTCCAACCATTAGAATTATCTGAAAATACATATGTCCAAACTGAAAGTCTAAAAATTTATATTGGAAGTAATCATAATGAAGATCTATTTTTTCCACTTAACTACATGTGAATACCTTCTTCAGGTATTTTCTTAGAACATGGTAACAAATTGAATTACTATAAAATCTTATTGAATACGTTCATTCTCCCTTATACAATATAGAATACATGATATACTATTTATATCCAAAAATTATGAATACTCCAACAATGATGGAATAAAAAAACCATTAATCGGTTCCAAGGTAGTTACTGATATCCAATATATTTTATCCAAATCAACCTTCTCTTATTACAAAATCACTACCTCAATATTAAGACCATATTAAGGTTAATCACTCCTTCAACCATGTATTTTCCAAAAAAGATTAATTGTTGTTGAGTAACTTTTCATAATTCCATATAATATCATATTTTCAATGAAATAGTACTACAGTACAATCCTTATTTATATTCATACTTAATATAACTAGTACATAGTTTATACAACACTCAAATGACATAATTCATTAATAAAAGTATAAGAACACTAATTATTCTTCTTCATCTATGGTAGTATCATAACATGATTATTATCCAATAGAATCATTTGCGGTATACTGTGATGATTGGGACATTGATTCAGGTAGTGTCCCAAATCCTTGAAATTGAAGCATTGTACATCTGAAACATTTTTCGTACCATTTAAATCACGTACGTGGCGTCCTTTATCTCCACACTTATAAAAACTCGCATTCCTTTAAATTATTTACCATGTTGATTCTTTCCACAGTTATCTCATATGGTAAAATACGTATTTCCCTTCTTACCTTTATCCATCTTTCCCTATACCATGCTTTTTTTCTCTGGCTTCCCTTCAAACCTATAGGACTCAGATAATTAATTACTTATCTTATAAACACATAATATTATTTCTTCATATGATTAGAATATTTGGGAGACTATTTCCCTTCTAAATGTTGGCTTAATACTAAAAAATATATGATTATTCATTCCATTTAGATCATGTGTACTACTGGAGTTTTCATTCCATATACTAGGAACCATTTCTAAAAAATGGTATACACTAGGTTATTTTATGAATCGTAATGCATAATTCCAAAAATGTGAAATATCTAACTTATATTGAACAGATTCTTCACATAATCCATAATAAAAAAATATTTTCTTTGAGGAGGTATTTACTCATAAATCATTCAAAATGGTTTTTTTATAAAAATGTGATTTATTCTATGTATATCCCCAATGAGTTTCATAACCAAGAGCGTAGTAAGTCCCGTTGTTATGTACTAAGATACCTCGGGTCAAGCCTGATACTCATTGTCAGAGTTTTCACTCCTATGTACATCTGTGCTAGATCTACCTCTACCTGCTCGTATCCAAATAGGGAATTATTTCTTGGAAAATTCATAAAATCTCTAAATGAAAAAAATTATATAAAGTTCTTCTATACTAATCTTCAATGTTTATCTTCGGGTAATGTTTAAAAAAAATAGTTTATCTAAATATATTTCCAAGGTTGTTTCTAAAATTCCTCTAATACCAACTGTAACACCCTGACCCCGGTTACCCAGAGTCGGTGCTTTATTTTAATACATTTTCATGATTACAAGGAATCATGTTTTGAATGATCGATCAGTTTTCGAATCATTGAAAATAGATTACACATATGAAAGTGACATTAAAATTTCTAAAATAGTAAAAAACATAAATAATCCTTTGAAAACACCATTAATCGCCATGATTAACCCTGAAGGTCAATCAAAATATACTTCTTCACATACTGGGAAAAATAAAACATAAGAAAAGGGTGAGATCATATGGTCAGTAAGGATAACAATATAGTTGAAATTGTCATAAATGAGAACAAAAATTTAAAGAAATGTATAAGGATAAAAGACAAGTCTTTTAAACATAAGGTTCAACATAATATAGCAATGATAATTCATATAAATCCATTTACTTATTTACATGTATATTCACCTTGTTAAATAATCACATGTAAAATCAATAGCTAAAGTCATAATGATGGAATGAATAATTCCGGACATCATAACCATATTGTCAAGGCATCGTTCCAAGACTACAAATAATATTTTGTCAAAGCCTTGTTTCAAGACACTAGTTTGTCTCATGAGACCTAGAGATGCATAGAGAAGCTACATCAGTCTCCACTTGTCACATACTAAGTCCAATGCATTCTTTATATGAAAATGTTGAAACTTAACATAAACATTCATATTAAAACAAGAATATGAAATGAAAATACATTAACCATAAAACATGAATAGTATAAAAATAGCACATCCACATTCAAACATATCATAACTCATTCAATAAAATATGGAATATTTTATTATTATAAATCAACCTCAATAAATAATAATATCCAGTACAGGATATTGACATAGTTGAAAATGATCAGTAAAACTCTTTGAGAGAAATAACACGTTTTGTGAAATCATTTAAAAGTCATGAATTTATAAAGGAATTCATTTAAGAGATATTTTTGAATCAAAGTTTCCCATACCATTTTGAAACTTTTTAAAGGAATTAATATTTTAAAAAAATCATGTCCATTTAAATAAATCCATAAAATAATTTATAAAACATGGTCATTAATTAAAAATATTTATAAAAATAAATCATTAAAAAATTTAAAATGCTGATCTAGATAAAGTGTCCCTTCCACAAAACCATAAAATATTCATTTTGAATTAATTTTCTGAAAAATGAACACGAATGTTAAAAATGTCCCATTAAATACTTACACATAAACAATCTCGGATAATAATGATATTGAGATATTAACCCTTACCTTATAATTTCTTTTGGTCAATGGTATGTTTAACCTCCTGTATAATGACCATAGTATGTTATTAAATTATACCATAACCATATTCGTATTTATGATATGATTATTCATTAATTTATTTATTATACTACCCATTTAATAATAATTTTTAAGTAAAAAAAACATTTCATGTAATAATCGCTTTCTCTATCGTACATGTTTTATCTTTTTATTCATGATCGTATCACTTATATCATTATTTAATTGCTTCCAGAATATAAAAAATTATTTATTTATCATATATATTCATAATATAAATATGTATAATAGATAGATATATGAAATGGAAAACACCAATTATGGAGACAGTAGGGTGTATGTACGCATAAACGATGATTCCATTTTCATATCGTATTTAACGGAAGTGAGTGAATGAGATATTTGTAAATACACACAAACAAATACACACAAATATATATCTATATATATATTCAGTAGAATTATTATCTAATATATTACATATTTCATAATAATGTATATTTTTATAATCATCATTGAATGGTGAATGTGGAGATGAATCTCATCCCGTCGTGGATATGGTATGCTGTATGTACGCACGAGCGACGATATCATTCTATTGATAGAGAAATAGTATGTAATTAGATAGTATATTATATATACAGAGTCATTAAAATGATATATTTATTATTTAAATAAATTATATTCATTATTATACCCATCCAAATATTAAAGGGTTGAATAACAAACTACACAATGATATGGAGACAGATGACCATACATACGCACTTTTAGTGAAATTTTCATTCATATGATGGAATGAATTATGAATATAGTTTTACCATATTTATAATAACATCTCAGTATGTATAAGGTACTAGAGTAATTATTTTAGTATGGAAAATCAAAGAAAGAGGAAGTTGAATAATAAAAGAACATTGAAAGAGGAGATGATGTAATTACCTATTCTTCGGGTTCATCTTTTTGATTCGATCAAAAATGCTCTTTATGTTGGTTTCTGATCAAATTAAGGCCTCTAGGATGAAGTTAAGGTAGTTGGAATTATATTTGTGCATGGTTTGGCTGAGGAAAATAGATTTGGTGGTGTGATTTTGAGATAAGGGGAAGTTCCATTTTATAAGAGAGGTGAGGGTCACTTTAGGAAAAGCATAAAATATTATTTTATTATAAAATATTTTTCTGTTTATAATGGCTACAAATGGATTTATTTAGAGAATATGATGGGTATGGGTTTAAATACTCTCAACCAATAGGTTTAAGACTTGTTTAGGTCACCATATTATCATTATCTTTTATATTTAACTTTTAATTAAATATTTTATCTTTTACAATGTATTCTTGTATTTTTATATTACATGGTAAATAAACACACTATAAAATGGAAGGAGAACATCAAGTGGATAATTAATGAAATATATATCATTATATAATTCTTTTGTCCAAACCTTAAATTTTTAGTGATATTATATCATTTAATAATATAGTATTTGTTTAAAAAACTCATTTAGGCCAATTTTGACACTTTTTAGTATTTTTTTGTGAAAGCCAAAAAAAATATTATTACATCGTAAAAAATACATTAAATTAACCCTAACATTCCATATTAACCAATAAAATTAGTTTTATGCATCATAAGTCCCAATTTAAATGTACTTTGATATTTATAATATCATTTATTTTAATCATTCATTAATAAGGTAATTTCGGCATCATCATTTGGTCATTAATAAATTTAAATATTTAATGTATAAAAATTATAAATAAAATACCATGACATAGTAAATTTTTTTATATTTTTAATGATTACTTATACTCTAAATTAGATTATGTATAACCCTATATTAAAAATTGTTTAGTTACTAAAATGTGAATTTAACACTTTTAACTCTTTTTTAAATATAATAATAATAAATTTCCTAATCTAATACAAGTGGAAAAAGGGATCATATTTTATTTATAAGGATTATTTTGGTCGAAATACACTTATCCAATAGAATTATGACATTTTTTTGGGTAATATTAATATTATTTTTACCTTTAATTACCTTATATACTTTTAACCGTGGTAAATCAAATTCAAAAGATACTATTCACCATAAATTATTTTCATCCAATTGAACCAAATTTTACTTACTGATGTCTACAGTGTGTCTTAGATTTTTGAAATTCAATTCACAGAAGCTGTAAAATAATGTTTTATTCAATTTTTAAAATGTGCCTTGATAGTGGGTAAAAAGACGTTAAAAATGATTAATAAAATTTTATATATCTAATCTTATTATAAAATGACTCAAATGAATTAAATTTTAAAAATATATCTATTATGTATCTATTTTAGGATTAATTTTTATTTAAAAAAATTATTTAAATGAATAATTCAGTTTATATATATAAGTAGTAATTTTCACTATTCATCAAAAATTGATAGTTATCAGAAAAATACCAAAAATTTACCCAAAAATAATCTGATATTTCAAATTCAAAAATGATTCCTATTTTACCAAATTTAAAACATATAAGTTTCATTAATTAATTTAAAATAAATTCCTATCATCAAAACCAGAATGCTTGTTTTTTAGAAGTTAAAACTATCAAAATATTGAAATTTGTTTATATCATATTTAAATGTAAATTTAATTCCAATGAACAAAATTGGATTAAATTATAAGTATAAAATATTATTTTACTTTAAAACCATTCAATTTTATAATTTAACAATAGAAATTATTTTTATTAAAAAGTTGTTTTCAATTAGAATATGGTATTTTCACTATTCATAAAAATAGGAATGTTATCATAAAAACACCAAAAATTTATCCCAAATAAATTTTTATGTCCATATTCAAAAAAATATATTTATTTTTTCAAATTGAATATAAAAAAGTGTCAAATATTGGATTTATAAAGGGTTCTCCATTAAAAGGTGGTAATTTTTTTTAAAAAACACTTCTTTTATTTGAAAAATTTGTATTCGATCTTATATTATGTCTAAAAAACATAATATGGATGTTAAAATTATATGGATTATATAAAATTCAAAATTCACTTAATACTATCCATATCCACTTCTGAAACAGCTTGTTTGGTAAGTCGTGGTGTGCTCGAACTCAGTGTTGTGTGTGGCATAACCTATTGAATTACTTTAAAGAGATAACGATTTATGAAATCATGGGGTGCGATATGTAATTATTTTCCCACATTAATTTATGATATAAATTCATAGTATTATTCAATTAAGAGGCAAAATCAATCCAAACATGAAGATATAGGAATTTGATGAATGATTATGAGGTGGTTTTGATGTATTATAATTGCACTAAAAGTAAAATGAAACACACTTCATCAAGGAGTTGGTAGTCCATTTAATACATGAACGACCATTTTGTTTTTATTAGTGTATTGGGTATATGAATAAGAAATGATACTGAAATTAATTCAGTAAAATTATAGTTTGTAAATGATACTAATATCTATATATTAGTGTGATTAGAATAAATTTACAATAAAATAATTATGAAGAAACACTATAAAAATGATTATATTTACATCGGGGTATTCACTTTTTGTTATATGTATTTTATCAAATGAAGTCATTTTAATAAATAATAATGAAAAAAATAATTTTAAGGTTGTATAGGGTTCTATGTGTAGTAAAATGGATGATTTTCTAGTATAAATTGAAATTATATTTGTATCTTGAGGTGGTGAAGATGATTATAATGGAAGGAAAGGGTAGTTTTGGGAGTAATCCATACATTTCCAACAATATAACGCTACTTTTCAAGTGTAAAAGGACAAAAAATAGATAAAATTGGAGATGAAAATTAATTTGGGTCAAGACTCACACTAATTACTCATTTTTACGACAAATAATAGGGTCTTCTGGCTTTTTATCTCTTTTTTATTTAACAAAAATATAATTTCACATTGTTATTTTATTTCCAACCTTATTAATTAATTTTAATGAAAAAGATTATGTTTATTAATTTTTTATCTAATATGATACATATAATATCAAAATTTTAAATCAGTTTATCAAATAAAAACTAAAAATGTGTGAAAATTTATTCTTATAATATATCAACCAAATCATGTAAAAACAATATTTAGGGAAAAATGTTTTTATGATTTAAATTTATTTATCAGATAAAATTATATTGGATAATGATTTTATTGTCCTAAATTGATTTATAATAAAAATAATAGTGTATTTGAGGCTTCTAAGGAAATCCAAAACCAAATATCCCATGAAAATAATTGATTTAATGGAATGATTGAAATAAGTTTCTTTATTGATGTAAAATCTTAGTTATTTTTAAAAATGTTTGAAATAATATTTATTTGATTAAGTAATATTAAAAAATGTATAATTTTATTCCATATATTTATATTTGATCACATAAATGGTTTGGTAATCTTATAGATCATTCCAATATGATGATAATGTCATACAAATTTAAAGTTTGGTGAAAATAGTATTTTTAACTAAAAACCAATATTTTTTAAAAAATATAAAAAAATTATACTAAGTTAATCATCATATGATGAATTGAAAAATGGATCACATTTTTATTTATTTAAAATAGAATAAAATTTAAATACATTTTTTTAGTAAAATAATAAAATATAATTGAAAAATGTTTTTATTGGTAATTGAAATTTTCAGAAATTATTTTTTATTATTTTTATTTTATATAATGTAAGAACCAAATTGATATAACGAATTATTAATGTCAAATATAATTTATCATTAATCATAATTTTCTTGATATATAAATTTATATCACGTAAAAGGAATTTAAAAAAATTACATTTGGAAAGAATAAATTGTTTTATTATTAATTTTAGGTAAACAAATTGAATTTCATTCAAATTTAATGTATAATTTATTTTATTTTGATATATAATTATTTAATTTATTACACTTATTCATTCCCACTAATTAAATGGAATATTTTTTTTAAATGGACCAAAAATATCACGGTTTAATTTTTGTTTGGTGTTGAGTGTGGAGAAAACTATCGAACACATTGAATTATTCAATGAAAATAATATTTTATAATTTCTTGTTGTTACATTTAAATTGAAATAAAAATATATTTTTGTGCACAAATTTATAAAAAATCAACGTCAAATTCAAAATATATAGAATTCAAGAAAATAAAAAACCAGTTTCCTTCAAGTATTCAAATTAGTGAAAAAATTAAAACAGATAAAAGTAACGATTCCAAGACATTGAAGAGGAATTGGATTCCATTTTATCAAGGGTAATAGACACCTCTTATGTATATGTTTTTATCCACTTTAATTTCTGGTGGAAACAATAGTCTTCATGTTTTATTTGAATGACAACATCACATAGGTTATTCTTGTGTAATAATTGATTTTATTCCTCATTAAATATCCCAATTAATCACATTCCGTTCTTATTTTATTTAATTGAATTGATGTTCCCCAAATATTTACGTGGCTGCGATTACATCAGAATTTCTGAAAATAACTTCACAGTATTTAAATTTATCTTGTAGTGTGATATTTAATTCTCCTTATTTATCCAGGACACAAAAGGAATCATCACTGAAAAAGTTATTCTAAAATAGAAGTTTCTCCTAAATTTTTAAAAGTTACTTTGATAGTGTCACATACTCCCTCATAGCGAAAACACGATTTATTTGAATTTATGTTTTATAAAATTCATTATGAGGATCTTTGATAATTTGATACAGAAAAATGTTCAATGTAACTCGAATCAGACCACAATTGATACATATGAAAATTAACATAGAATTATTTTTTATTTTCAAGGTATCTATGATTTTTTTTCATATATGACATATTATTTTTCTACCCTAGATACACAAGATTCTTTATTTTATAAATATATTTCATATTGAAAATATTTTATATCAAACATTTTTTTTTCACTCACACAAATGTGTAATATTTTTTCCTTTGGATGAATTCTCACTTGAATGAGACGTATAAAAATCATCAATATGTAAGATATTGGAAATATTATGCCTGATGTGAGAGTAATATAGAGTGAAAACCAGCCTATGCATATGATTTAATGTGATATATAATTTGTTTTCAATTCAACAGTTAAAATAAAATATAATAAACATTCATTAAAATATTTTACCCATTTTCTTCCATGTAAAACTTATATTATGTGTCACATGAGCTAAGGAAAATATATTACCAACCACGTGAAAATATGTTACACATTTTCAAAAAATATGTTACACATCTCCCACAATGAAAACATATATTACACATGGCTGAAAAGGGATTACCAATACATCCCATTATTGAATTTTTATTCCTGAAAATCAAAAAATGATTTGTTTAGAGATAAAAAACTCAACTGCTTCAAGAAATATATCCTTTTAACCCAAAATCACAAGAATATTTTACATTATAAAAATATATATATATTTGAATAAACATTTATCTAAAATATTCATTACCATTTAAAATAGAATTCAAATGCATCATTTTTCCAAAATTTCCAAATCTGAATAAATAACACTTAAGAATCATGATTTTGTCCATTTAAGAGTAATTTAAAAAATATCTCTAATTCCTAAAAATGATTAAATTTTACTTAAGAATAAAAACATAGGGAACTAAGTAATTGAAAAATAAAATTAATGTCATTGAAATATGAGCAATATCAATTCCCACACACGATATACTTGGAATCAAAAGAAGTAAGAAGCGAAAGTAATACCAAATAAAATTCAAAACATAATCCCACAAGTGTAAAAAAAATTCAACAAAAAGGAACCAAATTTATAGTACCACTTTAATAACCTTTATTCCAAATTCTACATTAGGAACATTCAATTTGTTAAAACTTATTTCATCCTCCCATGCACATAAACACTTATCTCATTAGAATATATCTCTTATTAATGAAATATATATTTTAGAAAAGTTCTCCCAATCCAAACTCAGGAAAGGGTTAATATAATGTTTAGGAGTCCTAAATAAATACAAAATTGATTTAATGAATCATGTTATTCATGAGGGATTTCTAGGGCTATTCAATGGATAAGTGTTGGTGTGTTTCATATGTTAAAAAGGATCATAAAGAATAAGGAGGTTTGGATATTTTTATGAAAAATGCACGACGATATTTTTACACTCAAGAGTGGTCTTATCGGCTATCATTATGTAATGATCTAACTCCGAATATATTGGAAATTATGTCAGACAGTCCACACCATCATCATCTAGGAATAAAATATTTATCCACATGACCACCCTCCATTGATTTTAACTTTTATTTTTATTCTATACTTT
The DNA here is from genome assembly GCA_963277665.1 of Viscum album. Taxonomy (NCBI): domain Eukaryota; kingdom Viridiplantae; phylum Streptophyta; class Magnoliopsida; order Santalales; family Viscaceae; genus Viscum; species Viscum album. The sequence goes on from OY728127.1 coordinate 277,840,780, forward strand.
TTTCATAGTATTATATATTTTTATTAATTATAGGAAATCTTTAATCATTAAATAGGGTTTTTGAGTTAACAAAAAGAATTGGATGAAAAATCATCCATATATCATTCCCAAACATGATATTTCTTTGTTTTTAAATTATTTTCAATAAATGCTTCTTGATATAATTTTATCTAGTAGAATTTTTCTATAAATATTTTAATTCAATAAAAGAAAAAAAATTTATTATTGATTTTTTATTCACAAATAACTCCAAAATTATGTATAAAACTACTAGATTACAGCCTACCCACACATTAGTTCCTCAAGGGACATTAAAATAACTTCTAGTGCATGTTAGAGTGAGATTTTAGGTTTCTAATATGGATACCTAATAAGTTATACATGAATGATAAGTTATAAAAATGATATATTGTAAAAGGTAGTCAATAATATAAAGATTTTATAAAATAATTATTTTGAAACTAAAATAATTTCATTTATCATCTTTTTCACAAGTTCCTTAATTCACCATGGTTTTAATAGATGCATTAGAAAGGCTGGTTAAATTAATTACTTTTTGGTATATTCAATAAGTGATGTTTTTTTAGAGAAGATGTTAAAGGTGATAATATACCTCATAGCTAAGTGATTTAATTTTTTTAGTTATTTATTATATGGTATTCAAAATTTCAAAGGTCGTTTATGGAATCTAAAACAAATATTGATATGAAGAAATGTTCATTTCAAAATTAATTTAAATTTAGTTTCATATGAGAAATTAGTTCACACATACTAGTGGGTTTCAAAAATATAAAAGGATTTCATTTTGGGATAATTTTTTTCTGAAATCTCCAAAAATTGAAAAATAAACACAATATAGATTTAATAAAAATATACAAAAATGAAAAAGAAAATCAAATAATTCTAATAAAATAAACTAATGTTCTACCCAACATCACATATTTTCTATTCCACTCTTATTTTGAAAATGTTAATATGATAAATTATAATATTCTGTAAAAAATTTATCAAAATTTTTCAGAAACTAACCATTTAACCTTTCATTTGTTATATTTATTATCATGAATATGGATCTATTCACTTAGAGGCTCTGGAAACTATTAACAAAAAAATGAATATGTGTTCATTATCTATACATTGTTCTTCTTTTCGTTTTTATTTATCCTAAACCACACCAAATGAAAAATCATGTGTAATAATAAAGGATCTAGGACACGTGGAAAATAATTAACTTAGAAAAAAAATTAGTGTCTTGATTCAAAAACCAAAACAATATCTCATTAGTTTAATTACTCATTAAGAATTATTTAATTATGAAAAAAAATCTCTATGTAAACCTATAGTTTTCATAAATCATTATTTATAATATCTTCTATCTCCTTTAAGAATAATTCCATCTATTTTTTATATAAAAATATATTTATGGTGTAAGTTTTGGTAGCATGAAATTATTTTTATTTCAAATTTATAGTCAAATTAAAGTACTTCCCATATAGTAATAAAACATTTTATTTATCAATGGGTGTATTGAAAGAAGTATGTTAATCAAAAAGAGCATCATCCAATCATAAAATCTAATCTTTTATAGTTGGGTGGATAGTTTTTCTAAAATATATTTTTTCTCTCTATTTGAAAACTCAAATTTTCCATTTTTCTGAGGATTATTGGTTGTATAAACCCTATAGTGAACTCTATATTTCCTATACATATCTTATAATGTTCTATTTCATAAATGGGATCCTTGGTCATTGATGCTTAACATTGGTAGCACGAACATAAAAAACAGGTTTTCTATCACAAATTTAATAACAAAATTTTCCCCATCTTATCTTGTGGGAATAGAATGTACCTAGTTGGAATCATAATAATGAATAATAAATATATAAGGATGAAAAATAATTGTCAGTTTTTTCTAGGAAGTACATGTTCCAAAGTTAAAATTCATCACAAAATAAGAAGGGTTGGTGAGGAATTTCATATCTCGTAAAAATATTAATTGAAATTTGTATGATTTATATATTCTTAAAAATTACAACTAATCCTTGAAAATAGTGGGGAAAATTATCCCCAATCAAGGACATTACCACCCATTCATTTATGTCTAAATTGGGTACCATAACTCAGAGTATGGAAAACAATTCAATATTGATTGACATTTTTTTAAAATCCATCTCGTGATTATATTTTCACTTAAAATATGACATAAATTGGGATCATCTCGAATTTAATAAATATATTTGACTCATTATATTGGAAAATTGTTTCATCGGAAAAAATTAGAAAATTCATTATTTGTTATGTAGTTCATGAGATTTGTATACCCTCCACTAACACTCTTAACAACATGTAATTTTTTATTAGGAATTATTTCCTTGATTTGTTTATAACTCTATGACTTATCAGATAAAATAATGGGTATCTACTTAAATATAGAACAACTTAATTTTCACTAAAATTTTAATTATTTATTTAAATATAAAATTAGTACAACATGATTATTTATCTTAGAAACCATGGGTCTTCTTCAATATTATTTATTTAGAATCCAATTGTAAAATGTTGATTGAATAAAAGTTAGTATGGAGCTTGGAAAATATCATCTATATTTATTAAAATAAAAAAATATATAAAAACTCTTTCTATATGGTGGTATAATTATATTGTTCTTGACATAGATTAATATATTCATAATCTATAAAATGACATTTCAATTTAAATTTGTATGTTCAAAAATACCACAAGATAATGTTTTTAAGCATCAATCATCTTTTGAAAGGTAAAATAAAATATTGGTGGTTGAATGATGGGTGCAGATACCAAAATATGTTTTATACTCCAAAAATATTATTTAAAACTATCAATAAAAAAAGTTAATAATATTTTTTAATTTAATATGGACATAGGTAAGGATAAATTTCAAAAATATATTTTGGATCTTTTATAAAAATTAGTTTTCCCTTTAAATGGTATCACATCCCTCATTAATGTTTGGTATGGAAGTGAATTAATGATTTCAACCTTATATTAATCCACTTTAATTCTATCATTTAACACTACAAAGTCAAGAAATGTTCCATTTTCTACCATAAAATGTAATTTTTTATGGTCAATAAAAAGATAATTAGAAAATGTATATTTTATGGTAAAAATAAAAAAAATAGTTCTCAAAAATTGATACATAGATAGTGAAATAATAAATAAATAATTCTGCCACACTTATAACAATTTAGATAATATGTTCATTATAGAACATTGAAATGCTCATGGATAATTACAAAAACCGAAAGGAATTATTATATTGAAAATTTTGTAAAATATCATGTGAATGTGGTTTTCTATTGAACTTATAGTGAAATATAAATATTTATGTAAGCACATAATCCATCGAGGATATGTTAATGATTTTATCTTACAATCATTCATATATTTTTTCATGAAATGGGAGAGGAAAATGATCTTTCCTAGTTATTAGGTTCATCTTTCATTAAAAAATAAAAACTCTCCTCTTCCATGAATGAGTTCTCAAAAATTCATTATTAGTAATTAAAAAAGAAATAATTTTTAGAAATAACTTGGATCGTACTAACACATTGGAATTTAAAAATAGGAAAAATGATTTTAATATCCATCAATTTTGTCCCTTACTTTTAAAAAACATATAACAATTCTAAATTTAGCCTCATTTTAAACATTCCAATAGGTTTGTAATTTTCCTCTAACAATTATTTGTGCATGAAAATTTAAGAAAAATTTATATTTATGTTACATATGGTTGATCCCATAGTTTTCATAAATTTTATAATGACCCATACATGGTTATTTTACTAATATGTTGATGGCCCTGTATACATGATCATAAGAAATTTCTGAATATTATCTAGGAAAGTATATTTTATATTCTATGGAAAGTGTGTCGATTCTAGTTTGGGTGGGATAATTTCACGTGAAATAAAGATAAAATGAAGTATCAAATTTATCTCCAATATAATTCCCAAAACATGTATATTTTAATATAAAAGAGTAGTAGAAAACTACTAATAAATCTTCTCACAAGTGTGATTTTTGGAAAAAATTATATATTTAATAAATCATTGATGATATGTTGTTCTAGATTTTATTTAGTAGTTTTTTGACACTCAAAACATTTTGGGAGAGAATATGTCATTGTTTTCTTCATGAAAACAAAAATAATTAACATCATTGTTTTTATTTTAAGTAGTTTTAATGGAATTGGAATTAACATATCCAAAATCAACAGGTTCACATGGAATAGTTTTAGTATTCAAAATCTTTTCACTTGAAACATTTTACCTCGTAAGTATATCATTTTTAGAAATAAAACATTTATTATTTTTTAAAAAATAAATTTTCAATTTATCAATTTTCATATTAGGAAATAAATTAGTGGAAACAAATTAATCATGTTCATTTGAGGTGATTAATGATCCTGCATTATTTATTTGAAGAATTTAAAATTTTAAAAAAAACTATTTTTCATCCAAATTCAAGTGAAAATTCGACTTTGTGACCTTTAATGATTTCCTTTGCAGTCATCAAAAAAGGTCTTCCAAGATTTAATGGTTTATTTATAAAACATTTATCATCTTTTATATCCTAAATAGTAGAATCAATAGGAAAAATTATATCTCTTACCTATTCACCTAAATACTAAACGATTCAAATTTTATTTTTTTATAATTGGGTTGGAGAATATAATTAGAATACTAGTAGGATTCAATTATACCTCTTGTAAATTAAATCAAAAAATAATGCATCACATTTATTGATGAAAAAAAATCAAACATCACATCATTGAATTCACACTACCCTATAATGAGTGGAATGGTAATGGTAGCTTTATCATATTAATTTGTTATTAATAAATATTAAATCATATAGGAAACATTATTCCCATATATTAATTTATATATTCTATTGAATTTACATACATGATATCGAACATCCCTAAAAATGTTTTCATATTTAGTTATTTGTTACCATATGTGAAGAAAATGGAAATTAACATGAAGTTTCCTAAAAATATCTACAATTTCGTATCCGTATCATGTTTAACACTCTTCTTCATTAGTGGGATTATCCTGAGGTAAGTCTATTGTGGTTTGGAAATTTTTTGAGATTCTTTAAAACTTTTATGTCAAATATAGGTTCCAATAATTATTTTCTAATATTTCTCAGTTATTACAAGAAAATTTCATTCTTTTGATAAATATATATCTTCTTTAATTATTTCATATTTTTCAATATCGTAAATAATGTATATTATTTTTTCAACATTGTTCAAATTTGGTGAATGAGGTTATGAAATCTGTTAATCATATTCAGTTTTTGAATTAGGATAGTAATTATTAGTTTTAGTGTTATTAAAATTAGTTCCACTCATATGTTTTAAAAAAATCTCATTCTCCTTCACAATAGATTTTTTTTATGGATGTTTTAAACTTATTGGGGAAATTATAATCCCATTATCAGTATCCAATTAACCCATTTGAATCATCAAACAATTAATCAAAAATTATATATTTCATTTTTCCTCAATTTAATTTTTTATATTTTTTATTGGTATGTACATATTAAAATTTTCATCCACCATGAGTGTTTAATTTGTTATGGAAGTATCTTGGTTGTAAATAATGTGAATGGAGTTGAATAATTCATTATTATGGTTTATTGTATCTAAATATATCATTTTACTTATTATAATAAACCATGACAAATTCTTGGATGAGTTAAAATGGTGTTTATTGGGTTTATTGAAAATTTATTCATTGAAAACACTATTGAAAGATTCAAAAGGCTCCTAGTTTAATTTACCAAGATAAGTAAAATGTTCATTTTAATTAATGATTCTATAAATAACATGTATTTTAGAACTTAAATTATGTTTGTGTTGTGTATTTGAAGTGTTATAAAACCTGATGTACATCACTATGGAAGTATGATCGTTGAGGTGACTTCTAATAATGTATTATTCAAAAATTGAAGTGGAATATTTCTAAATATGTTTAACATGAAGTGGAACCCTTTTTATGAATTTTTTATTATTTTGTAAAAGCTTGAAATAATAATTCTAGTAGTCTCTTGGGTATTATCAACAAAATATATTGTTGTACAAGTATCTACCATTATAATTTCAGTACGACAAATCTACTCATAAAAATTATGAATGGTTTTTATCAATAATATAGAGGGAGGGTAAACTAAATAAAATCATTATAATCTCCCCAAATAATTATATATGCTCTCTCTCTGAGTGTTTCTAATTTGATAGATTTTTTCTCTAATTATATTATCTCTATAAGTATTTATTTTTTAAAAAAAAAATTGTTTCTTCAATTCATTCAAACCTCCAAATAAATGTATAGTTAGAATAAAAATTCACATAATGTCCACTCCTTCTAATTAAAAATAAAAATACATATTTTTTACCTAATCAATATTTACTCATGGTGGTTTCTTTTTAAGACAAATATAAAAAAATTCCTAATGATTCATGAATATATCCTCCCAAGAAAGGCCATTGAAATTTAGTGAATGATGAATGAATTTTTTTTAAAACTAGTAGTTTCATTGAGATATTTTACATGAATTTTTTGATGGTATTCATCAAATTAATACTCTTATTTAAGATTTCTATTATAATACATTGTTATTTCATGTTCATAAATTATTCTTCTTGGGGATTTGTTGTATCCTGTTGAAGTCTTAAATTAATTATATATTGTTTCTTCACTAAAATGGGAAAAAATTAATTTTTTCTCTAATATTCATAACAAATATAACTCTATAGTTTTATGTACTTCTAATTCCTGGGTCCCAAGACCAAAAATCAGGGTTTAAACTTTCAAAAGTACAAAAAATGTCAACATTGGAAACCTCACATATAAATTTCTATATTGATTGGAGGGATCTTGTTATAAAATATCTCTCAATATTTTAACCCCAAAGAATGAAATGTTGCATCCCACAAGGGTATCCCTCAAATAATCAATTGGATATGTTTGAAAGTATAAGTTTTTTTATTTTAATATATGATAATAAATTTAAGTGTTTTTTTGAATTGTTCAAGATTTAAAGAAAAATAAAATATTTTTAAGAAATATTAAATATTAGGAAATTATTTAAAATAAAAAGAAACATGGATTGAAGAGGAGTTTGAAATAATATTTAAAATAATATCTATGAACAAGATTAAATCATTGGACACAACCCTATTCTATTTAAAAAAAAGTATCTCCCAATATAATTTCAAAAATAACACTTAAATACCACAAAGTGTACACCTAATGCTTCAAATAATTCCTACTAAAATTAAAACATGGGTGTTCATTCCCCTATTAAAGATATTAAATTATTGAAATACCTTTATGTAATAAAAAAAGATTAATCATATTATGCTCATATGTAAGAACTTGATTATGAAATTTAAGTCGTAAAACTACAATATTACCTTTACAAATTGAACAAAAATCAAGAACATAATTGGAGGAAATATAATTATCGAAAAAAACTATATAGTTTAATTCAATAATTTATATTCTTAAATAAGTCAATAAGATATATAAATGAAACCATGATATAGAAGATGTGTCCTCAAGACTCTGTTGCTTAAAACTACCAAGTGGTTTATCATAATATGCCTAAGCAGGTTTTATGTCCTTCCTCTTCTACCACACAATGTCCAGCTGGTGTGAATGTATGATGATGATTGAGATTTGGTCAATCCTACATATTGGTCTCCTTTACCATTTATTTTCCTTTCCATATATATATATATATCCATACTATATTCAAAGTAATTTGAAAATTTCAGAAGGTTTATGTTTATCATAGGAAGTGACACATCACATATAGTAGTTTTTATCTATCTTAATTATAGGAATAAATAATAGTCATCGTGGATTTTTGTAATGATAGCCTCACTTGGGGCATTCACATGGGAAAAATATTTTTATTCCTCTTTCAATCTATTAATTAATTATTGTATATTTTTCTTCCTTAGTAAAAAAATCATGTGGATTAGATATAGAAATTGATGAAATGTAATATGTAATGACTTAGATTTACATCATGGAATTTCAAATCATATTTCATCACAATATCTCAGTACTATTCATCCATTATGAAGTAGTAATCATAAAAATGATAGGTTTTCTAAATTATATGTGACACTTACTTTCAAAAAAGTTCACTTTGTAGCACAAAACACTCCCTCACAGCACAACACATTATTTGTTGAATTTATTTAATGTATTGAATTATATGTTTGGATATTTTATTATTTATTAAATGATAATATCATATGAAACTCAAAATTGAAGATAATTTATAACCCCTTTGAAAATTAATGGTTTTCATGATATATATGAAAATTTATCCACACATAAAATATTGTTCCTCATCCAATGATACATAACATTTTATTTGGAAAATATATTATGTATTGAAAATGATTCAGAGATAATATTTTTATTTCTCTACAACTGATGTGTATGATTTCATCCATTGATGTAATTTTTTATTGAAGTATATTTAAATAAATATACAACACATTCAATGTTTAACATATTACATAAGATGAAAGTCACATTTAGGTTTTCAAGTCAACCCATGTCTAAAATTTTATTTGACATATATGAATTTTCTATTTCAACTTCTCAAATAAAATATTATACAAACATCTAAAATTATATTATTCTTTTTCAACAGTAGAAAATTATATTATGTACCAATTATCTAGGTAAAATATATTATGTACTACTGAAAATATATCACACATCATCTACCCTAGAAAATATTATATTCCATGGATAAAATAATGTTATGTATCTATCCATTTTATGAATTTAAAATTTTCCAAAGAACAAAAATCTATATAAAAAATGAAAAAATGAGAATATTTTGTAATTAAACAATTATAACATAGATACTCAATAATAATACATATGAATGAAATTTTGGTCAATATTCAAGAAGGAAAAATAGCCAATATGGGGTGAATATTACTTTTGAAATAAATTAATATCATACAGTTAATGTAATGCAATAGAAAATGTAAATAAAATGAAAAGTGGGATTTTTATCATGGTCTAGATCAAAATAATCATACTCATCTCTTCACCCCTCTCATGATCTGGGAGATATGGAACCTAGTATAACTAAAAAAAATTGAATCCCAAAATATAATTATTTTCCTCATATAGAGTCACAAAACAATTAAAAATCATTTTTCTCATGGAGGTGTAAAACTAAACAGAACTACCTTTTTACCACATAGAGGTAAAACCCAAAAACCTTCCTTTTAATACATATAGGTATAGCCTAATACATACCTTTTTGGGGGTGTCAGAACCCATGAAACTACCTTTTAATGGAAATTATAACCCTTTATAATTATGCATCGGAAAAATGAATGGAAAAAAGTAAAACTATAGTACCTTGTTAGATATTCAGATTCTGAGTGTCGAGGACGTACTATGAACTCCATTTTTAATGAATTGGATAGATTATGTTATTTTTGGGAGCACACGTTTATCATCATAAATTGAACCCTTGTATAGTTCAACAATATCCTCAACCTCTGTGTGTTGCACTGGTTCCTTCAACTATACATATATAACATCTTTATCCATAACATCTATAAAATTTAATGACCATTGTTTAATTATTTTCCTTAGATCTAGAACAATTCCTATGAAATTAAGGATCTACTTTAATAATTCAAGTTTTCTATATAAATATTCATATGTAAGACACAAATAGTACTCTAATAATTCTTCCATGGAATTCTATAAAAAAAATAAAACTAGACAATATAAATAGTATATATAATTAATATAATAGCAAATAAAATGAATTATTATCCTTGGAATAACTCTTAAAAATAACCATTTCTGACTCTATTTCTTTCCATAAAATTTAATTTTCACATTTCAGGTTCTTGGATTGTCATCATAAATATAAATACACGATTAATACAATTAATATCACATTTTAATACATCATGAAATAAAATAAACCATGTAAAAATTATTTCTAAATAATTAATATTTAATATTAGCATAATTAAAACATAAAATTATTTATATTAATCATGCATTAAACTTATAAATGAAATATTCTGTAAAAGATGGAATATTTCTAGATTTTTGAACAACTTGTAGAGTTTCACTGAACCATATAGGAAAAATTCAGGTTAGTGAACCACATGGTGAAATGCAAAGCAAAATTTATGTAGGGTATTCACATAAGGGAATCACATAAATAATAATACAGGAGAATCACAAAAGAAATTCTCTTAAGAGATTCCCCACATAAGGAAATTTATTATCTATCAAAAAGTTGATATATAAAATTCTATAATCTGTAAAAAAAATAGAACTTATCAAAATTTAGAGTTATAACAATCCATTAAAAGAAAAAATTATGTTTAGAATAGGTTTATTAATAAAAATATTTTTTTATTATCATTACATATAATCAATAATTTATTCAATAATACTTATATAAAACAATTTATCATCAAGAAAACTGTATACAACTAGGAAAAAAATTGTAGAATTCAGACTGAAAACATGCATTGAATTCGAGCCTAATTTTGGACATTATAGATATATATTCATAATTTTATATCCTCAAAAGAAATTTATATAATTCTTTTATATTTCGAATTTTATATGTATAACTCAATATGGATTTCTGTATCCCAAGATATGGTCAAAATAAAAATGGTTACTAATTCAAGAAAATCAACTCTATGGTTTTGGAAACATATGAAAAATGGTTACATGAATCAACTATGTGGGAGAAATGGATTCATGTATCATCTATGTGTGAATAGTAATAAAACATTAAAAAATGATTATTTAACATCTTAAATGACTTATTTAGATTAGTAACCATATATACACCTTATAGTACAATTTATTTTATATCAATAATTGAACTTAAATGATATTGAAATAAATGAAATATTAAGGCCTAATCATGATTAATCATACCTTAATCAGTATATAAGAAAATAGTTATTGTTACTAACTTCAAAGTATTAATTATATTAATGGAAATAAAAGAAAAAATACTTGTAATTATCAAAATATAAATTGGTTTATGAAGCCACTAAACATTCTCCAACTTTTTAGTAATTATAAAACCAAGTATAATTTCAAAAAATTCTCCCTCCACTAAATATTCTTCCATTTTTAAAAATATGTGTCAAGGTGCCACTATAAAATTATTAAAAGTTTAAAATTTATTTGTAAAAAATAATGATATAACCTTAATAAAATAATAATTTATGAAAATTAAAATTGTAGATAACATGTTAAAAAACATACAGTCTGGATGTGAAGACATAAAATCGAAAATTAATATATATATATATATATATATATCTCATTTAAAATATAAAATTGGAAAAACAATTTTCATATATTACTAACTTCATGTACATCTGAAAATTTCAGTATATAAACATACATAAACTCCCCTAAAATTCTACCCATTTAACAACAAATTTTAATATTCACCACACCAAATTAAAAAATAATTTTCTCAAACTTGGTAAAATATAGGGGCTTAGTAATGATATTGTCAGGATCATTTTACATTGAAAAAAGATCTAGAATAATATTTAATTTTAGAAAATGATATCTAAGAAAAAGAAACATAACAAAAATTTGATTTGTTATAGATTATTATAAGGGATTTTATGTAATATAATTAATTGAATTATAATCATAGAAAATAGGAATATTATCTAAATTAAAACCAAATTATTATGTGACTGATTAATTTATTTAGATTTAGCACAACAATAAGCAGAAACTATACATTCAGATTTATTAGTTAAAAGATAAATGTAATTTTTTTTCTTTGAATCCCAATAAACTAATGTTTTACTATGTCAGTGATACACACTTGATGTACACATTCTATATGTCTTACATCCACCAAAATCACAATCCAAATAACTTATCAAATCAAAAGTAGTTTTCATAGGTTAAAATAAACAATAATTCCAATATCCTTTAACATTAATAGAAATAAATTTATCATATTTAATGTTACTTACCTTAGTTCCAATTATAAATATTTGACACATGAAAAAGTCAGTCCTAGAATCAGTTAAATAGAATGAAAAACATCAAATAATTCCATAATTAGATTTAATATCAATTGATTTTTCATATTTATCTAAATATAATTTTAAATTATTACTCATGCGTGTATTTGTACTTTAATAAGAGTCTAAATAAAATCTCCTAAATAATTATTAATCATGTATTGATTGATTTAGAAGAAAAACACCATTTCATTGAATTATTTTCAAACAAAGGAAGTGTTTAAATCCCCTAATACTACTCATATAAAATTTAGAAGTCATCAACTATAAATATTTTGTGAAATTTTTTCAAATAAAGGCCAAAATATAATATCTTAAATAGATTTTTATGTAATCGAAATATCATTAAAATAATTCATAATTAACAATATAGGATCAAAAATGCTCTTTTAAAAATTACATTTCAAAATAAAACTTATTAACCTTTCATACCAAGCTCAAGGAGCTTCTGAAAAACCATATAAATCCTTATATAATATAAAAACATGGTTTGGATGATTTTGATTTTAAAAAAAGTGGAGTTATCTAACATATACATCTCCTGAAATATAACCATTTATAAAATCATTATTGAAAACCATTTGAAATATTTAAAATACATGCAAATACCTTTAATATAATAATATTATAATATATTATAATCATGAAATAGGTGAAAAAATACCCAAATAAATACCCCCTTCCTGATAATATCCTTGTGAAAGTAATCATTCTTTATTTCAAACAATATTTCTAGATTCTTCATGATTTTTTTTAAATATTCATTTATTACCAATAATATGTGTATCATTTTGTGGACTAATTGAAGTCCACACATTATTTCTAGGAAAATGATTTCAATCATCTTGTGTGTCCAAGATCAAATAATAATCATCTAAAGCCTCTTTAATATTCTTTTGATAAAAATTACAATGAAAATCGTGTTACAAAAATATTAAAAACCAAATTTCTAGTATATACATTTGAGTAAACATTACCCATGCATTATCTATTGGATCATATCTAGGTGTCTTCTAAAATATTTCATAAGTAGGTTCAAATTGGGAAGAGATATTCTCTCCCACACTATGTATACTTTTCACTAGGGGTACTTCTTCTTCAAAGTTGAAATATCTAAATTCCTCTCCATATTGATCAATATCATCACCCATTTTATTTAATGATTTTGTGTCCAACATAACATGAATATATTATTCAAAAACCATGATTATTTTTTTTCATACCCTATATGCCTTATTATTATTTCAAAATCCTAATAAAATAACATTATCATATTTTGTATCCAATTTATACATATCATACTTTATATTAAGAATAAAAACATTACAACCATTGACTCTAAAATAGGCAATTTTTTGTTTTCTAGACATTTAAAGAACATAAGTAGTTTTATTAAATTAACTTATTTAAATATTTAGATTAGATACAGAATAAGAATTATTCAAATATCCATCCAAAATAATTTTTTTGTTAACTTCATTTTAAATGCTTCTAGCCCTTCCATAATGTGTTATGTTACCCCTTTCTTTCACTATTTTGTTGCAATATTTTGGGGGTTTATAAATTGTGAAAGTAAATATTTTATTCATAAAATGAGAAAAATTCTATATTTTATAATCCACCACCATGATCACATTTAATTTATTTAATTATTAGTTATTTATCTATTTAAAAAAAATTAAAAAAATGAAAAATATAGATAAATGTTTATATTTGAGTTTAATAAAACACACCCATGTGTATCTAGTAAAATTATTAAAAATGAAAATACAATATCTATTACCACCAAAGATATTTTGTCTGATAGGACTAAATAAATATAAATGAATTATATCAAGAGTCACTAATGTTTTTACTTATTTAATTTTAAAAAAAATTCTTCTATATTGTTGAAAATTGAAGTAATAAAATAAATAAATTGTCTCCCTCTTTATGTGTGGAAAACTGTATAACTATTAGTTTTTTCAAAAAAAATGTGTATCAACCTGAAAGTAGAATTCTCCAATATATTATGCCACAAAATTTTATCTTATTTTATAACATTTAAACCTTAACATTTGGAATATTATTTAGGTAAACTATATTAAATAAATGTTGAATTTTCGTCTTTCATAAAACAAAACAGATTTATCCTTAAATAAAACACATTTATCATTTTTAAATATAACAATAATTCCATCATCACATTTTTATGATATTCATATTAAATTGTGTTTTAATATATGAACATTTAAAACTTTATAAATATTAATAGAATTTGAAATTCCAACCTACCGAAACCATTTACGTTTCCTTTAGAATTAACACAAAAATTTACATTACCTCCATCACATTTAATGAATAATAAGACATTTGATATATCACTAGTAATATGTCTTAAGAATCCACTATCCATGTACAAAAATTATTTTTTATGCTCTAAATACATTCTTCATACAAAAAAATATTTATGAAAGCTTTATTAGCCATGAAAATATTAGTCTGATAGGATTAACATATTAATTCATTGAAATCAAAACAAACATAAAAATTTTTTGTTGGAAAAAATAATATTTATATTTAGAAATAAAATCCTAATTTTTCCCAAGAGATTTTGGAAATCCTAAGGATCTCTCATTTACATAATGAACTTTCATATGACACTAAAAATATATAAAAGTAGATGTACTTCCATTATTACATTTAACAAAAAAATACTTATAAATTTTGTGTTAAATAGTTTTAAAACCAAAAATATTTATTTTTTAAAAATTTACTAAAACCCTTAATTTTAGAAAACTTTTATATATAATGATAAAAACTAGATGGATTTTTATTCAAACATTGAACATAATTTTGGTGCTGTTTATTATTTATGAAAAATAGAAAAATTCATTATTTTTTTCTTCATAGAATTATGACCTGAAATAAACTAATCTTTTTCATTTTAAATTTTTAGAAAGCATAATTTTAATATTTTCATGAGAAATTTACAGATAATTAGGGCCATAATTTTGATCACTATAGATATAATTACTATGTTTTTTATCCTCCTTAAAAAAAATTTATGTTGTATATTATAGTTCTCATATAAAACTGCGATATTTTCAACATTGGGATCAACTATTTAAACCTATTTGGATAATTCCCCTATATTTATTTTTTAAAATTTATAATTAGTTAATGGATAATAATTAGGGACACATAATAGATCTTATTAATCTATTAAGAACATATTTGCAACATCCTTTTTCGAACATGATTATTCTAAAATAGTTGAAACCTTAGTATAATCCCATCAATCTTCCTTACCTTTATTTTATTTAATATATTTGGTCTTCCTATTATTTTACATATATAATCTTGGGAAATTAGGTTTGATGTACCACATTTTCTACACTCATAAAAAACTACATCTTGTGTATAATTAGAATTAAAATTAACTTTATTCTCCTCGTAATCGTCCTTTGTACAAAATTTTCTATATCTCATGGGGTATCCCTTCTTATTTCTATATCCACTCATTATAGTATATGTTGTTTCATTACTATAATTACTCTATAATTCATAATTCGATGCATATGTAAAATTATTTTACTTTAAATCAATTCCATTATTATTTGAAATACCTTTTTCAACTTGATTTTTGAGATCCAACTCATATTGTAATAAATGTTTGATAATTTCATAAAGTATATATTTCTTGAAGTTATTATATTCATAAATAATAATATTTTTATCATTATACTTATTAGGAAGATCTCTAATTACTCTTTTAATATAAATTAGATTGTAACAGTCTCCCATAAAGAACTAGTACCATTTACATTACTATTGAATATATAAAGAATTTTATTAATATTTATTTATTCAAGAATTTTAATATCTTAATATTTAGTTCTTAACATGCCTAACATAGTTATAATAAACTTATTTAAGACAATATTTTTATCATGTAGAACTTCCAAACACCATGACCATTTTTAAAAGTAGAAATCTAAGTATACACATTTCTATTTATCTCACAATATAAAATATCAATCACCTTATAATATTTAACATACTTTAGCATATTATTTCCAATTAATGATTTAGGTTCATTTTCATGCATCATCTATGGGTTTTCCATTATTATTTTTTGAATTATGATAAAATTATTTTGGAAATATTCCATGTAACAACAATAATCCTTGAATTCAAGATCCGTTGTATGCTTTATTACATTGAAATGTGAATCTAGGAATCACATCCCAATGGAATGAATAGTTTAGTAGTTCTTGTAAACTAGATATATACTTGAGTCTCACATTACATTTGAAAACAAAAAGTTCATTTTTTTAGAATATCATTATTCTCACTATCATATCATTAAATATCTTTCATAGTACACTTCTTATATTTCTAGGAAAGGGAAAAAATAAGGGTGAGCTAAAATGATCCGTAAGGGTTAAGTACCATGGAAGTTATCTAAATTGATAAGAATGATAAACATAGAAAGGTAAATAAATGAATACAAATTCCATTTAAACAATTTCAATATCATGAAAATATAATGGATAATCTATATGGAATGTTAAATAACTAAATACACACACCATTTAATCTATAAATGATTATTAAATGTATCTAAAGACAATATCATTGTGAAAATATCATGGATAATAATAATAGAATTTTTTAAGACGGAAATGTTTAATTATTGATATTCATGTTCTCAAGTATGTTGATAACTCTAACTCCATGACCTTTAATAAGGAGGTTTCTAAATATAGGTATAAACCCATTTAATGATAGCTTAATAATTATCCTCATGAGACTACTAATTCATCAATGGGAAATATAATTCTAGGCCCCACCTATCATTTCAGGTATAAGGAATTAATCCTAAATTAAAAGATCTATTTAATTCATGAATCATTATTCCTTGTAAATAAATATTAGTATTGAGTAAATAATATGGATTTATCAATATTTCTCAGTTAATCAAATAAAATTAAAATAAAACACTGTATGAAAAATGGTTTATAGTTTAAGAAATAATAATATTCATGATACATAGAATATTTATATTTAAGAGGAACACAATATGTGAAAATGATATGTGGTTTAGGAAATAATCATATCCAAAATAAAAATATATAGATATTTAAGAGAAATTAATTGTATAATGATAATAAGAGAGTGAATGTTTCAGAGGAATGTTAATTACTTTTAAAAAATGAATTCTAATAATTTATTTGGTCAAAATTATCATAAAATATGAAAATATATAGTAAGAATGATATCAACACAACATATCCCCTATAGATCACAGGTACAAAAATGGTTGATGTCGTTGATGAATATAAATTCCATAAAAATGTTATAAAAATCATTCATGAGGAAAAAAAGGATTTTTAATTTGAATATAATTTTGAAATAAAATGTTTAAAATTTTTTTTTAAAAAAAAATTCATTAAAAATAATACTTTAAAATTATAAAGGATTTTTTTTAATGTTGAGTGGTCACAGTAGCTGGAAATTATGTACTTTCCATGTACGTTAAAATAAATATTCCTTTCACATTTTTAGTAAAATACAATTGATACTTATTTTAAACACGAACAAAATATTCATTTAATAACATTTTTTTAAAATTTAATAATGGATAAATATATCTTTAAAAAATAATTTTAAAAATGATATATGTATTTTTGAATGAATTTTTAGAAAACAAGATTTTAGATAAAAATAGATTTCTAACCAAATATGGAAATGAAGCTGGATTTTCCGTAAAAATTATCCCAATTATTTAAAGTTACAATGAGTGGGAAAATGGTAATATTACATGAAAATATCATGAATAACTAGATTATAAATAAATAAAATGGGATTATTAGAAAATGATCATATTATTTTCTTTAACATAAATTCATGAATGAGCAATATCGATTAATATGATACTATTAAATGGACCCTTATAAAGATCATAACGTTGAAGTGAGGATTAATAAATTAAAATAATTTCTGTAAAAAAAATAGATCCACAAAAAATGATTAAATAAAAAAATAATATATTTAATTTTCAATACACATATAGTCTAATTATATCAAATAGAATAAAGAAGTAATATAACCCAAAGAAAATAAATTGAGTAATGAAACTATTTATCACTTGGTAATTTTCAAGTAAACTCCCCTTGGAATAAATAATTAAAATATAGACCTAAAACCCCTTTAATTAGGATTGATTTGTGATATTGAATCTTAATTTCAAATTATATACACCGTATATAATAAATACGGTTCATAACATTATAATATGCCTCAATGAAGAGAAATTGATACGAAGTCCCTTACCACTCATTTCCTTTTGGGTGAACATAATTTAACATTATTTATAATGGTTCTAAGAATTTTATTATATGAAAATAGAACCATTTTTATTTTTATAATACCATATATTATCTATTTAGATTATATTACCTCCCAATCATTAATAATATACAATTATTTTCATTTTTTGGGGAGTTATTTAATTTGTTTTCACATTCGTGATTTATCTAGAAATTTCCTTTTTGTGAATATTATATAGTTTCATCATACGCATAAAAATAAACATGAAATAATTTTCATATTTATTCATAAATTATAATTTTATGATTAATAATTAAATATGGGTTTGGGAAATTAAGTATGTTATGATCATAGAGATGGTAGGATATAGATACACATGAGTAACATTTGAATTTTTCAATAATAATTATGAAAATGTGGGAAGTAATATTTTATCTTCACATAGTGTTCAGAATACAATTAATACCACATTATTTATTTTAATATAGTTATATATATCGTCCATGTGGTGTAGTGATTAAAATATATTCACATCACTTTATTAAGTTGGTAGTCCATACGAACACAAATAATGTTATTATCGTTAGGTGAGTGAAAAAGTATTAAATTAAATGATATATTATCTATTCATAATGATAATTATGTCAAAAATATAAAAATTATTTAATTTAATGATCATATATTATTTAATCTCATCCTTACTATATTCCATGTAAATAGTTTGTGAAAAATAATCTTATTGATTCGTCAGGCGGTAGTCAGCCATACACACGAGCAATGTTTTTGAATCCCCTATAGAATGAAAATTAAAATTATATATATGATATATTGAATAAAAATATATAATTATGTTATAAATTTTAAATGTACCTTATATCCATCATCCAAAAAAACAATGACATCTTGTAATGGAAAATTGAATGACACCGGTTTATGAGGCGGTAGTCTATCATATACACAAATGATGATTTCGTAACCCATTTATTGAAATGCAGGATGGTTTATTGTAATGACATTAAAATATAAAATATAATAATATTTTTATAATTTATGTCATTTTATCTGCATGTTTTAGTAATAATTAAAGGATATGGAGGACTAAATAATATAAAAACTCTCGATGATGAATGTTTCCTCTTCCCAGTTAACCTCCTTAGATTTTCATCAAAATCCTTCAATGGTTGAATTTATGAAAAAGTATGGATTATAGGATGATATTAATAATTTTGGAATTAATTTGTTTAGGTATTTTCCTAACAAAAGGGTTTTATGTTTTGTAGAGGATTAGATAGGGGGAGGGCTTTTATAAGTGATGTTTGTTTTACACGTGTAATATTTGAAAATAAAAAAGTGTACGCACATTTTTCACATGAAAAATGGATAAAAATTGAATTATTATGGACCCTTATACATGATAGGTTCTTAATATTTCCATAAAGTTGATTTAAATTAAAAATTGGTTATTTTAACCCTTATCGTTTTTGTTGTACCCCAAGTAAAACCATTTTTACCTCAACCATGGTAAATGACTTCTACATTTTTCACCATTTATATTGGAAAAACTTAATTTAAAATTATTAGATAATTAAAATTATACTAATTGAACATTTTTAAATAATTTTTAAAAATTCAATTCATATAATTGGATAAGGTTAATTAAAAATTAACTAATCAGATGCAATAAGAAAGCGGATTTTCAAACAGAAAAAGATCAAAACATTACACTATTTTTAACTAAAATTATATATAAATATGATTCCAATTACATTAATTATAATTATAGGTTTATTATTTAAATAATTATAATATAAAAACAATTTAAAATTTAATTTAACATTATAAATAGTTTAATGAAATGGTAGTTTTCAATAAATATTCATTATTTTTCACTATTCATCAAAATGGAAATTTTCAGAAAAAACCCAACAAATAATCCCAAGGTAATCTTGATATGATGACTTAAAAAATAAATCTTATTTTTAAAATATATTTTTTAAAATTGGTAAAAATTAATTTTATATAATATTCACGAAGTGTGACTGAACCATATTTTAAGAAAAATATAATTTTTAGAAAAAAATTACATTTTTTTAATGAAAGTTATTCTATTTATAATAAATAGATAAAAATTGGTCATATGTTAACATATAATTACTATATTGGTAATATAGAAGAATTGTTGTAGTGGAATAACTATTTCACCAGCGACACTATAGTGGTTGTGAGCATCGTAACAAGAACTCTAGCAGCCACAACACTATAGCTGGTACTGTAAAAACCCGAGTTCAATTGAATCACTATTAACCACTGAGTATTTCGGTTAAAATATGGGAATTTAGGGCCATTTATTATGAGATCATTCCTACTTGGTCTATATGTTATATATTGGGCTTAATTTCCATAAGGATAATGGGTAATGTATTGAATAGGGAAGGCTTGATGGATAGGTTATCCCCCTAGGGGGGCAATGGTCTTCCTTTCAGGCTTGTATGTGAGTTGTGTGTGTGTCATATTATAATTGTACCCCCAAGAACCTAATTTTTCATATATATCCATAATTTTAATAATTTAGTTATTAATATTAATACCAAACAATTGGAAAAGTATGTTATTATGATATTTTATATTTGGGTTCATTTAGACATGGGGTTGCTTGTTCCGCAATATATCAAATAGGTTAAATTTAATGAAATATATTTTATGGGATGTTGAATCTCGATGATTCATTTCAAATATTCTATCAAATAAAATATTCATATTTTAGAATTTTGGGTGGGCACATTCTCCCATCCTTAAATGAATTATGTCCACATAATTTTAAAATTGATCTTAATAATCATGGGTTTTATTTTTAAAAATTCAATGGTCAAAACCTACAACATAAAAATAGTTCATAAAACATACTAATAATACGAAATAAATGTAATTACAATGTCCATATGGAATAACACATTACTAGGTCTCCAATTAAGAAACAATTGGTGGGAAGTGAAGATATGGACCTAAAAGAAAAGCATGAATAATTATAGATATTTATAGATTTCATTGATCATAAGAAAGGGAATGATCAATGGGAAGTTAATGACCTCACCACCATTAATATATGATGAATTAAAATACCTTTTTATTAATAAATTATGAATGAAATATGATTTTTTAGGATTCTATTCTTAATGTTAAAGAATTATTTACTATTAATAATATAATAAAATATACATTTTTGATATGATTTTATTTCATAAGAAAAATTTCATCCTATGGTTGTGCTTTGATCAATTTACAATTCATCGTTTATTCTGCGAAATGGAAAAAATTTATTTATTTTTCCTGATGTGCTAAAATTCAATTTTAAAGGATTGTATGATCCATAAAATAGTGAAACATATTTCATTCTATCTCTAAGAATTTATTAAATCCAATATGGTTTCAACAAGTTATACAATATAGTATAGTAATTTATAAACCGTAATTATAATACAAATAGTTAATCATTAATATTTATTTTTCAAATATTTTAACTAATTAAACATTGACAATTATATCACATACTCTAGTGATTGACTTTAAACCCACAACTTCATTCAGTAATGGGTTTAATCCACGTTACCTTTACAAATATGATGTGTTGTAACACAGCATGTGTGTTGTCCTTTTACTATATCTTTATAATATATTTCCTATAAAATTACCAAGAAAATATGACAGACAACCTTGATATAAAATTAATAAATAAATAAATTTTTAACTATGGTTTTCCTTACAAATGATTTAATTTTTTAACAAAGTATAATAATCATATTTCACTATTATTATAATTTCATTAATGACCATATTACCCTAAAAGGTTACTAATTATATTAAACTGATTTTTATAAAATATAATGGTAGTATCCATCGAATAAAATTTTCACTAAAACATTTATTAAACCAATGCAATTTATTTCCCTAAATTTATCCAAATATATCCTTAATCTTTGTAGACTCTAATCACAAAAAACATAAAAAAGGGTTTTCAATAATTTGAACTTATGATCAACCTTAAACTCATTAACCCATAATGGAATCCAAATCTCTAATATTAATGAAGACATATATTACTATAAAATTTAACAAAATCCTTAAATGTTTCATGATTCTTATAACCAAAATATTATTGATAAAAATACTTATACAATTTAATTTTTTATTCCAGATACATAAATAATTAAACTATTTTATTTAAATATATTTCCTTCCTTAGTCTATAGTTAACCACTATAATAGGAAATTGACTTAGATAATTCCATTGTTCCCCACATTTAAAAAACAAACTATAATTGGATTTCATGGATGAGATTTATTTTCTTCCATAAAAATATTCATTATTCTTTTGAAATTATTTTCATTAGGGACTTTTTTATAGATATAAATAATTTACCAATTCTATTGAGACGGTTTCATAGGAAGATCCTTCCAAATTTCTTCGATGATGGAAATCGATCCTTCTTTCTCCCATGGTCTCCACCACTCAATCTTTTAGAAAACAACACCCATCTCTTCTCTAGTGAGTCTTATAGTTGGGTAAGGTATATGTTTCTAATCAAATTTTTGGATAACTGATTATGAATTATCATCATATATTTTACTCCTAACATAATCCCATTTTGTTTCCCATAGTCACCACCATTCCTTCATATTCAATGTCAATCTAATTCTATTAGTTATCAGTCATTAACTAATACCAAAACTTATTCCATGAGAAATAAAATTCATAATGGGGAAACCATAAAATAATTTATAGGTTGTTTAGATAACAGAAAAAATTTTAAATCTATAAAATGTAAGGATTAACTTAGTTCATTCATTATAATCATATATTCAAGTCCTTCAAAATAGTTCGTAACGAAAATATAAATTATCTTAAGAATATCCCCAGAGAGTGAAAAAAAGGTTCATATAAAGCCTCATTGTCATACAGTAGGTGATGATCTGGACCATCCCAATAATCCATATTCCTAGTTATTACCCATAGTTAAATCATTTACAGAACCACATCTATATATAGTATCTAAATTCATATGTATTATAAGGAAAACCCACCATTATATACCTTAACAAAACATTAAAATGTTCATTTATACTAATCCTCAAAATCTACCATAGGGTTATGGTACAAAAATATTTTTTTCTTAAATCTAGTTTAATATTTTCTACTAAACTTCCTCTCAAACCAAAAAAAATTAACCTAACTCTAGCGTCAAAGATCTGATGTCTTTATTATCACATTGGCATAATATTGGTGAAATTTTACCCCAAAGGTCTAAATAGTTTAATAGTCTCATTAAACTAGATACATACATGAAACTTGAATTAAATTTGAAAACAAAAGTTAAAACATATACTAGTTTTTAGAATATTATTATTATCTCAGGAATATCCTTTCATATAATTTATTGTGGACCTCTTGGTTCCCTGGGAAACGAAACAAAATATAGGTGAGATAAAATTCTTGGTAAGGGTTAAGTATAAAGAAATCCATCCAAAATAAATAAGCATAATCAACATAGAATTGTGAATAACTAAACACACATTGAAAAAAATTACATAAATGTCATGATAAGATAATGAGTAATGAAAATGTGAAAGTAAATTGTTGGACACACACGCCATTTAATCAATAACAAATAATTAAATGAATATATAGATAATATCATCATGAAAATATCATGGATAATAATAAATAAATTCTAAATAAAGGAAATGATAAATTATAAGAATACCTAATAATAATAATCATGATACATGTACGATCAGTACCATTAAAAAGATGGTTTAAAACTGTTGTTTGAACCACATTTAATGATAACTTACTGACTCACCTTAAGAGACTAATAATGCAACGAGGTGATATATTAAAATGGTCCCATTTGTCACTATAGTCCCAGAGAATCAATCATATATCAAAATATATTGTTAGTTCACGAATGAAAAATCATTATAAATAATATCCCTACTGAGATAATAGTAAGAATTTATAAAAATTTCTCAGTTAATCAAAGAGCATTCAAAGTAAACACTGTATTCAAAATGGTAAACAGTTTATGAAATAATCATATCTATGATACAAATAATATAATTATTTAAGAGAAACACTATAGTTAATATTGATGTACATTTTAGGAAATAATAATACACTTGATAAAATGAATTTTGATAATCAAGAGAAATTAATTATTTAATGATCACGAGGGAGTGGATGTTTGAAAGAAATTTTAATGACTATTGAAATATAATTCAAGAAAGTGAATGTCAAAACTTTATTTGGAAAATAAAATCATAAAACATTCAAATAAATAAAAATGATGAAAAAAATACATCAACTTCCTATTGTTTTATATATATAATAATGGTATGATGTCATTGATGTGTATAAATACAATATAAATTCAATAAAAAAATTTGTGAATGAAATAAATTTAATATTTTGAAAATCATTTTCAAACATAAATTTAAAAAATTGAAAATAAATTAATTTTAAAATATAAATTGGAACTTGTAATAGATTTTTTGAAACGTTTATGGGTCATGATGGTAGAAAAATATCTACATAATGAGTGCATTGAAACAATGATTCCATTATAATTTTCAATCAAAATCCAAATGAGGCATATTTTGAAAACGACAGGAATATTCCCTCATGAAATTATAATAAACTTTTAAAATGGATAAACATTTCTTTAATAAATCATTTTGGAAAGGTTCAACACATTTTTTAGAATAATTTTACAATTCATTCCTTCAAATGAAAATATATTTCCAACTGAAGAGAGAGATAATTTTGGATTTTATTAAAACAATTAACATCTACTTTAAGTACATTGATTGAGAAAATGATAATATTACTCTAAATTATGACTAATAACTATAGTATAATAAAATAAAATAAAATGGTTTTATTTTAGAATGATTAAACAATTTCCTCTATCTGAAATTCAGGAATAAACAATCTCAATTAAAATGAGATTATGGAATAAGCCCTTACAAAGAACAACATATCAAAGTGGGGATTAATAAATGAATTGATTATGTGAATTATATTTAAATCCACACAAAAAATTTGAAATAAAAAATAATAATTTAAAAATTCATTACACAGATAATGAAATATTATCATTAAAAATGAAGAAGTAATATAACCTAATGAAATAATGGAGTTTTGAAATTCTTTTCCCCTTCATAATTTTTGATTAATTTATCCTAGTCTAAAATAATTCAAATTGAAACTAAGATTTCATGAATTATGAATTATTCATGATATTACACATAAAAGGGGCAGTAAATAATATAAATAAAAGAAATTATGTGCATAAAATTACAATATGACTCTATAAAGAGAAGTTGAGAAAATGTCCTTTACCTCATGCTTTATTTGGGTTTAACATTATTAAATTTAATATATAATGGTTTTGAGAAATTTATTATTTTATAAAAAACAATATTATTATTTATAATATCATATATGATCATTTTAAAACATCTTATCATCCATTTTCTAAAAATCATTCATTAGATTCATGGTTTCATGTGTCAATTGCCTTATTTTCTCATTTATGCTTTGTCATGAATGTTCATGTTTGTGTGAATATTATATTGTTTCCTCATCTAATAAATAATAATGAATAAATAATAATAATATTTATAAATTAATTATATTTTTAATACCCATCATGAAATATGCTTTTGAGAAATTAAGTATGTTATGATCATGGGGAGAGTATGCCATACATACATATGAGTAACATTTCCATGTTACAATAATTATTATGGAATGATGGTATGTAATATTTTATATTTCATGAATTTGAATGAAATATTAAATAATTTAATATTTATTTTTATATTATTATATATATCATATATATAGAGTTGTGATGAAAATAGCACCACATCGCTTTGTGAATGTGGTAGTCCACACATACATGACTGATGTTATTATCTTTAAGTGAATGAAATTGTAAGAAAGAAAATGATATATTATATTATAATAATTATAATTACATAAGTAATATCTTAATAATTTCTTTTATATCACATATATTAATTAAATTTCTCTTTATTACCTTCCATGTAAAGCGTTAGTAAAAAAATCACATCATTTCGTAAGGTGGTAGTCTGTCGTGCTCATGTATGACATTATCGAATCCCATTCAGAATGGAAATTAAGATGATATATATTATAATGACTATATAGGTATAATATTTTTATTAATATAATATATATATATATTATATACATCATCATTACCAACCATGAGAGTTGGTAATGAAAAAAATGAATGTCACCGGTTTTACGTGGCGGTAGTCTGTCGTACACACGAAGGATGATTTCATAACCCCATTAATGAAAGTGGGGATGGATTTTGGGATTGAAGATAACATAAGGAAATATTATTATACTGAATATATTTATGTAATAATATCTTCATGGTTCCATAGTAATTGAAGGCAGTGTTGGAAGAAATTAAATAAAAACCCTCAGTCAATAACATTACCTCTTCCTTGGTTATCCTCCTTAGGTTTGTACGTAAATACATCCAAGGATAAATTATTAATAAAATAAGGCTTTTGGATGAGATTAAATAATTTGGTACGTGATTTGGTTATATATTTTTCTATGAAAGAGGGTTTAATAGTGTGAATTGGAGAGGAGAGGGGTATCCTTTTATAAGTGAGGTGTGTGATACACTTATTATTTTAGAAAATAAAAAGGCCTACCTTTTTCCCACATTAAAAAAGTGTATAAAATGAAATATTATAGAGAAATAGATTATAGGTGAAAAATATTTCATTAAAATATATTTTATTAAAAAATTAGGTTATTTTAACCCTTATCAATTTTCATTTAAGACCCCAAAAAATCTATTTTTACCTTAACCACGATAAATATTTTTTATTGTTTTCACTGTATTTATTGTAAAAAAAAGTTTATATTTTTAGATAATTTAAATTTTTTTATTCTAAATATGCATGTAATATTTCTAAATTCCATTCACTTAAGTGAAAATATTTAATTTAAAATAATAATTTAGACGGGACGAGAATGCAGATTTTCAAAGAGAAAAGGTTCAATAGATTACATTATTTTTGTATAAAAATTTAATATAAAAAATATTCCTATAACCTAAATTTGATTAATTGATATATGATTTAACTAATTTATCTTTTTGGTTATTTTAAAATATAATTTAACTTTATAAATAATTTAATCTTAAATTCATTTTCCATTAATATTTTATATTTTTCACTATTCATAAAAAATGAAACTTTTCATAAAAACAAAAAAAAAATACCCTATGATAAATTTTATATGATTATTTCAAAAATTAAGTTTATTTGATTAAATTTGTTTTCTATAACTGGTAAAAATTAATTTTAAATTACATGGGAAAAGTGAAACTAAACAGTCAGTTTGAAAAGAAAATGTTTTTTCAGAATATATTTATTTTTATTTAAAACATGTTTTATTTTATTTATAATAAATAGAAAACTATAATATTAGTAATGTAATTATTAATATTCGAACCCACTAATTTAATGGCCAGGTAATGATGTTATTCTATATTATAGTTCATTTAGTCTCATGGTTTCTTTTTCTGCAAGCTATTAAAGATAATAAATTTATAGAAATATATTTCTTGGGTTTTGTAAACACAGTGTTTCATGTTTCATATGTTATCGAATATAAATTTAATTTTTATTTATTTTGTGGTGTAACATAAATTTTAATATTTATAATACCATTAAATTTTTCCATCATATAAAGTGGGATTTGAGGCATCTATCGATGATTTGAACATGTTCCGACTGCCTTCAACAGATCTTTCTCCCTAGATGGATAAGTCAAGAATTGGTTATAGTAAATAAAAATATATCATGATAGGATTCTTGACCAGATACAAATAATTGGTATAGAGTTAAGATAAAATAATATCCAATATCTGGTGAATTTAATTTTTATAATGAATTTATGTCATATTTTTAAACATAATGATGTGGAAAACAAAATAAAAATGATTATAGAGAATTTTATGGTTGTTTAGATCTATATGATCAAACTTCACTATTCTCCCATTAATTTAGTATGATATATTGAACACACTATAACCAATATAATGGAATCTAAAAATTAATTTTTTTCAACTTGGAGTCACAACCTAATTACAAGTCATTATCCCGATGTGGCTTAAACCAAAATAGAACTTCATTATTCCCTTATGGTGAAAAAAACTGAATTGTATTTTTTTTTATAACACGATAAAAAACCCCATAACTGATTTTTTTGGAATCAAAACCCATGATAGTATCCTTTAATGGGATGTAATACTCTTTACAATTATTCAAAATGAAAATGAATGGGAAAAATTAAAACCATTGAACAAGATGATTTATAGAGAGTCAAATTATAGGGGAAACAATCATCTCTCTGGTATAAAGGAATCAGAGGGATGATTTTTTTTTGTGAGTAGTAGCAGATCATAAATAATTAATCAACTTTATAGTTTATGAATATCTAAAACATATATGGGTTGTAGTATTTATTTTAACTATATATATAGAGTTTCTTTACACAAAAAATATCCAAAATTTAAATACAATTATTTATTTATTATTACTAATGTATGAAATGTTCAGGTGAATCTAACAAACTAATTCAATGTTTTTTGTTTCCTATATAACTATCCACATGAAAAAGGAAATTAGTTTTCCTCTCAGTCTTCCTTAATATTATGTAAAATAAATAAAACATTACAATGTAAATTGATAAAAAAATAATACGGTAGTAAATAAAAAGAATTAATATATTTGGAACACTTACCTTTAATAATTGAGGTTAAATCTTCCTATTTTAGTAGATTTTATTTTAATAATTCAAGTTCCATAATTTTTCATGTGAATATCAACACATGCTTAATCCCATGAATATCACATTCAATGAATCATGAAATAGATAAATACATGTTTGAATGAGATATATATAATTACTAAGTAAATTTAAAACCATAAAAAATATTAAACATTCATCAAATGTAAAAATATAATACTATATAAAACCGTGCATATTTCAATATTTAATAACAACCTATATATTTCGATTGAACCACATATGAAAAATTCATGTAGGTTAATCGCACCAGAGAATTATATAGTTATGTTAAAATATAATATTCATATTTGGGAACAACATATGACAACCATGTTTAATAATAACAATGGAAACTCACATGGGCCACTCACCATTTAAGAGAATTCATCACATAACCAAAATTTGACGTAGTCAAATCCAGAAATATTTAAATATATTGACTTATAAAATTTTAGAATTAATTAAGTCCTTAAAAATTGTAGAGCCATATATATATCTAGTTTAATAATATTTAGAAAATTTTATTTTCTTTCCATAGAGTCATGAATCTCTTCTAATTGTACATCTATAGATCATTTCATCATCAAAATAAAATATAAAATTAGTTATCAAAAAATGTAAAATTATAACAAAAAACACAAAGTGAATTATAACCTAAATTCAGGCATAAAATGAACATATTCATATTTTTATTTCTTATAATGAAATACTGATATATATTTTTTATATTTCATATAAAATTTAAAACATGCAATTTAGAGTTCTTTATCCAAGCATGTTGTCGAATTAAATATGGCAACTGATTCTATAATATCATAATTTCAGTTTTGAAAAATAGGAGAAATTCCTATGTAAATCAGATATATAGTAGAAACATATTCATTAATATACTATATGGGAATATAAATAAATTTATAAAATTATAACTTAAGGTACTGGATGATTTATTTATCCTATAAATAGAATATAAAAGATGAATAACATGTTATTCCCAATAAAATAATCAAATTTATAAATTTTTTAAGTTAATAAATATTATGATCTAATTAATAGTAATTATAATTTAATAAATACATGATTTTATAATTATACATACTAAATAAAAATTATCAAAAAATCAATGGAAATAAAAACAATAAATCCATGCAATAATCAAAACATAAATTGGTTTAAGGATCCACCAAATATGAAAATAATACGTATAAACTAATGTTTAGAAAAAATTAACACAACCATTGAAAAATGGAATTCAAATTTATGTTTTTTACAAAATTGTAAAATTTTAATTAGAACCCTTATTGATAATTAATTACACCATTTTTCAAAATTATACCAAACTGTCCCAAAAAACTACAAAATAATGAAATTTCACTGAAAATGGAATAATTGAATTCATTATATCATTGAAACAAAAATTTAGAATTGATGAACATATGGTATATATCATTTATTTTTAATGATAATTTCCGGTTTTAAGTATATATATGATTTATATTATCTCATAAACATGACCAAAAATCAATGATATTATTATTTGTTTGTTGTCCAATGGAAATCCTAATATATATTTTCTATATTCCAACCGAGTAAAAATTATTTGTGGCTTGAAATAGTATACTCTTTGAGAAAGAATATATTATATAAGGACTTAGTGGAAGGAATGATAATCTTAAATAAGTTTAAAGAGAAGGTTCTAAAAAACATTTGGATTCTTTTGGTCCTCTTATAAAATATGAGAAATCTGGTGGACAGTGTAATCCCTGTGGTGGAAATATGCCAAAAGTTGTTACTCGATGATATCTATAAAACATTCATGATAATGACCAATAATGAGGGAGTGAAATTTGTGTTATCCAGGCCTATTATATTATAACATGTTCTTCACAAAATGTTAATTTGTGAATAATAGATCAGGAGAATATAATTGGTTTATTCTTTTAGAATGATCATGAGACGGTTCCACTACAAAACCCATCACTCATGGGTAATGGTACATGACCTGTGATTTTTTATCTTTCATCTATAGTTTACTCTTTGATGACATAGAGACATTACTTACATGGAGAGATATTTATACTCTATATATACTATATTATTTGTATGTATATTTTCACATTAATTAAAATGAATCTGAGGTAGTGGAGCCTATATGAGTTTATAAAGGGCTATGAATTCATTATTTTATATACATTAGGAAAGGGAAACTTGGTGTAAGACTGATTAGAAGGATGTTCTTGGATAAATTATTTGAGTGATATTAGTGAAGTTGGCTTAATTGAATTTCTATTAGTGGATGATGGAGAGGTTTCTTATCTTTATTTTTTTGTGTCAAACCCTTTCATTCATTTTCTTATGAGGGATACCCAATTGGGAAACATTAATTATAAGGTCATCAATGATCTGGTATCCTCATAATCATTACTTGATGGGGTTTCTGAATATAGGGATCACATAATTCTATTTTAAGAGAGAATTTTGCTTTCATTTTCACTTCATAACGAGGTGTTAATGGAGTTCCACACTCCCCCCTTAGCAGAGAATCCTAGTTTGAAAAAGGTGTAATGTGACATCAGGTTTTAGTTTTGATAGCCAGAAATGAAGAATATTGTTTTTGATATTATATCATAGTGTTTCACCTACCAATAAGTTTGGGTAGATCACTAGGTCGTGGAAGGTTTTTCCCAATCAATTTATTTTCCAAAGTAAAAGTGTGATTGTATATCGATTGACATAGTTATGGGACCTCCACATTAATTAAGAGGTTATGAAACTGTATGGGTGATCTTTGATCAAATGGAAAATTATTACCACATCCTTATTATTCTAGATTAAAATTTGGTGGATTTTTTAGGATGATCATACATGGAGGAGATTTTATGATTTCATGGGGTACCTACGATGATTATTTTTGACTATCATGATCATTTCACATTTTAGTTGTGGAATAATTTTTATAAATAATTCAGGATATAATTAAAAATGATTAAACCATTAAACCATTATGTAAATCGATTAAATGAGTTATCCATCCATGTTCTTGAGGGTATTATTTGGGATTATGTTTTAGATTTTATCAAGAGTTTGGGGGTTCATTTTCCCTTAGTGTTGTTCCCAAAAAATAATTACTATCACTACACTATAAACATGACTCCTTTTACCGCCCTATATGTGAGAGCATGTAGGTCTCCCCTTTATAGGACTAATGTTAACAAGATATCATTAATAAGGTCAGATAATGTATGGTTGAAGGAACAAGTGCAGTTGATCTGAGATGGGATGAGGTTAGATATATGTTTAAATAAGTCCTATAAGGAATGATGATGGATCCCTTTGGAGTTTGATGAGGGAGACCACTTGTTTTTGAATATCTCACTAAGATGTAGTTTAAAGAGGATTGGGTGGGCGAGAAAGGTATATATGAGATTCTTAAGGTGATTTTAATTTTCTTGTATAGGGTGGTTGAGGTTACATACAACCTAGAATATCCCCTAATATTTGACATGGTGACAACATATTTCCTGCCTCATGGATGATGGGCTACATGTGTTACTCATTGCATAGGGTAACTCCACAAGATTTTAAAAGTGGAAAATCATGTTAGATTGTATGAATGACACCCAAAAATAATTTTATAAAAGAATCTAAAACCCCCATACATTACAATATAATTATTTTGAAATAAATTCAATCTCTTTGATATCTTGCAATGTATGTAACACCAGTTTTAAAAGAAACACGATTCTCCATTAAAATATCATTATTTAATATGTTAACATTATAACCTAGACTTTAATAAAGATGATATTAATTTGAATAATATAATTATGAAATGTATATGGTTTATATTGGTATAATTAAATTCAATTTCTATCTATTTATTTAAAAAAATTATAGAAAATCAAAAAAAAAATTGATTTTTTCTAATCAATATTATTTTTTTCTAAAAAGATGCTTAGTCACACTTTGCAGATGTAATTCAAAATTATTTTTTAAAAAATTAATTATATTTATATGAAAAAATAAATATCATTTTTTAAATAAATAATCAAATTTATCTTACTGTGATGTTTTATTTATTTTTCTAAAATGTTTCAATTTTCAATGAATAGTGAAAATACATATTTTTATTGAAAATGATTTTTTAGTTCAAACAATTTACAGGGATAAATAATATTTTACTTTAATTTTATTATTATTAGTTTAATTTTAAAAAAATCTAACTTATTTAGGTGTTTGGAATCAATTTCATATTTTTTTTTATATTAAAAAATTATATTCTTGTGATAATTTTCTCTTTGGAAACTGGATTTCTTGTCGTGTTTATATGTATAATTTTGTTATTGAATTGTACCTATTTTGTAGTTAAATTTTTTAAAAATATTCAATATTTTTAATTGGAATAATTTATATAATCTATTAATTTCAATATAATTTTTTATCAAAATAAATTATTAAATCAATAAAAATTAATCACTGTAGTTCAGGTATAAACTACTTTACTAGGGGTTAAACGAATAATATATGCATTAAAATTACCAACAAACATGTAAAAACCTATTTTATTGCCATATTTAATTCTAATCACCTAAAATTTTAGATAGTTATCCATTTTGGGAGGATTTTTCATTGTCAAAATTTTGGGTAATGGAATCATATAAAATATTCTTTATGTGTCTTCACTCCGATTAATAAATGGACACCCCATAGCTTACCCTATATAAAATTAAAAATAAATTTTGGATTGGAAAATAAATAGTAAAATTACTTATTTAATTCCCTACCAACATCTTAGATCACATTGATTGATATGAAATCAAACCTTTGAAGGCTTTTGATGAAAACTAAAAGTGGTTTTCCAAATAAGAGGCAACCTGAATAATCGAGCATTTTTTTTTCTTATTACACATCCTTATAATATATCTAAAATAAATTATATAATATCATAGATATCTTATATCTACTTATATTTTTTTATGTTAACATAAAGACCTATATCTTTCTCCTCTTCCATCAAATCATAATCAAAATCATCCATTGTGTGTATGGCGGGCTACCGCCACACAAATCGATGAAATTCATTTTTCATCACTACCTTTCATGGATGGATATAATTATGGATTTGAAACATTTATATTATATTTATAATATTATTAAACTTGTACAATTTTAATATCACATGTAGCTTTTTATGTTCCACACTCTTTAAAACATGATAAGGTTACTTGTGTGTATTAAGGACTACCACCTTATGAAGCGATGCGATTCATTTATCATTTATGTTTTCATTGAATGTGGTAAGGATAACTTTAATGAATATATATTATATATTTGAAAATGATATTTATTATTTAATATTAATATATCACCCAATTTCTTAACCTTTCATTCATTTAGTAAATGATAATGTCGCTCATTCACACGTACGACCTAACATCTACATGAAGCGATATGATCCATTATCAATGTTTAAATTTCTATAATAATATTAAATTGTATCTAATGAATAAAAATATATTTATTACATAAATATAATTATGTATATGGGTTATCTAAATAAAATAATTAAGAACTGGAACATTCATGTTAGAACATGAATGAGAAAACAAGGAAGTTATCACCCGAAATAATAGAAATAATTAATGATTATTAAATAATGATAGTTTAGATATTATAAAAGGTTAATATATTATATTATTATTAATAATATGGTTCTATTATAGGTTAATATAATTTTTAATACCACTATAAAATATGATAATGTGGGTTCAACGTAAAATATGTCTGATGTAATGGAATTCATCTCAATTTCCCTTTGTTGAGGCTTATTAAAAAGTTATCCACATAATTTCATTAATATGCTGTATATACTACCCTTTTGAAATGTAATTTCATTATAATATAATAATTCATGGTATTTTTAATATTAATTTAAATTATTTCACCATGGGGTACTTTAAATGAATATTACAAAGTGGTAAATAATTTCCAAACTCAATTTCAATTCATTGGGTTATTTTAATTCGTTATTTTCTTTGATATTCTATGATTATGTGTGTAGTGATTTTTTATAATAATGTGTTACATTTCCAATTTTATTGATGATTTTAATTTGATAAACATAACTAATTCATTTTTTAATTCTCACATTAATGTACAATATCCCTTAGTGTTTATTTTATAATCTCATTATTATCTGGATTTTTATATTTTGAATTTCCTTTGAAAGAAATTATGAGATAATTGTAAAATAAACTGATTTAATTATACAATACACATTTTATTCATGAATGTATCAGGTAATATTACCATTATTCCACTCATTGGTACTGAAGATTATTGTGAAAATGTTTTTAATAAAATATAACTTCATTTGTCTCATTAAGCAAAAATCCATTTTCCTCGAAAAATATGTTTTTTAAAAATATTGGTAATTTTATTTTTTAAAATTATAAAAAAGAGTGCTGAAAAAATTTTGACCTATTTTTTATTTTTAAGGAATATATTGTTTTTCAAAAAATGACAATTGGTATTTTACAAAAAATGTGAAAGGAATATTTATATTAACATATAAAACATGTACAAAATTTCCCATCCTTATGAAAACTGAATGTTTTAAACCATCATTTATAAGTTCCAAAGTTTATTTTGAATTGAATGTTTTTTTAAATTTTTTTTTCAACTTTTAGATTCAGAATTATTTAAAAATTAAAAGCACATTTTTCTCAATAATATTTTTAATGAATTTTTTTTTGTATTTCTATTTATCAATGAAAAAAACCCTTTATTTTAATTATCACCCACTGGGGATATGTTGGATTGATAAAATATTTATTCATTATATGGATTTTTAAGGATAATTTTTACCAAGAAAATTATTTATATCCTTTTTATTGGTTCATGTTTCTTTTCTATAACATCCCATTGACATATTTACTTTCATTTAATCATTTTAACTTAGGTTTGTTTTTTGAAAATATCCATATTCTTTATCATGGATTTTTTTCCTAAATGAAATGTCATTTATACAAATTCGGTTAAGTAATTAATATTATATATTTATCTTGAGAAATATTGATAAATCTGTATTATTTATGCAACTTAGATACTTTATGATAGGAAACATTTTTCACGAATAAAATAGTTTAATTGATATATGGGGAATTCCTTCAGAATGATGTAATGGGTGGTCTTATAAATTATGTATTATAATCATGAATCATTCGTCTCATGATGTGAATTAGTAATATAGAATAAAATGGGTTTATAACTTTAATTTGAAACCATATTATAAAAGGTATCGACAGTAGAGGTATCATGATTTCTAATGCTATGGTGTCCAATAATTATGAATTTCCTTCATTAATAATTCATTTATTATTATCTATGATATTTTTGAAATGATATTATCAATTTCGGCATTTCATTATGAGTTTTTTGATTTAATGGAATGTGTTTTAAATTATTTACCATATCATAAGTAGTAAACCATATTTATTGAAGAAAGTATTGTTATATAAATGGATTGTGTGTTTAGTTATTTACATTTCCATATTGATTATTCCTTATATAATCAAGATAGTCAATATAGTGATTAAACGACATTCATTTTTAAATATATACTTCCCCATATTGATTAATAATTATCTATTCTATATAGTAATGGTGATTTAATGGTATGTGTATTTTGATATTTACCCTTTCATATTGACTACGCTTATTGATTCATGATATCCTTCACTTTATATAACTCTTACTAGGAATCTCAAATCAACATTTTTTCCTTTTTTTAGGAATCAATGTTGTGTAATATGAATGATATGAAAGGATATCATAATATGAATAATTATATTGTCATAAAAATTATATTATAATTTTTGTTTCAAATGTAATGAAATACTAAAGAGTATATCTTGATTACCAATACTTCGAAAATATTTCTTCCTTCATAAGGTGATCCCTTGTGTATTATGAAAATTTATTAAGGTGTACACAAAATATATTCTAATGGGATTGTGGTTTCTATAGTTGGCATCAAATTTGGTTTATTAGAAATAATGGAAACTATATTTATGGAAACATATATTTGGGAATATAACCATATGAATGAATTTTGGGATAATTACAAAAGAGCTTCCAAATGATTTAGTAATGTAGAGATTAAATGGATTTTCTAAGGAATAAATTAGTATATATATCCTAAAACTGGATATGGTTTTGAAATTAATGTAACTTGGGTTAATTACTTTAAAAAATATGTTTCGTCCTTGACTCAAGCTTTAACTAGTACACGACAACGTGCCTTATTGTGCATCTGTTCTAAAACACTAAGGAAATATACTTTAGATAATTTATTTTTTTCCTTAATAAATATTTTGAAAGATTTGAATATATTCATATAATGAATGAACAAGGTTAAACATAATGTGTGATATATTATATACAATTTGTCATAATTTAGAAATCTGATAAATAATTATGTGGTTTCCCAATAAGTTTTTTTTTATCATGCTATTTTTATTGTCTTAGTTAATTGATGGAACCTAAAGGAGTCATGTTTACATTTATTATGATAGGAAATGTTGAGACTATGAGAAATAAAATGGGATAATTATATGATTTAAAGATACCATGATAATTCCAAATCAGTTACCCAAAAATATGATTAAAAACCAATACCTTAACTAACTCACAAACTCACCAAAGAAGAGGAGGTGATAGTTTGTTAAAAACTCATGTGGTAGAGACCATGATGTAAAGAAGGATTAATTTCATTCATGTTAAAATTTTGTAAAATGAAAACTACAAATTTCATTAAAAATAATGTAAAAATATTTTTTTGGGGAAATAACCGCATAAAGCTATTAATTACCGTAGAAAAATTAAGAGTATGATGGAAGGAAATAAATTCCATCCTAGTTAACCATTTACATTTAATTATCACAACGGTAGAACCTATAAATTATCAAATTCAATTCCTTATTCTAATGGTTATCCCGTCGACTAAGGATGGACCTATGTTGAAATAAAATGGTTGATGTATTTATGTATTGGGAATCAATAATTAAATTGTAGATGTAATTTTACCAATGATATTTTTTATATAAGAATAATGAACTATAAAAGGATTGTGATAGTGTTTATAAGATAATGAATATATTTTTTAAAATAATATTGATTGAAAATATTATGGGCCTATGATTTCAAGTATTATCATAAGTTAATTTTCTTAAATGTCACATTTAATTTTTTTCAGTAGGAATATAACGAGATTAAGGATATTTTTTCGAAATTAATTATTAGAATAAAAACTATTGGATTATTATATGGAAATTTTATTTGAGTAAAAAGGCTTTAATTTTTTTGACTTAAGTCTAAAGGAATTAGAATCCTTTAGGGTTTATCTAATATTTTTTGTTGAGTTAATAATAATTCATCACACTTTTGGAATGTTATATTAATTACACTAATTTCTTTTTAGAAATATGAGAACCTGAATAATGGGTGAAAATCCGTCCTATATAGAAATTTCATGGTTATTGAATCCATAATCGAGGGGTAAAAGAGGTGTGGTTCCTACCACTGGACTACACAATGTACATGATAGTTTTACATTGATTTTACTTATACAGTTTGACAGTTATAACATAACTATTACGTTCGCCATAATGAATAATAATAAATAAATTATTTAAACTATATAGTATATTCATATATTATAAAATTCATTTTTTAAACATTTATTAGAAATAAAAATAAAAAATATTTCAAATAAAAAAAATGTCTTTTAAAAAATATAATTTTTCCTAAAAGGTGGTTTATTTTCGCGTTGCACAAAAAAACTAAAAATAATTTTAAAAAATTTGACAAAATTTATTTGAAAAAATAAAATTAGTTTTTTTAAATCATCCTATAAAAATCCTATTTCTATGATATTTTGTGATTTTTCTGAAATATTTCGTTATTCGATGTATAATGAAAAATAATGATTTTATTGAAAACTTCTTTTTTTACAATTTACAAGGTTAAATTATATTTTAAATTGGTTTTGGAGTAAAATTTGTTAATCTATATTACATATTAACTAATTTAGGTTATTATATGCAATTTCATTTTGAAATTTCATATTCATGAATTCTATAATAATAAGAATTTTCTCTTTGGAATCCAAAATTCTTGTCGTGTTTGTGGGAATAATTTTAAATTTAATTATGAATAATTTATGAATTAAATTTTAAAAAATTGATAAATATTTTTATTCATAATATATTAAATTATAAACTAATTTCAACTTAATTTTTTACCCTTATGAGTAGTAAAATTTGTAGAAATTAATTATTACTGTTAAAGTAAAAACGGGTTTACTAGAGGTTAAAATATGATTATAAGGGTTAAAATGACATATCAACTTCTAAAAACCCCATTTAATTAGTTTTTTATAACTTATCACCACTAATTTTGTATAATTTCCAATATTTATGGCTTATGGAATGATAAAAACAATGGTGTCATTGAATCTGTTCAAAAATTCGTTTAGTGTCCACGACCCCACTTAGAGACGACCACCACTTATCCTCTTATATTCACACACAATAGTCAATATTGTTTGGAAAATACCAACCAAATAACATTATTAGTCCCATAAAAAACATCTTATATCCCATGTTTTGTTCATAAATAAAATCTTGTAAGGATTTTGGTGAAAACCTAAAGAGGTTTTTTGAAGAAGATGTAACATTTTTAAATGAGAATTTTTATTTTGTTTCCTCTTATAGATCATTAGAATATTATTAATATTTGATTTTATAATATAACTATTATCTTACATATATTTAACTATTATTATTTAAGGTTAAGCACCTATATCCATCTTCTCTTTAGTCAAATGGGAAACGAAATCACCGATCATGTGTACTACACACTACCATTTCACAAATTGATGTGATTCATTTTCAATCGCCACATTTCATGGATGGATTTAATAATGTATTTAAACAATTTATATGATATATATGATATTATTATAATTATATAATTTTAATATCCCATATAAAATCTTATGTTCCAATATTTTTAAATCATGACAATGTTGTTCGTGTTTATAGTATACTACCTCCCCACGAAACTATGTGATTCGTTTTACACTGACACATTGCATGGAAAGTAATAAATATAAATTTAATGAAGGTATGTGATATATATGAAATTGTATTAATCATTTAAAATTAATATATCACCCAATTATTTTCCCATTTCACACATTTAAGAAATGATAACATCGCTCGTGTGTACATACGACCTACCGTCTCCACGAAACATTGTAATTTGTCCATCATGATAAAATTTAAATCATGATTCTAATATTGTATCAAATGATAAAATTTATATTTTTAAAATTAATATAATTATTTATATTATGTAAATATATAATATTTTCAAGAACAAGAATGTTCACTTTAAAACAAAAATGAGAAAACAAGGTGTCTATAACTCAAAACAAAAGATAAAATAAACAATTTTTAACGAAAAAGTGATAAGATATTATGAAATGATAATATATGATATTATAATTATTGTTATGGTTATGGTATAAGTTAATATCATGATTAAAATAGCTATATAAGAGGTTAAATCTAGTTCAACTAAAAGGAACTATGGGGTAAGGGACTTTGTCTCAATTTCTCTTCATTGAGGCATATTGTAATATTTGCACCTAATTTACATTATATGCTGTATATAATTTCCATTTGAAATTTAATATCATGAATAAATAATAATTAATTCTATTTTATGTTTAAATTTTATTTAGTTTATCCTTGGGGGTTTAACCTGCAATTTTTTATTTGGTAAATAATTTCATAACTAAATTTCCTTTTATTGGGTCATAATACATATTTATTTTTGTTGATATTTAATGATTATGTGTGTAATGAATTTGGATTATATTATTCTGTATTTAAAATTTTATAATATGGAATTAAATTTGATACACATAATCGATTAATTAATTAATTCTCACATTAACATTATGATCTTTGTGAGGGTTTATTTGACAATCTCATTTCAATCGAGATTGTTTAAGATTAAATTTCAATTGAAGAAAATTATTTCATAATTATATAATAATAAAAAATATATTATTAAACTATATTTATTCATGAATTTTAAAATTAATATTACAAATTTTCCACACTATGATATTTAAAATTAATGATATTTTTTTTAAATAAAATCCAACTTTATTTATCTCTTCAACTGATAATCATCTTTCTTCCAAAACTAGAATTTCATAAAAATAAGTTCAAAAATGTTTTTAAAATCAAAACAATGAATTATTAAATAAATTATTATAGATGTTTTTATATTTACAAAATGTCTTCAATTTAATATTTATGTCATTTTTCAAACAACCCCTACTTGGATTTTATCAAAAATGTTAAGGGAATATTTATTTTAACATGTATGAAATGTATAGAATTTCCTTCCATAGTGACCAATAAATGTTTAAAGTATTCATTAATTTGATTTTAATGTAATTTTCAAAAAAAAATCAAATAAATTTATTTTCAAAATTATTTTTGAACTTTTAGTTTTAAAATTTATTTTCAATATAAAAAGTATATTTTCCTAAATATTGTTTTTAATGTCATTATTATTGTATTTATATTATTCAATGACAAAACATCATTATTTTTCAAAAAGTGCATTGTTGATATGTTTTATTGACCACATATTTATTCCTGATATGGGGCGTTTATGATCATCTAGACCATGGAAAGTATTAACATTCACATTTATGTTTATTTTTTGTATTCAATAAAATTCTATTGAAATATTCACTTTCCTATGATCATTGGTCAATACATTTACCCTAAATATTAATATTTTTTATCTTGGATATGTACATATTTTAAACCACATATCATTTATACATATGGATATGTACATTGAAATTTTTTATATAAGAAAATATTGGTAAATATATATTACATACTCAATATGGATATATGATAACCAGAAAATTGTTCAGGAATGAAATCAATTATTCGAAATTAGAGGAATTATTTAGATATTAAGTGATATGTTGGTCCCAAAATTATATATCTCTTTGACAATCCAATATTTTCATGAGGTGAATAAGTAACTGAGTATTAAAATTTTCTCCACCTATAGTTTTAAATAATCTTATGAAAGGTCTTGACGATCGTGGTATCATGATTCCAGATATCATGCCATCCTATAATATATAATTTTTTCCATTAATAATTCTTTTATTATTATATATGAGATTTTAACAATGATATTATCTTTGGAGGCATTTTATTATGATTTTATTGATTAAATGACATTTTTAGAAATTTACCTTTCCATACTAATTAATCCATATCTATTAATAATATTAATTCTTTTTAAATAGACTATGTCTTAAGTTATTTAACTTTACATATTGATTATTCCTTATAATATCTGGATAGTCATATTATTGAATAAATGGAATGTGTTTTCAAATAGTTACCTTCTTATATTGATTAATACTTATCTATTCATAATATTAATGTTATTTTAATTTAATTTGGGTTGAATTATTTAACATTCCATGTTGATTATTGTTATCGATTTATTATAGCTTATTCATTATGAAAAAATTACTAATATTATGATATTACTCATAATTTTTTTTTATTTTCCTCTGAATCTAGGAAGTTAATTTTGAATAATATCCAAGGATAGTCTAGAGGGAATAATGATATTTAATAAAAAAATATTTTTTAATTTTCCCATTCACATTTAATGTAATACTAAAGTATGTATCTAATATACCAATATTACTAAACAATTTTTACATTTGGGATGTGTTTCTTTTTATATAATGCTAATTTTATAAATTAAAAACCAGCTCCAGGAAACTAGGTTCGTGGTCTCTACACACACCATTGACAAGTGTGAGATGGAGGTTGGGGAATAACCTTCATTTCATGAGTATCAATAGTGATCGAGGACCACTAGATGAGAACCATTTATAGTTAGGTGATATTATTATTATTTTTTCTATGCTAACATGGGATACATTATGAGACCTCAGTGAAAGAGTAAGATTTTGGCTCAATACCCTTTTTCTTTTTGACTGTGTTGTACTTTCTAGATTGAATATACTTAATGGTTGGGAGTATTTTCTATAATATATTTTTTGGTTTAATCGATTCAAATATTTTAAATTTTTATTTATAGATAGTTCACTAGGATAATTTTATTATATGATTGTTAAGAATCCTTGATAATAGTATATTAGAAAATATATTATTTTTAGTCTACATATACTTGATCGTGTGAGAGTACCATTTCCACCTAAATAGATTCATGGAAGGGAAATTTTTCACCAAAATTTTGTTTAGAATATGGGGATTATTATTGGATAAGTTTTATCATTAATCACATCTGGGACCCCCAAGTATTAAAATATTGCGGGTATAAATTAATTAAATTGATTATTAATTAATAAATAAATTAATTATATCCACTAAATGTAATTATATATATATATTCCCCATATAAATATCCCTTTAGGGTAAGTCACAATATAGTCAATCTAAAGAGAGACAATGAGATAGATCATTGGAAAAGCAGATATTTACAGTGTAGATAGACAAATTATTCACTAGAGCTTGCAAATGAAGCAGGAAAAGAAATAGACATCAGTAATGAATTACCATTTCAAGAGGTGTGGATATTTTGTTGATATCACTCTTTTTTATCTATGATTCTTATTATAATTTCATGTGAGGTTTCATGTTTTTGATTTTTTTCATAACCGCAAGTCCACATAAATTTAATTGATTTCAATTATAAAATTTTAATTTCCTCTCCCAGTGTAATTCATTGTAATAAATTCCATACATGATGATTGAAGGTTTGAACTTCACACCAACCAAAAATAATCCTTTCTATTATTTATCTTCATAATTTCCAAATTTTTCATCCCATGTTTACTATTCTTCTTATATAAAACCAATGGTTAAATGAATATTGACCATAGAAAAATGAACTATTAGTATCTAGTCTTGTATGAAATTGACCCTGACATAGAATTAAGTAGAATTATGTGAAAGAGGACTAATGAGGGATAATAGATCATTTAGAGACATGATGGCATAATATTTCAAGTGACAGTCATAATTGGGGTATGAAGATGGGTTAAATACCATTTCGAAACATTTTTGGGTGAATTATTGTTGACAATGACCTTCAAAGAAAATTAAATGTTGAATAAGGATGTTACTACTAACATGGTTGAATCCAGAGGAAAAAATGGTGGTGAAATATTGATTTTCAAGAAGATATATCTTATAGATTTTATTTCCTTTATCACGTGATGTGTTGTTATTTAAAAAAACTCTATGAATTCTACACTTCATGTAAGATCCTAAATGTTTTTGTAAATTTA
Organism: Viscum album; assembly: GCA_963277665.1. Taxonomy (NCBI): domain Eukaryota; kingdom Viridiplantae; phylum Streptophyta; class Magnoliopsida; order Santalales; family Viscaceae; genus Viscum; species Viscum album. The sequence goes on from OY728127.1 coordinate 277,885,579, forward strand.
GTGATCTTAATTATAGGCACTGGTATTTATTTTTTTGGTATAGTTTTTTCATTTTATCTTGGGTGAGTTTTCAGGAAAATTGAATGATTTTTTTTGTTTTGGGAAGTGCGTGTTTGGTGTACACTTTACCCAAATGGGATCCATCCCCATAAAACCATTAAACCTATGAAGGAGAGGTATTTCATAGATGGCGTACGGTTTTTCAAACATGTCACTCTCTTAAGAGTAACCATGCACCCCCCCCCCAAGTATAATATCTTGGTTTGGGTGGATGTTTTGGAATACCATGTTCCCCTTACCAAGAAATCATGTACATACGTTATAATATTCTAAAAATTGTTTTAAAATCCTGAACCCCTTGAGTTTCACCTAATGTATACCCAAATAAACCATACTCATTTTTTTTATCAATTTTAGAGGGTTCCTGAAATATCATGAAGCTCTTGAACACAATTATTTAGTAATCAAAGGCCAAGTTGACTGATCTGCACCACTCCAGCTATATGGTTTCTTCCTGTTTAGGTTCCACTCTCTCCCATCTCTCAATCGAGATAAAAAAGGTATGGTTTTTCCATTGGAGATGTATCTTGATATATGATTTATTTATCTTTATTTTATTTGATCTTGAATCTAGATCTGATCCTCTATCATGATCATGGTTTTTCTAGTTCAACTGAGGATTTCCGTTGGTGAGTGTTCATCATAAATATTGATGTAGGTGGTATAAATTCAATTCCCATAGTCTCGAACTCCTTTTTTATGTATGTGTCATGAAATTAAATTTTTCTTATTGAAAATTGATTATGGAAATGAATAGATAAATTGATTAATTAATATATATGGAATCATGTAATTGATTGATTGATTTACCTTGTGAATATGAAAAGCGTTGAATATGTGAAATTTTAATTTTAGTCATTGTGATTATGAAATTTTTATAATTTGATTAATTAATTGGTAAATTAGTCAACGGAATTTACTGATTATGAAATTGGTAGAATTTGATTAGTTAATTAATAGAACGTGTTGACTATGAAATTGGTGGAATTTAATTAATTAACAGGTTAATTTGTTAACGTAATGTTGTGATTAAAGATTTTATGGGAAATTATAATTTTGTAATTAGTAAATTTAGGTTCATATTAAATAAATAAGAATTATAATAATTAGTTGGGTGACATAACCATAAATGGTTAAATGTTTTTTTATTTAAATAATGTAAATGGGTTAATTTTGAATTTTTTATATTATTCAACATGATTAAATTGAGGAACCATATTTATTATGGTAAATTTTAATGGTATATCATAAACCGAAATGTAATAAAAAGGATAATTATGATTACCCTTGATTTAATAAATATATGTGATATATGTGTGATTGATTGATATACGAGTGTGGGACACATACTAAGGTTCCAAATACATAAATGTGATGAATGAGAATAGGACAGGGACTTATGCTCCACATTGCAATGTGATAAGAAGGGCGTGGGATTATGACTGAGACTCCAAATACCAATATGAGGTATCTATTATAGGTAAGGGACTGAGGCTCAGAATACCTAGATAATATTGAGTTGTGGGATAGAGACATAGGTTCCAAATACCTATTGGGGGTTATAAATGATATTTTATGCCCCTGAGTTTGGAATTGTTCTATGGTTTTAATTTTCCTCGATATGAATCAAAATAAATTGATAAATTATAGAATTGGTATTGATATACGTGATATTCCATGGGGATAGTCCCGACTCCAATATGGAAGGATGTAGGTCTGGAGGGTTCAAGTGTTGTCAGAAACCTTAGAAGTTATCTGGTTAAATAAAAATAACTAATTATGCAAATTGTTTATGTGGTTGATTTTACTTTATTCTTTATACAACTGCACAAACTATTATTGAATAGATAATGTTTTTGATTCTATTAGTGGAGGCGTACGGATATGTAATCTCACCCAACTCAGGATTCCTGATTTTTACCTAAATAGTCATCATGCTTACAGGAAAGGATAATGGAATGTGTCTTATGTTAGATAGATTATGTGGGATGGAGTATGGGTGAGCGAACCAAAAATAGTGTCGGTGCCTACTTGGAGTTTTCAATGTCTTATTTTTGGGATTTTCATTTGACACTTGAAACATGCTTATATTGAAATATATACTGTTTTGGTTTCAATATTGTATTCTTATTTTATTCGTCACGTGATGTTAGTTTTGTCTTGTTATTGGTTGTAAAATTTTTCTATTTTTATTTAACTTATCTAATTGTGATACTTTGATAAAGATGGTATATTCTACCCATGATCAATATTATACCCCCACATATATTCATTAGCCTCTGGTGTTAATGGTTCCATTACCAAGGTCATCTAACCAATCAGCTTAGGGCATCAATGTGCTGCACCAACGTCAGGATATTACAAAGTGGAATCAAATGAATTTTAATTTCATTAATTTTTATTTCTATTTGGGAAAGTTATGAATTCTAATAGGACGAGTTAGGCCTTGGATATGAGCTCATACATGGTAGTAGCTTACCCATATATGAGGGTCAAATCCAAGTAACCTAGGGTGATATTTCTATTATTAATATCTATTTTTATATTTGGGTTCTAGTTCACCTTGAGTGATGCACTTGTTTTGTGATATTAATATTATTTTTGAGTTTTTTTGAGTTTTTACTTGTGGATTATAATGGAATGGGAGTTGAGTATTCCTGAATAACTCTATGGACTGAAGATTGTTTTTTTACATTCACTAGTTTTAGGAATTGATGGAAAAATTAGTTATGGGTTTGTTTTTAGGATTGAATTATTTTTCATTTAATATGAATTTTACCTTAATATGTTTCCGGTTAAGGATTTGATTTTTTTAAATGATTCTAAATGTGGAACATGGTTGTATAATGAGAAAAATTAGTAATGATAATTTTTTATCCTTGTTTACCATGACCTATATGTACGATAGTTAAGGGTAGTGATAGTGCCAAATTAGTGACAATGTGGTGGAGTTTGGGGGTTGACTTGTTATAGATTTATGTGAATCCATATGATTGTTATAAATTTCTGTTATATATCATGAGATGTGTGTTTTGAGTTGTAGATATATGCTTATGTGATGACTTTTTTTTGAGAGAATAACTGGAGGATTGGGTAAGAAATTATCATCCGAAAGTGGAACATGAGCCACCGATAGTACCAAGTGAAGGAGTTGGAGAGAAGTTTCATGAAAACATGTCATTCATCATGTAGTATATAGATATAGATCTAGATCATGTTCTAAAGAGTTTTTCTGAACTGATATGTGGTTTCAGTTGAACAACCCACAATATTTATCTAGAGAGGGTGGACCTGATGTAATAGAGTTCAAGATTGAGTAAATCCGTACTATACATGGCCATTTAGAGACTCTTACTTAGAATAGCTCTAAGTTAGCTACTTTAATGATATATGTATCAGTGTATCAGTGTTCAAATTTTTAGCACCAGACTAGGCATGCAGATTGTATGGTGTGCAAGAAATTTTTGGAGAATTTCCTAGATAAACTTTATCCAAATACAATGATACATGAGAGAGAAGTTGATATCATGTGGCTGACCCATGGGAGTTTACCTGGGATGGGATATTATGGTCTCTCTACTAAATTTCATCTTTTTTATAGGAACTTGTTTTTTCACTTTGGTGTATATCATTTAAATTTGTGTCTAATTCCCTTTTTTCTGATAGAATATTGATGCATAATGAGTTTGTAAGGGTCCTAAGGGTGTTTTGGGCTTGTTGGGATCCTAAAGCCCAGTTTTAGGGGTGATAAAGTAATTTCACATGGTTAGAGTAAAACATGTAGTGCAGGCCACATGGCTAGTTTAAACTACGTGAGGCTGGATATAGGGATGAATGAGAAATGTGGGTTTTCCCTAACTATGCTATTTGTGGGTCGTGTCCATGGAAAAACTACAGACCAAAATAGAAGCGGTGTTTCTCATGATTAGTGCGCGGTTTCCCTAACTATGCATAAAAATGATGCAAGTTTACCTTTCCTACCGGTGACCATCTATAGATGGTGAACAGTTATTCAAACTATTTAGTCAAACCATTTGAAGAATATGATTAGTTGATTTTAACATTTTACCTTGAATTATATATTAAATTAAAACCACTTATCATTTTGATTTTCTAACCAAAATCTCTTCCAAATTCCTCTCTTTTTAATCCTAAAAGCCATATATTCAATGATTTGTTCTCAAGCATCCGTCAAGAGTCCAATTAAATCTCCTTTAATCTTTTTAGATTTATATCGTAGACATATTGATTTCTTTTTAATCTTCTTTTCTTTCTTCTTCCTGTCAACAAAACTATATAAATGAAGGATCATATTCCCCAATTTTCGAGCATTTATCCATTCTTCAAATCTCTTCAATTCCAACCAAAACATGATTCTTATACTAGACAAGGAGAGTCATACAATTATGAGGAATGTGGTCTATAACCCATCCCTCAAGATTTCATGTTTAATAATTTTTTTTGGTCGTGCTTATTTAATCAATAATCACCCATTTAACTAACATTACTTGCATACTATCATTAGAAATGTTTTATAAGACCTATTACATCTATGTTATTCAATTTTGGGGGTCACTCCCACAATTCCAACCACCCCAAGTAGGTTGTTTCCATAATTATTCTTTTAGTACATATTTAGCTTATTAGTGACACCATTCAGGTGAGCTAAAATGTTATCTCCATAAAGATAAGTGTTTAATTAAATCAATGAATCGATAGATGGAATGTTCCATCTATTCTAATCACTTGGACCACCCAAGGTAAGTGCATAAACTTTAAAGGTCAATGATAAATGGTATATTGGAGAGTATGTTGTATATATATGACTTGACCTAGTCTATATTACATTAATTTCATATGGTTTCCCTTACTTATTCAAACCTTTTCAGGTTATTAACTGTAATTTTAGAACCATGTAATTAAATATTAAATGACATCAGTGGTTAAATGTAACTTAGATTTGTCACATTAGTGGATAGAATAGCTTGAACCAAATGAACTTTATAAAATGAATCATTAATTACATGATAATAATTATTAACTGAATCAACTATAAGGTTCATAATTAAATATGGACCGTGAAATATTCATCGGAGTGGTCATGCTCAAGTAAGATTTTGGATTCACGAGGAAATTCCTTGAGAACATGTGGATTCAATTGTGATTAAATGATACTGTTTTGCATGGTTAATACCCACCGTGGAACCCAAACCTTATCTATCAATGGATTCCTGATATTACACCATAGGATCCCTATTTTACAATTATAGGATTCCATGGATTCAATCCTTGGATATAGCATGGATTCTATTGACAAGAGGTTCCTTGGTTACATCAACAGACCAAGTCATTGCTTATCCAGTTTTCCTTGGATGTATTACATAGACTCAGTTAGATCATGGAATTGAAGAATTACTTGGATGATTCTAGTTTGATTACACTCTTTTCGCTTATCCAATCTATATTTTCTATTAATTTGGTAACCCTTGAGGTCTACGTTACCTTGGTTATCTCCTTAGAACCTCTTCATTATAAATAATACCATGGTTTCCTTCTAGCATTATTGAAACTCTAATAATACTATCACGTAAGGATTTCAGTTCTAGATATGCCTCATGGGACTTACATATATAAACTGGAACATAACTAATTAATGAACTGGCTACCTATTCAGATGCTAACAAATGGCTAAAGTGGGTACTTGGGGGTTTATGTTACCGTACTTATTAACATTTATATATAAATTATTGCACACTGTTTTGGGTTATATTACATGCACTAGATTTTATAGACAACATTAGTGGTGGCCTACAATGATTTATCTCAAACCATATCTAGGACACAATTGGTATGAAGGAAAATAACATATATGCAGGTGTTGATGAAGGAAATCGTACCACATAAGAAACATTATTTCATTCATGCTTTAGGATAGAGCTAATAGAATATGACCGAGATGTATCTTGGGATTCTGGGAGTTTTTTTTTATTTTCATCTTCTTTTGTATGTAATTTATTATATTCCACTTTGTCTCCATGTTTCCCAAATTTATAGAACATGAAATGAAACATCATCTTTTATAAATTATTACCAGTTGATCAGTTATTTATTAATTTTGTCTGCTACTATTGTGTCTTATTTTTGTTACATTTCATCTACTACATGTCTCATATATATTATGTTAATCCACTTTTCCTCAATATAATAATGAGGTAATAGGCTCCCCATATAAACAACCCAGGGTCTCACTGCTACTTGGTATACATTTGTGTTTAGGGAGATGCTCTTGAGGCCATGTAGTGAACTGGGATCTTGGAAAATTCAGTGGAATCTTGGTCCAGAATGTCAGAAAGTGGTATCACAGAAGTAGCATTATTTATCTTAAATATGGAGAAAATGTATTTGAGATTAGTAATTCTTGGGACTTGGTCATAAGTCATGCATGGTCTTTGCAAACCCATATTTGGGGTAAATGCCTAGATTCAATAATTATAATTGTTGTTCTATTTTTCATCTTACTATTAATATCAATTCACCATTAGGTGATGAACATTTTAGGTTCTTTTGTGGGTTTTTATTCTTATTGGGGAACATAATTTTTTTGGAGTGATGATATGAAGTCAAGGAGAAGCATTACATGAATCTTCATAGGAAACTTGAATTTATATTCCATTTATATTCCATGTGATATAGGTGAATTTCACTACTTTTATTTCTTCATATTCGTATGATTATTGTGTGATTTTGTGGTGGTTATATTTTCTTGTGTTTTCATTGGCACTAATTGGGTGATTTATAATTACAAATCATGATGTGTTATGGGTCCTTGTGGGATGTAATGAGTAGGTTACTGGGTCAAGGCATTAAAATACAGTTAAATACCTTTCAATTTCAATGATAAGGTGTATGGTCCCATATTCACTAGGAATGAAGATCCATTCTAATATAACTTAGATATATATAAATGAGAAAATGTAAACTATAAAAGTGAATTTTGAATTACAAAGAGAAACGTATTCCAATAAATAATGAGGAAAACTATAGTTGACCATTCATTTATTGAAACCCCTGAAACTAATACTTTTGAACATACCAATACCTGGACCTCTATGTGGGTATATGGGGTAGTATATCCTGGGCCACTATATCTTTATTATGTGTATATTCATATAGTGTTGCAATATCTTTACATAAGTAATGTTCTAAGTCATCTGATGGGAATTTGTAGTCCAATACCACCATGAAGTCTTCATGTCAATCCCTAGGAGGGTGGAAATTACCTTTCTCTAAACATGGTGGGCCCTATGATTCCAATCGTACTACTTGGAATTACAATTGAGGCACTGAATACTATTCCTAATCATGGAACTGATGCTCAGATTCATGCCAGTTTCCAACATTTGATGTAGTCCATGCAAGGTGCCCTATGAGTTGTAACTAAAACCATTGGCTTGACCTGTGAGTTCCTACACCAGCATCCTCTTACCCTTACAGGGGTTTGAAGTCCATAGGATATTGAGTCTTTACTAGAGGAATCATTTTATATCTTTTATATTTTGGAGATTCCTCCAATGATAATTTTCAATCACGCTACTTACATGATGTATGAATCGACTAAGCACTGGGGTTATGTAGTTACAAAGGCTTTTCACCAACATGACATGGCATGATCTAACTTACATATTGTATTATTTGATCAGTTCTATACACAAATTCTGAATGATGTCTGATCTAGAGAGTTCATGAATCTTGATCAGGGTTCTATATTAGTTATGTACTATTTATCACATTTCACATAGTTATAGTTCTTTGTATAGATTCTAGATGGAGATGTGATATCCCTTATAGATGCTTTGATGATGGGTTTTAGTATTCCATTAGTAATTAGGTGAATTTATTTATCATAAATACCTTCTATAAAGTATTAAAACAAAGTTTTATCACCGATAAAAACCTAAGGGATAAAATAGTACTAGGTATAGAGGACCAGTACCAAGGGAGACTATTGAGTCATCTAGTAACAGAAAATTATTGTTTGAGATTTATAATTTGGGTGGGTGTAGCCAGAGTACCCATTTAGGTAGCCCTATGGTGTGTAACCCCTCTGGAAGACATGGGAACCAACTGCCTCTATGTGATAGAGACCCTCTATAGTGATGTTTTTTTGTCGGTTGGGGAATCATCTGAGATTCTGTCAGTCCATTCCATCAGCTTCTAGAGGAAGAGGTTGTGCATAGGCTTCACCTTCTGGGGTAGGTTCTTTTACAATATGTTAGGAATTGTGTTGGAGTATAACTAGTAGGACTGTGTGAGGAGGAGGTCATGGACATGTTAATCATACTACTAATCTAAAATAGCACAAAAAGTCGGTTTTTATCATGGTGGTTCCGTTGTTTCATAGGTCCATGGATCATGTCAGTTTCATGTGTTATAGAAAATACTAGAGGATTAAGCTACATAAATATCTAGGGTACAAGTTATTATTCTAGTATCTTCGAATATATTATTATATTTATTTGATATATTTGTTTCACACTCTTTAATCTCTTTATCTATCATAGAATGCATTTCTCTGAAATGCATTATTTATATGGTGTAAGGTCATAATAAAAAAATGGTAGTATAGTTAAAGGGAATAAACTAATGTAGGGATAATACCCTTGATTTAGGATTCTAGACTTTATTATGGGACCTCGCAATTATTGAGATTATGGGTTTCGATGTCATTATCAGAATGGATTGGTTGGTTTTGTATAATTTCTTTGTAGACTACTATCACCACAATGTATCATTTACTTCATAATAAGGATGAAATTATATAACCAAGGGTGAGTGAGAAGTCCGGTGTAGTAGAGATAGACCAGAGCATCATAGGTTTGGTGGATTGAGAACACATATTGTTAATCTCTTTATAGAGGATCAAGGTTTACATCAGGCCAATTTCCCTTTTGTGGTATATCATTTCATGGATGAGTTTTCAGATGATTTCCCTACCTTAACTCCAGATATTGAGGTAGTTTTTATTAATGAGATTGTTCTAGGAGCAGGTTCAGTGTCCATTACTTCATATAACGTGGAACCAACCATGCTCCATGAGCTAAATAGGTAGTTATATGACTTGGGATACATATGTTTTATATGTCCGAAAACATCCTCTTGGGGTTCTCCAAATATTTTTTCCAAGAAGGAGAATGGGACCCTTTATTTATGCATGGATTAACAAATGGTGGAAACAATATAAGATCCAGAACTGGAATATTCTTCCATGAATAGATGATCCCTTTGATCAGCTATGAGTATCTAGGGTGTTTTTAATGATCTACTTGAGATTGAGCTATCATCAAGGTCAATTTAAGACATCTCTCATACCTCATATAGCATTCCAATGAATTAATGGTATGTATGAGTACCTTTTTTATGTTATTTGGTCTCATAAACATGCCAACCATTTTCATGGATATCATATATAGGTTGTTCCACCTATATCTCGATTCCTTCATCATAGTATTTGTGAATAAAATCTTGGCGTATTATCACACTACTATAAACCATGATAAGAACCTTGAGATAATTTTTATTACAGTGAGAGAGCATCCGTTTTATAGAAATAATTCTTAGTTCCACTTTTGGATTAAAAAAAATTACCTATTGGGTCATATTATCTTGGAATTATGAGTCTCTATTGACCCAGAGAATGTGTGTGCTTTGGTTTCTTGGGATCATCCCAAGAATATGTTTGATATGTTTAGTTTCTTGGGTATGGATGCATAATACATGTGTTTCTTATAATCCTTTTCATTCCTTTCTATGCCAGTTACTATTCCTAAAAATTAGGGTGTCAAGATCCTACGATTATAAGAGTGAAAGAAATCCTTTCAGGAGATAAAAGGGAGGCTTGTCTAAACACCTATTCTAATTCTTCTAGATCTTGGATAGGTAATATGATGATCTTTAATTCATTATTCATCCTCCTATTGGTAGTACTAATGTAGGAGGGTATATTCTTTACATATGTATCTCAATAGCTGAGGCCTTATAAGAAAAATTATCTAATGTCTGACCATGAGATTCCAGCAGTTGTACAAGCCTTAGGTTCCCAGAGACACTATCTACTGTGTGAGAAATTTTTGGTTTATACCTACCACTAGAGAATCAAATATATCTTAAAATAATAGGAATATAATCTTAGATAGAAAATATTGGTTGAATATCTTCAGTATTTTGATTTCAAGCTTGCCTATATGTCTGGGAAAGGCAATGTTGTAGTAGATGTGCAAAGTCAAGAAACTTAGGAATATGTCCTATGGGAATACAATAATGAATTAAAATTAATTTACCTCTTCTATTAGATATATCTAGTGTTTCTTGATTATAAAAATCTGTCTTATCTCTCATACATGGAAGTTACCCCCTCCCTTCTTAAGAAGGTGAAAAGAAAAAAAATAGATCCTCATGTCTTGGTTCATTATGAGAGTATTTCAAGTGATGATCCATCATTGGATTTGTCTATGGATAGAGACGAAATCCTACTTATATGTGTTCATGTCTGGGATCCTACAAATATGACATGGTAACTAATACGAGAGTCCCATGCTTCTCCGTGGATAGTTCTCCTGGAATATCCATAATGTATTGAGATATTAAAAACTTGAATTTGTGGCACGAGTTGAAATTTATGATATCTAGATTTTTCAATATATGTTCCACCTATATGTAGGTTAAGGTTGAGCACATGATACATTTAGGATTGTTACAGAAACTTTCAGTCCCCAAATAATAATGGGAAGACGTTTCCAAAGACTTCATAATTATTTTATCTAGGTCTCCTAAAGGAAGTGATGTTGTATAGGTTGTAATTGAATGAACAATTTATGTAGGAAAATTAATTTGTATATCATAAACATTATCAGATGATAATATCAAAATATTGTATTTACATGGGGCCAATCCAAATTATGGGGTCACTCGTACTATCATTTCAGATAGGGATTCTCATTTCATGTCACAGTTCTGCAAGGGGTTATCGAAATCTATGGGTACATAGGTGCTTTTAGGAATATTATTTCTTCATTAGATTGATGGTATGTTAGAATAAATGATACAAGTTTTAGATGGAATGCTCGGAACATGATCCCTTGATTTAATTTTATATTGGAAAACTCATATCCCTTTCTTTATGTTAGCCTATAACAATATCCTTTAGGTAACAATTCAGATGGATCCTTCTAAGGACTTGTATTGTAGGTCATGACCATCACCCCTATATTGGCTAGATGCATGGAAGGAATCCCTATTGGGTATTTGTCACATTAAGGAGAATTTAAAGTAGGTTCAGAAGAACAGGAAGTGTATGTCTACTACTCAGTCTAGAGAATAATCTTATGATGTCACCATCGACGACCTCTAGAGTTCGAGGAAAGGGATTTTTTTCTTATGGGTATCTCCCATGCTTGGTCATAGATGGGTACAAATGAAAGGGAATCCTTCACCTCATCATATAGGGACTTTTTTGAGATTTTGGAGAGAGTTTGGATGATACCCTATCGATTTCTATTACCTTAGAGGTACTATTACACACATGATGTATTCCACATTTCATAGCTTCACTGGTATCATGTCTCCCCATCTCATACTTTTGATCCTGAGGAAGATTACCTAGATGTTGATGATTCAATTGAGTAGTATTCTATATGCATATTTGACCAGAAAACGAAGGCTCCATGATACCAGTCTACCCCTCTAGTATAGGTGCAATGGAAGAATATACATATATATCAAAATACATGGTAGTGGAGGACGATGTATTTTTCCAATGGCCCGAGTTATTCTAAGACAATGTTTTTTCTCCCTTAGAATGTGATATTAGTGATGAGTTCCTTTAATGGTTTTTACTATAAGAATATTATTTTTCACATAGGTATGGATCCTTTATATTTTTTTTCTAATTCCGTTTTATAAAGCAAATATGGATTCTTAATGAGTTCTTGAGGGACTCAGAGGTGTTAGTGTCCTGCTCGGAGTCTGAATCCCCATTTTAGGGGTGAAAAAGGCTTGTCTTATGATTAATGTGAATCATGTTGTTTAGTCCACATGGTTAGTTTTAACTATAAGGGGTAGATATAGAGTAGAAAGAGAGAGAAAAATATTTCCTAACCTTCTAATTTTGGGGCCATAACTATTGAAGAACTACATACCATATTTTAGAGGGTATTGCATAGTTGGAACATGATTCCACTATCCATGGATACTAACCACGTGGGTGACACTTCCATACATCTAGCCATGAATAGTTGGAACAATGTTTTTCAAACCATGACAATGCAGGTTTTTTCTGATTTTACCATTCTCCCTTTAATTATTTTTTAAATAAAACCCTATAATTTTTATTTTCCAGTGGATATCCCCTCTATGTTTCTGTGTTTTGAAGCCTGAAATCCATATACACAAGGATTTGATCTCAATAATCCATCTAGTGTTCGATCCACAATTATTCATCTCATTAGATCCAAGATGGTGATATCTTGATTCATTCTTAATTTCTCTTCATTCATCTTCCAATAAACAACACTATTTAGATGTAGGCTCTTGAGCCCTAATTTTAGGGAATTCAACTATTCTATAGAACTCATATAATATATCCTACACTAGAATTTTATACTAGATGATGATATTTGTATTACTATGAGGTTGGTGGTCTATTACACCCCCCATGTTTCATTGTTTTATAAATTTTTAATGTGGTGGAATTTATTTTCATCATGTTTTTCCTAATTAACTAATATTCTCTTATTATTGTCATTAATTCTATGTTCTATGAACCTTTCCATATACATTATTCATATGTGGTAGTTACACTGACAATACTGACCTCCAAATGTAGGGTGTTTCCATTGTTATGCTTTTAGTAGCTTTTCAAGACTATCAATGGCACTGTTTGGGAGAGTTCTGACTTTACCTTCTTATATGTAATTGTTTAATAGAATAAATGATTTAATAAATAGAAATACCCTCTATGATAATGATTTGAGCTCCCTAATGTTTGTTCTTTTACCTGATTAATAATTTTAAATGGTAAATTAGAATGTATGTTGTATATATATGACTTGTATTAATTCAAACAAAAACAAATTGCATGTGGTTGTTCATCCATATCCTATAATTTTCTTATTATGAATGGTAAAGGAGAGAACCAAGTATTTAAATATGAAATGACTAATATGGATGCATTTCCCTTGTATTTGTCAGACTAATGAAAGGAAAGGCTTGAACCAAGTGAATGTAATAAAAGGTCTAATTAATTGTAATGTTTTAATTATTAACTGGATCAATAGTAAGGTGGATAGTTACATATAGACCTTAATACATTCATTAGAGTGAATAGACTGTAGTTAGATTTTGGAATCGCATGGCATTCCCTTGACTGCTCATGGAATCCATTCTGATTAAAGGATACAAGTTTCCTTAGTCGATACCCACCAAGAAACCTTATCCTTGTCTATTAGTGGATTCCTATTTTAACATCATATGATCCCTCCATTACTATTAAAGGATGACTTAGATACATTACAAGAATTTAGTTTGACTTCTATTGACATGAGGTTCATGGGTTACATCCTTGGACATAGCTATTTCTTATCTTAATTTACATAGGGTATTTTTCAGGGACTCAGTTAGATCACACTATTTTCGAATGCCTTAGACGATTCTCCTTAGATTACACTCTTTCACCTTAGATAGGATGTTGTTACTACTGATTTGGAGACCCTTAAAGACTAGGATTCCTTAGTTATCACCTCATAACCTCTTCAATAGAAATAACATAATGGTTTTATTACTACATCATGGAACCTCTAATACTATTATCCCATCTGGATGTCAATGATGGATATGCCACATGTGACACACATTTGTATACTCTAACTTAACTAATTAATGAACTGGTCACATGTTTAGACTATAGCCAAGGGAAGAAGAAGGTACATGGTTATTTACATTAATAGACTTATTTACTTTTATATATTAATTCATGATCACTGTTTTAGTTTATATTATACAAACTAGATATTATAGAGATTTTGGTGGTGGAATACTGAGATTTATCTCACACACTATCAAGGACTCCATTAGAACCTGAGAAAAATACATGTATTTAGGTGTTCACAAAGTAAAGTGTACAACTTCAGACATTTGATTTCTTTCCCTCTTTAAGATGAAGCATGTAGTCGATGACTGATCTAGAGATCGGGATTTCGGGGATAGTTTTTGGCATTCTTTTTTCTAATTTTGTATGGCATGTATTATTAGTTACATTTTAACAATTTTTTCCAGCATTATAGAACATGACATGTATCATTAGATTTTATATATGATCAGAAAATGTTTAGTTGTTTATTATTTCACCCTACTTTTGTTGTGGATTATATTTACTGCATTTTTTCCACTACAAATATCCTTTATATTATATTCATATAATTCTATACAATCTGGTATTGAGGGCATAGACTTCCTACTGACACACACCAAGGCCTCACTGCTAGTTGGAATCCTATGACATTTAGGGATATGTGCTTGAGGCCATGTGGCCAACCTGGCTTGGGGAACCATCGGTGGAATCTGGGTTCGATATGTCACATATTTTCTCTAGCACGGTCAGAGGATGTGACAACTATGACAAGGAAACATAAAGATGAAATTAAATGTGATATTAAGTCACAGGTTAATATCTTTCAGTTAGGTAATCATACATAGGTGTTGGATGAGGATCTCATAGCTGAGGGCAACCTAAAAGAGGATTCCAGTGGAGGACTGGTGGCTTCTACTATATGATCAGTAGGTACACCTTCCAAGGATAGGAAGTGTTGTTATGAAAATGATGAACAAAACTTTGTAATGAAAAGTGTCTAGGGGGAATGATCTGTTTCTCAGTACCTTAATCGAGTTATCATACACTTGTTTGGTTGTATGGGAAATTTCTATCGACATTGTGCATAACCACTGGTTGAGTTATGATCTTCCAACGTAATATTACATATCTACAATGGTTCTATAGGAATCCATGATAGATGTGTAGTGATAGATTATATAGGAAAAACCATATTGTTGAAAGGGGATTTTATTTGTTATATAAGTATGGAAGTTATAGTTCTACTAGATGTGGATGTATGGGAAGTGTACATGATGATTCTGAGAAAGAGCACCCGTATAAGCATTGTTTTGTGGATTAGGGTATTTAGACTGCATCATAGGAAGAGGGGCATGACAGTTCCATTACATTCATCATACACTGGTGGAGAGTGTGGTTGGAGAATTGATTGTTAGAGCTACGATTCATATAGCTTATATTCTATCTAGTTCCTTTTTTGATATCGGTACCCCACATCATGTTATATGTGCACAAGTTTTTTATGGGTTGAGACTGCCCGCAGAGATTGTGATTGGGGTAATGATGATTGAAAACCCATTAGGAGTATGGTTTAGAGACATTTGTGTATTCAAGGGATGTTCCCTCATGGTCGGGGTGATTCGTTTTCAATTAGATATTTATATCCTTGACATTTTTGGCTTTGACCAGATTATTTGTATGGTCTAGTTAGTAGCATACCGATCCCACACTGATGTCCAATGTAGGAAAGTGACTTTTACATTTCTTGAAGGTAACCATTATACTGACAATGGATAATGGGATATCCAGGCTGGCCATGTAGGGCCAATTCTTCGACAATTGGAGGAGATCAACAGCCAGGTTTGTAGGCTGTTGTAGGATGTCTGTGGTGTGAAGTCAAACACATTTTCACCCATAATATACCAGGTTTAAGTCATGTTTCCTAAAGACTTATATGTGATTCGACCAGAGAGAGATGTGGAATTTATAATTGATATTAGGTTGATGGATAAGGATGTTTTTATTATACCATACAACAGGAAATCAATATTGATTCAAGATATCAAGACTAATCTAGAAGATTTTATGGGTAAGGGGTTTTTCCATTCAAGTACATCTCCATGGGATCCTATGGTTTTGATTGATAAGAATGAGGATGGTACTCTATACTTATGTATTCAATATCAGATATTGAACAAGATGAATATGAAGAACCTATATCCTATTCTTTGTATTTATTATCTCTATGAACAGTTGAGAGGAGCATGTGTCTTCTCAAATATTTACTTGATATTGGGGTATCATTAGTTCAGAGTTCGACCATCTAAAATACCTAAGACTACATTAATTAGAAGGTATGACCTTTATGAGCTCATTTTGATACCATTGGGGTTAACAAACTCACAATATGTGCTTATAGACATGATGAATAAGATAGTCCACCTATACTAAGATCGGTTTGTGGAATTATTTGTGGATGAAATCTTGGTGAACTCTATGTCTCAGGATGAATATGCCTAACATCATGACAACATCTTGAGGAACCCTAAAAAGAATTGGAAATATTCCAAGATATTTAAGTGCATATTTTAGATTATTTAGATACACTTCATAGGTTTCATAATCTTAATGTATGGTGTGTCATTAGATATAGAGAAAGTGCAGGCAGTGGTTTTTTGGGAGAATACAAAGAATGTTATTTATATCCATAGCTTTCTAGGATTAGATGGATATTATTGGAGGTTCATACATCACTTTTCCAGATTTCCAATTCCTCTGTTGGGATTGATAAATAAGGGGATACAGTTTGAATGGATTATAGAATTTGATAATTATTTCAAGGATATAGATAATTATATGAATATTGAACCAATATTTATCATTCCTATTCCACGAGAGGAGTTAACAGTGTTATTTGATGCTTCTAGGATAGGAAATGGAGTCTTGTTGATGTAGGGAGATCGATTTGTGGTGAATGTATCTCGATAATTTATGCCACATGAATGGATCAACCCTGTTCAAAACCTCATGTTAGATTGAATGGGTTAGGCCTTGATGTATTTGAAATGATATATTTTTTGGGAGAGAAGTTTACTTTGTACAGTAATCACAATAGATTATAGTTTATCTTATCTTAATTTTATTTGAATCTCTAGCATAAGAGATGGGTTGAGTATATTAATTAATTTATATTTGATATGGAATATATTTATTGGATGTGAAATAGTCTTTCCAATGCTATAAGATGGAAAAATAATACTCAGACTGTTTAGGAGTACAGTTCTTAGTGGAATATGACTATCGTACTCACTAAGATGCATGTGGGGGTTCAAGAGAGTTAGAAGAATATGACTCTCATATTAGTTACAGTAGAGTATACACTCTTTAATTAGATTATGGATAGATTTAATGAGGTACCAAAAAGTTTGTATTTCAGGGAATGCTGTTATGGTGGGGAGTTAGCTACCGATTGGACTATAAATGAGAACGAGATCATCTATTTCATTGATTGGGTTGTTGTACCTATTAGTATGTTGGAGGAGATGATGTGTGAAATTAATGCCTCAAAGTGGTGTGTACACATAGCTTTGACCAAAATTTTCCATGACCTATGACGAAAGTATTTGTGGGCATGCATGAAATTGTAGACTACAGGGTTCATGAAATGATTCTACAACTTAAAAAAGATGAAGGATGATTATCAAAGACCAGGTGGTTTACTGATACCATTTACCGTTGTAAAATAGAATTTATATGATGTTACTATAGACATTATTATGCGTCTCCTGAGTAAGACTCAAATGAAAGATGCCATTTGGGTTATTGTGGTCTGTCTGACAAAGGTAGTGCATTTCATTTTTGTACAAGATAATTTCTCAGTTGATCAGTTGGGATACTTGTTCATTCATGACATAGACCATCTTCATGGGGTGCCATGGAGTACAGTTTTAGGTCACAAATCATTTAGTAGTTAGTGATTTTCGATGGTATTGAAGAAGGATCTTAGTACATAGGTTTTACTATGTATGACATTCCACCCACAAACATATGGTATCTTGCAGCATAATATTTAGTTACTAGAGGGTATTATATTACTATGTTTTATAGACTTAGGTGGGTCTTGGGAGAAGAACCTTTAACATATAGAATTATCCTATAAAAAAATGTTATCAGTTAACTATTCAGATGAAACCATAAGAGGCTCTTTTTATAATTCCATGTAGATCATGTATATACTGGATGGAGGAAGGCTAGTCAGAGCAGTTGGGATCGATTCTCCTATAGGATATGTCCGAGCATATTCGTCTTATTTAGTAGTGGATAGATATGGATCAGACTATTTAGAAGTTGAATCCTAGGAAAAATTGATATTCCCTAGAGTTTACAATGGGTGATCATGTATCCCTTCTGGTGTCACCTATATTGGATAACTGTAGTATATAGAGAAAGTTCATGTTTTCACCCAGGATTGTTGTACCATTTGTTGTTGTAGAGAGAGTCAGGATAGTGTCATAATAATTGGCGCATTCATAGAGGTATAATTCTATGAATTATGTTTTTCACATTTCATGAATTCAGTGGTATGAACCTTTCCCTTATCATGTGATTGATATAAATTATGTTGATCTTGATATTAATGAATCTATTCAAGAGAATATATTTTGTGTTTTTGGCGGTTGTAAGAAAATGATGAGTGGAAAGACCAGGGAAATATTTTGTGTATTGTGGAAACAAGAGTGGGTTCAGGAGGAAATATGGGAGAGGGAAGTAGAATGCGGTCTTAGTGTCCTGAGCTCATTACCTATAAATCTTAGAGATTCTTAGGAGTATAGCTCGAGGTTGAGTTGTTAAAATGTGGGGAGATTGTAAGGACCGTTCCATTTATTGAGGTGTCTCTAGAATGTTCATAAGTAATCTTTTCCCATTTTTTTGTATATTTGGATTGGGTTTTACCTACCATGATTTTGGCTGAAAATTGGATGTTTTTTGTGGGTTTGGGATGTGCACAGTTGTTGCCTTGTTTTCCTAAATAGTGAACCCAACACCTGAGAACTGTTAAACCCATGATAGAGAGATATTACACAGTTGAGGAAAATTTTCTCAAACCATACACCATATTAGGAGTAACCATGAACCCCCCATAGGAGAGGCACATGGTTGGTGTTAACACTCTAGAAAACGATTCTTCACATCCCAATAAACCAAGAAAAGTAGTTTTAATATTTTGAAAAGTTATTTTAAAAATAGTAATCCATATAAACGTCTCCCAATGAGGATCCAAATCAACCCAAAATGTTTCATATAATTTTTAGAGTATTAATGACAAATTAATATGCCTTTCATACACTATTCTAGAAAAATTCATTGTCGGGTTAACAGGATTTCACCTTTTTTTAGTATGTGGTTTCTTCGTGATTAGGTTACTCTCACTCTCTCTACCTCTAATTTCTGATATGATGTTAGTGCTTTTACTCCAATGGAGATTGATCTAGATCTAAGTTTGATAGATTTTGTTTCTTTTGATCTTGGATCTAGGTTTTGGATCAAGATATCATCCTTCATCATGATCCTAGTTGTCTCACATCAATTTGGGATTTTTGTGGGTGAGTGTTCATCAAAATATTGAGGTATGTTGTCTAAATTCAACTCTCATAGTCTTGAATTACAATTTCATGTATTTGATGTGATATTTCAGTAGGAATGATTAGAATTAAATTATGAATTGAATAAATTATATTATAAAACAATTATGAAATTGTGCAATTGATTAATTGATTTTCCATGTGATTACAAATTGATTTGACTATGGGAAAAATTATTTATAGTAATTATGATTATGAAATTGTTGGAATTAGACTAATTAATTGGTTAATTAACTACTAGAATTTTGGGATAATGAAATTGGTTTAATTGAATTAATTAACGGGTTAATTGGTTAATGGAATGTTATGATTAAGAAATTGGTGGAATTGGATTAATTAAATGGTGAATTAATTTGTGGAACATTGAAATTATGGAATTGATGTGAAATTGGAACTATGAAATTGGTCAATTAATGTGTGTATGAATTAACTAACTATTAGAATTATGATCTCTTGAAATTTAACATAAATAGCTATTGGTTTTAAGATTTAAATTATGTAAATGGTTTAATGGTAAAATCTTCATATAATTCCATGTGATTAAATTGTAGATCTATGTTAGTTGTCATAAATATTAATAGTATATCATGATGTGGAATGTGCTAAGAGGGTTAATGTTGATTAACCATGATTTATTTTATATATGTCTTATGTATGTGATTGATTGATATAAGATTGTGGGAAATGGGCTAATGTTCCAAATTACCATATGTGATAAATGAGTTTGGGACAGGGACTAAGGCTCCAAATACCCATGTGATAAACGAGGTGTGGGACATGGAATTAGGATCTAAATAACCCTATAAGATTGCATGTATTGGAAAAGCACTGAGGCACCAAATACCTATGTGATATTGAGGTGTGGGACAATGAAAAAATCTCCAAATATAGATGGGGTGTTATACACGTTGTTTGATGCCCATGAGTTTGGCCTTAGACTATGGTTCTAATTGGAAGTTATATGAATCAAAATGAAATGGTAAATGAAAATCTTTGTATTTTTATATGTGATATCACTTGAGAATAGTTAAAACAGAAACACATCCTATATTATCATGTTACTATTTCTAGGAACTCGTAAACCCCTCTTTTGATCGTTCTTTGGTTGGGTTTTGTTTGGGGTTTCTTTGGGTGAAAATTTTGTAAAATTTTAATGATTTTAGGTAGTGCACGATTGGTTCATAGTTTTCCCAAACCATTACCCATATTAATGGAGACTATGAAAACATAGTTTTTGTGGGTTTTCATGTCTTGAACACGATTTGAAAAACTACAAACCCACTTAGTAGATACCATAAACTTAGAAAAAATGGGCATACGACTAGGGCACATGGTTTGACTATACTATGTTGTTCTTCCTAGATAACCATTTAGGGGTTTATTTTTCTGAGAATTATTTTAAAAACACATGATAAAAATTTTTAAGGTTCTTAATAGAA
The DNA here is from genome assembly GCA_963277665.1 of Viscum album. Lineage (NCBI taxonomy): Eukaryota > Viridiplantae > Streptophyta > Magnoliopsida > Santalales > Viscaceae > Viscum > Viscum album. The sequence continues at coordinate 277,906,602 of OY728127.1, forward strand.
CTAAATCAACCCCCTAGGATTTTTCTTCCAGGTGAGCTCCTAAGAGGTGATGTTGGCCCCTCTAGACCCTTGCGTAAGTGGACAGATGCTTAAAGAACGACATTCAATCTCTTCCCAGTGGGTTTCCTTATCTCGTTATCTTTGTCCAAGTCTTTATCACTTCTCCTAAATAGGATTTCATGGATCACAATTCTATTGAATGATCTAATAACATTTTTATTCTATCTAAAACATATGTTTTATTAATGTAGTTTTTGACGATGTTCTTCATTGTAGTTTCCCAATTTTGGAATTTTCTTTCAATATCCCATGATCCTGTGGTAGATGGTTCTATTATGGTTAGCCTAGATGACTAGCCCTAAATTACATAATTCAATTTAAATTTTTGATTAAAATTAGATTTTTTGAAATTTATTTAATATAATTGATGAAAACCTCTATTCTATTAAATTGGTGATTTTGGATTTGATTTAGAGAGAAAATTGGAAAAATTGGGAAAATTGGAAAAATCCCCAATTCAATTGAATTGTGGTGTGTTGGTGAAATTGAAGAAATATTGTGAAATTTTAATTTATGAATTTAAATTGTTAAAGTAATTTTATTGAATTTTTTTCAAATTGTTATCTGTTAAAAATTTGCTTAAATTGGGATTGATTGAATCTTTTGTGATTTATCATAGAAAATGGAATGATTTGATTAAGAACTGTGTGTTGATTTTTAAAAAGAAATCAGATTATTTGAAATGTATAATGGGATGAATTATATTTTAAATGGTTTTAAATAAATTCCCCTTCATTTATTTGTATTATAGAACATAGAATCATAAGCAGTAGTTGAGTTAATGGTATAATAGTCTCTTGATGCTTAAAAACAAAAATAAAGTGCATCACGTCACTTCCCCATGACATGGTGAGGAATTTATCATGGATATTTTTAAAGGGATATGTGTATACACAAATTTCTTTAATTCACTTTTGAGAGTTTGAGTATCACATAGCCTAGAACCGACATATCTTTTATCCCATGACCATGTTTCTTTCCTTTTGTGTTTGAAATATATGTAATTGGTTGTTGTAAACTATTTTTCATTCTTTATGAATTCTTATAAATAGTTTTATATAAATATTTTATCAATCATTATTTTAAATTATTTACATCTTATATAGAATGGGTTTTTAAAATAATCTTTTGAAATTGATTTTTTGATCTAAAATTCATATATTTATTTGGTTAATTAATTTTGTCATCTTATTATGGAATTCATGTTGAGATCCTATTGGGATTTTATCACACACCCTACATGTGACATTGGGTGTTTGTATATTATATACTTCTAGGTTCATGTTTGGAAAAGTACCAATTGGTGGTGGTTCTAGCTATTTAGCTTTAGGTTTTAATTGTTAAGTATAATGGGGTATGTGTTTTCCTTTCAATTTTCTAGTAATTTAACCTAATAGTTTGGGTTTGTTTACCTAATTAACTAATGGTATATTTCTCCCATTGTATGTTTTCGTTTATGGGTACTGACTTTTTTGTCATTCTTTGGTAGTGTTTTTTGGAAACTCATTCCCACATTCAAATTATATGACTTCATGTTCTAGTCACAAACCGATGGGGATCAGGAATTCCCTTCGGGAAATTTTAGAGATAAATTGGCTATCGTTTTACCAGGTTTCCCAAGATGCTTCATGACATTGTGATATCAGAGGTTTATGTTGTGTATATTTCTATGATATTAGTATATAGTTCTGTAATATTGTTGGGACATAAGAGATTGTTAGGATTGAGTGTATATCCACCTCACACCAAAATGAACTGTAAGTAACGTTAGTGGTTGGGTAAAATGTATTTAGGATTATTTCTATTTTTTCCCTTCTTTTGATTTTTATAGGATGATATACAAATATTATATATCCTTATGTCGAAATTAATTTCTGTGTTTCCTTATTTGAGTGTTAAATTTGATGAATTATTTATTGACTTCAGATGTTTTGTAGCATCACCCCTCTGATAAGACATATAAATCATTTCCTAGAGGAATCTTATGGTGAACCATAGTGACATAATTCTCCAGTGGACCCAATCCGGGTTAAGGTGATTGTGCATACTTTCCAAGCTCTAGGAGATGATTCACCACTAGTCCTTGTTCATGCCCTTGATATAGAAAAATTGAGGGAAGATCTCCAGATTCATTCTATAGAATTCATTCAACAAAATTCACCAGCATTCAGAGGATGTAATGATCCTCAAGAGGCTCAGGAATGGTTGAGAAGGATCGAGCATTTGATACGGTTTTTTGATACACTTGAGGAAATCAGGGTGAAGTATGCCATCTTCATTCTTGAAATACTGATCAAGTGATGGTGGGACATATTTTTGATGGTGAATAATCACAAGGTCTTAGAGTGGTATGACTTGAAAATTATTTTATCTATAAATTTATATCCATAGTTCATGCTATTTTCCAAGGATACTGATTTTTTCAAACATGAGTAGGCTGATAAGATAGTGATAGAATATAAATATTTTTTATATGCTTTAGTTTTTTTCACATAATATATAATCAAATCAGCATATTAAACCCTAAAGGATTGATTTGGGACATTGATATTCTATTTTTCTTAGGTTTTATTGCTGAAACTACCTTCTTATACTGATGCGATTGATAGATCATTGATGGTCAAAATGGACTTGACTGGAAACTCAGGGTTATCATGTGTTTCTTTCTCTCTCGTGGTAGCATTGTTTCTATTAAAGGAATTAGTAATCATGATGATTCTAATGGATGTTATTGACATAATGTTTTCTTTAGACACCCCCTTCAGTTCAGAGAGGTGGCCCTTTGATTTTATACCAGTGTGTCAATATAGCTCATTATAAGATGGGTTGCGTTGAAAAAATGAATTGTGGTTCCAGTGGACACTCAGGCGACTTATATAAGTTCTTTTATGTCTTTTATACTCTCCATGGTGGAACATTATCTTCAGCATCAAAAATTACTATGGTAAAATAAAATGATTCATGAAGAAATGGGTTCCATCCATAGGTATATACAATGAAGCTTCTTCATGCATCAGGAGATTCTCGAGAGGAAGTAGATATGGGTCTTGGGACTCTGATAAATAACATTACTATAGATTTTTCCTTAGTAAATTCTTTTTTTTTGATAATGGATCATATCATTCATTTATTTTTACATGTATTCTTATCCTAATAAATCTTCTTATATATGTTTTATCTTATGTGATGGATATTACTACACCCCTTAGAACGAATAGAGAGTACGGTATCCATAGTTCCACTTGTGTTTTCTCTCAATCATATCTTTATATTTCATTGATTTGTATGGTTATAAACATGATTTTTATTGATGTCATATTCAGGATGGATTGGCGAATTTGAAATAAATCTTGGTTTGGTTGTTATGTTCAATTGGTCTCATTTACTACAACATATGGGGCATGCTGAATGTTTTAATGAGAATGGTAATAGTGGTCATGCTGAGATAGACCAACTTATCTAGAGTTGGGGAATGTAATATCAGGGTTTTCTTTTGATCTGGAGCTAGAATCATTATGTGGTGCTCTCCCTTCTGTTTTCATCTAGTTTTCTGACATCTTCCTCCTAACATATATGGTTTTCCACTGATAAGGGAGGTAGAGTTCTCTATCAACTTAACACCTGGTACTAAACTGATATAAATTCACTCTTAACACATAGAGACATCTAAAATTATATAGTTTAAGAAACAATTGGATGAAATTATGGAGGAAATCTTTATTTTACTGAGTGTGTCACATTGGGTGGTACCCGTTATATTTTATAAGAACGATGATAGTGTGATTTTCCTTTGAGTTGATTACCAAAAACATAATCAAGATAAGGTAATGAAAAAAATATCATTTTCCACATATTGAGGATCCATTTGACCAGTTGAAAGTGGTGAACTAGTTTTTAATGTCTTATCATTGATCTGGTAACCATTATTTGAGAATAAAATAATATGACATTACACAAAATTCTATTCAGAGTAGATATGACCATTATGTGTACCATTTCATTCTTTTTTGTCTAACCAATACTCTTGAAGTCCTTATAGATGTGATGAATGTGATTTTCAATTAGAATCTTAATTATTTTATGGTACTCTATTTGGATGACACCGAACTCTACTCTATTTATATGGAGGACCATGTAAATCATCTAGGAGCAGTTTTGGAATTTTTGATAAATCACCGAATATTTGTGAAGCTTCGAAAATGTGATTTATTTATTTGAAAAGTGGTGTTTTTTGCACCCTTTTTTTTAGAAAAATGTATTTATGTTTATCCAAAAATGGTGAAGGCTGTTATGGCAAGGTACTAAGAGAAAAATGTTTTTGAGATTCAGAGATTCTTAGTATTACATGGGTATTATTTGCAGTTTGTTAAGGACTTGTCAAATTTTAACTCTATGATGACAGCTCTACATTAGACTGGAGTAATGTTTTCATGGAATGAAAAATATCAAAGTTCTTTTTTTGAAATAAAATATATTTTTACTATTACACCTATGTTGACTCTTCTGGATGTTGCAAAGGCTATGTGGTCTTTTGTGAATCATTGATTTTGGGATTGGGTTGTGTTGGACAGAAAAGCGATCGTGTAGTTTCTTATGGATCTCTTCAACATAGGACACATGGGTATAATTATCCAACCCATGAACATAAAATTTTAGCTATGATGAAAGACCTTACCACATTACATTTCTGTAGAATGTTTTGATATCTTTTACAACTGAAAAATCATGAGTAATAGATTTTCTTAAAAAGATAAAAATCACCATAAGCGGCATTGGGTGGAATACCTAAAATAGTTTTACATTAACATCACCTATAACTCATGGAATGTAATTTTTTTGTAGATTCTTTGAGAAGGAAATTTTAGACCCAATCTATGAAAGAATCAATGGAAGAGTGTAACTTGATGGCACTATTTTGAAATATTAATATTTAAGTATGAGAATTTGGGGTCGAGGTTTCCTTGGCTAGTGTTGATTTTACATAATCATTTCTCTAGAAGATCCTTCATGAATAATAGATTGATTATGAGTTAAATAGTATTAGAAACTCTCTTTATGGTGGGGACAATGTCCTGGAGTGGTCATTACCCCCTAAAGGAATTCTATGCTATCAAAATCACATTGTTGTTCCATTAGCAGTAAAGAAAGTAGTGATGGGGGATTTCCATAAATCCCAGTAGAGAGTGAACCCAGGAACCATGAATGTGTTTTATGAAATGCAGTGTAGATTAAAGTGGATTGGTACGAGATGGAGAATTGATAAATTTGTCTTTCATTGTTATATATGACAACATGTTAAAGTCATGTACCAAAAGCCCTCAATTTTTTTCATCCACATACAGTTCCTCCATTGAAGATAGATGAAATCTGTATGGACTTTGTGTTTGGGTTTCCACATGCCTAGAGAAATATGAATGAGATATGGATTTGATTGACAGGATGACCATGTCTACACACATTATACCCATCCATGATAAAACCAAGTTTGAGGATTTAGGAAATATCAATGTGAAATAGATTAATCATTCTAACATAGTTCCATCCACTATTGTCTCAGTTATAGACCCTCGGTTTACTTCTCACTATTGATAGGAATTCCAAAGAAACTAGTATCTTAGGTTTATTTGATTATGGAATACCATAAGTAGTCAGATGGACATCCAAAAATATCTTTATAGATTCTTAAGTATATCCTTTTTTCTAGTGTTAATAACTTTGGTGGATCATGGGATGATCATTTAGGGATGGTTGAGTTTTCATATATCAATATTTATCGGTCTGCGGGCTGAATGGATCATTTTGAGACCTTTTTTGGCCGACCTCATATAAATACATTATGTTGGTCAGTCATTGTGGAATGTTCCTTGGTTTGACTAAGAATGGTCCCAGATAAATTAGTAATGACTGAATAGATTATTCATAGAATGTTGATGGTATAGATCTGGTAGAAATCATATGTTGATCATTGTCATAGACCTTTGAAATTTTCAGTTGGTGACCATGGGTTTTTGAATGTTTCTCCATGTTTGGGTCATCGATGGATTTAGAGGAATGTGAAAAATTATATTTATTTCGGGGGACTAGTTGAGGTTGTTGAATATGTCAAAAAAGTGGATAATCATTTATAAATTTCAATATAGTTTATGTCGATACATAATGTGTCTCATATAACTTAGTTGTGTAAGTATCTACCTAATCGATCTCATTTTCTGATTTGGAGTGATCTTGTGGTTGATCCAAATTTATCCGTGGCTAAACATCCAATTATGAAAGTTGATTCTAAAATCAAGTCACTTCATTGGAGTAATATAACTTTTGTTCAACAGGTATGGTAGCATGGCTCTAATATTCATTAGTCATGGGAGAGGGAGACATTAATTAGAGAGCAATGTCTTTAGCTTTTTGGAATGAAATATTCCACGTAGCATTTTTGCGGAAAAATATTTTCTATGGTGGGGTGGTTGTAACATTCTACTTCCATATTTATGTATTCCTAAAACCTTTTTTCTATCTTTCATTGGTTGGGTTTCATTTAAGGATTCGTAGGGTGGAAATTTTGAAATTTGGAATGTTTTTGGCATTTGCACAATTGGAACATGGGTTTCCCAAACCACACACCCTCTTAGTGTAAACCGTGTAAGCATAGATATTGGTGTTTTTCACGGATGGCACACAATTTGGAAAACCATGCAACCAATTAGTAGATACCATGTTTCTAAGAAAATGTGGTGCACAGCTAGGGTGCACGGTTTGTCGAATAATGTGGCTCTGTCAATTTAACATGGCATATGGGATTTTTTATTTTGAAAATTATTTTTAAAAAACATGAAAACATGTTTTAAGGGTCTCTACAGACCTATATCGACCACCTATCATATATTTTTTAGTGTATCTTCCTATTGGTGATTTTGGGACCTCTACACCCTCTAGGAAGCTGAATAATTCTTGGAAAACAATGTTTGATCTCCCCCAGTATGCTCTATCATCTTTCTCTCTTTATCCCACTCTCTATCTCTTCTCCTTTGTAGGGTTTTCTGGATCACCCGATTATTGGTAGATCTAATTTTTTTTTGTATTTTAAAGCTTGGTTTTATTCTTGGGTTCATTTCCAATATTTATTTTTGTATTTTCCTGATTAGGGATTTTTTTATAGATCCTATGATCATGAGGCAGGTTTTTCCATTTTGAATGGACAATTTGGTTAATGTTACATTTCATTATTTAATTTATGTTATTTGTTTTAGATTTAATTTTTTAAAATTTCTTTCAACCATATTTATGAAAACCCCAATTTAATTGAATTGGGAAATTCAGAATTGATTTAGAGAGAAGATTAGGAGAATTAGGAAAACCCTCAATTCCATTGAATTGGGTTTTGTTTGTGAAATTAATGGAAACTTATGAAATTTAAAATTCAGAATTTAATTGTGAAATTTATTTGATTGATTTTTTTCAAATTTTTTATTTGGAAAAAAATGTCCTTACAATGGGTTTTATATAAACTCTTCTATTTTATCTTGTAAAATGGTATGATTTTATTAAAAACCTATATGTTTGTTTTTAAAATTAAATTGGAATATTTGAAGTGTATAATTGTTATATTTTCATGTTAAATGGTTTTTAAATTAATTTCACATCATTGAGTTTTATTGGAGCACATAAAATCTAAGGTAGTTAGAGAGTTACTAGGATAACAATATTTTGAAACATTGATACTAAAACATAGTTTAACATTTCACATCCCCAAAGGTATCATAAATAATTCCTCTGGACCCATGTCAAAGGGAAATGTGTATACACGTGTTTCAGTGATTCTCCTTCATGAGTGTGAGGATGCCATATCCCAGGACTACCCTACCTTTTGGAAAATGAGCGTGTTGTTCACTTGATTGTATTTGAGATATATAGAATTGGTTATTGTAAAATGTTTTGTGTGCCTTTTGAAATTATATATATTATTTTATATTAAATTTTTATTAAGTCATTTGTTTAAAGTATTTTTATCATTTAAAATGTAAATTTAGATTTTTTAAAATATTTTTATGAAATTACAAATATATTTATTAAAATTTGATTTCATTATTTCGTTAATGAAATGTGGAATCTTATTATGGAATCCTTGGTGAAACCTTACTGTAATCTTATCTCACACCTATTTGAGCCTTATGATGTCTTCAGAATTTCTCCTTACAGGTTTGAGCAGGGGAAAAGTAACCCTTGGAGGTGATTCTAGTAATTGATATTTGGACTGGGAGGGTTGAGTACAATAGGGATTGGGTTGTCCTTCCAATTTTTTAGTACATTTCGGTATTACTTTGGGGATTTTAACTATCTTACCTTTCGTAATGTTCTCTTAGTGGTATTTTCTTTCTATTCCTACTGACTTTTTTTTCATTCTTACATTGTGTTTGTGGGAAATTAGTTCCCACTTTCATATTGTATATTTACACATGCTAGTCTTCAACCCATGGGGATCGGGAACACCCTTCAAGCTATGTCAGATCGAGCTCAGTTATCGTATTACCAGGGTACCCAGGATAGTTTGTGACATGGGCCATGGTATGCATTGAGGGTTTGGGTGTCCTAGAGAATCTGAGAAGTTATGTGGTTAGATAAAGAATAATTGATTATGTAAACTCTTTACCTTGTAGGTTGTATTTTATTATTTATACAAGTACATACACTGTTATTGACTAGATATTTTTTAAAACATATTTTGTGGTGGCGCCCGGAGTGGTAATCACACCATACTCAGGCTGCCTAATTAGTACCTGATTGCACTTCATATTTATAGAAATGGATAAGGGAAAGGTTCATATGTTAGATGACTGATATGTGATGAAGCATGGATGAGGGAACCAGACATGGGGTCATGACCCTCATGGAGTTGTCAGTATCTTATTTTTGGGTTTTTCATATGACATTTGGAACGTACATGGCATGAAATATCTACTATTATGGTTTATATATTGAATTCTAGTTTCATTAAACATGTGATACTATTTTTTTATTATTAGTGGATATTAAATTTTTCTATTGGTTTTTTAGTTATGCCATCATTATACTTTGATAATGTGGGTATAGTCTCCCCATAATCAATATTATACCCTCAATGCAAGTTAGTAGACTGTTCAGTATGTGGAGGAATGCTTAAGGTCATGTGACCGATTAGGTCATGGAATCTGTTTGGCACACACAGGTCATGATTTTACACTAAGGAATCTAGGTTTTCATAATATGATAAATATCACATGGAATGTAAACCATGTACACACACTTTGTGGTTATAGGAGTTCAGGCTCATCATGTACCTGGATACATTAAAATATTGTTGTTTGGCCAAACAATTAATGTGGGAGATCCCATAAACAATTTAACATACATATAAATGAATTTTCCTCTGAAAAGTATATGAAAAGTAATTTAGTTTGACATATATTCCATGTACCATTCGTATAACAAGTTGATTATTATATAGAGAATTAAATTGGAAATTTCTTATATGAATGTGTGAATAAATCATTTACCCCTTGGCCATATATTCTATGTACACTACTATACACATAGTTAGTTGTGGCTTCACATGATATGTGGATGAAATTAAATGGTTAGAGAAATTATAACGGAATGTATATTATGTATAGCTAAAGTACATTATATTAACTTTTTATATACATGGCTATTTATTTCTAATGCTTTCCACTAGGGTGCACCACCGTGCGCATGTTGACACTTGCTATTGGTCGCATTATAACCTGCATTCCTACTTTCCAAAGGCAGGGAGAATCCATCACCTCCTTAGGGACATTTTCTCCATTATTGAAATGGGAGGATGGGGTGTTTTTTTATCCTTCCATGGATTCCTATTCAGAATTAGTCACCTAGTTCGGGTCCCCTACATAGATTATGACATTTTTCCTGAAACACTTTCCTAGTGAGATCTTTTTGTGAATGCTTGTAAATTATGATACTTCTTAAAGGATAGTCTAAAGGGTCATGTCAGGGTAGCAACCATTAGTTAGGAAAGTATTCACATTGATTAATTTGTGGCATTTCTTGAAGCTAGAACACTGTTGCACCTATATTCTTCCTTGTTATAGGGATTCTCAAGGGCGTAGATAACTGAGGTTTCTCTCATAAATTGTTGGGTATCTTATTTCAGATGTATTTCTCCAGGGAATTCTTGGGATTTCAATTTTTAGAATGGGGTATGCCGCAAGTTTAATGTCTTACGGAGATAGATCAGATATATCAGAACACTTATGAATGTTTATTTGACAGGAACATCCCAAGGAGGGATCACCAGGAAGGTTTACCAGATGGATGGATTAGAATTCCTAATGAAGAAACAATTATGATATAGTGTCCCTAAAAGGGAATGTTTCACATCATGAAAACTTATCCAGACCCCCCGAAGGGAATATTAGAGGAGATGGGTCCCACGGCGGGGGACAACAAGGTTTACCATTGGATAATATTGAACCTCATGTAGGCTTCTTATGTACCCTATATAGAATACATGGATCAAAACCATGTAGTTAGAAGGGTTTATTTGGGTCTTACGCATTGGGTCTACCCGAGTGGTGCTATGAGAAATAATCAAATGTATAAATAGCGATTACACCTTGAGACGACCCATTTGCTGCAAGAAGAAGAAATAATTTGGATGAATGCGGATTACACACTAATACAACCTATGTGGATGATGTGATCGCACCATGATAAGGGTGAGGTGATGCAGCAGATGACAGGGGCTTATGCAAGGTCAGTTTCTCATATGAATGGCATGATCCCACTGGCATGTGTCGGCCTGGGTGAGAATCAGGATGGATGATGGATGATTTAATGAAGTGGATGGGATGAATGGGGTAAAACCGATGTGAAGATGATAAATTTGGGATTTAACCTCAAGGTGGTTTACTACGTACACTTTTTGGGAGATAGGGATCGAAATCAACCTAGTTTTGATATGGGTGATGATTCACATGAGGCGGATGCTTGTGAGAATGGTTGAATAGATGGGTTCCAAAGGAAATGTAACCTGGGGGTGAGGAATGATCTTCCCAAAACACATGGGTTAATGGGAGAGAAGAGGATGAGATATTAATTATGGACTTAAACCTTTGAGAGGATTAATACGTATCCCTATCTTAGGGAATCAAAGTCCATGTAGTTCATGTTGGAGAATATAATCAGGGTCCTCGCAAAGGGTATTGACCAAGAGACAAGTTGGGGGTTATGCGTGGCTAGAATCCCACCACAAGAGGGATACTCTTGGTTGGAGGAGTATAAATTGATTGTGGGGTTTATGAATGGTTAGCTCCCTAGATAGATCATATCACCTGGTGGAGGCAGATCTGGGAGATGTATCTAGAGATGGAAGACATCACATTAGACGGGTACATCCCTAAGAGGGAGAAACATATTTTACAATTGATTGGGGTTGATCCTAAAGGAGGCTTCCTATTAACCCTATAAAGAATATTGTGATCAAAACCCACATAGTTTGAGAAGGAAATGATGTTTAACACCATGCGGGATGGAGGAGAACTGACATGAAATCGATGATATAGTTGGGTGATGGGTTTGTACCTCAGGGATGTTCTCTACGTACCTTACCAAGGAGGTTGGGATCACAATATACATTGTTCAGGAAAAAAGGGTGGAATGGGGCTTATAAGTTGTTAGTGTCCCATTGGATCATGTCATTGTCGATGCACAATCTAATCCAATTTTATTCTTTCTTGGTGTGCGAAACAAGAGGTAGAACCAGGCCTAACAATCGTGTCATGATAGGTTCATCCAAGGGGAATATTGTGTGGGGATTATGCTCTAAGGTGGACCATATGGATGATAGAGATTAGGACTTACTCCTGAAGGGAATCCTGATGAGAGTGTTCAAATGTATGAGGAGGATATGGTCCTCAACAAGGATCACCCTATCAAGGTGTGTGTCGGGGTTTATGTGGTGACTAACCAAGCAACGCATGGTGAAAAAGTGAAAAGGGAATGAGAAGGTGGATTAAAAAAGAAAAGAGCCAAAGGCTCTCAGTCCCATCCTCTCCCTAGTTCACTCGGGCCTTCCATGCATGCAAAAACTCATCGTTTAAAATTGTGTCATAGGGAAGTGGTTTTCATGGCTATTTAACAACCCGCAACTTGGTCAATGAGGACTCACTCTTCATCACATGGACATACATAACTTTTACCAACATGCACTTGGGGGATATAAGGGACAATAAATGCCTGATGGATGTGAGGTGGAGGAGTGGTCATTCAAGGGGCTCTTTTTGGTGTGGCCATGCAAAGACACATTGGCCGTTAGAGTGCCTATTTGAATGAGAATGAGTCTGGGAAATTTTGTATGAATCACCACTCGAGGAACCATGAAATCAAATTTTAAAGTCATGGAGGGATAAACAAGAGAAGGATTCTCATAGTAGTAGGCTTCTTAGAGAGAGTCTTTGTGAAGATTTGGTTCATTTTGAATAAGAGGTACTTTATGAAGAAATGTGCTCTGCAAAGCATGGATAATAGGATCTTTGTGAAGGGAGGAGCTTCATGGAGCATGATGACCCAGCTGAGGAATGGATTCAACATGTTCTTAGAGGGTATGACAAGAAGGATGAATTCACCATGAATAACTGAGTTCCTAAAAAATTCATTGATGTTTGTGATGGCTGTAGGGTTTCACGAAGGTCATCCCCACTTGAATCAGTGGAAAAACAGAGAGAATGGTAAGTGGGCTCACAATACATAGGTACATGAGTTGATACATTTTCCAGCTAGTTCACGGAGAAAAGGGGGCTTCCAAAAATGAGGGCTCAGATGGAAAATGGTGGGGGTATCAATCCTTGGGGATGGGTGTGAGACACCTATATATAGGAACTTGGAGTTGTGATTCTCTAAGAGACCATTATAGAGGAAATTGCACATCGCGATCGACGGAATCTCCCTTTTAATCATGACGGAATCGGTCATGTTTTAATGCGGAGATTCTGAATCTAGTTTCAGATTATATAGGCTTAAAACATGGGGATTGGTGGTGGTTTTGAACATATCTATCAGCTCAGAGATGCATCAATCAGGGCACTCTGTGGTGGTATCAAAGGAGATGGTTCTGCTGGTTTCACTCCATTCTCGGGGGTGACGGGGCATCATGATGGAGCTTCATGAGGCATGACCCAATAATTATTTACTTGCATATTGATGGGGAAAATTTCATCCCACCTTTTTTAATAATTCTTCACCCCTAGGGAATATATTTAGACACCAAAAATCCCCCCACCTTAGAATGGGAGATAAGGAGAAAATGAGGGTCAGATTCTGAGGGTAGATCACCGAACAAATATGTAGATCATGAAGCTGCTTCGCGATGAGAGCACACATAGGCACTAGGTTAGATCACCACAATGATCAAGTTGAAGAGTGTGTCCCATGAATCCTACATGGCTACCTCCTATAAATAGTGTGTGAGGGAGTATAGTTTGTCTACATCTATCTCCATGAACTTATCCTCAATCTCTATAATCATGAATCTCGAGTACCCCCACTAATTCTTTTTCTGTACCAGGTTTTTTGGGCCAGGGAACTAGGAATGCTTCTTAGAAAACTGGTGCATCGCGATTTTGTGTTTCTTTAAGAATTGTGTCGATTCCTTCAACACTCCACAACCGCGTGCCACTCAATTTGTTCTTGAAGAATGTTTGTTGAGAATAAGAAATAAATTTGTAAAATTTTCAGAATAGAATGGTGAACAAAAAATCATCACAGGAGGTCCTTGAAGATGATGCTCATAAGGAAGACAAGGTAGAAAAACTCAAGCTTAGAGAATATGTGTGGAGGCATTCAGACCAAGATTCCCTGGTGGATCTTCTACCTGAAAAGAAAATTAACTACCCTCTTTGTAAAAGGTTGTCGCTGTACATCTTCAAACAATGGGATAATTTTTTAATCCTCAAAGCATGATAGGATGAACTATCCTACTGGTTCAGGTGCACGTTATTCCAGTATTAGGGTTTTATTCTTCCAACATCCATACATATAAAGACCACAAGTTTGACACTACGGACTGCCAATATAATCATCTGAACTATGTTGATGGAAAACACTAAAACTAGAGGCATCTCCACTGCACTATCACAGCATCCTTCAGGCGGGCTTAGGGTACCCAAAGAATGAGTGGGTTGAAAACTAGGATCTTCACTAGGTTGGAAACTTCAAGGATAAATGAACCTAGGCTGACTAGGTCTACGCATCATGTGATGATTTCTGGGAAGAGCTAAGGTGGGTAGTCCTGTATGAGGTTTTGTGGGATTCTCAACTTCACATATTCTAACTTATTGAAATAATGCTAGAACTACTAAGTAGGTGGTCATCAAAGACCGACACATTCCATTTTCACCACAGGGATGTAAGAATTAGCCACTGGGACTTCCATCAGATCATGGGGATTATAATTCTAGGGGCTATGAAAAATGAGTTTCTCCTCACATAAAACACATGGGAGGATCTGTAGCAGATTCCATGACTGGAAAACACACTGATGGACCTAGTGTCATTCAAGGACAATCAATCAGTGAGTTTAGTCCATTTCAAGAGGTCGGTTGGATGTCTCATAAATTTCCAACCAAATCATCCTACTAATGGGGGAGGAGGGACCTAGGAATCTACTAATGAGGCATACCACCTATTCAAGGGGAGATCAGCACAGTAAGGAGGGTTCCTACTAGTGAATCATGGAGGAAAACCTGTGGTGGATATGGGGGTAAAGTGTAAAAAAATAAGTAGAAAACTATGGTTAGGATGGATGGGATTATCTCAGGGCTCATTTGGGGGTGGATGATGCTGATCAGGGATGTGCATAATGGTGTGTGACCGAGAACATTTATCATGGATTCTATGCTGGCGATGGGGAAACACATCAACCTTGGGATTCCAGTGATGGAAAAACTACACAAGGTACTAGGGCACATCAGTGAGGGGAATACACCACAATGGGTGAGTGGTCCACTTCAATTCCAATATGGTTGGATATCCACACATGTAAGGATTATGATTATCAAAACCCTATGTCCCCTCATAGATCAAACTTTTGACAATCCATCCTAAATGTGATAGGAAGCTTCCCAATCAAGCTAAATTCATCTCCAGTGCGACTCAAAATCTAGAGGGTGGATGAATTAAACTACTATCCATTTCCACTACCAACATGGGTGTTCACCTATGACAACTAGGGAATTGAGGAGCATCAGTCATATCTTCTAGCATTCTGAGGCGGAGTCTTAGTGGCATGGGCATATCTCAAGACTATCTATGTTCCATATACCCCCACATCATTTCTCAAGGTAGTTTAGGTGGATGAAGTGGTTATCACTACAAGTCCATAAGGGGGTATGCTATAAAAACCATGTATGTTTTATAAGATAGATTTTGCTCTTGTTCACACTAAAATATGGGAAAATACGAAATAAAATGCCTCTAGCTACCTCCACATTCAAGCGGGTTGAGGAGTACCCAATAAAAATGGAGAAAGCATACTTGGGGGAGAAAATCAAGTAAAGAAAAATCCATGATGATGATGGGGTTCCACCTTTAACATGATGGTAGGGGTCAAAAAATTTTGAGAACACGCCATGGTGGTAGATCAAGTGCACATCATAAAGGAGGAGTTGTAGTAGTAGAATGGCTAGTAATTATGATGCATGTACTAAGAGGAAGTGGTAGTGGCATGGTGGAAGATCTGATAACCCTAACTATGTTGATCCATGAGAAAGGAAGTAAATAAATAGGTGTTCATAGGATATATACCTAGGATCCTAGGAAGTAGATGCACTGTATAGACATGTTTGAGGATTCTTTCTATCTCAATCCTTTAGAATCCTATGATATTAACAAGAAATTACTTAGTCCCTTTCGAATGTGGGAATTCCTTACCATATTAGGATGGATTTTCTAGAGATATGATATTCCATGGGTGGATTTCTAGTATCTTAGGATGAGGGGTGCAATACATGGCTCATAAGGAATAAAATTTGCATTCCCGGGGTAGTCCACATCTAATGACAGATCGGGTGAATCTGTTGATTGATCGAACATCCCGACCACAAATACCTAGTACTTACCAGAGAGTGTTTTTCCCTTTCATGAAGAATCAAATAGATCCAAGGGGGATGATGCTATCATAGGAATCCCTTTGGAGGATGTTGAAGTTATGGATTCATTGCTCCAAATTTTTTTTGAAACATTTGAGGTAAAATATAAACCATTACATTATTTCATGGAATTATACATGTCATAAATGCTTCCCAACTGACATTATTCCTATGTAGTAGAGCATCGTAAAAATCCTCCCTTCCAGTATGATGATAGATGCAGCATTGGATCCGCACACGGTACGATTGTGAGTGCAAGGTGCAGCAGGGTTATGACAACATGAGTGAACATTCTAGAATATTTGGAACTTCCAACCAAATACAGGGGTCATATCTTGGGATTGCAATAATAATGAATCAAGGGACGTTCATATTTTTGACCTTTTTTTTCCTTATTTCCTTGTAGAGTCATCACTGTTGTCTACAGGACCAGGGAAAAAATCATTGTTCATGTATGAGTAGTACCTCAAGTATCATGTGAAATGAAAGTGAGGATGGACCAGGTCCATGGATTTCATTTCTTAATGGGAACATAAATTTTCATGGAATCGTACACCAACAATGATCAGATCCTGACAATCATGACTATGGGTAGGAATGATGGTAGGGCTGAACATGAGATTATCAAGGTGTAATCTAGTCATGAAGACTAACCGAATGATATGAAACCGAGGATATCTAATGGGAATCTAATGGGAGACCCTACTTCTGTTATTCTGGAGGCATTCCTGAACATGAACCTCCCGACCCAGAAGATATGGATGAGACTGTATCTAAGGTGTAGGATAATAAGTATTTCTGTCGCCAGTCATGGTAATAGATCAAGAATTTCATCGATAACACTTCATAACTAGAGTATATAATCTATATGGGATTACATCATCCTCAGCTACATGACCTATGCAATGTAGGGGTAGATGTGTGAAATCTACCTATGATCATTCTTGACAATATGCCAAAGATGATATGAGAGTATGCCCATGGGCTTAGTGTTGGCTGGCAATGATGGAATTCCATCAACATCAAGAAACATTAGGATGTGGAAAAATAGATGAAATTATTGTAAATGTGGATAAATGAGCAATCTTCTTCCACCACCTACCAAATAGAGCTCATGTCACAATTACAGGTCTAATTGGCATAAGATGAGGAACATCTGAGCAACCATCCCATGAGGTGGTTGACCTAAGATTCAAGCCAAATTGAGTGTGGGTCAAGGCTCATAGGATTCACCCTGCATCCAAATAGGAAGGAAGGGTTCTCATAAGGTTTAAAAAATTCTTGGATTCCACAAACTAAAGGGTGGTGGGGCTGAGATGTTCCATCGAAGGGGCCAAACTGTAAGAACTATTTTTTGATGACCTCATAAATATATCATCATGCATTTTTTATTCAAAATGTATGCATGTAAATATTGTTACTACATAAATTATTACACCTTAACAATAACGAAACTACTAAAAATCGATCCCTAAGCTCCCATGGACATGCCCAGTGTGAGAAAAATGGGATGACCATGTGATTTATCACCTTGGTTATAGGAGTGCCACCCAATCATTGAAAAATCAGGGTCCAACAAATTTCCAAAAGTTTCAAAATGAGATAAGGGTATATGAATTAAGTATTAGGGTTCTCATATCATGAATAATGTTGTTCCCAATGTGCTCTGGTTCACGAGTGGGATAACACCTTGTGAGTTTGAATCAATCCGAACAAACTGAAACAAGAACTGTTAATCATGATGCCCAAATTTCAGAACAAGATGAGGGTGGCATGACGATAGAAGATAAATAATGACCATGTGTAAACACAATATCCATAATATATTATCCTGAAATTGTGACAAACAAATGAGGGCCAACCACTGAACATATTCTCAACACGGGGCCAAAATCAAAATTTCATCTAGTGTCTTCCAGAATGTAGGCCCAGGATATTAGGTAAGTCAAAGAAACATTGGGTCATGATATTATGGGTTCCATTATATATGGATTAGTATGAGGATTAAAATAGAGGGAATGAAAATCTTGGGAACGAAGTGATGGGTTTTTCGAATGGAGTCCAAACTCTTGAAATTACACCACTTTGACGAAAGAATGTTCGGTGAGCATATCGGTTTGAATCAAAATAAAGAATACATATATATGATACCTCTCTAAAGTGTACCTAAAGAGTCTTGATGTTTAAAATCATGAATATTATGATGATAAGTATATAGTTTAGCATCACGTTGTAATGATGAGATTGATCTTAGTTTTATGTCTTATATCTCGGACCATAGATGACGTGTTTCATTTCATTATTATGGGAAATTTTTGTAGAGATTAATTTCATGAAGTAAGGATGAAAGCGATATTATTTTATGGTCATAGGGCTCGTACCATGAGAATGTGTCATGAAATGAAGTGTAAAAAAACAACCCAATGTGAATGAGGAAAAAAGAGGCATGAACCACATTACTAGTTCTAAACAGAATGCACACATAGTTTAAAGTCATGATTCTTGGGATTTGGGACCTTAACTCCTAGTTTAGGGTCGTAGATTTTGTATCATTTCAGTATGAGACATTATAATGAAGGATTAAACCTTATCAAAACCCCTAATCCCACGTGAGAATCTCTCAATTTTGGAAACAAAGGGTAGAAAGGATCTATACAACATAAGAAAACACACGACAAGGGAACAAATGAGTAGGCTAAAGACAACCACATGACATTTCATCAACTACTCAACGTGAAATGTTTCATGAAGAAATGAAATCAATGGTGCTAGAATTTAGTCTAGACATAAGGATGTGAGAAGGAATGTGAATCACAAGACTAGCATTTGGGACGTGACCGAGTTGGTGATAACAATTGAGGATAATTGCTCACCATGTTCAAAACAGAGTATCCAAATCATGTGACCTGTAATGGGAATAAACAATTAAACATAATCCACTGACCTTATTCGAAATTTGGGACTTTTATCATATTTTTCTTTGAGATCCTCTATGATGTTGGCCAAAAATGGTAGGTGGGAAATGGCGATATGAGGTGAGGCCTCTATGGGGTCCTTTTGGATGAGAAAGAAATTGAACCAAAATGAAGGTAATGCATGAAGCATGTGAGAGGGGATGAGGGTGACTTTGTAAAATATGAAATTCTAAATCACTTTCCACAATGCACCTGAGCTTGTTGATGTGGAAAACATAAACAAAGGGATTCAACTGAAAGAAACTGACTCTAAAATACAATTAAAGAAAAAAGGGAGAAATGGGTTGATCAATCATTGGATAGAGCTGAAGACAATGAACCAAATTGATACTACATATCCCATTAGGATGGGAATCAAGACCCACGTTCTTCTTGAGATGTCATGCATTTTAACATCATTTGGTTCGGATGAAAGTGATAGGATCTTCTATCAAGAAATAGGTATGAATGGAGTGATAATGAAAACCTGACATAAATGAGGTCAAAATAGGCATTAGACCACACCATGCACTCTCAATAGAGTTTACTATCCAAGAACAAGGGTCTTGAGAAAAGGCCTGATTTTCAAAGCTTGGGGTTGGACCCGGAGATGAAACATCCTGGAGTTCCTTTGTATTCCATGTGGTTATGAATCAATCCACAAATAGTTTTAAAATTCCATGAAGTTTAACATCATGTGGTCAGGATGAAGGGGGAAAGGGGTGATCTCTAAAGGTGATACATGATCCAGTAGTAGTATGCCTGATGTGAATGGGGATAGTAGAAGTCCACATAGTGCCATGTGCTCCCAGGAATCTTAGTCTAAGATTCTATAAATAGGTTAAAATTTATGTTATATTGGGATAGAATCAAATAAATATTTGGGAGTTCCTATGTATATTTCAAAGGTAGGAATCAAGAAGTACGTAGTTCTTAGAATTACATGTAGTTTAACATCATGCAATTAGGAGTAAGGGAAGCAAAGAAAACATTCGATGGTGGGGCACATGGTGAGACCACTATAAACTTGATGTGAATGAGGGAAAACAATTCCACATCATAGAATATGATGACCATGAATAGAATAAAACCCATATGGTAAACTGTTGAGATGAAAATATTTGTTGGGCTGGACCTGAAGACAAAGCATCTGTAAATCCCTATGTATCATGCGATGGTAGTAACAAATCTACACGTAGTGCTTAGAATGATGTGCAGTTTAAAATCATTCGTTAAGGATAGAGGAGATCTTATTTTATGGACATTGAGCTCCAGCCGTGCACTATGTTTACCATTTTCATTTTAACTTCATGCAAGACAAATGTTGAGTAAGTATATGTCTTTCTGCCTAGATGGTTCATAAATTTTAAAATTGTGCATTATAGAAGAGGTTATTCATAGTGTAAATACTTTTTGAGGAATCTAGAATTTTTGGAAGGAGTAATACGCTCACCATCCATGGCGACTAGAGATAATTCACTTTTCTGGTAAATCTTTTGGATGATATAAGGTCCCACAAATTTGGGCTCTATAGTTGGTGGCTTCTTTTTAGGTGTCATCGACATCCTTAGGGAAAAACCGTGTCCACCAAAAAGAATAAGTGATGACAGAATTTCTCATTGAATTCTCTAGAGAGAGTATTCTGGTGCCTCTCTAGATTGTGCAATTCCCAGAGGTAATTGTCGTCGAGGGCTTCCAGTTCAGCCAGATGGACTTTCACCGCATTTTCTGACATCTTCTAATTGCATATGTTTGTGTGAAGTAATGAAAACTGAATCTTCATGGGAATGACTATCTCAATCATATATACAATGGAATATGGGTTATACGGGTGGATTTGTGAGTTGTTATTCGGTAAGCCCAGAGAGCATTGGGCAGCTTGTCTGGCTATCTATTATTATTCAGACTAACCATCTTCTAAAAAATAATGGAGATTGTTTTTTTGAATTCCTCAATCTGTCCATTTTCCTTTGCATGATAGTGGGAAGTATGGTTGGAGTAAATACTATACTTGGTGTATAATTTCTTCAGCTCGGATGCATTGAAATTGGGGTTGTTATTACAGAGAATGATGACAGGAAATACAAATATGTAGCTGATGTTGGAGCTTGCGAAATCAATGATATAATGAGACATTAACTTTTTGAGTGGGATCAAATTTACCCACTTGGAAGTGAAATCATTGGTGGTTAGAAAGAACAGGAATTGGCGAGCCGTTACTGGTGGATAGGTCCCCACAATATCGCGTCCCCAAACCGCAAAGGGCCAAGGGTACATGGTATTATGGGGAGGCCCTAGTGACCGATGAAAAAAATTAGAATGAATCTGACACACATGAAACATCTTGGAGAACTCAATACAGTCATGGGTCATGGTGGGAAAGAAGTTTTCCAACCTTCAAATCTAGTGGGAAAGCTTTGGCCCTGCTTGTCGAGATGCACAAGAACCGGCATGAACCTCCAACATATCTTAGGGAATCTCATCTCCTTGAATACAATGCAGGATAACTCCAATGATGCCACATCTACAAAGGACCTTCTCAATTATGGGACCAATCTAGAGGGTAAGCATTACTGGATATAGATGGATTAACTCACGTTTGACTCTATCTACCCAGATATTGCCATGTTATAGGTACACAACAAAAGGAGTAATCTAATTGGTGTTCACTTGTATTGAAGAAGGGGTCCAGGAGGTCTTGATGTGGAGGAACCAAAAGTGAGATGGCTCGCCTTCTTTCCATAATCGTCTGAGGTAATAGGAGTGATGACTCATCGATGCGATAGATGGATGATCAAATCGTCCTGATCAAGCTATGTTAGAGAAGTAGCAAGGCTAGCCAAGGCATCAACTCGACCATTCTGCAATATAGTAACATGAATGACCTCAGTTTGAGAAGGGAACTGTTTCATTAGTTTTCAATATTGTTCTAACAAGGGTAAAAGCTTTCATTTTATGATCGAATTATCACCATTAATCTGTTTGAGCACCATCTCTGATTCCCCCTTCACATGCTCGTGAGGAACGTCAATCTCAAGGTCCCACTCAAGACTAGTGATGAGGGCTTGATACTCCATATTTTTGTTGGTACAGCCTTCTGAAAACAGGAATGAGACGGGAAAGGCATTTTTTGAAGGCTTGATAAAGACAACACCCATGCCTACTCTATTGAGTATGGGGCCATTGAGACTTCTACCCATTAGACTACGAGAAGCACCCTCGAAGTGAATCTTCCAACATGGAAAAATTGATCCATTGAAAGGATGGCCTCATCTGGGTAGTCAGTGCCTAGAGATTTTTCTATAGGGTCTGGATGGGAATCAAGGATGTATGCCAATGCCTAACTCGTAACAGCTTTCTACAGAGTGAACCAAATGTTGAACTGTTGATGGATCATTCCCCAACGTTCTAGACAGCCTATCAATGAGGTGTTGTTCAATGTATACATCATAAGATCTACCTAGGACACCAGTTGTATCTCATGGTAGTTCTAGATAAAGTCTCAAATTTTGTACTACAAAATATAGTGCAAGGAAGATCATCTTGATAGAGAAATATCCGGCCTATGCATCGAGGATCATGTAGTTGAAATATTATAAATTTTTCAATGTCCATTCATTTTTCATCTGTGAGATAAAGGTACTAGGGGGACATTCCATGGTGGTCACATAAAGCACAAAATTCATGATGTATATTAGGGGATCTAAACCAAAGGCTATATGAGGTACTAAATGATCTCTTCGATGGCAGTTTGGCACTCTTCATCCCACAAGTCAATGGAATATTTCTTCATGATTTGGGGAAATGGAATACACTATTCACCAAAATTTGAAATTAATTAGTGTATGTAAGATATGTTACCATGAAAACCTTTAATATCTTAGAGGTTTCTTGATGGTGGAATCTATACTATAGCCTTGATATCCTCCAGATTGATATTGATGCCTCTGTATCTAACAAAAATGTTGAGGAACTTACCATATGTGACTCTAAAGGCACACCTTAGTGGATTCATCTTTATATTGTGGGAGGGGAGGAGTTCAAACACTTTATTAAGGTCCCTGAGATGGTCATGTCACTGATGGGACATGACCACCAAATCAACCTCATAGAATTCCACTAGTGTCTCTAGGATCAACTTGAATATGTGGTGCATGTCATGCTGATAGATGGCTCCTTCATTCTTCAGGCCAAAATGAATTACCTGGTAAAAAATATACCTTATGGTTTTCTGATGGTGGTTGAATCTTCATATTGGGATCCATTCAGATATGGTTATATCCAGAATACCCATCCATAAAGGAGAGAGCATGGAACCAAATGGTAGCGTGGATCAACTGACCAATCAGAGAAAGGGGAAATCTATCCATTGGATAGTAATGGTTGAGGTCTTAGAAGATAATGCAGACTCTATTCTTCTCATTCTTCTTTATAAGGGGAACAATGTTGGCTATCCATCTGGGGTACTAGACTTCATTGAAATTTTTTGTCTTTGATAACTTTTCAACCTCATACTCATCTATGGAACCGTGAAAAGGGTGAATATTTCTGGGAGGCTACATGAATCTGCAATGGCTAACTGGAATTCCATGACGCTGAACCAAAATTTGAGGATCTATCCCTTGAATTTATTCATATCTCTAGGAAAAAAAATCCTAATGTTGTTTAATTAAATGTAGATACTATTTCTATTATTCGACATACATGGCTGCACTGACCTGTGTTGGTCTTGGGTCTACCTCGGTACCGAAACTGAAGTGCTGAAACTCATCAATAATGGTGGAGACACTATCTTCAAATGTTGGGGGAGAGTCTTACAAGTCCTCTTTATCATCTAATGTGAGAGGGTCATCGATAGGGGAAATTATTTCGAGCAGGATAACCCTAAATGAATGATGACTCCAACCTATGCGCTGGAAGAACATTTTTCATGAGACTCTCACACTACTAAAACTAGGTTGATGAAAACTGTCCCTCCAATTTCATCACTCCTTATACTGAGGGGATTATGTTTGATAATTTCAAAGTAGTAGTGGCTTGTTAGCTTGAACTAGTTTATCCTAGCATGGTAGAACAAGCAAGTGTGAAGTACCACTATTTCCATGAGGTGAACATCCTAATATCTTACAAGGTTAAGGGGATCTGGTTTCACTCGATCCTGGTTCATGTAGCAGTAAAATGTGATCTTATGACATTCCCTATTTCTAGAAATGAGTTTCCCACATGTCTTATAGATGAATAATAAATTCTCCATGTCTGGGGTCATGGCTTCCAGCCAATAGATTGAGAGGATGAACGCATCGTCCATGTATTTACATAGATCGACCACAAAAGCAGTATGATAAATGTCATTAGTATGATCTTACATTCCTCTGATGATGTAATAGATGAAATATTAGTGGTGGGCATAAAAAGAGTAAAATGAATACACATTACCATAGAGTCTGTCCACTCGACCATTATGGGTGAACATGAGGAATTTGTGATAGGAGGATGGAACTGCCACATGCATATGGAACCAGGGTTTACCCATCAATGGGTTTTAGAATTTATCTGGTGAGTGAAACATAAACTTTATGCTGGAACTAGGCCATTGAGTTGGGTATTCATATTGATTTTACCAACCGTTGTCCACTTCATCCATTCATAAATTTGAATCTTCAGGTTAGAGAGATTCATGTCTACTTCAGATAGTCTTAGTTTGTAGAGACTCTAGGTCAAGATGAGATTGATCCCATAACCTGTGTAATAAAGATAGTGACATAATTTCACACCATTAAACCATCAGGTGACATATAATGGGTGAATATTCCCCAGCAAAAGAGAACCTTCATCTTCCCTAGATAATGATATGATGGAATGAAAATCTGTTTGGCCAACTTCCTGAGCATGGAAGGCATCTATAACTTCTATCACTATTTCCAACTAGAGGGGGCTTCTTGAAGCCTCTGCAAGGGATTCATGCATATCATAGGATATGAGGAGAGCCATGGGAATTGATATCATTTCAATAATACTAGAGAGGTGCTTATGTATATCATACTTCTTTTCCAAACTCACATTTCAACTGACCAGAGGTCACTCTATGGTAGGGGTATGACATGCCGTCCTGGTCGAACCAGTGGATTATAGATGGGGTTTTGTGTATCCCTTCGAATTCTAGTCAAACCATCCCAAATTTCTACTGACTGAAAATTAGATATCTAAACATGTCTATAACTGAATATAGCTGATCATATCATGTTCATGGGCACTCAGCCTGATCGAACAGTACAAATGGTGGTTGGGTAAAACAGGGTGAGATAAGATGTGAGGAATGTGCATACTGAACTCTACGCTGAGCCTGCTATATGATGTCAATAGCATGTAGGTATTTATTATATGCACTAGATGATGAATTTTGTTGATTCACATATCCAAGACTTCTCCGTTGTTGGAGTCAACTAGGGACATCATGAGGGTCTCCATGGTGCTCCTCATTGTCAGGAACAACATTAGGGTCCACCCACTCAGTGGTGTTTACAAAGGAATACACATGACAATCAATTAAAAAATCTTCCATTGCTGGGGGAATTTTTGGGGTAATCACCATCACTAAGGAAATGATGTCTCCAAGCATATGGGATGTTTTTAGTAATAGCAGAGGACATTTCTCTCCCTTTCGCTGTCAGCGCCAGCCCCTCCAAGAGGAAGAAGATTGAGAAGAGGAAATAGCAATGGAAGTAGGAGGAGTCATTACAACCTCAAAAAGAATAGGGTCATTCAAATAGAAATGGATGAAACCCTTAGTGTGAGCGACTACCTTGATATCACTCTATTAATTATAGTTTTGAACTCCATGACTGTAGACCTGATTCCAATCACCCTCACTATCGCTGTCTGGCTTTGTAGACACACATGCCACCTACACCAGGGTAGGTCCCAATCTGACTATATTGTTTTCAACCTAGTCCTAGATCCAATTCTTTAACACATAGAACTTATTGAGAGTATTCCTAATGATCTGATGATAGGGTAAATAGTTTTGGTGATCAGTGAGATCAGCCTCTTCGTGTTTTTTATACCAATAATCTCAAGTTTCCCTTAATCCATAGGGGTACATAAATAACTGGGAAAATG
The DNA here is from genome assembly GCA_963277665.1 of Viscum album. NCBI lineage: Eukaryota > Viridiplantae > Streptophyta > Magnoliopsida > Santalales > Viscaceae > Viscum > Viscum album. The sequence continues at coordinate 277,932,889 of OY728127.1, forward strand.
ATACTCTTCAAAAGAGTAGATCCAATATCTCTCTGTCTAGGAAAGGGACCCTGTGATCCTTCCCCTAATGTGGGGATAAAGGCTAACAATTTGGTAGATCCTAATTATCTTGCATGCGTGGAAGAGTTTGGAGGGGTGGCACTGTCCGATTGTGATATTTGTGACACGGTCCCTGAGTTTGGGCTAGAGGATATTTTCCTCAGTGAGGCTTCCATGGAGGCTCTTCCAGTAATAACTCAGGTGTTCTAGGGACCTTAACCTATGCAACTACAGTTTCCTCAACCTTGGAATCTCTTCTCACAATTTTTGTAAGAGGTAACAGATGTGTATGCTTGTCTTTCTTTAAGGATTCCTACAGGCCCTGATCCTCATCAGAAAAGTCTAAAAATCTACTGGGAAATTATGAGAGGTGAGGGAGGGGACCAATTCAGTTTTAATGTTCCCCATTAAATTTATTACTATCATGTCCCCATTTAGTAGCATATTGAGTGAATATGTAAGGCCCTTCCACATATAAAAAATGTTTTTGAATCAATCATATTTATTTGGAATTCACATGAAGAGGTCAACAATATTGGTATTCTGAGTGGTGGAACTAAATTGGTACAAGAACTACCTGTGGAGAACCTCCCAACTAGTTATAGACCAACATGGTAGCTCCATGAACATTAAAATGCATCCCCTTCCAGTGTATGTAGAAAACACCAGATCTTGGTGGCTTCCTGTTGCACTGGAGTCTCTATCATAGGACCACACCTAGAGATTAAGTGGTTCAGGTGTTATAGTAGATCGCTCATCCAGTTAAAGGGGATAATGTGGGGTTCTAGAAATATGGGCTATCAGAATGTCATCTACCAATGCTAGATATGAATTTCCATCAGGTGGGATCACCACCAATCACATCTCACGATCCATTAGGCCGACAATGAGTGCATCCAGTGGATCGATAGGAGGGGGGATCCTATCCTGGTGAGGATTCATAACAACAAGTGGGTTAGAAGAAACTTTAACATGATATATGGGTCCAACGACTCGTGGTGAGCCTAATGAAACAATTCAGGGGGCTTCTAGACATTTGACCTATGGAGCATCTTGAGGAAGAACCGATAGATACACCTAATGGGCTTCTGGGGGAACGACCTATAGAGCCAGATCGTGGAGAAATGTCTTTCGCAGCTCAGGGGGATTCAGCATTATATACCATTAATGCTTACCATAGGCTCTAGAGTCTATCCTATATGGATAATATGCATTTTTAGAATCAATGGAATATAGATTGTAGATAAGGAAATTTGGTTTCCCCTGCAATCATAGTAGAGGATGGATTAGATCATACGAATGATCACCATAGACTGGAAAACATTATGTAACATGTGTGGGAAGGAGTTCATCATTGGTCATTTTCTTCTAAGAAAGATTCGGTTTCAATGCGTACATATCGGTATCATCATCTGTCTTCTGGACTGTGCTGAACGGGTTATATGGATTTATAGTTCCAGGGTGTACCTTTCCCATTTTATGGTCCCTACCAATATGAAATGACACATTAGGTGTAGCGAGGGCATGGAAATTTCTCTGCTAGTGAGTGACAATGCCTAGAGGATCCAATAGAGCCGGAACTACCCTAGGGTATTGGTTATCCAAAAAATATTTCCATCTCGATTTCCTTATCTGTGAGTTTTTCCATATTAACCATGACTACAGCTGGTGGAATATCCTCGATGTCATGGAGTAGATCTGATCATTGTAGAATCAGGATTAAATAGAGATTTTCATATTATTACCAACCATTGGTATTAAAATGTGTGGATTCCTCAATAATAATCTTTTGAAGAACATTGAATCCTTGAATTCATCGTCTTTAAAGGATTTGGTGGTAACTGAATGATGAAGGATGTTGAGCGATGGGAAGGGAAGCCAACTCGATTTGGCGGTATTTCTAGCCAATATCATCATAGCACTCCGTGATCATTGGATAAACCAGATGATGGTGGATGAAGTGGACATGCATTACCTAGAGTGTTCAGTGGAAGCATATGATCTCCTCTCTAGTGAGGGGCTATGGAATGATGAAGTAGGGAGTTACAGTCAGACATAACATTTCATGGAAGTGATCCATAACAATAATGTCCCATAGGCTCCTTCTCTTAACAGCATTATCCGTTATATGATTGCCCCATTCATCTACTGAGGTAGGTTGGATAATCCGAAACGATGCTGATAAATATCCCTACAGTGGTGGACTTGACAGTGGGGAGTACGGTGTGTGAGCTAAAAAACTAGTGCACACAGGGATGTATCCTTAGGACCATTCTGAATGCATCACAACATCCCTGTAGGGTAGGGTACTGACAATTTTTTCCTAGACTAGGGTGGGGGTCAGTGGTAGTGGATCCATCTGGGGTTCATCATCTTCCAACCCCTAGAACAACTCTATGTGATCTCATGTCAATGAAGATATTGAATTGGGAAATATTAGAAATGGCTACACAGTAAGACCATGGAAAGGAATCAAATCCTCCTTCTCCTATATGTATCTACAAAGGTACTCAAGGATATGGTGTATCTTTCTATCAGGGAGGATGAATATCACAAGCCGAGTTCCAACACTATACCTTTATATAGTGGATTTAGGTGAATTATCCACCATCGAATTGCACGCTGCATTAGAATCTAAGAAGCAGATGGGACAAATGAAAATCTGGAACTTCTCGTTGAACTTCCTTTGGTGGTGACAGTTCACCCTCTTTCCCCGGGATGGTTTCTTGAGGCAAAGCAGATGTTCAACACAATGAGGGCCCCCATATGGGTTTGTTATAGAGTGGGGATGACCTCCACATAAGTTGGTTGTGATGTGAGGAGGACCTTCATATATATCATTGTTGGATAGGATATGAACTCTACCCTGGTTGGCTGGGGTGTGAGGACCACACAAGAATATGTCTAATGAAACATGAGGCACACCTCTGTGTTAGTTTCCTGGTGTATGGGGAGGGCCTTCATAGTAAGGAGTTCAAGATCAGAGAGGAACTACATTAGAGCAGGTGAAAAGAATGGTAGGGAATCTATGTTGATATATGGAATACCTTAAAGGACCTTGACTCTGGTTGGTGTTGCCATGGGGATGGTCTTTGAATGTGATTGTAACGATGCAAAGAGGACCTTCTTATTGATGACCTGATATATGGGAAAAAACGACACCTTAGATCATGGGCATGGGGAGGACCTCTATGATGGGCATTGACAAAGGTGGGTGGACCTCCATATGGACTGGTGAGGACAACATGGCGAGATCCCCCATGCTACAAATTATCGTCATTAGTCAGCCCGCATTGGTTGCTACTCACGCGAGCGACCGAAAGTGTTAACCCAAACCACCCAAGGGGTGGATGGGGCCTCAACCCCAATTAGGCATAGAGGTTACCCTACTCTATAGTAATAGGGGAGTAATATTATGCATACATGATGGCATGAACAACTGAAGGAAAGGAAGTTGACGGAGATGACTTCCTCTGATGGGAATCCTCTAGAGCCAATGCCCGACATTGACACCGAGTAAGGAGAACTAGGGTCGGCTGGGTAGGCGTGTAGACCACCTACTCTTCGGTCTTTGGGACCGGATGGTAGAGTAAACATAGCCTATTGGGATCCCTCCTTTGAAGACACTTAGTTGAAGAAGCCATGACAAATTCCACATCCCTTACCATGTATTCTAATGGGAGTGAATTATAGGAGCATTTTAGAGATAGACTCCTGAAAAGGTAGGATGTCATATTGGGGAGAAGACGCTCCCTATGAATCCCTAGGGGCAGTTGTGATGAGGAATAAAAGGCTCCAGATATTTTGGGCCCATATCACTCATTTGTATGATCCCCTCCTGTTCATATTGCCAAACAATAGTTTCATTCACCCTCCTCTGAGTGAACTCCAAGGGTGGGATGGAGCGTGGCTGCTTAGTATTTCTAGTCTTGGAAGCCTTCTTGGTAGAGGCAGACACATGGGAAATCTTCAACATCATTCCTCCTACCCCTACATCTATGGTAGGGGGATATTTGTTCCCTATAATTGCATATTTGGTCCTGTAAAGCATGAATATTCAACCATAAGTAAAGATATGAAGATAATAAATTCTCAGTTTCCCAGCTTCATTCAGTCTTCCATGGTTAGAGAGAAAGATCCATGTTGACAATGACAATGAATGGAATGCCTAGCAATTAACTACCCCTAATTTTGGTGAGTTCCATGCAAGACCATTATTTTCTGGAAGGACCTAGAATTTGATATCTGAATCCAGTTACATGATCATCACTTGATGTTTTGAAAACTCCTAATCCCCATTTTTATGAGAAGATATTTTATGTCGGCATCAACATTTCTATTTCGGAAGCATTCCACCTGGGCGTGGCACTGTGCTTTTTTTGACGCTCACTAATAGTCTAATTGTACCCTATATTCCCTCTTTCCAAAGGAGGGAAGAATCAATCACCTCTTTTGGGTCATTTTCTCCTAGATCAAAATGGGGTGATGGGATGTTGGTTTATCCTTCTTTGAAATCCTCCTCAGAATTTGATTCCTAGTCCATGTCTACCTAATAGATTATGATTTTTTTCAAGAAACTTGTTCTTCATGCCATCTCATTGTGTATGTAGGTTAATTATACTACATTCACCATGATATTTCAAATGGTCATGTTGGGGAATCATCCTTCTATTTGTAGTTTAGTCATGTTGTGGAATCTATGGCATGTATTGAGTCTATAACATTATAGGACATGTATTCATACCCACCAGAGGGATTCTGATGGTCGTGGTACCCCGAGGCTTCCCACATAGATTTTTTGGTATCTTATGGAAGAGGCATGTCTCTGAGGTTTTCCTTTGCCTCTCATGTTTAACACATGGTATGTCTTGAGTTTAATATCTTAAAGAGATGGTCAGACCGATCAGAAAACTTATGAAATTTGAAGAAATAGGCACATCCCAAGGAGGGGTCACCTAGAAGGTTTACTGGATGTATTGAACATAATTCCCAACATGGATGGACTCTGGATGGAGTGTCCCTGAAAATGGAAGGTTTCATACTGTGAAAGACAATCTGGACACCACGATGGGCAGATTAGAGAAGATGGGTCCCACATAGGGGGACACTACAGTTTACCATTGGCTGGGATTGAACCTCATGGAGGCTTCCTATGTACCCTATATAAGGGTAGGGATCAAAGCCCACGTAGTACAAAGAGATGATTTGGGGAATATGGGATGAGACTGTATGGGTGCTTCTAAGAGAAGAAATAATTTGTATGAATGGGGATTACACACTGTGACAGCCCATGTGATGCTAGAAGCATCAATCATAAGGATGAATGGGGAATACACACTAAGATGGACCATGTGGATGATGTGACTGCACCGTGATAAGGGTGAGGTGATGGAGAGGATGGTTGGGTCTTATGCATGGTTAGCTTCCCATATCAATGGAATGATCTCATAGGTATGTGTCGGGCCTGGTAAGAATCCGGATGGATGATGAATGATTTAATGAAGTGGATGGGGTGAATGGGGTGAAACTGATAGGAATATGATGATATTGGGATTGAACCATAGGGAGTTTTCCTATATAACCTTCCTAGTAGGTAGGGATCAATGTCAATGTAGTTCCAAGATGGGTGATGAGTCGCCCGAGGAGACGTCTTGTGATAATGGACACATGGATAGGACTCGAAGGGAACTCAACATTGGGTTGAGTCATGATCTTCCCAAAACATAGGGGTTCAAGGGGGAGAGAAGGATGAGACATGGATGATAATATTGAACCTTAGGTAGGCTTCCTATGTATCCCTGTGTTATGGAATCAAAATCCACATAGTTCCAGAAGCATAAAAGAATCTGGGTGTGCAAAATGGATAGTGACCTAGAGACATGCTAGGGATAATAGGTAGTTAGCATCCCATCACTAGAGGGTCACTCTTGGTTGGAGGAGTATGGTTCGAGTGTGGGGAATTTGCATGGTTAGCTTCCTGGATGAATTAGAAAACATCATGGAGGATGATCCAGGAGAAGATTCATAGAGATGGAAAACATATACCACGAGGTTAAATTACTTGGAGGGAGAACAACATTTTACCATTAGTTATTGGTTGATCCTGATAGAGGCCTGTTACATAGCCTGTGAATAATATAGGGATCAAAACCCACACATTTTTTGATGTTGATGTAGTTTTACTTCATGTGGGATGGAGGAAAACCGATGTGAAATTGCCGAAATAGGTGGGAGATAGGCATGGAGTCAAGAGAGGATTCCTACATACCGTTCCAAGGAGTTAGGGATCAAACTCTATGTAGTTATTTACAAAAGGGGATATGGGTCTTACCTATGGTTATCATCCCATTAGAGGACGACATGGTCGATGCTTACTCGAATCCCACGTGTGTCATGCTCGGTGTGAGAAACAATAGGTAGAACCAGGCCTAAAGATTGTTTCATGAGAGGTGCATCCATGAGGGATATTGTCTGGGTCTTATGCATTGATACATACAAATGGATTATGGATATCTAGAATTTCTCTTAGAGGGAATCCTGAAGATAGTGTTCGGATGTATGAGGAGGATATCGTCCTCGTTCAAGGAACACCCTATCTAGCTGTGTGTATGGGATTACAAGGAGAATACTACAGGCATGCATGGTGAAATAGAACATAGGTTAAGAGAAGGAATATTAAAATGGTTTGGAGTGAAATGCTCCTTGTCCCATCCTCTCTCTAGTCCACTCAGGCCTTCCACGCATGCTACACATCACAATTTAATGTCATGTGTTGGGGATGTGGGTTGCTTGGAAGTTAAATGTTCTTCATCTCAGATGATGAGGAATTACCCTTCATCCCATGAACATACCTAACAAGTACATACCTACACATGGGATAGGGAAGGCATAAGAAATGACTGAAGTAATTGAGGTGGATGAGTTGTCACTCTAGGGTGTCTTGTTAGCCTGGCTATGTGAAGAAGAAATAGCCATTAGCATGCCTATACGAAGAAGCATGAGGTAGGGAAATGTTGAATAAAACACTACTCATGGGACCAAGAAATCACATGGTGTAGGCCTAGATGGCCTCATTGGAGAAGGATTCTTGAATCATAAATCATCGTAGAGATAAGATTTCTGAAGTTATGTTGATTTTCGAAGAAGAGGTGCTTTGTGAAGGAACGATCTCTGCGAAGTGTGGAAAAGATGATCTCTTTGGAAGGAGGAGCTTCAAGAAGCATGGTGACCCTACTGAGTCATGGATTCAACATGTGCATAGAGGGTGATTCATGAAGGCTAAATGCTTCATGAGGACCTGAGTTCCCAAAAGGGACTCCTGCCTTTGCGATGGTCATATGGATTCACGAAGGGCAGAACCACTTAAAGCAGGAAAAAATGGAGTGATGGGGAAGTGGTTTCACAATTCTCGGGTACCAGGGTTGATACATTTTCTAGATGGTTAGTAGATAATATAAGTCTTCACAAAAAAAATCTCCAATGGAGATAGGTCAGTGTTCCAACCATTGGGAATGGGGGTGAGATTCCTCTTTATATGCACCTAGCATCACGAAGCTCTAAGGGAAAACTAAAGTGGAAATTGTGATTCATGATCGGTGATGGCTCTGACATAACTGAGAAATATTCAAACATATTTCTCTGGGGTTATTGATATCTTCATAATAATTTTTTGAGGCTTCCTTCATGGGGCTATATAGAAGTCACGAACTTATCTATCGGCTATCCAAGGCTTCCATCATGGTGCTCTAATGTGGTCATGAAGGAGTTAGTTCTGCTAGCTTCATACCATTCATGGTGGTAAAGAGTTTTCATGATGGATCTTTATGAGGTGGTTCCCTTTGAGGATATTTTTGCCTATTGATGGGGAAAATTTCATCCCACCCACTTCAAAAACTCTTCAACCCTATTTGGCTTGGATTTCGATGACAACAGTATTTTTATATCTTATGTCCGAAAGCACATTTATTGAAACATGATTACCATCTATATTTCATACACATTGATCATGATGTTATATCTATATTTTTTATCAATAGTAAAATAAGAATATGTTTTGGTATATTAGTGTTCATACCTCAATTTTGATGATTATTGGGACTGGTCATGGAAATCAATGAAATCATTGGTTTAAGAACCCCCTAATGATATAGTTATTATAAGGAATGAGTTTCCCAAGTTAATAATAGATTATTTAAATTCTTTACTCATGAGGCATGATCCCTCTATCAATGGAGTTGGGTACTCCTTTGAATAATGGTATCTACTTATTTAGGTTTGTGTCATCTATTAGGATTGGTCACTCCCTAGACCAATGATTTCCCTTATATATGTGTAGGTCCACTAATATAATTTTTTAGAGGTTACATGGATTAAAATGTGGGTGTTTTATCTTCTTTGGTTTCTTGTTGTGTTGTTATCCTTATATAGTTTGGCTAGGTTGATTAGTATTTTCTTTTGTCTTGGTTTCTCTAGATTTAAAGAATATTTCAGATGTCTTTCTCCATACCTTTGGGTTTCATGAGATAACAGTTCCTTCATTGTCTTTATTTTTGTTTTTGAGGAATCATATTGGTTATGTATATTGATAGCCTTATTTTTTGAAATATCATAAATAGATTTATATTCACTGTAAATATAGCATAATTTCTAACATAAGGGCCAGTCTCTACGAAGAACTATGTTTATCCATGTGAATCATCTAAAATAATTTTATTTTTCGTTAATAATGAAATTATAATAAAGGGAAAATGATAATTAATTGGTTTAAAACATAGATTAGGAATATTATAAAGATATAAATGATAAAAAGTAAATAATAGCTAATAAAATTAGAAAGAAGAAAGGAAGAAACAAGGAAAATCATTGGCTAATTCACTCTTGAACATCCTATAAAAAAATATTATAACAGATCAAATCATCAACTCCCAAATTCACTCAGTTCGTGTTTATTTTCTCTACCACACACCTATCCCACCCAAATCATTGAGTTGTCATGCACAAAATGGCATTTCATAAATGAGTAATTACCCAAAATTTAAAGGAAACTCAAAATCGAATAACATGGGTCAATAATTTCATATTGGATTATGTGATAATTATGATATAAAAAATATAACAAACTCTCCATGTAACTAGATTGACTAAAATAAAATTTATGTAAATTATTAGTCAAGGGATAAAGAGAAGAAAATAATTACTATGACTGAAAGAGATACCATATCTCTACTTTATTTTCGTTTTCACCCAAGAGTGAAGAAAAAGGTGACTATCTAAATGATTTATAAAAATATAGGTATATTTGGGCTCCAATCCCTATATATATACTAATTAGTAATTACCCCACTTTTAAAGGTATGATATATTGTCACACATGAAGAAGAACAAAAAAATTTGTATTTTCCATTAGACTTCGTAGTTATAGAAAGAGAGAATCAGGGGAGAGGAGGAGTTAGAATTTGTTCTCCTAGATCATGGATGGGGAAAAAAGTAATACCCCTCATCTTATATAACAATTAGGAAGATAATTTGTGATAAAATAACTAATAGTTTATGACATACAAGTGGCATGATTTTAGGTTATATTCATTATCCCCAAGTGATTTCTGTAAAGAAAATAACAAATCTCTAGAAAAATAAAACCAACATCACCACAGGAAAAGGCTTTGGAGACAATCATATCAGTTCAATATCCTCAACTCTTATATCAAACATCATATGGTTGTAGTTTACATATACAAATTAAAGCATCCGATATCCTTTTGGGCATTCGATCCTTGATCCAACTTTTATTTAAATTAATTTTATTTAATTACGGGTTCTCATGACTGGTATAAAAATACTAGAATAATTGTAAATTTTAATTGAAAACATTGATAAATCTAAAAAGGGGTAAAAAATTAATTCACAAATCACAGTAATTGTATCATTAAAATAATAGATAAATAGAATAATGAACATTTTCTTCATTTAAACAACCCAAAACACTCACGTCCAATGGAAAATTCAGGGAATAACCATTTCATTTTATTTAATGAAATATTGAATACATTATTAATTAAATAATATTTTAATATTAGAAGATAAATAAATCCACAAAATAGAATGGGAATAATTTTTTCAGATAAGTCTACATAAATTCCCCCAACATTAAAGAATTTTCGTTTCCACATGAAATTTATTTGAAAAATTAAAAAAAAAGAAAACAGATTATAATTCTGAGAAATTAATGTGCCTCAAATAGTAGGGTTTCTAAAATATTTCCCCCGTGAACTCTATATGGTATTAAATATCATTTCCCTTGATAGATAAAAAAATTTATTTAAATTTCATGTTAATATTATATAAAAAATATTGAAATTAATTTAATTTTAAAAATAATTATTCACATTGTAATTTACTTCCAACTAAACATATTAAAATTCTCTCGATCTCTGTGTGAAAAAACCCAGATTAATTTATAGCATATAATAATTTATATACACCATTGCATGAGGGGGATTTAAAATTTATTGGTAGAATAAAAAAACCATGAAATATTAAATAATAAATAATAATGTGTTAAACATTATTTTAATTTTCAGTAAATATCCCATCTAGATGAATATATTAGTAGTTCAATTCAAATAAATAAATCATAGTAAATTAGGATTGAAAGACATACAACCCGAATTTTAACAAAATGATTTTTCATTAAAGATAAATTAAAATATGTTCCTAATAAAATCTATGGTGTAATAAAGTTTAACCTATGAAAATGGGATAAAAATAATTCAAATTTTAGAAAACATATGTCACAATAAAAATTACTAAGTGATCCATGGAAACAAAAACTTTTGAATTTTTTTAGGGGTATTGGATGTGTAAGCATTTAAATAACGTTAAATGAAGTGAAATAACCCATCCACACTTAAAATACAATGTTTTCCCCAATGTTTATTTCTAATGTAAATGAAAATTTTAAAATATTGTTCCAAATAGATTTGAAAATGTAGTAGTGATAAGTATTGTTAGTGGCTCAGAAGGATGTTGTAACAGAATTCTTATATGAAAACAATATTATGAAAAAGTTACATACAATCCATTACCACAAAAATCACAATCCCATCAAATATTTCTCAAACAATACATGAAAATAATTTATTTCATAAATGATTTTTAAAACTTAACAAAAACAAGGATGTACACCATTTATTTTCAACACACAATGATATCAATGTACTAGAAGTAGAAATCAATATTAAGTAGTATTAAAAAATACAACACAAAAACATAGGAAATTTGATTAGTAACTAAATCCACAAACCAGTATCAACTAGTCAAACGATGGTGGGAAGAGATAAATAAAATACAAATTAAAACAATTACTCCACAATAAAGAATCATTAAACATTTATGTTTTTTTATTATCACTCCCTCTGTTAACATTGTAAAATATACCTCATTTATCAATAAAGGACATATAAACGTATTATATATATAAATTAATGTTTAATAAGGTAAGATAAAACTAACTAATTAACATGGTTTGTGTAAGGGGTATTAATCATATGATCCAGGGTGAAGCACCCTTTATCCTTGAATTTGAATAGGAATTTCACCAGCATAGTTGATTTTCAATTGTATGTTGATTTTGTTCATATGATCACTTGAATGAACATATTAAGGAAGAACCTATTGACTAATGTCATAGTTTGTTGGCATGACCATTTATCATAGTATGTTAGTCCCTTCATGAATTCATTTCACACCCTTCACATGGTAGTTTAAGAATATTATCAATCAATAATAACAATCATCTAGTCACTTGAACTAATTCATGGTCACAATTTATCTTCATGAAGCTGGTCACATTAAATGGTTCATGATGGGTCTTATGATTAGTCAACCATCTTCATGGACACTTCTCTTGCAATCGGTACACCATTTCATTTTTTAGTTGACGCATAAGAAAATTACTTAACTACTACCGGTTGATGTAGAATGTTACAACTCCATATGTATTGTCATTTAATTTCATTCTTCTATTCAATGAATCCCTTTTTATAGTAAATAAAATACATTTTTATTTTTCTAAACACTATATTTCTATGGTATGTTTCATTTTCAGTCAGTTGAGGACTTCAATTAGTTTTTTTGGACTCATGGTAAGTAATAAAATTTCAACTAGGTAATTTTTAATATCCATTCACATTAGGATTGAACATATCATTTAACTATTAAATATAAAACAATTAAAAAATAATGAAATAAAATTAAGTAAAATACTAAACTAGAATTAGAAGAAAGTAAATCATGGGATAGAAACCCAAGGGGTTCTGTATTTAGATTTTCCTCAAATAATTTTTTTTCCAAACCTATCTGAATAGTGGTGTAATTTTTTTCATAGTAAACGCCTTCATTTGGTCATCCATGTGTGTTTACTTTCACATCGATTCGTAATACCATCATCAAATAAGTTATCTTCATGATCCTCTTTAATAATGAAAAAATATTTTACCACTCACCCTTCAGGTACATTTCTCATAACGGTTCCCTAGATATAAGGGAAAAAATAAAGTAGCCTTATCCTCATCCACATAAAAACTTTCCAAATCATTATTAATTATAAAATTTTATTCATCCATTTCCAAAATAAATCTACAATAACCAGTTAAATTAATGTTAAATTGAGAGGATAATCAAATAGGATTGTCTGCATCATCTTCTAATAATTTGACCACAATTTTGGCCTTAATTTCATAATCATAAATGATCCTCACATGCATATAATTAATCTAATATTGGTGTTCTAAAAGTTCATCAACCTGTGATATTTATTTTCCCTTAATTATCTCTAGAATTAACCACATTGTGATGAAACGTAAATATCTACACCTTGAAAACAAAAATCTATATTATTTTTAAAATAACAAGATTCAAATAAGAAAAATACTTCTTCCATGAAATTTTAATATCCTTGAATATTAACATCTTGTTTCTATCTAAGATGGGATAGTGCTCATGGGATTAAATTTATCACAGTATAGTGGTAGTAAATATTCTCTAATATCTCTTAAATAAAAATCAACAAAAACTTCGATTCCTCCCAAGATAATTTGAGGGTATCTTCAAATGGGTATACTAGAAAAAATGGTATAAAAAGAAGTAGTAAGGTTAATGAAATATAAATATTCAGTGTGGTCATTAAAAATAATTTTATTTTTCAAAAAATACCATTCTACTTTGACTTATGTATTTCCCATATATTTATGTCTCTCAAACCAAATATTGATATATGGATCTTTAAACTCCATATTGGAATCTAAGGTAATGCAAAGATAAAATATTGATTGATTCATATTCCATTTTATTCTCTTAAATATTTTACAAAATCCCCATTTTAAGATAATTCTTCTGTAGGTTTTTGTATTGATTCATTTCTCTGTTGTTACTCTTGAGTTTTGTTGGTAACTTTAAATAAACTCATCATCCACTTAGTAGGGAACATTTAATCTTTTTTTTTCATTTCATAACTACTTTATTTTGTTCCAATTATGATAATATTAAAAATAATTTTAAAATTATTGCACCTAAGAGTTCTCTGATAGTGTAAATGATTCAAGAATATTTGATTTCATCACCAACATAAATAATATTTAATGAAAAGTCAAGAATCTTTTAAAAAAATTTCCACCCCATACACGTCACCAATTTTGAGTAGCCTGATTATTTGACATATCATAGGTATATTAATATTCTCACTTAACATATTGTAATATATAATCTCATAATCAGTCTTAGAGAGGAAGTGTGTTTATCATATCGATGTTTCTAAACTAGTTTTCGGTTTTTTTAATTTTGAAAGAAGTATAAAGAGAACAAGAGATAACATTATAAGAAAAAATTGATAAAAAGGAATGGAATTATATAATGAAAAAGAAAGAAAAAAAAATCTCAAAAAAGTAGAAAAATTTCAATAAGAAACTATTCCAATCCTAGGGTGATTTTGTTACACCTCTATTTTTTGTATGACTCTTTTAAACTTGAATGAAGATTTTGGGACTGTTTTCAAGGGATTAATGGGGTTTTAGAGGAATTCAAGAGCCTAGAACTGAGACGATGATATATTGGGAGATGTTATATAATATTTGAAGTTACAATAGTTTTACATTACATATAGTGAGAATCCTAAGATGATTGAATTCTAAAAAGAAAACATCAATCATTCAGTGGGTTTCTTGAGAAGAACTAATTCTACCTAGTAACCACTAGATCACCGATGGCCTCATTTGGGTCCCAGTGAGTCCCATCGCTTAATATGGTTTTTTTATTTATAAAAACAAAATTTTTATCATTTTTCTAAAATTATATATTTCTACATTCAATTATTATTAGTCTAGGATCCCACTATAGTGATTTTGGAGTGATCTCTTACACTTACAATTACTCTATTCAATGCAAGGACAATAGTTCGATCCTTAATTCTTAATTTTTTGTTCTTATTCAAACTCTAGAATAATTACCTTTTATTCTTCATGAAAAAATAATAATTATATATTTGATTTCGTGATCATATCTAGTGGGTTTTACATGGTCTAAAAATGTTGTTTTTTGAATCATTTGTAGAAACAAAAAAGATATTATTTGTATGTAACAGATCTCATCGGGTATGTTTGGCCTCATCCAAAATTTTTAGTGTGATTTCTCCTAAATATTTATATTATTATTCTAAATTGAATTGATTTAAGGTTGGTTCTAGGATTATATTGTGGTTTTGGATGCAGATTGTGTTCCTTTTTAACTAACATCATTGAACCTATGGTAATAATCCCATGAATTTATAAAATATTTTATATGATTTCATGGAAAGATCATTGAAATGAATGTGTTACCCTATGAGACCTATGTTTGATAGTTTATCACATAAGGTTTTCATATTTTTCATTGTGACACCCAGGTTTGATTCTTACTCACATATGGTATGTTAGGGTAGTGAAACCAAATTAATATGACATGATGTTTGATCCATCATCCTATATACATGTTTTGAATGTATCTCCCTCTTTTTCTTCTATAGTTGATCCATGTTATTCCTTATGAACTATACCATTTGATATGGATGTGTGAGATATTAACAGATTTTTATATAGGCTATAAATTCAAGCAAGTTACATCAAACATGTTTTGTAAACTATCTTGTTGAGGAGGGAGTGTGTCAAATATGGTCAATCGATGTTATTTTCGACATAGTTCCCATTAATGTAGATTTGGTCTCTAAGGACCTGACATATGCATTGTACTTGTGTGGTAAACTTACTGCTTGTATATGTAATGTTTACTTTTATAGAATTCATAAATATTTCTTATAATCACAGGTTACGGTTCATTGATAGTGTCTTACCATGTCTTATAATCAAACCATATGTAGAAATTTTAGTGTGCTTATAAATTTCATGGTTCGATATCCTGTAGAGGGTAATGTCATTTGGGTGGATGGTATAGATTGTTTAATAAGATGATATGGGAGTGAAAATATGGAACTAAGGATATAGAGTTACTATTATTTATGGTTCGATATTTACCTTTTATATTGATCCACAATCTATAGGGACCAATTTTATTGGTATTGGTTTATACGTTTGACATTGAATATTTATATTTTATGGATTGTTACTTCTTGTTTACGCTACTACAATAAATATTATGTATTGATTTATTATTAATTATTCCTCTGTTATACTCTCATGTTTTCCAGGTACCATGGGTAGATTCACAACATGATGCTCTATTTTCCCTCATTACTGCTTGGAAACCTATTGAATGTGGGGTGGTATGCATGTGGTTAGGTGACATACAATATTGTAACTATTGGTTTTGGGTTGTACGATAAAAAATTTCAATAGATTACCAGAATCACATACTTTTTTTCTTCTATTTTCTTCGATTTGGGATAGGGTTAATAGGATATAGGATGGCTAGGAATCCGGAAATGGAACTGTGTTACTTATAAGATAATACTCTAGAGTGGACCTTTGTGTTTCCATAATGTAAGAATTGGTGTTATTACTATTTGATGGTTATTTTCTTTAAAATTTACCTTTGAAAATGGATATTATTTTTGTATATGGATTAATGGGATTTATTATGAATTCGTGAACAATGTTTTTATGTAGTATCATCTACTATATACCAATTTCTTGAATTAGATATAGATCAAATAATTAAATATGTGTTGAAATTGTGATATGGTATTTTGGTTCATTATTTCTTGAAATATTTTATTTTTGAAAGTGGTATTTTATACTTGAGTGTATATATATTTGTGGTTATGACTATTGTACATGTACTGGAATGTGGAATTTGGCTGTGGGTAGTGCTTATGGTTTTATACATTATTCTTATGGGATTTCAAGTACGTTTAACCATGTTGTGAACCATTATTTGTACTAATGTTATTTAAATTCTATTCTTATTTATGATTATTTAATTTTATAATGTTTTTTTATCGAATTTTAGGAAAGATGACTCATATTTATCTTGTGGAATGAGCTGTACCACATGTTTTGGTTGGAGGATGCAACTATGCATGATACGTTTGTTTACCTTGAGGGTCAATCTGTAGAACCAGTCCTGCTATGTCTCATTCCACTAGTGACTGTTCAGGCTGTATGAGCCCGTAAGGGCAGGCTAATGAAGTTGAATTAATCTCATGTAATCCAAATCCATTACCCCAATAATTCTAGGGCACCATAGAGCATTGTGATGCATATTATTGGATATGTGACATCTAGAACATTTTTATCCTTGTGGAGATACCATATGATTATATGATTAAGCCTATGACCTTTATAAATCTGGAAACAACTCGAAAATGGTGTGATGTCACACTATAGGCTGGTAGACAATATGGGATAACATAGGAAACCATAAATGGTGTCTTATTCATGGAGTTATTTCTAGATGAACTAAATCCAGACTGTGCTCATGAGTTCATAGAGGTCTAATGGGGGATGATGACATTGTCATTCTCCACAGTATGCATTCTTGAGCTGAATCAGTTTGCTCGTATTATGGTTAGTAATGAGTCACATATGGACATAATATTTTTTTATCATGATTCATCTTGATCTATAATAAAAGGCTATAAACTGATATTTTATTTCCTTTGGTGAAATTATTTGTAAGTCACTAATGAATGAGAAGGTATTTTAGGATGATCGAGCTACTAGTCTTCGTATAAATTCACATTGGATCATCAGTGCTTTCTCTTGTGTAGTACTAGTTTCTTATTCAAAGAATAAGAATAGTAAAAAAGTGGATTGGTTGAATTTATGTGTTATATGGTCTAACTATGTAAGGGTTTATTGTGCTCCCTTTATAGGAAATGTGTCTACCTAGTTTTATAGAAGTAGGAGGAAGGGACTCCTTCTCAAGGAATTCCCTTTTTCACTTAATAAATATAAATAGTGTGGAAAGACTACTCATATGAAGAGGTTATGTATAAATGAATTGAGTATTTAAAAAGAAAATTTAGTATTTTTTATGGGTATGTGAACTCAATAGATGGAGAAGATCCCAGAAGTGTTGGTCAATCAGGTGGCTCATGAACCTCTAGGGAATCATGAAGTAGTTGTTGGTCAGGCATATGTGGATAATAATGATTTGGAATATAGTGGAGGAAGAACATAAATAGTTCAATGTATTGTTTCAATTTCATCTACAATTTATTTTTATTTTATTTTTAGATACATATCCTATTGATAATATCATCCCAAGTGGTTTCTGGGTTTGATTTACCAGTTCAATTCTCCTACGAGTTTTTGGCTATTGATACAACCCTTGGAAATAATTGAGATCGCCTTGATATCTATGAAGAATATTTGATGGTGGTTTATTTATTTTATCTTCTTTTAGATATTTTATGCTCTAGAGATGATGGTTTTCAAAATGATCTTTGGAATGTAATGGTTGACCAGATACTATACACATATCAATTGTTATTGGGGATAAGTAACTTCTATGTCACCAAAAGGGGAGAAGTTCATGTTGATCAGTGACTGGCATATCATGATAAGAAGAGAGTAACTAGAAAAACATCATAGGGAAGTATCTTTAGTTCATGTGTCTCGAATGACATTTCAGTAGACCAGATAGTGATAATATTCTCTTTCCCTCTAGTTGTAGAACTGTATTGGGATGTATAATAAGAGTATTTCACTGTATTTTCTAAACTCATGGGAGATGAGTTTTATACTAACCACAGGTATGGTATGTGGGTAATTTTTATTCCACTATATCATATTGTACTATATGAGTTGGATAATATCATGTAACCACTAGATTATTTTTAGGATAAATTTTTTAGCAAAATGATCACATTTTCTTAGGGTGCTCCGATGTTGTTATCCATGATAGAGGATGATTGTATTCATATTTGTGTGGATTACTAGAAGTTTAATCAAATAACCATGGAGAAACGTTAACTATTTTTAGGAGGTGAAGAATTTTTTTATCAATTAAGTGGATCCTAATGGTATTCATTGATTGAACTATGTTCGTAGAACCATTATCTTCACATCATAGTGGAAGAAATATCGAAGACAACATTTAGAAGAAGGTATAAATTATCTGATTATCTAATTATATCCCTTTTAATAATGAATTAACTATAAGTGTTCATGGATCTTAGGAAAAATATCTACCACCGAAACATGGAAACCATCTTTGGTGTGTTTTTTATTAAATCCTAAAATATTCCAAGACATTAGAATCACATGCTAACTAACAAAATATCATATTGAGTATACATAAAGAACATCAACAGTATCCCATGTACTCAAAGTATAACATTTTTGATAAAAGTTGTATGATTTATTATTAAATGGTTTTCTCAATTAGAAATGTCATTTGGTCTTGATAAGGTGGATCATGTATTGGTCATGACAGAAGAATGTGTTTGATATTTTCAGTTTTCTCCAGCTATCTAGGTACCACAGGGGGATCATTCAAGAATTTTCATACACATATGTTCCTATTAATTCCTCGAACAAGAATGGAGTCATGATTTAATGTATATGGTAGTGTGGAAAAATTATTCTTAGATATGAACAATATGTTAACATTTTCTCTGATGTTGATTCAAAATGATCATGGAGTTTGGTATGTAGTGTACGATGAAAAATTTTGTGTTGTCCACGTATATGTTATGATATAGGGTGAAAATGTATTTTCTTATAATTATATTCTTCTATGAACTATGGATGCGAACAAACCTACTCATTAATTAGAGTTATAAGAATAGGCTCATGCCCTAAAATATTGGCAACATTGCCTTTTTAGTGGGAGATTTTTAATGTATACAGACCACATGGTTCTGCGGTAGATTTTGTCCCAGCGCAACCTGAATATTTTCAAGAGGAATTGGGTAGAATACTTGTAAACATTAAATTTATATATGGACTATTATCCTGGTAAATGAAATGTATTTATAAATTCTATAAGTATGAAAAAAGATATTTTTTTAAGAAAACTCAGACGATGCATCGAATCACATGGTGTTGATGTAATACTAGTAGGTGGGTGCAAATGAGGATCATGGGGTAGTAGATTTTTCAACCTTATCAGTCATATTCTCAATATTGGAATTAGTAAAGTATAATTAAATCTTGACATATAGTGTTTCATGATGTTTGAGGGGTCCGGAACAAGAATTTTTGGTTGATATTGAGTTTTGGATAGATATGGTGTGCTTCTATTTCATTGATGAGTGATGGATACTTATTCTATGAGAGATTAGATGACGGTAGCCTATCATGCTTCACAATGGATAGTGCACCCATTGTGTCCATGATGTATCATGATGTCATACAATTGTTTTAGTTGCCAAATATGAAGTGAGACATTGTGGCCTTTGTATTCCATAGTTTGACATGTCTAGAGGTCAATGTTGAGAGTCATAGACCTAGAGGGTTATTCTATCAAATTCTAGTTACATTGTTGAAGTGGAATGATGTTACCATGTACTTCCTTAAATGGTTTCCCAGGACCTTGAGAGGTTGAGATAGCATTTCGGTTTTAGAGGATCTACTGACCAAGGTACCTCACTTCATACTAATCTGAGGACTAACTCAATTGATGAGTTAGGCAAGATTTGTGTTTGAGGAATCATGTAGAATTATAGATTAACTTCACAAATGGTGTTTAATAGAGTCACCCACTTCATGTTGTAGTTTTGGAAATGCCACCAATAGGAGATAAGGGCTATATTTATGATTGGTATTGATTTTCATCCTCATAATGATGTGAAATCAAAGAGATCAATCAAAGGATATGATATTCTTTAACCCTGTTTTTTAGATTTCATAAAATCTTGGGATGATCAACTATATTTGGTAGAGATAACCAATAAAAATATGATCGAGTCCTCAATTCAAATGTCTCCTCTTGAGGCCTTTAATGGGCATACATTCCATTCACCAGTATATTGGAATGAGGTGGGTTAATCTACTGATATTGAGAAATGTATGGTACAAGTGTCCTTATAGACAGACTATTTGATTTATAAATGGTTATTTATAGATCATAAAAGGAATATGTATTATTATGACCAAAGAAGATGATCCATGGAGTTATATTTGGGAAACAATGTATTCTTATTTGTTTCCCCTTTGTTTGGCAAGAAGAGTTTGAGGAGGCAAGGTAGGGTGGAAAAGAGGTATGTTGAGTCATTAGATATCATCAAACATATCAATTTGTTGGGATATCTATTATTTCTAACATCACTATACCAATTCATGTCAAATGCGTTCCATGTATCTCCCCATTGGAGGTATGAGCCCAATATTTTAATGTAATTGAAAAATAGTCTGTTGGGTAAACATGGGTATATCATTTCTGGTTTATCTTGTTTGTAGTGTGAACTGATGTTTGAATATGTTGCGGGGAAAAGTTGTTCCTCTTATTTGGGATTAGTGGTAGTGTAAGTGTATTCCGATAGAGACACGGGATCGGGAAATAGACATTCAAACACAATTTCCTGGGTAGTTTGAATAGACCTATAGGGATACTTATGAAGGATAAGAAGTCATAAGAGGGACTGTAGAACCTCTATTTTAGGAACCTCTCTAGTTAATTTGTACATAGATTTTGAGGATACATTCAAGTGTTTAGAGGTATGTAAGAGGCATTTAGGAGTCAAAAACCGATATGATGTATGGCTTGAGGACTTTCTGTATCTTGTAAGGTTATATCCATCCTACAAGATATCTAGTGAGGTTATAGGGTAGATTCAATTATTATCTAAAGCCACCACCTAGATAGTGGTGTCATTCGGGGCCTAGTGATTCCCATCACATTGTGATTAATTTAAAAAAAAACAAAACATTGATCTTTTTTTCTCTCATTATCTCTTACTATCATCGATAAATAGTGACCTAGGATCCCTATCTGGTGATATTGGAGTGCTCTCCTCCCCTTAAAACTCCTCTCTTCAATGCCTAAACAACAACTCAATCAATCATTCAAAATACGGTGAGTTTTATATCATTCTATTTTAATTCCCTTGTAATATACATGATAAATAATGATTATATATTTGACTTCATGATTATATCTAAATGTATAGAAAAGACATAAAAAGGAATTTGTGGATTTTTGGTATAAAAAATCAAATTTTGGGAATTGGTGTCTCTACCCCAATCAGAACTAGATTCCTTCCAGAAGAAGCTCTTATCAAATAAGATTGAACTTAACCGCCCTTTATTGTGTTGTTTCAACTCAAACATGATCATGGTTTAAAATCATGTCAATCTGGGTTCGGTTATTGGATTATGTGGTGTTTTTTGATGTATATGATGGCCCTTTCTATTGATAATTATAGTACCTAAGGTAGAAATCCCTAGAAATTAGCACAATTTTATATATTTTCATATAATTATAGTTAACATGTGTTTATCGCATAGTGAAGACCATATTTGATGAATGATCATAGGTGGTGTGCATGTATTGCCTTGTAAAACTAATTTCTTATGTTTTCATGGATATGGTTTGTTAAGTGTTTTAATGTTGGTTTTTGTGACATGATGTTTAATATATCATATTGTATACATTTTTTATTTTATTTGTACCTCTATCATCTACAGTTGATATATGTTGTTCCATAAAGACCATCCTCCCTTGAGAGTGATGTGGTAGATATTGATTGACATTTACAAAGGATATCAGTTTTTGTGTGATGTTTCAAACTTTAGTTGTGAAATATTCTTTCATGGGGATGGGGGCGTGTCAGACATGGATGATTGAAGTTATTTATGAAATTGTTTTAAAGAAGGTATACCATGTTTCCAAGGACTAAACCTATGTATTTTTACTGTGTGACAAACATTCTACTTATATTTGTCCTATTTACATTAACATAATACAATATTATTTTTTATTCAATTATCTTAAGGAACATTGGTGGTGTCTTACTGAGTCTTGTACTAACACCTTACTCACTAATTTTTGTGAGCTTATATATTTCATGGTTAGGGGTCTCAAGAAGGGGAAGGTCCATGTTGTGGATGGTTGAGAATGTTTATCATGATGATATATGAGTTATAAGATGAAATTTAGGAAGGATGGTCACTACCATATCTATTTAGGTTCTTACCTCATACATTGATCAAAAACTTATGGGGATATCCTTTATTGGGTTTAGCTTATATTTATGACATTCTATTTGGTTTCTGCAAGGGTTGGAACTTATTATTTATGTTTAAAATTTTATTATTACTTATTTTTTAATTATTTTTTGATTTATTATCATAGCATCCTTTATTATGAAATGATTTTTTCCTAGAACCACGAGTATAGTATCCCCATGATCCTACTTTGGACCTTTCCATTAGTTAATAACTTCTTTCTTATAAGGGGGCACACATGAGGCCATATGGAATTATGGATCAAACCCAGTGGTTCATAACACGATCTCATAGATTCACTATTCATATAGAAATCATAGATGTATTGAAGGGTTAAATCATCAACTCCTAACAATTCTCAGTTTATTTTAAATGACATTAACACAAACCTATCTCAACAAAAACATTGAGTCGTCATTCATAGAACAGATTCTAGTACATGAGATATATTTTTATAATAAAAAAATAAAAATCAAACCACCTATGTAAAGAATTTATTCCATGTAAAAGGGATATTCATGAGATAAATAATCAAACAACCAATCTAAGTTACTCAATCAAGTATAGTAAAATAATAAGGAAATGAATGATCAAAATATAATTACTCTTAAACACTTCCTATGAGTGCATGAGAAACATCATCTCTATCACACACTATCACTACCAGCTAAGAGTGAATAAAGTTTTTGTGGGAAACATGATATATAAATATAGAAGAAACATCAAGATTCAATCTCTAATTATAGACTCATGGATTATACATTTATTTTTAAAGGATTAATATCATTATAAAAATTCTGAGGAATGAAAAAAATGTATTTCTAATCTGAATCCTTTATTAAAGAATGTGAGAATCATGGTAGAAAAAATAGACAAAATTTGTTCATGTGAATCAAGAATGTGTAAAATAATTGAAATCCCCCACTTATTCAAAAATAAAGTATGGAATATGTGAAAAACTAATTAATATAAAGAAAAATCCACATAGAATAATCCTAGGTGATCTTTATTAAATCAATTGAATTCTAATGTAACCGTAGTGAGGATCCTCAAACTAAAAACCAGCTTTCCCACATACAAAGGCTTTAACTCCAAAAATCATGGTTCAATATCCTTATACCATTCAAAAAAACTCTTTAACTATATATTGTATCTCCATATAATTTTCTAGTTGATATTATCTCTTTGTATTGAGCTCATATCCCTATTTGATTTTAATTTATAAATTTATGAAATTAGTGCTCACATGAATGGTATGAAAATAAAAGATTAATTAAACATTAGTGTTTATAAACATTAATAATTCAAAAAATAGATAAAAATGAATTCAAAAATAATACTAATCATGTAATTAATATAATGTTGAAATAAACCAAATAAAATTTCTATGATTTTAACACAAAAAAATAGACATTTCCAAAACAATTATTAGAGACTAACAATTCAATAAAAATAAATAAAACATTTAGAGGGTAAATAAATCCAAAAACAACTGTAAAAATGTATTCAAATGAAGGCATATCAAATATACTAACCCATTCATGGGGTCTTTTTCTTATGTGTCAGGTCCTCTGATGATGGAAAAATATTTTTTGGTGATCTTGGTGGACAAGGTGTTGGTGAAGTGGGTGGTCAATAGTACCTGGAGGTGATAGTAGTGGATAAAATTCAAGAATAATGATATTCATTATTGAGATCCTTCCACCTCAATTTATTTTGGTTTATATCCATTTTTTATTGTTGGGTGTTTATTTTACCCCTTTCTTTTTAGTATTGTTTATGCAATAGTTTCTCAATAATAGATCTTAGTGTTGGTCAAATGAATTATACATCAAATTAGGTATTTATTATTTAGTTTTCACTATTATATCCAATTTAGATATTTATGTTATGTATAAATGAATTATGACAAGGTCTCCCATCATTTCTTTCTACTCTGTGGTGGTCAACAGAGCTTTGACTATTGGTGGCTATCTTGGCATGGCACACTCAACTTACTTCCATCCCATGTGGGTTCACGTTGGCTTGGGTAATGTCAATGAATCTATTTTATAAAAACTATATATTTTTGTACATATAAATCCCTTTGATAAGGGTCCCATGTTTGTGTTTAATGGAGGGTTACCAATATATAATATCTTAAATGGTGGATAGCTTTAAACCTCTATGCATCATGTGGACAAATATTTTCACATAATATCTCAAGTATTTTTAAAAATAAAAGCTCATTTAAAATTTTGATTCTTTATTTACAATGCTATATCTCCACATAATACATAGCCCTAGGTAACCCATTCCATTAAATGTTCTTTATATTAGTATTTTTACCTCCATAATGGACAAAATAACCAATTTTGACTTCCTTTTATCAGTCCAAACCTTAAAAAATATTAATCCACCATAGACTCATCCACAAACTCCTAATATAAATGATTGTTTTTCTTATGAACAATTATTTTGTCCCATTATGTAATGTCCCGACACTATTAACCAATAAGACGGTAGTCATATTAGTAGGTCATGTTTTCTCATGCATGCCACCCCATATGATAGAGGCTACCGAGAGGTAGTGAGGTTGCAATGATTGTATAGTGGGGAGAATATACCCTCATGTCACAGTTGCATAGTGTTATAATAGAAAAAAGCACCAGACAATAGAAAAAGAATTTATAAATTAATTATAAATCAAAATAAGAATAATATAAATAGAATTCAATAGGTGACCAATTCCAATATACAATGAATGCATGTCCAGATTATGGTACATTAATTAAACAACAAAAATATAGAAGAAAACCGATATAGTACAATACATAAATAAATAAAAGAAATGAAATTCATAGAGGAAATATCCAAAATAATTATGATTTCTATCTCAGTCATGTGCTCCTAAGTCCAAAGTACAAGCATGTTATTACAATAAATAATCCATGGTCTTGCGATCACATGGTCTACTTGACTACCCCAGTTCCATGGAGGTCAGAGAAGGGCGTGAGATATAAATCCTAGTAGGTTACCACTCATGTTGTCTACAAATGAATCAAATACATAATTTATTATAAGATAGTGTGAATATACAAATGAAATATAAATAAGTGCTAAATAAATAAATAAATACCAGTTAGATCAGGTTCAAATAGAACACCAGGCTGATTATACCTCCTTCCGAACATGACTACAAATATGATATATTCTACAAACATATGTACATAGTAATAATATATAAATTGTATAGTTATATATCATATCCATCTATATGAACTCAGTACGTGAGGATATATGATGCCATATACATGTAATACTATGTTCTAGATGGACCAGACAATAACCAAGTCATCCATAACAGGTTTGAATGAGACTCTAAGCTCTAACATAGGTTGTATTCCCAACATCTCATAATGAGTGGAAGATATCATGGATGTAATTCGAGATGGTGAGTGTGCTACCATGTCAGCAATCAAAGTCATGAATATACTGTCTTACTAACACTCCACAAGGGATACCACACAAAATCCCTATAGTGACAATAATATCATTTCTGTGATATTCCATGAATCAACACATGATGTAAGGGATTGTGATCCCAAAATTCTCAATATAATTCTTGCCATTATTTTACATCCTATATCTATGAACAATCATATTAAAAACAATAATTGAATCCATGAGGCATAACCATTCATTTTTTCATTTAACATTCCATTATAATCAAGGAATCACAATTATAACAATTCACGTAATCAATTTGTATTTGTTAATAACTATAGGCATGGTCATACCACCCAATTCAATTCCATTTCAATTTAACTATTTAATTCATTCAAGGAAGAAAACCCATCATAAATATTTCATTCCCTATAATTAATTCCGCTCAATTAAATAAACATGAAAATTTATTTTAAAAACGCTAAAATAGAACTTAGAAGGTACGACAGTCATATATGTACTCACCTGTATGAGAAATACCATTATTAATCAAAGTCAATACATTATGAGGGGCTTAGTACAATAGTCACATAAATATGTGTGGTCAAAACCATGAACTAGAACAATAAAGAGGCCATGTATAGGCCCTCCACATATCAAGCACTGATAATCAAGAAAATAGAAACACCCAATCCACATGGCCAATAATTATTTGTAATAACTAATCAATTATTTTTTAGTTTAAATGACATCACACCACAAATAAAAGGTTTTATAAGAAAAACATGACACTGTTCAATAAACAATTAATCTTAATCAGTTAATCATCACAATCAAGAACCAAACCCCAATTTATCAAAATAATTATTTTATAGAAACTAACTGGCATGGAAATTCAATTAATAATGTATTAACATGGATTTTAGGAGGTTCCATTTTCCTGTAGAAAATCCCCCACATGGTAAATTCCATTATAAATCCAATTTGAATGCTGAAAAGGTAATCCATGACTTTAGTTAATTATTTATTAAAGAGAAATATAAGCTAGTATACCCCTGGGGTGTCCATGATCAAGGTCAAAATCCCTCTATACTTAATGAAGCATAATTATAGGAAAAAAAGTTGTATATAACAATTTATATTGATGAAAAAATTTTAAGGAATAATGTTGAAAAGGCCATAGTTCTTCCCAATGATGTTATCTATAAAATGATTGAAATTGGAGAAAAATTACATAGAACACCTACCTCATACATAGAATGTTCCACTCATCCAATATCAAGGTCATATTCAACCCTATTTGGAGGAAATTGAATAAATGAAAATTTACGTTGAAAATAGTGAAAATGAGTATTCACCATGAAAACGATGTCGATAGAAGAAAAAAATTGATTTATTCCCAAGGAGTCGAGATATTATGCATGCGAATCCATAATGACTGATGGAGATTGAATCCGATGGTAGACTGAGTAGATCTATCCATGCCTTGATTGGAGAGGAGGGGGAGCCCGTGGCCCTTGGGAGGTGCCTCACATAGGTGATACAAGAGTAATTAAAGGAGAAATGAGTCGTAAAAACTAATTATGAGAAAAACCTTCATTTTACCCCTTCAAAACTGGTTCACATTGTTTGGCCGCATGGTTTGTGGAAACTGTACACCAACCCTGAGACACTTAATCCTTAAAAACCATATTGAATGGTATTATCACATAGTTTGACCTAACTGTGTGCTAACTATGTAATGAAATGTGTGATGGTATTAAATTATTGGCACTTACTATGTCGTCTAGGTTCATATTTTGGGTAAACTGTGTGTTTCCTATGTGGCACCTTCTTTACCTCTGAAACAGTCTATAAAATATTATATTTGGGGCCACATGGTTTCAGAAAAACTGTTCATCCTAGGTAGACCCTCCAAATGAGATTTTTCTTGGGCTTTTCGCTGCCAAAACTCAGAGAGAGACCAAAAAAACCTCTCAGGACCTTACACATGTCTCAGAAAACACATTTATGTTTTTTGACTCTTGGAATTATGTTCCAAATCCTAGTTCAAATAACATGCCATCCACTAATGGGTGAAATTAAATTTCCTATAGAGTTCTATCTTGGTAAGAAACAAGGGTAATTATAACCTCCCCACCATAGAATGTCTCATCCCCAACAAGGATTTTGCAACAACAAAAACATCACCTGAGATATGAGTTTTGTAATGTTTTGTTCAAATGGTTACGTTGAATTTCCAAATACCAAACTAACCTTCAATAATTTATAATCATACGACACTTAATACAATAATAACCAAGAAATTTATCATTGTATGAATAAAACACTGAGGAAGGGCTTATATGTTCTTATTTAACAAGAGACATGGTCATGTCCTCATCTCATTAAAGACTATCTCAACGGTTCTACATAAGATAGTTCTGATAAAAAAGGGGATGATTCATAACCACAATACATACTATATTGGAATTTCATTACAAGTAATGCCACTATGAGTTCTAGATATTCGATAAGAATGATTTTTTAACTAGGAGAACCCAATTACATTTGAGTTCATAACTGAAACCTCATCATAAAGAAACAGTCGAATCCCAATCAACCTGACTAAAAAATGCCACACAAGATTTCATAAAAGATAATGCTGAACCATACACCACAACCACCATAACATGGGGATGTGCATTAAAATGGTTCTATTATACCATAACAAAATTTATAAAAAGGAAAAAATTTAAGACAATATAACTAACATATCTTGAAAAAACACATCTTTGATGGATAACATAATATAGGCTGAACTGCAACACCTTCTTCTAAAGAATCTTGAGTTTTCTACCAGTGCATTCACCAAATCTGTACCTAAGTTTCAATGACTCTCCTCGATCATTACATCACCTAACCATTTAATCTATCCTACCTCATCACGAACAAGGGTGTAACCTAGATCTAACCCACTAGAATTATCAGCTATTGAATATCACCCTCAATACTGAAAAATTACATGATATCAACAAATTAATTATACTGGGGTCCAAGGAAGTAACCCACAAAAGTTAATACTCTATTTTTATAAGACCGACGTTGTCATAAGGCTAAAACTTCTACAACGGAAAATATAATGAGCCCGGATCAACTTTTACCTATTAGTCGTGTCCAAAAAAAAAAGTTGGTTTCCCGGAGTCTTTCCGAGGTGTTCCTACATGGGAACCCAAGTTTCACTCAAAACTAAACATGCCTAAACTAAAACAATGCATCCAACAGTCAACCTAATAGAGTTCACTTATCAATTACAATAACATGGAAATATTAGGAGGGTGTATAATTGTTGCTCTTTTAGTACATCAAGGATTGCATCAATATATGGGACATGCTCGTCACTAACATGAGTACACTAAGAGGTTAACAAGAAAGATCAATACACTATCTCCACATAAAGAAATAGTGCTTGGTGCAATTTCCATCCAACCAAAACCCAAATCCTGATATGAGAAAAGTTGAACCACTACAATTCGACATCTTGTAAAAAAATAATTTGACCTACTGTTGCATCATCACTGACTGGTCAAAAACTATAAACACTAGAGAAATTTTGGTACTACTCTATCTTAACCACAAAAGTACATCCGTGAAATTTTTTTCTCAAAGGGTACATAAAAATCCAAAAATTTCAACATCATGCTAGAGAGGAACTGCCAACAAGATTGAGTATTTGAATGCCTCAAGGGAATTCATGAAAAAATTGACTATTTCCAAATGGCCCTCCATAGTTGTGGTCCTTCTTCATGGAAGGACACATATTTTCCAGAATTGATGTGATTATCCCCACCATAGAAGATACATATTCATTGGAATAAGAGATATACTATATGGTCACAAGTTCACTAGGTCAAAACCACTATTAACATACATATGTCACTCATCCATGTTAAGATCACCATATCACAACATCAGAGAATTTGTTATTAAAGCCAGAACCAACATGTATGACATGTCAAAACACTAGATATTCTTGGATAGTCATCACAAAAACTAAGACTAATTTATATTTCCCTTTTAACTCCATTGTTACTCTATAGTATAGATTACCCAATAACATACCCAACAACTCAAGGATCAACAATTAAACTGAACTCAACCATTTTGTTACAGCATTTTTCAAACCGATGGTTACCTTATCTACGAATCCACATTATCATAAGGTTTAAAAATTAAGGTGACCATACTCAATAATTTCTATAGGATGACCTCACTATGCTTCCATGTATGTAGTGATCTATAAAAGTGATTTTACTTTAAGTAATATCACCCCATATGACCATTAACTAGATGATGACTTACCAAGTTGTCTATCGCAGTGGAAGAACAAAGGGACATATGACCTACGAAGCATCTGACCATGCCTTGGGCATGTATAACCATCTAAAACCATGCATTAATAGATGCTCAATCTCAGAAAAAGTCTAATGAATACAATACCACTTCCCCAAACATGGGTATAATTTAAAAGATGCATTTCTTATTAGGGACAATGCCACCCAAACCACACCAAACATCATAAATTTCATTTTATTAGAAATGAATTTACACTTTAAGGGTGCTACCTACCTCGATCTAACCCCATGCTAAAGAATAAGAACCAACCCCATCAGTAGGTCATGCTAATGAGATTTAACTTGGATGTATTCCTATCAATTAAACAATTACTTTAATATAAAAAGGCCTATGGAAAATGCAAATGTTTCCATTCAAAGGATACTAGAGATATTTTAATCTAACATTATATGAGGTTTTAAATTAGGGAAAGAAATTAATATTCCATTTTCAAGTCATTACATTGATTCAGAATAATCATTTATCATTTACAGTATTAAAACACATCTTCGTATACCAATTACAATACAAAAGAACATGATACATGATAAAACTAATGCCTCAAGGAAAAACAAGAACGTCATATGGAATAACCTCATTAAACAATCAAAATTTATTTACATCACTTCTTTTTTAGGTAATTTTAAAATAAAATCCTTTTAATAGCTAAGGAAACCTAAATTTTTCTCACTAATCATACATGAGATTATAAAAAAACCTAATTGAAGTTGATTAATTGTAATATTTTTTAAACACCCTTACTAGGTTATCTCATAGGAACATGCACCAAATAACCTAATTCAGTCCAGTGGTGCATTTACAATGCAGACTACATGATCCCCATGATCGTGTGATTGATTTAGAACCCTTTACTGAGGCATCCCATTTGTTTTAATGAATGTTGAACATCATTCACATGTATAACCTTTTGATAATATACCATGATCATATTCAAATAATTGTTTTGTTATATGGGTTTCCATATCCAATATATAATGTTATCTAATCATTATATATCACATACTAGGCCCCATTTCATCGAAACCAACTGAAATTAACATTTAAACTATAACAACTTTTCCTTTTTATAATGGTCAAGATATATATATATATATATATATATATATGAGCTCAAAGATGGATCGTTTAAATGGGTAACCATCTATAAATTATAAGGTACCCATACGCCTTACAATAGAAAAATGGTTTCCATTTAATTTCAACCATTTAAATCATCCTATGAAACCAATTATACACATAAAATAGAGCATGTTATCATAAGTAGTAAACATTGAATCCATTCTAATAAGAATGAAACATGGCATATAATCACTCATTCATGGAAACAAATTAAAATTCTAAATGAAACACCCAATCATGTTATATATGCTAGAATGAAAAGGAAATACTTAAATATATACAAAAATAATCATGGAATACACACATGGAACCTAATCAAAAATAGAAAGAAACCTACAAATACAGCTACATCACATGGAATAAGCTTGGAATGTCAATCTTTATACTCTTATAATGATTAATGTGATTATACTTACTTTCCATAATAGGATATAGATAAATTTAAATAAAATACTAAATCAATACTCAATAGAAAGTAAACTGATCCCTCAAGATGAAATCATAGTAAACTGTAACAGTAAAAAACATGAAAAATAGTCACATCCAAGGACACTTGGACTTTTCCCTATAGATGTATTGAACATTCCTATACATATATACTTACAAAGTGATAAAACATTCATAATCTATTGTCTACCAACCCAAAATAGTAAGAAAAAGAAAAAAGAACTGCTCTGAAGCATTTTTAATGACTTGGATCGACTGACCCCTTTGGTAGTAGCTGGACTGGTGGCTCCCCTTGCCACAAGTGCATCTCCCCATTTTAATGTGGCAACTGACTAGTAGCGAGGGTGTAATGATGGAACTGTGGGGTGTCAATACCCTCATGTATGTGTAGCATAAAATTATAATACAACGTAACATCTAATAATAGAATAAGAATTAATAAATGAATGAAATTGAATGGTTATAACAATATAAACTGAATACAATAGGTTTCCAATGACAATATATATTGAATTCATTTCCAAATACTAATTGATAAATTTAAACAACATAAATATAGAAGTAAATTGATACTGTATAGTACAAAAATATAGGAAATAATTGAAATGCAAAATGTTTAATCTTGACGAGCATCCTAAGTTCCTGCTTAGTCCTAGGATCCAAACACCAAGGCACAATCATGTTAGTAAAAACAAGAATGCATGGTTCTGTAAAAACGATGTCTTCTTGGGTACCCTATTTCAATGAAAAACCGAGTAGGGTGGGAGATATAAATCATAGTTGGTTACCACTTGTGGTGTTTAAAACGAAATCCAATCCATTATTATAATGTAATGTAGAGTGAAATTATAAATAAAATAAAAAGAAATGTTGAATATGTAAATAAATATTGGTCAGCTCAGGTTCCCATTGAGAACCTGGATGACTCTAAATTCATCATCAGATGGTCAGAAAGATGATTTGATCCCCAACCACATGTAAATAGAAACAATTTATACAATTTATAGATATATATTGCATCCACCTACATGAACCAAGTGCTCCAAGATGTAATTGGCCAAATAATAGGAATACAAGGTCCTAGATGGACCAGGGCACACTCAGTTATCAATAACCCATCTGAAGGAGCCTAAAAGATCCAATAGAGGGTTCATTACCTACGTCTCATAATGAGTGGGAGAATTCAGGCACGTCGCTAAAGATAGTGAATGTTCCACCATGTCAACACTCAGAGTTGTGCATGTGTCATCATGCAAACACTCAACAAAGGTCATGTAAAAAAAATCCCACCATACAAATGATGTAAATATTGTGGGACACCATGAATCAACACCCAATATATGGGAGCATAATTACCCCATGCCCAACAAAATACATACAATAATTCCATATCCTATATAAATGATTAATCATATTCATAAAAATAATTGAATCTAGGAGGTATTAATTCTCATGAATTATATTTTTCAGGCCATTATAATCAAATAATCGCAATTATAAAAGTTCACATAATCCAAGATTGTTTTTTTAACATGAGTTCTATTCATACCACCAAATTCAGTTCCATTTATATTTATAAATTTAATTAATTTAATGGAACTCTTCATGAACATGACATTCAATTTAATTCATTCCAATAAAGTTAACAAAACATGGAAATTTATTTTATAAGGTATGAAAGATAACTGATATGGTACCAAGGTAAAATTGGTATAAACCATCATGGAAAATCCCATTATTAATCAATAGAAACCCCTTATGAGGAGCTTCGTTCATTCGTCACATAGAAATGAGTAGGCCAAGCCATGCACAATAACAACAAGGAGTCAATGAAGTAGAATGGAACTTAGCAAGAACTAACATTCAAGCATAGAGAAACACCATATCCATTGGTCCAGTCACAATTTAAAATAAGTAATCAATGATTTTTTATTTTATAAGACAATGAACCTCATTCGATGGGTTTTAATGTAAAAACCAGAAATTGTGCAATAACGAATTCACTTTAATCACTTAGGATTCACTTGGAAGAATGAAACCTCAATTTATCACAATAATCATCTTGTAGAAACTACCCAACATTGAAATTCAATTCATAAAGGTTTAACATTGTTTTTATGAGGTTCCATTTTCATTTAGGAAATCCCCCACATGGGAAATTCCATTATAAATCCATGGAAAATGTTGAGAAGGAAATATGGTCATTTAATCAGTTAATTATTAAGGATAAATATAATTCATCTTACCCATGGAGTGTCCACGACTATGTTTTAAATCCTCTACACAAAAATTCTCAATGAGAGCAATACACGGTGTGTATAACTATCTGGAATGAATAAATATTTTCTAAGGAATGACATTGCAATGTACGATCTGTAACACACCGATGTTATTTATATAATGATATAAAATTCATGAAAAATCCATATACCACCTACCTTTAAAATTGGTAATTCCACTCCTCCAATGTCATGTCCTGATTCATTTCAGTTTGGGTGGAAATCAAAGAAACATACATCACCAGAAAATAGGTAAAATGAACTTATACACCATTAAATCTATCAAGAGACGGTTAAATCAATAATGATTCAAAAGGATTCTAGAGCTTACCAATGAATATCTATAGAGACCAACAATTATAAAATCATATGATGTTTGGATGATATAGAACAATTATTAGATTGGGGAGGAGAAGGAGCTCTTGGCACCTGGGTGGAGCCTCACACGAGTGCTGGAAGAGGAAATAGAGAATAAATACGTTTCAAAAATTTTATAAAAAAAGATCATTTCCCACTAAAAACTGGTTTTTAGGATTTTCCTACATGGTTCAGCCAAACCTTATGCCAACTGTGAAGCACACATTCTTGAAGAAACAGCCTCACATGGTTTACCTGTATGGTTTTACCTAATATTGTGCCACTTATGATGAGAATTGTAAATGGGTACTGCCTAAGTGGAACTAACCATGTGGTATAAATGAATGGATTGGGAAAACCCTACGTAGCCCATGTGACACCTTCTATTCCTCTGAAATAGGCCGCAAGGATTTATTTTGGGGATGCATATTATCATACAAACCATGCACCCTGTGCAGACTATCCAAACATGCAGTTTCCAAGGTCTGACACTCTTGAAACCCAACAAGGCACTGGGGAAACATTGAAGTACTTTATATAAGACTAGAAACAACACATTGAAGTGTTACAACACACAACATTACGTTCCAAATCCTAGTACAAATAATGACCCATCTACTAAATGCTTAAATTAAAATACCTTTAGAATTATATATGGGCTAAAAACACATATCGTTAAAAATTTTAATCATTTATTCCATTTAAAATTGTTATATCACTCATTTTAATCTATCACTAATAGGGTCCAAATGTTTCTAAAAATCATGTATCCTCTTGATAATGAGGATCCATCTTCTTAGAGAATTTGTGAGATCTCTCTTGGACCAATCCATGCATCTTGGATCCTCTAAAAAAGTTTGTATATCTCTCAGGAATCTAGTTATCAATCCATTATCCAATCAAATATGTAGAACTATAAAAAAGGTATTCTAACCTAGGGCATGCCCGAACCCACATTCACATGACTCATCTATCTTGTAAAATCAGAAATGGATTCTCACGTGTATATCATATACCAATCCATTTCTAGGAATTAGAACATAGTATTACACACATCGTGGCATAAAACTACTCCAAATATGTTGTAGTCATATAATGTTAAAATCAAAAAAACAATATTTATGGACGAATAAATTTAATCGGGACCAAAACATTCCTTTTCACATGAACTTAAATGTTTTGACATGACTTATTAAAAAATATCTAACTAGTGGGTTCTAATTTCTTTAATAGATATATATTGGAATCACCTCTCATGAACACAATCTATAATCCATAACACCTAACTCCACCATGGATGGTAGTAAATTCTTTTTTGACCTTTTTTAAATCATTAAATAATAACATAACCAATCAATGAGGTATAATCTTGAGAACCTCTCATTAAAGAAAATGTATAACCTCTCATGCATGTTCTCGTTTTAGAAGATAACCACCTTTGGAAGGTTGGTTCTAAATAATAGAACATTATCCAAACCAAAATAAAAAATAGTGAAAATGATGTTATGTAATTTACCTATGGATGATTACAATGGACAATGCACTTATTTCATGAGTTATTCCACTAACGTGCTCTATTTTTTTGTTTTCCCCTCAGTATTTTCCTATAAATACAAATTAATCATCACTTAACATGTCACATGTTGTAAATTTTCCCGAACCATCATAGGAATACATTTAATATAACAATGAAAATTTGTATTTTATGATGATGGTATCAATGAAATATTATATTATCATGCTGATTTCTACCACACTGTAACCTCAACTTTAACATGCACCAGTAAAATGATTTCAATGCTAGGTGTTCAATTTCATGGTTAGTGAATACCTTCATAAAGAAATATCTCCAATGCTAGTGACAACCCACAAAATCCGGGTGAATACTAATCCAAACCATCCATTTCCCCAATGAAAGGAAAACTAGGGGTTGGTGACTGTAATTGCCACTTACAACCAATTTATGAACGTTTATCATGAGTAAAGAAATACCCACCTTCCATTCTTGAAAGAGTAAAAATGATATATCACTTATCCAAAAAATTTCAATGGATCCATTCTAGAGGGATGATATCAACCAAAGATTCCACCATTTCCACATGAACCAAACAACTTTTGGAGTTGTTATTGACGCTCTAACACTAATTTCATATAAATTGGAACATGAGATGAGGGATTTAAAGGTAAAACTATAAAGAACATGATCTTGATGAATTTATAACTATTTTTTATTAAATATTCATAAATGACCTTAATAATTATTCCCCATCAAGTCAAGGAGGTCACATCTGTGTTTGGGGATCATTCAGAGCATGGAGACCTGAAATAGTAAGAAAATACAGGGTGACATGGTTAGAAGAAACCTTGCAGACCAGCCCACATGATTTCCCTAAATCATGTGGTTGAAAATTTTTGAGAACTAGGGGATGCACTGTTTTTCTATAGCCGTGTGGCCAAGGGTGCATGATCGTGTAGTGATATAGACATCTGGGATAGAGAACATTTTAATGGTTTGTGTATGGTTAGATAAATTGTCATGACCCCCTCCTTCCAAAGATACCACAATGAGGATAGAGAGATAATGACCCCCCTAAGTCACACCGATAGTAGGCCCTAGGTGGGTAACTAGTACATAAGGTATAAAAATATCATATATGGGAGGAATTATCCTTTATTATTCAAATTGGATCGGGGGATAAGATGGATCATCCAAAAAACACTAAGAAAATATATAAAGAGAAATCCAAAAACCATCCCACATGAATGTATAATTATAATTAACATAGATACAATAAATTGATCAAAATAAATTCCCAAAATTTATTTTAATGTAGTTAAATAGTAACTGTCAAGGATCCGAGCTAGTAATGTCCAAAAAAATCCACCAAGTTCTCATGGAAGCCTGAAAACATTTTTATACATGTATGGTGACCATACAAGAATACTTATTAGGAAAACCAAATTCTCTCATGAAAAGTTCAGAGAATAATACTAATGCCTCGGTGATAAAAGAGAATAACCAAACAACACCTATCAAGGTATACAAACCATCCCAACCTCACCAAGGCACAGTCACCAAATAACACAAACAGTATAATATAATATAACAAGAATCAAATTGATAAGGGTACCCCACACCAATTTCCAACTAGAATTCCACTCTCACACCCAATCCCTTACATAATGGATCCCATATCACTTTTACATATCACACCTCCCCACAATCATGGTCACAACACACCTATACTATATGATCTTGGGCTTTCCGCCACACAAGCATGACCAAACACATCTCACTCACAGACAACTGGGCCATAACATCTCACCCACAAACACCTAGGTGGCCTCATATCACCCAACGACACATGGGCCATCAAAACCACCATATAATGAACTAAAAAACCTCCATCCATCACAACTTGTTAAATACGTACCTGAACTAGAAGATTGATCCGGAAAGAGTGGGTACACAGCCATCCATACTCCTCACCATATGTTCTGACCCCCCCCCTCACATGACAATGAAAGTGTCTACACATAGTACAAAATGTGGGTGGGTTATGTTTAGAAATCACAAAAATGTACAAATATATATAAAATATCAAAAACTAATTCCAAACCTGTGGGATCATAAAAAAATACCAACTCACAATAATGTCATTTTTGCTGCCACCACAAAATTCATAACACCACAAACCATGTTGCAAACCTCATTTCATATTTCCAACAAATTACATTTAATCATTCAATTCCTTTAATTATTTATAAACAACCAAATTTAACCAACAAACCCCCATTTAATATTTCATTATCATTTTTCATCCCATTAACCACACCAACCCAGGTCATTCCACCATTATTAAAAATCTAATCTTTTATTTATTCCATCACTACCAGAGAACCAAGTACGAAGCAACCACATATCACAAATAACTCAGAATTGCTATGATAAAATCACCTCGATGCCCCCAAAATCAAAGCCAAATGTCCCCCTCACCACACCAAAATCCAATCCATACCAACCATCTCCCCACTTCCCCAAAATCACGACAATATAAGCCACCTCTTTACTACCCCCAAAACACTACCAAAAAAACTACATCTCTCCACCCACGAAGCATGATCAGAGAAATCGCCTAATCCCCACACCAAAATCGTGAAACAAATATCACCCACAACCCAACCACACACCACCATCCCAATATCATGGCTACAAATCACATCAAATAAAGAGTCATTTACAAATTTATAAAGGGGCTTTTATAACATTCTAATTTATTTTAGCGGTGTTATCACACAAACAAACAAACTTGGGGTAATAATTTCAATATCCAATTATATGCAATTAATCAATTTCCATTTATGGAGATATAAAAACAATTGAGACCATTAAGATAAATATATACAACCCGAAAAAAATCCCCAAATGACCATAATTTTTAGTGGGGCATCCGGCCCGAACAATCACAATATCACAAATAATATCAAAGATATAAAAGCATGTGAATCAAATCCAATTTACCCCTTTAAATTCAATTAATAAATTATTTATCTTTAATTAATCTAGAAAATCCCTGATCTATAGATTAAAAAAGTAACCCCATATTACATGATACACAAATAATGAGAAATAAGGGAATCCCTACCTCAAGGAAGCTTTGCTGACTCGTAGTGAACGAGGGGAAGAAGAGCATCCACAAACCACAACCGCATGATGAGAACTATAAGTAAACCTATATAGAAACCAAATAACATAAAAAATAAACCTAAAACACTCCAAAATCATATAAAATCACTTAATAAAATCACCAGGAGACGAATGGATGAAAACATACCATAACGGGAGAAGAACCTACCACATATCAACCAAAGACTGCCAACAAACAACTATCGAGACCAATATATCCAAGTGGGATTTAGAGGGATTTGTGAACTCATTGGTGTTACTTGGTCCTCCCCAAATTGGAGGAAAAATAATCCGTGGAAAAATGAATGCAAATTCATATGGAATGATCTTTTAAAACTACACTACATTGAGGATTTACATGACCTATAATACATGTCCATGTTGTGTAATCTTCTGGGATTAGTTTCACCAAAAAATGTATCACCATTTTATTATTTAATATTGATAATCTACGTTTCATGAACCATCCCTTGATAAGCTATGAGACCAAAATTAAAATTGTTAATGAACTTACATGATGTGTATTTCCTACAGAAGCTCTTTTGCATCTCCAAATCCCACAAAAACTACAAGAACCACCCCCGAAGACCTCTGAAAACCAAAACTAAAAAAGTAATTGACTAGGAAGGAACATACCTTTACATCATGTACAAATCAAACAATTATAACCCACAATAATATAAAACATATCCCAGATGTAAAGGGGTCCGAACAACCAACCTATAATATACTTCTTAAGGATCGCATAATATCTCAATTCTACCACCAACCACCCTATAAAATACCTCTCAAGAATTCTTTCCTCTATGTAAAGATACTATCCGCTCTGGGTGGAACGGACTCACCCAAATATGTTTAATTGTATCGCAGTTAATGCTTCTCAATTAGGAATCTTGTCCTTTCCTTTTCATATGATAGGAAATTATCACACATCACATCACTCACAATATATACCATGGAAAACCACTCATATCACAAATAGAAATATCCAAAAATCACATTACAAAGGAAAACATAGCAATGAAAACTCGAAACATCATCGTTTATTGGGTACAAATATGAATCTCTCACTCCCATGTGCTCTCCTCCTGGACCCCATGCATCCACAAAACACAAACCAATGGAATGGTCAATCAACAAAGATCCTTCTCTTGATGATCATGTATATCTACTAGCCACTCCACAAATTCCCCATCATCATCAATATCTATCTCTAAAAAATCAATGACATGAGATTCATCATGAATATATCTATGAATATAAGAGACTTGGAAAACCACATGTATCTATTCCTATCATGGTTGAAACGCCAACTGTTGCACCACCTTGATAAATCACCCCAACACATCAAAGGGTCCAAAAATCCTAAGAGAATGCAAACTCCCTCTAAAAATCTTCTACTTCCCACATCAAGGGGAAGCATTAACGAACCTGTAGTCCCCATTATCAAATTACAATGGAAACTTCATATAATTAACATGGGACTTTTTTGGGCATGTTCTACTTTCATCCTCTCACAAACAAGTTTAACAATCTCTATCATGATCTACACCCCATGTGAACCAAAAATCAACTATCTCCCCAAAATCTATCTGGAAAAATGGAGAACAAGATGGTCTCTCATACAAATCCTCAATTTGGTACATGATAGTGGAATAGTGTTTGATATTATTGTATGAAAAGTCTATAAAGAGAAGGTGTCATACCCAAGATCCCCTAAATCCAAGATTATTTCCTGCAATATATCCCCCATTTCATAGATAGTAGGTTATTTTTTCCCATCTATCTGAGGGTGGAAAGCAGTGATGAGGCGTAAATGAGTTTTAAAAGCTAGCTGCAATACACTCTGAAATCGTGAGGCATCAGTTTCGTTTTGATTCGAGATAATGAATCTTATAACTACATGAAACTACAACACCTCATACATGTACCTCTTAGCCCAAGAATCCATTGCGTCCAACTTCATGATTGCTAAAAAGTGATATGAATTCGTCAACTAATCCACGATCACCCAAAGATCATCAAAACCTCCCTGAGATCTAGGTAACCCTATGATTATATCGATTGACTTGTCATCCCATTTCAAATTGGTATCATCTAAGGGATGTATCAAACCCACAAGAACACAATGATAAAACTTTACAAGCTGACACACCAACCACATTGCCAAAAACTCTGACACTCCTAATTTCATCCTTGACCACCAAAACTACACCATAAAGACACGATACATCTTGGACAATCATGGGTGTAATACCAAAGGTGAGATATGAAACTCACTATGTAATCAATCAGACATTACTACCAGAACAAAAAACCTCCCATGAAACAACACCTGGTTCTAACCATCATCAGACCATCCCTCTAGAGCAACACACCATCCAACATGATTGTGCATCATCTCTGCCTCTGAGTCTCCTCACTGAGGCTCTTCTTTATTCTACAATAGAGGAGACTACACCATCATTTGAATCTAATATACCGTACCACCATATACACTTTCTTATATGTAAAAGTCTTATAACTCATCCATTTCTCTCCAAGAATCCAAAAATTCACGAAAAATACGTTTCCAAGAGTTACTTCTAAAATCACATGTGATTGTAAGAAACCATATCTTATTTTCCAGAATGTTTTCTTTTCTGGTTGTTTTTTAGGGGAATGAGAAGTTTCTAGAAATTTTTGGAGTACACGTCGTGTACTTATAAGTTCACTCCATGTGCTAGTCATGTAATGGACAAGCACACTCATGTGGGTGGTGACTTGGAGAACACCTAAAAAGGAGGCCATTAAAGGCACGTACACACCATGAAATTTTATAGAACATGCCGTGTACTTTCTTTTTTTTTCATTAAATAGATCGTGGTCATGTCTAATCGACAGAAACCTATTTTTTTTCGTTTGTCGCATCCAGGAAAAATTATATGGCCTTGGATCTTCTCTAAGCCCCAGAATCACCAACCATTCTCCTAATAAAACTCTGTTGGTTGCGTTGGATCCGCTTCGGTGAGTTCATCCTTCTTCTAGAAATTCATCTCTTGATTTCTCCTATTTCATGAGTTATCCTCAGTTGAAAGTTTTTAATGTTTTTGTTTATCAATGAAGTTCTAGGGTGATTCAATGACTATGGTTTACATATATTTATCTCATGACATCAAGGTCAGTGGTTTGTGCCTTTCCGTAGTTAGTCTTTGAATTTTATGTGCAAAAGTGCCCAATACCCAAGAACAGAGTATTGCGTGTTTATGGTCTTTGCCCTATTTTTTCTTCTATGCCTTGTTTTATTGGATAAAAGTTGTTTGATTATGAATAGGGTTAATTTTTCCATGCCATGGAGGTTTTTCCCATGTTTTCTTATTTTGAATCTTTGTTCTAGCATTGCCTGTTAGGATGTTGTTTTTATTCCATTCCAAGTATTGTTAAGAAGGAGTGACTAGAATATGACATGCTATGATATGTTTTTGATTATTTATCCAAGTAGTTCTTGAGGTTTACTTTGGCTGCCACATATCATTTGTGGACGACTGACTAACACAGCTCTATGAGAACCTGGTGTAGTAGAACATAAATTGAATGGACATTGAGGGCTTCTCCATAGTGTATGATTACTGTTACATTGAGAGACCGTAGGGGGGATGGACTTTCTGCTCTCTCAGTGTGTCTGTAGTTTCCATGATATGGTCCATTGGGGGAATTATATTTTGGGGGCTTCCTTAGAGTGCCTATTAATTACCGATATGAGACCACAGGGGGAATTGACGGTTAGTGCTTCCTTTGAGTGTCTTTTATAAAGCTAAACCAGAGGGGATAGACTGTATGTACATCATAGAGGGTTGCATCTGTTTGTTGGTTGAACCAGAGGGGTTAGGATATGAGTACTTCTCAGAGTGGTACCTTATTTTTATTAGATTCTTAATTTGTATACGAAAATTAATGCAATTGAATTTAAAGGATTGTTACTATGTTTACCTCCTTTCCTAATGCATAATTTTGTTTATTTCCTCCCATATATATATATTCAATGACTATTAGGCACATATATTTGGGTTGTTGCTTACTGGGATTTGTCTCACACCCTGTTTGGGTCATGCTTTTGGGCCCAAACAAATTATAT
The DNA here is from genome assembly GCA_963277665.1 of Viscum album. Classification (NCBI taxonomy): domain Eukaryota; kingdom Viridiplantae; phylum Streptophyta; class Magnoliopsida; order Santalales; family Viscaceae; genus Viscum; species Viscum album. Next base: position 277,976,410 of record OY728127.1, read on the forward strand.
TGCTGCAGGTCTAGATAAGGGAAATATACCTTCTACTTCTATTACATGATTTCTGTATAGGTGGGGAGAATGGGACCAAGTTGGGGCATGTGATGTTGTGGATCTATTTACTTCCTTTCTTTGGAACATGGTTTAGTACTATATTCTATCATTTTTATTTGTTTGGATGCTTTCCTAAACATATGTATCCTGAATCACTTATATATGTGGGCTCCAGTTGTTTATTTCATCAGTCTTCCACTATTTACTTATTGCATGCTTTTACTGCTTTTACTATTTATTTTCTATTTCTCTTCTGTGGTGTTCCTCTACCAATGAAGGCATAGTTTCCCCATTATCACACATGAGGCCTTAACTACTAGTCGACAACCTCTGGCATTCGGGGAAATGTTCTTGAGGCCATGTGACCAACCAGGTATGGGGTGCCTCTAGCCGGCTTCCGGAACCGTGACGTTACAAAGAGGTATCAAGGGGATTATTTTCTTCTTGAAAAGTTGTTTGGAGCCTATATCCAGGGATATGGAGGAATAGGTTATTGGTAATAAGTTGTACTCAGGAGTTGATAACCCATGTACAGGGAAAAGACAATTTACCTTTATTATTGCACTTTTTTGGTTTTTCTATTTTACAGTTGATTTTATTTCACCATTTGGTTATTAACATGTTTTTTGCTATTGTCTTTGATGTTACTGAGGATCTATTTTTGTTGCAACATTATGATATGAGGGTATTACATCTCATGAATCATATAGGCACCTTAAAAAAACCACATGTCATGGATTCCTACCATGAAATTTAGGGTGCATTAGTGATTTCATGTTGTTGTGATAGATGTTGTGATAAATATGTATGCTTTTGCAAATGATGCCTTGATAGAATACCTGATTTTGATAGGGTATTGATTTATGTAAGGTTTTTTTTAAATGAATTCCAAACATTGGTTCTTGGGGTGTTATAGGGCCTCATGGATCAAAATTTGGTGGATCATAACCTTGTTTTTCTTGTATATAAAAAGTATATGATTCCAAGCTTCGATTTACAGGGAGTATGGGCCCTCACGAGTTGGAATTTGGAAATTTAATTATTGTTTCAATGTTTTCATGGGTTATGTAGTATTTTATGAGGATTACTATCCAGGAAAACCTATGATACATGGCGTGTAATGATGAACACACGCCATGTATCCTTCTGTTCAGGAATAAACTGTTTTATTAAGTACACATTGTGTACTATATGTACATGATTTTTAGTCTCTAAATGTGTCACTGGATATGTGGGCAAAGACACAAGGTTGGAAAATCATTGGGGGAACATTCCGTGTACTAGTTTTACATGTTGTGTTGTGTAGACCATGTGTCGACCTGTGTGACTAACGACATGGATGGATAAAACAGAAGTTATACACATAGTGTCAAGCATGATGTCACCGTGTTGTGTAACTCATGTACCCGATTGTGTAACGAACAACACGGGATGATTGAAAGCTTTTTTTACATGACATGTCTTGGGTAAACATTCCATGTATAGTCAGCCATGTGTCCACACATGGGAATAACAACACGGAAAGTAGAAATTCATCTAGTACACACCTTTTACATCCGAAACACGCCATATGGATTGAGTGGTGCAGTCGTCCATGTGATGACCAACCCAGATCGATGAATTTTGTCTAGTACACGTCATGTATGGAACTAACATGTCGTGTAGTCGTTTTTTAGGAGAACCATGTGGCTTATCCATGTTTAAGAACTTGGTTAGTGGAAGAGGATTCAAGTACACATCGTGTGTTAGGACAACGCACTATGTGTATGGGGTGTTACACGAACTGGGTTGGCAGAAGTACACACCCATGTGAAGACCTAAGGGAACACGCCGTGTAAGAATTATACATGACACATTTCTATGATGTGAAAAAAATCTTGAATGCTTCTTTATCATGTTGCCTTCATACAGTTTTAAGTTTCAGTCCCTATTAATATTGATCTAAGGTGTGTATTTGACCTAGTAGAGTCATTCCACTAAGATTTCATCTCATTGTCAACTAGTTATAGGGCATTGATTAGACACCATATATGGATGATCATGGACTACCAGCGGATCCTTCAGCAGTTCTTGTCTTGTCACCAACCATCATTCCAGACAACAGTGATGACGCATAGTTCCGAGAGGGTATATTGAGGTTCATGAAAAACTTATGAGGAGTACCACATCCTACAACTTCTATGGAAAAGTTGATACGATTTTTCCAACAACATCATCCTCCCACATTTACAGGGGATGGATTACCTAAGGCAATAGAGTCATGGTTAGAATCCATGTTTTTGATCTTTGAGCATCTGGAGATCCCTCTAGAGAAGAGGGTGATTCTTGCTAAGTATATGCTTCGGGGCTCCTCCAAGAAATGGTGGAATTTGATCCCATAGGTGGGATTACAGTAGGTTATGGCATGGGATGAGTTTCAACATGATTTTTATGATAAATCTATTCGGAGACTTTGAGGACCGATCGAGACTGAGAGTTCATGAGTCTGAAGTAGGGAATTCTTTCTGTAATGGTGTTTTCTTCTCACTCGACAGAGCTGCAGTGCCTCATGCCTATTACTGGAGGAGATAAGTTATTTCTGTTAGGGAATATTGAGGATGGTCTTAGGCACGAAATCCGATCTTTGGTGAACATCTTCAGGTTTACATCCATCACTTCTATAATCAACCAGACACTAATCATGGAGTTCAATCAGAGGGATTTTGGAGCTGTGAGCCAGGGGCGGGATGGCATTTAGAGTTGGTATCCCTCCTACTGACAGTAGGAGGCACCGTAGGGAGTCTACATGCTAGTATCTGAGGAGGCGGGACACTTCTTCTCATGGACATGTGGTGTGATACCAATGCGGGAAGAGTGGGTATATGAATTCACATTTCCCAAGAGACCTAGGGGAGTGCTGATATTGTAGTAAAATCGGTCATCTTCTTCACATCTGTCAGTTCTACTCACCAAAAGATGGTGAAAGAGGTTATTTCGTGACTCTATGTTCAGGAGTAGCACCACTAGTTTCTCATTAGTCAAGGAAATGGAGCTCTTCTAGTCGTTTAGGTTGAGGTAGAGGTTGTGGTCGTGGTATCTAGTCGCTCAGCTTTTAGCGATAATAGGGTGGATCATAATAGAGTGCTCAGGTTGGGTCATTGGGCCACATTGTTGGTCATACATTTGTAGTGGATTGATCCTATTTGGAGAAAGATCACAGACCCTCTACAGTTTGAGGTACGATCCATGTTGCCTCCGTTTTAGCTTCTTTTATTTTTGATACAATGGCTTCCCATAATTTCATATCTATTTCGGTTATGGAGATTCGTGGGATATGTATCGTTCCTTATGCAAATATTTTGAAGTTAGACACTCAGTTTGGGACATGAACTACTGGTGTACATTAGTGCTAGGAGTTCCCTCTCAAGGTTGGTGGGTGTCATTTCCTATGGTAACATTATGTCTTAGAGATAACATGCTATGATTTCATTCTCAGAATGGACTAGTTTATTCCCTTCCAGGTAGTTGTCGATTTCTATCGTTGTAGGGTGAATTTTACATCCCCAGAGGCGAATTGTTTCTTCATAATGGTGAGTGGGATGTCTATGCGAGTAGTGCATAACCTGCAAATCATGGGTTTGGAGGAGTTACAACCTAGATTTCTAGTATTTATATGGATGACGAAGGGGCTTCCAGATGAACATTCCTTCTGTGGTGGATCATCTCAAGGATGTCATTCTAGAATACTTTTAGGTTTTCCTCTGGAGTGAGAGGTGTAATTTTCAATTGATCTTGTTCCAAGAGCAGCACTGGTGTCCTTTCCTCCTTATTGGATGGCTACACCTCAGTTGTAGGAGCTCAAGAAGCAGTTGGAGGAGTTTCTGGAAAAGGTTTTCATCAAACCTAGTACTTACCCTTGGGGTTCACCTATCCTATTTGTGATGAAGGTGGATGGTACTTTCAGACATTGTGTGGATTATCAAATGTTGAATCAATTGATGGTTAACAACCGATATCCCTTTCTTAGGATTGATGGTCTATTTTATCAGCTTCGAGGAGCCTGAGTGTTATCGAAGATCGACATGATGTCCTGATACCATCATTTGCGCATTAGACCATCTGATATACCACTTACTTGCATTCGGAGTAGGTATGGTATATTTGAGTATGTGGTTTTTCCCTTCAGTATCACGAACCCGCTGATAGTCTTCATGGTATGGATGAACCGATTGTTCTATCTGTACTAGGATTATTTTATGGTTGTCTTCATGGCTGATATCTTGGTGTACTAACACAATCGACGCGACCATGCCACAAATCTTGATATATCTTTATGTACACAGAGAGAGAATCAATTATGTTCTAATATCTCAAAATGGCACTTTTGGATGGACCAAATTCACTTCTTGTGTCATGTTATATCATAGACAAGAGTATCAGTAGACATAGAGAATGTGAGATTAGTAGTTTCTTTGGAGCATCTAAAGAACGTATTTGAGGAATGATGTTTTCTAGGAAGGGATGGTTACTAAAAATGTTCCATAAAAGACTTTTCATGATTAGAAACACAAATGAGGAGTCTGACTAAGAAGGGTGCGAAGTAATTGTGGTCTGATTCTTGCGATTGATCTTTTCAAGAGATGAAAGGAAGGTTGAATTCAGAGCAGACACTAGTATTTCTAGGGCTAGGAAAGAGCTATACTGTGTATTGGGATGCATCATGTATCGGGATGAGAGCAGTGCTTATGTAGGGAGAATGAGTCATTGTGTATGGGTCTCGGTAATTGAGGCCACAATAGAGAAATTAACCGATACACGATCTTGAGTTGGCTGTAGTTGTTCAAGCTTTGTGTTGTTGTAGGCATTACATTTTGGGAGGGAATTTTTTGGTTTTCACCAACCTCAAAAGTATCAAGTATATCTTCACAATGCGTGATCTGAATATGAGACATTGAACATTAGTTGAGTACCTTCAGTCTTTTGACTTGGAGCATGCCTAAACGGCTGGGAAGGGAAACACAATGGCTGATGCGTTGAGCAGGAGGACTCAGATACCGGCAGTTTTGGGGGCCAACAGTGAGTGGTAGCTTATGGATCGATTCTCTGAGATGCATTTGGAGGTGCATGATAGTCAGGGGAAGACATTTCTATCTTCCATAGCTATTTACTATACTCTTATTGATCAACTGCGAATGAGGCAACTACAAGATTCAGAAGGCCTTGTACTACTGGAGAGTGTGTCAGGAGAGGACCCTATTACAGGATGGAAAGTATGTGGGGATGATATCTTGTGTTTTGATGGATGCATGTGGGTGATAGAAGACATACGTGAGGAGATGATTTGATACATTCATTCCTCAGTTTGGGAAGTTCATCCTGGTGTCACCAAGATGTATCGTGATCTACAACATCAATATTGTTGGCCTGGTAAGAAGTGAGATGTTGTTGGGTTTGTCATCAGATGTTCCACCTCTCTGTAGGTGAAAGTAGAGCAATAGTGACTAGCATGGATTTCTGAGCAGTTACCCATTCTCAAGTGGATATGGAATGAGTTCGCGATGGATTTCATGACAGGTTTGCCGAGGACCCCTCGAGGGAATGATGTAGTTTGGGTTTTCATTGATAGAATCATGAACGATTCTCACATTTTACCGATCAAGGAGACCTTCAGTGTTGATGAGCTATGAAGGTTTTAAATTAGAGATATTTTACGTCTACATGGGGTTCTACACTGTATTGTTTTTGATAGGGACACACATTTTACTTCTCAAGTCTGGAAGGGGCTTCATAGGGTTTGGGAACACAAGTACTTTTGAGTATAGATTACCTCCCCCAGTCTGATGGCCAGTCCGAGCGTATGATTTTGGTGTATGAGGTCATGCTTCAAACATGAATCTTATATTTTGGAGGTTCTTGGGATAAGAACATAATACATTTGGAGTTTTCCTACAATAATAGTTTTCAGGAAACTATTTATATGGAACCTTTTGAGGCTTTGTATGGTAGGCCATGTCGAGCACCCTTATATTTTCTGGAGGAAGGAGAGGCATCTATACTGGGACCTCATATTCTCCAGGAAACCATAGTGCTGATATAGTTTATTCAGAAGAGGATTACTACTACACAGTCAGGACATAAGTCTTATGCTGATCGACAGAGATGACCTCTGGAGATCGAGGACAGAGATCAGGTTTTCTTATGTGTCACACCGAGGTTGGGACATCGAAGGATTATGAGGCAACAAATGCATTCACTGTGGTACATTGGACCATTTGAGATGTTGGAGAGAGTCGGGCCGATTTCTTATATATTGCAGTTACCTTAGAGGTACCAGGTTATGCATGATGTCTTCCTTGTTTCTCAGCTTCAACGTTACTTCTCATACGCATCTCATGATTTTCAACTCGAGGTGGTTGATTTAGAGGTTTATGACTCATTCGAGGAGCATCCTATTTGGATTATTGATCAAAATGAGAAGGTTCTCCATGGCCGTTCTATTCCTCTGGTATGAGTGATATGGAAGAATGGGCAAGTACAGGATGAGAAATGGGAGAGGGAGGCCGATGTACGATCGCAGTGGCTAAATCTGTTTGAGGATTCTTCTTCTACGCTACCTTGCTAGGGAAATTCGAGGGTGAATTTCTTTACGTTAGGAAATTTTTAAAAAACGGGTTCTTTTTTTCATGTATGATTTCATTTATGATATTTTTTTAGGGAAAAGAGATATTTCTGGAAATTTTTGGAGTACACGTCGTGTACTCATTTTCCGCACGTAGTCGTGTGCTGGCTGCATAACGGCTGAGCACACAGCCACTTGTGGTGACCTGGAGACTGCCTAAAGCGAAGGATGGGAATGGAAAGTACACATCGTGTAATTGTAAATAAAATGTTATGTACTTTATTTTTTTTTCTTTTAATAGACCAAGGTCGCATCTAATCAACAGAATCTATTCATCTTCATTTGTATCATCTAGGGAGTGACCGTATGGGTTCAGATCTTCTCTGAGCCCCTTACTCGCCATCTGTTCTCTAAATCAAACTCCATCAGTTGCGTTGGATCTGCATCACTGAGTTCTTCCTTCTTCTAGAACTTCATATCCTTTTTATCCTCTTTCACGAGTTATCCTCGGTTGAACGCTTTTAATGTTTTTGTAGATCTATGGCGTTCCTGGGTGATTGAATGCCTAATGTTCATGTATATTGATCTCATGATGTTGAGGTATGTTTTTTGTTCTTTTCCATAGTTAGTCATTGAATATTATATGCAAAAGTGCCCAATAGCCATGAACAGGGTATTGCGTGTTTATGGTTTTAGCCATGTTTTTACTTCTATGCATTGTTTGTTTGAATAGAGGTTGATTGTTTATGAATAGGGTTAATTTTTCCATGATATGTAGGGTTTTCCCTTGTTTTCTTGTTTTGACCATTTGGTCTAGCATTAGTTGTTGGGCTACTGTTTTCTTTTCAGGCCTAGTATTGTTAGGATGGAGTGATTATTATCTAAAATGCTATGATATGATTTTTATTATTTATCCAAGAAGTTCTTGAGGTTTAATTTGGCTACCACATATCATTTTCTCATGACTGACTTACACATGGCTGTGAGAACCTGGTGTAGTAGACCATTGAGAGAATGGATGTTGATGGATTCTCTAGAGTGTATGTTTACTGTTACGTTGTGAGACCATAGGCTGGATGGACTTTGTGATCCCTCAGAGTGTCTTTTATTTCATTGATACATGCCACATGGGAATTGGATGTTGAATGCTTCTTTAGAGTGCATTTTAGTTACCGATATGAGACAATAGGGGGAATTTATGGTTAGTGATTCCTCAAATTGTCTTTTCTAATGCTAAACCAATGGTGTTAGTCTTTGTGTACTTCCCAGAGGGTTACCTTCTATTGATTAGCTTCTTACTTGGTATATGAAAATGAATGCAATTGATTTTATATGATTTTTACAATGTGTACTTCCTTGCTTTCTTCTTAATTTTGTTTATTTCCTATCATATATATATTCACTATATATTAGTCATATATCGTTTGCTGGTTGCATACTGGGATTCTTCTCACACCCTATTTGGGTCATGAATTTGGGCCCACACAGATTATATTGTCACAGGTCAATATAAGGGAAATCACCCTTCTACTATAGGTACATGATTGATGTGGAGCTAGGGAGGAGGAGACCAAGTTGGGGATTGTGATGATGTGGAGTTGTTTAATGCCTTTCTTTTGTACTTGGTTTTGTTTTTTATTCTATCATTGTGATTTTTTTGGCTGCTTTCCAAGACATATGTATCATGCATCATGTGTAGAAGTTTTATCTAGTTGTTTATTTCTTCATCCTTATTCTATTTTCTTATTGAAAGCTTTTACTTATTATACTATTATTTTAGGTTTTATGTCCATTGTGTTACTCTTCCAATGAGGGCATAGTTTTTCCATTATCACACCCAAGCCCCTCACTGCTAGTCAGCAGCCTCTAGCATTCAGGGAAATTTTCATGAGGCCATGTGACAATTCGGGTACGGGGTGCCTCTGGGAGGATTCTGGAACTGGGATGTTATAATGAAAACATTCCATTTTATATTTTAGTAGGATATCTAAAAATCATATTACAATAGAAATACCATCCACCAACGCTGTTGTAAGTTCATATCATACACAGAAAAGGTAAACCTCAAACACTTTTGATCCGTGAAAACTGTAATGTGATCCACAATGAGGTAATTCCTCCACAACTTCAGTGAAAACAGAACCACTGCTAACTTCAATTCGTGGGTGGCATTGTTATACTAATAGGGGTGTAACTTCCTAGACTCTTAAAAGATCACCACCAACTACTGCAACAGCATATATCATAATCCTACATGTGAAAATCAAAAAACACCTCAAATATAACCAATTCCAAAGGAAACTTGAGTAGTGGAGCACTAACCAATTTCCATTTCATGTAATAGAATGTTTCCTAGAAAATATCACAACACAAAATATCATGGTCTTTCACAGTCAAAGATATAAATGGGGTTGAAACATGAGATAAATCATGTATAAACATCCGATAATACCATGAGAGACCACAGTAACTATAAACTACTTCCATGTTCATGGGTTCTGGCCATTAAAAAAATGCATCAAACATCGAAAGGTCTATTATCACACCTTATTGATACACCACATGCCCTAAAAATACACCTCTCATGTCTAGAAAATACACTTGGGCAACATTACATAGAACTGGTGGTGTCAAAGAATATTCAAGATAGTTCAGAGATGCTCGACATGCTCCATCTAGGACTTCAAGTATATAAATATATCACCAATGAATATGATGGAAACCCAATCCAGGAACTCACAAAACAAATAGTTCATAAGACACATGATCAAGGATTGTGTATTCATAACTCCGAATGTAATGACTACAAACCTGAAAATAGCATACCTGCATTTGAAGGTAGTATTCCAGATATCACCATCCTTCACCCTCTACTAGAGATATCATGAATGCAGATCAATCATAGATAACCAACTCAACCATCATATCTGGTCAAAAAGATATTCAATCCTCAGAAGAGGGTAACTGTTTTGACCATTGCTTGATTCTACATTCGTTATTCTTTACACAACCTCATACTAATATCCTTCTTCTTGAAGAACAAAAATGGAGAACCCCATGGTGAAAAATTGGTCATGATAAAACACCTACGTATCAGGTCATCTCTCTAAACCCTCAACCCCAGAATCTCAAATAGTGATATCTGATAAGGATTCATCAAAAAAGGATAAGAACAAAGTTTCAAGTCTCTCTCGAACTCAAAATCACATAGAGGGGTTAGCATCACTACATCATGGGGGTAATCATCCATGAACTCCCCAATGAACATAGGAACATCTACCATCTCAACATGAAATAACTCCACAAAAAACACATCCAAATAGGAAAGAATGGTTTAAACTTGTCGACTACCCACCTGCCATCCCCAATATCAAAATAAAAACAAATGAAGGACATCCACATACAAAAACACGACTCTCGACCAGAAGCAGCTGATAATAGAACATATGGAATATAACTTGTTGATGATGAGGATAATATAGTATATTTTTATCTGCAATAAGAAAATGTCCCAAAGAGATTGATGTGTCCCCACCATCAGTCTGCACCTCCATCACACATCAAACAAGCTCGTCTGTCCCCTAACTCATGTAGTCAACTACATGGGAATAGAAATCATATCTACTTCTAGTCCCATGGAATTTTCTAGAGTGTGTGAAACAATGGATTGAAAAGCTTCGGAAGAAAACAAGGCATAAAGATGGTTACTAAACAAAACTATTTTACCTTTAATGGTATCTGGACCATTTGGAACTACTGCCTCCACTATAGGCAAGTGACCATGCCTATATCATATACCTCCCTGGTGATGAATAGCTCTACGACCACACTCAATTCATAGTCCCATAACATGAGTAACATCATGTTTTTGGCCTCTACCTACCCCATATCACCTCAGTGAAGCATAAGCTAGCTACATAAAATGGCCTCACCGGAAATTTCTACTGAATATGGAATTGAACTTATCCACCTCTACAAAAAACTTCATGGTGAAACACTAGGAACTAGTTTTGGTGATGAAAACAAACCCCAAAACCGAAACACATTGGCTAAAAGATCCCACGAAAATAAAAAATACCACTAATACCCAAAAGGTTAGAAAGGAATATCTTGAGCTCAACTCTATACCATTTCAACCCTCAAAGGTCCTGGTTCTTAAGGCCTTCCACTGGAAAGTATTCTCCTCGAGGAAACCTACTTGTTCACCTGCCATTGAAAGCTTCATCATGAGTGCATTTGGCCAAACACTTCTACCATATTTTAATCCTTCAGATACATTGGAAAACATAAAAGGAGTTACCTGATACTAGATAAAAGGATGTAGTTCATCCTCAAGACATTTCACATGAGACTCCTCATCTACAAAAATATCTGGGGAAAATACAGAAGCTCCAGGAACTTGATTCCCAACTCCCACATGAACATGCTCCCCTATGGAAGAGAAAGATTCTCCTACGTTTTACTACCTTTATGGTTGAAGAAATGAACTCTGAATGAATATTTTTTGGGATTTCCACTCACAAAACATCTACCTCCTTCCTCCCTCCTACATAAAGTTCCCACCACTAAATCGCAGTTTCCCGCATATGACTAACTTCCAAAGGGACCCATTAATAAATTATGCCCCAGATTAATCTGAAATATATCTTAAGCTCCACCAGCTTTATTTCTATCACCCAATCTGAATCAATTCCCTCATACATCCCTAGAGCCTGCTAGAGGAAAGTGCACAATGTCCTCTTTCACTGATCATCCCCCTCTACTAGATCATCCCATACGATAATCAACCAGATCACCCTGTTAAACCTCACTTTCCTGATCCACACGCGAATGATGAACCCGATCCATAGCTGAGTAAAAAACAAGGTATTCCTTTGCACAAGTAGAATGTAATTTAATTATGATTAATTTAAACCCATTTAATTAATTTCCTTATTCATGTCAAAAGTCCCAAAAGAATGTAATTCAAATAAGAACATGAGTCATTATGATGCATGTACCTATCAAATGTATCTACCCTACAAAAGGTCTATCTATCTTGGCTATTCAATAAGCATATAGTCAATGTAGTAGATTATAATGGGCACTAAAATCCCATGTCCTAGGTAGTCACCCTGGCCTATGTCCACACCAAGGTCAACTATCACTATTTTCATACCACCCCATGAAATCTAAACTATTCATAACACTAAACTATATTATATATCTAAAAAAATATTCCATTGATACGAATGTACCATGACCCCATCCATTCAATAATACCTCAATGAGGGGAGAGAAATAATGAACCTAATGTCCCACCTCTAGTAGGCCCCTATGAGGAATCTATCAATGAGGTTATCAAAAATCGCATATATGGGAGGCATTTCCCCTTATAATATAAATTGGATTAGGAGATAATACAGATCATCCACAAAGAACTCAAAAACAAAATATTAAAATAATTCCAAAAATCATCTCACATGCATGTTTAAATAGAACTAATATATAAATAATATATTTTCCAAATTATATACATAAAATTATATAAAATGTAGTGACTCAAAAACTATAAAGGATTGTATCTAGTAAGTCCTAGGAAAGTCCAGATATTCCACCTATAAATTTAAATTTAGTTATATATATGTTTGGTGGGCATACAAGTATACTCCATAAGAAATATAAAGTGCCAAATGAACATGTGAAAGAAGAAAACTAATGAACTTATGAGAAAATATCTAAACCAAACACTGCCAATCAAGGTAAACTAACCATACCATCCTCCATAAGGCAAACTCAACAAATAATATAAACCAAGTAATATAATATAATATGAATCACATCGATAAGGGTACCCCACACCACTTCACAATCAGTATGACACACTCAAACCCAACACCGTATGTCCTAGAACTACCATCTCTTCCATATACCAGATCGATCCTCAAGAACAATCACAACACACCTCACCTATAAATACATAGGCTTGGCACCCGATAAGAACAACTACACACATCTCACCCACAGACACATGGGCTATAACATCTCTCATGCGAAAACCTGGGCTACCACATCTTTTCCAAAGACACCTGATCAATCACAACAACTATCTAATTAACTAACATACATCCATCCATCATATCATTTGAAACACCTAACTGTCATGGATGAATGATTGGGAAAGCAAGGGAAACCGACCATTTTTACTCCTCATCAAATGATAGAAGAAACAACCCCATATGACAATGCATGTTTTGGCACATAGTGACTGACATGGGTGGGGTGCGTATAGAAATCACAAGAATGTACATGTTTAAATATATAATATCAAACACTCAAGCCTTACCTAAGGGTTAAAAAACCAAAAAAAAATCAGAACACATTCACATTTTCTTTCCACCAATAAATGTATAACACCTCACTACAAGTCCCAAATCCCATTTCACATTTCCAACCAATTATTTTTAATAGTTAAATTATTTTCATTAATTAGAATAAAACACATTTTACCACACAAGACACCATTTAATATTTCATTAAACATTTTGATCCCATTATGTTATCCAGCTGATGCCATTATAAACAATGTTAAACAATTATTCATTTATTTATTCCATCGATACCCGGACATCTAGCATGAAACAACCACATATCAAAAGAAACTTAACATAAATATCATACCATCACCTCTCCACCCCAATATAATGACCAAACGAACCACCCCGCCACACCAAATGCACATCCAAAACAACCACCTCCTAATTATATAGAATGCACAACCAAACAAACAACCTCTTTACTTACCCAAAAGTACAGCCAAACAAACCACCTCTATGCCACCTCAAAAAGCGTAGAGGAATCAAACCATCTCCTTGTCACCCCAAAATCATGGAAAAAATACAACAAATATTACCCCACAACCCAACCACACATCACCAAAACACAATATAGGTCATAGATCACAACATATCAATATTCATTTACTAATTTATAAATGCAATTTTATCCGGATCAAATTTATTTGCGGGGCGTTATCATACAAAACAAAATCATGGGGAACCCACTTAATTATGCTAGTATATGTAATTAAGAAAGATCCATTTAGTGGAACATTAAAAATAACAATAGATTCAATACATTTATCCAACTCAAACAAATCCCCCAATGGACAAAATTTTCAGTATGGCATTATGGTCGAACAATCACAACATCAAAAATAATATCAATGTCGTAATAGAATGCGAATAACATTTACTTATTTGAATTAAATTAATCAATTTTTTTTTATATTTTAATATGATGGAAAAACCAAATACCCTAGATAAACAGAAGTATACCCCTCCCACATGATATATAAATATTAGGAAAGGAGGGAATCCCTACCTCCAAGAAGCATTCTCGACATACTACGCACCACATGGTGAATAAGAACAACCACAAACCACAACCGCACCATGAGAAAAACAGATCAAATTAGTCCCCAATAAAATTCCATCAATATGAAACCTCAAAACCCCACAAACCTAAATAAAATCACCATAGGAATCCCCTAGTTAAAAATAGATTAAAACCAACCTATGAGGGATAAGAACCTAAAATAGATCATCAATGGACTGCCAACAAACAACCGTTAGGACCAACAGATCAAATGGATATGAAGAAATCTTAAATAACTCCTTGGGGGAACCTAGGGTTTTCCCAAAATGAGAGGAAAAATAATCCATGACCGAATTAATGAAAATTTGTCCTAAAAAAACTTTTAAAACTACACACCATCAGGGATTTACCTGACTTGGAACCCCCTTACATGTCATGTAATCCTCAGGGTACATTTTTTATGAAAAAGCATCACATTTTTATTATTTAACCAAAAAATATACATGTAAAGAACCATACTTGGAAAATTCATCAAAACATCTCTCACATTTTGTATTACACTTACACGCTATGTATTTCCCACAACAGCTTTGTTGAACCTCCAACACCCACAAAAACTCTCAGAACCTCCCTTAATCACCTCTAACAACCACAACATATTATGTAATGGTCCAGGAAGGAACACGAAGTTAACTAAAACATGAAATTAACCAAGATAGGTGCCATATATAATAGTCATTGGGGAAAACATGGCACATGATTTGGGAAAACATGATGCTAAACTATGCACCCTTTTTTGGGTGAAAATAATATTTTTCCATTAATGAACCCTTTAACCCTATTATACTTTTCCTCTATATTTTTTCTAATGGTGGTTCTTGGATTTCTACTCCCATAGGCTTCCCCAAATCCAATATAGGAATTATGCTATATCTATGGTCTGTTGTCCAATTATTGATCCATAAAAGGAATTTGATTCCTTAAGGTGAGAACTTGAATCCTCTCCCTTCCTAGAAATTTTTATACTAGAATCCATTGAAATATTTATGTTCAAGCTTGATTTATCTACTTTCACGGAATTATTTAATTTTGTAGATATATTACATACTAATTTGACTGTGAGGATGATATCACGAAAGGAGTCATCTATGGACTTTAAGTCCGTGGTCTCGTTGTTTTCCCCATGAGTTTTGTTGTCTCGTAGCAATGTTATTGTTCCACATGACGAATTTTGCTGAGCATCCACTTATTATTGATTTCTTCATATAAAAATGAACATTTCACCAATATAAACACCCTTTTTAATATATTTTCTATTTTTGAGGTTTGATATCACATTTATGGACACCCCTTAGTTTTGAAACTTTGAGTTGTCCCATTTTAGGTAATTAATCGCAAAACACCATTTAGATTCATATTTGACATAAAATGTAATTGAATATTATTTATGAATGTTTATGGGACCCAAATTTCAACTTTGAATTTTTATCTACCAATAGTTAGAATTTATCATGTAGGCAATTTCCTTAGATGACCATGTCACCTCGTAAGTGAATCAATGTGAATTTTAAATTGATTATACATGTTCAAATGGTTTAAATAGATTGTTCAAGTGGAATGGATAATAGATGATGGGATTAATTATAAAAATGTACTAAATTAATTAAATGAAATAGTTTACTAATGGTGTTAAAGACATACCTATTACTTTACTTCCTAGATATAATTGACCATGAATATTGAGAAGAGTTAGAGATAATGCATTATTCCTAATTATTATTAAATAAAAATTGAGAGATGTTTTGGTAAGATGGTATGGTCTTATTTGAACATGACGGTATAACTATCCTTTACATCATGTGTTGATCACGACATCTCACACCACTGACACTAGTAGGATAGTGGGATGGATACACCATGTTCTTTTGTTCGAGTGATGATGTGATGGCTCACTCACCATAACAGGTGTCATGAATAATGAGCCAAAATATTCTTGGGATTTAGGGAATGAAACCGAGTTCTTTATATTATAAGATCGTTGGACTGGTCATGGATGACTGAGTTATGCCCTGGTCCAGCCATCAACTACTATTCCAAGTATATTTCAACTTACGTCCGCACATACTTGGTTAATATAGATGGAATAAACATATAACTATACTATATATATATATAAATATATATTACTACTATATATATAATGACTAATTATTCATTCCACCCAACATTGAGCTAAATCAGGTAGAGCTGCTATGTGTCCTATATGAACCTGAGTTACTAGTTTTTTATTTATTTATATCTATATATTATTTCACTATTACATGAACACTGTTTAGTTACGAGAACTATATGGATTAATTATAGAGACCGTTGGTGGTATCCAGATGATATTTTATCTCACACACTACATGGGAAGCCTTTGGTACCCGAGAAGTATATATGACTATAGATTTTGAATGAGAGCATGGTCCATACTACAAGTTGTTGATATGCTTACCTATAGTTGGATGTTAAGAGAAGATGATTGAGCATACACTGAAGATTCTAGTGGAGTAGTTTTCTTGTTCTTTTTATAATTTTTTATATGAATATTTTATGTCAATTACCCCATTCCATTTTTTTATATTATCATTTCATGCATATATGTATATGAAACTTCTATAGTGGCATATTATATATTGTTAGTTGTCCTGTTATTATTCTTTTACAGAATTATTTATTTTGTAGGTTTATATAAAATTCTTATACTATTGTGTGTTTTATTTTGTATCTGATGTACCACTCTGATATTAGGGTATACTCTTCCCACCATACCACCTTTGCACCATTGATGCTAGTCAAAACCTCTACTGTGTGGGGAGGTGTGCTTGAGGCCATGTGACCCACAAGATTGGGGCACAGTCTATATGGAAAGGCAGTTAGGACATTAAAAGTGGAATCATTGATGTATTTTTCCTTTGTATTACTATTTGTGTAACAGAAAAGAGACTAGGAGTTAAAGGAATTTGAAATTTGACCTTGTTTTGGGATATAGCTAACCCATGTATAGAGGAAACACAAATTATCATGGACATGAAATTTTTATTATTGTTTTATCATGTTATTTTTTATTTGACTTCACCCTCGGGTGACACACTTTTTTATCTTATAATTATAATTAGTATTATTAAAATGAAATTTATTTTCATACGCTAAATGAAATTAGTTAAATTCATTAGGTCACACATCATTATGGGCATAATAAGTGTAATGTGCCATGCATTTTTTCATGTCACATTTATTTTTAGCATGAATTTTAAACTTTAATTTATTTAGATCCATGATTATGTATCGAAATGTGTTGAAATTCCAGACAATGATTGTGAAAAAAAATTGATTATTAAAGTGTGTTCCATAACATAATAATGTTTTCTAGAATAGGATAAAGTTAATTACTTAAATGGTCAATTATGGCATGTTGATCAACAGACCATTGGTCACATGGGCTGGAATATAACATGATATAGATTAAGTGGATTCCCTATTTTTTTCATAAAAATTATGGGTACTTATGGAATGGGAATTTTAATCCATTTAATTCAACAAATTTAAACTGATTTATATATTTTAACAATAATTTTATTAAAATGAATATGAATTTTCAAGTGAAATTGGTTATCCTATACATGTGAAATAGAGACGAAGGACCCGATCCTAGACATGGTAATTTGTAGTGGGGTAACTCTTACATTATTATGGTTGTTTGGTATCTTTTATCATCAAGACCAGGATTCCGGAGAAGGCAGAGAGGTTTGATCATTTCTATAAGAAGGATTTATACATTTCATAGGTTTATATCCACAGTCATTTACGTTGTTAAAATATCTTCTATAAGAAGTTTTAGGAATTATAGTATTAGGTTTCCATGATTTCCCCCATTCACAAACCTTGATGGAAATGATGAACATGCTCCTAAGGAAGAATGTCGTGAGAAAAAATTGGTTCCTCCTTTAGTGTCACATGTGGCACCTCTTCATTTTCCATAAATAAGAACAAAATCCATGTTTAAGGAAGGTTTTCATTGTATGTTGTAGAATATGGAAGTGGTAGTTTGACCTGCCCTGTGTATGGAATACTTGACTCAATAAGTCCGGCAACAACATCCTCCCACCTTTTCATGGGGATGGATGACCTCATACAACCGATTCATAGATCAAAGATATCCTTTCTATATTCAATCATGTGAATATTCCCCTAGAGAGGATAGTCAAGTTATCTATGTCTATGACGTGAAATTACTCCATGTGGTGGTGGGAAGTTATCACCTAGGAAGATCGACACCGTGATATGGTCTAGGTAGAATTGAAGATGATCTTCTAAAACTAGTTCTTTCCCTAAACTATGAGGGATGATGGAGCTTTATAATTCATGAAACTACAGTTTGGGGGTATATATGTTCTGGAATATTATGCTCGTATTACTGAGTTATAGTGTTATTATCTTACTCTTGCAGGTGATGATGTAATGATTAATAGGAAATTAGAGGATGAGATGGTTTACACCATTCTATCGTAGGTCAATGTATTCATGTTGACAACCATTTTCGAAATTTTCAAATAGGTCCTTATCAATGAGTGAAAATTGAGGGAAGATTATTGTGTGAGTCATAGTGGTTCAAAAAATAGATCTACAAGTGGTTCTGCTACTTGGAAAATAGGCATTCTAAGGTTACTCATTGAGGTAGCCAAAGTCAGCGTCCTTATGTTTATAATTTTCTAATATTTAACCATTGATGTAATCTATGATACATAAAAAATATTTTATTGTGTGATCTATTGTATTGAATAGGATATAGAAGGTTGGGACACATCTATTGTTTCCGTAGAATGTTTATATTAGTGTCTAGAGATCTGGGATATGCAAAAACTCCACAATCATGATTGTGGTCAGTGGGATCATGAAAAATTGGTAGATGTAATACCACTGGCCAATTAAGCCAAGGTGGTAATCAATGAAGAGGTAGTAATAATTATGATTCTTAGTGAAAACAAAGTAGTATTTCTCATGGAATTCATGTAGTGACTCAGGTCCATGGTATAGTCTAGTTACACACAGTCCATCCAATGCTGGAGGAATAGAGCATCAAACCTTCTACTGAATGATATACTATTATGGTATCCCCTACTATATTGTATACTTTATTTTACATAATCGCATCTCACTCATTATATCTGAGGCAATAGAAAATTTCTAGGCCTCAATATCGAGAACTTATATGATTTTTTGATGATAGATACCACATAAGGTATCTGAAAAAAGGGACTTCCACACTGTAAGGATTTTCCCCTTAAGATAAGAGGTTACCATTTTCTATAGAACCTCTTCATCCTCGACATGATGGGATCTGATGTACTTGTCATAATTACCTTTTTGGATCCCTATTGGACACATATTGACTTCTACAACTGTAGGGTGATGTTTACATTAGCTGAGGGTGGTATGAAAATCCATAAGGGAAAATGGGATGTCAATGCAACTAGAGCTGCACCCAAGTAGGAGTGGTTGCGTAATATGGAAAAGCAGAACACCTATCTCATCCTAGAAGACTAGGGATTACGAAACACTATTTTACATCTGTACTGTACTATTTTAGGGTCATCTTTATTGATGACTTCATTGGTCTACCTCTAGTGAAAGGTATATAGTTTACTATTGTACTTGTTCCAGGAGCATCACCTCTGAAAATTCCTCCTTATAGGAACTAATGGATATTTGGACCTCAAGAAGTAATTGGAGGATATATAAAATAAATTATTCATACACCTAAATAATTCTCAACATTGTTCACCAAACATTTTTCCACGAATATGAATAGCACACTCAAGGTTTTCGTGGATTATCATAATTTTAACCAGTTCACAATCATGAATCTTTATCCACTTCACAGAAATGCTTAAATATTTGATTCTCTATGAATTTTAAATGTGTTTTAAATGATATATTAGAGTTTGGGATTTCATCATGTGATCCTTATGAATTTTGAAATACCTCAAATGGAATTATTGAGCTGGTATAGTCTCTAAAAGTACCTAGTTATGTAGTTTGGACTCACGAACACACCTACAGTATTCTTGGATCTTATTATTTGTGTTTTCAACCTATATCTAGATTCCTTTATGGTAGTCTTTGTTGATGATATCTTATTATATTCAGGCTCTATACATGACCATTCAAAACATCTTTTTATCTTGTTTAATACACTGAAAGAGCTTGATATCAATTCTATGATCAATAAATGCAACTTTTGGATTGAAAAAGTCCACGTCCTAGGTCCCATTACCTAAAAGTCGGATGTTTCAGTAGACCTATAGAAAGTGATAATGTAGTTTCTTGGGATAATCCAATGAATTTAATTGGAATTTAGAGATTCTTAGGTCTAGTGTAATATTATATATTCATCATCTAGGATTTATCATGTCTTGTAGTGTCTCTTACAAGCTTGATAAAATAATTTTTGAAATTCATATGGTTAGAATATTATAAAGAATCCATTCAAGAGTTGAAGGGACATTTTAATTCAGTTCTGATACTGATTCTACAGGATCCAGGAAAGAGTTATACTCTATAATATGAAACATCAGGTAACGATATTGTAGTTATTATGATGTAGGATGAGTGAGTCATCATGTATGAGTCATGTCAGTTGGGGCATTGCAAGTGGAATTACCGGACGAATTACATTGATCTAGATAATGTAGTTCATTTTCTACAATATTGGAGACAATATCTACTTGTAGATAATTTTTTTATTTATATATCCCAAAATCCTCATGTAAATCTTTGCATAGTGAGATCTAAATATTAGACCGTACGGTTGGGGTTGAGTACCTACTGTCATTTTATTTTGAGCTTGTCTACATGTCTGGTAAAGGGAATTCAATGGACGATGCTCTGAGCCAGAATACTCAAACATAGGTTTTTAATAAATCTAGTGGAGAATATAATCTCATGGTCCTATAATGAGAGATGTATATTTTGGTTGGGCAAAACCATGGTAATACTATCCTATTAGAATTTTCAATAACTTCTACTCTCCTTGAATAGGTTTGAATGGGGAAATTATCTGATCTTGATGGCCTAGTTCTAAGGGAAAGCATCTCATTTGATGATACATCTTTAGGGTAGTCTACGGATGGATATTATGATTTTTATTATTTTCACTACTGGAAATTTACCATATACCCACATTTTGAAACCATGGGTATAACCCGAAAAACCGTGGGTATATGCTATATCCATGATTTCTAGTTACTTTGGGGAATTGATCCATCTGTAGGGCCTTGAGATATAACCATGGTTTGATATTCCTATACCTATGGTTTCCAAACCATGGGTATAGGTATAATCCATCGTGTCCATACCCCTATACACATGGTTTTAAAATAGTGGGTGTAGCTTTTAAAAAATACGTGATCACCGGTTTCGAACCCTATATCAATAGATTATCATTCAAGAACCTAACCACTACCCCATATTCAATAATTATTAAATAATTATATATTTATATATATAAGTTTATATAAAAATTGAGTAGAGGTGAAAACCCAATGGGAATATTTGTTCCTTCAATCTATTTTCCTATGGATTTTTCCCACTATAATACATAAATGCTATACACACATTTTTCCAAAACAAAGGGTATAGGTTTTAGAAAATAACCTATTCTAATTTTATTTTAAAAACATGGGTATAGGTCTCGACAAAAACCCCATACCTACGATTTCCCAAAAATTTTGGGTATAGGTTCTCATACAATCCCTATACCCATTATTTTGGGATTATTGTGTGTATAGGGTTATTTTATGGTAGTGTTTGTTGTGTATAAGTCCTAGAAGATATAATAGAGAAGTAGATGTGGGAATTCAATGCCTTCTGATGGGTAGTTCAATCCAGTGTCACCAAAATGTTTTGGGATATACGCGACCAATACTGATCAAATTGTATGAAAATGGAGATTTCTAGTTTCATCCCTCATTGTTCCAGCAGTCAAAAAGTGATGGTGGAACATCAGTATTCAGAAGGTATTTTTCATCCATTTTTCTATTATCTAATGGAAATGGGATGATGTTTTAAATGGATTTCATGGATTTTATACTCATATCACCTCATGGTTATGATATAGTGTGTTTTTTCATTGATCATTTGAAAATGGACTCACACTGAATTCTTGTGTGGGAGTCCTTCTAAGTAGATAATATAAGATGGTTGTAAGTAAATGAGGT
Organism: Viscum album; assembly: GCA_963277665.1. Lineage (NCBI taxonomy): Eukaryota > Viridiplantae > Streptophyta > Magnoliopsida > Santalales > Viscaceae > Viscum > Viscum album. Next base: position 277,998,667 of record OY728127.1, read on the forward strand.
TTTTCATCTTCATAGATATCCCCATTATTTAGTTTGGAATATATATTATTACAATACATAATGATTCTTGAAGGGGTTGCATAAGTATTTGGGTACATAGGTTCTTATGATCACGAACTGTGACCCAAAAACTAATCAACAAATGGAGGATACTATTTAGGTTAAAGAGAAAATGCCCTATGCATGTGTCCATGACATGGGGGGTCTTGGGAGAAACAAGTTTCCCTAATTTATTTCGATAATAATAACATATTCCAAGATACCATCAAAATTGATCTTTATAAATCCTTATATGGTAGGTATTTATTCTCACCTCAATGATGTCTATCGGTTGGAGATGTAGCTATAATTGGGCCACATCTTGTAAAGGTGACTATAAAGAAGATCCATCTAATCAAAAATCACCTGATGAAAGATTAGTCCATACTGTAGTTTCATGCTAATAGGCACCAGTGACCTATCGAGTTCAATTTCAGAGAATAAGTTTTCTTATGATTATTTCCAATGATGGGGCATAGACATATTTATATATAGGGTAAGATCTCACCATGGTTCATTTTACCCTTTGAGTTTGTGAAATAGATTCGACCATTGGTTTACATGGTAGGAATTATTATACATACTGGCCGATGAATGATGTCTTTCACATATCTCAACTTTACCGATACTATTCAGACCCATCACATGTCTTTCATCCTGATGATGTTTAATTGTATTTATATACTTATTTCAGGGAGTATACAGTATGTATTGTTGATATAAGCATGAAGAAACTCTGAGGTAGGTCGGTCCCATTGGTATGTGTGATACAACATCATGACCAGGTGTAGGAAAATATATCGGAATGGGAAACTGATGTACGATCTTAGTGGTTTAAACACTTTCATGACAATACCTCCTTACCCTATGAAGTCTAACACTGAGCCATGTTTCGCTAAATATGGGAGGTTTAATAACCAATATTTTTCAAGAATGTATGATTCATTTGTTTTTCTATTTAAATAAATTAAAACCCTTAATAGAGTTTCATAATAAAGTCACGGAGGACTCAGGTGTGATCAGGGATTTTTTAGAGCCCGAATCCCCGAAATGGGAAGACTGTACTGGGACACACGGTTAGGAAAAACAATTCTACCAAGACTATACAATTTTGCTAAACTATACGGTTGTAGAAAGTCGAGACATGGGGGCCAGATGGTTTTGTATGACCATGCAACCTAAGGTTTATTGTCGTTTGGTTCTAGAGACATTTGCGACATAGTGATTTTTCACAATTTCAACTTGGTTAGTAAAATTGTGTGCCAAACCATTCACTATTACCCATTATAGTTGTGAATATTATACCCTTGACATGGGGTTTTTTTCAACCATGTGTTCAAACCATGTGCCCTTGTTTTTTGGGTGCAATGTCAGGTTTTCATTTAATTAAACTTTTAGACCTATTTTCCTTTTCCTCATTCTTATCCTATAGTTGTTCTTTGTTTTATCCACCCATATATCTCACTCAATAAAATATTAATAATTTTAATATCTCTGTGATTCGGTTTCTGATTCAAGATCCATCAAAGGAATTGGATTCCTTATTTCGAGCTCTGGAATTCTCTTTATTCCTATCTAATTTTATCTTGGCATCTGTTTCAATTTTTTAGGTGCATGATCATTTTAATTATTTGTAGGTAATGTTAACAATTCTTATATCTCTTAAAAAATTCTCCAAATTTGATTCTATTTAGTAGTTTATAGGTTGTTTATTTCATTTAAGGACACCCATTGGGTGTGTCACTTTGAATTGGACTTTGTAGCTAACTGATAAATTTCTCGGTAGACCATTTAGATTTAAAATTATACATAAAATAAAATTTAATCTCATATATGAATGCCTATATGACCCAATGAACCTATTATGTTTTTTGGATCTTCTTATAGTTGGAATTTATTATATAGGTAGTTTCCTTATTTGACAATATCACATCCTAAGTGACTCAATGAGATTTTTATGTTTAATTTCAATGATTGAATAGTTTAAATCAATTGATTGAGTCGAATGGATAACACATTTTTGTTAGGATTATTATAATTAAATAAATGGATATAATAAAAATTTATTACATTGGGTGGAAATTATATTCCTATAACATATTATTTATAAAATGCATTTTGAAGTGTACTTAATGGATAGAATTGAACATGACTATTGAGAAGCCTGATAGGTAATGCCTCATTTATAATTATTATTAAATATTCCTTGTTAGATGTTCTGGTATGATGGTAAGGGTTATGATTATCATTATAGTATCATACTCCCTTACATTGGGTGTCGAGCATGGACTCTCGCACCATTGACAATATTAAGGTGGGATTGATGCGCCACATTCCATTGTTCCAGTGATGACATGATGGATCACTCACCATCCTGAGTGTTGGGTATGATGCCTCACACTTTTATTGGGATGTTTGGAATGTACCCTAATTCATGGTTCTATAGACTCTTTATATGAGTCATGGATTTCTGAGTTAAGCACTGGTCTATCCAGAAACAAGTATTTCATGTATATGGCCACCTACATCTGGACATAATTTGTTCATATAAGTGGATTGAATATTCAAATTAAAAATACATATACCATTACTATATATATAGTTACTAAACAAATATTCTTCCCAACCATCTAAAAAATCCATTAGAGCTTCAAGGTGTCCTATAAGAACCTGAGAGGCGTGTTGTTTACTTATTTAGCATTGTCTATTATTTCATTATTACATGCAAACTATTTAATTACAAGAAGCACTCATATTACATCTAGTCACCATTAGTGATGGAATGCTGATATTTTGTCTCACAACCTACTCAGGGTGACTTTGGTATAAGAGAAGTTTATATTACTCTAGGTTTGGATAATAGACAGGGCCATGTTCCATTTTTTTGATATTGTTATCTATAGTTATAGATTATGAGAATAGAATAGAGAATACGTTTGATATGCCAGTGGAGAATTTTATGTTCATTATTTACTTTTTTATAGATTTATTTTATGCATGTTTCCATATTTAATTTATTAATATTATAATTCCATGAATCTATGTTTATGAATAATTAATTGTGGATTTTGATTATATTAATAGTTGTTCTGTTATTATTTTTCCACACCTTATTTATTTTATATTTTTATATATGCTTCCTCTACTATTGTATGTTTTATATTGTATCCATTGTGCCACTCTGATATGATGGTATAGTCCCCCAACCATAACACCTTCAGACAATGACTTATAGTCGGTTGCCTCGGGCTTGTGAGGAGTTGTGCTTGAGTCCATGTGACCCACTGAAAAGGGAAGAGATTAAGTGGACCTCGGGTCAAGACTTTACAAATACAATACACTAAATAAAGGGAGAAAATATATTCCTTTGTGGTATCCAATTTTATAATACTTTCATTCATATCTCATCTTTAATTTGAAATTGATTTTTGGTCCATGTTCAAAGGAAACTTCATATTTCATTAAGGAAGACAATAATGACTTCTAAAATAAACCAATTTCCATTATTGGAGAACATGTTCTATTTTTATGGTTTTACATATTGCGACATATCAAATTGTTAAAGTTATCATACTTAGAACACTCATCACATAGGTCCTCCCTTTAACAACATAAATTCCTTCAATGAAGGGTCTATTCATGGAATCCAAAAAAAATCAATATTAATGGAGGTCTTCCTCACATAAATAAGAAAACTTGTGATTAAGGTACATCCCATGGTGGTTCCCAATCAATCAATGAAGGTACTCCCCATGTTGATTTTTGATTCAATAATCACAACAGTCACCCCACAGTTCTAGATTTGGAGGTCTTCAATATATCATGATTAATAGTGAATAATATGATACTTCCCGTGTCAACATATCAGCGGTCTACATCTATAGATCTCCCCCTATAGTCATTTTTATGGGTGTCCTCCCAAAATTAATACAATGGCTGACACTTAAGATCATACCTAGGGTTTAGGTTATAGATCTTCTCCAAAAAATGAATCAAATATATGAACTTGGTTTCCCTTATAAGGAAACCAAAATTTAATTCAAATTCTCCACTATATTTGAAACCAATAAACCAACAACCATATAGTCCATCCCTATATAGATCTAGTGAACAGTTGATGAAATGGTCCTTCACATACATGTAATAATGAATATACTAACAATAAAGGTCCCCACATTATTATCTTCCGTAAAGTTCATCCCTATGATTATACATCACCATAACATTTTTTTCATCCCCATTTCAAAAATATCTTAATGAATCTATCTTAATGAGAGTCAATTTCAAAACCAAGTCCAGTAACATGAGGATGTCCACTTACATCTAGTGGAATCTCATCTGAATACATTGGTGGGTAGTTGAAACAATCATAGTATATGTTTCTAATAGATCATGTGATCATATAGGAAGTTTAAAAAATTCATAATGATTCTATATCACTCAAAAATATGGTGATATATTTAACTTTTTCGTCATAATAGGTTGAAGGAAAATTTGAGGAAGATGAGGAATGTTCCCACGTCATATGGGAAGAATTAGACAAATAAAATATACCGGTGATGTTGTCTCCCATGAACACCCAAAAATATGTTATTCTAGAAATACATAAATAAAATAAAATACCACATATTCCTTGAAAATTTTGGGTTAAATTTTATCAATTCAAATCCAAAAAACGTATATTATGATGGATACGTCAACAACCTCAAATCCCATGATTATTAGTGTCCCCATGTTGAACTGGAAAACCTCTATGTGTCCAGGATTCCCAAATTGGATTACATAAATATCTATAAAATTATTTACAAAATTATAAATAATATCACCTATAGTTATTCATCATTGGATGGAGAGAATTCATGGAATGTATATTTACCCCACTCAATGGTTAACGGGACCATCCCCGTGAGGTGGTCTAAAAAATAATCACCCCAAATATTTATTTTAATATATCAACTGAGTATGTAATTTTTTCAATACAATGAAAAATTTATATAAGTGAATAAAGGAGACACACTCAATGGAAGAATGTAATTATTAGGATCCTACAGTAATATTATAGATATTCTAGTAATTCAAAAAATAAACTCAATTAAAATAAAAAAGTATAGATATATCCAATGGAATACATTCGTCAACCAATGATTCTGAAGTATATTTTAAACCATGATGATGATTATATAATATATACAAATTAAATGAGGCCTATAACTAAAATTTCAATGTCATCATAGGGGAAACCCCATCCCATATAGATAGGAAAATTTTTACATCCACCACTACAACTCGAATCACCAAAAAATACCAAGGAATATAACTAATATTTCCATAGTAGAGGAGAAACTCTACGATGTAGGTTTCAGGGTATCTCTACACATTACATTGTGGAGTTTGGTGTTCTCTATTCATGCATAATACTTATAAGTAGAACCTAAATGAAAACTTATACTTATGATTCATGAGTTACCATAATCAAGATCATGTTTTGATGATGTTTAACGAGACTCCATAAATATTTCTACCCTAAAAAAACCCTGAATTCATCCACAGGGGAACACATCAATGAGATTTTAAAACCCCACAGGGGTCAAAAATCAAAATGATAATCCAGTAAAGGAAAAGAGGATGTTTATTTTTATAAATACCATTAAATATGTTTTGATATATATATTAGGCCTCATGAAAATTTAATTATGTTGAAAAATGGTTTTTACCAATGAAATTTCATTTGTTAATGTCTTCAATAAAAACCCCATCGATATCTTAGAAAATTATACTAATACAAAACTGAATGAAAAAATTAGAAAATTCCCTTCAGAATTTCATCCACATTGAAGTGTCAGAGGAAGTTTTATACACCTAACATATAATGTAGGATCACAATATGGGGGCCCCTACTTACATCCAATTATTTCCAACATGAAAACCTACTATAAAAGAAAATTGAAATTTTTTGGAATCATACACTACTATACACAACATAAAAAGATAAGGCTCTCTATTAAAAGTGAAATATTCACTGGTAAAAATCTAAAATAATGATTTTGGGATACTAAATTCCAAGCTAATTAGGTGAAAATGCTTGATAAGTGTAATTCTCATGTTTAATTTTTCATTCATCCTCCACCTAACACTATTCAAAAAGAGAAAATAAATTTACTAATCTGTGTAAAATCAAGAAAACCAGTCAATATGAGGTCAAATTAGAAAATCCACATTGTTCCAAAATTAGTTTATTACTAGGATTTCATTCTATTAGGGGGGAAAACTAGTTTTTGGATGTAATTCTAGTCTAAATAAACCATGTTACTCCCGTAGGTATATCCAAAAATATAATGTTTATATCGAATGAATGTATATAATCAAATTTTAACCTAATTAATAGTGTATAAAGTGATCATTATGTTCCTTACTTCTAGAATGGAATATATGGAAGGTTAGTTCACACTGGTATAAATGGATAGGAAATCATACACTGAGTTGGTTGATATTACACCCAATCCTTCTAACATTAAGATTATGTGATTCTCAATATTCAATGAAATGAGTGTCTTAGAGCACACCTTATATTCTCCATGTATATGTGAAATATATTAATGCGAACACTAGAAAAATAATAAGTAATGAATCTTAGAATCTTAGTGGAGACGTAAGAGGGTCCTATATTTTAAAAATTTACTAATATTAAAGATGGACTTCTTTTTAAATGTGAAGATATGTAATGAAAATTTTAATATAAATTTAACATAACATTGAGGAAGAAGATTATTCATAATGTCTGCAACTATAAATATCATGCAATTGAGAGGGTCACCAAGTATATTTTTTGGTGGAAAGAATTATCTAACTCCTTGGATGTAGAACTCCCACATGAATAATTTATGGAGATCCATATAAATAAGCTATAAGATGTGATAGATGAAGTGATCATTTATTTGAACTATCTTAGAGGGTATTTAGAGTTTTCCATAGTATTATAATTACTGGATGACTATATTTATCATAAAAAATAAATATATTCTTAAATGGCCCTAAGGCCATAATTTTTATTCATTTTTTATAATAAAATGGTTGAAGGGTAAACCTTGATTTGAAAAGACACAAATGTATTAGAGGAATTCAATCATTACATACTATGACTACTTGAAACTGCCCCTCCCCAGTGAACTCATCAATAAGGGTAACATTCCTGGGAGCATTGGGTGCTCCACCAAGACAACGTACATCGCACATTCCCCATCTAAGAAACGAATTTGAATTTCCTTGTGTATAATATGCATAGTGTCTGAGTCTGGCAGGAATCGAGCCTACACTAGTTTCACTAGTCATCGAGATAGACCAAATAGTGAACCACTCAACCTATTCCATGTGGGGTATAGTAAATAAAAATAACATTATCCTTTATTTATATAGTAATGTTGAATAGTAAAGTGGAGAAAACAAATTTCACTATAAAACAAGTATCAACACCAAATCCATCTTCTGGACCTATCTGTTGTAAGGTAGTGACACCTCATGGGGAAAAAAACTCGTGCTAATGTACAAATATAATAACATAGGATTTTAAGAAATTGAAAAACATTCATAATATTGAAAATAAGAATAATTTTATTAATTTTTTAGAATTAATATATGTAATGTTTTTTACTTTTACATTAAAATTTATTTTATACCTTATCATTGATCAGAGAACCTAATGAGGTAGGGTTGAATAGTCATCCCAACAACTACTATAACCATCATATACTAAGGAAAAATATTTAATATTAATTTGTTTATAAATTATTACTTTATAGTATGGTGGATAAATGTAATTTAATTGTATTCAATCATTCAATTGAAGTGAATAATGTGATAGAAACATCCCCAAAAGAAGAATGTTAATAGACAAAAGTACCAAATATAAATTCATAATTGACTGATGACTGTATGTATATAATTTTAGTAATTCATGCACATACAATCATTAGGGCGTGATTGTATGAACCAATCATAAACATATTTTTCTCTAAAGATAGTGAAAAATTATCATATACCTCGATGTCATTCAAAATCCAGTGTAATCAACAAATAGTGTAATAGGATACAAGAAGATGATCCCATACTAGAATATAAATTTTTTTATATTTGTAAACCTCATTACTGTAATGATTGGAAGGACCTTAATAAATATAATTTCCCTTATAATGATTTTCCATAACAATATTTCTTCAACGCCGTTCACCTAACAAACATATTCATAAATGAAAATAACAGTTATGAAGTTGGTTTCACTGGCATATATCATGGAGGATTTCATAGATATATTGGGAAATAGACATGAGGTGTGATATATAGTATAGGTTTAATCCTTTCCAAAAACGTACATGTATCCTTGAAAAGAGAGATTCACTCTAGAGATTTCTACAAGAACATAATTTTGGAAAGAAATGGTTCAAATATCATTCGTACCAAATCATACTTGTGGATTGACTTCTGAGAAGATAATTATCTACTCCATTTCAAGATACGGTAATACCATCTCAATGTAACTTACAGAAAAAGACACACTATAATTAGATCCGTGGTAGGATATCACCAATATAGTTGATTTTTGTCCACTACACTCCTGGTCTATGAATAAACACATGGTAAGAAGCATATAACATTTAATCATTAAAATTATTTATTGATGTACGTATCCATTGTTACATCATGAATTTCTATTCTTAATTCTCTATTACTTTCCAATATGTTTAGAGAGTCTGTTTATGAGGTTCTTTCTTGCCCTCATGATTTTGAGATTTTAGTTTTCACTACAAAAATATATCATACATAAATGGGTTCTACTAAATTATATATTGTAATATTCTATATGAATCATGATTGGGATTCCACTAAATAAGGTCACATTAGAACATTATACATATCTGGTACAATTGAAAATTTAATTATTTCTCAATCACTTAAGGAAAATTGTTCAATAATACACCTCATACATGTTTGAAATCACCACTACATGGGATACATGGAGGATCATATATCCCCTTGTAATTTGAAAATCTAGTTGTATGAAAAGAGTGACTAGAATAATCTCAGAAATATTAGAGTACAAAATAATTTTTTAGATATTGTATGTAATTTTTTGGTTACTCGTGATTCACCAAGACATAGTCTTCATTTCCATTCCCTGATGGTCATGGCTTCACATGTTTAAAATGATGCACTTTTTTTACCATCAATGCTTAATGTAATATATCGATGGGAAATTCAGAGTAATCTATTTAGATAATTCCCTCTTCATTCTTATAAATATTTATAGATTAGGGAATCATACTAAAGAGGGATGGTAGAAATTTTTTGTTAAGTGGTTAAATATAAATATCTACCCATAATGGGTTGGAAACTACTCAATGGAAACCATGGAATGATTTGGATAATGATTTTTACACCCTATCATTTTAGTCAAATCAATAATTACAAATCTGGGAAGTCATAGTGTCATGTTAAAACTAGATAGGATTCCCAAATCACATTACTTTCTTATGATACAAAAATATATGTCTCTTTTGAGTAGGATTTATCAACAAGGTAAGCGATTCCTATACAATATTTAAACAACAATCTTTATACCAGTTTCTCTTCCTAAGAACGAGCTCCACTAAAATCTAGTTAATATAACGTATGATATTTTACCAATTGAAAATAAACCATTATATAAGAGCATGTGTATTATGAGCCATCCCCTTTATCCAAATGGTACCAGTCGAGTATTATGAACTCCCACACCTTTTAAATGATATTCATCTCAATATGAATGATAATATCTCATTACTATCACTTTAATCTATATAAGTGACTCCATATATCCCTCTTAAGGATTTTAAGGATGGTTATATCTGATATTACACACAAGATTTTAAGTAAGGCGTTTTAATCACATTTAATGAACATAAGCATGTGAATTTTTCTACTAAGCATAAACTGTGACCAATATTAAATAGTGAAACTATGGACCTCAATTAATATGAAGAATTAAACTCCTTTCTCAAACAACACAAGGTTTTTCTAATATGGAATTAAATGAAAATTACTAGGATAGATCCCTAGGAAACCATTCACAATATATACCTACTAATTATCTCCATGTTTATAAAAATGTAGTGATTATAATGAATATGAAAAATTCATCCAAGGTTGAAGATAAGGATGAAAAGTTGATTGATGAGATTTTTTTTGGTTCCAATATCCAAAATGAGTCAACATCATCATTTAAGGACCCATAAATTTTATATATAAATATTACATATAATTAGATCATTATTCAATACATAACATCACAATATACAATGGAACCATAAAGGTTTAGTGTGTTTAGATGATACGACACATAAAATTGGGTATATGAAATATTTAAATTATCTCCAATAATTTTCTTATCATTATATTCACTTATCATACATACCCTAAATAAACCTCTACATCATAACCTGGTAAAGGAAAGATAATAAAGGGTGATATCATATTCATAATAAGGTAAAAATTGGAGATGTCAATTGATGATTGTTTGTGTGCATAAGGGTATGAGATCATGATCCAATATCATACACAATATTTTTTAGATCATAAAATAGAGTCATGTAATTCCACATTATCAATTAAAAATTCATGAATCATATGAGTGAGGAATCATCATAAATTGATAATGATCAATGAGTTAAGATCCCACTAGTAATTATATGTCAAATTATTTGGGAACCATCATATGGATTGAAACCATATTTTATGTCTAGGTTCACTACCTAGACTATTATACAATAGTGGATTAGGAATTGATGCCAATTTCATATATAAAAACAGATAATGAATTACCAAATGTTTATTATAGTGGATTAGTAATCCCTGCATATTTTCCCTTTCAATATGGAATAGGAATCTATATTGATACCTTATAGTGGATCAATCACATCAACACATTTACCATAATTAAATAATGAGATATATAGATATAACCAATACATTAGAGGTATATTACAGACCCTCCATTTACATAATGAATACCCTACATATGTGTCCAAAAATATCCAAATACATTAATTAATTCATCATATCAAAATCAGTCGAAATAAAAAGGTTTTCATAATCATTCAATCATTTCGTCATAGCATAACCCATGTAAAAGAAAAAAATTCATAATGATTTCATCATAAATAAATTAATACATGTTAATGAAATTGGATTCATAGCATAAAAATTTAATCATCATCATCAAAATCCATCTAGAGAAATACGGTGGATGGAATTAGTATATCATAACCCCATTGACTCATAAAAATCCTCTAATGATGTCAATGTAGATGAAAAATTCCCTTAAAATATCATTCTAAACATTCATTGAAAACATGAAAAAATATCAATCTATACTAAAAAATCCATGTTAAAATTTGGATAATATCGAGAAAATACTTTTATTTAAAAACAAAAAAGTATTATTTTAATTGAATCATCAATTTAAATAAAAATCATGAGAGTGGTAAAATCCACTCATGCTGTAATGTTAAATGAAAACATTCCTTTCACACCGTTGTAAAAAGTAAAAAAACATATTTGTTCAGGAAATGTTTCATCAAAAAAATTCATTTTAAAACATTAAAAATAAATTTAAAATTTAATAAAAATGAAAATTATAAATCAATTTAATTGTAAGGAAAAAATTCATAAAATAATTTTGATGAGCATGTACATGGAATAAAAAATTCATCGACCAAAAAGGAAATATGGCTGTTTATTGTTTTAAAAATATTCTTTTTCTCATTTTAAGTAACGAAGAGAGTAAAATGGTATTAATACCTAGATAATCTATAAATAAACAGAATATAATAAAATATATGTTATTTTAAGGAAAAAATATATATAATTTTCCCCAATGTAGAATTAGCATAATGAATCCTATAAATAAATGAGATTGCAACATTAACACCATACCACATTAGTAACATTTGAGTCATAATCACTTTGAATGAATAAAAAAATGAAAATTTAAATATCCTAAAAAAATTAAATTAATTATATATCAGGTAAAACAACCTTTATATACTCCTCCTAATATAATATAGGTTCATAATTTAACATATGTCCCAAATAATTCAATTTTTATAGATAAACGCTTAAAACATTGGTAACCACTGAATCAAAACATCATAGAAAAGAGAATCTTTTAATGAATTGTGAAATCATAAATGATTTCATATAAATCATCATAAAATAAATTTATTGTCTGTATATACACTATATTATGGAACTAGGTGGTGAATATCACATATTTCACCTTGAAATAAAATTGAGATGATAAACCCCTACCTTACATCGCATATTATATTGTATGTGTTAAAATATCATGTATAATAAATATATGTTTATTATATATATATATTATAGAACCATATTAATGAAAAAATTATTGTGTTCAATTCTATTATTATTTCTAAATAAACTTATATTATAAATTCTTCCCTAAATTTGAAATTCTAGTTAAATTATTCCATTTTCAATGCATGTTTCAGCTAGATAGTTATGATACACTCATCTTGGACATGGTTTCATCAAATAAATAGTATAAATAATAAAATATGTATCAAATTCATTAATCATATACACTTTTATAATTATTTCAATATGGTGGGGATGAAAAATGAATTACACCACTTTGTGGAGATGGTAATTTTTATGTACACACAAGTGATGTTTCCTCATTTCAATGTTTGTAAGGAAATAAAGGTAAAAAATTATTCACCATTATTGAACCATATGTATATAAATAAAAACTTATATATTTATCAAATCCATAATTATAATCATCCATGTAATGTGGTGATATAAAAAATGAATAACACTGCTACATGGAAACGATAACCCGTACATACACATTAGTGATGTTTTTTCTTTATATGGGTTGGAAAGAAGTTGGATAATGGTTGTTAAATTATTTTAATGTGAATTTATTATGTTAAATATTATTAATATTTTTATATTGTATAAAATATCATTAAAAGAGGTAGAATAATAAATAAATTTGAAAACACATGGGGAAGAGTTATACCTCTTCATTGAGAATCTTATTTTGGATTACAGCTTAAGCCTTTAAAGGGTGGCATTTTGGTAAGAATTTAAGTTAACAGATGTTGGTATGTAATATTTCAAGGAATTATGGTAGTTATTTTTGGATATATAAGTCCCAAACATTGTGACTAATGAAGGATAGGAGGTTCTTTTTTATTTGTGAGGAGTAGGGATCCATTGGAGTTAAATAATGTATTAATAAAATAAAAAATTTATATTTGGGAAAATGTGGATAAAAAATAATAAATTTATAATATAAGATGATTATAATTCTAAATAATTTCATCCAATAATTTCTAAACATGGTTAGGTTATGTTTAATAAATTATCTATTTGTTATAACCCCTGTTAAATATTTTGAAAATTACCACGATAAAAATGTATTTATATGATGTAAAGGGCAAGAAGATTACAATATTAGAAAAATGACCCATAAGATGAAAATAATTGATATTATAGACTATATAACATTAAATTTTCTAAATAGAATATTTTTTAGGGATATTAATTCATTAAATAAAATATTATTTAACATAATAATCTATACAAGTCAATTTTGGGACTATTATCAAAGTTTGACATTAAACAAAACATTGTTGAAATTAAAATAAATTAAAAATTTTCAAACATAAAAATTAGAGAATTTTTATCTATTCTTTTGGTAACATAATAATTCATATGAATTTTAATTATTTTAATATATTTAAAATCATTGATTCTATTTTTCCATTACATGAACTAATAATGTGTTTTCATTGTTTAAGTATTCATGGTAATTATTTAATAGCTAAAAATAAAAAATAGATTTCCATTGTAAAAAATTTAATTAATATTTAAAATAAAAATTTATAATTTAACTAAATCACTTTTTACTAATTAAACAAATAAGATATATTAAAGTTAATATAATGATAATTTATATTTATCAATTTATTAAAATAATATAAACGTCATAATCAAAGATAAGTTTTACCAAGTTATAATATTTTTGAAACATGGGTTAACATGGATGTATTGAACACATAAAATAGGAGGATGGAATGTTTTAGAAAAATTTTAAAGGCTTATCCCATTGTTTTAACCTTGTTTCACAAATTTTTCAGTTCTTAAGGTGAAATTTTTTTAGCAATATAAATATTCATAATGACCAGAAATAAAATGGAAATATTTACCAAATTTGATCCCAATGATTCAAAATATATAATATTTTTTATTTTCTAATTTATATACATGGAATAATTCCTTTTTAAAATTAGAATGAAAACCACATCAAAAACCTTTTTAAAAAAATTGTTTTTAAGCATTAAATTGGATTTATTCTAATTACATGATTAGTAAAGACCATCAAATGACCATTCTTGAATTTTAATGAATATATAATATATTAATTGACTTTACATAATTAATAAATTTTTTTAATTAAATTAATTAAAAGAAAACAATTATGCACATAATATTTTTTACAAAAATGCATTTTTAATCCACAAAATTTACTTTCTAAAAATTTGGTATATTATTTATTTTGATGTAATGATATAGATTATATAAAATTAAAGGTTACCTATAGTAGATTAATATTAAAAAAAGAAAATGTGAATTTTTAATTACAATATTTAATGATATAAATAATGGTTTTATGTGTATTTGTATTTTTCATTATTCATCCCAAAAATCATATATTTTAAAAGAATAACAAAATAACTCTAATATAAATTTTATATGATGAAAAAAAATATCCATATTTCCACATATAATTTTTAATAGTGGTAGAAATTATTTTTAAATCACACAAATAAACTCAATTAATTTTTTTTATGAATAAATGTTATTTTAAAGCATAAAATGACATTATTAAAAATTGAATACATATATATTATGAATTAATAATTAAGATTGAATTAATTTAACCATTTATATATATAAATCCAAAAATGGTTATTATGATTAATACCCACCAATTTAATTATTATATTATAATATATTGAGGTTTGTTTTATGCTTAGTGTTATGTGTCAAGAAAGCAATCGAACACAAATAGTTTATTTAAATATTGGTTTATCATAAAATATAATGGTGTTACATTATAATTCATTTAAAAAATTTCACCCTAAAAATATATATCTTGGTAATAAATGGTTAAATGTTTTAATATATCCTTTTTGAAAACCCACATCACATTTAAAGATAGTAGAACTTCCTTTAAAATGGGAATGTGGGAAACATAAAGGTTAAATGAAATAAAACATATTTCGGTTTCTGAATAAGGGGAACATTGGATGAAATTTAAAATATACATATAGAGGATAAAAAATATCATCAATGGAATAATATAGAGTTATAGAGAATAAATTCATGAGAAAGTAAATGACCAGAAAACCATAAATCAGTGAGGGATGAAAGGACCATAAATTCCTCAAAAATGAATTTAAAAGAATAATTTTTTTACGTTATGATCATTTCTGTATATTTAAATGATTAATTTACTATTTAGATAGAGAAAATGAGAAACTTCACTTTATTTATTTCTATTTCCTTAGGAAAATTTAATCTATTGGTTGTTATTTGATCAATTTCCACTTCATCTCTTACTCCCTGAAATAAACATTCAAGGCGAATTTTTCATGTCAAAGCCCAAAAATAGAATTTAATAGATTAATAGATCAATAAAATAAGGAAATTTCATTCTTCAAATATCTAAATATTTATAAAAACCAAAATTTTTATTTAAGGTTATATCATATTAATAAATATAGTGAATTAATATTTTAAAGAACAAAAAAAAGATAAACAAAAACCATTCTATAAATAGATGGCCTTAATAATCCTAAAAAATATGTCTGATGAAAATAGAAACCCAAGAAATCTAAAATACATGATCCCATATTTTTACCGAAGGTAAAATTTTCAATTAATCCCCGAACAACACAATGTATCGCATAATGACACACACCAAACATGTGAATTACATGATCATATATTCTCTTAAAAAATGATAAATCAATCTCAAAATAATCTAAGTCACTATAAAACATCACTGGAATCATATATGATTCCAAAATAAAACTCAATACCTACTATATAAAAATATTTAAATATTGTCCATTATATTCCATAAATCTACAAAAGAAAAAAATATAGTAATAAATCACATTGTCAATAAATAACTAATCAATTTAAAGTCCAATAATGAAATAAAATTTAATTATCAACATAATAATATATTTATTCTAACAAAAAAATATTATTATATCCACATCAAGAATATATTAAGATTAATAATTCCCATAATCATGCATTTTATAGAGACCTTGGATTTTCATACTCAGATATATCATATTATTAGATGAATATTCAATAAATTACATATACACAAGCCTGAGGTCTATAATAGTTTAGTGTATTTATATACTAGGTATCAAATCATTCAATTTTGCGAGATATAATAAACATGTTCCAAAAATATCTTCCACTTTAGTAATATTCACAATCATACCCTACTTAGAGCCTTCCTTCATATCATGAGGAAAGTAAACATGAGAAAAGATGTGCTATCTTCTTAGTATGGGTAACCATGAGAGATATGTTTGTATAAAATTAAAATAAGTTTATACGAACAAGGAAATAACATATGAAAACCATATCCTCTATATAAGTTATCCTATTCTCTAGTAATGAAATAAATATTGGAAATTCATGTGACATGAATTATTAGCCAATCCGAGAACATGAGCCCTGAGAGCATAACATTATCATAAGAAATGGAATTATTCCATACACATAAGCCTAGAAAATAATTTCCATAGTATTTAAGGATCACCCCCAAGGTTATCATAACATAATGGGGTTACTCCACAAACTCTAATTGTAGTCAAGGTTTACTTTCATGACCATCACAATGAAAAAAGTCCATTACTTAACCATGTTCACTCCTCATTATAGTCCTCTCTATATCATGAGATATAAATCCTTACCCAATTTATTATGGGGATATATAGGTCCCACATGTATTTAGTGAAAATGCAACCACCATCCCTGGTTACAATGTTACCAAAATCATAATATTAAAATAATACATATGTGTGTCTGACAATCATAAAACATGCATCTTATAATCACCAATGAAATAAAATGGGGTTCATCCATGTTTTATCATATCATAACCTATGAAAAATTATATAGGTTTCATTATAATTTCATCAATTCATAATTAAATAACACATTTAAAAATATTTTTTGTCCTAATAATTTTATCATGATTTAACCTCTAGAGGAGAAATAGGTTTCCTAAAAATATTTTCATCATAAATATAAACCATTATGAAAAATAATATTAATGTTATTAATGGATCATATCCCAAGTGAAGCAAAAAATTTACATAAAAAGATTCTATATTATATGGAAAATTAATTTGAAAGATAAATCACTGAGAACATTTATTGAGGAAAATATCATTTCATTGATAAAAACTTTTTAATCCAAAAAACTCATAAATTTTATCAAAATTAATTTTCATTGAAAATAAAATTTGAAACACATATAGAATGATTTAATTTTTTTAGAAACCTTTCATGAGTAAAATATATTCCTCACATTAAAAATGGATTTTTAAAACATATTTAAAAAAAACATCTTCCATTTAAAATAAACATAAAAAAATAAATGAATATTTAAAAATAATTTATAATATTTCATGATAAAAATAAATTTTAAACATTAAAAACTCTCTTTTATAAAACACAACAAATATTAAAATTCATTTTCCATGAAGTTAAACATGGTAGGTTATAAATAATGCTTCAATAAAAATAATGGTCCTGATGGTGGGAAATTTATTTCTTACTATACACGTTAGAACAAGGATTCCTTTCACCAGCTTAGTCAATGAAAAAGGGGAATTGATTGAAAATTTAAATGAGGATTATTTTAAATATTTTTTAAAAAATTATATCAAGGGAATAATTTCATTAATAAAACATTCAGATAACCCTAAAAAATACATTTCCATTTAGTAAAACATGCTTATAAAATTAATAAGGTTTTCAATCGAAGAAAAAATCAAAGTGAATTTTCTTAATAAAATATTACTTTTATATATTGATTACATAATGAAAGGAAAGTTAATGAACATTTTTTTATTATAATTACATTAACAAATGAGAAGAAAATACATGAGCTTCTATAAATATTGATTCTATCATTTCATCATTAGAAGCATAATTAAGAACAATCCATATGAACGATGAGATTATAATAAAAAAATCTCACCATTCGATAACATTGAATCATAAGATAAAAGAAATTTTAAAATAAAATGAATCTAAAAATATAAGGATTTTACATGTCAAAATTTATGTATATTCACCATATAAAAGAAGTTAGGTTAATAATATAACATATTTCTCAATAAAGGGAAATTGAGGAGAAAAGTTTTGTCACTAATTTGGTAACATTTGAAATGTAAACTCTATAAAAGGTTTATCCAAAAATGGAAATGAAAATATATATAATTATAATAATAATAATTACAAAATAAATTCATGAGATATATACACACCACATCAAATAAGTAGGTGGTGAATATAGCATGTGTCCCACAAATGTGAAAACTATGATAAAAATTCCTAACTCCTTTAGTAATCTTTTGAATCATAAGAACCAATAAATAATATTCTAAAATAAAACATTAAATATAATTAATATTAGAATATTCATTATATAACATATCAAATTTTAGTGTATATTGCTCAGAAAAAAAATTAGTGGTGAATTTTCACATGTCTCCCAAAAATAAAAAGAGAGTAAAAACCCTTACGTTAGTTATAAAAATCATTCGTACATGTTTGATCATCATTTATAATAAATATAATTTTATTATAAATTATTTATAAAATAATAAATATATAAATTATACAAAAATTATTTATTTATTACAATTAATAACCTATTTATTACCAACACCTTGTTAAACTTTGATTTAGGGTAATAACTACTTTTCATTTCTTATATGTTTTGATTTATTATTTTCATCCCACTTAAATTGATGTTGTTTCATACATTTAAGATTAATAATAATGAAATAATTATCATATAACTATATTAATTATACCTTTAGTACCATCCATTAAATATAGTTTTGGGAGATGAAGTATGTTACGATCAGTGAGACAAAATACCATATATACACATGAGTAACATTTATATTTTTCAAAGATCATTATAGAAAGGAGAATAAAAATATATTATATTACCATAATGATCATAATATAATTTTATTACTCTAAATATAATTATATATATCATCAATTTAGTGTGCTGATGCAAATATAGAGTCTCAATGCTTCGTGAAGTCGATAGTGCACATATACACGAACTACAATATCATTTTTCTAGGAGTGAAAAAGTATGAAATAAAATGATATATACTGTCATAATAATGATTAAAGTATCACTATTATAATATTTATTTCATTTATATCCCATATATTAAATAAAATTATACATATTTTCTTCTATCTAAAGTGTTGATGAAAAATAAACAAAATATCATCGAAAGTTGGTATTCCACGACACATTCGAGAGAAGTTATCTTATCTCAGGTGGAATAGAATGAAAAAGGTATATATGATGTATTTAATCCATTGTTATAATTATGTTTTAAATATAATATATATAATTTATATCCCTTATCATATCCAACAGTGATAGGTGTTAATGTGAAAATTAATGATATTAGTTTGCGAGGTAATGATCCACCATACACACGAATGATGAATTCATAACCAATTTGATGAAGTTGAAGATTGATTAATGTAATTAAAATATAATTAAATCATAAAATTATATGTAGTATATTTAATTTATTATATCACAATATTTTATTAATAATTTAAGGAGGTTGAGGAAGAAATTAAATAAAAATGCTCGTTGAAGAACAATTCTTTTTCTTTGGTTATCCTTCATATGTTTTTAACAGAATCCTTCCAAGGTAATATAAATGATAAAAATAATGATTTTATAATGAGGGTATTTATTTTTGAATGGTTTTGGGTATTTATTTTATTGACCAAAATGGATCTAATGTGTGAAAAAGATAGATTATATGGTATCCTTTTATAAGTGAGGTGAGTGGCACAATTGTAATTTTCTAAAAAGTAATTGTTGGGCCCACATTTTTCTCATAAAAAATGTTAAAAAATATATTACTATAGAGAATATTAAATTATATGGTCTAATTATTTCTTTACAATATATTTGACATAGGTTTTTATGTAATTTTAACCATTATCATATTTAGTTTAACCTTTCGTAAACCCATTTTTACCTTAACGACGATAACTAATTTTACAGTTACAAAAATTAATTTCCGTATAAAATTATTTTGAATTATTTTGATTATATATATTTTTATCATTATAAATATAGAAAAAAAATTTCAAAATTCTATTCATATTATTTGAAAATTTTAATATAAAATTAATCTCATGTATGAAATGAGAATGAAGGGTTTTCAAAAAGAAAATGTTCAAAAGTTGAAAATGTTTTTGTAATGAAAATCAACATAAACTTGATTATAATAGCCTAAATTAAATAAATAAATATATTTATTTATTTATTTATTTAAAATTGATATAATGTTAATTTAAATTCAAATTAAACTACAATTTAACTTTATAAATAATTTAAACAATATCCCATATTTCAATTAAAATGTAGTATTACTCACTATTATTAAGAAAAATTTCCAATAATTAAGAAAACATTACCCAGTGTTAATTTTTAAATTATGATTTAAAATATTAACATTATTTTTTCAATTATTTTTTCTAATGGTTCAAAAAATTAGTTTTAAAATATTTTGAGAAATGGAAAACAAAAATACTTTATAGAAATATATAGTTTTAAAGTGTAAAATTGGATGTATTATTATATCCTATATAGAAAACATATAAGATTAATGTCAAAAAAATTCTCGAATATATATTATATAAAATCCATTAAAAATATTCAAAAAAGTGGTTTTTTAAATTTATTGTTGTAAAATATTTTTTTAAATGTTGTTTAGAAAAATATTTTATTTATTATCAATTTTTATTAATTGGTCACCAATTAATTAATTTTATATACATGTGTAAACCATATATCTTATTTAATTAATTAATCCTATTTATACCCACTATTCCAACAGCATGGTGATATCTATCTTATAATCATATTTAAACAGAATGACATGTTTTGTTTAAAGATTGGGTATGCTGTAATGAAATTTAAAAATATGTATTCATGTAACAAAAAATATCAAAAAATATCATAATAATTTGAAAAAAATACAAAAAATCATATGGTGTTTTATTCTACCAATATTAAAATTAATATTTCCTTCGAAATTCACCATGGTTATCCATGGTTTAACATTTGAAAATTCATTCACTGAAACCTGTAACATAAAAAAGAGTTAATAAAACACTATCTATAAAAAGAGAAATGGATGTCTGAAAATCATCTTGAACAACACACTCTACGTTTCCAAATAGGATAACATAGGTTGGAAGATAAAACACTGACATAAACGAGAAAAATAACATCTAAATATTAATAGAGAGTGATAAAGAACACGGTCATGAGAAGATTGATGACCCAAAAGAAATATTCCAAAGGGGAATGAAAATGGTTTTTGATATCATAAAAATAATTATAATGTGAGAACATTTTATATCAATATCCTTTTCCTGATTTTGGGGAATTACTTTTTTATCTAGACTGAGAACATATAAACTTTTACCTTCATGATATCTTTTTATTTCATAAGAACAATTTCATCCTTTAGTTGGGTCAAGATCAATTTCCACTCCATCTCTTTCTCTAAGGGAAGATTTTTTTTAACTATTAAGTACATAATAATATCCACAAAATAATGATATGTCATTACATTTATTTATAGTAAAAAATAAAAAAATGGTTAACAATTGTTATGAAATATGGATAAATATCCATGCTATTATGTAATACATTAATCTCTAAAACCCATTCCAAATTAATCAAAATCCATTCTATAAAGGGTTACTCTTATTGTCCTTCCATAATCCAAACTTTATAAAAATGTTCACTAAATTTCTAAAAATCAACTTAACATTAATCTACCATATATGATAAAGTATCTCTTTATTGTAACATAACATGGTTGTGAATACATTCATAACTTATTCTCCTGAAACATTGTAATAAACTGAATTACCCTCATGTATTATTGAGAGAAAACATGATTCCTCATTCCATAGGTAAAACAAACATTATTGTGTATATTCTTTAAATTATAAGAATGTTACTAACTCCATCAGTGATTGCATAAACCACTTTGTCAAAAAATCACTAATCAGTTCCAAAGACACAAAAATTATCCAATATACATTATCATTATCATTAATATATTTATACCAGCATCATTATCTCAATATTATAAACACATTAAGGGTTATCATTCCCTTAATCAGGTGGTTTACCTTAATATTACATTTCCATTAAATAAAATTTATAGGTGATTAGTACTGTTTAATAACTCCATAAAAATAATTAATGAAAAACATATATAAACAATCATTATCTATATTATGATTCACATATCATATATACATAATTAAAAAACATAAACCCTACAATTATTCCCCCTCATACTCAATCCATTAAGTATAAATCATCATATTATTCGTTAATATCTCTTCCTGTTAATATTTTATTCATTGTCTCTTTATTTTCAACAAAAAAACATTCACCCATAAAACCTTGTTGGTTCTCTTCACTATCATTCACCTTTGGACATAGATTTTCATATTACCCAAAATTACCAAATTTAAAACATTCAGAAATCAATGATACATAAGGGAGATCATTATTCCCATCAATTGAGTTGACTAAAATTTCCATTTTCCATTTTTGTTACTCTCTTTGTGTCTTTCTTGTACACTTGCTAATCGTATTCTTGTCCCTTTGAGACATTACCTTGGGTGATTCTTCCCACATTCTCAACATATTGGAAATATTATCTTCTTTCCTCCATGGTCTCCATACCCAAAAATCATTGATTTCTATCACTATCTTCTTTGGTGAGTCAAATAGATGGTCAAGGTGTGTGTTGTTTATAATGATACGAGATAAAGGGTCAGGAATAATCCCAATATTTGTTACTCTAGTCATCATCCCATTTGAATTCTCCTCAAAAAATAATCCTTCACATTCAATGTTATCTCAGTTCCTTCCGAATCCCACCATAGAATAAAACTAGAAATCATTTCATGAGTGAAACTAATCATAATGGAAAACCACATAATAATTAAAAATATCTTATATGATGTCTAGAGCATGAAAAATTCTTTTTAATTTGTGAAGCCTTAGATTTATCCCAGGCCATTTATAGTTGTCATCTATTTAAATCCTTTATGATGGTTCATAATGAGTTTCAAACTTTATAAAGATTATCCCCCAAGAGTATCAATCCAAGTTTAAAAAATCCCCAATATCGTGAACTAGGTGATGATCGAGTCACTCTCATTTCTCAATTTTCATAGTTATTTCCCATATGTACCTTTATTTTAGAGCCACATCCACTTCAAGTATCTGGACCGGGCTATAATTTTTTAGAATCCACATGATGTATCCTTCACCAAAATCCCTAAACAATTTTATATACTCTGACTCATTCATAGACTTAGCTTAAAAGTCATCCCTATAAATATGTTTAGAAAAATCCCTAGCAATCTCACTGATGTTTTTTTATTCTAGTTTCTAATGGTTAACTAAACCATTCATATGATACATATACTAAAAACACAATATTTTCATAAACGGATATTACATATTTTTAGATTAATATTAAATAATATACACAAAAACAAACCTAGGATGATTATGATTTAGTGTCTTTAGAGACTACATGCCAAATATTCTAATTTGGTAATAGATCTTCAACATCCCCATTATGTTTTATACATTATCACTCCTCACAAAAAAACCCATTTAAAACCTTATTTTATATCCTCGGTTAAAGAAACATAAGAAAAAGTGAGTTCATATCCTTAATAAAGGTAAAAAAAGGGAGACGTGTGTGTAAAACATGATCATAAGGGTATGGGAACATTATAATATCATATAAAAACCATACCCTATATATTAAAGATCATATTCTTGGGCTATAGAATAATGATTGGATGTGCATAAGACATGAATCATAAAAAAATAAATGAACATGATCCATTTGATTTTATCATTGTTATATGACATGGAATTTTAGAGTGAAAATAAACTTATAAAATCCTTTTCATAATAGTCAATTATGAATATTGATCACGCCACAATTTACTATTTCATTTTCATCCTTACACTACTAAGCTGAATTAGTTTTTTATTGAAAATTTCAAAAATAATAATAACTTCACATCATGTTTTATTAAATTGGTTTTTTTATATTTTTTAAAAAGGGAAATGTTATGTTTTTTACATTAATATTATAACTGTATGTATTTTGGAGGTCCCATGACAATGTTCATGAAAAATGGGCCAAACTCCGAAGGATAAAAGCACACATGTGGTCTCAACCGCACACTTCTAGTAAACTATGCTGCGAAATGGGATGATATATTTTTCGATGATCCATAATTCAATTTTCAACATTTTATTTGAAGAAACCCAATCCCCATTCATTTATTAAGGGTCCCATCTAAACCAATCTATCTAAGAAATCAAATCAGCACATTATCAATAGTTGAGTTATATATTCTATCGACATCTCTTTCTGTAGATGTTTAAATTGTTCCAAATTTTCGGTGGAGATATTCAATATGTGTGACTACAACTTTTTAATTTTCTAAAAATAGAGATAAGACAATATGTTGGTCAAAAAACATGGGAAAAGTGGTTTCACAGAATCAGGGTACCCCAAACCACCATCCACATTTCTTATAAATTGGCTCAATGTGATCCACATATTCATGTTCATCCAGAAGGAACATATCTAGTATTTTGGAGACTGAAAGGATTCTTCTCCCAATCAAATAAATTCTAGAGGCCCCTTTATTCATATGGGGGTCAAGGATTAATTCAAAGTTCCATTGGAGCCTCCTTCTCCTCTCGGTGGAGAGAGAAATAGTGGATGGTCGTGTTGATGGAGCTACAAATACTTGGGAGAGAGTTCACACACTTTTTCTTCTACTGGTTTTTTGTAATTTTTGTGTCAAATAATTCAATTATATTAGGTAATGATGTGATTCTCATCTGTGTTAATTTCCTTTATTAAAATTAAGTGAAACTCTTTTTATCTCAACACCGAATGGGTTGATATTTCAAGTGTTGATATTGGGTTGTTCCGATTGGACAAGGTAATAATCCATTTTTCTAACACACAATATTGATATTTTAGTAATATTTGTTAGACCATGTTATTTGTTGAGGTCGAAACCCTGACATCACATTTTTTTAAAGGGTTGCTTCATTACAAAGCATTTTAAGAGGCGGGAGGGTAATGATGATCTTCCTAACCCTAAACAGAAGAATTACATCAACATATATAAAAAATTCCAAAAAATGGAATATCAAAGATGTGTAGTGAACATTAAAGGACATCTTTCTATCATAATTCCGAAACACCACATTTCATTATCAACTATTAAGCTCTTTAATAAAGTAATATTTTTTTAAATCTTTTTCCAAAACTAACCTCTTATTTTAGTTATATTTATTAAAAATAAACACATTAAACATCTAACAGTACCTAATATAAAACTTTGTCTCTTCCCAAGACTATAAATAACATTTAGGTTATAAGAAAATTGATGATTTATAAATACTTGATCAAATATTGGCCATATTTCCTGGGATCACTTTGGTTTTTAGGGTGCATTGTTTATAAAAAATTTGTTAATTTTTATATTTATTTCATTGATTACTTCCATAATTAATTTTTTAGTTGTTTTCAAAAAAAATTCTTCTTATATAGGTTCTATGCTTGATTCATTCTAATCCTAGTGATTTACTACCTTTTGAACCAGAAATAGAGATGATCCTAGGTCAGAGACACTATGACACAGAAGAAAACCCTTTGAAGGTGGAAACAACACATATTGAAACTCTTATTTATCCTTCTTATTATTCAGGGACCAATTGAAAAACTGAAATAAACATAGATAACATATATGAAAATAATAGAAAACTAAAAGAACTGAACTCACCTAATTTTGATATCCAATAAAAAAATATTCAAATGAAAGGAGAGGAACCCAATTCCAAACATAAATATAGTTTAATCCTTTTATGAACAAGATTCCGTGGACTCATTGCAGAACAGACACATAAGAATTTAAAACAATTTCTCACTATGTGTTAAACCTTAAAACCTATGAATGTGTATGAAAAACATGTAAATCATTGGGAACTAACTTTTTTCATTAGAAGATATTGAGAAAGATAGGCTTTACTTTTTTAATTCACTTGTTAGAGATTTTACAGACCTGAAACCAGAAGCCAAACAATATATCATTTGTTGGATTCTCCAAACTCCAGAAATTGATCTAAAAATTAGGGGAAATATATTTACTGAGAATGTGTTGGCTGACCAAATCAGAAGGACCCTCCCATCACTAGAAATTTACTCAACCCCCAATATTCCCATAAATGACATTTTTTCTAATGAAATTTTTATATAATGAAAGATGTTATTCAATGGCATACTGAAATTATAAATTATTTAGCAGCATCTTAAATTCTTATTGTTTCAACAAAAATCATGGTGACTATTAAACACATGAGTCCAGTTGGAACTTTTGGGATGACCCCTCCCTTTGGCGAACATTTAGTGGCCATTCCCTTAAGTGTTGTGTTCACTATAGTTAGTTTTAGCATGAACATAGGTTCTTACACACTCTATATTATAGAGTACACTTTGGTCCCAAACATATTACATTCATGGTCCTCTATTCTGGTCTCTTCTGGCCAATATAATTCGTGGATTCCCTTGATATCTATAAATATTTTCCTCATTGTCAATGAATTGTGAATTAATCAAAAGGAAATGAAATGTCAAAACAACACTTACACTTTTGTGATATTTTTTATTTTGGGGCATTGAATTTATGTGACCAATCCATAATTAATTTTGGAACTTGTACCATCTTTTAGGAGTTTATTATGTGTCAAAATGTTTAAATTAATGATCTAAAATGACAGTTGATTCCAAGATTTTATAGAAATTTTGTAGAACCCAAATATAATATAGGATTGGATTACATATGTTTATAATCAATGAACGGGATCCTCATTGAAAATGCAACCAATTTTGTGTTAGTATAGGGTCGGGCATCAAGTGTCAACTTCATATCACCAACAACCCAATGGTCAAGACGAGGTTTCAAATAGAGAGGTAAAACGATTCATGAGAAAATAGTTCAACCTAATAGAAAATATTGGAGTCTGAGACTCTATGATTCATTATGGTCTACCGTACAAACTACAAAACTCCCATTGGCATGTCATCATATTAGCTACTATTTGGAAAGAGTTGTGAGCTCACTGTTGAGATAGTGCACTAGGCCGACAATTCCTTTAAGAAATGAAATTATAATCTATCTGGTGTAGGTTATCAAAGGAAGATATAGATTTAGGAGTTGTAAGAAATTAATTGAGATTAATTTGAGATATACATTATTTATAAGGAGATAAAAAAGGCTACTGATGACTGCTTTATCCTTTATTGTCAATTCCAAATTGGGAATAAGGTCCAACATTACAATGTAAGGCTGATGTTTCATCTCAGATTGCTTCATTACCACTGGTTTGGTCGATAAAATATTACTAATATTTATCCATTTGGAATTTTTCAGGTACAAAATAATAAAACGGAACAATCCTTCACTGTTAATGGACAATAGTTGAAGAACTTTCATGAAGACAATCTGAATTCCCAGATGGAGGAACTCTATGTTCAAGAATAAATATATGAATGAAACCAAACAAGTTTTATCCTTCCTTACAACATTCTATTTTATTATAGTGATTAATCTTCATACTGTTTGTGTAGAGGGATGGGTACATTCTATGGTTCTATAAGGCTTTTAATCATCATTATTATTTTTATCTTTTTAGCTTTCTGAATAGTTTTGTTACTTCCCCCCTTTCCCCTTCACATTTGTGTGAGAATGTTACTCGTTGATGCCCACTTTATCATGTAATATTATTCCTACTTAATCCTAGAAGTTTTTGAAAATTCCTGAGGATTTTTTATATTTCATGTTTTTTTAGCATTCAAAATAATATGATTTAATGTGAATTTTAGCGATAATTCAATAAAGTTATGTGGATTTCTCATGAAATTTGGTTGTTTTTCGATGATATAAATTTTTGTATCATTTTGAATCCTTTTAGAAGAATGGTAACTATTGTGTGAGTAGTTTATGGGAAAATTGTGTCACTTAATTTTTCCACACATCATTGCACCTAACACCAAATTGTAAAAATATATTACTTAATAGAAGGTAAATATAAGTTATATTAAGTTTTATCTACCTGATGAAATTATTTTTCATTAAGTTCATTCCTTATCTAATTTATTTCATTATTGTACCCAATTGGATTATGAGTGTGTACTTGTTATCTGATAGTTATACACCTTTAAAAACCAATAAAAACCAATAAAAAATGAGTGTAGTGATGAATTTTACAAAATATGGGGATATCTATGTCAGAAGATTATGGTTTTAATTCTAGGAATGATTAAGTGATTGTGTGTTGAAATTTGATTGTAATGGGTGCTAGGTAGGTTCGGTGTAAAGGATCATGTATGCAAAAAAAAATTAAAATTACTTATATTTTCTCGATAGAAATTGTGAAAAAATAGAATTAGATGGTTTTAACACACACACATGGAAAAATAGTGAAATTATTAACATTTTAATTATTTTCATTGATTGGTATCATGTAACTCATGGAATTTAATTTGGATATAATTTTTGAGAAGCCTTTTTCCATGATCACTGAGAAGAAATCCTCAGTGTGATTTTTTCTTTGATCAAGTTTCTATCATGAATTAAATTATCATTGAATGTTAAGTAGTAATGATGTTTATAATATCTACCTGCATATTTTTTGGAAATGTAAATTTTCCCAACAGTGAAAATGTTTTGGTATTGGTGTATGAGCATTCCACGCTTCACTGTTTCATTTACATCCTTACACCATTGTGCTAAATTGTTTCGTAATGAAAATTATAAAAATAATAACAAATTAAAATTAATGTTTGATATTGTTATTTTTCGTTTATAACATTTTAAAAGTAAAATTTTACTTGTTTTTATAATTACATTGTATGTGGAGGTGATTTTGAGGGCCCATGATGAATTTCAAGAAAAATGGGCCAAACTACACATAATCCAGGAACACCAGTAGACTCAACTGCACACTGATACTAAACCGTTCATCCAAATGGGATGATATTTTGTGGGATGATCTAGAATTAAATTTCATACATTTCATATTCATACATAAAATACACATTCTTCCATTTAGGGGCCCATAAGAACCAATCATTTTATGTAATTTAATCTGTACAAAGTCAAAATTGGTGTTTGTATTCTATCGACATCTCTAACTGTTTTTGTCCAAATGGTCTTCAATTTTAAGTGGATATATTAAAGATGTGGGGATAATACTTTTTAATATTCTAAAAATAAATATAATACTGTATGTTTTACTAAAACCATGGGGATAATGGTTTCTAAAAATTAGGTTAACAAAAAACAGCTTCTACATTTCCTATAAATTGGCACGTTCGGCTCCCCATTTGCAAGTTCATAAGGAGAAAAATATCATGTATTTTGGTGAAAAAAAGGAGTTATCTGATCATATAATATGTTATGGAGACCCCTATATTCATAGGGGTATCATGGATTAAATATAAGTTCAACCATAACCTCCTCCTCCTCCTGATGGCGAGCTAACCGGTGGAAAATCATTTCGAGAGAGCTACACATACCTGGGAGGGAGTTACAGAACATGTTCTTCTACAGTTTTATTTTTGTAATTTACATGTTAAATATTTCATTTATGTTAAAAATTTATGTTATTCCCTTCTAAATTCATTTCTTTTGTTATAATTAAGTGAAACACTTTTTATCTCAAAACCGATTTGGTTGAGATTTCTTGTGGGGATATTGGGATATTTCAATTTGATACAACAATGATCCTATTTCTCAGACAAAATAATGATATATCTGTATTATTTGGATTCCCTTTTCATGGTTTATATAAAAACCTTGACATCATGATTTTTTTGTCATGGGTGGCCTCTATATGCACCATTTTAAGAGGCAAGAGAAGAATCACGATCTTGACAACCCTCAAATATATAATTACATTAGACCATAAAAAACATTTAGAATAATGAACTCTCCAAGATTTTTTTTCTACATTAAATGAACTACTTCTATCATAATTCTGAATAATTACCTTTCATTATCAAATTTTATAAACATTAATTAAGTCATTTTATTTTTATGACTATTTCCAAAACGACCGTCTCTTTTTGTAATCTTTGTCATTAATACACACATTAAAAGTAAAATCATCCTTGAAACAAGAATTAGGGTCTTCACAAGACAATAAATTAACATTAAAAAATAATAATAATAATTTTTCTGGAAAACATGTTTTTTTAAGAAGGTTATCATAGTTTAAAGAGTTCAACCAAAACCATCATAGTAGTCTCGGTTCACTCATAAAACAATCATTGAATAAAACATACATTTATTGGATTGTGTTCACTCACCAGTCCAATGTTATCGATCACATGAGATATAAATATTTTTTCAATGAATTTTAGGTAGATATAGGTCCCACCTTTAATTGGTCATAATTTCACTACCATGTTTTAGTTATAATATAACCAATGTTATATAATTAATATCACATATATGTGTTACACATGATCATGAAACATTCCTCTTATTATTACCCATGATATGAAATTGGTTTCATAATCATTTTATCAAGACATAACTTGTAGAAACGTGAGAGGGTACATAATAATATCCACATTTCATCATAGAATAACCTATGTAAAGATGCTAGTATCATAATAGTTTTATCGTGGAATAACTTGTGCAAGGAAAAAAAGATTCACAAACATCTTATAAACGAAAACATAAACCATCTATAGAATGAATAAGAATGGTATACTTAGATCATATTACTATTAAAGAAAAAGTTACCTCATTGGATTTCATCTTAGATAGATAATTATTGAGATAGGAAAATGACATGGATCATTTTATAGGACGATAAATTTTCATTAAAAATTAATTTTTAAAACATAAAAAATCATTAAACATGATTGAAATATTTTTCACTAAAAATAAAAATTGAAAGCTATAATGGATTATTTAAGAATTATTTACAATATTTGATGAAGAAAAGTATATTTTCTTCATTGACAATACATTTTAAAGAATAAAATATTTTCTAAAATCCATTCCATTGAATATAACCATGAAAACATGTAAAGGAAGCATTAAAAATCATTTAAATCATTTCATGAGGAAAATAAAATTTCCTCTCTGATTTTTTTTTAAATTAAAAAATTTTTAAAATACATTTCATTAAAAATAATATTTATGAATTGTAATGTATTCTTCAAATAAAATAATGGTCATGACAGTGGTAAATTTCATTCATATCAGACACATTAAAAACGGATTCCTTTCACACTTTCGATAAAAGACAAATGAGCATCGTTCAGAAAACAATATGAAGATGAATTTTATTTTTTTAATAATTAAAACATTGGTAATAATATATATAATAAATAATTTTAAGAGTCTTAATATTCTTTTTGAAAACATATACATAAAAAATGGTTTTGGATGAAAAAGGGTTTTCAACCAATGAGAGAAATAAAGGGGTTTTTATTTAAATATTATTTTAAATTAATGAGTACACAAATAGAGGAAAATTTAGGAAAACATGTATTCTCATGAAAAAATTATAGACGAATAAAATAAATGTGTTTCTTTAGATATAGATATTAATATTTTATTATTGGAATCATAATAACGTACACTCTAGATTAATGATGGGATTGATAAATAAAACACTTACCACTTTGGTAACGTTGAACCGTATACCCCTTTAAAGAATAAAATGAAATGTTTTATGTAATTTAATGATTTTAACTAGATTTATGATATTACATGTCACATGGAATGTATATAAACCTCAAAAAAGATGTTAGGTTTATAAAAAACATATATAAAAAATAATGAAAATTCAGAAAAAAATCACTTCCCGATTTGGAAATGTTTGAACCATAAACCCTAGGAATGATAGATCCTAAAATTTATATTTATATATCAAAAATTCATAGAAAAATTTTGTTAAATTATATTAATGGAATTTTTACAAACCAGATAAATTAAATAGGTAGTGAATATTACATGTGTCTCAAAGACGTAAAAAGTGGGATGGAAATCCATTACCTATTTAGTAATATTTTTAATCATAAGTCCAAATATTTGAAAATGTAATGTGAAACATAAAATATCATTATAATTAATATATTTATGATATAAAATGTCAAAGTATATTATTTATAACATAGAAAAGAAAAATTTGGTGAATTTTTAATATATGTTTTGATTTGTTATTTTTTGGTCCCCTTAATTTGAACATGGTTTCATAATATCAAGAATAATATTGAATAAATAATTATAATATTTATGAATAAATTATAAATTTAATACTAATCATTAATTATTTTTATGAAAAACTAACTCCATTATGATCATAGAGATGGTAATTTGTGTGTACGCATGTGTGAAATATCCACTTGTAATGATCATTTTAGAATGGAAGTTAGTATTATATTATATTTAAAGGATGATAATAATATAATATTATTTCATTATGTAAACTTCTAAATAACTTCTATGTGGGGTGGTGATGAAAATATAGACTCACATCGCTTCATGAAGGCAGTTGTCCACAAGTAAATGATCAATGTTAACATATTCTAGTGAGTGAAAAGGTAAAAAATAAAATTATATATTAACTATTAATAATAAAAAATATATCATTCATTTAATAATTATTCAATTTATATATCATAAATTTATTTAATTTATCCTTATTATATTCTATCTAAAGTTTTAGTAAAAAATGAATCACATCGCTTCACGAGGTGGTAGTCCACTGTAGAGACATGCGATGTTATCATATCTCATATGATATGTAATATAAAATAGTATATATGATATAATAAATAAATATTTATAACTATTTTATAGATATCATATATATACTTTAGATTCATCATTATATCCAACTATGAGTGGTGGGATATGAAAATGAATGACCTTGGATGGTGAGGTCATAGTGTGTGGTACACATGAATAATTAATTAATAATCCATTGGATAAAAGTAGATATTTTAATATTTCATAAACTTAATATAAACACATATCATTATATTAAGAATTATCAGGTTATTATATCATCATATTTTATTAATAATTTATAGATGTGGAGTAAGATATAAAAAAATGCCTATTGAAGAATGTTATCCCTTTTTGAGCATCCTCCATTGGTTTATACAAATATACTTCCCAGGTTTAATATATGCTAAAAATGTCTTCTTGGATGATATAAAGGGTTTAAATAAGTTATTTTAGAAGTTATTGGATGAAAAAAAATTGATTTAGGGTGTGAATAATAGAGGAAATAAGGCGACCTTTTATAAGTGATGCTAGTGACATAATTGTTATTTTTTGGAAAGAAAAAGTTGTATCCATGTTTGTCATAGTCCCTATGGATCCAAAATAAACTGATTTTTATCCTTAAAAATTATTTGTTCAAAAAAATTCCATAAAATATATTTTATATATTTTTTTAGATCATTTTAATACTTATCATTTTATTTTAGCCGCATGTAAACTCATTTTTACATTAACAACAGTAATTAATTTTTACTCTTTTCACTATTAGATATTTACAGAAATTAATATTTACATATTATAAAATTTAATTTTTATAATTAATAATATGGAATACATATTTCCATATCCCATTAAAATACATGGAATAATTTATTTGAAATTATTGTCATAGACGTAATGAGAAGGTGATATTTTCAATGAGAAACTGTTCAAATGTTTATAAATATTTATATCAAAATTCAATATCAAAACGATTAAAATTTCATAAATTAGATTAATATATATATATATATATCTAATTTAAATAATTTTAACTTTAAAACAATTTAAAATTTAATTTATCATTATAAATAATTAAAATGAAAAGGTTGTTTTGAATTATAGTTCAATATTATTCCTTATTCATCGAAAATTTAGTCTATTCTGAAAATAATAAATAATTAATCCTATGATAATTTTAACATGATTATTTCAATAATAAGATTTATTTTTTCATATTTGTTTCTAAAAGTTTCAACAATAATTTTTAAAACAATTCTACAAAATGGTGACAAGAGTAAATTCTGGAAAAATTCATTTTTAAGTGTAAAATTGCATATATTCTTATCTCTTCTCCAAAAATCCTAAATATAAATGGTAAATAATTTATTATGTAAATAATATATAAATTTATTTAAAAAAAATCTATACATGTCTAATTAATTATATTATAACATGTTTGTTTTCATAATGATGATTTTTAGATATATTTCCTTTTATTTCAAATAGTTTTTTTATTATTATTTTGATTTACTTGGTCAAAAAAGAATTAATTTTATATAAAATTTTAAAATATATTTATTCTCTATTTAGTTAATAATATTTATATATTATATTAAAAAAACTAGGCGATAACTATAATATAATAATGTTTCAATAATATTAATCATTTAATTTATACTACGAGATATGTGTATCATATGATAAACTCAGTGTTATGCATAATTTAAAAAAATAAGAAAGGTAAAGTTAATTTGATAAAAAAATATCTTGAAACTTCTCTGGGTGTTACATGTTTAACTTAAAATATTACCTTAACACCAAATAAAATTTCTAGGTTGTTGGTACGATTCAACATATACTTTTAAATCACTAGGGTAATAATTATGTTGAAATATTATTATATATTTCGTGATTATTAAAAATAGAATATAATTTTTTAAAAATATATACCATAATAATTGAGTCTCAATACATAAACACATTAATAATTCCTCTTAAATTATGAGTATAATTTATTCCCTTCCTCATTCTAGGAGTTAGCTATTACAATTGGGTATTAACTCAGATAATTCGTAAGTTCCCAACAAATAAGATATAAAAATCCTTGGAAATTCATTTTCTATTACCTTCATCTACACATTGAAAACATCTTACCCTTAATTTGATATATTATATAGGATGATTATTCTTATATTATTGATGTGATGGTAGTGGAACCTTCTTCCCTCACGGACCATTCTCACCTAAATATCCATAACAGGCCATTTCATTCTTATTTAATTTGTTAAGAAACACCCCTATGTTTATGTTGTTAATTATATGATGTGATATATGATTAGGAATAATAAGAAGGGTTTCCTTCTAGTTCCAATATCAGTATATCTATTAAGATGGAAATCATTTATTTTTCTATTAGATATATTGTCAACTTGATTCCTCATGGTTCCATCTATTTACTATATCCTAAAAGCATAGTGTAAGAAAACAAAATAATAGTAATAAATCATGAAAAATTATTTAAATTGAGTATAAATCATGGATCATTGTTTTCACTCTAGGTCACCTTAGGTTTATCATAGGCTATAAAATGTAATTAACTATTCAAATCCTTTATAACAGATCATAAAGAAAATATTATTTAACCAATGAATATACCGTGGGAGTGTCTGTCGTGGAATGTAGATATATACTGACTCATCCAGAACAATTGATGATTGAGTGAATACCCAATCATACCCTTACAAAGGTGTTACCACTAGTTTCATCTATTCCATTGTTGTATCAACATTACCTTATCCATACTAGGATATATTTTCCAAGAAAACCACACAATCTCATTTTTACCATAGATTTATGATGGTATCTGGTACATATAATTATCCCCAGGGTTTCCCCAAAGGATTATTACCTTAATGTATAGATTTTAACCAATCCTTTCAATGTCACTATATATAGATACCGATTCTTTTTATAGAAAAATATAATTTATTATTAGATGAATATTCGATACAAAAAAATGACCCATGCTAGAACCATAACGAATTAGTGTCTTGGAATCTGGGATACACAAATTAATAGTGAATTAAATATTTACATCGTATCCCATAATTTAATTATCACAGTACAAAATTATTCTATAAAAACTATATAAAAAACCACATCATATCAAATGGTAAATGAAGTAAAAGAAAGGGTGAGTTCATATTATCGATAATGGTAAAAGTAATAGGCATTAGTCAATGATCATATGCATTTATAATGTTATGATATTTGTATAAAATATTGTACTCAATATATTATAGACCATAAAATAGAGTCATGGTATGGAACATTATCATTTAAAAAATACATGAATAACAATATTTTTGAATAATCATAAATCAACAATTATCCATGTGTTCAAATAATAAGTATAACCAGATGTCAAAATATTTTGACAACATTTTTAGCATTAAAAGAATATCTTATTTCAAGTTTATATATGAATGTCGTAATATGATACTTGATCAAGAAGTAATAAATTTTATATATACCATAATGGATCAGGAATCATGACATATTTACCACAGCAGATCAATAATCCCTTCATATTTCCCATATCATAGTGGATCATAAATCCCTACTTATTTCCCATAGTTGATTGAGAACATCAACTTGTTTCCCATAATTATCTTATAAGATATAAAGAATAGTGTGATGTATTATAGGGATATAATATTCCAACCTATCACATAATAAAAAACAAACATATATATTCCAAAATATCATAAAACATTAATCAATTAATCTTAGAATAACCCAATGAAACAAAATTAGTTTCTTAAACATTCCATACCTTCATCATAGAAAAACATTTGGAAAAAAATAGATTAGATAATGATATCATTATAACAAAATTAAGCAATGGGAATGAAATTCTGTTAATATAATATATCATAAATCCTCATAATTACAATCCATATAGTGAAATAAAGTGGATGTTATAATATAAATTAACCTAGTTATGGATAAAAATCATTAAAGTCCATCGACCTTGATAAAAAAATCCTTAAATATCATTTCACCCTTTCTTTGAAAACAAGTGAACATATCATTATATTCTTAAAAAAATGTATCTAAAAATTCTGAGAATATTGTGAATATAATTGTATTTTAAAATAAACCATGAATCTTATTTAACATTCTTCAAATAAAATAATTATGAAGAAAAGAAAAAAATTGTTCGTGTCGTATACATTAAAATAAAAACTTCCTTTCACACATTTGTAAAAATAAAATAGTGGCTACTTCATAAAATTATTCATAAAAAGTATAATTTTTAAAAATTTAAATAATGTAAAATTTAATTAAAATAAAATATTCAAAACATTTCAATTAAACTATGAAAAATTTCCATAAAAACATTTTGAATACCATAAACATTGAATACATATTTTTTCGAAAAAAGAAATTAAGGTGAAATGGTATTTAAAAAATTAATCTCAATTATTTTTTGTAAAAAATAAGAAAAAATGATATTAATATATAATAAATATAGAAATAAATATGTTAGAATAAAATATATGTATTTTAAAGGAAAATATACATCAAAATTACATTAATGTAAATTTAAGCAAAATAATCAGAAAAGAAAATGATATTGTAACATAAACCCCTTAATGATTTAGTAAATATTGAATTATAATAAAAATGACATAATAAAATAAAATAAGACATTAAATGTCATGAAAATAAGTAAATTCATGAAGTAACATGTAAAATGGGCTGTATATACAACTCATAAAAGAAGACGGGTGCATAACATAGCAAATATCCCGAAGAAGAAATTTTTTTCTAATAAAGCTTTACCACATTTGTAATATCTTAATCAAAAAATCCTGGAACATAGAACTATATAAGGATTTTCAAAATCCATATAATTTTCTGTGAAATAATCATAAATGCATTCATGGGGAGTATATACTCCATAAAATGGTAACAATGTGTGAATATAAAATATGTCTCTAAAAATTAATAGTAAGGTGAGAACCCCTTACCTCAAGTCCCATATTTATTCAAATAAATTTACATGTCATGAAGAAAAAATATTGGTTTAATATACATATAATATATAACTATATTACATATTAAATTAGTATGTATAGTTCCTTTATAATTTTAAAATATCATTTTATTTGAAAATATTCCTCAAAGTGGTCATTTGGGAGAAAACCCATTAGTTACCCATAAATATTTTGGATATGTGGTTCAAATACATGTACATTGGTCATAATGTAATCATCAAATATGTATAATATTTATACATCATATACACTTTTATAATTACTCTTATAAAGTAGTGATGAAAAATGTATTACATAACATAACAGAGATGATAATCTATACTGTATGCACGAGTGATGTTTTCTTTTTTTGACAGATGGAATGGAAGATATATAAATAATAATTCAGAATCATAGAAACATAATAATATAATAAATAAAATATATATTTATTAAAATCATCATTTTAATCATCTACATAAATTGGTCATAAATAATGAAATACATAGCTACATGGAGAATCTATGAGGTACATACATAAGAGCGATGATTCCATTACTCATAGGATTGAAAGAAGGTGGATAATGTCTTTTATATCATAATAATTAAAATTCATAACATTTATGACTATTAATTAATTATTTTAAATGGGATATCATATATTTATAGGAGGTATAATAATAAATAAAACTGAAAATTCTCGGTTAATAGTTATACCAATTCATTTAGAAACGTAATTAGGATTACACCTTATTCCATGAAAGGATTATTTTTTCGAAATTAAATAATATATTATATGTGGATAATGAATCTAGGAAGGTATTATACTAGGTATTTTCCATGATAATAGGATCAAACATTGAGAATAATTAAGGTGATGAGGTTCCCTTTCATAATTAATTAGTGTGACGACCTAGGAATTACATACATTATTTAATAATTATAAAAAAAATTCGGTTTCAGGTTGATAAAATTATTTATATATATAATATAATATGATTATAATTATAAATCATCCAATATTGTAATATGTAAAAAAAATTAGGTGACTATTAAACCCATATGTCTTGGTTTTAACTCCTGTTAACCCTTATGACAATTACAATGATATCAATTTTTTTAGTATTTATGGGCCAACAATGTAATTATAAAGGTAAAATGACAAATAAGTGGAAATTGGTTGATATTATCCAAAATATCCCATTAAATAGAATGAATATAATATTTTTATGAATTTTAATTCATTTAATTAAAAATTTATAAACATAACATACCCCTAAAGTCATTTTATAGACTATTCTCAATGTTTGTCTTTAAAGAAAACACAATTGAAATATAAATCAAATACAAACTTTAAAAACATCAAAATTATGTAATTTTTATCTATTAAATAATTTTA
This sequence comes from Viscum album, assembly GCA_963277665.1. Lineage (NCBI taxonomy): Eukaryota > Viridiplantae > Streptophyta > Magnoliopsida > Santalales > Viscaceae > Viscum > Viscum album. Next base: position 278,038,468 of record OY728127.1, read on the forward strand.
ACAAAATAATTGTTTCAATTTTCATTACATTAAATATATTTATAATAAGTTTTTTTATCTATTACATAAACCAATATTTTGTCGGCGTTACGTAAGAATTTAATGTAATTATTTAATCAGAAAAAATTAATACAAAATCAACATTATAAAAAATATTATTCTTTAAAAAATTTATTTAAAACCTAATTATCATATTTTAATCATTGTGAAAAAATATTATAGATATTAATGTCAAGAGAGTAACATCTTGAATTTACTATTATTTAAAAATAATATAATGGTCATAATTAAAGAAAAATTGATCAAAGATTCCATAATTTATAATAATGGATGAAAATGTCTTAAATCAAATCATAAAATTGGATAATGTAAATTTATATAGAAATTTTAAATCCTCATCGCAATGTTTTGACTATGTTTTACACATTTTACCCTTAATAGTGTGATAAAGAATTACGAAATTTATTATTAATATTGAATAGAATAAAAGGAACCAATATATAAAATACTATCGTCATCATTAAGAATATGGAATCCATTTTCCAATAATCAATTTTTAAATTTTTATGAAGTCCATTTTATAATAAATATGAATAATGCAATGAATACCATTATTATAAAAAATGCATTTCAAGCATAGCACTGGATTTATTCTTAGGAAATGCATAGATAAAATATTAAATGAGAGTAAACTAATTTTCTTTAATATATAATCTATAATATTATTTAAAATAATTAATAATTATTTAATTAATTAATTAAAATAAAATAACATTACACACATAAAAATAGTATTTTATAAGAAATGGGTTTTAAGGACAATAATGTAATTATACCAAAATCATGTATAATATTTATTCATGTGTAATTAATTAGATTATATAAAATAAAAAGATATATATCTCAACTTAATATCAATATTAAAAAATAATAGGAATTTTAAATTTCTTGAAATAATGAAAAGAAATAACAATTTTACATAAATTGCAAATTTTCATTATTCATCCAAAATTAACAATTTCAGAAAAAACCAAAAAATAACTCTGAAATAAATTTTACATTATGAATCTAAAAATGATAACCACTTTGTAAAATATAATTTCTAATTTTTTTTAAAATTAATTATAGTATTCATTGATAATATTGAAATAATTGTTTTAATGAAATTCATATTTTCTAAACCATAAAATAAATTTTATATAGTTCTAGTACTAATATATTTCTAATTAATAGATAAATTTGAGTAAATTAAAACAATTATATATATATATATTTCCTAATTTAGTCAATACTTTTCATACCTATCAATTTAATGACTATATTACAATATATCAGGGTTTTTTTGTGATCATTGTTGATTAAATAGAGACCTATTCTAAAATATCGGGATGTTAAACACCATCCCTATTATGAAGAAGATTGATATAATCCAATTTTTCTTTGAATTTAGGGATTTGAATAACCAATATGAAAATTTTTATTTCTTGGTCCCGATAAAAAATTTGTGGATTTACGCAGCCACTAATTTCTAAGATCTCTCGTTTATAGGTAGTTATTTGGGCTAAAATTATATTAATGGCTCTTAGTGACAAAGAAGACACTTCATTTAGAGTAACCCAAGATTTATTTATCTACTACATAATTCCCTTTAGTTTTTTGAATTATAAAACTACCTATAAACATTATATATACTATTTTTTCAATCCCTTCCTAGGGATGACAATGTAATGCAATGCGGATTATCTAATAGTGAAATCACACTTGTGTTACAAAAAAATTGTTGATCATAAAGAAATATTCACAAAACTTTTCTAGAACATGTTGAATATGAATCTACTAAAATACACCTTTAGGTTGTTATCAAAAAAAATTTATTTCCTTTTTGGTCCATCATCAATGTTTTGAAGTCAAACAAGAGAATACTTGTGAAATTCTTCATATAGACCCACCTTGAAAACACCATAATATGAGAGGAATTCAAGTAATACTATCATATATAGAAAAATATATTACAAACCTCAATAAAAATGTTTTTAACCTCTTAATATTGTTAAAGAATGAAAAAAAATATGGAGTAAAGACAATCATAAAGAATTTGATGACCTTATGTAATATCTTATACACCCTCCACTGTTGGATCCAACCTTGTAGGAAAACCCCAATCCATTATGTGGTGACTTTGGAGAAATTTCTTTATCCCGTCATTTTACAAAAAAAATGATGCAGGTAGAGAGGATAGTTTTTACTATCCTATAAAAACCACAGTATAAAATGATACTTGATACACTAAAATACATCAAATGGGATCCACATTATCTCCCATATGGATCCACTAAAATACATCAAATGTCACCCTATATTGACTAGATTATTAACATGGATGGCTACCGTTTTTCAATAATTCAATATCCATTCTATATCCCAAAAAGAAATCAATGGAAAAGAGTAAACTAACTCCCTCTTTGTACACACTACCTTCAAGTAATTACAATTGGAAATGAAACTCCTTTATAAAGAATATTTATCCACATATATAACCTCATAAACATGGTATTTTTCCATCTATGGAACCTCTATAATCCTGATAAAGAGATAAATTGATTTAGTTTTGTTAAATTATATTTGTATAGAGTTTTTTATATTTTCTCTAGTGATGGAAATATTTTATTACTCTTTCTTCATTTCTAGGTGTATCACAACAATGATGAGGAATATCAATATATTATAATAGGTTTAGACATTACCTTACAGATTTAAATTTATTGATTATGAATCAAAGAGGATACAATGTTGGTAATCAAGAAAATAAATGGTGATCATTCAATTAAGAAAGAGGAGTTGATACCTCTATTTGATCATGTGTGGGTGTTAATATCAAAGATTCAATCAAAGAGAATTAAATCCAATATTTTTTTCTTGTAAATTGTTAGACAAATTTCATTTATAATATATCCACAACTCTTATTGATCAAAATATGGATGATATGATCATACATATTGTAGACCGAGGAGTGGTGTCTTCATTTAATAATAATGATGAAATGGAAACTGATGAAGACGATACCACATAAGATCAAGGACATTCATTATCTTATTTAGGAGACACAATAAACAAACATATTTATCTTATAATATAGTATCTTTTGATTATGTCTTTTATACAAGATCGATAAGAAAAAATATAAAATTAACCAATATAAAAAAGATTTTTTTTTTGTCTGAGGACCCAATCTCCAAAAAAAACTCTGTAAAATAGTGATTTGATGGTGTCCTCCTCAGATGAATTGAAGTATTATAGAACCTCACTATCATTTATGAAGTCCACAATGGTGAATGTGGTTCTCATCGAACATAGAAAAAATATATTCCTCCAAATCAAGAGACTTGGGTATTTCTATCCATTGATGATGGATGATTATATTGAGTTCATGTAGATATTCCAACAATGTTAGATACATTTTAATTTCACATATCAATTTCCAAATTTATTTAAGACCACCAAATATTCAAATATATTTTATATTTGTGGTAGAAATTTCATGGTCCCTACCCCACCCGCTACTAATATGAAGTTCAATTTAATTATCACTACCACAATCACCTTGACATAATTGTTTAATGATTGACCATTAATGTTACAAGTCATACAGGTCATAATTCACTTGATAATATCTAGTCTCATAATAAAATTTGATTTCCTTATATAATATTGATAAAAATTAGAACAAATTGATGCTTTAATGGGATGATGAAGTTTTATGGAGAATATAATTTTTATTTCAATAATTTACCCCACTACCATGTAACTACCTGAAAGGATTGATAGACTTAATTTTTAATTATATATGATAATCCACAATTCAAGGGTATGGAGTAACCCATAAAAGGCCTAAAGGCTTAAGGAACAATTACATCTCCCGTAGGTGTTAGAGGAAATCACCCATACCAGACAACATTGAACCCATCCTCCCTATAAAATGTCATAAAATCCTGATTCCACCTTCGCAAGGATAGTAGGATAGTTTTCATGTGTAGAGATACACAAGACTGGTATCGATGGAAATTTCATACCCTCTTAATATTCCAATTCCAATTATATATGCTCTAGTGAATACACCTGCTCTAAATCCTCATCTAGAGACATGTCTAATTTAATATGACTATAAATCGGTAGATTTCATCTTTCCTGAAGGACTTGGGGTTGCATAAAGGACTTGAGGTGGCCCAATGTTCTTGAGAGACAACTAAAAGATGAATGAAAATGAGTTTTTCTTGGTTAGTTAGATACACACGAGGTTAAAATGTTACATACATTGTATATCTTTGAGGTATACCAAGTTCATATCATGAAATAATTCAATAGGAATGTTCACATATGATCCCTTGTCTAATTGGAATTGGTATTTGAGATGGTAACATCGATGATACATCAGATTGAAAAACCAATTATTGAAAAATGTTATAATGACCTTATTACATGAAGAACATATGCCCCAATAAGAAATATCCCTTAATTACCATGAATGTGAAATGTATCAAACCACCAATCATAGGATGTTTTTCTAATAAATACACAAAATAACTATACATGGGATTCAATAATACCATTTTGTAATCCTTTAATATTACTATCCTATGTCTATAGTCTTACATCCATAAATTCCATGAAATTTATTACTTACTATATGAATCTAAAATGTAACTCATAATGTACTCATGAAATGAACCTAAACAACATTCCACCAATGTTAAGGTTGTATGTCTTTAAATTACACAAAATAGAGTTCCTTACCACATGAACTAAAATATGTAATGTATATGGTCCATATTTCACGACCCATAATATTATTATAGTGTCCTATTCTATATGACTTGTGTAATTCCATTGGTTGGATAGCCCACAATGGGGTGTTGAATCAATGGTTTGCTTTTATTAATTCTTCCAAAATAATTAAAACTCTTTGACTATATAATATATAGATCCACTTGTCTTGTTTTCTATTAGGCTTACAATATATTTAGAATGTTAATGGAATTTTACATAAGGATTTACAAGGTTTTACCTTGAAGGAATTATCCTTTAAAAAATTGTTTATTCCCTCTAATCCATGATTCCTTCACTATTTCATGTGAAGTGGTTACACAACATGGTATCATACAATAATTCCATGGAGTCCCACTATGGAATATTGAGTCCTAACAAATGAAATTTATATTTCTTTTCTTAGTTTCAATGATATCCCCACTACATCACATTGCATCCCAAAACATTGTCAACTTGACCATTATCAACTTCCTCATGCATTCCATAAATGGTTATTCCTTTAACCAACAAGTAATAATTTTATTCCCTCCATCTTCTAGTGTTATGGTGTGAAATCCATTTTCAGGGATTATTTTTCATTGTAAAATTATTATGAATATTTATTCAATAACCAATATTATGATTCTTAGCATCACAATATTTATTTACTTATAACTTATTCAAAATATTAACCATTTGTAGCATAGTTTTACTATAGGATATATTCCTACTCTCTTACCTTTTCTTAGTTGATCATAGTGGGTGTTGTTTTTTATGTGAATTGTTAAAATATCTCACTTATTTTATTGGATGGGTTTCTTTAGTTGAAAGTAGAAATGAGATATCAATATCTACTCATCTCATATATATATATATATATTTATTCACAATATATTATCAAGGATATTAGTTACCAAAATAAATTTTTTAAAACACATTATTATTTTATAGTATCAGTGATATCATCGACTTATTTGAAATTGTTCAATGGAATCCTAATTAATCTCCAAATTCAAATTTTTTGGAATCATAAATCCAGTATTTAGTTGTAAATTCCCTAAATACTTAGGATTTTTCAACTTATAATTCCATGATAAAATCTAAAAGAATAATATTCTTTAAATTATCCATGAGTGTATGGAACTCAATCACCGTGATGTAGAAGTGTTTCTTATGTAACAGATCTCATATTAGAAGTAGATTATTCACAAAAAATATATTTCTTCACTATCAGCCTTAATCACCATCACTATAATGTGACAATGAAATTTAAATCATGAAGAAAATATTTAACAGCAAAATCATTTATGATGTTTTATTCTTAATATATATTATTGAAATTTCATAGTAATTTTTATCTTTTATATGACATTAAATTCCCAATAACATATTAATATACAAAATATACACTGAATATCAAAGATATAAATACCACCATGTAATTCATATGTAACTCTTAAAACAAATTCATACACCCATATTTAATAGGTCATATGAAGACGATTAATGTTATATATAGGCCGTCAAATTCATATGATCAACTCCCAATGTTATAAATGAAGAAACATCATATGCACATTAAAGTAATAAGAGATTAGTAGAAACTTCACATGCTAGTAGTTCAATGTCATATACAATTCAAAATTTCATACATCCACTAAACATTTTACAATGGTTCCCAATTATAAAACGCAACATGAAAGTCTTATGAAACTGGTCTCAAGGTCTTATACACAGAATATATAGCCAAATTTCATATACAATTATATATTTTCAAATTTTAATAAAATAATCTGGAACCCATTAAACACATTCATAGACATTATCAATCAATCATAATAACATAATAAATCATCCATATGCCTATTATTATTAGTATTGTCTCTACACTTTCTTTGACAACTACCTTATCAAAAATTACATCCAATGCTAATGTCCCAACTAGACAAAAACCTCCAACAACAATGAAATATTATATAAATCACTCATCATTATCAATTAATGTCTTAAAAATGAAGAAAAGTTTAATCAATATTCACATGCAGATGTTTATACATTGAATTTATCTTCCCACATTCTCTATATAGAAACACCTCAATTATCTACTCATTACACTTTTACATTTACTTCACACATCCTCTTTTACAAAAAAAAAATTAATTAATTTTTCTCTACAATATCCAATTTTCATTTTGTTTCAAATACACTATTAATCTTTAATAACTTCAAATTGATTCTTTAAAAAATTATTGATAATAAATGAAAAGAGAATATATGGGTTTTCTCATCTCATCTAACATCATTCAAGAACAAATTATTATCCCCCACTTATTAATAATAATATAATTATACTATTTTAAAAGAAGAATGGATTTGTATAAAGGATCCTTTAGTTAGCCTACTCTAAGTCTCCTTAGAAAAAACCATTATAAAAAACATGAGTGGTTTAACTATGTTTATCAATAATGTCTATAAAATATCCTGCATGTGATACCACAAAACATATCATTGTTGGGGATGTTTAAAAAATTACCATGTGAAATATAGTACTAAACACATATCACAAATACATCAAAATTGTCCACATAAAAGGAAACCACTCTTTCATTAATTCATCCTTTTATCAAACAACACCCCCTCATAAAAACGATCGATATAATAAAAAACCAACGGATGTAAGTTTTTTTATACCTTAATTTTTATCACCCAAATGAAGCCAATGCATGAGACACAACTTCCTCATGCCATCCTCCATAGGTTAGGGGTTGGAGAAATGCACTGAAAGATTAACTAACTTAGGTATCGCTTTTCCTAAGTACCTCTACACACACACAACAAACATAATGAAAAAGTGTAAAGTGATAAAGTAAAAGATTAAAAACTTATATAACATAAACTAAACATGCATGATCCTATAGATGGTAAAAAAGTACAATACAATAAACATTAAACAAATGGGGATAATTATACAGCCAATAAATAATGTGTCCAAACCTGATAGAAAATTTGAAAAGTAAACAGCGAAATGATATCTCTGATCACGAATCCCAAGCTACGAACACCATACGTGGTCCAAGAACCTATTATCCCTAAGCACCTAAAAATTAATTACCAAACAATCCATTGAAATTCATAATAAATGACACGTGTAAGAAAATACCATAGAGGGGTGGGTATAAGTAGACCCATTAGGATTCCATGAATGATAGGGGAAGTAAGAGACACAATAGAATAGGAAAATAGAAGATTCTATAGGAATAGTGAATGAGTACAACTCAACCCAACAAGAGAGTGAATGTAAACTCATTTGAACACAAAGAGCATAACACCGTGAGAAGATGAACATCTCATAGAGTATTTGAAACCAATAAGAGTGTGGACTCATCTGACCATGAGAATCTAAAAAAATGTGGAATTTCTCATGCAACTTCACCTATCTTGGAAGTATTGTATCCAAATACAACAGTTGAATCCAAAAGAAAGAATATATATATGCTCAGTCAAAGAAGACAAAATTAGTGAGTATGGGGATATCCATCTCACAACCCATTTGAAGAATAAAAGTATCCAACACTTCCAAATTTCCATCAATGATGTTAATTACCCAATGAATTTTCCTTGAACACCCATGTCCAAAGCACTCAATCATCATTCATTAATTCTATCCACATTTGGTATCATTGACTTGCCCACAAAATTTTGGTCGCATCACAATAATTTCTTTTGGTGGGGAAATTATTCATCTTTATCCTGAATCCAAAATATATGTCAAACCATGTGTCATCACTATGTCACAATGAAGAGTGGGAACAAAATCGTATAAGATAACTCGCTCCCTTGTAAATTGATAGGTGGGATCTACTCTCAATAAACCAAGAAACTCCACTACCCAGCCCTACTAGAGGGAACCACTCAGGAAAAGACATTAGGGAACTCTAATAACCAGCCCTGCTAGAGGGTACCACCCAGAATGTCAAGGAACTTCATCGCCCAGCCCTTCTGGAGGGTAACTCAAAAAGATCAAAAGGGATCTCCACTGCCCTTCCCTGCTAGAGGGTACCACTTGGGAATGGTCATCATGGAACTCCCCTTCACTTCCATGATGAAGGGTACCCCCATAATATTATGGAACTCCATTGGCCAACTCTACTAGAGGATAACTCCGAAATATTATCCGAGAACTCCACTTCCCTGCCCTACTAGAGGGTACCACTCATGATAGGTCCTTAGGGAACTAAAATACATTGCCCTGCTGAAGGGAACCTCCCAAAATATCGAGGAACTCCACTGCCTTTCCCTACTTATGTGTAACATGGAATTATTATCTAGGAAATCCACTACCCATCTCTAGTGGAGGGTAACTCCTAGAAAGGGTCCTATGGGAACTCCACTATCAAGCCCTATTAGTGGGTAACACCTAGAAAGATCTTGTGATCATGCATGATATATTTAAATATTATGTGTCACCTAAAAATTTGTCATGATCTAATAATAATTTATCATATATTAAAATCAAAAAATGGAGGGAATCATCACACTCTACATGTGAAAACTCTTGAGATATGATATTTAATTTCCTTAATCTAACCCCCGGTGAAAAAGTTTCATTTCACCATACCATCTAGAATTATGTCTCATGGTCCCAAACCATGAGTCCAATTTAAATACCTGATATTAGTTTTGAGATGTACATCTAAATTTTAGGTTCACAATGTCATAGACGGTTCATCATTATGACACCGTGTGGGGGTGATATGTCAGATAAAAAATCATACAATTATAATAAATTTATTATTAATGTGTGTTTTTTTCACATTAGGAGAATGTATAGAAACATTATCCGACATTGTTTACAAAATGACCATCTCAATTCTAGGATCACATTTTCACTAATTGTTCACTAAAATGGAAGCCTTGGTTATAATACACAACTGATATACGATTATTTAATTAAGATTTATATATCATATATCATATCTTATATTTTATATATCATATGTTTTATCATTATCTTAAATCTTATATCCCATATATAGTATCTTATATATCATTATTATATCTCATATCTTATATCTCATATGTCATATCTTATATCTTATATATCATATCTCATATATTTTATCTTATATCATGTATCTTGTATAATGTTTCTTCAATCTGCCGCAAATCATGAAATTTGATCAGGCTCAGTACCTACAGGAAAAGTTGAACTGGGACCGTGGAGATCTTATCTATAATGAACATAAAGAGAAATGGGGAGAAAGGTACAATAAAAAAGGTTTACAGATAAATACCATGTGTTCTTGGGTGGTTGATCAAGAGCATGGATCCTTGGGTTAAAAATACAATCGAAAAGAAATTGAATTTTGAACATGGAAACATGCAAAGATTTCAAAAGGGAACAGATCGAGAAAATGTTGGATCTACTATGAAATTTAATAAAAAAGTAACAAAACACAAAATTTTTGAGACCTAACTCTGTTTTGGATCGATTTATGATGATGAAAATGTCCACCAGTGAATGAGAATGATATTTTTCATTCTCTATATCTTCATATTATCTAAATTGACATTACGTCATAGTTCACTATGATCTTCCAAAAAAATGGAAAGAGAGCTCTCACAAAATATTGTTGGATTATGAGACAAACCTAAAACAATCCATAATGATATATTTATTGATTTATCCGTAGCGATGTAAAATAAACTTATAAATTATGTAATTAAATTAATATATTCATTAAACACTCCGACAATGAGTGAGCGGTCCGAACATCCCATGCTAACTCACATCAGGTCATACCTAGGGTAAAACCCACATTGCAGACTCCACCATGGTCTCATATTTATAACCTAATCAGCTGTTTATGAATTATACCATTTTGTTTTATTAATGGTTTACACCTAATATAAAATATAATTAATCTCTTTATAAATTCAATTAAGGGAAAAATCGAGCCAAAGAATCACACATATTCTGAGTGCCTAGATCATGATATATGTATATATATAGAAAAATTACAATTTTTTAAATTGAATAAAACTAGTCTCTACATGATTCCATCCTTCATGGTTTTTCTCCCCGAAAAACAACACTATGAAATCAACACTAGGTACTGAGCCTACAGATGGATCTCCCACTCTTAGGAACTCTCTTATAGGTTACCATACCTCCACAAAATTCAAACAAAAGGGATAGTCTATCCATACATGGTTTTCTCCGGCTGATCCTTAATCAACATTGGGTTCTCCATAATGATGGCTCTATCCCCAATGTCTAGCTCACCACATTCGATGATGTGCATATAGTCATGCACGTATATCCTCAGCTGTGACTTGTGAATGACACCAAACACCTATTGTACCTATGGGGGTATGGTGAGGTGGTAGGAAACCATGCCAACCCTCCACACAATATCAACCAGACCGTTGAACCTTGGTGATAGCTTGCCTCCTCAGTCAAACCTCCACATTCTTCATTGTGGGGAGAATCATATGAAAATGTGGTCTCCATTTTAAAACTCCATGTGAATAAGATGGAGATCTTCATAATACTTATATATTCTTTGGGATGTCCTCGTCTTCTCATGAATGACCATGACTTTCTCTGTTGTATCCTACACCAAATTTGGGCCCATAAGAGATGAGTTTCCAATTTGTGTTCTGTACAATGGTGACGAATATGGTCTCCCATAAAGGGACACAAAAGGTTCCATGATGATGGTGGAGTTGTAGCTATTGTTGTAGGAAAACTCTAACAATTGTATGTGATCCTCCCAGATCTAGGAAAAGTCTAACATGAAAGCTATAAATATATCTCGATCACCTAGATTGTACACTTGGTCTTCTCATTATTCTGGGAGTGAAAAGTTGTAATCATCCTCAAATGGGTAATGAGTACCTCCTACTATCCTGATGTAAACTATGTTTCATGATCATAGAAAAATGTCAATAGATCCTTATGAAGGTGTGTAATATCCCATACATACAACTTCCAAAACGCTCCACCTATCTCTACTCCCTAATTGAAAGGAAGTGCATTGACTTCATGATTCAATCAACTATCACCCAAATGGTGTCAGGTCCCTTCATTGTGCATGGAATACCTGTGAAAAAGGCCAGGGATATGTCATACCACTTACACACTGAGATCTCAAAGGGTTGCCACAAACCTTCCTGAACATGGTGCCCAACCGTCTTCTACTGACAAGTGAGGCACTTAGAGTTGAACTCAGCTACACTTCATCTCATGCTGGGCCACCAAAATCTAATTTTTTTGGTCTCTGTACATCTTCCAACACTGGGATGTACAAATAGGGGATAATTTTTGAAATCCCACATTACCTCTTCCCAAATCATAACTTGAACAACATTATACCCATTGAACATGATTTGGTCATTCCCTCTATTGAAATATAAGCATGGTGAGTCTCTGGTGGATATCTGGTTCTGAAAAATATCACATTATATGTCTCCTAACATGGAAACTCTCACACGCTCGATAAGAAAATGATTAAAAACCATAGACTGAAGAAAGTTTGTACCCTTTTTCTTAATCAGGGTTAGCTAATGGGAAGCTAAATGCTTTGAAGCTTCTTGAACTAAGCTATCATGGGACTTCTTGCTAAGGTAAACTAATAAAAAATTTCCCTTACCTTCAGTATATATTATCTAGATTTTATAGTTCTACATGAACTCCAACCTACACAAATATCATGGGATCTACTTTCCCTATGTAATGATGTACCTAAGACTCTGGTGGTCTGAGTAAACCATATTCCACTCTCCTAGAATATAGTGTCCTTATATCCTCAGATAAAATAATACCACTTACAGTTCTAAGTCTTGATACATGCAGTTATTCTCATAGGGTCACAATTTCCTGGACTTGTATGCGATGACTACCTACCACTTAATCAACATGCATATGATCCCTAATTCTATGGCATCACAATACACTATGATGTCAATGCCATCTACTTGTAGTAACCACACCGGAGCACTCATCATCTTATACCTCAACCCCTCAAAGGCCCTCTGACAATACTCATGCCAGGAAAATAGCTTTCCCTTCAGCATCAGGGTGGTCAAAGGGGTTGAAATCTTTGAGAAGTCTTCCCACTATCTCCAGTAGTACCCCACCAAGATATAAATTCTCCACACCTATGATACATTATTGTGCGCCCTCCAATAATTCACTACTTTGATATTCACTTTTTCCATGACTATACCATGATTATAAATGGCATTACCTTTAAATAAAACATCTTGTATTTAGAAATTCAACTTTAATAGTTTTCTATAAAGATGGTTCTCTCAAAGAAAATATTGGTCCATGCTCAAGTTCTCTACATGATACAATTCAGATGCAATGTATATGAGTAATTCATTGATGAAGGAAAAAAAACATATCCATGTATAGAAGAAATTTCTAGTTCATAAATTCCATAAACAAGTTGTGATAATTCTTCACACCAAAGGGAATAACTAGGAATTCATTATGTTTATAGTGACATCAGAATTCGAACATTGGAATATCAGAATTACAAACCCTTAAGTAGTTGTAGTCAGACCGAAGATCGATCTTCAATAGCCACATAATTCCCAAAAACAGATCAAAGAGGTCTTTAATCCTTTTAAAAGGATCATTTTCATTATTGTGTCTTGGTTCAGGCGATAATAATCCAAATAAATTTGTAACCTCCCATATACTTTTTTCATGAACAATAGTGGAACTACCCTGGGACACATTGGGTCTGATGAAACCATTCTAACAAAGGTCCACCAATTGCTTCCACAACTCCCGATGTTCTGTAGGAACTGTTTAATATGTCACAGAAGACATCATAGAAGTGTCATGATTCATGCTGATGAAATATTCCATCTCCCCCCTTAGAGGTAGTCCTAGGACATCTTCAAGGCATGAGTCTATATAATACTCTAAGACAGAAGGAACCCAAATGACTGAAGATTATACTTTACTACGGTATACACATTCAATCTGATGGGTGATAGGATACAACCTCATAGTTTTCTTATTCACTTTTCCTTCCAGGAGATCTCTCTTGCTGGAAAAAAGAGAATATTGTATCATCAACGTGTAGGAATCTGAACTATCTACCGTGACAATCAATATTAGATCAAACCATGGAAATAAAATCCATAATCAGTATGACAGGACATGGATCCATTATAATGTTCAAAACGCCCCATGTAAACCTCTTTCCTCCAATAAATAGTACACACTACCAAAAGATGAATGATATTAAAAATGTGTTCCTTATATAAACATTGAGGTGAAGATGATGTGCTAGAACCTCTTTTGGGAGATTTATCTCTCACACTAAGAGGGTCAACATAAATGAATGACTAGAACCGATGAATACCAAAACTAATGAATGTGTATAATAAAATCAGGTCGTACCTATAATCAGTTCACGTGGTTGATCATAAACAAAAATAACATGGTGTTGTCAGTGGATTAACTCGCCAAGTCCCTGATCCTGACCTGGGATGCCTGCTGGTGGTGATTTAAGGATCTCATACTAGTGTCCACCACCCATAGCTCCTTCTCCTCTACATGCTCTGCCTCCCTGGGGCCCACCCTATCCATGCATAAGAGGACCCTAATCATGGTGTTTTCACTACTACGGTGGTCCATCAACTGTCTTCCTAGAATGCTATAGAAGTCTAATTGGGAAGTCCCATGCTATGTGACCCACTCAACACATGAATAACACCAAACCTACCAATGATAATTGAGGCTCTATGATTCCCCTACACTGTATGACCATGTTCTTAAACCAACTCATGGAAGGGTTTCCTATGTTCTGGTCATCATGCCTGGTGTCTACTAGATGATGCAGATGAATCAACTCTGTTGTTCCCATTTCCAAATCCATCTATCTGGAATCCCTTTGAAAGAAATATCTATATCAAAATTACCCACTCAAGTACCCAATCATAGGTGGGGATGGACAAAGGAACAATGCTAGGTGAAATCTCTTAGAAAATTCTCGACTCAAACTCTCATGCTTGGAAGTAGCCAATGTGTATCAGGTAAAGGGAGTAACACCCAAGGTCTACAAAAATAACAAGGTACTCAGCTACTGCCAACCCTCCTTAATGATGCTATAGAAGCTCTTAGATATAGAATGAGTGTAATAATGAGGGGAAATACTCCCCATGGAATAGCCACTAGAAGTCATCCCAAAAAAGTGTTGACTCATCATGCATTTTTTACTAAGGATCCATCAATTCTGAGATGCGCTATTCTAATGGATGGCTACCAAATACATCACATGATATTGTGGGGTCCTAACAAGCCTAATTATATAGAACACTAAGTCTAGTGAATCCTCTACTTCATAGTGATCTATCTCATTGTGGAACCCCAAAGATCTCTGATTCTAGAACATTTGGAGTGAACTAAGACTGCACACGTCCTCATCCTGCTCCGTAGGGATGATATGTGGCCCGAAAGGTGGACGTGATAGTACCTGCTCACCTATAGGAAGGCTATTTTGAGAAGGAACCAAAACTGAGGCCTCATTGTTCATAATATATTCATCAAGAACTGGTACTAGTATCCTGATATTCTATTTTTGTGGAGACATCCTAAAAGTTATCAAGGAGTACCGTGATTATATGAGTATATAAATTAGTCATGAAAAATGGGGAGCTAACTTAAGAATGATAGTCAATAAATCAATCCTATATATTGTATGTACCATTGGTACCTGAAAAATATTGTTTTGTTTTCCAAGATGAAAAGAAGGTAGTCATTGTCCGGATGAATGGATACATCAACTGCCCATAACATCACTGGACTCCCTGGCTTGAGAGCCTCACTCAAGACACGTAGAAAATATTTCCCTAAACACAACCAAAACTTCTAAGGGGATATATCAGAAAAATTTCCAAAATAATGAACTTTAGTTGATACCAATCATTAATGAAATGAACAAATCTAAGAATTGAGTAGAAACTACCCCAAGCATGCATCTATAGGAAAGGGGTGGCAAAAAGCGATGAAGGAATTACACTCTCGAGGAGGCCTTTTCCAAATAACATGTATACATGCACAATGATTACTAAATGATAATTTTCAAAGGGAGAAAGTAAAAGATTCAATACTAATATAAAATAAACATAACATGCATGAACCTCAATTTGAAAAAAATATAGAAAATTGTAAGCTGAAACGAAATGGGAAAAAATACATGCCTAACTAGAAATGTGTCCCATCCTAAAAGAAAACTGGGAAATTAAATAGCTGAATGAGATCTCATCTTCTGAATCCCTTTCTATGACCACCATACACAGTCCAAGAACCCCATATCTCTATGCTCCTCTGATGTCATGATCAACATATCCATTGTCTGTATAAGACATGACACATGTGGGAAAATCCCATGCAAGTTTGAGTATAAACATACCAAGTAGGGCACCCCAAAAGCTAAAAGGGGATTAGAAATAGATACAATAGAAGGGGAAAAAAGAACATGTTCAGGGTACAATGAAAAAATATAGCTCAAAACAATAGGAGTGTGAATGTAAACTCATCCAAACATAAGGTGTTTCACCAAGTCAGAAGATGAAATTATCATCGAGTCCTTGCTATCAATAGAAGAGAGTGGAATTATCTAACCAAGATAATAAGTACATTGAAAGCATGTGGAATACCCCACATGTATTCACTACTACTTGAAAGAGAGTATCTGAATACATAGGTTGAATCCAAATGAATGAATATACATTCTCAGTCAAATAATCCCAAATGAGAGAGTGATGGATCTCCATCTCACAACCTTACCCAAGAATAAGAGTATAATAAAATTCCCAAAGTCCATCAATAATGATCAGCATCCCAAGTGTCTTACATGAACACAAAATACAAATGAACTCAATCACCAACCCATGATACTATCTGATTTGGGAATATCTAACTCACCTATATAGTTTTTTTTTGCATCCCAAAAAATGTGTATTGGTGGGGTAAATTGTTCTTCTTTCCCATGAGTACAAAAGAAACATCAAACCCCATGTTGTCACTATTCCAGAAATCTGAGTGGGAAAAACTCTTAGATGAAAATCATATCCCTATTACATAGTCGGGTGATACTCTAAAGTCTTCAAGAAAAATCCACCACCCAGTCCTACAAGAGGTTATTGCTCATGAAATTTCATCGAGGAACTCCACTCTGCATCCCTTCTAGAGAGTACCACCCAGAACAAAGAGGAAATCCACTTCGCAACCCTTTTTTAAGGTAATAGTAAATTATAATAGGGTAAATCCACTACCCATCCCTACATGATGGTAAAAATTGGGAAATATCATCACAAAACATTACTGTATTTCCTTTCTAGAGGATACCACCATGAACATCAACGAACTGAACTACCCAACCCTACTAGAGTGTAACTCAAAAATATCATATGGTAACTCCACTTCCCAAAAATATTGGAAGGTACCACATAGAAAAGTTTATATGGGATCTTCACTACCCATCCAGGTTTGAGGGTACCACCCAAAAAACATTGGGGAACACCACTGCCTAGCCATGCTAGAGGGTTACTTATCCATAAACAAGGGTAATGTCTAGACATGGTCCATGATAAATTCCACATTGTTTCTTTATAGAGGGTAATTTCTAAAAATACCTAGTGTTCTTGCTTGATTTCAACAATTATTGAGTTTAACATACTATGTTTTTAAAATGAGACACTATGTCTGAAAGCATACATGATCCTCCATATGAAATATAATCGAACGAAAAAATATTAATGATTAAAACCCTAGATGGTAAAATGGTTGGAATGAACAGTATTAATTAAATAATGAAATAATGGTTTATACGTGTTTATAATTAATTCTTTGTGAAAAAATTAGTTATAAATTAATGTAAAACAGTTTTTAAATAAAATTAAATGTTTTTCTAAAAAAATTCAAATAAGTGTGTTTATAAAGTAATGAATAAAATTTAATTTGGATTTTATTAATATTTTATATATTTAATATGTTTAATTTAATTTTTATGATTTATATTATATTTACTTCTAGACATGACATAAGAAATAATTCTACTTTTAGATGGAAGAAGATTTTCTAAAAAAAATGATGTTTTGGAGCCATTTGTTGGAGAACCTATTATAAATCTAGTTTTTGACACTATTATAGGTTATATTGGAATAAATAAACTAATTACTCTTAATAAAGTCATTAAAATTTATTTTGGATAAATTTTAGGTATTTTTGTGATGATAATAATATTTTAACGAATAGTGAAAAATAATGGATTTTAATTTAAAACGTCATTTTCTTATTATTTATTTATTTTGATATATTATCCTTTTAATTTTTTCTCAAGTATAATTATTTAATTGTTTTATCATTTATTCTAAATTTAGTCATTTAAATTAATTTCACATTCAAATTTGATAATAATCACATGTCAATATTTTGATGGTTTTTACATTAAAAAGATGTGTTTTCTCATTTTATCAATAGGATTCATTTAAACTAAATTACTGAAACTTATGTGTTATAAATTTTAAAATACTGATTACATATTTTTAATTATCGGGTAAAATTTAAATTAATAGGACACTTTTATTTTATCTATTTTATGAATAGTAACAACGATAATTTTTATTTAACAGGGTCAATGATAAATGAGGTAAATTCGGGTAAGAAAAAATACGATAAGGAAATAAAAATTACCCTAAAACATTCAAAAATCCTATTATATGAATACAATTCTACCCTTAAAACCTATGTTATGGGATAAAATCATTTAATGGACATTTATCTATGGAAGTGATATAAATATTATTAAAATAAAATAAAGTAACAATATATCACCTTCTTATTTATTATATTTATAATCATTTTAATGTATTGATAAATGTGATTAACCCTCAATAAGAAATAGTTTCTATATAGATAATAACATTATCTATATCATGATATTTTGTTTTTAATTTCTCGAGCTTAAATAAATACCTTAAATTCTGACACAACAGTGATATAGTAATTTTTTAGTAATAAAAATATAAAATAAATGATATGAAAAATATTAAAATAAATATAATCTAATTATTTAGTATAATACAAAAAAAATTATATTAATATGCAATATTATAATCCTATTAAATATTTTTTCTAATTTTTCTATCAGTTCAGATTTTATTTAAATTCAATGAAATTAATAGTGTCAAAATTAACACTAATGATATTTTATTAAATTATTTAAAAATAAAAAGAAAATTTTAAATTTACAAAGTGTCTATGTTATGGTTTAAAAGTTTATAATGTTTCCAATTAATGGAAATTTAATCTATATAAGTAAACTTTTTACCCTCTTAATAGTGAAAATTTTGTTACCCCAATTAAAATTAAAATTGAATAATTAAGGATAAACTAGAAATATAAGAAAATAATAAAAACAAAAAATGTACAAAAATTATTATATTAGTGTATTTATAACCATAATCATATTATCTTCTACATAACTCAATTTGGAGTCATATTGAATTAAAAATTAATTTACATTAGAATAATATTTTAAGAGTTTCCAAGGGTGCCCCTCCTCTCTCCTATAAAAAGGTATCCACTCTTCTCAATTACTAACACATAAAGAACCATTTGGTTGGGCCATGCTCTGAAATAATCCTTTCCTAAAATACCTCTTCACATTTTTGAGGCTTTATTTAAAACATAACACCCTCTTTAAAGGTGTTAATTTGTTTTAAAAAGGATATTAACTAAAGAATAAGTGACTTTTTCTTTAGGTATTTCTATTTTATTTCTTATTTCACTTCAATAAAATTTACTCCAAACATGATGAAATAATATACCAAGTATAAATAATATAATTATATGTTATTATGTTCATATAGTCACCTAAATTCATCTCTAATTTCATCAAATGTAAAATGAACATTTTGTTCGTGTGTACGACAGACTACCCCCACACGAACTGATATAGATCATTTTTTATTACCGTCTCTCAAGAATGGTTATAATGATGTAATTAATGTTCATATGTGATATTCATGAAATATTAATCATAACTAGATATTAAACTATCAATTATTTTCTTACTTTCCAAGCACATAAAAATGAAAACATTGTTCGTGTGTACATGTAAACTTTGACCTCCACGAAGCAATGTGATTTATATTTATTCACTACATAAATTTTATGATATATATTGGTATTTTTAAATGATTAAAATTATATTAATGATTTTATGATCATTCTGGAATCATAGAACAGTAGTAACCTTTTTTCTATAATGTTCCATGTAAAATGAAAAATGTTACTCATTCGTACGTACATCTTACCGTCTCCTTGAATATAAAATTATTCATTTTCCATAAACATACATAATGGATTGATTTAAATTAAAAATCATATATAAAAATGATATAATGTAATTAATATTATTCTAGATATGATGTACTTATGAACTCATCGACTACATAAATCGTTCCTTGTTTATTTTCAACTCATGTATCGAATACCAAAAAATCATCCGACATGAACTAAAATAATGAACTAATTATTATAACATTTAAATTAGTGATATAAATGTAAAAATAAGCATTTAAAGGATTTGAAGAAATTATAGATTAACCTATGTTTATTATTCATTAAGATAATGAATGTATGAGACAAGTCAAACTCAAGGTAAGGGATTTTTTAACTCATAACAACATTTTAATGTTTTGATGACTTATTCTGATAAATATTTCTATTTTATTTCCTTGTATTAAAAAGGGGTTTTATGAATGTATTTCTATAGACATGAATGTTTTTAAATAGGATCATTTGAATTTCACTCAAATTTTTTCTTAATGGGATCGTTGTAAGGGACTTCGTCTCAATCTCCTTTCATTGATTCATATTTTGATGCTATACACCTCCTTTTTTATAATTTTTATGACGTTCCAATTTGAAATTTAATTCATTAAAAGGTTTTAGAAATCAATATTTTCATATGAATCAATTTATATTCCTTATGAAATGAAAAATTAATTGTTTTAACATATGCAACAACAATTACTTATCCACTTACATAATAGTTATTTGACATCTATCTTCCACTATATGGCTTCATGATATTGAAATAAACAGAAATACATTGTTCTATTTTTGTGTCAGTTGGTACTGATACTGTTCTTAAAAGAATATTTACTATTCCATTTTCATTAAATGATTTATTGTGATTTCAAATGAAATTTTATGTGGCAAATGTTTATAACTACAGTATTTCATATGTTATGATTATATACGGGTACTTGGACATTTGACTGGTGGATATGTCCTAAACCAATGACTGTTGGTTATGTGATAAAACAAATATGGTTGGTTCTGTGAGAAACCATATGCTGGTGGTTAGGTTATAATCTACACTTCATTGTGTATAGAAGTCAGCCATATGGTTATTCTATTTGTAAGAGTGATATCAATGGATGTTGACTGTATGGTTCTTCCATTTCTGTATGATTTTGTTTGAAGTTTCCTTTATATGTTTTATGTTTCATTATATGGTATTTGAAGTAATATTTTTTTTACAAAAAGGGTGTCTAATGATTTTATATATAGGGAAGAGTATTTACTAATTCATAATGGTTAAAATTATTACCTTATAGTAAAGTATTCAGGGTTTAAATGTTTCTAAATGAAAAATAGTTTTCTTTTGTTGTGTATCCCTTACTAATATTTTTATTCTCATACCATGTTTTGAAAAATTTTTCATTGAATTTAAAGGAGAATATATTCAATGATGGGATCAAGTAAAAGTTATGACAATTAACCATGAAAAAAACAATACCTCTTTTTAAAATTTATTGTTTTAAAAAAAATAGTAAGTTGAAGTGTCTACTTTGTAATATTTACGTTGTTATGTATGAGTTATGGAATAATTCTTTAATGCTATAAACTTGAAAATACCATCAATGTGAAATAAATTCAATTTATTTACTTAACTCAAGATTATGTAATGTTTAAGGGTGGGGCATTATAGTTGGTATCAGATGTCACATTATGTAACATTAGTGTTTAGGATGATAATTAAACATAAGGTACAAGTTATATATTACCATAATGGATATAATAATATATAAATTCAATGTTATTTTAGGTATATTGAATCAGTTTCATATGAAATGGATAAGTATAACTTAGTGTTTATCTTTCTTATTAGAAAGTGTATGATGGTTTTATTAAAATACTCACACTAACCATTTTGGTTTTCTTAAATAGATGGTTCTAGTAGGAACCAAAGTAAAAATATATGTGAAGGAAAATTTAGAAAATTCTATGAATAAGAATCCAAATGAATAGGGAGGTGAAATGAGAACTCTTGTTGTTATTCAAAATAGCTGTCATGAGTCATGATTAACAACATAAACCTTGATGATTTTTCTAATGCATCAATTACGAGAGAAACAAATCCCTATGGAAATTTAGGTAATGATCATAAAGGTAATTATATTCAATGATATATGTGCCCAATTTGTGGGATGAATCCCGAAGAGAGTTTTTTTAAGGGACAAGAAGATGCTATTGTTTTGGAAATAATGTTCATAATGTAATAATCTGCTATGAAAAAGGAAGAATTCACTTGACTCTATAAAAAGGAAAATAAGATCTTTATATGTTTTAAATTTTATGTTTAAAATGTGGGGGTATGGTCATTATGAAAATAAATGTCCTACTAATAAGGTTCATGAATGGGATCAAGAAGAATATAAAAATATATATTTAGAAATAAGTAATTCCATTCCTATTGAAGATGAGGAAACCAAAAATGAACTATGAAAGGTATAGATTATTTCTTTACCTATGTTTTGACATTAAATAATCTTATGAAATTATTCAGGTTTTTCTATAGGAAATATATATTAACGAATAAGATGGAAAAACATGTTTAATTGTTCATAAAGAACTCTAAATGATTGAGATATATACACATATGGGATTCATGAGATATGATAGATTTTAGATTGGTGAAATATTGAATAGTATTAATTCACTTTTGATGATGGGATTAGTTTAGATGTACTTTTTTTAGTACATGTAACCGTAATGTTTATTATGTGAAAATGTTATTCTTTCCTTTTGTATACATAATTATATATAAGAATTATGGTATATATATTTTTTAGGTAATATTGGTTTGTAACATTTTTATTTCAAAATGAATTGTAGGAGATGAAATTTTAGGGCAAAACATGTTATGGTTTTTTTAGGATTTTATCTAATTTTTTAAATGTTATAAAATTATATAATTTTTGAAAAATTAAAACCCGTAGGAAGGGTGAAACCCATCGAGTCATACAAGGATGCGGGAATCAAACCCATAACTGATGTGCGATAAGGCTTTACTACCTATCACTAGACTACATGAAGTCACTGGTTATTATAAATAATTAGTATTAGTTAAAAGAGCATGTGGAATAGTAATAAGTTGACATTGTGAACTTAGGATCTGTCAAATAGAAATCATTGGTATTGGAAAATGATTTAGAGAATAAGTAATAAATCTAATTTTGGAAGACGACCACTATTATGAGAATATTATATGGTTTAAGTAAATAGATTACTATGGAATTTTAATTATAGAGTAATAATTTATTTATATTTTGGATGAATAAATGATTTTCATTGTGAATTTTTTTGGAGTTAGATTATTTATGGAAATCATTAACCTATCCTCAATAATATGCGATTATAGTAATTAATTTTTGGTATAAGACATTGAGGGTGGTTGATAATATTTGGATATTCATTATAAAATATATCTTCCTAGACTATGTGGTCAATCCTTATCTTTTTTGGGATTCAATATTAGTTTATATTATTTTAACTAATTTTATAGACAGTTATTTGTTAAGAGGTCTATGTTGAAATTTGGGTATTACTATTTAATTTAAGAGATTAACGTATTTTTATCATAAAATGTTTTATTATTTTCGGATATTTTTTTTTAAATTATCACAAACATATTGTTTTTTGGTATTTTTCATGACAAGATAAATGGATTATTATTCTTTTATTGATTAAGTGACTCTCGTGAAGATGGTTCGAGTTCTTTAGGCATGAAAAATATCATCTTAAAAACACATAGTTCAGAGAAAATGATAAATTTATGGTAGAAATTTATTGATGGATAAAATGATACATTCCATGTAAGTATAGTTCCATATGATCTTAGTCAAGGTAGTAATATAATTCCCTGACTATATAAAAATGATCTAAAAAACCTTTTCCATTTACATTTCTGACTAAAATACCATTAAACTCATCAACTATTTCTAGTTTTGTGATTGTTATATTTCTAAATACAATATTTTCTATTAATATCCATAAAAACAGGATGGATAGTTTTATCTTACATATTGATATTTTTCTATATGGAACCCTATTATTTTTTATCTTAGGAGATCTTTATATTTCTCTTTCTTTCTATTAAAGAGGTAGTTTTATTAATCTTTTTTATGTGGGATTGAAATAGTGGTATTATGAAAAGTAATAACATAGTTACCAACCATGATTTCAAATTGAGAGGATTCAATTTTTTAGTGGGGTATGTTCCATCCTAAATGTTTAAAAAGAGACAATATGTCAAATAGAATATATAATACACCACATCAAACTTAAGCGAACAAATAAATATCATTATTTAATAACCTAGATGTTAAAATTGAGAGAATGGAAAGTATTATTTTAATTATTAAAATACTTTTACAAATGTATATAATTAATTCGTTATTTCACAATTAATTATAAATGAATGTAAAACCATTTTAAATTAAATGAAATATTTTTCTAAAAAAACTATTTAAATATAAATAAGTGTGTTTATAATGTAATAAAATCATATTATTGGGATTTATTAGTGAAATATATATAACATATTTTCAATTTAATGTTTAATATTCATATTATATATTTTTTCCAGACAATACATGACAACATATTCAATTTTTCATTTAAAAAAGTATTTTTCAAAAAATGTTGTTTTGCTTCCTT
The DNA here is from genome assembly GCA_963277665.1 of Viscum album. Lineage (NCBI taxonomy): Eukaryota > Viridiplantae > Streptophyta > Magnoliopsida > Santalales > Viscaceae > Viscum > Viscum album. Next base: position 278,063,316 of record OY728127.1, read on the forward strand.
TTGATGGAGATCCAATTTTAATTCTATTTTTTGACATTTTTATATTTTATATTTGACAAGATATACTTCTTAATTTTAATTTTAAAATTAAAAGTTAGTTTGGATAAATATTTGGTATTTTTCTGTTAACTAAATTATTTTAATGAATAGTGAAAAATAATGCATTTTAATTCAAAGCTACTTTATCATCAATTAAATTAATATTTTTATGATATAATTTTACATTTTTTTAATGTATAAATGAATAATATTTTTATCATTTATTCCCATATTGGTCATTGTATTTAATTTCACAATGAAAATTGACATGAACACATGCCAATCTTTTTGGGTTTTTTACATTTAAAAAAAATGTTTTCTCTTATTTTGAGTTGGATAGATTTTAAATTAATTTCTGCAATATATGTGTTTCAAATTGGGAAAAATGGATTCAATATTTTTAATAAAAGGGTAAACATAATTTTTTTGGTTAATTTTATTTTATTTGGATATTATGAATAATAAATATTGTAATTTTTATTTAACGTGATTAAAGGTAAATCAGAAAAATTAAGTCAAAAAAATAATTATGGTAAAGAAATCACTCTTACAACATAAAAATATTATTGGATAAATAAAAGTCGACCATTAACTCCTAATTAATTAAAATTATTCATTTAATAGAATTTTTCGCATGACATTGATATAAATATTATTAAAACAAAATAAAGTGACAACATGCACACTTATTATTTCTTATAAGTATAACAAGATTAATATAGTGGTAAATGATAAAAAAAATCTATCATAAAAATTATAAAAAATTATAATTAATTAATATACAACATTATATTTTTTTTTATAATTTTATATTTCAAATAATTTCGATAAATACTAACACAATAGTGATAGAGTAATTATTTTAATAATAGAGATATCAAATACATGATACACAAAATATTGAAATATAAATAATTTAAATTATTTATGGTACTCAAATAATTATCTAGGTTAATATGAAATATTATAAGTCTATTTAACTTTTTTTATAATTTACATATATGTTTTAATTTTATTTAAATTCAATGAAATGATTAGTGTCAAAATTGAAACTGTTGATATTTTATAAAAATAATATCTAATTAAATTATTTTAAAATCATAATTTTTTTAAAAAATTAAGAAGTTACTATTATACGGTATTAATATTCATATATTGTATATTTATTGGAAATTTACAACATATAATCAAAATTTATAGCCTCTTAATATTGAAAAATTGTGTTACCACAAATAAAATTAAAATAGATTAATTTAGTGTAACCCAAATATATAAGGTATAAAATAAACCCAATACATGTCTAAAATCTATTTTATGAGAATATTTAGAACAATAATAATATTATATTTTACATAACTAAATTTGGAGTTGTTTGAATTTAAAAATTATTTATATTAATTTAATATTTTAAGAGTTTCCATGGGTGCCCCTCCCCTTTCCTGTAAAAAGGTAACCACTCTTCTTTATTAATCACATTTGAAAGAACCATTTTTTGGAAAATATTTTCCCAATACCCTTTCTAAAATTCCTCCCCACATTTTAAGGCCTTATTTTAGGTAGAACACCCTCGTTAGAGGTGTTAAGGTGTTCTTCAAAGGTGATCAACCGAATAAGAGGTGTCATTTTATTAAGGTATATATATTTTCTTTCTTCTTCCACATCCTTCAAATCTACTCCAAACATCAGCAATAATTACTTATTTATCCTCAATATACTTTGATTTTATTATATTAGTATCATCTCGTAAATCAATCTCCAATTTTATGAAATGGGAAACAAATATTTTATTCATGTGTACGGCGGATTACCGCCTCAGAAATATTTTTTTTCTTTAATGTCTTTTAGGACTGGTTCTAATAATATAATTAATGTTTATAAGCAATATTAATGAAATATTAATAATTATAATATAATAATGTATCAATTATTTTCTTACCTTCCATGCACATAAAAATGATAATGTTGTTCATATGTTTGTGTGAACTATCACGTCAATGAAGCGATGATAATAATTTTTATTCACTACATCACTTGCATGATATATATATATATATATATTTATTTAAATGATTAATATGATATTAATTATTTTATTATCATTACATAATGACAAATCAATACTTACCTTCTATCCACAATGATAAATGAATAATTTAAAAAATGTTACTCATATGTACGTATGACATACCGTCTCTAAAGATATAACATTGTTCATTTATCATAACCACACTTCATGTATTGATTTTAAATTATAATTTATGTATAAATGTGAAAATAATGTATTTATTGTCATTCTAGAGATGATTGAATTAAGACTACATGGGTAGTGACACCATACCGAGTTCATTTTCGACTCAAGTTCCAAATATTGATGAAACATCCAACATGAACTCCAATAATTAACTAATTTTTAGAACATGATAATTTATGATATAAAATAAATAATAAAAATTAAAATGTTATGAATCAAATAGAAATTAATATATGTTTATTCTTCATTAATATAAATAACATATGAAACAATTCAGATTTAAGGTTATAGACTTTTTAGCTCAGAACAATGTATTAATGTTTAGATGATTTATTGTTATAAACATTTCCAGTTTTTATACATGTTTTAAAAGTGTTTTTATGAATTTATTTATACAAAAATGAATGTTTTAAATTTGGTTATTTTTAATTTCTCTAAATTTTTTTCATAAAGGTATCCTTTTTATGGACTTCATCTCAATATTCTTTCATTGAGGCATATTTTGATATTATAAACCACCTTATTTTATAAAATGTATTATCACCCCATTTGGATTTTAATTCATTTAGATGTTTTATAAAGAAATAATTTTATATGAAGCATTTTAATTTTATTACAATATCTCAAAGGGAATGTTTTTAACAAATTTAGTGACAATGAATTCTCCACCACTGTAACTGTTATTTGATATTTGGATTCCTCTATAAGCCTTATCATTTTTAAAATGTAAAAAAGTCCCTAAATACCTTTTTGGTGTTTTAGTGTTGAAATTTTTTTTGAATGAGGATCGACTATTTCATTATCTTAAAATGATTTCTTATGATTTCAAATGAAATTTTATGAGTGAAATGTTGATAATTTAAATATTTTATGTGTTATGTTTGTATAATGGTTCATCGAAATTTTATGGGGGTTATGTGATAAACAAAATACATGTGGTAACGTGATATAGAAATGATGTACAGATCTGTGATGATCCAAGGATATGTGTTTACATTAAAACCACTAATGCATTGGGTATTACAGTATGTTGTATGGACATTCCCTTTGTAAGAGTGATATGTGTGGAAGATGATTGTATGTTTATTCCATTTAAGTATGATTAATTCTAATGATACCATTATATTTTTCCTGTTTAATTCTATGGGTTTTATAGTAATTATTTCATTTCAAAAAGGGTAAGTAATGAGATTATATTCAGTGAAGAGTATTTAATAATTTATAAGGGTTAAAAGTATTAATTTATGCTAAGTATTCATGGTTCACATGTGTAACACCCCAAGCTTCCACGGTATGTTTCCCTTCGAATAATGCGATAGCGTGTGTTGTACGCAACCTCGAGTTCTAACACACACGACAACTAATTAAACTAGCCGTTGTGAATAGTAATACCTAATTTTTGAAATCATATATATTTTATATTTCAAAATGGACTTCATTTTTGGATTCGGAATATTGAAATTAGCCTAGGGTGAAATTTTGGTACTTTTCGGATAACTTTTATATTTTGATGAATAGTGAAAATTACTAAATTTTAATTAAAAACAAATTTTTTAATCAAAATAATTAATAGTGATAAATTATGAATTTGAGTGGTTTTAAAGTATATTTAGAATATATTTTTACCATTTAATATAATGTTGGTCATTGGAAATAATTTTACAATTAAACCGAACATAAACAAGTGTCAATCTTTTGATAGTTATTATCTCTTACAAACACGCTTTTTGTTTTGACAGCGGGAATTAATTTTAAATTAATTTCTGCCAATTCTGTGTTTTGAATTTAGGAAAATGGATTCCATATTTGGAATCAGGATGTTCAAATTGTGTAAATAGGTAACTTTTATTTTTAGACATTTTGAATAATTACTGCGGTAAATATTTTATTTACCATGGTTAAGGGTAAATCCGGTAAATAAGGGTTAAAAAAATAATATTATAATAATACTAAATTACCCTAAAACGTGTCTTAACCCTATTTTTTGATACATGGTCGACCATGGGCATCTTTAGGTCTATTTTGGGACCCCATGGATCCACTTGTAAGTGATAATGACACTTTATTTTAATTAAGTTAAAATGAATACAAAAATGACACAAGCATATATCTTTTAGAAAAACAACTGTTACATAGGGTTATATATGTTGGATTTTATATTATAAATATTAATTAGAAATATAAAAATATTTCCTACATAATGAAATTTTATTTATAATTTTTAGACATTAGATAATTTATTTTATTTATGACACAATGATGATGCAGTAATTTCTATAATAGTGAAAAAATTAAAATAATTGATATAATAAATACCCAAATAAATATAATATGAAACTTTTAATGAATTAAACTAATTTTCTAGGATAATATGATATATTAGGATTGATTTAATTGACTTTATTCGAATTAATCAATCTTCTATGAGTTTCACAAAAATCAACTATTGAATAGTGTCAAAATTGACATAAAAGAGTTCTTAAAAAAATATTATATTATTAATTGATATTAAATTCCTAAAAATCTAAGGTTCGGCCAAGAGACTTGTATCATGATAGTTTCATCATTAATGGACCACTTGGGGGTCTTTTGGATGTATATAGTAAGTTTATTAACCATATTATATAAAAATACAAAGAGACATTGTAAAAGTGAAACTAATTAACTTAGAGTTAATACTTAAAGATAAGGTTAATATAAGTACCCAAACCTGTCTAAATTCTATTGGTTGAGTGTTTTTCGACCTATCCCCATCTTAACCTTTGAATAGTCAACTTTGGAGCCATTTTAAACCGAATATGAATTTATTATAAACTAATATCTCTAGCTTTTCCAAAGGTGCCCCTCACCCCTCTTATAAAAGGGAACTCCTCCTTCTCATTTCTTCACACCTTCAAAGCCTTTTGGTTCGGCAAAACTCTGTCCAAATACTCTCCCAACATCCCTCACTACAACCTAGGGTCCTTAGTTTGATCAGAAAGCCAACCTAAGGAGCCCTTTTGATCAAATCAAAAGGAAGAACCCGAAGAAGAGGTAATGATTTCACCACCCTTTTCTAAGTTCATTTCTTCTTCCACTTCTTCTTCCATTGTTGTTAACATTATAAAATAATAAATCCAGTATCATATATATACTGTGATGTTATTATAAATATGGTACAACCATATTCAGTATTCTATCCACCCTTTGAATAACATGTCACCATACGTGCGTACGTACGACTTACCGTCTCCACGTTGTGGTGTAATTGTTATTCAATATATTATTATTTGGATGGGTATAATAATGATGTGTAACTCATGTAAATAATAAATATAACATGTTAATGATTCTGTATATATGATATACCATCCATTTATATATTATTTTAATATCAAAAGAATGATATTGTCGCTCGTGCATACGTACGGACTACCGTCTCCACGAACGCGATGAGATTCATTCTCCATCGTATCCATTCAAATATAATTATCATTTGATGATTTAAAAATGATGTTTAAGGACTTGATATAATTCTGGATATGAATAATATAAAACCTATCCTTTAAAAACTTGTCTTACATAACAAAACATATAAAAGAAAACAAGTAAGTTAACACCCGAAACAACGATAATACTAAAATATTATTATCAAATCAATATTAAAAGATCATATATGATATCATATTAATTTATATGATTATTGTATAATTTAATAACAATTATTTCACCATTATTCAGGAGGTTAACCTACCCCAACAAAGGAAAAGTACAAGGTAAGGTTTATTTCACAATCTCTTCATTATCTGAGGTTGTTTATATATAATAATCTACTAGGATCTCTTTATCATCCACATCCATGTTTTCTTAAAAATGTATTTCAAAACAATTTTTTTATTATTTACAAGAATATGGGTTAAAGTCATTTATACCCTTGGTTGACTTGTTATAAGAGGTTTATGAAGGAATCTTTCCGTCGTTTTCAAAACAAGGTCATTTTTAACCTTTTCGACAGAATTAAGGTAAGAATGTTTCTTTTAACTTATACGGCGGGTGCAGCTATTTTCCGCCGTTATAAAATCTTCAAAGCATCCCTTACAATCTTATAAGAATATTTTCAAAGAAAATGTTTTATTTTATATGTATCTTAAATGATTTCAAAATAAAAGGAGATATTTCTTTGAAAAGAATTTTGATTTCATCTATGTCAACATTCTTTGATGGATTTTAAGATTATTTGAAGTTGATTTATTATGATACAAAACTTCTATATTGTATTGAAGGTTTTGTGATATGTTTGACTGTGGATGTTCTATTTTTATACCATTCATAGTTTATGGTGAAATTATTGACATTTCGTATGCTAGTTTTAATACGAATGTTTATGTTATGTTTAAACCTTTTCATATGGGAATGCATTGCACTTAGTAAGTGTCGGGTGGAGCCCGCTATAGCTCCTCGATGCATCGGTAGGTCTCATGAGACAAACTAGTGTCTTGGCACAAGGCCTTGGCAAAATCTTATTTGTAGTCTTGGCACGAGGCCTTGACTATGTGGTTATGATAGTCTGACATTATGCATTCCAACATTATGAAAGTGGTTATTGATTTTTGAATGTGATTATTCGATTAGTAGAATATCCATGTGAATAAGTAAATGGCATTATTTCATTTTACTTTTTCCATACTATGTTGAAGTTAATGTTTAAAAGGATTTTGTTTTAGTAGTCCATTTCCTTAAATGTTTATGCTTATTTTTGAATGTTCCGCTATATTGTTATCCTTACTAGGCATTTGAGCTCACCCCTTTTTTATGTTTTATTTTTTCCCAGGATGTGAAGATGTAAGTTATGAATGACCTTCAGGGATATTATGAGGTGATTATAGTGTGGACTGTGGAAACATTATGTTTTTGTATTAGTTCTTCATTTTATGATGTAATGTAAAACTTATGAATATATCTAGTGTTTCCAAGGCTGCTAAACCAATCGGTCTTTCGAGATTTGATCTTTCTTGTGATCATGCCAATGTTATGTAATAATGTACCAACTCTGGGTAACTTGGGTCGGGGAGTTACAGTTGGTATCAGAGGAAAAGGAGGTAGGAATGTATCTGATCCTTGGAAACTCTCACATGTGAGAGTTGGACGAAGCATGGCTCTCCGCCCAAGGGCTTCATGCGGAAATGGCTGCCACTGGGGATGGTGGTGTGTCCCGCCCAGGGGGTGTAGCCGCCCATGGAGTGCCCTGATAGGTATCAATTATAGTCCACTGGAAGTAATTCCAGACCGCTACTGTTGGTATCAGAGGAAGTTTAGTACAAACCTTGGAAGCTAGATTTAGAAAAACTCTGATTAGAGCACATAGACCTAAGATTAACTTTGAGGATTAGTATAGAAGAACTTCCTAGAATTTTGGTATTGTAGAGATTTTGTGAGTTTTCCGAGCAATACATCCCTATCTGGATACGATCAGGTAGAGGCGGCTCTGGCACAGATGTACCAAGGGGTAAAACCCGAAAACACCGCTTTGAGCTAGACTCGAACGAGAACTGGTGCACGACAACGGGCCTTGCTGCACTCTTGGTTACGACACTCCCGGGGGATATGCTTAGGATAAATCTCATTTTTATTTACAAATCATTTTGAAGGGATTATGAGTATATACTTCCTCAAAGAAAACATTCTTATGATTATGGATTATATCCATAAATAGTTCAATTTATGTTAAGTGTTTTATAAGTATGGGATTATGTATTTTGATTCATAAACTGATCTAGTTTATGCCATTGTTTAGAAATGGAGCCTAGTGGAAGAAATGGAAACCGTATCAATGCACGCACTCTATGTAGGGATTTCCCTCCTGCTCAAGATAATTATAGTGGGGTTGGTGATGCAACTGGTGCCGATCAGCTAATCACCATACTAGGACAACTTACTCAGGTTATGAATAATAACCTTACCCGTATGGAGCACCCTGATCCGCAGCGTGGAGGATCAATGTTAGATCGATTCATGAGGCAACAACCACCAACGTTCAATGGGAATACAAATACCTTAGTAGCTGAGCAATGGATATTTTCCCTAGAGAAAATATTTCAGGCTTTGGGGAGCAGTGAAAGGGAAAAAGTTATCATGGCAGTTTACCGCCTCACTGGAGATGCTGATCAATGGTGGTCATTGATTCAAAACATGAAGGAAGATGATGAAGTATCAAATATGGAGTGGAGGGAGTTCAAAGATCTGTTTTTAGAAAAATACTTTCCTCGTGACCATCGAGCAGATATGGAAAGGTAATTTCTAAGTCTGAGACAAAAGGAGGATGAGAATGTCACAAAGTATGAGGCTAACTTTACAAGGTTAGAAAGGTATGATGGTGATTATATACGTAACCAAAGAAGTAAGATTGATCGTTTCTTTGATGGGTTAAAACCATTTCTCCGTCAAGCATTAGTCTCACAATCCTTTTCATCCTACGAAGACATTGTCTCATGTGCTATCAAGACCGAAAAGGAATTCTCTAAGTCTTATGACTTTAAAGAAAATCAAGGGAAGAAGAGACCTGCTGATCAATCTGGGAATGGAAATAAGGGGAAGAAGGGAAAGGTTGAATATCCATCTTGTGGTAAATGCGGGAAGAAACATCCTGGTACTTCCTTGAAGGGAATGGGAGTCTGTTACAAGTGTGGTGAGAAAGGCCACCAAGCTCGTGATTGCAAGGGGAAGAAGGAAGCTACCAACGTTCAGTGCTACAATTGCAGGGAGATGGGACATTATGCAAATGCATGTCCTAAGCGTCAGGAGAACTTACCTCAGAAAAGGCCAAGGGATCAAGTCCAGGCTTATGCTATCACTACTGCTGAGGTAGAAGCTCTGAAAGACGTGGTGGCAGGTAATTTAATGGTTTCCTCAAGTTTAGCAAATGCATTATTTGATTCTGGATCATCGCATTGTTTCATATCTTCCCAGTTTGCTAAGAAAATTAGATATTTCCAATTTGATTTCATAAGGGAGTTGTCAGTTAAAACTCCTAAGGGAAGTATCATTGCAACAAAGTTTTGTGAATCAGTCCCCATTAGAACACATAAATTTTCTTTATCTGCTGATCTCATCGTCATACCTATGATTGAGTTTGATATAATCCTCGGTATAGACTGGCTTTCGGACTATGATGCGAAGATTTATTGTAAGAAGAAAGAGGTAACGATTCTTGATGATAATGATAAGGAACACCTTATTTTTAGAGCAGAATCGTCACCACTTAATTCTTATTTAGATCCACCCCCAGTATCTCAACTTAATTCAATTATTGGGGAGGAAGAGAATGAAATAAATGTCGGTGAGGAATGGAATGTTCAAATAGAGTATGTACCTGTTGTGAAAGAATTTGTATATGTATTTCCGGAAGATTTACCTGGACATCCTCCAGAACGAGAAGTTGAGTTTTCTATTGATTTGATTCCTGGATCAAGGCCTATATCAAAGAACCCTTATAGAATGGCCACTGTAGAATTAGTCGAACTAAAGAAACAACTAGAGGAATTGAGTAATAAGGGATTTATTCTCCCTAGTGTTTCTCCATGGGGAGCCCCTGTTCTTTTTGTTAAAAAGAAAGATGGGTCTATGAGGTTATGTATCGACTACAGGGAGATCAATGCTATAACGATAAAGAACAAGTATCCCCTACCTCGTATTGATGATTTATTTGACCAACTGCATGGATCTCAATACTTTTCAAAGATTGACCTTCGTTCTGGATACCATCAGTTGTGTGTGAAGAAGGAAGACATTCCGAAGACAGCATTTCGAACCAGGTATGGGCATTACGAGTTTACCGTAATGCCATTTGGATTGACTAATGCACCATCTGTATTCATGCATCTGATGAATAGAGTTTTCAAGGAGTATCTCGATGAATTTGTGGTGGCATTTATTGATGATATATTTGTATACTCCAAAACCTATGAAGATCATGAAAATCACTTGCGCATTATCTTGAAGACTCTGAGGAGGAATGAATTATATGGGAAGTTTAGCAAGTGTGAATTCTGGCTTCAGGAGATTTCTTTTCTTGGCCATATTATCTCTAAAGATGGAATCTCTGTTTATCCTTCTAAGACCAAGGCAATCCAAGAATGGCCAGCACCTACGAGTATAACTGAGGTACGCAGTTTTATTGGTTTGGCAGGTTATTATCGACGTTTCGTCCAGAATTTTGCCCGATTAGCTAACCCATTAACGAAGCTCACACGTAAAGGGGTTAAATTTGTTTGGACAAAAGAGTGTGAAGAATTTTTTGAGGAACTGAAGAAAAGAATAGTCAATGATCCTATATTGACTCTACCATCAGGGAATGATGGGTTCGTTATTTATAGTGATGCATCGAAGAAAGGACTTGGTTGTGTCCTTATTCAGAATGATAGAGTTATTTCCTATGCATCACGACAGTTGAAAATTCATGAACAAAACTATCCTACTCATGATCTTGAGTTAGCAGCTGTGATCTTTGCTTTGAAGATATGGAGGCACTACCTCTATGGTGAAAAATGTGAGATTTATACTGATCACAAGAGTTTGAAGTATATTTTCTCACAAAAAGAACTCAACATGAGGCAAAGGAGATGTCTTGAATTACTCAAGGATTATGATTGTACGATACACTACCACCCGGGGAAGGAAAACAAGGTGGAAGATGCTTTTAGTAGAAAAGACCATGGAGTTTTGAACAATATGAGAATTGAAAGGGATCCAATTTTCAGGGATCTAGTGAAGATGGACATGGGAATAATCAGGGAAGGTGAAACATAAATGCTTTTTCAAATGGTTGCCAAACCATCTTTACTAGAAAGGATTAAGAGTTCTCAGACCGATGATAAAGAATTCCAAAAGAAGATTAAAGCTGTGAATGATGGGAGATTGATAGACTTTGTGTATGAAGATGGAATTTTGAAATTTGGGATGAGACTTTGTGTTCCCGATTTACCTGATCTAAAAAGGGAATTTCTGGATGATGCTCATAGTTCCAATTTCTCTATACACCATGGGAGCACCAAAATGTATAGAGATTTAAAGGAACATTTTTGGTGGGACAACATGAAGAGGGAGATTGCTGATTTTGTGTCAAGATGTATGGTTTGTCAACAAGTGAAAGCTGGAAGGCAACCGCCTGGAGGTGTCATGCAACCTCTTCCCATACCGGATTGGAAATGGGACAATATTACGATGGACTTTGTCATGGGGCTACCAGAGACTCCTAGAAGGAATGATGCAATATGGGTGATTGTTGATTGTCTTACCACGTCTGCACATTTTCTTGCTATAAGAGAAGATCTACCCCTGGAACGTCTAGCAAGACTATATATTAATGAAGTTGTGAGACTTCATGGAGTACCCTTATCAATTGTTTCTGATCGTGATCCCCGTTTTACTTCAAGATTCTGGAAAAGTCTTCAGAAATCCCTGGATACAGAACTTCATTTGAGCACTGCATACCACCCTCAGACAGACGGACAATCAGAACGGACTATTCAAACCTTAGAAGACATGTTGAGATCTTGCTCACTTGACTTTCAGGGTATGTGGGATCAATATTTACCTCTGGTAGAATTTTCCTATAATAATAGCTTCCATTCGAGTATTCAGATGGCACCATATGAAGCGTTATACGGAAAGAGATGTCGTACACCAACCTGTTGGGATGACGTTGGTGAAAGAAAACTTGTAGGCCCAGAACTGGTGGAGGAAACGGTGGAAAAGGTGAAAGTAATCCAAAATCACATCAAAGCAGCTCAAAGTAGGCAGAAGAGCTATGCCGATAATCGAAGGAAGGATTTGGAATTTCAAGTCGGTGATCATGTTTTTCTGAAGGTATCTCCATGGAAGGGAGTCATACGTTTTGGTAAGAAAGGTAAATTGAGTCCCAGGTACATCGGACCTTTCGAAATTCTAGAACGAATTGGGGTTGTAGCTTACCGATTGGCAATGCCTCCAAGTCTCTCCAAAGTTCACGATGTGTTCCACGTATCTCTATTGAGGAAATACATGCCTGACCCAACGCATGTACTCACCTATGAGGAATTAGAACTGGAACCTGATCTGTCTTATTGTGAAGAGCCCATCAGGATTCTTGATACGAGAGAACAAGTGCTGAGAAACCGGACGACGCGTCTGGTAAAAGTTCTGTGGAGAAACCATAAGATGGAAGAGGCAACGTGGGAACCCGAGGAACATATGATGAAGAACCACCCGAGTCTTTTTATGCAGTAATACGCTAGAAATTGCGAGGACACAATTATTTGAAGTAGGGGAGAATGTAACACCCCAAGCTTCCACGGTACGTTTCCCTTCGAATAATGTGATAGCGTGTGTTGTACGCAACCTCGAGTTCTAACACACACCACAACTAATTAAACTAGCCATTGTGAATAGTAATACCTACTTTTTGAAATCATATATTTTTTATATTTCAAAATGGACTTCATTTTTGGATTCGGAATATTGAAATTAGCCTAGGGTGAAATTTTGGTACTTTTCGGATAACTTTTATATTTTGATGAATAGTGAAAATTACTAAATTTTAATTAAAAACAACTTTTTTAATCAAAATAATTAATAGTGATAAATTATGAATTTGAGTGGTTTTAAAGTATATTTAGAATATATTTTTACCAATTAATATAATGTTGGTCATTGGACATAATTTTACAATTAAACCGAACATAAACAAGTGTCAATCTTTTGATAATTATTATCTCTTAAAAACACGCTTTTTGTTTTGATAACGGGAATTAATTTTAAAATAATTTCTGCCACTTCTGTGTTTTGAATTTAGGAAAATGGATTCCATATTTGGAATCAGGATGTTCAAATTGTGTAAATAGGTAACTTTTATTTTTAGACATTTTGAATAATTACTGCGGTAAATATTTTATTTACCATGGTTAAGGGTAAATCCGGTAAATAAGGGTTAAAAAAATAATATTATAATAATACTAAATTACCCTAAAACGTGTCTTAACCCTATTTTTTGATACATGGTCGACCATGGGGATCTTTGGGTCTATTTTGGGACCCCATGGATCCACTTGTAAGTGATAATGACACTTTATTTTAATTAAGTTAAAATGAATACAAAAATGACAGAAGCATATATCTTTTAGAAAAACAATTCTTACATAGGGTTATATATGTTGGATTTTAGATTATAAATATTAATTAGAAAGATAAAAAGATTTCCTACATAATGATATTTTATTTATAATTTTTAGACATTAAATAATTTATTTTATTTATGACACAATGATGATGCAGTAATTACTATAATAGTGAAAAAATTAAAATAATTGATATTATAAATACCCAAATAAATATAATATGAAACTTTTAATGAATTAAACTAATTTTCTAGGATAATATGATATATTAGGATTGATTTAATTTACTTTATTTGAAGTAATAAATCTTCTATGAGTTTCACAAAAATCAACTATTGAATAGTGTCAAAATTGACATAAAAGAGTTCTTAAAACAAATATTATATTATTAATTGATATTAAATTCCTAAAAATCTAAGGTTCGGCAAAGAGACTTATATCATGATAGGTTCATCATTAATGGAGCACTTGGGGGTCGTTTGGATGTATATAGTAAGTTTATTAACCGTATTATATAAAAATACAAAGAGACATTGTAAAAGTGAAACTAATTAACTTAGAGTTAATACTTAAAGATAAGGTTAATATAAGTACCCAAACCTGTCTAAATTCTATTGGTTGAGTGGTTTTCGACCTATCCGCACCTTAACCTTTTAATAGTCAACATTGGAGCCATTGTAAACCGAATATGAATTTATTATAAACTAATATCTCTAGCTTTTCCAAAGGTACCCCTCACCCCTCTTATAAAAGGGCACTCCTCCTTCTCATTTATTCACACCTTAAAAGCCTTTTGGTTCGGCCAAACTCTGTCCAAATACTCTCCCAACATCCCTCAATACAACCTAGGGGCCTTAGTTTGATCCTAAAGCCAACCTAAGGAGCCCTTTTGATCAAATCAAAAGGAAGAACCCGAAGAAGAGGTAATGATTTCACCACCCATTTCTAAGTTCATTTCTTCTTCCACTTCTTCTTCCAATGTTGTTACCATTCTAAAATAATAAATCCAGTGTCATATATATACTGTGATGTTATTATAAATATGGTACAACCATATTCAGTATTCTATCCACCCCTTGAATAACATGTCACCATACGTGCGTACGTACGGCTTACGGTCTCCACGTCGTGGTGTAATTGTTATTCAATATATTATTATTTGGATGGGTTTAATAATGATGTGTAACTCATGTAAATAATAAATATAACATGTTAATGATTCTGTATATATGATATACCATCCATTTATATATTATTTTAATATCAAAAGAATGATATTGTCGCTCGTGCGTACGTACGGACTACTGTCTCCACGAACGCGATGAGATTCATTCTCCATCGTATCCATTCAAGTATAATTATCATTTGATGATTTAAAAATGATGTTTAAGGACTTGATATCATTCTGAATATGAATAATATAAAACCTATCCTTTACAAACATGTCTTACGTAACAAAACATATAAAAGAAAACAAGTAAGTTAACACCCGAAACAACGATAATACTAAGATATTATTATCAAATCAATATTAAAAGATCATATATGATATCATATTAATGTATATGATTATTGTATAATTTAATAACAATTATTTCACCATTATACAGGAGGTTAACCTACCCCAACAAAGGAAAAGTACAAGGTAAGGGTTATTTCACAATCTCTTCATTATCTGAGGTTGTTTATATGTAATAATCTACTGGGATCTCTTTATCATCCACATCCATGTTTTCTTAAAAATGTATTTCAAAATTTTTTTTTTATTATTTACAAGAATATGGGTTAAAGTCATTTATACCCTTGGTTGACTTGTTATAAGAGGTTTATGAAGGAATCTTTCCATCGTTTTCAAAACAAGGTCATTTTTAACCTTTTCGACAGAATTAAGGTAAGAATGTTTTTTTTAACTTATACGGCGGGTGCGGCTATTTTCCGCCGTTATAAAATCTTCAAAGCTTCCCTTACATGCTTATAAGAATATTTTCAAAGAAAATGTTTTATTTTATATGGATCTTAAATGATTTCAAAATAAAAGGAGATATTTCTTTAAAAAGAATTTTGATTTCATCTATGTCAACATCCTTTGATGGATTTTATGATTATTTGAAGTTGATTTATTATGGTACAAAACTTCTATATTGTATTGAAGGTTTTTTGGTATGTTTGACTGTGGATGTTCTATTTTTATACCATTCATAGTTTATGGTGAAATTATTGACATTTCGTATGCTAGTTTTAATACGAATGTTTATGTTATGTTTAAACCTTTTCATATGGGAATGCATTGGACTTAGTAAGTGACGGGTGGAGCCCGCTATAGCTCCTCGATGCATCGGTAGTTCTCATGAGACAAACTAGTGTCTTGGCACAAGGCCTTGGAAAAATCTTATTTGTAGTCTTGGCACGAGGCCTTGACTATGTGGTTATGATAGTCTGACAATATGAATTCCAACATTATGAAAGTGGTTATTGATTTTTGCATGTGATTATTCGATTAGTAGAATATCCATGTGAATAAGTAAATGGCGTTATTTCATTTTACTTTTTCCATACTATGTTGAAGTTCCAGTTTAAAAGGCTTTTGTTTTAGTAATTCATTGCCTTAAATGTTTATGCTTATTTTTGAATGTTCCGCTATATTGTTATCCTTACTGGGCATTTGAGCTCACCCCTTTTCTATGTTTTATTTTTCCCAGGATGTGAAGATGTAAGTTATGAATGACCTTCAGGGATATTATGAGGGGATTATAGTGTGGACTGTGGAAACATTATGTTGTTGTAGTAGTTCTTCATTTTATGATGTAATGTAAAACTTATGAATATATCTAGTGTTTCCAAGGCTACTAAACCAATTGGTCTTTCGAGATTTGATCTTTCTTGTGATCATGCCAATGTTATGTAATAATGCACCGACTCTGGGTAATTGGGGTCGGGGCGTTACAACATGTATTTTCAAGACTAACATCTTTTAATCACTTTTGTTATGACCCATCCCCTCGATTTATGTGAATGTCCAATCACGATGTCCATAGATATCCCATACCACTTCCTATCTTGGAACTCTAAAGGATGAACCATGCCTACTGGTACTTGATGCTCCTCCTTCACTTGATGACAAGTGAGGCATCGAGAGAAAAACTTTGCTACTAATTTCTTCATTCCCGACCACCAGTGCTGTCGTAGGAGATACTAGTACATCATCACCACTATTGTATGTACCGCTAGAGGGGCTATGTGGAGCTCTCTCAACGCTTCCTCCTGAAGTGAAACTGGTACCGTGGTATGTCCTCTAAAGAGGATGACGTGCTCCCAACCATCACAAAATCCATCAGGTGCATGTCCTGTGGATATCTGAGCACGATGTGTCTCGCATTTAGTGTCCACATACTGTGCCTCACTAACTCGTTGAAGAAGTGGGGGAGTGACTGTAAGATACTGAAGAAAAGATACTCCATCCCGATCCACAAAGGATATCTACAAAGCTATTCGCTTCTCCATAACCTCACCTAGAAGCTGTATAACTGACCTTCTGCTGAGTGCATCAACAACAACATTCCCCTTACCAGAATTATAGAAACTCTCGAAGTCATAGTCTTGGAGGAAATCAATCCAACATCATCATCTCAGGTTCAGGTCCTTCTAAGAGAAGATATACATGACTCTATTTTGATTGGATTAGAATGTAAAACGCTTTCCCATCAAGTAATGTCACCACATCATTAAGGAGAAGAAACTTACTGCTAACTCCAATTCATGGGAAGCGTAGTTCTGCTCATGCAACCTCAGCTGTCGTGAACGATAAGAGATAATTGCTCTCTCTTGCATCAAGACACATCCATATCCGGTCCCTGATGTGTCGTAGGAGACTATTTACCATACGCCTTCTTCTGGATTCCTCAATAATGGGGCACTAGTCAGCCTCTGCTTCAGCTCTTGAAAAATATACTGTCATCTCTCCAACAACATGAAGGGTTTCCCCTTCTTCATCAATGCTGATAGTGGTGCTTCAACTCTTGAGAAATCAGGTACAAATCTCTAGTGGTATCCATCCAAACCCAGAAAACTTCGTACCTCTGTCAGACTCCTGGGTGGCTCCCAAGCAAGTACCACTTCAATCTTCACTGGGTCAACTGCAACTCTAGCCTCTGATATGACATGTCCCAGAATGTTAACCTCTCTAATATAGAACTACCACGTCTAGAGAATACCGTAAAGAAGTTTCTCTCAAAGTGTGTCCACTATAACCTCCAAATGATAGGCATGCTCCTCCTCAGCAGCTGAGTAGATCAGAATATCGTCGATAAAGACTCTTAGAAAGCGATCAGGGTATGGATAAAAGATCTTGTTCATTGGTCTCATGAACACTGCTGGAGCATTGGTTACACCGAATGGCATAAACAAGAACTCATAATGGTCGTACCGACATCTGAAGGTCATCTTCTACACATCCTCGTCTCATACTCTGAGTTTGTGAAGCTTGATCTGAGGTCTATCTTCGAAAACCACTGTGCTCCCTTCAGCTAATCAACGAAGTCATCAATACTCAGAAGTGGGTACTTGTTCTTCATTGTCACCTTGTTTAGGCACCATTAGTCAACACAATGTCTGAAGCTCCCATCCACCTTCTTGGAGAACAAAATTGGGTCTTCCCAACATGAAACACTGGGTCGAATTAATCCCTTCCCGTGCAAGTCCTCTAGCTATATTCACAGCTCACGAAGCTCCGCGAGAGCCATCCAATACGCTGGTGTAGATATCGGTGCCATCCCGGGGTATAAGTCAATGTAAAAGTACACCTCTCTGTGAGGAGCCAGATACAAAATATCATCAGGGAGGACATCTGTGTACTAGTCCACCACTACAGGATAATTCATACTCTCCACATCAACCGCTCCGAGGATAAGGCTATCCAACTGATGAGTGATCGGCTTCACCCTCCTCCGGGTAAGTCTATACTACACTGCATTGGATCCCTTCTCACTGGTGAAGGTAAACCCAGTCCCATCCATGTGGAAACACCTTAATTTTCACCTAATACAGTCAATTTGAGCTTGGACTGTAGATAACCATTCCATACCCAAGATGACGTCGTAAGGTCGCGATGCCGCTATTAAGAGATTCCAGGCGAAGCTCTCGCCTCCTAGAGTAAGCTTACACTACCGACACCAGTGCATAATAATTGAATCATCCCCCATAGGAGTCTCTATCTGTAAGGATTAATCCAACGACACCATCAGAATCTCGGAGCATTGAATGATGGGAGTGGCAGTAAAATAATGGCTGGAACCTGTGTCTATAAGTACTACTGTTAAGGTGGAGTAGTCACAGATCGTGCTTCATATCATCTCTGGAGCACTGTGATCATAGGTCTCAGCTTCCTGGAGTTAAGCTTTCCCCCGTCCTCCAACTCTCTGTGGTCGGGGTGGACCACCTGGTGGAGGTTGTGGTAACATCTCGAATCATCGCCCACCACATGCTGCATGACCAGCTCTTCTACGACGTCAGCCTAATCCCAACGGACTTACTTGTAGAACCACTATCTCGGCCTAGGCAGTCTTTCGACCATCTACTGATCATCTACATGGCGGGTCGGACAATCACAAGCCATGTGACCTTGCCTACCACATTCATAACACTCCCCGCTTCTGGTATGACTAGATCCACCTTGGGTGCCCCATAAAACCGACCCTAAGTCATGCGGTCGTCCAACTGTAGGTATGGTCCTCCTAGACCTCTGCGTCATCTATCTACTGCCAGCTGTAGAAGACTCTGCTACGTGATGTCTGGTGGTGGGTCTCAATACTGGTGACTGCTCAGCAAGGAAACTCTCCACTTAGAGGGATCGCTCTAACACACCTACATGCGTCGGGATGCTGAGTGAGATCATCGAAGCCCAAATCTCTCACCTGAGCCCCTTCTCGAAGGTCCAGGCCCTGAAAAATGGGTCCCTCACCATATCTGTGGAGTAGTGTGAGAGGTCAGTGAAACTCACTGAGTACTGAGCTACAGTCATGTTTCCCTATTGCAGATGAAGAGGCTCCTGAATGCGCACTGTGTGGAGAGTCATTGGAACAAACTCTGCACGAAACAAGCTCACAATGTCTTCCTAGAGAAGTCTAACCTCGTCGTGAAACTAGAGAATCATGATCCACCATCTACCTATTTTTTCTATAGATGGCTGGTGGAAAAGATCACCATGATATTGGATGGTGTCCCTACCAGTCAGGAGACTCTCACTACAGCCGCCAAGCAATCCTAAACTTCTTGTGGTTTCGTCTATCCCCTGAACCTGGGTGGCCTCTGGCACTGGAACTCATGTAACGCACTCAGGCGGTGTGCACCATCTACTTTCGGGGATGGTGGAGTCAGTGGCCCAATGGGTAATGGTACTTCTGGTGCCTCCTTTGGTGCCTCTACTGGAAGAGGGCCCCGCACTAGGGCATCATCACTCAGTGGAATATCAGTGCATACTACTCTTGGAACCCTAGCTAGCTGTCTATGTGGAGGGATCCTGAAAATAAACAGGTGCTTCACTATCAATAAGTTATACCTAGTGAGATGACTCAAAGGGAACACAAATACAACTATTATAAACACACACATAATCAGGGTTTTTGTACACTGAGTAGGAAATCAGAAGTCAGGGTCCTGGTGTATGGATACGTCGGTCGCGGCACCCACACTGGATTCCCTGAACAGATTACCAAAATCACTAAACATAACAATATTGTCGTTGAAAAGAAAGATCAGAAGCCTATGTCCAACGGTATAACCAACTCCTATGATACCAATTTTTCACGGCCCGTCCCCTGGGGCCCATGCCGTGACTACCCCAAGCCCGCCTTCTATAGGCCAGGGGCTGGCGACTAGCACCGAAAGGTGTAATCCATAAAACTGGGAAGGAATTGACTTTATAACCTATAAACACATGCAAAAAATCACACAACAAGATACAAACACAATTAAACAAAATAGTAAACAGTGTGAGTACAGTAATTAAAAGGATCAAAAATACAATCCCAACTAGAAATTACAAGAAATTAAAAGTGCATGTAAATGGGAGAAAAAAGGACAACAGCTGCTGGGTCATCCACTGAGGTTCCTATATGAAGGGTAGGTACAGATCGCCTCCTCAGCACTCCATTTTCATCATGCTCCTCTGTGTACCGACTCATCATAAGGTACTCATCCGGGCACCATCCAGTCCTGGTACCCTTAGTCTCAATCAATTATCTCCGACATCTACCCCAAACACAACAAGGTGCGGGAATATCCCGTGCTGGGGTGAGTATAACAATACTCAATAGTGACCCTTAGACCCTCAAGGTCTCACTAATTCCACAAAGGATAAACCTCAAATAATGATGTCAATTGTAAACCCTACTTAGGTATAACCCATACATATACCTAAGCTATCCAGTATACCCATCATAATAATGAGGAAACACATGGTCCAACCCAAAATCCCAAAGTTCAACTGTTCCACAATGGAGGAAAACCACAAAAGAAAGTACCACACAGGTATGCAACATAGAAGAATACCACCAAGGTATTATCACAATGGAAAGTACCACACAGGTAAAAACTCAACTCACACAAGGTATAAAATAAGTACAGTAGTATATATGATTAGATGTAACTACTGAATCATCATACTCTGTAAACAAGCTGACCCACAAAGGATTCCTAGGAGATGACCCACACAAGATCGCTGGGTGCTGACCCACACAGGATCAGTAGGATCTGACCCACAAAGGATAGCTTGAAGCTTACCCGCACAAGATCGCTAGGTACTGACCCACATAGGATCACTAGGAGCTGATCCACACACAATTTCTAGCAGTTTTCCCACACAGGATCACTCTTCATTCTTCTCGTCACAGCCAGCTACTAGGTTCCCGCACTACACCTGCTCATCTCTGTGAGGATCCTCTCTAAGAGTCCTTGGTTGATACTCCAACTACTACTAAGTCCCATGATGAATTATCCCAAAAGACCTACATGTTATAGGGGTTTCAAATCAACAGACAGTGCTTCATTTGGACATCCAGTTTGTGAGATATTAGCCTTTTTGTCTTGAGGGCTCGGTTGGATTCGTGCTTGATCCTACTTGACCATTCCCCTAATTTATCCAAAAATCCAGTAGATTATACCAATGGGATGGTCTCACTCCATGGTTTTCGACGCCACTGACGACTCTTCAAATGGACGTCCAGTGCCAAGGTTATGGGTCAAGTAAATTATAGGGTGGTATCTGGTCCGATATGACTCGGTCGGACCGACCTGGCCCGGGTCGACCCGGTTCGGGTCGACTATGCCTATCCCAGCAGGACGCGAGGGCAGCGAGGCCATGGGGGTACCACGGGGGGGCATGGAGGCTCGTCCATGGGGGTGCTACGAGGGTGTGGAGCGGCTCAGCCACAGCGGTGCCGCTAGGGCACGAGGCAGTGGGGTGGTTCAGCCGGAGCGGTGAGGTCGGGATGACAGAGGTCGTGGGGTGGCACGACCGAGAGGGCGGAGGACGTGGGGCGGCTCAGATGGTGCGACTTGGATGGGTGGGTGGATGCCACAGGGCATCTCAGCCGTGGCAGATCAGTCGGGAGGGAGGAGGCCACGGGTGCCACGGGGCGGCACAGAAAGGCCTGGGGGATGCAAGGCACTGTGCCTTCGTCGGTGGTTCTTGAGTTCCACCGGTGCCAAACGACAGTCCCGGTCACTGTCACCAATGATTCCTTCTTTCATCGTGATGGTTACACCATTTAAGAAGAACAACGGAGGGGTTGGGCCTCGTATTTTTGTCCCTCACCCTCCACATAAGTGCGGTAGAAAGCAGATAAAATAGAACAAGAATATCAAGAATGGGTATAAGAAAATAATTCAATCACCCTTCCTACCACCCTCTTAAATCACTATTCCCAATCCCTCAAAATAATTAAAAGGGGGGAACATGGTAAGTGATAATCATATAATATTAAACCCCTACCTCATTCGTTTGATTCGTTGAAGATTTTCTATGGGGAAGGAGATGAAGTCATTTGGAATAGATGGGTGTTGGTGACGTCGACATTTTCTGGAATGTTGTTTCGTTGAGGTTGAAGAAGTTCCTCATCAATGAATGTCCCATGGAAGAATTCGGTGTCGATGTCGGCATTCTTCATTGTTGTTCTTCATTGGAGAGCTTTCTCCCAAGGCTCCTTCCTCCCAATTCCAACAAAAATTACAAGTTGCTAACATAATAGATTATGTTTTCCATTTAGTTCGTTGGAATACATTTAAAAGGATTAATTAATTAACTAGGTTGGCATAATAAATGTTATAGGAGTTGAAGATGATCCTCCACATTTTATAAGAAGATTGGGGATTTCTCTGATTAAAGGGGAGTTCATTTGGGTTTATACTCGGGTGGTCCCCACCACCATAACCTTTCAATGGAGGT
Organism: Viscum album; assembly: GCA_963277665.1. Classification (NCBI taxonomy): domain Eukaryota; kingdom Viridiplantae; phylum Streptophyta; class Magnoliopsida; order Santalales; family Viscaceae; genus Viscum; species Viscum album. The sequence goes on from OY728127.1 coordinate 278,086,174, forward strand.
TTAGTTATGGAGGTCCCCACCTGTGAAACAACCAAGTGGGAGTTTCATAATAATATAAAATAAAAAGTTACACAAATTTTATTTTATTTTATTCTTTCATGAAAAACACAAAAAATTAACTTTCACCCTCGACCAACTGTTGTCGTGGTGAAAGTATCTTTAAGAGAATACCGGTGTGGCGAGTTCAATGGTGTCCACCTATTTCAATTCTGAGCACTAGTTCAAATTTTAGAAAAACTCACTCGCATGTTCACTGAACGTACCCGAAAAAAGGTTTAGAAATTCGTTTCGGGCACTCCAGGCCTCAGAATCACGTGCTGTCAATTTTCGCGGACTCGTAAAATTCCCATTTAATAAAAAAAAATTACATGGAAAATTCCGAGTCTCTACATTCTCCCGAACTTAAGGATTTAAATCCAGGTAATCCACAACTCAAACTAAGGGATCAAATGGGCATACTGAGCACGCATCAGAGCCTCTAACTCCCATGTGCTCTCATGAAGGTTCCCGTGCTGCCAGTGAATGCACACCAGAGTAATCTACCATCCTTGAAGGACATCCTCTTGTCTATCCTCAATCTCAAATGGAACATCCGTAAATGTCACCCCATAATCGATGTCCATATAACCATGGTTGATGATATGGGACATGTCATGCACGTTTCTTCTCAGCTGGGATATGTGAAAGACGTCGTGCACCCGGTGCAACTGAGGTGGAAGAGATAAGCGGTAATCCACCTCACCAACTCTGTTGAGCACCTGAAAAGGTCTGATGAATTGCATAGATAACTTTCCGCCTCGTCCAAATCTCCATAGAACTCATAGGGGTTAGAACCATTGAACTATTTGGTCACCATCCTTGAACTCTAGAAGTCTCTGTCTCCTGTCGGTACAAGACTTATGCTTGATATGTGTAGTCTTCATCCACTCATGGATGATTATCCCATTCTCTATGGTATCCCATACCATCTTTGGTCCTATGAGTGTTGACACCCCTACGTCAGTCCAACACAAAGGTGATCTGCAAGGTCACACGTACAAGGCCTCAAAAGGTGCCATCCTAATGGTGGAGTGATAAATGTTGTTGTATGAAAACTCCACCAATGGAAATTGATCCTCCTACCTATGACCGAAATTGAGGAAACATCATCTTCATAAACGTCTGTCTATTCCCAATGACATCATCTCATTCCCCGTGGGAAATATTCAACGAATCAAACGAATGAGGTAGGGGTTTACTTCTATATGATTATCACTTCCCATGTTCTCCCCTTCTAATTCTTTTGAGAGATTGGGAATATTGATTAGTGAGGGTTGTATAGAGGGTGTTTGGGTAAATTTACATTACCCATTCTTGATATTCTTGTTCTTGTTGAGTTACTTCATACCACTCTAACAGGGTGGGTGCTGGCCCAAAAAACATGGCCCGACCCCTCCACTGTTCTTCTTAAATGGTTTTCCATCGTGATGAAAGAATGTGACTTTGGTGACAGTGATTGGTGCTAACGGTTGGCACCGGTGGAACTTCAGACCCGAGGATAAAGGCACAGCCTCTCGCCGCGCTGCAGCCTTGCCGTGCCCCCCCCGACTGAGGTGACCCACATAACACGCGGCCTCTGCCCTCCCGACCGAGCCACCCTTTGGCCACCGCCCTCCCAGCCGAGCCGCTCTGGCCGAGCTACCCCGCGACCTCATACCCCCACAAAACCCCTCGCCGCCGAGCGATCCCATTCCCTTGTGGAAATCACCCCAACCAAGACGTCCAACGTCCTACGACACCCCCATAGTCGAGCCACCCCTCCCTCCATGACACCCCAATGGCTGAGCCTCCCTGCGCCCCATGGCACCCCCATGACGGAACCTCCCCACAAACCCATGGCACCACCGTAGCCCTCGCGGCCTACCAGGTCGGCAAGACCCAGCGGGCCAGGCCGGACCCAGCGAGTTGGGCCAGACACATCAGGTTGGTCCGGGTCGGTCCGACTAAGTCAGACTAGACCCGGACCATATACGACCCTATACTTTACATGGGACATAACTTTGGAACTTTAAATCCATTTGACTAACAGTTAGTGGTACCGAAAACCTTGTAGTGATATGGTAACTTTTTTATATCCCAGTAATGTTTTAGATAATGTTGGGGAATGGTCGAGTTGGATCGACCACGAACCCAACCGGGCCCTTGGGAAATAAGGTTTATAACACACCAAAAGAGTGTCCTAATGATGCTCTGTCTGTTGCTTAGAGACCCCTATGACATGGTGGAAACATTGGGATACTTCCTTTTGGGACTACGTAGCTGTTGGGGTATGAACCAGTGACTTGTGGAGCAAATCATCCCAGAGACGAGAAGGCTTAGTGTGGGAACCCAGTAGCTAGTTGTGATGAGAAGAATGAAGAGTGATCCTATGTGAGTTAGCTCCTAGAGATCATGTGTTTGTCGTCTCCTATTTATTCTATGTGGGTCAGCACCTAGTGATCTTGTGCGGGTCAGCTCCTAGCGATCCTGTGTGGTTCAGCTCCTTGTGATCCTGTGTGGGACACCACCTAGAGCTCATGTGTGGGTCTGATCCTAGCGATCATGTGTTGGTCAGCTTCTTTATATAGTACGATGATTCAGTAGTTACATCTAATCATCTCTACTACTATAATTATGTTATACCATGGGTGAGAGGAGTTCGTACATGTGGGGTACTTTCCATTGTGGTAATACCTTGGTGGTATTCTTATGTGTTGCATACTTGTGTGGTACTTGGCATTGTGGAACAGTTGTGCTTTGGGCTTTTGGGTTGGACATTGTGTTTCCTCATGATTGAGATGGGTATTCTTGATAACTTAGGTATATTTATGGGAATGTACCTAAGTAGGGTTGATAGTTGACTTAATGCATTGAGGTTTATCCTTTGTGGATTTTGTGATACCTTGAGGGTCTCGGGGTCCCTACTGAGTATTGTTATACTCACCACGGCATGGGCTATTCCCGCACTTTGTTGTTTTTGGGGCAGACGTTGGATAGTGTTGATCGAGACTGAGGGTACCAGGACTGGACAGTGCCAAGAGGAGGACCTTACAATGAGTCGGTACATGGAGGAGACAGATGTATGTGGTGTGCTGAGGTGGTGATCTATACCTACCCTTCATGTTGAAACCTTGGGGGATGACCCAACAACTATATTTCTTTTTGATCTAGTTTACTTGCACATTCAGTTTCTTTTACTTTCTAGTTTCGCTTGTATTCTGGCCCCTTTTACATACTGTACTCACTCAATTTACTATTTAGTTTACTTGTGTTTGTATCTTGCTATGTTCTTGGTTTCATGTGTTTACTGGTTATAAAATAAATTCCTTCCCAGTTTTAGGGATTACGCCTTTCAGTGCTAGTGGCTAGCCCCTGGCCTATAGAAGGCGGACTTGGGGTAGTCACGACAAGGGCCCCGGGGGATGGGTCATGACAACTGTGTAACCCTTAATGATCTTTTCATGATCATCCATATTTTGAATTTCATGACACAAGATATAAAGGAGAATAGAGGCAAGGATGGGATCAATGAAAAGTTATGATGATTAAACAAGAAATGAAACCATGTTCCATTTTAATAGTTTTTTATTTATGAAAAAAATTGATAGTGGGTATAAGTTTCTAATTTGAAATATTTATTTTCTTATGTATGAGTTACGACCTAATTCTCTAAATCTCTAAATATAAAAATATCCTCAATGTGAAATAAAGTCAAATTAATGATATAACTCATAATTCTGCAATGTTTATGATGGGGCTTTATATCAACTATCTCATAAAGAAGTGTCATGATAAAAACATATCAAATTATATCTCAAAATCCAAAACCGAGGGAACCATAATGTTTTACACAAAAAAATGCTTGAGATAGGCTATTCACCTACCTCAATCTGACACTAGGTGAAAAAGTCACATTTCACTGCATTATGCTCGAATGGAATCTCATGGACCCAAAACAAAAGTCAAAATTAAATACATGATATAGATCTTGATATATATATCTATATTTTAGGGTCACAGATTCAAAAAACATTGATAATTTTGTACCATTACGATAGCGATATGTCAGATACGATATCCCATAAAAATAATAATTTTACTATTGTTGGGAGTTTCTTTAACCGAAGGTAGGATTACAAAAACAGGCATCCAATAACAGTATTAAAATGATTGTCTCAATTATAATATCATGTTTTCATTGATGGTTCATTAATGAATTTCAATAGTTAAATGATATAACTCATATAAGATTATGTAACCAAGATTTATATCTCATATCTCATATCTTATATCTTATACATCATATCTTGTATCTTTTTCTTATATACTATATATCATATCACATATCTAATATAATATATCTCATTTCTATTATTAGAAATATTTTTTCTCATATCTGATATCTGATATCTTCTATCTTGTATCTTCTACCATGCTTCTTCGATACTCCCTAGATCTGGGGGTCCAATCGGGAATAATAACTCCTAAAAAACTCGTACCAAGATTACATGGATCCATTTGGTGTTGAATGTAATTAAAATGTTTATAAAGGGATAAAAACAATGGTTTAGGGATCGTGGACAAGTTTTCCTGACTATTAGATCAAATACATTGATCCTAGGATTAGAAAAACAATAAAAAACAAATTAATTTCTATCCAGGGGTACATAAAAATGTTGAAAAGGGAGAAGATCAAAGAAAAATGTTTGATCATCTTAATAATTTAATCAAAAGGTTGTAAAATACAAAAATTATGAGAGCTACCTCTTTTTTGAATCGATCACTGACAAATAATGTGTTCCCCAATGAAAGAGGATGATTTGTTGCATTCTCTACTTCTTGATCCGATCTGATATGACATTCCGTCATTGTTCTTCATCATTCGCCAATAGAAAGGGAAGGAGAGATCTCACTAGAAATTTTAGGGCTATGAGGCCACCCATGGAATAAATAAACAACGATATATTTATTGACATATTCATTGTGTTTGAAAATAATCTAATTAACCCTATAATTAAATTAATTTATCCATTAAACAAACCTCCATTGAGAAAGGGGTACGAAAACCCCGTGTCGACTCACTTAAGGTCGTGGCTAGTGAAAACACCATGTTTCAGATTCATTAATTGTATCAAATTTCTAATATGATAAAAAAATTTAATAATTTTCACATTTTCTTTAATTAAACAAATGTGCACAATATAAAACATATTTAGTATTTTTATAAAACCATTTATGGGAATGATGGGCCTCTGAATCGCATGCCAACATAGTGTGTAGGTCGTAATATATATAGAAATATTTCAATGTATTACATGTAATGAACTAGGTCTCTAATTTAATCTCCATTTTTTTTATTTTTCCCTAAAGTTTATATTCTTTTTATTTAGTATTTTTGATAGCGTTATATCATTTTTACTCTCCTTGATGGGATACACTATTTTCATCTTCATAATAGTTATTATAAAACCCCGGGACAAAAAAATTATATGTTTTATAGTGCATAAAATGCACTACATTACCTTTCAATTACAATCAATTTAGTGAAAAATAAACATAAATATAAGAACAAGGGTTTTTACTTTCAATTTAATGATAGATTTTATTTAGAATTATCTATCAACCTAGATTTCCCATTCCTTCCATATTTTTTATTTGGGGATTTGTTCACGGTAAATATATGTTTAGTATTAAAATTTGTATTATATTGTCGTAACATGGACTTGTTTTATATATTTAGGTTAACATTATTAAACAAAACCTTCATCTCCTTATTCCATAATTCTTCAATCAATCCAGCTGTCATGATCATCTCCTGAACTATTTCCATTTTCAAATTTATCTCTGTACATTTAATCATGAATGGTAAGGTATTTTTATAGTGTTCCATGGTACATATCATTTTTCCATAATAGAATCACATCCATTTTTATTTGAAATAATCTCATACGTTCCTTTTATAATTCTATGGAGCTCCATTCTCATAATTCCTCTTTTAACTACATTTTTGCATCCCATGGTAGATTCAAATTTCATTCTTTTATGATTTTAAGTAATAGAGATTCTTATTATATTATTTCTTTTCTACCTTTATAAAAGATATCGTTGATCTTATTAAATTGGCATGCTATTCAAATATAATGTGGACATATGCCCAAATTTCCGAAATCTCCAACAATATTTTAAATAATTCTTTTCTTTTACAAAGATGTAATTTGGATAGTATTTTTTCCTATTTACATTTTTAAACCAAATCACTGTTGGGTCCTTATTATGGTTGATTGTATTCATTGATGTGTTGATATTCACTCTAAATTTAGTGGATATATTTTTATCATTTATCTCCAACTAAATTATAATTGTTTTTGAATTGATACATTTATAATTATATAAAACTTTATTAGTAAAAAAATGTTTTGGGGTCTACGAGTTATCTTATTCTTAGATCATGACACAAATCGATTTAGACATGATTTATATATATTATTTAAACTAATTGGTGTCTAATTTCAGACCTTATTCACAATAAATAATTGTATGGAAGATCATTGTTTTTATTTATATGTGAAGGTGAAACTTATATCAGTTCAATATTTCTTAGTCTCATCTCAAGCTCAAGATAGTTTATATTGAGGGATCTCTAGTTATCCTTATCTAATCTCAGACTATCATCTCAATCCCTTTTATACTTTTTGGTTATTTATTCATGGAAATCATTAGACTCTTGTAATGAATTATCTTGTTCTTTCGAACATATTTCTTTAACCACTATGTGAACATCCATAACATTAATAGTGGTTTTTATAGTTTTTATATTACATGGATCACTTCCATATATATAGTTTAAAATAACACATTCTTACAAATATACCATTGAAATTATTATACTAATAGGGAATATATTCTCCTCTTTTTTATCAATTATTATTTTTCTTGAACATGTTTGGTGAGAGATATTCTCATTAAATACACTTTACACAGTGAATTATATATTTCTATAAGTTATTTTTATATCCATGGCATTTCATTATGAAGTACCCAAATAGTATTGAAAACACAAGTAACTATTTCCTTCAGAACATTCCACATTTGATCCATGATTTCATAATGAATACCACTAAGTGGTATATCATCATCAAAAATTGAACCAGATTCATTAAAATAAACACAATAAATAAAAATAACAATACCTTATCCAATATAATTACCTTTATCTAGTGGTGTTTATTCCATCTGTTTTTAATTACTATTCACCTTCCATGCCTCTCTTCTTTAACTATTTATAGTATTATTGGCAAAAAACACTAGATTTTTTTAATTAGAACTATATACCTTTTCCTACATATGAGGGATCCCAAATACATCATTAAAATTTCACATTGTATATAGAAATTTTTAAACTAATAGGGAAAAATGGATCCATATAGAGGATATATGGATTATCTCTGATATTACTCATAATTCCCCAAGATAGATATAACACTAGGAGGGTGTTTAATCAATGGTATATTTTAATCAATTCATCCAACTAATTTCAACCCCTTAGGATATTAATGATCTCAATCCAATTATATTTCTATAGCTCAAATTTTCCTATAAATATAAAAATAACAAGAAAAAGATGACATAATATAGAAGGTTTAGCCTTGAAATCAAAATCCTTTCTATGATGGGTATGTCTCCCCAATCATAATTTCTTTCTGTATTTCACATGATGGGGTTACATTTAGTAGTCTCATGCTATGATTCCACTATGTCCACTATAAGCTATAGACTCCCACTAGAGGGGCAGAATACCACATCACATAATTTCCATAAGGTTCCCTATATAGTATGATTCTTAGACTGTGTGATTGATCTTGACATCCTTCACTAGTCCATAAATGTCTATTCACCAAACCGGGCAGTAGGATTTCAACATGAAATGTCCTCAACATGGTGCCCCCTCATGTGACCGATCCAGGTTGGATATATGACCTCATGAGTGCCGTTCAAATGGAAGGGGCTACTAACTAGTAGAGAGTGTTGAATAGATATAGTGGGGAAACTATACATTCGTGAACATACTAACAATATAAAAGAATAAAATAAAAGGGTAATAGGAATATAATAACAATTAATAAACAAAATGAATCCATAACTGAATAAAGAAAAAATATAAAAACTCAATAATCATTATGTCATGTAATGAATGGATGAATGTAACTAAATGATAGGCTGAATGTCAAAGAAATAAAAGAATAAGTATAATAAAAAATACTCCATGATCTCAGGCTTAAAACCTATTTCGGTCTCATCTTCAAGCCCCAACCCATCAAGAGAGAAACAATGAACAATATGGTTCATTTCCCTTTCCCACACATGAATCCATGTGATATGTGTAGGTAACAAATTGCAGCCAATCCATGGAGTGAGTATAAAAAAATTGGTTAACACCAATATTTCTAAAATAAATATTGTCATATATATATAATATATGAAATACATTGATATATTGGGTATTAATTTATTTAATTAATACTTCACTTGAATAAATCCATTTAACCTCTAGATCTAGGTTGACACCAAGGGTTAGAATGACCCATCTTCGGCACGAAGCATAATATCTCTAATCACGTCATTAATCTAGGACAACCATTTACATAACCCGCATAGTGTATAGACCATAAATCATTAAAGACGAACTGTAATGATCCCAAAAAGTATTATAGAATAATCAGGGAAATCCCTATAATAATTACAACATAACCTAGACTCTCCCTATATTCATTATAGTATAACTGGGCCAACGCCTATAATAATAACTATAATAATAAGAAAATTCCTATATGAATTATAGCATAATTAGTCCAAGAACTGTAATCATTAAAATATATCTAATCCAAGCACTATAAGAATTACAACATAACCGGCCCAAGACCTATAAGTATTACAACACAACCAACACAAGACCTATAATATTTACAACATAAATAGGCATAATGCAAAAAAAATCACAATACATTTTGATCAATTTATTAATCACTATCTATCTAAATATTTATTCTCCATAAACTCGTATTTCCAATTATCATTAAAATATCATAAATACTTATTCCATTTATCTTTTAAACAAAAATGATCTTAACAGTCCAATAATCAAATTTAAGACTATGTAATATTATATATTTTTGTTACACCAATTTAAAAAGTTATAACAATTCATAATATTATGACTATACTCAAATCATGCAATGAAAAACCCATCATTAGGGGGGGTTTAGAGTTAAATCCGACCATGTATCCCAAAAATTAAATGATATAACACCTTTTAAGTTTCTGTAAATCTAGGTCTCATCACCAATGAACCTAATGGTATCTAATGGGAGGAAAATATAGGTGTTATCCACCAAATAATGTTTAATACAATTATTTATGTTGTGTGCATGGAATGTTGATGATAACATGAATACATAACAAACTATGATAAATGAAATATATAATTTGAGATAAGATTGACACTACCCACCTAAAAGGTGAAGAAGACAGAAAAAAATCCTAACATCCAAGATATTCTTAGTTCTGTCTCCTTTCCCTTGGTTGATTACAGGGAATTATATCGATAAGGGTTATATAATAGGAAGCCAATGAATGATAAGAATAATAGAAACTAGAGGTATTACAATCAAAATAAATGACTCGAACAAAAAGGATGGAGGTTAGGTTTGATTCCTCTAAAAAAAGTGTCTAGAAGACTTTAAAAATACCTTTAAGGTGGATAGTGGTATAGAGGAAAATAATGAGTAAATATGTGTTTAGATTTGATCATGGGTAATTATAGATAGAATTTTCAATGATGACTATGATTCATACTCCTGGACCATTCCAAAAAACCACACAAAAAGGGTTTTCCTTAACAACACACAAGGGTCTATTCCATATCCCCATTGGTTGAAATATGTCTGAGATCTATGTTGAGGTATGCAAAATAGATCCACTTTTCCCAGGGGTAAACAACATTGTATCCTTAGACACCACACCACAAATATGTCATTCCAAATGTGGGAGTTGTTTCACAAACTACATAACCAGTGTTGGGGTACTATATTTAGATGAACCAACCAAATCTAATACTAAGAACCATACATAGTATCCACTATATTTATTCCACAATTCATAAATAGAAATGAAAGGAGTATGTTGCATCAATATTTCACACCATTTCTAGGAAAAAATTACCTATTTATTGGAATTTACCCCTCTTAAAACCATTAAATTTTACCATGATCTCCATGCTACAACCACTGGGCTTATGATGCTTCCCTGATATCGACATCATAGAATCATCTAATATTGAGAAGTAAAATCCACCTTTTCATCCTCCAAATTAAATTTAGGATCAACTAAAAAAATAAAACCACATGTTCTAAACTTATGAAAAAAATTAGTGAGAACACACCTAAAAAATATATGGGATTTTAAAAAATATACCCTATATAATATCTTATCCCAAATATAATATAATCATTATTGTGAGGTATATACAATCAATTCCAGTAACTATTTCCACATATCAGACTCCCTATGTATTATGTCCTCTTGAAAATTCACATGATGCCACTGTGCTCACACTTATGGCACAGTCTTTCCTCATATAAAATTATCACAATAGTCTATAATATGAATATTCTCACCTAAATGGATGCTTGAATATCCAAAACATCATTATAAACATACATCACCTGAAAAGGGAAAGGGTGATATTTTCAAAGCTATGAAATGTGAAATACACCATTAATGTTGATGTATAATTACTGAAAGGTTTAATAGTAGGTTACACTATTTACCATTTTCAATATTTTGAATGACCCAATAAACCTTGGACATAACTTTACATGTATCTTAATAAAAGATTCATAATCCTAAGAGTTACAAGAAGGAAAACACAATGACCATCTTTAAACTCTAGGCCCCATCATTGATGGTCACCATACACTTTTTTCTCTCTCTTCATGGTTAGAAAGCACTTTGGGATCAACTGAATCTTCTATGACATCTCTTGCATGAGACAAGGTCTAACCTATATTTAGTCACATTCTGCTAACCAGTAGTAAGGACAATGACACATCCTTCCATAAAAATCCTCAAAGGATCCATTTGGGTTGATTCATAAAATTTAATATTATACAGGAACTCAGTGAGTTCTATTTGTTTGTCCCAAGAACCAATAAATTAAGAGACAAATTCCCATAACATATCACCTATAATTTGAAAAATTCCGTTATATTGGCCCTCATTCTAGGGAAGATAGGATGAACTCAGAAATACCTACAACCTCATTTCATTCTTAAAAACATTCCAAAATTTATATGTGAAACAAGGATACTAGGAAAAAATGTCACTCCTTAATACACCATGAAGTTAAAATATCTCCCACACATAGAGACCACCCGGATCATTAATAGAAAAGGTCTATCTGGATAGAAAGATGTGGAATACCATCATCATTTCAACCAAAATATCCCACTAATCATTATTCTTACATGGTTTCCAATGTAATCCAATCACAAAATTCATTGTGGAATCATACCATTTCTACTCTATAATGGGTAGATTCTACAATAACTCTACTGGCTTCTAATTCCCAGCCTTCACTTTCCAATATGTGAAAAATCATTCTATGAAGCCCACTGTCTACTTTTTTTATCCCTAAACACATGTAACATATCTGAAGATCACAATAGATTTTTTATTACCTATATGTACCACCCATTTTGAATAATAAAAATCCCTCAATGGAACCACATTCAATCTTATAGAAACCCATCGTCGACCTAAATAAAAAAGAATGTCGCTGCTGTAACAGCCCGATATTTTATGAAAAATATTATTTTTTATTTCACTAATGTCTTTTGTTGTACGCTACACCAAAAGGAGCTTGCACAACATGCATCCTTGACTTGCCTTGCATTACACGCAATCGCGACCTTCCTCGATAGCTCGCGTCGTATGCAATACCGAGTTTCACTAAACAACGATATGCTATTAAAATATTATTAAAACTAGCCGTTATGAATAATAATAACCAATTTTTGAAATTTTATAAATTTTATTTTTCAAAATGGACTTCATTTTTGGATTCGGAATACCGAAATTAGCCTAAGGTGAAATTTTGGTATTTTTCTGAAAACTTTCAATTTTTGATGAATAGTGAAACCACTAAGTGGTAGGTTAAAAACTGAATTTTGCATAAAACTTAATTTTACCGCTTCTGTGAATGGAATTTCAAAAATCCGACAGACACGGTTGATATCAGTAAGTAAAATGTGGTTCAATGAGATAAAAATAATTTTTTGGTGAATAGTAACTTTTTACTTTTTTTAACCGCGGTTAATAGTAAATAGGGTAACTATGGGTAAAATGATATTAATATTACCCTAAAACATGTCCTAATTCTATTGGATAAGTTTCATTCGACCAAAAACAAACTTAGGAATAAAATATGACCATTTAGGCCCACTTGGGTTAGATTAGGACATTTATTATTAATTTATTTAAAGAAGGGTTAAAATAGTTAAAATCAAAGTCTAATAAGTACATTATTTTTAATATGGGGTTATACATTAGATAAATTAGACTATAAATATTAATTAGAAAGATAAAAAGATTTCATACATAATGATATTTTATATATAATTTTTAGACTTTAAATAAATTAATTTATTTATGACACAACGATGATGCAGTAATTACCCTTTTAAGGAAATATTAACATAATTGATGTTATAAATGCTCAAATGAATGTAATTTGAGACTTTTTATGAATTCAACTAATTTTCTAGGTTACTATGATATATTAGTGTTGATTTAATCAACTTGGTTCGAACATATAATTCTGTTATGACTTTCACAAAAATCATATATCAAATAGTGTCAAAATTGACAGAAAATATTTTTTAAATCAATTATTATATTATTAATTGTTATTTTATTCCTAAAAATCTAAGGTTCGGCCAAATGACTTAGATAAGGATATATATATTAATAATAAACAATTTGGGGTTCGTTTGGCATGTTATAGTAAGTGTATTAACCATATAGTGAAAGAAAACAAAAAGACACGGTAAAAGTTAAATTATTTAACTTAGAGTTAAATCTAATTGATAAGGTTAAAATAATACCCTAAACTTGTCTAAATCCTATTGGTTGATAGGATTTAGACCCATCCCCACTTTCGCTTCGAAATAAGACCCTTTGGAAATATTATAAACCGATTTTGACATTAATAAAAAATAATATTTTGAGGTATTCCTAAGGTGCCCCTCTCCTCCCTTATAAAAGGACACCTCCTCCCCCTCCTCCTCACACCAATTTGAGCACTCAAGCTCGGCCAACCCCTGCAAAAATCTCTTCTGCACTTCCCTAGAAACATCCTAGAGGTTCTGGTCTTCCTCAAAGACCAATTTTAGTTCCCTAAGAGGAGGTCTCCAAAAGGCGCTTCAAAGAAGAGGTAATTACCGTTACCAATTATTTCATCTTTATTTCTTCTTCCACTTCTTCTTCTTAGGTTGTTTCATTATGAAGTAATAACATCAGTATCACTCATATACTGATATGTTATTATAAGTATGAAACAACCCTATTTCACCATCTATCCATCCTACGGAAAAAGAAATCATCGTGCGTGCGTACGTACGGAATACCGTCTCCACGCCGTGGTGTAATCTATTTTCCACCACCACCTTACATGGATGGGTATAATGGTGTAAAGAATAACTATACATAGTTATTACAACATCATATTGATTCTTATATATTGTATAATCCACTCCAATTCAATTCAATATTTATGGAAATGATATCATCGCTCGTGCGTACGTACGGACTACCGTCTCCAAGACGCGATGAGATTCATTCTCCATGTTAACCATTTAAGAATGATTATAAAGTATATATAAGAAATAATAATGAAATATATGAAATTATAAAGCTACTGGATTTATGTATATATATATATATATATATATGTATGTCATCTACTTACTTACATTCAAGACAATGAGGAAAGGAAAACAACGTTCATGCGTACGTACGGACTACCGTCTCCGTGAACGGTGTTTTTCATTTCATTTATCTATCTACTATATATATATATATACTGAATATATATGATACATAAATAATATTTTATATTCTGGAAGTAAGTAAATAATGATATAAGTAATAATAATGTCAAGAACAACAAGTCAAAACACCTACGATAAAAGAAACGATTTTACCCAAAACACTTCTTTAACATGTAATTTACAAAAAAACGGGTAATATAATGTCATAATTGAACGATATATGATATCATAACAATGAATATGATTCTGTAATAAGTCAATGAAATTATTTAAACCATTATACAGGAGCTTCGGACACGTACAAAGCAAATCAGACCTAAGGTAAGGGAAATATCACAATCTCATTTTTATCCGAGATTGTTTATACTTTGGTATTTACTGGGGTGTATTTTATAATCCACATCCATGTTTCCTCAATATGTAATGTTATTTACATCCACCTAAAATTGTTTAAATCCAATTTTACCCTTCGGTGAGTTTTTAGTAAAAGATATGAAAGGAATCTTTTGTCGTTTTTCATACGAGGTACTTTTTGACTTTTCCGACAAAAGTACGAGAATAATGTTTTTTTTAACTTATACGGCATGAATGGATTTTTAAAACATTATTTCCAAGAATCTTCCTTTAAAAATTTTCAAGATTATTTTTAATCAACTTCTTTTAGTGTATAATTGTATGACATATTAAGAAAGGAAAAGTGTTTTTGAAGAAGAAAGGATATTTTCCTCAAGAATTCATTTCAAGTGTTTTATCAAAATTATTTTCCATCTAAGATAATATAGGGTTCTGTTTTTATCCCTATTATTACATATATTTGATTATGTTGTGATGGAATTATTTTTATGAATTCCTTTATCTTATATGAATTGTTTTATGATGTCATGTTGTTTAAGAATCCCATTTTTATTACATGGGTTACGCTATGATGTATGGTTTATGATTATGTGGCACACATAAGAAAGGATTAATTATAAGATGGGTGGGACCTATATCTCCCTCCAATTAATTGGGTAAAGATTTTATATCTCATGAGATAGACAGGGCTGGAACGGTAGGTTATACCGGTTCAGTGAAACAGGACTGAAACGAGGGTTACTCGATTCAGAAAGGGACTTTGTCCACTAAGATAGTCTTGGCAATGAGTCTTGACTAACAAGAAATGATTCTCTATGATTATGTGTGTATGCCACAAAGTTTCATGTTTTAGGGTATGATTATTGGGATTTCATTTCACTACTATGATTTATCCCATGTTATGAAATTATGCTCTCTTTTGCAGGTTAAGATTTCCAAAAGTTATGTTCTTATGAATATGATGTGATTGATTTCTCTCTTGTTTACCCTTACTGAGCATTTGAGCTCACCCTTTTATGTTTTCTTTTCCCCAGGATATAAAGAAAGGTTTTAGGTTAAAAAAAAGGAAGATCATTATGGGAGATATTGAAGATCTTTCACCACGATTAGAAGATTATGTTCTGAGATTCCAAAGACACTAAACTATTACGATCCTTGTGTGTGTGTTTTTTTATGTACTAAGTATTCCGAAAAAGTAATGTAATATTCATGTACGTTAGGCTTCGGGTCTCTATAGTTGGTATCAGAGGAAAGGTTTAGTCAACCTTTGGAAACTAGGATGCGAAAACGTTAGTGAGATCCCTAGAAATATTTCTACGGTATGTCTAGGGATGTACCTAAGGTTAATTATACGTATAAGTTATAGTACTAGAACTACGCTAACGATCATAGAATTAAACCTAAGATGTTAGATATTTAAGGTACTCCCCCTTTATTATGTTGTTTTCCCTAGCATGATTTTTTCCTCTCAGACTATTTTTTTTGGGTTTTAGAAAATGGCTGGAAACAAGATGATTCACGATAATGGAGGATATGGTGGACAATGGAATGATATTTTTCATAATGAAATGGGATTTGGAAGTCCAAACATCATTATTATGCCGAATCAGCAATCTCATAATATGATCAATAAAGTAAAATTTGGTAAGTTTCCTGACTCAGCTAATAAGAGAAAGATGGAGTTTCATGATGATCATAGAGGAAAGAAAGTTCAATTTCCCCTATGTAAATCATGTGGGAAGAGGCATCAAGGAGAACGTTTAAAAGGAACTGGAAGATTCTTTGGGTGTGGAAAAGAAGGACACAATGCAAGTAAATTCAAAGGAAAAGGTTCAGTTAACAACATGGATGAGGATAATGGTATTGCTACGACATCAACAATGGTTAAATGTTTTAAATGTGGAATGTGCGGGCATTATGCAAACCAATGCCCTAAGGGAAAGTCTCATGAAGATAATCAGTATGGTCGTATGAGAAGTATTTATGTGGATGATGATGAAGAGACTACAAATGATATGTGAGATGAAAGAATTGTTGAAGCTCGGTCAATGGTTTAAGAATGTAGTGGAATGATTACATGTTTATCATGTGTAATGTTGTATAAGTAATCTCATGGTACTGTAGAATAAAGAGACATGTAAGGATTGTTACACTGTTGTCTGATTAATTTTACCAGTATCCATGAAAGGTTATTCATTTATTTTTGGAATGTAGATGATATGCGCATAATGAAGGGATAAGGAGAAAATTAAATGTTTGATAGTATTCATGAGCTCATGATTGATATAAGGACTAAGTGATATCATGGTTTGAGTATATATAATTTTGAGGATTTTGGTATGTGGAAAGAGTTAACTTTTAATAGAATTCATGTTTTCAATAAGGTTCAATGGGTATTCAAGAGAGTACAAGATTAAGGCCTTTGAATGTTTGGAATGTGACCAACAAGATATATCTTATGATATACGGGGATCAACGATGGTATTAAATCTCTGTTAATCGTTTTCACTATGTTATGAGAGTGGACTGCAGTATTATGGATAAGCCTAAAGATTGAAATGGATTATGTTGGACATAAGTGAGTATTGTTTAAGGATAGAAGGTTTTTTTTATTCGATATTATTGATCGGATGTTATAGTAATGTAGTTTTAGAAAAAGGACAACCTGCAGGACGGGCGACAGCCCATCGCTTCGGACAAGGCTGTGGGAATCGAACCCACAACCGAAGTGCGACTGGCCTTTATCGCCTACCACTGGCCTACAAGAAGTCCCTGTTTAGTAGAAACTAGTTTTATTATATTAAGCAGTATGATATATAAAGTATAAGTCCATTTTAGGAACCATATATGATTAATCTCACTATAGATCGACTTATGTATATAAATTTTGCTAACCTTTTGAGACAGATGGAATGACCCGTCATTCTCTCACATGATCTTCTAACACTTCACGAATAACAAATTCAAATTCATTTATTTAAGAGATGAAGTGGAAATTGTTCAAGGCATGAACAACAGTGAGATTGTACCAAAATAAAGAAAGTATTTATTCTAATTCAAATTTTCAACTTTAGGGAAATGATCTTGAAAACCAAAAATGTTGTCCTAGTGATCTTATACCTGATGAATCAGATGGTACCTTAGATAGTCACAAATTTATGGATTTGTGATTACTGGATTTTCCATAGCCATGTTCTCTACTACTCTCCATCAGAACATGATGGTTAGATTTCTCTTCCATATCCATATTTTCACCTATGTGGAAACCCAGTGATTAGTTTATTTGGGTAATCGTTACATTTCATACTTTAATTTTTAAAGACAAGTTTTGGTATTCCTTTTTACGATGTGGGTTTCTATTAAAGAAACTTTCGAATAGTAAACCATTTATAACCCCGACGAATTTCGAGGGCGAAATTCATTTTAAGGGGGGTTGAATGTAACAGCCCGATATTTTATGAAAAATATTCTTTTTTATTTCACTAATGTCTTGTGTTGTATGCTGCACCAAAAGGAGCTTGAACAACACTCATCCTTGACTTGCCTTGCATTACACGCAATCATGACCTTCCTCGATAGCTTGCATCGTACACAATACCGAGTTTCACTAAACAACGACATGCTATTAAAATATTATTAAAACTAGCCGTTATGAATAATAATAACCAATTTTTGAAATTTTATAAATTTAATTTTTCAAAATGGACTTCATTTTTGGATTCGGAATACCGAAATTAGCCTAGGGTGAAATTTTGGTATTTTTCTGAAAACTTTCAATTTTTGATGAATAGTGAAACCACTAAGTGGTTGGTTAAAAACTGAATTTTGCATAAAACTTAATTTTACCGCTTCTGTGAATGGAATTTAAAAAATCCGACAGACACGGTTGATATCAGTAAGTAAAATTTGGTTCAATGAGATACAAATAATTTTTTGGTGAATAGTAACTTTTTACTTTTTTTACCGCAGTTAATAGTAAATAGGGTAACTAAGGGTAAAAATGATATTACTATTACCCTAACACATGTCCTAATTCTATTGGATAAGTTTAATTCGACCAAAAACAAACTTAGTAATAAAATATGACCATTTAGGCCCACTTGGGTTAGATTAGGACATTTATTATTAATTTATTTAAAGAAGGGTTAAAATAGTTAAAATCAAAGTTTAATAAGTAAATCATTTTTAATATGGGGTAATACATAATATAAATTCGACTATAAATATTCATTAGAAAGATAAAGATCTTTCCTACATAATGATATTTTATTTATAATTTTTAGACTTTAAATAAATTAATTTATTTATGACACAACGATGATGTAGTAATTACGCTTTTAAGGAAATATTAACATAATTGATGTTATAAATGCTCAAATGAATGTAATTTGAGACTTTTTATGAATTCCACTAATTTTATAGGTTACTATGATATATTAGTGTTGATTTAATCAACTTGGTTCGAACATATAATTCTGTTTTGACTTTCACAAAAATCATATATCAAATAGTGTCAAAATTGACACAAAATAGTTTTTAAATCAATTATTATATTATTAATTGTTATTTTATTCCTAAAAATCTAAGGTTCGGCCAAATGACTTAGATAAGGATATATATATTAATAATAAACAATTTGGGGTTCGTTTGGCATGTTATAGTAAGTGTATTAACCATATAGTGAAAGAAAACAAAAAGACACGGTAAAAGTTAAATTATTTAACTTAGAGTTAAATCTAATTTATAAGGTTAAAATAATACCCTAAACTTGTCTAAATCCTATTGGTTGGTAGTATTTCGACCCATCCCCACTTTAGCTTAGAAATAAGACCCTTTGGAAATATTATAAACCGATTTTGACATTAATAAAAAATAATATTTTGAGGTATTCCTAAGGTGCCCCTCTCCTCCCTTATAAAAGGACACCTCCTCCCCCTCCTCCTCACACAAATTTGAGCACTCAAGCTCGGCCAACCCCTGCGAAAATCTCTTCTCCACTTCCCTAGCAACATCCTAGAGGTTCTGGTCTTCCTCAAAGACCAATTTTAGTTCCCTAAGAGGAGGTCTCCAAAAGGCGCTTCAAAGAAGAGGTAATTACCGTTACCAATTCTTTCATCTTTATTTCTTCTTCCACTTCTTCTTCTTAGGTTGTTTCATTATGAAGTAAGAACATCAGTATCACTCATATACTGATATGTTATTATAAGTATGAAACAACCCTATTTCACCATCTATCCATCCTACGGAAAAAGAAATCACCGCGCGTGCGTACGTATGGAATACCGTCTCCACGCCGTGGTGTAATCTATTTTCCACCACCACCTTACATGGATGGGTATAATGGTGTAAAGAATAACTATACATAGTTATTACAACATCATATTGATTCTTATATATTGTATAATCCACTCCAATTCAATTCAATATACATGGAAATGATATCATCGCTCGTGCGTACGTCCGGACTACCGTCTCCACGACGCGATGAGATTCATTCTCCATGTTAACAATTTAAGAATGATTATAAAGTATATATAAGAAATAATAATGAAATATATGACATTATAAAGCTACTGGATTTATGTATATATATATATATGTATGTCATCTACTTACTTCCATTCAAGACAATAAGGAAAGGAAAACTGCGTTCATGCGTACGTACGGACTACCGTCTCCGTGAACGGTGTTTTTCATTTCATTTATCTATCTACTATATATATATATATACTGAATATATATGATATATAAATCATATTTTATATTCTTGAAGTAATTAAATCATGATATAAGTAATAATAATGTCAAGAACAACAAGTCAAAACACCTACGATAAAAGAAACGATTTTACCCAAAACGCTTCTTTAACATGGAATTTACAAAAGAACGGGTAATATAATGTCATAAGTGAACCATATATGATATCATAAAAATGAATATTATTCTGTAATAATTCAATGACATTATTTAAACCATTATACAGGAGCTTCGGACACGTACAAAGCAAATCAGACCTAAGGTAAGGGAAATATCACAATCTCATTTTTATCCGAGATTGTTTATACTTTGGTATTTACTGGGGTGTATTTTGTCATCCACATCCATGTTTCCTCAATATGTAATATTATTTACATCCACCTAAAATTGTTTAAATCCAATTTTAACCTTCGGTGAGTTTTTAGTAAAAGATATGAAAAGAATCTTTTGTCGTTTTTCATACGAGGTACTTTTTGACTTTTCCGACAAAAGTACGAGAAGAATGTTTTTTTTAACTTATACAGCATGAATGGATTTTAAAAACATTATTTCCAAGAATCTTCCTTTAAAAATTTTCAAGATTATTTTTAATCAACTTCTTTTAGTGTATAATTGTATGACATATTAAGAAAGGAAAAGTGTTTTTGAAGAAGAAAGGATATTTTACTCAAGAATTCATTTCAAGTGTTTTATCAAAATTATTTTCCATCTAAGATAATATAGGGTTCTGTTTTTATACCTATTATTACATTGATTTGATTATGTTGTGATGGAATTATTTTTATGAATTCCTTTATCTTATATGAATTGTTTTATGATGTCATGTTGTTTAAGAATCCCATTTTTATTACATGGGTTACGCTATGATGTATGGTTTATGATTATGTGGCACACATAAGAAAGGATTAATTATAAGATGGGTGGGAACTATATCTCCCTCCAATGCATTGGGTAAAGATTTTATATCTCATGAGATAGACAGGGCTGGAACGGTAGGTTATACTGGTTCAGTGAAACAGGACTGAAACGAGGGTTACTCAATTCAGAATGGGACTTTGTCCACTAAGATAGTCTTGGAAATGAGTATTGACTAACAAGAAATGATTCTCTATGATTATATGTGTATGCCACAAAGTTTCATGTTTTAGGGTATGATTATTGGGATTTCATTTCACTACTATGATTTATCCCATGTTATGAAATTATGCTCTTTTTTGCAGGTTAAGATTTCCAAAAGTTATGTTCTTATGAATATGATGTGATTGATTTCTCTTTTTTTTACCCTTAATGAGCATTTGAGCTCACCCTTTTATGTTTTCTTTTCCCCAGGATATAAAGAAAGGTTTTAGGTAAAAAAAAGGAATATCTTTATGGGAGATATTGAAGATCTTTCACCACGATTAGAAGATTATGTTCCGAGTTTCCAAAGACACTAAACTATTACGATCCTTGTGTGTGTGTTTTTTATGTACTAAGTATTCCGAAAAAGTAATGTAATGTTCATGTACGTTAGGCTTCGGGTCTCTACAGCTGCTCCCAAGAGGTCATGCTGATTGTGGATCCCCACTATATAGGTTATCCCTTAGACAATAGAACAATAGATTAGATAACTAATATATCTGGATATAGTATATATGTATAAGTAATAAAGATTATGGTGTCAAAGCTACCCATCCATAGGTCTTTTGAAGATCAAGATTCATGTTTTTAATTTGTTCAATCAGCCATTAGTCAATATAGAATCCCAAACAAACATGGAATTTTTTTATAGAATAATGCATCAACAATGAAGTTACCCTTTCCAAGTATTTTTAATAACCCGAATTCAAAATCCTACAAATAGTTGACACACCTTCTCAGCTGAATATTTTTTGTCTTTCAAAGAAAAGTTATACATGAGGCTCTATTAGTCCATGTAAACAACAAAACTCCCACTAAATAAATAGTTTATATTGTATCTAAGGGTGTGTATTACCATGGATAACTATAAATCAAGATTAAGTTAATTACTCAAATTTCAATTAGTTGTCTATATACATAAGAAAACCCTCAATATTCACATATTATAACTTCTCCAAGACTATCTCCATATTTTTCATTGTCCATGCTATATTCATTACTTCTAATATGCAGGGAGAGGATTAATAATTAATTAATCCTACTCATTTTCACTTTAAAATCTACGTCACAAGTATCAAACCAAAAAAAACTAAAACAAATTCATGGTTATATCATACATAGGTGTTTCCAAATGACATAATTCCGTGATAAAATGAAAATAATATCCTACTAATCCTAGAAATCTCAAGATCTTGAGGACATTATTGGGTATCTCCCAAAAAATTATGGCTACAACTTTCTGTGGTTATACATCCACTCCTACATCACTGATGACATTAAAAAAGAATTTATCTAGATCAATATTGAATTTTAATTTTGATAAAATTACATAAAGATTATTCTATATCGGTGTAATCAGGATGATGTCATGATTTTGGACATTATAATTAACTTTTTGGGAGTACACTAATATTTATTTGAAAAAATGTACAAGAAAATGTTACAAAAATGTATGGAAGATTGGATTCATGAATTCCATGAAAACTTTTTAGGGTTTTATTCATGATGATTGAAATCACAAAGGACTAATACTATCCATTGATATTCATAAAGGATTTCCATGTTAGGTTATAATTTTTCAATCTCATCTGATAGTACATTGAACTCATGTTAGTCTGTGAGAAGATCCTAGAACATCTCAGCTGATTGAAGAGATCACTGATGCAAAGAAGGTGATAAGAGTTCATGAAATTCATTTCATTGAGCCTCTAATAATATATGCATATATAAAATGTACCATCAACCATTTTTTATAAAAGAATTGGGAAACCCATTTTGATTTAATGGGTCATATGATTTATTTGGATTATAGGTCCTCCATATGAAATTTCATCTTATGAAGCTGTACTGGTGCCACTATATATGGTTGTATATAAATAAATCAACACCCAACACCAGCTTGGTCATGAATTTAATCTTTTATATGGGTGGTAATCTATATAACTCATTAATAAATACATCCTTAAAATAGTTTACCATAGGAGAATAAATATCCTTCTATGTTACATAATATTCCATAACAAAGCTTACTATATGTTCTTTTATAAAATCTTATCCCACTAAATTTTTCTTTTATAACCATCCTTCATATCCCACTCCCCATGATTAATAAATACTCTCCTTATTGATATTGAAATTTCACTCTCATGAAACTACATTTGATTGTATCATTGAACAGAACTATCTAATCCATATCAAGAATAAATTAAAATCATTTTATTTACAACATTAATATACACCAAAAGGAATGGTAGCCATCAATTTCAAGGGGGAACTCCTTGTAATTATTGATTTCCTTTTAATGCATTCACAATTCTATATGGATGGTGATAATTTCAACCAAGAATTTGACAACCTAGATCAAATAACTTTTAAGTTGATCAGATAAAAAGGAATAAAATATTTTTTTATAAAAAACATTTAAACGGTGGATGATATTGGAACCGTACATCTGACGATAGATGGTATTGTATCCAATCTAGTCAGAGAAGACTATAAAACATATAATTGTCTCTTCTCTCTAACCTTGGTTCCGGTATGACTCCCCAATGTTGGTCCCTCTATGTGGTATTATCGCTCTTGTTATGGGATACCACAAACCATACCTTGCTATGATTTTCTAGTTGAACTCTAGCCACCAATATGCTAAGGGGTAGTAGAGTCCCTCCTAGTCTGAGGTATATATCCTAATTTCCTACCACTATTATGTTGTTTTAGGATTCTACGATAACATTAAAAATAGAATAACCCATTGTAAGCATGAATATCCATGGTGAGTAAGGAAATTGAGGTTGCTTGTGTCCAACCATGGAAGATTAAATGAATTGAAACAGGCCACAATTATTACCTGAGTACTACTTTCCTAGATTCATTTCCCACTACATTCCCTAAGGTAACTATTGTAGTGGAACTTCTTTCTTCTTGGAACAAATCTCTTATAATTCATTATCGAAACTATATAGGCACTACTCAAGGCCTCTATCAGATTCACTCCCTTGGTAAGAGGCTGGATCATCATGTCATCATTGAATCTTACATCATATGTGGTGATAGATGGTTAAATAAATTTTATGTCTATGAAGAATCTTAAATATACCATCATTGACATACCCTCCAGTGTCAAGTGCATGGGCTCACATTTCTTCTCTTCATTCAATGTCTCTAGATATAATTGGATCAATAACATCACCTTTAATTATATATAGTATAACTCCGTTGACTACCTAGGATTCTCTAGGATATCCCACCAAATCATGGTTGGTCAACGAATCATATAAGAAACAAGATTCACCATTATATCTACAAGTGTATCTAGGTGCTTGAAGATCATATATACCAACGTAATCCAAAACTCAATAAAAAATCGGCATCCCTTTGTAGTGAACATAGGTAGATGATGTATTTGTTACTATCTTTTTACCTCATGCCTCATTGGTTTTGTGGGAACACCCTCCCTCCCCATGGATCACCTGACTCTCAATAAGCTGTCATGATGATGATCTTCCATCAGATTCTCTAGAGCCATATAAAGTTCAAGATCAATTTTTTTAGGAAATTGATGATTACCACACGCATAATAGTTATGTCAAATATGAAATAGATTCCTTATATCTACACATACCAATACACTCTTTATATTACAAGAATCTTACAAGATCAACCTCAATAGGTGACAATAATAGAGAAACACCATATTTATGTTCCTATATTGATGCTTAATAAGTGAATTTTCCTAACATAATAATGTTATTTTATTTAACTAATAAGATACATTAAGGGACATAATTTCATATTTTTTATGGGAAAATGTGTATTGTGGAAAAAATATGTCTCCATAATGAACAATCCATGTCAAATTCATTTCACTATGTTTCAATCATGATGTATGTGTTCTCATATCATGAAATACTAGGCCATGAATAAAAATCTCAATAAACTGTAACACAACATGATAATTGAATCACTAAATTTTAAATTACATCATAAATGTAACTAGTGAGCATCTTGAACAACAATACTATCCCTGGGAACTTGAATTTCCCCCATATATGGGTTGGAGACCCCCTTTTACAAGCTCATTAAGAAATATCAACACATACTATAATTATTTGTAAGTTTACCAACTATTAATGCTAAAAAAAATAAAACCTACAACATCATACCACAATGTAATTTCCTTGAACTGGTGCTCCATAAAGTTATTGATACAAGCTGGACACACAACATTAAGAATCCCTATCTGAATGCCAGATGATGCCAACTAGTAGGTAGGGTATAAGTGATATAATTGTGAGAGTATAACATCTAGAACCGAGTATAAATACAAAAAATTATATAAAAAATTTATAAATAGTTAAAACAAAATAATCAACAACAGACATCCATAGTTGGAAAAAAACTCAAACAACTCAATAACAAAATAAGTGTGTTTTTAGAAGGCTAAAGGTAAAAACAGGGTGTGATGAATATCTACAAAATAGATTTATATGTAAACTCAAATAATGACTAATTGATCTATATCCCAAATCCATTTTGGTTATAACTCAATCAAACCACACATAATGCATTAAATAATCCACTCTATGGTCCATTTCCCTTATCCAAACCCCCTCCAGGGAATTATTAGAATAAAAAATGAAGAACCATGCAAGGTGTGTGACCAAACCCTAATGATGTTAATCAAATATAATATATTAAGAAAAAAGTATTTATATATTATCATAATGATTGTGTATGGTCTATATATGTTCAAGGATTTGAAAAAATTAAAAATTATTATATGGTTGGGTCATTCTGCATAATACATGGTGATGGGAGACATTTTATGATACTTTGAAGCCTATTTGAGTTCACCTATGTATACGGAGAAATTTGAGTATCAATAAAACATTTTTCGACCATCACCTCTATATATATAAAAGGATTATGGGGTTTGTGGATATCAAATATTTGTATTGTATATTCTCAATCATGACCACTTCTTTAACTGACATGGTAGGGGGAACATACATAGTTATCATAGAAGCCCAAAAAGTGTAGGAGTATACATATAAAAAATATCAAAAACCTATGCTACTACATGAAATATTGATTAAGGGGATGGTTTAAAAATATTTGGGGATATAATGTAATTGATAACCTATCATCGAACAATGAATAACCATCAGGTAGGATTACTGGTTGAGAAGCTAAGGACAAATTCATCACTATGAAAACCCATATTTTAATACACATTAATTCATTATTTAGTATATATAGGTACACATAAAATAATTACAAAATTCAATGATTCCAATTATATTTATGGAATAATGTATATAGAACAATAACATAAAATAATGGTAAAATTTAATTATTGAAAACATCGAATCATTTTCCTATATTCATTGGATCTTCTTAAAACTGAATGAGGGTAACATGGGGATGTACATAAGAAAGGGTTAAGTTATAAATCCAATTAATAGAATAATCATTTCATATAATAATTTTAAGTAGTAAATTTGAGTCAAGAGGCATAAATTGGTAATATTATATTTTGAAAATCATAATCATGAACATCAAAACATGGTACAATATGATAACATAATCATAACATAAGTACGTTGTAACAATGTAAAACAATAAATTTAAACATAACTCAATGATAAAAACTGATGAATCATCACATAGTGTTGTTAGGATAATATCCCATGAACCATACATGGTATCTCAAGAGATAAATATAGTACCTAATGTATTGAAGGGAAATATAATTCTAGGACCTCCGTTAACATTCTTATCATGTACATGCATAAGTGTGCCACATTGATCATAAAAAATGAGGACTAATTTTACAAATTTTAATATTATGATCACAAAGACTATAAAAAATAAATGGAATTCCAATGTAAATGAAGGATATGTACATCTTGTCGAATATATATGATTGGAAATGTTGGTGGATATTTACTACATGAATGTTTGGAATAGAAAATTGTAGGACAATTTCTTCAGTATAAATAGTGTAAATAAAGATTAATAAAGGGGTTTAATGATACTAGAATTAATTTATAATATCTTTTATATTACATGGAAAATAATATGTGTCTGTAAAATTATACTCCCACATGAATAATTAGAAATAGAGAGGCATAATATAAATAAGGTTCATGAATAAAGAGGGGAAGGACAAGAACCATTACCTTAAGAGAGGGATTCTAAAATAAATGGAGGGACTTCATATGATATTGGGGAGAAAACTAATGATATTTAGAGTGGGAAATATATTACAACATCATACTCCCAAGGTTTTTAGTGAAGATGAATAAGTTGTTGGGTGGGTTTCATAGAAAAGTATGGGGAAATTCTTTATTAATTTGTAAACATTTTTTTATGGACTGTTTATGGTAAAATAATAAAAAAACCATTATCTATTATTTTTACTATTTTTAAATTCAAATAAGATATTTTCTCAATATTTTATAATGATATAAACCCAAATCATTAAAATTATTCCCCCAGTCATGTGGAGGAGACTCTTGTTCATAATGATATAATTTTAAAACCTTAAATATAATATTG
Organism: Viscum album; assembly: GCA_963277665.1. Lineage (NCBI taxonomy): Eukaryota > Viridiplantae > Streptophyta > Magnoliopsida > Santalales > Viscaceae > Viscum > Viscum album. The sequence continues at coordinate 278,114,088 of OY728127.1, forward strand.
TTTTTAGAGGGTTCATTAGTGGTATATAAAATTAATAAAATAACTTCAAGAATACTTTATATTAATAGGGTAACATAAACTATTTCATTTATTCTAATTATAGTATTTATTACATGAGTTTTAGGATTATATAATGTCATAATATATATAGTATATTTATATAGTTTTTAATTTGTCCACAAAAATTCGAGTGTCTCATAAAATAATGAAAAAATTGATAGATAATTTGAAATTTATAATTAGGAAAAAAATTATTTAATTAAAATAATTATCAAATTTTTTGAATTTTTTCATTTAACCAAAATCCCCATATACTAAAAAATACTTGTTCATACATCGATGATCATTTTCAGACCAATAAAAAATTACTTTGGACTCAATAAAAATTTATTTTGATTAATATGTAAATAAATATTATTTAATAAGAATATTTTATAATAATTTTAGATATTTAAAAAATGATTGGATTCATCAAATGAGTTTATTGATTGAAACTGTATATTTGTCATAAATATAAATGGAGTTATATGATAAAGAAATATAATTTTCATCAAACTCACTACATAATAAATGATAATTTAATAATAAAAATGGATAGATATAATCACTATTTTATAAGAAAAATTCATACTATTAGTATATATATACAAAACCAATTTTTAAACCTGTGCATTCTCTAAGGGTAAGTTGTGTGATGGTTATACATTCTTAGTGTGTTTTTTTCAACATGATGAGTTTTGTGAACTCGATAATCTTTAATTTCACCCATAAATAGTTTCGATCATGCTTTGTTTGTTTAATAGAATCTTGAGCGTGGTGATATTGCATATTAATTCATGATTTTATGTCACTTGAATCTCCAAAATTTCACAGAATAGGAGTTAATTTCCATTCAATGTTCATTTTCTAATAATATATATATATATCATTGTTTGAATTCATTCAATTACAATAAAATTCATTATTTTTATTATATATCAATGTACAATGATCTGAATTATTATATGATTGTTTTATATTTCTCATTATTCAAAATTCAAAAAATAATTCAATGGTAAAGTTGGTGAATTCATCCATCGAAATGTCTATATAGACCAGACTAGAAGGCCCAACCAATCTATTAAATAATACATACCAGTATACAAAATTAAACTAAAATATGATGGTTATAAATTCAATACGTATAACAAATTTTTTTTAATAATATGATACAAAATGATGGTATATACAAAGAATTAAATTCATTAACATTTAGGCTATATAGAAAATTATGAAAATTATGGATTGTGGCGCATAGTTTACCAAATAGCCATTCAATTGGTTTCAAAAGTCCAATGGCCACCATTTATGGTGGGTGGAATTTAAAAATCAATATCTAAAACTTTTAAACATAATATATTTTTTGTATTAATTGGTCTAAATGTTAAAATTTACATTCCAACATGAAGGGTTGATTTGGAAGGAAAAAAATCCAACACCTTGGTTAATAAATACATTCCACTCTTCTCCATGAAATTACTTGAATAATAAAAAAGGATGGATTTGAATTTGAATGAATATATACATTTAAAAGGGTAATTATTACTATCCATATTCTTATTTCATCAAGAGAATCATATCCTACACTTTCTATTTCATATTCTATTTCGCATGTTTTCAATTTTAATCACGTATGTTCCACATTAATTTCAATTTAATGTTAATTTTTCCTTCATGACCATAATATATTATACCCATTAAACATATTTTGTTTAATAATCATGGTAATAAAATATTTTAAATCAATATTAAAAACCTTCCCTCATTCAACATCTCATTTAATATACTGTGTCTGTTTAACACTCCACATCGTTCGTGAGTGTCTTCGGTTCACAAATCTATTATTATACAATTATTTTTATTCACTTTTTAACTTATCAACATGATAAATTTTAATCATATTAATAACCATGATATTGTATTAGTAAATAATCGATTGGTGTGAGTTATAATTTTATTATGTTAAGTGATTGATATCTTTTTCTCCGTTAATATTCTTTAAATTGATATTGAGTATATTTAAATTAACACTTCATTGACTAATGATTTTTTTTGTTTTACTTATTGATTCAATGGGTTATTTAAACCAAAATTATACATAGATTAATTATATTTTTAACCATCCATTAAAAATAATTTATATTGACTAGAATCCTTTTTAAATCATGATTTAATGCTGAAACACGAGGGAAATGCAATCAAAATCATCTTGTGAAGGGGGTGTTAATTTAATGAAATGTATTAAAAATATCCAAGACATAATAGTCATATATAGAAAATAATGAAATCACCATAATAATTGAAAAAATTATTAAATTAAACTTAATCCCACAATCAATTTAGAAAATCACAATAACCAAAAAAACCCTCATTCAAAAGTCAAAACAAAAACAATTGACTCCAAAAAAAGTACCATCACCGAGGATCAGACTAGAGTTAGACTATACAAATTATATCATATCACTAAAAAATTGGTCATTATATAGGAGATAACCATAATTTATTCAAATGATCAAGGTAAATATAATGTGATTCCTTCTCCATTAGAATCTCTAATAAATGGGCATCATAGGATATGAGCCTACTGGCCAAGGCCATCACATCATTCATCTATATCAATTAGATTTTATCATATCAATTAACATATTATAATAATAAATGTAAATATAAAATTACTATGTTATAAATGGTTATGAAGCAAAATGGTGTAATAAATTTTATATGATATATGTTATGATGGTCTAAAATAACCTAAGTAGTGAACGCGTTTTCAATTACAACATTATATAATAACGAATTTATTCATTTAAAAGGAGAATTTCAATTATGAAATTCATAATCATTACATAATTCAACCCTTTATAAATATCACCCTTGAAATTTCCCATTAAACAATTAAACAAATGGGAGTACTTTTGTTTTAAAACATCCTTCAACTCGCATGATACTTCACCAAACATGTGGTTTCACCCGAATACTCTTACTAGGTGAGTTTTCTTGTTTAATAGAACATTTTATCTAGATCTAATATCTTCATCAAATTATTATCTAATGAAGGATCACTATTAAACGGTACCGAAAATATATTTATAACAATTTATGGTTTTGGTATGTACATCCTCAATAAGGACACATGTAGTGAATCATATACTTGAGATATGTTAGGTGGGAGTTATATTATATTGGCCAAAAATTTGATAATATCAATTATCTCAAAGGGGATGATATATATTTGACTAAACATCACCTTATTCAAAAACCTCCTAAAATTATTCATAAATAATATATAAATGAAAATATTATCACTGACCTCAAACCCTAGGCTTTATTGATAATTGTTTTCATAATTTTTTTATCAAATATTTTTGGATTCAAAATGTCATTAGGTAATTAAAATATTCATTTCATTCATATGGAAGTGATCAAATTATATTTTCTTTCTCTCTAGATATTTATCCCAAGATTTAGGATTATGAAACCACTTACCATTCAAAACCTAATAAGGTTCCATTTTAATTCTAAAATGGAATTTTTTTTCTATGATAACTAAAATGTGGGAAGGTGATGATACCAATATCCATGAAAATTATTTGAATATGATCTTAGATTATCTTCTATATTTTTAATGGTACATTAATACTGACCATCCATCTGAGGGTGATATGATTCATAGAAACATGGATCTATATCCCACACATACTAAAGGCTTCTATACAAGCTCATGGTAAACCTAGAATCTTGATCAGGTATTATGGAGAGTGCAACTCCATAGAGTCTAAAAAAATTTCTATGTATGTTTTGGCATGTTCTTCGAGATATAAATCTTCCTTGATATCATTTAAATGCAATTTCATTATAAGTTGATCCACTACAACCCAGATGACATTGTTGTTTTTATATGTCTTTGGGATTCCAATTATGTAATAAATGGGAGTTTTTTAATTACCATTATAGTATTGGAAATGGTTCCATGATAACCTTAGACACATGTAATCCATCCATAACATTTTTTCTTACCAAGCATGTATATACAAAATATGTTATCTACGTATTCTTGTTATCCCTCCAAAATTAGTTCTGAATATCTTTATACATCCTAATTATTCTTAGATGAATATAGAAGGATGATCTATTTGAATAATTGAAAAGATAACTTTTCATCTCTAGTTATTATGGGATACATATTTTATTTCCAAACCATGTAACCCCATCATTAATAATATTAAAATGTGGAATTTATTATCCATTTTTTGTAGAACCTCATTATATTTTTTGTCTCTATGTTCCATTCAAGAATGGATGATTGAGAAGTTATTTTAGAAAGGTAGTATGAAGATACTTTAATTATTCCCATTTCCATCATATACATTTCCATAAAAATTCTATCATTTTCAATCCTCATCATGGATATGGTTATAGGATGTTTTATACTCATAGCATCTACCACTTTTTTTTCATCCCCATGATGGAAATGGATATAAGAATCATAATAATTGGTCAAATATAACCACATTCATTTTTTCATAATGGGATCCTTTTTAATGAATATATAATTGAGTCTTTGATGATTTTTTCATATGCCACGTTTCTCCCCATAGATATAATTCCACCAAATATCCTATTTTAAGATCACTATATATAATTCTAGATCAAGTGTTGGGTTGTTCATCTCATGTATATTTAATGATAGAGAGGAATATGATATTATTATTTTTTCTTTAATGACTACAAAATCCAATATTAGTTTAGATTCATTATTATCAATTAGAAACCCTTCTCCATTAGTGGGTACAGTGAGTACATGTTTGTGGATATTCCTCTTCTTTTACTCTTAATTGTTATACCAACATTCATTTATATATAAAAACATGACTCGCTTATAATTTATCTTCATTAGTGGGATTTAAAATAAAATATGTTTTCACCAATTGTTGGTAGTGACATATTAATCCATGAAATCAATGGACTTTCATCACGGATGTTGGTTTATGAGATCCTTTAATTTCCTTAAATTATAAAGGATACATAAGAATCTCTTTTTTTCATATAAAAATACCCATAAATGTTAACTTTTCCATCCGAAACTCATATTTACTATAAATTACATAAAAATTTGTTTTCTCAAGGTATTCATAATAAAATTAATATGATCCTTATATTCCTCCATATATTTGCTATGGGTAAGAATATTGTCTATAAACACAACCAAAAATTTATCAAGTTAATATGTAAATACTATATTCCTCATTTCAAAGATAATTGATGGATAATTTGTATGTCTTAATTGATTCACAATGAAATCATACTTCCAGTCCATTATATAAAAAATAGTAGTGGGCATATCCTAAGTCTTCAACATTACTTGATAATATCCAAATTGATGGCTTACATTGAAGAAGTATTGGGATCCACATAGATAATGGAACAAGTCATCAATACATGTAATAGGATACTTTTTATTTATCATTATCATATTGATCTCAAGATAATCAATTCATATTTTCACTAACCCATCATTTTTCATAATGAAAAGGACTGAAGCACTCTATAGTGAAGCAATTCGGAATATAAAAACATTATCCAAATTATTCTATAGTTTCTTATTCATCTCGATATGTTCAATAGTGGTCATTCCATATAGAGTCTTGTACATTTTGAATTCTATATGCATTAGTTTGACTGATAACTCAACCACTTTCTTAAGAGGAATACCATAATATTCATCAAGAAACAAATCGGTGAATTCATTTACAATGATCATTTCTCATGGACGATATTTTACATAGTATTAATCAATTTTGATTGATACAATTACTAAAAAGGAAATAATATCCATGATATGAAAGTAGATTCCTCCTCCTCCTTACACATTTATAGATTCATAGGGATATTTTCATTGTAGAGGGTGATTTCATTTTGTCAGAAATTTATGTTGGATTAGCTGAGGAAAATATAATCCATGTTCATAATAGTATCAAATTCTTTTAAAGGAAGTATTATAAGGGTTTTTTGATGGAAATTTATCCCACAAGTTATTATAGTGGATGGGTCGTATTTAAAGGATTCAATAATTGAACAATTTTATGTATTCACTGATAATATGACATCCATGTTTTGTGGTGGTGTTTGAATAATTCTACTAAACTCATGTGATATGAAGGAATGGATAGAACGAAATTCAAATAACATGTTCATTATCCTTTAATTGATAATAATATAACCTATAATCATTTCATTTTCATGATCTAACTCAATAGTTTTGATAGCATTAGATTTATCTTTCTCTCCAAGCCTTATAGATTGTAATTATCTAATGTTGTAGACAACCCTTGGATTAGTTCATTCACTTTCATAGATTCCTTATTGATTTTAGTTGAATCATTAGATAATAGGATAAGGGTTTCCATGAGTATTCCATGTCCCATCACATTGGTGTGTAAGTATTGCTAGAAATCTCAATTTAGGTTCCCTTATTTTCAAAACATAATTCATTTCATTTTCCTATTTACGAAATTTCTTATATACTTCATTATTAATTTATGACATGTGTTATGTTGTACTTTCTTCCCCCATGATATTTTTCACCACAGTACAAGAATTAAACGCCATTTTCTACTTCATATCTCTAAAAATATTAGACCCTTGAGATTCCATGACCTCTGTTTTGACATTGAGGTCCCATCAGAGAATATGTTCATAGATTCAAAATTATCTAATGGTTAATTATATATTTATTCTCATCTTTTTCCAAAATATTTGTGGTCATCATTAATTCTATGTTAAATGACATATCAATAAGCATATAATTCAAGTATTATGATGTTTTCATGATATTAATCAATGAATTTATCATCCTTTTTTTATGTGTAAGGAAATCCCACTGTATTTTTAGTCAGAGAGTACAAGGAGAATATTTATCAATTTTTTTTCCAAAATCACTTCCACTCTATTACTTTGATCACCACATCGGGAATCATATTTTAGATCCAAATCCACCACTGACTAGATTCTCCCTCAATATGATAAAAAACAATAATGAACTCATACTTTTGAAATATTTGGAGTAAATAGAATAACATTTCAATGGGGTTATATAAATTGTTCATTTATTAAGGGATAAAATGATCCACTGAATGTTAGAGGCCTCAATTTCAGAAATACCTCAATTAAAACATGCTCTTTACCAGTGGATGTGAATATTTACCTGATTCATGTTTTTGTAAAAAAACATTGGTTAATTTATATAGAATATTCATGATGTAAAATATTTATGCTCTTATTGGGTTGGGCATCTAATTTTGGAAGTCATATAATATCACCTCACAATTTTTGTTGACTAGGATATCCATATTTCAAACTATTGACCAATTTAATGATGAAATTTGGGATTTTAATTTTTTAAATTATAAAAGTCATAAATGGGAAACCATAAAAATTAAATAAATAACTCGTTAATGACATAAATTTCATATCCTAAGAATTTCTATTTTTCAATCTAGTTTATCCAAGAAATATTTAATAATATAAAATAATATTTTCATATTTTCTCCATAATAATCGATTGTAAATATATTTTAATGTTACCAATGAATATTCCATGAGTGTTTCAAATTAGGTATAAAAAATAACTCTTTAATATGCACCAAGTCACAATCGATTATTTCCCAATATAGCCTTACAATGTTATTAACCCTAGAAATAACTTATAAAAAGATCTAGATCCACATGTAGTATCATGATAGGGATGAAATTTAGTAGAAACCACTTACTCTCTAATTTACCAAAAGTTAGGTATTTTTTCCTATAATTATTCATATCACTAATATTTTCCATGGGTTTTCTAATCCTAATTTGAAAAAAATGAGTAGACAGTCCATTGATATCAACTACTAAAACCTATAACATGATAAACCTTAATTCATGATTTATTATATAAAATTAAACATTATAAAATACCATAATATCACGAGGCATAATGTCCTTCAAAAATTCAGTGCACATTCTAATAACATAAAACATTGGTATAGTAACATTTTTAAAAAATGAAAAAAACATTATCATATATTCTATGGATCGTCTAAAACATTATGATGTTTCCGTGGGATTTACATAAGAAATGCACAATCTAAAAATCTTAGTGTAGGGATCATCAAACTAGAACATAGGGTAATGTAGAAAATTTTAGTCAAGATGCATAACAAGGTAACATAAAAAGGTGAGTATCGTAATTTGGAACATAGAGTCCTGGTAAAAGACGATGACATCATGGAAACATAGAAATGTAAAAATGACATATAAAATGACATAATAAACATAATTTAAGGCTAAGCATTGAAACCTAAAAACATTGTGTGATTAGGATAAAATACTTCACACCGTACCTATTATAACATGAGATAGAAACATTACCCAATGCATTGGATGGATATATTATTACAGGACCACCCAACACATTTATATCATGTACATTTATAACTATTCCACATAGATAAAACAACATGAGGATGAATTTCATCACTTTTAATCACATGGAAAATTAGTATAGAATATATATATGAATTTACCAAATAAATTAAGTATAAATTCTTGTAGGTGAAATCCCAGGAGTGGAAATGAGGATTGGTATTCACTACAATAATTTTTTAATAGAAAAACCACAGTATAATTTCATCAGAATAACATATATTGGCCCATTATTTTCTATGTAAGACTTTTGAATATTTATAAGAAATTTTATGGAGCTAGGTGCTATGTTGGATTGAGATTATAAGGCCTATTGTGACCAAAATTATTATTTTTAAATATATTTAAATTATTAATATAACAAAGAAGAATCTTTCCAAGAAATGTGAAATATATCCCAAATAGTGTTTCATAATGGAATAATGGAACCATTGTGTTCAAAATGAGGGTTTTAACCTAGGTGGGACATAATATTGACTGCTTCCAGGTATTTTGGATAAAGTGTAGATATATATTAATAAATAAAATAAATTTATTGAATTATTTTTTTTTAATTTTTTAACCCACCAACTAGAAATACTCTTTAAATAAAAACTAATGTGGATATCTAATGGGTTACCAACAAACCATGAAGATCTTATGTACTATTGGAGGATGTTTTCTTGGAATACGACATTTGATTGGATCTTATTGAGGAGCATGTTCCAATGCAGCTCATGGATCTCACCAACAACCACAACATTGATTCATTATTTATAAACAATCAATCCAAATTGAGGTAGAATGTTGATTTATGGATTTATAAACATTTTTTATCTCATGAATAATGTGAATTAATTTAATAACCGGTTGATCTATACATTAATCAATTGTCTTGTATGGGTTTGTTTGCAGGATTGAGGTATAACTTTTATTTTTATAATCATTTATTCCTATAGACATTATTTCATATTTTCTATAAATATTTATTGAGGAAAACCTAAAAAACTATGAGGTTCATTCCACTATTTTATTGTTTATTTTTTTCTCTATCAATTTTACATGTGTTCATATTTCAAATTTATTTTGGCCAGCGATTCAAAAAAAACATAGTGAAATATCGTTTGACATTTGAAATTTGGAACAACATATCATTACCATGGGTCAGGGATAAATATTTTATTATGAGATTCGAGTATAAGACTTTGAAATTGGACCACATTTCAACCATGGGTTTTCAGTACCAGTTTGTGCATGATGTACAAACAAGGTGCGATAATGGTGGTAACCGAGCACTGAATACATCTGGACTCTAGCTATCGGTGGCAAGGAGGATCAATCAAAATCAAACCCGTGATATGTTGAATATTACTAAGTATAAATATATATATATATATATGTTTGTTTATTCACCACATTATTATTAAAATATCCTATGATGTGCTAACTACTTGTGATGAATTATTCTATCCTACTCTTTGGTGTTATACTCACCCCTAAATGGGATCTTCCAACACATGTTATGTCTTATGAAAATGATGGACGTATTTGTAGAGTCCTTGAGGGAATATGAGTAGGTGGACAAAATTTTTGCTACAATAACCAAGGTTTATACTAATGTTTCATTTGATAGTAGTCCCCTACTTCTGAGAATGAATGAATTTACTTTATAGTTTTTGGTGGGGTTGTATTTGGCCGATTTTTATGATTTCCAGTAATTTTTTCATACAATGATTGTGGTATTATAGACGTATGCTTCATCATTTATCTGTTGTTTTATATTTCAACATTTTATGGTCTTGGAGATGTTTCCATTCATATAGTTACTATATTTTAATGCCTCTAATATGTGTGATAAGCCTTCTTAATGCTATTCTCTAGTCACTAGCCTATTGGAGGCAGGCATTAGGTAGATTAATCATAGGCCCCATTTTTTAGGATGTTATAGAATGGCATAAAATGTATTCCCAATGTAATGTGTTATGACATTACCTAGGTCTAGGATCAATGTTTGAATTTTTTTGTCTAGTCGTGTGGTTTTGTCTGGGAACTAGCGAAACATTATTAAAGGGTGATGAGACTGGATCATAGACTATGTTGTCATGTATTGGTGTAAAGGAAAAAATATCCTTTCATCAGGACCATAATTACATGATTTTTACTCGGTATATGTATAAAATAGTGGTAGGAAATACATTGGTTTATGCATCATATCTGGAAGGGTTATGGATTCCATGTCCTTTATGAGATAGCTCTCCAGATATCTTGTTAACCATCGTATGTCTTGATGACCATCACATTGTTTCTATATTGAAAAAAATCCAGGATTCTGAGATAAATCCACGATGAAGACCAAATGAGTGATGAGTCTTCATTTTAGGGACCCACTCATGATTTTATTTCTACATGTGGGAACCAAGATAAGCTACCACCCATTGACCAGCACATAGATCCTTATCTCGATCAGTAATATGGTCGTCTTTGTGTTGAGAAGTTGATAGATACAATGGGAAAGGATGATGGTAAAATAAATCTTGATGTGTTATATGAGTTCCAATGACTTGGATTGTAGATGATGCACAACAAGACAAACCCTCTGGTGGTGGAGGTTTGACTCATGGCGATGGTCATGGTTTTAGGAAATTGTATACTCCAACTGATTGGATTGTCATGTTTGCAACTTGTTTTCATCGTATATTAGATGTTGGATCAAATGGTAATAGAATATAAAAACCATATACTTATTTTTCATCAAAATATAATGAGTTAGATATTGTATACATTACTTGATCGGCTAGACCCCCTTCATGGGTGGTGGAGGATATGTGTGAGCATGTGGTGTGAATGTCCCACATTGACGAGACCCCTCTTTGATGGTGGTTTAGGCAGAGAGGCCTTTCTAAAGTGATAGGGTCCATCGATAGGGATCTATGTTGGTAAATGTTTAAATAAATTTGGGAATTATATGAAGAGGAAAAATCCCCCCATTGAGACACGATCCAAACTTGTGTAGATGATTCAATGCCATCCAAAGAGGATCATGTTGAGGTGTGGTTGATGAGTTACTCTAACTTGTGTGTTTGAGGTTTTTTGATGTAATAATGTTTAATAGAAATCCATGGTTGTGGTTAACTTCATTGAAAAGTGATGAATGAGTTCCAAATGGTGGGACCTCGTAGTGTAATTGATTGCAGTGTATGGTATGATGTGTGTTTTTACTTCCATAGTGGCTTGTTTCACAAAGTGTTATGAGCCAATTTTCCCTTAGTTTATAAACTATTTGATACTTATTTATAATAGTGGATCCATTTTTCCCTGAAACTTTTATTGAAGGCTTTTTTAGAATTAATTAGTGATTTCAAACTTTTACTTATAGTTTGACCAGACACTTGGTGGAGATTGGGATACTCTCATGGATTCTCTTCATAGCATTGGTGATACCTTAATATGTTTTTCTCGATATGGATTGGTTTCCTACTATCCATGATCATATGTTACTACTGGTGAGAGTAGAATTCCTTCTATATTTTTGGGGTTATGTTTTTATACTTTTATAAGTAGTTATCGTATGATGACTGTGATGGGTTATTATGAATTAAGTTATGATTGAATTACTTTTTAATTGGATCCTAAAACATTTAGAGTAGTATATTCTCTGAGTTCTTAGTAAATTTGTTGGTCGAGGGTATGAGGTATTCCTTATTGAGTATATTCAGCATTTACCTTACCATTGAGAGTCCAATTTATGCATTGAAATGCACTAGGGGTGGCGCAATATATATGTTATCATATCAGAAGAACCCATGTAGCTTTGGGAGATGATAGTGTAGTTGGAGTAGTATATAGAGAATGAGGGGATTCATATGACCCAATGATTTTCTTGGCCAACCTTATGTTATTATTTTAAGATGCTAAGATAGTATTGAGGTTGGGTGTGGATTGGTGTTACATAAACCATGTGACATAAGGTAATGTATCCACTCCGCAGAATCAACGACCGATTTTCCGAAATCTATGGAGGTGAATTATATTTCAGTGTTTGAATATGGGATGGGTAATTATTACCTCCAAGTTAAAGAGCTAGGTGTACCATGCATGGATTCCGAGAACTATTCACGTTTAATTGAGTCCTTAGTGACACCCTTGGGTATGTTGAGAACCCAAATGGTTTTGGGGGGAATAAAGTGTCATATGCGTAACCATCATGAATTTGTCTATTTTAGTATTCTATGGTGGTTTCTTCACTTCCTAAGAATTATATTTGGAGAAAGTGAGACCCTTTAGTGTGCTTCTAGACATTATCCTGGAGTGCTAATTTTATGGAAAATCACAAGGAGTTATTTATATAAATATGTCTTCTCAAACATAGGAGTAACTTTGGGCCCTACGGAGGTTGAGGCGGTGTGAACATGAGATCCACATAGGGCAAGGTCAGGGTTTTAGATTCTCATTAAATGTATTTCTATCGACCTTTGTTGAGAGAGGTGATGGAGTAGTCGATCTATTCTTCTATTGACATCATGTGGGTGAGGAATATATAATGTACGTATAGTAAATAGTTATAACCCTTCACTTATTCAGATAACATGGGTGGTATGACATAGATATATCTATTATGATATGTTTCATGACCAGATATCTACATGATACATTCTTATGGAATTCCATGAAGTATGGAATCATGGCATCCTTTTCCTATGATGAATAGTAATTCTGGTCATGATTTGAGAAGAGGTTTCTAGTAGGGTTTACCATTTATAGTAAATCTTGTGTATGTGAGGAGATACCAAGATCTCTTTACAACAGTTGTTCTTCCAAGGGAGTTACATAGAGTTTTTATGTTAGTTTTTTATTTCCTATCTGAGGGAGATGACCGATATAGATTTATGAAGATTTTGGGACACTTTTCATTTAGGAAGTAGTCTGACATTGCTGAATTCTCCTGACAATAATTTTACACTCCGATGATTACTTCACATCATTATTAGAGATAGGACTCAAGAAACATTGGATACTTGATATAAGTTTAGAACAATGTTTACCCCTTCTCCTCTATCCCAGTAAAGTTTTGTATTTTGGATATTGTGGAAATTCTTTGGTTTTTCTTGTCGGATTTGGCGACATGGATGAGAGGATCACCTAGCATAGTTGGGGATTTCATATCATCATTATTACCACACCCCCACTATAGTAGTACCATTTTATGTCCAAGAAAGTGTGATTATTTATGATACTATTATATTGGTTAGAAAAAGTGTGTAATAGTTCTTATGTCATAGTTATTGTGATACTGAAGATTATTAGGGGTGTAGTTCATAAAGGGTAAAATGTGGAATACCCAATAAAGGTTAGAAGTCCTCAATGGACTAATGATAGATTCAATTGTATTTGGATAGTTTTAGAGCATTAGTTAGGGTGGTAGTTTGTATCAAGGAATATTAGGACCTTTATTTTTATATTGTTGTGTCAGGTTAGTAAGGTGGTGTAACCCTTAACATTTGGGACATAGAAGTTTGGTTTGGTTATTTTTCTCCACATGTAACAGTTGAGGAGGTATGCACATGACTTTTTGTACAATACTAACCTGGGAAACATGGGATGTGAGAGTTTAATTTATTTTTTCATGGATCTAGTGAAATTGAAGAATAATAAGAGTAAGAGCCTATGTTGGAATGTGTTCTCCTTGTGTATGTTTTCTTGATATCATAGGGAATCATCAGGAGATATTTGGGGAGTAGGAGACCCATTTGAAAGATCAATTTCCCCAAATTTTTCATTGTTAGTTCTTTTTTAGGAAAAAAATCCAAGATGGATGGAAAAATTTAGATTCCTATTTTTTTATGTGTAAGCCTTTGGAATATTTCTAGGAATATTTTTATATCCATGATCTGATATGACATTATATCTTAAGGCCCTATGTTACCATAATTAATTTTTGAAATATATTAAATATATTAATATCATGAACCTGGAATTTTCAGGAAAAAAGTTTAATAAATCTGAAATGGTTTTCTAGAAGGAAAATATATGGGAACTATTGAGTTTGGAACATGGTTTTACCCTCGATGTTAAAAAATATTTTTTTGCAGCATGAAGTTTTAGTTAAAGTGTAGGTAGTGGTGAATTAATATATTAAATTAATTGAAATATTTATTTTACTTTTCGTAAAACAATCACCAAAAATCATCTTTAAATACACTATTGTTAGGATATTTCAGGGATGATCTCAAAACATAAGAGACCTAGAGGACCGCTATAGGAGAGAATTATTGGTAGATGACATCATATCAGAATAGATTGAGGATCGTGTGAAAACACAACAAAAGGATATCACCAATGATAATGACATGGATTTGTTTTTCATAATCATTTTATACCAATTGATGTTGGATGTTGATTTTTGGATTTCTATCGTTTTTCTTACACCTTTATGAATTCAAATAAATCTAAAAACAAATTTATTCATTGATCGTTCATTTTGATGGTATGGGAATTTTTTTTTGTATTTAAAGATACTAATTTTTTGTTTTATTGATGAATTATATACATATTAGTTCATATTTAAAATGAATATAGATCAAGGATGAAATAAATAAATTCTTTGGTTCGTTATTATATTTTATGGTTTATGCTTTTCCATCCTCATTCTACATTTATTCATCATTGGAATTTATTTTCACCAATGATTTGATTAATAATAAATGAAAAATCATTGAACATTCGATCATTGGTGCAAAAAATTATAACCACTATATAGTGATGAAGATTATATAATAATATTGTGGTATATGGCTATATAAATACATAAATTGAAGGATCTTCAGATCATGATACTTGTTTAGAAGTATTGTACTGATGAGGTGTGACATCGGTGGTTCCCAAAAACAAAATATGGCTAGATTACATCTATTTGTAGTGTGTTTGTTTGATCAACAATCGAACTTTGATGTGTGGCGCGATTCCCAACTAAATTAATTGGTGTGGATGACTTATAATAATTCATGTCTGTTCTAGAATTTATGTGAAATTATAGACTACATGTCTCGTATTCCTATGAACACACACCTTGTAGTCCCTTCAATGTGGTGAAAGGGTTTCAAAATAGTGAAAATTATCACATGACCTGTGACCCATGACATACAATGTATTACCATTCACCAACCATTTAAGCATGTATAATGGTATAGGACTAAGAGACCAGGTATAGCTTCATGTCGTAGGATCCATGCCACATGTCGTGTTCACCCTAGCAGGCAGCTCGATTTGTATACAGAGTACATTCCCTGTAGATTGTTTTGACATTCATGAAATGTATGCCGATCCATATTCCATGTACTTTGGAACATACATGGGCATGGGTAGTATACACACTAAATGAAAGTGGAAACTTCTACAAGATATTTAACTCAGGGACACACCACGAAATGTGGAAATGTTGATGAAGTGTCTTTGTGAGACACATGAAGCTCCAGGATTTGTGGGACATGTCGTGTACCCCTAGAGAACCACTATGTACTCCTCTGGGGACACGATGG
Source organism: Viscum album (assembly GCA_963277665.1). NCBI lineage: Eukaryota > Viridiplantae > Streptophyta > Magnoliopsida > Santalales > Viscaceae > Viscum > Viscum album. The sequence continues at coordinate 278,130,104 of OY728127.1, forward strand.
ATTCCACATTTTTCTAAGACAAAATCTTTTGATAGATTACATGATTTTCCATTGGACAGTATCTATTGAGTGTGTCTATTTTCTATATTAGTAGAGTGTTATCATGGAATTAGGTCTTAAACCTAGTGTAGTCATTAATTGAGGAGTAATTTTTGGATATAGTTGTTAGAAACTTTTTGTAAGGCCTACAGTGAGATCGTCTATCATAATCTATATCTATTTTGAGTTCTTGATATCCTAATGATGAAAGTTATGTGGTAACTGGTACTCTACTTAGCGTGTTAATACAGATTGAGTTTTCATTACACCCCATGGACTTTGTTGACATCATCGTCTATGTATCCTTCTCTTCATAATTCAAGTGTATACTTGTTATGGAGAGACTTAATTAGTAGTACTTCTCTGACCGATTCCATCACAGTGATCTGGCTAGAGGAGAAGGTTCTCTGAATTGAGATACATCAGGTATGGTTGGGATTATGGTGTGAAATCTCTTTTATGGGCATTATCTTGAAACCTTCATAGCGGTTCTATGGCTGGCAGTGTTTATGACCACTTGAGATGTGTCATATTTGATAAAATATCTAGATGTTTTTTTGTATTTTGACATTATGATTGACATATCCTATGATGAGTTTACAACTCTTGATTCTCTCTATTTTTATATTTAGTATTGTCTTACAGGGTATTCTTACACTCACACATGTATGGGATCTTCCCACATGTGTCTTGTCTTATACAAAGGACAACCCTATTTTCATAATGATTGGTGTATTATGAGTAAGTGGAACTAGTATGGGAAAGAATAAAATATGTGTATAATAGTGATTCATTTGAGAGAAGTACTATCCTTCTTATATGTTGTACTTTACATTATTTTTTTAGAGGGAATTTATTTAGAAACATTTATGCTTTCTAGTAACTTTATTGTACTATAATTATGGGTTTATATATATTCATGAAGTTTCATCTATTGATTTAAATTTCATCAATGTATGGGTTTCGAGATGTATGAATGGATACATGTACTTTAAGGAAATTCCATCAATGTGTGTTATTTTCCTTCTTGGTTATAATCTCCAAAACTAGGCCTATTGGAGGTTGGTTTGGGTTATTTGGGCGTCAGGCCCCGTTGGGCCAGGTTGTGACAAAATAAGTGTACATAACGATTAATGGTTAGGATAAATGAAAATGAATAGTGTATATAATCACTTGTAAATTTTAATGACACTAATATTTTTTTATAAGATAAATTCCAATATGATCAGTTTGACGTTAAAATAAATATTCTAAAGAAGGTGCATGAATAAATTGGTGATTGAGAAGATCCCTTACCTTGATAGGGGGCTTCCAAAATCAAGGGATGTGAATCATAAGAGCTTCTAGAAACATCTGGAGATCCATATAGAGGGAATATATGAGTTAATTAATGATATAATGGTATCTAATGGTAAGGAATGGGAGGATTCCTTTGCTTTTATAGAGAAATAGATCTGAATTCTTTTTTAATTTCCAAACATAGGTTCTCGACTATATATGATAAAATATCCAAAAATAAATATATTTCCATCATTTTCCCACATATTCTATGAAAGTTTATTGTTTTATAATATTTTTGGAGACTATAAATTTAACCCAATAAAATCATACCCATTGGGATATAGAAGTAATTCCTCTTCAAAAATAATTAATTTTTGAATCCGAAAAATATAATATAGGGTTTTATGTATTTATTATGGGTTCATAAAATTAAAAAAATAAATTAAAAAAATTTATTTCTATAGGGAAATAATATTCATCATGGATAATCATTATATTATTTATTACATCACATTTTTTCATTTATGATTTCATAATAGCTTTCTTATATTTATAACATATTTATTTTTACCGAAAAAATTGACTATAGTAGAAAATTTTGAAAAATTATATGTTGGAAAATTTTAATTTGATGAATTGAAAAATAATATTTATTTTATATGAATAATTATCTAAATATCATAATTTATAATTTTACACCAAAATCCCAATTTATGGAAAACTTCATGGTTTTAAGAAGATAATAGTTTTTAAACCCTTATAAAACATAAATCGGACTTCATAAAATTATATTATAATTCATACATAAAGAAATATTAATTAATAATAATTATTATTAAAATAAAACTTATTTAAAAATTATTGACTTCATAAAAAAAGTGTATTGATTGAAGAAATATATTTCCAAAAAATTAAATATGAGATGTATCCTATCAAAATCTATCATTTATAAAACTCATTATTTAAAAATATATAAATTAATAATAAAAAAGGATAATTCTAATACTAATTTTATAAAAAAATTAACAATTAATTATATTAAGGTCGAGATATATTACCCCTTATTACTCCTATATATTCCCTAAGGGTAATGTGTGTGGTGGTGATAATTTCATGGGGTGGTTAGAGGAACATGCTTTGGGATGTTATCTCGATAACCATGATCATATCATATAATTTTTTTTAAAATGATTTAGATATTAAATAAAGTCTCATGATTAGTCAATAGAAAAACCTTACTGATGTCATATCCCTCATAATCTCTAATAAATGTTCATCATATGGTAACCTCATGCTGGTTAAGGACACCTCTTTATTCATAAATATCAGTCGGATTTTGTCTTAACCATTAATATATTTTAATCATAATGGAAAATATATATTGAATGTCTTATAAATGGTTATAATACAAAAAGGTATTTTTAATTTGATATTTTATAACATATAATGATCTAAAATAACCAAAACAGTGCATGTTATTTCTATAACTACATTACTTAATAATACATTTATTAACATAAAAATATAATTTCATTTTTAAAAGTTTAGGTCATTATATTCATGAACAAATCCGCCATATTTACTAACCACACACTTATGGATTGAAAATTCAAAATAGAAGGATGCACATTAAGTTCATTCAAGATAGGGGAATCTATTCAATTATTCTCAGGAAAAAATTCAATCATCTTTCAAATTCTATGAATCACTACAATACCTAGTATTGAATCCCCCAATACATGCCAAAGTAACTCCATGATGTGAAACCCTATATTGAATTCAATTTTCATTAATGGTAAAGGATTTACTTTTTAATGATATATGAGTAGTTGTTGATTTCGGGTTTTAAATATGATATTACTCATTGTAAATCTATGTAAATTGCTAAAGATTATATCCATTACTGGTAAATATTTCATTAAAAATGAATCCAATCAAAAACCGAATGATTTTGGAAAGGATTGAGTGAGGTATGGACCAATGTTGTGGCTTGTTATGACCTCTCTCATTCTTAGGTATGTTCCCATCTCTTAAAAAAGCAAATATACAAAAACATATCCCTTTTGATGATACGACACTTCACAAACTTTCTCACATCATGTCAATGAAAACTATATTATTTTAATGAATATGAAATTATTGGTGGAGGAAAATGATATTAACCATGTCCATCCACCACTTAGTTAAATATCAAAAATGACATCCTAGTTCTATTTATACAAATAAATAATTTTTAAAACTTGATGATTTTGTTAGTATGGAAAAATTGATTTGAATGCAATATGGGAATAAAAATTAGTTAAAAATATGTATTTTTTCATAAAACTGAAAATTACGGTATGTTATATAATAGTAATGTGGTTAGAGATATCACATGTAATAAAATATCTTTGGATAGAGGTTTGTTAAAACTCTTATACAGTTTCCTTTGGTTATGAATATTATTTATATAATGCTCACAAGAATCATAAATGGAATGATAAAACATTCAAAAATATATTTAATATCAAAAAGGTAACGATGATAGGTGAATCACCCTATATATGGTAATGGTTAAATTTGAGACATCTATTTATACAGACTCTATAAAAATAATACTGAGGAACCTATAGTTCCAATGAAATTGATACATGTTTATAATAAATATAATTATAAGGAGGGTGGTTGGGTGGCTGGATGGAATTTTTGGCATATGAAAAATTGATAAACACATCATATAATAGAACATCAAAAATATAATTATAAATATTCAATATAAAATAAATTAAGTTAGTCCATAATGTAAAAATTAAGTGGTCATATAATAATTAATCTTATGGCCATAATTAGTGGTCAGATGGATAGAATAATATGTATTCATGGAGAAATTAAGAATTTATTTTATCATTTATGAATATTACATAGAGATCACATATGGAAATCGGAAATCTAGGGGTCATGGATTTCATTTGTGTCATATATGTGATAATTATTTCATGGTCATGAGAATATTTTGCAGAGATCTCATCATATATGGTGGTGAGGATGTAGTATTTTAGGCACCCATATTCAACACAGTCCATGACCTAGATTTTCATGATTTAGTTTTTTAAAGGTATTTTCCAACAAATATTCCCTCCATATATTAATTTCAATACACTTAGTATTCTTTGGCGAATATAGTGTAAACATATTAATCATTTTCAAGAAGGTATTGGATGAGAAGGGTGTTAAAGAATAATTTCCCCATGTATACAACTTGTACACTTTTCAATAGAGATGATACCATAAATTTAAAACAATTACACCCAAATATCTTCTTTATAAGAACATGATGGACTATTCCATGTTATTCACTTTGAAATGGGTCCCATGTAAGTCATTAAAAGAAGTATTCCTACCATATAAATGATACTATAAGACTAGCCTCAATCCTCGATACACCTTGTGTACCAATTTTTTTCTTATTGTGACATATAATTTTCAAAATTAAGGCATATTGATGTATTTTTTTCCTCTTTCCCATGGTCAATTTTTATAGGAATAAACCTTATTAATACTATTTCACAAAAGACTCATTCTATGGATATTCATGCCTGTATATTGGTCTAAAAAACATCTAGAATTCCATTTCCCTAGTATAACCTCCAAAAATGTTAATCCACCATATCTTTCTAATATAAATGATTTTTTAATTACTTTCACATCATTTATAAATTATAATCATTTATTCACATTATAATGGGGTTCCAACTCATTTTCTCCCCAAACGATAACATCCCTAGGCTGTCAAAAATCATGTATCTCCTTCATAATGAGGATCCATTTACATAAGGAATCAATGAGATCCATCCTAGATTAAAACACTCAACCTGAACGGTCTAATCCGGTCTCCATTCCACTAAAAAATATTGTCATCCCCACTTTTTCTCATCAATGAACTAATAATTTATAATGGATTCCAACCTCGTGTAAGCACTATCAAACTTTCAATTTAAACATATGTCATGTCAAAATAAAAAGGGCTAATCATTTTTAAAAACCACACTAAAACATTTATAGAAACCATTTACTTTTCAAAAAGAAATAATTCTCTAGGTTATATAACCCTAAAAAATTACACAATGTTTCTTATTATATGACATTAAATGGTAAGACATACCTCAACAAATGAAACTGGACTATGTGAGTTCTTACTCCCATCACATGGATACAACAAAATTCCCTATAATGGTACCATTTTCAAATCCATAACAAATTATACTACAATATATGATGATAAATTTATGTTTTTCCTACTATAATGATTTAAAAAATAACATACATAATCAATTATATATATGATGGAGAACCCCTCAGACATGAAGATGATTAACTTCTCATACATGTTCTCCATGAATTCATAATAATAATTGGACACATTCATGAAAATGGTATGCAGTACTATAACCATGAAGGATTTCATAAACTCATCATAAATTTGTAGGAGTCTCTTAAACTATACATTATATTCCTTTAAGGGATGAGTCAAACTCTCGTTTTTATAGTTCTGAAACACAATATAAGTATCACTAACTCAAAAAAACCCCACCAAAGACTTAAAATAGGTTTAATAATAAATATAAATAGGGATTCAGTTATACACACATTATGGGTATATCATGGATCCATTCCAAGGGATCACATCCTTTTTTGAATTTACACCACCTTAGTGAAACTCCAAAATGCTCTAATACTCTATAATGATGCATGTCTCTATGCATATGTGGCACAATACTTATGTAACTCACTATAAATTCACACTACACTATATAAATTCTTAATAAGATTGGAATTCCACCCAGGCTTACTTGGCATAACACATTCCAATTTTTATAAAATCATCACTCTCGGCACATATAGTATTTTCCCAAAAATTTCATCATTCCTTGCAAAATATTAAATATGGATCAATCTAATAATTAGAAATTACCCATTAATGATTAAAAAAATTTATCAATATCATAAAATAATATGATTTAGAAATTAATTATAATAAATAATGAACACTAATTTCATCAAAACCCACATAAAAAATATTTTCAATAATATTTAAATATATTTAAAATTTAAATCTATCTTCATTAATTCACCGAATAATATACCATAATTATTATAAATTATATTATTTTATGATATAATATATTTTCTGTCAATTTTTATATATAAATTTAACCTTTTATAATCCCCATTGATAATCCTCAAATTTGGAAATGATTTACAATATTCTTGTAGTGTATTTATTCCATAAATTACACATTTAACATTCATACTTTCAATTCACCACTATAATTTTAATCATAGATTATTATGAATCATCAAACACAAATAAATAAAAAAATAATAGTATATAAAATGGATTACATAAAGTGAGGAGAATTTCAAATCACCATCGTTGATTCCATGATAAGTTTCCATAATCAATCCTCTAATGATCACCACCGATAGTTTGTGTTATTTTTTGTTATACATATTCCTATTTATTGATCAACCTCAACATAGTGATATCTAAATATAACATTATAAAGAGAATAAATATTGAAAAAATTGATCTCATGGGGGGGGGATGAATCAAAATATACAACCTATTAATTTTATTCTATTTAATTCCATACCCGAAATCCCATAATGACATTCATTTTTCAAAACTGAATTTAAATCCATTGACAAGTCAACGCGTCATGCTACAAAATATCAAAACATATTACCTTAATATTCCACATTAAAAAAATCAATGATATATTTTATAAATAATACATTTTAAAAAAAATCAATGAATTTAGAATGATTTACATTAATATTTTAATTAATTATCAATTTATTTCCACAATCACCCATCATTTATAGAAAATTTCAACCACCTCATAAGTTTTTCAAAATAACATCCAAGTGTAAAAAATGAATCTTAAATCAATTGAAATAATCAAACTAATATTTCTAGATAGGTAAAACTAATAATTGACACTTCAAATCCAAAAAATACTCAACATTTCATGAACTCCAAAACAAAAAATTGTTGGGTCTCTACATTTCACTCCACTATTAAAAATTTAATCATTGAAATTAATCAAACATATCCATAATGGAGAAGTAATCATATAAAAACTTCCATTAATCAAATTTTACTTATTATAGAAAACTAATATATCAAAATTAATTGAAAAAAATTAAGAATATTAAAATTTTAATATTCAATTTTCCCTAACATGTTCTTTCCTTTTAAGAACAATGAATTCAAAGAACTCAATGTAAGGGAATAACTCATACCTACATGATTTATATCCACATTTATAAATTTATAATAAATACTCAGAAAATTTCATTTCCTCTTTAATATCAATATCACTCAAATAAATAACATGTGATTGATAATGATTATACATCTAAAATAACAACATGTGAAACAAATAATGAATCCTTCTTAAACATAGTAGTAACATCAACTAAAATAATTATTATTTAACTCACTCTAATACTTCAATGCGACCCATAAATCATTTAAACATCATTTTTTCCTTCTTGAACTATTATTTTATACACATAACATGAACTTATAAAATCATATTTTATCCCACTAAAGAAAATATTAACCAACAAACCTTAGAGGATTTAAATATACTTTGATCAGTCCTCATGAAATCCTGGATAAATTTTAAACTTTCTATCAAATCCTTAACCACATACAACCCAAATATAATCACTACAACAATATCATCATGATATAGGAAAAAATAATTTATAGCAACAAGAATTAATATAATTTTCTATAATAATTGAGGAATGATATATATTAATATAAGAAAGTTAACCTAATAGGTAATGAAAAACTTATAATCCTTAAAAAATCTAATATATACTCATTCAAAATATCCTAAAATAGTTAATATTTTTAAAATTTTCATTCAATGCCTATGGATGGAATGTGGTGCTAAAGAGGACATATGTAATAGAGGCATGCTATAATACCGCACACATATATAAAGTAAATAAAACGTCATGATTATAAATTATCATATTTATAAGACCATTTTTTTTTCAAATTATACAATATTATAATGGAAAAAACTATCTAGTGATCATAATTAATTAATGATAATGATACGATCCAAACTTATTATCTAATTTATGATAACCCATATAACATCAAACCCCCAAAAAGCATGAGGAATAATTGAAATAAAACCCATAAAAATTCCACATACATCTATTAATCAATTTCTATGGGCTGAAATAAATTTCTTAGAAAATTATTTTAAAACAACATATATTGGATCACAAAATATATTTGAAAAATCCAAACAACAAATTTCTTCATCAAAGAAACTAAAAATTTATCTCTTAAAATAATGATAAAACTTAATAAATTCCAAATTCACAACTAAATATGAACTATGAAACTAATATAAAACATATTTTTTTATACATCGAAGAAAAAATAACATCCCATCGAATAACACATAAGTAATTTCATTGTCATTATAGAGATCAAAATAATCACTATTTACTATCCCATTCCCCAATAAATGTTCTTCTAGGTATTCCAAATAATATTCAACTATTTACTAGGCCATGAAAGACATCACCCTCATCTGATAAATTCAAGAACACTCATCAATCTCATAATAATCAAGATGACGATATATTAATAACTTGAACACTTTCCATTGGATATTATTATATTGAGAAATATCATCATATAAATTCATACTCGTATCGGCAACCAATATATTACACTTTGAAATGGTTTGTATGATCTAAATATCATAATATTGAATAAATAACACAAAATTGTCTAATTAAAATTTAAAAAATGGTAAAACATTTATCATAATCATTTATGATTTCATTTATAAATGATAGCATTATTAATCTAAATAATTCATCCAATAATTAAGGGTAGACACCACCACCACATGCTCCATGTCATTTGTTTCATAATTATATTTAGTTGAATGTAACTTCATATACCCATATTAAATAAATTATCTCTGCTACATCAAGAAACATATAAAACCATGATTATATGTGTCACAATATACCTTATATGTGATAAACTCCCCAGGTAATTATGGAAATGATATAGATACCAAATTATCCTCAAACAGAAAAATGTTTATTAAAACACTTCTTTCTAAGAAAATGGATCCTCTTTTATAGTCATGGGTGATAATTTAGTAAAAACACTATGAATACATGAGTACAAATCTTCCATAAAAACTAGCTAATCCTAAGATACTCTGAACTTAAAAAAGAAAACATTGGTGGATTCCACACACCCAGTACGTCAAAAATTTCTAGGTCCACTACTAAACCCGGCTCCGAAATAATATATCCAAAAAATATAAATCTTTTGTAAAAAATAGACACTTATCCATCTTACCTCATAATTGATATTACCAGAGAAAATATGAAACATTATATATATTATTTGAATGATATTTCTCCACCATAGGATAAACCAACATATAAATAATTTAGACAACAAAAACAATTATATTATGGATGAATGACTATATTCATAATCCATATAAACAGAGCCCATTAAATAATTACTATAAAAATTATTAATACAATATCTAAATGATTATACCGATACAAAATTGATTTATTATGTATGGTATCAATAATAACCGTCATTTAGTGATTTCAAAATATTAAATCAATATTTGAAAACCAACTCACCCCTTTCAAATAATCAATAAAATAACAAATCATTTAAAGTGGATAATGACCCTTTAACATCACATGATTCAATATTTGATAATAAAAACAACATATTAAGCATGAATTCTAATATTTCACAAATATCAATGAGGAGGCCCATAAAAATTATTATTTTGTGTAAAACCACATCATAACAACTAGTCAATCTTGATCCGTAACTCAAAAACACTTTGTCGTTATATATTGTATAAAACCCTAACAATATGAGAAAAACATGTATATATATATTGAAAAAAAATAAATTTCTCACATTCAAGGTAAACTCAAGAACTCTTCCTAGAACATAATATCATAATCCATTAGAACAAAAGGATACTCTTCAATCTACACATTAGATAAATAAAAAAATAATCTCACCAACTAAGATGAAATACTCCATAAACTAAGCTATCACATCCAAAAATATAAATATATTTATATAAAATACACCATTATATCACTATAAAAATTATAGTAAATCAGTATTTATATATATCAATCAACATTGTATAATATAAAAAAATGAATCCATTCAATGTGTATTGTTATATGTTTTCATCCAAAAAATCAATACATTATCAGATAATTGATAATATAACACACCTTGTTAATAACTATACAGCACAAATAACCTTTTACAACCTCTCATTTGAATAGTCAATTCTAGTGGCCACTAATGATTATTTAAGGAAACATTTAATCCAAAAAATGAAGGGTTGAGATTCCCCAAACATGTGGTCCAAGATTCAATGCTCGTTAACAAATACATTACAAAATTTATCTGATAATTGATGAAACTTTTAGGATATAAATTACTCTAATTAAAAAAACAAAAATTATTATATAATCTATTACATATGACAGATCTATTCAGGTTTATATATTTAGATAATTATAAAAAAACATAAACCAATAAATCCAGTTTTTATTTTTTCAAATGGAGAATTTCTTAATTATATAATTAAGTAATTAATTTATAATAATTCTTCAACATCTAAGAAAAATTATTTTTTACTTTTAATCCCGCTAAAACTATGTAATAAATTTCTCTATAACCTGAGGAAATTAAAATATAAGAAGTGGTTAGATAAAATGATCCGTAAAAGTAACAAATAATTGAAGTAATTGTTATATAATATTGGAATAAATGTGTAAATAAAAATATATCAAAAAACTGAGTCCATAATCAACTTGAAATTGAGATAATTATATTTCGATGAATTTAAATGAAAAATGGATTACAATAATACTACTCTCATACTAATCAAATGTATAATGTCATACATCAAAAAAACTAATGTCAATACCTTGTAAAAATAAAATTTTATTTTAATAGAGATAGTGTTCTTGAATTCCAATTATCAAGGATTTTTATAAAAGACAATAAAATTTTATTGGAAGAGTAATACACCAAAAACTAATATTTTTTGTCTAAGGATCCCAATTGATGCATCTAGAGTGTATTTAATACTATGCCCCTCCCAAAACTAATTTTAGTTCAATGCATTCCATAAGATACATTCAATAAAAAATACATAATCATCCATTATAATTACCATAAGTATTAAAACAAAAAAATATGTAATTAAATTTTTCTAACATTTCAATTACAGGGATAACCTGATCATAAACCATTGAGAAGAAAAATGCGGATGATTAATCAATACATAGTCAACCTGACAATAAACATTCATATTGTAATGTAATTAATTTTACCAAATTAAATAGAATATCATACATTCTAGATGAACATTATCCAATATTATTTGTGTAAGATTTATCATCACACCTTAAAGAGAAAAGGGTATAAAACTAATTCAATATGAAAATAACATGGTCATATGCCATCAAAATAAATAAATTGGATGGTCTCAATTAGAAATATATTAAAGTTGAAAAATATTTTTAAAACGTTTATTGTTGATGGATTTTATATATACATATAAAAATGAGTGAGTACCACATAATATAATAAAACGGTATAGTGCACAAAACATATATAAAATACGTTCAAATATTGATTACAACTCAGTGAATGAAAATTGAGCTCTCAAAAAGTCCACACTATCGGGGAAACAATAGAATCACTAAAAAATTTAATGAGGGAACATGGTATATCATATAAATCACATTAAATATTATTGAAATAACATTTATGCGAAAATAAATCAATATTACACTATAAAAATTCATCATTGTGAATAAATTAATGTGTCTAAAAATATTGAAAATTGAGTCTAAGAAAAGGATTACGACATAAAAATTTGTAATAAAAAACTTAATTTAAGAGAGGGAATTACATTTTACTTAAAATAATATTATATAAAGATATTTTAAGATATTTTATCTCAAATAGGATATATATATAGAACATAAATGAAAATTAGGGTATTAAAAAATAATTTTTTAATGTAAAAAAATGAATAAACAAATTGCCTCTTATCGTTAACTCACTTACTATAAATTAACCTCATATATCAAAACCATATATATATATTAATAATTTAATTCATGAAAATATCAAATTTTATTCAAAATATTCATAAATAGTCATTCAATTCGTGTATTCTTATGATTTTCCATGTCAAGTGTTTATAGTTTTGACCGTTTGTACTAGTTTCATTACACTATTGTTCTTATTTAGTGTTGATTTAAATTTAAACCTCTATATTTTTATATATCATATAAAATACCATAATATAAGTTCCAGAATATTTTATAAATCCATAATTTCATTTCATGATTGTTTTGGTTATGAACCATGAAAATGAAATTGATGGTGATTATGTTTTAGTGATTCCTAACAATCAAATGGTTTTTTCATAATCAATGAGGTAAATATTGATATAAATATAATATAATTAATAATAAATAAATATTTATATTATGTTACTTAATAAAAAATTACATGGTCTTTGATTACATAAATTTATAGCATTGTTTGATTAGAATGAAAAACCGAACCAAACATGAAGATATCATGATTTAGTGAATAGTTATGAGGTTGTCCATTAGTAATATAATTCTATCATAACAATGATGATATTATTTTGGGTATATTGTTATTATATAAAATATTTATGATCTAATAGAACAATAATTAATGTGTATGATAAAATTACATAATTTGAATAAATGATTTTCCTCTTAGTATATTATTTTAAATAATTAAATTACTGATGATAATTTGGTGTTAAAATCATTAATTGGTCTTATAATTGTCATAAAATAACCATAATTAAATCATAAAAATCATATTTTTCCTTTAATACTACTAATATGTTCTAAATTTTAAGGCAGTGAAGGAAAAAAATGTGTTACGTCTTGGAGGACTTTGTCCGCACAATGCCTGGACAAAAGTTTTGTTTTCATAATTGATAGGGTATGAGAGAAATTGAAAATATTATCTATATATTACCATTATTTTAAATAAATAGATATAATATAATTATATTAGTGAGTATATAATAAATTTTAAAGAATATTATTAAGAATAAAACTAATTAGTTGAATATAATCATGTCGGGGTCATGAATATTCCTTGGAAATATCTTTGAATTTGAAGAGAATAGGATAACTATGATCTATCAAGGACTTATGTTATTAAGATAGGGATCTATAGAGATTAAAATGAAAAATATTCAAGTAATAAATCAATATTAATATTTTACTATCTAGTGTTAAGAAAGAAAGAAATACTATATTCGATAGCATACATGACATGCCACATCGAGCTAAAACACACAACAATAAATTATTATTTAAAAGACACCATTATAAAATCACAATTACAATAGAGGGAATGAATAAATTTTTACTAAATAATAAAAATATTCGTTACACATGTTTATAAAATATTACATTGGTTACCAATTAATTAGAAATGGAAACAAAAACCAATTGAATATAATGTATGAGTTTTTTTTTCTGAAAACGCTATTTAAATGTGCACATGTGGGTTTTATTAAAAATAAATAATAAAATAATCATTTTTTGGTTATATTAATGAAATATATATATATAATACTCATTTTAATATTTATAATTAATCATATTTGTTTTCTAGTAATGATATAAAAACAAATTTAATTTTATGCATAAAAAGAGTTTTTTTATAAAAATGCTGTTTTAAAAACATTGGAAGGATAATTTTTTTTAATATTATATTTGACACATTTATAATGTATATTTGACTAAATATACTTCGATTTTTTTATAAATACGTCATAATTTACCTTTGGTAATTTTTTGATATTTTTCTGATAAATTTCACATTTTATTGGATAGTGATAATGCTGCATTTTAATTCAAAACATCATTTAAAAATAATTTACTTGTATAGTTTATTATCCTTTTATTTTATTTGAAATTATAACAAGATATTTTTTTCATTTAATCCAATTTAGGTCATTAGTATCAATTTTACATTGAAATTTGATATAAGAACTCGGTGGTTTTTTGAATGGTTTTACTTTAAAAACACGTTTTCACATTCCGTCACATGATTAATATTAAATTTCATTATTAAAATAATGTGTTTTGAAATTGGAAAAATGGATTCCATATTTGGAATCATAATTTCAAAATTAGTTAAATAGTTACCTTTTATTTTTGGTCATTATTAATAGTAACTATTATAATAATTTTAATTACCAGAGTTAAGGGTAAATTGGGTAATTAAAGGCAATAATTACATTATAAATCGTATAAAATTACCCTAAATCGTCTACAATTTTAATTTTGTTTATTTTTTCTGAACAAAATCACCCATTGTTATATTTTTGGACAAAATTTATACAATTGTATGACTTTAATGCATTTATAATATTATATGCAAAGAAACGTCAATTTTGGGAAACGGTAGTTTTTAACAAGTAAAATATTACAAATATGGAGTTACATAAGTGACATGTTCAAATATAAATATCCATTTGAATAATAATAAAACTATATATATCATTTGAATTTATTTATATATTATATTATTGAAATAATAAAACCAAACTGAGTCCCAATGATGATACAATTATTGCCTCAACAATTAACAAATCAAATAAATGATAGTAAAAATAAAAAGATTTATAAAGTTGTATATAATCAATGAAATAGAAAAAATTTATAGATAACATTGAAATGTAATTAATGATTAAAAGTATTTTTTTTATAACTTGTCATTATGATATGATATATTTAAAATGTCAACTAATGAATAGTATCAAATTGAAAAATACTAATATTTCATAATAAATAATATTTTATTAAAAGATATACAATTCACCAAAAAAAAATTAAACAAAATCACTTGAATAAGTTCTAAAATTTCATTATGGACTCATTTAGGGGTAGTTTTTCATTTTATTGTAATAATACTGACCCTAAAAAGTTAAATTAGATGATATCACAATCAGAATTAAAAGAGTTAAATAAGGGTTAAACAAATAGATAAGGATTAAAAAATAATAAGAACATGTCCCACAAAATATTTGTGAATGTTTTAATTAATGGTGATCATCCAAAAGAAATGTGTCATTTTTAATCAAGTTTTACTATTTTATTTCTTGTTCTACTTCATTAATACCTTCTCCAACCATGATTATATAACAATTGTAGTATCCTAATTTTTTAGATGTTATTAGGTTAATATAATCACTTAAATCCATATCCAATTCCATAAAATGGGAAATTAATTATTAGTTCATGTGTACAACATGCTATAACCTCACAAACCGATATATTTCACTTTCCATCACTAAATCTAAAGACATGTTATAAATATGGTGTTAATTTTTATATATTATATTAATAGATTATTTATAATTAATATATAATGATATATTATTTAGGTTATTACCATTATATTAACATAAAAAATGATAACATCGTTCATTCGTACGTGTGAACTATCACCTCTATAAAGCGATGAGATTCAGTTTTCATCCCCACATCACATGGACGACATATAAAAGTATATTAAAATGATTTAAATGATATTCATTATATTATTATCAATATTTAATGAGAATATAATAATTAACATCTTTCCATATTGATCACAAAAAAATTGAAACTTTGCTCATGTGTATGTAATACCAATCATCTACTTGATTATAAAGTTATTCATTTCAATATTCATGCCTTAATGGGTTTATTTAAAGGTTAAATTAATATATTAAATATATTATTATCTCAAGAATATTATTATAGAGATAATGTATTGTGACAACATTTACTATTTTGATCATATGATATTCATTTTTGACCCATGTATTGAATAACATCAAAACATCCAACATGAACACCAATAATTAAGTAATTGATATAACATGATAATAAGTGATATAAAAATAATAATAAACACTATAAAGTTTTTCAATAAGATAAATAATTTACCAATTTTTATTATTAATGAATATAAGGATTCTGTTTGATGAGGCATACTCAATGAAAGTGATTTCTTCTCAATCTCATTTTTGCTGATTAATTTCATGATGATATTCACTATTATTATTATATAATGTGTATACAAAGATACTAAAAAATTTGAAATACATATATTATATATAACAATATCATTTAATGTTTTCATTAAATTTCTTCTTTCATGGATATAAATATTTAAATTTTTAGAGTGGTATTGGAGACAATCAATGATTAAATATTTAATTATCACACAATTTTCTCCATATCAATATTCATGATAATATTTAAAATATTTATTATATAGATATAAAAGGATTTTAAATATCATTTTTATATATTTTGAATTTAATTGAATTTTTTTGAAAAGTAAATGTTTTTACATTTTTCTACAGAACGTTTTCACAAATGAAAAAAACAATGCTATTTTTAACATAGACGACGAAACCAACTTATACACTACCAGGACCACTATTTGAAATTTGGATTCCTCTATAAGACTAAAAAATTTAAAAAAAATTAAAACATTATCACTTTTTTGAGGTTTGTTTTGAACTGGGTTTAGGTAAGGTAATTTCTTTTTAAATCCCTCTTTAATAGTTACCATCCAATTTTTTTTTCAAAATAAAAATAGAAATTTTTTTAACATGATAGTAATAAATTTAATTTAATTCTTCTATTTTATTATAATTATTTTATTCTACTTTTTGATGTTTACTCCTATATTTTCAAATAATGTATTTTAATTTATGATTGTGCAGTTTTCAAAAAATTATTTCAAAGTGGATATTTTATTTTTCCTTAATGGTTGTATTACATGTTATGATTATGGTATGGTTCCTGATAATTGTTTATGAATACCCGTGGTATAATGATAAAAATATTTCATTTGATCCCAATATTATTATCCACTACATGGTGTAATAAAACCGAGTTAACCAGTTGGGTTTCTCCTCTCAAATTAACAACATATACAGTGGTGGGTATTCCGAATGTAACCACAAAGGGTACTATCTATGTAGTTGTGAAAGCTATAATATAAGAATTATATGAATTTCACATGTAAGATTTTTATTTATTTTTTATATGTACTTTTATAAGAATATTATTATTTCAATAGATATGATAAAGAGTTTATGTTTTATACTTGATAAGTATATATTTATGAAAATGTTTTCATGAGTTTTTAAGAATTCATGGAATAATGGATTCCTTTATTATTTTATATAAGTCATTGAGATTTTTCACATCCCATGTTTTAAAAAAAATCAAATTTTTTATGGAAGAGATGGTTTCAGGATATTATCAAGAAAAAATTGTGAGGAAATATCATCATAAGAAATCATGTTATAATTTATGGATTTTTGTTTTATGGAAGAAATGGATATTATGTATAAGTGTATACTTGTAATTTATGGGTTAAATATGTATGAATTTGAAAAATTATCTAAAACTCTAAACCTAAAGGATTAATGGTGAAATAATGTGATTTCTAGATCTAAAATAACTAGAATATGGAAATTGTAAGGCTACATACCTATAGTTTCTATCAGAGCATGGATTCAACAACATTAGAGAATATGTTGTTATCATATGTGTTAGGGATATCATAATGAGTTTGTAATTTGACGGTTAATCATAAGTTCAATTTTTTAGAAACCCACATTGAGGATTTATGTTATGAAATTTTAGTGTATCTAATTGTATTTTTCAAAACATTCATTTATAGGTAATTAAGTGTTAATAATATTTGTGATTTTATATAATTTTTTGAAATAAAATTTTATTATAAAACATTTTATGTTACTTTTTAAGGATTTTATCATATTTTTTTGGAATTTTATAATAGTTATATAGTTTTATGAAAATGAAAACCTACAGGATGGGTGAAAACTCGTCGCATCCGGTAAGGTCACAGTAATTAAACACAAAACCGAACGGTGACATTGTTCATCACCTACCACTGGACTATATGATGTCATATTTAGTATGACTTATTATTTTTAGAAAAATTATTTTATGGATTAATAATAACATTATTTTGGTAATACATATTTTATCTAATTGGTTACTATGGTATTGGGAAGTGTTTTGGTGATTATGAGATTAATGTAATTTCAGAAGACGTTCAGTATTTTAGGAATACTATAAGATCAAGGTTGATATAATACTATGAGTTATTAATTGAGTAAAAAAAATTGAATAATATTTTGGAAAAATATATGATTTTGTTTTGGACTTACACTGATTTATGTTATTTATGGAAATTGATAACATACGTAATGATTATTAGGGTGATTAATTTTTAGTGTGAGACTTCAAGATTAATTGATTTTATTTGGAGATAATTATTAAAATTTAACCTATAAGATTTTTTGGTAAAAATATTTTTGGTTTAAATGTTATTTTTTATTAATTTGATAAATTTATGGATAGTTATTTTTCAAAAATATATGTTGATCATTGGGTATCACTGTTATATTTTAGAGTTTAAAGCTGGTTTTCATCATATAAATGTTTATTCATTTTGGTAAATTATCTTATCTTATCCTGACTAATTTCTGGTTAATGTGTCATGATAGGATAAACAGATTTTTAATTATTTGTTGATTATTTGATTCTATAGAAGATGACTTAGGCCTAAAAAATCATCTTAAATACTCATCATTGGGAGAAAAAGACGTTTTTTTGGAAGAATTTTATTAATTAGTGAAACTCTAATTTTCATGTATGTATATTTATTTGTGTTCTTAGTATAAGTTGAATAGTAATTCCCTAACTCAATGAAAATAATATTAATCCAAAAATATTTTCACTTTTCTTTTCTTACTAAGTGATCAATAGCAATTTAATGCATCAAATATTTATAGTTTTGTGATTTTTAACAATCTCTTGACCATATTTTATAAAACTATCCATCAGAACATGATGGTAAGTTATATCTTCCATTTATATCTTTTCCTACTAGGAAACTATGTATTTTATATTCCACATGACCATCATACATCCCTTTCTTTATTTTAATATGAAATTTAAATTAATCCTTTTTCTGATGATGGATTTAAAAAAATTTATTTTGAAAATCCAAACCCATTGTTCTCAACCCAATAATCAAATTGTGAGGACCTAATTTATTAAAGGGGTAAGGGGGAGACTATAACATCCAGATTTTTTAAAATATAAATACTATGATTAATGGTGTGCATGAAATGCCACAACGAGCTTTAATGAACAAAAAGATATTTTACCATTATAACCTAGCCATTAGAATGGAGGGAATTAACATGTATTAACAAAATAAAGAAAATAGGGTTTTAAAATGTTTTTATAATGATTCATTTGTTAAAAATTAATTATAAATGGAAATAATACCGATTTGAATATAAAAAAGGTGTTTTTCTAAAAAACTATATAAATGTGCAAAAGTGTGTTTTATTAATAATAAATAATATAATATATTTTTTCTAGTATATATTAATGAAATATACATATATATATGTAATTATTATTTATAATGTTTGAAATTAAACCAATTTATTTTCTGAGCCACAATAAAATAATAGATTCAATTTTAGGCATAAAAAGGAGTATCTTTAAAAAAATATAGTTTTTCCACAATTCGATGGAGAACCCATTTTTAATAACTTTTTTTAAACTTTAGTAATATATATAATTAAAAATTATCTTTTCATTTAAATGTAAGACATTAAAATTTACCTTCTATAATTTTTTGATATTGTCTTGATAAATTTCTTATTTTATTGAATATTGAAAAATTCATCATTTTAATTCATAACTAATTTTTTCATATAATTTATTTATATAGATATATTACCATTTAAATTTATTTAATGTATAATTATTTCATGTTTTTATCATTTAATACCATTTATTAAATTGGATCAACTTTCAAGTTGAAATTGGTTATAACAAATAGGTGTCCTTTTGAACATTTTTACATTAAGAAAAATAGTTTTCTCATTCTTTCAACAAGATTTATTTCAAATTACTTTATGAAAATAATATGTTTATAATTTTACAAAAATAAACATATATTTATAATAATATGTTACAAATTTTTTAAATAGTTTCATTTTATTTTTGGTTATTATGAGTAGTAACTTATGTAATATTTTTTGTTTCCATAGTTAAGGGTAAATCATGTAATTAAAGGTAACGATTATATTATGATTATTATAAAATTACCCTAAAACATGAAAAAATTCAATTTTATGAGTGTGTTAGTACCAATGTAATCCTTCATAAAATTTTAGGACTACTTGGAGACACATGTATGACATTAATACATTTAAAATATTAAATTCAATGATAAGTCAATTTTTTCACCCAGTTCTTTTTAAAAACTAATATATTTTTAATATGGAGTTATATATGTTATATTTTCGACTATAAATAGTCATTTTAAAAATAAAACAATTATAAATGTCATGTTAATTAATTCATGATTTTTAATAATGAAATAACTAAATTAAATGGTGACAAAATAGCGATGCAGTAATTGACTCATTAAAGAATTATTCAAATAAATCATATTAAAAATAATACAAATAAGAATAATTTTATATAAGTATTTCAAATAATGAATTTTATGGATGATTTTGAAATCAATGTGATGATTTAAAATATTTTTTCAAACTTATATATTTGTTATGATGTATTTAAAATGTTAACTAATGAATACAGGAAGAATTGACATATTTAATATTTTAAAATAAATAATATTTAATTAAATGATATAAAATTAATAGAAACACAAAATTTGACCAAATAATTTGGATAAGTAACATAATATCATAAATTATTCATTTAGTGGTATATTTGAATTTTAGAGTTTTTATATTAACCCTCTAAGAGTAAATTATATGACATCATGGTATAAATTTGAAAGGGTTAAATAAAGGTTAAAACAGAACAATAAGGATTAAAAAATAATAAAATCTTGTCAAATTTTTATTTTATGAATTTAATTAGATCCATCCACATAATATCATAAAAATAAAATTATTTTTACCCATTTGGGATTGAAAATTAATTAATAATAATTTTTCACTTTGAAGATTTCCAAGAGTGCCCCTCCCCTCCCTTATAAAAGGGAACTACTTTGAAACGTTTTTTCATCCTTAAAATAGTTTTTATTCATAAGATATCTTCCCAAATACATTCCTTGAATCCATACCCAAATTATAGATCCATTATATTATGCAAAATACCCACCTAATAGGTGTGATGTAATTAATTAAAGGTGATCATCCAAAGGAATGATATCATTTTTAATCAAGTATTTTGATTTCATTTCTTCTTCTAGTTCCATAAAAACATCTTCAAAAGTGAATATAAAATAACTAAATTATTAAAAAGATACTTATATATTAATATTTTAACATCATCACCTACATCTATATCAAATTCCATCAAATGGGAAATTAAATATGCATTCGTGTGTACGGAAGACTACCCCCTCAAGAACCAATATAATTCTTTTTCCATAACCATCTCTCAAGATATGTTATAATGAAGTAATTAATGTTTATATGTGATATTAATGATATATTTCAAATTATTAATGGGTTTTATATCGTTCTTATTACCTTTCCAGGCATATAAAAATCACAACATCATTCATGCGTACATGCGAACTATCACTTCCACGAAGTGATGTGATTCATTATTCATCACCACATCACATGGATGAAAAATATAATAAAATTTAAATTATTAATATAATATTTAAGATATTATTAAATTTATTTAATGATAATATAATGAATAACTTTATTCCATAATGATCATTGAAAAATGGGAATTTCACTCATTTGTATGTGAATCCTACTGTCTCCATGGTTATAATGTTTTAAAAGTTTCCAAACAATACCTAACTGGTTTGACTTTAAAGTATAATTAATTAGTAAAACTGATTATTATTTCATGAATATAATTCTAGATATGATTGAAATTTGACCAATTTTACTATTTACAACGTATCAAATTCATTTTGGACTCATGTACCGAATAACATCAAAACATCCAACATGAAATTAAATAATTAATTAATTGTTATAACATGATAATAAGATAAAAAAGGAATAATAAACCTTAAAAATGTTATAAATAAAATAAATAATTAAGAATTTATTATTATTAAGGAATATAATGATTTTATGTGATCGGTCAGAGTCAAGGAAAGAGATTTCATCTCAATCACCATTCAATGAGGCATTTCTTGGCGATATGAAACCATATTACTTTGTTAAGAGTATATAAAACTACTATGACATTTAATATATATTATTTATATTATAATTTTACTTAATGTTTTTCTAATAGTATTATTTCATGGTTATTATGATTTAAATTTTCAATGTAGTATGAGACACGTTGAATGATTAACGATTTAACGGTCACATCTTTTTCTCTAAGTCAATATTCTTTATATTATATTATATATTTGTCATATTGATATGAATGGATTTTAGTGGAATTATTTTATATATTTCGAATTTAATTCAAATTATTTGAAAAGGAATATTTTAATGTGTTTTATACGGAATGTCTTGAAAAACAACAATAAGGAAATGTTTTTAACTTATACTAAGAAAAATGAAATCCTACATTGTAATGAAAATTATTTGATATTTGGATTCACCTAGAAGACATCATTTTTAAAAAAAATAAAAGTTAACCATTTTCCATTTTCTATGTTTTTTATGAAATGGGTTTTGGTAATGGACTTTCTTTTAAAAACAATGCTTATAATTTTCTCCTTCTACTTTTTTTACAAAATATTAAAAGAATGTTTTTAAATTATATTTAGTTACTGAATTTTCATGGTTTTATTTATATTTAATGTTTTGGGAATTACCTTAAAATATTATACATTTATACTCATATAAATATGTTTTTTGAGTGTGGGGATTTGAAAAATGATTTCATAGTGGAAATGTTATTTTTTTCCTTTACACTTGTTCTATGTCTTATGAATATGTTATGGTTCATGGGCCATATTTATGAATATTGGTTGTTTGGTGATAAACTCAGGGAGGGTGAGACTCTAATATCTCTATAATGTTTTAGGTAATGAGACGAAGTTAACCCATTAGGTTTATCCTAATATATTTAGGGAATATACCATGGTGGGTATTCCAAATGTTACCATGAAGGTTAGTCCCTATGTAGCCATGAAAGCTACAATGTAATAATCAGATGAATTACAAAATTTAAATTTATGATTTATGATGGAAATTTATTTTTATAGGAATATAATGATTAAATGAGGCATTCTAAATAGATTATTTTTTATGGGTGAAAGGTATAACTCAGTGAAAATGTTTTCATGAGTTTATTAGTATTCATGGAATGATGGTTTCTTTCCTTATTTTATGTACATTACTATTCATTTTGTACTCATCCAATGTATTAAAATGTTTTTCAATTAGTTTATGGAATATTTGGTTCAATGATGTGGTCATTGTAAATTTTTGTAGATATATCAGCATAATAAATCATCTTTTAATTTAATGTTTTTATATAAGAAAAGGATACTAAGTAGAAATGTCTACTTGTAATGTATGGGTTTAATTATTTTTCTGAACTGTATAAATCATTAAACCTAATATATATATGGGAAAATAATGTTATTTCTAGTTTTAAAATAACTAGAATATGTATTGTTTAAGGTTGTGTCCTTACAAATTTTCATCTTGAAGTGGTGAATATGTTACACATTTAAATGTGATGGAGAAGGTTGTTTCTGGAACACCTTGATGTTTTAATTGGTTCCATGAATCTATTCAAGGTTCAATGGATAAAAATTGATAAAATGTGTAGGGGAAACATCTATTTGTAGACAAAAACATAATCCATTCATTTATAGGCATTTTTTGAAACGATTTATGTCTTTTACACTAGGTTAATCTCAATTTTCAACTTTTTTTACTTTTACCATGGTAATTATTTTCTAATGTTAGTAATTAATTTAACTAATAATGATTAAGAAAGAAATTTGTATCTCATATAATAATTATAATTTTAGATGTGAAAATAATATTTTCAAAAAACATTAATGATGTAAAATGTAAATTTTAATATTAACAAATTATATCATATAAAAAACCTTTTAGAAAATTATTTTTTTAAGATTTATATATATATAATATAATATTATCATGGTTTCCAATATTAATGAAAGAAATTGAAATATTATAAATAATATAATGGGTATTATTCACTCATGAAATGAATAAATGAATCTCTCTTGAAAATAATTTCTTTTAAATAAAAAAACTGAAAATATTTTATATATTGAAGTAATATATAAATTAGTAATAAAAAGGATTTTATTAGGTTTTTAAAAATATAAATTAATATATAATTTTTTTTAATTCTTTTACATTAAATGTGATTATATTTTTATAAAATATTATAATTTATTCTTATATAGTGATAAAATCAGGGAAATTATAATTTGCATAAATGTTTTATTTTTGGAGTAAAAATCAACCATTTTAGAAAACAAAAATATAATCATTCTATGTAAATTTTGACATGAGTAATTAATAATTGATGTTCAATTTATTAAATTAAATTTTTATAATTTATAATTTATTTTTCTAAACTAAATCATATTATAAAATTAATTTTTTTGGAAGATGATATTTTAAAATATTTAATTATATGATTATTAATTCCTATAATTAAAAGTAATTTTTTTTGTTAAATAGATAATGTATTAAAAATATTAACATTAATAATACATATATTTAAATACAAATGTGAGTTAGATTAAATGATATATTAATTGAAAAATAGGTTTTTAAATTATAAATGATCTTATTAGTCATTTTTTGGTAAACTAATTGAGTACCATTCATTTTAAAATTAGGATTTATTTTCATTGTAAATATATTTCATAAATAGTTTTATTCTACTAATTCACACTAATTAAATGGTTAGGTTTTAATAGTGGTATTTAATCATATATATTTCCTTGAAAGATTGTGTAGTTTTGTTATAGATCAATGTTGAGTGTGGATCAAGCTATCATATAAGTTATATTTTTTATGGTAAGAATTTATTTGATTTTTATGGTGTTACATTCTCCCATTCATAAATAAATTATATTATCCTTCTTTGTTTCGTAATATCAATTAAAAAATGATAGAAAACTCATAATAAACTATATACCACTGGATTATCATGGGTTTATTTAAGATGTGGAAAGATAATAATACTTGTGATAAAATTATTATAAGCACTTTATAAAAGTAGATAACACATTCCTAATATCACATAGAATTATAATAAGGTATTTTATTCTATATACATAAATAATAACTTCCCACAAACTTTAAAATGAGTTTTATGATAATCACACAACAATGGGTTTTTATAATTCAACATCGAGAAGTTAGTTTATATATTCAAGAAATAGGATACAATAAAATCTAGTTTATTAACATATCATCTGATATATTTGTAGTAATTTTTATGACGTTCTATATTCACCTGATTTTTAGTGAATATTTTCATAATTAGACATTGTATTGGGACATGTAGTTGTATAATTATGAACTATTTTTCATTTGAAGAAATAATTTTTAATATCTTCTCTCATTTCTATACACTTGTGATTCATATGTCCTTCATCACATGATATTCTGTGATACTCTATCATTCTATAATTTGGTGTGTTTAGGATGTTAATTATGTTCACACTGTTAATCATCTTCAATGGTAGCTGTTTTGGAATAATAACAATATTTCTCACACCAACTCCTTTTTACTTGGTTGTTCATTGAGGATGTATTCACATTATCCCTCACACCCATTGTTTCATCTTTTTACACCATTTATAAAAACAAAAATAGATAACATTTTTGACGATCATTTTAAGATAATTACCATACATAACCTAAGGAAAATTTAACCTCTAGATGTATCACTTTGTAAAATTATCATTTAGCATATTGAACTTAAATATCAATTTGTATCGGACTAGGTTCAACCAATATCAGAATCTTATATCATTCCCTGATTAACCTAGGTTACTTTAAGATTGCTTTTATCATACTTAATTAAATATTCCTAAAAATTTGGATCCTCAATTACTATATTTCTTTAAAAAATTATTCCCAATAATCAAGGAAGTCTATTCTCATAAAATACAACTTATTCGTACTCATGAATCGTTATTCATAACTATGGTAATATACCAAAGTACATAAATTTCAAAATCATATGTTCTAAATAACACACCTTTCCCAAAACCATTTAATCATACACGAAAGTTAATGAATAAGGGATTATATATTCTTTTAAATATTAACTCTATCTTTAACACTAAAATGTTATTTACCACTAGTTCATAATGTCACAAACAGAACACTATATATCATAATCACAAAAAATATATGAATAATCCAGTAAATATAATGAATCAATTATCAATCCCAATTCTACCAATTAATATCGTATAAAAATATTAAAAATCAAACAACCCTTTATTATATCATCATCAAACATATACTAAACCTATAGCATATCAATCTCTGTAATATGTGTTCTCAAATAATTATCTCAAAAAATATAACCATTACATAAAATAATTTCTCAAGGTTATTGGTTTGATTTAATATAAAATATATAAAAATTAATTATTAACTACTGAAGAATAATCCTTAGAGTTTTCACATAATCCTTCATAATAATTAGAATATTCCAAAATGTCATCGAAAAAAACCCATTCAATAATTGAAATTTATAAGTTAATCAAACATTATTTTCCATTGTGATATCAACATCTCTACCACAGGTAAGACTTAGAGTCTCACCTTTTCAATCATAACAAGAATATAATTTGATTCTAAAACATTTATGTATTATCAATTTTTCAATTATAATTCCTAGTGGTTTATATGTATATATATTTATATGATTCAATTACATGATCTTGTATCAGCCAAATACTAATACCAAAATTGTTATGATAATATCCAAAATATAAATATGAAAAAAAAATCATAATATGTCTTCCCATATGAAATCATTTTTAAAAAAAATCATACTTTTGGATCACCCTATGAATCAGTTTTCAATCCATTGTCATCAATGGTTATGTTTCTATTAATTTCTCCATCCTAATTAGTAAACAAAATTATTCAATATCTAATAATTATTTTTTTGAAAATTATATGAATTGTATAATATATTTTGGTAGTGTAACACTAGGTATTTAGTCGAAGAACCACATTTCTATATCATATAAATAATTATGTCAATACCCAACCAACTATTTTCAGGGTTATGACCCCTATGTTCATCTATTACACATCCAATTACAATTTCATGTTTCAAGATAGATATTTATTTTAAGGAAAAACTCATACTCAAGGATTTACCAAAACATCATGATGTTATTAAATACATAAATTTACTCCTAAGGGTTTTACTATGGTTATCTAACCCTAATCTCCAAAAACATGTGCATTATTACATTAGAATAAACTCATATAATTACATAAAATATTATTTAAACAACTAAAATTGTGATCAAACAGAAAATATCAATCCTTAAATTATACTAAATAAGAGTCAAAATATCCAATCATATCTGATCATTTCATTTAAAGTGATTTGTTATTCTATGGCCCAACAATCCCATATTTTCTGCACATAAACACATTCATTATGTTGTTTCCTTGATACTATGTAGTGAATAATATATATAACTATTTGTAATTAAAAAATAAAAAATTATTATAGAATCAATTAGATCTAATAGATCTTTTTATGTTTAAATATTTTGATAAATTTCAATACAATATAAACAAATAAATCCCACATTCTTTTTATCAAAGAGATAATTTTAACATTATATATGAAACATTATACTTCATCAAAATATTCAAAATATACCAAATATTATTTTAAACATTTTATCATTTTTATCATGTCAAATATGATACTTTTCTCTGTAACCCCGTGAAATGGAACTATAAGAATGGGTGAGCTGAAATTATTAGTAAGGGAAACATATAACAGAAGAAATCATGGAATTGACATTAAATAAAAGTTTTAGAATAAATAGATAAGAAGCATGAATCCATAATCAACTTGATATTGAGATCTTACAATATCCTTGAAAAAAATTACAACCTAGATATCATTAATACCACTCTCATACTAATGGAATGGACGATGTATGATATCAAAAACTAACTGCCCAGGACTTCTTCCATGCCACTTTTATTATTATTATACCATAGAAAATAAATCATAAAATCATGGATTTGTTCCTTGAAAATATCATATAATGGGAATATTCACACACCAAAACCAAACATGTTTTGTCTCATTATACCCATCGATGCATCGAGGGGTAATATAATATCAGTCCCCACCCATCCCTTGTTTATGTCTAATGCATACACCATTAGGGAAAATGAATAAAAAATAAATAATAATAAACGGTAATAAACATCCTTATTTTAATAAAAACAAACATAATTCTGATAATTTTCCTCAATAAAATTACAGGGATAACCATATCATAACCCATCCAGAGGAAGAAGGTGGATAGTTAAATAATACAGAGTCAACATGATAATATTAATCCATATTTGAATTTGAATAATCTTCCCAAAGTCAATATAATTTTATACATTCTAGGTGAAAATAATAAAATATGAGTTATTTAAAATTTTATGTCTATAAAATAATGATCAATGGGTATAAAACTAATACAATAATTTAATAACATTATCATAAGAACTCTGATAAATTTATTTGAATGGTTTTAAAAGAATATATCCCATGAAGTGAGAAATATTTTTCAAATGGGTTATGTTGACAGAATTGGTATCCCTAAAAAATAATGAGAGTATAGCACATAATAAAACTGTTGGGTAGAGTTTAACCGACTAACATGAAATAATTTGAATAAAAGATCATAACCCGATGAATTAATATTGAGTTATAAAAAATCCTCAGTTATACAGAAACAACCAAATCACTAGTCACTTAAATAATGGAACATGATTTTACATATAAATTCTATAAAATACAAGGAAAATAACATTCATGGAATACTAAATCAATATAACCCAATAAAAATGGAAAAAGGCACATATATTGAAATTTATTCCAAATAAAGAAAATTATGTCAAAGAAATTATTTATTAATTAAAAAAATTAAATCAAAACCCTTTAAAGATATGGATAAAATGTAAACATAAAGAAACTATATTAAAAGGAAAATTAAAATATTATATCTCATATATTAAAATATAAACACTATATAAGTGTAATTTTATGCATAAATATACTATGTGTATCAATTATTGTAAATTAAAATAGAAATATTTACCTTTAACCCTAAATTCAACATAAATAATTTTACCACATGTATCATTATTTTTCATAATCACTTAATTAATAACCATACCCTTATACATTTTAATTCATAATCATTAAAATATTCATTCCCTATATGAAATCATAAAATTTTCCTCATCGGGTGTTTATAGTCTCTATTCTTTTTACTAGTTTCATAATAGTGATAGCCATGATTGTTGTTTTTTTAATTCTTAAAATTTCTGAAAAATATAATCAACTTGAAAAGATGTTCCATGCTATTTTAAAAATTCATAATTTCATCTCATGACAGTTTTGGTTATGATCTATGTTGATGAAATATACAGTGATCATGTTTCAATGATTCCTAACAAACCAAAGGTGTTTTCATATTTAATGAGATAACTGTTAGTATAACTATACATGAATAAAAAATAGTATATATATATTATATTATATCCATGACATGAAATCACAATAGTGTTTTATTAGGTGGTTAAACTATCCCAAACATGGACATATATAAATTTACTGAATTTTGTTGGTTTGGTTATAATATCATTATAAAAGAAGAGTAATTTTTTTATTTTGTTTTTATTTGTGTGAAATATTAAAATTAGTGGAAAATTGAAAAATAATTGAGGGATATAAAAATATTACATATTTATTATAAAATCTTATCCTGGATTCCTCCTTATTTTAAATTATTAAATTAATGAGGATGGTTTGTTGGTAACATCAATAACAAGCTTTTATATTTTTCATACCAAAATATTAATTATTTAAAACATCATATTTATTAATGAACGAGGTATATAAAAAATGGAAATAACATTAAAATAGTAATATTAAAGTATATAAATGATACAAATATAATTATATTAACATTTAAATAAAAAAATTTATAGAATATAATTCGGAATAAAACTATGTAATTGATAATAATAATGTTGGGTAATTGAATTTTCCATTAGAAGACCCCTTAAATTATAAGGGATTAGGACAACTATGTGTGAACATGGTATAATTTATTGGGATGGGATTATATGAAGATTAAAATGGAATATATTAATGGAGTATTTCTTATGTAATGTGTTTCATGATGTGGTAAAAATATTTCTATTTTATAAGTGATGGATAATGTAGTTTTGGGAAGAACATTAAATATTTCAATAATACCATGAAACCATTCAATGGTCCACAGATCAAAAGTTAAAAAAATAGGGGAGACATTTCTTGGTAGATCCAAATATTGCACATTCATTAATAAAAATTTTCTGAATGGTTTGGCCTTTTACACTATGTTAAACTCAATTTACATCCCCTTTTACTTTAACCTTGGTAATTAATTTCCAATCACAACAATTAATTTTAATGAAAAAGACAAATATTGAACATTTTTCCTTTTTTTATACTTTTAATTTAAAATTTTAAAATAAATTTACCATATAACATTTATAATGGTTTGAAATTTTATTATTACGATGAACAGACATAAACATGTAAAAATAGTAGTTTGAAAAAATTATTTTAAACATTAAATACAGATATAAGTTAAAATTATCCGGGTTTTTGATTTTAATGTCATCAATTTATTTATTATAAGAATAATACAGGTCATGGTACTTTAATGAAAATCCATAACATAATATATTATTAAAATATATTATTTGATATAAAAATACCAATAACAGTTCCTAAATTAATTTATCATTTTAATTAGTTATAAATTTTTTGGTGTTATATTTATTATCAACAAATTATATTTAAAAATCTAATATTTTTTACATAATATCATATGTAATTAAATAAATGAATTTTACAACATATTGGTTATTCATACATAGTGATGAAATCATGGATATTTTACTTTTCTTAAATCCAGAATTTTTTGACTAAAAATAAAACTTCATTGAAATTTCTAAAAAACATACACCACTTAAATTCTCATTTGAGGAATAGGCAAATGAAGTTAATTTTGTTAGTTTAAAAGTCCATTATTTTTAATTTAGTTTTTCAATAAAATCCTAAAATATAATGAGAAATCGTTTCATTCATAAATTTATATTTTAAAATTCTAAGTGAAATTATTTTTACTTTATATAATTAAACATGAGTCATATATTTCATGAAATAGAAATTTGTGTCAATTAACAAATAAATTTCAAAAAATATCTTTTATAAAAAAAATTATCCTATTATTAATTTTAGGAATACTAATTGAATCTAATTTATTGTAAAGGTTGCCATTATATATATATATATATATTAGATAATTCGGTTAATCATATTCATTTGTGCTAAATCAATGATTAGGTTTTAGTGGCTGTATTTAAAAAAAAATTATAAATATATTTTTTGTCTTGTTTGCATTTTTTGTTTTATATAGATCAAGTTATTGAAAAAATTAAATTTTTTTAAGGTAATCATATATGAGGTTTTTAGTTTTATACAACGGTTTTAAATGATTATTAAGTACGAAGATTAATCAAAAATGATTCAAGAGTAGATTAAATGAAAAAATTAAATCAAACAACCTCTAGTCCTTCAACCAATTACATCATAGAGTCATACTTTACCTAATCCTCCTTCTTACCATACTTATTCCCTACCTCTACATTCTCTATATTATGACCTCTTTCCAAATGGGTTCTAAACTCATCTATGATTTCTTCTTATAACAATACATTGTGTTAGTGGTCCCAATGGTCATCTATTTTATGGATATTGAAAATTATACTAATGAAGATGAAGGGGTTGTCCATAAACATTCACAATCTACTCAAACCTCTTATGATAGTAGTAAAAAGAAGGTAATATAGCACAGTCAGGAGTCATACCTCTAGAAGATAAAAATAAAAAGGCCCAAGTCCAATCATATATTTTCACAAGACACATTCTAGGGAAATGAGAGTATAATAGAATCAGAATCCCATGTCCTTTATAGAAATTAAATTACATAAAAAATTGATAAATCCATATCTAAATTCTCGATGATCAATTAATTTGCATGAAATCTATAGTAAAGAGACTATTAATGTGAAAAAATTATATTTTATATCTTCTATCCCTTATATCTCAATACTGGAACATAGAGAAAAGATACTAAACTACCTCAAGATATCAAGACTAAAAAATATCTTAAAATTAAATGAAAATTAATTTTCATCAGTTATATAAATAAGAGAATAAAACCTAAACTCCATAAATCTCTCACAAAATGGTTGAAAATGGTAACATACTAGCTATATAACCAAAATATGTTACCACTTCTTGAGTCTAGGATTCTTGGATAATAACTCATTCATGAAAGACACACAAATTGAGTCCATCTATTAGTAGAAATGACACTATATCCTAGTGATTTCATTCCCAACCAATGTAATAAACCTTGAAATTAACACACCAATATGAAACATAGTTATCATAACCCATTTTGATCACAAATAAATCTATAACAACAAATTACAACCAATGATAAGTTTAATTTATATTGTAACAACAATTATACTTTTGAAAATTATCCTTTTGTTAATTACTCAAGTTTATTTTCCTATCATACCTATCTTCTTGGGAAACCATTCAATGTACGACCTATAGTTGATGTTTTACCTCCACATTTTGAACCACATGATGACATCATACTTTTTAAATAACTAAAAAATGATATACCAACATCGCCCCAATTATATATATGAGATATACATAATTATACCATGACATAATTTACACACCATATAGACTATATCCCCAAGAATAACACAAAAATTTATAATGATATTAAATAGAATTATGTATAAATCAAAACCTATCAAAATATTATAATATCAATATACTATGCCATAAATATTGATATATAGGATAAAAACTCATTTCATTTATCATAGACCAACTTCTTGGTCAATATGGTTTCTCTTATTTACATTAAATACATGCTTCATGAAATACCCACAAATTACCCCCATGAAATCATTACAATGGTCTGCCCCAAACTCAATCCAAATAACACTCACTATTATACAATTGTATAGTTTTTAACCCCCATTAGGACTCCACCCAATACAATATTTAGTTTGAGTGTGAAACCCAAATCCCATATTATATAGGCCATAATTTGATGACTAATTCCAATTGTATATAACCACACATATATGAAATAAATTAACCTTTTTTTAAAAGAACAACCACATAACAATGAATAATATAAATTTATTACAAAAACATGATACATAGATAATTTATATAAAATAAATGTCATGTTTCTAATTTATTTATTGCTTGGCCAAAATAACAATTATAATTTCCCTAAGGAATGATGTTTTAGTGTAAACCCTTTGGATGCCTCTCTAAGAGTCCATAAGGATAAATCACTACTCATATTATATTTATTAATTATTTTTTATGATTTATATTATATCAAATATTAAAATAAATAGAACCAGTTTAGGGATGAATTTTTTTTGAAATATATAATTGAAACCTATGAAAAATAGTGGTCAGTGAGTAAGTTGATCAAATATTAAGAAAAATTTCCCATGTATAAATTCTTATTGTTCTTCAATATAAATATTCTAATTTCACTTGGCCATAGTAGATATAATCAATAACATTATACTTAAATATCCATTATAATCCTCCCATCAGACTACTGACATACAAAAACTATGATTATGGGGTTCTCATATATTTGTATGTGTATTGGTGGAGATCACTCCTCGACTGAGTGAATGATATGAAGGAACTATCTCCCAACCAACCATTTATTTTTTGAAAAACCAACTTTTCATGTATTATTATTATTTTACTTAAAACTGTTATCTACCATAAATCCATTATAAATTTGATAACAATGTTGGGGAAGAAATAATTAATGATTTAATAATGGAATAAAAACAACAAGAATCAAGAGATTAAGGTATATAACCATGATATCAAATCCTCCTTACCATTAATGACATAACATAGAGTAGAAAAATAAAATTTAATATAATAATAAAAATTTAGTAGATAAATCTAGTTATTACCATATGAATAAATTTATACCTCCATACGAATGGAGTTGAGAACTCTATATGGAAATATACAATATAATTGAAAAACAAGAAAAAAAGTATAAAGTATTCTAATATACGTTTGTGGTTCCATAAAACTAATATACTTATACTCATAAAACATACTTCTCAATATATATTTATATAACAAGATTTGGATGTTTTGATAGACTCCATGTTGAAATTGGTTCTTTATTAGATGATTCCACATGTATAGTGTGGTTATTATGTTTTCTTATTTATTAATAATAATTTAATAAATATATGTTTTAGTTTCTATAATCCTTCTCATTATTTACACTTTTAGACAATCTTTTATGTGGATCATTTTCAGACCCCATTCCATGAATAGTTACTCATTCGGGATGGAGTTATTTTTATCCCTCCGACCCATGCATGGGTTCCATAAAGTTCATTATCTTCATCCCAAACTGTATCTCCTAATTATTGTAGTTAATAATTTTTTTCAGAGTTAACATTTCATATGTAGGGGTTCTATGGTTTATTATGTTGTATGATAGATCATGTTTTGTGACATGGGTATCTATGAATAAAACTCATACTATTTATCCATCGTTATAAAATTCGCATGGTGTCTAAGAACACTAGAATTTGTACTTATAACATTTCGGTGAGTTTCAATCAACCTAAAAATAGTTAATTCTTTTGAATGATATTGTTAACCATATTTAGCTCATTTCAATTATGATTTATTCTAACACATCCATATAGATACTTAATTTTCAATATTCAGAAGTCAAGGCTTGACCACATTATACTAGAAACTCGTACCAATTGTCTCCCTCTACTTAGAATATCCAAAAATACATCTAAAAATAATTCTCCTGTTTCTAAAAATATTCTTATATAGTTAAACCACAAGGTTCTATGACCCCATGGGACATAATTCAGGGTATTTAGATCAAGAATTATCATTGATTTAATGAACAAATGGAGTAATCTTTTTGTAAATTTATATAAGATATAACTCATGGGTGAAAACATTTTTTGGGTAAAAAACACTTCTCTTCATCACTGAACATTTACACCTTTCTAGCAATGTAACATTTCTAGCTTAGCCATATAATAGTTACCCCTCATATTAGAAAATATTCATTTCACAATTCTCATAGTCTAAAAAATTTAATGAACCCTAATTTAGTGTAACATTTTATCTGTATAAATTCCTGATGAATTAAACCATAAATATAAAAATATTTAAACGATATAATAATAAAATCCAATTTATTATAATTTTTTTAATATGTGTTTAATGTTGAAAAATTTTAAAAAAATTGGGGATATTAGTAATGGTTTTGTTTAAATACAAAAATATCTTATTTATCATCCCCACACCTAATCATTTAACTATCATGGAATAAAAAATTAATTTTATCCAAGTTCAACTAACATGAATATGTAGAGAAAAATTAAATATATATCCAAAATTAATTATATTGTGATTCATTTATACAGTTAATTTTTATTTATCCAATACCCACATATTAAAACAGTTTTGTACATTTCATTTACATATAATACTCATGTTATAACCTATCTCCCATGTAAATATATTTCCCAGTCTTTCTCAAAATATGAATTTTATTTACTTTTAATTATCCATATAAAGACATTTTCATTTTCCACATGCTCGATAAAATTTTATATTTTAAAGTTAACAATGATGAGAATATATCCTAATCATGAGGGCTTCCACAAGGATTATTTTGAGGCTTTAATAGTGGGTGGAAAATTATGTTTAAAATTAAGGGCATATTGTTGAGGTTAAATTGTTATGGTGTAATGCCGGAGAAAGGATAAAAATCAATGAATGTAACTTCACTCAAATAGCTTATGTCTAAAAAATCCAAAAAATCATTTACTAATCTTCCTTAGTTCAATAGTCAATACAATTAAATTATAGAATTAATTCCACCACATATTTTATGTTTCATTATTTTTATATTTATTATAAATGATTACATTTTTTATAAAAAATTCCTCTATATATTTTTAGATAACTAGAGGGAAAATAAGAGATACAAAGAATATCAAATTAGAATCATTTTCAATCCCAAATAAATAACCAACTATGAACTCATCATGTGATGAATATGAATACATACCCAAAAAAATAATTAAAAGATCATTTCCCACACACATGGCCTGAAATATAAAATGGAAAAAAACTATAATATCAGGTTGGATAGTAAAATTAAAGATTATGATTTGGAAGAAACAATTAAGGTAATTCATATAATTCTAATGTATTAATAATTATTTATATACTAGTTTGGTCTCGTGGAAAATGTATGATATTATAAAAATATACCTTAGTCATATTAAAAAACATACCTATCTCCTTAGATTTATGAAAAATAAAAAAAATGTATTAGTTACTATCAAAAAACCTACCAGTATCTTATAAAAAAGTGGCTATAGTAAATATTATGTTAATGTGACTTTGAATTCGTCACTGAACTAGGACTTTGATATTGGATAGTCAATCAATGGGAATAGAAATATATAATAGGTCAAAACTCATGGAAATATTTTAATATAAAAATCAAAGAAAATAATTTGATTTATCATGTAAAAATTGATATAAGAAATTATTAAATAATTTACCCAAGAAAAACTAATAAAATATTATCCAATATTTTTTAGATTAATAAAAAAACAAATGTGAAAAATAAATGGTAAACTAATCTAAGATAATACTACACCCCCCCCCCCCATACTTACCTTGTCCATTATACTAACATATAATTTTCAGGATATTTTTCATTTAAAAAAATATTATGATTAAATATACATTAAATGATTATATAAATAAACACCATGTGTTATTGAGATGGATAACTATAGAGGTGTTCCATTATATTCTCAATGTATGCATAGGATTCTACAAACTTCTTAAACATATATAATGAAAACAGCTAACTTATAATTTAATTAAAAAATAACAAAAAATGTGAAAAGGAAACATGGTAAAATAATATAGGGTTATATCACCCCTCAAGTACTATTGTGATTCTTTTTTATGTTCCTAGGAAAAGGCAGTGATCATCCCAAATCTAATTATCGATAGAGAATTTGTGGGAGAAACCACCATACCATCTATCTTCTAGTGTATACCCATAAACACGTTTATCTTAGATCATCTTCTTCATATTTCTATATAATCCTATGTTTATCTTGTTATATGAGACATTCTATCACAACCTCTTTACTTTGATTATTGTAATGTACCCCGTTCTAGAAATATCACTTTTTCCCAAAATGGGTTGGTTATGAGACCTCAAGTGCAGCTCACAATATTTCGGAGGATTCCAACTAGTACAGGGATGTGAAATGTATAGTGGTGATGTTATACCCCCAAGAATGAAGATTCATATAATTAGAAACAATCCCTATAAATGATATAAAATAGAGTATAATGATACAGGAAACCAACAATAATACCCAACTGAATAACCCAATAAATAATAATAGGAATAATGTAGCAACATGTTTGGATGTAATTAAAAGACATGATAGATAAAATATAGGTAAAATAATAGATGAATCAAATAAACACTCTAATGTCCCTAATCCAGAACCCCATCTTGGTCTTGCTTGATAAATCCTTCCCATCGAGTAAGAAATAATCTACAACAAGGTCTTTTCCCCTTTTCCAAAACTGCATCCAAATACTCTGATCGAGTATCAAGAAGTAGCCTGAATATGATGTCAATAATACTCAGTAGGTTAACACTAGCATGTCTAAATAAATAGTCCAATAAGGCATGTATGCAATTAAGAGATAAAAATGTGATTCAATTAATTAATCATTTTATAAAATACAACAACAAACTTCTTCAGATCCATGCCAGAATATCTATGATCTTGTCTCACAACCATGCCATGAAAAAAAATATAGCCATGTTAATGTAACATGATTTGGTTTTTTTCCGTAATATCTATATGAATGTGATAGGCCTGGACGACATTATTATTTCTCAACGGGTGAAATTAAAATACAAAATTTATAACTCAAACTATGTTAATTAATTGATTAAAACGTAGTATAGGTATGTACGATGTCAAACCCACAAAGAAGATGAATTAGTTTGATTAGGTTTTAAATTATATTTAATTTTATTAGATTTGAGAATTTGTTGAGAAGATATTGCTTTGATTTATTTTATGAAATAAAAAAGGTAAAGTAAAAAAAGATTTACTGGGTTTAAATCATATATCCAAAGTGGGATAAGGTTTTATAATTTTAAGGTTTAGGAGAAATTGGATTTTAGAATATCGGTTAATTAATACATGTTTGGTGTAGGAGTTGATATGAGAAATAACCAATTGTCCTGTTATCCCCTCATTGACACTAAAATCCCCATATTTTCCATGGTCTGGTAATTTAGGGTGTCATCGAATCTTGATTGTCTTCATACCATATATAATCAGGATTTACCCTAAATTTAACAATAGTCATGCCTACTTTTGGGTTTTTAGTATCACACATTTTATATTACTTTTTAATTCAATAATCAATAATCAAGATAAAAAAGAAATGTTATTATAAATTGATTAAAAAATTAAAAAAATCCAAATACATGAATAAAATAAAATTAAATCAATACAACTGCTCCATCCCCTTTATATTACATAACCATTATACAAGGTAGTTTTACCCACTCATCCTAAATATGATAATATAATAGGGAAGAATAAAAAAATATTTCTTAAAAAAATAGAGATAACACAGGACAAGGCCCTACACAACGAAACTTATTTCTCCAACTATTGGTCTCAAGGATCTATCCAACATTAGTAGGCTAGACCAATTTTTATAGGGCCGCAATGGGCTCCAATATTAATGAATTTAACAAATAATTACATCAATAGTTTTATGGGGTGGGCCCCATATTCTAAATATTGTAAAATATCAGGGATACGCTGAATATGGGTGTTTGAATCCCATCCCAAAATTTACACATGCTGTAAATTATTACACCACGTGTAAATTTCACTATTAAATTTCTTCACTTTACGACATGTCTATAATTTCACAACCTGCACTGGTACATGATATGTAATTATTAATTGTCCTATAACATAGTTTTTTTCTCAATAATCCTTGTTTTTTCTCAGTTCTTTAGTTTGGTTTTGGGGATGCGCTCCAGGATCATCAATAAAAATCCAGTGTTGTGCTGATTCGCTTTGCTCACACTGCGAAGTTTAATTTTTATCCTGATTCTATTATCTCTTGTATCCTTCCAAAAAATAATAAATAAGTTAACATATTAAAAAATTATCAACTGTAATCATTTAAATACTGTAATAAGTATGATAAATCTACGTAAAATAAATGCATGAAAAATAGAAAAGATCATGTCTAGACACCATTCCAACCACAACTACATAACCATTGTATAATCACAAAAATCCACGTCAAATACCTATAAAAATTATTATATCAGGATTAAATACCACTAAATATTATAGTATCTAAATCTTGTACTTATAATAATTATGAAATCTGGGTCAAATCCAAATAATCGTTACACAATTCAGGTCAATGCCCAATAAGCATTACAACATCCAGGTCAAATCCCTATAAGAATTACATCATCAATGTCAAACCCATATAATCATAACAACATTGTACTGGGACATTTCCACTCATTATAATAATTATATCATATAATTGGTCATGTTATAGGTCCATGAATGATATATAATAATTTCACCAAGGATCATATATTAAGACTGAATATCAATTTATATCCCTTCATTGTTAATAAAGTGAATTACAATTTTTCTTTTTGTTAAATTTTCTTTTATCAAAATTAGTAAATATTAAAATCAATAATTATTAGTCCATAACTTAGGGATTTTATTCAAGAAATAACTTACGGTTGCATGTCATGCTTAACAAAATTTATTCCATTTTCCAATTAGAATATTCTCAAGGTATGCTCACCCAATGGGAAGCCCAAGCCAGGTTAAAAACCAATTGGAACCAACAGACTCCAAGGAATAAATATAATTTATTATTTAATTTTTTTAGGCATAAGTTATATTGGAACAATCAAAATATTACATATACATGGAAATTATCAAGGCACATGGTTATGATTTGGACCCCAAACTAAAATAATGACGAACACAAACCTTTCATTGGAAAAAAACCCATGAGGTTGAAAGTTTATATGATTTCAAGGAGGATCCAAGATCAAAATTGATTAATATCAAAACAAAACACACATACTATTAATATATCACACAAAAAAAATTAGAATAAATAAAGGAGAAAATTGATAACTAAACCAAAAACACATACCATGGATCAAATACATTATCAAGACAACAGGAAGGGAGGTTAACATTCCAAAATTACGTAAAGGGTTTCCTTATTTTTAGAGGAGAAGAGCTATAAGTGGGTGAATGGAAAAAAGTAACCTTACAAACTAAATTAAAATAACAGGTCATGGAGTTACATGTAGTGTAATATAGGTTCATGACATGTAACTATTTTTAGTGGGAAATGTCGA
Source organism: Viscum album (assembly GCA_963277665.1). NCBI lineage: Eukaryota > Viridiplantae > Streptophyta > Magnoliopsida > Santalales > Viscaceae > Viscum > Viscum album. Next base: position 278,171,526 of record OY728127.1, read on the forward strand.
AAAACCCATCACCCTAGACGAATATTTGAAATACTACAATATTATAGGACATGAAATCCATTATTATGGTGTGTAAAGGTTTCAAAAATGGGTTTTTCATCCCATTTTTCATATAAAAAAACACACTTTAAATATTCTCAACATACCTAGAACCCATGATAACACATGAAACCACTATACCCAGACACCTTCGATTCAAACAATCATAAATAATTGTAAACTACCTCATTTTTTCAATCAAATGATTTCTCTTGGGATACTCTACGTTTTTCTCAAGTTTTCTAACAAACCAGGATGGTGTTTATTTAAATGATTTGTATCCTAAAGGGAACACGTCCACCAAGGTTTAAAAATTGTGTAAATCTCAGGAAAAAGATAAAATTAAAAAAAAGTTAAGAGATATGTGCCTGAAAAAATGTAGGATCTTACATCATATCCACCATATAATAGCTCATCCCCAAGCTACTACAAAAATCACGGTGAGGCCTCTTCAAATAATTCTAGCCAATATGTTCACATATTAGACTCTCCATCCTAGGAATTATCCTGAACATTTCAAGGATACCACTGTAATCAAACCAATGATATAATCCTACCTTGAATATATTTCTCACTATAATTCACAAGCTTTATCAGAGGCTCCTTAAAGGGATCATTAGCATAAATCCTGAAAACTACTAATTCTATCAAATGGGAAGTGTTATAATTCCATATCTAAAGACGATACATATGAAATTCATCATTCATGCTATGTTATCACTATAGAATGTCTAAATGGTTCACCATTGGACTGATCCTATCCACCATCACAAACGGACTGAAAACCTGGGTTCCAGATTTTCTTATTTCGTGATATAGAAGGGCCCCAATCATAGTGAACACAATGAAGAAAATAACGACAAACAATAAATTCCAAAGGTATTATATGATGGTCGACATATGATTTTTTTCCTTTGTATGGTTACCAATTGTTGACTGATTAACTGAGCTTACTTAGATGTCTCCTTAATGAGACTAGGCCCAACTAGTGATAACTCCCTAACTCTAGTTAACAAAGATAGGAATATAAAAAAGTGCATAAAAATCCCTTAAAGGATCTATTTGGATCAATTCCTGAAATCTATTATTATATTCCAAACCCAGGAGTTCTATATTGTTCTCTCATATACCACGGAGATCGAAAAAATATGCTTGTGACATATCTTAAAGAACCTAAATAGCCCTATTATATTTTCCATCCATTTGAGGATGATAAGCTATGACCAAAAGAACCCATGGTCCTAGTTCCTTCCAAAGACCTTCAAGAAACATTATGTAAAACCTGGATCTCTAATTGAAATGGAATTCCTAGGAACACCTTGAAACCAAACCACACCACACTCATAAACATGGAAGAGATCATTAATTTTGAAGGTATATATGATATGTAAGATATGGGTTTACCATTTTAGTTGATCCCTAATAATCCTTAAAACATTATTCATATGGGTTTTATTTGGTAATTGTGTCACAAAATCCATAATGATATAATCCCATTTCCACTCATCAATGGGAAATGGATGCAAAGTCTCATATGGAATGTGATGCTTAGATTTCACCAACTGTAATCGGAAGCATCGAGATATGAATCATAATACCTTATTTCTCATTCTTGACAACATGTAACATATACAAATATCATGATACATCATTTTCAAACCTATATGTTCCTCCCATATAGAATCATGAAACTCCATAATTATCTCTCCATGTAAGCCAGTAGGAACCCATACATGGCCATAGGAATGAACTGTGTTGTCACTGCCAAAAGACCATCTTGACAGAGTATCTGCACCATATACAATTTATCATAGAAATGATCCCTCTTGATTATAAATATGATCAATCTTGATCCAATCCAAGTGCATATATGCAGTATATTTCAAGGTTAGGGCTACTCATCCTCGAGAATATTGATCATCTAGATGTATATCTGCAAAGAGAGAAATTATCAAAACTAATTGAAATAATATAACACTTCATCTATTTTTAAATTTTATCTCAATGAATTTGAAATTACATTTCCCTTTCCTAGTTTATAATCCAACATGAAGTCAAAATACTATAGATACTCAACCCACCTGTTTTACTAAAGGGTTAGGTCTTTCTAAAAATGATGATCATGATGATTTTTTTGTCTGTGTATCCAAAAATATCCCATCCATGATATATTTTCTCAAATATACCATGGAATCCTCCACTTTTTATTAACCTATATTGTGATTAGGTTACTTACTCTCATGCGGTCTCTACTTCCCAGATCTATAAGAATCCATTCAATCCTCCTGTAATAGAAATGATCTAAGTCAAACAATGAATGTGTCATAGTACACGTTATATGCCTTATTGAAAACATGTTATTAGAGGATAAATTTTGAGGCCATACATCATTTATTCTCTTAAAAATATCCCTTACTAGAATCAAACCAAATAATATGTCATCCCTTTCATGGTCATCATATACATCAGTGCTGAAAAATTATAGAAATCATGGATAAATGACTAATAATAACATGGTAAAACTTAAAATACACTGAATCATTATTGTGTTATAGAAATATTCCCAACATACCAAAACTATAAATTTATTTAGGCCCACTAACACTTCCTCCTCTAATAGTACATGACAATTGATGTTCACTTTATTAATCTAGAAACTGCATTTAGTTAGGTTGGTGAAAGGACGAAGCTCTCTAAATACACTCAAGAAGGTGTGAGGAAGTTGGGAATGATCATTTATTGAATGTGAGTAAAATAACATATAATCAAAAAAACAACCATTAACTTATATATAAAATTTTTAAATGTCCTATTCATTAAGGACATGAATATCACTGGTGCATTACATAACCCAAATGACATTACTATGAACTCAAGGAAACCATACCATATTTTTAGTGATGTATGATGTATGTATGTTAGTATCTCCCTTATTTGGTGGTAACTTAATCTCAAATATTTCAGGTATAAACACTTATAACAAACTAACTTATCAAAAAGACCATCAATGAATGAAATAAGACACTGGTCTGGACATCCATCTAGTTAAACATCCTATAATCCATAAATAATAACAAATACCCAACAACCTTGTTCTTAAAGGGAAATGGAGAGCCCCAAGGGGTTGTAATAGGCCATATTAATCCTTTATATTATATATCATCCAACTGAACATCCAAAACCCAAATCTCTACTTGATTCTTTTTGTAATGTGGAATATAAATTTCATTGCTCCAAGAACCCACTCGATCATAATCTTGATCACTTTATTGGGTATTAAGATGTATAACTCCTAAAGGAAAACATCTTGAAAATATTCTACAAATGTAGGAAATATTTAATATTCTTTCCACCATCATCTAGATTATGACTAGCTATCTGAGCTGTGAAAAAATAAAATCTACATTGAATTTTCCTTGCAAAACCAGCATGATGATCCCACTCACCCTAGAGAAAATAGACAACTATTTCTAAGGATAGAAATGTAGATATTAATCTACAACAGTTGAAATGATCATGGTATATAAAAAATATATTCCAAAAATGTAGTCAAATTAAATCATTTCCTACAATAACGGGTCCTAAAAGGAAATGGTAACCACTAATCTCTATGGAACACACCTTACTACATTTGATATTCTCCAAATGCACTCTCAACGGTGTTTATATAGTCAAAGATTAATCCAAGATTTTCACAATGAATCAAAAACTATTTAAAAATGGGAAGATATAAAATAATGCGATGATCGTATATCATTCAAAATTCATGAAGAGGTAGATTCTACATGAATCGTACCTCTGACGGTAGATAGTACTTCATACACAATAGTGAGAGTAGTCAACATAATGTGAATATGACTTGTCCCACTAACCTGGGATTTAGTTTGACAACCCCGTGCTATTTCCCCTACATAGTACTACTACTTATCCACTATGATTTCATATCCCTTTCATTACCTTGAATGATAGAGGGAACTCCAAATACCAACTTTCTAAGCATGAGCTAAGCCCCTTACAAACTAAGGATCCTACCCTGATACCATTCCACCAGTTTATTCCATAATGTTCTCATAGAACCTCTAAATAAGGCCTAGTCCACCATAGAAATGACACTCAACTATGTAGTAGGTACACTAAGGGTGCATGTGGGAAAAAATTTCACATCGATAGCACTGTAATGGAACATAGTCCCACGATGGTTATCTTCTACCTTATCGACTCATCCCACTACAGACATGGAATAAACATCTATAGTACCAATTTTTCTACCTAAACAAGAGATCCCATTTCTTCCTACTTAAATTTCCTAGTATATACTCAGGGCCTCTCTAAGATTCCCTTATGTGATGAGTACCTGGTTTATCATGTCCTCAAAATAGTTCAAACAAAAAATGACATGTGACTTAATCTCTTAATGAAGGCCATCCTAAAAATGTCTCATCCTAGAGATCTCATAGCCAATAAAATATGGAATAATGCACTACTGGGCTGTGAAATATCTATGATAGTGGAGCACTTACATTCCCTCCTCTATATGATGAATAAACAATCATTATTTTTCATCCTTTAAAATTTTTGGTATAGAAATGGCTCATGAATACAATCTCTATGTCCTTCCAAGATATCTTATATTATTTCCCAATATCCTCTTTAATATGGCAGCAATACAACAATGGTACATGAAGTATGTTTATAGAAAGATTTACCCTCCAATATCTAGGTTTTTCATGATTCATAAGGATTTTATGGATAAACTTTATGAACAATATGACTTCTTGGGGTCCTCCTTCCCTAGTAAACATTTCAGGATAATATAGATGAAACAATGATATCATCTTTGATATCAAAGGAATGGTATGAATACTATTCTTTTACATGGATCCCATAATCCTTAGAAAGTTATCATGAAGCTGAACATCTATCTGATATCCATTAACTAAAGGAGGATTAAATTTAGCTATCTTAGAAGAATGGTGATTCCCAATATCCTCATGCTAAATTTTATTTTAATGAGAAGTAATTTTTTTTAAAATAAAAACAAACACCTTAGAACAATGGGAAACTAAAATTCAACGTCCACAGTTGACTTTAGTAAAGAACTACTGAGTTCTAGTCTCTCTAATTATGCATTACTAGTTTTTTTCATGACATTTCAATTCATTTCATTTATCTGGTATAACATACATCTCATATCACAGTTCAGTAGGAATGTATATAACACATGTGAATATATGTTTCCATACCAGTAGCAGTGCATGTCAAGATATATCCCTATGTGTGAATTATGATTCATGATTACTTAAATCGTTTCATATTAGGCCATGAGAGAAAGTCTAAAGAATAAAAAATACAATTGAACAATAAAAATAGAAAAATATTGAATCACCCAATGTTAATTAACAAAAACAAATACAAGAACATAGTTCGAAAAGAAATCACATCCCTAGACTCTCGAATTTTCCCATGAACATGTGTTAGCTCGACCCATGAAAAAGGTAATTACAAAGTATCAAAAAAATCCTAGTATCCTTTCTACCATTACCAAATATAAAATTTATTTTAAAGGAATGAAAACATTCTTCTATGATACCACTTTGTAACATAACTAGATCTGATACACTCTAACATGAAAAAAAAGTGTTGGTTACGAGACCTCAAGCATGACTCCATGTATTCTAGATTCTACCTACTAGTAGTGGGGGTATGAAATATATGTGTGGAGGCTACACCCCATAGAATGATGTCTCATAACATTTTAAATGATACATATAATAAATTAAATAGAGTATAAACTTAGTAGAAACCAACAATAAAATCTAACTAAATTACCCAAAAAATAATAGCACATATAATTTAATGACATAATGAAATTTATCTAAATGTCATGTTGGAATCAATATATGTAAAATACGAGAATACTAAATTAATGACTCAAAGTTCCATAGTCCCGAACCCCATGTTGATTAATCATCCAAAATCCCTCTCATCAAGCAAGAAGCAATCAACAGAATAATTATTTTCCCTTGTACAAACCTTCATCCACATAATATGCTCAGGTATGAAATGGCGGATCAAATAGTGTATGTGCATAAATTATATTGGTAGACAACACCGTGTCCAAACAAACTAGTCATATAAGAAGTGTATTCAATAAAGGGACAAATATGTGTATTAATTATTTCAACAATAAGTAATATATAACAATTACCTACTTTAGAACTAGGAGGGAATATATCTAATCTTGTCTCACAACCATTCTATCCAAAATCATATAACTATGGTTATGTGACCTTCCTCGGGGTGATGTCAGATAATCTTTTAGCATGTCTCACAAACATTCCAACTACTATCATATAACCATGGTGTAATCACAAAAAAACTGGGACAAATCCCTATAAGTAGTACATAATTTGGGTGAAATCTATATATGCTTTACAATACTTGGTTTAACACCATATAATCATTACATATTCCAGGTAAATTCTTTATAAGCATTAAAAACACTTGTTAAAATCCCTATAATAATAAACCATTTCGGTTAAATTCCAACAAGCATTACATCTTCTTGGTCAAAGCCCTATAAGAATTGCAGCATGGGACTGGTCCATGCCCTCTTAATATAAGAATTATAGTATATAAGTGTGAAAGTTTTAGGGAAATTTTCAATATATAATAATTTTACGAAGGCCCAAAATACATGTGATAATATAGTAGATATAAAAATATCACTTCACAATCCATAATGGTTAATTATTTGAATTACCATTTTTCATTCAATTAACACTTTAATTTAAAAAAATTAATCCATAGTGAAATCAATAAGAAGTAAACCATTACATATAAATTCTATATTTATAAAACACATAAGGTCTAATGTCATGAAAAATACTCACTAATAAATTATGTAACATAAATATATTCTTGGTTTTCTCACAAAACTAGTATCCCAAGCCAGGTCCAAACTCAATTGGAACCAGTGAACTTCAATGAATAATTATAATTAAATTATTCAAGTAAAATTGCTGAAATAAAAATATTTCATATAATTGAAAAATATCAAACCATAGGGTTATGATTTACAGCCCTACCTTAACTAATTGTGAACATAATGCTTTCACCGAAAAATGATCTTGAGGAATAAAGTGATGATGATCACAAGAAAGATCCTAGGTCAAAACAAATCAATATCAAAACCAAAAACAATCAAGGTAATAATATTACACATTAAATATTTCAGAAACATTGGTGAGATGGGAAAATTAAACCAAAACCACTTACCATGGATCAGTTGCATTATGGGGATGTCTAGAAGAGAGGTTTTCACTTTCAAATCTTATGGATGGTTTCCCTTGGTTGATAAGAGAAGAGCATCATGCTGGTGAATGGAAAAATCTTCTACAACACAAACAATAAATTAAAGGTCATGGAATTAAAATTTCTGTAACGATATTACACATAATGTAATTCTTTTAAATGAGATACAACAGAAACCCTCTCTTCTTTGAGGAATATTAAATGAAATCCAACATTACATGATGTTAATCAATTTATACAGTGTCTGAATGTTATAGATATGGGTTTTCATCCCATTTTCCTTATAAAAAACCTAAACACCCTTCAAATATTCTCAACTTACCAATATACCGCGATAATCCTAATCATAATTTTCCCCAAAATCCATCGATTAAAAAAATAAATATCATGACTTTAAGTAATTTCCTCCAAAAAAGGACCTCCCCATAGATCCTATCTAGTTTTCTAAATTTTAAACACATCCTAATAATGCATTTGTTTAAATAATAAGTATCCAAAATGAAATATTACAAAAATGTTTTAAAGATTGGTCAATACTCACCCGAAGGGAAAAAATTAATGAAAAAATATTAGAGAGATATACCCATAAAAGGCAGGGTCATACATTTCTTCTCATATTTGTATAGTTAATTCAACAGAGTGTAAAAAGTTATGAGCCTGAATATTTTTTTCTGAAATTCTCTTAATAATGAATATATATTTTATTTTGGAAGAACATTATTTAATTCCTTAACTAGTTCATCATTATTATAATCAATATTAAGGTAAATCTATTAGTTAGATAAATATATAATATTAATTGTTCGGATGTTATTATAAAAACAATTTTAAAAAAATGAATTCATTAATACTATCTCCCGAAATATTGGCTTCTATCAAAAAATTACTATTTTATTTTTCCTATGAAATATGATTCTATAGTTAGAAGAAATAAATAATAATCCCTCAATAATATTTCAATAAACATCAAACCATGGTGTCTTTATCCTCATCCATGGAATAAAATTCATGAGCTAGGACTTCCTTATTGAAATAGTGGGAATCAATTTTGGTCTCTTCCATGACATAATGAGTAAATTATTCATATAAATATGTTTCTCACACCTAAAATTCACTAAATATTAAATGATATAAACCTTGAAACTCCTCCGGAAGAACAATTATAATTGGCCAGGGAGGATTCTCAAATTATTTATATATCTTCATGATGTATTCCTCGGAAAGTAGAGGTAATTTCACTGCCTATCCCATTTTTCTATGTTTATTCAATTCATTGATATTAATGTTGTTTTAGGATAACCAATATTTCTATTACTCCATGACTTCGAACAACTATTATTCATCTTCCCACATCTCATGGGTATATGGTTCTAAATTATTTTGATGAGATAGGGAAGATTTGGATTTTTGTTATCTTGGTCACTATGGTTGGATTTACTCATAGATTATTCCTACATTCTTTATTTAATATATATATTTATACACTATATTCTGATATTATGGGTATGGATCCCATTGATAACATCTATAAATACATTTCAATCTCAAATATGGAATAAAATATGGGCTAAAATTATTTATCATTAAATATATTCTTATCATATGAAGTAATCTCATCATGTCTTACAAGAAGTTATATGTTTTTTAAGATCAATTTAGATTATAAGGTAAATATGAAATTAATAGAATGATATTATGGGGAAGAAATTTATTATTTAAAAATGATTTAAAAATTGTTAGTAAAAAACTTAAATATTATATAAAATCTCCAAAATAATCATATAAACCAGTATTTGTGGTGGTAAAAATATCATTTATAATTACCCTAAGTAAATATTAATATATAACATTAGTTTTTCTATTAAAGAGGACTTCAAAACCTCCTTTGAATACTATGACTCTTATGAATAATTTTTGTATCTTTAAATTCACTAAAATTGGAAAATAAAAGAGTCATTTTAGGGAACTTAATAAATTATAGAAAAAGTTGGAAGAAAACTCTGAAAAATAATTTTTAGTTGTAAATTTAGTAATCCATAAGGAAAATAAAAAATAATGATATATTACTGTTCTATGAAATATAAATTATGAATTAACTCTTACATATAACTTAGTCTTAATGACATTACTCATCGATATCCCTCAATAACCTCTCATGTGACTACCATCATATAATAACCATGAGTGTGAGGTTATCTTCTCTTCCTATGTTCAATAGAAGATCCCACCACATGACCAAGTGAATGAGATATTATAAATCTCTTTCAAACATCCTTTTAGGATATGAATACACCACTTTACATGGCTTGAGATCTCAAAATCACCCCCCCCATAAGATACCAACAATATTTGATATAATGGATAAAAAATATAGGGTAGTGAATTGTTATTTATTCATCGAGGTTGAAATATTACATGTAATAGGAGGTGAAAGAAAATAGATTCCCACACAAATGATCCTTAACACGCTCTACAAAATATATATTTGTAATGAAATGAAAATGAAAATTATTATAAATACATAGGGGGGAAACATAAGTAATTCACATAGTATTGAATCCCATAATTAAAATTACATAGAAATGGTGTATAGAATGATGCATGAAATGTAACAATGAAATTATAAAATAAGGACAAAAAATTAGTAAATAAACTAATATATGTTTATGGAGTTAGAATTTAAAAATTCATATTCACATATCCCTTACTTTAATTTATTACTCAATTTATCTTGATTTATATTCTAGAATAACTAACAAATTGAAATTGGTTATTTAGGAGATACATCCATATAAACAGTAATGCATTGTGATTCTTTTTTTTCATTATTAAGGGATTGGAAAAAATGAGTATTAGTGTTCACAATCCTTTTTATTCTTCACTCTTCAAGAACAAGTGGAACATTGATAGTTTTCACAACACATTCCCAATATGATATGATAGCGTTTATGGAGTATCGTATTACTCATTAGGTACATGCATGAGTTCCCCATGGTTTATTATCTATAACGGTGGACACAAATCCACATTATTTTAATTTTTTATTATTTTCCTAAATTGATCAGTACATATTAATAAGGTAATGTGGTTTAGTGGTTGGTATAATAGATTAAAATTTTGGACATAGACATAAATCAGTGTAACATTGAATATTTATCCAGTCGCAAAAAATTCAAAGTATGTCTCAAAAGACATCATGGGGAACATAGAACAATGATATGATTTATGGCTATCATTATAATATTTAAATCTTATGGATATTATAGTCAGCCATATATACCCCATTATAATTCATTTTAATAATATGATTCCAAGAATATCCTTTATTATTATTATACATTTGACTTAGTTATGCCTTCTTACAAAAGGAACTCAGAATAATCGTCTCCCAGTTTGTAATGAAATTTTTTTCCTTTTAAATATTTGAGATATTTAATTTAATGTTTGCAAATTTAGGTGCTAATTCACCATGGGATTCTAAGGCTTAGTGATCATTGATGTTGATATAATAAAAATAATAATTATATTATATCATGAGAACATATTTTTTGGAATAATATAATAAATACAAAAGTATGTCTCTCATAGTAAAACAGGGGCCACTATTAAATCCAAAATCTATGTTTTAACATAGTCAAGACATAACCCTTGAGTGTTTGAGGTGTTTAGTTTAAGAGTGGCCATAGTATTATAATTAATTGAATAAATTAATAAATTAACAAATTAATATATTAATAAATTAATAAAATATCATATCATTTAATATCTCAAAAAACTAACCCCCCTCTAAATAATCTCACATTTAAGAAATCCTATAGGTTTGCCCTATAACCCTAGGGATTCAAGAGGAGCCATGAAGGGGAACCCATGATGGAAAATAATAGATCATGTGTTAGGATTAGGTGTATCAAGGAGTTTGTATTCAACAAAATAGTTCATGGATCTTGCCAAAGATAATGAAATGAACTATTGATAATTTTTGATCGATAATGACTTGATGTAGGGAATTTTTTTTGTGGAATTAGTCCTCATTTGTTAATCCACTACAAATAAGAATTAATTCATAAAATAAATTGATTCATGGGTCAATCATTTATATTCTGACTTTGTATTATTTTCCTAGAACTAGGAATTGATTATATTTTAGTAATCATTAATTATCTGATTTTTTTACATTTTAACCATAAATACATTTATTCCGAGTTGAAAAGTGGATGAAATCTATTCCTCGCATTTTTGGTTTTTTCTTTTCTCCCCTAAATATTTTTGTGTTCATTTTCGATGTCTCATTTGTTCGGCAATTCTGTAATACTTGGAAACTAATCATTTCACAATATTTTTTGGGAACTAAAAATAACATTCATAGGTTTTAGTTTGATTCGATATCATGAAGTAGGCATGGTGTAGTGTGATATGAGATCAAATATATACCATAGACCAAATAGTGTATGTTCATGTTATTTTTGGAAATGCGATAATGTGGACCGATGAGAAGCATTTTTTTGAGTAATATGGGTGGTAGGATTATAGTTGTATTAATGGATTAGGTTTCATCAATACCAATTTTGAGTTCCTTGGTGGTTTTCATGGATGAACTGAAGGAGAATGTTTTGTGGATAAAGTTGAATGAAGACTTTGAGATTCTGAAAAATCAAGGGTAACATGCTGTGTAGTTCAGAAAAAATAGTGTAGTGTCTTATTATAGTAGTTATTATTTCATTAAAAATTAAATATCAAACCACATTTATACCCCATACATGACATGTGATCTTGGGGTGGCATCCCGGTATTTACCTTAGAGGTACATGGGCTTAGGACGGTCTTATTTCATTGGCACAAATACGGTTGAGCACTCAGACATGGATAGGTGCATGGGAAAGAAAAGAGTATATGGGATTGGGAAAAGTGTACACAAGAACTATAATAACCGAGAACCCATACTCCCCTATCCTGTGTTGAAATCCCTAACATTACATTCCCATCTTTAATAATAATAATTATGGGAAAATGTATTTTGGCTAAAACTGACAACATTAAAAGGAAACCATGGATCACATACAAATTGGAGGACCATTTAGGAATATATTTGTATATAATTAGGAAAAAATCATACCTAATTTATTAATATCAACTCGGAATTATAAACAACTGGTTCATAAATTTGAACATCATCTCCCGTTATAACCAAATTTTTATATATCACATGTGGTCACCAGCATCATCCTAGTAAAATTTTTTATATAAATAAATCATTTAACATGATTCTATAATACGTGGGGAAAATGGAAACATAAAAAGGATGAGATCATATGGTTAATAAGGGAACAAATAAGAATTAATAACTAAATTACATCAATGAGAATAAGAGTTAATAAGGGTATGACAGCATAATCAAAGTTAATGATTGAATCATAAAGGAACTCGGACCAATTATAATTGGGATCATAAAATATGAAAACATTTAATTAGAATGAGTCATTAAAATAAAAAAATAAAATCGATTTGATATCAATCTCAATTTTTGGAAATATTATAAACCCATATAAATCATTGAAAACATGTAATTGTATCTTGGTCCATTATAATAATTTTAATTCTTATAATTTAAATATCCATGTGGTCAACTTCTATACATGTCAATTTTTAAAATTGAATAGTCATATGACCAAATTACACACCCTATTTATTTTGGGGCTATCATGAACCCACCCATCATTGGTTTATTACATAACCATCCATTATTGGTGCACCGAGAAACCACTCATCATCAAATTATCATTGAGGCACCCATCATCGGTTTATCACGTAACCACCCCTGAAATCTCCATATATAATTACATGACATGAAATCCTTTATTTCATCACAAACTCTTAGGAACAACCATTTTCCCTTTTATAACCTAATCAACCCAGGGAAAGGAAATGTGTTTCTGGTCAATCACTTTTAATCATGATTACCCAATGGAAAAGAAATGTGTTCAATAAAAATATATTAGAAACATCGTTACCCTATGGAAAAGAAATGGTATCAATAAAAATATCTTCATAACATGATTAACCCATGGAAAAGAAATGGTTCCAATAAAATTATAATTGAAATATGATTAAACCATGGAATTGAAATGTTGTCAACAACAATTTATTTGAAACATGATTAACCCATGATAAAGAAATCGGTTCAATAAAAATCTATTTGTAACATGATCAATCTAATGAAAAGAAATGGTTTCAATAAAAATATAATTGAAACATGATTAAACCCTATAAAGGAAATTTTTTCAATAAAAATATCTATGGATCATGATTAACCAATGGAAATTTATGGGTTTCATAACAATCTTATTAGAACATGATTAACCCATGAAAAATAATTGGTTTCAAATAAAAATATCATTGAAATATGATTAAACCATAGAAAAATGGGTTTTATAAGAATATATTTAGAACATGGTTGCCTTTTGGAATTGAAATGGATTCCAAAATAATCTAATTGAAGTAAGATTAACAAATAAAAGGAAATGGGTTCCATAATAATCTCTTCATAACATGGTTATGCCATTGAAAAAATGGATTCCATAAAAATCTATTTGATTCGATCAGAATTATGATCATATAAATAAAAAAACCCTAGTGGTTGATAAGTAACAACAAGGGTTATTGATGTTAATTAATGGAAATAAATTCATAATTTAATTAAAAACATTTATGAAGGAAATGGCCTTTTAACATTCCAATGGGTCACTTAGCAACTTTAAACATTTGAATCCTAATCCACATAAATGAATGAAATTAATTGAAACATAGAATATCATAAGAATAATTATATTCATGATATACCATTTCAAAGGATTTTTATATACACATCAAAATTTAATTTTGGATTATAATATAAAAAATGTCTCAAAGAAGGTGAATTCTGACAAAAATTCATTACAAATTTGGTATCTTTGAAACAATGAAACACATGAAAGATTGATCAGAAAAAGGATATGTAAAACCACATAAATTTTAGAATTAAAATCATAAAATACATTTTGGGTCATTACATAGACCACAAAATAAATATATGCGGTGAATATGGAATATATCTAATAGAAATAAAAGTTAGACGAGAAAACCACTTTCAAATATCGTATCATTTGAGTGAGAAAAAATTAATGAAACAATTATGAGTAAGAAATGTAAATGCAAAAAATAAAAATGAAATATAGAATTAAAATAATAAGATTCCATTTCATGCATATTCTTGGAATAACATAACCAATTACCTATAAGTTTAACCTAATGAATGCAAATTGTGATAAGAATTTCCTTACCCTTAGTGTGTCTTGTTATGTTTTTCGTCTATATTCCTAGAAACTAAACTTATTTTAAATCATTAAATTATTAAAAAACATTAAGAAGTTTATTTTTAATTTTTTATTCACTTATAAAAAAGTTATACAAAATTACATAATAAATAATGTTTAAGTTGAATGTATTGACCATATTCATCTTATGTCTCAAAATTGACTTTGATTGTCCATCACTTATCAATGAAATCATTATTTAAATATATACACAATAATAACCATGAAATAATTATAAAATAAGGAAAATAATTATACTTTTAGAATAATATAGTAAATATGGTTTTATAATATATTCCATCATTATGAACATGATGATGGTAGGCCATACGTACATAGGAGTAACATTCATAATTTTCGTTGATCATTACATAAATTTTGTATGTAACCATTATCATTTCATATTTACCATTATATGATAAATACTTTTTTTAATTATATATGTCTATACAGACCATTGTTATGATGTGGTGATGAAAATTTAATAATAACATGGCTTTGGGGAGGTGGTAGTCCACCTGTCCACAAACGACATTATCACTTTTTCATTGTGTAAAATAGAAAGAAGAAAAATGAGTTTTTATATGTCCAGATATATAACTATATCATGAATATAATAAAAATTTCATTAATATATTTTATTTTTATTAAACACATCCTTAATACATTTCAGGTAAATAGTGAATGAATCACACCACTTTGAGGATATGATAGTCCACAAATCATTAAATGATGTTACCATTTGATAAAAAACTAGAAATCATGAAGCTATGTTTTATATAATAATTATAAAAGCATAATAACATTATAAATATCATATATATCAAATAAAAACTGAATTTTCATCATTATTTCCAACCATGAGAGGTAGTAATGGATGAATGAACGACATCAGTTCCGGAGGCGGTAGTCTTTAGTACACACAATTGATGACTTTTTATCCCTTTTGATTAAAGTGTGTAAATATCTAATTTGAAACCTTAACATAAAACAACTCAGTATATTTAGAATTATAATGTTATTATATAATCGTGGCATAAAAATAATTAATGTTTTTTTGAAAGAAATAAACTAAAAGTGATCAATAGAGATTGTTACATATTTTTTATGTAACTCCTTCTAGTTTGTAACATTATGATTCTAGGAATTATTATATATATGTTGGTATATTTTATGTAAATCATTTTTTATGAAACAAAATGGAATTACAGGGTTTTTGAGAGGGGGATGGTGGGTGTCTTTTTATAGTGTAGAGGGACTCCAATTATTATAAGTATAAAAAGGTAAAGACTATTGGGAGGTTTTCCTTACATCATGTTCCCTAAATAGCGATCCCAGTTATATCAAATAGGTTATTAGGTCTAATAATTTCCATAAAAAATTTTTGGTACATGTTCATAGGTAATTTTTATCATTAAAATTAAATTTTAACCACTATGTAATCATATTTTTCTATTAATCCATATAATTAATTTCTATTACCTTCAATAATGTTCTTGTAAAAAGACAATAATGAACTTGTCAAAAATTATAGAAAATTAGATTCTAAATAATAAATCCATTTTCCAAACTCTAGTCACATAAGTGGTATAAATTAATTTAAAATTAATCTTGTATACGGGACACCAATACAGGGTTTTAATGTGAAAATGATCGAATGTTTGCGGTGTTTTATATCTATAATCAAGATAAAAATGATTCGGATGACATAAATTGGATAAAATTATATAATATTGTTATAATTATAATTTAAAACAATGTAAAATAAAAATTAGCACAATTTTTTATTTAGAAAAAAAATGCAGATTTCAATTAAAATTTAGTGCCATTCACTAGTCATCTTAATATGATGGTTCTAAAAAAATGCCAAAAAATAACCCAAATTTAACATTCAAATAAGAATTTCCAAAATTAAGAAAAAAATTTCAAATAAAAATTATAATATTTTTAATGTTTTGATTTCCAACAAGTCTTCCATTAAAAGTATGTAAACCCACCTTTTAAAAATATATAACATTTCATGCTTAAAAATTGGATTTATTTTCATCATAAGCCTATAAAAAATATTTTCTGAATTAATTTAAATTTTATAGAATATATAACCTATGTAAATTAATAATAACATTCACTTATAGTGAATAATTTAATTTATTAATATAAACTTCTATTCTGGTCCAAAAATTGTTTTTTCATAAAAACACATCCCTAATATTCAATTGGTATTTATATTCATTTCTACATAATTTTTTACAAAACGATTCACAATATATGTATATGTAAAAAATATATTGATAATTTAGTTAATAATATTCATCACTTCCATTCCAACAACATGATGATAACTATTCTTTTGATGAAATAATATTAATAGTATATTATAGTCCGGTAAGACTTAGCCTTTGTAGCACCACCAGTTTGAGTTATATAGCCTTTATTATTCCTTTACATGGGTTTAATGTTCTTAGGATAAGTTGGGAAGATATTTTGAGAGATTTTAATGGCATTGAATATGTTTTGATGCTTTTCTAAGGGTACATGGTTTGAGCACAATTAGCAAAAACCTTATGGGCTCTCCCAAAAATCATGCAGGGGAGACAATGGGCTTCACACAACCTACTTAAGGTTTTCTAATCCTTGAAAGGAAACTTTATATACCCCTTATCTCGAGGAAGTGGCATGAACATGGTTAGTGCATGGTTTTCCAATTCATGTGTGCTAACCGTGCAACCACATAAAAATGGGTGTTTTAAATCTGGGATGCCTTAGGGTTACCTCACTACATTTCCAACTTCCTCCCACTCAAGACTCACTTAGGATTTTGGGTTCTCAAAGGGTTAAGGTTCTCTCTCACACATTTTCATAGAAAATAAAAGGGTTTTCTTGGGGGATTGAAGGTAGTTCTTCTCGGTTATGTCTTGTCTCGTGGTTCTTTGTGGTTTCCTCTAGATCTACATCTCCCTCTCTAACAATTTTCTAGATCTACACCCATTGTGTATGGATATAGGGTTTTGGTTTATTTTTGTATTGATATAATGTCTTTTTTATTATAGGGAAGGAGGTCAAGAGCGGTTTTCGGGGAGTGTTTGGCCGCAATGGGGTGCGGTTGCTTGTGGGTCAAGTTTGTCGTAACTCTAAAGGTAAGTGGCTTGTATCTCAACTCTACATGGGTAGAATTAGTCGTTTTGGTAAAATTAATTTATTTTTATAGACACTAATTGTTATAGTGATGTGTGAATCTTTTTAGAAACCCAATTTTTGGTGATTTGGGGGATTTTTGTGAAATTGGATTACTGTTGCGAAAGGAGGCTTCTTCTGTGAATTTAAAATGTTGAATTTAAAATAGTTAGTGTTAGATTATGAAAAATGTTTTTTGATTGATGGTTTTCAATAAAGATATTGTTTATTTAAATGTTTTTGGTCAGGGAAAATTGGTTAAAGGGTGTTATGAATAAATGAGTGATTTATTGAAGTGAACTGGCATGTGAGGTGAATGATGGTGTGCTTTTGTGTGGCCTTGGTGCTCCGTGCTTGGTTGTTGATTAATTATTGTGGATTGTGTGGATTGTGTGGAAGTGGGTTAGAATTACCACTATAAAAATGGGATGGATAGTGGATGTAAGGGCCACCATTAAAGGATAAGTGTGTGGGAGGTACCATTAGTTGTAAATGTAGTGAATGGGTTGGACCGAAGCTCAACTGTTTTGTTTGCCTGATTGTGTGTAGCTTATAAGATGGAATTTTCTCGGCTAATGTGTAATGGTGAAATGGATTTTGGAATTTTTTTTGGCTATCTTGTGTGATTTCATAATTTGGGTGGAAATGTATTAGTAATGGAGTGTTTGTCTTGTTGTAAGTTGTTGAACTATTAAATGTTTTATATAAACTGTATTATGTAAATGTGCTAATGGTTTCATCACAGTGTCCTATTTAGGGAATTCATTTGGAAAAAAAACTACTGAGTATTTGTAATCACCTCTAGCTTTGGAACATGGTTTCTTTTGTAGATGTTGTATTATAGGATATCAGTAAGAGTAAATCATATCGTTTTGCTAGAAGACCAGCATGATGCTTTGGTGATGTTGTGGTGCTTGGAGCATGGGTCTTGCTCTAGAGCTATGGATGGTGTCCTACTTCTGTTGGAGTCTAGTTGTAGTATTCTGTTTGGTACTCTAATATTTTCATGGATTTATTTGTAATGTGGGATTGTTATGGATTCATTTTTTGTATTTTGGTATGCATAGGTTTGGTTTTTTTACATGCATCATGTAGTTTGTAGATAGTGGATTTTTTGGTTGGTAGGTTTTATCTCAAGTGAAAATCATTCCCTAATTTGTTCTCGAAGCCCTCATAATTTATTTCCATCCTTTTACGCTTTGGGAATATCTTTTATGTCCATGTAGAATTCCTTTTCCAACTCAATACAATGAGATGGGGTGGGATGGTTCAAGTGGTATCAGTTTCTTCTGTCCATAGCATTCAACTGAGAGTAGGTGTTCGATCTTTGGTGTTGATCATTGGTCTTAGTGTTGAAATTCATTCTTGGTCTATTCCTTGAGTTAGGATGGTTGAAATATGTAGGATTGTTGGAAAACATGGAATGTATAGAATATAATTATTTGAGCTAACCCTTTTTTCAGAACCTCATGTTACCAAGGAGTTGGGTACATAATTATTTGGGAATATTTATAGGCATTAGATATCTCATTGTCATGGGTGTACCCAATGAGATGAGCATGGAATGCATGGAACAAATGACTTCCCACTAGGATTCATATTTCATTTGGGTATAATGATCAATTGTGTGATATTAATGTGTTTATTTTGAAAATCAATATTGGGTTTCAAAATGAAAGTATATAGAACATAGAACTTGTGGTATTATAAAAATGGGTTGATTTTCAAAACATGGTGGATTTTTCAGAATAGTGCAACATGAAAAATGTGAACTTATGAAAATACTGGTTGTGATTATTGTTATGTTATTGAATTTATAATTGTAAACCCTTTATTTTTTATCGGAGTGTGACGTATGGTTGTTTTTGTGTTGATAGAAATGGAACAGGGTAGGCGTCGTAGATACCAACTGGAGAAAGCTACTGAAAATTTGGTTCCACTGGAGCCTCAGGTGAAATAGAAACTAGTGCAAAGTATAGTGAAATCTTTCCTTGACGTGGAAAGTGGGAATAAAGTGAATGAACTAACACATGCAGATCATACAGTTCAGTTTCAAAGGCAGAATCCACCCATATTTAGTAATGATTCAGAGTTAGAAAGGGAAAAAGGTAGATGAACAAAATAATAGAATATTTGACTTCTTGGAAACACTGACAAAGATGAAAGTGAAACTAGCCCTATATTTGTTGGATGGTAATTCCCTCCATTGGTGATAGCTGGACGTCCATGCTGGGACTGATCAAAGTGTGACATGGGAGGGGTTTGAGGAATTGTTTAATAATCAATTCTTCCCTTATACGTTCAGAATTCATCATACAATGAATTTCCTTTTTTTATGTAAGGGAATATTAAACTGATGGAATATACGACTATGTTTTTTAACATATTTTGGTTTTCACCTAAGGTGAAGGATAGTACATCATTGAAGGCACAATGTTTTGAATCTGGTTAAAACTAGGAAATTCATTCCAAGATAGTGGTGTTTTGTATAGATGATGACACAAAAATGGTGAATCAAGATATAGTGAATGAGCGTGATCTTATGGGAGCTATAGGTGGGGGATGTATGTTGGTACCCATGGGTAATAGTTGGAGATCGAACACTAGTTTCAATAGGAATAGGGACACTTATTTCCATGGTGGGAGTACGACTCAGAATCCAATGAAAATATCGGTGAAGCTACCTCTAATGCCTTAGGGAAAGCCATGATTTTTTTAGTGTGGTTCAAAAATCCATATCAATCTAGATTGTATGGAACAAAATCAACCATTCCATAATTGTATGTAGATGGTACATCTACATCATTTTTTTAGGAATGCTCCGAGGTTGGGTGTCCATGACACTCCTAAGTGGTCAAAGGGGTCTTAATCCTCGATGGGATGGGGGCACCAGCCTACCCCTTAGATGAAGAGTAAAGTGGTTCATATTGATTCATGGAATAAAATGATGCCTCAATAGAGTAATAAAGAGCAGATCATGGTAAGAAAGAAATTTTTTTGAGAAAATTAGTTTGTGGTGGATGATTAGTCGGGACAATCCATGGTGCGAGGTACAATTATTTTAAATTTAATGTTGATGAAATATTTATTTGATATGGGTTCTTTTCATTATTTTATTGCTTCTCTCATCATTGAATTTTGGGTTTAAACATGCAAAAGATGACTTATATTTTGAATAAAAAAATTCTTATAGGTCCAAGAGAGTGTTGAGCCTTCTAATGTCGAGGATTTTTTTAGTTTTGGTTGGATTCAAAATGATTTGTGATTTCTCAGTGCTTGATAGACATGCTTAGGGTAAAATTATAGGAACGGATTGGTTAGAAATGTTTAAGGCCAACATCGATTGATATGATATAATATTTCATTTTGTGAAGGAGGATGGCATTAAACATCTCTTTAGAGGGGAGAAGAGTGCATAGCAGGGTGAAACATATTTTTTGGCACCAACATTTTCCATGATCTCCTATTAGTTAGAGGCATTGTCATTGAAATTTATGGAAGGTATGGAGAAGAGTGTTCTTCCAAAAGTTTTGGATTAGTAAATGGATTTATTTCCCAAATAATTATCAGGGTTTCTACTCGTGAGAGAAGTGGAGTCTATGATTGGTCTCCTTTCAGAGACCACTCCTGTATCACTTCCATCATTCCTAATGGAATGAAAAGAATTATATATTTAAAGGTGCAATTAAAATAGTTATAAAATAATGGGTTCACCTAGCCTAGAATGTCTCTATGGGAATCACTGGTTTTGTTTGTTAAAAATGAGGATGGATCCATGAGGCTATGTGTTGATTATCGTTTAATTAATCAGGTTACGATAATGAACTGATATACCAATTAACACATTTATTATTTGTTTGAACAGTGGAGGGGATTTGAGTGCTTCTACAATATTTACATGACTTCAGGGTATCACACATTCTGAGCGAGGAAGGATAATATTCCGAATATAGTTTTCAGATGTAGATATGTCCAGTACAATTATGTGGTTATGCCCTTTGGTCTATCAAATATATTAGTACTGTTCATGAAATTAATGAATCAAATATTTCGTAGTTATATGGAATATTTTGTTGTGTTATTCGTGGATGATATACTAGGGTATTAAAGGACAAGGGTAGAGTATGAGAAGCACTTGGTGATCATGTTGGGGATTTTAAGGGATCACTAGTAGTATGCCAAATTGTCAAAGTGTGACTTTTGGATACAGGATTTTCATTTCCGTAGCCTTGTTATTTTTCATAGGGGTGTTTTAGTTGATCTAGAAATGATAGAGGATGTTTTCTCATGGAGGCCACCAAGGAACGTTTTTGAGATACAGAGCTTCCTTGTTCAAGCAGGGTATTATCGATGTTTTGTTCGTGATTTCTTATGATTGGAATTATAGCTGATAAATTTGACATGTATGAATTTCCTATTTCATTTTAATGAGAACTTAGAGAAATGATATTAATAGTTAAAGGGTCACCATAAATCAACACCAATCTTGGTTTTTCCAGAACCAGGGAAAGGGTACCTGATGTACTATGACGCATCAGGATCAAGATTGGGGTGTGTTCTCATGAAGGGGGATCATGTTGTAGAATATGAATCACAGAAGTTGATGTTGCATGAGAATATCTATCCAATACATGATTTGGAGTTGGATTAAATGGTTCATGCTATAAAATTGTGGCATCATTATCTCATCGGATACGTGCTAGTTGATGCCAGACATAGTTGACAAGTGGTTAGAATGTGAGGACTAGGGGGAAGAGATGTCTTTTTTCCGATTTCATTCTTTCTTGACATGGATGGATTAGTTAAAGAGGAACAAGAATCATATTCTAGGTAAATGGCATTGGGGTTGATACTCAATGATGGGGAGACCATTGATAACTGTGAAATGAATGAGAATTCAGTCTTGTGTTTTCAAAATCAGATGTTTGTACCAGTGTCTTGTCGGCAGGAACTTCTCAGGTCTTATAATCATTCTAGGTGGGTTGTCCATCATGGAATTCATAAAATGTATAAGTCCTTGAATGTGATGTTTTGGTGGTCTAGTATGAAAAGGGAAGTGGTTGGGTGTGTCTAAATATGCATGACTTGTCATCAAGTCAAGGAAGAGCATCAGTGGCGAGCAGGCATGTTGCTGTCTTAGCCTATCCTAGTTTGGAAATAAGGGCATATAGAAATGGATTTTGGGATAGGTCTTTCGAGAACGGTCAAGAAACCCGATTCCATATGGGTGATTGTGGATAGACTCACAATGTTGGCCAATTTAATCCCGATTTTTGAATCTCATACAAGGAATGATTTGTCCAAAATCTATATTCAAGAGTTGGTAAAGAGGAATTTTCTTCCAGATTCAATTGTTTTAGAGAGGGATCTGAACTTCAAATATTTTTCCATGAAATCCTTACAGCAAGCCCTAGAGACACAGTGGATGATGATCACAGTGTATCACCCATATAAGGATGGCCAATCTGAGAGGACTATACAAACATTGGAAGACATGTTAAGTGATTGTGTGATAGATTTTTCTAGTTAATGGAAGGAGAGATTATTATTGGCGGAGATCTCCTATTATAATAGTTATCAGGATTCAATACATAAGGTTCCATTTTACCCCTTGTACGGGTGTCGATGTTGTTCTCCATTATGTAGGGTGAAATGGTTGAGACATCGATGATCATACCAAGACGTGTCCAAGAGACTACCAAAATGTTCAAATTGATCCGGAAGAGGACAATGACAGCTGAAAGTCATCATAAATCATATGTGGACCATTTTCGACTATCGTTGTTTTTCAAGGTGGGTGATCATGTGTTTTTGAGAATCTATCCTAGGTTGAGACATCGTCGGTTTGGGAAGAGGGGTGTGTTATCTTCAAGGTATATTAGGCCTTTTTAGATACTTGATCAGATTGGGGAGGTGGATTTTCAATTTGCTTTTCCACCATTGTTTAGTGTAGGGCATAATGTGTTTCATGTGTCGCAGATGAAAAAGTATCAGCAGAAACCTGACCATGTGATTCGTTGGGATCATGTTCAGCTAGAACATGATTCTTCCTTGGTGCACGTGCTAGTGTGGATTTTGGATAGGCAAGAGAATGTCTAATGTGGTAAAAGAATTGGATTAGTTCGTGTTTTGTGGAATCATGTTGAGATTCAAAAGGATATTTAAGAATGGTATAAAGAGATGGTCAAGAAATGGCCTGAGCTCTTTCGGAAAAGCGATGGTTCCTTACATTCTGGGGACAAAAATTCCAATGGTGGGGAGGGTGTAGCACCCCCTATTTGAATTATATTTTATTTTTAGGCTTTTTTATGTTTTTAATGTCATTTGGATGAGTTAAGAAGTGGATAGGAGAGTTTGGAATGGTTTTGATTAATTTGTGAGGCTTTTCTAAGGGACCACGACATGAGCACAGTTAGGGAAAACCATGTGGGTTCTCCATGAAACTGTGCAGTGGGAGACATTTAGCTTCACATGGCCTAGTCACAGTTTTCAAAACCGTGAAAGGAAACTACTTGAACCTTATCTCTTGAGCTAGTGGTGTGCAAACGGTTTTCAAAACCGTGCGACCACTTAAAGATGAGGTTTTTAATTCCGGGCTCCCTCACGGTTGCCTCACATCATTGTAAAATCCTTCCCACTCAACATTCATTCGTGATTTTGGGTTCTAAATGGATTGAGGTTCTCTCCCTCATGTTTTGGTATTAAATTGACGGATTTTCTTGGGGGATTGAAGGTAGTTATTCTTAGGTAAGTCTCATCTCATGGTTCATTGGGGTTTCCTCTAGATCTATATCTCCCCCTCTCTCAGTTTTCTATATCTAACCCCATTGTGTCTAGGTATTTAGTTTTGGTTGTCGTGAGTGTTGATTTTAAGGAATGTAGATGATAGGGAAGAAGATATAGAGCGGTTTTAATAGAGAATTTTCTTAGAGTGGGGTGCAGTTGCTTGTCGGTCAAATTCACCAGCACCCTAAAGGTAGGTTCCTTCTCCTTAAACTCCACTTGTATAGAACTAGTTTATATGTACAATTAAATTTTTATGGTTAAGAGTAATTGTTATAATAATGTGTGAATATTTTTGTAAACCCAATTGGTGCTAATATAGGTGATTTTTGGGAAAATGGGTTTATTTTTCAAAAAGGGGATTGTTTTTTTATTTTAAACTATTGATTCTAAAATAATTAGTGGATGATTATGAAAAATGTTTTGTGAAAGAAATATTTTAATAAAGATTTAGTTTATTAAAAAAAATTTATCCATGGAAAATTTTGTAAAGGGTGTTTTCAATAAATGGTATATTTATTGAATAGAATTCACATGTGATGGGAATGATGGTGTGATTTTGTGTGGCCTTTGTTCTTAACGCTTGTTGGTTGATTAAGTGTTATGAATTGTGTGGATTTGTGGAAGTGTGTGGGATATACCACTGTAAAAAGGGTATGTATAGTACACATAAGGGCCAATATCAATGGATAAGTAGGAAGGAAATAACACTAGATGGAAATGAAGTGAACGGCATGGATAAGAGCTCAACCATTTTGGTTTCCTTTTTGTGTGTCAATAGAATGATGTAATTTATTATGCTATTGTGAAATTTTTAAATGTATTGTGGAGTTTTTTTTCTTTCCTATGTGTTTTGAGTATTTGGGTGGAAATATCTTGGTAAATGATTGTTTTACTTGTTGTAAGTTGTTTCACTATTTTATTTTTTATATTATATGCTTTATATAAATGTACTAGTAGTTTCATCCTTATGGAATTTTTAGAAAAGCCATTTGGGGAAAACCTACCGAGAATTTGAACTCACCCCTACTTTGGAACTTGTGTGCTTTTTATGATTCTATATTCTAGGACACAATTAAGATCAGTGCATCTGATTTTTTTAGTGTTTTGACATGATGATTTGGTGATGTTGTGGTGCGTGGAGCATAGAGCTTAGTATGAAGCTATATAAGGTGTCATAGTTTCATTGGATTCATGTTTTAGTGTTACAATTAGTACTATGATTTTGGATTTGTTATATTTTGAATCTGGGATTGTTATAGATTACATGGTTTCCTTTTGGTATGCATGGGTTTGGTTGTTTTTCTGACTTGCCTCATGTAGTTTGTTGATAGTGGATTAATTGTTTTGTTGGTTTTATCTCAAGGGAAAATCTTTCCCCATTTTATTCTCGAAGCCCTCAATATTTACTTAAAAGCATTATAACCATGGGAATGTATCTTAAGACCCTGTAGCATTCCTCCACCCTCTCAAGAAAATGATATGGGGTTGGATGTTACAACCATTCATGTGACAAATGTGATCAATGAATTTAAATGTTTAGTGCAACACTAGATAAACATGATGTTGTGTATAGCAGAAGCATAACAATTCATTGTTCGTAATTAAATATAATAAAAATTTTAAATTTATTTTTAAGTATATATTGCATAAAATGATGGAATTTTACATCCTTCCCCCCTTAAAATGTATTCCTCCATAAAAATCATCTTATTTATCAAATGATTATCATTTATAGAATCCATT
The DNA here is from genome assembly GCA_963277665.1 of Viscum album. Lineage (NCBI taxonomy): Eukaryota > Viridiplantae > Streptophyta > Magnoliopsida > Santalales > Viscaceae > Viscum > Viscum album. The sequence goes on from OY728127.1 coordinate 278,197,931, forward strand.
TATTGAAACCCACATCATAATAAAAATATAACACACTCTTAAAAATGTGATGTGATATATATAATGGCTATATAAAGTTACACATAACTAGGTTTCCTCATAGAGAGAGAATTGGTGAAAAAATAAAAGAATTATTTTGAAGGATAAACAAAATCCCATTAAATAATAGAGAGTGTTCAAGAAAATTCGTAATAAAAATTCAATAAAAAAACCAAAACCAAATAGGTGTGTAAACTTTCATTGATATCATCAAAAAATGGAAAGAGGATAATATTTTATTTCATGATCCTTTTATGATATTTGATGTATTTAGGTCATTATATTTAATGAAAAAATAAAGAAATAGAATTTCTTAATGAGTATAATTTCACCCTTTAATAAATTTCATCCAAAATATCATATATATTCTCTAAACATTGATTTTTTAAATGAATTTTTAATTATAAACAAACTTAAATCAGCATTTAATAACCAAATGACCATTGAAGATATTATCTCTATATTCCACCTATCATTAGAAATTAATCAAAACCCAAATAGTGATCCCATAGTATGCAAATTAAAAAAATTAATAACACTTAAAATGATACACTAATATTCAAAATTCGTTAGTAATACCCAAATTTCAAGATAAATCGTTCCATAAATAAATATCTTTAAAATTATTCAATACTAACCTGAATAAGTTCAAAACATAGTGATTAGAATGGGTAGATCATATATTCATCCATGATAAATCAACCATTATTCGTCAAATAAATTCCCATATGTTTCAATAATTAACACAATATTTTCCAAAATAATTTCATGCTAACCAAGACATCATGTAGGCTAGTGGTAGTGCACAAAACCATTATCATTATTTAGTCATGGGTTCAAGCCCCACCACCTAGCCGTAAGTGATGGGTTTTCACCGATCAAACAGGTTGTCATTTTTTATTATTTGAAAATGAAAATTATTTCCTCAATAAAAATTATCATTTTGATTATATGGGATAAACATTTATCATCATAAAAAAATCTCTAAAAATACCATTAAGATCTCATCACTTTAAACCACAACAGGGTGTCAAATAATTTAAATTATGACCATCCATTATCTTATTGATGTATGAAGATATACATAAATCTAAATAAAACATACTAATCACCAAATGTATCTAAATTGACTTTTAATACAAATTATAATGAATCATAAACCACACTTATAGATCTAGTGTATAAATCCGGGAATTTTAATTCTTGGATTTGATCCCGATAATTGTGACCCAAATTTTATTCATCTAAATATTAAAAAAACAAAAATTTAAACATTAATAACATACATATAGGAATTAATTTTAGTTTTATAGTTTTAACATATTTGGAATAACTCTTATATAAAAATTTCACATCAACACGGACTGATAAAAAATTAGTTTATAAAGATGAACCTCATATGTCATTATACCCATATTTTCTTATTTACTATTCAAGAATAAACCTATTCCTTGTGAAATAAATTATACAAAAAATCATTCAAAATATTTTTTAAATCATGGGGGAAAAGAAAACATAAGATGGTTGATCATCTCTATTGAGTAAGGGTAAACATAAGCATTATCAACTAAATTTTTTCAATGAGAACTAGAGTTTATAAGTTTTTTATGAGATAATAAATATGTATTAGTGAATCATAAAAGGACTTATACCCATAAAAACATGAATCATAAAAGGACTTATACCCATAAAAACATGAATCATAAACATTTAACATTCTAATGTGTCACATACAACAATTTAACTTTTGGATCATATTCCCCAGGAATGAATAAAATTAAATGAGAAATATAATATAATTAGAATATAGGTATTCATGGTATATCATGTAAAATTATATGTATATACACCTCATAAATGAATATAGTTGTATAACATAACAAAATTCACAAATAATGAAAAATTGAGGTAGAAATACATTAAAACTTCAGTAAAATTGAAACAATAAATCAGATGAAAGAGAATTCATAAAAAGGGTATGTTAAAACACATAAATTTAAGGATAAGAATAATCAAATACATTAATGTGGATTCTAAACACAACATAAGAAAATATGTTGGCAATATGGAATATATCTCACAGAAATTAATGTGAGATGAGGGAAACCCTTTCATTGATCATATCATCTGAGTGAGAATAAAAAAAATGAAATAATTATGTGTGAAAAATATAAATTCAAAACATAAATTTTTAAATATATAATTAATATAATAAGAGGTTATTTCAATCATATTATTGGTGTAACATAACCTATGACATATAATTTTAATACAAAGAATGGAAATTGGGTTAAGAAATCCCTTACCTTAAGTATGATTTTTTATTCTTGCCCTCTATGTTCTTGAATAATATACTTAAATTAATTATTATCTTGATTAAAATAAATTCCAATTTTTATTATTAATTTTTCACTAATAAACATGTTATATACAATTACATATTCAATAATCTTTAACTCGAATGTTTTGAAAATATTTTGCTTACATTTAAAAACCGACATTGATAGGTCAAATATGGTCATTAAGGTCACTGTTTAAACACATCCTAAATAATAGAAATTATATAATCATAAAATTATAACATCAATTAATCATTTAAAATAATAAATTAAATATGGTTACGGAAAATGAACCAATGTTATGGTCATGGAGATGGTAGGTCATGAATACACATGAGTAATGTTCAAATTTATCAATGACAATTATAGAATGCATATAATTAGTGTTTATTAATATATAATTTACATTATATGATAAACAATATTTAATTATATATATATAATTCTTTTGATGTGATGATAAAATATTAAGAATCACATTTCATTGAGGTGGTCGTAGTCCACACGTCCATGAATAATGTTATCACTGTTTCAGTTTGTGTAATGGAAATAACAAAACTGTATATTTTATGTAAAGATATATAATTATTCCATTACTATAATAAATAAATAATTATAATCATATAATTATATTAAACCCATCTTAAATACATTCCATGTAAATATTTAATGATCAAATCACTTTGAGGAGGTGATAGTCCCCATGGCCCCAAACGATGTTATCATAATCCCTAAAATGGAAAAAATTAAGGCATCTGTTATATAAAAATTAAAAAATTAAAATATCATTATATATCATATATATCATATAAAAACCATAAATACATCATTATTACCAACTAAAAGAGGTTTTAATTGAATAATGGATGACTCTAGTTATTGAGGTGGTAGTCCACTGTACACACGAACGATGATTGTGTGACACATTTAATGGAAATGTGTGAAGGTGTAGGTAGAACCCTAAACATAAAAAAAATTAGAATATTTATTATAGTAAAATTATTACATAGTCATGGAATTAGAATAATTGAAAATGGTTGATTAAAAATAAAATAATAGTGATCATTGAAGAATGTTACCCCTTTTTCATGTAACTCCTTTTAGTTTTCACCAAAGTAATTCATTGGTTTGAATTATTACAAAAGGGTGGATTCTAGTATTAGAGAAGGTGTTTTGGGATATTATTTAGGTATATTTTTTATAGTGAACCATTATTAACATACATGTATTTTACATCATCATAGATTAATATCTACTACCTTACAAAAATACATTCCTGAGGACTGTAATAGTTTACTGTCTTTGGATACATGGAAACACAAACTTCTATTAGTGTGATTATCCTAAAAATATCCCATAATGTTCTACACCTTTATTAATTCTACCTCTAACCTTTCTTCATATCATGTTGAATGGAAACGTAAGAAGGTGTGAGCTCAGATGATTAGTAAGGGTAAACAATGGAGACATGTAAGAATAAACATGAACATAGGGGTATGGAAACACAGTCATAACATTAAAAGATCATACCATACATATAAATGATAATAAACATGAGATTTGCGATAATGGTTGGCAGTTTATAAGACATGATTCATATTTAAATAGATATAATGATCCATAAAATTTTACCTAATGATTAAGACATTGAATTTGAGGAATACACATAAGAATAGAAAATGTTCTGTCAAGGATACCTACCAGGACCATTATTTTATGTTAGGCATGGGCTATATCCTGTGTACCTTCTTCAGTCGTGGGATGAAAACTGGTGTAACCTCTTACTTTTAGGATGGGGCTACAACCCATGAACCTTATTGTTTTTGGGATTGGCCTATAATATGTGTACCCAATTTCTTTTAAACATGGGATTCAATCCATCTATCTTCTATATTTCGGTCTTGGACTACAACCCCCTTTCTTTTATTCACATGATCTATCCCATGTACCATCTTGTTTTCCTTCTTGGGCTGCAAACATTGTACCCACTAAGCTTGTATACAAAATATCATTACCCACTTAATTAGAGGGATATATAGTTCCCACCCATCACATAAACAAATCCTACATGCATGTGCCACAAAGCATACAGCATGTCATAACTCATAAAAATAGATTAGTTCTATAAATATGATTTCATATCATAGAAAATGAAATGGGTATCATTAACATTTCATCACATCATAACCTAGGTAAATGATATATGTTTCTTAATCATTTCATCAAAGCATAACTCGTGAAGAGAAGCAATATTAAAAAGAAAATAACATGTGGAAGTGAAATGGGCATCATAATAATCATGCCATCAAATAATAATCCATTTAATAAATAATATGAATTGAACCATTGAATCATTTCCTAGAAGGGATTGAATAACATAAAAATATGTCATCTTATATGGAGGATAACATGGAAAAATAATTTGAAAACATTTCGTGAGGAAAATATTCTTTCTTGATTGAAATGTATTTTTTAAAACAAAAAACATTTTTTAAATCCATTTCATTTGAAAATACTTTGAAAACATATAAATAAGGATTCATATCATTTTCAAAACACTTTCCACTGAAAATTTTAAAAAGTTGATTGAACACATTTTGAAAGAAATTTCCTTGAAAATTTACAAAATATACATATAATCATTTTAAAAACATTATCATGGAAAATAGTTTCAAAAATTATAAATAAACATTGAATTATTTTTGGAAACCATTTGATGTAATATAAATGATGTGGCAGTGTTATCGCACTCTTTGTCACATTGTTTTTTAATTTTTTTTATTCTCTTTTTTATTTTAAAATGTTGATTTTTATTAAATAACTGATAAATATTGTGTTGTTGAATTTTTTGTGGAAAATAATCAATTGTAGTTTTAATCGTGTTTATTTAGTATTCATTATTATTTTTTAAATAATTCATAAATTATATTAGCCTTGAGAACTTGACTTTTATTTATTTATTCTTTTATTTTTACAAAATTTTCATTCCAGTTAGTTTTTTAATTTTTTAATTTAATTTATTAATTCTTTATTCTTTAAATTTTAAATAAATAAGTCATTTTGGTTTTCAGTCTTTTAATAATTTAATTAGTTTTAACAATTTAATATTATTGAAATAATATTTTATACTTTTCCATAATTATTTCATTAATTATTTGGTTAATGAATATAATAAAGTAACAATAGTTGTTTTAATTTGTTTTGAATTAATTTGTTTATAAAAAAATATATTTATTCTTATAATGAAAGCATAATTAATATTATCTTTTAATTATATCTAATTTATTTTTTATTTAATTATATATTTTTTAATTTAATTGATTAAATTATTGATTCATTTTTTATTTGTATTAAAGTTTTAATTAATTTAATTTTTTATCATGCTTTCGTATACAGGTGTAGCGGTCGCACGGTCCTATGCCACCATTTTCATGCTCACAATGGCACCGTTCCACCGTGACTATCCCACAATCACAGTGCCACTTATCTTTCTAAAAACCGTCACACCGTTTCAAAGGAAACGGTGGCACGTCTCACCATTCCCCCATCCACCGTTTCACCTCACTATATAACCATTCTTTCAAAGCCACCCTTCCTCATGGTGGCACCTCCATATTCTTTCACGGACTCACTACTCCCCCACTCCTCACACCAGCTATAAGACCGAAAACAACAAGAAACATGACATAAAACCCAAAATCAAATCAGGTCAAAGCCTTTCACTCAGTAGAAAATCGAAACATTGATCTAAAAATCACGAATAAGTAAACTAGATTCAAAATAAAACCCTAGGATAATATATAAACACCAATTTTTGAACCTACCTGAAAACTTTTCCTCAATCCTCACCCAATTCAAGTCGGAACTTGCTGATTCCACCTCGTACTACCTCTATTCACCCATACCGGAACACCTGCTCACCCCCACTCCGCAACGCTACTCACATTGCACAAACGCTGGTCCGACCACACCAGAAAAACCCCTGGCCTCACCGATAACCCCATCACTATATCACTGAAAACTCTCCCCTTATCTACCATCACCTCATCTTTCTCCCTATGATACTGCTTTACACATTAATCCCTACCCCAACCGTAAATCTGCACCCTTCCTTGCCACTGTGTGACCGCCATCAGGCCTAGATTGCGCTCACCCTGACCCTTACTTCATCCTCATACTGAGGTGCACTGGTCTTCCACCCTGCAATCCCTACTCCACCAGAAAAACCCTTGGCCTCTCCTCCATAACCCATGCCAAACCCCTTCTTCTTTTCAGCCCGCGCTGAGATGTCACCATGCTTTCCCCCTTATTTTTTCTCCCTCTCTACATGAACAGAACCCCCCCTCTTCTTTCATTTTCATTTTATTTTTATTATTATCTTTATATTAGATTATAACATATAATAATGTATGTATATAATATACAATTTATGTTAAAATATATAATAAATATAATTATTATTACATTAATAATATATAATTGCGTACATTATTTTTATAATTCATATATTATGTGTTATATATGAAATTAAATATAATAATAATAATAGGTATATAAATAAAAATATATAACTTATATATATAATATTAATTTCTTATATAACATATATCTTATTAATAGTTATTATTTTAATAATAATATTAAATATTAATATTTTTTATTTTATGTAGTGATATAAATATATAGTGTATATAATTATAGTTTCATTATGTTTGTATCTAAATCGCGTGTGGTTTTTGCAGAGGGAGGGTTGTGCCTTGTCACGCGTACACCATTTCATTCCGTTAGGAGAAACTGCTCTAGTGATAAGTGTGAAGGAAGCAACACAATGAATGATCCACGTGGAGGTTGGGGAACACATCAGATGAGATTCTAGATACTTCAATTACTGGGTGATTAACATTCATCATGGGAAGGAGATAAAGAGGAGATGATAGGTAGATTCGATATTCATTCTGGGAATTCATCCAGGGAGAGGTAGATTAGATCAGGGGGGAATTCAAACCATCATTCCATGGGGGAGAGCATCCATTCATTCATCGCGATAAACCCTTGATCAATATCATCACAGAAATAGAGGCAACCAAACACTAAGTAGGAGATCCACATCGAAGCATTTTCTGGAGAGAGGAGTAATCTCACCGGAGATGTTTCTTAATTCATTATCTGTTTCAATTTGTTTTACTAATTTAATGTGTAGCTAAATATATTAGGGGAATAGGGCTATAGAGAACTGATCATCTTTCTATCTTTCGTGTTTTGTTTGTTAGGTTGGTCAGTATGATTTCATTGATCAGTTTTTTCTTCTATTTATTTTGAGTATCATTTCACATTACCTTACAACCAACATGTGTGGTAGTGAATCATTGCACTTTTGGATCATTGACAGAAGTACCGAGAATTTGGAAATATCATTGCATCTATTATACAATTTAAGCAGATTTGTCCAAGGGGCATGATCGAGAGATCGAGATTCGAGGAAGTTAATTGATTTGTGTTGATCCACTGAACTGGAAACTTAATGTAGTAGCACCATTTTTCTATGCACTGAGTAATTGAATTAAACCATGCAGAAGAGAAGAATGTCATTTTAATCAGTTCAAAGCAGCCTGAGGACCCTAAAATCATCATTAATGTTTTTTGTCGGTTTAATCCATACATTTCACCATTTCACCCTTTTATTGAATCACACTCTCAGTGTTTGTTTCATTGTTTGCATTTAGTTTTTGTTTTCGTTTTATTTTATTTTTGACGTTTTAGATTATAATTTGTTCTAACACAATGTAAGTCCTTCTCTGTGGTTCGACACCCTTCTTACCATAGTACTAGTAGTTTGTTGGGTTTATAAATTTTAAAATTACGGGTACTCAATGACTTTACAGACAAATTTTAGTGTCGTTTCCGTGGAAGTCACATGCAACCAAGTTAAAAAACACAAAAACTATATTCAAATTTAACAAAAGAAAAAATAATAAGCTTACAACAGTATAAAAAAAATCTCATGAAATGTTTTTTGTTGAAACTGTACGCACACTAGAGATTCTAATTCAGAACATGAAGCTCCAATTAAAGATATCAAAAAGCACTGTTCTTCACTTAGAAAACAAAATAAACATGAAATTTCGAATTTAGATAACATTGCTAGAAATCAAAATATCAATGGGCCACAAACCTTAGTTCCTCCCCCCTGAGAGACCTAAGCATAGAAAGTTCCATAATCCTATTGTATAAAACAATCCATCCAACTTCAAATTGTACTATAGGTCTAGGAGCTATGAGATCAAACAATCTCATCTTTCAAAACTTCCATAATTTAATGATCTTCCTAGAAAGGACTCCTTAGAGTTTATCAATGATTTTTATGGTTCTGTCTAGCAGTTTCCTCTATGAGATCTTATGAGGAGGAGTTGAAGTTAAGGTTATTTCCATTCTGTCTAAAGTTGAGGGCTAGAACATGGTTTCAAATCTTTGATGAGGAAATCTTTGAAACAAGGGAAGAGGTGTGAAATTCTTTTGTATCTAAATCCTATCCCTGGAACACCACCATTGAGGTTATGCATAAGATCATTGGATTTGAGAAGAATGAGGGAGAACTCTTTCATGAAGCATGGGATATCTTCAGAGATCTTCTTAGATAGTTCTACAACCATTAATTAGCTCCCCATATACACATGGAGACATTATATAATTCCATCACCCCTACAATCAAAACATTGATGGTCAATATTCAGGATATGATTTCTCTGATTCCACTGCTGATGAGCTGAAACAATTTTTTGATATGTTGGCTCAAAAATTTCAGTACAAGTTCACTAGGAAGGGAGTCTTCCATAGGACAGATACAAATCCTCAAGCTGTTGTTGTTAATTAATAGTATCCTTAGAGAGAAATGTTATCACTGTGGGATGTTTGGTCACACAAAGTTTTATTTTTTAGACTTTGATCTCCCTATTTAATGTGATGAGAGTGCCCGGTTTTTCCATTACAGGGAAAGGAATCATGATTTACATGATCAACGATCAAATCCATACCAATCTGGATATCATTGTCTTTGTAATCAATCAAGGAGTTAGAAAGGGGTCTCCAAGCTACCCACTGCCCCATCATTTCTCCCACATCCCAAACTAATTTTCAAGAATCATTATGTGGATGGATCTTCTAATTATAAAGGGGAGTTAAAGGGGATTTAGCAACAAGTGTTGAGTGATATCAGCTCATTTAAGATGGATGCAAATTCTGAGATTCATAATTTAGAACACTAAATGAGTCAAATGGATAAGAATCAAATAGGTAAAGAAAAGAGAAAGCTTCCCACCACTTCAACACCCATTCTAAGAGAAAATGTGATTGTAGTAACAACCAGGTTAGGTTTTAAGCATAAGGAACCAGTTATGGAACCACCTAGGAAAGAGGAAAATTATGTTTAAGATAAAATTGAAAATGAAAATTTGGAAAATCCCAATTCCAGAAATTAGGAAAGTGAGTTCCAAACTGAATAGAATGTTTAAAATACACCTGATAAAGCTTTGGAACCAATGAAAATTAAGTGGGAATTAATTGAGGAAGTGAAGAAGAAAGTGGGGTGTGATGAGATGGTGAATAACCTACCTGTTCTAAAACATTATGCACTTTCCATTCCCTTCCCTGAAAGAGTGAAGTAAAGTGATGAACCTACTGAGATTTTTTAAATTGATTCTAAGATTCATCATTAGCATGCCTTTCTTTGAAGCATTGGATAAAATATCTTCATATGTTTCATTCACAAAATGGTTTCTTAATAACATTAACGATTGGAAGAAATTGGATAAAATTGATCTCAATGCGGATAATAGTATAATTGTCCAAAAAAAATATTCCTCTCAAATTAAAGGACCCTGGTGGCTTTATCATTCAGTGCTGAATATGAGGAAGTGGACAACATAATTGTCTGTGTGACTTAGGAGCAAGTATCAATCTTATTCCTTTATCATTATTTAAAAAGTTGGGTCTTTGGGATATCCAACCTACTTCTGTTTTCTTTCAGCTTGCTGATGGGTCACTCACAAACCATTATGGTAGAGTGGATAACCTATTAGGAAGTGTAGGAAAACTCACACTGCCCACTGATTTCTTGAGCCTTGATACGGAATGTGATTAAAATGTTACAATCCTCTTAGGCATACCCTTCCCTTCTACTGGTGGAGCCATCATTGTTGTCTCTAAAGGTAAACTCACCCTCCAAGCTGTAGATGATGTGGAGGAAATTTTGGTGTTTGAAAAGACATTTTATGAGGTTAGTTGTGATGTGATAGATGTCACTTTGAATCAATGTTACCAAATTGAGGTTGGAGCTAAGTATGGGTCTTTCCCACTTGAGGTCATAGGGATAATAATTCCCCAACCCACTAGATTTTTTTTCTTGGTTTCTTCTCTTTCCCCACACCCTCCTGTTGATGAGGAAATTCCTTCTTTAGAACCCATTTTGGAGAGTGAATCATAACTTTTTCCTACACCGTGTTAGCCTGTTTATGAACGTTTCCCTTGTGAAGTTGACTATGTAAGAATTCTGGAAGCTAGAGAAAGCTCTAGGTTCATCCCTTCTAAAAAACATGATGATTTCCATTATAAACAAGTGCATTTCGTTGATATCATCTTACCTAACAATTTTGATGTTATGAGTGATTATTTAAAACCTCAAATTTAAGTATTCACATCATTTGAGTCCTCTATGGACATTGAGAACAATTTTTTGAAAGTTGAATTTGATAAATTCTTCTAGGAGATTTCTGAGTTGTCAGAGTTGTGAACAATTCCAGAACATTTTGAGGTTTTTTTTGATGTGTAATCTTCTGTTTTTGAGTTTGAGAAATAAATTATGTGTTATGGAATCTCTGGAAGTATTCTTTATCGGATCGGTAATTTTCATAGGAAATTGTTGATCATTTGATGCACTAATGAACTGATTTTTAGAGTCATAGTTTGAGCTAGGAAACATGAATTTTCATAGTGATCTGGATGAATTTGGTAGAATTTTGATTAGTACTGAAGATGAAAATGTGTCGAGTAGTTCTTCTCTTGATTCCTTAGACAATTGTGAAGTTTACACCATTGAAAAATATTTCCCGTTAAATGATCAGGGTTTGAAATATTTAGGGGAATAAGGTCTAGATAGGGACTTTAAACCCAGCGTTGCATGTGAGGCAACCCCTGGTTTACCTTGTTTTCTATTTTAAATTTTTAGATTGAATAAATTATCTATCTTTAGTTGTTTGAATCTCTGTTTGGTGAAAAATAATTCATGAATTTACTTATCAGTAGATGTAAGTGGTCTGGTGGTCCTGGTTTTCTAAGAGAACCATGTTTCAGTGCTAGCCACATTTGAAACATTCGTGGTGGAAAGAGGCTGTCATTGGTGATCATTGGATATCACTCCGAAACTCATGCTCTATGTTGAATTTTACATATGTTTTTAATTCTTGAACACTAATGTTAATTTCTTTTACCTTGTTGGTATTGAAACTGCACATCCAGAGTTCATGCACAAGGAGAATAATGGGATGCATTATGAAAATTAATTATGAAGCTGCACAATGAGGGGAGTAGTGTTTTTATTCTGACATTTGTTTTAATCCACTAATTTTTATTGCATAATGTTGTGAATTAAGTGTGGGATAGTTCCCACTTGTTTTTTAAACTAGTAAATATGTTCTCTTGCAAGGGTTTTTAGTTTTCTAATATGTACTCAGTTGAAAATTTATTTTCAACTGATTTGTTAAAAATTATTGCACCAATTAGATTCAATTTCATTATGCTGCTTCTACATATCACTGCTAATCATGCTACAATTTGAATTATGTTGAATAATCTTTTTTCAGCTCTTAAAAATTAAAATCCTGATCTTTTCAAAAGGATATACTCTTGATTGCGGGTGATGGTTGGTGGGTTTGGGTTCTTCTATTATTGTTTTTATTTTCATTCAATTTTTGTGTGTGAAAGAAATTTTTTGATACTCTTTTCTACCCCTCAATATCCTTTTTCAGCTGAAATATCTATCTATTTTGATCATTAACTATATTCCAACTTAGAATTAAACATTGGGGACAATGTTGGGTTTTATGTGTGGGGGAGTGGGTTCATTATAGTGGCATGTCAAATTACCCCATTTTTAACATGAGTTTGTAAAAAATGTTTATATTTTTTCATAAAAAAATAAGAATTCATTCAAATCAAATTATTTCATCACTTTATGGCTATTGTAGGTTCACTGGTATGTCAATTATGTCCTGTTAGTGGATAACTGCTCACTAGTTGTTGAGAGTGGCACTTAGTCAAAAACGGTTATGCGTGAATGATTTCTAAGTTCAATTTTTCACTGTCTCTATAGATCTATATGTTTAGTAATTGAGGATGGGAGTGTGACAGGATAGGTTTTGTGGACTGATGATCATCACATAGAGTAACTAGAAGTTCTCATAGAAACCTAAAGGACTAGTATTTTTTAAAAATAATATTCAATCACTTTAGGAATTCTACTCAATTGATTATTAATTTAGTCATTTGTAACTTGAGTAAAATGGGAAAATGGGATCCCAGGGTGAGCATCTGAGACAGGGTGGAATGGGTGCATTTTTTTGATTAAATAATTCCAATTTCAATATTAATAAGTGTTATGCACAGTGAATTGCACATGGAATATGGTTGGGAAAGATTAAAATAATGTTCCCTTGTCAAAAATGAACTCATTAAGGTGAGGGGAATTTTGAACCTAGATAAAGAATGGAGAAATTCACCTTCTTAATATTCATTTAAGTTGAATCAGTAAAGTGATCAAATTAATAGACATTAATTTTTCGAACTTGGGGGAATTTATGAATGGAAGGTTCCCTTGGTTATGTTTTGAGTTCCAAATTATCTAACTTGTCAACACTCCTTAGATTAGAGCTTGAATTGGAAGGTGAAGTATGACAGTTATTGAATACACATAAGAGGCAGGACATACTTGACAATGTATGAATTCACGAGGCTTTTGACATCCAGTGAGAATCTGAAGCCTAGAAGTACATCATTTTTTGAACACCTTTAAAAATCATGACTCATTGGTTGGTCTTTCTCCTCTAGGTATTAATGTTTAATCATGCTCCTTTTGAGTTGAAACTGACAAATCATCTTTCTGTTTTAAAGTTAATGGCATACATTTGTTTGAGGAAAAACAAGGTTTTATGTGTGGGGGAGTTTTATGTGGAAGTGTTTTCACACTCTTCGGCACATCCTTTTTGTATTTTTATTGACTTTTTTATTTTAAAATTTAGTTTTTATTAAATAATTGATAATTATTGTGTTTATTAATTTTTTGGGTTAAATAATCAGTTGTATTTTAAATCAAGTGTCTTTAGAATTCATTATTATTTTTAAATAATTCATAAATTAAATTAGTCGTCAAAATTTGAATTATATATATATATTCTTTTATTTTTACAAATTTTTCATTTGAGTTAGTTTATTAATTTAATTAATTAATTAATTATTCTTTAAATTGTAAATAAATAACTCATTTTTGTTTTTATACTTTTAATAATTTAATTAGTTCTATAAATTTTATCTTATTCAATTAATATTTTTATTCTTTTCTTTAATTAATTCATTAATTAATAGGTTAATTAATTTTTATCAATTAACAAGAATTTTTTTTAATTTGTTTTGAATTAATTTTTTTATAACAAAAATATATTTATTCTTCTAAATAATCCATAAATAAGTTTATTATTTAATTTTACCTTATTTATTTATTATTAAATTATATTATTTTTAATTTAATTTATTATTTTATTAATTATTTTTCTTTGTATTAATGTTTTAATTAATTTAATTTTTTGTTATGTTTTCATTTATAGCAGTAGTAGTCACATTGTCCTCTTCCACCATTTTCTTGCTCATGGTGGCACCATTCCACCGTTACTGTCCAACACTCACGGCGCCACTGCTCATTATGTAACCTGTCTCACCATTTCAATGGAAATTGTGGGACGTCTCGCCATTCCCCTAGCCACCATTTCTCCTCACTATCTCACCGTTTCCCGCAGCCACCCTTCTTCACCGTGGCACCTCCATATCCTTTCACGAACTCACCGCTCCTCCTCTTCTCACACCAGCCATAACACCACAAACAACCAGCAGTAAGACACAAAACCCAATCTCAAATCAGATCAAAGAATTTCACTTAGTAGAAAATCGATATATTGATCTCAAAATCATGAATCAGTAAACTAGAGTCAAAATAAAACCCTAGGATAAAATCTACACACCCATTTATGAACCTACATGAAGACGTTACCTCAAACCTCACTTGATTCAAGTCTGAGCTTGTAGATTCTTCCCCACACTGCCTCTGTTCGCCCCCAGTTAGAACACCCACTCACCCCCACTATGCAACCCTACTCACCTTGCACAACCGCTGGTCCGGCCTCGCCGAACAAACCCATGACCTCCCCGAGAACCCTATTTCCATCCTGCTAAAACCTCTCCCCACATTTAATCTCGACGCAACCCTCTCCCTATGATCCCACATAACACTTTATTCACTTCCCCTATTAAAAATATGCACAACACCATGCCGCTGCACGACCACCGTCCGACCTGGATTTCCCTTACCATGACACTCACTTCTTCCTCATCCCAATCTGCACCAGTGTTCTACCCCACAAGCCTTATTTCATTGGACAAACCCCTATCCTCACCTACCAAACCTGTTCCAAACCCCTTCCTCTTTTTATCCCATGCTGAGACCCCACCTGCTTTCTGCCTTCTTATTTATCCCTCTCCCCACTAACAGACCCCCCCACTTCTTTTATATTTTTATTATTATTATCTTTTAATTATATTTTAACATATAATAACGTATTTATATATTATATAATTGATATTAACATATATAATAAATATAATTATTATAACATTAATAATATATAATTTTGTACATTATTTTTATTATTCACATATTATGTGTTATATATCATATACAATATAATAATAATAATAATTGGTATATTATTAAAAATATATAAGATTATATATATAATATTAATTTCATATATATCATATATGTTATTAATAGTTATTATTTTAATAATAATATTTGATATTGGTATTTTTATTTTAATTAGTGATATAAATATAGTGTATATATAAAGATAGTTTCATTATTTTAGTATCTAACTCATGTGAATTTTTTGTTGAGGGAGGGTTTTGGATCGCCCCACGCGCACCATTTCATCAGTTTGGAGCGACTACATTAGTGACAAGTGTAGAGGAAGCATCCCAATGAAATCTACACATGGAGGTCGAGGAACACTTCAGATGATATTCTTGAGACTTTGATTACTTGGTGATTAGCATTCATCACAGGTATGAGATAAAGAGGATATGATAGGAAGATTCAATATTGATTCCGAGAATTCATCCAGGGAGAGGGAAAGCGGAGCATGGGAATTCCAGAACATCATTCAGTGGGGGAAAGCCTTCATTCTTTCATTACGATCAACCAGCGATCCATCTCATCACTGAAATAGAGGAAGATAGACACTGAGCATGCAATCACCATCGAATTAGTTTTTTGAGGGAGGAGCAATCTTGCAGGATATGTTTATTAATTCATTATCTGTTTCTATATGTTTTACTATTTTAATGCGTAGTTTAATAGATTAGTGGAATCGGGTTGTTGAGAACATATCATCCATCAATCCATCATGTTTTTACGCTTGATGGCTCAGTGCGATTTCATTTCACAACTTTCTCTTCTGTTTATTTTGAGTATCATCTCACATTACCTAACTACCGATAGGTGAGGTATTGAGTCACTGCATTGTGGATCATTGACCGAAGTACCATGAATTGGAAAAGGTAAATGCATCTCTTCTATAATTTACGTAGATTTATCCAAGGGTAAAGATCAAAAGATTGAGACTCAATGAAGTTAATCGAGCTGTGTTGATCTGCTGAAGTGGAAACTCAATGGATTTGAACCATTTTTTTATGCACTACATAATTGAATTAAACCAAGCAGAAGAGGATAATATCATTTTAATCAGTTCTAAGCAGCCTGAGGACCCTAAAATCATCAATACTTTTTGTTCTCTATTCAAACCATAAATTTCACCATTTCACCTTCGTTTTCACACCCACTCTCTGTGTTTGTTTCATTTTTTGAGTTTAGTTTTTGTTCTTATATTATTTTTTTTGTCATTTTAGTTTTTAATTTGATCTAGCACAACATAAGTCCTTCTCTGTGGTTCGACACCCTTCTTACCATAATAATTGTATTTTTTTGGGTTTATAAATTTTAAATTTATGCATAATCAACGATTCCACGACCAATAACCTTGAATACTTATAGAGAAATATTTAACACATTTTGAAAATAATTTCATTTAAAAAAATATGAAAACCTAAAAAGAATTCTATAAAATGTTTTGAAAGAATTTTTACATGAAAAATCATGGAATGTGATTGAAATTTTTTAAAAATCCATTTCATTGAAAACAGTATAAAAAAATTCTTAAAAATTATCCTTTTAAACATATAAAGGAATATTCAAATAAATGAAAACTCGTAAATCCGTATTTTCCATACAAGGTAAAATGAACATTCCTTTTTCATGGTAAAAATGGTAGAAAATTGACCTGTTTAGAAATTGGCAGGAATATTACATTGAAAAAATTTGGTAAAATACAAAAATGGAAAAAATTAAATTTATATATTAAAATATAATGGAAAAATATTCATGGAACCCTTTTTTTTAAAACATTTATTTTCCGACTGAATAGGGGGTAAATATGGTCATTCAACAAAATAAATTTATAAATTTTATTATTTACAAATGAGTAGAAATATGGCTCCAGTACATGAGGAAATCCTAAATAAAAAGAAGAGAAGAGTATTCAAAAATGTTCTTGAGAGATGGGTTAAAATATTTCATCAAAGGATGATTCGTCACAAATAATCTGTAAAAGCGATCATATTGTTTCCATAAACTCTTATATAATGGTAAGATTGAATCATACTCTCCATGTATGAAATGAAAATTACATGAAGCATATCATATCATGAAAATATTGGGATTCATGATATTTTATATGAAATGTTAGTATATACACCATAAAATTCATTAAGGCACATAATAAAAGATGAGTTTCAAATAAGGAATGTTGTGACAACCCTATTTTTTGAATTTGATAAATTTGGAAAATTAAACCCCATGAAAAAAATTTCCATTTTTTTGTAAATACCTTTAAATTTAACTATAATATCCATATAATACATCCATTTTCTTTATACACACCGCAAAAAAGGTATGTGTGGTGAACAAAGTATGCATCTCATGGAAATAAAAAGTGAGATGAAATCCCCATACCTTGTGTCTTGACTCTCAGTGTACTCATACAAAAATATGGTATAATAAATATATATTTATTATATTTTTTTCAATGAACCATATTATTACTTATAATATCATATATGGATTTATTTTGACTTTATATTACCATATATTTATCAATTTTATGTTAATGGGTCACTTTAGGCAATATTCACTTTGTTTTTCGCATGTTTCATAATTTGTTATATATTTGGTCCAAATACTTCTATCATGATTTATGGAATGTAAAAAATTATTAAAATATAATTTATATTCATTATATTTTTATTATAATAATATTTAGAATATATATGTACAAAAAAGAAGACAACATTCATGGAGACGATAATCCATACATACGCATGAATGCTATTTTGGTTTTTATTATCGTATTGAATAAAATAATGTAAATGAAATATGTTTATATTAATTTATAAATATCACTGATCTAGTAGAATTATTAAATAATATATTTCAATTAATTTCTCTAATATCGACCATAATACATTCCATGTAGTGTGTGAATGAACCACATAACATTAAGGGGGTGGTACTCCACACATCCTGAAATGAAATTATCATATTTACACTAAATGAAATATAAAAAATTTTATGTTGTAAAATTAATAAATAAGAAAAAAATAAGATAAATATAAAATATTAAATATATAAATATAGATGGCATTATTATGGCCACCATGAGAGGTGGTAAAGGAAAAATAAATAATAACCATTTAGTGGGGAAATTGTTCTATATACGCACAATAATATTTTAATTACCCATTAAATTGAGGTGTATGTATGTATAGGATGATCCCTTAGAATAAAAAAACCTATAATATTTAGTATAATATTTTTTTACAATAATTAAAGAGAGTGTAGGGGTGGAAATTGAAAATTCAATAATGGAGTTTGAGTGAAGGCGTTTCCTCTTAATTGGGTATCTCCTTTTGGTTTAGGCCAAAAGGATTCCTTGGACTACATTCTACCCAAAGTGAAAAATCAATGAGGATGGTAGGGATATTGTTAAGTGTATTTGATAGATATTGGTGGATCATAAGTGGTTTGAGAGTTATTAAGAAGAGGGATAGGTGGTGGTATTTTAGAAGGAAAGAGGAGTGAAACTTTGGTAAATATTTGAATTCAGAAATACACTAACATTTTTCATGTTGAAATTTGATACAATAATGATACTAAAATTATAATGAATGTGTATCCTTTTAGAAGGGAGGAGGAGTGAACCTCTTGTAAATATTTGAAGAGGGAATTACACCCACAGTTTTCATGTTCAATGTGGATCCAATAATGAGAAAAATATTATAAAATTTAGTATAGTGTCGATATATGTCCATAAAATGAATTTTTATCATGTTTATAGGTTTTTTTGGGACTTATCATTACGATTTGGTTCATTGTTAAGATTAATTTAACATCAATTGATGTAATTAATTTTTTTCACTTTCACTAGTATTTTTGTCAAAAACTAATTGGACCATATTACAAATTATAAATGTTTCTAATTCCAAATATATAATCCATTTTTACAATTTATGATCACATATGTTTTAGAAATTAATTTTAAATTAATATTGCTGTCAGGTCGACAATGGAGGTTTTTAAAGTAAAAACATTCAACAGTTTGGTATGATTATGTATCCAATTTCAATGTGAAATTGATATCAATAATATAAATTTTACCAATTGATAAAAATAATATCTAATTAAATATTGAAACCAATTTAATCTATTATTCAATCTTATAAATAAATTAATTGACAAGTAGTTTTGAACTAAAATTATATATTACAAACTATTGAATAAAAAAATGAAACCTTATAGAAAAATACCAAAACATTATCCTTACCTAAATATAAAATTTATATTTCAAAGAAAAATATTATTTTTACATATTAATTCAATAAAAGTTCCAAATTTTGTATCTAAAATTTTTTCTCCATTAAAAGGAAGAAAATGTAAATTTATAAAAATATATGTTTTAATCATAAAATCCGGTTTGTTCTTATATAATGTTTATAAAATAAATTAAATGAATGAAAAAATATTTTATTGAATATATAACATATATATTCAATTAATATTAGTTACAAATTGTATTAAATTTCATTTATTATGGTAAAAAAACATTGTAACCATAAGAATGATAATATTTCCTTTTATATTCAATCAAATTTCATTATCCATTATAATTAATTAGTAACTTATGAATTCATATTATTTTGTGTAAACAACACATTTTCATAAATTAGTTAATAATATTCATAACCTCTTATTAAACATATAGGTTATATATTATTATACTAAAAAATCAAATTATTATAATATAGTATTGTTCGGTAAACCTAGGTCTTCCATGTTATGAAATCCATCTAGAAAAGTCATTATTGCATATAATTCAATATAAACATGATGTTATGTGTAGAGAAAACTAAACATTATGTTGCGTGTAGTGTAACATTATAATTGTGTTCCATATAACTCAAGACAAGCATAATGTTCTAATGTAAAATTAAATATCTTTAGGGTTGCATGAAATGAAAAATATAAAAGACGAAAAATTAATTCTAGAAAAATAATTCAAAAAATCTTGGGATGTTACGTTATACCTCTATTAAAATGACTTCCTTCTACATAATTCATATAGGTTATCAAAGGATTAATACATTCTATTTTCTTTCATATAAAGACACATCAAAAAAATAAATACTAAAATTTCCCATAAAAAGGGAGTGTTAGAATGATAATGGTTACACGAGGTAACATATAACTAGTTTTCCAGAAGAGGAAAATTAGTTGGGAAGTGAAAATATGGACACAAAATAAAAATATTGTTCTATTGGAGAATGATATAGAAAATCTAAAGTATAATGTTAAAAATCAGAAATCCAAAATTCTTCAATGAACTAAGGGACCATATGATTCCTCAAAAATAGAAGTACAAGGATTTTATTTTTGGTTTCAAGAACTATTTTCATAAATTTAATGAATTAGATGAAAATTTATTCTTTATTTTTTTCCAAAAACCCCTCCCTTCATTTTTCTTTGATCTTCTTCACCTATTTTGCTAAAAATAGGGGTGAGATTTTCATTCCCAAAGTTGTAATAGATCATGAGATCCATGATATGCTGTCCAGTTTAACATCTCTTATCATCAATACAACATTATTTATAATAGGTTATCCAATATACATAAATCCTTATGTGGTAAGATAATACTTTATTTTCACAAACATCAAACAATGTTGAACTTAATCATTCCATAATTTTTTAACATCATAACCCTTCCAAAGTATCAAAAATCAAGGAATTAGAATTAATTTCATGAATCTCATTATCATTTATCCCTGAAATATCACAAACTACCATTTTTTTGTCACATTAAAATCACATGAATAACCTCATCATATATTCCCTTGAAGAATTATAATAACTATAATTTCCATAAATCCTTTTCAAAAACATGATTGCTTCCTTATACCAATTATTACTGGATATATTCTATAAATCCAAGAAGTTATAATCTTTATCCTTGATGAAATGGACCATATGGAAATAATTATTTCTAGGGTAATCTGTACCATCCAGTTTACTTATTCATTCCAACATATCATTATCAAAATATCATTATCATAATTTTAAGAATTAAAAATGGGTTACCTTCCCTTAATCAAAATAACACCTTTCCATGAAATCACTTTTTAATTTCTTCATCACCATTAATCATGTCATTTCTAATCCATAATAAATACTTACACCAAAAATACATGTACATTACATCATTTATATAACATAATATTTGAATTCCAAAACATAACCAATTCATTAATTCTTCATTATTTTAAACAATAAATCATCAATCATCAATTTATTCCTTAATACTTATTTTCTAGCATATAAAATATGAATCATTTCTTATGGTTCCTCAGTCACTATATAATCATAAATCTTATGATCAATGTAAACAACACGTGAAGAACATCACTTAACTTTTACATGTAGTTTGTTGTCTCTGTATCTTCAGAAGTATATCCAATACTCATCACACCTTCCTGACTCTCCTTATAAAATTTCCCCACGTAATGTATATTTTTATAATTCCCATAATTTTTTCATATGAAAAATTCAATATTAACTATAATCTATATATTTATATCCATTGACTAAAACCAGAAACCATGGGGTGAGAATCACATATCATATAATAAAGACACATAATAAAGAAAAATTACATAGGGTATAAATCATGAAACCATCCTCCTAATCAATGACACATTATGTTTATCCTAGGTTATTCATAGTCTTCATATATTCAAATCCTTTATAATGGTTTTTGAATCTGTTATGAATTTCCAAAACATATCCACTTGGAGTGTCCAGCCAAGTGCGCAGTAAGGCTTGTAGTAATGTAGCAGATTACCCTAAGTCAGGTCAGGATATCTTTTTAGATCTGTTACCCCTAGATATATCTCTTCCAAGCCATATCCACTTTTATTATCCAGATATGTATTTGTTTCAAGGAAAACACCCTCTCAATATTCTATAGAATTTCAAATACATTTTCCTAAATGTTGACTCATCCTTATACAAATCCTTAGAGACATCCCCAAAAAAATACTTACAGATATACCAAGGGATCACACTAATATTTTCTAATCCTATTTTTCAAACGTTGACCAAAAATTTCCTTTGAAACCTAAAATATTGACCTGGGTTTAACATATGTGGATATTACATAATATTTGATGAATTATTAATACATTACAAAAATACATGCCCAAGGACTGTTATAGTTTAGTTTCATTGGAAACATGGAAACAAAATATTCTATTATGGTGAAATGTCTTAAAAATATCCCATAAAGTTTTCCACCTTTAGCACTTCTTCCTGAAACCTTTATTTATCACCTGGGGAAAGGAAACATAAGAAGGGGTGAGAATAAATTCACTGTAATGGTAAATAAAAGAGTCATTTAAGTGTAAACATGAACATTAGGGTATGAGAATGTGATCATAACATTATAAGATTACACACTACATATCAATGATCATAAACCCGAGTTGTGGGATAAATCATGGCAGTTCATAAGACATGAATCATAAGGAAATAAAAATCATAGTCCATGAAATCCTAACTGAGATATAAGACATCGGACTTGTCGAATACATATATGAATACAAAATTATAGGTCAAGGCTACCTACTAGGACATTTATAATATGCTAGGATTGGGATAAGACCCATGCACCTACACTAGGCTTGGGATAAAAAAATTTATGTACTATGTTACTATTAGTCTTTGGCTACAACCCATATACCTTCTTGTTTTCATGATTGGTCTACAACACGTGCACCTTATTTCTTTTATTACTGGGTTTCAACCCTTGTACATTCTTTTTTTACTGTGGTTCTATAACCATATTACCTTATTCCTTTTATTATTGGGATTCATCCAATGTAACTTATTGTTTTTGTTCTTGGGCTACAATTATTGTGCCCCTTTTCTTTTAGGGTTGTGCTTAAAACCATATTCCATCTTATTTTCAGGCTACGGATACAACCTATGTACACCCTACAATCATATACAATATATCGTTACCCAATACATTGGATGGAGATATAGGTCATATCCTTTACATAGTTAAATAATATAAGAATGTTCCACAAAAAATTCATCATATCATGCTGTATGAAAATAGATTTATTATTTAAATATTAAATCATAACCCATGAAATGAAATGGGTATCATTAAAATTTCATCACATAATAACCTGTGGAAAAGAGATGTGTTTATTAATAATTTCATCAATACCTAACCCATAAATATTAGAGGGTTTAAAAATCATATAACTGATGGAATATAGATATGGTTCGTAAGATATATTCTATAAAAACATAAGATATTCAAAAAAGAACAAGAATAGAACCGTTAGATCATTTCCAAGAAGGTCTTGAGTGACATCCAAAAATTTCATCTTAAATAGATAATAACATTGTATGATATTTTAAAAAATATTTTAGGAAAATATCCTCATATTTTTAAAATGAATATATAAAACATAAACCCATTTTTAAATAAATTTTCTTTTAAAATATATTTAAAACATATAAATAAGGCTTCAAATCATTTTGCAAATATTTTTTCTTGATAACATATAATATATGATTGAAAACGTTTTGGAAACCATTTTCATTAAAAACATATAAAATAATATCCAAAAATATTTAATAACTTTTTTCATTAAAAACACTTTGAAAGCTCATAACAAAAGAATGAAAACATTTTAAAATCCATTTAATTGGAAAAATATATATAACATGTAAATAAATCATTAAAAAAATTTGAAAACCATTTCCTTTAAAATATCTTTGAAATCATATAATGAAATAAGTAAAATGTTTTAAAAAAAATTTACATGATAAATAATGAATAAATTTTGAAAATGATTAGAAATAAATTCCATTGAAAATAAATTTATGAAAAAGTATTTAAAATTAATCATATAATCATTCGGTGTTATCTTAATAGAAATTACAGTGGGTAATTTTTTACATGTCATTCGAGTTAAAAAGAAAATTCATTTTTCAGGGAAACGAGGTATAAAAATTCTTCATTCCGAAAGAGAAATGGAGATACCATTGAAAAAATTAGTAAAAAACAAATGTTTTAATCAATAATTTTAAATATTATAGGATAATGGTAAAATAATCTTGGAACCCTTTTTAGAAAACATATATTTCTGGCTGAAAAAATGGTAAAGTAGGGATTTCTTATAAATAGGCTCTAATCGATATTATGTAAAAAAGAGTAGAAATACGGTTGAATTTCCTAAATATATCATGAATATCCAGAGGATATAAAATTTCATGAATGTTCTTGATATTTGTTTTATAATATTTCATCAATGAATTCGTAAACATAAACAATCTTGGAAAGCGTAGAGATTGTTTCAATAAAATCATATCACTTTCTAACATGGGATCATAATCTCCATGAAATAAAATAAAATAAAATAATTCTTATAATGTAATTAAAATATGGGTATTCATGTAATCTAAAATAAAATTAAATTATATTCACTATAAAATTAATTCAGGCATACAACAAAACAAAAGTCTCAAAGAATTAAAATTACGAAAAAACTAGTTTACCAATTTGGTAACTTGTTAAAATTGATCCACATGAAATAAATGTAATATAATGGATATTTAAATTTGATAAAATTTAACTCAAATATTATCTGAATACATCAAAGGGAATTATAAACACCACAGAAAAGTTGTGGGTGGTGAACAAGGAATGTATCTAACGAAAATAGAAAATGAGATGTAATCCCCATACTTCGTGACTTAACATGCATAAAACTCACACAAAACTCTAGTATAATAAATATATTTTTATTATAAATAAATTTTATAAATAAATTATTAATTATAATATCATATATGGATTTATTATAACCTTATATTACCTACTTTTTATCAATTCTATATTAAGGTTTCACTTTGGGTAATATTCTCTTTATTCTTCACATGTGTTTTAATTTATAATATAATTTATCCTTACACTTATATTATTATTTGAAGAATATAAAACATAATTAAAATATAATTTATATTAATTATATGTGTATTTAATAATCTATATAATATAGATGTATGAAATGGAATACACTGTTCATGGAGACTGTAATCCATACTTACACATGAATGTTGTTTCAGTTTTTATTGTCGTATTGAATAAAATATGGTAAATGAAAAATTTGTATGTTTATGTATATGTAACATTATTCAAGTAGAGTTATTATATCATATATATCATATAATTTTACTAAACCCATCTCTAATAAATGCCATGTTGTGTGTGAACGAATCAGACTACTTTATGGGGCAGCAATCCACCCTTCCACAAACGAATTTATCATATTTACACCAACTGGAAATTAAAAATGGTTTGTGTTTTAATGGAAAAATAATGATTTAATAAAAATATATATAATATATTACATATATAAACATATTTTCTATCATAATTTCCACCATGAGATATGGTAAATGGAACATAAATAATAATCGTTTAGTGAGGCGACAGTTCTCCATACAAACAAAAAGTATGTTATTTGATGATTATATGGAGGTGTGTGTAAGTTTAGGTTTAAAAATTATAATAAATACAAACTATTATATTGAGTTTTTTTATATAATAATGTAATAATGATATTGGAGGGGTGGAGAAGGAAAATAAAAGAAAGTAGATTGAGAGAATGTGTTACCTCTTAATCAGAAATCGTGTTTTGGTTTGGGCCAACAGGTTTCGTTGGATAACATTAATACCATATCGTGGCTTAATGGATAGAGTTAGGGATTATTTTATGTGTATTGGGAATATATTATATGATCTTATGTGGTTTTAGAGGTTTTAATTATAGGGATAGGTGGTGGCCTTTTATAGGGAATGAGGAGTGGTAGTTTTGTAAATATTTTATGAGAGAATTCCAGAAACATTTTTCATGTTTAATGTTGGTCAAGTAAATGTATAAATTAAAGGTAATTTATTATAGGTTCTAAATATGTCCATTTATTTGATTTTGGATAAGTATATAGGTTGTTTAGGGCCTTAAGGTTGTGGTTTATTCCCTTATTAATATTAATTTAACATTAATCAATGTGGTCAATTTTAATCACCATCACTTGTATTTTTAGTAAAAAACGAATTCTAACCAATTATAAATTAAAATATACTCTGATTCCAAACATGTAATCCCTTTTTCCAAATTATAATCACAAAATATTTATAAATTATTTTGAAATTATTCTTGAAGTTGTGTCTAAAATGTGGACTTTTAAAATAAAATAATTCCAAAATTTTCTATATTTTTTATCCAATTTCAATGTGAAAATGATCTCAATGAAAAAAAATGTATTAATATAAAAAAATTGTCGAATTAATCTTTTTAAAAAATTAAAAATATCATATTACCTACTACATAAATTTCATGAAAAGAATTTTTGAACTAAAATTGCATATTTTTAACTATTTATTAAAAAAATGAAACCTTATATAAAAATGAAAAAAATATCCTGAATTAATTTTTATGTTCTGAATTAAATTTTTTGGCTTATTTTTACATATTAATTCTATAAAATTTCCAAATTTGGAATTTAAAATTGGTTCTCCATTAAAAGGTGTTAAAACTACATTTATAAAAATATATGTTTTTAAGCATTAAATTGTATTATTTTTTATATTACTCATATAGAATCTTTTGAATTAATATAAGAATATTTGAATGAATATATAACATATATATAATATTAATATCAGTCACTAACTATATTTAATTTAATTTAATAGTGTAAAATATCTTTGTGACCATAAAAAAAAAATTTCTTTTTATTTTCAATTGTTTTTCATATTAGTTTATAATTAATCAGTAACCAACGAATTAAAATTATATTATTTAAACAATATATTTTAATAAATTAGTTAATATTGTTCATAAGCCCTAATTTTATTTAATTTTATGTCTTATTATATTAAATTATCATATTTTAATAATATAATATTGTTCTGTAAACACCGGTCTTTCATATTACACAAGCCATCATGGAAAGTTATATTTGCATATAATGAAAGCTAACCTTGGTGTTACATATATTTAAATCTAAAGGTTAGGTTTCTTTTATTTCATGATAATATTGGTGTTGTGTATAATTCAATCAAAAAATAGTGATATAATATACAATAAACTAAATGTTTTGTTGTGTGAAATGAAAAATATCAAAATTGATATATTAATTCTAAAAATAATAATCCAAAAAATCATGGGGTGTTACATTTTTGATGATAATAAATTGAATTGGAGGTGTGAAGTTAAGGTGAGGGTGACTGCTTGTTTATAGTGGAGAGGGAGTGGCATTATTATAAATATATAAACATAAACACTATTACGAGGCCTCCCTTATATCATATACCACAAAAAAAAAGAACAGAATTAAATAAAAGTAGATATTCGGTAAAATAATTTATAGAATATTAGGATTTGAAAATTTTATAGGTTATTATTTCCTTACGATTAATGTTTAACCATTAAGTAAACTCAATTTTTCAAAACTCCATAATTAAGTTTATTTACATTCACTAATAATTTTGGTAAAATTGTATGTTTACCTTTTTAAAAATTATAATTTATTATAATTAGAAATAAAGAATCCATTTTCTCATATACTAATAACATAAGTGGTAGAAATTAATTCAAAACTCATCCCACATATGGGATGACCAAGTGGGTTTTTAATGTAAACATTTTCGCTGTCATGATATGTATTTATATCTAAAATAACTATATAAATGATTGAAATGAACTAAATTGGATTAAATGACATAATATTAATCAAATTTTACTTCATAAATCTTTAAAAATATAATTTAATAATATAAGTAATTCAGACAAGAAAAGAAATTTTCAATTAAAATTTTGTGTCAATCTGTTTTCTTCAATATATGAATTTTCGTAGAATAAAAAAATTTAACCCAAAGGATAATTTTATTTTCCAAATTATAAAAAGAGGTTTATTTCATCATATAAAAATTAGAAAAGTGTGCATTTTGTTTTAAAAAGTGTTTTCTATTAAAAGGGGGTAAGCATCCTTTTAAAAATAGATTGCTTTTAATACTTAAATATTAGATTTATTTTTATATTAATACTACAAAACGTCTTTGATAATTTTTTAAATATTTTATTAAACATATAACATATAAATTTCATCAATATAATTCACTATTTGTGATTAATTAATTTTCATAAGATAAAATTCCATTCTGGTCATAAAAATAGTTTATCATTAATACACATTCTTTATATTCAATTGGTCTTTATTTTCATTAATAATTAATTTTTCACCAACGAAATAATTATATAAATTTGGGTAAAATGTATCTACATAATATAGTTAATAATATTCTTGTAACCATCCCAACATATTTATACTAACTATTATATTAAATAAAAAAATATTAATATTTTATTGTTATATAGTAAAACTAATTCCTATGTATAACACAATTTATCGAAGAAATTAAATGTTACTTGAAATGAATGATAAACATGGTGTGTTATATAATGAAAAAATAAATGTGCATTGTGTGATACAAAATAATTTATAATTATTTGAAAGAATATATTTCAAAAAATCTCGGGATATT
The DNA here is from genome assembly GCA_963277665.1 of Viscum album. NCBI lineage: Eukaryota > Viridiplantae > Streptophyta > Magnoliopsida > Santalales > Viscaceae > Viscum > Viscum album. The sequence continues at coordinate 278,226,918 of OY728127.1, forward strand.
AAACACATGGAAAGAGTGCACAATAACTGGTTAGAGGAAACTTGATGACCTAGTATAGCTAATACATTACATGAACTACTGGTACAATCCATGTAATGCATCTATGGATTGTTATAGACCTTATTCGCTTCAATATTGATTGATCTAAATAGGGTACATAATGATAGTACATTCTAATGAGGGTATTATGAGGTATCCATTTCCTAACAATAGGTTGATTGACCCCCTATATGTACTAGCCATTATAGATTCATATATACTCTCATATGACTTATGGTGTGATCCCATTCATTCCTCCATAGGCTCGGTTGGTTATCTAGTTTTTGACTTCCAGGGTATGTGATCCTCATATATGTGGTTACTCTAGGTATAGTAAGTAATCCCTAATAGTACCTAGGTGATATCCCATATCAATGTTTTGATATAATTTGATTTTATTTATATTAATCTATATGGTCATTCCTGACGAGCATGAACTATTATATGAGCTCTATCAGGGTTAGTAAACTTCAGGAGATACTTCCTCGAGATGAGAATTACAATGATTTAATGACCCCAATCAATGTCTAGTTGTATGGTATTGACCTTTCCTCAAGGATTGGTATCTATATTCAGTATATATGAGTTATAAAAGAAATTTATAATATTTTTATTGTAATATACTCATATATATGAGATGACTACCCTCTTGATGATGTAGGTTTTTTGATTTAAGGTTTTCCTACTGAGTATGTATATACTTACCCCTTCAAGGGATCTTACTATATATGTAATGTCTCATGTAGGTAACATACCTTACGATGGAGTATTAATAAAACTTGGAGTACGAAAATCATAGTTATGCTAATAGGAATAGTTGGTTTTAGGAGTTTGATTTGAAAATAGTCCCCTCATTGTTTATCAGTTTTATCTCTTTTACAGTTTTGGGGGCCTTTATTTATCTGTTTCGTCTTTCTAGTACATATATATTTCTCTGATGTAAAATCTAGTTGTATGCATGCTTCTTGTATTATGTTTTTATGTTCCTTAATGCATTATATTAGTGATTAGCGATGTGTGTCTATACAACTCCAATATGATTTGGAATCTAATGTGCATGATATGCCCACTCGACAGTATTTTCTATTTCCTACCTCATTGGAGGCATGATTGGGGTGTGACACATGATTCATTACTGGAGAAGCATGCCCTGATGGGTTGGGACATGATTGAGTGCTTTTAGAAGACATTAGGTTCATCTTTGAAACGTGGTTTTCATATTGTCAATCTATGAGGTTTTTTTGGGAACATCACAAACATTGTAAAAGTGACTCATGTTTTGGTTTTATGCTAGTGAACCCACAATCGGTGGAACAATAATCATATTAATTCACCGTGAAATTAATAACCTACTTGTTTACTCAGTATATATATGATCTAGTTACATGGAAAATGTAAGTATATTCATTATATATGAATGGGTTATGGTTTCCATATCATTCTTGACTTAGCTCCCTAAATATACTATTTGACATTGGGGCATATTGACTAATTTCATATGATGCCTCTATGAAGACAAAAAAATAGAGTTCCATAATAGTATTATAATGATTATACAACTAGTGATGAAACATTAGTATAGGGACCTGTGCAAGAGGTGGTACCAACATGTGGGTTTCTGGACTTGAAACCATCTATTGAGTAGCATGTTTAACCAGATATACATATATATATATAAAGTTCATAGGTTAAGAATAATTCATGATTTTCAGGGATAAATACCCTTCATTTATAGAGTTGATCTGACCCTCATGTATTTAAGGACTAGATTGTGGTAGTTAATAGTATTATTCCCCTTCTCAGGACACCTCATGATTATATGGTGTTTCTAGAAGACATTCCTTTACATGGATCCACAGGAGGATAGTGGAATATGGAGACTTAGATGCATGATGAGGTAGATCACCCATGGGAATAGTAGAAGAATCTATAAAAAAATGAGTTATACATAGGAATTTTGATGGAATTATGTATCCAAGATCTTCTAGAGCTCTAGCATCACAACCTCAATGTTTTATAGTATTCATCAATGTTAACTAACCAATCATGATAATCCATGAATATGGTTCAAGATGCGTTATTTCATGATTGAACCATTAATCATTTAATTATTCTGGATATAAGATCTAGTGTGATATTTCATTTCAGTACTACTTATGATGGGGGGTCTGACAAATCCTTGGTGGTGGAGGGATTAATGGCGGAGCAGTCATCAATAATTTGTGCTTGTAGTAGGAACCATGGAGCTAAAACATTATAAAATAGTATATTATGGAATAATCAAGTATCGACTCACGCCCTGAATTTATAATGAAAAAATCAGGATAATGGTTCAATAGTTCAAGACTCTTAGGATGGTTTTATACCCCTAAGGGAAAATTGATTCTGCTTAGGAAAAGTTTGTATACATCTCACACAAGATTTCCCTACCTTCAAAATGGATAATAGGGAGATATTAAATAGACGACCTAGGTAGATGGAGTCTCTCTATTAGGGAGTTCTATGGGGTGTTAGATTAGTAGAGGATATGTGGGAGAAGTAATTTGTGGATTTTTTTTATAAATCTTTCCCCTACCCCCCATAAGTTGTCCAAATCAGGCTTTGGGAGATGGTGGTCAGGGATGGGGAATGATTCAGGTAGTATAGGTTTTCAAAATTATGGCCATAGGGATGGTTAGAGGTAGAATATATATCTTCTCTAATTTAACTACAATATTTATATTCACCAGTGAAATCTACCATTTCATATTATATAACTTATTCTGGATTTAGAGATTATATTAGAATCTTTATCATGACCCTTATATCCAGATATGACTATGAGATAAGATTCAACGTTCACACACTTCTGCTGGTAGTGTTCCTTAACTCATAGAGGATGTAGAGAGACTCATGAGTGATATTTTAATATCCATGAGGAGGCTTTAAAATTTCATTATATTTATGGAACAACTATCCATATTTGTTGTACTGATTGACTATTTTAGGAGGAGGATGCAATGTGTTAATGTTTATAGGTTGATTTTTTCCTTTATCGAGGAGTGTGATTTTTAGGAAGAGTGGTATCTTCATATGAGAAAGCGGGTAAATTTAGTTACTCACCAGTTGTCCAATATTACCCTTATTGGAAAAAATGTTATATGATACAAGTGTCTTGTGTTGGTGGAAGTGTATGAATAAATATTCTCTGAGGATGTTTTAGGATTACCAACCCAAAAAGGGATCAATTTAATTGAAAAATTTCACCCAATGACTATATTGATAAAATAACCACCATATCAGATGGCTCTCATAGAGCTACATGAATTGAAGATGTGGTCAGTTGATTTGTTGAGGAAGGGATTTGTCAGATCCAGTGTTTCTCCAAAGATATCTGTAATCATGTTCTCTATGATGGGAATTGATAGATTGAGGTTATATGTAGATTATAATTGACAGTATCTATTAACCAACAAGAATAAGTATCTAATTAATAGAATTAATTAACTCTTAAACTAGTTGAATGGGGAGAGGAGGTTTTCATAGATTGAACTCTTTTTGGGTTGTCATTAGCTCTAAGTTCTCAAAGAGGATATATCAAAGACAAAATTACTTATTAGATTTGGCTACAATGAGTGCTGGGTGATCATGTTCAAAATAAGATCACCCCATAACTATTCATGTGATCTATGAATAAAATTTATCATCCCTTAATATATTAGTTCATAATATAAATTATCTATGACATCCTAATTTACTTGACAATAGAGGAGGAGAACATGAGGCCCTTGTAGATGGTCATGGAAATACTCCAAGTGAAATGGATTTATTGGAGGCTATAAAAGTGTTAGTTTAGGATTCATTAGTTTTAAATCCTTGGATATGTCATTCCAATGGATGGTGTAGTAGTGGACTCAGTAAATCATGAGGTGGTGTTAGCTTGGAAGCCACCCAAGAGCTTGTATTAGGTGTGAACCTTCACGGGGATGGCACCCTATTATTGATGATTCGTTAAAAAATTCTACGTGATTGTAGAATAGTTGACTAATTTGGATAAAATGGCGCATCCATTCAGGTGGATAGAGATGTTTCTGGATAATTTTAATGAGTCACAAAAGAGTTAACGAGTACAACCATATTGAGAGAATGGGTGGTGTGTGTTGAGTATATGGTGTTATACAAAAAATCTAGAAATTATGTTGGATGTTTTCTGATTTATATTCATGAAGTATTTTCCTAAATTTTTTGGTAGTTGTGCCCCCTTGAGTGGAACAACAAAACCCACAATCAAGAGTTGGCAGCAGTTATCTCCACCCTAAAGATGATGTGAAACTATCATTTTGGAGAATGTTTTATCATATATTCTCCCATCAATTATCTCAAATATATATTCTCAAAGAAGGATCATAACATGAGGTACATGCTATGAGAAGAGTTCCAATAGGGTCATGACTTCACGATAGAATATACACTTAGAAAGGGGAACATGATTGAATACAATGATTGTAGGAGATCTTGTTTGTCGTTATTGATTGATGAATGAAAGTAGATATACTTGTTTTATTTGTAATTAGTGGATGAGGATGATGTATCATTCATCTAGTAGAAGGATATTAACCCTATAATTATTTATTATGTCTGGGGGGTTATACATGGAGATATGAACTTTAAGACCCTTTGAGGATAGATAGCAACTAAATGTTCTCTTGATTGGATTTTTGATTTTGGGGAGTGAATCATCCCTTTTAGATGCAGGATGATGTGACACATGATATTAAAAGAGGATTTACTATGTTATTTACATTCATCCAACTTAATTTTCCATTTAGTGTCATATAAGATTATCAGGACATTAAAAATTAGTTTTAGAGGCTACAGATATAGAAGTGTGTTGCAGGGGTTGTCTTTAGAATACTCATGTTTCAATAGGTGATGGGTGACTCCCAGGTTTAGATCAACCACTTTTGGTGCCATTGTAATTCCCCGACCCCAGTTACCCAAAGTCAGTGCATTATTTTAATACATTGGAATGATTACAAGGACTCATGTACCGAAAGACCGATCAGTATAGCAGTCTTGGAAAATAGATTACATATATGGATGTTACATTAAACTTTAGAAAATAAAACACAACATAAATGTTCCTTTGATAATTCCATTAATCCCCAAGCTTAACCCTTCTTATCAATCATAATACACTTCTTGGAATCCTGGGAAAATTAAAACCTAGGAATGGGTGAGATGAGATGCTCAGTAAAGATAACAATTTTGTGGAAACTATCATAAATAAAGATAAACACTTATGCCAATGTATAACTAAAACAAAAGCCTTTTAAACATGAACTTTAGCATAATATAGAAAATATAAAATGAAATAATTCCATTGACTTATTCACATTTATATTCTACTAGTCGAATAATCACATGCAATATCAATAAAAACTTTAATAATGATGGAATGCATAATGCCGGACTATCATAACCACATAATCAAATCCTTGTGCCAAGACTACAAACAAGATTTTGTCAAGGCCTTTTTCCAAGACACTAGTTTTTCTCATGATACCTACTGATGCATCAAGGAGCTATAGCGGGCTCCACCCATCATGTACTAAGTCCACTTCGTTCCTTATATGAAAAAGTTGAAACATAACATAAACATTCATATTAAAACATGCATAAGAAATGTCATTACATTAACTATAAACCATGAATGGTATAAAAATAGAAAATCCAATGTCAAACATGTCATAACTAATTCAATACAACATGGAAGATTTTATTCTAATAAATCAACCTCAATCAAAAATAATAACCTGTAAAGGATGCTGACATAGTTGAAAATAATGAGTAAAACATTTAGAGAGAAATACCCTTTTTGTAAAATCATTTAAAAGTCACACATTTATAAAGGATGTTATTTAAAAGATATTATTGAATCAATGTGTCTCATACCACGTTGACACTTTTGAAAGCAATTATCATTTCAAAACATACATGTCCATATAAATAAATCCTTAAAATAATTTTGAAAATATGGACATTAATTAAAAATATTTCGAAAGATAAATCTTTAAAACATTAAAAACTATGATTTTGATAAAGAGTACCTTTCACAAATCCTTAAACTATTCATTTTGAAATCATTTTTATGAAAAATGGACTTGGATGATAAAATTGTCCCAGTAAATACTTAAACATAAATAATCCCAAATAATAATGATATTAAGGAATTAACCCTTACCAATTTGGTAACTTACATGACATACACCCTATGAATGAAGTATCATAAAATTAATATTCAAATACACATAAATTAAAGTGTATTACACAAATAAGTATCATACAATGAATATGTAGTCCGGATGTACGCGTAAACAGTGTTTCCGTTCTCATATCGTATTGAACAGAACTATGTGAATAAGATATATGTATGATCATATATATATATAAATATATATATCTCCAGTAGCATTATTATATCATATATTACATACTTATTAGTAATTTAAATTTTTATAATCGTCGATGAATGGTGATCGTGGAAATGAATCTCATCGCGTCGTGGTGACGGTAATTTGTACGTATGCATGAGAGACAATATCATTTCGTTAAAGGTGTCGAATTGGATGGTATATTAATTCTATAGAGACATTAGTATGTTATTTTCATTATTTATATACATATTAATCATCATTATATCAATCCAAATAACATAGTTTGAATAACAAATTACACCACGACGTGGAGACGGTTCGAAGTACGCACGCATGCATGGTGACATTATAATTTATAAGAAGGGTAGAATAATAAATATAGTTTTTCCATATTTATAAAAACATAATAGTATATAAAATATTCTAGAGTTATTATTTTTGAATGGAAAAAACAATAAAAGAGTAAGTGGAAGAATAAGAGATCATGAAAGTGTGTGGGGAAATCATTACCTTTTCTTTGTGTTCTTCTTTTTGATTTGATCAAAAGGGAACCTTAAGTTGGATTTTTGACCAACGGAAGGACTATAGGATGATAGTAGTATAGTAAGGAGGATATTTTGGCAGGGTCTGGCCTGGCCAAATGTCTTTGGAGGTGAAATTTTGAGAGAAGGGGATGTGCCCTTTTATAAGAGGGGTGAGGGTCACTTTAGGAAAATATTAATTTATTAATTTATTTTACAATCATATTCAGTTTATTATGGTTCCAATTGAATTTATTTCGAGCTCTAGGTGGTTATGGGTCGAAATAATCTCAACCAATAGGTTTTAGAAAAGTGTAGGTTACCATTATAACCTTATCTTTTAGATTTAACTCATAGTTAAATAGTTTATCTTTTACCGTGTCTTCTTGTATTCTTTCTGTATATGGTTAATAAACATACTATAAACTTCCAAAAGAACCTCAAGAGGCTCATTAATGACATATATAATATTATTTAAACCCTTTTGCAGAACCATACATTTTTAGGAATATTATATCAACCAATAATATAGTTTTTGTTTTAAATATTAATTTATATCAATTTTGACACAATTTGGTTTTTTGTTATTGTGAAAGACATCACAACTTGATTACATCGAAAAACAGACATTTAATAAGACCTAACAGGTCATATTCACCTAAAAATTTTTTTTATGTCATAAAACCATTCAAAGTATATTTATTTTAAAATTTATAATACCATTTATTTGATGCTTTCATTAATAAGGTAACCACTACATCATCCTTATGTCATAAATAAATTTAACTATTTAATGTCTAAAAGTTATAAAAAACCATTATGTAGGAAATCCTTTTATATCTCTGAAGAATATTTATAGTCAAAAATATTACATATATAATACCATATAAAAATTAATTACTAAAAGATTTTTTTTTATGTCAATTTGTCTTTACTTTAAATTAATTAATCTAAAGTGTCATTATCATTCATAAGTGGCTCCATGGGGTCCCAAAATCGACCCAAGGATTCACATGGTCAGCCATTACTTATCAAATAACGTTAGGACTTTTGTTAAGGTAATTTTTAATTGTTACAATATTCTTTTTAACTTGAATTACCCTATTTATCTTTCACCGCTGTAAAAAAAGTCAAAACATACTATTCACAAAAAATTAATTTTATCTTATTGAACCAAATTTTTCTCCTTGATAATAATTGTGTGACTCTAATTTTAGAAATTAAATTCATAGAAGCAGAAAAATTATGTTTTATGTGAATTTCCAAATTCTCCTAGGAGGTGGGTAAAAGACGGTGAAAAGTTCAATAAAATTTTTATATGTCTAAAATTATAATAAACTGACTCAAATAAATTAAATTGAAATTATATGGGTATTATGTATCTATTTTCACTTAAATTAATTTAAATAAAATAAATATTTATATAAATAAAAATTCGGGTTTTAACTATAACTTAGTGTTTTCACTATTCATCAAAAATTGAAAGTTTTCAGAAAAATACCAAAAATTCACCCCAAGCTAATTTCGACATTCAGAATTTAAAAATGAAGTCTATTTTACCAAATTAAAAACATATAAGTTTCATTTATTAATTTAAAATTAATTTCCGCTGTCAAAACAAAAAAGTGAATTTTTATGAAATAATAACTATCAAAAGATTGACACTTGTTTATGTCCAATTTCATAGTAAAATTAATTAAAATAACTAGAATTGGATTAAATGGTAAAAATATAATCTATTTATACTTTAAAAACATTATAATGTTTAATTTAACATTATAAATTATTTCGATAGAAAAAGTTGTTTTTAATTAAATTTTAGTATTTTTCACTATTCACCAAAATATGAAAGTTATCAGAAAAATAAAATATATTTATAAAAACTATATTTTTATCTCTTTATTATAAATAATAAGTTTATTTTGTCATATTTAATATATAAAAGTGTCTAATATTGGATTTAAAAAGGGTTCTCCCTCAAAAGGCGGTAAAATTGCATTTTTTTTAAAAAATACATCCTTTATCTAAAAAATTGACTTTGTTCATAAATGATGTCTAAGAAACTCATAATATGGATTCTAAAAATATAAGGATTATATAATTTTCAAAATGAAGTTAATACTATTAATAACCGCTTTTGAATGACTATTTTGGTAAGTCTTGGTGCGCTAGAACTCGGTGTTGTGTGTAGTGTAAGTTATTGAATTATTTTGATGAAATAATGTACTATGAAAAATTGGGGTGTTACATTCTTTTATCCTTCAATAAATTTCATCCTCGATATTTGAAAATTTTCTTCTAAAATAAAATGTTGAAAATAAAAAATAACTTTGTGGGAAAACCCACATCGAAAATTGGGTTTATAAAATTTATTCTTAATAAGAGGAAAGGGGGAATGAAAAAGTCACCACCATATTCAGACATCGATTAGGAGAACATTAGTGGAAATTTAATACATATAATTGGAGGAAAACGTAAATATTTATATGGAGTGATTTATGTCATCAATCAAAAACAATTGTAGAATTGAGGGCCTCAAAGCCATCTATTTATGATGATTTAAAATATCATCAGTTCCACAAAACTTAAGGTATTAGGATAACACATTTATAGTTTGAAGATCCATTACCTAAAGTTTAAGAATTAATTTATTCATAAAATTAGAAAAGAAAAAAATATATACTAGACAATTAGAGTTCCATCCTTTAATAAATTTCTACCACAAACTCATCTTTTACTCTAAAAGATAATAAAAATTAAAAAAATATTCTATTTATCCTATTAGTATAGGGTTCCAAAAAAATTAATTTATAATTAACCTATCATAAACTTTTAAAAAAACTACATTATAATATCTAGGTACATCACATTATCTAGTGGTAGGTAATAAATCCCAATCGCACTTCAGTTGTGGGTTCGATTCCCGCAGCTTTGTCGGACGCGACGGGTTTTCACACAATCTTCATGTTGCACTTTTTATAAAAATTAAAAAATAACCATAACAATAGTATGCCAATCCATTCCAACCTTTACACTTATAAAAAAAATCTTTCCAAACTCACAGTCCATAATTTATAAGGAAGTTAAACACAATTAAGATCTATTTTTTCATGTAATAACATGTGAACACCTTCATCATGTATTATTTAAAAACCTGGTATCATCCTGAATTACCATAAAACCTTACTTATTACATTCATGCTCCCTTATTCATTATAGATTACTAGATATACTCCTTCTATCCAAAAATGTTTTAAACTTGAAAAATGATGGAATATACAAATCATTAATTAGTTTCAAGGTAGTAAAGAATATCCAATATAATTTATCCAAATCAAACATGTATTATTCAAAAATCACTACCTCAGTATCAGAACCATATTATTGTTTATCTTTCTCTAAACCATATATTTTCCAAAAATTTAACCTGCTATTGAGTCACTATTCTTGGTTCCACACAATCTCTATTCCTTAATGAAATAGTACTGCAGTACAATCCTTATATACTCCATAATTTTTATAACTAGTACAATTTTGATAGAACACTCAAATGACATAATTATCTAATAAAAACATAAGAACTGTAATCATTCCTCCTCATATGTGGTAGTATCATAACATGATTATTATCCAATAACATCATTTGGGGCATACTCTGATGATTCGGATATTGGTTTGCTTAGTGTCCCAACTCTTTACAGATAAAGCATTGTACATTTGAAACCTTTTTCTTACCCTTCCAGTCAAGTACATGGAGTCCTTTTTTTCCACACTTATAACAAACTCTCATTCCCTTCAGGAAAGTTCCAGGGTGTTTCTTCCCACAGTAATCACACATGGGAAAATACTTTTTTCCCTCTTCCCTTTATCTATCTTTCTCACTTCCATCCTTTTCTTCTCTTGCTTCCCTTCAAAGCCATAGTACTCAGATAATTCATTACTTATCTTATAAACACATGATACTATTTCTTGATATGTTGAGAGTACGCCAGAGTCAATTTCCCTTCAAAATGTTGGATTAATACCGTGAAAGATATGATCCTTTTTAATATTTGGATATTATGTATTGCTGGAGTTCACATTCCTTCTACTGGGCGCCATTTTTATACAAAGGCATAAACTAGGTCAGTTTATGAATTGCAATGAATAATTCCAAACTTGTAAAGTACCTAACGTCGATTGAACAGTTTATAGATATAATCCATAATCATAAAAATGTTTTATTCAGGTAAGTATATACTAATAAAAACATTATAATGGTTTGTAAGGAAAATGATAATTATCATAAGCATATCCCCTGGGAGTCTTGTAACCACGAGTGCAGCATGTCCCGTTGTCGCGCACCAGTTCCCATTTGTGTCTATCTCAAAGAGTTTTTGTCGGGTTTTACCCCTAAATACATCTGTGCCAGAGCTACCTCTACCGGATCGTATCCAGACAGGGATGTATTTTTTGGAAAACTCACAAAATCTCTACAATACCAAAATTCTAGGAAATTATTCTATACTAATCCTCAAAGTCTATCATAGGGTAATTGGCTCTAATCAGAGGATATCTAAATCTAGTTTCCATGGTTATTTCTAAGCTTCCTCTGATACGAACTGTAACGGCCAAACCCCAGTTACCCAGAGTTGGTGCATTATTTTAATACATTGGCATGATTACAATGAATCAAGTCCCAAAATTCCGATCAATTTAGTAGTCTTGGAAAATAGAATGCATACATGGACATTACATTACACATTATAAAATAAAACACAACATAAATGATCCTTTGAGAACCCCATTAATCCCCTAGCTTAACCCTGATTTTCAACCATAATACACTTCTTAGAATCCTGATAAAATTAAAACATATAAAGGGGTGAGCCCAGATGCTCAGTAAAGATAACAATATAGCAGAAACTTTCATAAATAAGCATAAATATTTAAGGCAATGTATAACTAAAACAAAAGCCTTTTAAACATGAACTTCAGCATATTATTGAAAAAATTAAATGAAATAATTCCATTTACTTATTCACATGGATATTCTACTAGTGTAATAATCACATGTAATATCAATAACCACTTTCATAATGATGGAATGCATAATGTCAGACTATCATAACAACATAGTCAAGGATTGGTGCCAATACTACAAATAATATTTTTTCAAAGCCTTGTTCCAAGACACTAGTTTGTCTCATGATACCTGCCGATGCATCGATGACCTATATAGGGCTCCACCCATCACTTACTACGTCCACTACAATCCTCATATGAAAAAGTTGAAACATCACAGAAAAATTCGTATTAAAACTAGCATACGAAATTTCATTACATTGACCATAAACCATGAATGGTTTAAAAATAGAAAATCCCGAATCAAACTTATCATAACGCATTCAATACAACATGGGAGATTTTATTATAATAAATCAACCTTAATAAAAAATAATATCCACTAAAGGATTCTCACATAGTTGAAAATGATGAGTAAAACTTTTTGAGAGAAATATCCTTTTTGTAAAATCATTTAAAAGTCAACCATTTCTAAAGGAAGTAATTTAAATGAGATTTTTGAATCAAAGTCTCCCATACCACTTTGAATCTTTTGAAAAGAATTATCATTTCAAAACATTCATGTCCATATAAATCAATATTTAAAATCATTTAAAAAAAATATAAATTCATTAAAAATATTTAGAAAGATAAATCATTAAAACATTTGAAATTCTGATTTTGATAAAGAGTACCATTAACAAATCCTTGAAATATTCATTTTGAAATCATTTTTAAGAATAATGGACATTGATGATAAAAATGTCCTAGTAAATACTTACACATAAACAATCTCTGATAATAATGAGATTGAGGAATTAACCCTTACCAAATTGGTAACGTATGAAACATACACCCTATGAAATAAGTATCATAAAATTAATATGTAAATAAACATAAATTAAAGTGTATTATACAAATAATACAGTTATGGGCAGTACATACACCACACAAAAGTTAATAGTGGCAATATGGAATGAATCTCACGAGAATATGGAGTGAGATAAAAACCCCTTACCTTGGACATTCCTTTAGTCAAGGGTATGTTTAACCTCCTATATGAAAATAATAGTATGTTATTAATGTATACCAGAACCATATTAGTATTTATGATATCATACATGATTCATTAATGACTTTATAATAACAATTTCATATTAATTTCCATGTTAAATTAACATTTCGGGTACTAATCACTTTCTTTATCGTATGCTTTTTAAATTGTTACTCTTGATTGTATCACTTAGACCAAGATTTAAATACTTGAAGAATATATAACCTGATTTATATATCATATATATTTAGAATATAAATATTTATAATATACATATATATTAAATGAAAAACAACGTTTATGGAGACGGTAGTCCGTACGTACGCAAAAACGTTGTTTCCGTTTTGATATAGTATTGAACAGAACTAAGTGAATAAGATATATTTAAGTATATATGTATATAAATATATATATCTCCAATGGAATTATTATATCTTATTTTACATACTTATTAGTAATATATATTTTTATAATCGTCGGATAATGGTGATCGTGGAAATGAATCTCATCGCATCGTGGAGACGGTAATCCGTACGTACGCACAAGAGACAGTATCATGTCCTAAAAGGTTAGGAATTGGATTGTATATTAATTTTAAAGAGACATAATTATGTTTTTTTCATTATTTATATACATATTACTCATCATTTCATCCATCCAAATAACATAGTGTTGAAGAACAAATTACACCACAGTGTGGAGACGGTAAGCAGTACGTACGCATGCATGGTGACATTATCATTCGTAAGATTGGTAGAATAATGAATATAGTTGTCCCATATTTATAAAAACATCACAGGATATAGAAGATACTGGAGTTATTATTTTATAATGGAAACAACACAGAAAGAGTAAGTGTAAAAAATAGAGAACTTGAAAGAGGGTGGTGAAACCATTACCTCTTTTTTGGGTTCTTCCTTTTGATTTGATAAAAAGGGATCATTAAGTTGGCTTTCTGACCAAAGAAAGACATCTAGGATGAAATTAGAATAGTTGGGAGGATATTTGGGTAGGGTTTGGCCAAGCCAAATGGCTTTGGAGGTGTAATTTTGAGAGAAGGGGAAGTACCCTTTTATAAGAGGGGTGAGGGTCACTTTAAGAAAAGATTAATGTATTAAATTATTAGACAATAATATTCTATTTACAATGGTTCCAAATGAATTCATTTCGATACTTAGGTGGTTGTGGGTCTAAATCCTCTCAACCAATAGGTTTTAGACAAGTTTAGGTTACCATTGTAACTCTAACATTTAGTTTTAACTCTTAGTTAAATAGTTTACCTTTTATCGCGTAATCGTGTATTCTTACTATATATGGTTAATAAACATAGTATAAACATCCAAGAGAACCTCAAGAGGATCATTAAATACATATATAATATTATTTAAGCTTTTTGGTCGAACCTTAAATTTTTTGGAATATTATATCAGCCAATAATATAGTATTTGTTTTAAATATTAATTAATGTCAATTTTTATACTATTTGGTATTTTGTTTTTGTGAAAGTCAGAACAACTTTATTACTTATAAAAAGTTACATTGAATCATCCCTAACATGTCATATTCACCTAGAAAATTCTTTTATGTCATAAATACTTTTAATTTATATTTATTTTAAAATTTATAATACAATTTATTTAATTCCTTCATTAATAAGGTAATTACTGCATCATAATTGTGTCATAAATAATTTTAATTATTTAATGTCTAAAAATTATAAAAAAAATACCATGATGTAATAAATCATTTTATATTTCAAAATAATATTTATAGTAAAATTTATTACTTAAATAACTCCATATAAAAATTAATTGCTAAAATATTTTTGTTTTTGTCAATTTTGTCTTTAATTTAAATTAATTAATCTAATGTGTCATTATCATTCATAAGTGGATCCATGGGGTACCAAAATCGACCAAAGGATTCCCATGGTCAGCCATTACTCATCAATAAAGTTAGGACATGTGTTAAGGTAATTTTTAATTTTTAAAATATTCTTTGTACATTGAATGACCCTATTTACCTTTAATAGTTGTAAATAAAAGTCAAAAGTAACTATTCACCAAAAATTATTTTTTTTCTGATTGAACCACATTTTACTCCATGATATTAATTTTGTGTCTCGGATTTTTGAAATTCAACTCACGGAAACTGTAAAATTATGTTTTATGCAAATTTGCGAATTCTCCTAGGAGGTGGGTAAAAGACAGTGAAAAGTTCAATAAAATTTATATATATCTAAAATTATTATAAAATTACTCCAATTAATTAAATTGACCTTATTTAGGTATTATGTATCTATATTGACATAAATTAAATTAAATAAAATAAATAATTATTTAAATAAAAATTCGGTTTTAAACTATTACTCAGTGCTTTTCACTATTCATCAAAAATTGAAAGTTTTCAGAAAAATACCGACAAATCACCCAAATATAATTTTGATATTCTGAATTGAAAAATAAAGTCTAATTTGGAAAATTAAAAATGTATAAATTTCATTTATTAATTTAAAATTTATTCCTGTTGTCAAAACTAAAAGGCGTATTTTTAAAAAATAATAATTATCCAAAGATTGACACTTTTTATGTCCAATTTCAAAGTAAAATAACTTATAATGACCAGAATTGGATTAAATGGTAAACATATAATCTATTTATACTTCCAACCCATTAAAATGTATAATTTAACACTATAAATTATTTCGATTAAAAAATTTATTTTTCATTAAAATTAAGTATTTTTCACTATTCACCAAAATATGAAAGTTATCAGAAAAATACCAAAAATATATCAAACCTAAATTTTTATCTCCCGATTCAAAATAAGATGTTTATTTGGTCAAATTGAATATATAATAGTGTCAAATATTGGATTTAAAAATGGATCTCCCTCAAAAGGCGTTAAAATTTCATTTTTCGAAAAATACTTCCTTTATCTAAAAAATTGAATTTGTTCTTACATTATGTCTAAGAAACTCATAATATGGATTATAAAATTAAAAGGATTATATAAAGTTAAAAATTCAGTTAATACTATTCTTTACCTCTTTTGAACGGCTAGTTGGGTAAGTCGTGGTTCACTTTAACTCGTTGTTGTGTGTAGTGCAAGTTGTTGAATTACTTTGAATAAATTATGTACTATGAAATATGGGGGTGTTAAAACCATGATGGAAGGGGGTTGTTATATCCATGTACTTAATTACATGACTTCTATGTTCATATAGAGTTCATGATGCAATCTTGGTGATTTTATACTGACTCTCTAAGTCAACTCACATACAATCCATCATAGAGAAGAGTTCAGTGGGGTGATTTTGAAGCCATTAGGTGTAGGTGATATTATTTCATTATAGACGAACCTCAAATATCATTTATATCTATGATTATCACATCAATATATGGTGGTGATATGATTGTTGGAGGCCTTTGGAAGTCATTTTAATTTCATAATGGTGTTCCTCCCCAATAAAGAAAATAAACATTGTGAACTGGAATGATTTTGGGGGACATTCTTCAGGAATTCATGGTTTTTTATCCATAGTTAGGCGGATCACCTACCCTTGTTGTATTTTTTCTACACAAACACCTACCACACTACCATTGGTATAACACCATTCATGTTCTTTTATGGGAGAACCTATATATCACTTTTGTTCTGTAATGATAAAAGGTATTCAACACTTATGGGTCTAGAGTTGGTGCGAGTGAAAATAAAGAATGATTAGATAATCTATGACTGTAAGGGGAATATGAGAGTTTTCAAAATTCATATTCGAGCTGATGAAGGAGGACCTTGGAGTTTGATGAGGGATACAATGTGTTTCTAAATGTATCACTGGAATGTGTATTATAGAGAAATGGATAATGTGTTATGTTATCATTGAGATTAATTTGGAATTTCAATATTCTATATTGGGTGGATGATGTGGTGTATTAATTATCTGTACCACCATGGTTAGACTTGACACATGATTTCATCAATGATTCATAGCTAAGGAGGTGCATGCCTTACCCCTCACATGTTATCGATTGGGGTGAGCTAGATATTAGGGATGTAGATTAATTCCTAGATTACCTAGTATAGAATGAATAAATACAGGAAAATATCCTTTGTGTGTGAGAGATTACTTTAGAGAGTTTCAATGGTAGAATAGGAATCATCTAAAGTGCACCTAGGAGTATGAGAAGAAAAAGTGAGCTCATTATCCTTATCTTTTTGTAATGGTTTTCTAATATTCATTGAAAAATTCATAAGGTGTGTAGAAAGTAAAGAAAGTATTTTACCTTTATAAAATAATAGAATATTTAAAATAATATTATTAAAGCTAGGTGTATAATTAGTGTGGGGTTCCGAGGATCGGGGATCCTTAATCATGATATAATAAAAAATTTAATATTTTATATATAACATGAAATATTGTACTGAAATAATGAAAAAACTCCTTAATATAGTATTAGATGGAAACTTTTTGGCCTATATTGAATAATAGGTGAGACATATACTTCATTCCTATTGGGAGTTTCGTTTAAGTGTTGTTGTTGGAGGATTAGTAAATTAATTTGTAAATATAAAATTTTACTAGTTATTATATCTCTAAAACTAATTCTCCTTGATAAAATAATTATTATAAAAAATACCTAGGGATAGTTTCATAACCCTTAAAATTATAGAGGATCCATGGTGGATAACCTTTGACGAACGTCAAAATAATTTGGGTTTTTGATTAGTGTTCCAATGAGTTTATCTTCAACAATGGAGTTTAGGGATCACACTACTGACAATGATGTAAAACTTATATTCCTCAATGATTGAACCATACTCGAGGTAGTTTTTTTATATTGGATTACCACCTTTGTTAACTACAGAATGAATACTCATCAATTCTTCTAAAAAATTGATTTTTGGGTAGATCATTTACATTAATGTGTTGTTTTGTCTCCATTAAACTATGAATTAAAATTATTTTGTTAATAATTCCTTATTTTTCGAGTTCAAAACTCTCTGAGTCAATGGACTAATGTTATTCCAAACAATGGCCAACATTTATTCCTCACATTTATTCCAAGATTTTCTCTACTAATTATTTTTTCATTCATCATCAACGTCAAATTTTACTAGAAGTTTGAAATTTTGAAGAAAAAAACCATATTATAATTTTTTTTTTGGATCAATGGATCATTTCTATTGGATTGATTTTGAGATAGGTAGAACAATTGGTGTGTGGGTTTGTGATATGGGAGATCAAACCAGGATTAATGACTCGATTATTGGTGATCATGTTCATTTGGAAATATAGTTGTAATGTGTGATGAGAAACATTTTCAAAGTGTATTGGATTGCTATAATGAATCCACTAGTGATGAATCTGGTTCGGTCAACATAAAATCTGAGTTCCTTGACATTTTTCAATTATAGATCAAAGGTGTATGTTTTGTGAGAATTGATGCATAATAATTGTATGATTATGTAAAATCTATAGGTACCTAGCATATAGTTTAGAGGAAAACACATGCATTTTAGTCAAAGGTTGTTTGAAGTGAGGGTTTCAAACAAAATTAAATATCACATGTTGTTTATACTGCCATAAAAAGTTTGTGACCTAATGTTTCTAGATTGGTGTGTACCCTAGAGATAGATAATCTCTACAATGACTTGGAATATGTTCATGAAATGACTAGAGTGACAAATCATGACTCGGTATATAGGAATAACTAGAGTACATGGGCATGAGAGTAGGGTACACCGACATAATAAGAGTACACAATAATGGGCCCATGGTCACATTAATACCTAGTCTATCCGAGAAATTATTTTTTCTCCCAATACACACCGAATAATTTTACGACGGAATTTTGAGTCCTTTATTCTCATTAGTTTAGAATACTCTCAGTAGGTTACATTCCCATAACCCATTCATATAATGGAATTATGGGTTATCGCATCCTATGAATAGGATGAGTGATATATTTTATGGATTATTGTTGTCTAGAGTCAAGTATCCATCCACATTGAAAAGGGTATGATATTCTACCATTACTCCCAAGGATGGGTTAGGAATCATGTTACTAACATTTAGGGAATGTTATCCCCATCCTAGTAGTTACTTCGTGTAGGGTAGATATCTGCTGCAAGCCGTAAGAAATATCCCATATCTATGTATCACAATATTCCAAGATATATCAAGTAGTTCTCCAGGGAAAGGCCTGATGATAATGACATTGCAGATGAGTTCAATCAATGTAAGTATTTCAATGGAGTGAGTTCTCATGAAAAATTATTTCATCGAATCCTAGAGGTGAATCCTAGGATAGAATTGTGGTTGTGAAATTATAATGATATTTGTTATATATCATTAGTATATTTATGTTATTATTGTTATATCTCATATTTTGATTGAAATATCCTTGTGTATATAATATGAAAACACTATTGATTCTTTATTTTCGGTGATTTCATGGTGTCCGTTTGGTAATGTATGTAATCACCCTTGTATGGTATCTTACCACACATGTTCTATCTTTTTGAGATGACTACTATTACGATGGATTCATATGAGGACAAAGATATGAGAGATAATAGTTTTTTAGATGGGATAGATTGTTATAAGAGTTTCATTTGATAGAATTACCTAATATATATAGATGTTAAATCTTTTTTACAATTTTTTTTTGGATTTTATTTGTCCCTTTAAGATTTCCCATACATATATTGTTCCCCAATGTCAGATGTATTTGATTACATGAATATTATTGTCATTTGTATATCCCCTTAATACATTAAATTGGTTCTAATATATATACATATATATATATCTGTATAGGAGTTTGTGTGTGTAAGTACCTTATTCTAATTCCTCCCATGTGTGTGATTTGTCTACATAGGGATATTCACCAAATATTGGCCTATTGGATGGGATCTTATGGTGTCACACTCAGTTCATTGTTAAACAGGGAGGTGCTGAAGTGTCTTGTCTTGAAAAAATGGAGTGAACCATTTCAAGAAATTTAATTGTGTCTTTGGGATTTTGGGGGTGTTATGAGAAGGTTTGAGGAGGGTAGGTAATGATATATTTGTGATTTTAGTTTGAATATATATTTTTTATATTAATTTTATGTGTTCCACTAGGAGTATCCAGTTGTAATGTAGTGTCATGGCATCATGTTGTGTACTAAATTGGGGAGTTATTCATGATATGGTAGTTTCATGATTTCTTGATTTAGAAGTTAGTTAATTATATGATTCTTTTTAATCATAACAAGGTTGATCCAACATCATTTTTATTTAAATGGGAAAATTTTATGTAATGTTTAAAAGATGATACATAATTGTTTGGGGATAGGGAAATCCTTATGTATGAACTTTCTAGTATGAGGAGTTTTATTTTTAGTTAATAAATGTCTTAGGGAGTTTTTTAAGAGCCTAATATATTTTAATTAATGTATATGTTTTCAGTGAATAAGAATATTTTAAATATGTTTTGGGCGATAGAGGAAGATCCCAATGAATGAAGAAGTTGAGAGGTGTGATTATTCCCCCTTAATATATCTAAATACTATAGAGATGATATTAATTATAATAAAAGACATGTTCTATTGGACTTTGAAAGAATTTTCTACAATGTGGTACTTTCTATGTTCGAAGATCCATATATTAATCAACAAGCTGAGTTATGAATAATGAAGTAAAAAACAATGGCTAAAGGTGTTGAGGAAGTAGAGATACATGTATGAATGAAAACACGAGTCATCATATGATGCATGGATTTGGAAATGGAGTTGAGGAGCCTTTAAAATATTAAAATAATTTCCAATTTAATTTGAGTTGATTTGAGAAATATTTATAAGTGTTATTATGGCAGATTCTACATCTCAAATTCACATTATCCCAAATTTACACTATCAAGAAGATTCATATATGAAATATTAACCAAGAATATAGTCGTACCAAGACATGATGACCAAAATCACTATTTTTGGAAGAATTATAAATTTAATTCAATCCAAAATGTCATAACATGATGAATTTTAGTAGTTCGTAAGGTTTTTTATAAATAATACATGATGAATTATAGATGTAGAATATGTCAATCCAGATGAATAAACCCTATTAATGTTTTAAATGATTCTAAATCAAAACCTCCATAAATTATAGATGATATGTCCAAATGTTTAAGATCAAATTCATAAAAGGGATTGATTTGTAAAATTATTGAACCTAATACAGAAGATTTACCCCAAGAGTATTCTCAAAAAATAAATGTAACTTTCTTATTTGAATAAAAAATTTGAATGTGTGGGAATCTCTCGATGATATGTAAAAGAAATATTTTTAGTTGAAACTAAAAATGGGAAATACTAATGACTATAAAACATAAAATTACCTATCTCAATGAATAAATGCTATCCCATTGACAAAGGATATATGTAAATGTAAAATATTTCATATGTTAGATTCTTATGAAAGTGGCTAATGAAATATAGAAAAAAAGGAAAAAATGAGAATACTATGGGCTAACGATATTAATGAACAAAATAATCAATGTTCCATGTATTTTAAAAATTTCCAAACCTTATGTTAACATTAAATGGTTCACATGAAGAATACTTATGAGGGTTTCTATTATTCATAATAAAAATTTACTAATGGGAGAATCATTACTGTGATATATAAGAGTAATAATTTATTATATAGATGTATTTATCACTAGAAATAGAAAAGATTATATGGGTCATTGTGATCTGTAAGAGTAATAATTAATTAGATAATGTTTAATAATATGAAATGTAAAGGCATACCAAATAGAAAAACATGAAATGTTGAAGATATAATGGAAGATAAATCATAATGTTAAATCGTACGAAACTAAGTTTTATTCATATATCAAAATATCATGATTCTGTGATTAATCCATGATTCGGGACAAGATTAAATAAGGCCATTTTTTGTGAAGGTTTTAATAATGGGAATGTGTGTCATGCTAGGATAATTATTATTCATGTATTCATTCCGTTATGAGGATTAAATTATTATGTACATCGTAAAGACGAAATGTTCATGAAATTATTTGGAAGAACAAAAACTTATTATTACCTGGCTACAGATTTAAATATTTGTGGATAATAAAAATGATAAAACATGAAGTATTTATTTGGATATTAATTTTACCATATTAAATAGAAAGATGGGTTTTTTATTTAAGCTGGTGAAGATAGAGAAGAATGATATGATCACTACACCAAAGTTAGAGGGAAGGTTTGGGGAAATTATATCCTTGTGGTTACTTGCGGTAAGTAAGATATGCCAGTTTGAAGATAGGAGGAAAATTATGGTGATTAATCCAGTTCTAAATTATTGATATATATATATATCATGTTTTTTAAAGAGAGAGATCATATATAGAATAAAAAATATAGTTCTAATACTTTATTACATCTGAACATCTTATGTATCAGAATATGGGGAAAATAATAAGAGTAATAATAAGAAGTCTGAAGAATGTTTTGCAACCATGTACTCATTATCCTTTGAGAAGGAGGAAAATAAGTAAGGAGGGAAATAGATATGGTTAATCAAGTGTTATGACCTATCTAACAATATCATTGTATCATAGAATAAGAATTAGATAAAAAAAGAAAATAATTGAGATAGTGGTTGATTTGTTTCATTGTTTTTTAATTTCTATGTTAAGAATCTATGAGGTAGTTTATGGCCATTGTTCCAATCCTAAATAAGTTTTCAGATCATGGGTACGTGAAGAGACCACCATTCATGATAATATATAAGATTATCTGAAAGATAGTTAATATTATAGCTAAGGAAGACGAACATGTTACTATGATACAATGTAATCCTGTCCAGATTGAATATCTTTTTATTAAGAGAGATTAAAAGGATCTCTTCTAAAGTATTCATAAATAGTATTTGGAAACCAATATATAGATGCTAGTACAAAAAAAGTGTTTACGTCGTGTTTTTTTATCTTTTTATCATCAGTTTTGAGGCGGCGTCTTTATGGAAAATGTTATAAATATGATTTTTAACATCCGTTATTAAACAACCATTGTTAAAAAATGTTTTTTATGTTTTCTCATGTTATTTTTTTTAAAAATGTTATAGACTATTCATATTACAAAACAATGATGTTAAAAAGCTAATTTTTATATCAGTTTTTAAAAAATCAATATAAAAGTTGTCCATCATGTTGTATATAATTTTCAAATACTTGATTTGGAAGGTTTTAGAGCTCAAATTTAGATACATATCCAATTTTAGGACCATCATAAGTTTGATATATATATTTTTTAGGACTGATCGAATGAGCCAACCATAGCTTTGTCTGAGACATAAATTTTTAATTTGATGGAGGACACGTAGGTTTACCATGATAAGAAGAAGTATTGATCATTATAATAAAAGAATAATCATAAAATGGTATATCAATTAGGAAAACTACTCATGAAAACATAAATCATTGAAAAATAATTACAAATACCTTGATGATATGGAAAAAAAAGTGGATTCACATAGAAGATTAAACAAGTCAAGTTGGTGGAACGATGATGGATGAATGATATGATCATTAAATGTTATATTAAATAAGAAAAATAATCATTAAAAACATAAATCATAGATAAATAATTAAAAATACCTTGATGATATCATTTGATGAAGATATGGTGGATTCACAATGAAGATCAAACAGGTCGAGTCGGTGGAATGATGATGGTTGGAAGAAATGATCATTAAATAATGATATGTGTATAATGAAAACATATAATTGAGATGGTAAATTAAAATTTGTTATTTATAAATTTAGGCAAAAATTGTAAAATTTTATTTCAGGATGTAAAAAATTTTAAATTCCGTGTTGGAAGGATTTTATAATTATCTATCATGTCTGATTTATTATAACTGTCCTAAAAGGATTTTTAAACATTCACTAATTTTTCAAGTTGGATATATAAAAACAGAGGTGAGAAATAGTTTTTTCACTTCATATATTTAATAACAAATGATAAAAGGAATTTGTCACATCTATTATTTAATAAGAAATGTGAAAAATGTTTACAAAATTTTATTTCATTTTCTGAGCATTGATTTTTCTGTTCTTGGAGGTCAGATAGAGTTAGGGATAAAAATTTGTGGACATTGAAATTTTTCCTTCCCTAAGACTTTGTTTATAGATGACCCTCTTACGAGGTCCATAACTATTGATCCATAACACAGTTTCAACTCTGATACTTTTCAAATAAAAGTGTGGGAAATTCACTACATGTTTGTAAAATCTTTTCTCTGGGGTTATAAAAAAACCAATGTCAAAATTTACTTATTTAATTTTTTTTATTAGTGAAACGACATGAAAATAGTCATGAAAATTTATTTTTCATATCAACTCATATATAATGGATGTGAAAATCAATGAAAATGGATTTTCACATTAGTTATAAATAACCGATTTAAAAAAAATTATGTTAAAACTTGTTTTTTCACAAGTGAGGCTGTGAATATATTTGAGGGAAGAGGAAGTCTTTTGAGATATAACTTATTATATTTACTGGGGTTATACAATTTATATCTATTCCTTATACTTGAGTATAATATAACTAGGATATAGTACACCACACTAGGATTGAACCATATAAAAATACATAGATTTTCTTACTCTCTTTATTTCCACTATTCTATATTTTAATTTTGTTTTATGTAATAATAAGTAGATTAATATTTATTTTAACTCATAAATAAGAATCGAATATTTAGAGTGGAATTCAAAAGAGAAAAATGATTCTGTAAAAATGTCACACTATTTCACCAAAACTCTCAAGGTAAATATAAGATACTTATTGGGAACTACAAGTTATAACAAAGGTAATATAGTCTTCCTATGATTGGATATATTTTAATTACATGATTTTATAAGATAAATTCAAATTATATATTTCTTGAAGATTCTGAATTTTTGTATATATAAAATATAGTTCTTATCTCTTTTTGTACCAATATATATGATTTAGAGAAAACCAGGATTAATATGTAGAAAAAGAGGAAGAGAAGTTATTGAAGAGTACAAAAGGTAAATAGGTTACATCACTAACTAAAGGTAATTAAATTAATATTTTATATGTATAATTAATTGACAATGACCCTCTATAAGAGCAATATTCTTGTGATGAAGAGTATAAGGAAACTTAGTGTAATAAATTTTTTTAAGACCATTAATATGAAGATAATGGGTAACGAAGAAAGCTACCATTGGATATTTCAATTATATATTTGGGTTAATTATGGGCCAATATAATCTTAAAACATAGTTATTATTGATTGACAAGCAATATTAAATGCATTACCTCCAGAATTTCAAAAGTGAAACTCTTTCATCAAAGATGTAAAATCCATGGAGTAATATATAATAATAATAATAATAAAATTATCCATGGATGATGTATTATTTCATGAAAACATAAATAGAAACATAAAATAATAAAATCATGTGAATAAAGATGTCATGCAACTGAATAAAGTCAAATAGCATCCTAGAATGTCAAGAATTCTCAATTAGATATTAAATAAAACCGGGAAAAAGATAATGATAATACATTTCAAGAATGGATTCAGATGCATAAAGATCATTTTCAGAGAATGAATAATTAATATAAAAATTTATTGATCATAGTTGAAGTTGAAAAAAATAACCTCAACTTTATGTGTCTTCAGTTAGAGGTAAAAATGATAAATATGGAGGTGTCACATGTTGAGACACCCACAAAAGTCAAAAGATGATGTAATTCCTTGAATAGACCTTAAAAGACTCATGAATTTAATCAGAATAAATCATGTGGTAATAATATCATGAAATCTTTCAAGAATTAATCCACCAAATTATAATCAAAATAGGTAACACATTTATAAGAAAATATTTATTTTGAAAAAATCTTTTAAAATCAACAATGATATTTTTTATTTAAAATCATAGAGAAATAGAGGTGGAAAAATTATAAATATCCTCCATAAAATCAAGGGTGTATTATATCATTTATAGGAAAGTAATTTTCCCATGATGATCCCAAATGAATAGTTTTTATAAAAAAACAAAAATGGTTTGAATCAGAATAGATTGTTTCAAAAAAGAGAAAACAAGAGTTTATTATTTATTTTTGGTGTTATGGAAACTGTTGGAATATAAAATAGGATTATTTTATTAAAATTTAAACTTATGGAGATTATATAGTTCCAATATCAAGGGTGATAATTGTTGAGTTGTGGAATAAACATAGAAAATTTTTGGATTAAAACTACCAATAAAAAAATATTTGATTATTATGGGAATTTATATGACAATTATATGAAATTTCGTTATTATAATGATGAATTTTTGTATAAATATAACAACAATTATTTATGTTCTATTGGAGAAATATGGCCACATTATATGGAAAATAAAAAATTAAAAGTATGTGACTTTAACATAGGGTGAGAATGGAAAAAAGTGTTGATCTACCAATACCCAAAAAGAATAGTTAGATGTATATTATAAAAAGAATGAAAAGATGCATCTATTGTGGAAGAAATGTACACATAATTAATTATTATAATAAATCCATGATGATTAATGTCACATATGTGGTATCGTTTCTAAGGTATTTTTCATATTTATTGTTGGTTTACCTTTTTTCATTGGGATTCCCTAGTCTTATTGGGGAATAGTTAAAAAGTTCAGGTGGATTGAATTTGGAACATGGTTGGTGCATGGTTAGTAGAAACAGTACACCCCTACCTAATTAATCATGCAGTAGGTGGCTAGTTTATAGAAGTAGATACTATATGGATTTCACATGGTATGTTAGACCATCTAGGATAACCATGATGTAGGGTCTACTAGGATTCTAAGGGGAGCATTGTCACCACACCGTTTGTCAAACCGTGTTGAAAAATCATGCATCTAATCTAGGTCATTAAAAATAGGCATTTTTTGTTTTATCAATCCATTATTTTAAACAAAAAACCCATTTTTCATTCCCCTCTTGATTTCCTACCAAATGTGCCTCCCCCTCTCCTCCCTCATTCCCTATAGCTCCATTTTGGTGATGGATTTGGAAGTATTTCTCCTCCAATAATAAAGTAAATGTCGTCTCTTCATGGGTTCTTATTCATTATAGGGTCTTCTACCTCTTTCTTTGGGGTTTATTTTCTTTACTGTGTACAATGACATTTTTATAGATGGATCTTTATTTTTGGTATATGATCATGATGTTTTCTGTTTTATATTTCCTTTATAAAGTTTGATTACTATGTGGTTGATGTTTTTTCACCATTTTCCAAATATGTCTTCACTCAAGGTATGTGGTTTCATGATTAGACATTATTTTATGATTTTAATATTCTTTTATTTACTTATATACATGTTCTATGTATTATATGTGATTTGTGAAATATGTTTTTGAAATTATACAAGGTGTGTACGCATTTTAATTTGATTTCCAAAAGAAATAGGTGATATTCCATGTCTATTTCATATATGTTTCCTTGTTTAGTTTCTTTATAGTTTTTGATAAAATGTGTGGATGGTGAATATCATGTTTCAAAATGATTTTTGTTGAGTGCTTGGTTTCAACAGGGGTTTTGGATGAGGAAACTATCCTTTATTATGTGTTTGTATTTTTTTTCTTGTGTATATGTTAATGTGAGTTTCTGTGTGATATGGGAAATGTGAAGTGAACACAAGGATTACCATAGGTGAACTAGCAGGTGGAATAGGAATAGTATACTAGTTACTCAGAAGTGGATTCGACCCTAATTCACTTAGTTGTATTGATGATGAAAAAAGTAACTAAATGATGATGATTATTGGATGACACAAGAATTTAGATGTTTCTCCTCCCATGTGGCTCATGCACAAGGCTATTGATGGTTGTGGTCTTTATACTATTTATCACCAAGATACGATGTCTCTATAGTCTCACTCTTAGCCTGTCCCTATAGGGATTTCAGGTGACTTAGTTATCTCTTTGGATATTTTTCTCACCGTTTCCATATAATACACCTTTTAGATTACATAAAAAGAAATCATGTATTTTATTAAAATAATTCCATGAAAAACGTTTCTATACTTTTTATAAATCATGAATCTTGTTTTTTATTTTAATTTTGATAGCTTAAAATCTTTTGTTGTGATGAATCCTACTGGGCTTTGGCTAACACCTTATATATAAATTTTCTTGTTAGTAGACATGGTTGTGTATGGAATCGGTAAAGGAAAGGTATTTGGTGATGGTGGTTCGAGATTCTAGGGTTTTTTTCCTTATAGGTCTTTGTGGAGGTGAATGTAGGATAATTATACTCTTTTTTCAAGGTGCTTTTGGGATATTGTTTTTTTTTCATTTTTATGCCTTTTTAGTGAGGGTTAACTGATGTAAACATGAATCTAAAAATTTTTATTCCATTTTTGGTTGGGATTATCCCATTTTGGTTTAATTATTATTGTTTTTTAATGTTTATGTACTCTTGTGAAATTGTTCTGAAATTTTATTGTTGATGCCAAAGAACTAGTTGCCAGCATGGGGGGATCGTGAATGCCCTTCGGACCATTCCATGAATTGGGTTGGGTGTTGGGTAAGACGGAACTCTTGCTTGGTTCCTGATAAAATGGTATCAGAGGTAGTTCTCTCTTTTGGTTCATGATATTTGGGTTGAATCTAGAGATAAAATATCTATGATTATCAAGGATTGAGGATAGGGTTGGGAGTAGGGTGATGGAATAGAACACCTCATGACAAATCTTGAGTGTCCAAAGAATATTGGGATTTCTATTTTTGACTTCTTCATGTGAGATGTATAGTCTGCTGGATATAAATGGAAACCAGATATAGGTGAAGTGATTTGGTTGTGATGGGTTTGAATTGTTTTTATTTTTTAAATATTACTATTTGTGGTAATTGATTATTTTTTATAATAATGGTATTAATGGTTTCCACAGTGATTATCACTTTTGGAAGGAAAATACCTCCCTGAAGACTTCTTTTGAAGCTGTGGGAAGAGGACAGAGAGAAAAAACTCTCACAAATTGATCAGAGAGTAGTGGAAGCTGTGGTTGGGGATATTTTGTCTTTGGGAAGGGTATGTGTTCTGGTCCTGCACTAATTTGAGAATCTGAAACTAGACCAAAGAATGAAAAAGATCAGGAATTTATAATGAACAAGGCTCCTCCTTTATAAAAAAATTATGATCCTCATGTGGAAGAGGAGTGGCTTGAGAAAATACAGTGTATGTTTGAATTTATTAACACACTTGAGGAAGTTCGAATGAAATGCACCATATTCTTTCTAGACATTCCATGTCAAAGGTTGAGGGTCTCAATAGTTCAAACTAAAAAGATTTATCAAATAAGATAGAATGATTTAAAGATTGTCTTCAACAAGCAGTATTATCCTTAGGTTTTGGCATATGCTAGATCTCAGGAGTTCATGAATCATTCCTAGGGATACCATTCAGTGGTGATATATGCCAATCGCTTTGCTGGGGCAGTATAGTATGCACCTAAGATTGTCTCTAATGATAAAATGATATCTCATCTGTTCTATATGGGGCTGGAACATGAGATTTATTCTTAGGTATTTTTGTTCCAGCTAAAGACCTATGATGATGTTGTTGATCATTCTTTCATGGTTATGATTGACCAAAAATACAAATCTAGGTTCTATATAGCAGTGTCTACTATGGGTAGTGGAAGCTCATTATAGAAAAATATGAAGGATGAATATAATTAGACAAAAGGGAAGCGGTAGTTCAGTACATCCATCATGGATGTCATCATATAGAGATTTCGATGTAGGTTCTGTTGTGTTCAACCAGTGTGGAATGGTGAGATACATTAGACTATCTTTCACATCTCCTCCAAAATCCTATCATCAACGTTGAGCGTTGGAGAACATTCATCGATTCTATGGTGTCATGCATTCTTGTTAGAGTGGAGCTAGATATGTGGATTCAAGAGGATGTCTGCCTAATTGGAACTATCTAGGATAATGGGATATCAGTTTGGTAGCCAACATGGAAGGGTGGTATCATATTCTTGGTAGAGTTACTTTGTGAATTTTATGCAGTCTAGTGGTTGTTCTTAGGAATAGGATAATCTAAAGCATCTTCATGCAATGGATCGAAGATAAGTAGGATTTGATGCGAAGGTCTTCGGTAGTTTGAGGTACCATTCTGATTACATTTTTTGTACCTTATATTTTATTTGTTATTGGTTATTATATTTCATCTATCTCTTCCAGTCTTGTGAACATGTTAAATTTTCAAACTGATCTTATGTCTTACATAATATAGTTAGTCATACCATTTGGTAAGAATACAGTGTTGTGTTTCAGGTGTCCATCCTGTTCACTCACCATTTTTGGGGGTCAAGATGCAATGGTATTTCTTATTCTTAGATGTAGGTATCATTAATTAAATCCTTACTATGGATTATATGGTTCACTTCCAGACATGTATCCACTACTATTGGCGGTGAGAATGTTTTGTTCACCTTTATGGAAGTGCCCATTTTTTCAGGGAGACTGGGACCATCAGTTGGGTCATGCTAGACCTACACTACTGAAAGTAAGAAATATTTGTTTTAGATATCATCACTCATGTTGGAGGGATATAGTGGATCACAATAGGGTAGATTATCTCTAATGGTGGATGAATTTCTAGACACTTTTAGATGGTTTCTAGGTCTAGAATTAGAGCGGGATGTGGATTTTTGGTTTGACTTTGCATCGATTACACAACTAATATATCTTCCCCTATATCCTATGTCCCTCACATAATTTGATAAATTAATGATATTTCAGGATTATTTGGAATCCAATGGATTCATTCTCCCCTAGAGTATCTCCTTCATTCACCTTAGACTTATTTGCAATGAAGGTCTTAGATCTATACATTTATGCATTGATTACCAAAATATAAATAAGGTAACCATCAAGAAAAAATATCAGTTTCATCTAATTAATTACTAGATTGATAAAATGAAATGGGCATGTTGGTTCTTATGAATTTATTTGAATTCTTGTTATCACAATTTTCCAGTGAAAGAGACATATGTTCTGAAAACTACCTTTCAAAGTAGGCACGACCATTTTGAGTAATTGGTCATGCCTTTTGAATAGATTAATTTTCTTTTGGTTTTCATGGATTTTATGAAAAGGGTGTTTTAGAAAAATAAATTATTATAATGGTATTTTCCATGTAATTTTTATTCAATCTTTGTTATAGGGGGTTTCCCATGCATTTTTGGAGAAAGGGTTGTTTTCATTCCGATTAGGGCCAAACCATGATCCCATTTCCAGCTTTAAAAAAATTGTTTATTTTATAACTCCTTCATTTGTTATCATTTTCCACCAATTTTACCTCCCACTTGGCCTCCCCTAACGTATTCAATCTACAATATCCATTTAGATCCCTTAGAAACTCATAATCATGGTGGATTTCGGTGATTTATTTATCAATTGGGCCAACTTGTGAGCTAATTTCCAATTTTTGAAAAAATATTTATTTCCTTTATATATCATTAAATTTTTAATATGTTTTTGTCATTACACCTTTCAATGGAACCCAAAAACCCTAGGAGAACCCCCATGTGCTATTTTCCCTCTTTTGAGATCATCTTCATTAGGGATAGAGGATAATTGTCTCAAGCTTTTGGAATCGTCCAAATTTGAAAAGGTAATTTATTTCCTTCCCAAATCATTCATTTATACACTTTTTCCCGAATTTCAATCCCCACTGGAGCTTCTTAGCCTTATTCAATCCTCCATTAAAATATTGGATAATTGGAGAACCATATACTAGTGTATTTGGGGAAATTTCATCATAGTTTCTCAAGAAATTGATTTCCTCTCTTATTCCTTCCATATCCATAGTGTTTCTTCCACATTTCATGAAACCCCAATTTTCCAGAAACAAGGGTTTCAGAACCAGGATTTTTTTTGAGTTTCATGGTCTTATATTGTGGATTTAGGATCATTTTCACTCCCTCGAAGTGCGGCAGCAGTGCGGTTGAAATTCCGCACATGGATTTGAGGGTTTTGACATATATGGTATGTGATTACCTATTTTATCACTATAGAATGTTTTAGATTTTGGAATATATATTTATTTTATGTCCTAATTTCATTTTTAGTGTGAATACTAATTTTGGTCGCATTTTTTAGCAATTGATTTTTATGTTCCAATTTGGTGTGGAAATGGGTTTTTTACTTGTGCATTCCATGTTGTACCAATTTGCGTTGTTTTATAATTAATGGAATGGGTTTTTAAAAATGTTTTATTGCTGAAAATTTTGGTTTGGTGTAATATTTGTTTGAATTTGATGTTTAAAGATGGATATTAAATGGATTTTATGTTCAATGTTTTTTTATAACAGGTTTAATTGATTTATGTAAATTCTAAGCATTTGTTTGAGTTATACTAATGGTGAAAAGAATGTTTAGAAAATAATTTGTGTGTGTTTGATTAGTACTGGTGTTTTCTTATGTGAGTGGAATTTGGAAGCATGGGAAACTAGTTTGATCCCAAAAAGGGAAACCCAAGTATATATGTGGGAAGACGCGTACTAGCATGATGGTGATCAATATTGGTTTTTTCCCTATTTCACTTAGCAAGTTTGATGTTGAAATCACTCAAAAGAATATTATGATGATTTTGGGGACCACTAGGTTATGGGTGATTCCCATACTAGTGGCTCATTCACAAGAACAAATATATATATATATGGTTACTTTCACATAGAGATGAAAGGGTCCTAAGGCTCACAACTATCATAGTTCCTATGGGTGTTTCTATGTTGAGTGGTCATTGAATTTTTGGAATTTATATATGCCTTATTCTGTGTATGGATTGAAAATATAGTACCTTACATTATTTATTTAAATGTACCCAATCTTTATAGTTACCCACTTTAAAAAAATGTTTATTTAAAAGATGAATCTTTAGAAAGTAATGCTACCATTATTTATTTATAACACTTGGAATCATTTTATATTATGATGTTTGTCACATGGATTCATTCGGTGGTATCCTATGGGAATTAGTCTCACAGCCTACTTACACAATTAGATGTAAGTGGACTTGACTATATTTGACATAGGTAAGGGAATGGCCTTTGTAGATGGAGGTTCTAGTTGTTAGTTTCTTTTATGGTGAGATGTTGTGAAGAAGGCTCGTAGGTGATGACCTGTTATTGCGTGATGGTAGATGGGATATTTTTCTACTAATTTATTAGTTTTGGAATTCATGTGTCATGTTTGAAACCTTGTATTATGATATAAATTTAAATTAAGGCTTTTTGGCATGAATTTTAACATTTGGTATATTTATGGTTGTGGATTTATGAATCCTAACTTAGCTAAATAATTCCCAGACAATAGTTTAAGATACCTGATCATTTGTTCCAGCACATGCAGAAATGTAACTACCATCAGGAAATGGCACTTTCTATGTCGGGTTTCGATGTCGATGGAAAGTAGATTTGGTTCATGACAATATCGTATCTGATATAGTTTATATTTTGGGGTCATTTTTTTCGGGACGAGTCTTCTTAGATATGAGATAGGGTAGTTGGGACATGGAGTTCTTGACATGAGTATGGTGACTATCCCGCACCTCTCGTGATACACCTCGAGTACCCATGGGATGTCTGGATTCTTTTATTGACTTCTCTTCTAGGTGGGACATGTGGGTTGCAGTCTGCACATGGATATTGAGTGGGAGTGAAGTGGTTTTTTATTTTGTTTTTGTGATGAGTCTGATTTATTAATATTTGATATTGTTACTGAAATTTTTCTTAACTATTTTACTAATGATTTCTTTTATGACATTTTCCTTTTGTAGCGATGTGCCTCCAAAAACACTCTCATTCACCCCACGGGAGGAAGCCATAGAGAGTTCTACCTCACAACATGATCAGAAGTTGTGTGGGAGCTATGGTTCATGTGGATTAAGATATAGGATAGGTTCTAGATTTTATTCCTATTCTATTTTGAGAAGATGAACCTGGTCCTAGGAATTGAAATACCTAGGAGTTCCTAAAGAACAATCCTTATTACATTCTGAGGTAGCACATAGCCACATGAACCAAGGGAGTGGATTGGAAAGTTCGAATTCATGTTTGAGTTCTTTAACACGCCTAAGAAGGCCAGTGTGAGATGTGCAAGTTTATGTTAGAGGGTTCCAGCCATACGTTGTCGGAATTCGTGCTTCATGTTGGGAAGAATGAATAGATGAGATGAAAGGACTTCATGGTGGACATCAATGTCCAGTACTTCCCTGATTAACAATCATATACATGACCTCGGTAGTTTATAGAACTTGTTCAGGGAGATCCTTCAGTGATGGAATATGCCAAACATTTTTTTTGAGTAGAAACTATATACTCAGAAAATTATACTAAATTAAAAGATGAAGGCCTAGAAGTTATAAATGTGTTTGTGGCTAGAGAATTATTCTATGGTCTTCATGATCAATATTAAGACATATGACATAGTGGATGAACGAGCTTGTATGATGGAGATTGACCGCAAGGGGAGGTCTGGTTTCTCAGGGACAATATCAATGGTCGGTAGTGGCACTTCATCTATGAAGAAAAGTATGTGATATGATCAGGGGAATGAAAGATGTGGCATTTAAACACACTCTTCCAGGCATCATTTATACGTGAATTTTGATGTGAGTTTCATCATGATACACTGGTGTGGGAGGCCAGGGCACATCTGAATAGCATGTACATCTCCTATAAATCCTTATTACCAATGTGGATACTTACTGTGATTTTTCAGGACGCAACATCCACATTTTTGTATTGTAGGATCATTGGATTCCATGGGTGTTCCAGCTCAGTCAGTACAATTAAGAATGGGGGGATCTCAGTTTGATAATCATAGAGGGAGGGATAGATCAAATTCTAGAAGATCTAGTTCAGGGAAGAGCCACAAGCTAGTGCCCATTCTCATGCTGAGATGAGTCGTCTTCATGCCATGGAGCAGGAACCAACTGGATCAGATGTTGCTCAATCAAATGATCAAGTTACCGTTATGATTTTATCTTATATAGCTGGTTCTATATTCGATATCGGTGCTTCTATTTCACGAATCTCATTCTGTATTGTGATAATGCAAAATTTTCCAACCAAGATTTTATCTTTTGCGATGGAGTTGGTGACGCCGTTGGGAAAGATAAAGTAGCAAGGTCACAGGTGCCCGCCGTGTGCACTTACTATGTGGGGGGAACAGATGGAGTGGGACCCCATGGTCATGGATATAAATATTTTTCACATAATACTTTGAATAGATTTATTAGTGCTATTTTAAGAACAAATCAATTTCTATAGGCGGTAAGCAATTTTTATGGACACCGATGGCAGTCATCAAGTTTTTCATGGGGAATGGAATACTCAGTTGGCTTTTGCAGGACCTCGTCTCCTATAGTTATGAATTATTACATTGCAGTTTTCATTTCTCTCATAGGAGGATGTTGTTAATGATACAGAGGGTGGGTTAGCTCATGTAGTGGATGTGTTTCTAGAGGTATTCCAAAATTATTTTTTCGGCATTCCCCCATAGTTGGACGTGGTGTTCTTGATCGATTTGGCACTGGGAACACAACTGATATCTCTTCCCTTGTATCATATGGTCCCCATCGAGCTGAGGAAATTAAGAATATAGATTGATGATATGGAATCCAAAGGTTTAATTTTCCCAATCATCTCTCCTTGGCCTCCATTTATCCTTTTTGCGAAGAAGGCCGACTGATCGCTCTAGTAGTGTATTGACCACCGAAAGATGAGCAGGGTAACCGTCATGAAAAAATATACACTCCTCCGAATAGATTACTTGTTTGATTAGTTGAAGGGTGAAAAGTTATTTTATATGATATAAATGTGTTTGGTTTACCACCAACATAGGGTGAAGGAGATAGATATCTCGAAGACATCATTCCAATGTAGGTACTACGATTATGAGTACTTGGTCATGCTTTTCGGTTTGATTAACGCTACAACAGTCTATATGGATCTCATGAATACGGTGTTCCAACAGTATATAGACTCTTTTTTCTTGGTATTCAGGGATGAAATCTTTTTTTAATTTGGATCTGAGGAGGATCATGATCATAATTTTTCGATTCTTTTGGGAACATTGCGAGATCTCTGGATTTATAAAAAGCCATCAAAGTGCACCTTCTCGATTTGGGAGGTGATGTTTCTGGGGATTGTGATCTCACAGTAAGGAATAACAGTGTATCCTGATAAGATTAATGTAGTGATTTCATGGGATCCATGGAATAAATTGTTTGAGATTAGAAGTTTTCTCAGCATAGAAAGATATTACATGCAGTTTTTTTTGGATTTCTCTCATCTTTCTTCAACCCCTGACCGCACTCACCCAAGAAGGGGGTGATGTTTGTTATGGGCCCATAATATTAGATATCATTTGAGGAGCTGAAGTGATGGTTGAATATCACCCCT
The DNA here is from genome assembly GCA_963277665.1 of Viscum album. Taxonomy (NCBI): domain Eukaryota; kingdom Viridiplantae; phylum Streptophyta; class Magnoliopsida; order Santalales; family Viscaceae; genus Viscum; species Viscum album. Next base: position 278,263,497 of record OY728127.1, read on the forward strand.
ATGATGATCGTTCTAGAATCTAGGAAGGTCTATGTGGTGTATTGTGATGCTTTAGGTATGGGTCTCAGTTGGGTGGATAGGTAGGATGATAACGTTGTGGCACATGGATCCTTCCAACTCTGAGAAAATGGAAAGAATTAACAATCCCGAGAATTAGAGCTAGCATATGTTATGTATGATCTAAAAATAGGGTTCCACTACATTTTTTGAGAGATGTTTGTGGTCTATTATGATCCCAAGAGCTTAGATAACATCTACTCATAGAAGGACATTAAATTAATGTAGCGGTATTGGATCGATTACTTTATGTGGTTTGACATCAATATTATCCACACCCTGGGGATGGGTAACACAATGGTTGATTCCTTTATTATAATAGAATCAATGTAGGCTCTATGGAAGTCCAGTGATTAGTAGACTCTGATGGGGATCTTTGCATAGATTCTTATGGAGAACAAGGTACACATTGGAGGTGTATTCATGGAAAGAATTCATTTGATCCCTTCTCTTGGGGAATTGATTCAGTGAGAGAAACCCGTTAATGAGATATGTCAGTAATCATGGAACTTTCTTCTTAGAGTAGATAAATATTCAAATTAGAATTCATCCCTTGAGGGTATCTTGAGTATCAAGGTCCACTTAGTTGTGCCTTTGTCTCAACAGAAATTGGTGGTGCAGGGTAGACTCTAGTCTTATTGACCTATCCATCATGGTTCTAATAAGATGTATTATAATATTCTTCACCAGTTCTGGTGCCTAGGAATGAGACGATACATAGCCGACTTCTAATCAAGATGGTATACTTGTCATTAAAAGAATGAAGATAATGAAAGTCACTCTGGTTTGGTTCATCTGTTACCCATTCCTACATGGAATTGGGATAAGTTTTCCATGGATTTCATAGTTGGCTTTCCTCGTACACCTCAAAGAAATAATGGTATCTGGGTGGTAATTGATCTTTTAACCAAATAGGCCCATTTAATTCTGATCAATGATTTGACAAAAGAGGTTGAATTGGGGTGGTTTTATATGTAAGATGTTGTGAGGATCTATAGTCTATCGTCCGCCATCATTTCAGATAGGGATTATCTTTTTACCACTCAGTTTTGGTGTTTCCTTTATTAGGAATTTGAGTCCCTGATTAAGATGAGTACGCCATACCACCATCAAACATATAATCAGACATAGAGGGTTAATCAGATTCTGGAAGACTTTCCTCAAACATGTGTGTCATTTTTCAATGTTTCATGGGATATCTAATTGGTTTGGTATAGTTTTCCTATAACAATATCTACCAATCCTCAATCAAGATGGTACTATTTGATGTTATTTATGGTCGACCATGTTGATCTCCATTGTTTTGGGTAGAGGTGGGTGATACCTTGCTGTTTTTCCTTAGTATTTTTCAGGAGACATCAGAGAATGATAAGTTGATTTGAAAATGGTTGTTGACAGTTCAGATTCAACAGAAGTCATAAGCTATCCAGAGGATCATGCTTTGGAGTTTTATGTGGGTGACCAGGTATTCCAAAAAGTGGCACCTCTCTTGGGTCACCACCCTCTTGGTAAACACGGGAAGCTAACACTAAGTCTTGTGAGGCCTTTTAAAATAATTTATAGGATTGGTATGGTGTAATTCCAGTTATATTTTCCCTCCCAGTGAACATCGATCCATTATGTTTTCAACATCTCCTAGTTAAAGAAATACATCTCGAACCCGTCCCATGTTTTGTGTTGCGAAGAATTGGAGTTGGAACTAGATCTATTTGTGGTTAATCTAATTGTGACTATTTTAGACTCTTGATAAAAAGTGTTTCAAGGGAATACTATTTCTTTGCTTCGAGTCCTCTGGAATCATTAGACTAATGAGCACAATACATGAGAGTGATAGTCTTGGGTCGAATAGAAGTTTGAATTTCTCTTATCAGATCAGGCTTCAAGCTGAATTTTCATGGGAGGAATGTTCTAATGGTGGAGATAGTGGTCACATCCAAGACATCATTTAAAGGAATACTTCATTTAATTTATATTCATTATTTTTAGGGTTTCCCAGTCATTTTTGAAGAAAGGGCTGGTTTCATCATGATTTTGGCCAAACCGACTGCCAATTTTCATATTTGAAACCCAAATAATATTCATTTATAACCCCATAATTTTTTAACATTTTTAACCCATTATAATTCCTACTTGTCCTCCCCTAACCTATTCAAACTAACATATATATCAGGACCCCTTAGAAACTCATTTTCATGGTAGATTTTGGTGATTTATTTAAGCATTGGGCCAACCAGTGAACCCATTTCCAGTCTTAAAAAAATAATTTATTTCTTTTATATATCATTAATTTTTTAATTTTTTTCGATCATTAAGCCTCTAACTCGAGCCCACAAAACTTAGGTGCACAACAATGTTCCATTTTCCCTCTTTGAAGATCAACTTCATCGGGTTTTGGGGTGAAATGTATCAAGGTTTCTCAAATAATCCAAATATGAAAAGGCACTTTTTTCATAAATTGATCATTTATTTACTCATTTATCTCCATTTTAGTCCTCAATTAACATAATGTACCTTATTAAAATCTCCCTTTAAATTTTTCCTTCTTGTAGATCCAACTACTGGTGTATTTGGGGAAATTTCTTCAGTGTTTCTTATGTAAGTGATTTCCTCTCTTGTTCCTTCCATTTCCTTAGGATTTCTTCAATTTTTCATGAATCCCCAAATGTTTAGTAGCTAGGGTTTCGTACCTAGGTTTTTATTGTGAGTTTCATGGTCCTATATTGTTTATTGAGGTTTTTTAACTCCGTTGTGATGCGGAATTGGTGTGATTGAAGTTCCGCTCAAGGATTTGAGGGTTTTGAAATATATGGTAGGTGATTCCATATGTATGAAATGTAAAATTAGATATATTTTTGGATTTATAATTTTTTATGTCCTAGTTTGGTTGATTTTAGTGAGAAATTTGTTTTGGTAGCATTTGTTAAGTGGTTGATTTTTAGGTGCCAATTTTATGTGGAAATGGGCGTTTAACTTGTGCATTCCATGTTGTAGAAATTAGGGTTAATTTATAATTTATGGAATGGAATTTAAAAATGTTTTAGTGATGAAAATTTTGTTTTGGTTTAATAATGGTATGCATTTGGTGATAAAAGAGGGGATTAAAATTGATTTTATGTGCAATGTTTTTGTTATAACTTGTGGAATTGTTTTATAGAAATTATGAGAATTTTTTTGAGTTATAAAATTGGTGAAAAAATGGTTAGATAATATTTTAAGTCTGTGTTACTAGAGTTGGTGTTTTTATTTTAATATAAAAATTTTTAGCATGTGGAAATTTTTTGATCATCAAGAGGGACACCTGAGTGTCTAGGTGGGAGGACGTGCACTAGTATGTCAGTGATCCATAGTTGTTTATCCCTATTTCACTTCATAAATCTTACATTGAATACACTATTTTTTTTGATTATGATGTTTTTTGGGAACACTAGGTTATGGGTCATTTTCATACTATTCGTTCATGCACGAGAATAGATATTATTATGGTTAGTTTCACATCTAGTTGCTAGGTACCTGGGGATCACAACTAACTAATGCCTATGGGTGTTCCTGTATTGAGTGCTCATTGACTATTTGGAGTATATCTTTGTCTTATGGTGTGTTTGGATGGAAAATTAAGTAGCTTATATGTTTTATTTAAATTTACCCTTTCATTAAAGTTACCCTCATTGAAAACTGTTTTCATTTAAATGATGCACCTTTAGAAATTATTGCTACCATTATTAGTTTATAACACTTGCAAGATTTTTATCTTATAATGCTTGTCACATTGATTCATTATGTGGTATCCTACTGGGATTGGGATCACACCATAATTAAACATTTGTGTGTATGGTGACTTGATTATGTTTGAAACATGTAAGGGAAAGGTCCTCAGAGACGACTGTTCCAGTTGTTTGTTGCTTCATGGTGCAGTGTTGTAGAGATGGCTCATGGGTGATATCCCCTTACTGTGTGGCAGTTATTTGGAGATTATTTTTCTAATTTTGTAGTTTTGGACATATAGTTTCATGTTAAAAAATATTATTATGTCGTTATTTTTTATTAAGTCTTGTTTGGAAAGAATTTTCAGATTCAATTTTTTGATTGTTTTATTTATCCAAACTCTGGTAAATAGTTCTCAAAAGATTGTTTAAGATACCTAAGAACTTGTTCCATACCTTGGATATAGGTAACTCCCTTTGGTAATTTCTAAAGTCTAGGGTGGGTGTCAGTGTCGATGGAAACCAGATTCATTTTGTGACAGTGTGTTCCACCAGTACCTTGATTATTTTGTAATCGTATTCATAGATGAATCATAATTTATTATGGACCTATGAAGGAGTATGATAATCTTTTGAATGTTGTTTTGAGAGATCTCTTGGATGATTTTCATTATTCAATTTTTTCATAGATCACTTTCATGATCAAGGAAGTAATGATTTTGGGCCATGAGATTTCGGAATAATGAGTTTCAGCGCACTCTGAGATGATTAATACAGTAATGTCATGGGAGAAGCTGAGGAATGTTTTTGGGATAAGAAGATTTATAGTAATGGAAGGATATTACATGTAATTTGTTCTGGACTTCTCATGGATTCCATCTCCCATGATATCACTCACTGGGGATGGTGTGAAGTTTTAATAGATCCCAATGTGATGGGTTTCCTTTGAGGAGATAAAATTGTGGTTCATTATCTCTCCAGTGATGATCAATCCAGAATCCGGAAAGGGATATGTGGATTATTGGGATGACTCTGGTATGATCATAAGGGATGTTCTTATGTAAGATGATCATGTGGTTGAATATGGTTCTCACCAACTCTGATCACATTAAAATAATTACCCAACCCATGTCTTGGAGTTATTAGCAGTGATGCATGTGCTGAAGACATGAAATCATTATCATTATTGGGAGAAATTTGTGTTTTACTGTTATCAAAAGAGAATTTCCTATAGCTTCTCTCAAAAATATCTAAACCCGAGGTAGAACTATTTGGTTGATTACCTTTAGGTGATTGACCATATCATTGATTATAACCCTAGTAAAGGTAATTTTGTGGTAGATTATTTAAGTATAAAAATGTCTATGCAAGCCTTGAAGGAGTCCAGCGATGAGTGGATGTTGATGGGAATTTTTTCTTCTAGTTTCATCTAGAGTCAATGTAGCATATTAGAGGGGTTTCCTTTTTATGTTTTCAAATGAGTCTTTCTTTTATTGAGAATAAATAGTAGGATCATGTTTTCAATGGTATATTCTAGATGTTTTTGTTGTCTCTTCATAGTGGGGAGACACCATGGGATTGGCCGTTATCTCCCAAGGGTGTTTTATGAATCAATGGTCTGTTGTGGTGTTGTCTTCTTTAGAGAAGTTGGTGATGTTGTATAGTCACCAATCCAAATGTTCTATTCATCCTAGTGCTACTAAGATGTACTATGATGTCCTTCGGTAGTTCTAGTGGTCGGGCAACAGGTGGGATACAACTGACTTTATGTCAAGGTGCTATACATATTAGTAGGTGAAAGAAGAACACCAAAGGCCCTTTAGATTGATTTTAAAACTACTTATTTTTACCTATAACTAGGATGAAATCACCATGTATTTTATTATTCGATATCCTTATACTCCTCAAAGAAAGAATTCCATTTGGGTGGTGATTGATCATCTAACCAGATCATCCAATTTCTTTCTGATCAGATATTCATCTAAAGTGGATGATATAGGTCAACTATATGTTAAAGAGGTACTAATGATTCATGGTTTTTCATTGAAAATCATCTTATTTAGGGACCCTCATTTCACCTCTTTATTCAGGGAAGGCCTTCCAAAGGAAAAGGGCTCACAAGTATTGTTGAGCATAACATACCATCATCATACATATGGTCAGATGAAGGGTGAAAATTAGATCTTGGAAGAAAATATCTGATAATGTGGGATGAAATTTGTAGTTCATGGTATTTACATTTGTGATTGATCAAAATTTAATATAAAAATTGCTACCGGTATTATATTTGGATGGATATTTTTTATTATTCTTATCGTCAACCTTGTCGGGAACCTTTATGTTGGGCTAAGGTAGGTGAGACCTCACTGTTGGGACCATGTGTAGTAAAGAAGACTACTGAAAAGGTAAATTTTAGAATTAAATGATTTTTCGTAGCTCATATTCACCACAAATCACATTAATATTATAGATTATGAGATCTCATGTTTTTCATGGGTGACAAGGTTATCCAGAAAGTGGCACCTCAGTTGGGTCACCGTTGTTTTGGAATGCAAGGGAAGATACACCAAGATATGTCATAACATTCTAGTTCATTGAATGGGTTTTGTAGTGGAATATAGGTTAGCCATAAATTCTTATTTGAAAATAATTCAAGACATGTTTCATGTCTTTAAATTGAGTAATTATAACACAGATCCATCTCATGTACTGAATTGGGAAGAGTTAGAAATAGAACCTGATCTTTATGTGTTTGAATGGCTAGTACAAATTATTTATTCTTATGAGAAAGTGATTCATGAGAAGTACATACCACTTGTAAAGGTTCATTGGTAGCATATCATTGATATTTAGGAGTCATGCAAAAGTATTTCATATGTAGAGTATGAATACCCCTATTTACACTATGATCAATCTTTTGGACCACTTTCCAGGGATAGAATCTTTTCATGGTGGGGAGAATTTTCATATATTTGGAGTCATTTTAAAGGTATTTTTCATATTTATATTCATTATACTATTTTCCCTATGGGATTTCATTGAGTTATTGTGGAAAATTGAAAAAAATTGGGTGGATAGAATGTGGTGTATGATCAGAGCACCTTTAGTAGAAACCATGCACCTCAGCCCAGGTAACAATGTGGTAGGTGGTTAGTTTGAGGTAGTAGCTACTAAATTTATTTCTCATGGTATTTCAAACAATGTGGGATAATTTTGTGGTTGGTTATCCTTGGATATTATGTGGAACATGATAACTACACCATTTTCCAAACCATGCAGACAAATTGTGCTGAATAATCAGGTCCTTAAAAAATTGAAATTTTTCTTTTCTCTCTACATGATTATTAACACTAAACCACCATTTTTATTCCCCCCATGTTTTCCTACACGATGTGCCTTTAACAATCCTTCCACCTCCATTTTAGCTCCATTTTGGTTGTTTATTTGGAATTATTTCACCTCAAATATTCACATAAGTCCCTTCTCTTCTCCATTTATTCCCCCTTTAAAGGTTTTCTCCCTATTTATTTGGGGATTCTTTTCTCCAATTGGTATATTTCAATTTTTAGAGTTATATATAGATTTTTGGGGCTTAATATTGAATTCTTATGTTTCATATTTCCATTATAGTGTTTGATTGAGTTTTGGTAGTTCTTTTTCACTATTTTCCATATAATTCCATCATTCAAGGTAGGTCTTCCATTGGTTAAACATTATTTAAAGATTCTCATATGATTTTCTTAATTCATATACAATTTATATGTTTATATTTGATGTGAAAAATGAGTTTTTGAAATTATTTAATAGGTGTGTGTGTTTAAAATGATTTCCCAAAATAAATGGGATATATTTCGTGTGTATTTCAAATATGTTTTCTTATTTTGTGCATTAATGGTGTTTGGTAAAATGTGTGGAATTTGTGAACCATGTCATAAAATGATTTTTCTTGTGTTTTTGGATTAAATAGGTATTTTGATTGTGGAAATGGTTTTTTATTATGTGTTTTTTATTGTTTGTCCTATGTATTTGTGAATGTGATGATGTGTGTGATATTGGAAATGTGTATTGAGAACATGGGGAAACCTAGGTGACTATATGGATATACTAGGACTAGTATCCTAGTGATATAGATTTATCTTCGACCCAGATTCACATAGTGTGATTGAGGATTATAAAAATAACTGAATATTGATGAGTATCATAGAACACTCTAATTTTTTATGTTTCTCATCTCTAGTGGCTCATGGAAGAGGATGTGGATGCTTTTTATTTTTAAAAAACATATCAGTAAGGTATGATGTTTTTCAGATACATCTCTTGGAAAGTTCCTCTAGGGATTTACCATGACTCACTGCTCTATTGGGATATTGTACACACAGTCGCCCTACAATACACATTTTTATTACATAAAAATCAATCATATCTTCAACTAAAAATGTTATCAATTAATACAATTCCTAGACTTTTCATAAATCATTGATTTTATTTTGTATTATATTTATTATAGATCAGAATATATTGTTGGGTGGCATCCTATTGGGCTTTATCTCACAGCCTAATTACATGTTTTTGGGTTGGTAGACATGGTTAAGTTTGACACAGGTAATGGTTTAGTGTTTGGTGATGGTGGGTTGGGATGCAAGTGGTTTCCACATGCTGGTGTTGTGGAGGTGGATTGATGATAGTGCTGCACTTATCGCATATTTCCTTGAAAAAGTGTATTGTTTTCCTTTTTGTTGAATATCTATTAAGTTAGGGTTATTTGATGTAAACTTGAGTATGAAATTTGTTATTCCATGTTTGGTGGTGATTATCCTATTTTCGTTTATTTATTAATATTGGTTGTTTATTTTTAGGTAAATAGGTTAAATCATTCCACAATTGAATTTCTGATACCCAGACACGAGTTTCCAGCCTAGGGGGATCAGGAAAACCCTTCATGCCGGGCCATGAACCAGGTTGGGTGTGAGGTTGGATAACACTTCGACTAGGTTCATGATAATTAATTAAAAAGAACGAAACATGTAAAAAATAAGAGTGGGAACCCAAGAATGAGACAAAATTATTAGTTTAATGGAAATATCCCAAGAATAATTAAATGAGAAGTTTCTAATGGACAACTTAAATGTTGATAATTTTTGTATAGTATGATAATATACTATTAACACACACAAAATTTCATTATATTACTTATGATATTGAAAAATTGAGTTAATAAAAAGAGTTAATAATAATAAGATTCATTTATTATAAAGGGTTATAACAATAAAGAGTCATGAGACATTAATAATGTTGATCATATTCTAAAGGAATACATCACCACATGAACATCTAAGATAGAAATGGATAATATTATAGAGAAATTACCTGAAAATTCAATTTCCATTCTACCTATAATAAATAAATACACATCCAAATATGATGAAATATGAATAATTAAATAATACCATACCTATAATGTGATGAATTTTTGTGAAATATATGGTGAATGTATGGGGAAAGGTGAAGTTAAAATGGTAGTAGTTTCTGGTAGAGAAGAAAATATATGCCCCATTTTTCTCACTATGAAGAAAAAGAGGATCCCACCTTATTACAATTTATATATACTTATTTTTTTCGGGAATTTTAGGTGATAAATATTTGGAGAGATTTTGATGAATGTTAGGAATAATTTAAACTAAGAAGAGATATCTACCGTAGAATTATTCGATTGAAAACATAATTACTTCTTGAAACACATTAAATAGTACAAAAAGATATGGTTGGAGTAAATTTTCAAGAAGAATACACATGATGAAGAAGTATAGAATTAATATATTGATGGGGATTTAAGAATATTAGAAAACCGATAGATAAAATTATTTCATGTGAAACATAAATTTGGAAAATTAATAAAGAATTTTGAGAATAAGTAGTGAAAATCAATTTAACTTCCTTAATTATAATGAATAAAATATTATTTTTATGGAAAAATAAGGTTATATTGGTAGAAAACATAATGTAAAAGAATATTCCTTTCACATTATTTTTTATTTGTGTTTTTAGTTGTGTGTAGGTTATAAATTTCTTTAATGTTATTTGAACATCCCCATGTATGAGAAATAAGAGTTCATATCATTTACTAGATATTTTTTTGGAAAATTAGTTATGTTAATCAATCATTATTTTTTCTATATTGATCTATCTTGACTGGAAGAATATTTTATTAATTGATATATTATTTAATACAGAAATTTTATTCCACTATTTAATTTAGTTGATCAGTTTCTACTATGGTGAGTAGGTCAAATTTTAGTAATTTGGAAGAAAGAAGATGAAATTCTATTACTATATAATATTTTTATTTATTTTTACTTATAAAAAGATAATATATAAATTTTAAATACATTTTGATAGTATAATATTTGATGTAATTATGGTTAATAACAATAACTCCAAATCGAGAGGTTGTTTATCCAAATGGGTTATGATGATTGTATTTTTTGTCACTGAATAATATACTGACAATATGAGTTGGGTGATAGAGGAATATCTGAATGAATGATGAATATTAAGGGTGTAATTATTCAACTTCATCTGTTTCATACATTATATTCTTTCTTTAGTTCATACTAGAAATGTAATAAATTAAAAATACAAAATGTGATATATATGAGTAATTATTTCTTATGTAATGGAATTTATCACTAGAAATTATAAAATCCTTTAGAATCATTATAATATGTGGGATTAAAAATTTCTCTGATGATCGTTGATAAGATGATACATAATGGTCTACCAATTATAAAAGTGTGATAATATGCATATATTGTAAAAGATAAATGAAAATTATAAATTAAATGATGATAATCTCTTCTTCATGGTTCAATTTGTCATGATACTATGTTTCAATTCATGATTATTTAAATCATTAGTTAATAAGATATTTGTGTTTTGATTCATATTTCCACACCATTAATGAGTTTCATATAATGATAACGTTGTTATATGTTTTCATAAGAATACTAGAATTGAAATTTTGTAAATTTCATATAGAGGAATAGGCTGAGAAAATATTTAAAAGTTTACAAATATATTTTCTGTAGTTTCAAAATACAAATATGTTAATGTAATGGAAGTGATCAAGGATTAAGGATTTATTAGGATATTTATCTTACCAACATATATGAAAAGATGATTATTTTTGTTATAATAGTGGAGATATATATAAGATTGATAATATCACTATCCCAAAATTTGAGGATATTTTTCCATATTCATGTTATGGAAATTATATTCATGTGGTTAAGAAAATTAAGTAAGAGGTGTCATTGAGAAGTCATAAGATTGATGAGGGTGAAGAAACTAATATTTTTAGGATATATATATATATATCCTATATATCAAATAGAGAGAGGTCACACATAGGGAGGAATAGAGAGAGATATTCTACTACATTATTGTTTAATATCGTGTTTATCAATGAACAAGAGGTCCAGAGAAGGTGCTGCTATTAAATACTCATCATCATCAAAGGAAGGGGATAAAAAAGGATAATATAAGAAAGAAGAATGATAATCAGGGCCTATGTTATATTCTGTGATGTCAATATAATGTATAAGAAGATCACGAGTAAATAATAGAATAACTGATTGAGAGAGATAAATTTGTTACTAGTGTTCAACATCTAGGTTGAGGAACCTAGAGGTTAAGTATGGTCAGAATTCGTGATTTTGAATTTATTTTGATGTCATGATTAGTTTAATAAACAAGAATTAATTATACTATATAGGATTAACATTTTTCTATCAAATAATTCATCTGAGGAATAAGATTTCGTTATTACAATTAAGAGGCAAACATAGAAGATTGACTATGTTGTTTAACAAGTGAGTTGTGGTGAACCTTTTCAAATTAGTGGGAGATAGTATAATGAAACAAATCAGGATTCTATAAATCCATTTGGAGGTATAATATTATTTTCTATGTATAAGTTATTGTATTCACATGATATATATATTTTATATCTTTCCATTTTATATGATTCAAACAAAGAAAAGACATAGTCACCTACCTTGTGAGTAAAACATATAAATAAAAATATGATTACCTCTTTATTTAATTAATAATTATCAATTTACATTTTTTTATTGGGAAATAATAATGATATAATTATTTTTATTAACTAATAAAAGAGGTTTTAAAATTAAGATTGTAATTTAAATGACTAAATAAATTCTGTAAAGAGGTAACCCTAGTTCACACCCCTATCAGAGTGACAGCATGGTCTAACAAGGGCACTATATTTTTTTTTAAATTTTCTATGAGTGGACATCATAGAGTGTTAAAAAGTATCATGGTGTCAAACCCTATGTTTTTATTTCATTTATCTACTTGTTTGGTATCATTGAGTTGTCAATCACTTATTTCATTATGTCTTGGTTCAGAGTTAAAATAGTTTTTTTATGGATGATCATGTACCTTGATGTGACCACTTGGTTAACTAAATGGACACCAATAGACATGTGGAATTAAGAAATTGATGATTATGATAATTTTATCAGAATATATATGAGATGGTAACATGATTTTCATGTATGTTCTTAACATAGCCCAATCACTTTGTGACTATGAATTTTCACTCTATGACTCGTTATGTTATCAGTTACCATAAAAATACATAAGACCATATAAATTATTAGATGTTACAATATTTTCTCCCAAACCCCCAATGAATTTACTTTCATCCTTAATACATTTTATGTACATTTGATTGGACATTGGCATTTTCTTCATGAGATCAACGACTTTGTGATCCATGGTGAGTCTTCATTCCCTTATTCAGGGTTCATCTATTATTTTTTCATACAGAATTTGTAAAAATAGTTCAAAATATTTTCTCTTAGGTTATAATTTTGATGTAGGTTACTTCATTGTAAATTACTAATATTTTTACTCACATGTTCGTGGCATTTTTATCATGTCCATCTCATTATTCATGAAAAAAATATTTAATATCATGTTGTGGTAGGTAATTGGAGATTTATCATTTTTATTTTTATGAAATTAGGGTTTCAAAATGGTTTTGACATAAATATGTAGACGGTATTAATTAAATTAATTAAATATAATTAACCAAATCTAAAAAATTGATAAGAAGTCGGTAATTTTCATTTGTTTATATGATTCTAAAAAATATATTATAATTGATGAAGGGATGACATTATAATTGAGAATTTTTTTATTCTATGAAATATATATTAATTACTATGTTTAAAATATTGGAATTACCATACCAAATTTATAAATCCCATAAAGATTGAAATAAAATAGAGATGGTTCAAATTCTCAATTATTTATGTTCTTGTTACATATAAAATGGTAAATGGATATGGGAGTCCTCTAAAATAATGATTTTTGAAATGGTTCACTATTAATGATAAACTTTTAATCCTAATAAGTGGATTAATCTTGTAATGTTAGTAAGGAAGAATTTTTTTGGGTATTATTTAATATATTGTGAGTATTTTTGAATTTTGAATTCGAATTTAATAAGTACACTAGATTAATAATGAGATCATCAAACTGAATTATTTTTATAATGCTATTATTTGGAGTTTTATTTATAGTTTTCCTTAATTTTTTTATAGGGGTAATTAATGGACCTTATGATTGGTTGGTGGAGCTACTGGAAACATGACTAATACCAATGGTTTGAAACCTTTGGGAAAGGTTTGAAAACAATTCTCTGGAAATTCGTGGGGATAGAAATATACCAATAGTAACAGACTAACAGTTGGTATATGTCTTTGGAATTCACACTATACAAATGGTTTTAGCTAACTGTTTATATATATTTATACCAATGGTTGATACATGTTGTAGATATACTACTTTTAGATTTATTACAATGGTTTTAAAACCATTGAAATAAGCCTTTACTAATGGTTTGCATACAACCATTGGTAGAGAACGATTACAAGGACTATACCAACAGTTTTCTAACTGTTGGTATATAGTCTTACCATAGGTAATATGTAACCCATTGGTATAAAGTTATATTTCACATATATACCAACAGTTTAAAACCATTGGTATAGCCTTTACTACAATTTCAGTAGTAGGCCAGCCTGCATCCCCCTATATAATCCCATCTACACATGCTAATTGAGATTTAAATTGAGAACCAAATTACCCTATTCAGTAAATAATTATTGATTTAATTCTCAATTGAGTACTTCATGATAATTAATGAGTAACATATAAAAATGAAATATGAATTACATACAAAATTATGAATTAGGTACAGTGTATTCAATTTATAATTCATTACATAAAGTATTATATTATGTATAATACATATATAATATGACATATAAAATTGAATTAAGAATATGGGGGTGTCCATGTGGGTGGGGGTCTAGGGGTTTCCAAGGGGTGGCGGTGTCCATGGGGTGGGGGTGTCCATGTGGTTTTGAGGGTGTTGCGGGGGGGGGTGCTGTATATGGGGTGGGGGTGTCTAGGGGGTGGGGGTGTCTAAGGGGTGTGTGTAGAGGGGGGGTGTTCTATGGTGATGAGGGTGTCCAGGTGGTGGTGGCTTTCCAGGGGGTGTTCATAGGGGTGGGGGTGTCCATAGGGTGGGGGTTGTCCAAGGGGGTTGGGATGTCTAGGGGAGGGTTGAATCTGTCACACAAATATTCTGTCACATCAAATCATCAAGTCAAGTATTATTATCAATAGATAAAAAATAATGATAATGTGAACTACCTAATCCCACATATATTCAGAAACAACAAATCATCAAATATCAAATGTCAGTAATATCAATAAAAAATGTAATGGATCAGTCTTTCCTTCATCACCATCACTATTATCATCATCATCCATAACCCCACCCCCATTCTCATCATCCTCCCAATCATCATCACCACCCTCCTCAACTCCCTCCTAAACTCCCTACTCCTCCCCCCTCATACTCCGCCTCTACCTCCCCCTCAGCCTCCTCCTTTCCCTCCCCCTCCGCCTCACCCTCCTCCTCGCCCTCACCCTCCTCCTCGCCCTCCTCCTCCTCCTCGTCCACCTTTATCCATCATTATCGGTAAGAAACTCATCATATAGACCACCACTATAACTTCTACATGGTTCAATATATATATAATGTATCAATGAATTATATTCATCACATTCCTTTCTGCATCTGGTGAATGTTTTTGAGGTAAAAATTCCATCAGTTTCATATATGCAGTGTTTTCCCTAGCTGACAGTTATGCAATATCTGTGGCCCTTTTCTCAGCCAGTTATATCAATTAATTAACATGTTAGATCTCAGTGGCACATAAACTCATAACAGAGGAGTGACAATACCACTTCAATACTATATTCTTTCCAGGTCAGCAGCATACTCTGCTAGGGTGGTCATCTCGCAACACCTGGTGTAAGTGGTCATTTGGCCCAAAATTATCAGGGTCCTGAGCATAAAGGGCCTATAAAAAATGATGTAGAAAATATAAATATATTATTAAGTTACAAAAAAATATATTAAAACTCTAAATCAGCAATGTAAAACATAAAATCTACTACTGAGTTGGTTTGTTAACTGCACTTCCATCATTTTTCTTGCTACTCGAGCAAAACAGTTTTGGTTGAGGTACACTCCCTTCAATATTCAATATATTCATATACAATGACATTGAATACATGAACACATAATTATTAATAGGTTACCAATAATTAATTTCATATCGTAATTTATATGAAAACTTTATCAATCAAATAAATTAAGGAGGAACCAAAAGAAACTGCATGTCGTAAAGAAAAATTTTAAACAACGGCCATACCTACTTCCTCATATGATTTTACATCGTAGTACGTCGCAATGTGTGGAGGTATTTTTTAGAATCACTGTTTTATTTATTTCTTCTAGATGATTCCAAATAAAAATAAAACAATATAAAAGATATTATAAATGAAAAACATGAAAATATTCATTTAAATACCTCTAATGTGATTAATACCTTAAACTAGATTGTCATCCAATGAGTAATCATATGCCGATACTGTTCAATCAAAAAATCATCCATGATAGGTTCCATCTCTATATTTCTGCCAACTCTAGCACACTAACCAATATACAACTCGTGCTTATAGTCTCTCCAAAGCTCACCTAAATCGTTTAGATTTTATGGTCATGCACCCTCATCATAGAGGAAATTAAACCGAAGTTGACACCAAAATATCAATTCATATAAATATAAAAATAATATATTTCATTAAATACAACATATGTTTTACCCATATCTCTACCCAAGAATTATCATTGACTTCATTGAGAAATTTTCCCCATGAGAGCGGGTTGACAAGAATTATGTTGGAGTATTTGGCTAGTGTCACCAAAATATATTGACATTGATTCCGTATTTTTTCATTAATTTTATTGTCTTCATTGAATTTCACCATCAACTGCGTGCTGTAGTTCCACACTGCACACATGGGTGTACAACCCCTCCCCCAGATCCTATCAGTATATGTATTTGTTATCAAAGAAAAACAATTATTTTATCAAAAAAATTTATAATGAAAATAAATAATGGTATAATTTGTTTAGGGTTCTGTAAATATTCCTACTACGTTCTAATAAATGGATGCCAATGGATCTGCATAAACTGAAGGAAAACCCTCTACTATTGGAGTTGGTCCAATTATATGCTCCAAAAGGATAGACTGTGGCAGAGATGGAGTTGAAGAATATGGAATATAGAATCTCGAAGAGAATGAAGTAGACGTAAAAGAAGAGGGTTGTGATGGTTGGCCGAATTCTGGATGGGGAGGGGGAATCATCATTGGATATGGTAAAGATGGGTGAGGAGACACAGATGTAATGGGTGGTGAAAACATGTGATTCTTAAATATCCCATGTTTTCCTAATGAAACATCGGGATCAGAATGTGGGATAGATGATATGATAGAGGTAGGGGCAAGGACTAATCACGCACGCTGGCCAGATCACGTAGTTGTTGTACTTCCCCCCTTGTACGAACACCCTTAGTACTTCGACCACTACTAGGATGATCATCAAATAATTTTCATCTAAGAGGCGAAACATGCGAAAATTCTTAAAAAAAATTACTCACAATAAATTATATATTATTTAAATCTATATATTTAAAATAAACTAATCACTAGATGAACTAGTGGTGAAATTCCCATCTCATCAATGTGACGATTTTTGTCCAACATCTTTTTCCATCGCCTCCCTTCAATTGAAAAAAATATGGATGTAATTTGAAATGGAAAACTAATGTGTAACCCAAAAAAACAAAATATATGAGGGGGAATAGAGGGATTCATGGATAATTTAATTATCCATTATTTTAGGTTAGTTTGAATGGTTATATAATGAATTCAATAAATCAAACAAGATGTAATAAATAAAACTAATTTTGAGTATGATAGTTATTTACTAAGTGTAACCAGCCTATTAAATTCATGGATCATTGATTATGGGGATTCATTTCACTCAACAACAAAGAGAGACAACATACTAAATTATGCCTCCTGAAAATTTAGCAAGGTATATATTATGAATAATTAAACCCTTAATATAGTTTTAAATGATGATATAAAAATATAAAAATGGATAAGATATTTAACAGATTCATTAGGGTAAATCACTTTTCAATATTAAGGAAAAATTTAATTTCTTTAGCACAGGTAGATAATGATGGTTTTTATAAATATTTTTAAATAAGAAGACAAACCATAATGTTAATTATCTAGTGAAATGTTAGTGGGGGTATTAGAGTTGTACAAATTTTATACATGGTCAATAAAGCATTAAATTTTTCACCGAGTTAGAAATTTCAGTTTTGAAGGTTTGAATACAGTTCAATTTCAAATTAGAAAAAGAAATAAAAATAAAAATGCAACCAATAAACATTGAAAATTCACAAAACAGTCATGTTGAATATAATAAATTTGTAATCAATATTAAATTAATTTGAATAGTACCAACCTTAACAACCAATGTCGTGCTAAACCAAATGAATTGAGAACATTGATGGATGATTCTACATATTTCCCACCATAATTTTAGGTTCACAGTCAAATTTGAAAATTGAGCGATTGGAGTCATCAAAAGAAATAAATAGATCTCTTCCAATGGTAGTAGAGATGGTGTCAATTCCATCAGCACCACCAACAAAAACATGTCTTGTAATTACATAAAATAGGAAACCAAATTCAGATAGAAGATGTTAATTGACATAAAAAACTAGTTTCTCTATTGATGTCAATACATATGGTTCATCGATATCAAGAGAGCGAGTGATATTAATTACTCGAAATCCAAAATCATCCATAATTTTTCATTATCTCATCATCAAATCAAACAATTTCTATTTCATCATTGTGACTCTTCCATGAGAGTAATAATCCTATACTATTATTTTTTCAAAGACTCTATACTAAATTGAATTTTAAAATAGGGGTATACTATCTGATGTATTGTAATAATTGTAGGTTTTGGCGGGGTCCATAACACCATCATGTTGTTTTCTCATGTTCTTTTCTCGTTTAGTGATATTAAATCGGTACCCATTGATAACAATTTATTTCCAGTCACAAACAATTACATTATGAAAAAATCCAAGGCTTTTATTTCATTAGTGATAGAGTCGTTAAAAAAACTCAATACTGGAAATTTATATGGATATTAAACATAATTAAATATTTATGAAATTATTTTAAATATTAATATTTTGAAGTTCAATTTTAGCCATACAGAAAACTCTTTTCTATGAAAAGTCACCCTCATTCTCAAAGATAACGAACGATGGTTTATATTTATCATTGCATTATGTTCCCTGTAGATAAAAATAGAAATAGTTTAACAGATATATATTTAAGATATACATATTCAATTTACTTACAAAGTGTAGTCATCAAACAAATCACTGTTGAACAGAACTCTATGATGTGCCATCTCCCTCCCTTCAAGGAATAAAATCGTCAATGTATAAGATCCGCGAATTCCTCTTATTTTAGGAAGTGATGGAAGAATAGGTTCAATTTTCTCATACTATTCTTATTTATTTCCCATTGTTCTATTCATTCTTATAGCATGATCTGAAAAATACATAAAGCATAAATCCATACATTTGTGATCAAAGTCACCTTTCACGATAGATCCTTTAGGATGACTCCTTTTTCAGATATACAACATTAATGTGTACACATTTATATTAGTTGGATATATCCAATGAAAATAAATAGGTCTTCTAAGAATTATTTCAGTTGGAATATGGATAGTCAGATGAAGCACACATCTGAGAAATTATGGATGAAATATATTCTCTAACTCATATAAAATTAATGGGGGATTTTCCATCATTTTTTGCATGGAAGACCTGGAAAAATTCATGGCACAATGATCTATACAAATGGCACAACTAAATAAAAACTACCTTTACATTATTGGAATGAAGATGGCAGATTGCTATTGAAATCAACTCATGTAGAAGGATGTGATAATCACAAGTCTTCAAAAATTTTATCTTCAACTCTCTTCTATTGCCCCGTTTAGATATGATTCTGGAATATCCATTAGAAACAATATAGGTCTCTAGTACATCCAGAAATTACTTTATTCTTATAGGTGTCATCACATAAGAATCACATGTTACTTTCCCTTTATTATCACTATATGCACTGGATGCAATTATTGTCTGATGCCTCAATCCACTATGTCATGCTAAGACCATTAATCATCTTTTTTCTTTCCTTTATCATTTATATGCATCAAAATCCACATTTCACATATATTCTTTTCAATGTGCATTATGTCTAAGCACCGAAGTAAAAAAATTGTTGGGCCAATAAGGAAAAATCAATGAAGATACTCCTCTTCATACAACTGTAACGGGTTTCCATGGAAACATTATTTCTCTTTTTAGATTTCATTTTCCCTTTCCCGAATGAAATAATGAAATCTTTCAATTCATTAATAACATCATTTCCAGATATACATTGAGGTAGATCATCAGATTCTATGGTATTGTCAAGTATTTGATGATTATTTCTATATGGATGGTCCATATGAAAGAATCAATGATGTTCCATAAAATAAAAAATAAAGCGATGTTTCAGTCTTCTGGATCGTGTATTATTCATACAAACAAGACATGATAGTTTTCCCTTCGTTCTCCATCCAAAAATTATTGCAAAAGAAGGAAAATCATTGATCATCCACATAAGCATAGCACACATCTAAAATATGTCCTTCAAACATGCATCATATGTGTGCACACCCACATCCCAAAGATGATTTAACTCTTCAATTAAATCATTCATTAATATGTCTATATCATATCTAGAATCAAAAGGGTTATATATGAGTATACATAGTAAATTTAATGGTTTTTCAAATACAACCATGTGGTAAGGTTATAAATGTGTAATAAAACTGACCATGTGTTGTGAGAACAAAGAATCTTCCCAAACAGATTAAAACTATCACATGGGAGACCTAGACTCACATTACGCATGTTAGATGCACAATCAGGATGTCAAGAATCAAATCTCTACCATGAAAATCTATCTCCAGGGTGAACCAACTTATCATTTGTCTTATTTCTCTTAGTATAATTCCATAACATTATATTTATATTTCATTATACCTAAAAAGATTCTATAGTTTAAGGATCAATGAAAGGTTCCAAATTACCTTTGGTGGCACACGAGATGGTGTTCCACAATTTTTTGGCTTCTATCCAGATGTGCCAAATTTTATACAATAATTTCGTTTAGCAGTTTCCTCTGAGAATAAACTGCAATATTTCCTGCAAGCAAGAATTTTGTTTCATGAAAATCTACGATCCTCAATAAACTTCCATGATGTATAGTGGTTTGAGGGAATATCTGCATCATCTGGATGTAAGTCCTTCAAGAAGTTAAGAATGTAATCGATGTTAGTATTAGAAATCCCATCCTTAGTTTTCACATGAATTAATCAGATTAAAAATTCTAGAGTTTTCATTTTATTTAATTGTCAATATACTGGAGTCGTGGACGTATCATTAACTTTTTTCACCGCAAAATATCATCATTTTTATTAGACCCATCATCTGTGCTCATATCAAAGTATTCTTAGGTCAGAATCCTTTATTTTTCATGATGACGAATAAATAGAAACCATTCATATAAAAAATTTCTTAATCCAATCCTCTCATTTGGATCATCAAAAATTTGGGATTTCATTTTATCCCCATTGTGATACCACAAATAGTAGTTTTCTTGAAAACTATATTTGGTTATGTGGTACCTGGATTCTTCCGGGCTCAACCAAGGTTAACCAACACAATTATAACATGGGAAGTTTATGTGACCACAATCTAATGCATTATGAAATGAAAACTCTAAAAATCTCCCCAAATTGATTTGAAAATTTCTTTATATCAGATCAATTTTATATACCCATATTCAATCCATTTTGTAAAAATAATTAATAATTAATTTCTTCATTATCAATTCAATAAGATTGAATTTTAATATGAAAATGATGTTTAAAAGTTATTTAGGGATTGAACCATCATGATAATACATGTGGATCATGATCCAAGAAGGATTAAATGGAACTAAGAGGAGATTGATGTCATAACATGATGGTTCCATGGGGAAAAGAATCATGATTCCATGTACATGGAGATTTTGAATGTAGAGATTGAAATTGATTATCCAATTGGGATAATCTATCCCAATTTTATATATCATTAAAGGAAGGGGTTTCTAGTTGATGTAGTGAAATATTCCTGGGTTGATACCATATTATTAAAACAATGTAAATATATAAAAATTCAGTTATGTGTGCCAAAATTTGAGGTGAAACATGTTTTGGAATTTTCCATTTTATCACATACAAGAGGACACCGTGGACCAAATAGAATAATGTTCACGATATTACAAAGTGAATTCTTTTCATCAAAGATGCCGAATATGTAAAGAGAGTTTTTTTAAATATGTTATTAATGTTAAAAATGGAAATATTTTTAAATGATAAGAGATTTCATAACACACAATACACAAAGTTGAAGTATTCATTGTGTGGGGGTTTTAAGGGGGTGGGGTGTCCAGGGGGGTGGAGGATTTCCATGAGGGTGAGGGTGTCAAGGGGATTTTTGTGTGTGGTGGGGGGGGGGGGGGTTGTCCAGGGGGTGGGGTGGTGTTTGGGGGGGCTATCCAGGGGTGGGAGGGGGCTGTCCAAGGGGGTAGGGTGGTTAGGGGGTAGGGTGGTGTCCAAACTGGGTTTTCCAATGGGGTGGGGGTGTCTCGGGGGGGGGGGTGTCCAGGGGGTGTGGTGGTGTCCCCGGTGGGTGTCTACGTGTTGAGGGGCTATCCCAGGGGTGGGGGTGTCTAGGGGGCTATTTGGGGGGGGGGTCCCAGGGGTAGGGGTTTCCAGGGGGTGGGGTGGTGTCCATGGGGGGCTGTCTAGGGGAGTGGTGGTGTTTGGGGGGTGGGGGTATCAATGGGGGTGGGGTGTCCAAGGGGTGGGGCCGAGGGTGGTGGGTTGGGGGGTGTCCAGGGGGTAGGGTCTGTCTAAGGGGTGGATGTATCTAGGTGGTGTGGATTGTCCAGGGGTTGGGGTGTTGTCCATGGGGCTATCTAGGGGGTGGGGGTTGTCCCAGGGGTGGGTGGTGTCCATGGGGTGGGGTGTCCTAGGGGTGGGGTTGTGTCTGGTGTGTGTGTGGGGGGGGGGGGGGTAGTTCAAGTGGGTGGGGGTGTCATGGGGGTAGGGGGATGTCCATGGTGTTGGGGGTGTCCAGGGGGTGGGGTGTCTAGGTGGTTGGGATTTTCTAGGGGGTGTGGGTGTCCAAGGGTGTGGGGGGATGTTTAATGGGTGGGGTGTGGGGGCAGCCAAAGGGGTGGGGGTTGTCTAGGGCGGTGGGAGTGTCTTGTGGGTGGGGTGGTGTCCGAGGGGGCTTTCAAGGTGTAGGGGCTGTTCAGGGTGGAGGGTGGTGTCCAGGGGGTGGGGGTGTGTTCAGGGGGGTGGGGTGTTGTCTGGAGGGGGTGTCCAATGGGGTGGGGGATATCCAGGAGTGGGTGGGATGTCCTTGGGGTTGGGGTGTCTCGGGGTGCGGTGTCCATGGGTTGGGGGTGTCCAGGGGGTGGGGGTGTCCAGGGGGTGGGGTGATGGGGGGGCTATCCAAAGGGGTGGTGTGTCCAAGGGGGTGGGGGCTGTTAAGGGTGTGTGGGTGTCCAGGTCAAGTGGTGTCCAGAGGTTGGGGGTGTCCCGGGGGTGGAGGGGCTATCCATGGGGTTGAGGGGTTTCATGGTGGTAGGGGTGTCCATGGGGTGGGGAGTGTCCAACAAGGTGTGTGTGTGTGGGGGGGGGTTGTCCATGTGGGTTGGGTGTTTAAGGGAGGTGTGTGGGATGTCCATGGTTGGTGGTGTCTAGGGGGTGGGTGTGTCGGAAGGAGGGGAGGACTCTCAAATGGGGGGGTATCTAGGGGGTTGGGGGTGTGCAGGGGGTTGGGGTGTCTAATGGGGGGTGTCCAGGGGGTGTCCATGGTGGGGGGGGGGGGGGGGGGTCTATCCAGGGGTGGAGTTGTAAAGGGTGTGGGGGTGTTGTTGGAGGGTGGAGGGGTTAGGGGAGGTAATAACAATATAATACGTTGAAAATTACCTATACCTAATCCAACCAACATCACAATTTCAATCCATCACCCAAAAAACAACCAATTTATCCTCAATATCACTATCCTTTCCATTATTTACTGAACAAAAACTATATATACAAAATCCAAATCTAGTTTTAAACAAACTAAGGTCTATTGAAACTACCTTATCACCCCACTAAAAAATGGATAAACTCCTACACCACTACCCCAACAATCACTAGTACTTTCACATAGACCATCCTTATATTCGTTACCAACCTCGAGACAATATTACTAAACAAACCATTCACCATCTTTGAGTAAGTTTACATATCACCAACACCTCCTCTAGTTAATATGGTTCACTAACTCTATAATGAATTAGTGTCTATGAAGACTTCAAATAAATTTTATTCACACAATAACGGCACATGAAGTGTTGAAAAAATAGAAAAAAAATTCAATGTACACATATTGGGAATGCCATGCCACAAACTACACAGAACTCTGGATTAGGCCAAATAAAATAAAATAGAAAATTAGATTTAGAATAATAAAACAATGGTAGAACATATAGATTTTAATTTAAAACTAAAAAATTTCTCAATTGAAGGTGGATCTATTTAGTGGAAGTAGTTTCACGGCCTATGGTAACGAGAGAGTGTCGAGAGAGCTTCGGTTTAGGGCTTCAATTGTCCAAACGGGTGAACCAGATCTACTAATTATTTGGGGGAAAACATTCCCAATAGTTTTAAAAAAACATTGGTATACATTAGAAAAATGTTATCTTTCCCAACAGTTTGGGGAATCCATTGTGAAATGTAGATTCTAAATAGAGTATACCAATGGTTTGTTCAAAAGTTGATAAACGTTGAATTAAAACAATAAAACCAACAGTTTATTCAAACAATTGGCATAAAAGTGTTGGGAAAGCCTCCATTTCAACCATTCTGAAATGATTTGTGGATTTATTATGATGGTGTTTTGTAGACAATTTTGTGATTTTTTCTACATTGGAATCGATGGTTATGTCGAAAGAAGACGATTTTGTTGTAGTGATGTTTCCTCTTAGAATATTTATTCGAAAATTTATGAAATGATATGATTAATTATTGGGGATTTGTACATTAGTTTCTATGTTTCATGGAAGAAAATTCTAAAAAATGAAATATGGTTGATAATGATGAGAATGATAATATGGAAATTTTAGGAATTTAAAATATTGTGAGTTGTGAATAAACATTTAATGACAACAATTAATGATTAATGGATGTGATGAACACGGAGGAACGATAATGAATGGTTTTTTGTTAAATATGAATAAAATAAAGGAATATTAAATTTATTAGGCATGAAAATAGTAATTACTGAAATCTAAAATAATGACATGATTAAAGGTGACATTTATAAATATTATAACTATTTTGTGTGGATAGGTGGAGACGGTATTTGGTGAAGTGACGGAAAAACATGTTAGATTATATATTTATATATGAAATTATTATTATGAAAATTAATAGCATCATATTGGTATGAAATCATTGTTTTAATTTTTTGTGGAAATTTTATTTGTTGTGTTTTCTTATGATTTGTTTTACACCCCACCATAGTAAAATAATCTTATCGACACCTAAAAGATTTGAGTTTGGTGTGTTTTACTCCACATCCATGTGAGATAGGTAATGGATGGATTGCTACTCATTCTTCCAAAGTACCTTTTAAAAAATTAGATAGGCAATTAATGCATATAGTTATGATTAAGGAGATATAATGGACATATGATATATTGTATGTTATGTGAAGGGATAATGATGTGATATTGGATGTGACACATAGATATGGACATACATGGTCAATTGATGGAATGCGGTAGATATTGTTCAACATCACAATACCCAACATTGATAAGGATGTGATGTGGTATATGGTACACAATGGTGGCGATGATTTATTTATGACTATGATGAGATGTGTGGTTCAATGGTAATATAAATGGAAAGGGAGAACAATTATGTTTTCAATTTTAGTGTAATATTAAAAAACATGGGGGGGAGTGGTTTCAGGGTACCTTATTGAAATATATATTATATGGATTTATTGATTTATTTTACATGAATGTGATATTGAGTAAGTGATACTTGGTGAGGTTAGGAGACAAATAAACATACATATATGTGAGTTAGTTTAAATACTTATTCACTAAGGCATTGGTATTCTTTCCTTAAAATTTTCATGACATGTAATGAATAGGATACTATTAAGTGTACATTTATTCTAAACCAATATACATAAATCTACATTTTTCTATTCTATGACGGATTCAATGTCCACTCTAAACATTTCTAACTCATGACTTGGAGATTCTATCAGAGTCACTATTGTAAGAGTTTATTTTCTTTATTTAATTTTTGGAGACCTTCTTCTGTATTACATTACATGAATAATGGGATACTAGTATTAGTTTAAAATTATGGATTTTATTGGTAATTTTTTATATTATTCTATGATTATCAGGGAAATACTTCTCGTTTCTGTGTTTTATTCCACCATTTCTAGTCACCAACTTCTATCCAGTTGATGGTGGGCTTTAGAATTTACTCCATTTTTCAGTATCAACCCATGATGGGTTTCTAGAAGTGATGGTTCATGAAAAATTAGATCATATATATGTATGTGATTTATGTTTTTTTGGAGATTTTAAGTAGTTAAAAATCCACTAGGTTGATAGTTTGATAATTTTTGATGACCTTAATAGGTGTTGTATCATGTGAATCTGATTTAGAAACATGATATTTGGGCACTATAATATTAGAAACAAATTTATTAAGATGAATAAAAACCATAATAATGATTTAACACCTCAAATATCTGAAAACAATATAATTTTATTAGATGTTTTATGTTACATGAAACATTGATTTTTCTATTTTTTTTATATGTTACACCAAGTTTAAAAAAAACAAAACTTATTGTTAAAATATTTTTGATTAATGTAATATAAATTAATTATAAATTAGAATGGTGGGCATGAATAATATAAAATAAAAAATTAAAATATATTGTTTACACTTTATCATTTGTTTGTTATTTATTATAAATTAAATCAGAACCATTTAAAATAAAAATAATTGATTTTTCAAAAAACTATATTTTTCAAAATGATGGATTTTCCATGCTTTGCACAAAAAATCTAATATTAATTTTTCGAATTTTTATAAAATTCATATGAAAAAATATAATTAATTATTCAAATTGGAGAACTTATGTTATCAATGGGTCAATTATTGTGAATTTTTTGAAATGGTTTATTTTTTGATAAATGGTGAAAAATACAAAATATTATGTGAAAACAGCATTTTCATTTAAATTAATTACAAAGATAAATTATATTTTGAATTTATTATAAATTAATATTAGATCAATATTATAATTTTTTACCCAATTTAGGTAATTATACTGATTTTGATTTTTAATTTAGATGTCAAACACTCTAAACCTTTTAACATTTTTATATAAAACATGCTTTATTAAAAAAATTAAACAATTCATAGAGGGTGATGGATTCACGGGAGCTTCCTCCCTCGTGCGCTACTCGAAGAAACCCTAGACATGTGGGGATCCTTGGTGAAAAATCCTTCATAGATGCAGTCGCGGGTCGCCCTCCTTATATGGAATAAAATACCTCTGACTATGTGTCGCCCAAATCATATAGGTTTCGAGGTTTAACAGTGATTTCTTTCTCAACATAAGAAGTTCAACTTCTTTCCACAGATCTCCATTTTATGCTGGTTGGTAAGTTCTCAAAGTGTCACCCCTCTCTAGTTTTCCTTCGTAAAACCATGGAGAACATAGGCTTTACAAGTTTTTATATCAAATTGTTGAATCCTCTACATATACTGTTTAAATTTTATCTTGATGATGATTAATATAGATTCTGGTCTCGCGGTTCGTAGTCTTTCATGGGTTTCACATGAAAGTCTTTAAATGGTCACCTATTTTTAATTTTGATGCTGAGCCCCCCATTTTTCCAATTTGGCTAGGGTTTCTGGGTCTACCACTACACCTCTTCAATGAGCAGGCTTTAACCTCCATTGCTAGACTGTTTGGGAAACCTCTTAAGCTTGATAATGCCACACTAAACCCGACACGCCCCTCAGTTGCTAGAATTTTCCCAGAAATAGATATCTCACAAGATTTGCCTTCATGGTTTTGGATTCAAAATGGGGAAAATGGATTTATACAAGATGTGGTGTTTGATAATGTCCCTGAATTTTGTAATAAATGTTTTAGAATTGGTCATTCCACAATGAATTGTGAAAATGAAAGACCTCTCCCCCCCGTCCACTACCTCATTCCAAATCTATTTGGGTTGAGAAGGTCACTCCAGAAGTGATTACTGCTGGTCAGACTGATATTCCAAATGAAAACAATAACGCCTCTACCTCCAAAGATGATTCAATTACTCATTTGGACACTCCATGTGCCAGGATAAAAGTTTCCATACCTGAGGGTCATTTGACAAATGAACTTTTCCAAGTGGTATCTGAGGAACCTTTACAAGATGACATTGATAATTTCCCGTTGGAAGAGGATTATCATTTTAAAGATCGAAAGGGGAAAATGCTTTGATTGATTTTGATGGATTCATTACTCCGAATCCCAAAAAAATGTGAAAATATAGGGATAATGCTAATACTAAAAGGACTATTGTCACATGTTCAATTGCTTCCAGGGTTACTAATATTGAAATCCCTCCATAGCCGGTCCCCACTGAACCCTTTCCTGAATCCTTAGACTCTTATGATCACTCGGAATCAGAAGATTCCTCCAGTGATGTTGATGAAAATGATCATTCTTATAGGGATGCCTACAAGTATGAAGAGAAATTTGATTTCTCAGAGGATCTTGACTCCTGGAAAATTGAAAATGACGCAACTTCCTTTAGAAAATATAAAAATGGTGATATGACTGCTGATGATTATCTTGATATTAGAAAAATAATGTTTATTAGATTAGCTGAGAATTTAAGAATCATCCATGCTTTAATTTCATGGACTTACCTTGCCAATGACCCCGGGTATATAGCTCCCTCAGAGAAATCTCCTAAAGTTGAAGACTTATCTGATCTTCGTTTCGGACTTTTTGAAGATGATAATTTTTGGTCTGGTTATCTATTTTCTTCTATGTTCTGACGGGATTACTTCATGTTCTCTCTGGGTTTCTTCCTTATTATGGCTTCTCTGCTTGATAAAAATCTTGTTTTGTAATGGCTGGTGATGGTTTTTACATTATGGAGCTGTGCTGGAGTTTTTTATCAGTTTTATGCAGATGAGATTGGATTTCTGTAGATTTTGAAGATGAAGAATACTTCAGTCGTAGCACCGATTGAAGGGAAGTCATTTGGTTGTTAGGCTTGCTTGGGATGCTATTGTTTCATAGAAGGGATGTAATGTTGATTCCATAATTTGCTGCATGCTTGAGATGTCACTTGGATATAAAAGAGATCAATCCTTCATCAAGGAGTAAGTTTGCGGGTGGCAAGGAGTTCCAAGGGTGCGCGGGGGCTGATGACTTCAGTCTCGCTTCACACAAGGAGAGGGTTACATCATCAAATCCTGCTTTTGGATTATGGAATAGTGAACAGCAGCGGATTCTATCTAGCAATCATCAATTTGGGTTATTTCACTGATGTGAGTACAATTGTATGTCAGTTTTTCCCTTTAATTTATAGTTGGTGTAAGCTCATTACACCTCATGTGTACACTGTTATTCCTTTTTATTTAATAAAATTTTTGGGGATGATATTTAAAAAAAACATGCTTTATCACAACCTCTATCAAATTATCTATAAATTTAAAAAATTTCACTTTGTATGAATTGAATTTGAAAAAATGGACTAAATGTTTTGAATAATAATAATATTTAGTTTCTAATAAGTTAAAAATAATTTTTTTCCAAAATTAATAGTGAATGTAGTAAAAATTATTTATCGTGGTTAAGGTAAAAACAGGATTATCAGGGGGGGTAAACTAAAAATATAAAGATTGAAATAAACTATAAACGTTTATAAAAAATATTTCATGGAAATAGTTATACCATTAGATCACTATTGTTTTTTAATGGATGATTTTGGTCACTTTTGACATATGGAAAATGTGGGAGAACTTAATTATTTTCAAACATAACAATTATGTCCTCTCCCCAGCATATAAAATGCCACCCCTTTACTCTCTTATTCATAAAATAAAACAATAAATTTTAAGATAAACCAGGAAAAAATCTCATACATGAATCTAACCTATAGTCATAGATTCATTATATTGTTTGAAAATCTGACCTTGGAAGGATTTAGGACAAACCTATGGAGGATACCTAAAGAAGTTATAGTGTTGTTCAGCAAAGAATCGTTATTTTATTTCATTTTCCACCTCCAAAGATGTTATTTGAAATTTATTATATAATAAAATAATTATAATAAATAAACTAGGATGATTTTATAATATTTTTAAAACCTAAAACCATATCCACATCCATAAAACGGGTTAAAAAATCATCATTTGTGTGTGGGGGGACTAACGACTCTTGAACGGATGTCATTTGTTCTTCCATTACAACCCTTTACAATTTGGTATGATGATGGATATAAAGTATATATATGATATTTATAACAAATTTATACCAATTAATTTATTATAAAATATATACTTTTCATATGTTCTATTCTATAGAGGATGTGATAACACCGCTCGTGTGTACGACAAACTATCACCTCACGATGCTTTGTGATTAATTTTTTAAAAACAATTTAAATGGTAGGTAATAAGGTTAATTTTATTAATTATATGATATATAAATGAAATATTTATTATCTTAACATCATAATAATCATTCTAAAAATACATTGTATAGAATCTTCATTCTTATATTTTGACTCACTTAAAGATGATAACATCATTCGTGCATGTGTGGACTACCCCATTCACGAAGCAATGTGACTCTATTTTCATCACCACACCTCATAGATGATATATACAAAAGAATATAATATATTAATTATTATATAATT
Organism: Viscum album; assembly: GCA_963277665.1. Taxonomy (NCBI): domain Eukaryota; kingdom Viridiplantae; phylum Streptophyta; class Magnoliopsida; order Santalales; family Viscaceae; genus Viscum; species Viscum album. The sequence goes on from OY728127.1 coordinate 278,293,949, forward strand.
AATATTATGTTATAATTAATAATTTAGTACCACCGTTCCATAATGATCGATGATAAATGTAAACGTTACTCATGCATTTGTATGGACAAACATCTCCTAATCTGTAACATACATTATTTTTTAAAACTATCATTCAATATTTTTTTAAAAATATAAATGAAATTAAAATATGGTAATTATTTAATCTTATTATTGTTGATATGATAAAAATATACTATATTTTCATTACACAGATATTTCATGAAGAAACCCGAATGTGAAAAGGTGGAAAATAACACCCAAGACAATGAAAATAATGAATGATTATTAATTAATGGTTAATAATATTTTATAAAAGGATAATATATGATATTATAAATTCTAATATTAATATAAAATATGTTAATAAAATGCTTAAAACCGCTATAATGGAGTTTAAAACATGTTCAATCAAAAGGAATCTGGAGTTAAGTGATTTTGGTCATTTTCATTTCACTGTGGCATATTTTAATGTTATGAAACTAATGTTGTTTATTTGGTGTATATACTCCCCATATTACATATTATATCATTATTAATTAACAAATAATTATATTTTATGATTCAATTTTGGTTATTTAATCCAAGGGTATTTTACATGAAAATTACTAAGTGATAAAGAATTTCATAACACAAAATTCATTCATTGGGATATATTAATTATTCATTTTCATTGATATTCTATGATTATGTTTATAATGAAATTTGATTGTATTATGTGGTATTTATAATTTTTTATTTGATATTTAATCAGATATAATTAAACAATTCATTGATTATTTCCCACATCAATTATATCATCATTATAATAGTTTATATCATAATCTCATTCTAATCATGATTTTTTATTCATAAATTTAAATTGATGGATATTAGAAGAAAGTTCCCTAATAATACCATGAAATTTTTTTACTCTTTGGTTATTCATGATATTTTCATGTAATAATATCACTTTCTCACTCTTTGGTACTAAAATTAATTTAGACCATGTTTTTTGACAGAATCCAACTTCATTTCTCTTCTTAGTTGGAAATCTATTTTCATCACAAACAATGTTTTCTAAAAACATTAAAAATTTATTTTTACCATTTAAAAATGATTTATAAAATTATTTTTCACCCATATATAGTCATTAAAAATGTTTAAAATATAATATTATGTCATTTTTTAAATAAATATCATTTAGATTTTACCGAAAATGTAAAATGAATCATCTTGTTGTTTTATGAACAAGGATCATTCCTAACCTCTATCAAATTCAATATGAAATTTCTTTTTAATTTTTTATTATTGTATTGAATTACTTTCCTTCCTAAAAATAATTTCATTTATGTATTATTTTATTTTTTATAAACTTTTTGAATGATTTTTTAAAAATTGATTCTCAAGGAAATCTATTTTCAAAAATGTTTTTCAAAATGAAATGGAGATTTTCCTCTAGAATATTTTTAATTGATCAATTTATGATATTCATATTATTCAAGAAAAAAAAATTATTCTAACTCTAATGTTTATATTTGGATACTATCCTTATTCAACATATGAATGGTTTTTGGATTATTTTTACAAATGACAGTAGTGACATTCAGTTACTTGGTTCATTTTGTAGTCATTAACATTCCTTTGACATGTTATCTTTTCGATGAAAATTTGATATAATATTTCCCCTAAATGTCTATATTATTTATCAATTATATGATAAATTATTAAATAATATACCTTTCTAACTTATGATTTTTATATTCACAGATATTTATTTATCTTGCGAAATATTGATAAATCCATATAGTTTTATCAATTTGAATATTTGATGATAATATAATTTATTTATGAATTAATTTATTATTTGATATACGATGAAAATTTTGGACCTAAAAGAAAGGGGTGGGTCCCAGTTAATCATATCTCCTTAATGCATTGGTACTATAATGGGATGAATTAGTTGGCCATCATTAGTTAAATGTGTTTCTACCGATAGGTTTTAAAATTTCTTGGGAATATATCATAATAGTAAAGGCATCTTGTGACTAGTAGACATGACATCCAATACTTAATTATTTTTTTCCTCATGTGTTTATTTATTATTATATATGATACTTTCATATTTATATTATCTCTACATTCATTTCATTTTCAGTTTCATAGATAAATAGGATTTATTTTTAGTTATTTACCTTTCCATATTGATTATTACTAATCCAGTTATGGAAATGAAATGCATGATTAATTATTTAACTTTACATGTGAATTATTCTTATTTAATCATGATAGATTTTGATTTAATTTAACCATAAAGAGCATTTGAACTCTCCCATATTCTGTTTCGTTTCTCAGAAATCTATTATGTTTATTATAACTAATATATAAGGACATACTTCTGGGAATAATGTTATTATTAAAAAATTGTAACATGTACATTAAAATTTAATAATGCAGGCATGTATCTTTGTAGTTTAAAATGACTACTCATCTATTCATTCCATAAAGATGTGATTTCATGTATCTTATGTATATGTAATAAAGAAGACATCATCTCAAGCCTACTAAGGTCGGGCCGCTACAGTTGGTATCATAAGAGGGTTATTATAAACTATTTGGATATAGATTTAGGAATATATATATTGGGGAACATATTACAATGATAATATTTGTGGATAAATATATAATTACATCTTAATGTTTTGTTAAGTCATAGATTGTAATTTTTTCCTTGAAATACATCTACGCTTGGACACATTAAGTGGATGTTGTTATGGAATATATGTTCCTTGGGGTAATAAAATAAAAAATGGCACATTTGGCTTCACCCAATCACCACATTGGTCGTAAAAATGGGCCTTACTATGCTCTTATATTGAGACTCTAGGGTGATATTATTAGGATAAATCACATTTTCATTACAAACCAATAATAATGTTTTGAATACATGATGAAAATGAATGACCTTGGATAAACCTAATTTTTATTATATTGAAAAATAGTGTCTCAATGGAATGGTAAAATATTTTATAGTTTGAATATAAGGGAAATAAGTAATGAATTTCATTTACAAATGAAGAGTTTGACGGAAATAATAAATTATTATCCTAGGGATCATTTTATAGAACTAGGTAATTATAAATGTTAATGTCTTCTTACATTGTTAAAACCTAGACCATGGAAAGAAATAAAGTAAAGTAAAATGGATGAGGTATTTATGAATTTGAAACATTTTGAATTATTACTACTAATGATATTTTGGTTTTCTGAATCATGAAACATTGAAGGATTTTATTAACTTTAGTAGCACATATATTTTCATTAATTTAAGAGTTTTGGATTCCATCATGGGTCAATGAGTTTGTGATTTATAAACAAATCAATTTCTTGTAGAAAACCTTCTAAAAATATGTGTGTTGTTAATTTCACAAGATTAATGATATTTTTGGAAACATTTATAAGAATACAGTTCACTCGTTTAGAATTTGTTTTAGTGAAAGTTTTATTTTGATTAATAATGAATTTACATTTTATTGACATATTTTTAGATGCATTGATATCCTTTATGGTTAATATGAACTTTATTGACACTGTAGTAATTGTAAAAAAAGATTATTAGACATTATAAAAAAAATCCATTGAAAATAAAATTATTTTTTTAATGATTAAATTTATTTCATGGATTCCCATCATATTATTTTGGGATCATTATAAGAATTATATGAATATTTTTTAGAAAAAGTACAATCTGGAATATGGGTGACAACCCATCACATCCAAAAAGACCACAGGGACTGAAATAATTACCAAATCATTAGAAGGGATTAGTGCATAAAACTATGCTTTTTGATTTCCTAGTTAATATGTAATTGATTTTAGTTAAATGTTTGTAAAATTAATATAAATAATGGTGCATTGTAGTTACATTTTTGGTTTAGTAATTAATGTAATATATTGGATAACTTGTGCTAACAGTAATGGTTTTGTAAAATATTTAGAGGAAGATGGAATGCCTAATCTCACATTTATAGATATTATGATTTGTAAAAAGTGAATAGCAGTGCTTGAGGCATAAAAAATTCATTTATATATATTCATTATTTTGTAGTTAGTGATGAATTGAATATTGATTTAATCACAACCAAATGATGAAATTTTGACTATAAAATAGAAACATATCAAGTATGAATATTTATATATATTATTAGATATAAAAATAATATTTAAAGTTTAGGAAAAGTATCTTGATGAAAAAATGATACCTTATTACATTTATATATGATGAATCAGATAGTCTTTTAAACCATGAGAGATTTATGTTTTTGAGACCATTAACATTCTATTAATTATTCTTTTCTTCCATGGTAATATTATCACATTCCACCAATGTCCTCATATATAGATACCTATTTATGTGTTTTTCCATATGACATATGTACATTCTCTTTCCCTTTTATTAAGAGACTCTTTTATTAACCCTTTTCAGATGTGGGTTTTTCTATAATGGTGTCTCCAAATATAAATCTGTGTACTTCCTATATCATGTTAAAATTTAATGGATGAAATTAATTATGATGGTAAAATGTAACACCCCAAAAATAATAAATTAATAAAATATTATTTGATAGTTCATATTACACTCAACTCTGAGTTTATCTTGTGTTATATGTAATACTGATTTTAAATGAAACATTACATATTAATAAAATAATATTATTTAATGTGATAGTTATCACTTAACCATTATAATCGAGGGAATGAAAATGATTAACTAATTTATTAAAATATATATTATACCTATTTCCATTTGTTATTTATTTATTATAAATAATGTTTTAATCATTTAATAATAAAATATATATTTTAAGAAAAACAGAATTTTTCTAAATGAAAGATCAGTAACTCATTTCAAATATAATTTAAAATTAATTTTTACCACTTTTAGAACAAAAAATTGAATAAAATGAACAAATTTTTTAAAAATCATAACAAAAAATAGTATTACTCTGATTTTTGGGTTTTCTTCTAAAATGATTAATTTTTTTATGAATAGTTATTAATACTAAATTTTAATTAAAAAATGAATTTCTTTAATCTATTTATAATGTTAAATTAATTTTAAAGTATCATTGGTACAATAAAATGTCTATTAGTCCAAATTATTTCAATTTATTAATTTATATATATTATTTTGATATAAAAAATCTTACACTTTTGATCATTTTCTTTAAAAAGATTGTTTTTTCATCACGTTTATGTCATTAAATTTAAACTACATTTTTTAGTAATGTGAAATTAATTTGGGAAATGGATTACATATTTTCAATATGAATAATTTTTTATTTCTAATAATTTCAACATTATTTTTCACCAAAATGAATAACGAATTTAATAAAATTTAATTACCATTGTTATGGTAAAAAAGGGTTTACTAGGGGTACAACTAAGAATATAAGTGTAAAATGACATATAAAATTTTCTAAAAACTATATTATGTCCATATTTAGAAACTTAAAACACTAATATTATATAATTTACCATTTTTAATGCTTTTGACAAATGAAAATTATAAGAGTACTCAATTAATTTCATAAATATAATGTGAATCCTTTCCCATACTTATAAAAGGACACCCCTTATCCTCTTTTATTATCACATTTAAAGCACCATGGATTCGAAAATCCCTTAATAAATAACTTTCATACTTCTAAAATTTCATCATTTAAGGTGTAGTTTGGGAAAAATATGATATGGGAAGTTTTTTGTGCATAAAAAATAAGGATACCTGAATAAGAGGTAATGCTCTTCAACAAGTGTCTTTATTTTATTTTTTATCCACCTACTTAAAGTATTATTAAAACATATTGATATTTGAAAACTAATACCGACATTTGTTGGGATGTTTTTATAAACATGTAATGATTTATAACCATATACACATCCATCAAATGGGTTTCGAAATCATCGTTCGTGTGTATGACAAACTACCACCTAGGGAACTGATGTCATTCATTCTTACATAAACACCTTTCATTGTTTTGTATGATGATGGATATAAAATATATATATTATGTTTATAAAATATTTGGCATATAGAGTCATTATATCATATACATATATATATATATATATATTCTATCCATTCTACAAGGGAGAAAATGATGTCACTCGTGTGTACGGTGGACTACAACCTCACGAAGCCATGTAATTTTTTTCACTAACACTTAATTGGAGGGTAATAAGGTTAGATTTCATGATTATATGTCATGTAAATTTTATAATAATGATATTATTTTTTATTTATAATTCTTTAAGGATATTATATTTCATTTTCTTTATTACCTTTTCCCTCACTTAAAGATGATACCATCATTCTTGTATGTGTGGACTGTCACACACCTGAAGCGATGATACTATATTTGAATCAATAAATCGCATGGGTGATTTATATATTATTATTTAACATGATAACTATTATAATATTATTTTTATTATTTTAATGTAAAAATTACTCACTACATTTCTATATGATGAATGGAAAATGGAATTGTTACACATGCGAACGTATGACCTACCATCTCTATGATCTTAACGTCCTTCATTTTTCATAACCATATTTTATGATTTTTTTTAAATAAATTTTATATATGAATATGATAATTTATTAATGATTATTATAATGGATATAAAATTACTACATAATATTCACAAGATCTATATCTTTCATCATGAAACACGAATGAGAAAACAAGAAATTTACCACACAAAACAATGAAAATGATGAAATATTATTAATAAACTCGTGATATGATGATATAAATGGATAATATATGATATGATAAATATTAATATGGTTCATTAAAAATTTAATAAACAGTATTATACCACTATACAAGATGTTAAATAACACTCAACTAAAAGGATGTCTAATGTAAGGGATTTTTTCTCAATTGTGTTTCATTGATGCATATTGAAATGTATGTACATAATTTATTTTATATGGTGTATGTACTTCTTATTAAACTTGTTATATCCTGATTAATTAATAATTAATGGTATTTTATGTTTTAATTTTAAAAATTTCATCCAGGGGGATTTGAGATAAAAATTACCAAGTGGTAAAAAATTTCATAACTAAATATGTTTTCTTTAGGTTATATTACTTATTAATTGTAATTTATATTATCATATTTTGTGTATAATTAATTTTTATTATATTATTTTTTAATTAAATCATTTAAATTTGAATTTATAGTTGATACACATAATTTATTTATTTAATAATTCTTATTTAAATGTTATGATCATTGGTTGGGTTTATATAACCATTTCATTATAATCAAGATTGTTTATTATTGATTTTAGTTAATGATAATTTTTTAAATATATCATAATAAAGAAATTTAAATTTATTTTCCTATGGTTATTAATTATTCACTAATATAATTTTACCATTTTTTGAATGTTTGATACATAAATTAATTGAAAAAATGTTTTTAATAAAATCCAAAATCATTTCACTCCTCAATTTGATGTCTATTTTCTTCCAAAACCATGTTTTCTAAAATGGATTTTAAAAAAAGGTTTTAAACATTTTGAAATGATTTATATATGTAATTCTCACCCATTTTTACTGTTTAAAAAAATCATATATGGTTTCAATTATTTTAAAAATAATTCCCATTTTCCTATTACTAATGATGTGAAAGGAGTATATTTGTCATTTTCAAAACAATGATCTTTCCTACTCTATTTATAGTAAAAATACAATATTATTTTTATAAATTATAGTATTTTCATAATTACACTTCAACATGAAAATTATTTCATTGATGACTCAGTTTCATATATATGATGATATTTTTAGAGAAAATGATTTTAAATGTTATTTTAAAACGAAAGGATTTGAAAAATATTTTTCAAATTGTGAAGGATATTTTCCTCAAGATTTTTTTCAAAGATATTTTTATTCTATTTCAATTCATCTGATATAGAAAACCTATATTTTTACTCCAATGGGTATATATTGATACCATATTTATTATTCTTTTGTATGATTTGTAATAATTTTTATGAAGTATTGTATTGACATTCACATCTTTGTTTCATTTTGTATTCATTAACATCACCATGAAATATTCATGTTCATTTGATCATTAAAAAATAAATTCCCCATAAATGTCAATATAATTTATCATGGATATTATAATTAATTAAAATATATAACATTTTAATAGATTTTTTTAAATTTAATGTTATTTCATTAACTTGAGAAATATTGAGAAATTCACATTCTTAAATCAATATAAATATTTAATAATAATAAACATTTTTAAATAATTAAACTGATTATTCAATATATGATGAATTCTTGGGGCATAAAAGACACTGGTGGGGATTAATTAATGGTATACTTTTAATTCATTGGAATTTTCATTGGAATAATTTGTTGGATAGCCTTAGTTTAATGAGTATAAGCATATCAATTTTAAACTATATTGAGAATTGATACTTAAGGTAATGTTATAATGTTTCTAGGAAACATGTTGTTCAATAAATAATAATTTTCCCCATTGAGAGTTTTATTATTACTAAACATGATTCTTTAACTATGATATTGTATATGGATGCATTTAATTATCAATTTATAAATAAATTGGAATTTATCATTTAATTTCCTTTATAGATTGATTATACCTTATTTAGTTATATGAATGATATATTTGATCAATTTATTACCATTATAGGTTAATTATGCTTATTTATTCAGGATTGAGGTCCCTATCCTGAACCCTTTCTAGACATTTTAGGTAACCCTTAGTTTTTTATATTCTGTGAAATCTATGAAGTTCATTTTGACTAATATGAATGGATATTATATATAAAATAATGTTATTCTTAATGAAATATTATGTTGTAGTTTGTGTGTTAATGTGTAATATGGAAATCGTGTGAGTATATAGTCAATAAATAATATATAAATATTTGTTTTTATGTATGTGACTCTTTATATCTTATTCTAATGCAATAAAAAAGACTACAACTCTATGATACTGGGGTTGGATTCATTAAACAAGATATTTATTCTTTTGGGTTAGTGACATTAGATAGGTACATGAAATATGTTGGATTATGAATGTTGTTAAATTTATGTGATATTTGGGAAAAAATAATATAATTAAATAATACTTAATGTATTCTATATTAGGATATGTGGAATTAATTTTTTTCTTGTGACCTATGTTATGGTTTTATGGATATGAAGTGGGGTTATTATAGTCTTTACTGTTGTTCCTTATACTGTATTGAGATATTATTTATGTAGTTTCACCTTATATAATGAGTAAATTCCAATATTCTTTTACTTGTATATATGGAAAATCTATATAAACTAAACTGTTTATGATGATAAGTGCATGTGTTGTTTAAAATTATATAAATTTATTAGTAATCTAAAACTGTAATAAGAAATGACTTTCCTTAGAAGTAAATAGATAATAGAAACCATGAAATGATGAAACTAACTTTTTTTATAAAATTTTAAAAATTGAACGTATATCATGGTTCCTTATTAATAATTACTGGAATTTTAATAATGTAAATGACATGGATTTGATTAATACTTTCTACCACATGTTTTGTAAAATATGCCATGTTTGAATCTAAATTTACTAGTTTTGAAGTCAACCATGTAAATGCTGATTAGATAAAGATAATGTTTTGAATGTATGGGTCAATGTAAAAATTTTATGATAACATATAACCTTTTCATTTTTAAGAGAAGTGATGTATTATGGAAATCATATTTAATATGGTAATTTAGTCATTAGTATTGGTATGCCTTAAATTTATTATAGTCGTTTTTTATCATAATAGAATTATGTTCATTTTTTTAATGAAGTAAATGATGAATTTTTAATATCCCATTACACATGGTATGTTAAATCGTGTAATTTATTGAGAAACTATTACTATTTAAAAGGTAATATTTTAATTCTAGAAAAAGTTGTTTTGGATTTGAGAATTCCAATTTGGAGAACATTTTCCATGTTATGTAATAATGTTTTCAGTGTTTTAAAATAATGCTTTCATGAATTTAGGAATCAAGGATGTGCTTTATAGGTAATATTTTTTCATAATAAAATTGAATTTATTATTTTAATGCATGTTGTTTTTATTTTAGTGATATTATTTAAAAAAAATTGTGTTTTTAAAAATGTTAATTTCATACATTATTTTAAATAAGGATAAAAATATTTTCAATGAAATGTTTTTTAGGGAAAAGGGGTGTTTAAGGGGGATTTTGTATCATCATAAAATGGATTTAAAAGTTATGATTTTAGGATAATCTATTCATGTTTTAAATCAGTATTTAATTGAATGTTTTTCATGCATTACATAAGTGAATGAGTTTATTAAAATATAATTTTTATATTAGAGGGTATCACTGGGGTCATTTCATTATCTAGGATTATTTGGTGCATTTTATGGTTGAAATCGTTAGTAGAGAAAGGGGTTTTTTTACTTCATTATTGTTTTATGGATAGTGGCTTGGGAGTTTTGTGGTAGTTTTGTTGGTTTTGAACTATGTTGGAAAATGGTACTTATTTCATGAATGATTATTTAGTTATGTAATTTGGGGGTATAGGTGTATATTATATTTTTATAATGTGTTTTTTCTCAATAATGTGTCTACTATTTTAATTTTTTAACCAACCATGTTGAATCTAATGTTTGGGTTGCAAAAATGTTATTAAAACACCCTCATGGTTTCATTCTTGTGAAACAGAATAAATTTTGATTAAATAAGGTGTTATACAGATTTCACTAGAAATATGTGAGGATTTTTTCATGGAGGATTATTGCGCCTCTAGGGTTTTGACTGATAAAAATATCCTATTTTATTATTCCAAATGACTAGGTCTCCAGATCAATTCTAACTATTATTTTTAGTGTGTACACTCTAATTGGTGTCTCGAGTGAGGTAGATGAACCGTGGTTGGATATAAGAGGTTTCTCAAGAGTAGTTCCTTATCTGGATGAATGTGCATAGAGGGATGAACACACACAATAGTAATTAGAGTTAAGGAAATTGGAGTCATATTTACATGATCTTATGATTTTATTTTTACTGGTGATTATATAGTTTCTGGACATCAAATGTGATTATAACATATGAGTGTGAAATTTGTAGTTTTACATTAGGCCAAAGATTGGGTGGAAAATGTAATGTTTTTAATTTAATAATTAATTAGAGCTATGGGTTCTTGATAATGTGGTCAATAGAAGTTTTTTACAAGATAATAATATGTAAAATACTTTTGAATCAAGCTATAAGGATTTATATAATTGATTCTAGGAAGTGAGGAGGTCATATGAGGTTCAAATTTGAATTTGAGCCTTAGGTTTTCATGGCTATAAGAATCCTATAACAGGACAAACTATACGTTTTTATTGTAGTATAATTGCGTACCAGTGGTCTATTTGTGATTTAATTCTTAGAGTTCCTTGATTTAGTTGAGATTATTGTTTTATTCACTTGGGTGTTCATATTTAAGTGGGTAGTCTGTTAGGATAGTGTGTGTTTTGTTTTAGAATTTATGATTTGTTATATTAAATGGGATTAATAATATTTCTTTCAAAATCCACCCATTTTTAACAGATCTTTAAAATTTTAGTTGAAGTGTTTCCTTTGGAATATTCTGACTGTAATCCTCCTATTGTGGGTTTGAAAATAAAATATTATATTTTTTAAATAACTAAATGGATCCAATATAACATTATATGAGTTAAAATGAAGGTAGATATTGTAATTTGCATTACTATATAACTTTGATGGTTTTGTAAATAAATGAAGGTTTTGGGATATTAAAATTTGATGTTTATTGAAATGAATTTTTTTTGAAACATGGTTTCACAAGTTGTTTTGTTATTATGAGAGTATTAATGGTCAGAAAAGAGGTATATTTCTCAGATGAAGTGATTGATGTTATCTTCATGCACATTCTAAGGTGTCGATCTCATTTTAATTGAGGAATTTTTTTTATGGGTATCTTGTATAATAGATTCATTTTAGAAAATTTATTTCTCAATATATATTATTGATCTAAGGGTTTTTAGTGTGAATTAGTAGTTACTTTGAGTATAATCATCCCTTAGGGGTATCTGAAATTCCCATAAATGGTGTAATTTTTCATTGGCAGTTTACCGAGTAGATCATTTGGATGGAGTCATTCTTGTAAGAGAGGTATCTCTTAAGGATATTTGGGTTTGGTATTTCTTATGGGTCTGGTTTTGATTATAAAGGATGGTAATAATTATATAGGCATATATTTTAATTTTATGAAATTTCATGAAATATTTAATTATTCCTTTTTTATGTTATTAGTTCCAAGATATTTTTTTTGAATAGAAGTGTTGTTAAAATGACGTTTTCATCCCGAATAGTTGTTTTTTAGTTTGATTATATATATTTCACCATGATTGGTTAGTTTTAATGTAATGAAATGGTGGAAATTTAGACACATCTTAGGGTGTAATCCATGTGACTTTGGTTTTGTGTTATCCTGAGTTGAAAGTATAATCGTGGTGTGATGTGTAATGGCAATGGTATGGTGGCTCATAGGTCAATTTTATAGAATAAAAATAAATATAAATATTAAGAGATGATATGTAAGGGTTTTGGGTCTAGGTTACCATTATATATGATCGTCATGGGGTGAGTAGTTTCCATTAAGACATGATGATATTGAGATGATTGTTTAATTTTACCTGAGTGGTTATCCCAAAACAGCCACCTATCTCAGGTTGTGAAACCCTAGGTGGGTGATTTCATGTTTATTCCTTTTTAGCATCAATTTAATGTGCCTCTCTGATCATATCATGGCATGGTTAAATTTAAATAAGGGGTTTTCAAAGAATCATGTACCATGGTGTGACTAGTTTGGTTGGATAATTTTCTCTAACAGACAAGTCCATTTAAAATTGCATGCCACTGTGGGATTTTATTTTTATGATATAAGAGTTTTCCATAGGATTTCAAGATATATGCTTAGTCAATCCATATCATGACATCATCATGACGTTTCATTCCATTATTCATTATGTTTTAAATTAGAATAAATTTTTTAATCCCCTATGAATACATAGAGGTTTATTTATTTTCCCATTATCCATTTGATACGAAAGGATTATCATTTGAGACAATTGAGTTCCATTTGATTTGATTTAGTCATTTTCATTGAGTGAAAAACTTCTTTGTGATTGGAGGACATATTTCCTTCACTTATTTTGGGATATCCTTATATTTTCTTATTTTAGAGGCTATGAAAATAGTGTAGATATTTTTTTATTATTAGTTCTTTTTTATTATGACGGTCATTGTGTTCTGGGTTATTGATGTCTTTTCTCATGGGTTTATGGATTTCTAATCGTATCTATCCTTATTCTATCAAAATAGCTGTTAAAGCCTTAATAATGGCAGATGGTTCAATAATTCTCAAATTTTTATAAAATTGGGTATTTATCATTATTTTGACTATATTAGGTATATTTAATGAATTAAACTAATCATTTTTGTTGAACATGATATAATGAAATTGTAGGTAACAAGACATATTACATTTGATTATATTATCTGTTTATATTTCTTATGTTCTACGTTTGATTAATGTTATTTTTTTAATGTTTTATTGACACTATGGTATATATAGTTATTTCTATAGTTTATATCTTTGAATAACATTTCATAGCAGGTTAATAAAAAAATGTTACAAAATCGATATATTGGAAATTTTCATTATTGATGTCCTTATCATGAGTAAAATGAATAATGGATATCATGGGATGCATAAAGAATTTTTTCGGATGTGTTTAACTATTGTGTATTATATTTGAGTTGTTTTCAATATGGTTGAATATTATGTATTTCTATGATGACTTTGGATGCTATTATTTTGACACTTTTCTCCCTCAAAATAGATAAATCACGTAATGTTGGCAACAAATTTGTTCTTTGAGAGTCTATAATTTATGGTGTTTACGATTTAATATATAATTTTGAATTAATATGAAATATTTATATATAATATTATATTCATATTGAATCGATTCTATGCTACATTTTTTAGATACTATTTTTGGAGTCTCTTATGAAGTTTCTATAGGGTTATAAATTTTTCTTATTGTTAATGGAGGCAATGAGGTGTCGTTTAGGAATGATGATGATAGTTGTGATATTTTTTGACCATAAATAAAATTTATAGTATAATTATATTAAAATTAAGTGTTTTTATATTAGTGATGATGGATATTAACTTGTTTTGTGTGTATTTTTAAATAATGATATGTCTGGATGATGTCGGTAGCTCATAAAATGGTTGGACTAAATGAAATATTATAGGTAAAAATGAATATGATAATGGGGAGTGGGATGGAATTTAAAAAAATGGGGCATTAGTGAACTATTAATTATTTAAATACACTATTAATGGTTGAGATAAATGTATATTATGGATAATAGATGGATTTATGTTAAATAGGGATAAATGAATGGAATAATAATTGCCTATTTCTAGTAAATTTTAATTCATGAAATATAAAATGATGGAATAATTAAAGGATGGGTTCATTAATATTATTTTTATTTTATATGGATGGGGGGCATGGTTTATGGTGTAGTGATGACATCAATTATTTGTGCATGGTAGTGATAATGGGATGACTGTTATGAGTTTTAATAGTTATATCTTTCTATAAACTCTTTGGCTGGGCTGGGGTGTGTCTATGATATATGTTTTATTTTATTATGATATCATGCACACCTCATTATATTTTGTTAACATTAATGGTTCTTAATGTTTTTGTATTCTAGTTTTCACTCCAACTTCTAGGTTGGTGAGTTTGAATTATGATTTTTTTCATTAACATCTATGTTGATGAGTGGATCTATAGTTTAAATATCCTTCTTACGTTATCTATGTTCTATATGTGAAAAGGATATGAGGAACTATATTCATGATTCATTTGTTTTGAATTTCAGTGGTTATAGTGAAAAGGTTGTGATGTGATGGTGGTGTGATAGAGGATGTGATACAAAGATGGGGTTGTGCATAATAGGTGGATGAAATTGGGTTGGTGTCCTTCATGTTCATCATACACTATTGTGACAAAGACATGATATGGAATAAAATATGTGATGTTAAAGATATGGAATTTTGGTTTTTGATTATTATGATTATGTGGTTTTGATTTGGATTTGAGGTGAGATTATGTGGTTATATAGAAGGATTGGGTGTACTATGACATTTTCTATTTGGGAGTTATAGAAAAAAACCAATAAGGAAGTGTTTGTGGGGTATATTGTTGATATAAATATATAAATATGATATTATATTAATATACGTGGATGTGATTTTGTTTAATTGATATTGGTGATGTTGGGATATAGATGACCTAGTTTAAGTGTGTGTTGGTTCTTCTATTTATTAACTGATTCATTAGTATTATTCATCCACATTTTCATGAGAGGAATTAAGGAGGATTATATTGAGAATATATGTATTATCAAAACACACACACACACACAGATATATATATATATATATATATATATATATATATATCAATTTTTCAGTTTTCTAATAGAGATCTTAAATCTAAGATGTTCATTTCCATCTCAATGTATTGAGTTTCCATCTGAGCCACTATTCTAGGAGATTCCTTTTAGGAGATCATTTTTAGAGATATCATTCTATATGAAATTAAATTTATTATGGGATATTATTTTTCATCTTATAAAATGGAATTTAATGGTTTTATTCATTATATATTCATTGGTTTATTTGTGTTGCCTCCTATTTTTTTGTTTTCTTCCCCGAATTCAATAAACAAACCTATGGAATATCAAAGGTGGAATTTATGAGTTTCTCTTTTCTTCATTAAAGATCCTGGAGGGAATTCAAATTGGGTGGGTTGTAAAATGTACCCCCATACTCATAATAGTTTATAAATGATCATACAACACTTCTAAAAAAGAAAAAAAATAATCCATTGTAAAAAATCATTATATTATAACATTGTATGGAATAATAATTGGGTATTAGAATAAAGTGTTTGCATGAATTTTACATACACATGGAGTAATCTTAAAGATACTTCATAAGAGACAGAAAATTATTTTAGAACCTTCATAGAGAATAGATAACTTCTCTTAAACATTGAACATTTACACCTGACTAGATATATATCACTTCTAGAATAGCCATTATATAGTTTCCCCACATGTTTTCTAATCTTCTTATCCTCACTTATTATTGCCTTCATAAATAATGAACTACCATATTTATACTAGTCTTATTTAGAAAAAAATTATAGATAACAACGTATTAAACAAAAAATATTTAGGCAATTTAATAATTATATACAGTTTATTCTAAAATGATTAAAAAGTGGTTAATTACAATATAATTAAAAATATAAGGCAATATTAACAAACAAATTTCCATAAAAATTTATAAAATTTTTATCATTATAAACATGGAATAGAAAATAGCTACAAAAGTAGTAAAATAAAGAGGATTTTTATCATATTATCTATACCTAAAGAAGGTTATTATGAAACCACATCCTCTTATAAGTCTCCCACGTCAAGAGCTACAATCATCCAAAACTACCACCAACTCCATCAAGATAAACTTATCAATATTACACTATAATGATTTTATAAATATTCCTAGTTGGTCCCTTCCCAAAAATATGATGATTCTATATGAATTTTTATTTCTAATAAATTCATGCACATAATAAATGAAACTAAAAAAATAAATATAACATCAAGGTCCCTAATTAAAACCATCCAACCAACATAATTTTTTTTAAAATATATAGACATCCCATCCGAAAAGATATTACATAAAATCCATTATTTAAATCACGCATAACTAATATGTAACCAAAAAAAATGAATTTTTCCACTTTAAGAACCTCAACAAAATATCCCCTCACAATTATCCTTATGTAGGGTCATTTCAGTAGTATCTAGTTTTAACTGTCCGTAATTTCCAATAAATCCATATAAAAGAATATTTTATTATTATAGATTATGTAATAAATATAATGGAAACTTATTTATATAAACATCTATTACTAAGACAATATAGATAAAAAAATAATAATATGAGTTTAATTAAAATGTATCGTGGTTCATAATCCCTAATAAACATCAAAACATTAATGAGTACAACACCATATAAAATAATACAATTAATATGATAGTCATTCTTGGAAGAAGAGAAGTGTCATTTAATAGAATATATTTATATGTATTCATTATTAATACTGAGTGTGGTAAACATTTAGCATTATTAAAGTTAATTTATTGTGACTATTAAGCATCATGACTAGAGGTAATATAATAGTTAAATGTAACTATTAGGATGGGTGTATGATATTTGGGTAATGGAATAAGTTAATTTTTTCAAAAATCTGTTACCTTGGATTAAACTACTATGAACTTCACATATAAAGAAAATTTAATAGAGCTTGCCTAAAATTTGGAATCACTAGGTTTTTATGTTGAACAATCTAAAATTGACCATTAATAGTTGAGGCTTGAGTGAAATTGTTTATGGGAGATGTTCATGTTTGTTGAAATAACCATGTTATAAATGGTGGAAACACCACATAAATGTAAACAAATATAACACCATACCCATATTGGTTATGTTAGTGTACTAAAAGACTATGTATTTTGGGCTTAAAGTATTATTACTGTAAAAATTCATTAAACAATAAAATGGATTTTTTAAAAATGGTATATTGTTTATTAAATATAGAAATACTA
Source organism: Viscum album (assembly GCA_963277665.1). NCBI lineage: Eukaryota > Viridiplantae > Streptophyta > Magnoliopsida > Santalales > Viscaceae > Viscum > Viscum album. Next base: position 278,311,788 of record OY728127.1, read on the forward strand.
TTTAAAATTTATATTTTACAAATTTGGATGATTATTTTGATAAAATAGAATATATACTTGGAATTGGAAAGTCAAAATTCGATATGGAATGATATTTCTGTAAAACAAATATATTAAAAATATGGTGAAATGTGGTTAAATAGAAGAAATATGACATCATATATATATATATAATCACGAGAAAATTTTCCAGATTACCTTGTCTTGGAATAATATTGGCATTAAGAATTATATTTAAGCATTAAGAGAGATTATAGGGAACAATGGGTGTATTTGTGACTGAGTGATAATAAAAAAATACAATAAATAATTTATTCCATTGGATTCCACACACCAACCAACCCCTTTTCACAATTAATCAAATATGAATCCTATATTGTATCATAAAATTTATATGAATGAGTCTATCCCAAATAACTATTTGAATATTAAATATTTTTTATGTATTTAAGGTATTAAAGTAATCCATGACGTTCATGTGTGGAAACAGTTCCAATTCCTCTTTATTTTATTACACAGAGAAATTATTTTGTTATAATCTCAGTTACCTTCCCATTTCATTCAATTATATTATTATAATAAATTATACTACAACCCATATTATATATTATTCATGATTTATTTTCAACTAACTCTCATTATACCTCTTTTATAAGTCATTATAATTCCAATGTAATCGTTTTTATTCAATCATACTTCATTTCATTTTGTGATGTTTTTGTTATAAACTATATAAAACATCAATTTTCAATAATGATATTATCTTATATCTTTATAATTATCATCACATGGATTAATTATTAATTATAAATTACACAATAGTTCTTTTTATCCACATCTCATAAGTTTCCCCTATGAGAAAATGATCTCATGAATCAAGGTTCATAACTTCTGTTCATAAACATCTATGATTCTATATAAAATAACTCTCTTTGAAGGAATAAAAAAATTACTCTTTATTTCATTTATTTTATCCTTTTTTCACTTCTTGTATAAGATCATGTCCTTTCATCTTCTTCTATCAATCTTCATCCCCACATGTATGAGTCAAAAACTACTTACCAAAAAGATAACTGTATGGATACATTTGATTACTATAATGGAATTTGTTGTCATATGATAACTAAGCTAGGCGAATGTTCTAATAACATCATCCTTTGAGATCCATTGAACATTTTCTCATCATATCTTCTTTTTTTGAATAGTCCTTTTAGACTGAACACCTATTTAAAGGTGATGAGCTAGGATAAAGCTTATTTTTGTATTCAATTATTGGCGAAGGATTCTCCAAAACCTCTAGGTAATCCATATATCATGATAGATTATAATAAATATGGTAACTCTATGTATTCTTACCATTACTATTTTGTATATGTTTTTAAGTTGTTCAAGAGGAAAATATTTCATAATAACTATGAAATGAATTGACTTGGTTATGCGATCAACAACCATATAGATGTAATTTTCCCTTTATGTATCCAATCAAGTCCAATGAAAAAATAGATGCTTATTATTTTCATTTAAATGATGGTATATGAAATGTTTTCATCACCCACTAGACTTCTATCATTCTTCATGGAATTTCTGGCATACAAACCATTGAGATACGAACTATAAATTCACTCTCTTTATGAAATACCACCAAAATATTTACTTCAAATGTCTAAAAATAATAGTGCTTTTTGGATAAAGAGAGACTGATGATCTATGAAGATAATATAGATGACTCATCTACATTTTTTTATTTTATGGGACACATATCCATGTTTCAAAGCTTATAAGTCTTAGAAAAGTGGAACCCCATAGTATTGTCGACATTTTCCTATTACAAATTATCTCATTTATGAGACTACTTTATCCTCTATAGGTTGGATTGTTGAGTAGTAATTTGAGAAATGCATAATGAAGAACCTTTTATTATTTCCATACCCATTCTTTTCATGTCCATTAATATTGGATCCCATATAATCCTCATCATGGATAGAGTTGTGGGATCCTTTCTACTCCGATCATCATCCACTTTTTTCACTTTCCTAAGCTGGTAATGGATAGAACAATCCTAATCTTTTATCATATCTATCCATCTCCATTGGAATATATTAAGTTGATTATTTATTATATACAAGATTATTTTAGAGCATGTATATATATATATATATCACACTTCATCCTTTAGAGATAATGTCTAAAAATCATTAACAAAGAGATCACTATTTTTAGTTTTAGAAAATGATTATGTATTTATTCACATGGATCATTAGTTGGAGGAAAGCATAAGCTAAAAATTTTTAATTTCACATGAGTACACAACCAAATCCCTTTTTTGATGGATCACTATAGATCATAGTTCCTACCATATTGGTGGGTAATGAGAGTACATTTCAATTATTAGCCTCTAATTAAATGCATTAAAACATTCATCACATTCATAATTGTAGAAAAAATTGACTCCTTTTTGAGAGGTCTTATTTAGGGGAATTAAAATTGAGGGATATTTCTGGATAATTATTTATCATAACCAATCATTCTATCTGAACTTTGTATTTACATCACACTGGATCTTTTAGTCCACCATTCAATCATCTTTTTTTAAGGATTAAAATATATCCCCTTGCTAGTGATGAAATTCCCCATAAATGTTACATGGTCAAACCAAAATTCTCATTTACTATACTTTCAAACAAATTTTCATTCGGCATGGTCCCTAGTACACAATTCAAATGATCCTCATCTTCCTCCTTTAGTTGGGGATAAATAATAATATCATCAGTACTGACTATGAAAAATTTCTCGTGGTTATCCATAAATACTATATTATTCAAATCCTTGAAGATTATTAGAGAATTAGTGATTCCTAATGGAATCGTTATGAACTCATAGTACCCATAACCAATACAAAAGGTAGCATTATCCTCCTTCTTGACATTTAGTTGGTAATATCCTTGCCAAGTATTGATCATATAGAAATAACAAGCTTCGAAAAGCTTATCGACCAAGTCATTAATCAATGGAAGATGATATTTTTTCTCTATTTTGATCATTTTGACCTCATGATAATAAATCTATAGGCTCATTTACTCATCATTCTTATTGATGAAAAGATATGGTTCAACCCACTGTGAAGCACATGGTTAAATTAACACACTATTGAAATTCTTCTATAGTTGTTTACTCATCTCTTTTAGTACAAAAACAACCTTTCTATTTAGAGTCTTGGAGATTAGATAAGATAATGTTATTTGTTCGATTGAGAAATAAACCTCACATCTAGAAATATTTCTATGAAATTAATTAAGAAATACATCAATGTATTCCTTCATTATAGTAATTTCATAAATTTTGATCTTTTAATTAATATTAAATCATTTGAGTTAGACAATATTAATCATAATTTAATAATATCCACTCTAGAGTTGTTATTAATAAATATGTTTCATACTAAACCTTACACTTGTACAAAATTGGATATAGATTCCTAATATAGTGGGTGATTTTCTTCTCCTGACAATTTATGTTGGACCTACATATGGAAATCCATACCATACACATAATTTCCTAAAATTCCAATAAAGGTGGTATAAAAAGGTTCCATAGGATGTTCATCCAAAGAATTCTGATAGGTGATGATTTATATACATGGGATTAAATTGTTAGACAATTTTCAATTTTCACTGACTATTACACTTCCAGGATTTTTTGATGGATTTGAATAGTTTTACTAAACATGATTGATATGAAAGAGTTTGTAGATCCATATATAATATCCATCCCATTCACTATTTCATTCCATTTATAATAATTTACCCATTCCAATATATTCTTATGGATTATAATATATAAAATTAAAGTCGTGAATGGGAACCATTAATATTAAAGGGTTGACTTATAAATAATGTATGTTAATTAACCATTTATTTTTATGCTTTATTCTATGTTTTCGGTGATCTCTATCCTAATATAAAATCTTTTTGGAATTTTTCCCATTAAAAATTATCCAATGTTATTTTTTTAATATATCAAAGAATATATCTTGGGAGATCCAAACTAGATGTACTGCATGGAACATTTTCAGGAACCAATTCTCCATCCAGTCTAGATCAATATGGTGTATTCATTGTTGTTACCCCTAGGTATATCTTTTCAATAGCTACATCCACCCGTAATATCCAGAAGTTGATTTATATTAATGGAAACCAATTACTCTATACTTTTCCAAAATATTATGATTTTTTTCTTATGTTTAGTGTTATCCTTAATACGTTCTCTAGTGTTTTCAAATCCCAATCCCATAAATAACTAAACATTCCTCTGATACCAACTATGATATAACTTTTATTTAATAAACATTAATTAATGATATAGTATATAAGGGTACACATAAAACAATAACAAAATATCATGAATCCATGTATATTTTAATTTGGGTTTATTTATCATCATCTTGAAACATGGGTATAATGACATTGTTGAGAAATTCCATAGGATGCCTCTAATATTGCATAGATTTTAAAACTGCATGGGACAACCTGGGGAAATACATAAGAAATGGTTTGTCTATAAATCCCAATAAGGGAATAAATAAATAATAATATGATGAATATTTTATGCTTAAATAAATAAGAGTTTCAATGGGACATAAAAGGGATGTGAATCATAATTTTGAACAATTAGTCACGACACAACATGATAGCATAAAAGAAAAAATGGGAATGCATCGACAATAGTTAACATGAATACATATACATAGTTCATGAAAATCATCCAAGACATCATAAAATTATAGAAATAGTCCCATAATATATTATGTTTACTCACTAATACTAAACATGAACGCTCATGAGAATAAAACATTACCCAATGCATGGGAGCGATATATAATCTTGGGTGGACCCATCACTTTCATATCATGTACTTGTATTTGTGTACCACATATACCAATCAATATAGAATCATATATAATACCATTTAATAAAAATAATATTGTGTATTAAATAAATTCATGGAATTACACAATAAAAAAATTATAGATACATAAAATTTAATACACTTGAGTGGAATTGGTGATGGTATTAAAAATAGAATAGTTTGTCATGGAGAAATTCAATGGTAATTTATTCATCATAATGGGGGTATGTAATGAATTTGGATTGGTACTAATGAGATTAAAATGGTTCTTCCATCACTTATAAATCATATAGTAATTAAGAGGGATTTTTGAATAAATACTATAACATGATTAAATTGAAAACAAAAGGTACATCACAAAGGATATTCTTGAATAATACGGAGAAAGAAAGGATATCTTATGTTGATTTTAATTTCTAAATTAATTGAAGGAGTACCTTGAGATATTTTATGAACATTGTGATTGACACAAAAAAAAATGTTTCAGAGTATATTTATGATACAATGGGTTTTAGTGACATGTAATACGAGTTTGGGTGGGGTTATATAACGAATGAGATGAGGGTTCTTTATTAATATTCAAATTTAGGTTTTGGAGAATACAAAATAAGGTAGTAAAAATACGTTCACATGGTTTTTTCTATGTTTTCATCCCAATATGAGTGATAATATATATATTATATGTCCATGAACTGATCATATTAAAATATTCCCCATGGTGATGTGGAATTGGGACATGTTTTTTAAGAATTGATTTTAAAATCATAAAATATAAAATATGTTTTAGAGGATTCATAATTGATTATAAAATTAATAAAAATAAACTCAAAAGACATTATTTTAAATTGGAAACATATATTTATCCATGTATATATTTTACAGAACATATTACATAACTTTTTTCTCATTATGATTTCATAATACACAATATATATTTATAATGTATTTATTTTTTACCCAACAATATTTCCATATGAAAAATTATGAAAAGCACATTATTAAATAATTTAATTGTGCTAAATTGAAAAATAATATAAAATTTTCAGAATAAATATGTAATAATGAGAAATTACACATTTAAATTAAAACCCACATTTATTAAAAAATTGTTGTTTTTAAAAAAAATTATAAACCATATAAAAATAACATTTTCACTATATAATATTAAATTTTCATTTACATATAATATGTAAAATTAAATAATAATATATTAATAATAGATAATTTATTTCATGAATTCATCAAAAGTAATTTCATAATTTAAATTTCATATTTCCCAAAAATAAAACTTCAGTTTTATTTTATTAAATTCTATTTTTTGTCAAAATAATTTATTTAATCATTTATGACGTAAAAACTAAAAAATGAATAAATATAATTCATATATTGTTGAAAATAAAACATAAATATTCATAATTTTGTATTTTATTATTACAGTATCAGACCCCTATTGGTAAGGTGAGCGATGGTGAGATTTTAATGCAGTGGTTCGGTGTATATGGTTTCGGCCATGATTTTGATGAGTTTAAACTTATCTCATAAATTGTGTATCATATTATTTGGTAATTTAATTATATATTATTCTAAATCATGGTAAATCCTCGTCATTTTATCTTTTCAATAATCTCTCATAATTGGGCTTTATAGGGTACGATCCTACTAGTCGGGCCATCACTTCTTTTGTCTATGTTATTGGATTTATCATATCCCTTAATATATACTAATCATATGATCACTATTAAATGGATATATTATCAATTTTAATGATTCAAATTTATATTTTTAAATTCATAGGATGTACCCAAGGAATTTATGTTTTTTTTCTATAACTGCATTACATATTAGGTAACAAAATTCAATCTCAAAAAAATTCTTTATAAAAGTTTGTGTCGTTGAGAAGGGGACACTTTTTCAACATGTATTTATAGAGAAGGATATTGTTTTTCGTATATTTTTCATTATGGTATCTTTGAAACAATGTCCTTGCCTTTGTTTTGGGTGTTTATACAAAAAATATACATTGAAAATCGATTAATATGATCATTTTTAAAAAATTTATATTGAATAAACATTTTTATATACCCTACATGAAGAATACCTTGTAATACAATATTCTGAGGGAAGGATTTTCACATAGAAACCAATACCATATTTTTAATGAGTATATACTATATTGACACCAGTATCACTCACTCATGGGCGTATATTGATTTTATATATACATAATGGATGATATGTTTTTTATGTTATCATGGATGATTTCATTTAATGTTATTAATTATATAAAGGAATTACTCTCAAATATATAATTTTATTTATATACTCCCAATGCATTAGGTAAAATTTAACCTTTAGATATTCCATTTATTTAGAATAATAATTATGTTATGGTACAGGAGAGTAAACATTCCAGAATAACCATTTAAGTACCATGAATTTTGATGGTATCCTTATCAGCAAAGAAACATGACCATATGTTTATAAGGTACCAGTCACAGAAAATACATATGTTACAATATATATATATATATAATAATATTTATCATGTATTATTATTATAACATTTTTTTTGGTTTTGTACATAATATGATACAATTAATTTTTTGTTAACTTTTTATGAATCTAAGCTCACCCTTTTCCTTAAGTTCTATTTAATCAATATGGAAGTGAGATGATTATAGAGGATATACATATCATGTATTGATGGATATATCCAATAAATATTTATAATAAATTATGATGTATAAATTTATGAATTATGAGTTTTTCCCAAAATAATATACTTAAATATTCCTGAAATCATTTTAAATTTTATGTTATGTAATAAATTTATGTAATTATATATGCAGATCATGGTATGTGCTAATATAAATTCCTAGTATGGAGAAAATGGCCAATGTGATGATTATATAAATTGGTATCCACCATTATATGTAATAATATTGAAAAAATATATTAATATAAATGATCCAGGTTATTGTTAATAATCATAAACATATAGAGAGGTTTTCACCCCAATGATATATACCTTCCAATATTATGAAATACGTTGGTTAAGGACCTCTATCATTCAGTTGGTCAACGTATCAAACTTTAGATGAATAGTGGATATAATCATTAGATAATATATTATCTACTAGGGATGGGTCAAAATATTATTTTTTTACTCATTATTTAGCACTTTGAAGTAGAATATGGTCAATTATGTAGATTATTAAAGAACATAATAAATAAAGAATAGATTACATCTATGTTACTAGGTAATTTAAAAGTGTTATTACTTGAGAAATTGTTCCTTTGAATAGTTCAAATCATGATAGATAAAAAATCTAATGAGCTAAATATGAAAGATTATGTATCCTTTTTATATAAAAAGAAAAAATTACTCAATTGGAAATGTATTATTTAGAATTTTTTATTTATCTGGAATGAAATATTAATTGATTTTAGAAAATATAAAATCTAAATATTTATAATCTGTTGGAATTTTTAGAGTATAAAAGATATATAAAAATTATTAGTTGTGATTGAAAGGTGAAAATATAGTTATCAAATAGTTAATTGTGTCCTTATGTCTATGATGAAAAATAAAATGGAACTAATCATATTAGAATAAAATATGATAAAGAGAGAGGAAGGAATAAATTTTAACATTAAAAAATATTGTATGTGGATGGAATAACTCATGAAATTATATAAAAGTTATATAAAATATTATAGTAGTAAAAAGGTTATAAATCAATACCATGAATGTAGAAAATGAATGAATAAGGTTTAAGTAATAATTCACATCAAGAACATTAATGACGAAATAAAGGCTCTTAATAATCAACAAAATTTGGTTTGAGGATTCAATTTTAATTAAATGTGGAATTTTTATAATAATTGTATAATTTAGAGGAATGATGAAGGGAATCAACATTATCAACCCCTAAAGCCTCATGATGGACATCATATATCTTCTATTAGAATATCAACTTTTTTTCAATAACCTAATGATGTTTTTATTGGTATTAAATCATTTTTATCAATAGTTATTTTTACAATATTTGATTATATAAAAATAGATTAATTCATATCATAAATATTCATAGTATTTAGCAATTCCTCTCCTCAATGTCTATGTTTTGACTTAATGGTGGTAACAATGAATGATGTATCAATTGACATCTAAACCTTATGTGCTGACAATATTATGTATTTTTGGATTTATTATGTAAAAATTTATTACATCCCCAGTTACTTGAATTTTATAGTATTCTATGTGTGGGCCAGGTCTTAACATATAGACATAAAATAATATATAAATATAATTTAATAACCAGAAATATATTATACTAACAATTTTTAGGTGGAAGAAAAATCACAATTTGAAACCTTCTTGTGAAATGGAAAATGATAACAGTAAGAAATGGGTATGGATGTTTTTCCCAAATAATGATGCATAGAGAAGGGATAATGATAGATTATATACACTTTTGTAAAATAATTTTAAGGTTTATTCAAAAAATAATTTACTAGAACACTTAGATTGATAAGTGTTGTTTTAAATTGATATTTTCAGTGGATATCCTCTAATATCTAATCCTTTATATATAGAATAAACCTAGATAAGTTATATGAGGAAAATATAGAATCTTCTGGACAAGGTATTTATCCATTTTAGTATATATCATTTGGGTTATATGATTTTACTATTGAATAAGAAGGACATATATATGAGATTAAGAAATAATTACTTAAAACACAATGACCATACAATTAAAAATAAATATCACATTCTAGGAATTTTTGATCTATTCAATCAAATTCATAGTGCTTCATAGATTTCTATGATTGAAATAAAATTTGGTTATCATAAAATTAATTTAAGAAAGGATGATGTTTTATTGAATAATTATATACTAGTTATCAACTCTATGGATTTATTGTAATTCCCTTTGGTTTGATAAATTCTCTAATTCTGTTTATAGATTTAATGAATAGAATCATTATGGATTGCATTGTAATGTTTTTTATAAACATTATCTTTTAACTTTTATTTATTACAGAATTCATAAGAAATATTAAAACAATTTAATAATTTTTTAAGACCATAGAAACGAATAATTTCTAATATATGTTTTGTAAATGTGAATTATCGATGTCAAAAGATGAAATTTTTGGGATTTTAGTTTTTAGTTGAAGTATTTCGGTTGACTCTCCAAATAATAAACTCATAAAAATTGTCTTGGAAAACCTCTATGATTGTGATTTATAGATTTCATGGAATATCCAGGTACCATAAATGATTTGTGAAAAATATTTCACAATTATTCATCAAACTAATCTAGTCAATTCCGAAGGGGGTTAAGTATATATGGACAAAAAATTTAACAATTCTTCCAAGGGATCAAAATAATGTTTATTACTGCACATATTCTATACATAAATTTTATAAGTGAATTATTATATATCAATAGGGATTTTTAAAAAAATTCTCTTACTTATTTCTTGATGAATAATGAGAAGGTTAGAGTATAAGAATAAAAAAATTTAATATTCATGATCAAAATTATACTACACAAGATTTTGAATTATACATATAAATATTTTCATTAATAATTTGGTATTGCTATCCTCATAAAAAAATATGTGATATATATATATACACCACAAAATTATTAAATTCATATTCACAAAACCTTTTTAAACATGAGATAGAGGAGATAATTTGAGTTGTTAAATGTTTATAATACATCCATTTAAATATTAACACGATATTTTATACCTTGAGTTTGAATGATTATATAATTTTAATATTTCTATGTTAAGAGAACAATTTCATGACCAATGATCTAGATTGGTCATATTCTATAATTATAAGGGAAATAATGATGTCATGTCCTTCCCGTATTAAAAATAAGCCACCATTAAAATAGAAGATAAATATAATATTGGGAGATGTCATAGTGTTTCTTAAGAGCGAAAAAGTCATGTAAAATGTTATGTTTCTGATGTTCAAATTTGATAACGAGGGAATTATTAATGTTTTGAATAGATTATGTGCTCTATAAGAACCTAGGATGGTGGTGGAATTACTAAATAATGTTTATAGATCGTCATTATATATAAATATTGGAAAAATTATATAAAGTGATATTTGTGAAAACTAATTGTAGAATAGAATAAAGTGAGAAAATACTAACAACACATCAAGATATCTTGTGTGAATGTATGTAAAATTTAAAATAATGTTACTCAAAACGATTATTAAAATATTTACATTAATAGTATAGAAGAAGTGAAAAATCACAATTTATTTTGTATCTAACCTCCCAAAGACAATAAACCACAATAAATATATTAGGGTAGTGGTTGATTGATTGAAAAAGTCAACAATTTTTAAAATAATATTAGAAGTTAATTCTCTATAACAACTTTATAAGATTTATTTTAGTTGTAACATATCATGGTGAACCTTGACCTGTTTCATGTTATTGGGATCTAAGGTACTCCATGAAATTTTAGGGAAGTATTTAAGGTGATTTAAGTGAAAATGTACATCTTTTCATTGATTACCACCCTAAAAATAATAGAAAATCAAAATAGTGTATTTATAAATTAATATAAATTTTAATTTCAAGATCAATTTATTTACATGTAAACTTTGATCAACAAATCCCCTTTTTGAAATTATGATATAATAATAGCTGAAATTTATGAATTAATACTGAAACATATGTGGATATCCTTGTGATGAAATTTATAACTCCACCATATTGGGATAATGTGGGAAATCATAAATTTCAAGGATTAAAATTGATTCAAGAAACTATAAAAAAGTGATGTTTATCTAATAACACGTCAAAGATAATTAGACTACCCATAATATAAATACATAAAATTGATGTAAAAAGTTATAGGTTCTAGTTATTTATCAAGTATTATTAATGTTATATCACTAAAAATATTCATGAGATTCATAAAATAAGTATAATTACTCCCCTTATATATTGTTCCCTTATAAATATTAGAGAGAATATTTCCAATAAATAATTGATTGAATTTAACACCAAATAGTTCCTTGGTACATGATTTCGTTAATATTTATATATTACCGAATTAAAAGTTATTCCCCTCACAAATACTTCAAATTAATGAGGTAAAACATGGTAAATATTTATTAAATTAGTATTATACAATTAAAATTTCCAACTAGATGGAGAACATTATATGAAATCAAATAACATGATTTTTAGAAGTGATTTTTAAGAACCATGATGTTCATCATGCTATATATTACCCAATAAAAAAAATGTTGAATAAGTATCCAAAGTTGATTATTGAATCAGGTTTGATATAAAATTTCTAGGATAAAATTTATATAAGTGGGGAGTGTCACACACCGACGTTTTAATTTGTTTTCATTTTTTATTATTTATGGGCATCACATTCTCACATCAAGGATCGGGATGGGTCCCAATTTATAATTTCTAATCATTAATGATTTTGGTGGGTTTCAGACCCATGCACGGGCACCACATGGTTAGTGGTAACCACACGGTCTCCCCAGTTTCTTGTATGGGTTCCCAAGTGGACTACTTTAAGGCACACATTTTTTGTGTGCATTTTTTTAAGACATGCAATGTTTTCATGGTTAAACAAATTTCAAAATAAGATAAATAAATAAATTAAATATTTTAATAAAATTTTTGAAAATAATAATAATAACATTACGTTTTTTATTTTTATTATTTTTAAGATTCTTATTAAGAGTATTAATATTATTAATGATATTATTATTGTTATTTTTATTATTATTATCACCTTAAATGAAAAGAAACTATCTAACCCTAAACCTAGTGCGAGCCGCACCCCCACCCCCATCCGTGTTTGCGCTGCGCGAGCCCCCACCCCCTCCTGCCTTCACCTCGCACACAGTCGCACCGGTTCTGCCGCCACTGGGATCCCTCACACTAACCATCCCGACCTCTGCACTTCCATCCTAGCCTCTACACCGCCATCCTGGGAACCTTTTCAATCCTCGGCATCCTGCTCGCACTTCATCCACCTGTGGAACGCCGCTCTGGCCTCCGACCACCCACAAACCACCACTCCGGCTTCGGGACACCCATAACCTGCCACTCCGGCATTGGGCCACCCATAGCCCTCCACTCTGACTCCATCCAGACATCGCTTCAGCCAGCCACCTCCTTGTTAGAGCCCTCGCATCCAAGGCTTCTTCACCATCACTATCTCTGGCCTCCAGCACTCTGACAACAACACCGTCTCCTGTGAAACCGACCATTAAATGATCTCCCATTATGGTGCATGACCCTATTCATAACCCTAGTCATGGGTTTATTTTATTTATTTCCTTATTGGGAGTGTTTATTCATGTTGTACAAACCCTAACATCTCGGGTGTTGTGATCTAGTGTTCTTGTCACTGTTTTAGGTGTGCGGTTGGTCTTCAGAGAGTTGTTTTTCCTTTCGTCGATGTTCAATCGTGTCCGCACTTTACTTTTGGTAGGCTAATCCACATTTCCCTTTTTTATTAATCTCATTAAATTATTGTGTGATTTAATTAAATATTAAATGTGATTATCACCATCACAATATATTTAGTTATTTTACTATAGTGTTTCCATGCTATTTTATTCTGTCAAAAAAAAGTTTTAAATAATTCCACATGATTATATTTTTATGTGTTTGGGTAAATTGTGTTATTTTGATGTCAAAAGATGTATTAGTTGTGTATCAAACATGAAAAACACCTTCTTCACACTATTCAATAGTCTGTTATGGTGTCTTCTTTTTGGTTTGTTCAATTTGATTGAGCTGTTTAAGGAATTTATTATAAATTATTTGATTTTATTATAAAAATGATAATAAATTGGTTTGGTTGATTATATAATTGTTTATATCTTGATTTGTATGTTTAATTTATTTTCGATGAATTGTTTGGTATGTTTCACTAGTTTCTTATTTTCCAAAAATAGGGGAATTTGGATATATTCTAGTCAAAAGAACTTTTGGCTTGCTGTGTTTGGTTTGACAATATTGTATATTGAAAATTGTTTTAAAATTGTTTTGAAAAGGGGTTTATATATTTACGGGGGATTGTTTTGTATTATCTTATCACTATAAATTTTTTGTCTTGATTTACAGGAAAATTAGGTCCTAGAAGAAATGGTTTAGAAATGTCACTTTGGTTATTTTTGAGACATTGCATGTTGGTACATCCAAGGGTTCACTAGATGCATACAAGGATGTTCCCAAAAAATAAGATCAAACCAGCAAAATAATATTATAATAAAACATCGGTTATCTAAATAGATTTTTTTAAATAAGGATTTTTTCTTTATGTGAATTTTTTTTAATGGTTTGAAATGTAGTCTCAAGGTGTTTGCTCATTCAGCCTTTAGTGTTTGTTTCGATGAATGTTATGATCAAGGGGATGTCTGGACATTTATCAAGATTGTGTGTTTTTAATTTAGTGTTTGAAATGTATTACTAAAAATGAATTGAATACATTGGACATGAAGGCCGGTTTGGCGCATCCAACATATAGGTGAAGTTGTGATAACAATTAGAACTGTTTGTGTTTGGAAATTGTGTGCACCTGTTTGGAATTTTAAATGTTTTTAGAAAAATGATTTTGACATGGATCTGACATGACGACCCATTTGGAACTATCAACATTAGTGTAATGTTTATGTTGACTCTTTGAAATGACGATGTTTTAAATGCTATATTCCAATTTAAGAACATTTGTATTTTGAAAATGGATTCAAATGGTTTAAAGGATTTTCATTACATGACAGCCCGATTGGAACTATGTTAATGTTATATGATTGAATTTGTATATGAGGTGATCATGTCTAGTGTAACCCTTTATGGGTGAACGTATAAGAAGTGTCTATGTTTGTGGAATGAAAGTGCAGTGAGATGAGTCATGCATGTGAGGGCCTTCTAACCTACCCCATATAATTATAACCACCATGGGTTCTTGTGAGCCTTATAGTTGATCGCGTGATGGTTTCTTATCAGCCCCGATTAGTTGGGTTGGTACCCACTGGTAGGTGAATAGGCCAGATGGGGAGTTCCACTGGTTTCTATTACTGTGAGGGCGGCCAGTTGGTTATAGACATAGGGTTTTCACCATACGCTGGAAGGTGGTTCTGAATCGAGTACATCCAGTGGTCTTCGAGTGATTTTTACGATCACCCATGGTTACTGGATTATTTACATTGCTTGTTTACATTCCATTGCACTATATGGTTTCAGTTAACAACTTTTTACTTGTTTTACCCTAACCCAACTTTTTTTTATTATTTTTTGGATTTTTATTTGTAAAATGGAAAATGATTTGGGAAATTCTATGTAGCCTTTGTTGGGTTTTTATGTGGGAAAACCATTTTTCTTAATTTTAAAATGTGAAACACCTAATTTTTTATTTTTATTTCAAACATGTGTTATTGGACTATTTTTAGAAAAGGGAATACATGGATTACATGGTTATATTTGGAATCCCTTCTGAGCATCTCGGTGCTCATGACTATCATATTATATTAGTTATAGTTTTAGTTCTTGTTTCCGTTCTCGGTTCAGATGCTTAGTGTTGGAGCATGCTTGAGTCTATGAGGGGTGCTGACCTTGAATGTCACAAGGAGGTATATTCTATTTTATTTTCTTTTCAAATGTTAGAGTTCAATTTTATTTTTCTTATTAATATTGTTTATTTACTTATCTTTATGGTCTAAATCCTTCCCAATGATTAAATTTGGATTCCCGCAAATGGTTTCCAGATTGTGGGGGTCATGATCGCCATTCGGACCATGTCGCGGACCAGCTCAGGTGACTGGTTCATGGTCGACTGGGGTTGGTTCATGAAAAAAAGGTATCAAAGGTAGTTTCTTGTTTTTTGGGGTGTTTGGTATATGGGGATCAGGACTTTCAGGACTCGTGACCTAAGTACGAGAAGGGTGTCATGAACCCATGCTCATTCTGATCCTCGAGTTACTAGAGGTAGTCTATGTTTTGAGTCTAATTATTTTTCTTGGGATTGAGGAATGACATCGGAGGCGGACTAGTGCCATGTCGTGACCTTACATGGTGTAGTGTCCCACTTGGAGTCTCATTGTACTATTAAGCTTCTCCTAGTCATTTACACTGGCTTGGGGCATGGCTCACTACCACGTTGCCAAGTTAAGCATAATTGCTAGTTCCTCGTTCCAATGGTTAGTTGTATGTTGGTTATTGTTTTGGTTTTTATTTATATAAGTGTGTATATGGAAATGAAAAAGGGAAATGATTTTTGGAAAATTGAATTTGGATTGAAAAGTGGGTTTGGTATTTAGAAAGTGGCCTTGAAGGAAGTTGGGTTTGAAATCTAAAATGAAAAGGGGAATTTTGTGATGTGTAGTTTTTTTTGGTTTTTGATCTGGCTGCTTTTAGACGGAAACACTTTCATTGATGTTTCTTCGGTTTGATATTGGTTTTGGTTTTGTGTTTTAAACATTGTCCAGAAAATGCTGCACAGAAAGGTCCCTAGTGTTTCAGATATGTAATGCCCAGTTTTTGTTCCCTCTCATACATTGCCTATCCTTCATGGTGATCAAGGTCCATTAGAGGCAGCAGAGTGGATGGAAGAGGTCGAATGTGTCTTCAGGTTATCGGGAACTCTCGAAGCTATCAGTGTGTGTGCCATTTTGGGCTTGTTCGAAGGTCCATCCCTGAACAAATGAGAGTTATTCACCCCACCATCAATATAAGTTAAGAGGATGTGGGATGAATTTAGGTCCATCTTCATCCAGTGGTTTATACCCGCATAGTTTAAGATGAATAAAATGGAAGATATTTTGTGCATTCAACAAGGACAATGGATGGTGAAGACATTTGTTTACCATTTCATGTAACTTGTGTCATTTTCTTCAGAAGTTGCATGAAAATATTTGATGAAGACTTATCTCTTCATCGGAGTCTTCATTCAGAGATCAAGGATTGAGTTTTCCATTCTAAGGACCATCATTTTGATAAGTGTTTGGATGAGATATTTTTAGATGAGTTGGTCTATGGAACACAGATGGTTGGAAATATAGCGTATTTGGTTTCACTTAAAGGTTCCCCATCTGGAGAACAGGTTGTTCCAGAGGGAATTTGAATTTTCATTACAAGATTATAAAATCAAATGGAATTTGAATTTTCATTACTAATATGTGGGGTGATTTGAGAATTTTAATCAGATACCAATTAATAGGGTTTTGAGATCATTATGATGTTATTTTATTTGTTTTGGGATGTTCAAGTGGATCTCATGGGAATCATGTATTGGATGGAGTGGGGGCGGAGCCTGCTTTAGGGAAATAGACTCCACTGAGTACCAAGTCACGGTACACGGGGTATATAGTGACGCACCAAGAAGTAGATTATCCCCAGGCAAGAAACTGACTGCATTGGGGTTGTATGGGTTAATTTTTATTACTATTTTAATTTAATTAATTTAAAAAAAAACTAAAACACCTCACTACCCTTATGATTCTTGATCCTAATAACATCTCCCACTCTTCTGATCTTTATCTATTGTCACTCCCCATTCCATATTTTTTAAATGGGTTGCCTATCTATACAACTTTTTTTAATCTAACTTGGGATGTCTAAATTGGTTACTCTATGGTAATCCATGGGTTTATCTTTTCTTTTCTCTTGTTTCACCATTGTTTGGAATAAAAACCATTTATTGACCTATTTTGATGAGTTCTAACAATTAGAAAAACAAAGATAAACCAGACCATTATATTAGATTATTTAACTCTTATGATATTATGGAGGTGGATCTTTTTATATTTCACCCTATAATGTATGTTAGTATGCGGCATGCGGGAATATGGAATGGGTTCTAGGATTAATAATTTTATAAAGGGGTTGGGTGAGTCCTGGAATGTTTGATAGGCTAGGGTAAAAACTATTTAGAGTTTTACTATAACTCAATTGTTTTACTTATTTTATAGTTACTAAATAGTTATACCACAATGGGGAGGTACCATTAGTTAGTAACAATGGATCTCATAGTGGTCTATCATCATGTAATTAATTTTAAATGGAATTGTTAGAGGCCTTGTGAGAGGGTTTGTAGTTTCTAATGTGGTGAGGACCTTACCTAGAGTTTCTGGTGAGTGAGAAGCTATGAGAATTTTATTGAACGAGACTCAATGAATATTTTGAACATTTAACCACCTTTATAGAATTATATATACGGTGATAATCCTTAAAATGTATGGATACCTTTCTTATGGGAGAGGAATTGGTTTTTCAAATGTTTTTACCAAAATAGATTTTCTTGTATACTGTGTTTGGGATATTATTTATTGGGTTATAATGAGTGGGAGACCTCTAGAAAGGATGATGTGAGGTATTTTTATAGGATTAAACTTATTCATAGAAATTTGTGAGTAATTGGACTTGTCATAAATAGTCATTAAAATGTGATATTTATAAGGAAAAAGATATATGTAATATCCTTTAAAACCTTATGGGCATAGTGATTAGGTAGTGTTGAATAGTGGGACAAGTGCTTAGTTTTACCATGGGGTGTAGTTATGGGGAACTATAATATACATGGAAAATAATTATATGAATTTTTTAAAACACCAACAGTGTTAAAATTTAGGGTACCTGATTGTGACCAATTATCTGGGTTGTTTGTATATTGAGGCTTATGGGATTCAAGATCATCATGAGTTTTTATATGATATATCTTGTTCTTGATTATACTAACATTAGTGAGACTAGTCAATATGGGTTATGTATAACTTTTTCACATGTTATCTTATGGAGGAGTTCTAGTTTGGGGTCATTGGGTATTTTTGAGTTTTAATGGTCTTTTATACCAATTTTTTTAACTCTTTGAAGAGGTTGTGAAATAATAGATAATGAAACTATGTCATAGATACCTGTATATTCGGGTGTAGAGATACAAAACCCATGTTCTCTTTCTTCTTGTGTTTTTGAAAGATCATTAAAGTGGTATATGATCCTTTGTTTCTCAATTAAATAAGAATATCAGTTTTATTAAACTATATGATGTATTTCCTATATAGTGTTTTGTATATATTTAATTAGTTCTTAAATGGTCATAATATAGTACCTCATGATCTAGGTGTTGAGATACAAATATATAGTGTTTGTCATCCTAACTTCCTGGTGGATTATGAGATCATCATATGATCCCCAATCACACAATCACATAAAAATAGATATGTTATACCTTTCCTAGATGAATATCAAACACATCATATTAATGGTGATGAGGTATCTCATGATGTTGAATGACATTGGACCTGGAGACCATGTTATGAATATTACAACCCCATGGTGCTCATTATTATTTTGTGATAAAAATATTATTGTAATGTAGGATGATCCCCAAGTACTCTATATACCAAAACCTGGTTATGTTTTTTTCCTATGGGTTTCCTGTTGGTGTGATTACTATTAGTGCTATTTATAAACATTGGATGAACTAGGTGGGTTCTTGTATCATGGTATCATAGTTATCACATGATGAAATAACAGGATTTCATGAGTAATATTTAATTATTTTACATTAATATCTATTATAAATATTGCGTTGAATTAGTGTAATCTCATTGGTGGTTCCCTACAACGATATATTTCATACACTTTACATGGGAACCATGGTACATGTGAATACCCATATATTTTAGTTTTATAAAATATGTAGTATATAGGATATGGATGGAGTATATGCATAGATGCATAGGAAATAAAACTAAGGATATACTAATATTGATATATATAAGAATTGTACTATAACATTTTAGTTATTTATATTTTACTTGGTCAAACTAGTTGGTGATATTTCTATTGTTTGATTATATCATATAACATTTACTATAACATATTGATAATATACAATATTGATAGTCAAATATTAAATATAATTCTTTGTTATTACAAAATTTTTTTGATTGTATTGTTACTTATATGTTATTATATGTGAAAATACTCCGAGTATTATAAGATCATGCACTTAAAAAATATAAAAATAGAATTTTTTGAAAATAAATCATTTCGATAATTTTTATGAACATCATTGTTTAGGGTTTTAGAGAAATAATCCTTCAACCTTAATAAATAAATATTACATCACATGGTGGATACTTTAACTTATTATCCACATTCACTATAAAATAATTATTTTTCCATGAATACTCAAAAATGTTTAACTTTTCAAAAATAAAAATTGATCCAAATTTTTTTTTATCCAAATAATCTTACCTATAGTTCTTTTTATTTTTATAATAAATTAAAATAAATATTATATTCTAAATAAAACTCTAAATTTTTCTAATAAATCATAAAAAATTAATTGTTTTTATCGCCTTTTTAAACTCATGATATATCCTGAAAACATAAAAATATTACATTATTCTTATAGATAACAAGAGGCATTATTTTCATATCACTCTCAGAAATGGACTAACATTCCTGAAAAACAACATAAATATATTAGGGGAATCATAATGGGTTAACAATGTCACTTTACCCAATGAATTTAAATGATCTATAGTGATCACCCTTCTTAAAACTATAACATAACCACCCCTCCATGGTTTATAATAGAGTCATTCATCAACCTAAAAATTAGGTACTATAATAACATAATAATAATACATTAAATGTTTTATCATAAAAAATTATTTTCACCATTAAGAAAATATTTTTCGACCATTATATATACCTTTCCTTTAAGATTAAATTATTAACCCTAAAAATAAAATAAAAAATGTCGGGATGGATATTTTTTTTAAAAACATGGAATATTGTAATGGAATACAAATATCAAATAATAGTTATGAAGGGTGGGAAAAACTTTTTATTCAATATATGTTAAGATTGAACATTCAATTTGTCTTTTTTGAAAGATGTTCCATATAATGTATGTAAAAAGATTCCTATTGAAAAATAATGAAAGAATGTAAATAGAGGCAAGGAATTTACTTTATAATTCATATCTGTATTTATAAATATTTCTATACATAATTTTAAAAATATAAAAATAGAAGAAAAATATAATGAAAATAAATATTTAATATATTTAAAATGTAGTTTTTAAAGTAATGTTTAATTGAATATATTTCTAACTCCTACTGTATGTTATTTATCCTCAAAAATATAAAAATTGTGTAAATTAATTATTTTTCTAAGAACCTTTTCAAATTAAATTATTACTTTTATTACCATGATATATTAAATTACATAATCAATTATGTTCATGTATAGTTGTTTGATCATATTCTTATCATTATCTCGAATATCTATGGTGGGTTGAATATGCTCTATAAGTTCATTAATGAATCATATATATAACAATAATAAAGACATAATTAAAAATTTTATATATAAATTATACATTTATAACCAACTATTAAATATGTTTTTGAAAAAAAATATTTATGTGACAACCATTAGGGTGGCAGACCAAACGTACGTTTGTGTATCATTTCAAATGTTAAATGATATTGATGGAATTAAAATAAGAATAAAATTATATTTAAATAACAATTATTATATTATAAATATCATATTGTACCATTAAATACACTTATTTAAAGAATTTATCTAATGTGGTCAAGAATAATGAATTACATCACTTTATTGATGTTGAAATCTATACGTAAGAATGAATGATGTTATAATTTTTCAAATGATAGAAGGTTAATAAATTATATGATATATTTTATTTACATAATGATAAATATGTAATTAGTACCATTTATATGTTATATTAATCATTATAACCAACCTTTACAGGTAGTGATGGATAACAACACTCATCAGCTCGTGAGGTGGTAGTGCACCATACACATGAACATTGATTTCATTTCCCATTTGATAGAAGATGATATGGGTATAAATTATTCCAATTACATAATAAAATTTCATTATGTAGAAGATAATTTTATTATTATTTCATTTTTTATGAATATCTGAATGGTATTTGAAAATATATAAATATAAATGTTTGGTTAAGAAATACACCTCTTCATCGAGAAACCGCTTAATGTTTACTGTAATATATTTTTTAAGTTGGTATACATATAAAAAAGGAAACTAAATTTTAATGACAGATTCAAAGAAGATATTTTATTAGGTAATTTCTATGATAAATTATTAAAATAGTTCTCAATATAGGGGACAAAATGATCACTTTTATAAGTTTGAGGAAGGGTATTCTTTGAATTTCGTGAAGTAATAAACAAATAAGAATTTTTTAGGCTCAAATGAAACAAAATTGATATGATTTCTGGGTAGTATGAGGATGATTCATTATTATATCATAGAATAAAAATTTTACAAGTTTAGGTGATATTTCTATCCTTATCTATTTATATTTATCCGCTCACTAACCCTTTTGATGATTATCTTGATATCAATGTTGTTTTCTAGTTATAGGTCATGAAAGTTACTATAAAGGGAAAATGTCTTGTAAATAGATCATGTATGATATTTAGACCATATCCAATAAAATTTTATGAACATAGTATTTTTATTAAATTTAAATTATATAATCCAAAATTGATTATTATAAAATATATCTAATGTCAATTTTGGAAATACCTAACATATTATAATATAATATGTGTACAAATCATCTATAATGATTAAAAATTAATAGTAATTAGAATATAAATATTATATTATCTTTATATATTAAAAAAATAATAAAATTTGGTTTAAATATAATTTTAAATCATATATATTGATATTACTCTTTGGTTATCCAATTTTAACCATAACTAAGGTAATCACGTTTTCAATATTAAAGAGTTATAATTTTAGTTATAAGGTGAAAATTTGTTCAAAAATATAAAAGAGGTGAAATTTTTATCCATTTATTATCCTAAATTTCCTTTTACTTTTTTTATTATATTCATATTATTAAATAAAAAATAATTTATTTAAAAAATAATAATAATAAATGTCATTAATAACAATTTGGACACTATTCATAAAATATAAATTTGAAAAAAACACGAATAAAATAATTCCAATATAATATATAATGAGATACATAATATTTTATTATTGTCTAATTAATTCATGATATTTCACAAAAAATCCCATACAATATTAATTTTTGTTCTTTTAAAATTGTTTAGAAGATTTTTAGAACATTCAAAAGTAGTGAGTCGGTGTCGTATATCAATATAATATTATTATTTCACAACAAAAAGTTATAAATAAATTACAATGAAATAATAATTTATTTTTAAATAATAATTTATAGCTCAACATGTTTTGTTTTTTTCCTTATTGAAAAATATTACTTTTATTAAAATCAAGAATATGATAATTTTATCAATATCTTTTACATAATTATTATTAAAGATAAAATCAAAAATATGGAAAAGACTATATATTATTAAAATGGATGATTACAGATGAAATAGACTCATAAAATGAAATTATATATAGTTTTATAGATATTTATAGTTTTTATCATATTATTTTTAACCTTAATATCCTGATTGAACCTTTACGAGGTGATAAATATTTACTAAAGTTATTATTCATACTAATAAAAATTATGTCGGCCACATTAGAAAAAATTAATAATTTTGAATTTAAATATGTAATACATAAAATTAAATTGAACTCAATAATATTTTATAAATTAATTCTAAATTAAAGTAAAATACCCAATGAAAAGTAGTTTGGCATAAAAATACCTTTTTAAGTATAAAATAGTTTTTTTAATAAATTCACGAATAAAATTAATTCCAAAGAATATAATTGTTTTATTTTTCTCAAATTGAAATAATGAGATTTTCAAACTAAAAAATATATAATTTGAAAGATTAAATATGTGAAATGAAAATATTATTTAAAATAAAAATGAGTATTTTTCATTAATCATTGAAAAATAACACTTTTCCTAATATTATCAATAATTAACCTTAATATATTTGTTAAATGATGAATTTTAAAAATAAAATCATTCTTATAAATGTAAATATGTAAATTTTCCAGAAATAATTTATAATAGATTCTCATAAAATGAAAAATAATCCATTTTTTATGAAAAAATATTTTTAAAGAATAAAATTTCATTACTAAAAAATGAGTGCTTATTCTATAAGAATTAATCAATACATTTTTATTGAGTATTACCTTTATATATTTATAAATAATATTGTTAATCATATTTATACTCACCAATTCAATGACTAGTTTTTATTGGGATTATTTAAATAATAATTTGTTATAGTACATATCAATTCTCTTAAAGATCTGTGTTGCGTGTTTGGAATGATATTTAACATAATATTGTTTTTAAAAAATGGATGTTAAAATATACCCCTACAATAAATTTTTTCATATCCATTTGAAATTTATCTTCATAATAAAGGGTTTGATATTTCAAATTACATTTTTTTGAAATCCCACTATGTAAATAGTGTTAATAAATATTCCTCTTGAAAAGAGAGAAAGTGAAATACATAGGACGTCTGGAATTAAATAAAATATTTCTATTTTCTGTCTATATTTTTTTTGATTATATGTGTTTTAAAATGATATTAATTGATATTGTATGATATTTAGGCTTTATTTCATTTCTTTTTGTATCATTATGGAACAAATTATAGTTGGAACAAAATGGAGGGAATCATAGGTTTTTTTGGAATATAAAGGCATGTCGTGCTGAAATTTGATGAAATGATGTGTGACACAAGAAAATGAAGTGGAATAGAAGATAAAAATGTAGTAAAATGGATATATATTTTTATCATAATAGTACTTTTCAAAATTTATGATATTCACAAGATGTTGTAGATTCTCTAGATTGAGGACATGAGATACAACGAAGAATCCATCTATTGAAGGAAAAAACTAAAATTAGGAATCAAGGTTAGGATATGAATATATTATAATGAATGAACTATGAATAGAGTTTGAAGTTAAGAAAATAAAAAATGAGGAGTTCCCATTACTTTCTCAGCACAATCATGTTTCGCATCATTAAACATTCAAGATTGAACCATATTTGGGAAAACAAATTACATATCACGTGACAAGATGTTGTGTGTTAAACCAACAATATTTATATAATTGTAGTATTGACCTAGGGAAATGTTAGACAACATCCAAGGTAATAAATAATGGATTCAGGTAAAACTAAATGGATTCATTTGAGGTGTAGGTATTTGACAACTATGAGACTTCCGCTAGGGTTCCTACCTGGAAACATTTCACTATAGTTTTTTTTCATCCAATTTACTTTATTCTATTTAAATGTAATGTCGTATTATAATTAGTTTAATTCCAATTTATTTTCTTTTATCTCTTTCCTATTCTTTCTCATCTAATTTTTATACAATTGTTTTTGGTTTATTTTTTCACAATCACCTAATGATGTTCTGCTAAATCCCTACAGATAGAGATTTCAGATAAAGTGGGTGCATACACATATTACATAATTTATATTCACCTTTAAATTAACATTATTCATTAGTATCGAGATAATATTTAATTAATTATTTAATTCTCCACTGGATCACTGGTTAGACATGTCCAACAATGATCAAAAAAGACTGCGGTGAATGACAATTAATTCATGATCATTGGGTTGAAGTATTTTTTTATGTTTTCATTCAGGACATAATTAATCCATTTTATTTAAATTCCTAAGACTATGGGGAGTAAGATTAAATGATCATTTCTATAAAATAGACCAAATATATTTTTAATATTTTTATGATTTCCAACCTGTTGGATATGTTTTCCCTATAATTGAATTTGAATTAATATTATAGTAACCAACATTGGGACAATACAATTTTAGTTAATTTTATTAAGTTATGAATTTTATTAGATAATTATAATGTACGAAAAAATTTATGAAATTCAGAATATAGATAATCTACTTTCCAAGGGCGGTTTCTCTAAGAATAATATTACATCGTTTTCAAGGAAATCATAAAAAATTGTTGAAAAATCATAAAAATATTTGAAATCAACATGGTCTATTTTATCCAAACTATCATGGAGTCACAATAATCATTGTTATATGACAAGAAATAATTGGGACGCATTAATGAATGATTTAAAATGTATAAAAATTATGTATCCAAATGATCATGAATTAATTATCTTTTACCATGCTAGTTTTAATTAAACATGGGACACACCTGGTCCATGACCCAATGAAGAATAATATAATTAATCAAATCAGAACATGATTATAATATATAAAATTGATTTAATGTGATGATAAATCCTATCATTTGGGTATTCACCCCATTTAACCTGAATCACTATCTCTTATGAATTTAGATAAGCATTGTTGTGTGATAAATATATATAAACAAACCCAAAACCATAAGATATAGATTAAAAGATAATGAATGGGAAATAGGTAAATGAAAATTAACATGTAATTAAGATAACTATAATCCTATACGACAGCAAATCTCAATAAAGGATAGAAGAAAAGAACCTAACAATGATGACTAGTCTCTGTTTTGGAACCCTAGCAGAAACCTCTTATTGGTAAAATACGTATTCCCTAAATGAATCATTTTCTCACAGATAGAATCCAGTATTTATTACCATTAAAGTCATCCTAGGTATTCGCTTGGTAAAAATTGATGTTAATTGGTCAATATAGTCAAACTCGTAGGGTACTACTTTAAGATACTAAATTGATGCTTGTATCTATTTCTGTCCGGAATGCCTCATAGTGTGAAACTTGTTCATTCTATGAATCATTTTTATTCAATGAAATTCATTGGCCCTCCAATTATTATAATTTTTTTACTTCATTATCTAATCAAAATTAAGAAAAAGTAACATGTTCATATCATAAACATGATTCATGAAAAGAAATACTGTATTTCGGCCTCATATGCTCTATTACATCCTATATCATCAATTTTGATCCTCCAAAATATCCTATGGGAATATTACTTTTTTTAATGTATTCTTTTGATGAATATCTTAATTTATTAGATGCTTTTTTATATCACGGATTCAACTTCATTATAAGGTGTCAAATTGTGTCGTTTCGTATTAATGCATGATATGTAATTATATTCCCAAAATGAAATTATTTTCTTTACATTGTTCCAAATATCTATCTTTCCATAAGAACACATGAAATAATGAAACCAGGAATGAGTCTCATTTGAGAAAAAAAATTATATAATTCTAATTTACATAAAAACCCAGAAATATATTGAATCCAAATAATTATATCTAATACACCCCCACTAAATTCTTTTTCCCATCCTTGAGAAAAATATATACATATAAATTATAAGGGTGTTTACATCCAGAAGGGAATCGTTAAATTATGAATTAAATAAAATTGAGTTATAAAAAAATATTTTAAAATAACAAAACAGACACAATAAATAATTCATAAATCGTGATACGTTTAAAATATATCATTTATGTAATTTCCACCTGTATAGATATAAATTTTATGTTCTTGTCAATAACCAATGAACTTACGATTTACCTCGCCATGAATTTTTCATGTCATCACATACAGTAATAATTTAATAGATTTATTATTATATATCAACGATATGATCCTAACAATAAGATTGAATTAAATCAAAAAATTTCACACCATAATGAAAAATATCACAATTAATAAACAGAGATTTCAAATTTTGATAAAAATTGTTTAAGGATATGGGTTGTTAGGTATTGATGTCAAAAAAAGTGTGGATAAAAAATAATTCAAAAATCTTATATTAAATTCAATAGATTCATATTAAAAGGTCAATGAATAACTCTTCACCAAAATATAATGTTACCTCACAAACCCCAAAAATTCTAATGTAACAAATACTGAAAAATGTAATAATAATGAATAAATTAATCAATTATTGTACATAAATATATTTTTTCATTTATTTTTATTTCATCTATTTTTTAGTTATACCTTTGATAACAGTTACATCCATAACCTATTCAAATATGATTTTTAGATCATTTGTCAGATACTAGTGATTTTTCACCTAAACAATTAAAAAATAATTTATTCTATTTTTTTCCAATTTCATTATTTGAATGACCATAAAATCCAGAACCTAATCACTTGTGATAATATATAAAGTTTTTAATGGTTATTATTCATTTTCATAATTGAAAACCCATTTTTTATTTTAATTTTTAAGAACTTTTTTTACAACAAGAGGGGAAAAAATTATATACGAAGAATATAAATATGAATAATACCTAAAAACTAAGGGAAACGCCCTCATGTATCATCTTAGTGTATAAAATTTTATATTCATTATGAAAAATCCCTCTTCAGAATAAATCAATTAAATATTATGCGATATAAAATGATCTTGGTAGAAATAGAAAATTACGGTTCGTATTGTGGATAATTCACAACAAAGAAATTTATTTATTCTAGAGAATAAGAAGGATAAATGTATAGTTGGGTCTCAAGGATAAAATGGATCATTAATATAATGAATTAATCATTACAAAAGTAATGTTTTGGTCAATGCTTCGAAATGACATCAATGCATGTCCAAATTGGTATAGATGCCACATGTTTCACTAAAAAATAATGTAATGAAAATAATTCAAAATATTTGGATCAAAAATTTATTTGTAATGGGAATATAATATAACTCCATCAAGTCATGGAATATAAATCAAAAATTAGTTCACTCTAATAAATTTTTTATGAATTAACATCAAGAAAATCAATCATATCAGCAATATTTTTTATAAAATTAAACATTGAAGTAATTATGAAAGTTTCATAATGACTATTTATATCTAAAAACTTTATGTACATGATATTATAAATAATAAAACAAGTTAGAATACCTATTATATGTGCTTATGCATCATAGATCAATGAGTAAAAAGACAAAACAATTTAATCATTTATAGATAAATCTATTCATTTCATTCCATTAGAAAATACAGTAAAATTTTTATTGTTATTTTATTATCAGAATCATGTCAAAGAAAAACTAGGGATATAGAAAGCATAATAAGTAAAATATTTCTCCCCTTCCATTAAAAATTTTGAATGTGTTTTTGATGTTATATTGGGCCCTATTTTTCAACATTTAAAATTATATCACTATTTGAATTGATATCTAGAAATGAATAGAAGGCATGACATGAAATCATACTGCATGGAAAAATTATTTCTTTCCTCCTTTCATCCATGTGAATAAAAAATTAAATAAATAGTGAATGTACAATCCCTTTTAAAATTGAAAGTATTTGTCTCAATCAGATAAAGAGATCCACAATGGGGATTGTTATTGAACTAATATCATAATGTAAGTCTAATTTCTAGTTATCAATTTGAAAATTCGGGATTCCTCTTGATAGTGATTCATTAAGGTATATAGATTGAAATTTTATCTTTGTTAGCTAACGGTAAAATATTATAATGATAACCACATTTAATTTAACAATATTTGACTCTATTATGTATCTAGATTAGTCCCTCACTTCCTCCTCTATTGGTTCATCTTAACTATTTCGGATGGTTGGAAGAATAATGAGGATATATTAAAAGAATATATAAGGAAATTGAAATATGAAAAAAATTTATAGATTAATTTATTCCACAAAACATCTTTATTTTCTTTATTAGGTTCACATTATGAAATTAATTCTTGAGTTGGGGATTCCATTTTCTCTTCTTTATTATGAAATTGATCGAGGGAGTCCCATTTTTCTCTAGTAATTAGTTATACATTGAGTTCGATTCTTGTATAATAAAAATTATATTCCTTCAATTATATATCTTTTACCACATCATCCACCTGCTCTTATTTCTCTTCGACTATCTAATAAATAATTTCCATCATATATCTTTTCTCTTCTTCTTATTGGCACAAAAGGTAATCTTATTGTTTACCTTGGATTTCATGTATTCATAGAATGGATTCATGATGTTTTTCTTATTATTCCACAATAACTTGAGGATCATCCTTTTATAAAATTTCAACCTTTTATTCTATGTTTTTTTCTTAGGTATAAGGATGCATCATTTCATTCTTAGTCATAAAAATAGATTTTATGTCCTCCACCTCTTCAACATATTATTCATCAAAAAATTATATTACTAGATTAAAAAATAAAATTAGAATATTCATAGTGGAATTTAAATTTAAAATAATTTCAGAATGGTGTGTAGTAAATTATCTATGTTCGATGAGTTGAGTATCATAGTTATCAATCAAATTCTCCATACCATTAATTTACAACACGAGAAACCATATAACTATGTATTAATTATGATTCTATTTAGGTTGATGAAATCACAAGTAATCATGAGTGAAATTATATGTACACCAATCAAATTATCATACATATTTTGGATTATCCCAATTGGGATGGTCATGGGCATCATTGGACGCTGACCACCCTTCGAAATACACCCTTTCCCACATAGTAGAATCTACCTTATATTTGATGTACATTGGTGGTGGCATAACATGATAAAGATATGTCTGATAATCCATACAATACAATTAAATAGGATAAAAAGAATATAAAAATGATAAATAAAAAAATGATGCCAATAAAAACCTAAAACAAAATCAGTCAACAGAAATGGGATAAGGGAAATCCTTTACCTATGAAATTGGTCTCAAGTCATCTACTGCATTCCAATACCACATAAATATGGAGCAGAAATTATATACATACAATGGAATTTGTTAAATAATCTCGTTGTGATCAAATTATAAATATATAATTTCCCATACTATGGTACCTACAATGGTGTAACATAGATATAGAGGGGTCGATTCCATAGGGATCTGTGATCAAAATGATGATAACTCTCAACCAAATGTTTGGACATCCCGATTTTAATTCTTATTTTTCATTAAATGATGTAAAATAAGTAATTAAAATGAATATAGAAATATAGATATGGAATATGTGATAGATTCTTGTTTACAGGGGTTGTTTCTCTAAGATTAATTCAACATTATTTACAGGTATGTCATATACAATAGCTGCACAATAATAAATATATTCCAAATAAAGTTGCTCAATTTTATAAAACATCTTTATAATCTCAATTCTCAGGGTTTCATTATTTAAAATATCATGGATTAATTAATAACTTATTTTGAACATATAAAAATATTCTAACCCATTAATGAGGAATTAAATTTCTTTTATCATGTTGGTTTCCATTCCTCATTTGAGATGCATTGTCAGTGATCCAATGGTTAATAGAAAAATTAATTAAATTTCATTATGATAATAAAGAATAAAATAATTGTTCTTCTGAATAGAAAATATGACAAATGTGTACGCACCCCCTTTAATCAAAATCTCTCTCTCTCTTATTTATTTAGAAAACCATAATCGGGTGATCTCCAATGATGAATAAAACCAAACCCATAAGAGAGATAAATTAAGATAAAGAGTTAGAAATAGATGGTTGAAGAGAAAAAATAATTTAACTAATGATGATACAAAAATACATCAATTTAGAATAATTTAAAGATAAAGAAAAACAAAACTATAGAGAATAACATTCATGTCAGAACCCTGGTAGTATAATCTAGATGGTTAAATTCATTCTTCTAAAATTAATCCTTTTTTCATGGATTAAATCCAATATGTATAACCATAGAATTAATATTATGGTTTATTTTGGTCCGAATTATAGTCAAATAGACATTATGGATCAAAATCATAGGGTATCATATCCAGATACATAATTACTGGTTGTATCTGAGTATTTTGATAATATTTCACAGCATGAAACATGTTCATACAATGAATGTCAGAAACAAACTATTTAATTATTTTATTCATATCATGTTATGTACTCAATTCAAACCTTGTAATATATTAATTTCCTAAAAATTATTCACGGTGTTATTTTTAATATTCTAGCCTAGAAATCATTGCTGCATAATTTATCATCAATGTAGATCCTCCAGAAAATCCTTTAGACATACTAAATCATGGAATTTATTTATCCGATGAAAATCATGATTTGTTTGACCCCTTTTTTATAAGGGATTTATCTTCATTTTCAAATATCACATTGACCTGCTTTACATTATAGATCTAAGTTCCATTATCCTTCCATAACTCTATGATTCCCTTCAAATTTTTCCAAATAATTTTCATTATTTAAGAAAAAAATGAAAAAAATAAGGCATTCATATCCTATGAGATAAATTAATATCCAAATAACACTAATAGCAAAAGACATCAAAATATATATACAAAATATTGATATCAATATATAAATAGTTTTCCAAATTAGAGAACATTAATGTGAAATTAATATATGGGTATGAATGAGAAATGTAAATTTCAAATAAGTTAGGAGAGTGAAGAAGAATATTTATTACTAAAATGTGAATGATCAAGATTAAGATAACCATAATAATACTATAACATAATGAAGAGTGGAAAATATCATAGATTTATTGAAAATATATGTAATAGAATAATATTTAATTCTATAAGATTCATTTCTATGAGATTCATAATTGATAAAAAAAATATATAATTAGAGAATATTTAAATATTATTACATGAAAAGTATAATTTTAACCATTAATCAATTTCCTACACAATATTATCTATTTACAAAAATGATGAATATTCAAGATAAATTTTTCATGCTATAAGTACTAAAATAAAGAAAACATTAATCACATAATCCATAAAATGATAACAGGTTCATTGTCTATTATTTTGACATTAATCCAAAAAAATGGTTAGAACATGGTAATATAATTCCCAAAATGAATAATACCTTCTATATTTAAAACAATTGTGACTATCTGAACCCTTAATAAAAACATCAAATGTTCAAATTAGTTTAAAATTTTAAAAAATATTTCCAAGAATGTTTGAGACATAAAATATAGAAGTATTTGATCACATATTGTTTAGATTTTAGGTAAATATTTATCTCTAATCAAAATTAGTCACTCATCATGTCATATAAAAAACAAATATATTACCTAATCATATAATCTCTAAAATATGAAAATAAGATAAATAAATTACCAAACACACCTTAAATACTCATTAAAAGAATATATTCTACCAATATATAATTCAACCTTTATAATAATATTTTGTTGAACTTAATAATATAATGATTCCCAAAATTATTTTTATATTCTTCCAAAAAATCATTAATCACTTAATAACCCAAATTACATATCAATACCATTGTTTTAAATGCATTTAAATACATGTTTCCAAATTTTAATAAACCATAAATCCAAAAATATAAAATATAATTTAAATAAAAATGGTTATTATTACCTTTAATATTTTTTACACAATATTTAAAGGTATTATTACTTAAATATTTTTTCCCACATGTTAAACATGGGGGTTACATATACCACAAACAATATGAAAATTGAATATATGGGGAATAAAACATATTCATCCCTTTTTAAGAAATTTTTGATTTTCATATTTAGTAAATTATTCCATTTCCCATTCATAAATTAATATCACTTCATAAATATTACACTTCCGCGTAGGATCCATTTTTTTGACAGAATAAAATATTTAAGAAATTAATTTTTTTTCATTTCATGCCATATCATAGAACATTCCATCATGATCCATCCTCATCCATACATATCCTTAAAAAAATGTGTTTTTCTGGTTTCGATGTAAACAAAATACTTATTAATGGACATAAATGAAGTAATAAACTTGTTAATCTATGAATAATCAGAAAAAAATTTCCTAATTAATTATTGAACACAAAATAAATATTTTCTTATCCAATATGTATATTTCTATACCCTAATATTATCATAAATCATTTCCAATAAAATATTTATGTAAAATAATAAAACATATAATGTTTTCTTATAAATCATAAAAATAATTATTTTCATTAAAAATGTTGTGAATTTCACCCTTATGATGTAGCATATACATTCCTTTAAAAATAGTCTTGTTGATTTCCTTTTTGAAATAAAAATATTTCCAAAACACCACTATAAAAATAAAAGATAAATGATATAGGTAACATAAGGAACTATTATCATTTCACTATTATAATAACTATTAAAAATTAACAATCTGTTATGGTAAATTCCACAAATATTTTAGTAGAAACCTAATTAGTTAACTCAATCACTTTACACAATGTGTTATAGAGATATAATGGGATCATTTGTCCTTGGTTGTAAATGAAACCTCTAATTCATGATTTATAATGGAGTAACAAGACATTATAATCGATTCCCATAAACCATAACATAACCATAATACATGTGTTCTTGCAGTATAAAAACATTCTTTGTATCTATAATAAAACATTTTATGGTTTGGATATATCCCTTTCCATTAAAACCAAATTTTTACAAGTGAAATTCCTAAAACATGTGAATTGGAAGATTTTCTATAATAGAAACCAAAAATATTATAAAGGAATCCAAACATAAAATAATGTTTATAGATATGAGAAATCCCATTGATGTTTTATACATTAAAATACAAAATTCATTTTGTCTTTTTGTGATAACTTTCCATATAATGTTAAAAAAAATGTCTCCTTTTAAAATATATTGAATTAAAGTAAAAAAATAAACATAAATCTCCTTTATAATTCATTCATTTACATATAAATTCATCAAGAAAATTATTTTAAAAATATGGATATAGAAGAATACGTTTTAGGAAATAAATCATTAACATATATCAAATGAGGTATTCTAAAGTAAAGAGTTCCTTAACACAATTCCATCATTTTAGTCTATGTTTTATAATCCTAAATAATAAAATCATATAATTTATATAATTTTATATGAAATTTTTTCAATTTAACTATTACTTTTATTTTATTTAATAATATTTTATATTATAATACCCAATAAATTGAGGTCATGTAGAGAATTTGGATGAAATACATCTCATATTTCAAAAAAATAATTTATTTGGTTTAAAATGGTTAACGAGGTCATTAATACATAATATCAATAGTAATTATCATGAAAAAATAATCATTTTTATATGTTGATTAATATTTTACAATTACACATTAAAGATGGATATGAAAAATGAAATGAATTGCAATCATATTGATGGTTGGTCTTAAGTACATATATGTAGCAGTATGATTTTTCAATTATCATGATGGAAGGAATGTAAAAATTAATTTATTTTTAAATACCAAATATGTATAATAAATATAATTTAAAAGAAATTATATATATAATATATATGATGGGGTTTGGACAAACAAATCACATTGCTTTATGGAGGTGGTAATCTATACGTACGCATGAAAAACATTGTAAATTTTCAATAGTTGTAATTGAAATAAATTAGATGATATATAATATTTAAAAAATGATAAAAATGATATTAATATCAAATATATGAATAAAATCCATCATTATAATTAGTGTTTAGTGGCGATGATAGAAAACAAATTACATCGGTTTTTGGGGAGGTAGTCCACCATACACACAAAAGTTGGTTTTGTTTCCCATTTTATATAAGATGATGTGGATGTATTATTTATAAATTAATATAATAAATTATAATTATATTGTATAAATTTTTTATTATTTAATCATGGTTGAAGAATATTTGAAGGATTTAGAATATCAAATATATCAAAAAATATTGTATAAGAACTATACTTTTTCTTTTAAAATCATTATATGGTTGTCACATGAATCAATACTAGGATATTTTTATTAATTTTAAAATACCTATAGGAAATGGTGATTTATGTATGTAAGGTATTTTTTATGTTTTTCTCCAAGATATAGTTCTAAAATGGTTTGAGGAAGAGAGGAGAATAAGTCCCCTTTTATATGTGATGGGAGGGGCATTCTAAAAATTTCTTAAAGTATTACACTAATATAAATTTTGTATCATGTTAAAATGAAAAATTTTATATTATTGGAGAATAATATGTGTATTATTAGTGATACTCTCATACAAAAAATGTTGTAAATGTTTAGATTATATTTTCATCCTAATCTCTTTGTGTTGACCTCTCATTATGCCTTTTGAAAATTACCACGATATCAATGTTTTATACTCATTATAGGCCATAAAAGTTAATATAAAGGGTCGAGTGAACCACAAATGGATCATGGATTATTTATTAAACCATATACAATAACATTTTGATAATATATTAATTTTATTAATTTTAATTCATTTAATAAAATATTTTTAATATTAAAAATTCATTAAGGTATCTTCTTGAAATACATGAAATATTATATTATTATATGTGTATAACTTATCTAAAACGGATGAAAAATAAAATTTAATGGAATATAAGGAAGATATAATCTTATTTTTTCCATATAATGAAATTTAAGTAGGTTTAAAAATCATTTTAATCATAATCATTTAGTTTAATTCCTTGGTTGGCATATGTTAACCTTAATCACGTTAATGAATGTTTAAATATTAATGGGATTTAATTTTACTTATAATATAACAATTGGATAATAAATTGATAAGTGATATTGTTTTAGTCAATTTATAATAATAATTTAAAATTTTCAAACACTCTTTTATATTCAAATAATTTAATAAAATATATTTTATCCTAATATATAACAAATTCGATTTTTGATATTATTCAATTATTTTGATATTATAATTAATGTGAATGAAAATGAATTACAATATAATATTTTAATTATATCTATAATTTTTTTGGGTGACCTTAAATTTACAAAATAATATTATTTTTATAGTTTATAAAATGATCTACATGATTCTTTTACATCTTTCAAAAGAAATGAGTTGGTGTTGCATATATATTTAGGTGAACAATTAAATAATAAAATTTAAAAATATTAAAAGTTTAAAAAATAAATTATCTGTAAAATAAATAATTATAAATGAACATATGTTGTTTTTATACCGTCAAAAAATATTGTACATATTAAATACAAGAAAGTTAAAATTTTAACATTAACATTTACATAACTATTCTAAAATGGAAATCAAATCCAAATGGAATCAAAATGGAATATGGTCTAATATTGGAATATTATGGAAGAAATAGTATCATCCAATGAAATTATTGTTTGTTTTAAAGTTATTTTTAGTCAGTTTGATATTATTTTTATCCTCATTCAATCAATATACAATTTATGAAGTCACACATATTTACTACGATTACTATTTATATTTACCAAATTTTAGATGACCATATTACCTAATAAAAATTACGCTGAATAAAAATTATAAATGAATTCAATAAAATTTAATTTAAAATTAAATCCTAAAAAATTATAAAAAACTATTTTTCCAAATAATTTGATTTTATGTATTAAATTGAAACTATTATCAATTCAAACATAAAATTACATCCTAATATAATAATTGCATTATTTTCATTAAAAATAAACCAATTAAAATTTAAAACTAATCTAAAATATATTTTTCATTTTAAATACCTGAAAATAAAATACAGTTCTTTATAAAAATCATTACTTTTCATTATTCAATGATAAATCTTTTTTTTAAAATTTATAAAAAAAAGACAACTTATTATAAATATTACGTGATTAATTAAAAAAATATAATAATACCAATGAAATTAAATTTATAACAGATTCATAAATTAATTATAAATTTTTCTCATAAAAAGTAATAAAACAACTTTTGATGAAATCGTATTTTTGAATCATTAAATGAAATTACCAAAAATTGAATGAAAATTCTATTTGAATTAACCAATAAAGATTTATTTACTATAAAATGCATATATATCATAATGTGGTTAATCAAATTTATACACACCCATTTAGTGGCTAGGTCATAATGTTCACATTAAATTAATAATATTTTTTTAGTATATCCCAATTTTCTTAAAAATCAATTTTTCATGTAAAGAACAATTTCAATAATTGTTGTATTTTTAAAACATGGGGTGTCACACATATTTTCTAACAATTTTTGTTATAGAATCTTGTTTGTTTCCCGTAGCCTATAGAATATGGTGAGGCATGATTGTGGTGATATGGTGTTATGACACTGTTTAAGGAGTCGTTATCTGTGTCCAGGGATTATGAAATGGAATCAGAGAATTTTTTAGTATATTTACTATTTGGTATCGCTTATTGAATCAATTTATTGTTAGATATTGGGATTTATACCAGATATTTAATTTATTGTCACCTATACAATTTACTAACAATCTACTAGTGGTGCATAAATGATATTATAAAATTTCACTATAATGATTGAGGTGTTTCTAAATGAATGATATGGTTTGTTTAGGGATATTGATATTTGGGATAGTGAGACTCACATTAATTTAGGGGATATAAGTTGGATAGTTTTTTTATAGAGGAAATTTAATAGTTTTAATGTTGTGATAAGGTCATAATATTATATTAACTATGTTCCAGAATTCATAGAAAGATACTTAAGACGTGGAGTGATTTTTGGATGATATATGATTAAGTGTTTTGTTTTGTTTGGGTATGGCCTATTTCATTTTTAATAAATATAACAATTAGTGGTTCTGGAGGTAATCCTTACCATTCTGATAGTTGATAATAGAAAATTATTATACTGTAGATTCAACAGGGAAACCTATTTTTTTATATAAATGGTCAAAGATTGGTTTTTGTTCTTTTGATATGTTAAATACCTATGAGAAATGGTGTTATTAAGGAATGGGAGATTCTATTATTCATGGAGATGCATGTTTAAATACTAATAATGTTGGAAGTGAGGGTTTTATAGACATTTCATTTTATAGTTTTTTGCCTATATGTGTAATATATGGGTCATTGATGTATGAATATTTTGTTATTACCTAAATTTGAGTCAGTATTTCTTGATGTGTAATCACCTTGGGAACTACTCTAAGGTGTTGTACCATAGTGAATCTATCCCATTAGGTAGTGTATTTTATATATTTAAAGCTCTCGGTTGTAGGTTCAAAATGACGTATATATTGTATTAGTATCATTTTGGTTCCCATGGTATTCCAATTATATTCTTAGAGGATTGAAGGATGTATGTGTTTTTTTCATGTTTGTACCATGGTTTAGCTGGTTTGTTCTATGGAATTCATATTATCTAGTCCTAGAGTAGTAATGGGGCTTCAATGAGGTGATGTTATATTAGTATGTGATGGATAATGACAAAATATTAACCAATGAGTGGTATTAAGTTATTATAACGTTTTAATGATCTTTTCATGAAGGAATATAACCTATATATAATTAGATAAGAAAAATAATGATAATGAATTTTTATTGAGATAAGTATGACCAGGGTTGGTGGGTGGAAAGTGAAATTAAATTAGTGTCTCGATCATGTCACTGATTGGTGATGATGACTACAGATATGTAGATTACTAATGAGATATTTAGGAAAATTATTATTATAGGTCCTAGAGTTGGGGCTTCTGTCTTGAGGTTTTCATGTGTTCATTAACAATGATCTTTTTGGGGAATCCTTATATAATGATAGTATTCAGTTGTGATGGTTTAAATGGGGTGATAGTAGGTTTAATTATATTTTGTGAAGATCATTAAAACATGTTGTTGGGATATATTTTAATTAGGGGATAGTGATTGACATCAGGGTCACAGATTGGTGAGTATAGTTGATGATTTTATGAGTATGGAACATATTCAATGGAAGAGGTATCAAAAACAATATCATTCTCCTGTATGAAATCATATTTTCTAATTCATATATTATGGATGGTAGCTTTAGTTCATTTTTTATATAATGGGGAGAAGGATTTTGTGAATATTATAGATGGATCCCATTTGGTTCAATAAAATTTTCTGTTTGGATGAATTCAGTATTAGGTTAGGAGTTAATATATATTCTGGAATGTGTTAGCTTTGAGAAATTTAGTGAATGAGAGTGGAAAATATAATTGTAAAATATAAATATGTAGGGTGAGATGTTTTTTCTAAGATGTGATGGTGTGATTTGTGGGTTTGATTGACAAATTAGAAGGAAAACCTATCATGATAGAATGACTATTCAAAATCTGGAATAATCTACGGCCCTGGTTCCCAATTGATGAATAAGGAATTTTCTAATCATAAAATATGATTATCCTGGAAAATAATACATATAGCGGGGAGTATGTAATGAACCATATCCATACAGATTGATAAATTTTGATATAATTGGAATATTGACTCTTGAATAATGGGTGTTTTGAGAATTTGGATTCATATCTGAATTATGAGAGTTTAGACATCTGTAATCGATGTCATTATGTATGTTTATGTTATTTTTGGGGTAAATTGGGCATATATTAGAGTGTTGGGAGGCCTTAAAAAATAATTAAACTCCATTATGTACCTAGTTTGGGTATACCAAGTACTTTGTGAGGCCCCAATATGTATGGTAGACCCTAGGGAGAAACTAGGTACCTGATGGACAATAAAAATTTTATCATTATATCTTTGGATATTTTTTTAATTTTTTTTATAATTTATTAATTATTTTGAGAGCAAAAACCCCTCCCAAAATTTTATTCTCTCAAACCAAAAATCATATCCCCCTCTCATACTCATCATCCCCTCTCTATATCCCTTTTCTAGTCTCACACGTGGGGAAATATCATTCCATATATATGTTACTTTTAATTTAGAAGTTATCTATTTTAATGTATAAGGAAATCCCTAGGCCTCTATTTATTTTTTTTCACTTATTTCATTTTTGTATTAGTGTGAACCTTTTTTCAATGTCAATTTTCTTGATTTCTCAATTATCGGTTAATAAATATAAAACAATCCGTTATAACGAATTATATAATTCTTATGATATCATGTTAGGTGGTTTTTTAATATTTAACCATATAATTTTTGTTTTTGTCTTTTATACATGTGTGTTCCTTGGGTTTTGAGTTTGGGAATTCTGGGAGTTGTCCTGGTGAGTCCATAGATAAGTGAAAGTCTAGGGTGATTCCTATATACAGTATTTGAGTATAATTTACCTGGTTTTATTATTTTATTATTAACCTATGGATATTTCACCAAGAGTATTGACCTCTAACTAGGCACAATTGACTGTGTTGTAGTCTCGTATCATATAATTAATCATTAATAACCTTATATAAGGTTATATGATAGGTCATTTTTGTCCTACAATATAAGGTACTTGGGATGTTTTTTTAGTGGGTGATGATATATGATAATATTAGGGTAAGTATTTATATGTATCTTTGGATCATGTGTCCTCCTTGATAGTAGAAGAGTGTTATTTGATATAACTATTGTGGTAAGATACCTTGCTTATGTGAAAAAAATGGTTATTAAAATGAATAATTATTTGTAGGATTCCTTTTATAGAAAAATGTATTCATTTAATGTCTATTTATAGTGATACTATGACCTACAAGTATGTTTGTGGGTGGTATATGTATTGAATTTCATTTATTCTATGTATATTGTGAGTACATAACCTAGCTTAGTGTAAGAACCCGATTCTTATTTTGAGGTATGGGCTTATTATTTTTCCTTTTCCTTAAGTGTTTTTGAGAAAATATGGAAAATGTGGAAAAATCCTAAATTTTGGAACAACACTCCGTGTACTTTTCTAGACGCCGTGTACATTAGGCTATGTTGGGATGAGTACACGGGGCGTGTTGTCATGCTGGCGACGAAGGGTGTAGGAACCGACTACACGCCGTGTAGTGGTACCTCTCACGCCGTGTAGTCAGTCGGCATGCTTAAGCAGAAAGGAGGTGGAGTCGCCGCCAGCTGGGCGACAGTACACACCGTGTACTCAGGAGTACATGCCGTATACTCAGGTCGACAGGTGAACAGTGTGGCGGTGCCGCCAAATGAATAGTTAAATGAAATAAGTACACACCGTGTACTCAGAAGAACACGTCGTGTACTTTGTTTTTTAATCTTAAAACAGGCAGTAGCCTCCTCATTTGGCAGAGGAGAATCTTGAACCATTTTGGAGCCAATGAGGATGGCCAGATCTTGGAAGATCCACCAGGCGTTCGTCTGGAATCCGTTTCGGCTTCGGACAATTTCGTTGGAACCGCACGGGTAAGCCCTCTCCTCTACTGGTACCGTTCTTTCAAATTCTTTCCCTAACATAAGTTATTTATGTTTGTTTGGTTTTTGTTCTTCGGTATATCTACGCTGTTCTTGGGCGTTTCTGGAGTCGGCGTTCGGGTATAACGCTCGTTAACGTATAAGTTAGGTGGCTTTGTGTTTATTTTCCAACTGTCGTGGGTTTTTGTGCGTTTTTGTACCACGAAACCATGTTGGGGTGTCGTGTGTGTAGAGACCCAAAGCTTAATGTACATGGACATTAAATTACTTTTGCGTAATACTTAATACATAACAAAAATAGACACACAAGGACTGTAATAGTTTAGTGTCTTTGGAAACTCAGAATATAATCTTCTAATCGTGGTGAAAGATCATCAACATCTCCCATAAAGATCATCCCCTTTTTTTACCTAAAACCTTTCTTTATATCCTTGGGAAAAGAAAACATAAAAAGGTGATCTCAAATTCTTAGTAAGGGTAAAAAAAAGAAATATCAATCACATCATATTCATATGAACATAACATTTTGGAAATCCTAACCTGCAAAAGAGATCATAATATCATAAATGGGATAAATCATAGTAGTGAAATGTAATCCCAATAATCATAACGTAAAACATGAAACTTTGTGGCATACACACATAATCATAGAGAATCATTTCTTATTAGCCAATACTCATTGCCAAGACAATCTTAGTGGAAAAAGTCCCTTTCTGAACCAAGTTCACTCCTCGTTTCAGTCATGTTTCACTGAACCGGTATAACCTACCGTTCTAGCCATGTCTATCTCATGAGATATAAAATCTTTACCCAATGCATTGGAGGGAGATATAGGTCCCACCCATCTCATAATGATACCATTCTGATGTGATCCACAAAATCATAAATCATACATCATTGCATAACCCATGTAATAAAAATGGGATTCTTAAACAACATGACATCATAAAATAATTCATATAAGATAAAGGAATTCATAAAAATAATTCCATCACAAAAAAATCAAATCAATGTAATAATAGGTATAGAAACAGGACCCTATATTATCTTAGATGGAAAATAATTTTGATAAAACACTTGAACTCCATTCTTGAGGAAAATATCCTTTCTACTTCAAAAACATTTTCCATTCTTAACATGTCATACAATTTTAAACTAAAAGATGTTGATTAAAAATAAACATGAAAACTTGTAAAGGAAGATTCTTGGAAATAATGTTTTAAAAATCCATTCATTCCATATAATTTAAAGAAAACATTCTTCTCGTACTTTTGTTGTAAAAGTCAAAAAGTACATCGTACGAAAAATGACAAAAGATTCCTTTCATATCTTTTACTAAAAACTCACTGAAGGGTAAAATTGGATTTAAACAGTTGTAGGTGGATGGAAACAATATTACATATTGAGGAAACATGGATTTGGTAGATAAAATACACCCCGGTAAATACCAAAGTATAAAAATCTCTGATAAAAAATGATATTGTGATATTTTCCCTTACCTTAGGTCTGATTTGCTCCATAAGTGTCCGTACCTCCTCTTCTTTGAAGTTCTTCGTTGAGACCTCCTTTTAGGGAACTAAAATAGGTCTATGAAGAAGACCAGAACCTCTTGGATGTTTCTAGGGAAGTTTAGAGGAGAAATTGGCAGGGGTTGGCCGAGCTTGAAGGCTCAAAGTGGTGTGAGAAAGAGGGGGGGAGGTGCCCTTTTATAAGGGAGGAGAGGGGCACCTTTGGAATAACTAAAAATATTATTTTATTATAAAGTCAAATTCGGTTTTTAATAGATCCAAATTGATTTATTTCGAAGATAAGGTGGGAAGGGGTCGAAATACTCTCATCCAATAGAATTTAGACAAGTTTAGGTATCAATTTTATCCTTATCATTTAGATTTAACATTAAGTTAGATAATTTAACTTTTACCGTGTCTTCTTTTTTTCTCACACTATAAGGTAAATAAATTTACTATATCAAGCCAAACGAACCCCAAGTTGTTTATTATTAAAATATATTACCTTATCTACGTCATTTTTCTGAACCTTAGATTTTTAGGAATAAAATAACAATTAATAATATAATATTTGTTTTAAAAACTATTTTATGTCAATTTTGACACTATTTAGTAATTGATTTTTGTGAAAATCATAACAGAATGATTAGTTCGAAACAATTTACTTTAATGAATACTAACATGTCATATTAACCTATAAAATTAGTGTAATTCATAAAAAGTCTCAAATTACATTTATTTGGGTATTTATAGCATCAATTATGTCAATATTTCATTAATAAGATAATTATTGCATCATCATTGTGTCATAAATAAATTAAATGATTTAATGTATAAAAATTACAAATAAACTTCCATTATGTAGGAAATATTTTTATCTTCCTAATGAATATTTATAGTTGACTTTATCTTATTTATAACCCTATATTAAAAATTATTTAGTTATTAAACTTTGAATTTAACTTTTTTAACCCTTCTTTAAATAAATTGATAATAAATGTCCTAATCTAATCCAAGTGGGC
This sequence comes from Viscum album, assembly GCA_963277665.1. Classification (NCBI taxonomy): domain Eukaryota; kingdom Viridiplantae; phylum Streptophyta; class Magnoliopsida; order Santalales; family Viscaceae; genus Viscum; species Viscum album. The sequence continues at coordinate 278,356,280 of OY728127.1, forward strand.
CTAAATGGTCATATTTTATTTCTAAGGTTGTTTCTGGTCGAATTACACTTATCCAATAGAATTAAGACATGTTTTAGGGTAATAATAATATCATTTTTACCCTTAACTACCCTATTTACTTTTAACCGTGGTAAATAAAAGTAAAAAAGTTACTATTCACCAAAAATTATATTCATCTCATTAAACCACATTTTACTTACTGACATCAACCGGGTCTCTCAGATTTTTGAAATTCAACTCACAGAAGTGGTAAAATTATGTTTTATGAAAAAATTCAGTTTTTTAACTACCACTTAGTGGTTTCACTATTCATCAAAAAATCAAAGTTTCCAAAAAAATACCAAAAATTAGGCCTAAGCTATATCTGATATTATGAATTCAAAAATGATGTTTATTTTACCAAATTCAAAACATATCAGTTACATTAAATAATTTAAAAATTAATTCCTATCATCAAAACATATAGCATGTTTTTAAGAGATAAAAACTATCAAAAGATTGACAATTATTTATGTCTGGTTTAAATGTGAAATTACATCCAATGACCAACGTTGTATTAAATTGTAAAAATATATTCTAAATATACTTTAAAACCACTAAAATTAATAATTTATCACTATTAATTATTTCTATTAAAAAAGTTGTTTTTTAATTAAAATTTAGTAATTTTCACTATTCATCAGAATATGAAAGTTATCCGAAAAGTACCAAAATTTCACCCTAAGATAATTTCGATATTCCGAATCCAAAAATGAAGTCCATTTTGGAAGATAAAATTTATAAAATTTTAAAAAGTTGTTATTACTATTCATAACTGCTAGTTTTAATAATATTTTAATAGCATATCGTTGTTTATTGAAACTCGGTATTGCGTACAACACACGCTATTGAGGAAGGTCGCGATTGCGTGTAATGCAAGCCAAGTCAGGGATGCGTGTAGTGTAAGCTCTTTTTTGTGTAGCGTACAACACAAGACATCAATAAAATTAAAAAGAATATTTTTCATAAAATCTCAGGGTGTTACATTCTACCCCCCTTAAAATGAATTTCTCCCTCAAAATTCATCGGCGTTATAAATGGTTTACTACTCGAAAGTTTATTTAATAGAAACCCACATCGAAAAACGGAATACCAAAACTTGGCATTAAAAACTAAAGTATGAAATGTAACGGTTACCCAAATTAACCCATCACTGGGTTTCCACGTAGGAGAACATAGGTGAAAATATGGATATAGAAGAAAAATCTAACCATCATGTTCTGATGGAGAGTGGTAGAGAACATGGCTATGGAAAAGTTAGCAATCACAAATCCATAGATTTGTGATGATCTAAGGTACCATCTGATTCATCGGATATAAGGGCACTAGGAAAACATTTTTGGTTTTCATGATCATTAAAAGAAATACTTACATGATTTTGGTACAATCTCATTGTTGTTCGTTAATTGAACAATTTACATTTTATCCCTTAATGAAATTAAGTTGAGTTTATTCATGAAGTGTTAATAGATAATGTGATATAATGATGGGTCATTCCATCTGTTTCAAACAAAAGGTTAGCAAAAGTTATGAAATATACATAAGTCCATCTATGGTGAGGTTAATCGTATACGATTCCAAGAATGAACCTATAATTTATATATCATACCGCGTAATAAAATAAAACTAGTTTATACTAACCAGGGACTTCCTGTAGGCCAGTGGTAGGTGATAAAGGACAGTCACACTTCGGTTGTGGGTTCGAATCCCACGGCCTTGTCCGACGCGATGGGTTGTTGCCCGTCCTGCATGTTTTCCTTTTTATAAAATTATATAATATCAAAAGTTCTATCCTTAAATAATACTAACTTATGTCCAACATAATCCATTCCAATCTTTAGGCTTATCTAAAATACTTCGGTCCAAGATCATAATATAAAGAAAATGATTACTTGAAATGTCATCAACCAAGCATGTGAATACCATCATTTATCCCCCCATATAACTTGTTGGTCACATTCCAATCATGTGAATACCTTAATCATGTATTCTCTTGAAAAATGAATACCCATTAAACCTTAGTGAAAACATGAATGCAGTTAAAAGTTAACTCTTTCCACATACCAAAATCCAAAAATTCTATATACTCAATCAATTACATAACCTTCTCCTTATATCAGTCATGAGCTCATTAATACTATCAAACATTTAATTTTCTCCTTATCCTTCATTATGCGTATATCATATATATTCCAAAAATATCTGAATATCCTTTAATGGATACTGGTACCATTAATCATACACTTTCAAAACTCAAGGAAAGACAACAGTGTAACAATCCTTAGATGTCTCTTTATTCCATAGTACCATGAGATTACTTATACAAAATTACACTTGATAAACATGTAATCGTTCAACTACCTTCTTAAACCATTGACTGAGCTTCAACAATTCTTTCATGTCACATATATTTTGCAGTCTCTTCATCATCATCAACATAAATACTACCCATACGGCCATACTGATTCTCTTTATGAGACTTTCCCTTAGGTCATTGGTTGCATAATGACCGTACATTCCACATTTAAAACATTTAACCATTTTTGATGTCGTAGCAATACCATTATCCTCATCCAAGGTGTTAACTGCACCTTTTCCTTTGCACTTACTGGCTTTGTGTCCTTCTTTTACACACCCAAAGCATCTTCCAGTTCCCTTGAAATATTCTCCTTGATGCCTCTTCCCACATGATTTACATAGGGGAAATTGAACTTTCTTTCCTCCATGATCATCATGAAACTCCATCTTTCTCTTATTAGCCAAGTTAGGAAACTTACCAAATTTGAGTTTATTGATCATATTATGAGATTGATGATTCGACATAATAATTATGGTTGGACTTCCAAATCCCATTTCATTTGGTTTCTCATGAAGAATATCATTCCATTGTCCATAATATCCACCATTATCGTGAATCATCTTGTTTCCAGCCATTTTCTAAAACCCAAAAAGAATAGTGTTAGAGGATAAAATCATAATAAAGGGGGAGTAACTTCAATATCTAACATCTTAGGTTAAATTCTAAGATATTTACCATAGTTCTAGGACTATATCCTTTACGTATACTTATCCTTAGGGACATCCCTAGACATACCTTAGAAATATCTCTAGGGATCTCACTAACGTTTTCGCATCCTAGTTTCCAAAGGTTGACTAAACCTTTCCTCTGATACCAACTGTAGAGACCTGATGCTTAAGATACATGGACATTACATTACTTTTTCAGAATAATTAATACATAACAAATACATAAACACAAGGACCGTAATAGTTTAGTGTCTTTGGAAACTCGGAATATAATCTTCTAATCGTGGTGAAAGATCTTCAACATCTCCCATAAATATCTTCCCCTTTTTTTATCTAAAACCTTTCTTTATATCCTGGGGGAAAGAAAAAAAAGGGTGAGCTCAAATGCTCAGTAAGGGTAAACAAACGAAATATCAATCACATCATATTCATAAGAACATAACATTTTGTAAATCTTAACCTGCAAAAGAGATCATAATATCATAACATGGGATAAATCATAGTAGTGAAATGTAACCCCAAAAATCATAACCTAAAACATGAAACTTTGTGTCATACACACATAATCATAGAGAATCATTTCTTATTAGTCAAGACTCATTGCCAAGACTATCTTAGTGGACAAAGTCCCTTTCTGAACCGAGTTTACTCCACGTTTCAGTCCTGTTTCACTGAACCAGTATAACCTACCGTTCTATCCATGTCTATCTCATGAGATATAAAATCATTACCCAATGAATTGGAGGGAGATATAGGTCCCACCCATCTCATAATGATACCATTCTTATTTGTGCCACAAAATCATAAATCATACATCATTTCATAACCCATGTAATAAAAATGGGATTCTTAAACAACATGACATCATAAAATAATTCATATAAGACAAAGGAATTCATCAAAATAATCACATCACAACATAATCAAATAAATGTAATAATAGGGATAGAAATAGAACCCTATATTATATTAGATGGAAAATAATTTTGATAAAACACTTGAACTCCATTCTTGAGGAAAATATCCTTTCTACTTCAATAACATTTTCCTTTCTTAACATGTCATACAATTTTAAACAAAAAGAAGTTGATTAAAAATAAACTTGAAAACATGTAAAGGAAGATTCTTGGAAATATTGTATTAAAAATCCATTCATGCCATATAAGTTAAGAAAAACATTCTTCTCGTACTTTTGTTGGAGAAGTCAAAAAGTACCTCGTACGAAAAACGACAAAAGATTCCTTTCATATCTTTTACAAAAAACTCACCGAAGGGTAAAATTGGATTTAAACAATTGTAGGTGGATGGAACCAATATTACATATTGAGGAAACATGGATTTTGATGATAAAATACACCCCAGTAAATACCAAAGTATAAACAATCTCGGATAAAAAATGATATTGTGATATTTTCCCTTACCTTAGGTCTGATTTGCTTCGTAAGTGTCTGAACCTCCTCTTCTTTGAAGTTCTTCTTTGAGACCTCCCTTTAGGGCACTAAAATAGGTCTTTTAAGAAGACCAGAACCTATAGGATGTTTCTAGGGATTTTTATAGGAGAAATTGACAGGGGTTGGCCGAGCTTGAAGGCTCAAAGTGGTGTGAGAAAGAGGGGGAGGAGGTGCCCTTTTATAAGGGAGGAGAGGGGCACCATTGGAATAACTAAAAATATTATTTTATTATAAAGTTAAATTCGGTTTTTAATAGCTCCAAATTAATATATTTCGATGATAATGTGGGTAAGGGTCGAAATCCTCTCATACAATAGAATTTAGACAAGTTTAGGTATCAATTTTACCATTATCATTTAGATTTAACTTTAAGTTAGATAATTTAACTTTTACCGTGTCTTCTTGTTTTCTTACACTATAAGGTTAATAAACATACTATATCAATCCAAAAGAATCCCAAGTTTTTTATTATTAAAATATATAACCTTATCTAAGTCTTTTGGCCGGACCTTAGATTTTTAGGAATAAAATAACAATTAATAATATAATATTTGTTTTAAAAACTATTTTATGTCAATTTTGACACTATTTAGTAATTGATTTTTGTAAAAATCATAACAGAATGATTAGTTCGAACCAAGTTACTTAAATCAATACTAACATGTCATATTAACCTATAAAATTAGTGTAATTCATAAAAAGTCTCAAATTACATTTATTTATGTATTTATAACATCAATTATGTCAGTATTTCAATAATAAGATAATTACTGCATCATCATTGTGTCATAAATAAATAAATTATTTAATGTCTAAAAATTAAAAATAAAATATCATTATGTATGAAATCTTTGTATCTTTCTAATGAATATTTATAGTCTAATTTATCTTATGTATAACCCTATATTAAAAATGCTTTAGTTATTAAACTTTGATTTTAACTATTTTAACCCTTCTTTAAATAAATTGATAATAAATGTCCTAATCTAATCCAAGTGGGCCTAAATGGTCATATTTTATTCCTAAGGTTGTTTTTGGTCGAATTACACTTATCCAATAGAATTAAGACATGTGTTAGGGTAATAATAATATCATTCTTACCCTTAACAACACTATTTACTTTCAACCGTGGTAAATAAAAGTAAAAGTTACTATTCTTCAAAAATTATTTTCATCTCATTGAACCAAATTTTATATACTGACATCAACTGTGTCTCTTGGATTTTTGAAATTCCACTCACAAAAGCGGTAAAATTATGTTTTTTGAAAAAATTCAGTATTTTAACTACCACTTAGTGGTTTCACTATTCATCAAAAAATGAAAGTTTCTAGAAAAATCCCCAAAATTAAGCCTAATATATATTTGATATTATGAATTCAAAAATGATGTTTATTTTACAAAATTCAAAACATATCAGTTACATTAACTAATTTAAAAATTAATTTTCGTCGTCAAAACATATAGCGTGTTTTTAAGAGATAAAAACTATCAAAAGATTGACACTTATTTATGTCTGGTTTAAATGTGAAATTACATCCAATGACCAAAATTGTATTAAATTGTAAAAATATATTCTAAATATACTTTAAATCCACTAAAATTAATAATTTATCACTATTAATTATTTCGATTAAAAAAGTTGTTTTTAATTTAAATTTAGTAATTTTCACTAGTCATCATAATATGAACGTTATCCGAAAAGTTCCAAAATTTTACCCTCATCTAATTTCGATATTCCGAATCCAAAAATGAAGTCCATTTTGGATGATAAAATTTATAAAATTTCAAAAAGTGGTTATTACTATTCATAACGGCTAGTTTTAATAATATTTTAATGGCATATCGTTGTTTAGTGAAACTCAGTATTGCGTAAAACACACGCTATTGAGGAAGGTCGTGATTGCGTGTAATGCAATCCATGTCAGGGATGCATGTAGTGTAAGCTCCTTTTGGTGTAGCGTACAACACAAGACATCAGTAAAAAAAGAATATTTTTCATAAAATCTCGGGGTGTTACAGTGTTGGTGTGGTCGTTGCTATATTTAATGCCTAGAATTGCATAGGTGATTAAATTGTTCTAATAAAATGTTGGTTGGGATCATTGCTTGGATTCAGAACCACCCTGGGGGTGTGTTCCACTGTTTAGTTGTTTTTCCAGGATACCCAAGGGTATGCCTTAAAGGTAGTAATTGTAGAATTTCCTTGAGATGAATCGCTTGTTTACTGCATTTTGATATATTGGGCATGGCCCGGTTACCTGTTTAGCCAAAGGGAATTGTTGTGATTAGCATGTGGGCACTGCACTATTTAGCCTGAGGGCTGTAGATATTTTCGACCTGAGGACAACTTCTTTAGTGCCTGAGAGCGGGAGACTCTGTGCTTGAGGGCGACACTACCTATGCATGAGGGAAAAATTCTATTATGCCTGAGGGCAGATTCTGTGTTAGATACTCCTTAACTGTGGGTAGGGGTTATTTGTCTGAGGACGTGGATTGTTTACAAGGAAATGAACTGTGGTGATTTCTAATATTTAAATGGATTAAATGGATAATAAAATGGAAATATTACTGTTAATTATTTACTTTTGAGTACTGCTTACTTTATTGCATTTTACTACTGCACACTGTTGTTGCATGCTTACCCGTAGTTGGGCACATGCCTTTGGTGGGTGCCTACTGAGATATATTTCACACACCCTGTTTGGGTCATGCTTTTCGGACCAAACAGATTACGTTGTTGCAGGTGTATATAGGGGCAAGAGTCCCTATACAGGTACATGACTGTTGCTGAGGAGTAGGAGGGCATGGGACCGAGCCTAGGCTCGCGATGCCGCTGCCAGCTGTTTTTCTTGTTTGTTGTACTCTGTATTTTGTTGTACTGTATTGATGTATAACATGTTATGGCTGTTTTCATAGAACTCGAACCATGTAACATCATCACTTATATACTGTTGGTTATATCCACTGTTGTAGTTTATTTCAGTAGTTGTATGGTTTACTGCTTCCGCTGTCGTTGTATATTTTATTTATATTCCGTTGCGCTATAATTTGACAAATGAGGGCATAGTTTCCCCACTATCAGACCTAAACCCTCGCTGCTAGTCGGAAGCCTCTGGCGTTTGGGGAAATGTGCTTGAGGTCACATGGCGAACCGGGCTCGGGGCACCCGTTGCGTGGAACCCGGGTCTGGGGTGTTACAAAGAGGTATTAGAGGGGTGTCTTTTCTTTGAATTACTGTTTGGAGCCGTAGTCAGGGATAGGAAGGAACAGTAGTTGGTAATAAGCTGTGCTCGGGCGTAGCTAACCCGCGTACAGGGAAAATCCAATTTACCTCGTGATTGCAATTTTATTGATTTTGAAATTTTACGGTTGATATGTTTTCACCGTTGGGTGACGCATTTTGAGATTGTGCAGTTAATATTTTAGCTGCGTGTTCTATTTAGTTGCAACCTGATGAGATGAGGGTATTCCATATCATGCATCATGTAGGCACATTCTAGATATCACATTCCATGCATAGTTTCTATTCCATGTAGGTGCATTAGAAATTCGCATGTTGTTGTGATAGTTGTTGTGCTAATAAAGCATGCTGTTGTGATAGCTACTTGATAAATACATGCCTTGTGATATGTTATGTTTGTTTGAGATTGTTTATAGAATGGATGCCAACCTTTGGTTTTTGGGGAGTATGGGCCCCCATTGACCGGAATTTGGTTGATCATTGACTATTTATTGGTTATAACATAGATAAGATGTCAAACATTGATTCGTGGGGCGTATGGGCCCTCGTGGATTGGAATTTGACACTTAGGTGTGTGTTTTTAGTACTTTCTGGGTTCCGGGGAAGTTTCTGAGGCATACTGTCCAGAAAACCCAGAATACACGCCGTGTAGGACCTCATACATGCCGTGTGTGTTCTTCTGTTTGGGAAGAAAAATGAACTTTTTGATTACATGTCGTTTACCTTGAGTACACGCCGTGTAGTCTCTTCCCATGTCACAAACCGTGTGGGTGGCGACACGGGGTAGGGATGTGCTTGGGTAAAACACGCCGTGTAGTTTTGTGCACGCCGTGTAGTGTTAACCCGGAGTCCGGCCGTGTAACTAGCAACACGGGTCGGTGAACTCCTATACAGCACGCCGTGTCAATGATGAACACGCCGTGTAGTGTGACCTGGGGACTTGGCCGTGTAACTAACAACACGGGCCAGTGTCACCTCTCCCTGAACACGCCGTGTACTTGTGGGACACACCGTGTAGTCTTGTTTGTGGACAGACCGTGTGGAGTTAGCCGGGTGGCTGGGAAACGGGGTGGTGTACACGCCATTTGCGGGTATAACACGCCGTGTAGTGTCAAACCAGGTAGTCGGCTGTGTCATAGACGACACGGGCAGTAGGAAAATAACACCATACACGCTATGTAGATATTATACACGCAATGTAGTTTTGTTGAACGGAAGCAGTGTGGCTTATCCGTGTAGAAGGACCCGGGCAGGGGAAAGAAAGTCAAGTACACGCCATGTAGTCATTGTACACGTCGTGTAGTCTTGTTTTGAAAACTTTGAAATGCCTTCATCCTCTTGTTTTTTTGTGGTTCCTTCGCTTTGAGTCTTAATAATCATGAATCTGAGGCGTGCTTTTGACCTTGTAGATTCATGCCACCTAGATGAACGCGAGTTGTTCGCCAGGAGAGCGGCGATGATTATACTCCGGAGATGATGGGCCTTGGGATACCAGTTGATCCGCCGGAAGAGCCAGATGCGGCGCCAAATGCTACATCGGACACAGGCGCGGATGCACAGTTCCGTTAAGGCTTATTGTGGTTCATGCAGACCATTCAGGGAGCACTGTAGGCTTCCACATCTATGGCCGAGCTGACGCGTATCTTTCAGCAGCAGCATCCGCCTACATTTTCAGGGGATGGCGGACCACAGGCTGCAGAGTCTTGGCAAGGATCAATGCAGACTATTTTCGAGCACTTGGAGACGCCTCCAGGGCGGAGGGTCAAGCTCGCGACTTACATGCTGCGTGATTCTGCCAAGAGGTTGTGGGATGTTACCACCTAGTCAGAGCATCACAAGGACACGGCGTGGGATGATTTTCAGGCTGTCTTCTATGAATTCTTCATTCACGAGATGCTGAGAGAAGATAGACCTCGAGAGTTCATGAATCTGCAGCAGGGTGCTATGTCAGTGATGGGCTATTCTGCTCGTTTCACCGAGCTTCAGTGCTTTGCACCCGTGCTAGTGGGTGATGAGACGTTGGGAGCCAGAAGTTTTGAGGATGGTCTTCGGTATGACATCCGAGCGCTGGTGAATGTTTTCAGGTTGCCTACTATACACGCGATTGTGAACCATGCGTTGATTACATAGAGGAACCTACTGGAATCTAGTGGTGTGGGCCAGGGCGGTTCATCACCAGTTACTGGTGTTATTTCTGCTAGCAAGATGAAGAAACCGATGGACTTCTCTCAGGGCAGCAGTCCCAGTTAGAAGAATGCTTTGGGTGGCTAGGTTATGTGCTACCAATGTGGTAGAGAGGGGAACAAGAGACCGCAATGACCACGAGACCCAATTGAGTGTCGAGCTTGCGGCAAGATGGGCCATCTTCATCACTTTTGAAGGGCGTTTCTACCAGTGGCTAGTGAGAGGGGTTCTGTGCAGACTCCGTGTGCGGGAGCAGGACCAATGGATTTTTACTAGTCAGGGAACTAGAATACGTCAGGGCGTGCATGCCGAGATGGTGGTCGGGGCCATGGTAGCCAGACACCAGGATCTCAGAGGTAGAATGGCGGGACAACTTAGGGTAGCCAGGCTGTGTCGCAGGGCCACGGCACTGGTCAGGCATATACAGTGCAATAGACCTAGCAGGAGCAGGATCCCGGACCTTCGACAGTTAAAGGTACTATTCTAGTAGCTTCTGTTTTGTCTTCAGTACTTTTTTTATACGGTTTCTACGCATAGTTTCTTATATGTACCCGTTGTGGAGAGCCTTGGGCTCGATTTTTCTTCTTCTTCTGATATCATGACGCTAGACACTTCGTTGGGGACTAGGACGGCTGGTGTGCATCAGTGCAAGGAGTGCCCCCTTGAGGTTGGAGGGTGTCACTTTCTATGGGACCTCTATGTCTTGGATATGACGAGCTATGACGTCATTCTTGGGATGGACTGGTTGGTTCCCTTTTGAGCATTTGTAGACTATTATCATCGCAGGGTGCGTTTCACATCACCAGAGGGTGGAGAGTTTCTATACAAGGGAGAATGGGATGTTCAGGCGAGTCGAGCTGGACCAGAGCATCATGGGAGAGGTGGAGTCACAGGCTAGATAGAGAGCATGTATCTGGATGATCAGGGGACTTGTTAGATAGACTTCCCCCCGGTTGTTGATCGTTTCAGGGATGTCTTCCCGGACGACCATTCAGGTCTACCTCCAGTGCGTGAGGTGGATTTCTTTATCGAGCTTGTGCCAGGAGCACCACCGATGTCCATTCCTCCTTAGAGTATGGCCACGCCTGAGTTGCAAGAGCTCAAGAGGTAGTTAGAGGAGTTACTGTCAAAGGGCTTTATCCGACCCAATACTTCTACTTGAGGTTCTCCGGTCCTTTTTGCGAAAAAGGCGGATGATACCCTTAAACATTGCATGGATTATCAGAAGCTGAACCAGTTGACGGTTAAGAACCGATATCCCTTGCTGAGGATAGATGATCTGTTTGATCAGCTTCATGGAGCATGAGTGTTCTCGAAAATTGACTTGAGATCCAGATATCATCAGCTTCGCATGAGACCATCGGATATACCGCTTACAGCTTTTCGGAGTAGATATGGTTTATATGAGTATACAGTTATGCCGTTCGGACTGACGAACGCGCCAGCAGTTTTCATGGCTCTGATGAATTGGGTGTTCCATCCATATCTTGATTCCTTTGTGGTAGTATTCGTGGACGACATCTTGGTGTACTCTCGCACTCGACACGACCATGCCACCCATCTTGAGATCGTATTGAGTACACTGAGAGAGAATCGGTTGTATTCTAAGCTCTCGAAGTTCCACTTTTGGATAGACCAGATTCACTTCCTGGGTCATATCATCTCAGAGGCAGGAGTTTTAGTAGACCCAGAGAAGGTGAGAGCAGTAGTTTCTTGGGAGCAGCCTAAGAACGTGTTTGATAATTGAAGTTTCTTAGGGCTGGCTGGATATTAGAGACGCTTCATACAGGACTTCTCCCGCTTAGCAGCACCGTTGACAGGTCTGACTAAGATAGGTGTGATGTTCATTTGGTCAGAAGCTTGCGAGATAGATTTTCAGGACCTAAAGGGAAGGTTGACATCAGCACAGATCCTGATACTCCCAGAGCAGGGGAAGAGATATACAGTTTGCTGTGATGCATCAGGGATTGGGCTGGGAGCCGTTTTGATGCAGGGAGACCGAGTTGTTGTGTACGGGTCTCGTCAGTTGAGGCCACATGAGAGGAATTACCCGACGCATGATCTCGAGTTGGTTGTAGTTGTTCATGCGTTGCGCTATTGGAGACACTATCTGTTGGGAGAGAATTTTGTGGTTTTCACCGACCACAAAAGTCTCAAGTATATCTTTACTCACCATGACCTGAATCTGAGGCAGAAAAGGTGGGTCGAATACCTACAGTCCTTCGATTTTGAGCTTACCTATATTCATGGTAATGGTAATGCAGTAGCTGATGCACTGAGCAGGAAGACTCAGATACAGGCAATGCTGGAGGCCAGTGGTGAGTGGTAGCTTATGGCATTGTTCTCTAAGATGCATCTGGAGGTGCATGACAGTCAGGGGAAGACTTATCTTTCTTCTTTAAACATGACTTCTACCCTCCTGGCCAGAGTGAGGATGAGGCAAATATCGGTTTTAGAATGCCTAGTTCTATGGGAGTTAGTGACAAGTGAGGACCCTCCTCCCGGTTGGATGATAGGCGATGATGAGGTCCTGCGTTTCCATGGATGAGTATGGGTTCCAGGGGATATACGCGAGGAGCTGATGCGAGAGTTTCATGCTTCATCTTGGGCAGTTCATCCCGGGGTTACCAATATGTACCGTGACTTGAGGCGTCCGTAATGGTGGCAGGGTATGAAGAGAGAGATAGCTTGTTTTGTTACGAGGAGTTCCACCTATCAGCAGGTGAAGGCAGAGCACCAGAGGCCAGCTGGGCTGTTACAACAGTTTCCCATTCCAGAGTGGAAATGGGATGATGTCGCGATGGATTTCGTGATGGGATTACCGAGGTCACCTCGATGAAATGAAGTTGTGTGGGTTGTTGTGGACAGACTCACGAAGGTAGCTCACTTCTTGCCGATCAAAGATACCTTCGGTGTGGACGAGATTGGATGGATCTATATCCGAGAGATAGTATGTATTCATGGGGTCCCTCATTCTATCATTTCAGATAGGGACACTCGCTTTACGTCTTGTTTCTGGAAGAGTTTCTAGACGGTTCTGGGTACACAGGTGCTTCTGAGCACATCATACCACCCTCTGACAGATGGCCAGTTAGAGCGAACAATATAGGTGCTAGAGGACATGTTACGTGCATGCGTCCTAGACTTTGGGGGCTCTTGGGAGAATCATATACCCTTAGTCTAGTTTTCCTATAACAATAGTTTTCAAGAAACTATTGAGATGGAACCATATGAGGCTTTATATGGTAGGCCATGCCGATCACCTTTGTGCTGGTCAGAGGCATGTGAGGCAGCTTTACTGGGGCCACAGCTTCTGCAAGAGACATCTGAGCAGGTACAGTTGATTCATAAGCAGATGGCTACCCTGCAGTCTTGTCATAAGTCTTATGATGATCGCCGCATACGACCTTTGGAGTTTGTGGTTGGGGAATAGGTTTTCTTGCATGTTTCGCCGAGGCTGGGACACAAGCAGATCAAGAGGAAGGGGAATTTTCATCGAGGTATGTGTGACCATTTGAGATTCTGGAGATATTAGGGCTGGTTGCCTATCGATTTCAGTTACCGCAACGGTACCGAGCCATGCACGACGTCTTCCACGTGTCTCAGTTGCATCGCTACCATTCAGACCCATCTCTCACATTTCAGCCAGAGGAGGTTGAGCTTCAGCATGATGTGTCCTTTGAGGAGCATTTGATCCGTATCGTTGACAGGAGCACGAAGGTTCTCCAAGGCCGTTCAGTTCCTCTCGTACGGGTGCTATGGCATCATGGACGAGTGTAGGATGAGACCTGGGAGCGGGATGCCGACGTACGTGCTTAGTGGCCAGAGCTGCTCTGAGCATTATCTTCGCCACCCTTAGAAGAGAAATTCGGGGATGAATTTATATAAGGGAGGAAGGTTGTAAGAACCTAGTTCTTATTTTGAGGTACGGGCTTCTTCTTTTTCATTTTCCTTAAGTGTTTTTGAGAAAATATGGAAAATGGGGAAAAATCCTAAATTTTGGAACTACACGCCGTGTACGTTTCCACACACCATGTACTTTACGCCGTGTTGGGATGAGTACATGGGGCGTGTAGGCATTCCATCGATGAAGATTGTAGGAACCGACTACACGCAGTGTAGTGGTACCTTACACGCCGTGTAGTCAGTCGGTGGGCTTAAGCAGCAAGGCAGTGGAGTCACCGCCAGCCGGGCGATAGTACACGCCGTGTACTCCGGAGTACATGCCGTGTACTCAGGTCGACGGGTGAACAGTGTGGCGGTGCCGCCAAATGAACAGTTAAATGAAATAAGTACACGTCGTGTACTCATAGGTACATGCCGTCTACTTTGTTTTTTCGGCTTAAAACAGGAAGTAGCCTCCTCATTTGGCAGAGGAGACTCTTGAACCATTTTGGAGCTAAGGAGGACTGCCAGATCTTTGAATATCCACCGGGAGTTCGTCTGGAATGCGTTTCGGCTTCGGACGATTTCATTGGAACCGCACGGGTAAGCCCTCTCTTATCCTGGTACTGTTATTACCAATTCTTTCCCTAACGTAAGTTATTTACGTTTATTTGGTTTTTTTTCTTCGTCAGATCTACGCCATTCATGGGAATTTCTGGAGTCGTCGTTCGGGTATATTGCTCGTTGACGTATAAGGTAGGTGGATTTGTGTTTATCTTCCAACTGTTGTGTGTTTCTGTGCATTTTTGTACCACGAACCCATGTTGGGGTGTCATGTGGCTGAGGTCATTGCTATATTTAATGCCTATAATTTCATAGGTGATTAAATTTTTATAATAAAATGATGGTTGGGATCGTTTCATGGATCCAGAACCACCCCGGGGGTGTGTTCCGCTATTTAGCCGTTTGGCCAGGATACCCGTGGGTATGCCTTAAAGGTAGTCATTGTAGAATTCCATTGAGAGGAATTGCTTGTTTACTGCATTTTGATATGTTGGGAATCGCCCGGTTACCTGTTTAGCATGAGGGTGTTGTTGTGATTAGCCTATGGGCACTGCACTATTTAGCCCGAGGGCGGTAGATATTTTTGGCCTGAGGGAAACTTCTTTCGTGCCTGAGGGCGATAGACTCTGTGCCTGAGGGCAGCACTACCTATGCCTGAGGGCAAAATTCTGTTATGCCTGAGGGAGGATTCTATGTTAGATACTCCTTACCTGAGGGTAGGTGTTACTTGTCTGAGGACATGGATTGTTTACTTGGAAATGCACTGTGGTGATTTCTAATATTTATATGGATTAAATGGATAATAAAATGGAAATATACTGGTAATTAGTTACTTTTGAGTACTGCTTACTTTATTGAATTTTACTATTGCACACCGTTGTTTCTTGCTTAGACGCAGTTGGGAACGGGCCTTTGGTGGGTGCCTACTGAGATATATTTCTCAAACCATGTTTGAGTCATGCTTTTCGGCCCAAACAGATTATGTTGCTGCAGGTGTAGATAGGGTAAAGAGTCCCTATACAGGTACTTGACTGTTGCTGAGGAGTAGGAGGGCATGGGTCTAAGCCTAGGCTCACGATGACGCTGCCAGCTGTTTGTCTTGTTTGTTGTAATCCATATTTTGTTGTACTCTATTGATTTATAACATGTTCTGGCTATTTTCTTAGAACTCGAACCATGTTGCATCATCACTTATATAATGTTGGTTATATCCACTGTTGTAGTTTATTTCAGTAGTTGTATGGTTTACTGCTTCCGCTATCATTGTATGTTTTATTTATATTCCGTTGCGCTACACTTTGACAAATGAGGGCATAGTTTCCCCACTATCATACCTGGGCCATCGCTGCTAGTTGGTAGCCTCTGGCGTTTGGGTAAATGCGCTTGAGGTCACGTGGCGAACCGGGCTCAGGGCACCCGTTGCGTGGCACCCGGGTCTGGGACGTTACACTTAGCTAGTATTTTTTTTGTCAAATTTATGGTAAACCTAATGTGTGTAATTCCCTTGAATCCCTTACATGTGTATTAAAATGATAGTGTTAATATGGTTTTGAAGTGATTTTTTACACTATGGAATCTATATGTGGATAATGATAATGCAGGTTCCATATGAACATAAAGTTATTATACATTGGAGTAACGAAATATAAATATTGAGTTGGGTTGTAGGTGTACTTAGGCCAGTGGGAAATTTTATCATCTTGATGTATGGATAAATTAATGTTTATTATAAAGATGTATGAGTATACTAATTTTGTTCAATGTGGTTCATGAATGAGTTGTTCAGTTTTTATCCTCTAGTTGAGAACTATGCGTGGATTAGTCGATAGTTGTGAGTTGGGATAGGCTTGTTTTCCATTTATTATTATTATTTTGACATATAAATGTTTTGTAACTATATATGAAGTGGTTGTAACGTAGAGACCTAGGGGTCATAGTTTAGAGTCCTCATACCTTGTTCCCATGTTTACTATGTTTTTGGAAGATCACCATACTATTATAAAATATCTAGTTTCTTCATTTTTCATATATGGATTCGTTATACATTCCCTATTATGTTTCATATTTTTTTCTAGAAATGATGATGGAATTTCAACATAGAGATTCTATAATACCTAAATATTAAGTGTGAATATATATACCCATGGTGTTCATCTCCCAGAGTGTTGGGTTGATCAAGGGATCATGAGATGATACATAATTGCAATTTTATACAGGCTTGTCAATGTAATAAATAGCACATATTATTTTTTATACATCATATTGATAGTGATTTAGTTGATCGGGAGAGGGATTGTTGTGGGATCTTGGGACAGGGGCATGTAGATTACACCAACATGGATTTCTTTATTCCTAGTTTCAAGAGGATCACCATAGTATGAAAGTAACCTTAGTCACTCTGTAGACCCATTTATGGATATGTTTTTCCATTACTTGGTGAGTTTACTATTTATTCTACTATGATAGCCACAATCCACTAGTTTGGATCAAAGAAGTTGGGTTTAGGTGTCATAGTTTCATAATTATCCCATGATAACTTGTCATGATTTATTGTGTGATGTTTGTTTATTTATTTTTAATACCTATAAAGTATATTATTTTATATTATATTATACTCATTAGAGGCTCCCTATTAACATATATTTATCACACCCTGTATATGTGCCTTCATGCATGTGTAGAATCTCGTGTTTACATGTTATATAATTTGTTGTAAAACATATCGTAATGGTGTATCATGATAGATGTAGAGAGATAGGTCCACGGAAGGATACATTTTTTTATGAAACATTTTCCATTTTATATTATTCCTTATTTATAATTTACATGATTATCTAGGTGAGAGATCTTTCTGATGTATGTTTCATGATGTGCACAAATTTTATTTTGTTATAGAATATAGAGATTACATTTTTTTAGTGGTTAGATGTTAGCTATAATTAATTACACCTAAATGTGTTTTTATGTCCATAAAATTTTTTATATATTATTGTATATAATGATATAAGAAGAATAGTCTCCCAATGTTGGTTATATATTCATTCCACTAGCTAAAATCTATTGGTGTATGTGGAGTCATACTTGAGGTGATATGGAAATTTGGATTAGGCTATTAATAAGTTACATAGGATAGGGAGTTACCTTAAGGGATTGGTATTTTCAATTTTGACAAAAGTTGTTATGGGGAAAGACCATTTGTTGTGATCTTCTAGACTAAAGAGGTGTTGTCATAAATACAAGTACTTATGGATAAAGGATTACTCCCATTTCTACTTTGGGTAAAAATTGAGGAATTTATTGGGATAATAATATTTATTTCCATCATTAATAAAATTAATTTTCGGTAATTATGGATTTTAATCTAGAACCCCATTTCTCATACACACATTTCTTTCTATACATTGTTTCTCTCTCCATTTTTTATATAATATATAATTTTTAGTGATTTAAATTTAAATTTTATTATTTTATTTACACTGAGTTTAAATTATTAAATTTTTTAGTTTGTAATGACTGTACATTAGTCTTTCTTGTTAGATATAGAGATGCCTCTAATGGAAGCACCCTCTAGAAATGTGATATATAGAAAAATTTTATCGATCACAAAAATTGGAATGAATTTATGAATATGATATATTTTATCCAAGAATAATATCCCCCCTTGAAACACAACACATTGCTACCATAAACTATAATAAACTTCTAAAAGATATTGATAAAAAGAAAATGCAAATAAAATCACATTTCCCATACATGGTTGGGATATAGTATTACATAATGGAGTCAACACAAAAAATATTATTACTAAGAAATTTAATAGTGTCAAAAATTATTATTTAAAATATTATTGACACCACATAACTATTTATAGTATTTACTATCCAATGAATGTAGTTCGACATCATTTTGAAGTTTACAAATGGCCAATTTTTTGACTATCTCCACTAGATCAATGATAGTACCTCAATTGGATAATTTAGTGGAGATTACATGCATCTTGATCAATTCTATATAATTTTATAAACACTGTGGTGTATTTTACAAATAATTTTGAACCCTTTAGTTGATATAATAAAACAATTGAGTAGATCATTCACAAAGACTTGTTTTACCTTAGAATCATCAAGAAAATAATATTGTTTTGGATAATTTTCCATCAACATAATTTCATTATTAACAAATTGGTACAGATGAATCATCATATATATCAATTTATATTTGGATGTTTAGAATTTCTCATTATTGTAGTGCCATTAAATATCTAAAAAATGGGGTTCACATATAGGCCAAGCCAAACAATATTCCACATGATAATTAATTTATAGGACACACTAAAATGTGCTCTAAAAATCCAAAACTCTTTTAAAATATCAATATTACTTCTCAATTTATAGACACTACACCATTTTTTTGTTAAACCACAGTAATTGAGGTATATATGTTCCCAAAAAATATCATAATAGAGCTTTGGTTAGCATTTCATTAACGGCCAAAGATTTATTTGAACATGTTTCTTAAATAAAAAATGTGGTTGATAGCTTTATCAATATGCACCATCAATGTAAAATGAAACTGTGATATTTTTATTCATTTAAAAAATATCCATTAAATTAGTATGAATAACTGAAATCTAAAATATATTATTATAAATATTTATATATAGGTGATTTTATAAAAACTAACGTAAAACATTATTGTACATAAGATTCTATCTTTTTATACATTATAGTTTTTATTAAAGATAATTATTTATATAATATTTATGTGATGATTTAAAAAAATATCTAATAGTTATTTATAAATGGTATTGTTTTTTCTATTTTTTGGAAATTATGAACAAGAACAACTAGTATTTTAAATATTTCTTTCAATATAGAAAAACATTCCCCTTATATTTTTTAATTTAATTTAAAATTAAAATGAAAAATTATTTAAATGAAATTTTAAAAAATAAAATTATTTTATTTATTTATTATTTAAATATTAGTTTAACATATATTTTTGATATTTTTCCTAAAATATTGATTTTTAGGTGAATAGTGAGAAATACTATTGTTACTGAAAACATGACTTTTATTAAAGTATTAATATGTAAATATGAATTGGAAATTCAAAAAACTTTTTCTAAGAAAAAATATTTATTTTTTATGTAAATTTATTATTTCTTTTTTAATTTATTATCCCATATTTTAAAACATAGTACATATGTAATATTTTTCAAAAAACTATTTTAAATACATTATACATTTTGTATTTTAAAGTAAATTTTAACACTTTTATAAATTATATCAAGTAAAATGGATTCTAAATCTAATAAAATTATGTCATAATTATTAAATAATGCTCATTTTTTCAAAATATATATGTTACCTTTGGTGAAAACTAGTTACCATGGTAAATGATAAATTGGTAAAAGATAAAATATTAAAATATAAAGAATCCCTGGGTAATGTGTAAAAAAAAAATTTAAAAACACGAGTTGGAATGGGTATTTTAGTTATATATAGACATTATATCTACACATGTCACTTATTTATATTTTTTGGTTATGTTTTCTTCGATACCGACTTCCCATTATTGAAAAGTATTGGGTATTTAAAAAAAATTATATCTTTTTACGTATAATATAGGTACATCTTTCCCTACATCCCCTCGCACCACAACTCAAATTGTTAATCCAAATCACTACACAAAACTATACCCAAAATGTACATATCCACTATCTATATTTTTTGGTCTTCTCATAATACCTTCCCTTAATTGTATTACTCACTTCACAAAGTACATAATATAAGAAGGGAGATATAAATTTGTAACCATTACTCTCTCATTTGTATTTCATTATATGAATATATTTTTTTTACATTACATTATAGAATCATACAATTTTAAAATATACTTTATAATTATAATATTACATGGTTATATTAATTATTCATGTATTATAAAACATTCTTTTTTTACATTAGGAAAATTGAAACAATTATTTAGGCCCTCTACAGACTGCTGACTCCATGATGAAATGTGTTTCATTTTACATAACATCCTTAAAACTATGGTGTATGATATATATTCCATATTCAATATTATGAAATAACAAACCATTTTAATCATTTCTCCATTCTATGGAACATGAAACGATCATCCATGTTTGTGTAGGGACTACAGTCAATATTAAACAATTTATTTTAAATTTTATTTTCACCAATGACTTAAATGGATGTCCATGAGAATGGGTATAATGGATAAATTTAATTTTTATAAAATTATTATTTTCTATTAATCATAATTTTTTTATTTCGTTAACAATATGAGAAATAAATAATCATTGTAAATTCAACTATACAAAAGAGAATTCCAAGAGTGAAATATGAAATATTCATACTATAAAATAACTGAATATATTTTATATTATTATTATAGTTATTTAAAATTAGGGTATGTAAAAATAACTAAAAATAATTAATATCATTATTATTTTTTATTATAATGATATTACATCCAAATCACTTCATAATCATCTATTAATTATGGTTTTTACATGTTCCAATTAGTTTAACCACCTGAGGGAACAATGTTATAAATTAATATTTTTGATAAATATGGGAGTTTAAATTTTGGGAACATATTCTTTAAATAATAAAATAGTTATGATAATATAAATATTTAACTCATTATTTTTGAAACCAACTTTCGTTTTTTATGAATTATCGATACATGATCACCGCCAAATTCAACTGTAAGAAACATAAAAAAATAAAAATACAATGAAATTATAATTTCATAAATATTTATAATACATAAATTATATTACATTTATGATATGGGAATGATTAAATTTTGGATACAAATGAACAACAACACAACATTTGAAAAATTAGTTCGAAATGATCAAGATTACTAGCACTCAATATCGAAAACATAGAGAAAAAATAATATTATACATGTAGGAAATAATTATAAATAAATATTATATGGTGATTTAGATATTAATTGGTTGCTTATGATAGTTAGTTTTTTATAAATTTGTTTAGAGTTCATTTTGACTATGTATGAATTGAAGTAATGGTTTCTTATTTGAAATTTTCGTCCCTTGAGACACATTTATTATTATGCACCATGATACATTTAATATGGTTTGATTACTACCTAATGGTTATATCTCACCTTATACATGGAGTTTTGAATATCCATATCATATTTTATTTTAAATTGACTAATATTTAAATGATTTCTAAGATGAAATGGGATTTTTGATTAAAACGTTACCCCAACAATAATGGTTTCATTGCCAAAATTATTTTCATGTAATGTTTTTTTTGAAAGATAGTCAATATGGAGAATTTTTATAACATATAAAAAATACCATTATATTCTTCAGATATTCATGGGGTTTTAAATATACAATCAAAATATTATTTCCGCTTCACTCATATTTTTTTCAAAGTGTGTCTTGTGTGTGGAACTAATCACATCTCTCGTTCTCTATTCGGAACCTCCTTATTTCCTTGTCCAAACTCATTAGATACCTTTGAAATTTTCATGATATATTCCATAATAATTTATTAATGTAATTTTACACAACATAATCTTCTTTAATATATTTTAAATAAATCTTAAAATTTTTCATATGGGTCATTTTCATCAAAATGTTAATAGTTTCTATTTTTAACATTTATTTGTGAATATATAATTCCCTTATCATTTTTGTTTAATATGATTCATTACCTATATGTTTTTATGGTATCTAAATAAATACATTTTCTTTTAGTTTTATTAAATAATTATTTTAAAATTCTATCAAAGGATAAAGACTCATTATTTTCTCCAAAGTGGGGGGGCGGGTTTAAAAACCTATAATTTGTTTTTCAAATAATACATTATCCTTTGACATATATTATTCTTAGTCAAGGATATTATTTAAATTTATATATTCTTCTTCCCTAGAAGATTTTTTTTATGTTATTATAATTTGGGTGAATGATCCATCACTAGCATTTTATTTTGTGATTATCTACTATATATATTTCAAACTTCTCACCCAATGCCTTTCCTTTGTGAATATATTATTTTTATTTATGTTTATTTAAGGGTGTTCAAATAGATTCCATTCATCGATTTTTTAGGGAAATCACCATTTTAACCATATAAAATTTATATATATGGTGTATATATAATATTACTTAAGAGGTTGATTGATTAGTATTTACTAATGAATTTGCATTATGTATTTGAATATCTATTTATTATTCATTGGTTTATCAGGTATTTATTATTGTTGGATTTATTAATGGTTTTATAATTTGAATCCATTTTATAAGGATATGAAGATCATTTTCATTCCATGGGTTCTTTATTATGTGTTGAATTAAACCCAATTTGTTTTCCTAGGTTCATATTTCTATAACAAGTTAATAATTGTCATTTTATGGTTTTATAAAACCAATTTTATTTTCATGGGTTCAATATGATTTGATAAGTGAATTAGTATCAAATTCCCATAGAAATTATGCATGACTGATATACGATGTCATTAAATCATTCTCTAATAGTTAGTTAAAATTTTATATCTCTTGAGATAAGTATTTTTGAGTGAATTTTAGTTTCCTTTATAAATTGGAACTAATTATAATTTCCTTATATTATAAAAACGGAATGATATGTTCAATAGATCACATGAAATGAAACACTAAGCATAAAAACCATGTTATATTATTACTTAAATATGTTTTGTCATAACTCCAGATTTTTATACATAAATTCTATATCTTTTTATGAACATCCATTAAAGTACAAAAACCTATGCATAAGGATCATAAAGGGATATTTCTATTGGAAACATTGAAACATAAACAATAGCTTCATTGATGAACTACATAATCTCTCACTATGTTCTTCTTAACTACTACCATTCTTAGTCAATTTATACATAATAAATTTATTCATAACATAGAGAAAATTAATATAAGAAATGGTGGGCCCATATTATCAGTAAGGGTAAACATGGGAGATATATAATCCTTTTATTAGTAGAATGGTATCAGAACATGAAAAAGAAATTCAAAAATCATAACCAACATATTAGATATCATAATAATGGGTCATGCCATAAATATTGGTAGTTAATAAGTCATGAATCATAATGTAATCAAATAAAATGGTCCACTATAACATTACGATGGCATAAGAAATGGAATTATGGAGTACACCTAAGCATAGAAAATAATTTCAATAGAATTCAAGGGTAATTTCGTTATTTATCATACTGGAATGGTTTCACTCCAAAAGCATTCATATTACTCATGTTTTATTCCTACAAAAATCATTATGGACAGTGTCCCTTATTAATAACGGTTCTCATTCCATTCAAATACTATTTATCTCAAGATTATTAAATACATTCACAATGCATTAGAGGTGTATATTGGTCTCACCCATCACATTATGAAATTATTTAATATATGTTTTGCGTGATTATAAAAATTCATCACATTCGAATCCATGAAAAGAGAAGGGTTTTATAAATCATTCATTATATCAGAACCCATGAAAAGAAATTGGTCTTATAGAAAAAATCAGCATAGCATAACCCACGGGAAAGATATGGGCATCATAAAAATATTTTCATCAAAAATATAAACCATAGAGAGATATAATAAAATTGGTATGATTCGATCATATCGCTAGTAAATATTTTGTTACATTGAAGGATAACATCATATATAGAAAACATTATTGAATGAAATATTACATGGAACATTTTTTAAGGAAAATATCCATTATTATAAAATAATACTTTCAAAATTAAAAAATAAAACATTATTTTAGAAATAATTATCTTTTTAAATAACCATGAAACTAATAAACTAATAATAATATAAAATAATTGCCATCATGGTGAGAAATTCTATTCAATTTATACACATGAAAAAAATTATTCAATAAGAATTTTTGGTAAAAGTTAATATGGAATTGTTTGGAAAATCAAATGATGTTTCATTTTATAGAAATTTATAAAGAATTAAAAAATTTGATAAGATAACTACATAAATTCTTTATGTAAACAATCCTGATAAAAAAATGAGATTATAACATCAAAACCTTACCACATTTCTATCTTCTGAATTATAGTATTTATTATATAATAAGACAAATTTAATCTTTTAAGATCATTAAAATAATATATTTGAGATATAATTTGTCAAATGGGTTGTATACACACCTCAAATAATAAGATAACTACATAACATAACTTATGTCCCAAAGAATAATAATTGAGAAAAAATATCATACCTTAAGTCTCAACATCCATTGTACATGTTTTTACCACATTTGTAATGAATCTTATATATATATATATATATATATTATAGAGCCATAAAAATTATTATTTTCCTTGTATGGATTAGTCATGACCCTTTTTACACATTTACTAATAATTTCATGTTAAAATCAAATTTTGGGTAATAAATGCTTCGTTTTTCATGTATGTTTTCATTTGTAATTTTAGATCCTATTAAATCGATCATGGTTCAACAATATATATAATTTTAACCATTATATAAACATCATATATATTAAGTATATATATATATATTTTTTAATCCATTAATGATAGCGATATAAAATGAAATACATTGTTCATGAAGATTGTATGTCGTATGTATGCATGAACGATGATTCCATATTTCAAAGGATGAAACTAAAAAAATGTAAAATAATATATTACATTTATATATATTTTTTATTACATATATATCACACTTATTAATTAATTTTAAAATTATTACCACACATGAAAATCATTTGTGAAAAATAAATCCCATCATTTCATGAGGAAGTAGTCTGTCATACACATGAATTTCTTTATCATATTCTATACATAAGATAATGTAACAAGGTATATATAATATCATAAATGAAGATGTATTATAATATCATATATAGAATATGTAAAAATTTCATACACCATTATATTATTCAATGATAACTGATAATGGAAAATGAATTTTGTCGGTTCGTGAGGTGATTATCCGCCATACAAACGATCAACATTTAAGTTCCACATTTGGTGGAGGATGAGATGTTTATAGGTAATTAACTTAAAATAAAAACATATTAGTATATTTAAGATAATTAATTTATTATATCACCATGTTTTAATAATGTTTTAAAGATGTGTTGGATGAAAAAGTGACCCGGTAAATGAAATTAGATCTTCTTTGAACAACTTCTTTTGGTTTGGCACAAAAAACATTGATATGATTTATTTATGAAAAACATGTTTTTATAAAGAGGATGAAATTTTTTAAGATATTTGGATAGGTATTTTTTCATCCAATCATTTATGTATGTGTGGATATGAAATGGTTGTGGGATGCATTTTATATGTGGGGGAGAGTAAAAAGTTATAATTTATGAAACAAAATAATTCCACACTCATTTGTCTCATTTAAAAAAGAAAACTAATGGACCATTTAAAACCTTATAAGTGATAAGGTCAAAATGTGACCATAAAATATGAGTTATACATGTTTTATGTAATTTTTAACCCATATAATTTTAGTTTAACCCTTTAGTGAACAAATAATTTACTTTAACCATAATAATTAATTTTTATTATTTTTACATTCAATTATGGTCAAAAAATATGTTGACCATATTTGATAGTATTAATTATTATGATTAATAATATGGATAACAATTTTCTAATTTGATTACCAAAATTGGAAACTTTTAAATGAAAATAAATCCTACTACTGTGATGAAAAAGATTTTTTTCAAAGAGAAAAGAATGAAATGGTTAAAAACTATTTAAATCATAATTATATAAAAAATTGATTAATCATTAATATATTGATCTAATTTTTTTTAATAATGTTACTTTAAAAAAAATTTAAAAGCAACTGACCTATTAAATTCATTAGACAAAAAGATATATTACAATAAAAATAAGTATTTTTTAGTATTTATCAAAACATTAATCATTAAATAAGGAACCCATAAATTTACCCAAAAATAATTTTTTAATTTTCATTCTAAAAATATTTCAAAATTTTTAAAAATAATTTTTTATAAGCTTCAAATTTTAATTTTATTATTTTTTCAAAAAAAATAAATAAAATAATTTTTTGGAAAAAAATATTTTCAAATAATATAAAGACTTTTCAAAAAATTATGTACTTATTAATCAATAATTTTTAAAATTTTAAAACTATTATACATAGTCTTTTAAATTTTATTATTCCTATTAATATGTCCATGTTTACTGTATAGATAATAATGTTAATCTTACGTAGTAAAAGAAAATATTATTTTACAGTTCATTAGATTAAGGTGTTGTGTATAGGGCATCATATTGATGAAATTAATTTGAATTGAAAAAATATTTCTTCAAATATAATGATGTTAAATTCTACACCTATTTAATGTAATTTAACCACTAAAATTCCTTTACATTAGTATAAAAATTTAAGGATTCCTCTTCTTTATTATATTCTCATTCTCTCACATAGCTTCCTCAAACATGGCGTTTCGACATAAAATTTTGACCCGCTGAGGGTCCTATTTTGAAGAAATCAATATGTATGATCAGGAATATCCACCAATTTTTACTCATATGAATGAACATTTTCAAGAAGAATGGCCTATGATTGTAGTAAATGTGAATGTTCAGGTATGTACTTCCTCAAGAGAGAGATATGGAACACATCATTGACTTGAAAAATTTCTTGTGGAATTTTTAATCGATAATCTAACATCCTTATTTTATTACTGATTTAAAATGAGTTGATATAACTATGAATTAGTTTCCCTTTATTCTTGAATTGGTAAACCTTATCCCTAGAAAAATTATGAGAGACACTAAATCACCAACTTCAACTTCTAGATCACATTGGTGATTATCATCATAATTTTTTGGTTGACTTTCTGATTCCCATATGTGTTGTCGAACTTCAATAACCTTATATTATATTTATTCATATATCTTAGATCCCAATAGCATTATTTTAACATCATTTCAGTACATTATGTAAATGAACTTCTTTTATAGATGGGTCAATAAGGATCCAGATGAATTCTCATGTCAATGATAATATAGTATGAAACTCACCTTGAGGAAGGTGTTGACTCCAATACCCACTGAAATCCAATGAATAAGATCTCAATATATCCTCCGGGTTTTGATTCATTCTATCAAATATATCATCGGTCTGAGGATCGTATGCAATTATGAAACGCAACATTTTATCAAAATTTTACTAGTGGATTCCCCAGAACATTGAGGTAATCCTCGTATCCCTATGAAATCCAATAGAATGTGGTACTCCATGAAACCTTACCAATTCCTTAATGTATATCTTGTAAATATGATCCCATGATAAATATTATCTGATACTGATGAATTTTACTAAATTTGTAAGTAGATCAACTAAAACCAATATAGAATTGTGCCCTTTATATGTTTTGGGCACTCTAAAGAGAAAATACATGGTGATGTTTTCCAATTTAAATTAGGAAATGGGTAATTGATGTAACATCCCCTAAAAAATTATTCTCTCAACCTTAACATTCTGAAATACCAATCATATATATATAACTCTTTATTATCTATTCTTATTTCATCACACCATAAATATTGTTTCAAATCCGTAGACATATTCATACATCCAGGATGAATAGAGAATGAAGAACTGTGATCCTAATCCAATAAATCCTTTTTAAAATCAAGGATGGCCAGAACACATACATGATTACTAAACATTATCATTCCATAAAAATAATGGTCTTCATAATGAACATTTCTCTCATTCTTCTACATATCTATATCATCCTTATGGGCCTCTTTAATCTTGACATGGAATATGGTTGAACATTCATTTGAGAAATAAAATATTTTTCAATTCCTACAGGATTTAGAATCCCTTACTATAAAAATCTTGAAATATTTGATCCATTATGATCCTCATCATGGATAAACAAGAATAATTTTTTTGGACTCAAAGCATTGGCCACCTGGTTTTCCATTCAGGGGTTGTAACGTATTGATAATTCATAATCTTGAATCAACTCCAAGGATCTCCTCTGGAGAATTTATAACTCCTTCTGTGTGAAGTTATACTTTAAAATTTTATGATCGGTATATATATCACACTTTTCCCTGTAAAGATATTCCCTCTATATAATTAATGAAAAAATCAATGTGTCATACTCTACGTCATAAAGTGGGTAATTATTATAATGAGCCTTCAATTATGATGAGGAAAAAGCTATAACTATTTAATTATACATATTAATTCACTCCAATCCTTTCTTATATATAGTAATAAATATGTGAAACCTATATCCATGATAGGGTAATTTTCGAAAATTTTATATGACTAAAATTCTGTTATGTTCGTTGTGATTTTCCTTGCATTCATCTATCCAAATAATCTTGTCTCCATTCCAAGTTAACTCTGTGAGTGTATTAGGTAACCGTGATAAATTCTCTAAAGACAGTACATAATATCCATCCAAACCAATAAAACTTCATATCTAAGTTACAATGATAGGTTTGGGCCAAAATTCAGTAGCCTTTTAATTTAATGGATCCATTTATATACCCTCCCTTGAGATTATAAAACCCTAAAAATATAACATTTTGTATCTAAAATTCATACTGTGTAAATTTTTCATAAAATATATTCTTCCATAGGGTCTTTAGTATAATTACCAAGTCAACATAATACTCTTCATTAAAAATTTAATATAAAATAATATCATATATAAAGACTACAAAAAACTAATCAATGTATTCTCTAAAGACATTTTTCATTAAACCCATGAATATAGCATGGCCATTAGAAAGATAAAATGGATTCACTAAATAGTATTAGTGACCATACCATGTATCAAATTATATATTGGGTATATCCTCCATTATGACCCAAGATTGATGATATATTGAAGGAATTTCAATTTTAGAAAATTATTGAGCTCCGTACAATTTATCCAACATGTCATCAATTCAAGGAGGATGATATTTCTTATTGAGCGTCATCATGTTGAGATTCAGATAATAAATGAAAGTTCATATAATTCCATCATTATTTTTGACAAAGAGAATTGTTGTTCCCAAAAGTGACACTATTGTATGAATGAATAACATTTCATGATTATGGTGAAGTTTCTTCTTCAGTTCCTAAAAAAGATATGTTCATTCTATAGGGAGTCTTTGAAATAGGTGTGGTGAAAGATATGAATTCTATTGAAAATTCAACCTCACAATTCTATGGAATACTTATAAAATATTCAAGAAATACATCATGAAATTCTAACACAATAGTTATATCATAGATGTTGAGTTTCTCTACAACCGTTTAGGATAAACACCACTACTGACAAGGATTCAAAAATGTAAGATAGATTTGATTTCTAATGGATGTTCATATTTATCATTTCACTGATAGTAGATAATATGTTGGATTTTAATAT
Organism: Viscum album; assembly: GCA_963277665.1. Lineage (NCBI taxonomy): Eukaryota > Viridiplantae > Streptophyta > Magnoliopsida > Santalales > Viscaceae > Viscum > Viscum album. The sequence continues at coordinate 278,386,148 of OY728127.1, forward strand.
TGAAAATGAATTCCCTTCATAAAAAAATGATTTTTTATTTTTCTATAAAAATCCAATCCATTCTGAAGATAACATCAAATTCGACCAGATGAATGATTACGTGATTTTCAGAAAGGGCATTTCCACAAACACTAATCAGGCAAGAATCATATAGTTGGAGGTGATCAATATACGATTAGGAACCTTCACCTATAATTCTACATTCACCCATGTGGCCGATTTTTTGATAACCTTACAAAATTCTATAGATATAATAAATGGGTAAATCCAATTTTAAATAATGCATTTTTAGTTTTAATGTGGAAGGAAAGAATAACTTTGACCACATCATTATGAAACTTCCAATTTGAGATAGTGATTGCATGATATTTCCCATTTTACCTCATATTAATAGGTTTCCTACATCGATCAGCATCCTAAACCTTATGATTTGGGCAATAGATCTAATATTTCCAATACTATATACATTTGAAACATTACATTGGGGGAAGTACATTATTCAGAGATTTCTCCCTATTTAGAACATTAGTTAACCTATTCTCATCAACTAAACCATAAATTCCATGAAAATATTATATTCCAAAATAAAATCTTTTACTAGTACCCATAACATAGTTTCGTCCATGTTCCCTTCCACACGTCAACTATAATGGAATTCTCCTCTTGTTCTCTCTGAAGATCTTAGTGATCACATTTATTTAGATATTTCCAATATTATAAAAAACATGTGATTGATGGTGTACTTCAGTATCCATTTCCACCTTCATATAACATAGAATGATTTCACCAAATCTTCCATAATACCTTTTATATTAATCCCATGAAATAATTGGTCTTAATAAACTGATGAATTGATAAACCTCACATTCTGGTTTGATTATAATTCTAGAAGTGCACCTCAAAAGTATTGTAATCTTTTCATCATAAGAACAAGATAATCCAGTACCCTTCTCATATATCTTAATGAATTAAATCACTCTTTTTGTAAAAAGAATTAGAGGAAAGTATTTATTTTAAAATACACTTTTAAACTCATCGCACTCTAAGGTGTCAATTAAATCTTGTTGCCTCATTTTATTGAGAATATTGCACCATTGATATTATTCTCCTACCAAAAAATAAATAAAAAGAATTACTTTTTCAGGTTCTGAAATATAAGGGATGGAAATTATCATTTCACTATTACTAATACATTTCATTGAAATTATGGGATCAATGGAAGTACTAAAACATAGTGGACAATGGCTTAGGAAGACGATGATATAATTTTTTTCCATCCCATTATAATATGGATATTTTACATGATTCATATCCTGAGAAAGATGAATGAGCATAAAATAATATTTCTCATCCATATCCCATAATATTCATTTTCTTCGGTGGAAAATCATTGTATCGTCTATTTAATTCAACACTAGCAGGGTTCCATCAGGTTTTGTACATAGACTAAAACCAATACACAAAGTAAGATAAACAATAACCTTGGTTTAAAAACACATATATTTGAAAAATAAATTATAGGTTGTATAAATCAATAGACCTTCTTATAAATCCAAGATACAAATGGTTTAACTAGGTTTATTCATGGCCTTGAACTTTTTAAATACTTCATGATGGCTTATATTTAAAATATAAATTTATCATAGATTATCCACTAGAGGTGTCCAAACTGATGCACTGTAAGTCTCAATGTCTTGTACTAGGTAATGCTTGAGTCAATATCGAAACACCCTTTTTTGAGGTCTTACACATAGGTACATCAGTTCCAGAACCATGGCCATGTGTAGTATCTTGACACAGATGTATTTTTTGGTAAACCACATAATCTCTTCCATTCAAAAAGATTAGGATTCCACCTTGTACGTAGGTTAATCCAAAATGGTTTCAATAATGTTTTTTCATCATATATTCCAATAGATAATTAAACATATCCTATGATGCCAAATCTAATGACACAATTATTTCTTTCATATATATTGATTATTTTCTATGAATAGTCATTATATTACATAGAAACATGTTTAAGGATCCAAAATATATAGTGTCCATATAATCATTTAAATATATAAAATTGGTTCATCGGTGAACTAAATCATCTCCCAATATGTACTTCATAACTAGCCCCATATTTGAAAATTCATGCATAATAAATTTCATCATAAACTATGGAAAGGGATAATAATAAATAGTGAGATCAGATCCTCAGTAAGTGTATGTATGTGTCACGACCCCCACCCCACAACATGTACCCTCCTAGGATGGCATTGTGGGAAGAGAGATAATCACTGATGAGTCAGGCCTCCTGTAGTCCTTGGGATGTTGGCTAAACATGATGGTATAGTAAACCCAACGATGGGAGGAATTACCCTCTAAGAGAACACATGCGAAAGAGGGAGATAAGATAGTCACCAACAAACTTATACTCAGACTAAAATATAGAAGAAATATCATGTACACATATGTAATGTCATGCAATAACTAATACAAATAAAAGGGAAAACTTTATTTTACAAAAGAAAGTAAAATGGCAGTGACCACGAAGTCTGAACAGCTCTCACATCCCCAATCTAGCAAAAAACATCGCAATATACATTTTTCTCTATGTGACCTAAAGATTAATTTATATATATGTAGGGTGAGTATACCATTATACTTAGTAGTATCCTCCCTAAATCCTCTCATGAAAAAGTAATGAAATCATTTTAGGCACAGTGAAAAATATGTGAAACCAACTCATCACCTAAATAGGTATATAATCTTTCCATTCTCACCATGGATAATTTCACAATGTATCACATATAAGAGTATAAAATATAATATGAATAACAACGGTACCCCCTAAAACATCCACATTGTTTTTCCGCTTTCTCCCAACACCACGCATCCTGAGCATCTCCCTTTAAGAAGCATTGCATGCGTACACCTGGGAATAGAACCACAACATGCACCTCATAAATAAAAACCACCACATCCAAATAACCAATGTAACCAGGTAGTTTTAGAGAGCGACTATATCTTTTATAACATGTATCATACATATTTTTTTATACCTGAAGACATTACATCCCAAACACTGAGTAAGGATCATCAAGCCTTTACAAACTATACATGTTACCCCTATAGTTGTCAATATGAAACTATTTACAGAAAATATGCGTGTGAATAAAATTAATCCATTACATCCCTCTACACACACACATATATATAAATATAACCACCATTCATAACAGTATAAGTTACTATGATGAAAATAGAGAATTCCTAGAGGCGGTAGTCATCCATCAATGCTACCACCAGGATGTTTGGGAAAACACCCCCAGGGATCAGAATCATTGGGTTATCATTTTCCCTAACTGATATGGTGGTGTGGTGTCTAGAATAAAAATAGGTGAAAAATATAATATAGCTCATAACCAAACTATGGAAAAAACCATGTCTTACAGTCAATTAAAAATAATGTTTCTTGGAGTCCCAACTACCGCTGCTAAGACTAGGTATCCTATAAATACATATCCATTTAAAGAACTACATTATATTTCACTATCCCTTTTTATCGGTTTCACTTTACGTTAATTAATTCATAACCATTAATTTACCATTAACATTTCCACATTATATTTATTTAGCATCCCAACCAAGATCCATGCCATCCATGCATAACGAAACCAAGCCACAATTCCTTTAAATTGTAACCTTAGCATTGCATCCCAAAAGGCTCCAACCCCATGGGTTTTCAACATTTTATCTTTTATATAAGTTCATATATTCTAGAGAAGCTTTCTATACATTCAATCACAAGGGTATCAACAATTTTATTAGATGAACTACCGTTCGAGTCATTTCCACATATATTTGGAGCACATGCCCATCCATCCTCAAGAAGCTAAACATGGAAAGTACATGGAATACCCCACATGTATTATCCATTTTTGGAATGAGGGTAAGAAATATCATCATAATAAAATTGTGGGGAAATTAAATCAGATAAAATACATCATATTAAACAACTTCCACTTTCATATCAACAGGTTAGCCCAGGTTCTACTAGTTCCATCATCCCCAGTGTCCTCCCCGACACCCACATGCATAAACTGTTGCATCTCTCCACTCTAGGAATTAATTACTACCACAAAACAATAGGCCTCCCTTCCCCAACAAACCAAAATAGGCCTCAAGGATCAACCATCCCAGGAACACACTATAACATAAGAATAAAGAAACAAACAACAATGCAACTTGGCTCTTGGCCTTAAACATGGAATTCCACCTTCACACACAATGATCACTCACAACAACAAAGCATATGGTTATTATCCTATTAAATAATTTGGGTCACTCAAAACACTTTATTAAATTATCATTATCTCACAATCAGTCCTTTATTCCATATTGAGTTAACTAATTTAATTAAACATGCATAACTGCATACATTTGATTATCACCATTCACAAAAACAACTAGATCCATTAAACAAGCATATTTATCTTTATCCAATTAAATTAAAATTAATCAAGAATTTTTTTCTTTTGAATTTTCCATCATGAATGAAATAATAAACAAGAAAAACATAGATATCACACAATCTAGCTAATCAAGAGGAAATAAAATTGCTAAAAATATAACCAAAATTCTTTAATCCAGTTCCACTATTTATTAGGTCAACTTAATTTTGATCTCATGGTAAAAAAAGGATAACTCTACAATGGAACATAAAATAATATATAATTCATGAATCAACTACCTCAAATGGTTTTCGACATTCCTTTTATGAGAATGGAACAAGAATGTGGATCACGATCACCCCTCCTGCAAGGACTGCATCGACCTGAGGATGCAGTGGCATAACTAAATAAAAAAACACCCAATAAAGGTACATTAGAAATATGAAGATAAAATTCCATCTTATGGAAATGGGAAACATGAGAAAACGGTTCAAAAAAACCATTACAATAGATATAGAACACACCTTTTATCAACGATGGAACAACACTTCCTTCTTGCACCAAAATTGGGGCATGTAGGTTGGGAAAACATGGTCTGAGGATAAAAAAAATCACAAATATCCTTGGTAATGAAGTTCTATTTGAACCTCATACCAAGAGGATGAAAAATAAATGAACCAAGAAAAGGCCCCCAACTTAGAAGGATTAAAATTGAGACTCATGGAACATGATACAGTTTAATTTCCATTAAATAAAGATCTCAAAAACCCATGAGGTTTGACAATATAAAAAACCATAAGACGCTTAGAGATTTAAATATTTGATTTATGGAATTTTAATCTTCCTTAAATACCTTAAAAATGTTTTTTAATTCATTTTACATCAATAAAAACCTAAAATGGGTGAAGTTGTTGGATGTTCGAAACATTGTTCATGGAATGATATGGGAATAATGTAGCACCTACTGACAGATGAGATACCAATAAATGACCTACTTATAGATGAACTACAAATATATATCCTACTAAAATGACATAGCACGAGGCAACCTACCGATAGACGACCTACAAAAAGGACCTATTGACCGTACCTACCAATCAGACCTACAGACAGGACCATCCGACATGACCTACATAGTGGACCTACCGATAAATGGCCTACAAAATACAGACAGGACCTACTGATAGATGATCTACCTATGGCACTATTCACAAAATTGGAAACACAGTTCATAAAACTGCAAATTTTGAATAGTATTGGGAATAACCCAATTTTACCTCCTTGAACACTATAAACACAATAATTCTAAAAATGAATGTACCAGAGTGGACCGAGGAATTACATTAAATACCACTGAAAATATTCTCATCCTAAAGAATATAAAAACAAATCGTATAAGAAATAGAAAACGGGGTAAGAACAACAACCCTTTGAGATACCTTTTATGGATCTCGCCACTAAAGGTGCTCAATGGCATCATCAAAGGAACACTGTGAAACCGTGGAAAAAACTACAAATAGATCCTATCCACTATCCCAAGGGGATACGTCTAAAAAGAGATATGGATGCAACAAGAAACAAGATATATCGCTCTCATAAACTTGAATGTTCTACAACAACCAAACGAACATCATTACAAGACATGACCCAAAATCAAACAGATCAATGTACTATGAGTGTATCTATGACTCATGTTCATAGGTACTCTCCACCACACCACTGTGCTGGACAAAGACTGAGGGGATAGAATGCATGTGCAGCAGCTTGTTCTTGTATTCATAGTTCTCTATAGGATTCTCCATGAAGTTCACATCATCATCAACATCGATCTCGCACCAGTTGATGATATTAGAGTTTTAATGAAGATAATGATGGATCTGCGATATTTGGAAAACATCATGTATCATGCTCATTTGTAGAGGAAGTGATACATGGTATTCCTTGATTCCAACATTATCCAACAACTCAAAAGGCCCAAATAACTAGGGAGAAAGCATACATCCATGACCAACCCTTCGCTACCCATGATGGGGAGTCGTCGTCAAAAACAAGTGATCCCAAACATCAAACTCCAATGTTCTCATCCTATTATCAGCATAGGATTCCCAATGATCACTCACTAACTTCTTCCTCTAACAAATCACATGAACCACCTTTTTTTTATTATATACTAGTTCAAGCCATAGAATTGATGACTCTCCCACCCCTTTCCAGCATAATAGAGAATGGAATGGTTGGGAATAAAAGGCTTCAAATGGAGCCATACTGATGGTGAAGTGGATAATATTTTGTAGATGAACTCTAACATGTGAAATTTCTTCATCCACAAACATCCAAAATCTAGGACACAAGAGAAAAAACTATCTTCAAGAGTGTGGATGGCTCGATCTATCTGAAAATCTGTCTGCGGATTGAATGTAGTGTTAAGGAATAGTTGAGAACCAAAATCATGATGGAGAGCTCTCCACACCCTAGAGGTAAAATGAAGATCTCGAACAAAATTTATCTTTTTGGGAACCATGTAGATTCTCTCCACCTCTTTCCGATATTGCATCGATAAAACCTCAACTTATCTCGACTCCTTGATTGTTGTGAAGTGGGATGATTTTCTCAAATCATCCACAAATACACATATAGAATCATTGCCTCTCTGAGATCGAGGGTATCTGGTTAATATTTCTATTAATATGTTCCCCCTCTTCCATTTACAAACATTTAACTATTATAGAAACCCACTCGGAACATGGTTCTCAGCCTTCACCATTTGGAACTCCAAACATCGAGACACAAACACTGCATCTGCATGCTTTAAAACTGAACAAAAAAACTGACTCCTCAATGCTTGGTAAATATTTTCCATTCCAGGATGTACCTATATGTGTGAACTATGGAACTCAGTGGGAACTATCTCATGCAATTCCACATGAATAAAAATCCTTCCCTGAAACAAGACCTGGGGTTGTTCATCCTTAGACCAACCATTAGGGGCCTCACTATAACCAAATTTGTCCCTCCAGAACTCTACCTGATGATCCCCCAACTACTATTCCACCACCCATAACACCAGAGATGATTTAATAGTCATCTGAAAAAGAAAACCATTTCCCCTAACTTGTACTATAGCGTGAATTAATGTTGAATTTACTTCTATTACCATAATATAATCAACTATTTCATGAATTTCATCTCTACATGACTTCATTCTCATCACATCATCTACCACATTCCCCTTACAAGTTGTATACAAGATTTAGAACTCCTAATCCTATGAAAACTCCATCCACCGACACTATCATTAGTTCAAGTCATGCTAGGAGAAAATGTACCTTATGCTCTTATGATTGGTGAAGTCCATGAAACACTCACCAATAAGGTAATGTCTCCATATCTTCTGAAAAAAAAAACACTACTAAAAACTCAATATCTTGGGATGCATAGTTACACTCATGGGTACAAAACTTCCATGACCCATAAGAAATAACTGATCTCTGATGCATGAGAGAACATCCTAACCCCATACATGATAATCAAAAAAAAGTTCAAAATGAAATTATTTTCCAGAAAAAAAGAACTATAGAAGTGAATAACATATATTTAAGATACTAGAATACTTATTGAGATTGATTAGTCCATACGAACACATGATCCTTTCTGGTCACCACTATTTGAGAAGTCACACCACCAAGATAAATCATCTAAGAACCTCTTGTAATAGCCTTAAAGACCAAGGAAACATCACACCTATGACCCTTTCCTGGTGGACTACCAAGACAAAACTATTTCTATCTTTGACAGATCTATTGAAACTCCCTACTAGGATACAACATACCATATGAAATATACTTATTTAGGATAAATTTCACACTTTGAGAACATCCCAAAATCTATTTTCGATTAAGAACTCCCAAAAATACATGCAGATGCTTTGTATGCTCCTTCATAGACATGGAGTACATGGGGATTCCATCAATTATGACCACCATGAATTTATCTTGAAACTCATGGAATACAATGCTCATTAACCCCATGAACATAACTAGAGAATCCTTCGCAAAGAACAACATCAAAATGAACTCGTAATTCCCTTGATAGTAATAGAACGAAGTCTTCAGAATATCCTCATCCCACACAAGAATTTGATGATATACTAACCATAAATTGATCATTAAGAACCAAAATTCACCATTCAACTGATCGAATAAATCTTCAATCCATGGAAGAGGATTTCGGTTCTTCACCATCACATGGTTCATGCGACGATAATTGATGTAGGATTACAAACTTCTGTCAGCCTTATTCATGAACAAAACTGGTGAACCCCATGGTGACACAGTCTTCCAAAAAAAAACATTGTCATCAACCATCAAGCTATATATGAATCTCCCACTACTTATAAGGTTTTATCCTATATGGGGACATCGAGATAAGAGATGTTCCTAGCTGTATCTTGATCCTGAACTCGAACTATCTTCTAGGGGGTAACACAACAACCTCTTTTGGATAGGCATTCAGGTACTCTTCTATGATACTGAAAAACCCCAACTACAAGTCCTATGATGAACTCATTATCAGCTCCGCCATCAGATATGTCAAGTATGGAATACACATTGGACCCATCTGAGGGTCTCACTCACCAAAAATCATTGTCGAATCTCCATTAGCATTGAGGAACAACACCTACCTATTGTAGAAATCCATGATAGCCTGCACCAAATAAAACCAATCCATGCTAAGGATGACAGTATATGGTTATATCTATAGACATAGAAAATATACCCAGGAGAGCTTCTTAAGAAGCACTAGCTCACAATATCTAGATACTTCAAAAAGACCAGCTCAACCTCCAACTAGCATAGTAAATTCCAAGCCCACTAGGAGCCTATATACCTCAAGTACCAAGGAATGGACACGAGTAGGTGATATGAAGGTGTGTGTATTTACTGAATCCAAAAATGCATAAACTCAAGTATAAAACAAGAAAATGGTACCTCGAATGATGTCTAGATCACCTGGAGCAAGATGCTCTAAAGAATGAAACTAACCAAGACCTACTCTATAGGCTCTCTGACCCTCATGAAGAGTAGCACCGAAACCGCACATTACTCATTTTGGATGGGGAGTATCCAATGGATATGCTCTATCATTCCCATTTCTCTTGACTAATCCAATGCTAGTGCTTCATATTGCTACTTCCTTGGCTGTAACTACCTCAATGGTGGAACCTAAAGCAGAACCCCTAACACGCGTTGATTTCTCAGAAAGGTTGGTCAATCTCCCTGATGATGACCTCAGTCTCCACAAGGAAAACTTGATCTTGATCAAATTTCATAGATCTGAGAGCCACCGCCCACTATAGAAATCATATAATGAGGGATGAGACCATCTCCTGGCCAAATGGACACTCATCTTCCTTGAAAATCGGGATCCCTCGACCAATTCTCTACTAGGTGAGGAATACAGACGAATCCCCATATTGATAATATGCTTCTGAAAAACATCTTTTTTATGACCTCTTCCCTCACCAACACCTCAAGATATGTCTTCAATATAAATGGGGTGACCTAGAGATGGATATTTGGACACAAAGACACCTTTCAATGCCTCTCCCTAGGCTACAGATCTAGAAATAGGTCTATAGTATATCATATAAGGCTATAGAATAGGATTAAATACTCTCGCACAATGGAGCTCCCATATTTATGGGTAAGTATCTCTTGATGAATATACACCTTCATGGTCGAAGGGGGGAACTTTACTCAGAACTGGTCTCAGAACTCTTACCATGAGACTGCTGACCCATTGTGATCCCTGGGGAATGATAACCACCAATTATTCACTTCCCCACAAAGCATCATCACATCCAATGACGTTTAGTTCTCCTTTAGAGCTTGCATAGAACATAAAAATACCTCTACCTCCACCAACTAGTCTTCAGTGACTGCATCTAAACTAGAGCCCTCATACTTCTGCAGACTCTGGTGATAAAACTCTCTAAGATTAATCTTCTATGGATTGTATTATTCAACCTATACTCTATGGAATTAGGCTGGCACAAACTGCTAAAAATTTTCCTCGTGAACCTGATGAGGACACTGTCCTGGAGCCATACCTAAAAAAGAACAAAGAGTTTGAACTCCTAAACTTGGAATATGGAACACTTAACCTTAATTAGTTTCATTTTTTTTCATTTTATGTTAACCTATCCAATGTTCTACCCATTCAAACACATGTGTAATGAATAATGATTCGTGATCCTTTCAAAGGTCTCTACCCTACAACAAGTTCCACCTAATTTAGTAGAAACTGTAAACATAAACGTTTGTGCATTAGATCACAGGGGGGGCATAAATAACCATTTCATATCAATTCTCTCATGTTTACAGTTCTTTCTTAACATAGATAAAACTCTTTCCCTACTATCCCAGGAAACCTCACCTATTCCTAACTGGAAACTACATCTTATCCCTCAAACTAGATCTGACACCCCTTTGTCAGGACCGCTCCCCACAAATTGTACCCCTTCAAGGCCTTCAATCTTTAGGGAGAAATAATGACCCCTTGAGTCCTACCTCAAGTAGGCCATTGGATGGTGATTTACATTGAAGGTATAATAAACCCACTGATGGGAGGCATTACCCTCAAATTGAACACATGTCGAAGAAAGATATATAATAGACACCAAAAAAACATACTTAAACTATAATATAAAATAAATTCCAAGTTAAATGTTGTAAAGTCAAGAAACAACTACTATAGCTGAAAGGGAAAACTGCATGTATCAAAAAAATGTAAATTGACAGTGACCACGAAGCTCGAATAGCTCCTACAACCCCAAGATAGTAGTAACCAGCCGGATAGCCAACAGTATCTAAGTGACATGAAAAATAGTTTATATATACATAGGGTGAGTATAAAATTATACTCAATCGGATCATCTTTGGAGCCTCTCATGAAAAAGTAATGAAATCATAATGTACAATAAGTGAAACTAACTCATCACCTAAATATGTATATGATGTTCCTAACCTCACCATGGCTTCTCTCACCAAGTATAGCCTACATGAGAATATAATATAAAAATAATATAAAGTGTACACTTCTACAACTTCCACTCTTGTTTGTATCTTTTTCCAACAACACACATCATGAGCATCTCTATCCAAAAGGCTTTACTATAGACACTTGGGTGAAGGAACAGAAGATGCACCTGATGCAACATGACCACCACATCTACATATCCACAAGTCACATAACCTGTATCATACATTGGGTATTATACTTCAATCCATAATTACTTGTGCATTGAGAAAGTATCCTCGAGCCATCACAACCTATAAACATTACACCTATAGTAGTAAATAGGTAACTATATCCATAGCATATGTGTGTGAATAACCACAAGCCATTACATCCCTCTACACACATATATGTGGAAAGCTAACCATTAGGCCAAGAATTACATGTAACTACCAATAGAATATAGTTGGACCAAAGAGGGTAATCATCCATCCATCCTCCCACGAGTATGTTCAAGAAGACACCCCCGAGGGATCATAATCCCTTGGGTGTCAGTTTCCCTAACCAATAGGGTTATGTAGCATATAAAAAAACAAAAAATATAATATATAATATAGCTCACAACCACACTCTAGGCATATCCATGTATTAAAGTTAATTGCAGCTAGTGACTCTCGGATCACTGACTTCCACTGCTAAAATTGGGAAACCTATAAACACACAACTATTAAAGTATCTAAAATAGATTACATTATCCTTTTTTATCAGTTTCACATAAAATTAATTAATTAATTAACCATTATCATTTCCACATTACATTTCATTAGCATCCTAGCAAATATCCATGCCCTCCAGGCATTACCAAACCATTTCAAAATTTCCTTTAAATTGATACCTCAGAATTTCATCACACAAGATCCAATGCCAGGGGTTAATATAATATATTCAATCATTTATTTAGATCATTATCACTTTTCCATAATTCCACATATTCTAGAAAATCATTCTATGAATCCAAATACAAGGGGCTTAACACAGTGAGTAGATGAACTATTTGTTGATTCTTTTCCACCTATATCTAGAGAGCATTCCCATCCATCCTTGAGAAGCTAATCATAGAAATAATGTGGCATATCCCACACATATTCAAATTGTTTGGAAGGAGTGTAAGAAAGAAAATATTCCTCATGTTGTGGAAATTTTAATGAAGATAATCAAACATCATATTCAACAACAACCACACTCATATTAATGGTAAATCCTAGCTTCAACCTATTCCATCATCCCCAGTGTCCTCCCCAACACCGACATACATAAACTGATTCATCTCTCCACTATAGGTGTCAAGTACTTCCACCACCACTAGTACTCCTAACACCTACATACCATAACATCCCTCCATGCTCAGTCATCCTTGGCTCACACCACAACACAAGATGTAGGAAACAGAAAACATTTTAACTCAGATCTTGGCCTTAAAAATGGTATTTAGACCTCACACACAATGAGAACTCACATATCCAAAGCATAATGCACCAATCCTATAAAATTAGGAGGGTATCTCAGCACCCATAAGGGAATTATATTTATCAAAAAACTAGTCCATTATTCAATATTAACTTATTAGATTCAATTAAATATACATAATTGCATCCATTTTATTACCACCAAGAACAATAACAAAAACCATATTCATTAACCATTCCTATTTATATTTATATAATTAATTTATAATTAAAATTTTCTTTTCATTCATTCCCAATTTCCCGAAATAATCACATGATATATTAGTAAAGAAATGATATCACACGATCTAGAAAATCAAGAGGCAATAAAATCTCTATGCAATTGTCAGCAATTATATAGTCTTGTTTAATTATTCATTATGCCAATTTAATTTTTATCTAGTTGATAAATCATGATGACACTAAAAATTCATGACGAAGAATATAGAAGCCACAAACACCCTACCTCAAAAGGTTTTCGAAATTCTTTTCATGAGAACGAGCCATCACAACAGATCATGATCACCTCTCCTGCTACGACTGGATCCACCAAAGGAGGTTGTGGCACAACCTCATCAGCCAAAACCTAAGAATTTTCTATTAGAAACATGGAGATCATATGGAGTTACATGGAAAGGATAAACGAGAGGAAAAGGATTTAAGAACCCACAACAACAATGATAGAACATACCTTCTATAGAATACAGATCAACACTTCCTTCTTGCACCAAAATAGGGGTGCACAGGCTGGGAAAATACGATCCAATACTATAGAAAAATCACACGTATCCCAAAGAATGAAAGTTTATATGAACCTCATACGAAGAGGGAGGAGAAAAAAACAAATTATGGGAAGGCCCCTAGCATAGAACGATCAGATCCGAGACTTAGAGAACGTGAAACGGTTGAAGTTCCATTAAAGTAGGATCTCTACAACCCACATGGTTTGACCAAGTAATAACCTAGGGAACCATATAAATTTAATAATACGAGTTATGTTATTTGAACTAGCCTTAAATACCTTGAAACAAGGCCTTCAATTCATTTTAAGTCAATGAAAATGTCAAATGGGCGAAACTGTAGGAATCTAGAAATACAATTCCCCGATTGATTTGGAAACACTATAAAACCTACCAATAAATGGCCTAATGATAAATGAAATACTGACAGATGACATATCGATAAATGACCTATTGATAGGACCTCCAATAGAGGACCTATCGACTAGACCTACCAACATATGACGTACTGAATGATGACCTACCAACTGGACCTACTTACAAGACCTACCGAGAGACAACCTAACTACATGACCTACTGACAAAAAACCTATCAAAATGACAAAAAATAGGTCCTAAATATAGATGACCTACTAAAAGACGACCTACTAATGACATTGTTCATAAAAAATGATTCAATATGCATAGAACAATTAATTTTTCAAAGTGTTGGGAATATGCCACATTGACCTCCCATAAGACCTCAAACACCAGATTTCAGCAAAAGAATGGACCAGAGATGTCATTTCCATTATAGTATGTGAGATAATTAAACACACCATGAGAATAAGGGTATGTGAAACTGAGAATAATATTTAAAAACCATACCATATATATTAAAGATCATAATATTGCGTCATAATATAAATATTATAAGTTTGCAAGACAAGAATCATAAGGGAATCAAGGAACATAAATCAGGATAACTAAAAAATGGAATAATTCATTGAATTATGGTATATAAATAAGTATAAAAATCATTTACATAGTATTAATGAATCTTTTAAAAGTATGTCATAGTGGAATGTATTTACTCTCGAGACCATAATAGTAGTTAAGGTTCACATCAGAGACTATATGAATAAAAATAGTTCATTACCAAATTGGGTTCACTCACTATTTGAGTCATATTTATATCAGGATATTTAAATATTTTCCAAATTTATTTGAGGGAGATATGGTTCCCACCCATCACATGACTAAAATCATACAATCATGTGACACATGATCAAAAACCATTCATCATATCAATACCCATGAAATGAAATCTTTTTCGAAAATCATTTATCATATCAAACCCAATTATAAATAATTGGTCTCATAGACCATTTCATAATAAAATAACCCATACAAAAGAAACAATATTCATTAAAAAAAATTCATTATAATAATCAACCATCCAGACAAATAATAAATATTTTATCTTTGGATCATATCCATGGTAAAGATTGTGTCTCCCCAAAGGATTCTATATTATATGGAATATTAGTTTGAAAAAAAATCAATTGGAATATTTTATCATGAATTTATCCTTTATAACGACCCACACATTACATAAATGGTTATTACATAAAAATTTAAGTATACTTATTACAACATATAACAAAACCATGAAATGACTGTATATGTATAGTGTCTTTAGAAACTGGGAAACCTAAACAACTAGTTCATAAATCATCTACGTTGTCTCCCATTTATTTCATCATATCTAGAGTCCATTTTTGGCATATCCTACTTAATATCATTCTTCCTAACCTGGGGAAAAGAAAAAATATAAAAAATGGTGAGCTCAAATGCTCATTAAGGGTAAACAAAATAATTATCAAACATATCATATTCATAAGAACATAACATTTTGAAAATCTAATCCTGCAAAAGAGATCATAACATGGGATAAATCATAAAAGTGAAATGTAATCCCAATAATCATTACATTGAACATGAAGCTTTTTGGAATACACACATAATCATAGAAAATCATTTCTTAGTAGTCAATACTCGTTTCCAAGACAATCTTAGCGGACAAAGTCCATTTCTGAACCGAGTTCACTCCTCGTTTCAGTCATGTTTCACTGAACTGGTTTAACCTGTCATTCCAGCCATGTCTATCTCCTGAGATATAAATATTTACCCAATTAATTGGACGGATATTTATGTCCCACCCATCTCACAATGAAAAAATTCTTATGTGTTCCAAAAAATCATAAATCATACAACATAACATAACCCAAGTAATAAAAATGGGATTCTTAAAAATCATAACATAATCCATAAAAGGACATTGAAAAAATAATTTCATAATAACATAATCAAATAAATTTAAGAATAGGGATTTGAATAGAACCCTATATTATCTTAGATGGAAAATAATTTTGATAAAACACTTGAACTCCATTCTTGAGGAAAATATCCTTTCTACTTCAAAAACATTTTTCCATTATTAACATGTCATACATGTTTAAAACTAAAAGAAGATGATTAAAAATAAACTTGAAAATTTTTAAAGGAATCATCATGGAAATAATTTTCTATAAAATCATAAAAATCCATTCATGTCGTATAAGTTAAAAAAACATTCTTCTCATACTTTGGCCGGAAAAGTCAAAAAGTACCTCGTACGAAAAACGACAAAATATTCCTGTCATTTATTTTACTAAAAACTCATTGAAGGGTAAAATTGAATTTAAACAATGTAGTATGATATAAATAATACTAAATATTGAGGAAACATGGATGTGGATGATAAATATTCCCCAGTAAATTCGAGAGTATAAACAATCTCGGATAAATATTGAGATTGCGAGATTTTCCCTTACCTTATGTCTGATATGCTTCGTATGAATCCAAAACTCATGTAATATGGTTTAAATAATGTCAATTGACTTATTACAGAATCATATTCATTGTTATGATATCATATATGGTCATATTTGTATCTTCCTAGTAGTAATATTTCATTGTTACTTGTTATTCGGGTGTTTATTTCATTATGTTCTTATGCGTGTTTTGTCGAATAAATTCTTATTAATCTTTATAGGATATAGATATATCATTTAAATAATGGTATTAGTGTAATATATATCATATTAATTCATTAAATTCATTTTTATAATCATTATTCAATGAATATCATATAAAACGAGTTGCATCACATCGTGGAGACGGTTGGTCGTACGTACGCACGAGCGATGATATCGTTGCCATGATCGTGGAATTGTATTGAAGTGTATGTCTAAGATTCAGAATCAATACCACTTTACAATAATCATATATAGTTATTTATTTTCACCATTATAGCCATCCACGTAAGGTGGTGGTGGAAAACATATTACACCTGGACGTGGAGACTGTATTCCCTACGTACGCACACATGGTGATTTTGTTTACTGTAGGATGGATAAGTGGTGAAATAGGGTTTTTTAATATTTATAATAACATATCAGTATGTTAGGGATACTGATGTTATTACTTAATAATTAAAAAACTAAATAAGAGGGAGTAGAAGAAGAATGGAACTTGAAGACCACGGTAGAAGGTATTACCTCTTTCTCGAAGTGCCTCCTTTAAACATTCTCTTAGGGCACTAGAGTTGGCCTTTTGAGAAGACCAGTACCTATAGTAGGTTTCTAAGGAAGTGGGGAAGTAAAATGGACAGGGTTTGGCTGAGCTTGAAGGCTCAAATTGGTGTGAGGAGGAGAGGGAGGAGGTTCCCTTTTATAAGGGAGGAGAGGGGCACCTTTGGAAATATAAGAAATATTAGTTTATATTAAATCCCAACCCCACATAAAAACTTCCAAAATGACTCATATTTTAAGATTATATGAGACGGCATTATAATCTCATAAACCAATAAAATTTATATATTTTAGGAATTTATTTTAAAAATTATCAACTTTATTTATCCTTATTTATCAATTCAATGTTATTTGTGGTAATAATATTATAAATTTTAAATTATTATAAATAATTACATATGTGTTGTGAATTTTCCGTAATTTCACACTTTATGAAATTGTCGACCATATAAATTTTAATTTATAATTTTTAAATATTTTTGTGATTTTAAACAATTTTATAATATGTTATTTTTATAAAATAACAATAGTGTCAATTTTTACACTATTCATTTATTTGAATTTAAATAAAATATATACAAAATATATGTTCGAACTAAAAGCTTTAATAGATTCATAAAATGTCATATGCTTCTAAAAAATTAGTGGATCACATTAAATATTTCATATAATATTTATTTTTGTGTTTTTAAAACCATTTATTTGATATTTGTATTAATAAAATATTTCAACATCACTATTGTGTAATAATTAATGATAATTATTTAATCCCTAAAAATTCTAAATAAATTCATATGATGTAGATAATTTTATTATATTTCTAGAGACTATTAATGTGGAGACCTGAAGCTTATCGTACATGGACATTACATTACTTTTGCGGAATACTTAGTACATAACAAAAACACACACACAAGGATCGTAATAGTTTTGTATCTTTGGAAACTCGGAACGTAATCTTCTAATTGTGGTGAAATATCTTCAATATCTCCCATAAAGATCTTCCCTTTTTTTTTACCTAAAACCTTTCTTTATATCCTGGGGAAAAGAAAACATAAAAGGGTGAGCTCAAATGCTCAGCAAGGGAAAATAAAGGAAATAAAAATCATATCATATCTTTTTGAAAATCATAACCTGCAAAAGAGATCATAATATCTTAACATGGAACAAATCATAGAAGTGAAAATGAGATCCCCATAATAATAACATGAAACTTGAAACTTTGTGTAATGCACACATAATCATGGAAAATCATTTCTTGTTAGTCATGACTCATTTCCAAGACTATCTTAGTGGACAAAGTTCCTTTCTGAACCGAGTCACCCTCGTTCCAGTCCTGTTTCACTGAACCGGTATAACCTACCGTTCCAGCCCTGTCTATCTCATGAGATATAAAATCTTTACCCAATGAATTGGAGGGAGATATAGGTCCCACCCATCTTATAATGAATCTTTTCTTATGTGTGCCACATAATCATAAATCATACATCATCGCATAACACATGTAACAAAAATGGGATTCTTGAAACATCATGACATCATAAAACAAATAATATAAGGTAAATGACTTCATAAAAATAATTTCCTCAAAACATAATCAAATCAATGTAATAATAGGGATAAAAACAGAAGCCTATATTATCATAGATGGAAAATAATTTTGATAAAACATTTGAACTCCATTCTTCAGGAAAATATCCTTTCTACTTCAAAAACATTTTTCCTTTCATAACATGTCATACGACATTAAAATAAAAGAAGTTTATTAGAAATAAACTTGAAAACTTGTAAAGGATGTTTCTTGGAAATATTGTTTTAAAAATCCATTCATGCTGTATAAGTTAAAAAAAAAATCTTCTCGTACTTTTGTCGGAAAATTCAAAAAGTACCTCGTACGAAAAACGACAAAAGATTCCTTTCATATCCTTTACTAAAAACTCACCTAAGGGTAAAATTGGATTTAAACAATTGTAGGTGGATGGAAATAATATTAAATATTGAGGAAACATGGATTTAGATGATAAAATACACCCCAGTAAATGCCAAAGTATAAACAATCTCGGATAAAAATGAGATTGTGATATTTCCCTTACCTTAGGTCTGATTTGCTTTGTACATGTCCGAAGCTCCTGTATAATTGTTTAAATAATGTTATTGACTTATTCCAGAATCATACATATTGATATGATATCATATATGGTCATATTCTTAGCTTCTTGTTAGTAATATTTCATTGTTACTTGTTACTCGGGTCTTTATTGCCTTTTGTTCTTATTTGTGTTTTGCCGAATAAATTCTCATTCTTCTTTTAAGTTTATAGATGCCTTATATACAGAATGTTATTAGTGTAACATATATCATATTTATTCATTCAATTCATTTATATAATTACTATGTAATGATGATCACGTAGAACGAGTCGCATCACATCGTGGAGACGGTATTCCGTACGTACGCACGAGTGATGATATCGTTCCTATGATCGTGGAATTGTATTGGAGTATATATATATTATTTCAGTATCAATATTACTTTATAATAATCATTAATAGTTACTCATTACACCATTATACCCATCCTTGTAAGGTGGTGGTGGAAAATAGATTACACCACGGCGTGGAGACGGTATTCCGTACGCACGCGCGGTGATTTCAATTTTCCGTAGGATGGATAGAAGGTGAAATAGGGTTGTTTCATATTTATAATAACATATCAGTATGTAAGTAATACTGATGTTATTACTTTATAATGAAACAACTAAAGAAGAAGATGTTGAAGAAGAAAGAAATTGAAAAGATCGGTAATGGATATTACCTCTTCTTTGGAACGCCTCTTTGAATCCTCCACACAGGGAACTAAGATTAGTCTTTGAAGAAGACCAGGAACTCTAGGATTATTATAGGGAAGTGGAGAGGAGAAAATGGCAGGGTTTGGATGAGCTTGAGTGCACAAATTGGTGTGAGGAGGAGGGGGAGGAGGTGCCCTTTTATAAGGGAGGAGAGGGGCACCTTAGAAATATCTCAAAATATTATTTTATATTAAAGTCAAAATCGGTTTATAATGGTTCCAAAGGGTCTTATTTCGAAGCTAAAGTGGGGATGGGTCGAAATCCTATCATCCAATAGGATTTAGACAAGTTTAGGGTATTATTTTAACCTTATCAATTAGATATAACTCTAAGTTAAATAATTTAACTTTTACCGTGTCTTTTTGTTTTCTTTCACTATATGGTTAATACACTTACTATAACATGCCAAACGAACCCCAAATTGTATATTATTAATACATATATCCTTATCCAAGTCATTTGGCTGAACCTTATATTTTTAGGAATAAAATAACAATTAATAATATTTTATTTTATTTAAAAACTATTTTGTGTCAATTTTGACGCTATTTGATATATGATTTTTGTGAAAGTCATAACAGAATTATATGTTCAAACCAAGTTGATTAAATCAACACTAATATATCATAGTAACCTATAAAATTAGTTTAATTCATAAAAACTCTCAAATTATATTTATTTGGGTATTTATAACATCAATTATGTCAATATTTCATTAATAAGATAATTACTGCATCATCGTTGT
This sequence comes from Viscum album, assembly GCA_963277665.1. Taxonomy (NCBI): domain Eukaryota; kingdom Viridiplantae; phylum Streptophyta; class Magnoliopsida; order Santalales; family Viscaceae; genus Viscum; species Viscum album. The sequence goes on from OY728127.1 coordinate 278,407,059, forward strand.
GTCATAAATAAATTAAATTATTTAATGACTAAAAATTATAAATAAAATACCATTATGTAGGAAATATTTTTATATTTCTAATGAATATTTATAATCGAATGTATCTTATGTATAACCCTATATTAAAAATGTTTTAGTAAATAAACTTTTATTTTAACTCTTTTAACTCTTCTTTGAATTAAATAATAATAAATGTCCTAATCTAATCCAAGTGGGCCTAAATGGTCATATTTTATTCCTAAGATTGTTTTGGGTCGAATTACACTTATCCAATAGAATTTGGACATGTGTTAGGGTAATAATAATATCATTTGTACCCTTAATTACCCTATTTACTTTTAACCGTGGTAAAAAAATTAAAAAGTTACTATTCACCAAAAAATTATTTTCATCACATTGAACCAAATTTTACCTACTGACATCAACTGTGTCTCTTGGATTTTTGAAATTCCACTCACAGATGCGGTAAAATTAAGTTTAATGAACAATTTAGTTTTTTTAACTACCACTTAGTGGTTTCACTATTCATCAAAAATTGAATGTTTTCAGAAAAATACCAAAAATTAGGCCTAAGATATATTTGATATTATGAACTCAAAAATGATTTCTATTTTACCAAATTCAAAACATATCAGTTGCATTAATTAATTTAAAAATTAATTCCCGTCGTCAAAACAAAAGTCGTGTTTTTAAGAGATAATAACTATCAAAAGATTGACACTTGTTTATAACTCGTTTAAATGTGAAATTACATCCAATGACCAACATTGTATTAAATTGTAAAAATATATTCTAAATATACTTTAAAACCACTCAAATTAATAATTTATCACTATTAATTATTTCGATTGAAAAAGTTGTTTTTAATTAAAATTTAGTAATTTTCACTATTCATCAAAATATGAAAGTTATCCGAAAATTACCAAAATTTCACCCTAAGCTAATTTCGATATTCCAAATCCATAAATGAAGTCCATTTTGAAAAATAAAATTTAAAAAATTTCAAAAAGTGGTTATTACTATTCATAATGGCTAGTTTTAATAATATTTTAATAGCATATCTTTGTTTAGTGAAACTCGGTATTGCGTACAACACACGCTATCGTGGAAGGTCGCGATTGCGTGTAATTCAAGCGAGGTCAGAGATGTGTGTTGTGAAAGCTCCTTTTGGTGTAGCATATAACATAAGACATTAATGAAATTAAAAATAATATTTTTCATAAAATCTCGGGGTGTTACATTCTACCCCCCTTAAAATGAATTTCCCCCTCGAAATTCGTCGGGGTTATAAATGGTTTACTATTCGAAAGTTTCGTTAATCGAAACCCATATCGTAAAAAGGAATACCAAAACCAATCTTTAAAAACAAAAGTATGAAATTTAACGTTTACCCAAATAAACTAATCACTGGGTTTCCACATAGGTGAAAATATGGATATGGAAGAGAAATCTAACCATCATGTTATGATGGAGAGTAGTAGAGAACATGGCTATGGAAAAGCTAGCAATCAAAAATCCATAAATTTGTGACGATCTAAGGTACCATCTGATTAATCAGATATAAGAGTACTAGGACAAAATTTTTGGTTTTCAAGATCGTTTCCCTAAAGTTGAAGAATTTGAATTAGAATAAATACTTACTTTATTTTGGTACAATCTCACTGTTGTTCGTGCCTTGAACAATTTCCAATTCATATCTTAAATAAATGAAGTTGAATTTGTTATTCGTGAAGTGTTAGCAGATCACGTGATAGAATGATGGGTCATTCCATCTGTCTCAAACAAAAGGTTAGAAAAAGTTATTAAATATACAAAAGTCATTCTATAGTGAGATTAATCATATATGGTTCCTAAAATGGACTTATACTTCTTATATCATACTGCTTAATATAATAAAACTAGTTTCTACTAAACAGGGACTTCCTGTAGGCCAGTGGTAGGCGATAAAGGCCAGTCGCACTTCGGTTGTGGGTTCGATTCCCACAGCCTTGTCCGACGCCATGGGCTGTCGCCCGTCCTGCAGGTTGTCCTTTTTCTAAAACTATATTACTGTAACATCCCATCAATAATATCAAAAAAACTTTTATCCCTAAACAATACTAACTTATGTCCAACATAATGCATTCCAATATTTAGGTTTATCCATAGTACTGCAGTCCACTCTCATAACATAGTGAAAACGATTACCAGAGATTTAACACCATCGTCGATCCCCATATATCATAAGGTATGTTTTGTTGGTCACATTCCAATCATTTCAAAGTCCTTAATCGCGTATTCTCTTGAATACCTTAGTGAAAACCTGAATGCAGTTAAAAGTTAACACTTTCCACATACCAAAATCCTCAAAATTCTATATACTCAAACCATGATATCACTTAGTCCTTATATCAATCATGAGCTCATGAATACTGTTAAACATTTCATTTTCTCGTTTTCCCTTCATTATGTGCATATCATCTTATTTCCAAAAATATCTCAATCACTTTGAATACCACATTAGACCAATACATAAATATTCCAATACTCCATGATACAACATTATTTTGGAATCCCATTACATAAACACTTAATCATTCCACCACATCGTTTTCATATTCAACATCGCCAATAGTGATCGCATGTGACTTCCCTTTGTCCTTTGCCTTAAGCGGTTGCTCATGTCGATCATCACTAACCCTTGGATTAGGGAATTTATTATCATAATGCCCCATTTCCTTGCGCTTGAAGCATTGAAGTGTTGGTGGTGCGTTCTCTACTGTGTTTGCTTTGTTCACATCATTAGAAACCCTTTTTCCATTACTTCGACACTCAGCTACTCGACGACCTTCTTTTCCACACGTAAAACATTTTCTAGTCCCTTTAAGACAATCTCCACCATTCTTCTTTCCACACTTTGTGCATAAGGAAACATTCATCTTCTTTTCACCATTATTCTGAGATTTCTCTTTGAACTCCATCTTTCGTTTCTTGTCAAAACAATGAGATGGATATGTAACACCAACTTCCATTTCTACCTTGATATCACAATGCACAATTTCTTCATAGCTAATGAAGTCTCTTATAGCTAATTCCCTTCGAAGACTTGGTTTTAAGCCACTGAAAAATCGATCAACTTTACTTTTTGGTTGGATGATAATGCCAGATGCATACCTTGCAAGTCTTGTAAAATTCGCTTCGTATATACCAATAGATTCATCATCCTTTTGCTTTAGTTCAAGAAACTCCTTCTCCATCTTTGTTCGAAGAATACGAGGGATGTACTTACTGAAAAACAAGTTCTTGAACTCGTCCCATTCCATGGACTCAATTTCTTCTCTTGGCCTCGTATTCTTGATAATATTCCACCATTGATCAGCTTCACCTTCCAAACGATATACTGCTAAGATGACTTTATCATGCTCAGAACATTGAAGAACTGAAAATACCTTTTCAGTGGTACTGATCCATTGTTCAGCAACAAGTGGATCAGAAGACCCACTGAATGAAGGTGGACGTTGCCTCATGAAGGACTCAATAGAATATTGTTCCCTTCTCTGCTCATTTGGAAGTCCAGAATGATTCATAGCTTGTGTAAGTATAGAAATAAGATTTTGCACTCCATCTCCCATAACATTTGTTTGTTCAGGAGGGCAATCATTGCATTTTCTATTGCATTGATCAACACGGTTCCTTCAGGTTCCAGCCATCGTCTAAAACCCAAAAAGAATAGTGTGAGAGGCAAAAATCATGCAAGGGAAAACAACATAATAAAGGGGGAGTACCTTCAATATCTAACATCTTTGGTTTAATTCTATGATCGTTAGCGTAATTCTAGTACTATAACCTATACGTATACTTAAACTTAGGTACATCCCTAGACATACCTTAGAAATATCTCTAGGGATCTCCCTAACGTTTTCGCATCCTAGTTTCCAAAGGTTGACTAAACCTTTCCTCTGATACCAACTGTAGAGACCTGAAGCTTATCGTACATGGACATTACATTACTTTTGCGTAATACTTAGTACATCACAAAAACACACACACAAGGATCGTAATAGTTTAGTGTCTTTGGAAACTCAGAACGTAATCTTCTAATCGTGGTGAAAGATCGTCAATATCTCCCATAAATATCTTCCCTTTTTTTTACCTAAAACCTTTCTTTATATCCTAGGGAAAAGAAAACATAAAAGGGTGAGCTGAAATGCTCAGCAAGGGCAAATAAAGGAAATAAAAATCATATCATATCTTTTTGGAAATCATAACCTACAAAAGAGATCATAATATCTTAACATGGAACAAATCATAGAAGTGAAAATGAGATCCCCATAATCATAACATGAAACTTGAAACTTTGTGGCATGAACACATAATCATGGAAAATCATTTCTTGTTAGTCATGACTCATTTCCAAGACTATCTTATTGGACAAAGTCCCTTTCTGAACCGAGTCACCCTCGTTCCAGTCCTGTTTCACTGAACCGGTATAACCTACTGTTCCAGCCCTGTCTATCTCATGAGATATAAAATCTTTACCCAATGCATTGGAGGGAGATATAGGTCCCACCCATCTTATAATGAATCCTTTCTTATGTGTGCCACATAATCATAAATCATACATCATCGCATAACACATGTAACAAAAATGGGATTCTTGAAACATCATGACATCATAAAACAAATCATATAAGGTAAATGACTTCATAAAAATAATTTCCTCAAAACATAATCAAATCAATGTAATAATAGGGATAAAAACAGAACCCTATATTATCTTAGATGGAAAATAATTTTGATAAAACATTTGAACTCCATTCTTGAGGAAAATATCCTTTCTACTTCAAAAACATTTTTCCTTTCATAACATGTCATACGACATTAAAATAAAAGAAGTTGATTAAAAATAAACATGAAAACATGTAAAGGAAGTTTCTTGGAAATAATGTTTTAAAAATCCATTCATGCCGTATAAGTTAAAAAAAACATTCTTCTCGTACTTTTGTCAGAAAAGTCAAAAAGTACCTCGTACGAAAAACGACAAAAGATTCCTTTCATATCATTTACTAAAAACTAACCTAAGGGTAAAATTGGATTTAAACAATTGTAGGAGGATGGAAATAATATTACTTATTGAGGAAACATGGATTTGGATGATAAAATACACCCCAGTAAATGCCAAAGTATAAACAATCTCGGATAAAAATGAGATTGTGATATTTCCCTTACCTTAGTTCCGATTTTATTTGTACGTGTCCGAAGCTCCTGTATAATGGTTTAAATAATGTTATTGACTTATTCCAGAATCATACATATTGATATCATATCATATATGGTCATATTCTTAGCTTCTTGTTAGTAATATTTCATTAATACTTGTTACTCGGGTCTTTGTTGCCTTTTGTTCTTATGCGTGTTTTGCCGAATAAATTCTTATTATTCTTTTAATGTTATAGATGCCTTATATCCATAATGGTATTAGTGTAACATATATCATATTTATTCATTCAATTCATTTATATAATTACTATGTAATGATGATCATGTAGAACGAGTCGCATCACATCGTGGAGACCGTATTCCGTACGTACGCCCGAGTGATGATATCGTTCCTATGATCGTGGAATTGTATTGGAGTATATATATATATTATTTCAGTATCAATATTACTTTATAATAATCATAAATAGTTACTCATTACACCATTATACCCATCCTTGTAAGGTGGTGGTGAAAAATAGATTACACCACGGCGTGGAGACGGTATTCCGTACGTACGCACGCGCGGTGATTTCATTTTTCCATAGGATGGATAGAAGGTGAATTAGGGTTGTTTCATATTTATAATAACATATCAGTATGTAAGTAATACTTATGTTATTACTTTATAATGAAACAACTAAAGAAGAAGATGTTGAAGAAGAAAGAAATTGAAAAGATCGGTAATGGATATTACCTCTTCTTTGGAACGCCTCTTTGAATCCTCCACTTAGGGAACTAAGATTGGTCGTTGAAGAAGACCAGGACCTCTAGGATTATTCTAGGGAAGTGTAGAGGAGAAAATGGCAGGGGTTTCCCGAGCTTGAGTGCTCAAATTGGTGCGAGGAGGAGGGGGAGGAGGTGCCCTTTTATAAGGGAGGAGAGGGGCACCTTAGGAATATCTCAAAATATTATTTTATAATAAATTCAAAATCGGTTTATAATGGTTCCAAAGGGTCTTATTTAGAAGATAATGTGGGGATGGGTCGAAATACTATCATCCAATAGGAGTTAGACAAGTTTAGGGTATTATTTTAACCTTATCAATTAGATTTAACTCTAAGTTAAATAATTTAACTTTTACCGTGTCTTTTTATTTTCTTTCACTATATGGTTAATAGACTTACTATAACTTGCCAAAAGAACCCCAAATTGTATATTATTAATACATATATCCTTATCTAAGTCATTTGGACGAACCATAGATTTTTAGGAATAAAATAACAATTAATAATATAATATTTTATTTAAAAACTATTTTGTGTCAATTTTGACGCTATTTGATATATGATTTTTGTGAAAGTCATAACAGTATTATATGTTCCAAACAAGTTGATTAAATCAACACTAATATATTATATTAACATGTAAAATTAGTGTAATTCATAAAAAGTCTCAAATTATATTTATTTGGGTATTTATAACATCAATTATGTCAATATTTCATTAATAAGATAATTACTGCATCATCGTTGTGTCATAAATAAATTAAATTATATAATGACTAAAACTTATAAATAAAATACCATTATGTAGGAAATATTTTTATATTTCTAATGAATATTTATAATCGAATTTATCTTATGTATAACCCTATATTAAAAATGTTTTAGTAAATAAACTTTGATTTTATCTCTTTTAACTCTTCTTTGAATTAAATAATAATAAATGTCCTAATCTAATCCAAGTGGGCCTAAATGGTAATATTTTATTCCTAAGATTGTTTTTGGTCGAATTAAACTTATCCAATAGAACTTGGACATGTTTTTGGGTAATAATAATATCATTTTTACCCTTAATTACCCTATTTACTTTTAAACGTGGTAAAAAAAGTAAAAAGTTACTATTCACCAAAAAATTATTTTCATCCCATTGAACCACATTTTAGTTACTGACATCAACCGTGTCTCTCCGAGTTTTGAAATTCCACTCACAGAAGCGGTAAAATTAAGTTTTATGAACAATTCAGTTTTTTTATCTACCACTTAGTGGTTTCACTATTCATCAAAAATTGAAAGTTTTCAGAAAAATACAAAAAATTAGGCCTAAGCTATATTTGATATTATGAACTCAAAAATGATTTCTATTTTAGCAAATTCAAAACATATAAGTTGCATTAATTAATTTAAAAATTAATTCCCGTCGTCAAAACAAAAGGCGTGTTTTTAAAAGATAATAACTATCAAAAGATTGACACTTGTTTATAACTAGTTTAAATGTGAAATTATATACAATGACCAACATTGTATTAAATTGTAAAAATATATTCTAAATATACTTTAAAACCACTCAAATTAATAATTTATCACGATTATTTATTTTGATTGAAAAATTTGTTTTTAATTAAAATTTAGTAATTTTAAATATTCATCAAAATATGAAAGTTATCCGAAAATTACCAAAATTTCACCCTAAGCTAATTTTGATATTCCGAATCCATAAATGAAGTCCATTTTGAAAAATAAAATTTAAAAAATTTCAAATAGTGGTTATTACTATCCATAACGGCTAGTTTTAATAATATTTTAATAGCATATCGTTGTTTAGTGAAACTCGGTATTGCGTACAACACACGCTATCGTGGAAGGTCGCGATTGTGTGTAATTCAAGCCAGGTCAGAGATGTGTGTTGTGAAAGCTCCTTTTGGTGTAGCGTATAACACCAGACATTAATGAAATTAAAAATAATATTTTTCATAAAATCTCGGGGTTTTACAATTAATGTTGGAAGTTTCCTGAAGTTTATCACTAAATTAAAATTATTATACTTATAAGATCTAATAGAGTGACATGTTGTCACTTTCTTTGGTTTAAATAATAATTATATTATTTCATGGTCAAAAGACAATGAAATGAATTTAGTATGACACTTAGGTGATATGGGTCGACATTTATTCATCCAATATATTTTTGGCAGGTGTTATTGTAATTTTATAATCTTATATTTACCCTTAATTACCTGATTTACCTTTAACTATGGTAAATAAAATTTACAGTAGTTACTATTCATAATGCCCAAAAATAAAAAGTAGCCTATTAACATAATTTGGACCCAATGATTCCAAATATGGAATCCAATTTTTAAAATTCAAAACACATAAGTTACTGTAATTAATTTAAAATTAATCCTGTTGTTACGAAAACCGGTTTAAGAAGTTAAAACATTTCCAATGATTGAAATGTATTTACCTATGAATTCAATGTGAAATTAATTCTAATGAAATAAATTATATTAAATGGTAAAAACATATTCTATTTATACTTTTAAACCATTCAATATTATAATTTAACCATATAAATTATCTCAATGAAAAAAGTTGTTTTTAATTAAAAATTAGCGTATTTTTACTGTTCATCAAAATATGAAAGTTATCAGAAAAGTATCAAAAATTTATCCAAAGTAAATTTTTATATCATGATTGTAAAGAAGAATTTTATTTTGTAAAATTGAACTTATAAACATGTCAAAAAATATATTTAATGTGGGTGCGCCATTAAAAGGTAGCAAAACTGCATTTTTTGGAAAATAGTTATTTTACCTGAAAAAATTATTTTCTTCACATAAAATGTTCTAGAAAATATGTAAGATGATTAATAATGTTATAAAATTTGAGATTCAGTTTATACTATTCATAATGTAAAGTTTATAATATTATAATACTATAGTTTTGTTTAGTGGAACTCGGTGTTGCGTACTACACATGCTATCGAGGAAGGTCGTGATTGTGTGTAACGCAAGCCAAGCTAGTGTTGTGTGCCGTTAAAGATTACTTTAATGTTGCATATATCATAAGATATAAAAAAATATACATCTCATAAAATATCAGGGTGTTACATTCTACCCCCCTTAAAATGAATTTCTCCCTTGAAATTCTTCACTTTGTAACAAACTGATGAGGATACCTCTCCTTCATCATATCCTCAAGTTCCCATGTAGCTTATTCTAATTGATGGTTCCTCCATAAAACATTCACCAAGACAGTGGTCTTGTTCCGTAGGACTTTTTTACTATGATCCAGAATCTTTATCGATTGTTCTTCATAAGAAAGATCTTGCTCCAACTGTATAACTTCCGAGCTTAGTACATGTGAAGGATCAGGTATGTACTTCCTTAGGAGAGATACATGGAACACATCATGAACTTGAGAGAGATTCGGTGGAAGTGCCAATCGGTAAGCTACCTTCCCAACACGATTTAGAATTTCAAAAGGACCGATATATCTAGGGCTCAAATTTCCCTTCTTTCCAAATCTCATTACCCTTTTCTAGGGAGATATTTGTAAGAACACTTTATCACCCACTTCAAACTCTAGGTCTTTTCTTCGGTTGTCGGCATAACATTTCTGTCGACTCTGAGCTTCTCTTATGTGTTTTTGAATACATCGGAGCTTTTCTTCCTTCTCATCAACAATATCCGGTCCTAATAGATTTCCTTCCCCAACATCATCCAAACAAGTTGGAGTTCTGCATTTCTTTCCATTGAGGGCTTCATAAGGAGCTATCTGCATACTGGAGTGAAAGATATTATTATAATAAAATTCCACCAAATATAGGTGTTGATCCCAACCACCGTTGAAATCCATAGAGCAAGCTCTCAACATGTTTTCTATAGTTTGAATTTTCCTCTCAGAGGACCCTCTGTCTGAGCATGGTAAGCAGTGCTGAAACTCAACTCTGTATCTAGAGCATGCTGAAGACTTCGCCAGAATTTCAAGGTAAACCTCGGATCCGAATCAGATATAATGGAAAGTGGTACTCCATTCAATCTTACCACTTTTGTTACATATATCCTGGAAAGCTGCTCAAGAGAAAAATCTTCTCTAATAGCAATAAAGTGTGCCGATTTCGTAAGACGATCAACTATAACCCAGATAGCTTTATTACCTTTGGATGTTTTAGGAAGTCCAGTGACAAAGTCCATAGTGATGTTTTCCCATTTCCATTCTGGTATGGGTAATAGTTGTAACATTCCCTTAGACTTTTGTCTCTCATCTTTCACTTGCAAAAAAACCAAGAATCGAGAGACATATTCAGCAACATCTCTTTTCATGCCATCCCACCAGAAGTACTCTTTCAGGTCCCTATACATTTTCGTGATTCTAGGATGAATAGAGAATTAAGAACTATGAGCCTTATCCAGTAGATCCTTCTATAATTCTGGTATGGGAGGAACACAAACCCGATTCCTGAACCTTATTATCCCATTACAATCAAGGTTGAATTCAGGAACAATTCTCACCTTCTTTTGTATCTCTACATCTTCTTTCTATGCCTCTTTAATCTACACGTGTATAGATGGTTGAACATTCATTTGAGAAAGATAATATTTTTCCCCTTCCATTATAATTCCAAGATCCATCCTTTGTAAATCTAAAAATATTGCATCTTTTGTGATCCTCATCATGGATAAGCTAGCATGGTCTTATCGACTTAATGCGTCTGCCACCTTATTTGCTTTCCCAGGTTGATTATGAATTGGGAAGTCGTAATCCTTAATCATCTCCAACCATCTTCTTTGATGCATATTTAGCTCCTTTTATGAGAAATTATACATTAAACTTTTATGATCAATATAAATATCACACATTTCACCATAAAGATAATACCTCCAAATCTTTAATGCAAAGATTACAGTAGCTAACTCCAAATCATGAGTTGTGGAATTTTGCTCATGGATTTTCAACTATCGTGAGGCATAACCTATCACCATATCATTTTTCATAAGAACAAACCCCATCCCCTTCTTGGATGCATCACTGTAGATCACAAACCATTCTCCACTACAAGGTAGTGTGAGAACATGTGCCCTGGATAAACTTCTTTTCAACTCCGTGAAATTCTCTTCACATTCCATCGTCCAAAAAAACTTATCTCCTTTTCCGAGTCAACTTGGTGAGTGGGTTAGATAACATTGAAAAATAATACATAAAATTTCTGTAATATCCCGCCAAACCAAGAAAACTTCAGATCTCTGTTATTGTTATTGGTCGCGACCATCTTTCGATAACCTCTATTTTTGCAGGATCCATAGTTATCCCCTATTTTGAGATTATGTGACCCAAAAATGAAACTTTTTGATGCCAAAATTCACACTTGGTAAATTTGGCATAAAGCTTCTCATTTCTTAGGATCTTTAATACAATTTTCAAGTGATCATCATGTTCTTCCTTTCTCATTTAATAGATAAGAATATCATCTATAAAGACTACCAAAAACTGATAAAGATAGTCTCTAAAGACTCTATTCATCAGATCCATGAAGATAGCAGGGGCATTAGTAAGACCAAATGGCATCACTATAAATTCATAGTGTTCATACCTTATACGGAAAGTCGTCTTTGGAACATCCTCCATTTTGACCCTTAATTGAGGATACCCTGAATGAAGATCAATCTTGGAAAATTATTGAGCTCCGCATAGTTGTTCAAATAGGTCATCAATGCGTGGGAGAAGATATTTGTTCTTGATTGTGATCTTGTTAAGTTCTTGATAATCAATGTAGAGTCTCATTGATCCATCTTTCTTCTTAACAAACAGAACAGGTGCTTCCCAAGGTGACGCACTAGGGCGTATAAATCCATTATCAGGATTCTCTTGGAGTTGCTTCTTCAATTCCAGCAACTCAATTGGGGCCATTCTATAAGGTGTCTTTGAAATAGGCAAAGCACCCGGTACGAGTTCTATTGAAAACTCAACTTCATGATTTGGTGGAAGACCTAGAAATTCCTCCGGAAAGATGTCATCAAACTCCCGTACAATGGGCTTATTATTAATCGTGAGTTTATATCCAACCATTTGAGATAAATAACCTTCATTTAGTCGAATCAGGACCCTTAAGATGGAAGAAATTTCCACTGGAAGGTTATGTTTATCCTTGCATCGATAGACGATCATAGATTGATCTGGAATATGAAATGTGACTTCCCTTCTTTGAAAATTGATATCAGATCCATATAAATAAATCCAATCAATGCCAAGAATCACATCAAACTCCACTATAAGAAGGATCACAAGATTTTCAGGATGCACTTTCTAAAAAACATCAATCAGAGAAGAATTGTAAACTTTTGATGCAACTGTTGTTCCATTAGGAGTTGTCACAGCCAACTCAACATCTAATTGTTGAGGTAATACGGAGATACCCTTAGAAAATTCTTTAGAAATAAAAGAGTGGGTGGATCCAGAATCAAATAAAACATTTGCTACTTTAGAGTGAATGGTATGGGTACCTCTCACCACTTCATTTTCGTAATCCACTTCGCTGATATTAATTGCATGTGACTTTCCTTTTTCTTTGGCCTTAAGTGTTTTTTGATGTCGATCATCATCATCAACCCTTGGATTTGGGTGTTGATTGGAATAATTCCCCATCTCCTTGCACTTGTGATGTTATTAATATTTTCATGACTTATTATATTCCCCCTTTACTTATTTTATATGAAATGTGCATAATTTGTGTGAAATATTAATGTTTTAATATTAAGTATAATATTTGAGCATTTTTAGAAGTAGTCCAATTGAGTGTGTTTAATGTTTTAATTATAACTGTCACTATACTGATCCAAATTGTATGGTTCTTGTTTTTTAGGATTCTCCTTTCAATATACAACATTTCATTAGAAGAAACCATGATCCAATTCTGCCATTTGAAGGGTCATATGGTTCTCACAAACAAGACCAAAGAATCTGTGAACAAACTGGACCAGCCTTGAAGATTGATTTACTGGGCTCAATACAGAAGTCCAAAAACACTAACTCTTCACAATAATTCTGGGGACACTACATCTCATCTTGGATAAAAATTCTATGGCCCAAATCCAAGTACAAGGGGCCCAAATGAAGCTTTGAAGTCCAGCCCACCATTCTGTCCGACAATTAAAATCAGTATACTATTCATGCCATATCACATGATGTAAGAATCCAATAGAGCTGATATTTTTCAGTGGGAAAGAGGAGATATAGGTGGCCGAATTTGTTGAATAAGTCATTCGGATTTGAAGGCATATTCCTGTTCAAAAGTCCATTCAAATTTTGGCCATCGAAAAAGCATGGATAGAAATGGACAGTTTACCTTTGTTTAATAAAACCGCCATAACATTGGCTCCACTTGTCCAAATGCCTCCATATTTTGTCAGAAGTCGGAAAAAATTATTATCTACAACTTTTAAGAAGGAGATATTTATAGATTCGGCTGTCTGAATAGCCAAATTGGCGATGCAAGAGGAGGGACAGATTGGGAATGCAAACAGTCCACTCCTTGGGCTATAAATACTCTCCCCTTCTCTCCTTGAGAGGGGTTGGCATTTCAGAAGAGAGGAGATAATATTGGCACGACCAAAGCTTTTACAAAGGATTGGGAGGACCTTCCATACTCATGTTTTTACTTGAGAGACCTTTCCTCCTCTCTTTGTTTTCACTTACTTTTGTGTTCTTCATTTTTGTAATCTTGTAATTCTGTTTCTTTGTAATTCTGTTTTAATGAAAGTTACATGTTCAATATCTCTTATTCTCATCCACCTTCTGTAGTTTAATATTTATGTTATTAAAATAGTTTAAATTCAGTTGAATCCCCTTCCCTTCTTTTTCTTCCTCATTCAATTGAAAATCCGTTTTTAATTATCATCATCGTTCGTGTGTTTGTGTCAACGTACCTATCTTTTCTAAACCCTTTATTTTTATTCTATTCGTAATTTATCATCATAATTATTTTAACCAGAATATTAAACATCCAAATGGATGAGTAAATCTCTAATTGGGGTGAGTTATAATTCGGGGATGTTAAGTGATTTAGAGTTTTGCTCGATGAGTATTCTTTAAATTAATATTGTGTAAGTTAAACTTAATATGTCATGGATTAATGATATGTTTTGTTTAACGAGTGGTTTCCATGGATTATTGGAACCATAAATACACTACCATAAATATGTATTGATTGAGATTAGAAACCTAAGTTAAGTTAAGGCTTGGATTAAAGCCTTCACACTTAGGAATTCCAATCAACGTCAACTTATGACATGGGTGTTAATTTAATGCATTACAAATTAAGGCTCAAGGATATCACATGATTAACTCCCCAATAATGAACTCACCCCAATATTTATCAATTTTGTAAATCAAACATCATCCATAAATCATTTCAATTAAGCTCTACAAACAAACCCCCCTAATCAAAATACAATCAACTAAAAACAAACAATTATTACAAAGTGCCATCGCTGAGGATTCGACCCGAGTGCTCCTATACACATTAGAAGAGCACCGGAACCTTGAACGGTCGATAGGCGACAATCGGCTGCACTTTCAAATGGCGCCGTAGCCGAGGATGGTGCTTTAAGTATTCATTAGTTTCTGGTTATTGTAAAAAAACAAAAAAAAATCAATATTTTTGAAAACAAATGAAAAAAAACACAAAGAAAAACCCATCTTCCTCTAAAAAATCATAAACTGAAAAAATACAAAGGAAAACCCATCGTCCTCATCCTTTCTAAATCTCTCTGAATTCCCCGAAGCCTCCCAAACAATCCCTCGGATTTGTTTGACCCTAAAATTGATAGAACTCTTCTTCAACTTAGGAGGACCATTAGGGATAACCAAATCACCCAAGAACCAATCATTGCCCTACCAATTGAATTAGATATGGCCAATCCTGGGGAACAAATATTGAAAGAACTTACTGCCCCTGATATGAATTACCAACCTCTTGGTATTCAATATCCAAACATTGAAGCTGACTTCGAAGTCAAACCGGGTTTGATTCATCTTCTCCCTCATTTTCATGGGCTAGCCGGTGAGGATCCACATCTTCACCTTAAAGAGTTCCAAGTAGTATGCTCTACCATGAACCCTCAAGGGGTTTCTGAAGAACAAATCAAGCTTAGAGATTTCTCCTTTTCCCTAGCGGATTCTGCCATGTCTTGGCTCTACTACCTCCCACCTGGTTCCATAAACTCATGGGTTGACATGAAGAGACTTTTCCTTGAGAAGTTCTTTCCCGCTTCCCGAACAGCTTCTATCCGAAAGGAAATAAGCGGCATCTGTCAATTTCCTAATGAATCACTCCATGAGTATTGGGAGAGGTTCAAAAAGCTTGTGGCAACTTGTCCACACCATCAAATCCCTGACCAACTCCTGATCCAATACTTCTATGAGGGGTTATTGGATATGGAGCGAACTCTCATTGATGCCGCAAGTGGAGGTACTCTTGTTGACAAAACTCTTGTAGCTGCACGAGAACTCATAAGAAACGTGGCTGCAAACACGCAACAATTCCATAATCGAGCACACTCTCAAGTGAAACAATCCCAAGAGAATCAATCCATAGAGCCCAACAAAATGACTGAGTGGATGAGTGAACTTACAGGTCTTGTGCGTCAACTAGTTGTGGCTTCCAAAGCCCCAAACTCCTCTCCTCAACAATATATTTTCACTAGGCCTGTCAAGAACTGTGGAATCTGCAACTCTCTATCTCATCCGACTGACACATGTCCACAACTTCAAGATGATCCATCTGATTCATCTAGTCCAATGGAGCTCAATGCGGCATATGCTCAGCGAAACTTCAACCCTCAACAATCAGGTCAGTTTGTTAGAAACTTCAACCAACCCCACTCTGAGCCCTTCTCTTCTACCTTTAACCCACCTCTGAGGTATGGTAATCCCATTTCTCATCCTCCTCAATCCCATCATCAAAATCTAAACCAGTTCCAATATGGTCAATGTGGTGGTAACATCCATCAACCTTATCCTTTTGTTCCTCAACCCCAAAGGAACAATCCTCATCCTGGATTCCACTATCCTAACGATCCTTCCCAATTCCCCACCCAATACAATCGCTTTCCCAAGAACCAAAATCAAGGCCAACCCAATTTGGGACAAGCCTCTTCTTCTAAACAACCATGGGAAAGTGCTATAGAGGATCTTGCTTACTTCACCCATTCTAGCCTCAAGAACATTGAAACCCAAATAGGTCAACTTTCATCCCACCTTATCCAGCAACAACCATCCAATTCATCCCAACTCCCAGCTCAACCATTACCCAACCCTAAGGGTAATGTATGTTCAATTGCACTTAGATCGGGAAAGCAAATTTCTATGCCCCATGCTGATTGCTCTACCTCCCCTTTCGATGTTGATCTAGAAAATGAAAAGAACAAAAAGCTGGAAAAGGAACTTGAATCCACTCCTTCACCTCCTTCCATTCCACTAAGGAACCCAATTGCTTTTCCTCAAGCCATCTCCAAGCCTAAGAAGTCCTTTGAACCTGATCCTGAAATGCTTGACATGTTTAGACGTGTTGAAGTGAACATCCCCCTCTTAGATGCCATCAAAAAAATCCCTAAGTATGCCAAGTTTCTTAAGGAATTGTGCAACCATAAGAGGCAACTTAGGAACATTGAAAATGTTTCAACCCAACAGTCCATTCCCTTGAAGTGTAAAGACCCAGGGACCTTCACAGTTCCATGTCAAATAGGGAGTTCCAACTTTGATGATGCACTCATAGACCTTGGAGCCTCAATAAATGTCATGCCCAAATCCATTTTCTCAAACCTTGGTCTAGGTCCCTTGCACCCAACGGGTGTTGTCATTCAATTAGCCAATCGAAGCAATGCCAGTCCTGAGGGGATAATTGAGGATGTTCTTGTTCGGGTCAATGATCTTATCTTCCCAGCTGATTTCTATGTCCTTGACATGGAAGGTGAAACGACCTCTTCTCGATCTCCCCTAATTCTAGGAAGACCATTCCTCATGACTGCTAGAACCAAGATCGATGTCCATTCAAGCATCATATCCAGGGAATTTGGTGACCAAGTGGTCAATTTCAATATTTTTCAAGCCATGCGATACCCTTTAGAGAGTCACTCTTCATTCTCTATTCATGCATCTGATGACACTTCTGAGAATCAACTCACCTCCATTTCTTCATGCTCATCATGTTCTAATGATAGTGGAGACTGTGAAATCTGCTCAATGATTAACCAAGTTATAAATGGAGAAGTTGATGTTGACCTTTCTTTCTTAGACTCCATCAATCAAAGTGAACTTGAAAACTCTCTTGAATCCCACATCAACTCTGATCTCTACTCCTCCACCATGGACAGTGTTGAGGAAAATGATCCAAACCCATCTGGAATCCCTTCTCCTGCTCCTAACATGTCTAGCTCTCAAATCAAGGCTGAAACTGATCTAAAACAACTTCCTTCACACCTCAAGTATGCATTCCTTTTCCATGATCCCTCCTACCCTGTCATTATCTCTGCTTCACTTTTTGAAACTGAGGAGTCCCAACTTGTTCAAGTGTTAGAGGAAAACAAAAATGCCTTAGGTTGGACCCTAGAGGATATTCCAGGAATCAACCCTGCCCTTTGCATGCATCACATCCATCAAGAGGAATCATCCAAACCAATTAGGCAACCTCAAAGAAGACTCAATCCACTCATACTTGAGGTAGTTAGGGAAGAGATTACCAAGCTTCTTCAAGCTGGAATTATCTACCCAATTTCTGATAGTGAATGGTTTAGTCCAATTCAAGTGGTTCCTAAGAAGGGCGGGATAACAATTGTCACAAATGAACATGGCGAAGTGGTCACAACTCGAGTGAAAAATAAATGGCGTGTGTGCATCGATTATCGAAATTAAATGCTGAAACACGAGAAGATCACTACCCACTTCCTTTCCTTGACCAAATGCTTGGGAGATTGGATGGAAAGTCACACTATTGCTTTCCTTATGGTTACACTGGCTACTTCCAAATTCCAATCGCACCTCAAGACCATGAAAATACCACATTCACTTTCCCCTTTGGAACCTATGCCTATAGGTGAATGCCTTTTGGCCTTTGTAATGCTCCTGCAACATTCCAGCAGTGTATGATGAGTATAATTTCTGAATTCATTGAGAATTGCATGGAGGTCTTCATGGATGACTTTACCATTTATGGCGAGTCATTTGAATCTTGCTTACATTCACTCTCTTTGGTCCTTCAAAAGTGTGTCAAGTGCAACCTTGTGCTGAATTTTGAAAAATGGCACTTCATGGTTTCAAATGGGATTGTTCTAGGGCACATAATTTCTCAAGAGGGTATCCAAGTTGATCCAGCCAAAATTGAGGTGATCCAATCACTTCCTGAACCCAAATCAGTTCGATACATTCGGTCCTTCCTTGGTCATGCCAGTTTCTATCGGCGATTCATTCAGAACTTCAGCAAGATTTCCCTCCCACTCACTCGTTTACTTCAAAATGATGTCACATTCAATTTTGATGAGGCTTGCAAGAGAGCCTTCATTTAACTCAAATCTTCTCTCACGTCTGCTCCAATAATCCAACCCCCAGATTGGTCCTTACCATTTGAATTGATGTGTGATGCTTCTGATAGGGCCATTGGGGCTGTTCTTGGTCAAAGAAGAGAAAACATTCCTCATGTCATCTTTTATGCCCCAAAAACATTGGATGAAACTCAATCACACTACACTGTGACTGAAAAAGAACTTTTAGCTGTGGTTTTTGCCTTGGATAAATTCCGTCCCTATCTCTTAGGTTCCAAAATCATCATCTTCACAGACCAATCAACATTAATGTTCTTAATTAAGAAAATTGATTCCAAACCAAGGCTAATAAGATGGATTTTAATGCTCCAAGAGTTTGACCTTGTGATAAAAGATAAACCTGGAAAAGAAAACCCTGTGGCTGACCACCTGAGTAGAATTTCTAATTCTTCGCATTCTGAAATAATTGATCCTAAATTTCCAACTGAACACCTCTCCTCTCTCACTCCAAAGTTACCATGGTATGACCCAATTGTCAATTACTTGGTTTCTGGCGTTTTCCCTGAATATTTTTCAAAAGAACAAAAAGAAAAGATGAAAAGTGATTCAAAGAATTATTTTTGGGAAGATAATAAACTTTGGAAAACTGGGGCTGACATGGTAATTAGGAGATGTGTTGATGAAACTGAACAATCCTCCATCTTGGAATTCTTCCACTCAATGCCTGGAGGTGGCCACTTTGGACCACAAAGGACTTATCGAAAGGTCCTAGATTCTGGATTCTTTTGGCCTTCACTCCTCAACGACTCACACGAGTTCTGTCAATCATGTCCCACTTGCCAAAAGTTTGGCACAATTTCCAAGAGAAACGAAATGCCTCAAAATCCATTAATCTTCTGTGAGCTTTTCGATGTTTGGGGCATCGATTTCATGGGACCTTTTCCCCATTCCAATGGATTATCCTACATTCTCCTTGCTATTGACTATGTTTCTAGGTGGGTCGAGGCCAAACCCACTAGGAAAGATGATGCTCAAACTGTGAGTGAGTTCCTCAAAACCCATATCTTCCATCGATTCGGAACACCACGTGCTTTGATAAGTGACTTAGGAACTCATTTCTGTAATAGAACCATGGATTCACTTTTGAAAAATAATGGGGTTGTACATAAAACATCCACTGCATATCACCCTGAAACAAATGGAATGGCTGAACATTCTAACAGAGAAGTGAAAAGAGTGCTTGAAAGAATTGTTAAGCCCACAAGAAAAGACTGACCCGATAGACTTGGTGAAGCACTTTGGTCCAATCGAACAGCCTATAAGACACCCATTGGGATGTCTCCATTTAGGTTAGTTTTTGGTAAAGCCTGTCATTTACCAGTTGAAATCCAACATAAGTCATTTTGGGCTATCAAAACTTGTAAATTTGATTTTGTAAAATCTTGTGAAGAAAGATTATTACAGTTGACTGAATTGGAGGAGCTTCGACTCGATTTGTATGAGAACTCCATTCTCTACAAAGACAAGGCAAAGTCACTCCATGACAAGCACATTCTTTGAAAGTTATTTCATGAAGGTGAAAAGGTAATGCTCTTCAATTCTCGATTTCGACTTCACCCAGGTAATCTCAATTCTCGTTGGGATGGACCTTTTATTATTACTAATGTTTACCCATTTGGTGCAGTGCAAGTCCAAGACCCTTCTTCAAAAAGAACATTCATGGTAAATGGACACCGGTTAAAGCATCACCATGAGAGGCCATTCACTTCAGGTTCCACATCGACTTCCATTGACCCACCACTAGATGGAAACGGCAACCCACCAAATCCAAACAAGGGGGCACCTATTTCCCTTTAACTCTCTCTCTCCACAATCTCTCTACCCTCTCTTCTTCTCTCTATTTCTTCTTCTTCATCTCTCCCTCTCATTTTTTTAAAACATTCTTCCACAAACTTTTATCTATATTCTCTTTTGTGTGGATGTGTCATTAAAAATAAAAAAAATTAAAAAAATTAATTTCAAAAATGAAAATTAAAAAAAAGGGGTGTCATAATTACTCATCATCCAATATTGAAATTCTGTCCAACCATTTTGGGGAGTCAAAAGGCTTGTTTTAAACTCAAATATATTGAATTTTTATCTCAAACTTGGGTAAACAATTTTGTGTCAATAACAAACATTTTGAATGAACAATTTTTGGTGGAAAATGATTCTCCCCTACCATGAGGAATAACATTAGCCTTCATTCCAAGGTCATCTATGGCCATATTTTTCATTGTGTGTCTTCACCACTGATTTTGAGTCTTGAGTTTGTAGACCTTCGAGCTGAATTTCCATCTTTTGTGTGCATTAATATGATAGAGGTATTTTCTAATCCACATGAGAATCAGAATAGCCAAATAGCCTCCCATTACCCTTACATTGATCCTACTTTTGAAAGCCCCTTTGATCCTATGAAAACCTTTCTTTTGATAGCCACATTACAAGCTTAATACCTTGTCCCACCCAACAACTTCATGGATTTTCATTGTACAATTTATTGAAATTTAAGTGTGGGGGGAATGGACTTCATTTTTGGGCATACTTTCATTGATTTACAATGTGTCATCATATGCTTGAGGGAAAGAATCAATTCAATTGTGGGGTAGAGGTTGTAATTTTGTGAGCTTTGGGGTGTATATGTGTAATTTTCATTTGTACAAAAGTCATTGAAAAGTGTTCAAAAAAATAGAAAAAAATTATATTAAAAAAAATTAAAAAAAAAGGAATGGGTTGTGTCTTGGGTGGGTCAAAAATCATTCATCATCAACCTTTGATCGTGTTATAACTACTAATATTAGTTCCATGAGAAGATCAAACATGGGTTGGGAGATGACTGTGCGACTTGTTTCAAGCACAACTTTCGAAAAAAAGAACAAAAAGAGAAGAAAAAAAGAACACTTGAATCATCTTGTATTATGTCATTATTGAAAGTCTTCCATGTTGTACATATTCCATCATCTCACCCTATTCCATTTTCTATCTCCCTCACTTTTCATTCATCACACATTCATGCCCTTGTAAATATGTGTTTCTATTTCCTTTCAAATCAAATTTCAAAAAAAAAATGTGCTTTGATTTTTCCATGTTGGTGTTTTAACACCTCTTTTCCTTTGGACATTATATACCTACCGTCCCATAGCCACTGAAAACCCCCTTAAAAGACCTCATGATTCTTGTACACATTAGATTAGGGAATGCAAGCTGAGAGCTCTTACAAACTTTTGATTTTCACTTTTTGTTGGTGAATGAGTGAACCTCCTAAAATACATTTTTATCATATTGAGAGGAGTAAGTTTTGGGTGCCTACATTTTCCAATTCAAACCTTGAAAATGAAAAAATGAATTGTTTCTAATGCATTATTGTGAACCAAATTTGTGATGGAATTCAATATGGATGAGTGAAATAGTCTAAACCTCCCCTGATTGGAGAAAACAAAATATTAATATTTGTTGGTGAGTGAAAATGATTTTGTCATGTTTTTATATTTGCTGCACATGAGGACACGCGCAAATCTAATTGTGGGGGAGTTGATGTTATTAATATTTTCATGACTTATTATATTCCCCCTTTAATTATTTTATATGAAATGTGCATAATTTGTGTGAAATATTAATGTTTTAATATTAAGTATAATATTTGAGCATTTTTAGAAGTAGTCCAATTGAGTCAGTTTAATGATTTAATTATAACTGTCACTATACTGATCCAAATTTTTTGGTTCTTGTTTTTTAGGATTCTTCTTTCAATATAAAACATTTCATTAGAAGGAACCATGATCCAATTCTGCCATTTGAAGGGTCATATGGTCCTCACAAACAAGACCAAAGAATCTCTGAACAAACTGGACCAGCCTTGAAGATTGATTTACTGGGCTCAATACAGAAGTCCAAAAACATTAACTCCCCACCATAATTCGGGGGACACTACATGTCATCTTGGATAAAACTTTCATGGCCCAAATGAATCTTTGAAGTCCAGCCCACCATTCTGTCTGGGAATTAAAATCAGTATACTATTCATGACATATCTCATGATTTAAGCATCTAATCGAGCTGAGATATTTCAGTGGGAAAGACGATATATAGGTGGCCGACTTTGTTGAATAAGTCATTCGGATTTGAAGGAATCTTCCTGTTCAAAAATCCATTCACATTTTGGCCATCGAAAAAGCATGGATAGAAATGGACAGTCTACCTTTGTTTAATAAAACCACCATACCTTTGGCTCCACTTGTCCAAATGCCTCCATATTTTTACAGTAGTCGGACAACTTTAGTATCTAAATCTTTGAAGAAGGATATATTTGGAGATTCGGCTGTCTGAATAGCCAAATTGGCGATGCAAGTGTAGGGATAGATTGGGAATGCAAACAGTCCACTCCATGTGCTATAAATACTCTCCCCTTCTCTCCTTGAGAGGGGTTGGCATTTCAGAAGAGAGGAGATCATATTGGCACGAACAAAGCTTTTCCAAAGGTTTGGGAGGACCTACCATACTCACGTTTTTACTTGAGAGACCTTTCCTCCTCTCTTTGTTTTCACTTACTTTTGTGTTCTTCATTTTTGTAATCTTGTAATTCTGTTTCTTTGTAATTCTGTTTTAATGAAGTTACATCTTCAATATCTCTTATTATCATCCACCTTCTGTAGTTTAATATTTATGTTCTTAATATAGTTTAAATTCAGTTGAATCCACTTACCTTATTTTTCTTCCTCATTCAATCGAAAATCCGTTTTTAATTATCATCATCATTCGTGTGTGTGTGTCAACGTACCTATCTTTTCTAATCCCTTTCTTTTTATTCTATTCTTAATTTATCATCATAATTATTTTAACCAGAATATTAAACATCCAAATGTCTCAGTAAATCTCTCATTGGGGTGAGTTATAATTCGGGGATGTTAAGTGATTGAGAGTTTTGCTCGATGAGTATTCTTTAAATTGATATTGTGTATGTCAACCTTAATATGTCATGGATTAATGATATGTTTTGTTTAACGAGTGGTTTACATGGATTATTGGAACCATAAATACACTACCATAAATATGTTTTGATTGAGATTAGAACCCTAAGTTAAGTTAAGTCTTGGATTAATGCCTTCACACTTAGGAATTCCAATCAACGTCAACTTATGACACGGGTGTTAATTTAATGCAATACAAAGTAAGGCTCAAGGATATCACATGCTTAACTCCCCAATAATGAACTCACCCCAATCATTATCAATTTGGTAAATCAAACATCATCCATAAATCATTTCAATTAAGATCTGCAAACAAACCCCCTTAATCAAAATACAATCAACTAAAAACAAACGACTATTACAAAGTGTCATCGCCGATGATTCGACCCGAGTGCTGCTATACACATTAGCAGAGCACCGGAACCTTGAACGGTGGATAGGTGATAATCGGCCGCACTTTCAACTTGAAACATTGAAGTGTAGTAGGTTCATTTTGTGTATCACTTCCTTTTTTTGCATCATTATACATCTTCTTCCATTTATTTCGATATTCAATTGCCCGATGACCTTATTTTCCACACTTATAACATTTTCTTTTCCCCTTAAGAAAATTTTCTCCATGTTTTTTCCAAACTTTGAGCATAAGGGAAAACACATCTTCTTTTCAGTGTAGTCTTTGGATTCTCCTTTGAGTTCCATTTTCCTCTTCTTAGCAGACCCATGTGACTGATGGGTTACACCAATCTCCATGTCAACCTTGAGAGCACAACGAACAATTTCCTCGTAGCTATTGAAGTCTCTTATGGATAACACCCTTCGAATAGTTGGTTTTAAGCCACTAAGGAATTGATCGATCTTAATCTCAGGTTGGATAATAATTCCAGAAGCATACCTTGTAGGTCTTGTAAAATTTGCTTCGTAGGTACCAACGGATTCATCATCCTTTTTCTTCAGTTCAAGAAACTACTTCTCCATCTTTGTTTGAAGAATACGAGGGAAATACTTATTGAAAAATAAGTTCTTGAACTCGTCACATTCCATGGACTCAATTTCATCCCTTTGACTCATATTCTTAATATGATTCCACCATTGATCAACATCACCTTCAAAACGATATACTGCTAAGATGACTTTATCATGTTCAGAACATTGAATAATAGAAAATATCTTTTTAGTGGTACTGATCCATTGTTCATCCACTAATGGATCAGAGGACCCGCTGAATGAATGTGGACGCTGCCTCATGAAGGATTCAACAGAATTTTGCTCCTTCCTTTGCTCGTTTGGATGTCCTACATGATTCATAGCTTGAGAAAGTTGTGTGAGCGTGGCTCCAAGATTTTGCATTCCAACTCCCATAATGTTTGTTTGCTCAGGGGGACAATCATTGCATTTCCCTTCACATTCCGCATTAACACAGTTCCTTCGGGTTCCACCCATTGACTAAAACCTAGATGAATAGTGTGAGAAACACTAATTATAATAGGAAAACCACATAATCAAGAATAAAATTTCACACTTATGTTCTTATCATAGGTTGTTCATGGCCATTTTTTAAACACTAAGATTGTGTTCTATGTTTAGACTTATCCTTAGGGTTCTTACTAAGGCTTCAATATCCTAGTTTTCAATGGTTGACTATACCTTTCCTCTAATACCAACAATAATGACCCATACTTTACATACATGGTTATTACATCAAAATTTAAGCATACTTATTACAAAATATAACAAAACCAGAAAAAGACCGTATAGGTATAGTGTCTTTAGAAACTGGGAAACATAAACAACTGGTTCATAAATCATCTACGTTGTCTCCCATTTATTTCATCATATCTAGAGTCTCTTTTTGGCATATCCTGTGTAATATCCTTCTTCCTGACCTGGGAAAAATAAAACATACAAAATGGTGAGCTCAAATGCTCAGTAATGGTAAACAAAAGAAATATCAATCATATCATATTCATAAGAATATAACATTTTGAAAATCTTATCCTGCAAAAGAGATCATAACATGGGATAAATCATAAAAGTGAAATGTAATCCCAATAATCATAACATAAAACATGATGCTTTTTGGAATACACACATAATCATATAAAATCATTTCTTAGTAGTCATGACTCATTTCCAAGACTATCTTAGCGGACAAAGTCCATTTCTGAATCGTGTTCACTCCTCGTTTCAGTCCGGTGTCACTGAACTGGTTTAACCTACCATTAAAGCCATGTCTATCTCATGAGATATAAATCTTTACCCAATGAATTGGAGGGAGATGTAGGTCCCACCCATCTCATAATGAAACCATTCTTATGTGTGCCACAAAATCATAAATCATACAACATAGCATAACCCATGTAAGAAAAATGGGATTCTTAAACATCAAGTCATCATAACATAATCCATAAAAGGACATCGTAAAAATAATTCCATCATAAAATAATCAAATCAATGTAAAAATAAGGATTTAAACAGAACCCTATATTATCTTAGATGGAAAATAATTTTGATAAAATGCTTGAACTCCATTCTTGAGGAAAATATCCTTTCTAATTCAAAATTTTTTTCCCTTTCTTAACATGTCATACAGTTTTAAACAAAAATATGTTGATTAAAAATAAACTTGAAAACTTTTAAAGGAAGCATCATGTAAATAATTTTCTATAAAATCATAAAAATTCATTCATGCTGTATAAGTTAAAAAAACATACTTCTTGTACTTTGGCCGGAAAAGTCATAAAGTACCTCGTATGAAAAACGAAAAAATATTCCTTTAATATCTATTACTAAAAACTCACCAAAGGGTAAAATGAGATTTAAAAATAGTAGGAGGATATAAATAATACTACATATTGAGGAAACATGTATGTGGATGATAAATATTCCACAGTAAATTCAGAAGTATACACAATCTCGGGTAAAAATTGAGATTGCGAGATTTTCCCTTACCTTAGGTATGATATGCTTCGTATGAATCAGAACCTCCTGTAATATGGTTTAAATAATGTCAATTGACATATTACTGAATCATATTTATTGTTATGATATCATATATTGTCATATTTGTATCTTCCTAGTAGTAATATTTCATTGCTACTTGTTATTCGGGTGTTTATTGCTTTAAGTTCTTATGTGTGTTTTGTCGAATAAATTATTATTAATCTTTATAGGATATATATATATCATTTAATGAATTGTATTAGTTTAATATGTATCATATTCATTCATTAAATTCATTTATATAATCATTATTCAATGAAGATCATATAGAACGAGTTGCATCACATCGTGGAGACGATTGGTCGTACGTACGCACGAGCGATGATATCGTTGCCATGATCGTGGAATTGTACTGAAGTGTATGTATAAGATTCAGAATCAATACCAATTTACAATAATCATATATAGTTATTTATTTTAAACATTATACCCATCCAAGTAAGGTGGTGGTGGAAAACATATTACACCTGGACGTGGAGACTGTATTCCCTACGTACGCACACACGGTGATTTTGTTTACTGTAGGATGGATAAGTGGTGAAATAGGGTTGTTTCATATTTATAATAACATATCAGTATGTGAGAGACACTGATGTTATTACTTCATAATTAAACAACTAAAGAAGAGGGAGTATAAGAAGAATGGAACTTGAAGACAACGGTAGAAGGTATTACCTCTTTCTCGAAGTGCCACCTTTAAACATTCCCTTAGGGCACTAGAGTAGGTCTTTTGAGAAGACCAGTACCTATAGTAGGTTTCTAAGGAAGTGGGGAAGTGAAATGGGCAGGGTTTGGCCGACCTTGAAGGCTCAAATTGGTGTGAGGAAGAGAGGGAGGAGGTGCCTTTTTATAAGGGAGGAGAGGAGCACTTTTGGAAATATAAGAATTATTAGTTTATATTAAATCCCAACCCCACATAAAAACTTCCAAAATAACTCATATCCGAAGATTAAATGATATATGGTTGTAATATCATCAACCAATAAAATTTATTCATGTTAGGAATTTATTTTCAACATTATGAACTTGATTTATCCTTATTTATCAATTTAATGTTATTTGTGGTAATAATATTCTAAATTTTAAATTATTAAAAATAATTACATATTTGTTGTGAATTTTCCATAATTTGACACATTATGACATTTTCAACCATATAAATTTTAATTTTAAATTTTAAATTTTTTTGGATTTTTAAACAATTTTATAATATGTTATGTTTATAAAATAACAATAGTGTCAATTTTGACACTATTCATTTATTTGAATTTAAATAAAATATATACAGAAGATATGTCCGAACTAAAAGATTTGATAGATTAATAAAATGTCATATGTATCTAGAAAAATAGTAGATCACATTAAATAGATCATATAATATTTATTTTAGTACGTTCAAAACCATTTTGTTGATATTTTAATTAAGAAAATAATTTCCACATCACTATTGTGTCATAATTAATGATAATTATTTAATACCTAAAAATTCTAAATAAATTAATATTATGTAGATAATTTTATTTTCTTTCTGGATAATATTACTATTCGAAGTTTCATGAAGTTTATCACTAAATTAAAATTATTATACTTATAAGAATTAAGAGAGTGACATGTTGTCACCTTCTTTGGTTTTAATAATAATTATATTATTTCATGGTCAAAAGTCCATGAAATTAATATATTCCGACACTTAGTTGATATGGGTAATCTTCTATTCATCCAATAGGATTTTGGCATCTTTTAGGGTAATTTTATAATCTTATATTTACCCGTAATTACCTGATTTACCTTTAAATATGGTTAATAAAATTTATCGTAGTACTATTCATAATGCCCCAAAATAAAAATTAGCCTATTAACATAATTTGGACCCACTGATTCCAAATATGGAATCCATTTTTTAAAATTCAAAACACATAAGTTGCAGTAATTAATTTTAAATTAGTCTCGTTGTTAAGAAAACGGGTTTTAGAAGTTAAAACATTGCAAAAGATTGAAATGTATTTACCTATGAATTCAATGTAAAATTAATGCTAATGACATAAATTATATTAAATGGTAAAAATATATTATATTTATACTTTAAAACCATTCAATATTATAATTTAACCATATAAATTATCTCAATGAAATATTTTTTTTTAATTAAAAATTAGCGTATTTTTACTATTCATCAAAATATGAAAGTTATCAGAAAAGTATCAAACATTTATCCAAAGTAAATTTTAATATCCTGATTCCAAATAAGAATTTGATTTTGTCAAATTGAACTTATAAACATGTCCAAACTAGATTTAAAGTGGGTGCACCATCCAAAGGTGGCAAAACTGCATTTTTTGAAAAATACTTTTTTTACCCGAAAATTTTATTTTGTTCTCATAACATGTTCTAGAAAATATGTAAGATTAATAATAATGTTATAAAATTTAAAATTCAGTTAATACTATTCATAACTGATTGTTTATAATATTATAATAATATATTGTTGTTTAGTGGAACTCGGTATTTCTTACTACACACGCTATCGAGGACGGTCGTGATTGCGTGTAACACAAGACAAGCTAGTGTTGTGTGCCGTGCAAGATTCCTTTGATGTTGCGTATAACATAAGACATAAAAAAATATACTTCTCATAAAATATCAGGGTGTTACATCCTTTCCTTAAAAATGAAATTTTTTAAATTAAAAATTTATAAAATAATGTGGAAGGAATTTTCTTTTAAAATAATTTTGAAAACATATATTGTTATCTTCATTGAAATTATTGCACATGATGGTGGAAAATTTTATTCATGTCGTACCTTTTAAAAAAAATATTCCTTTCACATATTCAGTAAAACCCAAATGAGTATTCTTTTGAAAACATTGAATATTCATTTCATCAAAGTCTGTAAAAAAATAAATCATGAGTTAATAGAAATTTTTAATAATAATTTTTGGAATGTTAATAAAAAACTGAAATTGTTTTAGAAAACACGAATATATAAGAAATTTAAATTTTAACTGAAGAGATAAAAAATATGAATTTTCTAAAAAAATATACTTTAGAGTACATAAAGTGGGTAAAATAAAAGCAAGACCTATAAATTAATGATATAACCATAGTATTATAAATTTAATGATTTTATTTGTAAATAAACAATATGATTTCCTCATAAAAAATAATATTTTCAATCCCAATAAAAACTGAGATTCTAACATCTTACATTTTTCCATTTGGTTTCATATGAATCATTGGACCCATTAAAGAATAAAATAATATAAAAAATAAATATATTGAAAATTAGGATATTCAATATATAATAAATAAAATGGGATATATATACAACTCATATAATAATATAGGTACAAAACATAACATGGGTCCCAAACAAGGCAATTTGATAAAAAAAGTTTATTTCTGTAAGACTCATCTCCCTTCATACATGTTGGAAAATACTATGTGAAAAAATATTTTATATATATTATAGAATAATTATTAAATATATCATTCCATATATTAATTATTGATGACCCATTATTACTAGTTTATTAATAATTCTTTGTTAAAATCATGATTATCCTAATAACTGCTTTGTTTTTCATGCATGATTTGATTTGGTATTTTCTGTCCTCTTACATTGATCAGGGTTCCATAATCTGTAGAATTTTATCCATTATATAAATATAATACATATTTAGTATTTATTTATATATAGTATATTGAAAAAAGATAGATATATAAAATGAACTATATCATTAGTAGAGATGGAAGGTTATACAAATGCAAGAATGTCATTACAATCATTCAATGGATGATACAAAAGGCTGGTAAATAATATATTTAATTAAAGAATAATATTTATTCCATATATATATAATATAATTATAAATTTTATCTTTATTACATTCCATCTAATTTGTTTGTGAAAAATGAACAACATCGCTTTGCGAGGATGTAATCCGCAATACACACGAATGATTTTTATCATATTCTCAATGGAATCGAAAGTTAGAATTTATATATGAAATTTTTATTAAATAATAATAATTATATCTTAAATTTCACAAATAAACATTATATAAAACATTACTTCCACCCATGATAATTGGTGAGGGAAAAACTCACAGGTTTGTGATGTAGTAGTCCGTCATACACACGATCAATGATTTGTTACTCATTAGAGGGATGAAGAGATGGTTTTGGGTTGTTAACTATATAATGAAAACATCTCAATATATTTTAATTTTGTCTATTCACCCCCTCTGTATGATCTTCCATTAACCATTCGAACCTAACACATATGAACATTAAAATTTTTATTTCCACAACAGTAATTTGATTCTTGGAATAGTAATATGACAGTTAAGAATATTAACCTTGCCATGCGAATAGTAACTTCAACTATGTAAGTGTAAAATAATATTTTTGATTCTTCTAAAAAAAATATGATATTTTTAAATAATGGTACATGTAAATAAATTTTTTAAAAATTATAAATTAAGTGTTCATATTTTTATAAAACATATATGTTTTAATTAAAAATATAAAAAAATTATTTAAAAGAATTTTTATTTTCATAAAATTTATTTATAAATTAATAATAAATTGTATTATAAGGGATTGTTTTCTTTATTCTACCATAATTAATTTTTCAAACGGTAAGAGAATTGACTGTAATATTAAACATGGAAATGTTGATATAAATGGTGTTTTTATTTAAAATTTTAATTCACCTTATTTATAGAATTTTTTTCATATATTTGATTCCATTTTGGAAATATAAATTTTTTAAAATGGTTAGAGACATTATTTGGTATTTTTCAAACTAGTTACGTATTTTTTTAGTAGTGAAATATAATAAATTATGGTATCTATCCTTGTAAGGAAATAACTGGGTTTTTGAGTCACAGATGATGTAATTTACTATTATTTAAAAATCACATAAGCCAATTACTATACATACTCACAAGAATAAATAATAATGATATTCTCCTGAAAATATAATATTTTAAAAAATACAATATTCAAAAACACCATTCTCTCCCCCATCAAAATACCACCCATCACCCCCTCTCCATAAAACCTCTATGACTTGGACATGCCAAAATTCTCCCAAGCCTCTCCCCCAAATACATGTGCTTATGGTATCACAAAAAGGCCAATTCAAGGTTCTTTAATAAGTATTTGAAGGAGACATGAATTAAGTTGTAATATTATCAATTTACCGCTTTTAAATTATTTTATTATACCTTATCCTCAACTCCATCACCAAATATTAAATAATGTTTCCAATATTACAGATATGAAGTAAATTACTTTATAGTGGTATATAAATTTTATAAAATCACTTCTTTTGATTCTTAAATGAATGGGTTATTCACTATAGCATTTGTTCAACACCTCCACAAGACATGAACTTCATTTTTCCCCATCGCCTTCAATGGTAGTTATAAATATATTAATATCATTAAAATGAATATAATCATTGTTTTTTAAAATATTTCATCTTTTTTTAAAGGCCAAATAATTAAATAAAACAAATCATGTTCATAATGGTCGATAAAATGGAATAAATTAACTAATCATTTAGCATTATAATCTACTAAATGAATTGTACCTATAAAAAAATGAGTATTCATGGAAATTTCAGTTTATGGATTTTCATGTGTACAATTTAATATCCCTTCTATAATTCTAGTCCTATTTTAAAGAAACATTAATAATTATCTATAAGAAATCCGAACATTGAATCCTAACACGAACTCCCCCGAAACAAAAAATTGATCTTTATATCTTATCAAAATGACCATAAATAACCCTAATAAGATTACAGTAAATTAAATATAATATATAAAGTTTCAAAAATAAGTAATTAATGAATGTTATTTGGTTAATCTTGACATTAATTTCAAGTACATAACAAATTTTTAACATATGGTAAGGGATCATTCTGAATTTCAATATTTTCATTAGGTTAACATTTCTCTCGCATTACCTCATTTTATCACTTTATTAATATTATATTATTCTATTATATTGTCTCTATTTTCACCAAACATATATAAAATGTAAATTTATATTTTTTTTGGATATACATGTTTTAGTGGTTCCCTTCTCATTTTCATTCGAAAAAAAGATTAATGCGAACTTCTCTATTTTTTATGTCTTATAATGTACCATTCCAAGAAATGATTATAAAACTTAATAGTTTATACCAAATATCGGTTTTATATAATAAATTATTTTATGTCAATTTTCATTTTAGAAAATGTATTATTATCATACCCCCATTAATGTGTCTTTACTCTTTTCCCTAAAACATTCCATAAGTGTCATATTGCCAAATCTAAGTAAACACATTTTCTCGCAACTTCACTTCAATTGGATGTCATTTTTAATGATATATGATTTTTTCATTAATTAATTTCTATGATTTATTTGATACCTTATTTCATGAAAACAGTTATGGTAGACCCATTGGTTAAGCATTATGACATGATTATGATCCCCCTTTTCATTCCATGGTTAAACCTTATGTTTATGCTTTATGATTGATTTATTTATGTAGAACACATATTCTGGTGCATGTTATGATGTGTGCACCTATATTGAATTTTAATGCATTGGGTAATGTTTTAGTCCCATGTGGGGATATGTATGGGATTATAAAGTGAGACTAATCAATGAAAGGAATTTGTCTATCATGTGATGTTGTTTGGGTGGTTATACTTGACCTATACATGTGTCATGTTTTATGTTACTTCCACATTCATTTGATTCCATGATCTTATGATTCCATGTTATTTAATTTTTTGAATCCTTAGGATTATTCATGGCCCATGACTTTTATGTCATCATGTTATTCCTTCTGAAACATATGATATGCTTTATTTCCATCTTTATTAACTTATTATAATTTTTATCTCCCTTATTTTATCTATGAATTCCCCACATTTTCGTATTTAGTTTTAGGATATCTAAGGTAGTTATAAGATTAGTATTTAGATTAAAGTTAATAATTTTTATGTTTGTTTCACATTTTTTATTATGTTCCCATACTTCCAAAGACATTAGGAATTTTTTTTCTTCTCTTAGTATGTAATGAATATTAATATTAAAAATAAAATAATTATATATGTTGAAAAATTGGGTTTATATAGTTGTCATTAGATATTTTTGTAGTTATATCTCTTTTCTAAGAGTATAATACTTTATTAATAACCATATGTGTATGTCTAAGTATAAGACTTAATAGAGGAAAATATCCAAGATTTTTGGTAAATTAAAGAGAAAGTGGTTTCACAAAAATTACATCCCTCATTGAACACAATAGGTGGATGAGGCTCTATAATAGTGGTACCTAGAGGGTAAAAATATAAAAATGTCTCATTATAATTTGAATTAATAATTACCTAATTCATAAAAATAGGCCATGAGTACAACAATCCAGAAACACTAGTGGGATACCCATTGAAATATATAGAAACTCTTTCTAAACCATTATAAATGGATTAAATATGTTATTAGGACAGAAAAAATATTAGGACAAAATTACAATGAATAAACTATATTTAGTCATAGTTACACATAAGTTATGATTTATTTTATAACTTCTATGTTCATTTTTCCCTTATTATATGCTTTTTAGTTCATCTATTATCATCCCTAATTTTGTTTTAAATAGAGTAAATTTCGTGAACTAGAATAAAATAGTGTAAGGTCCACTCGATTTCCATTAATGGAAATCAAATGTCCCGTATAGTTATAGTTCTAAAAATTATTTCATATTATTCATGTTTATTAGAACTATTCAAACACCACCTCAAAACACAAGGGATGATTTATCTATGATAACAATGAAGGGGGAAATTTTTACATCTCATTTATATAACTCCTCCCTAGTATATTTTTATATGCCAAATAATATAGAAGTTATCACCATATATCCTTTATTGTAGTTATAATATATATTTGTCATGGAATGGATGTATTTATATAAATCCATCACCATATATTTGGATATATAGCACACTCTTCACATCCTAAGTCATCCATCGATTTTGTAAAAGCATCATAGGGAGGAAAGATCTCATTTTGAATATTTATCTAAATTATGGTTGTTATTTTCTTATAAAAAATAATATATACCATAAATGATTAAGATAATTTAGTGAATCAAGCTTTATAACATTACCATTATAAAGAGTTATACTATTGTATTCCTTGAAGAATTAAATTGTCTTCCCCAGAACAAAGAAGTTGAGTTATAAATTGAAATTTTGTAGGGATCTATACTTATATCAAAGAATCCTTAAAAAAATGGAAACCATTAGGTTATAATAATTAGAGAATTAGTTACATGTTAATTTGAAAAAGATTTTTGTACACCTGAGTGCTTCACCATGTTGTGTATTGGTCCTCATCGTTGTAAATATGGAATATTTAATGTGATTTTCAAATGATTATTGTGAACTCAAAATAAAATTATAATTAAAAAATTTACCCATATATGGATATATGGAATATTGAATCATCTACATGTCCCTAGTCCACCTACAGTTTAACAATTTTATTTTCTAACACTTTTAAACGGAAAGTGAGAACCCTCACAGATAATGTAGATCAAGCATTATAGGATACAACTGAATTATTAATAACAAGTTTATGGCGATTGGAATCTCCATCACTAAATAGATTCCAGGGAAATGAACTAACCTGGAAGTCTGGATCATCCTCTAGAATTTCATCACAATGTTGTTCTAGATAATCCCAAGCTTTCATATACTCATATTTTCTAATCGTCATTATGTTAAATCGTCTAAAAAGTATGTGGTCTTGCATGTCAATCCAATCGGCTTCCTCTCTATTAATTTCCACATGGATTAATCTTCCAATCATTTGATATATATATTCCCTTATAGCATTGATCACCAGGGATTTATCCTTTATTTCTTCATCAGAATACACAAGTAGTTACATCTACTTATCCATCTTTGCAACTTTCACACACTACAAGCCGCCAAGAGGCCCTGCCTCATACCATTATATAGGGGGAATAATATTTTCCACCACTGGCATAAACTACTTATATTTAAAGTTCATCTCCTCATGTGGGTCCTCTTCCTTCGATGTTTCATCTACTTTCTCTTAAGAATGGGTTACATCAACTTACTGACCCCTCTCTCCCGAAACTAACTAGATCTCATAATCCTTGGAATTACCCTCTTTTTTGGTCGACCAAGTCTCCAACGATCTAGGGAGGTCGGAGTAATCTTTACATCCCTTTGGCTTCAGCATCCTAGAGACAATGTAGCTCCCCATGTCTTTGTTTTCATTATTCCATTTCTTTTTCTTTGACTGTGGAAGAATTTTCTGGCCTTTCCCAGTCCATTACCATCTATGTATTGTCCAATATCATCAGACATGGTCTATGAGGGACAATTTATGCTTCCTTCAAACTCTCCCTCGTTACTCAAGCATTCAAACTGGTTGTTTAAGTTTAGACAGGGCAAGGTAATCCTTCAGTTGGTTTCCTATTTGGAATTCAAATACCTACCTATACCCTATGAATTTTGGTACCACTCATGACCCAAATTAACCATACTCTCTATGGTAGTCTGGATCCCCCTTTTAGACTTTCTACTACAACTAACACGCAATACAATAGATCAGTTTCCTGGATTTTGACTAACCTCACCCATAGAAATTAGATTAGAAACTCCAAAAGAGTCCCCTAGAACATGAGTCTTGGCATTAAGAGTATCCAGCATTACTTTTAGCACAACACTATCCTAGAACCCCTTGCTCTTGGAGGACTCTCCAAATTAAACCATATACTTTCCAAAATATCAACAATAATTGGTTCAGTAGGTAGAGCCTTAGCTGGTTTCTACATCCTTGCTCCTCCCAGGCACAATGTATCCTTAGCCTTTACATTCCCTTGACCAAAAACAACACATCCATCCCTGGACCCTGCACCGAATGTATCTAGAAGCTTACCAACCTCACTAAGAGCACCACCCAATACATAGTCAGCTTAGACCTCCAAAGCACTGTCCAGTTGTCTTGTCCTTCGCCTGCAGATCTCCATGCTATACCCGAGAATCTTAAAAGAAGAACAGCACCATGAATCAAAAATATGGTCTTCTTATATCAAAATTCTTCTCCAACAGTATTCTAGAAATCCCCAATCAGTGCCTTTAATAAATCAACATTGACACATACCCATATAGAAATAGGGTGGCATAACGCACGAGTTATTCTATCAATATAAAGGAAATGCCCCTCCAATTTTTTGAGAAAGCAGAGAATAGAGGGATTTTGGAATGGAAGAGGGAGTTCTAGAAACCATGCCAAAATTTAGAGAATTGTGGGATCACGATTCATATGAATATTGTATGACCACTAGAAGAGGAGGATGTGAGAACCATTTAAGGAGTGAGGTGTAATCGACCACTTGAGAATTAAGTCATCATTGGAGGCTAATCGAATCATGATTCTTCGGGAGTCAATAAGACCACACACTTCTCTCAATTATAAGCCGCAGGATTCCAAAATCAACTGATTGAAAGAGTCCACTAATTGCCGACACTACATGAAATGCACAATCATGGTCATATTTAGTAGGGAAGACGCCTCAGTGAACTCTAGAGTTGAGTGCGGTAGAATCGGGAGACCTGCGATGCATTCTAGAACTTTTGGACTTACAGGAATATGTGGAAAAGAATTTATGGAATTAGGGATTGAAAAGGGAACAAGGGAGAATGAAAACAACCATGAATATTCTTCATAAGACCCTCCATCTCTGAGGGGTGAGGGGATGAAGTGATTCTCATCGCCTCTTAGGGCATCTGGTGGCATCGAGAGGTGAAGAAACTACTCCCAATAATTTCACAATGATAACTACATGGTCCCTAGAGTTTATTAAAGGTGAACCTTCAGCTAGTATATCACTAATTAATCATGATGAATGAATATATTCCCAAGACTACGTTTTCAAATACTTACAAACACTGTGAGTTCATATGGATTCCCTTCACACTCACAAATTCTTTGGAAATTTACATTTTCTTATGAATATATTTTTTATATATTAACATGAATGAATAATGGAAGTATTTATAAGGGTTATTATGATAAACTTAAAATGAAATAAGGATCATGAGATGTATTAGAATAATATTTTTTGGAATTTTCCAAAGGATAAGTTATAAGAAATGTATAGTAAATGTGAGTTCTAAATAGAAGCAGTATCATCATTGTGGATGTTTATCACTAGAAATGAGATATCTGTAGACCCTTATAAGAAAAATGAAATTAAGGAGTGTCCTAGAAAAACATCTAAAATGGAGATCCATAGTTTCTTTGGACTAGTAGGGTATTTTTGACAATTTATGTGAAAATTATCAAGATTTTCAATCCCACTAACCATGTTTAATCAAAAGGTTGTAAATTATTTATTGAATAGTGAATACAAACAAAGATTCAAATATCTAAAAAAGTGTTTTAATAGTACATTTGTACATAAAGTACACATCAATGGGGATATTTTCATAGTGTATATGTTTCTTGAAATAATTACACATTTTTTTATTTTAAAAAATATTTTGGTGATATCCTACAACTTAGGGAAGATGAAATTTCATGAGAAAAAATATCATGCACATGATATATGGTTATCAGTTGCAATATTCATGTTGAAAATATAGAAACATTATCTTTATGTGGATAAGTGTGAGATATATAGGGATAACAGGAGCCTAAAACATATATTCGCACAGAAAGTGATCAATATGTGCTGGAAATCACGGTTAGAGATATCTAAGGATTATGAATTCTCAATCCACTATAATCAACATAAATAAAATAAAGTGGACAATTTTAAAAGTAGAAAATATCTTGTATCATTATCAATGATAATAATTGGTAAGGATCCAATATTTTTAAACATAAAATGGATGGAAATGGGAATCATAAAGGAAAAAACATTATACATTCTTTCTGAAATGATTAATCAACCATCCCTCATTGAAATGTTTTTGCATTTCAAATAAATGATGTAAAAAATAAAAATAACAGGGAATCTATTAGAAATAATAAATACTAAATGATTAAAATTGTTTAAGAAGTTGTTATTTGATTTGGGTCATGACTATATTCCCCTTCAAATCTCATGGTAAATAAAGAGTTTTGAATGATTCACATAGATCGACCTTCTATATCCATTCAGCGAGCATGCATATGTATCGAGATATTAGAGAGAAATGTATATGGGAAAAAATGATGAATCATATCAAATAATATTCATAAAAAGTTCATGGTATATCAATAATTGAAGGATGAAAAAAAATATTTGGAGATAATGAAACCATTTCCCATTCCTTCATAAAAATAGAAATTACCACCATAGACATTATCATTAGTGTTTAGAATAAATCTAGAAGAAATAATGTTATACGATTTGTGGTGGATAGTATTACAAAGGTTTCTCACCTCATTCTAATGTAGGAGGCCTTCTCACTTGATCAAAATGCATAAATATAAATCATTAAAGTGATGAGTATACTTGTAATGCCACTATAAAATATATCTAATATAGATCTAGGGTTTACATCAATGTTCTAGAATTATCTCAAACATTATTTAAACAATGAATTGGTATTCATTATGTATTATCACCAACAAAAATATGTCTATTCTAAATGGACTAATTAGACACTGGAATACATGTAAAGAGTATGCATATGTCATTTCAATGGGGTATGGGATAAACATAATCCCATGTATGAGTTCCATTACAATGAAATCATTCCCTCAAGCATAAAAGTGGGACCATTTGAATCTCATTATGAGAAAATATGGTCAAAACATTCATGGTTGGATTATGTTAGTGAAAAAAAGTTGTAGGGACCTGAAATAGTTAATGAAAATGTTGAAAGGGTCAAATACATTTATCAGTGCATCATGGTTTCTCAGGGTCAACAAAATATATATACCATCAATCATCGATTGATATAGAGATTAGGGTTTGAGATAAGGTATTCCTTTGAATATTTCTATAGAAGAGAGTCTTGAGATTTGAGAAAAATATAATTTCATGTCCCGTGAACATTGTCCATTTTGTGTCTCTTGATCACATCAGAGCTACAACCTATCGACCGACACATCCACCAACCATGTCTCAAGTAAACAATGTATTCAACATATCCCAACTAATGAAGTATATACTAGATCCATAACACATACTGAATTCAGAGGTACTAAAACATGGAAATTATCACTCTTATATGGATAGACGATGATGTTATAGACCATAGAGAAACTTTTCTATGAAATTAGACTACTAAATTAGTGAAAATATTGTGGTGAAACAATAATTATGAGCAGGATACTTGGGAATTGGTAGAAACCACGAAGTACAATTACCCTAACATATTTTCACCATATTATATGAAACGAACTCTCAAAAGATTAATTTCTTAGGGGGAAGAATGTTTTGAAAAACAATTTATCAATGGAATTTTGATTCATATAATTTTCTCTAATTTATTAATGTGGTACAAATCATGGGGAACAAATAATTAACTAAATAAAAATATTATTATAATTATAAAATTAAATTTAGTGGATAAAAATGTCTATAAGAATTGAAAATATTAAAATGGGATAATAATAGATAATATGATAATTAAAATATAAAAATGTGGATTTTCTCAATCTACCAATATTGCCACGCTCATGAACAATTCTATTGAAATAGAGCATAATATTTATAAAAAAATATTCATCTTGAAAATTAAAATGTAGATAACCTGGATGGAAAATATAAATGAATAAAGAATTAAAAAAATGGGAGGCATTGATTGAATTCTCGGACCCAATATAGCCATTTTAAATAAAACCATTGAAAAAGTATTATGACTATAGGAATAATAATACAATCATTATGAATAGTAAGCTAAATTTTAAAATGGTATCCTTATATGTGGAAGTGTAAAATAATATTCATGTTTCACATAAAATGATAAAATGATACATTTAATCAATATGACAAGTAAATAAATGTTTTGGAAATGATATATTATGTTTTTCTATTTTTATAAAGAAGAAATGATTAAATTTCATATTTATAATAGATATATGTTTTTAAAAGAAATATTATTTTTATAAAATGGATTTATAAATTAATATTATGTTGTATTATATTGTTATGATAATATTATAATAATTTTTTTTTAATTTTCAATGGTTTATAAAATTTATCATTATATTAAAATTTGTATTTTTTTGAACAAATGTTTATAAAATGTAATGATTAAATTTATACAACATAAAAAATTAATCTAATAAAAATGATTATAATTCAGAAATATAAACATTTAACAATTATTCAGATGAATTTTTCATATTTTTCATATATAGTTGAATGTATGGGGAATAGTGAAATATAGTAATTTACAATATTCACAATTATAAGCTAGATAGATGAATTTTTGAGTATTGGGTAATTAAACCACCAATTATTTCAAAATAACATGCACAAATAAGTACTATAAGTTATAATAATTGATTCTATTGAATATCCTGATCCAAAATAATATGATAATTTTTATAAAATCCAAAAACAATCATATACTCTTCATATAAATACCATAGTCACCAACCCTTCTCATCACAACCTCTAAGCCCTGGAGCTTTCCAAATATAATCCTAATTTCCTTCTCAAGCCTATACCCATATCCTATTACTGGTGGTATCACCCAAAGACCATTTCAATTTTCAATAGAGTATTTCATGGAGACTTGAATTATGATGAAATATTCTCAATTTACCCATCCTGAAATTATTTCATTCTTCTACGTTATCCTCACATCCAACACCCTAAATAAAATAATTACTCTAGTATTATATATTTTCTAATTTTTTTTAATTGTGATATACTTTTTATATTATAACTTCATTTGATTATTAAATGAATGTGTTGTTCAGAATATGGTTGGGTCACTGCCATAATGAACAACACACTGTTTTTCTCCACCACCTTCACGGATGATAATAAATATATTATTGTGTTAAAATTTTATTATAAAAATTATTTTATAATTATTTATGTTATTTAATATATCCATAATAATATAAATAAATTAAAAAAATATATTTTTTGGGATGGATGGTAAAATTACCTAAATAAAAAAACTGTTTGACATTGACATTGTACAAAATAAATTACCCTTATTTTAGAACACAAATGAGTATATGGGGAAATTTAATTATTTAAAATTAAATTAATTCCACTTAATTTTCCATATACATTTTTAGTTCCATTTAAAAAAACATCATCAATTATCCATAAGTGATCGGACCTAGGAATCATGAATCAAATGCCCCAAAATAATGAAATTGAACATTATATATAAAAAATGAGAATAAATGATTGTAATGAAAATATATTTAATAAAATATAAATATTTTATATTAATAATAAAATAAAAAATTAATATAATTTGGTTACTCCTAAAATTAAGGTCAGGTGTATAATGATTATAGAACATGAGCTAAGAGATCCTTTTAAACCACCTGATAATATTATGTTACACATTCTCTACATTTACCTAAATACATATCTTTATTATTATTATATACAATTTCAATAATATATATATATATGTCTCAAACGCATATTAAAAGATTATTTAACATTAATTTTATGGCGATTAATTTTTTTTAATAGTTTCATTCTTAGTTTATTTTGAATAGAGGATTAAAGGGATCTTCCCTATATTTATTGCATCTTTTAATGAATCACTCAATGAAATGTTATTAAACATAAATGGTTTATAAACTCAATAATTAATATATGTAAAAAAAATTTAGTTATATTTGGGTCTTATAGAAAATATTATACTCCGACCAGCTTTAATGACTCTTTTCTATTTTCCAAAAAACTCTACTAAAGTATAACATTTCCAAAGTTACCTAACCACTCTTTCTTATATATTAACTTAAGATATACATTATTTTCCAAAATATATTCTTGTTTTTAATTTATCAATGTTATATAAGTATCTTATCCACTATTTATTTGAAACTATTACGACACACCCATAGGTTATGCATTATGAAATGACTGTGAAACCTATATATTTTAATCAGAAATCCGTATGTTTAGGACTTGTTTTTTATTTAATTATGTGGAACACATATGAAGGTACATGTTTTGATGGATTCACCTAGATACCAATCCAATTAATTGGATAATGTTTTTGTCTCATTAGGTGATATATAATGTACTATATATTGAACATAATATTTAATGGGAATTTTTCCACATTTTGATGTTGTCTTGGTGGTTAGCCTTGACTTATACTTATTTCATGTTTTACAATAATTCTATATTCCTAAGTATATATGGTATTAGGATTCAATGTTTTTTATTATATTCATCTACATTCTTATTCATGAACCATGCCTTTTATGTAATCATGGTATACCTTCTAACACATAATAGATGCTTCATTTAATTATTTATTCCCTTACAAGGATATTTATCACACACATTGCATCTATGTATTCCCAAGGGTTTATTTTTATATTTTAGGTGATAAGAGGTTGTCAGTATCTCATAATGGAGAATAAACAAAATATGATTTATGCTACTTTTATGCGGTTATTTTATGTTCCTGGTCACTCAAAGACATTACGCTGTTTGATCTCAGGTCTATATTTTATGTATATTTATGTTAAAAATCATGAATTAATATGCTTAAAAGGTTTCGGTAACTGTATCATGACGTGGATTTATGTTAAATAAAATGATTAAAACCCATTGAAATGGCTATTTATCAAATAAATAATTAACATATGTTTATTCTTCATGAAGATAAATAACATACATATCAATTAGGGGTAAGATGTAAGGGGTTCCATAACTCAATTTATTTTCACTCGGTTATATCACTTATTTATTGACAATATCATTCAATGATTATCTGTGAAATGATCTTTATTTTATTTTTTTTATTTCATATTTTTTATAAACATAGAGATTTACCCATAATAATTCCATTAAATATTTGTCAATTAATTGATATGATCTTCATAATGTTTATTCATCTAAAATTCTACATCTTTTAGAAATATATTTATATTATGAACCTATGAAATTTTTTGTTATGTATAAAATTCCCTATGATATGTTATACCATATATATCCTTATATTCATCGAATTTAATATTTCATTCGAAGTTATTTCTTTTATGGTCTTAAGATTCAAATATTTCTATAATTGTATGGATTTATACGATACACACATCTTATTTAATGATTTTCTATATTCAACGAATGTTTCAATGGGATCATATTCTCATTGTTAGATTATAAAATTCATGGAGGTATACTCTAATTAAATTTATTTTTTCAATCACCTAAATATTAATAGATAAATGTTTATAGGGTGTATGAGGAATATTTGGGGTGTTATAGGATTTTAGGACTTGAAATAAATTGATATCAAGCCAACATGTACAAGTCACATGATTGGAACATGGTTAGAGTAAATTTTATAGTGAGGAAAGAAAAACTGTGTGACTTTTGACATTGGCATTTTTCATGGTTGTAACGTGGATTTAAAATTTGTGTGATATCCCATGTAAATCATGAGACATATCCCCTCTTGGACAAGGGCTGGAAAA
Organism: Viscum album; assembly: GCA_963277665.1. Classification (NCBI taxonomy): domain Eukaryota; kingdom Viridiplantae; phylum Streptophyta; class Magnoliopsida; order Santalales; family Viscaceae; genus Viscum; species Viscum album. The sequence continues at coordinate 278,451,237 of OY728127.1, forward strand.
TGGTTTAGAAAAGTGTACATCCAAACTGTTCACCCCATTAAAAAGTAAAAATATACCAAATATACCAAATTTATTTTAAGACCCTCATTCATTTTTTCTAACATTTCCTACTCCTCCATATCAAGTGATGAACCAAAGAACCCAAATCATCCCAAGGGTGGATTTGATCGATTCTATAATGTTTCGAGTGCTATTTATTTTGGATCCCTGTTCAAGGTAATTTTAATGCTCCACTTTCTTCCTTTTCATGGTTTTGATTTTTTTTTATTTTTTCATCTTCATCTGAATCCAAACACAATTTTTATTTTTCATCCAAGGTTTGGGATTGAAGGGGAGATTTAATATAGATCTAATTCTATGGCTAAGGGTGTGTTTCTCTTCCAATTCGTGGTCAGTGGTCTATAAGTTATATCTTGTAGTCACGAAGTTGATTAGGGCATGTGTGATTATTCTCTCGGTTATATCTTGTTGTTAATTTGATGCATGTAATATGGTTTTCTAAAATCATTGAGAAAATGATAAAATAAACCCCCATTATCCCTATGGGATTCATTTATGACGATATAACTAGTTTAGGGATACCTATGTGGTGAACCAACATTCCTAATCATGTAATATGGAAATGTTAAGTATGAAATTGACATATTACTGAAAAGTTATCATTATTAATGTGTTAACATCTAGGTTAAATTATATATTTTCACTTGTGGGTGTGTGTATAGTTATTGGGAATGGCATAATGGGTTGTTTGGAAGAATGTAAAAATGGGTTAAACGGGGTAATGTGAATGTGTCAAATGGGTTAGGAATTTTTAATGGAAATGTGTTAATGGGTTAACAAATATTAAATAGTTATGTGTTAAATGGGATAATATATGATAATTATTGAATATAATTAATGTGATAAGTAATGAAAAGGTAAATGGGTTAATTGTTTTATTCTATATTAATTTTAATGTGCTAAATGTTTAACGGTTGATGATATATCACATTTTGAATGAATAGTTAATTGTTAATGCTATGTGTATTGATTGTTTATGATTTGTGATATTTTTTATGTGGTTGTTAGATAAATAATAATATTCACATGACATCGTTGTATGTGGGTTTTTCACATAAGGTTCTACACACTTGGGTTGGGTTGGATTGAGGATTTAATCCCCACCCCTAAAATTCATGGGGTAGGGAGTCAGATTGAGGCACTATACGCCAAAATATTGTATAAGATGAGACCACCTGGATAGATGCTCAAAGGTATGTGTGATACAATTTTAATGTGTAAAAGTTTTTCCCCAGTGAGTTATGGATACTGAATTATCCCCCAATGCATAATATTTGATCCAAATAGGTTAAATGAAAACAACATAAATTCATTACCAAAGGACTTAATGAAAAAAGAACAATTAGTAAAAATGGATATAGTTAATATTGTTAAATAATGAAACAAATAATATGATTTTTAATCTTTTCATTTAATTATTACATGCATGAACCATATATTTAGACTAGATATTTCATAGACACCATTAGTGGTGGCCTATTGAGTTGTAATGACACCCTACTCGAGCTTCCATCAGGTACTGGAGATGAATTCAATGTTTCATGTCAGGATTATTGAAAAGGAACTATACTATAGAGTTGATTTAGTCTTGGGATGTTCATGGATGAGGTTCCAAACATGGAGTTAGAACTCATTTTGGGGATTTCTCTATTGGTCTTTGGGGGGGGGGGTTTAACCTTTTGGCTTTGTGATCATGACATTTCATATTAATTGGTTTTTTCAAGGTTGTATCTAGTTTTTGGAAAATGGTTGTTAAGTCATGTTTATTTGTTTATATTTAATGTTTTCAATATATTTTATTGTAATCTATTGTGGAATACTCTATTAAAGAGGGTGTAGTCTTCACACATGTCTGTTTAGACCCTCGTTGTTATTTAGAGTCCTTTGGAATTTAGGGAGGCATGCTTAAGGTTATTTGATGACCTCCTCCGGGCAATAGTTTTGTGTTCATTAGGATGGGGTTGTTACAATGTGGTATTAGAGTTGTTAGTTTTTGTTTATATAATTTTTTTGATAGTATAATCGTGATTAGAATGTGTCTGGTCTTGGAAATAAGCTCATGCATGGGAGTAGTTATCCCATTAATGAGGGAAAACTCAAGTTCCCTATGTGAATGCTGATGTTATTTATGTGTGTGGTTATTTTTGAATAATATTTCACCATTGGGTGATTCCATTTTTGTGTTATGTCACCATTTTATGATATTTTTACCTTGGTCTGAATGACACTGGGTTATTCATTCACGCATCCTTATAAGAACCTAGGGATATAGGTAGCATACATCATGATAGTCACACACGAGATGGGTATGTGATGTCATAGAAGGTTGTATGAATATTACTGTCATGATAATTTGAAGATAACTATGTCTAATAAATGTTAAGACAATGGGTAAAAAAGAAATATTTTAAATGAAAATTCAATGAATTGTTCATAATTAAGGGTTGTAAATGAGTTAAAATGTTGGTGGTAATGAGTTGAGAACTAGGAAATTTCAACATGGGGAAAGATTTACTTTGAGTGTGGGGAAATGATTTTTATAATGAATATAATAACGGGACCTTTAATAGGTTTTATAGTTTCCCCCATGTTAGACATGACCCATGGTAGGAACGGTTGATGGTTGTCTTCTTGATGTATCAATGTTCCATGAGATAGTGTATGTTAAATGGATTGTTTCATGGCATGTGGAGACACTTATTTTTCTAAATTGTGGATGTTTTAAGCTTTGTGTTTGGATAAATTTAATTATAATTGTAGATAAATTATTCCATGATGATGTATCCCAATTGGGAGAAAGGGGATATCTCCAAGAATTCTCCCCTAGAATTGGATCAGGCAACACCAGAGATTCAAGGTAATATAAGAGAGGAATGGTTTTTTGACAATTTCACTCCTTTTAGAAAGATGACAGAACAATATCCATAGTGGGTTATACTAATATTATTTGAGTGGACTAGGGAGTTTCAACTCCAAAAACCTATGAATTTTTCTAGGGTAGTTGGGATAGAGGTAGTTGGGTTTTTGGTAGTGTCAATCTAGGAAATCCTTGATCTTGTAGAGCCTCCTCATTAGAGTAGAGTCATGATGGAAGTATACTTGTTTCATGGATAGTAAAATAGTAGTGGGATATCTTTGTTCAAACTGAACAAGAAGATGGTTTTTTGTGGAACAAATTCCATTAAAATTTTCTGGAGCAATTATATAAGGTGACCTTGATGCAATGGAACGCTGTATAATTATTGAGTTTGACTTATGGAAATATTAAAATAAAGTATTATGAAATCTATTTTACCATGTTTTAACCTTTTTTTCAGAGATGGATGTGGATAAGGAAACAATGGAATTGCGCTTCTAGGATGAACATTGACATGAGATTAGGACCCAAGTGAAAATCATTTGTATGAAGAGTTTTGCTGAAGTGGTATATATTTCCCTTATTTCTAATGTAAATCGTAAGGAGGTTATAGGTAGTTTGAATGCATCCTCAACTTGGGGATAAAATGGGTATTTATACATGGGTATAATGTGATACTTAATGAGTTTTCACCGAGGTGATGGTGAATATGGTAGTCATACAAGGGAACTAGTTTCTCAAGGTAGCAATCATGTTTTCTGCAATCAGTTCAGCTAGAAGGGACACATGTATGGTAAGTGTCTCTAACCCCCAATTTAGTGAGAAGTGTGGTTCTGGTTGAGGAATGTGAAGAGGGTCTGGAGGAACTCTCGATAGATGTGTATTAAAGGAAGGATGAAGCCAATATAGAGTAGATGCAGGGGGTCAGTTATCCCATATTAGGAAAAATATTATCGCTCTACCAGTCATAGCAATTGAGGTGGTTGGGATTGTAGTCCAGGGAGAGAGCATCAAAACTAGTTGGGAAGTGCAGTAAAAGGATCTTTAAAAGGATCCCATGGTAGAGGAACTTTTTAGTATCATGTATTTCATCATATACTAGGAGTTGGTGATGCATGATCAACGACTATTTGAGGTATGATTCCAGTTGCCTCTATTCTTTCTAGTTCATTATTTGATACATTTGCCTCACATTATTTTATTTCAAATTAGTTTTTAGATGTTTTGGGATTTATAGTAGAAAATATGTGTGATGTTCTTTTTTTTATACACCATTTGGGTTATGAGAAGCAAATAATAGGAAGTGTAATTGGTGTGCTCTGGAAATTGGTGGGTACTATTTTTGTATGGGACTTGTTTGTGCTCATGTTGTTGTGTTTTGACATGATTTTGGGTATGGATTTGATAGTGTTTTACTAAGACCATATCAACTGTTTCCAACATAGATTTACATTAAAATCTCATGAGGGTGACACTTATGACCATCATGGTGAATGAGATGTTAGGAAAAGCCATGCAAGGCCAGTTTGTCAACAATTGGGGGAACTCACAACCCAAGTGTCTTTTCTTATTTTTGGTGATGAAGATGTAGATCCAGTTTCTTTCATTATATGGTGGGTTAGATTTAGGATTGGTTTACTGAGTACTTATCAGGGCTTACTCCCAAGAGAGATGTCGAGATCAAGATAGGGTTGTTGGCAGGATTAGAAAAAGTCTCCACTCCACATATATTTTTGCACCAGAAATACTCTAGGAGTATAAAACATAGTTTGTGTAACTATATAACATGAGATTAATTCATCCATGTATATAATATTGGGGAACTCCAAGGTTGTTTCCCAATAATGTTGATGGATTTTTTAGTTATGTGTTAATTATAGGATGGTGGATCAGATGATGATAAATATCCTATATACCCTTCCTCTTATCGAATAATTTTTTGACCATATGGTTGGTTCAACAATGTTCCCCAAGATTTATTTGATATTAGGGTATCATCATCTGAGGGTGAGACCTTTGGATGTACCACATACTACATTCAATAAAAATAATGAGTTATGTGTGTGTTTTGTGTTGCCTTTTGAGAACCACCATTATATCGAGAGTGTCTATGGACATAATGAATTGAATCATTCACCCTTACCCAGATCAATTTGTTGTTGTTTTTGTTGATATCCTCGTGGTGTACTCTAAGACTCATGTTGATCATGCCAAACAACATGAAATTATATTGGGTATAATAAGAGATAATATTCTATAGGAAAAGGTATCCAAGATTCATTTCTAGAATGATAGGTTGAATATCATGGGTCAAATCATCAATAAGGATGGTGTGTTAGAAGACCTAGAGAAATTATATAAAATTGTTTCTCAGGAGTAGTTCAAGACTGCCTTTGATTCTCGATTTTTTATTAGATTGGTGGGCTATTATCGAAGGTTCATAAAATAAATCACCCATTTAGATGTACTAATTTTGGTATTGACCAAGAAGATTATAATGTTTGGGTGTTATGAGGCATGTGAGGATGCCCATTTGGAGTAAAAATAAGTGGTTGACTACCACACTAATCATGATACAACCCAAACTAGGTAAAGGGAATAAGTTTTTTTCTAATAATTCTGGTGTTGGGATTGTGGAATTTTTGATCCTGTAAAGTTGAGTCATCATGTATGGTTCATGAAAATTGATACATCATGATAAAAACAACCCTATGCATGATCTTTAATTTTCCATAATGGTTTATTCCTTAATGTGTAGGCCTCATTACATGTTGGTAGAATGGTTTATGGTGTATACATACCATAAAAGACTTAATTACATATTCTCCCAGTGTTATTTGAATCTTATGAAGAAATAATGGATTGAGTCTATGAAATTATTTGACATTGACCTTGTGTACATTCCATGGACGGGAAGCAGTGTTGCGAATTCCTTATGCTAAAAGACTCAAAATCAAGAAGGTCGAGAATCTAGTTATGAGTAGAGGATGCTGGTGTTGTTTTATAAGATTTACATGGAGGTGTAAAATGGTCCTGTGAAGATAACCCTTTCAATATTTGGAGGTCTAATCCTCACTTAGGAGCCTAATCATGAAGTGGGGATATAAAAGACTAGAATATCTAGATTAGAGAGAAAGTCTTATAGGTGGGGAGACACCTCCTGGTTGGACCATTAGTGATGATGTGATATCTTATGTTTCTTGTTGCATTTTTATGCCAATGTTTATGTGAGAAAAGTATATGTGTTGTTTTCATGCATTGAATTGGGATGTTCGTCCCATTTTGACAAAAATGTTTCATGATCATTGCTTGTAGTATTGGTGAAAAGGGATGAAGAAGTGGTTTTTAGCATCCATTGAACGATTCCTTACATGCTAGTTGGTAAAGGTAGAGCATCAGTGACCAGGTGGTTTGTTTTTTCCATTGTCTATTTAAAAATAGAAATGGGATTATGTAACAATGGATTTTATGGTGGATCTACTAAGGATTACTTATAAGAATAATGAGTTTTTTGTGTTTGTGTATTGGTTGACTAAGGTTTCTCAATTCATACCTATTCTAGATATATTCAAAATTGATTAGTTAGGTGAGTTGTATGATTGATTGGCAGTGCAGTTGAATAGGGTAACCCAGAGAATTGTTTTGGATCATGATCTATGTTTCACATTCAACTCCATATAGAGAATATATAGGGCACTTGTCACACCGTTGTTTTTGGTTATGGATTTTCACCTGTAAATAGACGGAAGAATATACCATACTTTTTTGGTACTAGAAATAATGATCAGGGCCTAGGACCAAGACTTTTGTGGATCGTGTGAAGATAACTTGTTACATATTGATATTTATTACAAAAATATTTAATAGGATATGATTTAGATGTCATCATTTAAAGAAAATTTTTGAATACCACGTAGATCTTCATTATATTGGATGGAATCTAGGGAATCATAGTTTTCTGGACTCCATCTTGGTAAATAGATGTCGAAACAAGTTCCGATGATTTAGAAATGAATATTAATGTACTAGACTGTGAAAAAGTAATATAAGGTTCACCATCATTGACCAATTTATTTTTTGGTGGCTGATTGTTTGTATCTTTAGGTGTCTCTATGGTTGGGTAAGAATCATATTTGAATGTAGGGTAAGTTAGTGCCCAGGTATATGTGCAATTTGAGATTATAGAGAGGATCATAACAATGGAATATTGATTTGATCTTTCTCATTGGTGTAGTGGAATAAATGATGTTTTTAATTTTCAACATCGTTGTATAAATCGCCTAGACCCATCTCATGATATTTATTTTGAGGATGTTCACATTGAGGAAGAGGAGTCTTTTGAAGATAAACCAGTTCATATTGTGGATTGCAGTGAGAATATATTATGGGTAAAGAAAGTACCTTTGGATTGATATTTAGGGAAGCATTTTAGTTTTTAGGAAGTATCTTGGGATAGAGAGTCAGATATGCAGGAAAAATTTCATAATCTCTTCTCATCAAAAATCCAGTAATGCTCGGGAGTGAAAATCGAGGATGAGACATTATAAGATGGGGATGTTGTAACTTATAGGAATTTGTGGATATACATTATCAATTAAATTATGGTGTGAATCCTTAAAATTGTCTAAATAAATTTTTAACATGTGTATGAGGAAGATTGGGGGTGTTCTAGGGGTTTGAGACATGAATGAAAGGGAAATTGAGCCATCCTTTTCAACTCGTATGGTTTGAACAAAGTTAGAGTAAACAATGCAAGGGGGATGGACAAACTGTGTGTCCTTGGACAGAGGTCTTTCATATGGTTGGTGAACAATTTTTCAAACTATGTTAAAATCCCCATGTTACTGTGTGATCTATTCCCTCATAGATAGAGGCTGATCATGGTTTGTGCACAGTTTGGAAACAGTAACACCATACCATGCACCCCATTAAATAGTTGAAAATTACCAAATTTCCACCTCAGTATTTTATGATCTTCACCCAATTTTCCTCCCATTTTTCTTCTCAAACCCTAGAGAATAAAAAAATATCCAAAATATTCACAACGGATGATCTACATCAACTCTAGTCTATGTGGAGTGTCGTTGGGTGTGGATCATTGGGTTTTTAAGTCTAACACTCTTATTACATTCCTTTATCTTGATTAGGGATTCTGTATTTCTTCTTCTTATTCCGAAGCACTGAAACCATATTTATTTAGTAGATCGTAATTTAAGAATTCAAACAGTTATTGAATCCAAATATGAGTCTAATATTAAGGAACTGATCATTGTTAGATTCGATGTAGGTGGTCTGCATGTAATATCCTATAGTATTGAAGTTTATTTTTGCATGTTTGGTTGTGTTCATGGCTCCCCATTATTGTTCACTTGATGAATTTGGTAGGTTTTGGAAAAATTGTGTGTAAATGATAAAATGAACCCCTCATGATCTCTATGGGATAATTTTAAGATGATTTTAATTGTTTAGAGAAACCCGTAGGGTGCTCCAACACTCTCAAACAAGTAATATGGTAATGTTCTGTATGAAATTTAATTATATTGAAAATGATCCCAAGATTAATGTTTTGAAATATAGGATCAATTACAAAGAAGAAATAATGGGAGTGTGAATATTTTTTCTCATTTTTATATGGGGTTGTTTGGAATAATATGAAAATTGGTTAAATGGGTTAATGTGATTGTTTTAAATGGATTATGAATTTGTAGTGGAAATGTGTTAAGTGATTAAGGAATATGAAATAGTAATGTGTTATATGAGAAAATTTATGGAAACTATTTAACATAATTAATTGGTTGAGTCATTAAAAGGTAACGGGGAAAATGGGCTATTCGACATAAATGGTAATGTTCTACATGGTTGAGGCATGATGATGTATCATGTCTTGATTGACATGTGAATTGTGAACATTATGTTTTTTGATTGTATATGATTTGTGATATGGTTTATGTGGTAAAATAATAAATAATCATATGAACATGGAATAGTGGTATGTGGGGTACCTAATTGAGGTTATATACCCATGTGTCAGGTAGGACTAAATCTCTAAACATAACCCCAGTAATGCACGAGTTAGGGAGTCAGACTAAGGGACTATGCCCCTAACTATAGAAATGGATGAGACTACATAAACTAAGGCTCCAAGGTAAGTGTGATATAACTTGAATGTGGAATGGTTCTTCCCTAGTGAGTTTGATAGTTTAACCTATTCCCTTAGGCATAATATTTTATCATCATAGGAAAAATGAGAATGATAATAATGGTTTCCCTATGAAATTAGTGATGAAATGGAATAAATAATGGTAATGGTTAAAGTGGATTTTATTAACAAATATCACCCAAGATATTAGTTTTTTATCATTTAATTTACATTGTCGTTGAATGAATAATATATTTTGAATAATAATTTAGTAGACACCATTACGGATTGCCTTCGAAGTTGTTCTCACACCCTGCTAAGGCTGCCATCGGGTACCCATGTAGAATTCATGGTTGTAGGCCAGTACATGGGAAAAATCCATATCCTAGGGAGTTGACTCAAGATTTGGATATGAATGGATGAGGATCCAATCATATAGTATAGACTCATTCTCTGTATTCAACTTTTGGACCTTCTTTTGGGATCTTCATTCACATTTGAGACAGTTTACAAGACATGACATATTTATTATTTGGTTTTAGTATGTATCACATTTTGAAAATTGTTTGGTAATAATTTTTATTGGTTTTTATTTATTATTTCCCTTTCTTATTATTATTATATTCTATGTAATACTCATGTAAAGAGGGTATAGTATCCCCCATTCATTTATTAAGAACCCCTATACTAGTTTAAAACGTCTGTCATATTCGGAGGTGATTGAGGTTATGTGATGACCATGCTTGGGGAACCGATTTAATTTCCATCTAGTTGGGGAAACTAAACTATTATTTTTTGTATCATATCTATCTTATACTCCCCTATTTAGTAATTTTTTTAAAAAAATTTAATTATCATTTCAACCCATATTTATTAAAAAAACATCAATAATGTTTTTTGTATGTGGTAATGATATTGTATCTTCTTTTAGACCAATATTATACTTATTCCATATCCTTGATTTCTAAAATATTTTTACTAATTTTAAAATTTACACAAAGAAGATTTCTTGAGGTTATATTCAATTTTTTTACACATTTTTAATGGTTTTAATAAATGAGTTCTTTTAAAATTATTGGAATGACAAATTGTTTCATTCATTTCCAATGATTGATTTTTTTTAATTTAACGATTATGGATTTACCGTATTTTTGTAAATTAAGAAATATTATTTCATTTATTATTACATTTAAATATCCAAGGTTATTTCTTATGAAATTTCATTCCTAATATTATGTAATTTTTTTATAGTTATTTGAAAATTGGAAAGGTTATTTCCCTTAAAAAATTGAATGATATTCTAATAGTATTTAAATTAACCAACATAAACTAACAATGATGATACTTATGATCAATTATGGAAATGTTATAATCATTCCATACCTAATATTTCTCAAGATGGATCCGTATTATTTAAATGTGATTTTCATGGAACCCATTTATTCTTTATAAGTAAATCTGGAAATGATTATTTTGATGAATTTCAAGCATCCACATGTTTTATTTAATGATATAGTACTTTGATATTCTTGATGAATGCAGGATTGGGGATTGAACCAAAATATTTATGTTAATATTCTATAAGTTATGGGTGGGTTCTTTATAGCCCTCTAAAACATTAGTTAATGATAGGGAGTTAATTAGAATATGTTACTCCTAATAGATAATAGAGTTATATTTCTTTCCACATATAACAACAATAACTATTTATAAGTTACTTATAATAGATGAATAATTTTACCAGTTATATGTTACTTAAAATACATATGGAAATTATAATGTTAAGGGATAACATGATTTGTATTTTATTTCAATGATACCTATATAATTTTCCAATTATTTCTTTGAGATATATTGGATCCTTTTCTCAAGTATTGTTTGACATGGATCATGATTATTGACTTATTTGAATACATTCCAATGTTAATGTTTTATTCCATGTGAAATGATTTTTGATCCACGTTTTTATGAGTATCAATTGAATTATATTATGCTCATTCAATTTTATTATGCCACCATACCCTTACCCTCATCTTATGCTGACTAAATATATTCAACTGTTAATTATTACTTCTACCCTTATCGAGTAGTTGAGCTAAAATTTTATTTGTTTTATATTTCCATATATTATTTATATTGAAGATAAATTAAATATTTCTTGAAAGGTCCAATGCATGAATAATTTTATGAGATATGTTGAAAAATAATTTGGAATAATAAAATCATGGTATAGTGGAAACAATGATCAATTAATGACATGAGTAATGTTATGTAAGATTTTATCATTATTCTATAAAACTCTAGAACTAAAAATTATGTATATTTATAAGTGACGAAATATTTATTTTTTATTTTTTATGTTTTGGATTTTTGAAGTTGGTATAACATCATATGTATCAATGATTAAAAATTAATTATTATTTTTTATCATCGGATCTAGGAGTGTGAATTATGGGATGTCTTAGTGATTTCGTGTATGAAAAATGTAATGACTACATATACTAATGTTTGTTCCAAAAATTGAAAATTTTTGTGGTTTTATTATTATTCTCATGAGATTTTTATACTATCATAACTCAGGTTTATTGAATAATTTTTCCAAAATCGTTATTCATTTACTATGTCAATCCAAGAATAAATTTGTGTATTATAATATATCATCTATTCGGAATATGTTTCTTTTTTTTTATTATTAAAGCTAAATTATAATCTTCTTATCACTAATGAAATTTTATTATTAACACTTCTTTTTAACATTACTTTTCATTTGATCTCATAACATCTTAATGATTCTATTTTCATGGCATATAAATATAGTAAGAGTATAAAATGCATAGAAGTGTTTATTATATGGGTAATTTTTTGGAGATGTTGACCCATCATTAGAGATTAATTTTTCCATATATAATGGAAATATATTTAGTTGATATAAAGAAAATCTATATTTTAGTATAAGTATTTTCTAAATTAACTAAAACCTAAAACCTAAAAGTTCTTATGATTATAATGCAATTAATTTTTTCATTATGCTACGTGGGTGAGATGGTCAAATTATGTGAAGTGTTATAATATCTTCCATCATTAAAACCCTATAAACCCATTAAAGAGTATTCAATTTTTCTTCCAATGACTTTTAGATTTATTGATACTTCAACTAAATATGTACCATCATAGTTTGAAGCATCAGTATATTGGAAATATTGATTTCAATTTTTAAATCACAGCACAAAGTTCCAACCTATTTTGTTATTTTAAGATCCTATAATACCCAATTAATTTAAATAAACTTTTTGTAGCTTCTTTAAGTGGAAAACACACTTCAAAAATGGTTTTAAATAATTCCATAGTCTGATGTTTTGACACCCAAATCAATTTTGTGACTCCATACATGAACATATAGATAGTAGTATCCCATAAAGTGTCACAATATCCCCAAAATATGAAATTATAAAACCCTTATAACTATTTATCAATTTTGAAATAGATTAAAAATCCCTTGAATCCTTTGAGATAATAGTGTGTACACATTACTTCTTCCCAGTTTGGTATTATAAGTTTATTTAAGAATATACTAACAACTCTCACTATATGGACAATATATGGATGTGTAAAATCCATAACATAAATTAATATTATGATATCTAATGTAAAAAAAACTCTTCCATGTCCACAACATCCTATTCCTTTATAGTTTCATAATATGTTACTAGAATGAAATTTTTGGAAAGAAGAGTTGTTACATGATTATAATCAGTCAATATGAAACATTCCACCACGTTATAGACATTATCAGAATAAGTAAAAAAACACAATTTCAGAATTTAATTACCATATAATATTGACCCACTATATAAATTTTTCTAATTCATTATATTTAATCTCAATGAATATTGAAAATTAAATATTCATCTCTTCATGATATTCCTTCATCAATAAAGTTAAAAGTATTTCATTGAAATTGAGATGTAAAATAATAAATATCCCATCATCAAACATGTCTCTAAATCTAAAATGATCTACACTACTACAGAATTTTTTTTCCTTCTATCGTATATGAGTTTATCTTCTGGCTCCATTTGTGTGGCGCTTTCATTATATATCAACCTAACCTTAAACATTATATATTATGGATACATAAAACTATTAGTATCATTATTTAAATAAGAAATATAATTTAGATTAATAATTTTATATATTTATGTTGTAACTCTTACATAAAAACACAAATATAAAAAAATATTTATTTGCAGACTTTTATTCCCATAAAAAATATTTAAATTTGAATATGATTTCCATTCATGATAAATATTTCTTACCTTAAAAATGACTTCTTATTTTTCCATAATGTCCCTTATAACCATAGAAAAATATTTTTAAATCATAGTATGGGAACAAAAATATTATTAATGTATATCAAATGATCGAAATCCATTAGTCCAGTGAAAAATCTGAAATCCAAGGAAATGTTTATATTTGTCTAAATATTATTTTATAAGATTCTATTGTGAAATCCATTTTCATACATTACTGTTAAATAATTAACATGATAAACATCATAATAGTATTAATCAATGAGGATCCAGAGGTTTAATGTCTTGGAAAAACTAGGAATAAACATAACATTTACAACATCATGCATAAACATTTATTTAATTCACTCTTCTCCAGAATCTTATTGTCCCTTATAATCACCCTAGTAAACATATTCACATTAAGATATATATAATAAATGGTTAAGTTAAAATCCCAGTAATAGGTTAGATAATAAAAATATAGTAATGGGTGAGCATAATCATAACATAGGAAAAAGATCATCAAAATGAGAGGAATCATTAATAAAGGACATGAAAAGTATAAATGCATAAAAATGAGACATCGTGTTATATTAGTCATCTAACACACATAGTTTGGAACAAATATAGCATCTTTTTCACATATATTTTCTCTTTAACTATTGAAAATCAAAACTTTTCCCACTACATTTGTGTGGAGAATAATTCTAGGCGCACCCGTCACATCATAACATTCATTTTTCCCTACATAATTCTAGGTGAACCTATCACATCATAACATTATAATAATCATGAATTCCACATATAAAATATATAAAAATTGAACATAAATAACCCATGGAATGTAATGGGTTTCATCTCAAAATAATACATTCAAAAACATTGTGTTCCCAAAGTATGTGGGAATAACATACTACATACAATAACCATCAACCATGAGTGATAATGAAAAGGTGTGTTATTGAAAGAAGAGTTATTTTGGAAAAACATTGTTTGACATAAACTTTAGTGGAAAACATTTATATCCCTTAAAATGTATGATAATGATAAAATAATAACTTTTAATAAGTGACCTTACCAAAAATGGAGTGAAAGAGTGAGAACCCTATGAATGTAAGTTATGTTCAAGAATTTCTCCTTCCTTGGATCTGAAAGCTTTCTTCCTGATAAAGTCTTGTATAAAAACATTAGATTCATTAATTAAAAAATCTTGAACATTTTTTACATGAATATGGTTAATTATAGTTTCAATAAGTTATTTTATGGTCTTTTTGAGGAGTTATAGGGTTTAAATCCATTGTTTGGGAATGCCCATTTTTATGGTTTTCTTGAAAGTTTCACTTGTATTCATGAATAGAAGTTCATGTAGAACATTGATAAAAATACAGAAATTATCATTCAAGTAATTAATGATATTCCTTGATTTCAAATGATCTTAAAATGAATTATTTTAAATACCATGTGGATGAATCATTAGGTAAAATTAAATGACAGTCGTTTGGGTTAATTAGGGTGGTTTCTCGACCACAATGAACTTGTTTGTTTAAAAATTTAGTAATATGTACGTAAGATTGAACCATAACCGAAAAAAATATAATAAATATTATAGAATCTGGTTCAACCATAAAACTGGTTTCATGACTAGATCTGAAGTAATTAAATGAAAATTAAAACCTTTCGTTCTTGCAGGATATAAATTAACACCTGACGAACAACCTTTTCCTTTGTAAAATTAAAGAAGAGGAGAAGTGGGTTAGAAGATATATTATTCCATTAGTATCATAAATTATATAATATGTATGATAATATAGTTTCCATAACATGTGGATGATTATAGGTGGGTAGAGATTAATTAAAGAACATGAAATTGAGAGGAAATTAATGGAAAAGATTTGGAGAAATTACCTCTTGAATCCTCCTCTTGAGATCCTCCTTAAGGAACCTAGATATGGTATTTTGATGGGGTAAAAAGATATGGGACATGGTGGAGGGGAAAGGGATGATTTTTTTCATAGTTTAGTCTAATCATGAAGCTTGAGAGGGGTGAGGAAATGAGGGTGTGAATGGTTGTATTTATAGTGAGGGAAATGGGTTTTCTCAATAGTATATTCATTAATTTATTATTTCTCCACATGACAAGTAATAGTGAGTGATCCATGATGAAATATAGTAATTATATCATATGGATCCGAACTATATGTTCTTACATCATAAAAAAATCACCCATGACTCAATAATTTATGAATTTAATTTATTTTGTAAAGTATCATATTTCACTATTCATAAAAAATTTATGTGATTCAGAAAAATATAAAATTTTTAACCTAGATATTTCTATACGTTTAGAATCAAAAAATTAAATGCATTTTTCAAAAATAATTTTATAAATACTATTAATTAAATTTTTAATTAAAATCAAAATTTACATGAAAAATACAGATTTTGAAATTAAAACTAATTTCATAAGGCATTCATAAAATACTTGAGGACTTATAAAATGTTCTTCAAACCAGAGGACATAGAAATTATAATTTAAGAAAAAAATTAAGGAAGATACAATTTATTTTAAATGAATTGATTAACTATAATTAATTATTTACAACATACAAAAATACCGATTCTTTTACTATGGTCCTATTATCAGCTATAAGAGGCCTAAATTTTATTTCTCCATTCATGGGTGATGTTATTAATTTTTTTGTAGGGTTTAACATTCAATTGGCTTATATTACTATTCATAAAGGTAGGTTACTATTCATAAGGGTTGGATACTAATCATCATAAATTGTTTTTATTCTATTAGACTCCAAAAACAACCCTGAACAAAATCATATATGCCGGATTTTCAAAATTAAAAACATCGAATAGGAAAAAAAAAATTAATGGTCACATAGAATTTAGTATCATTATATGTCATTGTGTTTCCAGATGAGATTATACTTTAAGGAATAATTACAAGAAGGGTATTCCATTTATAAAACTTTGGGTCATTACATTCTTCCCTTCTTATTAAATTTCTCCCCCATAATTTTGTTTTACATAAAAAAGGTACATGTAATTCTCTTTCATCGTCTCTTCTGGTTCCAAACTAGCTTCTTCAAACTTATGGTTCCTCAACAAGACATTAACAAGATGGTTAGTCTTGTTGCATAGGACCTGATCTCTCTTGCCGAGAATCTTTACTGGATACTCCTCATAAGAGAGTTCATCTTCTAGTTGTACCACCTCCGAGTTCAGAACATGTGAGGGATCAGGTATACACTTCTGTGAGTGATAGACGAAACACATGATGAATGTGATCCTTATTCGTTGGAAGTGTATGATGATAGGCCACAACTCCAATGAGGTCCAGGATATCAAAGGGCCACTGTACCTTGGTCTTAGCTTCTCTTTCTTTCTGAACTACATGACTCTCTTCCATGGTGATATTCAAAGGAAGAAATTATCTCCAACATCGAACTCCAAGTCCCTTAGAAGGTTTTCTGCATAGCCGTTTTTCCGACACTAAGAATCATTGATATGATTTGGGATGAATTGATCCTTCAATTGAATCTGTTGCACAATATCGAGTCCAAGTAGTTTTGTTTCTCCAAATTCATCCCAATAGGTTGGAGTTCTACATCAATTTATGTATAGAGCTTCATATAGATTCATATGAATATTCTAGTGTAATATATTCTTGTATGAGAACTCAACCAATGGGAGAAGCTAATCCCATCAACCATTGAATTCAAGATTGAAGTCTCTCATCATGTCTTCATGCGTCTGAATAGTTTTTTCAAGTTTTCCATCATTTTGGGGGGTGATAGGACATGCTAAAAATTAATTCAATGCTCAAGGCATGTTGAAGGCTCCTCCAGAATTTAGATGTGAACCTTGGATCATGAACAGAGACAGTAGGTTGTGGAACCACATGTAGTATCACAAGTTCCATCACATATATCTTTGGAAATGGATCATGTGAGAGATCTTGTTGAATATATATATAATGGTCAGTCTTGGTGTGTCAGTTAACCACCACCCATATCACATTATTTCACTTTGATGTCTTCAAGAAACACATGAAAAATTAAATAGTGACATTCTCCATATTTACACATTGGTATAGACAATGGTTGAATCATCCCTTTGTACTTTTTTCACTTTGCTTTAACTTTTTGACATACCAAGATCCTCAAGATGTGTTTTTAAATATTCTTCACTATGTTATCACACTAGAATTATTTTAAAATATATCATTACATCATGGTGCTATAAAAATGAATAGATAAAGTTGAGCTCTGTGAATTCTATAATAGATCCTTCAATATCTGTGGTGATAAAGGCACAAATAGTTGTGTTCCAAACCGAATCACACAATCATCATCGATATGAAACTCTTGAATCTTCCCATCCTTTACTACATTCAACTTCTTTTGTAACTACAGATCATCTCGTAGAGCCTCTTTAATCATCTCTTGGATTGATTATTTCACAATCATTTTGGAAAGGTTGGATGTATCTCGTTCCCTTATTATTTCCAAATACATCCATTGAATATCCATGAAGAGTGGGTATTTCTAAATCCTTAACATGGAGAGAGTAGAATGTTCATTTCTAATTAGAGAATAAACTACTATTTTTTACCTTTACAGGATGATAGTGAAAAGAGAAATCACATTCCTTGATTAGACACAACCATGTCCTTTGATGCATGTTGAAATCCATTTGTGATAATAAATTCTTTAGGCTATTGAGGTCGGTTTATATGTCACACTTCTCACCATTAAGGTAGTTCTACAAGTTTTTCACGGGAAAAATTAGGGCTGTTTATTCAGGATCATGCATCATGTAGAATTTCTCATGGATCTTGAACTGTTGTGATGGGTTGGCTATCACATTATCATTTAGCATGAGTAGACAACCCAGGAATTTCTTAAAAGTGCCACTGTATTTCAGAAAACATTCTCAAATTTTTGGTAGTGTGAGTACAGGGGAAGTGATCAGCCTTATATTTTACTCCTTAATGCTTTCCTTATATTCTCCCATCCTAACATAATTTACCCCTTTCCATGATAACATAGATAGTGTATTTGACAATTGGGAGAAATTTCTCACAAAACGTCGGCAGTACCCATCTAATCCAATAAAAACATGGATCTCTGTGACACTAGAGGTTTTGGGCCATTACTAAATCACTGTTGTTTTATAAGGGTCTAGAGAAATTCCCTCACTTGTGATCACATGTACCATGAACATGACTTTCTTCATCCATAAGTCACACATTCTAAACATAGCATTTACCTTCTCCTTTCTCAATGTCACCAAAACAAGTATTAGATATTCTTTGGGATTATCATTTTTTTGAGAGTATATGAGAATATCACCAAAAAACAATAACAAAAAAATTTTAGGTAATGTCAAATGACCCTATTCGTCAAATCTAAATATATTTCAGGCGCATTAGTATGTCTGAAGGGAATCACCATAAATTCATACAGCTCATACCTTGATAGAATGTAGTCTTCTAAATATATTATTTCTCCACCTTTATCTGATGATATCCAAAATGTAGATACACCTTTGAGATGTATTGATCTCATCTTAACTGATTGAACAAGTCATATATCCTTGGAAGAGGATGCTTGTTCATTTTTGTTGATCTTGTTGAGTTCTTGATAATCGATACACAACTGCTTTGCTCCATCCTTTTTCTTCACAATGAGCACTGGCACACCCCAAGGTGATGCACTAGGGTGTATGAATCCATTTTCAAAATCCTCTTGCAACTACTTCATCAACATCTCCAGTTCAATAAGAGCCATCCTATATGGACACATAAATATATAAGTAGCTTCATCTATGAGTTCTGTAGAGAACTATACCTCACGATCTATGGGATGTCTGTGTAACTCGTCAGGAAATACATCCCCAAATTCCCTCACAATGGGAATTTTCACATGGTTGGAACTTTCCTTTGACTCAATCATTTGTGAAAGGTATGCTTCTTCAATTGGAATCAGCACCCACACCATAGAAGGATTTTTCAAAAGAGATTCTTGATCATCATTAAATTTGTAGAAGAGCATGTGATGGTTCTAAATATAAAAAGTTATTTCCTTTTCCTGAAAGTTGATATATGATCTATATAATGAGAGAAAATCCATTCCCCTTATAGTTTCAAATTCCACCAAGGGAATTATTACAAGAGTTGATGGAATAATCATCCTAGATATTGCAACAGAAGAAGAGTAAAAAACATGGGTTGCAATGACTACACCACTTGGTGTTTTTTTATATATCTCCACTTCAATGTTTTGGGTCTATGATTCTATAGTTCAAGAAAACATGCAAGATATAAAGTATTGTGTAGAACTAGAATCAAATAAGGTTTTTTTCTATTATTGAGTGAATAGTATGTGTACCTTGTATGACTTCATTATCTTTCTCCTCTTCCACTGTAGTTATGATATAAACCTTCCCTTGTTCCTTTTTTACTTTGGTGGCTGCTAAAACTGATTACCCTCGAGGACCCAAGCTTTAGTGCACTGGAATGAATAGTGACCTTTATCCCTATAGTTGTTGCATTGAACCATGGGTGGGGCTCCCCTTTCATCCACTACATCATCCTTATTTATCATGTGTTCTTGAATCTCTTGAGCATGGTGTCCTTATTTCCCACAATTTAATTATTTACCCATACCATTGAGGCAGTTCCCATGATGCAACTTCCAACATTTTTTGCATATGGATTATTGAGTTTTCATCCCACCTTTATCATTAGATCCTCCATCTTAAATACTCCATATTTTGTTTTATATCAAAATAGCCATTTTAACATTCTACAAACATGATTTTAACCTTTAGTTCACATCAAAAACTACCTCGTAACTCCCAAAGTCTCGAAATACAAGATGCTTTCAAAGGTGTGGTTTTAATCCACTACAGAACCTATAAATTTTATTATCATTGTTGATAACAAAACCTGAAGTGTACCTTCCATGACGTATGAAATCCCATTTATAGTTTGTGAAACATTCTCCTTCTTTTTTGTTGATCTATATGAATTCTCTCTCTATATTTTTACGAAGTGTTTGTGGGATGTACTTATTAAGAGACGTGATCTTAAAGCCTTCCCATTCCATCTCTTCAATTTTGCCCCTTGGCGTGGTGTTATTAATCAAAGTCCATGATTGATCAGCCTCTCCATATAGATGTTAAATGGCCAGTTTCACCTTCTCTGTCTCAAAATAGTGAATCACAAAAAAGATCTTCTCCGTGGAGTTGATTAACTATTCTACAACTAGTGCATCAGAAGACATGCCAAACATTGGTGGTCATTGCCGCATAAAATATTTGATATCTAACTTCTACCTCCTAGGTGAAGGAGGAAATTTCCCTTTATTTAGTTTATTGTTCATAACCTTAGATAGTCAGGAAATAAAAACCATTATTTTTTGAAATCCAACTACTAAATCATTTGGGAATTCATTCATGAAATCGTTGCATTATACTATTCATGGTTTGTTGGCCTGGTTTCTCTTGGTTCCCACCATTTTCTAAAATAAAAAAGGTTAAACAATAAAAATAAGTCAACAAGTCATGAATAAATATATTATTAATTTGTAAAATTTACACTAAGATAATATCTTATAGGATACCTATGTGTTCATGTGTTCATATTTGTACATAGCCTCATGCAAGTTGTTTTTTAATTTTTCACTAATATTAATTCCCAAATTAACCAAACCTTGCCTCTGATACCAACTATAGTGACCCTTCATTTTCATAAATTACTATTAAATAATTATAAATATAAATAAAATAATATTATTACATCACAAGGATCGAGAGGTTTTGTGTTTGTGGAAAACTAGGACCAAACATAACATTTAAAACATCAATCATAATCAATAATTTAATTCACTCTTATCCACCCTCTTATTTTCCCTTGTAATCAACTTGTAAACATATTCACCTGAGGATATACATAAAAAAATGGGTGAACTAAAATCCTAGTAAGATGGTAAATAACAACAATATAATAATGAGTGAGCATAATCATAACATTGCCAAAGGAACTAGAACATGAGAGGAATCATTAATAAAATACTGGAAATGTGGCAATGCATAAAAATGAAACATCATGTCTTAGTGATCGTCTACCACACAAAGTTTTGAACAAATATAAAATCTTTTTCACAATTAATTTCACTTTAACTAATGAGATTAATCACTTTACTAAATTAATTGTAGTGTTATATAATTTTGGGGGCACCCATCACATCATAACATTCATTTTGTGCTATATAATTCTCGCCGCACTCGTCACTTCCTAGAATTATAATTATCATGCCTTCCACCTAAAATGTAACGACCCGAATGCGGAGCCCCTCCACTAGTGCCCCATACCCGGATCGCCACATGACCTCAAGTGCATTTCCCCAAACGCCCGAGGCTGCCGACTAGCAGTGAGGGACATGGTATGTTATTGGGGAAACTATGCCCTCATGTGGTAAGCTATACAAGGTAAGTAAAACAACAATAAACAACGGAAGCATTAAAAAATATGCAACAACTAAAACCAAACAGCAGAAGCAATGAATATGTAGCAATGATGAGAATGATGCAGAAAGTACAAGTATCTATGGAAAGCAGCAAACACAATAATGTGCTGAAATACAACTGAATAAATGTACTAAGCAATAGAAAAAGAAAAAATAGATGAGGAACTCCTCAGCATCGCATGCCTCGGATCAGTCCCATGCTCCCCAGCTCTAGTGCAATCAAGAACATGAAGTATAAGGGCGCATGCCCTTATATATACCTGCAACAACATAGTATGCTTGGGCCCAAAAGCAAGGCCCAAACAGGGTGTGAGACAAAGTCTCAGTTGGCAACCACCCAAAGATCTGTGCCTTACAGTCAATGATTACAAGGCAAGTAAAGTATAGAAATAGTAAACAAGAAAATACACAGCAGTCACAGTCCACAGTTCTAGCATGTAATGTACAAAATTAAACAACCAGCAACATGAAGAAAATAGGTAACCTCTGGGTAGCTCTCACAACCTAACCCCTATGGTTCAACCTACAAGTACTAGCAACCCTCTAGGAGGAACACACAGTCTCACCCCTCTGGTTCAGCTAAGAAATAGACTCTCTTAGGAAGAACTCACCGTCAATTCCCCCTTTAGTCTTGTATCGTGCTAAAGGATCTCTGGGGAAGCACTCATCGTAAATTCCTCAAGTGGTCTCACATCGTATTAAAATACACTCTAGAGAAGACCTTACATCTATTCTCTATGTGGTCTAATACACTAGGTCCTCACAGTCCTGTGTGAAAATAACATGCTCAGCACGCGTGTATCGTCCATGTAAACTTCAAAAACTACTTGGCTATCATTCTATGGCTCAACAGTGTAACAAAGAAATAGTTCCACTATCCTACAACTAGGCATGGCAACCGGAAAAACGCCAAACAAGCAAAACAAGCATGGAAAACATCCAGAGTACAGTAAAAACTACCATAATCAGAGGAAAAACATCTACTCTAGCAATCATGCAAAGCAAGAAATACAACAAGGGAAAAACAAGAACATGAAATACCCCGTTCAATGGTATTGGTGGAATTTTCACAAAATACTCATCATCTTCCTACAAGAAAGGAAAAAACCACCTACCTTGATGTTAGGGAAAAGATATACTTGATCCACGATGACTGATTCTCTCTAGAACATCCTAGATCTAAGAAAACGTACAAAACGTTCAACCTTAGATAACATGAGAAGGAGGAAGAATTGGAAATCATGGCTCAAGAAAAAGGGAGAACTCACCGCTACGCTTCCAACAAAATCGACCGTACTCGAATCGGAGAACGGACAGAGTGGCGGGAACTCGGGGAAAATCAATCCATACAGGTCGCTCTAGGATGAAGAACCAGGAGAAGGGGTGCGTTCTGTCCGTCAAGCGTGACCCGAGTGCGTTTATTGAAAAAAATAAAAGTACATGATGTGTAATTTTAGAGTACAAGGCGTGTACTAGGTTTTTCTGTACTCTGCTAAAATCGGCCACCACGTCACCCGTACACACCGTGTGTGTGGCTTGGACACGGCCAGCACACGGCTTCGAGCGGGAGAAGAGTAAACGGAGTGTACTCAGAAAGTACATGTCGTGTACTTCAAAAATTTCCAGAAATTTTGTTTTTCTCAAAAACTCCAGAAAAAGGAATGGTGTAAATGAAACGAAGATCTGAGTTCTTACAAACTTCCCCCCCTTAATGAAATTCATCCCCGAATTTCCCTAGCGAGGCGTAGAAGAAGAGATCTCGAACAGCTCCAGCCACTGCAATCATACATCAGTTTCCCTCTCCCAGGTCTCGTCCTTTACTCGCCCAGGCTGCCATAACACCCGTACAAGAGGGACAGACCGCCCACGGAGAACCTTCATACTACGATTGATAATTCAGATGGGATGCTCCTCAAACGATGCATCCACTTCGAGCTCAACTTCCTCAGACTGAAAGACATGAGATGGGTCTGAAAAGTAACATCGGAGCTGGGAGACGTGGAAGACGTTGTGCATGGCCCGGTACCTCTAAGGTAGCAGCAACCGATAGGCAACCGTCCCAACTCTCTCCAAAACCTCAAACGGCCCGATGTACTGCAGTGAAAGCTTACCCTATCTCTGAATCCTCTTTTGTCCCATCCTCGGTGCAACACGTAGGAAAACCTGATCCCCAACCTCGAACTCCAAAGGTCTTCTACGCTGATCAGCATAAGACTTCTACCGAGACTGTGTCGTAGCCATCCTCTTCCGAATCAGCTCTATCTGCTCTGAAGTCTCCTGAACAAGACGAGGTCCACGTAATGTTGCCTCTCCTGCCTCCAGCCAGCATAAGGGTGATTGGAATGGCCTACCATACAGAGCCTCATATGGTGCCATCTGAGTGGTCGCCTTAAAACTGTTGTTGTAGGCAAACTCCACCATAGGTATATGATTCTCCCAAGAACCACTAATGCCTAGGATGCATGCACTGAGCACATCCTCTAGCACCTAGATTGTGCGCTCGGACTGGAAATCAGTCTGTGGATGGTATGCCATACTCAGAAGTACCTGTGTACCGAAAGCCTTCTGAAGTCCTTTCCATAACCGATAATTAAAGCATGCATCCCTGTATGAAACAATAGAGCATGGAACTCCATGTAGATGTACAATCTCTCTGATGTAAAGTCGTCCCAGATCATCGACACTGAAGGTCTCCATGATCGTCCAGAAGTCAGCAACCTTCATGAGCCTATCGACGATAACACAAACAGCATCGTTCCCTCGAGGTGACCTCAGAAGCCCAGTTATAATGTCAATCGCAACATCATTCCACTTCAACTCCAGAATGGGTAAGTGTTGTAAAAGTCATGCTAGTCGTTGGTGCTCTGCCTTCACCTACAGACAGGTAGAGCATCTCAGGACAAAACCAACAACATCTTTCTTCATTCCTGGCCACCAGTATTGGCAATGAAGATCACGATACATCTTGGTGATGCCAGGATGAACTGCCCAAACTGAGGAATGAAAATCTTGCATCATCTCCTCATGTATGTCTGTCAGAACCCATACACATCACTGGAAACGCAAGATCTCATCCTCTCCCACTGTCCATCCCGGAAGAGGTTCCTCTCCTGACACACTCTCCTGTGGGACTAAGCCTTTTGAGTATGATAGCTGCCTCATCCATACCCAATCAAGTAATGTAGAGGTAACAACTGCAAAATATTGGAAGGTTTTTCCCTCTCTGTCGTGCACCTCCAAATGCATCTCAGAGAATATAGGCATAAGCTTCCACTCACTACTGGCCTGTTGAACTGCCTGAATCTTATTTCACTTCCTCAACACAGCTTCCACTGCATTCCCCTTTCCTGGCTTATAGGCAAGATTGAAATAAAAAGACTGAAGATACTCGACCCACCCGCGCTGCCTCAGATTCAGATCATGCTGAGAGAAGATATAATTGAGACACTTGTGGGTGGTGAAGACAACAAAGTGCTCTCCCAGGAGATAGTGTCTCCAACAGCATAAAGAATGAACAACCGCTGCCAACTCCAGATCATGCGTAGGGTAGTTCCTCTCATGTGGCCTCAACTGCCAAGACCCTTACGCAACCACTCCTTCTCCCTGCATAAGCACATCGCCCAGCCTAATACCTGATGCATCACAATAAATTGTATATCTCTTGAATGGCTCTGGAAAGACTAGTATCGGTTCCGACGTCAACCTTCCCTTCATCTCCTAAAAGGCTGACTCACAAGAATCTGACCATAAGAACTTTTCCCCCTTCTTGGTCTGACCTATCAAAGGTGCAGCTAGGTGTGAAAAGTCTTTAATGAAGTGTCTGTAGTATCCAGCGAGGCCTAAGAAACTCTGTACCTCAAAAACGTTTTTCAGCCTCTCCCATGAAACTATGGCTCCAAATTTCTCTAGGTCCATAGATACTCCTACCTCTGAGATGACGTGACCCATGAAGTGAATCTGATCCATCCATAAGTGGAACTTGGAGAGTTTATCATAAAGTATATGCTCTTTCAGTGTACTCAAAATGATCTCAAGATGTGTGGAATGGTCGTGTCGAGTGTGAGAGTACACCAATATATCATCCATGAATACCACGAAGAATAATTCCAAGTAAGGATGGAAATATCGGTTCATCAGAGCCATGAAAACTGCAGGTGCATTCGTGAGACCGAACGACATGACTGTATACTTGTATAAACCATACCTGCTCGTGAAGGCTATCAGAGGAATATCTGATGGTCTAACGCACAACTGATAATAAATAGACCTCAAGTCGATCTTCGAGAAAACTCTGGCTCCTTGAAGATGATCAAATAGGTCATCGATCATCGGCAAGGGATATTGGTTCTTGACCATCAACTAGTTCAGCTACCGATAATCGACACAAAGCCGAAGGGTACCATCTGCCTTCATCGCAAACAAGACAGGCGAACCCTAATGAGAAGTACTGGGTTGGATAAAACCCTTTTCCTAAAACTCCTCCAACTGCTTCTTGAGCTCCTACAACTCAGGTGTGGCCATCCTATAAGGAGGAATGGACACTGGTGCTACTCCTAGCATGAGCTCAATAGAAAATTCTACCTCACGCTCTGGAGGAAAACCCGAAAATTCCTATGTAAAGGCATCCTGAAAACGATCTACCACTGGAGGAAAATCCAACTTTGAAGTCCCATGATCATCCAGATAAAGACTAGAAATCTGGGCTATCACCCTTCCTAACCCGTGATGCTCGAGTCCTGCTCGACTTGCATTAACATCCCATTCTCCACTATGAAGAAAAGATTCACCCTATAGTGAAACAAAACTCACTGTACAATGATAACAGTCAATGACTACCTAGAAGGAAACCAACCAGTCTATCCCAAGGATGTCATCATATCCTGTCATATCTAGGACATAGAGATCCCATAAGAAACAATACCCTTCATCCTCGAGAGAGAACTATCAACACTGGCGTACACCAGATTTCCTCAACCCCAAAGGTGTGTCTAGTGTCAACGAGTCGGCAGTAGAAAATACACAGAGCCCAACACTCTCCACAGCAGCAACAGATTTAAAAATATGCATAGAACCATAATCAAAAAGAGCTGAAGATAAAACTGAAGCTACTAAAATTGTATTGCGAACTGTAGAAGGGTCGGGATCCTTCTCTTGATAGGTCTGCTCTACGGAGAAAGACTGGCCTGCATCGCGACCATGCACCCCTGGCTGACCACTCTGAGCTGAACCTCCATACTTGTGCTGAGGGACTGGTGGCTGAACACCACTGCCTTGACCTCCACCTCAGCCCGAATGGAAGGAAGAACTCTAGTTCCCTGACTGATGAGAAACTGGTGGGACTTCTTCTGAACGAGGAGTCATGGAAGAACCCCAGTCACCAACTGCTAGTGAGAAATCCTGGTAGAAATGCTTAAGGTGACCCATCTTTCCGCATGATCGGTACTCCACGGGGTATCTCTGGCACTGTATCTTCGTGTTCCCTGACCGGCCATATTGGTAGCATACCACCTGGCTGCCTGACGATGCATCTCGCTTCCTCGGATCACCACGCGTAGACTCCCTACAACACTTATTGTTTTCATCTGGAGGAAAAATTGCTTTGGCTGCAGAACCACCCTGGCTTGCAGCTCCAGAGTCTTTCAGATTGCGTTCCGCAATCAGTTCCTGGTTGACGATGGAAGTGATGGGGGTCAACTGGAAGATATTCACCTGTGAGAGGATCTCCCGCCTGAGACCATCCTCAAACGTCCTGGCCATGAACACCCCACTCCCATCCCGGAGGGGTGTGAAACACTATAGCTCAGTGAAACATGCAGTATACTCCATGACAGAAAGTTTACTCTTATCTATGCTCATGAAATCCTGGGCTCAGTCGGCCATCAGGGTCTCCGGGTAGACGTAGTCATAAAAGACGCATTGAAACTCCTCCTAAGCCATAATCTGCTGGTGGACCGCCTGTGAGATCACATCCCACCACCTCTTGGAGGAGTCTCGGAGAATGTAGGTTGCGAGCTTGACCCGCCTCTCTGGAGGTGTATTTAGATGCTCGAAGATAGTCAGCATGGATTCCATCCATGACTCTGCAGCCAGAGGTCCTCCTTCCCCCGATAAAGTAGGAGGATGCTGCTGTTGGAAAACCCGCGTCAAGACTTCCATAGTCGTGGAAGGAGGTGGTGCTCCCTAGAAGGTCTAAACCGTCCTCAGAAAACCTTCCCTGAACTGCACATCAGTGCCTACAACTGGTATGACAGCCGGTGCCAAAGCTGGCCCGACTGGAGGATCGGCAGGAAGTCCCTGATCAGCCATATCTGGCATCTGATCACTGCCTGACGACAGACGCACAACCGTAGGACGTCTCAGAGGCATGGCTCTAAAAATCAAAAGCACACCTTAGATCAGAATTTATAGAGATAGAAAACACAAGAGTACAAAACAGAAACAGGGGGCGGAAAACACACAAGTTTACAAAAAATGACTACACGTCTTGTATAAAAACTACACGGCGTGTCTTCTTAAGCCACTGACATGGGTGTGTACCCCTGCCCTACAGGTCTTGTAACACCTCAACTACATGGCGTGTTGACCCAACACACAACGTGTACTTGAAAACTATTCCCCTGCCAAAGTCTCCGTACACGGCTATCCCACACAGTCCGACCTAACCCAAGACAACAAAGTGTGTTCCGAACAAACCCGGCGTGTACCAGACAAGGCTTCGGTGGCTTGTGCTTTTCAATACATAGCCTTGTACATGGATGAACCTTACATGATGTGTTCCAAAAAAGAACGGCATGTATAGGTGAAGTTGAAACCATTCCGTGTTGTTCGTGACATGGTCGGGTACCTGACCAAGACTGCATGACGTGTTCCTAAACCACACGCCGTGTTTAAGAGAAGTTGGCGCCGACTAGTTTTGTTCGTGACACGGACGGGTACATGGACAAGACAACATGGCGTGTTCCTTTACAACACGGCGTGTTCTACTCAAGATTCCCCGAAACATTTTGTTAGTGACACGACCGGGTACACGACTCTGATCTACACGGCGTGAACCAACCGTGCATGGCGTTTCCCTCAAGATATTCTCACGATACCGTGCTTCTGCTCACAGGGTCAATGGCATGGCCTGAAAACTACACGACGTGTATCCGAAAAATACAAGACGTGTATTCAGGGTTTTTCTGGCCTGTAGATTAGAAACTGCACAGAAGCCTAGAAACACTGAAAACAAGGCAAAGAAGTGCCAAATTCCGATCCGTGACGGCCCATACTCCCCACGAATCAAAACATGGAATCTCCTATAGTCATAGACAAGAGAAAACAGGATCATGATCCACCAATTACCGATTCGAGAGGTCCTATTACACCTCAATAATCAAAATTTGGTGTTCATTTAAGAAAAGTAAGAAACAAAAAATCATTTAACAAGGCAGCAGAGATTCTATCAAGAATCTATCACAACAGCATGAATAATCTACACAAGGTCTATCTAAACAACATGAAATCGCTAATGCACCCTAGATTGAATGGCATGAATGCATGGAATGTGATTTGTACAAGTGCCTATATGATGCAAGAGATGAAATACCCTCATATCATCAGGTTGAAACAGAAATAGAACCGTAATCGTCAAGAAAATAACAACACAAATCAAGTGAATCGCTATAGGTGAAATCATACCAACCGTAAAATCTCAAAACCAACAAACTGCATTTAACGAGGTAGTCTAGCTTTTCCCCGTACATGGGTTAGCTACTCCCGAGAACAGATTAATACCAAGTACTGAATCCATCCTATCCCGGGACAATGTCTATAAATAGTAATGCATGATAAAGAACTCCTCTGATACCACTTTGTAACAACCCGAATCTGGAGCCCCTCTACTGGTGCCCTGTACCCAATTCACCACATGACCTCAAGTGCATTTCCCCAAACGCCAGAGGCTGCCGACTAGCAGCAAGGGCCTTGGTATGTTATTGTGGAAACTATGCCCTCATTTGGTAAGGTGTACATGGTAAGGATAACAACAATATACACCAGAAAAAGTAAAAAAAATTCAAAAACTAAAACCAAACAGTGGAAGCAATGAATATGTATTAATGATGATAATGATGCATAAAGTACAAGTATCTAGGGAAAGTAGCAAACACAACAATGTGCTGAAATACAACTGATCACAAGTACTAAGAAACAGCAAAAGAAAAACAGATGATAAACTCCTCAGCATCGCAAGCCTCGGATCGGTCCCATGCTCCCCATCTCTAGTGAAATCAAGAACTTGAAGTAGAAGGGCGCTTTCCATTATCTATACCTGCAACAACATAGTCTTCTTGGGCCCAAAATCATGGCCCAAACAGGTTGTGAGACAAATTCCCAGTAGGCAACCACCCAAAGATATGTGCCTTATAGTCAATGAATACATGTCAAGTAAAGTACAGAAAAATTAAACAGGAAAATACACATCAGTCACAGCCACAGTTCTAGCATATAAAGTACACAAGTAAAAAACCAGCAATAAGAAGAAAAAAGGTAACCCTCTGGGTAGCTCTCACAGCCTAACCCCTATGGTTCAACCTACATGTACTAGCAACCCTCTAGGAGAAACACAAAATCTCACCCCTCTGGTTCAGCTAAAAAATATACTCTATGAGGAAGCACTCACCGTCAATTCCTCCTTTAGTCTCATATCGTGCTAAAGGCTCTCTGGGGAAGCACTCAACATCTCATTTCCCCTGTGGCCTGTGTTGAGGATCTACAAACACTCTGAGGAAGCACTCATCGTCAATTCCCCCTGTGGTCTCGCATCGTATTAAAAGACACTCTGGAGAATCCCTTATGTCTATTCTCCCTATGGTCTACTATACTAGGTCCTCACAGTCCTATGTGAAACTAACTTGTTCAGTGTGTGTGTGTATCATCCAAGTAAACCTCAAGAACAACTTGGATATCATTCTATGGTTCAACAACTAAACAAATCAATAGTTCCACTATCTTACAAATAGGCATGGCAACTGACAAAACGCCAAACAAGCAAAAAAAGCATTGAAAACATCCAGAGTACAGTAAAAACTACTATAATCACAGGAAAAACATCTACACTAGAAATAAAGCAAATCAGGCAATACAAAAAGGGAAAAACGGGAACATGCAATACCCCGTTCAACGGTATTAGTGGAATTTTCACAAAATACTTATCGACTTCCTATATAAAGGCACAAACCACCTACCTTGATTCTAGAAAAACGATATACATGAACGACGATGAATGATTCTATCTAGAACGTCGTAGATCTGAGAATATTCAGAAAACATTCGACCTTAGATAACATGAGAAGGAGGAAGAATTGGAAAACAAGGCTTAAGAAGAAGGAAGAACTCACCGCTGCACTTCCAACACAATCGACCGTGATCAAATCGGAGAACGAACGGAGTGGCGGGGGCTTGCGGAAGATCTGTCTGTACGAGACTCTCTTGGACGAAGATCTTGGAGAAGGGGTGTGTTCTGTCTGTCAGGCGTGACCCCGGTGCGTTTAGTGAAAACAATAAAAGTACACTGCATGTACATTTAGAGTACATGGCGTGTACTAGGTTTTTCCATACTCCCCCAAAATCGACCTCCACATCACCCCTACAAACCGTGTGTGTGGCCCGGACACAGCCAGCACACGGCTTCGAGCGGGAAAATATTACATGGCTTGTACTCAAAAAGAACACGGCGTGTACATAAAAAATTTCCAGAATTTTTTTCCTCAAAAATTCAAGAAAAAGGAATTGCGTACCTGAAACAAAGATCCAGGTTCTTAGATAAAATATATATATATATAATGAACATAAATTACCCCTATAAATGAATGGGTTACATCTCATAAGAGTACATTAATAAACATTGGGTTCCCAAAATATTTTGGTAATAACATACTTGATTCAAGAACCATTATCCTTTAGTGAGAAGTAAACAGTGTTTTTTTGAAAGAAGAGTTCTCTTGGAAAACATTTTTTTGAAATAAACGCCAATATAAAAAAATGTATATCAGAGAAAAGGTAACATAATTATGAACATATGATTGTTATGGTGTGGAAATACCAAAAATAGAGTGAAAGAGAGTGAACCTGAAGAATGTAAGTTGGTCTCGAGAATTTCCCCCACATTGTATCTTAAAAAAATTTCACATTAATATAATGTATAACCACATTATAATAATTAATAAAAAATTAAAAAACCATTTTTACATTAATATTTTTCATTATGGTTTCATTATGTTATTTTATGTTCCTTTGGATGATTTATAGGGTTTAAATCCATTCTTCGAGAATGTATGTTTTTATGGTTTTCTTGAACAGTTCATTTGTTTTCATGAATATATGTTCATGTATAACATGGATAAACATCCAGAAATGGTATTTCAAGTTATTAATGATATTCATGGACTTTAAATGATCTTATAATTATTTATTTTATATACCTTGTGGATGAATCATTAGTTAAATTTTAATGATGATCGTTTGGGTTAATTAGGGTGGTTTTTCAACCACAATGTACTTGTTTTGTTTAATAATTTAGTAATATATACATATATAAGTTCAATAAAATTAAATCAGATATAATAAAAATAAAATAAAATGGTTCAACCAGAAAAATGCTTTCATTACCAGATTTGGAGGTGGTAAAGGAAAATGAAAACATTTTGTTCTAGAAGGTGATAAATTAACACCTCATGAACAAAATTTTCCTTTCTAAAATAAAAGAAGAGTTGAAAATGATTGGATGATATATTATCCAATTAGTATCATATAATTACATTATATTTATTATAATGGAGTTACCATTCCACGTGGATGAGGATATGTGGGGAGATTTTAATAATAGAACTTGAAATTGAATGAAAATTAAGGGAAAAGATAAAGAGAAATTACCTCTTCAATCCTCCTCTTGAGATCCTCCTTAATGAACCTAGGCAAGGAATTTTGATGACACCAGAAGATATTGGACGTGGGGGAGGGTATAGAAAGATGTTTTCGAAAATTTTAGACAAATATTTAATCTTGATAGGTGTGAGGAAATGAGGGTGTGAAGGGTGGTACTTATAGTAGAGGGGAGTGGAGTTTAATCAATAGTGTATTATTTAAATAATTATTTCTCCACAAGACAAGTAAAGGTGAGTGTTCCATGACAAAATATAGTTATTATATAAAGTGAATCCAAAAAATATGTTCTTACATCATCAGAACATCTCCCATGATTTTATAATTATTAAATTTAACTTTTTTTTTGTAAATTGTCGAATTTAACTATTCATCCAAAATATAAGTATTTCAGAATAATACCAAAAATTCCCCCTAAACATTTTACGATGTGTAGAATCAAAAAAATGAAGTCCATTTTTAAAAAATAATGTTCTAAATAAGATTAATTTATTTTTACATTAGAATCATAATTTACTTGAAAAATACAGATTTTAAAATTAAAATTGATTTCATAATGCTTTCAAAAATTACCTAAGGTCTTATAAAATTATCTTAAAACCAGAAGATATAGTATGGATAATTTATGAATAACATTAGGAAAATATATTTTATTTTTAATTATAAATTTAATTATATTTAATTATTTATGACTTACAATAATACTAATACATTTTCTATGGTCATATTATAAGATGCCTAAATTTTATTTATAAATTCTTTGGTGATGCTAATATTTTTTTGGAGGGTTTACTATTCATAAGGTTTGTATTAAAATTCAAAAAGGTAGGTTACTATTGATAAGGTTAAGATAGTATTCCCCAAAAATTTTGTTTGTTCTATCAGACTCCTAAAAGCACCTTAAACGCAATCGTGTATGTCGGATTTTCAAAATTCAATACATAAATGTGGAAAAGTTTTGTTTAATGGTAACGTAGTATATAGTATGATTATATGTCACTATGTTTCTTAATTTTATTATATTTTATTTCATAACTATAAGAAGATAATTCCATTGTTAAAACTTTGGGTCGTTACAGATGCGAGAAATAATTTCAACATGAAAATAAAAAACACATGTTCTATCATTGAAAACCATTTAAACTCATTAAAATCATAGATAAAACATGTTTAAAACATTGGTAATCATTTTAATATAAGTCTTATATATGGTTTGACCATTACTGTTCCACATGGAATAACCATCACATTTATAGTTGGAGTAACCATAAATCCTCCACTTGGATACAATGTAACTATCATAGTGAAAATTAAATTAACCAAAAAATTTATACATAGAATAACAATAATAGTATATTTCGATAATCTTGTAGTAGAAAACAAATTAGTTCACTCCATATCTATCCTCAATGCATTAGAAAGGTATAATGGAGCTCACCGAGCACATAAGTTATACCAACCTATCATGAGCTATAATGGGTATCAAACCATCATATAAGTTATATCAGGATCAGTAGTTTTTCATATATAACAATAGATTACCATATCATCAATAAAATATTTTAATCTTTCTCCTTTCGTCATTATCCATTCGAAAAACACTTTTAAAATCTTATAGAAAGCACTTTTGGATATCAAAATACAATTTTATTTTAAAATCCATTATTCCATAAAAAATACCATGAGTGTGGGAAAAATGTATTTTAATGAATAAAACATGAAATACATTAATTATATCCACAAATAATATAGTGGTTGTGGTGGTGGTAAAATCTATTAATTTCATATATGTTAAAATGGTAAAATTGTTTTTGTATTTTGGGAAGATAGTTAGAAAAATTCTATAAAAGGATTCCTTTTCAAAATAATTGAAATAAATCAAAGGAAATGTAAAACTTCCTTTCATATAAATAAAATTTCATTTTAAAAATTTGATAATTTATTTTTAAAAACATTTTTATTGAAGAAAATAATTTTGAATGGATACTTTGAAATATTATTTTTCATAGGATAGTCCCTTACATTGAGTTCGACTCGTTATGTGAGTTACACATCTTCCTATATAATAATAAAAATTAAATATATAATTTCATTATATATTTTTTAATGTTCCATATTTAATTTATTTAACTTATTACCATTTCACAAACAATTACTTAATCTTTTATGTGCATGTTAATCTTTTTAATGATATAATACTTATATATCAAAAATTTCTATGGTATGTTGACTATGTTCATTGATGTAATAACCCCACCACATATAGAATGCAATCCTAAAATAAATATTATTTTTTTTATCAGTTATGATTTTGTAACTAATAATAAATGATGTTTATGTAATAAGAACTATGTTACAATCGTGGATATGGTAGGTTGTATGTGTTCATGTGTAACATTTCCATTTTTCAACCACAATTTTGGAAAGAAGGTACGTATAATTTTATATTTTAAAAATTAAAATTATATAAATAATATCAGTTTATTTCATTAAACATAATTATATATATTATCTATGTGATGTTGTGGTGAGAAAATATTCACATCACTTCAGGTAGGTGTGAGTACATGTATACACACAAAAAAATGTTATCATTCTTCAGTGAATAGAAATAAATGAATTGAAATGATATAATATCTATTAATGATGATAAATATTTCATGACTATAATATATAAACATTAATTTCATCATTAAAACTATCTGCGAGATATGATTATGTAAAATTAATTATATGGGTTCATGAGGTGGTAGTATACTGTGCACGCGAATGATAGTTTCATTTCTAATTAGATGGAATATGAGATGGATATTAGTTTTGTCATTAACAGAATACAATCATTGTATATTGATGTTACTTTTGGTATTATTTAAATATTGTTTATGTTTATTTGGGGGGGGTGTAAGATGGAATATACGTAAAACCTCTGGTTAAATACTTTACATCATCTTGGGAATATCTTCGTTTCTTAATACCTTACTAATTGTGACATTGATATTATTTACAAAATAAGGAATTATAACATGGGGATGTATGTTTATAATAGATATGGCTATGTATATTCCCAATCAAAGGTATTTTTTGGTGTGAATAAATGATGAGTATTGGTTTCCTTTTTTAATAGAGGGAAGTGGAACTCTTCTAATTTCATATAATATTAGTACCACATAAATTAATTTATAATTTTTTATTAAAAAAATTGTTATAATTTGATGTAGATGACTATTATTCTAAATAATCTCATAAATAAAATTTGGAAATGTTTGATTACATTTTTATCCTTATATTTTTGTTCAACCCCAGTTAACCCTTTTCAATCTTACTGTGATAAAAAAATCAACACCTTTAGGTTTAATAAAGATACCATAAATAGAAAGACATTCCCTAAATTGAGTAGTATAAATATTTTCAACGTTATTTAATCATATGGTTGAACTTAGGATTTTGTAAATTTATTTCATTTAATAAATTATAATTTTCATAAAATATCAATAATTTTTATTTTAGAATAATTAATTTACATTGACTTTTACAAAATTTGGACAGTAAAATCTATTTGTATAAAATATTTTAATACAAACCGATCATTTTTTAATTAAAATTTATGGGTCACATTATTTTATTCATATTATAAGACTTCAAGATTTTAATATCATATACTTTATTTTACCATTAATTGAATAAATAATTTTTATACATTGTGGAATATTTTAAGATAATTATTTTCTCTAAAGTAATTAAAAATAAATTTTAATAATGAAGATAAATATTATATATTTTAAAAAAATATTTATATCAAAACATATCTTCTTTTTATCAATATTTTAAAAATATTATAGTTATTAAAAAATAGAGTGTTAAATTTTTTACTTTTCATTACATTAAAAAATATAAATGTTATAATCACATCCAAATGGAAAAATTAATATAATCCAATATTTACATGTTTTTGGACGAAATTGACTCACCATATAAAATAAATATAATTTTCAGTGTCATTTTATATTCCTTCTCATTCTAAATTTTCACATTAATTACTCGATTTATGCTTTACTATGGTTATAAAATATAGTAAGGTTTATATTTTTAATGCCCAAAATAATAGGCACATATTTACTAAATTTTCTCCTACTAATTTAAAATAAGAAATCTATTTTTAAAAATTAAAAAAAAATGCAATATCCCAGATAGCTTGCAATATGTCCCTGTTTGATGTTTTGCTTCAAATACGTTAATGTTGGTTAATGAAATTTTTCCTGAGTATGAGAAAGGATATGGGTTGTATTAGGGGTATGAGATATGAAATAAGAGAGGCAATGGCCATACAGTGAATTTTCCTTAGTTGGCACATGGTTAGGATTAATCGTGCACCGAAAACATGTGTGCTTGGTGGAAGGGAACACTTTTTTGATGAAATCATGCAAGGGGGAAGGGTAAACTGTGAGACCTTGGAAATAGCCAAACAACACTATTTTTAAAACTATATGGGATTCCTAGGTAACTCTATGTCTTGGTCCCATCTTGGATTGAGGGAGGTTCATAGTTGGCACACAGATCAGAGAACCGTGTTGTCTAAAAAAGTGTGGGTTTCCATTTCCCGCATCGGGATTTATTAAACCCTTCCCCATTTTATCACTTATTTATTCACCACCAGCCCTTTGGAAAAACAAAAACTCAAAATCCTTCTGAAGGATTAGTCTATATTATTTCTAGGCCGTTTGGAGTGTCATTGTTTGCGATTTGTAGCTCTATGTGAGTCTAACATTCCTCTTTCTCCACATTTTCATATTAGGCCATCTGCAACCATTTTTCTTCTACCAAATCCATAAAACACTATTTTTCTAAGGGATAACTGGTTGTGGGATTCAAGGAGTCTTTGGATGTAAAATATAAGGTTGAGTGTGCTCTTTTCTCCATATTCTAGGTAGGTGGCCAATATGTTACATCCCATATTCTTGATGGTGGTTTAGGTAAATGTAATTCTGATATAGGTACTTTTTATTGTCAATTTTATATCCTTTTTTTAATTTGGTAAATTGGTTGTATAAATGATGAATTCAACCCCTCATGATCCTTGTGGAAATCATTGTGGATTATTTTACCATGTTATGGTCCACTCGTGGTGCGTGTTGCTCCTTAAACATGAAAATTGAAAGTTTAATGTTGAATTGGGTTGTCATGAAGTAGATCCATAATAAATGTTATTAATATCTTAACCTAGTTATATTAAAAAAATTACATGGTAAATGTGTTTTTTTAATATGGTTTGTAAATGAAATTTATGATAAATGTGTTAAATTGAATACAAGGAATATGGGAGCATTCGGTATAGTGTTAATGGGATTGTGGGTCGTGGATTATGGATGGTAAATTTGAAAATGGGTTATGGAATGAATATGATTTATGTGTCTAATGAAATATAAATTGTGAATGTTATGTGTATCCAATGATCATGGTTTATGACAAGGTATATTTGGTAAATGGTTAAAGAATCATAAACACATATCTTGGAAGTGCGGGGTATTAGACATGAGGATATATACCCATGTGTTTAGTTAGTATAAGGCTCTAAACACCACCACCTTTAATGCATGGGTTAGAGAGAGAACTGAGTCTATGTACCCCTAATATTTTCAATTAATGAGACTTTCAGGACTAAGGATCCAAGGTAAGTGTAATGAAAATATTTTTCAAATGTTCATACAATGTGAGATAGGTAACTTTTTCAAAAAAATCATGTAGCGATGCTAAAAATTAAAAAAAAGAGTTACAATATTTTGGTGGTAGGAAATTTACTTCTATTGTGTTTAAGTATAGGAATCAACTCACTGGGTTTGATGGAATAATGAGTGGAAGTGATTTCAAAAACCAATTTCATTGCAAGACAACCAACAAATTGATTTACTTCAAGATAGATATGTTTGATGATGTAGTTCATCGAAGCAAGAGTGCATGAGGAGTTGTTTCATTTGGTTTTGAGCACCTATGAAAGATGAATATGACCAATTCTAACTTCTTTAAGAATTTTAGGAACTTGATTCATCCCCTTATAAAAAATAGTCAACCCAAAAATGCAGTAGGATAAAGAATGAAAATGCCTAACCCATGGAATAAATGAGGAAATGGTTTAAATGATTTTTGTTCTCTAATCGCAAATGATTTATCTCATGTTTAATTTATTCTTAATTTAGTACATGGAAAAGCTAAATTTTTAAGATGGATATTTTTTAGGCTTCATTGGAGGAGGCTTACTAAGTTTTAATCACACCCTTCTCAGGCCACAATTAGGTACTTGAGCAGACATCACATTTCCAGGTCGGGACAAGAGAAAGGGCATGGTGCTAGTGGTTTGATAGAGCATGGAATAAGCAAGGATTAGGTATCTCTACATGGTATCCAGACCCGTTTTTGGGATTCTTTTGTTTTTATAATTTTTTATTTTCTTTACATTGGGCATTATATACAATGAAATTTCGTATTCACAATTTGGATGTGGGAATGTTTCTACTTTTGGGGAAATGGTTGGAACTACATGTTTATGGGAAAATTTATACTATTTCCACTATTTCATTATTATTATATATAATGGAATTCAATGATAAATAGGGTATAGTATCCCAATGTGTTTATTTATAACCTCGCTACTATTAGGATGTAGTTGGCATATCGGTAGGCACGCCTGAGGTCATGTGGGGACCTGACTCGGGGCACCAGTTTAGTGGCCTCTAGGTTGGGGACATTATGACATGGTATCAGATCCATAATTTCTATTCGAATACTATTTAGGGATTCTATAATAGTTATTATGTTGCCTCTTGTATTGGATATGAGCTTGATCATGGGAGCAACTAAAATATGGGTGGGGGAAAACCAAGTACCTTGGGTGGGATTACTGTTTTTGATGGGGTTTTTTATAGCTGAATGATATTTTGAACATTTGATAATGCAATTTTTTGTGTTACAAGACTATTTTATAATATTTTTCTCATTCCCAGAATAGTGTGAGGTTGACCATCCATGTAACATTTTAGGCACCTAGGGAAATTAATGGCATTCCTTATGGTAGGAACTCCCAGGAATGAGTATGGGATATGAGAGATATAACACATATCATTACATTTAAAAAATGAACAAAAAGGTGTCTAGTAATGATTATATGAATGGGTAAATGGAAATTATGTAATAAAATGATGAAGGATTAGTTTCTAATGATTTGTAATAAATTGTTTAAAATATTGGTGTGATATGTTGGAGAGATAGAGTGGTACCTAAAAGAGAATGACTTGTGTTATGGATGTGAGAAAAGGTAAAATATGTGTTAAATGAAGAGGCATCTGATAATTTGTGTAATTTTAACCCATATTTATCATGACCTATTGTAGGGATGGTTATGGATGGTGATTGATAAGTGGCTATATTCTTTGGAATAGTGTATGTAGGATGAGTTGATTATGGATTGTAAAGATACATTTTTTTCAAAATATTGGATGTTTTCTGTTAAGAGTTCTAAGATATGTGTCTTACATTGGGGGTAAATTCCACTACAAATATGTGTGATGGTTGGGAAACTAGTGGATGTTGTTTGGAATTCTCATACATGAATTGGTAAAGAGAACTTTATGTTTCATGTTAACGTAGGAGAGGATAAGTTCTATATGGATTTTTCTTGTTACATGATGATGATTGAATGAGTCCGAGGTTGGGTTTTTTCAAGTATGCTTGATATGACCAGAGTGCTTTAGTTGAAACACCCTCATACATTTTCAAGAGATGGTGTACCTGAGGAAACATAGTTTGAGATTTGGTTCATCCATGAAATTTTCGATCACTTAGAGAGTCATCATAAAAGAGAGTTGATTTCGACTCTTATATGTTGCATGGACTAGTGAATCGTTTCTCAGATATTCTTGTTCAGACTCAGTAGACAAATGGTATGTTATGGAAAGTCATTTAAGATATGTTTTTTGAAACATTCTATTCAGAGTCTATGATATAGGAGAATACTGTAGAGTTTATGAGGTCGTCCCATGGGACCATTCTGTTTATTTATTACACTGGTCGCTTCACAAACATATAAGGCTTTGTCCAAACATTGAAAGGAGACAATTCCCCTAGAAGAGATTATTTTCAGATGGACATAGAAATGAGATGTTGTCCTAGAATAATATCATTCATTTAAATAGGATCCCTAAGGGAGGATTATGGTGGTGGAAATGTGGATCCATTTAGATGATACATTGGTGTAACTTTTTAGGGTTTAAATCATCTCTATGAGATTCTCCACTACGGTGGTGGTGTGGAGTGTATTTAGAGAAGTGGAAAACCATTTTAGCGTGGGTAATTGGTGTTTTGATATCATTTTGACTGGACTAGACACATGTGCGGTTTGTCCCCCTGACCAGTGATTGAGTGCTGACCATGAAAAAGAATTTAGTACGTGAAGAGGTTCTGTAGGAAATCTCAACAATTATGCATTGATATAGGATAGAGGCTGATGCGGAGTGCACGTTGGGGGTAGATTACACAATATCAGGTAGGAATTTTGATATATAATATCCACACTGGTCAGAGTGTTGGGCATGTACTCTAATCCGACAATACTCAAAAAAGTAAGGTAATGTAGCACTGGGAACTATGACCATATTCCAGGGTAGAGGGGTATGTGAACTTCACACAGTTCATCCCACACCTGGAGGTGGTGAGACCGGACCATCGATAGTTTGATGTATGATTCTTGTATATTCCATGTTGTTTAGTGCTTTATTTGATATAGGTTCTTTGAAATCGATTATATTTCCTCAATTTTTGTGTATGTTGGGCCTAGATAAGGAACATATAAGTGGGGTTATATCGATTGAAACTTTTTTAGGGGTGCATACATAAAATATTAGGTAATGTAAGGGGTGTTCCATCATGGTTGGTGGGTACTTTTTTCCATGGGAATTGTTTTTTTCATGATATTATAGGATTTTATCTAATTTTGGGGATGGATAAACTAGTGTTTTACATTGAATATATTTATTATTACATCATAGGGTAACATTCATGTCCATAGAGTGAAATACCAATATACACCGAGGGAAATTGAACATCCAAAAAGGAAATGCAATGATAGTGAGTAAAATGTTGGGAGAACATATACCACAATCATCTTGTCTTATGCATGGTGATAGGGAATTATAGTGGATTTTTTTCCCTCCTATAGTGGATCAATTTCAAGATTTTATTCCAGAGGACTTCTCTGCTTTACCATCCAAGAGAGAGGGTGAATTCACAGTAACACCCCGCAACTTTATGAGAAATATTCTTTTTGATTACTTGTATGACTTGTGTTGAACACTGCACCATGATTATATTTATCTATACGCAACACCGCATTATCTTCCAGTATATGGAAACACTATTCTTGGCTTGTGTTTCACGGAAGAGCAAGCTTCCACAATAGCATGGGTTGTACGCAATACCGAGTTTCACTAAACAATGATATATTGTTATAATATAATTATGAACTAGCCATTAAGAAAAGTATTAACCACATTTTGAATTTTATAACATTATCATTCAGTTTACACATATTCTAGAACATGGTATGAGATCAAATTATATTTTTTTGGGGAAAATAAGTATTTGTTTAAAATTTAGTTTTGCCGTCTTTTCATGGCGCACCCACATAAAAGATAGTTTTTGACAAGTTTACAAGTTCAATTTGAAAAATTAAACATCTTCCTTTTAATCAGGATATAAAATTTACATTTGAATATTTTTTGATATTTT
Organism: Viscum album; assembly: GCA_963277665.1. Taxonomy (NCBI): domain Eukaryota; kingdom Viridiplantae; phylum Streptophyta; class Magnoliopsida; order Santalales; family Viscaceae; genus Viscum; species Viscum album. Next base: position 278,493,828 of record OY728127.1, read on the forward strand.
TCTGATAAGTTTCATATTTTGATGAATAGTAAAAATTACGCAATTTTTTAATTGAAAACAAATTTTTTCATCAAAATAATTTATATGGATAAAATATATTATTTAATGGTTTTAATTTATAAATAGAATATATTTTTACCATTTAACAAAGTTTATGTCATTAGCATTAATTTTACATTGAATTCATAGGTAAAAACATTTTTATCCTTTGCAATTATTAACTTTTAAAACCAATTTTCTAAACAACAGGATTAATTTTAAATTAAATACTACATATTATGTGTTTTGAATTTTGAAATATGGATTCCATATTTGGAAACATTATGTCCAAATTAAGTTAATTGGCTGATTTTTATTTTAAGGCATTATGAACAGTAACTATGGTAAATTTTATTTACAACAGTTAAAGGTAAATCAGGTAATTAAGGGTAAAAAAAATATTATAAAATTACCTTAACACATGTATTAATATAAATGGATGATTATATTTCGTCCTAAAATATACTTGGGTCGAGATGGTATCTTTTGGAACCCACTTGGATTTTATTAAGACCTTTAATTTATTTTATTTAAAGAAAGTGAAATATGTCTCACTCAAAATTTAATAATTAAAGTATTTTTAATATAAGGTTATACATAATATAAATTCTATTATAAATACTCAATTGAAAGATAATATGTTTTTATTCGTTATGGTAATTTATTTGTGATTTTTAAGAAATATATTATTACTTTAATAGCTTATACATTAAGGATGCAGAAATTATTCATTTAGTGAAAAATCAATAATTTAGTTTTTATTAAAATAATTATACCCATCGAAAGGCCTAAAAATTGACTAAACTAAATTGGTCGTGTATATATATATCCTAATCATCCTAGAGTCGTCTTGTGTACCATTTAGAGCCTATAAATAATTTTATGACATTTATATTATTTTATTTTAAATGATGTCAAATTTGTCACCTTCATACTTTAATAAAGATAACATTTTAATAGTTTGTTTTATTGGAAGATAATTTCAACTAAATGTTTTATTATGAAATATATTAGATTTATCTTCATCTTAGTATTTTATTTATAATTTTTACGCTACAAATAAGTATATTAAATAATTATACAAATATGTTGCAATAATTATTTTATTAAGAGAAATATCAAATAAATGGTTTTAAAAATAGTAAAATAAATATTATATGAAGTAATTAATATGCTATAAGAATTTTATATATTCATATGACATGTTAGGATTTTAATAAATTTTTTGGTTTGAAGATATCCTCTGTGGGAATTTTATTTAAATTCAAATAAATTAATAGTGTCAAAATTGACACTATTGATATTTTATAAAAATAACATATTATTAAATTGATTAAAAATCAAAAATAATATTTAAAATTTTTAAATGTAAATATATACAGTCTAAATGTCATAAATTATACAATTATGGAAAATTTACAACCCATAAGTAAGTATTTATAACAATTTAAATTTTAGAAAATTATTACCACAAATAAGATTAAATAGATTTAATAAGAATAAATCAAATTGATAAGGTTTAAAATAATTTCCCAACATGTCCAAATTTTATTGGATGATGCTATTACAACCCTATCTCTTATCATATTATAATTTTAGTCATTTTGTAGATTTTTATGTGGGTTTTGAGTTTATTATAAATTAATCTTTTGGAGGTTTCCAAAAGTGCCCCTCTCCTCTATTATAAAAGAGGACCTCTGCCCTCTTATCTTCACTGCATTTTAAGCCTTCAATCACGACCAAACCCAGTCAATTCCTCTTATAAACCTCTATAGTTATATTATATAGGTTCTAGTCTTCTCAAAAGGCCAACTCTAGTTCCCTACGAGGACGTTTAAAATAGGCACGTTGAGGAAGAGGTAATCTCTTCTACGGATTCATTCAAGTTTCATTCTTCTTATACATTCTCTTATTTAGTTGTTTCATTATAAAGTAATAACATCTGTATCACTAATATATAGATATGTTATTATAAATATGAAACAACCCTAATTGATATTATATCCATCCTATGAAAAATGAAATCACCACGCGTGCGTATGTACGGCTTACCGTCTCTACGTCGTGGTGTAATATGTTTTTCCACCACCACCATAATTGGATGGGTATAATGGTGGAAAAATTAACTATATATTATTATCATAAAATCATACTAATTATGATATATTATATCATCCACTCCAATTCCATTTAATAATTATGGGAATGATATCATCGCTTGTGTGTATGTACGGATTATAGCCTCCACGATGCGATGAGATTCATTCTCCATGTTAACCATTCCAGAATGATTATAAAGTATATATAATAAATAATAATGAAATATATGACATACTAATTATACTGGACTTATATATATTTTATTCACTTATTTCCATTCAATTTAATAAGGAAAGAAAAACAGCGTTCAAGATTATGTACGGCCTACCGTCTCCATGAACAGTGTATTTCAATCCATTTATCGATCTATTATATATATATATATATATTATGAATATATAATTTATATAAATAATGGTTTAAATTATACATGTAATTAATAATGATCTATGTAATCATATGAATAATCACAAGTCAAAACACGTAGGATAAATGAAATGAATTTACCCAAAATGCTGCTTTAACATGGAATTGACAAATAAACTGGCAATATAAAGTCGTAAGTGAATCATATATGATATAATAACTATTATTATGGTTCTTTTATTAGTTAATAATATGTTTAAAACCACTATAAAAGAGTCTCAGACACATACATAAGAAATTCAAAATAACATAAGGGGTAACTTTTCCAATCTCATTTCTATACGAAATTGTTTATTTCTAAGTATTTATTGGGGTTATATTTATCATATATGTTAATGTATTCTAAAAATGTTTGCATAAAATGTTTACTATTATTCTATGTATTTTAAAATTCATTTTTACCCTTTTTTGACTTTTACCAAATGGCATGGAAGGAATATTTCTTTTGATTACCATACGGGGTACATTTTGACTTTTCTAGAAAACTTACGAGAAGAATGTATTTTTAACTTGTACGGCATGAACATATTTTTATGGTTTTAGAATGCCTTATTTCAATGATGATTACTCTACAAAATTTCATCATTATTTTAAAAAAAGTCCCTTTGTTTTAAAATTTCATGATATTTTGACAAAAGAAGATGATTTTAAAGACGAAATGATATTTTCTCAAGAATTCATTTCAAGTGTTTTATCAAAGGTATTTTCCATATAAGATGGAATTAATTAATATGGGTATGTTTCAAGTATAATTTCCCTATTATTTACATGTTTTAAATTTTTTCATGATGAAATGATATCCATTTATTTTATATGGATTATGTTATAATGGGATGATGTTTATGAAACCCATTTTATACATTATGTTATGATGAATGATTTATGTTTAATTTGTGGAACAGATAAGAATGCTTTCATTATGAGATTTGTGTGGACCTATATCTCCCCCAATAAATTGCATAAAGATATATATAACATGATATGGACATGGATGGATTAAAAAGAAAATCTGGTTCAGTAATACAGGGCTGGAATGGGAAGTAAACCCAGTTCGGTAATTGACTTTGTCCACTATAATGGTCTTGGCAGCCATGCCTTGGCTACTATGGAAATCATATCATGTGCTTAATAATTTTATACAATTAAATTTTATATTCTCATGATATATTATCGTGATTAATGTTCCTTTGATATCTATTCCTTATGTACTACCAAGATTTAGGTCATTACTCATGTTTTATGTTCATGTTTTTACATTCAAATGTTTATGGATTGTTTGATGTTCTCCATGATTACCCTTACCGAGAATTTGAGCTCATCCTTTTTATGTTTTCTTTTCCCCAGGATATATTGGAAGGTTTTAGGAAAGAATAAAGGGGAAGAACTTTATGGGAGGTGTTGAAGATCTTTCACCATGATTAGAAGATTTTGTTCAGAGTTTCCAAAGACACTAAACAAATATTGTCTTTGGGAATTTATTTTTGTTATGTATGAAGTATTCCGCAAAAGTAATTTAATTTCCATTTACGTCAATCTTTGGGTATCTACATTCATGATAGTTTTTTTTCAGGGATGAACCAGTTTCTATTCCACTATATAGAATGGAACTGGTAGAACTCTATTAACATAAGACACAAATAGAGAAAATGGAGAATAAGGGGTTTATTGGAATGAGTACATCTACTTGGGGATGTCTAGTATTGTTTTCAAAGATGGATGATGGGTTTTTATGGTTGTGGGTTCATTATAGGAAATTAAATTTGATAAATATTTAGAATTGATACATGCTTCTGTGAATTGATGATCATTTTGACTAGCTAAGAGGTTCTTTAGTGTTCTCTGAAATTTATCTGAGACCATTGTATGATTAGGTAAGGTTGATACCTTCTCATATAATGTATACATACATTAGGATTATGTATGTGTTATATTGTTATTTATCATGCCATTCAGATTGACCAATTTTCCGACTGTGCTTATGGCCTGGACGAACCTAATCTTCCACCAATACCTAGATCAGTTTGTAGTATTCGCTATTGATTAAATCTTAGTGTACATCAAGACTCATGGCGATCGTGAAAATAATCTTGACATATTACTGAGTACACTATGATAGCGTTGGGTATACACCAAGATATCAAAATGAAATTTTGGGAATATAATGGTTCGTTTTTTGGGTCACCTCATCTCAGAGGAAGGTGTGTTTTGGAAATGGAGAAAGTGAATGCAATTGTATATTTGGATAAACATAGGAATGTTTCTGATATCCAATGTCTCCTGGGTTTAGAGAGCTATTATCGATGGTTCATAATAGATTTATCCTATTTGGCCAGATTTCTTTTTGGACTAACCAATATGGGAATCAAGTTTGAATGGTTTGTGGCATGTGAGGATTCCTTCTAGTAGTTAATGATGTGGCCGATAACTATAATGATTTTGTTTCTTTCCAATCTGGGTATGGATTATACCTTAATTTGTGGTGAATTTGATGTTTTCCTTTGTGTAGTGTTGATATAGGATGATTGGGTTGTTGTGTATGGGTCACAACCGTTGATGACTTGTGAAAGAAACTTCCCGACACATGATCTGGAATTGTCCATAGTGGTTTAAAAGTTAATGTTTTGGGGGAATTACATGTTTATAGAGAGGTTTATTATAAAATCTGATCATAAAAGTATTAATAATATCCTTTACCAACATGATTTTAACCTTTCGGTGGAAATTATGAGTTGATTACATGCAATCCATTGATTCGAAACTAGTGTACATTTTGGGAATGGGAAAAAATGTTTCCAATGAATTGAGCTCGAATAACCAAATCTAGAAGGATTAGGTATTAAGTTCTTAGTGGAGGATGATGGTTTTATTTATGGAGATACATTTAGTGGTTTATGATTGGAAGGCCAGATGACCCTAGCATCCTTGGTAGTTGATTCCACTCTTCTGACCCAGATAAAGGATATTTAGTATGAAGATATAGAATGTTTGTATTTGAGGTAATGTTTTGATGGTTGAAAGGCACCTTCCAGTTGTATTTTTTTGTGATGAGGAGGTCATTTATATTTTTGGTCATGTTTTCCTTCCTACATGAACAGATGTAGAGTTGATGTCCAAGTTTCAAGCATCAAAGATGGAAGGGAATCCTTTAATTACCACATGTATCATGATCTTTTTTAGTAGTATTGGTTGTCAGGGATGAAGGAAGTGATTATTGGTTTTGTGACATGAATCTATACCATTCATTAGGTGATGGATGGGAATTAGAGGACAGAACGTTTGTTACAACATTTTTTCATTTTGGAAAGGAAGTGGGATGATGTGACAATTGATTTTCTTGTCAGTATTTTGATGATTCCTGGAAGAATGATGTGATTGGGTTAGGATCAGATTGTTTGACCAAGGTGGAATGTTTATTATCAATTTGAGAGACCTTCATCATGGATATATATAGAGAATCATAAGTTTGGGAGACAATAATGATTCATGGGGATCCATGAACAATAATTTTAGACCATGATCCATGTTGAACTTCACGCTTCTGGATGGGGTTATTGAAGGCGCTTGTTACCCATGTTTTTTTCACATTATTTCTACTGTATACAAAGGGGAAATCATAGTGTACTATTGAGGTGCTAGAGGACATGTTGAAGTAAATTTCCTACATTTTCGTGGATCTTGGGAGATTCACATGTCACTTGTTGAGTTCTCTTCTAAAAACATTTACTAAGTGGAAATTCAGATGACACCATTTATGGTTCTCTATTGGATGCCATGTAGGTCTATAATCTGTCAGATGGGGCTAGGGGAATCATTGTTTCTCAGAACGAGATTCACACCTAAGACGCCATAGTAGGTTTAGTTGATTTGGAATAAAATGGGTATGGATCACCATAGAAAAAATTCATATGTATATCGATGTTATAGACTTCACTATTTTTTGTTGGGTGATCGTGTGTTTCTTCCAGTGTCACCATTATTGGGTCACAATCAGATTAAACAATATTGTAAGATGGTTCCTTGGTCTGTTGGGTAAATTTAGGATGTATAGTGGATTTAATCAATGGAATACTTATTGGAACATCTATAATGTTATGGTGGTATATATGATGTTTTTCATATGTCAAAGCTTCAACAGTACCAGGAAGACCAATAACATGTTATTGATATTGAATATGTTAAGGTTGGGGATGACGCATCCTTCAAGGATAAAATAGTTCGTATTGTCATTCATTTTAAAAACATTCAAGTGGGGCATGATTATTCATTTGGTTCATGATTTTTGAAAGCATAGTAATTTTCAGGATTAAATAGAGGAGTGGGAAATAGATATGTTGGTCCAATGGCCAAAACTCTTCTCTTCATGATCTCAGTGACACTTTGGAGTATGTATCAAAGATGATCCATTAAAAAGTGGGGTGGTTGTAAGATCCCATTCTTCATAGAGTATATCTTAATTTTAATTTATTGTTTAAATATCATAACTTTAGTTAATGAAAATTTTCTTTACTATGTGTAGAGGTTTGTTGGTGTTTTGGGAGTTTGGGACATGAAATAAGGGATGCAATGGACATCTAGTGCAGAGTTCATGGTTGGTGCATAGTTATAAGTAACTATACACCCTATCTATAATTTCTAGGATGAAGGCTGCATAGTTTCAATAAAACCATGCATGGGGGAAGGGGAATCAATGTATCCTTGGATAGAGTCAAACCACCCAGTTACCATACGGTTTGTCAACCCATGGGGATTCCTAGGAAACCGTGTGTCCCTACCCCCTCTACCATGTTTACCAGTTGTTCTGTGGTTTGGACAACTGTGTGTGAAAAATGTGAGACCCATAGAGTGTTATTTTACCATTCCCCCTCAGGGTTTGTGAACCCTCACCTATTTATCATCCTTTTTTTCTATATAAGATATTTTGATGAACAAAACACCCAAGGATTCCGAATAATCGATCTCCTTAATTTCTAGGCCGTTTGGGTCTTATTTGGTTTTGAATTGAATCTCAGGGTGATTATAATCCTCTTTTTACATCACTTTTTAGGATTAGGTCTTGGGTAGCTATTATTCTTAATTCCAATCCCTAAACCCCTATTTTCCTAGTGGATTGTTTGTGGGGTGATCAAGGGCTCATGTGATATGAATCAAATGATAAGTTTGGGTGTTCAGTTGTCTCTCATATAATGGTATTTGGTCTAAAAGTTCTATCCCATTTATTATAGGTTGGTTTAAGTGAATTTGGTTGTGATATGGTGCCTTTTAAATGTGTGTGTGATTTCCATAGTTATATTTGGTAAAATTGATGGATAAATGATGAAATAAACCTATCATAATCCTTGTGTGTTGTATTGAGGATGATTTTATAGGGTTAAGGTCCACATGTGGCATGTGCCTCTCCATGAACATGAAAATTAATAGGATAAGTATAGAATATTGTTTTTATGAATTACAAACATAATAAATTTATTTAACATATTGACATGGTTTTTTGAAAGGAATCCATGAAAAATGAGTTCAGTTGATTAATAAGGTTTACAAATAAAATAGATGATAAACATGTTAAATTGATATCATGGAATACTAGAGAGTTTAATATAGTGTAAATGGGATAGTGCGTCATAAAATGTGAAAGGTAAATTTTCTAATTGGTTTGGGCATGAATATGATTTTTGTGTTGAATGAAATATAAATTTTAAATGATATGTGAATCAGTTGAGAATGGTTCTTGATATGGCATATGTGGTAAATAGTTAAATATGCATATTCACATGCCATGTTAGTATAGGTTATTGTACTTGAGGATCTACTCCAAATATTCAGGACAGGCTGAGGATATAAACCTCACACCATTTAATGCATGGGGTAAAAATATAACTAATGATTTATTCCCCTAACAGTTTCATTTGATTAGACTACCAGGACCGTGGTTCCAAGATATGTATAATGAAATTTGGTTGGAAAATTTTATCCCTATTGTGCTAGGGAACTTGATTCATACCCTTATTAAAAATAGTTGACAGGCATAGGTAGTAGCATAAATGATGAATGTTATTTACCAATGGAGAAAAATATGAAACGGATTAAATGATATTTGTTACCTAATAGAACCTAATTTATCTCATATGCACTTTACTTTTTTATTTAATACATGTATATAATAACATTTTATATTGGATATTTTTTGACGTATTTGGTAGAGGCCTACAATGCTTTATTAACAACCATCTTAGGCCACAATTGTGTACCCAATGGTTACAGGTCAGAAAAAGAGAATGGTCCATAAGCTAGTGGATTGATTGAGCATTGGATATGCATGGATGAGGGATCCTGATGTGGATTCATGACCCATTTTGTAGATTCATTGGGTTTCTTATGGTGGGTTTTCATTACACTTGGCACTTTATGAAATTAGATTACATATTCACTGTTTGGTTGGGGAAATGTACACCATTTTAGGAGAAATGCTTTTTAATTCATTTTTATCTATTATTTTTAATTGTTTCTTATATTTTATAATTTTTATTGGTTGTGGAATACTCTAATAAAGAGGGTATATTATCCTAATATGTTTATTTTTACCCCCACTGTTAGTCGATAGCCACTAGTATATGGGGACACATTCTAGAGGTCATGTAGAAAACTGACATAGGGAACTAATTAACTAGCCTCCAGGTTGGGGACATTAAAATATAACTCATCGTATTTAATTTCAAATAAAAAAGAAAAAATTCATTAAGAAAAGGATTCCTTTGAAAATTGAAATATATAGGTATAATTGTTTTGGTAATAAATAAAAGTACGAAATTCATTTCAAAAACAATAATTTTATTTTTTAAAATAAAAATAATTTAATTTTAAAATAGAAATAATAAATTTTACTTTTATAATTACTTAAATAAAATAAAATTCTCAATAAAAATATTATTTTTTAAATATTTATTTTAAAATAAAAAAAAATTATATAAAATATCTAATTTTGACCATAAGATATTTTGGATATATTGACCTAAAAAATAAAAAAAATTAGATCCACTAAAATTTAAAAAATATTTAGAAAGTAATTATAATATTCATTCCAAAAAATTAGTAATTACCATTATTGAAGAAAACATATTTTTGAGGAATAAAATGTATTTTTTAAAAATTTAGTGCTTATTTCCTAATAAATAATCAATATATTTGTATTAATTATAAAAATTATAACTATTCCAAAAAACTATATTATCTTATTCATTAGTGATACTTTAACAACTTGGTTACAATGATCATAAAATAATATTTTGTGGTTCTTTTAAGACCATAGTTTTGAATTTTACATCATATTAAATATAATGTACTTATTTTAAAATTATTGGTTGTTAAATTCTCCCCCCATTAACAAGTTGTGTAAAAAAAATTAACTTGTTATCATTAATTAGAGGGTTTTATATTTGGAAATTATTTTTTTGAAACACATATAAATAATGTATTAATAAGGCATCATTTGAAAAAGAGGGAATGGGATATACATAGGTCATTTAGAATGACAAAAAAATATATTTCTATGTAGAATAAAATTGATGGGATGTAAAAATAATGACATGGAAGATGAAACTAATACCCAAGGACTGATATATAGTGAAATAGAACATGGATGGTGGAATTAAACTTCCACAAAATCATAAATTTGTGATTGGGAAAGAGACTATTAAAAAATCCTAAATGAAGGTAATAGGTTATCATTTTTGTTATCCAGATCATTTTACATATAGTTAAGGAAGAATTGTATATTTAGAATTAAAACTTAGGTAAATATACATAATTTAAAATATTCATTTCATGTTAATAAATCTCCCCCATAACCTTATTTTTTTTTTCAGATGAGCAGTATTCAAGTATAAATGTTTTATGCCTAAACCACTAGAATAAACATCTAGTTGATCAAATAACCCCAAAATGTACAACATTATATTATTCATGTCTTTATAAATTAAACAAAAACAAAAATATTTAGCAAATGGTAACATAATTCCCATAATTAGTAGACCTTCATATGAAGAAATAATACATTAATCTCCAAAATTCAACAATTTTTCCCAAATTTCAAACCAACCAATTCTGTATATAAAGATCCATAAAACACTTTAATATATTCTTAAATATGATTGAAACAAAAATATTAGAATGATTTATTTATTTATTATTTCTAAAAAAATAATTTTTATCTTATAATCATTATAATCACTCATAATGTATTATACCTAAAATGTATATGTAAAGATATGCAAATCATTTCTATAATTGACATGAATCACCATAAATCCACATTAGAATAATATATCTTCAAAAATATAATTCAACATTTAATCTTCAAAAAAATCCTATAACATCATGTTTACCATTATGAAATAAGGTTCTCAAATAATGAACTTGTTTTAAATAAACAATAAATACCTAATCAAAAAATCATTTTTTACTGCCATGATTGTCTATATGATCATTCATATGTTAAAAAAATAAACATAATTATTATCTTCCAAACCATTTAGGTAAAAATTATTTCACACCAACATGGATTTCAAATGGACTAGTGGTAGGTGATTCGCCCTCATTGACCTTCGATTGTATGTTCAAGACCCATGGCCATGCCGGATGGGACATGTTTTCACTCGGCCTATGGGTTGTCCTTTTACTAAAAATGTATCAATATTTTTCCTATAACATTCCCAAAATTTGATGAAAATCCTAAATAATAACATTAATAATAAAAGTTAATATAAACCTAAATGTTTTTCATTACCTTTAAATATTTTTCCACAAAATGAATTGAGAATTCATACATAAGTAGCTATTTTTCATGATAATAATATGGTTTAAATATTCATAAAATATCTGAAATAACATAATAAATCACTCCTAATGTATTAATATCATATAAAAACTCAAAAGGGGTGTCTAATAATTTTATTATATGATCAACCATAAATATACAACAATATCATAACTCCTAAAATCCAATATATAGAATCCATAATCATTTCACATTATTTTTTAATCATTTCATTTCACATTATTCTTTAATACATCATTCTTATAAGAGAAATTTGAATCATGTACTAACATTAAACAGTGTCTTAAAATATGTCATGATATAATTGATACATTTCATATGTTATATTAACATTACATAACTTCAAGAATAATAGCATTAAGAATTGCTAAAAATTCATTTGTATTGTCTTACTTTCCCCCAATATATTTATATTCATAATTAACATGGTTCTCACATTAAAAAATCAATTATTTCATTTTGAAGATATTTATTCCCGTTCATGTAATTAAGTAAACCCTTTCAATTATATATAATATTTTCCATTACCACATTCAAAAAAATTCCCATTCTTCCAAGTTATTAACTATGGATGTTATTCCCACATTCCAAACACACTGTTATTGAATATTTTTAACATCATGATCTGGGACACAATATCATCCATGGATCTTCATCTATCTCTTTTTAAATTCATCGGAAATTTCACCATGGTTAATGTTGTTTATCATAACTCATGATTGTTTGTTAATAATAATCAAATGTTTATTCACTACAACTCCAATTTTGTTTGATTTCTCATTCGGAAAACCATCACATTGTTCTGAAATAATGTTTCTACTTTTTTTCCATCTAGGTACATCCATTTAATAATCCAGGAAATTGTTAATTTGGTGATTTCAATCATAATAAACAATCTTATTATGAGGATAAGTACTAAGATAATCGTAACCATAAGATTTTTTATTCTACTCCATTGATTTGTAAAAAAAATATTAAACATAATTATCCTTAATGTACTAAACATTTTTTATATATGACTTTTCACTAATATTTAATTGACATATTAACATATAATGTAATCTAAAATCTATTTTGATACAAAGTATTAGAACCTAACCATGAACATTACATATTTTAGTGATTGTAAACTAGAATTAACTTTATTTTATTCCTATAGAACATTTAGGTATAGAGGTTTATAGTGTTCTATCCTAACATGTACATACAACCCCAAATATTATAATCTAGTCACTTCAATCGACTATCCATTATTCTTATAAAAACATTTAAAATAAAACATTATTTATTTTCATGAAAAATATGCATGACATTCAACGTGAATTCTTATTTTCCTTTACCCATCCCAAAATCCCAAGGAAAACATTTCTAAATTATACATGGGATAAAAAATATCATTAAGGAATATAAAATTAAATAACACCATTATTCCATTTAAAAATATGAAAAATCATGAAATTATTACCATTATCTCAATATTCAATGTGTGGACGAAATAAATAACTTCAAAATGATAACTAAAAATAAAACTTTATCCTAGAAAAACATTATAAACTATAGTATGAAATTTTAAAATATGTAGGAAACATGGGGAATATTCTTCATATCACTCTAACATATGGATCAACCCTTGTGATTCAACTTGGAATAACCATCATAGTCATACATGGAGTAACTAACAAATATTCACATGAATTGTTGGAGTAGACATAATAGTTACACTATAAATAACCATCATGATTATAATTTGAATAAATATCATATTATATTCACAGAATTTTCTAGGAGAAAACTTTTTAGTAAACATCATCCCTTTACCCACTAAATTGAAGATCTATAATGGGGTCCAACCATTGTTTGAGCTATAGTGGACCAATCATTGACTTATAGTGGGTATTCAAACAACATATATTATGTATCTGGATCACCAATTTAACATATATAATTTTCAAGTACCATATCATTTATATAAAATTTTATTCATTCCCTTTTCACTATAAAACTGTTGAAAAACTATTTTAAACATATATGAAAAACCCTTTTAGATTTCAAAATACCCTTCACTTTTGAAACCCATTTTTAAATACAAAGAAAACTAGGAAATATGAAATGGTGTTTTTTATAAAAAATTAAATCTTATAATGGAATCGATAAATAAAAAAAATGGTTTTTTGAATGAAAAATCGATGATGCCATATATGTTAAAATAAAAAATTCCATTTTATCTTCTCTAATTAGGGTGAAAATTTTCAATAAAAATAATACTTTTGAAACAAATTTAAATAATGTAAAAATAGACACAAAATGTTCTTTATAAATAATTATTACCATATAAAAACATTACTAATATATTTTAAAAAAATATGGAAATGGAATAAAAAGACTTTCCAGGGAGTCTTTGGAAAAGGATTTTCAAAAGAATGTCCCTTACATTGAGTATGAATCATCACGTATCATCCAAATCTTACTAAATAAAAAAGTTTTTTTCTTAAGAGAAATATTTATAAAATTATTCATTTTTATTATTTAATTTTTCTTATTTATTAGCATGTAATTTAAAATTACATAGTGATTTAAGTTCACATTATATTTTTTATGATATTCAGCTCATATGTAGAAAATGGATTTGGTGGGTTTATTGTGATTAAAGTGTTCCTTACCAAAAAATATCCTAAATATTTATCATGAAAAAATTAGCATTTTATTAAATCAATTATAATTTAATAATCAATAATTAATAATGGTTATGGAACATGAACCACATCATAATCATGGAGATGGTTGGCCATACACACGATTGATTAACATTACCATTATGAAACGATCATTATGAAATGAAAGTAAGTATTAAGTTATATTTATATAATGACAAAGAAATCAAAAATACCATTATATATATATCAACCATGTGATGTGGCGATGAAAAATGAATCACATCGCTTCACGGAGGTGGTAGTCCACATGTTTGCCTGGATGATGTTGTATTTATTTAGTGAAGGGAATGTTAAGAATGTAAATGATATATTATATTTTACAAATGATATATATGTGTTGAATATAATTTATAAAAACTTATTCCATCTTTATGGCAAGCCACAATTTATGGTGATGAAAAACTAATTACATTAGTTCACGAGGTGGTAGTACTTTGTACCCCAAATGATTATTTCATTTCCCATTTGATAGAATTTTATATGGATATAGATTATTCCATTAAAATAAAAACATATTAGTATATATATGATAATAATTTTATTATTTTATCATTTTTGTATAAAATTATCAGGAGGTGGATGATGAAATAAAACTAAAACATATGGCTAAAAATATACTTATACATTGTAAAGTATATATTGTTTAAAACCTTAATACATCTAATATTGGAATTATGAAAAAATTAAGTCTTAATTATCTTAGGTAGTGATGTAATAAAGTTATTATTATATTAATTTTTTGAACTGGATGGTTTTTTAAAAGTGAATTACTCAGGAAAATAGGTGCCCATTTATAAAAGAGGGGATGGAAGAACATGAAATATAATACAATACTCATTAAATATAAATTAATATTGATGTAAAAAATGTATACTAACTGATTTTATTATATGAAAATATGAGGATTAATCAATATACTATCTTCCAATAAAATTTGGATATGTTTGGATAACATTCTTACCCCTATGTTTTTATTTAAGCCCATTGTTAACTCTTTTTAAACATACCCTCATAAAAAGGTTTTTTACTCCTTCAGGGTTAATATAATTACTATGGTTGGTCAGATAACCCATAAATCGAGCATGATTGGTATTTTTAACCATACCACAATCACTTGGAAAATTATAGGATTTTTATGAATTTATATATTTTTATAAAATTTTATTATAAAAAATACCAATAATGTATGTTTTAGAGATATTCACTTACTTTTAAATTTATAAAATTAATAAAATAAAATAAATTAGAATAAAATCTTTTAATACATTAAAAACATTTTATTTTCATCTAAAAAAATTATGGGTGACATTAATAGTAACACCGTAATATTTTAAAAGAGTAACATAATGCTCGAAAACAAATACAACACACAACACTAATATCAGAAGAGAATGTAACATAGAGGACATTATTATATATTTATTTTTAATTAAATTTAATCTCTTCAATATTTCTCAACGCATGAAACACCATGTTTAAGTGAAATGTAATATAATTTTAAAATATTATTATTCAAAAAGTGGCCATTATATATAAGTCATTAAGTAAGTGGGTATAAATAGTAAAAAGTAAACAATAAAAATTATATGGTTTACAGAATTATAAAATGAATTATATCGATATCTATTGATTAGAAATAAAATAAGAATCATTTTAATGGAAAATAATTTTTTTAAAATTGAATTTTCCTTAAAGGTGGTTTATTCAGGCATTGTTCACAAACATGAAAATAATTTATTACCTGTTATAGAAAATTTATATAAATATATATATATACATTTTGAAATATAATTTCATAAATTATCCTTGAGTTATTTTTTTGAGAATATTTTGAAAAGATTAATTTGTTATTAATAGTGAAAAATAAATTTATTTATTGAAAACTGCATTTACATTTAAATAATTTACTTGGTTAAATTATATTTTAAATAATTTTTAAAGTAAAATTGTTTCTATTATTTTTCAATTTTCATAATTTTGTTAATTATAATCATTTAATTTTTTTATTTTAAAAAAATTCATCTTCAACTTTTGAAATTATTTTTTAGAAATTCATGGGTTCATTACATCTATGGGTTTAAATTTAAATAAAATATTCAAATTCATTGAACTGAATTAAAAAAAAATCCATATTTATAATAAAAATATTTCAATTATATAATTAAGTGAATATAGTTTTCCCCCTTAAAATAGTAAATGTAGTAAAAATTAATTATCATAGATAATGTGGGAATTTATATATTGAGGTTTAAACTATGAATATAAGGGTTGAAAATGTAAAAATAAATTTAAAAATAAATTTTATAGACATATTTTTACCTTAAAAAATACCAATTTTTAGAATGTACCATTTTAGGTCCTTTGGCATGTTAAAATAATGGCTTAAAATTATTATTTTCCAAAGAAATCCTAGTGGGTCCTCTCCCACAACTACAATAGGACACTTACTCGTTCACATATTCACACCTATCAAGCTATTTACATTAATAAAACCAAGAAAAATTATCTCTCTAACATTATTATTCAAATTATAGATCTTCTAGTCATCTAAAATAATAACCATATGGTCCTCAATTGGATATCATGTGGAGGTTTCCTTAAGAGAAGGTATTTCTCTTAACGATGCTATTTCATTTTAATTCTACCTTTTCCACCCTCAATTACATCGTAACCATTACAATATAAGAAACATATATCCCCTATATAATAATATGTTTTATGTTTATTGAATAATATTTATTCATATCCTCCTCTATCATATTGGAAATGAAATCATTGATCATGTGTCTGACATACTACCACCTCACAAACTAATGTAACTGATTTTCTATAAAAACATCTAATGATGGTACATAATGATGAATTAATTATATATATATAATAATTATTAATATTATTATATTTTTATACTTTTATAATTATAATTTCATATATAACATCTATTATTCCCTGCTATCTAAAATATGATAATGTTGCTCATGTGTACAACGACCTACTGCTTTACAAAGCGATGTGAATCATTTTTCACTTTCACATTACCTAGATGGTAAATAAGATAAATTAAAAGATTATGTGTAATATATTTTAAAATATGTTGGTTTTTTTTAAATTAATATATCACATTCTTTTTCACCCTTCTACTCATTAAGGGAACAACATTGTATGTCGTGTTTGCATACGTCCAAGAGTATCTACAAAGCGATGTGATTCATCTTTAATGTCTAAAGATAAATAATGATAAAAAATGTATCTAAGAAGTAAATATTATATTCATAAAATTATTATAATAATGGATATATTGGATCTATTTCATATTCATAATAACCTAAACATTCTTGATAAAACAGGCATGAGAAAACAAAACAATTGATTCCCAAAAAAATGAATATTAATAATTATTATTATCTGTATGTAAGTAAATTTTTTAAATTAGATCATATATGATATTATTAATTTGAATGTGGTTATTTTAATAAGTTAATAAAATTCAAGAAAAAAACTATTTATTATTTTATAGAACGTTCAACCTAAAGGATGTGCAATCCCAGTGATTTCTAATATTTCTTTTTTTAGGATACCAAGGACATATTCACTAATATTTTGTTTTTGTGATGTAAATAATTCCCATTTGACATGTTATATGATTAAAATTATTCTTTTCAATATAATAAGTGTTATATTTTAGGTCATTATTTATTTTTTCTTATGATTCAAAATATTAACAAAGTGTTGAGGGACATCGTCACAATTTTACTCTATTGAGGAATATTAAATGTTATGAACTTAATTTTTTTATATTGTTTATATAATAACACTATGAAATGAAAAATCCGGATAAATTAATAACTCATGATATTTTACATTTCAATTTGAATTATTTCATCCGATGGTATTTTACATGAAAATTACCAAGTGGTAAATAATTTCCTAACTCAATTTCTTTTCATTCAGTTATGTTGCTTTTTTATAGTCTTTGATATTCTATGACTATTTTCATATTGAATTTTCACTATATTATATTTTATATGAAAAAACGTATATGGATTAAAACTTTATATACATAATCGATTCATTCATTAATTGTCACTTCAAATTTCTGATCCTTTTAAAGTTTTACCTCACAATATGATTTTAATCAAGATTGAATATGTTTGAATTTAGATTTGATGGAAATAATTTGATAATTATCTAAAGAACCATTTAAATTTCTTCTCCTTGGGTTATTCATGAATTTTAAGGTAATATTTATATTTTCACACACTTTAGAACATAAAATAATTGAAAAAATGTTCTTATAATATTTGACATCATTTTTCCCTTTGATTGAAAATCCATTTTCATCTAAAACCATGTTTTCAAAAAAAAATGTATTAAATTTTTTTCTCAAATTGCAATGAATAATTTGTTAAATAAAATTTTACCCATTATTGATTTTTTAAATTTTTTTAAATTCATATGAATATCATTTTCTAATGAAGTACCGTTAGGATTTTATCAAACATGAGAGAGAATATTTGTTTTAAAGGGTATGTAATTTATAGAATTTCAAACTATTATAACCATCCATTGTTTTAAAGAATAATTTATAAGATTATAATTATATTTTTAAAGAATATTATTTTAAAAAATAATTTGATAAAATTTATTTTTAATAATTTTTTTAATTAAAAAAATATATCTTCCTCAAGATTGTTTTTAATGTCATTTTTATTTTATTTCATTACATCAACTACAATATACATTTACTTACTTATAATACACATGATTAATATTGTGTTAATAAAATCCTTATTATTTTTATAGATGGTTTATAATTATTTTTACCTTGTAATGTATAACCATTGTCATTCATGGGTAATTTTTTAATAATTTACTTTCCCATGAAACTTTACTATGATCATTGGACGTTAAATTTTCCAAATTTTCCATGATATTTTTTATTGATATATTTAATGGTTAAAATCTATATCATTTATATATATGGATTTCTTCATTTAGAGTAATATTATATCAAGGGAAATATTTTTAAATATTTATACATCACTCAAAAATGAAATTTTTTATAAAGAACATTATTTATGAATTAAATTTATTATTCATTATATGAGGAATGACATGGACATTTGGATATATTTGGGGGCTTGTTATATGTATCCCCCAAAATGTATCGACAGTATCATGAGGAAAATCATTTGGTAATACATTGATTAATGAGTTTCTAGTGTTTATCTTCCAATCAATTTTAAATGTTATTTTGCAAGGTCTTGACTGTAGAGGGTTCATGATGCCAGAGATCACAATGTCTAATAATTATAAATTTCCTTAATTAATAATTCATTAATCACTATCCATGTAATTTTAATATTGATATTATCTCAAGAGTCATTTTACTCTTAGTTTATTGATTAAATAGAATGTGTTTTCAGTTGTTCTACATTCCATATTGATTATTCATTATCATTAATTATATTCAAGTTATTGATTAAATGTAAATGTGATAAATTATTTTAATTTTCATAATAATTATGCATTATATAATTATTATTTTCATGTTATTGATTATGTGATATGTGATCTCAGTTCTTTTTATTTCTATATTTATAATGTTGTATCAAATTATGATAGTCATATTATTTAAATGTAATGTTTTTTAGTTTTTTACGCTTTTATATTTATTATTCCTCATTAATTAGTCTTCATTTGTTCATGATAGTTTCTACGTTCCATAAATCCTACTGAGCATCTAAGATCAATATTATTTTTGTTTCTCTCATGAAAATCTATAATGTGTACTATGAATGATATGAAAATATATGATGGAGGGTATAATGATAATATTGAAAAAACTGATGTTATAATTTATTTTTTCAAATGTAATAAAAGATACAAAAGTGAATAAATTTTACTAGGATAATTAAACAACTTGGACCAATAGGATGTCATCACTTGTAATTTACGCCAACCTAGTAAAGCAACCATTTTCTTTGGGATACTAGGGTTAGGGTTTTCATAGTCACTATTAGAGATAATTTAATATACTCCTTGGAAACTAGATTTAGTACAACATTTATTACGTAACATAACCTTATGATATACATTGAGTATAAATATAAAATAACATTCTATTGATTTTTTATGGTCGAGATTGTGTGGTGTTTCCTCGAAATACATCCAATGATGGTTACTATAAGGGGAGATAGTTTAAGAACATATATACCAGGGGTTAATAATTATAAAAATAAAACTTTTATATTGATTTGTGTGTTACCTACTACACAATAATGAGACTTACTATTCCTCAGGTATGACACTCCCAATGTATATTTTTTGGATAATCCACATTTACATTATAAACCATTATGAAGGACTTAAATATATTATTATAATAAATAACATAGGTTAAAACTATGGTGTCATCGATTGAAAATAATGTGTTGTGATTTAGAAATTCCATAACTATTTTTTATGGTAATCAGTTCCCCACGGTGATTATTATTTCTCACACTATGATTTCTAGTTTTAGTCCAAGGATGGAACCTGGAGGAATCATATTTTAATTGAATAAGAAATAAAATGTGATGACTATGTGGAACAAAAAGTGATCATGAATATAGTTTATTATGTCATGATGATTCATAAATAGTTAACCAAAAATATTACAAACAACTTATAACTTAACCAACCCTTAGACTCACCAAAGGAGAGAATGATATAGTTTATAAAGAGATTTATTAGTGGATACCATGGTGGAATGAAGGCACAATTTTCTTCATATATGTAACGTGAAAATATTAACCTAAAAAAATTTCCAAAGGAATAGGAAATTGTTTTATCTGAGGAATATAAGTACTTAAATTAATGAATTTACACCAAAAAATTAATTTTATTAATGAAGGAAATAAATTTCATCATATGAATATATTTATAATTAGATGAATTGAATTTTGGGACCAATTCCATTATCCAAATCAATTACCTATTTTAATAATTTCCCCCTATACCAAAGAAGGATTTATGTTTAAAAATGGTAGAGTTATTTGTGTGTTTGGACACAAAAACTAAATTTTGGAAGTTTTTTTACCAATTGAATTTTGGTTATAAGACTCATAAAAAATATCCTAATTGAGTTAAATTTTATAATTAAATATGAATTCATTTCTATAAAGGTTATGGATAACATCATTGGTTAATGTGTTTATGGTTGATCATATGTTCAATGTCTAAAAACCCCCCTTTGTATTTTTTTGGTGACTATATAACATGATTAAGGATATTTTTTGAAAAACATATATGATAATACAACCCCTTGGTTTAGTATATATTTTAGTGAATATGATGTCTCATGATGAAATCCATTGCAGTTTATGGTAATAAATTAAATGTTATGGGTAACATTTTGTATTATATAATCTTTAATGTTGTTGTTATTAATGGTTATTGAGAATTAGGAATGTTATACAAATTATTTTTATATCTTTTTAGAGAAAAGTAAGACCCACATGCTAGGTGAAAACCTATCGCATCTGGTAAGGCCGCAGGGAATAAACCCGTAAAACAAATGTGACAAGGGTTTCAGGGATACCACTAGACTATGTCATGTTCTAGTTAATATTTAATTGTTTTTACGTAAATAGTTTATAGCTTAATATAAATGTTTAACCAGATCGGTAATTATTCAGGTTTAGATTTTATTTTATTATATTGGATATATTGTTTAGACCATGTAGATTTTAGAAAACATTTAGAAATGGATAAATGACCTGTTAGTATTATATTAATGTTATGATCCATTAAAAAAAATTTCATGGAAATTCATTAATATTAAAAGAGATTATGTAGAACTTGATCAAAGCATAAACAAAATAAAAAATTGTTTTTTTTTGAAGTAAAAATATATCAAGTAAGTGTATATCAATATGTTGATAGTCATGATGGTAAATGAATTATTGAACACTATGGAGAAGAATCATGGAAAAAAATTCCAATTACCTTCCAATATGATGAAAAAATGATATTTTAAAACATAATTGATATATGGTTTTTACATATTTAATTTTCCATTGATCATTAAATTTATTGTGATCTATCACTCTCTTTAATTATTTGTGATTTTTCTTCAATGTCTATATCATCACTTTCAACCAATGTTATTCTATTTGGAAACCAAGTAAGTTTTATAACAAATGACCTTTATGTTTCCCTTTTTATATTATTAAGATTATGACTTATTAACCATTTTTAAAAAGTATACTTAAAAAAATGAATTTTCGAATTTTAAACCATTGATTTCAGATATCATGAATAAATTTAGAGGAAATAAATTACTTAGGGGGATAGAATGTAATACCCACGGGTTTTAAAAGACAAACATCATGATTGAGAGCATATATGAAATAAAAATAATAATAATATAAGATAATGTAACACCTCAAGAAATTATGATATATTTATTTTTAAATAAATTAAATCTCTTTGTTAGCATGTATTGTATGAAACACTATGGTTAAATGAAATAGAATACTTTATTAAAACATTAATCTTCAAAATGTGAATATTATAACTTTGTTGTATTGTCAGAGGGTATGAATAGAAATGAATAATTACTGAAAATTATATTATTTAATAATGTTTAAAATAATTAAATAGATATATATTAATTATAATTATAATAAGAATCATTCGAAATAAAAATAAATGTTTCCTTAAAAAATAATTTTTCTAAAAGATGGTGCAGTCTCACATTGAACACACAATTAACAATAAATATTATACCTATTTTAAAAAAAATATTTGAAAATTTAATACTCATTTTTTAAAGATACAAGTTAAAATTTTTATTCGGTTATTTCTATAAATTTTGTCGATAAGATTAATTTTTTTATGAATAGTAAACTATACTGATTTTTATTGAAAACCACCATTTCTATAAAACAAATTATGAGGTAAAATTATATATTAAATTATATTTAATGTAAAACTAGTTCATTTATTTTATAATTTAACTAATTGAAATTATTTTAATCTTTTTCCCTTTGAATATTGATGTTATGACTTATTGATATTTTGAATTTTTTTTGGAAAACTGCTTCTCCATCATGTCTGTTGGTTTAATTTTGAAATTAAATAATTCAATTACATAGATTAAATTCAGAAAAATATATTCCATATATTCAATAAAAATAATTTATATTATTTAAAAAATTTACATTAATTTTTTTTCATTGGGAATAATAATGGATGTGAAAATTATTTACCATAGTTAAGGTGGAAATAAGATTAACAAGAGATAAACTAATAAGTTAAGGGTTAAAATGACCTAAAAATTTTCCAAACCTAATTATATAGAAATATTGAGACCTTATCACATGTAATCATCTATAAAATCCCTTATTTAGAGAAATTATAAAAACACTAATACACTTTATTATTTGAGAAAAATCCTATATGTGTCATCTCCCCCACATATAAAAGGACACACACTTCATTTTTTATTCAAACCTATCAAGACCATTGTCTCAACCAAGACATGCCAAATTATCACCCCCAATACTTAAAAATATTTTAGGAATGGTTTTAATCCAAAAAGTCAAACCCTAGGGTCCCTAATAGGAGATCCAAAAAAGGTTTCTCTAAGAGAGGCGAACTAACTAAAAAAAGCTCTTTATTTTCATTATTTATTTTCCAAACTAAATTATGTATTAAGACTTAAAAAATAATATAAATTATATCAACCATATAATGAAAAATTATTATGTTTATGGGATAATATTTTTCCATTTCCTCCTCCACAAAATCAGAAACAAAATTGTTGATAATTTGTACCTTGAACAACCTCCTCACAAACTAATGAAACTCATTTTCCATCAACAAATATCACAATTGTATATAATGATGGAATATATATATATATATATATATATATTAGTCTTTAAAATATTATATATATTCAATTGTAATAACACAAATAAATTCTTACATTCTTTTCAATTTAAAATAAGATAATTTTACCTGTGTGTACAGTAGACTACCATATCACGAAGCAATGTGATCAGTTTTTAACTTAATCATTAAATAGAAGGTAATAATGATATATTTAATTGATATATTTGATTTATATGACATTATATTGGTTATAAAAAAGTAATATATCTCTTACATGTATACCATTTCTATAGTTAAGGTAATGGTATCGTCGTTCATGTGTACATATGATCTACCATCTCCAAAAAGAGAAGGAATTCATTTACCATGGAAAATAGTAAAAAATTATTCAAAAATGAATCTGATGAGTAAATATTAGGTAAATAATTTTATTAGTTTTTGGACATGATTGATCTATAAACCTTATGCAATAACCATAACTCTCACGAAAACACACACATGAGGAAATAAGGTAAAAAACATCCAAAGAAATCAATATACTAAAATACTATTAAATAAATGATGTACACAGTTATAAGAGGATAATATACAATATTTTAAATATTTCTATGGTTTTAAAATAAACTAATAACATTCATAGAACCATTATTCATGTTTTTAAAGCATGTTCACCAAAATGGACGCGTACGACAAGGGATTTCTAGCCTCTATTCTATTTATAGGACACATATCCCATATTCAACACTTCTTTATTTTATCTGATGTATATAATTACCCTTTGAAATTTTATATCATGAATATCATTATTTTCTTCATATTTAATGTTTCAATTTATGTTATACTTTTTTGGCACTTACGATTCAAAATTTTACCAAATTGGTATGAGACTCCATCTCAATTTCCCTTCATTGAGGCATATTGTAATGTTTTGCACATAATTTATTTTTAATTATGAATATCAAAAGAATTTTACATGTAAAATAATGATTCGTTAATCATTTGGATCATCCTATCCTAGTTACCAACCTAAATATTATTTTGGGCATGTTCCCTACCAGGAATTATGTGTATCTCTCTATGGGCTAATGGCTGCTAACTACTGGTGAGGGTCTAGTGAGATGATTTTGGGGAGACTATACTCTTATTTAGTAATTATAACAGTGTTCTATATATATATAAATATATATATATATATTATAGAGTAATAAGGGTTATATCATTTTATAAATAAAATAAACTCAGTGACAACATAACAAATAATAGCTCTAATAAATCATCCCAAAAGCAATATTCCTTTTTTCTTATTAAACATGACATTTAAAAATTGTTCACACAAAATAATAGACAAGAAGGGTCTATCGTGGATGTCCATATCATTTTATATATAAATAATGAAAAATACCATTATAAATTCCAACTCAATGTAGAGAAACCACCAATTTCAATGTCATCCATCCCATACTAATGGTCCATATATGATTACAATGGTCAAGATCTCGATCATTAATCCTTACCTTATCTCAATAGAATAAAGTATACAAAATTACCAAGGGGCCCTTATTGTTGGTGACTCTGAATATAGTAGGTCGCCACCAACGTGTTCGACTCTTTAATACATAATTATATAGGTGTTTTAAAAATAATTAAAGTAAACACAAGCACATTTAATATACAACCTAATTCCCTTGTGCTCAATAGCCACAAGACCTGAATCAACCATCAATTGAATATCTTAGAATAAAGGCCCCCAAAATATATATTTGGTATATAGAACATGTCTAAATATATATATTTTTAGTGATAAGGATCCATGGCTTAGATCCCTTGGTTTCCCCGAAATAATATCATATTTGGTGAACACTTAGGTTCCACCCATTACTTTGGAAATAAGCACCTTTTTCGAACCAAAAAGTACTAGACATCCTCATAGATTTCACAAAAAGTACTGGGTCCATCAGACCTCTTCTCATATAAACACCATATTCTTGAATCCCGATGTCTTGAGGAATGACGATATATGTACTCCAATATATAATCATCATCATATCAACCCTCATCTACTTATGGAATAGTGATATTGTCCTCTATTAATCCCTACCAATCAAACATCTATATATAGGAATGCCAAAACCAAAAAAATGGCATCAATGCCATCTTTTGGTGACCCCTCATAATCAATGTGTCTTTATATTCTGAGAACCACCAGTATAACCATTGGTCAACTCCAAACCCTATGCTGAAATATCTATGGAGGCCTCCATCCATAATGAGTGGTAAAACTAGATTGACTGGGTCCAATCTGTGTGAACAAAACTCTTATGGCGCATCTTCCAACAATAGTGAGTGGAGTAACCAATAATAACCTAAGACACCTTATTCAACAATTCCTACCATGATAAAGATGTCTCTAAATCCAAAAGGTAAACACCACCCCATGTTTCGAGAGCCATAACCTCATCTTACTGACCTCATTACCCCAATCTAGTGACCATTTACCCTCAACCTGGTAATAATACACACCCTATATATTCTGATCCAAGATCATTCTGATAAACTATGTCTCATCAATCTGGGTGATCAATATCACCTAAAGCCTTGAACCATGCCAATCACATTCCAATGGAACCATTGCCTTTAAAATTAAATTTAATAAATTAAAACACACTATCAGCCTTACCTTCCCATTTGGTGAAAATCCCCTTACCTAGATTATCATGTATTAATATCCTATAAAATTATTAAAAAGCATCATATTATAACTATTTAAAATACATTTATTGATTAATTAGTGTATCACAAGGTCAAACAAGTGTTCATATTATTGAATTCACTGCAAAACACCTATAAAACTATAGATGAATATAATAACTTCATACCTTATACTCATTGGTAATTTATTGGATGATATAAGCCTCTAAATCATGTAAAACGATAGAAATTGGTGTTTTAGAAATACATCATGATATATGGAAAAAGATATCACAAGGAATTGATATTTATTATGGTGAGATAAATGAAAAAGAGAATAAAGGGGAGTAAATAATTTACATATATAACGAGATAGAAAAATCTCGAATCGAATATTTGATAATGAAGGTAGGATAAAGCCTAGAACAGAGATTAATGGGAGAGTATCGCCTATATAGTGTGAGAAATAACAATGAAATAAGAGAATGGAGTGAAATATGAGGGCAGGGGAAAATATTAATTACATACTTTTTAGAATTTTCTATGTTCTGATAGCACAACATGGATAAATTTGTGCCAATGAAGCCACGATCACAGTCTAAGCACCACCCTTACATGACTAAGCGTTACAATATAGAAAACCATGTGCAGCTCATGTGATTTCCCTCTATTAAAAACTAAATTGGTCTTTCAGAACAATTTTCCCCCATGCACATGGTTTTAAAAACTATTCCCATTTCAGATGTGGGTCTTACGATTACTCTTATATGGATTCATAGTTAAATATTACCATGCTCATATGTATGTGCTTTTTGAAAAATGGTGTTTCATGCCCGAATTCTACCAAAACCAATAAAAAATAATAAAATTCACATGCCTTAAATGCCATATAAAAATGCCCTTATGTCAATAACAATCTCATAATTTTGTTTTGATGTTGAAAATAAGTTTTTACAATACACCAAAATAAAAATTCCAAAAGGTTGAGGATTTCAACCCACTAAAACCCTGAGATAGTATAATCTCTCTTCAATAGAGTATCACATCACATATCGATCAATATTTACCTAGATATGGTAAAAACATGTTTGTATCTTTAAACAACCTAGTCCACCATGTTGAATCAAACATAGGTATACTCATCTCAAAGCTCTCACTACCTTAGTAGTTTCATACCCAATCTCTTAGAAACCAAAAATTAATCAATTTTGATGGTACACTGACCGTACCTAGAATAAAAAGACCTCCCATGACACACAATCATTCTTGTACCTCATCTAGATCTCAATTAATTATCATGTTGTTACTAAAACCCATAAAATCCAATATATTATCAGTAGACCATCTCATCCCTGTTCCATACATTACACTCATCAAAACCCGCATCTCATAAAATTCCCAATGATCATTCACCTAAATAGATGCTAAAAATAAACCTAAATCATGTATAAATATTCATTCCCATGAGTGTTTTGAAAGCGATGAACCTCATACGTATCATACATTATATAATGGCCACAATAAGTCAAGTTCCGTACAACACGCTCATCAACACCTGTATCTTATTAGATTCCCGATGAACATGAATCTATATGTGTTAGAAAAATTAATTAATCATATTATATACATATTCATTATCGGTCCTAATGCCTACACACCTCATACATAACCATCATCACATCGATTCCCAAAAATATAACATAGTTCATATGAACCTCACATATATATTTATATATATAATTCTTATGAACAGATTCAAACCATCTAAAAAGCTGCTAGTCAGTACAAAAACATTACCCATGCACCCCATTCTCAAATTGTCCTTACAAAAAACATTAGTAATGACATATCAAGAAATTCCTATAACAATTTTTATCTCACCATCATGCTCTGACACTGGATGTTCATCATCATCCCCACGGTCAGTCCCCCAAGTGCCAGAGGCCTAGCCGCGCTACGGAGAAGCAGCAGTTACTAGCCACTGACCCGACTATTGGGTTCCTTTTTCCCTACCATGACCTCCACGTGTAGTTAAATCATAGCTACCCACTCCTGGTACCACATCCATACTCGCCTCATATACTTGAGAAATCCCTAGTCTCTAAATCCTAGCTTTTTGAGAAGGATTCCAAAATAACCAATATAAATGCCCTATCTAACCACATGATTAGAACTCATTCTAAACTCGATCACACAATGTCAAAACATTCCCTAGATACTAGAATTAAAAGCACACAACTAATTACCCAATCCTGGATGGTCTTATAAAGGATCTGGCCTGATATCCCTACTGATACTCATCCTGGCCATTCTTCGTGCTGTATAAACTGCTACTACTATGCTCACTAGACACCATCAACTAGCTCAAATATGATTGATCAATCAAGTTCTCCTTGGCTATCTATAGCTGATTTAACAAATTAAATAATTATATCATCTGGAAGAGGTATAACTAAAATTTGAAATTTTTCCATAAAGCATCATCAAAAGACCACACCTTAGTGATGTCATCTCACACCATATTAGGTGAAAAACGATTCAGGTCTACGAAATTAGGCGCACCGTCCATAAAAGATACATCTTGTTGCAGTTTATTCATGAACTCAAGGGTTATATCCACCATAAACCTCTGAAATAAGAAGTGGTTGTAGAACCTAGCCTCAAAATACATCCATGTCATTCCATCATGTATACATACATGAACCACTACATCCCACTATTTATTCTTTGGTCCTCTAAGCCTATATATCACCAACTTCACCCTCTAACATGGGTGTCTCAAGATGATTGATGATAGTTTACACATACTCCCTATCATCTTAAATCACCTTGAAATAATGGCGGTTACTGATACTAAATGCCATGAGTCATATAAAACATAGAGGGATCAACTCCCTGAGCTCCACTATTGATACATTTTATATAATCTAACCGAGCTCACTCTGACCTCCTCATCTAACCATGAACCAAATTATTCCATCTTTTGTGTATATATCACATATACAAGATCATGTATTAGTGGATAATGATCATCCTAACCATCAAGGGACTCTTCCTGACACTCATGGGCCCCATCCCATGCATGCTCAAGCAGCACCATATGACCTCCCTCCTGACACTCTACCGGACTCCCTCTAGATTTCATCACACTAAATACCAATCATGGTGGTCAAACTAACATAACATTAAATATATAACATAGATATTAAAATATGAAATAGGTATCACATATCACCATCCTTACACTCCCCTACCATGCCATTCTACAAAATAACCAGCCTCATGACCCTTACCTACAAAAATTATGGTTAGGTATTAAGTATCATTCGACCTCATGGTCCCTTACTAGCCCATTTCAGAGTTAGAAATCACATTCAATTCAGCCTCATGCCCCCTTTCCTAGCATAACAGAGGTAGGAATAACATATAATTTGACAGAAATATATATTAGGTATGTAGAATTATTCCACAGAGTTTTTATAGGAAAATGTTTTTAAGATAATTTTTTGAATCATTAAATAAATCACCCCATTTTTCATCCCTTCTTACCCATATCAGGGTCAGTATTATATATTAAATACAAATAGAATTAGATATCATCGTATCATATCGCATCAGGGATCACATACTAGAACTGGATTAGTAGAATTCCAACAAAATGGCTATGAAGGAAAATAATGTTTGGATTCAGTGTTGACACATTAAACAGCCCATCCCCAATTAGAAAATTCTTTGTTCACAATGAAAATCATAATAAACAATCACATAGTATGATCATATATTCCTATCATGATTCTTAAGAAACATTAATTTTCCAAAATGGTCAAAGGGTCAAACCATATAATACATAAACATGAAACCCATGTATAAAATGTTTTTGAAATCATTCAACTCTAAGTAAATCATAACATTAATTTCTCTCCCCTTGAAACATCATATGCCCCACATGCATGGGGTTCTTGTCACCCAAACATGAGGTCATCACCCTGTTATGAAAATATCTATATCATCACTATACTAGATCCCAAATTGTATAACTGAATATTAATAGAAAAACCTATTCTACCATTTCTATCATCACGACCCAATTCACATCCAAAACAGTGCTTTGTGATGGTTGGCCACTAGGCCTTAGGTGCGCCTCCTTGTATTCTAATGTCCACTGACTAGTTGTGAGGGCCTAATGAACTAATAGTGGGGAGACTATAACTCAGAAGGTGATAATAATAATGGTCCATATATATTCAACTCTATAGAAGAAGGAACAAGTTATAGGAAACAAGAAATAAAATCAACATGATCATAATAAATAGTAGTAAGAATAAACATTCCCAAAGGTAATTTATCATT
Organism: Viscum album; assembly: GCA_963277665.1. Taxonomy (NCBI): domain Eukaryota; kingdom Viridiplantae; phylum Streptophyta; class Magnoliopsida; order Santalales; family Viscaceae; genus Viscum; species Viscum album. The sequence goes on from OY728127.1 coordinate 278,524,857, forward strand.
TCAAGTAATACATTCCAATTCATAATATTTCATACAAAATAGTACAAAATAATGAACATCCATGGATGAAAATATCTTTATAAATAAAAATATAGGGAATGCTCCCAAGAATATGAAGCTCAAATAAGAGGAACTGGAATGTCCACTCCCATCCATCCCATACGAAAGGTTTAACTATGATCACTATAGTATAGGTCCTGATCATGAATACTTACCTAATCATATATGTATAAAGTCTAAATGCATCCCATGTGGGCCATGTAGCATGTGATTATGAAATCATTAGTCCACCACCAATGTGTTCCTATCCTACATCCATAATTATAATGGTGTATGTAAAATATAAGTAAATGGAAACACAAGAAAAATAAAAAAAATTCCTACATATCTTATGATAAGTAGCCAGAAGGTAGTAATCAACTACTTCATCCATCTACGATATATATCAGAACATCTGAACCCAAATATTTATATTGTATAAAATGCTTATATACACACACACATATTTATTTAGTGGAGAGGACCCATGGCTTAATGCCCATGGAATACCCTGACGGATATCATAACTTGTGAGCCCTCATGTTACACACATAACCATTTCAATCGGCACCTCATTCCATCCATGAAGTACCTAATTTCATTACATCACTCCCAACAAGTCAACAGTTCCTCATACCTCAACTCCAAAAATCACTATTGTCTCAAACCTCAACATTCAGAGGCACATCGATACCCATCCTCTAATATATAATATTTATTGTCTAAATATCCGATGTATTGATGTACAAATATAACCATACTCTAATATTCCAAGAACATTCGAATCTTGTATAATAGTGACCCCCATCCCCTAATTGAAGTTCTCAAAACTTTCACCTGATTATCCCTCACTATCCACATGGATATCTAGGGTGAGAATCTCCAACAAAACTGATGGTAAACACCATCCCCTAATTAAAAATCTATATAGAGGAATCCACCTTCAATGAGTGGTAAACACTACATCTATTGATACCTATCTATTTGAGCATGAACCCAATGGAACATAGACCAATAATGGTGAGATGCATGACCAACCATAACATGAGAAACATCATCTGAAACCTCATTCCCCTTTGACCATGTCACTAAATCCTGATGTTCAACACCATGCTATGTTTCGAGTGCTAATCTCTCATCCTGATGAACTAATTTCCTGAAACCAGTGATTGTGTCACCTAAACTTGTTGATAATCATAACACTATATGTCTCAAGCTGATCCAAACATGATGATCTGCACTACTTTAGTCCAAGTGATCAACCTCACCTTTGGAGTTCTTCCATTGCTATCATGATTCCATATAAACATAGAATTAAATATATAATTAAATTAATTAAAACCCACAACTAGCCTAGTTGACCCAATTTCTCAAAACCCCTTACCCACCTTAGTAATTATAAATTGGATAGTTCATGCTCAACAACATTCCATGACAAAAATTTACCAATTTAGAAGACTAAAATTATTTAATTAGGATCTCACATGGATAACATAGTGTGAATATTTATGCATGTACCCAAAAACCCTTATAAAATTTAGAATAATGATAGGAAACACCATCATTATACTTGTAGGCACTCGATAGTTTAATATAGGACTCTAACATGTGCAGAAAAAATATAAATTGTTCATTTAAAAAAATTCCATGAAAATAAGGTAAATGATGTCACATGGATTTGGAATTATATATAGAAATATAATAGAGAAAGAGAATAAATAAGATTAAATACCTTAAAAACACACTCCCAATGATACTAAGGGAGATCAAATTGGAGCTCATAGGACGAAGGTATGATAAATCTTAGAAGAGAGAAAAATGGGAGAAACCCCCCTTTGCAGTGAGAGAAATGGTTCTGAAAGAAGGAAGAATGGAGGAAATAAAAGGGAGGGTAAATATTGTAATTTACAAGTTTTTGATTACTCATATTGTTTTCCAACATGGTTTGGCTCACTATGGGTAAACCGTGTGGTGATAAATGTCAAAAATCCATCCTCGCAAAGCTCAAGATCACTATTTTACAAACTATGTTCCACCATTACGATTACCAACTCTTATAAAAATCTGAGTTACTTTACATTGTGCACCACCACCTTCTCGTTTTTACATACCAACACCACTATATAGGGGTGTCTCATGGTTAATCCTAGGATTCATCATGGTTAACTCAAACAATTTTCCACTTTATGTACTCTCTAGAAAATGGGTTTTGAGCTCTAATGCTCCCTAAACCTATATAAAACTACCACACACATTATGGGACATAAAACATATCTAAAAATATTCTTTGGTTCAATCAATATCTCATGATTTGGTTTTGATTCAAACAATAATGGTTTCCTCTCTCACCAGACTCAAAAAATTCAAAAAGTATAAGGATTATAACCCACTCATAAAACTTGTGATGCTAAAAATTTCCTAGCATTTTAAGATTTAATTGCAATTATTTCATCCAACATGAAATGACATGATAATTAATGAGTGATGGAGAATTTCATAATTAATTTACTTTTCACTGGGTTATATTATTTCTTCAATGACTTGTATATTATTTTATTATCTTTTTTATGAATCTAGATTATATTATGTTTCATATACACTTTATTTTTATGGATTTATATTTATTAAAAAAATGGATTCATTGGTTAATTCTTACTTCAATTTTATAATAGTATAATTTTTTTATTTCACAATATCATTTTAATAAGTATTATTTAGGATTAAATTTCCAATGAAAGAAATTATTTAATAATTCAATTATAAAACCCTTTATTTTTTATCCATTCATTATTCATTAATGGTTAAATTAATATTATCAATTTTACAGTCTTTGAAAGTTAAAATGATTGACAATTTGGTAAAATAAAATTTATCATCATTTCTCTGTTCAGTCAAATGTCATTCTTCCTCAAAAACTATGTTTTCAAAAATGATTCCAATTCATTTTAAAATTTTACATCTGATTTATTAAAGGAATTTTTATCCTTGATATATTTTTTTTAAAAAATTAACCAAATGGAATCTTCATTTCTTTTTCCAAAATAGAAATTTTTCATTGTACTGAAAATGTGAAAGTAATATTTTCTTTGATGTATATGGAATGCATATAATTTCCCAAAACTAGAACCACAAAATGATTTAAAGAATCCATTTTATTTTTGGAAGCGTATTTTCAATGAAAATTATTTTTATATTATTTAGTGATTTTTTGGTGTTAAAAATATTTTCAAAGAAAAAATAATATTTTCCACACACAAAAATTTATTGAAATTTAAATGGTATTTCTACTAATAAAAAACAACAAACCTTTATTTTTCTTACAAAAAACTAGAAAACTGTTTTATTGACACAATAATTATACTTTTTAATAATGGTTTTTTATTATTTTGACCAAAAAGTGTATTTACAAACACTTTATTACTTCAATTTATTGTAGAAATTCACTTTTCCATGTTATATTCACTTTCCTATAATCATTAAATGTTAAATTTCATAAAAATATCTATATTACAATTCATAGATATATTTATTGGTTAAACTATATGTCCTTGCTACATAGGATTTCCAATATTTATTGTAATTTGATTATCTAGGTAAATATTGATAAATATGTATTTTTATAAAATATAAATATTTGATGATAATGAACATTGTTCAATAATTAAATCAATTATTCAATATACGAGTAAGTATTTGGAAAAGAGCATATTTGTAGGGCCCAATTATATATATCCCCTTAATGCATATGATGTCTCATGTTACAAATCATCTTTCTATACTTAGTTAAATGGTATTCCGGTGTAAACTCGTCCATCTATTTTAAAATATCTAATAAATGGTCTTGATTATAGAGGTATCACGATGCCTAATATCAGGAAATCCAAAAATTTAGGATTTAATTCATTTAAAATTCATTTATTATAATCCATAATATTTTCACAAGGATAATATATCTTGATGCATTTCATTCTCAATTTATTTATTAAATTTCATGTGTTTTTAATTTTTAAAAGTCCATATTGATTATGTTTTATCTAATAATAATAGTGTAGTTATTTAAAAAATTATTTATGTGTCCAGTTATTTACCAATCCTTATTTATTATTCCACATCTAAAAATGATATTCTAGTTATTGATTAAATTTAGTTTTTGTTCAATTATTTACGTTTCTATATTGATTGTGCCTTATATAATTGTGATACTCGAGTTATTGATTGAAAAAATTGTTTTTTCAGTTATTTACCATTCCATATTTATTATTACTTTTCTAATAATTATTTTAATATTATTTTAATGTAATTGTGTTTTTATTTTTTTACCTTTTCATATAGATTATTCCTTATTCCATATTCTTTATTTACTCATCATATATTCAGCTTTATAAAAATATTATTGAGCATATGAGCTCACCTTTATTTCTTCCCATTACCAAGAATCCTAGAAGTTTACTATCAATGTTATTAAAATATATTAAATAAGGAATAATAAAATAAAATAAAATTTAATTTTTTTTCAAATGAAATTCATGACCCAAGTATATATCTAGTTTACCAAGACTACTATAGTATTTGGTATTTTAGGATATAATCACTTGTATATTATGAAAATGTGGAAAATGAACCATTGGATCTGGGATACTGGGTTTAGCGTCATTAAATTAATTGTAGCATCCTAAAATTTTATGGAACCATTTTTTCTGAGTAAACTAAAAATGTTTAATAGATTTCTTTATAAAAAAATAGTGAGTCATAACGTAACATCCAACTAAACTATTATTATATTAAATGATAGTTATCACATCACTATAGATGTTTATATGAATAGTATAAACTAAATTAATAAAATTTATTATTCTCATAGGTATATAAAATGATTTTTTTGGTAACTAAATATTTATGACTGTAAGTTAAAACCCATTTAAATATAATGTAACTCATTTTCTGAAAAAAAAACTATTTTTATGCACATTAACACTTTTTTTAGTAGTAAATAAAATAAATACTTTTTCATAAGTTATATTAACTAAATTCATATATTATATATTCAATAAAAATTTTAATATTCATCATATGTGCTTTCAAGGAATGTGATAAGAGTAAATCCTATCTTATGTTTAAAACTATATTTTAATAAAAATTTATTTCTATCTCATTTTGATCACTTATTTTAAAATTATTTTTTAATAATTTTATATAATATATTTTAATAAATAAAAAATATTCATATCAAAATTTAAAAATATTCTTACAGTGAATTATTATAAGGTTCCACAAAAGATAATATTTTAAGTAAATAGTGTAAAACAATAGTTTTTATTAAAAATAAAAAATATCATTAAATTAAATTTCAATATAAATATTGTTTTAATATTTATTAGAGGTAAAATTATTTCAATTATATATCTATTAAAACAAATTAAGTCATTTGAATAACTTTTATATGAAAATTTTATATATAAACATTTAATCTTTTTAAAATTTTCTCTTTAGAAAACTACCTTCTCATCTCGTCTATGGAATTATTTATAAATTAAATATTTCCATTTATAAAAATTGAAATGGGTAAATTGGATTCCATATTTGAAATATATTGAATTTATATTATCCAAAAATTTAACCTTTTTTTACCATAGTGAATAGAAAATATTAATCACTATGGTTAACATTAGGGGTAAATGTCAATGAAAATTATAAAAAATCAATTATATTTACATATTTAGAACTTATAAACTTTATTGTTCTATAATGGTCTAGTTCTGTACCCTTTTTCATGTTGAAAACATTGGTACACATTTTTGTTTTCAACAATTACAAGTGATCCACTCACTTCACTTATAAATTGGATCCAACTCATTTTTTAATTAAATTAAAATAAACCATTTGGTTCAGCCCATTATTAACAAAAAAGTTAATTATTTTCATATTAAAAATACATAATCCTTATTTTTATCAAAAATAAATCCAAGGAAGGATTTTGGTGAAAACCCAAAGATGTTTTGTGATGAAGAGTTAACATCCCTAACCGATCGTTTTATTTTATATCTTCATACATAGAATTAAATCATTACTAAAATATGATGATATAATTAAATATGTATCTTTCATATTTATAATTTTTTTATGTTATGGTTATGACCTAAAACCATCATAACTTCCGTAAAATGGGATACAAAATCATCATTCATGTGTAAGACGAACGACCGCTTCACTAACCAACGTTTTTCATTTTCCATCACCACCTCTCACGGATAGATATAATGAAGGATTAATTTATTTTATATTATAATTATGATATTATTTTATATATATAATTATAATTTTACATCTACCTTATTACTCCCAAACCCTTTGTATATCAATAATGCCCCTTGTGTTTATGGAGGACTACCACTTCACAAGGCAATGTGATGTGTTTTTGCATTTCCATTTTACAAAGATTGTAATAAAGATAATATACATGAATATATATGATATTTCTACATAATATCACCTCTATAATAAAAATATCATATATATAAATTCTTAAATTTCATTCCATGGGGGATATGATAACATTTTTCGTGTATACGACAGATTATCCCCTCACAAAGTGATGTGATTTGTTTATCATTAATGATTTTAAACGATGATAATAAGGGTACAATTAATGTAAATATGTGATATATATGAAATAAAATTTATTAAGGAAATGTAAAATATTATATACCTATATTTTTTCATCACTCGAGAAAATTAAAATAGTGTTCATGTGTATGTACGACCAACCATCTCCATGAATGGTGTTTTCTATTTTCTATCTATAAATATTATGGAAAAGAATAAATACATATTTACTAAATATATATGATAATTTTATCATGGTTAAAATTAAGAAAATTATGTAACCATGATCAATTTAAGAGGGGAGAAAAATAAATAAAAACATGCATGAAAAACAAATCAGTTATTGGTAAAACATGAATTTAATATGGTATTATTAATAAAAAGATAATAAAAGTTCATAAGTAAATACTATATGGTATGATGTATTTATATATGGTTAATTAATATATTTATAATAAAATTATATTTATTATACATGAGGTTGGAAAATGTATGAAAGTTGTCAAGAGTTATGGTAAAGGATTTTCTGGTAACTATTATTTTCTATGTGACACATGCCATATTCACCACATGATTTTCTTATATGTTATACATAATTATCAATAATTAATTTTATTATTAGTCTACATAAAATTATTGTTGTTTAAAAAGACGTTTTATTATCTTTATTTCAGGTGTTTTATGGTGGAAAAGTTACCAAATCCATAATGGACTTCTCTCTACCTTTTCTACTTTTTTGAGAAACAATAAATATTCACCACCTATTTATTTTATTTATTTCATATATTTATTATGAATTTATTTTTTGTCAATTTTCATGAAAATAATTTTAATTTAAATATCTATTTTATGATATCACTTTAATGGTGTTTAGAGTTCAATGTTACCAATGTGGTAAGGGAATGTTGTCTCAAATTTCTTTACTTGGGGAATAATTTGTATTATGAACCTATCTAATTTAATAGGGTGTATATACTAGCCCTTTTAAATTTTATATAATAAATATATTTATTTTAATTATATTAAATGAATCAATATATGTTATTATTTAATTTGTCCTATGATTCAAAAGATATTGAAGTAATAACTGTTTGATTTCATAATCTCAATTTTTATCGGGAAATTTTATAATTATGCTTTAGATTAATAAAAAATATGATCTAAAATTCATGAAACATATGTATTTTCTTCTCCTCTATTTGTATATTGATTATACATCTTATGAATTAATTTCATTTCTTTCTATATTCCATATTTTGAAATAATAATTTTTATGAAAGTCGGCCTGATTTCTCCCTTGGCTCAAAAATTAAATTTTCATCAAGAAACAATACATTATAATTTTTTTAAAATATATTTTTAACATTTGTTATATAATATACTAGTGAATTATTTACCCATGTTTCATTTTTAAGTTTTTTAAGAGAATATTGTTATTATTTTCCAAAAAATAGAATATTTATATTTTACCAATAATGTGAAAGAGATATTTGTTTTATAGTGTACAAAAAGAAATAAAATTATTGTCATGAAGCCTATTAATATATATGAAAAACACATAAAAATATTTCAAGTATATTTTCAAATTAAGGAATTTTTATAATATTTTATAAATTTATATTTCTAAAAATTTATTTTCACAGAGAATTTATTTCCCCCATGAAAACATACAAGTTATTTTTATTTCAAATTCAATTATTAGGTAAGATAACATCCTAGGATGTTACATATGATTTAATGGGGATACGATCCAAGGATAATATTATTATTATTTCAGGAAATGATTCATTATGATTATGATAATATATTTTTTAAACTCATTAATATTATATGTGTATTCAATGAAATAATTCATATAAAACTGAATTATTTTTTCATTAGATATTCTATGATGATGTAATTCATTTGTGAATCTTATTTATTTTCCAACCATTATTCTTTGATGAAGTTTTCATTAATTAAATTTCTGTTCATTGGTTCTAATATGATGAATGATTTATAGTCTTGTGGAACATGAATTTGTGATATTAATTTTGTTAATTATGGGACCTATATATCCCAAAAATTAATTGGGTAAATATTTATATCTTATTAGATTAACAAGACTAAAAAGGGGAGTGAACCCAATTTAGTAAGGTAATTTTTGCATTATGATAGTCTTAGTAGTAGACCATTAATACTATAATAGTTTGGGGAGTGAAACAATGAAACTATAATAACTTTTCGATGAGCCTTGACTACTATGTAAATTAATTTTTATTATTCTCTATATACCCAAAATTTAGGTAATATGAAAATTAAATTTTCTAATGGATCATTATATTTTATTTCATTATGAATTATGTATTAAAAATGAAAATGATTTATTCCATAACATAATGTTTTGAACTATTATATACATTGTATGGTTATTAAATTTTAAGCTCTTATTACCATACACTTATTCTCATTTTATTCTATTGCTATCAAGGATATAACCCTTTTTAAACATACTGATAAACTGTGCTCATAATTTCTTATTTTTTTTGTTCCCCAGGTTATGAAGAATGGTTTTATGTAGGGTTTTCTAAGAAGATTACTATATGGGGAGAAAAATATGAGGACTGTTAAATATATTTCAAGAAATAATAATATTTTTGGTATACTATCAAAAGGAACAATACCCTTAAAATCTATAGTTGTGTGTTTGTGTAATGCAATGAATATTCATATAAAATAATGTTATTTCATTTTTGAGAGGTTTTGGTATTCACGGTGATTATTAGAGGTATTATTTAGTTAATTGTTGGATAATAGTATTTAATTTTTTTGTGATATCTCTAATGATATTACTAATGATTCGTACATGGATATGCTTTTGGATATCTCTAAGGATAAGGTTAATGAAGTTTTAAATTATAGGATAATTTCCATGAAATTTTATACATTATAGAGAGAGTGGTATCAAATAAGTTACATCCTTGTCAGGATACTACAAGAGGATATTAATCTCCAATTGATGTACATATGGTTAAAAATATGGAAAATGGTAGATTTAGATGGACTCAATCCTTAAAAAATACATGACATTGGTCCATGATGCATTGGTGGTTTGAAACTCCTTGGGGATATTCTTTGGAAAATCACAAACACTTTATGAAAAATCATGAAGTATTTTAATATTGATTGTGAGTAAACATAGTAAAATATATATTTTTTTTAGATTAAAAAATGGTTTCATGACTCAGAAATTTTATAAGTGAATTTTATCATTATGTGGTTTACTTCTATGATTATTGTTTCCCAAAATATGATTTTTTGGTTTCATTCAATGGATGGAACTATAAAAAATCATGTCAAAACATAATCGGATGGAACATTTAGTGACCTTGTGGAATCAATTTGAATGATGACTAGAGAGAGTGATATGGTGATTTTGAAATATCATATTATCAAGATATATTATTAAAAATGCAAAATTTTAGGAAATTCATTTTGTTTCAAATATGATAATGATAAATATTCATTGGTTTTTGTGTGGTAATGAATACAGTGGAAAATGTATTCATCTTACTTGATTTCAAGAATATGGGAGAATATACAAATAATAATTCCCAAAATAGAGGGGATATTTTTTTCACTGTGGAAAAGAAGGCCATATACTGAAAAAATATATACGAATTAAATGTATTATATCCAGGGAACATGGGAATTATTTATGTTGATTACTTTACCTTTAATTATCTTCATGATAAGGGATGGAAGTATTCCATGTAAATTTTTTTGGTGAAAGTATTTGAGTATTTATGTATTGGGATTCAAGGATTATTCTGTAGAAGTATTTTTTCCCAAAGTATTTTATTTGTATGAATCATAAAACATCTAAGTATTAAGTTAATTTTGGATGAATTTTTGCCTCCATGTATGATTAAATTTATAGATATGGATACCGTTGTGGTTTTATGAATTAAAGGTTGAATGTTTGTTAAATGTATTAGAATCATATTTTTATGTGTTATGTGATAGGATTTTATTAATATTAGGGATATTTTAGGAGAAATTTATGGATAAAAACCCATTTGTTTGGTAAATGTTTTAGTGGATAAAAATTTTTTTAGGTGGAATGCCTTATTAATTTGTGGGAATATGATTAATGGTATTGGTAACATTTTAGGATTATATTATAATTATTTTTAAGGTAATTATGATATATACCACATTATTAATTTTTTTAGGAACTAAATTAATAGTGTTTCGGAAAATGGATAACCCATGATCTAGGAGACAACTTGTTGCATCCGATAAGGTTGCAAGGATTGATCCCAAAACTGAAGGATAACAAGTGTACAACTCATACCACTAACCTATTTGAATGAGTTTTTTCAATGAGACAACATGAAGATAGATGTTTCTAGTTATGTATATTGGAAAATTTTAGTAGTACATGTTAAGTCTAAGAGAAAAAAATATAAAGGGATGCTACAAAAATTATATATACAAGAATTAAAATGGGAAGAATTCACCATGGATTTTTTCATTCAACTCCCCAAAATATCTAATATGAAAAATTATATATAATTTATAGTCACTCACCATATAATATCATCACACTTCTATACTATTAGAGAATATTTCCCTCTACATTATCTTTCTATAATAAACAGAAATAAAGTGGTATGATATAATATATTACCACATTAATTTTTATTTTATCATTATTATTTGTTAAACTCAAAATTTAGGTGAAGTTTTCACATATATTTTAATAAATAGATAAGATTCTAAAATAGATATCATCCTCAAATAGATATTACTTCTGAGAGAAAAAATCAATCCATATCATATATTCTATTTTCTTTTTGAATGGAATTAAATTGTTTTTCTAAATAACACATTCCTCTAGTTGAGATTTCATACATAAAATAGCTCTTAATCGAGCATTATGATGGCTCCTTATGAATCCCTTTATGGAATTATGTGCAGTAATCCAACTTAACTAAATTATGTTGCAGAAATAAATCCATTGGGAACTGATCAAGAAAATGAAATGACCCAAAATGTTATGTCCATTCTGGAACACATCAGGGCAGCACAAAGATGAGATAAATTATATTTTGATAGTAATCAACGTGATCTAGAATTGAAATTTTTTGAGAAGTAATTTCAAAAATATTATTAATATATAAAAATGGAAAACTAATCCTTATGAATATTTTTTCTTTTGAAATTGTTTATTGTATCGATATCATAGATAATTGGTTGTTACTTCCATCGAACCACTATCATCTTCATGATACCTTCCATGAATCGACACTGAGGAAGTGAATACCTGATGAATCACAAGTATTGAATATAGTAGTTATAACAATGAAGCATCATTTTTATTATGAAGAAAAACTAGTAAATAATCTAGATCATACATATAAATATTCAATGAAAAAATACTTGTCACCCGGTAATTGTTTTTTAGAGAAAAAACTAGTTTCAAGAAATTGCCTAAGAAAATGAGGTTGTAATGATACAAAAGAATCCCTATTGGATTTTACAAAACTGAAATTTTTTAATATATAAATTCATTTTCATTATGGTGGAATTTAACATGATGAGATTTTAGGAAATATTGTTTCTGAATAAATTAAAATTCTGTAAGAGCTTTTGTTATACGCAACCTAGAGTCTTAACAAAACACACTACTAAAATATTATTATTTAATATCATAGTTATCATGTATCTACTTGAATGGTAGATTTAAATATCATTAAATAAATTATAAAAATATATGTTTTACAAATGTATCTAAAATATTCTATTTCATGAAAAATTATTTATAAATGTAATTTTTAAACCTTTTGAACATAACATAATTTTTTTTCTGAAAAATATTTTTTCGAGCACACACATTATTTCTCAATAAATTAAATAAATATATTCTCGGGATTTATATTAATAAAATTAATATATTATGTATTACATGAAAAGTTTTTCATTAACATTATGTGTTTTCTAGATATGATATTATAATATAACAAATTTTGTGCTGGAAATTGTATTTTTTCAAAATATTAATGTCGTATTTTGTGAAAATATATTAAAATTAATATTTTATTATTTTATAATTGTATTTGAAAAAATAAAATTAATCTTTTCAAATCATAATCTAAAAATTATCATGGAGTTAATTTTTTGGAATTTTATGAAAGGAAAAAATTTTAGTGAATATTCAAAAGTACCGATTATTTTTGAAAAAACTACATTTCCATTCAAAGAATTTATAGGATAAATTTTAATTTAATGAGGTTTAAAAATAAAAATTGTTTAATATATATATATATATATATATATACAATTTAGGTTATAAAAATCAATTTCATATTTAATTTTTATATGAAAAGATATAAAACTATTGAACATATTTTCATTAAAAATCGGTTATTTCAACATGTATGCGACAATAATTTAAAATTAAAATTTTCACATAATATTAATTGAATTTAGTAAAATATGTTCAATAGTTGGAATAATTATATTTTATAATATATTATATGTTAAACTAAATATTTTATCATAATGAATATATAAAACAGTAAAAATTAATTTCCATAATTAAGGTTAAAACTGGTTCACATTGGGGTAAACTAGGAGGAAAATGTGTAAAATGACCTATTTACATGTCCCAAACAAGTTATATGAACTGTTTAGAAATTATAACCTCTACGGTTCTAAAATGGCCTAATTTTTATTCTTTTTTTCGTGAAAAACTTGGGTACAACATTTTCTTTGGAAACATAACAATTATACCACACATCTCACTTATATAAGGGAACAGCTCAACTCTAATCATCACACTGGAAAACCCATTTGGATTGTCCAATACCTAAAAAAATAACTTAAATATATCCATAATCAAATATTATATTCTTTATTATGTTCATAAATCCATCCTAGGATGAAATTTTGTGGAATCTAGAAGTAGTAATCCAAAAAAGAGGCAACGTCCCAAACTAAGCATTTTATTATTTTTCCTCCACCTCATTCCATTGTTTTAAAAAAACATTGATATAATAAAATTATTTTCATCCATATTATTATATATTTTTATTCTATATTCATGACCTACATCCTTTTCCAATTCACTAAGATGGAATACAAAATCATCATTCATGTGTACGAATGATTACCACATCATGAAAAAATGTTATTCTTTTTCCATTTCCACCTCTCACGACATTATATAATTATTGATTTAATGTTGATATATTATATTTATGATATTATTATATCTCTATTATTATAATTTCTTATGTACCATCTTACCTTGAATCCCATTGGAAAATAATATCGCCGCTTATGTATGTGGAGGACTTCTTCTTGATGAATCAATGTGATTTTTATTTCTATTTTTATTTTACATGGATGATTATAAGTATATATTAAATAAATATATAACTTATTTTTAACATAATTATACATATATAAAAATTATTTCACTTATAACTTCATACTTTTCATTCAATGTGGGATATAACAACACCATTCATGTGTACATCAGAATACTGCCCTACGACATGTAATTCATATCTCACTAAATCATTAAATGGAATTTTATAAAGGTAAATTTAATGAATATATATCATTTATGTGAGATAAATATAATTCTAAAAATTTAATATGTTATTTAACTTTTAATTAATCTCATCCATCAGGAAAATAGAAATAGATTTCATGCATATGTGTGGCCTACCATCTCCATGAATGGTGTAGTACATTTTCAGACACATAATATTATAGAGTGATATAAATACTTATTTATGTAATATATAATAAATTTATATCATGTTTAAAATTATTAAAGTTATGGAACCATATTAAAATTAAGATAACTAGAAATATCAAACAAAAACATGGAAAAAATATAGAATTTTCTACCTAAAATGTGACTCTAACATGGAATTGTAAATAAACGGGTAATAAAATGTCATAAGTAAATAATATGTGATAGCATATATATAATTATTTTTCTTAAATATAGTTATAATAAAAATAAATATATTATAATTTATTTTTTAATGTGTATGAATTATCTCAATACTTAAGGTAAGGGATTTCCGTCTCACTTTTACTTTATGTGAGACGCATACCTTATTCATTATGTGATTATCTTATGTAGTGTGAATAACACCAATTAATGTATTTAATTATTATTATCTTTAAAATTATGTTTATTTACACATCAAATTTTTTATCTCTCTATCATATGGTTTACAGCTCAAATATTACCAAAACCTTAATGGATTTCTATCTCATTTATTACTTCTATGAGACACATGAAATATTAAACCCAAATTTATATTATGTGGTGTATATATTACCTATAAAGTAATTTTATTATTATTATCATTAAAATTATATGGATTTATATATATATTTTAGTTTCTCTCTTTCATGGGGTTTAAGGTTTAGATGTTAACAAAGAGGTAAGGGATTTTTGTCTAAAATTTCCTTCTTTGGGACATAAGATATGTTATGAATAAATTTTAATCTATGATTTGTATATAATACCCCATTGAAATATTTTATAAAAAATATCCCAATTTTCCAAATAATAAAATTATCATTTTATGATATTCTTTAATGGGTCCAATGATTCAAAAGAAACCAATGTGGTAAAGGTTTGTTGTTACAATCACAATGTCAGTTGGGTTTGTCTATGATTATTCTGTCAAAGATAAAATATTATGATATATATATATATAAAGAAAAACAATAATTTTATTTTAAATTATTTATTTCCTGAGAATAATTTTTTTCATTTTATTTCCCTCTCATTATGTACTCAAGGTTGAAAAAAATTGTTTTTAAAGAAAGTCAACTTTATTTTTTTCTTTGATCTGAATTAATTTATCAAAAAAAACATTTTTTTTCAAAATTTGTTTTCAATAATGATTTTTAACAATATCCATGTTAATTAATAAAGATATTTTTACCCAAATTTGACTTTAAAAATGAATTATGGAATCTTCATGTAATTTAAAAAATAAGGATAGTTTTTATTTTACAAAAAATGTGAAAGGAACGTTTTTTTTCAATTTGTACACCTAAAAAAGAATTTACCCACATCATTATAATAAATTTATTTGATGAATACATTATAATTTTTCTTTATTATTTTCCATGAAAATTATTTAAAAAATATTTTATGAATTCATTGTTTTAAAAAGTGATTTTCGATGAAAAATCTACTTTCCACACACAATGTTCCATGTGAATTTTCATTCTAAATCATTTTCCATATAATAATAAATAATTATATATTATTTATAATTTACTTGTAATTTTATCAAAGGACTACATTCTTATTAGTTCTCTAAATGGATTCTTCATATGATGATAATATTTTTATGAGACCTGTTTCTCTTCCATATCGTAATCCATGATAGAATTTTTATGAAAATATCTTAAATTTTCAATTTCTAATGATATTGTGAAATTATGAAATGATTATAAAACTTGTATCTTTTACATAGGTTATCCTATGATGAAATTTTAATTAACAAAATTTATTTCCATGGGATATGATTTGATTAATGTTTTACAATCTAGTGGCACAAATTTGAATGATTTTTTATGTGATTGGTGGGACCTATATCTCCCTCCAATGCATTGGGGAATGACAAATATGACATGAAATAAACATGATAGTAATGGGGAGTGAAACTTCAGTAGTAAGGGACTTCTCACTATGATATTATTAGGAGTGAACCTTTAATACTACAATGGTTTTTTTAGTGACACAATTCCATAATGATTGTTCTGAAAATTATCCTTCGACTCTAAATAAATTTTTTTTATGTATATGTGTATTTGAAAAAATTATATTATATAATAATTTAATATTCTCATGGATCATTTTATATGACTATATTATGATTTAGGTATTATGAACTACTATGAATTATTCCATGACTGATGTTTATGATCTATGATATATAGTGTAAGGATTTAAAATGTTAGGATCATGTTCTCATAACATTATTCTAATGTTAATATTATGTGATCATTGATATCTCCCTTATTTACCCCTTCTGAGTATTTTAACTCACTATAAATTTTTATTCCCTTCCCCAGGTTATGAGGAAAAGATTTAAGTATGGTTTTTTTAATAAGATTACGATGTGACAAGATGTTTAGTGGAGGTGTTAAAGATCTGTCAATAAATAAAAAGATTTTATGTTTAGTCTCCAAAATCATTATACCTTTACAATCCTCAAGAGTGTGTTTTTTGAAATTTAATCAATATTCATCTAAAAATATTTAATATCTATATATGGAAAATTTGGTTCTTTACATTATGACGTTCAAATATTCTAAATTTAATATTCTTAATATCATTTATTTTAACCTTCCATTATTTGAATAATTACTCCATCATCATTGTGTAAGTGTTTATGGTAATTATCACTTTACTAAAAATTAGAAATAAATTTCCATGATAAAGATAAATGTTGTAGATTTCTAAATACTATTTATCACTACATCAAAAATATTTTTGTAATTAAAATTAAAAATGTGACATCTTTTACATTACTTTTCATAAAATATTATAGAGGTCATAATCCCATCCATACAGAAATAATGCCATGTAAGTAAATATTGGATGATTAATGATCAAATGAACTCATCCATGAAAATTAATGCAACTGTTAGTGTCATGTTGTTGTTCTTATAGTTTATTTTTTTAACATTATTTATCCTATTTAACTATACCGTGGAAATTAAAATTACTAAGGATGTTATTCATTGTGTGTTGAATAAGAGGGACCTATTTACCAAATTTTTACCTCATAATTCCAAATATGGAATACATTTTTAAATTTCAAAATACATAATTGGATGGATTTTTTTGAAAGCTATACTAGACAAATACGACCAAAATGGTGTTTTAGAAAAATACAATTTTTTGTATAAAATGATTTTATACTAAATTCATGTATTATATTAATTCACACACCATAAATAAATTATTTTACATAATAATAAATTAATAAACTTATATTATTAATATATAAATGAATTTTAACTTATATTTACTTCAACATAAAATATAGATTTCAATAAAAATTAGTAATTTTTCACTATTCAATGGAAAAACAATTTTGTTTTTAAAATATAGAATTTTTACAATTACGAAATTTTGAAAATATCATTTAAAATGTAACATCATTTTGATAAAATAAAATTTCATAATATTTTGTAAAAAAATATTAGCATTTCATTAGCTAAAAAATAAATTCCCTTTTTTAAGAAAACATATTTTAAGATAATAAATTTAATTTTCTAAAAATTAAGTTCTTATTTCCAAATCATTAGTTTTGTTTATATTCCTCTACAAAAATTTATTGTATAGGTAATAATAGTAATATATTAATATTTATCAATTTCATAAACTTGATGTTGTGTATCATACATGTTATGGATCATAATGTCATTATTTTAAAACAATGAGATATTACTCAATAAACCATATAGGATCTAACACGTCTTATAAACTAGGAATTCCATTTGATTATAAATGAAACCCTTTGACTACTACACATAAATATATTCCTCAAGATCTACCTAATGGAAATGAGTTTTAATGTCTAATTTCTAATTATTTAACCCCTCCATGTCAACAATTCATAGTGTCACCTTAATAAATGAATTATTTAAAAAAAGGGAAATGTTTTTTAACTAAATGATAATTTTTTTAAACCATTCATAATTGTCATTTTCATGACTCATTTTCATTCATCCACTTATTACTTTAGCTGATAAAAATAGTTTTTCTAAATTTCTATCTCCTAAATATTTTTATTATATTAGCTCCCATGTCTTGAAAATAGATAGGTTATAATTTTAAACCCTAGTAGATAAATACCACTAACATGAATCACTCATGCATGATTACAATTTAATATATTTTAGGTATATATAATTTTTGAAATGAATATTGTGTAATTAAATTTTATACATATGAACTTTACATTTTTTTTAAAGGTTGGGGCCGAAGCCTCATTTTTATTATTAAATCAAAGAAAAGTCCTCTTTTAACTGGGTAGAGGGAAACCTATTACATATCCTGAAGGCCCAGTGGGCTTGTAGCCCATTACATAGCCCGTAGGCCCATAATCTAATGAATGAACTTTACATCATATCCTTGTAGATTTCCATAATTAAACTTATGAAGTTTATCTTTCTATAATCACCTCTTCTAGAGCTTCACATTCCATATATCCCCCCAAAATTGATACATTCCCTTGGATTTCTGGTACATGTAGTATTTGAAACACCATTAAAACTCTATTTAAATTTAAAAATTAGTTTACAATGTTTCGTGTTTTTTGAAAAAATAAACTACATAAATTTTATGGACTTAAAGGACTACTATTCATATAAACCATATCTTGTGATGTTTCCTTTTTTATCAATAATACAATACACATTTTTCTAATATATCGTCAATATTTCGTCATTTGAGTGAATTTTTCAGCCATTGAAGAACTTCTTTAAATATTTTCACAAAGATAAAATCAAAAATATTACTCATCATTACCTATAAATAAATACCCTAGGGACATAAAATGTAACTTTTACCATTATTTATCTTCAACATTATGGTAGAAAATTAATTTAATGATTTTGATATAATAAATATTAATATTATTTTCAACACAACTTGCTTCTTAAATTTATTATTAAAATAGGGTGGAAAGAAATCTATTCTGTATATATGACACATAATTGATATCCCTATAGATACAATCCTAATAAAAACTATCATTCTATATATGGATACTTTTATTCTCTACTTAGGTTTGATTCGTCTTATCAATGACTCTATTTTATTTTCTGTGTTCCTAGAATAGTATTATTTGGACATAAAAAATTACATTAATACAACTTATGGAATTCTCTACATAGATACTCCCTATTTTTATACAACCTGACGAATTTATGTATACATCTAGTATCATTTTCTACCATGGATATCTATAAAATGATGTTATTAAAATATTGAAAAACATTCTTGAGGAAGAACAACCACACAATTTATATCACAACATCTGTGAATGGAAAATATTAAAGTGATTCTCAATGAGAAAAAATCAAATCACAGCCTCATACATAAAAATAAAATTTCTCCAATTTCAAATCATTGTGTATTTTCCTTTTATCTTGAAAGTCTCCTTCCACAACTTCCCATGAATACACAATTGAAAAAATCCATACTTAATGTGATTATGTTTAATAATTTCTTTATAATCAATGACCTTAATCAATTTTAAACATATGTTTATATGATATTCACGTTACAACTTTTCTGATCTATAGGTTTTTTCTCCCACATGCATTTATAATTCTAAAATTCCTATCTGGTATAATTTTAAATATTTCAATCCCATTTCCACCACCACATAACTAAATGGTACTTGAAAAGTTCTACCTGAAAATTATATACATTAAACAACATCATTCCCTTTTCCTACCAAAACAAAATAATATATTTTTTTTCATGGCATGCACCACACCCCTTGAAATTCAGGCTAGCCTCTATTCAATGTTTGAAGAGTAAAATCAACATTTCCCATCATCTAAAGATTTTTTGTCTACTAGATGAACCTTACCAAATTATATGGATGTTAAATTTATCATACTCATCCACTCATATATAGATTGAAATGAATCCCTAGTGTCCATTATTCAAGACTCATCGGGTCTATAGTCACATAGAAGAGGGACACTTGAGTATGGTACTATGTTTTTAAGAAGTATTTACTTTTTATAAACAATAAATTTGTAATTATAAACATTTTCAATTCAACTTATTACAATTTTATTAGCAAAAAAAAGATAAAATACATAAATTTAACAAAAACTCATTATTACTTATTAATAGTAACATTACAAAAAATTAAATAATACTATCTATTACAAAAAAATTAGATATTACTCAACAATTAGGAATACTATGATTATCAGGGTATAAATCAATGCGCCGAAAAATATATAAAACAATAAAATCTTCATGACTAGGAATTCCCCAAGATCATCTTTAATCATTAGGATCAACAATATCAAAACAAATTTTTAATGAGGAATAAAACCATCAAATGAAAAAGGATTATCTTTAATATGAAAACAAGGCCTTCTGAAGTGAGAGTGGAATGAATGAATGTTTTTGTATGACTATATATATGACCAAAATCTAGTTACTACAAATACCACCATTACAAATGTTTCCATTGAGAATACGGTCATTGGATATACATATAATAGGAAAACTAAAGTCATGTATTGGTTATAAGTGAATCTAAAATATTATAACTCAAAATGAAATATAAATATGTTGTTAAATTTTTTTTATATTTATATCAGTGTGTTTTATGCATAATTATTATTAATATTATTATTAAAATATGATCTGATATCTATATATATATAATTCAAATTTATATTTTAATATAAAAGCATTAGAAAAATTAAATTCTAGAATATAAATAATTTATTTTAATTGTCATTGTTAAAGAGTATCTAGTATAAAAGTCGTTTTTTAAAAATAACTATTTTATTTCGTATTTTATTTTTTACCCTAATTTGTTAAATTGACCAAATTAGAAATATTATTATATTTACATTATTAAAATATAAAATGATATGAAATGATATTAACAACATGTAATGTTTTCAAGCACTATTGTTTCACTAAATATGATTTGTAATTATATTTTATATAGATAAATATATAATACTGAATTTAAATTAGATAAAAATAACATCATTTTATAAATTTTAATGTTAATATTATCTTAGTTTTTTTTTGGGATATTTCAAAAACACCTGATTTTTAGTTGAATAGTGAAAAATAATGTTTTTAACATTTCAAAGACAATTATAAATTTATTAATATATAATAATTACCTGGATATTTATGAAACCCATTTTTACAAAAAGATATTTATTTTATATGTGATATATATTTGAAATTATATTATTGAACTATATGTGAAATTTTAGAATTTGATTTTCTTCTTCTCTAAAATTTATTTATAATACACTGTACATTTATTATTTTAAAATATATTTTTATCGATTTTAGACATTTGATATAAATATTTTGAATTAAAACTTTTAATTATAAAGCCTATATTATATAATAAGGACCTCGTTATTTTTTTGTATAAAGGATAAATTACCTAGTTAAAAACTAGTTTCGATGGTATAACATAAAATAAATAAAATCATGGGTAAAGGTATTTAAAACATGTTTCAAAATAGTGGTTGAAGTATTATCAAACTTATATAATCCCACAATTAGTTATATTCCATTTTTTTAATCTTTAAAAGTTTAACATGTGATACCTTTATATTTAGTCGATATAATTTCAGAAATTCCATTCCCACCACTTATAAAAAACCCTCACACCACCCCTTCAAAACCACTATATAAATATGACTTCCTATTTCTACTAAAATCTATTTAATTACATTATCATCCTATTTAAATTCATTATGTTTATTCTCAGAATATATTATCCAAACTCTATTATTTCTATAAAGAACCTCAAGAGAAAGTTTAAAATATCAATGTAAGTATTTCTTAGTATATAGTATTTTTCATTTTCTATATTTTTAATTTAATCATTTAATTGCCATTATAAAATGGTATTTAATAAATGTGTTATTATTATTATGGGTTATAAATAATCAAAATTTTCTCATATTACCTTAAGAAAAGAGAAAACATCAATCAAGAATATATTAGGAATACCTCCTCTAGGATATAACATGTTTCATTTTACATAACCAAATTACATTGTTGAACATAATATTTAATTTAATAATAAGTACGTAAAGTCTTTTGTTTTTGAACTAGGTTAAAATTTGAATGTTTTTTAATTTTTTTCATTTTATCAACGGGTTATTTTTTTAAAACCAAGCCCCAAAATTTTATTTTGAGTGTTGGAACACCTAAAGGTGTCATTTTTTGGACATGCATAATTACTCGATAATTTTCAAAGGTGTCCTAATGTGTCTCGGGAACAATGGTTTTGGAAAATTCCACATTAATAGATCTGTACAGGCATTGCACAGATGCGGTCCAACCTGTGCTGTTTAACCTGTTTAATAAATAACTTAATTTAATTAAATAATTCTAAATGTGAGTTTTTAATTGATTAAAAGAAAGTTTTAATAATAATAATAATAAATTTATTATTATTATTATAGTGGTCATTTAATTAAATGGATGTTAAAGAATTAATTAAATAATAGTTGAAGAAATAAATATGGATTATGGGTCTATCGAATTAATGTTTAAATTAAATGAAGAGTTTCAGAAAAATTTGAGGATCATTTATTATTAAATAGAAGATTGTTCTAATAATAATAATGTTATTATTATTTTTATTATGGTGTTATAACTTATTATTATGCTTTGAGATTTTAATTTCATGTTAATGTAGTGTTCCATTTCTCAAAGAAACATTTAATTAAATGAGGGGCTTCATATTTAATGAAGATTTATTTTTAAATAGAGGAGTTTGGTTTTTCAAAGGTTTGAAAAATAATAATAATGATATTAATATTATTTTATTTTTATGAATGTAATTATTATAATTATTGTGGAAATTAAATTTGGGGTTATGGATTGTATTTTTTATCATACTAATAATATTGTAATAAATTGGGGGTTTTGGTTTTTAAATAAATGAATGTTCGAATAATAAAATTTATTATGTTATTATTATTATTTTTGTTATTTAGTTAAATAAATGTTAAAATAATTTAATGATCAATAGGTAGTTTTATAATTAATTAGGAAAAATTTATTAAGAGAATAATAAATGAAGGTTAAAAATGAATTAAATAATTAATGTGGATTTAAATGGGGAGGTTTGACATAATCAAAATGAGTGTTTTATTGTTTTTTAATACAATTTAATTATGGGGTTTAACAGATTAATGTTTTTACTGAATGGGGTGTTTTGGTTTTTCTGAAATAAATGGAAATGACAATAATAATATTATAACTATTATCATTAATATTATTATTATGTATATTGTATTATTTTTATTTTTATTTAGTATATTATATTATTTTTAAAGGGGGACGTGATGTACAAGAGAGGCGTGACCCCATTGTTCCTCTTCTTCCTCCCTTGTGAGGTGCGACACGTCTGGTCCGCCCCCTATGCGTGATGAACACCAACAACGCGCAACTCCTCCTATGTGCTTCTTCCTCGGACAAACCTGAACCACCCTTTTTTGTGAACCGATAGCGCGTGACCCCCCAGACGGCTTGCGACAGCAGCACACAACCCCTCTCCGGGTAGTATCTAGAGGCGCACCACCCCCTCCCCCGGACCCCACATTGCGTGTGACGATTGCTCACAGACTCTTCATGAATCTTGTCTATCATGGAGATGTGAGTCTGTCTGCTTTTGTTTTGTGATTCGCATCTACTGTTTGGCTCCTCCCTCATCCTATTTTCTTAGCAAAAAACCTAAGGTTCGAGTTTTATTAGGATTCCTTGTTTCTTCGGTTCTAAGGATGTACAAGGGGCTCCTCTAGACCATTTGTACCATATTCCGGAATGTGCCATTAAAGGTGAGGTGTATGGGTTCGTTTTCACTTTTCCTTCAAGTTTGAGGTATGGTTATATAACTGTGGTATTGTTTCTCACCCTTCAATTAAGGGATTGATAATTCATATGAGTCCCTAGTACCTAATTAGGGGTATGTTGGTACTTACTTTTTTTTGAGTACCAGTTTAATATTTTGAATTTTATTTATATTTTTGTAGGGTACGCACATGAATATATATATATATATATATATATATATATATATATATATAAGCTGCGCACACATGCGATTGCGGACCATTTGTGAACTATTTTCCACTAATTATATTAAAGCGCTTCAGATTTAAAATGGTTCCACCTCGAGGAACGGTCCCAAATACCTATCACATTATTAAAGAATGATAAATTCTTTAAATAAATTGTGAGTGTGAGTTTCATGGATTATGAAATATTTATGCATGACACTTTTGATGTTATTAAGTAATGTCTCTAACGTGAGATAAATGAGGACTTGAACATCTGTTTATTTTAAGCATGTTTTGATAATTTGGTTAAAGTGATATGATTAAACAGTTGAATGATTTGTATGTGCAGAATGGGTATTGGGGTAATTAATTATAGAATTAATTATCATGTCATGAGTTGGAAAAAAAATTGTGTCTTTTACTGATTATTAGGAATATTGAATATTTGAAATGTTCAGAATATAAATTGGAAACTAGTAATAATTAATGGATGGATTATTTATTACATGATAAATGGAAAATGGTTAATTAATTTTTGATTGGTTAAAGAGATAATATTTAATTAATTAATTTTTGAATTTATTAATTTGAATGCATTAAATTAAGATTGTGAATTCATTGTTTGTTACGACTGTTCTCCATGGGTACCTCTTGATGCATGTTAGATTTCCAAACATTATGTTGTCTAGGATGGAGTTGTTTTATAATATGAGATGCGGCGTGAGATGGTTTCTAAATATATGGGCTTTGTTCAACATGTATTGAGATGATTATGACATGTTTGTAAATTATTAAAGTCTTTGATGAATAACTGTTTGAGTGGACATGTTCATACTTGTTAAAGAATTTAGATAATTAAATGTTGAGTTAATTATTTATTCGTATTTCTAAGAATAATTCATTTTTAATTAATTATTTACTATTTATATGTTGAATGGTTAATTAATGTTTGTCTTTTGACGGGTGATTTATGTTGTTAATTAGTTGTTTAATTTATTAACAGTTTGGATTAATTAATTTATGAATTAATTAATGGATGGTTTTAGGGTGTTAGAAATGTTGTTATATACCAATGATAAATAAATATATGTGTGTGTGTGTGATTTATAAACAGGTTGTGAGATAGGGACTAATGATCCAAATAATCACGGAGTGTTAAACATGGCGTTCTACACCCAGCTTGAAAGAAAACATTTTTTATGGGACAGGGACTGATGCTCCCAATACCCATGGTTTGTGAGACAATGAATGACGCTCCAAATAATGACGAGGGTGCCAGACATGATGGTCTACACCCATTAATTGACACTAGAATGTGGGTCTAATTGGTCGTACATGAAATGAATTAAATTTTTAATGAAAACTATTGTGACATTATGATTTGTGAATTGAAAATGAGAATGGATTCATACTTATCTAGGAATTGGGTGAATCACTACTAGTGGACGAACCTAGGAGCGAATCACTATTTGTATTGGAAAAACACATATATAGTATATGAAAGATTAAATTGTATATCTTATGACATGTTATCCAATCCAAAGAAAAAGATTGGATTTGTTCTTTAATTTTATTACTTAAATGGTCTTTAGAGACATATGTGGTGAGTGACTTATACAGGAAATGTTGGGCTTAGGCCGGATCATGAGAATTATGTAGTTTAATGAATTTTGAATAATTGATAAATGAAAATGATTGTGTGATGAATATTGTGTATGAATTAAAAATGTATAATACAGGTTCAGACATCAGCTGAGAGCTGAAGCTGTCACATGGATATATAGTTACATTATACTGCTTACTTTAATTAAGCATGCTTTCATTGTTAAAATTATTTATCGAATGTCATGATTTGGGGTAGACATCACTGGTACCAGGATACTGAGATTTATATCTCACACCCTTCTCGGACCGACATTACACTGGGGTACCCGAGTAGATTCTATTTGGTTGCAAGATTATGATGTTAGCAAATACTTGGGAGACTGGAGAAATGGACTGATCAGGATCTCAGGATGCTCGAGTTAAAAGACTTAGGGCTTGGTTTTATTTTATTTGTATTATACATGAAGTGTAAAGAATACTTTATTTTTTATTTCTTTAAACTATGTATCTATAACATGTCATGCATTCAACTACTTTAAAATTGGTGTTGGCCACTTTTATAAAATGAGTACTATTTGTCTTCCATTATTTGTTCAATTATTTATTACTGCTTCCACTTTTTTTGTTATTTAATCTGATATTTTTTTTGAAACTTTGATAATAGGGTATAGTCTCCCTACTGACTATCCTTAGACCCACACTGCTAGTCGGCAGCCTTTGGCGTACGGGGAGATGTGCTTGAGGTCATGTGGTGACCGGTCCGGCCAATGGTTTAGTGGTGAGTCGATTCGGGATGTTACAAAGTGGTATCAAAGGGTTTTTTTCCATTATCTTACTGTTTTGGGGTTTGTAGACAAGAGACTAGGAATGTGTCGGTGCTTGGGTTAATATTCATTCTTGGGACTGATCACCTCATGTATGAGAAATGACCAAGTGGCCAGGGATGGTAATTGGTGATTGTATTATTAGAGGGTATTTTTTATATTATTTCACTTTGAGTGACTGGTATATTTTCGGCTACTTATTGATTTTGAGAATTTTGAAAAATAATTTTCTTTTCCATATATGGCCTGGAAGTTTCAATCATTCATTATCTTATGCACTTAGAGATTCACATGTCATGCATATAACATGCCATGTACATTCATTAGTAAGATACTTGATAATTTGGATTGTGTTCCTTGGGTGAAATTCCATATTTTGATCTTCTTTATCATGCCTATATAGATAGAACGTTTCGGTGATAGATATAACATGCATGTGTTATTTTATACCATACTTATTAGCATATTTTGTTGTTGTTCTGTACTTATGTGTTATAGCATTCTATTGTGTTACTACTTATGATAACATGATAGAGATGTTTTGATGTGTGAAAGGGCTGCTAATGTTAAAATATTAAATGAATGTTTATTGTTATAAATGGGGTCCAAATGCCAGCGATATGGTGTATGGGCACCTTATCGATTGGTAGATGGCCACCCATGTGTTTGAAACTCATATAACCATAGTATGTTTGAAAATGGTAATTAATGTAAAACTGATGAGTTTTGATTGAAATGAACTATTGTGGGTTTTCTTAATGAAAATCCCAGACTGAATAAATGACTACTTTGGAGGTCTCCTTTTTGGTAAAAAGAATTTAGATGATAAATTACATGTTTATATATGAAATGACATTATTTCTGAATTGTTTATAGAGGATTTTTGTTATATCATGTCAGTTTTTCCTCTGGGGCATTGATAGAAAACCAAGTGGCTTATTGTGAAAATTTACTTCTCTGTTTATTTAAATTTATTCAAATGATGAAAGGTTGAAATGAATTAATTAAAATGGCAAAAACGAAAAAGGGTATTTTGAATCTTGTGATCTCTATTTTGTGTGACATGGAGAGGGGGTCAACATTTATGTTTCGTAAGGGGATAACTCATTGTAGATAGTATGCTTAGAATGTTCTAGGCTGTTAAAGTATGTTCCTCCCACTACTTGGGAAGACTTCATGGTTCTCAGGTGGTATGGCATGTTGATAGCTTTATGCTACAAATTTTATGAAAAATTATTGATGTGGTGATTGCGGTTCGAGGAACTTCACACACATGCGTTATGTGTTCTGAAATAGCGCGCTGGTGAGCGGATGATATTTTATTTAAACTCCATATAAAATCTTAATGCGGGTAGTGTCACATAATTTTTGGTAAACATATCAGCCAGAGATGCCGAGCTTTTAGAACATAGTTTTCTAGTCATAGTTTTACTAATCTCCTTAATGACCATGGTTTTCTCTTAGTTCTCTCCTCTGAATATGATGAGCATTTTCCATTTCATGACCTCATCATGGAGACACTAAGATAGCATTGGTCTTATGCCACAATATAGTTTAAATGTTGTTTGTTTGATGAGTGGATGTTATCTTTGTAGTGCGTGGGATGTGTCGTTGCTTTGGGCTACTCCAATATTCGCGTTGGGGAACAGTTGTTTTTTTAAATAGCCTTGTAATGGCTTGAATTATAAATTTCACCAGAGATCAGTTGAGGACTTCTTTATACATGCATATGGTTTTGGAATAGTTTTAAGGGAATGAAATCCGATAAAGGGCGATGTGGGATTCGAGTCCATGACAGCTTTAACGGGAAGCATGTGAAACCGGTTCTGTTGATTGATTGATATTCAACCATTTTCATTGACAAGGTCCTTCTAATGGCCTACGATATAAGATCTTTTTCAATGGTTAAGATATAAGTTTATCTTTGGCTCTAGTTTTAAATGCTTATCGATTTGTCTTGTAAAGGTTTAAAGGTGCGTTTGGTGTTGGGAACAGAACTCATCACTTCTAACAAGATTAAATGACCGTGGCAGGTCAGTTGATTTAGTATTGGTTCCCGATGGCTTCTCATGGATGAGAAGTTTTTAAGGTGGGTATATTGTAATGACCCGTGTTTTTTAACCAAGTTAAAATTTGAATTTTTTTGAATTTTTTTTCAGTTTATCAACATGTCATTTTTTTAGATCGAGCACCGTAATTTTATTCCGATTATTGGAACACCTAAAGGTGTTGTGTTTTTACTTGCATAATTACCTGATAATTTTGAATGGTTTACCAATGATTCTAGGGTATAGTGATTTCGGAAAAGTCCACTTTAATAGATCTGCACAGGCTGTGCACGGTTGTGGTCCAACCCGTGCTATTTTACCTGTTTAATAATTTATTTAAGTTAATTAAATAATACTATTTGAGAGTTTTTAATTAATTAAAACAATGTTTTAATAATAACAATAATGAAGTTATTATTATTATTATTGTAGTTGTTTAATTAAATTAATGTTAAATAATTAATTAAATAAAGGTTGAAGAAATTAATGTGGATTATGGGTTTATCAAAAAAAATTTAATTAAATAAAGAGTTTCATAATTAATAAATGACCATTTATTATAAAATGGAGTATTTTCATAATAATAATAATGTTGTTATTATTATTATGGTGTCATATATTATTTTTATGCTTTGAGAATTTATTTACTTGTTGAAGGAGTATATCATTTATGAGGATTTAATGTGGCTTTTGATCTTCTCAAAGAAACGTTTTATTAAATGAGGGGTTTCAGATATAATGAAGATTTATTTTTAAATAGAGGAGTTAGGTTTATCAAACGTTTAAAAAATAATAATAATGAGATTAATATTATTTTAGTTTTATAAATGTATTTTTATTATTATTATTATGGAAATTAAATTAGGGGTTATGGGTTGGAGTTTTTATCATATTATTGATATTCTAATAAATTTTGATATTGGGTTTTTAAATAAATGACAGTTGGAATAATAATAATTATTATGTAATTATTATTTTTGTGGTTATTTAGTTAAGTAAATGTTAAAAGAATTTAATGATCAATTTGTAGTTATATAATTAGTTACGAAACATTTATTAAGAGAATAATAAATTAAGGTTACAGACGAATTAAATAATTATTGTGGATTTAAATGGGGATGTTGGACATCTTCTATAGAGGCCAGAATCTTGACGTACATGGACCTTACATTACTTTTGCGGAATACTTAATACATAACAAAAACAGACACCAAAGGACCGTAATAGTTTAGTGCCTTTGGATACTTGAAACATAATCTTCTAATCTTGGTGAAAGATCCTCAAAATCTCACATAAAGATCATCCTTTTTTTCTGACCTAAAACCTTTCCTTATATCTCAGGGAAAAGAAAACATAAAATGGGTGAGATCAAATGCTAAGTAAGGTGAAACATTGTGAACATAAACCAATCCATGGTCATTTGAAAGAAAAAACATGAACATGAAATTTAAATATCAAAATCTTGAGCAAAGACATAAATCGTGGAAGTACGTAAGGAATTTATCATAATGGAACATAAATCATGATAAAATATAGTGGGAATACAACATGTAATTTTGGAAACCATTAATCACATGTTATTATTTCCATAGTAGCCAAGGCATTGCTTCCAAGACCATCTTAGTGGAAAAAGTCCTTTTCTGAATCGAGTTTACTCCTCATTTCAGTCCTATAACACTGAACCGGATTAACTTACCATTCCAGCCATGTCTCTCTCAAGAGATATAAATATTTACCCAATTAATTGGAGGGAGATATAGGTCCATCCCATCTCATAATGAAATCATTCTTACTTGTGCCAAAAAATAAACATAAATCATCCATCATAACCCAAATAATAAAATTGGTTCCATAAACATCATCCCATCATAACATAATCCATATAGAAAAAATGGATATCATTCATCATAAGAAGAATCAAACAATTTAAATAATGAAGAAATTATACATGAAACATAATCCTAATAAATAATGTCATCTTAGACGGAAAATAGTTTTGATAAAACAACTGAAATGAAATATTGTGGAAGATATCCTTTCTTCTTCAAAATCATTTTCTTTTCACAAAATGCCAGGAAATTTTAAAAAAAATGGGTTTTTCTGAAAATAATCATCCAATATTGTATAGGAAGATTCATGAAATTGAGGAGTTATGAAACCGTAAAAATCCATTCACTCCGTATCAGTTAAAAAAACATTCTCCTCATACTTTTATCGGAAAAGTCAAAAAGTACCACGTATGGTAAACAAAAGAAAGATTTCTTCCATAACACAAAGTAAAATTCAAGATGGGTATAATTGAATTTAAAAATACATGTAATAATATTAAACACTTTATGAAAACATTTTTATGGACATGGATGAAAAATATAACCCCAGTAAATACTTACGAATAAGCAATCTCGGATAAAAATGAGATTGCAAAGTTATCCCTTACCTTAGGTCCGATATGATTCGTACGTATATGAACCTCCTGTATAATGATTTAGATAATGTCATTGACTAATTACAGAAACATATTCATTGTTATGACATCATATATGGTTCACTTATGACTTTATATTACCCGTTCTTTGGTAAATTCCATGTTAAAGCAGCAGTTTGGGTAAAATCGTTACATTTATCGTACGTGTTTTGAATTGTTGTTCTTGATATTATTACTTATATACTGATTTACATAATTCCAGAATGTGAAACATGATTTTTAGATAATATATATATTCAGAATATACATATATATATATATATATATATATGATAGATCGATAAATGGAATGAAATACACAGTTTATGGAGACGGTAGGTCGTATGCACGCATGAACGTTGTTTTCGTATCCTTATTGAATTGAATGGAATTAATTAAATGACATAAATATATATATACATAAATCTAGTATCATTATTATGTAATATATTTCATTATTATTCATTATATATACTTTATAATCATTCATGAATGGTTAACATGGAGAATGAATCTCATCACGTCGTGGAGACGGTAGTCCGTACATACGCAAGAGCGATGATATCATTCCCATGATCGTGGAATTGTATTGAAGATTATTTATAATATTTCAGAATCAATATAAATTTACAATAATAATATCTAGTTATTTTTTTCCACCCTTATACCCATCCAAGTAAGGTGGTGGTCGAAAACAGATTACACCACGGGGTGGAGATGGTATTCCGTACGAACGCATGCACGGTGATTTCGTTTTCCATAGGATGGATAGAAGGTGAAATAAGTTTGTTTCATATTTATAATAATATATCAGTATATATGTAATACTGATGGTATTACTTTATAATGAGTTAACTAAAGAAGCATAAGTAGAAGAAGGAAGAAACTTGAGAGAATCGGAAGAAGTGATTACCTCTTCTTCGACGCACCTCCTTTAGGGCTTCACATAAGGAAGTAGATTTGGTATTATGAGAAGACCAGAACCTCCAGAATGTTTCTAGGGAAGTGTAGAATAGAAATTGGAAGTTTTTTCTGAGCTTCAAGGCTCAAAATGGTGTGAAGAGAAGAGGGAAGGGGTTCCCTTTTTATAAGGGAGGAGAGAGGCACCTTTGGAAATCTTAAAAATACTAATTTCTATAAAATCTATCCCTACATAAAAAACACCAAAAATGACTCATATTATAATATTAGATGAGATAGGGTTGTAATATAATCAATAAATAAAATTTATACATTTAGGGAATTTATTTTAAACATTATCAACTTGATTTATCCTTATTTAATCTATTAAATTTTGTTTGTGGTGATAAGATTCTAAATTTTAAATTGTTATAAACAATTACTTATGTGTTGTTAATAATCCATAATTAGTTCATTTATGACATTTTTGACTATAGAAATTTCAATTTATAATTTTTAAATATTTTTGTGATTTTAAACAATTTAATAATTTGTTATTTTTTTTAAAATAACAATAGTGTCAATTTTGACACTATTCATTTATTTGAATTTAAATAAATTCCACACAGAGTATATATTCGAACTAAATTATTTAATATGTTTATAACATGTCATATTAATCTATAAAATTAGTTTAGCACATTAAATAGTTCATATAATATTTATTTTACTATTTGTAAAACCATTTCATTTATATTTCTCTTAATAAAAAAATTTCTACAACATTTTTGTATAATTATTAAATATACTTATTTGATGTATAAAAATTAAAAATAAAATACTAAGTTGAAGATAAATCTTATATCTCTCATAATAATAAATTTAGTCAGATTTATCTTCTAAAAGCCCAAAATTTTAAAATGTTATATTTATTAAATTATGATGGTGACAACTTTGACATCATATAAAATAAAATAATATAAGTATCATAATCACTTTTATAAGACTCCAAACGGTCATATATTCGGTAATTGGATTATTATGGTGTATATATACACTATAAATAAGTTTTTTTCAGGTTTGTGAGCCATTTAATATGTATTACTATTTCAATAAAAACATAATTATTGATTTCTTTTACTAAATAAAACATTTAGGCATCTTTAATGTGTAAGCTAATATTGTAATTAAATAACTCTTAAAAATTACAAATAAATTATCATGATAAAGAAAAACATTTTAGCTTACATATGAGTATTTATAACCGAATTTATATTCTATATAACCTTATATTATAAATACTATAATTATTACAGTTTGTTTGAGACATATTTCACTTTCCTTTAAATAAAATAAACTAAAGGTCTAAATCACCTCCAAGTAGGTTCTAATGGATTCCATTTCGACCAAAATATGAATTAGGACGAAATATAATCATCCAAGTGTTAGGTTAATTTTATAATATTATATTTACCCTTAATTACCCGATTTACCTTTTACTATAGTAAATAAAATTTACCGTAGTTACTATTCATAATGCCCAAAAATAAAAAGCAGCCTATTAATATAATTTGGACCCACTGATTCCAAATATGGAATCCATTTTTCCAAATTCAATACACATAAGTTGTGGAAATTAAATTAAAATTAATCCCGTTGTCGAAAGAAAACGGTTTTTTGATTAAAACATTGCAAAAGATTAAATTGATTTAACCTACGAATTCAATGTAAAATCAATACTAATGACATAGATTATATTAAATTGTAAAAATATATTCAATTTATACTTTAAAACTATTCAATATTATAATTTAACCACATAAATTATTATGATGAAAAAATTTGTTTTTAATTAAAATTTAGCGTGTTTTTACTCTTCATTAAAATATGAAAGTTATCATAATAATATGAAAATTTTATCCAAAGTAAATTTTTATATCCTGATTCCAAACAAGAATTTAATTTTGTCAAATTGATCTTATAAACATGTAAAAAACAATATTTAATGTTGGTGCACCATTAAATGGCAGTAAACTGCATTTTTTTTAAAAATACTTATTTTACCCGAAAAAAATTATTTTGTTCTTATACCATGTTCTAGAAAATGTATAAGATGAATAATAATGTTATAAAATTCAAAATTTAGTTTATACTATTCATAATGGCTAGTTCATAATAATATTATAATAATATATCATTGTTTAGTAAAACCTGGTATTGCGTACAACACACTCTACCGAGGTAGGTTGTGATTGCATGTAATGCAAGCCAAGTCAGGGTTGCGTGTAGTGAAAGACTCCTTTATTGTTGCATATAACAAAATCCAACCATATTTCATTAATACATTGAATATATATATTTATATACTCAATGTTGCGTAGAGTAACTACTATCAATCAAACTTGAAATTGTGTGTAACATGATCCAAGATTAGTGTTGCATATACTACAACCAAATACGGTGTTGCGTATAATGCAATATAATATTGGGGAATCGTACAACACAACACATCAAATAAATTAAAAAGAATACTTCTCCTAAAATCTCGGGGTGTTACATTCTACCCCCCTTAAAATGAATTTCGCCCTCAAAATTCTTTGGGGTTATAAATGGTTGACTACATGAATGTTTCTTTAATAGATACCCACATCGTAAAAAGGAATAATAAAAATTAATTTTAAAAATTGATGTATGAGACAAAACGGTTACCCAAATTAACTCATCACTGGGTTTCCTCGTGGGAGAATATAGGTGAAAATACGGATATAGAAGAGAAATCTAAACATCAAGTTCTAATAAAGAGTGGTAGAGAACATGGCTATGAAAAAGCCAACAATCACAAAGCCATAAATTTGTGATGATCTAAGGTACCATCTGATTCATCGGATATAAGGGCACAAGGACAACATTTTTGGTTTTGAAGATCATTTCCCTAAAGTTGATGAATTATAAGAAATACTTAAATTATTTTGGTTCAATCTCACTGTTGTTCGTGCCTTGAACAATTTCCACTTCATCTCCTAATGAAATGAAGTTGAATTTTTTATTCGTGAAGTGTTAGAAGATCATGTGATAGAATGACGGGTCATTCCATCTGTCTCAAACAAAAGGTTAGCAAAAGTTATTAAATATACATAAGTTGATTAATCGTATATGGTTCCTTATATGGAATTATACTTCATTTATCATAACAATTAAAAAAATTAAAACTAATTTATACTAACCAGGGACATCATGTAGGCTTGTGGTAGGAAATAAAGGCTCGTCACACATCGGTTGTGGGTTCGATTCCTACAGCCTTTTCCGATGAGCCGGGTTGTCACCCATCCTGCAGTCTGTCCTTTTTCTAAAACTACATAATTATAACATTGCATCAATAATATCGAAAATAGTTCTAGCCTTAAACAATGATAACTTATGTCCAACATAATCCATTTAAAATCTTTAGGCTTATCCAAAATACTTATGTCCAAGCTTATAGTATAAAGAAAACAATTACTAGAAATGTCATGTACCAGCATTTGAATACCATCATTTATCCCCGATATATCTCGTTGATCACATTCCAATCATGTGAATACCTTAATCATGTATTCTCCTGAAAAATGAATACCCATTGAACCTTAGTAAAAACATGAATGCTGTCAAAAGTTAACTCTTTCCACATACCAAAATCCCAAAATTTCTATATACTCAATCCATGATATCTCTTTGTCCTCATATTAGTCATGAGGTCATGATTACTATCATACATATTATTTTCTCCTTATGCCTTCTTTATGTGCATATCATCTGCTTTCCAAAAATATTTCAATCACTTTTTCATTGTTACCAGTACTATATAATTCTTGAAAACCAATACATAGATATTCCAAAATTCCACAATACCATAAATGAGATTCCATAATACTATTTTAAAATCCCATTACATAAACACTTAATCATTACACAACATCAATGTCATAATCAACATCAGAAATAGTGATCTCATGAGACTTTCCTTTATCCTTTTCCTTAAGAGGTTGCTCACGTCAATCATCATTAACCTATGGATTATGGAATTTATTAGCATAATGCCCCATTTCCTTGCACATGAAGCATTGAATTGTTGTTGGTGCATTCTCTGCAGTCTTTTCTTTATTCACGTCATTAGCAACCCTTTTTCCATTACTTCGATACTCAGCTACTCGATAACCTTATTTTCCACACTTAAAACATTTTCTAGTCCCTTTAATTCAATCTCCACCATGTTTCCTTCCACACATTGATCATAAAGAAACAATCATCTTCTTTTCACCATTATTCCGAGATTTCTCCTTGAACTCCATCTTTCGTTTCTTATCAATAATATGATATGGATATGTAACAACAACTTCCATTTCTACCTTGATAGCACAACGCACAATTTCTTCATAACAACTGAAGTCTCTAATAGCTAATTCCATTCGATTATTTGGTTTTAAGCCACTGAAGAATCGATCAGCTTCACATTCAGGTTGGATGATAAAACCAGATGCATACCTTGAAAGTCTTGTAAAATTCGCTTCCTATATACCAACAGATTCATCATCCTTCTGCATAAGCTCAAGGAACTCCCTTTCCATCTTTGTTCGAAGAATACGAGGGAAGTACATACTGAAAAACAAGTTCTTGAACTCGTCCCATTTTGTGGATTCAATTTCATCTTGGGGCCTTGTATTCTTAATTAGAGTCCACCACTAGTCTGCTTCACCTTCTAAACGGTAAACAGCTAGAATGGCTTTATCATGTTCCGAACAGAGAAGTATGGAAAATATCTTTTCAATGGTACTTATTCATTGTTTAGCAACAAGTGGATCATAAGACCCATTGAAAGAAGGTTGACGTTGCCTCATAAAGGACTCAATAGAATATTGTTCCCTCCACTGCTCATTTGGAATTCCAGAATGATTCATAGCTTCTGTAAGTATAGAAATAAGATTTTTCACTCCATCCCCCATAACGTTGGTTTATTATAGAGTAAAATCATTGCATCGTTCATTACATTGATCAACACACTTCCTTCGGGATCCAGCCATTGTCTAAAACCCAAAAAGAATAGTGTGAGAGGCAAAAATCATGCTAGGGGAAACAACATAATAAAGGGGGACAACCTTCAATATATAACATCTTAGATTTAATTCTATAACTGTTACAGTAATCCTAGGACTATAACCTATACTTATACTTAAACTTAGGGACATCCATATATATACCTTAGAAATATCTCTAGGGATCTCACTAATGTTTTCGCATCCATGTTTCCAAAGGTTAACTAAACCTTTCCTCTGATACCAACTGTAGATAAACGAAGCATGACGTACATGGAAATCACATTACTTTTTTGGAATACTTAATACAAAACAAAAATAGACACCAATGGACCGTAATAGTTTAGTGCCTTTGGAAACTTGGAACATAATCTTCTAATCTTGGTGAAAGATCCTCAACATATCCCATAAAGATCTTCCTTTTTTCTTATCTAAAACCATTCCTTATATCCTGGGGAAAAGAAAACATAAAAAGGGTGAACTCAAATTCTCAGTAAGGGAAAACATAGTGAACATAAAACAATCCATAAATATTTGAAAGCAAAAAACTTGAACATGAAATTTAAACATCAAAATCTTGAGCAAAGACATAAATCGTGGAAGTACGTAATAAATATATCATAATGGAACATAAATCATGATAAAATATAATGAGAATAAAACATGTAATTGTGGAAACCATTCAGCACATGTTATGATTTACATTGTAACCAACGCATTGCTGCCAAGAAAATCTTAGTGGACAAAGTACCTTTCTGAATCAAGTTCACTCCTTGTTTCAGTCCTGTAACACTGAACTGGATTAACATACCATTCCAGACATGTCTATATCATGAGATATAAATCTTTACCCACTGCATTGGAGGGAGATATAGGTCCCACCCATCTCATAATTAAATCATTCTTACTTGTACCACAAAATAAACATAAGTCATCGATCATAACCCAAATAATAAAATGGGTTTCATAAACATCATCCCATCAAAAAATAATCCATACAAAACAAATGGATATCATTCATCATAAGAATAATCAAAGCATTTAAATAATGGATACATTATACTTGAAACATAATCATAATAAATAATTTCATCTTAGATGGAAAATAGTTTTGATAAAACACCTAAAATGAAATCTTGAGGAAAATAACCTTTCTTCTTCAAAATCATTTTCTTTTCACAAAATGCTAGGAAATTTTAAAAGAAAAGGGTTTTTTTGAAAATAATCATGCATTCATGTATAGTAATCTTCATGAAAATGAGGCGTTATGAAACCGTAAAAATCTATTCACATCATAAAAGTTAAAAAAACATTCTCCTCATACTTTTGTCGGAAAAGTCAAAAAGTACCAAGTATGGTAAACAAAAGCATGATTCCTTCCATAACACAAAGTAAAAGTAAATATGGGTATAAATGACTTTCAAAATTCATGGAATAATATTAAACACTTTATGAAAATATTTTTATGGACATGGATGAAAAGTATAACCCCAGTAAATACTTACGAATAAGCAATATCATATAAAAATGAGATTGCAAAGTTATCCCTTACCTTAGGTCCGATATGCTTGGTACATATCCGAACCTCATGTATAATAATTTATATAATGTCATTGACTAATTACAGAATCTTATTCATTGTTATGATATCATATATAGTTCACTTATGGCTTTATATTACCCGTTATTTTGTAAATTCGATGTTAAAGCAACATTTTGGGTAAAATCGTTACATTTATCGTATGTGTTTCGACTCGTTGTTCTTGATATTATTACTTATATAAAGATTTAAATATTTCCAGAATGTAAATCATGATTTAAATATTATATATATTCACCATATACATATATATATATATATATATGATAGATCTATAAATGGAATGAAATACATCATTCATGGAGACGGTAGGTCGTACGGACGCATGAACGCTGTTTTTGTTTCCTTATTGAATTGAATGGAATTAAGTAAATGAAATAAATATATATATACATAAATCCAGTATCATTATTATGTAATATATTTCATTATTATTCATTATATATACTTTATAATCATTCATGAATGGTTAACATGGAGAATGAATCTCATCGCGTAGTGGAGACAGTAGTCCGTACGTACGCACGAGCGATGATATCATTCCCATGATCATGGAATTGTATTGAAGCATATTTATAATATTTAAGAATCAATATAAATTTACAATAATAATATCTAGTTATTTGTTTCCACCCTTATACCCATCCATGTAAGGTGGTGGTCGAAAACAGATTACACCATGGGGTGGAGACGGTATTCTGTACGTACGCATGTGCGGTGATTTCGTTTTCCATAGGATGGATAGAAGGTGAAATAAGGTTTCTTCATATTTATAATAAAATATCAGTATATAAGTAATACTTATGTTATTACTTTATAATGATACAACTAAATAAACATAAGTAGAAGAAGGAAGAAACTTGAGAGAATCAGAATAAGAGATTACCTCTTCTTCGACGCACCTCCTTTAGGCCTTCTCTTAAGGAAGTAGATTTGGTATTTTGAGAAGACCAGAACCTCAAGAATGTTTCTAGGGAACTGTAGAAGGGAAATGGGAATGGTTTGTCTGAGCTTCAGGGCTCAAAATTGTGTAAAGAGAAGAGGGAAGGGGTTCCCTTTTTATAATGGAGGAGAGGGGCACCTTTGGAAATCTTAAAAATACTAATTTATAATAAATCAATCCCTACTTAAAAACCACAAAAAATTACTCATATTCAAATATTATATTAGATAGGGTTGTAATATAATCAATCAATAAAATTTAGACATTTAGGGAATTTATTTTAAACATTATCAACTTGATTTATCCTTATTTAATCTATAAAATTTTGTTTGTGGAAATAAGATTCTAAATTTTAAATTGTTATAAATAATTACTTATGTGTTATTAATAATCCATAATTATTTAATTTATGACATTTTTTATTATATAAATTTCAAATTATAATTTTTAAATATTTTTGTGATTTTTAAACAATTTAATAGTTTTTTATTTTTATAAAATAACAATAGTGTCAATTTTGACACTATTCATTTATTTGATTTTAAATAAAATCCACACAGAGTATATATTCAAAATAAAATATTTAATATCTTTATAACATGTCATAGTAATCTATAAAATTATTTTAGCACATTAAATAGTTCATATAATATTTATTTTACTATTTGTAAAACCATTTCTTTGATAATTCTCTTAATAAAAGAATTACTACAACATTTTTGTATAATTATTAAATATACTTATATGGTGTATAAAAAATAAAAATAAAATACTAAGTTGAAGATAAATCTTATATATTTCATAATAATACATTTAGTCGGATTTATCTTCTAAAATAACAAAATTTTAAAATTTTATACTTATTAAATTATGAAGGTGACAACTTTGACATCATATAAAATAAAAAAAATATAAGTATCATAATCACTTTTATAAGACTCCAAACGGTCATATATTCGGTAATTGGATTCTTATGGTGTATATATACACTATAATTAAGTTTTTTTCAGGTTTGTGAGCCATTTAATATGTATTACTATTTAAATAAAACATAATTATTGATTTCTTTTACTAAATAAATAATTTAGGAATCATTAATGTATAAGCTAATACAGTAATTAAATAAATCTTAAAAATTACAACTAAATTACCATGATAAAGAAAAACATTTTAGCTTACGTATGAGTATTTATAACCTAATTTATATTCTATATAACCTTATATTAGAAATACTATAATTATTAAAGTTTGAGTGAGACATATTACACTTTCCTTTAAATAAAATAAACTAATGGTATAAATCACCTCCAAGTGGGTTCTAATGGATTCCATTTCGACCCAAATATGACTTCGGACGAAATATAATCATCCATGTGTTTGGTTAATTTTATAATATTATATTTACCCTTATTTACCCAATTTACCTTTTACTATAGTAAATAAAATTTACCGTATTTACTAATCATAATGCCCAAAAATATAAAGTAGTCTACTAATATAATTTGGACCCACTAATTCCAAATATGGAATCCATTTTTCCAAATTCAATACACATAAGTTTCAGAAATGAAATTAAAATTAATCTCGTTGTCGAAAGAAAACGGGTTTTTATTTAAAACATTGCAAAAGATTGAATTGATTTAACCTACGAATTCAATGTAAAATCAATACTAATTACATACATTATATTAAATTGTAAAAATATATTCAATTTATACATTAAAACCATTAAATATTATAATTTAACCACATAAAATATTACGATGAAAAAATTTGTTTTTAATTAAAATATAGTGTGTTTTTACTCTTCATTAAAATATGAAAGTTATCAGAATAATATGAAAAATTTATCCAAAGTAAATTTTTATATCCTGATTCCAAATAAGAATTTTATTTTGTCAAATTTTTCTTATAAACATGTCAAAAACAAGATCTAATGTGGGTACGTAATTAAATGGAGGCAAAACTGCATTTTTTAAAAAATAATTATTTTACCCGAAAAAATTATTTTGTTATTATACCATGTTCTAGAAAATGAATAAGATGAATAATAATGTTATAAAATTAATAGTTTATTTAATACTATTCATAACGGATAGTTCATAATAATATTATAATAATATATCATTGTTTAGTAAAACCTGGTATTGCGTACAACACATGCTATCGAGGTAGGTTGCGATTGTGTGTAATGCAAGCCAAGTCAGGGTTGCATCTAGTGAAAGACTCTTTTATTGTTGCATATAACAAAATCCAACCATATTTCATTAATACATTGAATATATATATTTATATACTCAATGTTGCGTAGAATAACTACTATCAAACAAACTTGAAATTGTCTGTAACACGATCCAAGATTAGTGTTGTATATACTACAAGGTAATACGGTGTTGCGTATAACGCATGATAATATTGGGGTATCATACAACACAACACATCAAATAAATTAAACAGAATACTTCTCAAAAAATCTAAGGGTTTTACATTCTACCCCCCTTAAAATGAATTTCTCCCTCGAAATTCTTCAGGGTTATAAATGGTTGACTACTTGAAAGATTCTTTAATAGAAAACCACATCGTAAAAAGGAATACTAAAAATTAATTTTAAAAAGTGATGTATTAGACAAAACGGTTACACAAATTAACTCTTCACTGGGTTTCCTCGTGGGAGAACATAGGTGAAAATATGGATATAGAAGAGAAATATAAAATTCATGTTCTAATGGAGAGTGGTAGAGAACATGGATATGAAAAAGCCAACAATCACAAAGCCATAAATTTGTGGTGATCTAAGGTATCATCTGATTCATCGGATATAAGGGCACAAGGACAACATTTTTGGTTTTAAAGATCATTTGCCTAAAGTTGATGAATTAAATGAAATACTTAAATGATTTTGGTTCAATCTCACTGTTGTTCATGCCTTGAACAATTTCCACTTCATATCTTAAAGAAATGAAGTTGAATTTGTTATTCGTGAAGTGTTAGTAGATCATTTGATAGAATGACGGGTCATTCCATCTGTCTCAAACAAAATGTTAGCAAAAGTTTTTAAATATACATAAGTCGATTAATCGTATATGGTTCCTAAAATGGAATTATACTTCATTTCTCATATCACTTAAAAAAATTAAAACTAATTTATACTAACCAGGGACATCCTGTAGGCCAGTGGTTGGAAATAAAGGCATGTCGCACATCGGTTGTGGGTTCGATTCCCACAGCCTTGTCCGATGCGATGGGTGTTCGCCTATCCTTCTGTGTGTCCTTTTTCTAAAACTACATAATTATAACAATCCATCAATAATGTCGAAAATAGTTCTAGCCTTAAACAATACTAACTTATGTCCAACATAATCCATTTTAAATCTTTAGGCTTATCCAAAATACTTATGTCCAAGCTTATATTATAAAGAAAACAATTACTAGAAATGTCATCTACCGAGCATTTGAATACCATCATTTATCCTCAATATATCTTATTGATCACATTCCAATCATTTGAATACCTTAATCATGTATTCTCCTGAAAAATGAATACCCATTGAACCTTAGTGAAAACATGAATGCTGTCAAAAGTTAACTCTTTCCACATACGAAAATCCCAAAATTTCTATGTACTCAAACCATGATATCTCTTTGTACTCATATTAGTCATGAGCTCATGATTACTATCATACATATTATTTTCTCCTTATCCCTTCATTATGTGCATTTCTTCTGCTTTCCAAAAATATTTCAATCACTTTTTCATTTTTACTAGTACCGTATAATTATTGAAAACCAATACATAGATATTCCAAAATTCCACAATACCGTAAATGAGATTCCATGATACTATTTTAAAATGTCATTACATAAACACATAATCATTACACAACATCAATGTCATACTTAACATCACAAATAGTGATCGCATGAGACTTCCCTTTATC
This sequence comes from Viscum album, assembly GCA_963277665.1. Lineage (NCBI taxonomy): Eukaryota > Viridiplantae > Streptophyta > Magnoliopsida > Santalales > Viscaceae > Viscum > Viscum album. Next base: position 278,568,737 of record OY728127.1, read on the forward strand.
CTTTTCCTTATGAGTTTTCTCACTTCGATCATTATTAACACGTGGATTAGGGAATTTATTAGCATAATTCCCCATTTCCTTGCACTTGAAGCATTGAAGTGTTGGTGGTGCGTTCTCTGTAGTCATTTCTTTATTCACATCATTAGCAACCCTTTTTCTATTACTTCGATACTCAACTGCATGATGACCTTCTTTTCCACACTTAAAACATTTTATAGTCCCTTTAAGACAATCTCCGCCATGCTTCCTTCCACACTTTGAGCATAAATAAACAATCATCTTCTTTTCAACAATATTCTGAGATTTCTCCTTGAACTCCATCTTTCGTTTCTTATCAAAAATATGATATGGATATGTAACACCAACTTCCATTTCTACCTTGATAGCACAACGCACAATTTCTTCATAACTACTTAAGTCTATAATAGATAATGCCCTTTGATTATTTGGTTTTAAACCACTGAAGAATCGATCAACTTCACATTCTGGTTGGATGATAAAACCAGATGCATACCTTGAAAGTCTTGTAAAATTCACTTTCTATATACCAACAGATTCATCATCCTTATGCTTAAGCTCAAGGAACTCCCTTTCCATATTTGTTCAAAGAATACGAGGGATGTACTTACTAAAAAACAAGTTCTTGAACTCATCACATTCCATGGTTTCAATTTCATCTTGGGGCCTTGTATTCTTAATTAGAGTCCACCACTGGTCTGCATCACCTTCTTAACAGTAAACAGCTAGAATGGATTTATCATGTTCCGAACAGCAAAGTCTGGAAAATATCTTTTCAATGGTACTTATCCATTGTTCAGAAACAAGTGGATCAGAAGACCCATTGAAAGAAGGTTGACGTTTCCTCATGAATGACTCAATAGAATATTGTTCCCTCCTCTTCTCATTTGGAATTCCAGAATGATTCATATCTTGTGTAAGTATAGAAATAAGATTTTGCACTCTATCTCCCATAATGTTGGTTTGTTTAGGAGGACAATCATTTCATCATCCATTACATTGATCAACACAGTTCTTTCGGGATCCAGCCATTGTCTAAAACCCAAAAAGAATAGTGTGAGAGGAAAAAATCATCCTAGGTAAAACAAAATAATAAAGGGGGACAATATTCAATATATAACATCCTAGGTTTAATTCTATAACTGTTACCATAATCCTAGGACTATAACCTATACTTATACTTAACCTTAGGGACATCCATAGATATACCTTATAAATATCTCTAGGGATCTCACTAAAGTTTTTGCATCCATGTTTTCAAAGGTTACCTAAACCTTTCCTATGATACCAACTGTAGATACCCGAATCGTGACGTACATGGACATCACATTACTTTTGTGGAATACTTAATACAAAACAAAAATAGACACCAAAGGGCCATAATAGTTTAGTGCCTTTGGAATCTTGGAACATAATCTTCTAATCTTGGGGAAAGATCCTCAACATCTCCTATAAAGATCTTCCTTTTTTTATCTAAAACCATTCCTTATATCCTGGGGAAAAGAAAACATAAAAATGGTGAGCTCAAATTCTTAGTAAGGGCATACATACTGAACATAAAACAATCCATAAATATTTGAAAGCAAAAACTTGAACATGAAATTTAAACATCAAAATCTTTTGCAAAGAAATAAATCGTGGAAGTACGTAAGAAATATATCATAATGGAACATCGATAATGATAAAATATAATTGGAATAAAACATGTAATTGTGGAAACCATTCAGCACATGTTATGATTTCTATAGTATCCAAGGCATTGCTTCCATGAACATCTTAGTGGACAAAGTCCCTTTCTGAATCAAGTTCACTCCTCGTTTCAGTCCAGTAACACTGAACCGGATTAACTTACTGTTTCAACCATGTCTATATCATGAGATATAAATCTTTACCCAATGCATTGGGGGGATATATAGGTCCCACCCATCTCATAATGAAATCATTCTTACATGTGCCATAAAATAAACATAAATCGTCCATCATAACCCAAATAATAAAATGGGTTTCATGAACATCATCCCATCAAAAAATAATCTATAAAAAACAAATGGATATCATTCATCATAAGAAGAATCAAACCATTTAAATAGTGGAGACATTATACTTGAAACATAATCATACAAAATAGTTTCATCTTAGATGGAATATAGTTTTGATAAAACACCTGAACTGAAATCTTGAGGAAAATATCCTTTCTTCTTCAAAATCATTTTCTTTTCACAAAATGCCATGCAATTTTAAAAGAAAAGGTTTTTCTTGAAAATAATCATGCAATATTGTATAGTAAGCTTCATGAAAATGAGGCTTTATGAAACTGTAAAAATCTATTCACATCGTAAAAGTTAAACAAACATTCTCCTCGTAATTTTGTCAGAAAAGTCAAAAAGTACCACGTATGGTAAACAAAAGCAAGATTCCTTCCATAACACAAAGTAAAAGTCAAGATGGGTATAAATGAATTTAAAAATACATGGAAGAATATTAAACACTTTATGAAAACATTTTTATGGACATGGATGAAAAATATAACACCAGTAAATACTTACGAATAAGCAATCTCAGATAAAAATGAGATTGCAAAGTTATCCCTTACCTTAGGTCCGATATGCTTCGTATGTATCTGAACCTCCTGTATAATGATTTAAATAATTTCATTGACTAATTAAAGAATCATATTCATTGTTATGATATCATATATGGTTCAATTATGACTTTATATTACCCGTTATTTTGTAAATTTGTTGTTAAAGAAACATTTTGGCTAAAATCATTACATTTATCGTACGTGTTTCGACTTGTTGTTCTTGATATTATTACATATATAAAGATTTGCATAATTACAGAATGTAAAACATGATTTAAATATAATATATATTCATCATATACATATATATATATTATAGATCGATAAATGGAATGAAATACACCGTTAATGGAGACGGTAGGCCGTACGTATGCATGAACGCTGTTCTTGTTTCCTTATTGAATTGAATGGAATTAATTAAATGACATACATATATATATATATATATAAATAAATAAATTATCATTATTATGTCATATATTTCATTATTTTTCATTATATTTACTTTATAATCATTCATTAATGGTTAAAATGAAGAATGAATCTCATCGCATCGTGGAGACGGAAGTCCGTACGTACGCACGAGCGATGATATCATTCCCATGATCATGAAATTGTATTGAATCGTATGTATAATATTTCAGAATCAATATCACTTTAAAATAATCATATCCAGTTATTTATCTTCACCCTTATACCCATCCAGGTAAGGTGGTTGTCGAAAACAGATTACACCACGGTATGGAGACGGTATTCCGTACGTACGCACACACGGTGATTCTGTTTTCCATAGGATGGATAGAAGGTGAAATATGGTTGTATCATATTTATAATAACATATCAGTATATATGTAATACTGATTTTATTACTTAATAATGATAAAACTAAATAAGAAGAAGTAGAAGAAGGAAGAAACTTGAGAGAATCGGAAGAAGAGATTACCTCTTCTTCGACACACCGCCTTTAAGCCTTCTCTTAAGGAAGTAGAGTTGGTATTTTGAGAAGACCAGAACCTCCAGAATGTTTATAGGGAAGTGGATAAGAGAAATGGGTAGGGTTTGGCTGAGCTTCAAGTCTCAAAAGGGTGTTAAAAAAAGAGGTAAGGGGTGCCCTTTTTATAAGGGAGGAGAGGGGCACCTTTGGAAATCTTAAAAATATTAATTTTTAATAAGTCTAACCCTACTTAAAAACCACCAAAAATTACTCATATTCTAATATTAGATGATATAGTGTTGTAATATAATCAATAAATAAAATTTAGACATGTAGGGAATATATTTTAAACATTATCAACTTGATATATCATTATTTAATCTATTAAATTTTTTTGTGTTAATAAGATTCTAAATTTTATATTTTTATAAATAATTACTTATGTGTTATGAATAATCCATAATTAGTTAATTTAAGAAATTTTTTACTATATAAATTTAAATTTATAATTTTTAAATATTTTTTTGATTTTTATACAATTTAATAATTTGTTATTTTAATAAAATAACAATTGTGTCGATTTTGACGCTATTCATTTATTTGAATTTAAATAAAATACACAGAGAGTATATATTCAAAATAGTATATTTAATATGTTTCTAACATGTCATAGTAACCTATAAAATTAGTTTATCACATTAAACAGTTTATATAATATTTATTTTACTATTTGTAAAACCATTTCTTTGATATTTCTCGTAATAAAATAATTACTACAACATTTTTGAATAATTATTAAATATACTTATTTGATGTATAAAAAGTAAAAATAAGATACTAAGTTGAAGATAAATCTTATATCTCTCATAATAGTACATTTATTCGGATTTATCTTCTAAAAGACCAAAATTTTAAAATGTTATATTTATTAAATTATGAAGGTGACAACTTTGGCAACATAAAAAATAAAATAATATAAGTATCATAATCACTTTTATAAGACTCCAAAAAGTCATATATTTGGTCATTGGATTATTATGGTGTATATATACACTACCAATAAGTTTTTTTCAGGTTTGTGAGCCATTTAATATGTATTACTATTTCAATAAAAACATACTTATTGATTTCTTTTACTAAATAAATAATTTAGGCATGATTAATGTATATTCTAATTCGGTAATTAAATACCTATAAAAAATTACAAATAAATTACCATGATAAAGAAAAATATTTAGATTACATATGAGTATTTATAACCGAATTTATATTCTATATAACCTTATATTAGAAATACTATAATTATTAAAGTTTGAGTGAGACATTTTCCACTTTCCGTTAAATAAAATAAACTAAAGGTCTAAATCACCTCCAAGTGGGATATAATGGATTCCATTTCGACCCAAATATGACTTAGGATTAAATATAATCATCCAAGTGTTATGTTAATTTTATAATATTATATTTACCCTTAATTACCCGATTTACCTTTTACTATAGTAAATAAAATTTACCGTAGTTACTATTCATAATGCCCAAAAATAAAAAGTAGTCTATTAATATAATTTAGACCCACTGATTCCAAATATGGAATCCATTTTTCCAAATTCAATACACATATGTTTCAGAAAACAAATTAAAATCAATCTCGTTGTCGAAAGAAAACGGGTTTTTTTTAAAACATTGCAAAAGATTGAAATGATTTAACATGCGTATTCAATGTAAAATCAATACTAATGACATACATTATATTAAATTGTAAAAATATATTCAATTTATACTTTAAAACCATTTAATATTATAATTTAGCCACATAAATTATTATGATGAAAAAATTTGTTTTTAATTAAAATATAGCATGTTTTTACTCTTCATTAAAATATGAAAGTTATCAGAATAATATGAAAAATTTATCCAAAGTAAATTTTTATATCCTGATTCCAAATAAGAATTTTATTTTGTCAAATTTATCTTCTAAACCAGTCAAAAACAAGATTTAATATGGGTGCGCCATTAAATGGCGGCAAAATTTCATTTTATTAAAAATACTTATTTTACCCGAAAAATTTATTTTGTTCTTATACCATGTTCTAGAAATTGTATAAGATGAATAATAATGTTATAAAATTCAATGTTTATTTAATACTATTCATAATGTCTAGTTCATAATAATATTATAATAATATATCATTGTTTAGCAAAACCCGGTATTGCGTACAACACACGCTATCGAGGTAGGTTGCGATTGCATGTAATGAAAGTCAAGTCAGGGTTGCGTATAGTGAAAGACTCCTTTATTGTTGCATATAACAAAATCCAACCATGTTTCATTAATAAATTGAATATATATATTTATATACTCAATGTTGCATAGAATAACTACTATCAAACAAACTTGAAATTGTGTGTAACACGATCCAAGATTAGTGTTGCATATACTAGAAGATAATATGGTGTCGCGTATAATTCAAGATAATATTGGGGTATCATACAACACAACACATCAAAAAAATTAAAAAGAATACTTCTCATAAAATCTCAGGGTGTTACATTTTACCCCCCTTAAAATGAATTTCACCCTCGAAATTCGTCGGGGTTATAAATGGATGAATACTTGAAAGATTATTTAATAGAAATCCACATCGTAAAAAGAAATACTAACAATTATTTTTAAAAGGTGATGTATGAGACAAAACGGTTACCCAAATTAACTCATCATTGGGTTTCCTCGTGGGAGAACATAGGTGAAAATATGGATATAGAAGAGAAATCAACACGTCAAGTTCTAATGGAGAGTGGTAGAGAACATGGCTATGAAAAATCCAACAATCACAAAGCCATAAATTTGTGATGATCTAAGGTACCATCTGATTCATCGGATATAAGGGCACAAGGACAACATTTTTGGTTTTGAAGATCATTTCCCTAAAGTTGATGAATTAAAATAAATACTTAAATGATTTTGGTTCAATATCACTGTTGTTCGTGCCTTGAACAATTTCCACTTCATCTATTAAATAAATGAAGTTGAATTTTTTATTCATCAAGTGTTAGTAGATCATGTGATAGAATGAAGGGTCATTCCATCTGTCTCAAACAAAAGGTTAGAAAAAGTTATTAAATATACATAAGTCGATTAATCATATATGGTTACTAAAATGGAATTATACTTCATTTCTCATAACACATAAAAAAATTAAAACTAATTTATACTACCCAGGGACATCCTGTAGGCCAGTGGTAGGAAATAAAGGCCTGTCGCACATCGGTTGTGGGTTCGATTCCCACAGCCTTGTCCGATGCGACGGGTTGTCGCCCATCCTGTAGTCTGTCATTTTCTAAAACTACAAAATTATAATATTCCATAAATAATATCAAAAATACTTCTAGCCTTAAACAATACTAACATATGTCCAATATAATCCATTTCAAATCTTTAGGCTTATCCAAAATACTTATGTCCAAGCTTATAGTATAAAGAAAACAATTACTAGAAATGTCATCTACCGAGAATTTGAATACCATCATTTATCCCTGATATATCTTGTTGATCACATTCCAATCATGTGAATACATTAATCATGTATTCTCTTGAAAAATGAATACCCATTGAACCTTAGTTAAAACATGAATGCTATCAAAAGTTAACTCTTTCCACATACCAAAATCCCAAAATTTCTATATACTCAAACCATGATATCTCTTTGTCCTCATATTATTCATGAGCTCATGATTACTATAATACATATTATTTTCTCCTTATCCCTTCATTATGTTCATTTCATCTGCTTTCCAAAAATATTTCAATAAATTTTTCATTGTTACCAGTACCATATAATTATTGAAAACCAATACATAGATATTCAAAAATTCCACAATACCATAAATTAGATTCCATGATTCTATTTTAAAATCCCATTAAATAAACACCTAATCATTACACAACATCAATGTCATACTCAACATCACAAATAGTGATCGCATGTGACTTCCCTTTATCATTTTCCTTAAGAGGCTGCTCACGTCGATCATCATTAACCCGTGGATTAGGGCATTTATTAGCATAATTCCCCATTTCCTTGCACTTGAAGCATTGAAGTGTTGGTGGTGCGTTATCTGTAGTCTTTTCTTTATTCACATCATTAGAAACCCTTTTTCCATTACTTCGATACTCAGCTGCTCGATGACCTTCTTTTCCACACTTAAAAACATTTTCTAGTCCCTTTAATACAATCTCCACCATGCTTCCTTCCACACTTTGAGCATAAAGAAAAAATAATCTTCTTTGCACCATTATTCTGATATTTCTCCTTAAACTCCATCTTTCGTTTCTTATAAAAAATATGAGATGGATATGTAACACCAACTTCCATTTCTACCTTGATAGAACAATGCACAATTTCTTCATAACTACTGAAGTATCTAATAGCTAATGCCCTTCGATCATTTGGTTTGAAGCCACTGAAGAATCGATCAACTTCACATTCAGGTTGGATGATAAAACCAGATGCATACCTTGCAAGTCTTGTAAAATTCTCTTCGTATATACCAACAGATTCATCATCCTTCTACTTAAGCTCAAGGAACTCCCTTTCCATCTTTGTTCGAAGAATACGAGGGAAGTACTTACTAAAAAAATTTCTTGAACTCGTCTCATTCCATGGATTCAATTTCATCTTAGGGCCTTGTATTCTTAATTAGAGTCCACCACTAGTCTGCTTCACCTTCTAAAGGATAAACAGCTATAATGGATTTATCATGTTTCGAACGGGGAAGTATGGAAAATATCTTTTCAATGGTACTTATCCATTGTTCATCAACAAGTGGATCAGAAGACCCATTGAAAGAAGGTTGACGTTGCCTCATGAAGGACTCAATATAATATTGTTCCCTCCTCTGCTCATTTGGAATTCCAGAATGATTCATAGATTGTGTAAGTATAGAAATAAGATTTTTCACTCCATCTCCCATAATGTAGTTTTGTTCAGGAGGACAATCATTGCATCGTCCATTACATTGATCAACACGGTTCCTTCAGGATCCAACCATTGTCTAAAACCAAAAAAGAATAGTGTGAGAGGAAAAAATCATGCTAGGGGAAACAACATAATAAAGGGGGAAAACCTTCAATATATAACATCTTAGGCTTAATTATATAACGGTTACCATAATCCTAGGACTATAACCTATACTTATACTTAACCTTAGGGACATCCATAGATAGACCTTAGAAATATCTCTAGGGTTCTCACTAAAGTTTTCCCATCCTAGTTTCCATAGGTTAACTAAATCTTTCTTGTGATACCGACTATAGATACCCGAAGCATGACATACATGGACATCACATTAAATTTGCGGAATACTTAATACTTAACAAAAATACACACCAAAGGATCGTAATAGTTTAGTGCCTCTGGAAACTTGGAACATAATCTTCTAATCTTGGAGAAAGATCCTAAACATCTCCCATAAAGATCTTCCTTTTTTTCTTATCTAAAACCTTTCCTTATATCCTGGGGAAAATAAAACATACAAAGGCTAAGCTCAAATGCTCAGTAAGGGAAAAAATAGTGAACATAAAAACATCCAATAATATTTTTAATCAAAAACTTGAACATGAAATTTAAACATCAAAATCTTGAGCAAAGACATAAATCATGGAAGTACGTAAGAAATATATCATAATGGAACATCAATCATGATAAAATATAATAGGAATAAAACATGTAACTGTGGAAACCATTCAACACATGTTATGATTTCCATAGTAGCCAAGGCATTGCTGTCAAGAACATCTTAGTGGACAAAGTCCCTTTCTGAATCGAGTTCACTCCTCATTTCAGTCCTATAACACTAAACCAGATTAACTTATCGTTCCAGCAATGTCTATCTCATGAGATATAAATATTTACCCAATGAATTGGAGGGAGATATAGGTCCCACCCATCTCATAATGAAATCATCCTTACTTGTTCCACAAAATAAACATAAATCATCCATCATAACCCAAATAACAAAATGGGTCTCATAAACATCATCCCATCAAAAAATAATCCATACAAAACAAATGGATATCATTCATCATAATAAGAATCAAACCATTTAAATAATGGAGACATTATACTTGAAACATAATCATACTAAATAATGTCATATTAGATGGAAAATAGTTTTGATAAAACACCTGAAATGAAATCTTGAGGAAAATATCATTTCTTCTTCAAAATCATTTTCTTTTCACAAAATGCCAGGAAATTTTAAAAGAAAAGGGTTTTGTTGAAAATAATCATGCAATATTGTATATTAAGCTTCATGAAAATGAGGCGTTATGAAACCGTAAAAATATATTCACATCATAAAAGTTAAAAAAACATTCTCCTCGTAGTTTTGTCAGAAAAGTCAAAAAGTACCACATACGGTAAACAAAAGCAAGATTCCTTCCATAACACAAAGTAAAAGTAAATATGGGTATAAATGATATTAAAAATACATGGAAGAATATTAAACACTTTATGAAAACATTTTTATGGACATGGATGAAAAATATAACCCCAGTAAATACTTACGAATAAGCAATCTCAGATATAAATGAGATTGCAAAGTTATCCCTTACCTTAGGTCCGATATGCTTCATACGTATCCCCACCTCCTGTATAATGATTTAAATAATTTCATTGACTAATTAAATAATCATATTCATTGTTATGATATCATATATGGTTCACTTATGACTTTATATTACCCATTATTTTGTAAAGTTGATGTTAAAGCAACATATTGTGTAAAATCGTTACATTTATCGTACGTTTTTCGACTTGTTGTTCTTGATATTATTACTTATATAAAGATTTACATAATTACATAATGTAAAACATGATTTAAATATAATATATATTCAGAATATACATATATATATATATATATATATATTAGATCGATAAATGGAATGAAATACACCGTTCATGGAGACGGTAGGCCGTACGTACGCATGAACGCTGTTTTTGTTTCCTTATTGAATTGAATGGAATTAAGTAAATGAAATACATATATATATATATACATAAATAAATTATCATTATTATGTAATATATTTCATTATTATTCATTATATATACTTTAAAATCATTCATGAATGGTTAACATGGAGAATGAATCTCATCGCGTCGTGGAGACGGTAGTCCGTACGTATGCACGAGCGATGATATCATTCCCATGATCATGAAATTCTATTTAAGCGTATGTATAATATTTAAGAATAAATATCACTTTACAATAATAATATCCTATTATTTATTTTCACCCTTATACCCATCCAGGTAAGGTGGTGGTCGAAAACAGATTACACCACGGCGTGGAGACGGTATTCTGTACGTACGCACGTGCGGTGATTTCGTTTTCCATAGGATGGATAGAAGGTGAAATATGGTAGTTTAATATTTATAATAACATATCATTATATATGTAATACTGATGTTATTACTTAATAATGATAAAACTAAAGAATAATAAGTAGAATAAGGAAGAAACTTGAGAGAATCAGAAGAAGAGATTACCTCTTCTTCGATGCACCTCCTTTAAGCCTTCTCTTAAGGAAGTAGAGTTCGTATATTGAGAAGACCAGAACCTCCAAAATGTTTCTATGGAAGTGGAGAAGATAAATGGGTAGGGTTTGTCTGAGCTTAAAGTCTCAAAAGGGTGTGAAGTGAAGAGGTAAGGGGTTCCCTTTTTATAAGGGAGGAGAGGGGCACCTTTGGAAATCTTAAAAATATTAATTTTTAATAAATCTAACCCTACTTAAAAACCACCAAAAATGTCTCATATTATAATATTAGATTATATAGGGTTGTAATGGCATCATCCAATAATATTTAGACATGTAGGGAATTTATTTTAAACATTAACAAATTGATTTATCCTTATTTAATCTATTAAATTTTATTTGTGGTAATAAGATTCAAAATTTTAAATTGTTATAAATAATTACATATGTGCTGTGAATTGTTCATAATTAGATAATTTATGACATTTTTGACTATATAAATTTAAATTTATAATTTTTAAATATTTTAATTATTTTTAAACAATTTAATAATATGTTATGTTTATAAAATAACAAAAGTGTCAATTTTGACAATATTCATTTATTTTAATTTAATGAAAATACACACAGTGTATATATTAGAACTAAAATATTTAATAGGTTCCTAACATGTCATAGTAATCTATAAAATTAGTTTAGCACATTAAATAGTTCATATAATATTTATTTTACTATTTGTAATACCATTTATTTGATATTTCTCTTAATAAAATAATTAGTTCAACATTTTTTTATAATTATTAAATATACATATTTTTTTTATAAAAATTAAAAATAAAGTACTATGATTATGATAAATCTTATATATTTCATAATAATAAATTTAGTCTGATTTATCTTCAAAAAGACCAAAATTTTAAAATGTTATATTTATTAAATTATGATGGTGACAACTTTGACATCATATAAAATAAAATAATATAAGTTTCATAATCACTTTTATAAGAATATAAACGGTCATATATTCGGAAATTTGATGATTATGGTGTATATATACACTTAAAATAAGTTTTGGTTAGGTTTTTGAGCCCTTAATATGTATTAATATTTCAATAGAAACAATATTATTGATTTTTTTATTAAATAAATAATTTCTGCATCATAAATGTATAAGCTAATAAGGTAATTAAATAGCTCTTAAAAATTACAAATAAATTACCATGATAAATAAAAACATTTTAGATTTCATATGAGTATTTATAACCTAATTTATATTCTATATAACCATATATTAGAAATACTTTAATTATTAATGTTTGAGTGAGACATATTTCACTTTCCTTTAAATAAAATAACCTAAAGGTCTTAATCACCTTCAAGTGGGTTATAATGGATTCCATTTCAACCCAAATATGACTTAGGACAAAATATAATCATCCAAGTGTTAGGGTATTTTTATAATATTATATTTACCCTTAATTACCCAATTTACCTTTTACTATGGTAAATAAACTTTACCGTAGTTTCTATTCATAATGCCCAAAAATAAAACGTAGTCTATTAATATAATTTGGATACAATGATTCCAAATATGGAATCCATTTTTCAAAATTCAATACAAATAAGTTGCATAAATTAAATTAAAATTAATCCCGTTGTCGAAAGAAAACGGTTTTCTGTTTAAAACATTGCAAAAGATTGAATTGATTTAACCTACGAATTCAATGTAAAATCAATGCTAATGAAATACATTATAATAAATGTTAAAAATATATTCAATTTATAATTTAAAACCATTCAATATTATAATTTAACCACATAAATTATTAAGATGAAAAAAGATGTTTTTAATTAAAATGTAGCGTGTTTTTACTATTCATTAAAATATGAAAGTTATCAGAATAATATGAAAAATTTATCCAAAGTAAATTTTTATATCTTGATTCCAAATAAGAATATTATTTTTTCAAATTGAACTTATAAACATGTCAAAACTAGATTTTATGTGGTTGTTCCATCAAAAGGTAGCAAAAATGCATTTTTTGAAAAATACTTATTTTACCCGAAAACTTTATTTTGTTCTTATACCATGTTCTAGAAAATGTGTAAGATGAATATTAATGTTATAAAATTCAAAATTTAGTTAATACTATTCATAACAGGTAGTTCAAAATAATATTATAATAATATATCATTGTTTAGTAAAACTCGGTATTGCGTACTACACATGCTATCGAGGAAGGTTGTGATTGCGTGTAATGCAAGCCAAGTCAGGGTTGTGTGTAGTGAAATAATCCTTTTTTTTGCGTATAACAAAATCCAACCATATTTCATTAATACATTGAATATATATATATATATACTCAATGTTTCATAAAATAACTATTATCAAACAAACTTTATATTGTGTGTAACACGATCCAAGATTAGTGTTGCATATACTGCAAGCTAATACAGTGTTGCGTATAATGCAAGATAATCATGTGGTATAATACAACACAATACATCAAATAAATTAAAAAGAATACTTCTCATAAAATCTTGGGGTGTTACATAATCAAAATGAGTGTTTTATTATTTTTTAATACTATTTAATTGTTGGGATTAACCAAGTAATGTTTTTATTAAATGGGGTGTTTTGGTTTTAATGAAATTAATGGAAATGAGAACAATAATATTATGACTATTATCATTATTATTATTGTTTTGTATATTGTTATTATTTTTATTTTTATTTAGTATATTATATTTTTTTAAAAGGGGGTGGTGTTGTACAAGAGAGGCGCAACCCCCATATTCCTCTTCTTCCTCCCAAGCAAGGTGCGACACATCTAGTCTACCCTATGTGTGTGACAAACCCCAGCACCGCACAGCTCCTCATCCACACTTCTTCCACGGTCAAACCTTGACCACCCTACGGTGCTACCCGAAAGCATGCAACACCTAGACGGCTTGCTACAGCAGCGCGCAACCCCCCTCTGGGCAGTTTCTAGAGGCACACCACCCCCTCTCCCACACTCGACATTTCGCGTGACGATTCCTCATGGACTCTCCCGGAATCTTGTCCGTATTGGAAAGGTGAGTCTGTCCACTTTTGTTTTGTGATTCACATTGGCTGATTGGATCCTCCCTCACTCTGTTTTCTCATCCAAATCCATACGGTTTTTGTTTTATTCAGTTTCCTTGTTTCATTAGTTCGAGGGATGTCTAGGGGCTCCTCTAGATAGTTCGGAACGCATTCCGGCATCTACCGACAATGGCAAGGTGTATGGGTTCATTTTCACTTTTATGTCATTTTTGGGGTATGTTTATAAAACTGAGGTATTGTTTTGCACCATTCAATTTTCGGTTTGATAATTTATATGAGTCCTCGGTACCTAGTTAGAGGTGCATTGGTCCTTACATATTTTTTTTGGAGTACCAGTTTAATATTTTTAATTTTATATATATTTTTGCAGGGGACGTGTGTGAATATATATATATATATATATATATATGAAAAAGGAGCACGCACATGCGATTGCAGACCATTTGTGGATTGGTTGCTGTTAAGTATATAAAAGCACTTCGGATTTAAAATTGTGCCACCTCGAGGTAGGGTACCAAATCTCTATCACATTATTAAAGAATGGTAGATTCATTAAATAAATTGAGAATATTAGTTTCTTTTGTTATGATATGTCTATGCATGACACTTTTTATGTTACTAAGTGATGTCCCCCATGTGAGATAATTGAGGACATGAACATGTGTGGATTTTAAGCAAGTTTTGATAATTTGGTTAAAGTGATATTATTAAATAGTTAAATGATTTGAATTGGATGAATGGGAAATGCATTAATTAATTGTATAATTATTTATCTTGTAATGAGTTGGAATAAAAATTGTTGCTTTTACTGATTATTGGGAATATTTAATATTTGAAATGTTCAGGTTCTGAATTGGAAACTGGTAATAATTCAGGGATAGATTAGTTATTACACGATAAATGGAAAATGGTTAATTAATTGATGATTGGTTAAAGAGATAATATTTAATTAATTAACTATTTAATTAATTAATTTTAATGCATTAAATTATGATTCTGAATTTATTGTTTGTTATGACTGGTGTCCATGGGTACCTTTTGATGCATGTTAGATTTCCATTAATTCTGTTGTCTTGGATGGAGTTGTTTAATATTATGAGATATTTCGTGAGATGGTTGCTAAATATATGGTCTTTGTTCAGCATGTTTTAAGATGATTATGACGTGTGTGTAAATTGTTAAAGTCCTGGAAAAATCGCTATTTGAGTGGACAGGTTCACACTTGTTAAAGAATTTAGATTGTAAAATTTTGAGTTAAATTTTTATATGGATTTATAAGAATAATTAATTTTCAATTAATTATTTATTATTGAGATGTTGAATGGTTAATTAATGGTTGACTTTGGATGGGAGATTTATGTTGCTAGTTAGTTGTTGAATTAATTAATGGTTTGGATTAATTAATTTATGAGTTAATTAATGGATGATTTTGATGTGTTAGACATGGTGTTCTACACCAATAATAAATATATATGTATGATTTATAAATGGGTTCTGTGACTGGTATTGATGCTCCAAATACTCATGAGGTGCTAAACAAGGCATTCTACACCCATATTTCAAGAAAACATTATTTTATGGGATATGGATTGATGCTCCAAATACCAATGGGTTGTGAGATAAGGACTGACGCTCCAAATACTCACAAGGGTGATAGACATGATGTTATACAACCATTAATTAATTTTGTAATGTATGTCTAATTGGTCGTACATGAAATTTATTAATTTGGTTAATGAAAAATATTGTGACATTATGATTTATGAATTGAATATGAGAAAGGATTAATACATATTAATGAATTGGGTGAATCACTATTAGTGGACAGACCCAGGTTCGAATCACTATTTATAGTGGATGGGCTCAGATATAGTATACAAAAGATTAAATTGAATATCATATGATGCATTATCCAAGACAAAGCACAAGATTGGATTAGTTCTTTACATTGATTACATAGATAGTCTTTCGAGACATCTGTGGTGAGTGACTTATACAGGGAATCTCGATCTTAGGCCAGATCAAGAGAATTATGAAGTTTAATGAGGATTGAATAATCGATAAAGGAAAATGATTGTGTAATGACTATTTTGTATGAATGAAAATGTATAATAAAAGTTCAGACATCATCTGAGAGCTAAAGCAGGTACATGGTTATATAGTTACATTGTACTACTTACATTAATTATGCATGCCGTCACTGTTTAAATTATTTATTGAATGTCGGGATTTGCGGTAGACACCAGTGGTCCCAGCCTACTGTGATATAAATCTCCCACCCTACACGGGCCTTCATTGTACTGGGTTACCTGAGTAGATTCTATTTGGTTGCAGGATTTTGATATTAGCAAATACTTGGGTGATTGGAGCAGAGGAACGAGCAGGAGCTCGGGATGCTTGAGTTGAAAGCCTTAGAGTTTGGTTGTATTTTATATTTATTATACATGATGTGTAAATCATGCGGTATTTTTTTATTTCTTTAAATTATGTATCCATAACATGTCATGCATTCATCTACTTTATAATTGGCATTGGCCACTTTCATAAAATGTGTAGTATTTGTCTTCTGCTATTTTGTCAATTATTTATTAGTAATTCCACTATTTTTTGTTATTTAATCTGATATACCATTGTGCAACATTGACAAGAGGGTATAGTCTCCCCACTGACTATCCTTAGACCCTCACTGCTAGTCGGCAGCCTCTAACATATGGGGAGACACACTTGAGGTCATGTGGCGACCGGTCTGGCCACCGGTTTAGTGGTGAGCCAGGTCGGGACATTATAAAGTATTAAATTTATAACATATTATATTATTCATAAATATTGACCACATCTAACCTAATCATTTATAAATGGAAAATAAAATCATCATCCATATGTATGTGAAAACTACCACCTCCATGAAACATTGTATTATGTATTTCATGGATAGTTGATGGATTAGATTGAATAGAAAAATATGATATTTTTAAAACTATTACAATTTTTTTAAATCTATCGGAAATCCTATTAATTATATAAGTACCAAAATTTCTATGTAAATTCAATATTAGAAAACGCTATTAGAGGAATAAAAATGTATTCAAATGGTGTAATAGTTTTATATCCATTAATACTTACTTTAATTCTATTAAAATATAAAATATAATTCTTATAAAACAAAAATAATATTATCATCCCCCAAACAAAATATATTATAAATAAATCACCTCATAATGATCCTCTAAACTCTTATATGATCATGTTTGGATTGGTTTGACCACATACTTTAATAATTAACTAAAATTTTATCATGAATGGCTTTGAGAAACCAACTATGTATTATATATTATATAAAAACATAAATAATAATTTTTATGGTATAATTAATGTTAATCATATCAATTATGATACTGACATACGTTTATTAAAAATAATCTAAAAATACCCATTACCAAATTCATCTTTAAGGATCATTACATGAAATACCATAGAATGAAATCATTCTAATATATATAATTAAAATGAATCAATTAAGGTAACTTTTATTATGTGGGAATTATGATATTTGGGAGAAAAATGGTGAAGAAGATTGTTATTATGTAAAATGTTCCAAATGATCATGACTCCTCAAACACGATATTGAAAATAGATAAAAACTAAATGTTATAAAAGTTGAAAATAATTTAAAATAATGGTTAAAATGATTATAATTATAAATTTGGTTTTAAAATAATTGATTATGATATTTTTTCCATAAAATAAGTTAGAATTCATTTTTTTGAAAGGTAATACAAGGTTAGGGGTTCTTTATCTCAGATTTAATTTTAGGAGAGAAGTTTCCATTTCTACACAATGACATCTTCGATAGGTTTTGACTACTAACTAATTAAAAACTATTACCATATTAATATAATTAACAACTATTACCATATTAATGCAATTCATATGGTTTTATGATTCATGATGTGTTCATTCTTTAACTGGATTTTGATTTAGAGTCATAATGGTTATAGGAGTTCCTGTTCACTCAACTCCCTTTATGGATATATAATGCATCATGTTGGACTTATTTATTCCAATAATGGTTTCACAAACCTTAATTGTTTATTTCATTGTACTTTTTCATTCTTCCATATGGAAAATGTACTTTTTTCCCAAGATATATTACCTTGCTTCAATTTCTCTTCCAAAATATATAACATTCTTGAAAATAATTATATATCTATTTAAGGATAGTTTCACATCCTCATCTATATTTTCCATTCCCAAAAGTGTTATATTTATAATTGGAATCTTAAATACATTATTTGTATTTTTTTTATATTTTTATTTAATTTCATTGAAGCTATAAATATTTTTAAGTTAATACATTATTAATTATGAGAATTTAGTGAGTTTTTAAGATTATAGACATCATTGATAAGCTGGATTTAATATTTAATTTAATTGGTTATTCAATTTTTCATTTTTTAGAAAAATAGACAAATTAATTATTGTATACTGGTAATCTGATTATTTAAATTATATAATTTTTTTTATAATATTGTTTTTAAATAGTCAATAATCATGAAAAATACATGATATTATTTTTAAAATATCTTTGTTTTATTAAGTTTTGACATATTTGTGTGATGAATAAATTTCAATAGATTCTGGAATAACGAATTTTAAATTTTAAATGTCAGTATGGATTTATTAATGTTTTTCTAAAATTATACTTTGAAAATTAATTATTCTATTCCAATTTGATTAAAATATGTTAAATAAAATGATATTTCATGATTTATAATTGCATTGTGTGATGGGTTTTATTAAAAATTATTTATTTAATTAGATAAATCCTATTGTTAAATAAAATTTGAGATTAAAATACTAAAAAAATGTGGAAAATGATTTACACTATAGTGAAAATATATGTGACCATGCACTACCACATGCATGTGTTCCCATTCGAACATGCACTGTACTAATGTGATGGTTTCATAATTATTACCATAAGAGAAAAAAATATGATATCAATCTATAAAAAATTCTCAAAATCATAACTTGAGGATTCGAGGCTGATTCTGTAATTACTTCATTAAAATAGAATAATTTTGATCTTGTTCTATTTGAATTATTTTTTTATACTCTCTAGTTATATAACATTCTTCCAATAATGGTTGAATCTATGAGAAATATCCCTCCACTATGATTCATTATATTTTTTAATGATAATTATTCTTTACTGAATTATCTAAATTTCGGTTGATTTATATATAATAGGATATTTCAATTTATCTTCACGTTTAATTTATTCGTTCCCTTTTTCACTATCTGCACACAAAAGTTACTTAAAAATTCATTCTCAAATTACAACATTTAATAGTTAAATGAATTTCTAATGATTATATGTATCAAATCACTCGGAATTGTGAGGATATATTATACATTTATTGTTGAATGTATCTATTCCAATCCAAAATTGAAGGGATATGCTAATCCCGGGGATTTATTCTGTTTAAAAAACATTAGGGGAAGTGAAATTGATTAAGGATTCATGTGTAAGTGATGAGAGTAATCTATATTTCAACCATGATATTTTAATCTAATTTTAAAACCAATTTATTTAATTTTAACCAAATTCATACTCTACCTACATAACTAGAACAACTTAAAAATAATAATAACCTACAAAATACATCATCCTCTTTGTGAGGAAACACAAGTCCATTGTCCCTACATTTTACATGGGTTAAAATTTCATTTACAAGAATACATATGATAGGATGAAAATCAATATGGAGATATTGTAGGGGGGATATTTTTTAACCATGTTCATAAATGATGTAAAAAAATTACGATATATACTTTATCTAAGCTTGTAGGTTTTTATCTAGAGGTTGAGTGTACTGTTCTTGAAATAATGATAAAATTTAAAATCAATGAACAATAGGAGAATGATTTTGTCATAACTACCTTAACATGTAACATATCATTGTCTTTTTATTCCACCATAATGGCTTTCCCAAGGAAAAAATGAAATGGAAATTATAAATCATGAATAGAAATATGAGGAAAATTTATCCATACAATTCAAATAATGAAAAACAGATTACTGAAATGGATAATAAACCACAGATTGAACTGATAAGAATCATGATCCAACTCCTTACAATGTTTCATTAGTTGGAAGTAGATTAATCTAACCAATATATAAGATAAATATCTAGTTTTTGTATAAATTTCCTGAAAATAGGAGTATTATATGATCAAGTTTGTTAAAAGGAATAACCATTATCTCTTGAATGAGAATCCAGGGAATTGGTCTACAACTTCTAACCTAGGGAAGTCACTACATGAGATGTGTTATTGAATTATTTATTCAAGAATTACATCCCTTCCTCGTAGAGAAATTAGATAAAAAAATTAATTTCTTGTATTATGAATGGAAGTGGAGAACTCTTTATAAATTTGGGGTAAAGATTCAAGTGTTTTAATATATCCTACACACATCATCCTTTATAAGATGATAATTTATTGGTATTATTTTTTAACGTGTTTACCAAAAATGACTAAAATTTTATAGATTATTCCTTTGGATGGGTATTACTATATAGATCTCATACTAAAATTAGATATCTATTTGAGATGATGTAATAAAATTCTCAACAATTCGGTACATGATCCACAACTAGAGGAGAATATGTGCTTACAAATTTTAATTCTCCACTCCTTGAAAATAAGATTGAATAAGTAAAAAATATTATAATAAATTTATCATTGATGATGTAATTTGAAACATTACCAAAAATACCTCTAAAATTATAACAACTTTTATATTATCAAGAGTAATACATCATTGTATTCCCAAAAATATAATGAATAATTAGTTGTGATTATGTGTTCCAGAGGTATCCTCAGCAGTAAGTAACAATCAATTAAGAATACTCATAGTATTTCAAAAATCATCTTGAAACAAATAACCAAAAAATCAAACATAACCATTCAAAAATGGCATTCAACAACATTTTAAACTAAAACCATTTTAAATTGGTATCTATCACCCCTCTAGAAGGTACCAATAATAGAACGATCTGGGGCTGAGCATAAATGAAAAATTTAAACAACATGTGATGTCAAACTCCACTCCACAAACTACCAAAAACACTCATGGGTTGTCACTTAAAGAGATTAAAGTATTGTACATCAATATTATGGTGTCCATTAATGACTTTATGAATAAAAGATCATGTAATAGTCTAACTAAATAAATTCTTAACCCCAAAGGAGATGTTATTTCTATTACATTAAATAGTTATAAGGATATGGGAAGAAGTTTTGTGTTTCCATCTCAAGAGCATTCTATAAGTGAATATCTGATTTTACATGATAGATCTACCCATTAAAAATTAACCAAATAACTTATAAAAACACACATTTATAATAAATATAAAGGGATGGCTATGTTGGGAGACCCGATATTGTGAAAAACCCCTATCCCATATAGAGAAAACCTCCCAAGATAACCAAGGAAGACAGATTACAACATGAGATTATAAAAATATTCAAGATAGTAGGGATAAATATCATTTCCCTAGAAGACATCTCCAAAATTTTATGGGAATAAAAATTCATCAACAATCATGTTCACAGTGAAGAGATTATTTCAAGGTAGTGAATAAGGTAATTTTAGTTAAAAACATCTTTTCATATGTAACCACACAAATACATTTGAAATTCCAAGATCATTGTATCTTCTCAATCCCTTTCACCATTGGAGAGAATAATTTTTCCAATTATTTATCTAATTTTCTAGGATAAATTACTAGAATAACGTTTTCATTTTATTCATCTCTATATATCGGTAAACTTCTACCCAACAGAGTGGTTTCACTGCTTGAAAATGAATCATCTTACATCCAAGTTGGGGTAACAAATGATGTATTAGTATTTTTGTAAGGACTTACATTCCCCCATATAATTAAATTTTTTTAACATATATGGAGTAAAAGGTAAATATCATACACCCCTCATCATTTATAGTACATTTATAAAGACGTGAAAAAAACTATTGAATCTTATGATGGTATTAGTTAAATGAATTGTGGTGAACCCCCCAAGATTTTATCTTTTTGGATTCAATGAAATAACCCCATTCCGAGAAATATATTTTTTTATTTAATAGTATTAAATTTAATTATTTATATAAGGATAAATTGAAAATTTTTATGACATATTTTCATTAAAAGAATCTCTAGAGACACCTAACATTCATGATGAATATATTTATCATGAAAAAATAAATTTTGAAATGGTAATGTGTGCTAATGAAATCTATTTAGATTTTATTTAATCTAATAATTTTCTCCAAACCAACACTACCACATTTTATTTACATGTTATGGTGATGGACATATATAACATTGAGTTCGTAACATCACATCAATACCCCTTAAGGTGGAATTGAAACCACTAAAACTCAAATTTTAATTTTTATAATTTAAAATGAAATTAATGACATCACGTAATAATATAAAATTAATTAAAACCCATAGAAGAATATCATATTCTTGAAATTTTGGAAAAAAATTATAATGCAGTTTTCTAAACACTAGGAGACATTCAAATGAATTTCCATGCCAGATGCATGCACCTAATTTTTCATGAAAATGAATCCCAACCAGTGAGATAGTCCCAAATATTTATCAACCCAAAAAATATAGTAATGGTAGAAAATATGTAGAATTACTGTAAGGATCTTCAATAATTTATTCCACCTCAAACTCCAAATGTGAGAGTCCCATTAAAATTTTCCCAAAGAATACTACATATAGAATGGTAGAAAATGAAAATAATTATTTTTTTACTATTATAATATAGAATAATGATATATTTTTCATTAAATATAAAAACATGAACCATGTGATCTATAAATACCACTTCTAGATTCCTTTTTTATATAAAATTTTATAGATACCAATTAGTATCTCTCAAAATTGTGTCAATGATGGATTTTTGGGTACTTTCTGGTTCCAATTGCCTAAAAGGACCTAAAATCCTTCATTTTTAATTCCTCTATCATAAAATTTTACTAAAAAAATGTTGCTTTTAGTCTTTTCAATTCCCCAAGTACTTTTAATATTTTTTGGTAAATATATTATTAAACCGGACTGAGATCTTTCCAAAGGTATTCATTGAAGACATTATTATTTTTCAAAAATATTTTCAATATTTTTTGGAGATACTATGAACATATTAATGTGATTTATTGATCAAAACATGGTGTTAAATTTTGTAAAGTGTCATTTTCTGGTAGAAAAAATGATTATTTTGAGAAATATAATTTTGAAAGAATGTATTGATATGGATAAGGAAAAAATTTATGTTATTTACACACTTATGAACCCCCATATATTTAGAAACATTAGATCATTTTAATTAATATTATATTTATAGATAATCTATTGAGGGCATTAGAAAAATTACTGTACCCCACACTAACATACCCTATAAGGAAACTAATTCTATTTTTGATGATTCATATATGCCATAATTTGATAAGATAATTGAAAATTTATATAATATAATATGTCATAGAACATGGTGTCATCCTTCCTAGATATAATTTAATTGTTTGAATAGATATTCAATTTAATAAAATGTTGATGCACACACACATGTAATAGCATATACATTAAATACCTCGAACACAACTTTGATCAATTATAAAACAATATAGAAGGATTATTATTATTATTTTCATTAGAAAAATTTTATTCATTCCAATAAGGAAATAATTTTAGTAAAAATTAGGATTATGATGCACTTAGGTATTTGATCACGATGAACAATAAATTTCCATGAATGGTGATATAGATGTTTTTTCTATTTAGTTATTATTTGGAAATCATTGATAAAAATGATTTTGAAAATAAGATTATATACACAATGAGTAGACTATCCCACACTACCAAGTTATTACAAATAATGGAAACATTATTATATGACTATTTTTCTTTGATGAGTTTTATAAAGCCACTAAATCACCATGGTATAATCACATAGTGAATTTTAATGTTCTAAAAAGGTACCCACCTCATTTCCCCAAAATCGAAAACATAAGTTCAAATTTGGATCAAAATTAAATGTTTTTGAAGATGAATATTTATTTAAAATATATATCAAACAACTAATAATTATTCAGATAGATCATTCCATGACATAATGATCTAGAAACATGTTTTTAAATTTAAAGACAAAGAGTTTCTGTACGTTTGAATAATGAAACTTATTCTAGATAATTTTTTTTCTAAATGGTTTGAAACATACACAATGACTAATATTTTTCCATTTAGTGTATTTAAAATTAAATGAGAAGAATAAAATAATCCATTCAAGGTAAATGGAACTACTGTGAATAATTAATATGAAGTATTCTAGAAAGATCTTGTAAAAGAGTCCAAACTATTCCTCGCACTATTGAATAAAGAACCATAGGATGTCACTTTAAATAAAAATAGTCTGTATATATTCAAATTAATCTATTTCATATGAATGAAAATGGATTTTGGAAATTTAAAGGAATAGTATGAGAGTTAATTTTTTTGGTAGAGGGAAAATGAAAACATGGATGTAAATATATTCAGCTTTTAATTTTTCATTTACTGGGTGTCTATAGTTAGAAAAATAAATCCAAATTTTTTTTATGAGTTATTATATAATTTTAACTTGTTTTATACTCTGATAATTAGTAGGTTTACACTATATAAAAACATGACATCATTGTTTTCCAACCTATTTTAAATACCAAGATATAGAATATGTATTTTAATTGTTTTGAAATTGTAATATTTAAATGAATGACAAGGGATTTTTTCAATGTTTTTATAGTAATTTGGAAAAACAACAAAGAAAGGGAGTGCATGTATGAAATATTTTTTGTATTTTAAACTATAACATTAGTTAACTATAATTTAAAACGTATTCCTAGGTAAATTTTCCAATATAAAACTAAAACATTATAGATCCAACTAAATATAAATTGATATTTGTCCTTGAAAAATAGAGTAAAAGGGGGAAATTATGATCCCATGGTAAATCTATATGAAATTAGGAACTGGGTGTGGGAGTAAATTCCATTTGTAAATAACCTGTTTGTTTCATTATAACGTAATTTAAATATAAATGGATATGAAACATAAAAAAAATCCATAATGTTTCTAATGTTTGGAATTGAGTGTATTTATGTGAGGGGTATATTGAACCAAATCGAAAAATGGGATATTGATGTATAAAACAATTAAACGAGTTGTATGAAGTGGAAATTATAAAATTGTATTAAGAATCTTATTATATAGGGATAAAGATAATTTCTTCTTGTTAAAACTATGATTCCACACAAATTTTACTTATTCCACTCCTGAACCTGGAGCTATAATTAAATTAATGTGAGTCAATGAGTTTAAATCACCGGAGAGGAATGCTAATTACAATAATATAGAATCCTATGGTTTTTCCATATATGGATTTCATATTTAAATATTTGATTTAAATTTTTTAAAAAAAATTATTTGCATGATTTATTGGGAGTAAAATAGTTCTTGTGTGGGGAAGTGAAAAAATGTGTAATTTCTGAAATTTTAAATTGACTTTCAATGAATATAACCTTATTATTAATTCTGGACTAGTGAAATTTATATGATTCAGGACACAATATATTTTGGGATACATTAGTGAAAGGATTTAATATTTTTTAGTGTATTATTAAAAAAATAGAAAATAAATACATTATTTTTTTCTTGAAATCTCATTGTTTTAAGGGTTTTGATTTTTTTAACAATAGTTTTGTTAAATTTGGAATAGAAATCATAAATCCACAATCATGTTTTAATAAAAAAATTATCTTATTACATTTGAAGATTTATGTGGGATGAATAAATTGAAATAGATGGTTGATCTATGAAATTTAATCTTAGATTACTAATTTTTTTGACATGATAAAATGAAATTTAATTGTGTATTTAAAAATATAATTAAATATGGTTCATTTAAAATGATCTATTATGATTTATAAAAACATTATGTGAGTAGTTTTATTATTATTTCTATAAATCAATATTAAAATTGTATACTAAAAAAATATATTTTGAAGTTACATTCAGATATAATGTGTAAAAGAAATATGCGATTTTGAACATGCACATGAAGCTATTTCAATATGTTCTTATACTCTGCTACCACGGAGATGTGCCAAATATATCATTGTGAGAAAATAATTGTGTATGTTCAATAAAAGAATTTATTATTATTCACCTTAGAAATGGAGGCTAATTTTGTAATCACTTGATCAAGATGGGATGATTCTACTCTTGTTCTTTTTCAATTATATTTTCCTTATACCCTCAAGTATTGGAAGACTATTGAAATAGTGTTAGACCCTAGAAGACATCTCCTACACATATAATGAATTATACATTTTAAATATAATTATGCAATAATTTATTCATTGTATGTGTATATTTGTGATGATTATAAGAGATTTAAAATTATCTCAAAATTAAAATATTCATAATGTTTTCACTAGTTTAAAGTACATGACTCTTTGGAATTTAGTAGCTATATATGATAATTAGTAGTCATATGAATAAGGATTTATTATTTTCATCTAATCACTAGAATAGGAAATGATTGTGAATACATTGACTATTTTTTCTCTCAATTCCAAAACCAAATTTATATGATATGATAATCAGTGAGATTTATTCTTATTAGTGAATAACAAGGGAGTGTAATTGGATTAATATTCATGTATAGGTGTGGAGAATAATCCAAGGTTTGACCTCTATCTTTTAAGTTGATTTAAAAAATAATTTAATTAAAGTTACAAAATTCATCTACTATCCTTATAAACATAGCACATTCAACATAAGAAAAATACACCAATTACACGATCCTCTCTGAGAAACTAACCTAGTCCACTATTACTGCATTTTACATGGGTTTTCACATTTTTTATTGGTATCCCCGCGATATGCCACACATCAAATAATTAATTTCTAGAATATACGACCTATATATTTTTATTCTCCCCTTTTAAATGGAATTATTTTTAATCTTTTTATGATTTGTGGTTTCAAAGAATATTTTTCAGAATATTTATCAGAATATTTAAATATATTTTATATCATTAAAAATTTAATTTATTATATTATAGATTACATTTCTTTTAACAACCATTATGTTTTTTCAGAGGAAAATTATTGATGTTTATTTTTAATAAAGTATAAAATTTCCAAATAGTTCGCTTAAAATTTTTGAAAGTAAATTTTGAAAGGGCCAATGTCTTTAAAAATGTTTTATAATTTAAATTTTTTTCAAAAACATATACTTTTATATTTTCATCCATGTGAACACTTATTTTCATATCCTTGTTCATTTTATTAAAAAATGTCGCCCTAAAAATTCATTATTTATAGTATAAATTATTTTTCAAATAGTTTTAAATAATATTTCATTTAAAATTATGTAAAATTATCAAATATATTTATTTTTTCCGGAGATATTTTTCAAAATCTATTGGAGAGAATTTTTCACCCAAGTCATTCTCCATGAAATATATTACACTTTATTGGGGAAATAATTTGTATTTTATCATCCATATTACTTATTTGGATGGAACTTCTAAAGTTATTTTATATCATAGATTCTGATCCACCATAAGTATTTTACTTCCTAATCATACATCGTGAATGGGAATAATTATTCTTTTAATACTTTTTCTTAATGAAAACACTATTTTTTATTTATTTGATTGAAGGTTGTTATCTTTTAGTCAATACATTTATTAAATGGGGATAATTATTTACTAAACTATATACCATTTATATATACAGTGTAGACACCCAATACTAAATAATATTAATAAAGGGTATTTAACAAGGAAGTTACTGAGCATCTTCAGATACACATATATTTTATATGGGTTCATCATTTTATGATTATTGATGGGATTGTGAATATTTTTTAAAGGGAAATGAAACCAATTATCATTCAATGAATGATTTATAATGTTATTAATAAAACCCATTATCATTACATTGGTTTCATATGATATGATGTCTAATTAATTTCATGTGTAAGTCATATGTACGAATGAAGATAAGTGGGGTTCAATAACTCCATCAAATGAATTGGTTAAAATGTTATAACCAATGAGATAATGTCCTTATGAGTAAATTTTAGTATCATTTAAAAATGGTAACTGATGGTGTGGCTTCAGAATGTTTTGTTCCCTTAACTTATAATTCTACGAGTTTTTAAAAGTGAAAAATATGTTTGGTAGCATATGTGATGCACAACACTAATCCCAAATAAACGATTATATTAAAATAAAACCGATATATCCAAAAAATTAATTTTTTTATGAATAGGATTAAATAAATTACGAAATTTATATATAATTCATACTCTAAATAAATTTATTGATATATTCTTATTAACTAATCACACAATTTTTGATAATGTCTTTATGTTCTTCAAAATATGGGTTCGTCAAAAATAATTTTCATTTGTTTTTGTGAAAAAATTATTATATCTAATTACTAGACCCTTTATAAAATTTATTTAATAAAATTTAATTCATTTTTGAAAACATTATATTAAAATTAATATTGGGTGTGTTTTTGGATGTTTTTTAAAAAAAATAATTTTTAGTGAATCGTGATAAAAATTTAATATGTTTGAATAATTAATTTATTTTAAAAAATTATGTAAATTAAAAGTTAAATCAATAATTTTCTTTAATGGTAACATAATTATTATTGAGTTTCATTTATTAAAATTATTTTCATTTACATATTAGTTATACTTTATTTTAAATAAGATTATTTTTATGTTAAAAACTAATGTATAAAAACTATTTTAAAATGAATTTTTTCCCATTCTAATTATTTAAAAATAACCCATCATGGTGTATTATTCAAATTATTTGAATATATTTTATATCTATAATTATTAATTTAAATTCATATAATTAATAATACTATTTATAGATTTAATGTAAAATCATCAATTCGCTGAATAAATATTTTTTACAGAAATCAGTTTTTCTTTACACTTTCGTATTTAATTTGGAAATTATTCCACTTATGTGAATTTTATTTTGTAGAATTGATTATAAATTTATAAACATCATAATTACTATTAATTAAAAAGTACACCTTGGTTTTTTGAAAAAATTTAATAGTAACAATAGTAAATATTTATTACCACGACAAAAGGAAAATAACTTAATTAATGATAAAAAATTCATGGACAAAAAAAGAAAATTTCATCATAAAAATATGAATTTTTATTTTTTTTAATATATTAATTTTTATATTTTTTTATACTTTATAAATTAATAAATATTTATTCTGATAAAATTAGATTTTTTATGTTAAAACACAAATTGTAGTTGTGGTAATATATAATTATAATTAAGACACATTTTTAATTACTTAATTATTTTATGAAATAAATGATATATTTATTTAAATATTATTAATATATATTTTATATTATATATATATATATAAATTTATGATGTGAGAATGTAATTTTCATAAGGGTTTGAAAATTGTTATTGTTAAAATCCCTTAAATATCTCAATATGTGTCTATATTATTTTAAATTGATAATTTACAAATTTCAAAAATTATTTTGATAAAATAAACATTATCATTCTAATCAGCACAATTTTTTTTCCAATGATGAATTTTTTCAATCTTTCATGAGTAGTAAATTTTTGGGTTAAAAATAAAATACAATATAATTATATGGTGTGTATTATGACATCATAATGAACCAAATGTTTTGTAATAAATTATATAATTGGTATCAAATGAAAAATATATGTT
Source organism: Viscum album (assembly GCA_963277665.1). NCBI lineage: Eukaryota > Viridiplantae > Streptophyta > Magnoliopsida > Santalales > Viscaceae > Viscum > Viscum album. Next base: position 278,598,764 of record OY728127.1, read on the forward strand.
TCTCCAATAAATTAGTGTGTTTTATGTTATATGATTTTTTTAACTCTTTTATGAATCCTCCAAAACCTATTTTATATATTAAGATTTTAAAATATTTTTTTTAAGAACATGACTCACTTATACATCACCAATCATGTAATTTTAATAATTTTGTACCATGGACATATAAAATATTTAAAAAACAATTTTTTATAAACCATAGGAAAACCATGAGATGGTTTGTGGATTTGAATACATTATTATATAGAGTCCAAAATCTATTTTTGGGAAATAATAAAGAACTCCCATATCTTTACAATATAAACCCACTGAAGATCCCATTCTTATTAATTCAAAAAACATGGATCACATCCTTACTATACTCCACCATATCTGTAGTCCAACCGTTGTTCTCCCAAGATCTTGGGAATCCCATCCCATGATTTTGTAACCACTATCTCATGGTGTGGGATCTCCCTCAAATTTTTTTATTCAACCACATATTTTATTTTATTCCTCTAAATATACATTTTTACTTATTTGTGTTTTATTTTATAAATATATTTTACATCCCTTTCTAGCAAAATGTGATTATATACCCCTTTTAATCTCATTAATCCCTCCCATGAAACTTTACATTAGTCAGTTAGGTTGTAGAAATTTCAATGTGATATTTCGTGCAAAACAAATGTGTTGGGAATAGAGATACCAATTTAATATCAAAGGTGTTCACCATTATACAATTTTACATATTTGATTGGGTACATACATATATCTAATCCATAATCCATTATAATGGGATTAAATGTGATGAAATATGTTCTTATTTTATATGGTCTATGGGGAACCCTTATGAATGTACATGATCTGATTATGATGGATACTCTTAGATAGTAATCCAATGCATTGGGTAATATTTTAGTATCCTAAGATATCATGTTTATTATAAGGGATGTTATCCAAATAACATTACTTTTATTTGTTTTGGTGGTTTTACATGATATATGTTTACAATTTAATGTAAAAATTTGTTTATACATTTCCCATGTTTCCTTTATGTCACCATTTTATATCATGTCTTACTGTTCATGTTTATAAATCCCACCACTTTTTTGTTCAATTTATATTATTTTTCTATAAAATGTAATTGTATATTCATATTATTATTCTTTTATATTACCTTACTTGTATTTATAGCTTACCCCTTTCTTATTTATGTCCCAGGGTAATCCCATGTAGTTTTAGTGTACCGGAGCATTTTAAGAGTATGAAAATAATGTTTTAAATAGTGTTGTTGTATCCAAGGATCATGGTTTCATGGTATGTACATAATTCTCAACAAAACTAGACTTATCAATATTAGAGGATGTAATATGTGTATTATTATGCAATAAATCATGAATTTATTTGTAATAAGTACACATGTTTTCATAGTTAGTTTAAAATTAAGGTCTAGTTATTTTGGGATTAGGATTATAAAACTTTATAAAAATCCTTAGTGATAAGAATTATTATATGAAAACTCCAATAAAAATTTGTTAATCTATATAGTAAATGGTTTCCATGAAAATAAATTCATTTTTGGAAACTACAGGTTGATGTGGATTTGGAAAAACATTTAAATAGATGTACCACCTGAAAACACTGCATTAATATTGACTCGATCACGAACTAATAAGAAACAATGAGAATTTATGCACACCTAGTTAAACAATCCCAAGGAATAAGACTGGTTAACTACACAATATTATTTAAAAGCATTATTAAAGGAATAATAATTACCATAAGATTCTATATTTGTAAATAGATCATGGATAACAAAGATTTTATCGTATAAATTAATAAGTTAAGGAAATGAATGTAATTATTGGATATATTTTTAAGGTTACATTATTCCAAATTATCTATTTGACAGTTTAAAATTACTCATCCCAAGTATTCTCTATATTGTATTAAGTAGATTAAAATAGGAACACATGATTCAATAAATAATGTGATGGGAAATGTGATAAATTTTTAAATTAGACTCCTAAAATTGTACGATCCAATGTAGGGATATTTTAATTATTCTGATCCTACAATCAAAAATCACAACTAACAACTGTAACATAGTTGAATGTATAATGAAATTAATGAATATGAGGAAGGAATATCAGGGAATTTTATCTGATAATAGTGATAAATAAATAAAGATTCTATTTATTGTGTGAATAATGTGGAAGGCGGAACCAAGGAAAATTCCATAAGGAAACATGAAGTTTTTTTAAGTTTTGAGAAATAGGGAATAAAGTAGAAAGTTTCTATATAATATGAAGATTATTATGGAAGGTAATAAATTAGATCATATATATCCCTTTTTTAATTATTGTATTAGGTGTGGATAATGTGGATATTATTAGATTCAATGAACAGACCAAAGGGATAATTCCTAGAATAAAAATAAACTATTTATTTAAAAATTATTGAAGTTTAAGGACTGAAGTTATTATATATTAGTAATTGTGAATTATATTACCTAATTAGTTTATTATATAAATTATGGATATATGAATCATTTTATATATGAGGATAGTTTCAAAATATTTTTTCTTTAATGATTTGAATCATATGCTTAAAAGTACTAATAACCTATAAAAGTGGTTTAGTGATAAATTGATATTTTATAAAGACATGATTGAGGGATTTATAATAAAAACTATATTTATTTATTTCGGCATAAAACTAAATATTAATGGAATTATATGTGTAATTATAATATTTAAATTCATTGATACAACTATTGATGATTTATGTGATGGATGTTTATAATGAATAAAGACATTTTTGGTAAAACATATTACAAGATCAAATAATTTTTCACTTTGATATGATCAATGATATTTTGGTAGAAGTTTTATTATGTTGAGGTATATATACAAATTATTATTAATATAAAGGATTATTTCATAATAATTATCTTATGTTATTGGATGAATAAAAAAATGGGAATGAGGTAACCATTGAGGTAAAAACATTCTTTAATTTTGTGGTTATTTTTGATATATTGTGTACAGGAGTCTTTATTGATGGAATGATCAATGATGAACCATTTTTATTTTATGTTACATTATGGATATTAATGTATTAGGGTTTTTAAATATTCAGTAACATATTACTTTATTATAACCATTTTTGGATTTATAAAAGGCATAAATAATAACTTTTTATTCTTTAGAAAATTATGTGATTTGTTATAATCTGATTATTGTTTACAAAGAAGAAAAATATTCATCTGGAGTAACCATAGTATGAAGAAAAATATGAGACTATACAGAAAGTTGATTAAAGATTAATATTATACTTTTTAAAAATGTATATTTTCTTAGGCTCATATTCTAGGTGGTTATGAAATTACCTTACTACTGAAAAATAATCATGGAACAAAAACATTTTCATAATATGAATTTTTGGTCCCTTCACCCATTATATATTTATTATTTTTTGGTTGTTAAATTTACCATAACCAGGTTCTATATCACTCTATATTATTTCATGGGCAATAATTTTTGTCTTCCATTTTTATATTTCCACTAACCACTAATTTTTTCTTCCTTCGAAACTGTAAAAACCCGCAATTTCTTTGTAATTTTTTTAAATATATGGGACTTTTACAAGTCCACCAAAATTGACAATGCATGATTCTGAGACCTGGAGTGCCCGGAATGAATTTCGGAACATTTGATCTGGTACGTTTAGTAAATGTGTGAGAAAGTTGTTCTAAAATTTCTACCAGTGGTCGGAATTGAAATCTGGGGGCACCATTGATCTCGTAACACCAGTAATCTCTTATGAAGACTTTCACCTCGATGGCAGTTAGTCGAGGGTGAATGTTAATTTTTGGGTTTTTTGTGGAAATAATAAAATAATATAATAATAATTTATTTTATTTTTTTTAACCACTCATGTGGATATTTCACAGGTGGGGACCACCTGAACTAAAACCACCCATGAATGGTTATGGAGATGGGAAACATCGATACTAACCTCCCATGAGAGTTTATAGTGGTGGGGGCCACCCAAGGTATGAAACCTCTTGAACACTCTATTTGGTGGGGAGAAACCTCTTGAGCTCCCCACATAATTATTCCAACCCTCCCCATATTTTTTTATGCTGCTCATCAATAAATTAATTAAACCTTTTTGAAATTGTGCCGATATAATTTAATTTTAAAACATAAATTAAGATGTTGGCTATATTTTCATTTTGGTGGAATTTGGGAAACGAGTTGGCAAAGGGGAGAGCATTGGAGAATTTGTGGAAAGCTCTCCAACGGAGAATGCTGACACATGACTTCGAATTTCTTCCTCGAGACATCCTCCACTATGTGATGTCTTTAATCAAAGATCACCTTTCCAACCAAAATGACGTCATCTCCTCCCTCACGGTCTTCGTCGACTAACAATCCAATGTAGGGGTTCTTTTGAGTATAAATACTTTTTCCATGTTCTTCCCTGGAATTCTTTTTTGGGATTGGAAATAAATCATTGTGGGAGGTTGTAATGCTTGGCGTTCTTCTTCATGTTCTTGTTGATTCATATGCTACCACCCTAACGCAGTGGGAAGGGGAAAAAAACATGTCCCGACCCCTTGACAAATATTTTGATGATTTGTGGTGTTGAAAGCGATGAATGAGATGATGCAATGACACCGCCCCAAGACCACTGCCGCCTAGCGACCTCCACACCCTCATGGAACCCCCGCGGCCGAGCTGCTCCGCAGCACCCACGGCCTTCGTGCCCCGTGGATCTACCCCCACAACCCCACCATTCCACCCATAGCCTCTGACGTCTCGGCTGAGCCGCCACCGTTGTCTTGGCCGAGCCGCCACTGCCATCCACTGAGTCTTCACCGTCGTCCGCTATGCCTCCACCGTCGTCCGCCAAGCCACCGCTTTCCTGTCAAGCCGTTCCATATCGAGTCAAAATGGATGCGCCACATGCGACCATCCGAGTCTCCCCAGTTGCGCCACCTGCGGTCGTATGATCCACCCTGGCCACACTGCCCATGGCCATCCAAGTCGCCCCGGACAAGTCGCCCGCGGCCCTCCGTGCCTCCCCGGCCGAGCCGCCCGCAACCCTCCGAGCCTCCCTGGCTGCGTCGCCCGCGGCCTCTCCAATATGTCTCGGACCGGGCTGAACCTAACGGGTTGTGCCGGACCCAGCGGGTAGGGATGGATTGAGTGGGTCAGTTCGGGTTCACCAGAAACGGGTCGGTCCGACGGGGTCAGACTGGACCGAGGCCCAAAACGACCCATTTAAACTTTTTGGTCATAACATTGGCACCAGAAGTCTGTTTGATGAACCATCAACAATGCTGGAAGTCTTAGAGTGAGACGGTCCCTTTGAGTATACCCCACGAGAGTTTTTGATTTATATGGGGAACAGTCAGTTTGGAACAAGCACGAATCCAATTGGGCCCCCGAGACTAAAAGGCTAATAACTCATAGACCGGTTGTCCAATTGATGCATTGTCTTTTGCGTTGAGACCCCTATGACATGGAAGTCCATTCAGATGCTTCTTTGTGTGAATTCTTGGATGTTGGAGTATCAACTAGTAGCTCGTGGAGAAGATCCTCCCGGAGATGAGCGAGGATAGTGTGGCAACCTAGTAGAAGGCTAAGACATGACGACTGCTGAAATGTTCAACATGGAGTGACTTAACAGGCCTAGTGGGGAGCGCCTCTGTGTGATGCAGAATACCCATAGTTGGGAGCGCCTATGTGTGACATGGTAAACCCATGGTACACGATAGGAGTAGCACCTCAGTAGGCCACGGTGGGGAGCACCTCTGTGTGAGGCGGCAGACCCACGACACTTGACAGGAGGAGTACATAAACAAGTCATGAGGGGGAGCATCTCTGTTTGAAGCGGCAGACCCATGGTGGGGAGCGCCTCTATGTGATGTGGAAGACCCATGATACTCGACATGAGGAGTACCACAGCAGTCCAATGTATGTGAGAAGCTCCTTTGTGTGATGCAGCAATCACACTATACTCGATAGAGGTAGCGATCTCTAGCAGCCAATGTGTTCAAAAATGTGACTGGGGATGTTACTTGTTACTACCCCTAGAATAAATCCTGATGTGAGATGAGTCAGTATCTCTATGTTTTCCTCATGATTGAGATGGATTACTTGATAACATGGGTATATGTATTGTCATATACCTAAGTAGGGTTTTCTGTTCATTTCATACTTTGTGGTTTATCCTTGGTGGTTATTGTGAGACCCTGAGGTTCTCGAGGTCCCTACTATGTATCATTATACTCACCCATGCACAGGCGTTTCCCACAACTTGTTGTTTTGGATGTAGACGATGGAAAGCGCTGACTGAGGCTGAGAGTACCAGGACTAGACGGTGCCTAGAGGTGGACCATATGATGTGTCGGTACACAGAGGAGATGGGTGGATGTGGAGTGTTGAGGAGGCAATTTGTACCTACCATTTAGGTAAGATCCTTGGAGGACGATCTGACAGCTATCTTTTCTCTTTCTTTAGTTGTTTTGTATTTCAGTTGAACTTGTACCTTTACTGTTGGGCTTGTATTCCAGCCCTTTACTTTCTACACTCTTTTGGATATACAGTTTTCTTGTTTTTGTATCATACTGTGTTCTTGGTTACCTGAGGTTATTGGTTATAAAGGCAATGACTTCACAATTTTAGGGAAAATGCATTTCGGTGCTAGACGCCAGCCCCTGGCCTATGGAAGATGGGCCTAGGGTAGTCACGGCACGGGCCCCGAGGGACGGCTCATGACAAATTGGTATCAGATTGAGGTTTTACAGAAGAACTATGACACTTATCTTTTTTATGAAGAAACAGTGTTAAGGGTAATGAGTGTGATTTTCAGTTCAGGGAGTCCAGTGTTGGTGTGGAGGCCGACGTATCCATACACCAGGACCCTGACTTCTGATTTTCAACCCAGTGCATGAAAACACTGATTGTGTGTGTGTTTCCAAGAGTTTTCATTGTAATCTCATGAGTCAGATCACCAAGTATAACATAAGGACAATGTCACACATGATTCTTTTTAGGATTCCTCTACATGGATAGCCAGCTAGGGTTTCGAGAGTTCTATGCACTGATTTCCCACCGAGCGATTTGGCCTCGGTGTAGGGCCTTTTCCAGTAGAGTCGCCAGTAGTACCATTACCCTTCGGGCCACTGATGCCACCAGCCCCTGTAGCAGAGCGTGCACGTCGCTTGAGTGCATTCCACGATTTCCAGCACCAGAATCTACCCAGTTTTAGGGGTGAGACATACCCACAGGCATCTGTGGATTTTCTGGAGGCAATGGTGAGAGTCTTCCGACTTGTAGGGACACCGGTCAATCTCATGGAGATCCTTGTCGCCATCCTTCTACAAGAAGTAGCAGGGAGATAGTGGATCCTGATGTGCCAGGTTCACGATTAGGAGACTCTTCTCTAAGAATACTTTGGCAGCCTATTTCGGGCAGAGTTAGTCTCAACTACTCTTCTCACAGTGTGCATACATGAGCTTCTTCATCTGCAGCAGTGTAGAATGACTGTATCTCAGTACTCAGCGAGGTTCACAAAACTCTCATGATACTCCACAGATATGGTGCAGGACCCATTCTTCTGGGCCCAGACCATTGAGAAGGGGCTTAGGCAAGAGATCAGGGCTTCGATGATCTCACTCAACATCCTGACTTAGGTGGGGGGGTGTTAGAGAGATCCCTCTTGGTGGAGAGATTCTTTGTCGAGCAGTCACCAGCAGAAAGACCCACTATCAGTCATCGCGTTGCGGTTTCTTCTGCATCTGGAATCAGAAAGACATCATAGAGGTCCAAGAGGATCATACCTAGAGGAGGAGGACCGCATGACTCAGGATCGGTTGTACGTGGCACCCAATGTGGAAGCAGTCAGAAAAGGATCATGCAGTGTTACTCTTGTGGCGGGATGGGTCTCATGGCTCGTGACTGTCTGACCCATATTATGGATGATCAGAAGATAATCTAAGGACCACCCAGACATAGACATATGTTAGACCTAGGAGGTCCGTAGGGAGTATGAGGATGTTGTAGAGGAGCTGGTCGTGCAGTTGGCGGTGGGAGACGATTCTAGATGTTACCACCACCACCACCAGGAGGTCCACCCCGACCATAGAGTACAGGTAGATAGAGGAGACCTCATCTCCATGATGTTGATCCTTAAGATCAAGGAACTCCAGATATGATATGGGCTATGATTTCTGTCTACTCCACCTTACCAACAAAACTTACAGACACAAGTGCCACTCATTCTTTTATTTCCACTACCCTCTTTCGGAGCTCGAAGATTCCAACAGAGACATTGGCTCGATCCTTACAGCGAGATACTCCTACGATAGTGGATTCGACGATTACACACTGGTGCCATAGTGTGACCTTACTCTAGGAGGCGAGAGCTTCGGCTGGGATCTCCTAGTAGAGGCGTCGAGGCATTACGACGACATCTTTGGTATGGGCTGATTATCTACAGTCCATGCTCAGATTGACTGTATTAGGCGCAAATTGTGGTGTATCCGCATGTATGGGAGCAGTTTTACATTTACTAGAGAGAAGGGAGCATTTTCAGGGCAGGATGGACTTACCTAGAGGAGAGTGAATCCAATCAATCATCAGCTGGCTAGCCTTACCCTCATATCTGTTTATGTGGAGAGTTCGAGTTATCCTGTAGTGGTGGACCGGTACATGGATGTTTTCACTGATGATGTTCTGGGTCTAACTCCTCATAGAGTGGTAAATTTTACATTTATATGTACCCCAGGATGGAACCGATATCTACACCAGCTTATCAGATGACTCCCGCTGAGTTTCATGAGAAGCAGGTATAGAAGGGGGACTTGCAGGGGAAGGGATTCATTCAGCCCAATGTTTCTCCATGGGAGACCTGATTTTGTTTTACAAGAAGGTGGATGGGAGATTGATACATTGTGTCGACTATCGGTGCCTAAACCAGGTGACCGTGAAGAATAAGTACCTACTCCCGATGATTGACGACCTCTTTGATCAGCTGAAGGGAGCACGGTGGCTCTCGAAGATAGACCTCGGATCAGGCTATCTCCAGCTCAGAGTGAGAGATAAGGATGTGCAGAAGACATCCTTCAGATGTCAGTGTGGCAATTACGAGTTCTTGTTTATACCATTTGGCGTGACCAACACTCCATTAGTGTCCATGGGACTCACGAATAGGATCATTTATCCATACCTTGATCGATTTTTAGTAGTCTTCATCGATGACATTCTGATCTAATCGGCTTCTGAGGTGGAACATTCATATCAATTATAGGTAGTACTACACACACTCCGAGAGAACCATATTTATGGAATGCTCTCGAAGTTCCATTTTTGGATCTGAGAGGTTCACTTTCTAGGACAAGTCATATCAGAGGCTGGATTTGCAGTGGATCTAGTGAAGATTGAGGCAATACATGCCTGAGAGCCACCCATGAGTGTGACGAAGGTACAGAGTTTCATGGGTTTGGCTGGACATAACTGAAGATTTGTGCCAGACTTATCCAGATTTTCATAACTACTATCAGTATTGATGAAGAAGGGGAAACACATCGTTCGGTCAGAGAAATGCCCGTAGAGATTTCAGAAGCTGAGCCAGAGGATGACTAGTTCCCCCATCATGTGGATTTCAAAGGAGGTCATAGGGTACTTAGTTTACTACGACACATCAAGGGCAGACATAGATGTTTCCTGATGTAGGAGTGAGCAGTGATCACATATGGTTCTTGAAAGATGATAAAGAATGAGAATAACTATGCTACCCATAACCTGGAGTTGGCAATAATGGTTTTAGCCTTGAATTTGTGGTGACACTATCTAATGGACGAGCGTTTTACCGTGTACTCTGATCACAAGAGACTCAGGTATATCATTTCTCCGAAGGACCTGGACCTAAGATAGTGGCATTGGCTTGAGTTCCTACAGGAATATGTCTTCATGATTGTCTATACTAATGGGAAGGGGAATGTTGTAGAAGATGCACTCAATAGGAGGTTTGGTATACAACTTCTAGGCGAGGCAACAGATAAGCTGGATGCTTTACAGATATCCTTTGTGGATAGAGATGGAGAAAATACTCTTCAGTATCTTATAGTCACTCCCCCACTCCTTCAGTGATTCAGGGAGGCACAACATCATGACGCTGACTAAGTATTTTCTCATTCTTTAGTTGTTTTGTATTTCAGTTTTACTTTTACCTTTATAGATGGGCTTGTATTTCGGCCCCTTTACTTTTATCACTCTTTTGGTTATACAGTTTTCTTGCGTTCGTATCTTATTGTGTGCTTGGTTATGTGATGTTACAGGTTATAATGGCAAATCCTTCCTAGTTTTATGGAAAACTCTTTTCGTTTCTAGTCGTCATCCCCTGGCCTCTGGAAGGTGGGTCTGGGGTAGTCACGGAATGGGCCCTGGGGGGCACCTAAACTAAAACCTCCCTCTGATACAAATTTCTCACGACCCATCCGCTGGGGCCCATGCCGTGACTACCCCAGGCCCGCCTTCCATAGGTTAGGGGCTAGAAACTAGCATCGAAAGGCATTTTCCTTAAAACTAGGAAGGAATTTCCTTTATAACCTGTAACCTCACGTAACCATGAACAAAGTAAGATATGATCACAAGCAAACTGTGTAACCCAAAGTGTGCTGAAAGTCATGGGGCTGGAATACAATCCCAACATTAAAGGTAAAAGTAAAACTAAAATAAAAAACAACTAAATAAAGAGAAAAGATAGTTGTTGGAGCATCCTCCGATGTTCCTTCCTAAAAGGTAGGTACAGATCCCATCCACAGCACTCCAAGCCCACTCGTCTCCTCTATGTACCGACACACCATATGGTCTACCTCCGGGCACCATCCAGTCCCGGTACTCTCAGCCTCATTCATCGCTATTTGTCCCCTACATCCAACGCAACAAGGTACAGACATATACTGTGCAGGGTTGAGTATAACAATACTCATTAGGGACCCCGAGACCCTCAAAGTCTCACAAAAAACACCAAGGATAAACCAAAAAAGTATGAAATCAACAGATAACCCTACATAGATATATTCCAATACATATACCGATGTTATCAAGTAATCGAACTCAATCATGATGGAAACATAGAGATACTGAATCAACTCACAACCAGATTTATACTAGGTGTAGTAAAAAGTAACATCCCTAGTCACATTGTTGCAAATCATGGCTGTTGGGGATCCCCAATTCTATCGAGTATAGTGGGCATGTCGCGTCACATAGAGGCGCATCCCACAAACCTTGGACTACTGAGGTACTCCTCATTTCATGTATCATGGTTCTTCCATGTCATACAGTGGTTCTCCCTATAGTGACTTGCTGAGGTACTCTTCCTCTCGAGTACCGTTGGTCTACCGCGTCACACAGAGCTGCTCCCCACCGTAGCCTGCTGAGGTACTCCTACTGTTGTGTACCATGGGTTTTTTGCATCACACAGAGGAACTCCCCACCGCGGGTCTACCGCGTCACACATGAGTCGCTCCCCACTAGGCTTTTCAAGTCACTATAAGTCAAAAAGGACAATAGTCATCAGGTCTTAGTCAGCTACTAGGTTCCAGCACTATGCATGCTCGTCTCTAGGAGGATCCGCTCCACGAGCTACTGATCGATATTCCAACTGCCCTGATGTCCCATGAAGAATCATCTCAAAGGTCTGCCACATCATAGGGATCTCAACGCAATAGACGGTGAATCAATCGGACACCCGGTCTGTGAGTTATTAGCCTTTCAGTCCCGAGGTCCCGTTTGGATACGTGTTCGATCCAACCATATTGTTCCCCATATTAATCCAAAACTCCAGTGGGGTATACTCAATGGGACCGTATCACTCCAATATTTCCAGCGCCGTTGACATTTTTTCAAACAGACTTCTGATGCCAATGTTATGGCCAAACGATTGTAAATCGGTTCTAGTGGGCCCGAGTCTGGTCGGACCCAGTCAAACTGACCCTAACCTTTGGGTTCGGCTCGGTCCAAGATGGATCAGAGAGGTCACGAGCGGCGTGGCCAGGGTGGCTCATAGGATCATGGGAGGGGCGGCCGGGGTAGCTCGGTTGGTTACAGATGACACGTGCGGGGCGGTGTGGACGAACATGGCCGGGGCGGCTCGGAATCCCATGGGCGGCGCGGTAGGGTCATCCCCAAAGGCCACGGGCGGCCCTGCCCGGGCAGCTCGGAAGGTCATGGGCAGGGCGGCTGGGGCAGCTTGGACGACCATGGGCGGCGCGGCTGGGTCATCTCGGAAAGATGCGACTTGGCAGGATGGTAACATCTCAACGGTTGACACCCATCCCACGAGGCACATGCCATGGCTACCCCATGCCCTCATTCCAGAGGCCAGGGGCAGGCGACTGGCCCCAAAAGTCGTTATTTCTATAACATTGAAGGCATTAACTTTATAACCTATAACCTCACATAACCAAGCACACAGTAATATACGAACACTAGAAAACTATATAATCAAAAGTGTGTAGAATGTAAAGGGGCCGAAATACAAGCCCAACAGTAAAGGTATAAGTGCAACTGAAGTACAAAAAAATTGACGAAAGAGAAAGGACAATTACTGGATCTTCATCTGAGGTTCCTACCTGAAGGGTAGGTACATATCACCTCATCATCACTCCACGTCCACCCATCTCCTCTGCGTACCGACATGCCATATGGTCCACCTCTAGGCACCGTCCAGTCCTGGTACTCTCAGCGTCAGTCAGCGTTGTCCATCGTCTGCATCCAACACAACAAGGTGTGGGAATAGCCCGTGTGGGGGGTGAGTATAACAATACTCAGTGGGGACCCCGAGACCCTCATGGTCTCACAAAACCCACCAAGGATAAACCAAAAATAATGAAATCTATATATAACCCTACTTATGTATGTGCCCATACATATACCTAGGTTATCAAGTAATCCATCTCAATCATGAGGAAAACATAGATATACTGACTCATCTCACACCAGGATTTATTCTAGGGGTAGTTACAAGTAACTTCCCTAGTCACATCGTCGAAGACCTTGGCTGCTGGAGATCCCCTCCTGTAACGAGTATTATGGGCCTGCTGCGTCACACAGAGGCGCTTCCCACAAACCTAGGACTACTGAGTTAATTCTCATATCGAGTATTGTGGGTCTACCGTGTCACACAGAGGAATTCCCCACCATGGGTTTGCTACATAACACAGAGTCTCTCCATCTTGTGACTTGTTGAGGTACTCCTCCTATCGAGTATCGTGGGCCTATCGCGTCACAGAAATGAACTCACCACCATGGCCTGCTAAGGTACTCCTCCTGTCATGTAACGTGGGTATGCCGCATCACATAGAGTTTCTCGCCACTATGGGTCTACCGTGTCACACAGAGGCACTCCCCACTGGGCATATCAAGTCACTCCAAGTGGAAAATGTTAGCAGTCTCTAAGCCTCATCCATCAACAGGGTTCCTGCACTACGCTCACTCATCTACCAGTGGGCCGGACCAAACCCAGCAGGGTCAAGCAGGGTCGACCCGAAACAGGTCGGCCCAGGCCGGGTTGGTCCGACTAGGTCGGACCAGTCTCGGGCCCACTCTGACCCATTTACACTCTTTTGGCCATAAATTTGGCATTGGACATCCGTTTGAGGAACCATTAGCTGTGCTGGGTATCTTGGAGTGAGACAGTCCATTTTAGTATACCCCACTGATGTTTTGGATTAATATGGGGAATAGTCGGGTTGGATTGAAAACGAATCCAACTGGGCCCCCGTGACTAAAAGGCTACTAACTCACAGACTGAGTCTCTGATTTATGCATCGTCTATTGCATTGAGACCCCTATCACGTGGGGGAAATTATAGATGGATATTCACGAGACTTTGTGCTAGTTGGAGTGTTGACCAGTAGCTCGTGGAGCGGATCCTCCCAGAGATGAGTGATCATAGTGTGAGAACCCAGTAGTTGGTCGAGACATGATGACTACTGACTTTTTCGACATGAAGTGACTTAACATGCCCAGTAAGGAGCGCATATGTGTGACACGGAAGTCCCACAGTGGGGAGCACATCTATTTGATGTGGCAGGCCCAAGGTACACGATAGGAGAAGTACCTCAGCAGGCCATGGTGGGGAGTGCCTCTATGTGACGCGGCAGACCCATGGTACTCGACAGGAGGAGTACCTCAGCAAATCATGAGGGGAATAGCCTCTGTGTGAAACGGTATACTTATGGTTGGGAGTGCTTCTGTGTGACGCGGAATACCCACAGTACTCGACAGGAGAAGTACCTTAGCAGACCAATGTTTGTGGGAAACACCTATGTGTGACACGGTAGGCCCACTATACTCGATAGAGGAGGGTATCTCCAGAAGCCTAGGTGTTCGGCGATGTGACATGGGATGTCACTTATTACTACCCCTAGAATAAATCCTAGCATGAGCTGATTCAGAATCTTGGTGTTTTCCACAAGATTGAGATGGATTACTTGATAAATTAGGTTTATGTTTGGGTATATACCAAAGTAGAGTTATCTATTGATTTTATACTTTTTGGCTTATCCTTGGTGGTTTTTTTGAGTCCTTGATGGTCTCGGGGTCTCTATTGAGAATTGTTATAATCACCCTTACATGGGATATGCCCGCACCTCGTTGTGTTTGATGCAGACGATGGACAACAATGACTGAGGGTGAGAGTACCAAGACTGGATGGTTCCCGGAGGTGGAACATAAAGTGTGTTGGTACGTAGAGGAAATCAGTGGAAGTGTAGTGATGAGGAGGCGATCTCTACCTAACCTTTAGGTAGGACCCTCATAGGACGATCTAGTAGCAGTCTTTTCTCATTCATTAGTTGTTTTTTATTTCATTTGTACTTGTACCATTACTATTGAGATTTTATTGTAGCACATTTGGCCACGGGTGGTGCTGCTGGGGTGGCTCGGAGGGCTGTGGCTTGGCGGGATGGTGAAGGCTTGGTAGATGGAAGCGAAGGCCCAACGGATGGTGGTGGATGGCGGTAGCGGCTTTGCACAATCGGTGGCGGTGGCTCGGCCTGGACGGCGGTGGCAGTGGGTGGTGCGGTGGGGCCGCTGGTGGTGGAGCCGTGGGGCGCAGTGGTCGTGCGTGACATTGAGCGGCTCAGCCGTGGGGTGCTGTGAGGTCGTGAAGGTCGTGAGTCGGCGGTGGCCATGGGGTGGCATTATTGCACCGTCACTTTCATCTTGTTCAACACCACAAATCATCACAAGATTTTTGGAGGGGTTGGGCCATGCTTGTTTGACTAGTATCCTCTGTGTTAGGGTGGTAGAATAGGGCTCAACAAAAACCTGAATAAAACTTCATGCTTTACAACCCCCCGCAATGATTTATTCCAAATCCTAAAAAAGAATTCAAGTGAGGAACATGGGAAAAGTATTAATACACAAATAAAACCCCTACCATGGATTGTTCGTCGACGGAGATCGTCAGGGAGGAGATGATTTCATTGGGGAGGTAAATACGATTGTTTTTTTAATACCAATGGTGGGGAGTGCCTCTGTGTGACGTGGTAGAACCACAGTACACGACAGGAGGAATACCTCGCAGGCCACGGTGGGGAGGGCCTCTGTGTGACGTGGCAGACCCACGGTACTCGATAGGAGGAGTACCACAACATGTCATGAGGAGGAGCACCTCTGTGTTACATGGAAGACCCATGGTGGGGAGCGCCTCTATATGAAGTGGCATACCCACTGTACTTGAGAAGAGGAGTACCTCAACAGTCCAAGGTTTATGGGAAGCACCATGGTATGACGCGACAGGCCCACAAAACTCGATAGAGGAGGGGATCTCTAGTAGCCGAGGTGTTCGATGATGTGACTGGAGACGTTACTTGTTATTACCCCAAGAATAAATATTGGTGTGAGATGAGTCAGTATCTCTGTGTTTTCCTCATGACTGAGATGGATTACTGGATAATTTAGGTATATGTATGGTCATATACCTATGTTGGGTTATCTGTTGATTTCACACTTTTTGGTATATCCTTGGTGGTTTTTGTGAGATCTTGAGGATCTCAGGGTCCCTAAAGAGTATCTCTATACTCACCCCAACTGATGGAAAGTGGAGAGCTCAGCTCCAGGCAGCTGAGGCTTAGGATCATTGCACTCTATAGATTATACAAGTTCTGATCTATGTCTACTACACCTTCTCTGTTTTACTTATAGACACAGGTTCTAGTAATTCTTTTATTGCCACTGCCCTCGTTCGGAGCTCGGAGATTCCGACGGAGACCTTGGCTCAATCCTTATGGCTAGAGACTCCTACGGGAGGAGATTCGATAATTACCCACTGGTGCCCGTAGTGTGAGCTTACTTTAGGAGGTGAGAGATTCGGCTGGGATCTCCTAGTAGTGGCGTCGAGGCATTACGACGTCATCTTGGGTATGGACTTGTTATCTACAGTCCATGCACAGATATACTATATTAGGCACAAAGTGTGGTGTGTCCTCACGGATGGGACTAGGTTTACCTTAACCAACGATAAGGGAGCCTTTGCAACACTGGATGGACTTCCCTGGAGGAGAGTGAAGCCGATCACTCATCACCTGGCTAGCCTTACCCTCAGAGCTATTGATGTGGAGAGTCCGAGCTATCCTGTAGTGGTGGACGAGTACACATATGTTTTACATGATGATGTATCAAGTCTACGTCCTCATAGGGAGGTAGACTTTTACATTGACTTTTACCCAGGACGACCCCGATATCTACACTAGCATATCAAATGGCTCCTGGTGAGCTTTGTGAGCTGCTGGTATACCTGGAGGACTTGAAGGGTAAGGGATTCATTCAACTCAGTGTTTCTCCATGAGCAACCCCAATTTTGTTCACCAAGAAGGCATATGGGAGTTTGAGAAATTGTGTCCAATATTGGTGACTAAACTAGGTGACCATGACGAATAAGTACCCACTCTTGAGGATTGCTGAACTCTTTGATCAGTTGAAGAGAGCACGATGGTTCTCGAATATAGACCTCAGATCAGGCTATCACCAGCTCAGATTTCGAGGCGAGGATGTATAGAAGACGACCATCAGATGTTGGTATGGCCATTACGAGTTCTTGATTATTCTATTTGGCTTGACCAACACTCTAGTAGTGTTCATGGGACTCATGAACATGATCTTTGAGCCATACCTTGATCACTTTGTAATAGTCTTCATCGATGACATTCTAATCTACTCGGCTACTGTGGAGGAGCATGCCTATCACTTACAGGTACTACTGAACACGCTCATAGAGCACCATCTTTATGGTATTCTCTCGATGTTATAGTTTTGGATCCAAGAGGTTCAATTTCTGGGGAATTCTATATCGGAGACTGGAGTTGCAGTGGATCTAGTGAAGATTGAGGCAATACTTGCTTGGGAGCCACCCAAGAGTGTGACGGAGGTACAGAGATTCATGGGTTTGGTAGGATATTACTGGAGGTTTGTGTTAGACTTATCCAGATTTGTAGAACCACTATCAGCATTGACGATGAAGGGGAAACCATTACTTTGGTCGGAGAAATGCCAGCGGAGTTTTCAAGAGATGATGCAGAGGTTGACTAGTGCCCATATCTTGAGGCTTCCAGAAGAGGGAATAGGGTACATAGTTTCATACGACACACCAGGGACTAGACTCGAATGTGTCCTGATGTAGGATCGAGCATTGATCGCTTATGGTTCTCAACAGTTGAGACATCACAAGCATAACTATGCTACCCATGACCTGGAGACAGCAGTAGTTGCTTTCTCCTTGAAGATTTGGTGACCCTATCTGACATGTGAGCATTTTAGCGTGTACTCTGATCACAAGATTCTGAGGTATATCTTCTCCCAGAATGAGATGAACCTGAGATAACAACATTGGCTTGAGTTCATCCAAGACTATGACTTCGAGATAGTCTATACTCATGGGAATGGAAATGTTGTAGCTGTTGCACTCAGCAAGAGGTCCGGTATACAACTGCTAGTCGAGGTGACAGAGCACCTGGAAGATTTACAGATAACCTTTGTGGATAGAGATGGAGAATCTTTTCTTCAGTCCCTTAGAGTCACTCCCCTACTCCTTTAGCAAGTCATGTAGGCACAACGTGGGGACGCTGACTATGTCTTTTCTCTTTCATCAGTTGTTTTGTATTTCTGTTGTACTTGTACCTTTACTGTTGGGCTGTATACCAGCTCCTTTACATTCAGAAATTTTTTGTTTCTATATTTTTCTTGTGTTTGTATCTTATTGTGTGCTTGGATACATGAGGATACATGTTATACAGGAAATGCCAACCATGTTTTATGGAAAATGCCTTTTGGTGTTAGTCTCTAGCATATAGCATATGGGAGGCAGGCCTGTGGTAGTCACGACACAGGCCCTGGGGGGACCTGAACTAAAACCTCCCTCTGATACTAATTTTTCACGACCCGTCCCCCAGGGCCGGTGCTGTGACAACCCTAGGCCCACCATCTATAGGCCAGGAGCCGGTGACTAGCAGTGAATGTCCCTTTCCCTAAAACTGTGTAGGCAATTCCTTTATAAACTATAACCTCACATAACCAAGAACATTGTATGATACGATCACAATCAAACTGTATAACCAAAAGGGTGATGAAAGTAAAGGAGGTGGAATACGATCCCAACAGTAAAGGTACATGTACAACTGAAATACAAAACAACTGAAGAAAGAGAAAAGCCAACTGATGGATCGTCCTCTGAGGTTCCTACTTGATGGGTAGGTACAGATCGCATCCTCATCACTCCACGTCCACCCATCTCTTCTGTGTACCGACATGTTGTATGGTCCACCTCTGGGCACCGTCCAGTACTGGTACTCTCATCTTTAGTCAATGATGTCAGTCTTCGGCATCCAACACAACAAGGTGCGGGTATAGCCCTTGTAGGACTGAGTATAACGATACTCAGTAGGGACCACGATACCCTCAAGGTCTCACAAAAACCACCAAGGATAAACCACAATGTATGAAATCAACAGATTACCCTACATAGGTATAATCCTATACATATACCTAAGTTATCAAGTAATCCATCTCAATAATGGGGAAAACAAAGAGATACTCACTCAACTCACCCCATTATTTATTCTAGGGGTAGTAACAAGTAACATCCCTTGTCACGTTTTCAAACACCTCCTCTTATAGAGATCCCCTCCTCTATCGAGTATATTGGGCCTTCCATGTCACACAGAGGCACTTCCCACAATCCTCGGAATGCTGTGGTACTCCTGATTTCGAGTACCATGGGTCTGTCGGGTCCACAGAGGCGCTCCCCACCATGATTTTGCCGCTTCACACAGAGGTAATCCCCCTCGCGACTTGTTGAGGCACTCCTCCTGTCGAGTACCGTGGGTCTTCCATGTCACAGAGAGGCGCTCCCCATCGTGGCCTACTGAGGTACTCATCATGTCGTATACTGCAGGTATTTCACGTCACACAGAGGCACTCCCCACTATGGGACGTCCGCATCACCTAGAGGCGCTCCCCACTAGGACTTTCAAGTCACTCCAAATTGAAAAGTTCAGTAGTAATCATATCTCAACTTGTTATTGGGTTCCTGCACAATTCTCGCTCATCTCCAAATTTATCTTCTCCATGAGCTACTAGTCGATACTCCAACTACCACGAAGAATCATCTCAAATGTCCTCCACATCATAGAGGTCTCAACTTAATAGGCAACGCATCAATCAGACACCCGGTCTGTGAGTTATTAGCCTTTTAGTCCTAGGGGCCTGGTGGGATTTTTGCTCTGTCCAACCTGACCGTTTCCCATCTTAATCGAAAACTTTAGTGGGTTATACTCAATGGAACCTTATCACTCCATGATTTTCAGTGCCACTGACGGTTCGTCAAACTAACATCTGGTGCCAATGTTATGGCCAAAAGAGTGAAAATGGGTCATAGTGGGCTCTAGTCCGGTCTAACCCGGCCAGACTGACCCTGCCCGACCCGCCCCGTTAGGTTCGGCCCATTACTTGGAGGATCAGAGAGGCTACGAGCGGTGTGGCTAGGGTGGCTTGTAGGGCCGCAGGGGGCGCGGCGGGGGCGGATTGGAGTGCCACAAGTGACTCAGACGGGGCGGCTCGAAAGGCAGCAGGCAGCGTGGCCAGGGCGGCTCAGAAGCCTGTGGGCAGCGCAACCGGGGAAGCTCGGAAGTCCACGGGCGGCGCGGCCGGGGCGGCTCAAAAGGACACGGGTGCTGCGATCGGGGCGGCTCAGAAGCCCACGAACGGCTCACCCGTGTCAGCTCGGAAGGCCACGGGCGGCACGACCGGGGTGGCCCAGAAGGCAGCGGGTAGTGTGGCTGGGTGGCTTGGAAACCCACGGGTGCTGCCACCGGGTCGGTTCAAAAGGTCGTTTCTTGGCAGGACAGCAATGGCTCGGTGGACGACACCCATCCCATGGGTCCCGTGTCGTGACTACACCAGGCCCGACTTCCATAGGCCAGGGTCTGCTGACTAGCACCAAAAGGGATTTTCACTAAAACTAGGAAGGCATTACCTTTATAACATGTAACATCATGTAACCAAACACACAATAAGATACAAAAAAATGAAAATTATATAACCAAAATAGTTCTGAAAGTATTGTTGTCAGAATACAAGCCAAACAGTAAAGGTAAAAGTACAACTGAAATACAAAACAACTGAAGAAAAAAAAGACAGCTACAGGATCGTCCTCCGAGGTTCCTACCTGAAGGGTAGGTACAATGTAGAGACCCATAGCTTTAAGTACATTGACATTACATTTCTTTTGTGTAATACTTAATACATGACAAAAATAGACACCCAAAGACCATATTAGTTTAGTGTATTTGGAAACATGGAACATAATCTTCTAATCATGTTGAAAGATCTTCAACATCTCCCATAAAGATCTCCCCCTTTTGTTTTCTTACCTAAAACCTTTCTTTATATCCTGGGGAAAAGAAAACATATAAAGGGTGAGTTCAAATGCTCAGTAAGGGTAAACATGGAGAAAATAAAATAAACCATATACATTTGAATTTAAAAACATGAACATAATGTTTAAACATCAAAATATTGAGCAATGATATAAAACATGTATGTACGTAAGGCATATATCAAAATGGAACGACAGTCATGCTTAAATACCATGGGGAATAAAACATGTAATTGTGGAAAACCATTAAGAACATGATATTATTTCTATAGTATCCAAGGCATTGCCGCCAAGACCATCATAGTGGACAAAGTCCCTTACTGAATCGAGTTCACTCCTCGTTCCAGTACTGTATCACTGAACCAGATTAAATTTCCATTCCATCCATGTCTATACCATGAGATATAAATCGTTACCCAATGCATTGGAGAGAGATATAGGTCCCACCCATCTCATAATGAAATCATTCTTTCTTGTTCCACAAAATAAACATATATCATTCATAATAACCCAATGAATAAAATAGGTTTCATAAACATCATCCCATCATAACATAATCCAGATAAAAGAAATGGATATCATATTATCATAAGAAAAATAAAACCATGTAAATAATGGAGACATTATACTTGAAACATACACATACTAAATAATTTCATCTTAGATGGAATATATTTTTATAAAACATTTGAAATAAATTATTGAGGAAAATATCCTTTCTTCTTCAAAATCATTTTATTTTCTCAAAATGCCTTGAAATTTTAAAAGAAATGGATTTTTTTGAAAATAATCCTGAAATTTATTAGAGGAAGATTCATTGAATTAAGTCTTTATGAAACCGTAAAAATCCATTCACGCCGTATAAGTTAAAAAAATATTCTTCTCGTACTTTTGCCGGAAAAGTCAAAAAGTACCTTATATAGTAACCAAAGGAAAGATTCCTTACATAAAATGTGGTAAAGAGTCAACATAGGGTAAAAATAACTTTAAAGATACATGGAATAATAGTACAAAATTTATGAAAACATTTTTATAAAACATGGACATGGATGATAAACATAACCTTATTAAATACTTACGTATAAGCAATCTCGGATATAAATGAGATTTGAAAACATATCACTTACCTTATGTCCAATTTCTTTTATATGTGTCAAAGACTCTTTTATAGTGGGTCTAAAAATATTATTATCTTGTAACAGAACCATAATAATATTTATGATATCTTACATGATTCACATACGAATTTATATTACCCGTTTTTTTATCTATTCAATGTTAAAGCAGCGTTTTGGGTAAAATTGTTTCATTTATCATACATGTTTTGACATGTAATTCTTAATATGGTTGCATAGATCATGATTAAATATTTCCAGAATGTAAAACACGATTTATATATAATATATGTTCCTCATATAATAGATTGATAAATGGAATGAAATAAACTGTTCATAGAGATGGTAGGTCGTATGTACGCATGAACATTGTTTTAGTTTCCTTATTAAATTGAATGGAAGTAAGTAAATAACATATACATAAATCCATTATCATTAATATGTCATATATTTCATGATTATTTAATTTATATACTTTATAATCATTCTTGAATGATTATCTTGGAAAATGAATCTCATTGTGTCGTGGACACGGTAATCCATACGTACGCATTAGCTATGATATTGTTCCCATAATTATTGAATGGAATTAGAGTGGATGATATAATATCTCATAATTAGTATCATGTTAAAATAACCATATATAGTTATTCTTTACACAGTTATACCCATCCAAGTAAGGTGGTGGTGGAAAAACATATTACACCATGGTGTGGAGACAGTATTTCTTACATACACACGCACGATAATTTCATTTATCGTAGGATGGATAGAAAGTGAAAAAGGGTTGGTTAATATTTATAATAACATATCAGTATATGAGTGATATTGATGTTATTACTTTATTATGAAAAAATAAAAGAAGATGATGTAGAAGAAGAAATGAACTTTAAAGAATCGGTAAAGGATATTACCTCTTCTTCGAAGCGCCTCTTCTAAACCTCCTCGTAGGGCACTAAAGTGGGTCTTTGAAGAAGTTCAGGACCTCTAGTCTGTTTCTAGGGAAGTGTATAAGTGAAATGGTAAGGGTTTGGCCGATCAAGAAGGCTCAAAGTGGTGTGAGGAGGAGAGGGATGAGGTTCCCTTTTATAAGGGATGAGAGGGGCACCTTTGGAAACAAAAGAATTATTAATTTATAATAAATTCAAACCCAACATAAAAACATCAAAAATGACTTAAATTAGAATATGAAATGAGATAGGGTTGTAATCACATCAAAAAATAAAATTTATACATGTTTGGAATTTAATTTAAACCATATCAATTTGATTTATCCTTATTTAATCTGTTTAAATATATTTGGGGTAATAATAATCAAAATTTTAAATTGTTATAAATAATTATATATGTGTTATGAATTTTCCATAATTGGATACTTTATAAAATTTTAGACCATATAAATTTTAATTTATAATTTTTATATAAATTTGTGATTTTTAAACAATTTAATAACATGTTATTTTTATAAATTATCAATAGTGTCAATTTTTACACTATTCATTTATTTGAAATTAAATAAAATCCAAATAGAAGCTATATTTGAAAAAATAATATTTAATATATTCCTAACATGTAATATGAATCTAAAAAATATGTGGAGCACATTAATTAGTTCGTATAATATTTATTTTAATATTTGTAAAACTGATTATTTGATATTTTTCTTAATAAAATAGTTACTACAACATTTTTGTTTAATTATTTAATATACTTATTTTTTCATAAAAATTAAAAATAAAATACTATTATGTAGATAAATATAATACATTCCATAAAAATATTTTTACTCTAATTTATCATCTAAAAAACACAACACTTAAATTGTTATATTTATTAAATTATGAAGGGGACAACATTGACATCATTTAAAATAAAATAATATATGTGTCAAAATCTCTTTTATAAGGCCCCAAATGGTAAACTATTAAACCAAACGATCCTTATGGTTTACATGTACATTAAAAATAAGTTTTTTTCAGGTGTTTGTGCCTTTTATGGTCACTATTACCTTAAAAAAACTGAATTATTGATTTTTAACTAAATAAACACTTTCTGCATCACTATTGTGTCACCATTAATGATAATTATTTAATCTCTAAGAATTATAAATAAATTCAAACGATGTAGAGAATTTTATTATATTTCTGTATACTATTCATGTTCGAAGATTTATTAAGTTTATCAAGAAATTAAAATTATTACACTTATAAGATATAAGAGAGTGTAATGTTGTCACATTCTTTAGTATTAATAATAATTATATAATTTTCACTATCAAAAGTCTAATAAATGTATCTATTCTGACCCTTAGGTGATATTGGTCATATTTTATTCATTCAATAGATTTGTTTCATGTGTTAGGGTAATTTTATAATCTTATTTTTACCCTTAATTACATGATTTACCTTTAACTGTAGTAAATAAAAATTACCATAGTCATTATTCATAATATCAAAAAAAATAAAAGTTACCTATTAACATAATTTGGACTCACTGAATATTAATATTGAATCCATTTTTCAAAATTTAAAACACATGAGTTGCAGTAATTAATTTAAAATTAATCATGTTGTTAAGAAAATGGGTTTTTAAAGTTAAATCATTGTCAAAGATTCAAATTTTTTTACCAATGAATTCAATGTAAAATTAATGGAAATGAATTTCATTATATTAAATGGTAAAAAAATATTCTATTTATACTTTAAACCCATTAAATATTATAATTTAACCATATAAATTATCTTGATGAAAAATGTTGTTTTTAATTTATAGTTTGTGTCTGTTTACTATTCATCAAAATATGAAAGTTAACAGAAAAATATAAAAAATTTATCCAAATTAAATTATTATATCCTTATTGATATAAATAATTTTATTTTGTCTAATTGAACTTATAAACGTGTCAAAAACTAGATTTAATGTGGGTTCTCCATCAAAAGGCGGTAAAACTGCATTTAAAAAAAAATACTTCTTTTATCGAAAAATTGATTTTGTTTTCATATATCATTCTATAAAATGTGTAAGTCGATTTATAATGTTATAAAATTCAAAATTCGGTTAATATTATTCATAACGGCTAGTTCATAATATTATAATAATATGTCATTGTTTAGTGAAACTCGATATTGTGTACAATGCAAGCTATCATGGAAGGTCGCTCTAGCGTGTATTTCATGCCAAGTCAGGGTTGCGTGTAGAGAAAGATTAGTTTGGTGTCACATATAACATACTCAAAATATAGTTTAGTTATACATTGATGAAAATCTATACTTGGTGTTGTGTAAAATGAATTTTATTTGAAGGAAATTGAAATTGTGTGCATCACAAGCCATGAATAGTGTTGCGTATACTATAAGATAATACTGGGTTGCATATATCACAAGATAATCTTGGTGAAGCATAAAAAAATACATCAAAGAAATTAAAATGAAAAATTCTCATAAAAAACAGGTCGTTACATTCTACCCCCCTTAAAATGAATTTCTCCCTCGAAATTCTTCAGGGTAATAAATGGTTTTCTACTTGAAATTATCTCTCATAGAAACCCACATCATAAAAAGGATTACTAAAATAGAATTTTAAAAAGTAACGTTAGAAAACATAACAGATACCAAAAGTAATTCATCACTGGGTTTCCACATAGGAGAATATAGGTGAAAATATAGATATGGAAGAGAAATCTAACCATTATGTTCTGATGGAGAGTGGTAGATAACATGGCTATGAAAAGTCCAAAAATCACAAAGCAATAAATATATGATGATCTAAGGTTCCATCTGATTCATCAGATATGAGATTAATATGAAATCATTTTTAGTTTTCAGGATCATTTCCCTAACATTGATAAATTTTTACATATGGAGAAACACTTACTTAAATTAAGTGTAATATCATCATTGGTAATTCCATGAACAATTTCCACCTCAACTCTTATTTTAAGAAATGAAGTGAAAATTTTCATTCTCGAAGTATTAGCAGATCATGCAATAGAATGATAGCTCATTCCATCTGTCTCAAACATAAGGTTAGCAAAAAGTATTTAAATATAAATAAGTCTATCTATGGTGAGATTAATTGTATATGGTCCCAAAAATGGACTTATACTACATCTATCATAACAGTTAATAAAATAAAACTAGTTTCTACTAACTAGGGACTTCCTGTTGTCCAGTGGTAGTCGATAAAGGCCTATCTCACTTGAGTTGTGGGTTCGATTCCTACAACCTTGTCTGACGCAATGGGTTGTCGTCCGTCCTGCAGGTTATCCATTTTCTAAAACATCACCATTATAACATTCCATAAATAATATCGAAAAAATGGTTCTAGCCTTAAACAATAATATTTGATGTCCAAATTAATCCATTCAAATATTTAGGCTTATCAAAAATACTTCTAACCAATCTCATTGTATAAAGTAAATGACTACTAGAAAGGTCACATAACAAGAACTTGAATACCATCATTTATCCCACATATATCATAAGATATATCTTATTGATCGCATTCCAAACATGTGAATACAGTAATCATGCATTCTCTCGAAACATAAATTACCATAAAACCTTAGTGAAAACATGAATGCTGTCAAAAGGTAACTATTTCCACATACCAAAATCCCAAAAATTCTATATAATCAAACCATGATATCACTTTGTCCTTATATCAGTCATGAGCTCATTAATACTATCAAACATTTCATTATCTCATTTTCCCTTATTTATTCACATATTTGGTGCTTTCCAAAAATATTTCAATCAGTTTTCATGGTTACCAGTACCATTCAACATATACTTTCAAATAATCAAGGAAAAACAATAGTTTAAAAATCCTCATATTTTTCTTTATTCCATAGTACCATACAGTATTCATGATAAAAATACAATAATTACACTAGATTCTTAAACCATTGACTGGGATTCTTTATTTTATTCCTCAACACTTCTTTCATCTCATATATCATTTTTAGTCTCTTTATCATCATCAACATAAATACTACCTATACAACCATGATGATTCTCATCATGATATTTTCCCTTAGGGAATTGGTTTGCACAATGGCCATAAAATCCACATTTAAAACATTTTATCGTTGTTGTTGTCTTAGCAATACCACTCTCCTTGTCCATTTTGTTAGCTGAACATTTTCCGTTGAAATTACTAGCTTTGTGTCCATCTTTTCCACACACAAAGCATCTTCCAGATCATTTGAAACATTCTCCTTGATGCCTCTTTCCACATGACTTAAATGAGGGAAATTGAAGTTTCTTTCCTCTATGATCATCATGAAACCCCATCTTTCTCTTATTAGCTGAGTCAGGAATCATACCAAATTTGAGATTATTAATCATATTATGAGATTGCTGAGTAGGAATAATAACGATGTTTCTCCTTCCTAATACCATTTTATTTGGTAGCTCATGAATAATATCATTCCATTGTCCATCATAATTTTCATTAACATGATTCTTCTTTTTGTCAGCCATTTTCTAAAACCCAAAATGAATAGTGTGAGAGGAAAAAATCACGCCAGGAAAACAACATAATAAAAGGGTTGTACATCAAATATCTAAAATTTAGGTTTAATTCTATGATCGTTACCATAATTCTAGGACTATAACCTATACGTATACTTAAAATTTGGGACATCCTTAGACATAACTTAGTAATATCTCTAGGGATTTCAATAAAGTTTTCGCATCCTAGTTTCCAAAGGTTAACCAAACCTTCACTCTGATACCAACTGTAGAGACCCATAGCTTGATGTACATAGACAATACATTACGTTTGCAAAATAAATAAAACATGACAAAAATAGACACCCAAAGACCGTATTAGTTTAGTGTCTTTGGAAAATCGGAATATAATCTTCTAATCATGGCGAAGATCTTCAACATCTCCCACAAAGATCTCCCCCTTTTGTTTTCTTACCTAAAACCATTATTTATATCCTAGGGAAAATAAAACCTATAAATGGAGAGCTCATATTATCAGTAAGGGTATGCAAGGAGAATATAAAACAAACCATATACATTTGAATTTAAAAATATGAACATAATTTTTAAACATCAAAATCTTGAGCAATGACATTAAACATGGCAGTACATAAGGCATTGATCATAATGGATCATCAATCATGCTAAAATAGCTTGGGGAATAAAACATGTAATTGTGGAAAACCATTAAGCACATGATATTATTTCCATAGTATCCAAGGCATTGTTTCCAAGACCATCATAGTGGACAAAGTACCTTACCTAATCGAGTTCACTTCTCATTCCAGTCCTGTATCACTGATCCAGATTAACTTGCCTTTCCAGCCATATCTATATCCTGAGATATAAATATTTACCCAATTCATTGGAGGGAGATATAGGTCCCACCCATCTCTTAATTAAATCATTATTTCGGGTGCCACAAAATAAACATACATCATTCATAATAACCCAACGAATAAAATGGGTTTCATAAACATCATCACATCATAACATAATCTATATAAATGAAATGGATATCATTTCCTCATAAGAAAAATCAGACCATTTAAATAATAGATACATTATACATGAAACATAAAAATACTAAATAATGTCATATTATAGGGAAAATGGTTTTGATAAAACACTAGAAATGAATTTTTGAGAAAAATATCATTTTTTCTTCAAAATCATTTTATTTTCTCAAAATGCCATGAAATTTTAAAATAAAAGGATTTTTTTGAAAATAATGATGAAATTTTTTAGAGGAAGATTCATTGAAATAGCTCTTTATGAAACCATAAAAATCCGTTCACACCGTATAATTTAAAAAAACATTCTTCTCGTACTTTTGAAGGAAAAGTCAAAAAGTACCTTATATGGTAACCAAAGGAAAGATTCCTTCCATACAATATGATAAAAAGTCAACATAGGGTAAAAATAACTTTAAACATAAATGGAAGAATAGTAAACTTTTTATGAAAACATTTTTAGAAAACATGGGCAGGGATAATAAACATAACCCCTGTAAATACTTACGTATAAGCAATCTCGGATAAAAATGAGATTTGCAAAATTATCCCTTACCTTATGTCCAATTTCTTCCATATGTGTCTAAGACTCCTGTATAGTGGGTTTAAACATATTATTAACTTTTAATAAAACCATTACAATATTTATGATATCATACATGATTCACTTATGACATTATATTACCCATTCTTTTTTCAATTCTATGTTAAAGCAGAGTTTTGGGTAAATTGTTTCATTTATCATACATGTTTTGACTTGTAATTATTCATATGATTACTAAGATCATTATTACATATTTCCAGAATGTAACACATGAATTATATATAATATATATTCATCATATAATAGATCGATAAATGGAATGAAATACACCATTAATGGAGACGGTAGGTCATATGTACGCATAAACGCTGTTTTTGTTTCCTTAATAAATTGAATGGAATTAAGTAAATAAAATATACATAAATATAGTGTCATTAAAATGTAATATATTTCATGATTATTTAATATATATTATTTATAACCATTCTTGAATGGTTAACTTGGAGAATAAATCTCATCATGTCATGGAGACGGTAATCCGTACGTACGCACAAGCGATGATATCGTTCCCATAATTATTGAATGGAATTAGAGTGGATGATATAATATCTAATAAATATTATCATGTTATAATAACCATATTTTTTTTATTTGAACCATTATACCCATCCAAATAAGGTGGTGGTGGAAAAACATATTACATCATGGCGTGGAGACGGTATTCCGTACGTACGCACGTGCAGTGACTTTGTTTTCCATAGGATTGATAGAAGGTGAAATAGGGTTGGTTCATATTTATAATAAAATATCAGTATATGATTGAAAATGATGTTATTAATTTATTTTGAAACAACAAAAGAATAGAAATTTGAAGAAGAAATGAACTTTATAGAATCGTTAAAGGATATTACCTCTTCTTCAGCGCGCCTCTTCTAAACCTCCTCGTAGGGCACTAAAGTTGGTCTTTGAAGAAGACAAGGACCTCTAGTATGTTTATAGGAAATTGGAGAAGATAAATGGGCAGGGGTTGGATGAGATTGATGGCTCAATGTGTTGTGAGGAGGAGAGGGTGGAGGTGCCCATTTATAAGGGAGGAGAGGGGCACCTTTGGAAAAATAAGAAATATTAATTTTTAATAAATTCAAACCCCACATAAAAACATCCAAAATGACTCAAAATCGAATATGATATGATATAGGGTTGTAATATCATCAACCAATAAAATTTAGAATTTTTTGGAATTTCTTTTAAACCTTATCAATTTGATTTATCCTTATTTAATCTATTAAAATTTTTTGTGGTAATAATATTCTCAATTTTAAAATGTTATAAATACATAAATATGTGTTTTTAATTGTTTATAATTGGATAAATATTTATATGTTAGACCATATAAATTTTAATTTATAATTTTTAAACATTTTTGTGATTTTTAAACAATTTAAGAACATGTTATTTTTATAAACTATCAATAGTGTCAATTTTGACACTATTCATTTATTTGAAATTAAATAAAATCCAAAGAGAGGCTATATTCGAACCAAAATATTTAATACATTCTTGAAACGTCATATTCATCTAAATAATTTGTGGGCCACATTAATTAGTACATATAATATTTATTTTAATATTTGTAAAACTGATTATTTGATATTTTTCTTAATAAAATAATTACTACAACATTTTTGTATAATTATTTAATATAATTACATGTAGCATAAAAATTAAAAATAAAATACTAAGATTCCGATAAATATAATATCTTCTATAAGAATAGTTTTACTAGAATTTATCATCTTAAAATCATAACATTTAAATTGTTATATTTATTAAATTATGAAGGTGGCAACTTTGACATCATTTAAAATAATATAATATAAGTGTCATAATCTATTTTATATGGCTAAAAATGGTAAAATATTCGACCATTGTATGCTTATGGTTTACATGTACATTTCCAATAAGTTTTTTCAATGTGTTTGTGCCTCTTATGGTCACTATTAGTTTAATAAAAATTGTATTATTGATTTTTCACTAAATAAAACATTTCTGCATCACAATTGTGTCACCATTAATGATAATTATTTAATCCTTAAAAATTATTAATAAATTCAAATGATGTATAAAATTTTATTATATTTCTGGATACAATTAATTTTCTATGTTTTATGAAGTTTATCACAAAATTAAAATTATGACACTTATAAGATATAAGAGATTGACATGTTGTCACTTTCCTTGGTTTCAATAATAATTATATAATTGTCATCATCAAAAGTCCATGAAATGAATCTATTTTGAAGCTTATGTGATATGGGTCGAATTTTATTCATCCAATAGAATTTTGGCAGGTGTTAGGGTAATTTTATAATCATTTTTTTACTCATAATTACACGATTTACCTTTAACTGTAGCAAATAAAAATTACCATAGTTACTATTCATAATATCAACAAAATAAAATTAACCTATTTAAATGATTGGGACCCACTGAATCCAATAATGGAATCCATTTTTAAAAATTAAAAACACATAAGTTGTAGTAATTAATGTAAAATTAATCCTATTGTTATGAAAATGAGTTTTTAACGTTAAATCATTATCAAAGATTGAAATGTTTTTACAGATTAATTCAATGTAAAATTAATGGAAATGACTTGCATTATATTAAATGGTAAAAATATATTCTATTTATACTTTAAAAACATTCAATGTTATAATTTAACCATATAAAATGTCTTGATGGAAAAAGTTGTTTCTAATTAAAATTTAGCGTATTTTTACTAATCATCAAAATATGAAAGTTAACAGAAAAATATAAAAAATTTATCCAAAGTAAATTTTTATATTCTTATTTCAATTAATAAGTTTATTTTGTCTAATTGAACTTATAAACGTGTAAAAAACTAGATTTAATGTGGGTGTGCTATCAAAAGGCGGTAAAACTGCATTTTTTTAAAAAATACTTCTTTTATCGAAAAATTGATTTTGTTTTCATATCTCATTCTAGAATATGTGTAAGATGAATTATAATGTTATAAAAATCAAAATTAGATTGATATTATTTATAATGTCTAGTTCTTAATATTATAATAATATATCATTATTTAGAGAAACTCGGTATTGTGTACAACACAAGCTATTGGGGAAGGTCTATCATGCGTGTAATGCAAGCGAAGTCGGGGTTGTGTGTAAGGAAAGCATCCTTTGGTGAAACATATAACATACTAAAAATATTATTCAGTTATAAATTGATCAAAATCTATACATGGTGTTGTGTAAAATTAATTTTATTCGAAAGAACTTGAAATTGTGTGCATCACAAGCCATGAATAGTGTTGCGTATTATACAAGATAATACAGTGTTGCGTATAGCGCAAGGTAGTCGTGGTGGAGTGTATAAAAAATACATCAAAGAAATTAAAAAGAATAATTCTCATAAAATCTTGGGGCATTACATACAGATCGCCTCCTCAGTACTCCACCTCCACCAGTCTCCTCTTCGTACAGATACACCGTATGGTCCACCTCCAGGCACCGTCCAGTCCTGGTACTCTCAGCCTCAGTCAGCGTTGTCCATCATC
This sequence comes from Viscum album, assembly GCA_963277665.1. NCBI lineage: Eukaryota > Viridiplantae > Streptophyta > Magnoliopsida > Santalales > Viscaceae > Viscum > Viscum album. Next base: position 278,631,454 of record OY728127.1, read on the forward strand.
TGCATCTAACCCCACAAGGTGCGAGCATAACCTGTGTAGGGGTGAGTATAACGATACACAGTAGGGACCCCGAGACGCTCACGGTCTCATAGAAACCACCAAGGATACACCAAAAATTATGAAATCAACAGATAACCCTACTTAGCTATATGCCCATACATATACCTATGTTAGCAAGTAATCCATCTCAATTATGAGGAAACACCAAGATACTGACTCAGCTCACACCAGGATTTATTCCAGGGGTAGTAACAAGAAACATCCCCAATCACATTGTCGAACACCTCGGATACTGGAGATCCCCTCCTCTATCGAATATTTTTGGGTCTGTCATGTCCCACAGAGGAACATCCCACAATCCTTGGACTAATGATGTACTCCTCATGTAGAGTATCGTGGGTTTTCCATGTCACACAGAGGCACTCCCCGCCATGGGTCTGTCACTTCATGCAGAGGCACTCCCCCTCGTGACATGTTAAGGTACTCCTCCTATTGAGTACCGTGGGCCTGCCGAGTCACACAGATGTGCTCCCCACCATGGTCTGCTGAGGTACTCCTCCTGTCGTGTACCATGGGTCTGCCGCATCACACCGAGGCACTCCCCACCGTGGGTCTGCTGCGTCACATTGAGGTGCTCCCCACTGGGCTTTTCATTTCACTCCAAGTCGAAAAGGTCAGCAGTCTTCAAGTCTCAACCAGCTACAGGTTTCCCGCACTATGCTCACTTGTCTCCCAGCGGGTCGGGTCGAACCCAGCGGGTCTGGTAGATTCGACCAGAAAAGGTTTGGCCCCATCCGGGTCGGACCGGGTATGTACGACTGGGTCAGACCAGACCCCGACTCACTACGACCATTTTAAACTCTTTTGGCCATAACTTTGGAACAGGATGTCCGTTTGACGAACCGTTAGTGATGCTATAAATCTTGGAGTGAGATGGTCCCTTTGAGTATACCCCCTGGGTTTTTGGATTAAGTTGTGGAACAATTATATTGGATCGAGCACGAATCCAACCATGCCCCTGGGACAAAAAGGATAATAACTGATAGACCGGGTGTCTGATTGACGCGGCGTCTATTGCGTTGAGACCTTTATGACATTGAGGACCTTTGAGATTCTTCTTCGTGGGACTTAATGGTAGTTGGATTATCAACCAGTAGCTCATGGAACGGATCCTCCTAGAGACGAGCGAGCATAGTGTGGGAACCCAGTAGCTAGCTAAGACATGACGACTGCTGACCTTTTCGACTCGAAGTGACTTGACAGTCCTAGTGGGGAGCACCTCTATGTGACGTGGAAGACACATGGTGGGGAGTGCCTTTGTGCCACGTGGAAGAACCATGGTACACGATAGGAGGAGTACCTCAGCAGGTCACGGTGGGGAGCACCTCGGTGTGACGCGACAGACCCACGATACTCGACAAGAGGAGTACCTCTGAAAGTCACGAGGGGAGCTCGTCTATGTGATTCCACAAAACCATGGTGGGGAGCGCTTCTGTCTGACATGGTAGACCCATTGTACTCGACAGGAGGAGTACCTCAGCAGACCAAGGTTTGTGGGAAGCGACTCTGTGTGACGCGGCAGGCCCACTATACTCGATAGAGGAGGGAGTCTTCAGTAGCCGAGGTGTTCGACGTTGTGAGAGGGGATGTTACTTGTTAGTACCCCTAGAATAAATCCTTGTGTGAGCTAAGTCATAATCTCTGTGTCTTCCTTAGTATTGATATGGATTACTTGATAACTTAGGTATACGTATTTGCATATACCTAAGTATGGTTATCTTTTGATTTCATTCTTTTTGGTTTATAATTGGTGGTTTTTGTGAGTCCTTGAGGGTCTCGGGGTCCCTACTAAGTATTGTTATACTCACCCCTACACGGTATATTCCCACACCTTGTTGTGTTTTATGCAAATGACAAACAGCACTGACTGGGGCTAAGAGTACCCAGACTAGACGGTTCCCGGAGGTACACCATACGGCATTTCGGTATGCAGATGAGACATGTGGACATGGAGTGCTGAGGAGGAAATATGTACCTACCCTTCTGGTAGTAACCTCAGAGGAAAATCCAGTTGTTGTATTTTCCCTTTCTTCAGTTGTTTTGTATTTTATCTGTACTTGTACTTTTTCTATTTGGATTTTATTCCAACTCCTTAGGATGCGAGCGGCACGGCTGAGGCGGCTCGAAAGTCTGTAGGCGGCGCGACCGAGGAGGCTCAGAGGTATGCGACTTGGTGAGATGGCAGAAGCTCGGTGGACGGCGGCGGTGTCGGCGGACTGCGGTGGCGGCTCAATGAATGGAGGTGACAGATCGGCCCGGTCGGTGGCAATGGGTCAACCCAGACAGTGGTTTCCATGGGCGGTGCAGCGGGGTCGCGGGTTGCCTAACCGCGCAGCGCGGTGTCCATGGGTGCCACATAGCATCTTTGTCGCGGGGTTGCTGTGAGAGCGCGGAGGTCATGAGGTATCAGTGGTTGGTGGCGGTAGCATTGTGTCATCTTGTTCGACACCACAAATCATCCAATGATTTGTGGTGGGGTTGGTCCAAGTTTGTTTGGTCCATACCCACCATGTTAGGGTCGTAGAATATGGCTCAACAAGAACATGAAGAAGAATGCCAAGATTACACCCTCCCAAAATGATTTATTCCCATTCCAGAAAAATAATTCAAGGGATGAACTTGGGATAGGTATTCATACACAAATAAAACCCCTACCATGGATTGTTCGTCGATGGAGGAGACGACGTCGTTGGGGAGGGAAAGACGATTTTCGAATGAAGACCCATGGTGGGGAGCGCCTCTGTGCGACATGGAGACTTACGGTACATGATAAGAGTAGTAGATTATTAGGCCACAGAGGAGAGCACCTGTATATGATGTGACAGACCCACAATACTCGATAGGAGGAGTACCTCATCTTGTCACGAGGGGGAGCACCTCTGTGTGACGCGACAGACCCATGTTGGGAAGCGCCTCTGTGTGACATGACAGACCCACGGTACTCAGTAGGTGGAGTACCTCAACAGTCCACGGTTTGTGGGAAGCGCCTCTCTATGATGTTGTAGGCCCACAACACTCAATAGAGGAGGGGATCTCCAGTAGCTGAGATGTTCGATGATGTGACTGGGGATGTTACTTCTTACTTCCGCTAGAATAAATCCTGGTGTGAGCTAAGTCATTATCTCTGTGTTTTCCTCATGATTGACATATATTACTTGATAACATAGGTATATGTATGGGAATATACCTATGTAGGGTTATCTGTGTATTTCATACTTTGTGGATTATCCTTGGTGGTTTTTTTGGACCTTGAGGGTATCGGGGTCCTTACTGAGTATCGTTATAGTCACCCCAGCAGGTGGAAATGGGAGAGATCAGCTCCAGGTAGCTGAGGATTACGATCATGGTGCTCCAGAGATGATACGAGGTACCATTTGTGTCTACTCCACCTTAGATGCAGTAGTTATCGAAATAGGTTCCATTCAATATTTTATTTCCACTACCCTTGTTTGTAGTTTTGAGATTTTGAAAGAGTTGTTGGCTCAATCATTACACATAAAGACTCCTATTGTAGCGGATTAGATGATTACTCACTAGTTCCAGAAGTGTGAGCTTTGGCTGGGATCTCCTAGTTGTGGCATCGAGGACTTACAACGTTATATTGGGTATGGACTGGTTATCTACAGTCCATGCTCAAATAGATTTTATTATGTGCAAAGTGCGATGTGTCTGCACAGATTGGACCCATTTTACATTCACCAATGAGAAAGGATACTTTGTAGCACATGATGGTCTTACCTGGAGGAGAGTGCAGCTGATCACTCATCAGCTGGCTAGCATTACCCTCGGAGTTATCGATGTGGAGTTTCCAAGATATCCTGTAATGGTGGACCAATATACATATGTTTTCCATGATGATGTTCTGGGTCTACCACCTCACATAGAGGTAGAATTTTACATTGGCTTGTACCCCTGGACACCACTGATATCTACACTAGCATATCGGATGGCTCCCACTGAGCATTGTGAGCTGTGGGTAAAACTGGAGGAATTGCAGGGGAATAGATTCATTTAGCCAAGTGTTTCTCCATGTGATTCCCTGATTTTGTTCCCCAAGAAGGTGGATGGGAGATTGAGACTTTTTTTAACTATCGGCCCCTGAACCAGGTGACCATGAATAATAAGGACCCACTGTCAAGGATTAGCGACCTCTTTGATCAGCTAGTGTGAGCATGGTGGTTTTCAAAGATAGAACTCAGATCAGGCTGTCACTAGCTCAATGTGCGAGATGAGGATCTATAGGGGACGACTTTTAGATTTCGGTATAGCCATTATGAGTTCTTATTTATGACATTTAGCATGACCAATGATTCATCAATGTTCATGGGAGTCATGAACCAGATCTTTCATCCATACTTGGATCGCTTTGTAGTAGTCTTCGTTGATTACATTTTGATCTACTCAGTTTCTGAGGAGGAGCATGCCTATCATTTTCAGGTAGTACTGGACACACTCTGATAGTACAAGCATTATGGTAAGATCTAGAAGTTCAAGTTTTGGATCCAAGAGGTTCACTTTCTGGGGCATGTCATATTAGAGGCTAGGGTTGCAGGGGATCCAGTGAAGATTGAGGCGGTACGTGATTGGGATCCACCCCGGATTGTGACAGAGGTACGAAGCTTCCTAGGTTTGGATGGATATTAACAGAGGTTAGTTCCAAACTTCTCTATAGTTGCAGCACCACTATCAGCATTGAAAAATAAGGGGAAACCCTTTGTTAGGTCGGAGAAATGCCAGCAGAGTTTTCAGGAGCTGAGGCAGAGTCTGACTAGTGCCCCTATCTTAAGGATTCCAGAGGAGGGCATAGGGTACATAGTTTAATGTGACACATCGGGGACTAAACTTGGATGTGTCCTGATGCAGGAGCGAATAGTGATCATGTAAAGACCCATAAAATTCAATGAATTTTTTTTCTTAATTCTCTTTGAAATTTTACAAGAACGCAGTTTCTGACGGCACCTGATTCTGAGGCCCGGTGTGCCCGGAATCATTTTCCGAAGTTTGGCTCGGGTACGTTTAGTGAACGAACGAGCGGGTTTCTCTAACATTTGAACCGGTGCTCAGAATTTAATTCTGAGGGCACCGATGGAATCTCAGCGCCTGTATTTTCTTAGAAAATCCTTTTCCGGAGTTGCGTATTCTCGGGTGTGGTTTTTAATTTTTGGGGTTATGTTTAGAAATAAAATAAAACTGGTGCAACACTTTATTTTATTTCACTTAAAGCCACTTAAAGCCACTTAAGCCAGGTTAAGCGGATACGGTGGGACCCACGATATCCTACCCACTTGGTAGGATATTTGTGAGGTGGGGCCCGCACGAGCCCCACCATTTCATTCCCTCTAAGTAACGCACCCGCGAAAACCTCTTTTAAATAAAGTCAACCAGTGCGTTTTCTTAAATACTAAACGACCCTTTTAATTGGGCAGTTAAGTCATTACAATTAATTCATCGAATTAATTGTTCATTTCATAACTTTGAATTTCTAATTGTTGGAATTGGGAATGAAATAAGACCAACACTTGTTTTACTTGAGGGTGGTTTGTTGAGAGGATTTGGAGAAACTCTAAAGCTTGAAGATCTTCATCATCCTTCGTTGAAGAACGCGAAGAACGCGAAAAATGCGAAGAACGCAAAGAACGCAACTTCGCCGACGAAGAACGCCGACCTTCGACGAAGGGCGACGAAGAGATCCGAACCCTTGGAGATTGACGACGCGACGTCGTATACCGCGATGCCGACGATCCTTCTCCCGCGACATTCCTTCCCTGCAACAATCTTCGATCAACAACCGATTGAGGTAGGGGGTTGCGGTTCTTTTAATTCTTTGTGAATTATATCCTCGGCTTGATTTAAAATGGTGCATTCTTAATCTCTTGATTTTATACCCACGACATATGTTTAAAATAGTTGTCGAAAGACTTTTTAAAAACCGCTAACACGGTGGGTGCGGACCAACAAACAAGTCCGAACTCACCGACTCTTCGTTCTTGGTGAGAGGATTAGCGGGCGATGACAAAGCAGGCCGCACGGGCGATGCGAGGTCCTCGCAGTGAAGGACGGGCCCCGGGAGGGCCATTGGTAAAGATGGAATGCAATTTCGACCACCAGAACTCGTCTGGAGGTCCGCGGAGCGCCCCGCCGGCGCGCCTCGCCGACACGGCCGCGCCGATGGCAGGGGGTGGCGGCGCCCGCCGCGCCGCCGGAAGGAGCCGCCGTGACTGAAGACGCGGTGGCAGGCTGTGAACCCGTGACTGCGTGGGACCATAAGGAACGGGTCGCGGCAGCAGGCCGCGTCTGCTAGCAAGTGCGGCCCCACATGGGGCTGCGGTCTCTCCACGTGGGGGAAGCGCGCCTCCCGCTTCGCTCGGCCGTAACGGCCGAGACGACCCGCTAGCCACCCGGCCAGCGCCAACCGGGCCGCGCCCAGGCCGGGCCGGGCCGTGCCGGCTGGGCCGGGTCGTGCCATCCGGTTCAGACCCAATTCGGGTTGACCCGGTTCGGGCCGACCCAAGGGGGGTAGGGCTGGGTCGGTCCGGGCCCAGACCCCCCGTTTTCGGACCCCTTTCGATATTTTGACCATATCATGGTCTACGGACCTCCGATCGATGCACCGTCAGCGGAGATGTCATCCTTGGATTGAGACGGTCGTTTCTATATATTAAACTCATTGTTTCGGAGAACTTTGGGTTCGTCCGGGTTGGTTCGTACACGAAACCAACCGGGCCCTCAGAGCGGAAATGCTCACAACTTAAGCTCCGGACGTCCGATTGACGTGCAGTCAACTTTGATGGATTCCTCTAAGTGAGACGGATCTTTTGGCTTACTCCGCCCGAGGTTTGGATGTAGGTGGAGTACGGTCATGTTGGTTTTGACTTAAAAACCAACCGGGACCCTGGGACGAAAAGGCCTATAACTCTCAGACCGGGCGTCCGATTGACGCGCCGTCTGTGACCTTGAGTTCATGTTGATGATGCAGAACTTTTGGATACATCAACTCCGGACTATGTGTCAGTTGATGTATCAGCCTCTTGGCTCGTGGAGCGGACCCTCCCGAACGAGCTTGCTGTGTGCGGGAACCCTAGAGCTGGCTGAGACTTCGACGACGACTGTACAGAGATCCATAGTGGATTCGACGGCGACGACTACAACACTGAGCGAGCCTACGTGGATCAGTGCTACCAATCTCGTGTGGGTCCAATCCTGTGTGGGTCAGCGCTCAGCGATCCTGTGTGGGCCAGCGCCTACAGATCCTGTGTGGGTCTGATCCTGTGTGGGTCTTTGCGGGGGTTAGTTACCTATCGATCCTTTGTGGGGAAGATCCTTTATGGGTCATTGCTGGGGATAGTTAACTATCGATCCTTTGTGGGTCAGATCCTTTTTGGGTCATTGAGCGGGTTAGTACCTATCGATCCTTTGTGGGTCCAACGGCTTAGATAAATCAGTGGCTATATCTGATCATCTCTATCGTCATACGAAGAAGTATACCTATGTGAGCTGAATCCTGTTTTGCTTTCCTATGTGGATTGTGTTGTGCTATCCTGTGTGGATTTAAATTTTGCTTTCCTGTATGGACTAGGTTGTACTTGGGCTCGGAGGCTGGAGCGAGATGTAATTGATGACTTAGGTATATGTATGGGCATATACCTAAGCAGTGTCGAATGTTACTTCGTGATTGTATCTTTCCTCAGTGGATTATCCTTTGTCTATTCTCGAAGACCTTCGGGGGTCTCGGGGTCCCTAATTAGTAGCTTATACTCACCCCTGCACGGGCTATGCCCGCACTATGTTGAGTTGGTTGCAGACGACGGACATCGCTGATCGTGGTTGAGGCTTCCGGAGCAGGACGGTACCTGGAGGTGGACCACTGGGTGGGAAATACTCAAAACAGACGGCTGGACCCTAGGAGTTGTGGAGGGCATATGTACCCACCCTTCAGGTGGGACTTCTAGTGGACGGCTCGACGCTACGACTTTACTTTTCAGTTGTTGTTTTCTCCTTCCATTTGTAATTTACTTTCAGTTTGGGTTTGTATTCTGCCCCACTTACTTTTTCCGCACTTAATGTTGTACCCAGTTTTTACTTAGTGTTTACTTCTACTACTTGCTTGCTCTGTGGTGTTTGTTTACTTTACAAAGGAAATGCCTTCCCTTTTAACCGGGATTTACTCCTTGGTGCTAGTCACCAGCCCCTGGCCTATGGAAGGCGGGCTTAGGGTAGTCACGTCATGGGCCCCGAGGACAGGTCGTGACAAATTGGTATCAGATGAGTTCTGTTCTACCGCAGAACTTTGGACTCTGATATTTTTTCTAAGTGAACACATATTGTTAAGCGTATTGAGTCTGGTTATTAGTCCAGTGAGTCCAGTGTTGGTGCGGCGGCCGACATATCTGTACACTAGGACCCTAACTTCTGATTTCTGACATAATGCATGAAAACATTGATTGCATGTGTGTTTCAAGTTTTCTTTGTGATTAATTTGTGTCATCTCACCAGGTATACTATTCTGACAGTGGCGCACATGTTTCCTTTTCAGGATGGCCCCACGACGGCAGCCAGCTAGGGTTCTGAGATTTCAGCATGACGACAGCCCACCGAGCGACGAGGCCTCTGTATAGGGTCCTTTGACAGCTGAGGCATCGACGGTACCTTTACTTGCCGAGCCATTGATGCTTCCAGCCCCAGCCGCTGATGATGCACGTCGCCTTAGTGCACTGCACGAGTTCCAGCGCCAGCGACCGCCTAGGTTCCGCGGGGAGACAGACCCCAGGCAGCCGAGAATTGGCTGGAGGCAGTGGTAAAAGTTTTCAGGTTAGTGAGGACACCAGCAGACCTCATGGTGATCCTCCCAGTGATCCTACTGCACGCGGAAGTGGGCCGATGGTGGAGCTTGATGCTCCAGGTGCACGATGAGGCATCTCTGCTCTGGATAGACTTTGAGAGCCTCTTCCGCTCAGAGTTCATCCCAGCTACCCTCCATGCGGTGCGCATCCAGGAGCTTCTTCAGCTGCGGCAGGGCAGCTTGACGGTTGCCCAGTACTTGGCGAGATTTACCGATCTCTCATGCTACTCAACAGACATGGTACGGGACCCATTCTTCGGGGCTTGGACTTTTGAGCAGGGATTGAGACATGAGATCAGGGCATCGCTGATCTCCCTCAGCATTCTGACCCAGGCAGGAGTACTGGAGCGAGCCCTTTTGATCGAGATATTTCTTGCTGATCCTTTTTCAGCAGTGAGACCTACCGCGGGGCGGCACGTAGCAGAGTCTTCTACATCAGGCAGTCAACGGATGACTCATGGGTCCAAGCAGACCAGACCCTCAGGTAGACGACCTCAGGAAACTGGCTCATCTGTGTGGGGCACACAGCAAAGAGCCAGTCTTTTGAGAGGCAGGCAGTGCTACACATGCGGCGGGCATGGCAACATGGCTCGTGACTGCCTGACCCACCATGCTGAGGAGCAGCAGATGGTTGAGAGGCCACCCAGGCAGAGTCCGAGGGTTGACCGTGGTAGTCCGCAGGGAGCAGGCAGACAAGATAGTGGACCTGGCCGTGCATCAGGTGGTGGGTAACACTTTGAGACTCTACCACCACCACCACCAGGAGGTCCACCCCGACCACAGGGATCTGGTGGGCAGAGACATGCACAGCTCCGGGTAGCGAAGGCCTATGACCACGGTGCGCCCGAGATGATTCGAGGAACTATCTGTGTCTATTCCACCCTTGCTGCAATTCTTATAGACACAGGAGCGAGTCATTCTTTAATAGCCGTTTCCCTTGTTCGGTGCTCGGAGATTCCGACAGAGTCGTTGGCTCGATCCTTACGGCTAGAGACTCCAACGGGAGTAGACTCAACAATTAAGCACTAGTGCCGACAGTGTGAGATTATTCTAGGAGGTGAGGGCTTCAGCTGGGATCTTCTTGTAGCGGCGTCGAGGCCTTACGATGTCAACTTGGGCAATGATTTGTTATCTACAGTCCATGCACAGATTGACTGTATTAGGCGCAAGGTGCGATGTGTACGCACCGACAATAGCAGGTTCACCTTCACCAGCGAGAAGGGAGCCTTCACAGCACAGGATGGACATCCGTAGAGGAGAGGACATCCCATCAATCATCAGTTGGATAGCCTCATCCTAGGAGCAGTTGACGTGTGGAGTCCTAGTTTTCCTGCAGCGGTGGATCAGTATGCAGACATTTTTACCGACGATGTTCCAGGACTACCTCCTCGCAGAGAGGTAGAGTTTTATACTGATCTATACCCTGGGACAGCCCCGATATCCACCCCAGCGTATCGGATGGCTCCCGCCGAGCTTCGAGAGCTACGGGTACAGTTGGAGGACTTGCAGGGCAAGGGATTCATCCGACCTAGTGTCTCACCCTGGGCTTCCCCGATATTGTTCGCCAAGAAGGCGGACGGGAGCTTGCGACATTGTGTCGACTATCGTCGCATGGCCCAGGTGACAGTGAGGAACAAGTATCCGCTACTGAGTATTGATGACCTCTTCGATCAGCTCAAGGGAGCACGGTGGTTCTCAAAGATAGACCTCGGGTCAGGCTATCATCGGCTCAGATTTTGGGACGAGGATGTGCAAAAGATAGCCTTCAGATGTCGGTATGGCCACTATGAGTTCTTGGTTTTGCCATTCGGTGTGACCAATGCTCCGGAAGTGTTCATGGGCCTCATGAACATGATATTTCAGCTATACCTCGATCGATTTTTCGTGGTCTTCATCGACGACATTTTGATTTACTCGACGACCGAGGAGGAGCACGCCTACCACTTGTGGGTTGTACTAGACACACTCTGAGAGCACCAGCTTTATGGAAAGCTCTAGAAGTGTCAGTTCTGGATATGTGAGGTCCACTTCTTGGGGCACATCATCTCTGAGAAGGGAGTTGTAGTGGATCCTGTGAAGATCGAGGAAGTGGTAGCTTGGGAGCGACCCAGTAGCGTGACAGAGGTGTGGAGTTTCTTGGGATTAGCTGGATACTATCGGAGATTTGTGCCAGACTTCTCCAGAGTTGTGGAACCACTCTCAACTTTGAAGAAGAAGGGGAAACCCTTTGTGTGGTCAGATAGATGTCAGCAGAGCTTCCCGGAGCTGAGATAGAGATTGACCAGCACCCATATCTTGAGGTTGTCAGAGGAGGGAGTAGGGTACGTAGTCTACTGCGATGCATCAGTGACCGGACTCGGATGTGTCCTGATGCAGGATCGGGCGATGATCGCCTATGGATCACGTCAGTTGAGGCTGCATGAGCAGAACTATGCTACCCATGACTTGGAGTAAGTAGTAGTGGACTTCGCTCTGAATACATGGCGACACTACCTGATGGGAGAGCGCTTTACAGTCTTTTCTGACCATCAGAGTCTCACCCAAATCTTCTCTCAGAAGGACCTGAACCTGAGATAGTAGCAGTGGCTCGTGTTCCTCCAGGACTCTGACTTTGAGATAGTCTATACTCATGGGAAGGGGAACGTAGTAGCCGATGCTCTCAGCAGGAGGACGGGCATTCAGCTACTTGAGGAGGTTACATAGCAGCTAGTCGCTTTGCAGATATTCTTCGTGGATAGAGATGGAGCATCCTTCCTTCAGTATCTCACAGTCACCCCTCCACTACTGTAGCGGGTTAGAGAGGCACAGTGCGGGGATGCTGACTGTGAGATGCGGCAGGCGCAGATATCCTCAAGAGAGGCACCTGATGTTTTCTCCTTTGAATTAGAGCACGATGTCCTTTTCAGAGGACATACCTTGGTACTAGTTACATTACGGGAGGAGGTGCTGAGATAGTTTCACACTTCTCCCTTGGTGGTACATCCTGGAGTGGCGAAAGTGTACCAGGACCTCAGACGACAACACTGGTGGTCAGGCATAAAGAAGGCTATGGCAGATTTTGTTTCTCAATGCCTAACATTCCAGCAGGTGAAGGCATAACATCAGGTTCCGACAGGCTTAGTACAACCCTTGGAGGTCCCGGAGTGGAAGTGGGACGAGATATCTATGGACATCATGACTAGACATCCACGCACTTCCAGAAGTCACGACTCCATTTGGGTGATTGTCGACTGACTCACCAAGTTGGCTCACTTATTACCCATTAGGGAGCAGGGCTCAGTGGAGAGCTTAGGACGTCTCTACGTTCAGGAAATTGAACGACTTCATGGTGTTCCATCATCTATCGTCTCTGATCTAGATGTTCTCTTTACTTCCCAGCTTTGGAAGGGGTTGTAGGTGGCGTTCGGGACACAGCTTCATCTGAGCACCTCCTTTCACCCTCAGACAGATGTTCAGACGGAGATGACCATATAGACTCTCGAGGACATGCTCCACGCATGTGTCCTCGACTTTGGTCGCAGCTGGGAGGACCACCTACCCTTGGTGGAGTTTGCGTACAACAATTGCTACCACTCCACCATCGGGATGGCACCATACAAGGCGTTGTGCAGCCGACCTTGCAGATCTCCTTTGTGCTGGACAGACCCTGGGGAGTCAGTAGTCATGGGACCAAAGATGGTCTAGGCCACAATAGAGAAGATCTAGGACATCCAGGAGTGGATGAGGACAGCTCAGAGCCGGCAGAAGTCTTATGCTGATAGGAGGCGGAGGCCACTAGAGTTTGAGGATGGTGACCACGTCTTCTTGTGTGTCTCACCTCGACATGGATTACGGAGATTTGGCCGAGGCGGCAAGTTATCTCCATGCTTCATCGGACCATTCCAGGTCCTCATCAGGATTGGTGAGGTGTCTTATCACCTGTCTCTACCGCCTCAGTTGCACCGGGTGCACGATGTCTTCCACGTATCCCAGCTGAGGAGATACGTGCATTACCCGACAAATATCATTGACCATGTGGAGTTGTATGTTGATGATGGAGCGACTTTTGCAGAGTTCCCGGTGGAGATTGAGGATCGACAGGAGCGGTTCCTACATGGACGGTTGATTCCTCTAGTGTGCATCAGATGGAAGCATGGGAACCTCCCCGAGAGCACTTGGGAGCGAGAGGCTCAGATGCGTGCTCAGTACCCACTTTTGTTTCCATAGTTTTTTATGTATCTTTACGGGGACGTAAAGCTCTGAGGTGGGAGTGATGTAAAGAACCGTAAAATTCAAGGAAATTTTTTTCTTAATTTTATTTGGAATCTTACAAGAACATGGTTTCTGACGGCACTTGATTCCGAGGCCCGGTGTGCCCTGAATCATTTTGCAAAGTTTGGCTCTGGTACGTTCAGTGAACTAACGAGCGGGTTTTTCTAACTTTTGAACCGGTGCTCGGAATTGGATTCTGAGGGCACCGATGGAATCACAGCACCAGTATTTGCTTAGAAACGCCTTTTCCGGAGTTGCGTTTTATCGGGTGTGGTTTTTAATTTTTGGGGTTAAGTTAAGAAATAAAATAACAGTGGTGCGACACTTTATATTATTTCACTTAAAACCACTTAAAGCCACTTAAGCCAGGTTAAGAGGATAAGGTGGGACCCACGATATCCTACCCACTTGGTAGGATATTTGTGAGGTGGGTCTCACACGAGCCCCACCATTTCTTTCCCTCTAAGTAACGCACCTGCGAAAACCTCTTTTAAATAATGTCAACTGGTGCATTTTCTTAAATACTAAACGCCCCTTTTAATTGGGCAGTTAAGTCGTTACAATTAATTCATCGAATTAGTTGTTCATTTCATAACTTTTAATTTCTAATTGTTGGAATCGATAATAAAATAAGACCAACACTTGGTTTACTTGAGGGTGGATTGTTGAGAGGATTTGGAGTAACTCTAAAGCTTGAGTATCTTCATCCTCCTTCGTTGAAGAACACAAAGAACGCGAAGAACGCAAAGAACGCGAAGAACGCAACGTCACCGAAGAAGAACGTCGGCCTCCGATGAAGGGCGATGAAGAGCGCTGAACCCTCAGAGATCGACGACGCGACGCCGTATACCGCGATGCCGACGATCCTTCTTCCGCGACGTTCCTTCCCGCGACAATCTTCGATCAACAACCAATTGGGGTAGGGGGTTACGGTTCTATTAATTCTTCGTGAATTATATCCTCAGCATGATTTCAAATGGTGCATTGTTAATGTCGTGATTTTATACCCACGACATATGTTTAAAATATTTGTCGGAAGACTTTATAAAAACCACTAACACGGTGGGTGCGGACCAACAAACAAGTCTGAACCCACCGACTCTTCGTTATTGGTGAGAGGATTAGCGGGCGACGACAAAGATGGCCGCACGGGCGATGTGAGGTCCTCACAGTGAAGGACGGGCCCCGGGAGGGCCATTGGCGAAGACGACATGCAATTCCGACCACCAAAACTCGTCCAGCGGTCCGCAGAGCGGCCCGCCGGCGTGCCTCGCCGTCACGGCGGCGCCGACGACAGGTGGCGGCGGCGCCCGACACGCCGCCGGAAGGAGCCGCGGTGGTAGGCCACGGTCCTGCGACCACGCGTGACCAGAATGAACGGGACGCGACGGCCGGCCGCTTCCGCTGGCAAGGGCGGCCCCACGCGGGACCACGGTCTCTCCACGCGGGGGTAGCATGCCCCCCGCTTCACTCGGCCGTAATGGCCGAGCCGACCCGCCGGCCACCCGGCTAGCGCCAAACGGGTCGCGCCCACTCCGGGCCGTGTTGCACCATCCGGGTCGGACCCGGACCCGGGTTGGGTCGACCCGGTTCGGGCCAACCCAGGGGGGTTGGGCCGGGTCGGGCCAAGCCCAGACCCCCCCGTTTTCGGACCCTGTTCGGTCTTTTTCCCATATCTTGGACTAATAACCTCCGATCGACGCACCGTCAGCAGCGATGTGATCCTTGGATCGATACGGTCATTTCTACATATTAAACTCATCGTTTTGGAGCACTTTAAGTTCAGACGGGTTGGTTCGTACACGAAACCAACCGGGGGCTCGGAGCGGAAACACTCATAACTTAAGCTCCGGACGTCCGATTGACATACCGCCGACTTTGATGGATTCTTATAAGTGAGATGTATATTTTGGATTACTCCGCCCAAGGTTTTGACGTAGGTGGAGTACAGTCAGGTTGGTTTTGACTTAAAAACCAACCGGGCCCTTGGAATAAAAAAGCCAATAACTCTCAGATCGGGCGTCCGATTGACGCGCCGTCTGCGACGTTGAGTTCCTGTTGACGATACGGAACTTTTGGATACATCAACTTTGGACTATGTGTCAGTTGATGTATCTGCTTCTCAGCTCGTGGAGCGGACCCTCCCGAACGAGCTTGCTGTGTGTGGGAACCCTAGAGCTGGTGGCGACTTCGACGACGACTGTACAGAGATCCTCAGTGGATTCGATGGCGACGACTACAACACTCAGCGATCCTACGTGTATCAGTGCTACCGATCTTGTTTGGGTCTGATCCTGTGTGGGTCAGCGCTCAGTGGTCCTGTGTGGGCCAGCGCCTACAGATCCTATGCGGGTCCGATCCAGTGTGGGTCTTTGCGGGGGTTGGTTACCTATCGATCCTTTGTGGGTCAGACCCTTTATGGGTCATTGCGGGGGTTAGTTATCTATCGATCCTTTGTGGGTCAGATCCTTGTGGGTCATTGCGGGGGTTAGTACCTATCGATCCTTTGTGGGTCTGATGGCTTAGAAGAATCAGTGGCTATATCTGATCATCTCTATCGTCATACGAAGAAGTATACCTGTGTGAGCTGAATCCTATTTTGCTTTCCTATGTGGATTGTGTTGTGCTATCCTGTGTGGATTTACTTTTTTCTTTCTTGTGTGGACTGGGTTGTACTTGGGCTCGGAGTTTGGAGCGAGCTGGAATTGATGAGTTAGGTATATGTATGGGCATATACCTAAGAAGTGTCGAATGTTACTTCGTGATTGTATCTTTCCTCTATGGATTATCCTTTGTTGATTCTGGGAGACATTCGGGGGTCTCAGGGTCCCTACTAAGTAGCTTATACTCACCTCTGCATGGGCTATGCCCGCACTACGTTGTGTTATTTGTAGACGACAGACAACGCTGATCGTGGTTGAGGCTTGCGGAGAAGGACGGTACCTGGAGGTGGACAACTGGGCGGGACGTACTCGGAGCGGACGACTGGACCCTAGGAGCTCTAGAGGCCATCTGTACCCACCCTTCTGGTGGGACTTCCAGTGGACGGCTCGACGATGTGACTTTACTTTTCAGTTGCTGTTTTCTCTTTCCAGTTGTACTTTACTTTTAGTTTGGGTTTGTATTCTGGACCACGTAATTTTTCCGCACTTACTCTTGTACCCATTTTTTACTTAGTATTTACTTATATTGTTTGCTTGCTCGGTGGTGTTTGTTTACTTTACAAAGGAAATGCCTTCCCTTTTAACCGGGAATTACGCCTTGGTGCTAGTCGCCAGCCCTTGGCCTATGGAAGGCGGGCCTGGGGTAGTCACGACTCGGGCCCCGAGGACGGGTCGTGACAGATCACATATGGTTCTCGACAGTTGAGACAATACAAACAGAACTACGCTACCCATGACCTGGAGTTACCAGCAATGGTATTCTCCTTGAAGATGTGGAAACACTATTTAATGTGAGAGTGTTTTATCATATAATCGGATACTAATTGTTCACAACCCATCTCCCGAGGGCCATTTCGTGACTACCCAGTTCCGCCTTCCATAGGCCAGGGGAAGGCGACTAGCACCGAGTGGCATTTTCCCTAAAACATGGAAGGAATTTCCATTATAACCTATAACCACACGTAACCATGCACACAGTAAGATACGATCACATGAAAACTATATAACCAAAAGAGTGATGCAAGTAAAGAGGTCAGAATAAAATTCCAACAGTAAAGGTAAAAGTACAACTGAAATACAAAACAACTGATGAAAGATAAAAGACAGCTACCGGATCCTCTTCTGAGGTTCCTACCTGGAGGGTAGGTACATAATTCCTACTCATCACTCCACATCCACCCTTCTCCTCTGCAAACTGACATGTCGTATGGTCCACCTCCAGGCACCGTCCAGTCCTGGTACTCTCAGCCTTAGTCAGCGTTGTCTGTCATCTTAATCCAACACAACAAGGTGTGGGCATAACCTGTGTAGGGGTGAGTATAACGATAATCAGTAGGGTCCCAGAGACCCTCAAGGTCTCACAAAAACTGCCAAGGATAAACTGCAATGTATGAAATCAACAGGTAACCTATACATAGGTATATGACCATACATATACCTAAGTTATCAAGTAATCCATCTCAATCATGAGTAAAACACAGAGATACTGACTCCGCTCATAGAAAGAATTATTCTAGGGGTAGAAACAAGTAACATCCCCAATCACATTTTCAAACACCTCGACTATTGGAGATCCCCTCCTCTATCAAGTATAGTGGGCCTGCAGCATCACACAGAGGCACTTCCCACAAACATTAGACTACTGACGTACTCCCCCTTTCGAGTACTATGGGTCTTCTGCCTCACACAGAGGTGCTCACCACCATGGGTTTGCTGTATCACATAGAGGCGCTCCCCACTGTCGGTCTTCCGTGTCACACAGAGTCGCTCCACACAGGGCCAGTCAAATAACTCCATGTCGAAAATTTTATATTTCGTCAAGTCTCGTCGAGCTATGGGGTTCCCGCACTATTCTCGCTTGTTTCCGGTAGGATCCTCTCCACGAGCTATTGTTCGATACTCCAACTACTAAGAAGTCCAATCAAGAAGAATCTCAATGGTCCACCATGTCTTAGGTGTCTCAACGCAATAGACAACACGTCAATCGGACACCTAGTTTGTGAGTAATTATCCTTTCAGTCACAGGGGCCCAGTTTGATTTGTGCTCGATCCAACCTGACCATTCTACATCTTAATCCAAAACTCCTTTGTACAATCTATGTCTAATCTACCTTAGCTACAATACTTATATAGGCATAGGTTCCAGTCATTCTTTTATTTCCACTACCCTTGTTCAGAGCTCGGAGATTCTGACAGAGCCGTTGGCTCGATCCTTACGGTTAGAGTCTTCTATGGGAGCATATTCGATGATTACACACCAGTGATAGAAGTGTGAGCTTACACTAGGAGGAGAGAGCATTGGTTGGGATCTCTTAGTAGCAGCATCGAGGCCTTATGAAGTCATCTTGGGTATAGACTAGCTATCTATAGTCCATGCTCAGATAGACAGTATTAGGCGCAAAGTGTGGTGTGTCCACACAGATGGGACCAGGTTTACCATCACCGGTGAGAATGGAGCCTTTGTAGCACAGGACGGACATACCCAGAGGAGAGTGCAGGTGATCACACATCAGCTAGCTAGCTGTAACCTCATAGTTGTTGACTTGGAGAGTCTGAGATATCCTGTAGTGGTGGACTAGTACACAGATGTTTTCCCTGATGATGTTCTAGGTCTACCTCCTCGTAGAGAGGTAGAAATTACATTGACTTATACCCCAGGATGACACCGATATCTACACCAGCATATCAGATGTATACCGACGAGCTTCATGAGTTGCGGGTACAACTGGAGGACTTTCAGGGGAAGGGATTCATTCAGCCCAGTGTTTCTCTATGGGAAGCCCTGGTTTTGTTTTCCAAGAAAAAGGATATAATCTTGAGTCTTTCTGTAGACTATCGGCACCAAAACCAGGTGACTGTGAATTATAGGTACCCAATCTCGAGGATTGACAACCTCTTTGATCAGCTGAAAGGAGCACGGTGGTTCTTGATGATAGATCTATGATCAGGCTATTACCAGCTCAAAGTGCAAGACGAGGATATGAAGAAGATGGATTTCAGATGTTGGTATGGCCATTACGAGTTCATGTTTATTCCATTTAGCATTACCAATTCTCCAACAGTGTTCATGGGACTCGTGAAAATGATATTTCATCCATACCATGATCACTCTGTAGTAGTCTTCGTCGATGACATTCTGATCTACTCGGCTACTGAGGAAGAGCATGCCTATCATTTACAGGTGGTAATGGACACAATCCGAGAGCACCAGCTTTATGGTATGCTCTCAAAGTTCCAGTTTTGGATCCGAGAGGTTCTCTTTTGGGGCATGTCATATCGGATGCTGGAGTTGCAGTGGATCCAGCGATGATTGAGGTAGTACTTTCTTGGGAGCCACTTAGGAGTGTGACTGAGGTATGGCGTTTTTAGGTTTGGCTGGATATTACCGGAGGATTGTGCTAGACTTCTCCAGAGTTGCAGCACCACTATCATCATTGACAAAGAAGGGTAAATACTTCGTTTGGTCGGAGAAATGCCAGTGGAGTTTTTAGGAGATGAGGTAGAGGCTGACTACTACCCCCATCGTGAGGCTTCCAGAGGAGGTCATAGGGTACGTAGTTTACTACGACGCATCAGGGACCAGACTCGGATGTGTCTTGATGCAGGAGTGAGTAGTGATCGCATAAGTTTCTCAACAAGTGAGACAACATTAGTAGAAATACACTACCCATGAACTCGAGTTAGCAGTAGTGGTCTTCGCCTTGAAGATGTGGCAGCACTATCTGATGGGAAAGCATTTTTCAGTGTACTCTGATCACATGAGTCTCAGGTATATCTTTTTTCCGATGGACATGAACTTGGGATAGGAACGTTGGCGTGTGTTCCTCTAGGACTATGACCTTGAGATAGTCTATAATCCTAGGAAGGGGAACATTGTAGAAGATGCACTCAATAGGAGTCCTGGTATACTGTTTCTCGGAAAGGTGACAAAGTAGTTGGATGCTTTACAGATATAATTTTTAGATAGAGATGGAGCAGATTTTCTTCAGTCTCGTACAGTCACACCCCCTCTCCTTCAGCGAGTCAGGGAGGCACAACATGGGGATGCTGACTGTGAGACACGATTTGCTCAAATATCCATAGGACATGCACCTGATTGATTTTATTAAGGTGGGGAGCACGTCATACTCGTCAAATGACATACCATGGTACCAATGTCACATTAGGAGAATGTGTTGTGGGAGTTCTACACTCTCCCTCTAGCGGTACATCCAGGAGTGGAGAAGATGTACTAGGATCTACGATGATAGAATTGGTGGTCGGGAATGAAGAAAGTAGTAAAAAAATTTGTCTCTTGGTGCCTCACTTGTCAACAAGTGAAGGCAGAGCATCAGGTACCAGTATCCTTGGTTTATCCTTTAGAGGTCCTAGAGTGGAAGTGGGATAAGATTTCCATGGACTTTGCGATAGGAATTCACAGACATCTAGGGGTCATGACTCAATTTGTGAGATCATCGACCCCCTCATCAAATCATCCCAATTTATACGGATCAGATAGTAGGGTTTAGTAGAGGGCTTGGGATGCCTCAATGTGCAAGTGATTTTACGGTTACATTTAGTAACCTTGATGATTATCTCTGATCATGATGCATGTTTTACTTCCTAGTAATGGAAGGGGTTGTAGGAGGATTTTGGGACGTAGCTTCATTTGAGCACCACCTTCCATCCTAAGACGGATGGCTAGACTGAGCGGACCATTCAGACCCTCGAGGACATTCTGTGTGCCTTTGTCCTCGACTTCAGTCGCAGCTGGGAGGATCACTTGCCTTTGGTGGAGTTTTCATACAACAACAACTATCACTCCACCATAGGGATGGCACCTGTTGAGGTGTTGTATGGGTTATCATGGAGAACACCTT
The DNA here is from genome assembly GCA_963277665.1 of Viscum album. Lineage (NCBI taxonomy): Eukaryota > Viridiplantae > Streptophyta > Magnoliopsida > Santalales > Viscaceae > Viscum > Viscum album. The sequence goes on from OY728127.1 coordinate 278,652,126, forward strand.
TGTGCTAGAATGGCCCAGGGGAGTCAGGAATCGTGGGACCAGAGATGGAATGAGATACCACAGAGAAGATGCAGATCATCCAGGAGCAGATGAAGACAACACAAAGAAGGCAGAATTCATATGGTGATAGGAGAAAGAGACCTCTGGAGTTTGAGGATGTCGAACACATCTTTCTACAGGTCTCACCCTGACGAGGTTTGCAGATATTTGGATGGGGTGGCAAGTTATCTCTGAGATTCCTCGGACCTTTTCAGGTCCTCAGCAGAGTGGGCGAGGTGGCATACTTCTTATCTTTTCCACATCAGTTCCACCAGTTGCATGACGTCTTCTACATATTCTAGCCAAGAAGATACATGCACGACCCTTCTCACATCATCGACCATGACGAGATGGATGTTGATGATGGGGATACTTTTACGGATGTTCTAGTAGAGATTGAGGATCGACAGGAGCAGGCCCTTCATGGACAGTCGATACCTCTGGTGCTCGTTCACTGGTATCATGGGAACCTCCAGGGGAGCACATGGGAGCGTGAGGCTCAGATTCATGCTCAGTACCCCCACTTTTTCACTTAGTTTGAGTTGTGGCTTAAGGGGATGTAATGTATTGAGGTGGGGAGAATGTAAGGACCTGAAATTTTCTTGTAATTTTTTTTTAAATATATGGGAATTTTTTGAGTCCGAAAAAATTGACGGTGCGTGATTCTGAGTCCCAGAGTTCCTGGAATGAATTTCTGAACAATTGTTTGGGTATGTTCAATAAATGTGTGATCATGTATTTCTAACTTATGAACCAGTTCTCCTAATTGAAACATGAGGGCACCGTTGAACTCGTAGTGCCTATATTCACATAAGAAGACATTCACCTTGAAGACAGTTGGTCGAGGGTGAATGTTAATTTGTCGGTTTTTCATGGAAATAATAAAATAAAATAATCATATTTTATTTTATTTTTTGTAACCACCTGTGCTGATAATTCACAGGTGAGGACCACCTAAACTAAAATCTCTCATGAGAGTTTATGAATGTGGAGACCACTGAGACTAACCTCCCATGAGAGGTAATGGGGCTGGGGACCACCCGAGGTTTGAAACCTCTTGAAATCCCTATAAAGTGTGGAGAAACCTCTTGATCTCCCCACTTAATTATGTCAACCCTCCCAATAATTTATTATGCCACCCATCAATTAATAAATTAATCCTTTTGGAGATTATGACAACATAATTTTATTTGAAAACATAAATTAAGAAGTTGGCTATATTTTCATTTTGGTGGAATTGGGTAAAAGGGTTGGAAAAGGGGAGAGATTTGGGGAATTGGGGGGATCCTCTCCAACAATGAATGCCATCACACGACTTCGACTTTCTTCCTCGGGACATCCTCCAGTGTGGGATGTCTTCAATATATGATCATCATTCCCTCCCCAACAACGTTTTCTCCTCCATCGTGATCTCCATCGATGAACAATCCAAGGTAGGGGTTTACTTGTGTATGAATACGTTTCCAAGTTCTTGCCTTGAATTCTTTTTCGGGATTGGGAATAAATCGTTGTTGGAGGTTGTAAAGATTGACGTTAATCATCAGGTTCTTTTTGAGCCATATGCTACCACCCAAAAACGGAGGGTACATGACAAACAAACAAGGCCGAATGCCATAGAAAATCTTGTGATGATTTGTGGTTTTGAATGCGATGAAGGTGACGACAAAATGACACCGCCCCGCAGACACTGCCGCTTCGCAACCTCCTTGCCATCACAGCACCCCTGCTATCGAGATGCTCCATGGCACCCATGGCCTCCGAACCCCACAAATCCTCCCACTATGGCCTTGCCAGGCCACCCACATCCATCGCCGTCAGGGCCGAGCCGCCGCTGCTGTCCTCCGAGCCGCCGTTGTCCCAAAAATCCGCGACCTTCCGAGAAAACCTGGCAGCGCCGCCCACAGTCTTCCGAGCCGCCCTGGTGGTGCCGCCCGCGGTCATCTGGGATACCCTGGCCAAGACCCCCATGGTCATCTAATCCGCCCCAGCTGAGTAACCTGCAACCCTCCAAGCCACCCCAACCGCACCGCCCGCGGCCTCTCCGAGCCGCGCCGCCTGTGTCCTCTCTGAGCCACCTCGGACCAGGCCGAACCCAACTGACTGGGCCGGACCCATCAGGTCAGGCTAGGTCTACCCGAAACAGGATGGCACAGGCCGGGTCGGGCCGGGTCGGTCCGACCAGTTCGGACTAGACTGTGGCCCAGTACGACCCATTTACACTCTTTTGGACATAACACCAGACGTTTGTTTGATGAACCGTTAGCAGTGATGGAAATCAAGGAGCGAGACAGTCCCTTTGAGTATACAACACTGGAGTTTTGGATTAAGATGGGGAAAATTCAGTTTGGATTGAGCACGAATCCAACCGCGCCCCGGGGACTAAAAGGCTAATAAATCACAGACCTGGCGTCCGAATGACACACCGTTTGTTGCGTTGATACCACTATGATGTGGCTGACATTTGAGATGCTTCTTCATTGGACATCATGATAGTTGGAGTATTGACCAGTAGCTCAGGGGGAGGATCCTCTTGGAGATGAGAGAGCATATTGTGGGAACCCAGTAGCTGGCTGAGACATCACGACTGCTGACTTTTTCGACTTGGAGTGACTTGACAGGCCCAGTGGGGAGCGCCTCTGTGTGATGCGGCAGACACGGTACATGATAGGAGGAGTACCTCCGCAAGGCATGGTGGGGAGTGCCTCTGTGTGACATGGCAGAGCTATGATACTCGATAGGAGGAGTTCCTCATAAATTCATGAGGTGGAGCACCTCTTTGTGACGCGACATGCTGATCGCGTTGTCGAGCGTGTCAAATTAGTTGTTTATTTTTAACTAGAATTTCTGTAGTATAGCAGCAACCCTAGGTCGTCCTCGACGGAGCCTTAGATAACTAATTTCAAAAGAAGGTTTTGATTATTAACAAAATTTAAATTAAGTTAAGTGGTTGGGGGTTATATGATTTTTAAATATCAATTGAAACTATATTACTAAGTGAGAGAAACTGATTAGAGAAATCGTGATCAACCCGAGTAAGTGTCCCTTGATGCTCAATTCATCATCACTCTTAAGGGAATGGAAGGATCATCGATTCCTTGATTTTATACCCACTGAAACCAGTATTTTGTGAGTTCTTACTAGGTTACTACCTATAATTTGATCGATCAATGTTATTGATTATCGGTGACCGCTCATAATCAATAAAACTATGTCGATGTAAGAACCGAACTCAATCAAGGCATCACATCAACAACGTGATGAGATGTCCAGATTTGGGTTTTTATAAAAATTTATCATAATACAAAAACATGCATATTCATAGGTTATAACTTCTGGATACCATCAAACAAGTCAATTCAAAAGAAAACTCATGAAAGAGAAGAGGTGAGAAAAGAGGCAAACACACTCAAATCATCACAAGATCCGGTTTATGCATGGAAGCACGAGGATTCTTGTTAATTTGATTTATATTTAATCATATCAGAATAAAAAAAAATTAATAATGTAAAAATTAAGAACAATAGACAACAAACCTGGAAATTAAATCACCTTACGAAGATTACAAATGTTGAGCTCGGGATTAAAACAATGGACACCCCCCAAGTTGATCACTAAGAAACCTAGAAGTACATGAGGGAGAAGGGAACTAAAATTAATGAAATAACATCTCCAATAAGACTCACCTTCACCCATAGACGTGACACATGAGATAATGGGGGTGAGAGGTGTTTTTATGGACATTCACATCACACTTTCCACAAAATAAGTCAACTGCTTAAGAGACTAGGTCACTATTCGGGGCAGACTTTTTACTCCATCTTTATCCGGCTGTTTGACGGACCAAAACGCGTTCAAATGACTTGAAATTATGTGGAGAGGTGTGAAATCAAGGTTTATATCCATGGGAGGTGGAATCAGTCCAATGGGATCTCCAAGGCCTGAGTTATAGCCCAAATACAGAAGGGTCATCAAATCTGGCTCACCCAGAATTGTTTCACATTGTGGGCCTATTATGGCCTCTAAATCGGTGAATTGGGCTCCATGATAATCTATAGAAAGGTATCCCACACAATGTTACATTAATAAACCAATTTTTATCCCAATTGAATGCATTTAGTATCCACGGTATATATTTATGTACATAAAAATGTTTGGGACCTTGAGCAATTTGGCCCGTTTTGCTTGATTTCCATTGTGGGCTCTCCGAATCACCTACTCCTATAATATAAACACTTAAACAAGTAATATTTCACTATTAAAAAGTAATAAACATTATCTCATTGAATAAAACAGTAAGTTCAATTTATTATTATATTTGGAATATTCATTACAAAACTAGTTTAAAACAGCGGTATAAGGGTGGAATAAAACAGTGAATCGTGGTACGATCACACCCCCACACCTAAACATTTTCACTCTTGGGAAAAGTCACATATCCCAATAAAATATTGCATATATAAATATTTACAATATCATGAAAATTTATCATTTGAATATATTTTATTTAATGTAAGGGTATCAATGCACGAACCACAGCAAGGAGTTCTTCTTAATGAAAATAGAAAAAGATGTCTCATAAATCATATCATAGAAAAATTCAAAAATCTTCATGATAACAAATTGAGAAAGGAATTCAAAAGTCAACCATTACACAAACTCTCCATGTGTGTGTGTGTGAAAACCATTCCATGCTATTCTTTCCACTTTTTATTAAATAAATATAGGTTATTTTAACATTATTCAGCTTTAAATGATTTTTCCCCGAACATGTCCTACATCCTTTGCAATCATATTTCAAGGCCCACTCACTTAAGCATTCCCAGATGAAAAACCATAAGCTCCCGACCTAGATATCCACATATGTTTCACATTTCATCACTCACCTCAATTGTTTTTTGAAGTTGCAATTGGAACAAATCTCACACTCATCTCTGAACCCCTGTTTGATCTTCTCACGAAAATAATTGTAATAGTTATAACAAGATCAAAGGTTGAGGAGGAGTGGTTTTTGACCTTCCCAAGACACAACAATTTTTTTTGAGGGCGTACAATAGTCGGACATTAGGTACACACGCATTGGTCAATCTGGTACAGTAATGAAACAGATCGGATAAGGAACGAACATATGGAAATATCATTTAAAGCTGAAAAATATTAACCCAACATATATTTACCTTATATTATGTAAGAAATATTCACACTTTGTGGTTTGGTGCAAAATATATGTGGAGATATTAGTGACACAGTTTTCCCAAAAACTACTCACACAATGGGCATCAATCATCTCAAAGGTTTCACATAGATACGACCATTTATATCATTGACAGAAAACCAATTCACTAAAAATCACCCCCTGATGTTAAACTCATACAAATACTCTTTTTAGCCTTCGTTATGGTATTTTTACATTCCCCACTTTATGGTCGCCAAATCAAGGATCTTCGAAATTGTTGATGGGGAAAATGAAAATACCATAAAGAAGCCCAAAAAGAGAAAACAAAAGGAGAAAACAATGAAAATTCCTAACTAACCTAGGAATGTATCCACCCCCCCCCCCCCACACCTAGAGTTTGCAGTGTCCTCACTGAAATAATTGAGAATGTGAGAAGGAAGGATAAAACCCGGTGCGTTTTATTGGTATGATGCGTCGAGAAGGTGAATTTCCTCCACCGGATTCATCGAAAAATCCTCATATAAGTGTTTAAGTCACTGCCCATTGACTATAAGACTTCGTCCGCTCTACTCATGCAAAACCTGTATTGCACCAAAAGGGTAAACATTAGTAACAGTATAAGGACCGAGCCATCGGGAACGAAGCTTACCTGGGTGGAGCTTAAGCTTGGAATTGTACATGAGGACCTTCTCACAAAAATGGAACTTCCACTGGTGAGTCATGCTATCATGAATAGCCTTTATCTTCTCTTTATAGATTCGAGAGTTTTCATATGCATCACGTCGAATTTCTTCCAACTTTGGAGTCTACAGCTTTTTTGGCTCGCCTGCATCAGAAAGGTTCATATTACATTGTTTAACAGCCCAATATGCACGGTGTTCTACCTCCACTGAGAGGTGGAAAGCCTTTCCAAAAACAATTCTGTATGGTGACATTCTGATTGGGGTTTTAAAAGCTGTACGGTACGCCCAAAGTTCATCATCCAAGTACAAACTCCAATCATTCCTATTAGGTTGTAACATTTTTTCCAAGATCCGTTTAACATCCCGATTAGATATTTCTGCTTGTCCATTAGTTTGGGGGTGATATGCAGCAGAGACTTTATGATCAAACCCATACTTATGAAGAAATTTTTTCATGTTGCGATTGCAAAAATGTGAACCCTGATCACTAATAATGAATCTTGGTAAACCAAACCTACTGAAAATTTGGGACCTCACAAAATCAACAACCACTCGAGAGTCATCGGTCCTGGTGGCCTTTGCTTCCACCCATTTAGATACATAGTCATCATCCAATAAGATGTATACAAAGCAAAATGAATTTGGAAAAGGCCCCATAAAGTCAATGCCCCATGCATCGAAGATCTCACAAAATAACATGGGTTGTTGGGGAATTTCATTCCTCTTGGAGATATTCCATGTGAATTGACAACGACTACATGACTTGAAAAATATATGGGCATCCCTATAAAATGTTGGAAAATAAAGTCCTGAGTTGAGGACCTTTCGAGCTGTATGCTGAGAGCCAAAGTGGCCCCCACATGCCAAGGTGTAGAAGAAGGTCAAAACAGAGGTGAACTCATGGTCAGGGACACACCTATGAACAACCTGGTCACTACAGATCCTCCACAAATATGGGTCATCCCAAATGTACCATCGAGAATCATGTTTAAGTCTCTGTGATTGTGAAGTGCTAAAATCAGTGGGGACCCTAGATGTTGATAGAAAATTCACAATGTCTGCATACTAGGGGGTAAGGTTCACAACTTCACAAAGGTTCTCATGAGGGAATAATTCTCTAATGGGTAGGGGTGAGTCATCAAGATGGTCCAATCGTGGGGAAATCCTACTAATGTGGTTAGCTACCATATTCTCCACCCCTCTCTTATCTCTAATCTTAAGGTCAAACTCCTGGAGGTGGAGCATCCATCGAATGAGGTGGGGTTTGGCTTCAGGTTTCTTTAGGAGGAAATGAAGGGCAACATGATCAGAGAACACAATCAATTTTGACCCAAGAAGATATGAAAGGAATTTTTCCATGGAAAACACAATATAAATGAGTTATTTTTCTGTGGTTCTGTAGTTTACCTAGGCAGGGTCAAGGGTACGCAAGGCATATGAAATGACATGAGGGGACTCCTCAACACTTTGTGATAAAACTGCCCCAATTGCAAAGTTAGAGGCATCATACATTAGTTTTAAGGGCAGATCCCACCTTGGTGGTTGGATTATGGGAGGTGATGTGAGACTCATTTTTAGTGAATTGAAAGCATCCACACAATTTTTATCAAAAACAAATTCAAAATCCATTTGTAAAAACCGAGATAAGCGAAGTGCAATCATACTAAAGTCTTTAATGAATCGGTGGTAAAAACAGAATGACCCGAGAATGATCACACCTCATGATCACATTTTTGAAATGGAAGGGTTGAAATTAATTCAATTTTATATTTATCAACTTGAATTCCCTTATTTGATATGACATGCCCAAGAACTATCCCCTGCTCAACCATAAAATGGCATTTCTCAAAATTTAAAACAAGAAATTTTTCAATGCAACGGAAGAGGAAAGAACCTAGGTGTTCCAAAAAATAATCAAAATAAGATCCATATACCGTGAAATCATACATAAGTACTTCCATACAACTCTCAACTTACTCAAAAGAAATTCTCAACATATATCGCTGAAAAGTACTAGGAGCATTAAATCGTTGTTGGAGGTTGTAAAGATTGACGTTAATCTTCATATTCTTTTTTAGGAATATTCTACCACCTTAACGAGGAGGGTATAGGACAAAAAAACATGGCCGAAACCCATAGAAAATCCTGTGATGATTTGTGGTGTTGAATGCGACGAAGGCGACGACAAAACGACACCACCCCGCAGACACCGCCGCTTCTCAACCTCCTGGCCATCACAGCACCCCTACGGTCGAGATTCTCCACGGCACCCATGGCCCCCGAGCCCCACAACTCCACCCCTATGGCCTTTCCAGGTTGGCCACATCCACCACCGTCAGGGCCAAGCTACCGCTGTAGTCCGCCGAGCCGCCGATGTCCCGCAAATCCACGACCTTCTGAGAAGAACTGGCAGTGCCGCCCGCGGTCTTCCGAGCCGCCCTGGTGGTGCTACCCATGGTCATATGGGATACCCTAGACATGACCCCCATAGTCATCTGAGCCGCCCCAGCAGAGTCTCATGTAGCCCTCCAAGCCACCCCAACCGCACCGTCTGTGGCCTCTCCGAGCCGCGCCGCCCGCGTCCTCTCCGATCCACCTCGGACCGGGCTGAACCCAACTAGCTGGGCCGGACCCATCGCATCAGGCTAGGTCTACCCGAAATAGGATGGAACATGCCGGGTCGGGCCGGGTTGGTCCGAATAGGTTGGACTAGACCCTGGCCTAGTACGACCCATTTACACTCTTTTGGCCATAAAACCAGATGTCCGTTTGACGAACCGTCAGCGGTGATGGAAATTATGTAGCGAGAGAGTCCTTTTGAGTATACCACACTGGAGTTTTGGATTAAGATGGGGAAAATTCAGTTTGGATTGAGCACGAATCCAACCAGGCCCATGGGAATAAATGGCTAATAACTCACAGACCTAACGTCCGAATGACACAACATTTGTTGCGTTGAGACCCCTATGTCGTGGCCGACATTTGAGATGCTTCTTTAGTGGACATCATGGTAGTTGGAGTATTGACTAGTAGCTCATGGGGAGGATCCTCTTGGAGACGAGCGAGCATAGTGTGGGAACCCATTAGCTAGCTGAGACATGACAACTGCTGACTTTTTTGACTTGTAGTGACTTGACAGGCCCATTGGGGAGCGCCTCTGTGTGACGCGGCAGACCCACGGTACACGACAGGAGGAGTACCTCCGCAAGGAATGGTGGGGAGAGCCTCTGTGTGACATGGCAGACCTATGTTACTTGATAGGAGGAGTTCCTCATAATGTCATGAGGTGGAGAACCTCTGTGTGATGCGACATGTTGATCGCGTTGTCGAGCGTGTCAAATTAGTTGTTTATTTTTATCTAGAATTTCTGCAGTATAGCAGCAAACCTAGGTCGTCTCTCGACGGATCATTAGATCACTAATTTCAAAATAAGGTTCTGATTATGTTAAAAAAATTTAAATTAAGTAAAGTGGATGGTGGTTCTATGATTTTTAAATAGCAAGTGAAACTATACTATTAAGTGAGAGAAACTGGTTGGAGAAATCATGATCAACCCGAGTAAGTGTCCCTTGATGCTGAATCCGTCATCGTTCTCAAAGGAATGGGAAGGAACATTGATTCCTTGATTCTATACCCACTAAAACCAGTAGTATGTGAGTTCTTACTAGGTTACCACCTAGAATTTGATCTATCAATGTTATTGATTATCAGCGACCGCTCATAATCAATAAAACTATGTCGATGTAAGAACTGAACTCAATCAAGGAATCACATCAACAATGTGATGAGATGTCCAGATTTGGGTCTTTATCAAAATTGATCTCAATACAGAAACATGAATATTCATGGGTTATAACTTCTGGATATCATCAAACAAGTCAATTCAAAAGCAAACTCATGAAAGAGAAGAGGTGATAAAAGAGGCAAACACACTCAAATCATCACAAGATCTAGTTTTATGCATGGAAGCACGAGGATTCTTGTTCCTTGGATTTATATTTAATCATAACAGAATAAACAAAAACTCATAAGGTAAAAATTATGAACAATAGACAACAAACCTGAAATTAAATCACCTTACGATGATTACAAATGTAGAGCTTGGGATTACAACAATGGACACCCCCCAAGTTGACCACTAGGAAAACTAGAAGTACATGAGGGAGAAGGGAACTAAAATTAATTCACGAAGCTCTCCAATTCGACTCACATTCACCCCTGGTCGTTCCACATGAGATAATTGGGGTGATAGGTGTTTTAATGGACATAGACATCACACATTCCACAAAATAAGTCAAGTGCCTAAGAGACTATGTCACTATTCAGGGTAGACTTTTTACTCCATCTTTATCCAGATGGTTGGCTGACCAAAACGCGTTCAAATGACTTGAAATTAGGTGGAGAGGTGGGACCTAAAGGTATCTGTCCATGGGAGGTAGAATCAGTCCCATTGTTTCTCTGAGGCCCAAGTTAAGGCCCAAATACAGAAGGGACATCAAATCTGGCTCACCTCAAATTGTTTCACATTGTGGGACTATTATGGATTTTAAATGGGTGAATTGGGCTCCATGGTCTTCTAGAGAAATGTATCCCACACGATATTACATTCCTAAACCAATTTGTAGCCCAATTTAATTCACATAGTATCCACAGTATATATTTATTTCCACAAAAATGTTTGGGCCCTTGCACAGTTTGGCCCGTTTTGCTTGACTTCCATCGTGGGCTCTCCGAATCACCTCCTCCTATTATATAAACACTTAAACAAGTAATAATTCCCTATTAAATAGTAATAAACATTATCTCATTGAATAAAATAGTAATTTCAATTTATTATTATATTTGGAATATTCATTACAAAACTAGTTTAAAACAGCGGTGTAAGGGCGGAATAAAACAGTGAATTGTGATATGATCACAACCCCACACCTAAACATTTTCACTCCTAGGAAAAGTAACATTTCCCAATAAAATATTCATATATAAATATTTCCAACATCATGATGATTTATCATTTGAAGATATTTTATTAAATGTATGGTGATCAATGCACGAACCACATTAAAGAGTTCTTCTTAATGAAAATAGAAAAAGATGTCTCATAAATCATATCATAAAAAAATTCAAAAAGATTCATGATACCAAATTGAGCAAGGACTTAAAAAGTCAACCATTACACTATCTCTCCGCATGTGTGTGTGAAAACCATTCCATGCTATTCTTTCCACTTTTTATTAAATAAATATAGGTTATTTTAACATTATTCAGATTTAAATGATTTTTCACTAAACCTGTCCTACATCCTTTGCAATCATATTTCAAGACCCCCTCACTTAATAATTCCCAGAAGTCAAACCATAAGCTCTCGACCTAGTTATCCCCATATGTTTCACATTTCATATCTCCCCTCATTTACTATATTTTTTTTGGAGTTTCAATTGGAACAAATCTCACACTCATCTCTCAAACCCTGTTTGATCTCCTCACGACACTAATTGCAATAGTTATAACAAGATAAATGGTTGAGGAGGAGTGGTTTTGGACCTGCCCAAGACACAACCAATTTTTTTGAGGGCGTACAATAGTCGAACATTAGGTACACACGCATAGGTAAATCTGGTACAGTAATGAAACAGATCGGATAAGGAACGAACATATGGAAATATCATTTAATGATGAAAAATATTAACGCAACATATATTTACCTTATATTAAGTAAGAATTATTCACACTTTTTGGTTTGGTGAAAATTTTTTTAGAGATATTAGGGACTCCGTTTTCCCCAAAACTACTCACACAATGGGCATCAATCATCTCAAAGATTTCACATATATACGACCATTTATATCATTGACAGAAAACCAATTCACTAAAAATCACCCCTGATGTTAAATTCATACTAAACTCTTTTTAGCCTTCATTATGGTATTTTTACTTTCCCCATGTTATGGTCGCCAAATCATGGAACTTCGAAATTGTTGATGGGGAAAAATGAAAATACCAAAAAGAGGGCCAAAAAGATAAAAAAAAGGAGAAAAAAATGAAAATACCTAACTAACCCAAGAATGTATCCACCCCCCACACCTAGAGTATGTTGTGTCCTCACTAAAATAATTGAGAATGTGAGAAGGAAGAATAAAACCTGGTGTGTTTTATTGGTATGATGCGTCGAGAAGGTGGATTTACTCCACCAGATTTTTCGAAAAATCCTCATAGAAGTGTTTAAGTCACTTCCCATTGACGGTAAGACTTCATCCACTCTACTCATACAAAACCTATATTTCACCAAAAGGGTAAACATTAGTAACAGTATAAGGACCGAGCCATCGAGAACAAAGCTTACCTGGGGGTAGCTTAAGCCTGGAATTGTTCATGATGACCTTCTCACCAATATGGTTCTTCTGCTGGTGAATCATGCTATCATGAATAGCCTTTGTCTTCTCATTATAGATTCAGATGTTTTCATATGCATCACATTGAATTTCTTCCAACTCTTGAATCTACAGCTTTCTTTTCTCACCGGCATCTGAAAGGATCATATTACATTGTCTAACATCCCAATATGCACAATTTTCTACCTCCACTATGAGGTGAAAAGACTTTCCAAAGACAATTCTATATGGTGACATTCCGATTGGGGTTTTAAAAGCTATACGGTATGTCTAGAGTGCATCATCCAAGAACAAACTCCAATCTTTCTTATTGGGTTGTACCATTTTTTCCAAGATTTGTTTAACTTCCCGATTTGATATTTCTGCTTGTCCATTAGTTTGTGGGTGAAATGAAGTGGAGAATTTATGATCAACCCCATACATATGAAGCAAAATTTTCATGTTGCGATTGAGAAAATGTGAACCCTGATCACTAATGATGAATCTTGGTAAACCAAACCTACTAAAAATTTGGGACCTCACAAAATCAACAACCACTCGAGAGTCATCTGTCCTGGTGGTCATTTCTTCCACCCATTTAGATACATAGTCAATGGCCAATAATATGTATACAAAGCCAAATGAATTTGGAAAAGTCCCCATGAATTCAATTCCCCATGCATCGAAGATCTCACAAAATAACATGGGATGTTGGGGAATTTCATTCCTCTTGGAGATATTCCCTATGAATTGACAACGACTACATGACTTGCAAAATCTATGGGCATCCCTATAAAATTTTGGCCAATAAAGTCCTGATTAAAGGACCTTTTGAGCTATATGTTGAGAGCCAAAGTTGACCCCACATGCCAAGGTGTGGCAGAAGGTCAAAACAGAGGTGAACTCATGGTCAGGGACACACCTATGAACAACCTGGTCACTACAGATCCTCGACAAATATTGGTCATCCCAAATGTACCATCAAGAATCATGTTTAAATCTCTAGGATTGTGAAGTGCTAAAATCAGTGGGGACCCTAAATGTTTCTAGAAAATTCACAATGTCTGCATACCAGGGGGTAAGGTCCACAACATCACAAAGGTTCTCATGAGGGAAGAATTCTCCAATGGGTAGGGGTGAGTCAACATGATGGTCCAATGGTGGGGAAATCCTACTAATGTGGTCAGCTACCACATTATCCACCCATCTCTTATCTCTAATCTCAAGGTCAAGCTCTTGGAGGAGGAGCATCCATCGAATGAGGCGGGGTTTGGATTCAGGTTTCTTTAGGAGGAAACGAAGGGAAACATGATCAGAGAACACAATCACTTTTGACCCAAGAAGATATAAATGGAATTTTTCCAAGGAAAACACAATATAAAGGAGTTCTTTTTCTGTGGTTGTGTAATTTACTTGGGCAGGGTCAAGGGTATGCGAGGCATATACAATGACATGAGGGGACTTCTCACCCCTTTGTGAAAAAACTGCCCCAACTGCCAAGTTAGAGGCATCACACAGAAGTTCGAAGGGCAGATCCCAACTTGGTTGTTGGATTATGGGAGGTGATGTGAGAATCCTTTTTAGTGAATTGAAAGAATCCTCACAATTTTTATCAAAAACAAATTCAGAATCCTTTTGTAATAACCGAGATAAGGGAAGTGTGATCTTACTAAATTCATTAATGAATCGGCGGTAAAAACCAGTATGACCCAAGAATGATCACACCTCATGAACACATTTTGGAAATGGAAGGGTTGAAATTAATTCAATTTTATATTTATCAACTTGAATTCCCTTATTTTATGTGACATGCCCAAGAACTATCCCCCGCTCAACCGTAAAATGGCATTTCTCAAAATTTAAAACAACATCTTTTTCAATGCAGCAGTGGAGGACAAAACCTAGGTGTTCCAAAAAATAATCAAAAGAAGATCCATATACCGTGAAATCATCCATAAATACTTCCATACAACTCTGAAGGTACTCAGAAAAAATACTCAACATACATCGCTGAAACGTACCAGGAGCATTACAAAGACCGAATGACATCCTTCTGTATGCAAATGTGCCAAATGGACAGGTAAATGTGGTCTTTTCTTGATCCTCAGGGGCTATATAGATTTGTATATAACCCGAATAGCCATCAAGGAAACAATAATGGGACTTACCAGCCAAACGTTCAAACATTTGGTCAATTAAAGGTAATGGAAAGTGGACCTTCAGCGTGGCATGATTCAGTCGATGATAGTCAATACAGACTCTCCAACTGTTTTACACACGAATTGGAACCAATTTATTCCTTTCATTTGACACAACTGTTATTCCAGTTTTCTTAGGAATGATTTTAACTTGGCTAACCCATTTACAATCAGATATAGGATAAATGATCCCAGCAGTATGTAATTTACTGACTTCCAATTTTACCACTTCAACGAGAGTGGGATTCAACCGGCGTTGAGCCTGCCTTACGGGCGTAGCCTCATCATCCAAAAGTATATTGTGCATACAAATAGATGGGATAATCCCAGGAATATCAGACAATATCCATCCTATTTCCTTTTTACACTCCCTCAAAAGTATGAGCTGTTTTAATTCCTATTGTGGAGAGAGGTTATTGGCAATAATGACGGGAAATTGGTCAATACCCTCAAGATAGGCATATTTTAAATTCGATGGATGTGGTTTTAATTCCAACATCAGGGGTTTTTGTATTGAGGGAGTGGATTTAGGGGGATAGAGGTCCATGATACTATCTATCTGCTAATGTGTATTCTCAAAGGAAAGAGAATATATCTAAATGAGATTTTCCGAATCATCGATAGTCATGGGTACCTTAGAATAAAGACACTCATCAATTAAATCACAAAATTTACATTTTTCTAAACCCACACAACACTTAAAATAAGAACCAAAAATCAAATCATCCATGGGTGAATAAGAGGAAAATAAATCAGAGGATGGCTCAAGGATTGAATTTTGTGTGTGTTTGTCGTTAGATAAATCCTCCATTGAATAGATTGGAAGAGTGGAGTGCTCTTCAACAGGGTGTTTCATAGCCTCAAGGATGTTAAAACTTACCTTTTCTCCACCAAACTCCATGGACAATGTACCATTGTGAACATTCATGATCATCTTTTCTGTTTTTAGGAATGGCCTCCCAAGTATGAGTGGGGCATGTCCTTGGGTTCGGGTATCTTCCTTCTCAAGAATGTAAAAGTCCGCAGGGAAGATGAGATTCTTAACTTTTACGAGGACATCCTCGACCACTCCTGATGGGTGTGTTGTGCTTT
Source organism: Viscum album (assembly GCA_963277665.1). Taxonomy (NCBI): domain Eukaryota; kingdom Viridiplantae; phylum Streptophyta; class Magnoliopsida; order Santalales; family Viscaceae; genus Viscum; species Viscum album. Next base: position 278,667,682 of record OY728127.1, read on the forward strand.
GGTTGGAAAGTTGCACGACAATTCCTGTTGGTTGAAGCTTTCCAACATGAAAATAAGTATACACGGAGTGAGGCATTACAATAATAGAGTCACCTAAATCTAGCATAGTATCAGAAAAGAAGGTCTCCCCTATGGTACAAGGTATCGTGAATGTGCCCAGATCCTTGAATTTGGTTGGAAGTGTTGGTTGAATCAAGGATGAGACATTCCTACCCATGTTGACTCTCTCATTCCCCTTCAGTCTCCTTCTATGGGTGCAATGCTCTTTAAGAAATTTGGCATATCGATGGATTTTCTTAACAGCATCCAATAGAGGAATGTTAACTTGAAATTTTTAAATGTATCCATTATTTCTTTATCAATCTCATTATCAAAATTTTTCTTAGATTTAGAGAGTCTTTGAGGGAAAGGAAGTGGAATGGATTGTTCATTTGAATCATCAATGACTATTCGATTGCCATTTTTGTCTTGTTTTTCTTTAAATGATGTTTTTGATGGTTCGTAAAGAGAGTTTTCATGAGGGGGACATACCTAATGTGCAGAATCAGTAGATGGAGAATCTTATTTACCACTACGAAGTGTAACTTCACATAAATTACCTTTGTCCTTCGGATTGGAAATGGGTTGGGATGGTAGTTCCCCAGAACCTTGCATCTTAAGCTCACCGATGGTGTTTTCCAATTTCCCCACTTCAGTTCGCAGGTCCTGAATTGCTAATTGTGTGGTCCGTTGGAACTGGAGGTTATGGGTTTCCATTTGTTTCACCATGTCCTCGAGGCATGTTTCAAATTTGGGAGGAGGAGGATAATTTTTTTGATAAGTTTAAGGATAATAAGTTTGCATACCATGGCCTTGTTGATACCAATTCTGCTTGGGGTAGCTTGAGTTTCCTCCTTTTCGGTATTGGGTTGTGATTTCCACCTAGGATTTGGATTTGGCCTGAATTGTTCTTACTTGAAGGGAGGTGTTTGTTGGAATGGACGCCCTGGGAACACACCTGCACAAGACTCAGATGAATCTTGATGTTTTGGGCACTGGTCAGAAAAATGAGTATTATCAGAACAAATACAACAATGTAATGGAACGGGAAGAGAGTGTGAGGTACCTTGTTCTTGAGCTAATTTCCTTAGAATGGTATGCATCACATCAAGCTTATTATCTACCTTTTGTTCTAGGGATGAATGACTTACCTCATGAACTCCTCGGGTTGGTGCAATAGCACGTGTACCAAATTGTTGTGCATTTTGAGCCATGTTGGATATTAAGTCACGAGTGGCAGAAGGAGTTTTGTCAACTAGGGCACCACCAACTGCAACATCAATCATTCCACGATCCATGGGGATAAGTCTCACATAGAAGTATTGGATTAGTTGTTGTTCACTAATCTGGTGGTGGGGGCATCTTGAACAATGTCTTTTGAATCTCTCCCTGTATTCATAAAGGGTCTCTCCTTGTAACTACATAATGCCACAAATTGCTTTCATAATTGAAGCAGTTCTGGAGGCAGGGAAGAACTTCTCTAGAAAGTGTCTTTTTAGGTCATTCCAGCCCCCAATTGATGAAGGAAAATAGTATATCCAATATTTGGCTACACCATCTAGGGAGAAAGGTGAGGCCCTAAACATGATTAAGTCCTCAGACACATTTTGGGGTTTCATGGTGGAGCACACTATGTGAAATTCTTTGAGATGTTTGTGAGAGTCCTAAGCAGGAAGACCATGGAATTTTGGAAGGAGGTGGATGAGGCCTGATCATAGCTCAAAATTGGCCGCTTCCTTAGGATATTGGATGTACAAAGGTTGGTACTCCACATCCGGGGTGGTCAGTTCTTTTAATGTTTTTTTATTTGCAGCCATGATCTCTGGGGTTTGATTTGGTTCAATTTTTGATTGGTTTTGGAACACTTGATGTATCTCAAGGGGTTCCATAATGTTACTTGATTAAACTTCTCTAGATGCCTTTATTATAGTGTGAAGTGACTTTTCAATTTTAGGATCAAATTCAAGAAGTGTTTCTTTACCAGATCTTGTCATGCAACAATGATGTCCAGTTTGATTGATTGATTTTTTTTGTTGTGTTTTTTTTTGATTTGATATGGATAAGAAAAACATAATAAGGGTGAAAGAAGAATAGGATGTTATACAATAGAATTAGAGATGGATATGGAGAAGAAGAGAGAGAGAGATAGAGAGAGATAAAGAACACACTAAAACAACCAAAAATAAAGACAAAACCCAAAACAAAAACAATCAAATGGGGGTGGGGTATTTAAAGGAGTACTAATTAAGAAGTAAAATAACTAAATAAAAGTAAATAATGAAAAAAATGATCTTCGCTCCCCGAAAATGGCACCAAAATTTGATCGCGTTGTCGAGTGCGTCAAATTAGTTGTTTATTTTTAACTAGAATTTCTGCAGTATAGCAGCAACCCTAGATCATCTCTCGACGGAGCCTTCGATCACTAATTTCAAAAGAAGGTTCTGATTATGTTGAAAAAATTGAAATAAATTTAAGTGGTTGGGGGTTCTATGATTTTTAAATAGTAATTGAAACTATACTACTAAGTGAGAGAAACTTGTTGGAGAAATCGTGATCAACCCGAGTAAGTGTCCCTTGATGCTCAATCCGTCATCGCTCTGAAGGGAATGGGATGGATCATTGGTTCCTTGATTTTATACCCACTAAAACCAGTAGTATTTGAGTTCTTACTAGTTTACCAACTAGAATTTGATCGATCAATGTTATTGATTATCGGCGACCGCTCATAATCAATAAAACTAGGTCGATGTAAGAACCGAACTCAATCAAGGCATCACATCAATAACGTGATGAGATGTCCAGATTTGGGACTTTATAAAAATTGATCTCAATAAAAAAACATGCATATTCATGAGTTATAACTTCTGGATATCATCGAACAAGTCAATTCAAAAGCAAACTCATGAAAGAGAAGACGTGAGAAAAGAGGCAAACACACTCAAATCATCAAAAGATTCGGTTTATGCATGGAAGAACGAGGATTATTGATCCATTGATTTATATTTAATCATACCATAATAAACACAAATTCATAAGGTAAAAATTAAGAACAATAGACAACAACCCTGGAAATTAAATCACCTTACTAAGATTACAAATGTAGAGCTCGGGATTACAACAATGGACACCCCCCAAGTTGATCACTAAGAAACATAGAAGTACATCAGGGAGAAGAGAACTAAAATTGATGAAAGAAGCTCTCAAATTCGACTCACCTTCACCCCTGGACGTGAAACAAGAGAGAATGAGGGTGATAGGTGTTTTTATGGACATACACATCACACTTTCCACAAAATAAGTCAAGTGCCTAAGAGACTAGGTCACTATTCAGGGCAGACTTTTTACTCCATCTTAATCCGGATGGTTTACTGAACAAAACGCATTCAAATGACTTGAAATTCGGTGGCGAGGTGGGCCATCAAGTTATACGTCAAAGGGAGGTAGAATCAGTCCCATTGGATCTCCGAGCCCCGAGTTATGGCCCAAATACAGAAGGGTCACCATATCTGGCTCGCCCAGAATTGTTTCACATTGTGGGCCTATTATGGCCTATAAATGGGTGAATTGGGCTCCATGGTCTTCTAGAGAAATGTATCCCACACAATGATACATTCATACACCAATTTGTAGCCAAATTGAATGCACGTAGTATCCACAGTATATATTTAAGTCTGCAAAAATGTTTGTGCCCTTGGGCAGTTTGGCCCTTTTTGCTTGATTTCTATCATGGTCTCTCCGAATCACCTCCTCCAATAATATAAACACTTAAACAAGTAATATTTACCTATTAAATAGTAATAAACATTATCTCATTGAATGAAACAGTATGTTAAATTTACTATTATATTTGGAATATTCATTACAAAACTTGTTTAAAACAGCAGTGTAAGGGTGGAATAAAATAGTGAATCGTGGTACAATCACATGCCCATGGTGGGGAGCGCCTCTATGTGATGTGGAAGACCCACAGTACGTTACAGGAGGAGTACCTCAGCATTCCAATGTTTTTGGGTAGCGCCTCTATTTGTCGTAGCAGGCCCACTATACTTGATAGAGGAGGGGATCTCCACTAGCTGAGGTGTTCGCCAATGCGACTAGAGATGTTACATGTTACTACACCTAGAATAAATCCCGTTATGAGCTTCGTCAGTATCTCTGTGTTTTTCTCATGATTGAGATGGATTACATGATAACTTAGGTATATGTATGGGAATATACCTAAATATGGTTATCTGTTGATTTCATACATTGTGGTTTATCTTTGGTGGTTTTTGTTAGACCTTGAGGGTCTTGGGGTCTCTACTGAGTAACATTATACACACCCCATTCATGGGATATGCCCGCACCTTATTGTGTTGGATGCAGATGAAGGACAACGCTGACTAAGGCAGAGAGTACCAGGACTAGACGGTGCCCGAAGGTGGACTATACGGTGTGCTAGTACACATATGAGACATATGGATGTGGAGTGCTGAGCAGGCGATCTGTACCTACCCTTCAGGTATGAACCTCGGAAGATGATCCTGTAGCTGTCTTTTCTCTTTCTTCAGCTATTTTTTATTTTGGTTGTACTTTTACCTTTATTGTTGGGCTTATATTCCGGCCCCTTTTCATTCAACACTCTTTTGGATATACAGTTTGTTTTTGCTCGTACCTTACTGTGTGCTTGGTTACGCGAGGTATAGTTTATAATGGAAATGCCTTCCAGCTTTTAGGGAAAATGACTTTCGATGCTAGTTGCTAGTCCCTGAACTATGGAATGCGGGCCTAGGGTAGTCACGATATGGACCCCGGGGGATGGGTCGTGATAGTAATCTAGTTGTGTTTTGACCTTCATACACTCTTTTCTCTCTTTTCTAGTGGATGTTTTGTTATAACACTTTAAAATTTGGGCATTCGTTAAAGATATTTAAACATGTAAAAATATATCATACCAATACCTAGTAAAAAAATTGAAGATGAAAATTTATTATATATGGAATAATGTAATGCCCCAATTTTTTAATAGGGGAAATGATATTTGATAGCGTATGCGACACGCAACACCAAACCCAAAAAATGATGAATATTTAAATACAACAATTATGACAAAGTTTTTTAATTTTTTGTTATTAATAGGATTAATTACATTATAAAATATATTTAATCCCTACTCATCATAAATGTATTGATTAGTTAGTAGTAAATAATCACACAATTTTTTTAATGTCTTTTTTCTCTACAAAAAATGCTTTCTAAAAAAAGTTTATAATTAATTTGTAGAAAATTTAGAAAATTTATTTAATAAAATTAACATAATTTTGGATATAATCATATAAAAATTAACTTATGGATAAATTGGGTATTTTTCCAAATAAAATATTGATTTTTTAGTAAATAGTAAAAAATAACTAATTTTGTACAACTATCATTAATTTAGATAAATTATATAATTTTAAAGAAACATTATTATATTTATTTATATGTAAAATTATTATTATTGCGATATATTTAATCCAATTAATTAAATTTTAATATTATTTATACTAGACCATAGAAGAAGTATATTTTTAGGTTTGAAAACACATTTTCCTAAAAAATTGAAATTCATAATGTTTCTGCATTTAATTTAATTAAAAATAAACTGAAGTTTGTAATGATTTAAATTATATTTATATAATATATATATATTAATTGAAATTAATATAATGGATATTACTAGTTATAATGTTAAAGTAAAATTATACTTTCATTGATAAAATGCATTTTTCATAAAACTGCTCTCTATCATGATTGGAGGTTTTATTTTAAATTATTCAACTTATGTGAATTTAATAATACAAAATAGATTAAATATTTGGAACCATAATAATTAATAATAGGTAAAAATTTCAATTAATTTTTGGAAAATATAAAAAGTTAACGTATTAAATATTTATTACCATGGTAAAAGGAAAATAATTTATTTATTTTTAAAAATTACATAACAAGGACTAGAAAAACCATAACCATTAGTCTTAGAATTTATATATTTTAATTTAAATATAATAATAATTATTATTATTTTCATACTTTATCAATTATTGAATATTAATTTTCACAAAAAATAGATTTTTGATTCATTAAAACATAAATTTTAGTCGGGTAATAAATATTTTTAATCAAAACACACATCTTAATCATTTAAATAATTATTGATATGAATGATGTTTTAATTTAATATTTAAAAAAAATAGTATATATTGGATATAATTGAGAAATATAATTTTATGAAGAAAAAATTTAATTTTTATATGGGTTTGAGAAGAGTAATAATAAACAAACCCTGCATTTGTCAATAAGTGTCGATTTTATTTTAAAAGTGAAAACCATATTTTCTTTAAATTATCTTGATTAAATAAATATTACTATTAGATTAATCATCTAAAAATTGTCTATTTGTAATTTTTTCACTTGTTTCTCAGATAATATTATTTTCAGGTAAAAATTAAATACAGTATAAATATACATTGTGTATTTTGACTTTATATTGACTCAAAAGTGATGTAATAAATGCTATAAAAGGAATCGATGAAAAAATATAATTTTCAACAATAAATTAATTTGTTTTGTGTTTATTTTATTAATTTCATAAATACTTTATTAATCCTCAGTATCCTAAATTTTATTTTCTGGTAGTAAAATCGTTTCATTAATAATATGACTCACTTTCGCATCATCATGGGTAATATTTTAATAACATAGGTCCCTATAATTAAAAAAATAATTAAAATCAATCTTTTATGGTAAAAAACATAGAAAAATCAATAAGTAGGTTTTTTAATTTATTATATTAATATATGGATTCCAAAACCTATGTTGGGAAAATAATAATGAATTCCCCTTTACTTTCCTAAATAAACCCACCCAAGATTCAATTCCTCCTCACTAAAAACGTTATATCACATCCTAGATCTTGACTATCTTATCTATAGTCCCCCAAGGTTGCTCTAATCTTCTATGAATCTCTTTTCAATCTTTTTGAATCAGCCTCTCATGGTATGGGATCTCCAACTCTTATTTTTATTCATGCACAAAATTTAGTTTTGAATTTTAATCTCAATTTGTTATTGTATGGGTATGTTTTTCTACATCACTATAACTGAACATTTTATTTCCATGTTATTTTAGACCCATATCTCTATATATTCCCTTTCATGGACATTTATGTGCCCCCATTATACTACCAAAATTTCACTGTGATTTTTAATACCAAAAAATTGTCCACTAAATCACCATACAGATTTTTTATCCAGGGTGTTCAAATTAAAATAGATGTTGTTAAATGATTGAGTAAAATAAATTTATTTGATACACAGTCCATTATCATGGGATTAAATGTGGTGAAATATGTTCACATGTTTAATGATCTATATGGAACACTTATGTATGTACCTGATATGATTGTGATCGGTGCGCTCAGATAGTGCTCCAATTGATTTAATAATTTTTTAGTCTCATGATATTTCATGTTCATTGAATTGGAGGTTATAATAAGTACATTAGTTTTCAATTTATCATCGTTTTACCTTAAAATTTGATTATAATATCATGTATTTTTTTCAGATATTCCATGTTATATTTATCTCACTATACTATATCAAGCTCTATTATTCATGTTTCTAATTCTCACATATTTTTTTAATCCATTTAAATTACTATTGTCTAACATTTTATAATATCATCATGTTATTTTTATTTTATATTCCTTTAATGGAATTTAAAGATCACACCTTTATTATTTATGACCCTAACTTATCCCATTTAGTTTTAGAGGACCAATTATTTTTAAGTGAATGTTATAGAAATTTTAAAAAATGTTTTTGTTTCCCATGTTCAAAAGTTATTTTATATACCGAATTCTTAAAGATACTATACTTCTCAATATTATGGGTTTTTTTATGTGTACAATTATGTAATAAATCATGATTTAGAGATTAATAATTAAATTAATCGTCTTAGTACTAATGCATGTTCTATATTTATATGATTTTCTATATTCATATCTTATTCTCCCATGGCATGGCACATCAAAGTAACATTACCTATACTAATGGTTATTACATAATCTCATAACAAATTTTTTCTCTCATGGATCAGGTTTATTGATTCAGGTTCATAGAATCTTTTTATTAAATCCTTATGTCATATTCTATGAACCATGTTTGATGATCTATGTTTTACTGGGTATTATTGTCTTATGTATCTTGATTATAACTATATGATCTTCTTATGATAACATATGATCATTGATTTTAATAAATTATTTTTTCCCTTACAACGAATCTGACGTCACCCATTTTTATGTTTCCTTTTTTCCTAGGTTAAGAATGGAATTATTATGAATGATTTATCTATTATATAATTTTATTCGATGAATGTTTGGTAGAGGATGAATACATTTTGTAGATTAATTATATTCATGTATTAGGGAAGAATAATCTATTTGATACATTGAACACAGGTTCTAATAGTCAATTTCTTTATTAATTCTATAAAAATATAATCCTAAAAAACTTATCCAAATGTAAATGATAAATTATGTTTGAATTATTATTTAATTAAGGACATGTATCATAGGGAGTGTGTAATGTATTATGTTTTTATAAATAAACACAATGTTTCATTTCTAGGGAAAATTGTCTTGAATCTTCAGAAATAGGTTATGTGGATGCAATTTCAGTAAAAAAATTCCATAATTAACACATTTTGTACTACAATAATTCTTAATATGGCCTTTCTTCCTAGAAAACATGCATATATAATTACCTTTAACAAAAAAACATGGGTTTTACCACTTCATCCTCCCCATTATCAATGATTTTCCTTGAATCTATATTACCTCTACTTTTAAACTGTACTCATTTATAGTAGAATCCCAAATATCATCTCTATATATCTTTTCATCCAAAATTATATCATGAATAACCCCAAACCTTATGTCACTCTAATTTCTATAGGTCCTCACCATGGTAATGACCACATTAAATGATTATGAGATTTATTAAAGTAAAGTTAATGTCCAATTTGGATATCAAAACAATACATTTATCTATTACAACCAAATCTTAGTCATATATAAATTGTTGACTTGACCAACCACTAGATTTCTCTATGACATTGTAATGCTAAATAACCTCCTAAATATAACTAAATTGTTAATTTTTTTATATTATCATATATATAGGCATTATTAAACATATGTTTTAATATATATTCACCTCATGAATGATATAGGCCAGATTAAATGATAGTGATATTTGGACTTGTCTGAATTCTTTCTTATAAAACATTTTCCATTCTTTATTTTCCATCACTCCCAATTTTAATTATATCAATTAACGATCTATATCCTAATAAAATATAAAATACATTGTATTTATTATATATAATGTGAAGTATATTGCATCAAAATTATCAATTAAGACCTTACTGTCATCTTGCACCATCCTTTAAAAAGCAATGAAATTCCATAATTTCTGAAAAAAATCTATGTAGGATCATGATATTCTTATTTTAATTTTCCAATGAGGATTAGTGAAGAATTATTCTTCACAATTTATATCTCAAACATGTTCTCATGGGTCTAGTTGTACAATATTAGACAATGGATCTTGGATACCACCTTTTTGTTCCAAATTATCTTGAAAAATAGTCACCAAAATGAATCTTCAAACATGGAAAAAAGTTAGGGAACATCCTATTTAGAATGTACCCTCGAATATGTTGTAATCTTGTTAAGAAGAAAATTTACCCCAATGATGTAACACTATGATTATTTATACTTTGATATAAATTCTAAAATAAAATAATATAAGTCATATAAAATAATTACACAAAAAATTTATGTGGCTCATATATAGTATCACTCCATGTGAGAAACACTATAAAATGTTTATTTCAGATAAATGAATTATTCTTTCATCAGAAAATATTTACAAGTATGAGTGACCCAAAACATGATTTATATTATATGGTTTAATCAATGTCACCGCTATCAAATTTATTTTGGATGACTGGTACTTTGGACATGTCAACCATTTCAAGGAAACCACATCAATAGAATCACATAGTGAACAATGCACACATCTGGATTACATAAATATAGACATATATAACACTCTAGTTTATCAAAAATATCATTTGGAAACCTTTGTTACACAGAAGTGATAATAATTCTAATCCTACATATATTATTTTTCTATAATCTTGTAATTCATATAAATTTATTGTTATGGAATCTTCTACTTTCTCACAATTAAATACTTCATAACATTAGTACCCCCTCAAAACCATCTCAACTAGATTCTATTAGGGTCTATCATAATTTCTCCCTCTATTAGTTCGTGGTCTTATTTGGAAAAATAGATCTCACATAGGCCAAGTATAATATTTATAAACTTTTCATTAGTTTTAATAAGGTAATATTTTGAAATATTAAAAATATTTAATTCACCATATATTGTATTTTTCGATCCCAGATAATTTCCCAATCTTAATAGAAACATTTATAATTGAGGTTTTAGAGAATTCATTTTTTAGAGAAGGTAAATATGGTATAATCCACCAAAAGAATTATTTTTAAAGAAACACTACATCAAAAAACCACCATTACAAAAAAATATACATAGGTATTTTTTCAATGTAATAAGGGGTTATGTATCTATTGGTTAATGTTCTGTTATTAAGTAAATTAATTTTTTAATAAAATGGATTTTATCTACGAACAATATTTTTTTTATTAAAATTCTATTCTTATTTGAAAAGTAATTATCGAATGTGACATCCATGTCTGACTGAATATGAAACTAGTAGTTTTACATGTTGCCACATGGCATCAAGTGTGCCTCCCTGTATGCTATAGGATTCCAACTAATAGTGAGGTTCTAATATTTGTACGGTGGGGTGACTATACTTCCATGATCAGAGTAGAACCATGTTATATGAGATAATAAAAAAATCACTCAACAAAATTAGTAGTATAAATGAATGAAAGGAAGTAGAATGTAAATTAAAAATAAAAATAAAAATTGTAATAATTGATAATATAAAACTATGGGTGCATGTCCAGATTATTCTGTAAAGTAAAAGGATGAAAATATATAAGGCAGTAAATAAATATTGGGGAAAATCATAATAAAAATACATGATTTTAATCTCCATGATCATCCTATGTTATACCTGAATCATTTCCTTCTAAGATTCCATGTGCAATTCCCATCACTAAAATGATTAGTAGACCTGCAAACATGAGGTATTATATGACACCCTAGTGTAATAGAGTCCTAAGAAGGGTGTGATTTATACATCGTAAGAAACTGCCAATGTTGTCTAAATCTATATGGTCTAGGAATATAAAATAATTCAATATGAATTTAAATCAATGCTTTTAGTCTACAAATAAATAAATACATCAGTCTTGCTTCCATATGGGATAGCCAACCAACACTACCAACATTAGACTAAGTTAGATATATATGTAAGGGATGAAACATTTGAAAATAAAATATGGGTGTAATAATCAGTCATCATGAAATGAGTATGAAGATATATAACAAACCCCAATCATGTGATTTAGGTTCTAGACACATCCCTTGATAACAACCATGAAATATTATACTTTAACAAAAAAATCATTATGTGAATTTAATACCAGGAACCCTAAGCCTATTCAATGAGATTAGAATATACATACCATGTATTTCTCCAGGGGAACTATAATTTCCTAATATCATAAGACTATGTCCATGGAAATCCATAAATAGAATCCCATGTATCACTATCAACATTGTGTAAAGAAGAATTTGATTGAATCTTTCCCCAGTATCTTACATAGGGTTAAAGTATCACTCAAGACATAATTCAACCAAAATTCCACTGAGCCCATCCATTGGGTCTCCCTTAGGGAACCAATACCACACATTTGGATTTATAGTATCTAATTAGTGATCCCATATAGGGAATAACAATTATTTCACCTGGTATAAATAAAATGAATAACCAATAAGCACATATGTGGAATTCCATAAAGTGGAACCTTAGAATCACTCAAGGTATTCATGGTTCATTTATTCATTTCACATTAAATATAAAAATTATACATGTACTTAATCCTACTTCATCAAAATTCATGATTAATTAAATAATGATTTCCATGTAATTAATAATTCCACACAATAATATAAGTAAATGCATACGGTACCAAACCCATTTATAAATTAATAAAGAAGTCCATAAACATAATAATTCGATCATAATACAAATATACATAATAGGGACAAGAACAAATACTCACCATAGATGAAAGGGTATAAGATAGGACATGTAACATGAATTCCACAACAAAACATTATGTTATAAAAATAAAAGTAAGTCACAACTTCTTAGGATAAGGTCTTGTCACTAATGGAACATATAGTGGTGTATCACATCCTACGAAATATAAATTCTTCAACTTTTATACATTTTATAAGACATCAAACTGGAATGAGGCATTTTATGTAAAAATAATTGATTCATTAAAGGATTTCATTGAACCTACCCTTAAGGATGTATTAAAACATGATCTCTATGACCATAAACAATGAATTCTTAATATACATAGGCTATAATAATTAGGGAGTAAGGTTCTAGAATTTAAATTATACATTTAGGAGCCATCACATGGAAATATGAGTGCACCAATCAATGATGTACTTCATAATCCAACAAAACAATTAGGTAAAATCTATATAACACCTAACTTATAGCTGGGATGGTCTACTCGTCTAATATTGTGGTTTGATTTGTTTTGGTTCGAATGAAATCAATGAAAAAGAAAAATTCCCTAAAAATTTGGTGATTTTGCACACATGATGATAAAAATGAAAATGGAAAGATAATAAAATGAAGGAGAATGGGGATCTATAGATATACTGTGGGATATCCAATGCTCCTAACGATGCTTGAAATAGACATCTGACTGAGGAGATAACTCCAAGGAAAGAGAAGAGGGGGAGGGAAACCTCGACAGATGATTCACTTTTAGGAGGAGAAGAAAAATTGTGATAAAGAAAAGTAAAATTAAGGAGGGTAAATTTGGAATTTAAATCCATTAAATTAGGTTCATTTTTTTAACTCAGTTTTTTAAATCGTGTGCTAATGCTTCAGCTACTGATAAACCATGCCCAAACCATGAAGTTATCCTCTATCAAAGATATATAGAAACCTTCAAGGAAATAACACATGTTTTTCATGGTTAGAACTGACTATGAATAAACAATAGACCCTATTCATTGTCCACATAGTTTCTCCTAGAGGTATGAATTGTTTTATACAATCCTTTCCCCTATTCCAGTTCTACCTAAAATGGTCTTTTCTGGGCCTCAACTCTCTTGAAACTCAATGGAACCTCTGATATAACTACCAGACATTAATAAAATTATAAAAGAAAATATTTTAGATATTTCTAATCTTCTACTTAAATTTAATTCATTTTTTTATAATATAATATACACAAAACAAAAAATCACATTTTCCTTCAAAAAATTTCATTCGGTCGTAAAACACAAGATGCTACAGTCTCCCATCATAGAATATCCAATCCTTAAGAATCCATGGGGAAACAATAAAATCTGATCCCAACTTAATAAGGTCATGGAGTTTCATATAAATAGTCACATTCTGTTTCCAAATAATCAACACACCTCAAAACATAACATTAATCATATTGTACATAAGCCTTATAAATTCGGTCCTACACTCTTACTCGAAACTAAAATATTGAGAGAGATCTATCCCGAGCCCACCTAACCCATGGTAGGATATCCTCATCATATATTTCATTAGAAATCCATTTGAACTTATTTAAAATGGTTTAAAAAATACAAAATCCAATTTTTAGGCAGAGTACTCCCACCATTGATATTTCCTATCGAAGAACACCTTCTTAATTGAAATTATGATATTGGAATGATCCTTATCATGATTGAATGGTTCAATACCATATGACCTCAAACATCCTTGTCAATCTATCATTTCTTGAAAAAGACCAAATGAAACAAACTATAAACATTGTATCCCATTGATGTCCGGTTAATGGTTTCCCATTGACCATAGTTGACGAAAGAATATAAAACATGTTAAGGTACACCCACCAATCTATTCTCCAAGAACTCATCTTAGACTATTGGAGTAGAAAACCTGGTATTTTGTGGAATCCTCTAAGGAACCTCAAATTTAAATTGAAATTTATACTAAATACCATACCCAACTATCGATTACATCATAATACACAATCCTTATTTATATTTTTGTTTCACAAAAGAAACATAGGTGTACAATTGATCCAACCTATTAGGATCATCACCCTTATAAAATACCATCTGAGTTAGACTGAGATATGAGTAACATCATAATCATCAACTAGCGATCAATTATAATATCAAAGGTAGTCCATATTTCATTATTTTACTAGTGAGACATCATCATATATCTAAACATCCATTTATTAATTTCACCGGATGAGTCCAAAGAAGCATCTTCATAGGGTTCCTATTAATGGGAAAGGACTGGTTTCCATGATTAAATTCAATTCCATAAAATAAGGGAAAAAATTTATAACTCAGGGTAAGCACTCCTCTTAACATACCATTATAAATAAGCATAACTCTCATTGAGTTTCTGTATCATAAAATAAGGGAATTTTAATATTTCAGATGGCTGTGTAACCTATGTTCTCTTAATGTATCCTATATGATATCATGATAGGGGACGTGATCATCACAACGAAGAGGGTACACTAAGAGTATAGTAATAATATCCAAAAATAATATATGATACACTAACTTAACATCCACTATGAGGTGCTTGGTACAGTTCTTAACCAACTGTAAACTGACTACACAAAGGAAAAGGCAATCAGATCACCTCAGGATGATTCTTTTTGAATAGATCAACAACACCAGCTAACCACCATCAATAACTAACTATAACTCCATTAAATCCCAGGGCATCCCTTGATCACTCATGCATGACCATCAGGCTCCAAACTGAATATTAAAATCTCAATGGTTTCATAAATAGCTAACCATATCATCATCAATCAATCTCACCAGAACCAGTATATTTGAAAATTAACAGCCTCATGGGAATTCTGATGTAGTATTTACCATTTATAAATGGGTTTTCATGTCTTTTTTACTTTTAAATGTATGAAATTACATTACAATTATTGACCTAATGCTCCCTGACATAAGGGTTTCCTTAGTATCAGATTCACAGAAAAGGGAACTCATTCCATGACACATGCTCCATCGACCACTGACTTTGGGTTTAGGATGTGGAAAACATGCTACGTAATGTGTTAAACCAAAGATATATTGACTAGAAACTTACAACTACACAAGTCAAAATTTAATTTATATGTACTAATGACACTCCCCTCAAGTTACGTTCACTCATATCATAGAATTAAGTGTAAAAGGAAAAAATGGCCAGTGGGAAAAAATCCTTGATACTCATAAGAACATAATCCCAAGCACTGGGATAAGTCATATTAATTTAACACACATACCAAACTACCTTAATAATGACCCATGATTCAATATTAATTGATCAATTCTTAAACAGTATCCACCAAACTCAAAAATGTTTTCTATACCATTTATCAACTCAACAGGAACAACATGCATCGATGAATAATATCATGAGATTAATATTCATAATGGAACATTTTATGATACTATCCATTGTCTTATTGGACCTAGGATTTCTAGTATATGACATATGGTATGAAAGGTCCTACCCAGAGTCATAATATCTCATATTATGGTATTCAATGTGAGGATGTACAGATTCATACAACAATGAAGAGAGAGAAGGTGAGGGGTCACATGACCCACTAAAATGATGATTATTCCCTAGGCATATCTAACTCTCTCATTACGATCATTGCCCATTACTTACTCTCAAAAAAAGGGTAAAACTACCCAATGGACACTCTTCCATCCAGGGCGTCACATTCAAATCAATGATATTTAAAACGGCAGAAGACACCTAAAAATCACCATATATCAAAAACTTGTCACATTACTAGAACGTACCTTAACTCCTTAGGGTGCTACCCATATTAGGATATCCCCAAACCAAAGTATAAGGAAATGAGCCTCCATGTCGGTTCACATGAAAATTAAC
The DNA here is from genome assembly GCA_963277665.1 of Viscum album. Classification (NCBI taxonomy): domain Eukaryota; kingdom Viridiplantae; phylum Streptophyta; class Magnoliopsida; order Santalales; family Viscaceae; genus Viscum; species Viscum album. The sequence continues at coordinate 278,683,912 of OY728127.1, forward strand.
TATGATTAATGGTCAATCATTTATATTTGATCTATTGAATAAAGGGCTTATGGGTGACACTCAAATTCCCATTTAAAAGAAACTTCTCAAGGAAACATTTAATCTACAGCTATATGAGGTTCAAGATATGAACACCATTGGGGATTAATTTTATCTATTTTTATGAATCAAAATTTTAATTTAAATATTATTAATGCTTAAATATATAATAATATAACACTAGTCATAATGAAAACTGCACTTAGTAGTTTATTTGTAACTTAAAATTATTAATTCCTTTGGAAAATAATTTATTTATCTTGGAGGTTCTCAAAATAAGTGGCTTAGTAAGAAAAATATCAATGGAAATCTATAAGGGAAACACCCATTTTGTATTAATTTTCATTTTAATTATTGAGCGCCTCATATAAGTACAACTCATAAGTAGATAAAATATCTGCTATAAAATAAAAAGTTGACCGGTCAAGTACGATTCAACCATATGTTTACATGTAACATCATATAAATTGTTTCAGACACTTCAAATAAGAATCAATATATTGAATAATCATAACCCCCTTAGGTTATGAATTAATTCATATCAGAAGATAATGTGACCTATAAGGGTCGTGATCATGCTGAAATAAAGGTGACCAGGAAGGGTCCCATCACATAATTCTAGGTTAATTGAAATGAAAACAAAAAATTTAAATTATTATGATTTAAAAAACCCTTTAGTGGGTCACCTAATAATAATTTGGAACCATGAACAAACTACTTATGTTATGTTATGCCTATAACATAACAATAATAGGTTATGAATGGCCTACTAGTGTTGAGTCATGAAAATGTTACACAAGAATCTAGTTTACATTAGTGTTAAGGTGTTTCAACATTTAAATTTATAAAATTGTTTTTATATATACAGTAATCTCATAAATAAGGTTTGATTATATGAGTGATCATTTTCCTATTTATAAAGAACTCATAAGCATCATAAACTGAAAATTGGGTCCCATTTAATTGAAACTAGTATGTTTCAGCCCATGAAACCTATGGTTTATGAATCCAACATGCAATGATTCATTAATTAAGGTGTCACTACCAGTATTTTTAGGAAAACACCATTTAGGTTGATGATGAAATTTTAGTTATCAATTTTTAATTAAAACTATAATAATGTATTTCATCATAAATAGTAAAAATAGGGAATCATACTAAAAAATCATAGAAACATGTCTAGTAAACATGGAATCCTACTTGGTGGGAACGTAAATAGTCATGTTCGGCACTCAGTTAAACACACTAATCATAATAGTAAAATAGAAAAAAAAATGATATATAAAAAAATTCTGAGGAAAACAACACTTCATGTTATATAAACAAGCATGATAATGAAATACCTAAACTGGTAAAAACATATCATGTTGGAAAATTACCTAACATGGTATATAACATGAATTATACTAAATACGGAAAGTACATTAATAAATATCAAACATCCTAGCAATGAAATATTCATGGAATGTCCTATGCATGGAATGGGAATCCCAATTTTCATGTAATGATTCATGCAATGATACATCTTTACCATTCTGGGCTAAGGGAAAAATACCATAAATCATTCAAATCAATTACAGTTTAATTTAAATCATTAAATCAATTTTAAATGGAAATCAACTATAATAATGAATATAACAAACAATAATTACTTCCATGAAGACTTTGAATTTACTATGTGTATGGGTTGAACACTCCTAGACAATTTTATTTACCAAACATCAAGTCTCATGTCTTGTAGTCCAAAAAAATTAAGACCACCAGGAAACAAATCTGTGATACCACTTTATAACATCCTAGACTAACTAACTAGGAAAAAAGTAATATGACCAATCACCCACTAGCCTAAAGCATGAAACCCCATATTATATAGGTTTTCAACTACCGATGCTGGTCTAGTTGTGGAATGGTGGGGAGAGTAAACCATCATGCTCAGAGTAGCACAACGGTATAATAGATAATAAACAATTCACCCAAAAAGGAATCCAGAATAAATGAATAAAAATCAAAAGATATAAATATGATATCTGAATTAAAATATAAACAACTAAAATTATACAACCATGTCTCAATGCTCATATGTTTCAATATAGAACAAGAGGGAAAATAAAATAACTCGTACAATACTATACATAAATAATGGAATTAATAAAAATCCACACGAGTGATATCTATTATAATACTGAGTGAATTTTCAGTCATGTTTTCCTAATATCCCATGTAAAATGCTCTTCATAAAAATTATCCCGAGACCGGAAAAAATTAGGTCTTCTTAGTGACCCTAGTGAAATGGAATCCTGAGCAGAGTGTGAGATTTAATTAGTAGTCCACCACTAGTTGTGTCTAAATATTTCTTTTCCATGATTATAAAATACATTAATGTTCATGTATATAAGAAATTACTTGTGAAAAATAAATAAATACATCATTATGGTCTCCTCCTATGATACATGACCTAGACTAACTATTCAGACAAAGCTAGAAATGTATCAATGGAAGGAAACCTGTTTAGATATAATACATGTGTACAACTAGTAATTTTAAAACAAGTATCAAGAGATAGACCAAACCCCAAGAATATGATTTGTCTTGGTGGACCTCTTCCGAGACAATAGCCATGAACTATTATTCTCCAACATAAAATTCAACATTTGAATATAATATAATGAACCCTAATCACATCCAAGGACATTTGAATAGGAATCCAATGTATCACTCTAGGGTAACAATAAGTACACAGTACCATAAGTATCTATCCATGTATAACCATAAATTTAATCCCATGTATCACTCATGGTAGGGTGTAATGAAAAATCCCTCATGTTCTACTCCTGTTATCTGACATAGGGGTATACGTATCACTATTTACATGGTATAACCAACATTCCTCCATCTCATCCATGAGGTATCCACTAGGGAAATGATATAACTCATAAGGTTGTATAGTATCTACCAGTTTATCCCATCCAAGTATTTCTAGGTTTCTTTGACAATATATATATAGCATGTAACATATGGGCCCACCCTTGACATTCTGTAAAGAGGAACCTGAGTATCTCTCATGGTATTCATGATGAATTTATTTATTTATGTTTAAATATTAAGAGTGGAAATTTACAAAAGTATTGATCATAAAAATTAAATATTAATGAAATATATTGGACTCTGTACTTAACCATGACAATCTGAAAGATTGGTAAACTCATTGGGGGAACAATCCTATTTATAAAATAACTAAGATGGCCAAATGTAACATCTCAAACTATTATAAATAAAATATCCCTTATGATTTAATTAAATATAATTTTATGTAATATGGTTATAGAAAACACATAATATTATTATTTTATATTATATCCATGTTAAAATACCATTAAAAATCATTGACGATGATAATATAGTCATTGAATAGGGATCACATTAATATTATAAATGAAGGGTTTTAATAAATCTAATTGACACAAAAAAAGGAAGTGATGGAATCAACCAGTAGGATCATACCCTATGAAGAGAATTTATCGATTTATTTAAGGGAGATAACATCAATGGCCTTTTACCCATTCAAATCCCAAGTAGAGATCCAACAATTTAAGCATGACCAAAACTCCTTACAGGAGATGTTCATTATCATTGATATCAGATCCCTAACGATGTATGCTAGACCACCCCATAAAATTCTTACAGTCACAGACATTACTCTTAAGGAATTTACTTGAGGAATTAAAGTTATATGTATCAAGACCGAAAAAGTATGATTATTTACATTATTTTTTATAGAATAATCATTATAGTTTGATTTTAATATTATTACATTATATATGATATTTTTATCAATACAATAAAACCCAAATAATATTTTTGGATAATGAAAAATTCAGATAAGGAATTTATTTTAATGAATTATTATATTTTGAAAATAAATAACATTTTAATAAAATATTATAATTAAATATTTTTTATCAAATGTAAATGATAATATAATTTTTATGAAATTTAATGTAATTTTCATAAGGGTTCGAAAACTGTTATTGTCAAAACCCACCCAATATTTTTCAATAAATATAGATTCTTATTATAAAATCGAGTATTCAAATATTTAGGAAATTTATTTTGAAACAATTGATATTATTTTTGTAATAACAATAAAAATAATTATCCAATGTTGAATATTTCCTAATTTTTTGAGGCAATTGAATTTTCAAGTAAAAATTAAATTCTTTATAAATATAATTTACGTATTGTGTTATCATAGTGACCCAAAAGTGATGTAATAAATTCCATAAATGAGATCTATGACCAAATATATGTTTTATATATAAAATTATGTGATTTTGAGATTAGTTTAATTATTTTATAAATACATTAATTCTCCCCCCCAAAGATATAATATATTATATGGTTTTAAATCATCTTCTTTAAGTGTCTGACAAACCTCCACAAAATAAAGTGTATTATTTTGTTAATTTAGGACCATTTCATTATAAAATAATTATTTTTTTCCAATATTGTATAAAACATTGAAAAAAACATGTTATAGTTTTTTGGTAATTTTATTCTATAGTGACCAAAACCTATGATGAGGAGTAATAATAAATTCTCAACCAATTTCCAATATAATACTGCACAATATCCAATTTTTCTTCCTTAAAAATGCATTTTTTCCATTTAAATAATATAACCTACTTTATCAGTATTCCTCTCAAGGAACCCACAATCTATCAAGACTCCCCTCCCAAGCTTTTGGATTCACACACTCAGGTAAGGGATCTAACACTTCTCCTTTCAATTCAAGAACCTTATTTGAAATTAGATTTTTTTATTTCAATTTGTTATTTATAATTCATTTATAATAATTCCCTTACATTCCTATTTCTGTTATTTGAATTATATTTCATTCATCCTCTTTCATTTTGACCCTTACCTAAGCTGTTACATGTCGAAATTTAGTGAGATATTTCTCTCTCGTTATTTCAATTCACGCACCTATTTTATATCATGATTAATATTTTCCATTTAGTGTTGTTTGGGTATTATTTGATAAGAACCTATAAAATTAGTTTAAATTTTCATGTGAGTAGGTGCCTATTTCACTGTCATTAATCACGCCCATGAGTCTTCATGTACACTAATTACCATGCTGAAATTTTGTAAGGAATATTTTCCTTTACCCTATTTATTCAATTATCCTCTTAACCATATGTATATTATCTTAATCTACAGATGATGAGGTATTTTATTAAATACACACCTTACTTTAATTTTTGTTTTCAAATGATTAGAGACCCATTTGTCTCTCATTAACATATTTAATGAATTTTTATGTAAGGTCTTAATGAAACCCAAATTTTACAAGGATTTTACATTCCAAAATAAGTTTTTAGTGAATACCACACCCATTTCCTTTCAATTGTACTCACATTTACACACTTAATCATATTATAATAGTTATTTACAAGTATTTATTCTATAATCTGTAATCATGAAATTATATTTGATGATGAATGAAACAGTAACACCCCGAGATTTTATGAAAAATATTCTTTTTAATTTCACTAATGTCTTGTGTTGTATGCTACACCAAAAGGAGCTTGCAAAACACTCATCCTTGACTTGCCTTTCATTACACGCAATCACGACCTTCCTTGATAGCGTGTGTAGTACGCAATACTGAGTTTCACTAAACAACGATATGCTATTTAAATATTATTAAAACTAGCCGTTATGAATAGTAATAACCACTTTTTGAAATTTTGTAAATTTTATTTTTCAAAATTGACTTCATTTTTGGATTCGTAATATCGAAATTAGCTTAGGGTGAAATTTTGGTGATTTTCGGATATCTTTCATATTTTGATGAATAGTGAAAATTACTAAAAAAACATTTTCAATCGAAATAATTAATAGTGATAAATTATTAATTTGAGTGGTTTTAAAGTATATTTAGAATATATTTTTACAATTTAATACAATGTTGGTCATTGGATGTAATTTCACATTTAAAACAGACATAAAGAAATGTCAATCTTTTGATAGTTATTATCTCTTAAGAACACGCTATTTGTTTTGACGACGGGAATTAATTTTTAAATTAATTAATGAAACTGATATGTTTTTAATTTGGTAAAATAGAAATCATTTTTGAGTTCATGATATCAAATATAGCTTAGGCCTAATTTTTGGTATTTTTCTGAAAACTTTCAATTTTTGATGAATAGTGAAACCACTAAGTGGTAGTTAAAAAAACTGAATTTTTCATAAAACTTAATTTTACCACTTCTGTGAGTGGAATTTCAAAAATCCGAGAGACACGGTTGATGTCAGTAAGTAAATTGTGGTTCAATGAGATGAAAATAATTTTTGGTTAATAGCAACTTTTAACTTTTATTTACCACGGTTAAAAGTAAATAGGGTAATTAAGGGTAGAAAGGATATTATTATTACCCTAACACATGTCCTAATTCTATTGGACAAGTGTAATTCTACCGAAAACAAACATAGGAATAAAATATGACCATTTATGCTCACATGGATTAGATTAGGACATTTATTATTAATTTATTTAAAGAAGGGTTAAAAGAGTTAAAATCAATGTTTTTTACGAAAATTTTTTTAATATAAGGTAATACATAAGATAAATTAGATTGAAAATATTCATTAGAAAGATAAAAAGATTTCACACATAATGGTATTTTATTTGTAATTTTTAGACATTAAATAATTTAATATATTTATGACACAAAGATGATGCAGTAATTATCTTATTAATGAAATATTGACATAATTGATGTTATAAATACCAAAATAAATGTAATTTAAGACTTTTTATGAATTACACTAATTTTATAGGTTAATATGACATGTTATTATTGATTTAATTAACTTTTTTCGAACTTATCATTCTGTTATGAGTTTCACAAAAATCAATTACTAAATAGTGTCAAAATTGACATAAAATAGTTTTTAAAACAAATATTATATTATTAATTGTTATTTTATTCCTTAAAATCTAAGGTTCGGCCAAATTACTTAGCTAAGGTTATATATATTAATAATAAACAATTTTGGGTTCGTTTGTCTTCTTATATTATTTTTATTAACCTTATAGTATAAGAACACAAGAAGACATGGTAAAAGTAAAATTATTTAACTTAATGTTAAATCTAAATGATAAGGTTAAAATAAGAACCTAAACTTGTCTAAATTCTATTAGATGAGAGGATTTCGACCCATCCCCACCTTAGATTCGAAATATATCAATTTGGATCTATTTAAAACCTAACTTGACTTTATAATAAAATAATATTTTTAGTTATTCCAAAGGTGCCCCTCTCCTCCCTTATAAAAGGGAACCTCCTCCCTCTCTTCCTCACACCACTTTGAGCCTTCAATCTCGGCAAAACCCTGCCAATTTTTTCTCTCCACTTCCCTAGAAACATCCTAGAGGTTCTGGTCTTCTTCAAAGACCCATTTTAGTGCCCTAAAGGAGGTCTCAAAGAAGCACTTCAAAGAAGAGGTAATGTCCGTTACCGATTCTTTCATCTTTATTTCTTCTTCCACTTCTTCTTCTTAGGTTGTTTCATTATGAAGTAATAACATCAGTATCAATCATATACTTATATTTTATTATAAGTATGAAACAACCCTATTTCATCATCTATCCATCCTATGGAAAACGAAATCACCGCGCGTGCGTACGTACGGAATACCGTCTCCACGCCATGGTGTAATCTGTTTTCCCCCAATACGCTACATGGATGGGTATTATGGTGTAAAGAATAACTATACATAGTTATTATAACATAATAATGATTATGATATATTGTATCATCCACTACAATTCAATTCAATAATTATGGAAATGATATCATCGCTCGTGCGTACGTACGGACTACCGTCTCCACGACGCGATGAGATTCATTCTCCATGTTAACCATTTAAGAATGATTATAAAGTATATATAAGAAATAATAATAAAATATATGACATTATAAAGCTACTGGATTCATGTGTGTATATATGTATGTCATCTACTTAATTCCATTCAACTCAATAAGGAAACGAAAACAGCGTTCATGCGTACGTACGGCCTACCGTCTCCATGAACGGTGTATTTCGTTCCATTTATCGATCCATTATATATATGTATATTCTGAATATATATATATATATATATCATGTTTTATATTCTATAATTAAGTAATAATGATCTAAGTAATCATATGAATAATTACAAGTTAAAACACGAACGACAAATGAGACAATTTTACCCAAAACGCTACTTTAACATGAATTTACAAAAGAACGGGTAATATAATGTCATTAGTGAACCATATATGATATAATAACAATTAATATGATCCTGGAATAAGTCAATGACATTATTTAAATCATTATACAGGAGGTTCGGACACTTACGAAGCAAATCGGACCTAAGGTAAGGGAAATATCACAATCTCATTTTTTTATCCGAGATTGTTTATACTTTGGTATTTACTGGGGTGTATTTTATCATCCACATCCATGTTTCCTCAATATGTAATATTATTTCGATCCACCTACAATTGTTTAAATCCAATTTTACCCTTCGGTGAGTTTTTAGTAAAAGATATGAAAGGAATCTTTTGTCATTTTTCGTACGAGGTACTTTTTTGACTTTTCCGACAAAAGTACGAGAAGAATGTCTTTTTTAACTTATACGTCATGAATGGATTTTTAAAACATTATTTCCAAGAAGGTTCCTTTAAAAGTTTTCAAGATTATTTTTAATCAACTTATTTTAGATTAAAATTTTATGACATATTAATAAAGGAAAAATGTTTTTGAAGTAGAAAGGATATTTTCCTCAAGAATGAAGTTCAAGTGTTTTATCAAAATTATTTTCCATCTAAGATAATAAATGGTTCTGTTTCTATCCATATTTTTACATTTTTTTGACTATGTTGTGATGGAATTATGTTTATGATTTACTTTATCTTATATGAATGGTTTTATGATGTCATGTTGTTCAAGAATCCCATTTTTATTACATGGGTTATGCAATGATGTATGATTTATGATTTTGTGGAACACATAAGAATGGTATCATTATGAGATGGGTGGGACCTATATCTCCCTCCAATGCATTGGGTAAAGATTTTATATCTCATGAGATAGACATGGCTGGAATGGTAGGTTATACCGGTTCAGTGAAACAGGACTGAGATGAGGGTGACTCCGTTCAGAAATGGACTTTGTCCACTAAGATAGTCTTGGCAATGAGTCTTGACTAACAAGAAATGATTCTCTATGATTATGTGTGTATTCCACAATGTTTCATATTTTATGTTATGATTATTGTGATTACATTTCACTGCCATGATTTATCCCATGTTATGAAATTATGATCTCTTTTGCAGGTTAAGATTTCCAAAAGTTATGTGCTTGTGTATACGATGTGATTGATATTTCTTTTGTTTACCCTTACTGAGAATTTGAGCTCACCCTTTTATGTTTACTTTTCCCCAGGATATAAAGAAAGGTTTTAGGTATAAAAAAGAGAGGAAGATCTTTATGAGAGATGTTGAAGATCTTTCACTAGGATTAGAAGATTATATTCCGAGTTTCCAAAGACACTAAACTATTACGATCCTTGTGTGTGTGTTTTTGTTATGTACTATGTATTCCGCAAATGTTATGTAATGTCAATGTACATCAACCTTCGGGTCTCTACAGTTGGTATTAGAGGAAAGGTTTAGTCAACCTTTGGAAACTAGGATGTGAAAACGTTAGTGAGATCCCTAGAGATATTTCTAAGGTATGTCTATGGATGTCCCTAAGGTTAAGTATACGTATAGGTTATAGTACTAGAATTACGCTAACGATCATAGAATTAAACTAAGATGTTAGATATTGAAGGTACTCCCCCTTTATTATGTTGTTTTCCCTAGCATGATTTTTGCCTCTCACACTATTCTTTTTGAGTTTTAGACGATGGCTAGAACCGGAAGGAACTATGTTGATCAATGCAATGGACAATGCAATGATTGTCCTTATGAACAAACAAATGTTATGGGAGATGGAGTGAAAAATCTTATTGCTATACTTACACAAGCTATGAATCATTCTGGACTTCCAAATGAGCAGAGAAGGGAACAATATTCTATTGAGTCCTTCATGAGGCAACGTCCACCTTCTTTCAGTGGGACTTCCGATCCACTTGTTGCTGAACAATTGATCAGTACCACTGAAAAGATATTTTTAGTTCTTCAATGTTCTGAACATGATAAAGTCGTCTTAGTAGTATATCGTTTGGAAGGTGAAGCTGATCAATGGTGGAATCTTATCAAGAATACGAGGCCAAGAGATGAAATTGAGTCCATGGAATGGGACGAGTTCAAGAACTTGTTTTTCAGTAAGTACTTCCCTCGTATTCTTCGAACAAAGATGGAAAAGGATTTTCTTGAGCTGAAGTAGAAGGATGATGAATCTTTTGGTATATACGAAGCGAATTTTACAAGACTTGCAAGGTATGCATCTGGAATTATCATCCAACCTGAAAGTAAAGTTGATTGATTTTTCAGTGTCTTAAAACCAAGTCTTCGAAGGGCATTATCTATAAGAGACTTCAGTAGCTATGAAGAAATTGTGTGTTGTGCTATCAAGGTAGAAATGGAAGTAGGTGTTACATATCCATCTCATGGTTTTGACAAGAAATGAAAGATGGAGTTCAAGGAGAAATCTCAGAAAAATGGTGAAAAGAAGATGAATGTTTCCTTTTGCACAAAGTGTGGAAAGAAGCATGGTGGAGATTGTCTTAAAGGGACTAGAAAATGTTTTAAGTGTGGAAGAGAAGGTCATCGAGCAGCTGAGTGTCAAAGTAATGGAAAAAGGGTTTCTAATGATGTGAATAAAGCAAACACTGCAGAGAACGCACCACCAACACTTCAATGCTTCAAGTGCAAGGAAATGGGGAATTATGCTAATAAATTCCATAATACAAGGGTTAGTGATGATCGACATGAGCAACCTCTTAAGGAAAAGGACAAAGGGAAGTCACATGCGATCACTATTGGCAATGTTGAATATGACAATAATGTGGTGGAATGATTAAGTGTTTATGTAATGGGATTCCAAAATAATGTTGTATCATGGAGTATTGGAATATTTATGTATTGGTCTAATGTGGTATTCAAAGTGATTGAGATATTTTTGGATATAATATGATATGCGCATAATGAAGGGAAAACGAGAAAATGAAATTTTTAACAGTATTCATGAGCTCATGATTGATATAAGGACTAAGTGATATCATGGATCGAGTATATAGAATTTTGAGGATTTTGGTATGTGGAAAGTGTTAACTTTTAACTTCATTCATGTTTTCACTAAGGTTCAATGGGTATTCATTCTTCAAGAGAATACATGATTAAGGTATTCACAAGTTTGTAATTTAACCAGGAAGATATATCTTATGATATATGGGGGATAAATGATGGCATTCACGTGATTGTTCTGTGACATTTCAAGTAACCATTTTCTTTATACTATGAGCTTGGACCGAAGTATTTTAGATAATATTAGAATGGAATTTGATGGAAATAATTTATGATAAAACGTTTTTCGATATTATTGATGGGATGTTATAGTAATATAGCTTTAGAAAAAGGACAACATGCAGGATGGGTGACAGCCCATCGCGTTGGACAAGGCTGTGGGAATCGAACCCACAACCGAAGTGCGACTGGCCTTTATCGCCTACCACTGGCCTACAGAAAATCCATGTTTAGTATAAACTAGTTTTATTATATTAAGCAGTATGATATATGAAGTATAAGTCAATTTTAAGAACCATATATGATTAATCTCACTATAGAATGACTTATGTATATTTAATAACTTTTGCTAACCTTTTGTTTGAGACAGATGGAATGACCCGTCATTCTATCACATGATCTGCTAACACTTCACGAATAACAAATTCAACTTCTTTAATTTAAGAGATGAAGTGGAAATTGTTCAAGGCACGAACAATAGTGAGATTGTACCAAAATAAATTAAGTATTTATTCTAATTGAAATTCTTCAACTTTAGGGAAACGATCTTGAAAAACAACAATGGTGTCCTAGTACTCTTATATCTGATTAATCGGATGGTACCTTAGATCGTCACAAATTTATGGATTTGTGATTGTTGGATTTTCCATAGCCATGTTATCTACCACTCTCCATCAGAACATGATGGTTAGATTTTTCTTCCATATCCATATTTTCACCTATGTGGAAACCCAATGATTAGTTTATTTGGGTAACCGTTACGTTTCATACTTTCATTTTTAAAGATTGGTTTTGGTATTCCTTTTTACAATCTGAGTTTCTATTAAAGAAACTTTCGAATAGTAAACCATTTATAAACCCGAAGAATTTCGAGGGCGAAATTCATTTTAAGGGGGGTATAATGTAACACCCCGAGATTTTATGAATAATATTATTTTTAATTTCACTCATGTCTGGTGTTGTATGCTACACCAAAAGGAGCTTGCAAAACACTCATCCTTGACTTGCCTTTCATTACACGCAATCACGACCTTCCTTGATAGTGTGTGTAGTTCTTAATACCACGTTTCACTAAACAACGATATGCTATTAAAATATTATTAAAACTAGCCGTTATGAATAATAATAACCACTTTTTGAAATTTTGTAAATTTTATTTTTCAAAATTGACTTCATTTTTGGATTCGTAATATCGAAATTAGCTTAGGGTGAAATTTTGGTGATTTTCGGATAACTTTCATATTTTGATGAATAGTGAAAATTACTAAAAACAAATTTTTCAATCGAAATAATTAATAGTGATAAATTATTAATTTGAGTGGTTTTAAAGTATATTTAGAATATATTTTTACAATTTAATACAATTTTGATCATTGGATGTAATTTCACATTTAAAACATACATAAACAAATGTCAGTCTTTTGATAGTTATTATCTCTTAAGAACACGCTATTTGTTTTGACGACGAGAATTAATTTTTAAATAAATTAATGAAACTGATATGTTTTGAATTTGGTAAAATAGAAATCAATTTTGAGTACATAATATCAAATGTAGCTTAGGCCTAATTTTTGGTATTTTTCTGAAAACTTTCAATTTTTGATGAATAGTGAAACCACTAAGTGGTAGTTAAAAAAACTGAATTTTTCATAAAAATTAATTTTACCGCTTCTGTGAGTGTAATTTCAAAAATCAGAGAGACACGGTTGATGTCTGTAAGTAAAATGTGGTTCAATGAGATGAAAATAATTTTTGGTGAATAGTAACTTTTTACTTTTATTTACCACGGTTAAAAGTAAATAGTGTAATTAAGGGTAGAAATGATATTATTATTACCCTAACACATGTCCTAATTCTATTGGACAAGTGTAATTCGACCAAAAACAAACTTAGGAATAAAATATGACCATTTAGGCCCACTTGGATTAGATTAGGACATTTATTATTAATTTATTTAAAGAAGGGTTAAAAGAGTTAAAATCAAAGTTTATTTACTAAAACATTTTTAATATAGGGTAATACATAAGATAAATTCGATTGTAGATATTCATGAGAAAGATAAAAATATTTCCTACATAATCATATTTTATTTGTAATTTTTAGACATCAAATAATTTAATATATTTATGAGACAAAGATGATGCAGTAATTATCTTATTTATGAAATATTGACATAATTGATGTTTTAAATACCAAAATAAATGTAATTTAAGACTTTTTATGAATTACACTAATTTTATAGGTTAATATGACATATTAGTATTGATCTAATTAACTTTGTTCGAACTTATCATTCTGTTATGAGTTTCAAAAAAATCAATTACTAAATAGTGTCAAAATTGACATAAAATAGTTTTTAAAACAAATATTATATTATTAATTGTTATATTATTCCTAAAAATACAAGGTTCGGCAAAATGACTTAACTAAGGTTATATATATTAATAATAAACAATTTGGGGTTCGTTTGGCTTCTTATAGTATGTTTATTAACCTTATAGTATAAGAACACAAGAAGACATGGTAAAAGTAAAATTATTTAACTTAATGTTAAATCTAAATGATAAGGTTAAAATAGGAACCTAAACTTGTCTAAATTCTATTGGATTAGAGGATTTAGACCCATCCCCACCTTAGATTCTAAATATATCAATTTGGAGCTATTTAAAACCGAACTTGACATTATAATAAAATAATATTTTTAGTTATTCCAAAGGTGCCCCTCTCCTCCCTTATAAAAGGGCACCTCCTCCCTCTCTTCCTCACACCACTTTGAGCCTTCAAGCTCGGCCAACCCCTGAAAATTTCTTCTCTCCACTTCCCTAGAAACATCCTAGAGGTTATGGTCTTCTTCAAAGACCCATTTTAGTGCCCTAAAAGGAGGTCTCAAAGAAGCACTTCAAAGAAGAGGTAATGTCCGTTACCGATTCTTTCATCTTTATTTCTTCTTCCACTTCTTTTTCTTAGGTTGTTTCATTATGAAGTAATAACATCAGTATCACTCATATACTGATATGTTATTATAAGTATGAAACAACCCTATTTCATCATCTATCCATCCTACGGAAAACGAAATCACCGCGCGTGCGTACGTACGGAATACCGTCTCCACGCCGTGGTGTAATCTGTTTTTCCACCAATACCTAACATGGATGGGTATTATGTTGTAAATAATAACTATACATAGTTATTATAACAAAATTCTGATTCTGATATATTGTATCATCCACTCCAATTCAATTAAATAATTATGGAAATGATATCATCGCTCGTGCGTACGTACGGACTACCATCTCCACGACGCGATGAGATTCATTCTCCATGTTAACCATTTAAGAATGATTATAAAGTAGATATAAGCAATAATAATGAAATATATGACATTATAAAGCTATTGTATTCATGTGTGTATATATGTATTTCATCTACTTAATTCCATTCAACTCAATAAGGAAACGAAAACAGCGTTCATGCGTACGTACGACCTACCGTCTCCATGAACGGTGTATTTCTTTCCATTTATCGATCCATTATATATATTTATATTCTGAATATATATATATATATATAAATCATGTTTTGTATTCTATAATTAAGTAATAATGATCTAATTAATCATATGAATAATTACAAGTTAAAACACGAACGACAAATGAGACGATTTTACCCAAAACGCTACTTTAACATGAATTTACAAAAGAACGGGTAATATAAAGTCATAAGTGAACCATATATGATATAATAACAATGAATATGATTCTGGAATAAGTCAATGACCTTATTTAAATTATTATACAGGAGGTTCGGACACTTACGAAGCAAATCGGACCTAAGGTAAGGGAAATATCACAATCTCATTTTTTTATCTGAGATTGTTTATACTTTGGTATTTACTGGGGTGTATTTTATCATCCACATCCATGTTTCCTCAATATGTAATATTATTTCCATCCACCTACAATTTTTTAAATCCAATTTTACCCTTCGTTGAGTTTTTAGTAAAAGATATGAAAGGAATATTTTGTCGTTTTTCGTACGAGGTACTTTTTTGACTTTTCCGACAAAAGTACGAGAAGAATGTTTTTTTAACTTATACGTAATGAATGGATTATTAAAACATTATTTCCAAGAAGCTTCCTTTAAAAGTTTTCAAGCTTATTTTTAATCAAATTCTTTTAGATTAAAATTGTATGACATGTTAAGAAAGGAAAAATGTTTTTGAAGTAGAAAGGATATTTTCTTCAAGGATGAAGTTCAAGTGTTTTATCAAAATTATTTTCCATCTAAGATAATAAATGGTTCTGTTTCTATCCATATTTTTACAATTATTTGACTATGTTGTGATGGAATTATGTTTATGATTTACTTTATCTTATATGAATGGTTTTATGATGTCATGTTGTTTAAGAATCCCATTTTTATTACATGGGTTATGCAATGATGTATGATTTATGATTTTGTGGCACACATAAGAATGGTATCATTATGAGATTGGTGGGACCTATATCTCCCTCCAATGCATTGGGTAAAGATTTTATATCTCATGAGATAGACATGGCTGGAATGGTAGGTTATACCGGTTCAGTGAAACAGGACTGAAATGAGGGTGAATCGGTTTAGAAATAGACTTTGTCCACTAAGATAGTCTTGGAAATGAGTCTTGACTAACAAGAAATGATTCTCTATGATTATGTGTGTATGCCACAAAGTTTCATGTTTTAAGTTATGATTATTGTGATTACATTTCACTGCCATGATTTATCCCATGTTATGAAATTATGATCTCTTTTGCAGGTTAAGATTTCCAAAAGTTATGTGCTTGTGTATAAGATGTGATTGATATTTCTTTTGTTTATCCTTACTGAGCATTTGATCTCACCCTTTTATGTTTACTTTTCCCCAGGATATAAAGAAAGGTTTTAGGTATAAAAAAAAGAGGAAGATCTTTATGGGAGATGTTGAAGATCTTTCACCAGGATTAGAAGATTATATTCCGAGTTTCCAAAGACACTAAACTATTACGATCCTTGTGTGTGTGTTTTTATTATGTACTAAGTATTCCGCAAATGTAATGTAATGTCAATGTATGTCAAGCTTCGGGTCTCTACAGTTGGTATCAGAGGAAAGGTTTAGTCAACCTTTGGAAACTAGGATGAGAAAACGTTAGTGAGATCCCTAGAGATATTTCTAAGGTATGTCTAGAGATGTCCCTATGGTTAAGTATACGTATAGGTTATAGTACTAGAATTCCTCTAACGATCATAGAATTAAACCTAAGATGTTAGATATTGAAGGTACTCCCCCTTTATTATTTTGTTTTCCTGAGCATGATTTTTTCCTCTCACACTATTATTTTTGGGTTTTAGACGATGGATAGAACCTGAAGGAACCATGTTGATCAATGCAATAGACAATGAAATGATTGTCCTCCTGAACAAACAAATGTTATGGGAGATGGAGTGCAAAATCTTATTGCTATACTTACACAATCTATGAATCATTCTGGACTTCCAAATGAGCAGAGAAGGGAACAATATTCTATTGAGTCCTTCATGAGGCAACGTCCACCTTCTTTCAGTGGGACTTCTGATCCACTTGTTGCTGAACAATGGATCAGTACCACTGAAAAGATATTTTCAGTTCTTCAATGTTCTGAACATGATAAAGTCATCTTAGTAGTATATCGTTTGGAAGGTGAAGCTGATCAATGGTGGAATCTTATCAAGAATACGAGGCCAAGAGATGAAATTGAGTCCATGGAATGGGATGAGTTCAAGAACTTGTTTTTTCAGTAAGTACTTCCCTCATATTCTTTGAACAAAGATGGAAAAGGAGTTTCTTGAGCTGAAGCAGAAGGATGATGAATCTGTTGGTATATACGAAGCGAATTTTACAAGACTTGCAAGGTATGCATCTGGCATTATCATCCAACCTAAAAGTAAAGTTGATCTATTTTTCAGTGGCTTAAAACCAAGTCTTCGATGGGCATTAGCTATAAGAGACTTCAGTAGCTATGAAGAAATTGTGCGTTGTGCTATCAAGGTAGAAATGTAAGTTGGTGTTACATATCCATCTCATGGTTTTGACAAGAAACGAAAGATGGAGTTCAAGGAGAAATCTCAGAATAATGGTGAAAAGAAGATGAATGTTTCCTAATGCACAAAGTGTGGAAATAAGCATGGTGTAGATTGTCTTAAAGGGACTAGAAAATGTTTTAAGTGTGGAAAAGAAGGTCATCGAGCAGCTGAGTGTCGAAGTAATGGAAAAAGGGTTTCTAATGATGTGAATAAAGCAAACACTGCAGAGAACGCACCACCAACACTTCAATGCTTCAAGTGCAAGGAAATGGGGAATTATGATAATAAATGCCCTAATCCAAGGGTTAGTGATGATCGACATGCGCAACCTCTTAAGGAAAAGGACAAAGGGAAGTCACATGCGATCACTATTGGCGATTTTGAATATGACAACGATGTGGTGGAATGATTAAGTGTTTATGTAATGGGATTCCAAAATAATGTTTTATCATGGAGTATTGGAATATTTATGTATTGTTCTAATGTGGTATTCAAAGTGATTGAGATATTTTTGGAAATAAGATGATATGCGCATAATGAAGGGAAAACGAGAAAATGAAATGTTTAACAGTATTAATGAGCTCATGATTGATATAAGGACTAAGTGATATCATGGTTTGAGTATATAGAATTTTGAGGATTTTGGTATGTGGAAAGTGTTAACTTTTAACTGCATTCATGTTTTCTCTAAGGTTCAATGGGTATTAATTCTTCAAGAGAATACATGATTAAGGTATTCACATGTTTGTAATTTAACCAGGAAGATATATCTTATGATATATGGGGGATAAATGATGGCATTCACGTGATTGTTCTGTGACATTTCAAGTAACCATTTGCTTTATACTATGAGCTTGGACCGAAGAATTTTAGATAATCATAGAATGGATTATGTTGGACATAAGTTAGGATGAAACGTTTTTCTATATTATTTATGGGATGTTATAGTAATATAGCTTTAGAAAAACGACAACCTGCAGGACGGGCGACAGCCCATCGCGTCGGACAAGGCTATGGGAATCGAACCCACAACCGAAGTGTGATTGGCCTTTATCGCCTACCACTGGCCAACAGGAAGTCCATCTTTAGTAGAAAATAGTTTTATTATATTAAGCAGTATGATATATGAAGTATAAGTCCATTTTAGGAACCATATATGATTAATCTCACTATAGAATGACTTATGTATATTTAATAACTTTTGCTAACCTTTTGTTTGAGACAGATGGAATGACCAGTCATTCTATCACATGATCTGCTAACACTTCACGAATAACAAATTCAACTTCATTTATTTAAGAGATGAAGTGGAAATTGTTCAAGGCACGAACAATAGTGAGATTGTACCAAAATAAATTTAGTATTTATTCTAATTCAAATTCTTCAACTTTAGGGAAACGATCTTGAAAACCAAAAATGTTGTCCTAGTACTCTTATATCTGATTAATCGGATGGTACCTTAGATCGTCACAATTTTATGGATTTGTGATTGTTGGATTTTCCATAGCCATGTTCTCTACCACTCTCCATCAGAACATGATGGTTAGATTTTTCTTCCATATCCATATTTTCACCTATGTGGAAACCCAGTGATTAGTTTATTTGGGTAACCGTTACATTTCATACTTTCGTTTTTAAATATTGGTTTTGGTATTCCTTTTTACGATGTGGGTTTCTATTAAAGAAACTTTCGAATAGTAAACCATTTATAAACCCGACGAATTTCGAGGGCGAAATTCATTTTAAGGGGGGAAGAATGTAACACCCCGAGATTTTATGAAAAATATTCTTTTTAATTTCACTAATGTCTTGTGTTGTACGCTACACCAAAACGAGCTTGAAAAACACTCATCCTTGACTTGCCTTTCATTACACGCAATCACGACCTTCCTTGATAGCGTGTGTAGTACGCAATACCAAGTTTCACTAAACAACGATATGCTATTAAAATATTATTAAAACTAGCCGTTATAAATAGTAATAACCACTTTTTGAAATTTTGTAAATTTTATTTTTCAAAATTGACTTCATTTTTGGATTCGTAATATCGAAATTAGCTTAGGGTGAAATTTTGGTGATTTTCGGATAACTTTCATATTTTGATGAATAGTGAAAATTACTAAAAACATATTTTTCAATTGAAATAATTAATAGTGATAAATTATTAATTTGAGTGGTTTTAAATTATATTTAAAATATATTTTTACAATTTAATACAATTTTGATCATTGGATGTAATTTCACATTTAAAACAGACATAAACAAATGTCAGTCTTTTGATAGTTATTATCTCTTAAGAACACGCTATTTGTTTTGACGACAGGAATTAATTTTTAAATTAATTAATGAAACTGATATGTTTTTAATTTGGTAAAATAGAAATCAATTTTGAGTACATAATATCAAATATAGCTTAGGCCTAATTTTTGGTATTTTTCTGAAAACTTTAAATTTTTGATGAATAGTGAAACCACTAAGTGGTAGTTAAAAAAACTGAATTTTTCATAAAAATTAATTTTACCGATTCTGTGAGTGGAATTTCACAACTCAGAGAGACACGGTTGATGTCCGTAAGTAAAATGTGGTTCAATGAGATGAAAATAATTTTTGGTGAATAGTAACTTTCTACTTTTATTTACCACGGTTAAAAGTAAATAGTGTAATTAAGGGTAGAAATGATATTATTATTACCCTAACACATGTCCTAATTCTATTGGACAAGTGTAATTCGACCAAAAACAAACTTAGGAATGAAATATGACCATTTAGGCCCACTTGGATTAGATTAGGACATTTATTATTAATTTATTTAAAGAAGGGTTAAAAGAGTTAAAATCAAAGTTTATTTACTAAAACATTTTTAATATAGGGTAATACATAAGATAAATTAGATTGTAAATATTCATTAGAAAGATAAAAATATTTCATACATAATGGTATTTTATTTGTAATTTTTAGAAATCAAATAATTTAATATATTTATGAGACAAATATGATGCAGTAATTATCTTATTAATGAAATATTGACATAATTGATGTTATAAATACCAAAATAAATGTAATTTAAGACTTTTTATGAATTACACTAATTTTCTAGGTTAATATGACATGTTATTATTGATGTAATTAACTTTGTTCGAACTTATCATTCTGTTATGAGTTTCACAAAAATCAATTACTAAATAGTGTCAAAATTGACATAAAATAGTTTTTAAAACAAATATTATATTATTAATTGTTATTTTATTCCAAAAAATCCAAGGTTCGGCCAAATGACTTATATGAGGTTATATATATTAATAATAAACAATTTGGGGTTCGTTTGGCTTCTAATAGTAAGTTTATTAACCTTATATTATAAGAACACAAGAAGACATGGTAAAAGTAAAATTATTTAACTTAATGTTAAATATAAATGATAAGGTTCAAATAGGAACCTAAACTTGTCTAAATTCTATTGGATGAGATTATTTAGACCCATCCCCACCTTAGCTTAGAAATATATCAATTTGGATCTATTTAAAACCGAACATGACTTTATAATAAAATAATATTTTTAGTTATTCCAAAGGTGCCCCTCTCCTCCCTTATAAAAGGGCACCTCCTCCATCTCTTCCTCACACCACTTTGAGCCTTCATGATCGGCCAACCCCTGCCAATTTCTTCTCTCCACTTCCCTAGAAACATCCTAGAGGTTTTGGTATTCTTCAAAGACCCATTTTAGTGCTCTAAAAGGAGGTCTCAAAGCAGCACTTCAAAGAAGAGGTAATGTCCGTCACCGATTCTTTCATCTTTATTTCTTCTTCCACTTCTTCTTCTTAGGTTGTTTCATTATGAAGTAATAACATCAGTATCAATCATATACTTATATGTTATTATAAGTATGAAACAACCCTATTTCTTCGTCTATCCATCCTACGGAAAATGAAATCACCGCGCGTGCGTACGTACGGAATACCGTCTCCACACTCTGGTGTAACCTGTTTTTCCACCAATACCTTACATGGATGGGTATTATGGTGTAAAGAATAACTATACATAGTTATTATAACATCATAATGATTCTGATATATTGTATCATCGACTCCAATTCAATTCAATAATTATGGAAATGATATCATCGCTCGTGCGTACGTACGGACTACCGTCTCCATGATGCGATGAGATTCATTCTCCATGTTAACCATTTAAGAATGATTATAAAGTATATATAAGCAATAATAATGAAATATATGACATTATAAAGCTACTGGATTTATGTGTGTATATATGTATGTCATCTACTTAATTCCATTAAACTCAATAAGGAAACAAAAACAGCGTTCATGCGTACGTACGGCCTACCGTCTCCATGAACGGTGTATTTCTTTCCATTTATCGATCCATTATATATATGTATATTCTGAATATATATATATATATAAATCATGTTTTATATTCTATAATTAAGTAATAATGATCTAAATAATCATATGAATAATTACACATTAAAACACGAACGACAAATGAGACGATTTTACCCAAAACGCTACTTTAACATGAATTTACAAAAGAACGGGTAATATAAAGTCATAAGTGAACAATATATGATATAATAAAAATGAATATGATTCTGGAATAATTCAATGACATTATTTAAATCATTATATCGGAGGTTCGGACACTTACGAAGAAAATCAGACCTAAGGTAAGGGAAATATCACAATCTCATTTTTTTTATCCGAGATTGTTTATAATTTGGTATTTACTGGGGTTTATTTTATCATCCACATCCATGTTTCCTCAATATGTAATATTATTTCCATCCACCTACAATTGTTTAAATCCAATTTTACCCTTCGGTGAGTTTTTAGTAAGAGATATGAAAGGAATCTTTAGTCGTTTTTCGTACGAGGTACTTTTTTGACTTTTCCGACAAAAGTACGAGAAGAATGTTTTTTTAACTTATACAGAATGAATGGATTTTTAAAACATTATTTCCAAGAAGCTTCCTTTAAAAGTTTTCAAGCTTATTTTTAATCAAATTCTTTTAGATTAAAATTGTATGACATGTTAAGAAAGGAAAAATGTTTTTGAAGTAGAAAGCATATTTTCCTCAAGAATGAAGTTGAAGTGTTTTATCAAAATTATTTTCCATCTAAGATAGTAAAGGGTTCTGTTTCTATCCATATTTTTACATTGATTTGACTATGTTGTGATGGAATTATGTTTATGAATTACTTTATCTTATATGAATGGTTTTATGATGTCATGTTGTTTAAGAATCCCATTTTTATTACATGGGTTATGCAATGATGTATGATTTATGATTTTGTGGCACACATAATAATGGTATCATTATGAGATGGGTGGGACCTATATCTCCCTCCAATGCATTGGGTAAAGATTTTATATCTCATGAGATAGACATGGCTGGAATGGTAGGTTATACAGGTTCAGTGAAACAGGACTGAAACGAGGGTGACTCGGTTTAGAAATGGACTTTGTCCACTAAGATAGTCTTGGAAACGAGTCTTGACTAACAAGAAATGATTATCTATGATTATGTGTGTATGACAAAAAGTTTCATGTTTTAAGTTATGATTATTGTGATTACATTTAACTGCCATGATTTATCCCATGTTATGAAATTATGATCTCTTTTGCAGGTTAAGATTTCCAAAAGTTATGTGCTTGTGTATACGATGTGATTGATATTTCTTTTGTTTACCCTTACTGAGAATTTGAGCTCACCTTTTTATGTTTACTTTTCCCCAGGATATAAAGAAAGGTTTTAGGTATTAAAAAAGAGAGGAAGATCTTTATGGGAGATGTTGAAGATCTTTCACCAGGATTAGAAGATTATATTCCGAGTTTCCAAAGACACTAAACTATTACGATCCTTGTGTGTGTGTTTTTGTTATGTACTAAGTATTCCGCAAATGTAATGTAATGTCAATGTACGTCAAGCTTAGGGTCTCTACTGAAACCATGTTGTATGATTTATGTGGCGTAGTTAAATTAGAGAACGAAATGGATGTAATGGGTGCACACATAATTATATAAGGATCAAATAAATTTTTTAATGATTAGTCTCATGATACATCAAGTTGGGACATAGAGTTAAACACGTTACTTTATGGTATGTTGTCCATCAAGATGTCTTGGAAGTTATCCTTGACATATGTTTATGATTTAGTGATTAAATTTGTTGCCACATTTCCCATTTTATGATTATCATGATGTGTCCCAACTTATTATTCATGTTCCTTTTATTCACGATTGATATTACTATTTTCTGGATTGTAATACCATGATCCATATGTATTCCCTTAATGGGATTTATATATCACCTGTTTCTTATGTATGTCCCTAGGATATCCTATGTAGATTTAAAATCCAAGGAATTTGTGAAAAATGATAATGATGTTTTCAATAATAGTATTTTATCCCATGTTCATGATATTATTCTATGCACCTAATTTCTAAATACCCTATACTTATTGATATTCTAATTTGTTTCACTTTTATCTTTTTTTAATATAACACATAATAATGAGAATTAGATAGTAGGGTTGTCATCGTTGGTATCATTGGTAAATTTTAGATATTTTTTGGATTATGATTATAAAACTCTATGGAAATCGTTATGGATAAGTCAAATTATAAGAAAACATCACTAAATTTTTCTACCAATATAGTATGTTTTTATCATGAAAATATATCCATGTCTATATACTATAGGTGGATGTGGTTCTGGAACTAGTGTACCTGGGGGTAACAACTATGACCAGGTGTGTCGGGCCGAACTCGATATAAATAGGTACATGACAACTGGCCTTACTATGAAATGGGTTTGGAAATCTTGGATCATATTATTTGGTAAACTAATAAGTACATTACAAACCATTATTACATGAATAATAAAATAACCATAAGATTACATGTCAGCAAATAGATCATGGATAACACAGATTAATGCATAGAAATTCATAATTTAATGAAATACATTTAATTTTTAATTTTTATATTTAATTTCATCTAATTCCCCTTTATTTTTTAATAGTTTTAAAATAATCAACCATAGTTTTCTATTTATTCAATGCAGTGGTCAAAAATATGAGGAACTAGTAAACAATCAATGTAATGTGCAATGTGATGACTATAGAAACGTGATGCACAACCTGATGGGAGTAGGAATTGAAAACATTTTGAAGATTCCCTCTACGTTGACTCTTGTTATGAATTGATTAATTGGTCATAAGAAGAATCTAAATACCTTTAATAATGAACAATGTTTAATTGTGTCCTTTATGCGACAAAGTCCTCCAATATTCAATAGATTATATAATCACTCAACTGCAGATAAATGGATCAAATCCATTAAGAAGATCTTCTACATCCTTCAATATTCTTAATGAGAGATGTTTTTGTTGGGTTTTTATCACATGGAGGGTGGAATAGATCTGTAATTGACATTGATCAATAATATATAGAATGAAGAAGAGGTCAAAGTGATGGGGTGGAAGGAATTTTAGAAAAAAATTTTTCATAAATATGTTTATCTCACTATATAACATAAAATGGAAAGGTATTTCTTTGACCTAAATAAAAAAGTAATGAATGTACTTGTGTGTACGAAGAAAAATTTAAAAGTAATTCATGATACTCCACCTTCTTTATTTTTACCCTAAATTAAATGTTGACAGCTTCCTTGGTGTGATAAAAAACTATGATTAGAAAATCCCTAGTGATTTGAGACCAAGATTGATATGATGAAATTGTCTGATGTGTCATCAATGTAAAATAAGAGACTGGTGAAATTCAAGGGTATCAGGGTGATATGGAAGAAAATGTGGAAGTTAATTATGGTGGTATGATGGTTATATCTAATAGTTACATGAAATTTCAACACCCCCTTGTTAAAGGTGTGAAAAGAAACAACTAGAAATTTCCAATGGGTGATGAGAAAATTCTTTAGGTGTGGGGTGAAGGACACCTAGCTAATGATTATTTATTGGATTAAACTACTAATGCATTAGAAGATAGGATTTATTTTTTCAACCATTATCATATTATTCATTACTACAATTTCAATGAATGAGGGAACTTCTCAAACCAGTTCACTCAGATAAGGGTTTTAAAAGATAACCAACAACCTCCAAGGATTATGGGGTGAGATTTTTCCATCACAACTAATGATGTGGTGACTAAAAACAACGTTGTGATTTTTTTCAAGTTATTTATTCATGAATTTTGAACTTAATTTTAAAATATAGTCCTAAAAATTATTCCATATGATTAAATAATTGTAGAAATATTCATACACCTCCACAATGAATGGATGTAGTCCTCTCAGTTAAAAAAATGTGTAAATTATTACATCCCATGTAAATAACTCCTCCCATATCAAATATTGTTTGTTGGAAATCCTAGTTTACCTTTTAGAAATCTCATTGTTTTAATATTAATAAATTATAGGTATGAATTATATTTTTATGTTTAGATCCAAAATAAATTTCCATGACTAGTAAATCACCCTACTTATTGCGAATCGACCCCCCGATTCAATACAAGTCAATGGAGGATGATGAATCTTATATAGCACTAACATCCCTGGCATGGATATTCTTACCCTAGTATAAGGTTTATATATATTTAAATATTAATTACAATGAAAGATTCAACCTTTAATACATTCACATTCTCATTGAATACGCAGATGTGTTCCCTGAGAAATTGACTCTTCTTCCTCCTAGTTGAGAGGTTGAGAATTAAATCAAGCTTATACCTATGTCATTACCAATATACTAGAATTTATATAGAATGGATAATGTGTAACCTTTAGATTTTGTGAAAAACTATATTATAATATCGGTAAAGGATTTATATGCCCAAGTGCTTCACTATGGGGTGGATAAGTCTTCTTCATCATGAATAATTATAGGTCAATTATCCCGTAAATTGATTATAGTGGGAACAATAAGATCATGATATGGAACAATTATCTGTTTCAATAGACTGATTACTTGTTCAATCACCTACATGGAGTACAATACTTCTCCAAGGTGGGTCTGTAGTAGAGATATTACCATTTTACGATGAATAAGGATAATATCTCCAATAGTACTTTTTGTAAGTGTTTTGGGAACTATGAGTTCATAGTAATTCCATTCAGACATACTAATGCTCCATAAATCATCCTATCCATGAAGAATATAATTGTTATAGATTACCTAGAAATATATTTGGTAGTCTCTATAGATGTAATTCTAATATACTCCAAAATAAAGGAGTAGCATGAGAAGGATTTGAGCACTATGCTAAAAAACTTATGAAAGGAGATGCTTTATACAATGTAAAAAAATGTGAGTTTTTATTAAATCTTGTCTCATTATCAGGGAACATAATGATAAGGAATGGAATATATTTGGACCCATAAAAATAGAAGCAATTGAAGGATGGTTTTGGCCAACATCTATAAAAAATATCCATCGTTTAGTTATATTTTTTTGGGTATTATCATTGATTTGTAGGAACATTATTATTATTTTCAAACCCTTTAACATATATAAAATAAAATGGAGAATTTTTATATTGGAATGATGAATTTTAAGAGATCATAATAGATCTTAAAAAATGTCTTATTACTTCACATGTACTCACAGTACCCATAAGTAGAGAAATTTTCATAGTACTCAATGAGGATTTAATGAAGGGCTTGGGATGTTTTAATGAAAAATGATAATGTTATAGCCTAGGCATCAATGATGTCGAATTTTCTTGAATAAAACTAGACAACCCATGATTTGGTGATAACTGTAGTGATATTTTCTTTAATAATATAGAGGTATTATCTCTTTTGGGAGAAGTGTGAAATATATACTGATCATGAAATCCTCATGTATATATTCACACATAAAGATTATAATATGCGAAAAAGAAACAATTAGAACATGTCAAGGACTATGAATTCAAAATCCACTACCATCCTAGTAAAGTGATTAAATTTGAGGACTCTCTCAGAATAAAGGATTTTTAAATTATATCATTGATGGGAATTGATGGGGATTTGATATTATGATATTTTAAAAGGATTTAAATGAGAATCATAATGGAAGGAACATCATCAATCCCCTAAAAATGATTTATCAACCATACCTCTAGAGAGGCTAAAAGATGCTTAATGATATTATGTGGTAATTCTAGTGAATGAAGAATATATAAGGAAGGGGAAATCCTCACAGTTCAATGGTAATGAAGAAGGAGTTATAATATATGGGTCATGTCTTTAAGTACCATCCAATCCTATGTTAAATAAGTTTTTTGATTATTCACATATATCAACCCTCTTCATCCACCCATAAAGAAAGAATATGTATAGAGATCGTTGAGAATAGTATTGGTGGTACAATATAAAGATGTAGATTGCGGAATATACATAAATATGAAATTTTTGATAGAAACTAAAATTAAAAAGGAAAAAAATCTTATGATATGATTTAACCATGACACATACCTACTTGGAAATGGTAAAACATCAACATGGAATTTTTCACAAGTCTTCCAAATACATCAATAGAGAATAATGCTATATTGGTTCTGGTGGATCATCTGAAAAATAATTGACACTTAATTGTGATTTGTGATGATTTATCACTCAATCAACTTGTGTGGATGTACATTTGAGAAGTGGATAGGCTTCTTGGAACACCACTATCGATCATATATGATCGAGATCCAACATTCAACTCTATGTTCTAATATATTCCCTAAAAGGCACTAAAAACTAAGATGAACTTTCATATGAATTATCAACCCAAATCCAATGGCCAATCTAAGAGGAATATCGATATATATGAGGACCTGTTGAGAGATTTTTTTTTGAAATCAATGGAGGATGAGATCAATATCTTCCTCTGGTCATGTTTTCTTACAATAAAAATTTCTACTTGAGAATCCAAATTTCTCCCAATGAATCCCTTTATGGGAAGAGGTGAAGAACACATGAATTATTGGATGAAGTTGGGGAATTAAAAATACTATGCCCTAAGATGGTTGAAGAAATGGTGGGAAGGGATAAGACTATTCAAAAACACATCAAGGATGCTCAGAGTTGATAGAAGAGTGAGTCTGACAATAATCGACGAGGCCTAGAGTCTGATTGTTGAGACATTGTTTTCCTCCATATATCTATATGGAATTATGAATTGAGATTTGGGAGGAAGGGAAATATTATATCAAGATATAATGTCCCATTTGAGATCCTTGATCACGTACGAGCATTGGATTATCAAATAACTCTCCCACCAAACCTGTCTCAATTACATGATGTACTCTTTGTACCCCTCTTGATAATGTACATACCAAACCCTTCGCTTGTACTCAATACCCTGGAGGTACTATTAGATAATGATCTTTCTTATTAACTGTAGATGGTGAATTTCTTAGATCGTAGAGACAGATTTCTACAAAGTACGAAAATAGTCCTTGTCAAAGTGATATGGATAAACAAAATGTTTTAAAAAGTTACTCATACAATAGAAGAGGTGATGAAACAATGTTTCGCTCCACTTTTTTTGGTAAATGAAAATTTAATTTGTGAAATTTATAAAGATGATAATATTGTAATGAACTGAAGAGTTATAAATAAAGTTACCCTTATTATTTAACTAAATATCTTTTTAGGTTATATCATTATAGAAACACATACACTAATTTGAATTTATTATTTCATGAATATAAGACCATTAGTCATTATTTCATTCTGGTTTGCGGCCATGAAATTCCCAACGTCTTCGTATCCAATGATTTATGTACCTACCTTCCAAAGGTAGGCGTTCGCCAGATGGTCTGGTCGGCGATTCTTAAGAACTCACATTGGTCGAGAGGATGGGAAGTCGGGCTCATCGCACCCTTTTGGGGGGGGATTATTTCCTATTCCGGGACTCTCTTTAGATTTAAGACGTATTCATATGTTCAAGAATCATTGGTTTATATCCAAAAATTGTATCCACATATATAACCTTGGTGGGAAACGATCAACTGGACGTAGGGGTTCGGAATCATTTATGCCCGAGGATTACCATCCCTCATTGGAATAATGACCTCGAAGGGTTGGAACTCGCTTGAGGTGGCACCAAGAGTGGTGCGGTGAACCAATGTGGAGATAATCAGATCGACCTGTTGTTGGGCTTGAACCTCAGGGAGGCTTCCTACGTACCATTATTTTTCATGGATCAAAGTCCATGTAGTTCGCATAGGTGTCGGGGAACCGACATGAAGAGAGACCAGGTGGTCTGATGACTGGTGGGGATGAACCTCATGGAGGCTTCCTACGTACCCTGTCTAGGAGGCAGCGATCAAAGTCCACGTAGTTCGCTTTGGCTTGAGGATTACGCTCTGGGGTAGCCCAGAATGAAGGATTGGGGCTTACACTCTAAGGAGGCCCAGAATAATGGATTGGGGCTTATACTCTGAGGAGGCCCATAATGATGGATTGGGGCTTACACTATGAGGAAGCCCATAGTGATGGATTGGGGATTACACTCTGAGGAGGCCCATTAGAGGATGTCATGGTCGATTCTTACTCTAAACCCACGTGAGTCATGCTCGGTGTGAGAAACAAGAGGCAGCAGGGACCAGAGGATCACGTTGCAAAAGGTGCGTCCGTGAGAAGCGGAGTGGGGATTACACATGTGGGCGGCCCAGGGTGATGAATTGGGGATTATACTATGAGGAGGCCCATAAGGCCGGGGATTACTCCAAGGTGGACGCTCGGGGCGATAAAGCCCAGAAGGAGAGGGAAAGGGGGTGATCCTGTGCCCATCTCCTCTCTTGCAGTGGACGAAGGCTTCCTTCTGATGGCTATTTTACCTTCTTCAAGTAACCCTCAACAAGTGGATGGGAGGAAAGGGGATTCCCAAGCTCAGACTCCACATTACCGTGGGAATGTTATCCCAGGAATGCTTCGAGAATCTGCTCAAGGGTCGGGGAAACCCCTTTTCCCCTATTTACTGTGGGTATGTGAACTCAAAATGGCACACAGATGCACTTGAATGTTATACCACGCGGATCTGGTGGCACTGGCGGAGGCCTCGGATCGGGGCTGATCAATAGGCCAATGAGGGAGTTGCGGAGGACCTGGCTAGATCGAAAGGATTTTACCTGGATTTGGAAATGAGAACACCGAAGTATTTGGCGAGCCACCGAGAGGTATGGGTGGTGGAGCCCTTCACGTGGGGAAGTTCCATGTAGATGGAGAAGCCGTCCGTGAACTAGGGTGGTCCGCGGACTGATTGGAATCCTGCAAACCAGGGTGGTTAACGGCTTCAGGTTCAATCCGCGAACCAGGGAGGTTCGCGGATTTGGGTTCAATCCGCGAACCTAGGTGGTTCGCCGAGGGTTCCATGCAGGCAGCGGCGGCCAAGGGCGGCGCCGATCAGAGGGTCGTCGGTCGGGGCTTCGCCTGCGGAGGAGGGTGCTATGCAGTACAACGGATGGGAAAAGAGGCATAAACACCCTGGACTACGGGGAAGTCATCTGCGGAGGGGGTATGGTTCGCGATTTTCCTTTTTTTTGTTACTTTAGGTTCGCGGTTCACCAAATTATTATACATTTTCCAATTACTTCTTAATTCATATACATGTTGTGGTTCGCGGATGGTAATTTCAGTATTTGCAAAATCCGAAGCCTTCATTCAATTGTCTCCTTCCGAGCCTCCAATCCCTCAGAATCCGATTCCAGTTCTCCGATCCCTCCTTCTTTCCCCCTTGGTCTCCTTTAATAGAGTGGGAAATGAATGTATTTGTGGCCACATGGCACCATTTGCAGAGGCCCATAACCAAATACCCGGTTCACAGCTGACTTGGTCAATCCGTGATTCACGGTGGGTATTGAACTCTCCCCCCCCTCCGCGAGGTGAACTCAGGTAGTGCTCCGCGGCTGCGGAGGGTTCTGCCACTTTTTCGCGAACGACAGCGGGTGCAGCTTGAACTGGTCCACGCGGTCCATAGTTTGGGAGGTTCGTGATGGTGAAACGGACTGGCGCCCATCCTGCCTCATGACCTCAGAGGCTCTCTGCCTCCATTTCGCGAACGACAATGGTTCGTGGATGGGGTTCGTAACGGTGCCTGGCCACGTTGCGATTCCATGGACCGGTTCGCGGACTGGTCCTTTTTTTGTGTCTCTTCTTTGATTATTTACCCCAATTCTTTTGGGGGATTTGGGTAAAATTTCCTTTGTGGAGTTTTCAAGACCCTAAAAATGCCTCCCATCGGAATGGGGTCCGATCGGAATGAAGAGGAGGCCATTCCGATGCAAGGTGGTCCTGAAACTGAGATGGTTTAACGTAGAATGGCGGACCTAGTAGGGGACCACGCCTATAAATATGGGGAGCCCTCACACTTTTCCTTTACCGAATTCTTCATGAAACCAGAGCTCATTCTCCTCTACGTGTTTTCTTTTTCGCGAAGTGCCTCCTCCGCGAACTAGCAACAACCTCTGTGAACCATTCCTTCTTCGCGGTCGCCTTCACCCGTGAACCATATTACCTACCGCGAAACATTACTCATAATTAATTAAAAAGTAAGTGATGAAGGGCTGCAGAGGAAATTGCTTCGCGGTTTCGATGCTCCGCGGACTAAACATCTCTTGAACATTAAAAAGTATCTCAATCATACGAATAAACTCGGGATTGAATTTCCGTGGAGCAACTTGGTTTGTGGTTTCCTGGCCAATGCTCCGCGGTCTAGGGCTTCGCAGACTGATTTCACGATGGGATGCTTTGCGGGATGGTGTCATCATGATCCATCCTTTAAGGCCTCCTTTCAGATTTGATTATGAAGTCTCATTAACCATTCATTTGGTTATTTTTGTCCAGATTTTTATTCCGGATGGATTTATCTCATTGTGTAGGGAGAAAATATGGTTCCCCCTCATTCTGCACTGAGGACTATTTTAGATCCCCTATCAACTGGCTCAGAGAGACATTCAACTATGATTCACAGAGCGGAGAGCATCAAAGAGGACCCTAGTCAGTCCATCATTCCTGATGACGGTGCATTGAAGAACCCGCTCTCTCTAAAGCTTCTGAGTTATCAATTATCCAATCGGCTCTCGCTCTACGGCTTCGTTATTCAAGATGACATCCCTATCCCCCCTACTTTCATAGGTCTCCCATATCCTTTCCTGGAAATGCCTTCAAAATGCATTCAGGAAAACCTTACCCAATCCGGGGGGATGATCTCTAATTTTGGTCTGAAAGACACATTTATTCTGATGGGCTATGTCTAGACCTAAAGCAATCAGTGCACTCAAGACTTTTCTCAGAAAGATTTCCTTAAGGACTACGCTTCTATTATCATCCTTGCTCGAAGGGATCTTGATGTGGGGTGGGTTACCAGGTGGGATCTTTGGTCCGACGAGCTCTTATAAAATGATTGGGCTTGGGCTTTTTGGGTCCATCATCATTGTCGGGAGTCTCCCGATTCACTGGAAGCGGTCAACCTATACTCAGCAGTGTGGGCTTCGGAATTTGTTGTTTACCCACCATCTTCGATCCTACCCGACCTATTCAGGCGCTGGTGTTCATGTACTAATACTTTCCACCTCGCACACGGGGAAGTCGACATTAGTTTGTGGGAAATCTACGAGATAATAGAACTGCCGATTGCTGGCGAGATGTATGACGAATTTTTTTCCAATCCCGATGCATGGGAAGACGTTGAACTGGTGCCTTTACTGGCGAAAGAGCTGCTAACCATGGCAGAGTAGTTACTGGGACAGGCCTTGCGTGCCCGCACGCTTATTCCTTATAACACATGGATAGAGTTATTTTTGAACACCATTGGTCCTACGCCGAAGATTAAGGATCACAGGACTCATCTTTCCCAACAGTCACGAACCATTAAAGGTTATTACTGGGTGGTTCTGGAAGCAGAAGACTACCTTTCATGGGGTTATGAGGTGCACCCTGGTGTGTCCCCTATGCTCCAGTTGGCCGGTCTGTTTGCTATGTTTTATAGAGGATGGGTATTTCCTTCCCGGGATGTTAACCCAGGTGTCTGGGCCTACACTTTGGTGATGGTGGCCGAGTTAGCAGAGGGCCGCTTGGTTAATTTAGTCGTGCCCACTTTGGCCTGTATCTACAAGCTACTGATCCAGATGCAGGTGGGCGGGTCACTCTACCCTCTAAGCGGGCCATTTCAATTTTTGTAAGGCTGGGTGGAAAATCACTGTCGTTGTTATGAATATCGTCACAACACGGCCATCCTACTTCCTACCTTTTGGCCTACCCTACTGGATATAACTGGAGTTCGCTTGAAGTCTCTCAACTCTAGTGAAGTCCTCGAGCTCCTGAGCGACTTCTCCCAATTCATCTTCACTCCCTACCCCACCCCTTATGGAGTCTTAGTTGACAACCACCGGTGGAGCCTAGAGGAGCTCTCTTATATGGTATCCTTGCGGGTTGGGTTTCTGTCCGCATGGATCGACGATGTATCGTTGTGCCACCTATACATCCCATATCGCTTTTCTCGCCAGTTCGGGTGCATGCAAGTCCATGTTTCCCTTCCCCCTTCTCTGGCTCATGGACTGCATCCAGCCATACTTCATTAGTGGTGGCTGATGCTGACGCAGGAGGGATCTGTCGCAAGTGTTCCCCTTCCTTATACAGGCGTGGCTGCCAACCATTCCATGGAGTATACAAAAACATGGGTAAAACACTATCCTGATGGGATCCTATGGAAGGCTGTCAGGCAGGTTCCCAAATCCGGAGGTATGGTGGCTGCTGCATCCACTACACCTTCCCCATCAGTTTTAATGGAGGACTGACTAATGGCTCGTCATTCAAAACGACTCAAAGAACTTCCCTCTCGCAACCCTGCGATGGCCACAGTTCATGAAAATTCATCCTTCTTGTGCTTGGATGAGGACGACCCTATGGGGTCGGGTCCCAGCGAGACCATCCTGGAGGTTCCGACAGTCGATACTGGGCTTAGCAACTTGGCCCCCAAGACTGTACCGGGGTTAGGGGCTCCAGAATTTCCACCTTCAGGGTCAACTTCTAGTGAGCACACGTCTGCATGGGCTGCCACGTGAGACTTTGTTCTCATGTCTTCCAATGAGGATACAAAAGATCCTTGTACTATGGTGGACCATCGGGCAGTGCACAGGTGGGCCTAGCTCCGAATCTGTGAAATCATCACTGAATCCCCCTTAGCCGAAATGGCAATGAAAACTGAAGTTCTTCATCATCTCTTCCTGGGTTTGGGGTCGGGTGTCTTGGACTATTGGAAGTTCCTTTCTCTTGCCTTCCAAATATTCATGGCCCACGAGGAAGATGTCACTAATGAATACAAGCTTTCCCACTTCGGGACCACTCATTGTGGGGCCCAAACCTTGGAAGAAACCACAAAAGCTCCATCAATTTATAGCACGGGAGGTGATCTCTCGAGATCATATCCTCCGAGTTACATGCATGCGAAGAATGGGACGCGATGCCGAGGGATCAGTTATTGGCTATGACTGGTCGTCTTGAAGTTACCAGAAGAGGGATCAACGATATCCAAACCGCAGTGGAGCGTATCCATCCGGTGGCTGAGGTTGAAACCATGGAGAAGGTAGTGTTGGAACAATCCTGCAATGACCTTCGACGCGTAGTTGCTGATCTGGTGGGGAGAACAAGTCATGCTCCTTAATAACTATTAGAGCTACTTTTGTATCCCCTGTTTTACTTACCCCTCTATCCCCCTTTTTTATGTGAAGAAGAGACCCTGGCTTACTGACGTTCTCCCTTTTTTTTTGTTCGAATGAAACACAGTCTCTGTCAATCACTTGTTTCTATGGAAATTTATTGTTACATAGAACAATTGTTGTGATAATAACAATTCACTGAATCAGAACTAATAATATCTCCAAAAAACAAACACTAATTTTTTCCTAGACCATGGGATCCAGCGAGTGTAGTCTGACAATTGCTAGAGTTTTATAGGAAAACCCTACAAACTTTTTGTATTTTTCTTCTTTTAATTCCCTGATTTTTCCTGGGCCCATTCAGTATGGACCCAGCGGGTATAACCCGACTTTTTCATAGGTCGCCCTTTTCAGGTTTTCGGCCTAACATGCTTTTTGCCTCTTTCTTCTGTGAGTGGTTTAATATCCCGCCAATAAGACTAGCATTACTGATGTTTTAGGTCAAACAACTTTGACCAAATATGGTGGGGCGAGGGCCCCAATGGGGATCAACTGATTAAAAGATGTCTTAATACCCTTCAAACGCATATGGGGGAAACATGTTTGAATTTGAGATTCCTGAAGGGAATGTCTCAGGGAACGGGAGTCATGCTGGTGTACAGAGGTAAGAAGAGCATTGCCTAAAGAAAACATGCCTTTGGTAGATGGGCTATGGGCAATCAATATACGGAGCTGTTGTGGGAATGGTATGCATATTCATACAATGGTGTTCTTTAGTCGAACAATTATCCATTTCTGATGGCCTGGGGGCTTCATGGAAGTCTAGATTATGGAAACCACGATGGGTGGCATGGAAAATTATGAAAACCACTTGGGGTGGCTCAGAAGGGGAGTGTGACATCTGAAAGGGTTTTGGGAGAATCTGTACTAATCAGGAGTGTGGTCCAGAGACCACCTCCCTACGCATTTCGTTAGCGTAAGGGATGGTTGACGCTTGACACAATTTAATGTCATGAAACTAGGACATCATCTGAAATGGAACGACTTCTATTGGTTCTCGGTAATCTCATCAAAGACGTTCTGCCGCATTCATGTAGAATTATGGAAGAGGTTGGTAAACTGTAGCTCAGAAGGTTTATGAATCCCAGGAAAGAAATGGGGGCTCAGAGGCCAAGAGGCGTACAGAGAGAAGCATTGCCCAAGGTAAACCTTCCTTTGATAGACGGGCCAGGGGAGATCAATATGCAGAGCCGCTGAGGGCATGGTATGAATAGTAATACAATGGTGTCCTTATGTCAAAGACTATCCACTTTCGATAGCCGAGAAATTTCAGGGAAGTTGAGATTTGGAACCACCAGGGGTGTCTTATGAGGGTTCGGCTTTTTCTAAGTATAGAATACGGTTCATGATGAGAGGGTGCCTGAATAAGGGTGAAATATCTAGAATAAACATCCTGAGAACGGGTGAAGTAATTATTTCTCACGCGAGTGTGAGGCAGTAGTTCGTGCAGGTCTGACCAGTGCACTGAAGGATAGAGAAAATCCTTCGTTCCTTACTGAACCCATGATGAGTATGACCGTGTATTTTATCGTCATGTGGTTAGGACATAATCTGTGCAGTTTAGTGTCATGCGGCGAGGACGGTGGCATTTTTAAAGGTTTCTATGCAGTTTAACGCCATGCAGCGAGGACGGTGAAATTTTTAAAGGTTTCTATGAATTTTAACGTCATGCAGCGAGGACAGAGACATTTTTGCAGAGGCTTCTCTTCATCAGAATGTAAATG
Source organism: Viscum album (assembly GCA_963277665.1). Lineage (NCBI taxonomy): Eukaryota > Viridiplantae > Streptophyta > Magnoliopsida > Santalales > Viscaceae > Viscum > Viscum album. Next base: position 278,721,016 of record OY728127.1, read on the forward strand.
GGCTTAAATACCTCAAAATGCCCCAGACATGGGGGGGGGGGTTGATTGGTGTAAATAATGGTTCCAGGGCTTCTTGGATCAGGAAGGGTGATATGGGGGCTCTGAGGCCAGTAAGCGTACGGGGCTATGAAGAGCATCGCCTGTGTAAATCATGCCTTTGATGGACGAGCCATAGTCTATCATTATGAAGAGCCGCTGAGGGAATGGTATGCATAGTCGTACAATGGTGCCACAGGTCGATGACTTTCCACTTATGATGTCCATGAATGGTTATGAGGATCCACAATTATCTGGGCCACGAATTCTCTCATTTGGCAGGGGAATGTCTGGACATGTTGGGGATATCCATCCCTGGTTTCTTGTTGAGTTTCAAAGAGCCCCCTTCAATGATCTTTTCTCTTTTTTTTGCGTGGGGGTGTGCCTTCATTCCATGCAGTTTAACGTCATGCAGTAAGGATGAGATACTCTTAGTTTATCGGTCATAGAGCCCGGACCATTGGGTGACTATTGTTGCAGGCACTTGAAGGATAACTGAGTCAACATGTATTGAAATACTTAGAACAGGGCGGGGGATGAAGGTCGTAAACTGCAACTTTGATATTTTCCGGATCATGAGGTATGGTATGGGGGCTCTGAGGACGGTAAGCGTACGGAGATAGGAAGAGTATCGCCTGTGGAAACATTCCTTTGGTAGATGGGCCAAGGGCTATAAATATGCAGAGCCGTTGAGGGAATGGTATGCATAGTTTTATAAAGGTGTCCACGGGTCGATAACTTTCCACTTCCGATGGACATGAATGATTATGAAAATCCGCAATTGCTCACATTGTAGAGTTCGGCACGTGGGGATAATGGTGTCCGGGTATACAAAAAAACCTCTTCACAGCAATTGTCCGTTGAGTCAATGTATCGTAGTCCTGGATTGATGTATGTTGATGCAGGTCGCTATTTGAACCACTAGCGGACACACATGCTAGCCAGATTGGGAAACCCTAGAAACACCCGAATGTGAAAAGGGGAATGAACATGTAAACCACTTCTCCATAAACTACTGGATCAAGGGGTATGGTATGGGGGATCTAAGGCCGATAAGTGTACAGAGCTAGGAAGAGTGTTGACTGTGGAAATCTTTCCTTTAGTAGATGGTCTAGGGGCTATCAATATGCAGAGCCGCTGAGGGAATGGTATGCATAGTCATACAAAGGTGTCCATGGGTGGATGACTTTCCACCTCCAATGGCCATGAGTGGTTATGAATATCCATAATTATCTGGACCGTGGAGTCTGATGTATGGAAATAATGTATCCAAATGTGCAAGGAGTATCTCCATCTCATATCGCCATGTGTCCTGGGTGGGTCGTGATGAAGTCTGCGCAGTTTAACATCATGTGGTGAGGAAAAATTCCATGCAGTTTAACGCCATGTGGTAAGGACGAAGGTGACCCGATGTGAAAGAAAAAGGGGGTATGTGCAGTTTAACATCATATGGTGGGGAAAAATTCGGTGTAGTTTATCGTCATGAGGTATGGAAAAATATATAAACCCCTTGTAGGTCTGGTCTATACATGGAGAAAGGGGAATTTTTAACATCATTGTCCGTGCAGTTTAACGTTGTGCGGTAAGGACGATAAGTACACCCCATGTCGGTCTGGTTATCACACGGGGGAAAGGGAATTTTTTTAAGGGGATGGGCTAGGACTAGGGATCATGGCGTCGCTATGTATCCTGCGAGGGCAGGAATCAATCCGTACGTAGTTCTCTGAATGAGTGCACCACGTGCAGGTCTGGTCCATACTTGGGGGAAGAAGGCATTTTTTTCTTAAGGGGCTGGGCCAGGTCTGGGGATCTTGGCGTCGCTACATATCCTGCGGGGGCAAGAATCATGCCGTACATAGTTCTCTGGAATCCATGCATTTTTATGTCATGTGGTGAGGACAAACTCATTGCAGTTTAACGTCATGTGGCTAGGACGATGAGCACACCCCTTGTAGGTCTGGCCCATACACGGCGGATGGGTATATTTTTTTTCCTTTTTTTCTTTTTTTTTGAGGTGGATGGGCTAGGGTGTGGAATTATAGGGGCAATAAGTATCCTATGAGGGCAGGAATCAAGCCTCATGTAGTTATCTGAATGAAAAAATACTCTACGCAGGTCTGGTCCATACACAGGGGAAAAGGGTGTTTTTAAATCACCATGTCCGTACAGTTTAACGTCGTGAGGTAAGGACGAACTCTATGCAGTTTAACTTCATGCAGTGAGGATGTGGGCCATATAGTATAACGTCATGTGGTAAGGACGATGGCCATACAGTTTCAATGTGAAATACTTATTTAATAGTATCATATTCATAGGAGCGATTGTAAATTGCCCGTCCATGGTGGTCAAGGTATATGCTCCATTGAAGTAGACATTGTGTACAACATATGGTCCTTCCCACATGGACTCCAGCTTTGGAGGCTTCCATCCATATATCATTGGGGTCCGGAGGACCAACACTAATTCTCATTTCATGAAAGACCGGAGGCGAACCTTTTTGTTGAAGGCTCGTGCTATCCGGTTCTGGTACACTTCCAGGTGGTGCAGAGTGTGCAGCCGCTTCTCATCTAACTGTTCCAATTCACCTAGCCGCTTTTTTTACTACTCATCATTAGATAATCGATCGCAGATAGAAACACGAAGTGAGGGAAGTTGGAGGTTAATGGGAAAGACCGCCTCTGTTCCGTACACCAATGTGTACGGGGTAGACCGAGTAGAGGTACGGATTGCGGTTCGATAAGCCCACAATGCATGGACAAGTTTATCCGGCCATGACTTCTTGTATTTTCCCCCATTTTCTGGAGGATGTTGTACAGGGTCTTGTTGAAAGCTTCTATCTGTCCGTTGGACGCTGCATGGTAGCGGGATGAGTGGTTAGCCATGATACCATACTCTTGCTATAGATTTTCCAACTCAGAAGAGAAGAAATTGGTGTCGTTGTCCATCAGTATAGTATGAGGGACACCAAATCTGGTGATGATATTGTTCTTCATGAAGATGATAATATTTCTTGCCCCCACTTCCTCGAGGGGTATGGCTTCTGTCCGTTTGGAAAATTAGTCGGTTGCTGTGAGGATATACTTCAGCTGTTTGGCCGGGGCAGGAGGATATGGTCCCATGACGTCCATCCCCTAGACGACAAATGGCCAGGAGTACATAGCTTGATGAAGTAACTCCGGGGGATGGTGTATGAAGTTGGAATGAATCTGGCAGGAGTGTTATTTTATGGTAAAACGCTCACAGTCTCGTGCCACTGTGGGCTAGTAGTACCCAAGCCTTTGAACTTGATGGGAAAGCTTGGTCCCCGATTAATGTTCTCCACATGCTCCTGCATGTACTTCAGTCATGAAGGCAGCAGTTTCTTCTCTGTCAATGCATCTGAGGAGCACTCGATCGAGGCCTTGTTTGTAGAGGACCTCTTGCTGACCCGCGTCGCCACATATGACAAAATTTATAGCCCTTTTCCGTATTTTCTCTCGTTCAGCCCTGTCGGATGGAAGCTCTCCCCGTTTAAGGTAGTTCGTGATGGGGGTCATCCAGCCGATAGCAGGAGCATATGGCTCAGGGACAAGACTGACTTCGTGGATCTCTTCCGTCTTAGCTTGAAAAAATGGCAACACCATTCGACGGTGAGAAATACTGATAACCGTTTCATCCCGGTCTGGGTCGGCTAGGGCTGTGGCTACGTTGGCTAATGCATCAGCCTGAGCATTCTGGGATAGGGGAATATAAGTCAATGTTGGTTCTGTGGATAACATGGCCATTAGCCCTCATACATGGTCAAACAGGGGGATCATCTCCTCCTTTTTAATAGCATAGTCACCATTGACATTCTTGATTACCAGCTCTGAGTCTCATTTTACATTAAGGTGTTGTACTTGTACTTGGAGTGCGAGATCCAGGCCTGCAATGATGGCTTGATATTCCACTTCATTGTTCATACATCCCTATGATAGGAGGAAGGAATACGGAAAAACTGCCTTTTCTGGGGACACGAGTTTTATCCCCAGACCCACTTTGTTGAATCTGGGATCCTCCATCCTCTTCCCAGTGGGGCTTCGGGACGCACCGTCAAAGTATATTTCCCATGTTGGGACCTCCTCTTGAACCGAGAAGATACCTTCATCATGTAGTTCAGCATTTGATGCAGTGGTCCCTGTTGAAGGGTGCTCTGCCCAAAAGTCTGCTAATTCCTGGCCCTTGATGGCTTTTTGAGGCACGAACTGGATGTCGAATTGTTGCAGGATGACCGCCCATCGGGATAGGCGTCCGGTTAGCATCTGGCAACTGAGGATGTACTTGAGCGGGTTACTCCACGAGATCAAATGGACCTCATGATACTGCAGATAATGTTGCAGCTTTTGAACCATGAAGACCATGTCCAGACAGCTCTTCTCGATATTTGAATATCAAGTCTCAGCAACAATCATGGTTCGACTGAGGTAATAGAGATTGTTTTCTCTACCGGCGTCGTTCTTCTATGTGATGAAGGCTCCCAACGACCATTCTATGGCTGTCACATATAGAATGAGAGGCCTTCCTTCGACCGGTGGCATGAGAACCGGTGGTCTTAAGAAGTACTTCTTCATGTTGTCAAACGCCTCTTGGCAGTCGTTTGTCCATTGTTACGTGACCCCTTTCTTCATCAACCTAGTGAAGGGAAAACATTTTCCTATCAGGTTGGCTATGAACTACCTAATATAGGCCAGGTGTCCTTGGAATCCCCTCAGGTCAGTGATATTTCGAGGGGGTGGCAGGCTCAGGATAGCCTTCGTCTTCTCAGGGTCGACTTTGATGCTGCGGTGGCGTACAACGAAGCCAAATAATTTCCCTAAGGTAACCCCAAAGGCGCATTTCAAGGGGTTCAACATCAAGATATGTTGTCAGAGCATGTTGAAGACGGTCTCAAGGTACGAAAGATGATATGAATGCTGTCTTGACATAACCACTATGTCATCCTTGTAACATTCAATGAATCTTCCCAGGAATGACTTAAAGATCTGATGCATGGCACGATTATATGTGGCGCCGACATTCATTAGACCAAAGGGCATGACCCGGTAACAGAATACCCTATGAGGGGCCTTGAAGGCTGTGTCTTATTCGTCTTCTTGGGCCATCCTGATTTTATTATATCCGGAATAGTCATCCATGAAGGATAGAGCCTCATACCCGGCCGTCGCATCAATTAACAACTTGGTTATTGGAACCAGGAAGTCATCCTTCAGACAATGCCAATTAAGTTCTATGAAGTCAATGCAAGCTCAGATTTTCCTATTCTTTTTCTTGAAAGGGATGATGTTGTCCAACCAAATGGGGTACTGGACCTCCCTGATGAAGCCTTCTTTAATGAGCTTATTAACTACAGCCTCTATCTTGGCAGCATGTGAGGGGTGTGTCCTTCTAGCGGACTGTTTGTAGCCCCGGTGGTCTTCTGGAAGACCAAGGTGATGCATCGCTACCTCGGGATCGAGTCCTGGAATTTCAGTGTTGTTGCATGAAAATACATCCCTATGTTGCCTTAGTAAGGAGTAATATACATCGTGTTCCTCGGGATACATGGCCACGCTAATGAGAGTGGGCCTCGGGTCTTCTTCGGTACCCTGGTTTATTTCCCTGAGTTCGTCCACAGTGTTGGAGATACCCTCTTCAAATGAGGGAGGTGCATCTCTGAGATCTTCCCCCTCTTCTTCTCCCAGGTCCTCGTCTTCTTGATCTGACGAGGAGAGAGTTTCCGGTATAAACCTTTGAGGGTTTGAGGAAGAGGCATCGTGGGCATCCATGCTTGAGTATTTGTCCCCAAATAGAGCATTGGTAGACATTCCCGCATTGTCGTGCTCGACCATCATGGATGAAGTCATGAGGACATCTGAATGCATGTCCGGACTTGAACTCCTACTCTCAACGAGGTTGATGGGAAGGACATAATCTCTACTAAGATGCTTTAGGGGGTCATCGGGGACCATTTCCAGGCCATTTGTAGTGGGGATCTAGTCGATGTCATCGATCAAAGGCTTCTTATTCTTTTGATCATAGAACCTGGCTTCGATGTAATGTGACTCCAAGAGCTCGAAAGGGGCCTTGTCGGTTTGCAACGTCCCACTTTGTCCATTGATGCAGTAATTGATACACTGGTGGTAGGATGAAATAACATACATGTGCTTATGGAGCCATGACCTTCCCAGCAGGGCATTGAATTTCGTGCTCATCCGGACCACCAAGAATTCCGTGTAGGCTACCAGGTCACCAAAATGGGTCTTTAGCTTAATCTGTCCCATTGGTTTCTTCTCACTCTTGTCGTAACCTAAAAACGTTGTGCCTGAGGGAATTAGATCGTCCTCACTATAGCCCAACTTATGGAGTGTCCATAGGGGAAGAAGGTTAACTCCAAAGCCATTGTCTATAAAGAATTTCCAGATCTCAATACCATTCCACATGCTGGAAACATATAGTGGTCTGATGTGTCCTTGCATGATGGCTTCTTCATCCCGATCGATGAAGGACATCACCACATTGCATTCAGCTGGGCCAGTCTCCGTCCGTTAAATCTCGACGGCAACTACCTCGGCTTGGAATTCCTGGGGGCTGATCAAAGCTTCGATAAGCGCCTCCCTGAGGTCGGCTGACAAACTCATGGCATCTATGATTGACAACTTGGCTGGTACTGACTCCAGCTGCTTAAGGATGACATATTTTTTCTCTAGCGGTCGATGCTTCTCCATTGGCGGGAGAGTCTTAGCGGTGCTTTGGGAGCTAGAGCATTTGATGAGGAGGGACCGGCTGCGGGGATGGATGTCGATGGTGTTCCTGTATTTTGGGGATTTGGCCTGGCTAATCTGTTTTTGCGCACTGGGCGACCAGACATTTGCTCCTCCTCTGGTGGGTATCGCATAACAACAGGTCCAGAGTGGCTGCTTGTGGAGGTGGAGGGGCATTCCCTCTCCTGTTGATTCTGCTGATGGTCTCTCCCATGGGTTTAAGTGGTATTGACGGTTTCGGCCGAGGTCCAACCATAGGGTTGGTTTCGGCCAGGGCTGCGCCTCCCCCGGTATCCCCTGCCTATGTGATTCCACCTGTTGGATCCTCGTGTTGGAAACTTGAGTTCGTAATCATGCCCTTCGTCAGTGAATTATTCCATGAGATGGATGAGGTTGATAGAACCAAAGATTTTCTCTTCATCCTCTGACAGGTCAACCTGTTCGGTTGTCTCTGATGGTGCCGTTTGGTGGGTCGCTGCCCGTTGTGCCAAATTCGAGGGCATGAAATCTGCCAGGGTTGGGACTAACTTTGGCCTCGTTGCGGACTGCTCCTCTTGTGATTGCTTCCTCCTTTGAATCAATCAGGATGACCAGTTTGTGGAGGGTGGTGAGGCCGATGTGGTCGGATTTGCGCCTCCAGGGGCTGCTGGTGGAAACACCAGCTACTATAGCTGAGCTCGGAGTATGCCTAGGGCTCAGTTGATAGTCTTCCGAGTCATCCAGTTTTCAAATTTCTGCCCCTTCTTGCTGGTGAATTTCTGCCACCCCTCTTCTTTGTCGGAGTCGGTGGTAGAGATACATGCCACATGTGTTGGGGGTGGTCCCAGCTCAACTTGTCCAGAATCTACCATCCTCTACAAGAGGTCTTTGAAGACGAAGCAATCTTGGATATTGTGCCCCAACATCCAATGGTAGGGGCAGTAATTTGGCCTGTCATCACAGCTGACTTCTTCAGGTCTCCTTGGCTCCGGGAGGCGGAGCAAGTTGCAATTCATGACGGAAATGAAGTAGCCACGAACTTGATCGTCTCGGAATGAGTATAATTTTTGTTTTTTCTCCACAAACTGGTTCTGCTTCGGTCCTCTCTGATCATCCCGTTTAGGCAGGGGCGGCCGCTAATATACAAGGGGCCCTTGGAGATTTGGTGGAGGCCTGAGCGGCGGAGCGGGCACAGGGGCTGGCTTGAATGTGATAGTAGACGCTTCAGCTCTAGGATCTCTCTTCACCGGAGCCTGCGAGGCTATTCTGGACATTGAATTAGTCTACTGTAGGGAGTCCTCAATTCTCTGGGCAATAGTCAAGAGATGGCGGAAGCCAGTGGTGCACTCCACCGGTATGAGCGGTGTTCGCAGCTCATCTCTAAGATTGTCGATGCATATGGATAGCATCTCATCTTGAGGCATTCACCTGTTCAGAGAATAGCTTAGACCTTTCCATATGGCGATGAAATCTGAGACCCTCTCGTTATCCCTCTACTTTTAGTTCATAAGATCGTTGACCACGGTTTTAGGCAGCGTTGAGCTGAAGTGGAATAGGAACTGTTGTCGGAGGTCCTCCCAGCTCTTTATCGACTAGGCCAGCAGACTCATATACTAGACGAAGGCGGATCCTTGCAAGGATCATATGAAGCATCTGATTTTCTCTGATTTTTGTTGTTCTGGAGTCCCCATCATAGGGTCGCAATAGGATGTGTAGTGCATCAAATGCTGCTCTGGATCACCTGATCCATTGAATATGGGGAATAAAGGGCTCCTAAAATTGGTTGGAGGTGGTGTGTTGGAAACCCAATTAGGGTAGGGTTTCCACTCCAGCTGTATCAGAGTGCGTCGACCTTGCATCGCTTCCAATTGAGCTTTTAGTGCCTCGATGGTATTGGTGAATCACTGGTTTACATCCTTTTGGGCCCGGTCCTAGGCAGGCGTAGCCCAAGGCATTTCCTGAGTATCCCGATTGGCCGGCACCAAGGGTGAATATTCCGTTCTGGGTACCCTTGGAGGGTTTGAGCGTACTTGTTCTGGTTGCCTCCTAAGTGGAGGGAAATCCATGTATTATCACCCATGCTTAGGTAGTTGGACAAACCAGGCGCCTCATTGGGCAGGAGCCTTGATCGTGCTTCGTTTGTCGGGGCAAGCCTTAGCCTTTGTGGTGCACTTGCTGGGAGTGCATGACATGGCCCTTCATGGGATGAACATTCAATAAGGTGGTTCCTCTAGAGCATCTCAGCGTTAAGCTGCCTCAACTCTTTCATCTCTTCTTCTTATCAAGTGAAGCACTCTTCGAGCGTGAGTGGCTCGTTTTTATCGAGAGAGGGGGATGGGTTAAGGGTAACCGTTCTTTTGTTCTTATCCTTGTTGGAGGTTCACAGGGTAGGAAGAGGGAGGCTAGCTGAAGGGGTGGCCATATTTAAAGCGGCCCTCTGGTTCCGAGTGTGCACACCTGGGGGTTCATTGTGAGTCACAGCCTGACTGGAACCGTCGTCTCCCGATCCGTCCAGATTTGCATTTTATCTGGTGTCACCCACGGGGTTAGCCTCTATGGCGTTGATGAACGCATATTGCAGGGTGGAGGGGACGTCATCTTCCAAAGAGGAAGAGGATCTCCCATGTCTTCGGTTGGCCTTCCCTTTCCTGACATGAGATTGCCTTCAGACCTCTTGATGAAGGGTGACACAGAGAGTTCTTTGATGCGGCCTTACGGTGCACCTTCCTCTCAGAGGGGATAATGATTCATATGATGGGATAGGACGGGAACCTCCTCTTCCGAATGTCCCCCCTAGATGAGATAATATCGAATATCGTGGGGAGGTTGTTGTTGAGGGGGTAATAATGCCTCTAGTCCTGAGGGTTGGGGCTGGCTCCGTTCCCTGGATGTTGAGTCTGTTCCTGGTTTTATTGGTCTTATGTGGGAATTTTTTGTTAAAAATGCCCCCAGACCTACAGGATGGGGTTGACCCTGGATTGTGGCAGTGGTTGCGGCTATCGCAACCTGCCTGATCTCGCGTGCCCCCATCCGGGGGTGAACCGGATCTAGTGCCAAATTCACCTGTGGATTAGTCCCATCCAGGTAGGCATGAAGAGATCGTTGATTGGCCTCACTTATGTGAGAGGCCTATTGTATGCTCTCAATGGCCTAATTCAGGAGTTTTTGAATGGCTTATTCCCGCCGGGCCTGATTCTTCTGGGACTTACTCGGGTCCTGAATCTGTTGGGTGTGTTGCCTTTCCTGAATAGGGGGTCCACCCGATTTCCATCTTGATGTGATGAAGTTTCACGATATCATGCCGAACGGGTTCTTCTGGGCGTGGAGCGGAGTGAAATTCAGAGCTATGTGTTCCCCCCATCCCCTGATATGGAATCCCGTCGGAGCGTCACCGATGAGGCGTCGCAGTTCGTGTAGTGCACGGAGGCAAGAAGCCTCCATATTCCCTTTTCACCTCTCGGGGCGTTGTTGACGTGTTGAGGAAAGGGCCTCTAGGATGATGTGACACAGGAGGTCCCCTTTCGTCTTGATGTGGTCTACATACCCATCATATGGCAGGAAGCTTGACTTCAATCGGTTGAGGGTCATCCATATATTATGGCGGATTCCATTCATGCATTGTTATGACAACTCCCTGGGTATGTCGTACTGAGAGGTTGTCGTGGGACAAAAAATAACTGGTATATCATTCCTGGCCAGTCGTTTCTTCAGGTGCAGCATATCGACATACTCCCCCTCCAGTGATTCCTCTACCTCATCAGCCCGACTAAGGCTCTCATTATAGTCAGAGGCAGTGGGACTGGTAGGTATCGAATTGTCTTGTGGGAAATTCTGAGGTGGTTCAGAAGATGAAAGTGGCCCTGGAACGACTCTTGATCGAAGAAGGGCATCGTTAGCAACAAACTGGGAATCTGACATGCTCGATCCCATCCTTCTGAGTGCCTCGGCATACGAGGGATTTTCGGTGCTTGATTCGGCCGGAGGAGGACCTTCCTGTCGATATAATATTTCATCGCGGGGAGGACCTTCGCAATGATGACCATAATGGAGAGGACTACCATTACTGCCTGATGCTTCACTGCATAGAGGAATTTTGCAGTGCACACCCTCGTGAGGACCTCCAAGGCATGTTTCAGCAAGGGGAGGACCTTCTGGCGACATAGCATCATTACGGGGAGGACCTTCGCAACAACTTCCATCATGGTGAGGATGACCATTATGGATTGACGTTCGACGCACATCCTGGGTAGGACCTTCAGGACACACCACGACAAGGGGAGGACCTTCTTGTTTCTTGGGGCCATTGTGGGGAGGACCTTCGCAATGGAGACCGTGGTGGCGAGGACTACCATCACAGCTGCAGCAATGGCGAGGACTACCATTACTACTGCCACAGGGAGAATATCAGTAGGATACATCCTGGGGAGGGCCTCCAGAATGTACTACAATGAGGGGAGGGACTTCCCATTGCTCGATGTCTCTACGGTGAGGACCTCTGTTATCAGGGTGGCGAGGACTACCACTATGACCTGATGCCTGGTTGAGTGGAGTTCCATTGAAGCGTAACCCCTGGGGAGGACCTTTAGGGCAGGCCCATACATGGGGAGGGCCTTCGTGTCATGATGATATGTCACTACGGGGAGGACCTTCGTAGTTGCGTCTATGATAGCAAAGACTACCATAATAATTTGTGGTCCCACTGCATGGAGAGTGATTGCAGTGTACATTCTAGGGAGGGCCTTGAGGGTGGACCGCAACAAGTGGAGGAACTTATTTCTTCTTTACCATCTTGTAATGTGGAGGGTTTCCATGACTCGCATCAGGAGAGAAGATCTCGTGACCAATCGTTATATGACCGTGGAGGAGGCCCCCACGGATCCTCTGGGGAGGACCTTCAGAGCTGCTGGTAGAGACATTGCGGGGAGGACCTTCTCAACTGCCACCGCCACTCCCATAATATGGTAATGGTTGGGTAGGGTATCGAGCCATTTTTTCATGCTTATCGGCGTTGGAAACCCCAGCTTCCGGCAGAGCGGAGTCATGAACTCGCTCTTTTTTTTCCGGCTGCCTTCGACGCGTTAAGGGCGCTCTTTTGCAAGTAGTGGGGACTGTCTGCTATTGAAAACGGCCTTCACCTTTGGGTCCCCTTCTAATTGGGTCCCGTGAAAATTTCGGGATACACCAATGAACATCTTGACTTTTAGCAGGTATATATGCCTGCTCTGAAGTATCCACCGTGGTGGACTGGTGTCCCCCAGTTGGAATGACTGAAGCTGCTCGATCTGGTTGCCCCGGCATCGCGGAATATAGACGGTGACCCTCCTGGGCTGAAGAAGGGATGGAGATCTGATCCAAGGCAGCTATCTCAAATGAGTCGCCTCAATTGGGGAGACGGGCTCACAGGCCTCTGTCCTTGCTATTGCCGCTGATTAAATTACATGCTAGCAAGTCTGCAAGATATGATCTGGGATCGATACCTGCTCCTCCATCATTTCTAGGATATGTAGAGAGACATCATTGGCTGGAACAGGTATGAAGGCCCAATCCGGTATCGGAGTAGGAATATCCTACTCCGGTCGTCCAGTGGTCAGTGGGTACTGACAATTATTCTATGTCGGGGCAGGTGAACGAGTATACCCCTGTACCGGGATACGCCGGTTTCTCTCTCCATTTTCCACCACATCGGGGTGGTGGACATTACTAGCATCCACAGGGAGCTGTCCCGACATATATTGGTTTCCCACCATATCGAGTCGGTGGCCTTTTTTGGCAGGGATACGTGACCACCTAGGATTTTCCGCCACATCTAGGTAGCGGGATTTGTTCATCGCCACCATATCAGGATGGCGGGCGTCTGAAGCATCTACCAGGAGCTATTCCTGTAAGTTACATGTCTCTACCACGTCAAGATGGTGGGATTCACGACCCTAGGCAGGGAGAGGTTCCTGCCATGTAAGTGCCATCCTGCGTGACCGACGGGCTTGATGGAGTTCGGCAGGGATGCGCCCCGGCTCGTATGCTGCTGCCATGTCTGGATGGTGAGCTTGGGAGGAGAGAACATGTGTAGGTGCCTGTCCATGGTACATCTCCGTGGCTGGGTAGCGAAGATCCTCCATAGGGACCAGGTGATGACCTGACCCCGATTGTGTGTCTGCCGCCCTCGTCGGGCGGTCCGAGGGGCCGATGCTTGGGGAGCATGGGCCTGAATCCTTGGGGAAACATCCTCCTTGGCGCGAGGATGTTGAGTCGTGGCATGACCACGATGACACCTTCTGGCGGGGGAATTAGAGCAGAACCCCCATTCGACAGAAAGGAAGTCCTCAACACCGACCTCATCCGCCTCCAAAAGATAGGTGAGGTACGCATTGTCCCGTTCTGGGGATAGGCTCCGGAAACGGTTGGAGACAGCGATGGGGGTTGTCTGGGTCTGCCTTTGCGGTTGTTGCTGGGTAGGAAATCAGTGAATCTTGATGGATTGGAGGGCGTGCATGGCTGCCTCCACCATTGGGAGAGTACCATTCGGGTGGTACTCTCAGATCAGCACGTCTGAAACCCAGTGTTGAAGACGATGGGTGGGTGACAGGGTCCTCCGTTGTTGAGAAAGTCTCATCCTTGCATCATTGGAAGCGCGCACATGTGAGTTACTTTGCGATTTCATTGGATCGAAGGGAGCTCTAAAATTATTCCATGCAAGAAATTTTAGAAAATACAAGTATAAAACCCTTCAAAGCAGTATCTCATAATCCCATGCGTAATTAATGACCGTACTTGGCCCCCCTTTAGAGCATATGGGGGCAGTGGGTGGGGTTAAGTTGAATCCGTCATGTTTGGTTAATGATTCACGTCGGGTTCACCATTTTTTGTTTCGTTCTGGTTTTCGGCCACGAAACGCCCAACGGATCCGTATCCAATGATTGATGCACCTGCTTTCCAAAGGCAGGCGTTTTTCGGATGGTCTGGCCAGCGATTCTTAAGAACTCACATTGGTTGAGAGGATGGGAAGTCGGGCTCATCACACCCTTTGGGGGGGGGGGATTATTGCATGTTCCGGGACTCTCTTATAGATTTTAGACGTATTCATATGTTTTCGAATCTTTGGTTTATACCCAAAACATAGTATCCACGGATTTAACCTTGGTGGGAAACGATTAACTGGACGCATGGGTTGGAAATAATTTATGCCCGAGGTTTACCATCCCTCATTGGATTAATGACCCCGAAGGGATAGATCTCGCTTGAGGGGGCACCAGGAGTGGCGCGATGAACCAATGTGGAGATGATCGGATTGCCCGGTTGTTGGTATTGAACCTCAGGGAGGCTTCCTACGTACCATGATTTGGCATGGATCAAAGTCCACGTAGTTCGCATAGGTGTCGTGGAACCGACGTGAAGATAGACCAGGTGGTCTGATGGGTGGTGGGCTTGAACCTCATGGAGGCTTCCAACGTACCCTATCTAGGAGGCAGGGATTAAAGTCCATGTAGTTCGCTTTTTCTTGGGGCTTACGCTCTGGGGAAGCCCAGAATGACGGATTGGGGCTTTCACTCTAAGGAGGCCCAGAATGATGTTTTGGGGATTACACTCTGAGGAGGCCCATAATAATGGATTGGCGCTTACACTCTGAGGAGGCCCATAGTGATGGATTGGGGATTACACTATGAGGAGGCCCATAGGAGGATTTCATGGTCGATGCTTACTCTAAGCCCATGTGAGTCATGCTCGGTGTGAGAAACAAGAGGCAGTAGGGACCAGAGGATCACGTCGCGAAAGGTGCGTCCATGAGAAGTGGAGTGGGGATTATACATGAGGGCGGCCCAGTGTAATCAATTGGGGCTTACACTTTTAGGAGGCCCATAAGGTTGGGGCTTACTCCAAGGTGGACGCCCGGGGAAACAAAGCCCAGCGGGAGAGGGAAAGGGGGTGCTTCTGTGCCCATCTCCTCTCTTGCAGTGCATGAAGGCTTCCATTTGATGGCTATTTTACCATCTTCAAGGAACCCTCAACAAGTGTAGGGTATGAAAGGGGATTCCCGAGCTCAGACTCCACATTACTGTGGGAATGTAAACCCAGGAATTCTTCGGGAATCTGTTCAAGGTTCATGGAAACCCCTTTTCCCATGTTTACCATGGGTATGCGAACTCAAAATGGCACGCTAATGCAACTGAAAGTTATACCACGCGAATCCTGTGGCTCTGGCGGAGGCCTCAGCTCGGGGCCGATGAATAGGCCAATGAGGGAGTCACGGAGGACCTGGCTGGATTGGAAGGATTTTACCTGGCTATGGAAATGAGAAAACCGAAGTATTTGGTGAGCCACCAAGAGGTATGGGTGGTGGTGCCCTTCTTGTGGGGAAGTGCCACATGGCTGGAGAAACCGTCCGCAGACTGATTGGAGTCCCGAGAACTAGGGTGGTTCGCAGCTTCTGGTTCAATCCATGAACCAGGGTGGTTCATGGCTTTGGGTTCAATCCGTGAACCAGGGTGGTTCGCAGAGGGTTCCAGGCGGGCAGTGGCGGCCAAGGGCGGCGCCGATCGGAGGCTCGTCAGTCGGGGCTTCTCCCGTGGAGGAGGGTTCTACACAGTACGATGGATGGGAAAAGAGGCATAAACTCCTTGGTTCGTGGGAAAGTCATCCACAGAGGGGTTATGGTTCACAGTTCTCCTTTTTTTGTTACTTTAGGTTCGCAGTTCACCAAATTATTGTGCGTTTTCAAATTCCTTCTTAATTCATATACCTGCTGTGGTTCGCGGATGGGAATTTCGCTGTTTGTGAAATTTGAAGCCTTCCTTCAACCATCTCCTTCCGAACCTCCAATCCCTCCTAATCCGATTCTAGTTCTTCAATCCCTCCATCTTTCCCCCTTGGTATCCATTAATAGAGTGGGGAAAGGAATGTATCTGTGGCCACGCGACACCTTTTACGGAGGCCCATAACCAAATACCCGGTTCACAGCTGACTTGGTCAATCCGTGATTATTGTTTGGTATTGAACGTTCCCCCCCCCCTTCGCGAGGCAAACTCATGGTGTGCTCCGTGGCTGTGGAGGGTTCCACCTCTATTCCGCGAACGACAGCGAGTGCGGCTTGAACCGGTCGATGCGCTCCGCGGTTGGGGCGGTTCGTGATGGTGAACCGGAATGGCGCCCATCTTGCCTCGCGACCGAGGAGGCTCTCCGCCTCTATTTCACTAACGACAATGGTTCGCGGAGGGGGTGTCGCGCGGTGCCTGGCCACATTGTGATTCCATGGACCGGTTCGCGGACTGGTCCTTTTTGTGTGTCTCTTCTTTGATTATTTTCCCCAATTCTTTTGGGGGATTTGGGTAAAATTTCCTTTGTGGATTTTTCAGGACCCTACAGTCATAAATTTCATTAATAACATATTCATTAAATTGTTATAACAAGATTAAGATAAATATAGATTTTTAATAAATCCAATTTTCAATGAAAAAGAAGTAATGTCCTCAATCAGCAGGCTTATACCCTTTATAGCATATTTATTAAAGCTTATTAGGAACATAGAATCTGTAGGATTTTACCTTTTCCAATCCCAAAATTCTATCTGATATCTAGATCATGATTAAAATTTCATGCAGAATAAGTTCAAGCTCATTGATATCATGATCCAAACCTGATTTACTGAACCACCCAATGATTGTCTCACCGTCGTTCATCATACTCTTATGTATTTGGATGGTGTGTTAGAGAAATATGTATCAAGGCCCTCGAAACATGATTATGTACATTATTCGTAATAGGATAATGAATATATAATCATTTTTTATTGTTACATGATAAATAATTTTTATTTTGATACAATAAAATAAAAATAGCATTTTTGGATAGTATTATAAAACAAATATAGAATTTATTTTGATAAAGTATTGTATTTTTTAAATAAATAAAATATTAATAAAATATTATTTTAATGTAATTTTTCCCAAATATAAAAGATAATATAATTTTTAAGAAGTCAGTAATAATTGTTATGAGGGTTCGAAAACTATTATTGTCCAAAAACCCTGGGTTTCTCAATAAATATCAATCCTTATTTTAAATATAATAATTAACACATATATAAAATTATTCTGATATAATGAATATTATTTTTGGAATAATAATTATAAAATTATCCAATGGTGAGTTTTTCAAAATTATCTCTGATAGTCAAATTTTCTGGTCAAAACTATGTACCTTTTAATTATACTCAGTGTACAATGTCATAATGATGAACCAAAAGAGATGTAATAAATTAAATAAATTGGGTACATGGAAAAATATATGATTCCACATTAAATTAATTTGATTATAAGATAAATTTAATTATCTTATAAATCCATTATGAGTCCTCCAAAACTTATAATATATATTGAGGTTTTAAAACAGTCTCTTTAATATTATGACTCATCTCCACAAATATAAGGTATTTTTTAAAAATTTATTACATTGGAATTATAAAATAATTAAACCCACTCCCATTTTTTAGAATTCCCTAGAAAAAACCATATGACGGTTTTTGGTTTTGGTTATTTTTTAAATTGAGCTCAAAACCTAAATTTGAGAAGTATTAATGAAAGCCCTACAAATTTCCTACATAAACTAGCCACCTATCCCATATTACATCACTATAAATTCTATATTCTCGTCCATACTCTACCCTTCCCTCTATTGAGTCCAAACATGGAACCCCCATCTTCTCAAGAAGCCCCTCTATAGGATTTGGAGTCACACACTCTATTATGGGACCTTTCTATCCTCCTTTTAAATCATGAACATTCTTCAAAATCAATATTTTTAATTAAAATTCTTCATACTATAATTATTTTATAAAAACACTACTAATCTAAAATAGATGTTATATTAATGATATATCATTCATTATCTCTCATTTAGACCCATACCTGAGCAATTACCATACTGAAATTTTGTAAATGAATTATCTCTCCAAATTTCCATTCAAGATCCACTTTATCACATGCCCCTAAGTTTCCATTTGTAGTTGATTGGGTATTTTTTCCTAAAACCCTAATACATACCTTTGATTTATTTGTGAAGAGATACCTCTTTCACTATCATTAATCCCCCTGTGAATCTTTATGTACACCTATTACCATGCCTAAATTTAATAAGGGTCTTTTCATTTATCGTCTTTATTCATGTATCCTCTTTATATGACTTATTTTATATTATTTTCCATATGATGAAGTATGTTATTCCATATAACCCATACTGTACAATTTATTTCCAGATTATTATATACCCCTTTATCTCATATTAACTAATTTTATCAATTTTTATGCAATGCTATTATTCTTTCAAAAGTTTTCCATGATTTTCCAAGCCTAAATAAATTTGTACTGAATACCATACCGATTTCCTATAAAGGGTATTCACATTTATAAAAATAACTGTAATTTACATTGGGATAAATTTAATTTATTACAAACTTATTTATCTCGTAATAAAATTTTACATTGAGTTAAACCATGATGCATGATCTATATGGAACACTTAATCATGAGAATGAAATGAACGTGATAGGTGAACCAAGAATTATATGGATTTCAAATTAATTGTTTAATTTTTAGTCTTATGAGACATCATGATGGGATATGGATTGAACCTAATTCCTTTATGGGGATTTTTAAATCATTATTTATTGGAATTTATCATTGACATGTGTTTTTGATGTAGTGTTTTATGTTTTTCCTCCTTTCCCATGTTAAGACTATCACGTTATATCCTGCCTCATTATTCATGTTCCTTTTATTCCGCATTGATATTCCTATTATATATCATTTACAACCTTATTATTTTTTTGTTCCCTTACTAGGATTTATAGATCACCCTTTTCTTATGTATGTCCCCAGGTTATCCAATGCAGATTTAAATGGCATGGAATTTTAGAATTATATTAATAATGTTTTTAATAATATTGTTTTATACTATGATCAAGATGCAATTCTATGTAAGTAATTCCGAAATATAATAAAATTATGGATATTAATGGTTTTATTATGTATACCCTTATTTAATAAATCAATTATCATGGTTAAATAAATAGTAGGTTTGTCATACTATAAACATAAACATTTCATAATAATGAAAATATAAAAAAAGTGCCAAGTACAACAAAAATACTAGGGTCCAGTTGAAATATTAATAACAATCAACATCGTACATGAAAGGTTATAAGATATTCCATGATAACATGAATTAAAAAACAAAAAACCAATCCATATATATAAAATTAGGTCACACCTACTTAGGATATGGGCTGGTCACTAAGGTAATACATAATGTAGTATCACATCCTACCACAATTCAATTAATCAACATGTCTACATTTTATATGACAACACACCCCAATCAAGGGATTTATTATAAAACAATTGAAAAATTAATGGTGTTAAAATTACATACCCTTAATGTACATTTTAAAGATGAGGTCCATGTCTGTAAATAGTGAAATGGTAATATATGAGGGACAATATATTTAGGGTGTTAAGATATACAATTCAAATTACACGTTGAAGAGAAATCTCATTGAAATAATGGAAAATGGCGCAATTAAGTAAATTGTAATGTTCTTAAAAATTTATGAAAAAGATATGTACCGCCCCTTATATTCTATGTATGCTCCACTCTTCCAATATCAAATATTGATTTGGTCTTTTTTGAATGAAATTGATGAAATTGAAAAACACCATGAAAATAGGGAATATTATATCTCATTAAGACAAAAAAATGGTGGGATAAAAAAAATAATGATGAGTAATAGAAATACCAATGGCTATCTAACTCACATGATGAAGCTCAATATAGAAAGTAGATGGAGGTGATCTCTCCATGGAAGTATAATAGGACGAGGGTACAATCAATGAATGCTACATATAGAGGAGGAGAATAAAATATGGTTGAAATAAAATAAAATTCTGGAGTGTGTTAGGAGATGGGAATTTCTCCCTCCTATATTAGGTGCATAGTTTGATGTATGGTTTTCCAAACTATGTTCCTGCCTTTCTTCATTCACTACCATAGAAGGGGACTTGCACAGTTCATGCGAATGGATTGATCAAACGTATGGAAACAATGATATTATCCCATTTCAAATATATATAAAATCCTTCATGACCATGTGACATAATTTTCATGGTTAGAACTAACTTTGAGACACCCACAAACCCATTATACTTGCTTTAGGGTTTATCATACGGGGTCATATGGTTTCAAAAAAACCATGCACCACTACCAATTAAATCCAAAATAGTGTTTTCATTTATCGATGATCTTTAAATTTAATATAATACCCAATAAATATCTCAATACAAAAAAATTAAAAAAATACTTTAAATGTTTTCAATGCTTGGTTAGACATTATAATGAATTGTTCATAGAAAAAACCATAAACTAAACTGAAAAGTTCAATTTCCTTTGAAAATTTTCATATGGTCCTAAAACACAGGATGATAAATCAAATATATGGGGTTGAGTTAGAAAAATTGGATAAAATATTTAGAATAAATATATCAAAATTTATTAAAGGGTATGATTTGATATTTTTTTAAATAGAGTAAAATGTGGTTAAAAATAGTGAAATATGATAAACCATAGTAAACATGGAAACATATATACATAGAAGTGAAATCAAATTCACTAATTTTTTCACCAAGACTAATACGAGGAATAAAATTTTACATGGAGCATTATGTTAGATTAATGGTTCAATATTGGGGTAGTGGAGAACATGAATGAATATAAAATTAATACATTTTATAATTTATTCCATTTGATTCCACCCACAACCCATACCTCTTCTAATTTAGGTACAAAAGAAGATCATGTATCCTCATATTATTTTGGTCAAGGAGTCCCTCCAATATATTTTTCTTCAATCCTGACGAGTTGGTTTGTTTGAAATGTCGGTTGTATGCTACTAAGTTCAGGTAAGGCATGGTTTCTTTTTCCTCTACCACCTGCAACATATAATAATTATATTTTAGGATCTTGTTATAATTATCAATTGATGTTATTATAAAATCATATTATAGTATATTACAATAATTTGATTTAATTTTCATCAATGTTTGTTCATCCACAATTATTATAACATTTTTAATCCATTATTAAACCGAATTAAATACTCCTATTCACATATTATTTATTTATTATTGTGATTTCCTTGAAATGAAGTCTTTTGAAAATCAATTATTAATGCTTATATGATCATATAAATTATATATTCTTATCAATTGGATCTATTATAAATATTTAATTACTAGTTCCTTATCATTATACCATTATCATAAGCCACTAAAATGCCATAAATCATACAATTAGTTACATTTCACTAACCAGGTTCCTTAACATTCATGATATTGTAAAAATGAAATCCCTTAGAAGTGATTGATCTATCACTGTATTTTCCTTAACATCATTTAAACTATTAAATATTATATTTTTTTACCAATACCTTCCTAGGTACATTTTGGAAAAAAAATCCTTTTCTTTACAATATCCATGTGTCTCTCTAGAGGCATGTCAAGAGAATATAGTATGAGTGGGTATTTTTTGGTAATTAAGGGGGGAAACTAATTCTATGTGGATTTCATTAGTAATATCACATGTCATTTTCATTCTCCATTGAGTCTTCGATAGAATCCTTTCCTTGGTTACTCCTTCTATAGTGATACACACATTCATTGAAAATTTATTAATATGATCCTTTAAAAAATATTTCTATAGAAGTTACCAATATATTATACCTTAATCAATGATTACCTTGTAATTAAATAATTTAATTTATTTATAGTCTCCTATGAACCATAAACATTATTTTACTATGGATTTATTATATAGATATCCATATCACTTACTCATGAGTTAACCCTATATATATATATATATTATTAATGATTAATATTTCTTTTATCATATATATATATATATTCATTTATTCATTTTATATTATACATCTTATTAAATGGATGGGTATAGTTATATATCCCCCACTAAATTGTCTATTTTTAGCATCCAATTGATAATTTATGATGTTTTTGTATTTTCTTTCAACCATAGAGAAGGATTTCAAGTGATATTCAACTATATTGAAGGATTGCAAGTATTATAGTTGTTTAAAATCATGTTTTAGTGTAATGATTTCAATGTTGATCATGGATTAGATATTGTAAAAGAAATGATATGTTCTTGAATTTTCCATGTTTGTAGGTGTGTGTATGATGTTTTAGAAGTTTTGTCTATAGGATAGATATCACTCCTCAACATTTTTGATCATGTCTCAACATGTTTAATTTATTAATAAGATTTTCGATTTGGAATAATGGTTACTCCATAAAGAATGGATCCACGATTAAAAAACAAATATATTATTGTATTAGACCAAAAAATGATTAATTCAAATAAATATAATACGAAATAATCTCCCATCACGCAAAAATAGTGATACGTGAGATTAAAGTTTTTAAGGAGATACTTTTTGGAAATTATTATTGCTACCATAATATTTTGATGAATATTTCCTAAATTAATTTATATAGTAGGTCACTTTTTTTAATCATGGAATATATGTATCATGCTATTATGAGTCTTGTATGATATTTAATAAAAATATATAAGATTAATCTGGAGGTATTGGGAGGGATATCACATAGAATTAACTATTTATGTGTTATGAAAAAAGGATTATAACTAGTGATCTTACAAGAAGTAAATTATCACCAAGTAGTGAAGATTTCACCGTGGATGGTTATTCAGAAATATCTTCCTAAAATGTAAAATATATATGTAAATATGAGTATGAGAAAATTAACTCTATGGATATTTCTATTAGACAAAAAATTATTTGAACATTCCATTGTGATTTCAAAATGTTATGTGGCCCCATATTGAATTTTCTAGTGCAGGGAGGAACTACACCATTATTACCATGGTCACTCCACAACTGGCTTGAGTCAAGAAGAATTTATATAATTGATTGATCATTTATATTAATGATTTTATGAAATCTAAGATAAATTATGTTGACTAAAATTTATGAGACACATTTATGGATTGATTCATGGGTTATTGAATTGGAGAAAATTATGGAGTCCTCTTGGAGAATATTTTAATGTCTTATCAGAGATATTCATAGGAATTAATTTATGGGAGACAAATGTGATATTTTTAAAAGTGTATTCATTAATTATGAGTAATAATATTTTAAATATTATTATAGAATATATTTTTCTTTTATATAACAATTATTATGGTGTATCATTTTATGATTTAGATATTTAACATTTTGGTAGAGGAAATAGAAAATATATATTCATATTTTTTGATTATATCATTGAAAAATATTTAATTACTAAAAAAAGGTATGTTATGGATATTATTTAAAATGGAATTAATATAGATAAAATTTCCATCATAAGGAATGACATGGGATCTAGACATAATGAAATATTTGAATTGATATATATGGATATAGTAATATTTGATCCGTGTACAAAAATAGGTATATCTATCCAAGATATGGTTGACCATTAAATAAGGATATATTTAATGAATATGTAGATCATTATGGAAAGGGCATGTGGCTTGATCACTTTGACTCATTTTTGAAGAAGATTGCTAGAAAATATTACCTAACATGATTTTAGTTTTTTATAAATATAATTTCATGGAAATAACGAATATTTTAAATTTAATATAAAAAATTAAAATATAGAATAAAAACATGTGGATATATTTATCTCTATAATTAAGTGGTGAATAATGTTTTGAAAGGTATGAAAGAATGAAATAAAAAGAAATATCATAGAAAATGGAGAATTATAGAGAGATAGATGATATAATAAATTATATATCATGTTAATGTTAACTCCAAGGGAGAGAAAAATTTGTTCCTTTAAGACTCAAGAAAATTGGATATATTATCATGGTTGAATTCAAATATTTCTTATGAAGGGGAACATCATTGTGAAGATTAGAAAGAACTTATCTAAACTCAGTGTATTACTAAAAATATTGACATTGTTTTTTATATAGTCATTCATAATAAAGTATTTAATTTCCAAATAACTGATAAAAGTGTGTTATGTGATGGAGTGTCCCTTGGGAGATTGTGAACCATCCATCGATTAACTAAAATGGTTTGAACCCAGTATTTATGGAATCATTACTATAATAACCACTGGGTTATATATTTAGTGTATTCAGGTACATCAAAAAATCATTGTTTTATACTCCTTAGGTATGATCATTGTCTGTAAACTAAGTAAAAGTCTTAAATATTGTATTCATTACATACATGATTTCTACAAGACAAGAATTACTGTTGTTGGGTTGTGTAATTAGTGATCAAATTTTAATAAGTATAACATAATTAAAATGATTAACAAATAATTAGTAAAATAATATATTAAGAATGATCCTATAAAAAATGAAACGAAAATATTTTAAGGAGGTGTTTGTTTAATGATTAATTAATAACATTTATATTAGTTTTATACATTTATTCTCTCCTTCTATATGTATTATAACTGAAACCATATATGTACCCAACATGTTTTATCAAAGCACACTTTTTAATTTTGGATTTTTTTTTTGAAATGATCTAATTTTTTCATATATTTATTTTTTATTTTTTGATATTTGAACATTAAAATATTTTTGTAACATGGTGAAGGGAAATGATAATAAGAAGTTTTAAAGATCCAAGGGAATTATATATGTTTGAAATTTTTTTAGTGATACTGTATTTTAGATAATGAATACCAATAGATTAAAAAGAAAGGAAGTTATAATTATTATTGGGAAGATTTTGTATCATTAAAAGATATTTTAGTATTTTTAATTGATCAGGATATTATAAGTTAATTTCATTTTGTAGATGATGATGAGATACCAAAAAAATAAAAACGTTTTAGTAACCACTTATTAGGGTAGTCATATCCATTCCAATAGGAAGAAAAAATGATTCCTATAGTGGATAATGATGGATATTAGATCTATATTTGAAGAATAACTATCTTGATAAAAAACATAAAAAGCCAAAAAATTGTTGGTTGAAATATATATTTATCTAAGAGATAGGTATTATATCCAAACCAATGAATTATAAGATATTTACTAAATTATGTAAAGCCTAAATCTAATTTCAATGAGAAGGTACTTTCCTTCATAGATTATTAAAATTTAAAGGACATGATGGATGAAAATGATACACACTTAGAGGAATTTATCAAGGATAATAAATGTTTGATACAAGAGCAGGTTATCTGTAGCTATTTCTTTTTATTGATAAATACCCAGTTAAAGGAGAGAACTGACAAACAAGATCAGAATTCCCATGCATTGAAAGATGAAAAATTTAAATTGAAGACACATTAGAAGGATATGAATTCATAATAAGGACCATGATGAAAAGTGGATCCATAAATGTAATGTGGATTTCATATTTATTATAAATCCTGAAGAATAACCCAATTCAATTTTTATCTATTTTCTAATTTGTGTTTACATTAGTTATTTTATTATCCCTAGGTATGTGATAGTAATATTAATAGATGGTATGAAAAATAAAATGATGAGTGTCAATGATTTATGGGGAAACCAAGGGTGTATTTATATGGAAAATGAGAATTTAATATAATACAATCAAACTTATTCAAAAAATGAAGATCATTGTGGAAATTTATTTGAAAAAAATAATAATAGTAGTGATGGAAACCAAATCCAAAATTTCCCGATAAGAGGTAAGGAAAAAGGATGATTATTATGATAAGGTACGGAAATATGTGTTTTTATTGTGGAATCATGATCCAAAAATATTTGGTTCAGTTTTCAATGACCATAATGGCCACAAATTGGGATGCAATTATGGTCCATATGGATGGACATCATCATTGAGGTTAAATTTATCATATTGATCCAATAGGTATAGATGGAATTTAAAATAATATAGAACTATTTATGGTTTTTATGAAAATGTACTCCTAAAATGAATATTTTTTGATATGGTAACATTCATTACCCTGAATGATTACAGATCAATGTATCAAATTCTAAGACTCTATCACAGAAATAAATTACATCATATCTTTTTTTACGAGTAAAATTACATTTCTATTGGACATGAAAATAAAAGGGTGATCTACGATAATTTAACAACTTCAATGTTACAACCTGAGGAGTCGATTCCTCTCATTCAATGAGACTTTTGTTAGATCTCTTCCATCAAGCTATTTTATTCTTATTTCCCTTCCAATAAAAGTAGTTTTATAGTAATATATATATATATATATATGAAGATAATGGAAGTTATTAAAACAATAATTTTCAACCACCAAGAGGATGTACGAATTGTTTATAATAATTATTCTGATGCTAATCATTATTTTGGTAGAGATATCAAGAGAATTTATACCAAAACAAATAGAAAAAAATATCCGATAACTATGAGAAATTAATTCTTTTGATAAATATATTTCATGATATTGGTAAAGATAATATCCATAGAAAAATTATCGTGAAGAGGATTTCAAAATCGATTATAGAAAAAAATTATGGAAGGACACTAATAATATTTGAATAATTGAATGATGATTAATTGAGGGTAATGAAGTTGTATAGACTAGGTTTTTTTGTTTTATGAATTTGGAATATCTCAATATATATTTTCAGATAAGGGAGCAAAGATGGTGTGTGATTCCAAGGCCCAATGTGCTCATAATTAATTTTATAGGAATATTAAGTATATTTTATACAATGAACGAGAAGAAAATGAGATAACTCTTAATCGGTTGATCAGATTCGAAATATGAGGGAAAAATTGACTCCATACTATGGAATTTACCCTTGGAGTGACATAACCTTTGTCGATATAAGTCATCGATAGAAAAATATATCATGGACGTAACTGTAAATAAAATAATTAAATAAAATAATTATATCTCAGAAGTTAATTGGATGAAAATATGAATGGGGACTTGTATTGGAAATCCGATACAACAGTTTAGTTCGTAATACGATGTTTTACCTTAGAGCGACATAAAGTTAGAGTGAGTGGGATGTTCAGATCCCATGACCGTCGGCGGATGTTTTCTATAAATATGTGTCTATGGAATTGAGTTTCGGTTGGCTCATTAACCTCCCATTGATACAAGATATACTCATCTCCTTCATTTTGAAAGTTTATGTTAGATATTAGATGGATAATGATGGAAATGTAGATCTGAGTAGATCTGTGTGTGGAAAACGCAATGACAGATTCGAATCCTGGTATGATTCTTCTTTCAGATTCCGCATCCCCGATTGAAGTTTCAAGTTTCCATAATTGCTTCAGTTCCATTTTCACATATTTGGAATTTATTTCCCATGTCCATACTAACACAACCATCAAATGATCATCTTTGGGAACCCTTGTTATTTTTGTTCTTCTCCCATTCTTTAAATTTTTCGTTGATACACTTTTTGACACATTGAACCGAAATCCAAAAATCGAGTGGAGAATGAATCTTGGTAGATCATGATTAATGGATTACAAATCTATGATTATTTCATGTTTTGGGCACTGGATGAGGGGAAATAGTCCATCGATGCATCCATATACTTATTTATACATTGAAATGTTGTCAAATATTCATGCGAAGCATGATTATTTGAATATTGGGATCCATGGATTCTAGACATGGTCTCAATTGTAGTTTTCGAGTACTGGATGAGGGATGGTGGTCTGTAGAAGGGGTCGTAGGTGCACATTGACTGGAAGAGGCCATGGTGTCCGGTGACTACTGGTGGTGGTGGGCAACAAGGTGGAAGCATCCCTGTGATCTGGTGGGGGCGGCTGGGTCGGAGAAGAGCGCGTCGGGCCGGATCATGTCAGACCTAGGAGATTCTATAGGAACAAACTTCAATCCACCATAACACCTACGTAAGGCATCTGTTTAGATGTGAAATCTATAGTGATCTGACCCATAATTTTATATAATCTATTTGATGTTAGTTTTGTAGTTTTATGATTCCAGCTCATTATTTTGTTTCATGTAATTCCAGTGTATAATAATAATAATAATAATTTTTATTATTGAAGAATATTATTCCACACATATCCCAAGCATATGACATCCAACAGACATGTTTTCAGTGTTTTCACAACCCTAAAATTTAGGTGGATGTTTGAAGAAAAATTTTGGTTGTTTAAACAAAAATTAAGGTGTGGGCCCCATGAATCATAGTTCAGGCGTGTAGTGGTGAAATGTGTCTTTGTCACTAGGTGTCTGTTTTGAAAAAATAAATAGTTGATCCTCTATGTTTTTTCAATAGGATCCTAATGGTGTGATCCATATGTTTTATTTCATTATCAAGATGTGCCTCCCATGAAGCATTATTAATGTACAATGATGTGAAATTCAGTTTCTTCATTGGATGTTCGATTCTGTTGATTGAATAGTCAATCATATGTGTGTTTCTATAGGGATCACAATGGCGTGACTCATTAGGTTGTCCAGGGACATTCATGGAAGAGTTTATATATAATTTCATTTTTTCCCCATTGAAAAAACAATGAGAATTGTGCACTCGTTAGCCTTATTGTCAAGATGTGACATGTACTCAAGGAGTACCCTGGAACTTTTAGGGGTACTTGTGTACAATTTAGTACCCATGTTTGGCAAGGTACACGACTAGGAGAAGAGGTGGGGACACACATCAAGTGTACACCACACATGTCATGTAGCACATTATGAATCTTCTATCACTTTTATTTCCTTCCATTGGACTTTGAATTGGGAACAAGAGTACCCTATCTTGAGTTTTTTTCACATAGAACATTATGGTACCCAGTATAGTGCAGGTTTAGATATGATGTTTGTTGTTCCGAGCATGATGCCTATCAAAGGTGATGCTCTATGATGACTACGATCTGGTAGAATCACTAGAGACATCATTTAGAGTGGAACCACCCAAAAACACTAGGGTGTGGGTACTCTAAGACTTCTATTAGAGTGGAACCACCTTATGGTACCAAGGAATGGGTCCTCTACACCTACTTCTGAGTAGAATGCCTTACCAGGTAGGATGTGGGTCCTTGATGATCTATATTGGTACCTCCTTGTGAATCCAGGGTGTGGGACCTCGACATCATATTGGAACCCCCATTAGTATGGGTGCAGGTCCTCTATAGTTACTTCTGAGTGTAACCCTCCAGTCATGTGGGACACGGGTCCTCAATGACACTAGAGTGATACCCTCTAGCAATGATAGGAATGAGTCCTCAACCGTGAGACATGACCTCTCGACTATGCAGATTATTGATGAGACAGGATTTTACATAACATTAGACTCCTTAGAAATAGGGATTCTTTCCAAACAATATTCATCCTTCAGACACGACCAAAAATAGTGTGGGTGAAGAAAATCCTCCCATGGGGGACAGAATCAAGGTTTGGTGACTGAGTCCCATTGATTTGTGTGTTCAGGGTAGGCATGAGGGATGTTGGTTAACATTGGGGGATACTTCTAGAACTATTAGAGAATCATTTCATGGGCTAAGCTACAAGATGGATACCCCCTTACTATCTTGTTTGGTCTTATTTAACTAAGTGTATATATATATATATATATCCTATTTTAATATCCCCTCCATGGGGTTTGGATACTCTCCTTCTATTAGACAGAAGGATGTGAAAGGTATGACACCTTCTTTCTATCTCTATATTCACATATTTGGACAACTATACACTCCTACTATAGGTAGAAAATACTTGAAGATAAGTTAATCCTCTTTCAATTTTTCACCACTTATATTTTGTTGAGTTTTTCTGCACTATCATTTTGGGTTGAGCTGTAATATTTTAATATACATTGTTATATCTAATTATTTCCTCTTCAATGGTATCTATTATAGCTCCCCATTCATGTTTTCAGGGTGTCCTACTGATTGTGTTTATACTCACCTATGTATGGGATTTCCCCCCAGGTATTATCCCTTTTGTAGAAGACATATATGTTGATCTTGATTTCAAAGGATCTTATAGATATGAGGTTCTTGGAACACATATGGTGGTTGTAGCTCATGATCCTGGAGCGAGGCTCCGTCTGCATTGTTTTAATTTTCCAATATTTGTCAAGTTTAGACACATTTTTGGTTTTGTGTGTATTTTACCCTTTTCAATTTTATTTTACACTATTGTACATGTACTCTTTAGATGTCCATGCCTGTTTTGTTTTTTTAAAGTAGTGATTTCTTCTTTTATTCTTTTCCCTCTGAAAATTTTCATTAATTTTTCTATCTGTGAGTGTACAGGTTCTAAGGAAATGGTCTCCTCATGTGTTTTGAGACTTCAGTTCTTGTTTCCACCCCATGGCCTATGGAGGCATGCATAGGGTGGTTGCATCACAAGCCCCAACATGGGTCGTTTCCTGAAACATTTGTGACAAAATTTGGTTTTTTCCTTAGGCCATTATTTGGACATTCATTAAAAATGAATTGGTTGGGATTTAGGGAAACACTATGATGTGTCTCAATTGAAACTCTCGGACCATGGGGACCGGTGATGATGTGGCGGCTGACATAACCATTCACCCAGATATTGACTATCTTTTTATCATCACGAAACCTTGAGGCATTTGTTTGCAGGGATCAATGGTTCACGAAATATATTGGATTGGGTCTATGACTATCCTTTATGTGTCATCTCAACATTGTGGTTGATATATAAATATATATTCCAATATAACCATAGTAAACCTTGATAATCTTCAGGATGCCTCTGTGATGCCATCCAACCAGGATACTAGCTGTAGACTGTGGTGACAAACCTATCAGTGAAGACACAATAGTTTAGGGTCCATCATGTGATCCCCTTCTTCCAGGTGGGTAGGTTGAAGATCCTCTACCTGTTGAGTTGTAGATAGTCCCACTGTTATAGGATGAGTACGTGCACATGTTGAGCGCACTCTGTGAGTTCCATTTCCAGAGACTACTAAGGTTCCATGGTGAGCTATATCCTTAGGAAACAGATGATTTCCTTGAGTCAGTAGTTTGCCTCTTCAGGATTGTTCAGACATAGACAGATCAGATGGTGGGTGGGTTAACCAATAATTTTCACGATATGTCTAGATGTTTTTGGAGATTAGTTACCTAGATGCACTATGATTTGGTAATCATGTGGGATGACTTATAGTAGATGCTCCATGTGGAGTACAACCCCTCATTCATGTGATTCGTTCAGATTTTAGAGCTTCTAAAATGTTAGTAGGGTGGGAGGATGGTGGATGAGTATGGAGATAGTCTCACATACCTGGAATGGAACTATCTGTACATGATCTACGATGGATACATCTGAGTATGGAAGATTGAGCATGGACTCCGTAGAGAGATCAATGCCAGAATAGTAACTTTGTTCACCCCCACCTATCAAAAGTGCTAGTGCGGGAACTGGTGAAAGAGATATTTATTTAAATGGGATTACATATAGCTATCTTTGGAAATTATTGATACACAGGTGCGACTTATGTGGAAGCTAGAAGGCATCAGTTTGTAGGGCCTCGGCATAGGATGCCTCCCCATGACCAGGATTGGACACTTGGTCAGGGATAGTGCATAACACTAGGAAAACTCAAGGAGGTTTGATGCTATGCTTCTGATAGGTGAGGTCATATGGAACTAGACGACATGACCATATATATTATTCATCCCATGCATATAGTATATAAACCATCATGATGGAGACCATGCAGTTATCAGGGATCTCCCAGTCGAGAACAATGTGGTTCCCATGAATGTGGTTCTAGTATAAGAGAAGGGGGACTATGAGTGGGGGAAGATGCTATGATACCCTTCCATGACCACCACCTTTCATCCCGCATCAAGATTCAAGATATGGCTTTCGGGGTTTTGGGAAGCTGTATTCTATGGATTTCTATAATCCTATAACACCCAATATAATAAAAAATATTTCATGGGTCTTTTCTAATGTTGTAGTAGAACTTATTAGAAATATTTTGTGGTAGTATTCCCTCCCTTATCATGCTTGAACTTTTACAATGGCGATGCGGGCCGTCGGTGTAACCCTGTGTCAGTGTTGTTTGATATAGATTTGAATGTATGAAAGAGAGGGGACATTCCCCCACCAAGATTAATTTTTGATATGTGAGAAAAATAACGAGGGAGACTCAATGCCTCCCAAATAAGATGGTGTCGAGGTGTGGTGGATGAGTCCCTCTGACTTGGGAATTCATGGGGAGGTTGTGTAGTGGAGTGTCAGAGCAGTTCTTGGCATTTCAAGGGGAGTTTTCTCCTCAAACTCCTTTTAAATGGGATACCACTACTTGGTGTGGCAGAGTCTCTGGTTTGGCGTTACTCTCCATCAAAGAGAGTCAAATATGCGTGGGGTATGCCATGTTATTTTCAGTTCTATATTCTTACATTTGGATGAGTTTACTCACCTAACATGTTCGTGGGTACATTTGGGTTCTCAACATTCAAATACATGTCGATGTGATTGAGACCCCATGAACAGAACTACGTGACTCACTACATCATGCTTGAAGCAGTTTTATTTTCTAAAAGGATGTGGATACACTACATTATAGAAGAATTCATTGTGGTTCACTCATACAACTTGGGTAGGGATACGTGAAATTAAGACAACACCATTGGTTGGAATTGTTACATGCCTATGACTTTTTGATATTCTACACTCTGAGAAAGGATAAAGATGTAGTATATTCCCTTAGTAGGGTGTCCTAGTCTATCTTAGTGCAGTGATTTCTAAATAAATTTTATTACCTACAATTGAACTTGGTGGAGGAGGAGGGTATTCTTTTTCTTCTGACTATGGTGTTTAATAATACACTTCTTGAGTATGTGAGAGTCTCAGTTGTGAGACACAGATTGTGAGATATATAATGATCAGATATCCTTAAAAGATATATCAAATGGATATTTTGAAGGAGGAAATCATGAGATCTTGTTCCAGTTACAAAGAGTTGTTTTAGTCATGTTATGAGAGGAGGGGAAATGAGAGTTCCACACTCCTCCCTTGGTTGTACATTCAACTGCGTGGAAGATGTACAAGGATATTGAACATAATTATTGGTGGTGAAACTTAATAAAAATAATATATGAGCATGTCTCATGATGTCTCACCTACAAGGAGGTGAAGTCTGAGTACTAGGTTCTGGTGGGATTTTCACAATCCCTTGATATCTATGGGTGGAAATGTGATGAAATATCCAAGGAAATCTCCACCATACTTCCACGCAAAGAGAAGGTCCATGAATCAATATGGGAAATTGTAGAATTAATCAATAAGTTAGTGAACTTCCTTGAGATATGGGAGAATATTTTGATGCATTTTTTTGGGGTAGTTGTAAATGTGGGAGATCATCTGCCTTCATGGGGTACCCTAAATGATTACCTCTGATCATGGGACACAATTTACATCATGATTGTATAGAGGTGTGAAAGAGGAATTTGAGACCCAAATATGGATGAGTACAACACCCCCCCCCCCAAGACCAATGGGAATACTGAGTGCACTATCCAGGTGATGGAGGATATACTGAGGTCTTTCATGATTGTTTTTGGTTGGGGAGGAAATTTATCTGCATGGTTCATCAAGAGGTTCCAGATCGGGGAGAGGGTTGGATAGGTTTCCTACCACCTTCCCCTAACCCCACAACTAGATTGAGTGCATGATGTTTTCTACATTTTCAGCTGAGAATAAATGTTCATGATCCTATGAACATCATTGTTAAGAGATGACTAAACATGGATGGGTTATATCTTTGGTTCGTGTGTCATGGAGTCATAAAAATGTGACATAGACTCCCTGGGATACAGAGATCCATAAGAAGACTCATTATCCCATGTTGTTTCCCTAGTTTTCTTTCCATGGATGAAAATATTAACAGAGGAAATGATTCAGAAGCCATGTCTTTATGTTGTAATACTTTCTAATACTTATATTAATATTTCTAGAGCTAGACACAAATAAAGCATGAAATATTGAGACTCGATGTTCTGAGAATTAATTATTTAAAAATATTATGTATATTTTATACTATTCATGCAATGGAAATAGGAAAACTCTCTAATAGTTTATCAGATCCAAAATTTGAGGCCATAGTCGATTCCATAGCGTGGAGTTTACCCTAAGAATGTCATAACTTTTACCAACGCATGTCATATTTAGAAAAAAATTTCAAGGAAATAACCACAAATAAAATAAATAATTAAAATTATTTTATCTCACACGTTAATTCAATTAACTTCTGAAAGGGGTCTCAGATTGGACATCGGAGAACACCAATGAGTTCATAATTTGATGTTTTACATAAGAATGAAATAAAGTGTGAGGATGTGGGATGTTTAGATCCAAAAACCATGGGCGTGTGTTTTCTATAAATATGTATTTATGGAATTGTGTTATGGTTGGCTCATAAACCTCCCAATGTCAAAATCTATCCTCATCTCCTTCCTTTGGATAATTGATTTTGGATCTTCAAAAGAT
Organism: Viscum album; assembly: GCA_963277665.1. Lineage (NCBI taxonomy): Eukaryota > Viridiplantae > Streptophyta > Magnoliopsida > Santalales > Viscaceae > Viscum > Viscum album. Next base: position 278,755,310 of record OY728127.1, read on the forward strand.
CATGATGGTGCTACATATCAGAGTATGACCAATGAAAAGACAGATATGAATGTACGTAGGAATACTCTTTCATATTCTACATCACCAACTGATGTTTAGAGTATCAAAAAAAATTCTTCTTCATTTTCACCGCTTTTGAATGTCTTTTAGCTAGCGGTACTAACACGGCCATCGACCAATCTTTTTTTGGGTCCCTCGTTCATTTTTTTCTTCACTTGATCATCATGTTCATTGAAGATAAACTTTTTATCACCTTGAAATGACATGAAAACATCTATTGGATCATGGAACTAGATAGATCACAATCCATGGTTTACAAATCTATGATTGTTTCATGTTTCGATAACCGATGGAGGTGCGGTTGACTGTGGAAGAATCCAAAAACATTTCGATATATCAAAATGTATAAGTATATTTTAGTCAACCATGAGTCAGTGTAGATTAGGATATGAGGTTTCTATATCTAGTCTCACATTGAAATTTCGAGCACTGGAGGAGTCTCAGTGGTCTGTGGAAGGGACCGCCGGAACACGGTTACCAACACCAGTGGCCGCGATGTGCGGTGTTGGTTGTGGTTTGTGGTGGAGGCCATGATAGCCAATAGATAGGGTGGGATGAAAGGAATATGTAGTGGTGGGACGTCAGATAGTGGTGACCGTAGGAGTCATAGGGGGTAGTTGGGCCAAAGAGGGGCTGACCGAGGCTAGTCTTCAGTCATTGAATTTAAACCTCTACAACTCTTAAACAAGAATTTGTTTTACATGTCGTCTATGGAGATGTGACCCTATTTTCAAGATAGATATTTTGAGGATTTTTTGGGAATATTAGGATTCTGTATCATGGTTCGGTGGCCAAAAATTCCATTGTATAAAAATAATAATGTAATTATTATTATTGAGGAATCATTTATCGAATGCAATTCCCGCATACAATCTCTAATTGACATAGTGTCAATAGTGTCACAACTCTAAAATTAAATAGGATTTTTTGAGACCAATTTTAGGTGTATAAACCAAAATCATTATGTGGGACCCATAAAGCCCGGTTCAGGAGTGTTGTGATGAAATGTGGCATTTCACTGGGTGTTTGTTTTTGAAAAATTAATAGTATATGCCATGAGGTTTTTTAGAGTATTTCGATGGTGTGATCTATATGTTTTATTTTAGGAATGAGACGTGGGTCCCATGTGCTATTATTCATGCACAATGTGATGAAATACAGTTTAATCCCTGGCTGTCCGATTCTGGTGAATGAATAGTTGATCCTGTGCACTTTTCCGCAAGCGTCACAATGGAGTGATCTATTTGGTTATCTGGGGCCGTTTGTTGATGCATATCAGTGTAATTATATTTTTTTACCTTTATAGAAACAACAAGAATTTTGTGATCATCAAAATTTTGGTTTAGATGTAACATATATTGTGGGAGTATATCAGCGCATCTTTCAGTACTTTTTTCACAGTCTAGTACCTGAGTTTGGATAGGTACACATCCAGGTGATGTGGTGGGGGAACCTTTCTTGTGGGCCTCACACACACCATGTACAACATTATGAATCTTTTATCTCTTTTATCTCTTTCTTTTGGACTCGGAATTTGTCCCATAAGTAAGCTATACATTGTATTTTTCCCTGTAAAATGAGATTGTTCACCACATAGTGAATTTTGATTTTTGAAGGAATATGTTCTAAGCGTGACACCTATCTGACCCAATGCTCGGCGATCGTTGTGATCATTAATAATCACTAGATATTTCATCTAGAGTGGAGCACCCCTAGATCACTAGTGTATCAGTCCTCTAAATCTTCTATTAGAGTGGTAGACACTTATTATACTAAGGCGTGGGTCCTCTAAAATTACTTCCATGGGGACCCCCCCCAAAGGGTAGGGTTTTGATCCTCAATGACTATGAGTGAAACCCCCATGGATACTAAGGTGCATTTCCTCGACATTTGAGTGGAACCCCCATTAGCATGTGTGTGGGTCTCGTACAATTACATCCAAGTATAAACCACTATCCAAGCTGGATGTGGGTTCCCAAAACACTACAGTGGATCCCACCTACCGAGATGGGCATGGGACCTCAACCTTGAGACACGACCTCTTGACTATACAGATCAGTGATGATTTGTGGTTTGAAGTTACTTTATTCTCACGAGAAAGAGGAAAGATTTTACCACTAAGTCACATCCTTGAGACGTGACCTAAAAACATTAAGGAAATTCATAGTGACCAAAGTGAATTGTATCATGGTGTGGTGATTGAGTCTATTTTAATTGAATGTTAATGGTAGGCATGAGGGATGCTGGAAGTTGCATGTGGATACTTCTGGAACTATTGGGGACTCCTTTACAGGGATGATATGCGAGATGGAGATCCCCTTACTCTCATGATTGAGATTATTTGACTAAGAATATATATATATATATATATGTGTGTGTGTGTGTGTGTGTGTGTGTTTGTGTTTCATTACCCACTCCTTTGGTTTTGGTTACTCTTTTTCTAGGATAGGTGAAGACGTGCAGGGTATGCAACATGCTTTCCGTGTATAGCATCTCATGGTTAGACGAATCTACTCTCCCTCTATAGGTAGTAAATAATTGATGGGAAGTTCAACAACAAGCCTTTTTAAAAACCTTGTGTTTGGATGAGTTTTCTTTCACAATATTATTGGGTTGATCTATACACTTTTACCAAACTTTGTTTTGTATAATAATTTCCTCTTCAGTTGTGTCTCTTACTGCTCAAACATCGCCTTTTCGGGGAGTCCTAAGTATGATTATACACACCCCTGCATAGGATTTGACTGAATGTATAATTACCTATGTATATGATGATTAAGATGATCGTGACATCATAGAATCATAGGGATACATGGTTCTTGGATAGAGTATGATGGTTATAGCTTGGGATCCATGAGCGGGGCTCTCTTAGCTTTGTTTTACTTGTCCATTTTCTATCATTTGGGGAAACTTTTCTATTGGGGCGTATATGTTTTCCATTTACCTTCAAATTTATACTACTATACTTTTACTTTTTAGAGGCACAAGCATGTTTTGTATATTTATAGTAGTGTTTCATCATTTATTCTTTTCCCTCTTTACTTTTGCATTCAGTTGGTTGCGTGTGTGTACAAGTTCATAGGAAAAGGCCTCCCTTTGTTTGGTGTGACAACGATTCTTATCACCACCACTAGCGTATGTAAGAAGGATTCAATAGTTGTGGCTCCATCCCCACCTTTGGTTGGTTCATGATAGAAGTATCCCAAATAAATATATGAATTATGAAATTTAATGATTTTTACAGGGATAAAAAATAAACAACATGGTCTGGAAAAGAAAATACCAATCATTTAGGGTGGGTAGATTCTTGAACATAATTACAATATTATGGAGATTTATGATAATTTTTATTTTATAGAACCCATTTTTTATCACATCATTGATCCAAAATTGAAGTATAATAAAAAAGTAGTGGTGCATAGTGACTCACCATCCTCCACACTTTGAGTAATATGTGGTTTCCACTGTCATCATGTTTTTAAATTCAATAAATTTTTGAATTATTTTATGTTATATGATTCCTATAAGAATATATATTCACATACTAGACATCTTTAATTGTTAGTCACTTTTTAAGGGTTCACTACATCAAATAAAATATTATTTTTCTTAATAAATATTATAATGTCAGGTATCATTAGAGTTTTTTAAATTAAGATTGTTCTTTTAGAGAATTAATCAAAAATTTATGTTTGATGATGTTGGTTTCATTTATCTATAAAATAATCCTTTTTAGATGAGTATCATTTTTTATACTCATTTATTAAGGTGTTTTTTTAATATGATCCCTGTAAAATGATGAATGCTATTAAATTCAGCATATCCAATAGTGGTTCAAGACCCATATTGCATTATTAATTACACTATTTATGTTGTATAAATTACATGAATATATATGGTATATAACTATTATCAATGATTTCATATAAGATTATTTGATAACTAAGTTGATAACTCTTTACCTAAATAAGTCATGTAGTTTTCCTCAATTGATTCCTATAGTATTCTAATAATTAGTTTTTCCCATAAATGTTTCACACAAATAAAATTCTAGGAATGAAGTACCTAATTGTTATTATGACCTCATTAATTTCTTTCTATTCACAAGATAATCCAGGGGCACATAACTTTTTCATGGCCTACCCAGTTAAATGATATAGGTCTTGAAAAGTACCACATTGGATGTAATATAACTCATTGTATTTTGAAGGGAATTTAACTTATCACCATATTATATCATGTAATTACCTATCCATTTATACATTCATATAATTATTTAGTTTGGAATATTATTCTTTCCAATAAATCAATATGTTGAAACTAAATTTATGAGTCTCTCTTTTCACAACTCATTACATGTGTTTTATACCAGATTTAAAATATTACAATATTCAAACATATCCAAATTAATCCCATGGATAAGATGCATGAATCCATTTCATATATATTATTATAATTATATGAAATCTATAATCCCCATTTTAAAAAACATGGGGTTATTGACAATCAACTGTCAGATTTCTAGATGATGCATAAGCCTCAAGGGTAGTGAGTCATCTGTACCAAATTCCCTCTACCTTGGAATTACATTACCAAATAGATATTTCAGTTACAATTTAATCTAACAGATAATGTTTATAAATCAAATTTAACTACTTAATTAATGTTCACAATTTAATAAAATCCAAAATAAAGGTTGAAGAAAGCTAAAACCATTATAATGCCTAGTGTGAAACTATTCAAATGCAAGTATGATGATCTTTAAAAGCTATTTTAAAAATTTATACTAAAGAATAAATATTAAAATTCAGAAGATAAAAATTTATCTAATAATAAAATTGGTAATTACTAATAATTTAATAAACAATTCATGTACAAAAATATGTGGTAATAAATTTATGAAAAATTCGTATTTTATTTTAAATAATGAATTTCTAATTTAAATATTCATTATTGATATTCCAATATTTAGCTAAATTTAAATAACCTATATTTCATCATAATATAGATACTTCATATTAATTATATGGAATCTACTTTAATATTCGATATTAAATGTACTGTAATGATTTTATATTTCAATTACATTATGTAAAAAAATTATATAATCTAAATACCATATATTTAATATTATTTAATCCATAATCCAACCAATTATAAAAATACCTTTTTGATAAGGTATAAATTGTTTCATAAATATGATCATTTAATTTAAATAATTCAAATTAAATATTATGATCAATTTTTAAAATTATATAAAAACTCTTGTATTTTTCCTGATTTTTTAATTTTTAAACTTATCATAAATTAATAATTTAGTTTATATATAGATAAAATTATTACTAAATTATAATTCATGGAATATAATTTAGAGAAGGTATTTTAATATTAATATTTAATATTTATGGATATTTTTTTTAGAAAAGTGGTGACATGAACTGGTTTCCCAATTCATGCCCCCTAGAGAAATTTATTAAAATCAAAAAAGTTGCGTTACAAAATCGAGGTGTAAAGAAATTACACCAGCAGGGAGAAATCAGGGGTACATGATAAAGAAACTCAAATATACCAAAGCAAAATGTTGCAGCCAGACAGTAATAGATCTCCGGAAAAAGGTAGGGCCTTCAATCAAGATCATCCATTCTGGCCTTGACTCCAATCCAACACTGCAGCAGCCTCATTAAACTGATCATCAACCAGAGCACAATGCATATCATTTCCAAACAGCATCCTGATTAACACATCATGCTGGAAAGACAGCATCCATTTCGAAATAATGCTTCAAGGAGGTTCAGGTAGATGACCGCATAAACAACCAGAATATGACCAAGCTAATCATCAACAGCCAGCTGCCACAAAATGTCAAACAAAAATATATTTAAAACATCTCATCAACCAAGCTGTCCCGCAACCATGGGTGCAAAGGAAGTCCATCATCATTGAAACAGAATGGCGCAGGACAACAGCAGAAACAGTAGAGAAGCACTTTGGATCCATATCTGGATTCTGTATCCTTCTCCAAAACCAAGTGTAGAGCAGTTGAACAAGAAACAGGAGAGGCTGACAGACTTCAAACAAGTTTGCATCCAAACAGTAAAATTATATACTGAAAAGAAGGAGGCCAGAGGCAATAAGGATGGAAAGATCAAACAGCTTCCCAAAATGATTTTATATACTTCATTAACAATTTATAATTTATTTAACTAAATTCAGAAATGATATTTCAATATTTTTTTCTTAATTATATCATATTTAATAGTATATGTTATATAATAGAAAATGATATAAAACATCAATCCTAATGAGAACCCATGTACTAGAAAATCATATGTTATAATAACCAGGCTACTAGAGCATTAAGTCAAGCACTTGTAAACTCTAATATGTTGAGAATAGTGGTGCATGAAATATTGACCTTATGTGTCATCATTTCTTGATTAGAGTGATACCTAGAACATGTTATATATGTTGTGCAAGATTAATCTAGTCATCCCATCCCTAAGGAATCCATAACATATGATATTTGTTTTTCATAAGAGTAATCCCACACATTAGATGCCTAAATGTGATTAATATGTGTTGTATTTTACACAATTGGTATTTTACCCTATGATATAGGGTAAATGAAGAAATTAATCTTCCATGTAGAGACCTATGTAGGGAGATTATTAGTCCCCATGTAGAATAATCTTCACTTATAATATTCATTTCATGTTATTAATAATGATATGTGTTAGGAAATTAGAAGTTCAAGTCAGTCTTGCATGTTTATTATGCCTTCCCAGACTAGATTCTCTCATATGTAACGAAACCTAGTTGGTCACATGGCCTCATGCATATCTCCTCAGTCTCCAAATGTTTCTAACTATCATTGATTGTCTATGGTGGTTTATTTGGGAGACTATAAAATCATTATTATAGTGGACCATAATGTTATATAATGAAGAACATGAAGTACATATATATAATAATGAGAAAATATAAGAAGAGATAAAAATGTGGATAAGATAAATAGACTATATAATAATAATCAATATAAAAAAAATGTAAATTTCATGAAGATATACGAAGGATGTGGGCATACATAGTTTCATGCATAAATAAAATTAATTTATATAAAAAGGACATAAAGACCAAATCCAAATCAAACACAGTCATGATCCAAAGTATTTTTAGGTGCCCCACACTCTCGTGACATAAACAATCATTCATATCTGACCATGTTCTTTCCCATGCCCCTAATTGCAACTATGATGTATTCTAAAGAGCCAATCAGAATCCAAAAAATGGTGTTAGATATACTAAGGTGGCTGCCACAGATGACATCTATAGATTGTGTAGTATTTTTATTTAAATGTAACATTGTACATGTATAAAAATAAACAGTGGAATAATATGCATGAAATATTAATGATGTCATGTTCAATATATCATGTGTCTCTCAGCCGACCATGCATACTCCGGCTTATGTCTGATGCATCAGAATAGGTGTTCTGAAATTTCTCAGGTAAAAAAATATAAGTATGTTTTCCAAGTAGAATCAATATTTAAGCAGGATACATGGTGTGACCAAGGATTCCAAGAAGTGATAATAGTTGAATGAGAACCAAGGATATACCAAATACTCCTTGACCTTAGAAAGTCAAGAGTGATCACATCAGTAAAACATGAGTCCATGATATAGGGGCCCATGATAAATATAAGGAGAACACCTTCAAAATTCAAATAAAAAAGTTGTGAATAGAGTCCCTAGATCACATCCATAGAAAATACTGGGCTATGTATGAATGGACAACAAGGATAGAATCCAAGTAATTACGTATTTGAGGAATTCAAGTGGAATATAATGAGTATATCCAAGGAATTATAATTTTGCAAATATGAAATGTGTAAATTTTCAGTGTTACACCGTGGAATTCACATACTACTAAGACAAAAAAAAATTACAAGTTGGGTATCTCCTTTGGAAGCCTACTAAATAAATCATGGCGTCTTCCACTATGTGATCAAGGAATTACCCTAGGGATGCAAGGGTGGCACTTCTATGACCACTCCATAAACAATAAAATGTAAATATCAATACTATGAACCTCATATTTTATAAAATAAAAAATGGAAATGTAATAACCATTCCAATTTACTATTTCAATTAAATTTAAGCCAATTCCTTATCATTAAATAATGAAAAAGGATTACATGAGGTTTCATACAATTAAAACAAATACATATATTCTAATAAGAGCCTGGTGAAACATAATTTCTTAGGATAATATATCATCTCATAATCTTAAATTAATTAAATCCCTTCATGAACAACAAACCAAACATCCTAAATGTTATTGTAGTTAATATTATAAAAATTGTAATATAGGCATATCCATGGCCCACCAAATGGGTGGATTACATTAAAATAATTATCCTCCAATAATTGAATAGTGTCTATCAAAGAATTTGAGTTTCAAAATAGGTGACTAATTTATATAAGATTTATTTTTAGGAAATGTGAATGTAAAATCATCATTTGTAAAAATGTTAACAAATATAATTGATGACTCTTGAGGCAGTGTCATAGAAAAATCACCTTATAGTAGTTGATGAACCCCAATCTAGTATCAAATTTTTATTTGTTCTAGAAAAATAATATAAGGAAATAGAAAAAAATACAAAAAATATGGAATATTAGCCAACTTGGGAATGACACTAAATATAGAATGATATACCCGGAAAGGAATTTAACAGATTGAAGCTCGTACCATTGGGTAACCAATGTGATATTCAATAGTCCAAATAGAGTTTAGTTGAATGAGAGATATCAATTCCTATCATGGTGGAAAAGAGAAGGTAGAACCTAAAGGGAGAGGTGTCTTGTGTTGATATGAAATAAAAATTGACGTGAATGTTATAAATAATATAGGGTAAAATTGTAATATTTCCCTTCATTAAAGGGGAACATATTTAAGTCTAACTATGCACTAACTATGTCGGATCACTGCCTAAGTGGCATTGAGAATGTGGGATAGGTGCATTATTTTGGAAAAATATTATCAGAACATGAACCCTTATACATACCCTATGTATCACCCCACATGGATTTGACATGTTTTATGGTCTCAAGTGAACAATTTTGATGAAAAATTCTCCTGGTATTTATTATCCATAAAATGGAGATATCGGATACAGAAAATATATCACCCCAAAATGATAAAGGGTTAAAATACACAATGATATAACTTATGTCAACCAGGTTCACCTTTCCTTTATAAATTCCATCAAATTAGAACACCACATTTATGTGTTATTTTCTTGGTGTATTGATCCGGATGGGTGACCTCTCAATGATTATCCCTGGGTGGGTGTCAGTGAGAAAAAATCACACTAAAAAGAAACGTTTTTTTCTTCTGGGGACATTGACAAGCCAAATGACCCATTCGGGCGCATGGGTGGGACATAGTGGGTGGATCATGTGTCTTGGGGGAACATGTGGTAACTTGAGGGATTTGACCTGACAACCATGTTAAGGTGGAGTGTATGTTCTGTTAGTAGGGCTCAATTGTTACATTGATATCAAAGAATGAACCCATCTTTATGTGTGGTGGCACTATCTGGGTTGAGATTTAGGGTCCACAACTAGGACATTAGGCCCTGGGGGGGGGATGTAACACCCCAAAATGATAATGGGTGAAAATACAAAATGATATGACAAATGTCAATATGTTTCACCTTTATTTTCAGAATTCTATCTGATTAACAATCCACAATTAAGCCTTCTTGGCATGATTTAGTGATTGGGATTGCTGAAATCCTGGTAGGTTCCCCTGGTTGTGTGTGAGTGATGAAAAAGAAAACTAGATGGACGTAGTGTCAGCCTATGGAGAAATTCATTAGTCTACTAACCTGTTTGGGAACATGGGTGGGCCTTAGGGAGGGACCACGTGTCTATGGGGTAACTGGTGGTACCTGACATGCCAGTACATGACAACTATGTTAAGGTGGGGTGTATGTGCTGTCGGTGGGGACCAGTTGTCACAAAAAAAGCACACAATTCCTTGAAACCAATATAATCTCAATAGGAATTTAAATTATGATAACAATAAATATTATAATTAAAATTTGTATTATTAATCTAAGCGTAATAGAGGTTTATGTATGATTAAATAATATCATTAAAAATATTTATTGTATTAATTTTTAATTTCTTCTTCATTTTAAACCCTACAACGTCTATGAAACCTATTATATTGTTAAACTGTTAAGATTCTATATTATTCACAGTTTCATACACATATTCATTGTTAGAGTAATTTAAAGAACCTATCAACATGGAATGGATATCATAATTTTTTTTATTTATTAGGGTAGTTAAAAAATTGAACTTATCAGCGAAAATGATTTAGATACCTAAACCATGTATTCTTGGCTGGATACATGATAATATAGTGCTATAAAATGAAAGCATTATGTATCCTATATCGAAGCACTTTTACTATAGAGAACATCTTCAATATCAATGTAATGTCCTAAGGTTTCACTATAATTTTTAATGTAATTCTTTTCAAATAACATGTTGTAATGAAAACACTAACCACATATGATATTATGATATGTTTACACCATTAATAGTTTGCTATCCAATTGATGGGAATGAAAAGGATAAATCACTATATGAATTATTTATAGCATAAAATTAAATTTCAAATTTAATAAGAATGAAATTTATATTGTAGAGCTAAAATGACTAATATGATCATTTCGTGAATGGAAATGTTTTTTAATATGATTATTTTATGCGATATGTATTAATTTTTCAAGAAACATATGGTTAATTATGATAAACTATATTTAATATGAATAAATTGTTAATAATAATTAATTTTTAAAATAATAATAAATATAATTGAGGATGGATAATATTTTAAAAAACAATTTTTCTATAAATGCGGTTTTCATTTTATCTCTTCATTTTATTCAAATATGAAATTTATAAATTTTAGAATTTTAAATTTACTAAATGAACATTATTTTTTGGTTCATTATAGTAATATTTTCTTAATATTTATTTTTTGGATTCTCTAAAATAGTGGTTTTTAGGTGAATAGTGTAAAATTTTATTTTTTAAAAATACTATGAATCATAAAAATTTCTAGTTTATAATTATTATTTATTATCTTTGAAACCTTTTACTTGAGTTTTTTATATGTTAAATTCTATATTTTAAAATATTATGTTTATTTTGTAAACTAGTTTTTTATAATTTAAAACATATGTTGTATTTTTCATAGAATCTATTTTAATAAATTAAAAAATATTTTTTTTTTAAAATTAACATTTATTGCATTTAAAAATTGAATTGAATAAAATGAATTTCAAATTATGTATCATTCGATACAAATTATTCCATAATTTATATCCATATTTTAGGCATAAATATATTTTACAATAGGTAAAACGTAGTTTCCAATGTAAAATCTAAAATTATAAAATTTATAATTCAAGACATTGTTGTATCTTCTTCTTGGTATTCACCTTCATCCATGGTCTATGCATCATGTCCACACCACCCATAGGGTTGTGGTCTAGGGTTTCTATCCTAGACACTCTAGATTCCATGTTTTAGTCATTCTCCCGCATCAAAGACCCTTGTCTTCTCCCCAAATCTTCCAGGATTTATTTTTTTCTAACGCCTTATCAAGTAAAGATAGATTTCCTAAGATTAGTTTTTCCCCTAGGGAATTAAAAAATTCATCATATTTGTTTAATATCATATAGGTTTCTTTGTTTAGTAAGTTTTTCCCCTCAGTGGGTTCCTGAGACATGTTCGTTATCCATTCATTGGGTTTAATTGAATATTAGAATGTATGAATCTTGGGCTCATGGAATTTTTCGATTATTTAATAGTATGAGGAAGAATTCATTTCAGTATGATCATCCACACCTCATGTTCTTTCCATATTTTATTTTTTTAATAATTTTTTCTCTTTCACGAGAAATGGGATCCTCCTCTAATGAAGATTTTGATTTATCTTCATTAGATATCACATCTATTTTAACATTTTGAAATTATAGGGTTGACTGGTATGTAAGGTGGGATAATTTATATGTTTTGAAAACTAAAATTAGGTATTCTATAACCTACTATCTCTGAGTATTTTTTTTGAAACCGATTTCATCATGGAATTGGATGAATTAAAAATCATTAATATCGAAGGGGGTATTCATCAGAAGGATAAAATATGATTTAAGTAATGGGTTAACTACTATTAATCATGCTATTATCTGTAGAAAGAATCATCTATTTTCCAACAAGGGGAAAAGGATGAGCCTCATGAGGGTCTCATGGATAGGATTATGGGTATCAAAGTTTATACTAATGCTAAATCTCCTAGAATGGGTGTGGGGCCACCATATCCTAATATGAGGGTAGAATACATATTTATTGGTATGAGGCATGACTTTTAAATTGTTAAGATAACTATGGATTTTATGGAAGAGTCTGATACTAGGATATCTACTAATATATCATCCAATGCTCAAATTGGGTCTTTTAACAATTGATGTGTAGTGAAGGATCTTGTAGTTCATTGCATATTAATCTCTCAAACTAGAATTATTGGGAATTCATCATCAAGAAAACATTCATATGTATCATCAAAAAAAATTATTGAGTCTCACTGTGTTCCATCTTCTTTTTTATCCACAAGTATGGGTTCTTTTATTCCTTATGCTCTCTCAGGTCTGGTTGTAAGAGATCATTCTCCTCTAATGTATTATGTGTTGTGATCTCACCATGCCGAAATTAATCACCCCAATAGGTTTAATTCATTTAATGAATCTGTGGAGGGTGTTACCAATATGGAAGGATGAAAGACTACTACCCCCAAGTGAAAAAATAATTAAGCTATTTCCAAGATTCATGTTGAACTAGAGATGAGTTATTGTGAAGTTGATTCACAATCTACTTAAGAATGGAAGTAAAATCATCATTTGATAGTAGGTTTTGCATTTGACTCGAGGAATGAGATAAATAGAATATCAGATTTTCAAAATATTCCAATTATTAATGGTAAAGTAATAAGGAAACATAATGATTACTCATTTTTAACAAAGTATATTGAAATCAGATCTTATGAAATGGAGTAACACACTATGGTAGAGGTAAAGCTCCTTGAATTGGCTCCTAAACAAGATGCAGTCCAAGAACATGAAATTATAGAAGAGTAAGAAAAACATAATTGTGATGAGATCATGGAAGTGCAATTTGAGAGGAATAACAAAATAAATAAGAATATGGAATCATAAAATGGTGTTGGAAATTATTTCGGTACATTTTAATTAATCATATAAAATGAATTTCATCTTCTATTATATTCCACGGAAGAGATGATGGATGTGTCTATCTTGATTAATTGTTCAAGGGAAGATACATCCAACATGTTTCAAATAATTATTTCAATTAAAAAAACTGATTATTAATATTTTCGAATCATCCAAATATAACATTAATTTAACACATGGATTTAGTAAGGGGAAAATATATTTGCATGAGTATATTCAGATATAGGATATGGAGGACTTTCACATCTAGGATCTCATATTGGATGATCAATACAAGAAAGGGAACTCCATCAAATAAATATTTTATAGTTTAAAGTATTATTGCTTTTAAAATTTTTTCTTGATTAGTTTTATATTATCTTAAATGGTTTAATGTGTGGTGTTTTTAAATTTGGTTTGTTCCAAAACATCCCTTATGATTTTCATTGAAATTTAATGTTAATTTTAGTTAGAAAAAGTAAAAAATAAACGACAATAGGTATAGAATTTGGAATAAAATTTGTATTTTATTCGGTGTGTCACTTCTAATTTGATGGTATTACATCCCCAGTCAATTTTTCCTCAATTTTGGATCCACTTTGCTTCATATTTTAGTCCAATAATTAAAAATATATAAGTAATTACAAAAATACCATCCATTTTTGAATTCAAAAGGAGACATCCTTTCCCCAATTAATCCAACACCAATACACACCTAGTTTGGCCCAACCATTGGACAATCCTATCCTTAAAATTACTATCAACCCTAATGATGTTTTTTAATCTCCAACTACCATCCCACAAAATATTAACCCACATTTCAGAGGACATAATCCAATAAGCTATGTATAAATTTATAATTGTTCCTTTCTCATATATAATTCAATGTGTGCACATATTCATCCCCACATCACATTAAAATTTAATAAAATAATAAAATTATTAAATCAATATCATTACTATATTTAAGTGTTTATATAATTATTCTACAATAATTAACCACGATTCCCTTTTATATAAAGAAAATTGGAAATGTGAATCATCTATATGTAAGGACTACCATATACAAAATTTAACATGTTCATTTTCCATAACTATATAATATGAATGATATGAAAGGGGTATTTACTAAATAAATTTTATATTTATATCATTTTTTTATTCTTAAATAATTAAAAAAATTTCGTTCCTCACATTCTTTTATAATGAAAACATTATCCAGGTCTACGTGCGGACTACCACCTCCATGGAATGGTGTAACTCATTTTTCATTAACACATTTATTAGCTGGATATAAGGATGGTATTGAAGGATAAATTTTATTTTCATGATATCTTTAAGCCATTGATATATAAATTATTGAACCTATTAGTGATATTATCATCAAATGATTATCATTTATTCAATCATTTAAAATGAATGTATTAAGAGAAAAATGGTCTCTTTTTATTAAGTAATGACTTTAAATAAATTACCTTATCATTATCCTTATTGAAAATTTAGTTGTATAAAACTAATTAAGGCTAATAAATATCATCATGGTTCTGATATATTGATATTATAACTAAAGAACCATATAATCATATCTTAATCATGGTAAGAACATGGTTGGGTTAGTTTAGCCACCTACTTGAACAATACAAGAATTTATATCATGGATGACCATAGGAAAATATTTATAGTTATAGTATGACATAAATATATAATTTTTTGGTCCCATTAAGTTAATATAATAATTTAACTCATAATATAATAAATCACTCTATGTTCATTAAGAATCAGTGAAACATGTGCAGTGCCGATTCAATTTCATGGGTCATAAAAACAATTCAATGAAATGTAATTATATATTTATAAAATATCTTTAAACATCTATTATAGTTACACCAATTATTTAGTGTTTATTAAATAGGAAAATTAATAGATACCAACACCTCTTTTAAGATACTAGTTCAAATGGATAAAGATTACTTACACTCATTGATGAAAATGGGTAAACAAATGACTAATATATATGTATAGAGTGATTATAAACAAAGTGTGAAAATGTGTATAGTCACGAATATGGTTATAGGTTATGTATTTAATGAAATTAATTTAATTTTTGATGGTATTTTAGGTAGGTATTTATTGAATCAAGATCGATGTAAGGGTTTTCTTCACAAATTCATCTATTTGAGGCATGTTTGGTATTAGTCACCAAATTTTATTTATGTGTGATATAAAAACTATATTTTATATGTCAGATAATGTAATATATTTTAATCATGTAATTATTTGTTTTATTATAATCCTTATATTTAAAGGTTTTTTGATTAAAATGTTTCTGTGGACACATGGTTTTATTATGTCAAACATTAACTCCTTCAGGCATGTTTATATTATGCAGTGTTATTTCCATTGAATGGTGTATTATTTTCCAATGGAAAATTATTTATCATATATTTATATTATTAATGGGAAATAAAACTCCAAAATATTTCATTTTAATCAAATAGTTTTTGAATCAGTTGTTATCATTTTTATGGTACTTTGGTAACTGAAATATCATGGAATGAATTTTGATCGTTTTTCTTATACATAATTCATATTATTTGGGTATATTATACCCTTTAATTTTATTATGATCTATTTAATATATTTAAATTACTACATCATAAAATTATTTTTGGATATATTTCATACTTTAAGGAGTATGTTTCCCATAAGGGTATTGAATCACGAGTCTTTCTTCCTGGAGTTATATTGTTTAACCATGAACATCACTCATCCATGATTCAGTTTTTCATAAAAAATATTTTAGTATATGTAAATTTATCTACCTCTATGGGTAGAAATATATTTTTATATAAATCATTGTCTTTATACTCTTTTTATAAGATTATTTATGAAAAAAAATTATTTTCAAAAGAATAAAATGGTTGATTTGTTTTACATTCATATATGTTATCATTCTATTCCAATTTATCCTTAATAAATATTATGAATTTTAAAGCCACAATTATTGAAGAATATTTTTATATGTATATTTTTTCATACTCATTCAAATACTTTTTTGGATGTTTCATTTGGAAGTGATATGTACATTTTT
This sequence comes from Viscum album, assembly GCA_963277665.1. Classification (NCBI taxonomy): domain Eukaryota; kingdom Viridiplantae; phylum Streptophyta; class Magnoliopsida; order Santalales; family Viscaceae; genus Viscum; species Viscum album. The sequence continues at coordinate 278,771,772 of OY728127.1, forward strand.
ATTTTACCTCATTAATATTTTTTTTTCTAATATATCTTTTAAGAATTCAATTCTACATTATTTTTTATATTATAAAATATTTTACCTCATGGGATTTATATTTCATGATTTATAGTATATTATATGTTAATAATTTGTTGTATTGAACCCATGGTATAATGAAATCAATTATTGATCCCTCATTTTTGATATCATTGCAAGAAATATTTTAACAAGGTTTTTTCATTTATCTCAACATCAACATATATTTTATTTGTAACATATTAGATATTTTTTTTTAAAAACATAAATATTATTTATCTAGATGGAAAATGATCATGTTTTTATATTACTGACTTAATCATATACATGTTACCAGATACAAAGATAACATCAAAAGTTCCATAATTCATATCACAGGATACTAACATTGTAAAATATTATTTTTTGTTTTATGGGAAGTATAAAAATTCAATATGATTATTGAATTCTAATTCCCATTAGTTATGTAATGAAAATTTTTATTTCTCACTATATAGATTGCCATATTTTTATTTAGAAAGAGTATCCCTGGGGAATGGTATACAATTTATTGTTAACTTAGATCATTAATATATTAGTCATAACATAGAGGTTGGTGGGGCATGGAATTATCTATACCTTTGAAGTGTTAGCTTGCCTCATGCAAAAAAAAATATTTGGGTTTTTCTGTATATATCTCCCCTTATCTGTATATATTCATTGATTGCTACCTTTATGGAATTTTATTAATCTATGAAATTATCCATTACATTAGTATGAGATAAATATTTTCATGATATTGATGTTTTAATTTACATTCATTGATATGTTATAACATTAGTTTTAGTTTATCATGGAATTATGAATTCCATAACCACGAATTTAGTTATTTTTTTATGATCAATTTATTTACATTTCTATATATGTATATATTATACTCAATTATTTAGTAGTCTATTCCATTTTAATGATAACTAATTCCTTTTAATATATTTATTCCTTTTTTATTCCATTATTTCTTATGTTGTATGTCTTCCCTTTCTCTACATTTTATCTCACCACGTCTTATGATTGCACTTCCCTAGGTTATAAAGTAATGTAAAACACAGGGTATGAAAAGAATAGTTTCATGTGTGGGTGATTTTTTGATGATGTTAAAGACTTATCATGAATTAATTAGATTCAAATATAGTCGAAATGATTGTGTATTATATGAGAATGGCATTATATTAATTAGATTATGATTATTCATAATTCTCTAAATATGTAAACATAAAAGGATATTTGGGATTTAAGAGATAAAATAATACTTATTTATTTTGTAATTAAGTAATGAAAAATGTATATTTTATTGAAGATATCAATTTGATTATGTAAATTATGAATCTATAGAACTGATCATAAGAGTTTGGGTCTTGGGAATTATAGTTTGTATCAATGCATAGTTTATATATCTTTCCATACTATAAATAAATCAATTGAGAATAAATTTGGTGTTTAAAATTTAATTAATGGTTGATAATATAATGTTGATTATAATTTCAAAGGTATCGAAATCCTTTTAGTCTAATAGAAAAAATATTATATATTTTATAGACTTGTTTAAGAGAACATTATTTAAAATAATATGTATATGTATGTGGGATAAGTATAATAATAGGATCTCTTCTTTCCATTTTTGTAATGTATTGATTGTGTGGCACTCCTAGAAATTACATCTCTATCTAGATACTACAATTGGATGCTAACTCACATATAGATATAACTCTGGTTAATTATCGTGAAAAGGGAAGATTGGGTATTTACTCAAATCTCACATAATTCATGAAAAAGAATCCTACTATTACAATAGGAAGACACTACTGGGGGATATTCAATGGTCAATCACATTTTATTTAGGCACCATTACAATGTATTTATATAATAATTTACTTAGTTTATTAGGTTACGATGTTTAAGAGAATAAAACATACTGAAAAGTAGTTTTAAATAAAATAATAAGATGATTATATAAAGCTGTCATTATAAAAGTTTTTTTTGTAAAAAATAAACCTAGAAGAACTAGAAAAGTCTCCAAAATTGTTTTGGGGAATTATAAAGATCAATAAATTTAAGGAAACATGTCTCATGATAAACTTAACAAAGGAGATAAAACAAGGTAAAATGTAAAATCAAGACAATATATAAATGAGACATACAAATTCCATCCAAAGAGGCCAAAACAGAAAAATAAAACCATAAATGACTTAACAAGTCCAATTATGGCCATCCATCACCAAATACATCACTCAATGAATATGATGGAATTAAAATAATCCAATATGTCATATAATTTCATTCCCATTACACATGTCCGAAAAAACCACATCTACAGATTCCTGTAAGAAAAATTAGTGTGTGGTAACAAATCCTTGTTAGATACCACAATGAGTCTATAAATGTTCTAATATCAGGAATGAATCAGTTCTAGATTTAACAAAATCCAGTGTAGAATTAAAATTACATAATGTAAATACATTTCAAAAAATATTCATTTGGTTTTCATGATATCATAACAAAAAAAAAATATGTTTATTAATAAATAAAACATATAAACAACCATGAATATACCATATGATCAGAATGTAAGAAAATAACCATGATATATATTGTCGTGTGATAAGTCAATCATGAATGATAATTCACACTATTTGGTCTCTAACCAAATTGTATATGTAATAGATGTGAAGTAAATCCCCCAATCCATTTTTAAGGTGGATAAAAAAATAGCTCTAATGGAATTACACCAAGTAATGTGATATAAAAGCTTTTTAGGGATTCACAAACATAAATAATGAAATTTATATTGATGACACCCCCAATGTTACCAAATTGTTTTTGTTTTTTTAAATCCATTTCAAAATGATGATCACATATAACATATAAATTTAAGTTAAAATAGTTAGCTATTTTAGGCTGGAAGACCCATTTAAAAACTAAAACAAAAATTCAAATCATTAAATAAAACACTTGGTGTACTCAAATTTGTGTTAAATTAAACCATTTTAAAAACATTAATCTATCCAAAAACCATTCTAATGGAAAATTAGACATTATCATTGAATTAACCAATTTAATTCTCCTGAACATTAAAGAATTCAAGAATTAACACCTTGTGTAGTGAAACATACCACAATTATAGAGGAAATCATTTCTACATCACAAATGTATATTGTAAAAAAATTATCTATGAAAATAGCAGGAATGAAGAAAATTAAAAACTATCCATCAGGTTAGAATCTTCGTTATTCGACTACAAAAACCACAACACACACACTACTACCAAATTTCTACCAATAAAGATTAATAGTGAGGGGTAGATTACACATACCTGAAAGAATAATAATCACTCCACTAGAAATTTCCCACAAAATGAAATATGATCAGGAGAAAATAAAACACCAGAGATTCTCTAGGAAGAGACATAGGGTTCGTGGGAGATATATGCACTATGAAATATGATGGAGTAACACAATTTCCGAATAAACCCAAAAGGGAATGATTTATATATTTCATAAAACATGACCCTAATCCATAAACATCCCATTATTCATGTATTACAATAAATATTTCTCATTATGTAAAATTTTACTGAGTGACAAATATACATTTTAGGAATGGGTTCTATCGTGTAAAACGATTTTAGTTCCAAAAATTTTTTACTTCCTGATGTTATTTGGTTTATTATTCCTAGTGTGGAAATTTTAACCTCATCTGGACATATATTGTGTAAATATATCTTACATGTATTACCAAATACCGACCCATATAGGGAACTCCAAACAATATCCAAAAATCATCTAAATCCCTTTACACATTTATACTCACACTACATTAATTTAATAAAAAATAAATCCCTAAATGTTAGGAAATTTTCCCCAACCAATGATATCTATCACTGAAAGGCTTGACTATTACCCAACCAAAAAAAACAAAAAAAGTCAAGAATAACTTTAATAAAGATGAAATTATGTGAATTTCTCACCACTGTAAACAATTTTTTCATATATATTGTTCAATATCGTTGGATCACAAAAATGCAAGGCCACTACTACATCATCAAAAATTCCTACTCCAACATATTATGTATATTATATCCTCATAGATATATACATAGACCAACCTAATTGTTTTACCACATAGTACGTTCTCTGAGTGATATATAATATCTACTTGTTACTCAAACATTTTCATTTCAAGCTCAAGATCAACATACTCCCATTAAATCACATGGGATTGATCTAGTTGTTACATACTCAACATGGAAAAATGAAACACCTCAAAGATGGAAGTCAATTTTTTTGACTTATCCAACTAATATAACAAATTTCTATAATGATTAATAATATAAAACGTGCCAACAAACCTTGGTTCCCACATTCCCTATATACCCATCCAATGAAATCCATAATTTCGTGAATCTCTGAGAAAAATCCGATCACCAACCTCACACTCTTTTGATCAATAATGATCATTTACACTATATTTTTGACGTACCTATTCTATGGAAAACCTTTTCTAGATCAACTCCACATTTTCCTTCATTCCTGAACTAGACTTGACTCAACCATGGAATTCAAAACCAATTATTCCCATCATTATAGATATATATAGTACCACTCATACAACACCACAAAAGAGGCCATCCCAATCAAATTGTAATATGTTTTTTATAGGAAAACACAAATAGAGGAAAATTCATTTCCCAAGAACCACCAAAATCAGACACACATGCCCAAATAATATAATTAAGAGAATACATATCCATATCAATCTATCCATCCAAAAACAAATGATATTCCATGATCAATTTAAAATTTGAACCCATCACCTATTTCAAACGAATAAAATACCTAGATGTAAACCACAGTTCCCTATCATAAAGCCTTTCAGGGGATCCCATGAAGTCCCAAAACCTCTATGACATATAATTCCACATTCAAGTCAACATTTATCATCTCCTTGATGTGGATGAAATGAGAAAATATTTTGAGTTGGTAAATGATCCCCAAAATCACATCCTTACCACTAATATTACACATTAAATTGATGATAAAGTCTATAAATATGTAATCCCACTTACATAATAAAATGATTGTCAGATGCAACAACCCAAATAGTCTCTAGTGCTCTGAAATAATTCTATTAAAATCAAGACATTATGATACACAATAATAAATTGATCTTCTCATATGCAACCCTCAATAATGACCTATAATGTTCATGATACATCATTGAAGTCCGTGGCTGAAAATGCAAAAAATGATATCCAATTCATAATAAATCCTTCCTTTGTGAGATTGGAATGACCAACCTATTTTGGTAACACATAGAGCCACTAAGTGACTGAAACCTCCCACTTATGGTCTCCCCACTATTTATGATTTCAATAAAGTGTTGAAACTCAGTTTCAATTACTTGACCAAGATAAACCCACTCAAAAAATGATGATCCAGAACTTGTTGAAGCTACATACACCTTAAAACTATATTTTTCCACTCCTAATATCATCTTGAAAAAAATAATAAAATACCACTCTTAAACTAATTACTTCAACGATTGTGTTAGGAATTTTTGGATCAATGCATTGATGAACAAATGTAATTTACTATGAGTATAATATATATCATAACATAAATGTTTAACCCCATGTTTACCATCTTTGGTCTTGGTATAACCTCCCATGTACCCTTTATGGGCTTCAATAACCACCACAATACCCCATTTGGGATTGGGATTACCTACCATGTACCCTTTTATCTCATAAAACATTAATAATTACCTTATTCATTAAATAGATATAACAAAACCACCCATGACATAATAATAATCCTTTCTTGTTTATACCAAAATATCAGGAAACCATTTATTATTTCATCATAGCATAACCTATTAAAAATAAAATATACTTCAAAAATATTGCATCATTATAATAATAAAAGAATTATATAAAGAATAAATATGGTATTATAATATCTTATACATAGTGAATCATAAGTAACATTAAAGAATGTTATCTTAGATGAAGAATTTTTTTAAAGACTGTTAGTATATTACATGGGAAAAATACCCTTTTCATTTTGAATTCTGTTATTAAAAATCAAAAAAAAAATTAAGGAAAATATATTCATTTAAAAAAACCATGTAAACTTGTAATGGAAGATTCAAAATTAATATTATTCTTGAATGGGGGAATGTCAATTCATGATTTTTATGGTAAAATAGAGATTTCATTCACATTTTTAGTAATTAGTCTGAAGTACCTCATTCAAAAGAAGAAAATAATATTACAATTAAAAATTTTATAAAAATTAAAACATGGATAATAATGAAATAATAAAATAATTTAGGAATGGAAAAAATTGAAAACATTAAAAAATATCATTAAAATGATATCATAATGTACTAGAAAAACTTCATTTCAAGTTGTGGAATCATGATACCCATGAAAAGAATACATTATATGAAAAATTAAATATCATATATATAAATATATTAATTATATGACATATTAATATGGTAATATATATACCCCATTAAAAAAATAAGTGTTGAATGTGGTTTATGTCTCACAGAAATAAAAGTGAGACATTAAACCCTTACTTCCAGTTTGACTTAGATTGTATGTGATCTAGATTTCTTTACTATAAGTTTAAATATATTATAAAAATACACCAAAACTCTATAAATACTTATAATATCATATATTATCTACTTATAACGTAATAACAACCCTTTATTAATAATTATTTATTAAAAGTGTTGATTTCAGGTGTAAAGTATGTCGTTTATCGTGAATGTTTTTATTTGGATGTTCTAGTCCTTGCACATTGATCATATCTCTATCATCAAAAAAATTTAGTTATGTTATAGTTATCATATATATATTCTTTAAATATATATTTCTAACCATCCATAAAAGATAGATAGATACAAATTAATTACACCATTGATGGAGATGGTAGTCTATACATACATGTAAACATTGTTTTCATTTTCAAGATAAAAATAAAAAAAGAAAGATAAATAATTTTATTAAAATAAATAATTATAATTATATCATAAATATAATATTTATTTATTAAATTATTTATTATATACATAAATTTTAGTGAGTTATGGAAAATGAATTATATCATTGTGTGGAGGCGATAGTCATATGTACGCATGAGTGATAATTTCATTTCCCATTGGTTAGAATGGAGGTAGAAATTGCTTGTTTCACCAACCGAATAATATCTCAATATATTTTTTACACTATATTAATCATCATATGATAGACTCAATAGGTTTATATAAGTTGAAATAATAAATATAATTTAATTAACTTGATTAATATTTATACATCTTCTTCGAGAGACCTCCTATAGGTTACACATTAATCATTGAAAGATTTTTCCTTAAATAATAAAAGGAGATAAAGGATTAATGGAATGAATCATGGAAGATATTATAACATGATGTTTTTTAGATAAAAGTTTCAAAATATATGAATAATAGTAGATATGTGGTTTCCTTTTATATGTGAGGGAGAGGATGCACTTGGAATTTTTCGAAAGGCGAAAATATAATTAATTACACTATCAAGTATAATGCTTCAAAATGGAAAATTTTTCAACATTGAGATAATATAGTGTATAAATATATTTTAAAAATAATAATTATATAATTATATATTGAAATACCACCCTTATAACTTAGTTTAACCCCACTGGTAATCACATTTTGACCCTAACAATCGAAAAAAATCATTTTTATTTTTATTATTAATTATAAAAAATGAAGGAAATTAGACTCATTAAAAACCAATAAATTATTATTCAATATATGGAATAAATTTTATCAAATAAAATTATATTAAATTTCATAATTTAATTATAAAATAAATGGAAAAAATGAAAGAAAGTGTTTTTTGATTAATTAATTTTCAAGCATAAACCTAAATTTACATACATTCCATGCACAATAAAAACTATAAAATGAATGATAAAATACACGGTTGAATATATAATAAAAAAATTCTATAAAAACATTACTTAAAAATAATTTATTTATTTTATTATGTTAAAAAACATTACTGATATAAAATTATTTTTATTAAATAAAACTATTTTTACCTTTAGATGATTTTATCTTCATTACTAACCTTTAAATAACTAATGTATGGATAATTTTTAATATATAATAAATACATTTAATTAAAACCCCCTAAATTTAAACAATATATTTGTTCTTATATATATTCATAACACTTATAAAATTACATTTATTTAGAATAATAGGTCTTCAAATCATTAAATGTTTATATTAAAAATCTAAATATTATTTTATATACATTAATAAAAACATTTTTATTTAGGAAAAAAATTATATATATATATATATATATATATTTCACAATTTTTTTAATTATATTCATTCCCAAAAATCTGATGTCTACTTTATAAAATTATACTATATCATGGGTTCTTTAGACTCTGGGTTGTCTGAAAAGAATGCTGCTGAAAACCTCAAAAAATTTCAAAGTAAATGCATATAAAATACTGGCGCGTTATAATCGTAAATTCTAAAGGGGTTACTAAATTTGATGATATAAGCTATCAATTCTAGAATAATAAGATTATATATAACCTATTAACTCTTGTATTTGAATTTTACTGTGCTGATATTCAGGGGATATATGACTGTGATGTTTCAGAACTATCAAATAATATAGAAGATAAGAAGTTTCTTGATGTTGATGTAATGTGTATAACCCTTTGTTGGAGTTATATAGATTTTTTCATTCCTTATTATGTGATTAATGTTCTGGTGATGAGTTTGGAATAGGCCTGGGGAGTTTTTAATGGATTTGGAGGCCTTTTTAGGGATGCACAATTTGAGCACTATTAGGGGAAACTGTGTGAGAATCCCTGGGAAATCGTGAAACTAGATGTGATTTGGTCCCACACAGTTTACCCATGGTTTTTCTAATAATTTGGGGTGGCATTTCATGATCCCTTTGATAAAATAGAATCTGCACGGTTAGCGCACGGTTAGTCATACCATGCTTGAAAACCGTGAGGCCCATTGGAGTTTGGGTTTATAAAAAAATGGAACATTCAGGATTGACCTAAATCACTCCGAACATTCTCCCACTTGATCCTCATTTGGGATTTTCTGTTCTTAATGGTTTTAGGGGCTCTCCCACTCTTTTTTAGGTGATTCTAAGGAATTTTAAGGTGTTTTTAAGGTGGTTAGTCCCATGTAAGTCTCCCCTCTTGGCTTTTTATTTGTTTATATATAGATATAATTTTCTCCCTTTATAGGTTTTCTATATCTACATCTTTTTCATGGAGATATATGGGTTTATATCCTAAAATGATAATTTTAGGGATTTTTTATTTTAGGTTAGAGGATTTAGAGTGGTATCGGTGGTGCGTTCGCTATATTTGTTGTGTGGTTGCCTATGGGATGATTTTACCAAAACCCTAAAGGTAGGTGGCATCTCTCACAACTAAACTAGTAGAGAAGTAGTGGTTTTGGATGAAATTTATTTATTTTTTCAAGAAATTAATTTTAAATTTTATGTGATAAGTATTCATGGAAACCGATTGGGTAATGATTTTGAGATTTTGGGTGAAATGGGATATTGTTGGAAGATGATTTTTTTGTGTGATTTTAAAATGTTGATTTTAAAATTAGTTATTTGTTTTAGATTATGATTTTTTTTGTGAAAATGGTTTTCAATAAAAATGTGGTTTTACTGAAATGTGTCTTTTCATTGAAAATGGTAGAAGTTGTCTTTAATTAATGGGTGATTTATTGAAGTATATTGACATGTGTTGGAAATGGTTGTATACTTATTGTTTTTCCTTTTTGATTTACGCTTATTGTTTGATTAATTGTTATGAATTGTGGTTATTTTATAGTTGAGGAAGAAGTCTCACTATAAAATTTGATGGATAGTGGATGGAATAGCCAACATTATATATATTGTTTGGGATGCACCACTTGTTAGAAATATAGTGAATGTATTGGAAGGAAGTTCCACTATTTTGGTTTCCTTGTTGTGTGTTGCTTTAAAGGATGGGTGTTTTTTGGATATTGTGTGATGGTTCTATGTCTTGTAGAATATTTAAGGTTTTCCCTTGATTTACATGGCTTGGTAAGGGTATGTTTGGAATATGGTAATGCATTAACTATTTAATGTTTTATATTATCTATCTTATATAAATGTGTTAATGGTTCCTTCCTAGTATCATGTGTAGGGAAGTCATTTTCGAAAATACTACTAAGTATTGATATTCACCAATGCATTAATAGTTTAGTGATTTTGATGACGTGGTATTCTAGGACATATGTATGAGTAAATAATCTCATTTTGCTAGCGATTTTTCATGATGCTTTGGGGATGTTGTGGTGCATGGATCATGAAGCATTGTGGAGGCATGGATGGCATCCTAGTGATTTGGGGTCTTGTTGTGTAGTCTTCCTCTTAGTACACTGTTATTTTAAATTTGGTTTGGTTGTATTGGAATTTGGGAAATGTTATGGGATAAGTGTTTGTCTTTTGGTAATGTGTTAGGTTGGGTTTATTTATTGACATTCATAATGTAGTTTGTTGATAAAGGGTTATTTGGTTGGTTGATTTTATCATAAGGGTAAATCATTCTCCAATGATTCTATAGTCCCTTCCCATTTATTTCCAGCATTTGTCTTCTTGGGATCATCGCTTAAGGACAATTAGCATTATTCCACCCCCTTAATCCTATGGGATAGGGGGTGTCAGAAGTGGAATCAGAGGCATAGTCCTTGGCTTTGGAGTGAAGTAATTTCATCTATCCTTTGGTGTTGATTGTTTGTCTTGGGGTGACATTCGTTTTTGGTCTACTCATTGTTTCAGGCTGGTAGCATGATATAGGATTGTCGAAACATGGAATGTATATCAGAAAATGATGTAGCTGACCCTTTTATGTTGAACTTAATATTACCCAGGATTTTGGTACATAAGTGTTTGGAGAGTCTTATAGGCATTGCAAATCTAATTATCATGGGTGTATCCAATGAGATGAGCATAGCATGCATAGTAGAAATGACTTCCCACTAGGATTCATATTTCATTGGGGTATAATGATTTATGTTGTGATATGAATGTGTAGATTTTGGAAATATGAATTTTGTTTAACAATGGAAGGATTTGAAACATGGAAACTTTTTTTATTTTTGAAATAGATCAATTTTTCAAATAGTGAAACATGGGTAATGTGAAATCGTGGAAATTCTGGTTGTGATAAATTGAATGTTTTAAATATGAAAATTGTATAACCTTTCTTATTAAGGGTGTGGGACTTATGGTTTTTTTAAATTGAAAGAAATGGCACCAGATAGGCATCGTTGAGACCAACCGGAGGAAGCCGTTGAAAATGTGGTTGCACCTAAGCCTCAGGTGAACCAGTAGCTAGTGTAGAGTATAGTGCATTATTTCCATGCTGTGAAAAGTGAAAATAAATAGGATGAACTGATTCTTTGGCATCAAGAGGTTCAGTTTAAAAACCATAATCCACCAATATTTAGGGGTGATTCGGTTCTAGAAAGGGATAAAACATGGATAAATAGAATAAATAGTAAATTTGATTTCACAGTAACATCGGTAGAGATGAATGTGTTGTGAGCCACATATATGTTGGAATATCATTCCATTTATGGTGGGAGCAAGAATTCCAAGCTATAATATGCCAAGGTGTGACATAAGAGTGTTTTTAAAAACTTTTAAATAAACAATTCTTCCCTCATACATTCAGGATTCATCTTACAATAGATTAATTCCATTTTAGGCAGCAGAATATTTCAGTAACCAAATATGTGGATACATTTAGGAACATAGTGTGGTTTTCACTCAATATGGATTGTTGTACATCATGAAGGCAAGAATTTTTAAAGCTGGGTTGAACCAATAAATTTGTTCCAAGATTCTGGTGTTGTGTATAATTGATTACATGGAAATAGAGAATTTAGGTACAGTGGATGAGTATGATCATTTGTAAACTATAGGTGTGGTATGGTTGTTGGTACTCACGAGGAATAGTGTGAACATGAACATTGGGATCAAGAAGAAGAAGGGAAACTTCTTCCCAAAGTGGGAGTATGACTTGGAATTTGATGGATATATTGGTGAATCTTCGTCTGAAGCCTCATAGTAAGATGATATGTTTTTAGTGTGGCTCTATGGGGAAAATCATGATATATTGTATGAAATTACCTCTAGAATTTCATAACCGTAAGTATATGGGGAATCATAAATGGTATACTCCAATTTCAGGTTCTAGTGACACTGCTTAGGGGTCATCAACATTATTTTCTTCGATAGTAAGGGGGAAGCAACATACTTCTCATCAGAAGAACTGAGTTAGTCTTGATGATTCTGATAGTAACACGACACCTCAGCGGGGTAATAAAGAGAATATTGTGGCAAGCAAGTTTTTGTTTTGAGATTAACAGGTTGCGATAAATGATCAATTGAGACCATCCACGGTGCGAGGTATAGATATTTTAAATACCCTATGGTTGAAAGAGTTTTTTGATACAAGTTCTTCCCATTATTTTGTGGCTTCTTGTGCCATTAGTTTTTTGGGTAAAAATTTGGAAATGATGCCATCCGTTTTAAAACACAAAACTCCTCTATGTCGAAAAGGGTGTAACGAAATCCTCTATAAAGACAATTTCATAGTTTTTGATGAAATTTAATTGATTGGGGATTTTATAGTTCATGAGATGGATTATTATAACATAATCTTGAGAATGGATTGGTTAGAATGTTCATGGCCCACATCGATTACTACGATCGAAAAATTAGTTTTACAACAGAGGGTGAATTTGAACATCTCTTTAGAGGGGAGAAGAAAGAAAAACTAGGTGCAACAGATTCATTGTCACCATCTCTTGTCATGATTTTGCATTGGTTAGTGGGGTTGTCATTGGAATTAGTGGATGGTATTGAGAAAATGATTCTTCCATAATTTTCAGATCAGTTAATGGATATCATTCCCAAAAAACTCGTTGGGTTTCCACTAATGAGAGAAGTGGAGGATACGATTCATCTCCTTACAGGGACTAGTCCTATCACATTCGTCCAACCATAGGGATTCAAAAGAATTTTAGGAATTAAATGTGTAGTTTGATGAGTTAGAGAAAAACGGGTTCATCTGACCTAGCACATCTTTGAGTTCATTGCCAGTTTTTTGTTAAAAAAGTAGATTGAACTATGCCGCTCTCTATTGATGTTCATCGACATAATAATGTTATGATAAATAACTAATATCCTATTCCATTCATCGATGATTTTGTTGACCAATTGAGAGGAGATCAATGGTTTTTTTAATAATGACTTGAGGTTGGGATATCATAAATTATGTGTATGGAGAATGGATATCCCCAAAACAGCTTTCAGTAGTAGACATTGTCATTAAGAGAATTTGGTTATGCCCTTTGGTCTATCAAATGCACCAGAAGTGTTCATGTCATTTATGAATCGAATATTTTAGAGATATTTGGATTATTTTGTGGTTGTATTTGTTGATTATTTATTATTGTATTCGATTAAAAGGGTAGACCATAAGCCGCACTTTGCGATAGTGTTTTGGATCCTGAGGGATCATCAGTTGTTTGGAAAATTGTGAAAGTGTGACTTTTGAATATAGATTCTTTGTTTCCTTGGTCATATTATTTTTGAGAATGGTGTTTCATTTGATCTAGAAAAGATATTGGTATTTAGCTCTTGGAAACCTCCAAAGAAAATTTTCAAAATACATATCTTCCTTTTTCTAGATGTCTATTATCGACATTTTTTAGTGATTTATCATGATTGGATTCACCGATGAGAACACTGAAAAGGAAGAATATACTATTTAAATTGGATGAGTTGTGTTAGAATTGCTTTGAAGAGCAGAACTGTCACCTTACATCAGCAACAATCTTGGTTTTTTCTAAATTAGGGAAAGGGTATGTGGTGTATTATGATGCATCAAGATCAGGTTTGGGGTGTGTTCTCATGTAGGGGGATCATGTGGTTGTATATGGATCACTCTAGTTGAGGTTTCATGAGGAAAAATACCCAACACATGATTTGGAGTTGGAAACAATGGTTCATGCTTTAAAAATATCTCGTCATTTTCTATTCGGTGAGAAATTTATTATGTTTACTGATTACAAGAGCTTAAAGCATATTTCCTCACATAGATATTTGAATATGAGGAAAAGGATATGGATGGAATATCTCCACATGTTATATTTTGAATTAATGAACACATCGAGTATGGGAAATTCAATGGTAGATACATTGAGTAAAAAATGACAATCTTTGTTGGTGTAACAGGAATCTGATCTGTGGTAGTCGATATTGGTCATAGATGACATGGGGATGGAATTTGAGGACCAGGGTGGTATAGTGTTATTCTATCTGGTCACTTTGGTTCCCAACTTTTTTTGTTTGGTTGAAGAGGCACAAGTGTTTGATTCTGAATGTATAGTGATGAGGTCGAAACTCAATGGTGGGGAGACCATTAATGGATGGTAATTGAATAAGAATTCAGTCTCCTATTTCTAGAATCAGATGGTTCTACAATTGGCTTGTCAAGAGGAAATTCTCAAGGCATATCATCATTCTAGGTGGGCTATCATTCTTGGAATTTAGAAGATCTAAAAGGCGTTGAAATAATAGTTTTGTTGGGGTGGTATGTAAATGGATGCATATGAGTTTATCTCTAGATGCTTGACATTTCATAAAGTCAAGGAAGAGAATATATGGCTAGTAGGAATGTTGCAATATTTTCATATTCCAATTTGGATGTTGGAGTGAATAATGATGGGTTTTCTAACATGTATTCTAAGAATTGTCTAGAAGAACAATTTATATGGGTGATTTTCGATCAGCTCATAAATTTTGACCATTTCATTATGATTCATGAATCTCATATGATGGAGGATTTGACCAAAATCATTATCTGTGAAGTGGTAAAGAATAATGGTTTTTCTATTTCGATTGCATCAGATAGAGATCAGAGGTTCACATCTTGTTTCAAGAAATCCTTATAGTAAGACATTGGGACACAATTGACGATAAACATGACATATCATCCCCAAGTAGATGTCCCATATGAGAGGATGATATAATCTTTAGAGAATATTCTTTTTGATTTGTGATGTATTATTTTTTGTTCATGGGAGGAGCACATACCATTGGTGGAGTTCGCCTATAGTAACAGTTATTAGGGATCAATACATATGGCTCCATTTGAATCATTGTATGGGTGTCCATGTCGTTCTCCAATATTTTGGGAGGAAAATGGTGAGACATCAATGATTATACCGAACCATGTACACGATACTAAAGAGAAAATCATGTTGATTATAATGGGGATGTAGATCTCCCAAAATCATCAGAAATCGTTTTAGACCATCATCGACGATCACTATCATTTGAGGTGGGTGATTATGTGTTTTTGATAATCTCTACAATATTAGGACATCGTCAATTTGGAAAGTAGGGTAAGTTATTTAGAAGGTATATTGGGCCTATTTAGATACATGGGAAGATTTGAGAGGTGTATTATCAATTGGGTTTTCCACCAAGGCTTATTGAGGTGAACAATGTATTTAATGTGTCACAATTGAAAATGTATCAGCCATATTGTGACCATGTGATTCGTTGGGAACATGTTGAGGTAGAATGAGATGCTTCTTTGGTGCACCTACTAGTGAGGATTTTTTATAGGAAAAAATTTATTTCATGGTAAAAAAATCTATTTAGTTCAGGTTTTTGGCATCATGATCAGATTCAGGAGGAGAATTGGGAGCGGGATAAATCGTTGGTTAAGCAATGGCCTGAGTTCTTTCAGAAAACAATGGTTCTCTACATTATGAGGATGGAATGTATAATTTTGGGGAGAATGTTGCACCCCTGGTTTAAGGTATATAGCATTTTTATGACTTTATCTGTGATTAAATTGTTTGGGATTAGTTTAGAATAGGTTAGGAGAGTTTGGAAGGGTTTTGGAAGGTTGTGTAGGCCTTTTTAGGGATGAATGGTTTGAGCACTATTATGGGAAACTGTGCGATAATCCCGGGAAAACCATGATAATAGGGTAAGTGGGTTCCTACATAGTTATTTTACGGTTTTTATAACCATGTGGGGATGTCGTGTTAAGTTCATTTGAGATAGAAACCTCTCCACAATTAGTGCAAGGTTTGTCGAACCGTGTGATCTAACCATGCGGCCTATTAATGTTTGGGTTTTTTTAAATGGAAATACTTTGTATTGATCTAAATCACTCCAAACATTCTCCCACTCTATCCTAACTTAGTATTTTTAGTTATCAAGTGTTTGAGGAGCTCCCCCACTATTTTTACAAGCGATTTGAAGGGGTTTCAAGGTATTTTGATGGTGGTTCCTCCTGGGTAAGTCACCCCTCTTATATTTTTCTTGAGTTTTTTTCTAGATCTAATCTTATCCCTTTATTGTATTTCAAGATCTATATTTGTTTCAGGTATATGTAGTGTTTTTTATACTAAATTGATTATTTTAGTTGTTCTTTAGGATAGGGAATATGATCAAGATCAGTTTTGGTGGTGTGTCCATCGGATTTCTTGTGTGGTTGCCTGTGGGTCAATTTCGCCAAAACCCTAAAAGTATGTGGCTTCAATCTTGGATCCACATGGATATAAGTAATGGTTTTGGTTTCAATTAATTTGTTTTTCTTGAAAATATTTGTGAATATAATGTGAAAAATATTGTTGGAAACCCATTGGGTGAAGATTTGGTTATTTTTGGGTGAAATGGAATATTTTTTCAAGAGGGGTTTTGTTGTATGTTTTTAAAATGTAGATTTGAGAATTGGTTTCTTGGCTTGTATTATGAAAATGAGTTTCAATAAAAAATTGATTTTATTGAAAAGTGGTTTGGTATGGAAAATGGTAGAAGGTTTCTTCAATTAATGGGTGATTTAATGTAGTGAATTGGTGTGTGTTAGACATGGTTGTGTGCTTATTGAGTGGCCTTGGTGATTTATGCTTTTTATTCGATTAAGTGTTATTGCATTGGTCGATTGTATTGAAGTGTGAGGGAATTCTCACTAGAAAAGGTGATGGATATTGGATGGAAGAGCCACCATTATGGATAGTGGTTGGGAGGCAATACTAGTTGGAAATATTGTTAACAGATTGGTTGTATGTTCCGCCATTTTCGGTTCCTAGTTGTGTCTTACATTACATTATTGGAGTTGTTGGGATAATGTGGTATGGTGAAATAGCTAATAGCATAGTTGTGGCATTAACTTCTTTGAAATATAATGTTAAGGGTATGTTTTGAATATGGTAAGGGTTGCACTATTCAATGTTTTATATTACCTCTTTTATATAAATTTGATAACATTTACTCCCTAGTGGCATTTGTATAGAATTCATTTGGAAAAATAAAACTGAGTATTGTTACTCACCCTTTCTTTAGAACATGAGTGATTCTGGAGATATTGTATTCCGGGAAACATGTAACTGTAATGGATAACATTTTGATAGTGGTTTTTCATGATTCTTGGGTGATGTTGTGGTGCATAGACCACGAAGCTACGTGTGGAGCCATAGATGACATCCTAGTTCTTTGGGTCTTTTTGGGACGTCTTCTTCATGGAACTCTGATATTTGATACTTGGATTGGTTTTATTGGCATTTTGTAATTGTTATAAAATAATTGGTTTTCTTTTTTTAATGTATTGGTTTGGGTTTATTTATTGACATGCATCATGTAGTTTATTAATATTAGTATGCTTGAATTGTTGAATTTATCTTAAGGGGAAATCATTCCGCAAGGATTATTTATGCCATTGGAATTTATTTCCAGCCTTTGGCACCCTGGGAACATCACTTAAGGACATCTAGGATTCCTCCACCCCATCATGCCAATGGGATAGGGAGATATGTTATAAGTGGTATCAGTTGTAAGGTCCTTGTAATTCAAGTGAAAGCAGTTCTTCAGTCCTTTGGCATTGATTTTTGGTCTTGGTGTTAACATTTGTTCATGGTCTATTCATTGAGTTCGGATGGTTTCAAGGTTTAGTATTGTCAAAACATGGAGTGTATATTATAATAGGACATAGATAACCCTTTATTCTAAACCTAAAGTTACTAGGTATTTGGGTACATAAGTGTTTGGAGGCACATATAGGCATTGGAAATCTTATTTTTATGGGTGCAGCCAATGAGATGAGAATGACTTGAATGGTAGGAATGACTTCCCCAAAAGATTCATATTTCATTTGGGTATAATGATTTATGGTGTGATATGAATTTGTGGACATTGAAAATATGAAATGGGTTTTAAAACAGAAAGATTTGAAACCTGGAGACTTGTGGAATTTTCGAAATGGGTCAATTTTCCAAATAGTACAACATGGGAAATGTGAACTTGTGGAAAGCCTGATTGTAATGTATTGAATTTGAAAATTTTATATCATTTCTTTTTAACGGTGTGGGATTTATGGTTGTTTTGTATTGATAGAAATGGCACCAGATAGGCATCTGGGAGACCAAATGGAGTAAGACAATAAAAATGTGGTTTCACCTGAGCCTCAGGTGAACTAGTAGCTAGTGTTGAGTATAATGAAAGCTTTCCAGTCTGTGGAAGGTGTGAATAAAGATGATAAACCAATGCTTAGGGATCATGATGTTCAATTTCAATAGAATAATCCACCCATATTTATGGGTGATTTAGAGCCAAAAAGGGTTGAAGCATGGATGAACAGAATGAATAAGATATTTGACTTATTTGGAAAACTAGCATATTTCAAAGTGAATTTAGCCACGTATAGGGTGGAAAAATTTTCTTTTAGTTGTGGGATATGGATGTCCAATGTGGAATAGAGAAAGGTGTTACCTATGGGATTTTTGAGGAATTGTTTGATAAAAAATTCTTCCCTCATACATTCATGATTCAGTGTACAACATATTTCTTCTATTTGAGGCAGCATAACCTTTTGGTAATGAAATATGTTACTATTTTCGTGACCATAGTAAGGTTTTCACCTAAGGTTTTGGGTATTACATAGTTTAAGGCACATAGTTTTGAAGCTAGGATGAACCAAATAATTCATTCCAAGATAGTGGTGATGTGTGTAAATAATTACAAAAAAAATGGAGAATAGAGCTATGGTGGCTAAGTGGGATATTTTGGGGGCTATAGGCGGGGGATGTATGTTGGTACCCACATGGTATAGTTGGAACTCAAACTCTGTGTTCAAGAAGAATAGGGACAATTATTTACCAGGTGGGAGTATTGCACAAAATTCGATAGTAGGATCAGCGAATCATCCTTCGAAGACTCAGAGTAAGCCTAGATGTTTTCAATGTGGCTCTACATGGACATCAGGAGATATTGTATGGAACAACCTTGATCATTTCATAATATTAAGGATATGGGGCATCGGTAGATGTATTTCTGAAAATCTCTATGGCCAGGTGCTTGTGACACTGCTAAGGTGTTGCAAGAATCCTATGCCTCCAGAGAACGTGGGCAATAACATACTCCATGTCAGTTGAGCCGTGTTATTCATGGTTATTCTATAAATAACATGACCCCTTAGTAGTGTAAAAAGAGTATATCATGGAAATAAGCTATTTTTTTGGATCTGAACATGTTGTGATGAATGATCAGTCGAGACTATCCATGGTGTGAGGTACAAATATTTTAAATTCTACATTGATGTAATCTTTGGTTGATACAGGTGATTTGATATTCCTGTATTGCTTCCTGTGCCATTATTTTTCTGGGATTACATGTTGAAATTATGGATTCTCTTTTGAAACTAAAAACTACTCGAGTTCAAAGATAATTTCAAGCTTTCCTTTATAGAGTGTGTTGCATAGTTGCGGAAGGAATTGTATTGATGCAGGATTTCTAAGAGCTTGGGATGGATGCTTATGACATAATCATGGGAATTTATTGGTTGGTGATATTTAAGGGCCACATCAATTTCTAGGAGAAAACGGTTAGTATTACAATGGAGGAGGGAATTTAACAAATCTTAAGTGGAGAGAAGTAAAAGTTGGGTGCAATAGATTTGTTGGCATAAGCTCTTGGCACGATCTCGTACTAGTTAGCTTCTTTTTCAGTGGCATCAGTCGAAGGAGTTGTGATAAGTGTTATTCCAGAAATTGCAATCGGTTTATAGAAGTACTTATCAATGAATTCTCTAGGATTCCTCCCATGAGAGAAGTTTTGTTTAAGATTGATCTCCTTCTAGGGACCAGTCATATCTCACTTCCATCCTACTCTATAACACTAGCAGAAATTCAGGAATTAATGTTATTGATTGAAGAGTTATAGAAACAAGGTTCCATCCATCCTAGCATGTCTTTGTGGTGAGTGCATGATTTTTATATTATAAAGGCATATGGAACACTAAGGTTCTGTTTTGATTATTGTTGACTTAATCATGTTACAATAATCAACCGATATTCACTTCCATGCATTGATGATTTGTTTGACCAGTTGATGGGAGCTCAATTGTTCTCTATGATTGACTTGTGGTTAAGATATCATCAATTATGGTTAAGGAAGAGGAATATCCCCCCAAAAAGATTTTATAAGTAGATATTTCGATTACAAGTATGTGGTTATGCCCTTTAGTCTAAGGAATGCACCATTGGTGTTCATGGAATTGATAAGTCTGATATTTCAGAGATATATGAATTACATTGTGGTGGTATTTGTTGTTTATATACTTGTGTATTCGAGATCAAGGGTAGAGAATGAGTAGTACATGGCTATAGTGTTGAGGAAATTGAGGATTTATCGGTTGTATGCCAAATTGTCAAAGTGTGACTTTTGGATAGATGTGGTTCATTTTATGTTACATGTTATTGTAGAGATATGTGTTTCAATTGATCTGTAAATGATAGAGGTTGTTATCTCTTGGAAATCACTAAAGTAATTTTTGGAAATATGGCGCTTCCTTTGTCTAGCTGGAAATTATTTATGTTTTTTCCGTGATTTATCATGATTGGCTTCACTAATGACATCCTTGACAAGGAATAATATCCCATTTCAATTGGATGATCCATGTCAAAAATAATTTTAATAGTTAATGGGTTTCCTTATATCAGCAGAAATCTTGGTTTTTCTTGATCCCGAGAAAGGGTAAGTGGTGTATTATGACACATTGTGTTCAAGGTTGGGGTGTGTTCTCTTATAGAGGGGATAATGCGGTTTCATATGGCTCACAGTAGTTGAGTTTTCATGAGATGAACTACCCAACACATGATTTGGTGTTTGCGACAGTGGTTCATGCTTTAAAAACGTGGCGTCCTGATCTATTTGGTGGGAAATTTATTGTGTTTACTGATAAAAAGTGGTTAAATAATATTTTCTCATAGTGGGATTTTACTTTGAAGAAAAATAGATAGATTCAATATCTCTAGATGTTTGATTTCGACTTATTGTACACACCAGGTAAGCAAAATTATGTGGCAGATGCATTACATAGAAAATCATATGCTTAGGTTATGAAACATGCATTAGATAAAAGGTAGTTGATGTTGATCATATTTGACATGATATTGGAATATGAGGACCAGGGTGATAGAGTGGCATTCATTCCGGTCTATTTGGTTCTTGATTTTTTTGGGTTTGTTTAAAGAGGAACATGCATCTGATTCTGAGTGTATAGAGATGAGGTCGAAACTCAATGCTGGGGAGACCATTGTGGGTGGGAATTGAGTTTGAATTCCATATTGTGTTTTCAGAATCATATAGTTGTTCCAATTGTTTTTTGGAAGAAATTATTAGGGATTATAATCATTTTAGGTTTTCTTTACATCCATGAATTCAAAAGATGTATAATGTGTTGAAAGCATATTTTTGGTGGGATGATATAAAAAGGTAAGTGGCTAAGTTGGTCACTAAATGCTTGACTTGTCAAAAAGTCAAGGCAGATCATTAGAATCCAGAAGGAATGTTACAATATTTTCCTTTTCTAATTTGGAAGTGAGAGAAAATCGCAATTAATTTTGTGATAGGTCTTCTGAGAATGGTCAGGAATTACAATTCTAGATGGGTGATTGTGTATCAGCTCAAAAAGTCAGCCCATTTCATTCCGATTCATGAATTCCATATGGTGGAGGATCTATACAGAATCTATATCTGGGAAGTGGTAATGAGGCATGGTGTTTCAGTTTCGACTGTATAACTTTGAGATCTGAGGTTCACATATCATTTCCAGAAATCCATACATTATGCACTTGGGATACAATTGACGATGAGAATGTCATATAATCCTCAGAAAGATGACTAATTTGAGGGGTTGACACAAACATTGGAGGATATAATAAGGGATTGTGTGATGGATTTTGGTGGTTTGTGGGAGGTTCACTAACCATTGGTGGAGTTCTCCTAAAAAAAGTTATTATGATTCAATAAATATGGAACTATTTGAATCATTTTATGGGAGTCTATGTCATTCTCCACTATGTTGGGTGGATATAGGTGAGACATTGATGGTTGGACCGACCCATGTCCATGTGACTACGGAGAAAATTCAGTTGATAAGAAAGAGGTTGGAGATGGCTCAATATTGTCTGAAATCATAAGCAGACCATCGTCGATGATATTTTTCATTCAAGGTGGGTGATTATGAGTCTTTTATAATCTCTACATAGTTGGTACATTGTCTGTTTAGAAATAATGTTATGTTATCTCCAAGTTATATTGGTCCTTTTTTAAAACATGAGAGGAATAGAGGGGTGGAGTATCGATTCTCTTTTACATCAATGTTTATTGTGGTGAATAATGTAATTCATGTGATGCAGTTGAAAATGTACCCGCTGAATCATGACCATGTGATTCATTTGGATCATGTTGAGATAGAACATGGTGATTCTTTGGTGCATGTGCCAGTGCAGATTATTGATAGGAAAGAAAAAGTCATGCATAGAAAAGAATCAGTTTAGTTTGTGTTTTTTGGAAACATGATCAGATTTAGGAGGAGACTTGGGAGTCAAATAAAGATATGGTCGAGCAATGTCTCAAGATATTTTGGCAATTAAATCGTTCTCAAATTTACGAGGACGAAAATTCCAATTTTGGGGAGAATTTAGCACCCCCATTTTGAGGTATTCATACTTTGATTATGCCTTTTTATGTGATTAATGATATGGGGATGATTTTGGAAGATTTCAGGAGTGTTGAGAATGTTTTGTGGTGGTCTTGGAGGCCTTTTTAGGGATGGAATGTTTGAGCACAGTTTGGGGAAACTGTTTGAGAATCTCTGGAAAACTATGAAACTCATGTGGTTGGGGGTCCCACACAGTTTGCGAATTGTTTGTCTAACCATGTGGGGAGCTGTGAGAGATGACTTCGACACAGTATCATCCACATTATTAGTGAAATATTTTTAAAAATTTGTGGGCTAACCACGTGCTTTATGAATGTTTGTGTTTTTTTAAAAACAAAATTCTCGGTATTGCCTAAATTTACCCCAAACATTCTCTCACTCAAGAATCACTCAGGATTTTTGGTCCTCAAGGGTTTCAGGGGCTCTCCCACTCTTTTGGGATGTGATTTTAATGGGTTTCAAGGTTGTTTTAAGGTGGTTCCTCATGGTTATGTCTCCCTTATTGGATTTTTATTGGTTTATAATTAGATATACTCTTATCCCTTTCATGGTTTTATTGATCTACATCTATTTCTTGTTGATCAAGGGTTTCTGTAACCTAATGTGATGATTTTAGGGCTTTTTGATGATAGGTATGAGTATCTAGAGTGATTTCGATGCTATGTTCTCCAGATTTGTGGTGCGGTTGCTTGTGGGATGATTTCACCAAAACCATAAAGGTAGGTGGATTCTCTCTCAACTCCACATGGTTAGAACTAGTGATTTTGGTTTCAATTAATTTGTTTTTCTAAAAATTAATTGTTAATATGTTGTGAAAAATATTGGTGGCAACCCATTGGGTGGAGATTTGGAAATTTTTGGGTGAAATGGGATATTGTTGCAAAGGGGGTTTGTTGTGTGATTTTAATATATAGATTTAAAATTTATTTCATGGTTTTGATTATGAAAATGGTTAGTGAAAATGGTTTTTTTAAATTTAGTTTTATTGAAATGTGGTTTTGCGTGGAAAATGGTAGAAGGTGTCTTCAATAAATGAGTTATTTATTGTAGTGAATTGGCATGTGATGGAAATGGTTGTATGCTTATTGTGTAGCCTTGGTGCTTTATGGTTGTGGTATATTAGGTTTTAGTTATTGAGTTTATAGCATGTACATGATAGGTAAGTCTTACTATAAAAGGTGATGGATAGTGGACAGAAAATCCACAATTATGGTTGGTGGTTGGGAAGCAACATTTGTTGGAAATATAGTGAATGGATTGGACTGAAGTTCCACCATTTCGGTATCCTTATTATGTGTTTATTTTTTAGATAGAAGTAGTTGGGATATATTATGATGGTGCTATGGCATATATCATAGTTTTGGTTTTCCCTTGTTTGGTATGGTTTGGTACGGGTATATTTTGCAAATGGTACAAGTTTCATTATTTAATATTTTGTATAATCAATTTTATATAAATTTGATAACGGTTATTTCCTAGAGGTATGTGTTAGGAGGTCATTTGGGAAAACCCTACAGAGTATTATTACTCAACCCTTATTGTGCAGTTGGGTTCTTTTGCAGATGTGGTATTCTGGGACACAAATTAGAGTAAAGCTTCTCGTTTTTCTAGTAGTTCATCATGATTCATTAGTTATGTTGTGGTGCATAGAGGATAAAGCTTAGTGTGGACCATGGATGGAATTATACTTATTTAAGATCTTATTGTGTTGTCTTCCACTTGGTACTCTGGTATTTGAAATTTGGATTTGTTGTATTGGAATTTGGGAATTGTTAAGGAATAGTTGGTTTCCTTTTGGTAATGTATTTTGTTGGGTTGCTTTATTACCATGCATCATGTAGTTTTTTTGACAATGGATTGTTTTTTGGATGATTTAATCTTAAGGGGAAATCACTCCCCAATGATTATTTAGGACCTTGGAATTTATTTCTAGCTTTTGGTGCCCTAGGAATGTCGTATAAGGCCAAGTATAAATCCTCATCCCCGTCAAGACAATGCGATGGGGAAGGATGTTGCATATTTCCCACCCATAACATGATGGAAATCATTAAAATTTGTTCCATAATATCATAAATCATTCATTATACAAAAACCCTTGATTATAAATGGGTATTATAAATCAATGATCATATTAGAACCCATGAAAATAAATTGGCTTCATACATCATTTCATCATAGCATGACCCATGGAAAAAAAATAGGATTAATAAATCTCTATACACCATTAAAACCAACCATTTATAGAAAGAATAAATTAATTATAAATTTTTTATATCACCAGTAAAGATTAAGTAACATTAAAGGATGTCAACTTAGATCGAAAATTGTTCTGAAAGAATAATCACATGGAATATTTCTTGAGGAAAATATAATTTATTTGAGAAAAATGTTTTAAATATTAATAAATAATAAAATATTTTGTAAATAACTATCTTTACAAATAAACATGAAATATTCAATTAGATGATTCCAAGAAAATAATGGTCAGGATAGCAGGAAGTTCCGTTAATATGTACTTATTTAAAAAATATTCCATTTAGATTTTCTATAAATTACAAAAAAAAAATATTTTTTGGAATGTAACATGAAGATTACTTTTGAAACAATTTTTGAAAAATTAAAAAATGAGTAAAAATGATATTAATAAATCCTTTTAATAATGTTCAAATAATTAGAAAACATTTTTGAAAATAATTATATGGAAGAAAAATGGTTCTCAACCAAAGAGAAAAATAATGCTGATTTTCTTAAAAATATTATCTTGGTCTATATGGTACTTAAAGATAAAGAGAATGAAAGGAAAAATATTATTTTCATGAAGTAACTATAGGGAAAAAAATATGTTCTTGATAAATATATTATAATATTTCATCATAAAAAATGGAATCATAAACATTCCCAATAATCAGTGATATTATAACCTAATTACTTTACCACTTTGTTATCTTTTGAATAATATTCCCCCATTAATGAATAACAACAAATGAAACATTAAATTTATCAAATAAAATACATTAATGATATAATATGAAAAAGGTGAATTATATAAACCACATAGAAGGATGTTGGTTTGTAATATAACATATGTCCCAAAGAAGGTAATTTGATACAACAATCATTTATGGTAAGTGTTACCTCCCTTCAAACATACTCATACCTTATATATAATAAATTTATTTTTATTATTACTATATTATAGAACCATACATAAATATAAAATATATGTCACGACCCATCCTTAGAGCATGTGCCGTGACTACCCCAAACCCGCCTTCCATAGGCTAGGGGCTGGCGACTAGCACCCAAGGCATAAATCCCGATAAAAGGGAAGGAATTGCCTTTATAAAGAAAACAAACACCACAGAGTAAGCAAGCTGAAGTAAACACTATGTAAACTGGGTATAACTGTATGTGCTAGAAATTAAATGGGCCAGAATATAAACCCAACTGAAGTAAAGTACAATTGAATGAAAATGTACAGAAACTGAAAAGTAAAGCAGTAACGTCGAGCCGTGCACTAGAAATCCCACCTGAAGGGTGGGTACAGATAGCCTCCTCAGCTCCTCGGGTCCAGCCGTCCGCTCTGTGTACGTCCCGCCCAGTGGTCCGCCTCTAGGTACCAAATTGCTCCATAAGACCCAACCACGATCATCGTTGTCTGTCTTCTTCATCCAAAACAACGTAGTGTGGGCATAGCCCGTGCAGGGTTGAGTATACGCTACTCAGTAGGGACCCCAAGACCCCGGAAGGTCTCCCAGAATCCAAAATGGATAATCCACAAAAGAAAGATACAATCACGAAGTAATAACCAACTCTACTTAGGTATATGCCCATACATATACCTAAGTCCTCAATTCCAGTTCGGCTCCAACATCCGAGCCTAAGTTCGATCTAGTCCACACAGGATAGCACAATCCAATCCACACAGGATAACACAACCCAATCCACTTAGGAAAGCAAGTCAATCATATCGAAGATAATTATTGAAAAGTCAAGACTCAGCTCACCCAGTTATACTTCTTCGTAAGACGATAGAGATGATCAGATGTAGCCACTGATTCATCTAAGCTATAGGACCCATGTAGGATACAAGTCCAGCTAAGGTATCAGTCCCACAAAGGATACAAGACCAGCTACTCTGCCAGACCCATGTAGGATACAGGTACAGACTCAAATACTGCCGGACCCACATAGGATTCAAGAACAGTATTCACGTACTGTCGGACCCACAAAGGATACAGGAATAGTAGTCATTGCCATCGAACCCATGGAGTATTCCAGTATGGTCGTTGTCGCTGCTGAACCCACGTAGGATTTCAGTACAGTCGTCATCCTCATCGCAGTCGCAGCCAGCTCTAGGGTTCCCGCACACAGCATGCTCAATTCCAGAAGGGTCCGATCCACGAGCCAAGGGGGTCGATACATCAACTGACACGTAGTCCAGAGTTGACGTACCCCAAAGTTCCTTCTCGACAAAAGGAACTCAACTTGACAGATGACGCGTCAATCGGATGCTTGGTCTGAGAGTTATTGGCTTTTTTGTTCTAGGGGCCCCGTTAGTTTTTTAGTCAAATCCAACCCGACTGTACTCCAACTACATCCAAACCTCGAATGGAGTAAGCCAAAAGGTCCGTCTCACTAAGAGGAATCCAATAAAGTCGACGACACGTCGATCGGACGTCCGGAGCTCAAGTTATAGGCGTTTCCGCTCTAAGGTCCCGGTTGGTTTCGTGTTTGAACCAACCCGACCATACCCAAAGTTATCCAAAAACTTGGGTGTAATATACTGAAACGACCATCTCGATCCTAGGATCGTATCACATCTGACAATGCATCAATTAGAGCTCCGTAGCCCATGTTACGGGCGTTTAAACGAATCCATCCGATTTTATGGTGTTTGGGCCAGGACCGACCCGACCCAGAACCCCCTGGGTCGGCCCGAACCGGGTCGACCCAACCCTGGTCCGGGTCCGGCCCATTAGGGCGCAACCCAGTCTGGCCGGCAGGGCCCGACCCTATCAGCGCGAGCAACCCGGCCAGGTGCGGCCGGTCCGGCCTGGGCGGCTCGGCGCTGGCCGAGCGGGGCGGAAAGGGGGGGGGGGGCTGCCCCCCTCGTGATTGAGGAAACGACCCCCCATGGGGGCCCACCTCGTTGCCAGCCGGGGGTTACAACCCTCGGATTTTCTGAAACCGGTCGGCCAAATTGGCCAGTCGAGGTACCACCGTGGGACCCCCGTGGGTCCCGCCATCCATGCGCCGGTGGCCGGCGGTTCCGGCCGCCCCTCCCTGCACCACTGTGACTTTAGGCTGCGGCCTTGTCCGGCCGGCGCAGCGCGACGGCACAACGCCCTTCTACCACGGCCTGCCCTGGCCGTGGCCCTTCATGATGCTCCGACGCGGTATGATGGCGCCGCGCCCCTCTGTCATGGCCCATCCTTGGCCGCGGCTTCCTAAGGCTTCACTGGGGAGGCGTGACGGAAAAACACACTTTTTTCGCATTCATCCTCATTCCCGCATAGTGCCTTTTCACCGCGCCGCCTCCGTTCCACACCATGTCGATGATCAACAACAAGGGGAGGAGGATCGGCCGTGTTTGTGTGGTCCTACCTCCACCCGTTAATTTGATAACAGGTGGCTAAATTAACATAAATCAACTTCGACAAGCAAGGCACAAATTTAATCCATTAAATTTGAACTTAAAAC
This sequence comes from Viscum album, assembly GCA_963277665.1. Classification (NCBI taxonomy): domain Eukaryota; kingdom Viridiplantae; phylum Streptophyta; class Magnoliopsida; order Santalales; family Viscaceae; genus Viscum; species Viscum album. Next base: position 278,800,652 of record OY728127.1, read on the forward strand.
CCCTACGTTGAAGAAGTCATCAAAAGAAGATTGTCGCAGGAAACGGCGTCGCGAAGGTGGTTCGTTGACGGTGTTGGTGAGCATCCAAGAAGAGGATTTCTCCACACACCGGCTGCAGAGAAGGGAGAGATCGACATGTCGTCTCTCATTGGTGCTCCGACATTCTTCAACAAGGAAGAAGTTGTTCTTCATGACCGCAAGAGTTCTCTCCTCTTTTCCACACAACGTATCCACCAACAATAAAATAAGACCTAGTTTTATTTTATTCACACACAAACACACATGCCAACATTAATTTTAAAATCAAATGATGTCATTCGATTAATTGACATAATTGAAGAGCATTTAACAATAAAATTAATTGTGAGAGTTGACATGTCATTAAATTGGGGGAGTGGGTGAGTTACAAATTAAATTACGAGAGGGAGTTTAAATGGAAATGAAGGGGTGGGGCTCATGTGGAGCCCACTTCACTAATATCCCACATAGTGGTGTTAGGTTGTAGTGGGTCCCACTCTAACTTCCATGCATAGGTTATAACTACTTAGAATAGAAATAAAAATTGTAGCACAAATTTTTATTTCACTCATTAGTTAACCCCTTTATTTAATAAACTCACCCGAGCAAACGCAACTCCAGAAAAGGTGTTCCTAAGTAATTATCAGCGCTGTGGTTTCATCGGTGCCCTCGGATGTCGATTTCGAGCATCGATTCAAAAGTTAGGAAATCCCGCTCGTTCGTTTACTGAACGTACCCGAGATCAACTTCGGTAAATGATTCTTGGCACACCGGGCCTCAGAATCAGGTGCCTTCAGAAACAGCGTACTCGTAAAAGCCCAATGAAATTAAGAAAAAATATTCCTTCAAATTTATGGTGCTTTACATTACTCCCAACTCAGGTCTTTACTTCCCCGTAAAGATAAATCACAAACCAGGGGAACAAATGAGGGCACTGAGCACGTATCTCAGCCTCCCGCTCCCAAATGCTCTCCTGGAGGTTCTCATGCTGCCACCGGATGCGTACTAAAGAAATAGACCACCCATGTATTACCCTCTCCTGTCGATCCTCGATATCCACTAGGACCTCTGAAAAAGTCGCCCCGTCATCAATGTCCAGCTCCCCATGATCGATGATATGTGTCTGGTCGTGCACGTATCTCATTAGTTGAGATACATGGAAAATGTCGTGCGCCCGGTACAACTGAGGTGGTAGAGCCATGCGATAATCCACCTCACCTATCTGGTTGAGAACATGAAATGGTCTGATGAAGCGTTGAGATAACTTGCCGCCCCAGCCAAATCTTCGTAATCCACGTCGAGGTGAGACCCGCAAGAAGACGTGGTCACCATTCTCAAAATCTAGTGGTCTTCGACTCCTGTCAGCATAAGACTTCTTTCAGCTATGAGTTGTCCTCATCTACTCCTGGATGACCTGGACCATCTCTGTCGTGGCCTGGGCCATCTCTGGTCCCACAAGTGCTGACTCCCCAGGGTCTGTCCAGCACAGAGGTGATATGCAAGGTCGTCCGTACAATGCCTCGTATGGCGCCATCCCGATGGTGGGGTGGTAGCTGTTGTTGTACAAAAACTCCACCAAGGGTAGGTGATCCTCCCAGCAGTGACCAAAGTCGAGGACACAAGCATAGAGCATGTCCTCGAGAGTCTGAATGATCCTCTCTGTCTGACCATCCATCTGAGGGTGAAAGGCGGTGCTCAGACGTAGCTACATCCTGAATGCCTCCTATTGCCCCTTCCAAAGCCAGGAAGTAAAGTGATCAACATGACCGGAGACGATAGATGATGGCACACCATGAAGTCGTACGATCTCCTGAATGTAGAGGCGTCCCAAGCTCTTCATGGAGCCCTGCTCACTGATGGGAAAAAAGTGGGCTGACATGGTGATTTGGTCGACAATCACCAAAATAGAGGCATGACCTTTGGAAGTACGTGGAAGTCCAGTCACGAAATCCATAGATATCCTGTCACACTTCCACTCCGGGACCTCCAACGGCTTTACCAAGCCTACTAGTACCTAGTGCTCCACCTTCATCTGCTGATAGGTAAGGCATCAAGAAATGAACTCTGCCACAACCTTCTTCATACCCAGCCACCAGTGCTATCGTCTGAGATCCTGGTACATCTTCGCTACCCATGGATGTACCTCTAAAGGGGAAGTGTGAAACTCTCTCAGAACATCCACCTGTAAAGCAACTGGTACCATGGTACGTCCTCTAAAAAGGACGTCGTTATCTCCTCTTATAGAGAATCCATCAGGTGCATGTCCTGAGGATATCTGTGCACGCCACGTCTCACAGTCAACGTCCCCACGCTGTGCCTCTCTGACCCACTGTAGTAGAGGAGGGGTGACTGTGAGTTATTTCAAAAAGGATGCTCCACTTTTATCCACGAAGGATATCTGCAAATCATCTAGATGCTCTGTCGCCTCCCCAAGTAGCTGAATGCCCGTCCTCCGGCTGATAGAATCAGCTACTACATTCGCATTTCCAAGAGTATAGACTATCTCAAAGTCATCGTCCTGGAGGAACTCGATCCATCGCCGCTGTCTCAGGATCAGGTCCTTCTGCGGGAAGATGTACCTGAGACTCTGGTGGTCAGAGTAGACTATAAAGCGCTCTCCTATCAGATAGTGTCACCACATCATCAGAGCGAAGACCACTGCTACTAACTCCAGGTCATGGGTAGCATATTTCTACTCAAGATGACTCAACTGTCATGATCCATAAGTGATCACTGCCCACTCCTGCATCAGGACACATCCGAGTCCGGTCCCTGATGCGTCGCAGTAGACTACGTACCCTACTCCCTCCTCTGGTAGCCTCAAGATAGGTGGGCTGGTCAATCTTTGTCTCAGCTCTTGGAAGCTCTGCGGACAACTATCTGACCACATGAAGGGTTTACCCTTCTTCTTCAAAGCTGATAGTGGTGATGCAACTCTGGATAAGTCGGGTAAGAATCTCCGTTAGTAACCAGCTAGACCCAAGAAACTCCGCACCTCCGTCACGCTCCTGGGTGGATCCCAAGCTAGCATTGCCTCGATCTTCACAGGATCCACCGCAACTCCCGCCTCAGAGATGACATGTCCCAAGAAGTGGACCTCATGTATCCAGAACTGAAACTTCGAGAGAATACCATAAATCTTGTGCTCTCAGAGTGTGTCTAGTAAACCCGCAAGTGGTAGGCTTGCTCCTCCTCAGTGGTCGAGTATATCAAAATGTCGTTGATAAATACCCTGACAAATCAATCGAGGTAAGGCTGAACGATCCTGTTCATGAGACTCATGAACACTTATGGAGCATTGGTTACGCCGAAGGGCATAACCAAGAACTCATAGTGGCCACACTGACATCTGAAGGCCGTCTTCTGCACATCCTCGTCTCGAACTCTGAGATGATGATAGCCTGACCTGAGATCTATCTTCGAGAACCATCGTGATCCCTTGAGCTGATCGAAGAGGTCATCAATCCTAGGTAGCAGATACTTGTTCCTCACGGTCACCTGGTTCAGGCGACGGTAATCGACACACAATCTCAAGATCCGGTCTGCCTTCTTGGCGAACAAAATCAGGGAAGCCCAGGGTAAAACACTGGGTCGGATGAATCCCTTTCCCTGCAAGTCCTCCAGCTGAACCCATAGCTCTCGAAGCTCAGTGGGATCCATCTGATATGCTGGAGTGGATATCAGAGCTGTTCCAGGGTACATGTCAATGTAGAATCCTACCTCTCTGCGAGGAGGTAGTCATGGAACGTCGTTAGGGAAAACGTCCGCATACTGATCCACCACTACAAGAAAACTAGGACTCCGCACGACAACTGCTCCTTGGATGAGGATAGCTAAATGATGAGTGATCAGCTGTCCTCTCCTGTGCGTGAGTCCATCCTACGCTGTAAAGGCTCCCTTCTCGCCGGTGAAGGTGAACCTCCTCTCATCGGTGCAGACACACCACACATTTTTCCTAATACAGTCGATTTGAGCATGGACTGTAGATAACCAATCCATGCCCAAGATGACGTCATAAGGCCTCGATGCTACTATAAGAATATCCTAGCTGAATATCTCGCCTCCTAGAGTATGCTCACACTACTTCCACCAGTGTGTAATCGTCGAGTTTTCTCCGGTAGGAGTCTCTGTCCATAAGGATCGAGCCAACAGCTCCGTCGGAATCTCCGAGCTCCGAAAAAGGGCATCGGCAATGAAAGAATGACTCTCTCATGTGTTTATAAGAACTGCAGAAAGGGTGGAGTAGACAAAGATAATACCTTGAATAATCTCTAGCACACCATGGTCGTAGGACTCCGCTGCCAGAAGCTGAGCCTGCCTCTGCCCGCCAGCTCCCTGGGGTCGGGGTGGACCTCGTGGTGGTGGTGGTGGTAAAGCCTCAAAGCGTCGCCCACCACCTGCTGCTCGGCCAACTCCTCTGCCTCATCCGCCTGCTCCCTGTGGACCACCATGGTCAACCCTCTGCCTCTGCCTGGGTGGTCCTTCAACCTTCTGCTACTCCTCTGCACAGCTGGTCGGGCAGTCACGAGCCAGGTGGCCCTGCCCGCTGCATGTGTAGCATTGTCTGCTCCTCGAAAGGCTGGCTCTGCGCCATGTGACCCGCACCTCTGAGCCAGTGTCATGAGGTCGTCCGCCTACTGGTCTGGTCCTCCTAGACCCCTGTGATGTCCGTCGACTTCCAGCTGCAGAAGACTCTACTACGTGTCGCCCTGCGGTAGGTCTCGCTGCTGGTGTAGGCTTAGCAAGAAATCTATCTATGGGAAGGGCCCACTCCAGTAATCATGACTGCATCGGAATACTGAGGGAGATCATTGATGCCCTGATCTCATGCCTCAGTCCCTGCTCGAAGGTCCGAGCCCGGAAGAATGGGTCTCGTGCCATGTTTGTAGAATTTCGTGAGAGATCGGTAAATCTCACCGAGTACTGGGCTACCGTCATGCTGCCATGCCGCAGTTGTATTAGCTCCTGAATGCGCACCGCATAGAGGGTGGCTGGGACGAGCTCCGAGCGAAAGAGGCTCTCAATGTCCGACCAAAGGAGAGATGCCTTGTCATGCACTTGGAGCATCAGGATTCACCATCTGCCTGCTGCTGCGTGCAGGAGGATCACTGCAAGGATAGCTAGGTGGTCAGCTGGTGTCCCCACTAACCTAAAAACTCATACAACAGACTCCATCTAATCCTCGGCTGCCTGAGGGACCGTCTCCCCACGGAACCTGGGCGGTCTCTGATGCTGAAACTCGTGCAGTGCACAAAGGTGACGTGCACTCTTAGTGGCTGGGGTTGGTGGCATTGGTGGATCAGTGGGTAGAGGTACCGACGGTGCCTCCGCTGTAAAAGGTTCATGCACCGATGCCTCATCGCTCAGTGGGTTGTCATCTTGCACAAGACTCTGAACCATAGCTGGCTGCTATCGTGGGGCCATCCTAAAAAGAAATTGGTGCGCCATGGTCAATACAGTATACCTGGTGAGCTGACAAATAGTAATCAAAAAGAAAACGTTTGAAACACACATGCAATCAGTGTTTTCATGCACTGAGTCGGAAATCAGTAGTCAGGGTCCTGGTGTACAGATACGTCAGCCGCCGCACCAACACTGGACTCCCTAGACTGATAACCACACTTAATTCCCTGAACACTATTACTTCAAATAGAAGAAAGATCAGAGTCCTGAGTTCTGCGGTAGAACCAAAATCCCCTGATACCAATTTTTCATGACCTATCCTCAAGGCCCATGCCGTGACTACCCCAAGACCTCCTTCCATAGGCCAGGGGCTGACGACTTACACCAAAGGCATAAATCCTGATAAAAGGGAACAAATTTCCATTATAAAGTAAAAAAACACTACAGAGGAAGCAAGCTGAAGTAAACACTAAGTAAACTGGGTACAACAATAAGCGATGGAATGTAAATACAACCCCAACTGAAGTAAAGTACAACTAAAAGAAAATGTACAGCAAATAAAAAGTGAAGAAGCAACTCCGAGCCATCCACTGGAAATCCCACCTGAAGGGTGGGTATAGATATCCTAGTCATCTCCTCGGGTGCAGCCGTCCACTCCGTGTATGTCCCGCCCAGTGTTCTACCTCCAGGTACCGACTTTCTCCACTACCCTCAACCATGATTAGCGTTGTCCGTCTTCTGCATCCAACACAACATGGTGTGGGCATAGCCCATGCAGGGGTGAGTATACGCTACTCAGTAGGGACCCTGAGACCCCCTAAGGTCTCCCATAATCCACAAAGGATAATGCACAAAGGAATGATACAATCACAAAGTAACAAACAACTCTACTTAGGTATATGCCCATACATATACCTAAGTCATCAATTCCAGTTCGGCTCTAAAATACGAGCCTATGTTCGATCTAGTCCACATAGGATAGCACAATCCAATCCACACAGGATAACACAACCCAATCCACTTTGGAAAACAAGTCAATCATATCGAAGATAATGATAGAAAAGTCAAGACTCAGCTCAAACAGGTATACTTCTTCATAAGATGATAGAGATGATTAGTTGTAGCCAATGATTCATCTAAGCTGTCTTACCCACGTAGGATACAAGACCAGCTGAGCTGTCAGACCCACAAAGGATACAAGACCAGCTACTCTGTCGGACCCACGTAGGATACAAGAACAGTAGTCATGTACTGCCGGACCCACAAAGGATACAAGAACAGTAGTCATCGCCATCGAACCCACTGAGGATTCCAGTACGGTCGTCGTCACTGCCGAGCCCATGGAGGATTTCAGTACAATCGACATCGTCGTCGCAGTCGCAGCCAGCTCTAGGGTCCCCGTACACAGCATGCCTGATTCCGGGAGGGTCCGATCCATGATCCAATGGTGTCGATACATCAACTGACACATAGTCTGGAGTTCATGTACCCCAAAGTTCAGTCTCGACAAAAGGAACTCAACGCGACAAATGGCGCGTCAATCGGACGCCCGGTTTTTGAGTTATTGGCCTTTTCATTCTAGGGGGCCAGTTGGGTTTTAAGTCAAAACAAGCCCGACCATAATACAACTGTGTCCAAACCTTGAGTGGAGTAAGCCAAAAGGTCCATCTCACTAAGAGGAATCCAAAAAAGTTGACGGCACATCGATCGGACGTCCGGAGCTCAATTTATAAGCGTTTCCGCTACGAGGGCCCAGTTGGTTTCGTGTTCGAACCAACCCGGCCATAACCAAAGGTCTTCAAAACATTTAGTGTATTATGCAGAATCTACCGACTCAATCCACTGATCGCATCGCATCTGACGGTGCGTCAGTCGTAGGTCCGTATCCCAAGTTACATGCGTTTAAACGAATCAATCCGATTTAAGGGGGTTGGGGCCCAGCCCAGAACCCCCTGGGTCGGCCAGAACCGGGTCAAACAGACCCGGGTCCGGGTCCGTCCCATTAGGGCGTGGCCTGGCCCGGTCCAGCCGGCGTGGCCCGGTACAACCGGCGCGGCCCGGCCCGGTGCGATCGGTCCGGCCGGGGCGGCTCGGCGCTGGCTGAGCGGGGTGGAAGGGGGGCTGCCCCCCTCATGATTGAAGAAACGCCCCCCCATGGGTTCCTGCCTCTTTGCCAGCCGGGGGTTACGACCCCTGGATTTTCCGAAAATGGCTGGACAAACTGGCCGGCCAGGGTGCCACCGCGGGACCGCTATGGGTCCCGCCTTCTATGCACCGGTGGCCGGCGGTTCCGGATGCCCCTCCCTGCACTGTCGCGGCCTTGTCCGACCGACACGGTGCGCGGCGTCACGCCCCTCCACCGTGGCCCACCCCGGCCGTGACCCTCCGTGATGCTCCGGCGCGGCGCGATGGTGCCGCGGTCCTCCTCCGCGGCCCGTCCTTGGCTGTAGCTTCCTATGGCTTCGCCGGCACGGCGCGACGGCGCCACGTACTTTCTCCGTATTCATCCTCATCCCCGCACGGTTCCGTTGCACCGCACCACCTCCGTTCCAAACCACGTCGATGATCAACAACAAGGGTAGGAGGATCGGGCGTGTTTGTGCGGTCCGACCTCCTCCCATTAATTTGATAACATGTAGCTAAATTAACATAAAACAACGTCGAAAAGCAAGGCACAAATTTAATCCATTAAATTTGAACTTAAAACCCCTACCTCGAAGAAGTCGTCGAAAGAATATTGTCGCGGGAAACGGCGTCGCGAGGGTGGTTCGTTAACAGCGTTGGCGAGCGTCCAAGAAGAATATGTCGTCTCACACTGGCTATAGAGAAGGGAGAGATCAGCACGTCTTCTCTCCTTGGTGTTCCGGCATTCTTCGCGTTCTTCAACGAGGAAGAAGTTGTTCTTCAAGACCACAAGAGTTCTCTCCTCTTTTCCACACAACGTATCCACCAATAATAAAATAAGACCTTGTCTTATTTTATTCACACACACACATGCCAAAATTAATTTTAAAATCAAAGGATCTCATTCAATTAATTGACTTAATTGAAGAGCGTTTAACAATAAAATTAATTGCGAGAGTTGACATGTCATTAAATTGGGGGAGTGGGTGAGTTAGAAATTAAATTACGAGAGGGGGGTCAAATGGAAATGAAGGGGTGGGTCTTGTGTGGGCCCCACTTCACTAATATCCCACCTAGTGGAGTTAGGATGTAGTGGGTCCCACTCCAACTTCCATGCATAGGTTATAACTACTTAGAATAGAAATAAAAATTGTAGCACAAATTTTTATTTCACTCATCTGTTAACCCATTTATTTAATAACCTCACCCGAGCAAACTCAACTCCAGAAAAGGTGTTCCTAAACAATTACCAGCGATGCGGTTTCATCGGTGCCCTTAGATTTTGGTTCTGAGAACCTGTTCAAATGTTAGGAAAACCCACTTGTTCGTTTAATGAACGTAACCGAGCTTAACTTCAGAAAATGATTCCAGGCACACCGGGCCTCAGAATCAGGTGCCGTCAGAAATAGCATACTCGTAAAATCCCAAAGAAATTAAGAAACAAAATTTCTTGTAATTTACGGGTCTTTACAATATATTATATGAATTACTTGTGTCCTTTTGCGACCCATTTGTTAATTTTTCCACATTAAAATCAGTTTCAGGTAGTATGTTCTATGTTTTTTGTGTGTGTTTTGATTTTGAATTTTCATTCAAATTAACATGATCATTGTTCCATAATCTCCATAATTTTAAACATTACATAAATATCATATATATTTAGTATATATTTATTTATATAAATACATAAATTATATATATATATATATATATGTAATAAGATACAATATTCATGGAGAAGTTAGGTGTTGTGTGCAGATAAATGATGTTTCTATCTATTAACGGATAAAAAAAATTAAATAATATATTACCATTAAATATTATTTTTAATTTAATAAATATGACATATATTTATATTAATTCTCTTTATTACATTCCTTCCAATGTATTATTCATGAATGATTACATAATTTTGTGAGGTGGTAGTCTGTCGAACACACCAACGCCGTTACATATTATGTAGGTAATGGAATGTAAGGTGGTATATATGATATTTTAATTATATAATAATTATTATATCATAAATATAAGATATATATATAAACATTAGATATATCATTATATACATTTGGGATAATTAGTGAGGTAAAATAAATTGTTTCTATTTGTTAGGAGATAGTCTTCTATACACATGATAAAGGATTCAATTTCCTAATTGATGGAGGAGGTGACTGATTTAAGTCATTACCTGGAGGTAAATAAATTTATATATATCTAATATAATGAGTATATTATTTCATAATGGTTTAATAGTATTTTAATTAGGTGGATTAAGAAATAAAATAAAAGGCTCGATTAGGACATTACCTTTTCTTCAGATAAATTCTTTTGGTTTTCACTAAAAACCTTCCAATATTCAAATTATGAACAAAAAATGGATTCTATGATGTGTTTAAGTGAATTTGGGATTTCATTTGGGTTGGTATTGTCAAATATAATTGGTTTTAAAAGTGTGAAAAGTATATGTTATGGGTGACCTTTTATAATTGGAGGGGATGCCACACGTTGATTTTTTTTGAAAAGGATTCCCCCTATGTTTTTCTCCTTCCAAAAGACTCAAAAATGGAATTTTTTACAAACTTAGAAGATAAAATATATAAATGTGACCATAAAATAATAATTTTATAATTTTCCATCATTTTGAATCCTTATCTTTTATATTTAACCCCAAATTATCCAGTTTTTACATTAATCGTAGTAATTAATTTTTACTCTTTTCACTATTCATTATCTAAAAAAATTAAGATTAACATATAATACAACATAAGTTACGGGGTTTAAAAATTTTGAATAATTTTTTTTCAAATTCAACTAATATATTTTTTATAATATCATTTTAAATTAAAACCAGATCAGTGTCGAAAAAATAGTTCTATAAAAAAAATACATATTCAAATGTAAAAAACAATTATATAAAATGACAATATAAAATTGATTCCAATTTAATTATTTGGATTAATAAATATACAACTTAACTAATGTTACATTTCAATATAAATTATTATAAAATAGGGATTTTAAATGACCTTAAATAGAATGATTTTTTTAATAAAAATAGTATTTTTCTTTATTTAGTGAAAAATGAAATTTTTAGAAAAATCCAAAACATTTACCCTATGATTGTTTTGATATTCTAATATGAAAAACATAGTTTCATTTTTTAAAATAAAATTTTTAAACTTTTGATAATTTAATTTAAATTATTTTTTCAATGTGAGACTAAACCATCATTTATAAAAATACACTTTTTTGGAAACCAGACCTTTTTAATTTAAATGTTTTTTATTTTATTTCCAATCAAATGGAAATAATTTAATTTATTTTATACATGTGTAAACAATTTAATTTTCATAATTTATTTTGTTTTATACATACCAACCAATTTAGAGGCTATGTAATTTCTTTTCATTTAGATTCAAGGATTCATATTCCACAACCTATCAATATGATTAAATTTATTTAAAATTAAATATATCATAATGTCCTGGGGTGTTACATTCTATTATATGATTGTTTCCTCATGTAACATTGTCTACTGAATTTTTTTATATCTTAATATATCATATTTTTACATTTGATCCACCTTATATAGATTGTGTCTAAATAATTTAATCTTGACCTCAATAATGAAGTATTTAACATTCAAAATAATTTTTTTGGAAAGTGAAATAAAAATGGGTTAAAATAATTCTATTAAAAATATTAAAGTAAATATGAAATTTATTAGGTAAATAATATTCCCTATAAGAGAAAATTCATGACAATTTATGATATATACCTATATGAAAATCAGAAATAATTATAAAGGGTGATTAAGACAATTTATTGGAAAAAAGTGAATTATTAATGGAATGTTAATGACGTATAAATTATATATATATATATATATTTAATTCTTTAAAAGTGTAATTAATTAATATAATATTAATATAATTTGATAAAAGTTTGATTTCAAGATCCTTTTTCTAAATTTGAGGTGCTATTTTTCGTTTCAAGAATAAAATGAAATATACACAATATATATTTTTTATTTCCACAAGAAAAATTTCATTATTTATTTCTACTTTGATCAATTTATAACTCATCTATTTCTTTATGAAATTAATTTCCAAAGAAAAAAAATTATTCATGAAACAAAATATTTATATTTTATAGGATCATAAGATCTATAAGAGAGTAACAAGTTATTCCTCATATCTTTATTAAAACGAAAATTGTTAGCAAAAAGTATGATAATATCCCAAATGAATATGAATATAATAATACCTCAAAATAATAAAATTAATCAAAGGGATTAAAATTGATCATTCGTTAAATAAATTACCCTGTATCTAATATAACCACAATAACCTCAAAAGGAATAAATATTTTAAACTCAAAGGTTATTTTAATCCCTTTCAACTTACATCTCCAAAAATAGTAGTATTCCTTAATAATCCCTAATGTGAAATGAAATGGTTATATATAGTTCAACCCAATAAAACATCTCACAAAATTTCATTTGTCTCCATAAAATTAAATAATTTGATCCAATAATATGTATCATGAAAATAGGTTTAATGCTTCACCTTCAAATACGTTAAGTAAAAACTATGTTTTATTAACCAGTATGTTTTATAGGATAGTGGTAGCCATTGCACCCTTATTCCCCATTGGTTTTGTCTTTATTCCCTTTGTCCTTGCCAGATGCAACGATGTTCCACCTAGCTTATGAGTTTTCATTTTTCTTAAACAATAGAAAATCTTATGTTTTGATCATATTCATTATTCTCTATGATCCTATAACATTATCAAGAATTGATGATCATTATCAAAACTGAAAATTATCATCAAATCATATTTTTTTTCACAATGGTTTTCTATACATCTCATTTTTTCAACAAAATAAACTAATTACCTCAAGATCAATTACATCTCGATGAACATATTTTCCTCATTTATTCTTTTTCCTATATAGTATTACATTGCAATTAAATCAATTTTCTAAATTTTATTGAAAAATTATCCATATTATAATAATAAAATTTATTAGAAAATCTATAACAAAATCCTTATATATATATATATTTCATGACTCAATAATTTTTCAAATCCAGTAAATAAACATTTCAATCATTCCACATCATTCTTAGTTCATTAATTAGGAATCATCATATTATTCTTTAATAACTCCATAAATTCATATAAAGTTGTTAATCTATTCATCATTAATAGAAAAAACCTTATTTATAAAACTTATTGATAATATTCTTAAGCATTCCCTCTAGGATAATGATTTTTAAAATTATGATTATTTCCACATTTAGAAAATTCAACTATTGATGTTGATATAAGGAAGCCTTAATTATCATCAATTGTATTTAATGAAATTATCTTTTTTGTTTAAAATTAATTAATGTATTCCCTTCTTCTCCACAAATAATACATGCTCCCTTACATTGATACCTTCTCTTGGGTTCTTCTTCCTTCATTCATGACATGTTGAAAACTGAATTTTCATTCTTCTAAAGTCTCCACCATCATAATTCTCAGTGAAATATATCCTTATCTTCTTTGGTGATTTCAATAGTTGGTTAGGATAAATGTTATTATCATATAAGATGATAAATGATAAGTAATAATTACAATATTCCTTACACCAAATAGCATACCCTTTAGTTTCTGATAAACACATTTTCTATCATATTCATTGTTACCCTAGTTCATTTTTCATCTTTCCAATGACTAAAACCATATATCAAAGTATGATAAATAATAACCATAGTTGTAAACCACATAATCATGAAAATTTATTTATAGGATTTATAAATCATTATACCTTATTTTCAATCTATGAAACATTATATTTATCCTTTTTCATTCATGGTTATCATCTACTAAAATCATTCATGATGGTTCATAATGAGTTTTTGAATTTCCAAAGAATATCCCCTAGGAGTATCAAACTAGTTGTGCATTAAGATCCATTTTATTACCAGGTAACATTTGAATAAAGATCAACACACATTTCTCAGAGTTACTACCCCAACATATATCTATTCCAAAACCACATCCCCTTGCAGTATATATGTAGGGATTCCATTTCATGGAAACCACACATTATTAGCCAAAAAAATAGATTATCTGTTCTTAAAAATATAATTATACTTATATAAAGAGAATGGAATTATAGGAGGAGCTCAAAGAGACTTCTAGATGGATAAATAAACAATGGTGAAATCTTGTTAATGTCCCAATTTTCTTATCAAAATTCACATGGTGTAGATACACCCGGAATGGGATGAAAATAAGAAAACATGATAGATGTTTTGTTTATTTGGATGATCAAGGTGATGGTCATTGGATATTTGGATTTACACTCTCTAAACGTCACTCTAATCACAACCCTATTATTTTGGATATCAATAAACAATTAAAAATGTCAGGTCCTATACCATTTTGGTTTACCAATGGGTGGATTTTGGCTCCTAGATTAAGGGAATTTTTTCTAGAATCTTCGAATATTGGTCATATTTGGAGCCCCCTTTAGAGGATGGTTGAGAAATTAAAACATCTCATCGAATGGAGGAGAAAATCATTTTCTGAAATTTATTTTGACATTAAGGTTACTAAGGAGTATCTTTCTTGTATTCAGATTCAAAATCAGCAATAGAATACCACATCTCGAGTAGAAGGCATGGCTCATAACAATATGGATGACTTATTAATGATCAAATAAAGGATGGTTAGAGATCAGATGAATGTTATATGATTAAAATTTTGAGATATTAATTCTAAATTCTTCAACAGATAACATAAAGTGAAAAGAGAACGAGAAAGGGATATGGAAATCAGCATTAATAGTCATCTTGGTGGTTATGAAAATGAGATTTCATTGGAGTTTGTGGAACATTTTAAGGGTTATATTCTAATTATGGGAAGGTCAATACACACAAAATGGTTGGGAACATAACTTCATTCATTGAAGAGCATGATAATCAATATTTTGTAACCCCTTCACTCAAAGAGGAAATTAGAGTAGTTATTCTATCTATTAATGTGGAGAGTTCTCCTGGTCCATATGGGTTTACTAAAAAAAATTCATATCTTATTGGGATTTTTTGCAGGATGATATCACCCAAGACATAAAGGATTTCATTATTCACTATTACTTACCATGTGGGATGAATTCATGTTTCATTTCCCTATTACCCAAGAAAGGAAATTCCCTTGATATAATGATTTTCAGGCTAGTTGCACTTTGGAATACTATTCCTAGGCTCAATATCAAGATACTCATGAATGGAATGGGACTGATGGTTGGTGACATGATCACTGTAAATAAATTAGTTATTTTTCATAGAAGAAATATTCAGGATTGTCTCTTCACTACCTCAGAATGTGTCGACCTCATGAGGTGGTAGATGACATAAGAAAACACTGCACTAATAATTCCCATCTCGAAGGTATTTGACACAATAAAATGGAGTTTTCTCTTGGATGTCCTAGAATGGTAAATCTTCTCTAATGTGTTCATTAAGATGATTAATACCATTCTTTGTTCATGAAATATTTCTATTCTTATAAATGCTACACCCAGAGTGTTATTCCCCAAACTAGAAGTGTGTGACAAGGTGACCTGCTCTCTAGCCTTTTATTAAATATTACAGAATATTACATTAGAAGATTCATTAAGGACCTTTCTCATAAGGGTATCTACAAGAAAGTTAAGGCTGTCACGAATGATTCTTCTTCATCCCATTTTTTATATGCCGATGAAATTTTATTTCTTGGAAAGGCTTCATGGAGAACTATATCCTCTATCAAGGCCCTCTTTAAACACTATTAAGTGGTGGCTGGTCAAGAAATTAGTAGGGGTATGTCCTTCATTTTCTATGGTAATGGAGTAATGGATGGGAAATAGATCAGGATAATTAGATGTCTTGGGGTGAAAAAGGGATCTTTTCTCTTTCACTATCTTTGATTTCTCTTATTTTGGGGAAAGGTAAAGTAGAAAAATCTAGAGGGAATGTATTTCGGTATTGTGAATCAACTTTCTAGATAGAAATGGAACGTAATTTCCATGGCTGTGAGGGTATGTCATTCTAATTTAGTGATAAAATATATGTTTTTTGTATTCAATTTCAAATTAATTATGGCATAGGGATGTCATCAAGGATTTTCAAATCATGGTATGGTATTTTATTTGGATAGGGCCAAACCATGAGTGGAAGCTTTTCATCCATACTACAACTAGACCTTTTATCAGCACAAAAAACTGACATTAACAGCGCTAGAAATGCACTGTTAATGCTGATGTAGATAAAGGGTAGGGGGTCCCTTTATCAGTACTTTTTTTAGCACTTATAACGGTGGAGTTTATCAGTATTTTTCGGAGCGCTAATAAAGGGGACCCCCTTTATCTACACTGGAATTAATAGTGATTTTCTAGCATTGATTATAGGGCCCTTTATCAGTAGTCTTTTAGTGCTGTTATAGGTGTCCTTCATCAGCACTCAAAAAAGAACTGATAAAGGCACCTTCCCCTACACCTACACAACCAGCACCTTCACACCAGCACACCTACACAAACAAGAACCTACACACCTGCACAAAATATCACCTCCACACCTGCAAAAAATAGCACCCCCACATAATATTTTGACAAACTATGTTATATAAATTTACATTACATCATGAATAAAAAAAATAAACACACTTCTTTATACATTTCAAACAATGTTTTACATGGTTAAAATTACAATTATCCAACAACAGTTATAAACATTAATGTTTCATCCTTTGATATCCATGATCCACTCTCAAAAATTGTTGTCCACGGTATTTTTTGCCGAAAAAAGCATCCAAACTCAAGGAAATAAATTCACCTATATAATAAAACAAATATTATGTTAGTAATACAATAATGAAATAAATTTAAACATTAATATGAAAGACTAAATTAATATGGAAATGTGAAGCTAAAATATGGAAATAATAAACTCAAATTTTTTTATTCAAATAACAATGATAGTGAATAATGTAAAATCAATATGTTTTTGGATGGTTTATCTCATTTAATAAATACTGAATCTTTATCTAATGAAAAGCTTTACTAGTCACACTGTGCATCAGATTGAGGTTCAGTTGATTCATACACATCAAAAATGACTCATGGATTTTTGTCCTAAAGTGTCAAAACAATACGAACGTGTTTTCTCGGTTTGTTGTTTGTCACTTGTGTTGTTTTTCTATAGTTTATGTCAATTTGAAACTGATATCAGACACTTTTAGCCATACCTATCAAAACATGCGTTGGATTGAGGTGTGTTTGATTCATACACATCACAAATGACTCATGGATCTTTGTCCTAAAGTATCAAAACAATCAGAACATGTTTGCTCAGCTTTCCGTATGTCACTTGTGTAGTTTTCTAAAGTTAATGTCAAACTGAAACTGATAGCAGACAGCATTAGCCATTCCGGTCACACCGTGAGTTGGATTGAGGTGCGGTTGATTCTTACACGTCAAAAATGACTCATGGATCATTGTCAAAAAGTATCAAAACAATCCAAAAGCGTTGGATTGGTTTTTTGTATGTCACTTGTGTTGTTTTCTAAAGATAATGTCAATTTCAAACTGATATCAGACAATTGTAGCCATACCGGTCTCACCATGAATCGTATTGATGTTTTGTTGATTCTTACACATCAAAAATTAACCATGGATAATTTTCCTAAAGTATAAAAACAATACGAACACGTTTTGTTGGTTTTCCATATGCCACATGTGTTGTTTTCTAAAGTTAATGTCAATTTCAAACTGATATCAGAAACTTTTAGCCATACCAGTCACACCATGCATTTTATTGAGGTGCAGTAGATTCTTATAAATCACAAATGACTCATGGATCGTTCTCCTAATGTATCAAAACAATTCGAACGCGTTTGATCAGTTTTTTGTATGTCACTTGTTTTTTTTCTAAAGTTAATGTCAAATTGTAAATGCTATCAGACACTTTTACCCATACCGGTCACACCCTGCGTTAGATTGCGGTTTGGTTGATTTTTACACCCCAAAAATTACTCATGGATCGACTTACTAAATTATAAAAAAAAATCCAAACGTGTTTGCTCGGTTTTCCGTATGTAAGTAGTGTTGTTTTCTAAAGTTTGTGTCAATTTGAAACTGATATCAGACACTTTTATCCATACTGGTCACACCCTGCATTGGATTGAGGTGAGGTTGATCCGTACATGGCATAAAGGACTCATGGATTATTGCACTAAATTATCAAAACAATCTGAATGTGTTTGCTCCGCTTTTCGCATGTCACTTGTGTTTTTTTCTAAAGTAAATGTCAATTTGAAACTGATATCAGACACTTTTATCCATACTGGTCACACCTTACATTAGATTGAGGTGCTTTCAATTCCTACACCTCAAAAATAACTCATGCATAGTTTTCTTATAGTATCAAAACAATCCGAATGCATTTTCTTGGATTTTTTTATGTCACTTGTGTGGTTTACTAAACTTAATGTCAATTTCAAACTAATATCAGACACTTTTAGCCATAACGGTCACACCGTGCATCGAATCGATATGTGGTTTATTTTTACACGTCAAAAATAACTCATGTATCGTTTTCCTAAAGTATAATAAAAACCTGAATGCATTTTCTCTATATTCCAAATGTCATTAGTGTTGTTTTCTAAAGTTAATGTCAATTTGAAACTGATATCAGACTCTTTTAGCCATACCAGTCACACCGTGTGTCAGATTGAGGTACGACCGATTCTTAAAAGTTTCAAATGACTCATGGATCATTTTCCAAAAGTATCAAAACAAACCGAACGCGTTTTCTCGGTATTCCGTATGTCAGCAGTGTTTCTTTCTAAAGATTATGTCAATTTGAAACTGATATCAGAAACTTTTAGCCATACTGGTAACACTGTGCATCAAATTGATTTGTTCTTGATTCGTACACATAAAAAATGACACAAGTATCGTTTTCATAATGTATCAAAACAATCCGAATGCGTTTTCTCGGTTTTGCATATGTCACTTGTGTTGTTTTCTAAAGTTAATGTCAATTTGAAACTGATGTCAAACACTTTTAGCCATACCGGTCACACCGTGCATCAGATTGAGGTTTGGTTGATTTGTACACATTACAAATGACTCATGGATCTTTTTCCTAAAGTATAAAATAATCCTAATGCATTTTACCTGTTTTCCATATGTCACTTGTGTTGTTTTCTAATGTTAATGTCAATTTGAAACTGATATCAGACACTTTTATCCATACTAGTAACACCATGCATCGGATTGAGGTGTGTTTGATATGTACATGTCAAAAATGAATCATGGATCATTGTCCTAATGTATCAAAATAATACGAACGTTTTTTCTCGGTTTGTCATATGTCAGTAGTGTTGTTTTCTGAAGTTAATATCAATTTAGAACTTATATTAGACACTTTTATCCATATCGGTCACACCATGCGTCAGATTGATGTGCGATTAATTCTTACACCTCAAAAATGACTCCTAGATCTTTTTCCTAAAGTATCAAAACAATCTGAATGCATTTTCTCAGTTTTCTGTATGTTACTTGTGTTGTTTTTCTAATGTTAATGTCAATTTGAAATTGATATCAGACACTTTTAGACATACCAGTCACACTATGTGTCGTATTGAGGTGTGATTGATCATACACATCACAAATGACTCATCGATCGTTTTCCTAATGTATCAAGACAACCCGAAAGCGTTTTCTCGGTTTTCCGTATGTCACTTGTGTTGTTTTCTAAAGTTAATGTCAATTTGAAACTGATATCAAACACTTTTAGCCATACCGGTCACACCGTGAATCAGATTGAGGTGAGGTTGATTCGTACACCTCAAAAATGACTCAAGGATCATTTTCCTAAAGTATCAAAACAATCCAACTGTGTTCGCTCAATTTTCCCTATGAAACTTGTGTTGTTTTCTAAAGTTAATGTCAATTTGAAAATGATATCAGACACTTTTAATCATACCGGTACCACTATTCATCCGATTGAGGTGTGGTTGATTTGTACACATCACAAATGACTCATGTATCATTTTCATAATGTATCAAAACAATCCGAATGTGTTTTATCGGTTTTTCGTATGTCAATTGTGTTGTTTTCTAAAGTTAATGTCAATTTCAAACTGATATCAGGCACTTTTAGCCATACCGATCACACCTTGCGTCTGATTAATGTGAGATTGATTTGTACACCTCAAAAATAACACATGTATCATTTTCCTAAAGTATCAAGACAATCCAATTGTGTTTTCTTGGTTTTCCGTATGTCACTTTTGTTGTTTTGTAAAGTTCATGTCAATTTCAAACTAATATCAGACACTTTTAGCCATACCGGTGACACCATGCGTCAGATTATGGTGCGGTCGATTCATACACATCACGAATGACTCATGGATCGTTTTCCTAATGTATCAAAACAATCTGAATGCATTTTCTCGTTTTTCTGTATGTCACTTGTGTTGTTTTCTAAATTTAATGTCAATTTGAAACTGATATCAGTCACTGTTATCCGTACTGGTCACACCGTGTTTTCTCAGTTTTCCATATGTTAGTAGTGTTGTTTTCTAAAGTTTATGTCAATTTGAAACAGATATCTGACACTTTTATCCATACCAGTCACACCGTGCATCAGATTGAGGTTCGGTTGATTCGTACACGTCACAAATTACTCATGGATCATTTCCCTAAATTATCAAAACAATCTAATCATGTTTTACTTCTTTTTTGTATGTCACTTGTGTTGTTTTCTAAAGTTAATGTCAATTTGAAATTGATATCAGACACTTTTAGCCATACTGATCACACTGTGCATTAGATTGAGGTTCGGTTGATTCTTACATGTCCCAAATGACTCATAGATAATTTTCCTAATGTATCAAAACAATCCGAATGAATTTTCATAGTTTTTCTTATGTCAGTTGTGTTGTTTTCTAAAGTTAATGTCAATTTCAAACTGATATCAGACACTTTTAGACATACTGGTCACACTGTGCATCAGATTGAAGTGCGGTTTATTCGTACAACAGAAAAATGACTCATGGATCGTTGTCCTAATTTATCGAAACAATCCACACTTGTTTGCTTAGTTTTCCGTATGTCAGTAGTTCATTAGATTATCTCATTAAGTTATTCTTTACTAGAAACTCAAATCATTTCTAAAATCATTTTTCATAATATAAGGATATGAAACATTAGAAAGGGTGATCATAGATTCTCAATAAGTGTATACAAGGGAGATATCAATTATCATATAAAGATAACATAAGTAGTAGGAATTCACCTTCATTGTCCTATTAGTTTACATTCTTCCATCAAGTATGTTGCCCATTCGTTTCTAAACACATCTATATCATCTTGTGAATAGAAGTTTTTGCTACATTAATAGTAGTACTGAAAAAATATAAATACACAAAGGATTAATAATTATTTTAAATGAACTAGTACTTATTTTCAAAAATACCTCTTCAGGGATGCTAGTTTGTTCAAGAAATATGATATAATTAATAAATTTACAATCATAATAACCATAGTCCTTTCCATTTGTTTTTCTCAGACTCTGTAGAAACATCGAAAAAAATAAGTAATATGTTTTGATATGTATTTTGATAGTGTAATATAATTATATATACCCCGATACTTGTCCATTTGATGATCTAATGCACCTTTTCGTCCTTAGAACCTGGATTCATTCCAGCCTTTAGACGTTATTCATACACCACCATATCATAAACGAATCTTCATTAAAAGATAACATAAATTATATAACTAGATATTTAGTTCTCAAATGTTGGATCTAGTGTATTACAAATTGAAAATCGCCATCATGTGGGGTCAGTTTGTTGGATATCCTTGCAATGAATCCAGAAAATAAATCTTTGGAGTATCCAAATTGACTAAAATGATCATCCAATGCGGCCTAAGAACACAAAAAGGAATAAGTAATGATAGAAAAGAAAATATAATTGATATGATAAAAATGTAGAGTTTTACCCTTGAAACGTTGGAATTAAAAAGAACATGTCAGTCATAAATTTTCATTGAAACATTCTGAGCAGGATTGACATTAATTCAACCTGAAATTCGGAATCTATTTCTTTTTGTTGTGTAGACATGGTGTGAGGACTACCGAGTCCAGATTTGTATTCATAGGAAAATCCTTTCAATTGTTTTTCATATATATGCCGGGGAAAAATATAAAATGTATTTATCCATAATTATCATAGTATATCAGCTTCTGTAAAATCAAATCATGAAAACATACGTCATGTATACATTTATAACTAAGGAACCCAACAAGTTGTATGTGATCATTTCAGCTACACCATCAGCACTAACGAAATCAAATGTTTCCTCTCCATACATATCATTTTCACAAATAATTGTGTGATTATTTCCACCTTTCATTTTCGTATCCACATGATCTTGAAATGAAATTCAATTTGGATATAGAATGGGCAGGGTGAAGGTGCACTCAGTAGATCGTTTTGATCGGTTGGTTGATCCTTTTAATCCATTATTTTGTTTTAGCTTCTTCCTTTTGTCCTTATGTAATAACAGTAATCATGTTGTCCCTTTTTTAATTAAATGTTAAAGGTTCTGCTTGAAAAATGAATTGGAAATGAATACCAACTGGTCGATATGTTTTTTTTACAAGATTCGACGGCCAAGCGATGAATGTTCCAACTACTTTTTCCACCGTATGAATGTCGTCATCATCATTTGGAATGGGTAGCTCGGCGCTCGACTCATGAGTTACATTAATGGAAACATTGACATGACCGGTTGGAAGTGTTCAGGAGTGTAGTGTGTGATTCTGCATATTGAACACCATAGCCCTTTCTACAGGGCGATGGGTGGGAGTTGACAGATATAAATCAATGTCATTTTCATCCTGTAGAATATCATTAAAAGTAAGGTATCAGTGTCTATGTGATTCCCATTTCACAGAAACAAATATTAGAACATTTATTACCTCGGTTAAGTCAGGTCTTTGAGGGGAATTTCTCGCCTCAAAGCTGGCGGGGGTGGGGTGGGTTGTTCTTGAGTTGTTTCTTCTTATCGTCTCTCCCCCATCAAAGTTTCTAGCAACTCTCCCTAACATTGGAATTTGTATTCAAGTTTAGATAGTCTATATCACATCGTTTTCATTTCCATAGTTTGTTCATCCTCTTGTTTTTTTCTGTAAATATGTCTGGGGTGTCACCCCAAAAACCCGCACCTATGACGCGGCCATACTGTTCTTGCTGTTTCAAGGCCACTAAAATTTTGTCCGCATCCGGTGTGGGTGTTGTTGACTCCTCTGACACTATAGAATAGAAAATATGGTAAAATAAGTAATCATCGTTATGTAATAGTGATTTAAAGAAAAATATATTTATATTATGTCATACGTACACATGTTTCCACACTTTTTGTGTGTTTTCATCAACAAGTTTCCCCTCTATATTAACATGAGCCTCCTTCCATAACACATGGAGTGGGATAGAAGTGTCTTGGGATTTTGATTCATCAATCTACATATAAACAGAGAGACATGGTTATAGTGTTGTTTTATGTCACATAAAAGTATTACAGTACTTTTAAAATATGTACCAATTGTTTTTCAATTGAAGTATACCCCAACCTTAATTTTCTATAGGGGTACACTAGTTTTTCTCCCCGTTAATTATTTTCATAACTCAGTTGTTTTTTCATAAATAAAAATCTATCAATCAAAGTGATGAATACAAGAAATGTTAAAGAATGTGTTACCAAACACAGTGCACATGAAAAGTATTCTCTGAACAACTGTTGCAAAATGCAACCCATACTCCTTGGGATATCAAGTGTGCATAAATAAGTTGTGGGTGCAGCTGGATTTTCCCTTCAGTATCTTTTAGATGAAATTTCATTAAAATGGTGCAAAATCCCCTATAAACCATTCCTGCCAGTCTTAGTACATATTCTTTGTGCGAGACATCTACTATAAATTTACTCTACAATAGATTATGTAGAGTTAGTCAATATTTCAGTATTTTATTTTATTTTATTTTAATAAATCAAATTAATGATATTGTAATGTTACCGTAATCTCTTCCCACATTAATGTTTTCAGACCGCTGAAAACATGGGGCCACGACTCTATATCAATCGAGACGCGTTGCCGAGTGACGATTCAAATGTAGGTACTAAAAATGGCTTTGTTGGGGTTTTTATGATTTCCTTTCTTATTCCATCCCACCTCATATTTGATGCATTTTTCTTGTTCCTTAAGGATTTTGGATAAAATTTTCAAACTACGGCACACCTGTTTTTTTTGTGCCACCGGGGTTTCATTGCCTACCATTTGCTCAGTTTCTGCATCAGCATTATGTTCCTCTGAAGCACTAGCATCAGCATTGGGACCAGAAACAACAGGTTGAGAAACATGTTTTACCTCAGTAGTGGGACCAACAACAAGAGGTTGAGAACTTGTTGTACCTCAGGAATGGGACCAGCTGCAACAGGTTGAGAGACCTGTTGTACCTCATTAGTGGGACTAGCTGCAACAGGTTGAGAAACCTGTTGTGTCTTGGGATTGGGTGCATTGGTAGGTGACGAAGTCATTATCTATAGAAGTGGTTTTAAATTTAATTTAGATCACATAAAAGCAGCAACGAAAAGATAATAGAATAATGAAACACAATTTATATTACAATAAAAAATATCCTGATTATTGAACTCTTTTTTTAAGGCTGAAGGGATTTTACCCCTCTATCGACTATTCATATCCCTTCATTGTTGTCTCCTATGACATAAAAAACGTCGTCTACATTGGGACAACTACAAAATGATTTCGAAGTCCCAATGAAAGGCCATCCTCCGTTGAATTTTCATCTGACCCTTCTTTCATTTTGGTCGATAACCGAAAAATTGACAAGTTTTGGTTTGAGGGATCTGGAACATAAAATATGTGTACTGCCTATGATGCCATTATAAACGGTTCGTCTTTCTCCCCTTCCATACTGAAATCAACTTTCACGAATCCCAATTCATCTATTTTCATAGCACTTCTGTAATCAACACACTTGCATTGAAAAATATGAATGTGGAATTCCATATAATCCAGCTCCCATATTTCATTGATGATGCCAAAGTATGTCATATTCGCATAAATTGGATATATATGTCCTTGCACTGGAAACATGCATCAGTTGAGCCACAAGTGTAACCCACTATTCTGAAAGGTATTGTCTTCATCATGTTCATTAGTATAAAACGTATAACCATTAACTACATAATCATTGTAAGATAATACATACACACATGGTCCTCTGGCTATCCATCGAAGTCGGTCTGAAATTGACTATGGATTTTCATCTGACTTTATAAAAATATGGTCCTCAAACCATCCTATAAACTATCGATTATATGTATCTGATATCCATTTTTCAGCACTAGATGGATTCAAATGCCTAAGAATTCCTTTTTGGGTTTCAACATATAGGTCAACGTCGAAATTTTTATGCAAAACATAAGGGTGGGACTGCTCCCAATCTGTAATATTGATTGTGACAGCCTGTCTTACAGAAATTTCTTCACCCTCAAGCCGCCCAGTGTGATGAGGTTTCGGTAGGCCAATGGTTTCCACACCAGACATGTATTTGGTACATAATTCAACGTCTTCCTCAACAATATATCACTCTGCAATACAACCCTCTGGCCGACTTCGATTTTTGACATACCCTTTCAAAATCTTCATATATCGTTCAATGGGGTAAATCCATCTGTAATTTATAGGGCCACATAGTTGAATCTCTCTCACCAAGTGGAAAATCAAATGAACCATCATATCAAAAAATGAAGGTGGGAAAGACATTTCTAATTGACATAATATGACGGCAATTCCTCTTTCCATAGTTGACAATTTCGCCGGGTCTATAACATTGCTACATATAACATTGAAGAAGAATCAGAGTTTAGTTAATGTATGGCGGGCATTCTTGGGAAAAAATCCACATAAATAAATAATAATGAGATTTTGCATCAAAACATGGTAGTCATGTGATTTCAGACCTTTTAACTTCATATAGCTCATTGAGACGAGGTACCTGATATTTTACGAATACCCCTCGGGAACCTTTATGTCATTCAAGAAGTTGTAAAACTGATATCTCTCCTACCTGGAAAGAGTGTAAGCAGTAGGAGGAAGAAATGTTTGTTTTTTTCCCTTCACTTGTGCCAACTCTACTTGTATTCTCATCTAAACCTTGTACAACCGAGACTTCATTCCATCTTTTTTTTGCCAGGTGTATTTAGAATTTTGCTGAGGACACTATCAAATTATTTTCTTTCT
This sequence comes from Viscum album, assembly GCA_963277665.1. Lineage (NCBI taxonomy): Eukaryota > Viridiplantae > Streptophyta > Magnoliopsida > Santalales > Viscaceae > Viscum > Viscum album. The sequence continues at coordinate 278,826,568 of OY728127.1, forward strand.
ACATTCATCACATCAAGAAAATGTCTGACATACAGAAAATTCCAGTATGATAATTCAAAAAAAAAACTGATCTATTTTTTCAACCAATTTTTGTAATGTTTTTCGAAGCCGGTTTACCAAATGTAGTGTCCACATTTTTAACATTCTCCAACAATTGATTACCTGTTTGTGAATACGGTGTAGTACATTCTTTTGAACATCCATTAAATGATGTCATCCAGGATCGATACTTTTTTCATCAGAGTCGAAATCTATGATGTCCTATAAACACAGTTTTTGATGAATGTTTCAACCTAATTGATTTTTCACCTTTTTTCTAAATGAGAAACCCGTGAGTTCATTTAATTCTATATCCTGAAAAATTTCCCTAAGAAGGGAATTAATTTATCATCCCATAGAACATGGCTCTCAAAGTGAAATCTTCCTTTTTATAAGCATCATAAAATGTAACACCTGAATCCCACAATAATTTCAAATCTTCGATCAATTGAGCTAAATAAACATCAATATCATTACCCGGTTGTTTTGGTCCTGATATAAGCATAGATAACATAATGTATTTTCATTTCATGCATTACCATGGTGGTAAGTTATAATTTACCAACTTAACCAGCCATGCATTGTGACTGTTGCTTTGGAAACCAAAAGGATTCACTCCATTTATAGATAACGCAAGACAAAGGTTTCTCAACTCGTTTCCAATTTTAGGATACTCATGATCAATTATATTCCACTGAGGAGGGTCTGTAGGGTGATTTAGTATCCCATCTTTAATTCTTGTATCTGCATGCCCTGTCAATTGTCCTGAACTCTCCTCACATCCATATAGGCGCCTAAACCTTGGAATGATTGGAATGTAACATAAAGCTTTAGTAGGACTGGATTCATCTTTCTTGTATCGAGAAGCACCAAACGTTGGGCATTATTTAAGTGATTTGTGGTCCTTGAGAAACAATATATAGTCATTCGGGCAGGCGTGTATTCTGTTAGAGATCATACCCATCGAGTGTAGCATTCGTTTGGTGTTGTATGTTCAGCTCGGGAGCTCATTATCTTCTGGGAGCATGTCATCTAGTAGAGCAAGTAGTTCCGTAAAACTGACGTCACTCCACCCGTTTTATTCTTTCAAATTATATAGCTTCAGTATAGCTGACAGTGCTCTATATTTATTGAAACCATCATACAATGGAATCTTTGAACAAATTTTTATCTTCTCAGAAAATTTTGGGAAAACACGATGTTCCTCCTCGACGGTCCTTGCCATTTCCTCAATATGATTTTCATCATCATTCACATCTGTAATCACATCCTCCATACGGTCATCTTCATTTTTCATACTTGTAATCATCTAGATGATCCATAAAACGCAGTGTTATCACAGTCACTACCTACATTCATTGTTTCCCCGTGATTATTCCAATATGTATAACTATGATCTATTCCATGATAGATCATGTGTTCTTCCAACTCCTCTGGACTAATTTTTTTTGAATAACAACAGCATAAACACAGACAATGAATTTGAGAAGGGTTATATGAATGATCATTTTCAAACATGATAAACTCTTTAATGCCTTCTTCATACTCTTTTGTCAACTGATTGGTATTCATCCATTCTGTATTTTTATTCATCCTATTTGAAATCCAAAGGATGGGTATATAGGTTAGGGGAGAAGGAATGTGTGTATAATTTAGATAAAAAACTAGATACTTCAAAAATGGTGGGGGCGTTCTCATTAATAGAAAATATTTGGTGGTTCTTGGGATTCATCCATTCCCTTACTCTCTTTGATCCCCTCTGATGAGAGGTGGTTCTTTAGAGTTTTTTTATAGTGCGTTAGTGAGTTCATTCTACATACATCCTCCATTACTATTATCCATTATTTTCCTATGATTTGGGATGATTTTAACTTGGATTTGTGTGATGATTTCATTATATCATCTTCAAATCAATTCAAATGATGTAGATATTTTTTGTACTGGCTAGAGGATATCCTCGTATGATGAACGCACCATGTTTTTTCTGGTTTAGGTGGTGTTGTGTTTCCCAGTGAGTTTTTAAAAGAGTATTCATAATTATATTAAGGTGAATAATTAAATATAAGTTTCTATAATTAATTATTGGGGAATTGTGCCTTGAGATTGGGTCACAATAATTGGTACAAGATTTTATAAGGCATGTATTGTCTTGGTTGAGGATGAGTTGATCTTGGTGAGGGGGTTACTCCATTTTTTGAGGTAGGTGGACTCTATAATACAAAACCATGTTTCAATTTATGCATGATTGTGAATTCATGCATGAGTATATGTGTTCCAGTGAAAGGGATAGAAATCAAGAGAAACCTAGGTTAATAAATATGGTGTTTTTGATCCACTAAGAGATAGAGTGAGGGTTCTATTGAATGTTTGTGATTTTGTGATCATCCAGAGATTATTTCTCCATTGAGGAGAGGAATCTAGTTGTGTTTTTGAGAGGATCAAGTTTCGTATGCAATTTTTATAGCCTATTTAGGTTTTCTAAGGCTATTTGAGTAGGTATTATAGTCTTAGGCATAAAGAAGATAGATAATATAGTTTTATATATCACGTATGATGGGGAACGCCCTCTTAAGGATATATAAGATTCATGGTGTGTGTGATGAGTAGGATATTCCATATAGGAATTGGTGAAGTGTGACATAGAGGATTTCCTTATTATAATGGGATTAAGAGATCTCCAAGGGGAGATATGATTTGGTACCTAAGTGAGGGGCATGGTAATAGTCTGGATGACGTAGCATAGGGTATCCAAGGCTCTTAGTGTGAGTTTCATAGGTTGGTAATTATTTAGTTTTAATGAGTTTTAATGTGTGAATTAAAAGATGATATAGACTAGACTATCGAGGCCTAGATCAAGTATAGCATGTAGGTTGTGACATTACCATGTAGAGATGAGTGTGTGTTGGTATCAATGAGTAGATATGGGTTAGGTTTGTAGAACTCAGTAGATTCCCTTATAGGTGGAATTAGAATGGTGATAGGTTGGGAATAATTTTCATGTATAACCAAGATGGTTTTAAGGAGATTATTATGCAAGGGTAAATGCATGGTGACTTTTAACATTTATGTTCAGACCAACTAAGAGATTGGAACTTCATATGACTTTCACCTAGTTGAAGTATGATTATCCATGGGGACCACCTATTGATGATGTGGATTATCTAGTATGAGATGTTGGCTATCTAGATACCATCCTTAGATTACTATTTATATGTTCTGTGTCACGAGACAAGATGTATGGCCTTTATTTAAGTGAGAAGGTGTTGGTAGGACCCTACATTGAGTGAGAAGGCATTGGTTAAAGGGGATTGGCATGTGACTTCCATGGGATCCACCTATTGATAGTGCATTTTGACTTGTGATAGAGGTTGGATATTGTGATTCCCTCCCTAGATCATTTTATGTATGATAATATGATGTGAGATATCGAAATGGGGATCACTTAGTATTGGTTTGGAGTAGTTTTGCGAGAGGTTGTATATAATGATTCCCTCCTCATATTGTTTTTTATGTGATGTGATGGTGAGACCCACCGTAAATGAGAGGGGAGTAGCTACTATGTTGTTGAATTAGAGGATATGTGAATCACACCCAATGTGAGAGTTTGGTGGCACTTTAATGTTATAAGAAAGGAAGTGATATTTAAACTGGTATATGAACCAACCCCGAGAATAGTGTACAATATAGTGTACCATATAGAACATACTAATCATATGCCTCATCTCGTTCTCATGCCTCACCTGAAGACATGAATTCACCAACATGGACGGTTCAAACCCTACCTGGCCTAACTATGGTGTAGTATCCAAAATCTGAAAAAGATCCATACTTAGGGCCACTATGAGGAGTGAAGTCCTAATCTACTGTAACAAAATTTCCCAAAAAATACTCTCTCTATTCAGGTGTCTATGACAAGGCTATTGTGGGGAGAGCTAATCAAGATCAAACAAGTAACCAACCACATATACATGTGTCACACACACAAGCATCACACACACGAATCACGACATATCATAATTAATATCAATATTTAGAATAAATGCAAAGATAATTAATTCAAAAAAATTCCATTTTACTCACATTAAGGAGGAGGACCCAGTGGCTGAAGAGGATGAGGTGTCGACAGTGTAGGCAATAGAGGCAGTGGAGGCAGCGCGGAGGCAGCAGAGGCAGCTGGGAGACAGCGGAGGCAGCAAAGTAGGCGGAGGAAGAGGAGGAGGAGGAGGAGGCCGCGATGGACGAGGAAGAGGAGGCGAAGCTGTAGTGGAGGAGGAGGAGGAGGAGCCATGGTGGAGGAGGAGGAGGAAGAGGAGACATGATAGAGGAGGAGGAAGAGAAGTAGGCTCTAGAGGAGGAGGAGGAGACGGCGGCCACGACGGAGGAGGAGGAGAAGGAGGAAGTGGCGGAGAGGAGGCAACGATGTAGGGTAGGGCTTCCACGAAAGCTTGAAAGGGTGTGGGGAGGAGGAGGAGGACCCGATGGATTTTAAAAATCCCGCATAGACCATTATCAGTGCTTTTTTATCACTGATAAAGGTTGGAAATTATCAGCGCTTTTTTAGCGCTGATAAAGGGTGACTTTATCGGTGCTTTTCATTTTAGCGCTGATAAAGACCCGCTCTATCAGCGCTAATAAAAGTGCTGATAAATGTATAAATTTAATAATTTTTTATATTATTATATATTTATTTAAAATTATAATTATGATAAATATAAATATATATTTATATTTATTAATAATTATAACTCTATAGAAATATATTTTTATTTTTACTTATAAAATTATTTGAATGGTATATTTATATATATATTATTGAAAATGTAATAAAATATATTCTTATTTTTTAAATATAATATAATTTTAAATAGAATTGTGCATCATTTAGAACATATTTATTATATGGGTAACATAATGAATTATAAATCAATAACACATCAACATGATATGTAATTATAATCTATAAATGAACATTATTGATGCGCATATTTATATATGCATGATATATTCATTGACCCCAATTCATTGGAAAACACATATATATTCAATCATATTAATTATACAAATATATTAAAAAGTAATATATATTTATAAATAAAACAAATACATTAAATATAAATAAATATAATAAATAAATATATTAAATAAAATGAATTAATAAATCTAATAAATAAAATGAATTAATATTCTAATAAATCTAATAAATCTAATAAATATATTTAGAATTAATCTTATAATTATTTAATTATAAATAAATATATATATATTTTTTAGTTATAACATGTATTTTTTATTTAATGTATACAATAAACATTATCAGCGCTAAGAAAAGCGCTAATAACTGTTAGCTTTACCAGTGCTAAGAAAAGCACTGATAAAGGGATATTTAATGCGTTGATAAAGTCCTAACCCTTTATCAGTGCTTTTTTGTTATCACTGATAAAGGCAGGCACCTGCCTTGCCGAATTTTGTGGTAGTGCATTGTTCCCAGGAAGGAATGTATGAAGCTGGTTGAATTAGGAGGTCATGAGTTCAAGAATATTAGGACATTTAATGGTGCTCCTATCTGAAAATTTACACGGGGTCTGATATCCAAGGATTGTTCAGGGGAATTTTTAACAAACATAAATAAAGGAAGGATTCTTGATAGATAAAAACTCAATATTTCATCATATGTTTAGGAATCTATCGAGCACCCATTTATTTCAATCACTCATGACACGTATTGGATGGTTTGTAGGGATTGTCATCTCAATTATTGGAGCACGACATGGATTGAGCGACCTCTTTAGAATAGTATGGCTATTTATCCAAAGGGATGAAATTATTCCATTGATGAAATTTTATCATACATACACCTTTTTGATAGCCTGCTTCCCTCTCTGGTGAAGATGGAAAATCAAACCTACACATTCATGAAATGTGATACTCTTGTATGGGGGAATTATATAAATGATTAGTTTACTACCGGAGATTATTACCACCTAGTTTTTGGGGGTTCATGACACTCACCCTCCAAACTCATGCATTTCAAGACTTAGTTCATTTAGAAGTTTATATTTTTTCTAATTTGGAAAATTGGGGAAAATCAGGTTCCTAACCATGATCAATTCATATTGGATGGATTTTCATTTTTCATCAGTATGTTACTTATGCATGCATGTAGAGGATAATATTCAACACCTATTTTTGGGGTGCACCTATGATAGACAGTTTTGGGCTTTTGTTGGTGTCGAGATTGGGATGGATTTTGATCATAATTTTCTATTAATTGGTCTACTTGTAGCATTGTACCAAACTAGTTTTAGTGAAGATGTGTTTAATTTTTTACTTGTGTTTGATATAGCCGAGATTGCAGCCATATAGTCTTCTCTTAATGTCATGTTTTTTGAAAGCAAGTGTGTCCCTATACAATGTGGAATGTGGTGATTCATAAAGATGTTCATGCTTCTTTGAGGGTTCAGACATGTAAGATTCCTAAATTTTTTTTGATCATAGACCATTCTATTATTTCACGTTTCTGGTTAGCTGTAAAAACCTTAGTTACTCATGTATATTTGTTTGATACCCCCACTCATCTCATGGCTCAATGTTAATGTGGATGGATCTGCTTCTTCTACACCATGTCCACAAGGATGTGGTGGGGTTTTTTCATTTATCTTGGATTTGTTAAGGGATTTTCTTATCATTTTGATGGTATTGGAATTTCCTACGATGCTGTACTTTGGGAAATAATTCATGAAATAATCTGTGGTGATCATTATAACTAGAACCTACTATGGATTGAATCATATTCTCAACTTGGGGTTCATGCCTTGGAAGCACAAATGAGTAATTTGCCTAGGAGAGCGCTACTTGACTAGGTTGATTTTCATAATCAGGTAACTCATATATATTTTTAAGTCTCACATACTTATAGGGTGGCCAATCTTGTGGTGGATGGTTTTTACAAGATAGAAATCATGGTGATGGATATGATGCGGTATTTTATAGCCCCTGATTACTATGACTCTATGGTGTAGGTGGACATGTGTGGGGTCATGAACTCTCGGTTTTGTAATAACCCCTTGTATTTCATACTCTTCATCAATTTTATTTAATAAAATTCTTTAGGATCAGTTTTCATCATCTCCTATAATTTTTTAGTACAATTATACTTATACATATCATTCAAATTATCATTAGAATTATCCATAGGGTTCCCACTAATGATTTATCATCCTATTTTTCAATTTTTGAATAAAAATATCCTCCGATACCAACTTTAGTTGTCAAATAATTTAAAAGATAGATATTATATCTTGTTTTATTAACATTCATTACATTACACAAACACACACATGTGGATCCAAAAGTTATAGTGCCTCTAAAAACATTGAAACATAAAAATCTAGTTCATAGGTGAACCAAATATTCTCACACTATGTTCATTATAACTATAACCCTTCATATAAAAGTCAATAATACTATATTTTTTCATAACCAAGGGAAAAGAAACATTATAAGTGCTGAGATCAAATTATCAGCAAGGGTAAATAATATTATTATGTAATCATAATATAACAACATATAATAATTTATATATAAATTTCATTATTTTTTTAGAATAGATAATTCATTAAAAAGGGATTCCCAAAGACTATAATATTTTAGTTCCTTTGAAATATTAGAACAAAATATCTTATAACTAAGTTATGGATATTCCATGATTCACAAAAATATCTTCCCCATTAGTAATTCAACTTAACAACAATTCATCATAACCTGGAAAAAATGAACACAGGAAAGCTTGTGATCAGAAGTTTAGTAAGGTAGAGCAAGGGAGATATATAAACATAAAAAAGGGAATCAGGGCATGAGAACATGAACATAACTCTAGAACATCATACAACACATATCGAAGATTATAAATGATAATTATTGAATAATTATTGGATGTCCGTATGATATAAATCACATTGGAATTGATATCATAAACCATGAAATCATGACATATGAATAAGGCATGGAGTTGTGGTATGCAGATAAACATGTAATATCCATCTCTATAAGTCATGATGGATTACTAGAACTTTTCAAAGTGCTTTATAGGGATTACACCTGCTGGGTGGGACACATAACCATCCCTAGTCACAACCCTTTCCTTGTAATGGATCAGGTTTTCCCTTCTTTCCATAGTGTATTAGGTTTCCACATCTTCCCATAGAGGTTCAGGATTTCCAAAATTTCATCTCCATGGTGACTATACTTACCAAGAAGGACATTCCACCATCCCTAGTCACATTCCATTCTTTTTAAAGAATCTGGTTTCCCCATCTTTACATAGTGGATCAGGTTTCCCCATCTTCCACATTAGGTCAAACTCATCAACTTAAATTCCATCATTATCTAATGATATATAAATATTTACCCAATACATTGGAGATAGATATATGTCCCACCAATTTCAAAATAAAATCATTCATACGTGTTCCACAAGATAATAAAAAAATCATCATATCATGACCCATAAAAAGATATGGGATACAAAAAATTCATATCATATCACATGAAATGAAATGGGCATCATAAACATGTAATCATATCACAACCTATAGAAAGATAAAAATGTTTCGAAATCATTTCATCAAAAAATAACTCTTTATAAGTGGGAGGATTTATAGTAACATAACCCATGAGGAAGAAAGGAGTTTCATAAACATATAGCCTATGAAGAAGAAACATGTTTCATAAAAATCTATAACATTACTGAGAAAGGGGTTTCATAAACACCATCCCTTCAAAACATAAAAAAATCATTCAGGTAATATTAATTTAACCATTGGATCATTTCCATTAATGTAATGAGTATCATCAATGGATGTCATCATAGATTGAAAATAATATAGTAATATATTATAAATATATTTTAGGAAAAAAATATCCTTTATATTTGGAAAAAGGATTTTAAAAACAAAAAAATTATTGAAATCAATTTTCATGGAAAATATTTTAAAACATATAAACAATGATTGAAATCATTTTGAAAACCATTTTCATTGAAATCTTATAAATGAATATTGAAAACTTTTTGTAAACTATTTTTATTGAATACTTGTAAAAGAATCGTGAAACATTTGGAAAATTGTTTTATTTGAACATGATTTGAAAAATTATAATGAAATTATGTAATCATTGAAATAATTTCTTGGAAAATACTTCTTCAAAACATAAAATAGAAGATATTAATATAATATTAAGCAATTTTTGAACATAATGCATTTAAAAAACCATTTCTTATGAAAACCACCTTAAATTGAAAGAAATTAGGAATATTATGACTAAATTTTATTTAAATATAAACTTGTAAAATTATAAATCATTATTTAATGAAATAAATGACATTATTTCTGGTAATTCTATAGATTCCAAACATTCATTTTTCATCATAGATATTTATAAAATTTCCTTGACCAAAAAATGAAAAGAAGATCGATTTTTTAAAAATGTTTTCTAAAAAGATATAACATGGGTATATATGTGATTTAATCCTCATAGGGTAATATTATAACTTCTTTAAAAACATATTTAGAAAATAATATGTTTTGAAAGAACACGGATTTCCGAAAGAAATAAAAAATGAAGTCATATTTTACTAAAAACATATTCCTAATAATCTTAATTACCAAATATTGTAAAAATGGTAAAATTAAATGGAGATAACCTTAATATCCTGATGTTTATATAATTCAAGAGAGTCCTTTAGAAATAGATCATATTTTTTCATCAATTTATGTATAATAAAAAACAATCTCGATAAACGATGGTATTAAAGCTATAAACTATTACCACTATGGTATAGTTAAATCATAATGGATATAATAACATTAAAGGAAGCTTAATATATCAAGAAAATATGGATATTAATGATATAAAATTAAAAATATATATATATAGCTCATTGAAAAATATGTGTTCATAACATGACAGACGTCTCAAAGAAGGAAAATTGAGACAAAATTACTCTACCAATTTGGTAACATTTGAAATATGAACCCCAAGAAATAATTATTAACATATTGATATATAAATATAAATAAATGTACATATTCATATTATATATTAATATATTTGAATTATGAACACCACAAAAATGATATGAGTGGTTAACAATGCATGTATCTCTTGGAAACAAAAAGTTAAATGAAACTACCTTAACATTCGTCTTGAATTTTTTCATAAAATGTAAAAACACATGTATAATACATATAAGTTTTTTATAAAAACAAAAAATAAACATATTATTATATCTAATACCATATATTATTTTATTATGAATTTATATTAACTATTTATTAAAAACGGTATGTTAATATTACGTTTTGAGTAATATCTAATTTATTTTTCGTATACGTGTTGGCTTAAAATTCTTGATCCACTTTCTTAAATCATGATTTTCATATTTCAAGAATAAAAATAATTAAATAGGTAACATATATATTCTATAAATATTTATTTATAATAATCTATAGAATATTTAAATATGAGACGGAATACACTGTTCATGGAGATGGTAGGTCGTACATATGCATGAAAGCTATTTTTGTTTATTATAATGTTGAATAAAATAAAGTATATGATATATATATATATATTAAGAATAAATTATTATTAATATTTCATATACATAATATAAATTTACTAAACCCATCCTTAATATATTCCATGTAAATTGTAATCAAATCACATGCCTTAAAGGAGGTAGTAGTCCACACCTCCACAGTGGATGTTATCATATTTACACTAAAGGGAAAGTATGAAGGAATGAATTATATATCAATTATATAATAATAATAGAATAATAAATTTAACATACATCATATATGTATACAAAATCCATCTTCAATACATTCAATTTAAATTTTCAATTAATCACATAACTTTGAAGAGGCGGTATTCCACACATCCACTAATGAAGTAAAGATATTTACCCAAATGGAAATAATTAAGGTATGATTTATAAAAAATGTTATAGAAAAATAATGGTAAAATTAATATAATATATAAAATATAATAAGAGATTTTTTATAATAATTTACATCCATGAGTGGTGTGAAATATTAAATGAACAACATCATTTCATGTGGTGGTAATTCGCCGTAAATAAGAGCTGTAGTTTTGTAACCCATTAGATGGATGTGTGTGTAAGTGTAGTTAAAACCCTTAGAATAAAAACATCTAATAATATTTAGGATAATGAAGTTATTATTTAGTCATATAGTAATAATATTTTAGGGGTGGGCAATGAAAATTAAATAAAAGAACTTGAGCAAGGGCGTTGACTCTTCTTTGAGTAACTCCTTTTGGATTGCACCAAGGGGCTTCCATGGATGACTTTCATCCGAAGGTGAGTGTTCTAGGTTTCTGACGTGATTTTGAGGAGATATTTGTCTATATCATGATTGATCTAATGTATATTGATAATTATGAGGATGTGGGAGGGTTGAGTTCCCTTTTATAGTGGAGGGAGTGGACACACATAACATTTTTTTAAACAAGTTAGCTATATCCATTTTTCCTAAAAACGTCCAAAAACACAAAAATGTCAATAATGTAGGGGTAGATTCCGATATATGGCCCTAAAAAGTGTTTTTGGACTAGTGGATAGGTCATCTGGTTGGTTAAATGTGATGTTTAGTCCCTTATTAAGCTTAATTTTACCTTAATCACTCTAATTAATTTTAATCACTTTCACTATTATTTTTTTCCAAAATTATGATTATATTATTAGAATATAAATATTATACTAATTAGCACCTTTTATTTTTGTTTTTCAAAATTCTATTTTTTGATGTCGAAAAATTACTCTTAATGCTAATCCTGCGGATGTGGCGACAAAGATGGTTTTATAGTGGGAATGTTCAAAAGATCCTTTCGATTTTATAACATAATTCAACATAAAAATGATTCAAATGAAATAAATTGTACTAATATATTTATAATTGATCTATTTTGACATTAAAAAAACATGAAATATAATTTTTTGTATATAAATAAATTATAACAAAGTAGTTACGAATTAAAGTTCAGTACTTTTTACTATTCAGCCAAAAAGAATGTTCTTAGAAAAATCCAAATAATTCAACCTTACATAATTTGGATATTATGAATTCAAAACTTATGTTTATTTAATAAAAATAAATAACTAAGGGTGTATATAATTACCTTTATTATCATTTATATAATGACATAAAAGTCAATTATTTTGAGAAAGTAGTATATTCTGACATATAAAGACTTTACGAACATTAAATGTTATATTATCAGTATGTTTTATCTATATAAAACCATTATAAATAATATTTAAAACTAATTTATTAGTATTAATATTATTAAATTTAACTACAATGTTACAACTATCTCATCAATATAATTATAAAAATAAAATGATGTTTCGTATAAACTCAATATTTCTTTTAATGAAAGGAAAGTCGATGTTTAATGTAGAACAAGCTAATATAAATATTGTACATAGTGTATGCCAACCAAAAATAGTGATTTTATATAAAAAACTATATTTAATGTTTCTTAAAATGGAAAATATTAATAATATTATATTAATTAGAAAAAATATATTTCAAAATATCCCATGGTGTTACATTCTACCCCCTTAAAATGAATTTTTCCCTCAAAATTCATGTTGGTTGTCAATGAATTAATACATGAATGTTCTTTTAATTTAAAACCAAATCGTAAAAATGAACACTAAAATATCATTGAAAAGGGTCATTCAAAAACATAATGGTCACCAATCGTAACATGTAACTAGGTCTCCACATAAGAGAAGATAGTGGGATGTTAAAAATGGACATAGAAGAGAAATATAACTATCATGTTTTGATGAAGAGTGCAAGATAACATGGTGGGGAGAAATCTAAATTTAAAAAGACATAAATATATGATGATTTAATGGGACATTAGATTCAGTAGAAAAAAAGGTACTTAGATAAAAATTTTGGTTTCAAGATCCTCTTTCATAATGTTGAAGAACTTTGACAAGAAGATGTACTTACTTGATTTTATTCACTTTCATATGAGAGATCTTACTCTTTGGTTGTTTATTATTATATTTCAACCTCATATCTTACCAAAATAAAATAAATATAATTTTTCATTCTTGAATTTCTTACAGATCATGAGATCCATGATAATTCATCCCACTGATAATTAGTTACCATCAACACATAGATGTTATAACATGTTGTCAAATATGCATAAATCATCATGTAGTGAGATAATAATTTAATCTCAAAGACATAATTTGAATATTAATATAAATTTTTGATAAATGGTTTACCATATAACCCTTCTAAAAGATAAAAATACAAAACATTATAAATAATTTCATGAAATATACATAACATTGATCCCCCATATATCACAAAGTAGCTCTTAGTTATCACATTCCATGCATGTTAATATGCTCATCGTATATTCTCCTAAAAAATGGTAATAACCTGAATTACCATTAATCCTTTTGTAAAACAGTGTTTCTTTCTTATTTTGATTAAAACAACATATATTCCATAAATACAAGAAGGTATAAAATTCATTGATGATAAAATATAACACTTTTTAAACAAATCTTTTATCAGTTATGAGATGATAAATACTATCCAATTAACGTTTTCCAAATCAATTGTAACATCCCACACACTTATAAAATAATATTTTTGTTCTATAATTTAATATTTAAATTCATTATAAATTTATAAGGAAATAATTATTATTTATTCAGGATTTTATTCAGATTGATTAGTGAGGTCACATTCGGAATACTAAAATTACCATTATGTATTTTAATTTCATCTAATAGAATAGTAACATCACATATGAAAAAATATATAATATTTATTTATCTTATAATTATATTCATGCTGTATTTATATCATGGAAAAATTAAATGATTTTTTTTTGAAATGAAAAATTATGATTCTGTATTTGTTTAAGACATAAATTTTGAATTATAATTTTTTTATAATTTTAATGATTTAAATTAATTTGATTCCATAAAATATAATATTAAATTATTATTTCCCTATCTAATGATTATTATATAATTTTATAAGACTTTAATTAAAATTTCAAAAGTGTTATACATATTTTTAATATTTTGAAATTTTTTTTTGAATAAATTTTGATTTTAATTAGAAATTAAATTCTTAAAATTGAAAAAATTATTTCTAAAAAACTATATTTCATTATTGAATCCTACATTTTTATGAATGGTTGGTGTGAATATTAGATATTTTTCTAAAATAATTGAATTTCTAGTCAATAGTAAAATATAGTAATTTATAGTATATACAAATTATAAGATAAATACACTATTCCTTAAGTCATGAATGATGTAGTAACCATAATCTAGATATTCCCATAATTATTTTATTTCATTTAATGATAATTCCCTATCCATTCATAGTCTTGATCCATATTAATATTCTAATGAATATAATAATAAGAAAACACCCTTCTTTTCCACTATAATTATCACCTATCACCACCTCTTCTCCTCACACCTCAATGCCTTTTAGTGTTATTAATTTATTCTAAAATTCCTTCCCAAAAATCTTACCCACATCAAAGACCTATTGGTATCACCATAGTTCCAAAACAAAATTCCTTAAGGAGGTTCTCAAGGGGGGGATTCAAGTGGTAAAAATCCTCTTTCATTTTCTTTTATTTTCTTTTCAATTCTGTTTCATTTATTATACTCTCTTCAACTCACCATAAACAAGTCGAATAAAACTCTAGTAACTTATATATAATATTGGTTTATCTTTTTATGAAAAAATGAACCATTATACTTCACCTCCTCTCTCTTTTATTCTAAAAATAAAAACATCGTCAGTGATGTGTTAATTTACCGACATCATTGACAATGTGTTTTCAATTTCAATTACCTCCTTCAAATATCACCATAAAACCATTGATATGGTCTAATAATATATTATTATTCATATTATATGTTATATTATATTCTGTAAAATGCTTTTATAAAAATATTAATTAATAAAACCAAAGTTGATCGTAATGATAAAATTTCACCGAAATTATCTAATGTTAATCACTAATTTTTAATCTAATGATTCATCATCATACCATATAACCAAAATTATATATAATACCATAACATATTGAAGTATTTCATTAATCAAATTTAATTTATATTCTAAACTTTTTCTCCCTTCTGATAAGAAAATCCTTAATAAACCAACTATGTAATTCATGACATAAATTTGCCTGATGCACTGAAAAAAGTATTAATAATAAATGGGTGTAAATATGTTTTAAGAATATCATATATGATATTATAAATATGAATATTTTTCTGTAATATATTAATAAAACTCTTTAAACCATTATGTTGAAGGTTTTTATAGATTTTAAGTAAGAAAAACATTATGTAAGGGGATTCATAACTCAATTTTGATTCATTAGGTTAACCATATACTTCCTTGATTTTGTGATGCTAGGATTATTTTTGAAAATAAATTCGATTTTTCTATGTATTATTATGTTCATTTACAATTAATATACATATTCATTTCTTTCGATCAGTTATTGCTTCAATGATATGTTATTTGTAAGGGACTTTTCTTTAAAAATCCTCTTTTAAATTTCCATTTTAGAAATATTGAAGGGAATTTTTTATGTAAATATTATTGTTTTATGATTATATTATGGTTATTGGAAATCTAATGTTTTTATAAATTTACCTAATGATACATATTTGGGGAGAAATATGTCTTTTTTGGGATGGATTATGTATGTTTATAAGTATTAATGTACTAATGGGTTCTCTTGTTTATATAATATACCTTGATAATATTTTTTCCCTCATCCAAATATTTTTTTTAATAATACATAGGTTTTATGGACGGGTAAGGTAAATGGATAATAAAAGATGAATGTTTTGAATACTTTTTAGGAAAAGATTTCATGTTTTTATTATAAATATTTGTATTATAAAAAGTTGATATGTTTTATCAACAAAAACATTGTATTCTTTTGGGTTTATATATATGAATTACGTCTTATCATTATAAAACTATAATCCAAATATATGTTTTGGAATGTAATGATGTGGATTCTAATGGAATTTACTAGATTATGTAATGTTTAAGGTCAGGTCATTATAGTTGGTATCAGATAATCATTTAGATAATATTAGGGGTTAAGATGATTTAAATAGAAAAACATAAATTATTTTTAACATATTTTTTGGTTAGATAATATAGAATTTAATTATTACCATGTTGCTTCATCAATGATATGTCTGTTCATAGTGTTTTTTCTCAGAAAAAAGAAGAAAGAAAATGTTGGAAGGCACCAATACGATGATATCCTTCCGAATATGCAACCAAGAATGCTGGGAATTGTAATTGAATAGTTTTTTATAGTAATGGATTAGTTGAAAATGCTATAAATGATGAAGGAAAACATTCAAGAGAATAAAAATAATTACCAGAAAGGAAATGATGTCAGTGGAACTTTATAAGGCCTATCCCTTCTTTTTTAATGGATCATCTGACCTAGTGGTAGTTAAAGGATAGATTAAATTATTTGAAAATATATTTGATGTTATGGTGTGTTCAAATAATCAAACGAATAATCATTCCATTTATCATCTTAAAGGTGAAGCTGACCAGTGGTGGTTAATGTTCATGAATATTAGGGATTTTTAGGAGATTGGTGCCTTGGAATGGGATGAATTTAAAAAAAAATTCCCTGAAAAATATTTTCTTACGGTGGTTTAAATATTGGATATAAAACAAATTACTTGAATTAAAACAAAAGGTGGAGGATTTAGTGCCCTGTATGAAGAATACTTCACCTGATTAGCAAGGTAAGCTCCAAATCTTTTTCAAGATCATTATAGAAAAATAAATCATTTTCCCTTAGTATTAACACCAATATATCGAAGGGAATTGGACTCTATTGAATTAAATAATTATGATAAAATATAATGATGTATGGATCAGGAAAAACTGGAGTTTTTTTTATCATCACATGTATATTGAAAATTGGAAGAAGTAGTGTTCCAGGTGGGAGGATATGTGTTGGAATCAATCAAATAAATCTGATGGTATGAATGTCGATTTTACAGTTTATGAAACATGTGTTATAAAACACCCTGGTGAATGCCTTAACAAAACTAGGATGATATTTTGAGGTTATATATTTTGAAATATGTATCTAGATTTTAATGAATACGATCTTAAGAATAATTAGGAAGAGCACACTATAAAGTGTTCTAAATCTGGTGGGATTAGTTATCATGTGAATACCTACACAATGAAAGATTAAATTTATGGAAAAAACCAAATTATACGAAGAAAGGTGCAATGAGATCTTTTTTTACTACATTAGAAGCTCTTGGGACATCCTATAGAGTGGTATCAGGAACATTGTTTTTTTATTCAGATTTTTCTAATGTCTTCTTTGATATGGGGTCTACAAATTCTTAAATGTTTAAGAAATTTAATGGTAAATTATAAATTTCAACACAATAAATGAGACCAATAAATATGGTTAAATTATAAGGGGAAATTATTATAGAAAAAAGGAATTATAATTATTTTCATGTTTTGTATGTGGAATGAAATTTCCCGCAAAAATTTTATATTTTTCTTTTGTAGAGTTTAATTTAATTCTAAGTGTGGATTAGCCTTCCATTTATCATTCAATGATTCATTATTATGCAAAAAAAGTTTTTTGCAAATAATTCTCAGTTATTTTACACGAATAAACACATAAAATTTAAAACATGTTAGGATGCTAATAAACTAGTAATATATGTAAATTGAAGTTATCTTCATCATATTGTAAAAAATAAGGGAGATATTCATATTAATGACGTTCTAGTGGTAAATTATTACCTTGATTGTTTTCCATATGAGTTGTCTGATGTTGTACCTAACCGGGAAGTTTAATTTACTTTTTTATTGGTTTGAGATTCTACTCTAATTTTAAAACCCACTTATTTAATTTCTCAAGTGGATGTTCAGGAATTGAAAAATCCATTGCAAAATATTCTTGACAAATAATTCATTTCTCCTAGAACATCACTATGTGGTGATCCAATTTTTTTCATTAAAAATAAATACATTTTCAAGATACATTTCATTGATTATAGATCATTGAATGACATTCCTACAAATAATAATTCTCTATTACCTCATATCTATTACTTGTTTGATCATATCTAGGGATATCAATATTTTTCCATGATTGACTTGATATCTAGGTAAAATAAACTAAAGGTGATAGAGGACGAAATCTTGAAAACAATATTTCATACTATATATGGGAATTATGAGTTTGTTCTTATGCCATTTTCATGGAAAAATTTCCCTGCTACATTCATTGATCTTATGAATAGAATATTCCAAGAATATATGGATATGTTTATTGTTATTTTAATTGATGATATTTCATACTTTTCAAAATGATATGAGGGTCATGGAAAATTTTTAAGGATTGTCTTGAAACTCTCAATGAAATTATGTTTTATAGAAAATTAGAAAAATGTGATTTTTTGTTTCAATAGATCTATTTTCATGGATACATTGTAAATAAGGGAGGAATAACTATTAATATTTAAAAAAAATTGGTTGATGAATGGACATGAACAATAAATGATACCAGGATTCATATTTTACTTTGATTAGTGAGTCATAACTAATGGGTTGTTAAAAACAGTTAATGATTATCTAGCTCACGAACTAAGTTAACAAAAAAGGGATTAAATTTATTTGGACTTAAAAATATGATGCTTTTTTTAGGAATTGAAGAAGATACTGTTGAATATTGTAGCTTTGGCCCTGAACTTAATAAATGATGAATGTTTTCATCTATAGTGATGCTTCACTGAAGGTACATAGTTTTTTTCTGATAGAGAATGATCAAGTAATATCTTATTCTTTAAGATAATAGAACCCTCATGATTTTAATGATTTGATGAATGATGAAGTAATATCATATTTTGAATAAGACCCCTCCATTAATGATTTGATGAATTTTGGATTGAAATGTGTTGGTGCAGAAAATTCCTCTATTAGGATTGAGGTATCAATACAGTCATATATTTCTTACAGAATTAATAAATCATAGAAGGAAGACCATGGGTTATAGAAAAAGGTATAATTGGTTAAAATAGGTATGTTTCTAGAGTTTAATATTAATTAGGATTTTGTTTTAAATTTTCAAAACGGATTATGTGTGCCTTGGGATTAATAGTTGAAGAAAGAGTTGTTGTGTGAAGCTTATATTTCTCCATTTTTTGGTCATCCTAACAGTAGAATGATTTACAGATACCTTTGGGAGAATTACTAGTGGGATTGAATGAAAAGGCATTTTTCATATTTTACTGTGAATTGTTTAACATTTCAATGAGTTAATCATGAGAGACAACTACCAATGGGGATTCTTCAACCTTTGTCAGCACTAGAGTCGAAATGAGAAAATATATCCATGGACTTAAGGGTGGGATGAAAAAATACTTCTTTTGGTAATAATTCGATTTGGGTTATCATTGAATGGTTGAAAAAATCTTCACATTTCCTTCCTCTTCAAGATACAGTGGGATTAGATTATCATTATCGACTGTTCCTCAAATGTATTGTGAGGTTACATAGAGTGACTCTTTCCAATTTGTCTAATAATTATCCCATGTTCCATTTTACATTTTTTAAAGACCTTCAGAAGTTGTGGGTCACAAAGTTAAATTTCAACAATAATTTCCATCATCAATCAAATAAATAGTCCAATCAAACTACTCATACATTAGAGTATATGGTTCGAGTTTTTTCAAGGGAAATCCATGGAAGGTGGGATCCACATATATCTTTTGAGGATCTTCATACAATAACAACTACCATTAAAGTATACACATGACACCATTTGAGGAATTTTATGGGAACTGGTGTTGACCTACAACATTTTTGGATGAAGTCAAGGAGAGGATGTTTATGGGATAAGAATTATTAGAGGATGTAGCTGAGAAAGTGATGGAGATCCAGAAACAAATGAGGATAGCCAAGAGAAGGCCAAAAAATTATACAGATAACAGGAGGAAAGACATTTCTTTTGAGGAAGGGGATTATGTTTTTCATAAAATATCAGTATATAAAAGTGTTATGTGTTTTTCTAAGAAAGTAAGGAAAACTACATTTTATATTGGACCTAATAAAATTCTATAAAATGTTGGAATAGTAAATGGACCTGGCCTTATGAATTAATTTATCTTGAGTTAAGTCAATAATATGAATTTAATTCACATTGAGAATCTTTTCATCTTTGGATATTTATATAATTATGCCATAAATTATATATAACATATTTAATATTACAAGTAGAAACTTCTACTCACTATAAGTTTTTTCATAAAACAAACACTCTTTAAAAAGAAACATGACATTGTCTCATGTTTTAAACAGCATGAATTTTCCATGAACCCATATTAACTCTATTCTTCATTACGTCCTATGAAAAAAATTTCAAAACATGGGATGAGTATAAAAATTTCATTAAAGGATACATCTATTGACTGAAAATTGATTTTTTTTATTCTATTATTGGATAACTACCCATTATGGGATACATAAAGAAAGAAAAATGTTAGTCTAGAGATAACATGAAAATAAAGAATATTTTATCCTAAAGTAATACTTTTAACCTTTAAGATATAATAAATATACTTCACTAAATATAAGCTCATATCACCCTTTTATAACCAAAATATTACCATAAATCCAATAGAAAGAAACATATATCAGATAAAGGTATCATAGAACATAAAAATTCATGAATTGAATAACCATTCAGTCAACATCTACACATATCACTAAATTGAATTTCTATATGGGAAAATTTCATACCCAATGTGTTGGAGGTTATAATATAACCAAAAGTCCTTGTTTTATCATAGAACAACCCATCATTTGGTTTACCACATAACCACCTGTCATTGGTTTATTATGTAACCACCCATAAAATGTCTAAATACCATTATATAATCATAACACATAAAAATATTTCATATATCACCATTTGACTAATGACATTTCATTTGAAATCACGAGAAAAAAATTCATGATATTGAAATATTAAATCCATTTCAATAACTACTTTCAATACCAAAGCACCAAAAATATGGAATAAGGGGTTTTTTTCCTTTTGAAAACATTAAGGCCTATAGAGGAAGCTGAATATCAAATACCGGTTACGGCGGCATAGAGGTCATTGTCGTCGCATACATTAAAAATAATCCTTTTTTAATTTAGATAAAAGATTGATATAAAATATTCCCTTCGAATGAAATTAAATTTTAAAGTGGTATATTATATATCGTATTAATGAAGGTGGTGAATATTATAAAAATATTCTTCAATGAAAGGAGATTGAGATGAAGTTCCTTACCTTAGTCTGACTCATCTTGTTTGTTCCTTGTTCTTCCTGAATGATAAACTTTCGTTAATTTCAATTTTCTATATAATCTTTTCAATGTTTTTTATGAAACTTATATCACTTATTACTATGTTATAAATATTACATAATTTTACAAGTAAATATTGTTCATTTGGTCGATATTTGGTACTTGAGTCAAAAATGAACTTTTTTGAGGTAAATTTTCCATGTAGGAAAATCACATCATCACTAGACCGATATTCATGTTTTAGATATCATATATATAAAGTATATATGTTTTTATAATACTCTATAACATTTGGAGATAATATGTGAATTTCACTGTTCATGGAGACGGTAAACCGTATGTACGCATGAACACTACATTCATTTCTTTTTTCATATTTAAATGAATGAAAACTAAATGATACATAGGTATGTTTAAATTATAGTATAATATCAGATATTATATATGTTACATATTTTCATTAACACCAACCTTTATACATTCCCTTTATGTAATGAATGGGTCATATCACTTTGAGGGGGTGGTAGTCCGCACTTCCTCAGATAAAATTATCGTATTTACACATCATGAAAAGACTAAACATATGATTGTGAATAAAAATTAAAAAATCATACAGAGAATACAATTATAATATATATATATATATATCATTAAAATATAGTTCCATCATAATTGACACCATGAAAGCTGATAGGGAAAATCGAACAATCTTTGTTTCGTGAGGCAGTAATTCTTCTTACACTGAAACAATATGTTCGTATAAATTAGATGGAGGTGTGTATAAGTCTAGTTTCAATAATTTTCCAAACAATATCCTAGTATATTGAGGATACTGGTGTTGTTAATTAGTCAAATAATAAAATTTAATTTATACTAAAGAATTAAAATTATTTAAGGGAGATTTAGTGAAAACACTACCTCTAAAACGTGTAACTCCCCTTGATTTGAGCCAAAATTCATTCTTGAATTACCTTTTGATAATGTTAAGGATTATAGTGTAAAGGGGGGGGGGCTATGAGAGATTATTTGGGAATAATTTTGATGATCCATGTGGATTGAAAGGTTTGATTAAGTGGGTAGAGGAGATTCCCTTTTATAAGAGGTATGAGGGGAAATTTATGAAGGTATTGAAATATTATTTTACTGTAAAATGATTTTATATTTTACATGATTGCAATGTCATTTATTTCGATTTATTCGAAATGAGCCCGTAAGGGGCTCTCGTTCTAGGTTTTCGCTCTGTCGCCGCAACCGGCTCCTCCACTGTGGATGTAGGGTTTTATTGCGCTCGGTGGGTTGGCGGTGGATCTCTACTGCTGTAGTGACGCTTCGCGGTCCTCTCTCTGGCGGTGAGATGCTCTCGGGCGTCGGTGGGGGCTAGTTCAGGTCCACGGGTGTAAGACCGGTCTTGGTGATGACATACTCTCCGGAGCACCCATGGATCAGATCTCGGCAGTTGTCTGTTGTCCAGTGGGGTTTTATTCGCGTTTGAGGGCCGCGCTCACGCGGCGGCGGCTCTTCTGCCCCCTCCCCGGTGAGTTTGCTGGGATTTAACTATGGTTTACGCGGTTGGTTTGTCTGGTTGCGGCGGGTTCTTTCATTCCTTGGGTGTTTTCGGTGTTTTTGTGTTGTGTTTTGTGGCTGAATCTGGTGGTTTTGTGTCGAGGGTTTCTACCTCACTGATACCAGTGACGAGGGTTTCTGCCTCGTTGAAATCAGTGAAGGGTTCCACTGGCGGTGATGTGATGTTTCTCGTCGCCGGCGTGGGTGATTGCGTGATTATGGGCGTCGGTGAAGCTCATCTGCGTTCTGGTGTTGGGATGATGCTTGAATGGTGTAGATCCGTTGTTGTTTGACGACATTGATGGATGAAGATTGCCGGGTTCTCTCGCCGGCGACATGCTGTTTTTTTGGTGAAGTTTCCCAGGGACGACCACGATGGTCGCCGGTGATGACGACGACGGGGGCCGATGCATCTCGCCGGTGTTCCGATGAATGTGTGGCGCGTGACGGTGGTTTGATTTGCGTGCGGGCTGTTGGATTGATGTGCGGTGCGCGGCGCGAGATTTCAGTGTTGTCGCGGGATTTGTTGACATGATTGATACGATCGTAGGCGCGTGATAATGATACGGGTTCGAAGATCGAGGCAGCTGGCGGTGACCTGATTTTGAATTTTGAAATGTGTTTTTCGTCCGGATGTGGAGAAGTGTTTTAAGGGATGTATGGGTACCGGCAACCCCTTAAACCGGCTTCAGAAAATGAAAAAAAAGAAAGTGAAAAAAAAATGATTAAAAAAAAGTCATTTATTTCATACATAAGATGTTTTTGGGTCAAATACCGCTCAACCAATACATTTTAGAATGGTCTAGGTCACAAATTTGACCATATCTTTTTTTCTTTAACCCATTGTTTAAAACATTAACTCTTACCATGTCTTCTTGAATTTTCAAAATTTATGGTTACTATAATTACTATAAAATTCTAAGAGTACAACTATTGGTTAATTAATGTAATTTTCAACATTATCTATATCATTTTTCTGAATAATATATTTTTAGGACAATTATATCATTTAATAAAATTTAATTTGTTTTCAAATATCATTTATGTCGATTTTTATAAATTCATATCATGACTTTTTAAAAATATAAAACAATTTTATTCATTCTAAAAACATCATTAATTCAAATATAACAAGTCATAATCAACCCTAAAATTCTTGTATGTCAAAAAAAGTTTCAAAATAAATTAATTTTAATATTTATAATCCCATTTATTTAAATCATACTTTAAAAAGGTAATCACTACATCTACATTATGTCATAATTAAATTTAATTATTTGATGTTTAATATTATAAATAAAATAGCCTGATGAATAAAATCTGTATATATTTCTAATGACAATTTATTGTTGAAACAACCTCTTATATAACCCCATATAATTTCATTACTAAATGATACATGTTAATGTTATTTTTCTCTTGTAATTAAATTAATTAGTATAACAAGTCATTATAACACCCAAGTGGCTCAATGGGGTCCCAAAATCGACCCATGAATGCTCTTGTTCAGAAATATCTCATCCAATAAGATTAGGACTTGTGTTCGGGTAGATTAATGTTATTATAATATTGTTGTTTTTACGCTTATTTATCAGATTTACTCATTATCCGAGGTAAATAAAATAATTACTGATGTTACTATTCCAAATGTCAAAAAATAAAAGTTAAATATGTACACAATTTGAACCTCCTAATTCCAAATATGGAATCCAATTTTATAAATGAAAAACCTAGAACTGGTATAAACTAATTTAAAATTAATTCCCATTGTCAAACCCAAAAAGCAGGTTTTTAAGAAGTAATAACTATCAAAAGATTCACATGTGTATATGTCCAATTTAAAAGATAAATTACTTACAATGACCATCATTGGATTAAATGACAAATAATTAATCCAATTACACTTTAAAATCAATGAAAATAATAATCTTACTATATAAAAAATTACATTTAAATGTAGTTTTTAATTAAAATGATTTATTTTTTTACTATTCATAAAAATATGAATTTTATCAAAAAAATACCAAAAGTTCCTCTAAAGTAAATTTTGAAATTACACTTCTTAAGAATAAATTTATTTTGTAAAACTGATCATATAAAAGTTAGAAAACCTAGATTTAAAAAAGGTTCTCCATCAAAAGGTGGTAAACTAACCTTTTAAAATTATTAGAGTATTTCATTTTAAAAATTGGATTTACTCTCATTTTAAGACTCTAAAATTTATTAGATCAATGTCAAGACATTTAACACAGATATATAATCATATTTTAGTTAGTTTCGTTAATTCCCGCCAACACAATTGCTAGGCGTTAACTACCATTTAAAATAATAATAATATTTTTTTATTTTTCGATAGACCACAATGTTGTGTGTAACATAAGATTTAAAAGAAACCTGTTGTAGCGTTTTGTGTACGCTATCAGAAAAAATAACATCCTTAACGTAAAATTAATATTTTATTCATTAATAATAAAATATATGAAAAGGTATTATTCTATAAATACCTGGGATGCTAAATAATTCACCCTGTTGGGAAATTGCATCCACACAATTTAATTTATGTATCAACTACATGAGGGTATTTCTCCCTCAGACCATTTTCAGATTCCCACATTTTATCTTCAAGAATGTGGTTTTTCGACAAAACCATTACATGATAAATCACCTTATTCCACAATACATTCTCTATATGGTAAAGAATCTATAAAATCCATTCCTAATAATAAATATTCACTTCCAATTGAACTACCTCGGGACTCAAAACAATAGGTGGACCCCAAATATACATTATCAACATTGAGACATGAATAACATTATGTACCTAAAATAAATGTGGAGGTAAAGCCACTATGTTTGAAACAAATCCAGCTTTTTCTTGGATTTCATAGGGTCTAATGAACCACAGACTCAACATTCCTTTCCTACTAAAATGAATCACACTTTACCATGTAGTAACTTTGAGAAAGACATGATCACCTACCTTGAATGATAGATCATTCCTTTTTTCATTCACATAAATTTTCTTCCGACTCTGTGATTTCCTCACGTGCTTCTAAATCAACTAAAATATTTTTCCATCTCTGCTACCAATTATGTTCCCTTAAACATCCTTTCACCAACTTCATCCCAAAAGGATAGAGTTCAGAACCACTTTCCATATAATGCCTCCCATGGTTCCATCTGTATATAGAATGAAAACTGTTATTATAAAAGAACTCAACCAAAGAAGGATGATGGTCCCAACTTCCATAGTAATACACATAAGAAGCACAAAGCATATAATCCAAGTTCTGATTTTTTTTTTTGGACTGACCATCTAATGGAGGATGAAAAGTTGATCTAAAATTTAATTCAGTTCCCAATGACTTTTGAAAGCCTTTCCAAAGGTTATAAAAGAAGCTCATATCCCAATAAGGTACAATAGAGAGGGGATCCCCATGTAACCTGACTATATCTTTAATATACAATTGAGAAAGCTAATCTAGAGATAGAGTATCTTGAATAAGAATAAAATGAGTATATTTATTCAATCGATCAATAATAAACTAGATTTCGTTATTACCTCGAGATGTTTTTAGATACCCAACTATGAAATCCCTGGAAACATTTTCCAATTTCCACTCTAGAACCAGAAATGGATGAAGTATCCCTTTCCTTAACTGCTTCTCTACTATAAACTACAGAAAAAGAAACACATTATAGTAAAGTAAGAAATATACATTTTCATTACATCCCACCATAAATACTCCCAATGAAATATGTATATCTTAGTTCTACTAAGATGAACTAAAAACGGAGAACTATGATATTCAAATAACCAATATTTCATAAACATTTAATCACAAGCCACTAATAACCTCCTTCCAAACCTCAAAACAAAATCTTTAGCAATGTTAAATTTAGGTAACTTACCCTTCTGAACCAATTCTACCTTTTTTTGCAACTCACTGTCTTCTTTCTGTTCTCACTTTATTCTTCCTTCTAGAGAGAGTTGTACTTAAACCTGAAGCAAAACAGAGAAATTCCCTATAGTAAGAACATCCAATCCAATGTTCATTAAATTAGAAACCAAACAATCTCATTCAAAATGTATCCTGGAAAATATAACATTACTCCATCGACTCAAAGGGTCATCCACCTTATTTTCCTTCCCAAAATGGTAAAGGATTGTGAAATCATAATACATGATTAATTCAATCCACCATTTCCTTTTCATGTTTAATTCATTTAGAGTGAATATTTAATTCAATGTTTTGTGATTAGTATATTTTTAACACTTTAAGCCATACAAAGGATGCCTCACAATTTTTAAAGTAAAAACAACAACAACTAATTCCAAATAATGTGTAGGGTAATTTAACACATGAGGTTTCAACTGACATGAAGAATAAGAAATTACCTAATCATTATGTACTATGAAACAACCAAGTCCTTTAAAAGAAGCATCAATATAGATGATAAATTCATCATTTCAGGAAGGTAGTGCTGAAACTGGAGGATTCACCAATCACCTTTTCTATTAATAAAAACATTCAACACATTATGTTTTCAAGATTAAAATTACACATTTATGAGTTAACATAGTTAGTGGACTAGATAAGATTTCAAAAAATAAACAAACCTCTAGTAATAGACTTCTAAGCCAAGAAACCTACTAATCTCAGTTATATTTGTGTGTCTTGTCCATTATTTAACAACTTTTTCTTAGATGGATCATTAGTTATGTCATCATTATAAAAACTGTGACCAAGGAATGAAATTCATTACAACCAAAACTCAATCTTACTAAACATTCCATATAGTTTCTTTTCTTTTATGTTTTTGAAAAAAAAAATCTTTAAGTGCCATTAATTTTCCTCATGGCTTTTATAATATTCCCATATATCATCAATAAATACAACAACCATTTATCACCTTAGTCTATTGAGTCATCACTGTAAAAAACTATTCTATTATGATTCCGACCATTTAATGTTGCTGATATGGACGGTCATTTTTATATATATTTCGTCCCAGTATAGCTTCCCTATTTTCTCTATGAAAAACCATTCAAAACAAACATATCATAGACGAAAAAACATGGTAATATATAAATCCAATATCATATAAATATTACCATAAAGTAAAAAATTATTTATGTATATTCATTTAAAAATATCCTAACTCCTAAAGTTATCTAAACTGTCCTCTGATACCAACTATTAGGCCCTGACCTTAAACATTACATAATCTTAAGTTATGTCTATAATTTTAAATTATTTCACATTGAGGATCATTTCAGTTTTAGAAAATTAAATTATTACGTCATAAATTATACATAACATCATGAATATTAAAAGTAGACACTTCTACTCACTATCCATTTTTTCCATCAAACAAAAACTCTTTAAAAAGAAACATGAAATCGTTTAATTTTTTATAAAACATAACTTTTTCTTTGTTCCCATATTAACTGTATTATTCATTAACCCCTATAAAAAATATTTCAAAACAAGGGAGAAGCATAAAAAGATCAGTAAGTGATATATATAGAAAGAAAACTGTTAGTGCTTGGATAACATAAAAACCATGAATACATTATTACAATGTAAAACCTTTCACCTTTAAGAAGTAGTAAACATACTTCATTGAATATAAGCTTATTGTCTACCATTTTTGTAAGCAAAGTATTACCATAAATCCCATATAAAGAAACACATATAATAATAAGGTAACTTTGGACATAAACATACTTAAATTGAATAACCATATGGTGAACTTCGACATATATTAGTAAATGGAATAGACAAAAGACCGACTTCCATACCAAATAAATTTGAGTTTATAATGTATCCACATGTACATGGTTTATCATGGAACCACCTTTCATTTGGTTTATCACGTAACCACCCATCATTGGTTTATCATTTAACCACCTCTAATATGTCCAATTACCATTATATAATCATAACACATAAAATATTACAAATATAACCATTTCACTAATAACATTTCATTTCCAATCACAAGATAAAATTTCAATATATTGATATATTCAATCCATTTAAAAATCCATTTTCAATACTGGAACACCCAATATAGGGAATATGGAATTTATTTTCCTTTTGAAAACATTATGGCTCATAGAGGAAGATAAATATCAAATAACATTTACGGTGGCAGAGAGGTCATTATCGCCGCAGACTTTAAAAAACATCCTTTTATCGTTTTGAAAAATGATTCATAAAAAAATATTCCCTTTGAATGAAATTAAATTTAAAATTGGTTTATTATACACCGTATTAATTAAGGAGGTTTATATTATCAAATTATGCCTCAATGAAAGGAAATTGATATGAATTCCTTTACCTTGGTCCAACTCGTCACATTTGATATGTGTTCTTTATGAATAATAATGTTAAGTTAATTTATAATTATTTTATAACCATTTTAATGTTTTTATTCCTTTTATATCACTTTTTACCATGTTAAAAAAATTTCATAATTATTTAACTTAATATCATTCGTTTGGTAGATATTTGTTACTTGACTCAAAAATGAACTTTTTTTGATGTAAACTGTCAATGTTGGAAAAATTATATCCTCTCTAGAATGATATTCATGATTTAAATAACATATATATCCATTATATAAGTATTTATAATAGTATATAACAATTGGAGATATTAAATAAAATGCACTATTCATGGAAACGATAAGTTGTACATCTGCATGAACGCTACATTCATTTAATTTTCATATTTAAATAAATGAAAACTAAATGTTACATAGGTATGTTATAATTATAATATAATATCATATTTTATATATTTTAGAAAACATAATTAATTCCATCATTTATGCATTCCATGTTTGTTATGAATGAGTCATATCACATTAAGGGGGTGGTAGTCCACACTTCCTCAAATGAAATTATCATATTTACACATCATGAAAATAATAAAGGTATGTTTTTAAATAAAATTTACAAAATCAGAAAGAATATAAAAATATAATATATTTCATATATAAATTAAGTTCCATCATAATGACCATCATGATAGGTGGTTGGGGAAAATCAAACAATCATCATTTCGTGAGGTTGTATTCCGTTGTACACGAAACAATATGTTTGTATCCATTAGATGGAGGTGTGTGTAAGTGTAGTCAAAATCCATATCAAAAAAACATCCTATTATATTGAGGATACTGTTTTTACTATGTAACCAATGATGAATAAAAGAATAGATATTGAATAAGTTAAATAATGGAAAGGAACTTTAGAGAAGACGCTTGCTCTAAAATTTGTAACTCCCATTGATTTGAGACAAAAGGCATTATTGAATTTCATTAAACCAAAGTTAAGGCATCTAGGAGGATGTGAGGGATGTATGGATCTTATTTGAGTATAATTTGGATAATCCAAGGGGCTTTAGATGTGAGATTAAATGGGTATAGGTGATTCCCTTTTATAAGAGAGAGGATGGGCACTTTTGGAAGGTATTGAAATATTATTTTATTATAAAATGATTTTCAGTTTCAAATTGTCCCAAAGTAATTTATTTGAAATTTAATATGATTTTGTACCAAAAAAAATCTCATCAACTAGGTTTTAGACAAGTATAGGTTATATATTTTACCACATATTTTTTTTATTTAACCCTCAGTTAAAAACATAAACTCTTAAAATATCTTCTTGCATTTTCATAATTTTTGGTTTCTATAATTACTATAAAATTCAAATAGAACCAAAAGTGGTTCATTAAAGGCATGTTAAAAATTATCTAAGTCATTTGGCCGAATCTAAGATTTTGAGGACAATTATATTATTTAATAAAATAGTATTTGTTTTAAAAACTCAATTGTATAACTCTTTATAGCATTCATATCATGACATTTTATAAATATATAACAAATTTATTATTTCAAAAAAACTACATAAATTCTATTGAAAAGTATTAATAATCCTTAAAATAGGGGGGTGGCATGAGAATTTTCAATATAAATTTATTTCAATATTTGTAATCACATTTATTTAAATCATTCATTAATAAGATAATTATTTTATCATCATTGTGTCTTAAATAAATTTATTAATTTGATGTCTAAAAATTATAAATAAAATACCATGATTTATGAAATATTATTATCTTTTTAATGAGAATTTATAGTCGAAAATATAACTTATATTACCACTTATAATTTTTTTTAATAAAAGATACATGGTTATGTTATATTTCCCTTTATTTTAATTTAATTAAAATAACATGTCATTATCAGTCCCATGTGGATCCATGGTGTCCGAAAATTGACCCAATGATTAAATCGGATAGAAATATCTCATTAAATAGAATTAGGACTTGTTCTACAGTAGTTTAGTATTATTATGATATTAATTATTTACCCTTATTTACGAGATTTACCTTTTAACCATGGTAATAAAATAATTACTAAAGTTATTATTCCTAATGTATAATAATTAAATGTTCATATTTACACAATTTATAACTACTGATTCCAAATATGGAATCCATTTTTCCAAATTCAAAACACAGAATAGGAAGAAATTAATTTAAAATTAATTCCCATGGTCAAAACCAAAAAGTGGGTTTTTATGAAATATTAACTATCCAAATATGGACTTCTATTTATGTCCAATTTAATTGTGAAATTATATTCAATTACCAAAATTGGATTAAGTGATAAATAATTAATCCAATAACACTTTTTGAGAAATTATAATAATAATCAAAATATATAAATAAAATGGATTACAAGATAGTTTTGTATTAAAATACAATATTTTCACTGTTAATAAAAATGTTAATTTTAACAAAAAAATACAAAAATATCCTCCAAAGTAAAATTTGATGTTACACTTCTAGAGAAGAATTTTATATTCACAAATTTATCATATAAATGTGAAAAAATAGATTTAAAAAATGTTCACCATCAAGTGAATGTAAACCGACGATTTAAAAATATTAGAGTATTTCTTGCTTAAAATTGGATTCATTATCATTTTTATCCTCTAAAATTTATAAAATAAATGTTGAGAAATTTTAAAAAAATTGAATAATCATATTGTAGTATGTTCTATTCATTCCCACCAATAAAAATGATAGGCGTTATCAAATATTATAAAAATAATAATATATTATTATTTTTTGGTATAACTCAGTGTTGTGTGTAACATAAGATTTCACAGAAACCTATTGTATCATGTGGTGTACTCTATCAGAAAAAATCCATTATTTATCATTAAATTAACATTTTATTCATAAATAATAATAGGTATGAAGATGTATTATTCTATAAATACATAGGATTCTATAAATAGTCATCTACCAAGTATATTTTCCTACGAGTTTATCTTAGGTAGACAGTGTTTCTCATGTTTAGATGTTGAGAATGTATGTGGAAAATTCATCTCATGTTTTGATTCTAGAGGTAGTCTAATTGGAAGATACTATTTCTTATGAAGAGAAACCTATTTAGATTCCAGACCATGGAGAGCAATTATTTCAGAATAAGGTAATCCACTGGTTTAAGGTTTTCTGGGGGAATGACAATGCTGATGAAGAAACATGTTGAAATAAAAATGATATTAGGGAAAAATACACATATATTTAATAAGTTAATAAAAATTATGATGAGAAAATTTCCAAAAGGTTCAGAAAATGTAACAACCTATGTAATTATACAAAAATTATTTTAATTATAGAATTAAATATTAAAATTCACTATAAATTTATAAGGAATGAATTTTTCTTTATTAAGTAATTTATAATTATAGAATAGTATCATGACCTTATGAATAGTAAAATGACCATTAGGAATAGCAATTCTGTCCAATATAATAGTAACATCACCTTTGAGAATATAAGTAAAATTTATGTATCTTATAAGTATAATCATGGTTTATTTATATAATCTAATAAGTAAATAATTTTTTTTGAAATAAATAATTAAGTGTTTGTATTTTGGTAAGTGAAAAATAATTAATTAAAATTTTATAATTAATTTAATGATTTAAAATAAAAATTATTTTCAAAAAAAATAATTTTTTTTTATTTTTAGACCTTATAATTTTAAGATATTTTTATGAGACTTTATTAAATTTTTAATAGTTTTTTAAAACAAATTATAATTCTTAAATTTGTATTTTAGGAAAAAATTATTATTTTAATTAAGAATTAAATTTCACAAATTTAAAAAATTAATTTAAAAAATAGGTAATTCATTTTTTAATTCAACATTTCCTAAAATGGTTGGGGTGAATTTTTATGAATTTTCTGAGATAGATTAATTTTTGGTGAATAGTAAAATATGGTAATTTATGGTATATACAAATTATAATATCAATAAAATACTAATTGAGTTATGAATGCTGTAAGAACCATTATATATAAAATACCTTCATTATTTTAATATATGTTATGATAATTTTCAAACTATTCACAGTCATGAGCCAAATTAATTAACTAATGAACTTAATAATGAGAAGACAAGTATGTCCTCCACTATTAATACCACCCCTCACCACCACTTCTCCTCACACCTCAAATCCTTGTAGATTGCTTTATATCATCCCAGAGGCATTCCAAATACTCTTACCGAGGTCTTAGACC
This sequence comes from Viscum album, assembly GCA_963277665.1. Lineage (NCBI taxonomy): Eukaryota > Viridiplantae > Streptophyta > Magnoliopsida > Santalales > Viscaceae > Viscum > Viscum album. Next base: position 278,860,255 of record OY728127.1, read on the forward strand.
CACTGGTCTTACAAAAATGCCAAAACCAAGGCCCATAAGGTGGTTCTCAAGGGGGGAATTCAAGAGGTAAATGGCCCCATTCATTTTCATTCATTTTTTTTCAATTATATTTATTTTCATATACTCACATCACATCCCTTTATCCAATGGTGAATGAGACTATATTATCTTAAATATACTGTTAATTTTATCATTTTTATTGAAAAATTCATCACTATACTTATTCTCCACTCCATTTTATTCTAAAAATAAAAGCATCTTTCACGATCTGTCGACTTACCGGCACCGTGGACAATGTGTTTTTAATTTCCATTAAATCCTTCAAATCTAGTCATATAATAATTAATATCATTAAATGATAATATATTATATATATTATATTTTATATTATGTTATGTAACTGATGTCAATACATAATATTAATTAATACAAAAAGTGGTTCGTAATGATCAAAATTCACCAAAATAAACCGATATTCATTAAAAATGTTTTATCAAATAATTCATCCTCACACCATATAAGAAAAATTCTGTATAAGACCATTAAACATTTCTGAAGTTCATTAATGACATGTAACTACATTTCTAGATTTTTTTCTCTCCTCTGACATGAAAATCCGTAAAAAACCAACCATGGAATCAAGGAAATAAATATGACCAAAACTCAGAAAATAACAAAATGTTATGGATAAATTTTTGGAAATATGTTATAATAATATCATATAGGTAATTATAAATATTAATATGATTCATTAATATAAAAATAACACTCTTTAAACCATTATACATGTGTTTTGAAGAATTTTAAAGTAAAAAGAACCCCATGTAATGGAATTCATGACCATATTTGAATTATTTGGGTTAACCTTCTACATCAATGATTCTCCCATATTAATATTATTTATTTATGAAATTTTATTATATTTAGTTTTTTTATGTGTATTTATTGTGAATATAGGTATTCCTTTCAATTTATCCATTCTTTCTTCAATGATATGATATTTTAAGTGACTTTTCATTAAAATTCCTCTTTAAAATTTTCATTTTGACAAAATTCAAGGGAATATTTATATGCAAGTTTTATTATTTTATAATTATGTTATTGTTATAGGTAATTTTTTATTATGAAGGGCGGGATCTATTTATCTATCCAATGCATTGGGTATGTTTAAAAGTGATGGTTACACCTCAAGGTAGTCGCGAGGGTTACATTGTATGGTAGCCGTGAGGGATACAAATAATAAGGTAACCTCGGGGGTTACAATATTATATATGTAATTCCCAATGTTACGATTATGGAATTTTTTATTTTTTCTCTGTTTTATGAAAATATCATGTCCTCACAAAGTAACAATATGAGACTTATTGTGTGATAAGTATTAATTTTTTGAGAATGATTTCATACATTTATAAGTTTTCATGTTTTAACGGTTTCTCTCTTTATTCACATATCCATTACTATGATTTTTGTGCTCATCGAAGGTTTTAAAATGACTTTCACATGTTTTATGGATGGGTAAGATAAAAGTAGATACCTTGATTAATGTTCTGAATTCATTTCATGAAAAAATTTCAAGTTTTAATTAAAAACATTTGTATGCTGAAAATGAATATTTTTTATCTTCACCAAAATTGTATGCTTGTGGTTTACATGTATAAATGATTTATTGATTTTATAAAACTATTAACCAAAAAGATATTGGTTAATGCAATAAATTTAATTCTAATGGAATATAATAGATTATGTAATGTTTAATTCCAAGACCTTCTATCAATCATCTATTTGTCAAAAAACAATTTTTTGTCTCAACATCATTAACACATTAAGGGTTACCGTTGAATATTTAAAAATATCATCCTGTTATTAAATAACTTTTCTATGTCTTAATAAGAATTCAATAAGTCCTTTTCAACCCTTCACAAAAAACACATACTAAAAATAAATATATATTTGATGATTCATATAAAATAATCATTAAATTCCTAAACATATACACTTTAATCATACAACATTATTCATGTACCATTTCTCAAGCTTCATCAACTTATCCCTTAAAAAATATTTCCTATTATATGAAATATAAATAATTTCTTATGGTTCCTCAACCTAAATCTAAGAAAAATCTTATGTTTAGTGTATATAATATTGGAATAACATCTTACTTTGTTAACATGTCGTTTGGGATCTTTTTATATTCAGTAGTATAACCAATACTCATGGACCTTCATGATTTTCGTCCTAATAAATCCATTTAGAATATTGATTTTCGATATTACTATACATTCCACATCTGAAAAAAATCATTTTTAATCATTTTTCTTCTAGTTCTCGCTATTGAATAAATAAAAAATCATAGGGTGAGAAAACAAATATCATAAAAGAATATAAATTAATAATTAAAATATAATTATAGTATTTATAAATGATTACACCTAATTATTTAATATATGATACATTAGGTTTATCCTATGTTATTCACAACCATTTTCGATTTAATTCCTTCAATATGGTTCATAAGAAGATTTTCATTTCCCAATACATATCTCATAGGAGAGCCAAGCAATGCTTACGGAAAGGCACGTGGTCATGTACCAGGTTACACACATGTAAATCCAATGTAAAATTCACTGTTTTACCCCAATGTGAATATAAGAAAAATCATTATCCACTTATAGTATATAGATAAGTATGTAATCCTAGGAAACCAATCGCTCTATACTTTACCAAAATTCCATGAATTTTTCTTATACATTTCCACCTCCATAATCTTATTCATTGAGAAATGCCTAATAATATCCCTAGAAATATTCCTAGGGATCTCAAAAAAGTTTTCTAATATTAGATTTTAATGTTTAAGTAAAAAACTCTGTAATAAAAATTATAACAACCTATTCTTAACGTACATAAACACATAGTAATTTTATAGGAATATATTATAAATTCCAAAAATAGAATCCCAAAGATAATATTACTTTACTACCTTAGAAAAAATAGAATAAAAATCATAAATATCCAATAAATATAATTAATGCTCCAAATGAAGATTAACCACATTAGTAATAATACATAAAAACCATTCTACAAAACTTTCTCAAAGGAAACATAAGAACGTGTTAGCAAAGATGCCCTCTAATAGAATAAAATAGATATATGTAAGCACAAAATAATAATAAGGGAATGAGAATGTGATTAAAACCATATAAAATCATGAATGACATATCATAGATCATAAAAAAAATCGTGGAATAAAGACAGGTAGTTCATAAGACATGATTCATACAGGTAAAAATACCATAATCCATGAAAAAATAATATAGGAAAATGGAATTGAATTGTGGAATACAAATTATCATGTATTATTATTATCTATAAGTGAAGACTCATTTCTAAAATTTATCTAGGAACTTAATGGGGACAACACATACTCAGGGGGATACACCACTATCCTTAGTTAGAGTACTTTACTTATAAGGGTTCAGGTTTACCCATCTTCCCATGGTGGATCAGGTTTCCCCATCATCCCATTATAGATCATGTTTCCCCGTATTCCATTATTATAGTGACTCCACCTACTGGGGAAGACACACCACCACCCCAAATTATATTCCTTTCCTAGTAAGGGATCGGGTTTCCCCATATTTCCATAGTGGATTAGGTTTCCCATTCATCCAAAGTAGATCACACCCATCTAATTGAATACCATAATTATATCAGGGGATATAAATTTTAAACCATTACAATGGAGGGAGATATATTTCTTATACATCACATAACAAGATCATTCATACAAGTGCTATAAGATAATAACACATTCATCAGATCAAGCCCCACAAAATGAGATGGGTTTTTATAAAAATGATGTACTAATGCATGAAATGAAATTTGAATCATAAAAATGTAATCATATCAAAACCATTGTAAAGAGAATCATGATTCATAATTATTTCATGAAAATCAATACCAAGGAAAATAATTGGATTTTATATACATATGACCAATTATTAATAAACATGCTTCATATAATTATAACCCATGAAGAGGAAATAAGTTTCATAAAAATGGATATAGTGAAATAGAAATTTGATTCCCACACAACATGGCTTAAAAACATAATCTATTAATATAAATAATATGAATGGAAAATTTCTATCATTTAATATAAGGTCATATGTAACATAAATAGATGTCATTATTGATGGAAACTATTTTTCAAATATATTTAATACAATAATGAGAAAATATCCTGTGTTCTTTGAAAAAGAATTTTTAGAAAAAAACCCTTTTGAAAAAAAAATCATTAAAACTAATTTATGAACATATAAATAAAGATTTAAATCATTTTGAATACCATTTATATTGAAAATATATTAAGTAATATTTAAAAAACATGAAAACCAATTTCCATGAAAAACATGTAAAAGAAGTTTGAATGATTTTGAAATCCTTTATCTTTTAAAATTATTTTAAAAATAATAAATAAATATTTAAGTCCCTGAAATACTTCTCATTGAAAATAATATTTTATAGAACATAAAAGATGTTTTGATAATCCTTTAAAACAATTTTTGTGCATTATGATTTTTTGAAAACTATTTTCATTGAAAAAAACATTAAATTAAACAAATTTAACAATATTAGGGAAAAATATTTAGAAATAACATTCTAAACATATGATGGAATCTTCAAGGAAATTACTTTCATGATGAAAGGTGCGTCTGTACTTTTAGAACATTACGTTCACAAATTAAATGTTTAGAAATTTTCCTTGAATGTAAAATTACATAATGATTCGTTTATTTAAAAAAAGTAAAAAGTAAAGTCATGGGTAAAAGTTTAAATTTTAATTACATAGGTTAATATTAAAAAATTTAAAACATTTTCAAAAATCAAGGTATTGATGTAACACAAATTTTTGACTGAATGAAAAAATGAAGTCAAATTTTCATAAAAAAGTTTTCTTAATTATCTTAAATACCAAAAAGTGGAATAATGGAACCATTAGTTGAATATAACATGAATATATATTTTTTATTAAACATCATGAGTGTTCTTGAGACATGGATCTTATAATTTCAACGATGGAAGCATAACACAAAAAAATCAAGATAAACAATGAGACAAAATATATAAACCCTTACCAATTTGGTAACATTAGATTCTAAATGAAAGTCCAAAATTAAATGAATCTTAAAATATCATTAATAGAATTATTTTCATGATATAACAAGTCAAAATAAATTATATTCACTGTATAGAAAAATATAGGTGCATAACAAGGCATGCATCTCCATGAAGGAAAATTGAGAATAAAATTATTTTACCAATTTAGTAACCTTTAAAACATCAAACCCATGAAATAAATATCATCAAATTGATATTTAAATAACCCTAAATTTAAATATAATAATAATATAACACATCCATGGGAATTAAACACACCAAAAAAATTAAAAGAGTGGTGAATAAGGCATGTATTTCAGGGAAATAAAAAGTAAATGAAACTACCTTACCATATGTATTGAATATCATCATACACATTCTAAAAATTATTATATTAAATATAAGTTTATTATAAATCTACCATAAAAGCATATTATTTTATCTATTGCAATTTATTATTATTTTTGAATTTATAGTGCCTTTTTATTATCAACTTTTTGTAAATATTATGTTTTAAGTAATATCTGTATTGTTTTTCATATATGTTTTGTCTTGTTATTCTTAAAACGCTTACTTAGATAAAGATTTGCGTATTCCGAAAAAGTTAATCATGATATAGGAATGATACATATTATGTATATATGTATTTATAATAATATATATTATATATAAATATGATATGGAAAGGACCGTTCATGGAGACGATATGTCGTATGTATGCCTGAGTAGTTTCTGTTTTATTGTTATATTTATTAAAAAAATGTTATTGACATATATTTATATATAAATATATCTTAAAATTATTTTATATTTATTTTTTCAAATATATCATATAAATTTACTAAACCCTTCCTTAATACACTCTATGTATTTTGGAAAATAATAACATCGCTTTAAAGAAGAGGTAGTCCACACATCCACAAAAGAAGTTATTGAATTTATACAGAAATTGAAAGCATGAAGGTATGTGTTATGTATTAATTACCAAAGAATAATGAAATAATTAATATCATATATATATGTAATATAATGTTACTAAATCCATCCTTAATACATTCCATGAAAAGTTGTGAATGAATCAAATCGCTTTGAGGAGGCAGTTGTCCATACACCAACAAATGAAGTTATCATATTTACACAATTGGAAAGCATGATGAAATGTTTTATATAATTGTTTCATAAAAATAATGAAATCATAAATATCATATATATTATTTAAAATAGATTTTCCTCCATAATTACATCCCACAAGTGGTGGGAATATATAAAATAAGAACATCGATTTGTGAGGTGGTAGTTCACCGTACACAAGAACGGTAGGTTTGTTATCTAATAGATGTAACTATGTAAGTATTGGAACATCCCTTAGACTAAAAAATTAATAGAATATTTAGGATATTTAGTTCATTATATAATCATGTAATAAAATTATTTTTTTGTGGTAGAGAATGGAAATTATATATTAGATATTGAGAAAGGTTGTTACCTATTCTTTAGGTAACTCAATTTGAATTGCTCTAAAGGAATTCCATGGATGAATTAATTCTCAAGGTGAGGATTCTAGGATGACGGTAGGTATGATGATTAGATATTTTGATATATATTTAACATTCCAATGTTTCTTGATATGTGTGATTATGTTGGAGGGTTTAGTTCTATTTTATATTAGGGGGAGGGGATACATTTGGCTTTTTTTAATCATGTTAGGTGTACCCACGTTTTTACCTATAAAAGTTCATAAAAACTAAAAAATACTCAATTATAGAATCTATAATGACGAAATATTTCCAAAAAATTGGTTCTAGACAATTTTCTTGGACTTTTGGACCCTTATGTTTAAGGTTTAGTCCCATATTAAGCATAATTTTTCCTCAGTCATTAGAATTAATTTTAATCACTTTGACTAATATTTTTGGTAAAACTTTAATTTTATCTTAATATGATATAAATATTTTAATTCTTGTAACCATTTTTCCATTTTTTTAAAATTCAATTCATATAAGAGAAAAAATTATGTTTTACACCAATCCCACAGACATGGCGAGATGGAGGATTTTTAAAGCGAGAATGTTCAAAAGTTCATTAATCATTAACATCAAAATCCCACTTAAAAATTATTACAGGTATATAAATTTGAATAATATATGTTTTATAGATCAATTTTTAATTTGAAACAAACATTAAATAATAATCAGCTATATAAATAAATTAGAACAAAAAGTAGTTTGGACTTAATATTCGGTTTTTTAATATTCAACCAAAAATGATGTTTCCTAGAAAATTCCCAAAAATCCAACATATCCTAATTTGGAAATAATGAAATAGAAAACCAACTATATTTTATCAAATTAAATCTATAATAGTGTCATGAATTTCTTTTAATTCCTTTCAGATAAGGACATAATAAGTAATTAATAAGAAAAAAATATTATTTTTAATCAAATAAATACTTTAAAAATATTACTTTTTTTATTATCAATATGATTAAGTTATATAAAAAAATTATTCAAATTTTATAAATATTATTTATTTATATTAATTTTATTAATTTTAATAGGTAGGTTATAACAATCTCTTTTAAAAAATTATAACAATAAAATGATGTTTCGTAGAAACTCAGTGTTGCATGTAATGCAAGCTAAGTCAGTGTTTCTTGTTGTAATGATAATATAATTATATCATGTAGTGTACATAAACAAAAAATAGAGATTTTATATAAAAAACTATATTTTGTTTTCCATGAAGTGAATAATATCAAAAATATTAAATTAATTAGAAAAGTATTTTTAAAAAATATGTGTGTGTTAAACGGCATATGAGAAAAAGGATATGAGAAATGAGAATAACATTTTAACATAGTACCCAAAAAATAAAAGATCATAATATTGGTTAATGGAATGAATATTAGAAGATCATACGACATGATTCATAACGGAATCAAAGAACACGATCTATAAGATCATAACAATGGTATAATACATGGAATTGTTGAATATATATATGAATATAGAATACTTTTTATAGTTGTCAAGAATGAGTAAATATTTTATGATAGTGGAGTGGGGACACTCCCAAAAACCATTGTAGTATTCAAGTTTCACTCCCAAGTCTATAATTGTGGACAGAGTCCCTTATTGAACTGGGTTCACACGCCCTTCAAGTTATGTTTGTCTCTAGATATTTCAATATTTAGTCAATGCATTGGAGGGAGATATAGGTCCCGCCCATCACATAATGAAAATAATAAAAATATAAGAAACGTGATTATAAAACATTCATCAAATTAGAACTCAAGAAAATAATTGTGTTTCATAAATCATTCATCAAAGAAGAACCTATGGAAAGAAGTGTGTTTCATAGAATATTGCATCATAGAATAACCCATTTAAAACAAAAAAAGCATCATAATTATATAATCATTATAAATTTAGACCATACAAATGAATAATAAATATGGATTGGTTAGATCATATGCGTGTTAAATATTATGTTAGAAAAATGATTTCATTTTATTTAGAATTTTTTTTGAAATAAAAATAGTAAGGAATGTTCTTTGTGGAATATTTCATTTATTTCAAAATATAATTTTAAAAATTAAAAAAGAATAAATTATAGTGAAAATAATTATCTTTTAATGTTACCTTAAAAAATTATAATGTAATTTTCAAGGAATATAATTTATATAAATGTGGAAAATTTTATTCATTCTATACACGTTAAAACAAAAATTCCTTTCACATTTTTAATTAAATCCAAATGAGCATTGTTTAGAAAATGACACACGGGTTAATTTTAAAAATAAATTAATAAAGTAAAATAAGGGTAAAAATTTCATTAATAAATCCTTTGGAAAATTTAAAAATATTTTTGAATACAATTTAACAAAACATGGATTTTATTGAAAAATTGTTTATGACTGAGAATATAAATGAAGAATATTTTTCTTAAAAAACATATTTTGGTGTCCATAGTACATAAAGAGAATAAATTAAAATAAAAAAAAATTCCATAAAAAGGCATAGAACATTAAAATTTACAATATTATTGAGAAATATATTATAATATTTCATCATCAAGAACATAATAAAAAAATCCCAACAAAAAATTACATTGTAACATAATTGATTTACCTTATTGGTATATTTTTAATCATAGTCCTCATTAAATAATTACATAAAATAAATAATTAAATATTAATGTAATAAATATATTAATTATATAATATGTCAAATTTTTTGTATATACACATCATAAAAGAATATACACGCATAACATAACTTATATTAGATAGAAATAAATTTTGGACAAAAATATCATACCATATTTCTCAACATTCTTTAATACATATTGACCAAAATATATAATAAATATAAATTTATATAACATATATTAAATAAAAATATTTAAATATATCATACCATAAATGAATTACTTATAAAGCCTTAATACCATTTATTAACAACTCAATGTTAAATCAAATTTTGTGTATAACATCTTTGTTTATCATATAAATTTTGATTTGTTTTTTTGGTCCTATTATATTGATCATGGGTACATAATATAAATATTTTTGAAAATTATATAAATATCATATATATCCAGTATAAATTTATTTATAGTAATCCATAAAAGTTCAAGATATAATTTTATGTTCACCGTTTATGGAGACGGTAGGTCGTACGTATGCATGAACATTATTTCCATATTTTAACAGATGATACAAAATAAAGATAAATAATTTATTATATCTACATAATAATTTTTAGGACATGTAAATGATTTATATATATTAAAATTTTCATTACTACCATCCACACATAGAGTTAGTGAAAAACGTATCACATCGCTTCATGAGGTAGTTGTCTGCTGTACACACAAATAATGATATCATATTCTAAACTGAATGATTGATAGATGATATACATGATATTTTTATTCTAGAAGTATTTTAATAACATATATATCATATATAACTATTAAATACATCATTATATCCAACGATTAGAAGTAGTGATAAAAATGAATTTCATTGGTTTAGGAGGCAGTAATCTGCCGTACACATCGTCAACAATTTCATTTCTCATTTGAGGGAGGTAGTGGTGCTTGTAGGTCCTTCCTAAAACATTAAAGAATATAAATATAAATAATATATTGGGTTTTTATATCTTCAGGTTTTAATAATATTCTAATGAGTTAGATGAATAAAATGAATTAATAAGTTTGATTAAGGACGCTACCACTTATTTAGAAAACATCTTTTGGTTTTCAAAAAAAGAATTCATAGGATGTATTTTTGACCCAAAAAGGAATTATAAGATCGGTAATGGGATGTAGGTAATTTATTTTTTAGGTTCTTGGATTATCCATTTGTTTTTATATTTGTGGTAAATAGAGGACAGTGGATGGCCTTTTATAAGTGGGGGAGAGGACAAAATAAATTTTTTTAAAAGAGTAAATCACACCAAAAATTTTATCATGTAAAATATTATAAAATAGACTATTTGTAAAAATTAAATGATGTAATGTCTAAATTATACCATTAAATATGAAATAGTAATGTTTTGGTTAGTTTTAAACCTATATCATTTATCTTTAACAATCAATAAACTTATTTTTACTTCAACCTTGGAAAAGAATCCTTATATTTTTTCACTATTTAATATGGTCCAAAATTAATATGAAATTATTTGGTATGATTAATTGTTATGATTAAAAATATGGAATGCAAGTTTTTCCAAATTCTACTCACGTAAGTGGAAGTAATTAATTTAAAATTAAACCATAGGTCATTTGGAAAAAACAATTCTCCAAATGAAAAACCTTCTAATGATTAAAAAAATAATAAATCATTATGAAATTGATTCCAAGGAATTAATTTGATTAAAAAATATATAATTGTACTAATATTTCTTCTATATACACATTGAAAAATATATTTCTTGTGTATTATTCAAATGAAAAGGATTTTTTTAATAAAAATCTATATTGATCAATATTTATTAAAAAATAAAACATCTCCAAAAAATAAAAAAAAACATAAGGTAATTTTTATATAATTATTTCAAATTTTAATTTCATTTTGCAAAACAAATTAAAAACTGGTAACATTTTAAAATTGTGTGGAATAGTGGGACAAAAATACCTTTTATAAAAATATACTTTTTTCAGAAAACATTATTATTTATTTATGAATTTATTATTTTATTTCCAATAAATTAATAATAATTAAATTTTTTAGACATGGTTAAATCATATAACTTCCATAATTTAGTTAACCCTCTTAATTACTTCCAACTTAATGGCTATATTATTATGGTTCCTTTAGATTTGTGGTAGCGTGTTCAATAAGCTATCGAAGAGATTTAATTTTTATAAAATGAAATATTTCGTAAGGTTTTTGGGTGCTACATTATCTTATAATATTTTTTTATTTCATATAAAATATTGAATGTAATGATCTTATTTTAAAATATATGGGTCTTACATGACCTCTCCCAGTAGATTTTAACTAGAAATATAATTCAGAAATACCATGAGGTACACAAACACCACCATATGAAGTGGAATTCTAAAAAAAGTGTCAACAAAATTAAGAAACATCTCTGAAAACTAACATGATATCACCCTGACATAAGAAAATATTGTCCCAACTCTACCAGACTAAGAATCTCTCCCACCTTGGAAAAAATGAGTGACTCCATTTTGGGATAAAAATAATACCTTAATACGATAAAAATTTATTTTTACTTATTATGATTATCCAATCAATGATAATAATCATGTAAATAATATCAAGATCATTCTATAAGAATTCTTCATCCACCTCAATGTCAACTACCACTACTCAACATGTTGGACACATGATACCTTCTTTTGACATCATTATCAATTGTTTAAAAGGATCCAAGTATAATTACATAAGTGATGATCAAAATCACAAAATATTGACTAACATTGAGAATATAAAATAATCTGTACAACATCTATCACGAAATGATACCACCATAGAAGATAAAATAAACATCGTAGCTCCAACAGTAGTTGACCTTGATTTAGATTTCTCTAGTCCATAATCCCCCAAATCATCAAACCTTATATAATATCTTCTATGAGATTTAATTTTCACCTGAAACTCACTAGGGCATGAGGATAAGACCCACCACCCATAAAATCACCATACGAACTAGTGAAACCATGGTGAAAGTGCACCTATACTAACTAAACAAGAAAATTCATCATAAAAAATTCCTCCAAAGAATATATTTTTCACGGTGATTAAAATTCATGGTATCTTCAATACAATTATACTTTGAATTATAAGGCTGTCCGCAATAATAGAAAATAACATTTTTATATCCTAAATAAGCCCTAGAATATGGTCTTGAAGAAAATTGGCTTCCTTTAAACTTCATTTTATGGATAGAACACACACCCTATCTAACACCTACAATAAGGGCCTAGCCTTAAAAAATTATAATTCTATTTTTTGAACTAGAATTGGCATTTGAGTATATTTTAGTTTTATTGTTTTAGAGAATTAAGACAAACTATTACATATTATACTCAAACATTAAAAGTGGACACTTATACTCAATATCCATTTTTTTCACAAAGAGGAAACCATATAAAAACAAACATGATTTCATTTCAAGACACATATTCAATAATTTCATCATTTAATCTTCATTTTCCTTACGATCTTAAGGCAAGTGAAAAACATTTTTAAACATGGTATGAGCACAATGTCTTAGTACGGTGCATAAAAATAAAGAAACTATTTGTATAGTTAATACATGGTAACCCACACAATGTTCTTTGAGAGAATGAAACAAAATATTTTCACACGAATAACACTCATATTTTTTTCTTAAAGAAAAAAAAATATACCCAAATGAATGAAATGAAATATGTATTAGGTGAATTAGAGAATCATATACATAAAACACTTTCAAAACTCTTCTAATTATAATATCCATATGGTTCACTTCTAAATATGAGATCTATAATGGGGATCAACCTTCTATATGCTATATCGGTCTCACCTGTGATATATAATGGGGCTCAATCCTTCATATAATCTATAAAGGGATCAACTATGAGCTATAATGGGGCTCAACTGTTAGTATAAGATGTTTTGGGATAACTCGTGATCTAAAATGGGGTTCAACCGTTCATATAAGCTAGATCAGTCTCACCAATTTCATATAAATATCATGTAATGATTTATGAATCACAAAACCCTTTTTAAAGAATCTTCCAATCCCATATGAAACCCATTTCAGTATAAAAATAACATCTCATTTATGAACACATTTTCAATACCAATATACCAAAACAATTAATAAGGTATTTCTTTTTTCCTTTTAAAAAAATTATGTCTTATAGATGAACTCAAGTACCATATAACAGTTATGGCGGCCATGAAGATATTTCCATCGTATACATTAAAACAAAAAACACTCATTTGGTCATTTTGTAAAGAAAGTAACACAATTTTTAAAAAAAATTCCATTTTGAAAACATTAAATTAAATTAATTATAGACATAAAATGTCTAATATAATCCTTTTTTATCCATATAAATAAATACATAAATTAATATCATGAAGAAATATGTGATAATTAAATATTTAGTCATTCAATGTTTCACATACCACTTTGTACATTTAAATCATAATATCAATGAATTAATATATTTAAAAATGAATAAATACCATTATTATATATATAATATGGATATGAAATGTCATATTGGCTGTATATATGTGAAAAAAGGTGAATATTTTCATCGAATGTCTCAATGTAAGGATATTGAGATGAAATCCATTACCTTGAGTATGACTCATCATTTACACTAGTTATATTTTAGAATAATAAACATAGGTTAATTTTTTTACTTTCTTGACAAACGTTTTCATGTTTATTATTCCTTTTGTATGACTTATTACCATGTTATAAAAATTACATATTTATTTATGTTCATATCATAGGTTTTTTAATATTCTTTAATTGATTCAAAAATGAACATGGATTGATTTTAATAGTTCATGTGGTCATAAGTCCATAATATCTTGAATAATATTAAAAAAATAAAAAATCACATTAATTTATCATTTATAATTTCAAACCCATTCATTAAATGTGGATATGGAAACAGAACAACATTATAGTCATTAAAATGTTAAGTCGTACATATGTAAGAGTAATGTTTACATTTTTCATTTATCATTATGGAAATAAGTAAATTATTATTTTAACATTGATAAATGATGATAATATTATTAGAATGATAATAATGATTGAAAAAAACATATATATATATATATATATATCATATAAGTGATTTGGTGAATAAAATCTATTCACATCACTTCTAGGAGGTGATGGTTCACACGTACGCTCGAATAACATTATCATTATTATATTCATAGAAGTTTAGAAAATAATTAAAAAATTATTATTTTACAATGATACATATTTTATTAACATAATATATAAACATGTACTCTATCATTATGACTAGTATTGAGATATGGTAATGAAAAACAAACTATATATGTTCATTTGGTGGTATTTCTCCCTACACAAGAACGAAATGATCATTCCCACTTGATGAAATTGGAGATGGATTTAGGTGATTATATTAGCATAATAACATATATGTATATTTAAGATACTATAGTTATTATTTTATCTTAGAATAATAAAATTTAGATGAAGTGGAAGAAGAAAAAAATAGAAACACTTAAAAAATGATACATCTTCTTTGGTTGATCACCTTTGAATAACACCTTAACACCTCTAAGAAGGATGTATGCATATAATAAGGCCTCATAAATGTGTGAAGTAATTCTAGGAAGAGTTTTGGTAAGATCATGGCCAAAACAAAAAAATTCGGATGTGTGGGTACTAGAGAATCGTGGGAACCATTTTATAGGAGAGGGGAGGGGCACCCTTGGAAACTCTTAAAATATTTAATTTTTATAAACTCTATTTCGCTTCTAAATGGCCTAAAAATAAATTATATATACTTAAATTTTATTTTATATCTAATAACCATAATCAAATTCAAATTATGTAAGTATTGAATAATTTTTAATCCTTTTCATTTCCGTTTAACCATTAGTTTTTCTTTTTTTATATTTACCATGATATTAGGTTATTTGCACTTTATGGATTAATGTAATTACCAGAAAATTTTAAAGACCCAAAAAAGTTTCATATATGCTATATTTGGACCTATACTAAACAATTTTTCATATATTTTTTTTCTAGAATTTAAAATAATTAAGTAAAATATTTTATGTTTCAAAATACCTATAGTGTTAGTATTAACACTATTCATTATTTATCTTTTAAAAATATCATAAAAGGAAGATAATTTCGAACAAACTCTTTAATAATCAAGAAAATTTAACAATTATAAAAAAAAATTATGTCATAAATTATGTCATATAATATTTATTTTCATGTTAATAGTATTTTTTATTTGATTCATCATTAATGAAGAAATTAATACATCGTCGTTGTGTCACAATTAAAATAAATTATTTAATTTCAAAAAAATATAAATATATTACCATGATGTTGTTTTTTTAAATTTCTTATTTCTATTTTTAGTCGAATATATCCCTTGTATAAATACACATCAATGTACTTTACTTTTTAAAAACAAAAGATTAACAAAAAAGACTATTCATTGAATATAATACTATAAATGCGTTAAAGTCATCCAAGTGGCTCCATGTTGTCCTAAAATATACCCAAATATTCTAATTACTTTGATAAACTTACAAAATTAAATTACACCATGTTTTTGGTTAGTTTAATTTTATTTTAATATTAGTTTTACCTTTAATTACTCGATTTACACTTAACTATGGTAATTAAAATAAATACTAATGCTACTATAAATAGTGTACAGAAAATAAAAATGACCAATTTACATAATTTGGACATTCAGATTCCAAATATTATATCCATTTTTCCAAATTAAAAACACAAAATTATCTCTATATAATTTAAAATTAATCTTCATTGTCAAAAAACGAGAAAAATATGTTTTTTAAAACAAAAAAACCATCAATATATTGACGTGCCTTTATATCTAATCTAGATGTGAAATTTCTTATAATTACCAAAATTGGATTAAATGATAAAAAAGTATAATTTTAATATAAAAACAATTAAATTTATAATCTAATAATATAAATAAGATATAAGAATAAGTAGTTTTGAATTAAAATGCAGTATTTTTCCTTCTTCATTAAAATATGTTTTTTATCAAAAAAACCCAAAATTTCAACCAAAGTAAATATTGATGTCCCTATTCTAAATATGAATTTTAATCTATCAAATAGAAAAAATAAAGGTGATAGAAAATTGATTTGAAATGGGTTCACCATCAAAAGGATGTAAATCTATATTTTTTTAATACTTCTTTTATTTGAAACATTTTTATTCTTATATCATATCAATAAAAAATATATGTTGAATTTTAATAATTATGTTGAATATTATATATATATATATATCATTAAAAAATCCATTTATAGTGATTTTAATATTTTATAAAATCACTTATTTTCATTTAAATTATTTTTCAGAAAAACATTTCCTTTTAATTAAAAATGGTTTATTTTCATTTAAAATTAAATTTTCACAATATTATTAATTAAATAATTGTATAAAAAATATTTTCAAAAATAAATAAAGACTATTCAGTATTGTACTTTTAACAACAATGTTATAAGCTTCCAAAATAATATTTAGTCATTCCCTTAAGTTCGATGTGGTGTATTATGTATGCTATCAAACATATTGTTCCCATTTAAAAACTAGGGATGTTACATTCTCCACATTTATAAAATATCAACATAAAAATTTGAATTTGAGTGCAGAAGATATGGTATAAATCTTCATAATACCTTTATCAAAATCCAACATCAAAAAAAGGAAAAATAAAACATCCACTTTAAAAGAAATAAAGGATCATACGATGGTTATATGATTTAACAAATACTATGATTACATGTAAAAAATAGTGGATATTTTGGAAAACCCAATTATCATGTTCTAATGAAGAGTGATAGAAAACATTATCATGAGAAAGTTAAATTTCATAAAAAAGAAAAACATGTGATGGGTTAAATTGTCATTGACTTCATGGAAGGAAAAGTAAAGAGAAATATGTTTTGTTTTAAGATCCATTTCATAATGATGAGTAATTATTATACTACATAGAATTAGATAATAAAGAAATATTATTACATGACAAGTATTGTTTCATCCATTATTCTAATTCCACAAATAAATTATGTTTTTCCCCAAATGATGAATATTTAAGATGGATTTTCAACCCCTGAAGCACCATAATCATCATATAAAAACTCAAATAAACCCCAAAAGGTTAACTATCTATTTTTTCTACCTAAAAAATTAACCAAAACCAAATTTGTTAGTAAAAGATCATATAATTTCCCCCAAAAATAATTTTAATTTATAAGGATAATGACTACTTTTAATCTCCAAAATTAAATAGTAGTATCTAATGTTTATCAGAGACCATTAAACAAATAACAATCCTTCAAATTCATTAAAAAAAACTCAAAATAAGATTGAAACCCGAAATTAAGATTAATTTGATTACCTAATCCTCCATGATAAACATTAACATTGGTCTCCAATTAATATAAACAACTATAAATGTATTATTCTATAAAATAATTAACTTTTTCACAGATTATTTAAGATCGGTTAATTATTTCCATAAATAACCCAAATCACCAAAAGACGAAAATAAAAAAATAAAATCATTGCAAATAAAATTGAACAATTACTCCTAAAAAATCCCCATAGTATTATATTTTCCATAGGAAATAGTGCTCCCAAAATAATGAAAATATTCCAAAATAAAATTTATCACTGAATCCCCAAATCATTTTTTATACTAAAGACATAAATTTGATAAAACGTAAATTCCCAACATCAACTTCAAATTATTCCATAAAAACATTTAACTAAAATGAAAATTTTATAATAACTAGAGACATCACGTAGGCTAGTGGATGGAGAAAAATCCTTGTCACTCTTCAGTTGTGGGTTCGATTCCTAGAAGATTATCTGATGTGATAGGTTGTCACATGGTCTGCATGTTGTCCTTTTTCAAAAACTATATAATTTTATAACATTCAAAAAAATGCGATAAAATCCACAAAAAATTACCGTAACATATTTTACCCTGAATGATAATCTCAATACATTCATTTTTCATCCAAAAAAATTAATAAACCATATTTACTTTAAAGATAAGTTTATCTAAAAATGTCATTAATCACCATAAAATTTTGAAACATAATGCATAAAAATGGGTTACTAAGACATTGAACTTATTGTAAACTTGAAATTTATTAATTCATATGACATCCCAATCTCTTAAAAATACATCCTAATTTCTAAATATGACCAAACTATCGTCTGATACCAACTATATGGAACCAACCTTAAACATATCTTATTCTAGAGTTTTTGAATAAGAATTCACATTAAAGGATCTTTTAACTTTATTATTTTAGAGAATTTTTAAAATCTCAAACATAGTAAACTCATACATTATAAGTGGTCACTTATACTCAATATCCATTTTTTCACCATGGAAACACTTATCAAAGGAAACAAGATGTCTTTTAAAGACACATATTCAATACTTTCATCATGGAATATTCATTTACCATACAAATCTTAAGACCTAGGAAAAATATTTAAAACATGGGACGAGCAGAGAATATTAGTTAGGGATATAAAAAATAATGAAATCATTAGTCTAGTTAAAATAACTGAACCAATTTAAAATTCCACGAGTCAATGAGATGAAACATTTTAACATGAATAACACTCACACAATTTTCTCAAAGAAAAATATTAAAACCAATATAAAGAAATTAAAAATCATTAAGTTGACTTAGAAAATCATATACATAAATCCCCATCAAACCTATTCCAATTGGAATAACTATATGGTCGACATCCAAATTATAGATCTATAACTTGGATCACCCTTTGTATAAGCTGTATTGGGCTTACCTATAGGCTATAATGGGACTCAACCCTTCATATAAGATATAACGGGCTCACCCGTGAGCTAAATTGGGACTCAACCTCTAATATAAGCTATGTCGAGATCAAGTGTGAGCTATAATGGGTATCAAAACTTCGTATAAGCTATATTAGGATTGACTATTTCATATAATGCTTAATTACCACTTCATGAAAAACAGAACCCTTTTGAAATCTTTTCCTATTCACATATGAAACACATTTCCATATAAAAATACCATTTAATTTGACAACCCATATTCAACACCAAGATACAAAAAAATGAATAAGGTATTTATTTTTCTATTAATAACATTAATAATTATAGATGAATCTTTGTATCAAATAATGATTATGGCAGTAGAGAATTCATTGTTGTTTTATACCTTAAAAAAAAAAAATTCCTTTAATCATTTTGTAAAGAAAGTAAAACACTTTATATAAATTGATTACATTTTGAATACATTGAATGAAATTAACTAGAGAAATAAAATTTCATGTAAAATCCTTTTAAATCTAGATTAATAAATGTGTAAATTAATAACATGACGAAAATATTTTCTTATGAAGTCATTAAACATTCAAGGTGTCCCATACAAATTTGAATAATTAAATCATAATCTCTATGAATTAATAAATTTACCAAAACATTAAATAATAGTATTATATAAAAAATATGTATATTATATGTCATAGTGGATGTATATACACCTTATAAATTAATAATGGGTTATATTATCAAGAAATCCCTCAATTGAAGGAGATTGAGATGAAATCCCTAACCACAAGTCCAACTCATCATGTAAAATTGTTATATTCATGAATAAAAAACCAATATTAATTTAAAAATTCTTTATAATCTTTTTCAAATATATATTTATTTTTATATCACTTATTACTATTTTATAAAATTTTATAATTATTTGAGTTCATATGGGACGTTTTGTCGATATTCAGCACGTGAGTTAAAAATGAATAGGGATTGATTTGAATAGTTCTTCTGATCATAACTACATCATATCCAAAATAATATTCATGAAAAAATAAACACTTTTATATAAAAATTATACTTTTAATATCATTAATACATGGATATGAAAAGTGGACAATTTTACAGTCAAGGAGATGGTAATCCCTGTGTACAAATGAGTAAAGTTTCCAGTTTTTATTTATAATTATGGATGTAATGTAATTATTATTATACCTTTACAAAATGACCATAATATTTTTCAAATTATAATAATAATTTAAATATAATTTTATCTATAATACACATGATATGGTGAAAAAGTGATACACATTGCTTCGTGGAGATGACCGTTCACATATACGCACGAACGATGATATCGTTTTTATGTGCATGGATTGTAAGAAATAATTGAAATATTATTACCTTAAAATGATAAATATGTAATTAATATAATATATAAACATTTATTACATCAATATATCCATTTTTGATAGACATTAAGGATAAACTAACTATATCAGTTCGTGAGGCGGTAGTCCGTCGTACAGACGAACAAAATGTTCATTTCCAATTTGTTGAAATTGGAGATTTATTTAGGTTATAATATTATGATAATAACATCTTAGTATATTTTGGATAATGTATTAATTATTTCATTTTAGAAAAATAATATTTATAAGCTGTTGAATAAGAAATAAAACAGAAACCGGTAAAAATTTATACCTCTTCTTCGGTGGATCACCCTTGAAAAAACACCTTAACAGCTCTATGAAGGGTGTTCTGATGAATCTATGATTTCAGGAATATGGAGTGGGATTCAGGAAAATGATTGGAAAGAACATTTCCATTCCAAAATACATTGGATATGTGAGTATTAGTGAATAATGGGTAAAATTTTATAGGATAGGGGAGGGTCAGCCTTGGAAACTCTTAAACTATTAAAATAATATAAATTTAATTTTAATTCCAAATAATCCAAAAATATATTTTTTATAAGATAATATGATTTTTGGTTGAATAATAATCATCAAATTAATATTATAAATTTATTTCATATTTTTTAGTCCTTATCTTTTTTATTTTACCCTTATTTTACCCTTTTTTATATTACGGTGATATTATGTTTTTCAAACGTTGTGGGTTAATGTAATTATCTTAACATTTATAATGACCCAAAAAGTTCCATTTATGATAGTTATATAATTATAATAACCATTTAGAATAATATTAGTCATTTAGGAATTTAATTTCTTTTAATTAATTCTTTTATATTTTAAAATACAAATAGTTTGAATCTGGTCACTATTCATTAGTTGAATTTTAAAAATATCATAAATGGAAGATAAGTTCGAACCATATACATTAAATCATAAAAATTTTAAAATTATATAGAATATTCATGGATGGAATAAATTATGTCAGATAATATTTATTTTAGTATTTATAATATCATTTATTTTATTCTTTCATTATATAAAGAATGGTTGTGATGAAGTCTTCTCATTCGACAATGCCCTAAACCTAATGTATCAAAGCCATGCTCCCCCACTTGATCATATGAGGTAGGTCCATGATATTAATCTGATGGATGAGGTAACACCATCTTTCTGTTCACCAATCCTGACTTTCTTCCTCCATTTCTATGGATTATGCTCCCTGTGAAAGTCCCGGAACTATTCCATGGAGCACCTCAAATACATCTTTCCCTAATAGATAATAATGGTGCAACAAATATCTGCACCTCACATTGGTGTCTTTGATTCATCATTAGTTTCCTTCAGATGGTGAATTTGACAACTTTTTTTTCAATTTGTGGGATCTTCAAGAGTGTGTTGTAGTCAGCTTAATTGAAAGGAGGCATTTGATGATCCAGTTTTAGACAAAAGACGGCCTAATTACTGCTTGGTCCAAATCCCCTCAAATATGCAATGGAGATACCTTTTATATTCATTGAAGGAGTCTTGAAGTTCATATGAGATGTGAACCCTCAATGATGGAGACATGGGTGAGTCACTCTGGTCTCCCTCTATGCTTTAAAAACTCCTCCATTTTGTGTACCATTGGGAACATGATTGGTCGATATATGTGTTCTGATTGTCAGACAGACGTGATTGGTCATCCCATATATCCACGGATTTTTGTGGAGGATGCCTTTGTGAGACCACCTATGAATTGGGTTTGGATCACAAATGGGAAGGAATTACGGTAGAAGTAGGATGTCAAATTCGACTCATGGGTGATATGTTGTGTTGCATGTTGTCGACTCGGGCATAAAAATTCAGTTTCTCCAAAAAAATGATTGGTTGGGGATTCACCAGTGGTTTTGAGAATGGGTAGTGGAGGTTGTGTCTCATATAGTTCAGCTTCACTGGTGTTTAAGGATCCTTCTAGGAATAATCAGCCATGGTGTGATCTTTCTGAAGGCACTCAAGACCTAGAGACTTCCGTTGGACAGGCAGGGCATGAGGAACAATCTTAGGTTGTTGTGGTTCGGGTTGCAGGGCATATCGGTCCTTAGTTCAAAATGTAGGGGAATTTTAAAAAGGAGGTGAAAAAGATGCCACAGGATCTGATATTTATTCATATTTTCATCACTTAATGAGTGATATTGGTATTTTTAATGCAATTACAATGGAGTATTTGGAATCTTGTTCCATGCAGTCAGAGTCTGTGACTGAGAAACATCTGGATTCAATTGTTTTTGAATTGAGGGCAATGGATGCCTGTGCTGAAGAGATTCCAGGGTGGGTTGATGATGCTGGAAGGATGAAAATCATGATCTCAACAGGTAATCATTTTCTTGAACTATAAAATTATGATAATTCTCTTGCAGAGGAGGATGATACAAGGCAGGAAGGTGGAATTTTGTATTATGATTTCTCTTCTAAGGATGCTACAACTGGAAAAGCTGTTATGCATAATATTGTAGAGCAGCCACACTATCATGCCATGATTGACTTTAATA
Source organism: Viscum album (assembly GCA_963277665.1). Taxonomy (NCBI): domain Eukaryota; kingdom Viridiplantae; phylum Streptophyta; class Magnoliopsida; order Santalales; family Viscaceae; genus Viscum; species Viscum album. The sequence goes on from OY728127.1 coordinate 278,883,443, forward strand.
GTTACTCCCAAGAAGAACAGGGATTTAATGATGGTTAACAAGAGGTGAAAATCCCTATAAAGTGGGGGTGACATCTCTAATAGTGACAATGGGAAGGAGATTGGTGTATTCCAGCGTTCCTATAGCCATGAGGATAATGGTGGGAGAATGAAGATGCCCGTAAATGAGGATGCTATGACTGCCCCACCATAGTAATGGATGAGGAAATTCTATTCTTATCTCCCAAGGCCGGTGCCTACCAGATCTTGGGTGGTGAAGGAATTTTGGGATATGTAGTCCTCTAAGGATTTTATATCTTTGGAGAAGAAGCATCTTAGAAAGAAATATTCCAAGGTCCTTACGAATTATGAAAGTTCAGAGTGGGAATAAGCTACTTCGTAGGAAGCAATCTATAATGGATGTGGTGATGGTTATGACTTTTATTATCTATAGTTATCTTTTCATCCTTATTGTACATTCTTGATACCTTTTCATTATTAATAAATGATCAGATGCTTGCATCTGACTCTGCTTTCCTGGTATATAATAAATAAATGTATCATCATTGTGTCATAATTAAATTTAATTATATAATTTACAAAAAATATAAATAAATTATCATGTTTTAGGAAATATTTTTTGCATTACAATGACTATTTATAGTCAAAGAGATATCATGTATAACTCTATATTAAAATACATTATATTAAAAAAACATTTATCAAAAATGAAAATTCAATGAATATAATTTTATAAATGCATTATAGTCATACAAATGGATCCAAGTGGTACTAAAATTGACTAAATTATTCTCATGGTAATTATATACTCATTAAATTTAATTAGGATATGTTTTAGGGTATTTTTATATAATTTCTTTATTATTTTCCCTTTAATTACCTGATTTACCCTTAACTATGCTTATTAAAATAATTACTAAATATACTATTCATAATGTAAAAAAATGAAGAAGGTATTATTTACCTAATATAGACATTTTCATTTGAAATATGGAATCTAATTTTCAAAATGTAAAACACTAAAGTTGTAGAAAATAATTTAAAATTAATCCCTATTGTCAAAAATTTAAATTGATTTTTCAAATACACCATATCAAAAGATTGACATGCATTTATATATACATTCAATGAGAAATTACATAGAATGACCAAAATTATCTTATCTGAAAAAACATAGTCTAAACATAATTTAAAAACAAATAAAAATTTAATCTAACAATATAAATAACATATATGAAAAAGTAGTTTGGAATTAAAATGCAGTATGTCTCAATATTCATTAAAATATGAATTTTAACCTAAAAATAAAAAACATTCAACCAAAGATAATATTTTATGTTCATATTCCAAATAAGAAGTTTATTTTGTAAAATATAACTTATAAAAATGACTAAAACTAGATATAAAATGGGTTCTACATCAAAAGGCTGTAAAATAATATTTTTTTACAAAAAATACGTCTTTTACTGAAAAAATAGAATTTTATCTTATATCATGTCAAGAAAACCAATAAGATGAATTTTTAACATTATATTGAATATATTATATATATATTAAATTAATATAATCTATAAAGAGTGATATTATTATTTTAAATACTCACTTGTTTTCATTTGAATAGTTTTTTAGAATAACATTTCCTTTTAATTAAGAAGGGTTTTATTTTCATTTATAAATAATTGTTCACCAAAGAGGTAAATAAATTTATGTGTAGACAATATAATTATCAATAAATTATTATTGTTCATTACCACCATTTTAATAGCTAGGTTATAAGGTAACATAATAATATTCAGTTGTTCGCTTAAGTTCGATGTGGCATATTTTGTTTGCTATCTATCACATTTTATCCTTTTAAAAATTTGAGATGTTATACATATACTAATAGAATAAATAAAAAAAATCCTATTATCTTGTCTAATTTTCCTCTTACTTTTTTGATTTATCAAACAACTCCACAAATTTCATAAGGAACATGAGAATCCTTACGGACCTAAAATCATCCTTCTTCTGAATCCCAAATGTCTGAGATTTTAGGTAGTTATTGGTAGCTAGTTTTGGTGACAAGTGAACAATCTCAAAAGGTAATTATAATAATATATAATATTAATATCCCCTTAATATGATGTTATAAACCCTTTCTTAATTTCTACATGTAAACTCTTAGGACAAATCTATTGGTTGAATATGTTCATGAAGGAGTCCTTGGTAAGATCCTCATGTAACATAGAAAGCATATTAGTGTCTCAACATCTCCTTCCCAATCCCTTCATATTGAATATGAAAAAACAATATTACATTACAAAGGAGTGATAAAAAAGTTGAATATCCTATCAATCAGTCTAAGACACTCCTCCTATTCATGGGGTCAATTTTCACCATAAAAATTGGTGGATTATTCTTAGTAAATTCTGAGCCATGGTCCAACACTCATCCTAGGATCATGAAACCCAGTTGACATAGTGTCTTAATGGTGAGGATTATATCTTCTAGCAATAAAGTTTCCATTGGAGTATTTTTCTATTGAACCAATATCATAGTGCCAACTCTTAGATTCAGAAGTTATCTTCTAGGATGAATTTTCTATGAATCCCATGACACCAACCAATTAGTTTTAAGATGATTCCAAAATCTCAATTCCAACATTTTGTATCCATATAAACACTTTTAACTGATAATTAAACATATAAATTATGAATTATTAAAAATAAAATAATAACAAAAATAATGAGCATTTCTATTTAAATAAACTACATATTTGGTTCATTATAATATTATCTACCTCCATGTCTCATGCTTGGAAAAAAATCCCTGACCACCCATGATACTTTGTTTCAGACACAGAAGTGATCTTTCCATGACCTGTTTCTTCTCTTAATATCCAAATATCAATGATCCTAAAACCTGTCTACCAAGACTCCAATCTAAATCTAAGGATAGTCATAACACTTCAGGGTGGTTACTAGCTCTGAAACCAATTTTTGAATCAAAATTCCAAGGAAACTATAAAATTCACCCAAAGTGTTCTGTCAAATGGTTAATTTCAATAAATAAGAAAAAAATATTTCATAGTAATCCTGAACAAGGAACTTAAGAAGGGTACAAAATGAAGATAATAAAATATATCCACGAGACATACACAGTCAATCCAAATAGACCAAACTAAGAATATATAACAAAACAAGAATAAACAAGTCCATGTGAGATCATCCATCACCACCAAACCATCAAATTACGAACACAATGACAACTGGAGAACAGAACGTGCTACATAAAAACCTTCACTTTACACGAGTGATTAAAAACAACATCTAAAACCACCCAAAAATATTTGTGTGTAGGAAAAACTACTAGTACAATTCCACCAAAGAATCTATACAATATTTAATAGCATTAATACATCTATTCTACCTTAAAAAAATCTAGTTCTAAATAATTTTAAACAAAATTAAAACAATTTTAGAAATTTGTTATTTTTTTTCCAAAAATCATACCGTATTCACCAAATCAAGGAATATTTACAATGATAAAATATAGGTAAATAACCATGGATACACAATATATTGTGCATGTTAAAATAACTATGAAATATACCATCATATTAAAAACCAATCATAAATGAAAAATAAAACCATTTGTTCTCCAAACTGTGGGTATAAATAGTAGACATGAAAAAATTCCAAATCTAGACCTAACGTGGATCCAACACAAAAATAATCTAGAGGAATAACACACACTCATGTGACATTAACCCTATTTTTAAATCCCACACACAAATATTGACAAGTATATTCCTGGAACACCCAATGTTATCTATTTTGATAAGTTTTTAAAAAAATATTTCAAAAAAATATTAAATTTTATAAAACTTTTTCACTCCAAATCATTTCAAATTATTTTCTAGAAGACCCATTTAAAAACCAAAATGGATATTTAAATAATTTATTCAAACACATGGTCTCCACAAATCATTTTATTATTAAAATCCCATTAAAACATGAATATCACTGAAAAAAAATGATTATTACATAATATCAAAAACATTATTTGAATAACAGAATGTAATTGACAATAAAATAAAACAATTTAATAATTAACCCCTTAAATATAATCACTTGTCTTAGGAATTGAGGAAACCTACCAGAATTCAAAAACAATGATTATAAAAAAATTATATCATTATATGAATGACAAGGAATGAGGTAAAATACATAGGATGAATAATGATTTAATACCCATTTTTAGAACCTAAAAAACATACCAGACACACCATGAAAAACTGTGAATAAAAAATTGAAATAGGGAGAGAGAGATCAAACAAGTGTGAAGTAAGACAACCCACTCCATCAGTAATCAACAACACCAAGAAAATTGATCACGGGGGAATGAAACACTATGAAAGAAATCTAAAAGAAACTATGGATTGAGGGATATGTTTTCACAATGAAACATGAGGTTTTTATTAATTATTTGAATAAAAACCACATGGAATGTTGGATTTACTATATAAATCTCAGTCTTATATTGTAAATTTTCATAAATTCAATACACCAAATAACACGTCACATGGAATTAATGTATCACAATCAATGATTTTACTTCATAAGAATGAGTTTTATGATATAAAAACATTTTATATCCAAAAAATTAATACTTCCTGATGTGATTCTAGGGAATTTTCTCAACATAAAACTTAAGATCTCATCCATTCATTTAATGCTTAAATATCTCTTGTAAGTAGTATAAAACACATGCCCCTATAGGAAGCTCCTATAAACATCCCGATTGAATCATGATTGCATCTAAATACCTTTACACATTTATACCCAGGACCCATTAATTAAAATAAATATACTTCATTAAACATTAGGAAATTTTCCATTACCAATTATTTTTATCCTCAAAACGCCCGTAACACACCAAAAAAAGGTGAACACAACAACTGTTAATAAGTTCTTGTAAAAAGGTGAAAGAATTTAATATTTTTTTTTTCATAAAATCATTTCCTGTGATTTTTTTAGATAGTATCCGAATGATTTTTTATTTATTATTTGGTTGAAATAAGGTCATTAAAATGAATGGGGAAAAGATAGTCATATATATCTAGAAACAAATATGTATTCTAACCGAATAATGTATCATACTAAACTAGTACATAATATTAGTATATTATTTATATTGTGGAAAATTAGAGTATAATATTCATACCTAAGGTGGTGACAATGATATATTAATAGAAATTAATTATTAATACTTTTAACTATTCTTACTTTTGAGTGATATTTATTAATGATATACTTTTATTTTTTTAAATTTATAGAATTATATGAAATATCGGAGGATTTATAACAAATAAATTTTATAATGATTAGAAATACATATTAATTTATGTCAATGACAGTGAAAAGTTATTATATGATATGGTTATATTTAAGGGACATCTATTAGGGAGAACATGATTGAAATATAGATAACTATAAGTTTAAAATGCAATTGATGCTAAGATGGTAAATAGTTGAATGAATTTAAAAATTATGTTACACAATATTCATAACCTTGGGATTAATAATTTATTCATTTTTTTTTTATGTTTTTATAATTTATATTTTTTTAATTAATAGCATGTGAGTGATTACTTCCATTTGATTGTCAATATAGTTTTAAATTTATGGATGGTTATAAAGTATTAATATGGTTTAAATTTCATGGAGATTAAAATGGTTTTGGGAAAAGTATGTTATGTATAATATATTAATAGGTTATGTACATACTTAGGTATATGATAGTAATAATGGATAATGTTGTTTGAGGAAAGATAAATAACATGGTATATCTTAAGAGAGTAAGGTGGATGTCATAATAGAATTAATACCCTAAATGGAGAAAATGATAAGAATACACTCATATACATTATTCAGTGAGTAATAATTTAATTTTTAGGGAAAAATGTATTTAATTGGAGGAGAAAGTAAGAACCATAGATTTCATTGTACATTTTGATTAAATAAACTATCTGTTTGATCGCTTAGTCTTCACAAAACACAGAACTAAAATGAAACCATTATATATTTAGTCCATTAAAACCAAGCTATTGAATTAGAGGTAATGAATAGGTGTAACAACTTTTTTAAATATCTATACAATGATAATAAATTTTACATTTATTATGAATGAAATTAAATTGGAATAACTAAAATGACTAATGTGATAATTTTATATATGGAAATGTATTTTCATAAATATTTTCTTTTAAGTGAAATTAATTTATATTTCAATTGAAATTTTTTTAATGATAATAAAATTTATTTTAAAAATATAATTGGTAAATAATAATTTAATTAGTAAATAATAGAAAATATTCATGAGAAAGGGTAATATTCTAAAATAATGTTTCCTTATAGAAATATTTTTAATTATATCTCATCAATTTATCTAAAAGATATATTTCTAATTTTTAGATTTTGAATTTTAAAAATAGAACATTTTTTTGGATTCATCATCGGAAACATTTCATAAGGTTAATTTTCATTTTTTTACAATGATATATATTTTAAGGTGAATAATATAAAATAATATTTTTTTAGAATAAAATAACTTTAATAAATTATTTGAATATATATGTGATTTATAAGTTGTGATAACTTTTTCATGAATAAAAATATGTTTCATAATTTCAATTATAAGTTTTTAGAAATATATTTTAATGAACAGAACAAATATTTTTAAATATATAACTTGAGCTATGAATTTCTTGAAACATTATTTTAATATATTGAATATTTATTATTTTAAAGTTAATTATATTAAATTTTATGAACTGTATATAATAAAATTTATTTCTAATTTTGTATAATTAGTTAAAAATTATGTCATGAGGACCATTTTATTTTTTGGATTAAAGACATGTTAATTGAGAAAAAAATAGTTGCATTGGTAAAAGATGAAATGAAAAAAGTAATAATTGAAGTGGTAATTGATATAAAACATGAAAAACTCACACTAATTGAGTGAATGAGGTGAAGATGTCACTTACATCTAATTACTCAAGTATTTTCATTTTTGGAGCCATATTCCTTAAAAGTTTGAGGACATTATTATAATGTTATTGGTATTTATCAAAATTTCATCTCTTATCACTTATAAAAGGGGCACTCTTCAAATCACTTCCTCTCAAAAAACCCACTTATTTAAGACCAAAATCCACTAAAAATATCCTTATCATTCATATAAATCTTCAAAAGGTTTAGTTCTTCCCAAAATACAATTCACTAGTAGCATAAAAAATTTACAAAAAATATTATCCAAACAATGAGGTATAACTTTCTAAGTGCTTCTTTATCATTTCTAATTTTTATGTGCACATATTCACCCACAAATTTAATTACACCATTGAAAATGAAAACATTGACTTAATTATTATAAAAATATGTTATAATAAATATGGTACAAGAATTAACCACCATTCCATTTTTACATGAAGGAAAATTAAAACGTGATTTGTGTATATGTGCAGACTACCACCTCCATAAGCGAATATTTTCATTTTCTATTACAACATAAAAACGAATGTATAGAAAATAATTTTAATGAATAAATATTATATTTGTATCATGATATTTTTCTAATACAATATACCGTAATAATCATTTCTCTCATTCTATGAGAATTATATCATTATCTAAGTGTACATGCGAACTAATACCTCCGTGGAATGATGTATTCAAATTTTCATTACCATATTTAATTGATATATATATATATATCGATCAGAATCAAGTATTAATATTTCTTTTTGGATATTATTAAGTTAATTATATGGAAAATCTAGAACCTACGAATTATGAACCTAATTTTATGTATGTGGTTTAAAAAAGGCATATTCAAGATATAATATAATGAATTATATTTTTATTATTGTACTTTAATTTTAATTAGAACATTTCTCTTTCAAGGGGTTTTTAAATGATATTCTAGTGGTAAGGGTTCTTGGTCTCAATCATTAATTCCACAATAAATTTTTATATTATGCACCATGTTTTCCTTTGAATAGTGTATTCACTACCCATTGATGAATTGTTTCATATATTATTGTAATCTAAGGGAAATACTTTGGGAAATCAGTTCATTTTAAACAAATAAATTTTAACTTAGTCATTGAACCAAGTTGTAAGTATTCTTGGTAACTCAATTTTGATTCATTCAGTTATGATCACTTTTGTTATACATATTTTATATATGTTGGGTACATTATACAAATTAATTATATTATGTGATATTTTATTTATTTACATTTTTATAATATTTAACATTTTTCAAAAATATTTTTTACTTCATGTAGCATATTGTATTTATAGGATATTAAATCTAAAGACTCTTTTACTTGAGTTATGGTCCTTCATGATGAACATTTTTCATTCAATCTTGGGTTTTCCAACCAAGATATTTTATTATTTGGTAATTTATATACCTATAGGGATAAAAAATATATTTATATAAATTAAGTTTTTTAGAGTATTTATAATGTGATTTTCTAATAAAGGTATTTTAAAAATGATAAAAAGTGTTTTTTCCTTCAAATTCATATGTTTTCTCTTCCCCTTCTCATTTCACAGCATTAACTTTTATGTATTTTCAAGGATTGATTTTTATATATTCTTATATAAGGTGTAATTCTTCATAATCATTCAAACCAAATTTTTTTAAAGTTTCTTCAGAATGTGAAATGAATGTTTTTATTTTTCCTCAATGTTATAATTTTTTTAAAAATGAACATTTATATTTTTAGATTCACTTTACTTTTCACTTTCAAAGGGATTTTTTCTATGGTATTTGTGTTTAATGTTTTAAACTCTTATATAAATATATCATTTTGTGGATTGAACTCATATTATCAAACTATTCGACTAATGATCCATTCTTTTGGGTTATTATTCAAATAATTATATTTGTTAGTAAATTTTTCATTTATGTCACCATAATTGTATATTTTATTTCTTACACTATGATTGTTTTCATTTGTGACCATCCAACATCATTAATTGGACGTCCTATGATCTTCTTATTTTATTATTGAATGATCCATATACTCTCAAGCCTATATGTTCTGAACATCTTGTTTTTCAAAATTTATATTATAGTATGTTCACCAAGAAAGAATGATTCTTTATTAAGTGAGGAAGTATTATAATTCCAGATGATTATTTAATACTAATGCAAGTTGAATATTTATTGAAAATTTAAAAAATACATTATATGGATATCCATGATTCTATACAGAATGTGGTTCCATTGGGAAGGTTATGAAATTTCTTGTTAATTATTATGGTGAATTAATTACACTTAATCATGTGAGGAGTGGTGACCAGAATTATATACCCCCCAATGCATGGATATGTATCTTGTAATGAAAAAATATGGGTTTTGGTGTATAGAGCTCCCTATATCTATATATTTTTATTGAATATGTCCTTGAAGGAATGTTATTATAATATAGAATTATGTATTCCGGTAATAAAAATTTATTAATATTGATATCCATGTTATAAATTATTTTCATGGATATAATATTCCTTTAATTATAGTTTGTCATTGAATTATTACTTTCGTGTCATGAATCCAGTTATTCTTATCCATGTAATATATTTAAATATATTTCTATACATGAATATATTATTGCCAAATTTTTAGTTGATTAGGTCATTATGATGATTATGTATTCCATCAATAATATTTTTGACATAATTTTCCATGATTTCTTCAGTTTTATGTTATCCCATAATGAGTGTTTTATCGCATAATTTCGTATTTTTAAACTACCCTATGCTATAAGTAAAATTAATAAAAAATGTATGATAGAATAATAGGATTTTTTGGGATTTTTTGGTAGATTATGAAGACTTATCATGAATTATGTAGTTTCTTTTATATTGTAAGAAAAATTACATTAGCTGAGAGATAAATGGGTTTTAATAGTTTATGATTGTTCCTAATTCTCAAAACTTATAAAACTAAAAAGGTTTTTGGGATAGAATAGTTTTAATAATCATTATTTATTTTGTAATTATGGGTAGTTATATCAATAATTTTACTAATGGTATCCAAGTGAGTATTTAAGTAATGTGTTTATAGAAACCTGATTGAGAGTGATGGTCTTGGGATTTAATATCTTGGGTTAGTTAATATCACAAAAAGGTATCTAAATGACACCCCTCTTATATGGTGCATTCACGAGTAGAAACAATCATCCAACAAATGTACAATAACCTTATTACCTCCTAGTATGTACTAGTATTTCGGGATATAAATAGAGTAGAATAATTAAGGTATTTTTTGAATGGAGGAGAAAAACGATTCTTAGATTGAAAAGGTAATATTTATTGTGTACGATTCCTTATATTGGATCTCCCAGAATCTATTCAAGGTTAGTGCATTTAGTCATTTGTTACAACACATCATTAAATTACAGTTATTCATTTAGGAATCATTTTCATTAATGAATCATACTCAGGAATTTTTTATCATAAGAAATGTTGAATGGTAATAGATTTTTGGGTATAGATCTAAATTTTTCATCATAATGATAAGATTCCATGTTAGTCATATGATATAAAAATATTATTTTCATATATCCTTTTAAAATATATTACAAAAATGACTAAAATTATTTTGAAACATGTACATGGTAAGATATTAATTTCATATATTATGTAATATAATATTATTAAATTGAATCCCATGCATGTATAGATTTAGGGAATATCTCTATTTTTTATGTCATGACATAATTGTTAAATATGACATTAACCTATTCTAAGAGATATCATGAAATGAATTGATTCATTCCATGGTAATATTATTTTTAAATTTTTGTGTAGGAAAATCTAGAGTTGGTCGCTTATTTATGCCATAGAAGATAGCTTTCATGTCATGATGACTCTTTGTTTAGATTAAACCAAAAATATGTAAATGAAATCCTAGATAACTAAAAGGGGTACCATATCATATTATGTGTGGTTCTATTGTGGAATATGAATTCTTGTATATGGTGATGTTATCATAAGTGATGCTCACACAATGAAGTTTATATTTCACCATAGATGGTTGTTCACATATATATTTTTTGAAAAATCCCCATTCCATGGAAGTATTAGTCTGATCCATGAATCTAAAAGTGGAATGAGGTTGTTCTATATGGATGATTAAAATTTTTTAATGATATCTATTTCCCCAAAATCCTAGTATTGAGTTTTTATGTGAATTAAGTGGAGGATATATGAATAGTGGAATCTAGTTCTATCCTAGTCTAAGGATGAGTTTTCATTGAATATGAAAAAAAATGATCTGAACATGAATAATAATGACATTTATTATTGTTATATTTGAATAACCATAATGAACGAATTCAAAACCAAGAGAGATACCCTTCTACATTAAATTTATAATGAATTTAGTAAAAAAATATCCTTGGTCTTGAGTACATTATTCAGTGTGGATGTTGATCGATATAACCACGTTGGTGATGTGTGACTATTTCAATGAGTGGATCATATATATAATTCCTCTAGTAGTGATCCACACATGCATATCAACCACTAAATGATGTCAATGAAATTTTGAGTTCTAGCATGAATGATCTGATTTTCATGTGTTAATCATCATGATTCCAATAAAATCAAATGGGCTTGAGTATTTTCTCTATTTTATGTCATTCTTGAAATGAACACATCACTTCAACAAGGACATGGATTTTTTCTTGATAGTTCCATTCTAATTAAGGGTTAGAGATATTAGCTTCAAAAAATGGATAGGATGAATCCTTTCATGACTTATTCATTAATAGCACATTATTAATGACACAATTAATGCACACTAATTATAGTGAATATATGGAATATGGGTTCTGGAAAGTATGTCATATTATAAGATTCATGATATGTATTAATAAAATATGATCATTAAGTTTATCATCTTAATATTTTATTTTGGAGATTGTAAATTTTTAACACCATGAGTTAAATCCATGTCCACTTATGTGAATCCATCATATAATTTTCAACAATATATATGTGTCATCATATAACCTAATATAACTAGATGGCTATAGTTTAAGAATATCATCATATAACATTGAGGTTATCATCATAGTAGGGAACAAGAAGAACCTTTCTCTATATGATAGATACTCTAAAATATTATCACATTAATTTTTTAATGAAGAAAAATCCATACGTGATAATATATTTATTATTATTCAACCCTTTTTATATACATGAAATATAAATTAAAAATAAGTTTGTTCTAGGGAAAAAACTCCAAATTAATTCCACTTTCACTACAGCCAGATACTAGTGAATTTTAGTCCACTATAACTCACATGATATACATACATCAGATATGAAAATGTATTTAGTCAATAGTTGTTCTATTCCCTTCTACATATTAACTATGAATACTATGACAATATAGTAGTACGAAAATGTATTTCTCAATTCAAAAATTTCACATCATATATTCATAACTGATATGAAAAGTTATGTATATATATATTTCATGTAGGTTATTCTATAACCGAAATGGTAAATTATGTATCATGATTTATCATGTCGGCTGTTATATAACCAGACTGATAAAGGAATTTTTACAACAGGTATAGAATAACCAATGTTAGAAATCATGTCTCATTTCATTATAACGTTTTTTATTCTATAATCGATGTGGAAAATAAATTTATCTCGTCGATTATAGAATAAATTATGTGATAATTATAATTAAAATTTATTTATCTTGCTAGTTATAATAAAACTGATTTGATCAATATTTTAAAATTATATGAATTCCCATTTTGAGGCACTGTAGTGTTTTTCAATTGGGCAATGGTAGACTCATGTATCCCTTGCATTGAAATGATTAAAACATTTCTTCCCTCCCATTTCCTCCAACCTCATTTTCTAGCTTTATTTATACTTCTTCATCTACACCTCTACCTCATTGACTCAAAACTATCTAGTTTTCCTCACACACCTGCCTTTTGGTCATTCAATTTCATAGATGCCATATATCTCTATTTTTTTATTTCATTTAATAAAATATCACAATACTATTGTGTTTAATCTCCTCAAGTTATCACATTGCATCCGTAGCTATTACATGTAATTTTCACCATAATGTAGAATTATTTTATCATACCATCCACAATAATATTTTGTTATACTTACGAATTTCCATGAATGTTCCCTGATATTTTTTTCATGGGTGAAAAATTAGAATTTTTATATGCTTTACGATACAAGTTATCATTAACACATGCTTTGTGGTTTTAATTCCAATCATGAAATTTATTTTTTACAATTTTATTGGTCATACCATTTAATATTTCATTCTCTTATTTTATAGTATTTTCATCCAATTTTATTGGTTCGGTTATATATGTTTATACAACCATCCAATATATTTCAACATATTATATTATCATTTTTCATTTACAACATAGTGACTTATACACTATAGTGAATTCATAGGAAATATTAACAAATAATTCCTAAAAATTATTGTATACCTATGGTGATATATTTAGATTGTACAACATGACCAAATTTATCATTTTAAATTTCTATTTCATTGAGTATGGTTCTACCAACACTTGAAATCCACAACAATTACTAGTTTTATAATAAATTATAGAATATTATTTCAATGTGGTAACCATTATACATTCTTCATAAAACAAATATCAGAAAAAAAATTAATCTATAGTGTGATATAAAATTTTAGTGGATTATTATATAGATTCAAGGGTTTTATTCTTATGTATTTAATTTTCCATGAGTTACATTGACACAAAAAATTGTGACGGGTTAACAATACAACACACTAACTGATAGTAATTTATTATTACATAGTTTTATTGTATCTTATTACTCAAAAATGATATCATTAAAATGTGAGTGAATTATTATAAAGAATAAATTGAGTTTGGGAAATATCATTAAATGTATGATAATTTGGATATATTTTTTATCACCACACCAATTTTATTTTCATTTCATCTAGTTAGTTAACTGAATCATTTATCAACAAAACAACTAATAAACTTGAGGAATATTCATATCTAATATATCGAGGATTGTATATATTGGATTCTAAAATTTAAACTAACTATATTTTCTTTTTTTAATTTATTTCCATGCATATATTATTATGATTTATGTCACGAACCATCCTCGGGGCCCGTGCCATGACTACCCCAAGCCCTCCGTCCATAGGCCAGGGGGTAGCGACTAGCACCAAAGGCGTAAATCCCTATGCTGGGAAGGCATTGCCTTTATGAAAGTAAACAAACCCAACAGAGTATGAAAAAGGAAGTAAATACTAAGTATAAATGAATACAAAAGAGTGTGTTTAATGTAAATGGTCCGGAAATACAAGCCCAACAGTAAGTACATGTACAACGGAAAGCAAGTACAACTGAAAACGGGACAACATCTGAAAGGGAAAGGGGAAGCTCCTGGATCATCTGCCGTGTATCCTACTTGAAGGGTAGGTACAGATGTCCACCTCATCACTCCATATCTATCGGTCCGCTCCGTGTATCATCTTGTCGTGTGGTCCACCTCCTTGTACCATCCGATCCTGTATCGCTCTCGGCCTCTGTCAATGTTGTTTGTCATCTGGATCAAACAAAACAATGTGCGGGCATAGCCCGTGAAGGTGTGAGTATAACGATACTCAGTAGGGATCCCGAGACCCCCAAAGGTCTCCCAGAATACACAAAGGATAAAAAAATGGAAAAATACAATCACGAAGTATCAACCAACCCTACTGAAGTATATGCTCATACATATACCTAAGTTACCAATCACAGTTCAACTCCAACTCTCGATGCCAAGCACAACCCAGTCCACATAGGAAGTAAAGTCAATCACATTGATGATAATTATTGAAAGTCAAGACTCAACTCACACAGGAATACATCTTTCGTATAGTGATAGAGATGATCAGATGTAGTCACTAATTCATCTATGTTGTCGGACCCACATATGATACAAGACCAGCTAAGCTGTCGGACCCACATAGGATACAAGACCTGCTACTCTGTCAGACCCACATAGGATACATGTACAGAGGTCAAACTGTCGGACCCACACATGATACAAGAACAGTAGTCATCGTTGTTGAACCCACGGAGGATCCCAGTATAGTATTCATCGCTGTCGATCCCACGAAGGATGCTAGTATAGTAGTCATCATTGTCGAAACCACGGAGGATTCCAGTATGGTAGACATCGCAGTCACAGCCAGCTCTAGGGTTCCTACACCCAACACGCTCGATTCTGGGAGGGTCCGCTCTTTGAGAAAAGGGGTCAATAAATCAACTATCACGAAGTCCATAGATGATGTATCCCAAAGTTCCGTCTCATCAAAAGGAACCCAACGTGACAGACATTGCATCAATCGGACACCCCGGTTTTAGAGTTATTGGCTTTCCCATTCCAGGGGCCCGGTTAGAATTATGCTCATTCCAAACCCAGTCATTTTCAAAAGCTTTCCAAAACACAATTAGAGTATCGGAAAAGGACTGCCTTATCGCAACGATCCAGGTACCGTAGACAATGCGTCGATTGGATGCGCGGTAAGGATGTTATTTTCACTTAAGCGAAACGGGTCCGACCCGTCAATCCTGGTGGGCTGGCCGGCCTGCCTGCCCTGGCTCGGCGGGTATGACCCGGCTGGGGGGTCGGCCCAGCCCGGCGGAGCGTGGACTGGCCCGCAGCTGGCTGAGTGGTGCGGGGGGGGGGGGGGGGGGGGGGGGTGCAGCCCCCCGGTTTCGTGAAATGGAGGAGTCGAGCGGTGCCGCCCCTCATGTCCGGACGGCCATATCCAGCCGGTCTCCTTTGGCAGGAGCATCCCACGCAGGCGGACCGCTCTTCCTCCACATGCGGCGCCAGCGGGTGCTGCGACTCCCTTCAGCCCGGCTGGTAGGCTGCTGGCATGTTCACCGCCGAAGCGGCCCTTGGAGGGTGGGCCGCGGTTCTTCCAGCTTGGCAGGCTTGAGCCGGCCGGTTCATCCTCAGCTGAGTGGCCCACGGTTGCAGTCCACGGTATCCCTTCTGCGCGGCACCCAGTGTCGAGGTCCTATTCAGGTTGGCGCGTGGCCACCGTTGCCTCTGCCGCCTTTGGTCATTTTTTCTGCTTCCATCACCGCCTCCGTCACGAATAAAAACAAGGATCAACGAAGGGTCATTGGGCCGTGTTCGATCATCCCACACCCTCCGTGTTATGTGATAAGAGATGGCTGAATAAAAACCAAGGAATACAATGAAGAAAGTTTTACAATTTAATCACTTAAAATTAAACAAACCCCCTACCTCGATTTCAAGAACGGTGCATGTAAACAAGCCGTGGAAGACAAGCATCACAGAGGTCGGGCATTGCGGAATACCGACGTCGTTTCCATTGACGTCGGGGTACATCCGAAGAGGGAGCATCATTAGTGATGTTCTTCATGTTATTTTTCGGAGATGTAATTTGTTAAATAATTTTTTTCTTCCTTGACAGAATAAACACTATTATTCTATTTCTCTAAATCCTCCCCAATATAATATTTTCCAACGCAAAAGAATTTAAAGGCTTGAAATATTATAAACTTTCTAGGCATTTCAAATTAATTCAAAAATAGATTAATTAAGTGGCATTAATTAATCTCAAGAGTTGGAACATTCATGAGATGGGGGTGGTGGAGAGGATCCTCTATTAATGAGGGGAGGTGTCAAAACTTAAGAGGAGTTAAGGGAGTTGAGGGGAGGTGAAAGGGTTTGAGATCGTGTGTGCCCAACCACAATAAATCCTCTCGTGGGAGGTTATGTGGGTTGTGGGCCCCACCCCAACTCCCCTTTGGAAGAAATAACTTCCTCTTAAATAAAATTGTACAATTTTATAATTGTATTTAATTTTCTACGAATCCCCATATTATAACATTCAACCTGCATAAAACGCAACTACAGTAAAGGTCCCCTTAGGCGAATACCAGTGCCGCGAGTTCATTGGTGCCCTCAGATTTCAATTCCAAGCACCGGTTTAAAAGATAGAAAAACTAGTACATAAGTTTTACTGAACGTACCCAAACAAAACTTCAGAAATTGATTCCAGGCACACCGGGCCTCAAAATCAGGCGCCGTCAGAAACTACGGACTCGTAGTATTCCAAAACAATTTCCGAAAAAAATTCCCTTGAAATTTCTAGGTCTTTACATTACCCCCATATCAGGGATTTACATCCCCGTAAAGCTACAACACACTCTAGGGAAACATATGGAAGTACTGAGCACACATCTAAGCCTCCCACTACCATGTTCTCTCCTAGAGGATCCTATTTTGCCAGCGAATGCACTCTAGAGGAATTGACCGTCCACGTAGGACCTGCTCCTATCGATCCTAGATCTCTATCGGGACCTCCTGGAATATCACCCCATCATCGATGTCCAGATCCCTATGGTCGATGATGTGTGACGGGTCGTGCGCGTATCTCCTCAGCTGAGATACGTGAAAGAAGTCGTTCACCCAGTGCAACTGAGGTGGAAAAGCCAGGTGGTAAGCCACCTCGCCTCCTCTGCTGAGTACCCGGAACAGTTCGATGAAACACGGAGATAACTTTCATCCCCTTCCAAATCTTCGTAGACCATGTCTAGGTGAGACCCGTAGGAAGACGTGGTCTCCATCCTCGAACTCTAGTGATCTCCGTCTCCTATTAGAATAGGACTTATGTCTGCTCTGTGCTATCTTCATCTACTCCTGGATGATCTACACCTTCTCTGTTGAAGCATGCACTATCTCTGGTCCTACAAGTGCTGACTCCCCTGGGTATGTCCAGCACAGAGGTGATCTGCAAGGTCAGCCGTACAATGCCTCGTAAGGGGCCATCCCAATGGTGGAGTGGTAACTGTTGATGTATGCAAACTCCACCAAGGGTAAGTGATCCTCCCAGCTGTGACCAAATTCAAGGACACAAGCACAGAGCATGTCCTCGAGAGTCTGAATGGTCTTCTCAGTCTGACCATCTGTTTGTGGATGGAAGGCAGTGCTCAAGTGAAGTTGTGTCCCGAAAGCCACCTACAATCCCTTTCATAGCAGGTAATTGAAACGAGCATATCGATCGAAGATGATAGTCGATGGCACACCATGAAGCCGTATGATCTCTTATATATAGAGGCATCCCAGGCTCTCTACTGAGCCTTTCTCTATGATCTGTAAGAAGTGGTCCAACTTGGTGAGTCATTCTACGATCACCCAGATAGAGTCATGTCCTCTAGACGTACGTTGAAGCCCGGTAAAGAAATCCAGGGAAATCCAGTCCCACTTCCACTTCGGAACCTCTAAGGGCTATACCAAGACTACTGATACCTGGTGCTCTGCCTTCACTTGCTGAGAAGTGAGGCACCGTGACACAAACTCTACAACAAACTTCTTCATACCCGACCACCATTGTTTTCGTCTAAGGTACTGATACATCTTCTCCAATCCTGGATGTACCGCTAGAGGGGAAGTGTTAAACTCCCTCAACACTTCCTCTTGTAGTGAAACTGGTACCATGGTATGTCCTCTAAAGAGGATAACATGCTCCCCGCCTTCAGAAAACCCATCTGGTGCATGTACTATGGATATTTGAGCACATCGCGCCTTGCAGTCATCGTCCCCACACTATGCCTCTCTGAACCACTGTAGAAGTGTAGGAGTGACTGTGAGAGACTGCAGAAAGCCTGCTCAATCTCTATCCACAAAGGATATATGCAATGCATCCAGCTTCTTGGTCACCTATCCTAGTAGCTGAATGCCTGATCTCATGTTGAGCGCATCTGCTACAATGTTCCCCTTCCCATGAGTATAGACTATATCGAGGACATAGTACAGAAATAACTCGAGCCATCTCCACTGTCTCAGGTTCAGGTCCTTCTGCGAGAAGATGTACCTGAGACTCTGGTGGTCAGAGTAGACTGGAAAGCGCTCGCCCATTAGATAGTGCCATCACATCATGAAGGTGAAGACCACTGCTGCTAACTCCAAGTCATGAGTAGCGTAGTTATTCTCTTATTTTCTCAACTACCGTGAACCATAAGCGATCATTTCTCGCTCCTACATCAGAACACACCCGAGTCTGGTCCCTGATGCGTCGTAGTAAACTATGTACCATAAACCCTCCTCTGGTAGCCTCAAGATGGGCGCACTGGTCAATCTCTGCCTCAGCTCCAAAAATCTTTGCTAGAATTTATCTTACCACACAAAGGGTTTACCCTACTTCTTCAATGCTAAAAGTGGTTATGCAACTCTGGAGAAGTCTGAAACAAATCTTCGATAGTACCCAGCCAGAGCTAGGAAACTCCACACCTCCATCACACTTCTGGGTGGCTCCCAAGAATGTACCGCTTAGATCTTTGTTGGATCCACTGCTACTCCAGCCTCCGAGATAACGTGTCCCAAAAAGTGAACATCTCGAATCTAGAACTATCACTTTGAGAGCTTAAAATAAATCTGGTTCTCTCAGATTGTATCCATTACTACCGCAAATGGTAGGCGTGGTCCTCCTTAGTAGTCGAGTAAATCCGTTTTTCGTCGATGAAGACTACAAAAAATCGATCAAGGTAAGGCTGGAAGATCCTGTTCATGAGACACATGAACACTGCTAGAGAATTGGTTATGCTGAAGGGCATAACCAAGAACTCATAGTGGCCATACCGACACCTGAAGGTCGTCTTATGCACATCCTCATCTTGAACTTTGAGCTAGTGATAGCCTGACCTGAGGTCTATCTTCGAGTACCATCGTGCTCTCTTGAGATGATCAAAGTGGTCTTCAATCCTCGGGAGTGGATAATTGTTCTTCACAATCACCAGATTCGGGTGATGATATTTGACACACAGTGGAAAGCTCCCTTCCACCTTCATGGAGAACAAAATCAGAGAATCCCAGGGTGAAAGACTGGGTCGGATAAATCACATCCCCTGCAAGTTCTCCAGCTGTACCCAGAGCTCACGAAGCTCAACGGGAGCCATATGATATGCTGGAGTAGATATTGGTGTTTTCCCAGGGTACATGTCTATGTAGAAGTCTACCTCTCTACAAGGAGGTAGTCCTGGACCGTCGTCATGAAAAACATCTACATAGTGATCCACCACAACAGGAAAACTCAGACTTTGCACATGAACCGCTCCATGGATGAGACTAGCCAACTGATTTGTGATTGGCTGCCCTATCCTCTGTGTAAGTCCATCCTCCACTACAAAGGCTCCCTTCTCGCTGGTGAAGGTTAACCTAGTCCCATCCGTGCGGACACACCGCACTTTGCACCTAATACAATCGATCTTATAATGGATTGTAGATAAAAAGTCCATACCCAAGATGACATTGTAAGGCCTCGACGCTGCTACAAGAAGATCCCACCTGAAGCTCTCGCCTCCTAGAGTGAGCTCACACTGCCGGAACTAGTGCGTAATCGTTGATTCTGCTCCCGTAGAATTCTCTAGCCATAAGGATCGAGCCAACGGCTCAGTAAGAATATTCAAGCTCCAAATAAGCGCAGATGATATAAAAGAATGTCATGCACCAGTGTCTATAAGTACTGAAAAAAAATTTCAATGGACACAGATAGTACCTCGAATCATCTCAGGTGTGTCATGGTCGTAGGCCTAGACTGCCTGGAGCTGAGCCCGCCTCTGTCTGCCATCTCCCTATGGTCGGGGTGGACCTCCTGGTGGTGGTGGTGGTGGTAGAGCCTTGAAACGTCATCCACCACCCGCTGCATGGCCAGATCCTCTGCCTCTTCTGCCAACTCCCAGCGGACCACCACGGTCAATCCTCTGCCCATGCATGGGAGGTCCCTCTACTGTCTGCTTCTCATTTCCATTGCGGGTCGGGCAGTCAGGAGCCATGTGGCCCTGCCCGCCGCATGCATAGAATTTCATGCTCCTCATAAGGCTAGATCTGTTTCGTTTGCCCCGGACAGTCTAACCTGAATCCTGAGGCCGCCCACCTGATAGACCAGTTCGTTTGGACCTCCGTGTCTACAATCTACTGCCAGCTGCAGAAGACTCCGCCACATGTCATCCTGCAGTGGGTCTCACTGCTAGTGTCTACTCATTGAGAAATCCCTCCACTAGAAGTTCACGCTCCAGTGCCCCCGACTACATGGGGATGCTGATGGGGATCATCAAAGCCCCGATCTCATGCCTGAGTCCCTGATCGAAGGTGTGGTCCTTGAAGAACGGGTCATGTACCATATTCGTGGAGTAGCGTGAGAGGTCAGTGAACCACGCTGAGTACTGAGCTACTGTCATGCTTCCCTGCAGCAGATGAAGTAACTTCTAAATCAGCACCGCACGAAGAGTGGCTGGAACAAACTCTCAGCAGAAGAGACTCTTTAAGTATGTTCAAAGTAATTATGCCTCATCATGAACCTAAAGCATCAGGATCCACCATCATCCAGCTGCTGCAAGTAGGAGACTCGTGAAAAGGATCACCAAAAGGTCGGCTGGTGTCCCTAACAATATAAAAACTCTGACGATAGCCTCCAGCCAATCCTCAGCTGCGTATGGGTCCGTCTCACCATGGAACCTAGGTGGCCTATGTCGCAGGAACTTGTGCAACACACTCATGAGGCATGCACTCTCTGCTGCTGGGGATGGTGGAATCGGTGGCCCAGCAGGTAGTGGTACCGCTGGTTCCTCCGCTGTGATGGGGCCCTACACCAAGGCCTCATCGCTCGGTGAGCTACCATCTCATACGTAACTCGGAACCCTAGTTGGCTTCCTTCGTGGGGACATCCTGAAATGAAAAAGGTGCACCACGGTCATACAGTGTACCTGGTGAGTTGACACAAAGTAATCACAAAGATAACTATATAAACACACATGCAATCTGTGTTTTCGTGCACTGAGTTGGAATTCATAGGTCAGGGTCCTGGTGTATGGATACATTGGTCTCTGCACCAACACTGGACTCCCTGGTACTAAAAACCACACTCAATACTCTAAACACTATTGCTTCATAGAAAAAATTATTAGAGTCTTGAGCTCTGCGAGAGAACCGACTCCTCTGATACTATTTTATCCCGACCTGTCCTCGGGGCCCATGCCGTGACTACCCTAAGCCCGCCTTCCATAGGCCAGGGGCTGACAAATAGCACCAAAGGCTTAAATCCCTAAGCTAGGAAGGCATTTCCATTATGAAAGTAAACAAACACAACAGAGTAAGCAAAAGGAAGTAAACACTAAGTAAAACTGAATACAAAAGAGTGTGTTGAATGTAAAGGGGATGGAAATACAAGCCCAACTGTAAGTACAGGTACAATGGGAAGTAAGTACAACTGAAAAAGGGACAACAGTTGAAAGGGAAAGGGTAGCACCTGGATCGTCCGCCGTGTATCCTACTTGAAGGGTTGGTAAAGATGTCCACCTCAGCACTCCACGTCTATAGGTCTGCTCCATATACCGTCTTGTCGTGTGTTCCACCTTCATGTACCATCCGGTCCTGGTTCTCTCTTGGCCTCCGTCATCATTGTTTGTCGTATGCATCCAACACAACGAAGTGTGGGCATTTCCCGTGCAGGCTTGAGTATAACGATACACAGTAGGGACCCCGAGACCCCCGAAGGTCTCCCAAAATCCACAATGGATAAAACATAAAAGGAAAGATACAACCAAGAAGTATCAACCAAGCCTACATAGGTATATTCCCATAAATATTCCTAATTTATCAATCACAGTTTGGCTCCAACTCTCAAGCCCAAGAACAACCCAGTCCACACAGGAAGCAAAGTCAATCACATCGTTGATAATGATTGAATGTCAAGACTCATTTCACACATGTATACATATTTTGTATAGTGATAGAGATGATCATATGTAGTCACTGATTCATCTATGCTATCAGACCCACACAGAATACAAGACTAGGTAAGCTGTCGGACCCTCAAAGGATACAAGACCAACTACTCTGTCAGACCCACACAGGATACAAGTACAGAGGTCAAACTCCTGGACCCACACATGATACAAGAATAGTAGAAATTGCTGTCAAACCCACGGAGGATCCCTGTACAGTAGTAGTCGATGTCAAACCCACGAAGGATCCTAGTAAATTAGTCATCATCGTCGAACCGACAGAGTATTCTAGTACGGTAGATGTCACAGTCGCAACCAGCTCTAGGGTTCTCGCACACAGCACGCTTGATTCCGGGAGGTTTTGCTTCTCGATCAAATCAGTTGATACCTCAACTATCAAGAATTCTAGAGTTGATGTAATCCAAAGTTCCATCTCATCAAAAGGAACCCAATGCGATAGACGGAACGTCAATCGGACACCCGGTCTGAGAGTTATTGGATTTCCCTTTCCATGGGCCCAGTAGGAATTACGCACGTTCCAAACCCGAAACTTTTCCAAAGTTGTCCAAAATACACATAGTGTATCAATAAAGGACCACCTCATCGCAAGTATCCCAGTGTCGTAGATGGTGCGTCGATCGGACGCACGATCAGGAAGTTATTCGCACTTAAGAGAAACGGGTATGGCCCGTCAAGCCTGGTGGGCTAGTGGGTCGACCCCGTCTTGGATCGGTGGGTCTGACCCAGCTGGGGGGTTAGTATGGTCTGACAGGGCATGGTCTGTCCAAGAGGAGAAAACCCCAGCCAACAACGAGCCGCAGCTCGGCCAGTTGACCTAGCAGTGTGGGTGGTCGCGGCCCCCCAATTTCGTGAAACAGTGGTGTCGCCCCACCTATCCGGCCGGCCGTAGCCGAGCGGTCTCGTTTGGTGCAAGCGGCCCACACGGGCAGGCCGTTGTTCCTCTGCACGCGGCACCAGTGGGTGTTGCGGGTCCCTTCGGCTCGGTCTGTAGGCGGCCAGCCGGTTCACCGCCGAAGCAGCCCGCGGAGCACGGGCGTCAGTTTTCCACAGCGCGGTGTAGAGAGGTGCTGCGGTTCTTCCTGCCAGGTCATCTTTATCCAGCCAGTTATTCTTCGACCGAGCATCCCGTGGTTTCAGGCCACGGCCTCCCTTCTGCGCGGCACATGGTGCCGCGGTCTTCTTTGGGCTGGCCCGCAGCCACCGTTGTCGTCGCTGCATTCGGTCATCACCGCCTCTCCCATCACCGTCTCCATCGCGAATAAAAACAAGGAACAATGGAGGGTCATTGAGCTGTGTTCATTTGGCCCACGCCCTCCGCATTAAGTGATAGAAAATGGACAAATAAAAACCAAGGAATTCAATGGAGAAAGTCGTACAATTAAATCATTTAAAATTATACAAACCCCCTACCTCGATTTCTAGAATGGTGCACGTCAACGAGCCGCAGAAGAAGAGTGTCGCGGAGGTCGGGCGTCACGGAATACAGACATGGATTTCATTACTGTCAGGGTGCGTCCAAATAGGGAATGTAATTGGAGAATTTCTTTGAATTCTTTGTCAGAGATGTTCTTCATTGAAGAAAAGTGTTTTTAGTCGAGATAATGAACACTATTCTTCTATTTTTTCAGAGCCACCCCAATATAATATTTTCCAACACAAAAAAAAATTAAAAGGCTCCCACTATTATAAACATTCCATTCATTTCAAATTAATTCTAAACTAGATTAATTTTGTGGCATTAATTAATCTCAAGAGTTGGAACAATCATAAGAGGGGGGAGGTGTAGAGGCTCCTCCATTAATGAAGGGAGGTGTCAAAACAAAATATGAGTTATGGGAGTTGAGGGGTGGTGAAAGGGTTTTTGTTCATGTGGGCCCCACTACACTAAATCCTCTCATGGGAGGTTATGTGGGGTGTGGGACCCACCCCAACTCCCCTTTGGAGGAAATAACTACCTCTTATATAAAATTGTACAATTCCACAATTTCATTTAATTTTCTACGAATCTCCATGTTATACAATTCAACCCGCATAAAACGCAACTGCGATAAAGGTCCCCTTAGGTGAATACAGATGCTGCAAGTTCATTGCTGCCCTCAGATTTCAATTCCAAGAACCGGTTTAAAATATAGAAAAACCAACACGTACGTTTTACTTAACGTACCTGAACATAACATCAGAACTTGATTCTGGGCACACCGGGCCTCATGATCAGGCGTCGTCAGAAACTACAGACTCGTAGTATTCTAAAGAATTTAAGAAAAAAAATTCCTTGAAATTTCAGTGTCTTTACAATTTAACATTAATATTTAAATTGTATTCCCTTATTATATAGATTTAACAATTATAATTTTCAAATATGCATATATTTGTTTTATGTTTCAAAATTTTGATACATTCAAATTAATGAATATTTCATATAAATATAAAATTGTCTTATATAAAAATATTTTACTTTTTAAATTATTTATATGCATATATTGTTATGATTTTACATATATATTTTAATTTATCTTATATTATTATATATAAATAACAATTATAATTTTCAAATATTTATATATTTGTTTTATATTTCAAATTAGTGTTACTTTCAAATTATAGAATATTTCATATGCATATAAAATTGGCTTATCTAACTATATTTTCTTATCTAAATTATTTTAATGCATATTTTTCATGATTTGTCCTTTTTATTTAAACTTTCTTTCCATTATTGTATAGAATTTATAATTATATTTTTCAAATACACATATATTTGTATTATGGTTTAAAATTGTGTTACATTCAAATTATGGAATATTTCAAATAAATATAAAATAGTCTTATCTTAACCAGATATCTATTTTTGAAATTATTTATCAGTAATAAAAATTTGATGTTGGATTATTGAACATTGAATCAGTGATGAATATGAGGAACGTATTGATGATTTTATGTAATTTTTTAAATGGAATGATCCAAACAACGACATGATTTTCAATATGATCCTAAAATGTTCAAATAGAATGATTTTTAAATATATAGAGATCATATATAATTTAATTTTTTATGGTTTTAATCCTAGTTATAGCCCTTAGGTACGGTATAGTAAAACTATGAGGAAATTCAATTTTATTTGTAATGATGCTTCACTAGATGGTAACTCTAATAGAATTGGTGAAATGGTTCATGATATTGAAGTAGATAAAATGGATAGAGAACTAAAAATTGAGCGTCTATATGGTTATTTTGAAAACCCATTATATCCTTTGCAGATGTGGTTGTTGGAAGATCCGTAGATGACTTTCCTTAGAAGGATGAGGCTCCCGAACTCAAAATCTCACCCATGTTCTTTCGGCACAGAGGGAAAGACACAATATCCTTCTCAGAAGATGAGGTAAAATCTCTTGCAGAAGGTTTGCGCTTTACTCTAGTTGGCAAATTCATGAATCGCAAGCCTTCTCTGAAATATC
This sequence comes from Viscum album, assembly GCA_963277665.1. Taxonomy (NCBI): domain Eukaryota; kingdom Viridiplantae; phylum Streptophyta; class Magnoliopsida; order Santalales; family Viscaceae; genus Viscum; species Viscum album. The sequence goes on from OY728127.1 coordinate 278,909,785, forward strand.
TTCGTTATGCGCTTGAATCTAGGGGATCTTCGGGTTTCAACTTAGGAATCCTAAACTCTTCTCACATAATCTTTAGATTCCGGAATGAAGCTGAGTATTATAGGTTATGGGTCCGTAGATCTTAGTTCTTTGGCGGCTGTTTTATGAATGTTTTAAAAGGGGAACCAGAGTTTGATCTGCACATTGAATCCCCCGTCGTGCCAATCCGGGTGGGATTTCATGAACTGCCATTGCACCTCTTTAATCAAAATTCTTTGATTCCTATTTCTAATCTCATTAGTAATCCTTCGAGACTAGATTCTTCCACAAAGTCACTTTCTAGGCCTTCTATTTCTAGAATTTGCGTCGAAGTGGATGTTTCAAAACACTTACCCTCAAATATTTCGATTCAGAATGGTAAGCTTGGTTTCTCTCAGGAGCTTTTATATGAGAGATTTCCTGACTATTTCCATAGTTGTCTCAGACTTGGTCATCCCTCTATTTACAATAGAAAAAAACAGGATTGTCACAAGGTTAAGAAACCCACCAGGGTTGAAAAAGGTCATAAGGTTGGTACCTCCCATGTTGGACAAAAAGTTTTCACAAGTAGATTGGATCATACAAACAATTTTGAAAATCAACTTTCAGATTTTACTAATGCAGTTATTGAAAATGTGATTACCCCCTCTAAGATTGAACATAATAGAACCCAGCACTCTAGTGATTCTAAGAAGATCGAACCTCAGATTTCCTTCCCCCATCAAGAACAAAATGTTACCACTGTACCAAATGTAAAGTCATAGGAAGAGGTTCATGATTCCATAGATTCCAATGTTGAAGAAGTTGACAAATCAGTTCAGATAGAAGAATCCTACTTAAATAATATGGCCAAAAAAGGAAAAAAACCTATGGTTGATGAGGATGGGGACATCACTCCACACCCATGAAAAACTAGAAGATGTAAAGACTAATCAAACATAGAACGTACCATTGTTACCAGATCAGTGGACATCTCTAAAGCTGAGCATCTAGAAATATCCCAAGAGAAGTCTCAAGTTGAGGATCCCAAATCAGAACCTGCTAATGATCCTTAGGAAATTCCTCAAGTATCAGTTTCCAGTACTATTCTGTACTACTTCTCACCGCTTTTTGATGAACTTGATATTCAGGAATGGATCAAGCATATGTATAGACAACCAGAGATTTCTCATCATGAGATTGAGGAAGGTAAGATTTCAACTAAGCATTATCTTTATATTAAATGATCCATCTCCACTAAAAAATCAAATATGAATAGAAAATCACCATGAAGGTTGGCTGGATGTTTCTCTTGTCTTGAATATCCCTGATTTAGAGATTTTAGTCCATTTTTATAGATTTATTGATTGTTTTTTCAATGGTAGTTCAGATAGAGCCCGTTTTCTTTTGGTATTTTTTAAGCTACCTGCTAGGTTTCACTCTGCTGGATATCTTTCTCCTGACTTATTATTGTTATGATAGATATTTATTCCTAGTTGTCTTGAGCTTTTATATATTGGAATGTTGCTGAGTTTTTTGGAGTTTGTGTCTCTGGATTATTTCTGGGCAGTCATGATCAGTATGAGGATTCAGTTTGAGGTCTTTTAAAGGCCCAGACTACTGTCTCACATATCCAAATGATTATCAGTTGATTTGGATTGCGAGTATTTTGGATTTATGCTTCCTCCTACAAAGGTCATCTATTTTTCTCGATCTGGATGAAATGGTTTGGATTAATTTAATCCACCTAGTTATCTTTTGCTATTTCTTATAACTTCTTCTGATATGGTAAGTGGAATTCTGAATGGGTATAAGACAAGATGGATTTTGGTTTCAACTCAATACAGATTTCTCTCATTTTGAATCATTTTGCAGTATTTTCTGCTTTACTTTACTGTTCAACATCTGACCTTCCAAAACATACTCTGAAACAGAATTGGATTTTTTGAATTCTGCTCAATTTTTAGTTGGTTTCTTCTATTTTTCCATGACTCCTGGAACACTTGTTGGATATCAATTCTACTCTCTCTGTTTCAAGCGGTGCAGGTGGTCTGAAAATATGAAAAGTTCAGTCTAGTAAGTAGCCTACCTGATTTATTGGATGGAGCTCTCTCATAATGAACCAGCCTTGAAGCTTTGAGCAGACTGGTGATTTTCTTTGGCTGACTTTATATTTTGGTTTTCTTTTCTTGAGTTTTTTTATTGTAATCCATTTAATCCCTACTGATGTAAGATAATTACAGCTCGAGGTTTGTTCTGTACTCTTTTGATTTTAATAAAATTCATTGGCGAAAAGAATTGGGAAACTAGTTCATGTCCCCAACTTCTCAAAAAAAGTGGTCGGAGGGAAGATGTTTTACTGATTTTTTACAATTGTTGAAAGAAATTTTATTAAAGATAATGATCTTCCTAATTCAGATTATAATGATAAGAAAATATTATGCTTAATGGGATTAGGGTAAACAAAATACTTGCTTTCTTGAATTACTAGGAGTTGTATAGAAAGGAATATTAATTTCATTTAGAATTTCATAAATGTGGGACATCATGTTATAACTGGAATGAAAAATCATAGGTGATTTAGAGGCTATAGGGACCCCAAACAAGGTATTTTATTATCTTCCTATAATTACTAATTTGAAATTTTATTTACTAATTCACATGATGAAATAATGGTTATGATGGTATGCTGATGAGTGGGGTTGTGATGGAAAAATACATCATCCAACTGATTTTCGAGAGTGGAAGAAATTGATCACCAATTTCATACATTTAGAAATGATGTTATAAATATCAATAATAGAAAATGAATAGATGGGACGAATCTACATCAAATCTTTAATAGTAGACATTGTTAAGGACTATGTTATTGGTAATTTGTAACGTATCTTCTGAATTTTGCATGAAGTGAAAATATGTCATGTTTAGTTTATTTATCTTTGGAACAAAACAACCCAAAAATGATATTGTTGTTTCTTATCACTATTAATTGATGATTTGAAACTCTTACGAGCTGATTGTATTAGGGTGATTGATTATTTCAAATTGTATATTCTCAGCTGCATGTATTGATTAACTTCACAATAAATGTCTACCCAGTGTGTGGATATTTGTGTAGATATAGTGTTAAGAGGGATAAATAATGTCGAATTTATGAAAAAAAGACTTTGTATTATCAATTTAATCATGGAATAAAAATAATATACATGGTACATCGAATGTTTTTCTATATGGGTCACGCTTAATGAGTATTAAAAAAATTCATTCAGTGGATCTTAAGAATTTGATATTACTCCAAAAAAATAATCCAAACATCAATATTTTTATAGGGTGAAAAACCTTGACGTGACATTTGGAATATAAAATAAATCTGTTAATGATAGAAATATTTGGAGGAAAGAGTCAATATTTTTAAATCTACCATATTAGAGATATCATGTGGTGAAACAAAACATTTATTTCATCCATGTGGAGAAGAATATCTATGATAGATTGATTGGAAAATTGTTAAATATTAAGGGAAATACTAAATATGGGTTGAATATAATATTGTACTTACTGTTAATGGGAATTCGTTTGGATTTTTCTCCCACTCCTAATGTATGGTGTACATTTCTTCCTTTAAATTTATATTAATTATACTAGGGGATAAATTATCTTTGTTCATTTTATTAATGATATCAAAGTTCCACATGGTTATTCTTCATATTTAAAAAAGATTACATCTTTAAAGGATTTGAATTTGATAGGTAATAAATCTCATGATTTCCACATCCTGATGCCACAACTTCTACTAGTTTTATGGAATGTAATATTGATCATCCATCAAAAAAATACTATCATTAAGGTGTGTTATTTTTTAAATTCAATATGTAATAAAGTGATTAACCTTAATTCATTGAACTTTTTGGAAAATAATGAAATTTCAATACTTTTCAATTGGAAATGTATTATCCTCTGTCTTTTATTGATATAATGATGCATTTAATAGTTAATTCTATTCAATAAATAAGTCTTTTCAAAACTATATATCTAAATTAGATGTATCATTTTAAAAGGTATTTGAATAATTTGATGGTGAATGTTAAGAATCCATATCTTCCTGAAGACTTCATTGTTGAATAGTATATTGTTGAGGAGGTTGTGGACTCTTTTATAAGCAACATGTCTATGGTGGAGGAAATTTGGTTTGTCTCCATCTCTCCATGAACGAGTTAATTATGGAGGAAATGGGATTCATGGATTCAATGTCAAATAATTGTCGTGTGAACATATAATGAATGTGAATTTATAAAACATGAATAAAATATATGATTATCAACCATATATGACATTGTAAATTAATGTGTTGAATCATTGTCATCAAAGGAGGAAAGAAATGTTTATTTTGAATGAGCATTACAAATATTTTTTCCTTGGATCAAAAAGATTGTGACTGGTAGATTACATGAATCAGAAACATTAATATGGCTAGTGGGTGGTCTATGATTAAATTTGAAAACATGGTACAATTATGACACTAATGGATATACATTTCATTTAAAAGATCACGATAGAAGAAGTGAATTTCAGAATATAGGTGTGTTTGTGTTCGTAGAAGCAATGGATTTTCCAATTTCTAATGACCAAAAACCAATTTATGCATTAATTTCATAATATGGAGTCATTGAAGAAATATGGGTGGCGTATTACAATAAATTTAATTTTTTAGTGTGTAACTTCCAATGGATTATCTGTAACATCAATGTCATACATGATGCATTTGGAATGACAATTTTTAATTTGAATATATTGGAAGACACAACTGATCCTTTAATAATGGGAACACAAAAAAAGATATCTTCTTAATCAATACAATATACATTAGTATATTGTTTTATAAGAAAAACAAATTGGTGATGATTAACAAGAAGAAGTTGATGATATATGTGAGATCCTTATATTCATGGAAATATTAACAGATAATAATGATCATGTTGTAAACATCGATTATTTCATAAGGAACAATCATGATAAAGGGATTTCATAAAACAATCCTTTAGTATATTCATAATATTACAGTTAACATGTGTTATTTATCATTTTCTTTTATAAATTTCATAAAATTTATGATATTTTAATTTATTTTTCTTCATTAAAATTCATATTAAAACTAATAAGATAAAATGTCTTATTATATTATTTTTAGTATTTTTGGTTTACCATTCTGACCATTATGTAACTTATATATTAATTTACTATTTTAAATAAAATTATTTTTAATTTAATAAGTTAAAAAAACAATAGTTTTTATATGAGTGTATTGAATAATTATTTTTTCATATAAAATCAATTTATTATGTTGAACCATTTTGAAAATTCTAACAGATATTTTTTATTTTTTTTCATTTATTTACAAAAAATTAAAAATTTCTTTACACTTGTTATATTTTTAGTTAACTATACAAAATATAAATAATAATGTCTTATGTTTTAGTCTACTTATGTGTTTCATAATTTTTCATTTTTTATTTACATTATTATTACAATAGTTGAATTTGAATATTTGTGTACTAATTCATTTTTTTCTTTTTTGTAAGGATAATGACTAGTCAACAAGCTGATCAAACACATAATTCTAGAGATGAGCATACTAATACCTCTATGGAGGATAGATCTCACACCTTTCTTGATGATCCCCATCATACATTAAAAGAGATATATACTTCAACATAGCTAAAGATGAGTTTGAGGGTTGGTAAACATGGCATCACACATTTACCATAATTATAATTGTCTCATAACAAGAACCTGATAATAGTGGTATACATTAATGATAATCATATTCCAAGAGTTCCTGATGCAAAATAATTCATGTTTTTTTCATTAGTTTTGGGAAAAAAAATTGAACATTATTTTAATGAATAGATTTTTTTTGACAAAGTAAAACTATCTCAGTTGGGGGAATCCATTTTCGAAAGCTCTTTTGTTATTGTTTTCCTAATGTTGAAATGTTTATATTAATATATGTTTTCAACCTTATTATCAGATTTAATGTGATATACCTCACACTAGAGGAATCAGGAGGAATTATTTATCAATGTATGCTAGAAGATGGAAGGATTTCAAAAAGAACCCCACATATGATTTCTTTTTTTTTTGTGAATCTTCAACATCATAATCCATGTGATATATATCCTTTTATAGATGAAGAATCATGGAATCATTTTGTTGAAATTTGAAGACAAAACCCATTTTTGGTAAGTGCAACATAATCTTTTAGAATTTTTCTTTTATTAATGATCTTATTAATGTTTTAATATTCTTAATTTATAGTAATCTAGGTAATCTCGTTAAGAGATACAATATAGAATTTTATAATATCATAATTTAACTCGGGGAGGGTATACATTATTGGGAGATAAAATGTTGGCTGGAAATTTTAAAAAATTATGTGTTGAGTCTCCAACTTCTGAATAGGATTCCCCTCTATCCCCCAACTATACATGAACAATGTAATAGGGATCAGATGAGAAAAAAGATTATTATCTTATAGAAGAATCTAGGGTTGTATTTGAGATTATTTTAAGATGTTTATTTTTTTATATTAATTTGATTATTTATATATTTTGAATCATTATAGAATTTTTCAAATAATTTATACTGTAATATCTTGAGGAGTAGATAACAGAGGGGGTATATTTAGCTATGGGGAGGCAAGATATTTTATCAAAATCATTGTGAAAGCCCAAACTCATAGGTTATGTATGAGGATACCCAGTAGATTTATTGTTGAGAAAAGTGTTACCACATTCTTCAGCTTCTATAATGATGAGTATTTATACAAAATATATAATCATTGGGGGATGAGTTTCATAATATTAATGTGATGATGAAATAAAAGATCAGGGTGTTGGTTTATTCCATGTTTACTAGAATTTAAAGACAAATTAAAACTATATCTATTACTCCACCACCTCCCCAAGAAGCTCCCACTCCCCCACCTCCACTTGCAGACCCCACTTTTTATCATACTCCTACACCCCTCCTCCAAAAATTCCTAGTTACTGTGAGTTATTAGGTGATTATCCTCTATATCATATTGTTTCATATGGAATGATATATTATATTGGATATAAAATTCATAATCACCAGTTAGGGATACAACATCCTAGGGACACTGTACAAGATATTTTAGATATATCAGTTGGAGTATCATTACCTACAGATGAGGTGAAGATAGTTTGACAAAGTATTGGAAACTTTTTAATTTGTCCATCTAGACATATGAAACATATTACAGTAGAGTTATGTGTATATTTTATATTTTATTTTAGTATTTATTAAATTTTATTGAATATTTGAACGTTAATATACTTATCTTTCAATTTACTTGAATACTTTAATAGTAAAAAAGTAATGTATAGCCAACAAAAATACATTGCGATATGACTTCAGGTATAGATTCTAACAGTCTAGATATATTATCAAGTTATTCATATTTCTTTTCAGGTGCTTTTTAGGTTCCAATAGAATCCGATGTTTATGGGCTTGACATGATTGTGGGTATTTTGAAAAATGATATCATGGAGCTTGTAACAGGAGATATTTTGGGCATAAACATGATGATTTTTTGTACATCATAAAATAACTCTATTCCTGTATTTAATTTTATGAAAATTTATAATTTGTTTATTTTTTGTTATGTTTCTTTATAGAATGTGTACACAAAATGTGAAGACATATGTTTATGGATTTATAGACCCACAGTTCATTACACATGTAGCGAGTACAATCACTAAAGTGGATATAACCATTTTTTAATAATTGTTAATATTATAATTAATTTTAAATTTATTTCATTGTTAAATCATTCTAATAGAGCATGTATTTTCATCCGAAAGACAACAAAGAAAAATATCAACATAATCCAATATGTAAAAGTAAAGGTCAATTTTCATTTATAATTAGAAGGTTTTGAATATATTACATAATTTTTCTGAATTTAATAATTCATTTAAAAATATCTTTCATACACAAGAATTCATAAAATAATACATATATTATTTGATAAGATTTATGTATGAGATAATTAAAACTATAATTTTAACGAAGTTAAACCAAGTCAGATTTCCCTATAAAATATTCCTTAATATTTAATTTCTTTTATTCATTATACATGTTAAATTGTTTCCTTCTAATTTGAATCGTTTTGACGAATCACACCCTTATAGTGCACAAGACCTCACATACTTACATGTGGAATGCAAAAATCATTTTAGATATATGGTTGGATTTTATTTTTTTAATGATTATTATAAATTTAAATCTAGTAATTGTAATGTCATATTTTCTAGTTGTTATCGTTGAATTATAGTTTTTTAGTTAATATTATAATTTTGAATATAGTAATTGTGAATGTGTATTTTCTAGTTGTTTTCTAATTGCTTATATTTGTTTATTGTTTTGGTCTGTAGTGGATAGGGTGGTTTAAATGAAATATTTTTTTAAAAAATGTATGGTTTATAAATTAATTGATGATAGAAAACTATTTTTATTGTTCTCCACATAGGTTAATTAATAAATAATGTGGAAAATGGTTTTTTACATTAGTTATATTATAACCAACATAAAAACAGTTCAACTCGAATATTTTTTTGACTGTTATGTAGAAACTAATGTGGAATATGTTTTTTTACATAGGTTATTTAATAACTGACATAAAAAAAACTTCCTGGTAATTATTTTTATTAATTTTTATATGTTAACTAATGTGGTATATGATTTTTTACATCGGTTATTAAATAACCAATGTAAAAAACATGTTCAATATTACATTTAAAAAGATCCTTTTTAGCTGATTTTAATGTCATAATGAAAATTATTCTTTTAATTACAAAATCTAATAACCAACATAAAAAAATAAATGTTAAAAATCATTTATGCACTAGTGTTATCACTGTGTGAAAATACCCCAAGTTGTAATATTCCTAGGTGTCCATTTCTTATTCCATTATCATAAATCTAATAAATTTTATAATAACATAATATAATCACATCATAATAATGATAATAGACAAACTATTTTGGTATAACACAAAATTGAAAAAATGAGCTTAACTTCTTATTAAGAAACATCAGTAGTAATAATGGGAATGGTTATTATATATGTGGAATATATTCATTAGATTATGTTTATATTTCATATTAACTTTTCCACAATGTGATATTAGATAAAAATGACCAGAAGTAAACTCTTGTAATATAAAATTAAAACCAGTATTCCAATACATCTCATTACAATAAACGCATCTAATTTTTTATCATGTACTTTTAGATTGATCAAATAGAATTTCTATTCATTTCTAATTGGTTATTTTAATAGTTTCACTCCATTTACATTTCTTATGTAATATCAAACAACAATATTAATCATAGTGTATTTGATAGATTCCTAATACCTAACCATTTTAGATACTTATTTTCACCTCTTATGCCCAAAAAATCATCCTAGTGATATTCCATACCATGTGGCATAGAAAACAATCATTTCTTGGATTATTACAATCTATATTTTTAATAAATGATCATACAATATACTATGAATAAATTTAAAAACGAATAGAGATTTCTATATAGATATTTTTCTCTAAAACATGAGTTTATATCATTAATTTTTTATAGAGAAACTCATTAAATAGATTTACTAGACTCGAAACACTATATATTTATTTTATATATGTTATAAATATATATATCATGAAAATAGTTTTACACCCACTAACTTCCTATAGACACATGGAACTCCTTCATTAAAGACTTATATTCTATGATAAATATCCTTTCTTGTATCTATAAATGGATATATTTAATTTTAAGATGTTATAATAATTTATTGGGTTCACCAAAACTTTTAATTATTCCATATAGGCAAGTTATTTAGCCACTTTATTGAGGAAACAATCATGGAAATACATACTCCTAATATAATAATAAAATAATAGGTTTTTGAAAAATATGTATCAAAAATATATTTTATAATAATATTTAGAGTAATGTTTTTTCATATAATTTTTATTATCCATCATTTAAAAAAAATCAATCAAACGTGATTTATTAGTATGGACATGTACTAACAAATATATATAAACTCTTGAATACTCAATTGTATTATCATGTCTATAAATATCTAAATTATATAACCTTTAAATTTTGGTATGTGGATTTAATTACTGAATTAAAAAATAATTTTAAATCGTAAAATGATTCCATTTACTTCATTATTATAGGATTTTATTTTAATATTGAACAATTTTTGTCAAATCATGGTGAATATATATAAAATATTTTTTTTATCTTGTTATAATAGTTTTATTCTTTTGAAAAAATAACTCCCACTCCACATAGTCGATTTTAGTGTTCCTATGAAAACTCATGTGATTCACAGGAATAATCATTATTAATATTTAGTTTCATATAACTATAAAAAAAGAGATATACATCCCTCTTATAGAAATATATTCATCCTAGACAAAGAAGGGATGTTAATATCCTTAGTTTCTATAAGATAATTTTCTAATATTTTTTTGATCTATTGATATCTTTTGTATTTACATTGAAATTTTAACAGACTATTGTAATTATATAACACTGAGTTATATTATAAAACAATAAATGAATTTAAAATCATTAATATAACATTTTTTACACTCCCATTATCTTTTATGTTTATAATTTTAGTGAATTTCAACAATTGTTATGTTTGAAAGTTAAAACTTAAGTAATGTTGATATTTTCCCACTAAAGACATGGATTTGATGATAAAATTATATTTTATTATTGAATTTTTATATTTGTTTAATTTGACTTAAAAAATTATTGATTTTTTTTGTAGTTCTTAATCATCCATAAGTGATTTGATTTTTTTTAAAGTGTTGGGCATGGAAACTAATATTATTAAGAGTTATAAAAATATTGGAAACTTGTTAGTTAAGTAAAATACATGGAAATCCAGGAAAATGATTAAATATTAAACACAGAAAATTAAACACATAAATACAACAACCCCACATGATAAAATCAACCATTTCACAAAGCAAACCTTTTAAAACCATTAATAGGAATAGGAAAGCAATGAAGTCGTGATGAGGCATAGGGGAACGAATGAAAATATTTCGTGAAAAAAAGTCATTTATATATTAAAATTTCATAAACATTCCATACCATAAGAAATAAAAATATTTCTATAAAAACAATTTTCAATAATAATATAGCAATCTTGAATAATCATGTTCATAAACTATTGTGACTGGCTAAAATTATTGACTTCTAAAAAAAGATGTTAAGTTAGATAACAATTGTTACTCACTAAACCAAATGAAAAAAATTTAAAACTCATTAATTGAAAATTATAAATAAATATATAATAAGTGATAAGATGGTAAACCATTAAATATATAGAAGGTAAATTATTAATATAATTTCATTTTGAAAAATGTCATTTTAAATAAAATAAATATTATTTGTATTATGTCTTATTTTAAAATAAAAAACAATAGGTTTTATTATTAATTTTTTTTAAAATAACAATTTCTTATTCCTTATATCAATATTTATTTAATATAATATTCTTTTTATAAAATTTTCATTTTTAGTCGAAAAATGAAGATTTTGTGAAAATTAAAATATTTTATATTTTCTCACTATTTATGCTTATCATATAATTTTGATTAACCTTTTATGTAATACTCTTTTTAAGGAATAAATATATTCATTTGTAAATATTTTAACTAATTATAATCAATATTTTAATTTTTTTTAATACAAAAATATAATGTTACTTTAATAAAAACACATTTTGTATTTCCCTTTAACCGAGTGTTTAAATGGTGAAATTTAGTTTTTCCTATCATAAAAATCCATATAAATTTTTTTTTTATAATAATTTAGTTGATACCATGAAAATTATGATCATGTGTAATTATATATTATATATATTTAGTGATTAAAATGTTATTTTTCCCAAATATATATTTATTGGATTATGTGTGTTTATCTTAAAATTAAATTTTGACACCTTTATAACATTAATGTGATGTTATTATTTTAAAATTTTAAATCATCTTTTTCAATTCAGGTAATGGTATTTAGTCTAAATTTTTCTCATAAATATTAACTACTATATGTTGAAATTAATTACAATGTTAAAATTAAATGTGGGTAAAAGGGTAAATGTAAAAAATCAAATCCCCAAATAACACATATCTTTTCAAAAAATGAATGTATTAGAGGAAATTTTACTTTAGTTTTTCCCATTATCCCTATTTTCCTACTTTTGATCCATTGACCCTTGAATAGTTTCGTGGAATTATTAAAATATGATATTTACTTCCAGAAGTTCCCTTTTATTATCTCATCAAGGGATAACACTTCCAACTATTCATGTTAAACATCACCATAAAATTACATCATGAATCTCTACATTTTTTATCATCATATAACCCTAACCCACATATATATGATTCCTTTCACCTTATGTTTTCTTAAGTACATCACTTGGAAAGATTTTTCAATGATAAAAATCATGCTTTGAACATGATTATTTCCTTCTCACACGCTTTTATTTTAGTATACTTATTCCTAAAATCACATTCAAACCTATAAATATAATTAAATAATTACCAATATTATAGAAAGCATAATTATTTGAATTAGAAAGAAATATTCAATCATTTCAATCAACTAAAAATACAATATAACATTGATCATGTGAACATTAACACTACCACATCAAGGATGTGATGTAGTTTTTCTTCCCTAATCATCTCTCAAGGGTGGTCGAAAAGATGTATTTTACGATTAAAAAATATTCCAATTTCACAAAAAGAATTCTGAAATGATGATTTTTTAAACCATCATTCAAGCCAGTCATTGACAAATGGTATTCTTAATCATGAGTATGTATGAATGTTTTTCCTCTATGAACAATGAATTTCATTTTTCTAAACCACCCCTATTGGATGATCCAAATATTGAGTGGAATAAGGATATATGATAATTATTAATTTTCATGAATATTTAATGTTTATATTAACATTATATAATAATTTTCTCTTACCCATTCAATCATTATAACAAACTGTTGTCTATGTTTTTTTACCCCGAACATAATTTATTTTAAATGAATATGTCTTGGGTGATGAAGGAATGTTATGTTATGGGGAAAAAATAATACAAAATTATTAAAGACATATAAATATTTCATGAGTTATAATATGACATCCCACCCCTCACCTAATGTAATGTGAAGAGGTGGTGACATGACCAGGCCTTATGTGAGATCCCTAGGACACAAAAGGTAAGAAATAAATGGAAAATGCATAATAAAATATGGGGGATGATTGTATCTTTTGAAAAAAAATTCACCAAGAATACCATAACCAAAAAACCACTATATGATGATTTAGAATAATGTAATACAATATAGAAAGAAAAAAACTAGACCAATATATATAATAGTTCAAAGAGGAAACCAAAAAATAACAAAACCAAAAGACACCAAAGACCTAAAATCAACAACTCCCGACATGCTCCAAGATAGAAAACAACAAGTCATTTCAATAGTATCATGAGGCATCACTAAATAATTATGATACCTTTCCTTTATTTTTCTGTCAATATACAACATTTGAAGATACAAAAAAATTACCAAGAAAATGATGATTTAGGATTTACCCAATGACTTCCGTACTAACTCCACTATGATGAACCATTATATAACATATTATATAAGTAAATTTATATATTATAAATTTGAAATAATTTCAATAGTTATATCAAAATGCAAGAAATTCTACAGAATTTAACTATACCCCACATTAAAAACATTTATCAAATCCCATTTGGAATACCCATTTCATGGATACACAATTCCAAAATTCAACAAATTCATGCCCAAGTGATACTTCCATACTCACGAGAGGACTCTCATTGATTTACCAAGTCATCACAAGGTAACCATATACCATGTTCCAGAATCGAACATTCCCATACCATTAGGTCACCTTAATGAAAATAGAAACACATAAAAATTTTATTAGAAATTTCATTTCAAACAATATATTCTAAGTCATTTTAATAATAAAAAGTTTTAAACCCACTATAATAAAAAATTTACAACAATAGAAAAAGTATATTTTAAATTATTCATTTTAAAATCACGAATCAAAGAAATTTTCACTGCAACTAATTTCCACTATTTTAGAAACCATAAATAAAGGGGGTTTCCCTCAAGAATTTAACATCAATTTAACAATTAAATAAAATAAAAATTATATCATTTATTCATGTTCTAATAATAAAAGCTAAGAGTGACACCACCTACCACACAAATATAGGAAAAAATGTATAATGAAACAAAAACTCTAATAATATGGAATAGATCATACAAAACCCACCATTGATCTTGTAACCTACCATAGAAAAAATAATGTATCATAATTATTGGAATAAAAAATAATTGATCCTTCCCCAATTGATTATCCCTATAAATCCAACTGAGGGAAGACGATGAAAACTTAATAAACCCACCAGGAACAAGTACTTACAATGGAATCCAGCCTCCATATCCCAAAGATCTGTGAATTGTTCACTCTATGATAAAATGGAAAGGTATATACTACCATGGGAGTTAGAGGAATTTGTGTTATATTTGATTAAGAAAAAAATGAGTGGTTTAATAGGTTATTTGGTTTGTATCCTCAAAATCTGGATATAATTTTTAACAGTGCATTGTTTTGGAACATGGTTAGGAAAACTATGTGGAAAATGGTCATTACACACTACATCCAAACCCCCATCGCACAATTTTTTTTTCATTATTAGACAAACTATGAACCAATAATGATTAATACCTCCATCAACACTTAAAAAATATTCACAAGTTGGCTATATGTTTTAGCCAAACTATGATCTAACCATGCGCCTACCTAGTAAACCATGTCCTCCATTAAATTGTATCATGGTGGTTTTACATGGTTTCTTCTAACCATTTTCAAACAATTCACCTTCATAAAACACTAAAAAAATTTCAGATCTCCAATTAATATTCCCATGAATGACTCATAAAATTAATTCTTATGTTACATAAATAAAGGGTTAATTACCTTAAACTATGGGTGATAGGATATTTGAGAACCACCATTGACATAAAAGCGTTTGGCCCATCACATTAAAATTTATTTATACTATTCCAAATTAACATCCATAATCTAACCATGTTTACATAGAACTCTCACTAGTTCAATTCTTTTCCAACTCAAGAATTTATTTTACATAAAATCAATATGCATTTGCAGATGAACCAATGTTTCATCTGGGTGTAGGTCAATGTGATCCCTTCAAATCACATTTTCATGATCTATATGATACTTCTTCAGATAAAATAATTGAAACTAATTATTCACTAAATATTACCTTGCTGGAAAAGCCTACAAATAGACAACCTCACCAACTATTTTAAGTTTCTCAATACAGGCATGTGTATTTAAGAGGTAACTTACCCTACATAGAAAAATGACAATTTTTATACTGTGTAGAGATTATCAATAGCACATGAACACTCACCTAAAATGACTGATTGTTTTCAATGACGATCTGTGAATGATTTCTGATGACTTGGAGATGTATCCATTATCATCTTGATTAAATAAATCTTCTCTATTTTCTCTTGCATAATTCTTAGTGTAACCAATAATATCTCAAATATTTTTATTAAAAAATGATGAATGAAAAGTATTCCTATATAATTATTCAAAAGGAACATTATGTACAGATACATAATAACTGTTGTTATAGAAGAACTCCACTAATGGTATTTTCTCCTCCCATGAGCCACCAAAATCAATTACACTATCCTAAAGCATATCTTCCAAAAAAAATCATCCTTTCTTATTTCCCGTCATTATGAGAATGATACTTTGTTCCCATATTCAACAAAGTCCCAAGGTATTGAAAATAAGATTTCATGAAATAATATGTAAACCCTATTAATTAGTCTAATAATATTGAAACTGGCATTTCATTCCACTTTAACACTTCTCATATATAGATTTTAGACAATTCATCCACCGTATGAGATACAAAAATAGGGATGAAATGGGCAGGCATTGTGATCCAATAAACTAATACCCACATAGAATCATGTATCCAATCCATATTTGGGATACCTACAACAAAATTCATGGCTATTGTCTCCCATTTTAAAAAAATAGTTAAAGACTACAACATAAGAGCTAGCCATTATCCCTCTAACATAACCAAAAGACAGTTGAGGTATCTCGTAACAAAATTGACCACTTTGATTTTCATGAAAACCCTCCAAAATTGTGATTTAAAAACCATATACAACTTTTTATTTAGGGTTGAACAACCCATATCGAATAGTCGTAGGAATGAGAAAGTTATTCATGATTAGCCAATGTTATGACCATCTTATTTCAAAAACACAACATTGATCCTATATCAAGCTTTCATCCCTCAATGTTCTCCCAACCATTGAGTTTTGACTACATAGAAACACATTCGGAATCAAATGTATATTCATAATAACCTTCTCTACCAAATCAATAACAAAATAAATATGGAAGAAAAATAAGACAATAACATAGTCTTTACAATGAAAGTTCATGTCAGTTATCACTGATATCAACTACCACTACTATGAAGATTCTTTTTTATAATATCAATATGACCTTCTTCATAATGAATCCTTAACCAAATTGACATTATCTAGTGTATAAATCAAGTCAAGGTAATAAATTTTAATATATTCTATCAATATTACTTATCTTAGGTTCAAATATCATTTTGATAAATTGTGTTTCAACCACCTATGATCTGTAAACACAATCAATTTAAATCTTAAGAGCAATGCCACAATGTATTCCAAGAATGGAATATAGAATAAACAATTATTAATAATATTATGTGTAGTTATAATAAAGAAACTATAACAACCATGATCTATAACAATATCATGATATCCTTACAAGAGAACACATACCAATTCAGATCCTGAATCATCACAATAGATCACAAAACCAAATCGTGATTCTGATAGTATCAAGATATGTGCTAATTTAAGGTGAAATTTAATCTCTTAAAAATAAATTGTAAATTAAAATTCCCATTATAGGAAATTTTTCCTTGTAAAATATGTCATTGGTAATGTTGGCCATGAAAATTCATGAACAAATCATTATTATTAACTCGTAATCCATTAAACTGTATATCTCAAGACATTTTATGGTTGTTACTAAGAGATTACCACATAAATATTTTATATATCCCATGAAATACCTTTAACAAAGATTAAATGGGTAATTAAATGTTCTATTTGTATCTAAAAATTACACTTTGAATGTTTTGAAAACAATCTAGGATGCAATGAATTTCAAAAGTAATGTCACCATGTGCTGGTCATGCTTAGCCTAGTCCTTGAATACACCAATGTGTCATCCATAATCACCACCACAAAATAACCTAGAAAAAACTGAAATATCATATTCATCAATTCCATAAAAACTATAAGTTCATTAGTTAGACTAAAATTCATAACCCTATAGTCTCAATGGCCATATCTTTTCTTCAATTTTATTTTCAGAATATCATCCTTCTAAACTCACAATTAATTATATCCGAAATGCTAGTCCATATTAATGAATTGTCGGTCTCCCACCAATTGATCAAATAGATCATTAATTCATTAATGTAGATACTAGATTTATATCATAACTTGGTTAAGCTTGTGATAATCTAGAAAGAGCCTTAGGGTTCCATCCTCCTTTTTTTAAAACATGTCCAGTCCAAAAAGACGTACACGGCCGAATGAACCCTTTCCTTTTAAACTAATCCAACTAGAATTTCAATTCTATTAATATTTTTTGTTCCATATAAAGTAATAATGTTATATAGTACTGGTACCTAGTATAAGATCCATTGTAGACTCCACTTCTCTTGTTGGTGGAAACCCAAATAAATTCTCAATAAGAACATCTGGAAACTGATAAAATATTTCTTAAAATATGTTAACGCTAATATCAACCACATAATCTATGTTCAGTGATGTAATCTTGTACGATATCATTCCAACTCATGGTGAAACAATTCTACATGACCTTCCATTACATTCAAGTCTTATATAAATATATTCTACACACCGTCATTAGTTGTAAATAAAATCATTAAGGTATAACAATCAATGTGGAATTGAACAATGTCAACTATTTCATTCCTAGAATTATCTTATAGAAATTCAACACAAGAAAATAAAAATCCCACATCAATTTTGATCCGTTAATAAGTTTGGAAAATGATTTTCACATAAAGGATCAATATTTTATTTATCCAAGATGAGTTTGAAGTTTCAAAATGGAAGGCATCATCTCAACATGAAATACCGGAACATCATTATAACGAGTAGTAATAATTTGATGGGATTCACATATTTGAAAAAATATATTTTTATAATGGTAGAATTAAAAATAATCTCACCTCCCACCATCAATGTTCTAGATTGATCGTCCATAATCACATGATTATCTCTATATAGTTTTATACTCACTGCACTTTGTTCATTATTACCCTATTGAGATTTAACTTCTTTAGGAGTCATTGTATTACGAGAAGAGCCATGGTTAGCTCAGTTATATATTTGAGACTTCTTAGCTGCACTCATCCAATCAAATCATACGAAATCTATGATACATGGGTTGTGTCCTTACCACCAAACATTATATGAATATGAAAATTGAGTAGAATATTTCCCATATAATTTAAATTATGGAAGGATCTAGGGGGTATCATAAAATCTCACTTCGTGTAACAAAAATAACCACATTGACATCATATAGGATTACCCTTTCTGTTTGAAGAATATTATCCAATCCATCCATCTGATTCAATTTCATAACAATACCTTGGATATAGTTTTAACTATTCCATGACATTAAACTTATCACTATTTCCAATAGGTACCAACATACTTCCACCACCTATAGTTCATGATATTTATCATTCTTAAACTATTAATTTATTGACCATCTCTATAAAATACTATATACAAAGAGCTAGAATCAATGAGAAAACCCTTATCCTTAAACCTAATTGAGAAATGTGGTCCTTCAAGGATAAACATACAAAATCTCTAGTCGCAAAGAAAACTAAATTCATGAACATATCCATGTACTCTATAACATAGATATTCTCCTCCTTTGAGATAAAAAATTCTATTGTTCTAGAAATACTAAACATGTAATGACAAAATTATTTGATGAAAAACTCTTCTCAATTGTATCAAGAAATTAATTGGTTTAATTTCTCCAGAACCACTAAATCACTCCACTATAATGATAGGTCATCTAGCATATACATAGCCAACTGGAATTTGATCTCAACTGATGTTCTTAGGAAATTTATAATTTGATTCTTCATATTTATCCATAACATTGATTTTTGTGGTTCTGAATCATGCCAACATATTGGTAGATTTTTCTTCCAGAACTGAACAAAATGATAAAATTGTCGTCGTTCATCAATTATATTCCCTCTATAAACAACCTAAAATACTTTGACAATAATATTAACCATCTATTGGTTCACTTACGAAATAGGTGAAACCACATCATCAGAATCCTTTTCTGTTTGGATTCTTCTAAACCTAAAGGGTTCCATTTTCTATAATGAAAAATTAAATTTTTCTCAATCTCTAGTAGTTTAAGTCTTATAAATTTCAAATTTACCACATCACACAAATCACAATAAGGCTTTACAAAATTTAACATTTTCAGTTTCCAATATATTTTTGAAAACAAAACCATGCTTTGGAAAATTAATCCATTTTAGAAATATCTCTACCCTAACATTTCAAAATATCCCTTTTCAAAACATTTTTATCAATTTCAAAAATAAATAATTATTCAGGAAATCATTAATCATTTCCCAAAATTATTTATTCAATCCTAGAGGTAATCCATTCATAATAATAAATTCCATGCTACTATCAGCAGTTAAGTAGTTAATGATGATGTTAAATATCCTATAAGTGTATCAAAACACTTATGTACATAACTCCATTGTAACTTGATTTTAATTATAAATTGGACTGTTACAACTCATTATGGTATATATTACTTATTCAGATAGTCTAAAACCTTTTTACCATCCAAATCAATGACTAACCCATATTAACTTTCAACTCCAAGCCTGAACAAATTGATACCATTTTCCCAAAAATTAATTTATGCCGACCAAGATTGATATCATTTTTAACATCCTTCCACTCAAACCTTGGCATTGGAAAAGGTATAAGGTGTTCCTAAGTATTAGGTGACATCCTCAAGATACCAAAGTCTTGAAATAAATTCCATGAACTTCATATAAATTGGGTAATGATTTTCCATTTTGAAAATAATACATCAATAACAAGAATACCATAACAAAACGACCACTATGTGATGCATGAATACAATGAAATACCACTCAGAGATTATAAAACAAATCCAAACTATACCAGATTACAAATTATAAGATAGAACCCATCAAAACCTAAGGAAATCATAGAAAAACACCATACCACCCAAAACTCTCCAAGATCCAACTCCATAGGTCATTCCCATAGAATCTAGATGAACCACTAAAGAACTGCGACACCCTTAAATTATCTTTTTCCAGATATACAAAATATGAAAATTCTAAATATTTACAATATAGGGGGTGAGTATATAACTCATTATGGTTACATAAATAACACAATAACTCATTAAATTATGATAGAACATGTGATCACGTTTATTTAAAACAATTTATATAAAAAATTAATCATTTCATTAATTTTTTTTAAAACCTACAAAATTACAAGTTAAAAAACCAATCAATTTATTGAAATAATTTCTCAAATCCCATTTACAAGACAAATTACAATGTTCCAAAAATCTACAATACCACACTTGTATTCATAAGTGGTAGTTACATACTCATTACTGGTCACTTAATGATTTTCAATTCATCATAAGGTAATGATATACAATGTTCCCATATGGAACATGACCCTTCCATAGGTTTATTCCAATACAAATGAACACACAAAAACCATTTATTCCAACTATTAATCCATACTAGCCATTCAAATCCATTTTAATAAAACATTTAATTTATTGAAAAAATTTATAACAGATTATTTCCATGAAAAAAATCCATATTTTAAGATCATAATTTCAAAATTACAAAACAATGCACTTTTCACAACAACTAGTTTCATCTATTTAATGAACCATCAGTAAATAGGGTTTCTATGAAGATTTGAACATAAATTTCACAATTCAATACTAGAAATTAAATAAATATGAAATAAAGACTTCATTGCTATTATAATACGGCTTGATATTGAATTCACCTAACTCAAAACAAAGGTAAAAATGATAAATGAAAAAAAATCCAAAAACATTTATTATATCTTCTATAATCGGACTTAGATCTTCTTCCCTTCCATAAATTGTTTTTTCAAAATCATTGGCGTCACACAACATGAATCGATCCCCAACTGATTAGCTCGATGAATCTAAGAGGTGGATTAGGAATAAAACTATGGAAAATCACCATTAATGGGAAATTTCTGAGGAATCCTGGCTCATATGGAAAACACTTCACCATTGATCACTCCTAGATCAAAGGGAAAGTTTGGCATTACCTTAGAAGGGATTTGAATTAATGATATGTATTATTAAGGGAAAAATAGTTCATTAAGAGGTGATTTGGAATAGATCCAAATGATCTTGAACTAATTTTTAATTTTTCATGGTTAGGAAACATGGTTCAGAAAACTATACACTGATCACATGTTGGTCACTTCCTCCATACACTACTCAAATTATTTTATTGAACGATTAGAAAAAACGTGTTCTAACCATGATTAATCCCTCTTCCCACACATCCATGGTTTCTCCTAGGTGGTCAAAAAGTTTGGAAAAACCATGTGCTAACAATGTACTATCCTAGTAAACTAGTTTCCCTCTTACAAGGTTTCCTGTAGATGTTTCACAGATTCTACTAACCATTCACAAATCGTCCACCTCTAAAAAAGCCCCAAAAACATGTCTAAACACCTCCAAACCATCCCAAAAATAACACAATTACATTATTTACTAAAAATAACTAAATATAAGGATAATTATCTAAAAATGATGTTGTTAAAGGTAATATTAATATATTATTATGTCATTTATCCATCCCCCTTCATTTTTCAAACTCGACAAATGATATCTTCTTTGAATTAGACATCAAAAAATTATACAAAAAACATAAGAAATGAAATTATAAATATATAAATTATTTGAAAACATATTTTATATTAACTATAATGATCTATGAATTAGTAACATTGAGAGTTGAATCCATAGAATCACATTCATTACAAAAACTATTTCAAAATAGTGATGTTTGTAATACCATATTCTAAAAATTTATGACAAATAACTAATAAAAAATTAGTAAATGTTTTAAAATAAATTGCATAAAATCTTATATAATTGAATAAGTTTCTAAAATAGGTGATTAAGATAGTTATTTATTTATATAGGAGGCCAATATTCATTCGAATGTGTGTGAGTAAAGTCGAATATTTTTCTTGATTCAAATCCTCTATAGTGGTCATAATCACATCTCATAATAAAAAAACATTAAATTATCATCATATATAACAAATAATAATGTTATGTTTTTTTTAAAACATTTATATAAGAAAATAATGTTTCCCATAAAATTATATTTCCATGGAGAATCTATTTATTTTAAGAAATAAAATTTTATTTATTATAATTTCTATCTCTTTTAATAGATTCTTCAATAATTATCCATGTTTTTACTTCTTACTAATGGTCTCCTTTACCTAGTTCAAAATAACATTGTTTTTATCTACAATTATCATTATATTAACCTTTATTTTAAATGAATGTTTTTTATATCCAATTAAGGATTTGGGTTTTAAATAAATACGTTTTCAAATATTTCAATGGTCTTTCCTTTCAATGGTCATATATGCTTCACTTATGCAAAACATATTGAAATTTTATTTATTCTTTTTCAAGGTATAATTTTTCAATTTTATTAATGAAATATTTTATGTTTTTTCCTTTTTAAATTAAAAAATAAAATGTATTTTGGAATCTGGCTCGATAATTACATTGTTTTTTTATGATATTAAGAAATGTTTTTTAATAATTTTTTTGATTTATTATTAATTTTTATTGTGCTATTATCAAATAATGTAATAGTATATAAATCAATAAAATTATTCTCATTTGAAGTGATCATGTTTTTAGTATCAAATTATTATATTTTTTTATATGATGAAATTTGGAAAAGTATTGATACCCTTTTTTCTTAAAATGGGTTATTTGTTATAAGATGATTGAATTTATTTTATGTGTAACTTATATATATTGATTATAGAGATTGTGGTACCATATCTCTATCTAATGAATTCATTTTGTTTTTATATCTTATTCTGTAATTATTTTTGGTCATACATGGGTTTTGTCCCCAAATTATAAGGTACTGTATTTTTATTTATTCTCCATTTTATCCTATTCTTATGTTTTTTCAACTACATTTATAAAATATTCATTATTTTCTAAATATATTAATGTTTTTATATTCCATATTTTAAAGACATATTTCATTCTTATATACTAATTCTATCTTTGTTATTTTTTTATAATCCATGTTTTAATAACCTTTATTTGGATTTAGGTTCCTATTCCATAACCTCTAATGACCAGTCAATTTTTTATTACTTATTATTTCATGATAATTTTATCTTATATTACTCCCTTTCACATTTTTTACTCTTATTCAATATCCAAACATTATGAAAAGTTGATATTTTTCTCTTTCTAAGCATTCAAGCTCACCCCATCTTATGACTCCATTCTTAGGGTTATGAAGATCATTATATCATATGAGATCTCCATAATAGAATCTATAGGAGAATTATTGTTGAGAATTATTCATAAGTGTTGTAAATAATATTTATATGTATCTAGTATTCAAGTCACTAAACCATTTATTCCATGTTTTTTTACTACTGGTGGAATATGTCAATTACACCGTAAATAAATGTATTATTTATGTATTATTATCTTAAGTCACCATAGTTGGTATTTAAGGGAAGGATTAGTTATTTTGGCCATTATATTATAGGAATATAGTGAGAACTATTAGAATGTGACTATTTATTGGATAATATACATATGATTCATTAAAGTAGAGATTAAGTGGTTTTCCTAGAAATAACACCCTTTATATACACTATATTGTGGGTTCAACAATGAAATAGAAGCGCCTAGAGGTAATCACCCTAAAATAGGTTGGATGATAATTTAATATATCATCACCATGATGTATGATTAGTGAGATTAATACTGCACACTGGGATAGTCAATCCAGGGGGATATGATTTCAAAAATTCATATTCTATTTATGAACCACGGTGAGATATTTGAATATTTTTTGTTTAGAAAACATAAAAAATAAAATTACTAAAGTTAAAATAGATTGAATCATAATGGTTTTTATTATAGGATATGTCCCTCATTTAGGATTTAATAATTTTAAACTCTTTGTTTTTTCCCACAAAATTTACTAGTTTATGTCCCTATGAAATATTATTTTTGAATTAAAGGATGTAAAAAATTAGAAACCAAGCTTATAAAGTGTGTGGTGGAAAATGAATATATTTTCCAAATGAGTTATCAAATATAAAGTTATTTAGTATAAAAAACCATATATAAATTATCATTCAACCATGAAAATTTATGGATCATAATAGGAATCATGTTGACCATGTAAACACACTAAAGCGTGAGATGATTTATATTGAATCCTTTATATATATATGTCCACCCTCATTCATTGTATATTTTAATCCACTTATTTTTGACAAATTTATCAATGTGATAGAAAATATATTTTTCATCCACCAGTGATCAAAGCCTAGTAATTTCGTTTTGGAAGGTAATCATTTAGTAGTAGAGGCTAAACAATGGTGATGTATCATTAAAAATACAATAAAAATGGAGGAATTACAATATAATTAATGGGTGGTGTTTAGGAAATTATTATTTATCCACCACTTTCCATGAACACATTGCACAAAGATACTGTGGGAATCAATTGAGATAAAAAAATAAGGATGAATCTATTGGAACTTGTGAATAATAATTCACCACTACTACAACCTGGCCCTTTATCAGCGCTAAAAACCAACACTAATAGTGCTAGAAAAGTGCTGTTAATGTCGGTGTAGATAAAGGGGGGTCCCCTTTATCAGCCCTCCAAGAAGCGCTGATATAGGGGACCTTTATCTGCGCTAAAAACAAGCGCTGATAAAGGACCGCCTTTATCAGCACTTCTCTTAGCCCTGATAAAGGTCCCCTATATCAGCTCTTCTTGGAGCGCTGATAAATTACGGCTTTATCAGCGCTTCTTTTAGCGCTGATAAAGGTCTCCTATATCGGCGCTTGGCGGAGCGCTGATAAAGGGTTCCTTTATCAGCGCTCCTCTAGCACTGTTAATGGTGTCCTTTATCAGCGCTAAAAAAGCACTGATAATGGCCCCATCGCCTGCACCTACAAAATAGTACATGCACACCTGTACACCAGAATACCAGCACAAAGTAGCACATGCACACCTACACACCATAGCACCCGCACCCAATATTTTTACCGACAACGGTATATACATTTATGTAACATCATGAATACAAACAAACGCATTTCTATATACATTTCAAACATTGTTTTACATGGTTACATTTACAATTATTCAACAACAGTTATAAACATTCATGTTTCATCCTTTGATATCTGTGATCCGCTCTCGACGGTATTTGTTTCCGAACAAAGCATCCGAACTCAAGGAAAAAAATTCACCTATATAAGAAAACAAATATTATGTTAGTAATGAAATAATGAAAGAAATTAAACCAGTAATATGAAAGAATACATTAATATGGAAATTTGAAACTAAAATATGAAATTTTAAACTCAAAAGATTTCATTTTCATAACAATGAAAGGGAATAATGTAAAATCAATATGTTTTTGAGTGATTTATCTCATTTAATAAATACTGATTCTTTATCTAATGAAAAGCTTTACTGGTCACACCGGGCATCGGTCGGATTGAGGTGCGGTCGATTCGTACATGTCACAAATGACTTGTGGATCATTTTCCTAAAGTATCAAAACAATCCTAACGTGTTTTCTTGGTTTGGCGTATGTCATTGGTGTTGTTTTCCAATGTTTATCTCAATTTGAAACTGATATCAGGCACTTTTAGCCATACCTGTCACGTCGTGCATCGGATTGAGGTACGGTTGATTCGTACACATCACAAATGACTCGTGGATCGTTGTCCTAAAGTATCAAAACAATCTGAACGTGTTTGATCAGTTTGGCGTATGTCATTGGTGTTGTTTTACAAAGTTTATCTCAATTTGAAACTGATATCAAACACTTTTAGCCGTATCGGTCACACCGTGCGTCGGATTGAGGTTCAGTCAATTCTTACACATCACAAATGACTCATGGATCGTTGTCCTAAAGTATTAATACAATCTGAACGCGTTTTCTCGGTTTGGAGTATGTCATTGGTGTTGTTTTCCAAAGTTTATCTCAATTTGAAACTGATATCAGACACTTTTAGCCATACCGGTCACGTCGTGCGTCGGATTGAGGTGTGGTCGATTCGTACACGTCACAAATGACTTGTGGATCATTTTCCTAAAGTATCAAAACAATCTGAACGTGTTTTCATAGTTTTCGGTATGTCATTGGTGTTGTTTTCCAAAGTTTATCTCAATTTGAAACTGATATCATACACTTTTAGCCATACCGGTCACACCGTGTGTAGATTGAGGTGCGGTCGATTCGTACACATCACAAATGACTCGTGGATCGTTGTCCTAAAGTATCAAAACAATCCGAACGCGTTTGCTTTGTTTGGTGTATGTCATTGGTGTTGTTTTCCAAAGTGTACCTAAATTTGAAACTGATATCAGACACTTTTAGCCATACCGGTCAGACCGTGCGTTGTATTGAGGTTCGGTCGATTCGTACACGTAAAAAATGACTCATCGATCGTTGTCCTAAAGTATCAAAACAATCCGAACGCGTTTTCTCAGATTGGCATATGTCATTGGTGTTGTTTTCCAAAGGTTATCTCAATTTGAAACTGATATCAGACACTTTTAGCCATACCGGTCACACCGTGCGTCGGATTGAGGTGTGGTCGATTCGTGCACGTCACAAATGACTCGTGGATCATTGTCCTAAAGTATCAAAACAATCCGAACGCATTTTCACATTTTGGCGTATGTCATTGGTGTTGTTTTCCAATGTTTATCTCAATTTGAAACTGATATCAGACACTTTTAGCCATACTGGTCCCACCGTGCATCGGATTGAGGTGTGGTCGATTCGTACACGTCACAAATGAGTCGTGGATCGTTTTCCTAAAGTATCAAAACAATCCAAACGCGTTTTCTCGGTTTGGCGTATGTCATTGGTGTTGTTTTCCAAAGTTTATCTCAATTTGAAACTGATATCAGACACTTATAGAAATACCGGTCACGTCGTGCGTCGGATTGAGGTGAGGTCAATTTGTACACGTCAAAAATGACACGTGAATCGTTTTCCTAAAGTATCAAAACAATCTGAACGCGTTTCCTCGGTTTGTCGTATGTCATTGGTGTTGTTTTGCAAATTTTATCTCAATTTGAAACTGATATCAGACACTTTTAGCCATACCGGTCACACCGTGCGTCAGATTGAGGTGCGGTCGATTCGTACACGTCAAAAAATGACTCTTGGATCGTTGTTCTAAAGTATCAAAACAATCCAAATGCGTTTTCTCGGTTTGTCGTATGTCATTGGTGTTGTTTTCCAAAGTTTATCTCAATTTGAAACTGATATTAGACACTTTTAGCCATACCGGTCACATCGTGCATCGGATTGATGTGTGTTCGATTCATACACGTCAGAATTGACTCGTGGATCGTTGTCCTAAAGTATCAAAACAATCCGAATGCGTTTGCTCGGTTTGGCGTATGTCATTGGTGTTGTTTTCCAATGTTTATCTCAATTTGAAACTGATATCAGACAGTTTTTGCCATACCGGTCACGCCGTGCATCAGATTGAGGTGAAGTCGATTTGTAAACGTCACAAATGACTCGTGGATCATTTTCCAAAAGTATCAAAACAATCCGAACGTGTTTTCTCGGTTTTCCGTTTGTCATTGTTGTTGTTTTCCAAATTTTATCTCAATTTGAAACTGATATCAGACACTTTTAGCCATATCGGTCACACCGTGCGTCGGATTGAGGTGTGGTCGATTCGTACATGTCACAAATGACTCGTGGATCATTGTCCTAAAGTATCAAAACAATCTGAACGTGTTTTCTCGGTTTGGCGTATGTCATTGGTGTTGTTTTCCAAAGTTTATCTGAATTTGAAACTGATATCAGACAATTTTAGCCATACCGGTCACACCGTGCATCAGATTGAGGTGTGGTCAATTCGTACACATCAAAAATGACTCGTGGATCGTTGTCCTAAAGTATCGAAACAATCCGAACACGTGTGCTCGGTTTGGCGTATGTCATTTGTGTTGTTTTCCAAAGTTTATCTCAATTTGAAACTGATATCAGACACTTTTAGCCATACTGGTCACACCGTGCATCGGATTGAGGTGCGGTCGATTCGTACATGTCACAAATGACTCGTGGATCATTTTCCTAAAGTATTAAATCAATCCGAATGCGTTTTCTCGGTTTTCCGTATGTCATTGGTGTTGTTTTCCAAAGTTGATGTCATTTTCAAACTAAGTAGTAAGAATTCACTAATCTAAGGATATGAAACATAAGAAAGGGAGATCATTGACTCTCAATAAGTTTAAAGGGAGATATCAATGAACATATAAAGATAACATAAGTATTAGTAATTCACCTTCATTGTCCTATTCTTTTACATTTTTCCATTAGATACGATGCCCATTCGTTTCTAAATACATTTATATCATATTCTGAATAGGAGTTTTTGCGACAGTCATAGTAGTACTAAAAAAATATAAATATACAAAGGATTAACAATTATTTTAAATAAATTAGTAATTATTTTCAAAAATACCTCTTCATAGAAGCTAGTTTGTTCATGAAATATGATCTCTTTCATAAATTTACAAACATAATAACCGTAGTCCTTGTCATTTGTTTGTTTTGGACACTGCAGAAACATCGAGAAAAATAAGTAATTTGTTTTGATATGTATTTGGATAGTGAAATATAATTATATATACCCAGATACTTCTCCATTTGTAGATCTTGTGGGCATTGCCGTCCTTACGCCCTGGATTCATTCCAGCCTTTAGACGATATTCATACACGGCCCTATCATAACAAAATCCTCATTGAAAGATAATATAAATTATATAACTAGATATTTAGATCTAAAATGTTGGATCTAGTGTATTACAAATTGAAAATCGCCATCATCTATGGTCGGTTAGTTTGATATCCATGCAGTGAATCCAGAAAATAAATCTTTGGAGTATCCAAATTGACTGCAATGAGCATCCAATGTTCCCTAAAAACACAAAAAGAAATAAGTACTGATTGAAATGAGAATATAATTGATATGATTAAAATGTAGAGTTTTACCCTTGAATCATTGGTATTAAAAAGTGCATGTCATTCATAATTCTTATTTGAAATGTTCTGAGCAGATTTGACATCAATTCAGGCTGAAAATTAGAATCTATTTCTGTTCGTTGTGTATAAATGGTGTGAGGACTAACGAGTCCAAATTTGTATTCATGGGAAAATCCCTTCAATTTTTTTTCATATATATGCCTATGAAAAATATGATATGTATTTATCCATAATTATCAAAGTATATCAGCTTCTGTAAAATCAAATCATGAAAACATACCTCATGTATACATTTATAACTGAGGCGCCTAGCCAGTCGTATGTGATGATCTCAGAAACAGCATCTGCACTAACAAAATCTATTGTTTCCTCTCTGTACATATCTTTTTCACAAACAATTGTATGACTCTTGCCGTCTTTCATTTTCGTATCCACATGAGCTTGCAATGATATTAAATGTGGATATAGAACGGGCGGGGTGAACGCGCTCTCAGTAGATCGTTTTGATCGGTTGGTTGATCCAATGTTGGAGCCGCTCTTTTGTTTTAGCTTCTCCATTTTATCCTTCTGTAATAACATTCACCAGTTCATCCATTTTCTAATTTAATGTTAAATGTTCTGCTTGAAAAATGAACTGGAAATGAATACCTCCTGCTCGACATGTTTTTTTACAAGATTTGACGGCCATGCAACGAATTTTCAAACAGCTTTTTCCACCGTATGAATGTCGTCATCGTCATTTGGCATGGGTAGATCGGTGCTCGGCTCATGAGCTACGTTAATTGACACTTTGACATGACTGGTTGGAAGTGGTCTGGAGTGTAGCGTGTCATTCTGCATATTGAACACCATAGCCCTCGCTACAAGGTGATGGGTGGGAGTTGACAGATATAAATCATAGTCATTTTCACCCTGCAGAATATCATTACATCAAAGGTATCAGTGTCTATGTGATTCAAATATCAAAAAAACGAATATTATAACATTGATTACCTCGGTTAAGTCAGGACTTTGAGGGGAATGGCTCGCCTCTAATCTGGTGAGGGGTGGATCTTCTCACGGGGGTTGTTCTTGAGTTGTTTGTTCTCTTCGCCTCTCCTCCAACAAACTCGTTAGCATCTTTCCCTGAGTTTGGATTAGTTCTTCAAGGGTGGCTCCTTTATCTCTCATTACATGCAATTCTTTAGTTTGTTCATCCTCTTGTTTTTTTTTCTGAAAATATGTCCGGGGTGACCCCCCAAAACCCACACCTCTGACGCGGCCATACTGTTCTGGCTGTTTCAAGGCCGTTGAAAGTATGTCTGCATCCGGTGCGGGTGTTGTTGATTCCTCTGACTATGTCAAATAGAAAATATGAAAAAATAAGTAAGCATCGTTATGTAATAGTGATTTAAAGCAAAACAAGTTTATATTATGTCATACTTACACATGTTTCCCACACTTTTTGTGTGTTTTCACCTATCAGTTTCCCCTCTTTAATAACACGAGCCTCCTTCCATATCACATGGCGTGGAATAGAAGTGACTAGAGATTTTGCTTCATCAATCTGCATATAAACAGAGAAACATGGTTATAGTGTTGTTTTATGTCACATAAAATTATTACATTACTTTTAAAATACATACCAATTGTTTTTCAATTGAAGCGTTCCCCAAACTTGCTTTACGGTAGGGGTACGCTGGTTTTGCAGCCAGTTCTTTATTTTCAGCACTCAATTTCTGTTTCATAAATAAAAACCTATCAATCAACGTGATGAATACAAGCAACATTACAAAACGTGTAACCAAACACAATGTACCTGAAAATTCTGTTCCGCATGACGGTTTCAAAACGCATCCCACGTTCCTTAGGATATCAAGTATGCATAATGAGGAGGCGGGTGCGGCTTGATTTTCCATTCGGCATCTTTCAGATGATGTTTCGTTAAAATGATGTGAAAGCCTCTATGAATCCTTCCTGCCAGTCTGAAAACATATTCTTTGTGCGAAACATCTACTATAAATGCACTCTACAAGAGATGATGAAAGGTTAGTCAATATTTCAATATTTTGTTTTATTTTAATAAATTAAATAGATGATATCATACTGTTACCATAATCTCTTCCCACATTAATGTTTTCAACCCACTGACAACATGGTTCCACAACTCTACGTCAATTAGCACGCGTTGTCGAGGGACGATTCCAATGTAGCTACTAAACATGGCTTTGTTGGGGTTTACATGCTGGCCTAGCTTATTCCATCCCACCTCATATTTGATTCCTTTTGCTTTTCCCTTAAGTATTTTTTCTAAAAATGTCAAACTTCGGAGCACCTGTTTTTTTTTGTTTCGTTGGGCTTTCATCGCCTACCATTTCCTCAGTTTCTGCATCATCATTATGTTTCTTTGAAGCGCTAGAATCGGCACTGACACCAGATGCAACAGGTTGAGAGACATGTTGTATGTCAGTAGTGGGAACTAGTGCAATAGGTTGAGAGACCTGTTGTCTCTCAGCAGTGGGAGCAGTTGCAACAGGTTGAGAGAGGTGTTGTGTCTCCGGATTGGGTGCATCAGCAGGTGAAGAAGTCATTATCTGCAAAACTGGTTTAAAATCTAATTTAGATCACATAAAAGTAGCAGCGAACAGATAATAACATAATGTAACACAATCAATATTACAATAAAAATCAATAACCTGATTATTGAACACCCTTTTTTAAAGGCTGAAGGGATTTGACCCCTCTATCAACTATCCATATCCCTTAATTGTGGTCTCCTCTGACATAAAAAACGTCGTCTACATTGGGACCACTGCGAAATGATTGCGAAGTCCCAATGAAAGGGTCATCTTCCGTTGAATTTTCATCTAACCCTTCAGCTGTTTTAGTCGATAACAGAACAATTGACCAGTTTCGGTTTGCGGGATCTAGAACATAAAATAATTGCACTACCAGTGATGCCATTATAAATGGTTCGTCTTTCTCCCCTTCCATACTGAAATCAACTTTCACGAATCCCAAATCATCTATTTTAACAGCACTCCTGTTATCAACCCACTTTCATTGAAATAACGGAACTTGAAATTCCGTATAATCCAACTCCCATATTTGTTTGATGATGCCAAAGTATGAAATATTCGCATAAATTGGATTTCTGCCCTTAGCACCGGAAACATTAATCGCTTCAGCCACAAGTGTAACCCCACTATTCTGCATGGTACTGTCTTCATCATGTTCATTAGTATAAAATGTATAACCATTAACTACATAAGCATTGTATTATAATGCATACACACTTGGTCCTCCTGCTAGACATCGAAGTCGTTCCGAAATTGACTTTGGATTTTCATCTGACTTCATAAAAATATGATCTCGAAACCATCCTATAATCTATCGATTATGTGTATCTGATATCCATTTTTCAGCCCTTGATGGATTCAAATGACTAATAATTTCTTTGTGGATTTCAACATATGGGTCAACGTCGAAACTGTTATGCAAAACATAAAGGTGGGCCTGCTCCCGATCTGTAATATTGATTGTGACAACCTTTCCTCCCGAAATTCCTTCACCCTCAAGCCGCCCAGTGTGACGAGATTTCGGTAAGCCAATGCTTTCCACACCAGACAAGTATTCGGTACAGAATTCAACGGCTTCCTCAATAATATATCGCTCTGCAATACAACCCTCTGGCCGACTTCGATTTTTGACATACCCTTTCAAAATCTTCATATACCGTTCAATGGGGTACATCCATCTGTAATGTACAGGACCACATAGTCGAATCTCTCTCACCAAGTGGACCATCAAATGAACCATCATATCAAAAAATGAAGGTGAGAAGAACATTTCAAATTCACATAATATGACGGAAATTTCTTTTTCCAAAGCTGGAAAATTCGTCGGGTCTATAACTTTGCTGCATATAGCTTTGAAGAAGAAACACAGTTTCGTTAATGTATGGCGGACAATCTTGGGCAAAATGCAACGTAAATCAATTGGAATGAGATTTTGCATCAAAACATGACAGTAATGTGATTTCAGACCTTTTAACTTCAAGTCGCTCATTGACACAAGGTTACTGATATTTGACGAATACCCCTCTGGAACCTTTACGTCATAAAAGAAGTTTCAAAACTGATATCTCTCCTTCCTGGAAAGAGTGTAAGTAGCAGGAGGAAGAAATGTTCGTTTTTCACCCTTCACTGGTGCCAAATCTTCTCGTATTCCCATCTCAACCATGTCCAACCTAGCCTTAATTCCATTTTTTTTTTCAGATGTATTTAGAAACGTGCCAATAACACTGTCAAATACATTTTTTTCTACATGAATAACATCAATAAAATGTCTTACATATAGACAATTCCAGTGTTGTAATTCATAAAAATTTGATCTCTTTTCCAACAGATTTTCGTAAGGTTTTTCAATGCCGGTTTACCAAAAGTAGTGTCCACATTTTTAACTTTCTCAAACAATTGATCGCCTGTTAGTGGAGATGGTGTTGTATGTTCTTCTGAACTTCCATCGAATGATGTCTTCCAAGAACGATACTTATGTCATCGCGGTAGAAATCTGCGATGTCCTTGATACACGGTTTTTGATAAATGTTTCAACCTAATTGATTATGTACCTTCTTCGCAAACGGGACATCCTTGAGTTCCTTTAATGCTATATCCTGAAAAATTTCCATAAGAAGGGAAGTCATTTATCGTCCCATACAACATGACTCTCAAAGTGAAATCTTCCTTTCTGTAAGAATCATACAATGTAACACCTGAATCCCACAATAATTTCAAATCATCGATCAATGGAGCTAAATAAACATCAATATCATTACCCGGTTGTTTTGGTCCTGATTTAAGAATAGATAACATGATGTATTTTCGTTTCATGCATAACCATGGTGGTAAGTTATAATTTATCAGCATAACCGGCCATGTACTGTGACTGTTGCTTTGAAAACCAAAATGATTCACTCCATCTGTAGATAACGCAAGACGAAGGTTTCCCGACTCGTTTCCAAATACAGGATACTCATGATCGATTCTCTTCCACTGAGGAGAGTCTGCCGGGTGACGTAGTATCCCATCTTTAATTCTTGTATCTGCATTCCATGTTAATTGTTCTACAGTCTCCTCACTTCCATATATGTGTCTAAACCTTGGAATGATTGGAAAGTACCATAAAACTTTAGTAGGACTAGATTCATCTTTCTTGTATCGAGAAGCACCACACTTTGGGCATTCTTTAAGTGATTTGTGTTCCTTGAGAAACAGTATACAGTAATTTGGGCAGGCGTGTATTCTTTCAGAGATCATACCCATAGAGAGTAACATTTTTTTGGCATCGTATGTTCGGCTCGGGAGCTCATTGTCTTCTGGGAGCATGTCATTCAAGAGGGCATGTAGTTTCGTAAAACTGTCGTCACTCCACCGGTTATCTGCTTTCAAATTATACAGCTTCAGTACGGCTAACAATGCTGTACATTTAGTGCAACCAGCATACAATGGCATCTTTGCACAACTTTTTAACTACTCAAACAATTTTGGGCAATCATGAAGTTCATCTTCGAAGCTCCTTGTCATTTTCTCAATACGATCTTCATCATCATTCAAATCAGTAATCACATCCTCCATACGGTCATCTTCATTTTTCATGTTTGTAATCATATTAGATGATCCATAAAACACAGGGTCACCCCAGTCACTACTTACATTCGTTGTTTCCCCGTGTTTATTCCAACATGTATAACTTTGATCTATTCTGTGACAGATCAAGTGTACTTCCAACTCATCTGGACTAATTTGTTTTGAATAACAACATTGTAAACACGGACAAAGGATTTGAGAAGAGTCCCATGCATGATCTTTTGCAAACTTGATAAATTCTTTCACGCCTTCTTCATACTCTTTTGTTAACCAATTGGCATTCATCAATTCTTTATTTATATTCATCCTATATGAAATCCATAGGATGAGTATATAGGTTAGAGGTGAAATGACTTATCGAACCTTTTCTGGATAACCTAGAACTCCTTACAAGGAAATAATGTGACCATGAAACAATACTTCTTAAACAAAATAT
Organism: Viscum album; assembly: GCA_963277665.1. NCBI lineage: Eukaryota > Viridiplantae > Streptophyta > Magnoliopsida > Santalales > Viscaceae > Viscum > Viscum album. Next base: position 278,945,585 of record OY728127.1, read on the forward strand.
GTGGAATTTATAATATTTCAATAAAGACAAAGCTCCCTAAAAACACCCAAAACAACCTCCAAATTATCGGAGTAATCCTCCTATATATTGTAATACACCAAGAAGTATTCTAAAAAATGAAAATGGAGGTGTCTAGAAAGATATTAAAGATCTAGTTCAACAGTTCCATGAAATAGATAGAGCATTGGTGATCCCAAATGGAATTCATAAATACTTTAAATTTCCATATCGACTTTAAAAATATATCTTTTGAGCATCCTCTTCCCAAACCCTCAACTGTTGGTACCCTGATCTCTAGAAAATTTTCAAAAACAAATAGAACTTTATAATATGGTCAAATAAATAATCAATTATAGGCAATATGTAATTATTCGTTACTGTCACCTGGCTATGACTACAGTAGACTGTTAAAATTAATAGGCTATGATATGAATTCATTGAATACAGAATTGGAAAATCCCATAGTGACATGATCATATAGATAGAACCATTTCCCTAAAGATCTTCTAGATGATCTCTTAGCTCCTCTAAATCGGCCAGAGCCTTATGATGTGATGGAATGGAAAATGGGATCTTCCTGTGAAGCAAATAGATAGAAAACACAAACACTCATTGGGGAGTTTATCCCATGAAGTCCTCTAGAAATTATTTTGTGTACTTTTCCATGACCACTGGAATTTCACATGAAGAACACTTCTCAACAACCCCAAGGAAAACCTTGGAAAAATGACATGATATGAACCATAGCATAGAAGCAACTTGTCATACCCTCCATGGTTATAGATCACAATCTCCATAAAAGAAATGGAATCTCCTGTTAAGAGTAAGTAACTGAACCCAATGGTTATAATAGTCATCTAGTGCACTAAATCCAATAAAAAAATCCAAGACGATAATGAGGTCGGAAAAGACCAGGTCCAAAACATGGAATTCCGAAATTTCCTCCATGCCAAGTACAACAACACAACTCTCAAAGAACATGAAACCATGACCATTTTTCCTACCCAAAAGGGTTAGGAAATACATTAAATAATTTATAAACTCTGCCGTCATAACCATGTAATAAAAAATATGTGAAATTAATGACTAGGATTCACCATTTTGAAATGAAACCAATACATTAGAAGAATTAAAAAAAATTCACCTCGAATTGTGGTTGGCCAAGATTATGAGTCCTCATGAATGACCTCTACTGCATTGATTTGTTCTGGATTAGACTCGTCTATGTATTATTTCCCTATTAAGAATCCCCCTTTTTTTAGGATGTGATCCCCCACCATTTGAAGCCTCTTATTTTAACTTAGAGCCCTTAAAAAAGTGGAGCCTACACCACCCATTAATGGAACACCATTGAGACCAATATTTAAATTAAAATATGCCTCTCACATCAATACCTTGCGAAACACCTAAAAATAGGTTGGTAGACATAGAACAATTAGAATAAATCTGATATATTTCCTCAAACTCATCTCAAAATTAATAGCCATAAGATAATCGTTCATGGGGAGATAAAGAGATACATGAACCAAATGAAAAAACCAAAACATAAGAATAACGAAATAAATCTAATGAAGTAGTGGGAAATCATAAAAACAACCCATAGTCAGGATCAAAACATAACCACAATCCCAAACCACCCATGGAAACTGAAGATTCAACACGAAGAATAGTTGGCCAAACACTTACCCAATCCAAACATAATTAATTCATGAAAATTAAATTTGAATCACCTTAAGGAGGAGGACCCGGTGGTGGAGGAGAAGGAGGTGTCGACAGCGGAGGCACTGGAGGCAGCGCAGAGGCAGCGCGGAGGAAGCGTGGAGGCATGGCGGAGGCAGCAGAGGCAGCGGAGGTAGCGGAGGAGGAGGAGGAGGAGGAGGAGGAGGAGGCCGCGGTGGAGGAGGAGGCAGCGGAGTAGGCAGAGGAGGATGAGGCGCCGGTGGAGGAGGAGGAGGATGAGGCCGCGGACTAGGAGGAGGAGGAGGAAGCACCGGTGGAGGAGGAGGAGGATGAGGCCACGGTGGAGGAGGAGGAGGAGGAGGCGGAGGCCGGAGGAGGGGGAGGCGGTGGCTGGAGGAGGAGGAGAAGGAGGAGAAGGAGGAGGACGTGGCGGCCGCGGAAGAGGAGGAGGAGGCGGCGGCAGCGGCGGCAGTGGCACAGAGGAGGGATTCTGCGAGAGCTTGACCAGGTGCAGGGAGGAGGAAGAGGACCCGCGGGTTTTTAACAAATCCACGTGATCCTTTATTAGCGCTAGTAAAAAGCGCTGATAAAGGGTGTATTTATCAGCGCTAAATAGAAAAGCGCTGATAAATACAACCTTTATCAGCGATTTTGTTAGTGATGATAAAGGCCTGGCCCTTTATCAGCGCTTTACTGTTAGCGCTGATAAAGGCAGGCGCATGCTTTGCCCAGTTTTGTGGTAGTGCACAATGCTCACATGAAATTCCTCTAGTTGTTTCTCCCAATCAAAAATCATGATTGATGGTTTTAGTACTGGATGAAAAGAAATATTTCAAAGGGAATTATCTATATTAGCATTTATAAAAAATAATAACATTTTTTTGTTTGCTATAAATGTATAGATTAAAATTGGGGACCACATTTCTTTCTAGGAAAATAAAAGACTAGTTTAGTATAATGGAAGCTCTAAGGGTAATCCACATGGAGAAAATAAGTTCCAAGTAACTATGATTTAAATAGTCTTTTGAATGAACATGAGAAACTACCTTGTGGTATCTAAGAGAGGTTCTTAATGTGTATCATGGAAGCTGTATTGCCTGAAAATATCAAAGATGTTCCAAGAGGCGTATTAACACAATAAATGAAAATTAGGCTACTAAAAATGTTCAACCAACACAAAAATTCTAAAAATTCAAAGAGTTTGTAAATTATAGAATTAACTACACAAAAAACAATGATATTTAAAAGAATATTCCTAAAGAAAATAAACCATGAGAGAAAGGGCGAGTGTATGTTATAACTAGTCTTGAGGTGGATCATGATAATAAAGTGGTTAAAGGTACAATAATTAATCACTATATATCTAGAAAATTATTTTTTTTATTTTGGTTATTCACTTTATTTAATTTCACAAATATTTTCTAAGATTAATGATATACCACTTCATATTGTGTGTAATGAATTATATGTTAAAACCCTTGGTGGAATGATTATATTATCTAAGATATATAACTATTAACTTATAGATTTTTTTGGTAGATTCAACCTTTAGATATAGTTCTTCATCCATTGGACGAATTTAATGTGATTATGGGTATTGATTTCATATCCATCCATAGAGAACATAACAATTTTCTTAGGTAGGTTGATCTCATTTTATATCCACATCCATCATTTGATCAAATATTGATGTCTGGTAAATTGTGAAGTCCCTTTGGAAGAAATTTATACAGTATGGGTAATGGTAGCTATCAATGAGGGACTCTTAGGACAAATTATCTTAGATTAAGTAAAATTTTTTGATATTCATATTATATAGAAACATAATGATGTATATCTAATTGAACTAGCAGGAATTCCCCAAAAGTGTGATGGTTTGTTTTCAATTGACCTCATACCTAGATCAATCCCTATTATAATGTTCCTTATATAATGGCCAACCCTAAGTTCAAATAAATAATGATGAAATTTTATGATAATCATGATATGGGATTTGTATTCTCGATTTCTTCTCATAAGGGTCCGCCATGGATTTTTTTAGACTATGGATGGAAAAATGTTCCACTACATTGACTATCATGAACATAGAAAGATCAAAATCAATAAAAATACTTTCTTCCCTGTATTAATGTTTTTTTCAACAAAATATGAGGATATCATTACTTCTCAAATATTGACTATTAATTCTAATATCATCAATTGATGGTAACGATAGAAAATATACCCAATACATCTTTTAGAACATTTATGAATTTATAATCATTCCATTTGGTCTTAAAATGATCCAACTATCACTAAAGAGGTTATTAATAGAGTCTTTAGAGATTTATTTGAAAAATATTTGGTATATTTATTGATGAAATTATCATATATTCCTCGTAATTTAATGATATAATTAGTGTTTTGAATTTGTGTTAAGGGCCTTACAATAGGATAAATTATACCAACTTTTCAGAATGTATATATTTTAGTTGCAAATAGTATCCTTCTTAGGTCATTTTATCACTAAAGTGGGTATATCAATGGAAACATAAAAGATATATTTAATTAAAAATGGTGGAGACCAAAATATTTGAATGAGACCTGGTATTTTCATGGATTAGGTGGAAACTACTAGTGTTTTATGAGAAAATTATAACTATTATGAAATCCACTAACCATTCTAAATTTTAAGAGACTGTAGTTCTACATAAAAAAAATAATATGGGGAAATAATTGGGGATATTAATAAAATATATGAATATTCACCTATTATTTCACTATATATGAGTAGACAAGAAATTGTGATATATATTGATGCATCTCTGAAGGTTTTGGAATGTGTTGTTGTAATGAATACAAAGGTAATTTCATAGGAATCATGATAATTAATGAATCGTGAGTATACCTACCCAACTCATGATCTGTAGATGGAGATACTTGCATTGAAAATTTCTGAGGTATCATCTCAATGGAGAGAATTTTTATATTTATACTAACCATATGTTCTTATGTATACATTAAAACCAAAATAACTCTATATGCACCCAAAGGGTAATGTTATAACTGATCAAGGACTACAGATTCACAACACATTACCAAAATGGAAAATAAAAAGGCCATTTATTCCTAAAACCTGAAGGTTCTTTCTATATTATACATGATTAGGATTTATATAGACACAATAATTGGGGATTTAAAATAGATAAATAATTAAATACAAAGGGTAGGAGAAAATTTTTATATTTACTAAATGGTTGATCAATCATGAATCCATGATAAGGTAATAAAAAAATTAGAATGAAGGTTCATAGCTATAGAAGATGGTAGTGTGTTTTCCTATGTTCATCCTTGATAAATAATGTGTTAAAATGTTTGAGACCAAAATATGTGTCCTATCAAAACTAGAACTAAATAATGTACATTTGAATGATTCCCATGGGCCGTCCTTCTTTATTTATCTAGAACATGTTCATAGATCTAAAAAACTTATGGTGGGATAACATCATGAGAGAAATATCAGGTTACACAAATACATTCTTTGGATTCTTTCAAGTACGGGCTGAATGAATAATGTCCAAGGGATTGTTAAAACCATTACCCATTCTAGTACGGAAATGATAAAATATTAACATTTATTTTGTTGTAGGCCTCCCTGAAACATCTAAGGTACATAAATCTATTTTCAATCTAGTCGACTATCTTAATATGTCGGCGCATTTTATCACCATAAAATTAGATTCCACTCATGACAAACTCTACATGCAATATATAATAGAAGTGTTAATATTACATGGGTTTCCACTTTATATTGTGTTTTATTAATATCCACAGGTAAATTAATTATTTTGGAAAATTCCATAGAAATAATTATTGATAGTAGTACATTTCGTACATTCTTATCACCCTGAACAACAAGGTTAGTATATGTGGACTGTCAAAATATGAGGCTATAATATATGTTGAGATTATGATTGTTGTAATTCCATGGATGAAGGGATCAAAAACATCAGTTGGTAGAGTTCTCATATAAAAAATGTTTCCATTGTAATAATCAAGAGGACCATATGAGGCTATATATGGGAAGATATGTATAAATCCAACATACATGGAGGACAGTGGATATAAAAGTTTATGGGTCATTAACTTTTCTAGGAAATTATAGAGATGGTACAAAACATTCAATAGAACATGAAGTTTTTATAAAGGTGATAGAATATCTATAAAAATTATTAATGATGATATCAATGGATTGAGGTTGAAGAAAATATATTCCTTATGATCTCCAAGGAATTGTGTAATGATTTTTTGGAATAAAGGTAAGTTGATCCCTAGGTACATCATTCCCTTCAAGATTCTTTATTGTGTCATGGAATTATTATTTCACATAGAACTATCTCATGATCTCTATCATGCTCATTATATATTCAATGTATCACTTTTGAGTAAATAAATTCTAGAACCATCACTCATATAGAATTAAAAATCCATGAATATAGAAAATTATCTCTCATGTGAGGAAAAGAGAACTACTATATATCCTACCTATACCAATGATTTTCTACCAAATGTTCATAAAACCTGTTGGTATAGGTACCCTTTCCAAATAGTTTTCCTAAATCATTGGGATATTCCACTTTTAGACCACTTTTCCCAACGGTTTGGGAAAACCATTGAGAATGGGTACTTTGAGACCACTATTCCCAATGGTTTGGGAAAAACTTTGGGATAGGGTCCACATTTCCCAATGGTTTGGGAAAACTATTGGGAAAGGGTACTTTGAGACCACTTTTCCCAACATTTTGGGAAAACCACTAGGAAAGGGTCCACTTTTCCCAATGGTTCTAGAAAACCATTGGGAAATGGTACGTTGAGTCCAATTTTCCAAATGTCTTGGAAAACCCATTGTGAAAGGGTCAAACATTCCCAAAAGTTTGGGATAACCATTGTTGAAGGGTTGGAAAAGGTGGTTACCTATCCCAATGTTTCTCAGAATCATAGGTTTTGAGAACTGTTGGGATATGTACCCTTCTTTTTTATGAATTATTTTTATGAATATCGTCAAATAAAACAATATATAAATTACTTATAAATATATATATATATATATATTATCCAAATATATTGACAAATGTAACCATTGAATAGTGATATAGTGTTTAATATATAACGTGTAGGTTTTGGGTTCAAACCACTGATGTTACATTTTTTAGATATACATATCCCAATGGTTTGGAAAACATTTGGGAAAGACGAATTCAAATGGTTATTAAACCATTGGGAGAGGAATTTCCCAATGGATTTCCAAACCATTGGTATAGGCTATAACAATAGTTTGGCGACCTATACCAATGATTCCTAACCATTAGAATAATAAATATTTCCATTAGTGGTGGTGGGAATTCTAGACCAATTATATAAGGTGTGGTTGAATAAGGACATTAATATTTTCAAATAGCTATGGTGTAATCATAATTTTTAGGAAGATACATAAGAAAATAAGGATTTCACGAGGGAGAGGTATGCACTCATGTTTTCCTATGTCTAATAAAATTTTGACGAAAAGTTTTTTTAAGGGGCATAGAATGTAAAGACCCAAAATTATAGAATTTATAAAACTGATGCCATGTTCCATAAATTTTGCTAAATTCTACAAAAAATTAAAAAATAATAAAAATTAATATAACATTATTAATAAATCTATAATACATACTGAGATGTTAAACCATTAAGTAAATAAATTCTAAATAATTAATATGTGTTACTATTGAAAAATGTAATTTTCAATAAAAGATCATATAATATTTTTTTGTATTAAATATAAAAAATATATTTATACATGTTTTAGAATTAAATTTTATAAAAAAATGCATTTTTAATTCCCCACATGTTTTATTTACATTATATGAATTTTTCTAATTTTTATGGAAAGGTTGATTTTCAGTTGAATATACATTTTTTTATAATTAAACATTTCCTTATTTAATAATTTTGAAAGCATATCCTAGAATATTTAAAAAACACTTTTAATTATAATGTAAATTTTTAGTGAATAACATTTTTCATTTCAAATATTACATGATCATATAACCATTCTTCAATATTTTTATAACTAAATAAAAATGTTACATTAATAAATCATTGTTTTTGAACTTTTAAACCAATTATGTTTTTATATGGTTCATTTCTTATTTCTTTAAAATGTTCCTAATTATTATTTTTTTAATTATAAATAACTTTATTTCATTAAATTTAGTATCCAATATAATTGAAAAATATATTTTATTTTAATGTTGTAAAATACTTTTTTTCAGAAAAACATTATTATGTGATTAACTTTGTTTATTTTAAAAATAAAATGCCACTACATTTTAAATTTTATGTGATAAAAAAAGTTCAAATATTTTAAATTATTGTGTTCAAAATATTTATAATTCTCCAATAATAATTGTGTTCATTAATTTTAATTACTAAAGATAAAAATTAATTTTCGAGGTAAAAGTTAATTTGGGTTGAAGGTTAGAAGTAAAAAAATAAAGGCATCGAATCAATTTTACCATGTATAAAAATGAATTTATAGGATTATATTTTAACATATTCTTTCTCACACCCCATTTTCATAAACATTAAAACCTTTTTCCCATCAATAGTATCATGGAATTATTAAAAAATGATGTGTTTTTTTTTCAAAGATCCATTTTATTCTCTTATAAAATGATACTACTTACACCATTTGAAATTAAAAATCAACATTTAATCCCACCATAAAACTATACCATTATTATCCCCCTAGGACCCTCAACCAATACATATTTCTCTAGTCACCTTATATTTTCTTAAGGCCTTCCATTCCGAGGTGTTTTCCAACAAAACATACCAGCATTCAACATGAGTATTTCATTCTATTAGTCTTTTATTTTATTCATCTCCTTCCTAAATAATTTATAAACATTTTAATATGAAAAATTATTATCATAATTGATTTTAAATTTAAAAATATCAACTAGAAAACAAATATTAAATCCTAAACTGCACTTGGGAAACAAAATAACAGTGTCATGCAAACATGTAGTCTACCACCTCTTTGACGTGATGTCATTTGTTTTCCATATCCATATATCAATTATAGTACCAAGGATTAATTTTGTGAATAAATAAATTTTATTTATAAAAAAAATTATTTCATGATAATATTTTATATAAAACCATTCTATCCATTCATTGAGAAATTGGATCATTAATCGTGCATATGTGGGGAATACCACCTCCATAGACAATAATTTACATTTTTTATCCACCCAAATTGGAAGGTGTAAATAATTATTTTCATAAATAAATATGATACTTATTATATTCTAAATATTATATAATGGTTTTATTAAAATTATATAATAACTTTCTCTTACTCATTCAACCATTATAAAAATTCCATTTTTAAATAATTTTGACCACATGCATGAGTGATGTTTTAATTTTCATGTTTGTGTATGATTATTAAATGATATATTCTAGTCAATATAATTAATAATAAATTATTTAAGATTTTAAAATTATTTTGGAGTCAAAATATTAATATCTAATTATGTAATTAATATATGATCTTTCGTTCATTAAAGTGATCAAACGAGATCACCTTAGATTTCACAATCATAAAACATCAAAAACACTCTGAAGAAGTGAAACATAAATTTTCTATATGATGTTATAAATTTTTTATAGTGCCTAATATGATCTAGTAATGATGAATATTTAGAAAATACATAATAAAAAAACATCCAATACAAAAGTTTTTTAAAATGATAATTTTTTCAAACACCCAATTATGATAATAGATGATAACATACTAATATACATGTATGGAATACTTTTAACCTCATTTTTCATATTCTTATATGAATAAATATGGATATAAAATAGTTTATTATTTTTGTTATTACTTTATAAATATGGTTAGATTGATATTGACCAAGTGGGAGTAAATACAAGGGGTTTTGATGACACAAATCCTCCCCTTGGTTAATAATCACTTCCATTTTTTTAAAACAATTTCATTTATTAACTTATTTAATATATGATATTGTTATTATATTTTCTCTCTTATTTTCTTAGGAAATATTATTCCACAAATATTTCTTCTTCCTTGATGAATATATTATTTTGAGGAAAAAAATTGTTTTTTGGAATAATTATCATATCTTTTAATGGTTTCTTCCCTTTATATCCATGTGTGTACATCCTTCTAATTTTCTCTTTTCCCTAGTGGAAAAATAAAAATTTTATCTCCAATAATCTTTACATTCACATTAATTTTAAAATCAAGGTATAATTTTCCTTTTAATGATGTTGGTTTTCAATAAATATGTTTTTAAATATTTCCACCACATTTCCTTTAATTTATTACATATTCTTCATTTATAGATAACATTATGACATATGATTTATTCTCTTTCAAGGTATCTTTATCAAAATTTGTTTTTAAGGAAATTATTAAAGATAATTCCTCTTTATTTTCCAATAATTGGTCCCAGGAATTTGAATTAAAAAGAACATCTTTTTGAATATGATATTAAGAAATATTTTTTAAGAATAATCCTTTCTATATCATTTATTTCATTTTCATATGATTATTATCCAATTAAGTTATGGTTCATAAATAAACATATACATTATATATTTGTGTTAACAATTTTTTGTTATTTAATCAACATTATTTTTAGTTTGATCCAATTTTAAAAAGTTATGAAAATAATCTTTCATCCCATTTTTTATTTATAATAAGTTGTGTGATTTGATTTTAATTAGATGTTATATATATATGTGGATGATTATGGTTGGGGCCCAATATAACCCATTAATGAATTGGTTATGGTTTTATATCTCATGAGGTAATCATGCACATTCATACATAGATTTGTTCATAAAATTAATGGGTGGATGTACTTGGAATTTTTTCACGATGTTTTCTTATTCTTGTGTGTGTGCCAAATTTTCATTAAGATATTCCCTATTTTTAAAAAATGAACAAATATTTATGATATTCCAAGTTTTAAGGATATTCATCTATCATATTTATTTTTTAAATGTTTTTATATGTTTCAGAGATGTATTTTTATGATATTTATTTGGTCTTATGTTCTTTTGAAATGATCATTAATGATAAATTATGTTTTTTCTTTCACTTATGATCTCATTATTGTTTTATCTGAACTTAATAACTTAATCATTTTACCCATTTATATCATATATAAATGTTATGAGTTGATGATCTGATACCTTTAATGATAATTCGAACACAAACCTACTTATGTTTCTATTCCCTAGGTTATGAAGATGATTATTTCATGTAAGATGTTTAGAAGAGGATCTTGAGCAGAATGGTTAAGGAGAAATGTTTACAGGTGTTTTAAAATAAGATATTTAGGTTACTATCCTCTAAGACACTATACCATTCATTTTTTAATAATCATTAGAAAATGTATTAAAGAAACCGTTAAATAAATATATTACATATGTATAATTATCTTTGTTTTGCATACACGTGACACCACAAGGTTTTATAAATAAATTTATTTTAGAATGTAATGAATGTAACACTTTGTCCATATAAAAAAACTCTTGTTTTATAACCCATCTATTAATAATAATTTTTCAACCTCTGCGTTTTGAATTTTGAAAAATGGACATTCATGGTTATGACCAGTAAGATATTTAGAATCTAATATGATCAACTTGCATTTTTTTTTGAATAGTTACATGCCCCTTATAAATTGTAATATACCCTTATTAATAGTAATATGACCCTTTTGAATAGTAACCTCACCCTTTTATGTATAATTAAAATTTAGAAACATTATAAATGAAAGTGAATATAATAAAAATTAGAAATTAAGTGTTGTCATTTTTGTGATTAATAAATTTTTAATTAAAATTTTAAATTAAAAAATTGTATAAAATAAATTTTATTTTTATAAGATGTATTCCTATATATATATTCTGTTGTATTCTGATTTTAGGAAAATTTTACGAGACCCTAATCACTTTTAAAAGTTTTATAATATCAGTTTTAAAATTAAAATTTATATTTTTCATGTTAATAATGATTTTATTTAAAAATTAAATTTCACATATTTAGAAAATTATTTTGATAAAATGGAGTCCTTTTTAAATTTTGAATCTCAAAAAATTGTTATGGTGAATGTTTTTGATATTTCTAAAATACATAAATTTTTGTGAATAGTAAAATGCGTAAATTTATGATATAAATACACTATAAAATAAATACAAAATTCAATGAGTCATCAATGATGTATGAATATGTGGTTAAAATTTAGATTACATTGTTAATATTTTTTTCAAAAGAATAAACACTATTTCTTATCTTGTGGGTGCTAATAAAATAATGAATATGATTTCAAAAATCACCCCACTCCTCCACTATGAAACCCACCCTCACTCCCTCTTCTCCTCACTTGTCTAGGACTTTATAACTCTAAATTATCTTCCAAAATTATCTTCCCTAGCCTCTCCTCTCATTTAGGAACTATTTTTCCTTCCAAAATAAGAAACTCCTTCCCTTAAAAAAGTTCTCATGGTGGAGATTTTAAGAGCTAAAAATTCTTCCTTTTTCATTTAATTAATTTTAATTTTTTTCATATAATCTCCCCACCTATTCATTACAAATGATCATGATAACTCCAATATCATCAATATAATTTAATGATATCATTTTAATATAATATATTTCCTAAAACTAATATATAAATGTCTTTTATTTTAAAAAAGAAATCATCTTCCAAGATGTGCTAATTTACAACCATCATAGACAAAGAACATTCATTTTTCAATTTATCCATTAGGGATTTTCATAGAACCATTTTCATGTTTTAACTATATAATAAAATTTGTATTATGTCTTATGTAATATATACATAATTATATTTCATAATACAAAAATTATTCATAATTATCGAAATATCACCAAAATAATCTAAATGATTATTTGTAATGATTTATGTATTAACTCTTCCTCATACCATATAATCAAAATAATTATATAACCATTTAATATTCTAGATTTTAATTAGTATCACATAAATTCCTTTCATGATAATCATACCAATTCCACAAGAACATCTATACTCATATACAGGTATACCATTCATGAAAACTAGGGAATCAAATGCTCTCGAGCGATAAGATCATTTCTTAAAACTAATCCAAATTTCCATTAATGAAATTAATAAAATATTACTAAAAAATAAATGTAGATACAAATATTAATTAATTAATTATTTAATTTAATTTAATTTAATTATCCAATAATTTATGGTCAAGTGCAGAACTCATTCAGACATAAGGTAAGGGTTTTTTACCCAAACCTCCTTTTCTTTTGAGTTACTCTTTGTCACTTTTAATCCCAATTAAATTATTAATAATTACTTTTAAATCCTAATAAATTATATTTTCATTTTCTATATATGTGTAATGATAAGATCCATCTTTATATTATGGTGAGTAAAATTGTTTATAAATATATTTCCCATTTATTCCCGATAAACAATCCCAATTTATGGGAACATATAAAATTCCTACCTATTTTCAAGTAATCAATAAAATATATTTTAAGTAACTATTATTTTTTTAAACCACTCCCTTCATCATGGAAAATTTTCCTTAATTAATTTATTCTTTAATGATAATATTTTTTCAATATAAATCTTCATTTAAAAGTAAAATTGTATTTCACTCAAAAATTCCTCGATGATTTTATTATAGTTTTTAGTCTATTTCAACAAATCTATTGAATTTTAAGTCTTATTGTGTTTAATATATTATATTTATCACATAAAATATTTTATTAATTTTTTTATGATAATTTTTACTATGGATGTGCTATCCTAATACCATTCACCATACTACTTATAATGGTTACTGTTTATGTGTAATGATTTGGGAAATTTATTTCATATATTCAGGTTTTTTATGTTTATCCCATTTAATATGTGGAATTAATTGGAATTAAAAAGTAGAATGTTGGGACTACTATAGACCCTCAATGCCTCGGTAGGTCACATAAGAGATAAATGAATTGGGTTTTGGTCGAGCCCTTACAGTATTTTTTTCAGGAAACTTGGTTAGTGCCTTGAAAATATGTTTCAGATGTCCAGTATTATACATTCCATCATTATAGTATTATTAATTGATAAACCATGTGATAATTTTAGTATTAGAATATAAATGGTTATGTTTCATTTTCTTATGATCATTTATATGGCCTTATTTAAATAGTTTTCATTCCTTCCATATTACGATCAAGTATATTTTTAATGGAATGCATTTTTAGTTATTCTACATGCCTGGTGTTCTTTAATGATAACATATATTGTATTATTTACCCTTTCTATGAATTTGATCCCACCCATTTCTTATGTTTTATTTTACCTATGGTGTGATGATGAATATTATGAATGACTTGTAGTGACAATATAAGAGTCATAAATGTTTCCAATGGAATTTCTATTATGTATTTGATTTCCAGTTGAAATGTTGAACTTATATTTGTATCTTGTTTTCCAAAACTACAAAAAAATTCGTTCCATCGGGATACAACTTTATTGTAAACTTGAAAATATATTAATATAAGGCACCACATCTGAGAAATGAGGGTACGAGTCCTTACTGTTGCTATAAGATCTTGTTTAGTAGAATAAATGGAAACTAGATTTTGATAACATAGATTAGGGAAAAAACCCTAAGATAGACATTGAGGATAAGCATACAAGAACATCCTATAAATATGGTATGGTAAATATTATATGGATATTCATAGAAAATTCATCCATGACTAGGTACTACATGTGGAGGTGTTTTTGGTATAGATATAACTTGGAGTAACAACTTTGGCAAGGTGTTCCATGCCTAACACAGGGGAACCGGGTACATGACAACAATCCTTATTATGCGCTTGGTTTGAAACTCTCGGTAAATATGATTAGTGTAATTAATATTTCCATTATAACCATTTATTTATGATCTAAATATAATTATGTCCTCAAATAAATCAAGCTTGCTAATATGAAATTACACATGCATAAAATTTTAATTTATGTAAACTATTTTTCTAGATTGACATTATACTTTATGATTCATAACCTAATGTAGTGTATGAAATTATTTAAAAATGTCACCTAGTTGAAGGAATGGAAACTACATAAATTTAATTATCCCATGTATGGATTTCCATCCTATGGAAAAAATGATGTTGGTTCTGAACCTGCAACTGGTTTTGAAAAACTTATAACAATACAAGGACAACTAAATCATGTTATGAATAATAACCTTACTCGCCTAGAGAATCTAGATCCACAACATGGAGGAGTAGTTTCAGACTTATTTATGAGACAAAAACCTCCAAAATTATATTGAAATACAAACCCATTCATAGAAAAGAACTGGATAAGTTCCCTAGAGATGATATTTCTAACATTGAGATATAATGAAAGAGAGAAGGTTATCATGGTTGTTTGTTATCTATCTGGAGATGTGCATAAGTGGTGGTCATTAATTCAAACCATGATAGAGGGGAGTGAAATAGAATAAATGGAATAAAGATAATTTACAGAAATATTAATATAAAAATATTTTCTTCAAGAACATCGAGCATATATAGGGGCCTCAATTCGTAGTTTAAAACAAAATGAGGATGAAAACATCGTGAAGTATGAAGCCAATTTTACATGGATATCAAGGAATGTCACAGACTACGTATGCAATTAGAAGATAAATATTGATAGATTCATTTATGTTTTAAAAACACACCTCTTATGGGTATTTTTTTCTAAACATTGTCATTATATAAAGATGTAGTCTCATGTGAAATAATGAAAGAGAATGAATTCTCTATGTACTGTGACATTAAATGGATGTAAGAGAAGAATTAGGTGGAGAAGGGAAAATGGATAAAGGTAATAATAAAAAAGGATAGTTTTCCAACATGTCATACTTGTGGAAAGAGACACCCCAAAGCCGACTTAAAAGGAAAAGAGTATATTAAAAATTTGGGGAATGAGGCCACTTGCCACATGATTACAATGAAATGAAAGAAGATAAAAATGCTCCATGATACAATTGTTAATATATGGGAAATTATTCTAATTGTTGTACTAAGTGTCAAGGAAATATTACTATGAGAATGACAAGGGATAAATACCAAGCTTATGATATCACAACTGCTACGATTGATGTTTATATTGATTTCGTGTCAGGTACTTTAGTCATTTTATCCAACAAAGACAATGCTTTATTTAAATTTGGATCATCACATTCTTTTATATATTCAAAATTTTCTAAGAAAATTATACATTTTTAGTTTGATTTAATAAATTATTTTTTAGTAAAAATTCTTAAGGGAAGTATTATTACAACAACAATTTGTTAATCAGTCCCTCTTATGACACAAAAACATGATTTGGTTTCAGAACATATCATAATAACCATGATTTACATTGATATAGTTATTATTGCTAATTATAATTCAAATTATGACACAAAAATCTTGTTCAAGAAGAAGGAAGCTAATTTTTTTGAGAATATTTAAAATCCCTTATCATTATAGTAGAAACCTAGTCGTTTGATTCTTATCTAGATCCACCCTAAGTAAATCTACTGAATTAAATTTTGGAGGATGAAGACAAAAAATTTTCTATGGGTGATGAAAGAAATATGAAAATTTATTATGTACCCATTAATAAGTAATATGTTGATGTATTCCAAGAAGATTTACCAAGACATCCTTCAAATCGGGAAATTGAGTTTTTTATAGATTTGATCCCTAGTGAAAGGAATATTTCATAGGCCCTTTATAGAAAGCACATAGTGGAATTAGTATAGCTGAATAATCAACTAGAGGAATTGAGTGATAAAGGATTTATCCCCCATAGTGTTTCTCCATGGTGAGCTCTTATACTTTTTTGTTGTGAAGAAATATGGATATATGAGTTTGTGCAACGACTACATGGATATCAATACTATTATTATAAAGAACAAGTATACACTTCATCATATTGATGATTTATTTTATCAACATCATGGAGCCCAAATTTTGATTAATATCGACCCTTGATATAGATATCACTAGTTGCACGTGAGGAAGGAAGATATTCCAAAGATAGTATTTTGAACCAGGTTTGGGCATTAAAGGTTTATAGTAATGCCTTTTAGACTAACAAAGACACCAACTATTTTAATGTATCTAATGAATAGAATATTCAAGGAATATCATGATGACATTTTTTTGTTATTTATTAATGGTATCTCGGTATAATAAAAAATCTACCATGATCTTGAGAATGACATGTGTATTATTATTAAGACTCTTAAAAGAAACGAGTCATTGGATATGTTTTCAAACTATGAATTCTAGGATCTAATAGTTTCTTTTGATGGCCATATTGTCTCATAAGGTTTCAATATCCATTGATCCTTCAAATATAGAGGTTTTTCTGGGATTGACTACTCCAATGAATATATCCAAGGTACATATTTTTATTGGTTTAGAAGGTTATTATCATAATTTTTTTTATAACATCGCCAAACTGTCTAACATATTAACCGAGATTACTTATAAAGGGGTTATGTTCATTTGGAAAATCAATTTGAAGAATGTTTTGAAAAATTTAATAAGAGGTTAATGACTGCTCCAATCCTCACCCTACCATCAAGAAATGGTTGATTTTTTATTTATAGTGATGAATCAATGAAATGATATTTTTGTTTCCTTATTCAAAATGATAGAGTTATTCCCTGTGAGTCAAGGAAGTTAAAAATACATGAACAAGAAAAATACAACTCGTGATCTTGAGTTAAACCTGTAATCTTTTCTCTGATGATATGTAGAAATTATCTCTATGGAGAAAGATGTGATATATATACAGACCAAAAGAGCATGAAATATTTCTTCTCATAGAAATAATTCAACATGAGTTAAAGACTATGGCTCGATCTACTCAATGATTTTGATTGTTTTAGACACTACCATACATGGAAGGAAAATAAGGTGGGAAACACATTAAGAAGAATGGATCATAGAGTTCTAAAGAAAATGTGGATTAAAAAGAAGCCTATGAACATATATATATTTAGGCTGGACGTTGGAATTATCATAGAAGCTGAAGCATCCTTACTTCTTTAATTGGAATCCAAACCATCTCTGTTGGAAAGAATTAAAATTTCTCAATCTAACGACATGAATATTAAAAAGAAAATTAATTTGCTGAATGATGGGATGTTTCCATATTTCGTGTCTGAGGAAGGAATATTGAAATTTTGTAGAAGGATATATGATCCCTCTACACCCGAGATAAAAAAGGGATTTATTGGATGATTCACATAGCACAAATTTCTCTACACTCCCTGGTAGCACTACAATGTATAGAGATTTGAAGGAACATTTCTCGTGGGATAAAATGAAAAATGAAATTATAGATTATGTATCATGTTGTTTAGTTTGTCCAATGGTGAAGGAAGAAATACTACATTATGGAGGATTCAAGAAACCTCTACAATTTCATAAATAGAAATTGTATGACATAACCATGGATTTCTTCATTGGATTACAAATAAATCTAAGAAGTAATTATTCAATATTAGTAATTATTGATCAATATTCCAAATCTTCACATTTCTTCACAATAAGGATGGAGTTTAATAGAAAATGCCTTGAATGACTCTATATCAATGATATTGTAAGACATCATGGACAACCACTGTCAATTGGATATAATCATGATCCATGATATACAACAAAATTCTAGAAAATTATCCAGAAATATTTTGATACAGGGCCTTATTTAAGAACCAATTACCATCCTCAAACTGATAGTCAGTCAGAGAGGATGATCTAAAATTTTAGAGACATTTGGATATCATGCTCAAATGATTTGTAAGGTATATGGTATCATTAGTTACCTTTGGTAGTGTTTTAATAAAATAATATTTTCTATTGAAGTATTCAAATGGAACCATACTAAGCATTGTATAGAAAGGGATGTCATACACCAACATGTTGGGATGATGTTTATGAATGGAAGCTTGAAGGACCATATCTTGTGGAGTAAACAATAGTGATGCTAGTGATTATTTAATCCAATATCAATGCAGGTTGAAGGAGGTAAAAAGGTCTATGACGATAATTGACAAAAGGATTTACAATTTCATGTGGGAGATCATGTTTTCATAAATATATCTCCATGGAAGGGTGTTATAATATTTGTGGAGAAAGGGAAACTAAACCCCATGACCATTGACCCTTTTGAAATCAGGGAGAGAATTGGAGTTGTGGATTATCATTCGGAAATGCCAGATAGCATCTCTAGGGTACAAAATGTGTTCCATGTCTCTTTGTTAAGGAATTACATTCCAGAACCAATAGATGTACTCACTTATAAAGGAATATAATTAGAACCTGACTTCTCTTACATTGATGTGCCTATCCAGATTCTAGACACAAAAAAATAGGTGTTGAGGATTCAAATGACTCAGCAAGAAAAGATACTTTGGAAATATCATAATATTGAAAATGAAATGTGGGGGCCTAATTAACTTATGATGAATAGATACCCAAATATTTTTATGATGTAATATTTTGGAAATTTTGATGACCAATTTTTTTCTAAGGGGTAATAATGTAACACCCCATTTTTATACAAATAAATTTAATATATAATACAATGCTTGAAATAATAAGTCTCTATTAAATAAAAATTTGTTATTATAACCTATCCCTTAAAAATAAAATTTCCCCCTCAAAGTATTTAATTTTGAAATATGAACATACACAGTTCGATTAGTAAGATATTTAGAGTTTGATAGGATCAACTTACATTTTTGGTGAATATCAACTTGACCCTTAGGAATATTAATTTTCCCTCATCAATAGTATTATGACCCTTATAAATAGTAACCCCATCCAAGTAAGTATAAATAAAATATAGACACCATATAAATGAGAGTGAATATTTTAAATATTAGTAATGACTTGTTGGTATTTTTTGGGTAATAATTATTTAATTATCCTTTTAAATTAATAAATTGATTTAAAATTAAGTTAATTTTCACAAAATTATTCCTAAATAAATTGATTTAAATATTATTTAAATATTAAATATCACATATTTAAAATATATTTTGATAAAATGGTGTTTGTTTTTTAATTCTACATTTTGATTTTTTCTAAAATACTAGATTTTTTTGCGAATATTAAAACTGGTTAATTTATGGTATAAATACATTAGAAGCTAAATACACTATTCCTTGTGTCATCACTGATATAAGAACACTTTTTTCGATTTCAAATGGCCTTATTACTATTTTTCCCAAGAATCATAATTATTACTTGTTTTGAGAATGATAATAAAAATGAATAAGATATTCCGAAATCACCCCTCTCCTCCACTATAAACCCACCCCTCATTCCCTCTTCTCCTCACTCATATAAGCCTATAAAAAAATCAATGTTCTACCCAAATTGTATGATCCCAGCCTTTTACGGTGTCATCTTGGCATGTTTTCATGTACTTTTTTTAAGTACCTTTGTTTGGGAGTTGTGTCTTGGGGTGTGTTTGTGTGAGTTATTATGAAAAAATAATGGACATAGGGTTTTTAAAGGTTTGGTAATGGTCTGAAAACCCATTCCCCTAAACCTAGGTAACCGTGAAAAAAAATAGATAGAGAGGTCTGTATGGTTGGTGCATGGTTTACCCTAAACGTTCGCCCATGCCCATGAAAGTGTGTGTGCATGTTTTCATTATACGAAAATAAATTTTTAAATCACCCAAACCCCCAAGTCAGACCTAGGATTAGGATTGAAGAATTCTAGGTGATTTCATATCCTTTTAGAGGGATTCCAATGAGATTATTACACCGTTCATCAAGATCTAAAGCCTGGATTGATGATCAGATATCTTCCTTGTAAGTGGATATCAGCTATTTCGTCATCCGTTATTTCCTCTACCATTCTTTCATCCTTTAATTTGAGATTTATACTATTTCCATTCATCTAATCTTATGAGTTGATATCTATATCTAGAATTGTGAATCAAGATCTTGATTCCCTGGATATTAATGCTTTTGATCATAATTTTGATTTTACAGATTTAGATCCTGATCCCGATTGAAGTTGTTGTGCTGCTCATATATTGGGGATTTTTGTTGGGCTAACATAAATCAAAAAAACCATGGTAGCTGGTCTAAATCGATCTCCCATGGTCATGGATTTGATACGTGTATCTAAGAATGAGAAATTTATAACATCCCTTAGTACGTGATTTACTAAATAGGGCTATTTAGGAATTTTCATTGACTTGTGGATGCTTTGGAGATATAGATGATTAAATGATCATTTAGTCATGGAACATAGGGGCTACCCAAATAGATAACTGATTTTGGAATATGTTTATGATTTGAGATATTTTAATTGAGATATTTAATTGGTTGTGTTTGAGATAATTAATTGGAGAATTAATTATGATAAAATGATTTGTCTATGTTGAGTTAATTAATTATTTTAATATCTTATTTGGACTTGATAATTTATTATGATGAATTAATTATGGAATAAGATTTGTGTCGATTGATTAATTAATTGACTAATTAATTAATGGGTTTTGTACTTAGTAATCTATTGGGATAACTAATGGAATTTGATATGTGTAACTAATTATTGGATTAGTAAGGGAATGATGTGGTTAATTATTCTTAATTAATTAATGGATTAAAAGATTGAGAATATAGATGCTAGAGATGGTGTTCTAGACCCATTGAAATGATGGGACATGGACATGGAGTTCCTCCCCAATAGTTATCCAAGCGCTTGTGATGTGGGGTGCTAGACATGGTCATATGAACCAAAACTGATGATGGGTGTTAGACATGGTGATCTACACTGAATGAGATTTGGGGATCGTAACATAGTGTTAAACATGAAGTAAATGAAAATAATGAATGATGATTTATATGGTAGAGATGAATTGAAACTAGATCTAATGTGATGGTTAAAGAATAAATTACAATGTGAAAACTATTTAATTATTGAATGTATTTATTACTTCATATAATTTCATACATTTTCTTTTGACTAGACTTTTCTATAAACCATTGGTGGTGACCTACTAATTCATAGACACACCCTACATGGGCCGCCTGATTTGTAACTGAGAATACATTGTTATTATTGGATAAAATAAGGGAAAGTCCTTGGGAAGGATTACTATTTGGGAATGGATCCTGGTTGATGGAACTAAATGTGGTTCAATACCCACTTTGGAGTCGATTTGCATTTAATTTTAGTTGTATTATAGACACTTGAAACTTGAATTTTCATAGCATGGTTTTCCTTTATATTTGAGTATTTTACGTACAGTTTTGACTATCACGTGACTTGGCATTGTTCTCTTTATTTATCTGGTTCAAACATGTTTATTTTTTTTCTTCTGTCGATATTCTATACTAATAAAAGGGGGTATTGTTTCCCCATGACTGTCTTAACAGACCCTCAATTATATTCGACATCCTCTAGTGTATGGGGAGGTTCTCTTGAGGAAATGTATCCAATTGTCTTAGTGGGTCGTTTAGTGGAAGATGGTTCGGGGAATTACAAAGTTGAATAAAGGAGGTTTTCATCTCTTTTGAGTTTTTGTCTTATTATTTTAGTAAATTTAGATAGAAGACTACGAAACTTCAGGGATTGGTAATGATCTCTTTCATGGGAGTTTCTAACCCATGTACAAGTGGATATTTGGGTGCTCATAGTGGGATTGTTTTGACTATTGTTTATTGTTACTGTTGTATATTACTTCACCATGGGGGACACACCTATGGTGTGGTGTGATATTTGTTTTGGAAATTGTTTAACATTTAATTGTGGCCTAAGGAGGAATGAGAGTTTATTTTGGATGAATCATTATTGGAACTCCAGGTAATTGTGTAATTCATCATTTTAGGAATTCATAGGAAAATGGGTAATGGGTATGTTAATGAACTTGAATAGTTTTTCCTTCTTGTGAAATTGAAATAATGATGAAAAATGGGAATAAAGGGTTGTCTAATGAGAAACCTGAATAATGAGATTGGTCTGATTAATTAAATGATGAATTAATTCATTTAAAATTATGTAATTGATTTAATGTTGGAATTAATTAATGAGATTGTGAGTACCCCTGTTATCCAAGACCTAAGAGTATGATGGTTAAGGGAAGTGGTAGCACCTTAGTGTCGATCATGTGGTTAGAAAGGGGTGAAGGAGAGGTTGAAACTTTTTGTGTTTCTTTCTCCTCTTAGGTAAATGTTATATGGTTGTGTTATGATATATAAGGCCTATTTTTGGATTTATAGGGATATTCATCCATGACACTTGTTGAGAGGGAAGCCAAGGGGTATAGACCAGAATAAACTTCGAGACCGGGATCTTGAGGCACAATTGGTGAACGTAGAGGAGGTAGGTGAGTAGTTCTAATAGAAATTTTCTTGTTTTATGCAATTTAAGGAGAGATAAACAAGGTAGGTTCTAAAAAAAATGTCTGAGATGACAAGGGATTTTTAGTGGAATCACTCTCCGACTTTGAATGGAATGTGTGGACCTGATGGAGAAAAATTGGGGATTGAATCCATAATTATGATACATGAACATTTGGAGACTCTGGCTTAGAGGACGTTCATGCTGGCTAATTATATTATATGGGGTTCAGTAAAGTGCTAGTCGAACATTCAGGTATGATCTAGATAGAATAATGGTTTGTTATGTAAGGACTCTCTGGTGAAGTTTTTGGTACACTTCGATCTAGAATAACTGAGACAAGATAAGGATTTAGAGTTTATGCATCCGAACCAGGGAAGCATTTCCATAATCAGTTATGATAAATGTTTCATAGATTTATGTTGTTTTTCTCTATATTTGGTTGTAGCTAAGGCTACTTCAACAAAACGTTTTCTAGATGGACATAGATGTGAAATTAAGTCCCATGTGAATATCATTAGGCAAAAGAAGTTCTCAGAAGTGGTAATCATGATCTCATTTTGGAGGGAATCCTAATTGGGGCTTCGAGTACTAGAAAGGTAGTTCTCACTAGATGATCAGGGTGTGCCTTCCATGAATAGGAAGTACTGTTACAGGAACATTAGATAGTGAACTGGAAAGAGAAGTTGAAAATTAGGACTAATAGTTTCATGTGATCATACTCATGTGATTTTCCAGCAATGAGGTAGGCTAGGAAACTATTGAACCCATTTCCCTCGACCACCAGTGGAGTGCTGGTTTTGCGGTAAGATGTGATACCTACAACAATTTTTCTGGAAGAAGCAATAGTCTAGTGCTTAATAAGAATCTTCATAGGGTTAGAGTGTGGGAAGGTGGTCTTCGACAAAATATTGGTCTAGAATTTGGAGTTCTACTAGAAGAGGCAGTAGAGGTAGTAGAAATGGTGCATCAAGCTATGAGTGCATGTGTCAGTATAATGGTGCTACACAGGGAGTCAGACGACACCAATGGGAAGTGGGTAGGATAATAACATGCAGTGCATCCTACACCTGTGGAAAGAGATATTGTTCCATCGATAGATAGATGTACTATTCTGGAATCTTTTACATTATCTAGTGCCTCGTTTGATACTGGTTCCTCTAATTCCATTATATCATTAAATCTTATTGATGGTTTGAGAAATGAGGTGGTGTCGCTAAGAGGATTGATGAATATTGATATACCATAGGGAATGTGTTCTAGATATATCTATTTATGCATGGGATGTTCACTAGAGATCAGTGAGTATAATTTTCTTTGGGATCTCAATGTCCTTGATATGACGGGCTTCGACCTGATTATGGGTATGGAATAGTTATTTACACTCCGAGCCCATATCGATTGTTACTACATGGGAGTGACATTTTTTATCCTATGGATGACCTGTAAGTTCATCATGGGGAGTTGGATATTTAGGTGTGCCAAGATGGTCCAATTACATAGCAACTAGGGGAGCTCAAATGCATAGTTTCTGGACTTTTACTCGATGGTGGTGGTGGTAGGAAAGACATCCTCTAACCAATTCTGGAATAGTCTATGATATTTTTTATGAAGACTTCTCAGGGTTTCCACCTGAAGTAGAAGTGTACTTCACTTATTGATCTCATGTCGGGAGAGGATTTGATGTCTATTCCTCCATAAAAATGGAACCGACTTAGCTTCAAGAGCTCATGATGTCGTTGGAGTAGTTGGATAATAAAGGGATTATCCATATTTGTATGTGGCCATGGGGATCACATATCATGTTTGAAAAAAGGATGATAGGGGTTTATGCATGTGTGTCGATTACTAGAAGTTGAATAAAATGACTGTCAAGAACTGATATAATGTTCCTCATATCGATGATCTGTGTGATTAGCTGAATGGGGCTTTTATATTCTGAATGATAGACTTGAGATCAGGGTGTCATCTGGTGAGATTTAGGACTTCTGATATACCGAGGACTACTTTTAGGAGTATCTATGTCCTTTATGAGTTTCCATGATGTCATTTGGGTTGAAAATGATCTATAAGTGTTTATGCCCTGATTAATTGGATCATTCATCTCTACCTAGATCAATTGGTGGCGGTTCTCATGGATGACATCATGGTGTACTCTAAGTCTCACGATGATCATTCCCAACATCGTAAAATAATCTTGAGTACACTCAGAGAGCATTAGTTTCATAGAAATCTATCTAAGTGTTATTTTTGGAATGAAAGGGTAAATTTTTTTGGGGCACATAATCCTAGAAGAAGGTGTGGCAGTGGACCCAAAGAAAGTTCAGGCATGGATTTCTTGAGAGCAGCCAAAGAATTTATTTTATATTTAAAGATTATTTGTATTATTTGGATATTAAGGGAGGTTAAACCAGGACTTTTCCCAATTGAAAGTGCTACATTTATGTTTGGAAATGAAATGGGTGAATTTTGAATAGATGAAATCATGATAGAATACTTTCCAAGAGTTAAAGAAGCACTTGACAATAGCACCAATAATGATATTTCTTCAGAAAGGTGAGGAGTACATGGTGAGTTTTTATGATTCTATGATAAGAATCATAGCTGTGTTGATTCCAAAGTATCAATTCATTTCTTATAGGTCTAAGTTGTTGAGGTCACATGAATGGAATTACCCCATGCATGACCTGGAGTTGGTAGTGGTGGTTTATACTCATATGTGTTGACGACACAATCTTTTGGGTGAAATGTTTATAGTTTTTATTGATCATAAAAACACAATATATATCTTTTGACCATGAGACTTAAATCTTCAGTAGCGAAGATGAGTTGAGTATATGTAGTCTTTTGATATCGAACTGGCATATACACTCAAAAAGGGGAATAGTGTGGTTGATGCCTTGAGAAGAAAAAATCAAACTCAGTTAGTACATGAGTTGAGTGTAGAGTGGAAAATGTTGATTTTTCTGGATAGAATGCATGTGGTGGTTCCGGAGTGTTAGAAGAATATGACTATAGTTTCAGTAGTAGTGGAGTCTACACTCTTTAGACAAATCAGGGACAGGATGTATGAGGATATAGAATGTTTAGCCATAAGGTAAATCCTTGAAGCATGAGAAACACCTTCAGACTGGATGATATATATGAATGAGACCATCTATTTAAAAAATCATGTTGTTGAGGGAACGAGTGCGTGAGAGGATCTCATGAGAGAATTTCATTCCTTGATGTGGGTACTACATCTAGGGGTGAAAAAAATGTAATGTGACAAGAGATGATGATTTTTCTGGCCAAGAATGAAAAATGAGATAGAAAGGTTCTTAATAAGGTGTTTCATCTATCATCCAATGAATGAAGAGCGTCAACAACCTAGAGGCCTATTTCAACCATTTCCAATTCCTAAATGGAAGTGGGATGTTGTAACTATGTATTCTGCAGTAGGTCTTCCAATGAAACTTAAAAAGATTGATTCTATTTAAGTAATTGTGAATTTAATGAAAATGTATCACATTTATTACCTATAAGTGAACCATGTATTGTATAATACTTAAGAGAACAGAATGTTCAAAAGACAGTACGTTTTCATGGGGTTCCATAGACTATAGTTTGAGATCCAACTTTCGATTTACATCATGCTTTTTTAGGTCTTGTATGAAGAGCTTGTAACAAATGTTTTGTTGAGTACAACATTCCACCCACGTATAGATGGTATGGTAGAGTGTACTATATAGTTTTAGAGTATATTCTTTTGGCATGTGTTCCTAACTTTAGTGGTTCTTGGGAGAATGACATAGATTTAGTGGAGTTCACTAATAAGAATTGTTATCAGGAAACAATACATATGGAACTTAATGAGGCATTTTATGGTTGACCATGTTGATCACTTTTATGCTAGAGAGAGGACGGTTAGTCAGAGTTGTTTGGACTGAGTCTCATATAGGAGACATCAGAGCTGGTATAGATGATTCAATAATTTATGACTATAGATTAGAGTTGGAAGAAGTCGTACGCTGATAGACAGATATGACCCATAGAGTTTACAGAGGGTGATCATGTATTCCTTTGGGTTTTTCCTATGTTGGTTCCTAACATGATATGAATGTAGGGTATGTTGGTGCCCGAGATTGTAGGTCTATTTGAGGTAGTGGAGATAATCGGGCCGGTGGCGTACCGTGTGGCCCTTCCATTGAATTTCAACACTATACATGATGTTTCCATGTTTCTAAACTATGGTGGTATCACCCTGAACCATGTCATGATATCGATGTCGACGAGGTTGACCTTGAGGTAGATGTGTATTTTTAGGAGGATCCAATATTTTTACTAGATCGCAATGAGAATGTGATGCGGGGAAATACCTTGTCGATAGTTCGGGTGTTATGGAAACATGAACTTGTCCAAGGGGAAACTTGGGAACATGAAGTAGACTTGAGGGTTCATTGCCCCAATTTTGTAGCTCCAAATCATAGTGACTTCTGAGAGTGCAGCTCGAGGATGAGTTGTTATAAGGTGGGGAGAATTGAAGATCCCAACCATTTACAGAGTCATCTCAAGCACATTTTCTGGTTTTTTATGTTTATTTGTTTTTAAATTGTGGCTTGAGGCGCGTTTTGGGGAGTTTAATAAATAATTAACCAATATAGGGTTGTGCACTGTTTTCACATGATTTGATAAACTGAGAACCTAAACCCAGGTAACTATGCGAACCTATAGAGAGATAGGTCTGCACTGTTGGCCCACAGTTCAACCTAACCATGTTCCCCTACCCAGGAAACTGTGCGAACGAGTTTTTATTATCCAGAAATTGGTTTTTAAATCACCAAAACTCTAATACCCCCTTATTTTGACCAAGGATTGGTCTTGACTAATTCTTGGTGATCTTGAAGATTCCCTAGGGATTTCAAGGTGATTCGTACACTGTTTTTTGTGATATAGATCCTGGATTAAAGATCTTCCCTCTTTCCAATAATTGGATTTCTTCCTGTTGCTTCTTCCATTCCTTCCTCTATCATTCATTTATATTTTCACAGGAGTCCACCACTATTTCCATGGATCTAAACATGTGTGGTCAAATCTACATACAGGATTGTGGGTCTAGATCAATATTTGTTTGATCTCGATTTTTTTATCATAATTTTTTATTTAGTGATTTATATATGAATCTATATTGATGTCATTTTTCTCTCAGATTTTGGGGATTTCCGTTGGGCTATCATCTCTAAAAAAACCAAGGTATGGGATCTAATTATAAATCACATAGTCATGGATTAGATATATGTATGTATGATTGATTAATTTCTAGAATCACTTAGTAATTGATTTCCTAAATTTTTCTAATTAGGAATGTTCTTTTAATTGTTGATGATTTAGAGGTATAAGTGATTAATTTATGATTTTCTCATGGAACTAAGAGGCATCCCATATAGATAATTTATTTGGGGATTTTTTTTATGATTTTAGATATAGTAATTGAGATATTTAATTGGTTGTGTTTGAGATAATTAGTTGGGGAATTATTTATGATATTTTTTTTGGATATGTTGAGATAATTAATTGTGAAATTATTTATGAAATGATTATATTTGGATTGGATAATTATTTCTGATGAATTCATTATGTATTAATATTTTTTTATTGATTAATTAATTGTTGAAATAATTTATGGGTTTTGTACGTAGTTAAGTTTTGGGTTTACTAATTGAATTTGACATGTGTAACTATTCATTTTATTAGTAAGGTAATTTTGTGGTTTGTTATTGTGAGTTAATGAATCATTTAAATGATTGATAATGTGGGTTATAGACATGGAGTTATAGAGTGATTGAGAAGATGGGACATGTAGATAGTGTTCCTCCCCAATAGTTTACCAAGTACTTTTGATGTGGGGTGCTAGACATTGAGATGTAAATCAAATAGAATGAGGGTGCTACACATTGTGATATACACAAAATGAGATTTGTGGTTCTCTACATTGAGTTCAACAACAAATAAATGACAATAGTGAATGATGATTGAAATGGTAGACATGAATTGAAATCAGTTCAAATGTGATTAATAAAAAATAAAGGAAAATGTAATAATTTTTTAATTATGCACTATATTTATTACATCATAGAATTTCATACACTATATTTTGACTATACTTGTTTTAGACATCATTGGTGGTCGCTTACTGAGTCGTGCTCACACTCTACTCGAGCAGCCTGATCGGCACCCAAGTATACATTGTTATTTTAAGACAGGATAACAGAAAGGCCATAGAATAAATTTCTCTTTTGAATTGGAAATTGGGTGAGGGAACTGAACATGGTTTGGGACCCACTATGGAGTTATTGTGACTTTACTTTTATTTTAATTATAGACATTTGAAACATGCACTATCATAGAATGATTTCTATTTTTAGTTGAGTGCTATATTTCTTATTTTGACTATCACTAGACATGGTATTGTTATGGCTATTAATATTATTCCACACCTATTAATTGTTTTTTCTTCCATTAGTGTTTTATTCTAATAATATAGAATATTGTCTCCCCCTGATTGACTTACCAGACCCTCTCTACTAGTTAGAACCCTCTAGTGTACGGGGAGGCGTGCTTGACGGCATGTGACTGATTAGCTTGGAGCACTGTTTAGTGGTACCAAGGTTGGGACAATACAAAAATCTAGTTAACAATCCTCTACCCATGTCCTAGATCTCATAGTCTTGAAAAAAATAACAAAACCCATTCCCATAAGGAGGTTCTCAAGGAGGATATTTTAAGAGGTAAACCCTCTTCCTTTTTCATTTTATTTCATTTTCAATTTCTTTTATTTTATTATCATCTCCTCACCACCTCTGTCCAAATGATCACAATAAAAATAGTATGATATATATATTATAATGATATAATTTTTATGGAATATCCTTCCTCAAACTAATATATCTTCCTCTTTTATTTTAAAAATGAAATCATCATCCGGGAGGGGCTGATTTATAACTTTCATGGATGATGAACCTTCATTCTTCAATTTCTAATTCATTTCTTGTCATGAAATTATTTTTATAGTTGATCCAAATTATAAATTTCGTATTCTGTCTTCTATAATATATACATAATATTAATTCATATGAAAATAATAGTTTGTAATAATTGAAATATCACCAAAATAATCAAACTGATTATCACTAATATTGGATCTAATAACTCATCATTGTACCATGTAATGAAATTAATTATATAAAAATATAATCCGTTTCATATTCATTTGTATCATATAAGTATAACTTTTTATAATTATACAAATTCCACATTAACTTTCATTATCATATACAGGTATACTGATCATGAAAACTAAGAATCAAACTCCCCCAAGCAATAGAATTATATCTTATAACTCATCAAAAATTCAATAAATGAAAATAAAAATATATAATAAATAATATAAATATATACAAGGAAATGAATTATTTATTTAATAGATTTAATTTGATTGTCCATGAAATTATGTTCATGTACAGAACTTATTCAGACACAAGACAAGGGTTTTCTACCTGAATCTCCATACTATTTCACGTTTTTCATTGTCTCTCTTACTCCAAACTAAATTCATATATATTCATCTGTAATAATCATAAAATATATGTTAATATTATATATATATATATACCAATCAGAATCCTTCATTTTTTTATTAGGGGTTTAATAATATATAAATATTTTTCTAAATTCTTATCGATAAACAGGCCAGATTCAAGGGAACTTCTCAAATTCATTCCTATTTTCAAGTACAATGAATAATCTATTTTGATCGACCATTATTATTAGAAAAAATAATAACTTAATCATGAAAATAGTAACCTATTTCATTTATGTTTTTATGAATGTATTTTTTCAAACAAACTATTCTTTTCAAAGTAAACGTGTATTTCTCTATAAAATTAATCGAAGATTTTATTAGAGTTTTTTTGTCTATTTCATCATCTCACTTTAATTTTATGCCTTATTGATGTTAATATATTTTTTATTATCTAATATATAGTATTAAATGGTTTATTATCATTTTTATTGTGGATATTCTTTCTTGATACATATCACCATACTACTCAAAATGGTTAGTGTTTGTGCATCAGATTGGGGAATCTTATTTCATATGATCATGTTTTTTATGTTTAAGTCATTTGATATGAGGAATCAATTGAATTTAAAAAAGAGATGGGTGGGGACCACTATATCCCCTCAATGCATCTGTAGGTATCATGAGACAAAATAGAATTGGTTTTTTTCTGAGGCCTTACCCCTAGTATTTTCAAACGTCTTGGTCGTGGCATTGATAAGATGTGTCAGATGTCTAGCATCATGCATTCCCTCATTATTGTACTAGTAATTCATATACCATGTGATTATTAATCTATTTGAATATCAATGGTTATGTTTCATTTCATTATGATCATTTATATAGACTTATGTAATAATCTATCATTCCTTCAATATTAGTATCATGTATAATATTAAAAGAATGAGTTTTTAGTTTCTCACTGTTCCATTTGTTTATTTTTATGATAACTTTTGATGTATTACCTACCATTTTTTGATCATCTAAGCTCACCCATTTTTTATATTTTATTTAACATAGGTTGTAATGATAAGTATTATGAATGGATTCTAGGGATAATCTAGGAGTTATATATGTATCCAATGGAATTACTATAATGTATTTAATTACATGTTGTAATTTTTAACTTAAGGTTGTATCTTGTTTTCCAAAACGAGGAAACTATTCATTCCATCAAGATAAAATATTCTCATAATCATGCCAATGTATTAATATAAGGCACCGATACTAGAAAACTGGTGTCTGATTCCTTAAAATATCCATGTTCACTAATGATTAATCCATATTGAAATAATTGAATCCTTGTTATTTCTATATTTGTAACCAACATGGTTATATCCATCATTTTCACCTTTGAAAACTAAATCATTAGAAAATGATTTAGAGAGATAGATATGGCTCATATATCATCATCAGTTATTTCATGCTCAATTTTCATTATCTATAATGATCACGTACCATACCATGAAGAATTTTTTAATTATTTCACTTTTCCATCATAAACCCATTAAAACACGTGAATTCATAAGATAAATCACATTCCATTTTCCAAAAAAATTATCAGAAAATATCAATTTATTTTAAAAACACTTAAAGGGAAAAATTATTAGAAAATGGGAAGTATGATATTCTTGGAAACCCATTTTAAAATTTTAGAGTAATAAGGACATTTAATAATAAAAATGATGGGGGGAAAGGGAGGTCCTTTAGAAAATAATAGAAAATACATAAAGTTTGTACTTTTATAAAAGGATTGAATATTTAACCATACTAGAAGCATTTATAAGATTATTCTTAACACACTTATAAAATATCATGTCTATTTAAGAAATTAATTTAAAATTATTCATATTGAATCTAGAAAGATTATTGAAAAATTATTAAGGATATTGATATGGATTAAAAAATAAATATTTAAAAAAATGTTTTAATGAAAACCAATTACCTTTTGTCATGTATATCATTGTATGTTATCTATGTCATGAATAAAAAAAATATATTCGGTATTTAATTTTTTATCAAAAAATCTTATAACCATTCCATTATCAATATTTATTTTTATCTTTTTTTCCTTATGATTTATTTAGATACCAAATTTTTTAAGTTCCAATGGATGTTTTGGGATCCATCATTTTATAACCTCAAAATAAGATTAGAGTGTTGATCCTGATCAAAGATGTTAGAGTTATATTTCAAAAAAAATATTAAATTGTTATTATAATTGTATTTGAACATTATATGTACTTTTAAAATAAACAATTTAATGCATTCATAAAAAGTGAATCACATTTCTTCTTGGTAGTTTCTGTCCACACATACACATGAGAAACATTATCAAATTCCAATAGATGTAGGGTTATGAGGATAGTTATTATCAAATGTTTTGAGAATAATAACTCATTAAAAATTGTTATGAAAAAATAATTTGATCCATGTTTATATCTATCCATGTACATAGGTTATGAAAAATAAAACACATTGATTTGTGGAGGTTGTTGTCCACATGTAGGGAAGTAAAATGATTTCATTTCCCATGGTATGTAAAATAATAAAAAATTGATCTGATATAAATATTATAATATTTTATTGTATTTTATATAATGATTTTATTATATATTAATTCTTATGAAAAGTTTAAATGAACTATAAGAAGTAATAAACATGGAAGATGTTGGTTGAGAGTTATACCTCTTTATTTGAAAGAAACATTTGATTACCAATTAATTGATTCTAGTAGTGTATTTTTATCAGAACAGAACCTATAAAAATGATAAATTCCTCAAAAAAGGGTTTTGGTATGGAATATTCTGAGAAATATTTATCATGTTTGTGAATAATTAACAGGATGAGGTCCCATTTTATATGTCAGGGGAGTTACATATTAGTAAATATCTTTCACTTTTAAATATTATAAATGTTTTACACATGGTGATGTGGAAAAAAATCAATGTAATTTTATTTATAAGGATATAAGGGTCAAATTAACCTCATAATATATAAGTTAAGATATATTTTTTGACCACATCACTTATTATTTTCCTTAATTAAATTGTTTTACCATTTACCATGGTATCTATTTTTTACATTGGTAAGTACTCATTATAACCAAAAAAGAAATTAAAATCAATACTAAATTTAAACCACATATTTCCCAATAGGAACTAAATTTTTCAAAATAAAATTTTTACTATTTTTAGAAAATAATTTTAAAATAATAATAGAATACGCAACAAAAATAATTATTTTTTAAATGTGTTTTAATCCAAGAAAAACATTTATTCCAAAATATAGTATAATATTAATTATAATAGAGTTAATCAGATTATTTATATAGAATGAGTCTTTTTTAATAAAATAATTCCAAAAAATAATTTTAATTTTTATATACCTTAATAGAAATGAAAAGATTTAAAAAATTAATATTTTTCATCTGTCACCCATATCAAATTGAAAACAAATATATATATAAAACACCTTTAAAATTATATTACAAAAATTATGTCACAACCGGTCCCCATGGGACCAATCCGTGGCTACCCCTAGCCCACCTTCCATAGGCCAGGGGCTGGAGACTAGCACCTAAAAGGCGTGTCCCTATAACGGGAAGGAATTTTCTTTAAACCAGTACAAACATGAAATCCAACAACACAACAAAAATCTACTCCGATGTAAACTCCTGTAGTAAAAAGTGTACTGAATATAATGGGGCTAGAATATAAGCCCAACTGGAAAGTACAAGTACAACTGAAAGAGAAAATAACTCCTGGAACATTTACTGCGGATCCTACCTGAAGGGTATGTAAATATCATAATCAGTAGTCAATGTGTCACGTCACGTCAAATGGTCCACCTCTAATCACCATCCAGTTTTGACTCCCTCATCCTTGACCAACGTTGTCTGTTTTCTGCACAAGACACTACAATGTACGGGCATAGCCCATGCATGGGTGAGTATAACAAAAATCAGTAGGGACCTTGAGACCCCCAAAGGTCTTCTAGAGCTCCACAAAGGATAAACCACAAAGCAAGACCTCAACAGCAAAGCATGTGGAATTCATCAA
The DNA here is from genome assembly GCA_963277665.1 of Viscum album. Classification (NCBI taxonomy): domain Eukaryota; kingdom Viridiplantae; phylum Streptophyta; class Magnoliopsida; order Santalales; family Viscaceae; genus Viscum; species Viscum album. Next base: position 278,980,410 of record OY728127.1, read on the forward strand.
CTCTACAAAGGTATATGCACATACATATACCTATTTCATCATGATATAATTGTCTTATTCCTGTTGAAACAGAGTGATCTAACTTATATGAAATTTTCACAACTGATAAATGAGGGATGAATAGAAAAAATGTAACACCATGAAGGTAACACTACGAAGGTAAAGGTACCACAAAGGTAACACTACGAAGGTAACACCACAATGGTAACACCATGAAGCTAAAAGTACCACAAAGGTAACACCATGAAGGTAACATCATGAAGGTAAAACTACCAAAAAGGTAACACCACGAAGGGAAAAGTAAGAAAAAATAACCCCATGAAGGTAAAGAATCAGATCACACTAGGTATAACAAAAATAAATAAGAACAAATGATTAGTCATAAATATAGATCATCTTATTCTGTCAAGAGACTCTAATACTGACTCACAAAGTATTGGTATGTGCTGACCCACATAGGATCATTGAGCGTTGACCCACATATGATCTGAACCACACAGGATCAGAATGCACTGACCCAGATAGGATTGATAGGTACTGAACCACATAGTATCGATAGGTACTGACCCACATAGGATCACTATTCATTCTTCACTTCACAAACAATCTCCTCCGCCTCCCTACCAGCCACTGGATTCCCGCTCATAGTAAACATGATTCTAGGAGAACTGCTTATAAATACATAATTAATATTTCAACAGGCACAAAGATCAATGAAGAAGTATCACAAAGGACGGCCAGGTCATAAGGGTTCCAACGCGATAGACGACGATTCAATCGGACGCCCGGTCTGTGACTTATAAGCGTTTTAGTATTGAGGGCCCTGTTGGAGTCGAGTTTGACCCAACCCAGCCATACTACAACTTTCTCCAAAACTCAAGTGGAGTATACCAAAAGGAAAATCTTTCTCCAAGGATCCCAAATCCATAAACATTTCATCAAACTGATACCTGGTTCACAAGTTATGGTACTTTTAAGCGAAACTGGGCCTAGTTGAGTCTGGGTCCGGTCCGACCCTGCCCAACCTGGTCTGGGACGGCCCTACCCAGTCTGGTTCTTTCCAGACCCATCTAGGAGGTGCAGCCCATTGGGCTGGCACAGGCCATCCCACAGAGGGGCGCGACCCTCGGGGCTTGTGTGGATGGCCCACGAAGGGTGCGGACAGCTGGGCCGCATGGCCCGGCCCGTGGATGGGCGCAGCCAGCTGGAGGCACATCTCAGCCCGTGGAGTGGCACAACCCACTGGCTAGAGATCTACCAAGCTGGCATGGGGGTATCACCTCCTCCCTTTCCCCGAACGATTATGAAGTACGAGATGAGAAAAGTTGGTGCCATGTGGCCCCACCCGGTTGTTGTGGGACCCACAAGGGCAGGTCCCTCCTCCACCATTGCAGCTTTGTGTCTCAACCAAGTCCAGTGGTATGAAACGGTGCACCACTCTGCCTCCTCGTCTTTGGCCAGCCTATGTCGGTCGCGCTGCTCGATCTCTGCGGCTGGAAAGCAGTGGCTTTATCCTCCTAGGGCGCGCGACGGTGCACCACACCACCTTCTCAACCGGACGAATCTAGTCTCTCTGCGGACCACCAGGACCTAGTGCCACAGCCTCCTCCTACTGCACGCAATGGCTCGCTGCCTCCATCACGGTTGGTCGGTGCTGGACGCCGTCGTTGCCTGTCAGTGTGGGTCACCGGTGCTACCATGATGGTGTCGCACTTGTGGTATTCCATTGGCCACCTTATGGGCTGCAGCAGCCTATTCTTCCATCCAAAGGTATAAATAGCCTCCTTGGGATGAACCCTTCGTCACTTGGCCCTCCTTTCCCGGTTTCATCCAATCTGAATAAAAAGGTCCACAAAGAACACATATATCAACAAGGTTGGAGGGACTAGGCCTTTTTTCTTCGGCCTGCTCCCACCGCGGTAGCTTCATAACAAGGGAGGGGTTACATGATTCATTTATCTCTTGAAATTAAATCAAGATTATTGGTCATAGTGGATACTCAAGAGGGGGTGAATTGAGTTCCAATTAAAATTTATATTTAAAATATTTATATTAAAATCCACCAATTAAAAGCTATGTTAAACTGTAGTGAATTTGAAAAACAGTAAAGGTTCAATTGGTCTCTTAAAAGATTTATTTGTTCTTAGTTAATTTAATCAGAAAATAAAATTAGCTTTTGAAACTAACCTACTGATTTACAATAGTTGCAAACAATTTCTTGATTAGTTATCAAAGTAACATTAAAAAAAATTATATTTCAAAGTAATTAGTAGCGGAATATAAGATATAGTTAAAACCAAAACAATTAAGCACAATATTTTTAACCAAGAGGTTCAGTCTCAAGCCGAGACATAGTCCTCTCAAATAAATTATATAAATTTAATCCACACCCTATATCTGGGTGAAAAATAGTACACAAACAGTCTAGGTACAAATACTTCTACCACAGTTCTATGTGGGAATACAAAACAATAGCACACTAGCTATCGAGGTCCTACATGACCTCTACCACTATCCACAGGGGGATACAAGAGAGTTATGGAATGTTTGTGTGAGGATTTAGAAATCCTCTAGTTTAGCACTGGAGACAGTGTGTAAATACAGAGTACACACTACCCAAAAATAAGTAAACTAATCACTAAGATAGTATATATGAGTTTTGAATGCTCTAGTTATTTTATGTGCAGCTCTAGACTCCTTTTTATTGAAAATATATTCTTCTGAGTCTTTCTCTGGTTGTTTTCTTGAAAACAGAGTGTCCTTTACATCATGTTCAGTTGGATCAGCTTGAGAATAGATACAATCGTTGAATCTCCCCACTCCTTGTCTAAGGTTCAGGTTGTGTTCTCTTCGGGTATGAATAGCCTCGTGTATGTCCATTGTTCTTCAAGTAAGTGAGTGTAGGGATGTAGCCTTTCTATTGTGTGTATTCGCAACACTACATTACTGGAGCACAATCTTCCTTTTATACTTTCATTTTGGGAAATGAGAATGATTACCTATATCTAGGTACGAGGTACATTTCGTGAAATTCCAACCAATATCATTAATTACTGGATGTTTCATTAAATTAAGAAAATATGAAAGTTAGTATTATTTTAAAAATATTGAAAAATTATAGAGTTTAGAGAACAGTGACTGGTTTCCATCGGTAGTTGTTACTCCTTATGACAGTAGCTCCTTATATTAGTTTGTGACTCATTGTATCAGTGACCTTCTATCGGTAGACTTGTAACGGTGGATTTGTATCAGTGGATGCCTTGTATCGGTAGTTTTTACTATGTGTAATAGTAAATATATGTATCGGTAACTACTATTGGTAGATCTTATTTCTATATCAGCAGAGTTGTATATACCGGTCGCTGTGTGAATTGGTAGACTTTGTATCAACAGCTCTTTATCAGTGGACTACATAGTAGTAGACTGTCTGTATCGATAGACTAGATATATCAGTGACATTTTCTTACAGGTAGAATTTCTATAGCGGTAGCTCTTATGTAACGATATCTCGTATCGGTAGACATACACATACAAGTATACTTACACATACTGGTAGCTCTGTTCTATAACAATGACCTTTCTGTAATGGTGGAATTGTATACACTAGTAGCTTTGTTCTGGACCAGTGTACTTAGCCTTATCGGTAGGAGTGTAAATCAGTGATCTCTGTATCAGAGCTGTTTGTATCAGTAGCTTGTGCATACCAATGGACTTATGCATATCGGTGACCTTAACATTAGTTGTGTATCTGTCAGTCTGTATCAGTAGCTTTGGGTCTGTTCTATGAAGAACATATCCAGAAGTATTTCAAAGTATGTATAAACATAGATAAACATTGATTTCCATATTCCAATGATTATTTTGATATTATTATCATCTTAATAATAGAATATCATAGATTTAATGAATTAATATATATAGATAAACATTATATGGGATTACCAAAGCATATTACAACATAATTGGGAGTATCAAAACAGGCGTGGTCAACAATCACCCCCTTTTTGATAATTAAAACCTATGGTATTATAATCCAAAATAATCATGAATGTATCAAAGGATATCATGGTATAAAATCAAATTGTATTAGAGAAAAAAAAATAAAAACAAATGTACCAGTGGGAAATGTATTATGATCATAAAATATAAGTATATTTCATATCAGTTTTCCCTATTCTTCCATAGATATTATTTCACCCCCTTTTTGAGTAGAAAAAGTAGGAAACAAAGAGAGAAGTAACAGAATGGAAAAGAGAATAAGAGAATATGGATTTCAGGGTGAAAAAATATACAAAGAAATACAAAAATGAAACAAAAATAATACAAGTGACTCAAATCAAATGTTTTTTTCATTATTCAATTCACCTCCTAAATGTAAACTTGTGATTTTCCATTGGGATCTGAGGGAGAATCTGACTGTGTGGATGCAGGTGGAGGCTTAGGAACACCCAAAATGATCAGAGGAGGCTGATCTACTGAAAATTTTCCTGGCGGGTAATTTGTTTCCCTCTGAGTGATCATAGGAGTAAGGATTTAGATGTCTTGGGATGGAGTCATCAGAGTAGGAGAAGTAGTAGAGGTTGATGACGGAAAAGCCAGAGGTACAATCACTAGCTGAGCATCAACATGAAAGAAGGCAAACAAGAGATTTCTGATATCCATAATGATTCCTCCTCCTCTATCTATAGAATAAATGAAATCATCCTTTTTTTTCAAAAACTTATCCAAGGCTAGAGTCATCTCCCGGAGCCTATTGACTTGTTCTCTAAAGGATTGATTGACAGGATGTAACTTCTTGTTTTCTAACATAAGATTGAAATGGTTGTTGAGATGATGCTTGGTGTAAACTCTTTGGAAGTAATAATCCACTTTTTCTTTGACTTCCTTCTGAGATGTACTACCCTCTCGCATGAAATTATAAACGATTTCTCCAATATCCATACTGGTAGACACCACTTGACTTAGGGTAGATGAGTCCACAGAGCCACTGGTTGTTTCTGAACCAAGATCCTCTATAATCAAGGCTCGAATCTGATCCAACTCTACTAAAGGTCTGGAAGCAAGATAATTAATATAAAAAGTCACAAATTCCTTGAAACTTTTAGTTATCCCACTGATAAGATTTTTGACTTTCAAATCATGGGTTCTAACATGCTTCTGCATGGAATGCTTAAATTCCTCCAAAACTGATACCATCAGGCTAACCACACTCTTTACAAAATCTGAATCCTTGTCTTATTGAGACTTAGAACTCATATAAGATTCCATAGAGACACCTGATTTCCTTGGAAATTCAACATCCTCTGCCAAGCTAGAAATCTGATTCTGGAAAGCTTTGATTTCATCCACTATCTATGCCACAGAGGTTGACACACTATAAACAAGAGAGAGTTAAAAAGAAAATTCCATGTTGCTAATCTCTGTAGAAAAATATTTCTATAAATCAACAATAGAAGCCCTCATGGAATCATTCATTTCGGCCTTCAAAGATTTTAAGTCGTGCATGGTGATCATATTAGCAGGCACAACAGGTACTCTTTCTGACACAATACTAGCCACTGAGTCATTCATAATAGACTGAATTGATGACACTAAGGATGCTTCCATTCTTCTAATCTCTTGCACAAAATAAGTATTAATATTAGACTTTAACTGATCTAGATCTACCTTTCTTACCACATACTCAGGTAAAAATTCAGAAGAGATATTATAGTTGACTTGAGGTCGGCTGACAGGTGTTTCATCCTTAGACTCAGGGTAGTCCTACCCATAATCTACAAAACCTGGGTCCTCTGTTCAGTATTCTATCTCAACAGCCACTAAAACAGATCCATGTCTAGTTGGATGCTCCCCCTCAACTAGTGAATTCTCCTATATGGCAAGAGAACCCTCATCAGCTCGGTCTTCCTCAGAATATTCTTGCACAACTATCTCCATTTATTCAACAGCATGAGGCTCCCTAGGAATAGGAGAAGCTCTATCTACTTCATCAAATTCCTCATCAAGAATTAATTAGTGTCTAATCAGTGGACTAAGGATCAAGATAAGAGAAACATATTCTTCACTTGAATGAAATTCTTCTTCATTCTCTCAATAATCCTCTTCCTGATCTGATCTCTACTGAACTTCCTTTTCAGATCTCCTCCATCTGTTGCAGAGTAATCCTCTATTTCTGAATCATCACTATACGGTGTCTCCTCATTATCAGGTCCAAGACCTGGACCCCTCACATTCGTAGGCCTATAAGGATGATCCAAAGGATTAAACTTATCGTATAACTTCATATCATCAGTAACCCACTCCCTTCTCCATGGGTTGCAGCTTATCTTCATGTACATACACACTGTTCTTGTGATACAAAAGCTGTTTATTATCACCATTGTCTCATCCTGAGACTCAGATACACCCTTTACTTTAATCAAAACCAAAATAAACTTGAAAAGGAATAAAGCATTGGTCCTTGATTTGGTTCTGGTCATATCCTCCATTTGAATCATTAGTCGCCTGCACAGAATCACCTTCACACCATGTCTCAAGAGATGTAACAGAGAGATATCTTGATATCTCAAATTTTAAAAGTCCCCTTTTCATGGACATACCACATTTGGCACAAATTTGTACAACAATCTGTTTTCTCCATCCATTTCAGCGGCAACCAAATTTCTCTAAATGCCACTACCAGTGAGCTCCTCTAAGGAAGTCTCATAAACAAATATGTCACTTATAGGTGGTACTGTATTCGATGAATATCCAAAAACTCCTTCATGTGGTACTCTCAAGTACTCAGTCCACTCAAAAGATGAAAATCCTATTTCTTTTCCATTTACCCATGAACCCATTCTATAATCCTCATCGGATTTTTTCAAAACACACAAACTCATAAAACTATCTTACTAGCTTCAGATAGTAGGGGCCATTGTTATTCGAGAATAATTCTACCCCATTTTGATATTCCAACACCTCTAGAACTAATGATTTTCTAGACATCATCCATTCCGCGAATAGCTCTTTCTCAATTACAATATCACTATTTTTTAAATGCAGGTTCACTAAACACCTCCACGACCTTATTCTACTAAAACTGCCACTTGATTCAGGTCCTATCTCCTTCTTCTTCACATTCGGCACATCAATGGCATATCTGAAAGCAGGGAGTTGGTTTTTTCAATCTCTGGTTCGAGGAACATAGGGTTTTCATGAGATTTAGGGATTCAAGGAGTTGAGTTTGAGAGAGGATAGTTTAGTAGATTGAAAAGTAACTAATACTCAGTTTTATCATTTAAGAATCATAAAATAAATAATTTAAATATAATAAGTAAAGTATAAATGATAAAAATTCCAGCGGCTAAAGACAGAAGTTTAAAACAGTGCATACTAATGGTAGGGTATAGCGGTGAGAATTCCTAATGGAGAGGTCCACAAACTGTGAGGTATAATAGTGAGGTTTCATACTGGTGAGGTATAACAGTGAGGTTTCATACCGGTGAGGTATAACAGTGAGGTTTCATACCTGTGAGGTATAACAGTGAGGTTTCATACTGGTGATGTATAACAGTGAGGTTTCTAATGGAAGGAGTCTATCATTCATAATTCATGTCTAATGTACCTTAACTTATCCGTATGTAATGGCTTGGTCAAAAATTCAGCTAATTGATGTTCAGTACCTATAAATTCAAGAGTAATATCACCTTTCTGGTAACGATCTCTCAAAAAAATGGTTCCTTACATCAATGAGTTAGGTCCTATAGTGAGACACGGTATTCTTAGAAATGTTAATTGCACTAGTGTTATCATAATTTATTGATACATGTTTAGAATCATATCCATAGTCCAAAAAAGTACGTTTCATCCACATAATTTGTACACGGTAACTACCAACAACAATGTACTCTACTTCCACCGTATAAAATGCAACATAATTCTGCATTTTACTACACCATGATACTACGAACTTACCTAGAATATGACATGTTCCATAAGTGATCTTTCTATCTAACATGAAACCAGTAAAGTTAGCATCTGAATAACTTATTCAATCAAAAGCTTCTCATTTTATATAAAATAAACATAAATTTGCAGTATGTTTATGATATTTTAAAATTCTTTTAACAGCATGCAAATGGGATTCTTTAGGATTTGCTCGAAATCTTACACACATACACACACTAAACATAATATCTGGTCGACTAGTAGTAAGGTACAGTAGACATCCAATCATACCTCTGTAATTGGTTTGATCAACTGGTTTTCCAGATTCATCAATGTCTAAATTGCAGGTGGTACTCATGGGTGTATCACTTTCCTTAATACTATCTAAACCAAAACGTTTTAAAAGATCCTTTGTATATTTAATTTTTTTTAAAATGATACCATTTTCATTTTGAAAAACATGAAATACAAGAAAATATTTGAGTTCTCCCATTAAACTCATTTCATATTCATTTTTCATAATCTTTGAAAAATCAATACAAACAGTATTTTTAGAAGATCCAAAAATAATATCATCAACATAGATTTGTTCAATCAAAACATCAGTAGAAATTTTTTTTTGATAAAGAGAGTTGGATCAGAAATCCGTTTTATAAAACATTTGGAAATAAAAAAATTTCTAAGTCTATCTTACCAAGCTCATGGAGCTTGTTTCAAACCATATAAAGCGTTAGATATCTTAAAAACTCGATTTCGAAAATGTGGATTTGTAAATTACGGTGGTTTTTCAACAAAAACATCTTAATTTATAAAACCATTTAGAAAATCACTTTTAACATCCATTAGATATAACTTGAAATTCAGATGAGTAACATAGGAAAGTAGAATCCTAATAGCTTCTAATCTGGCTACAAGGGAAAAGGTTTCCTCATAGTGTATTCCTTACTCTAGACTAAACCCTTGTGCAACTATCATTTCATTATTTCTAACTATATTTACAGGCTCATCAACTTTATTTCTAAAAACCCATTTAGTGCCATTGGTCAAGGTGTTCTTAGGTCTGTCAACTAATTCCCAGACTTTGTTTCTATAAAATTGATTTAATTCTTCTTTCATAACCATTACCAAAAATTCACCATTGATTGCCTCATTGATATTTTTAGGTTCTAGCTATGAATGAAAAGCTTGATGTTCCACCTGGTTTGTTAGAGAAGCTATAGTCGGTGTCCATCTATCACGATTACCAAAAACAACATCTAAAGGATGATTCTTTAGAATCCTAGTTAATCTAGTAAAGGCGGGACTAGAAATTTCAGGATCTTATATAGATTCATGTTCTACAGAAGATGGTTCTGGAAAGTCTCTAGAACTGGATGTCTTTACAACAGGTTCATTGATTTTATCATTAAGGTCCAGAACTGACAAATCTTCTTCACGATTTTCAAGAGAATACTTAGGTTCATGTCGTTCAGTTTCATCATACATGATCTGAACAAATTCTTCCACACATTTGGTTCTTTTTTAAATACTCTATAATTGTTTCTAGTAATTGAAAAACCTAGTAAAATCCCTTCATCACTTTTAAAAGTAAACTTGTCAAGGTTATTTTTTGTATTGAGAATAAAAAGATTTCATTGAAAAACACTAAAGTAACTAACTTCAGGTTTCCTATGGTTCCACAACTCATAACGGGTCTTTTTAAGAACAGGTCTAATCAAGACTCTATTTATAGTATAAAAAGCATTATTTACAGCTGCAGCCCAGAAGTTAATTGGTAGGTCATACTCATTAATCATAGTTCATGCAATTTCTTGAAGGGTCCGGTTTCTTATCTCTAATACACCATTATATTGAGGTGTCATATGGGGAAAAATTTTGTGAATATATCCATTGTTTGAGTAGTAATATTCAAACTCATGATTTTCAAACTCATGACCATGATCACTTCTCAAGGTCTTAATCTTAATTTCACTATGATTTTCTACAGACATGGATTATTTAATAAAATAGAAACAAGATTTACTCGTTTGAGCTAAGAATTATACCCAAGTGTATATAGAAAAGTCATCTACTAAGACATAGAAATAGTGCATCACATTTAAACTAAAGACTCTAGAAGGTCCAAAAAAGTCCATGTGAACCAACTAGAGAGGTTGAGAAGTTGTAACTTCATTATTTGATTTAAAATAATCATTATGTTTCATTCCCTTTTGATAGGGATTACACACTTTCTTTGTTCGGAATTCAAGTTTGGGTTGGTCTCTAACTAATTTCATCCTAGTTAGTTTTCTATGTGAATGAACGTTGCAGTTTAATAATCTTCTATGCCAAAGAAAATATTCTTTAGGAAAATCAGTTAAACAAGTAACATTTTGTTTATATAAAGAATTAAAATTATCTTCATAAACATTTTCATTTCATAAAGCAGAAAATAATAAAATATTTTTAGAATTAAATACATTACAAGAATCATTTTCAAATTTTACATTGAAACCATCATCACATAACTGAGAAATACATAACAAATTATATTTATGTCCATCAACAAATAAAAATTTGGAAATTAAAATTGAATCAGTGTAACCAATCTGGCCTAAGGCGATGTTTTTTTCTTTTGAATTATCACCAAAGGTGACATGGACTCCATAAACTTTGACTAAACTCTTGAAGCATTAGTAATCTCTAGTCATGTGTCTTGAACATCCATTGTCCATGTGCCATACCATCTTATTGGAACTCTTTAACAGGTTTCTAAAAAACAGGTTTAAACAGAGAATGATTTTGGTACCAAGATTTTCTTGGGTCTAGACAGGTTAGCAAGCAAAGCTTTAGTTACCCATATTTTTCTTATGGGTCTCAAATAATTTACAGAATCGGTATATTTTGAATGATAAACTTTATTTGATCTATAAATATATGAATAACTAGTTGAAGCACATGAATTTATAGAACTAGAACTAGTAGCATTCTTTCCAGATTTAGCAATAAATCTAGTTTTAATAATCTGTCTCTTTCCAGGCTGATAGCCTATTCCAGTGGTATATTTTGGTGCTAATTGTTTTCCTAGAATTTTAGTTAGAGTATTCTTTCCATTGGTGAATTTTCTAATTCCTTCCTTAATTACTCATTAGACAATTTCATTTCAGTATTTTCCTTAAGTAATTGAGTATTATTTTCCTTTTCTATATCAAGAGAAGATTTAATAGAACTGGTCAAAGCATACTGTTTCATAAAGTTCTTATACTTGTCCTTCAATTCATTACAGTTTTCTTCTAGCATATTAAAGTATTCAAACAACACTTCAGTAGTCATTATTTCAAATTCCGAATCAGAATCGACTCCAGAATAATAATAATTTAAAGCAGGAGTATCCAATGTTACCTTCGATGTGTTTGTCATGAAACACATATTGGCACAATTCTTTTCAGAATCAAAAACATCAGACGCACTTGTGCTATCTTCTGAAGCACTCCAGGTCGCCTTCATGGCTTTCTTATATTTTTTTCCCTTGTAGTTATATTTCTTCTTGAACTTTAACTTCGGGTAGTCTGCCTTAATGTGTCCTTTCCATTTGCATTCATAACACACTATCTCATCATCCTTGTCAGCTTTCTTCCAATTATTCTTCTAATGACCTTTGTTGTCATATTTTCCTTTAAAATTTGGTTTTTTGAAGAATTTCTTATTCTTTTAGAACTTCTTGAACCGTCTAGCTATCTGAGCCATCTCTTCATCCCTATCAGAATCTAAACCATCACTTGTTGAGAATTCAGTAAGCATCTGAAATTTCTCCTTGACCATGCTAGTTCAGGTTTTATATTTAAATGCAACTGACTTCCTTTTTGGTTTGTCATCTTCTTCCATGTTTACTTTTAGTTCTTCTTCATACATCATCAACATACCAATTATTTATTTAATAGGCAGTGAACTTATATCACACGATTCTCTTATTGAAACTGATATGCCTCTCCATATTTCTAGAAGACATCTTAGTATTCTCATAATCTGCTCCTTTGTAGGAAAAACTTTTCCATGTGAGATAAAAGTGTTGACAATCTCATTAAACCCGAGATACAGATCAGAAATAGGTTAATCAAACTTCATTTTAAAATTTTCCAACTTAATTGTGTAGGTATTCAATATCATTTCATTAACATTGGTTGTTCCCTCATGGGAAATAGCCAACGTGTCCCAGATCTCATAGGAAGTTTTTCAAGTACATATTCTATTAAATTCCTCATCTCCTAGAGAATAGATCAAAGCATTCATTGCTTTACAATTATTATTGTATTCAGTCCTAGTAGGTTCATCCCAAGTAGTTCATTCAATTTTTGGAATCTAATATTGAGTCTCTATAGTAGTCTAGATGTCAAATCCCATAATTTCTAAATGAATGTTCATTTTAAGTTTCCATTGGGCATAATTTGAACCATTAAATAATGGTGACCTATTGGTAGTAGCACCTTAAAGTCTATTATCCATATTTATATTTTAGAAAAATATTTAAGGAGATAAAATTTATAACTAAAATAATTTATGATCATTAAGATAAAACTAAAATCACAGTTGAAAAACAGAGTGTTTCGAAAACCTTTAATAATAAACATCCCTTTGATACCAAATGTTGGTCGGAGTGGATTCTCAAGAGGGGGGTGAATTGTTTTCCAATTAAAATTTCTGTTAAAAATATTTCTATTAAAATCCACCAATTAAAATCTATGTTAAACTATACTGAATTTTTAAAACCGTAAAGGTTCAATTAGGCTCTCAAAATTTTGATTAGGTCTCAGTTAATTTAATCAGAAAATAAATTTATCTTTTGAAACAAAACTACTGATTTACAATAGTTGAAAACACTTGCTAGATTAACTATCAAAGTAACTTTAAAACAATTTTATATTTCAATTTAATTAGTAGAATAATATAAAATATAGTTTAAACCAAAACAATTAAGCATAGTAGTTTTAACCTAGAGGTTTAGTATCAAGCCGAGACTTAGTCCTCTCAGATAAATTATATAAATTCGATCCACACACTAGCTCAGGGTAAGCAACAGTAGACAGACTGTCTAGGTACTTAGACCTCTACCACTGTTCTACGTTGGAAAACAAAACAACATCACACTCGTTGTCCAGGTCCTACATGAACTCTACCACTATCCACAGTGGGATACAAGAGAGTTATGGAAGGTTAGTGTGAGGATTTAGAAATCCTGTAGTTTAGAATAGGAGATAATGTGTAAATAAAGAATTCACACTACTCACAAATAATTAAAATAATCACTAAGAGAGTACATAACAGTTTAGAATTCTCTAGTGATTTCACGTGTAGCTCTGGAATCCTTTTGATTGAACAAAAATGCTTCTGAGTCTTTCTTTGGTTTTTGTCTTGAAAACAGAGTGTCGTTTGCTTCAAGTTCAGTTTTATCACCTTGAGAATAGATGCAATTGTTGAAGATCTCCACTCCTTGTCTTAGGTTCATGTTGTGTTCTTTTCTTGTATGAATATCCTCGTGTATGTCCCGGGTTCTTCAAGTAAGTGAGTGTCTGGATGTAGCCTATCTATTGTGTGTATTCGCAACCCTACTTTACTGCAGCTCGATCTTCCTTTTATACGTTCAGCTTCGGCAATGGGAATTATTACCTTTATCTAGGTATGAGGTACGGTTCTGGAAATTCCAACCACTATCATTAATTAATGTATGTTTCATTAAATTAATAAAATATGACCATTATGATTATTTTAATAATATTGACAATGTATAGAGTTTAGAGAACAGTGACTGGTTTCGATCGGTAGATGTTACTCCTTATAACGGTAGCTCCTTGTATCAGTTGGTGACTCATTATATCAGTGAACTTCTATCGATAGACTTGTAACGGTGGACTTCATATCAGTGGATGCCATGTATCGGTTGCAGTTACTCTGTGTAACAGTAGCTCTATGTATCGGTACCTCTTATAGGTAGCTCTTCATTCTATATCAACAGACTTGTATATCTCAGTAGCTGTGCTTATAGGTAGACTTTGTATCAGCAGCTCTTTATCGGTGGAATACATAGCGGTAGAAATTTTGTATCGGTAGACTTGATCTATCAGTGTCATTTTCTTACCGGTATATTTACTCTAACGGTAGATCTTGTGTAATGGTAGCTCGTATCGGCAGACTTACAAATTCTAGTATACATACACATACCAGTAGCTCTGTTCTGTAACGGCGACCTTTCTGTAATGGTGGACTTGCATACACCAGTAGATCTGTTCTGTACCAGTGTACATAGCCTTATAGGTAGCGGTGTAAATCAGTGATCTCTATATCAGAGTTGTTTGTATCAGTAGCTTGTGCATACCGGTGGACTTATGCATATCGGTGACCATAATAATAGCTGTGTATCTTTCTATCTGTATCAGTAGCTATATGTCTGTTCTATGCAGAACATATCCAAAATTATTTCAGAGTATGTATAAACATAGACAAACATTTATTTCCATATTCCAATGATTATTTTGATATTGTTATCAACTTAATAATAGAATTTCATATATTGAAAGAATTAATATATATAGATAAACATTACTTGGGATTATCAAAGCATATTACAGCATAATTGGGATTATAAAAATAGGTGAGGTCAACAAAGATAAATCCCTAACTCATGATCATTGGAGAACGTCCGTGTTTGAAGAAGATTTTGTGTTCGTCGTTCCCAAAACAAGTCTCCAACGTCATTTCTTGATAATTGTTCTTCAGTTTGTGATTTGGTGGTGCACATCACCGCTCTCAGGAACTGCTCCCACACTCCAAGTGGTAGGCATCATGGTAGTTAACCAGAACTTCATCACATTCTGAAGCTATACCCACATTCATCCCCAAGATCCATATAAATAAGAGAGGGGAGGTTGAGTAACGCATGTGGAATTAAAGTGGGTTCATTTAATTGGAACCATACTAATTATAATGTAGCTGTTACAAAGGATTTGAGGAGTCCACCCATTTAATGGATTGACATGTCGTTGGTCCCACCACTGTCGCGTGTCTGTTGGAGGAAAATAAAAGAGTGAAATAAACTAACAATATCATTTTATTATTCTTTAAAAGTAAAAAATCAATATTTTTCTCCTGACCTACTGCAGTTGAAGTGAATCCTCCCTTAAGAGAATCTCGGCGCTGCAGATTCAATGGTGCCCCTGTATTTTTAATCTATGCATCGATTCTAAAGATAGAAAACACCACTCATGCATTTACTGAACGTACATCAATAAAAGTTCGGAAATTCATTCCAGGCACACCAGGCCTCGGAATCACGCGCCATCAATTTTCACAGACTTGTAATAATTGCATATAATTAAAAATTTACATGGAAAATTCGGGTCATTACATTCTCCCCAAATTATGTATTTTCATCCCCGAAATCCACAACATATACTCTGGAAACAAATGGGGGTACTAAGAAAGAATTAGAGCCTCTTACTCTCGTGTGCTCTTTTGGCGGTTCTCGTACTGCCAGTGAATGCGTACTAGAGGTATCGATATTCTATGAAGAACCTACTTCTGTCGATCCTCAATCTCCACTATAACCTCTATAAATGTTTCCCCATCATCAATGTCCAGCTCTCCCCAGTCGATGATGTGCGATATGTCATGCGCGTACCTCCTCAGCTGCGACATGGGAAACACCTGTCGCACCCGGTGCATATGTGGGGGAAGATCCAGGTGATACACCACCTCTCCAACTTTTCGGAGAACCTGAAAAGGTCTAATGATCCTCAGAGATAGCTTGTCTCCCTAGACAAATCTATGAAAACCTCATCGAGGTGAGACCCGTATGAAGACACGGTCTCCCTCAATGAACTCCAAAGGTCTTAATATCCTATTATCATAACAATTCTTCCTAATTTTTGTAGTATTCATCTGCTCCTGGATGATATCACCTTTTTAGTGGTAGCCCGTACCATCACATGACCCATAAGTGCAAACTCCCTAGGGTCTGTCCAGCATAGAGGTGATCTGCAAGGTCGACTGTACAAGGCCTCAAATGGTGCCTTACGGATGGTGTAGTGATATATGTTGTTTTATGTGAACTCTGCCAAGGGAAAGTGATCCTCCCAACTATGGCCAAAATCTAGGACGCAAGAATGAGCATGTCCTCATGTGTTTGTTTGGTCCACTTTGTCTTACCATCTATCTGAGGATGAAAGTTGGTGCTCAAACATAGTTGATTTTTGAATGCCTCATGTAATCCCTTCCACATCCGGGGTGTAAAACCTATGTCCTGGTCCGAGATGATCATCTAAGGTACCTCAAGAAGTCATACAACCTCTTGTACATAGAGTTTTCCCAAACCCTCTACTGATCCATGCTGTTGGATGGGTAGGTAGTGGGACAACATTGGGAGTCATTCATAGACCACCCCGATGGAATATTGGTCCCTAGAAGAATGTGGTAGCTCGGTCACAAAGTCTATGGCGATATAATCCCACTTCCTCTATGGCACATTTAATGGTTGCACTAAGCCTACTAGAACATGATGCTCAGCCGTCACTTTCTGACACGTGAGGCATCATGAAACAAACTCTCCCACTACCACCATCATCCTTTTCCACCAGTACGGATGCCATAGGTCCGGGTACATCTTCACCGCACCATGATGTACCTCCATAGGGGACATATGGAACTCCCTCAACACCTCCTCTCATAGCTCCATTGGTATCATGTTGTGTCCTCTAAAGATAATGACGTTCTCCCCGCCTTTAGAACATCCATCGGGTGCCTGTCATGAGCATATTTGGGTACATCTAGCCTCATAGTCAATGTCCCAAAGCTGTGCCTCCAAAACACGTTGAATAAGTGTGGGAGTGACATTCATATAATGGATGTAAGCTGCCCCTTCTCCATCCACAAAAGATATCTACAACACTACTAGTTTCTCTATCGCCTCACTCAGTAACTGTAGACCAGACCTCTGACTGAGTGAGTTTGCCACTACGTTCCCCTTCCCATGAGTATAGACTATCTTGAAGTCATGGTCCTGGATGAACTCTAGCCAATACTACTGTCTCATGTTTAGGTCCTTCTGGGAGAAGATATACATGAGAGTCTTGTGATCAAAGTATATTGCAAGTGATCAATTCTTGATCCTACATCATGACACATCTATGTATGTTCCCTAATGCATCGCAGTAGACTACATACCCAACTCCCTCTTCTCATAGCCTCAAGATGGGAGGCACTCATTAGTCCCTGCCTCAGCTCCTGGAAAATCTGTTGGCATCTCTCTGTCCATAAGAATGGATGTACCTTCTTTGTCAATGCTGAAAAGGGTGCCGTGAATCAGAAAAGTTGGGTACGAATCACCGGTAGTACCCATCCAACTTCAGGAATCTCCACACCTCGGTCTCACTCTTGGGTGTCTCTATAGCAAGCAAATACTCTATCCTCACAGGATCCACTGCAACTACATCCTTCAAGATAATTTTTCCCTGAAAGTGGACCTCCCATGTCAAGAACTGGTACTTTGAGAGCGTACCATAAAGCTGGAACACTCAGATTGTATCCAAGACTATCTGTAGATGATAGGAATGATCCTCCTCCATTGATGAGTACACCAAGATTTCATCAATGAATACCACCATAAAACAATCGAGGTATGGCTAAAAGATCATGTTCAAGAGTCCCATTAACACTGCTAGGGTATTGGTCACACCAAATTGAATATCAAGAACTCATAGTGGCCATACCGGCATATGAAAGCCGTCTTCTGCACATCCTCATCTCATACCCTAAGATGATGATATCCAATTATGAGGTCTATATTAGATAACCATATAGCTCCCAAAAACTGATTATAGAGTTCATCAATCCTCAGATACTGATACATGTTCTTCACGGTCACCTGGTTTAGGCGCTGATAGTCCACAGAGAGTCTCAAACTCCCATATTCATTACTGAAAAAAAATCAGGGTTTCCCCTATAGAAGCACTGGTCCATATGAATATTTTCTCCTATAAGTCCACCAACTATACCCATAACTCACAAAGCTCCTTGACATCCATTAGATATGCTGGTGTAGATATCGGTTTTTCCCATGGTATATGTCGATGTAAAATTTGACCTCTCCGTGTGGAGGTAGTCCTGAAACATAATCAGGATAGACATCGGCATACTGGTCCACCACTAAAGGATAGCTCAGACTCCCAACATGAACATATCTAAGGGTATGACTAGCCAACTGATATTTGATCAGATGCACCCTCCTCTAGGAAAGTCCATCGTATGCCTAAAAGGTTCCCTTCTCACTGGTGAAGGAAAATCCAGTCCCAACCTTGCGGACACACTGCACTTTGCGCCTAATACACTCAATCTAAGCATGGACACTGGATAATCATCCCATACCCAAGATAATATCATAAGGACCCAATGCCGCTACTAAAAGATCCTAGCAGAAACTCTCGCCTCTGATAGTATGCTCACAGTACCAACACCAGGGTGTAATCATTGAATCTTCTCTTGTAGGACTCTCCAATAGGAAGAATCGATCCAACAGATCCATCAGAATCTCAGAGCTCTGAACAAGGGTCATTTAAATAAAAGAGTGACTGAAACTTGTGTCTATATATACTAAAACTAGGGTAGAGTAGACACAGACCGTACCTCTAATCATCTCTAATGCACTGTGGTGGTAGGCTTTAGCTTCCTAGAGCTGAACTCGTCCGTGTCCTCCTACACAATGTGGTCGGGGTGGACCACCTGGAGGTGGTGGTGGTAGAACCTTGAATCACCGCCCACTGCCTACTACACGACCAGCTCTTCTACCTAGTCCATTACACTGTGGACCTCCTCTCTCGACCCTAAACCTCTTCCTCAGTGATCCCTCGACCTTCTACTGGTCGTATGTATGGCAGGTCACGTAGTCGTGAGCCATGTGACCCCACCCGCCGCCCAGGTAGAACATCATACTTGTCGTCTATCCACATATGTCCCATAAGCCCCTCACCACCGACCATGTTTCCTGAGGTCATCCACCAAAAGGTCTAGCCTTCTTGGGCCTCTACGTCATCTGTCTACTACCTACTATCGATAACTCTTCTACCTGACATCAATTGGTGGCTCTCACTATCGGTGCCTATTCAACTAGTAATCTCTCCACCAAAATAACTTGCTCTAGCACCCCAGCCTGCATTGGTATACTGAGATATATCATCGATGCTCTGATCTCCCATTAGATACCCTGATCAATTTTCCAAACCCTGATGACATGGTCTCTTACCATGTCGGTGGAGTAGTAGGAGAGATCAGTGAACATCACTGAGTACTGGCCCACGGTTATGTTTCCGTGCTGTAAGTGCAGAAGTTCCTATATACACACTGAGCCTAGTGTATCTAGGATGAAATCATCCATGAAAAAGACCTCAATATCCACCAAGGTGAGGGTCGCGTAATTGTGTAGCTGGAGTGTCAGAATCCACCATCTCCCAGCTTCTCCATTGAAGAAACTGTTAGCTAGGATCACCATCGGATCAACTGGTGTCCCAAATAAGCAAAAAACTCAAGCCACAAC
Organism: Viscum album; assembly: GCA_963277665.1. NCBI lineage: Eukaryota > Viridiplantae > Streptophyta > Magnoliopsida > Santalales > Viscaceae > Viscum > Viscum album. The sequence continues at coordinate 278,999,896 of OY728127.1, forward strand.
CTCCAGCAATTTCTCAGCCGCCTGCCGACCTGTCTCGCCTTGGAACCTCAGAGGCCTCCGATGCTGAAACTTATACAACCTGAATTGTCTGTGTTCACCCTCTATAGGTGGGGTCGGTGGAATCTGCTACCCAATGGGTGGTTCTACTACTAGTACACCACCCGAAGGTACTAACCCACGTAAGAGGGCCTTGTAATGAGGCCTCATCGCTCGACAGGCCGTCATCACGTACTCTATCAGGAATCCTAGCTGGTTGTCTATGTGGAAGCATCCTGAATGAAAATAGGTGTTCTACAGTCAAAAATTTATACCCGGTGAGCTGACTCAAAGTGATCAAAAAAACATTTCAAAACACACACAATTAGTGTTTTTGTGCACTAAGATGGAAATCAGAATTCAGGGTCCTTATGTATGGATTTATCGTCCAGCACACCAACACTAGAATTCCTAAACTAAAAACCACAATCCTAACACTTAAATTTATTACCACATTGAATGAATCAGAGTCCTAGTTCATTGGTAGAACCGAATCTTTTGATACCACTTTGTCATGACCCATACCCTGTGGCTTGTGTCGTGACTATCCCAGGCCGACATTCCATAGGCCAGGGACTCACGACTAGAACCGAAAAGGAATATACCAATAACGGGAAGAAATTTTCTTTAAACCTATACAAACACACAATCCAAGAACACAACCAGAAGCCACAATGTTGTAAACTGATGTAGTAAAAAGTGTACTAAATGTAAATGGGCTGGAATATAAGCCCAACTGGAATGTACAAGTAAAATTAAAGAGGAAAGAGATCTTGGAGAATTTATAGAGGATCCTACTTGAAGGGTAGGTACAACTCATGATCAGTAGTCACTGTGTCACGTCATGTCAAATGGTCCACCACTGATCACTGCCCAGACCAGGCTCCCTCAGCCTCAATCAATGATGTCAGTAATCCGTACAAGACATAGCAGGGTGTCGGAATATCCCATGTAGTGGTGAGTATAACAATACTCAGTAGGGACCCCAAGACCACTGAAGGTTTCCCATACATCCACAAAGGATAAACTATAAAGCAAGTAATCAACTATAAATCACGAAGCAATCATCAACTCTACTTAGGTATATGAAAATACATTTAACTATGTTATCAATATATACTCCTCTCATTCGTGGGAAAAAATAGGGCTCCAACATCTGTTCTATTTTAACAACTGATCCATTATGTATGAATACCACAAAGGTAAAACCCCGAAGGTAAAGCTTCCATAAAAGTAACACCACGAAGGTTACACCACAAATGTAAAAGTACCACAATGGCAACACCACAAATGTCCAGACTAATCTCACACAAAGTATAACTTATGTAAAGATGTACATATGATTAGTCGTAAATCTAGATCATCTTATTATGTCGATAGGCTCTACTGGTGACCCACATAGGACCAGTATGTGCTGACCCACACAGGATCGTTGAGCGTTTAACCACATAATATTGGTATGCGCTGACCCACACCGGATCACTAAGTGATGACCCACATAATATTGATCAGTACTGACCCACACAAGATCACAATTCATTCTTCACGTCACAACCAATGTCCTCCGCCTCACTACCAGCCACTCGATTCCCACTCATAGTATGTTTTATTATGAGAGAACCGCTCCTCAAGCCCTCGATCATATTTTAACTAGAACTAAGTCCCACAAAGAAGTATCCCAATGTACCACCATGTCTTAAGGGTTCCAACGCGATAGACGGCGCATCAATCAGACGCTCAGTCTGTGACTTATAAGTGTTTGAGTACCGAGGGCCAAGTTGGATTCAGGTTTGATGGAACTCGTCCATACTCCAACTTTACCCAAAACACTAGTGGAGTGTACCAAAAGGATTTCCTAGATCCAAGGATTCCACCTATGCAAACAATTTGTCAAATGGACCCTCAGTTTACATGTTATGGCCCTTTATGAAAAACTGGGCCTGGTTGGGTCTCGGTCCGACCCGGTCGGGGCGACCCAACCCGGCCCGGCCCGAACCGTATTGGGTCAGACCAATTGGGAAAGGCTGAGGAGGGCTCGTCTACGGCGGGCTCAGACTGCTATGTTGTCATGGCCCTCCCCACATAGGGTCGCAGCCCACTAGGCTAGTGTGGCCTAACCCGCGAAAGGCACGACCTGCTGGGCTCAAGTGGCCTGACCCGTTGAGGGGCATAGCTCACTGGAGGTGCGTCCGGTAGGGCACGAACATCTTATCCCTTCGAGGGGGTGTATTCCTCTGTTTGGGTCCCACCCTAGATGACGCGGGGTGTATCGCCTCCCCCCTTTCCCCGAAAGTCTATGTCATTTGGAATAAAAAGCGGCGACATCACGTGGTGTTGCACAGTCGCCGTTGGACCTGAAAGGGTGGGTCACTCCTCCACCTTCATGGTTTCATGTCATGTCCTAGTCCAACGGTATGCGACAACGCAACGCTCCACCTCCTCCTCTACAGTCGTCCTGTGCTGACTACCCTGCTCGCCTGCAACAGTTGGAATGACGCGACCTTCTCCTCCTGCATCGCGTGACAGCCCACCGCACATCCTCTCTGGCCGGTCGACCTTGGATGCTCTTCTAACCACCTATACCTAGTGATATGGCCTCCTCCTATGGCGCACGATGTAACTCCACCTCCATCGTGGCTGGAAGGTGCTGGCGGCCACCATCGCCTGCCGATGCGGGTCGCCAAATCCACTGTGATGGTGCCATGCCATGGGTCTTCCACGGGTCATCAGGTGAGCTCCAGTGGCCCGTTTGTCCATCCAAAGGTATCAACAGCCTCCCCAGGACACCCACACCTTCATCATTTGTCCCCAAATTCTGATCTTCAATTCAATTTGAATAAATAGGTTTGTGAAGAACACATAGATCAATAAGAGTGGAGGGACCAGGCCCTGTTCGTTCAGCCCACCCCCTCTGTGATTGCATCTAAACAAGGGTGTGGATAAATTATTCAAAAATCTATTGAAATTAAAACAAGATAAATCCCTACATCAAGATAGTTGGATAACATCCAAATTTGAGGAAGATTAATCATTCGTAATTCTCATAACAAGCCTCCAACGACGCCACTCGACCATCGTTCATCGGGTCATGATTCGATGGCACACGTCCCCGCTCATTGAAACCAGTCCCATCTTCTAAGATGTTGGTGTCACGGTACATAACCAGAACATCGTTTCATGGTGAAGTCATGAAAACACTCATCCCCAAGCTCCATATAAATAGGGTAGGGGGAGGGTGAGTAAAACCCAAGGAATTAACGGGGGTTCATTTAATTGAAACCTTCTTAATTATAATGGCATTGTTACAACGGATTTGAGGAGTCAATCCATCTAATGTCTTGACACGTCGTTGGTCCCACCACTACCTCTTGTCCGTTTGAGGAAAATGAAATATAGAAATTAAATAGCAATGCTTTTTAATTATTCTTTTAAATGTCCATAATCTATCTTTTTTTCCGACCTATTACGGTTGAAGTGAAGCCTCTCTTAATTGAATCCTGACACTACGGATTCGACGTAGCACATAGATTTTTAATCTGAGCACTGGTAGAAATGATAGAAAAGGCCGCATGTGGATTTACTGAACGTACCTTAAAAAAGGTTTAGACATTCATTCTGGGAACAACGGGACACAGAATCACACACCGTCAATTTTCGCAGATTCGTAAGAGTTCCATATATTTAAAACAAAAGTTACATGGAAAATCTGGGTCTTTACAAATTAAAAAACTAATCATTATTCATAAAATTTAAATTATAAAATTTATAAATATAATATTTAAATTAAAAATAAAACACATGGAGAAAACAATATGGTTAAAATATTAAATTTCTCATTTGAGATAAAAGTATACATAAAAATTTAAGTTATATGAATCTGAATTTTTTTTATTTATAATGATAATACTAATTAATTACTAGGATTTCCTTGGGTTTCACATTATTCCCCCCTTTAAAAAATTTCATCTCTAAATTTTATTACTTCATTAAAAAATAAGGTGAATTTTTCCTCATAACATTTTCTGAATCACATGTCATTTCCTCAGTTATATGATTCTTCCATAAAACCATAACATGATGAATCACCTTTTTTTTCATATTGCCTACTCTCTATGATAAAAAATCTAAACTATATTATCTTTATAGGAATGTTTCTCTTCCAATTTCACCATTATGGTTCTCAAAACATTAGATGTATCCAGTACCTATTTTTGAGAAATAAAAAATAAAACATATAATGTATCTGAGATAAACATAAAGGTAAGGATGCATAGTAAGTAACTGATCCCCTTTTTTCCAGAACATTATGTGGTCCAATAAACTAACAACTCAACATTAACTTTTTAAATAATTTCACAACACCTTTCGATGGGGGTATTTTATAAAATATAGGATCTTTACACTCAAATGAAAACAATATTCTCATGTTGTCTTCATAACTCTTCTGCCTACTCTAAATGGCCATTTTGGGATACTAAATTAACATTAATATCCTAATTTTTTAATCTACTAGATATCTTCATAACAATATCCTTTCACTTTCGTCAACCAAACCTAACGGAATTCAATAGTTAATTTCATATAATTACTTGAATGCTTCCAACTGTATATTGGAATGAAAACATCCAATATATAATGACTAAACTAATGAATGATATCGATCCAAATTTTTTTGATAATCTGATAATAATGATCAAAACATATATTAGCATGCCTTTAAAATTAACTTTTATATGGCGATAACTAGACTTCATATCAATCATCAAAAACATACAAAGAACCCTATATCTTGTTAAACAAGTCATCAATATGAGGTAACATATACGTATTCATAACACTGATGTGATTGAGTTCTCTATATTAAATGAAATGTCTCATGAAACCATCATTAATTTTAGAAATCAAATTATGATAACCACAAGGTGAAGGGATAGGATAAATTAAGCCATTGTTATATAAATCATGGAACATCCTTTTTAATTCTAAATGTTTTACAAGGTCCATTCAATAAGAGGATATTGAAATTATTTTATAAGTAAGCAATAAGTCATTAGTAATATCAACTTCATAATCAGGATTAACACCAAGAAAATCATTATTATTTACTTTCATATATTAGTTTACTTTTGAAAAAAATAATATAATAGTTTCTTTATTTTCAACATTATGTGCTTGAAAATTGTCACAATCATCATTTAGTAGTTTAATAACATTATAATAGGTTATAAAAGGTGTGATTTCAATGAAAATATATAAAAAATATCTAATTCTAAAAAATTACTTCTCTTAATAAACAGTCTCTCTTAGAATGATAAACATAAGGACAATTCATACCCATAATAACAAAAAACACTATAATAGGCAATTTAACCATGTTTTCTAGAAGAACCATTCTGGTAATTATTTCAAAAGGGTTTAAATAAATTTATGTTTCCTATCATCTACCACCTGTGTTTTTACTAATATATCTACCTTCATTTACATAGATGAAATTTATATTTTATTTTAAAATTTCCCATATATAAAATAATTGAATGATCCTAAATCAAATAAGATATTTTAATAATATTAATAAAAAAGTAATTTTCCTATAATGAATTAATTTGATAGTCCCAAATCATGTGAATTAGTAAAAAATTAGTTTATGACGCATATATATTTCTGATCTAGTGGATTCCAACCATGATTAACTAACTATATACATGTAACAACATAATGACCAAACTAATTTAAATTAAAACATGTCACTTTTGGTTGATTAACTATTTTCTAATTACAATTTTGATCATAAATCATTTCCTTTCATCAAAAATTCAAATTACTGATCTTACCACATTGGTAACACTTTCCGAATCTGATCAATATTTTTTCAGAATTGATATTTCTAAATTTGGATCATGCGGGGGGGATACTTACATATTTCTTATTGGACTATTTATCCATTTCAAGACACTTAAACACATTTTTACTATTTTTTCACTAAGAATTCATGTTTTGGAAAAATAAATCATATACTTCTCACAAAATTGAATAATTTCTTCATAATATCTAAATTTATTAGAGGAAAACTATCTTAGTAAAGTGTTTTTAAAACTATGTAAAATTTATCACATTTACATTCATGATATAAAATTAAATTTTTTCCAAACATAGAAAGTCTCGTAAAATTTACATCATAACCATCCTCTGAGGCTTAATCATCCTTATATCCTATGAAAAACATTTGATAACTTATTATATTCAAAAATATCTCACAATGGGTTATATAAATAAAAGGAAATTTTTAGCATATTTTAAAATGTTAAAACCAATGAGGATTTTTATATATTCTATAAAATAATATTGATCATGTAAACCAACCATATATAAATGAGAAAATCATCCTTTTCTCAAATAGATCCTTTAAACACATTAAAAAACTGGATAATCATTATGACTCCATAAGGAACAGGGAAACTCTTGAAAACATTTATTTTGAAAGATATACATTAATCCTTAAAAGTGCATAAAATTTATTTTCTTCATAAAATCAAATTATTTCCATAATTTTTTTAAGGAATAATATATTTTCATTTGATCATTATATTCATAACTCATTTTCCCTTTTATTTAACATGTTTTTTAATAAATGCATCCTAATTAATTCTATAGGATAAACCAACTATGTTATCTTCCTCATTTTTACACTTAGAGACTAAATTAGTACCTAATACGTTAGAAACCTATATCAGGATCACATATCATCATGAGATATGTTTGGATCAATAATAATTATATATAATATTTATACTGTCCCTCAACCTACACTCCTAGATCTCATGTTTAAAATATAATATTTATATTTTTAGCGTAAAAACTGATGAATGCGACATAATTTTCGCTCTCCAAAATATACAACATAAAATGGAAAAATTAGGAAACTTTAAATCTCAAAGGCCTTTTATGTGTATTGTTTTACAAAATTAATAAAAAACTACCAACATCATGGATTCATAAAAAAATTTCATAATGATTAACACCATCTCTAAATATACATATCTTTTCATATTCTACATTAAGCAATCGTCATGACCCATATGAAACACATCTAGACATAATTCAGTAAACATTAATCTTTAAAATGTGAGGAAAATGAAATATAATAATGGTGAGTTTTAATTCTTAGTATGATTTATTGGATAATTTATAGTTGAATGTCATTTAGGAGAATAGTAATATAAAATTGTTAAGATGAAATAATAAAATTGTTTGACTATAAAATAATAATAATCATACCCATAAATACATAGATCGTCAAACATTAACAAATGGAATATGGATTTAACAATGGAAGGTGTCATAAGATTAAGTAATCATGAGCCATGTGATAAGAATATTTATCATAAGAAAAACTATAAACTCAAAGAATGTATAGATAAAAAATATTGGTATCTTGGAATATTATTTTCACACCACTTCATACAAATAGAATAACCAATATTGTCTACTTAGATCTCATGAATACCCAATTCATTGAAGGGATATAAATGATCCACCCATACTAGATAATAATGTCACCACTAACCCATGTTTTATCACATAACCACCTATTATTGGTCTATAAAAGAACCACCCATCATTGGTTTGTAACAGATCCAACCATAATTATAAAATTATCCAAGAACTGTATCATGAATAATTTAGATAGATAATTCATTTCATCATATAATAATTTAAAAAACCATTACAGTTTTCATAATGTGATTAATATTTGAAAAAATAGGTCCCATTAAAATATCATTAAATCATGATTAACCTATGAAAAAGAAACATGTTCCATATGGAACACTTTAAAACAAGATTAACCCCTAAAAAGAAATGAGTTCCATAATAATCTCCTTAAAATATCCATAATCCATATAGAGAAAAAATTATGATGGTCTCATTATAATATATCACCATTGAAGGATAATTAACAATAAGGGTTGATGATATTTATGAATGTAAATAATATTAAATGATCATTAAAATCATTTTTTAGGAAAACAACATTTTCATTTCGTGAATCAATTTTTAAAAATAAATAATTCACCAGGTATTATGAAATTATTTTTCATTGAGAAATAGCATTGGGAAATAATACGGAGGTTTCAATAAAAATAATCGTGATGATGGTGAAAAAAATTATTCATGTAGTAAATGTGACAAATAAAAATTATTTTCCACAAATTTTCTAATGGGGAGTTAAAATTGACTTAGTTGGAAATTGTTCTAAAATTTACAATCAAATACTTTTAAAATAAGATAAAAGACAAAGTAAAATATATTTAGTAAATAATATATTTTTAGGATCAAATGTTTTTATAAAATTTTAGAAAACATTGATATACATGACAAAGACCCAAGATCTAAAAGAACATACGAGATTAGTATCCCTTGCTGACAACATTCTTGAGGATTCCTTAATCAAAAGATGTTGAAATAGAAAATAAACATGTGAATGAAATTCTTAAACATAGGATAGTAAAATATATATTTTTTTAGAGAATAATATCATATTATTTCTTCAAAAGGAAAATCATAAATAAAAATTCACAAAAGAAATTAGATAGTAACATAAATGATTTTCCATATTGGTAACTATTTAATTGTAATCCCCATGAAAGATTAACATCTAATGAAACATTATATATAATTAAAATAAGAATATACATGATATAAAATGCCAAAATTTTATTATTTACACTTCATAAATAATATATGTTCATATCATAAACATATCTCTCAAAGAAATGATTTTACAATCCTTAACCCTTACAAAGATCATATCACAGAATTGAGAGTTAATCAGCAGATATATTATTTATTAAAAAATTAAATATATTCTAAAAAAGTGTAAATAAATAATAAAACAATCTATAGAAAAATTCAAACATAATCATATTGTAATGGAGTCAATGGAGATTTTTTATAACCCATTTAAACGAAATTTAGTTCAAAAACCATTTAAAACAATGTAACTTTGAATTCAATACCCATAGATAAAGAAATTAAAATTGAAAAATAAAATAACATAATTAATGAAGGATTCATAGTATTATTTGTAAAATGGATTGTAACTCGACTACATTATAAAAAATGGTGGTGAATATTGCAAATGTCTTACAAAAGTAAATGGTGGACGATAAAAATCCTTACCTTGAGTCCAGAAATTATTTATATATACTTTAACTCTTGTATAAAAAGATTAAAAAATATTATATTAATAATAAAATAACAAATTTTAATAAACTTTAATTAAATCATTTATTTTTTTTCATTATAATTTCATATTTTAATACTTATTTTGTTAACTCCATATCAGATGTTTTGATGATGTTCAGTTCATTTTTTCAAAAATTATTTGGTATATTATATTTACACAAATAGATAATTATTTTAAGACCACAAAAATAAAATTAAACAATTAATTATCATATTTATACTTAATTTATAATTTTACAATCAATTATGAAATATTATTATGAAAAAAGGTATTTTACGATCGTTGAGGTGGTAGGTTGTATATAAACATGAGTAACATTTTCCTTTATCATTGAAAAATATATAAAGAAAGAATGTATTAATTTATCTCTACATAGTAATAATAATATCAAGATTTACATTTTTTTATTTAAATATACTTATGTATACCATTATTTTTATGGGGGATGAAAATAAGAATCACATTGCATTGTGGACACTGTAGTCTACATGAACATGATTGATGTTATAATTTTTCAGTGTAAGAATGAAATTGATATATTATATTTTAATTATAATAAATAGGTAATTAATTTAAATATTATTTCATATACATCAAACATATTTATTAAAATTATCCTTATTACCTTCCATTTTTTTAGTTAGTGAGAAAAATAACATCGCTTTATGATGCGCTATTCCACCATACTCACAAGAAACATTATCATAACCCCCATGGAATGGAATGTAAAAGTTATTTATACATGATATTATTAAGGAGGATGTATAAATATGTTACAACCTTTATATATATACTTGAAATCAATCATTACAACAATCTTTTATAGGCGATGATGGAAAAGAAATGACATTAGTTTGTGATGTTGTAATCTACCATACACAATAATGATGGTTTCATATACAATTTTTATGGAAGAGGGGATGGATTTATGTTAATAAATTAATAAAATAAATTATATTTATATATTATATAATTTTTTATCATATTATCATATTTTAAGAATATTTGAAATACTTGATAGGAAAAATAAAATAAAAATACAAGGTTATGAATTTTACCTCTTCTCGAACCACCACATTAGGATTAAACCTAACGTATTTCTAGAATAGATTTATGAAAAAATATTATTCTAGGATGATGGTATATATGTTTTAATTTTATTTGGTTATTTATGTTTTGAGAAAAAAGGTTTTTATGTACTGAATAAAAGAGGATATTGGGTTGACTTTTATAGGTCGGTTGAGTGGGGCACTTGTAAATTTTTAGAAGAAAAAGGTGTAACCTCTTTTTTCACATGAAAAAAGGGTAAAAAATTATTATTATATATAATTATACATTATAAGTTCATTACATGGCCATGAAATAGATTTTATATTTTTATGTTATTTTGACTGTTATCATTTTAGTTCAACACCTGATAACCCCGATTTCACCTTAACTGCATTAATTTCTTTTCTCATCTTTTAATATACATTTTGGTAAACACATGAAGTTTTAAAAATTATATAATACAGAGAATTAAGACTCCATATATTTAATCTAATTTACCAAATCAAATTCAAATTATTTTAAAATATTAATATAATATTAAACCTGTGGATGTTATATAAAAGTCGTATTTCAAGAAGATTATATTTCGAAGAAAATATTATTTTATATTAAATATATGACGAATTATAATAAATTTATGTTTTTAAATTAATAACTACTTATATATAATATATAGATATAATTTAAATAATTCATTATTGGTGTTACTTTATTATTTATATGGAGAAATTTTATGCACTTTAAAACCTTTTTTTAAAATTATATCATTTTTAAACCCAAAGACAAACTTATAATAAAATATAATATGTAGTTTATTCAAATGAAATTTGGTTTATTAAATATAAATAATAAATTATTATTTAAATTTAAATCATTTCAAAAACATAATTATAATTATTAATTATTAATTTACTGAAGAAATAACATTTTTATAGAAATTAGTAATTTTACGATTCACTAGAAAATCAATATTTTCTGAACATTCCAAAAATTTCACCCATAATTATTATTAATAACCAAATTTCAAAAATTAATTAATTTTTATCAAATTGATTTTCGATAATTTCTAAAAAAATTATAATAATTTTTCCACGAAATTAAATTAAACTCATTTTTTAAGAAATCATATTTTCGATCAAATAAAATTACTCTACAAAAAATTGATTTATTATTTAGGGGAAAATTTATTAATAATTTATAATGATCTGGATATATATATATATATATATCATAATGGGTGTAATAATATTCATACTCACCAATTTAATGGCTAAGTTATAATGGTTGTATATATTATGGTTCGTTTAGGGATATTTTTGCATGACGAATACACTCTCAAAAATAGTTTTATTTTCTAAAATATAAATGTGTTACATCCTCACCCATTTAATAAATTGATTTCTCAAAATTTTAAATTTTATCTCAATAATTGGTGGTTGTATATTTGAAACTATTTATGTTGTAAACCCACCTAATAAAATGGCTAATACAACACCATCTTGACAAAAGAGAATGGGAAGTATAAAAGTCATATTGAAAGACATATACTAGGTTTCTAAATAGAAGAACATAAGTGGGATGGAAATATTTTAATAGGGAATAAAATCATAATTTCCATGTAATGATATTTAGTGATAGAAATCATTTATCACATGAATGTGACTGGTCAAGAGAGAGTTAACAACCATACAGAAATAAACCAAAGAAGAGTGAAAAAGGTTACTAATATTTTTTGAAATTTTAGTTTTTGGAAAAAACAAATAAAGCACCTTTTCCTAGAGTTAAGGAATTACTTTTCCATCAAGAATAATATAATAAGAAAATATAGTTTCCTGATGAGTATAGTTTTATCCTTTATTCAATTTCCACAACAATATCATCTTTTTCACTAAACTATGAGTACTCAAGAGGAATCTTTCTTAACTAAAGTAGTAAAATAATCATTTAATTGACCAGATAATAATAAAAAGGATAATAATATATTCTAGATCTCATTGTAAAATAATAAAACCAAAAATTATATTACATGGTTTGATAATTCCCCGAATGAATAAATATTCCTATCATTAATATAAAAAATTAAATGGAAATTCCGAAAACTCAAACTAAATCATTCCACAAGTAAATAAACAATTATCCCAAATAACAGCAAAATATTTTTCCCTGATAATATAAATTATGATAATCCATTACCTTATAGACCTATGATGGTATTCTTAATTATTGAGATATATCACATGAAAACACCACAATCAACAATGTTATCTAAATCATTCCTATAATAAAAAATTACAATAGGGACGAACCTACACTCCAGGATCTGATCGTGAAAACATAAACATTACATTTCCTTGTTTGATACCGATGAAGATGTCCCAATTTTTTGTATACAAAACATATAACCTCAAAATGAAAAATTGTATCATGTACAATATCATGGACTATATTATTTTTGGAGTTATTGAGAATTTGGAAAACCTTTATCATAGATTCTTCAAAAAAGTGTTTAAAAACATGAACATCTTATCCCACTATACCCAAATTTTCATCTTCCAATGTATTTCATCATTATCATCTATATGAAATCAATATAGAAATAATTAATTCAACATAATTTTTATAACAAACAAAAAATGAAGCATTAGGAGAATGATCTCAAATATTGAGTGTCACGAACCATTTCTGGTCACCATTCAAACTGAAATCCTACCTAGTCTATTACAAGTCCTAAATTGTGTTCCCTATCCCCATGGGCTGGAAAACTTTTCTGAGTATTATAAATAAGTGTTTGGGAGTGATTTACTTGAGCTTAGAAACATTAAACAACCAACAAAAACAAATAAACTGGGTCTGAAAAATTACACCAAATAATCCTTAAAAAATTGTGAACTGAGTTATATAGTGTTAAACAAATCCCAAGAGGGAAAATTCTCAAAATAAGGATCAATTATATCATAGAAACCACCAAAACACAATGGCACATTAACCCCAATCCTTTTTCATAACACTACACCTAGAAAAGAATATAATAACTCGATCCTTCGTCTCATATGACCTTGTCCCCTACATATTTCAAACATTACCAAGTCTACATATACCCAAAGGTTTATGTAGGGTGTGACCTTAAGCCCAATAGGATACCACCCAAAATATTCCATGGGATTAACATTTTAGGAAAAAAAATTATTTTTTTATAAACATGAAATACTAGAACAATTTTTAAATGTGAAACTTTAAATGAAAACAACATTCAAGATGTAAAGATGGAAGAATGTATAATTTTAAATAACATGCACATGATACTAAATTTACTTGAAAAACAAAATTTATTCCAACATTAAATACGATATAGACAATGAGAACAAGTCATGGTAACACCCCCAGAACTACCTATTTGTGGGGACCTAGGTTTATCATATATCGGTGTATAAGTGACCATAACCAATATAGTTCATGTGAACAATCCACTATGGGTGGAAACCCATATGGTCTACTGGTCCCCAAAAATCACCAAATTTTATTTAGTGTTTTCATCATCAAACTGAATAAGCAAAATAGGGATGATACCACTATTAGATCAATAGAAAACTTGTCCTAGTTCTCCCACCGATATACCTAGGATTCCAACTTTGTGCTCAAAAAAGTTCCATAGTTTTTAAAATACCATTTGAACAAATAAATACCATTTCTTAATTATACACACACAAAATAGTACCCGACATGCATTTTCACCTTTTTTGTATCTTAATAAACCAATTAAAATTTTCACAAAACAATTTCCAGATGTAAAACAATTCTTTACAAACAAAATCCATTCAAAACCCCTCTTTTAATGAAAAATTCAAAATAATACCACACCCAACGTGATTTGGTGGCCCTATTAATATTTAATTAACAAATTCCACAATTTATAAAACAACCCCAAAAGACACCACTTTGAATGCACATGAAAAACATGCATTTTCATACAAAAATGCTTCTTTGAAATCAAACACTTATAAATTAAACCAAAAAATGGTTTTTTCACCACACAAAATGGAAGAGAAACATGAAAAATAGGTTAATAAACCAAGATAAATTATTCAAATAGTTTCTAAACATGAAATCACTTACCTTAGATGTCAAAAACCACAAATCTTTTTGTGAAACATCAACTGACCCACCGCCACACCACAAGCGGATGAAAAAAAACCCTAATTCACATGATTCATCCCAGAAACACAAAATTATACCCTAGGTATGAAACCTTAATTTATAGTCATTTGGAATGCCAAGATGACGGGAATAAACCCAATGTAAATGGAAGAAAAAAAATATTGAATCATTTACATGAAGACATGAAGTTCCCCCACTAAAATCCCCTTCATAAAAGACTTCCAATCGAGTTTGAGGGATAATTGGAGCCTTCAATAGATGATAGGGTCTAATGATTGAATAAATGGGTGATATAGGGATAATTCTATAAAGGAAAAATTATAACAACATTAAAGTTTAAATGATCTGGACACATGTGCACGGTTTGTCCGCACGGTTTAGTAATTTGTGTAGCTAAACCGTGCAACCTATTCTTAACACACAAAACCCTTCATTTATTCCAAATTTAAGGGGGCTTAATGAGGATACTAGGGGATAAATATAGTCCAAGAATAGAAGAAGAGATATACGTGAATAGAATAGCAAGGATGTGACACTCAGTAAGGGTAAACATAAGAATAAATAAATCAATGTCATTATGGATTATAGGAAGGGAATAAGGGTATTATAACATAATAAAAGTTCACGAATATAATATAAGAATATTATTACCCATCAATACCTAGATCATAAAACATGATAACATTGAATAAGGATTTTACATATTAAAGGTTCGTTATAATCAATAATCATGAGCTGTTTGACATCAATATTAATTAAAATAAGCATTATAAATCCATAAATGAAATATATAAAAATTATTGGAATTTTATAATATTATCATCACATAATTTATGAAAAATTTTATAACCAATGTGGTATACATTCATCTCTAGTTTACCCAATACATTGGGGGGATATAACTGACCCACTCATCCTTTGTTGATAACATAACCACTCGTCCTTGGTTTATCATGGAACACCAATCATTGTTTTATAATGGAACCACCCATCCTTGGTTTATAATAGATTCACCCATTATTATAATTAATTACCAATTAAATTTTCATGAAAAATGTAAATATTTAATTTATTCAATCATAAACGAATTGAAAAAACCAGTATTATTTTCCGAACAAGATTATACCATGGAAAAGAAATGGGTTTCGTAATAATCTATTTGAAAAAATATTAACCCATGAAAAATAAATGGGTTCCATAACAATCTGATTAAAATATGATTAAACCAATAAAAATAAAGGGGTCCATAAAAATATCATTGGAAAAACAAAAATCAATATAGATAAATAATTAGGATATTTTCATTACAAAATATCTCCATTGGAGCATAAGTAACAATAATTTCTGTTGAGGTTGATAAATAGAAATATTATTAAAAGGTCATAAAAATATTTATTAGTGAAGGTAACCTTTTCATTTTGAGAATCAATTTTAAAACTAAGAAAATATTATGAGAATAATTATATTTGAAAACTTATATGAAAATATATAATGGGCTGTTCAAAGAATATAATTATCATGACAGTGGGAAAATCCTTTCATGTTTTAAATGATACAAATAAACATTTTTTTCAAAACATTTTTAATTGGAAATAAAAAGTACATAATTTGTATAACATTAAGAAATTTCCGTTCAAAATCATTTAAAAAATTCAAAGACCATAAAAAATCTCTATATTAAATAATTCATTTTACGAAATTATGTTTTTGAAATCATTTTAAATAAAAATGATATATAAGATATAGATAACTGATCTTATACAAAATGCGATATCAATATCACTTTGAAATGAAATTATTGATGTTTATTACATCAATATGTGAGGAAATAGAAATTAAACATCCGAGATATATTCATAAATTGAGGAGAATAATAATACGTCGTTTATGAAAATTTTATCATATTATTCCTCTAAAATAAACATGAGAATAAAAAATCCCTAATGATTTTAGATTATAACAAAAATCCTTTTCCTTTATCATAACCCTCTAATTGTAAGCCCCATAAAATAATAACATAAAAATAATCTTTAAATTTCTTGATAATAAGGAAATACATGATATAACATTCCAAAAGGTCAGTGTATAAATATAAAAATAAGATAAGTGCATATCATATATATATATATGTATCAACTAATGTAATTAGGGATCATTAATCTTTAAAATCATTATATCATTGAATTGAGAGCTAATAAATTGTGATATTATTTGTAAAAGATTTATTTCTATATGAAAAAATTGGAAATATAAAATAAAACAATTTAGAGATCAATTTATTCATAAGCATATCATAATTAATTTAATCTTCATGTTTTATAACCCAATGAATTAGAATTTAGTTATGAAACTCTTTTTCACATAGTAAATTATAAATTAATAAAATTTGGAAAATAAATTCTGATTGAAACATAAAATGGATTATATTTTATTAATTAATGATATTAAATATAAAATTTAAGATATATAAACAATATAATAAAAACATGGGGTGAATATGGAATATGTAACATAAATGTATCATTTCATTTCATATTTATTAACTCATATATAATAATATTAAATATATTAATTTATCTCTAAAGGATATTTTTTAGGTTTAATAACTTATACTTAAGACATATATTTTTTTAATTATAATTAAATATTTGATTACATAACTAGTTAAGTACCCATCAATGTCTTGAAGTCATTTGGTTAGTTGTGTCAAAATTTCATAGATGTGTTGATAATGGATAAAGAGGTCATTATTTAAAAAAATGATAATAATAACTATGATATAATTAACATATTTATTCATTAATTATAATTTTAAAACCTATCATGAAAAAATGGTTATGAAAAATTAAATATGTTATGATCATTGAGATGGTAGGCCATACATATTCATGAGTAACGTTTCTAGTTTTAAATTATCATTTTGGAAAGAAGGTATGTTTTATTTTATATTTTAATAATGATAATAATATAATTTATTACATATTATTTCCTTAAATAATATTATAAAAATCATTAGTTTTATGTGGTGTGGAAAAAAATAATTACATCGCTTAATCGAGGAAGTAGTCCACACATACATAAATGTTGTTATCAAATTCAAGAAAGAAAGAAAATTGTATATTAACTTTTCAGAATGATAAATATGTTAATAATATAATTAAGATATCATGTGTACCATATATATTTATTAACACTATCTTTATTATCATCCATGTAAATCATTAGCGAAAAATGAACCACATCTTTTCGTGAGGCGGCAATCTGCCATACACACGAGTGACATTATCGTATTCCATTATTAATTGAAGGTAAAAAATTAAATAAGATAAAATTAATCCAAAATTATAAATATGATTCAAATATACCTAATATAAATTAGAAATTTCATTATTAAAATCAGTGAGATGTGATGATAGAAGAAAAATGACATTAGTTCGCGAGGTGGTAGTCCTTCATACAGATTATGGATTATTTCATATCCCTTTTGGTG
Source organism: Viscum album (assembly GCA_963277665.1). Lineage (NCBI taxonomy): Eukaryota > Viridiplantae > Streptophyta > Magnoliopsida > Santalales > Viscaceae > Viscum > Viscum album. Next base: position 279,017,871 of record OY728127.1, read on the forward strand.
GAAGAGGAGATGTATATTAGTTTAAAAATTAATATAATATCCTCTTGTTGTAAATTATATTTTTTTTCATATTAAGATAATAGTTTAATATGTTATTTAATGATGTGGAATAATAAATAATATAAAAATCCATAATTAGAAATTTTAGCTGTCTCAGACCACATCTTTAGGATAATATGAATGGTATTCCTATAATGGAATTATAAACAAAAAAATGCTTCTTGGATGAGGTGATGGATGTTAGGGAGTAATTTTCTATATATTGTCCAAACCAAAAGGGTATGAATGTGTGATTGAAAAATTATAGCAGGTGGCATTTATATGTGTGGTGACAGGTACACATAAAATTTTTGAAATGAAAAAGGTGTACCCATGTTTTTCACATCCCAAAAAGATCCAAAATGACTATTATAAAGAATTATAAATTATAACGTATACATATTGACATAAATATGGTTTTATATGATTTTTTTTATTTTTAACCTTATATATTTAGTTTAACCCCTCGATAAACATATTTTCACCTTTGGTGTGGTAAGTCATTTTTACGGTATTCTCTATTCAATATGGTCCAAAACTAATATGAACATTTTAAATAATAAAAATGTTTCATATTATAATTATTTAATCCATTTTACTTAAATCATTTAACATAATATGAAAAATTAATTTGAATTTAAAATGGTATACATTAGTGTAATACGGGTTTTTTGGAACAGTATTTTTTCAAGTAAAAGATTTTTATATATTAAAAAAATGAAAAATGATAATTATTTTATGAATATGAATTAATTTTTTTTGAAATTAAATATAAAAATATAAATTAAATCATTCTTAATTAGAAAATATTTAATTAATTTAAAAGGAAACACCTGATGCACATTAAAACAATTTTTAGAAAAATCTCATTTTTAAACCTAAAGAAAACGTTATAATAAAATCCAAAATAAAATTTATTTTACAAAAATTTATTTTATTAAATTATATAAACAGTACTTATGTTTCTTTAAATTAAATTGAAAATATATTTGGACATTTTAATATATTAATTTATTGATATAAAAGGAAATTTTTTAAAAAAATTGGTATATTTCACTATTCACATGATAAATCTATATTTTCAAAAAAAATCCAAATATTTCCATGAGAGTAAATATTGATATGAAAATTTCATAACCAAAATTCATTTCATCATATTAATTTTATTTGTTTTCCAAAAATTAATTATAATATATTTTCAGGAAAATAAATAAATTTTTATGAAAACATATTTCTAAAAGATATTATTACTTCACAAAAAATTGATTGATTAATTACTAAAGATTTATCAATAATATATATTTATTATATATATATATAACATATAGTATTTAATACTATTCATACCCACTAATTTAACATCTCGGTTTTAACTTTTATATATATAGTGGGACATTTATGCTCGGTGTTGTGTGTAGAGTACACTATCAAACATAGTTTTATTTTCTAAAATATCATGTTGTTTATAATATCAAGTTCTATATCATTAAAAAAACATAATATTTAACTTTTTTCAAAAACTACTTCAAAAATTTAGTTGAATCCACAATTAAAATCCCATTCCATTTTCATATGAAATTGTTGATATATATCCCTTTATTTGAAAAAATCATACATTTTGTCAACTCAATGAAGTGTGGGAGTATGATATTATATGTGATGTTTTGATAAAAAATTTGATACTAATAGTGATAAATTTTCATGATCAGTTGAAAGGTTTGTAATGTAGTAAACGTTAAAAAATCCTTTCAGACTTTTGTAAAAAGTCTCAAATGTGACCTAGGAAGAAAACATTAAAAAATTACATTTATAAAACCATTATAAAATAAAATAAATTATACTATAAGTTAAAAAATAATTTTATTACATATTTTAAAATTATAAAAACATTTTAAAGAATATGGATTAAGATGAAAAGGAAAAACATTTCATCATGTTTTTAAGGAAAATTCCTTACATTAAGTCTTACTTATCTTCATACCTTCTATAACTAATAAATTGTAATATTATATCAGTTATATAATTTAATTAAATAAATTTTATTTTATTTAAGTTATCATTATTTATTTTTTGTAACATATTATCTTGTTTTTAATAGTTACTAAAATGATTATGTTCATGTTGGATGTTTTTGCATAGTTTGGTTTATAACTTCAATATAACATTGGATTATTGATCATGGTAAAGATGTTTATGTGACCATTTAATATTGAATAATAAAAATGTTGTAATTAATATATATATACATTAAATAAATATTTAAAATTAACCTTTTAAAATTTTATTGAAAAACGAAATTCATAGCTTTGTGGAGGTGGTTTTCTATAGATATGCATGGGCGATGATATCATATTCCAAGAGGAATAAGGGCCAAAGGATGATAATATATTAACCTTAAAGAATAATAATAATTTCATAGAAATAATATATATTCATTTTATTAAATTTTAAATCCAACCATGTTTGGGGGTGAGAAAATTTGAAACACATTGCTTCTTGGAGATGGTTAATCACATGCACGCACAAGTTATTTTTTCATTTCCCATCAGATCGAAAGGGAGATGAAAAATTTATTAAAAATAAGAAATGAAAAATAAATATCTTTTAGATAGATGTATTATTATATTAAAATGGTTATTATAGTTATGAATGAGTTTGAATAATAAATAAACATAAAATAACTATGTTAGTAGTTGTATATCTTCGTTAGAAAACCTCCTTTGGCTTACACCATAAGCATTATAAGTGTGGTATATTGGTGAGACTAGAGCCACTAAAACATGGTGAAGGGATTAATGAAAGTAATGTTTGTGGATCATCTAAGATAAAGTTCCCAATGTTTGTGAATAATTAAGGATAAGAGGGACCAATTTATAATATAGTGGGTTGGCACACTTATAAATTTCCAAAACATTTAAATATTATAAATTCCATACTCATGGTGAAATGGAACTAAATAAATAAAATTTATCTTATTTGTTTATAATATTCTATACCATATCATCCCTAATGAACTATTACAATATTTTGTTACCTTGTCACTTTGTTTTTACCAGAATTAATCCATTTTACACATTATCATGGTATGTGACTTTTTTACTTTTCATTAAAAAAAATAATGAAAGTTACCTCACACAAAAATAACACCATGATTTTAAATATAAAATCTCTATTTAGATATTAAATTTATCTATGTGTAAAAAATAATTTTAATATAAGAAATAAATATAGGTTGAATAACTCTTTTTTAATATGTTTCATTTATAAAAATGAATTTATACAACAATAAATATAATGAATATTCCTATTTAAGTAATTAGATTATATTTAGTTAAATGGTAAATATTTTACATTAAATAAATCAAAAATTGAATGACAATTTTAAAATACTTCAAATTAACTGAAATATTTTATAAAAATTGTTTTTTCTCTATTCAGTAAAATATCATTTTTATAGAAAAATCCCAAAAATGACCCTTATAAAAATTTTATATAATGAATCTAAAACTGAATTATTTTTTGTGAGATTAATATTATAATATTTATAAAATTATATTTTAAATTAAACCACGTAATACATGTGAAAATAATTTTTCTTTAATTATAACTATTTATTTTTTGATAAATTTATTTATTTGACTTTGATAAACATGAACCCATAATATGATTATTTACAATTCATAAAATTTATTCATCATTGGGATTGACTTTTTTTCACACAATAAACTTTAGAAGTCATACTTAAAGGAATTATTATCATATTTTTTCTTATATGATATAACATTATCCAAATAATTGGTGAATAATTAATTATTCTATTGATATTTATGAAACATGTGTTTGAAGAAAACATGGTAGGGTTAACATATATATAAAACTCATCATCAATTTCCCTTTTTACTAAAATAATGTATTTAATTTTTATAATATGACATGATTTTACAAATACCTTTAATCTATATTTCAAATGATGATTGAAAACATAGTAAAGTTATCCTCATAAAATCCATCTATATGGATATAATACCTTTTCCTAAGTATACTCAATACTTTAGTGAGTATTAATAAAATTTCATAAATAAATCTCAAGAAGATTAATAACGTACAATTAACAACCCTTATAATAGATGGCATTGACATGTTTAACTAATTTCAATGAATTTTAGTGTGCCTTTATCTTTAACTATTTGTTAGTTTAAAACATAATAAATAAGTTTGTCAGTATACCAAGTATTTTAGTTCAAAATAGAGTAAACCCTTTTGGATATAAAATTATTAAATACTATAAATTTTTTTTAAATATAATAACCATTCTAAAAATAGATAATAGTGATTTTTATATTTATATTCATCAGTAATTATTGATTTTGGATATATGTGAGTCAATATTTATCAAAATATTTTTTAAGTATGAAATATCAAAATTACATTCATTATAAATGTGGAATAATGTCTCCTTGGATCTAATTAGACACTGGTAAGAATGATTTAGTAATAATATTTATAGAAAAAAATAGTCTGACTAGAATCCATTAGGGAATCATGAAGTCATTCACTTCACTATACTGATCTATGAAGCACCCTTATTATACATCATTAAGAATTCACAACAATAATAGTCATATTTTAAAAAATTATTGATTCTAACATTTGAATTCACTTAAATAAACATATTGTATTTAATACCCAATATTTATGTCAAAATAGTTACATTAATAAATATACCTGAAGAAGAGTCTTCTTCAATTCATTACAATTTTCTTCATATAAAAATCATTAATAAAATGTGAAACTGATAGTGTCATGTAAATTTTGTTTCCTAATAGTCCACCTCATCTTATTCAGATATTTTAATGATTCATGACACATAGTTGTTGTCTTTTTTCCAATTTTACTTTCCCTTTCCAATGTTCCTCATAATTGAATAATCTCTTTCATGCTTTATGTCCATATTTACTTGGAGAAGAACAGTATTAAGACCTGGTATGTACTTCTCAATTTTTTATAATAAAATTCCAACACATATAGGGAATATTTTAGGGAGTGAAGTTAGAATGAGATCATTTCATAATACCTAAGGCTTATAAAACTCTTAGAATCACTAGACGGTCAATGTAGAATATCATCATAACTTTTTGTAGTTTGAAGGATACCCTATTAGTTGTTTCATGTGAAGGGTTCCAATGGGGTCTTAGACCACTCTCCTCAAGATTTATCCTGATATAAATAATAATGATTTTAGGTCTTACATTATTCTTCCATGTTTTCATGATACTTCTGGTGTTAATTAGATAATGATGATAGCATAAATCACATGGAATCTAGTGTATCATATAAGTTTTTATGTAGATAAAAAACTATTACTCGGACACCTCTTTAGATGAAATATCAATAAATGAATATTTTACCATGTAAAGTGTTTGTTCATGTGATAGTATAATATATAAGCACTTGTACCACTCATGAATATTTTATCTATATGTAATATAATCTTTCTCTCTTATATGTTTATAGGATATAAAAAAATAATCTTTTTATAAAAAATAGTAGAAGAATATATTATGTACATTATTTAATTTCTAGAATATGTGAGGAAAAATAAATTTTAATCGTCTTATTGGTATCCCACTATTTTATCTAGTCCCAAAAACCTTCACTATTAGACATGGAATATCCTTTTATATGAAAATTCTAGTGTCACGTATCCAAATTTCGCTTATCAAAACCTAAATATGGATTGGTAAATTACTTGAAGGTATTTAGGTAGTCTGTATTATTAGCTTCTAGGTTGCAAATCCTCAATTTGTTGAGTGGAAAAACCAATCCTATAACCCTGACTTAGATTTTCTCATCATTTTCCCTCAAATTACACTAAGTCTAACATGGCTCATTCCATTTAATGTAAACTTGGTTAATTATATCAAAACCCATCATTATAACTCCTTTTTAAAATTAGGTGTCCAAACAGGGGTCAGATCAACTGTTAGATATATAGTTTGACTCTAAATGTTGACATGTAAGGGTTGATGTGTTAGTATTTTCATGGTAGATTTATTATGCTTAAATTTCATTATTTTATCAATTATATTTCTTTTTCATATTATTTTTATTTTACATAATTAATCAACCATGTATAGATCAAATGATTACGCATAATATATTTATTTTTCCTTAATATTTGTCTCAATTTATCTTATCGAATTCATATGTTCTCTTTCATTATTATATAAACATGAGTCACATAATAATGATAATAATGTATTTTAAAATAAATAAAATATACAGATTTATTGATCCGGATCATTTTATCGGGTAATTTTTTGGGCAAATAATAAATAAACATGTGAATATATGTGAAAAAACTGATTATATTAGGTTTGGATGAACTTGAAGCATTCAATCATCGAACATTGTATCTTTATGGTTGATTTAACCTACACCTGGGTTTTGAACTACCACATTTCCTTATAGTTCCATCCATGACATTATTTATTCACATCTTTGTGAGGGGAACTAGGGGTGTGAGAAACATAAGATAAATAATAGGCACATAATTCCTACATAATAATTATTGGTTTTAATACTTGAAGTCCAACTTATTAAATTTATTAAAACATTATTACTTATAATAAATAATTCAATAACATTAAATTAAAAATAAGAAGATTAGCTAATTTTTTTAGTAAATAATCATGATGAATAAAATAAATGCATCAATATCCCATTTATATAATATATATTACATTTTTTAATCTCAATTTTGGAAATATCATAATATTTTAGAAGAAATAATATGTTTTATAGTGGTCAAAAGACATAATAATGACCTTAAAAGAACCACAAATTATTATTAATTATATATGATTGTTATCACCTGGACCTTAATTTAGCACATATTAATTGTGCTAAATAATTTTTGAATTAAATAAAAAAAGTGAAATCCAAGAAAATTTATATATTATTTCTTAGGAAATAAGAATTTTTGTGTTAGAGAAACCATTTCATTCTTAAAATTTATATTTTCTATAAAAATGGTTTTTGATTTTTTTTATTGAGTAAATATTTTAATTAATTTTCTGAAAATATAGAAATTTTAATTAATAAACTAAATAACATTTTTTAAATAATAATATGATATTTAATTTTGGGTGAAATGTTGTGATTTTTCTGAAACATTCTATTTTTTATTTAATAGTTAAAATAATAAATTTTATTGAAAAATAGGTTATCTTTTAAAGTTATTTTATACAAAATTAAATTATGGAATAGTTCTATTATTTATTTTGTTAAATTATATTTGAAATAATCTAATTTTGGGGTTTTAATTTAATTTAATACTAAGATTTTTTAAAAAACAATTTATACTAAAAAGGGATTTTTTTGAAAAATTAGTTTCCATTGTGTTTTTTCGGTTTAATTTAGAATTATATTTTGGAACTTTTGGGTTTTGAATTTTGAAAATTAGATTTAATGTTTTTAATCATGAGGTAAAATTTTTGTAAATATTTATTTTTATTTTTATTAATTATGAATTGTAATCATGGTAATTTTTATTACCATAGTAAAGGGTTAATTAGGTAATATAGGGTGAAAAAATATGATTAGGACTAGAAAATGAAGCTAAGAAATTATGTAATTCTTTTATATGGTTATATTTCAAAAATTCACACCCTATATTTAAATAAATTGTCTTTTTTAAAAATTTATGTGATTATGATGTTTATAATATTTAATTTAAGGAAAAGAAAAAAAATCCCACAATAATTTTTTTAATAACTATAATAATTTTGAAATTGGGATAAAAATAATAAATATCTGGTTATAAAAATTAATTGAAAAAATAAATGATTTATCTTTAATATGGTCATTTATTTTATATTTTTAGTGAATAAATAATTACCTTAAATTCTTACACAATGTTGATGCTATATTTATTCAATTAATGGAAATATAAAATAAATGAAAAAAAATATTAAAAGTAGTATAATTTGAAATAATTAACGAGATAGATGAATTTTATAAGTATAAATAAAAATTTAAGGATGTATTGAAATATTTCTTTATAATTTCATTTGTTTTCATGATCTTATAAAAGTCAATGTAGTTGAATGGTTCAAAAAATGACATTATTTATATATTATGAAAATAATATGTCATTAGATGATATAAAATTCCTAAAAGACTAATATTCTAGAAAAGGGATTAATATCTAGTTGAAAATATAAACCACGGTGCATTTATGTTACTTTTATCAATTCATCACAACTATCAGGAGAATCAATGAGTAGGAAATCATGTTTCCATGGTAAATGAGAAAAGTGTTAAAGGGGTTGGAACAAATAGATTTTTGTAAAAATGTGATAAAAACATTAATTTTTTTTGAGGAGATTGTTTATTTTAATAATAATTTTATCACATACAAGTATCCACTTTTACACATTTTTCTTCAAAATTAATTAACAATAATTAAACTTTTATGAAATTCCAAGAGTTCTCATCCCCTATCTTATAAAAAGATGGATATTCTTCTTATTTATCCACAAATAGAATAAACTTTTCTCAGATAATAAATACCCAAATAACTTCTTTAAATCCCTTCCCACATTCTATGGGCCTAATTTATATCATAATAACAAATTTTTAGGTCTTAATTTATAATGAAATATAATTTTTTTTGAAGAAGTGGAATAGTTATTAACCAATCATTTTTAATTTATTTCATCTTCCTCCACCATCAAATATTATCCAACCATTTGAAAATAATAACCTAAATATCTTATATATATATATAATAATACATTATTATTATAATTTAATAACCTACGACCAACTCATATTCTATCAAATAGTAGATGAAACCATCATTCGTTTGTACGACATACTACGGCATCACGAACCGATGTAATTCAGTTTCCATCACTATATCTCATGCCTATATTATAATGAATTAATTAATTTTTATATTTTATATTCAAGATAAATTTATCCTTCAGAAAATATAATATATTATTTACCTTTTACATTTCCATTCACTAAAAAATGATAATGTCGTTTGTACACATGTGACGGAAACAACATCCATGAATATGTGTGATTCTTTTTTCTTCACCACCTAAAATTAATGAAATATATAAGTTTATTAAAAGTATTAATATAATATTTATGATTATAAGATAATTTTATAAACATAAAATTATATATAACTTATTCTTGTAACAATCATTTAAAAATGGAAGCATTACACATGAATATATATGACATATTGCCTCCATGATTGTGACATACTCCATTTTTATTATCATATTTATGATTGGTTATGAATGTATAATTTATTTATAAAAGGATAATTTTTACATTATTATTATTCTATAAATGTTGGGATAATGTCCTGTTTGACCATAGTCAACCTATCAAAGACTTTTTGAATAGATGAGTTGAATATCTTCAAAATATTTAACATGAATTTAAATGGTCAAGTAATTATATATGAAAAAGTTGTAATTAAATTATAAGGAATAAAAAATATGCAAGGACTATAAATCTACTAAATAATTTCCATGAGTTTATTATTCTAGAATATGTGGAATGTCAGAGAAATTTCAGACTCAAGATATGAGACTTTATTTAGAAATTCCTCATCTAAATTTCCCTTTAAACCTCTCTTTTATACCCATGTCCATATTTCACTTTTTTCTATTTTTTTCGTTTTCAAAATGGATTTTAAAAATAAAATTGTACTCTCATATGTAAAAGTGTTTTTAAAATGGGTTTAAAAGGGGTTTCAATGATTTTTGGATGAAAATTGAATGAATAAAATGTTTTATTCAAGATATATTACATGATAATTGTATAAGAGAAATGGGTGAGACTGATATATCTTATGTGATTGTTTGAGACCCATTATATCTTACATGTCATCATGATATATATTATATGAAGGTTAAACCCCATTTTAGCTCTCCAACTCATTAGGTAAATAGATGAATTTTATGGTTTATGTTTTTAATAAGATATTATGAGAATATACTCTGCCTGTTATTCCATGTAAAAACGTGACAGTTATTTTATGCAAAATTGTGATGGTTAGTCCATATATTACTATGATATTTATTCAATGTGGAACTGTGATGGTTACTCCATATTTAAGAGTGATATAAAAATTATTCCCTAATTTTCCTACACGGTGTTTAAAAGTTTTCCTTACGAAAAATGTTTTTGTTATTTTCAAATAAAAATTTAATCTTTGACACTCTTAAAAAATATTTATATTAAATTAAATATTTCATGGGTATTATTATTTTTCACTAGACTAATATATTTCATTCTATTTATTTATATTATTTTGTTTTGTCCATTGTCAATGTTTTAAATTTTTTATATGTTTTAAAAATGTTTAAGAGAATAGATGAAGTCAATTTTAAAGATAGGAATATTTATATTAAAAATAGAACATATTTTATTATTAAGGATTTTTCATGTGGGAGAAGTGGATAATGGGTATTGGTGGCCACCTTGAGATATATGGGCTGTTATGTATGACTTATGATGTAATTATATAAAACGGTAAACTTGAAAATATATTGTGGAATGTTTTAAAGTTATTTATAGTTTAAAGTCATTATCATATGTAATGTATAAGGGTTGGTCCTTACAGATAGTATCAAATTCGGGTTTATATAACCTTAATGGTTAGTATGTCATTTTTAAATAAGTTCAATGTCTTCAATAACCATGAAGGAGATTATATAGTGGATAATTATTTTTGTTTTGATTAATCATAATAGTTGAAGATAACATGGTAAAGGATGTCTTAGTTTTTATCCTCTCTATATGATTTTAAATATTTTTATATTAAAACATCCATTTTTAGTTTTAGTAAATGGATAGATCATGTAGGGAGCAATGTAATAATGGATGTAAATAAAAATACATTTGTTTAATAAATGGGAAACTGAATAAATGATAGATTTCATAAAAACTATTATAGTTTTTCTCCATAATATTTCACTATTATGATTAATAACATAAACCTAGGTGAGTTTACCAACTCATAAAATAAAGGATAAATTATGATTTATGGTATTTTGATTTGTAATGATCACATGGGTAAAATTGATTCAATGACTTATGGGTCAATAATGTTGGATGAAGAATCAAGGAAATGGTATTAAAATAACTAGAAGATGTTTTGTATGTGGTAAAGGTGGTCATATTGAAATAGTATTCAATGGAAATAGGAATCATTTAGTTAAATCCATGAATGGGAATACATTTTCCCCGAATTAATTAGTTTAACTTTATAAAATTGGAGAGTATGGTCATTATGAAAATTTATGTCCAAGGGGAAATCTTGGGAATGATATCAGGAAGTTTGTGTAGAATTTTTTTTATAATACATGATTTCATTATAATTTAATATTAGAAAACATCAAATAAAAATATAAAATGTATGGATTATATCTTCGATTAATTATCCATGTAATGACCCACCAATTCTCATTGGCTTGAGAGTGAAATGAGTCAATACTAGGCCTTAAGTGACATCCCCGAGATGCCGAAGGCTGGTAATAAATGCAGAAGGGTTTCAAAAACAATTTGGAGATGATTGACCATTTAAAAAAACCTATCTATTAACCATTCACTATATGATGCATGAAACAAAGAAAGACCAAATCACAAATTCATTTATATTAAACCACATCAGAGTACACAACATCAGAAGACCAAACCAAACATCAAGGCACATAGCGGAAGATCAACATGTGACTTTCAAAAGACACCACAACTTTGTGGTCCACAAGCTCCAAACTACAAAGCATCTCCCAAACATCACCACGAGCCATTAGTAATAAGATGCTTTACCTTTTACCTGTGTCTTGGAATACAACATATGAAAAAGCACCAAAGTGCCAAAGTAGGGGTGAGTATATAACTCAGTAGGTTTTCCCAATGACTTCCCTACTCATGCCACTAGGATAGAACAGTTAGGAAAATTTATATAAAAACAGTTTATATAAAAAAATTCACCAAAGCAGTTTATAACTAAATATAAACAAGTTTTCCAATACCATCCATGATCAAAATCATCAAAGTGAAATTTAAACCAGCTTCTACAACATGTTATTTTTTCTAGAAAAAATAACCAAACAAATTTTCAAACCATTTCACAAACATCCCGTTTTGGAATTCCCAACCATTTCACAAACCCATGAAATCAACCATGCATGCATCATTATGACAGTTCCATACTCATTAGAAATTTCTTGTCAATCTACCAAGTCGTCAAAAGGTAATTGTTTCCCATGTGCCATTACACCTTTGGCACCGATCACAAGGTCATATTTCAACCATGCCTCATACATAAAAGTCGCATGTGCCATTAAACGTTTGGCACCAAGCACAAGGTATTATTTCAACCATGCCTCGTATATGCAACATGAACACACACCACATATTTACAAAAATAATTCCAAAACAATAATTTCAATAAAACACCTTTTATTGAAAACCATTTCCATCAAAACCAACTATGTTCAACCATTTCAAACCATTTCAATAAAACAGTACTTTTATTCAAAACCTAAGAATGAACCAATTTTATCAAGACATTTCAATACCAAACCATTTCAATATAACACCCCCTTTTTATTGAAAACCCATCTTCCATCAAACCATTTACCATTCGTGCAAATCCATAATGTAAACTCAACATTTTAAATTCAATTGGCCAAATCACTTTGCACAGCAATTCACAATGATTTCACAATTTCATCAAATCCAAAAATCATCAATAATGAAGATTTATTCCATGATTTTCACAATCAGTTTCATCCAAACAAGCCAATTTGAAACTAAGACAACCAATTATAACAAGAGGAGTCGAGAGTGAATCCACCTACCTCAACAAAAAGGCGAACCAAAAAATGGACGAAGAACACTCAAGAGCACGGGGTAAAATATTCAAAAACTCACCTTAGATCTCATCTCCTAACACAACCAAGACAAAATCTCATCATATATGGCATCCAAACACTTAGATATACCCATAACGGGCGTATATCTAAGAAACCGAGCGGTGACGGGAAGTTGATCTGAGTATATCTAAGAAAACGATCAAGAACGAAGGAGAACGATCACATACCTCAAGAATCCAGCTTCGATTCACAATGAGAAGCCTTTTGATCACCTCTAGAATCATGGGAGAACCCTCTTTGACCTTGGGATAACTAAAATCCCGATCTAGGGCAACTTAGGAGCTTTAATGATGAAATTAGAGGAAAAATGTCTTAGATCCAAAATTTAAGGATCTTGTTTTAAGTGACCGCACAGTTAGTCCTCAAGGTTTGACAAACCTTGTGCTAACCGTGCGTTAGCTACTGCCTCAGCCACCCTTCTCACATGGTTTGGCCGCACAGTTAGAAAAAATGTATGATGACCGTGTGGAAGGCATTGCCTCCTCAGCCTGCCACACATCGTTTGGCCGCACGGTTTAGACAAACTGTGCACCTCCCGTGCGACTTCCCATTTGCCTCAAAACATCATTCCAAGTTCTCCCGACTCTCCCATTCAACACCCTTAACATTAAAACCGTTTAAATAATCAAATAAGGGTTACATACCAGAAACCGTGGGTACTACATTCTCCCCACCATTGGTCTTTCCATCCTTGGAAAGTACAAAACCATCGCTTTCTTGAAAGATTTCTGGCCACTGCTCTTTCATTTCATTCTCGCGTTCCAAAGTCTCTTCCTGAATCAGACCATGTTGACACAAAACCCGCACTAGACCGATGCTTTTTCCACACAAGAATTTATCATGCCTATCCACAATCCACACCAAGATATGTACCAATGAAGCATCTAACTCTAGGTCAATGTGATCACATCTGATCACATAGTCAGGATCGGGTTGATACTTCTTCAAATGAGAAACATGGAAAACGTTGTGCACTGAACTGAATCTTGGTGGTAATGCCAACCAATATTCCACCTCTCCAACCGCTTCCAGTGTCTCAAAAAGGCTTATATATCGAGGAGATAATTTTCCCTGCTTCCCAAAATGATGACGTCCAAGCCTTGGAGGGATTCTCAAAAAGACATGATCACCCACTTCGAACGACAACAGTCTTCGACGGTGATCTTCATAAGATTTCTGATGACTCTGAGACATCTCTAGCCTCTTTCTAATCAAATAAATCTTCTCCATTGTTTTTTGGACAAGGCTCATCCCAACTAGTAAAGTTTCACCAGTTTCCACCCAGTGTAGTGGAGAACGACAAGGACGCCTATACAATGCTTCAAACAGAGCCATGTGTATCGAGTCCTGATAATTATTATTGTATGAGAACTCCACTAAGGTTTTATGCTCCTCCCATGAGACACAAAAATACATTACACAAGCCCGCTACATGTCTTCCAACATCTATATCATCCTTTCAGATTGTCCATCTGTTTGGGGATGATACGCCGTACTCATAGTCAACTGAGTCCCATGGGCTTGTTGTAAGGATTTCCAAAAACGAGATGTGAACCATGGATCTCTATCTGAGACTATAGAAACTGGTACACAATTTCTCTTTACCACTTCACGGATATATATTTTTGAAATATCTACCACCATATGGGTTTCACAAATAGGGATGAAATGGGACGACTTGGTTAGGAGATCCACTATCACCCAAATGGCTTCATGTTTCCGAACCATTCTTGGAATACCTGTAACAAAATCCATTGCTATATGCTCCCATTTCTACACTAGGATACGTAAATACTATAACATACCAGATGGTCTCTGATGCTATGCTTTAATCTGCTGACAAGTTATGCATCGTGAGAAAAACTCTGCCACCTTCCTTTTCATGCGGCTCCACCAAAACTATGTATTTATTTCCTTATACATCTTCTGTGTACCAGGATGTACAACCCATCTTGAATGGTGGTAAACATTAAGGAGTGGTTCCTGACAAACTATATGTACAACCATCCGACCTCTGAAACTCAAAACTGAACCCACTTCCAGTTTTCAGCCATCAATGGTCTCCCCACCATTGAGTTTTGAACTCATTGCCAGACATTCCGCATTAGATGTTTGTGCCTCTTTGACCACGTTTTCCAGATTGGTAACAAGCGTATCGGAAAAGAAAACCGCAAAATCACCTCGGTTTTTACATTCCACATGCATGTCGGCTAAGACCGACATCAATTGCCATTCGTCTGAAGCTTCCTTTTCGAACTGAGCATAGGACATCCTACATAATGCATCGGCCAATGAATTTCCCTTACTCGGTGTATAAATTAAGTCAAAGTTGAACATTTTATGATACTCCATCCATCTCCTCTGCCTCAGATTCAAATCTCGCTATGAGAAAATGTGTTTCAAGCATTCTTGATCTGTAAACAAAGCAAATTTCTCACCAAATAGATAAATTCTCCATGTTTTCAAGGCATGGATGACTGCAGCCAACTGAAAATCATGTGTTGGGTAATTATTAGAATTCACCCTCAATTGCCTTAGGCTATAAGAAACCACATAGTCTCCTTGCATGAGAACACAACCCAAACATGTTCCCGAAGCATCACAATACATCACGCATCCTCGCCCTGATTCTGGCCAGATTAATATAGGTGCTGATGTAAGGAAAACTTTCAACTCTTGAAAAGATCTCTGACAATCCTCAGTCCATTGAAATGCACTGTTCTTCTTTTTCAATGTTTTCATAGGCAAAGCTAGTCATGAGAAGTCATGGACAAAGAATCGGTAATAACCCTCTAGACCAAGAAAACTTCGTATTTCAAATACATTCTTTGGCGGTTTCCAAGAAAGAATAGCTTGTATCTATTCTGGATCCACTGAAACACCTTTCTCAGAAAACACATGGCCTAGAAAGTGTACCTCTTAAATCCAAAAATCTCCCTTTGATAATTTTTCATACAGCTAATTTTCTCTCATGATTTCCAACAATATCGCCAAGTGTTTCTCATGCATATCCCTTGTTCGTGAATACAACAATATATAATCCACAAACAATACAACAAAAGAATCCAGATATGGTTGAAATATCTGATTCATCAAAGCCATGAAGACTGTGTGTGAATTCATAAGAGCAAAACGCATGACTACATATTCATAGTGTCCATATCTGCTTCTGAAAGCTGTCTTTGGAATATCCTCATTTTGAACTCGCAATTGGTGATATCCATATCGCCATTAAATCTTGGAGAACCATTGAGATCCCCTTAATTGATCGAACATATCATCAATGTGTGGATGTGAATATCTATTATTTATCATAACTTTGTTAAGCTTACGATAATCCACACATCGCCAAAGAGTTCCATCTGCTTTCTTTACAAACAAAACTAGTGGTGCCCACGGAGACACGCTTGGCCGAATGAAACCCTTGCTTTCCAGCTCCTGTAACTACACATTCAATTCTATTAACATTGTTGGTGACATCCTATAATATGGAAGTGAGATAGGACTGGTCCCTGGAAGGAGATCAATTGTAAACTCCACTTCTCTTACAGGTGGAAATCCTGAGAAGTTTTCAGGAAAATGTCAGGAAATTGATCCACCATAGCAGGAAAAATATTTTCCTCACTCTCTTCCAATGATGCCAAAGTCAAAACTTCCAATTGGTAAGAGATCGTTTCCACCATTGGTTCCAACAATCTCTTTGCACCTTTTGTTACCATTCTCTCTCCTCTAAAGAGATGTTCGATGTCGTCCTCAGTCATGAATCTATCCATTTTCCTATAATAGTTTATGTGAGCCTTAAACCTTGTCAACTAATCCATATCCGGGATTATATCATAGTTATCCATCTCCAGCATAGAGACATACCATTTAATCTCATATCCAACAACAATTATAACACAGGCTCTATAAACGACGCCTTGGCATTTTCTTTCACCAAGAGGAGTTTCCAGTTTCAAGAAAAAAGGCATCATTTCCAGTTTTAAAAATAGAAAATCAACAATAAGAGAAGCAAGAAATGAATGGGATTCGCCAGTATCAAACAACACATGCATGATGGTACAATTCAAAAGAATCGTACCTTTATCCATAGATCGTCCAGTCTGATCATCGACCATCATCTTGTCAGCTCCATACAATTGCTTCGTCGATGCATTGTTCTCCTTGTTGCCTTGTTGAGATTTCCTTGGTTGAAAAGTCATGGTATTTCAAAAATCACCATGGCTAGATCTATTATGTTGATGAAACAGATTCTATTGTCCTCGTCCTGTCGAAGCATATGATGCTTGCGACACCTGGGAAGTTTCCCGGACACCCGACCGTGGAGCACTGCGACAATATCACTGAAGATTCCCCATCTTGTTGCAATTATGGAATGCTCTCAGTGGTGTTGTACATTCTCGTTTCATGTGATCCGTCGAACCACATTGAATGAAATCTACTTTTCTCTGGGGTCGTGGAGTATGGTTGACTAATCCCGCCGTCTGCTTCTGATTCGCACTCCCACCTTGGAAGTAGGTGTCCCTATTCCACTTGTTCCCATCATTGGAGTTCCCAGCCATTCCCATGGGTATCATCATGCCTCCTCCTATAGATCCCAAGATATCACATTCAGAAACTGTTTCACTATTCACCATCTTTTCATAATCTATAATACAGAGCACCACAATCTTCGATCGAATCTCTTGCCTTAGCCCCGATTCCAAGATGCGTGCCTTTAAAAAAAGCATATGCCGCATCCTCTAGCGAAAAATGGACTAAATTTATAAACTTATCTGCATAATATGTGACAGAGAGTCTCTAATATTTCAAGATGAAGAAATTCGTCATTTTCTGGATCTTGGAGGTGTGAGGATAGAATTGTTTTTTAATCAATTCTTCAAAATCCTCCCATATAAGGACTTCATCCAATTTATCATGCATCGCTAAATCCCACCACTGACGTGCAAGATCCTCGAGAATATACGTCCCCACCTTTACTTTCTGCTCCACTAGTGTGCCGATGAAATCTAATATACGATTCATCCTTCTTAGCCACACCTCCGCATTCTCAGGTTCAGCATCACCCCTAATGTTCGGTGGATTCTGCTTCATGAAATGAATGGTATGATCCATATGTTGTGGCTCATTTCTCCGGTTCCCCGTATCCACAGCTTGAAAGGCTTGGACAATACTCTGAACCAGCTCTTGGTTCACATGTGGTTCAGGTGCAACCACATTCACCGCAGCTTCTTCGAGTTGGTTTCGATGATGCCTTCCAGGTGCCATTTTCTAAACCAACAACAAACTCTGTCAATCTCACTCTCTAGAAACTGTTGACTTAGAATTTCAAATTATATCACATCAAATATCACAACATTGTTCTCAAAATAACATTTTTCCATGTTCAACCATTTTTTAAAACATTCAACATACTTTTTGAAAATCAATCCTTTTTCAAAATACACCAAATACCATGTTTTCAAAAGTTATCACTTGATTTTTTTTTGCATTTTTCAAAAATTAGCACCATGCACAAAATCCATACTGATTCCTCACAATGCGATATGCAATACTAGTGGGAATTCATTCGACTAAAATGCATGTCATGCTCCTCTCATTGGCTAAACCCATGACAATGAGATTTCCAACATTCTAGAAGTGTATCCAAAACACTTATGTACCCAACATCCTGGAAACGTGTCATTATGCATAAACGGGATAACTACTTCCTTTTATGCTATACCATTCAAGTTCTGACAATCCTACTCCAATCTAAGATTTTCACCCATGGAATAGAAAAGAATGAATTTCAACTCCAATACCAAGAACATCAATGTCCACATGCTTATCCAGGACCAAAGAAGCTGACACCATTTGTAATGACCCGTCAATTATCATTGTCTTGAGAATACAACGAGTCATTACTAGGCCTTAAGCGACATCCCCATGATGCCAAAGGCTGTCAAAAAATTCCTAATGGTTTCAATAACAATTAGGGGAGATTTACCATTTAAGAAAATAAACCCATCCATTAATCATTCACTATATGATGCATGAAGAAAAGAAAGACCAAATCACAACCTCATTTATATTAAACCACATCAGAGTACAAAACAGTTGAAGACCAAACCAAACAGCAAGGTACAAAATGGAAGAACAACATGAGACTATCAAAATGTACCACGACTCTGTGGTCCACAAGCTCCAAGCTCCATAGCATATCCCAAAAATCACCACGAGCCATTATTAATGAGATGCTTTACCTTTACTTGTGTCTCGGAATACAACATCAGAAAAAGCACCAAATTGACAAAGAAGGGGTGAGTATAAAACTCAGTTGGTTTTCCCAATGACCTCCCCACCCACGCCACTAGGACATAAGAGTTAGCCAAATTTATATAAAAATAGTTTATATTAAACATTTTCACCAAAGTAGTTTATAACCAAATATAAACAAGTTTTCCAAAACCATCAATGCTTAAAAGCATCAAAGTGCAATTTAAACCAGCTTTTCCAACACGTTATTTTTCCAGAAAAAATAACCAAACAAATTTCCAAACCATTTCACCAACATCCTATTTTGGCATTCCCAACCATTTCATAAACCCGTGAAATCAACCATGCATGCATCGTTATGACAGTTCCATACTCATGAGCGGTTTCTCATCGATCTACCAAGTCGTCATAAGGTAATTGTTTCCAATGTCCCATTACACCTTTTTCACCGAGCATAAGGTCATATTTCAACCAAGCCTCATACATAAAAGTCTCATGTGCCATTAAACGTTTTGCATTGGGCACAAGGTCCTATTTCAACCATGCCTCGTATATGCAACATGAACACACACCAAATAATCAAAAAAATCATTCCAAAACCATCCTTTCAATAAAAGACCTTTTATTGAAAACCATTTCCATCAAAACCAAGTGTGTTCAACCATTTCAAACCATTTCAATAAAACCGTACTATTATTGAAAACCAATGAATGAAGCAATTTCATGAAGCAATTTCAATACCAAACCATTTCAATAATACATCCCATTTTATTGAAAACCCATCTTTCATCAAACCATTTACAATTCCAGAAAATCCATAATTTAAAATAAACATTTTAAATTCAATTGGCCAAATCACTTCGTAAAACAAATCACAAAGATTTCACAATTTCATCAAAACCATAAATCATCAGTAAAAAGATTTATTCCATGCTTTGCATAATCAATTTCATTCAAACAAGCCGATTTGGAACTATGAAAACCAATTCTTACAAGAGGAGTCGAGGGTGAATCCACCTACTTCAACAAAATGGCGAACCAAGCAACGGACGAAGAACGCTCAAGAACACCGGGTCAAATCTCCAAAAAAACCCACCTTAGATCTCTTCTCTTAACACAACCAAGACCAAATCTCATCATATTTGGTATCCACACACTTACATCTACCCATAACAGGGGTAGATCTAAGAAACTGATAGTAGAAAATAAGTAAATCTGAGTAGATCTAAGAAAATGATCAAGAACGAAGGAGAACGATCAAATAACTCAAGAATCTGGCTTCGATTCGCCAAGATAAGCCATCAGATCGCCTCCGGAACGATAGGAGGACCCTCTTTGACCTTAGTAGAACCTAAATCCTGGGTTAGGGCCACTTAAGAGCTTTATTGAGGCAATTGGAGGCAAAACGAATTAGATCCACAATTTAAGGATCTAATTTCAAGTGACCGCACGGTTAGTCCCCACGATTTGACAAAACGTGCGCTAACCGCGCGTTAGCTACTGCCTCAGACACCCTTCTCGCTCAGTTTGGCCACATAGTTAGACAAACTATGCACTGAACATGTGGAAGCCACTGCCTCCTCAGACAGCCATGCACGGTTTGGCCACACGGTTTAGACAAACCATGTGCCGCCCATGTGACTTCCCATTTTCCTCAAAACATCATTCCAAGTTCTCCAGACTTTCCCATTAAACACCCTTAACATTAAAACCATGAAAAGAATCGATTAAGGGTTACATACCAGAAACCGGGGGTACTACATTCCATATTGATGAATCTAAAGAT
The DNA here is from genome assembly GCA_963277665.1 of Viscum album. Taxonomy (NCBI): domain Eukaryota; kingdom Viridiplantae; phylum Streptophyta; class Magnoliopsida; order Santalales; family Viscaceae; genus Viscum; species Viscum album. Next base: position 279,038,928 of record OY728127.1, read on the forward strand.
ATGAAAAATATTTTTTTTATAAAGGAATTATTTAAAAATAAGAAATAATATCATCGTTTATACATTAAAAATAATTATTAATTATTAATGACTCTACATATAGGGATTCAATAGTTATTATGTAATGTTATATTTAGAGTTTATCATAATCTGATGGAATAAAATAAGCATTTTGAGTCTTTATGTGATTGAATTTTTTGGAGACATTTATTTTGTTTTGGGTAGATGTTTGTGGTATTGGTAACCATCATGTTTTACATGTGAATGTTTTATTTTTGGAAGAATGTTTTTAATTTTGTGGACATGATTCATAAGGTGTCAATAAAATTTTATATTTATTTGATATTTGATTATAATATTTATTTTTTCGGATTTTCATCATATTTTTGGGAACATTATATGAGTTATATTGATATACTTTTATTAAAATGACAGACTTTAGACAGAAAAGCATCCTATAACATATGAAAACCTCATGGGGCATGAAAAAACCCAAAGGGTAATAAGGGAACAATTACTACAACAAGACAACATGATCTCCCGAGATAATTGTGGGATTGAAATGTGATTTTTTGATTTAGTGATTAAAATTATTTTGGATTAATTTCATTATTTGGGAAACTTATTTTATTAAGGTTGGCATTACATTTTCAATTATTAAATAATATTTTAGAGGAATATTAAATTTTCATAAGTCTTTATGGTGATTCGTGTTATTTAAGGAAATTATTACAATATCATAGAAGTTATATGATTATGGAATATACATTATGGTATGAGACCTTCAGTGTGATTAGTGTTATTTGGAGATAAATGAAAAATTAATCTTGGAAGTAAATTTAATCCATTTTGTTGTTTCAATGATAGAATAAAATATATTGATGAATTATATGGATGAATATTTACAAAATGGTTTAGTTTGAACTTTGGGTGTTACTGTTGAATTTTGGAGATTATTCAATTATTTCATCAAATAAGTGATTATGAGTTTTTAAAATTTTCTTAACATGTACTAAATATTTTGGTTTTGGAAAATTCCAATGGATATAATGAATATCTTATTATTATATTATTAATTATTTGGTTTTGAATAAGTTTATTTTAGAACATTAGGCATAAAATATTGTAACACCACAAGATTTTAAGAGAAATATTTTTTTAATTTCATTGTTGTCTTGTACGCTATACCAAGATTAACATGCGCTATATATACGCAACACCGTATTAGCATGCAGTATACGCAAACACTATTATAAGCTTGTGTTGCACAGTAGAGCAACCTTCCTCGATAGCGTGTGTTATATGTAATACCGAGTTTCACTAAACAAGATATTACTATAATATTATTAGGAACTAGCCGTTACAAATTGTAATATCCACTTTTTGAAATTTTATAAATTTTATATTTCAAAATGGACTTCATTTTTGGTTTTGGAGTAGTGAAATTATCCTACAGTGAATTTTTGGTATTTTTCTGAAAACATTCAATTTTTGATAAATAGTGAAAACACTGTGTTATTATTTAAAAACAAACATTTTATTTAAATAATTATTTATTTTTTTAAATTTATTTTAGGTCAAAATTGATGCATAATACCTATATATGTTCAATATAATTCATTAGACTCATTTTATAATAATTTGAGATATATAAAAATTTTATTGAACTTTTCACCGTCTTTTACCCACCACCTAGGAGAATTTGAACATTTACATAAAAAATAATTTTACTGCATCTGTGAGTGGAATTTTGAAAATCCTAGAGACACGGTTAATATCAAGGAGTAAAATGTGGTTCAATAAGATAAAAATAATTTTTGGTGAATATTAACTTTTACTTTTATTTAACATGGTTAAAAGTAAATAGGGTAATTATGGGTAAAAATGATATTATTGTTATCCTAACAAATGTCCTAATTCTATTGGATAAGTGTAATTAGACTAAAAACAACCTTAGGAATAAAATATTTCCCTTTAGGTCTACTTGGATTATATTAGGACATTTATTATTATTTCATTTAAAGAAGAGTTAAAATAGTTAAAATCAAAGTTTAATGACTAAAACAATTTTCATATAAGGATATAAATAAGATAAATTAGACTTTAAATATTCATTAGAATGGTAAAAATATTTCCTAGATAATGGTATTTTATTTGAAATTTTTAGACATTAAATAATTTAATTTATTTATGACACAACGATGATGTAGTAATTACCTTATTAATGAAATATTAACTTAATTGATGTTATAAATACCAAATATATGTAATTTGAGACTTTTTATAAATTACACTAATTTTTTAGGTTAATATGACATGTTAGAATATATTAAATTACTTTTTTTTTTGAACTAGTCATGCTGTTATTATTTTCACAAAAATCAATTACCAACTAGTTTCAAAATTGACATAAAATAGTTTTTCAAAAGAATATAATATTATTAATTGTTATTATATTCCTAAAAATCTATTATTCAGACAAATGACATAGATAAAGTTATTTATATTAACATAGAACCACTTGGGGTTCTTTGGTCTTGTTATTGTAATTTTATTAACCATGTAGTGTAAGAAAACAAGAAGACACTATAAATGTTTAATTATTTAACTTAGAGTTACATCTAAATGATAAGGTTAAATTAGTAACCTAAACTTGTCTAAAACCTACTGGTTGATATTATTTAGACCCATGCTCAATTTTTATTCTAAATAAGTCACATTGGAGCCATTATAATCGGAATATGACTTTATTTTAAAATTATATTTTATGTTTTTTCTAAAGTGCCCATTTCCTCCCTTATAAACAGACACCTCCTCCCTCTTCACATTACACAATTTTGAGCCTTCAAGCTCGCCCAAAACCTAAAAATTTCCCTTATATGATTCCCTAGTAATAATATAAATGTTTTTGTCACCTAAAAATACAAACTCTAGTTCCTTAAGAGGAAGCTTAAAAGAGGTGCATTGAAGAAGAGGTAATCTCTTCTACCGATTCATTCAGGTTTCTTTCTTCTTCAACTTCTTCTTCATTAGTTGTTTCATTATAAGGTATAACATAAGTATCACTAATATACTTATATGTTATTATTAATATGAAACAACCCCACTTCACCTTCTATCCATCTTACGGAAAATGAAATCACCGTGTGTGCGTACGTACGGAATACCGTCTCCACGCCGTGGTGTAATATGTTTTTCAACCACCACCTAACATGGATGAGTATAATGGTGTAAATAATAACTATAAATAGTTATTATAACATCATAATGATTCTGAGATATTATATCATCCACTCCAATTCAATTCAATAATTATGGTAATGATATCATCGCTCGTGCGTACGTACGGATATCCATCTCCACAACGCGATGAGATTCATTCTCCATGTTAACCATTCAAGAATGATTATAAAGTATATACAATGAATAAATATATTACATGATAAAGCTACCGTATTTATTTATATATATGTGTGTGTGTGTCATCTACTTACTTCCATTCAACTCAATAAGCAATGGAAAACATCGTTCATGTGTACGTACGGCCTACCGTCTCCATGAACGGTATATTTCATTTCATTTATCTATCTATTATATATATATTTACTAAATCTATATGATATATAAATCATGATTTACATTCTGGATGTAATTAAATCATTATATAAGTAATAATAATATCAAGAACAACATGTCCAAAATTGTATGATAAATAAAACGATTTTACCCAAAACGCTTCTTTAACATGGAATTCACAAAAGAACGGGTAACATAAAGTCATAAGTGAACCATATATGATATCCTAACAGTTAATATGATTTTTTTAATAAGTAAATGACCTTATTTAAATCATTATACAAGAGTTTCAAATATGTACGAAGCATATCAGACCTAAGGTAAGGGAAAATCTCATAATCTCATTTTTATCCGTGATTGTTTATACTTCATAATTTACTGGGTAATATTTATCATCCACATCCATGTTTCCTAAATATGTTATATTATTTCTGTACTCCTAAATTTTTTTACTTCCAATTTTAACTATTGTAGAATTTTATTAAAAGATATGAAAGGAATATTTTTTCATTTTTATTACGACATACTTTTTGACTTTTCCTGCAAAAGTACGCGAAGAATGTTTTTTTAACTTATACGGCATGAACGGATTTTTACTATTTCATAACACCTAATTTTCATGAATCTTCCTCTATAAGTTTTCATGGTTATTTTCAATAAAATCCTTTTCTTTTAAAATTGGGTTGTATTTTGTGAAAAGAATATGATTTTGTAGAAGAAAGGATATTTTCCTCAATAATTCAATTCAAGTGGTTTATAAAAACAATTTTCCATGAAAGATTACATTATATATAATGTTTATGTTTCAATTATAATGTCTCTATTATTTACATGGTTTGATTCTTCTTATGATGAAATGATATCCATTTGTTTTATAAGGATTATGTTATGATGGGATGATGTTTATGAAACCCATTTTTATTCTTTGGGTTATGATGAATGATTTATGTTTATTTTGTGGCACAAGTAAGAATGATTTCATTATAAGATGGGTGATACCTATATCTCCCTCCAATGAATTGGGTAAAGATTTATATATCATGATATAGACATGGCTGGAATGGTATGTTAATCTGGTTCTCTGATATAGGAAAGGAACGAGGAGTGAACTCGATTCAGAAAGGGAATTTGTCCACTAAGATGGTCTTGGAAGAAATGCCTTGGCTACTATGGAAATAATATCATGTGCTTAGTTGGTTTCCACAATTAAATGTTTTATTCCCATGCTATTTTCTCATGATTGATGTTCCATTATGATCTATGCCTTACGTACTTCCATGTTTTATGTCATTGCTCATGATTTTGATGTTTAATTATTATGTTCATGTTTTTAAGTTCAAATGTATTTGGTTTGTTTTATATTCTCCATGCTTACCCTTACTGAGAATTTGAGCTCCCCCTTTATATGTTTTCTTTTTCCCAAGATATAAAGAAAGGTTTTAGGTATGAAAAAAATTGGGAAGAACTTTATGGGAGATGTTGAAGATCTTTAACCATGATTATAAGATTATGTTCCGAGTTTCCAAATACACTAAACTATTAGAGTCCATTAGTTTTGGTTTTTGTTATCTACTAATTATTCCTCAAAAAGTAATATAATTTCCATTTATGTAATGTTTGGGGTCTCTATAGTTGGTATCAGAGGAAATGTTTTGTTAACCTTTGGAAACTAGGATGCGAAAACTTTAGTGAGATCCCTAGAGATATTTCTATGGTATTCCTAGGGATGTCCATATGGTTAAGTATAAGTAAAGGTTATAGTCCAAGAATTATGGTAACGATATTAGAATTAAACCTACCATGTTAGATATTGAAGGTACTCCCCTTTATTATGTTGTTTTTCTAGCATGATTTTGCCTCTCACACTATTCTTTTTGGGTTTTAGACGATGGTTGGCACCCGAAGGAACCGTGTTGATCAATGTAATAGATGATTCAAGGATTGTCCTCCTGAACAAACCAACATTATGTGAGATGGAGTGGAAAATATTATTGCTATACTAACACAAGCTATGAATCATTCTGGACTTCAAAATGAGTAGATAAAGGGAACAATATTCTATTGAGTCCTTCATGAGGCAACGTCCAACTTCTTTTAATGGTTCTTCTGATCCACTTGTTGCTAAACAATGGATAAGTACCATTGAAAAGATATTTTATATACTTCCCTGTTTAGAACATGAAAAAGTCATTTTAGCTGTTTACTGTTTAGAAGGTGAAGCAGACCAGTGGTGGACTCTAATTAAAAATACTTGTCCCCAAGATGAAATTGAATCCATTGAATGGAATGAGTTCAAGAACTAGTTTTTCAATAAGTACTTCCATCATATTATTCAAACAAATATGGAGAAGGAGTTCCTTGAGATTAAGAAAAAGGAAGATGAATCTGTTGGTATATACAAAGTGAATTTTATAGTTCTTGCAAGGTCTGCATCTGGATTTATCATCAAACCTGAAAGTAAAGTTGATCAATTCTTCAGTGGCTTAAAACCAAGTCTTCGAAGGGAATTAGCAATAAGAGACTTCAGTAGCTATGAAAAAATTGTGCGTTGTGCTTTCAAGGGAGAACTAGAAGTTGGTGTTACATATCCATCTCATGGTTTTGACAAGAAATGAAAGATGGAGTTCAAGGAGAAATTTCAGAACAATGGTGAAAAGAAGATGAATGTTTCTTTATGCTCAAAGTGTGGAAAGAAGAATGGAGGATATTTTTTAAAAGGTACTAAAAAATGTTTTATGTGTGTAAAAGAAGGTCGTCGAGCAAGTCAGTGTCGATGTAATGGGAAAATGGTAGCTAATTATTTGAATAGAGAAATGATTACAGAGAACGGTCCACCAAAACTAAAATTCTACAATTGAAAGGGAATGGGGAATTATGTTAACAAATTCCCTAATCCAAGGGTTAATGATGATCATCATCAACAACCACTTAAGGAAAAGGATAAAGGGAAGTCACATGCGATCACTATTAGCAATGTTGAGTATGAAAACGATGTGGTGGAATGATTATGTGTTTATGTAAAGGGAATCCAAAATAATGTTGTGGAATCTCATTTATAATATTGTGGAACATTTGAATATCTATGTAATGGTTTATTGTGGTTTTCGATAATTATATGGTACAGGTAACCATGAAAAGTGATTGAAATATGTTTGGAAAGTAGATGATATGCACATAATTAATGGATAAGGAGAAAATAATATGTTTGATAGTATTCATGAGCACATGATTGATATAAGGACTAAGTGATATCATGGTTTGAGTATATCGAATTTTTCAGATTTTGGTATGTGAAAAGAGTAAACTTTTAACTGCATTCATGTTTTTACTAAGGATCAATGGGTTTTCATTTTTCAAAATAATACATGATTAAGGCATTAGAATGTTTGGAATGTGACCAACAAGACATATCTTATGATATATGGGGATAAATGACGGTCTTTACATGCTTGTAAGAGGACATATCTATCAATTGTTTTCCTATAATGTGATTTTGGGTAATCCTAACGATAAGAATAGATTAATTTAGACCTTAGATATTATTTTTAAGGATAAATTTTTTTTTTCAATATTATTTCTGGAATGTTATAATAGTGTAGCTTTAGAAATAGGACAGCCTGTGGGATGGGCGACAACCCGTCGCGTCGGTCTAGGATGCGGGAATCAAACCCACAACCGAAGTGCGACAGGCCTTTATCACCAACCTCTGGCATACAGAAATTCCCTAGTTAGTAGAAACTAGGTTTATTTTATTAAGCGGTGAAGTATAAGTCCATTTTTGGAATCATATAATATTAAACTCACCATAGATAGACTTATGTATATTTGATAACATTTCCAATCCTTTTGATTGAGACAGATGTAATGACCCATCATTCAATCACATGATCTGCTAACACTTCACCAATGAAGAATTCAACTGCATTTCTTTAAGTGATGAAGTGGAAATTGTTCTTGGCACGAACAACAATGTGATTGTACCAAAATCAATAAGTATTTATTTTAATTCATCAACATTATAGAAATGATATTGAAAACCAAAAATGTTGTCCTAGTACCCTCATATCCAATGAATCATATGGTACCTTAGATCATCACAAATTTATGGCTTTGTGATTGTTGTCTTTTTCATAAACATGTTCTCTGCCACTCTCTATCAGAACTTAATGGTTATATTTCTCTTCCATATCCATATTTTCACCTATATTATCTTATGTGGAAACCTAGTGATAAGTTACTTTGGGTATTCGTTATGTTTCTAACATTCCTTTTAAAAATGATATTCTAGTATTCCTTTTTTATGATGTGGGTTTTATGAACGAAACTTCAAGTAGTAAACGATTTATAACCCCGAAAAATTTCGTGGGCGAAATTCATTTTAAGGGGGGTAGAATGTAACAATGCGATATTTTAAGAGAAATATTTTTTTAATTTCATTGATGTCTTGTATGCTACACCAATATTAACTAGCACTATACGCAACACCGTATTATCATGCAGTTACGCAAACACTATTATAGGATTGTGTTGCACGCCAGAGAAACCTTTTTCGATAGTGTGTGTTATATGTAATACTGAGTTTCACTAAACAAGTATAATATTATTATGAACTTACCGTTATGAATAGTAAAATCCACATTTTGAAATTTTATAAATTTTAAATTTCAAAATGGACTTTATTTTTGGTTTTGTAATATCGAAATTATCGTAGGGTAAATTTTTGGTACTTTTCTGAAAACTATCAATTTTTGATGAATAGTGAAAACACTGGGTTACTATTTAAAAACCGAATTTTTATTTAAATAATTATTTATTTTAGTTAAATTTATTTTAGGTCAAAATTGATACATAATTCATATATAATTTCAATGTAATTTATTGGAGTCATTTTATAATAATTTTTGATATATAAAAATTTTATTGAACCTTTCACCGTATTTTACCCACCTCCTAGGAGAATTTGAAAATTTACATGAAACATAATTTTACCGCTTCTATAAGTGGAATTTTGAAAATATGAGAGACGCAGTTAATATCAAGGAGTAAAATTTTTTTCAATAAGATAAAAATAATTTTTGGTGAATAGTAACTTTTTACTTTAATTTACCACGGTTAAAAGTAAATAGGGTAATTAAGCGTATAAATGATTTTATTATTACCCTAACACATGTCCTAATTCTATTGGATAAGATTAATTAGACCAGAAAAAACCTTAAGAATAAAATATTACCCTTTAGTTTCACTTGGATTAGATTTGGACATTTATTATTATTTCATTTAAAGAAGAGTTAAAATTGTTAATATCAATGTTTAATTAATAAAACATTTTTAATATAGGGTTATACATAAGATAAATTCGTTTATAAATATTAATTATAAAGTTAAAACTATTTACTACATACTGGTATTTTATTTATAATTTTTAGACATTAAATAATTTAATTTATTTATGATACAATGATGATGTAGTAATTACCTTATTAATGAAATATTAACATAATTTATGATAGAAATACCAAAATAAATGTAATTTGAGATTTTTTATAAATTATACTAATTTTTTAGGTTAATATGACATGTTAATATTGATTCAATTAACTTTTTCTGAACTAATAATGCTCATATGATTTTCACAAAAATCAATTACCAACTAGTGTCAAAATTGACATAAAATAGTTTTTAAAACAAATATTTTATTATTTATTGTTATTATATTCCTAAAAATATAAGGTTCGGCCAAATGATATAGATAAGGTTATTTATATTAATAATGAACCACTTGGGGTTCTTTTGACTTGTTATAGTTATATTATTAACCATATTGTGTAAGAAAACAAGAAGACACGGTAAAAGTTAAATTATTTAACTTTGAGTTGAATCTAAATGATAAGGTTAAAATATTAACCTAAACTTGTATAAAACCTATTGGTTGAGATGCTTTCAACCCATCCCCACTTTATCTTCGAAATAAGTCACTTTGGAACCATTTTAAACCGAATATGACTTTATTATAAAATAATATTTCATGTTTCTACTAATGTGCCCCTCTCCTCCCTTATAAAAGGGAAACTCCTCCCTCTTCTATTTACGTAATTTTAAGCCTTCAAGATCTGCCAAAACCTGCCCATTTCCCTTCAAAACATCCCTAGAAAAATTATATAGGTTCTTTTCACCTCAAAAATCCAACTCTAGTGCCTTAAGAGGGATCTTTAAGGAGGTGCGTCGAAAAAGAGGTAATCTCATCTACCAATTATTTCAAGTTTCTTTCTTCTTCAACTTCTTCTTCTTTAGTTGTTTCATTATAAAGTAATAACATAAGTATAAATAATATACTGATATGTTATTTTAAATATGAAACAATCCCATTTTACCTTCTATCCATCCTAAGGAAAACGAAATCTCCGCGCGTGCGTACGTACGGAATACCATCTCCACGCCGTGGTGTAATATGTTTTTCAACCACCACCTTACATGGATGGGTATAATGTTGTAAAGAATAACTATATATAGTTATTATAAAATCATACTTATTCTGAGATATTATATCATCTACTCTAATTCTATTCAATAATTATGGGAACAATATCATCGCTCGTGCGTATATATGGATTTCCGTCTCCACGACACGATGAGATTTATTCTCCATGTTAACCATTCAAGAATGATTATAAAGTATATATAATGAATAAATATATTACATAATAAAGCTACTATATTTATGTATATATATATATATTTCATCTACTTACTTCCATTCAAGTCAATAAGGAAAGGAAAACAACGTTCTAGCATACGTACGGCCTACCGTCTCCATGAACGGTGTTTTTCATTTCATTTATCTATAATATATATATATATATAAAGAATATATATGATATATAAATCATTATTTAAATTATGTAAGTAATTAAATCATGATATAAGTAATAATAATATCAAGAACAATATGTCCAAAAATGTACGATAAATAAAACGATTTTACCCAAAACGCTGCTTTAACATGGACTTTACAAAAGAACCGGTAATATAAAGTCATAAGTGAACCATATATTATATAATAACAATGAACATTATTCTTTAATAAGTCAATGACCTTATTTAAATCATTATACAGGTGGTTCGGATACGTACGAAGCATATCGGACCTAAGGTAAGGGAAAATCTCACAATCTCATTTTTATCCGAGATTGTTTATACTTCAGAATATACTAGGGAATATTTATCATCCACATCCATGTTTCCACAATATGTAATATTATTTATATACTCATAAATTTTTTTAAAATCCATTTTTAACTATTTGATAATTTTAGTAAAATATATGAATGCAATCTTTTTTCGTTTTCAGTACGAGATACTTTTTGAATTTTCCATCAAAAGTACGCGAAGAATGTTTTTTTAACATATACTACAAGAACAGATTTTTACGGTTTCATAACACCTTATTTTCATGAATCTTACTCTATATATTTTCATGTTTATTTTCAATAAATTATTTTCTTTTAAAATTTTGTGCCATTTTTTGAAAATAAAATGATTTTAAAGAAGAAAGTATATTTTACTCAAGAATTCATTTCAAGTGTTTTATAAAAACTATTTTCCATCTAAGATGACATTATTTATAATGTTTATGTTTCAAGTATAATGTCTCTATTGTTTACATGTTTTGATTCTTCTTATGATGAAATGATATATATTTGTTTTATATGGATTATGTTATGATGGAATGGTGTTTATGAAACCCAATTTTATTCATTGGGTAATGATGAATGATTTATGTTTATTTTGTTGCAAAGGTAAGAATGATTTCATTGTGAGATGGGTGGGACATATATATCCCTACAATGCATTGGGTGAAGATTTATATCTCATAACATAGACATGGATGAAATGTATGTTAATATGATTCAGTGATACAGGACTGGAATGAGGAGTGAACTCGATTCAGAAAGGGACTTTGTCCACTAAGATGGTATTGGCAGCAATGCCTTGGCTTATATGGAAATCATATCATGTGCTTAATGGTTTTCCCCAATTAAATGTTTTATTCCCATGCTATTTTATCATGATTGATGATTCATTATGATATATTCCTTACGTACTACCGTGTTTTTTGTCATTGCACAATATTTTGATGTTTAAATATTATGTTCATGTTTTTAAGTTCAAATGTATATGGTTTGTTTTATTTTCTCCATTCTTACCCTTACTGAGGATTTGATCTCACCCTTCATATGTTTTCTTTTCCATAGGATATAAATAGTGGTTTTATCTAAGAAAACAAAAGGGGAAGATCTTTATGGGAGTTGTTGAAGATCTTTCACCATGATTAGAAGATTATGTTCATAGTTTCCAACGACAGTAAACTATTACAGTCCTTGAGTGTTGGTTTTTTTATGTATTATTTATTCTGAAAAAGTAATATAATGTCCATGTACGTCATGTTTGGGGACTCTACAAATTTCATCTTGAATAATCATCATTTGAATAAAAAGTTGATATTATAGTAGAAATTTATTAATGGAGGAAATTTTACAAGTAACGTAAATATAATTCAATAATATATTATTATATATAGTAAAATAATTCAATAAATACCGGGAAAAGGATCAAGAAACCAAATGATATCATATATCCTTCATAGTTGATGAATCAGAGGTCCTTTGAACTATAATTTCATGGGATGTGACTCCGTAAGGAGTTTACCAAAAATTTGATTCCATAAAATGGTTCCATAGAAACGGTGGCACCGGTCATACTTGCACCATAATGGTACAACCGGTAATGCTCTCTCAACTAAGTGGTGGCATCGTGAGGGTGGCACCATGACAGTGGCACTGTGATGGTGGAACTGTGATAGTGGCATCGTTATGGTGTCTCACTAAATAGTGTCCTGCCCTTGTTCGTTGTTTTCCATTTTCCAACTTTTTCCACTCCTACAATGTATCTTTTGGAATATAAGGGTTTTAATACCCTATTTCCAATCCATTTAAAGACCATAAATGATATCTAAAATCCCCAAGATCTGGGTTACCCTTGGCTTACCAAAACATGTGGCTTTTCCCTCAATGTCACACCATTTTTCCCATACATTAGAATTCTACCCATATTGCGTGTTTTCCTCTGTTTATAGGAAACCCTTTAACTCACAGCCATTATGGCCACCTCTCCGATGAGAATTACTAAATAACAATTAATTACATTATGTCTAACCATCCAACCATGTGGTGAAACCACGATATACCGTTAAAGCTGTTCAAAATTCATATCTCATAACTCTATGATCTCACCTTTTTATCGCATTGGAATTCCATATTCTTATACTCCTTCATAGATGGTCTCTTTTTATTTCCTTGATGCATTTGGAGTCCCCTTTCCCATGTATAGTGGTTCACCTCTGCTGGTGCCTTTCTGGCTCTTTCATGGAGTCCCTAGAGTTCCTCCCCTAAAAGTCGCACATCCCCAGTTATTAGTTCGTGGAGAAAAAATTCAATCATTGATAATCCAAGAAGGGTTCTTCCTTCATCTCTCATTACTATGTATCATTAAGGGTGGGTATGATAATGTTTCTATAAGGATGGAAGAAACCAAATCTTAATGAAGATAATAAATAAACATTAAATGAATGATGGGGTGTGTTTGATGATGTTGTTCTAATCTTTTATCAATGATTATATATTGTGAATTTTATGGGACTTTTTCCAATAAAAAGTGTGGTTGTTGGTGGTCCTTTCTTGTGCACTAATGAACCCCTATCTTCTATGATGATTGAATGGTTGTAACATGGAATTGGTTAATCACGGAAACTCGGTTGAATAAATGGGTGTTCAGTGAACAATAATCATTGTGTGATCACCCCAGTTTACCAAATGAAAGGAAGGAACCTAATTAATGGTGTATTTGAATCTGAAAATGTCCCTTTTTATGTCTTTATAACATGAGTGGTTGTTCTACTTGTTGCTTATGGGGTGACGTGGATGAGGATGGGATCCCCTATTGTGCAATTGATGGTTTGTGGATCTGAGGTCGTGTGGGGTCGTATGATGGGACTCAACTTGGTTCTAGTACTTTGAGGGATCTCATGGATCACTTTTGTTGTTGTTACATTACAAGAGAAACGGGTGTGAATTCTTAAATTGATTCTTGATTATTTTTCCTTCCTTGGATTGTGGCTATTCCTATTAGTTTCCCAGTAGTGAAGAATTATTTAAATGGATATACCAGAAAGTAATAACAAAAATGGGTTCAATGGGGAACTGTTTTTCGGTAATGAGTTGTGACTTGGTTAAGGTTGATGTGCTTCTTATAAATGATTTTTAATGAGGGTGATTCTGTCTAGGATAGTTTTTGAAACCCTTGGTTGGGATGAGTTCTTGTTTACCTATATGTTTTATTTAGTTCTTATGTTTCTTATTCTCACCCCACCCAAGTTGAGCACTTCATGTCGAACACCCTCGTTTCATGGGGGAGGGTATTTTCCCAACACTCCTATGAGTGGAAGGTTATTATCCCCTTTTCGGCTCCCTTTTGTGAGTATCCCATGACTCTTCTGGCAGGCTGTGATGGCATGAGGTTCATCATATCCCTAGAATCTTCAGGAAGTGTAGCTCTGGTGGTTTCCCTAGGTGTGTGTGGGAAGTTTGTTTCACATGTGTCATTGGGATAATTCCCAGGTGTCTTTGGGTGTGGCAGTAGTTGATCCTCCCTAGGTGTCTTCATGCATGGAGGTAGTTGTTCTGGCCTAGGTGTTTGTGGGTGTGGTTATGAATGGTTGTAGTGGCCCAATTTTGTGCAGGTAGGATGTGTTGTTGTGGTATCCCAATTGTGTGCGGGTGGGGTATAGTAGTGGGACTGCCAAGGGAATGGTGGGGGAGGTGTAACGCATAGTATGTCTTCAATAACCAGTGGGAAAGTGGTGCGGGGTACCCAAATATCTATGTGTTATTAATATTACATTACATGACTTGTGTTATTTGGGTAGTGTACCTTGGTGAGGTTTTGGGGGAGAGTTTTCTTTCTAGGTGCTTTGGTTATCTCCATTTTCACAGGGCATTAGAATGCCTCCCCACTTGTGCATGAGATATTTTGGTTTTCCCTACTGAGTATACCATTATACATACCCAACTTATATAAAACTACTTTCAGGTTTCCAGGAGGAATTCAAAGACTGTATGGGGTCATACTAGTTTTTACATTTGGATAGTTTGTATTTCTATTTTTCATTTCTTTGGTACATCCCTTTGAAGTTTTTTGGTACTGTTACAATTATTATAGAAACATGAATATCAGAATGGATTGTTTGGGATTTACTTTTACTTCCATTTTTGGTTTTGTTTTGGATTTACTATCTTATCTCCCAATCCTTTTAAATAAAAAGTATAATTCCTTCCATATTATTTTTTATTCTATATTGTTGGTGATAGTATCCACTTCGGGGACAATTGAAGGTAGGGCTGAAGGGTCACTATCTCTCATTCATCTTGATGAAGGAAGGGTCTGGAAAGCAGCTATCCCTTCCCTCATCTTGGTGAAGCCAGGCTGTGATAGAATTGTATCAATGGAAAGGCTGAAAGATATCATGGATTTTGGTGTTATGAAAAATAATGATTGCATGAGATGGTTAGGCAATAGTGATAGGAAATCTTGGCATCTGAAATAGGTCCAGCAAGACCAGCTAGGACATGGGATTTTATGGCCCCCCATGATCCGATTCAAGTACTCCGAACCTACTAAAAGACCAAGTGAGGCTACACTGGTTGTAGTGTAGAGACCCTAGAAGAGGTACATGCATCATAATGACTTCTTTCCTTGTGTGTCTTGGGTACTTTGGGGATCCAAAATTAATAAAATGTTTGTGTAAAATTTAAAAACAATCTTCTACACTACTCAGGATTATACTTTCCTTGTTTACCATGTATCTATTTTCCCCAGACGAAAACTATGAGTAGTGCGGGCGATAAAGGCCTAGGATGATAATTTAGCTAATCTGTAGAGGGCGGATCGAGAAGAGGAGGACGAATAGTGGATGAACATGCTTCATTATATTATGATATAGACCCTTGGGAATTACGAGGGCAGTATCTCGGACATGGAAACATAGAGCTGGCTCGAAGGGCTGGTGATATCATTCAGCATGATCCATGAATTGATGGAGTATTGGGTTCCACTTGATGTAATCTAACTCTGGGAAATGGAACATCAGTGGTGGATGCTCTATCATAGGGAGAAGAGTTAGGATGGGGTTTTTTGGATAGACATAGAGAGGGAGTTTGGGGCATAATTCCTCTCTTCCATGATGAAGGAGGAGAAGAGGTAGGAGCTAATCTCCCTTCAGCAGGGGAGTATGTCTAGGATGGAGCTAGGGATCTTGTTCAATGATCTCCTTTTCTTTTCTCCGGACCATTTTTGGGATGAAGAGTCCTGGGAGAGACGTTTAGAGGAGGCACTCTGACCTTCTCTTCAGTATGTTGTTACTCACTTCACTATATTGTCCTACTTGGAGGTCTATATGAAGGCTGATGTGGTGGAGAGGATGCACACCTTGTGAGGAGTACCCTGATAATGGATTCGGTTGTGCTCGTCAAAGGGGTAGGTTGTCACTAGCAAACCTCCAGCATCAGGGCCTTCTATGTTTTGGCTAGTGGGGAGTAGGCCCCAATAGTTCTACATTCGGTATCCTGATCCTCTCCCTTTATTTGTTGGCCTAAGACCAAGATGCTTCATCATTGTATGTAGTTGGAATCTCCGAAATCAGTGCCCGGACTGAGTGAAGTACAGTGGGGGTGGGTAGATTTCGTGTCCACCTCTATAGTAGTATTTTCCAGCCAGGCCCTTTCTGCAGTAGTAGTTGGTACATAGATCTCCCACACCATCGAGAGGAAACATTGAAGGAGGGGGCCGACCTGAGGGTGCTCCTCATGGAAATCGAACAGGGCGTGGTCGGGGAGGCAACCGATAGCCGAGGACTAGAGGAGCTAGGCATGGGAAGTTTCACACCACAGAGGCAGCAATTCCAACATGTCCAGATGTCATTCAAGGTACGATCATCTTGTATAGAACTCTTGCATATGCCTTGTTTGATTCAGGAGCTTCACACTTCTTTGTTTCACCTAGTCTAGGCCATTATTTGGGTCTAGATGCAGATAGACTTCCTTTACCCCTGTCTTTGAGTATGATTGTCGAAGGACAAACCAACTTTCATTTTTTTTTCTGAGGATATAGACTGATATTTGGACCACATATGTAAAGTGTGTTTAGACTGATATTTGGACCACAACAGTAAAGTGGGTACCTTTGTTTTTTTCAGACGCAACCTTATAAGATCATTTTAGGCATTGATTGGATATTCTCTGTGTGTCTCATTATCGACTGCTTTTGGAGAAGGGTTGTGTTTCCAGATATGAGTGGACATCGTGTGACTTTATTCAGTGAGCAGGGTTTCTAGGAGGGTAGCCATCGAGGGGAGCCCTTTATTTCCTTGTTAGTCAAGCTATCAGTGGAGTCAGTAGACATAGAGATGGTGGAAGATTTGTGAATTATTAGTGATTTCATGGATGTCATCTGTGAAGATGTGGTGACTCTAATCCCTCAACATGATGTTGAGTTTGAGATATTCTTGAAACCCGGTGCCCGTCTGATTTCGGTGGCTCCCTATCGGATGGAGCCTTCTGAGGTATGGGAGATAAGAATTTGGATTTATGATCTGATGAGGAAGAGTTTTTTCCACCAAAAGTGTCACCATAGGGTGCTCCAGTCTTGTTGGTGAAGAAGGTAGATAGAGGTCTCAGGCTGTGCATAAACTACCTTAGACTGAATCAGGTAATAGTAAAGAACCGTTACCCTCTTCTGATCATAGATGACTTTTTGAATATTTCGAGGGTGTAGGGTGGTTCTCCAAGATCGATCTGCAGTCAGGATATCACCAGTTGAGGGTGAAGTAGGGTGGCATGTCGATGATTGCAGGTGAAGATGTGGGCACTTTGAGATCGTGGTCACGTCATTCGGCATTATGAGTGCACCACCTGTGTTTATGGTTCTCATGAACTCCATATTTCAAGAATATTAGGACTAGTTTGTGGCCATGTACATTGATGGCATCTTGATCTACTCAAGATTAGAGAAGGATCACACTGAGCATCTAAGAACGGTTTTAGATGTCCTACAACAGCACCAGATCTATGAAATGTTTTCCAATTTCATGTTTTGGTAATGATATATTCACTTCCTTGGATGTGTGGTGTCCGAGTAGAGAATAGCGGTTTCCCTGTCGAAGATTGAAGCTGTTGTTTGGTGTGGAGAACCCATGAATGTGATGAAGGTTCATAGTTTCCTGGGCCTGGCAGGGGATTATCAAAGGTTCGTGCTCGACTTCTCTCAAGTTGTAGCTCCTTTGACAGCTTTGAAGAGAAAGGACCAGGCCTTCTTGTGGAGTTAATAGTGTCATGCGGCCTTCAATTATTCGAAGGGGAAATGGTTAGTTCCCCAGTGCTCAGGTCTCAAGAATAAGGGGTGATGTTTGAGGTGTTCTATGATGCTATAGGCCACGGATTGGGGTGTGCAGTGATGCAACAAAAGTGGTTGATCTTTTATGCGTCAAGGTAGTTATGTCCCCATGACCGTAACTATGCCACCAATGACATGGAGCTTACAACGGTTGTGTTACAATAAAGTTTTGGTAGAACTTCCTCATTGGGGAGTGCATTATGGTCTTCATGGATCATAAGATCTTGAGGAATATCTTTTATTAGAAATACTTGAACTTGTGGAAGTGGAGGTGGATGAAGTTTCTTCAGGACTATGACTTTGAAATTTCCTATCTTAGGATAGGGGAATGTGGTGGTTGATTCCTTTAGAAGGAATTCATAGATTGATGTGGTTCGAGAATCGGTAGATGCTTGGATAGAGATGGAGGATTTGGATTCCCCACACCTAGATGCAAGGGTGGAGGATGGCATAGGCTATCTATTCCAGATGATAGTGATGTCCTCTCTATTTCAGCATGTGGAGGAGTCCCAGTGGGGAGACATAGTGGAATAAGTGATATGTGATCATGTTTTCAAGGGTGATGATCCAGGTGGATGGTCAGAATACGGGCATAATCAGATTTTCTTTCGCATAACGTTTTTCATCCCAGTGGAAATGAACAAGAGTGTTCTTGGTAACTTCCACAACTCACCCCTGACGGTACACCCCGGAGTTTCCAAGATGTACCGGGGTTTGAAGGGTCAGTTTTGGTGGCCGAGTGTGAAGTGGGAAGTGGCAGTTTTTGTGGAAAAAATGCCTTGTGTGTCAACAAGTTATGGATGAACACCGCGTCCTAGGAGGTCTGTTACAGCCTTTAGATGTCCCCGATTAGATGTAGGATGGCATATTGATGGATTTTTTCATGAGACTACCTAGATCTCTAGGGGGTTGTGATGCTATCTGGTTAGTAGTGAACCAACTAACTAAATCAGCTCATTTCCTTGAATCCAAGAAGTCAAGTGTGGTGGATTCCCTAGCATAGCAGTACATGGATGAGGTGGTGCAGTTGCATGGAGATCTAAGGTCCATCGTCTCTGAATTGGGACACTCGGTTTACCTCATGGGTCTGGAAAAGAATTAAAACATGATTTTGGAACCCAAATATGCCTAATCCCTACTTTCCACCCCCAGATAGATGGGAGGATAGAGCGAACCATCAAAGTGTTGGAGGATATGCTACATGCATGTGTTTTGGACATTGAGGGATTTTCTGTATGACACGTTCCACTAGTAGAGTTTTCCTACTAAAATATATATCACTCTAACACTGGCATGAATCCACTCGAATCCCTGTTCAAAAGGTCATGTCTCTCACCCATGTGTTGGAAATAGGTTAGGGAAGCAGGTTTTCAGGGCCTGAAGGTAGTGCAGAGCATGACGGAGAAGGTTCATATTATACGAGAGAGGATGAAGGTAGCTCAAGATCAAAAGGCTTCATATGCCGATCGTAAAAGCAGACCCATGGATTTTGAGGTCGAGGACCATGTAATGTTGAAGGTATCCCCTCAGTGTGGGAAATGGAGGTTTGGTATGGGGAGTAAGATTTTCCCAGGTTTTTCGGACCCTTCAAGGTGTTGCGGCGGGTTTGCAAAGTGGCTTATCAGTTTGCGCTACCACTACATCTATTGAGGGTGAACGACATCTTCCATGTGTCTCAGCTCCTTTGGTATCTTCATTGTGATTCACACATCCTCTAATGGGTAAAGTTGGATATCGAGGATGATGCGATGTTTGTAGAGCAACCATTGAGGACCAAGGATAGTGAGGAGAAGGCGCTACGTGGATGAACCATCCCCTGGGTTCATGTGTTATGGAGGCATGGTGTCCTCAAGAAGAGTACCTGGGAATAGGAGGCACAAATGCGCACCCAGTACCCAGAGCTTTTTTATTTTTTTCTGTTTGTTTTTTACATATTTGTGATGAAGTTCTTGACCATGTTATCTATGAGATGGGTTTTTTTCTTAATCTCTGGATGTGTGTGAAAAGACCAGACTTTGAGGAGGGGAGGAACTAATCCCTAATCGAGATGCATTAATGTGGATGCAATTAAACCCGTGTGTGAAAGTCTATGCCGCCCAAAGTAGATAGTATCTAGACATGCGGGAAAGAGACTCCCTAATCTATATGTCTGGATAGTGACACCCTTATATATTTGGGTGGTTACTTTAGGGAGAGGTGTTCCTATTAGCCTATGATGTTTTCTCATGAAAGGTATCTTTTTAGGTGGTTTTTCAGACCCCTCTCTTTTCTTTGGGTCTAGATTCGATTCTCGAGACCGAGAATAGTATGAGGGGTATCTGATGTAATGTACTGGGCTGTGACTTATTAATGAGTTTTCAAAAAATTCGGTTCCATCAAACAGTTCAACCGAAATGGTGGCAACGGTCACAGTCGCTCAATGAAATGGTGACACCGCGATAGTGGCACTATGACGATGGAACTATGAGGGTGGAATCGTGACGGTGGCACTATGAAGGTGAACCTGTGGTCATGGTATAGTTATGGTGTCTCACCAAACGGTCTCCCACCCTTGTTCTTTTTTTTTGCATTTTCTGACTTTTTTCACTCCCGCAACGTATCTTTGGACATATAACTATTTTCATACCCCATCAAAATACATTTAAATCCCATAAATGATATGTAAAATCCCCCAACATTTGGGAGACCATTGAATTACAAAAAAATTGTGGCTTTTTCCTCACTGTCACACCCTGTTTCTCGTACTTTCCAGTTCATCCCTTGTTGCATGTTTTCCACTTTTTATTAGAATCCCTTTAACTCACAGCCATTATAGACACCTCTCCAATGAGAATTATTAAATAAAAATTAATTCCATCATGTGTAACTGTCCAACCACATGGTGAAACCATGATATTTCTTTAACGCCATTAAAAATTAATATCTCTTAACTCCAAGATATCATATTTTTATCGCATGGTTATTCCTTCCTCTTATTCTTCCTCTTGTATGGCCTATTTTAATTTCGTAGATATGTTTGGAGTCCCCCTTCCCATGGCGAGTGGTGAGCATTTGTTGGATCCTTTCTTGATCAGTCTTAGAGTCCGCGGACTTCCTCCCCTATATGTCGGGCAACACCAATTCTTGGCGTGTGGAGACAAACTTCGATCATTGATCATTCAGGTAAGATTCTTCCTTCATCTCTCTTTAATATGTATCATGCAGGGTGGGTATTATAATGTTTCTACAGAGATGGATGAAACCAAACCATAACATAGATATTAAATAGAATTTTAAATAATGATGGGGTATTTTTGATGATGTCGTTGCACTCTTTTATCAATGCATATATATTGTGAATTGTATGGGCCTATGTCCACAATAAATCGTGGCTATTGGTGGTCCTTTATTGCACACTAATGAACCCCTATCTTTTGTGACGATTGAATGGATGTAACAAGGAAATTGGTTAATCACATAAAATTGGTTGATTAAACGTATGTCCAGTGAACATGAATCTTTGTTTGATCACCCTGATTAACCAAATGGAAATAAGGAACATAATGAATGGTGTATTTGAATCTGAATAACTCCCTTGATATGTCTTAGTAACATGTGTGGTTGTTCTTATTGATGCTTGTAGGGTGACATGGATGGGGAAGGGATCCCCTGTTGAGCAGTTGTTGGTTTGGGGATCTGGGGCCATGTGGGGTCGTATGATGGGGCTCATCTTGGTTACATTACTTTGAGGGATCTCAGGGTCCCCTTTTTTTGTTGTGACTTTATAAGAGAAATGGTGTGAATGCTTAAATTTCTACTAGATTTTTTTCCTTCTTTGGCCTGTGTCTATGCCTGTTAGTATCCCAGTAGTAAAGAAATATTTAAATGGAACCACCAGAATGTGATAACAAGAATGTGTTCAATGTGGAACTATTTTCTATGAATTAGTTGTGACTTGGTAGTGGTTGTTGTTCTTCTTATGAATGAATAGTAATTAAGATGTTTGTGTATAGGATGGTTTTGGAACACCTAGGTTGGGATGTGTGCTTGTTTACTTATATGTATAATTTATTTCTTATGTTTATTATTTGTGTCCCACCATAGTTGAGCACTTCATTCAGAACACCGCCATTTTAGGGGGGGAGGGTGATTTTCCCAATACTCATATGAGAGGTTGTTTATTAGCCCCTTTTTTACTCCCTTTTTGGAGTATCCCATGACTCTTTGGGCAGGTTGTGATGGAATGAGGTCTAATATAGGAAAACAATCTTTCGGTGTTGTAGCTATGGTGGTTTCCCCAGGTGAGTGTGGGAAGGTTATTTACCAAGTGTCTTCGGGATGAGGCCCAAGTGTCTTCGGGCATGGAAGTAGTTATTCTGGACTAGGAGTCTTTGAGCGTAGTAGTATTTGTTCTGGACCAGGTGTCTATGACAATGGTTACATATGGGTGTTGTGTCCTAGGTGTGTGTGGGAGGGATGTGTGGTGGTGGAAACCTATGTGTGTGTTGGTGGGGTATCATAGTGGGACTGCGATGAGAATGTCGGGGGAGGTCTGACGTGTAGGATGTCTCCAATAACCTATAGTAAAGTGTTGCGGGGTACCAAAACATTTTTTCCTATTAATATTACTTTACTTGACTTTTTTTATTTGTAAATATTTCTTGGGTGAGGGTTGTGTGGATAGTTTCCTTGCTAGGTGCTTTGGTAATCTCCTTTTTCACGGGGCATTAGAATTCCTCCTCACTTGTGCATGAGAGATTTTGGTTTTTCCCTACTAAGTATAGTTGTATACTCACCCTATGTATATAAAACTACATTAAGGTTTCTAGGAAGACATCCAGGACTGTGCGAGATCATATTAGTTCAGATATTGGGATAGTTGTTGTTGTTGTTTTTGTTTTCTTTGGTAATTCCCATTATAGTTTTATTATACTGTAGCACTTATTATTGAACATGAATGTGGGAATGGATTGTCTGGGAATTACTTTTATGTCTAGGTTTCTATGTTGACTGGAATTTACTATTATATATCCCGATCATACTAAATAAAAATGGTAATTCATTCCATATTATGTGTGATTCTAACCCCTTGGTGATAGTCTCCACTCGAGGTCCTATTAAAGACAGGTATCAAGGGTCATTATCTATCCTTCAACTTGAGGAAGGAAGGGTTTGGGAATCTCTTGTCTTTTCCCTCATCTTGGTGAGGCGGTTCGTGACATGAACCATAAGAGGTTCATGGTTTTGTGGTCATTAACATTAACCTGACCATATTCCATATCACTCCCTATCATCCAATGGGAATTAGTTTTTATAGCATTTACATATATTCAAATCCCACAAAATATTTCCAACATGAAAACCTAGTAATGTTAATCTTTATAAAACCCATGTACTTCCCTTTTGTCTCTTTTCAAGTGGAAGTTATATTAACCCTTTTTTAGATGTAGAATTTAAAAAGGGGAATTTTCTGAAGTAAACAATTTATTATTTTATAATGAGTTAAAATTTAGAGGATGAAATTTATTAAAGGGCTATAATTTAATGTCCCTATATTTTAAAAGAAATACTATGTTCAATAACATATATAATACAAAACATTGGTGTTAAACTAATAATTGAATGTTATTGTTTAAACAAGACCATTATAAACTAGCCATTAAATTTTTGGGTGTTAATATTATTAAATAAATTTATAAATATATATAAATATTATAATAAATAAAAAAAATCTATCTTAATTCTTACTAAAAAAGAACTCATGTTTTAAAAAACAATTGGTTCCTCAAAGTGATGTATTTATCAGAAAAATTAATTTTTTATTAAATGTGAATAATATTATTAATTTATTGATATTTTATAATTTTATTATAAAATATGTATATTTTTAAAATTAATAACTAAAATTATGCTAGGGTGAAATTTTGTGATTTTTTTCAGAAAATATATTTTTCAATGAATATTGAAAAATATTGACTTTTATTGAAATTTTTTCTAGTATAATGTAATTTTAATGTAAACATTTTATTTTGATTCTTTTAAAGACATAACTACCTCATTATTATTCAATATAATACAATTATGGTTTTTTTGTTAAATTGAATACATGAATTTAATTTAAAAACATTTTATACTTAGAAAAGGCATTTTTTGACAACTATTTTCTATTATATTTCTCAAGAATAATTTGGAATTAAAATGTTCCACTACTGTGCTTTGAATTTTAAAAATTGATTCAATATTTAAAATCATGAGTTAAATTGTTTTTAAATATTATCCTTTTAATTTTTTTATTACGAATTGTAAATCTTGTATTTTTTATTACCATCGTAAAGCGTAAATCAGGTAATTATGGATAAAAATTAATTTCATAAGGACTATAAAATTACAAAAAATCTTGTATTAATTGTAATATATGATTCCATTTTTTCAATAATCATAAAATATTTGGTTTAATGAAATTTTTTAAAATTGGATTCAATTATGAAAATTATAATTATTTATATGATGAAAAATAAAAATGCCATACTCTTATTTTTAATAATTACAATATTTTTTAAAGGTATATAAAAAGAGAATATATATAGTTATAAATATTAATTTGAATTATACCTGATTTATATTCATAAAGGTAACTTATTTTTAAATTGTTGGGATTAAAAATAATTAACATAAATTCTTACACAACAATGACACATTATTTATTCAATATATTGAAAAATAAAATAAATAATATTAAAAATATTAGAAGTAGTATAATTTGAATGAATTAATGTGGTACATTAATTTTATAGAAAAAATAATAATTTTTTTTTGATTTATTATGATATTTTATTTGAAATTCATTTTCTTCCTAATGTAAGAAAATTCAAAAAATGAGTAGTTCTAATATTGAAAATATTGATATTTATTGAATATAATATTTTATTAAATGATATGATATTCCAAAAAACTAAATATTTCCAAAAAAAAATTGATATATCTTAAAATATCAATTCTTTCCAATTTTATCACTTTTTCTATTTTTAGTATCTATCATGACCCTAAAATTGTAAATAACCTTATTGTCATGGAAAGGGAATAAAGGGATAATGGTGGTTAAAACAGAATGATAATGGTAAAAATTTGATCCAAATATTTCAAAGAATTAGTTAATAAGAGGATTTATAATCATCTTATTATTTTATTATAAACATATAAATTCATACCCATTTTCATTGCAAAATTAATTTATATTAATCTAATATATTAAGATATTCCAAGAGAGGACATCCACTCTCTTGTAAAAGGGAACCTCTTCTTCTCAATTATTCATACATTAAAACCCGTTTTCTATAAAAAAAACTACACAAATACCTTAATTAATTCCCTCAAAATGTTATAGAGGTGTTATTTTCTATATAATACCCACTTTAGTGGTCTTAATGTATAATGAAAAAGAGGGTCTCCGAATTATAGGTTAATTATTAACTAGGAATTTTTAATTTATTTATTTTTACAGATACTTAAAAACCACTAAAATTTTAAAAAAAATAATAACATAAAAATTCTCCACATGTGTATATTTTATTATTTTAATGTAATAATTAATATCCACCTCATATTTCATCAAATTATAAATGAAACTATCATTCAGCTGTACGACAAACTATCACCTCATGAACATATGTAATTCATTTTCCACCAGAATCTCTTATGAATGGATTATAATGATAAAATTATTTTTTATATATGATATTAAAGAAATATTTATCTTTATTAACTGTTATTATATCCTTTATCTTCTTACATTTCCGTACACTAAAAAAATGATAATGTCATTTGTGCATACATGTGAAATACAACCACCACAAGGTGATCTGATTCATTTTTCATAACCACATCACATGGATGATATATATAAGTGTATTTAATAAATTAGTATGATATTTATATTATTATTATAATTCTCTAATTATAAAATATATCTTAATTTCATTCAACAATGATCATTGAATAATGGGAATGTTACTAATGCGTACGTACAACCTACCATCTCCATGATTATAACGTAGTTCATTTTTCATAACAATATCTATTATCAGATATAAATATAAATTCAATATATATAAATGATAATTATGTCATTATTATAATTCTATTTATGGTAGGGTAATTTCCACTTTGATCATTGTCAATCTACAAAATTAATTTTGGATAGACGAGTCAAATATCATCTAAATGTTTTATGTTAACTTAAATGATTTTGTAATTCCTTATGAAAAGGTAATAATAAAAATAAAATTCATAATAAACATTAAAATGGATTTCAGGAAATTGAATATTTACCTTATTTTTAGTATTCATGAAGAAAAGTAGCTTACATGACGAGTTAAATTATGGTATGAGAGAATCATTTAGAAATATTATTTTAATGTTTTCCATAAAAACACTTTTTTATCATGTCCATATTTTTAAAACTTATTTAATTAATGGTTTTATATGAAAATAAAAAATTTATTAATGGCATTTTATGTCAATTCATTGTTTCTTTCAATGGTATTCATAATGAATCTCTTTATGGAAACTTTTGACTCTCATTACGAATGAAAAAATTTAATGTCTTATTTTAATGTATACAGTGTCTATAGATTTTCCAAGATCAAAATAAATTTTATTAAGTTTTGATTACTTTAATGATTTTTTTTATTAAAATAAAAAACCTAATTCACATTTTATTTTTATTTTTATTTTATTTAAAATGGATTATTAATATAAAATTGATTTTCAATATCTAAATGTGATTTTCGTATACATTTAAATGATTTTTTCTTTGGTTTTTGATGAAAAGTGTAGAAACAAAAAAACTTATTCATGATATGGTACTTGAAAATTATATGTGATAAATGGTTGATTTTGGTACAACTTATAAAATGGGATGAGCCCCATTATATCTCACAAGTGATATTGATATATATAATAAGATGGGTGAGCGCCAATATAGATTTCTAAAACATTAGTGAATGTGAGAGAGCTTACTAATTAGGTTTCTCCTAAGATATTATTGGAATATATGGTGACGGTTATTCTATGTGTAACAATGATGGTTATTTCAAGTGTGACTATGGTGCATACATTATGTTTAATTTTGGTAGTTATTTCATATTTAACCGTGAGGGTGAGTCCATATGTAATGGTGGCATGAAAATGATAACCTAAGTTCCCAACATGTGTGGTTTATTCTTGTTATGGTAATTAATGATTTTATTTGAGTAAAAATATGTGTTTTATCAATATTTTGATATTTTTTCTTGTATACAATCATTTAATATTGAGTTAAAGATAATCATTTAATTGTTATTCATGTTTTTCACTGAAACAATAGATTATATTATTTTTATATCTTTTACTAAGATTTTCTTCTTCATTCCATTATTTAAAATTCCTTTCATGAGGTTCCAGGATGTATAATAGAAAATAAGATGTCAAGATAAATATTATTATTATTTTTTAGGAAACTAAAACATGTATTATTTTACCATTTTTATTCTATATGAAAAATGGATACACAGTATAATTTTCCACCGCATGATATATAGGTTATTGTGTAATAATTATAACCTAATTATATAAAACTCTAAACTATAAAATTTCATAGGGAATATAAGAATGTGAATTATTGTTTAAAGTCACTCGAATATGTAATGTATAAGGAAGCTTCCATACTATTTAAATTAAGATAAATTTCTACTTACTTTTTAATTAATGATCATATTAATTAAATAATTTAATTTCTTAATTGTTAATCGAATAAATACTATGGATAGATAATATTCAATCAACTGTAGTTTTTGATTTATATAAATTTATTTAAAATTAAAAAACATCCCAGTGTGTGCCAAGAGAAAATAATACTTTTCTACTATTAACTACACAATGTTTGGTCATTATTATGCACAGTTCACTCACATGATATAAACAGTAAATGATATCAGATATAATTAAATGATGTTTTGTGTAATTTTATGACAAAAAGAAATATTTTTATTAAAAATATTATATTAGTTTTAATGCATGATGAGTACATGATGTCTAATGATGACCACACATGACATATAGTTTAAATTTTTATTTTAAAATTAATGAATATTTAATAGACCTAAAATTTTAAAACATGGAATTTAATGAAAATTTATAACCCATAAAACACATTTAATTCAAGTTTAATAGAATAAATAATTTTCTCTTAATATAAATTAATTTATGAGGTGTGAATTTCATCTTGGCATTGAATTGGTTAAAATGGGAATGACACCATGTGTGTATCAATTACACTATGCATGCATATTAATTAATTACACACTGGATGTGTATTAATTATAAACAATGTGTGAATTAATTAATTATACTTCAATTTATTATTACTTTCACTCTATGTGTGTATTAATTACACCCTGTGTTTATATTAATTACATACCAAAAGTGTATTAATATTACATGACATATTAATTAATTACATGAACATTACATATGTATTACCTATAAAAATTCTGTGTATTAATTATTTATAGACCACAAATGTATTAATTATTAATTTTTTTTGTATATTGATTATAAACCATGTTTTTATTAATTAATTACAAATGAGATTTAATAATTACACATAAAAACTATTGACCACATGAATACTATGGCACGTGTGGTTATAAAACATGTAATAAAGTTACACAATGTGTAATGGTGTAAACCACAATACACTTATGAATGATATCACTAGGAAATTCTAATTTTATGATGGTATTAGAATGGTGAAAGAAAAACATATCTTTGATTTTGAAATGAGGATTTAATAATGAAACAAAAAAATAACAATGAATTATGAAATCGATCAACAAATAATTCAATATTGATAAATTAAAATAGGACCACGCTAAAACCACTTAAATGTTATCAGTATAGAGGAAGTTGGTCAGGTCCATGCACAATTATTATTTTCATCAAATATGTTAAAAAATCATAAGAACATGATGAATAATGACATGACATATGATTATATCCAAATAACCATAAGGAAAGAATCTTGGAACCGGGGGAGAGAATCTTTCACAATAAATTTATAATTAATTAGTAATAAGAAATTACCTCATTCATGAGGACATTAACTGATATACTTGTTGATTGATCAAATCTCATATGTGATATATCATCATTTTACACCCTCCAGAAGTGATCCACGCATGCACCTCAGTCTCTAAATGATACGAATATTTTCACAATTGATTTCTTGGATGATCTTGTCATCTTGAGTCATTTCTAATAATTCAATAAAAAAACATGGTGTTGAAAATATTCATTAATTACTAAGGAGAGAATGGTGGTTGAAGATAATCACTTATTCTTGAGAGAAAACCTAGATTTGTTCCTCATGGATCAAGTACTCTAAGAGTGAAATGCATTATGAAAAAAAATTCCCAATCCAGATATTTATAGAAATTATATAACTAGTTATATTTTGATAATGGATAAATATTTGTTAATTTTTTATATTTATATCATGGATCAAGTATTATTAATTAAATGTAGGATTTTGGTGAATATCTTAATCAATAGTGAATACCTAATAATATTATTATTATTTATTTAACACACTCATGTCTCCCAAATAATTAAAACTAAAATAAATAAATTAAAATTTAATCAAATGATATTAAATATATATTTTAAGGGATTGGTTTTTTCTGGGTAATGGATTCTAATATGTAAAATAATATTTTAGAAGAAATGTTCTGAGTTATCATGGTATTTGAAGGCTCGGGGAGGTTTGTTATTCACTTAATTTAAACATTAAATATATAATATAACACACCAATAGTGTTTTCAGAAATAATTTTAGAACTCTCAAAACAAAACCTCAGATTGAATATCCATAACCTATATTATGTATATAAAATTGGTTTTACTCATGGAGTGATATAACCTTTGTCTATGTTGGGTGTTCAGCTAAAGTGTAATCATGGTGAGTAAATAAAAATTATTATTATTATTATTATTTATTTAATTACCATGACCTAATTATCTTTTATTTAAAACCAGTGATGGGAAAATCCTTGGTTTTACAGCATAACACTAGGGATTCATAAATGAACTGTTTTAGGAGTGTTTATAGAGGAACAATGGGGGATTATGGATTGCAAATCTATGTATCAATGGTGCTTGGGGCTCTTGATCATAATAGTGTTGTATGACCATTTTTTATCATATATTGATCTAAATCTGAATTATGGAATCTTTTTCACTTGTTCAATCCTCATTTATTTATTCTATGAAATATATGAATCATCTCTACCAACGTATTCATTTGTGGGTTGATCAAGTTTGTAGGTGTGTGCTTATCTCCCTAAATTTTGGAATTGATATATCTTAGAATATTTCCTCTTATTTCATTATTAATTTGAAAATGAATCGAGTCGAATCCAAAAAAATTCTATCTTTTATTCCACATATTTTTTTTGTTTTCTCTCCCTATTATTTTAACATTCAGCATTTTCAGGCCTTTTGGGTTAGTGGATCAACAAATACCCTTAAACCGGTCATTGTGGGTTCGATCTTTGGTATAAAAAATAATTTCCATATGACTGGATTTTGGATCAGGAATGGAATTGAGGTACATGGTGATGATGGAGGGTTGATATTTCTATTTGGTCATCCCCGACTATGGATTTTGGTGCCATGGCATGATTTTGGGATGTGAGATTCATTTTTATTGGATCGATGAATGGATTATGGTCTTTTTTAATGGATTGAGGTTAGTAAACCATAGATCATAACTCCTTGGTAACTATCAGGGATTATTAAATGTTGTTATATGAACATGGTGATGATGAGTAAATAACTAATGGGTTCTATGAAAATCATAAATACACTACATTAATTTTCAATAATTCTTGTCATGTAGCTCCTTTTTGCATAATTGGTTTACTTGTAGAGTGATGTATCACAAGCCATGTAACCCCTGACAAGTGACTGAGTACGTACTCATGATGTACATGGGTATGGACATATCCAGGTACACAGAAATGACTATAGTACACTAGAACAACTTGATAATCAGACATAGAAAGGTATATGTACATGGCATGGTACATGGGAATGATTGAGGTACATGGGAATGAACCGATGCACAAAAACATGGGCCTAAACAGATGGGAATACCTTGAGTATAGAAGTGACATTGTGTAGTCCCATTTCACATTTTGTAATTTATTTATGGAAAGTTGAGGCCTTCGATATAATCAGTGTTAACAACTATCAGTTGGGTGAATTCCATTAATTCATCCATATGTGGGTACATTATAATTCGGTGTGCTGATCATATGATAGATATATCTTCTTTGAGTTGTATCCATGTAGCATTTCAGGAATCCCTCCATGTGACGAAATTGGGATTCTCTATCATTCCATATCCTTCCCTTGGTGAGTTTTTGAGGAATGTGTGTTAACTACTTACACATGCATATGACCACCTATGCATGATGTTAATATATATAGGTTATGGTATAACCGAGAAGCCTTGGGTGATATCCCTTATATGAGATGTAAGATATTCTATGATCCAACAAGTACGTCTTTGGATGGACCCGATGAGAAAAACCTCTCAGATGATAACCATCAAATAAAAATACATTGTTGAGTGAAATATCTCAAATTTGCATTAACTTGAACCCTCAGGAATAATATTGTGGTATCTCGGTTTTTTTATTATGTATCATATTTTGGTAGACATATATTCATTTTTTGAGATAAAATTTATCCTGAGGATTTATGTTTGTTTATTTTGGGGTGTATTACTATGTATTATTATTCTCCAATTTCATGGAATATTCATACACATTTTGGGTCTTATGTATATGACATACATTTTGATAGAGCCTAAGGAGGACTTGGAGTAGGAAGATCATATTTAGCTAGAAAGACTGGTTCATACCATGTGTTTAATTTGATAGAAATTCCCTAATACTTATTAGGATGGAATATTTTATTAGTTTTTGTGGGATTGTATTTTAAATTTATTCATTCTAATACCTTATCCATACTATGATTGTGTGGTTTATATTGACTCGTGCATTTGGTATATGTTTTATATATTTTTTGGAATTGTGAGGGTATTTATAGATGTGTTCAAGTGTAAGTATCTTAGGATAAATCCTCCCATGTTTTTGAAATATCTACAAGTCACGGGTCTGGTAACACCCTAATATTTATTGAATTTTTTATTTCTAATTAATTTATCCTTGTGAACATTTTTCATTTCACGCAATAGTAAAGATATATAATATTATATTAAATAAAAATTCTTGCCCCTTCTGCATATCTGTCCCAGAATCCCCGCTTCATGATCTCATCCAATGCCCAGGGGCTCAGGAGGTTTGGAATTGATGGGGATCTTCCACGGATTTTTACCTGGACGCTGCCTCGGACCTTACTTATCTTTTGCTGCAATGGTGTTCCTCCTTTTCACAGGCTAAAGCTGGATCTCTATGCATTTTGGCCTGGATTATCTGTGACCGGCGTAACGAAGCCATTTTCAATCTTTTTCTTAGGCCCCCAAGATTTTGGGTTGACCAGGCATCATCTTGGATTTCGGGTTGGCAGCACCACGCTGAGCAGCAAAGATTTTTTTATCCCACTCCTCACTCCCTACATTGGAGCCCTCCACTGGAAGGGACTGTTAAGATTAATGTGGATGCATGTCTCCCTAAGGATGGACCTGTTGGACTTGGTATGCTGGCCAGGGACAACCATGGACATATTATTGCAGCCAAACACAAATCCCTCCACGCACTTTGGGATCCCTCATTTTCAGAAGCCACTGCCATTCTCGCTGGGCTAAATTTTGCAAAAGACCGTGGATGGGACTCAATTCAAATCTAATCAGATAGTCTCACCATCATCGATGCCATCAATCTCAAAGATGGTAGGCTACAATCTTTTGGATCCATCACTCGGATTATTCACTCTCTCCGGTCAAGCTTCACATCCTGCATTTTTACATTCGTCAAAAGGGAATGAAATGAGGCCGCTCACCAATTGGTAGTCATTGGCCCTCCTTACGATGATATGCTCTGTCTTGATCACTTCCCATCATGGTTACATGATTGTACTTCTGTTGATCTTCGTTATCAATGAATTCGTCTTTTGTCAAAAAAAAATATAAAAAATAATTACTTTCCTCAATAGTATGTATAATATGCAAGATTGTGGTTTACTAAAAAATAATATATTATAAATATATGATTATTTAATATAATAAGTTATAACCTATACTTTAAATAGAATGTTACGACTATTATTAAAAAAATTCCTAATATATATGGTATACATAATATAATAATAATTCATAGTTTAATAGTTAATTGTTAATTAATATGATAACTAATTGAGTATAAAAGGGAAACTTAATATTTTTATGGTCACAAAGATGTTTTACCATAATAAATTAAATTAAATAAAATTAGAGAGTGATTTCAATGTGATATATACATTATATATACAATAAAATATCTTTTATATTCATTCAATATATTTGATATACATAAGATAAAAATAAACTCAATTTTATGCTTAAATATATATATTTTTTAAAATTTAGTTTTAAAGAATATTAATGGAGACCCATTTTAAATAAAAATTTTGAACATTTATAGACATAATATATCAAAAATAGACAGTATGTTTTTAATATTGCCATTAAAATTCGGTAATGATATTTTTTTATTTTCTAAAATGTTTCGATTTTTAATAAAAACATAAAAATATGGAATTTTAGTTAAAAACAATTTTTTCATCTAATTTTTATATAAGGATAATTTATATTTTAAATAGTTAAAAAGTTTAATTATATAATATTTTTAAAAATTAATACAATTTATGTCATTGAGACCAATTTCACTTTGATATTTCTTGTAAAAACATAGCAAATTTTGAATGTTAATACTTTAAAAACCTGCATTATAAACATGACTGCATGATTAATTTTAAATTATTTTTTATTACACATGTGGATTATAATTTGAAAAAATGGATTCCATATTTTCAATGTATATAATTTATAGTTTTTAATAGGGTCATTTACTTTTTGTCAAAAGGTATTTGTAAAATTTATTAAAATTAATTAATCGATTAAGATTAAATTAAGCTTATTAAGGGACTAAACAAAACCTTAAGGCCAAAAAAGACCTATAAAATTGTCAAAAATCCTTTTTATGGATATATTTAGACCCTATAATCCCTTTTCTAGACATTGGACCATTATTGGATCAATTGGAAACATGAAAAACGTTTGTGGAATTCTCCCTCAAAATATTTACAAGAGTGCCACTCCTGCTTCCCTATAAAAAGCCATCACTTATCCCTCTTCTTCACACCTATAAAATTTCTTATGATCAGCCAAGATATTTACAATTAACTTTCCAGAATCTCTAACTTCTTCCTTAAAGAATCCCTTTGGGAATAATGTCTTCATGGAATCATTTTAGAAAAATCCAAAAGGAGTTACCTGATTAAAAATCAACACCTTCATTCAAGATCCCTTATTTTTTTTCCATATCCACCCCTCAATATATTTGTTAAAATATTGTATAAAAAACCATTAACCTAAATATAAAATTATATTTTTATGAGAAATTTAAATATTAAAATACACACACTCCATCAATTAGGTTAACGAACATGATGTTTACGTGTATAGAGAAGTACCACCTCACTAAATGTTGATTGTTCATTTTTCCTTTATACCTTCTCTTGGTGTAATAAATGATGGGAAATATGTTTATACATGTCATATATTATATTTATTATGTAATTATTATTCTCTATTCATCATATGAGACATACCATTTTACATTCCATTTGGTGTAAATACAATAATTTCATTTGAGAAAGTGTGAACTACCACCCTCTCAAAGAAATATGATTGGTTAACACACTTCATGAAATTTATTAAGGATCGGTTTAGTGAAGTTATATGATATATATAATATAATAATGTAACTAATGTAATGACATAAATATATACACATTTAATTTTCCTTCTTTCTTTCAATATGATAATAAAAATTGAAACAACATTCATGTGTACATACATCTTACCATCTCCATGAATAATGTATTCTATTTCATTCAACTATACTATATAAATTATAATAACACACATATAATTGATATAAACTATATATAAATCATTTTTAACATCATTTAAATCATGATGTTTGTATAAGGACAAATTATATTACAAATTAAGAAACATGTGAAGAAAAAAACAAATATTACAAGAAGTGAAACCTTAACATAGAATTTATAACAAGAGAGTAATATAAAGTCAAAATAGAACAATATATGATAATATAATAAAATATATTTTTATGTGATAGATGTATAATGAACTTATATTTACTATACATGATATTTGTATGTGTATGACTAGATTCAATACATGAGTTAAGTATATTTTATCTCACTTTTTATTATTATGAGATATTTACCTTATTTACCATCCATACCTTTCTGTGGTGTGTATACAGACCATGGTTTTACTAGATGATTATTATATTTAAATTTTTTGGGATATAAATATCATTTCAATGTCTTTTATTTCATGGGGTTATCATTCAAAATTTATCTAATTGGTAAAATAGTTTTTACCAATTTACCTTTATGGAGACTCCTATTTTTTTATGTTACTAAATTTATTTTTAGGTGTATATACTTACATTTCATATGATTCATCATGAATTCCCAAATTTTCATGATATTAAAATCTGCTTTTAATTTCATTTTCATACATGTATAGTATGATCCAAAGTTACCATGTTATAAGAGTTTATTGAAATAATATCATCGCTTTTCTTGATTATTTCTATTTATAGTTACTTTGATCAAATTTTATAACCCATATCTCATGAATATTCATGAATTTTCATATCATCTGATTATTAATTATATTTTAATTTATTGGTACCAACATTATACACTTTCTTAAATAATATAGTAAAGAAATTATTTTTATAAAATCATGACATTACACTCTTTTCAGTCCAAAATATATGTATTCTAAAAAGGGTTATAAGAATATTGTACCATTTTCCTATAATCATTAAGAAAACCAATACCCAGTTTTTCATTTAATTATTTTTAATGTAATATTCTTGTCAACTTCTAAACAATGAATTTTTCTACTATTTTTATCATACAAAAGAAATTTTCTTTTTACTTCGTATGGCATGTACTGATTTACCCACTGTCATTTCTATAAAGAAAATTTATTTGTTTAAATGGATAATTTTTAAGAAATATTTTTCAAAAGTATTTTCAAAGAAATATTTTTGAAAAAATGTAAGACTCATTAATGATTTTTCATGAAAAAATGTTTTCAAAATATTTTCAATATTTCATTACATGTTTCCAATAGTTTTTTTAATGAAATAATTTTAAATATTTTATAATGATTTCGTTACAATATTTCATTTTTATTTTTTATGAAATGGTAATAATTTTTTTTTATTTATTTATATGTTTTCAATTTTTTTCAATGAAAAATATTTTAAATATATTTTGTATGTTATTTAATAAATATTCATGAAAAAAGGCTTTAAAAATGTTTTCTTTCTTCTTTTATAAAATATCAATTAAAAAGGTTTTCAAAATGATTTTAATCCTTGTTTCAGTGTTTTCAAATTATTTTTATAAAATGGATTTCAAAAATGTTTTCTGTTTTAAAATAACTTTTCAAAGAATAAATAATTGTTTCCTCAAGAAATGTCTTCATAATATCATGCCAAGTTATTATCCATATAATATGACATCTGTTGAAATAACAACAGACCTTACATAAGATTATATAAAGATTCCAGTAATATTATTTCGTGAATAGTTTATGTCTTGTTGTAATAATTCTTACAATGCATGTTAATCTTCCTTTGGATAAATTCTTTTGAAATAATATTCTAATCATGGGTTATGATTTGAAAAAATGATTAAAAAACCTATCTCTTTTTCAAATTATACGATGTTTTGAAATGTTAATGATACCTATTTGATTTCATTGGTTATTATTTGAATTCTTTTGAGCCTGTTTATTTTCATGAATTTTGATGTGATGAATGTTTTTGTTAAATATTCATGTATGATTTTATTATGTGACAGGTGGAACCTATATCTCTATAAAATTAATTGGATAATGATGAGTTGTATTTGATCTCAGAGGGTACATGGGTTTTCGACCATGCCCAAAAACAAGAAGGTATATGGGTTGAAGCCCAAGCCTATAAGAATGAGGTTACATGGGTTGTAGCATTATCCTGAAAACAAGAAGGTACATGGGATGATGCCAATGCTTAAAAGATAGATAGTAAACTTGTTGTATCCCAATCTAGAAAATAACAAGGTACATGGGTTGTATCCAATGTTTAAAAGAAATAGGGTATATGGGTTATTAGCCCATGCCCGATGTATATACATGGGTCATAGCCCAATCCTAACATATTATAAAGGTCATAGTAGGTAGCCTTGAAAAGAAATTTTGTATTCTTATTTCAATGCCATAAATCCTATGTCTTGTTCCCCAGTTACTATTTCATGGATCTTGATGTTTATTTCCTTATGATTAATATCTCACAAACGTCAAATCTTTATCCCATAACTCATATTTATTATATTTTATATACAACGTATGATCTTATAATGTTACGATCACATTCTCCAACCAATATGTAAATGTTTATGAATAATTGTCCCCTTTATTAACACTTACTACAAAACTGATCTCGCCATTTTTTTCATGGGTTTATAAATAAATTTTTTATGTAGAAGTACTAAAGGTCGATATTTTTATGGGAGATATTGATGTTATTTTACAAGGATATAATATTTTGTGTCCATGGTTTCAAATAGAGTAAACTATTATTGTCTATGTGAATGTATTTTTTAATTTCCTAAATATTCATATTTAATTATGTATCTACCATGTATGTTAAGCATGTGCCAGTATAATTGGTATCAAAGGAAAGGTTTAGTCACCCTTTGGAAACATGGATGTGAAAACATTAGTGAGATCCCAATGCATATTTATAATTATATATCTAGGTATTTATCTTTGGAAAAGTACAAGGATGAGTCTACGTTTAGGAAAATGTCTAAGAGTTTTGTAAATAGATAGAGTGAGTTTTTTCCTTAAAATACACCACTATCTAGATAGTACAAGTGTATGTGGCTCTATAACCAATGTACCTAGGGGTAGCATATACAATTAGATGTCTTGGACCTAACTCGGGGTAATCTATTACAGGATAATGAGCCTTGTCGCACACCTAGTTTGACACTCATGGGGGATATGCTTTGTAAATTCACAAACTCATCACAAACCATTATAAAAGATTCAAAAAGAATATCGGTATGAATAAACTAGTACAAACCTAAGGAGAGTCAGGAATGTGTAATGAGTATCGGTTGAACTTTTGAGTATAAGGAGACCACAAATGACATGTGAAAGGTATGTGATGTTATTCCAGTATTGTTTACATTGATCATAAGATTTAGTATTATATTGAGGGGGAGTACCCTTAATACATAATTCATATTTCATATTATAGGAAAGAGGTATTAAAGAATAATTTAATGAATCATGAGTAATGGTTTAAGAAAAAAGTTTTATTGATGAATTTATTTTGGAATTCAATTATTATGTTATATAAATCATGGAGTGTATAATAATATTCAGTATAAAGTTTTATTAAGGATTGAAAACGAATTGTTGAATGGTGATGCAGACATAGAAATGTGATTTCAGGGAAAGGTGGTATTTTGAATAAGGGAAGGTAACCATTAATTAATTCCTGAAATTGAGATAATGATATTTTAATAATTATATGAAGGATATGAATAAAAAAATTGGATGGTATTGATTACCCTAGAAATAATTATTATCAAATCGTCTATGTCATCAAGGATGAAGATTATGACTTCTTATATTTAGAAAATATGTCATTTAATAATTGGAATAAGGAAGAATTCATTTTTTCAAAAGGATTTATGAAAATTATGGTTATAAAAATGTTTTAATGGAATATATGATGAGGTAATTCACATGTTTCGAATATGAAAACCAAGAGATACATTTTGATATATAGTAGATCAATGTTAATATAATTTCATTACATTCTTTCTAAAGATTTTAATTTTTATCTTTGGATGGTTTTGAGGATAACAAGTTATGGAAATATTATGTTGAACTTAGGAGGATGTTTGTGAGATTAAAGTATTATCTTAAAACAAGGGGATTTATGCATATTGGATAACATTTTCGAATAAGCATGGTGTTTATGAAAAATGATGGTAGATGGTATGGAATATCATGGATCTCATGATCCATTGCTTATTTGGGAAAGAAAAATTCACCATCCATTTTCATGAAATAATTGAAGTGAATCAAGGAACAACAAAGGGTGAGTTTTTCTTGAAATCAAGAAAGTATATCGTTTCATGAAAATTCGTTAACATTATGAAAAAGGATCTTGAAACCAAAAATGATATCCTATTACCTCAACTTATGAGGAATCAGATGGTCCCTTAGTTCATCATAGATTTATGGCTTTCTGATTTTCAAATTTATCCCAAACTTTTTCTATATCACTCTCTATCGGAAATTTAATTTTCATCCATTCTCATGTTATCACTTCCCACCTATGTGCCCCTTATGGGAACCTAGTTATATGTTATTTTGTGTAACTGATAGATTTCCATCATTCCCCTTTTAAGGGAAATTTTAGTATTAATTTGTATGATGTCAGATTCAATGAATAAAACATTCACGTAATAAAACATTGATAACCTAGATGAATTTTGAGTGAAAATTTATTTTTAAGTGGGGTAGATTGTAACACCATGATAATTATTGAATAATTTTTTTTTTAAAACTAATTCAATCATTTTTATATTTTTCATTTCATGAAACATTGAAGATATTTTATTTTATATTAAAGAAATTCAGATGGATTGTGTTATAAAAAACACAAAGTTAATCATACACTTCATGAAACATAACATTTATCTTTCTCTACAAGTAACACTGACATTATTTGTCATTATAAAAATAATGAATTTCTTTAATGGAGTTTATAACACGCAATATCGATGTTTACGGAACAATAATTTATTATTTAAATAGATTTATTTAATATAACAATATATAATCTAGATGTTAAATTAGATGTAATGAATATTAATAAATTATTTATGAAAATAT
The DNA here is from genome assembly GCA_963277665.1 of Viscum album. Lineage (NCBI taxonomy): Eukaryota > Viridiplantae > Streptophyta > Magnoliopsida > Santalales > Viscaceae > Viscum > Viscum album. The sequence continues at coordinate 279,079,261 of OY728127.1, forward strand.
ATAATTTACACAATATAATATTATTTCATAGGTTACTAATTAATTATAAATGAATATGAAACCCGATTGAATATAAAACAATATATTTAGATTTCTATGATCACCAAGTTGTTTTACCCTAATAATATAAAATAAATATAATTATTGAGTTTTATTAATTTCTTATATATGTTATATATTCAATAAAATATTTTTTAAATTAATTTAATATAATTTCTATACATAACATTAGAACAATTCCAATTTTATGCTTAAAAACAAGTATTATTATAATTGTAGTTTTATAATGTTTTATTGGAGAACCCAGATTAAATCCTAATTTTGGAACTTATATGGACTTGATGTAAAAAATAATCACTAAAAGATAAACTAGATAATATGGGAAGTATAATGTTTTGGAATTTTTTGGTAAGGTTTCAATTTTTATTGAAAAGATAAAAATATAGAATTTTAGTTCAAAAGTTCATTATCATCTAATTAATTTATAAGGATAAATTATATTTTAAATTTTTTTCAATGTTTAATTAGATAATATAGTTTTCAACTAATAAAATATATTTTGTTGAGATAAATTTCATAATGATATTGGATATAAAAACATATCAAACATTTGAATGTGTTTTACATTAAAACATCATATTGTCTTCCCGACTATGGGATTAATATTATATTAATTTATAACACTTATTTGAATATAATTTTAAGAAAATGGATTCCATATTCTAAATCAGAATAATTTAGAATGTCTAATAGGGTCAAAAAAAAATTTTACCAAAAAAAATAGTGAATGTGATTAGAATTATTTAAATTGATTAATGTAAATTTAAGCTAAATAAGGGACTGAACCATAACCTTAAGGCACCAAATGACATATAAACTTATCCAAAATCAATTTTATGGAACAATTTATAATAGATAATCCATTTTATATAATTTTATTATTTATTGGATCCACTTTGATCATGAAATGCGTGGGACAAATTCTCTCTTCAATATTTACAAGAGTTCCACTCCTCCTTCCCTATAAAAGGGATCCACCTCACTCTCTTCATAAAACCTATAAAAACACTTAGATTCAGAAAATATAAGAACAATAAACTTACCTAAATTCCTCCCATCCTCATTAATTCATCCCTTTCTATATAATGTATTCCCAAGAATCCTTTTGGCACAAACCAAAAAGAGTTACTCGATTTAGAGGTAACACTTTCTCTCAAACCCATTTCTTTTATTTTTATTCTCCACCAAATAAACTATATTTATTACATGATTGTATAATAAAACAATACCCTAAATATAATATGATTTTTTTAAATTAAAATGTTTCATCATACACTTTAAAAACCTTTATATAATGGGTAATGAACATTCTGTTTACATGTACGGAGAACTACTCCTAAACAAATAATGACTGTTCATTTCTCTATTCCTGCCTATAACAGTGGAAATTGTGATGGGAAATATATATATCTGTGTAATATATTATGTTTATAATTTCTTTATTATATTTATTTCATTTATAACAATTACCTTTTGACATCCATTTGGTGAAAAAAATGATAATTTAGTTTGAGGAAGTGTGGACTACCAACCCTCAAATCAATGCCATTCATTCACACTCTACATGGAATGTATAACAGAATGTTTTAGTGAAATTATATGATATATATGATATAATATTTATATAAGAATAATGATATATATAAATATATATACATAAATCTCATTTTCCTTCTTTCATTCATTTCGACAATAAAAACGAAAACATCATTCATGGGTACATACGACTTACAATCTCTATGAACGGTGTATTCCATTTATTAATTCTGTATTATATTAATTGTTATAAAACACATATAATTAATATAAGTTACATTTAAATAGTTTTTACCTTTCTTGAAATCATTATATTTGTATAGGGACTAATGATAGAACAAATTAAGACACATACAAAGGACAGAGAAAATATTACCGGATGTGAAACCAAGACATATAATTATAAACTTGAAAGTATATATATAGCCATAATAAAACCATATATGAGATTATAAGTAATAATATTTTACTTTTATATATTTATAATAAACATATATTTATTATACATTATTTTTCTATGATTACGACGAGATTTAAGACACATGGTAAGGGGATTTAATCTCTCTTTTTATTTCTTGTAAATACAAGCTTTATTCACCACCCATAACATTTTTGTGGGGTTTATAATACTAATGTATGAATTAAATTATTAAAATAATAATTTTTTTGGGTATTTTCATGTCAATTATATGAACTCTATTTCACGGGGTTTAATTTTCCAAAGTGACCAAATCGGTAAAATAATTTTGTCGTAATTTTCCATCTTTGAGACTCATGATTTGTTGTGACCCTAAATTAATTTGGATCTGTATATACATAAATTTTATATGATATATCATAAATCCTAACATTTTCATTATATTATAAAGTTCACTTAATTTTCAATTATTATATGGAGAGTATGATCCCATGTTACCTACTAATACGAGTATGTGGAAACAATCTCATTACTTTTCAACATTGTTTATGTTTGTAATTACTTTGAAGAAATATTTTAACCCATCTCTCAAGAAATGTCCTAATGAATTTTGTCATATATTTATTCATTACATATTCCTGTATTTGTACCATATTTCTACTCTTTGGTACCTAAGATAGTAATGAAATTATTTTTATGAAATCCTGACTTTTCCCTATCTTGATTCGAAAATTAATGATTTCTAAAAAGGGTTACAAGAATATTGTACAATTATAATATAATAATTAGATGACCCTTTTATCCTTTTTATATTTAAAAAATGTTTTAAATGGAATATTTTATTTATGAAGAATTAACTTTTCTACCATTTTTACCATGAAAATTGAATTTTATTTTTTCCACATACAGAATGTATTGATTTACCCGACATCAATTATATGAAGCTTTTATTTATTATTTAAAAGATAAACATTTAAGAATGTGTTTATCAATTTATATTCAGTGTATCTTTTTAAAACATTTTCATGTTTTTCTCATGATTTTTCAAGTTAAAAGTTTTTTCAAAACATTTTTAATCTTTCTATATAAGTTGTCCAAGTTATTTTCAATCAAATGGGTTTCAATATTTTTTCATGATTTCATTATAGGATTCAAGGTTATTTTCAATGAAATGTTATTAAAAATGTTTTCAATCATTATTTTTATGTTTTAAAATTATTTTCAATGAATGTTTTTTAAAATATTTTGAGGATTATTTTATAAATTTTCAAGGAAAAAGGTTTTCAATTTTTTTTTAAATTATATTATATGTTTTCAAATAAAATGTATTTATAATTTATTTCAAGCCTTATTTTTATGTTTTAAAATTATTTTCAAATAAAATATATTAATAAATAGTTTGAGGGTTAAAAGGATTTTGAATGAATAAATGATATTTTCGTCAAGAATGTTTTCAAAATATCATTCCAATAATTTATACCTATTAAATGACATCTTTAGATGTTAAACAATAACTTAAAGGAAATTATCCATTGGTTAATTTATATTGAATAATAAATGGTTTATTTTTTGATGGAATAATTCTAGGGATGTCTGTTTCACTTACACGAATGATATTCTTTTGAAACATGCTTCTCTTCACAGGTTATGATGTGATCAAATTATTAATAAAACTCTCTTTTTTTGATTGGTTATGATGTGATGAAATTTTAATTATATCCATTTCAATTAATGGGTTATGATTTTATGTTTATAGAACCCATATCTTTTCATGAGTTATGATATATGAATATTGTATGGAACATGCATATATGATTTAATTATGCGAATGGTGAGACCTATATCTCACTCCAATTCATTAGGTAATGATATGTTGTATATGATATCCTAAGGTACACGAGTTATAGAAAAAACCCAAAAAACGAAGGTACATGGGTTCAATCCCAATCCAAGAAGAAATATGTTACACATGTTATTTCCCAAGACTGAAAACAAGAAGATACATGGGTTGAATCTCATGCCTAAAAAAAGTGTAAGTGGGTTGTATCCCAAGACTAAAAATAAGAAAATACATGGGTTATAGAACCAAAAACATTTAACAAGTTCATGGGTGGTTATCCCATTCCCAATAAATTTACAAAGGCCATATCCCAATCCTAAGATATTATAATGGTCCTGGTAGGTAGACATGAAAAAAAAATTCTATTTTTATATGTATACCACAAATCCTTTATCTTATTTCATAGTTACAATTACCTAAATCATGATGTTTATTTACTTATAATTCATGTCTTATGAAGTTTAAATATTTATCATCTAACTCATGTTTATGATATTTTATTGTAGGGTATGATCTTCTAATGTTATGATCACATTGTCGTACCCTTATATTCATGTTTACTCTTAAATGTCTCCTTTATTTACCCATACTAAGAGTCTTTTCTCAAGAACCCATATTTTTACTTTCCCTAGGTTATGAATAATAGTTTTTTGTAGAATTAATAAAGGTGGATAACTTTTTGAGGGATGATGATCTTTCACTGTGATAGAATATTTTGTTTCCATGTTTCCAAGGACACTAAACTATTACGATCATCGAGCATTTATTTTTGTAATGTACTAAATATTCATCTAAAATGATGTAATGTCCTTGTATTTGTATATTGATTCAATATAGTTATCCCACTATTGACCTATTGGAGGCAATTTTGAAGGCATCACACTTGGAATAATGCAGGCCATGTGGGCCCTGGTAGGCTAGCTCTGGACATATAATTTTTATTTCCTTGCACCTAACATCTCTCGAACACCTTCCTTAGTGTTTACCATACCTTAAAGAAAAAATTATACTCAATCGAAAAATAAATAAACAAATAATATATCCATGATCATGATAATAATTAATTATTTAATATTATATTTAATAAATAAATATACTTTACTACCTTGTGAATAAATAAAATATTAATAAATATTCTATTTGATAGTAATATGAATATATATTTATATAAACATTCAAATCACACATAAACGTTAAGTGAATAAATTCTATTTGAATTCAAACAATTAAGAAAATATTATTTAAATGAGATCAATGGATACACTAAGTGTGTGACCCTCCAAGACTCTTCCTCTATAGTATTTGGAAGGCATTCATAATGTCCAATATAATTGTATAAAAACAAATAAGGGTTCCCAAGGAGAAATAATTTAACATTAAAATGATGAAAAACACATAATAATACTCACTGTGAAATATAATACCATTGTCTTGATATCTCATCGAGCAGGTTGAATACTCATATCATTAACACATATGATCGATATATCATTCTTCAAATATCTGAAATTAAAATTTAAGTTCACCATCAAAAAGAGTTTTATTTTGATATTTCCATTGTAATCAAAGGGTTTTTATATCAACATTAATAAATACAGAAAGGAAAACCATTCCATGAATTATTCATTAACAACACATCATTTAGGATTCATATAATGTACCCTATATCCTTCAAACAAATAACATCACAATTTTGGTTAGTAAATAGAATAATGAGAGACATGATATATCTTAATAAAAATCATAAACTCTAAGTTTCATTACAACAATGAATAGACAAGAATATCAAATGATAAGTAATCATTTATAATTCCTACATGCATATTTATCCTTATAATCTCTTGTATTTAAGATTACAGATTGTGGACATCATGAGATAATGCATTCATATATTTATGGGAATCAATAACATGATAGAATGTTTAATATATTTCCTGTTAAAATTTTTTACAAACATAGTATAAGTGTAAGAAAAATATCATATATATTCGGAGTTTTTGTCATAGTAGGGTACCAGTATGAAATTCTTTAATGTGATGAATTACGTAATACATTATCAAAAAAATACTATATATAATAATAATCAATATATGATATGATATTTTTGTATATTATTGTATTAGAATATACATGTAATCCGAAATAAAATATATTTGGTTATATGTTACCAAATTTAATATGAGTGAATTCCATTGTGACACTAAGGGTCACACTATAACTAGGTTGAGTCAAGAATTTTTTGTTGTTGTCAATGTTTCTATCTATTATGTATTTTATGAGATCTAAATTAATGTTGGTAGAACATGATTTTTGAGACTCATTTAATAGATTATTAATGGTATATTTATTTATATAAAATCATGGAGACATTATAGATTATATCATAAATACTTATCTAAGAAATTCATGTGGAATCAATAACATGAGTCAAAGGTGATTCTTTGGAAATTTTTGGCATTAATTATGTGGAATAATTCCGGGAATATGACTATAAATGATATTTTGATATTAAATACCGTTTATTATTGTGTATAATTTATTGATATGGATATTATACAAGGTTTAATAAGAAATTGAAAATATATATTCACATTTTGTGAATTCATCACAGACCATGATTTATTGAGTCAAATAGGGAATGTCCTGGATATTTCATATCATGGTTTTAATGGGAAGATAATATTACTATATTTAGAATTTACATGAGATATATTCATAATAAATTATTTGAATAGATAAATTTAGAGATATTAATGGAATATCCAAGAAAATAATGGGGAATATTTATACAATATACAATTGATCATTAACGAATGAGACACCCGTAAAATATCTAGATCATTATTGAAATGTAATGAAGATTCATAAATTTGATTTAAATTTTTTGATAATTTATGTGGTAATATTTCTATCATCATCATGGTTAATTGAAGATATAAAATTATTTCAAGTAGATGAATTTATCTTGAATATAGAAAATGATATTTTCTAAGAGGAATCCTTGAGATATTTTTTGATATAATTATTTAGTGATTGTTTTTGTGTATGGGATGGAATAAAGAACTAAATTTTTGGACTAAAAAATATGAGAATCCCAAATAAAAATATAAAATAAATGAAATTCTAGAATTCATAGAATATCATTATAAAGGTGAAGTAAAATTTATTCCCTGATGATTTATGGAATATAGATCTATGATCATGGTGATATTATCTCCCTTCATATGAGGAGGTGAAATTACATGGTGATCAATGAGAACATATATATACGCAACTGCTTAGAAAAAGTGATTATATTGTTATCAAAGTGGATTTCATGAAAAAATGTTATTATTTGTTGAGAAAAGACAAAATAGTGGTAAGTGAAGGAGTTAACCATGGGATATAATTAACTATCCTGAGATATTGTAAAGGAATGTTCCTCTAGGGATGGGATCACATTCCCTAAACCCCCACTATACAGTAAATTTAGTTCATTTTGGTACATTATTTAATTTTTATTATATTATTATTTTATTATCCTAGTGTGGACCAACGAGCATGTACCCATGTGGTAGAGGATCTTCCATGGAATCCAGAAGACCCAAGATCAAATATGGGTGGGGTGAATTTATGTGTTATTGTAGAATTACTATAGCATCTACTGTAATAGTGAGTATGCGGTAATTTAGTACCCATAATTATTCTCCCAATTTGGGCCTTTAGTTCAACCATTTGGGCCTACAGTTCACCAATCCTTCGGGCCACCAAAGGCCTTTAAGGACCAAGGCATTAGAGACACCAAGGACCTTTAGGCCACTGGATTTTTGGGCCATCAATGGTCTTTGGGACACATGAATTTCAGGCCAAGTAAACTAAGAAGAAACATGGTTAGACCACAGAGGAGTAGGCCTATAATTGGATTCAAATAACTATAGAAACCACCAGAGAAGAACTAACCATATTTGAAGAATTGGAGGGTACATATACTACCATCAGTACCAATCACAATGTAACTCTGCAAGGGGAAATACTAGCTAACAATAATTTTCATTATATGGGTGGTTTTCCACATATAGTATGAATATTTATCTCATAGTTTTCTATCAATATAGACTTCCCCACCATTATCATCATTATTTGGGTAGTTTTCAACCCTGAGGGGCTCTCACTATATTAATTTGAATCCACCTATGATGACTCTTCCCACCTAAAATTGAATTACCTCTACCAAACATCATGTATCCAGCATTACATATCACAAAACCCAATAATTTTACAAGTTTATATATATATTTAGTATCATTAATTTATTTAGATTCCAAATATCCATTTTTTTCAATATAATATCCCCCAATCATACATAGTAATAGGGAATCTAATTACACCACATATATATACCAAACTTAATCCAAGTTCCTATGTAACTCAAATCTAGGGGATTAAATAGTCAAATCTCAAAAATTCATCTTATCCAGGGCATAACCATGTTTAAATTAATATAAATATCACACACATATAAAAAAATCACACAACCAAGCCTCAATATATACCACGCAATTATGTATTCACACTTTCATATATTCAACCAAGAGATATTTATCATGGGTTTGTAAGAAATTTAATTTCTACTATGACCACTAATAATAAGCCCCTCAACATCCACTAGAAAAAATGAGTAAAGTGGAAGAAATAATCAAGCCCTATAGACTATACTAGGAATTAGACAATAGAATTCTAATTTTTCAGGACTAAAGAAATATTTTTACCTCCGCATATAACTCACTGTTGAAAAGTACCATTACTCCAAAATATGGCACGACCCCTTGCCTCTGGGGAAAAAAACTATGTAAATCGTTACCAATTTTCCCTTATATTATCTACAACACTTTATTTAGTTTCTTATAATGTGGAATAAATCAATGCTAATTTATGTTGGCTTATGAAATGGTTCATAATATCACCTCTCTTTTACCACTTATAGTATTTTCCACAATATTTCATTATTCAGAGATAAATTCTATTTTGAGATTTTTCAAATAATTCACAATTATTCTCTTTATCTATTAAATTTATTTAAAATGAGGAATATTATTTAATGTTTTATTATAATCTTTAACAAACAAAAAAATGAATAACAAATAAATACCCTAAATAAAAAAGAAAATCATAGACTAACTGTATTTTTATTAAGACATAGATTGTCTTAAATTCAATAATAAATAAAATCAAACACATATAGATATTCCTTATTTGATAAAAAATATATTTAATTTTGTCATAGATTAAATAGTCATTTAAATATAACCATTTATTGTAAAAATTATGTGGGACATTGGTAAATCATTCTATAAGCACTTTTTTAAACTCATTTTGATTTAAATTGGATTTGATATTCATATCCACTTCCTCAGTTTCATCCATCTATTATTCATTAAAAAATATACTAAATATTTAATTTATCATAATGAAAATATATGGGGGCATAAGATAATAATTGAATATAGGTATTGACCTTCCTGGTCTTCAATAAAAGTCATTGTGGAAGGATAATTTATTTTATTTTGTAATGGTTTTTCCTATAATAGGGAATCCTAGTAACCTTAACTAACCTCAATACATGGTTCATTAAATATGTTAGATTTACTCTCTTAAAATGTATCAATTGGTTTTGTAAAGTTGGAGCAATTATTGTGTCAACTTATTTTGTTCCCATAAGGCTATAACATTACCCTCAAAGTCAATTTTAAATTTCCACCCTTTCAATATAACCGACTGATGACACCCTTTTCCATAACATTATTCTTTATTTTTTATGAATATTAAGTGGAAAAACCATATTTTATGAAAATGATGGTGGAATAATCAATTTTTACTTCATGGGGGACCACTATTTCATTTCATGTCTCTGTTTCTGTATCCAATATAGAATCCATCCTCCTCTTAAAGCCCACTTTTTTACATCCCTCATCCTCTTTAACCATTATATCCTCTGTAAAAATATCAAATAGGTTCATATGCTCAATTCTGGTGGGGGTATCATCTTTTTAATTAGAGTGATAGGACTACACTTCATTGGATAAAACACCCTAACTAATGTAGCATCATAAGAAAACAACGTTAAAATATTGGTCTTAATTAGAGTCAGCCACCTAATATTCACTCTATGTCAGACCACTCAATACACTACATTTAACAGAGGATGCAAGCATTATAAATTCAAAGGTTTATGGCTTAGTCATTGGAGCCTTACATAATTTTTCTAATTCCTCAATAACAAAATAATAAATGATTTGTTCAATGTTATTATTTTTCCTCCTTGATTTTATTAACCAATGAAGTGAGAGATTTATTCTGAATGTCATTCATTAACATATCTTTTAATTTAAAAAAATATATAAGATATAATTAGCACTAATTTTATAAAATACCACTTACCACAATATTTACTCCTTTATTTTAATATAATCAATTGCATAATTTATCGACCATAATTCACAACAATCCCTATTTATTATCTCCAAATGTATTATTCCAAATATTTATATTTACCAATTCAACCATTTTTAATTTTATTAATAATCCACCAATTCATGAATCATTTCAATTATTTTTAACAAATATTTATTTAATTAATTTCACAGTTTCTTTCTTTGTTACAATTAATTTTTATAGTATTCATATTAGCTTATTATAAATTATCAACACATTAAAAATTAAAAAAAAACATGGCGGATTCATAACCACAAATTATAGAGAGTATAAATTTTATTCACCTTCCTTGATTCAATGATAAATGTTAATCCATAATCATCCAATGATCTCCACCAGTTGTTCATCCAATTTCCACCATTATACATTCTCTTTATAGATCCACCTGGCCAAAATGATATATTATGATTCCTTTACCAATATAATATATAATTAGTTAATTTTTATTCGTCGACGGAATGAATCCAAATACTCATCCTCTAATTTTCATAACAACAATTTCATACTACAACTCCCATTAATTCTTTATTTTATTCAAAACCTATACTAAATCCTTTGAGAATGAAATTTTTTAATCCAAAAAAAATTGAACTTCTTCTCATAATATTTGACATCACTTTCATCATAAATATGTAACATAAATTAAATTATTTATTTAATAAAAAAAATTAAATATCAATTACATAAATTAATAAATTAATAATTTAAATCCTCATATACCCTCTATAAATATACAATTAAAATCCCAATATAATATTACCAAAATACCATCCAAGGGTGAATATGACAACTTGAGTCTAATGGAATGATCAAATTTTCAATATCATGTGTGTAAATTTACCAATTTATGATTAAAATAAAAAACCACAATACTTTTCCCACTCTAACGATTTAAATTTCAGGGTCTCAAAAAATTCGGAGGCTTTATATATATAATTGGTGACTAATAATTTTAGCATAATCATCACCATGTTTCCAATGGATATTTGGAAACATATTTTTTAGTGGAAAATGTTAATTTTGAGGTAATATCACTGATCATAATCAATCCAATTTTTTTATTCATTTAAATATTAACTTGAAATTTATAACAAAAAAATAATTATATTTTTAATTAACCAAAATTTTAAAATATGTATTATAAGTGTTACAAACTATTCATTAGTAACCATAGGGATGATAGATATCATATTGGGTTAATGCTAGTGATTGTGATATAAAAAAGATATTATCACCATGAATTGATCTCTATCAATAATAAGGGGAGGATGGAATTGGATTCAAAGTAAAAATACTTAGAACATGATGTTTATATTTCAAAAACCCACTAAAAACATTTTGGGATGTTTTAGCAACCACAATGGAGTCGGGTTGGTGGTCACTAAGATGTGAGAGTCATGGTAGGGTGATAAATGAAGTTGGTATCCACTAGTGGAACATAGGATTTAGTAGTAACAAGGATCCCCAACATTTTTGGATAACCTAAATCAATAAAAATATGAAAAATTATTAACATAATATTTTACTATGTGGTTAAATAAAAACCAATCATTCCCCTAGGTACACTAAAAACCCAAAAATCATATTGTCGTTACCAAAATTTATTTGTGTCCTTGATTTCATGGAGTCATTTTTTCTATACAACAATCATTGATTGGGGGAATTCATGTACAATGGAATACTACAAAATAACCTATTAACCATTGAATCACTCATTATGGGAAAATATTTATTAAAAACTCTCATGGAATCAATTTACTCTTGGAATAACATGTTTCAAGACATTATTGGGATATATAGTTATAATTGAATCATATCCAAGTCATGATATTCACCACTCAATAACCATTGTTATAATGATTTTAGATTCACACCAATTAATATAAATACCTTTTTTGGAATGAAAAATACAATTTAATATAATATATTAGGTTAATTTTTTCTTTTGTTTGGGAACTTGAGTTGTTGGTTTAGTTTGATGAAAATTCAGAATAGAACAACAAAAATAGGGGTTAAACATGGCACACATGGTAATTAGAGAGTCCCCATTAATGTTGAGTATAATTTATGTCCTAATTATCCCCCATAAATCTCATTGGCTTGTTTTTACTAATATAATTAAAATATCCCAGCCAATACAGTTTACCGGAATCCTAAACTAAGAATTCCACCAAAACAAATGTGCATTCCCTAATAGATCTATGTCAAAACCCATGTTAGGGATACCATATACATATTTTTGAAATGATTTAGAATTTAAAAAATTTAAAAAATAAATTTAACATTCAGATATCTGACACTGTGGATCAAAATGTTACGCTAGTTCTATACCGAGTAATTTTAAGAATTTATGAAACCATATAAACAAAAAATGAATAAAAATTTAAATATACTTTATTTAATAATTTTTTTAAAAAAATACTCATTCTGCATATAATATATACATATATATATAAACATCTAAAAATATTAATAACCATAAATAAAGCCAACACTGATATTTATATGTATCAAAATAATAAAAATAAGGGAATTAAAAAAATAGTATAACTCCACTAAACACATGGTCATTTACAATTATCTACTACCTCTATAGATCCTTGATTGAAATAATGGTTGATTGCTGATAATGTGGGAAAATAATTCTTACTTACAATATAATCAAAAACAAGTACATGAACACCATTTGAATATATATTAGGTGTGGGTACCTTTATTCAATATTATGTCTACAATACTTTCACATCCAACCCATTAATGTATATAACCTCTAGATTGGAATAAGATAAAATAAACACTCTTTCATAAATAATATTTTTTATAATTAAATTTAGATTAATTATAAGAATAACAGTAATAAAATATTTTAAGACCCATTAATTAAAAAATATATATATATATACAAATATATATCTCAAAGCAGTACAACCAATATAATACATAATTATATACATGACACCCCAGTTTCATATGGTTTGTTTTTATTTGATTTTTGGTATCTTTTAGAAAAAAATTGTGTTTTTGGGTGCTAGGGATAGGTAAATAGTTAGGAACATGGTTTATTATATAGCAGAACTCACATATGTTTCCTGATAAATTAGACAAAATTATTTCATGCGAAGGGACACAGGCAATTAAATCAAGTAACCCAACCTTGTAGTTAGAACAGAGTTCCACGATTTGACTTTTTAAAACACAAATATCCTATATTGACCATTATATAGCTCTTATATGAAAATGGATAATCCTTGGGGGGGGGGTTGTGAGTTATTTTAGTGGAAATACACTATAGAACAATACAATTATCTATAATATTGATTAGAAAAACACAATATTGTAATAAAATCATCAATGATCACATGGGTTCTTCAATCTATTTCTCTAAATAGATAATTCAAGAAAACTATATAAATATTCATCAGATTATGAATAATTATCTCAAGATGTGAAGAATCATTATACTGATTCCTTATTTCGAGGTTTTAATAGATTATATTATTTATATTTACATCGGTTCCATAGTTTCAGGATTTTTAAGAATTTATTATCTACGGTGGGTGGACTTATTCATTCATAATCATATTAGGATTCCTCAATAATTTCACTTTTTGGTTCTCAAAAGTATTATTAATATTAATTGTATTTATTAATAATAAAATTTTATTTAATAAAAATTTGGAAATTTTAAATTTATGGAACATTTGTTTTAATAAATATACTAAAAACAAAGGGTTTTATTATAATATATTTTTTGTGAAAAAGGGTGGATTCATTTCTTAATTTATAGTTGGATATAAGATAAAAGTATTCAATATTTTATTCTTGAAAAAATATTTTGGAAGAAAATAGGTTTTAAAAAATAAATAATCCATTGTAATGATAAATGGAGAATAAATTTTAAAAATGGATAGAATGGTTGTGAAATTATTGGTGGTAGTTAAATTTCATTTTTATGGGATGGTACATATTGTGTTTGATATAGAAAATTTAGGGATGTTGTTTAAAAAAATTAGATGGATGTTAATCCATGGATGGTTATTTCTATGATCATATAAAGGTATTATTTTAACATGTTGATATGAATTAATTCGGATTCTAGTAACCTTTGAGGAAAAATAATTTCTTTTTTTAGTGAATTTAGTAGGGTTCCCCTTATTAATTCGAAAAAACATTTTTGAGTTTTTTTGATGTGATGGTTGGTTTACAAGAACAATTTAATACAAAATAGTGTAAGGTGTTTAGTTTGTTTCTTTGGAAATTACTATTTAGTTTGGGATAGATCATACATATGAATACTTGGCTAAGATTCAGGGAAATGTAAATGGGTATTCTATTACTCACCTTCAAAAACATTTCATAGTTTTTTATAAACTTTTATTTTTCATAATTTAATAAATGTAAAATATTATTTATTTATCTGAAATTATTTATAGGAGTGTTGTTAGGGGAAGAATTTGTGGTGTTTGGATGTAAATTACATTGGTAATACAACTATCCTTGATGGTAACAATATGTGGTCGTACATTTTATTTATTTCATTTCCTTCATATTAGATATTATCAATTTAGTTTCCACTTTACTTTTTATGACTTCAATTTTTGTTAAATTTTTTTTCTTATAAATAGTTTCTAGGTTTTCAATTAAATTTTTATTTACATTAATATATTATAGAAGATTACTATAACAAATCGGCTCTTTATTACACACATAACCCTGATTTATTACACAAACTTTCACTTAAGAAAACTCAAATGATCAAGAGGTCTAGTGTATTTGTAAATTAAGAACATTACATCACAGCATAAGAAATAAAATACAACATCTTTATTGAAAACATTTTTTACTTGACCAAAACATTCCTTTGTACTTAGCGTTGCATGGGACAACCTGAGGACATGCTTAAAAATGGGTGAGCTACAAAGCCCAATAAGGGAGTAATCAATGAAAAACATGAAGGTAAAAATACAAGTTAGTAAATAGGAATATTAATGGAGCATAATAGAAATATGTACATGAAGGCATGATATAGCATTATTATCATAATATGGAGATGTGAATATAACATTCACAATGAAATTAGCATGAACCAAGGCTCATTGTACATGGAGCATGGGTGAACCCTCATTTCACATGAATTATAAATATTAAACACTAATTGAACTAGAATTATAATGTTCAAACCGTAATTTAACGTGATGTATCACGATAATATTCCTTACCCAATGCATTAGAGAACTTTTAGGGCACACCCTTCATAATCCTTTCACTTCATTAATAAGTGTGCCACATAGATCTTACAACATGAATTCATTAAACGTCACATTTTATTCATCGAAGAAGATATGATGAATACATAAATTTAATTACTCATTCAATAAGTACATGTGCATAATATAGAATACCTTCGATATAGAAATGGTTATGGTATTCACTTATACGATGATTTTGGCATGGGATGTTTTGGTTTAACTTCTGGAGCGAAACAACATCAAATAAAATTTTTAAAATGGGTTGATGAAAGATAAAGGGGTCTATCATAATTTATAACTAAAATTGAAACTATTTTGGTAATTTAACATAATATTCCAACATATTTAAGGGAACTTATATGCATAATATAAAATAATTTATTGAATGAAAATGTGGAGAGAGAAATCCCTTAAAGAATTTTGGCTTGGTAACCGGTGTAATTGGGAGGCATTAATGAGATATAAATGGGATTATCCTCATTCCCAAATAAGGAGGTATGTATTGGGATGGTGAAAAAACATACCCCAAAAGTTATAATTGAATGTAAAATGGGAATAACAATATAAGGAAACATGGACACAAATAAGGAAGGAATGAAAGAGAGGATCCCTTACTTGAGTGTGTGACATCAAGATTTTGAGGTGGGGGTTTTTAAGATCTTGGGGTGGCTTTAAGGGATTATAGAGAAATGATGTAAGATTAGGAACGTTATATAATGGTTTTAAGTGATGAAAAGTCGGATCATGGGTGGTTTTGTATTGTAAAAGAGAGCAGAATTCATTAATATTTCACAAAATTAGGTTCTGGAATCTATATAATCAAATATTCAATAACAAAACACATCCCAAGGTTTTTAACCATGTATATTTCTAATATGTATTAGAATCAATTATTTTATAATTCCAATGGGAAAACTTACTAATATATTAGTCTTTCTTATGTAAAAGAGATTCACACTATTAAGGAAATCATTTTAAAATGTTAAAATATTATATAGGTCTTGGTGGGTCCACTAAGGCACCATAAAATTAGTCAAATAAATATAAAATCACATTATTTTAATGTTAGAACATATATGGGAAGAATATGAATTTATAGTATTTTATTACATCACTATTGGATCATTATGATGTCATAAAACACATTATATATTCAAATGGTGTTTAATTTTTACCCAAAAATGAACTATCTTAGAAAATTATGAAAAAGTCACCATTAGATAATTTCGATGTCTGGAATCATGAAATAATATTAATTTTATCTAAAAAAATTATAAATATGTTAATTTTTACTTTTAAATGATAAACATACATTTTATCTAAAATTCAGGGGATTTGACAAAAAATAGCTTCCCAATCATAATAAAAATTACAATTGAAAAAAAATTATAACATTATTTATATTTAATAAAAATTAATTTGTTAATAATATTTTATTTAAATATTATTTAATTCAATAATCCATTAATTCATCAAATTATATTTCTTAATTTAATATTAACTAAAAATACTATTTGGACTTTAAAAAAAATTTACAATGTAACAATAACTAAATGAATGTAAATTCTTTATTCAAAACAATTAATGCACATAATCATGGTTCTATGGTCTTGTAACATAACCCCTTATGATACCTGCATAAGACCTAAGGGTAAGTTGTGCGATGGTGAAAGACTGTTGAGGCGGCTCAGAGAACATCATGCAGGAGGTAATATCTATTGACATACACTTATCTTGTGGGCGATTTCATTCTAGATTAGCATGTTGAAACTCTACTTGGTCTTGGTCAAGAGCGAATCCCAATGATTCTAACCCCTTTCTGAGATTTGACGAATAGGGTTAGTATGGAACAATTCTACTAGATGTGGTCATCTCTTCCATTGTCTGAGTAAATTGGATTTGTTATGGCCCCATATTAATACTAATTATGTGTTCATTATTCAACAACTATATTAGAAATGGTAAAATCCATAATTGTACATTAAAATCCAAAAACATAAAACCAAGGAAACACATATGTTTTATATAACAATTTTACATAATAATACATTTAATTAAATTAATAGGAATTTTCATTAATAAATGTTTGGGACGTTACAATCATTCCCCCTTAAGAAATTTCACCCTAGAAATTTCCTTTTCTCACACTAATATAGATGAGGGTAACTCTACTTCATCACTTCTTATGATTCCCACATTTCCACTACAAACTTGTGGTTTCGCCGAAACACCTTGACAAGAAGCATTGTCTTATTTCGTAGAACTTTTTCCGTATGATCTATGATCTTAATCGGATTCTCTTTATAGGAGAGTTAATTCTCCAATGGTACCACCTTTGGATAGAGTACATGTGATGTGTTAGGTATGTACTTCCTCAAGAGTGATACATGGAATTAATCATGTACTTTAGATACGTTCAGTGGGAGTTCTAGTCGAAAGGCCACTACTCCTATGTAATCAAGGATCTCAAAAATGGTGATCTATCATGGACTAAGCTATCCCTTCTTCCCAAATCTCATAACTATCTTCCATGGTGATACATGGAGGAATGCCATGTATCCAACATCATACTCTAGGTATCATTGATGATTATCATCATAGCTCCTTTGTTGACTCTGAGCAACTTTAACGTGTTACTGGATGGTCTTAACCTTCTACACCATTTCATCGACCATATATAGACCTAGGATTTTCCTCTCCCCAACTTCATCCTAACATTCCGGTGTTCAAAACCTCTTCCCATAAAGGGATTCATAAGAATCCATTTGGATGCTTGACTAGAAAACGTTATTGTAAGAGAACTCAACCAGAGGAATATGTTGATCCCATCCTCCTTTGATGTCCATCAAGAATTCCCTCAAAATTTCCTCAAATGGTAGGATGGTCTACTCATATTGGGCATCTGTTTGAGGATTATAAGTTGTACAAAATATCAACTTAGTATTTAGATAATTTTAGAGACTCTACAAGAGAATATAGGCGAATCATGGGTCTCAATCAGATACAATCAATAGTGGAACTCCATGAGACCTTACCACTTCTCTGATATATATATATATATGTTTCAGTTGATCCAATTATAAATCTTCTCTAATTTAAATAATGTGTGAAATATTTGTAAAACAATCCACAACAACTCAAATAGAATTGTTTTCCTTAGATGTCTTCAGATGTCCAGTGACAATTTCCTTACTGATTTTCTCACATTTCCATGTTGGTATGGGTAATGGTTTCATCATCTCTTTAGACTTTTTCCTCTCATACATCACTTACTAACATACTAGGAACTTTTATATAAACTCAGTAATCTCCTTATTTTTCTTATCCCAACAATAAT
Source organism: Viscum album (assembly GCA_963277665.1). NCBI lineage: Eukaryota > Viridiplantae > Streptophyta > Magnoliopsida > Santalales > Viscaceae > Viscum > Viscum album. The sequence continues at coordinate 279,098,172 of OY728127.1, forward strand.
GTTGTCATATATCTCTATAAATCATTGTGTTTCCTAGGTTAATGGATAAATTCTAACTATGTGCATCATCCAAAAGTTCTATATTTAACTCTAGATTTTATAGAACACATAATCCTGACCCAAATCTCACAATTAATTCTTCATTAACATTAAACTCTGAGTATTTCCCTTTTCTAATAGTTTCCACTTTCTTCTGAATTCCCAAATCATCCCTTTGAGCACCCCTTAACCTTTCCAAAAGTGATGGTTGAGAAATAATTTGGGAATGGATTGATGATGTTCCATTGTTTATGATTCCAATTTCCATTTTCATCAAATAAAAAAAGATTGGATGCTTTTCAATTTTCATTAATGATAGAATCAATGTTTTTTATACATTGTGCATCTTCCACCATGTTCACTTTCCCAGGATGGTAATGTATTGAGTAGTCATAGTCTTTGGTAATCTATAACCATATTCATTATAGCATGTTCAACTTTTTCTTTTTGAATGTATACTTGAGGATTATTTTTATTCATATATATTTCATACTTCGCCCAAATGAGGTAGTGTCAAAAATTTGAAAAGAAAATATTACTAAATCCAAGTCTAGATCTTGTGTTGGATAGATTTCTGCATAAACATTCAATATCCTTCAATCATAGGAAATGAATATGTCATTTTGAATATACACAAATCCCATGACCTTCTTCTAAGCATCGCTGAATACCACAAAAAGTTCTCCACTTGTTGGTAGTGTGAGAATAGGTGCAGTGATAAACCACTTTTTCAACTCTGTGAAGATATATTCATATTCATCAATCTATGATAACATGACTCCCTTTCATGTTATCTTAGTAAGAGGGTTTGATAATCATGACAAATTTACCAAAAATCATCTATATTATCCAGCTATCCTAAGGAAGCTACAGATATCCATCACTAATGTTTTCCTTAGCGATCCCTAAATTGAATTTTTCTTGAAGGTATACATAGATATTCAATTTCTTTTGATGATTTAAACCATTAATGATACCTCCTTCAACCAAAAATCATAGTGGATGTACTTTTCATAGAGCATCTTCTTTCGAAAGGTATATATCACTATTATTAGATGCTCCTCATACAACTCCTTGGTTTTGGAGTATATTATAATATCGTCAATAAAGACTACCACAAATTTGTAGAGGTAATCACTAAAGACTCTATTCATCGTGTACATAAAGATTTATGGAGCATTAGTGAGTATGAAAGGCATAACATTGAATTCATAGTGCCTGTACATTTTATGAAATGTTGTCTTTGGGATATCCTTCTTCTTCACACTTACATGGTAATATCATTACCATAGATCCACCTTGGAGAATTATTGTACTCCATGTAGCTGATTGAATAGGTTATCATTTCATTAAATACGATACTTGTTCATTATCGTGATTTTTTTGAGCTCATGATAATCAATGAAAAGGCGCATATACCCGTCCTTTTTTTAACGAAGAGGACTAGTGCACCCCATGGTAAAGCACAAGGGAATATAAACCCTTTATCCAAATTCTCCAATATTTGTATCTTTATCTTCTTATGATCTAAAAAATATATTCTATATGTATCCTTGGATATTATAAATTCCCCATGTATAAGTTCAATTATGAATTCAACATCTCTTCTAGGAAGAATACGAGGCAATTCCTCTAGAAACACATCAGCAAATTCCTTCAAAATAGGAATGTCTTGAAGGATGGTTTATTATTTAGACTAAATAATCTTATCAAGATACACATTATCATAGGTCATTAATATCCTAAGATGAGATAATGGTTCTAAATTAGATTCATCCACCTCCTTGCATGTGTACCTAATCGGGGGTCGATTCACCATATAGATAGTGATTTCCCTCTCATGAAAAATTAATGTTGGATCTATAAAGGGATAGTCAATTCATTCAAAAAATTGGATCAAATTACACCAAAGGTATTATGAAGAGGTTCTCTAGGAAGTTCAATAAACAAATTGTGAAAGGGGATGAGTTATATTCATGAGATTAAATGATTGTCCCATTTTCCGTTCTCACTGACATATCTACTTCCATGATTTTTGGTGGTGTTGGTATTGTTCTAATAATGTTTTGTGATATAAAAAATGTGTAGAACTAGAATCAAAAAGTGTCTTCACTATTATTTAATGAATAACTACATTACCTGTCTCCACTTTGATTTTAGGGTTAGCTTCATCGGTAGTGATGGAAAAACACCCCTTTCTTTTATAGAGGTTGTGGGTTGCCTCTGAAAACCGTTGTCTTGGAGAACTGGTTTTCAAAAGTGTCCTGGTATTTTGTAGTTTAAGAAATGAAGAATGCATTTAGGTTGAAAAGGATATTCCTTCCCCACCTTCGTAGAATCTAGGTTTTCAAGTCGGAAGATAATGTCCAGGTGACATTCTCTTCCACGCCAAAAGCATTTCCTCGTCCCCTTCAGGCAATTTCTGGGGTGTTACATTTTTCACCTTTGGCCAGTGGCATATTGTAATTTTTTAGAACCATTGGTTTTATCCATCAGACCATTAGAATTAAAATCCACTTTCTACTTCATATCCCCATGATACCCTATAGATTCTCCGATCTCTATTTCGACATTGAGGGAACATCATACAATTTTTTCATAGCTATTAATGTCACGGATTGCTATCGATTTTTGTATTCTAGGTTTCAACCCACTAAATAAGTGTCCAGCCTTGCATTTGGGGTTAACAAAAAATCCGGAGGTGTATCATGCAAGACAAGAGAAATTTTCCTCATACGTTCTAATGTATTTGTCATATTGTTACCTGAGGGAAAGGAAGTTCCTTCTATCTTAAGTCGGTGGGTGATCAGAAAATATTTATCAAAAAAATTATCTACAAATCCTTCCACTACAATTCCTCAATATCTGCATCTGGATTTGTATTTTTTGATAAATCTTCACCATTGATCAGCTTCACCCTCCGTACGATAAGAAGCCATAAAACCTTCTCTTTTTTGGAACATTGAATAAGAGATCAGACCTTCTCAATGGTGTTGATCCATTGTTCGGTGATTGATGGATCATACGATCCATTGAATGTCGGAGAGATTTGTCTCATGTAACTCTTGATTGGGGATTTTTCTTTCATGGGGGGGGTGATAGGAAAATCCTCTGGAACCATGTTTCTGTTAAAAACATGAGTTAACTGAGAGAGTATCGTAACAATTTTTGTGATTCCCTCTCCAATCAGATTGGGAATCTCATTAGAAGAGTCACCACATTAATCTTCCCTCTAGTTTTTTTCATTAGTCTTACTATTACCGGACATTAGTTGGAATAAAAGGAATGTTATGGGAAACACATAATGGGGAATCCAATAATAAAAATGGATAACATAAAAATTAAATTTATTTACTTAACTTATGAATTTATAGGCTTCAATCTCTGTTATCCATTATCTACTTTCCATCAAATATTCATAGAGGAATTTGTTTATTCCCTTAATAATCATTCATACAAATATTATGAATTTACCAAATCATATCTCATGGGAATTTGGAACTAGGATTGCATCAAGGACCAATTTTGTGCACTAGTTCTCATTCAATTCTAGCTGAGAGATTTGTTTTTGGGTTTTACCCCTAGGTACATTTATGCCATTTCCACCTCTACTTTTTCATATCCATACAAAGATGTATTTTATTGATAAAGAACTTACAATATAATCACCATAATTTTGGTATGTTTTCATTATACATAGTTTTATACATAAGTCTTTCACTAGGGGTTTTTAATCTTAATCCCAAAAATACCAAAACATACCCTCTTATACCAACTATAACAACCCTACTCTGTATTACAGACAGAAACATGATTTGTTACATAAAAATTCACATTATAAAAATCTGAGGATCGAGGGGTCTAGTATATTGGGAAATTAGGAACATTACATGACAACTTAAGACCGAAAATACACCATTTTTATTGAAAACTTCTTTTAAATGACCATAACATTGCCTCGTACAAATCATTTCATGGGATAACCTGAGGAAAAACATAAAAGAGAGAAATCTATAAAGCCCAATAAGGGAGTAAACAAGGAATAATATGAAAAATGCAATAAATTTTAAGTAATTGGCATATCAATGTAGAATAAGAGAAACATGAACATAAAGTCATGATATAGCACGATTATCATAACATGGGGATGTGAAAGCAATATTTAACCTGATATTAGCATGATCCAAGGCTCATTGCACTTTGAGAATAAGTAAACCCTCATTGAACATGAATTATCATGATGAAAACCTCATTTCACATCAATTTTTATGATTAAAGCCACATTGAACATGAAGTATCATTATAAAAATCGTTACCCAATGCATTGGAGTGAAATCAGGGTGCACCCTTCTTATTCATTTCATTTCATGCATAAGTGTGCCACATAGATCGTACAACATGGATTCATTAAAATACATAATTTATTCCATGAATATGAGATGTTGAATACATAAATTTAAGCCCTCAGTAAACAGTTAAATGTGCATAAAGTTGAATACCATTGATAGATAAATGTTTATGGTATTCACTTACATGATTATTTTTGAATGGGAAATTTTGGTGTAACTTCGGCATCATAATGACTTCAAATGGAAATCGTAAAATGGTTTGATGAGAGAGAAATGGGTATCCCAAAATTTATACATAAAATGTGTAACACCCCAAGCTTCTACGGTACGCTTCTCTTTAAATAATGTGATAGCGTGTGTTGTACGCAACACCGAGTTCTAACACACACCACAACTAATTAAACTAGCCGTTGTGAATAGTAATACCTGCTTTTTGAAATCATATATATTTTATATTTCAAAATGGACTTCATTTTTAGATTCGGAATATCAAAATTAGCCTAGGGTGAAATTTTGGTACTTTTCGGATAACTTTTATATTTTGATGAATAGTGAAAATTACTAAATTTTAATTAAAAACAACTTTTTTAATCAAAATAATTAATAGTGATAAATTGTGAATTTGAGTGGTTTTAAAGTATATTTAGAATATATTTTTACCATTTAATATAATTTTGGTCATTGGAGATAATTTTACAATTAAACCGAACATAAACAAGTGTCAATCTTTTGATAGTTATTACCTCTTAAAAACACGCTTTTTGTTTTGACAGCGGGAATTAATTTTAAATTAATTTCTGCCACTTCTGTGTTTTGAATTTAGGAAAATGGATTCCATATTTGGAATCAGGATGTTCAAATTGTGTAAATAGGTAACTTTTATTTTTAGACATTTTGAATAGTTACTGTGGTAAATATTTTATTTACCATGGTTAAAGGGTAAATCCGGTAAATAAGGGTTAAAAAATAATATTATAATAATACAAAATTACCCTAAAACGTATCCTAACCTTATTGGTGGACACATACCCGACCATGGGAATCCTTGGGTCAATTTGGGGACCCCTTGGAGCCACTTGTATGTGGTAGGGACACATTATATTAATAAAGTTAAAATAAAAATAAAAATGGCATAAGCTTACATCTTTTAGAAGAACAATTTTTACATAGGGTTATACATGTTGGATGTTCGATTATAAATATTCATTAGAAAGCTAAAAAGATTTCCTACATAATGATATTTTATTTATAATTTTTAGACATCAAATAATTTAAATTATTAATGACACAATAATGATGCAATGTTTACCTCATTAATAAATCATTTAAATAAAGAAGATTATAATGATTAAAATATTATCTAAAACCTGTCCAATTCTTATTGGTTGATGTTATTTAGAATATGAGTCATCTTATCTTCGACCTCCATGATTTTTGGACCATTATAAACCGAATATAATTATATTATAAAGTAATACTTTCACTCTTTCCTAAAGAGCCCCTCCTCCCCCTTATAAAAGGAGACCACTTCTACTCATTCCTCACACCTCTCAAGCCACTTGGCTCGTCCAAACTCTGCCCAACTAAGCTCCCCACATCCCTCTCCTCCTCCTTGAAGCTTCCCCTTAGGCAGAAAGCATTTCAACAAGTCCTTTGGTTCCAACCAAAGTGAGTTACCTAAATTAAAGGTAACGATTTCTCTTAAATTATTTTCATTTATTTTGCTTCTTCAACCCCCAAACTCTTTTTATTTCCTTTCTTTTGTAACAACACCAGTATCCTCAATATACTATGATGTTGTTATAAGAAGGATTAAAACAACACATACAGACAACTCCATCTAATGGATGATGAACATAATGTTTCTGTGGATGGCAAACTAACGCCTCACGAAACGATGATTGTTCAAATACATCTTACCGCCTCTCATGGTGGCCATTATGATGGAACTGTAATTAAATATGATATTAATGATATATATTTTATATATAAGCTTCTGTAATTCCATTTTATTTCATACCATTATTCGTTTCATGTTGTATATACATACGATAATTTCATTTGAGGAAGTGCGGACTACCGCCCCCTTAAAATGATATGACTCGTTCATACCACACATGGAACGTATAAAGGATCGTGTTAATGAACTTAAGTAACATATATAAAATATTATATTATACTGGAATAGTAATATACCTATGTATCATTTGTATTCGATTCTTTTAAAATAAAAATTAAATGGAAGTAGCGTTCGTGCGTACGTACGGACTACCGTCTCCACGAACGCGATGAGATTCATTCTCCATCGTATCCATTCAAGTATAATTATCATTTAATTATTTAAAAATGATGTTTAAGGACTTGATATCATTCTGGATTTGAATAATATACAACTTATCCTTTACAAACATGTCTTACGTAACAAAACATACAAAAGCAAACAAGTAAGTTCACACCCGAAACAGCGATAATACTAAGATATTATTATCAAATCAATATTAAAAGATCATATATGATATCATATTAATGTATATGATTCTTGTATAATTTAGTAACAATTATTTCACTATTATACAGGAGGTTAACCTACCCCAACCAAGGAAAAGTACAAGGTAAGGGTTTATTTCACAATCTCTTCATTATCTGAGGTTGTTTATATGTAATAATCTACTGGGATCTCTTTATCATCCACATCCATGTTTCTTAAAAATGTATTTCAAAACATTTTTACTATTTACTAGAATATGAGTTAAAGTCATTTATACCCTTTTTGACTTTTATAAGTGGTTTATAAAGGAATCTTTCCGTCGTTTTCAAAACAAGGTCCCTTTTTAACCTTTTCGACAGAATTGAGGTAAGAATGTTTTTTTTAACTTATACGGCGGGTGCGGTTATTTTCCGCCGTTATAAAATCATCGAAGCTTTCCATACAAGCTTATAAGGATATTTTCAAAGAAAATGTTTTATTTTATATGGATCTTAAATGATTTCAAAATAAAAGGAGATACTTCTTTAAAAAGAATTTTGATTTCATCTATGTCAACATCCTTTGATGGATTTTAAGATTATTTGAAGTTGATTTATTATGATACAAAACTTCTATATTGTATTGAAGGTTTTGTGATATGTTTGACTATGGATGTGCTATTTTTATACCATTCATAGTTTATGGTGAAATTATTGACATTTCGTATGCTAGTTTTAATACGAATGTTTATGATATGTTTAAACCTTTTCATATGGGAATGCATTGGACTTATTAAGTGACGGGTGGAGCCCGCTATAGCTCCTCGATGCATCGGTAGGTCTCATGAGACAAACTAGTGTCTTGGCACAAGGCCTTGACAAAATCTTATTTGTAGTCTTGGCACGAGGCCTTGGCTATGTGGTTATGATAGTCTGGCATTATGCATTCCAACATTATGAAAGTGGTTATTGATTTTTGCATGTGATTATTCGATTAGTAGAATATCCATGTGAATAATTAAATGGCATTATTTCATTTTATTTATGCCATACCATGTTGAAAGTTCATATTTAAAAGGCTTTTGTTTTAGTTATACATTGCCTTAAATGTTTATTCTTTCCGCTATATTGTTATCCTTACTGGGCATTTGAGCTCACCCCTTTTCTATGTTTTATTTTTCCCAGGATGTGAAGAAGTAAGTTATGAATGACCTGCAGGGATTTCATGAGGGGATAATAGTGTGGTCTATGGAGACATTATGTTGTTGTAGTAGTTTTTCATTTTATAATGTAATGTAAAACTTATGAATATATCTGGCATTTTCCAAGGCTACTAAACCAATCGGTCTTTCGAGATTTGATCTTTCTTATGATCATGCCAATGTTATGTAATAATGCACCGACTCTGGGTAACTGGGGTCGGGGCGTTACAGTTGGTATCAGAGGAAGTTTAGTACAAACCTTGGAAGCTAGATTTAGATAAACTCTGATTAGAGCACGTAGACCTAAGATGAACATTGAGGATTAGTGTAGAAGAACGTCCTAGAATTTTGGTATTGTAGAGATTTTGTGAGTTTTCCGAGCAATACATCCCTGTCTGGATACAAGCAGGTAGAGGCGGCTCTGGCACAGATGTACCTAGGGGTAAAACCCAAAAACACCGCTTTGAGCTAGACTCGAACGGGAACTGGTGCACGACAACGGGCCTTGCTGCACTCTTGGTTACGACACTCCCGGGGGATATGCTTAGGATAACTCACACTATCTTTACAAATCATTATGAAGGGTTTATGAGTATATACTTCCTCAAAGAAAACATTTTTATGATTATGGATTATATCCATAAATAGTTCAATTTATGTTAAGTGTTTTATAAGTATGGGATTATGTATTTTGATTCATAAACTGATCTAGTTTATGCCATTGTTTAGAAATGGCGCCTAGTGGAAGAAATGGAAACCGTATCAATGCACGCACTCCATGTAGGGATTTCCCTCCTGCTCAAGATAATTATAGTGGGGCTGGTGATGCAACTAGTGTCGATCAGCTAATCACCATACTGGGACAACTTACTCAGGTTATGAATAATAACCTTACCCGTATGGAGCACCCTGATCCGCAACGTGGAGGATCAATGTTAGATCGATTCATGAGGCAACAACCACCAACGTTCAATGGGAATACAAATCCCTCAGTAGCTGAGCAATGGATATTTTCCCTAGAGAAAATATTTCAGGCGTTGGGGAGCAGTGAAAGGGAAAAAGTTATCATGGCAGTTTACCGCCTCACTGGAGATGCTGATCAATGGTGGTCATTGATTCAAAATACGAAGGAAGATGATGAAGTATCAAATATGGAATGGAGGGAGTTCAAAGATCTGTTTTTAGAAAAATACTTTCCTCGCGACCATCGAGCAGATATGGAAAGGCAATTTCTGAGTCTGAGACAAAATGAGGATGATAATGTCACAAAGTATGAGGCTAACTTTACAAGGTTAGCGAGGTATGCTGGAGATTATATTCGCAACCCAAGAAGTAAGATTGATGGTTTCTTTGATGGGTTAAAACCATTTCTCCGTCGAGCATTAGTCTCACAATCCTTTTCATCGTACGAAGACATTGTCTCATGTGCTATCAAGACCGAAAAAGAATTCTCTAAGTCTTATGACTTTAAAGCAAAGCAAGAGAAGAAGAGACCTGCTGATCAATCTGGGAATGGAAATAAGGGGAAGAAGGGAAAGGTTGAATATCCATCTTGTGGTAAATGCGGGAAGAAACATCCTGGTACTTGCCTGAAGGGAATGGGAGTCTGTTACAAGTGTGGTGAAAAAGGCCACCAAGCTCATGATTGCAAGGGGAAGAAGGAAGCTACCAACGTTCAGTGCTACAATTGCAGGGAGATGGGGCATTATGAAAATGCATGCCCTAAGCGTCAGGAGAACTTACCTCAGAAAAGGCCAAGGGATCAAGGCCAGGCTTATGCTATCACTACTGCTGAGGTAGAAGCTCCGAAAGACGTGGTGGCAGGTAATTTAATGGTTTCCTCAAGTTTAGCAAATGCATTATTTGATTCTGGATCATCGCATTGTTTCATATCTTCCCAGTTTGCTAAGAAAATTAGATATTTCCAATTTGATTTAATAAGGGAGTTTTCTGTTAAAACTCCTAAGGGAAGTATCGTTGCAACAAAGTTTTGTGAATCAGTCCCCATTAGAGCACATAAATTTTCTTTATCTGCTGATTTCATCGTCATACCTATGATTGAGTTTGATATAATCCTCGGTATGGACTGGCTTTCAGACTATGATGCGAAGATTTATTGTAAGAAGAAAGAGGTTACGATTCTTGATGATAATGATAAGGAGCACCTTATTTTTAGAGCAGAATCGTCACCACCTAATTCTTATTTAGATCCACCCCCAGTAGCTCAACTAAATTCAATTATTGGGGAGGAAGAGAATGAAGTAACTATCGGTGAGGAAAGGAATGTTCAAATAGAGGATGTACCTGTTGTGAAAGAATTTGTAGATGTATTCCCGGAAGATTTACCTGGACATCCTCCAGAACGAGAAGTTGAGTTTTCCATTGATTTGATTCCTGGATCAAGGCCTATATCGAAGACCCCTTATAGAATGGCCACTGTAGAGTTAGTCGAACTAAAGAAACAACTAGAGGAATTGAGTAATAAGGGATTTATTCGCCCTAGTGTTTCTCCATGGGGAGCCCCTGTTCTTTTTGTTAAAAAGAAAGATGGATCTATGAGGTTATGTATCGACTACAGGGAGATCAATGCTATAACGATAAAGAACAAGTATCCCCTACCTCGTATTGATGATTTATTTGACCAACTGCATGGAGCTCAATACTTTTCAAAGATTGACCTTCGATCTGGATACCATCAGTTGTGTGTGAAGAAGGAAGACATTCCGAAGACAGCATTTCGAACCAGGTACGGGCATTACGAGTTTACTGTAATGCCGTTTGGATTGACTAATGCACCCTCTGTATTCATGGATCTGATGAATAGAATTTTCAAGGAGTATCTCGATGAATTTGTGGTGGTATTTATTGATGATATCTTGGTATACTCCAAAACCTACGAAGATCATGAAAATCACTTGCGCATTATCTTGAAGACTCTGAGGAGGCATGAATTATATGGGAAGTTTAGCAAGTGTGAATTCTGGCTTCAGGAGATTTCTTTTCTTGGCCATATTGTCTCTAAAGATGGAATCTCTGTTGACCCTTCTAAGACCAAAGCAATCCAAGAATGGCCAGCACCTACGAGTATAACTGAGGTATGCAGTTTTATTGGTTTGGCAGGTTATTATCGACGTTTCGTCCAGAATTTTGCCCGATTGGCTAACCCATTAACGAAGCTCACACGTAAAGGGGTTAAATTTGTTTGGACAAAAGAGTGTGAATAATGTTTCGAAGAACTGAAGAGAATATTAGTCAATGCTCCTATATTGACTCTACCATCGGGGAATGATGGGTTCGTTATTTATAGTGATGCATCAAAGAAAGGACTTGGTTGTGTCCTCATGCAGAATGATAGAGTTATTGCCTATGCATCACGACAGTTGAAAATTCATGAACAAAACTATCCTACTCATGATCTTGAGTTAGCAGTTGTGATCATTGCTTTGAAGATATGGAGGCACTACCTCTATGGTGAAAAATGTGAGATTTATACTGATCACAAGAGTTTGAAGTATATTTTCTCACAAAAAGAACTCAACATGAGGCAAAGGAGATGGCTTGAATTACTCAAGGATTATGATTGTACGATACACTACCACCCGGGGAAGGCAAACAAGGTGGCAGATGCTTTGAGCAGAAAAGACCATGGAGTTTTGAACATGATGAGAATTGAAAGGGATCCAATTTTCATGGATCTAGTGAAGATGGACATGGGAATAACCAGGGAAGGTGAAACATCAATGCTTTTTCAAATGGTTGCCAAACCATCTTTACTAGAAAGGATTAAGTGTTCTCAGACCGATGATGAAGAATTTCAGAAGAAGATTAAAGATGTGAATGATGGGAGATTGAGAGACTTTGTGTATGAAGATGGAACTTTGAAATTTGGAAAGAGACTTTGTGTTCCCGATTTACCTGATCTGAAAAGGGAATTGATAGATAATGCTCATAGTTCCAATTTCTCTATACACCCTGGGAGCACCAAAATGTATAGAGATTTGAAGGAACATTTTTGGTGGGACAACATGAAGAGGGAGATTGCTGATTTTGTATCAAGATGTATGGTTTGTCACCAAGTGAAAGCTGGAAGGCAACAGCCTGGAGGAGTCATGCAACCTCTTCCCATACCGGAGTGGAAATGGGACAATATTACGATGGACTTTGTCATGGGGCTACCAAAGACTCCTAGAAGGAACGATGCAATATGGGTTATTGTTGATCGTCTTACCAAGTCAGCACATTTTCTTGCTATAAGAGAAGATCTACCCCTGGAACGTCTAGCAAGACTATATATTAATGAAGTTGTTAGACTTCATGGAGTACCCCTATCAATTGTTTCTGATCGTGATCCCCGTTTTACTTCAAGGTTTTGGAAAAGTCTTCAGAAATCCCTGAATACTGAACTTCATTTGAGCACTGCTTACCACCCTCAGACAGACGGACAATCAGAACGGACTATTCAGACCTTAGAAGACATGTTGAGATCTTGCTCACTTGACTTTCAGGGTATGTGGGATCAATATTTACCACTGGTAGAATTTTCCTATAACAATAGCTTCCATTCGAGTATACAGATGGCACCATATGAAGCGTTATACGGAAAGCGATGTCGTACACCAACCTGTTGGGATGTCGTTGGTGAAAGAAAACTTGTAGGCCCAGAGCTGGTGGAGGAAACGGTGGAAAAGGTGAAAGTAATCCAAAATCACATCAAAGCAGCTCAAAGTAGGCAGAAGAGCTATGCCAATAATCGAAGGAAGGATTTGGAATTTCAAGTCGGTGATCATGTTTTTCTGAAGGTATCTCCGTGGAAGGGAGTCATACGTTTTGGTAAGAACGGTAAATTGAGTCCCAGGTACATCGGACCTTTCGAAATTCTAGAACGAATTGGGGTTGTAGCTTACCGATTGGCAATGCCGCCAAGTCTCTCCAAAGTTCACGATGTGTTCCACGTATCTCTATTGAGGAAATACATGCCTGATCCGACGCATGTACTCACCTATGAGGAATTAGAACTGGAACCCGATCTGTCTTATTGCGAAGATCCCGTCAAGATTCTTGATACAAGAGAACAAGTACTGAGAAACCGGAGGACGCGTCTGGTAAAAGTTTTGTGGAGAAACCATAAGATGGAAGAGGCAACGTGGGAACCCGAGGAACTTATGATGAAGAACCACCCGAGTCTTTTTATGCAGTAATACCCTAGAAATTGCGAGGACGCAATTATTTGAAGGAGGGGAGAATGTAACACCCCAAGCTTCTACGGTACGCTTCTCTTTGAATAATGTGATAGCGTGTGTTGTACGCAACACCGAGTTCTAACACACACCACAACTAATTAAACTAGCCGTTGTGAATAGTAATACCTACTTTTTGAAATCATATATATTTTATATTTCAAAATGGACTTCATTTTTAGATTCGGAATATCAAAATTAGCCTAGGGTGAAATTTTGGTACTTTTCGGATAACTTTTATATTTTGATGAATAGTGAAAATTACTAAATTTTAATTAAAAACAACTTTTTTAATCAAAATAATTAATAGTGATAAATTGTGAATTTGAGTGGTTTTAAAGTATATTTAGAATATATTTTTACCATTTAATATAATTTTGGTCATTGGAGATAATTTTACAATTAAACCGAACATAAACAAGTGTCAATCTTTTGATAGTTATTACCTCTTAAAAACACGCTTTTTGTTTTGACAGTGGGAATTAATTTTAAATTAATTTCTGCCACTTCTGTGTTTTGAATTTAGGAAAATGGATTCCATATTTGGAATCAGGATGTTCAAATTGTGTAAATAGGTAACTTTTATTTTTAGACATTTTGAATAGTTACTGTGGTAAATATTTTATTTACCATGGTTAAAGGGTAAATCCGGTAAATAAGGGTTAAAAAATAATATTATAATAATACAAAATTACCCTAAAACGTGTCCTAACCTTATTGGTGGACACATACCCGACCATGGTCATCCTTGGGTCAATTTGGGGACCCCTTGGAGCCACTTGTATGTGGTAGGGACACATTATATTAATAAAGTTAAAAAAAAAATAAAAATGGCATAAGCTTACATCTTTTAGAAGAACAATTTTTACATAGGGTTATACATGTTGGATTTTCGATTATAAATATTCATTAGAAAGCTAAAAAGATATCCTACATAATGATATTTTATTTATAATTTTTAGACATCAAATAATTTAAATTATTAATGACACAATAATGATGCAATGTTTACCTCATTAATAAATCATTTAAATAAATAAGATTATAATGATTAAAATATTATCTAAAACATGTCCAATTCTTATTGGTTGATGTTATTTAGAATATGAGTCATCTTATCTTCGACCTCAATGATTTTTGGACCATTATAAACCGAATATAATTATATTATAAAGTAATACTTTCACTCTTTCCTAAAGAGCCCCTCCTCCCCCTTATAAAAGGAGACCACTTCTACTGATTCCTCACACCTCTCAAGCCACTTGGCTCGTCCAAACTCTTCCCAACTAATCTGCCCACATCCCTCTCCTCCACCTTGAAGCTTCCCCTTAGGCAGAAAGCATTTCAACAAGTCCTTTGGTTCCAACCAAAGTGAGTTACCTAAATTAAAGGTAACGATTTCTCTTAAATTATTTTCATTTATTTTGCTTCTTCAACCCCCAAACTCTTTTTATTTCCTTTCTTTTGTAACAACACCAGTATCCTCAATATACTAGGATGTTGTTATGAGAAGGATTAAAACAACAAATAAACACAACTCCATCTAATGGATGATGAACATAATGTTTCTGTGGATGGCAAACTAACGCCTCACGAAACGATGATTGTTCAAATACATCTTACCACCTCTCATGGTGGCCATTATGATGGCACTGTAATTAAATATGATATTAATGATATATATTTTATATATAATCTTCTGTAATTCCATTTTATTTCATACCATTATTCGTTTCATGTTGTATATACATACGATAATTTCATTTGAGGAAGTGCGGACTACCGCCCCCTTAAAATGATATGACTCGTTCATACCACACATGGAACGTATAAAGGATGGTGTTAATGAACTTAAGTAACATATATAAAATATTATATTATACTGGAATAGTAATATACCTATGTATCATTTGTATTCGATTCTTTTAAAATAAAAATTAAATGGAAGTAGCGTTCGTGCGTACGTACGGACTACCGTCTCCACGAACGCGATGAGATTCATTCTCCATCGTATCCATTCAAGTATAATTATCATTTAATTATTTAAAAATGATGTTTAAGGACTTGATATCATTCTGGATTTTAATAATATACAACTTATCCTTTACAAACATGTCTTACGTAACAAAACATACAAAAGCAAACAAGTAAGTTCACACCCGAAACAGCGCTAATACTAAGATATTATTATCAAATCAATATTAAAAGATCATATATGATATCATATTAATGTATATGATTCTTGTATAATTTAGTAACAATTATTTCACTATTATACAGGAGGTTAACCTACCCCAACCAAGGAAAAGTACAAGGTAAGGGTTTATTTCACAATCTCTTCATTATCTGAGGTTGTTTATATGTAATAATCTACTGGGATCTCTTTATCATCCACATCCATGTTTCTTAAAAATGTATTTCAAAACATTTTTACTATTTACTAGAATATGAGTTAAAGTCATTTATACCCTTTTTGACTTTTATAAGTGGTTTATAAAGGAATCTTTCCGTCGTTTTCAAAACAAGGTCCCCTTTTAACCTTTTCGACAGAATTGAGGTAAGAATGTTTTTTTTAACTTATACGGCGGGTGCGGTTATTTTCCGCCGTTATAAAATCGTAGAAGATTTCCATACAAGCTTATAAGGATATTTTCAAAGAAAATGTTTTATTTTATATGGATCTTAAATGATTTCAAAATAAAAGGAGATACTTCTTTAAAAAGAATTTTGATTTCATCTATGTCAACATCCTTTGATGGATTTTAAGATTATTTGAAGTTGATTTATTATGATACAAAACTTCTATATTGTATTGAAGGTTTTGTGATATGTTTGACTGTGGATGTGCTATTTTTATACCATTCATAGTTTATGGTGAAATTATTGACATTTCGTATGCTAGTTTTAATACGAATGTTTATGATATGTTTAAACCTTTTCATATGGGAATGCATTGGACTTATTAAGTGACGGGTGGAGCCCGCTATAGCTCCTCGATGCATCAGTAGGTCTCATGAGACAAACTAGTGTCTTGGCACAAGGCCTTGACAAAATCTTATTTGTAGTCTTGGCACGAGGCCTTGGCTATGTGGTTATGATAGTCTGGCATTATGCATTCCAACATTATGAAAGTGGTTATTGATTTTTGCATGTGATTATTCGATTAGTAGAATATCCATGTGAATAATTAAATGGCATTATTTCATTTTATTTATTCCATACCATGTTGAAAGTTCATATTTAAAAGGCCTTTGTTTTAGTTATACATTGCCTTAAATGTTTATTCTTTCCGCTATATTGTTATCCTTACTGGGCATTTGAGCTCACCCCTTTTCTATGTTTTATTTTTCCCAGGATGTGAAGAAGTAAGTTATGAATGACCTGCAGGGATTTCATGAGGGGATAATAGTGTGGTCTATTGAGACATTATGTTTTTGTAGTAGTTTTTCATTTTATAATGTAATGTAAAACTTATGAATATATCTGGCATTTTCCAAGGCTACTAAACCAATCGGTCTTTCGAGATTTGATCTTTCTTATGATCATGCCAATGTTATGTAATAATGCACCGACTCTGGGTAACTGGGGTCGGGGCGTTACAAAATGGATAGTAATGGGGTCATGGAACATAATATCCCAAAATATTTAATGAAATTAAAATTCATAATATAAATTAATTGGTTGGATGTAAATGAAAAGGGGAAAATCCCTTACGGAATTTCGGCAAGGTAATGAGTGAGCATGGGAGGCATTAATGAGATATAAAGGGGTATATCATCATTAAAAACTAATGAGGGAAGTATAGGGAATGGTTAAAATCATACTCCACAATTTTTAATTGAAATTAAAAGTGGATTTATTATATAATGAATCATTGACCTAAATAATAATGAAAGGAATGTGAGGATCCCTTACTTGAGTGTGTGACTTTAATAGATTGAGGAGGGGATTTTTGAGTTTTTGTGGCCCCTTGGGAGGATTATATAGAGAGTAGTTCATATTAGGGACGTGAACAAATAGTTTTGAGTGTAGATAAGTGGGATCTTGGGTAGATTTTATAGAGGAAAATAGAAGGAAATTCATTGATATTTCACAAGCATAGGTTCTAAAATATATATAATAAAATATTCAAAACCACAATCCATCCAGGATTTTTTCCCATGGTTTTTTCTTAATGGAGTGGAAAAAATATTTTACAAGGCCAATGACCAAACTTATTAAAATATTTTTCTTTCTTATGTGGATGTGAGTAACACTCTAAAGGAAATCATATTAAAATGATAAAACATTTAATAAGTCTTGGTGGGTCCACTAAGGCAACATAAAAATTGTCAAACAAATCTAAAGTAACATTATATTAAATATATAACATATATTGTCTGAATAAATATTTTTTGGTATTTTAGTACATCAATATTGGGTGACTATGTTGTCATAAATGAAATTATATATTTAAACGGTATTTAATTTTTCCACAAAAATTCGACACTCTTGGAAAATTATGAAAAATACACCATTAGATAATTTCAATTTCCTAATTCCAAAAATAAAATTAATATTATCTAAATAATTTTCTAAATATGTGAATTATCACTTTTAATATAAAAACAGAGATTTATCAAAAATTCATGGGTTTTTAAAAAAAGCATCGTTCAAACCTTAATAAAAATTACAATTTTATAAAAAATATACGATCATTTATATTTTATAAAAATTAATTTAGTATTAATATTTTATTAAAATATTATTTAATTCAAGATTCCATTAATTCATCAAAATATATTTATTAATTGAATATTAACTAAATATATTATTTTTGCTCCAAATCCCATTTACAAAGTTACAATAATAAAATGAATGTATATTATTTATAAAAAAACGCACGCAATCATTGGTCTATGGCCTTGTTGTATAAAAACATATAACACCCTCATAATAACAAAGGGTTAGGTGTGTGATGGTGACTGACTCTTGGGGTGGCACAGATAACATCACTCGTGTATTAATCTCTATTAACTTCCACTTCTCCCATAGGTAATTCCTTTCAAGCTTAATGTGTTTAAGCATGGATAGGGATTGGTCATGAGAGAAGCCTCTTTATGATACCTCAATTCTAAGATATGAAAAATGGGATTTTTATGGAGAAATTCTACTGGTTGAGGCCATCACATCCTTTGTCTGAGTAAATTGAATTTATTATGGCCCTATATTTATGCTAATCATGTAATCATTGTTCTACGACTATATTAGCAATGGTAAAAATCCGTAAAGGTATTTTAAAATCCATAAACATATAAAAAAGTAAGTGTATATGTTTTATATCACCATTTTATATAATAATACATTAAATTAGATCAAGAGTAATTTTCATTAAGAAATGTTTTTGTCGTTACATATACCTTGAGGGAAAAACTGTTCATAGTGATTATATATTTTCCCTTAGAAATATTTTCCATCATTTAGATATTAGGGAGTTTTTTTAGTCCTTGATGTGTTCCAAAATGGGTTTCTTGGTTTTCATTTTCGTTGGTTCATTAAAAATGGGATCTGAGAAAAATTTTATTTTGAGTAATTGGTTGTCTTGTAGTTATTAATATTAATATAATCATATTTATATTGGTATCTTGTTTCCAAAATTAAATTTCATATTAGATAATTATTTATCTCAAGATAATTTTTATTGTAATTGATGAATGTGAATAAGACTCATCCTATATAAGATCATGGTTTCAATTATCTAGAACTATTATAGTTTTAATCATATTGATGAAATACTTTCTTTAATAAATGTTAGATATCATATTTAATAAAATAAAGAAACACTATTGAATTTTAAATAAAAACATATGGGTGGAATTTACTATACAATATTTGATCAAAAATTTAATTAGTATATAGTTTACATCTTTATTGAAAGTCATTCTGGAGGGTATTTCTATATTGGAAAATAGAAAATGTCATGGTGGAAGTATTTGACACATAAAAAAGTCATATATATCACTATAAATGTAATATAATACCACATATTTTGGTTTCATATAGTTAGGCATTCCATAACTTTTAACATTGTGAAAAAATGACCAATAGTTTTTCTTTTTATGTTCATGCTACCTTTACCAATTATATTTATTTTAATGGTGTGATTCGATGAATATTATGTATTTTTTTCTAATTCCATATAGACAGAACTACTGGGTAAAAAGTAATTATAAATTGTTTATTGTGGGACTTATGTATGAGAATTACTTTCTAGATTAACCTGATAGACTAGTTAGGGGAAGTTAGGGAAAGTATTACACTAAAATGGTTTTCCATTTGATCCTCTTACACATTATCAAAATAAAAATAGATGTATTACTAGGCCTAGGGTATGTATGAGATAGTGAGAGTATCCAAGTTGGGAATTTGGATACATAAGAGATTCCACAAGTTTCCTTTTATTGGGATTTTTCGTTATCAATGGAGTATATAATTCATGGGGATTTGAAGATCCACAATTTTGGAGGATAACTAAAGGGAGATCTATTATAGGATGACAGATTCCCATTTTCAAAGGAATACATGATTATAAAGGCTATATGGATATTGTAAATGACCTATTTGTTTATATCTAAAATAATTGTTTTAATAACTGATAAATTATTCTCTTTTATTGGTTTAATTTTGTGAAATAATTTTAAAATGTTCTTAGATTACACTAGGGATAATGGATGTAAATTCACCTATTTTAGTGACCTTGGTGAATATGGCACCAAGTTCATCCCTTAAGGGAATATTGTAACTATCCCATACATGAGGGTCCTAATAACCTTCATGTTTCTTCCTTATAGATATGACATATCTTTTAGAGGGGTCATTTTCCCAAGTATAAGTACATACTTGCGAGATGTTGTATTTCATAAGGGTTTTGTGTGGTAAGTACTAGGATGACTCATGTACCCCTAATTTATATCTCCCTATTTTTTTTGTTGAGTCACATATAGTAGTCCATGGAGTAGTTTGGTGACAACACATGGTCTCCATGACCTTAAATTCTTAGTAGGTCTCTATGTCTTAATGTTTGAAAATGATGCGACCTCTCATAAGAAAGTGTGGCTTGGTTTCCCATCCATTCTAGGTAAAATTACTGTATCCCAAGCTTGTAATTGGTTTAATTAATTCTATAGATTAATCTTGGTAATTAACTCTTGTTTGGATTGGGTCAAAAACACAACTTTGATATAAGGAGTTTTTACTTCTTGAACATAGACCGTCGATATGAGACCTAGGGTTTGATGACATTCATTTATAGATAATTGGGGACCCCCATGTTGGGGCCTGTAGACATGGGTGAATCTTGTATGATTTTTTATCTCATTCCAAACTATGTATAAATCTGTAATCCCCTCTAATTTCTATATTTCTATTGATTCACCATCCCATGAAAAACTCATTGTGTAATTATTCATAGGAAATGGGATGACCTTAAGTTGTAATGGTTTATGGTCCTATTACAAGACCTTCTACATTATTACATCCCTAGGGTATTTATAATGTTGATCCATAGAAAAAAGTATCCCAACCATAAAACAATGATTCAAATGTTATGATAATGAATTGATAAAATTGAGAAATAAATTTAAAAATATATAAGATATCATTAAATGATGAATGTTTACTATTTTTTATAAATATGGGATTATGATATATTTAAAATTCCAATTTTTTACAATTTATTATATTATTATATTAATGTAATATAATTAAATAATAATTCAATTTTTTTCTATATTTAACCAAATACCTTTTCAATATGGTTAGTTAGATCAATTCATTTAATAAATAGCTGATCTAAAACCATTTATAAGCACATTACATGAAATATAATGTAGTCAATATATAATCCAAAAACAAGTTATAGAATTTAAATGAAATTTTTTAATCAATAAATAACTCAAATAAACATTAAATGATGTAAATATATATGGAAAACATGGGAATGAAATAAAATAAGAATCACTATTAAAACCAAAAAAACTAACAATTCAATCACCAGTGATTATAAAAATATACTCCAATAATTTACCCATATATTTTATTATGTAAACTAAGAAGTTTATCCATGTTATACATGATAGAGAAGTAGAAAAACCCTTATCTAAATGATGAAAATGGAATTCATTCCCATAGAACCACTAACCAATTTCCTCTCTATTATTAGTGATGTCTCTCATTATACTCCAAAATATGGACCTCTATTTATAAGGAAATATATTCCATTGCCTTATTTTTTTCCTTAAAAGATCCTCAATTAACATAAAAAAAGATAGGAAGTCAATTTCATTTAAATAATATCTCATAAAATACATAATAACAATATTTAATTATAGGAAATCTTGTTTTATTTTACCATGTTACGGTGTGATCATTATCAATATGCTAAAATTCTTAAATCCATCTAAAAATATAGAATTAGGAGTCTCCTAAGAATATAATTATCACATCAGGATGATATTTGTTTTAGTATAATCCTTGTGTAAATCATAGATCCATAATATTTTGATAAAATCACATTTCATACTTATGAAATATCGTTATGTGGTCCTTATAATATTCAAAATGATAAAATTTATTGTGAACTATTGAATACCTTTACAATACAACACAATATATCCTTAATAAATATCCAAATATCTCATGAAGATCATAACCTTAGATATGCCTCTTTTTCCCATGGTTTGGATTTTTATTTTCATCACTTAAAGAGGTTGTGTCAATGAAGAATTGTTGTGGTGTGAGAATCACCTGGTTAAATTCTTCAATTTTGGATTTTTGTGAATCCTTACTATGTTGTAATAACTTTATAACAAATATTTTATAAACTCAAACAAATTTATTTTTATGTATTTTTTTTGATGTAATGTATATCATCATAGTTAAATCCCATAATTTAACTTTAAAATTTATTCATACGCAACATATAGTTTAATTTCCAATATTTGGTACTTAGACATAGTTCTTATGGACATAGTGTAGAATATCATTCAATTTGTATCCTAATATACTCTAATATATGAATATTAAAATTTGGTTATCCACATCATTATACAACTAACCTCCTCATATTTTCCATTTTATTCATATTAATGTGTAGTGTGACATGATTTCGTGGGTTATTCCATAGTTTCTTCATGGTCCCTTTTGTTAAATTAATCTCAAAAAAAATATTTCATTGCGTTGCAATATTATTTGATCAATATTCCTTCAGAATCATCCTGACACATATATAATAAAAAAATTCATAAAAAACGCACAATTAGGTTCTATTATGTCTAATTATCAATGAAATTTGGGAGTAAATGGTACATAAAAATTTCAGTTATGAGTTCCCCTACACATAAAATTTTCTTATCCCTAGTAAAAAAACTCAAAATTAAATAGTAGAATCCATACTATAAGATTAGAAACATTTAATTAAACATACTTATAAATATAAATTCATAACAACGAATTTCAAAAGAAAAAAACACATTTAATCAAGAGTTTCATAATCAAGAGACTTATATAATTCCAATTTAAGACACATATCTCCTTTAATTCAATGTATTCACCATTACATAATTATTCATTCCACTTATAATCTATCATATCATAATCATAGTTCACTAACCACTCGATATCTAGTTATTGGAATTATTATAAATTTAATTTATAAAAACTCTATCAATAAGATTGAATGTAATCAAAATTTCTACTTATAAATAAAACAAAAAATTCAATAGAACATTCATTAATGTTTATATTCCTTTTTAGTATATTTTTGTACAAAATTTTGTAAAAATTGAAAAAATGGCTGAAAAGGGGCATTCAATTCTTATGTAATAGTACAAGATATTAAATTATGATAAAAAATTTGGGAATATCATTTTTGCCTTAAAAATATATCAACTCCCACTTCTTTTTTCCATACCACCATGGAACACAATATTAACATTTAAATAGTAATGGAATTTTCTACTTTTTTCAAAAAAGTTTCTTTTTCTTTCAATGTATTCTGTGAAATAAATTACCTCAAACTATTAGAGTTAAATACAAATAACACACCACTTACCAACATAAATCACATATTGAAATTAATTTTAATATATTCCACATTATTGTTTAATTTGTATAGTTAATTATAAATTCACGATATCCAATTTGTCACCTAATTTTAAATCTGTTTAATTTTTTAAAAATAATAGGGGATTTAATGGAATA
Source organism: Viscum album (assembly GCA_963277665.1). NCBI lineage: Eukaryota > Viridiplantae > Streptophyta > Magnoliopsida > Santalales > Viscaceae > Viscum > Viscum album. Next base: position 279,121,704 of record OY728127.1, read on the forward strand.
TAATATAAAAAATCTTTCCATTCTTCCAAAAAAAACTATGATATTAACCTAAAATATATATATTTAGCTCAAATATATTTTAACACCATGAAATAACCAAAAAAACCCTTTTTATAAGATCAATTAAATGCACACAATTACACTGATGAATTGTGATGCTATGGATAAATAGACTTATAATATGGTTTCTTATAATGAAATTCATGGTTTATAAATCCCATGAAATGATAAAATATTGAGAACCATTAAACATTTAATGGGACAAAATTTCCAAATCTATGTCCCCAAAGCATTTAATAAGGGTTAAAATGTTCACAATTTGGAATGATAAATAATCCATTTATAGCAGTCATGAATACAATAATAATGTATAAATATATTGAATATCATAAATTGTTATTAAATATAGGATTAAAAAAACCTATCAATAATGAGAGGTCAAAATATATTCTAAAATTATTTCCTGACATGAAAAATTGATTATTAAACTATATGAAAATTTCTAATGATTTGAATAAAAAAAGAATAAAATTATCAATCATTTAAAAAAACTAAAAATTTTAATGAAAATAAATCTATTCCTAATTTATACTCATGTATTTATTAATTATTATTTTATTAATCAAATTTTTAAAAAATGTAAAACATTTATCCTAAATTATGATATCTATAAGATCAACCATGTATTTTAAATCTAAGTGTAGCCTAGTGATTTATCATCATTAATTAAGTTTAGTTAAATTCTAAATTTTTATCTAGGGGTGGATATTTTTATGAAATTTATTATTTTAAATGACATAAAATAAGAGATACAATATATGTGAATGAAACAAGATTCTTCCCTACATAAATAAGATCAATTACTTTCATCCTTATTGGGAATTGATTTTTTTTGAAGTCCATGAATTTATTGGAGTATTGGTAGTTTATATTTTTCATATGGATTTCCCCTTTACAAGATATAAAATAAAAATAAATAATTAAATTGAATGTTCTATTGTATTAAATCTAAAAATATAAGGATGTTAGTTTGGACCATATAAATAACACCTCATGTAATTTCTAAAACTGGGTTCTATAAAGGAAGTAAAATAATGATTCCTATTATAATAACTTTTTTACAGTATATTATATAGAACATACCATTCCTTATGTAATCACACAATTTGATAAAAGAAATAATTTACCTGGTATTTATTTAACAATTACTTAAATATCAACTCATAGAATGATATAATTCATCTCCATTTCATTAAAAATATATAGAACCTTTATTGAGGTGGAAACCATGTATTTGAAAGTCTTAAATTTTGATGAATAAGTCATGCAATAACTAAACTTTTCAATATTCCTCTTTTCCCACTTCTTCCTATTGTACATAATAAAATTCATCAATATAATTATTCATTTTAGTTTACATCTATTCCCCTTTCCTCTACTCATCTTCAATTAAGTCTTCCATTTCATAATCCACCAAAAGTTTAGAACATGTAAGGGTGTCTTCCTTCATTAATCCTACCCCAATTAACAATTATCATTAAAAATAAACTTATATTATACCTCAAATGTATAATCACCATTACATTTCTCTTGGATTTTTTCATTATGTTTAGTTCATATTTGGAAACTACATTTAATTTTTTATACACCATTACAATTATATTTAGTTATTTACATGCATATTTTTATACATCCTTAATTCAAAATAATTCTACCTCATTGTCACATTGGTATAGTTATAAAACATATTTTTCCCATTGTATCTTCTCCATGTCTATCTTGATTTGGTGTAAAAAATCATAATATTTTATGCAAAATAAGAAGTGTTCACTTCGGATGCATTCAAAACCTACCATCATAGTGAGAAACACCTAAGAGAATAAAAAATCAAACTTAACCATAATCTAATATTAAAAAACATAATGATATTAGAATATTATTATGCTAATATATCAATCAGAAACTTCATATAATTCCATGATACCAGAAAATATTTCCCTAAACATAACACAACCATGAGCATCATCACCCCCCGAGTGCATCAATTCAATGTTTAGAATTTATTTTCAGGATATATAATTATTAAAAATATATTCTAAAGTATTCAAATAGAAAATATCATGTCTAATCCTTTGAGATAAGGTTCATTTGCTTGAAATTTTGATTCAAAATATTATATGATTGACTGATTTATTTGAGAAGTATATCTAAAACAATATAAGTTAAATTTGTATGATTAAACTATAAAATATTTTTATAAATAAGGAATCATAAGATAGTTAAAATTACATTTTTTTTAATTCGAGATTATATTTTAAGGAATGATTCTAAAATCAATTTTCTGGATATTCTCATTTAATTAGCGAACTCCCCTTTTAATATGGTCAATTACCTTCATTCTTTTAATAATTAAGAGATCCAAAACCATATTTGTACAAAGAACTAAGACTGTCCTGTGGTCAAGAAGTGTCCAAACACTAGCAACTTCATAAAAAATAAACTCATCAATCCATAAAAAGGGTATTTCTAAATAAAGGATGATATATATATATATTGAATTAAAACAACACAACAAGAATCACAATAAAAATAGATGAAATCAACTATTTAATAATCCATATTTACAAAACCTAGAATATGAAATCCACCCATTAATTTAATCACATGAACCAAGAATGTGTCTCGGGTTTGAAAATATATAAGAGATGTAAAACCCTATATATAAATATTTACCATAGTAATCAATAAATTTTAACTTCCTCTTGAACCCCTCTTGGTTGTTGATGGTGTATCTCCATCTTCTCTATGACTAGCCCATACTTTTATAGAGAAATGTCTTACATTGTCTTCTTTTATTTTTCTTCATTGATTATTTGATAATATCTATCAATATATCAAGTCAATTTATTTTAATTAATTTTTACTAAAATATATAAATTTTAGACAAATTAAATTCATGGAATTTTTTTCTTTGGCTTTGTTATGTTCAGATCATTATCATTATGATGTAAGGCATCTTTATATATGAATACATAAAACCAGAATTCTTTTAATCATGGAATTAAAATGTAATCCTATCATTTATGGTGGAGTGGTATTCTAGTCAACAAAAAAACAATAATTATTTTTATAATCTCATATTTTACCCTTGAAATATCATGTTTTGAAATTATAATTATCAACAATTCTTATATTAATTTTGGCATGATAAATACCTTCAAATGTTGTTAAATTTATCCTACCAAAAATCATAAAATATTTTTTTGATCTTTGTGTTAGCCCCATTTTGCATCCATGGTTTTAGTTCATTTTTCATCACAATAAATCATTGTAGTACTCTTGTAGTGTTGTGAAGTATGAATCACCTAGATAAATTCATTAGTTATACATGTTCTTAACTACTAATTATGTGATGAAAAATCCAAAATATTTCTACTATCATTTCATCCAAATTTATTCTTACATATTTTTTTTGATTCATTAGATCTCATCACAATAAAAATTAGCCATCTATATTCCATGATATTTTTACTCAACATATATATGAATGTTTTATATAGATTTATTTTCAGAGATCTTATGGTAATGAAAGAATATATCATTCCTCTTTTATCATAAGTTACTTAATCATATGAACAATTTAATGTAGTTATGAACATCACAACATAGACCAACCCTTTATTCTTCTATGTTATCTATTCAAAATTTTAGTATGGCATGATGTCATGTGTTGTATTGTAATTTATTTATTCTCTCAACAATTAAATTCATATAAAAAGAACCACTTTAGTTGGTTTGACATGATTTCCTCCATTTTCATTAAAAATTATTTAAACATAAAAAATATATCCTTTAGAAATATCTTATAATAAATCAGTAAAAATAAAATTATCCAGTATTAAGTGTAATTATCAAAAAAATTATTGATTAATATATATATATATAAATTAATTTTATTAGGTTTTTTCTACTCATTATCAAAAGATAGTTGATGATATCACTCCTATAAAGATTTATTATTACATGTCATTTATATAGGCTTTTCAAAATAATATCATAGAAAATATTTAAAACTATCAATCATTATACTTATTTCCCTTTTATAATAATGATTTATTTACTGATTTATCAATTCCACAAATAAATCGTGATTTTCCATGATCCTACTTCACTCATGTACATAACATGTAATAATTATAAAATTAGATGGAAATATCATACATTAAAATATCTTTCATAGATATGGATTATATTATGTCATATATGACTCCAATATAAGATAATAATCAATATAATTCGAAGACCTAGTTATATAACCATTCTTCAATTTATTACATGTCATTTTATTAAAAAAAATGATATAGTTCAATTTGGGTTCTTAACATAAAGGTGGAATTATGTTTTTTATAGATTTATGTATATTATATATGGAAAAAATATTTTGTGTTCAAAGGAATGTTTATACAAGTAGAAATATTTAATTATTTTTTTAATTTACCAAACAAACATGTATATGGATTCAAACAACATCCCTTACCTCATGAGCCACTAGAGTCCCGAAAATAAAACCTTGTAGTAACTATATAGATATGTCAATATTAGATTTTAGTATTCATTTAAAATTATTAGGGATCCTATACCAAGGGATATGTATGGTTATTTTCGTATAGAAAAAGTAATTTTGTGGTATTCATACAAGATGCCTCTTTTAGATAATGCATTAGCAGGGGGAGAATGGAATTCTTCTTGGAAGAAACCCCAACCATGGATGAATATATGTTTTAATACTTTAATTAGAAATATCCTGAAATAAATTTGAAATGGTGTAATTTCCCTATTCCCAAATGGATCCAATATGATATATAAGAGGAGGCCCCCAGACACTCACTAGCCATATATGGGGTAAGGATAATACAATGAATGGGGATAGTGGATCATCTCTAATGTTGACATTGATTTTCACCTACCTAGTTTAATGGATATGTAGTTCAGTGGTGACATTTTTAATTTCCAAAACATACATATTTATATATGTTTGTTTGAATCTTGATAAGTCAAATGGAAATAATTCATATAGCAGTGATGATTGATGAAAAACATTATCAATGCATGATACACTTATATAGAAGAAAATAACAATTTTATATCCTTAGACCATTAAATGTGTTATGGGGATGGATTTCTGTACATTTTAGTGTATATGAGTTCTAGTATACATTTGTGATTCTAGGGTACTAGTTTAGACTACACATCTTGTGAATTTTTGTAGTTCAAGTAGTTATACTAAATGATGCATAAATTATCAAGGATCTATGTATATCCTTAATGTTTAAATTAATTTCTCGTGGGGAAGTCCTAAAAAATAACATTATCAATGATGTATCTAGATATTATGAGGATTCATTATAATATATTTCAATAAGAGAATATGTTTATTAGAATGTATAGAATATGGTTTTTTTAGGAAATATAAATTTTATACCAATTCACTCATAAATTTTGATTATTGAAAATTATGAATTAAAAAAAATTACATGTGATATTTTTTTATAATTTATGATGGCCCATAAATTATGTTTATGTATGATGTAACACCCCAAACATCTAATGTAATAACATTTCATTCGATAGTGTCTTTGAAATGAAACATCAAGCATATAAATTAATACAATCCCGCAAGTCTTTATAATATATTGACTATAGCGAGAAAAGCCTAACATAACTGGATATTACATCATTTTAAATGAGTGTTCCATACATTAAACATATACATTCTCGTGGACCATAATATTTTACTATCTTTGGAAACATTGACAAAAAATATTCTATCAGGGTAAAATATCTTCAACATATCCTATAAATAACTCCACCATTTTACTTATATCTAAATAATTTATTCATAACATGGAGAATGGAAAAATAATAAGTGGTGATCTCATATGCTTATTAAGGGTAAATAAAGAATACATGTAAGAATAAAATTGAATGTGTGGGATATGAGAACGTGATTATAATACTAGAATATTATACCCTGAATAACAATGATCATAAACATGAATAAAGGTATAAAGCTTGGCCGATCATAAGAAATGATTCATACAAAAATAAACATCATGGTCCATTAAATTGAAATTTAGAAATAGGAAATAATATTGGTGGCATACATATAGGAAAATGAAAATTTTATATTGAGGCTAACTACAAGGACCATTATAATATGTTAGGATTGGGCTAAAACCTGTGTACCTTCTTCGGGCTTGGTCTAATAACCCATGTACCATATTACTTTTAGGCTTGGGCTAAAACGCATGAACCATCTTGTTTTTGAGCTTGGTATACAACCTATGTACCATCTTTATTTTATAATTTGGATTCTAGCCATATACATTCTTATTTTTCAGTGTGGGATATTAACTCATGTGGACTATTTCTTTTAGTCTTGGGATTTAACCCAAGTACCTTCCTTTTTATAGGCTTCAGATACAACCCATGTACCCTATTTCATTTACGATTGGTATTCAACTCATATAACTTCTTATTTTTGGTCTTGGGCTACAACAAGTGTACCCTATGAGCTCTTATATTAAAAAAAATTACACAATGCATTGTAGGGAGATAATGTTCATACCCTTTATATAATGAAATAATACAATCATGTTCCACAAAACATTCATCGTATCATAATCAATAAAAATAGATGGGGTATATAAACATCAATTCATAACCAATTAATTTAAATGGGTATCATTAATACTTTATCACATCCTAACCTATTGAAATGAAATAGGTTTCTCAATAATTTCATCAAAATCATAACACATAATGAGAATCAGGTTACAAAATCATATAACTCTTAGATGTGAAATAAGATTCATAATAATTATTCTATCAAAGAATAAAACCATCCAAGAATGAATATTAATGGAACATTTGGATCATTTCGTAGAATGGTTTGAGTTACATCAATATATTTCATCTTATAAGGATAAAAAATTGGAATGATATTTGGAAACTTTTCTTGAGGAAAAATATCATTTATTCTTCATAATTTTTTTAAACATGACAGATTTTTGAAATCCATTTTATTTGAAAATAATTTTAAAACATTGAAATAAGGCATGAAATAATTCATAAAACCATATTCTTATAAACAATAAAAAATAATCTTTAAATAATGTTGAAATAATTTTTCCTTTGAAACATACAATATATGGTTCAATACATTTTAAACACATTTTTCAATGAAATCACATTGATAACATATAATTAAATATTGAAAACATTTTGAAAACCAATCCATTGAAAATAACCTTGAGTACTTGTAAAGAAATAATGAAATCAGTTTAGAAACTATTTCATATAAAATAAATTTGAAAACATATATTAAAATATTGAAAACATTTTTTATAATGATTTTTTTGAAAATGACATTGAAAAATTATAATTAAATAATGAAAAAACATTGAAAACCATTTCAATAATAATAATAAAAACTTATAAAAAAATAATGAAAATGTTTTGATAAACTTATTAAATGAAAAATCATGAATGATGCTTTAAATTTTATTGAAAATAATTTCTTTGAAAATAATTTTAGATGTTGTTTCCTTAAAATTAACCTTTTAATCATGAATTTTAAGCATCATAGAAATGATGGTGGATAAATACATGCATGTTGTACCATTTGAAAAAAAATATTCCTTTTGTTCGGTAAATTGGGTAGAAAAATTACTTATTCGCAAAGTTATAAGAATGTTCATTTTAAAACATTGTTAAAAGAATAAAAAGGATAAAAATGACTTTTAATGATTATAGGATAATGGTAAAATATTCTTGGAACCCTCTTTAGAAAACATAAATTTCTGACTGATGAGAGGGTAATGTCGGGCATTCATAAAAATACTTTCGTTACTATATTATATAACAAAGAGTATAAAGATGGTTAAAATACATGAATATAACATTAAAACAATACTAGATGAAATTTCATGAATGTTCTTGAGATATGGGATATAATATTTCATTAAAAGAAGCTTAAACATAAAAAATCATAAAAAGTGATGACATTGTTTTAAAAAACTCTTATCACTTGGTAACGTGGGGTAATAGTATCCATGTAAGAAAAGAAAATTACATGAATCGTAGGATATCATTAATATATGGGGATTCCTAATATATCATATAATTTTTAATTATATACACCTCCAAATTAATTTAGGCGCATAACAATGCATGTGTCTGAAAGAAGGGAAATTGTGAAAAAATAGTTTAACAATATTTGGTAACTTTTGAAAATAAAACCCCATGAAATAAAGGGAAAAAATGGATATATTAATACCCATAAGTTTAAGTATAAGAATCATTTAATACATCCATGGGTATTATATGCACCAGAAAAAATTTATTAGTCGTGAATAAAGCATGTATCTCCCAGAAATATAATGTCAGATGAAATCCCCTTACATTGTGACTTCACTCTCGTTGTACTTATACAAAAATCATGTATTTTAAATATATGTTTATTATAAAGATATAAAATAACCATATTATTACTTCTAATATCATATATGGTTTTATTATGTATTTATTTTACCCAATTGTTAACTATTTTATGTTAAGGTTTCACTTCGGGTAATATTAGTTGCGTTCTTTGTATGTGTCTGAATTTGGTATATATGTGGTCCCATACTTATATCATGATTTAAAAATTTAAAAGACGATTCAAATATAATATATATTCAGTATATTTTTATTATAATAAACTATATATTATAGGTTTATGAAATGGAATACACTATTGTTGGTGATGGTATGTCGTACGTAGGCATGAACGTTGTTTCTTTTTTTGTTGTTGTATTAAATGAAAGAAGGAAAATGATATATATATATATATCACTATTATTGTAGAATTATGATATAATTTATATAATATAATTTCCCTATACCAATCCTTAATACATTCCATGTACTATATGAACATATCCTATCGCTTCGAGGGGGTAATACTCCACACTTTTTCAAATGAAATTTTTTATATTTACATGAAATGGAATGTAAAAAGGTATGTGTTTTGAAAATAATAACTAAAATTTAAAAATAATAAATATAATATATTAAATATATAAATAGTGTTTCCATCCTAATTTAAACCATTTGAGGTGTTAAATGAAAAATTAACAATCATCGTTCAGTGAGGCGTTAATTCTCTGTACATATAAACAGTATGTTCATTACCCATTAGATTGAGGTGTGTTTAAGTGTATGTTGAAAAATTAGTATAATAATATCCTATTATTTTTATTATAATTATTTTTTTATAAAATCATATAATACATAGACCGGATGGTGTCGAGATGGAAAATAAATTAAAGGAGCATGGGAGAAGGTTCTACCTCTTAATTAGGTAACTCTATTTGGTTTGTCAAAAAAGGTTTTCTTGGAAGATATACTTCTTAAAGAGTTTATTCATGTATATATTTAGGGATTTTGGGAAGTTTATTAAGCAGATCTTGTCTGAACCTATGTGGTTTGAGAGGATTGAAGAAGAGAGATATGTGGTATCATTTTATATAGAAGGAGGTGTGCCACTCTTGTAAATAATTGAAATTAGAATTCCACCAGCATTTTTCATATTCACAGTGGATCAAATAATGACCCAAAGTCTATAAAATTTTTTAAAGGGTGGAAATATGGATATAAAATGACTTTTATACTATTTTATAGGTTTTTTGGCCCCTATGATTATAGTTCAATCCCTTATTATCACTAATTTATCCTTAATAGATATAATTATTTTTAATCACATTCACTAATAATTTTAGTAAAAAACTATTTTAACCATATTAGAAATTATAAATTATTCTAATTATATATTTTTAATCCATATTTTAACATCCTGATCAAATAATTTTTAGAAATTAATTTTAAATTAATCCCGCAGTCGGGTCGACAATGATGGTTTTTTAAGTAAAAATCATTCTAATGGTCTCTATGTTTTTATAGCCAATGTCATTGTGAAATTGATATCAATGACCTAAATTGTTTTAATTGTTCAGAATATTATTTAATTGAGCTTTGAAACCAATTTAAAATATAATTTTACATTATAAACAAACTAGATGAAAGGAAATATTGAACTAAAATTCTATATTTTAATCTATTCATTAAAAAATTGAAACCTTATATAAAAATTCCAAAATAAGTTATCCTTACATAGTTTTTATGTTTAAATTTCAAATATTATGTTTTTTTACATGCTATTTCTATAAAATTTAAAATATCATGTTTTTTTGACATACTATTTCTATTAAATTACAAAAATTGGGATTTAAGATTGGTTCTTCATTACAAGGTGATAAAACTACATTTATAAAAATATATGTTTTTAAGAATTAAATTTGGTTTGTTCATATCTAATTCCTATAAAATATTTTTAATGAATATAAAAAATATTTTATTTATTATATAAAATATATATTATAATAATATCAGTCACTAATTTTATTTAATTTTATTTTCTAGGGTAAAATAGGGTTGTGACCAGAAAAATAATAATATTTATTTTTATATTCAATCAGTTTTCATATTCATTTATAATTAATTAGTAACCTATGAATTCATATTTTTTTATATAAAATATATACATACATAAATTAGTTAATACTATTCATAAACTCTAATTTAACATCTTGGTTATATGTTATTATATTAATGATTATTATTTTAATAAAATATTGTTGTTTGTTACACCTCGGTCATGCATGTTATAGAAGACATCGAGGAATGTCATTATTGCATATAATTCAAGATAACAACGATTTTCCTTTTATATAACGCTATATTTTATGTTTCATGTTGTGAAATATTAACATGGTGTAGTGTATAACACAATTCCTACATCGTGATTGAATATAAAATAAACTATCTATAGTGTTGCATGAAATGTAAAACATCAAAAGGGTTAAATTAATCCAAAAAATAATAATTCCAAAAATATCAGGTTGTAGTGTTTATTTTTTAAAAAAAATTAATACATGATTTATCAAAAAAATTCATACGATATTGAGTTAATCTGCATCGTACTCAATAATGAGTTTCTTGGATGACTATCATTACATGGAAGACCGAGTTTCAGAAACCAACAATATATTAATTATTATTTATTATTTATTATAGTATGATATATCCTATCCATTAAAATACCAGTTCTAAATAGTATTTAATAACTTATTAAAATATAATTTCTATGGAAATATATGATTAATTCATTGGTTACTAACTAATTATAAATGACAATATATACTGATTGAATATAAAGAGGATATTTTTATGCTTTTAAAGGCATGTTGTCTTAATAAAAAAATTAATTACATTTAATGAATGATATTAATGATTTATATATATGTTTTTCTGTTATATATTCAAGAAAATAATTTTTATATTCATCCAATTAATTTTTTTTGGAATAAACTGAGACCAAACCCAATTTTATGAATAACAACCACCATTTTTATAAAGGCACCTTTACCACCTTATAACGGAGAACCTATATTAAATCCTATTTTTTCAACTATTATATATTTAATATGTCATTATAAACTTTATTTTTGAATGTGTAATATAAAAATTATCTTATGGGGAATTTTTGGAATTTTTCGTGAGAAGAATCGTTTTTATGGATAGTGAAAAATGTAGAATTTTAATTCGAATCTACATTTTCATCTAATATATTTATAATGTTTTATTATATTTATCATTGAATTTCCTGTTTAATTAGAGAAATTTTGATTAATTTAATTCATTTTTGGTCATTGTAATAAATTTCACTATAAAAGATGATATCAATATATTTCAAACATTTTTACATTTTTACATTAAAAACCTCTTTATTTTCCCATTTGAGGCATTAAATATAAAATAATATAGTAAACTCATATCATTGAAATTAGAAAAAAATGGATTTAATATTTTCAAAAATCATAATTTCTAATTTCTAATAAGTTTAACATAGTTTTTTTCTCAAATATGTTACTGAATGTAGTTAAAATTAATTACACTAATTATGAGAAAATTTTGTTTAAGAAGAATCTAAACCTTAAACATAAGAGGAAAAAAGACTTTGAAACATGTCTAAACACCATTATATGTAAAAAAAATTAGACCCTATCCAAGCATTGATAAAATTTGGTACATTATTGGAGCCAAAGGACATTGGGAAATCATTGGTGGAATTATATTCTCAACATTTTAAAAGAATCATACTCCTCCCCCATAACTAAAAAATTCACCAATGGCCATGATTTATAACTGAAAACATAGGGAGAAAATAATGTAAATATCATATGGATATGGTTTTCCCAAACTGTGGCTTCTAAATCTACTACAATGGGTCTTTCTTATTTTGACAATTTAAATAGTTTACATATGTCACACATTTCAATGGTTTGACAGGGGAAATTGGATCCTATTTCCATGGTTTATGCTGTGGATATATGGAACTTATAGCCACATCTTAAGAAAATGATATTCCAAGCTACACCAACATCTTATCCTTGGAAATTGGTAGCTATTTCCATGATATGTACCATTATAGTAGCACCTCTCTTGCCAATGTTTTAAATGTGTGTATCTCTGGATACCTCCACATTTTTCCAATGGAAATTAGATGGTACATCCCTAGTTAAGACCATTAATATATCTTTTAAATGAATAAATAACTAATAATTTTTTCATAAAAATTACTTAATCAACAGAAAAACCCAACATAAATGCATGAATCCACAAATTAGAAGACCAAAAGATTGTTTATGTTACAAAATACAAAAAGACTGAGTAGAAATGGAACCACACCCTTCATATTTTACCTACTCAACCCAATGGTATATTCAACTCTCTTATTCTATTCTGCATTGGATTCATATCATCTTCATAAGTTCATTTTCTAAGTAGAAGTGGGGTGTGAATCCTCTTTGATCGATCTACAGATCACTCACATGGGAAGATGATCTCAATATCATTACCATCATTTTGAGTTTAGTTTCATATAAAATAGTCTTGAAAACCTGATCCAAGAATGATTTCCAAATTCAAACTGTGAAGATGCATTCTATATTCAATGATTAATAATTAGTTTCAGGTAAATAACACTCCCCTTGCTGGTGGGAGTTTAATTTAACAGGAAAACATTATTTTTTTCTTTAGAACTAAACAAGGGGAGTGAAATTTGAATCATTGCACACCATATATTAACATAATAAATTTTATACATAACATAGGTAATACAGTGAACTGTTAGACATAAATATTTTTTTAGAATGATATATCATGTAGGTTTTCATAATATTGATATCATAATGTATTTTTATATTATTTTAACTAGTTTTCATAATGCATAACAGGTTTCCATATAATTATAGTCTAGGTGACATAATAACACATATGAAAAACATAAGTAACGCATAATGAATTTTTATATATTACAATAGAAATCATAGTTCTTTTATCATGATTACACGTGTGAAAAATAAAACATATTACATGCATGTATTATAATATGTTTACACATAATTTTAACATAATAATAGGTATGTACTTGAAAAAGTTGTTTTTATATGAAACAAACATAATGAAAATGGGTTTTTATATAAAAAAAATTTTAGATACGAAAAAAATATTATTAGTGTGTAAAATAAGACATGAAAACCTAATATATACATATGAAAATACAGGCATGAAAACATGTTATCCATATGAAAAAACAGACATGATAATGCATCATTCTAATCTAGACAACTTATAATCCTATCATAAATGTATTTTTCTATAGAAAATATATCTAGACATAAATATAGTAATATATTTTAATGGTTGTCATTGGGATAACCTGTAATATATATTAAATACATAACATTCACTAATCAAATTTTTGGAAGTCAAATTTGTTTCTTCAAATGACCTGAACATAATAATTTCTGAAACCAAATTAAATTTTCAAATGAAAAATTATCCATAAAAATGTAACATTTAATTTAAATAATAAATAAATAAATTAAAGAAATATACAAAGGTATTGAAAGAGAAACACTACACTCATGAAACTATCTAGTGGATAACAATAATCCCCAAGATTTCAAAACCACATTTGATATATCTAAAAGTAAGGATTAAATAAAAAATGGATGATGAAATCAAATAAAAATGAAATAAATAAATAGAACCATGTGTTATCATTTGTAGGATTCATGTATGTGTTCAAAAGTATCAGGTTTTCATAATTCATTATCATTAATTCCATTTTCATGTTATCTCCCACATATACCTCTAGTTATCACTGGATTCATCCAACAAAATAGACGATATTTCTCACAAAAAAGGAACTCATGAATTGGGATGGGCTTGTGATGTTACCAGAACATTCAAATTGAGGATGATGTTTAGAGTTATGTGAATTGGATTATAAAACTTGTAAGTAATTTTATGGTGTTCATGATTTTTATTATCGTACTAGTAATCCTAGTATAAGAGTGGTTGTAGACATATAATATTTCTAAGACTTTTATATACTATTAGTTAACTTAGATTTCTATAGTATCATTTTTAGGATTCATCTATGTGTTTGCATGTATCATGTGATGTTAATTCATTATCACTCAGTCCATTTGTTTCTTATCCCATACCTAAAACTCTAGTAATCGTAGGATTAATTCAATAAAATAGTGAATATTATTGAAGTGAAACAAACTCATATTTAGAGATGGGATTGAGATGTTCCCATTCCTATGAAAGAAACATTCTCTATCGATCAGTTGAGTATCAAATAATTAATTTTGTGTATCGATTGTGAGGTATTATTTCCTTTAAAGAATAATGAATATCTTATACTATTTTTACTAATAAATATTTGCATTCAGTGGATATAGAGGTTATAACATATCTCAATTGAACTATTTAATGGTAAAATGTCCTATATATGTTCTAGAAATTAATTATATAGAGGTAAAAAATGTAATCATAACTTTTTGGTGATATAGGATTAGTCTATGTAAAACATTATTATTTTCTCATCTTATTTTCCCATTAAAAAACTAGATAATAGTTCAAACAGATAATTATTATTTCCCAATCTAGTTAATCATCGTTTGAAATTTTACAAAACTTTTGATTGAATTAATGAAATATTTTATTAGTTTGAACTTTTGATCAATAGTTCATATTCATCAAATTTAATTATTGTTGAGTATAGAAATAAATGGATAGTCTTCAAGGTCGAAAGATTGTGGATAGTCATGTGTGGAAATTTAGGGATGATGTACTTATTAGTAATTATTTGTATGGATTATTTTCGTGCTTAGAAGTTTGAGTGATATTACTGGGGTGATATTTGAGATAGGTTTAATTTGGTTTCAACATTTCCTTATCTATACTAGAGATATTGAAAAGATATAGGTAGTTATGTGTTTTCTGTTAGATGTAGACCCTAGTATGGATTAATTTTGGAATTCAATGTGTTATATAAGATATTTTTATATATAGTCTTATATATTAAGGAGATTTTAGAGATCTTATGAATTCTTATTGTTTAATTTCCCTCCATTATGGAGGATTTTCTAGTAGAAGAATGTGTGAATTTCTTGTAGATAGAGATAATATATGATTTATAATGTCTCCATCACCTCCTTCATTAATCCTCATTTGATAATGTGTATCAATAGGAAGACTAGAAGTGGTATGATGCACTAGATAATTCTTATTATATAGTAATAACAAGTTTCAAGGTATAATTAGTGTATAATAAAATGGTACTTAATATACATGATTTTTGTGGGAACCTTTCCTTTATTATCCAATTTTTATCAGATAATTGGATGTTCTGGTGGAGCTCTTATATAATATAATTTAGCTGGAGACTCTTTCTACGAGTGATCAGTATTTTCTCATAATGGATGAAATATTTCTATTCCCCTCATACGAGGGAGGGATTTTATGGGAATCTATCATTTTGGGATAAGACCCTATCGATATATCCATAGGGTGAGTTTGATGGGTTTTAATAGTTCTATGGAAATGTGTAGCTGAGTAGATAGGTAAACGTTCCCATTAAGTGGGGAGAGATACTGATCAACAAAAATAACCTAGAATTTATCTTATTAAGAAAATGGAAAATATATTTTCAATATTTTTTTATTGTACTGGTATCTCATACCATCTATCATGTAGTCTAATATTTATGAGGGAGCTAATGGTGTAATTGGGAGGAATATTAGATATAGGTCATAAATAGGATCGGTTTTACCTATTTGACATATGAAATGTGTCAAATGAATCATTTGAGGTTGAGTAAGGGTCATTTATTTATCATATTCAATTTTATGGGGAGGATACTCTAGTGGTATCATTCAACCATAATTAAAAAACTATTTCTAATAAAAAAATATCCAAATATTTTATTGAAATTTTAAAATAGAACAACAATGAAATATCTAAGAGAATTCCCACAATTGAATAATAAAATAATTTATAGTGATATATTACTTATAGGAAACTACCCTAAAAATAAATTTCACAAAGTAGAGAACAAATTATTTACTTAAGAGTTATGAATACTAACAGTTCTTATGATACAATACTAAATAGAAAATATATAGCATGCCTTAGTATATAAAGGATTGTGTGGTTTTAAAACACATTGTCAACTGATAAAAACATATAATTCTATAAAATTCATATCATAACAGTTTCACCATTATATTATTAAATATAAAAATAAGGATATAATTTTTTGTAAAGAGTTATAGGTATAATAAATTTTTATAATGTACCAATTTGGTTTGTTAAAAACCTTAATATAAATTATTTTTCAATATTTCTCTATCGATATTTTCCACCAACAAAACTATATCACATATAACAATTTTGGTAATTAATAATGCTAAGAAATCATAGATTGGTCAATAATCAGTTTTCATAATATCTTGAAATATTAATCCTTATAATATTAAAAGAATATTTTTGGACAAGTACAGAGAAATATAATAATTATTTATGAGAAATAAACTAGTTTATGCTTTTTCTAATTTTTAATGATTAAAATATAATATTTGTTTCTATAATATTCAATCAATCCAAAGGGTCCATTCAGGTAAAATCAATGAAGAATAAAATATTTTTTAATGTACATTGATGAAAAAATAGTAAGTGAAGTTGATAAATATAATAAATAAAGGATATAAGCCTTTAATATTATTATTATTATTTTATATCTATGTTAGAATATATTAAAGCCTATTAACAATGAGAAATTATGGAAACATATTTTTCAGGTATTCCTATATATTATATTGAGAATATCAATGGATATATTGGACCAAGAAATATTGATCTTTTAATGAGATATAACTTGCCGATATTGGTGGAATATTTCTATATTGAATGTTTTGAATGATATCCTCATTATTATTCTTGTAATAAAAAACAAGAGTAGATTTAAATGTAAGGATACTATATTTTAAGGAAAAATCAACACTGTAACTATCTTTTATATTCTGTGAGTGGAAGAAGTAAAGTGTGATCCAAATTTAATGTAAGAATAAAAATTTTATGTACTAAAGAGGATCAAAGAGAAAATAACGGGATTGGAATGGATAAAATTTCCCATTATCACATAGACTGAGGATGAAGAAGCGGCATGACTAGTCTATGATTCACTATATTATAATAATTGAATAAAATTAATACATTCCTAATTGTTTCTATGAAGTATAGGTAATAATAATTTTTTTTAATAACTAAGACAACTATATGTATTTTTATACAAGGGAAAACCTTGAGATTAATGCATTTGATGAAGAGGATAAAACATGTTGAAATGAACCTCTGTGAATTCTGCTTTCTTATTTATCATTATACATAGGGTTCCATCTGAATCTATAATTTATAGTGGAGGGAAATGCGAGATACAAATAATGAATTAATAAGTTTGTGATTTCAAATAACATGGTTTTTTCTAGGATATCTAGTAGAAGTATATACCATGGATAAAGTATCATCATTATAATAAAATAGAAGTTGTGTGTGTGTATGGGGGGATAATAACCATCATACATCACAAATGTAGTCATCCATCATACTAATGAACATCAATAAAACACAAACACGATACTTTTGTCATTTTATTTAATAATTTTTTTTAAAATATAAACTAATAGTGAGAAGTGTGTTAGAAATATATTAATTGAACATCTGTAAATGTAAAGAGTGTAAAAAGTTTTATTCAGTAAAATTTACAAAAACAAATCCCCCCCTCAGTGTGGTAACACTATTTTTAGTGATCTAAAAATTCATTCTATTGGAACACATTTTACTTGGAAAATCACGTCATATAGATTTTTATCATAAAATTATGTATATTTCTAAGCATTTTAAAGTATTTTGAATGGAAATATAGGTTAAAGGGACCTAAAAATAGTCCATGTGAGACTTTTTCATGGGAATACAATTATGCACAAAAATTTATAGTGTTTAATTAGATATGTAAGTATGATAATACTCATGGGTAATGTAATCTAGAAAGGACATGTTAGAACATTCTCTAAAATGGATTCCCATTTTTGTATATGGATCATAAAGTAGACATAGATAAGATGAATATCTATATAAGATCAATGAGTACTTTTTTTGTATAAAAAATATTAGTTTCTTGAGCTAAGGAATGTTTCTTATGTTTCTTAATGATAGGGAACCTCATGATCAGGGTAATACAAGACTGATTATATTCTTAGGATGCTACTAGTCATACAGGAAAACTGAGGGACAACATCTATAAGTTTAAAGATTGAAATTATCAAAGGAACTCATGATTGAATATTAGTATACAAATATGAATGATTAATGTTCATGAAATATTGGTGGATTTTTTAGGATCCCTTGAATGATTAGTATTTTGGGGTTGTTAACATGGATAAATAAATACAGTGAGGCTTTTTGGATCATTTAGTTTGTTTAAATACTAATATAATGAATCATTTATTAACTTGAATACCTTTGGGGAAACATTTATTCAGTCATAGTCCATTGGAATATAGAACACATACACTCTGTGAAACTCTTGGACCATATAAACATTATGTTTTTATGAGAATAAATTGGTGTAAAAATTTTATGGTCGTAAAATTTTGGACATTGTAAATGAATAATTAATTCCTCACTCCATGAAAGAGTCACATGGTGAATGAATCGGTCATGGTTTCCATGATGTTTTTACATGGTCTATCCTACAACGATCTTATATGGGAAACCCATGTATAAAATGATTTATTATAAGATGTTTCCCAATCCCTTTATACTTAAATTAAGTCTACATGAGGAATTTAATCATCAAAGAAATTATCACCAAGTTGATGCTAAAAAATAATCTCATTTCTCAAACATTATTCCTTATGAAACTACATACATCTCAAAAATTGTATTGGGGTGTATTTATAATGAATGTTAGTATCTATTTATTTTGTGACTTATGAGACTTGTACTATATAAAATTTATTGTTAATTGCATGGACCATCGAAGCTAAAAAATAAAGGCTATAAACTAGTATGGTAATATCCAAAGTATGTTACCTTTATCCATTAAATGACACCCATGTAACCTAAATTATATCAACCAAAAACAATAGTTCCAAATTAATGAGATAGAATTCATTCCTCAGGTAATATCATCATAGTTTTTTTTTTCATTGTTTTACACAGTGGCAAATCATTTTGACGAAAAAGAAAAAAAATATAATTATTATATAAAGATGTTCACCTCAAGGTGTTTTCAATTTTTCCAGAACTAATAAATTACCCAATTAGAAATTTCTCTGATTAAAATAAATAGGATTAAAATTGAGGTAAATGGGTAATTCAACATAATAATTTAATAGAACTCTTAAATTGTAATATGAATATATATGTTTTCTCCTAAATATATTGTGGATGGGCCCCTTATTCTCTCCTTTTTTTAATAGAATAATATTTTTTATTCTCTTTATTTATTCATAATTATTTTTTCATGTCATTTTATACTATTATACTATGAAGGAATTAGATAATCCACTAGGCCACTACATAAAAACAACCACAGAACCACTACCTATATGAATGATTTACATGAGTCTACATAAATCTTTTGTGACATGTCCCTTACATAAGACTTATGTAGAATTAATTAATTAGAAAAAAATTATTTTCATATTTTCAACACATTTTTTTACAAATCACATGGTATATGAAATCATTTCATTATTCATTTATTAACATAAAATGAAACAGTATTATCACTCTTATTCTTTTTGATGAACTGGAATTGACAACAACATTGAGTATAACTAGTTCCAATATATTTTCCCAAGGAACATATTTCTCTCAAAGATTAATGGATTAATATAAACAAATTACTTTGAATCATATAGGATTATTTATTATGTATTTGGGTTTCTAGTTAATGCACCCATCCTTGAACCTCATCCATGAGGGAAGCAGCTAGTGCATGCTATTAATTGACAATAGAGAATTTTATTATTGTGGATAAACAAAGATATTTATATGTACTTGGATATTCCCCACTAGATCAAGAATTGGTTCTTTATCTCATAGAATAATATATTATTAATTAATTAGTTATTATGTAGATGTACTTTGAAGACAAAAATTGTGGAAAAAAATAGTGGGATCTTTAATGAAGAGGTGTCTTATGTACGGAATTGAGGGTGGCCATAATGATTCCTCCAGAAAATTTCTAATTCTATGGTATTGATAAATCTTGTTTTAATTTATTATATGGTATATATTTCATAGTGATTTTTATATCATAATAAGAAAATAATTCCCATCATGATCATCTAAAAGATCGTGAACTAAAACACATTTCACTCAATACATAAAGATATTGAGCTCAACCTCAAGGATATGTAAATGATAGATGGAGAAGTAATACTAGGGTTTATATATGATGAATTTATCCTTCCATCAATTAACTGGGAAAACATAGGGAAATAATTTACTGTAATGGGGGATACTACAATTAGAAATTAGTATTGAGAATAAGGACGTTAGTCACTACGTTATATTTATTTCCACACCTAATATGAGATACTCTTATAATTAAATGGTCATGGGCCTAATACAAAATAATCATGAGGCTCTATGTGATTATTTTCTAATACAATAGGAATATTGTTACAGTGAGTTGGTGTGTTAAATTATTACATTAATAAAATCATTGTTCTTCCTATAAGTATTCCTGGAAATTTTTTATGAGCAGATTTCTTCTTCGGGTCCATGAACTACTATATGTTGGGTCCCTTGAACATTAATGGTAGAGTCACAGGTATAGAGATAAAAATATGTTATCCAATTTTTTCCTATATTATCAAATATATATTGTTATCTTTGGTGAATCAGTGGGATCCCGATATAGAGTGAGGTCAAATTGATTCTAAAAAAATATTACGTGAGTCATAAATTTCAAACCAATATAATATCTATGAGATAAGCATGGAGATGAGTAAAAATTATTACGGAGTTGCAAACACAAAAAATGTTCAAGATGTGTGTCATACCCCGGACACTAATCCACAAGCTTCATAGTTTCTCCTTGGACTAACATGTTTTCCCAAAACCATGTGAAATCCATGAAAGTCAAAAAAAAAGTAAGATGAAAATGAAATTAACACATACCCTACCACAATAGTCTATATGGTATCCCTAAAACCATGAACAGAAACCATGTATAGGCTAAAATCCACCACAAAACTCCAAAACTCACAAATTAATACCACTAAATAAACCCCATATTCAACGAAAAGAACCTAGTTAAAGAAAAAAATATAATCATAGAAAAACATTGTTTGTGGTGAGACAAAATCTCTTCTCCAATGAAGTAATATATTGGCATAGTAGGTCAATGGAATCTATTTCCACCTCCTCAATCCACAACAACTCCTCCACCCTAGAAATAAATTTATACCTAGCCTTATAATCGATGTCAAATAGTCCATTTTTTTCAACATATCTTTTTATGTTATCTGATGTGCATGATGAAAATATGATTGATATCCCTAAAGATGAAAAATTATAGACTGGTGATGGTCAATTTCTACCTTCTTAGGGATAACTATGTCCTGGTGAGTAGCCTCCTCCTCCACACGCTGGATAAATTTGTCTATGTCTCCATTCAAACCTTTCATTACTAAATAGTAAGTCTCACCTACTACCATAGTTAATTTGGGGGCCTTATTTTTCTCCCTTATAGAAAATACTTCCTTTTTAAAAGAATGAAGAGTTCTGTAATCAAATCCATCATAGCCAAGGGTGGTAAACATAAATATAATCATAACCTTCTTGTCCTTCATCCCTTTTATTGGGGTCTCCAAATCTATTTTCCATATCTTTTATAAAACATTCTACAACATCAATTGATAATGTGACACATACCCCATACCCTCAACTAAGCCTCTATTATGAATATGAACATATTTAGGGAATATGTTTCCAAGAGAGAGATTCATTCACATGGTCTCTCTCATATTATGAAGGGATAAAACCTCTACATTGGTTGACTAAGTTGGATGGTCCCCCATGAAAGAAAGAAAATCAACCTACGAGATTCATGGTAAATGCACTACAATAATATATGTAGCCTTTTATCATTTAAATTATAATTAATATGATATCATTATGAAACCATTGGGTATGTATGATTGTAAAAACATTACTTTCTTTTTTCGTCACTAGAAAAAAAATTGTGAACACATCTTATGATGAAGAATGTACACTCTTTTTATGAAAAGATACTTTTGGAAACCTCTAGTGCTTTCCTCAAATAATTTCAGTGTTTTCCACCCTTAAGGGATTCATGAATAAAAAATATTTTACGAGAAATATATAAAATAGAAAAAGTTCCTAGTTTCTGTATAATTATTCACCTAATCTAAAAAATTTCCACATCAAGGATATCTTAGTAGAAGAATAGATACATGTATATGTCTCCCCCAAAATATTTTTCACATGTCATAGATCAAATTGTGCAACTACTAAAAAATATATAGTTTGAAATGGGTATAACTTAGCTTTCATGTCAACCATATCTATTTATTGATGGTCTAGGTCTGTGAGTAATTGTTTTGTTGGAGAAACTAAATGATCACCTATATCCTCTAGAGAATATATATTCTTCTCTAATAAGGATCAAGGGGGACCTTCACATTTTTGACCAATTAGGATGTGTTAGAAAAATATACTGGAATAAGAAAATAGTGAAATGTAACACTAAATTGATGAATCTATGGTGGATCACTCCGAAAAATAAGAATTATCCATTTTCCCTTATACATATATGGTAGGATCTCTATAAGGTATCAATTCTATTAGATTAAAATAATGGCCCCAAAATATACTGAAATTGAAGGACTCACACCAAAAATGACAATCGATGACCTCATCAAAGAAAATAAACTAAGGGATACCTCATCATATCCCCCTATCACTGCTCTAAAAAACTCTAACAACCGTACCCCAGGTATAATATACAAGGGATGGTAGGAGTTTTCATGTTTCTGTGTTCCATTATTTTATAAAAA
Source organism: Viscum album (assembly GCA_963277665.1). Classification (NCBI taxonomy): domain Eukaryota; kingdom Viridiplantae; phylum Streptophyta; class Magnoliopsida; order Santalales; family Viscaceae; genus Viscum; species Viscum album. The sequence goes on from OY728127.1 coordinate 279,145,316, forward strand.
AAGGATGTCATTTCAAATTTGATAGGACCCCAAACCTATAAATATATTTATAATCTTAAAATTATTGATGCCTCAATAATGGATTATCCCTGTTCATCTACGACAATAACCAATGTTCCCCGAACCACTATTTTTTTACTATAGGAAAATAGAAAACTAGAACCTTGACACATTCCAACATCAAATCATGGTCTTGGATTAAATAAATGACCACTATAGGCTAGTCATTGACAATAAACCCCATAGGGGTTGTGATGTGAGTGAATCCTTCTATTGGTAATTCTTCCTAGCACAATATTCCCGATGGATAATCCACTAAATTCAAAACTCTCTGAGATTCCCAAAGAGGAAATTAAATAGTAAATAATAACCCTGGAGAAACATAACTCACTATCTTCACACCCATTTCATCCATACTGATAGGTACTATTATTTGAAATGAGGGTAATTTTAAATGCCTCACTTCCCGATGAGGTGCTTCCTGGGATGTTAGTGCTCTTAAAACCAATTGTTTTCAAGTCCTTCGATTATCATTGAAAACAATGGGTACATGGGTAGATTTGAGTACCTATTTGGTTAATTTCATGTAGGGATATGAGAGGATCAAAAGCTCAACATAACATGAGGATAAACCAATATATGTTTCTTAAGGAGTGAGATTAATATCAACTCGAGTATCCTCACTGGTTAACATCAGTGAAAACTATAGAACCATCGTCATATTCCCCATGGATTGAAAATTAATAGGGGGAGGAAATATCAACTAAAAACATATGAAATGATTAATAAACTAGTAGTGGTGTAATATTTATAGGGGAAGCCTACGTCAATGCAAGTAGAAAGGATTCCCTCATGAATATATGTCATATAGTCCCAAGCATAAAGGACTTCTTGATTGTTATCAACCATATTATCAATGTGAATTGACCCATATAGATTGAAAGGGAAACAATTATGATGAATAATGAAGGCTATTACCACATATTCTATTAGTGTAACTAGACTTAACCCTTTCATACACTATGAAAGTGATTTGAAATTGATGTTGGAGATTTTTTTGATGTTTAAGAACTCATAACCTCATAAATGATCCCCAATCTAACCACATAACACTTGAAAAGGGGCCTATGATTCTATAAGTGACCATTCCACTATTAATATGGTACATAAGGTGATAATGTTTTGTCAACATAGGGATTAAAACCCCATCACACATCCCTCCTACCATAGATGTCACCATCAATAAATTGGAAACCATAACTCCACCCTTTATCCTTTGTTGGCGGGTGTGTACCCACGCAGGTATATTTCAAGGAAACCAACTATCTGAATTGTCTGGTCAACACTGAGGAAAAAATCACATCCCCAGATGGTAAATATCCTTTCATTAGTTGTAGGCTAGTAATCACCCTCGGAACCATTGTAGTCCTTTATATAGTAGGACCTTGGTTCATTGGATTCTAGATCATAACTACATTATTTGATGAAGTATTTGTCCCATCACATGAAAGGGGTATCGTCCTTGGTAAGTATATCCTTTAGGAAATCCTTTTTTCAACCTTATGAGCTCTCATGTGAGATGATGAGTCCTATATATTTTTTCCCTCATTGACTGTAAGATGAAAATTGATCATAAATCTCTTCCAATATGGGTGCACCCAAGATCTTATTGACATCCCATATACTAATTCCATCCTCACAATATGTTAGGTGGAATGTTTTTGTATCAAGACTATAGAAATTGAATGAGTCCAAAATCAATCCCCTATTATAGTAGGAACACGTATGTATGATACAAATATCCTTATGCATCACAATATGCTTCAATACCCTGGAAAAATGAAAGGTTATATATCGCACATAAAAGGGAAATCCCCCATCCATTCCCCAGTTTCCCATGAACTGAATTACCCATTTTCGAACCCACTGATTCTTCTGGATGGTGGAGGACTTATAAATTATTTAATGGTACCTAAGGACATTCAATTAATGTTTTAGACGATTCCCATAAATGTCTGTGGGCATGAACATTATTATATCTTTATATGTGTGATCCACCTTGGAAAAAAATGGCATGCATGTGATAGGATCACCTAAAAGTTGTTATATGTTTTCAGAATCTAGGTGGGATGAATGATTGAAGGAAATGATGAAGGTATGGGAGTTCCATTAGTATGACCAAACTCATGGAGGGGAAGAACGTCTAAAAGGTGATATTCCCTAAGGCTAACTCCCACCATGTATATCAAACTCATCTCAAATAACCCAAAAATACATCATCAATATAAATAAACACATGTTATGATAGCATCCTAGTGAGAAATCACAACCCTAGACTATTTATTAGATGGATTTCAAGTACTATTATAAAAATTGAAGTCCATCTATGAAAAATCAAGAAGCATATGATATACAAGTGAAAATCACATCAAAAATAGAAAACTCTAAAAGACCCATTTGAATAACATAAATCCTAAGGGTTTAAATGATCTCCTAGATGAATCATGCATCGCCTCACTCATGAATATCTCATGGGATACATAAAACCATACAATATCTCATGTACCACATAAACCCATAGAATATCATTCCATCATGTAACCTAAACATGGTTATATAATGTGAAAAATAGGCAAGTGATTATACAATCGAGAATATAAGATCAATTTAATCTCTCAAGAAGACCCTTATGTTTGGGTATGTAGCCACGTTTTGGGAAATTAATGAAGAAAAATTCATGTTATGTTTGAAAAAAACCTTGGACGAATAATTCATTCAAACTAGTTCCCACTAAACTATCTTGCGGATGAGTCTTGCAATCGATACTCATGGAATGTATTGTGGAGAGGTAACATGAGAAATAAAAATCGCAAAAAATCTGAGTTAGAGTGACCATTGAATAATAAAATCTCTATTTCCCTATTTATAGGGTCTTCTAAGAATACCAAATGTTGTCCAAAAGACCAAATTTCACCTAAGACACTGACAGATGATAGCCAAATGAAATAGGTTCACATTTACATTCCTCAAAAATAAGACATTGTTTATAAAGTTATCACTGATAAGGGGGAGGTGGAAATTGATTAATCCTTCTAAATTATAATTCGAAAATATATAAGGGAACAAAAACATGAAACATGGGTATTATTTCCTACAAAAATCAAAGGAAGAACGAGTTGGCCGAAAATCATGGATCGTGTGAACCTATAAAGAACATTGAGACCAAGCAAAGTTCATGTCCTAAATTAGATCATCTGGAGCCCCTTTGGCAAGCCCTTCAGTCTTTGTGAAGTAATGATAGGCATTCACTAATCACATGTTGGATACCAACTAATTTCCTCTAAATGATGTGGATTTTTAGTCAGTGGGATCCTGAAAAAATCTTAAATTTTTTTATAAAATAAATAGAATAATATGAAAAATGAGGAAGATTTTTTCTATAATAAATATTTAAGTGACATAACCATGTAGTTCACAATACCCCAAATAAGCCCTGGATACATAACCTCATTTTTATGAAAGATCCCGTAGACATGTCACCTTCTTTATACGAAGGATTTTAGACATTTTCATTCCATTTTGTGCTTCCCCTTAAAACTCTAAAGATAAATAGAAGGGTTTTCCATGAAAATGGTTGTGCATCACCAAAAATACCCTTTATTGGGAATGTGATGCATCACCAATTGGTAGAGTGATTCTCTTCGACAACACTCATATAAACTCATGAGATCTCCATCCATTGTTAAAAATTAATGAATTTAAAATGGAAAATAATGGGTGATTCTTGTGAGGATAAGATACAATGATATTATAGGAATTTAGTATATGCCTCTGGAGATCAACATTTGTTATGTGATTCCCCCCGCCAAATCTAGCGTGATCCCATCAGACCCATAACTATAATAGATAGATCTCATAATGTTCCCCTGACATATCACCATTATCTCACATAGAATCCCAGTAAATTCATCATATATCATACAAAATACTTTTTAAAAGGAATCCTATTCTAAGGAGGGCCCCTCGACATTTTGAGTTGTCCTTGTGAAAGTCTCTTTACATGTCCACATAATTAGGAAACATCCCATTGATTAGAAAAAATCCTTTAAATGGGGTACTAATGGTATGGTCTTGGTATCACTAAAATTCAATCCACGCCCCCTAAATAACCCGCAACTGGATCATGAAAAGAATGTAAAACCAAATAACCCCCACCAAATCCATCCAAAATATGTTAGATATATACCACACAAGGTAGAGGACAAAATATGGTGGTGAGGCCTATAAATCCCCTCCCCCACACTCAGCCTAATATAAAGGAATCTATGGATATACAAAACAGTTCATGATGAAATGAGAATCCAATATTGTGATTTCTAAGGTTTTCAAACAAGATAAATCTATGTAAAAACTTTAGGGATCCAAAGTCATGCATAGGCACCTGACGTGATCACTTGAGATCGCACAAAGGGCTTACGGTGTGCCATACAGGTTACTTGAAGGAAGTCCAAGATATCTTCTGGATAAACGTAGATCCTAAGCAAGCTAAACCTTGAAAATAATATGCAACATATAAAATGAAAGATATATTAAAATGAAAAAAGGTGAGAGACTTATGTAAATCAAATTTATTCGTATCATTGTGAACTTCACATGATTCATCCAGATTAGGAGACAACACAAGAGAATATCACATAAACCATGACACACTCCCATGAAATACTATTTATATCATATGATGTCACACTAACATATTAGATAAAGTCATATAGTGGCTCTAGGAATACCACATGAGTATCACAAAACCATTTGGTCTCACCATCCAGAACGTGAAATGTCCTCTTATATGTCACCCAAATTTTTCATCAATACCATTGTATGTCAACTAGGTCTGGTGAAGCCCTCGGAGCATTCCATTCAGATCTCATGACACATTACACGAATGACATTCATGATTCATGATGAAACTAGAAAGGGTCATCTCAGTCACTTCATGCCCCCTCGACATGTTAGCTATATCAGGAAACACCCTCCAGGCATGTCAGCTAAGATCATTTGATGGCCTCCAGGACAAGTCATATAGGACTTGAGATGTCCTCTAAACTTGTTAGATGAGTTCATGTAATGGACTCTAAGATATGAAGCAATGTTTTTTGATGTCCTGTAGACATATCAGTCAATATCATGTGATGGAATTCCATGAAATTCATCCATATAATGGGTTTTCATACAAAAAATTCAGCTTTTATCTTTCAATGGTCTTTATACATGCCATTTAGATTAATTTATATCCCTCTAAAAGTAAACTATATCATATTATTTTCTTTCTACTGGACTTCAATACAACCAATCATGTACATACATCCTCCGACATGTCAAAGAGACAATCATGGCATATCAAGTAAGAAATCAAGTAGAATAGGTAGAAAAATTAGCCAGGTCTATCAGGCATCCCATTAAATGATAAACTTGTCCATCCCCCATATGGGGGGGTCTTTTTTTGTAGTATGTTATCACCATAACTATGAAAAGTAGAATTACATCCATAATCCGGAAATTTATAAAACTATCCTGTGGCCTGGACTCAATTGTACATCTACCTCAGAGTATGTCCTTCCATTTCTCTGACATCTCAACCATCCAAACCAAATCACTCCCATGGGATGATCATTATTCCTCATCCATTAGCAGATCGATAGATCAACTAAACTATGAGAACTCTGATTTATACTAAAATTAGGACATATAGTATGACTTCCTAAGACCCAAGATCAATATTAAAAATCTTAAGGTATATCCCAAAACATTATTCCCATATTCATATGCTGCAAGGCTCATTAATTTATATCTATTATTTCTTAAAATGATCATGGATCACATGTCCATAGGGAGTTTCAATAGTTGCATCACTCGCATTATGAATCTCCCCCTATAAGGGTATCCTCAATGTGTAATCTCCAATAATTTCCATGATATGACTAACCCCATACAAGGACATCATCCTTAGGGAAATTCCAAAGGGTGTGACTAAAATCTGATGAACCTTATTCATATAATAACAAAGATATATAGAATCCTTATTGAGGCTCAATATTTAATACCTAGTGCATATTTTCCCTCATAGATGCTCATTTCACATGAGATTAAACTCAATATATTTGATGAACTATGTGGTTTTTGATTATTTTTATAAACATGATACATAGGAAACTTCATAGAGGTTTAATCTCATCCTAAACATATTAATCCCATCCTTAGATGACAACAAACCCCAATGTTTATGGTTATAAAAATTCAACATATATGAATATCTCAATTGATGGGTAATGGATGAAGAACCTTAGATACATACAAATTGACTCACTAAAAGATTCTCTTTAAATTATAAATGCATTTAACCAGTGATCAATTTTTTAGGTTAACTAGTTTTATATCAGATTTTGGAAAAAAATCTTTGAACACTGATTCAATCTATAAGAGAGTCCCAAAGTAGGAAACAACACCCCTCTCCGCCCAAAGGGTGTGATAATCCCATCCTCCCACCCTCTCAATTAATGTGAGTTTCTATGTTCCAGTGGGTCTTAAAAACCAGCTGACCACCATCCTTTGTAAAGTAGAACTATACTCAGTTATGGATATAGGAACTTTTTGGAGTTTCTCTTAAGAAAAATATTATTAAAACTGACATGAATGATTATGAAACACATTTATCCCATAAAAATAAATCCTCAAGAAAATCCAAATTCACAAGTTGTTATAGATGAAACTAAAATTTTGAACCTGATGTGAATTTCATTAAAACTACAGCATCCCCATCACAAAATAAAAAGGATAACCTTACCAGATCTTATCAGGGCATTTTGTTTCCATCATATGGTTTCAACGTAGTTTCTTTTTTTATAAAACATCTCTTAAGATATTAGTAGTGTTATCCAAAGGGAATGTTCTTGGAGCTATATCGGTATCAATTCTTCATTATAGTATGGATAATAATAAGTTTAATGAGTACAATAAGTAGTCATAGGACATGAGGACAAAATGGTTAATATAAACTAGTACTTCTCAATGGATTTCACTAGTTCATTTGTGAGGAAGGTTAATGGATGCCACTTTATATTTGTTAATTACAAAAAATTTAACCATCTCATGGTTAATAACTCTTATTCAATTCCACCAATAGATGGTCTCTTCAACTAGCTCTAAAGATCTTGTGTTTTCTCGATAATTAATTTTTGGACATGTTATCACCATGTGCATGTTCGACTTTCAAAATGACCTTATATTGCTTTTTGTATCAGGAATGTTCAATATGAGTGTATGGCTATATCGTTCGGTAACATTAATTCACTAGAAGTCTTCACAGTGCTGATAAATATGGTTTTTCATCCTTATCTAGATTTTTTTGTGGTGGAATTCATGTATGATATCTTTGTGTATTCTCAAAATCAACATGACCATGTTGATCATATTTATATCTTTTTGGATACACTAAGAGAGCATCAGTTATATGATATGTAACAAATTTCCCCTTCCTTATGGATTAGATTCACATATTGGTTCATATTATCTTAGAGATATCAGTATCTGTTGATAAAAAAAAGATGAGAGTAGTATTATCCTTGGAAAATCCAAGTAATATCATTTACATATGGGTTTCCATAGGGATAGCTATGTATTACAGGTGTTTCTCATATGACTGATAAAGGTTAGTGTCCCTACATTCATGAATTACTAATAAAGGTGTTATATTTGTATGGTTGGATACCTTTGAGAAAACCTTTCAGGAGGTTTAAGGGAGACTGACATAAGAGTTGATCTTGATTCTACCAGAGATGGAAGGATCTTTACAATATATTATAATTCATCAGATATTATGAAAAGAGTCATTCTGATGTAGGAGGATTGAGTCATGTCATATGGGTCTCATGCAATGGTTCAAAATGAGATGATCTACCCAACACATGATCTTGAGTTATCCATTTTAGTACATGCCATACACAATTTGAGGCGTTATATAATTGGAGAGAATTTTTTACTCTTCAAGGACCACAAAATCCTCATGTATATATTTATGTAGTGTGATCTGAATATGATGTGGTATGGTTGTGTTGAGTAACTATTTTATTTTTAATTCTATCTTTCCTACACACCTAGAATCGGAAATGTAGTGGTTGATGCACTGAGTAGGATGACACAGATATAGGCAGTTCAAGATGCCAATAGTAAGTGATAGATTAGGTACTTATACTATGAGATGCTCTTGGAGGTTTTGGATAACCAAGGGAATAATTATCACTCATCCTTATTGGTTACATCTACAATTTTGGTTAGAGTTTTAATGATACAATTATCATATTCTAGGGGCCTAGTCTTATGCGGGAGGGTGGAAGGCAAGAACCAAACTCTTTATTGGACTATGTGTGAGGATGAAATTGAAGAAATCCATGGTCAAATTTGGGTTCCAGAAGGCATATATATAGAAATGATTCAGGGGTATCATGCTTTATTTTGGGATGTACATCCAAAAATTACCAAGATGCAACCTGATTTATGTCTCTATAATTGGTGGTCGAGGATAAAATATGAGGTAGATGATTTTGTAATGAAGTGTTCCACCTATCATCAGTCGAAGGAAGACCACCAGTTACCATATATGATTTTATAGTAGTTTTATATTCCTCGGTGTAAATGGTTTGACCACCTGATTGATTTTTTGACTGGGTTTCTGAGGTCTCCTCAAGGTAGTGATGTTTTATGGGTTCATTTGGACAAGCTCATGACGGTCTATCATTTCATTATGATCAGAGAGTCATTCTCAATATATGATCTTGGGAGGTTTTATATTCATGAAATATTATGTATTTTAGGGGTTCCATAGGCCATTGTACGGGATAGGGACATCATGTTTACATATCAATTTTGGATGATTTTTTAGAGGGATTTGGGTACATAGGTTTTTCTAGGAACATGATACAACCCTAAGACTAATGGAGGGTCAAAACACATTATTAATGTTATGGAGGATATAATGAGAGAATTTCCCATTTATTTTAGAAGATCATTGGGGAGGCATATACACATAGCTGAGATCTCCTAAAACAAATGATATCATGAAAATGTATGGATGGCACCTTATGAGGATTTGTATATTCAACCATGTAGATTTCCCTATGCTAGTTAGATAGTGTATAGGACAATTTTCTTGGATCTCATCCAATTCATGAGACATAAAAGCAGCTTTAGTTGATTCTAAAATGGATGGCTACCACACAATTATGGGATAAATCTTATGTAAATCATCATTGATGGTCTCTGTAGTTCGAGTTCAAGGATCAAGTATTTTTACATATATCATCGATGTAAGGAAAAAATAAAATTATGAGACATTGTAATCTTTCACACTGATATATTGAGATTTTTGAGATTTTAGAGAGAGTATGGTCGGTAGCCTATCTATTTCAGTTGGCCTCTAATTTATCGATCCATGCACGATGCCTTTAATGTACCCTAGATATGTCATTATCAACCAGACCCATCTCACACTATGCATCTGAATGAGGTGTATAAATAGGTAGATGCATTATTTCATGAAAATTTTATATGTAATGTTGAAATGACCATGAAGTTTCTCTAAGGCAAGTCAGATACTCGAGTATGGGTTTTCTGGAAGTGAATCCATTTATCAGAAAATACATGGCAGGGGGAGGTAGGCGTTCCTAATCACTGGATGAAGTTATTAATGGGAGATTCGTGACATCCCCTGATAGGGAAATTGTGGGATGAATTTCAATATGGGGATGACTATAAAAAGCTCGGTTTTTCTATGATGTATGAATATTGTTTTCAATTTAACTCTCTTTTATTGATCTAATTTGAGTTTCTTATGAGATATTGGGAGTTTACATGGTTTTAAGGTCCTGTTCAATTCCTACAACATTAAATTTGGATAAAAAAACTAGGCTGTATAGTTAGGATAAATCATGGAACCCAAGCCACATAGTTAGGAGTTACCATGCAAGACTGAACAGAGAGATTTTGGAGGTCGTTCAATTTGGGGAAATTGTGAAACAAATGGCTGAAATCTATGAAGGGTGTCTAGTGTTTTTATTATAGGTGTGTAGCATAGTTCTTTAATAGTTAGTCAAATATTGTGCTTGAAACCTTGTGTGATACCCCTTGACATAGATAAGGAAGCACAATTGACGCACGATTTGTCCAGCCGTGTGGCCAAAACAGATGACCCAATTAAAACATTTAAAATTAAAATATTCCCTATAATATATATTTTAACCAAAATTCGTGTCTTCCTGTTCAATTGTACTACACCTTGAGGCATTTGGGGTCATTTGAAGCTCAAACCAGGGGATTTTCTACCATTTATGGTTATAGACATGGAATTGAACAATTTTAGTAATGTTGGATCTACACCGATGATTTATTAATTTCACATGTTTTTAAATTTTATTTTATTCATTGTAAAAGAGGCATTTAGGGTCAAGATAATATTCAATATTTTTTGGATTTTTTCCGTTCATCATATTTTTTTTGATATGACTAGGATCAGAGATTGATACTATATGAGTGCTCGACTACGAACCTTCAGTTGGTGGTATATACCTTTTCCATTATATTTTAGTGCTTTATATTCCATATTGATATTGTGTTTCATGATGGACATCCCGAAATTTCACTGGAATATAATTGAATTGTTTAATTGAATGAATTGGAATATGTTAGGTTCCCCCTTCAATACTATTTTTTGGTCCAAGGTAATTTATCCTAAACCTAGGCCACCAATGGGGAGTTCCCATTCATTTTCTCTATATTGTACCCCCCCCCCCAATTAGGTTCATGTTATCTCACCACTGATTTAGGTTATTTTTAAATTTCATAAATTAAATTAAATTTTTTGGTATGGTTGAGCCTCCTTTTCCATGAAATTACATGAGGATAGATGATTTAAAATTTTTAAATGGGGTTTATAGAAATTTTGGAAATCAGTTGTAAGAACTCATGGAATGTGAATTCTTATGAAGTGATTATTTAATTGAGATGAGGAATTGATTATGGTAGTGGATTCCTTGTAAAATCTTATAGGATCCTAAGCCAATATAAACCATGGTAATTCTACTACATTGGTCTTGATGGAGGTAGTAGATTCTTAGGACTTGATTAATCCATGGATCTTGATATTATAAGATGCCTCAAGCCTTGATACCCCATGGATATAGCTTGATTTCACATACATTGGACAAGGTTATTTGACATTCTACATGGAATCCAACAAATTCTTTACTGAGATTCCATCAAGACACTCCTAGGACTCATGTTGATTACATGTTCTTCTATACATTGGATTCAACCCTCTCTGGTCTGACACATTGGATTCCACAATATGGCCTTTGTGGAAATTTTTAATTATTTGAAATGGCCAGATGGATATTATTCATTGGATTATAGGGTAAGGTCGTAATGGATGTTGTGGAATGTTTTATAGATAGCCATTATATGGGTACTAGATTATACAGGTTATACTGGACTGTATCACACATGTTATTTCTATTTAAAACTTCCATGGTTTATGGGGGAATGAATATTTTTTACAGGGATCCTTTTCTGGTTGGACAATATTACTTTATATTTATCTCATATTCTATGGGAACATTACATTCTTGCCTGTTATACATTTTTTATACGGCACAATACATATATTTTTATACATCGACTATATTTTTTATAGACAATTTGGTGGTGGCCTACTGAGTGTAATATTACACACTGTTTTCCCATCATTGGGTACTCGGATAGATTTCATGTTTTTAGTTAGGGACCATGGAAAGCTCTTATTATACGATGTTTGATTTTATTGTTTTTTATGAGTAGTAGATCACATTACTAATCCATACTCATGATTGTATCTAGATATAGTAATTGTCCCCTTTTTGGTATTTTGATACATGTATTGTACTAGATTCTTGAATTCATGATTTCATTATTTGTATATATGTGTAATGAAACATCATTTGGTCTATGAGATTTCAATTGGAATTTTCAATTTTTTAAACTCTTGGATGATTATCTTCGGTCTGTTGGATTTTCTTCTTCTGCTATTGTATTTTGTTAATACTACTATTGTGATCCACTCTAACAAGAGGGTATAGTCTCCTTAAAAAGATAACATGGGACCTCTATGCATTTCAAAATCCTCTGGCATATGAGGAGGTGTTCTTGAGGCCATGTCTGCCACTAGCTCGGGGATCTGTCTAGTGTCACTGAGTTGGGAGGTTATAGAATAATTGGTGGAATGACCAGAAAAAAAATTACATGAATCATGAGTATGGTAAATGTTTAATTTTTTGATATGATAATAATAAAAGTTTTGTACATCAGTAATTGTCTTATGGGAAAAATATTCATCAAAAATATCATTCTTGAAAATTGGGTGTTATATCCTACAATATAACTTATGGAAGAAACACAATGTGAATTGATAGACCATACACTTAGAAAAGTTTTGTTTATTATTATCTTACGTAAGGGGATTTCCATAATTTTAGGTCACAAGGAACGGGATACTCTAAGAAGTTTATGATTGTGAAGGAAGTGTTATGTGTCATTCACTTTTTGACCTTGAAATAAAAACATATAACAAATAGTTTAAGGTCATTTGGTAATGAAATTATCTCATGTATTTTAAATTTCAAATGATAAGGAAAATTTGGTATTTAGTTTAGAGTCATGTGAGAATAAATTTATTAAACTTGTGTCATGTTAGACGATGTTTTTATTGAGGGGCCTCACATTGTAGGGAGCCACAATTTATATTCACTTCATAATGATTAGAGAGATTAGTTCATTGAAGTAGGTTTTGTGTATTATAAATGGTTATGATTTTCTAAATTCTAACTTATTGGTTTCTTCTTAGTTATCATTACTGTCATCAATGATAACTTCAATTCTCCTTGAATGGTTGTGTATTGTAAAACCATCTTATTGAATAAGAATAATACATGATTCTAATACAATTGAAGGTAATATCATGTTTCAAACCTCTCCCCAGAAAGATACCCCATTTTAGCATGATTATTCATCTATAATCAGTTGTTAACAAATATCTATTTAGGGAAAAGAAAATTTAAGATCAATATGAAATAACTTTTATCCCTCACAATTGTGATTATGGGGTTACCTGATAGCGGTATGGAGAATGGTATATTATTCACTCAACACATTATAGATTTAATTAGGTAAATAAATTTTATCACTGTCCCCCATTTTCTTTAAATATTTTTATTTTTCTATATTTATTTCTATATCTATCCATTTTCAACATCATGAATACCATATAAATTATTGGAATGAATATTTCACTATATGAATAAATTCTTTAGTTTATATGCATTGAATTTTGGAGAATTATCCATATGGGTAGTGTGAGCTACTATAAATATAATAATAAAATTAGAATTTAAATTAATGTATCATTAATTTCATCTTAATAAGCATAATTAGTACAATATTATCTATTTTTGAAATGAAATTGATAATAGTAATCATGAACATAAATTTCATGATATTTCCAGAGGGTTTGGATATATAAAATCTATCCCCCATGTGGAAAATGGAAATTAGTATTTAGAAGTGTTAAACAACTATGATGGATGATGAAAAATGTTTACATACCTTTGACGTGTGTGATACAACATTTTTAATTACACACAATAATGCATCATTGATTCCCATAATAAATCATGTAACTTGACTTGACAAATATCATGGTTCATGGTTTATGTGCACCACACGTGCAAGTATGGGTTTCTGGATAACAGGGTGGGAGTATTCTCCTTCAATTAACCTATGAAATAAAAAATCAAATCCTCAGTTAAAGAGAAATGTTTGTTAATTCATTCCATATTAAAATAATTTTCAAAACCTTGTGATAAATTATATTCTTTCTAGATAACTCATGTTGTAGAAAATTATTTTGGGGATTTTACACTATTATAGACATCCAACTATTTTTTATATTATTTGATAGGTAAATGGAAACATTATGAACTAAAGTAATATCATGTTCGTGGATCTCTTAAATATCCTCGGTGAAAAATATAAGAATTTCTCTCTTATATGAAATATTTATGATCATGTCATATTGATCCAATTTTTTTAAATCAATTCCCAGATTATCCAAGCATGACCATAAGTATTATGTGAAAGAAAAATGTGGGATAATATTGTATCTAATGGAAACCAAGTTATTAAAGCATATATATGAATATATTTATATCCATGAAAATGTGCCAATTCCCCCTAATTGATAGTATAATCTCTATTTATCTATATAATAATCCATTTTGATAGTCCATTAACATTTAACTGGGAAATATTAATATAAAAAACTAACTTTCAGGCTCAAATTAGGGCTTTGTACTCTACATCATTTGTAGTGCATCCATTATAAAAATAAAAAGAGTATTGAAAGAGTGCATTTGGTGGGGATATACACATGATATACATGTCTACATAGTAAATATTCTTGTTTCCAATCCTCATCTTATATGGAATTAGATAATCATAATTGATGTTTATTTAATAATTCTAAGAAGTTTCATGGATAAAGAAACCCACTATGTTATGGTGCTCTATATCCAAATGTGAAATATCTAGGGAAGGGAATGACACTAGAAAAGGCATGGATTATTTTTACTATTGTCAAATTTTTAATCATGAAATTGAAGTAAATTTACTAAAGGATGATACCCCATAGTTCATATCATCCATATCAATCATGTTTGACCATGTATTTTCTTGGGGAAATCAATTTAGGTGATCAAGTGTACCTCATAAAGATTAATATTGTGATGTAACATATATGTCACAACCCGTCCTCGGGGCCTGTGTCGTGACTACCCCAAGACTGCCTTCCATAGGCCAGGGGCTGGCGAGTAGCACCAAAGGCCTATGGATGGCGGGCTTGGGGTAGTAACGGCATGCGCCCCGAGGACGGGTTGTGACAAATTGGTATCAGAGGAGTCAGTTCTACCGCAAAACTTATAACTCTGATATTTCTTTTCTATGAAGAAATAGTGTTAAGAGTACCGAGTGTGGTATTCAGTTCAGTGAGTCCAGTGATGGTGTGGGCGGCCAACGTATCCATACACTAGGACCCTGACCTCTGATTTCAGACTCAGTGCACGAAAACACTAATTGCATGTGTGTATTCAAATGTTTTCCCCTTAAAACAGCTCAAACGAGGTCAGCTCACCATGTATAATCATTTGACCGTGTCATGTATGTTTCTTTCAGGATGTCATTCCATGGATGACCAGCTAGAGCCCAGAGGGATGTATGTTCTGACAGCCTGCTAAGTGACGAGGCCTCAATATAGGGCCCTCTTACAGTTGAGGCACCAGCGATACTACCATACGTTGGGCCATAGATGCCACCAGCCCCAGTAGTAGGCGATGAACGCCACTTGAGCACGCTGCATGAGTTCCAGCGCCAGATGCCACCCAGGATTCGGGGAGAGACGGACCCACAGGTAGTTGTGGATTGGCTGGAGGCTATGGTGGGAGTTTTTAGGATAGTGGGAACTCCAGTGAACTTCATGGTGATCTTTGCCTCCATCCTTCTTCAGGCAGCAACAGACAGATGGTGGAGCCGGATGCTCCAGTTTTGTGATGAGATGACCTTCACATGGGGAGACTTCTAGACCATCTTTAGGGTGGACTTAATACCAGTGACTCTACACTTAGAGCATGTTCCAGAGCTACTGCCTTTGTCACAGGATTTTCCATCAGTAGTCGAGTCATCTGTTGGCAGTAGAAAGATGATGCATGGGTCCAAGAAGACTAGACCAGCAGGTGGGCGGGCTTGGGATAAAGGTTTGGTTATGCGAGGCACACGAAACAGAGCCAGCCATACGAGGAGCAGAAAGTGTTCTGAATGCGGAAGGAAGGGTCACCTGGCACGTAACTGTCCAACCCCCCCCCCTGCACAGTTGATCCGCAGGCATTGGAGGAGCCACCAAGACAGAAGCAGCGGTAGGTGCTAGAGCAACAGCAGAGCAGTGGAAATGGCAGTGGAGCTCCGGAAGTAGGTGGATAGGAGCGGAAATAGTGGATTTCTTTTTGTCCCTTGTACTTCTAGTTACATGTTTCTGTTGTATTTGTGTCTTTGTACATTGATCTGCAGTAATAAAAGAAACTTATATTTGTGATGGTTTCTTTCTTGTCCATCTGTTCGGTTGATACTGAGAGGTCCCGTTTAAAAACTGTTGGATTAACCCTTACTTTTTAGATACCTATTGGAGGAGAACCAGTGACCACACACTGATGCCGACAGTGTGACTCAACCCTTGGAGGCGAGAGTAATGGTTGGATCTCTTGGTATTAGCGTCAAGGCCTTACGACATCATACATGGTATGGATTAGTATCATCCATGTCGAGATTGAGTTTATTAGGCAAGGAACATGGTTCATCCAGGGGATGAGACCAGATTTCTCTAATCGGAAAAGAAGAAATCTTAGCTGGTCTTGTAGGACCATAGATGGTTTAGGACATCCAGGAGGCAGATACCACTAGAGTTTGAGGACGACGACCACTTTTTCGTACAGGTCTCACCTCGATGTGGATTACAGAGTTTCAGATGGAGAGGCAAGTTATCTTCGCGCTTCATCGGACCCTTCTAAGTCCTCAATAGGGTAGGCGAGGTGGTTTACCGCTTGACCCATCCACCTCAGTTGCTCAGGGTGCACAATGTTTTTCCACGTATCTCAGTTGAGGATATACGTGCACGAACCGACTCATATCATCGACCATGGGGAGCTGAACATCGATGACGGATCGACTTTTACGGAGGTCCTGATGGAGATCGAGGATCGACAGGAGTGGGTCCTCCGTGGACGGTCGACTCCTCTAGTACGCATCAGATGGAAGCACGAGATCCTCCAAGAGAGAACATGGGAGCGGGAGGCTCAGATGCGTGCACAGTACCCCCTTTTTGATTCCCTAGATTTTGATGTTGCTTTACGGGGATGTAAAGCCCTTAGGTGGGAGTAATGTAAAGACCCGTAAATTACAAGGGAATTTTTTCTAAAATTATTTGGAATTTTACGAGTACACAGTTTTTGAGGACACCTGATTCTGAGGCCCGGTGTGCCCGTAATAATTTTCTGAAGTGTTGTTAAGCTTAAATTAACTCGCGTAAGCAGTTTTCCTGAAAAAGTGGAATAACTCTTAAACGGTTACTCAGATCAGAAAATCCGACAACACCATTGTGATCAGGATTCCGGGTTTACCCTAGGAATAACTTAATTTTAGTCGGAGCAGGCCTCCTGTGAGAAAACCCGAAAATGGCATAACCGTAAATAAAATAATTATATAAGTTATTTTATTTTTCAAATGCTTATAACTCATAAACCTTAACTAAGATTAAAAATATGAGACCACCGCTGAACTCGTGAGGGTATGCTACATTTAAGAAGATACTAACTTTGGCCGGTGCAAGCCACCTGACAATGTTTGTTTTTGGCCGTAAATAAAATAATTATGTGAAAATTATTTTATGGTAAAATTCATAACTTCTAAACGGTAACTCGAATTGATAATCCGAGAGTACCATTGAGTTCATTGGGGAATGTTTCTCCTAGCCAGATCCTAACCATGACAGCAATGGGTCGAAGGTGACTAATAATAATTTTCCGAACTTTGTTTGGGTACGTTCAGTAAACGTACGAGCGGTGTTTTATAAATTTTGAACCGGTGCTCGGAATCGAATTCCGAGTGCACCGTTGAACTCGATATGCCGATATTCGCTTAAGAAGACTTTCACCTCAATGGCAGATGATCAGATATTAAAGTTAGTTTTGGGGGTTTTACGTGGGTTAATAAAATAAAACAAGTGAATAATTTCTTTTATTTTGTTAAACACATGTAGTGCGGATAAAGTGGTTGGAAGCTCAACATGGGAGTTGGTGGTGGAACCTCCAAACTCTAACCCTACATTTAATGGGGATGGAGAGGTAACCTCTCAAACCCCCCATCAATTAATTTTATATGTCGATGTAAAATTAATTGCACTCAATTAATTTTATGGGTCGGTGTAAAATTAATTGTTTTCGGTTAATTTTATGTGTCGACGTAAAATTAATTGCTCCCAATTAATTTTTTGAGTTGACGTAAAATTAATTGTTGTCAGTTAATTTTATGGGTCGACGTATAAAATTAATTGTTGGGATTTAATTTTATATGTCGACCTGAAATTAATTACTGTCAATTAATTTTACGTGTCAACATAAAATTGATTTGTGTCATATGTTTTGATGCAGGCTATGTGGGGGAAGCTTCTTGGCATCCTCCACTCTTAAGTAGTGCCAACGCACCTCTTAAATTGCGCCAACACTATTTAATTCACCCGACCCCCTTTTTAAATTAAGTAACCGCATCATTGGAATATAGGAAGGTTCCAAATAAATGAACGATCATAAATTCCATGATGGTTACATACCTCTCCCCCTCTCCTATATATAGGGAGCTTGGGAGAAGGTTTTGGGATGGCTTCACCAAGCGACGAAGTGCTGGTAAGGTATTGCGACGCCCAACACTTGAGGAAATCATATCCTCTCTAACGAAGAATGTGATGAACGTCAATGACGATCTTCCATGCAATTCTTCTTCGACCTTCCTTCCCCAGAAACCAATCCTCCGCAACATCGTCAATGAACCGCCACAGATCGGAATTGGGGACGTGTGGTAGATGCGATGAACGACAGTCTTCATCGTCTTCCTTATACGACTCCGCCAACGAGCGACGAGCAAGTGGTAGGTGTTTGATTTTATATTTGTGAATATTTGGGCGTTCATTGTTAATCTTTTAGCTGCTTGTTATCAATTAACGGGAGGGGCCGGCCCCACAAACACGGCCGAACCTCCTCCCTTTTTACTGTTGTCCTTCGTTGTGAATTGGAACGGAGATGGAATGGTGCTGTCGCACCATGAGGAAATAAGGGAACCGCAATGAATGAGTGTGGCATGGTCGCGTCGGGCCGTTAAGGCTGAAAGAGGCTGCGGCCGGAGTAGGGGCCACGGCAGAGGGGCGCGGCGCCGACACATGGTCGAAGAAAGGTCATGGCCGAAGGCTACGGCGGTCACCGACAGGGGGCGGCCAGACTCCCCGGCCGACGGAGCAGCAAGCGCCGTGGCGCTTTGGTCGCCCCCCTGCCCCCCTTCGCGCCGCAGGGTCGCAGACCGAGCGCCCAGCCGAGCCGGGCCGCTCGCGCTGGGCCAGGCCACCCAGCCACAGGGCCAAGCCGCAGGCTGGGCTGGGCCATGCCCGCTAGGCCGGGCCACGCCCAAGCCTACCATACATGGACCCGGGTTGGGTCGACCCTGTTCGGGCTAACCCAGGGGGGTCTTCGGCCAGGTCGGTCCGGGCCCAAACACCCCCCCCCCCATAAATGCGAGCAGATTCGTTCAAACGCCCGTAACATGGTCCATGGACCTCTGATTGGCGTACCGTCAGTTGTGACGCGATCCGTGGATCGAGAAGGTTGTTTCGGAATATTATAGTCAAGGTTTCGGAGAACTTTGCGTATGGCTGTGTTGTTTCGAACCTGAAACCAACTGGGCCCTCAAAGCGGAAACGCTTATTGCTTGAGTTCCAGAAGTCCGAAGGAAGTGCCGTCGACTTTTTTGGATTCCTTTCAGTGAGACAGATCATTTTGTATACATCACCAGAGGTTTGGAAAATGTTGGAGTATGGTCAGGTTGGATTGTACCCGAAATCCAACCGGACCCCTAGATCGGAAAAGCCGATAACTTTCATAACGGACGTCCGGTTGACGAACCGTCAGCGGCGTTGGTGATCACGTTGAGAAAAAGTCCCTATGGGTATACCCTATGTGAGTTCGGGGTACAGTTGAGATACGGTCGGGTTGGTTCATACACGAAACCAACTGGGCCCCTCGGACGAAAAGGCTAATAACTCACAGACCGGGCGTCTGATTGATGTGCCGTCTATAGAATTGAGACCCCTATGACGAGGATGTCCTTTGAGATACTTCTTCGTGGGATTTTGTGATACTTGGAGTATCGACCTGTAGCTCATGGAGCGGACCCTCCCATAGATGAGCATACAGAGTACGGAGATCGTGTAGCTGGCTGAGACCTGATGACTGCTTGTCCGATTTGATTCGGAGTGACTTGAATAGCCCAGTGGGGAGCTCTACTTTTTGAGGTGGAAGACCCATCGCGGAGGAGCACTACTTTGTGAGGTGGAAGACCCACGGTACTCGACAGGAGGAGTACATCTGTAGGCTTTGAGGGGTAGAACTACTATGTGAGGTGGCAGACCCATGGCGGAGGAGCACTACTTTGTGAGGTGGCTGACCCGCGGTACTCGACAGGAGGAGAATCTCATCAGTCTTAGGTTAGTGAGCAGTACCTCAGACTCGTGATAGGATCATTGTACTCTTCAGAGACGGAGCTCTTCAGCAGTTAAGGTTTCAATAATGAGAATCCTGGTTTGACCTGATTCATTGGCCTTTGTGTTTTCCTCATGATTGAGATGGGTTACAAGGTACCTTGGGTATATGTATGGGCATATACCTAAGTAGTGGTTATCCGTCGACTTCATATCTGTGTGATACATCGTGGCTGAGATGGGTTACATGGTAACTTAGGTATAAGAATGGTCTTATACATAAGTAAGGGTTATCTGTTGAGAACTTTCTTTGTGATTATCCTTGTTGGATTTAGTGAGACCTTGAGGGTCTTGGGGTCCCTACTGAGTATCGTATACTCACCCCTGCACAGGATTTGCCCGCACCTCATTGTGTTGGTTGTAGACAACGGAAATCACCGATCGTGGTTGATGCTTGTAGAGTTGGACGGTACCCGGAGGTGGATCTCACGATGAGTCGGTACCCGGAGGTGGATCTCATGACGAGTCGGTACCCGGAGGAGACGGACAGACGTGGAGTGCTGAGGAGGACATCTATACCTACCCATCAGGTAGGAACCCAGAGGACGATCCAGGAATTTCTTGTCACCTTTCAGCTGTTGTATACCAAAAGATCCATCTCACCGAAAGGAATCCAACAAAGTCAACGACACGTCATTCGGACGTCCGGAACTCAAGCTATAAGTGATTCCACTCTGAGGGCGCGGTTGGTTTCAGGTTCGAACCAACCTGGTCGTACCCAATGTTCTCTGAAACCTTGAGTGTAATATTCTGAAATGAACTTCTTGATCTATGGATCGTGTCTCAACTGACGATGCGCCAATCGGAGGTCCATATCCCAAGTTATGGGCGTTTGAACGAATATGCCCACTTTTAGGGGGGGTTTGGGCCCGGACCGACCCGGCCCAAGACCCCCTGGATCGGACAAAACCAGGTCGATCCAACCCAAGTCAGAGTCCAGCCACCTTGGGCGTGACCCGACCCAACAGGTGAGGCCCGGACCAGTGGCGTGGCCTGGCCCAGCGAGTACGGCCCGGCCCAGCGGCGCGGCCCGGCCCAGCGGGCACGGCCCGCCCCAGCGGCGCGGCCCAGCACGAGCAGCCCAGCTCGGCTGGGCACTCGGTCTGTGGCCGAGGGGCAGGAAGGGGGGGCAATGCCCCCTCGCCTTGTAATGGTGGCCCCACGTGGGGGGACCTCCTGTCCACCACTGGGGGTTACGACCCCCTGAATTCTGAACGGCAGGCCCGGTTGGCAGGCCGGTGCCACCATCGCAGGACCCCGCAGTCCCACCCCCCAAGCGTCGGTGGCTGGTTTATCCAGCTGACTCCAAGTCTTCCGCCATGAAAAAAGGGCCACGACACTTGATGATCATGCGGCCAGGGAGTCCGGCCACCCCCTGTCGGTGACCGCCGCGGCCTTAGACCGCGGCCCTTCTTCGACCAGCGCGGCGCGTCAGCACCGCACCCCTCCGCCGCAACCATCCCCATCTACAGCCCTTCAAGATGCTCCGCAACGGCGCGACAACACCGCGCCCCTCCGCCACGACCCCTGCTCCGGTCACGGCCTCTTTCAGCCTTAGCGGCGCGGCGCGACGGTGCGGCGCTCCTTTGCCGCGGTTCCATCATTTCTGCGCGGTGCGATGGCACCGCACCGTCTCTGTTCCAATTGACAACGAAGGACAACAGTAAAAAGGGAGGAGGGTCGTTCATGATTGTATAGTCTGTCCCCCTCCCGTTAATTGATATCAAGCAGCTAAAAGATTAATGATGAACTCCCAAATATTCACGAACATAAAATCAAACTCCTACCTCTTGCTCGTCGCTCGTTGGCGGAGTCGCAGAAGGAAGACGATGAAGACCGTCTTTCGTCGCGTCCTCCACACGTCCCCAATTCCGAGCTGCGTCGGTTCATTGATGATGTTGCGGAGGATAGGTTTCTGGGGAAGGAAGGTCGAATAAGAATCGCGTGGAAGATCGTCATTGGCGTTCTTCACATTCTTCGTTGGAGAGGATATGATTTCCCCAAGTGTTGGGCGTCGCAATACATTACCAGCGCTTCGTCACTTTGTGAAGCCATCCCAAAACCTTTTCCCAAGCTCCCTATATATAGGAGAGGGGGAGAGGTATGCAACCATCATGAAATTTATGACGGTTCATTTGTTTGAAACCTTCCTAAATTCCAACGATGCGGTTACTTAATTTAAAAAGGGGGTCGGGAGAATTAAATTGTGTTGGTGCAATTAAAGAGGTGCATTGGCACTACTTAAGAGTGGAGGATGCCAAAATGTTTCCCCCACATAGCCTGCGTCAAAACATATGACACGAATCAATTTTATGTTGACACATAAAATTAGTTGACAATAATTAATTTCACGTCAACACATAAAATTAAATCACAGAAATTAATTTTATACGTCGAACCATAAAATTATCTGACAATAATTAATTTTACATCAACTCATAAAATTTATTGAGAGAAATTAATTTTACGTCGACACATTAAATTAACTGTCAATAATTAATTTTACATCGACCCATAAAATTAATTGAGTGCAATTAATTTTATGTCGACATATAAAATTAATTGTTGGGGGGTTTGAGAGGTTTCCTCTCCCTCCCCATTAAATGGGGGGTTAGGGTGTGGCGGTTCCACCACCAACTCCCAAGTTGAGCTTCTAACCACTTTATCTGCACTATATGTGTTTAGCAAAATAAAATAAATTATTCACTTATTTTATTTTATTAACCCACTTAAAACCCCAAAAACTAACTTTCATACTCAATCATCCGCCGTTGTGGTGAAAGTATTATTAAGCGAATATCGGCACTGCGAGTTCAAAGGTGCACTGGGAATTCGATTCCGAGCACCGGTTCAAATGTTATAAAATGCCACTTGTACGTTTACCGAACGTACCCGAAAAAAAGTTCAGAAAATTATTATCAGTCACCCTCAACCCACTGCGTTCAAGGATAGGCTCGGCCTAGGAGAAACACGCCCCAACGAACTCAATGGTACTCTCGGATTTTCAATTTGAGTTACCGTTTAGAAGTTATTAATTTTACAATAAAATAATTGTCACTTAATTATTTTATTTACGGCCAAAAACAAACTTTCTCAGGTGGCTTGCACCGGCCAATGTTAGTATCTGCTTAAAGGTAGAATACCCTCACGAGTTCAGCAGTGGTCTCCTATTTTTAATCCGAGTTACCATTTTTGAGTTATAAGAATTTGAAAAATAAAATAACTTATCTAATTATTTTTTTTACGGTTATGCCATTTTCGGGTTTTCTCACAGGAGGCCTGCACCGACTAAACTTAAGTCACATCTAGGGTAAACCCACCATCTTGAGCACAATGGTATCCTCAGATTTTCTGATTTGAGTAACCGTTTAAGGGTTATTCCACTTTTTCAGGAAAACTGCTTACCCGCATTAATTTAAGTTTAACAAAACTTCAGAAAATTATTCTGGGCACACCGGGCCTTAGAATCAAGTGTCGTTAAGAAACTACGTACTCGTAAAATTCCAAAGAATTTTAAAAAAAATTCCCATGAATTTTACGGGTCTTTAAAATATATATTTTGAAGAACAAAGCGGATATATATTTCTCAATATGGGTATACGAACATCCAACCTCCAACATAAGTCAACTAAGGATGAAAGGATTATTTTCCTTATATAATTATTTTGGGTAAGAACTAAACCAGGTGATTTCTCCAGAGATAGACACATTGGAAAAGAGGATTTACTTGCAAAAGTGGAATATAGACTGGAGAGTGAAAGATATATTTCTAAAGAAAATTAGAGTAATTATTGAATACTCTATCCCAAAAATAGGATTCTACATTTGTCATATGTTTTTTTAGGGAAAACATATTCAAATAAGGCTTATAATGAAGCACCTAATGTAGGTGTGGTTCCATTAATGTCCTGTGAGGATATCTCTGTTTAAAAAAAATTAAATTCACTATTAAATTGAACAATATTATTATTATTAAAATTAGTACAAACCAGAATATAAATAATTTCTAATAAATTATATATAAATGTGAACTATCTTAATTAACTTTATTTGATCATGTTTATTTATCATCAATTTTTTATACTTAAGCCTATACCAATTTTGGGTTATTTTTTATATGTTTTTAGTTAAGATAAAGGGGAAAATTTATCTTCCCATGAATGTGTTCATTGGATAAAATTTTATTATCACAGTTTTACCAAAAAATGATGTTCCTAATTATTTTGGTTATCCTAATGGTAGTTCCAAAAAAATTAGAGGTAACATATGAGTGAATGACTCTTTATAAAGTATATTCTCATTGGAAGCACCTAGGTTGCATGGGGGGGTTCCACTCAAATAATGGATTTAAGATATAGATTTTATAAAGTGGTACTTATTACACTAAATATTTTTATGATGCATGGGTATTAATTTTGATATCCTAAAAATGATTTTGGGGTTATGCAGGTAGACTGTATAGAAGTGCTTGATTCTATACCTCATTATCTCAGGTTTACATCATATATACCATTACATGTAACCTATTTCCTAATAAATTCAAACTAATTATTAGATAAAGAATCCCACTTCCCCATATCAATCTAATATAGTATTTCTAATCAAGATCCATTATTACAATAATCCACACACACTTCTACATCACGAATCCAACATGCCCATATCCGCGGTTACCAATTAGAAAAGTAATTAACCACAATGTAAATTTTTTAATTTTCTTATAGAAATGATATATAACCTATCAAATGAGTTGGAATAAAATTAACTATTAACACCTCTGTTTGATTGGCCAATTTTCATCAAATAAACATTTTTTAATATTTTTCATTCTATTATTTTTTTTTATTTTTGATAGTTATTTAAAATTAATAATATTATGTTTCATTTTTATTTCAATGATTTAATAATAAATTAAAAATTATAAAAAATTTATTAAGTAAAAACCCTCATAACAAAAAATTATAAATTTAACTCTCCCTGGAAAAAACACATGGATACCACATAGATACACCCATTGAGATTTTAAATTCTATTGACTAAGGTCTATCAATAAGACATCCATAAATTTTCTATTGTTCCTAGGGTGATAACATGATTATTATTATTTGTTCACACTTTTTTAATTCTTCTATTCAATTTTGTATTTGTATTGTTTCTCCTCTTATAATATGGTTTAAATATAAAATTGTAGTTCATTTATCTATCATGGATCATTATTTATATGAATAGTAATAACATTTTTGTGAGATTAAAACAATGGTCAAAGGATCATCATTGAACCAAAATATTGTCCATGTATTTACCATCCCCTAGGTACTTGAGATAAAATAAATTTGGTAGATTCTTTTTATAGAATTAACACCTTGTGTACTAACGTGAATGGAAGGATATAAGATACTACACTAATAAGAATTATCAACATAAAAATAAATTATTCTCATAAAACCAACATTAACGAAATATCTTCACTATTAATATATACATGGTTGTGTCCAAGAATAATGATGATAAAAGGTAAATTGTTGACTTGAAATGAAAAATTGTGAAAAAGACTACCACCCTCAAATGTAATTTCCTAGAATTTCCGTATGATTTTTTATATGGAATATTTTCAAAACTGTGAAATCGGACAGCGCATGATTCTGAGGACCGGATTCCCCAGAATGATCCGTCGATGTTTTGTTAAGCATTAATTAGCGTGTGTCAGCTGTTTTCCGGAAAAAGTGGAATAACACTTAAAATGTTTCCCCGATTAGAAATTTGATGGCACTGTTGCATTCAGAAAGACGGGTTTACCCTATACGCGCCTTAAGTTAAGTCGGGGCAGGCCTCCGGTGAGAAAAAACAAAAATGGGATAACCATAAATAAAATAATTAAATAATGTTCTTTTATTTTTTAAATTCTTATAAATCAAAAATGGTGACTCGAATAAAAAATATGTGACCACCACTGAGCTGTTGAGGGTATTCTCTCTTTATGAATATTCAAACATTGGCCGGCGTGGGCCACCAGTGAAAGTTAGTTTTTGGTCACAAATAAAATAATTAAATGACAATTATATTATTGTAAAATCCATGACATCTAAACAATAACTCAGATTGAAAATACGATAGTACCATTGAGTTTTTTAGGGTGTGTTCTCATTAGGTGGAGCCTAACCTCGACCGGTGCGAGTCGAGAGTTACTGTTAATAATTTTATTAATTTTTTTATGTGTACGTTCATTAAACATGTCACTAGAGTTCTAACTTTTGAACTGATTCTCAGATATAAAATATGAGTGCACCATTAAATCTGCAGCACCAGGATTCACTTAAGTGAGACATTACTTTGACATTAGTAGGACTGGAGAAAATTTAAAAATTTGGGACTTTTTAAAAGAAATAAAATATAATAACTTAATTATTTTATTTTCATTATTATCCACCAATGTACAAATGGTTTGTCAGGCCAGCAGTGTATCAAGCCATTAAATGGCTTGACCATTAAATCTATGTAACAAAAAAATTGGGGAATTATGAAGCTTCATAATTAATGAGCCTACATTAGTTCCTAATGTCGTTACTTACCCTCCCCCTCTCCTATTTCTATAGAGCTTGGGGAGAGGTATCAACACTACTTATCAAAGAAATGAAGTGCTGACCAAGGGCCGAGATGCCAAAACCTTAGAGGACGGAGTTGGTTCCAATATGCAGTGATGACTGACACCAAACCACGAGCATTAGATCGACGTACGAGTGGTGCCATTGGAATCTAGTAGCAGAGGACAACAGACACCAACCCGCTTCCACCAACGCATGCTCAACATTGTTCTTGATGTAGGTGTTTTATTCTTGTTTAAATTCAAGTGAATTTATAGAACCCTTTAATCCTCCCTCTTGATTATGAGCTCACATTTAGGGTGCGGTCCTAACGAAACCAGGTCAAACCCTCCGCTACTTTGCTACCTTGGAACCTTCTTTGGAAGACTCCGGTGCGGCAGCACTGACAGGCTTTGAAGGATACGGTGCACTGATGCACGCTGCAAGAGGAGGCCGCGGAAAAAAGATATGGTACTTATCATAGCGGCCAGAACTGGTAGGCTAGTGAAGAGGTGAAACATGACGTTGCACGCCACTGGTGAGAAAGGGGTCGTGTCTTGTCAGCTAAGGTGGTCATAGATGGCAGACGACACATCGGCCAGCCATAGAAGGAGAGGCGGCGTGACCAGCATAGCTCCGGTGAGTAGAGGGTAGTGACTGAAGAAACTACAGAGGTAGAACCTGCACCTCTATTGGGTTCTACGGTGACTGGGTGGCGCTTATGTGGCACCACTGTTTCACAAAACACAACAGCTTTTATGTCGTTCGGGATTATGGGGGAAAACATACCACCTTTCCATCTTGGGCGGACCGCAGTCGGACCGCCTTCCCATTGGGTTGCATGCTTGGCAGGCCGCGCCCCATTGCAGGCTGGTCTGAAACATGTCCTAGTGGGCCGAGCCCACTGCAGCCCATCCCAGATGGGTCGGATTGGACCTGGGCCCAACCGGACCCCGAAATACTTAAGAGGCCATAACATGAAATACGAGCATCTTTTTGATGAACCGTTTATGGTGCTAGGATGCTTGGAGAGAGATGGTCCTTTTGGTATACTCCATTTGTGTTTTGGAGATAGTTGGAGTACAACTGGGTTGGATCGAACCCAAATCCAACCAGGCCCCTGGAACTAAAATGCTTAAAAGTCACAGACCAGGCATCTAATTGATGCATCTTCTATCACGTTAGAACCCTTATGACATGTCATAACTTTGATATACTCCTTTATGGATCTTAGTAAAGGACATGGTATGACCGATATCTCAAGGGGAAGATTCTGTGGAACTCGAGCGCACCGGGTGTGAGGAATCCTATGGTTGGTTGTAACGTGAAGAAAGAATATCGATCTTGTATGGGTCATCATCTATTTGATCTTGTGTGGCTCTGCATCTATCAGATCCTATGTGGGTCAGCTCTCTGTGATTTTGTGTAGGTCAGCACATACCATCCTGTGTGGGTCAGATCATGTATGGGTCAACAAATAATGATCCTATGTGGGTCAGCACATACTGATCCTGTGTGGGTCCGATCCAATGTGGGTCAGCTGGGGTTAGTAACCTAACAATTCTGTGTGGGTTTGATCCTGTGTCGGTACATGGTGGTTAGTTACCTATCGATCCTATGTGGGTTAGATCCTATGTGGGTCAGTGGGGGTTAGTTTTCTATCGATCCTCTGTGGGATAGAAGTAGTGTTACTTAACATAATAAGATGATCAAGCTTTTGACAAATCATCTGTTTTTTTGTACATAAGTTATATCTGGTGTCATCTGTTCCTTTTACCTTTGTGGTGTTATCTATGTGATGTTACCTATGTGGTACTTCTACCTTAATGGTGTTTCCTGTGTGGTAGTTCTATCTTCATGATGATACATGTGTGGTACTTCTACCTTTGTGTTGTTACCTCGGTGGTACTTCTATCATTTTGATGACACCTGTGTGGTACATAAATATTCATGGTGTTACCTATGTGGTAGTTATATCTTCTTGGTGTTACCTATGGGTTACTTCTATCATCGTGGTGTTACATGTGTGGTATATATATCTTCATGGGGTTACATGTGTGGTAATTCTATCTTAGTGGTGTTACCTGTGTGGTACTTAAATATTCGTGGTGTTACCTATGTGGTACTTCTATCTTCATGGTGTTACCTGTGTGGTACATCTATCATTGTGGTGTTACCTGAGTCGTACTTCTATCTTTGTGGTGTAACATGTGTGGCACTTCTATCTTGGTGGTGTTACCTGTGTGGTACTTCTAACTTCGTGGTGTTACCTGTGTGGTACTTCTACCTTCATGGTGTTACCTTTGTGGAATTCTTACCTCATGTATGAGATGAGTATACCGTGAATAATTAGGTATATGTACGGGATTATACCTCAGTAGTTTTAATGTCTATCACTTGGTGCTTTGATTTTGACGTCTTGCTTTGTGGATTATCCTTTGTGGAACTCTGGGAGACCTACGGGTGTCTCGGGGTCCCTACTGAGTATCGTTATACTCACTCCGGCACGGGCAATGCCCGCACCTTCTTGTGTCTTTTTCAGATGACATACATCATTTATTGAGGCTGAGGGAGCCAAGACCAGACAAGCTTGGAGGTGGAATATTTGGCATGACGTGATGCTGGTACTACTGATCATGAGTTGTACCTACCCTTCAGGTAGGATCCATAGAGGACGATCTAAGAGATTTCATGTACTTCTCAGTTGTATTTGTACTTTTCAGTTGTACTTTTTCGTTACAGTTGGGCTTGTATTCCGGCCCCTATTACATTTAGAAAACTTTTACTACAATAGTTTACCTCATGGTTTCATCTTGCTATGTTCTTGGATTGTGTGTCTGTACAGGTTATAAAGGAAATGCCTTCCTGTTTTAGGGATATGCCTTTATGGTGCTAGTCACCAGCCCCTAGCCTATAGAAGGTGGGGATGGGGTAGTCATAGCCTAGGCCCTGAGAGATGGTCCGTGACATCAAAAATTTCATGGAGTGAAGAAAAAACGTCATAAAGTAGAGGATTTACGATTTATGTTGATTCCTTAGGAGGAAATTGAAAAAATCGGGAAAACTAAAATACATATCTCTAAAATTTATATATTTAATCCCATGAATTTTAGCAAAAGAAAAATTCTTGATGTAAAAAACATTCATGGATTTGACCTTACTTTAGAATTATTTTTAATTTACTATTATAAAAGTGAAGAGATTAATAACTCTCTTTATTCCTTTCTTTTAGATTCAGTAACATTATTATAAGATTTATTTTCATATAGAACACAACAAAAATGGAACAATTTTTTCGAGAAATTTCATTATCCTCTTCATACTCATATATAACTTTTTCTAGTGGATCTTTGAGAATAAAATAGTTCTATGTAAAACAAAATAAGTAAGTAGATATTTCATTAAATTAATATTCACCTAAATCGTCATTACTTGAAACACCGATTAAATAATTTTTTGAATTAAATGATGATACATCCAAACCATTCTTATCCTTAGATAGTGAATAAGAGGAAGAAGAATCCATCAATGAGAATATGGTGTTTTATTTCTAAGAAGAAGATGCTATAATGGAAGAAGTATTGACACATGATTTTTAATAATGGTAACCTATATAAGTTCCAACACCTACTCAATCAATAATAGGTTATAAAATTAAGTAATAAATTAAAATATTAAGGTATACCCCTTATTTTATTCGATATACTTAATTTCTAATTTCATTATTCATTTAGGGGTTGAGATTTTTTTCATATGGGGTTCTCTAGGCCTAATGTTTTGTTATAGACACCATGAAATGGAACTTGTGTTGGTTATAATTAAAGAAACTACACCATTTTAAGAAAATGGATCTCATATGGTACTACATAGAAATAGGTAGAAAAAATATAAAACCTCTGAAAAGATAACCCAACACTCTTGGGTTTTCTGTGTTTTTTTTCACTTTCTTAGTTTGTTTTGTATAAAATTCACATATATTTGTTTCCAATTTTAGGATTAAATGAGGAAATGGATTGGATAACTTTTGGAAGACTAATGGGAATATTATCCCAAATAATCATAATAATATGTATTGAATCTATCATTATAATGCTTATTTTTGATATTTTCCATATCATTTTAATCATTTTATGCACATATATTTTTAAAACATACATTATAGATAGTGTAATAAGTCATTTCTTGGGAAAGGGACCATTATTATTTTTAAGTGTTTTTTAATTTTTTGTGTGTTTGTAATTGTTTTATTTTTTCTATAAATTTTATAGTGTTTAATCAATTCATGATAAAATGAATATTGGAAAAAAATGAATAGTAATATACTTTTATTTGAATTTTATCTTTTTGAATTTGAAATTTATTAATGGTTTCTGTTTTGTCTTGGTTTTCATTGGTTTTGTTTTATATAATTTTATTGATTTTTAAATGGATATTTAAATTCAATCCCATGAGTGATTGTCCCTAACTAAAATCACAATCGCAGGATTAATTCAAAACAAATTTGAAATAATTCTTTAGATACCATATCTTTATTGAGTGGAACATTGAGTTTTTATGCCAATTAAAAATATGTATTATTAATTTTAAGTATAATGATCCCATAACACGTTTTTATATTGATTTAGGTATACAATTTAATATACCACATTAGTCCTTGATATCCACCTTTATCATTATATCTTCTTTATACCTTATTTAACCATGAATGTCCATATAGTTTCAAAACTGATTACAACCATATTTAACCCAATCAAACCTTCTCTATAAAATTTATTTTCATGGTTAATTCCAATTGGAGTGTGGGAAATTGGATATCATGAGTACTTTTAGGATGAATTTTATTATTATAAATTGTGGGTTATGCATTATCATTTTAATAATTTTTAAAAAATATTCATGATTAATTTACTAATTGTATTTTATATTTCTTATCCTATTCTCTAAAATATGTATATATGGAATGATTATGTAAAAGTTACTAGAAAAATATAGATGAGATTGAGTCTTTCATTATGCTTATTTTTATAATTCATGTCCTCAATCAAAAGAAGATGGATTAATTCTCATTATCGTTAAATTCATTTAAGATAACATTACCATTAATAAAACATGGATGAAATTATAAATTCTTATAAAACATACATGTACATTTAAAAAAATTAAAAAGGAAAATATAGAAATCGATATTCGTTATACGTTACTTTTATGGATCGAGGATAAATTTTAAAAAAAGGCAATCGTTTTGATGGTTCTTTTTTTAGGTAATTGGGTGAGGTAGTATTCATTTATAAATTTGATTTATATTATATATTATATATAATATAAAATATATTCAATTTAACATTCATTTTAAAATTTATTTCCCATAAACCATAATCCATTGAATCAAATATCTAAAAAAATCATCACAAATAAATATTTTATTTTCTCAATGAGTAAATATTTCTAAATAAAATAATAATATGGTGAAATATACATATTTTTAGTATGATGATGACCTAATATAATCATTATTATCTCATGTGAAGAATTACATACTTTACATATGAGGTAGTTCATGAAATTAAAATGAATAAATATATATAGTGTTAAATTTTCTGTGGAGAGGAATAATGATAATCATAAGAATAAGAAATCATATATTAAACATAATAAATCATTTTTTCTTGATATAGAAAAAGTTTCATTTATTTGACTTTTGTTGTTAATTTTGAGTAATATATTGTATTTTTTCTTTTATTTCAAAAAAAATAGTGAGTCATAAGTTTTATATTTTGATTAATTTTTTAAATGAATATAAATATAAAAATCCTCATGTATTATTATTAAAGTATAAATTAACCAAATATTAAATATTTTGAATAAATATAATCTATATGAAAAATGTCAAAAATAATTGGATTTTATCAGTTTTTTTCATCATGAATTTATTTATACATATGTCTATATTGTATTTGGGTCAATTTTTTAATATTTTTGGTTAGGATAAATTAATAAATGAAGGTATAGCCACTCAAGTTTTCTTGGGGTGAAATGTTCTGATCCCCATTTAAAATAAAACATGGATACCATATATTGTAGAATGAAAAAATATATGTCTATAAATGATTAATGGGAATATGTGAGGAAAGGGATATCCACAAAGGAGCTTCTCGTTATATGTTCCTAGGAGAAATGAGGTATTACCACTCAGATATTATACATGCAAGTTCGGTTTATAAACTAGTTCCTTCTTTACAATCAATTTTTATATGTCATATACACTGATTACTTCATAATGAAAATTTAATTAGGTATATCATGAGAGGAGGGAATTGGAGTTCCGAGTTCACCACCTCCCAACTCATTTATAGATCCTCTATGACTCTCCACTTAGTCCAGTACCAAAAAAATATGATATAGTTATAGGATCAAGTATATATCTTCCCCATATTAGTTCAATATAAGCCATCTAATCATGATTTGTTAATATATTGATCTTGTAACAATCTAGTATTATTACTCCTACATTTATGGCTTAGCTCAAATAGCATAAGAATACAATTATCTAAATATTAAATTGTAAAAGGTTATGGGAGGAATGAAATATAATCATACAATTGAATTCGAACAAAATAAATTGTATTAATCAATGATAGTGACTACTAACTCCATCTTTGTATGACAATTTTCTCATAAATCATTCATCGTTATTTAATTTTATTTTAATTCCCTTTAATATTTTATTTTACTTTGTTAATTCATTTTCAAAACTCCAAGACACATTTATTTTTCTATACTTCATTTATAAATAAAAAATTTATAATAACATTAATACATTATAGCCCCGTAATGAGAAATTATTGAGTTAACACTCCGTTAGAGGAAACCCTTTGGTCACTAACATGTTTCAACATCAGGATTTTAAAATTTATTGATTAAGGCACGATGATAGGCCTCACATTATTTATAAGCTCCAAAAGCTTTTAGGTTCGGTTATTTTTAGTGTATATTTTATTTTATCAGGATCAACATTAGGTATGTAGTGAAAAGGCGCAAATACAATAAATTTTTTAGATGTCACCCCAAATGCATACTTTAGTGAATTCATTTTAAGATAATGCATGTCATGTCTGAATAACACGAACTTTAATTATGTGAAATCATTTGAACACAAAAATTTATTAAGATTTAAATAATAATCATATCATTCCATGATATTCTAAGTAGAGGATCGAATATGTTTTCAAACATCATTTGAAAACATGAATCAAAATTTTTAAGATCGAACAGATTAAATTTGTTGAAATATAATATTTGGGTTCCCTACGGTAAATTTATTCCTCAAATTTTAAATCCATTATGGTTTTTTATATCTTGGGTAAACATTCATGAAGGATATGTCATGATAATTGAATATTTCATAACTTAAATATAAAATGATTATAACAAGGTTGTTATATGTTAGGAAATGATAGTTTAATTCCCAAAAATCTATAAAGCAGTAATTATAATATTCTTCCTCTTAAAAAGAAAAATTTTGTCATTGCAATTATGTAATTTCACCCCCTATATAAAATTTTCCTTGATAATGTTTCCAACCCCATCTTCCAACTTAACATCACGATATGGGTATATTATTCTAGCCACTTTCTTATAGTTAAGGTGATTAGTTCATATGCCTAAATTATGGACAAAGACTCGTTGATATAAACACATAATTTCATTATATATATTTTTAAATAAATACATATGTTTTTTATTAAAAAAATATATTATTATTACTCCAGAATAGCCATGGATACACTAATTAGTGTGGGTCATGGGTCTTCTTCTATACTAAGATTCACTTTCTTATGATCATTGATAGTGGTTAAAAATACTTCCTAAAACAGGGGTGGGAAATCATTAATTTATTATCCATATTGAGCACCTAAAATAGAGTATATATCATCAATTATAGTGTTCAAAACTCACACAAAATCATCAACTTATTTATTAGGACAACATTTTAATAATTAAATACAATGGTCTCTAGGTTCAATAGATACTGTGTTAGTGGAGTAAAATGATCCTAGCCCTTTTTTTTCTAATGGATTTATTTTCGTTGATAAAAAATCATTGGTTTCATTTTCTTAATTTCATTCAAGCATGAATTATGATAGACATGATCAAATATATGATCAATGCTCATCAGTCACACTAGAAACTCTTCTTTTATTATTGAAAGTGGATCAGTATTTTATTTTTTATCCATCATAAGAGAACATATCGGTAAAATCATTATTTTCCTTAACTAGAAGAACTCAATGATTTCCCAAGTCAGGAAATTTTCATAATTTCAAAGAAAGGGGATTACAAAAATTATTTTTACCTCACTCTAAATGATAATAGGATTGGCCACTAGATTTTTTTGAGTAAAAGATATATCATTTCTTCAAGTCATGAATAATATACTTTCAAATTTTAGTACCTCAAATCAACATATTTATCTATATTGTAGTAAAAAGTGGAGTTATCTCTACATAGTACTCAAATGGACTCATATATGGGGTATTTTAATTTCTATT
This sequence comes from Viscum album, assembly GCA_963277665.1. Taxonomy (NCBI): domain Eukaryota; kingdom Viridiplantae; phylum Streptophyta; class Magnoliopsida; order Santalales; family Viscaceae; genus Viscum; species Viscum album. Next base: position 279,180,928 of record OY728127.1, read on the forward strand.
ACTTAAAAAAGGCACTCGAGTATGAAAATTAATCCATGCTATTCCCAAAAAAATTATTTTAAGAGGTGTCTTAATAAACCAACATGAACAAATTTTCATACATGAGTCCATTAAAATGGGTCTTTATTATGTTCCACTATTGTGGTTTTATCACTTTTCTCGTACACATGATCTATAAAATTATAAGGGGATATATCAGATTCTTCAAATCATAAATAATGGTTGGATTGGGATGGAATAACATTGAGTCCTTAAAAATAATTTCACTACTGATCTAAGAATATTTATTTCATAAATTTATTTAGAGAAATGTAGTGGTTTGATATTCCCTTCTATGGTGGATTTTATATCTTAATCTATAAAGGAGATATACATGTGATATTAAATAGATCTTTCCTTGGTGAGGTATATTTATTTAGTAAATACATAATTCATAAAATCTTATAGAACTAAAAACCTAAATTAGAGAATATCTATGTTCTTTAGAACAATAGATAGTATATATAATCACACATCATACATTTAAGACCGAGTCTTGTGTTACCTTGCATAATATTAATCATCTATTTTACTAATATAGTTTTTATTTGGGTATGAGGGTGATGATCGTAATTATATATTATGAGTCACTCTCATTACTAGTGAAATGGAATGAATCTATCCCATTACACTTTGAGATTCACTTGGGAATTGTTTATTAGACAATTTTTCAACAAGTTAAATATGTGTGGATAAGTGTTTACGGATAATGGATTATAATACTTATTCTATTGGGTTTATTAAAGGGTATCTCTCTTTACATTCATTGTACATGTGATTTCGGGAGGTATGATACCATGAATCTAATGTTTTATTTATGTGCGTATTCTTATACTTTGGGTGATCTCCAACAAAAAGGTTGAAGAAAAATATTGTTTCATAGGATGAATATTCATCAACATACTGATTTATTAACTTAATGATATTAATAGTTCTATTTTGGAGTTCTTTATCCCAAGACCGATTTTAATTTTGTGGGATTTTCTAAAATCCTAATGGTGGTATCATATAGTTTATAATATTTTTAATTTATTTAGGGACCACTTTGAGTTCCTCTTCATGTTTATCACATCATTGGGGAAGATTATGTCATCTTCTATATGGCCTCAAGGCATCATATTATTCTATTGACGGAGATATACATTAATTCCAAATTTATATATTAATTATATTAATTGATATCAAATCATAAAAATCCAATTTTTAGAATTTTCAAAATACAATTTTTTTAATACTCGGAATCATCTATATGAACATTTAAAAAAATAATCATAACAAAAAAAGAAAAAAAATGGAATTATAGAATCACAAAATCCAAGGATTGGTGGAGGTCACAAGTATTTCATTGAAAAATCCAAAATATAGATGTCGTGATTGTCTTCTAGGTTCTCTATAATGTATGCGGTAATGATGTCTCAGGCCTTGAGAGTCATCATAATAGCGTAGATTAGACATCAATTACTCAAAAGTGCATATACGTTAAATTAAAAACCACATAATAAGGTTTTCCTTAAGGCCTCACAGAAATTTCACCAGCTACAATTTATCTTGGTCCACACATGATAGGAAAATAATTAGATATTCACTACAACAATTTCATCTATTTTTGATTTCCAAAAATATCATAGATTCTCTTAATCATTTTAGATAATTGGTTGGGGAAAGATAAGTACCCTAAAACATGTCCCATCAATGCCTTGGAGACATCATCAGGGTGAAGAAGTTCCTTTTTAACCACTTTAACCAACATTTACTCTTATGACCCATTAACAGCCTCTCCCTTTGGATCTTAGTTCTTATGAGACTAACTACCATTAATTTTTTCATATATGTGTGAATATTAGATTAATATTTTCACTATCCAATTTTCTTCCAATAATAAACTGAATAACTTACTGAATCATATCCATCCTTATTCCACTTCATCATTCTTATTTTGAAAAACAAAAATCATCAACCTACCCATATTTTTCATATAATAATAAATTATAAGAGTATACATCAAGAACATATTTTACATTAGTTGAAACATCAGTTTATATTGGTATCAAAAACATAGTTTGTTGACAGGGTTTTGAATTTATAGTTTGTATATACATCTTCTTCCTCTAAGAGACTAAAAGATTCCATCTTTTATTCTATGAGGTTAGTGATTCCTCTTTTAACTCCATAAACTGATTAATGATCATAATTCCAACATGTTTAACTTATTTAGAATCTTGATAATTTTTCTTTAGTATATATTATATTTTTCCATACCAATTACTAGTACCCAAAAACATATATAGATGTCATAATGTTGACTATAGTGAATTGTGATGTGATGATTTCTATGAAATAAAAGTAATATCTTATACTTACGAGGTCTATCATTTCTTATAATATATATATTTCATAATAACCATAATATAGCTAATCTAAGTGTTTTACATGGCTATATCGTAATAAGAAAAAATATGATAATAATACTTTATGACTATCATGGTGTTATATTATAGATAATTTCAACTGAATGTTAAATGATATTATTCTAACCTATTCCATATAATTACTATCATTTATTATTAAAATATCATATAATGAAATGTTAATGAGAATTATAGGAATGTATTTATATGAAAATTCATTATCAACTGAGGAGGTTATAATCATTATAACTGCTTGAATTACTCAAAAAATATTATAACTTGGAGTAAATGCATGGAATATGTAAAGTGTGTTCCTGAGGCATATATAATCTATCTAAAAGATAATAAAATTATATCCCAATATTATTATACTGATTTTCTATAATGTCTCATCTTTTTCATAAATGTATATTATATATTTTTAAATGTATATTTATTATATTACAAAAAACCCATTCCTAATGAACATAATAGTTTAGGTCCTTTTAGAATGAAGAAAAAATAATCTATTCTGGTGAAAGATCATTAATTTTTTCAAAAATATATTCCCCTTTAATACCCTATTTCAAACCTTTCTTCATAACCTGTTGAATTGAAACATAAGAAAATTGTGATCTGAGTTTCTTAGTAAGTGTAAACCAATAAAATATAAATTTATTATATTATTACAATATAAAATAAGAAAAATGGGTATGTGATCATGATAATAATATTAAATGTTCATTCCCAAACTATCATGGATTTGAAGTATGATCCATAGTATAAAAAACTATCCTTTCAAAATATATGTATAAAAAGAATGAAGCTTCATAATAACTCAATCATGAACCATATGTTCAATGAATTAATGTGTGTGGCATCATAATAAGTATAGAAAACCATTTTATATGTCAACATTATCGATCAAGACTCTCAGATCATCCCTTATAACCTGTATTCCCTAACAGAGCAAGCATACTGACTTGTCTCCCACTATAGATCAATTACATTGACTTGTTTCCCTTAATTATCTCATGATATTTAACGAATTACCAAGTTATTTGGTGGGATATATAGATCCAACCAATAAATTAATCAAAAAAATACATTTGTGTGCCATAAGTCCATAAATCATTAATCACATCAGCACATATGTAAAGAATTGAGTTTCATAAACAGTTCATCATAACTTAACACATGGAAAAGAAGTTGGTTTCATAAATATAACGCCATCATTAAAATAAACCATTCTGAGAAAATATAACAATGGTGTCCTTAGGCCATATCCACATTAAATCATAAGTAAAATCAAATGATATCTTCTTATATGAAAAATTGATTTTTGAAATATCACATTAAATAATTCTTGAGGAAAATATCATTTACATTATGAAATAATATTTTAGGAGTTGTGAAATTATGAAGGAAGATTTTTTTTTGAAAATAACTATGTCATATTTTAATTTAATATTCTAGTTTTTAAGGAATCATGGCATCTTGAAAGGGTACTCATGTTGTATAAGTTATCAAATTTTCATTCCATATTTTGTTTGAAAATTCAAAATGGGACCTGTTTAGAAAATGACAATAAATGTTCATTCCAAACCATTTTTAATAAAAAAATATAAAAATGAATTTAAAAATTCATAGGATGATAATAAAAACAATTTTTAATCTTTTTAACAAAACATGGACAAAGACGAGAAATATAGCTCAATATAGACTTAATATGAAACAATCCTAAATATTGATGAGATCTTAAAATAATCCATTACCACATTGTAATCATTTGAATCGTATGACCCATGAAAAAAAAATTATGAATATTTAAATAATATAATTCATAGGATAGTAATGATAAGATACATTCATGGGATGTATATACACCATAATAATGAAACAAGTAGTTTATAAAGCATGCCTCCTCTAGAAATAAGATGTGAGATAAAAATACCATTCCTCAAGCCTCACCATTATTTATTCTCATTCAACCCAACTGTATAATAAATATTTTTTACTATACATGTATTCTATTAAAATAACACCCCAATATTTTGTGAATTATTTTTTTCAAATTAATTGCTTTTCATTTTTTTTTCACAAAACTGTACAAATAATTTTTATTATTATTGATTCAATACATCAAATATTCTGTTTACATTCCATCAACATTGAATACGTTACAAGGAACCAACTCGGAGTATGATACATGGAACATTTAATCAGCATATGTTACATGTAACTGTCACACCCTGACCTGTGAGTATAGATAAATTTAATTATTTTTGGCCTTAAATATTTTTTTTCAATGGTTCATGTGTGTCCCGAGTGATTTATTTCTTTGAGTTATGTTAAAACATGCACTTTTTGGCGTCGACGTCATCGGGCACACGGGAAGAGAGTGATGTTGGAGCCGCATGACCTCGCCCTAACTTTTTCACATCTCGTTGTCTTTGGAGTGTTGAAATAAAGATTGCATATTTAAAACTTGCATTTATTGTCGTGTCGTTTATATTTTATTGTGTTCAAAATTTTATTTTTATTGAAATTATATGATTGAATTTATGATTTTAATTTCTATCTTCATGTTATCATTATTATTATTATTGTTGTTATTCTAAATATTACAATTAAAAATTAATGCTAATTAAAAATGTTGGAAATCATTTTATTGTTGTGATTAATATTATTGTCATTATGAATATTATTATTATGATTATTTTTATCATGAATTAATATTTGATTATATATATATAGATTTTTTTCTCTTTCCCCCTAACCCTAATTCCTACATGTTCTTTTCTCCTCTCCCGTAGCCTTTGCGCGCCGCCTCACCCCTTTTCTCTCTTCCCTTGCGCGAGCAGCCCCCCATGGTTTCCTCTCCTTTTTCCACCTCTTCAGCAGTGCCTCCTACTGCATCTTTGGCTGCACCATCTCTCCCTCAGCGCTCGCCTCCTGCTCCCCTTAGCAGTAGCGTGCTCGACCTCCTTCAGCGCCGCACCCAGCCTGCCAGAAGCCCATGTGTCCCTCTCTGTCCACCACTGCTGCCTGGCGTCTCGCCTCCTCTCAGTCTGCCGCAGCAGCCACCAGTGCCTCGGTTCTCTACCCTCTTCCCCTCTGTTGCACCCACCCAGCACGCGCGCAGATCCCGCCTACTCTCCTCCTGCCTGCGTAGCCGCCTCGCGCAATGCCTCCTGACCTGCACGTACCAACCAGCCACAACCCCCCCCCCCCCCCCGGGTCGGCTCTCCCGACACAGCGTCCCAGCGCCCCGTCGCTCCCCCTATCCACTCGTCGCGTCGCGACCCTTCCTCCCTCCTAGTGCGGCGAAACCCCAGCAGCGCCTCCCTGAGCGTCGCGCCCTGCTCTGTCATCTTCCCTCTGTCCGCCGCTGCACAACCAACCCCGGCGCCTCTCCCCCTACAGCCCTCCTTTCATGCAAGCCCAGCCGGCTCCCAGCAGCAACTCATCGCCCCGTTTTCCCCCTCCCATACAGCGATGAGTAGGCCAGCGCCCTCCTACCCAGCAGCAGCACCCAACAAATCCTCTGGCGTGCCCTAGCTGATCTTGCTCGCCACCACGATCCTTACCTCCAGTCTCCGGCCAGGTTTCTTTTATTTATTTATTTATTTATTTATTTATTTACTTTATTTTTATTATGATTATCATTCTTCTTATTGTTATGATTATGTTGATGATGATAATGATAATGATTATTATTATTATTATTATTATTATTATTTTTATTTTTATTATTTTTATTATTATTGTTATTATTATTATTATTATTATTCTTGTCATTATTATTATTATTATTATTATTGTTGTAAATATCATTATTCATATTCATATAATTATCATTATTTTCATTATTAGTATTATCATATTTTTCTTATTGGGTTATTGGTTTTAGTTGATGGTTGTTTTTTATTGGTTGGTTTAGGATTCTTAGGACCTGCGCAAGGTGTTTTCGAGCGAGCATTGTCATTGGACCTTGTATCTGAAGTTTTCTTATCATCGCACCCCGATTCAGAGCGAGCATTGTTGTCGTGTCATGTATCCAAGGTAGGTTCCCTTTGCACTTCATTTGAAATTTATGTTATATGATTTCTTGCTGTTTGCGCACTCCATTTGTTCAAATTAAATATTTTATTAATTCTTGAAAACGTGAAATAGTATTAGAGAATTGTTTTTTTATAATTACTCATTTTAAGAAAGTGTTGTTTATTTTATACACGACACATGAAATGTTTTCTTGGCGATAAGACACTTAATAATGAAAAGAATTCATGTTTAGATTTTAAACATAATTCCTGGAATATGAAATAGAGTTCTGGTTTAATGATAAAAAAATTTCCTTCTAAACGTGAACAAGTATTTTAGTTCTTTTGAGAAATTCCCGGTTGGCTCTTAATGTTTATTTGGAAAAATAAAAATGGTTTGGTTTGGTTTTATGAAAAATTTTGGTAGTCTACAAAGTAGTGTTTTGGGGGTTCTTTAAATGGTTTTAAACTAGGTTTGGTCTTATAAAGAAGTGGTACTTTTTTGGAGTAGTGATTGTGAAATGTATTACATGCCCGTTTGGCAATTTATGTAAAGTGATGAAAATGTTTTGATAAAAACCCTCCTAGGAAAACTCTCATGCCTTGGTTGCAATTGGTTGTTTGGGAGGCTGCACTTAGATGCTCCCGGGTACTTGAGTAGTTAAAGGTAAGTGGTTGTCCCATGGAGTGGCTCGGGGTGATTCCTGTTGTGCTTTATATATAGATATATCTGATTGGATTCTCGGTTGGCATCGGTTGGCTCACCCCCTTTTTAAACATTTGAGACATGGGAATCTGGCATATTGAGAGAATATTCTAAGAATGATTGCTGCACTGGTAGGTTATGGTTCTGACCAGTGGCCCATAGTAGGTGGATATATTAGGTTTATTACTATGGGATTTTCCCTCGACATGCCTGAGAGAGGATGGTTGAGCGTATTTTGCGTTTTGATTTCATCGTGACATGTCGATAAGGATGATTTCTCATGTATTGGTGTCTTCTAGTTTATTATCGATCTCCTAGGTTCACCCATGTCTATTTATCTTTTGTTTCTTGCAGTAGTTATTATGATGCTCACATGTATACCAACATTTCCCTTGCTGTGTGTTTTACTTTGTGCATTTTGGTGTATTGTTTTCCTTGGAAAGTGGTAAAATTTTTTTGATTAGGTTTCTAAAAATGGTTTTCAAATAAAAGTGTTTAATCCTCTTTGTAAAAATTTGGAAAAAATATAAACATCACTTTCCCTTTCTAAAAAGCCATTGACACTAATGAATTGAACCCAAATTTGGAAATGGATAAGTGCAATGGTTCATACATTGTTTTTTAGTAGAATACTTAGAAAAACTAACTTTTATAAATTGTAGTTCAAACTTGAAATGATATTTCTTTTATTTTAAATGTAGTGCATTGGGAATAGATATTCGGCTAGCTTACTGAGTTTTAATACTCACGCCTATATCTCTTTTCTATTTTTAGTGTTTGTGTAGGCTATAGCTTGAGTGCACTCGCCTAGGGAGACGCTTTATCGTTGAGTCGGAGAGTGACCCGCGAGGTCGCACAATGTTAGTTCGGACGTCGTGTTTGGTCAGTTTTATTTTTCTTTTATTCCTTCTTAGTCACTTTATTTGGTTTATTTATTCTGCGTTGCTCTGTATTATTTTTTTTGTTTTGTTTATTTACCTTGGTTGAAATCATTCCCACTACCTTTGTTGATGCCCTGGCGCTTGTCGCCTGCCCGGGAGGATCGGGAACGCCTCTCGGGCCATGTCGCGGACCAGCTCAGGTGACCAGCTCTGGGTCGACCCGGGTTGGTTCGTGACAGTAACCATGACTTGTCAAACATTATACGCAACACATATGTTTCTATAAGACACTATTTTGCTGTTATAATTATTTAAATGGGATAATTATAACATAGGCATCAAACATAGTAATATGAATAGTAATAAATAAATTTCAAATATTTTTTATAAATGATTCATATAATTAAAACCGATTGATCAAAATGGATATTATTTTCAGTAAAGACGTTATATGTTTAAAAATATTATTTTCTCCAATATTTTACATTTCATGTCCTTATAAGAAAAAAAATAAAATTACTTTTAGAAACATTTAAAAATTTAATAAGATAAAATAAACTTCATTTTTTAATTTATAATTCCAAAATTATATTAGGGTGATTTTTTGGGATTTTTCGGAGAAGGATTATTTTTTGAAAGAATAGTACCAAACACATATTTTAGTTAATGACTACATTTTTTTAAAAAAAAATTATTATTGAAAAATTATACATTCAATTTGTTTTATGGTCATATTATATCAATTATGAGTCTATTAATACAATTTAGGTCATTATAATTTAATTCACTTTGAAATTTAATATAAAATTGAAAAAACTTTTGAACATTTTTTTACATTAAAAATATGTTATTTCGTCCCATCTGCGGGATTAGAATTAAACATAAATTTTATGATTTTGCCAATTTAATTTCAAAAAAAATACATACACCATTTTAATCAGTATAATTTTTATATTCTAAATAGATCATGTTGATTCTTGACCAAAATTATTCGTAATGGTGATTAAAATTAATCGTAACGATTAAAGTCAATTTAAACTTAATTTGAGACTAAACCTTACTATTATAGGGAAAATGTCCTTAAACATGTTAAAACCCAATTGTATGGAAATATTTCCGCCATAAAACTTATAGTATTGATTTTTTTGGGGTTTTTATGACTTTTTTACGTAAGATAATGTGTTCACCGAACTTCTTTCTTCAAAAACCCATGTCTGTCCTTTTCCTTCCTTATACAATGAAACCATCTCTCCCACTCAATCACACATCTAAAAACACTTAGTTTAGGTAAATATATTAAAAATAAACTAATAAAAATCCATATCTTTCTCTTAGAAGCCTCTTCTTGGCCAGAAAGAAATCCAAGGGAGCCATTTGGAACAAACCAAGAGGAGCTACCTGATTAAGAGCTAACCTCTTCTCTCAAGCTCCTTTATTTGATTCTCCTTATCCACCACCTCAACACTATTTATTCTAGGTTTTTATAACAAATAAAATTATCTTCAATATACTAGGTTATTTTTTTACCATTATTTCTACGTACACTCACACACATATCCAATTAATTGGTAATGATATTGTTATTTCTGTGTATGATCAACTACCGCATCACTAAACGATGATTTTTCATTTTTACATCATTGCATATCATAGTTTAAATTTTTATTGAAAATATATTTATATATTTAATGTAATAAATTTATTATTTCTTTAATCATATTTATACTTTTCTATAAGACTTTTATTTTTTACTATCCATTTTGTGTCAATACAAGTATTTTGTTTGAGTATGTGTGGACTACCACCCCCTCAAAGGATATGATACATTCCTAAAATACATGGATTGTATAAAAGATTAGTTAAGTGAGTATATATGATAACATAATTATACTAAAACACTAATATATATATATATATATTCCTTCTAATTTATCTCATCATGACAATTAAATGGAAATAGCATTCTTGTGTATGTACGGCCCACCGGGTGTAAGAATGGTCTATTCTATTTCATAATTATATATTATATACATTATTAAAATATAAATAAAAATTATATACAATATATTTATATCATTTTTTAAATTCATTGAATCATTATATAAGTATAAGGACCAATGATATAAAAAATTATGACACATGAAAAAAAAAATCGAATATTACCTGAAGTGTAACTATAACATGAAATTGCTAAAAAGTGGGTAATATAATGTCAAAATAAATCCATATATTGTATTAGATATAATAATATGTTTCTATAAAATATTTATAATGAATAAATATTTAATACATTTGAGTTTTTATGAGTAAAATAATTATAAAGAAACAGGGTATGGAAATTTCATCTCGCATTTTATTTCCATGATATTTATGCTTTATTTACCAACCATTAATTTTGTGTGGTGTGTATAGTGGTCATAGATGTATTTAATGATTCCTATAATTAAATTTATTTATGTTTACATATCTATTTTATTATCTTTATTACATGTTGTTTAGGATTCAAATATTAAAAAATTTATAAAATAGTTTGTCTCAATTTTACATCTTATATATCCATGTTTGGTTATATTCCTAAATTATTTTTAAGGTGTATATATTTTAATTTTACACATTATAACCAAAATATCATTATTTTTATGATATTTTATACTTCATTTATTTTTTTATTATATAAGGAGTATTATCCCAATTGACCATGTGGTAAGAGTTTATTGAAACAATCTTGTCACTTTTCAATATTATTAATCATTATGCTTCATTGATGAAATATTATAATAAATATCCAAATAAAACTCATGATTTTCTTTATATACTATATTAATTCAATATATACCCATGTATTATTACCATTTTTCAATATATTTGGTACATAATATAGTTAATAAATTGTTTCTAAGAAATCCCAACTTTTCCCTCTCTTCAGCTTGAAATTTGTGTTCCTTTAAATAAATGTCTTATAAAAATAGTTTCAAATAATATTTTAATAATATATTATGATACTTAAAGGAAATTTTTACAATTTTCTCCTTTATAAAATGTTTTCATTGGAATCTTCTTTTCACTTTCTGTATGAGAAATTTTCCTAATCATTTTTTAACTGTGAAAAAGAAATTTTCTTTTTACCATGTGCGAAATGTATGAATTTATCCACCATAAATCCATTAATGAGTTATTTTCATGTTTAAAGGATAAAATTTAAGAAATTTTTTTTAAATTTATTTTCTAAGAAATGGGTTTCAAAAGGTTTTCATTCTTATTTTGTAATTTTAGAAGGAAAATTGTTTTCAAAATATGTTCATGTTTGTTTTATATGTATTCAAGGGAAATATTATTCAAAATGATTTCCAGCCTCATTTAAATATTTGAAAACAATTTTCAAATATAGTTTTTCAATACAATTTCATTCTCCTTTTATTAGTATTTAATGAAAATGGGTTTCAAAAAGCATTGAATATTATTTTATATGTTTTCAAGGAAATTTTTTATCAAAAAGTTTTCATGATTATTTTATTATTTTTCAAGGTAATTGGTTTCCAGAATAATTTTAACATTATTACATTAGATTTCATAGAAAAGGGTTATCAAAATAATTCCATGCCTTATTTCTAATTTTTCAATTTATTTTAATATAAAATGGGTTTTCAAAGGCTTTATGTTTTAAAGATCATTTTTCAAAGATGAATGGATATTTTCCTCAAGATATGTTTTCAAAAAATATTTCTATGTTATTATCCTTCTTAGATGAGGCCCATTGTTGTCACTCATGACCTTTTATGAAATGATCCAAAGGATCCATTCATATTCATTCATGAATGGTCTATGTTTTTATTGAACTAATATTATGAAAACCATTTCACTTCCATGGGAATTATTATTTTGAAATGAACTTCTTATGAGAGATTATGATTCTATGAACTGATTATGAAACATCTCTCTTTCATAGGTTATGATACAATGAAATTTTAATGATACACATTTCATTTCATGGGCTATGAATTGATATTAATAAAACCTATATCTTTTTAGGGGTTTGTTTATGATGCATGTTTTATTATCTTATGAAAATGAATGAATGATTGTATTATGAGGTGGGTGGGACTTATATCTCCCTACAAGTCATTGGGTAATGTTATATTGTATATGAGCTAAAAGCGTACAGAAGTTGTTGTCGATTCCTGAAAAAAAAGTGCATGGGTTGTTTCTCAAGAATAAAAGAAATAGGATTCACAGGTTGTAGCCCAACCCTTAAAACAAGAAGTTATTTGGGTTGTAGACCAAGCCTAAAACAAAGAGGGGACACATGTTATAGCCGAAGCCCAAAAACAAGAAGGTACATGGGTTGTATCCCAAGCCCAAAAGAAATTGGGTACACAGGTTATAGCCAAATCCTAAAAACAATAATGTGCATGGTTTGTATCCCAAGCCGAAATGTATGAGGTTACATAGGTTGTTAGCCCAAGGCTGATACAGGTACATGGTTTGTAACCCAAGAATAACATGCTTTAAAGGTCTTGGTTGGTGTCCTTGACATAAATGTTTCTATTCTTATGAGATTAATCATATGTATTACTCATACATTCTGATTTGTTGGATCATGATGTTTATTTACTTATGGTTGATGTATCATAACATACATTATTTATCTCATAACTCATGTTTATGATCTTTGATGTGTAGCGTATAATCTCTTAATGTTTCGATAACTTTATCATACCCTTATGTTTATGTTTAGGCATACATGTCTTTATTGTTTACCCTAACTGAGCTTCTGAGATCACCCCTATTTATTTTTCCTTTCCCCACATTATGAAAAAGGATTTAGGTAAAAGTATTAGAGGTGGAGATCTTAATGGGAGATATTTAAGATCTTTCACCAGTATAGAATATTTGTTTCCATGTTTTCAAAGACACTAAACTATTATAGTCCTCGGGAATTTATTCTTTAAATGTACTGAATATTACTATAAAATGAAGAAACATATTTGTATTCTAAGAATGGGTCACAATATATAGTATCAAAGGAATGTTTTAGTCAGCCATTGTAAAATAGGATGAGAAAACATTATTGAGATCCCTATGGATGTTTCTAAGGATATGTATAGGGATGTCTCAAAGGATGAGTTGATGTTTCAGAAAAATGTTATGGAATTTTGTCAAATGATTGAGTTAGTGGATTCATAGAAATAAATCCATGTCTGGATAATAGAAGTAGATGTGGCTCTATGACAGATGTACCTTGGGGAAGCAGCTCTGAGAAGATATTTTGGGCCTGACTCGAGGTAATCTGGTACACGGCAATGGGCCTTGCTACTCACCTGGTTTCACAATCTTGGGGGATATGCTTTTGGAATTCATAAACTCATTAGAAACTATCATGAAGGATTTAAATATATGATGAATATGGATATCGTAGGATAAACCTAAGTATTCATTGATCAATGAAGTGGGAGCCATGATTTAGGCACACTATATGAAATTTTTTCAGATTATATGGTATCCCAATATGATAAATGTTTCACACACTATGATTTCTAGATTTATTCAATATAGATAACTATAAAGAACATGGTTATAATTTAATGTTTCATATGTGGAATTTATGAGAATTATGTGAATTGATTTACCATGTTTAAATATCATAAAGTGAATTAGGAAGGTAGTGGGATTATTGGTTATACTTATGAGGATAAAGATTATTAAAATGAAATGTGAAAGGTATGTGATGTTCTTTGAGTATTATTTACATTATAGAAAACAAGAATTATTATATTTATGTTAATGAAACATATGAAATGATTCATATTACATATTCTGAGAAAGGGGTATTACATAATATGTGGACAAAGCATGAGTAATGTTTTAAGAATAAAGTAAGATTAAGGTAGTATTTATGTTTTGGAATTCAAAGATAATGTCATACGAATCCTGAAACATATAAGTATTTTTAGTATAAGTTTTCATTAAGTATTGAAAATGACATGTTTAATGATGATGAAGGCATATAAAATTGATTTCATATAAAGGTGATATTTTTTAACAGAGTAAAAATATAAATTAATGCCTGAAATTGGGATACTAATATTAGGATAATGATATGTTGGTTGTGAATAAGTAAATAGGACATTATGGATTAACATGGAACTAATTATTGACAAAATGGTTTATTTCATCATGGATAATTTTTAAAACTTCTAAGATTTAAAGAATATATCTATTAATCATTTGAATGAGGAGGCATGAATGTTTTTTAAAATTCTTTCTGAGAATTAAGGTTATTACCATGTTTCAACGAATATATGATGAGTTTATTCACATGTTTGGGATGTAACAACCAATTCATTGTTTTTTATATATGGGGGATCAATGGTAATCTTTTTTGAGGACTTTATTTCTAAATATTTGAATTTTAATCTTTTATAAGGGTTATTAGGTTTAAAAATTATACAATTATTAAGTTTAACATTTGATGAAGTTTGTGAGAATAAAGTATTATCATACCACATGATGATTTATGCATATCGGATAAACTACTATAAAATAGTGGTCTTGGTGATAATTGATTATAGATGGGATGGCATATCATGGATCTCATGATCTGTTACTACTTTAGGAATGAAAAATTCTCATTACATTATGGATAAATAGGTGAAGTGGATCACAGAAAAACAAAGGGTGAGGTTGTATTGAAATCTTTCAATTATATATTTTGATGAAAATTCAATAACATTAGGAAAAAGTGTCATTAAATAAAAAAAATTATCCTAGTACCTCTGTATCCGATGAATCAGATGGTCTTTTAGTTCATTACAGATTTATGGATTACTGATTATTAAATTTCTCCACACATTTTTCTATATCACTCTAAATCAGAACATGAATGTTAATGTTTTTCTTCTATTACCATTTTTTTACATCCCATCGTTGTTCTATTATGTGGGTAGCTAGTTAGGAGTTACATTAGGAAACTCTTATGGTTCTAACATTTTTCTATGGATGATTAAGTATTCATTTTTATGATGAGAATTTAATGTATTAATACATTAATAACTGAGAAATATTTATATGTAGAAATTCGTTTTATTGGGGGTATAATGTAATGCCCCAAGATTTTCGGAATTTTTTTTCCGAATTAATTTAATCTTTCAATACTTTTAATTTCACATAAATATAAAAATAGTGTTTTTAATTATTAAATCACTACGTAAAACATTCCACTCACATTGAACTGACGTGGAATACGTTACAAAACACTAATATAGAATATGATATATGTAACATTGTCTAATCATATGTAACATTAAACCATGACTTATCATATGTTACACGAAACACTCATATTTCTAGGAAACATAAATTTACTATTATAATTATTGAAATGAAAAAATTATAACCCTAAAATTAAAAATATTAATATTAATAGTAATAAATACTTTTCAAATTTTTTTATAATGATCTTATAGAAAAAGATCATATTGATAATGAATGATATAATTTTTGGTAAACACCTTATAAGTTTAAAAATCTTATATTCTCAAATATACTACATTTCATGTACTTCTATAAAAAAATTACAATAATTTTACACACATCTAGAAATATAATTTGAAAAAATAACTACATTTTTTAATTAATGATGCCTAAATTATCATAGGGTGATTTTTATTGATTTTTCTAAAAACATCATTTTTTGGGGAATAGTGAAAAATACTACATTTTTGTTAATAAATAAATTTTTGTTTAAAACAATATTAATGTTAAATTTTATATTAAAGTTGTTTTAAGCTCACAAAATTTAAATTATACATCTACTAATACCATTTATGTAATTATAATTAATTTCACTTTGAAATTTAATATAAAAACATAAGAATCTTTTGAAAATTTTAATACTTTAAAAAACTTTTATTTAGTCCTATATGTGGGAATAGAAATAATATTAATTTTTCCACTTCTACGTAATTAATTTTTAATAATACATATACACCATTATAATTATTACAATATTTATATTCTAATTACATCAAGTTTATTTTTAAGTAAAATGTTTAGTAAAAGTGATTAAAATTTATCACATTGATTTAGGTCAAATTAAGAATAATTAGGGACAAATCCAGTATATTAAATATAATATGATGTTTTTAGGATATTTTTTCCACCTAAATATACATATACAACTATTTAATTGGTAAAAAATATATTTTTTTCTGTGTGGAGAACTACCACCTCACTAAATGATGATTGTTCATTTTTCCTTTACCGCCTCTCATGGTGAAAATTCTGATAGAAAATATTTTTATATTTTTCATATAATTTAATTATTCTATATTTATGGTTCTATATTAATTTTTAATAAATCTTATATTTTTATATTCTGTTACTGTCAATGTGACAATTTCGTTGGAGCAATTGTGGACTACCACCACCTCAAAATGATATGATTCATCCATACCATACATGGATTGTGTTTAGAATGATTTTAATGAATATATATGATATATATGATATCATAAAGATATTTTAATAATGATATATTTACACATATATATTTGTATATGTCTTTTACTTTCCTTCATCATGACAATTAAACGGAAATAGCATTCATGCGTACGTACGACCTGTTGTCTCCATGAACAGTGTATTTTGTTTCATAGTTATGTATTCTATAAATTATTATAATAAAAATATAATGTATGAAATTAATATTTATATCTTGGTATACATTTTTGAAATAATGATATAAGTATAAGGATAAAAGGTATAACAAATTAAGACAAATTTGGAAAAACAAAGTGAATATTACTGAAAGCATAACCTCAACATGAAATAGATAAGACACGGGTAATATAAAGTCATAATAAATCCAATATAGTAATATAAATAATAATAGGGTTATATTAAAAAACTTATAAACAATTTATATTTATTATATTTGAGGTTTTAATTAGTATGACAGGAGTAAAGGAACAAGGTAAAGGAATTTCAACTCACTTTTTATTTTCATGTGACAAATGATTTATTCACCGCCCATTCCTTTTTTGTGGTGTGTATAATGAAAATGGAAGAATTAAATTATTCATGTACATAAATTTAAAATTTTTTAGATACCCATTTTATGATATTTCTTTTGTGGGGTATATGTTTCAAAAGAAACCAAATCGGTAAAATAGTTTTGTCTCTATTTTCCATTTTAGATACTCATTTTTTATGAACCTAATTTCCGTTCCAAGGTCTATACACTTAATTGTTATAAAAAGAATATATTTATTTTAATTATATTTTAAGCTTCATGTAATTTTCATTTCTTACATGATGAGTATGATCCCAAGTAACCAAGCGGTGAGAGTTTATTGAAACAATCCCATCACTTTTCAATATTGTAAATGATTGTGATTCATTGTGGAAATATTACGATCCATATCTCAAGAAAACACTTTAGTTTCCTTATTCTATGTATATTCTAGATATATCAATGTATTAGTACCATTTTTTTAATCTTCAATACCTAATAGTGTTAACAAATTTTTTTTAAGAATGCCTGACTTTACCCTCTCTTAGGTCAAACATTTGTGTTCCTTTAAAACCATGCCTTCAAAAAGGGATTCCAAGAATAATATAATAATATCTTATGATAATTGAAATACATTTTTAACCCTTTTTCTTTTTATTTTTTTTCAATGTAATATTTTTATCACTTTCTAAATGTCGCATTTTTTGACCCTTATTTTACCGTCCAAAATGAATGTTCTTTTTACCACATATGAAATATTTGGATTTATCCACGATAAATCCCCTAAAGCTTTATTTTCATGTTTAAATGTTATTTTTTAAGAAAATATTTTTAAAAGTGATTTTCAAAGAAATGTTTTCCAAAATATATTTATGAATTTTTATATGATTTGAAGGAAAATTGTTTTCAAAATGTTTTAAAGGAAAACAGTTCTCAAACCGATTTAATGACTCATTTAAATACATATAGAGTATTTTAAATGAAATTTTTTTAGAAAAATTCATCCTCCTTTTATAATTTTTATGGGAAATAGTTTTCAAAGTGTTTTAAATATTATTTTTTAATTTTTCAAGTAAAATGGATTTCAAAATGTTTTCAATATTATTTTATATGTTTTCAAGGGAATCAGTTTTCAAAAAAATTTCAACATTATTTTATTATTTTTCCAGGAAGAAGTTTTTCATAAAAGTTTCAAGAAATATTTTAATGTTTTCAAATTATTTTAAAATGAAATGGTTTTATAATGGTTTTATGTTTTAAAGAGATTTTTTCATTGAAAAAGGTATATTTTACTAAATTAATGTTTTCAAAATATCCAACCAAGTTATTTCCCTTATAATATGACTTCTTTTGATGTTATGTATTCCCTTATAGGAAATAATAAAAAAATTACATTCATATTAATTATTGAATGGATTTTGTTTTTATATAATTATACTTATGATACCTATTTCACTTCCATATGAATTATTCAATTGAATCACACTTCTTCTCAGAAGTTATGCTTCCATGAAGAGATTATGAAACTTATCTCTTTTATAGGTAATGATGTGGTGAAATTTTAATGATACCCATTTAATTTAATGGTATATGATTAGATGTTTATGAAACCTATCTATTTTTATGGGTCATGATATGATGAATGTTTTATTATCTTGCAGAACATGTATAAATTATTTTTTTATGATATAGGTGGGACCTATATCTCCCTAAAATACATAAATGGACCAAAGGCCTTATTTTTTTATTTATTTTTGATAATTACACTTTTAAGGGTTGAAGGGGGGCCCTTACATGGCCTGTAGTCTTAGTGACTCATTATATGACCCGAAATTCTTATAGGAATTCATCCCAAACAGACAACAATATACTGCCCTCACCACCATATATCTTGATGTCTGGTATCCACCATCACAATGTTTGTTGGATATAAATCCAATGTAGATATGCATAGTGCATGTGGTGATAGTAATTCTATACCATTACATTATTGAAATTTTGATTATCTCTACTCTGGTGAATGTGCCTTCTCTAAATCGTCATATGGGGAATTGTTACTTTGAAATCTTTTTAGTTGAATTTGCATTTCATATGACATGAAGGCCTTGAGGTGTCCTGATTTACATTAGGTGTTCTGAAGGCCTTGAGGTGGCTAGAAATCCTTAATGTAGTGAAGGCCTTGGGTGGGATGAATATCTTGAAGGACCTGGGGTCTAAACTGGAAAAACGTATGAATAGTTATGGCTCCTATGGTATTGAAAAATACCTACTACAATACCTAATATAGTAACTAGGAAATATGCCTCTGCCCAAATTTGATCTTAGGTCTCTCGAATTGATATGAAGAGTCCTCACCAACCAGTATGAGGTCCATTTGAAAATCATCCAGAAATGGATTGGGTAGTATCAAGTTGTATATGAGCTCAAAGGGTACACGGGTTTCCACCCAAGACTGAAAACAATAAGTTATATGGGTTGTAACCCAATACTAAAAGAAAAAGGGTACACTAGGTTTTCACCAACCTCAGTAAATATATTATATGGGTTGTATCCCCATCCTAAAAGAAAAAGTGTACATAGGTTGTAGGCTAAGAAAGAAAAAAAGAAGGTACATGGGCTTAGGTCAAGCCTAAAAGAACGAGGGTACACAGGTTTTATCCCAAGGTGAAAAATAAGAAGGTACATGTGTTATAGCCCAAGCTTATAATGGGTACATAGGTTGTATCCCAAGCCTAACATGTTATAAAGGACCTGTTAGGTATCCTTGATATAAAATTTTCAATTTTTATACCACAAATCCTATGTATTAGTCATCCATTACGATTTCATCCATATTTATGTTCAATTCCTTATGATTAATATCTTCTGAAATAGTAATATTTATCACATAAGTCACGTTTATGATCTTTTATATAAATTTTATGATCTCCTAATGTTATGATCCCATTCTCAAACCCCTATGTTCATGTTTATGCATAAATTTTTCCCTTGTTTTCCCTTACTGAGAATCTGAGCTTACCCATTTTTAGGTTTCCTTTCAGCAGTTTATAAAGAATGTTTTAAGGAATATTTAATAAAAATTTATATATTTAAGGGAGATTTTGAATATCTTTTACCAGGATAAAAGATTTTGTTTTCCATGTTTCCATACACACTAAACTATTATGGTCCTCAGGCATGTATTTTTTCAATGTAATCAATATTCCTATAAAATGATGTAATATAAATGTCTTCAAAGACAAGGTTTCTATAATAACTATATTAAAATAATACATTGTATGATTTGATTATAAAATCTTACCACCTGCCTATTAATAATTTAAAATCACTATTCTAGGTGTTATATGCTTGATTTTCTATACATATTTCAGTTCATATGTCTGGATATGTTAACTTTGATCATCTTAGAATAATTTAAAAAATCATTATTATGTTATATATATCATATATATTAATAAAATTAATCATTATTACCATCATTGTGAAATATAGTTTAACAAATAATTGCATCGCATTGTGGAGATGGTAAGTCAAACGTACACACGAGGGACATTTTCATTTCTCAAAAAATTTGGTTGTAAATGATTAGATATTTTTTGTCATACCAAAAGTATAATAATTTCATAAATATAATATTTAAATATAAAACACATCATAATTACCCATTATTTAATACGGTGATGTAATATAAATTTTAACTTTGTGTAAAGATGATAAGTTGTATGTACGAATGAGTGACACTTTCAGTTATTCGTCGATGGGAAATGTGTTGTATAATTGTGTGTTAATAATCATAATAACATTTTATTAAATTTATTATGATGAAATTTTTATTTTATGATATATATCATAGATTTATAAGAGGTATATAGGAGTATAAAGTGTTAGTGATTAGTTATAGAGATTACCTCTTCTTCGAAATGGATCCTTTGGATCTCCTCTAAAGAACTCTAGATTTGGTCCATTGAGAATTCTGGAAGCTCTATAATGTGTCTAGAAATGTTTATAAGATAATTTTGAATTGTTTTATTATATTCAATACTTAGTGTGGTGAAATGAAATGAGTGAGGAGATATCCTATTATAATGAAGCTGAGGGGCACTTTTGGAGTTTCTCACAAGAGTAATTGATAATAAATTAAATCTCAAACCGAGTACCACCAAATTGTATGTAATTAGATTATTAAGTGTTATAGGCTATATATATATTCAAAAAATATATTTTATACATGTTTGGGTGTAATTTTAAACCGTTTCATTTGGATTAACTCTTAGTTTACCTATTTTAATTTTTTCTATGGTAACAACATTTCTAATATTAAAAGGTAGATATTTTTACATAGAATGTGTCAATCGAACCATAAATGGACAAATTTTTATATTGTAATCCATAAATTTCCTTTATCCCCTTATTTTGGATTTTTAAAACTTTTAAATAATTTAATAATATATTATTTTCCAAAAAATATCATTATTATCAATTTTGATAATATTCATTACATTCAAATTAATAAAATTATTACAGAAATATAATTGCGAACCAATTCAATGAATACACCCCTAATATGTCACATGAACCTATAAAACTCATTTATAAACATATTTAATTAAAATAATATTTCTTTCAATATTTCTAATATCACATAATTGGTTTATTCATTACAGGAATAATTATTGGATCATCATTTTGTAATTATTTATGATAATTATTTATCTACTAAAAATAAAAAATAAATTTAAATTATGTATATATATATTTTAAACATACTAATAATATATATAGTATGGAATATCATTTATTTACCCCATATTAAAATATTATACTTATTAAAATTAAGGGTGTGACATCTTGTCACACCCTAGGATTTTAATAATATCTATGTTATTTTCATTTTTAAGTTTCCATTAAATAATTCAATAAAAAAACATTTGTTCTATGGGTATAACAAAAAAATCCAATAAATTTTTTTCAAGTATTAGGGTAATTTATAGTACATTTAACATTATTTTAATCAAAAATTACCCAATTTACCCTTTACTCTAGTAACTAAAATTTCTAATGTTACTATTCATATTTTCATAAAATAAATGGTAAATATTTACAATATTTTTACCTCATAAATAAAAATATGGAACCCATTTCTCAAAATTAAAAACACTAAAGTGGTTAAAATTATTTGTTAATTAATCCTCTAGATGGGGTGAGAAAATTAGTTTTTATGTGATAATATTCAAAATATTGAAATGATTTTATATCCACAATCAATGTAAAATTGATTTAAATGAAAAACATTTAATAAAATGACATAAAATTGATATAATTATATTTTAAATCAAATAAACAATCTAATATAACACTATAAGTTTTTTTATATGAAAAATATGTTTTCAACTAATATTTAGTATTTTTTAATATTTATCAAAACATGAATCATATAAAAAATTTACCAACAATTCAACGATGAAAATTTTTATATACCTATTTAGAATAATTAGTTTATTTTTTCATATAAATTTTAATTATGTATAAAATATTTTTTTAAAAAAATAGTTCAATTTAAAGGCGATGAATCTTCATTTAGAAAAAATTATGTTTTAAGAATAAAACTCGATTTATTTTTATATTAGGTATAGAAAACACATAGGATGAATTTTTAACATTATATTTCATAATATATAAATGTATATAATATAATCCAACAGTAGTGATTTCTATATTTTCATGGAATGAAACACACCTGCGCACATTTAAATAGTTTTTCTGATTAAGATATGTTTTTAATTTCAAAAGGGTTTTACATGTTTAAACCACACATTAATAATTCATTTAATCATGTTAATATCATTAATTATAAAGTCTATGTTGTAATTTTCATGTTTAAAATATTATAAGTATAAAATAATTCCCTTAAAAAACATTGTGTTCTGTGTAACGCATGCTAAGTCGGTGTTGCGTGTAACACAATACATCAAATAAATAAAATTATTTAATATATATATACATCATCAAAATCATACGATGTCACCTTATACCCCCATTAAAAGTAATTTCCCCTTCGAAAGTTTCATTGGTCGTCAATTTTTTATTACATGAATGTTACATTCATAGACACCCACATCGTAAAAATGAATACTAAAACTTCTTTTAAAAAAATTTTTGATACTTAATGGTAAAAAAAGTAACTAATAACTAGGTTTACGCATACTAGAACATATATATCAACTAAAAAATGTACTTATAAGAGATAACATAATATTAATTTCAAATGGATATTGATAAAGAACTAGTCCTTGATAATGTTAAGAACCACATAACCATAGACCAAATAGGTCTTAAAAAGGTCATTGATATCCTTAAAAATGATGATGGAAGGATAAAATTTTATTTAAAAATAAAATGAGAAGATATAATTAATTTATTTCATGTCATAGGTATAATCTTACTCTATGGTTGTTCCATTATCAATATTTACTTCATCTATTAATCTAAGATAAGATGTTGTTAAAATTGTAATTCTTGGAGAACTATTGGATCATAAGATCTATAATGGAATGATAAATCAGTCATTCTATCTCTATTTATCAACTCTAAAAAAATTCTTAACACAAGTTCTTCAATATGAAAATATATTCATATTACGAAACATTAATCTCAAAAACCTCTTCGAAATTTAAACATATACAATTTCAAAAATGGTTACCCTTATAAACCTTGCAAAATATTAAAATCCAATAATTTTAAAAAAAATGTAACTAAAGTACTCATTTATCCCTCAAAAACATAATGTAGATCTTAATTTTTACATACAAAACTTGTGAATTCCATTATCATGTATTCTCATGAAACATTATAATAGGCTGAATTACAATAAAACCTTGATTAAAACATGCGTGATATCAAAAATTATATTTTTATTCATAAAATAAATACAAAAATTCTATAAACACAAGCCATGATAATTTAAATCACATTATCAACTTATTCGTCCGAATTTCATCAATACTAACCCATTTATTTTATCATAATCAAACATCTATTTATTTCAGTATTCCATCATCATGTATATATTAACAGTTACCATTCCCTTCCAATATCATCTTACAACCTCAATCACTTTTCATGGTTACTAGTACTATTAGAAGTATTATTTAAAATCCTTAAAGAAACCTATAGTGGACCAATCCAAAAAAAATACATTATTTTTAAAACCATATAATTACTTCTACAACATCATTCATGAATTCAAAGACCTAAATATAATATCAATTCACCAATTCATTATCATAATCTACCACACCAATAGTGATCACATGTCATTTCCATTAGTATTTATCTATAATAGATTTTTTATATAGATCATCATCATTATCCCTCATATTTGGGCATTGGATATCATAATACACATTATTTTTAAACATGAAAATCTAAATTTTGGGTAGTGTATTAGTTCTAATTTTCTTTTCCTCTATTGAATTAACCTTATTATTCATCAAATTTTTAAATTCATGATATTTTTTCACTTCCTTTCCACATTTAAATAACCTCTCATTCCTATTCAAAAAATTACCTCGATGTTTAACCCATATTTGTGTCATGTAGATGGCTAGAATTTCATTTAAATGTGTGTTTTTCTTGAGATTTCATGAGAATCTATATTTCTTTTCTTATCAAAACCATGGAAATACTAGAAAACTAAAATTTCCATTTATAATTTATTTTTATAAAGAAAAACATCCTTATATCTACTGAAGTATCTTATGGATAATTCCCTATGAAGGCTTGTTTCTATGCCACTAAAGAATCGGTTAACATTACTCTTCGGTTGGATGATTATACCATAATCTTACATAGTATATCTTGTAAAATTTTCTTGTAAGTACTAATGGTTTCTTTATCCTATTAATTAGATCATGTAACTCTTTATCCATTTGTATAAGAATAATATAATGAGTGTACTTATTGAAAAGTATGTTCTTGGACTCGTCCCATTCCATGGAGTGAATTTTAACCCATTGCCTTGTATTCTTGAAAACATTCCACCATTGATCTTCTTATCCTTTCAAATGATAGACATCCAAAGTGAATTTATCATATTTTTAACATTAGAGAATCATAAATAACTTTACAGTTGTAATGATCTATTTCTCAGTCACTGTTTGATTAGAATACCCACTGAAAGAAGGTGGATGTTGCCTTATAAAGGACTCAATCGAGTGTTTTTCCCTCACTTCTCATTTGAAATTCTGACATGGTTCATTGCTTGAAAAACTGGTGTTAGTATAAAACCAAGACATTTCATTCTTAATCCAATAATATTTATTTTTTCATGAGGATAATCACTTAATTGACTATTTAATTCATTATTAATCTGGTTCTTTTGGGTTCCAATTGTTTACTGAGACTAGAAAGAATGTTGTGAAAAAAAATTATAATAGTGGTAAAACCACATAATCAAGTAAAACTACACAAAAAATCTCAATCTAGGTCACCTTAAGTGTAATCATAGGTTATTAATGGTCATTATTAATCCTATAGGATTATAATCTATATATATACATATCCGTAGGGATTTTGATAATGTATTATCAACCTATTTTCCAATGGTCTAAATTTTCTATTCTAATGCGAACTATAAGAATCAGAGATTTTCATACTTAGATAACACATCTTTTTATATCAATATTCTTCACATTATACAGATAGATTCCCAAGGACCATAATAGGTTAGTGCCTTTGTAAACATGTAAAACTAACTTCTATTCTTGTGAAATATATTCAATGTATCCCACAATGACCGTCCCTTTAGTACTCCACTTTAAATCTTTCTTCATTACCTATGGAATTAAAAATAAGGAACGGTGAGCTCTGATTTCCAGTAAGGGTAAACGTGGAAGATATCAATTTTTATTTTATGAAATAGTAATATATGAAATATGGTTATGAGATCATAATCATAACCATAAATGTTCAAACCTAACCGTTCATGGATCATAAATATGATTCATAGCAGAAAACATATTCATTTAAAATTATTTGTATTATAAGAATGAAACATTGTCATAACTAAATCATAAACCATTAGATCAAGTAATTAATATTTTTGAAATAATCATATGTTCATAAAACCATATAATATGTCAGTATTATCTACTAAGACTCTCTGATCATGCCCTATCACCAATTTCACATAACAGATCTATCACATCAACTTCTTCCCATCATATATCAATCGCATAAACTCTTTTACATTAATTATATCATCAGATATAATTAGTTTCCAAATGAATTGGAGGCAGATATAGGTACCACCCATCAATTAATGAAAACAATACATATGTTTTCCATAGGTCCATAAATCATTCATAACATTAGAACCCATGTTATGAAATGTGTTTTATAAACACTTCATCATAATACAACACATGGAAAATAAATAGGTTTCATAAATATCATTCTATTTAATACATATAAAATTAATAGAAATTATAATAATGGTATCCTTGGGTCATATCCATATTAAATAATAACTAACATCAAATAATGTCATCTAAGATGGAAAAATGGTTTTTGAAATATCATTTGAAATAAATCTTAAGGAAAATATCATTTCCTTTATGAAATCATATTTAATATCTTTATTAATATAAATGAAAAAAAATTGCGTTGAAAGTAACCTAGTAAGATTTTAAAGTATTCATGATGGAATCAAGGTGACATAATTGTGGGAAAGGCTTCTCATGTTGTATTTATTAAATAAATTACTTTTGTATTTTTTCAGAAAATTCACGAAGGGTCTTATTTAGAAAATAACAAAAACCTTATTTGAATACCTTTTTTGTAAAAATTAAAAACAATAAATTTTAAAATTTAATGGGGAAAATAAAAACCTTTTTGGAATTTTTTTTAAAAAACATGGTCATGTAAGATAAATATTTTAAAATTGAGACTTAATAAAAAATAATCTCAAATATGGATAATATTGTTAAAAAACATTATCACTTCGTAAAAAGATGAATTTTATTCCCCATGAAATTAATAAATATATATATATATATATAAACAATTGTTTTTGATAAGACTCATAAAATAAATTATTTTTCGATATATACACCAAAAGAATGAAACACATAGTCTATACGGAATTTGTCCCACAGAAATAAATCTGAGATAAAAATCCCTTACCTGCAGTATTTTCTTTCCAAGTTCACATTAGAACCTACAGAAAAATAAATATGGTATTATTATACATATATTCCATAACCATATATCATTAATACCATGTATTATTTTTTTATTAAATCTTATCCCTTGTTTATTTACAATTAAAAAACCTTCTTCTAGGTGATATCTACTTCATTTTCCACGCATGTTTTAGTTAGGAAATCCTAATAATTAAATATTTATCCTAGTCCCATAATTTCTAGAATAATAATTATATTAATTAAATAATAAATATTCATAAAATTAATATCTTTTTCAATCCATGTGAAATATATATGAAAACTAATAACATCACATTTTGGATATGGTAAGCCCTACATACGCACGAGCGGTGTTATCATTTACCAAAAGAGTAGGTGGTAAAATGGTAGATATGATATTATCAGTATAGAAGTATAATTATGTCATAAATATCATATATAAACAATAAACACATCATTATTTTTGTTAATAATATATGGTTATGGAAAATGAAATGTATACCTACATGGAGATAGTAAGTCGTACGTATGCATTAGCGACAGTTTCACTACTTGTTTGATGAGAAACGGGATGTACAATGGTGTGTTCATAAGAGTAGTAAAATATAAACCTATTTATTATTATTATGTTATTATTTTATGTTATATATCATATATTTATAGGATGTATATAAGAGTATAAAAATAGAGTGATTAGTTATAGAGATTACCTCTTCTTCAATACTACTCCAGTAGTTATCCCATAAAACACTATAGAGTATGTCCTTTGGGAAGTACATTACCACTAAAATGTGGATAGGGAAGTATATAAGATACTTTTGAAGATCTTTTTTGAGTTAGAGGACTCAATGTGGTGAGATAAGAGGAGGGACAATGCGCCCTTTTATAATGAAGGTGGGAGGTACTTTTGAAATTCCTGAAAATATTTATTTATAATAAAATATATCTCAATCCAAATACCAAAAACTGGAAATGGATTCTAATATTATGTGGTGTATAGTGTAAATAACATATACCAATATTTTTTAGATATTTGTTTGTGTAATTTTAAACCTTATCATTTGCGTTACCTCTTAATTAACATATTTTAATTTTAAATACGGTAACATTTTTTCTATATTAAATAGCTGATATTTTTACTAATAAGGTTTCAATTGAACAATAAATGAATAGTTTTTTATATTTTGGACCATAATTAATCCCCATTATCCGTATTTAGGTTTTTTATTATTTTAAATAATTTAATAAAATATTATTTTCATAAAACATCATTAGTGTTAATTTGGAAACTATTCATTACATTGTCTTTAAGAAAAACAAAAATGAAATATAACTTCAAAAAAATTAATTAAATACACCTATAATATGTCCTATTCTCCTTGAAAAGTTGTTTTACTGACTTAATTAATTCAATATATACATATTGTTTTATTTTTAATAACACATTATTGATTTTTTTCATTAACGTATTTATTTATATTAATTATTTCATCAATAAATATTTTTTAAAAAATAAATAACATGTATAATACTCTTATATAACATAATAATATATATATTCAAAAATATTTTCTATTTAACAACATATATAAAAAATGTAATTATTAAAAGTGAGTGTGACATTTTGCCACTCTTATTGATTTTAAGAGTATCAAAGTTATTTTCCAGAAAATGTTTCCATAAAATAATTAAATTTATGAAAATTGGAGTTTAAGGTCTAATTAACATCATCCAATAAAATTTGGGCATGTTTTAGGGTCATTTTACTATCCTTATCAATTTAGTTTTAACCAAAATTACCCAATTTTTCCTTTACTATTTTAATAAAAAATTATCCGGGTTACTATTAATTATAGCCAAGAAGAAAACGAAAATATTTAATAAATTTGGAACATATAATTAAAAATATTTCACCCATTTATCAAAAATATAATCACATTATTTTCTAAAATTAATTTAATATTAATCTAGTAGACTATGTGAGAAAACATGTTTTTAAAGTGAAAATGTTCAAAACATGGAAATGTTTTTATATCCAAATTAAATTTAAAATTTATTCCAATGAACTATATTGTATTAAAATATAATAACCATATCTACATATACTTTAAAAACAATCATAAATAATAATTTAACATGATAAATAATTTTTAGGACAATGTTTTTTTCAATTAAAATTCAATATTTTTCATTATTCATCATATCATGAAACTTGTGAGAATAAAAAAAAATTAGAACAATGTAAATTTTGATATCACCCTTTAAAATAATATGTTTATAATTTCAAATATAAATTATAAAATTTCCATGATTCAATTTTAAAAAAATGCGCCATGAAAAAGTGATGAAACTAATTTTAGAAAAATACAGTTTTAAGCATAAAACAAGATTTATTATTATATCATGTATATAAAACACATAAGATGAATATTAAAAATTAGATTCAATATTTTTATCTTTATTTAATTAATATAATACAAAATCGAATTTTTTTTTTGTGTAAATCACAATTTTCTGCATTAAAATAGTTTTTTAGATTAAGATTTCTTTATTAAATTCAAAATGATTTTACATGTGTAAATCATACATTATAATTTCAGTTTATCCTTTTTATGTATAAAATTATAATGGATTGGTTATAATTTTCTTGTTTAAATAATTAAAATAATAAAACAATGTTTCATAGAAACTCAATGTTGTGTGTTATAAAATCTATGTTAGTATTTTCTCTAACAAAATTCATCAAATAAATAAAATTATTTTCAAAAAATATATTTCCTAAAAATATTGTGGTGTTGCATTCTCCATAAACTTTTATTTCTCCTTCATCCTTTTCCACAATTGATTCTAATATAGAGTGGTTAAAAAATACAATCCCACCAAAAAATTTAGTGATTCGGTTTAACCTATGTTTACAACACAAAGGAAAGATTATTTTGGATTATACTCAGGAATATTCATCAAATGTATGGTTCATGATAAGATATATGACCATAAATAGTGTATGGTACAAATATTCATTATTTTATTTTATATTTATCTTCATTTTAAAACCATGATGATCTTGGTTATTAGATTTCTTTGATATCTTCTACTACTAGAATAATAATTATTT
This sequence comes from Viscum album, assembly GCA_963277665.1. NCBI lineage: Eukaryota > Viridiplantae > Streptophyta > Magnoliopsida > Santalales > Viscaceae > Viscum > Viscum album. The sequence continues at coordinate 279,211,311 of OY728127.1, forward strand.
GATCCCTAGAAACCCTTTAGTGGTATAAAATATTATAGTTCATGTAATCATTCATGAGTTATTTTTTAAAATGAAGATGAAATGTTTATCATATTATCTATAATATGAAAAAGTATATATTTTGAACTATGGATTATTTTATGATATTGGATATCATGAGAGATGGTACTTATTTTTTTTTGTGGTTTATAATATATAACATCGTATGTAAGGGTATGACTATATAATGTTATATGGGATATTGTATCAGGTGATATGATATAATTTATTTGGTTTTAAATATATCATAGTGTGTGATATGGATAATCACAATGTATGATTGAACTGAATTGCTCTATTTTCATACCACAAAACAAAGTATTTTATCTTTTTAGAGATATCGATTCCAATTTCAAAATATTATTCCAATGTATCAAATGTTTGAAATATGTCTTATGATGTGGTTATTCCATTGAATAAGACATATTAAAAATTGATTTTTCTATTTTTAGAATTTTCAATTAAATTATATAATTATCTTATTTTTTATGTATTATATTTTTATGTATTTTAGGATTTATATAAATTGTTGATTTTTTTTAAATTATTTAATTATAAATACTTTATAGTGAGTTATTAATCTTTATAAATAATTTTATAAATAAATATCCATAATATTGATTTTTAATATTAAAATACCATTTATTTTATATATCTTAGCTTGTAATTTTTATATAAAATGTTAATTAATAAGTAATAATATAAATTGAAAAGTGTTTAAAATTTATATAAGGACGAAAAATATTAACGATATTATATAGAATCATGAATGTTTTATAATTATTTGATTTCAATGCTCAAATTAAAATGCCTAATTTTAGAAATTATTTAAACCATGTCTTTGTTTTTTTATTATTGATATGGTCATGTTTTAAATGGAATTAAATGATTTATATTTTTATTATGTAAAATGTTTACATAATATATTTAGAATATAATGTTTTTATATTTCAATTAATAACTTATATTTAAATAAATCCCATATAAAATTATATTATTAAGTAAATATAATGGAAATAAATATAATGTATTAAAAGTCATATAATTATATATTGTGTATAAAGCGAGGAAAGATTATAGTTTTTATAAATCCTTTGTTTATGATTATTATTTAAATGTATATTTCATGTCAAAATTTATTAAATGTGAATTTATTTAGAGTTATTCCATATATAATTCATGTGTATAAAATTTATGATTAGATTCATACTTTAGTTTAAAGTGCTAAACTTCTTAAATTATGTGAACTATATTTAAAGAGTTTTATTCTATGTGTGATAATTGATTTTGTATCATTCTACTAGGACCATTGACTTTACTACATTAGGATCTTAAATTAAGTAGTTGATTATATATATATATATATTGTGTGTTAAAATTATGATGGAACTGATGATCTTCTTTAATAAGTAATCATGGTTTGTGGGACATTAGGATGGACAGCTCACTAGGCTAATAGCATAGGATCTATCTAGAATAGTAGGGATTGACTACCTATCGATCCATGCTTACTTTTTAGGGAGTCATTGGTTTTTATCATTTAAATCCTTTACATGATAGGGTTTCAGGTACCTTTTTCATAGGATACATTTGGATACATGTTAAAATAATTAGGATATCATTCCAAGTTGGTAACACAATATATAGGTTCTATAAATAGTTACACATCAATATGGTTTGAACATAATTATTTATGGAAAGGAATATAATTTAAAAAAATATCAAAAGCATGCATACATGTAAATAGAATACATGAGATAATATAGAGACATAATAAAACACCATAAAAATTATTTGTTAGATTACATACTATAAATGCATTTTTTAATACCTCAATCATTTGGTATGGGATAAACTTACTGTTAGGTGACAGGAAATTATCTTATGCCAGGAAAGTATATTATATTTGACCCTAACCATAAGAGGCCTCTATTTTATGTGAGCTCTATGTTACACTAATCTATGAATCTATAACCATTAGTATACCCAAGGAACAGAGTTGGGTGAATCCATATAATTAATTAAGATATAGAGTAATCCATTAAACTATTCAATAGTAATATATGATATGATTGGCCTGGTTGTCTACTAGATATATTCATAGAATATACTATAATTTTATTTAGAATAACACATCCTAAAATAATGATATTGGATTAATAATTGGTACGATGGTGGTGAAAAGCGGTCATCCTTTTAGTGGGATTAAATTTTATAAAATTCAATATTAAATTAATTTAAAACATGACAATCATTTGAAAAAATATATTTACATAAATAGAATCATCATAATCATCAAAAAATAATTTTAGATCAATCCTTGTAAAATAATAATCGTAATGAATGAAATTTACAATATTAATAAAGAAACATATGAATTATTTGTAAATAAAAAATAAAAATTATATGTGTTTGAGTAATAATATTCTATGTAATCAAATGTTAAATTTTATTAAAAATTTGATATATATTACAGTAATAATAAAAATGAATTAAATTAAGGTTATAATGTAATTCTTTAAATGCAACATTAAAGAAATATCTGTAGTCAACACTCTTATACCTAATATGATAGGGAACATCAATGACATGCAGATTATAGTGGTTTAGTTCCATATTTTATGACTATATAATTCAATCTTTAATCATTATTAGTAATGTTCTGATAATATAAATGTGTTCAATAATGTTTACCCTATATTCCAAACGTGTTGAGGATAATTGAATTAGGCATATGAGATTTAGGATATAGTCTATTATTAATTGTAACAATTGAAAATTTTCAAATCATAAGAATAAAAGACTATTGGAAAGTATAAATTGTATAATTTTTATAACAAATAAATGTATTTGAATATACACAAAGGTATCAAGAATAATGTTTCATTTTTTGATAGGATAAGATGTTTTGAGATACCTAATAGAGTTTGAAAAACTAATTGGAGAATCCATGCCATTTTTTAATGTTATAGAAATTAATTCTTTATCGTTAATGTGTATATGATACCAAATTGTAATTCCCTATCTGAAACCAATCATCAGTGTCTGGATCAAAGAAACATATGACCTTAGTTGTTACTATGCATAATCCAATTGATTTCAACTACTGTTGAAAGAAGAAATCAAATAATGGGAGGATTATTCCCTAGAACTCAAATAAATAATAATAATTATAATATCTAAAAAACTACTATATAAATATTTAGAGTATTCTTAACAAATAAACATATCAATGCAACAAAAAATGAATATTATCATACACTTATATAGTGAATCTGGTCCCCTATTGGGATGATTAAATATACAAACAAATAAAACCAAATAAAAGAGTCTCTACTTCCACCACCAAAACCCACCTCATCTTGTCTCTATATCCCTATCAAGTTAAAAGAGCTTTATCCAGTACACATTTCCTGACATGGCCTATAAATGAAAATATGGTATACACATAAAATAAATTTCTTGTATGGTGTGTCAGAAATACATCTTGGTAAATTCTAAATATGTTTCCCTATTATAATCCATTATATATTTGTTTTAATGATGAATATAAATAATGTCAACATAATACACAGTTGTTCACATTAGTTCGTAATGTGCTAACTTGGACACCAAGATAGTCGACCATACATTCATTGAACTATTCCAAAAACCAACAATCTCATTCAATATATCTTAACCCATAATTTAATACACTATATATGGCGTGATACCAATCCCCAACCCATACCTAATGATACAGGGTATTGTCTCTTACCAAGTCCAAAACACTTCACACTCTAAGAGTTGGGTCTCATATCAAGTACTCATAAGAGCTCCTCTAGTGGTACGCTATGAATCTAGTCACCACATGAACCCATCTCAAGTGAGGTGGAACATAAAGTACCCACACAAAATTCTCATAGGGTAGGTTGTAATTCCTAGACCCCAAAATCCAGAAGATAGTGAATTATTTTAATACATTGGAATGTTTACAAGGAAACAAATACCAAATGGCCATGCAATTTAGTAGTTTTTTTAGAAGGCTAGATTACCTACATGATACACATCATACATTAGTAAATAAAAATAAATAATGACACATGTAGAAACATAGAATCATTGAAACTCATTCAAAGGATCCATCTTCATAACATGGGGAAAACATAATAAGTGTGATCTCAAATGTTCCATAAGGATATGTAAAGTAGAAATAATAATGAATTAATGAGAGAATACCAAACTTGCAAGGTAAATAAGTGATAAAAATTCCATTAAAATAACTTGATAAATAATATTCAATATAAAAAGGTAAATTAATAAAACAGATGAAATATAATCAATAAACCGGGAATGAATCGCATCAATAAATTTTAATATATGAAAATATCATAGATAGTAATAATAATAATTGAAATATCTATAAAGGAAATGTATAATTATTTTATGTCATTTTTGAGGAACATAAAAACCTATATCATCAAAACCATTCACAATAATGATTAAAACTATACGTAGATTCATTATTAATTTATCCATCTTATATGTCTCTTTATAACCTTTCTATGGGTCGATGGGCTATATAAATTCTGAGCCCCACCCTTCATTTCTAGTCTAATTCATTCCTCATATACAATATCAAAATAAATAAACTGACTTATTAAATAATCATATTGTATAATTTATATGGATTTATCAATAATTCCACATTGTAGGATAAGTAAAAACAGGGTTTATTTATATTAATCAATGAAAATAACATATAAATATAATTATTCATTTTGAGGAAAAATAATCTTTAAACATTCCAAAGAGTCTTGTACCACATTGAAACATTTGAATGATAATATCCATGAAGGGATGATATCAAAATGAAACTTATAATATCATAAAAATAACTACATTAATGATATAACATGTCAATGTAATGATATACACCATACCAAATAAAATATTTGCATAATATTAAAATATTCCTCAATGAAATGAAATTGATTTGAAATCCCTTACATTGTGTTTACTTATTTATGTGAACATCTATTAACCTCTTATACAATAGTATTAATAAATATAATAACTTATCCCCAAACCATATTAATATTTATGATATCATATATGATATAATTATAATATCTTATTACCTGTTTTTTAATAATCATTCATTATATTCACTATTTCGAGGGTTATTTTCCAAGATTCTCGTGTATGTTTTGATATGTTATTTTCCATTCCTATTACATAGATCATGATTTCATAATATAAAAAATTTAATACATGTTTTAATTAGTATATATATTCCTTATATTTGTATTTATATTAATCGATAGTATTGGGAGATAATAAATGAAATGCACTCATCTGGGAGATGGTAGGTCGTACAAACGCATTAATGCTACATTAGTTTCATTGTTGTATGAAATGAATGAGAAGTTAGTTACATATAAGAATATTATAAATCCTATATTATTTTTATTTCTGTAATATATTATTATTAAAACAATCATTTATACATTCCATGTATATTGTGAACGAATCACATCACATTCAGGAGGCGGTAGTGCACACTTTCACAAATGATGTAATCGTATTTACAAAAAATGGAAATTATAATGGTATGTGTTATAAAATTATTCCATATTCATAAATAAATAAATATAATATATAATTTAATTTAATAAAATCATATCAACCATAATTCCCAATCATGATATGTGGTAAAGAAAAAATGAATGACAACATTTCATGAGGTAGTTGTTCGTCGTATGCGAATGATAAATTCATTACACATTTGATAGAAGTATGTGTAGGTGTAATTTGAATCCTTAAAATAAAAAAAATCTCAATATATTAAATTTTATAGTTTTTTTATATAATCATTTAATAATAATAAATGATGTAGTGGTAAAATAAATAAATCTAAAGTGATCTTTGAAGAACATTACCACTTATTTGGTTAACTCCATTTGGATCATTCCAAAAGTATTCCATAGTTTGACTTATTCCAAAATTAAGTCCTCTATGTTGAGGGGAAGGAATTTTGGAACTCAATTGGGTATGATTTGATTGATATATCATGCATAAGTGGTGTCAGCAAGTGCGGCAGGAGGTTCCCTTTTATAATAGAGGTGATGGAAACATTTGGAAACTCTGGAAATATTAAATTAATATATATTCATTTTCTATTAAAAATGAAACAAAGTAAGTTATTTATAATATAATATTATTATGGGTCAAAATATTCTCAACAAATAATTTTTTGACATGTTTAGGGTACATTTTTACCCATTTCTTTTGGATTTAACTCTTAGAAAAACACCGTAACTCTTTCCGTGAAAACATGGAGTTTTACTCTCAAATGGTTAATATGGTTACAATTAAATTCCAAAAGACCACTAAATTTCTCATTGATTTCATTATGAGATGTATAAAAATTATTTTTCCATATTTTATATTTTTAGATATTTTATATCATTTAATAAAATATTATTTATTTTAAAATATAAATAATTTCAATTTTGACACTATTCATATTTTTGTCTTATAAAAAAATAAAACAACAAGATAAATTCAAATTAATAATTCTTAAAAATTAATATAATTTTAATGTCATCAATACATTTTTTTAATGACATTAAAACCCTAAAATTTTATTTACTTTAATATTATTAATATTATTTATTTCATTCGTCCATTAATTAATCAATTATTGCATCATCATTATGAGATAATTTAATTTATTTATTTCTTGAATAAAAATTATAAATATATTACCATAAATAACATACAAATTTTATGTTTGAAATCATAATATATAGTATAATATATATTCTAAATAAAAATATATAAAAAATTTAATGGTTATTAATACACGAGGTTGACATATTAGACATCCCTTAGAATAAAATATTATAAAAGGAGTAATGTCTTCCATGTGTCTCCAAGAGGCCACAAAATTGAAAAAAATAGTATTTTTGGTAAAAAAATACTAAAAAACATTTAATACATGCTTTAAAATAATTTTATTATACTTATATTAATATTTTTACACTTAATTACTTGATTTACCATTAACTGTTGTCATTAAAATATTACTAAATTTACTATTCATATTCCCAAACAAAATATATTTATTTAAATAATTTTTTCCTAATGATTCTAAATATTTAATAAATTTATCAAAATTCAACAAATATAAATTTCATAAATTAATTTAAAATGAATCTCCCTAATGGGGTGAGAAAACGGGTTTAAAGTCTAAAACATGCATAATATTGAAACATTTTTTATCAAAATTCAGTGTTACATTACTTTAAATGAACATAAAATAATTAAATAATTAAAAAAATTGACCTTTTTATACTTTAAAACAACTCATATATATTATTTAACACTATCTATAAAATTTATGAAAATCTGTTTTCAATTAAATTTCACTATTTTTTCACTATACCTCAAAAATGAAATTTATGATAAAAATACTAAAATTTAAACCAATATAAATTTTTATAAAATAAGAAGTTTATTTTTTAAAATATAATATATAAAATTTTCAAAAATTGTATTCAAAATTGGTTCTCCATTATAATTTGGTAAACTGCTTTTATAACCACAACGGTTTTTCTTTGTAATATTATATTAATTCATATCTTATTACTATTAAATATATTGGATAAATTTAAAAAAAAATTATTGGATATATAATATATAAATTTACTATATATATTATCTTTTAAGTGTTAGAATTTAATTTACTAGGAAAATTGTCACTAAATAGTTTTTTTATTGAAACCCGATGTCGTGTGCATTGTATGTTAGCGGTAAAATTAAATTTGTTTTAAAAGGAAAAATTTGTAAATTCTAGGGGTGAAACATTCTTCCCTCCTACAATAATTTTTTCCTATAATTTTTGTTGGTGTTACCATATAAAAAAATATGTGGGTTGTTTTCCTTATAGAATCATCTGTTTCTGATGTTTCTTCTTCTATTTTGTGTTTTTTCCTCAGATCATTTACAAAACTAGTCATCAAATTCCTCTATACATGCTCCATAGTATCAAGAATCAGGATCGGTTCATCACAATATGAATGTTTAGGTTCCACATGTATTTCATCATAGGTGATCATTTGCGTTGAGATTGGAATGTACTTCATTAGTAGAGATATATGAACTAAATCATGTAATTTTGAGATATTTGGAGGTATTTTGAAACAATAAGAAACAAATCCTAACCATTAAAGAATCACAAAGGGTCTGATTTACTTGGGTCTTAGTTTTCCTTTCTTACCAAACATTTTAACACCATTCCATAGAGATACTTTTAATAAATCATTGACTCCCACATGGAACTATAAATATTTTCTACGATTATCGAGATAACACTTTTTACAACATTTTTTTGCATTAATATGTGCATGAATAGACATTACATTTTTCATAGCATCATTAACATGTTCCGGGCCTATGAGTTTCCACTAACTAACTATATCCCAACAAGTTGTGGTATGAAATATCCTTCCATATAATTCTTCATATTACACCATTTAAATAATTTAACGGAAACTATTATTGTAGGAAAACTCAACTAATTGTGGGTATTGATCCCACATACCGTGAAAGTTGAGTATACATGATCTCAAAATATCTTCCATTGTTTTAATTTTTATTTTAGAATGTTCATCAGTTTGATGATGGTAGGTAGTTCTCAAATGAAGCCTAGTATTTAGATCCTTCTGAAGTCTCTTCTAGAATTCTAATGTAAAATTGGGATATCGATCATACATAATCTATAGAGTTTCATCATGAATTCTGGAAACATCACTATTTAATGGTCTTTATATTAGTTCTGGAGGTAATTCTTTCCATGTATTGAGAAAATGTGATTATTTTGTTTAGAGATCAACAATAACCCATATCACATCATTCATTCTTGGTATCCTTGGCAGTCCCGTGACAGAGTCCACAGAAATATCATCCCATTTCCAGATATGAATTATAATAGGTTTCATGACTCCTTTAAGATGTTGTCTCATAGCTTTCACTTGTATATAAACCAAACATCGAGACACATTTTCAGAAATTTCCTGCTTCATGTTATCCCACACAAAAAATCCCTTCATGTCTATATACATATTTGTGATAGTAGGATGTATAGAAACAATTGAGCTATTATCATCATTCAACAATTCCATTTTTACCTCATGTATAGATGGAACATATATCCTCTTTCTAGATTTTAGAACACCATTTTAACAAATAAATTCTTATAATTTTCCTTCATTCACACCTTTAAATTTCGTTGAATGTTTCACAACATCAGATTGAGAAATAATTATCCTATAAAATAAATATGTTTTTTAGTCATTTGAAAAATTATTCATTTCTATCCTTCCTTAAAAATTACCATATCCATTATTAATAGATCCATGAACATTGGATCTTTCTCAATCCACATATTGGATATAACTCTATGTTATTTCCAACTCAACACATCTTATTCCCTATTTTACTTCCCATGGTGGTTTTGTGTTGAGAAATCATAATACATGAATATTTCGATCCATCACATCTATCTAATTTTGATCTATTTTATGTGAGGAGATGTAATTTATAATTTTATGATCCACATATTTCTCACATATTTCCCCATAGAGATAATGACTCTAAATTTTCAAAGTGAATATTACAGATATTAGGTCAATATCAATGGTTTTATGGTTCTATTAATGAGTCTTTAATCTCCTTGATGCATATGTAATGACATTATATACTTTAATTTAGAAAAAACTAAGTCCATTCTTCAATTCATCCCAATATATGACAGATTCATCACTCCAAGATGGTAGATTCCAAATCATATCATTCTATAATCTTCTCTTTAATTCATCATATCATTCTTCATGTTCCTTTTTACAAACATAAAAACACCCTTTATGAGTTATTTGGATAATGATATATCTAATTAGTTAAAATATTGAATGAACCATCGATAATAACCATCCAAACTAATGAAACTATGTATCTTAGTTTTCTTTATTAGTGTAGCACTATCTCTAACTTTTTTTCATTTCACAGTTCAACTGATATTCCATCCTTAAACACAATATGTGCATGAAAATGAACTTCTTGAATCCAAAAATCACACTTACTAAGTTTACCATATAACACATCCATTCAAAGAGTAATAATAATGATGAGAAATTTATTCTCAAGATCCTCATTACTTTTTGAAATTAGCAGAATATCTTTAATGAATACCCAAAAAACATCAAGATATTCCTTGAATAATCTATTCAATACCTCTACAAAAATTGAGGCTTCATTAGTCAATCAAAATCTAATTACTATAAAATCATAATGTATATACATCTCCAAAAATATATCTTTGTAATTTCATCCTTTTTTACTCCCAATTGGTGATACCCAAAACAAAGATCAATTGTTGAGAAAAATTGGGCTCTGTATAGTTGGTCAAACCATTCATCAACACAAGGTATATGATACATCTTTATTTATGGTTATTGCATATATTTCCCTATCGTCAATTCACAGCCTCATGGTTCCATATTTCTTCTTGATAAATAGAATAAGAGCACCACATGATGAAATACTAGGGTGAATAAATCTCTTATTACCCAAATCCTTTAGTTGGTTATTAAATTCCACCAATCATATAAGGGATATAAAATAGGTATTAATTGATATTATCCATGCATAACATATTAAATCAATGGAAAATTCAACTTCATGACCTCTGGTATGTCCATGTAATTCATTATGAAAAACATCAATGTATCCTTTCACAATAGGTACATTATATATTTGAAGGCTATCTTATCAACCACATAATATTTTTTTTCTCTTGTTCCCCAGGGATTTCATTTAGTACAGTTGTAGGAGGTGGATATAGATTAGGATTAGGTGAGGGAAATTCTTCTCTAATGTTGAGTAATTTTTCATATTCCTCATAAATTATAATTTACCCTGTCTTCCAATAAATGTCTGCATCACATTTTGAGATCCAATCCATACTAATGATTATATAATATTCAAAAATAGGTATGATGTATAGGTATAATATTAAATCATGTTTATGTATCATAATGGGGACCCCCGACACATTTTAATTTCAATTACACTTCCCATAAGAGATTTGACATATATTTATCTTATTATATAAAAACATAAATGTCTAATTTTCATAGTAAACAAAGTATATAAAAAATAGTGAAATGATACAAAATCAAATAATGAATTAGTTTAATTTGAATATATGATTAGTGTACCTTCCCCCACCTCATTGTTACATTTACCTCCACTTTTTTCATTCCATAAGAATGGTCATCTCCCCTTGGTCTCTTCTGTGATATATTCCCTTGATTCATGGGACGTTAATTTGTATAGTGTCCCTATCATTACAATTATAGAACTACGAATCATGTATTTGTTTCATCCGCATGAATTCATGAGCCTTGCAATACCTATCTTCATACTTATAATAAACTCATGGTCCCTTTAAAGATTTACCGGTGTCTTTTTTCCACAGTTTTAAAAAGATGTAAATCTCTTAAACATGTTTTTCTTCTTTGTTGAATTCTATTTTTCATGGTGATTATATGGCCTCTTATTTTCATAGTTTCTTTTGAATATAATAATTCTCAAAAATTAATTCTCAATCTTCTTCTCAAATAAAATTGCTTCATCATATTATTAAAAATTAGGAGAAACCAGTTCCCTTTATAGATTTGGAGTAAGACATTCAAAGAAGTGATCAATCATTCACTCCATGTTGCGTATATAATCCATAGGAAACCTATCTAACCATTTTAATGGATAGTCATAATCTATAATACTATCCTATTTCTTTTCCTTTAAACTATGTAACTTCCCCTTCATCCCAATTTTTTTATCCTAAGGGAAGTATTTATCATATAATTTCTCTTTAAAATATCTCCATTACATAAGTTATACATATTTTTAATCCCTAGTATTTTGGATAGAGGTATACCATTGATCATCAAAAAGTATGAGCCAATTGAAAACAAGTGTAACATTTTCCATTTCACTACATTCTAATGTCATAAATATATTCTCCAAATACATAATTATCTCCTTAGTAAAAATATGATTAGTACTAACAGTAAACAATGGTGGATTCATACTAATAAAGTGATCTAGCATAGGATATTATCCCAATGTAATATAATTCTTCATTTGGAAAATGTTAAATATCATAAACTGATTAGGTTTCCCTCGAATCAACAAGATTTTATCTCATCCAAAACCTGTTGTATTGTTCAACCCAGTAGGGAAATCCATATAATTTCCTTGAGTATTGATACCATTCGTCCTCCCACGCACCATTTATAAATAGATGAATATACAAGATTATATATTAGTATGATGACTCTAAAATATAGTATAATAATAATCATAAATTTAATATTTATGCATCACCAATCATAAAAATTGGTTTCTTTGGGGGTATTAATAATTTTAATCCCTTTATAATGGTTTCTAATGAAATGTGATTTATTTTAATCATATTCCATGTAAGTATCAAACTAGGTGCATAGAAAGTCCTATTTTCATGTACTAGGTAACACCGAGTAAGGCCTGACGCACCATGTCAGAGTTGTTGCCCCAAGGTACTTCTGTGGAAGAACCACATTCACATGTTGTATCTGGACAAAGATTAACTTCTTGTAAGACCCACATAATATCTTCCATACCAAAATTATAGGATGTTCTTCTATATTATCCACAAAGTTTGTCTTAGGTTTATGTTACCTAATATGAGTTTCCTAAATCTAGTTTCCAAGGTTACCACTACACTTCCTTTGATAACAACTATAATCCCCTGACCACCAAATCTTAGAGCTAGTGAATTATTTTATTACATTTGAATTTTTATGAGAAAAAAATCCCTAAGTACCATATAGTTTATATATTTTTGAGATCCATATTACATTACTTGATACCCATAATACATAGGAAAATGAAAATAAAGAAAAACACCGATACAAAAATTATCATCCTTCAAACTCATTCAAAATATTCCTCTTCATATCCTATTGAAAAGAAAGGTAATAAGGTGACATCAAATTCCCAGTAAGGGTAAGTAAAGCTGAAGCAATAAGAAATTGATAATATTAAATCAATCTAGAAAGCTAAATAACAAATAGAACATTCAATTGAAATAACTTAATAAGGGATAATCAATATAGTGAGGTAAATAACTCAAAAACATTCCATTTAATCAATAAACTAAGAAATAATTTCATCCATATACTTTATCATATGAAAATGTCATGGATAATAATAACAATAACTAAAATATATATGAATGAAATGCTTAATTAATGGATATCATGTCGGAGTCACATGAAAAAAATATGATGTCGAGACATTTTACAAGATGATTTAAAACTATAGGTAGAAGCCCATTTAATTTTCACAACTTATTTATCTCATGAAAACATGACTAGGCATCTATGGGCAATATAAATTTTTGGCCCCACCCATCATTGCTTGTCCAAAGTATTCCTCATAACGAATAATTGAAATAAATAAAATGCCTCATAAATTTAACATATTGAGTAAATAATATATATTTATCAATAATTATACAGTGGATTATATGTAAAAAAATTATTTTCAATGTGGATGAATGGATATTCCATTTAAATATCATTAAAAAATATTAGGGAAATTATCTTTAAACATTCTAATGTGTCCCATACCACTTTGAAACATTTCAATCAATATTTCCATGAAGGGATAATATTAAAGGAAAATAATAATATATTAAAAATAAAGAGATTAATGGTATAAATTTTCAAGTGTGTTATATACACCAGATAAAAGAAACTTGGTGTATAATATTACCATTTTCCTTGATGAAATGAAATTGAGAAGAAATCCATTGCCGTGTGTTTCATTTTTTTGTGAAAATTATTTAACCTCATCTATAATTGTTTTAATAATGTTTATAACTCATTCCAAAACTATATTAATATTTATTGTATCATATATTATCTCCTTATAATATCTTATTACTCATTTTTTAATAATATTTCATTATTTTCACTATTCTGTGTGATATTTTCATAGTTTCTCGAGTAAATTTTGACATTTTTTTATTCATGAACATTACATAGATCAAGATTTCGTAATTTCTAAATATAAAAAATGATTTAATTATGATATATAGTCCTTATATATTTATTTATAACAATATGTAATATTTTTATATATGAAAAGAAATGAACTGTTCAAAGTGATGGTATGTCATACGTATACAAGAACATTACTTTCATTTTTTTGTCATATTAGAAGACTGAGAAGTAAATGATATATACCTATATTATAATTATAGTTTCAAATTTATATATGTGGAAAATGATAATTATAAAAATCCTTTAAACATTCCAGTATAGTGTGAATGAATCGTGTCTCTTTGAGAATGTTGTAGTCCACACATCCACAAATGAAGTTATCGAATTTCCACAAAATGGAAAGAATAAAGGTATTTGTTATAATAGAATTACATAATAGTAAATAAATAATCCATATATATATATATATCATATAAAAATATCATGTTCATCATAATGACCAACCATGAGTGGTGGTAAAGGAAAAATGAATGACATTATTTCGTGAGGCAATAGTTTGTCATACATGAATAGTAAATATATTACCCATTTGATGGAAGTGTATATAGGTCTACGTCGAAACATTAACATAAAAATATATATCAATATATTTATGATATTGGTTTTATTATATAAAAATTTAATAATAATAAATGATGTAGTTGGAAAATAAATAAAAATTATGTGATTGTTGAAGAACTTAAACTCTTATTTAAAGGACACCTTTTTGTTTATACAAAAAGGATTTCATATATCAATTTATTTCAAAATTAAGGATTACATGATGAGGGATGGAATTAAGGACTTAATTTTTTAGTTTTTGGTTGATCTAGAAGGATCAATGTGGTGTGAGGAAATGTTGGAGGAGGTTCCCTTTTATAATTTTTGTGAGCAGTACTTTTGGAAACTCTGAAACAATTAAATTAATATAAATTCATTTTCTATTAAAAATGGAAAAAGTGAGTTATTTAAAATTTAATTTTACTATGGGACTAAATACTATCAATAAATATTTTTTCCAATTTTAGGTCAAATTATTACAATGATATTTTGGATTTAACTCCAAGTTAAACTCTTTAACTCTTATAGTGACAACTTGGGGTTTTACGTATTAAGGGTTAATATAGTTATGATAATATTCCAAAAGACCATAAAATGACTCCTTGTGTATAGTTTTAGAGTTTTCCCAATTATTTAGACTATTTTTATAAAATTATATATTTTATATGCTTTAATAATATATTATTTATTTTAAAATATCATTAATTTAAATTTTATCACTATTCGTTATTTTTTCTTATAGAGAAATAAAAAAATGGATATATAAACTAAAATACTTTTAATTGATTAATAACATGTGAAATTAATTAATAAAGTTCTTTCATAACATTTAATATATCAAATTTTATTTATCTTAATATTTTTAATATCATTTATTTGATTCTTCCATTAATTAAGAAATTTATGCATCATCATTGTGTCCCCATTTAAATTAATTATTTAATTCCTAAAATTTATAAATAAATATTCTTAATTAGGGGAGTCCACACTTTAAGAACCCAAACCGACCCCTCTTTGGGGAAGTGACCTAAAAAGTTCCAAAACCACCCATCTAACTCCTAGAAGGTTGAACATAATGAACCCACTCCAAACCCTCTTATGGGAATTGGGTTTTAGATTACCGAAACTAACCCCTATCAATTAATATAAGTGGATCATCAGGAACTAACATCAATCAATTTTAGTGGAGGTGGCCCGTAAAATCTAAATGCATCCTCTTTCAATATGAGTGGTCAAAAATAATCAAGTTATCCATTAACATCTCCCTCTGTTTATGTTCTTACCACCACATTTTAACTCAAGGTGAGGTTATCTAACCAGTATTGACATCCAACTTC
This sequence comes from Viscum album, assembly GCA_963277665.1. Taxonomy (NCBI): domain Eukaryota; kingdom Viridiplantae; phylum Streptophyta; class Magnoliopsida; order Santalales; family Viscaceae; genus Viscum; species Viscum album. The sequence continues at coordinate 279,227,380 of OY728127.1, forward strand.
CATACCATCAACACACACTTCCATCAGAAAATAAAGAACCACAAACCATCCCAAAAGAATTCAATTTCATCACTACAGTACATGTAACTTGATATCCAGCCCCATTTCTAGAATCACATCTCATAATCCATCTAATATCATATAATAATCAACAAATCCTAGAAGGGTTCACACAAGGTGTATCTCACTTATTTCATTAGTCTTCCAGTCTATCTTATGAAGTATCCACTAGGCTTGTTTAGACCCATCATGATATCATAATCACAACATACCAAACCTATAGGCATCATCATATCTTTCATAAGGGAATATATTAGGATACTCATATCCTTCTTAGTCTATTCTAATCATCACCAAGCTGCATCCAACATAACAAAATTTTATCTCATCACATTGGCCCTATTTAAACTAACCTCATGAGGCTAATCCGATACTCTTCTAGCTTCCATATAAAAAATTAATCCATCTAAGAAGGAAATATCTCATGATAAGTCATACAGATTCATTGGATAAAATACTCCATGTAAACCATACAAATCCTATAACCAATGTTAGGGTGAAAAATCAGATATCCCTCAAGATAGATCTCAATCCATCAATGGAAGGAAATAATCCCAACCACACCATTTCAATCCCCAGAATACTTATCCAACTCATAATACTCACCAAGACACACATCCTCCCTTAAGAGGGTGTTATATATCAAGAAAGATACATAAACCCTCTCATTATACATCACAGAAACTAGGAGATCAATATAGTATAATGAAAATTCATCATAACACCCAGAACTATTTTTAGCCTTTCATAACACCAATGACATCTTCTTCACCCATGGTGATATTGTCTCTATAAACCCCAAATTAACCAACACTCAACAGAGCTCGTGATCATTCTATAAGATTCTAAATTACGTCATATATTATTACAAGGTGCTACTTTAGTATCCATTCCATTTACACGGTCCCAAGATGTCCTGATAACATGCGCACTCATTTTAAACAATCTTATAATATTTTATTAAAGGGACCACCTACCTCATACATGGATTGTTCCAATTTTAATATTTTTCTCATCCATAAACAAGAATATTCATTCCTCATTCATGCTCATACAAACTCTTGATCACCTATCTCAATAAATCATATTAATATAATTAGTTAAAATAATATTTCATTATTTATATATATTAATATGTAAGTAATAATTGCAAGAAAAACATATCTGAAAATTATGTATCACCGAAACCACACTAATAAATGACTGTTAACTATGATGGAATGTCCTATACCCAATCCAAGAAAAAGTACCATCAAATAAGGATGATTTCCCCCATTCCATGGTTTAAATTTTCAAAAAACCATTAAATCACTGTAAGAATTCCAAATAACACCCACTAATCAAGGTGAATGAATAGGTGGAAGAGGGGGCGAAGTGATAACAAAAATGTATCTCCCTGATGCCCCATTTCTCCTCATATCCAAGGGGCTGACCTAAAAATTAATGGCATGCCATTTATTTTTTAAAAATATAAATAAATCATGTCATGTCATGACCCATATGAGCCATGACATGAAACCATCGCCGGATCACCCATAAGGGCATGACCCCTTGGGTCATAGTATTAAAAAACTCCACTTACAAGAATCAAAATCATATACCCACCTATACGTAATTTCATCCCCTGCTCCATATAGTGTAATTTTGCTTTTATTAAAAATCAAAATCCTTATGTTTATGCCTTTATGATGTGTTCTCCTCTTTTAGGGAGTGTCCTTCATACTCCATTTCATAAAATATCCCTATAAAAAGTATTAAATGAATGAACTTTATAGGTAGGTAATAACTCACACTTCTCCATGGAAATCATAGAGGAAGTATATGAGATTTTATCCCTTGCATGAAACCCACCACCGTAGCATAACGATCCTATGTCGATTTTTTTCCATAGTAAAACAACCCATAAAAAATATCCCCTATGATGACAGTCACATTTCAGAGTGTGACTCACTACTTCCACTTAATAGTGCCTCCCAGCCTATGTTTTGACTCATTTTCCAACCATTATCAAGACATTTCCTTCAACTTTCACGGTGTGATAGTCCATTTGTAACTGAAATATCATCAATGGATCACCCCAACCCATATTAGATCTAAAATATATAAATTCTATAGAATTCATAATTTATAATGATTTGTGTCCTTACAAACTCTCCCCCATAACACTTCCCATACTATTAAAGATATGGTGGTCCTTATTTCATCATTCCAAACACACCTCAGCAAACAATTCACAACTAACTTTCTATGTCATATCCTCTAATATAGAATGTTCTACCACTATACAACACAAACACCAAGGTTAAAGATTATCCAAAATCTGAGCAAACTACTCATCATTGTCATCAATATTGAGACAACACTCAACTGCCTCCATCTATCCCAATAGATCAATTTTTCAAAAACTAATTCATCCCTAGGCATATAGTGCCCCCAATATAAACATCGCTTTTCAAGAATAAACTCCAAGCATTCCATCAATATTATTGGTGTTGTTTCCACCTCATTACAACAAATTTAAAACTAAAATACTATTTGTACTTCATCTGGATGACTTCTCCTAATAACGCTCATCCTCACCAACGAACACACCATAAAATCACCTGGTCACAATACCTTAACTCTCTAGAAGAATTAGAAGATCATCCAAATTTATATATTAAACTTTAAACATGGAACAAAGTGTAATCCCAGGATTACTTTCTCCACAACCTACAACAACTTTCACACTCTCTCCAAGAGCACCAAAACACCTATGATCTGAATCTCTCTCAGATCACCCAAATCCATCTTTTTACTGATATGGAAACTAAGATTCTTACTAACACCATATATGAATAAAAATATAGTATTAACCAAGTAACTGGATAAAATAAAATCTACATATCCTCTAATAATGGAGCTTCATCATGTTAATCCACTAGCTAGTCTCACCTTATCCAAGAACATTCCAACACAAGGGTCGTATATCCATAAATGATTTGATGCTCCCCATTATGATTATTACTATTATAATTTCTCTACTAAATAAAACACATAATATCCAAAACCCAAATCCAATATATTTCAAAAATTAATGAGAAAACCTAAACAACACACTCATTACTAAGCGGTAGCACAAAATATTGATCGCTAATCATTCCTGACTCACCAGAAATGTCATGCTGAATGATATCCAAAATTTACACGTATGTAGGGTCACACTCCTTAATAAACAATGGTCTGATCCCAATAATATGAAATCCCATACACTATTATTTTATAATAATGAATTATAAATTGAGTCATCAAGCCTATGTCACTCCCCCTGAAACATGTATATCCTAGCCTATAAACTCTTATTGAGGCACATGATAAGACCAAAAATACCATATTACCCAGATCCACCTATCATGAATCCTCTCACCATAGAGTGAAACATCCCATATTTATTAAAACAAAGGGACAATATTTCCATTATCATATCAACAAATCCATTCAACCTCAACCCACAATTTACCACAACACAATCACTAAAACTTGTGGTCTTACTTGTAACTAATTAAATTTATAATGGACCACAAATGACTCACTCGTCGATCCATAACCCAAATGATTACCATGTATAAATAGCTTTCCCATTACTTAATGGATCTATTATTTTCATAAAAGTCCATAATGGCTCCCAAACTTCTCCTCTAAATCCCGGGAAACCTCTAGAGAACTCGATCATATGTTATCACCCACTACTCTTCTTGATCTCATCAATCCCTAATGAGTTTACACTCCCAATATTCCCCAAAAAAGAACCAAAATCATGCTCTAATTAATGTCTCACCATAGAAGCTATTCCATCACTCCTTATAATTAACCAAATTTTGATCACATGTCAATTTACCTAAGACAATGTAATAATGATACTTTTCTTTCCAACAACCCCAATGTATCTAACTCATGCTAAGTCCTTCCACAAGATTTTTCTATCACTCAAGCATCATTATAAAACCAGAAGAGTCTACCAAATCTCTATCCATCATATATTTAATCATCTAGGATCACAATCCACATGGATATGCATATATCTAATCCTACCCTCTACAATCATTCTTGATTCCAAAATCACACCAAGTTCTTTAAAATCCCAAAATACCATGTTATCTTGGAAAATTTTCATCTACCATAAAAAGTGTATCTTACATCCCCAAGGAAATATATTCCAACCCTAAAAAACATCCCCTGGACATACACAAAGATACCAAACCCTAATTAATACATCTAATGCTTGAACCAACCCACCATGGGAAACTATATATCCCTGAAATAGAGGATATAAATATATATTATCATATAACATCTTTCCATAATCAATCATTCAATTTTTTGATTTAGTATTATTCCACTAACATGTTTTATGTGAAAACAATTTATGTTATTTTTGTCCCATTACAGCATAGAACCATTATTTCTAGAGAAATAAATCTAACGTCATATTTCCTATGGCATGTGAATCCTATATACCCTGAATTATGCATATACAGAAGCCTTTTTACACTATATAAATGTTCCAAAACACAATATAAATCTAAAATAAAAACATCATATATGAGTTAATATATCATATTTAATGATAAAAATGAAGAACAATAACTATGTAACCCTAGAAATAAGGACAATCCATTGAAAAAGTATTCATGAATCCATGGTCAATGTTATATCCTAAACTCTAAAAATAAATATTCTTTATATACAATATCAAAAATTAATAAGAAAGATCAAAATATTCTCCAATTACATTTTTTAGTTCTCTAATGAAACCACTCATCATTGTCCTATTCAGACAAGTATATGATTTCAATTACACCTCCCCTTATTCCAGAGGCCTTTGACAAGTAGGATGTAAATAAATCATAAATTTTGGAGACTATTTCATTAATATCATAAATAATAATAATAATATCTCAGAAATATTATTTTTTATAATCAAAGTATGCATACCCAATAGAAATATTCACATAATAAAATATGAACAATTTCAAAAATGTATACAAAGAAAATGATCACCCATTGTAAAAATCACATATTAAAATAAATAGAAAATACATAATACTATAATACCATCCTTAAACCTCAATTAATCCCATATCAACTTCCTTATTGGAATTGCCCCACCTAATTCACTACACATCATGTTCCTTAACCTATAAAGAAGTCATAAGGTCTAAATGTGCACAAAAGTTCCCATATAGGGTTTCATAAGTAAATCTCATTATGATCTCTCCATGTGACCCTAATATATTCCATCATATTAGTGTATATAGAAACTGAATGAATTATATAATCATAACACACAAGTTTTCATGCCAGGTCTTCATTTTCTATCTTGGACACGATGATACCCAACCGTACCTACATTGGAATATTCCAAAAACTAGCCACCTCATTCCACCGATACTGACCCATAACTAAATAATTTGTGTCAGGTTATATACAAAGCATTGACCAATACCCCTATATGAAAGTTAGAGTTTCTTTTCATGTTTTTAATTCCACATCTCTCATAGTTGGGTATCATATTAAGTACATAGACCAAACCCTCTTATGAGAGGTTATACATAAAGTTCCCACACCAACCCCTCTAAGGGTATGTGGCACATAAATCCCCCCAAAAACCACTTTTAGGGATGGTGGGCCATTAAAAACCCATTCAATCCCTTCTTAGGAGAGGTGGAACATCACGTACCCATACCAACCCCTCTCACTTAGGGGAGGTGGTACATCAAGAACCTACACCAACCCATGCTTATGTGGGTGTTTAATAAATTACCCACACTAAACCCTCTTTAATTATGATGTGTCACATAAAGAATCCACACCAACTCCACTTAGGAGAGGTTCACCATTATGTACACACAAAAACTCCTCTCATGGAATGTGGTGCATCAAATCCCAAACCATATCATGTCACTTTGGGTGATCTCAAATATATAACCTAACCAATAACTTCTCTCTTATGGTCGGTTCCTTACTCTATATTCATAAAAAATGTGATTTAATCCTACAAGTCAGGGTATCTTGTTTTCTTATCAATAAAACATGAATAGAAAAAAATTATAGCATCACAATTTATCCCAAAAGCTTGTTATATCACCAATGGAGTGATAATTACATGATTTCTAAAATTATATCTAAATTGAATCTAATTTTATATATATCCTTGTAGGATAATCAATCAATTATAGATCATGTCACATTGGGCTTGACCCAATGACCTCATCAATGTATTAGTCTCATAAATGAGGAATACAAAAGGGTTCTTTTGTCATATCTCTACCAAAAAATCCAAATTTTTCACAAATAATAGCATTATAATATCAAAAAAAGGGATTATGATGAATTATATAGACCTATATTAGTCTTTTCCCATAGATAATAACCTATATCAAATACCCCCATTGACTTTTTTCAGCTCATAGACCTTGTTTGACACTAGGGTAAAGAGTCTAAAACAATCATTTTTAAATCCCAAAAATATATCCTAGTTCAGATAAACTGCTACCATATTAGGATACCTCAAAATAATGACCTTCTCAACCCTATCATTTTTTTCCAAAAAATTTCATTCCCCATTCGAGGGATTTAACTTAGATCACACTCTAAAGAGAACTCAATACATCACTTAGTGGAAACCTCCAAACCTCCCCATGTCAATATCCAATGGAAATATTCAAATCATAACACTCGCTAAGATTATTATCCATCCTAAAGATGGTGTTATCAATAATGTGTGATAAATACAACAATGTCACCAATCATCCCTATGAATCGGCCACTTATTCTCCTGTCACAATCACTCTTAGATTCATCCTTTAATACTGATAACTCATCCTAATACCGAGACATATCCTTGGACTTTTGTAACCACACATACATTTTCTCCCCCCATGGATGTATACACTACACTAAACTAAGCATTTAGTGGGAGTTTTTAGTGGCAGTTTATAAACCCACAACAATGTTTTTTAAATAATTTTCTGGCGGTTTTATATAAACAGCCACTAAACAATTAAAAATTAAAATGTGACACTCCCCCCCCCCAAAACCCCTGACCCACACCCCAACGACTCCCCAAAGCCCTAGCCTCGTCGTTTCCTATCACCGCCTATCTCTATTCCATCACCACCACTCGATATACCTTGCCTCCCTGCGCCTTGCTTTGTTGTTTCTATCTGGACCCCGCTGTACCTCACCTCATTGTCCCATGTCGTGCCTTAGCAACGATCTTGACCCCCACCTCGCTGCCCCTCAATGGTCGAGTGGCGATTTCCAGTGAGATTCCCCCTCCTCTCTATAGGTATTATAATTATCTCTTTATACACTGATTTTCTCAATTTTGAATAAGTTTTTGTGATGAATTAATCTAATCACTATTATTTTTCCCAATTGTGAAGGTTTTTTGTCTATAATGGGTATATGAGGATATAATTTGATGACTTCATGAACATGGATGTAGTTTTAGGGAATTTAATACAATTAATAATTTTATTTTTTGGTTTTTTTCAAAATTATATGATATTGATGGTTAAATGGGTGTTATACCATAGGTCTTTTATCTAGTATAGTGTCGATAGTGCTCCATAGACCATATAAGGGGTGTTGGACATGTTTTAATTGTGATAGTAGTGCCCAGTGTGTTTTCTATCATGTAGGCCTATTCTTTGAAGTAAATATATAATTTTAATTATTTATAGGTAATTATTAATTGTATATGATGTGATGAAAATTTTTAGAGTTAACACAAACTCAGATGCAGCATGGATGAGATTGGATGAGGTATGTTGGACTATTATTTTGGTTCTAATGTAAATATGGAGTTAGGTGGTCCCTATAATTCAATAACCTATTATTTTTGGATAAATTACCACTAAAATAATATTTTATCGACTTTGGTGTAATTTATAAGGGAATATTATTGTTAAATAAAGGAGATATGAAGGTGTTAGGTCTCTTGTACTAGAGTGGGTTGTGACATGGTACATTATGAGATAAGATTGATGAACCCTTTTATAGATAATGTAGTTTGATTAGATGTGAATATATAACCATACATAGATCCATTAGGAAAATTTATAAGGTTTTTATGCCACCCAACCCAAAGTTCTAAAGTTTTTCAGGTTTTTTTCCCTTTATCGGATTTCAAGATGTAGGCCCCATTGGAGGACACATAGAAATATCTTCTTGAACCCATATATTATCAATTTAGAGGAGCTTGTTTAGTGATCCATTTTAATACATTCCATAATTTCACTATTAGATAGAATAATAAACACTTTTAGGTTTATAATGCATATGCCCAAAAAAATGTAGCAGCCTGGATTTATCATCACATTGTGAAAAATATTCACTGGAACCTGACCAATTTGATGGTAGTGTTGGTGCGACAAATTAAAACATCATGATAACATAAAACATTATACATGTGATAGTTTTCTACTCTACTAATTTTATTTCTTCTGCATTTTCCATTTAAATTTGTGAATGTCCAAATAATTTTATCATAATAAATGTAGATGCATGTGTCTTCATATATCACTTATGAAATCGGAAAATGTGCATATTTTTATTTTCTTTATGTGATGATTTATATTGGTCTATTAGAATATATGTCTTTACATTAAATATATTGAGCAACATGGATAGAAGAGGGGGTGGTGTGAGTCTTTTATTGATATTGTTTGTCACCAAAACGTCATGGTTGGTACTAAAGCTAAGAATATATTATTTAAAAATTTTTATCATGTATTTCAACTCTCCGCTTCATTTATAGGTGCCATACCTCGTTTTTTATTTTATTATTCTCATTATATCTCTTTCAATGATATGATTTTGTATCATTTTGAGTTTATCATTTGGAATTAACTACTTTATGATACATATATTATTATATTTTATATTATAATTAATTTTCTGGTATCATTTATGTTTTCAAATTCATTTGTATTAGGTCTTATTACACATGAAATTTTAATTATATTCAATATAAATCATAGAAACCAAGTATTACCTGTCTTTAAACATATTATATGTTGTGGGATGAAGCTTTGTATCCTCTCAGTAAAATATTTTTCTCTATAACTGATTCCCTAAACTAAAGTATAAACGAATAATTAAAATCATTGAATCCCAATATTAATAGTAAATTATTTTTTTATAGAATTGTTACCTAAATTAAATTTCTCATCTTAAATTGAAAAAATTGAAAATAAAATTTCCCATGAACATCCATTGTCAACAATAATTGTTTCAATTTAATTGAACTCTCACTAACTCTCAATACACAACAACACCCATTGTATGTTTGATTCCTTTTAGTGGTCCATTTATCAATACATGTTGATATAATCCTTAAACGAGATCAAAAAATTAATAATTTTTAATTTGATGACTTGTTAACTATGGACCATGTGTGGTTTCAAAAATTAATATGCTAGTTTCACTACATAACTGTGTAATAAATGTAAAACCCATATGTTATAAAAATATATATTGATAGGTTTCCTAGAAACCAAAATAAAATTATGTTGTTGACTTTATAAAACCAAGAATGTCTAAATTAACTACATCTTTGTAATATGAATTTGGATTTCATTTAGTATGAATGAATGTTTTTAAAAAATCTATTTAACATTCCATAATAATTTTAAAATATATATGATGAGAAGGAAAATTTTTGGGGTTCCCAACAAGTGATACATTGGATATAAACGTATTTATGTATGTTACGAAGTAAACATTTCCTATTTCCCACACACACACCTGAATTTGAATTAATAGAATAAATTATAATATAAATCACTCTTTTTTTCTTTTTTTTATATAACTAGAACTTATCAATTTCGCTTTCACAATACACAGTAGCTTCTAGAGTAAATAAAATTATTTTTTTGTTTATAAAACATTTTCATAGAAATAATATAAAAGAAGAAAATATTTTTTCTGTTAGTATGAAAAAATGAAAACTTATAATGATTTTTTAAAAATTATAAGTGTTTCCAGTTAGTTGGAATCTATACACTACACCTAACTAAGCATTTAGCAGTGGTTTTTTAGCAGCAGTTCATAAAACTGCTATTATTTTTTTTAAAAAAAATTCACATTGGTTTTATTAAAACCACCACTAAATAGTTAAAATTTTAACAGACATAACACTTTCCCCCTCCTCTATCACCCCATCCCCCTACCCCACCCCCCCACGACAACCCTATGTGCATGAAAACCTTATAATTAGACTTCAGCTAGGCAGATCACATGCAGTTGATAGGTCTTGTAATGTTTGATGCATATTTTTAGATGCAGTGTGTTGAGTTCGGAGGATGGATGTTGGTCTAATTTTCTGGTGTTTTATTTATTGGTTTATTTTATATGTTTCCTCGCCCTTGGGTTGTTAGTGTTTGTATGAAAATATGAATTATTCATGGAATTTATTTTGTAATTTTGTTTATTTTATTCCTTACATTGATATGTAGTAGATGTCTTGGTTATTTTTTCATAATAGTATACTCTAATTGGATGTATTTTTCCACTATATAATATGGATTATTACCTTGAAACATGTTTTCAGCTACTTTCAAATGTGTTGGATTGCTTGAGGTATGTCAAAACATATCTCATATGATGATTCAATAATGGAGAATTATAGTGTGACATCATAGAGTTTAGTTCATTATATAAATTTGGTAGATGGAATAGGGGAATCCGAGAACAAATCTTGTGATAGACCATATATAGGTGAGTCTTAAAAGCCTTTTTGGTGGTATATCCTGGTTACCTTGGGTGTGGGATTTTGTTATTTCGTTTTTCTTATATGATTGATTTTTCTATACAGTATAAGGTTCTTATGGATGTTTTTTTAAATTATCATCTCTTTTATCACAAGAATGAGACCCTTGTGCATGCACCATATCTAGTATATATTACTTTCATGACATATAAATGATTTAATTTAATTGGAATTTTAAAATGGGATTCAATTTATTAATGTGTCAAAAAAATATAGAGTTCAAAAGTATTTAACATAATGGAATTTATTTTACATGATTGATCCCGTAATAAATGTAATTATTTATCATTTTTGTTGATTGAACTCACAGACTCATGAAAATTGATTTGTGATCCCTTCTTGTGTTTTTATATATGAAAACCATATTTAACATCTTCATTTTTTTCAACTATTATATATGAATCTCTTTTCCTATTTAGTAATACTGACGTGTTTTAATTTTATTTTAATAATGTGTAGGAACATTGTTATATATATATAAATAAAAGTGGGATCACATTACTAAGGAACACACTTCAGTATGCTATGGGTTTGTAGGAGTTTTTATATTTTCCAATTTCAAATCAATCCGTTGATGCGAGAATAAGATGTTTATGTCATAAATGTAAATGTAGAAGATGGTTTAAGAGAGATGAAGCTTATGAAAACATGATATTGAATTAATTACTTTCTCAATAATTGTGTTGGATTTGGAATGGAGAATCAAATGTTACATAATGGTTGAGCACTGATGTCAATCCATAGAATGAGCACCCAAATCCGTCGACAATGGGAAATGAAATGAAAAACCTAATAGATGATTCCTTCAGCACTATAAGAAATAAACATCAAAATCAAAACATATCATAACAACCAGTTGAGGGTGTTACAAATAGCAACATGATAATTGATGTTTTTGAGACAGTAGGACAACCATATCAGTATTGTAACATATCATTGGATCATATTTAACTTGGTGGAGACTAATGTAAGAGAAAACATCACTAATCGTATTGATTATTTTAATGTTTTAGTTGATGATGAAAATCAAGAGTTCCGTAGTGTATGTTTGAAATATTCAAATATTTTTTTATGCTGGTGTTATACCATATCAAATGCCTATGTGGAATTACAAATAAGGTGATGTCCATGATATTGAAATTTTTGCATGATGAGTTTCCTGAAGATATGATACCTGAGTCTTTTTATGATATGATTTTTTTTTAACAATCTTGGTATGAATTATACAAAAAATAATGTGTGCCCCAATGGTTGTATGTTTTATTAGGGAGAGGATTCAAGTAGACAGGATTGATAGAAATGTTCTTCTTCTAGATGGATGTCTATGGATGATGTTAGAATTATGAATCAACATACTACGATAAGGAAGAATAAAATAACACACCTTCAATGGTTTTTAATTACATTCCTTTAAATCCTAGATTGCAAGATTATTCATGCCATCAAAAACAGCAAAACACTAGATGTGGCATTCTGTAGATAATAAAAATAATAGGTTGATGGTACATACAAGAGATTCAAAATCATGGATTTCATTTGACTCATTACATCTAGATTTCTCAAATGATCTAATGAATTTTCATTGGGGATTGTCTACCAATTTTCTACGGAAAGATTCAACCCATTTGGGACTTTCAGTATGAGTTATAAGATTTTCTAGTTGTTTTGATCCCTTAAAATCTACCTCTATGGATGTGTATACAACAAACATATTTTATTTTTTCAATTATTATACCTGGAAAAAAATACCAGAAAATTATATTTATGTATACTTTCAGTATTTAATTGAAATATTACAAGAGTTATAGAGGAACATTGTTGAGACATATGATGCATCTTCAAGAATAAGGTTCAAAATGCAAGATGCTCTAATGTGAACTATTAGTGACTTCTCTGAACTTGGAAATTTATCTGGTTGAAATAACAACACGGGTTTGCCTTGTCTTATATGTAACATTGATTTTGAGCCTAAACGGCTACCTCATAGTAGAACATGGTGCATCTTGTGTCATTGAATATTTCTTGATGCATCTCATAGATTTTGGATAAACCTATCAAAATTATATGGTTTCATTGTTCGTAGACCACCTCTAATGTTGATAACATGTTCTAAAATATTATAACAACATATAAATTTTGAAACGGTATTGGGGAAGGTGCATCATTTGAATCATAGTGGGGAACAAGTTCAAAGTGCATCATCAAGTGAACTCAGAACGCAACAATGGAAGAAAAAAAGTATATTCTTCCAGATTCCATATTAGGAATTTAATTTTTTGTGGCATAATCATTATGTGATTCATATTGAGAAGAATATTTTTGAAAATTATATTTTCACATTTCTTAATTGGAATGGAAGGTCTAAGGATCATATCAATGCTAAGAAATACTTATAAGGAATGAACATAAAGTGTTATCTCTAGCCAGATGATAATGAAAAGTATACATCAACAATTTTTTCAATGAAAAATAGGGATAAAGATACATTCCTAAAAATTTTAAATCATGTGAAGGTATCTAATGAGTATTCAAGTGACGTATCAAAGTGTTTTTACTTAAAGCATCATAAGTTACATGGATTGAAAATCTATGATTCACATATTATGATATAGTAGTTACATTAATATGCATTGTGTAAATTACTACCTGAAAATGTTACTGCTATTATACTCCAATAATACACATTTTTTATAAAATGGTATATTATATGAAAGATTTCATGGATATTATGTTGATACACAAAAATTTTTACCTGGTTAACCCTCACTAGGATACATCCAAGGAGAATACATTGGCGGTGTGCTGATGTACGAATTGCACTATAAGTGCAATACTATTTAAGTGTTCGGAGCGGACTCACTGTCCCTCCTGGTTTACAACCACTCACAATATGAAAGCTCACTACTCTCTCAACTGAAGTGTGCTCACTCCTTCAGAATATCCACTCACAGTTTATTGACATGTAGTTATCCTCATTATATTTAATGAAATCTCCTCCTTAACTGTTGATAGATGATCTGTGGATGTCCATATTTCACCCGCAAATGAATCTCTCTTTGCACCGGGTGTACCGGGAAACCTCAAATCTTCCGTACAACCCTTACTGTGTCTTGCGTGCAACATTAATGTATTGCACGCAAGATTCCACTATTGTCGTGAAACACCCTTTGCACGCAAATTCAATCATTCACGTAACTCAAATATTACGCAAAACTTTCTCAGCTTGCGTGCAACTCAAAATCATTCTCCCAACTCCCTTTGCACGAAATTCATACACAATATGGTGATTGGAATTTCTCTAAGTGTTGAGCACTTTCAATGCGAGGGGGTCACCTCTTATTTATAGACCACATTGACCCCTACGCGCAAAAACCATGACGTGTCATGAAAATTCCTAAAGTTTCATGCAAAACCCCATTTTACGTCACCTTTGGTGTATAAATCTCTTTCCTGCCAACCTCTTCTTTGGTGCCTTTCTTGAATCTTTCATGAACTTCTTTCCTTTTCTATTTATTGATGGTCAGACCGCAAATCATGTCTGGCGCACAAAACCCAATTTTATGTTGCATTTGGCATGCAAGTCTCTTTCATACCAACCTCGTCTTTCACTACCTTGTTCAAATATTTCACATATCCTCCTCTTTGGTGCCAATTCTTAAATCTATCGCGCAAACTCTTTCATGCTAATTGTCCAATCCTTCACGCATGTCATGCCTTTTCCTTTTTTGACCTTCTCCTCCCATAACCTGCCTTGCACACAAGATTCCAAACCACCATAGATCTTACGTGAAACTTCCTTTTCTAAAAACATGCTTCCCCATTTTTCAATTTTGAGGCCCAAAAATTTGGCAAACACTGGAAAACGGTGCCACCATAGATATGTTCTTTTTATACCTCCTCCAGATAATTTATTATTTTTTCATCATTATTTTCCGACATAGGTTGTAAAAATTATCAATAGAGTTCGAAAAATCACCATGGAAACCCCCTTTGTCAGAAAAATTAACATCACGGTCTATTCCGTCAACACGAAGGTCCGCTTCGTCAACATGGAGATCTGCTTCGTCAACAAACACAATTACCTCAAAAATGTATCAATGGTACCTTGAGTGGGGTTTCCCAACATAATTAGATTATGTAATGATGTAGTAGGTAGCTGACATGATTGATGGATAAAATGATTATATGTGTAGTGATCCCTTCATTTATCAACCACTTATGTCATTTTTTGCAGTCATTCATTATCATTGTTACGTACAATTTTTTTGTTAGTATTGTGCATATGTTATCATTTATATTTTCTATTATCATTAATTTTTTATAATATATGTTCTAACCATTATTTTATTTTATTAAATGATAGTAATTACAAGGAGTATGCATTATAATCACACTATGGATTCAAATAGATTTTCTAGAAGCTGGTCGACTCTAGTAATCAGTTTATTATTTTAAATATTTCTTAAAAAATGTTATCTGTTTAATATATCAAATTTCTTATTTAACTTCTTTGAATTCAATCAAGGAGTTTAGGCCACCAAGAATCTTGAATATTAGTGTGGTTGAATGTTCATAAAAAATATGATGGGCGTTTTATTAATGATCTTTCCAAAGAAGTTGGGGAATGAATTCATTTTTCATTATAAAAACATATTATCAGTTATCACTATGGTAATATGTATTTCTTCTTATATGAATGATATTTTATTTCAATGTAAGAATTAATGAACTCTGGGATGTCAATCCAAAACATTCCTACTCAGCCACCTAGGATGAACAGGTTGGTAATGTCATTGGGAGGAATATTCTTGATCAAGTGTGACAAATAGGTTTGGGATTGTTACCATCTAAGGTCGTCGAATAGAAAATAGGGATTGCAAGGGATGACTAGTGGAGGGAAGGTAAATCACACATCTTTAAAATCATTTATTTCACAAAATTTTATAGATTTTAAGTTTAAATATTAATATACAACATTATTTAATTTTCAATGTAATTGTCTTACAGGTGTCGGCAGCAGGAAGTAGAGATGGAGATGGAGAGGGAGACGAACATTGTACATCATTGGGAAATTAATAATGGAGAGTGTTTTATCATGTATCAGAATGTCCATTGTGGAAATTTTTATGTTTTTCTTATATTTTAGATGGTATCAGGATAAAGAGGGACATGTGTATGTTTTGTATAACCATGTGACTATATGTTGTGTTTCAACTAGCTATTCAGATTGAAATTTTAATATGATCAAATATGATTTTTAGTTTCATGTCTCTCTTTTACATATAGGTTGATCTTACAATTATATTATACTATTTACCACTTGTTTTTAATAGTTCCTTACTATGTATTTTTATACTCACACATGCATGGGATTTGCATGCATGATTTTTTTCTTATATAGAAAACTGGTAGATGTGGTCCTTAGTTGACCTAATATCTATAGAACTTATATTTAAGTGGAGGAACTGACGATTTTTGGTTGTCAAAATTTGGGATCCTAATTTGGGAACTCTACTTCATTTCACTTTTATTTGTTTCTATATTGGTACATATTTTCCTTCTTCTTGGTTTGGAATGTATTTTGCCCTTTTTATTTCGTAGATATTTATCTATTTCATTCTGATGTATTTTCTAGAGGTTACTAAATGAATTTTTTACACCGAGATTTTTAATATTATTATACATATGCAGTATTTCATGGAGTTGAGTGTGTGTGTGTGTTTGTTCATGTACAGTAGGATAAATCCTCCCACATTAGCGATATTCATGCTTAGCGTTTGTCGATATCCCTTAAACTATTGGGGTTGTCATTTTGTGTCACTATCAGCTTACTATTGTCCTAAGTATGGTCCCCATAAGTCATGTCATGACCCAAAACACCATGATTTCCTCAAAAATCATAATCTATATCTAACCCCATTCCATTATAGGAAAGTATATACCCTTTTACAAATCTCACATTATGAACCAGTCCTACTAACCAAGGGTCATTCTATATTATCTCTCACGAAACTATGTTCCTATAGCACTTATCCATACAATAATATCTCAATCCTATAACATATCTGATAACCCCTATCTATCTGACCCCTGTTTGATTAGTATCCTCCTGTTTTCACCTTCTTTGTTAAAAATCAACATTGATGTGCTGGGTGATCTCCCATTTGGAATATTTTTGTGCTCTATTTCTAAATAGACCCTATTTTTTGAGTGCTACCTTGTTGGTCATGGATAGGTTGTGGGAATTTAATTAGGTAACTCAAACTATGTGGATTCCTATCAATCTAGGTACATAGATGCATCTCTGTTGTTTTTCATGATTTATTAAAGGGGTGGGATCAATGTTGGACGTCTGGAGATTTCATAAAGTATTTACCTATTGCATAATCCAAGTTAGTTTTAATCCTCTATTGTGAAATTTTATAACATTTATGGATATTTTGGGTGATTTATCTTTTGGATAATCAGCACTTATTGGTTTTGAATCATTAATGACCCTTTTGAAGAAAATTCTATTCATGATGGATGGTTTCATATTCAGAATTATTTCTTTATTATTAAATTTATTGATCCTGTTTTTAATTTTTGTCGATATTCTTTGAACACGTGAAGCCTCAATTTAATGTATGTAAATTGATTAATTATAGATATTTTTAAATGTATTAAATTTGTGTTTTCCTTGGAAATGTGTTGTGTAATAGTTTATATAATCAATGTACATTCAATGAGAAATGTATTATGAACTAAATTGATTCATTCAATGTATTGAGAAATATATTATTGATTCTTTCAATGTGTTGATTATTATAATGTTTTTATGTATTATTTATTTTTTAATATGTTGTGTCTTATTTTATTCATTCACAATTTTGAGGAATGTTTTATTTCTATCAATGTGTTGATTATTTATGTTTTATAGAGAATCAACACACGTTGATTCTTTAGTATTAACAAGCGTTGTTTTCCTTTTACGTGTTAAATATTCAACATCTCCCTTAAATTCTTCATATATAAAACCTTTAGGAAAAAAATTGAACTTCGTTCTTTATAGTATTTTTGAAAAATAAATACAATAATTTTTAGCTCAATTTCATAGTAAGGCTAAAAATAACCATTGACAATTGAATATCATGAATAAGCATATGATGATAATAAGGGGGTTTCTAAGTGGGAGTTCTCTATATTAGAAATACTAGGGTTTATCCAACCTCCAACATTCCAATTCCCTTTATTTTCTATACTAGACTTCATCCATATATGGTGTTTGTCATATCTTGAATTAAACTCCTCTATTATTTCTCCATCCCTAGCTTCTGGAATCAAGAAGAAACGACATCATATTCCCCATGTTATGCTAACAAGTGAGGCTAGTTTGATTAATCCAGGAGAAAATTAGTAGATTTTGATTCATGGTCAGTGCTTGAGTTTCCCATTTCATTTTCATGCTCAGCAGCATGCGATGTTGTGACATAGTGATGATCTCAGATAAGGGGTTTTAAGGAACTCTATTCTAAAATCATTATAATGAAGTCCAAAATGTCATTCATCCTTGAATGATGGTTCTTAATTTTTATTAAGGATCTTCCCCTATTATGGATCATATCTACTTCTTTAATGCTCGATTTGGTATATTGGTTTCTCTGTTGCTCTAGTTTTTTTCGACCTTATTTTTAATGGGATTATTTTTTTCCTTAGTTTTGTATGATTTAGCCCTAGTATCATCTTTCATTTAATCATTTTATATATTTTATCCCACCATTCTAGGAAATTTTTATGGCTTCCATAGAATATTGGGTTGAGTTTTTGCTATTTGGATTACATATCCACTTTTGTCTATTCTTTCTGTTGGTAATGGAATCGACTTAAACCTCCTTGGTGTTAGGCTTAATGTCCCATGATTGTAATTATCTATATTATTCTATTCCCCATATAGTATTTCTTATTTCCCAAGTGAATTTCTATTTTACTTGCCCTCTATTTAATTTTCATGATACCCCTTTTCACTGATGGACATGTCAATGCTCAAGATTCTCCAGTTTCTAGTGTAGTGGTGGCTAAGTGAATAGATGTCGCAGTCCAAATGATAGGATATGGTATGGGTCATACTAGAATTATTGTGGGTGGTGATGGGAAGAGTGGCATGGTAGATAGTCTTGGTATTGGATCCTTGGTCGGTTCACTTGTGTCCCTTTTTATTTTGGGTTCTCCCCCTTCATTCAATTGTGTCAGAACATTCGGTTCCCCCTCGACCAATGAAATGGGTTTCCTGAAAATACAAAAAAAATGGGCTTCTGGTCAGGTTGATCATAAGAGAAATGATAACATAGTGAAATTTCATAATCATAATCTTATGAGAGTCCATGTCAATAAATACTTGGATTAATAATCATGATAAATGGAATACAGATTTACCATATGATAAGAGTCATGAGAATCAATAATAATGAGCAATTTTATCTCAACCTTGATCAGGGGAAACATTTATAACCCCTAGAAAGTATGGAGAAAAAATTTGGTACCTTGGGAAATCAATATCATAAAACCCATATTTAATAATTACAATTTAAATAACCATAATACTAACATACAATATAATTCTATGGATAACAAGATCATTACCTCACCCATTGGATCCATATCTGGGCACACCCATCATATAAGATATATTAGGCTCACTTGTAAGATATAATGTGGTTCGAACCTTCGTATAAGATCTATTATGCTCACCCATGACTTATTATGGGGATAAACCCTTCAGAAAAAATTCCTAATGAACATAATATGAAGAAACATCAAGGATTATTATTATAATCATTAAACTGATATAAAAATCAATTATTTCATTCATAAATTAATTTAACAATGGAAAATAAAAGGTTTAAAATAAAATCTTTTTGAAGTAATCATAATATATCTAGATAATGTACTACGATTCTGAAATTAAAAATATCACCAATATATCATAAGTAGAATCAAGGGTTGCTGACATTGATTAATGGAAATAAAATTAAAATATCATTAAAAAATTCTTCAGGAAAATATCCTTTTAACTTTGGAAATCATTTTTTCAACTAATTTTTTTAGAATTTTGTGAAAAATATTTCTTTGATAATAATCTTGTAAAAAAAATATAGTAATCATTAATGAAAATTATGGTTATGATAGATGCAAGTTCTATTCAATTTTTAATTGTGGGAAATAAATAATCTATTCAAAAAAATTCTAAAAGTAGTCAAAAGTGACCCATTTGGTCAAATTTACTGAATTTCCTATTCAAAAAAATTAAACAAGAAAAATTATAATGAAATATTGATTTATTAAAAAAATAATGTTTAAAAACTATCATTTTTTGAAATATTTTTTGAAAACATGGTTATGAGAGATAAATATTCTCTATCTAAAAGAGGGTACAATATTAGTATTATGTATAACAATCTTTCATGAAATATTCCTAACAAATAAGTGAGGAAAAATAAATTAATCATGTAAAAAAATTCATAACCATATGAGAATAACATATATATAATTCTTGAAAATAATATCTTATGACCCCCATTGTACCCTAAATATAAAAAACCCCTAAAAGAAAATATATTCCAACATTAATCCTTTATCTCTTTAGAAACTGTTCAATCATATGAACATGAGAGAATAATGTAAAATGAAACATTAGATATCATGAAAATAAATATATTCATTATATTTCATGTCAAAAGGGTAGTATATGAACATCATAAAATAATTTAGGTTTATTACATCAACATATGTCTTGATGAAAGACAATTTATGACTTGTAACATATGCAATGATCATATCATTGAATTCAGAATTATTCAACTGGGTAATTAAACGTAAAAAATTTAACTCCACAAAAAATTTAAATAAATAATAAAACTATTTATAGATAAATTAACATATAATTATGGTATTAAAATTTCCATGAAAAAGGGTAATAACCCAATAAAAGGAAATTGAGTTAATAAACCCTTTAAGGCTTGGTAACATTCAATTAAAGTCACAATGGATAAAATGATTCAAATTTTAATGTAAAATATCATTAATTATGAAGAATTAATGATACTACATATAAATTGAAATGTATATAAACAATATAAAAAAATTAGGTGCATAACAATAAAATTATCCTCAATGAATGGAAATTGAGATGAAATCCCTTGCCTTGAGTCCATTTTATTCTTGTATATATTTAAATCCTATATAATACCTCATATAAATTATTTGATTTAATAAGAAAATTTTATAGTTTTATTTAATTTCCCTTACATCATTTCGTTCAGTTATCTTATAGACATGAATAGTTTCTTAATTAGTTAAATCTACATTAGGGACTCTGAGAACATTCTATCTATAATTTCAAAATAGATTTGGTGTGTTGACCATGGTGAAAGGGTTTATTGTTCCATAATATAAATAATATAATTTATGAATCAATTAAAAAATTTATAAATAATTAATACTTTTATATACATCTTTTATATATGGTTATGAAAAATGATCTACATTACAATCATGAAGATTGTAGGTCAAACGTACGCATGAGCGTTGTTTCTATTTTTCAACTGTCATTGTGGATATAAGGTAAGTATTTTATATCCTTAAATAATGATTATGATATTATAAATACAATATGTTTTAATTATCTAAACTTATATATATCATCCATGTGATATGGTGATGAAAAATTAATCGCATTGCTTCATGAAGGTGGTGGTCCACACTTATTCACAATGGATGTTATCAATTTTCATTGAATTGAATGTTAAAAAAAATGTATGATATATTTTATTTTAAAAATGATAAATATGTCACTAATATAATATATAAAAATTATTTACATCATTATAACAATCCACGTGAGGAGGTGTTGGTAAACGAATGATATTAATCTGTGAGGGGGTAGACTGTTATGTACATGAACAATGGATTCCTTTCCCATTTGATGAAGGTTGGATATGGATATACGATATGATATTAATATAAAATCAAATCAGTATATGGTTTATGGAGATTTTATTATATTTTATTTTTCAAAAAATATATCAATGATGTAGAAGACGAAATAAAAAAAATCGGCTAAGAACGATACCAATTCTTCGGACAACGTCTAATGGATTACACCAAAAGCTTATTAAGTTTTCCTTATGTTGAGAAAAATTTCCTATAATATGTTATTAGAAATTTAATTAAGGTATTTGGGTAGGTAATGGCTGGAAAACAAATTTATTGAATTGTGAAGTAAATAAAAGAATAGATTCCATTTAATAAGAGAAGGGAGGGGAACTATTGGAATTTCTAAAAATATTAAATTAATATATATTATGTCTCTACTTAAAATGGCCCCAAGATGATTAATATAGAATATTTGATTATAATGGTTATTAATTCACTTATAAAATAATAATTATATAATAATTGATCATGTTTTGACCCTTATTTTCTATTTGAACACCTCGTTATCCCCATTCACAACTATCGTGACAATAGGGTTTTTTAATATATTTGTGTTCTGATAGTCACTATAAACAGATAAAACAATGTAAATAATGATAAATATTGATATTATTAACCATATAGTACTAAAATTTTCAAATATATTATATTAAGAAACATTATATCTTTTAGTAAAATATTATTTATTATAAAATATGGTTAATGTTAATTTTTAAAACTATCCATTGCATTGAATTTAATAAATTCAGGATAACAATTTATAGTTGAAAAATAAATCTCTCATTATGTCTCAAAACAATTATATTAGTCTATAAATTTCATGTATCTCATTAATTATATAAAATTATATTAATTTTAAAATTTTTAATATCATAATATTTTTATTTTTCAAATAATTGAATAATTATTACTTCTGTATTTTGTAAGAATTTAAGGTAATTATTTATTCACTGTAAATTTAAAATAAATTTTCTTGATGAATATAAATCATTTATTTTTCAATTTTCAATAAATAACATAATATATCTTCTATTTATCTGTATATTAAAAATGTAATTATTTTTAAAAACAAGTGTGTGACATTTTTTAAATTTCTTTAGATAAAATATTATAAAGGTTATAATAAAACCCAAGTGGAAAAAAGGAAATATAATTATGTATTGTATTATTTTTTATGATATTTAATCATCTATTAAAATTAATGAAAGTTTTAGAATCCACTTATAGTCTATATCATATTATTTTAAACCCTTAATTTACTATTTTACCCTTACTGAGGTGAAACATATTTATTGAGGTTGCTAATCATATTGTCCATAATAAAATAAAATTATTTACTATAATATGACATTATAAATAAAAATATATAATAACTTTTTATAGATTAAATTCATATAATTGGATGATATTAATTTACAGTGCAACTGAAAAAATGCGACGACCAACAATTTTTCAAAAAAATACCATTTTAAAGAAAAAATGTTTCTATAATAATTTCAAGAATATAATTTATTTAAAAAAAATAGATATATTGATTTACATAAAAATATAATACATATATTTTAAAACTAATCTAAACTATAATATGAAATTTTAAATAATCTAAAAGAAATTTCAAATTTAAGTAAAAAAATATTATGTTCACTATCCATTGAAGAATGAATGCTTTTAGAAAAAAAACAAAATTTCACAATAATAAAATATTTATATTCTGATTTAAAATATTATATTTATTTTTTAAAATAAAATGTTAATTTTACAAAATATAATAATATTAATATCTCATAAAAAATAATAAAAACTATTTTTGAAAAAAAAGCATCTTTGAAGAATAAAATGGAATTACTAAAATATTAGTGATTATTTTCTAAGAATGAATCAGAAAATTTATGTTGATTAAAAACATTAGATATATTTTAAAAATTATTTATTCCTATTCAAACCCACTGATTTAATTCCTAGGTCATAACAACTATATTTAAATAATAATATTTTGCGGCTCGTTTATTCTTGGTGTTTCATATTTTGTAGACTATCAAACATCTTTGTTCTTTTTAAAATCATGGGAAATTGTAAGAACAATATTTATCTTCAATTAATGTTATATCATCCAATTTTTACCATAGAGTATTGTTTCTAACTAATTTTTTTAATCAATTCGGAAGAATTACGGATATCTTTCACTATATACATGATTGCGCAGTCTCTTGGGGGAAATTATGATTGATACATTTTCTATTATTCTACTAATTGGGATTAAATTTCTCAACATGATTGTGGGTTTTATAGTGTATTTGTATTTATAATTTTAATAAATCAATCATATTAATGATTCTTCGAACAAATTATGATATGGGAAGGACCTTTGTTTCAATAATATTTCTGTCTTGAGGAACAACATTATTATAGGATCCATGGAATGACCTAAATATACCTTTTTTAATTCAATGTGAGGAGGAACTATGTATATATATTATGTATTAAAAAATGTGGTAAATTAACAATAACACTCTTAAAGTGGTTATTCAGTATTTCTGGAGCATCAGGAGGTCCTCGGTGTTAGTTTATATAGGGAAGATATCCATGGATTTAATTTTTGAGATCATAGACAAGGAGAGGAACTCCACCACAATTTATTTTTCACATGAGGAAAGCATTTGTGACAAGTACATGAAGGATTACCACTATAGTTTCTACTTATTGTTTTATTATCAAGGGAAGCGTCACATTGTCTATGTTTCTTTATTGATATGACATCTATAATTGACACCATTGGGAGTACGTCCATGATAATTAGATAGAATTTTACCATGGAGAGATTATATATTGTAAATATTCATGTCAATATAGAGAGGACCTCTAAAATGTGTACACTAGAGATGACCTCTAAAGTCAAATTTTTTTCTTTACCAGGGGGTGGACCTATGTGGTAGATCTTGATGTTTACATTGGGAGGAACTCGGTGATGGTTACTCTATGGAGTATCTCCAAAGATAATTTTTATTCTTTTAAATGTGGAGGAACATACTATTTGAACCCTATATTTTCATGAGAGGACCCCTAATGTGAGTACTCAGAGAGGACCTAGAGTGCTTCTTGACATTTCACTGTTGGGAGAATATTCAAACTTGTTTCTGTTATATGTAAGAATTGATGAATCAGTTTTTTAACCACTAGTTATTGCTGAAAAAATGATGTATTGTTACTTATGGATACCAAAAGTTGTTTCTATACTACCATGAAATCTGATAGTGGGTCATGGGTATATAAAAAATGATATGGTTATGATCAGAACCTTTAACCTCAATATTTGGTTTCCCCTGATGGTATATCCACCCGACTTTCCTAGTCTAAATTAATATTTCTAGCATAAAATCCTTAGTGGACACATAAAGGGTTGTGTCAGTGTGATAATGTAAATGACTATATTTGATGGGATAGCTCTTATGAATCTCTATGATAGTTGTTCAATAGTGAGGAGGTCTCTCATTGAATTTTTATTAAAAAGGAATGTGGTAATTTTCTCACTCTAAAGAGAGACTCCCATAGTGGGTTGATGTTGAGATGGTGGTATTCTTGCACTAACATTCTATTTCAATGGTGACAGATTCCTTGTACTTGGATTCTCAATATTTTTGTGGCAGATCTTCAATTTTTGAATTATTCCATTATAATGGTACACTTTCACCATGGAATTCATTAATTAATTTCATATAATTATGTGGGTGAAAATTTTTTCATTTCTTTGTAGTTTGGGTATTATAATAGTATAAAAACAAATGATTTTGTTAACATTTATTTTGAATTATTTTAACCCTAGACGTTATTTTATTTCCCCATGTAAGATAGGGAGCCTCATAATTCACAATGTGTTCACTAAAGATATCAATTTTTATCTATAAGTAATATCTATGAAACTCATTAGTGATGTATAAAAAGTTAGTATAAATTATCAATAAATATATTTCATGTGTAAATGAATTTCTGTTAGGATCACCATTTTATATTTAAAACATTTCGTGTTATGTAACCTATGTATTTACTTTATTGGGTAAATTCATGTCAAAATCAAGATGAAGGTAGGTCAAATCATCTCCCAGTGGATCTTATTATATATTATGGGACACTTTAATATATTTAATAATATTCAAGAAACTATATGCAATATCAATAATAATTAATCATCTCAATGAAAGTGATTTATCAATACTAATTAATCAAACACGTCAAAAGGAAATTATACTATCATTCATTTGATCCATATTTTATTTACACTATATTTTAGAGATATATTTGAATGTACTATGGTGTGTATCGCTATCCAGGGATGTGTTAGGAGTTATGGTGGAAATATTTGGCCCATAAAATGGGTTTCCTGTGAATCAATATAATTGGAATCAACAGCTACATGGTTTGATTCCCTATAAAAATGAACAACTTTCCTTTTAATGTCCCGTGAAAAGGACTAATGGTGTTCCATTTAATTTCATTTTCTAAAGGCCAATTGTGTACCTTGTATGACTATGTATCTATATCCATTTCCCCTTGTATTTTATGGCCACACGATTTTGATCACCAAATAATAGGTACCTAGAAATGGTTTGGTGGAGGATTTTTAATGGAGGGAATATTTCTATTAACATTGGTAAATGAGTCAGGTAAACACATTTATGGGAAAACACCAAAATAGTAGAAAATTTTCACTTCCCATCCATTAGAAAATAAATAGGAAAAATAATGAATAGACACATGGAATGAATGTGATAGTGGGAGTGTCCTTATCCAACATAGTCCACCATTGGACTAAGAACCAAAATTACTCCACTATAAGGAATAATGGTTATTCCCAACCACCCAATATGGTGATAAACACTTTGGTATCAATAGAGAAATTATTTGGGAACAATTTAAACCTCAAAATGAAACTTAAAATATGAAACCCATGAACTCATCATAAGTAAATAAAATATAACACAAAATATAAAATATATAATAGACAATATCACAAATAAATTACATGTTTAATATTAAGGGTATCTAGTAGGATCATAATAATCCCAAAAAAAGAAAATAAGACAAGACATTAAACAAAATAATCGCAATATCCAAGAAAATTTTCGTTTGTCACTAGGATCAAAGACAACCATCTCCAAAAAACATGGGCACCCATTTTAATGGAAGAAAAAAAATGTAGCACCAGTAATGAAACATAAGAGCTACATATATCAAATGGTGTATTCATGGTGTGAGTGAAACCAATCCCAATAAGACCCCACAATAGGTTTTTTTATTCCATCTAAAAGAAATTTTAATTACGAAAATTTTAAATACATATTGAAAATAGTTTTTTCAGACATAATCGTATAAAATAAAAATCACTCCAATATGGTTTTATAAAATTTAGTCTTTATCTTCCATTAATAAAATAACCACTTTAGAAACATTTAATCAATCAAGTAATCCTACTCTAAAACCCCATTTTAAATTATCACCTAAAATATGTTTTATAAATAAACTTCTCAAAAACACATTGAAATACATTTTATTTTAAAAGGTTGAAAAAAGTGAATAATTGAAGAACTGGAAAAAAACCATTACAATGAAAAAATAAATCTAAATAACTAAATACAATTATATTGACCTAATAGTTTAATAAAAGTATGGGTCATAAGGAAAATAAGATGTCTAATATCATCTAGAATCATGGGAAAATAAACTAGATCCAATGGTAATATATTCTTCCACCTTACTAAATAAGGAACCAATTGTTAAAATATTTTTAACTTTATACATGAGACACTAGGAATTCTTACACCTAGCACTATTATATGTACACAACGATAGTCTAAGTCTAGCGTACAAGTTGAGGGACACTAGTATCATGTGAATATCTTGTGTGGAAAAGATCTAGACATCTCACATAGTTAATATAGTACCCATTAAGTCAACAATATGTACGGATAAATAAGTGGAATCATAAAAAGAAATCATAATTAAAATAATTCAAACCATGCCTTCAATAACCTCATAAAAACAATGCATTCCTCATCATACTTATCATAATAAAAATCTATAACTCATTTGGGGTTACAATAAATATAATTTATAATATAATAAAAATTTCTTACGGTTTAAACATATACATAATTGGGAAACATTTTATTGTTCCAACCAAGGTCTATCAAAAACTGACATGAGATATTTAGTCCGTTATTCCAACCAAATAATCATTTATAAAATTTTTTCAATCATTTTATTTTACATAATATTAAAAGTAAATTAACAAAAAATAACAACATTTATTAAAACCTCTTAAAAGTTCATAAAAATCACACATATTCTCATTTTATTACCTAAATAGGGTCAAATACCATTTAAAACAAAAAATTATTCTTAAAATCCCAAAATATTTCTAATAGACCTGGAATTCATAAAATTTAAGGAAAAACATTAGTAACCATTAAATATTCCTTATAGATAGTGATAAAACACCATGAAAATTATATGAAAAACTTTTTAACTTCATGATATACCTATAGTGAATCAATTTAAAGATTTTGAAATAGTAAGCACACACTGATAGTCCAAATAATGGAATAGAAAAAAATATACCTCAATTTCATTGTGATTAGGCCAGAAGTCACCTCTTTCAACAGAGAATTCCGATAAAATAAGAAGAGGTCCTCCACAAGCCATTAACAAAAAAATCCCCCAATTTATAACCTAATTACAACCCTAATATTACCCCTACCACCCTCAAGGATCACAGGGGGTAGAAACCTATGGGGAAATTTATTTTTATAAATAAATAAGAAAAACTACGATGTAAGAGGTTTTTAGAAAGATATTTCCACTTGAAAATGAAGAAAAAATGACATGAGAAGTATGGATAAAGGATCAAGGGGGACCCATTTCATTACATGGGCTCAATCAGACCAAAATAATGGAGGCTTTCTAATTCTAGTTAAAATGATAGTGGCTGACTAACAGTTTCACCTAATTAGAAATACAAGAAGATCACTCGGTTTTAAAAACATTTCACTAATTGTGTAAAATAACACTTTTAAGTTTCAGCACACATCACATAGATAATGCATAGATTTTCAAAAACTTTTGAAACCCATGCACCCCCGAATACCCATAAAATACGACATGGTTCATCTAATCTTTTTATGGTCAACCTTATAACATGTTCTACTCGTACACCATTGACCATGCACATTAAAAATAAAATAAAAACATCCCTTGTGTAATAGAAACCTAAACATATAAATGGGTTACACACATGGATGGATCTATCCATGTGTAATGTAATTTTCACCTCATTAATACTACATAATGTCTATCCCCAAGGTTTAATCTAATAGTTTGGGGACCAAGTAAAAACCAAGTGCTAGAGGATAGATTTCTATAAAAATTAAAATTTAAAATTGAAACTCTAAAAAAATTATATACCAACCAAATATATAATATATAATTGTTAATAATGATATATGTTGTCACAACCTCCCCATGATGCCACTTTCTACCCTGATAAATTCTATAATAAAAGTGGAATATAATAGGAAAGAAGATATAGCTACCCTTTGATGCTTCAGGTGGGTGGGAAGGAAAAATATCTAGTTATAATTCAAATGATGAAACCATAAAAATTATACAATAAAATAAATATATTGATAAAAACCTCAAATATTTACAATAATTCTAAAAATATATCTCATTTGATTTTAAGAGAAATAGGTTATAAAGAAGGAAGTGTCATTAAAAGAGTCTCCCCACCATTTTACAATTTCTCTAAATGGTGAAAGTATGGAGGATCCCATGATTAATCTTAATAGATTTTATGAGAATGCATTCCATAAATAACCCATGAAGAAAAAACATTTCAACAATTATAAAAAGTTATGAGAAAAAAAAAATCTATCCCACAAATTTTACATAACCAAAAAATACTCTACATCCTCAAAACAACTATCACCAATATCATACATTCATTCATAGACCACATCAAGGAACTAAAGAAGAAATATTCCATATCATGGGCTCAATACTGGGGTTTCAAAACATAATGGGTGAATTATATATAACTCAGTCTCATGAAGAATCCAATGAAATGAAATCAGCTTCAATGAGGGCTCAAGCATCTGGGGGAAATAGAAATCCTTGTCACCTGACACTGACAGATGGTTTTACAGATTCTTAACCATCTTGAAACCAAAATTTAAATAATAATTCACCTCAATTAACAAAATACACACTCTTATAACACATAATATAAATAAACTAAAATCCCTACAACATGTAAAATAAATCATACATCCCATGGAAAATATATCCTAGACAAGGAGACATGAAAAAAACTATAATCCATTAATATCCATAAAAAGTCATACCAAAATCATCAAATCATTCTAGATAAAAAAACTAAATATTAAAACACTAAAAACTACACTGCAAAAAGAAATTATTTCAGAAAACCCAATTTAGACAACGTTTACAGATAGAAAGGGTGTTCACATAGATTACATGCCTTGGGAAAATTCACACAAGTTGACTAGGAATGTAAATTTGAACCAATGTATGAATATATGTGATTATACATCTTCTTGATCTAATTATTAGGTGGCTAAAAATTAATAATATTATATTTTTTAATCAAGCTCCACCATCTCTTGATCCCTATCTGATGGATAATTTCTAATCAAACCAACATAATCTCGAGCACCTATTACAAAGGGATTCCACAGTTGGATAGCATCCACATATAGACACCTCATGAATAATTCCTTGATAAAGAAAATTTATGAAATATCTATCATGAATAATTAAAAAGAAATTCCCTTGTGTAGCTGATATGGAACTATAACATTCCAAAAATAACTAATCTAGGTTCTTTGTGATGAGAAATGATTAATTTTTTTATTTAGGCCTCAAGATTGATAAGATACTAGGGGAATCCCTAATAATCTACATCCACTCTATAGCTTCAGTAAAGTATTTATCACCACACAATAGTGAAAATTTATGTTTCAAATATTTTGAGGAAAGTGTGAAATGAATATTATGGTGCCCCAACTCTATTATGAGTTTTGGAAGAATCATTGAAATTTCAAAATATCTAATAAAAGAGGTGAGGATTCATCTTGAAGATCATCCCAATGAAAAATCATCTTAATTTTCCTTAAATAATGTCATGTGGTCATATTATTAAAAACAAATAAAAACTCTTGTCATTCTAGGTTATATTAATCAATTTACATAACACCAGCACACATTATTTTAATTATAAAACATAAATCACCTATAAAAAAATAGAAAACGTTCCCTTTTAATTTCTTAAATACCTTTAAATCTTATTTTCAAAATAACCAACTTTTAAACCATATTTTACAAGTAAAAAAAATTAATTAATAACCCAAGAACTATGTTTCAAACCAATGAAATTAGAGAAAACTCTTCAGTGAATTTAAAAAATCCTCATAAAATTTAATTATAAAACCAAAGTCTTTATTAAATATAATTTGATGCCAATACATTCAAATTTATTTTCAAAAAACATATAAATTTAGAAAATTCCATCGGAATAAAAATACATTAAAACCCACATTAAAATTTATATTCAAAAATGAACTATGAAAATGGAATTCATCATTTAACCCAATACTAGTTTTCCCAACACATGAAATATAATTCCCTAAAGATAATATCAATAACCAGTCATAAATATCATCCTAAAACTATATCCATCATCATAAATTATACCAATAAATCCGCTAATATAACACTACACCGATGAGAAAATCTGTGGGAATCAATTTAGAATGAAATGGGAAAACCATCGCATCCAGTGAAGAAAGACCATTGCACATGGTTTGGACACATGGGAAAGTAAACAATGTGAGGATTGTAAAATTGGATTTATAATGGTTCTAGAATCATATATTATGGCCCCAAATGGTTCGTCAAATAGTTAGATCTATCCATGAAGCCCTAT
The DNA here is from genome assembly GCA_963277665.1 of Viscum album. Taxonomy (NCBI): domain Eukaryota; kingdom Viridiplantae; phylum Streptophyta; class Magnoliopsida; order Santalales; family Viscaceae; genus Viscum; species Viscum album. Next base: position 279,259,221 of record OY728127.1, read on the forward strand.
TTTATTCAACATGTTCTCTTTAAAAATTGTGAATGACCAATGATATCAGTAGTGCACTCTATTAAGATCAAAACATCATCATGACATATCAAAATCCATTAACAATGATAAAAATGAACTCAAAATAAAAACTCAAATACCATGAACCTGAAGACACCTATGTTTCATTGTGAAGAAGAGATGGAAAATCACTACCCTCACACCCTCTGCCATAGTCCAAACACATTAATAATTCTCCATTCAACCAAAATGCACCCCAAATAATAATAAAGTGATCAGATCCCATTTTTTTCGAAACCGACCAAGGAAAACCTAGGAGAGGGAACCCAAATAGGTTCATTACAAGTCCTAGAGCATTTTCTCAATCAATCTAGGGTTACAATAAGCTCCCTGGTATGGATAGAGAAACCATTTTGGAATGACTTCAACCTATATATATTAATAAACACATGAAATAATAAGAGGCCACTTCAGTAAATTAAAAATCACATAAACAATTTGATAAATGACAAACAACATCTATAATACATGTCATGTATAATAATATATATCCTATACGTATATAATCATCCAAATATAAAAAAAAAAAATTCCTTATAAAAGAAGTATCATATATTTATTACTATAAATCACTCACCATGTCACAATACAACCATCACCAAAAAACTGAGACACCAAACACAAAGAATGATCAAAGCTGAGACACCTATAAAGACTCCTAAGAGCTAACTATGGTGAATGTTTTATACATAAAGTTATTGAAAGAAATCCTGGTAGGATCCCACAAGGGATTGTGTGTTATTCCTACCAAATGAATCTTAATTTATGCTAATTTAAAATAAAAATAGAAAATTGGTTTTTTATACATTATTACATTAAATACAATAAATATCTATTATGGTTTTACAATGTTCCCTACATTTTTCATAAATAAAAATAATCCATTGGGAATCATTTTATTGGAATAAGGCTTCTTTACTATAAAACACATATGAAATTGACTCCTCAAATATATTTTATAAATACCCTTACAAAAAGTACATTTAAAACTATTTCCCTCAAAACATGTTAGAATGAACTAGAATAATAGAATGACTAAAAAAGAACCATGCCAATGACAAACTAAAGACAAACATTCAATGAAAACCATGGTTCTCAAATGCTCAATCACACTAGGGGACACAAGGGATAACCCTTATCTAACAACATCTAATATCATGTGAAACACACTATATCCTATGGTAAAATTTTCATATAAATTACCAAAAAATGGATTAATTATCGATATATGTTTTTTCATACACAATTTCCACCCAACTAGTCCATAACTAGCATGATTGAAAGTACGTACCTCAAGCCCTAGACTCCTGAAAAACAAGGGGGGAACATAAGTGGTGAGTGACTATATAGTAAAAAATAAATCTATTCATATCACTTAGTGTCTTTTTTAACTATGAATGCACCAATAAGAAGTTATTAGTAAAAAATTTATAAAAAACATTTAACATTTAAATTACTCACACCTCTCCTATAATATTTTCATAATAAAAAATGCTTTCACATCATTCATATCCTATGAATATTGAATAACCTCATTAGGCTCACAATTTGAAAATGGATAACCAAATAAGGGGCTCAAGATAATCTATAATTTTTCTTTTGTTGAAATAATTTACATTTACAATAGATTCATATTCAAAACAAACTTGGTATATCGAATACTTTATATCCACCCAAAAATAAGTCCAAAAATATTTTCATCAAATATATTTTAAACTATATTATAAATAAATTAAGAAAACAATTTCATTTTCACTAAACCTCTTAATTTTCATAAAATTCATTTTATTCTCATTTTTTAAACTGGAATGGGGTCAAATACATTAATAAACAAAACGTTATTCATAAATAAAGAACCAATACTTTTCAAAGGCACTTTTAATTTAAAAAAATTATTTCAAAAATAGAATGAACCCTTTAATACCCCTTATATCACGTAATAATCCACCTTCAAACATATATTCCACTAATTAGAACTGTAAAAAATATTTATTATTGAATCAATTTGAAATTTTAAAACACTATGAACAAAATTAAATTCTTGAAAATGATTATCCAAAAAACACCTACCTTAAGTAAATGATGATAAAGCAAAATGTCATCACATTTTACAGGGAATTCCCAAACATTCAAGAAGAATCCCTCTGCAAGATCTAGAAATAATAACCTACAAGATATAATTCACATTAAACACTAATCAAAACCTATATTCCATTATGATTCTGGGGGAGGAATAATCCATGGTAGAAAAGAATGGTGGGGGAGAATGAATAAATAAAGTTAGAATGAGCATATTACATTGATATTTCCCATTAAAAACGAAGTGGATAAGTCTTTAGATGTATAGAGAAGGTAGGAAGATAGGTAACATGCATTCCCAAGTCATGGTCAAACTAATATGAGGATTGGAGGAGGGGAAAATCAAGTAAAAATTGATTGATGTAGAAAAAAAGTTTCAATTAATTAAAAAACATGGTAGTTCACACAATTAGGATTCACAGTCTGAAGAACCATGCACCAAAAATGGAAGAATGTTTCATAACTATATAGTACAAATTGAATGATTTTTGTGCAACCAAAAACACCCGTGTAAGATTATCCCACATCGTTTCGCTAAAACACTCATGGTTCTCATTAAAACCTGTTCAACATGTGCACTTTTAACTGTTCATATTCAGAATGAATTAAAACCCTATCATATAAATGGGATACCCATACACATGTAAGGGATAACCACATAGTTTTCTCCTACTGTGTTCATTGAACTATTTTCTTTATGAATCCCATGTATGTTCTATGAAAATCAAGAATTATAACCAGTTGATAAAAGATTTAGCTCTATTAAAAATTGATATTAATTTTTAATGTCTCAAGAAATTTATAAAAAAAAAATAATATAAATTATAAATATTTATAGTGATATTGGGTGTTATAGGGATAAAGAAAAGTTATAAAACTTGAGCTAGGATTGATTCGCATGGTTCCTTCCATATAGGGAGTCCACATTATCAAATGCATACATTATTGATTGTACTCTGATGATCAATGGTTAAAGAGGATAACCTAGGTGGAGATATTTTATTGGATGATCGATTCCCATTATCAAATTAATACAAGATTAAATAATAATAAATGATATATTAAATAACCCAATCATATATATTAGGAACAGAGGATTATGATTTGGTGAAGTGGGATATTTGAGGGGTAGAGTAGGTTTAATTGGTACTAATAATTCCCCCAAATAATTTATGGTTAAAGGGTGAATATGGCACTTGAGGTTCCCACACATGACATTAAATTCATGTGGGTTGCAGGACGATTAGATTTAATATTTTCTAAACTACACTTTTATTAATTTATAATATAATGATTGTGTGGGATCAATCTGATGAGGAATGGAGCTGGGAGACATGAACTAAAGCTTCAAACCCTATGCATATGAGTCCTCAAAGGTTCATTTAATTTGGGAAAACTAACACTAAGGTAATTGGCGTTTGATATCAGAGAGAGAGAGGGAAGAGATCATGATCAATTTTAGGGTTCATGTAAAAGGTTAATCAAAATGGTAACTTGGTATGGCCCAAAGGTTTAGGTTGTGAAGAATGAAAGCAGCAATAGTTGACCATGGTCAAACTTACTAGATCTATCTTAGAGAAAACAATTCCTTGTTTCAGATATATCTACAACTTCTATTCAACAATATTATATTCTAATGAAGAATGTACCATAGGCTATTGATCATATCTTATTCTACTTCAATCAGGTCCTGGTTGTTCAGTCCAAAATATTGGGGAAAATGCTTCTTAAATGAATAAATTAACCAACTTTCATTTCACCTGATTACCATACCATGGGTTTCCGAGTTAGAAATCAAATATTTATAAACTTCTGACACCCTTACTCTGGACCCTTACCCTAGATGGTTTAGCCACTCAAGGTAGAATTAATCAAGAATAGGAAAAGAATAAAAAATATATTCGACATACCAATAAAATTTGAGATCTAGAAATTAAAAATCATAATTTCAACATTATTCTACATTAAACTAAAATCAATCACCACATCAATAAAAAACATACTTGAAACATTGTCAAAGAAGAACACCACAAATTTTTCATTGTTAATTGGTGATTGAAACAGATAATATACGTAGATCTACTTGGTGATGTAAAAGAATGAGGAACACTTAGAAATAATAATACACGGTTCTTGAATAGAAATAAAAATTGATAAAAATTGATAAAAATTGATTTTTGGGTGAAGGATGAAGAATAATAATGAGATAAGAATGATAGAGAACAAATAAGTGTGTAACATTCTATCCATTGTGCACCTGATGTAGGTAAATAATTGGGTTATTACATGACATTCAATGGGTATTCACATTATTTAATTTTTATTCAAGTATTTCCCATTGAATTTTGAATCTGAGCGTATGTTGTGCGAATATCATCCTAGATCTCCAATATTTTTAAATTAAAACCTTTCAAAAAAAATTAATTGATCTTCATGATTTTTTCCTTCCTTTATTCTGGATCTTGAAAGAAAAAAATGAGCTTTAAAGTAACAGAATGTGAATGGTTGAATCACATCATGTAATAACTTCCTTGCTTGGAATTCATTCACAACATGTGTCATCTCATTTAATATGCTATGAAAGATTACTACTTGCTGTTTAAGCGAGTTTGACGACCTGTAATGATAATTTTTTTATTTTCTCCATCTTTTCCTATAAAACCATAGAATCCTATTTCCTGAAATTATTTGGACATACCATGTTCATTATTAATTAAAACATGGATATTACTTATTTAAATTTCATAAAAATGTATATATCATTTAAAATTATCAAATTAATCCTCACTTGATATTTTTTTCTTCATGAAAAAGAAGATCTCAATAGGTATTTAAAAAGGTAATCAATTTTTAAGACATGAAAAATTCATTATAACCTAGAAAGATAAACTAAGATTAAGTTGAAAAGGATAGTATCTAGATTCATCCCTATATAGAAAATCAGTCATGCATAATAGATCAGTTCCTTAATAAAATTCTTAATCATCTAGTTACAATTTTTTAATAGTTCTTTAAATTATATACCCATTTTCAATTTACCTCACAATGAATTTATTATCATTACGCATGGTGAAATGAAACCATAGTTATGATCATACCCTGTGTATAAGTTCCTAACCATAGGTTTTAATTGGTTCAATCATCTCCCCTTCATAAGTTCAAATATAAAATCAATCCTGAGGGATTTAGTAATAAAGTTCAAATGAACTGATTCTAAGGGATAGTGGGTAAAGAGAGAAATTAAAATTCACAAAAAAGGTGGGTAAGCTCTGAGTTATAATTCACAAATGTCATGAATATCATAATGATAAGAATCCACCATATCTAATGAAGTATATGATAAAATAAACTCAAGTTGGATCTATGAATATATATCATGTGGGTGAAGAAGGTATTATATTCCTTTCTTTTTATTTTCCTGTTATTTAATTTTCTGGAAGTCATGTCTATCCTAGACCTCATATCCATCTCCTAACCACATATGATCCTTCGTGGGATTCTTTGGTCTTGAAATGGTGATTTTTTACCTTCCTAATAAACAACCAAATCATATTTTTCTTTGTCTGAGGAATTGGAAGGGAATAAAACATAAAGACATACACATGGATTAAAATCAAATAGTCTAATGAGTATCACAATACATCTCCTCAAAAAAATCATCTAGTGACTGTAGGCTAAAAATCTCCCCCACGATTGTTTAAAGAAAATCATGCCTTATATAAATGTATGGGTAGGAATGGATAATAATTTTCGAATAACAACAACCTATTAAGATAATTCATGGAAACTAGAGGATTATTAAAGGACAGATGTAATGAGGGTATCAGGAAAAAGAATCTCAATAAGGATTACCTCAATCATATTAATGTTTTATTTGTTTATTCATAACCTCAATAAGATGTCAATGTAAGTTCTAATAGGTTTACATGTCCTTGATTTCACTCAATGAAATATGTTCATAAAAGAATATCAAATCATAGGTTCAAAATTCTCTCAAGAAAAGGATAAAGTATAGAAAAATTGAAATAACTAAGGGTAAAAAATCATGTAATAACTCAATTAATTATAATTTTAATGTTTTTGAATTTTAATTAAATTACTAAACTCAAGAGTCATTATAAATATCTAAAAAAGAGAAAAACATGGAATACCAAAAGTTTTCATCTTAATTTTTATTTTATTTAAATTTATTTAACGAGATTATCGTTTAAATAATGATTCCAAATGAGAAATGTATCATAGATAAATGAAAACAATAAAAAATTAAAGTTTATCAAATTGAACGTCCTGAATGACTCCCTCGCACATAGAATGAGAAACTTTCTTCACTTTCCATTAAAGTACCATGGGAGGGTTATGGTAGATAAAGTGTAGATTATGGAAATAAAATTTTTGAAAATGAAATAATATGTAATCAAGGGATACCTGTATTGAGTGGCATGCCATGGGGAAATTTTGAGTAGTCATGATTTCATGATTGGGATACTAGTAAAATTGGTTATAAAGGAAAATCAGTAACTGTATAAAATATTATCCCAGGGGAATTAAACCTTTTATAAGTTGTAAAATTTGATGTTCCACTCTCTGAATAGAAATGAAATAAAGTTTTCATAAATTTAGGTATGTGTATAAAATAAACTCCAAGGGACACATGATGAAAAAGTGAAAGAAAAAAAAGGATGATTATGAAAAAAATGGATAAGTACAAATATGAGAAAAAAAATCAAATATGGTTTTCCTTCTATAAAATGCTAACAATGATATTGTCAGCTAGATGGATGGGCCAAGTATCTACCAGTTTCATCCTTTAGCTCAGATCTTCTTGGTCTTTTTCAAATACATGTGGCAGTATACTATAGCTATCTTGGTTGTTTGATAGGATTGACCACTTCAAAAAAATACCAAGCCTGAGTATGATGTGGTAAGAAAACTATCAGTGCTCATGGTGGTGGATGCTAATAATGAATCTCAGGTGATATCTATGGATGCTGGTTCTCAAAATCATATAGATTTTGAGTCAACCATAGATTAAGGGAAAACAATGGTGGTATAGGAATTTCGATGAAAAAAGTAGAAATAAAAGATCCAGACCTAGATACTATAGCTAAGTAATGAATTCAAAAATAATCCATGTAAATAGAGAAAAATATTATCCCATATACATAAAGTGGTGTGATAAAAAAATGAAACGAAATGCAGACAGTATAAAAAATGACTATCTTGGGAGAATCAATAAAATAGGGGGGATACTAGGGTAGACAAAGATATATCTATGTTAGTAAACACGCTACCAATATTCTAATACCAAATAGGGTGTGTTCATAGATTACATACCAAATAAATGGTTGTAATGGATGAAGGGAATGGGTAGTTAGCTATATAATATGGAGAAAAAGTGATGGTATCTATTTTGATGGTGGGTATTTGGTAGGTATTGATCTGAATTGTGGCCATGTATCTAGATGCGGGAAAAACAAAAGGAACCTCAGTGGATGGGGTGGATGTTGGCCCTTTCCCCATTCAGGATCGCTCTTCCAGATTCTCCTGATTGATATGATTGGGAAGGTGGACCCATATTATAGGTCATGTTTGATATAGAAAATTTGGTGGGGGTCATGTGTGGGAATGGATGTTTTAGTTCTTGGGGTGGAGGTGGGGGTTGTATGTGTATTAGGGTCTGGTGCATGATCTCTAGTTTCCTCATCAGCGGACTCGAAGAATCGTGGTACCTACACGTATGTGTCATCATACTTTTTCAGTAGCTTCATCTTGTGAAATAGTATGAAATAAATAGACATAATAGGACTGAGGGAGGTGAGTGTAAGGGCGTCATCAAACATGAAAATTTCATGATCCAAAAGGGTGGGGAATGATCCACCCATCAGAATTCTATACATGTACAATGAATGATCTTTGATGTAGAATGCAACAAAAAAAAGATTTGATGATGACAACAGGTCCACCCATGGATGTAGTGAGGATGATTACGTCCATGTGGCTAATTTTTCTGTGAGACTCAACATGAGTGCACCAGGAAAGCATCAATTCCCTGTGTAGGATTCAGAGTGTTATACAAAAAATATGTTTGGAATTCATAACCAAGGGATTGTGATAATTGTGAGAATATGAAGTAATCATCTTCCAAGGAATTTTGTAATAGTACTTGGAAGGATCTGATAGTAATGTGGTAAATACCTAAGATGTTAAAACGTCATTAGTTTAAATCATGAGGCATATTCCAAATTCCAAAAAATTCACATGAGGTTTTCCCCCTAATCTAAGAGGTGTCTATCAAACGAAACCTCAAAGGTGGAGAGAAACTTGAGAAACAACTCTTGATATTCTTCCTCATGCACATTGGTGATGGAGGAGATATGCAGATGGTCAAGGATCTAGGTAACCACATATTTGATAAGAATGTGAGGGATGATTAAAATATCTAGAGTTTTGTTCCTCCACATATATTTTCTAGGCATCTAATTTAGTGAAACAAGGTGTTTCAAGTCGAGAAGTGTTGGATGGGGTGAATGTGTGGGTAGTTTTCCTCCTAAAACTCACTGGAGGTTAAATGGGATTCATATATAACATCAATCTCATCAGGGACATTTTTCAAATTGGAGGAAGGATGCACAATGGATTCTTGTGTTGTGGCACCACGATGGTGCTTCACAAGTGGTGGGTCTTCTCTCTTATGCATGGGATGAGAATGAGGGGTGAACACAGCCTTTTTTCAAACTTTTTTTTGAGGTGGATTATACTACAAGGAGGTGCAGAAGAATGATTTCGTGAGAGAAATGGGATGATCTTGTAATTATTGGTGGAAGGGAGGTATGACATAGTGATGCATGGGTGATAAGGGAGGGGAGGGAAGCAGCGCACAGTGAGGGCGAGGGGGGGGGGGGTTCGGGGTCGTGAACACTTGGTTCATGGATTCAATGTATCAAGAATGTAAAATACATTTAATTTTATTACACAGTGTATAATTTGGAATATTAATTATTTAATGTGGTGGAAAATACATATCATTAATCAGAGTTATGCAGTGTGTGATTGGTTCTTTTTACTATTTTGAAACCAAAGCTTGATCTTATGGTCTCGGGATGTCTTAATATATCCTAATGATTATTCAACATTATCTATCATAAGGTTATCTAAAATGGGTTTCCTTCCATTCATTGCTTCATTTGTCATCAAGAGCTTGACCCATTTTAGGGTAAAATCAGTTTCAAGACGATGACACAGTCATCATAGAAGACTTCTTGATAGATTTTTAATCCTTGTCCATTTACATTGAATGGTCCTCTTCCATCCTTAAAAATTCCCATGGTACCATAAGGAAATACATTTTTGAACACAAAGGTACCTCGACATCTATATTTCTATTTTACAAGGAATAGTTATAATATTGAGTGGAATAATAAGACTATATTTCTTAGGAAAAAATGTGTCTTATAATGCTTTGATCATCCCATTTCATTGTTTTTTCTATATCGATCATGGATGTTTTATAATAATCATTTATTATCTCTTAAAATTCATTCAACTGAACCATCCTTGCTTCCCCAACTCTTTTACAATCAAGATAGGGCTTCTTAATTACCCAGTATAAGTGATGATCAAGTTGTAGGGGAAAATGACATAGGTTCTGATATATCAATCTGAATGGTGTGTTACTAATTGGTGTTTTATACATATCTTGGTACACATATAATAAATTATATATCTTCATAATCTAATCCCTTTGAAATTTTTTATAGTCTTTTCATGATTTTTTTGATTTCCCTATTTGAAAAATCAACTTCCCCTTTTTTTCTAGTGCTATGGAGTTCATGTGTTATACCTGATTCAATATTTCTCAACTAATCCTTTAAAAACTAAATTGGTAAAATGTGTACCCTGATCACTATTAAGAAATCTATGAAATAAAATTTTTTATAACACATTCTTATTCAATAAATTCATGACTACCTTAGTTGTGTCATTAGAGGTAGAATCGACTTCTTCCCATTTGGAAACATAGTTAATGCCAACAAGGATATATGAATTTCCATGTGAATTAAGAAATTAAAACATGAAATCTATTCCCTACAATGAAAATATTTCAACATCCCTTATTGGTTTTTAAGTAATTTCATATATTTTTTTAATTATTCCAACCTGTTTTCATCAATTATAGATTTGAGAAAATCAATTACATCTTGGTGGACTGTTGGATAAAAAAGTAAACATTGTTGAATTTATGGTACTGTGTATTCTAGTCTAGGACATCCTCTAGTTTGGTATATATGACACATGTCTGACACTCTTGGTATTTCATCTTCTGGGATACAAAGTCTCCATAATCTATTAGTACGAAACTTAAAAAGACATGCTTTATCACAGTAAGGTGTGTGAATATTTTACTTAAAATATCCTCCTTTTCTCGTAGGAGAGATCTTGGTGTAAAAATTTCCTTGAGAGATAATTTTCAATATTTTAAAACATTGGTTATGCTTTTTGGATGATGTGGATTTCATCAAGAATGGCGACTTTGACATTTAAATCGTCACCACCCTTTATATGTGCTAGTGGGATTCGAGACAAATGATCAGCGACCACATTTTCTATTCCATTAGTATCATTTATAGTGATGTTGTAATATTGGACCAATATAATCCACCATATTAGTCTTTTCTTGGAATCATTTTTATTCACAAAATATCACATGGCAGCATGTTTATTGTACATAATGACTTTAGAATAAACCCGAGAGGAAAGAAATTTTTCAAAATAAAATAAAACTATTAAGATAACCTTATCTATAATTTATAGTTTTCATGAACTTCATTCAGTGTGTGACTATCATATTAGAGGGGGTAGAATATAGGAACAACTCACTATCCAAAAATATCACAAAAAACACAGTCATTGGCATCACACATCAATTAGAATAATTTTCCCCAATATGGTGAAATGATTTCAATAGTAGTTACTGGAATTTTTATCAAAGTATTGAATGCCCAGTAACATTCATAGGTGAATTAAAATAGAGTTTCATTTGATAATAAGAGTTTCAGGTGGTGGGAAATGTTAGAATATTTTTTACAAATCATCGATAGAATCCGACATGGCCTAGAAATCTCCTTACAAATTTAATTATGAAGGGCTCAGGTAATTATTTGATAACTTATATTTTATCTGGATCCACCATCAGGACATCATTGTAAAAAAAATCCAATAACTATGCTTTCTTTATCCATAAAGTGGCATTTTTTCAGTTTAAAACAAGTCACTTCACTTCATTTCATTGTAGAGTAACACAAGATTTCATAGACATGCCTTGAAATATATTCCATAATGTCAAAATTATTCCTTGAAAATTGCTAAATATTCTTCATCCATATCTTCAAATATTTCTATCATAATCCTCTGAAAATATTCTATCACATTGAACATACCAAATGGCATGTGCCTTTTAGAAAAGGTACTAAATAGACATGTGAATATTATTTTAGATTAATCTTATCTATTGGCCAAAATTTGATTGTATCCCAAATATCTATCCAGTAAAGAATATAATTCATTTCCTAGTAGTATCTCCCACATTTGTTCCATGAAGGGAAAGGGGAAATAATCTTTTCAGGTTGCCTCATTTAGGATTCTGTATTCTACTCATACTCTCTATCTAGTGATGGTGTGTGTTGAAATAAATTCATCTTCATATTTTTTTGAATTGTGAGAACACATTAATTTCATATGTACTATAATATGCTCACATGTTCTCTACCAGATATTGAAAAAATTATTTCAATGTCAATATGTTTCGATACTTATTTTTTAACTACTTCCTTCATTAGTGGGTTGAGTTGCCTTTTTGGTTGGTGTTTGGGTTTTTCACCTTCGTTTAATTAAATCTTATGAGATCATAATGAAGTAATGATTCCATTTATATAATCCCCATCCTATGAAACTAACTTCTTATGCTTTTGAAATATATTAATCAATTTTAAATCCCTCGACTGTGTCATCTCTGAGTTAATGATAACCGGTAGTGCAACAATAGTTTCTAAAAAGGAATACATGTGTGTATTGGGGAGGTGTTTTGGTTCCAGTTTCAGTACTTAAATTACTGAGGGTATGAAAGGTGGTGTGTTTTCCCTTATAAGAGGTTCTATGTATTTCCCTTTTCAAAAGTTATTTCCCTCCACCTCAGCAAGAGGAATTTCATCACTCTCTTCTTCAATGTCTTGGTAGTCACCTCTATCATCTGTGAGAAAGATAGCTTGGATATAAAAAGAACTAACTATTTGTTTCATTTATCTTTATAAGTCGAATATAACTTGTTCCCCACTTTGTTGAAATATTATTCTACCTTAAATAACATATTTTGGTGATTTTCTAGTGTCTAGGAATGGTTATCCAAATATGATTGGAACTACTCCTTCTTCTTCCATGTCCAAAATGAGGAGGTCCATTGGAAAAATGAAAATTATGACTTTGACTTGGATATCCTCAAGAAGTCCTCATGGATGCATTACTGATCATTCATCCAATTATAGTACCAGTCTATTCATTTTGAGTTCCTCAAGTCCCATTTTTCAATATACCCTCATAGGCATGAGGTTGATGTTGAATCCTAAATCACATAGTGGTCTTATGAAGATACATTTTCTTATTGTTCATGGTATTGAGAAACTTTTAAGACCAATCGTTTTTTGTGGAATATCATGCCGAATAACAGTAGATCACTCTTTATTTATCATGATGAATCCTAGGTCTTCCATTTGTATTTTGGTTGAAAGTATCCCCTTAAAAAATTTCAAATAGATAGCCATTTGAGTGATTTCCTCAGTGAATGTAAATTTGATTTGAAATTTCATGAACATATCAAAAAATTTATTATATTTCCCTTCAATACAGACTTGCCTTACTCTATCTAGAAAAGTTAGAGGGGTTACATGTGGTGGTGGTATAATCTAGAAACCTTTTTTAGGTTGTTCTTGAATTGGATAATTTTCAGATGGGGTGATTCTTTGGGTTTCTCCAAAATAATTTAATTTTTTTCATCATTATCTTCTTCTATGACTATTGTTTAATTTTTATGTTTCATCAACATGTTTTTATTCTCCAACACATCATTTCTAAAAGTATATCACTTTTCCACTCCTCAAAAACAGTTATTGTGCCTCTTCCTTTGGGTATGTATCTGTATTACTAAGTAGAGTACCTATTAATATATCAGATAAAGGCTTTATGATTTGACCCATTGGATGTTCGAGTTTATAAAGAGATTCCCTTCAATTCTCCATTTTTGTTTCTTGGGTTGTCATTATTTAATCTACCTTTTGATCAAACGATCAAAGTATTTTCCATTATTTTTTTAAAGAGTAATGGCTGGTTGTGGAGGTCTTGGTGGAGCTGGATGAAATCATTGTTCTACTCTAAGTGGGAAGGTTGTTATGTTACATGGTGACATAGTCTAGGACCATGATTCATTGGTGGATGTCCTGGAGTTCCTTATTTCTTGAATGGTGCCTGACCACTTCATTTGTGATAATATACTTGAATACCTTGTTTTTGTTGTTATATAGGAATCTACTGATAATATTTTTGTGGTTGGTAAAATTAATGATTTTTTATTGCAATTAATGTAATTAAAATATTGACTTTTTTGTTCCTCAAAATCTATTTTTTAGTCTTAATGTAGGTGTGGGGCACCAAACATTTCACAATATTTAATTTCCATTATAGGAGAAGTAGGGGTAAGTGGTAAAGTAGTTAGCTTAAATGATTCAATATTCTTGGTTAAGTCCTAAACATGTGTAGCTAGTTGAACATTTTCATCAACCTGGTGGATGCCATTCCAGGTGTACAATGATCAGTCTACCACAGATTGACTTTGTGAAAGACTTCATCAAGAAGTTCATGTCTTACCTTAGGTGTTCTAAATATTAGACCTCCAACAGTGGAGGCTTCAATGATTGTGAAAGAAGCTAGATGAAGGCCCTAATAATATTTTTGGATTTGTATCCACATATCTAGTCTGTGATGTGCGAACTTACAAGTGAGTTCCATGAAATGATATCATGCTTCCCATAAATATTCTCCATTAGTTGGTTATAAATTCTTGATTTCATTGTATAGTTTCCATGTTTTGATTAGTGGGATGTACATGTCAAGGAATTTATTGGCTAAATCATCCCAAGTCATGATGGACTTGAGAATTTGGATTTTGATCAAATCCTTATCTCATTTTCATAAGGTAAAGGGATAGGCTCTTAGTATTATGATATAATAAGATACTCTCTTGTTGTCAAATGTATCGTAGACTTCTAGTATGTTTGGGACATGTTCACAGGGATATTCACCTTGAAGTCCACTAAATGGGATAATATTCTAGACCATATGAATTAGTCTAGTATTGAACTCAAATGTGTGCACCAAAATAAGAGGTACAATGATGGTGGGTACTGAAACATGGATTGGTGTAAATCCATAATCCATGATGGTTCATTATCGATGCACAGTCTACTCTCAATGTATATAAGGTTTCATGTTTTCCACGTTTGGCTAGTTAGGACCTATTGGATTTTTACGATCTATTATTTTTGAATGGTGGAATGAAAAGATGTACCTTTTGATTTCTCATTCCAATGTAATCTATTCTTAGGCATAATGGATCTTTTAATGAGACAATTCAAGATAATTCATGCACTAATTTTCAAGGAGAAGGATGCATATGCATTCAAAATAAAAGGGAAAAATAAATGAAAAGAAAAAAGTGGGAAATGGGTGAGGTAATCCGAAGTTATTATTTTAGATTTCTATGTGACGTATATATTTTTGATTCCCTAGAAACGGTGCCAAAATTTTATGTCCCTTCACACTTCTTTTAATTTACATGGTCTAGAGTAAAATTAGATTTATTATTTCACAAAATACATTTTCTAATAAGACTTAGCATAATGATAGTGGGTGGTTGATCCCATGAGGAATAGAGCTAGAAGAAAGGAACTGATGTTTCGAACCATATACTTAGGAGTCCTCATTGTTTTATCTAGTGTGTGAAAATTCACGCTAATGGAATTGGGGTTGGAGAATGGAGAGAGAGAATAGATCCAGATCAATTTTGGGGTTCAAATAGATGGATAATCTAAATGCTTACATGTTATGGTCCTAAGGTTTAGGCTACAATGCAAGAAACGAACACTAGTTGACTATATTCATACCAACTAGATCTATTTTAGAGACAATTATTCCATGATTTAGAGACAGTTACAACCTAGATTCATTATTCCGAGATTCTAAGGTTGAATGTATTGCATGATATTGATCATAACCTATTCTTCTACAATCAGGCTAGAGTCCTTCATTCCAACATCCCAGTGATAGAGTTTCATTAAAAAATTAAATAAAAAATTTCGTTTATCTAGATTAAAATCCCTTAGGGTTACCAAACTGAGAAACAAAGATTTATTAAATTCTAACACCCATAATCATGATCCCTACCTAAAATGGTTTATCCACTCATGGTATAATTGATCAAGAATAGGAAATGGATTTAAAATATAATCGATATACCAATAAATATTGAGATTGAACAATTAAAATCATGCATTAAATATTAAATAGTTTAACACTCCAATCAATCACAACTTCAATCAGTCACATACATGAAAAATAAATTACTAAGAAAGAAGCAATGTTTCTATTTTCTATTGGATATTGAAATGGAGAACGAAAGTAGTTCATCATGGAGATATAAAATAATGACAAAAAATTGAGATATTAATCCATGGTACTAGAATACACATAAAAAATGAAATATATTAATAAAAATGAGTTTAAGGAGAATGAGGAAGATTAATAATCAGAGAAGATTGATAGAAAACAATGAAGTGTGTAACATTCTATATGCTTCATGCCTGTAGTATATAAATAACATGGATATTACATGATGTGTAATTTGTATGAATGTTGTGTAATTCGAATATACGGTTTTCTTCACAACATTTGACTCTCTATGAATCTCACATGAATCTCATCCTTGATCTTCAATATTTGGAAATTGTATCCTTTCCCAATCTATAACTGATCATTATGATATTTATCTTCCATTGATCTGGAAATTGAAATCAGGAATTGAGGTTGTATGTTACAAGATGTTTATGGGAGAATAACAACATATAATCACTTTACGGATTGAAATTATTTCAAAACTTGCTTCCTGATGTGTTATATGTTCTGAATGATAACTATATGTCATGTAAGTGAGTTTCACGATGTGTAATGATCATTTTTTTCTTTTATCCATCTTTTCCATTGAAACATTGGAAGTCTATTTCCAGAAATAATCAACACATATATGTCCCATTGTTGAGTAAAACAAGGATAATCATTATTCCAATGATATAAAAATATAAATATATGATTTCAACTTATCATCGCCCATTATAATCATTTAGGTTGAAGCATGACATACCCATACTAGAGGGATATGGCTTCCATGGTGTTTCACTCTAAATGATTGGAGAGCATTTTTAGAGGGGTCATTTAATACTGTCTATGTGAAGAGTTAATTGTATGAGAATGAAATAAATATTTCTGTTTTTACTATGTATTTGATTATTTTTATCCAAAAAAATTTCACATTTTATGTGAATTTACAACCTATTTAGTATTAATGTGTATTTTTTAGATTATTATAAAAAAATTTATAACATCATGATCGTATTGAATTAGTTAAAAACATGTAGTTAGTTTTTATGTTTATGCATTAATTTTTATATCATTAATGATGATCTGGTGAAGGTTGGGTAGCATATCCATTATATAAGAGTAAATAATATTTTAGATTATTAATATAAGAATAAACCAGCATCTGAACTAGTTTTATAAGATTATCTGATAAAATTTAATTGATGTGTAAGAATAATTTAAATACATATATGATTAAGGAAGATATTTTATGGCCATATTATATTAAATACAGTATTTATATGAATAAATCAACAAGGGAAGATTATATTTAATAATTGTTACTTTACTATGGAAATTAGATGAGTGGGGCAGTTATATAAGATCAACTGATAATTTTCAAACACCATATATGATTAAGATAAATCTCCATAAAATTAAATTATAATTTTTATGTTGTATTTAATAGTAATTGAAATTTTAAAAATGTAAATTAAATAAAAATAAGGCTAGTTAATGTTTTTTCACTTATCCAAAAATAACTAGTCCAGATGTGGAGTGGGTGGATTGATGATTTTTTCATGAAAAATATTCCATTTGGAATATATGAATCTTGAAAGGACAATAAAATATTTCCAATAACTACTGTCTAACAAAATAAACAAATAACTCAAAAAGACACCATATGGAAGATATCTAGGGTACAAGAGGGTCAAGTGATCTATGTTTAAACCAATGTTAATACTTCATGATGACGAAAAAATGGATAATATAGTTTATGGGTTGTATAAATATAAATAAAAAATGCCATCAAGATTTTACCCAAGTGGTAAAGGCTCCTGCTTGGCATCCAAAAGACCCATGATTGATTTCAGGTAGGGAAAAATTTTCCATGTATTGTAGAAGGGCACTATATATGTACTATAGTAGCGGTGCCACTGTATCAGCCCAAGTACTGTATCAGTACTATTAACCGGAGGGCCCTTTGGCCCAAAAATTGGTTTTCATGCCCCTATCAGGTCGGGCTATGTAATGGGTATCCCTCTACCCAATCAAAAAATGGGAATTTTCATTGCTTTAATAATAAAATGAGGCTTAAAACCCAACCTTTGAAAAAAAATATAAATAATATTCTTCTAAAAAGGGTTTTCTGGTTAGGTATTTTTTCATTTGTTTTATAATATAATTTTTTTAATTTTATTTTTACCTTTTTTTTATCATGATAATGATCACTCATATACATGATTATATTGGACTATGTTGTGAGTAGTCTGAGGGTGATTAGCTATGATGTTACAATTTCCTTTGCAGTTATGTTATTATTTTTCTCTTTCTTTTCACGAATTGTAGATATTGGATAAGGTTGGGTATTAGTGAGAGCGATTTAAATTATTTATATAATATTCACTTTTATTCATATTATCACATTTCTTTTCCCTCTTTTGATTCAATAATCTTGGAATATGATAGATCCACAGTGATAAAATGATGAACTAAAAGAAATTTTTCCATGAAATGGAGTAATAAAATAATCTCTCATAAGGAGTTTCATCACCAAATATAATAGGAATTTGTTATTTCTCAATTCACTCAATGTTCATTGAGTGTATTTTTTTATCAGGTAATTGAAACCTAATAAGGTATGGGTGTAACACTCTGAGTTTTTTATAGACCTTTTTTTGAATAAATTAAAATGTTATCTTTCAATGCACCGAGTCAAATATTATTTTCACACTAAACAAACATTTTATACCGACTTTCTGTACATAACACGCAACACTATGTTGGCATAAGATAAAAAAACATAATTTTAATTATTTAAATAAGATAATTATAACTAATACATTATACATAGTTATAAGAAAAGTATTAATTACTTTTCAAATTTTTTTATAATTTTTTAATATAAATAAAACATATTGTTAATAAAAGATATTATTTTTGTTAAAGTCCTACTATGTCTAATTTTTTTTTGATTTAATTATAATAAAAAATAATTTTAGACACATTTAAACATTTAATTCGATAAATTAAAACACATTTTTGAATTTCTAATTTATAAATTATATTCGGATGAAATTTTGGGATTTTTCTGAGAAACGTCATTTTTGGCTGAATAGTGAAAAATACCGGTTTTTAATTCAAAACTGATATTTAATTCAATTTATTTATATGGTTAAAATATACTTTAATAATATTTGAAGGTTTAATTAGATAATATTTTTATCATGTAATCCAATTTTGGTCATTGAAGTGATTTAGACATTTAAAACGGGTATAAATACTTAACAAACTTTTGATCATTTTTACTATAAAAATCAAAAATGTTGCCCCAACATTGGGATTAATTTTAAATTATTTCCATCGACAATTGTTTTTATAATATGAAAAAATGGAACCCATATTTTTAATTGTAATAATTTATTATTTCTAATAGTTTAAATATGTTTTCTAATAAAAACATTTCTTGAAGGTGATTAAAATTAATTACAACAGTTAAGACAAACATTTGGATAATAAAGCACCAAACCTTAAATAAAATACCCCAAATGACCTAGAGAAATGTATAAAATCCATTTTATGTCCATATATAGTCCATAAAAATTCCATTATTTTGTTTTTTTTTGTTTGGTATGATGTTTTTTAGCTAAGTACATGTGCACACCTAACTTGTTTCTAAAGATTCCATGTGAGTCTGTTTCCTTCCCTATAAATGGCTACCTCATCTACCCATAACTTAAACCTCTCAAAACATTTAATATTGGAAAATATGTTCCAATGTGTCCTCCTAAAAATTCTCCCATATACCTTGAATCCTCCCTTTCTGTATAAATCCTCTCAAGGATTCCTTTTGGTATATACCAAAAGGATTTACATGATTAACTAGGAATGTTTTCTCCCTAGATAATTTTCTTTATTTTACTTACTCACTACATCCACTCTCTTTATTCCGTTATTGTGTGAAAAAAATAGTATCCTATATATACTATGATGTTTTATTCCGCATTTTCTACATAAACATACACACACCTCCATCTAATGGATGTTGAACATGCTATTTTTGTGTGCAGCGAACTACTGCCTTATGAAACAATGATTTTACAATTCTCATTTACCACCACTAATGGTGTAAATTATGATAGAAACTCATTTTATAGAAGTAATTTATTTATTTATTATTTATTTGAGCTTATTTTTTCCTTTTACAACACACATCCCTTTAGTTTCCATTTAGTGTTAATATGATAATCTCGTTTGAAGAAGTGTGGGCTTTCGCCCCCTCAAAGCAGTGTGATTCATTCACACACCACGTGGAATGTATTAAGGATGGGTATAGTGAAATTATAAGAAACATATGATATATTCATACTACATTAATAATGATATATATATATATATATATGTTCACCACTCATTCCTTTTATATGGTCTATGTACTACCCATGGTTGTATTCTATGTATCTTGTACTTAAATTTATGGGTTTTAACATTAATATTTGATTATACTTCTTTCATGGGGTTTAACATTCAAAAGATACCAAATTGCTAAATTAGTTTTGTCTCAATTTTCCTTCATTGATGTTCATGTTTTGTTAGTCACCTAAACTCTTTTTTGAGGTGTATATACTTCCATTTCACATGTTATATCATGAATATACTTATTTTCATGATATCATAAGCTTCATGTAAATTACTTTACTTACATGGACAATATGATCCCTTGATACCGATTTGTAAGAGTTTATTGAGAAAATTTCATCTCTTTCTTAGAATGTTTATGTTTATACTCTCTATGAGGAATTGTTTTGATCGATCTCTTGATAATATTCATGATTTTCCTTCCCATGTGTTTATTCAAGATAACCTCATGTTTTAGTACCATTTTTATACTCTTTGGTACTTATGATAATGTTTTTAGGTAAAATTTTACTATCTATCTCTTCAGTCAAATGTTTATTATATTCAAAACCCATTTTTTTGAAGATATTTTCAAATTTGATTTTAAAATATCTTTGATGTTCAGTTTTAAAGTAAAAAAATGATTTTTAAAATGTTTTGTTTTTTTCAATGCTTATTTTATATGTTTTAAAAGATTTTTTAAAAGATAATGGTTTTTAAAATGTTTTATATTATAAAAATAATTTTTATTAGAAGAATGGTTATTTTTCTCAAAAAATGTTTATAAAAGATATTTCATAATTATTTTCCATCTCTGATAACTACCTTTGCAGTTAATAATTCATTTATGGGGAAATAATTCCATTTTTGCCATTCATATTCTTTCTTTGAATGGACTGTGATTTGATAGAATGTTATTTTTTGAAGCATGTTTCTCTTTCACGGGTTATATGGATTTGAAACTCACTTCTTTTCAAGGGTTCTTCTAATGATTAAATGATTATGAAACCTATCACTTTACACGGGTTATGATATGTTTACATGTTTATGATACCCAAATCATTTCATGGGTTATGATATTTTTATTTATGAATTTTTTGAACATGTATGTATGATTTTAATTATATGATGGGTGGGACCTATATATCCCTCTAATGAATTTGGTAAATTATTATATCTAATGAGATAAAACAATATGGACATGGGAGTGAACCTTGACTATTATTATGGCCATGGGATTGAACCATGACTACTAAGATGGTATGTGTAGTGAACTTGTTCTACAATAATGGCAATAAGATTGAATAATTACTACTATTACGGTATAGGAAGTGAACCCATACTTCTAAGATGTCCTTGGAAGAGATGCCTTGGATGCATTGAAAACCATTATATGCTTATGTATTTTCCATAATTCTATGTCTTACTGTTATGTTATTTTTTCTTGGATTTTTCCCTTTACATACTTTTTATTCAGGTCTTGTGAACATCTAAGATTTATTCCATGATTCATGTATATGACCTTTGATATTAAGTTTATGATTTTACATTTTCATGATCGCATTCTCATACCCTTATGCTTAGGATTACATTTACATGTCTCATTTGTTTACCATTACTATGCCTTTGAGCTCCCCCCTTTTATGTTTCCTTCCCTGGGTTGTGAAGATATGTATTATGTTTGTTTTTTCTAATATGTGTTCTAGTCTAAAAGATTCTGGTGGGAGATAATGTAGCTCAAATATGTATCATGTTATATGATTCAATGTTTCCAAATGTACTATACCAAATACAATCTTTAGGCACCTCTTTGTATAATTTTTATGTTTTCCACAAATGATATGTAATTTTAATTCTTGAAAAGTCAGGGTCACTATAGTTGGTTTCATAAAAATTGTATAGTTAACATTTGGAAGCTAGGATGAGAAAAAATTAGGTAGAACCCTGAGGTCATGTATAAAGGATAATTCCAAGGTTAAGGGAAATTATAGGAAAATGTACTAGAATTTTGATTAAGGATAGAGAGATCAATTTCCTAGAAATGTATCCCTATTTTAATAATACAACTGGTTGTGGATATGGAATATATATAACAAGTGGTAAAAACTCTGACATGATTTTTGGTTCTTGAATCAGGGTAATCTAATACACGACAATGGGCCTGGTTGCACACCTACATTGACAATATTGGGGGATATTCCTTGGGAATTCACAAACTTTTCACGAACCATTATGAAGTATTTAAATATTATTTGGCTATTCATAATCTAGGATAAACCAAATGTTTTATAGATTAAGGATGGTGTTATAATTTAGACATCCTAAAAGTTATTTTCATGATTATGTGGTTCCTCATAATGATAACTATTTCTTACACTATTCTTTTGGTTTTAGTCAATGTGTGGGACCCGTAGAAACCGTATTAATGGAAATTGTGACGGAAAATGCAATGATTGTCCTCCTAAACAACCAAATTATATGGGAGAAAGAATGAAAAACCTCATTTCTATGCTCACACGGCTTTCTGAATCTATGATTCATGATGGAATTCTGAATGATCTAATGAGGGAACAACATTCTGTTGAGTCTTTCATGAGGAAACATCCTCTTTATTTAGGAAGGTCTCCGGATCCATTTATTTCTAAATAATGGATTAGTACCACTGAAAATATATCGTCCTTTCTTCTATGTTTGGAGCCTGAAAAAGGTATTCTATATTTTTATCAACTAAAAGGAAAAGTAGATCAGTTTTGGAATCTAATCATGAATACGAGGTATAATGGTGAGATTAAATCCATGGTTTGGGAAGAGTTAAAGAACTTTTTTTCCAATAAGTACTTTCTTCTAATTTTTCATACCATGATGGATAAAGGGTTCCTTTAGTTGAAGTAAAGGGATGATGAGTCTATTGGTACCAACAAGGCTAATTTCACAACACATTCATGGTACACTTGAATATTTGTCATCCAACCCGAAAGGAAAGGTGATAGGTTCTTCGATGGCTAAAATACAAGTCCCAGAATGGTATTGGACATAAGATACTTTTTTTTCTATGAAGAAGTTGTGTGTTATGTAATCATGGTTTAAATGGAGGTTGAAGTCACATATAAATCTCATTCCTTTAACAAGAAGAGGAATAATGATTTTAAAGAATTCTCCAAAACCCATGAAGAAAGGAATATAGAATTTACGTTATGCTCAAAGTGTGGGAAGAACCATGGAGGAAATTTTTTTAAGGCTATAATAAATGTTTTAAGTGTGGAAATGAAGGCCATTGAGAAATTTATTTCCATTTTTATAGAATGATGTCATCTCAAAGCCCTAATAGGGAAAAATACACCCATAATTCACCTCCCATGATTCAGTGCTACAAGTGTGAGGAGAATGGGAATTATGCTAACTATTGCACAAAAACAAGGGTTTATGATGATGATCAATTTCAGAAACCACTTTAGTTGAGGTACAAGGGAAAATATAATGAAATTTATATTTCTAATGAGGGGTGTGAAAACAACATGTTAAAAGGTACATCTAACATCCTCTCTAGAACTGTTATTGCCATATTTCATTCTCGATCTACCCACTCTTTAATATATAAAGAATTTTCTAAGGGTGTTAAGATTCTTCCAAAATAATTTTAAATGGAATTAGAATTGGAAACCCATAATTGTATGATGATTTCATCTTAGGTCTATGATTCCACTCCAGTTGATGTTTGTGGGAATGAGCTTCCTAAGAACCATTTTATTCTTCCTTTGGTTGAATTAGATGTCATCCTTCACATGTACTGGATTTCTCTAAATAAATTCAATATCAATTGTCATGGAAGTAAAGTTACATTCGAGATTTCAAACCCTCTTATAATAATCCATCAATGGGATGATAATTGTGAACTTCATGTGTAGATTACATCTAGTGTACGGGTCTCAATTCCCATTAAAAAGGGTTATTTATCTCAAATGGATTAGGAGAAGATCGATATCAATGATATGCATGTTGTTCGGGGTTTTTTGGGTCTATTTCCAGGAGATTTTATTAGTCTTCCATAGAAACATGAAGTTGAGATATCGATAGATCTTATACATAGTTTCATAACAATTTCCAAAACTCATAATAGAATGGCCCAGATTGAATTGTAGGAATTAAAGAAGAAACTCCATGAAAACCATGATAATGGATTCTTTTTGCCAAGTGTGTCACCATGGGGTGCATCAGTTATTTTTATGAAAAAGACTAATGGATCAGTGCGACTCTGTATTGATTATCGATAGTTGATGAAAATCACAATCAGGATTAAGTATCATCTTCCCCGTATTGATGAATTTTTTGATCAACTGTGTGGAGATAAATATTATTCCAAGAATGGCCTTCATTATGGATATCATAAATTGAGGGTCAAGAAAGAGGATATATCCAAGATTACTATCCGTACATGGTATGGTCACTATGATTATTCAATGATGCCTTTTGGTCTTACTAATTACCCTACTATATTCATGGATTTTATGATTAGTTTATTTATAGATTACTATGATATAATTGTGGTAGTCTTTATAGATGATATTCTTATCAATTAAAAGAGAAGAAAGATAATTTATATCACTTGATAATTGTACTAAAGACCCTATATAAGGAGATGTTTTATGAAAAATTTACAAAATTGAATTTTGGCTACAAAATTTTTCATTTTTTGGTCACATAATCTCAATAGATGGTATAGTAGTAGATCCATCTAAGATAGAGGATATTGAAAGAAAGCCTAGACCAATAATAGTGAATTAAAAATATAGATTTCATGGTTTAGCTAGATAGTATTGATGGTTTATTGATATTTTTGCATGACTATCAAATCCTCAGACTAAGTTAACTTGGAAGGGTGTTAATTTCCTCTAGACATATGAATGTGAGAAATATTTCAAGGAATGTAAAAGAAGGGTTGTTAGCACACATTTTCTTACATTACCTAGTAGTGGATAGGAGATTGTAATTTATAGTGATTCCTACAAGAAGGGATTGGGAAGTGTTATTATGAAAAATAACTAGGTTATAGGCTACGTCTTATGATAGTTGAAGATTCATGACCAAAAATACCCAACACATAATTTGTAGTTAGCAATGGTACTTTTTGTATTAAAAATATAGTGGAATTATCCTTATATGTAAAAGTGTGATATATATGGATCATAAAAGTTTGACATAAATATTCACATAATAGGAATAGAATATGCTCCTGAGAATATGGTTAGAGATGATAAAGGATTATGACTGCATGATATATTATCACCCGGGGAAAGTGAACATGGTGGTCGATTCTTTGAGTTGAAAAGATCATGCAGGCTTATCTATGATGAGGATGACAAAAGATTCAAATTTTATAGATTTATAATGGATAGATATAGAAATACTGAAGGAAGAATAAAACCTTATATGTCTCCAGTAAATTTTCAACCCTCTATCCAAGTGAATATTAAGGAAGAACATAAGGAAAATGAAGAACTAAAAAAGGAGGATGTAAATGTTCTTGAGTTAAACCATGATTAGCATGGAATGATAAGGTTTTAGAACCATTTATATTTTCCTTCCATGCTACATTTAAAGAAGGAGCTGTTAGTGGAAGCTCATAGTTCTTCATTCTCTATTCATCTTGGAAGTATGAATATGTATAGGGACATAAAAGAATAATTCTAGTGGGATGGCTTGAACAGAGATATCATAGATTTTGTATCTCACTATTTGGTATGCCATAATGTTAAATATGAAAGACAAAATTCTAAAGGGATGTTGAATTCATTACATATACCAGAATGGAAATGGGAGAACATCACTATGGATTTTGTTGTTGTACTTAACGAAACCTCTAAAGAGTTTAATGATATATTGGTGGTAGTTGATCTCCAAACTAATTCAGAACAGTTCACTGATATTAGAGAATATTTATATCTTGATCATCTTGAAATAATATACATTATCGATGTTTTATAGTTAGATGAAGTACCACATTTTATTGTATTAGACCAGGATCCAGGGTTTACCTAAAAGTTCTAGAGAAGTCTCCATAAATAACATGTTATATAATTGATTTTCCGCACTTCTTATCATCGTCAAATAGATAGCCAGTCTAAAATAACAATTGAAACCCTAGAGGATATGCTGATATCTTGTTATATGGGATTCATATCTGATTGGGTTCAACAACTTCCTCTAGTTGAGTTTTATTAAAATAATAACTTTCACTCAAAAATTCATATGGAACCTTATGAAGCCCTCTATGGATGAAATGTGGAGCTCCAATGTTCTGGGATGAGGTAGAAGAGAGAAATATATTAGAAATTGAGATTGTTTATGGAAAGGTCAAGAAGGTTAGAATTATTCAACAGGATATCAATGTTGCTCAAATTTGGAAAAAACGTTATGCTGATAACTATCAGTGTGATATATAGTTTTCATTTGGTGAAGGTTTTTCTATCAATATAAAACTAGAACAAAGTTATTAGATTCGGGAAGAAAGGGTAACTAAGCCCTAGGTATATAGTCCCCTATGAAATTATTTATCATATGAGGATGGTTTCATGTCTCTTGGAACTTCTTAAAAATATCTCTCAACTCCAGGAGGTGTTACATGTCTCTATCATAAATAAGTATATACCTGATCCTTCACATGTACTTAACTAAGAGGTCATACAGCTAAAAAAATATCTTTCTAACGAGGAACAACATGTTGAAATTCTGGATCGATAGGAGAATTTTTATTTCAATTAAGACCACTCACCTATTCAAAATATTGTGGTGATATATCCAATTAGAGGAAGCCACATAGAAACTTAAGGATATTATTAATTATCTGTATCCTCATTTTCTTATGCGGGTGATGAATTTTGAGGGAAAAATTTATTTTATGTGGGGTAGAAAGTAGCACCTCGAGTTTTTATGGACCTTGATTCAAATAAATTAATATTTTATTCTTGAAATGCACTAAGTAAAAGATTCCTATCACACTAAACCAACATGTCATACCGACTTTTAATATGATACATGCAACACTGAGTTGGCCTACGTTACACGCAACACTTAGTTGGCATACAATATATGAAACACTCAGTTTCTATGAAACATCGTTTTAATTATTTAAATAAGACTATTATGACCTAGAAATTAAACTCAGTTATATAATTAGTATTAAATAATTTTTAAATTTTTTAATATTTGTTATATATAAATTAATCATATTGACAATAAAATATATGATTTTTGGTAAAGTCCTTCTATGTCTAAAAATTCCATTTTAATGTAATTTTAACAAAATTAATTTTGGACACTTTTAGAAACTAAATTTGATAAAATAAAACTCATTTTTTAATTTTTTTTAATTTCGAAGTTAAGGTAGGGTGAAAATTTGGAATTTTTTTGAGGAACATCATTTTTCTGGATGAATAGGGAAAAACACCGGTTTTTAATCGAAAACATATTTTAAATACAATTAATTTATAATGTTAAAATATATTTTAATTTAATTGAAATGTTTAATTAGATAATTGTTCTCAGGTAATATGATGTGTTTCATTGGAACTATTTCCACCTTTAAATTGGACATAAATACATAACAAACTTTTGATCCTTTTTACTACAAAAACCTACACTGTCGCCCCAATAACAAGATTAAATATAAATTAATTTCCTCCAATTATGTGAATAGAATTTTGAAAAATGTATTACAAATTTTTAATCAGAATAATTAATAATATATAAAAAGTAAAACTGTTGTTGAAAAAGAATATTAGTAAAGGTGATTAGAATTAATAACATCTGTTTTAGATAAAAATTAGGTTAATAATGTACAAAACCATAAATTTAAAACCGAAAATAACCTAGAAACATGTCCAAACCCCATTTTATGTCCATAATTAATCTAAAAACCTAATATTCCTGAGTATGTTTGTTTTGATATGTGTTTTTTAGGTAATAACAAGTGTACATCTAACTTGTTTCAAAACATTCAATGTGACTCATTTTCCTTCCCTTTAAAAGGCCACCACCTCTCCCCATTCCTTACACATCTAAAACCTTTTATGTTTGGCCATTATCTATCCATTTTGACTCCCAAAAATACTCCCTTAGAATTTATTCCTAATATTTGTTAGAAAACATTTCAAGGAATCCTTCTGGTATAAACCAAAAGGTGTTACCCGATTAAGAGGTAACATCTTCTCTCAATCTCTGTTCCTTTATTTTCCTTCTTCACCCATCCACACTCTTTATTCCATTATTTTGTGACAAAAACATTATCATTCATAAAATATGATTTTTTTTTATGAAATGGTTTTGACCTACACTTTTACACACCTCTATCTAATGAATGTTAAACCACTACTGGAAATAATGGCATTTGCGATGGGGCATTTGCGTCAGGATCCCGTTGCTAATAGGCTTTTGCGACGGGGGTCCGTCGCAAATAGCCCGTTGCGGAAAACGGCGTCGCAACAACAATTATTTGCGACGTTCCCGTCGCTAAAAGTATTTGTTGCGACGGTGATCCTTCCCGTCGCAAATATTAGTCCGTATATTTATAAAATATTTTTAAAAATGTAATTGCGATGGGCCCGTCGCAATTACTATTTTTAAAAAAATTAAAAAATATTAAAAAATTATTTTAATTAATATAATAATAATACTATTTGTGACGGTCATAGTATCCCGTCGCAAATACTATAAAAAAATAAAAATAAATAAATTATTAATAAATTATTTTAATTAATATAATAATAATCCAATTATAATTCAAAAATAAAAAAATATTAATAAATGATTTTAATTAATATAATAATATAATTATAATTCACAAATAAAAATAATAAATTATTAATAAATTATTTTAATTAATATAATAATAATCCAATTATAATTCAAAAATAAAAAATAATAAAATATTAATAAATGATTTTAATTAATATAATAATATTATAATTATAATTCATAAATAAAAAAAATTAATAAGTTAATTTAATTAATATAAAAATAATAGATTTATTTTACATTAAAATATTAAAATAATTCAAATATTACAAAAAAAATTATTAAATTTTAATATTATAAAATTTTAATATATATATATATATATATTTTATTATTATAAAATATAAATAATATTATTATTTATATTAATATTATTATTTCAAAATATAATATTATTAATATTTTATAATGAGACAGAAACTACGAATAGAAAAAAATTCATATTTTGATTTAACAAAATTTATAACATAAAAACAAACTTTAATCTGAAGGAGGGTGGGAGGGGGAGGAGGGATCTGTAGATGTTGGTGGATGAAACTCCATCCCTAAAGCATGAGTGAGTCGGCGCATGTAATCCATCTGCTCCTGCTACTGTTGCTGCCACTGACTCATCTGCTCCTCGTACAGCTGCTGTTGGCATCGACGCTCCTCCTCATGCTGCTGCTGCTACTGACGCATCTGCTCCTACTCCTGTCGGAGACTCTCTATCAGTGCAGTCTGAGATCGCAACTGATCCTCATACTGTGTAGCAGAAGAAGATGCATGAGCTCCACTCGAGCTGGACGCCGACATCGCAGCATTGCCATAATAATCTCTAGGAGTCAGTCGAGAGCTGATACCAACTACCCGGCCCTTCTAGAAGGCATACTGGGTGGCCTACATCCATGTCGCCTCATCAAACTGATGGCCAATGGTCTGATCTGATGACTCGACCTGACTCTCAAGCCGGGTCTGTGACGTTGCGGCCTCATATGACTCATGTAGTTGCAATTTAAAATTAAAGTTGTGAATATATTATATGTAGATAATTTTTAAACTTGAAAACAAATAATACGGACCACAATGTGACGCTGACGATCACCTCTGAGCTCCCCAGTAGCAGGATCACTATACATCCTCAGATATATGTCGTACTCCGTAATATCGGGGTGCTCGATAGCCTATAAGAATAAAAAATAAACTGTTAATATTTATAGTTATATAAAATATTTATAAATAATGTACGTACCAGATGCTATCATTGAGTACTGAAAGTACGACTCCTAGATCGATGAGTCACCTCATGTCTCCCCCGATTCTGCCTCCCCACCGATGATCTCCTCTAAAAGGCATCACTCAACCAGTGAGCACATAATCTATCCCATACGTGGGATGAAATGTACTCTGGGCGGTGTGCTCTACATGACTCATTAAAATCTGACACTCCTGCTTTCTTCGTGGTAGCTTTTCATAAATTGTGCAAAAACTGACGAAAGCGATCACGCATGGCCACCTCTCATGCCTCGTGGATGGTGTCACACATGGTATCGTTGATCGGATACCATAAACCCTACAAATAAATCAAAATATCAAGTTAGAAATGAAATAATTTTCAAAATAAAAATTATTTATTTACGTACGTACCAATCAATGGCCGAACATGGCCTGCTTCACATAAATGGGAATCTTCTCCCATGTGGTCCAAGGCTGAGAGAAATAGTTGTGAAAAATAGCGTTGCCCTGTCTGACTGCTATATGTGGAAAACTGTAAAAATAATAAACATTTATTATGTGAATAGATTAATGAAATCTTAGTCAAATCCACAGGTTATCACACAGGTTATCACACCTCCGTGTGCGTGGATCAACTTCATTTTCTCGATGATGAGATCCTCTCAAGATAACTCCACTGTTCATTGTTTTTTTTGATTCCCCATATGCATGTGTGTGAAATCGAAATCCATTCACCACATATGCATTATAAGTTTTAACAAGTTTGGAAGGTGGGTTACTCAATATACACAACCGTTTGTCAATTATATCAGCATGTCGAGACACCTGAAAATTTGTGAAATAATTATCAATATAGTAAACTATACATTTAATGATTTGATAAAAGATAAATAATTTATGTTACCAGTTTTTGAAACCACTGAGAGAAATTTTTCTGTCGGCGTTCTTCGAGAGCAGCTGCTGTAATTTGTGGAATTTGTTTCTTGATATGATTATCATACAACCTATAAAAAACAAATTTATTTACTGTAACATAAATGATATAATAAGTGATATAAACACTTACAGTACAACTGATGTCATCTCTTCACAGTTGAGCAAAACATACGTATGAGCTCTGTGATATTCATAATCCCAAAGCCAGCGTTCACAAACTCCACCAAAACCAAGATCTGGCTGGTTGGAAAAAGATAATTGATTATCGATTTCATCAATATTCCTCTCGTTCCATCCCATTCGGTTGTGTTTTGAAGAATACTCAGATTCAAAATAATGGGAGCAGAAAAAAGATATTTCCTCTTGCAAATAAGCTTCTGCAATAGATTCTTCAACAGATGCATTGTTACGTACTATTCTTTTCAATTTTTGCATACATCTTTCGTATGGGTACATCCATCGAAACTGTACTGGACCTCCACATTTGGCTTCATATGGAAAATGTAACATCAAATGTTCCATTGAGTCGAAGAAAGACGGCGGAAATATTTTTTCCAATTTACATATAATTACAACAACATCTTCTTCAAGTTCGCATAGAGCATCATAATCTGTTGTAGCCGCACAAATGTCCCGAAAAAAATGAGACATGTCTGTTATGGAATCCCAAATCACAGAATTCAACAAACCTCTTAATCCAATGGGTAGAAGTATTTCCATTATAACATGACAATAATTACTTTTTAATCTAGTAATATGACCATCATTTACACATCTACCCAAATTGGAAACACAGCCATATGGAAGTCTCAAATCTGCAATCCACTGACAAAATAATAAACGGTTTTCTTTAGACAGTGTATAAGCTGCTTTTGGTTTTAGTAACCTTTATGTTCTGACATTCTCAAACAGTTCCAGTTCTGGACGCCTGCAAATTTGGGCAAGATCTAAACATGCATTTACATTGTCTTTGCCCTTTCCTGGCGTATCCAAAACGGTATGAAACAAATTATCAAAATAGTTCTTCTCAATATGCATGACATCCAACATGTGGCGGACCAAAAACTCAGACCAATATGGAAAATCCCAAAATATGCTACGTTTAATCCAATTGTGTTCTTTCCCAAAACCAAAAATTTTCTGTTGGTTTATTGTGGGACCAAAAGTGATGAGATGTAATGAAAATACAACTGATTTTAACTCCGAACCTGATAGAATTTTTGTAGGTCCATCCCTTTCAGCTGTTCCTTTTCTGAAATGAGATCTGTTTCTACGAAAAGGATGATCAACTGGAAGAAATCTGCGATGACAGTCAAAATTACAAGGTTTCTTTCCATGAATGAGCATAAATGATTTGTTCTCCCCCATACAGTAAGGACATGATTTCTGACCATGTGTACGCCAGCCAGATAACATCCCATAAGCCAGAAAGTCACTAATTGTCCACATCAATGCTGATCTCAGTATGAAATTCTTTTTCGTAGCAACATCATATGTACTGATACCAGTACGCCACAATAAACTTAATTCATCAATCAATGGCTTCAAATAAAAATCAATATTCTTCTTCGAATGTCCTGGAATTAGTAAAGTCAAAAAGATATATGTCTCCTTCATCAATATCCATTGAGGTAAATTGTACGGAGTTAAAAAAATAGGTCAACATGAATACTGACTACCATAAGATCCGAACGGATAGAAATCATCAGTGGAAAGGCCCAGTCGAGCATTTCTAGCTTCTAAAGCAGAGGATGGATGCACTCTATCAAAATGTTTCCATGAATCACCATCGGCTGGATGATTCAAGCTTTTATCGGTTGAAATATTCACTTTATTCCATGACTTCATTGACAATGTATTCTTAGACATGAATAAACGCTGAAGTATGGATGTAAGCGGAAATCATCTCAACTATTTTACAGGAATCAAACCACACTTCCCATGTTGCCCTTCTTTATATCTCATTTGCCCACATGTGGGACAACTATGCAATGACTCATTTTCCTCAGAATATAAAATGCAGTCATTTGAACATGCATGAATCTTCTGATAAGTAAGTCCAAAATTTCGAACCAGCCTCTTACTCTCATAGTAATTTGTAGGAAAAACATTTCCTTCAGGTAACAGTGATTTAAGAAAAAAATATATCTGGTCAAAATAAGTGTTTGACATTCCGTTATCTGATTTGATAGCCATAAATTTTGCAACTGCTTCTAATTTTCTCATCTTACAGCCAGGATATAATGCATCCTCAGCAGACCTCAACAACTCATAAAATTCAGACGGAGCCAACTCAGGATTTGAAGCTATATCCTCCAGAGTTTCTGTATGTTGAACAAATGAACCTGCAACATCATGTACTAAATATTGAAACCGGGATGGATCAGGAATCAAGTTGGTATCACCTACTTTGGAACTGTGTTCACCGTGTTGATACCAAAAAACATAATCTGGTTGAAAACCAAAACGCAAGAGATGTTCCCCCACTTTGTCAAACCTGTCAAACTTTCTCAATGCACATTTTCTACAAGGGCATTTTATTTTTCCTTCTAAAACAAATTCTAGATTTTATGCTGCAAATGATAAAAAAATTCTCCACACCCTCTATATATACTGGATTTAAACCAGAACCGTTTGAATTTCTACGTTGATTTATCCATATGCGGTCATCTAAAAATGACTGTTGATGACCTCGTTGTTCCATATTTTTCTATAAAATATAAAAGCATTACTGGTTTTGAATAATTTGTTAGAAAAAACACTCAAGAAAGGATAATTATAGAGTTTACATCATACATGACTGATGCAAACTTTTTATTGAGATAGACCTAAAAATTGACCCTTTAAGAATTGAATATGTTGAGAATAAATCAAAACTTGTTACAAATATTGATAATTTTAATATTATATGAATTTTTTATTATTTTAATAATACTAATATTATTTTTTCATAAATATTAATTATATAATAATAACATTATTACATTATTAGTATAATTTAATATTAATATTAAAATAATATAATTTTCTATATTATATACAATTTTCCTTTCATCTGTGTGTTTAACATTCTGTCTCCACATGTAATATTTGCATTCACTTTCACCTCTCCATTGGTGAGTAGGTTGATAATTTTGAAAAAGAATGCAAATATTACATGTGGAGACATAAAACACACATATGAAAGGATAATTTTATATAATATCAAAAATTATATTATTTTAATATTAATAATAATATATACTAATAATGTAATAATGTTATTATTCTTAATTATTGGTAATTATTACTAATTATTGGT
Organism: Viscum album; assembly: GCA_963277665.1. NCBI lineage: Eukaryota > Viridiplantae > Streptophyta > Magnoliopsida > Santalales > Viscaceae > Viscum > Viscum album. The sequence continues at coordinate 279,293,674 of OY728127.1, forward strand.
AATTATTACTAATTATTTGTAATTATTGGTAATTATTGGTAATTATTGGTAATTATTGGTAATTATTTGTAATTATTGGTAATTATTGGTAATTATTACTAATTATTGGTAATTATTAGTAATTATTTGTAATTAATCCTAATTATTGGTAATTATTCCTAATTATTCCTAATTATTAGTAATTATTCCTAATTATTGGAAAATATTCCTAATTATTGGAAAATATTGACAAGTATTAGGAATTATTGGTAAATATTGACACTCTTGGAAATTATTTGTAATTATTACTAATTATTACTAATTATTACTAATTATTCCTAATTATTGGTAAGTATTCCTAATTATTATAAACTATTACTAATTATTGGTAATTATTACTAATTATTGGTAATTATTAATAATTATTACTAATTATTGGTAATTATTGGTAATTATTGGTACTTATTGGTAGTTATTGGTAATTATTGGTAATTATTACTAATTATTGGTAATTATTGAAATTAATACTAATTATTGGTAATTATTACTAATTATTACTAATTATTAATAATTATTACTAATTATTAGTAATTATTGGTAATTATTGGTAATTATTGGTAATTATTAGTAATTATTACTAGTTATTGGTAATTATTGTTAATTATTACTAATTTTTTGTGATTATTACTAATTATTACTAATTATTACTAATTATTACTAATTATTATTAATTATTATTAATTATTTGTAATTAATGGTAATTATTGGTAATTATTACTAATTATTGGTAATTATTACTAATTATTACTAATTATTACAAATTAATACTAATTATTACTAATTATTACTAATTAGTAATAATTATTGGTAATTGCTGGTAATCATTAGTAATTATTACTAATTATTGGTAATTATTACTAATTATTGGTAATTATTACTAATTACTGGTAATTATTGGTAATTATTGGTAATTGTTACCAATTATTAGTAATTCTTGGTAATTATTGGTAATTATTACTAATTAATGGTAATTATTGGTAATTATTTCTAATTAATGGTAATTATTGGTAATTATTTCTAATTATTACTAATTATTGGTAATTATTACTAATTATTGGTAATTATTAATAATTATTAGTATTTATTTGTAATTATTGGTAATTATTACTAGTTATTACTAATTATTACTAATTATTACTCATTCTTACTAATTATTCCTAAATATTGGTAATTATTCCTAATTATTACAAATTATTACTAATTATTGGTAATTATTACTAATTATTGGTAATTATTACTAATTATTGGTAATTATTGGTAATTATTGGTAATTATTGGTAATTATTTGTAATTATTGGTAATTATTACTAATTGTTACTAATTATTACTAATTATTAATAATTATTACTAATTATTATGAATTATTTCTAATTATTGGTAATTATTCCTAATTATTACGAATTATTGGTAATTATTGGTAGTTATTGGTAATTATTGGTAATTATTACTAATTATTGGTAATTATTTCTATTTATTGGTAATTATTTCTAATTGTTGGTAATTATTTCTAATTATTACTAATTATTGGTAATTATGACTAATTATTACTAATTATGGGTAATTAGTGATAATTATTACTAATTATTACTAATTATTGGTAATTATTGGTAATTATTACTAATTATTGGTAATTTTTGGTAATTATTACTAATTATTTGTAATTATTGGTAATTATTCCTAATTATTACGAATTATTACTAATTATTGGTAATTATTACTTATTATTGGTAATTATTACTAATTATTGGTAATTATTGGTAATTATTTGTAATTATTGGTTATTATTGGTAATTATTGGTAATTATTACAAATTATTACAAATTATTACCAATTATTACTAATTATTACTAATTATTACGAATTATTCCTAATTATTGGTAATTATTCCTAATTATTACAAATTATTGGTAATTAATGGTATTTATTGGTAATTATTGGTAATTATTACTAATTATTTGTAATTATTACTAATTATTGGTAATTGTTACTAATTATTACTAATTATTGGTAATTAGTGATAATTATTACTAATTATTACTAATTATTGGTAATTATTGGTAATTATTACTAATTATTGGTAATTATTGGTAATTATTACTAATTAGTGGTAATTATTGGTAATTATTATTAATTATTACTAATTATTACTAATTATTACTAATTATTACTAATTATCGGTAATTATTACGAATTATTGATAATGATTACTAATTATTGATAATTATTACTAATTATTACGAATTATTGGTAATTATTGGTAATTATTGGTAATTATTGGTAATTATTACTAATTATTACTAATTATTGGTAATTATTACTAATTGTTACTAATTATTCGTAATTATTATTTATTATTACTAATTATTGGTAATTATTGGTAATTATTTCTAATTATTACTAATTATTGGTAATTATTACTAATTATTACTAATTATAGGTAATTAGTGATAATTATTACTAATTATTACTTATTATTGTTAATTATTGGTAATTATTACGAATTATGGGTAATTATTGGTAATTATTACTAATTATTTCTAATTAGTGGTAATTATTGGTAATTATTACGAATTATTGGTAATTATTACTAATTATTACTAATTATTGGTAATTATTAATAATTATTGGTAATTATTGGTAATTATTGTTAATTATTCCTAATTATTGGTAATCATTGTGAATTATTACTAATTATTGGTAATCATTGGTAATTATTGGTAATTATTTGTAATTATTCCGAATTATTGGTAATTATTACTAATTATTGGTAATCATTGGTAATTATTGGTAATTATTTGTAATTATTCCTAATTATTGGTAATTATTACTAATTATTGGTAATTATTCCTAATTATTGGTAATTATTCCTAATTATTGGTAATTATTCCTAATTATTGGTAATTATTCCTAATTATTGGCAATTATTCCTAATTATTGGTAATTATTACTAATTATTGGTTATTATTCCTAATTATTGGTAATTATTCCTAATTATTGGTAATTATTCCTAATTATTGGTAATTATTCCTAATTATTGGTAATTATTCCTAATTATTGGTAATTATTCCTAATTATTGGTAAATATTGACAATTATTTGAAATTCTTGGTAAATATTGGTAATTATTGGAAAAAATATTGACAAATATTGACAAATATTGGCAATTATTGAATATTGGGAATTATTAGTAATTATTACTCATTATTAGTAATTATTACTAATTATTGGTAATTATTATAAATTATTACTAATTAATGTTAATTATTTCTAATTATTATTAATTAATTCAAATTAATTTTAATTTTTCATAATTACTGATAATTAATTGTAATTAAAGCTAACTATTTTAAAATAATTAGTGTTTAATTGTCTATAATTACTGTTAATTATTAATAGTTATTAATAATTATTTCTAATTAGAAATCAGAAAAAAAAATTCTAAAAATTTAAACTAAATAAATATTAAATTAAAATTCAGATAAAAACCTTAAACTTGATGTCAATGTCGAGCCACTGTAATTGTAGAACACCACCAACTGAATCCTTGAAGTCAGAAAAAAAATTACTACTGAAAGTCGTAAAAGATTCAGAGTGAAAAAATTGGAACGGTTGAGAGTTGAGAGTGGAGAAATTGTAATGGTTGACAGTATTTATAGGTTGGATTAATCGCGACGGGGTTTTTTGCGACGGAAAACCCGTCGCAAATAACGATATTTGCGACGGGTCCCGTCCCAAATAACCCTACCCGCATTTAATTATTGGCGGCATTAAAATGGTCATTTGCGACGGGGCCCGTTGCAAATGACCCCTGCCGCCAGGGTATTTGCGACGGGACTGCAGTCCCTTTGCAAATAGGCTTTAACCGCCGCCGATTATTTGCGACGGGGTTCTATCCCCATCGCAACTAACCCTGACCACATTTAATTATGGGCGGCATTAAAAACGGTTATTTGTGACGGGACCCGTCGCAAATAACCCCTGCCGCCTGGGTATTTGCAACGGGACTGCAGTCCCGTCACAAATAGTCTTTAACCGCCACCGGTTATTTTCAACGGGGATAGAACCCCATCGCAAATAACCTTCGCGCGGTTTGGCGCGCATTTTGCGCCAAACTATTTGCGATGGGAATAGTTGTCCGTCGCAAATACCCCATCGCTATTAACTATTTTTCCCGTAGTGAACGTACTGATTCTGTGTACGGTGAACTAATGCCTCACGAAATGATGATTGTTCATTCCTCCTTTAGCACCAATATTGGTGGCCACTATGTTGGAAACTATATTTATATATGTCATATATCTTATTTATTATTTCATTAATCTTATTTATTCCTTTCACTGCACACATCTCTTTATTTTTCATTTGGTGTTAATACGATAATCTCATTTGGGGAAGTGTGGATACAACCCCTCAAAACGATGTGATTCATTCACAAACCAAATTGAATGTATTAAGGATGGGTATCATGAATTTATATGATATATATGATATATTAATGCTACTGGGATAATTATATATACATACATACGTCTATATATATTTCATTTTCATACAATCTTTCAATACGACAATAAAAATGGAAACAACCTTCATTTGTATCTATGACTTACCATCTCCATGAACAATACATTCCATTTCATACTTCATTATGATATATATTATTATAATAAAAATATACTGTATATACATTATATTAATGTCATTATATAAATTCTAGAATCATGATATAATTATAATGACCAAGGATATTAAAAAGTAGTACACATGCAAAGAACAAAATGAATATTACCTAAAGTGAAACCTTAACATAGGATCGTTAACAAGAGGGTAATATAGGGTCATAATAAAACCATATATGGAATTATGTATCAAAATATTCTTCTATAAAATATGTATAATAAACTTATATTTATTATATAGGAAACTTGTACGAGCACAGATAGAGTGAAGACAACAAGGTAAGGGGATTTCATCTCACTTTTGATTTTTGTGAGATACATGCTATGTTCGTCACTATTTCAATTTTGTGGTGTATTTAATTACCATGATTGTATTACACATATCATGTACTTAAATTTATGGGTATTCACATGCCCATATGAATGATTCTAGAATTAAGAAAATGGCATAAATATAAGATATATACAGTATATTTTTATTATAATAATCAATATCACAATGAAGTACAAAATGGAGTTTGTTGTTCATGGAGATGGTAAGTCATACATACGAATGAATTTTATTTCTGTTTTTATTGTAATATTGAAAGATTTTATGAAACTGAAATATATATATGTATTTATGTATATATAATTATTCCAACAGTATTAATATGTTATATATATCATATAAGTTCGCAATACCCATCCTTAATATATTCCATGTGGTTTGCGTACGAATCAAATCCTTTTGGGATTCATGTTTTGATAGGTACCTAAACTCTTTTTCAAGGTGTATATACTATTATTTTACATGTTATATCATGAATATATTTATTTTCGTGATATATTAAGATTCATTTAATTTCCTTTTCTTTCATGTAGAGTATGAATCCATGTTATCGAGTTATAAGTGTTTATTGAGACAATCTCACCGCTTTTTAAGATTATTTATGTTTATGCTTCCTTGGATGAAATATTATGATCCATATATCAATAATATTCATGAATTTCATTCTACATTGTTTATATTAGATACCCTCACGTGTTAGTACCATTTTTACACTCTTTGGTACATATTATAATGTTTACTTGTAAAATCTAATCGTCACTCTCTTTGGTCGATTATCTATTGTATTCAAAAACAATGTTTTTAAAAAAAATTAAAAAAATTATTTGAAAATATCCTTGAAGATAAATTTTCAAGGAAAAATGAATTTAAAAATGTTTTATTGTTTTTAAATCATCTTTTGTATGTTTTCAAATTTATTTTCAAAGAAAAATGTTTTTAAAAGGATTTCGGTTATATAAATAATTTCTAAAATAAAAAAGGATATTTTCCTCAAGAAATATTTTTAAAAGATATTTCAAATTTATTTTCCATCTTGAATAACTCACATTGGTATTACTCATGACTATATAGGGAAATTATTCCATTTTTTCATTCATATTATTTCTCATAATGGATTGTGGTTTGATGGGATGATGTTTATGAAGCTCATTTATATTTCACAGATTATATGCTTTTGAAACCCACTTATTTTCATGGGTTATGATTATGATGAAAGGATTATGAGACTAGTATCTTTCTATAAGTAATGATGTGTTAACATGTTTATGATACTAATTTCATTTATTGAGTTATGATATGTTTATTTATGATCTTGTGGTCCATGTATATATGATTCTATTATGTTACAGATGGTACCTATATCTCCCTATAATGAATTAGGTAACATTTCACAACTCATGAGATAAACTAAGATGGTCTAGGGAGTGAACCTTGACTACTATGATGGCCAAGGGAGTGAACCCTGAAAACTATGATTACATGAGGAATAAAATCATTCTACTATGACGGCCATTTAATTGAACCATGACTACTATGATTTTACGGGATGTGAAAAAATACTACTAAGATGGTATTGGAAGTAATGCATTGGATACTATAGAAATAATTATATGATTCTGTTTTTTCAAATAATTCCATGACATACTCTTATGTTATTCTACCATGGATTATGTTAATCGCTTACTTTTTATTCGTTTATTAGAAAATTCCATGTTTTATTCTAGGATTAATGTATATGATATTTGATATGTAGGGTTTGCACTTTTGTTTTCATGATAACATTCTCATAACCTTATTCTCATGTTTACACTTACAAGTCTCCCTTGTTTACACTTACTGAACATTTGAGCTCACACCTTTTTATGTTTCCTTACCTAGTTTTTGAAGATATGTATTATGTTTGATGTGTCTAAGTTTGGTGGTAGTCAATAAGAACCTAATGGGAGATAATGTAGCTCAAATATGTATCGGTGTTTATTTGTCAGTGTTTCCAAAGTCATTTTACCAAATATGGAATTTAGGAATTTGTTTGTATAATGTTTGTGTTTTCGAAAAAATTTATGTAATGTTAATGTTTGAAAACTGAGAGTTGCTATTATGGTTACTTAAATGGTGGTATTGGGTCTTCATTGAGTGAGACTAAGGAATATTTTTTTATAAAGTGTCCCAAGTACTATCTTCTTTCTTCCTAACTTCATTATGTTTTCATTTAAATTCATTTTCATCATTTTTATATATTTCATTACCACAAACACACCCAAAAAACATTAGTTTTAATATATTTTTTTCTAAATTAAAATAAGTAATAATATTTTCATTGGATAATTGTTTCCCTCCTTGCGAATTAACATTTTTTAGATCCCTAGTTGTGTTATAGGGGATTGAAAACTTTCATTCTGATAGCCCCAATTATAACTAGCCATTCAATTGTAGTTCATTGGGATTATATATATGAAACAATTAGATAGCTCATGTAAACTTTTCCTTCATCACTCTCCCTTAGGTTTTGATCAAAAATCACATATGGAGTTCATGGAGTTCTCGAGCACATAGATATGGTCTTTGAGTATAGAGATGATCAAGGTATTTTTGTATCATAATGTTTAATGTTTGGGGATAATTTAATAATAAAGGGAGGATTATACACGGATTATATTTAGGTAAAAAATCTATGATCCAAGTCTTGTCCTTGTGTAATAATGGTGGTTCATGTGGGGGTACACACACATGCTTGGCTAGGAGCAAGAGTGACTTGATAGGATGCATGCATGAGGCTCTGACATGGGACACACATAGAGATTGAATAATGAACGTACAAAGTCTCAATGTATCACATAACAATATCTTTTATTAGGGTTATGTACCACCATTTTCCTTAAATATATCATAAATTTTTATTGATAATTCAAGATATTTACTTGAAAAGAAAAATTTGACAATCAATATACCTATAAAAAGATATATATGGCCTTTTATGGTGGGAGATGAGTTACTAAGGAGTCTGGGTATTATATGAGATCAAGTGATCTCTTATAATATATTGGCTAACATTTAGGTGAATATAACTATGATGAGTTCATATGGGATATTTTTTCATGTATCATGGAATATATTGGAAAAATATAAGAGGTTTGACAGGTGCGAATAAGTGGGAGAGTTAGTGGCATTTTATAGGGAAGGAAAAAAATTCTCTTAAAATTGATAGAAACAAGTTAGGTGTAAACATGTAATTTCTTAAGAAATGAATAAAAAAACAATAAAACACCCGAATTAATGGTTTACGACCGATATATTTCCATCCAATCTGTTTTGGATAAGTGGATAGGTCATTTGGTCACTTAAGTTAAATGTTTAATCCATTATTTATCATATCTTTGTCTTAATAATTGTAATTAATTTAAATTACATTCACTAATTCTCTTAGTAAAAAACAATGTTTAACTTATTAAAAAATATAAATGGTTTTGATTTAAAATATGGAATCCATTTTAATAAATTCCAATCACATATGTGGTAGAAATTAATTCAAAATTCATCTCGAAAGAGGGACGACAACGTGAGTTTTTAAAGTAAAAATTTCTAAAATGTTTCTATGATTTTATAGTCAATTTCAAAGTGAAACTAATTCCAGTGACATAAATTGTATTAATTTATAAAAAATTATCTAATAAATTTTTAAAACAAATTAAAACTATAATTTTACTTTATAAATAAATTAGATTAAGAAGCAGTTTGGAACTCAAATTTAGTATTTTTAAGTGTTCATTAAAAATGAAATGTTTCAGAAAAATATCAAAAATTAGCCCAAACCTAATTCCTATGATTCTATTTCGAAGATGATTCTTTTTGTGACATATTATGTAACTCCCCGAACCCAGTTACCTAGATTCAATGCATTATTATATAACATTGGCATGATCACAGGAAAGATCAAATCTCGAAAGACCGATTAGTTTAGTAGCCTGGAAACACTAGATATATTCATAAAGTTTTACATTACATCATAAAAATGAAAACTACAACAACATAGTCTCCATAGTCTACACTCATATCCCCTCATACTATCCCTACAGGTCATTCATAATTTACTTCTTCACATACTGGGAAAAATAAAACATAGAAAAGGGGTGAGCTCAAATGCCCAGTGAGGATAACAATATAGCGGAAACTTTCATAAATAAGAATAAACATTTAAGGAAATGTATAACAAAAACAACAGCCTTTTAAACTTGAACTTCAACATAGTATGGAAAAAATAGAATAAAATAATGCCATTTACTTATTCACATGGATATTCTACTAATCGAATAATCACGTGCAATAACAATAACCACATTCATAATGATGGAATGCATAATGCCAGACTATCATAACCACATAGCCAAGGCCTCGTTCCAAGACTATAAATAAGATTTTGCCTAGGCCTTGTTCCAAGACACTGGTTTTTCTCATAAGACCTACCGATGCATCGAGGAGCTATAGCGGGCTCCACCCGTCACATATTAAGTCCAATGCATTCCCATATGAAAAAGTTTAAACATAACATAAACATTTGTATTAAAACTAGCATACAAAATGTAAATACATCATCCATAAACCATGAATGGTATAAAGATAACACATCCACATTCAAACATATCAAAAAACCTTCAATACAATATAGAAGTTTTGTATCATAATAAATCAACTTCAAATAAGCGTAAAATCCATCAAAGGATGTTGACATAGAAGAAATCAAAACTCTTTTTAGAGAAATATCTCTTTCTATTTTGAAATCATTTAAGAGTCATATATTTATAAAATAAAACATTTTCTTTGAAAATATTCTTATAATCTCGTAAGGGAATCTTCGACGATTTTATAACGGCGGAAAATAGTCGCACCCGCCGTATAAGTTAAAAAAACATTCTTACCTTAATTCTGCCGAAAAGGTTAAAAAGCACCTTGTTTGGAAAACGATAGAAAGATTACTTTATAAACCTATTATAAAAAGTCAAACAAGGGTATAAATAACTTTAACCCATATTCTTGTAAATATTAAAAATGTTTTGAAAAACATTTTTAAGAAAAATGGATGTGGATGATAAAGAGATCCGAGTAGATTATTACGTATAAACAACCTCGAATAATGAAGAGATTGCGAAATAAACCCTTACCTTGTACATTTACTTGGTTGAGGGTAGGTTAAACTACTGTATAATGGAGAAATAATTGTTATTAAATTATACAAGAATCATATACATTAATATGATATAATGTATGATCTTTTAACATTGATTTGTTAATAATATCTTAGTATTATCGTTGTTTCAGGTGTTAACTTACTCATTTTCTTTTATATGTTTTGTTACATATGCCATGTTTATCATGTATTGGTTGTATATTAATCATATCCATAATGATATCAAGTCCTTATATACTATTATTAATCATCAAATGAGAATTATACTTGAATGGATACGATGGAGAATGAATCTCATCACGTTCGTGGAGAAGGTAGTCTGTACGTACGCACGAGCGACAATATCATTCTTCTGATATTAAAATAATATATAATTAGATGGTATATCATATATAAAGAATCATTATCATGTTATATTTATTATTTAAATGAATTACACATCATTATTATACCCATACAAATAATAATTTATTGAATAACAATTACACCACGGCTTGGAGACGGTAAGCCGTACATACGCACGTATGGTGACATGTTATTAAAAGGATGGATAGAATAATGAATATGTTTGTACCATATTTATAATAACATCACATTATATATAATATACTGGAGTTATTATTTTATAATGGTAATAACAAAGAAATAGGAAGTGGAAGAAGAAAGGAACTTGAAAAAGGGTGGTGAAATCATTACCTCTTCTTCGGGTTCTTCCTTTTGATTTGATCAAAAGGGATCCTTAGGTTGGCTTTATGACTAAAGTAAGGCCTCTAAGATGAATTGAGGGACTTTTAGAGAGTATTTAGGAAGATTTTGGCCGAGCCAAATGGTTTTAAGGTGTGAATTAATGAGAAGGGGGAGTGCCCTTTTATAAGAGGGGTGAGGGGTACCTTTGGAAAAGCTAGAAATATTATTTTATAATAAATTCATATTCTGTTTCTAATGGCTCAAAAGTTTATTATTTAATGGTTAAGGTGGGTATGGGTCTAAAACCTTTCAACCAATACAATTTAGACAAGTTTGTGTCATTATATTAACCTTATCTTTTAGTTTTAACTCTTAGTTAATTAGTTTGACACTTACCATGTCACTTTGTATTTTTATATTATATAGTTAACAAAAGTACTATATACCTCCTAGAGACCCCCAAGTGGTCCATTAATGATACACCTATCATGGTATAAGTCTACTGGCCGAACCATAGATTTTTAGGAAATGAATATCAATTAATAATATAATATTTGTTTAAAAACTCTTTTATGTCAATTTTGACACTATTTGGAAAATTGATTTTTGTGAAAATCATAAAAGAATGATTACTTCAAAACAAGTTAATTAAATCATTACTAACATGTAATATTAACCTAAAAAATTATTTTAACTCATAAAAGTCTAAAATTATATTTATTTGGGTATTTATAATATCAATTATTTTAATTTATCACTATTATGGTAATTACTGCATCATCATTGTGTTATAAATAAATTAAATTATTTAATGTCTAAAAATTATAAATAAAATAAAATTATGTGGGAAATATTTTTAGATTTCTAATGAATATTTACAATCAAATTTACCTTATTTATAACCCAATATTAAAAATGTTTTAGTAAATGAACTTTGATTTTAACTCTTTTAACTCTTCTTTGAATTAAATAATAATAAATCTCCTAATCTAATCCAAGTGGACCTAAATGATAATATATTATTCTTAAGGTTGTTTTTGGACGAATTAACCTTATCCAATCGAATTAGGACATGTGTTATGGTAATATTAATATCATTTTTACCCTTAATTACCCTATTTACTTTTAACCGTGGTAAATAAAAGTGAAAGTTACTATTCACCAAAAATTATTTTCATCTCAATGAACCACATTTTAGCCCTTAATATTAACCGTGTCTCTCGGAATTTCGAAATTCCACTCATATAAGTGGTAAAATTAAGGTTTATGAAAATTCAGATTTTTAACTACCACTTAGTGGTTTCACTATTCATCAAAAAATGAAGTTTTTCAGAAAAATACCAAAAATTCACCCTAGGATAAATTCGATATTAAAAATCCAAAAATGAAGTCCATTTTGAAAATTAAAATTTATAAATTTCAAAAAAGTGGGTATTACTATTCATAACGGCTAGTTTGATTGGTTGTGGTGTGTTAGAACTCGATGTTGCGTACAACACACGTTGTTGCGTTATTCAAAGAGAAGCGTACAGTAGAAGCCTGGGGTCTTATATTCTCCGTCCTTCAAATAATTTCTTCCTCGAAATTTCTAGAATACTACCGCATGAAAAGACTCGGGTGGTTCTTCATCATAAGTTCCTCGGGTTCCCACATTGCCTCTTCCATCTTATGGTTTCTCCATAATAATTTTACCAGACGAGCCATCCGGTTTCTCAGTACTTGTTCTCTCATATCAAGAATCTCGACGGGCTCTTCGCAATAAGACATATCATGTTCCAGTTCTAATTCGTCATAGGTGAGTACATGCATTGGTTCAAGCATTTATTTCCTCAACAGAGATACGTGGAACACATCGTGAACTTTGGAGAGACTTCGCGGCATTGCCAATTGGTAAGCTACAACCCCAATTCGTTCTAGAATTTTGAAAGGTCCGATGTACCTGGGACTCAATTTACATTTCTTACCAAAATGTATGACTCCCTTCCATGGAGATACCTTCAGGAAAACATGATCACTGACTTGAAATTCCAAATCCTTCCTTTGATTATCAGCATAGCTCTTCTGCCTACTTTGAGCTGCTTTGATATGGTTTTGGATTACCTTCACCTTTTCCAACGTTTCCTCCACCAGTTCTTGGCCTACAAGTTTTCTTTCACCAACGTCATCCCAACAGGTTGGTGTGTGAAATCTCTTTCCATATAACGCTTCATATAGTACCATATGAATACTTGAACGGAAGCTATTGTTATAGGAAAATTCTACCAGAAGTAAATATTGATCCCACATACCCTGAAAGTCAAGTGAGCAGGATCTCAACATGTCTTCTATGATTTGAATAGTTCGTTCTGATTTTCCATCTGTTTGAGGGTGGTAGGCAGTACTCAAATGAAGTTCAGTATCCAAGGCATTCTGAAGACTTTTCCAGAATCTTGAAGTAAAATGGGGATCACGATCATAAACAATCGATAGGGGTACTCCATGAAGTCTCACAACTTCATTAATATATAGTCTTGCTAGTCGTTCGAGTGGTAAATCTTACCTTATAGCAAGAAAATGTGCTGACTTGGTAAGACGATCAATAATGACCCATATTGCATCGTTCCTTCTAGGATTCATTGGTATCCCCATGACAAAGTCCACCGTAATATTGTCCCATTTCCACTCTGGTATGGGAAGAGGTTTCATGACTCTTCCAGGATGTTGCCTTCCAGCTTTCACTTGTTGAAAAACCATACATCATGACAAAAAATCAGCATTCTATATCTTCATATTGTCCCACAAAAATTGTTCATTCAAATCTCTATACATTTTGGTGCTCCCATGGTGTATAGAGAAATTGGAACTATGAGCATCATCCAGAAATTCCCTTTTTAGGTCAGATATACCGGGAAGACAAAGCCTCTTCCCGAATTTCAAAATTCCTTCTTCATACAAAAAATCTCTCAATCTCCCATCATTCATAGCTTTAATCTTCTTTTGAAATTCTTCATCATTGGTCTGAGAACTCTTAATCCTTTCTAGTAAAGATTGTTTGGCAACCATTTTAAAAATCATTGATGTTTCACCTTCCCTGGTTATTCCCATGTCCATCTTCACTAGACCCATGAAAATATGATCCCTTCTAATTCTCATATTGTTCAAAACTCCATGGTCTTTTATTCTCAAAGCATTTTCCACCTTGTTTGCTTTCCCCCGGTGGTAGTGTATCGTGCAATCATAATCCATGAGTAATTCAAGCCATCTCCTTATCCTCATGTTGAGTTCTTTTTGTGAGAAAATATACTTCAAACTCTTGTGATCAGTATAAATCTAACATTTTTTACCATAGAGGTAGTGCCTCCATATCTTCAAAGAAAAGATAACCACTGACAACTCGAGATCATGAGTAGGATAGTTTTGTTCATGAATTTTCAACTGTCGTGATGCATAGGAAATAACCCTATCATTCTGCATAAGGACACAACCAAGTCCTTTCTTCGATGCATCACTGTAAATAACGAACCCATCATTCCCCGATGGTAGAGTCAATATAGGAGCATTGACTAATATTCTCTTTAGTTCTTCAAAAAATTCTTCACACTCTTTTGTCCAAACCAATTTAACCCCTTTACGTGTGAGCTTCATTAATGGGTTAGCCAATCGGGAAAAATTCTGGATGAAACGTCGATAATAACCTGCCAAACCAATAAAACTGTGTACCTCAGTTATACTCGTAGGTGGTGGCCATTCATGGATTGACTTGGTCTTAGAAGGATCAACATAGATTCCATCTTTAGAGACAATATGGCCACGAAAAGAAATCTCTTGAATCCAGAATTCACACTTTCTAAACATCCCATATAATTCATGTCTTCTCAGAGTCTTCAGGATAATGCGCATGTGACTTTCATGATCTTCGTAGCTTTTGGAGTATACCAATATATCATCAATAAATACCACCACAAATTCATTGAGATATTCCTTGAAAACATTATTCATCAGATCCATGAATACATAGGGTTCATTAGTTAATCCAAAAGGCATTATTGTAAACTCGTAATGCCCGTACCTGGTTTGAAATGTTGTCTTCGGAATGTCTTCCTTCTTCACACACAACTGATGGTATCTAGATCGAAGGTCAATCGTTGAAAAGGATTGAGCTCCATGCAGTTGGTCAAATAAATCATCAATGCGAGGTAGGGGATACTTGTTCTTTATTGTTATAGCATTGATCTCCTTGTAGTCGATACATAACCTCATAGATCCATCATTCTTTTTAACAAAAAAGAACAGGGGCTCCCCATGGAGAAACACTAGGGAGAATAAATCCTTTATTACTCAGTTCCTCTAGTTGTTTATTTAGTTCAACTAATTCTACAGTGGCCATTCTATAAGGGGTATTCGATATTTCCCTTGATCCAGGAATTAAATCAATGGAAAACTCAACTTCTTGTTCTGGAGGACGTCCAGGTAAATCTTCCGGAAACACATCTACATATTCTTTCACAATAGGTGCATCCTCTATTTGAACATTCCTTTTCCTAACCCATAGTCATTTCATCCTCTTCCTCCCCAATAATTGAATTTAGTTGAGCTACTGGGGGTGGATCTAGATAGGAATTAGGTGGTGACGATTCTGCTCTAAAGATAAGGTATTCCTTATCATCATCATCAAAAATCATATCCTCCTTTTTCTTATAATAAATCATCGCATCATGGTCCAAAATAAAGTCCATACCGAGGATTATATCAAACTCAATCCTCGGTATGACGATGAGATCAGCAGATAAAGAACAGTTATGTGCTCCAATGGGGACTGATTCACAAAACTTTGTTGCAATGAAACTTCCCTTAGGAGTTTTAACTGACAACTCCCTTGATAGATCAAATTGGAAATATCTAATTTTCATAGAAAACTGGGAAGATATGAAACAATACAATGATCCAAAATCAAATAATGCATTTTCTAAACTTGAGGAAACCATTAAATTACATGCCACCACGTATTTTTGAGCTTCTACCTCAGCAGTAGTGATAGAATAAGCTTGTCCTTGATCCCTTGGCCTTTTCTGAGGTAAGTTCCGCTGATGCTTAGGACATTCATTTGCATAATGTCTCATCTCACTACAATTGTATCATTGGACATCGGTAGCTTCCTTCTTCCCCTTACAATCACAAGCTTGGTAGCCTTTTTCACCACACTTGTAACAAACTCTCGTTCCTTTTAAGCAAGTACCTGGGTGTTTCTTCCCACATTTACTACAGGATAGATATTCAACATTTCCCTTCTTCCCTTTATTTCCATTCCCAGATTGATCAGCAGATCTCTTCTTCTCTTTCTTTGCTTTAAAGTCATAAGACTTAGAGAATTCTTTCTTTGTCTTGATAACACATGAGACAATGTCTTCATAGGATAAGAAGGACTGTGAGACTATTGATCGACGGAGAAATGGTTTTAACCCATCAAAGAAACTATCAATATTGCTTCTTGGGTTATGTATATAATCTCCAGCATACATTTCTAACCTTATAATGTTAGCCTCATACTTTGCAACATTATCATCCTCCTTTTGTCTCAGAATCAGAAATTGTATTTCCATATCTACTCGATGATCACGAGGAAAGTATTTTTCTAAAAATAGATCTTTGAACTCCCTCCATTCCATATTTGATACTTCATCATCTTCCATCGTGTTTTGAATCAATGACCACCATTGATCAACATCTCTAGTGAGGCGGTAAATTGCCATGATAACTTTTTCCCTTTCACTACTCCGTAAAGCCTGAAATATTTTCTCTAGGGAATTTATCCATTTCTCATCTACTAAGGGATTTGTGCTCCCATTGAACATCGGTGTTTATTTCCTCATAAATCGATCTAACATTGATCCTCCACTCTGCGGATCATGGTGTTCCATATGGGTAAGGTTATTATTCATAAACTGAGTGAGTTATCCAAGATTGGTGATTAGCTAATCGGTACCAGTTGCATCACCAGCTCCACTATAATTATCTTGAGCAGGAGGGCAATACCTACATGTAGTGCGTGCATTGATACGGTTTCCATTTCATCCACTAGGCGCCATTTCTAAACAATGGCATAAACTAGATCAGTTTATGAATCAAAATACATAATTCCATACTTATAAAACACTTAACATAAATTGAAATATTTTTGGATATAATCCATAATCATAAAAAAATTTCATTGAGGAAGAATATACTCATAAACCCTTCATAATTATTTGTAAAGGAAATGAGAGTTATCCTAAGCATATCTCCCGGGAGTGTCGTAACCAAGAGTGCAGTAAGGCCCATTGTCGTGCACTAGTTCCCGTTCGAGTCTAGCTCAAAGTGGTGTTTTCGGGTTTTACCACTAGGTACATCTGTGCCAGAGCCGCCTTTACCTGCTCATATCCAGACAGGGATGTATTTCTCGGAAAACTCACAAAATCTCTACAATACCAAAGTTCTAGGATTTTCTTCTATACTAATCCTCAAATTCCATCTTAAATATATGTGCTCTAATCAGAGTTTATCTAAATCTATCTTCCAATGTTTGTACTAAACTTCCTCTGATACCAACTGTAATGCCCCGACCCCAGCTACCTAGAGTTGATGCATTATTGCATAAAATTGGCATGATCACAATAAAGATAAAATCTCGAAAGACCGATTAGTTTAGTAGCCTTGGAAACACTAGATATATTCATAAAGTTTTAAATTACATCATAAAAATGAAAACTATAATAACATAGTCTCCATATTCTACACTCTTATCCCCTCATACTATCCCTGCAGGTCATTCATAATTTACTTCTTCACATCCTTGGAAAAATAAAACATAGAAAATGGGTGAGATAAAATGACCAGTAAGGATAACAATATAGCAGAAACGTTCATAAATAAGAATAAACATTTAAGGTAATGTATGACTAAAACAAAAGCCTTTTAAACTTGAAATTCAAAATAGTATGGCAAAAATAAAATGAAATAATGCCATTTACTTATTCACATGGATATTCTACTAATCTAATAGTCACATGAAATATCAATAACCACTTTCATAATGATGGAATACATAATTCAAGACTATCATAACCACATAGCCAAGGCCTAATGCCAAGACTAAAAATATGATTTTTCCAAGTCCTTCTTCCAAGACACTATTTTGTCTCATGAGACCTACCGATGCATCGAGGAGCTATATCGGGCTCCACCCGTCACATATTAAGTCCAATACATTCCCATATGAAAAGGTTTAAACATAACATGAACATTTGTATTAAAACTAGCATACGAAATGTAAATACTTCATCCATAAACCATGAATGGTATAAAAATAACACATCCACCATCAAACATATCACAAAACCTTCAATAAAATATAGAAGTTTTTTATCATAACAAATCAACTTCAAATATGCGTAAAATCCATCAAAGGATGTTGACATAGTTGAAATCAAAACACTTTTTAGAGGAATATCTCTTTCTATTTTAAAATCATTTAAGAGTAATATATTTATAAAATAAAACATTTTCTTTGAAAATATTCTTATAAGCTTGTAAGAGAAGCTTCAATAATTTTATAATGGTGGAATATAGCCGCACCCACCGTATAAGTTAAAAAAAATTCTTACCATAATTCTATCGAAATGGTTAAAAAGCACCATTTTTGGAAAATGACGGAAATATTCATTTATAAACCTCTTATAAAAATTCAAACAAGGGTATAAATAACATTAACCCATATTCTTGTAAATAGTAAAAAAAAATTGAAATACATTTTTAATAAACATGCATGTGGATGATAAAGAGATCCCAGTAGATTATTACGTATAAACAACCTCGGATAATGAAGAGATTGCGAAATAAACCCTTACCTTGTACTTTTCCTTGGTTAAGGGTAGGTTAAAATTCTGTATAATGGTGAAATAATTGTTATTAAATTATACAAGAATCATATACATTAATATGATATCATATTTGATCTTTTAACATTGATTTGTTAATAATATCTTAGTATTATCGTTTTTTCGGGTGTTAACTTACTCATTTTCTTTTATATGTTTTGTTATGTAAGCCGTGTTTTTCATGCATAGGTTGTATATTAATCATATACAGAATGATATCAAGTCCTTATATACTATTATTAATCATAAAATGAGAATTAGACTTGAATGGTTACGATGGAGAATGAATCTCATCGCGTTCGTGGAGACGGTAGTTCGTACGTACGCACGAGCGACAATATCATTATTTTGATATTAAAATAATATATAATTGGATGGTATATCATATATACAACATCATTATCATGTTATATTTATTATTTACATGAATTACACACCATTATTATACCCATCCAAATAATAATTTATTGAATAACAATTACACCACGACGTGGAGACGGTAAGCCGTACGTACGCACATATGGTGACATGTTATTCAAAGGATGGATAGATTACTGAATATGGTTGTAACATATTAAAAATAGAATAACAGTATATATATGATATTGGAGTTATTATTTTATAATGGAAATAACAAAGATAGAAGATGTGGAAGAAGAAAGGAACTTAAAAAGGGGTGATGAAATCATTACCTCTTCTTCAGGTTCTTCGTTTTGATTTGATCAAAAGGGACCCTTAGGTTGGCTTTCTGACTAAAGTAAGGCCCCTAGGATGAATTTATGGAAGTAGAGAGAGTATTTGGGAAGTTTTTGGACGAGCCAAATGGCTTTGAAGGTGTGAATTAATGAGAAGGGGGAGTGCCCTTTTATAAGAGGGGTGAGGGGCACCTTTGGAAAAGCTAGAAATATTATTTTATAATAAATTAATATTCGGTTTATAATGGCTCCAAAGTATATTATATAAAGGTTAAGGTGGGAATGGGTCGAAACCACTCAACCAATAGAATTTATAAAGGTTTGGGTCATTATATTAACCTTATCTTTTAGTTTTAACTCTTAGTTAATTAGTTTGACACTTACCAAGTCACTTTGTATTTTTATATTATATAGTTAATAAACGTACTATATACCTCCAAGAGATCCCCAAGTGGTCCATTAATGATAAACCTATCATGGTATAAGTCTCTTGGATGATCCTTAGATTTTTAGGAATTGAATATCAATTAATAATATAATATTTGTTTTAAAAACTCTTTTATTTCAATTTTGACACTATTTGGAAAATTAATTTTTGTGAAAATCATAACAGAATTATTACTTCGAAAAAAGTTAATTAAATCATTACTAACATGTATTTTTAACCTATAAAATTATTTTAATTCATTAAAAGTCTCAAATTATATTTATTTGGGTATTTATAATATCAATTATTTTAATTTTTCACTATTATGGTAATTACTGCATCATCATTGTGTAATAAATAAATTAAATTATTTAATATCGAAAAATTATAAATAAAATACCATAATGTAAGAAATATTTTTATCTTTATAATGAATATTTACAATCGAATTTACCTTATGAATAACCCTATATTAAAAATGTTGTAGTAAATAAACATTCATTTTAACTCTTTTAACTCTTCTTTGAATTAAATAATAATAAATGTCCTAATCTAATCTAAGTGGATCTAAATGATAATATTTTATTCCTAAGGTTTTTTTTGGTCGAATTAAGCTTATCCAATTGAATTATGACATGTTATAGGGTAATATTAATATAATTTTTACCCTTAATTAAACTATTTACTTTTAACCGTGGTAAATAAAAGTAAAAAATTAGTATTCCCCAAAAATTATTTTCATCTCAATGAACCACATTTTAGTCCTTGATATTAACCGTGTCTCTTGGATTTTTTAAATTCCACTCACATAAGCGGTAAAATTATGTTTTATGAAAAATTCAGTTTTTTAACTACCACTTAGTGGTTTCACTATTCATCAAAAAATGATGTTTTTCAGAAAAATACCAAAAATTCACCCTAGGATAATTTCGATATTCTGAATCCCAAAATGAAGCCCATTTTGAAAAATAAAATTTATAAATTTCAAAAAGTGGGTATTACTATTCATAACGGCTAGTTTGATTGGTTGTGGTGTGTTAGAACTCGATGTTGCGTACAACAAAAGCTATTGGATTATTCAAAGAGAAGCGTACCATAGAATATTGGGGTGTTACATATTAATTCAATTTAAGTTTCAAAATTAAAATATAAAATTGGTTCTCCATTAAAAGGCAATAAAATTACCTTTATAAAAAATATTGGTTTTATGTGTGGAATTGGGGTTGTTCTTATATTATTCATATAAAAAATAGATGAATATCAAAAACATTATTGAATATATAAAATATATATTTCATTTAAATCATTCAATAATTTTAAGTAATTGTGTTTATTAAGATAAAACACCATTAGAAGCATAAAGAATAATATTTTTTATATCCAATTGGTTCTTATTTTCATTTATCATTAATTGGTATCCAATGAATTAATTTTATATTTATATAAACCATAAATATTTATAAGATAGTTAATATTATTCATAACCACTAACATAACGACTATCCTATATCATATTGTATAAAATAATTTAATAATACATTGTTTTTGGTGAAACTCGATCTTGCATGTAACAAATGCTATCATGGAAGGTGACTCTTATAGGAAGTTCAAGCCATCAAGGATGGTATCTCTTTCATTTAATTTAAGATAAGTTGTTGTTAAATAAATTACAGGCTATAAAATATATTATATTTTTTTAAGATAGTAAATATATTTTAAAGTCTCATGCTGTTATATTCCCTTTTTAAACTTGGTGTTGTGTTTCATACATGCCATTGAATACAATGTTATACATTAGAATTTCGGGGAATATCATTAGTTAATTTTAGAATTAACTAGTGGGATTTATCTGATTAACTATTTGTTGAATTAATTAATATTATTGATTTCATTAGTTAATTGTTGAATTATCTAGAGTAATTTAGGTGATAAATTAATTTTTTAATTAATTTATGTTATTGATGTGATTAGTTCAATTTTGAATTAAATAAAATAATTATAGTGTCTAAATAATTTTTGAATTAGTAGTATAATTAACAAGGATAATTAATTATTGAATTAATTTTGTGTTGATGAATCTTAACATAGTCATTCGAATACATTGTTATGACTGGTAAAATGGTCACATAGTTTTGAAATAAAAAATGGGAACATGGTGATTCTAATATGTGAAGTGTGAATTGTAACATGGGAATTGAAGTATTAATTAAATAATCTTAACATGGTCATTTAATTTTCTGTTTTTTAAGTAATGAGTAATAATAATGGAATTTTAATATATGATATCACTTTGGAATAATTCAGACTCAGGTACAGCCGAAGAAGGAATTGAGATACATGCGTCTAATGGAAATCAAGGTTTATGTGGTTAAAGAAATAATAGTTGAGATTATGATAATAGTTTAATTATTCATTATGATTTATTCTTTATAAAATTTCATGCATTGTTTTTTACTAGATATTTTTCTAGATGCTATTGTTGGTGGCCTATTGAGTTGTACTCAATCCCAACTTGTGCAACCATATCTATACCTGAATTGATTTCCTGGGTGTGTGATCGGATACTGGAATAGGCCTTGTATTATTTGGCCGAGTCAGGATGGATCATGGATTAGGTAACCAAACATGGTTCGTGACCCACATGGGAGTTTCCAGTTTCTTAACATTTAAGTTACATTTTGACACATGACATGTACATTAGCATGACATATCTATCGATCAGTATTGATATTGAATTTTTAGTTTTATTCATTATGTGATATTGGTATCCTTCTAGTTATGGTTATATATTTGGTTACTAATTTTTTTATTTTCACTGGTGTTTTACACTGAAAAATAGGGTATAGTCTTTGAATTATTGATATTAGACTCTTATAACTTTTCGGATGCCTATGAAGTATTTGGTGGAACTCTTTAGGTCACGTAGAGAATCAGATCAGGGCACCGGTTTCTGGCACCCGGTCTGGGTCATTACATTGGTATAGTGTGTACCAAAATCTATTGAACGCATTATTATTTTATGGAAAATTGCATATTTAAGTCTCATGGTGTTATGGTATAACTCCAATATGTGGAACCTTACTCCTTCCATTATCTAGTTATGATTGATGACTATACTCATGAATAGAAAATTTTATCTCCTGATGTTGGTTGACCCTCATCCAAGAAGATCTTCATAACTAGAGTTTGATCTTGTACTCTAACATAGGTGTGTGTTCAGAGACAGATAACCATGGTTAGGGTCTCTCTACCAAGGATTCACTCAATATTTTTTTTCCATAAAAGATGATTTCATGAATGATATCACTAAAGTGCCTCATGAGTTAAATGAACCTCAAACAATACTATATGATATGCATTCCACTGTGATAATGTTACAATGACTCTTGGACATGAAGAATCCTCAGTATTTTAGGGTAATACTCCCTACAGATGTAGTGCTCAAAATCTAAACATGTTAGTGTTTCCTCATTATGGGTCCAAATAATCATGTTCCACTATTCACTCACGGTTTCATAAAGAAGGATAAATTATTGGACCACCATATAAAAATATGTTATTCCTAAAAAAACACATGATTCACTACCACATTCATGTCCTCATCCACCCGAGAGTTAGAACCACCTCAAATATGGGGTAGTCTCTACCACTCAAACATAGGAAGAACACTCAACCTTTGTGAATCCTTATTATGTACCACTGAAATAATATGCAAATTAATATGTGGGGCGTCATATCCCTACACATTTGGAGTTTGGTATTCATATTATACTATGGGAATATGAATTTTTCCTCACTCACCCATAGGTATCAACTTATGATCAGTTCCTCGGATATTGGCATCAAATATCATGAGGTCAGATACAAGGGGCTCCACTAGTAGCACTGTAATGCCAAATAATATGCCTTAGTTTATTTTAATCTATTTATAGTGGAATTAAATACATAACCAGATGAACCAAAACCAATAATTTATATATCGGAAGCTATCCCATGAAGGAAAACTATCAATGACAAACACTTACATGACACAAGTATCATCATGTTCCTAAACAATTGATGATTTTTTTACATCTATGTTAACTTATAGGTTTTGATAGTATTATTTAATAAATAAATTAACCACCACACCTATACCAGAAATTCTTTCTTGAAATATTTACTTGAGAACCATATATATAAATTCTCACAGCAATCATCACACCAAACCTAACACTAAACTCTTCCCCTGTAAAAAATAAACTCTAATACCACTCTAACATGACTCAACATATCATGGGGCCACCTATGTGATGTATGGACCCCGTAGACACCGAAAAATACCCTTAACTGGTTGGCCACATTCCCTCAAACGCGCCTCCCCATATGCCGAATGGTTCCGACAAGCAGTGAGGTTCTGGAAAGTCAATCTTTGGGATATTATACCCTCTGTTATTAGAATAAATCATCTACGGAAGAAAATAAAAATAACCAAGTACAGAAGCATATAAATAACTAGAAAAACAACATGACATATGATAGTCAAAACCAAAAAATACAATACTCAAATAAAAGGTAAAACATGTTATGACAATGCAAGTGACAAGTGTCTACAATGAAATGCAAATTAATGACACAACGACTCCAAAAGAGGTCCCGAAAAACGTCTAGTTCCCTCTCCCATGTTCCAATCCAAAACAACAACCAATCCCAGGGAATTTACATTATACTACCATAGAACAAAAATATATGCACGAGTTCCAATTAGGTGTCTGGAATAAGGTGTGATTACAACTTATTAGGCCACCACCAATGGTGTCTAAAATAAGTCCAGCAAAAAGATATTGAATGCATATTTATGAAGCAATAAATTCAATAAATAATATAAAAGGATATCAAATTGTTATTTAATCTTAAATCATCACATTAGTCCAACTAAATTCATGTTTCCTGTTTTAATCATCATTCATTTAGTATAGGTCATCATTCCTAACACCCCAAATCCCATTTGAAACATCATTCGTTATTATCATTAATTGGGAGTAGGTCATCATTACTATCACCCCAAATATCATTGAGTGTAGGTTTTTATTCCTAGCACTCTTTTTTCTCATTCAGTGTAGGACGTCATGCCTAGATTCCCATAATCTGAAGCTAGGATAACTATTTTGGAGAACATAATGTCCAAGGCGCAAATTTTAATCGGTCTAGGATGCCATACATAGCACCATAAAATATCATCCATTTAATCGTTCGTTATGTTATAATAATATTCCACATTTTTCATTTAATAATCCATTGATTAGTTAAACATTTCAAATGCCATTAGTTAATTCAAAAATTAACTAAGAATGTAACCCATTAATTAATTCATTAATTATTTAATCAATCAACACAATTCTCTTTCCATAATTAATTCTTCACAATTAATTATCCCAATCAAAAACTAACGCGTCATAATTAATTATCATAATTTATTATCTTAGATCAAATCATGGAGCATAATCAATTGACACAATTAATTATCTTACCTATCTAAACATAGTTCCATAATTAATTTCCCTCAATTAATTATCTTATCACAATAAAGCCAATATCTCGATTAAAATATCTCTAACAATATCAAATCTCCAAAATATTGATTTCTGGAACCCCCCCCCCCCCCATCATTTGTTATGTGGTCCAATTATCAATTAAAACACCAAGGTAGCTCAATTCAATTTCACATTCCAAAATACATCAATTTAGGAAACCATTCTTCAAGTGAATATAGAAAATCATAAACACACATTCACATATGAAAAATAATGACTATGGGAGTTTGATTTAGACCACCTACCGTGGGTTCTTGATGGAAGTTAGCCCAATGGAAATCCCCAAAATCTGAGTGGCACAATGTCATCAATCAATATCCGAATCTAAATCCCAAAAACTAAAACTACGGTCAAGAGTAGCAAGATCATTACTAATCTATATCTAGATCCACAATCTTAGATCTAGATCTTAACTCATAGGTTTATATCAATGAAAAAGGTCGATATATTCTATGAAAATACCTATAAAATATAAGATAGAAAGGGAGAATCAATGAGATGAAATCCACTAAATGGGAGGAGAAAGAATCTTAAATATATGAATTAAATCTCAATGAAAAGTGTTCTTATTTCCTTGGAATCTCTCCAAGAGGCTTTTAAAATAGCTAGAATTCGTTAAGCCTGATCCAAAGTTGAAAATATGGAAGTCCCAAGGGTTTGGGTAGTTTTTAAAATCATATTCGGATTTAAAACCTTGTGTTCACGTTTACCAAGGAAGAGGCACATGGTTAGGGAAATCGTGTTCTAACCGTGCAGATTCCTCTATCCAGTTTTTCATATATGGCATGGTTTGGTCACATGGTTTTTCAAACTGTGTGCATACCGTATGGACCTTTATGTCCAGTTTTGCAAGCTTGGCACATTTTTTTCGCACGTTTTTTCAAACCGTGCAAATCCCACTTTCCTTTAGTTTTTCCTAAAAATTATCCTAAATTCACCCCAATAGACAACTCCAATTTAATGGTACTTAAAATCCTAAAAAAATACATGAAAATGTGTCCGTTGTGACTCTAAAAAAGACCGGGATCTAACATTCCCCTCACCTTATAATATCTCGTCCTCAAGCTTCACTCCCAAACTACTATATTATTTTGATCCAAAACAATTGGGCCATTGAGCCCTCAAGTCAAATTCCAATTCCCATGATTCATCTTGAACATTTCCATGTTTCTATAACACATGAATTAACGACATGGTCTTTCCCCATAACACTTTCCCACTACGACCCAACACATGTATCATCTACTCCTCAAAGGATGCATATGTCTTAATTTCCACCTCATTCACATAAATCACATGATATTGTTCGGGGTCATACCGTCATAGTTTTGAATCAAGGAAAAAATCATGAAAAGAAATGAATTTTTGTGGATGTGCTAATAGTTACACCGCCGACCCGATTCTCTCCGACACCACAAATAGTCCCAAAAACCTAGGTGCTAACATTCCTTTCCCCTGTACCCTGTGGTGACCCAATCATGGAAATACCTGAAGGAATACATTATCACCCTCGTTAAACACTATGGGTTGTCTCCATCTATCATCATACGACTTCTATCTACTCTAATCCATAGCCATACACTTTCGAATCAACTGCACCTGCTCTGATGTCTCACAAATGAGACTCGATCCTAACAAATCTAACTCACCTACCTCTTACCAACATTGCAGTGATCTAAAAGGTCTACCATAAAGTTCCTCATATGGTTCCATATTAATAGTTTACTGATAACTATTGTTATAGGAAAACTCTGCAAAAGACAAGTGTGTTTCCCAAGAACAACCAAGTCATGAACACATGCTTGCAACAAATCATCTAACACCTATATGGTACGCTCTGACTTCCCATCTTTTTGTGGGTGGAAGGTCCTACATAATAGAAATTGTGTACCAATAAACTTCTGTAAACCCTTCTTTAAGTGTGAAGTAATGCTTGAAATGCAATATGAGACTATAGTGTGTGGCCCCCCATGAAAATGAACTATATCTATCATGTACAGTTGTCAAAACTGCTCTACTCTAAAGGATTCTGTGATGCAAAATAAGTGTGCTACCTTCGTTGGTTAGTCCATAACAACACAAATAGCATCATTATTCTAAATATTCATTGGATTTCCCATAAATAAATCCATATTCATGTCATCCCACTTCCATTCCATAATAGGTAACAGCTACAATAGGCCTCCTGGTTGTTGATGCTCTGCTTTCACCAACTGACAGGAGAATCATCTTCTTACAAACCCTGCTATCTCTTTTTTCATCCAGGACACCAAAAATGTCGTCGAATTTCACGGTACATTTTTTTCACCCAGGATGTACCTCCCACCTTGAAGCATAAAATTCTTGCTTGAGTTCCTCTCACATACTCGTAGGTAAAACAACCCAATTTTTTCATATATGATTTCATCCTTATCAATTTTCCTATCTAATGTTGTATCCTCACCTTCAAGGATTTCCCTCATGACTAAACATTCCAGATTCTCATAATTCTTATCCCGGATCTATCTTAAATGTGTAGACTCCACTGCTAAAAAAATTAGATTCATTCTCTTCTGAATCTCCTGGACTACCACAAGAATTTCCACTAGTAGAGTCATCATTTTCTACTCTGCACTCGACTCACGTACCAAATGATTTTGAGTATTTATGATAAAGGCATCAACCACACTATTCCTACTTCCGAGTGTATATACCAATTAAAATTCAATGGAATGCATAAAATCTACCCATCTTCGCTATAGAAGATTCAATTCAAGCTGTGAAAAGTTATAATTCAGGCGTTTTGATCCATAAAAACTGTAAAATTTTCACCTAAACGATAGTGTGGGAACAAAATTAAGAGCCTACACCCCTACTTCCAACTCGAGGTCATGCGTAGGGTAATTCTGTTCATTTTTCCTCAACTGCTGAGACCCATTAGAAATGAATCTAACCCATTCCATCAGTACAGCTCTGAACCCGATCCTAGAAGCATCATAGAACACCATGTACTCCTCACCTAACTCAGGTAATACCAAAATTTGTGTCGATGTCGAGCGCTTCTTCAACTACTTGAAAGAATTCGTGCATGCCTTTTTTCAAACAAACATTGTCAATTTCATTGTCAAACCATTAATTTGTGATTCCACAATGAAAAATTCTTGTATTAACCTCTTGTAATAACCAGATAATGCCAATAAGCTTCAAATATCAAAAACATTATTGGGTTGGTACCACAAAATCAGTGTCTGCACTTTTTATTGGTCCACTAGCATGCCTTATTTTGAGATGATGTGCCCTAAAAAGTGTACCCATTCAATCGAAATCTGACATTTAGATACCTTGGAGTATGGTTGATGCTCACTTAGTGTACCTAGGATTATTTCATGATGTTGAGCATGATTTTCATGTGTCTTATAGTACACTAAGATGTAGTCCACAAAAACCACCATAAAATGAGATATATATATATATGGATGAAATATCATGTTCATCAAGACCATAATCACTACTAGAGCATTAGACAACCCAACAGGCATTACAAAAAACTCATAAAGGCTATACCTCCTCCTGAAAGTAGTCCACATTATGTTATAGGTATGAACTCTCACTTAATGATACCTCGATATCATATCAATCTTTAAGAAAACACTTGCCCCTTCAGCTAATCTAACAGATCATGGATACGCAGAAGAGGATATTGGTTCTTCACAGTCATTTTTTTCAACTTTGGGTAATCAACACACAAGAGTAAACTCCCATCCGCTATCTTTGAATATAATATAGGTGATCCCCAATGCAATGTTCATGGAAGGATAAACCCTTTATTTTTACAACTCTTCCAATTGTGTTTTGAGCCGTGGATGCTCAGTTGGTGTCATTCAATAAGGTGGAATAGATATCAGCTCACCCCCCAGCATGAGATCTATAGTGACCTACACATCTCTCTCAGGTGGAAACCCTATGAATTTTTCAGGAAAGAAATCCTGAAATAGTTCTGCTACTATTGGAAGGACATCTTCCCTACCACTCCCACTATCTACCCAAATATAAGAAACATGGCTAAGAGTTCTCCAAATTGTGGAGTAATTGGCCCAGTGTGGCCTGTATAGATATTCCTGTCTCCACAAAGAACATATTTCTCACCATCATGAGATACAAAGGTCACTCTTCTGTGGTAACAATCTATGTGATCTCAGTAAGAGACTGGCCAGTCCATACCCATAATTAGGTCTAATCCTATTATATCAATGACATATATATCCCAAAGTAAATGATACCCTCTGATCTCAGGAGAACATACCTTGCATAAGCAGATATTCCAAGACTTTGTTCCCAATGATGTATCAATATTCATCACCCCACTTACAGACTCCACCTCCAAGATCAATCCATTAACAAGATTTATAGATATAAAGAAATGAGAGGCACCAGTATCAAACATGGTAATAGAAAAAGTAGAATCAACTATAATAGTACCTCTCACTATCAATGGACCAGCCTCACCCTCCACAATTATTGGTTGCACTGCATGTAACTTTCCTTCCCCTCATCCCTGTGGTGTCACCTGACTCCCCTGAGTTGCACTACTCTGTTAATATGGGCACTCATTCCCTAAAGAACAATGTTCACTGCCTCTACCACCTATTCCAGTAGAACTCCATCTACCTAAACTGTATGGTGTAGAAGACACCCTTCCCACACTCTAACTCTGAGTTGATGCCCCCCTCAACACTAGCCTAAAAATACTTCCTATAGAACTTCTATAGGTGACACAAATTGCCACAAAATCGGCACTTCACTGGTTGTTGAAGAAATTTTTTTGTTAGTGTCTTTGTCTAATGAACAGGTGGAAAAGAACACAAGAATGATCTAGTGTAACTATTCCTCCTAACTGTTCACCTTGATTTCCACTATCCTGACTAAGATTCTCATGACAGCGCTTCCTGCTCTCAGAAGGCACACTCCATGATCGTCCAACTACTTCTCTACTACTGTAATACTCCTTCATGTTCCCCTTTAAAATTAGAGTCTAATTAACCACTTATAAAAATTTCTTCATCCTAATGATATTCACCTAGGACTTAATTTCACACATAATTCCATCCTAAAATCGTTTTGTTGAAGAAGCCTCATCTTCCACCGATGCTAGAGAAAAAAACTGTAAATCTTTGAAATGTTCATTGTACTCCATTATTGACATGCTTCCTTTTTTCAGATGCATAAACATTGAAACCATATTTTTCCTCATTGTTTTTGGAAAGAAGTGTTCCAAGAACATCTCCAAAAAGTTTTTCCATAACATCTCATCAGTCTATCTAGATTATACCTGAATATCCCACCATTACTTCATGGAACAACACATCATATAAGCAGCCAACACGAACCTCCTCTCAGATTGAATCTCCAAATGGTCACGTATCATATCTAGGGATTCAATCTATAATTCAACACCCTCAGGCCCACCCTCTCTAGTAAAAGTAGGATGATGCTCCAACTGAAACTCCCTTGTCAACTTAGACATGCTTTTTTTAACCCTCCTTAGGTCTCTCTCCATAAACTACATGAATAGAGAAGTGTTCCCTCGGAACTGTTCCCCTTCCTCCTTAGAATACACAAATAGTGCCTCAAGCTCCCTATCTAGATGTTCATTCTGGGCCATTCTCCTCAGTATCTCCCTCAATAAGCTTCGTTTATGCATATCTATACAAAGAAAAACATGCGTCTTAGGTCTTATAATGCATCCTTATAACATTTAAGTAAGAAGAGAAAACAACACAAAACGTTTCAACAAGTCTTTTCCCCCTTTTATCACCACACAATCAACACTGAGGCCTTATCACTACCCTTAACCATCCTACTCCTAGTGTTGGTTAACAAGGGTATATTCATTCTCATTAATTAATTCACCCATTAATTAATCACATTATCTCAAATTAATTAGTTCAAGAATTAATTGATTAATCCTTCCCATTTCATCAATCATTATTCTCATTAGACACCCATTTATTCACATTTTACATCATTAATTAAATCTCATAAAAAGGAGAAACAGTTCAAGTTCAACAAATTACCTATAACATGTTTTACCGTGAGTGCCTAGAGTGATGCATGTTATAGAAACCCTGAGTGCCTCGAATGATTCATGCAGAATCAAATATCATGCCTCTTTAGTCCACGGATCAAAATTCAACAATTTTCAAAACAAATATCACATCACACCACAAGTGTGTCAGCTGATGTGAAATAACATACAACTATAACAACAAACTACAATCACAACAACCACACCCTGATTACTCAGATTTCCCCCCCCATACATGAGTTAGAAACACTAATGCCCGATCTCATTACCAATCCTCGACTCTTCTTAGTATTCCGTCTAACTTTCCAAAAATAGTAATAAAAAATAAGATGAAAGAAAAGAAAATACCTCTGATACCACATTATGACGTCCCGACCTGGGATACATTGAACAGTGCCCCAA
This sequence comes from Viscum album, assembly GCA_963277665.1. Lineage (NCBI taxonomy): Eukaryota > Viridiplantae > Streptophyta > Magnoliopsida > Santalales > Viscaceae > Viscum > Viscum album. The sequence continues at coordinate 279,325,644 of OY728127.1, forward strand.
GCCAGATGGAAACATTCCCTCAAGTGCACCTACCCATATGCTAGAGGGTGATGAATAACAGTGTGGGTCGGGTAACTCAGTCTTAGGGAGACTATACCCTTTGTTATCAGAATAAAACAACAGTGGTATAAAATAAAAATAACCAACTATGGAAGCGTATAAATAACCAGAAAAATACCATGACATATGATAGTCAAAACTAGAAAAAAAAACAATAATCAATTGAACGGTAAAACATGCTACGACAATGCAAGTGGAAAGTGTCTATAATGAAACTCAATGTAAAGACACAACGACTCCAAAACTAGTCCAAAACTGCGTCTAGTTCCCTCTCCCATGTTCCAATGCAAAACATAAACCTATCCGAGGGAATTTCCCTTATTCTTTCCACCTACAACAATGTTTTCTCAGGTTCCAATCAGGAGGCCCAAAAAGGGGGTTAGTAATACCCAGTAGGCCACCACCAATAGTGTCTAAAATGAGTCGAGTCAAAAGATAGTGCAAGAATATTTATGAAGAAATAAATACAATTCATAATTTAAATAGTTGTCACATTATTATTTTATATTTAATCATCACATTAGGACAATTAAATTCATGTTTTCATTTTAAATTATCATTAATTATTTTCATTTATATGGTGCAGTTCAACATGGCAAGAACCCCAAATCCCAGTTTAAACATCATTCATTTTTATCATTCAATTGGTGTAGGTCGTCATGCCTATCATACCATAATCTCAAGAATGGATAACTATTGGGGAGGAACACCATGTCCACATCCCAACTTCTAATCAGTCTAGGTTACCATGCCTAGAACCAATAACACAAATCAATTTAATCATTCCTTAAGTCATAATAATTTTCCACATTATTCATTTACCAATCCAATGATTAGTTAACCATTTCAAAGGCCGTTAGTTAATTCAACAATTAACTAATCATATAACCCGTTAATTAATTCATTAATTAATTAATAAATCAACACATTTATATTTCCATAATTATTCCATCACAATCAATTATCCAAATCAAAACCCAATAAGTCATAATTAATTCCCGCACTTAATTGTCTTATATCACATCATGGAATATAATCAATTCTCAAAATTAATTATCTTACCTATTCAAACATGGTTCCATAATTAATTTCCCCCAATTATATATCTTATCACAATCAAATAAATAACTCAATTACAATATCTCTAGCAATATCGAATCTCTAAATGATCTATTTGGGCAACCCCCATCCTTTTTTACGGTCCAATTATCAATTAAATCACCTAGGTAACCCAATTGAATTTTGGAGTCCTAAATACTTCAATTTATAAAATTAATAATCTAATGAATATAAAAAATAATAAAAACGCATTCACATATCATAAATCATGACTATGTGAGTTCGATTAGACCACCTACACCAGTTTCTTAACAGAAGTTTGCCCAATGGAAATCCCCAAAATCTGAGCGGCACAACGTCATCAATCAAACTGTGAATCTAAATCCTTAAAACCAAAATTTAGATCAATAGCATCAATATCACTTCAAATATCGATCTAGATCCACAATACTAGATATTGATCTTAACAAGTAGGTTTATATCTAACAAAATGGTGGATATCTTCCATGAAAAAACCTAGAAAGGATAAGCGAAATAATGAGATAAGTAACCCTACGAAATACACTTAGCATGAGGAGAGCATATCTTCAATCATGGCTTAAAATCTCAAAGAATGGTGTTCATATCTCCTTGGAATCACTCTATTAGGCTTTATAAACACCACGATCTTTTCAAGACTAAGACAAGGTTGAAAATATTTAAGTGCTGGGGGATCGGGTGGTTTTTAAAAGGATTTTCAGAATTTAAATCTCACGTGCACAGTTTCCTAGGAAGAGGTGTACATTTAGGGAAAACCGTGCACCAAACATGCATAATCCTTTATCCCATTTTTCATGGAGGGAATGGTTTGTTCACATGGTTTTTTAAACCGTGAGCAAACCATGTGGACCCCTCTATCCAGTTTTTCACGATTCCCACGATTTTGTTTCACGGTTTCTCAAATCGTGCGAAAACCGTGCATAACCAACTATCCTTTAGTTTTTCTTAAAAAATCACCCACACTCACCCCATGAAACTACTACAAGTTCAAGGTACTTAATATCCTTAAAAAGTACCTAAAAACATACCTCATATGACATCAGAAATGGTCGGGATCTTATAACCTAGGATTGTAGTAAGATGATTGAGTCATCCTATTCCTTCCTCTTATAGGCTAGGTTCTGATTACTATATTTGAGTAGGTATATTACAAAAAATGGTACAACGTATTATTGTGACCCTGGATTATCACACATAGATATTACATAATTTTTTTATGAATATTCATTACATTACACTAACATGTGCATGAGGACAATAATATTTTAGAGTCTTTGGAACCCTGGAAGCAGAAACAACCGGTCTATAGGTAAAATGCATTATCTCCCACTATGATCTTCATAAATATTACCCTTATTAGATATTCCAAAGGTAATTCAATTCTACCTAATCTAGGAAATGGAAACATAAGAAAGGGTACCCGAGATACTCAGTAAAGGTACAAAAAAGGGAGATATATTCAATTAAGATGGACTTAAGGGTATGAGAAAATAAGAATATCATTTTAAAATCATAAATTTCTTATCAAATAACATAATCTTGAGTTATGGAAATAGATTATAATTATTCAAGACATGAATCATAATATAATCAATGGACATAATCCATTAAAGAATACCATTTTTCATAAGACATAGATTTTTGACATACACATAGGCGTGTGAAATATTTGGTAAAGGATACCGACCAAGACATTCATAACATGTTAGTCTTGGTCTAACCGCCTACATACCTTTTATGTGCTTGGGATGACCTCTCATTTACCCTTTTTTGGACTTGGGATAACCACTTATGTACCTGTTGAGATCAAATAATATTTATTATTACAGAAATCATTATAAGGAGATATATGTCCCACCATCTCATAATGAAAACCATATTTATGTGTGAAAAAATATAATAATACATTACTCATATCATAATCCATGAAATAAAATGGGTTTCATAAATATTCTATCATATCATAACCTTTGGAAAAGAGACATTTTTTATAATCATTTCATCATTTCATCAAAGCATAACCAATGAAAAAGAAATGGCTTTCATAAAAATTTTCTCATGATATAACCCATGTAAAAGAATAGTGTTTCATAAAAATCATTTCATCATAAAAATAAAACATTCAAAGAAATAATAAGACTGAAATCCTTGGATTATACCATCTGTAAAAAATTAGTAACATCAAAGGATATTGTCTTACATGAAGAATGATTTTGAATGAAAAATCACTAAGAAAGTTTCTTGAGGAAAATAAAATTTATTTGATTATAATTTTAAAAAATAAGAAACATTTTCAAAATCATTTTCTTATAATTTATTCTTAAAAATTATAAATTACTCTTTAAAAATTATTTAAAACAAATCTTGAGGAAAATATCCTTTCCACATTGAAAAAACTTTTTAAAACATAAAAACATTTTGAAAATATTTTTCTTTGAAAATAACCTTCAAAACTTATGAAGGAACCCTTAAATAAAATTATAATCATGATGAAATGAATTTTTTTCTTTCTATACAAGTTAAAAGAATTATTCATTTCATGTTTTTGGTAAGATCCAAATGAGAATTGTTTGGAAAATGACATGAATATAAATTTCAAAATAATATTTTTAAAAGGAAAACCTAGGTAATAATTCATTTAAAAAATCATAGGAGAATAATAAATCAATTTTGAAAATATTTTTAGAAGACAAGGTTTTGGAATAAAATGAATTTTTGACCAAATCGATAAATAAAGTAAGATTTTGTTAAAGGCATTTTCTCAATTATATTAGGCACCTGAGTATAAAAATGGTACTAATAAGAAAATGTCATGAATAAACATAAGAGGAGAAATATCATGAGTTCCTTGAGAGATATATCATAATATTTAATCATTGGAAACAAAATCATAACAAATCTGGATAAACGATGAGATTTTAAAATAAAATCATTACAACTACAGTAACATTGAATCGTAACCCTGTGAAAGAATAACATAAAATGAGAAATAAAATATCATGAGGACAAATAATTTTTTTATATTACATATAAATGGGGTTGTATATACGCCTCATGAAGGAATATATGTTCATAAAATAATGTACGTCTTAGAGGACAAAAATTGAGAAAAAAATCCTTTGCTATAAGTCTTGACATCCATTGCATATGCTCAAGCCTTTTGTATGATAAATATATGTTAATTATACATATATTATAAAATAATATTTATATATATAATACCATATATTTTTTTCTAATGATATTTTAGTATCCATTTAATATAAATTCTATGTTAATGTTATATTTCAGATAATAACTATTTTTTTTCCTAAATGTTTTGATTGGTTATTTTTTATCCTATTACATTGAACATGGTTCCACAATAACAAGAGCTTTAATTGTGATATAAATATAATATATATAAAATATATATGTATTTATAGTAATCTATAAATTTTTTTATAGAAAATGAAATAAAACATTCATGGAGATGGTATGTCCCACGAACACATGAACTTTGTTTTTCATTTTCTTTTCAGATTGAAAAAAAAGGTAAATGATGGAACCTAATTATAGAATCTTTTTTAAATTATTTATTTCACATATTTTTAGTAAAACCATCCTTATTTATGTCCATTTAAAGCGTGAATTTATCAAATAGCTTCAGAAGGTAGTAGTCCACTATACACAGGAGCAAATATATCTATTGGGAAAAAATTCCTCAAGGTAACAATGAAACATTTTTATGTTGATTGTGTTTTTTAAAAAATTACGTTTCCAGGATAATTTGTAGAGTTATAGAGATATTTTTTAAATTCTATGTTGAAAAATATCCATGATAGGGGAAGGGATGTTCTAGAGGTTGTACAAAATGGTCATATACAAGTTCGCACTATTTCCTAGTGTTTGCCAAATTTTTGGGCCTCTAAATAAGGAAAATAGATAAATGTATTTTTGGAAAAAGAATTTAAACACGGGATTGCTTGTGGTTTGGAATTTTTCACACAAGACAATGTTTTGGGATTTCCAAATCAAAATATTTAAATTTATAGAATCATTTGAATGAATAGGAAGTGAGAAAGTTTTATACGCACCCAATGTGACGTCAAATAAGGTTCTATGTTCATAGGGAAATGTTACACGCAAGGTATTGAATGGGAAATAATCTTGCACGCAGGGTCGAGAATGCCAATAAATAAGAGGCTACCCCCTCATTTTAGTAGCTCAACCCTTATAGAAATATGATCCTCTAAGTCATGTAATAATTTCATGTAAAGGTAGTTATGCATAATAAGGGAGTTTTACATAAGAAGGGAGTTGTGTGTAAATAGTTTTTCGAGACAACGCGTAAATATTTCCTACAAGTAATTAAATTTTAAAGAATAAAACCTAAAATTTTAATGAAATATTGATGTTTACATGTAGTAATATGGTGATGGGTTATTCATCAATTGGATGAAAGTGGAACATCAACAAATCATTCATCTACAACTGGGGATTTATTCTGTAGTGATAATGAAGGTACCCAGAAGTATATAAATAGTGAATGGATCCCTTTCAAGTGTAGTGAAAAAAGAAAGTGGAAGATAGTGGTCCTTTTCATCAGCTATGATCCAGAGAAAGAGACATAGGGAGTGACCTATGGGAATGTATTGAGCTGGCCCAAAATGTTTTAAATGTTGTGATTCTAGGCATATAAGTGATCTAGCCCAAACCTTGTAATTTTCAATGATCTGTAGTATATTTGGTACATTGGCACATCATCATTGTATGTTCCTTGTACACATCCTGTTGAGGATGAACTGAGTAAAATCGATGTGTCTCATGTGTGATTTCAATTTTTTTCATACATTATTATGGGAGAAAGAGAGAAGAGTATTTTGTCTAATAGAAAAACAAGATTAGAAGGGGTTGTAGTTTTAATCTACCATACCCTGATTCACCCCCTCCCCCTGGGTATTTAACATAGTGGCCCTAACAATGGGTATTTGGGGTAAATTTTAAATGTCATTGGTTCTCTCTTTGTAGAATAAATTGAGGTTGTTAATCACAACGGGATCCCAATATTCGATGGAAAAAATTTCAATTATGGATGAATTATATGAAACATTATGTACTTTCATTATGAATGAATGTCTTTACCATAGATATTAATGTAAATTCCTCCAAAATAGATAGTCGTGCTTTATCAGAAGCTGGTAGAATGGAATTGGATGATGATTCTAAATGGATCCATGCTTTAAGGGGAGCCCAATCCAATGAAATATATACGAAGGTGATGTGTTTTAAGTCATCACATGCTATGTGGGAGAAGATATATACTATTTATAAGAGTGATTCAAAAGTTATAGAATCAAATATTTAGGAACACTGTAACAAATATAAGGATCTTAGAGTCCACCCTAATGAGTTTGTTGATACATTTTTGACCAGGAAAATATTATTGTGGAAGAAATTCATGGTCTCAAATAAAATATTGAAGATATAAATATTGTTATGCGCATCCTGAGAAAATTACCACCTCTTTTTAATCCAAACGTTTTGGTATTGAAATACAATGATATGAAAAAGATGACATTGGATAGCTTATATAGTACTATTGTTGCATACAAGATGAGAATTGATGATAATTAGTCTGTGGTGAAAAGGGAAGTCCAAAGAAGTGGTGTTCAAAGCCATGAAGAAGCACTATATTAACTATAGTCAAGAAGATGAAGATAGGGATGAGTTTATATCATTAATTTCCTAAAATATCTGAAGGGGAAAAAGAATGTTCAAAGGTAAACTACCTCTTGTATGATTTTGATGTGGAAAGGAAGGACATCTTGTAGCAAGGTGGCCTAAATAGTTTCAGAAATATGAATGAAATGAAGTTGAAATACCAATGATGATCTCCTCGGCCTATTTGAAAGGCAATAAAAATTTCATTAAAAAAGAGACTTCTTTCAAAAGAAGATGAAATTTTAGAATATTCAGGAGCTTAAGAGTTGGAAGACTACAACGATCATAAAGTGAATACTATTGTGGTTTTTGTCATAAATTCAAAAATGAGGTATGAAATTTTTAATAATAATGAAGTTGTTGAAGGTAGCGTTGAACTTCAAGTCTAATTATAAGCCTATCTTGAGAAAATAGTTGTTTGGAGGGACAAAAAAAGAAATTCAACAAATTGTTTTCTGATGTAAAACAATATATATAATAGTAGGAAGTATAAAATTTTGAGATGCATGAATACCTAAAAACTGAAGTCTTTAATGCTGAAGAACTCAGATAAGGTTTTTGAGTAGAATCTCAAAATTGATGAATAGAAAATGTAAATTGATAGTTTGATGAAAAATGGTAATATCAAATAAAACATATCGTTGAAAATTTAGTGGAAGTCATCAATCTTTGATGAAATGTTATGGATCAAGGAAAAAATCTAAATATCATTACGACATTGGGAATATTGATTATTTAGCCAACTAAGAAGATATAGGTGTCACAAAAAGGTAAATTATAACAAAATCTATTGTCAAATTAAAATGATAAGTCTGGTGTGATTTTTAATCAAGAACAAAGAGGTGTGATGATTGTTGTCATACCAAAAACAGCCACTCAAAAAGTTAAGATTGATTTGGTTGTGAAGAAGATACATAATATTTAGAGAACCTTTGGTAGAACTAGTGGTGTAGAAGTGACATGAAGAAATTCACATCACATATGGTGTTATTGTTGCAGAAACATGGGACACTTACAAAACATGTGTTCTATATCTAAGAGATATCAAAGGGAACATGAAAAACATTATAATCCAATCAAACTGAAATAATCTAGAATATCCTTTGAGAGCACTATTTTTGGTGTGGAGGATTTGGACACATAGCCAAATACTGTACTTCAACCATGTATAGGAAATTGAAAAAGCATAAACAAATTGGTCACGAGTAGAAATTCATCTAACCATCAAGCTAGATGAAAATGAAAATATAGTTTGTAGGGTTGAAAGATAAATATGTTTCATCATACAATATTTATGATAAATATTTTCAATCCATTCTACGTATGAAGTAAAAAACATGGATCAAAAAGAAAAGAGATGAGAAGATAGTAGTTATAGAAATTTCTTACAAAGAATTAGACAACTTTGGAATATGGATTATTGAAAATGGATGAACTTATCATATGATAAGAAATAGGTAATTGGTGACCGGGAGAAGGTACAATAGGTAAGGTATCGTAATATTTTGTAATAATTAAGGGATGAGGATTTTTGGCTCGGGAAAATCCATGTTGGGGGAAAATACATGAGATGTAAAGATGCTTGGTTGTTGAAGGTCTCAATGACAACATATTATGTGTTAGTCAATTGTGTGACTTAGGACATGCCAAAATATTTTTAGATAATTCATGTATAATTATATCAAAATATGGTAAAAATTTTTTAAGGTAATGTATATAAAGGGAAATATTTACATTGTAAATGGATATGGATGTATGTTTTTTGTTCAAAAAATAAGAAAATAAGTTATGGAATAAACATCTTAAAATATTGATCCAAAGATCCTTGGAATATCAAGTGAAATATGATGTTTCTCTATACCTCCCTAAATTATCATTTGATTATACACATACATGTGGTGTTTTTCAATTGGGTAATATCATTTGAACGACATATTATGTAAAATAATTTGTATTAACAAAAGTGCTTGAGTTGGTGCATATTGATGTGTGTGGACCTATTTCACCAATATATATTGATTGGAGTAGATATTATATTCTCATCATTGATGATTTTATGATAATGACATAGGATTCAATCATCACCCATAAATATGAGGTGTTCAGTTTAATAAAAAATTATCGAAGATAAGTTAAGGATTTATTGGGTCAAAAAATATAGAAGATCTGAACAAATAATGAAACAAAGTTAAAGAATTTCTAGGTGGAGGATTATCTTGTGAAACATGAAATAAAGAACCAAGTTTAATTTATATCATCTCTATTGCATAATGGAGTGGTTGATTGGAGAAATCGGATTATCAATAACATGCCTAGAACAAATGTCATTGAGAACGAATTTCCAAATATGTTTTGTAAAGAAGACAGAATAACATCGATCTACATATGAAATAGAGCGTTATTGTGTCCAAAAGAGGAAAAGACTCTACATGAGATTTGGTATGGAAAGAAGCCAATGCTTAAGTATTTTTGATTCCTGGAATGTTTGTGTTTCATTCTCAATAAGGAGAAAAACTGGAATCTTTATTCTTCTGGGGATGAGGATATATTTACTGGATGCTCAAATAAAATAAAAGCATATAAATTCTTCAAGAAGTTGCTGGGAATTGTATTTTAAAGGAATGATGTAAATATTATTGAGAATGAGTATAATCTTCATCAAATACATGATCAGTCTCCGGAGGATAGTGATGAATAGATTAGCCAATCAGGGGATGTTCTTATTATATAGATTGATTCAAAATAAGAGTCAGAAAATAACAAGGGTGAGAATAAATAAGTATCTTCACAAAATTCAATGATAATATATAAAATTTATATACAATTGGTCATCTGACAGCATAGGTGTATACAATGAGGATAAAGACTCTACATTAAGTGTCGTACTTATCACATGTAGAGCCTGAATGTTTTAATGAAGAAGATGAAGACGAGAATTAGGTTCAGGACATGAGTGATGATCTGGACCAAATTGAGAAAAAACTGACATCGGAGATTTTTTTGAGACCAACCAATAATTCTATCAGTAGGAATAAATGGGTATTTCATAATAAGATTAATGAAGATGGTGTTGTGATTCGAAACAATGAATGAATAGGGTGAAAAGGGTACTCTTAGATATAGGGTATCGATGTTTAATAAACATTTTCACCAATTACAAGGCTAAAGTCCATCATATTATTCTTCTCCAAAGAAGTGAAAATAATGGTCAAAGTGTTCTAGACTGAAATCATGTTTACATTTTTTAATGGTGTTATGGAAGAAGACTTGTATATCGATTATCCAAATGGGTTTATTATTTATGAAAGTGAGAACATAGTTTGTTGGCTGAAGAAGGTGTTATATGGGTTCAAGTAGGCACAAATAGCATCGTATTCAAGACTATATATATTTTTGAAGAAGCTTAGTTTCCAGTGAGATGGAATTGATTAAAATATATATGTGAACAATGATAATAATCAAAGGATTATTGTGATGGTATATGTTGATAACATAATATTTGGTGGATAAAATGAATCATAGTGAAAACTGTTTTTAGAATTCATGAAAAGTGAATTTGAAATGTCAATGATTGGTGAACTAATATTTTTCATTGGCTTATAAGTGATGCAAGGAAATAATGGAACATTAATTTCTCAGTAAAAATATTTCAAGGAGGTTTTGAGATGATTTGGAATGGTTAATTACAAGGAGAAGATGAATATGGTGACTACCCAGATAAAACTATAATGATATGATGATGGAAAGGCATTTAATATCATAGAATATAGGAAAATCATTTGATGTTTATTATAATTGACTGCAAAAAGACCTGATATTGTTTTTCCACATGTTAAGTAGTGAGATATCAAAGCCATCCCAAGGAAACAAACTTTATTGAAATGAAAATAATACATCTGTATATCAAGGGAACAACAAATTTTGATCTTCTGTACAATGATAACATTCAGCAAGAGTTATTGGGATTTATATATGCAGATTAGGATGAATCCGCATATGACAGGAAATCAATGTTGGGAGGATATATCTTTTTTTATGTATTGTGTATTTATTGTCTTATCAAGAAGAAGGATTTAATTTTGTTGAGAACCATAGAAGGTTAATATATTTCGTCTACTCAAGCGTGCATACAGTTATTATGAATGAAGTTGTAGCTTAATGATTTGGGAGTTTAAGTGTTGTCTCTAATCTATATCCATTGCGATAATTCAGGTGCTACAAATATTATAAAAATCCATTCTATCTCTCAAGACAAATCACAATGAAATAAAATATCATTTTATCCAGGGGATGGAGGAGCATGGGCTTATGAAGTTGGAGTATGTTCCAATAGTACTACAGGTTGTGGACATTCTAATAAAGGCCTTACCCAATGATGAATTTAAAACAAATATATTGGTTCTGTGAGTTCTGTTAACTCCCCTCACTTGAAAAAGTGTGATTGCGGGACCCCCTACTAATAGAGGTGGGGTGTTTTTTTCCAAAATGCACCGATCTATATTCTTTGTCCTTTTACAGACTATAATGATGTGACCTTTGGGTTATTTGATAAAGTAACCTTCAGGATTATTGACAATGGGGGAGAAATTGTGGTTATATATGGAAGAAAATGTCTAGTCATAACATAGGGAGAAGATGAAAGGGTGAGTAACATGAAGAGAATTCATCATTATTATGAGGAAAAATTTAGATCTTATCTCAGACATCATTAAGAACTTCAAAATATAAGACCCTAAGAATTGAAATGGAGGGAGTTTTAAATATGATTATGTTAGAGTTGTTAGATCAGAGGTTACATTTCAAAAATTGTTGAGTTCCTGATGAAGGAAATTGAATTTTTTCATAATGAAGTGTTGCATTGATGAACTTATCATTCTACTCTTGTTTCTTTGGTCGAGCATGGATCATGTGGGCTTGGAGTGTGTGTTGAGTTGGACATTTATTTTTATATGAATCACAATAATATAATATTGGTGGAATATGGAATAAGCTTTAACATGGTATCAAAATATTAAGAGCTGTCAACAATCCCAAAAGGGGATATTGTTGGTAAAAATCAATCAATGTAATAGTGATGCAATTTTTAGTATATTTTTTTCGTTCAAAAAGTTGACTTACAAGATAATTTTTAGATTAATAGAGAGATTTTTGACATTATAGGTTAATAAAGATCTATGAAAAAGTAATGAATGTTATAGAGGTAGTATAAAAATATCATATACAAGGTGGCGCTATTTCCCAGTGTTTGCCAAATTTTTGGGCCAAAAAATTAGGAAAATTGAGAAATGTGTTTTTGGAAATGGAAGTTACTTTCTAGATTCAAGGTGGTTAGGAATGATTCCTATTTGAAAATTTTTGGTATTACCAAATCAAAACATAAAATATAAAAGAATCGCACAAAATATAACGTTGCATGAAAGAGACTTATGTGCCCAATGAGACATCAAATTATGTTTTTCAGGATTAGTGAAATGTGGTGAAAAATGTAATAGGTGGGTGTAAATCATTCACATAGGGTCAATAAATCCTATAAATAAGAGTCTATTCCCTCATTTTAGTACCTAAACCCTTAGAGAAATCTGAGGCTCCGAATCATGTATTAATTTTGTGCAAAGGGAGTTGTTCATAAGAAAAAAGTTGTGCGTAAGAGGTTTTTCATGACAAAAAAAATTTGTTATAAAGGGGTCAAATTTGTGTGCAAGAAACCCAAATGTTTCAAAAAATATTGAACTTTCCCTGTAGTACTATGGAAAATGGGTTTTCATCAATTTCACGAAAGTGTAACTTTGACTGAGTATCTATCTACAATTGGGGTTGTATTCATTACCGATAATGAAGGGATATACTAGTATATAAATTTTGAGTGGATCCCTTCCAAGTGTAGTGATCAATGGAAGTGGAAGATGGTTATCCTTTTCATTTTTATTGAACTGGAGAAAAAGACATAGGGACTGACCCTTGGAATGTAGTTAGATGACCCTAAAACCTATAAAGGATGTGAGTCAGGGTATAGAAGTGATCTAGTCTGAACCTTGTAATTGGAAGTGATATTTTGTGTATTTTTTACATGTCCACATCACCATTATATTCTCTTTGGACATAGCCCAGTAAGGTTGAACCACTTAAAATCACTTTGTCCCATGCATGATTTCATTTTTGTTTATATATTGTTATCTAAGAATAAGAGAATACAATTTTTTCTAACAACGAAACAAGATAAGAATGGGTATAAGTTTTAATCTATCATACCCTAATTTCCATACCCCCCCTCCCTTAGGGTATTTAACATGGTGGGACTAACATTATCATATTCCCAAAAAATTAAAATCATGATGTTATGTGTGATATAATAATTCTGGAAGCATAATAATATCATAAAAATACATGTTTTTACCTTCCAACCCCATTAAAATGAATTTATCCCTCAAAATTCATCAATACCATACAATAAAATGAGGATACCTCAACCTCATCATATCCTTAATGTTCCCATGTAACTTCCTCAAACTGGTTATTTCACAACAAAACATTCACTGTGTGAGCGGTTTTGTTTTATAGAAATTTCATTGTGTAATATAGAATCTCCACTATTTTTTTATAATAAGAATTATCTTGATCTATTGGTATAACCTTTGAGTTCAATACTTGTGAAGGTTTGGTTATGTAATTCTTCAAGTGAGATACATTGAACACATTTTGTACAAGAGAGGTTTCGTGAATGCACCAATTAATAGGCTACTATCTCGATATGAACATGAATTTCAAAGGGATCAATCTTCCTAAAGCTCAATTTCCCCTTCTTCCCAAATATCATAACCTTTTTCCATAGTGAAATTTTAGAATCACATTGTCTACAACATAAAATTCTATATCATGTTGGAAATTATCAGTATAATTTTCGGCTGAAACTAAGCTACCCTATCCTATTGGGGAATCGATTTAACCTTCTTAGTCATTTATTCATCTATATTAGATCCCAATAGATTTTTTCTCCAACTTATATTCAAAATGTTGTATATTTACATGTCATTTTGTAGAGTTATTAGTAAGGATTCATCATAATTCTTGAGTGAATTCTATTGTTGTTAAAAAAACTCAACTCAAGGAAGTTGTTGATACCAGTCACCTTTGAAATCCAATGAACAAGATCATAACATAGTGTATAGGGTTTGAATATTTGACATAGACTAAACATCTATCTAAGGATTATATTAAGTGCTAAAACTCAACTCTGTATTTTGATCCTGCAATAGACTTCTCCAAAAACATTGAGGTAAACCTCAAATCCCTAGAAGACAAATTGGAATGTGGTACTCCATGAAACAATACAACTTTCATTATGTATTTCCTGGAATATTGATACAGAAAGAAGTTATATCTAATAGTGATGAAGTGTTCTGACTTAGTAAGGATATTGAAAACAACCCATATAGAATTATTCTATTTAGACATTTTGGATAGTTCAAAAACTAGAATTATAATGATATTTTCCATATCCATTATGGTATGGGTAATAGATGTAACATCCCCTTCTACATTTTTCTTTCATCCTGCACTTGCTAACATACCATGAACTGAGATACATACTCTATTATATCTCTCTTCATGCCATCCAACTAGAAATACTCATTCTAATCCCTATTTTACTTCTTGGATGAATAGAGAATGAAGAAATATGAGTTTACTTTAATAACCCCTTATTATAATAAGATATGGATGGATTTCATAGACGGTTCTTGAACATTATAATTCCATCATGATCAATTTAGAACTGAAGAATATTTCTATCTACCTTTTTCATCTCAACAAATTCCTTCTGAACATGTTTCATCTTCACTTGAATACATGGTTGAACATTCAATAGATCAAGATAAGGTTTTCCCCTTATTTGAAAATTTCTAATTCCATCATTATCAAGCCTAGAAATATTAGATATCTTTTAATCCACATCATAGAAAATCTATCACGATCCTTTCAAATCAAAGTAGTATATACATTGTTTTCTTTCCCAGAGTGGTAATTTATTGAGCAGTCATAATCATTAATCATCTCCAACCATAATCTTATATTCCTAAAAAAGTCCATCAAAGTGAATACATACATTGAATATTTATGATAAATATATATATATCACACTTTTCATCATAAATATATAACATACATATCTTTAATACACAAATTATCAAAGCTAAATCCATATCATGAGTTGGGTAACATGTCTCATGAATATTCAATTTTCATGAGGCATAAGCTAGAACCATGTTATTATTCATAAAAAGACATCAGAATCCCTTCTTGAATTAGTCACTATATATTATAAATTATTCTTCCCTATATATAAGAATGTGTGCCGTGAATAATATTCCCTCATGTTCCTTGAAATTTTCTCCACATTAAATTTTCCAAAGGAATATGAATATATTCTAATTTAACTTGGAGAGTGTATTAGATAGTTGTGAAAATTTCTCGACAAACCATTGATAATATTCTGCTAAACTAAAAATTCCATGGATCTTATTCACTAAGGTTTGTCTGGGAAAACACTCTATAACCTCAATAATTGATGGATCTAGTAATATATCTTCTTTTCAAATTATATGACTCTATGATTAAACCTTTTGCAGAAAAAATTCACACTTTTAAATTTTTCTTGTAGATTCCCCTTCCACGGGATATTTACTAAAATTCATTGGTGCTATTATTTATATTCTTTTCTCTTTGAGTAGATAATAATATAGTCTATAAATATTACCACAAAATGATCCATGTAATCTCTAAATACTCTATTCATTAAATACCTAAAGGTAGTCGGGAATTAGTAAGACCAAAAGATATCATTGTATATTCATATTGTACATACCTTATATGGAAGGTTTTCTTGGGTATATCATCCTATATAAACCACAATTGATGATATCCTAAATGAAATTCAATAATGAAAATTTATTGATCTCCATATAGTTGATCAAATAATTCATCAATATGGGGAATATCATACTTGTTCTTAATTTTGATTTTGTTCATATCTCAATAATTAATGTAGAGTCGCATTAATCCATATTTGTTTTTAATAAAATGAATTTGTGCTCCACTAGGTCACAAACATGTCCAATTTAATCCCTTATCATGGTCTTCCTAGAGTTTCTTATTCATTTTAAATAACTCAATCAGGATCATTCTATATGGAATCATTGAAATTTGTGTGCTACTAGGTCCTAGTTCCATGGAGAACTCAACTTCACATATTTGTGTATGGATTTAAAATTAATCTAGAAATGAATCAAAAAATTCCCACACAATATTAATATAATTTATTTGAATATTTTCATCATCCATTTAAGATAAACACCATTTATGAATGGTAATTTAGACCCATACGATGGATTTTATTTCCCCCAGATGTTCATATTTATCATCAAATTGATATATTATCCTAGTATGGTTTTGAATATCAATTATAACTTACCTTCCATAAAAATTGATGTGGGATTTATATTGATAAATCTAATCCATTTGTAAGATATCATAAAATTCAAATAGAGGATGAATGAGAAGATTTACAAGAAATAAATTCCAACCAACGTAAACGATATATGAATTATATAATTCATTTGAGATCATCATACCATTAGGGGTTTCACTGCTAATTCTATATCTAATTCATTTTCTTGCATCTTGATACTATTATAAAATTAATTATATATGAATGACTGGGTAGATTCATAGTCAAATAAGACATTAATTGTTCTAGAATGGATGGCATTTCTACCTATCACCATGTTGTTATCACATCCATCTTCAAAAATAGTGATCACCTGATATTTCCCTTTGTCTCTAGGATTAAGAGGTTACTAACATCGATAATCATCATTAACCATCATATTTTTTCATTGGTTATCATAATGACCACACTCCATGCATTTGAATAACTAGAGTGTGGTTGGTGTATTTTTGGCATCGTTCTATCAATTCAAATCATCAGCTAACATCTTCCCATCACTTTAGTAATCAATTAAACAAAGAAATTCCCTTAAAAATAAAATTATTATTAGTCTCATTTATATAGTTTCCTCCATGAATATTTTTACATGTTGTTCATAAAGGAAATCTCATCTTCTTCTCTCCATGGTTTTTAGATTTTCCTTATAATTCGATTTTTCTCTTCTTATCAAAACCATGAGACTATCTCCAGCCTCCATGTCCACCTTGATAGAAAATCCAACAATCCATTCATATATTTTGAACTATATTAGGGCTATCACCATTCATAGACTTGGTTTTAATACACTGAAGAATTTATCAACCTTTCTTTAATTTTGGATGATAATACCAGAAGGGTACCTAAAAATTCAAGTAAATGTTTCCTTGTATGTTCCAAAATATTCATCATAATTTTTTATTTTTCTCATGTAAATCATTCTCCATAATATTATGAAGAATATGATAAATGAACATATTGATAAATAATTTCTTTTCCCAGTCCATGTAGTTAATTTCATCTGCTTGCATTTTATTCTTCATAAGAGTCCACTATAGATCTGCTTCGACTTCCAAATGTAAGAAATTTTTTTTTCACTTTTCAGAACAACGGAGGATAGAAGATATCTTTTCATTGGTGTTGGTCCATTGTTCTAAAAATTGTGGATTAGAATATCCACTAAACATATGTACACATTTTCTCATGAATGAATCAGTATAATTTTAATATCTCCATTATTTTTTAGGATGTGTATCATGATTCATATCAAGAGAATGTTGTTAAGGAATAAAAGCAATATATTTTATTACAAAATATATAGTTTTTGGATTATTGGGAAGAAAATATCTTCATTGACCATCAAACGTAGTTTAAATGTAGTTTCATTTGGATCAATCCACAGAATAAAACCAAAAAACATTTTTTAATAAAAAATAATAAAGATAGGGAACCTGAAAATCATGAAAAATAACTTATATGATTTGTAAATAATGACACCATTTTTAGTATATAAAACTTTATTTTTATCTTATGTATATCACATAACATCCCTAGTTTTTTAAAATGAATGGATATGTTCGATATTGTACAAAATATGAAACATCGATCATAAACAAACAACTAAATATTTTTATTACGTGACCATTATAACCTATCCATTAAATTTGTTAGGTCAAGAAATATATAATGAAGACAAATACACAAGAGGGGGTGACTTATATTTTCCAAAAACATTGACTGATTTAGAAATCCAATTTTTTTTTGAAATGAATCTTTTCTTTTCTATTAATGATGAGTGAGAAGTGAGAATAAATATTGGTAATGAACAAAGTAATGTATAGTGATTCAGAGCACAAATATCCCTTAGTCTACTCCCCCAACACTCAAATCCACAATCTTGGTGATTTTACTATCAGTTCATTTTATCCTTGGACCTTCATAGTCACAACTATGTGTACATATTTTACTCATTACAAAAAGTCATTAAAAAACCTTCTAGTTATTTTACAAGGATCCATAAATCCATAGTTTAGTACAAGAAGCTAACACTTCACCATGACTAGGTATTATCATTCAAAACTAAAATAAATCAAAATAGTTTTATTTGTTTTATTTTATAGATTAAAATTCTAAATTTTCAGTAGAAACTATAAAAAGAAATCATATTTTAATTAATTCACAACAGTAAATAGATCCTCAATATCTAATATATTTTATTCAAAGAGTGGTAGAGAAAACACCAGACAGATGTATAAATATGTATTTCTTCAATGATTACCTATGTCAAAATATTTTTTGTTCCTACATAAGATGATGTAACAAAAAAGTATAGTAGTGGAAACAATAACAGTAGTGGTGAAAAGATCATATAGATAAAAATATGTTTGTATCTAACGTGTATCTTTGAATTCAATGACATACATAATTTTTTATATTTTACATCTCTTCTATATTATATATATATATCTGTGTGTGTGTGTGTGTGTTTGTGTGTGTGTGTGTCCGATCAAGAAACACCAAATATTTATATAGATGGTTAAACTTCTCTAGTTCAAACCAGCTCTAGAAATATCGCACAATAAATCCAGAATATTTGAATTAAAAAACATTCAAGTTAATTTTAACTTTATATAAGAATTGTAATAATTTAATCTATTGAATATGGGATATTAAACCAAACATAATGAGACTTTGAATTATTAAAGAAATAACATTGAACATACATTTACTTTCATCATGAACATTGCATATTTCTCAGATAATATCATGGACTAAAAACAAAATTGTTCAATAGTCAAACCTAGTGTTCCTTTTTGTGATGAAAAAACAGTAATCGTAGGGTTAATGTACGCTATGATTGATTCCTCAAACTTAGGGTTGATTCTGAATATGGGTTTTCATAACCATACATTCTATTTTCGTACATGAATGGTTCTATAATAATGTAGGGTATAATATCCATATGTGTTGTTCTAAACATATGGTTGAACCCTTACCTTACAATTTCACACATAAGGTATCAACAGTGTTCTAGAAAGCACTAAAAGACATTCAGAATACTTTAAATAATATTCCATATGGATCAAATTATTGTTTATAATTCCAGAATAAATATTTCTATTAATATTAATTTCATTGAATTCACTAAAAATAAAATTCATCAGTAACAAAAATGTGGGGTTTTTATCATCAAAACAAAAAAATAATTTCATTATTGAATCAACATGTTCCCTAACAATCTACCCATGTTTGATAATCACAAAACACATAAATTAAATGAGTAATATTAAATAAATTATATGAAGATAAAATAAATATCTCACCCTTTTCATTTTATAATATTTATTCCATAAAGGAATCTTCTCCCCTGTTATAATGATTAAAACATCTACCATGATAATTGTTTTATAGAAAACTTATCTCTAGAAACCAAAATTATAAACTAAAGAGTTTTCTACTTACTATAATTTTATAGAAATATTATATTGAATAAATATCCTCTCACAAGACAATGAAATTTAATAATAAATAATGATAAATAATATATCTATATAACTTTATAAACATGATAATAATAATGCTGTAACAAAATAATTCTCCCCATTTTTTTAACATCTAGAAAAAAATTGCAACAAAATTAAATTCTCTTAAAATAATTATTTCTATAAAAAATTAACCAATGAGAATATATTAAATAAAAATTATATATTATTAATACTCCCACTAAATTATCACATATAGGTTTATTAATTTTCTTTATAATAAAAAACCTAAACTCTTACTTATAGAAACAAAATAATTTGTGAGATAGTAAATAGTTCATCTGAACATAAGAAAAATAATAAAAAATTAAAATAATTTAATAATAAACTCATAAAAATATTTTCACTAAACAATATATTAAAAAAGTACACACAATAAAATTAAAGAGTTTAGGAAGTATACTATTCATTTCATCTTTCCAAACGTCAACTATTTTCCGTTAAAGTAGCTAAAACACTTGACATCACTTCTAATCTATTTTGAAAATATAATATTCTTTGATAAGAAGAATATGAACACTTTTCAAGTATAAACAACATCATCTTATAACAATCTAGTTTGATATCAAAATTTCTTATGACAGGTACATATGATTTAGCATTTCTGCTTTGAATGCTTGAAAGACCCTTTTTGAGATGGAATTGTCTCTCATTTTATGATATTCCTTTTGTAAAAAATCAAGAAAAACATTTGTTACTGATTCTTTTGATAGATTATCATATGAATTTATATATATATTAAACTCCACTTTTATCATAACTTTTTCTTTATTCAAAGAGATAAATTTAAATAGAAGTATTATATAAGATTTTGGAAACGAAGAGGCTTTATGTTCTTTAAAACTGTAAAATTATTTATTTATTATATAATAATTTTCTCATGAATATTCAATAAAAAACTGAATAATCTTTCAACAAGTTAGAAGGATTAGTTTTTGTCCTTTTGTGCAAAAATTTTATTCTAAAATTGAAGTGATTGACATATTAATTTTTCTATGGTTAGTGTTAAATAGTTGATTGAACACGATATTTAAAATATGAATAATGAAAATTAAATGGTTTTAAGAAGAAGATGAAACGTTTGGTTCTAAAAAAAATATGATAATGTTTCATTTTTTTATACAAAAAAATATAGAACAATCATTTATAATTGAATAGATATGTTATTTAAGAAGAGATTATGTAACCAAATAAAATTTTTAAGAACACGAAATATAAATAATTCAAAAATGTTTTGAAATAGAAAAAATAATAAAAAAGCCTTTTCAGACCTTAAAAATGTACTGTATTTTATTAAAGAGTAACGAAGAGTCTTTGTATTATTTAAAGAAATATAATTTTTTACGTATATAAATAAGTTAATGAACTAGAAGTGTATAGTTATAAAATTAAATACATCATAGATCAGTGTTTATAGTGCTGATTATTTTTTTAAAACAAACTACTTCGTATTGGTACAACCATATGGTATACACTATGATATATCAAATGATCGACCCTTTGAAGATTTAAAAATATATCTTAGTGTTGTAATCCTGATGATATAAAATGATTTTTTTTGTACACATAAGATTTTGGGTCTAGTAGTGTTAAGAAATAAATTTTTCAATAACCAAACTTGTTTATTTTGATTAGTTATTATACTATTCAAGTTAGATAACACTATTGAGAAATAATCATTTTCAACCCCAAAATTTTTGGATTTTTTGAAACATAAATCATTTTTATAATGACAATAAATACCAAAATAAAAACATTTATTAGTAGACATGTTTCTACTATTTAAATGGGGAACAAAATAATTCTTATGTAGTTTTGGTCTTTCATAATTACTTCTTATTCCCAAAAATTTATTTTGGGGTTTTATTTTCATCAAGGATTTTATTAAAATATTTTTATCCGTTTGTTTAAATACTAGAAACATATTTTAAATAATAATAATCTACAAATAATTCTTTATTCTTAGCTTTAGGTAAATTAAAATAAATTTTAGTGGCATTAGATTTTAAATCTATAATCTTCTTTGTTAAATTATCATTATGTACAAGGATAGTATCATAAGATTTTATTATTTTCCTATAGTCTTTCTTCCAAGGATTCATATTTACATTGTAAAAAAAATATTCATTTAACCCATAAAAAGAATGTTTTTTCAAAAGAGAGTTCAAAGAGTAAGGGGATTTTACCTCATTGTTATAAGCAATGAGGCATAAAATTTTATGCTCAGACTATGAATTTTTAAAAGATTTATCATGTGAACCAGAAGAATTACTCATGGTACCTTTTTTAGATTTTTTCCCTTTCCTTTCATAATTGGATTTCCTTTCAGTAGTGAGTAATGGATAGTTATATTTTGAATGAATTCATTACCTACATTAACAGTCTCTTTTTTCATCAGAAACTTTCATTTTCTATCTGTACAGCATTTTAAAATTTTCAATATATCTAATAAATCATTGGATAAATTTGCATAAAATGGATTAGATTATTCATACAATATATTATTGAGTGTGGATTTTTATTGTTTGGTATTATTTTTAGCTTGAACCTAAATCTCAATTTTTTTACATCATTAAGGTCTTAATCAACTACATCATTTTCAAATATTTTATTTATGGTTACTATCATACAACTTCAAATATTACATTTCACATAAGAGGTAGTACATTAAGTAATTTTAACATTTGATCTTATTATGGAATGAGATCTCCCAAAGTAGTAACATTATTGATAATCTCTATCAAACATTCATCCATTTGGTTAATATTTTCAGTCTCGTCCACTCTAAAATTATTGAACATTAGATTCAGAGTAGTGTATCTTAATTACCAGATATTTCTTGTTCCCTCATAAAAAACAACAATAGTCTTCCATATCTCATATGTATTAGAACATTGATATACATGATTAAATGCTTATGTTCCTAAATCTCACACTATAGAATTCATAGATTTTGATTTGAGATCATATTATTTTTCTTGATTAGTAATCAAATATTTAAAATATTATTTAGGAATATCATAATTATTTACAACATATAAATAAACAATTATTCCATGATATTTCCATAAAGTAACCATACTGGTGTTCCAGGATGAATAATTATCACCACTGAAGTAAGGAGTATTAATTATCAACATACCCTCTCTAGAATCGTCTATTTCAAGATGAATTCTTCAAAATATTTAACATATTCTTGTTAGAGCCTAAAAGTATTACTGAGGGAACTCTAATACAACTTACTAATATCGGATAGGGAAAAAAATATACTAGTAGACTCATTCCTTTGATACCAATTTTTGGTCATTATAGAAATAATAAAGAAAAAGACACAAAAGGGTGGTGAATTTTGGTTTTCAAAGTCTTAGACAGATTTATAACACCTCTCTTATTATGAAAATAATCCTTCTTTTTCACTTAAAGATGAGTGATCAGCAGAAATAAATGAAGGAATTAAAGACAATGATGAATAGTGGTTTTGGGTCAAAAGATCCCTTAGTCCACTCCATTAACACTCAACTCCACGAGATCGGTGATATCACTATCAGGTGATCTTATCCATAGACCATGAAAATCACAACTAATTACATGGATTTTCTACCTTACAAGAAGACATTACAAAGCCATCTTGTTCTTTTATAGGGAACAGTAAATCTATAGTTTAGAACAAGAAGCTGATACATATCCATGATTGAGTACGAGTAGTTGAAACTCAAATAAATCAAAAGAGTTTGATTTTTTTATGTTATAAGTTAAACATAAAATTCATTAATATAAATTTTAAGGTGAAATAAAGTCTTCAATAATGAAAAATGTTAAATAGATATTGAACGTCATGTAGGATTTCTTAAAATTGTGATAGAGAAAACACCAGATGGATGTATAAATATGTATGTCTCCAAACTATATCTCTACAAAAATCTTAATAATTCATACATAAGAATATTCAACAAAAAAATATTGTAGTGGTGACATGAACAACATCTATGAATACATCAGATAGATCAAACCATGTATGTCTCCAATGTATTTCTTTTAATATGATTACACAAATGGTTTTTCCTTTTTTATATCTCTTATTATATATATATATCTTATGAGAAAAATACTAATATATCTAATGTTGGTTTAATAGCTCCAGGTCAAACTAGATCTTGAAATATCATACAAAAAATTATGAATATTATAATTCAAAAACAATCAAGAGATTCATAACATCCTATAATACTAGTAATGATTTACATTCTTAAATATGAACCTATAAAACAAACATAACATGCCTCTGAATCGATAGTAAAATTTATTTAAACATATCTTTAATTTATTCAAGACCATTACATAAGTCTCAGATAATATTGTAGATTAAAAATTCTACTGTTGAATAGTCAAATGTAGGGTTCCTTCATGTGATGACAAAAAACCAAACGCAGGGTCGATGTACCATAAGTTTGTTTCCTCAAACATAAACTTGATTCTAAATGTTGGGTTTCTTACCCGCACTTTATGATTTCTCCAATATAAGGTTACATAGTAACTTTGGGTATAAGATTTATATCTTCTGTTCCAAATGTAGGGTTGATTCCTTACATAATGTTTTTCACCCACATGGTATGAATTGTAATATTAGAATCACAACCCCAAACTGAGCATTTAGCAGCAGTTTAGAAAAATAACACTAATTTTTTTTAATAATTTCCTAGGAGTATTATATAAACTACTGCTAAACAGTTAAAACTTTAATAAATGTGACACTTTCCCCCTCCCCTAACACCCCCGACCCCCGAACCCCCCACTCTACTGAATCCTCATATTCCTAGATTCATTGCTGCCCATCACCTCTCATCGCCTCCCACCACCGCACATCACCTCCACTCACTTTGCATCATCTCTTCATGCCTTGCCTCACTATTCCTCTCTATCCCTCACCTCACCTCACCTCCCCTCTCTGCTAATCGGAACCCCCACCTCAACACCCCTCAATGGTCGAGTGGTGTTTTAATGTGATATTACCTCTCATCTCTATATTTTTTGTCATTATGTCTCTATACACTGATTCAGTTAATTTTGGGTAATTGTTAGCATTGATTTAATCTAATCATTGATATTTATCCTTATTGTGATGGGGTTTTTGTTATAATGGGTATAATATGGCACAAATTGATGACTTCACAATCATGGAAGTAGTTTCATTGAAGTTAAGACACTAAATATTTTTTTGGTTTTTTCCAAAATAGGATTATATTGATGGTTAAATGGGTGTTAAATCATATGTTGTTTTGAAAGTATAGTTTCAAGAGTCCTATATTTACCATATAAGGGGTGTTGGAAAAGTGTTCATTGTGATGGTAGTGTCTGATGTGTTTTCTATAATTTATTACTATTTTTAAAAGTAAATATATAATTCATAATGATTTATAGTTATTTATTAATGTAATTTGATTTAATAAATATTTTGATATTTGATAAAGACTTGGATTCAGCATGTATGGGAATGGATTAGGTATGTTGGTGTATGATTTAGGATCTAACATAAATATTGATGTTTTTGGACCCTTTAATTCAAGAATTTTTTAGGCATTACCACTACAAGAATATTGTGTATACTTTGGTAGAATTTATAGTGGAATATTATTGTGGAGTAAAGTAGATATAATGGTGTTGGTTATCCTATACTTGAGAAGGTTGAGTGATAGTACATTGTGAGATTAGATCGATGAACCCTACATTTATAGATAATGCAGTGGGATGAGATGTGAATATATAACCAAAACTTGATCCATTAAAAAATTGTATAAGGTTTGTATGCCACCCTACCTAGAGTTATAATGTTTTTAATGGTATTTTTCCTTTCTTGGATTTCATGATGTAGGTCCTATTGGAGGACACTTGGAAATATCTTCATGACCCCCTTCATTATCTATATAGGGGACCTGGTTTAGTGATCCATTTCAATACATTCCATAATTTCATTATTACATAGACTAATGAACATATTTAGGTTTGTTTTATTGATTACAAAAAAAATTATCATCATGGATTTATCATCACTCAATGAAAAACATTCATTAGAACCAAATCCATTTGATGGTGCTGTTGGTGAGACTTATGACAATGACTTGATCACATAAAAAATATGCATTTGATAGTTGTCTACTTCCTTGATTTTAATTTTTATTCAATTTAAATTTAAATAATTGAATGACCAAATAATGTTATCATAATAAATGTGGATGCATGGGTCTCTATAAATCACTTAGGAAATAGAAAAATGTAAAGATTTTTATTTTCTCAATTTGATTATTTCTATTGGGCTATTATAATTTCAATATTTCCATTCAATATATTGAACAATATGGACAGAGGAGGGGTGTATTTATTGTTGATATAGTGTGTCACAAAACCTTCATGGTTGGTAATAAGGCTAACAACACACTATTTATATATCTTTTAATCATGTATGTCCACTCTCCATTTAATTTAGAGGTGCACATTCTTTTTTTATTTTATGATTATCATTATATCTTCCTCAATGATATTGTTTTGTATGATTTTGACATTATAATTTGGAATTAAATTTTCTATGATACCTATTATATTTGATTTATCAATATCAATAACTGGTTGGTATCATTTACTATTTCAAATTAATTTGTACTAGGGCTTATTACACATGATATTTTAAATATATTCAACAAAAATCATAAAAACCATGTATTACAGGTCTTTTTAAAAACTATATATTGAGGGATGAATCTATGTATCCTATCAACCAAATATTTTAATATATAATTTATTCAATAAATAGAAGTATACATGAATAATGAAAATCATTTAATCCCAATATTTAAAATAAATTATTATTTTATAGAATTGTTTCCTAAATTCAATTTCCCATATTAAATTAAAATCATTGAAAATAAAATTTTCCAGGAGCTTCCCTTATCAGTAGAAAGTTTTTCAACTTAATAGTACCTCCACTGATTCTCAACACATAACAACACCCATTGTATGTTCAATTAATTTTAAGGTTCCATTTATCAATACATGAATATCTAATTCATAAACGAGATCAAAAATTTAATATATTGTTTTTTGATGGCTTGTTAACTAGGTACCATGTGTTATTTGAAAAATTGATATGCTAGTTTCACTACATGAGTTTGTAATAAATGTAAAACCACTTTTATATAAAAATATATATTGATAGGTTTCTTAGAAACCAAAATCAAATTTTGATGTAGGCTTTAGAAAACCAAGAATCTATAAATTCAATGGATCCTTGTAATATGAATTTGGATTTAATTATGCTGTAATGAATGTTTGGACAAATTTCATATAAAATTCCATAATAATTTTAAAATAACCATTTTATAACAGGAAATTTTTTGTGTTCCCAACAAGTGAAGCATTGGATATAAAATTTTATAGGTATTTCATGAAGTAAACATTTCCTATTTCCCACACACATAGATTTATTTGAATTACTAGATTAAATTTTAATATAAATCATTATTTTCTTTTTTTTCTTCTTTTACTATAACCAGTACGTATCCCTTTAATTTTCATTATACTTAGTAACTTATGAAATAAATAAAATTTTTTATTATCAAAATTATTGGTAGAAATAGTATAGAAAAAATATATATTTTTACAGTTAGTATGAAATACTAAAAACATAACATGATTTTCATAAAATCTATTAGGGTTTCCAGTTAGCTGGAATACATACACTACACCAAACTGAGAATTTAGCGGTGGTTTAAAAAACCACCGCTAATATTTTTTAAAATAATTTCATAGAGGTTTTATATAAACTACCAATGAACAGTTAAATTTTTTTAACAAACTTGACACTTTCCCCTCCCATGACACCCTCGACCCCCTGGCACCCCTGACCCCCCCCCCCCCCCCCACACACACTACCGAACCCCCGACACCCCTATGTCAATGCATAGATAATATTGAGACTTAAAAAAATAACATCAATTTAATTTTATTGGTCATGTAAAGTTTGATGCATATTTTTAGATCGGGTTTGTTGAGGCCTGAGGATCAATGTAAGTCTAGATTCCTGGTGTTTTTTTGGTTTATTTTATATCTTTCATCATCACATTGGTGATTTGTGATTTTATTACAATATAGATAATTCATGGAATTTATTACTTAATTTTGTTTATTTTATTGTTTACATTGATATGTGGTAGATTTAATGGGTATTTTTTATTATAGTATACTCTAATTTGATATATTTTTTCCACCATAGAATATGGATTAGTACCTTGAAACAATTTTTCAGCCACATTCATATGTGTTAGAATGCTTGAGGTATGTCGAACCTCATCTCATATGATGATTCTAGAATTAGAAATTGCAATGTGAAATCATAGCATGTAGTTTACTTTATAAATTGGGTAGATGGAAGATGGGAATCTGAGGACTTTATCGAATCTTATGATAGACCATATATAAGTGAGTCATGAAAAACTTTTCAGTGATAATTCATAGTTACCATGGGTGTGGGTTGTTTTTATTTAATTTTTCTCTTATGATTGAGTATTTTTATGGAGTGCACTAATCTTACGAATGTTTTTATTTGAAATTTTCATCTCCTCTATCACTAGAATGAGGTTGATGTGCATGCACCAACTTTGGTATATATTAAATTCATGACATATACATGAATGAATTTAATTATAATTTTAAAATGGGATTCATTTGTTTAATGTGTCAAAAAATTATAGAGTTAAAAGTATTTAGCCTCATGGAATTTATGTTACATTATTGTTCCCTAAACAAATATAATTATTTATAATTTTGGTTATTGTACTCGCAGAGTCATGAAAATTGATTCTTGATACATTTTTGTGTATTTATATAGGAAACCCCTATTTAGAATATTCATATTTTTTACCACATGTATATATGAATAACTTTTCCTATTTAGTAATTGTTATGTGTTTTAATTTTATTTTAATAATGTGTTAGAACATTGTGATTTATATTGTATGTTCTAAGACTTTTTCAGGAGAAATATCGGGTATGTTTATAGGTACATTTTTATTCTTAGGAAGTACCTTTGGGTTAAGGTATGACTTGGGGTGTGTTGGGGTGAAAATTTTATGGCATTGGAATGATAAAGGGTTGGGCATGGTTTGCACACATTTTGGACAAACCGTGTGCAAGATAACCGATCAGAAAATGGATTTGGGAACATTTGGAGAATGGTTTGCTTATTTTTGTGCCATTGAGTCCTGTTGATAGTGGAAGACTGCACGGTTTGTGAATGGTTTTGCCTAACCATGCAGCCACCGAGGTGAAACTATGTGTGTGGTGTAGTTTAATACGAAAATTGGTTTTAAAACCACCCAAACCCCCTAACCTCTCTAATTTGACATAGGATCAGGCCTAACAATTTATGGTTGATATTAAGTCTTCTTAAGGTATTCCATGGTGATTCGAACACTGTTCTTCAAGATATGAGGCCCAGATTGAAGATCTCCTCACCTCCCAATAACTGGATTTCATCTCGATGCTTCTCCCGTTCTTTTTATTATCATTTCTAGATCTTTTCATGGAATATATCCACCATTTCTTTGGATCTAAACCCATTATTTTAGATTTAGATATTGTATTGTGTATATAGATCTAGATTTTCAAGATCATCATTGCCTTTGATCTTAATTTTGGTTTAGAGATTTAGATCCAGAGATTGATCAACGACATTGTACCGCTCTAATTTCGGGGATTTTCCGTTGGGATAAATTCTATCAATAAATATAGTTAGGTGGCCTAAATTGAACTCCCACGGTCATGATTTATCATAAGTGAATGTGAGGTTATGATTTACTAGATTCCCCTGATAATTGATAACCTAAATTAGAGTAATTAGGAAATTGGAATTGAATTGGGTTTTCCTCAGTGGTGATTTGGTAATTGAATAATGGAAAAAATTAAGGAGGTATCTTAAATAGATATTTTGGTGATTTTTTATGGGTTAATATATTTTAATTGAGATATTTAATTTCTTTGTAAAGATAATTAATTGGGGGAAATTAATTATGAAATAATGATGTTAGCTGTGTGAGATAACTAATTCAGATAATTAATTAACTTCTATGATGTGATCAAATATGATTCATTTTTATAATTAGTTATGAAATGTTCAGATTTGATACGGATAATTAATTATGATGAATTAATTATGGAATGATTATTGTGTTGATTGATTAATTAATAAATTAATTAACTAATGGGTTATGTGCTTATTTAATTGTTAAATTAACTAATATCCTTTGAAATGTTTAACTATTCATTATATTAGTAATGTAATAATGTGAAAATTTATTTCAAATTCATTAATGATTAAATTTTTGAGATTTTTTTGGTGCTAGACATGGAATTTTAGACCGATTAGAAGTTGTGATTTAGACATGGAGTTCCTCCCCAATAGTTATCCAAGCATGAGATTATTGGGTTCTAGTCATTACTACCTACACTGAATGAGATATAATGTGATAGGAATGGCATCCTACACTTAATGAGATTTGGGGTGTTAGGCATGAAGACCTACATAGAATGAATATTAATAATGAATGACGATTCAGATGAGATTTTAGGGTGTTAGGAATTGTGACCAACATTGATTGAATGATAATAATGAATGATGATTCGAATGGGAAACATGGATTGAAACTAGATCTAATGTGATGATTAAAAATTAAATGAAAATGTGGTAACTGTTTAAATTATGCATCATATTTATTGATTTATGGAACTGCATGCACTATCTTTGGGATGGTCTCGTTTTATCCACCATTGCTAGTGGCCTACTAAGTTGTACTCACACCATATTTGGGCCGTCAGATCTACACCTGATCATACTTTTTTATTGTAAGATAGGATAACTGTAATTCCTTGGGATAAGTTTTTGTTTGGGATTGGGGAATGGTATAGGGAATAAGACATGGTTCAGGACACACTTGAGAGTCGTTGTGTCTTTAATTTTAGTTTCATTATAGACACTTTACACCTACATTTTCATAGAATGTTTTCCTTTTAGAAGAGTATTGTATTTTTTGGATTTAACTAAAATATGACATTGTATTATTCTGGTTATTTATATGCAGTTTGACTAAGTTATTGTTGTTTTCCTCCATTGGTGTTTTATTCTGATAATATAGGGTATTTTATTCCCATGAATAACTTACCAGACCCTCGCTGCATGTCGACACCCTTTGGCATACATGGAGGTGTGCTTGAGGGCATGTTGTCAACCGACCCGGGGCACTGTTTAGTGGAAACTAGGTCAAGTTGTCACAATGTGGTATCAAAAGAGATTTCTTTTCATTAGTATTATTTTGTATTAATGTTTCTGTTAATGTTACACAAAAGTCAAGGAAGAGTCGAGGCTTGGTAATGAGCTCGTGTATGGGAGTTGCAAACCAATGTATGGGAAAAAATCTGAGTACTTAGGGTGGGATTGTTTTGATTTCTATTTGTTGTTACAGTTGGATATTATTTCACCTTGGGTGACACACATGGGGTGTGATGTGATATTTGTTTTGAAAATTGATTAATTTTGATTCATAGACTAAAGAGGTATGATACTTGAGTCTACATGCATCATTCTATGAACTCAGTGTTGTTGTGACATGCATCATTCTAAGCACTCACAGGAAAATGGGTTGTGGGTAAGTTGTTGAACATTAATTATTTTCCCTTATTATGTGACTGAAATAATGATGGAAAAAGAGAATAAATGGGTATCTAATTAGATCCTTAATGA
The DNA here is from genome assembly GCA_963277665.1 of Viscum album. NCBI lineage: Eukaryota > Viridiplantae > Streptophyta > Magnoliopsida > Santalales > Viscaceae > Viscum > Viscum album. The sequence continues at coordinate 279,357,310 of OY728127.1, forward strand.
ATAAAACTATAAATATTAATTAATTAGTTATTGAATTAATTAATTTGAGATAATGTGTTTAATTAATGGATTAATTAGTTGATGAGAATATATGTACCCTGGTTAACCAAGACCTAGGAGTAGGACTTTTAAAGGTAGTGATAAAGAATTGGTATAGGCTGTATGGTGAGAAAAAGGGGAAACAACTTGTTGAAACTTTTTGTGTTAGTTTCACCACTTACATAAATTTTATACAGTTGTGTTATGAGGCCAAAGGTGTGTGTCTGGATTTGTATAGATATGCCTCTACAATGCTTGTTGAGGGAGATACTGAGGGTTATGCCTCAGAATGAACATCCAAATAGGGAGCTTGAGGCACCATTGGTGAAAGATGATGAGGAAGGTTAATAGTTCAAAGTGAACATTTCCCTTTTCATTCAATTCATCGAGAGAGGCCGAGGGTGGGTTCAAAAAATCACGTTTGAGTTGACAAGGGAGTTTCAACTTCAACACCCTCATACTATTACTGGAGAGGGTGGACCTGAGGGAGCATAATTCTGGATAGAATCCACAGAGACGATACTTGACCATTTGGAGACTCTAGATGAGAGGAGGTTGAAGTAGGCTACATATAAACTGTGGCGTTCAGTGAAGCATTAAAGGGACATTGAGGTATGATCTAGACAGACTAATGATATGTTATGGAAGGAATTTTTGGAGATGTTATTGGAACACTTCTATTCAGACACACTAAAACAAGAGAATGGTTCAGATTTTATGCATATGACCCAAAGAAGTGTGTCCATAATATATTATTCAAGATGTTTCATAGATTTTCAACGTTTTTCTCTAGTTTTTGAGGAAGAAAAGGCTTCTTCGGCAACACGATTTCATGATGGACTTAAGTGTGAAATTACATCCTAGGTGAACATCTTTAGGCTGAATAAATTCTCAGAAGTGGTTAATAAGGATCTTATTTCATAGGGGAACCTGAAGGAGGATTCTAGTACTAGATAGGTATTTGGAAGATTAGGGAGTGTGCCTTCCAAGATCAGGAATCATCATCATGAGAACCTTAGTCCGGACAGTTTAAAGCTTGGTGGACATTCGTGAAAAATAGTTTCACCAAATCTTACAAATGTGCATGGTCTCCTGTGCGGTAGGAAAGGTCAATGTCGTACACATTGTCCTCTACCACCAATAGAGTGATGGTTTTGTGGAAAGATGGGAGAACTATAGAATTTATGCTGGAAGCAGCGGCAGGAAAGTGCCGAGGGAGCAGCTACATAGATTTAGAGTGTGTGAAGGGGGTCTTCTACACCACATAGGTCTGGCAGCTAGAGTTCAACTCAATGAGGTGGTAGAGGTAGTGGACATGGTGCTTCAGGGTATGAGAAACCGTATAAAAAGGGTGGTGATACTCATTGGAGTCAAATGGAACCATAGGGAAGAGGGGAAGGACAGTTACATGTAGTGCAGCATATAATTGGGGGGAGTGAGTCTAGTCCATCGAAAGTGAGAGGTACTATTCTAGTTACTTCTATATCATCTATAACCTTTTTTGATATTAGTGCCTCTCATTCCATTATATCTGCAAATATTTTTAATGTCTTTAGCCTGGAGGTGGATTCTATAAGCGGGGTGATGAATAAAGATACATAGTTGGGAACAAGGACTGGGGATATGTGTTTATGGAAAGGATGTTCTCTAGAGATCGGAGAGTCCAATTTTCTTCGGGATATCTATGTCCTTTATATAACGAGTGTCAATATAATCATTGGTATGAACTGGATTATCACATACCAAGTCCAAATAGATTGTTACCACAAAAGAGTGACCTTTTTATCTCTTGAGGGTAACCAGTATGTTCATCTTGGAGAATGGGATATCCATGCAAGTTGAGCTGGGTCAATTACTTAGCAACTGGGAGAGCTCAAGGCCCAACATTCTAGTCTTTTACTGGATGATGGGATTGGTAGGTAAGACATCCTTCCACCAGTAGTATAACTGCTTCAAGAAGTCTTTCCGGAAGGCTTTTCAGGGTTTCAACCTGATAGAGATATGGAATTCACTATTGAGCTCATGCCATGGGCTAAGCCGGTTTCTATTCTACCTTACAGAATAGATCCAACTGAGCATTAAGAGATCAAAACATAATTGGAGGAGTTGGAGGATAGAGGGAATATATTTTCAAGTACTTCACCTTGGGGATCACCTATTCTGTTTGCAAATAAGGATGACTGGAGTTTACAATTGTATGTCGTTTACAGGAAGTTGAATAAAATGATCGTGAAGAACTGATATTATCTTCTACTTATCGAGGATCTATTTGACCAGATGAAGGGGGATTGAGTGTTCTCAAAGATAGATATGAGATCAGGGTATCATCTGGTGATAGTTCGGACCTCTGATATACCAAGAACTGCTTTCAAAACGATGTATGTCACTTATGAGTTTGGCATTATTCCGTTTGGGTTGAAAAATGCTCCAGTAGTGTTTATGGACTTGATGAATAATATTTTTCATCTATACCTAGATCGATTTGTGGTGGTGTTTTTGGATGACATCTTGGTGTACTCTAAGACGCATGGTGATCATGCCCAACATCTTGACATCATACTGGGTACATTGATAGAGAATTAGATATATTCTATGTTATCTAAATGTCAGTTTTGGATTGACATGGTACACTTTTTTGGGAATATCATCTCAGAAGAAGGTGTGGTAGTGGACCCATAAAAATTACAGGCGGTGATTTTTTGGGAGCATCCCAAGAATGTCTTTGATATCCAAATATTTTTGTGATTAGCTGTTAATTATAGGACGTTGATCCCAAACTTTTACCATTTAAAATCTCCACATTCATGTCTAAAAAATAAAAGGATATTGTTTGATTGGATAGGAGCATGCGAGAAATAGTTCTAGGAGTTGAATAATTGCTTGACATCAGCACCAATTTGGATCTTACCTGAGTTGGGTGAGCTGTACACAATGTATTTTGAAACTTCTGGGATCAGACTCAGAAATGTGTTGATGCAAAAGGATAGAGTCGTTTGTTATGGGTCTCGACAGCTGAAGCCACATAAAAATAGTTACCCTACACGTGACCTCGAGTTGGAGGAATTGGTTTATTCTCTTATGTTTTGGAGACACTATCTTTTGGGTGAAAAGTTTAGTATTTTTATGGATCACACAAGCTTAAAGTATATCTTTTCACAGTGTGACTGAAATCTTCCACAGTAAAAATTGGTTGAATATATGCAATAATTTGATTTAAACTGGCATGTACAGCCAGAAGGGGGAATAGTGTGGATGGTGCCTTGAGTAGGAACACTCAGACTCATTTGGTATATAAGTCAAGTTCAGAGTGGATGATGATGAACTTTCTGGCGGAAATGCATGTGGTAGTTCAGGAGAGTCAGGAGAGGATGACTTTAGTTTCTATAATAGTGGAGTCTATATTCTTGAGACATATCAGAGACAGATAGTATGAGTATTCATAGTTTTTAGAATTAAGGGAAAGGATTGATGGTGGGGAGACCGCTTCATATAAGATAATAGATAAGGATGGTATCATCTATGAAAAAAATAGGGTAGTTGTCACTACAATTATGAAAGTGCAACTCATACGATAATTTCATGCTTCAAAGTGTTCGGTACATCCTATGGTGACAAAAATGTAATCTGACATACAATGACAGTTTTGGTTTCCAGGCATGAAAATGGATATACCAGGGTTCATAACATTATTTATCACATGTTAGCTGGTGAAGGCAGAGCTTCAATGAATGTAGTCCTACAGCTGTTGTTACCTATTCTGCAATGGAAGTGGGATGATGTGACTATGGATTTTTTGGAAGGACATCCAAAGACGCTTATGAAGAATGATTCTATTTGGGCCATTTTGGATCAACTAATGATGGTATCACACTTATTTCCTATCTTGGAAACCTTTATAGTAGAGAAGTTTGGAGAATTGTACATAAGGGAGATAGTTCCTTTTCATGGGGTACCATGGACTATAGTTTTATATCGTGATTCTCTCTTTACTTCACACTTCTTTTAGGGCTAATAGATGGCACTTGGTACACATGTTATGTTAATTATGGCCTTCCGCCCAGAGACAGATGGGTTGTCGGGGGTTACTATACAGGTGTTGGAGGATATTTTGTGAGAAAGTGTTCTTGACATTGGTGGATCTTAGGAGAAGAACTAGAATTTAATGGTGTTCTCTTATAACAACAGTTATCAAGAAAATATACATATGGCACTATATGATGCACTTTATGGTAGACCTTGTAGATCACCACTATGTTCGCTAAAGGTGGGTGAGTCAGAGCTGTTGGGTCTGAGTCTCATTGAGGAGAAATAGAAGTAGGTTCACTTAATTTATAAACATATGGCTACAGCTCCGAGTGTGAAGAGGTCATATAATAATTGTCCAAGAAGACCCCTATAGTTTACAGAGGGTGATCTTGTATTCCTTCAGGTGTCATCTAGATAGGAATACCAAGGATACAGAAGAAGGGAAAGTTGGCACCTAGGTTTGTTGGACTGTTTGGGGTGCTGGAGAAAATAGGGTCGGCGGCGTACCGATTAGCACTTCCACAGAAATTATGAACTAATCATGATGTTTTCAATGTGTCAAAAATATTGTGGTATCACCCAGACCCTTCTCATGTGACTGATGTGGAAGAGGTTGACCTCAAGATTGATGTGTCCTTTGAGGATCATCCGGTACATGTACTGGGTCATAGTGAGAATGTGTTACAGGGAAAGACCATGTCATTATTTCATGTGGTAAAGAAACATGAAAGTGTTTAAGAATAAAACTTTCGAACAGGAAGCAAGCATGAAGGCTCAATGGACCAATCTTTTTGGTTTGTAATCCTAGAGATGTTTGGAAGTGCTGCTCAAGGATGAGTTAATATAAGGTGAGGAGATTGTAAGATCCTAAACATTTTTGGAGCAATCTTAAGCGTGTTTTCAGGTAAATGTTTGTATTTCTGAAGTAACTATGGGTTGGGGTATGACATGGGGCATGTTTTGGTGAATTTTTTAAGGAATTGGGAAGATAAAGTGTTGTGTACAGTTTTTTCATGGTTTGGCCAAACCGTGCACAAGATAACCATGTGGATAGTGGAAGTCAGCATGGCTGGCACATGGGTTGCATAACTATGCACCATAGAGCCATGAAGACTGTGGAAGACTGCATGGTTGGTGCACAGTTTTGCCTAACCATGTGGCCTCCTTGGTGAAACCATGCATGCTGAGCAGTTTAATATGAAAATTGGTTTTAAAAACACCCAAACCCATGAAACCTATCTAATTCAACCTAGGATAAGGCCTAAAATATTCTTTGTGATGTTAGAGGCAGGAAGAGGGATTACAAGGAAATTCAAACACCGTTCTTTGAGATTGGAAGCACTTATTGAATATTCTCTCTCCTCCTAGTAAGTGGATTTCATCCTGATGCTTCTCTGATTATTTTCATTAGCTTTTCTAGATATTATCATGGAATATATCCATGGTTTCTGTGGATATAAAACCATGAGTTGATATATAGATATAAGATTTTAGATCTATATCTATATACTCATGATCTTGATTGCCTTTGATCTGAATTTTGGTTTAGGGATTTTGATCCGGAGCTTGATCGACGATGTTGTGCAGTTGGGATTTTTGGGATTTTCCATTGGGCTAACTTCCATAAATAAACTAAGGTAAGAGGTCTAAATCAAACTCTCATAGTCATGATATATGATATGTGAATGTGAGTTTAGGATTTTCTAGATTCCATTGATAAATTATTTCCTAAATTGGAGTAAATAGGAAAAATAGAAGTGAATTGGATTTGCGTCAGTGGTAATTTAGTAATTGAATCATAGAACAAATGAATGCGGTGTGCTAAATAGATATTTTTGTATTTTTTTATAGGTTACGATATTTTAATTGGGATATTAAATTGGTGTGTTAAGATATTTAATTGGGGGAAATGAATTATGAAATAATGATGTTGGCTATGTGAGATAATTAATTGTGAGAATTAATTATGTGCCATGATGTTGACCAAAGATAATTAATTCAGAGAATTAGTTATGGTCCATGATGTGATCAAGGATAATTATTTATGAGAATTAATTATGACATGGTGAGATTTGATAAGGATAATTAAATGTGAATAATAAATTACGAAATTAGAATTGTGTTAATTGATTAATTTGATAAAGAATTAATTAATGTGTTGTGTTCTTAGTTATTTTTTGAATAAACTAATGGCCTTATAAATGCTTGACTAATCATTTGATTAGTAATGGAATGATGTGGAAAATTATTTTGAATTATTGAATGATTAAATGTATTAGATATTTTTGGTGCTAGACATGGTGTTCTAGACCGATTAGATGTTGGGATGTGGACAATGAGTTTCTACCCAATAGTTATCCAATGTTGAGATTGTGGGATTATAAGCACGATGACCTACACCATATTAGATATAATTTAATAGGAATGGTGACCTACACTTAATGATATTTTGGGTTCTAGGCATGAAGACCTACACCTAATGAATTATGATTTTAATGATATTTTAGGGTGTTAGTCATGGCAACCTACACCGAATAAATGATGTTTGAAATGGGGAACATGGATTTAAATTACATTTAATTTTATGATTAAATATTAAATGGAAATGTGATAACTATTTAAATTATTCATTTTATATATTTCTTCATAGAATATCTTGCACTTTCTTTTGGATGGACTCGTTTTAGACACTGATGGTGGTGGCCTACTGAGTTGTACTCACACTATATTCGGGCAGCCTAATTGGCATCCAAGAAGACTTTCGTATTGTAGAACAGGATAAGGGAAAGGTCATGGGATAGGTTTCTATTTGGGATTGGATCATGGGAGAGGGAACCATACATGGTTCAGGACCAGCTTTGGAGTCTTTGTGTCTTTACATTTAGTTGCTTTGCAGAAACTTGACACCTACGTTTCATAGCATGTTTTACCTTTCATTACAGTATTTTACTTTCTGGTTTTAACTAACATATGACATGGTATTATTATTTTTATTTATATGATTCTAAAGATGGATATTTTTTTTCTTATGTTGGTGTTTTAGTCTTATAAAAGAGGGTATTGTCACCCCAAGACTAACTTACCAGGCCCTCATTGCATCTGGGAACCCTCCAGCGTACTAGGAGGTGCCCTGAGGGCATGTGGCCAACTGGATCGTGGTACCATTTAGAGGCACACAGTTCAAGACATCACATATATAGATAAAAGATGGATCACATTACTGAGGAACACACCTCAATATGCTAAGGGTTAGGAGGATTTTTTTGGATTTTTCAATTTATAATTTATATGTTGATGGGAGAATAAGATGTCCACATCTTAAATGTAAATGTAGAACTTGGTTGAAGATAGATGAAATTTATGAAAACATGATATTGAATAAATTCCCTTCTCAATATTTATGTTGGATGTTTCACGGAGAATTGAATGTAACAGAATGGTTAAGCACTGATTCTAATCCATAGAATGAGTTCCCAACTTCATCAATAATGGAAAATTAAATGAATAACTGTATAAATTATTAATTGGGCATTGCAAGACACCAAAATCAATTTCAAAAAATATCAAAACAACCAATTGAGGGTGATACACATAGAAATGTGAGAATTGGTGTTTTTTAGACTGTTGGACAACCATGTTAAAATTGTAACATATCATTGGATCCTCTTTTTTCTGTGGAGACTAATTTAAGACAAAACATCACTAGGAAGACATATGCATTTCATGGTTTAGTTGATGATGGAAATCAAGTGTTGTATAGTGGATATTTTAAATATTCAAAACATTATTTTCTTTTGAAGTTTTACTATATCAAATGCCTATGTGGAATTATAAATAAGGGGACGTCCATGATATTGGAATTTTTTTCATGATACATTTTTTAAAGAAAATATCCCAGAGTATTTTTATGATATGAACAATGTTTTTAAAAATAATGATCTGAATTATATGAAAATTAATGTGTTTCCAAATTATTTTATCCATTTTTAGGGAGAGGATTCAAGAAAACATGATTGAAAAAAAAATCTTCTTCTAGATGGTAGTCTATGGGTGATTTTGGAAATCTGGAACAACATACAAACATGATGAAGAATAAAATTAATGCACCTACAATGTTTTTCTGTTACATTCCTTTAAATCATTGATATTAAATATTATCCATGTCATCGAATACTACCAAACACATGAAGTGGCATTCTATAGATAATAACAGTGTTAGGTTAATGAGATATTCAATATATTCTCTATCTGGAAATATATTTGATTCATTGCATTCATATTTCTTATCTGATCATAGGAATGTTCTATTGGGGTTGGTTTCCGATGGATTCAACCTATTTAGGACTTTGAGTACCAATTATAACATTGGGTTGGTTGTTTTTATCCCTTAAAATCTTCCTCCATGGATGTGTATGAAATAGTCATCTTTTATCATTTTGATTATTATTCCTGGAAACCGAATTCCTATAAATGATACTAACTTATACATTCATCCTTTAATTAAAGAATTACATGAATTATAGAGCAACAGTGTTGAGACATATGATGAATCTTCTAGAAAAATGATCAAAATGAATGTTTCTCTAATGTGCACCATTATTGACTTCCTTGGACTTGGGAATTTATCTTGTTGGAACACTTACACAGGTTCAAATTGTAATATTTTTAACTTTGATTTTTAGCTCGAATGGATACCTCATAGTAGAAAATTTTGATTCAGGTGTCATTGAATATTTCTCGATGCATCTCATTGATTTTGGCTGAACAACTCAAAATTAAATGGTTTCATTGATCGTAGACCACCTCCAAAGATGATATTTGGTTTTGAAATATTGTCACAACATGGAAATGTTGAAACAGAATTGGGGAAGATTCATCATTTGAATTATAGTGGGAAATGAGATCATAGTACATTGTCAAGAGAAATTAGAATGCAAAAAATGGATGAAAAGAAGTATATTATTTAAACTTTTGTGTTGTGAACATAATTTGTTGCGGAATAACCTTGATGTAATGAATATTGAGAATAATATTTGTGTAAATTTGATCTTCTCATTTCATACAGAGAATGGAACATTTAAGGATCATCTCAATGCTCATAAGGACTTATAAGAAATGACTATATAGCATGATCTCTGGCTAGATTTGAATGGAAGGTATGCTCTAGAAATTCTTGTAATGAAAAATAGGGATAAAGATACATTCCATCGAATTTTGAAACAGGTGAAGGTATCTGATGGGTATTAAAGTATCATATCAAGGTGTGTTTACTTAAATCATCATAGGTAAATGGTTTACTGATAATTTAAACCATTATGTAAATGGTTCACATATTTTGTTACATTAGTTACTTCGATTAGAATTGCATACATTATTACCTAAATGGTTTACTGATAATTTAATCCAATTCTCCACAATTTTTATACCATTATGTAATAAAACTCTACATCTATTTCATCATGAAAACCTTTAGAAGATATTTGTATTAACGCTTTGTGCAATGGATATGATCTTTCCTCCATCGTTTTTTATTACATGATGCATGTAACTATTCATTTGGTTAAGGAAGTTGAATTAGGAGGCCCCGTACATTATATATGGATGTATCCAGTTGAGAGTTACATTATTTATTGGATTTTCATTTCAGTAAGAAATTATTGTCACTTCATTAAGTACATAATTATTATTTTTTGTTTTATTTCACAGATATCTTGGGCATTTGAAATCATACGTGAAAAATAAGGCTCAACCTGAAGGCCCTATTTTTGAAGGTTATTTGGAAAAGGAGTGTCTTACCTTTTTTTGAAGATACTTGTATGATATTAAGACAAAATTTAATCAAGTTGGATGTGTTGAAGACACATTGACTCAAAATGAAATACCTAGGAAATAAAAAATATTTTCTACTATTGGACGATCAGTTGGGAGTTGATAAAATGTTACACTAACAAAAATGAAATTATTACAGGCACATAGATATATTCTACTAAATAATGAAATTTTAGATCCTTTTATTTAAGATTTGAGGATAAAAATAAAGAGACAAATAAGAAGAAGAATATGAAATAAGAAAGATATAACAAAAGATGTTAAGAATGTTCTTGTAGAATTATTTGAACGATGTGTAAGTTCATAAATATTTCAATCAATTTTGATATTTGGTTGATACATATATTTTTTAAATCTAATAATTTATTTTAAATTTTTTAGATCATGAATAATGATACTCGAGTAGAGTTTTCAGAAGATTTGATGTTTCGTTCTCGATGACCTCTAAAACAAGCTAGAAAGTATGACATTTACAACGTGAATGGATTTAGATTCCATATAGTTGATCGGGGTGAGGGTTTGAAAACATAAAATGTGCAATATTTTTGTTTGTTGAAGTTGAATACTATAGAAATTTGACTGATATTATCAAATTAATCTACTATAGACATTTTTAAGTTTTTTATTCAACTAAAATTGGGTGGATATTATCATGGGTGTTAAAAGAGATTCCTTTTAATTTACATCGATGAACTTCTATCACTCGATGGATGTTGGTGACCATTAACTACATGATCTGTATATCTTATCATCACAAATAAAAATGGTATATTATGTTAAAAATGTTTTCTAGGAATTGTGGAGTTTATTTTCTCATTTAAAACAAAGAGACTTGTATAATATGGGTGATGAAGTGGAATATTTGACATCTGACATTGAAATCCATAAACGTTATGAAGTAGACTTATTTTACCATCACGATATTGAAAATATTAGTCATGAAATAGTGGATGAGGTGTATATTGTAAGGATCATGCATTAACCTAACATGATTGAAGGAGAAAATGATTTTATGTGCAGTTATCCATTCATTAATTAACCACTTATGTCATTTGGGTAGTCAGTCTTTTTCATTTTTATGTATACATTGTTCCTTAGAATTTTTCATCTGTTATCATTTATATTTTTTCTCCAAACATTTATGAAATATATGTTTTTAACATAATTTTCTTCCCCCCTTCCCTAGGGTTTCGCTGAGTCCCAAAATTCTTGATTTTCTCGATGGGTGCCTCAGTCATCCACTCTCAATTTTGGAATTTTCAGAATCGTCTGCTCTGTTGAACCTAACATTGATTGCACGTTTTAGGAATAGACACCCTTCTGTTGATGCTTTTGATAGGTATATCATTGGTTCCTGGGATCTTCAATAAAGAGTGCTTTTTTGGTTTTATGGACAGTCGCCACATGATGATATGGTTCGAATCGGAGGCAGACCTCATTTCTGCTTGGTCGAAGGCTCCTCGCATCGTCAAAGGATGTCGTTTTCTGCTTTTACGTTGGTTATTTTATTTGCACATGAACCACGATTCCTCAGCGGGGCCAGTGTGGGTATGTTTTCCCAATTTTCCGCTGTTGTTCTAGAATCCTTCTATTATGTGTATGCTTGGTAACCTTTTTGGAAGATATGTGTGCTCTGATACTCGTACTAAAGCCATGTGTCATCTGGTTAACCCCCGGATTTGCGTGGAAATGGATACTTCTCGCATACCTTTTGACTATGTATGGATCATGATCAGATATGAGTACTGATGCAAGAAACGTGTGGTTTACAAGGGCTAGACATATTTTTGTCCTGCGTGTCATCGCTTGGGTCATGCTGTTGAGAACTGCCAAAGAGGAGTCCCCTTGAAGGCTTGTCTTCCCGATGACTAGGCTCCCACTCGACGGGAGGAGACTTCACAGGGATGGTTTCCAGAGGGTGGTTTGGGGAATGGTATAGGACGGAGGAAGCTTGAATCAGTTGAAGGAGGTAATGGGAAGTAATTGCAGGTGGTAGATGAAAGTTGCAGTAGGGTTCTGGTGACTCGTGATCCGGTACCTTCTCGAAGGTAGGAAGATGGACAGGGGACGGTACGGGAGGGGGTGCGAGGGTCGACTCGGTTCAAGAGGAGATGGGGTCAGATGGAAGGGGTAGGGAGATTCTGCCTTCTGCGGTGGTTGTTCAACATATAGATGTAAACAGTGGGTCGGATGAGGTTTCTCAAGGTGTTGTGGCTCCCATTAGTATGGTGATTTGGAGGGAGAGGCACAGTGGTGGAGTGATGTCTTCAGATCCGACAGTGGGGGGTGCAAGAGTCAGCGCTAATGTAGACGTTGCTACTTCAGGGGAGGGCACTGGTTTGAATTTATCGGCTAAACCTTTTATTTCTTTAAGAAATAGGTTTGGATGCCTTGATAATGGAAATACTGAACTCGGTTTAAGTGATAACACCGAAGGAAGGGATGCGAACGGTGGGTCTTACAGGGAAGAACAACCTGCTGGAATGCTGGGCCAAGGGGATGGTTATAGGCACGTGGTTAATCCTACTCCCTTGATGGTGGTGGGAGTTTCTACTGAGGTTTTGTGGCTACCATTGAAGGAGTGTAATACCCCAGACCAGAGGCTGGGTAATGACAATGGGTGTCCTGTTTCTAATCTGTTGGAACTGGTTGGAAAGGGAATGGAAAACTATAGAGGAGGTAAATAAAATATGAGTGGTCCGGTTTGCCGTTCTTTTAGTGAAGTTGTTCAGAGTGGGAATAAGAAGATGGAGGCTGGTGAAAGACCAGCATCTGCTACACCAATAAGGAGGCCTAGGATAGAATATTCTTACCTTCCAAGTCTGATGCGTACTATATCAGCATCCAACCACAAGGGAGAGGTGGTTGTAGCTTTGAAAAAGGGATGTGTTGTCAAGAAAGATCCACCTGATCTGCTTCCACTTGACAGCTTAGGATTAGGGTTCAAAGTAATCCCTTTTGGAGGCATCTGGAGTGGTAATCAGCTACTGGTGAAGGTGAATCTAGCATGGGTTATGGGGAAGTCTTTGGATACTATGATGTTTAAGTCTATGTTCGATGTGCTTTTTGTTTCTTGATGTTCTCTTGTTTTGTTTGATGTTATATTTTGGGGTCCCGACCACCCTTAAACCGGCTTTATAAAATGAAAAAAAAGATTGGTCGGCAGGCTTGGGAATGTGCATCTTGGTCGAGTGCATGGGATGGGTTTGGGAGTATTACCATCTGAGGTCTTTGGTAGGAAAAAGGGGATTGTAAGCTATGACTGGTGTTGAGAAGGTAAACAATACAACATAAAAATCATCTAGTTCAAAAAATTTATTGATTTTACGTTTAAATATAAATATACAACATTATTTTATTTTCAATATAATTTTCATATAGGTGCTGGGAGTAGGAAGTAGGGATGGAGATGGAGAGGGTGACTAGTAGAGTTCATCATTGGAAAATGATTAATGGAGTGGGTTTTTTCATGTATCAGTACATCCAAAGTGGGTATTTATTATCTTTTTCTTATATTGTAGATGGGATCGGGACAACGAGTTCCCTATGTACGTGTTGTATAACCATGTGTCCATATGTTGTGTTTTAACTAGCTATGGTTGTTGAAATTTCAATATGATCGTATATGCTATTTAATTTATTGACTCTATTTTACTTATAAGTTCATATGACTATTATATTCTAAAATTTACAAATTGTTTTTCATGGTTCTATACTATGTATGTTTATACTCACACCTTCATGGTCTTTACTTGCATGATTTTTTTCTTATACAGACCACTGGTAGATGGTGTCCTTACATGACCTAGTATCTATAGAACATAGAAATAAGTGGAGGCACTGACCATGTTTGGTTATCAGACATAGGGATCTTGAGTTGGGAACTCCTTTTCTTTTTGATTTCAATTGTTTCTAGATTGGGACCTACTTTCCTTCTTCTTGGTTAGGCATGTATTTTTCCCTTTTCCTTTCCTAGATATTTATCTATCACATTAATATGTATTTCTTAAAGTTTTCTAGATGATTTTTTACACTGAGAGGTTTTATTTTATTGTACCTATGTATTATTTTATTGAGTTGAGTGTGTTTCTATGTGTTCACATAGAATAGGATAAATCCTCCCACTTTAGTGATATTCTTACTATGTGCATGTGGTTAGCCCTTCAACTATTAGGGGTTAACATATTGTGTCACTCCCATCTTACCGGTGTCCTGAGTAGGGTCCCTATAGGTCACGTCATGGAAAAAACCCCAATGTTTTCTCTATGTATGTAATCTCTATCTAACCCTATCCATTATAGGAAAGTATATACCCTATTCATAACATCACATCACTACCCAGTACTACTGACCAAGGACTGTTCTATGTAATCTCTCACCAAAATATGGTCCTATATCACATATACATACAATTATATCTGATGAATATAAAATATAGTACAACATATATTTATCAGAACCTTTTTTCAATTAGAATTATTTTGTTTTCACATTCTTCATTATAGCTCAATATTGATGTGTTGGGTGATCTCCCTTTTGGGAGATTTTTTTGCTTTATTTGTGCATAGACCCTATTTTTTGAGCTCAATATTGTTGGTCTTATATAGGTCAATGGTATGTAATCGTGTAACTTGGACTATGTGTATTCTTTTCCATCTAGGTACATAGAATAATCTATGTTGTTTTCTATGATCTCATAAAGGGGTGGGATCAGTGTTTTATGTCCTAGGATTTCACAAATCATTTACCTGTTGCATAAATCCATGTTAGTTTTAATCCTCGCATATGGATGTTTAGATCATTTATGTATATTTAGGGCGATTTCACTTTTGGATAAGAATTTATTATTAGTTTTGAATCATTAATGACCCTTTGGATGAAAATAGTATACAAGATGGATAGTTTCATACTGAGAATTAGTTCATTATTATTAAATTAATTTCATTTTTTTGTAATTTTGGTCGATTTAGTTTTTACATGTGAAGCCTCATTTTAATGGATGTACGTCGATTCCATATAGCTAGCTGCAAATGTTTTTAAATTTATATTTTCCTTGGAAATGTGTTGTGTAATAGTTTAATGAATAAATGTACTTTCAATGAGAAATTTATTGAGAAATATATTGATTCTTTCAATGTATTGAGAAATGTATTATTGATTCTTTCAATTTGTTGATTCTTTCAATGTTTTTATGTATTATTAGTTCTTTTAATGTTTTGGGTCTTGTTTGATTCATTCAATGTGTTGATAAATGTATTATTTATTTCAATGTGTTATTTTCCATGGTTAATGTGTTCGTTCTTTATATTTGGTGAGAATCAATGTACGTTGATTCTTTAGATTTAACATGAGTAATTTTCCTTGTATATTGATGATATATTTGATGATATGGTAAAATTTTCATTGTTACTTTTGAGTTTTTTTGGCTATAGGTTATGGGGATGTAGATACTATATCTTGGGTTTCTTAATTCATGATATAGCGGCGAATTAAATCGCTGCTAGATATAGGATTTCTGTGGCTGTTTAAACTGCCACTATATTATGGAATTCTACTAAGGAAGTGGTTAAAACCATTGTTAAATATGAAAAAAAATTACACATCAGCAGTTTATTAGTGGTGGTTTTTTGGATAACTAGTTTTGACTTTAGTGGTGGTTAAAAACCATCACCAGATCATAGTTATTTTTTAAAGTGAAAATAACCATTAATCTAAAGAAATAGTCTCAAAATACGAGTTCTATGAATATTTATAGAAATTTATTCTAAATGGAAGGAACCACCATGTGTTGAATGTCGACACCAATTTTAGCGGTGGTTTTGATATCATCACAGGACAATCTTGAGGTTTTTTAAAAGTGCCGCTGAATGATAATTTTGTCGTAGTGAATATGCTAAAACATTTTTAGAATATTTTAAAAAATACTCCCCATAAATCACATAATATAATATAATTCCATAATAAATATTTCTATAAATATTAATTTCCTTCAATTCAAATAAAATAAAATTAATTTGTAATACAAATGTGGGTTTTTGTGATCTTGAAGACCAAACATAAAATAAAAAAATGTTGTCTCACTATATGCTCAAAACAATTGGTGAGAATAAATAATATTAACTTAATTATTATATATAAAAGGTTTATACATATTAATAATGTATTAATTATTTATTATAAAATTATAAACTAAAATTTAGCAAAGTCATTTTATTCTTCAAATACACTTTGTTCAAGAAAGAGTTTTTTTCTTTAAATAGAGAAAATAAATTATTTTTTGTAACTATTATAAATATTATATAGTTAAATTAAAATAATTTTTAAAAATTATAATATCAAATTAATTTTGTTGTCAAATTTTTATAATTTTCAAAAAAAATTAGTTTTTCAATGAATAGTGAAAATACCTATTTTTATTTTCTTTTCAAGTATTTAAAAATTAAAATTCTATTTTGGATTGATTTTGATTTATCATTTTTTCTTTTTTCTTTTGAATAATCAAATTATGTTTTTTAAATGGATTGAATAATTTTTTTTAGTATAAGATCAGTTATGTTTAAAAATGGAATTTTTACAAAAATTTTTTTTATGTTTTGCGATTAAATTTTAAAATAAAACCTACAACATATATATATATATATTGAATTTTGAAAAACAGGATACCATATTTTGAAATAGTATTTCTAAATTTAGTAAACAGTTATTTTTTGGGAGAAATTAATAGTTACCATAGTAAATTTTGTTACTATAGTAAAAGGTAAATTAGTTAATTAGGGGTAAAAATAATACGATAAGAACTTTAAAATGATGCATAAATCTAATAAAATGTTATTTTATGAGTATTTATTGTCCGTAAGATTCAAATTTCCAAATATATGGCCTTTTTTCATTTATAAGTCACTATTACAATTATAATATTTTATTTAAAGAAAATTCAAATATATCGCACATGTTTTTAATATCTATAAAATTTTTAATATGAGGTTACACAGAGGATATATTCAAAAATAATTATAATTTTAAATATAAAATATTTATCTTCATTATCATAATTTATTTTTTATTTTTAGTGAATAAATATTTACCTTAAATTCTTTTATAACACTGATGTTATAATTTTTTCATTAATCAAAAATTCAATAAAATGTTATTAAAAATA
The DNA here is from genome assembly GCA_963277665.1 of Viscum album. NCBI lineage: Eukaryota > Viridiplantae > Streptophyta > Magnoliopsida > Santalales > Viscaceae > Viscum > Viscum album. Next base: position 279,374,363 of record OY728127.1, read on the forward strand.
TTAAAATAAATATAATATGAGATAATTAATTTAATACTAAATTTTAATAGGTTAATATTAAATTTTAGGGATATGTTAAATATTTGGGATTGAACCTTACTTACTGTATTGATATTATTAAAATCAAAAGTAATGAATAGTGTCAATGTTGAAATTGATGGTATTTTGAAATAAATAATATTTTATTAAATGATAAAATATTCTTAAAAATATTAAATTCTAACAAATTAATATTATATGGTTCACAATATCCCGTATGATCTAATTATGGGAATATTTTCATTTTATTATCATGATATAGACTATCAAAGAGTAAAGTAAATATTTTCAGGATTACAGTTAAAGAGGATAAATAAGGGTTAAAACTACATTATAAGGGTAAGAATGTTACCTAAACATATAAAAAATGTATGATATTATTTCAGCACATAATTAATATTATATTCTAAATAAATGAATTTTGAGCCATATTAAATTGAAAATAATTTATATAAATATAATATTTGGGTAAATTCTAATAGTTCCCCCTTCCTCTCTTATAAAAGGGCACCTCTTCTTCACATTTTTTCAGACATAAAAGAAAATTTGGTTTAAGAATGTTATGAAAAATAATATCTTCCTATAATCACTTCCCTAATTCTAGTGTTCTTGGTTTTGTCAGAATACCGACCTTGGTGGTTTTAAGGTGTTAATCAAAGGTGGTTTTCCAAATAATATGTAATTTGTTATCTGCTTATTTAGATTTGTTTCTTCTTTATGATCTTAAAAATATTCTTCATCCATGATAAAATATTAATTCCATTTTTCTCCATATAATAATATCTTATTATGTTTTTGGTAAGTCCCATATCCATCTCAACTTCCATCAAAATGGGAAATGAATTCATTATTTTTGTGTATATAGGACTACCGTCTCGTGAACCGATGTAATTATTTTACCATCACCATCTATTAAGATTGTTTATAATGATATAATTAAGGTTTATATATGATATTAAGGACATTTATATCATTATTAAAATATAATATACCATTTAATCTCTTACCTTTCCATGTATAGAAAAATGATAACGTCGTTTCTGCGTACATGTGACTACCATATCCATGATGTGATCTTGTTCATTTTCATCACCACATCACATGAATGATTTATATATATATATATGTATATTTAAATAATTAATATCATATTTATTATATTTTTATTATTTTTAATGCTAAAATTATACTTACCTTTTTTCTATAATGATCGTTTAAATATGGAAATGTTACAGAAGCGTACGTACAACCTAAAGTCTCAAGGATTATAACATAATTTATTTTTCATAACCATAATTAAGGGTTTGATTTAAAATTATAATTTATGTATAAAAATTATAATAATGTAATGAATATTATTTTTTATATGATTCAATGTTTAAATCTTGTACCATTGTCGACTAACCAAATCCATTTTGGATGTAGGTACCGAATATCTTCAAAGGCTAACATGAACTTAAATGATTATGTAATTGCATATTACATATAAATGAGTGATATAAAATGATTAATGAACCTAAAACAGGTTATAAATAATTTATTAACTGACTTACATTTATTATTCCAGATTATAAAGAACGTATGTCATGAGTCACACTCATGGTAAGGGACTCTTTAACTAAAAAACCTCCTTTTAAATTTTTTAAAGAATTATTTTAGAAACTCTTCTCTTTAAAGTAAATGTTTTTAAAAATTATTTATGTGAATGTATTTATTAGGGACATGAATTTTTTAAAATGGAAATTTTCTAGTTTCTTTCAATTGTTTTCACAATGTAATCTCTTTATGTTTTCATGTATGGGGAATTCTTTATAAACCCACTTTTAATTGAAATTTTTACAAAATTAAAAAGGAATTTTTTTTAAACTATATGTCATGAGTGATTTTTTTTTAATCCATAATTTATTTATGTTTCCATGATAATATAACATGGTTATTTCTGAATAAAATATTTTTCTTTGTATGTACGTGGTAGTGTATTAAAATAACTGAACCAACTATAAAATTCACTTATGACCATGGTTTGGAACAATATTCATATGACAAAAATATGTGAAAATATCATATTAACATGGATTTATAAAACTATTTCTGATATATATATTGAAATAGGTCACCTATATCTTTGGTTTAACTATGGTAATTGGATCCTATCACCAGGTTTTCAATTATGGCTATTTCAAGCTATACCCATGTTTTAATAACAAAAATTGGATAATATTGCCAAAATGAAAACTATATAATTAGTTCCTCTATATACATGGTTTTAACCATATCTATTTCTTGATACAACTATATTTTAACAGTGGAAATTGGATGATACGTCCTTGGTTATATACTTTATATAAAATAAATAAAATAGTGAACTGATCCCATGAACCTCCAATTGATGCATCATAAAATAATATATCACTAAAATATTATTAGTAAAGCATAAAGAATAGAGATTCATGAAATTCAAACCCTCACATGGGAATTATCCCACTCTGATGGATGAGACATCTCCACTGATCACCACCAAAAACTACACTGATAATTGACGTTAAGGAACAATATATCTTTGTTTAGTAGTAAATATGAAACTGTATAAGGGATATTATCTAGTATCTCTCCGACTCTATATCCTTGTAAAAATTTGATAAACATGAGTTTTTATTTCATAGTAAAAATAATGAATATACAGAAGAATTAAAAACCCTAGGGGGATGACCAACACATGGATGGAACAAATGAAACTCTATATTCACTCTAATATTAATATAACAACTCACATAATATATAGAAACATAATGTTTCCCATAATTGATGAACCTTGATAAAGAAGAAAATTTTAGAATAAGAAACACACCTAATAATATACATAAGGGAACAAATTTATCATTTGATCTAAATGAAAGACAGTAGATAAAATCTGTGCGAAGGATATTGCTACCTATATTGAAGACATGAAATACTTATAACATTTAGAGGATCTAATTTTTCCAAAAATTATGAATGTAGAATTAAATTCATCAAATAAAAACCATTAAATCAATAATCATTAAGAATGAAAACATAAAAACAATCAATTTAATTATAAACTAATAAAATGAAATAATAAGACATAAAAAAATAACAAAACTCCAACATTGTAAAAAAGAATTTGATAAATAAACATTGTTGTTCCAAAATAATATGTCATAGTAATTTTATGACATTCATTAATGTTAAATAGTAACATAATTTCAATAATTAAATAGCCCTAGTCAAACTATAGGTCGGGTTATTAGAAGTGTGTAGCTTATGGAGACACACCATTCAAATCTCCTTGAATTAAATAATAAAATTTAAACTTATATATATATTATTTTACTTACAATGGAAAACATTATTTATTATATAATTTTATGAATAATTGTCTATAAAAATTCACGTATATATTACCAAATATAGAGAATATTTATTTGTCAATTATTTGAAAAAATTAATTCTTTAATTGATTCCGTTAATGTTATGTATTTTTCTATTCAATTTAGACAAGGAATGTATACATTTCATATTAAATTGAAATAATAATGGTTCACCATAGGTAAAAAAACATAATAATTAATATAATTCTTTATATCAACACTGGATAATTTAATTTGATAGGATAAATGTATAATGAAATATTTTTTCTTCCAAGGAGCTGACTATAACTATATTAGAAAAACACATTAAATTGCCATCATAAAAATATCCATAAAAAAATAAAATTTTATAGGAATAAAATATAAAAAAATTGAATAAATATATTAATTTTTTAATAATTAACACCACACAAATGATATTATACTGCGGGTGACCTATTTCTCCAATATTTCAAAACCAATTTTCCTACATCTTGAAGTAGGTATTAAATCAGACATGTATAATGAAAAAAATATAATAAATACATATAACTTTATAGTATTTCAATTAATTTTTCATATTGTGTAATGAAATATTTGATTAATTATACCGTGAAATTAAAAGTGAGTGTAAAATTTAAACTAATAAAGTTACATGATGTTGCACAATAATTAAAATGTCATTATTCATGTTCAATTTCTATCAAACCCATTTTAGGAAGATAAAACTAATAAAAATGGAATTGAAATCAAAATGTGATGAAATTTGTGTAACCTAATTTCTATAACTAAGGGTAGAATAACATAAATAATTCATCAAATTCAATAATGAAATAAAAAATATGGAACCATTTGAATCTGTTTCGGAAAAATTTATCTTCTTATACCAGGATTCGTAAATAAAGACAAATGATGGGATCATTTTTTTAGGCTAATTAATACTCAAATTAAGAATTTAGTTTTTTCTATAATAGTGTATGGAATAAACATAAAAAATCACTCAAATATAATTTAATTTTCAAAATTTGGACAATCTAACAATTGAGATGACATTCACTAAGATTATAATATGATGTGAAGTAGCTACATGGAAATTTCCAAACCACCCATCTTGGTTATAGGTTAATACATTTCAAATAGGAAAAACTAATTACCCGGTTTGTTGGAGTGACTAAGCTAGAACACCCTTGGATGCACTCCCTATATCTTTGCAGTAAGTCCCACCCCACCTCCCCTATCAGTAGAAGCATGTAGGTTTTCGTCATTATTGATTAATGAATTTACCAAATGTATTAAAAAAATAAGGTTGAAATAAAAAGATAAATAGTGAAATGAGAATTATAAAAGTTTACAAAAATTTCTAGAAAATGACCAAATTGTCAGAAATTCAAGGATAACATTTCATATGAATGAAAAATGATAACACTTTGAAATATGATACTTCAATGTTATTTAATGTTTAATTACGGACAATCGAAATAGCCTAAGAACCTAAACATGAATTAGAAAATGTTCCACCAAATAATTCCTCCAGGACTCCATTATAGTTGACAATATTATTATCATTTAGAAAACGTGACTATAAGACAAGAATCCAGTTTATATCATTCGAAATAAGTATTAATAACACTTAACACTTATTATAATTTTTTATTATTTTAGTCGGTATAGTTTTTTGGGTGTTTATTAGAATAATAAAAATCTTTATCCAACAAAAATAATTTAATATATTGAACTGATATAATATAAAAGATTAAAATACAAAGAACCTACCTTAATGTTTATTTAATTAAAATATTGGAAGATGAATCTTATATCCTCCAGCTTCTCAAGGTGACAATATCAGACAACACCACTCGTTTCATCAATATACCACACAAAATATCATTTAGCATTTAAATTATTTTCATAACCATTAGAAATACATTTAATGAATCATTAAATATTGTTACTATTTTATGATAACTTCAAATTGATGTAATGAAATTATTTTACAAAATATCAAGTATTCCAAGTCCTTCCAAAAATAATTGCACACCTATATCAATATTCAGTATATATGCATTACATTATACACTAACACACCCACAAATTTCAAATATTAAAACTAAACTAAAAGGTAAGTCATACACACCTAATAAATGAACCTGAAAGAGATAATGGAATGAAGTGTAGAAAATTAACTCGTTAATGTTCTGTAAGAGGGAAAATTAGGATTCAAACTATACATAGAAATCAACACCTAGCTAAAAATTCCACTTTCCATTACCAAAAATATCATGCATTAAATTTTTTTGCAAAAAAGGTTTTATGTATAGTGAGTGAGAACATAATCATTATTAAAAACCAAAAAATCATTTGTAACATCAAGTATTTAGTATTTGAATATATAAATACATGAATAATTCCAAAAAGGGGTAATTAAATTTAGAGCCAACTATGTCATACCATGGAACTTTATAACTCAACCCAACAAAGGCCATGTGTCACTAATTATTACCACATCTTAACATATCAAAACATGTTTAGTGATAAACATCTCATTAATCACTAAAAACACAATATATCACATCATTTATTTCCCATGAAAACTCATTTTGTCAATTAACCCCCCCCCCCCCCCCCCGCATAGCATGTGAAATCAACAGGGTAATAAAATTTTGTTCTCTATATTAATGGTCATAATTTTTGAAACCCAATACACATAAATAACCACTAATAAGATCTCAATATCACATTTTCTAGGACAATGTTAATCACCCATCCATTACCCAGTTATTAGTCCTATATAACCATTAACAGATTCATTTATAGCTTCATTGCATATAAATTCAACATGTAACTCACACTTTAGGAAACCCAATTAAGGAACATCATCAGACATTATATTGTAACATGCCTTGGAAATGATTTCCCCCTTAAAATCAATAACATATTCCTCTTAAACATTTATCATATCATCTATAAAATCATTTAAAGAATAATAATATGACACTAATGTAAGCTCTTTAATAACATCCAACCCTGTATAAATAGTTTTTAAGATAAAGTGGTGATATAGGTGAAATAAAATCATTAAAAGGAGTAAGACTTTATGTCAATCGAAAATAAAACCCATATTGTGGAGTGTGAAATATAAATTAAAATAATCATTGGAAATGATATTGAAATTGAAAATCCATTTAACAGTGTTTATGAGATTTTGTGGATGAATATCCCTCTAAAATATCAGGATTAAAGTCATATACACATGGAAATTGATTTATGGAATTTATTACATAATAAATTCATAAGATGTTGTTTTGGGGAGGAATAAACATTGATATTAATGATTTATGGAATTATTTCATTAAAGGGGAAAATGTGGAAATGAACATTGAATTAACACATTTTTACGTAATTTCTCTTGGAGATTAAAATGAATAAAGTGGATTTTAGAAATTATATCTAATGTAATGAGCTAATATTTTATTTCATGAATTTTTAAAATCTAAAAAAATAAAGTAAATGGAGGTTGAAATGAGGTGTAAATCATAATAATGAGATGGAATATTTTATATCCCTGTTCATATTCTTTAATTGAGCTTAGAAGTATATCAAGGAGTATGCACTGGCTTTATATGGAAACTTATATATAAAAAGGTAGCCAAACTACTTGTGAACAATTGGAAAATAACAACCAAAAAAGTGAAGATATAGAGTAGACTCATTCCTATAAATATGTAAAGAATCAAAGGTTCACAAAACACTATTTTCTAAATGAAATTAAAGCACAGACAAAAATCTCATGATTGGAATTCTTTGAAAACTAGTTTCTTAAGGAATATTTTAAAATATAAATTTGCTAGATCGAATAGTAAAGATAAATTATTTAATTGGATATATATATATAAGGAAAATCTCTATAAGGAAATAAGATAACTAATAGAAATAGTAGAACTATAGTAAATTAGATGTACAATAAAAACAGAATCCATATATTCAAAAGTAAAAAATTTAATAATCATTAATAGTTGCATTGAATAAAAAATGTTTTTCATATAATTAAATTAAACCAGTGATTAATTGTAAATATATTAATTAAAACGTTTTTAGTGGTGTGCTAGGTGAATTAATGAAATTGAATTTATTAAGAAGATTAATTGCTGAAAAAATCCTATTTTTTATCAATATATCAATAATGATTAAGAGTTTTAATAAATATATATAATTACATGCATGTGACACACCTATCATAATATGAAGAACATGGTTGAAATGTTAAAAATGAATTACTTTTATTAGTAACATGTAGTGAATCATCATCATCAAAGTCTTGAAACAAATCTCTAGGAATGAAAACAAATATATCATTAATAGATAAACCATGATTCTTTTTCACAGAGTATTTATATATGAATATAATGTTGATTTTATCATACACATAAATCTATATTTTTTATGTTAAGAATGGTTTTTTATTGAAAATTTAATTATAGTATATGAAACTGTAATATAATTCATCACATAGGCATAATGTTAAAAATATTATATTATAATATTTGATAATGTGTATGTATTTTATTATTTCTAGAAGTATAAGAACATAAATAAACTCTATAAACATGAAAATTTATTTATATTACACTATATCTATAAGTATAAAAAATCATATGCACTGAAACCATGAAAATTTATATTATTTATGTTTTGGTATATGAAATATTATAATAATTACCATAAAATTAATAATATTTATGTAAAATATAATTTTTTTATAAGAAGAATCCTAATAAATAGAATTTTTTATTCACTATTTATTATTTTATTTTTTTACATTACATATATATTAGAGTATTTTATGTATCCATTTTACTTTTACTATTCTTAACTTGGTTGAATGTTTGATTGTGATTTTACTGAAATCATGTGTATGAATTGTAACATAATTGAGGCTATTAAGGTGATGTAAAGTTATTAATTCTAGTCCTCTAAGATGTGAGAAATTATTGTGGTTTGAATTACTTTGTGAATTCTATTGTTTGAAATAATATGATAAAATCATGTTTTATCATTTTTGTTTGAATAGAGCCCCCCTTCATAATAGTATAATCTATTCTTCCTAGCCTTAAATTCAACACTCTTATACTCCAATATGGAAACTTTTTCCCTTGGGATAGTTATTTCAAACTAATCTTTTTGAGGTTGAGTTTTATCAAGTGGTTCATCGTATAACATTACATTATTGGAAGTTGGGCAATGCCTGATTGTTATTTTGAATTAAAGAGTGGCAATTTATAATATTCTATCCCATTAATTTTTTGATGGAAGTACTGACCATGATTTTTACTTAGTTTAATATAGTTCATCTTCCCATAATTTTTTTAGGTCATTAAAATATAAAAATTCTCCAAGGTATTTCAGTGGGATTATCCGATTGAAGAATTCATCTTTCAAATTCAATACACCAATTTTAGCATGTTTCCGCAATGAAAACATCAATTCTATGGAGTGTTTTAAAATTTACCCTCACATAATAAAGCGATTAAACCATTAATTCACCATATTATTATAGTTATAGTAGTTACTAAAATTTATTCATATCTTTTTCATGTTAAACTAATATATTAATTTTCAAATAATTTATTTATAGATTAATATTTATCTAGATGCAAATTTGGAATACAATATAAATGATGTCCCTTCCAATGTCTAGACAAATAATTTAAGTTTGGATAAATCATATTGTTTATGGGTTCCCAAAATAGAGCCTCATTATGAGAAAAAATAAGTGATATGATACTTTGAATCCCCAATAACATCTGTGTTTCAAAAACTAGGGTTGGTGTAGTTCAATAGTGGATGCATCAAATCAACCCACTATAGATATGGCATCTTCTCTATTTATACAAGTGAGAAATTATCTTTAATGGAATATATCCCAGATGTAATATATTTGTAAATTTGGGTGGGTATTATCATTACTAATTGCATAAATTGTTTTCGTGGGTGAATCTCTTATGTTAGAGTTGCATAATATTTTGGTCGATAAAACCAATGGTGGTCTAGAGTGGAAGAGGTCAACTGGATTTTCCAGTGTATCTTGTATCTAATTTTATATGAAGGTTTCACCGTTTAAAAAGAAATAATTTCCTTCTTGGTGAAGTGGGTCACTTATAAGAAGGGGTACTTTATTCCTAAATTTCATTAACATTTGGGTATTTTCATTAAGATATCTCAATATTGGATCATTAAAGTCTATAAATCTCATGTTTATAACTTGGAAGCTTCTCCCCACCTATGAGAATATTAATAATATCAAGTGGAGTATGCCTTTAAGGGTCAATAATACCTTTCCCATTATCTTTTATTATTATACACTGATATAATGGTAAGGTAATCTGTATATGGGAACCTAAGTCTTCAGTCTTACTTTGTTGTTTTTTTCATACTCACTACTCTTCTACCAAGGTGTAGGGAGAATTTTTAGCACAAGGGTCTCCCCATTTGTCTCATCATCGAGGATTCATTCTGCGAATTTATCTATTATGAAACCTAAAATTTATTATCTCATGGTAAATATATCATTGTTAGTATTGGTGAAGTATAGTGTATCATCCTGATCAAAATACCCATCATATGAATCACCTCAACCAACTACAGAGACTATATAATTGGAATAATTCATTAGTTTTCAATAAATGGTGTATTTTATCTTTTCTATATAATGAATGTTTTAAACCATTCTAAAGTATTATTCATTTTATATAATCTTGTGGGTAACCCATAACACCTAAACTAAACAACCTCTGTGTATGAATTCGATCCAGTTAGTTATTTAATTGAGAACTCCCATCCCATAAAACACCAACTCCCTCTGGGGTTGTTTCATTGTTACCAATGAACCAGCCTTTCCTCTAATGAGGGTGCTGGTGCTGATAGTGGTTTGGATAAAAACACATCCATCCTCATGGTACTGGGTTTTAGATGTTGGAAAAAAATCATGCATCCCTATAGATTTGGTTTTTCCTTGTAACATAGTTATGGTAAAGGATACCACCCATTTTTATTATAAAATCATTATTATTACATGAGATAGATTAACATTTGGTTCTGGAGGTAACATTCACATGTCCAATGTTAGCTAATGTGGGACCTCTATTGTGGGTGGTTTGGACATAATGGGTTATCCCTTTCCCAGATCTGTACCCTTCATTAATACAATGGACTCATGGATGATCATGTGAATGTTTCGATATCAATAGTATCACCTCTTTAGATCCCATGAGGTTAGAGTACATAATTGATCAAATACAATTGTTGTTTCTCTTTGATTTAGCGTTCCATTGGATGTCATGATATTGCATTCCTCCCATATTGGTTGTTCAAAAGATGGAGTTTGAATTAAATACTCTAAATTCTTCCATATTCTAATAAGTCGGGTAAAATTAATGTTTGTATAAATTCCCCAACCAAAATGTAATCATAATTAGAGCCCTCATCTATCACTCACTAGATGGTTTAAAAAATTTATTGGAAGAAATATGTATATTTTTCTCAATTATTTTCAGATATAGGGCTCTATGTTATCAACAAAACAGCAAGGGTTACCTACTCACATCACATATTAATCATTTTTATTTATATAATTTACCAATCATATAGAATATTTATCCACTGAATTGATAGAATGCTCTGAACAAATTATGTTAATGAAATTAAATTAGTATTCCACCATGTTCTTAGGAATTATAATTTATAAAGTGATGACTAGACAATACAATAATGTTATTCATTCCTCAAAAAATTCTATCCACATATTATCTAGGAGTGATTTATTTTTCAAATATGATTCATCTGGATACTCTAGTCAAGATGATTTTTTTCATATGGATTTTTTAAAGAGTTCATTTTTCATAATAAATCATCTAGTTCACCCAAGTTAAAACACTCAAATGGGAGATCATATTAATATTTACATTCTAGGATTTCTCTTATTAGTGACATGGTATCACTGGTTGATAAAGAGTGTTCTTTTGTGGGTTTTGGATTCAAGAATATTTTATGGTTTGATGGTTTCTTAAAAGCTTCGAGTGGATCCACTAGATAGATTTTGACAAAATATTTCCTCTTGAACATTGAATCTTCATGGCCAAAGGAGTTTGGAGAAGACCTTGAATTTTTCTTTCCACTAAAATGGGTTATATTATCATCTATTCAAATTTCACATTGATTTATTTGACACTATGATATATTAATATACATTCTCATAAGATTTTATAGCCTTATAAGGTAGAGATATTTCACTTAAATACTCGAGAGGTGAGGATACCGTGAATCAAATACATTTCCTAACAACAAGTTATATAAGAGCCTCAATATCCTTCAAGAGAATCTCATTTAGAAATATAACATTTCTAACTAGTGGAAAAAGAGACTCCACTAGAATTATCAAATAAATTCAAACAATTACATTAGAATGTAATCTTAAAATGGTTGGGGTTTACCTATTTTAACATTTTATATATAATAATTCATGATTATTTTTTATATTTTTAGGATAACTATAAAATTAACATGAACATTCTAAATATCTTGTAATGTGTGAATGGTGGAATGGATAGAGGTTGGGTGTATAGGTAATAAAATATGTTTTGGCTCTCAGTTTTTAGCTGATCTTCTATATCATGTAAATATTTTTGTTCCAAATTGAATTACATGATCATTATATCATCATTTAGGCCATATTTAATTAGATAGATTTTATGTCATGGTTAGTAGAGGTAAAATACTACATGACCAAGAGGGATCTAGATCTATTAGAGAACCTAAAAAGATTATAAATTGATGAGTTAAACATAGAAAAACTGAAATTTGATTTGCAATGGGATAGTTATTTATTATAAAAAATCCCCTCACAATTAAAATAGTTGATGTTGTATCTTTTTCACCCATATTGCTCAGTTGATAATTATTTTTTATCACTAAACTCTATTAATTATTAGAAGTTATTGGTTCTATATTATTTTTCCATTAGGAGTGTGATATGTATAGAAATAAATTTTTCATTGAGATTAACTCCTCGGGGGGGTGATGGAACCATGGGTAATCCTCTTTGTACATTGGAGAAGAAGGATTCAGAAGAAAAACCTTTATAAATCCATCTAACAACACTCTATAGTTACATTTTACACATTAGATAATGAAAATCCAAAACTACGAGAAGGTTGGTGAAATTTATAAACACCTTCATTATGGGAATCCATTATAGTTTTGAACTCTTATTTACTATAATTGATTATTTCTAAAATTTGTTCCTCAATTTTTATTTTAATTACTTATAGAGTCGATATTCCTAACAACGTATCTTTCATCATATAATAAGAAGGCTATGGGTGTGGGTTTCAAGAAATTATTCGGGACTTCATATAGGGAATATTCAAATATTCTGTTACATATAAACATATAATTCTAAGTATATATGCATGAAACAAATTTCATTACATGATTATATGGACCTGATTATGAACCTACTAATAAGAAAAGTGCATGATGATAATTTATATTTAAATTTTAACAGTGATGATAATGAACCATCTAGGAACCCACTAGTTATATCTCAAGTATATTTTGGTATATAGATGTAAATATGCTCTATAGGTCCGAGTGAAGAACCACAATGAGGAGATATATTCTCCCTCATTCCACTCAGGGTTCAAAAAAGTAAAACATTAAATCCAATTGGGATTAATAATTTTTTTTTTGATGTTATAGTGAATGAACAAAAATGGGTTGAGGCCTACTGGCCTAAAAACGACACATATTATACCATCGATAACCATGATAATATCAACATGTCGGTGCATTCTCACTAGATCCTATGGTTGGTGTAATTACATAACATCACATTAAAATTAAATTTTGTTGAATGAATTCTAATAACATAAAATACTGTGTTAAAAATTGAAATTCATGTAGGATGTTATTTAATGATTCCAACAATTTCATAATTATGTTTTATAAAATGCATTGAAATTAACAATCACATGGTTAATAAAAAACTGAATATGGATAATTGGATATAAATTAATGTAAAAAGTTATATTAATTAATGAGTATTCATGATCATAATTACATTATCCTACTCATATGATTAATATGATCACTGCATAAATTCATACATGTGAACAATTATAGTAATAGTTCATAAGAAAATTTAAATAAAAATTAAAAAATGATCATTTTCAGTATAAAAAGATACAAATACCTATAAATAGTATAAATAAATTTTCTAATATGTTTTTCAAATCAAAGTTGAGCACCATAATACATCTGGATGTTGTTAGGATTGCCAACAGATAAGTCTATGTAAATGAAAAACATGAAATCAATGTTTTTTATTAAAGTAAGCTCATATTTGAAAACAAAGAAGAAGATTTTAGTAAGTATACAATGACATAAACTAATCCTTATCGTATGTATAAAATCATAGAAAAAACATTTCATAGTGGTTTTATTTGATGATTTCATTAGTTAATTAAAAAAATAACCAGTAAAACTAAATTTGAAATCTAAAAAACTGATAGATTGAATAAAGAAAAATAAATCTAACATTATTTAAATAGATATCACCAAACAAGGGCTTGGATAAAAATTATCCCCACCCTTCATAACTTTAGGGTGACCTACACATTAATATTATCAATTACTTATTAATAATTAAGCATAGGAATATTATCGCTCGAAACAATCATGTCAGTTAGAAAATATTAAAATAATATTGTTTTAGTGTACACTTATTGAAAAATAAAAAATATAAATTGACCAAAAAATTTAAATCACCGTTGATTATATTTTTTCATGCTAATTTACCTCGATAACACATCCTAATATGATATCCCCAACTTCAATATTACACTTATAACCATTACCAATTAAATAAAAATAAATTTTTCAAAAATAGAAAATCAAAAATGTAAAAACAATTTGACAATGAATCATGAATTGATTAAATAATGGACACTACCTTGATCATAATTATTGATCATAGAGACCCATTCATTCAAACATTCAACCACACCACAAATAGTTGGCACAAACTCTATTTTAGTCATTGCGATTCCCTGAACCAGTTTCTTCAATAAATGACACACATTAAAATATTATTTTTTTAATAAAAATATACATTAAAAATGTATTTACATAAAGAATTATGGATAATAAAACTAAACAGAAAAACCTCCAATCGATTTCATTGATATTTTCATAAAAATCTTAAAGTAACTTTTGATTTTAACAAATAATGAACATATGTTAGTATATAGAATTTTTCTCTATGTAGTAAATCAAATATTTGTTATTTATGTTATGTTAATGTTAAATTTGAAAAACAATTGTAATGAAATTGTCTGATAATGTATTTTAGAAATGTAATATTACTTATTTATTACAAAATCCACTGGAAATGGAATTAAATTTATATAAAAAATAAATAGAATTTTAAACTAATATTCTACACATAAGGATGCACCATAATAGTATATCATTTTGAAATAAAGATATTTTGAATGAATATGTAATACATAATTTAGTGAAGTAATAAATTTTAAACTGCATGTTATAGATAAGATGAGATATTATGTACAATTTAAAACTAATAGTGAATTATATACCAAATTTTTTTTGAGGTTGAACATGATGGAATAGATCAACAATTATGTGTTACATTTAAATATTAACCTCAAGAAAAAAACGAAATAACTTTTTAAAAAGTAATTTATAATCAAGTGTACTATAAAATTAATGAATGTATTATATAAATAAAGAATGTTAGTATATTGAATACTTTATACAAAATCTATATAAATAATAAGCATAGTGAAATATGGTTGGAATACCCACACAGTAAGAGGGTAATAATATTTGATATGTACACTTTAAGAAAAAAAATTATGTAGTATAGATATAAAACATTAGTGTACGGAAATGTTGAAATGGAACGCTTATAACAGATAAAACACCCCTTTAGATAGACATAAACAACTCTTTTATTTTAGATTAGGGGAATGGGATGGAAAAGAAGAAGGTTTTAATTAATCAATGGTATAGGTCATTACCTGGAACAAAAAAATGTTCTAAACTACTGAAATATAGATTGTTTAATATAAATAAATTTTAGATTAATAGGATTTCAAAATTAGGATTTCCAGAAATAATATGGGGAGAGTACTTATTATGAAGGTGTTGCACTAAAATGTTCTATTGCGATTAGATTGGGATTCTACATCACTATTTCTAAATATTAGATAGAGAAACTATAGAAGGTATGGTATCATGCCTAGAAGTCATGAAATATCTACAGAGGCATGGTTCAGGGCATTAAGAAATCTGATGGGAGATATATCAATGGGGTTGGACCAAATATCTATTTTATCATAGATCAGTTTGAATTTGATATGTTTTACAAGAATGAAAAGAGATGTGGGATGTGGGGGAACCCAGGTCGTAATAGTGTTGGTAGGGAGTTGGGTAGGCTACATCGAAGTTGTGTTAGTGAATAGGTGGGATGGATGAGTTGGTGCTGAGTCAGAAGAGGAAGACCATCAGAGGATGGAGGGGGGACAGTCTTGTTGGAACTAAATTAGAGAAGGAGGATCATCAAAGGCAGGTAGTGTTATGGATACATCAGAAGAAGAAAATTGTTGAAGGTAGATATGAAGGGGATGGGTGACGATCATGAAACCATGTGAAGCGTAGATGTGAACCGAAGGGGAATGTTTAGAAGAGAAGGAATGACATGTAAAGGGGAGGAAGTATCAACAATATTTTCGTAGTTTTTGTAAATTTTTGACCCAAAAAAATATATTTTAATCGTTTCAAATTTTCTATCAATATAGGTGAGTAAATAGACTATTTTTCTAGCCATGTAATTTTCTTGAAGTAATGTTTTTATGACGAAATCATTCTTATTTTATTATAATGTTATTCTTCTTAGGATATGTTTATGATGATGGGTGGTTCAATTATAAACAAATTATGAGTGAGTCTATGATAAACCTCCAATGAATTGGTTACGTATATGTTACAAGTTGACCATGATAATTATACCATGTTTAACTGTATTGGTTACATACAAGTATAACTGTGAGGGTTTTTTTATGGTTGTTGTCAAGGATACATCCTATGGTAGTTGTGAGGGTTACATCCTAAGTATGTATGATAATAAAAAGATTCACCAATTTACCTATATAATTTATTTATTCTTTCTATGATTTTATAGAAATATCAATTTCTCACAAGGTATTTAATTGGGTTTTTGTTCAATATAATGTATATGTTACATTTATGGGTGAAAAGTATAAATTTATGAAAAAAGTTCATGATTTTTTAACGTTTCAAAAGAAAACGTTATTGGTTTTATTTTTCCTATAATAGTTCATATGAAATTTTTATGAATAATATTTGGAATAAAATGTAATTTATTGAGTAAAAGAATGTTTATTTTGATCCCATTATTTATCTTTAAAAATGAATAATATTTTAAGTATTTAGGGACTAATAATATATTTCTTTCTTTTTATAAACCATACTAAGCTCTATGTTCTCATCCCACATTTTTAAAATATTTTTCATAGGGATTTTAATAAATATTAGGTACAGGGATTAGGTAAAAAATATGAAAACATATTTCACAAAATTAAAACATTTTTATTTTAAAAGGGTTTCCTTTATTGAAAAAATGGATACTGAGTATAAGGGGCTACCTGTAATGTTTGTGTTTACTATGTAATAGTTTTTACTAATTCTAGAAATATCTAAACCTAAATGATATTTGGAGAAAAAATGATTTTTAGTTTTAAAATAACTATAGTATGTATTGTTTAAGGCTGGGTCCTTATAGTTGGTATTAGATCCAGGTTAAGATAACTTTGGGGATTATGGTGTTTTCAGATGATATTATATTACGATTTATGAATACCATCATGTGTTTATAATTTTAAGGTTTATAATAAGATCAATTTATCCCAAAACTAGTTTTTAGGCTCTACGTTATGAAATATTATGTTCTCTAATGATATTCTTGGCGACATTATTTTTTTGGGGGTAATTACCAGTTATTACATTTTTGGATGCAAAATGAAAAGTGTGAGATAAACATTATGGACAAAAAATCTTCAATGTTGAATATATTAAGTTTATTTTTAGGATTTTGTCATAATCTTGGTAATTTCATAAGAATTACATAGTTTTAGAAAATGGAAGTCTGTAGAAATTATGAAAAATCATCACATCCGACAAGGTCCTGAGGTTTGATCCCACAACTGAAGGGAGACAAGGGGGTATCACCTACAACTGGCCTACATGTAGTCTCTGTTAGTATGATTGTTTTATTAAGTTCAATGATTTTACAAATGAAGAAAAATATTATTGTTTGGGAAATATTTATTATCTTATAGAATACCAAAGGATTGATAATTTATTTTCTAATTAATGTTATTTTGCAAGAATATCACTAAATGTTTTTGAAACATTACAGAAATAAGGGAAAAAGACTACTATGAGATTTTATTTGAGGAATAAAGGTTGATTTTCTTGGATTTATGATGTTTGGAAATGATTATTTTTACATGGAGATTACATGATTTGTGTATAAACTTTTTAGTATGAGAATTCAAGAGTAATTGATGTTATTTGGAGATAAATATTATAATTATCTTCTAAGATGACGTGAATAAGTATTTCGGAATTTTTTGTTTCAATCATAATTTGTATTGTTTTGAGAAATTTAAAGGATACATATTTATCGAATGATCTATGTTGTTATTTTTGTAATACTGTTTAATTTTCTATATTAATGAAGTTTTTCATCATATAATTTTTTATTATTTTAGTGGAATTGCATTATCTTATCCTAATTTTCATAAAATTACTAAAGATAGGAGGAATAAATCTTTATCATTTTTTGTATTTATTGATCCATAGAAGTAGATTTTAATGATTCAGGCATGAAAATGTCATCTTAAATACTCATATTTATGGAAATAGATTAGATTTTGGTGAAAACATATTAAAATATGAAACTCTACATTTCAATCAATAAGTTTTACTCATGTTCATAATTAAAGTAATTCCTCAAATCTATAAAAAGGGTCTTGAAACAAAAACATTATTTATTTAATTTTCATATTAAGAAATCAATGACCTTTTTAACACATCATGGATTTTTGGTTTTCTATTGGTTAAATTATCATGATGAAGTTATTTATCACTCTCTATTAGTACATGGGTGTTATATTTTCTCTTCAACGTCTATATTTTTTTTATGTAGAAACCTGGTTATTTTTTATTCTGGATTACCTACGTAATTCCATTACTTTATTTTAATTTTGATGTTTTATTAATCCATTTTTTTGATATGAGATTTCAGAAAAAGTATTTTGAACATTCAAAAGTATTTTATTTAGACCAAAGTCAACATTTTAGGGATGAAATTTACAAATAAGGATGGTAATGAATCAACTAGAGTTTTTTAAAATGAAATACTATGTTCAAT
This sequence comes from Viscum album, assembly GCA_963277665.1. Taxonomy (NCBI): domain Eukaryota; kingdom Viridiplantae; phylum Streptophyta; class Magnoliopsida; order Santalales; family Viscaceae; genus Viscum; species Viscum album. The sequence continues at coordinate 279,393,302 of OY728127.1, forward strand.
AGCCAACAAGATACGTTGAATAGAGCTTAAATGAATAGAAAAATATTTTTATTATGTGTCCATTATAAAATTTTATTTAATTAGGGACAATAATCTATATTAACTAAATTATGAAATATAAAATAGTCTTAATTATTAATAAGCAAATAATAATTTTTCAAAGAATTATGCATTTAATTTTGGCGAAGTCATTTAAATCTTCAAATACACTTTATTAAAGAATTATTTTAATTTCATTAATGAGAGAAAATTTTAATTATTTTTTGTAAATTTTAAAGAAAATATTTAATTAAATGAATATCTTTTTTGTAATGTTCATATAAAAACTAACTTATGAGAAATTACCATAATTTTTTGAAAAGTTGGATTTTTTTATAAATACTAAAAATACTAATTTTCATTTTCATTTCCAGTATTTATAATTTAAAATTAAATTTTTAATTAATTTTAAAATTTATTTTTTACCTTATGATTTAAAATAATCTATTTATATATTATTAAATATATTTTAAACATGAATTTAGTATAAAAATATTTTTAGTTTAAGAAGGGAATTTTCCAAAAATCTGTTTTTCATTGTATTCTGTTAGTATAATTTAAAATAAAATGTTAAAGATTCTATGATTTGAATTTTGAAAAAATTATTCCATATTTGGAATCAGGATATCCAAATTTAGTAAATATGCCACTTTTATTTTTGGAAAAAATGGATAGTAACCTCAGTAGATTTTATTACCAAGGTAATGGGTTAATCGGGTTATTAAGGGTAAAAATAATATGATAAAAACTATAAAAGGACCATTAAATTTTCTATAATTTTATTGGATGAGTATGTTTATTCCATAATCCTTAATTTTTATAATATATTTCATTTGGTTTCCATTTTTAATTTATTATGACATTTAAAATATTTTATTTAATGAAATGTCAAATATGTCACATTCATATTTTTAATAACTATAACATTTTTAATTTGGACTTATCAAGAGAATTTATTTAAAAATAGCAAATAATTTTAAATATAATATATTTATCTTCATTTTTTAAATTTATTTTTATTTTTTAGTGAGGATATATTTACATTAAATGTTTGAACAACACTGATGAAGTAATTATTTAATTCATAGAAAATTAAAATAATTGATATTAAAATTATTAAAGTAAATATAATCTCAAATAATTAATCTAATAAAAAATTTATTGATTAATTTTACATGTTATTAAAATTTTAAAATAATTTTTTATAAGTTATCTAGTTGGATTGATATTTTTAAATGTTAATGTAATTAATAATGAAAAAATAAACATTAATGATATTTTAAATAAAAAATATTTCATTTAATGATATTGAATTCCAAAAATTCATTAATTCTGAAAAATTAATAGTATAAGGTCATTCATGATCCTATTATGTGTTTTTATATTTTATAAAAAATATATTTACCTTCAAAGAGTAAAAATCAATCTTGTTGCGGTATGAGATAAAGGTGTTAAATAAGGGCTAATACTAAATGATATGGATAATAAGGTGACCTATAATTTTAAAACAATTATTATATGAGAGTATTTAGGACCATACTACATCTTATCTTATAAATAACACAATTTTCATTCATTCTTAAATCAAAATTAATTTATATTAATTTAATAATTTTAGAAATTATGAGAGCTACCCTCTCCTCTCTTTTAAAAGGGACCCTCTTCTTCTCCTCTCTTCAAACATAAAAACCATTTTTTCAGGATCTACCCAAATATCTCCCTATAATAACATCACTCATTATAGATGTCTTAGTTTATGAATAATATCAACCATTTTTGTTTTAAGTTGTTAATCAAAGGATGTTTCCCAAATAATATTAATAGATTTATCCGATTGGTTTAGTTTTGTTTCTTCTTTCCACTACTCCAATTATTCTTCAACCATGATAAAATAATTACACCAGTATAATCCATATACTAATATTTTATTATTTTATAGTCGTTACCCATATTAATATCTATTTAGATCAAATGGTAAATAATTTCATGGTTCTTGTATAATGCTGAAAACCCTCTCACAAACTGACATAATTTGTTTTCCATCATCATCTCCTAAGACTAGTTATAATGATGTAATTAAGGATTGTATCTGATATTTGGTACATATTTATGATTATTAAAATATAATATACCATTAAAAATAATTACTTTAAATTCATATAATAATGATAACGTCATTCTTGCGTATATTTGCACTACCAACACAATGAAGCGATGTGATTAGTTTTCATCCCCACATAACATGATTAATATATATATATATAGAATTTATATCATATTTATGATTTTATTCTAATTATATTAAGTAATAATTAGACTTAACTTATTTTGATAATGATCTTTGAAAAATGAAAACGTTACTCATTTGTATGTACGACATACCGTCTCCATGATTACAACGTAATTAATTTTTCATAACCATTTTTAATAGTTTTATTTAAAAGTATAATTTATGTATAATAACAATAATTATGTTGTGAATATTTTTCTAGATATAATTTTACATCAAAATCCTTGACCATAGTCGACCTGCCAAGGTCGTTTTGGATTAAGGTATTGAATATCATCAAACATTTGATGTTTACCTAAATGATTATATAATTTTATAACATATAAATTAGTGATATAAAAGGAATAATAAACATGAAAAAGATTCTCAAGAGATTATAAATTATCCTACATTTATTATTTAGTAAGATAAATAATGTATGAGGTGATTCAAACTCAAGGTAAGGGAGTCTCTAACTAAAAACCTCTTTTTAAATGTTTAAATGGATTATTTTCTAATTATGTCTCTTTCATGTCAATATTTTTCAAAAATATTTTTATTAATGTTTTTAATATGGACAATAATGTTTTAAAAATGTATTTTTTTAGTTTCTCTTGGTTTTTTTTAAAATATTCATTTTATGGCTATATGTTAGAGATATTCTTTTTATATTCATCTTTTTGAGATAAATTTTACAAAACTCAAAAGGGTTGTTTTTTTAACTTATACAGTATGAGATGGTTTTCTCATATTCATGATTACTTAATGTTTTCAAACATTATTTATAGGGAAGAATAGTTATTTTCAATGAAATTTTATCTATTTTAATGGGTGTAGTATTCTTTAAAAAGATGTGATTTTCATGAAGGAAAATTTTTATGATAAAATCATTCATGTTTTATGATTTTATTTATAGTTATTGGGTATTGTTTATGGCTATTGGTAGTTATATTAAAAACCAAATATGGGTGGGTCCATGATGTCCATTAACATATTGAGTATGTTTATGTTGTATGTTTACCATGATAGTTATTCCATGTATAACTTCGATAGTTACATATAAGTATAATCATGATGGTTATTTCGTTGTATCCATGAGGGTTGCATCATATAGTAGTCACTATGGTTAAATCATAAGTATGTATAATAATAAAATGATTCCCTAAGTTACCTGTAATATATATTTATTCTTCACATGTTTTTACATAAATCCCATTTTTTCACAAGTTATGTTACTCGATTTATTATCCAAGAAAAGTATATTTAATTTTTAAGGGTGAAATATATAAATTTTTTAATAGTTTTAATGAGTTTATAATGTTTTCATAGAAACCATAACTGGTTTTAATTATCTATTATTATTTATTATGAAATTTTCTATGAAAAATATCATCTACAAAAGTGAGTTATTGGGTAAAAACTTTTTATTTTGAGACGAGTTCTTATTTTGAAAAAGGAACATTTTTATAAGTATTTATGAACTAAGGATTTATTTCATTCTTTTTATTACCCATACCGATATTTTTGTTCCCATACCATGTTTTTATGGAATATTATGGAATAGTATGAGGTCAATATTGGACTTTTTAATATATTTCATGAAAAGAAAACATGTTTTATTTTAAAAGGGTTTTATTTGGTGGAAAAACTAATACTGAGTATAAGTTTCTACATGTAAGGTAAGGGTTTACTATGTAAATGGTTGTCCTAAATTTATCACCATTGGTTCTTGGTATGTAAGACCTTTTATGTATTTTTATGTAGTTAATGTGGTTGGGTAATGTTTGGGAAAGTTTGGGAATGTTTTGGAATGGTTTATGGCTTTTCTAAGGGCGCATGGTTTGAGCATGGTTAAGGGAAACTGTGTAGAATCCATAGGTAACTGTGCAACATGAGGCATTGGTATTCCCATGGTTTGTGCCCAGTTTGTCTAAACGTGCAGATAACCCCTTGGATAGTAGCATGAGCCTAGTTAGTTTATAGTTTTTTTAATCGTGTGATATAATTGTGAGTGACATAAAAAAATGTTCTTTTAAAAATGGGACCAATTGGTATTTTCCAAAAACACATTATTTTTTCCACAAATCTAACCCCATATATTAATTTGGGTAACAAGGTTTATAGGTTCTCTACCACTCATTTTTGAGGTGATTCGTAGGGTTTTCAAGATGTGGTGAAAGTGATTCTTCTTCGGTAAGTCTCCACTCTTGGATCTTTCTCGGTTTCCCATAGATCTACATATCTTCATATATTACTTTTCTTAATCTACACCCATCACAAATAGATATATGGTTTTTATTTCCTAAAATAATGATGGTTGGTCATTTTGATGTTAAACAAAGATATTTAAGGTGATTTTAGTGGATATTTCACCCAGATTTTTGGGGCAGTTGTGTGTTGGTCAATTTCACCAAAACCCTGTTGTAGGTGGCTTCTCACTCGACTAAATTTTTCTAGAACTATAATCCATGTATTTAATTAGTTTGTTTTTCTTGATTTTTTTTATTATTATTTGTGAATATTGATGGAAATTCAATTTGTGATGATTTTGGGATCATGGGGAAAATATGGTATTGCGGTGAAATGTTCTTGATATTGGATTTTAAAATGCCGAATTTGAAATTTGTTTTTTGGGTTGATTTATAAAAATGGTTTTCAATAAAAGGGCTTGTTTTATTTTAAGGTATTGTGGAATGGATAATATCCTTTGGGATTTATTGGGTTGGAAAAGGTTGTTTTCATAATTTTATGGACTTGGTGTGGAATAAGCATTTTTGTTGGTTAAGTATTTGTGCATGTGATTGAAATGGATGCCAGGTGGGTAAGGAGTACCACTATAAAAAGGGGATGGATAGTGTATGGATGGTCCACCATCAAGGATCAGTTGGAAAAAAGTACCACTAGATTGCGAAAGTAGTAAATGAGCATGGACGGGACGTTCCACCATGATTGTTACACCGAGTTTATTGTGTGAAACATTATGGATATGTTTTTATTATGTTATTGGATAATATAAATTAAAATGTTGTATAAATATTTGATTTTAAAATGGGTTATGAATATTATGTTTGATTTCCCTTGTATTGTGTGGATTTTGGTGAAAATGGCTTGGTAAGGGTGTGATGGGCATGCTGAAAATTGTTTCACTATTTGATGATTTATATAAACATCTTTATATAAATGTGTTAATGGTTATATCATAGTGGGTGCATAGGTAATTAATTTGGGGAAAACCTAATGAGTATTATTAATCACCCCTTCTTTGGAACTCGGGTGCTTTTGTAGATGTGGTATTCTGGGATATAAGAAAATGTAAAGCACCTAATTTTTCTAGCTATTAATCATGAATATTGGAAGGTATTGTGGTGCATGGAGCATAGTGCTTGGTGTGGAGCTATCGAGTGTGTCTTGGTTTCCTTCGAGTTTTTTGATGATTCCTCCTCTTGGAACTATGATTTTAGAATTTTATAGATTTATTTGTATTGGTTTTTGGGAATTTTTATATAAAAGTTTTGTTGTTTGGGTGTATCACGTTAATGTGTTATCACAGTTTACTTTGTTAAAATGTATCATGTAGTTTTAGTTGGATATGCCTTGTATGGTTGGTTTTATTATTAGGGAAAATCATTCCCCAATTTTTCATGAAGCCCTTGGCACTTATTGTGAGCCTTTGGAACATTAAGAATATCCACTAAAGCAAAATAGTATCTCACCACTTTTTCAAGTCAATGGGAATGTGCAGGATGTTACAAATGGTATCAGTAATTCAGTCTTTTAGCATTGGTTCTGGGTCTTGGTCTTGGAGTTGGCATTTATTATCATGTCATTCCTTGAGGTGGGATGGTAGCAAGGATTAAGATTGTAGGAACATGAAATGTCTAGCATAAATGTATATAGCTAACCCTTTATATTGAACATCATGTTACCAGGTAGTTGGGGTAAATAATTGTTTTAGAGAAACTAATAAGAATAGGAAATCTCATTATCATGGGCGTCGACAATGAGTTGAGCATGATATTCATGGTAGAAATAACTTCCCACTAAGATGCATTTTTCATTGGCATAATAAATTATGTTTGGTATGTACACATGGACTTGCGAAAAATCTAAAAATTATTTTCTAATGATTGGATTTGAAATGTGGATAGTTATGGTATTTTTGAAATTGTCAGTTTTCAAAAACATGGTGGATTTTTCTTTCACAAATGGTACAACATGGGAAATTTGAACATATAGAATGTTTAGTTGTCATATTTGCAATATAGTTGAATTTGAAATTGTAATCCTTTTCTTGTTAAGGAAGTAAGACTTATGGATGTTTTTGTGTTGATTGAAATGGAATTAAGTAGGTGTCATAGAGACCAATAAGAGGATCCTTCTGAGAATGTGGTAGCACCATAGCCCTAGGTGAAGAAGAATCTATTTCATTTTATAGTTCAATATATCTAATCTATGGAAAGTGGGAAAAAATAGGATGATCCAAAGCATGGGTATCATGTGATTCAGTTTCAAAATTAGATTCCACAAATCATTAGGGTTGATTCGGATCCGGAAAAGGAAAGGGCATGGTTGAACAGGATAAATAGGATATTTGAATTCCTTGGAACACCTATGGAGATAAAAGTGATATTAGTAATGTACATATTGGAAGTTCTTCCGCATCCGTAGTGGGAGATGGCGGTGCAATCAAGAACGGACCAAAGTATGACTTGGGAGGGGTTTAAGGAATTTTTAAAAAACAATTCTACCCTCATACATTCTGAATTCATCACACAATAGATTTCATTTTAAAAAAAATTAAGATAACTCTCAATAATGGAATATGAGGCTAATATTATGAACTTAGTATAGTGTGCACCTGAGGTGGTGAGTAGAACACCATTGAAATCACATATTTTTTCAAATCGGTTCAGGTAAGAAATTAATTCTAAACTCTTTGTGTCATTTGTAATTGATTACATGGAAATAGTGAATAGACTAATAGTGGATTCATAGGATATTTTGTGGGCTACATGCAGGGGAAGCATTTTAGTACCCATGGAAAATGGTGGGAACTCTAACTTTGGGATCAAGAAGTATATGGAAAGTTATTTCCAGGCTGGGAGTATGACTTAGAATATAATGGCTTGATTATTGAATCCTCCTCTGAATTGTTAGAGTATGTTGGGATTTCTTTAGTGTGGTTATACATGACACGTAAAATGGGCGTTTATGGAACAGCCTTGAGCATGTCATAATTGTAATCATTTGGGGTATCATCAGTATTATTGTCATACTACTCTACGGTCAGGTATTTGTGACACTCTTCAGGGATCACAGGCATCATATGCCTCAACGGGAAGCTGTTGAAACATACCCCTCATTAGTAGAGAAAAAAATTCATGGTTATTATAGGAATACCATGACTCATCAGTATGGTAATAAATACCAGAGTGTGGCAAGAATGTTGTTATTTGGAACTAATCAGGCTATGATGGATTATCAGTCCGGACCATCCATAGAGTCTAGTATAATTCATTTAAACTCTACCAGGATGTATGTGTTGTTTGATACTACTGTGTAACATTATTTTATTTCTTATCATGATTTTAGTTTGATGGGTTTTAGTGTGGAAATGATGCCTTAAATTTTAAAACATTAAACTCCTCTTGGTCAAAAACAATTTTCATCCATCCTATGTAGATCATGTTGTATAGTTGTGGATGGGGTCGACTTGATGTGGGATTGTTCAATGATTAGGATATATTTTTATGATATAATCCTATGAAAGGATTGCTTGGAAATTATTAAGACCCACATCGATTGTTATGTGTGAATGGTCGGTTTCACGATGGGTGACGGTGTCAGTCATCTCTTTAGAGGAGAGAAATGTATGAAGGTGGGAGAAACTAGCTTGTTGGAACTAGTTGTCGCAACAATATTGTATCAGTTGGTGGATTTTTCCATTACATTGATGGAAGTGGTTGAGAGAATTATTTTCCTGATAGTAATTCATCAGTTTCTAGATGTCTGTCCGGAATAAATCTTAGAGTTATCACCTTTGAGAAAAGTGGATTTTATGATTGATCATTTTTTGGGGATGAGTCATTTATTACTTACATCTTATTAGATGTAACCAAAATAATTTAGGGAATTGAATGTGTAGTTATAGGAGTTAGAAAAAAAAAAATTCATTCAACATAGCACATCTCTATGGATAACACTAGCTGTTTCCGTTAAAAAGGTGGATGGAAATATGTGGTTTTGTGTTAATTTTTGTAGGCTAAACAATGTTATAATAAAGAACTGATAACCACTTCTACACATAGATGATTTTTTATCAGTTTAGGGGAGATAAGTGGATCTATAAGATTAAAATGTGATCAGGATATCATCAATTGTTTGTTCGGAAGGAGGATATTCTAAAAACAACCATTAGAAGTAGATACGGCCATTACGAGTATGTGTTTATGCCCTTTTTTGACAAATGCACACACAGTTTTTATGGAATTTATGAATCGTATATTTTATAAATATCTAGATTCTTTTGAAGTGGTATTTTTTGATGATATATTGATGTATTCTAGGAAAATGGTGGAGCATGAGCAACACTTGGAGATAGAACTAGGGATATTGATAGATCATTGATTATATGCCAAATTTTCAATGTGTGATTTTTCAATATAGGAGGTTTGTTTTCTTATCCATGTTATTTATTAGAAATGTGTTTTAGTTGAATAGGAATATATTGAGGTTTTTATCTCATGGGAACCACCAAAGAATACAATTGAAATATAGGGCTTCCTTGGTCTTTATGGGTATTATTAGTGTTCTAATCAAGAATTCTCACAATTAGCATCACCAATGAAATATTTTACAAGGAAGAATTTCTCATTTATATTGAATGAGTAGGTTATAAATATTTTAAAGAGATTAAGGGTCGACTTTCATCAACACCAATCATGGTTTTGATAAAATAAGGGAATGGGTATGTGGTGTATTATCACACATTTGGATTATGTTAGGTTTTTTTCTCATGAAAGGGGATTATGTGGTTGTGTGTATCTCATAGTAGTTGCGGTTTCATGAAAAGAAAAACCCAACGCAAGATTTAGAGTTAGTGTTAGTGTTCCTTGCCTTGAAAAGGTTTTTATCATTATCTCTTCGATGAGAAATTCATGGTGCTTACTGATCATAAGAGTTTAAATCATATTTTCTCATAGATATATTTGAACTTGAGGAAAAGGAGATCGATGGAGTATCTAATGATTTTTGAATTTGACTTAGTGTACACACTGTGTAAGGGAAATTTGATGGTGGACACATTAAGTATGAATTCTTATACTCAGGTGGTGAAATAGGCATCAGATTAGTGAAATTTTATGTCAGTCATAGCTAACATGTTGTTGGAAGGTGAGGATCTAGGTGATAGAGTAGTTTTATTTTTGGTCTCATTATTTTCTAACTTTTAAAACTTAGTTAAAGAGGAAGAAATGTCTAATTCTGAGTGTATGGTGATGATGTCCAAAATCAATGGGTGGGAGACCATTGAGGGCAGGGAACTAAATGGGTATTCAGTTCTGTGTGTCAATAATTGTATTGTTGTATAGGTGGATTTTCATGAGGAAATTGTAAACTCTTATCATATTCCATATGGGTTTTCCATCCTAGAATTTAGAAAATGTATAAGGAATTGAAAGAGAGATTTTGGTGGGAAGGTAAGAAATGGAAAGTGGCAGATTTTGTTTCGAGATGCTTGACTTGTCAGGAAGTCATGGTAGAGAATCAAAAGCTAGTAGGTGTATTGAAATAATTTCATATCCTTATCTAAAAGTGGGAACATATAGATATGGATTTTGTTACAGGTCTCCCAGTAATGATCTAAAAGAATGATTCCATATGGGTGGTAGTGGATCAGCTCACAAAGTCAAAACATTTCATCCCTATTCATGAATCTCATACGGTGGAGGATCTATCTAAAATCTATATCTATTAGGTGGTAAAGAGGAATGGTTTTCCTCTTTCAATTCTATCAGAGAGAGATCAGTGGTTCACATCTTGTTTTTATAAATCCTTGCTGCAAGCCCTTGGGATCCAATTGACCATGAGTATGGTGTACCATCATCAAATTAATTGGAAATCCCATGGATGATTCAAAATTTTAAAGATATATTACAGGCTTATGTGATGCATTTTGGTGGCTCATGGTAGGATCACTTTCAGTTAGTGAAGTTCTTGTATAATAACAACTATTAGGCCTCGGGGAATATGACTCCATTTTATGAACTTAGTGGGTGTATGTGCCGTTCTTCTCTTTGTTGGGTGGAAATTGGTGAGACCTTGATGGATGGAATAATCCTTGTCCAAGAGACTATGGAAAAAACCAAGTTGATCAAGATGAGAATCAAGACGGCCCAGAGTCTACAGAAATCATATTCCGACCATCATCGACATTCATTGTTGTTTAAGGTGGGCAATCCTATATTTTTTAGAATCTCTCATATGTTGGGAAATAGACTTATTTTAAATTAAGGTATGTTATCTCTAAGGTATATTTGGCCTTTTGAGATACTGGATCGGGGTAGAGAGATGGATTATTGGTTTCCTTTTCCACCATGGTGTAGTGTAGTGTACAATGTGTTTTATGTTTCTCTTTTGAATAAGTATAAACCGGATCTATAACATGTGATTTTATGAGATCGTGTTAAGCTAGAGTTGGATGTTTCATTGGTTCTAGTGCTAGTGCAGTTTAAGGATAGGTAAGATAAAGTCTTTTGTGGTAAAAACATCGGTCTAATTTTGATTTTTTGGCTGCATGGTCATATTCAAGAAGAGACTTGGGAGCAGTAGAAAGAGATGACCGAGCAATGTACCTAGATCTTTCTACAATTTTATGGTTCTCTACTTTATTGGGATGGAAATACCAATGGTGGGTAGAAATTATCACCCTCGTTTTGAGGTATGTAACCCTTATTTATGTATTTTTATGTAGGTCAAGTGGTTGGGAAATGTTTGGGAGTGTTTGGGATGGTTTTTGGAATGGTTTTGGGGATTTTTTAAAGGATATTGGTTTGAGAATGGTTAAGGGAATGTTTGAAGAATCCCCAGGTAATCATGCAGCAAATGGTAGTGGTCTTCACACAGTTTGTGCATGATTTGTCTAACCGTGCGGGGCACCCCTTGGAAAGTATCAGGAGAATAGTTATCGCATAGTTTGTCTACATGTGTGAGATAACCATGCACGGAATTAAAAATTATTTTTCTAAAAATGGAACCACTTTATATTTTCCCAAAACACTTTATTTCTTCCCCAAATTGAACCCAACTTGGGATTTTTGGTTCATTCTTGGTTTATCTTAGATATACATCTCCCTCTCCCATGTTTTTCTGGATCTAAACTCATTGTATATAGATCTAGGTTTTTGTTTTCCTAAAATTATGAGGGTTGGGATTGTTGGTGTTAGGAAAAGATATCTAAGGTGTTTTTGGTGGAGATTTCACCTGGATTTGTGGGGTAGTTATGATTATGAAAATTTCACTGAAACTCTAAGGTAGGTGGATTCTATCTTGGCTCCATTTTTCTAGAACTAGAATCATTGTATTAAATTATTTGGTGTTTATGGAATTTTTTGGTGATTATTATGTGAAATGATAGATGTAAATTCATTTTTTGATGATTTATGGATTTTTGGGTTAATGGGTTATTGCGGTGAATTTTTCTTGATAGTGGATTTTAAAATATAGATTTTGAAATCATATTCATCGGATGATTTATGAAACTAGTTTGTGAAAATAGTTTTCAATAAAAGGGGTTGTTTTATTGGATGGTAATGTGGCATGGATAATGTTTTAAGGGATTGTTTGGTTTGGAAATGGTTGTTTTCATAATGTTGTGGCCTCAGTGTTCCATATGCTTGTTTTTTGGATCAGTATTTAGTAATTTGATTTAAATGGATGTTAAGTGGGTGGGTAGTACCACTGTATAAAGGGTATGGATAGTGAATGTAAGGTCCACCGTCAAGGATAAGTGGGAGGGAAGTACAACTAAGCTGGGAAAGTAGTAAATGGGCTAGGATGGGAAGTTCCACAGTGATTGTTACACCATGTTGGTTTTTTAAAACATTAAAAATATATTTTTATTATGTGTGTGGCTAAGAAACATGAAAAATCTTTCTAATATATATTGTTAAATTGGATTATGCATTGTTTGTTTTAATTTCATTGTATTGGGAGGATTTTGGTGAAAATGGCATGGTAAAGGTGTGTTGGCCTTATTAGAAATTGGTACACTCTTAGATGTTTTATATAAACTTATTTATATAAATGTTCTAATGGTTTTATCCTAGTAGAATGTGAAGGGAATTTATTTTGGGAAATCCTACTGAGTATTATTACTCATCCCCTTCTTTGGTAGTTGGTTTCTTTTGTAGATGTGGTATTTCGGGATACTGGAAAAGGTAAAGAGTTTAATTTTACAAGTAGTTTATCGTGTTTCATGAGAGGTGTTATGGTGTTTATAGAATCAATATTGGTGTGGATATGTGGAGTGTTCCTTGGGTTCATTTGTTTCTTGGGGATGCTTCTTCGGCTTGGTACTCTAATTTTGTTATTTTTGTGATTTATTTTTATTCATTTTAGAGAATCGTTAGGGAAAAGTTGGGTTTTTGGGTGTCTCTTGGTAAGTTGTTATCATTGATTATTTTTTAACATGCATCATGTATTTGCGGTTGGTTATTCCTTATCTGGTTGTTTTTATTCTAAGGGAAAATTGTTCCTCAATTTTTCTTGAATCACTCAGCATTTATTTTCAGCCTTTGGAACCTTGGGAACATCACCTAAGGCCAAGTAGCATCTCACTACCTTTTCATGCAACTGTTAAGGGGAAGAACATTACACTAATCCTCTAAAACACGAAAAATATATATATATTTCATAAAGTAATGTTATTTATAGTTATAAAATATATAGAGTATGTATTTTTATGGTCTGGTACTTACAATACATACTTATCACCTTTTTAATTGAATCATGATTGTTCATAAAGTGTTTTGTGAATTTCCAAAGAATATCTATCGAGAGTGTCAAACATGGTGTGCATCGAGGCCTATTTTAATGAAGTATGTTTTTATGTATTCTATCTCAATATGCCCTTTTTAGTGTTTTTACACCTAGGTACCTCTATTCTAGAGATGCATCCACTTGTAGTATCCAGATAGTGACACGGTTTCTTTGAAACCACTTGATCTATCCTTTAACAAAATTAAAATACATATTACTATACATTGAATCATATTTATAATTATACCAAGACATGAATTTATGGGTTTCGAAAAGATTTTTTGACCTAGTTTCCAAAGGTTACCAAAACATATCCTCTCATACCAACTATAAAGACCCATATTTTCATACATAGATATTATATAATTTTTTATGAATATTCATTACATTTTATAAACACACACCAGATGTCTACATTAGTTGTGTGACTTTAGAAACATGGAATAAGAAAAAATTGTTCCATATGTAAGATACATAATCTCCCACTATTATCTTTATAACTTGCACCATTCTTAGACATATCATACATAATACATTTTATCATAATATAGGAAAATGAAACATAATAAAGGGTGATATAAGATGCTCAGTATGGGTAAACCAGGAAGATACGTAATCAAAACATAAAAATAAGGTTATGAAAACATGAGAATAAATTTTCAAAACCAAAACATTTATATCAAATAACAGATTCATGATTCATCAAATAAAGATTAATAGTTCGTATGATATGAATAATAAGAGAATAAAAGAACATAATCCATGAGAGAATAACAATGGAATAAGAAATAGATTTGTGGAATATATATAATCACCAAAAAAATATTATGTCAATTCTTCCCACCAAGACATTCAAAACATTATAGTCTTGGGCTAACCATCTTTGTACCTACATTGGGCTTGGGAAGACCTCTCATTTACCCTCTTTCGAATTTCGGATAACCTCTCATGTAACCCTTGAGATCATATAACATTAATCATTACCCAATTATTTATAGGGAGATAAAGATCACACCAAAACCATATTTATGTGTTCCATAAGATGATAAAACATTCATCATATCATAACCCATAAAATAAAATGGGTATTATAAATATTTCATCAATTCATAATATATGTTAAATACAGAGGTTTCATAATCATTTCAATACTTCATCATAGCATAACCTATGAAAAGATAAGGGGATTAATAATAATTATGTCATGATAAAACACAAGGAAAAGAATAGGGTTTCATAAACATCATGTTATCACAATCATAAACCATTATAGGAAAGAATAACAATGGTATCCTTTTATGATATCCCCATTAAAGAATAAGTAACCTTAAAGGATGTCATCTTCGATAGAGAATGATTTCAAAATAAAACTTTCATGGAAATTTTCTTGAGGAAAATATAATTTTTTTGATAATAAATTTTTAAAATGAAAAAACATTTTCAAAATCATTTTATTCAAATTGAACCTTTAATACTTATAAAGGATTAATTAAAAATCATTTAAAATATTTCTTGAGGAAAAAATAATATTTCGACTTTGAAAGTATCCTTTTAAAACATAATACATTTTGATAATATTTTTCATTGAAAATAACCTTGAAAACATATAAATTAATGTTCAAATAAGATAATTACCATGATGATGGCTAGTTTCATTCATTTATTACATGTTAAACAATGATTACTTTCATGTTTTTTGTAATAGAAAAAATAGAAAATGTTTGGAAAATGAAATGAAGTTTTCTTTCAAAAAAATAAAAAATTGTTAAAAATTGGTAAATATATATTATAAAAATAATGGGATAATAATTAAACTCTTTTTAAAAAATTTTAAGATAACATTGTTCTGTAATAAAATTATTTTTGACCAATGTGTGAAATAATTCTAGATTTTCTTAAAAACAAATTCTCAATTATATTAAGTACTAAATAGTGAAAAAATGGTACTATTACAAGAAAATGACATTAAAACCAAATGAGAATAAAATTTATGAGTTTTATTAAAGATAGATCATAATATTTTATCATCCAATATATAATAATAAATAATCCTCATAAATGATGAATTAGAAACATAAAATTGTTACCACTTTGGTAAATTTGAAGCATAATCCCCATAAAAGAATAACATATAATGAAACATAAAATGTATTGGGGATAAATAAATTCAAGATATTAAATTTCAAGGGGTTTTATATACACCTCATGAAATAATATTGTTTCATAACATAACTTACATCATGAAGAAAAAATTAGAAAAAACCATTACCATAAGTCTTCACTTCTATTTTATATGTTCAAGACTACTATATAATAAATATTTGTTTATTATACATTTATTAAATTAAAATATTTTTATATATCATACCATATTTGGTTTTATTTTGACCTTTTAGTACCCATTATTTAACAGTTCCATGTTAACGTTATGTTTCGGGTAATAACAGCTTTTTTCATTTATGTTTTTATAGGTTAATTTTTCACACTTAATTTTATATTGGTTCCATAATCTATATAATTTTAACCCAGTTATAAATATAATATATATTCACTATAAATTTATATATATTAATATATAAAATTTATTGATAAAAAATTAAATACAACATTCATTGAAGTCGTAGGTCGTACGTATGCGTGAATGTTGTTTCCAGTTTTTTATCAGATTGAAAGAATGAAAGTAAAATGATATATAATCATTAAGAAATAATTTTTATGTTATAGATATTACCTATTTCAATTAAAATCATTCTTATTACCTTACATGTAAAACAATAATGAATCACATCATTTTGTGAGGTGGTAGTTCGCAGAATACACAACTGATGTTATCATATTCATAAATAATTGAATGCATGAGGATATGTGTGATATAATAATTAAAGAAGAATAATAATATCTTAAAACTTAGGTTGTTACATTTATCCTAGAGAAAAATTATAAAACACATGTCTCTATATAGTAAATAATAGTAATTAATTTTAAAAAAACAAACTATAATATAAAATACATGTTGAATAATTTAATCATCCATTAAGAATGAAAAGGTGGAGAAAACATTATAAAAAAGGTAAATTGAGAACCTAATATCCTAAATAAAAACCAAAAAATAGTAAATAGAAAATAATGAGTCTTCCTCAATGAAAAAAAATTACATTATCATAGTCCCACACTAGACACCTTCATCTATCACTAATCTCATCATTCATCAACACCATGTCCCCCTCAATCCCCACCTGATTTCCCATCCACTATACAAGACATTACATGTGTGTTAAAAACTCAGATGTAGGTTTGAGTATATATGTGCCCTATATTAAACCTCAAAACAACATTGGATAAATAAAAGGACTATTAAAATTAGAACCATAAATGTGAAGCTAACAGAAAGATGATTTTAAAAAATAGAACCTACATAATAGGAGAGTATTTACTTCATATCCTAGTTGTGCTAGAATCACATACTGTAAAAAAACCCCAAAAAATAAGCTACCAGTTATTCTAAACCTACATCACCTCTCATAGTTGGTAGTGAGAGATCCATGCCTCAACATGGTATTTTAATATTGGATAAGGGAGTGCAGACACCATTAAAGTACCCAAAAATCTTCAAGAAAATCATTTTGAATGTGGGAGTACATTACTCCATAGATAGAGGATTCACACCTCAAATTGGGGGAGTCCATAAGTCAGTTTTTTATATAATTGTCCCAAAATTCATCGATCCAAAGGGATTATAAAATCCACACTTGAATATGGATAAACTATCCCCAAATTATGTTGGTGAGTATAGAAGACTACAATGAATATGTTGGAGCTATGTTCTATCATCAATGTATCTCTAAGGGAGTACCAAACCCCATTTAATCACTGATCATCATGCTCATTCCCTAACATTTCTCATATATAAATAAACACTAAAACACCCAAATCACATTGTAAATAGACCTTTAGGGCTAAATGGATTACATAGTCATGATATAAATGGAGATATACTTGGTATAGGGTCCTTTATTTTTCTATATATATAACGTTTGGACCAAAATACGCTTATTTTTGTTCCCCATTCCCACACTATGATAACCGAATGTTAATAAACACATTCATTACATAATGTCTTCGAAATAAACAAATCTGACCCAATTTTGACAAAAAATAATTAAAATACCACGACAAAATTGAGTCTTTTACATTTGAATGACCTTTTACATTAAGAATTTTTTAGATTTCAAAAAAACTTTTAGAATAAAACTCTCATTCATTTCTCATCAAATGGAACTTTTTCTGTTAGATAAAAAACTAATAAATTCATAATAATTATTCAATATATCCCCCAAAATTCTCTAAAATGGCTACTCTTTTAGACCTATAATGTATAATATATTTCTACATAACCTATGGAAAGGGAAAAATAAAAATGGTGTGATAAAACACTCAATAAGGGAAAAATATATAAAAATATATCAAGGAATGAACTTGGTATGAATAATATGGAAAAAATAAAATTAAAGTAAAATAATTCTATAAAATTGAACTCATGATATTGAAAAAAATCTGTAGTTATAAATATAAATAATAATATGGAAAAAATAACATAATTTATAGTGATTGGATGAATAATGTCATATTTATTGATCTCTACCATCATGGCCTCAGGAAATACATTGTTCGCTACTAAGGCCATAACCAAAATACCATTCTTGTCATCAAGGTCTCGACTAATTTATTATGCTTACATTTGGTTGGAATACACCAAATACCAAACCCTTTTTTCATGAGACTAACTGATTCAATGAGGGTCTATATAATATCGGGCTGCACCCACCACTTCTATAAGTCCAATGCATTATCTATGTGAATAATATGAATGTCAATTCAATACATAATCAACATTCCTTAGTAATCAAAAAACATATTAATTGAGATACAAAAATGTATATTTTAAAAAAAATTCTTACATATAAATAAAAATAATATATCTAATGAAAAAAGGTGGATAATTATGTAATACATAATCAATATTCCCAAGTAGTTAATGAACATCTATATTGGAATGAAAACCCTACTAATATTCAATATTTCCCCAATCAATTACTGGAATATATTTCTATGTAATAGCACTCAAACTAATATTTTATAGAATAATGGTATATTACTAAGTCAATAATATTCTCAGTAAATTGTTATATGTCTATATAGATGAATTTTATTCAAACAATATAAGTTAAAATTGGTCATTCACAAGGTAAAGGCATTGGAAGAAAAATCATTCCTATAAAAGTAAATGTATTTGAAAAAAAAGGTAAGGATGTATTTTCAAGAGTTTAATCCCAAAAGGAATATAATTTTAGTGGATTCATAAATTAATACAAGGAGAATATATACACTATAAAAATAAAATAAGTGGTTAATATGCATCGCATCTCAATGAAGTAAAATTCGGAGAAAAATACCCTTAGAGTAGTGGAAAAGTAAAAATTAAAAGAATGTGAAAGGAATGCCATAAAATTAAAATTTAATAAAAAAAATTAATTATAATTTAAGTAAATTGAGATGTTAATGAATTTTATTAATTAAAATATGATTTGTAATATGAAACATGTCTCTTGGGAATGAAAATTGTGGAAAATAAACCATAAATATTTAGAAACATTCAAATCAAACCCTATTGAAGGATAAAATATAAAATGAAATATTAAATACCATTAATAAATAGATATTAATGATATAAATCATTCAATGGGTCATAATTACACCATTAAAAAAACATAGTTTATGGAAAAATCATGTCTTATGGAACTGAAATTTGAGACAAAAACCCCATACATTAATTTGTGATTTTCTCTAAACACCTGAATATCATTTATAAAAAATTAACTATCTTAATCAAATATTTTATAACCATTCATATATATATACATAATTTTATAAAATTCATTTTCAAATTTTATTTGCAAGTATAATAGTTCGTTATTATCTATTTTTAATATCTATCATGAGTAATGTTGATCCTCTTAAACAATTATCATAATAACATTGGCCTTTTTAATTTTTCATCCAATTTTTATCATTATAAAATAATTAAAGGTTATATAATAGATAAATTATATTTATTTATAAAATATCTTATCCCATATTATTTATTTATTTAGTTATTTCCCCTAAAAATATAATCACATTCAACTTATTTTTATAATTTTAGTGATAAAAGATGATATTTTAATATTAATTAAAATATTTAATATAAAATTTAAAAAAAATATTAAATAATTATATTATTATAAAAAAATTAAAATATGATTCTTTAAGTTATGATATTAATCCATGATATAGTTTTATAGAATTTTTCATATAGATGATTAGAAAAACCCAAACCTAAAAATACCATAATTAATTGATGATTGTGATTATAAAATTGGTTTCTTTTGGAATAATATCATTATTAAATAAAAAATTGATATTATTTAGATATTTTTATTTGTTGAAATCATATTTTATGAATATTTGATTATTAATGTAAATCACAAGGAAAAATAAAAAACCCATTATTTCAAGGAGGTAGTAGTTTGCACAACGCGAGACCCGTGTTTTTTTATTTTTCTAAATGGTTTGGAATAAATAAATAATTTTTATTCCATTAACATAAATAAAATTCATTATACAAATTAAATTTATCTCTTTATATTATTATGATAATGGTTGGTTTACATGAGAATGATTTAGAATAAAAGGAAAAGGATTAAGTAGTTCTCTCTTTGGGAAATTGAACTTTTCATTGAAAGAATAATTGTAAATAAAGGGATTTAGTGAAATAATTATGGAGAGAATATTATTAAATGTATATAGGCATATAGGGTGAGTAAAATTGAATAGTGTTATGAATAAATTCTATATAATGGGTGTGACATTAATAGGTGAAATTATCCCCATTTATAATTGAATAAATTAGAAAAAAATTGAATACCCAAAATTTTTCAATAATGGAATGACACTATTCAAGAATAAAAGTCTTTAAAAGTGATAAAGAATGTATTTTGTGGTGTTATAGGGTTGATAATTCTTTTAACTCACATTTGAACACATGTTTTCAATATGTTCCAAGTAATTTAACATTATGTTATTACATTTTCTAGATATTTTATCCTAGGTAACTATTTTTTATCAAACTAATGTATATCATATTTTACAAAATTTTGGTGTGATAAACATTAATAAGATAAAATTAACATTTTAATTTAATAAATTAATATAGAGAAAATATATTTTCTAGAACTAGTATTTTTTTACAATTAATTTTTCATAATCTTTTTTAGTCGTAATTACCAATTGAATATGTTATAATATATTTATATGTAGTTTTATAAATTAAATTAATTTTATTTTTTAGGTGATATTAATTTATCCAGTTAGACATAAAATGAAAAAAAAATTGATAAATTTTTTTTAAAAATAAGAATTAAACACTGTCATGGTAATAAAATTTAATCTTATTAATAATAATTTTATTCCCAAAAAATAAACTTAACTTATTACATAATATAATCATGTTAATGTACAACATAAAACACTTTTTATTATATTAAATTAATAATATTTTGAAATGTTATTTTTAATATTAGTGTACACAATGCATAAAACGCTTTTTAGAAAATGTGTGTTTTAAATCATAAAATTTATGTGTTATATATATATATATATATATATCAATGTCATTGAATTTAAAGATATGAATTTTTTTATTATAAAATATATAATTTTTATGTGGGGCCCAAATAAAAACCAAATTCAATATTTCCCTTAAATGACTAATTAAAATAAAATACTTAAAATAATATTTAAATAATAATGGAATGTTTCATTGGTTTAAAAATTTTGAAAATAAATTTTATATATTAAAAATTATATTTTAAAATATACAGTTTACTAATTAGATAAATATTTAATCAATGAAAAGGTTTTATAAAATTTTGGTTTTTTCTAGTAAATTTATTAAATCCACAACTTTGGTGAAAACAGTATTTTTCACAATTCACATAAAAATCAATTATTATTCAAAATAATAATAAAATCAAGTTAGTATGATATTAATACAATAAATTAATAATTCAATTTCATTTTAAAATATAAATATTCAAAAATTTATCCATTTATATTTTATATGAAAATATAATATATATAAATAAAAACTAATTTTATTGAAAATTTCCCTTTTAAAACTATATGTGTGCTTTATCCAATTTTACATAAATTTGTAGTTGAATATAATATTTTTATTTTCTATATATTTTATTTTCCTTTTAATTTCTAAATAATGTTCATTTAATTATTTCAAAAATTTCTTCGGTTCGGTGTTGTGTGAGGAGAAACATATAAAACATATTATTATTTTAAAAAATAGTTATTAAAAATCATCAGGTTTTATATTCTCAAACATTAAATAAATTTTGTCCTATAAATTTTAATCATCATATGAAAATGGATATACCTAAGGGAATATAAATAGTAATTATGAATTAGGGTGTGATTTATAGATAAATATTATCCATAAAAACTCAAGAACATATCTTTCCTCTCAGAATAGGCTTAGTCCTAATATTTAGTTTTTCTCCAACTATTTGATCCAAGAGACAATCACAATTTTATATCAAGATCCACATTATGTAATTTACTTCTTAATGGTGTTCATAATCATCATTTAATTGATGGACTATCATTGGTTGATATGAAATTTGATCTCCTTTTTCAAAATATTTTTCTTCTATGTAGAGAGATTCATTAAATTAAATTTATTTATTGTAAGGGTAATATTATTTGTACAATGAAATTTCATATAAACCAAAAAGTATGATACAATCATCATACCACTATAATTTTTATTAATAATCCAACATCTAGTCATTGAGTTCTTGATTTTATATCATATGAAAATATTATTGGTATAATTAAGTAGGTTAAACAACTTATGAATACAACATTCAACATTATTTAGTATATTTTCATTTTTCTTTATTTCATTTAATTTTCAAAACTCACTTATGTTATTTTGGATTCAAATGATTTACCTTTTTTGGGGAATTATTCATGACTATCATCCTTTTTATCCCATAGATTAGAGAATTAACATGGATAAATACTATTTTTTCCACATTTTAGACCTTGAACAATCAAAAGTACTTTATGATAATAATTATTTCCCTCCATTTTGTAACTAAACTCATAATTTTTCCTAATATTTTTTTATTTATATCACTCTTTACCACATTTAAAACATATTTCATTTTTATTGAGACGTTCCCATGGGTGTCTCATCCGACATTTTTTACACAAAATAAATTGAATCTTCTCTCCTTCATCATATTCACCACCTAAACATCCATGATTATATGTCCTTATATTATTTTGTTTGTTTATTAACTCAACTATGTTCACATTTTTAGTCCTAATTTTTTACAGTTGGTTTTCCATAATAAAAAGGTTTCTTTCTCCAACTCATATCCCCTTAGATTGGGTTTCCGGAAAATCTCGACATCTTTCATTGAATCCACTATAATCTTGGTTCCATATATTTTCTTACATTAATAAAACCAAAATTATTTAATCATGAGTGAAAAATAATTGACACCATAAGATAATTATTGATATATAATTATATGAAATCTCTTACCTAAAAACGTATTACTCTTCAAAACCACAACATTATAATTTATTTTCACCTAAATCATTCTCAGCTGAATTTCGTTTTATTTAGGCTTTTTATTTCATATTATTTATCCTAATTACATAACACACTAAATAATTTCAAATAAAATATAATGATAATTTAATTAATCAAAGAATATCACTCAGGGAGTTTCTAGCTATGTGTGTACTCTTGGGCACACTCACCATGTATTTGAGTGATTATTGAGTTCTTATTCAACTATCTTTTTTTCATGGTGAGTACCCATAGGTTCATCTATGACATAGCTTCATTGATATTTCAGTATCAGTAAAGGGGTGTAACTTAATATAGATGCATAAAATCATTGTTATGCCAAAACTTTATTATGATATCATACACATTAACTTATGAAATGAACATATAATTAGGGTTTTCACTAATTATATCTTATCCTAATCCCTAAAAAATATTCAATATTTCCTCAACATAAAAATTTATTTCAACCCAATGGTTTATCTATTACATTAAATTATTATCAAATTTTTCTTATCAATCCTTAAGTTATCCTTAACTAAAATCCTAACATCTAAAATTATTTAATACCACTGTTAATTCCTTTTAGTATTCCAAATATCTTTACTTCTATAATCTCATTTTAATAAATTATTTATTTACATTCCAACATTAAAATGAACAAATGTCACCTAATTTTAGCCATAAAAAATTACAATATCTCTAAAAATATCAGGTCACATACATCTGAATGTCCTCTTGGGTTTATAGTTTTAGAGAGTTAAAAAACATTAAACACAAAAAGACCATGTCTTTCTCAAAAAATGGGGATTGATTCCATTATATAAAAAACTACTTATATTATAAAAATTACTCAAAATATCCCAAAAAATTATCCCTAGATGATATTATTGTAGAAATATAATGTATTCTACTTTTCTTCATAAATTGGGGAAATTGAAGAAAAATAAATTTGATTTCAAACACATTATAGGGAAAAACATATATAATAAGATATGAATTCATGAAATTTATATGAATAATATAGTATTTATTAAAAAATAATAAAATAATTGGACATAATATATCACATGAACTTGAAAAAAACAATGGTTAATTATATAACTAAACACATGGAAAAAAAATCATGGTGATGGAATATTTAATTCCAGACATCTTGATCATTTCTTTCAAGGCTGTATCAAAGATATTTTTTTTTCTATCAATTTCATATCTAAGGAATCATTATTTACATTAAGGTTGAAACAAATATATCAAACAGGCATTGGCTGAATAGGAAAAATTCTTAAACCATTATTTTATGAGATTAAAAAATTCATCAAGAGGATATATAAAACTAGGCCCCCACCAATTACTTTTTTATTCCAATTAATTATCCATGGGAGTTATGTGAATGTCATTTAAATGAATAATCAAAATTATTTTTGAATCAATAATTATGCAGATTGTGATACAAAATATAAAATCCTAATAATATTATATCCTTTAAATTAATATATTAAATCATGGTAAATATTTTTATGGTTAAAAAACGTATAATCAACTTGATCAAGGTGTCAATAGACATATGTATCAGAATTGTAATTACACTGATTAGAAATATTTGGCAAATTAATAAGTGTATTAGATTTTTATGTATGTATCCTTAATATATAAAATATTAATGGTATTTGGATTACCCAATAATTATGAAAACTAATTTATTTATCAATATATATGTTAATTCCATTAAAATAATTTACTTAAAATATGTTTTTCATAGAGGAAAGGAACTATAAGAAAATTCATGCCAAAAACATGGGATAATCTTCGAAGAAAAAGAGTGTGATAGATTTATGTGAGTATAATACCAAATATTAAATTAATATGAGAGTATTTATAAATTAATCCATGACCAATATATATATATAATATAAAGGAAACAATTGGTGAAAATTAATCATATTTCAATGAAAGAAAATTCTGTTGAAAACACCATTATGATAATGCTAACATAAGATTAAAAAGAACATGAGAGGAAATACATGAAGTTAAAATATAATTAAATGAGAGAGATTAATTACACATTAAGTTATTTTTCATGTTAATAAACCATATTGACATAAATATGGCGCACAATATCAAACATGCCTAATGGATATAAAAATTGAGTAAAATAACACGTACAATTTCAGAATTTTTTGAATTAAAAACCCTTGAATGATAGAATTTAAATTTGAAAACTTTAATACAATAAATAATGATATTTAAGGATATAAAATATAAAATGGGATATCATTATACAATATAAAATAAATAAATTTTTATTCGATAATCATGCCTCAAGGAATTGAATGTTGTGACACAGAACCCTTTACTTAATTCTAGACTTCCACTAGAGCACTTGAATATACTATATAAAAAATATCTAATTTAATTAAATATTTTAGAAACTAATTTTAAATATATAAAATTTTATAAAATTAATTTAAAACTGTTCTCTAAATATTTATTATTTATAATCTGCTTTTAGTATCAGGTGTGAGTAATCTTGATCATTTTAAACTAATTTCGTAATAGCAATTTTTTTCATCATTATTCTCCAAAATTTAATCATTACAAAATAATATATATAAATATAAAAGATAGATTAAATTTATTTATAAATATATCATCTAAATCTATTATAAGTTCAGTTATGTAGAGCGAATACTAAATTAGTGTTGGCTGGTTTGTGTAGTTTTAGCGATTAAAGATGATTTTAGAATGATAAATTAAATATTTAATATAAAACTTAGAGAAACGTAAATTAATCAATATTTTATATTTAAATGATAATAATTTGATTATTTATGTTCCCACAGTCATCCAAGATACATTTTTATGGCATTATTCAAGTAGATGGTTAGAGTGACCCAAACATGATCATACTGTAATTAATAGATGATTATAGTTATGAATGTGTTTTATATTAGTATAATATCATCACTAAATAATAAAAATGATATTATTAGGATATTTTAAAGGTTTTGGATAATGTTTTAGTAATTTTGGATAATAAATGATAATTAATATAAAAAATAAAAATCTATTGTTTTATGGAGACAGTAATCCTTACAACACATGGCCAATGTTCTTTTATATTTATTAGTGGTTGTAATAGAATAAATAATGGTTATTGCATTAATGTATTTATTATTGATTATATATTTGATACTTGGGTTATCAAATTAATTTTGTTATGGTAGGTCTGTAATATAATTATTTATATTAAAAGTATGAGGATTAAGAAAAACTCAATTTGGGACCTTCAACATTCTCTTGAAAGTCTCCTTAGAAATTAAGGGACTGTGGTAAATAATTGATACCATAGGCTTATAAACATGAGAAATGATTGTATTATTATAGCATTTTAATATTTTAAGGAATAAAAAATAATTAATTGGTGTTGACTGAAGGGGTGGAAGTGTCCCCTTTTATAAGTGATGAAAATGGAACTTTTGTGACCACCCATTATTTTTCAATAATGGGATGAAACTATTGAAGGTTTAAAGGATAAAAAATTGTTAAATAATGGATTTTGGGTTGGTATAATTTCTTTAAAGGCTCTATATCTCATTTTAAAATATATTTCCATCATTTTTCAGGTCCTTTAAAATTAGGTTTTAAAATTTTACCATTTTCGTTATTACCTTGGTAAATAGTTTTCAACTAAATAATTCATATTTTTTTGAAAATATAAAAAAAAATTAAAAACAATTGGTTCTATTAACCTAATTTTGACATCTATTTAATAAAATTAAATTAATAAATAATATAAAATTATCATTAAAATTAAAATATTTTATATTAAGAAAAAAAAATTTGTCAAAAATTATTATTTTAAAATTAAGTGTTCTTAATATTATTTATTATTTATGAACTATATAATGAGTGAAAATATATTCATATATATTTTTAAAAAATATATTAATTTAATTTTTTTAAGTGATTAAATTATTTGATTTGATAAAAAATACACAATATTAATAAAACAATTCATTGAGGAATAACTATTTTACCATTATCACGGTCACTAACATTAATATTTTTAATCATAATTCTATTCCCAAAAATTAAATTGATCTTATTAAATAATTTTATTATTTTTATTAAAAATGAAAAAATCCATTTTTTCAAATATATTTTATAAATTTGAGAAAAATTATTTTTAAGATTAGTTCACATAACAAGTAATAATTGTTTTTTAAATAAAAGTGTTTTAAGGTTAAAATTTATGTGTAGTATAAATTTACCAATTTAATAAACTTTTAGAATATAAATTAGAATATTATAAATAAAATAATATTTCTGTGTCTTAAAAATATATCCAAAATTGAATATTACCATTTAAAGTAATAATTAAATGAAAATACTAAAAATATTTTAAAAATTACAATGAAATGTTACTTATGTTTAAAAATTGTTGAACATAGGTTTTATAAGTTAAATATTATATTTTAAAATAATTATTATTACTCCTTAAATAAATATTCAATCAATAAAATGTTTTTATAAACCTTTACATTTTTCTTATAACCTCATATAATTAAATGTTCTGGTAAAAAATATATTTTCACTATACATATAAAAATTAGATATTTAAGAAAAGTCGCTATAATTAAGATTTTGAAAATTTTGATTTACAGAATTAAAAAATTAAATTGATTTCAAATAATTTAATTTCACATATTTATATATATATATATTATATGAGAATACATTATAATAATAAAAATATAGTTTATTGAAAAATGAACTTTTAAAACGTTAAGTATTCTTAATCCTATTCTGTATTAATTTATAATTTATTAAAATCATGTTATTACTATATATTTTATGAATCTTATAATTTATTATTAAATTTCATCAAATTATATTCCAACTTATTTTGGTTTTGTATTATGTGTGCTGAAAGATATCAAACATGTTATTAATTTAGAAAAAAAAATATTGGAAAATATAAGGGTGTTACACTTAAATGACCAAAAAGGGTTCGTATATAGATATGTCCCTTTGGGGAATCAACTAATATTTTTATTAGGGGTTAATTTCTTATTATAATGGTGTCCCCATATATTTTATGGTGAAAATGGATTCTTACACTACATTAAATGCTTCCTCACCACAGCTAGTCGCAATACAGTGATCTCCATTTATAGCAGTCATAAACCTCACACCACAGCCTAATATCATTCCATAGTCATCAAGCACCATGGCTGTGGTGGTTCACACATGAAAAATGATCATTGGCTAATCTATACGGGAATAACTACCTGAAGAATGGGTATTATTTTCAATTTAGAGAAAAGAAATAAAAAGTGTCCCAAACACACAGATCATGTAACCTTCAAAAGGACACATGATTATGTGACCTTCAGAATGTCACATGAACATGTCATACTCAGAGAATTATCTACTTAAGACCACACCAAACCACATCGAAAATTCTCCTTGTTATTATGAATGAACTCAGACAAGCATTAGTGATCTAGCAAGGGTTTCTAGTCAAGCTCATCCACATCATGTGACAAGTCAACTGGTGGGAACCTAATGATCCTCTAAATTCCTTGTAAAAAAATGGATGAAAATTTGAAAAGGTGTATGCCTTATGCGATCATAGATATTCAATAGTCACATAAATATCATTCTCAAGACATTTTGAATCCCATGGAAACATGTCCACCATGTCTTTCAAGAGCCAGTTTCCATGTAACCTTTATTGGTTGAAGGGTCTTGTATATGTCAATTCAACTCTGTGTTACCCCTACTTCACCATAAAAATGAATAAATAATTTCATTGAAAATACCATTACATCACCACAAGACCCACAATTATTCATGCGACATATCAAGTAAAGGAGGGAGATTGTCTTCGACCACACTCACAGAATTTTGTGAGAGCTCCTTTCCTTACAGAATAAGTAAGGGAATTAATGGGTAAAAGGAAGATTCCTTTGGCAGAGAGAGGATACGTTGGACTTTATGAAAAAGGTGTCATATTCCCTGAGCTATCACCATTGATCATGTAAGGAACCCTCGAAAAGATAGCATGACCTCGCAATTTCCCTTAGGCATGTCAGGCAGATCCTGTGAAGGCTACCTTGACAAGATATCATTGGCTCACAAAAGTCCCCATAATGGTCATATTAAATCATGGTAATTCATTGACATTGGAATCTTGATCTTGAAAATACCACTATACATTTCAACCAAACCTTGTATAATCTCCTTGAAATGTCCACATGGTCCGGAGAAATATCATTGGTTATCCTGTGTATAATAAAAATGGTAAACATGGAACATTATTGTGGTCATTGATCCTCATGTAACACCATCAATGGTCCATATTAGGATCATGTGAATCACATGACACCAAAACTCTCCACCGACTTCAGATAAAATCCATTATATATTTTCTTCACAAGGAAGTGTATAACAGGCATAGCGAGGCCTATAAATCCACCCCCTTAGTAAAAAACGGGATCCATGAATTGCACATGTGAGCACGGGAGTGGACTACTTGGAGTAGCCAATCATGTGATCACAAAAATTCTCCCACCAATAAAAAATCAGGGAACAACCTAAGAGATCATGAGATGTGTAGATGTTCATGACATGATCACTTCATATCTCTTGAATGACTTCTTAAGTTTCATTAAGATCATGCAAAGGAGATCCAACATGTCGGTTCAGTAATAAGAAACCAAATTAAGATAACAAAGAAAAAACCAAAGACACATATATAATAAATTCTATAATGAAGACTGAAAAAGATGTTAGACTTAAGTGATGGTTGATTTGTTGATCTCTATGCATGTCACATGACCAACCTAGATCAAGTGAGAGCACTGGGACATGTTTCTGAAATCATGTGACTCTCCCTGAACATGATATTTGTATAATTAAATTTCTCTCATAATTGTTAACTAATGTAACAAAACAACCCTTGGTCATGCCACCCAAGTCTTGTGAATTCCTCCAAACATGCAATCCAAATCATGAGATGGCCATAAAACATGTATCTAGTGCTATGTGCGGACACCATGACATGTCATCTTGGTCATGAAATGTCACTGAGACATGTTATCCAGGTCTTGTGATGTCCTCTAGAAATGTCAGATACATCATGTAGCACCCTCCATACATGTCATCCTTGATCAAGTGATGTCCTCCAGACAATTCATCTTTGATCATGGGACACCCTCCATACATGTCCCTTGGGCCTTGGCAGTTCCACTAGGTTTTCATGTCAGATCATGTAGTAGCCTCCCAAATGTGTCATTGAGGTCCAAAAAAACCCTCCAAGTACATCCCCTGAGTCATGAAACACCATCTAGATATTTCATCCTTAATCATGAGGTTCCATCTGGACAATCCATCTAGATAATGTAATTTTCTCCAGAAAATTCAATTGAATCATGGTATTTTTATTGGTCATGTCTGCTGGGAAACTAAATCGCTCAGGATATTCAAGGAAGAAACTCTAGACACATCAAATAGACACCCTAATACATGATAACCCTACCCTGTGGGTATACTAGGGAAACCATAGTATGTAATCCCTAATAAAACAGAACTATGACTAATATGATTCTTTTCATTACCCGGATACTTATAAATCCTTCCTAATGCTCATGTTCAAATAGCCATCACCCCTGGTGTAACCCCCCTATCTCTAAAATTTCAACCATTAAGATCCAATCTCTCCCAAGGGTTGATCTTTCTTACTCATCCACTAGTAGACTAAGTACCCATCTAAACAATGTATACTTTGATTCCTATCATAACTAGGATGTATAGGATTCCTTCTTAATGGTATGAAATGCACATTAAAAACCAATGGGATGATCCATAGAATAATTTTAGTAACCATGTGCATTTTATCTGATTACATTCAATATTTTTTCCCTCACATTGAGCATAGATCATGTGGATTTAGGGATTTTAAATGATTATATCTTTTGCATCAGGAATCTCCACCAGCCATGGAAACCTCATTATGTATGACCCAATCAGCAGCATTATATACCTTCCACCATATATGGTCATCTACTAAAGATACTAGGGCATGTAGGGAATGTTAGTGGGCTGTGAAATTTTAATTTTTTCACCTGAGTGACAAAACATGTCATCTCAAGTGATCTAAGCATTGGTATGGTTCTATGAACTCATGTGAATTAAACAAACCATAGAAATTGAAACTAGAAACATGCATTATTTGAAACAAATCAATATCTATTACATTTAGTCACCAAAAATAGTTTCATGAAGGATCTAAATATTAACCCCTATATATCATCCACACAAGCTCCAAGAATTTTCAAACTCGCCTTTCATAAAAATTTGTGGGTTATTACGAACCTCTAACTAACCCTTTAGTGTCACAATGATCACCTTGATCCAATGCATTCAATCCATAAAAGGTGTTCTTGGATGGACATATGAATAAAAACATTCTCTATATAGAAAGTAAGAGTTAAAATAATCTCTCATTACATTGGATTGAACAATACAAAAAAATGAGCTATCTCCCAGCTTATATACTGGATTTATCAATTTCATGAATAGGGTTCCCTAGCTCTCGAAATTTAATCACCCACTAATTATGCAATAAATTAATAGTTATTATGAACTAAAATAATTAGTAAATATTATTTATAATTTATCACATAAATATAATATATATTAAATATATTTCATGATAAAACTGATTCATTGAACATGTCTCATAATTTCCACTAATATTAAACAAACCTGGAATATTAAAATAATATTTGTTCGTAAAATATTTTTCTAATATTCACTTTATAAATCAGGAATTCCTGTAGTAAATAAATACAATACAATTATTTTGTACTTGAATAATATTTAATTTATTTATTATTCAGTGATCATTAAAACTTGGACAACCCTCGGAGCCCATGGTGGGACCACAATGTTCTATTTACATATTCATTAGAATAGGGAATATTCATTAAGACCCTATTGTGTGTGACACTCTAGGACATTATCTCAAAAGCAGTGAATAGTATTGATAGACCAAGAGATCAGTATAGAATCTTATCCAGGACCCTAAATAGAAAAGGAATGGTAATTTCAATGAAGCCAACATTTGAACATGTATTGTGTAATATAATATCCTTATCCTTTGATATCTCATAATGAAGGATGCATACTTGTGTCATCATCTTTTTTGACATATTATTTATTGAACAATCTAGATAGATTTACTTCCAACTACCTTGGCCAAGGATTTATGAAGGTATTACCATCCTGATCAACTAGGCTAGATATATATATATATATTCCTTAACTAGAAAGTGAAAAATTCTATCTTAACCATTCAACCAATTACATACCACCAATGATGCATGAAACACAAGCTACATTGAAAAAAATTCATTATTATGGTTTTCTCCTTACATAAATGTATGTGATCAAATGGAACACATTGGTAATGATCCTAATTCAGGAGACCAATGCACAACTCTATAGAAAGGAACAACCAATGACACTATAAGCATGTGGTGTTCCTATTAGTGGGTTTTCCCATCATCTCACCTACCATAGAACACCATGTATATACTTCATGAGAATATTTATCAATTCTTATTAGCCCCACAACACCTAATAGTCATACATAAACTATTTACATTCAATATGATGTATCTAGGACATTGAAATTTTGATTAATATTAGTGTCCCAGAATCTTGAGGTTCTCATTATAGTATGGGATCAACTATAAAATTTTGATACAAAAATTTATCTATATTACTTACCATTTAGATAGTTTATGATGAAATATATACACTATAATGGTAATATTGTGTCATTCATAAATAATAGTATACATGAAATGGTAATAAAAAATACTGATAAAATTGATTCTAGGGAACCCACATTTACAACACTCCCACTTTATGTATAGCCAACTTTCTAACCATCCTTCTCAGCTCTCACATGATTAAAATTATGTTTCTACTTATTCAATACATTATTTGTTGGGTCTTCCATTTTTTCACAGCATGGAAATTCTGCTATGTGAGACCTCATTTCCTTGAGTAAAACTCTTCAATAGATGTCATCCCCAAGTATATTCCATATGTTTACTTTCAAAAAATGACATCATTGATAGTAGTAGTAATAAATTTATCATAATGATAAAAATTTAAATACTAGGTCTAATTCTAATAATTTGAAAAAAAAAATACATTTATTATACTACTTTTGGCTATCTTAGAAGCTCCAATGTGATCAGTATTTGAATATATGGATACCATTACTTGTATGAGATTCTCCCGCTCACTAACAAAGACTAAATATGATATAAGATTATAATAATCTACAAATGACTAGTTCATATCCCATTATAACTTATAATCCTTCCTATCCACAAACAAGTTATATATCCTTTGTACATCCTCATGTACATTGGATAGTTCTAACTACATCCCTTGAAATTATACTAGATATAATAGATATTTTTCTACCATAAATTATATGTTGTAAATATAATTGTTAATAATTCACATGGAATATGCGATCGATCTATCAATGTAGTGTATGTAATTTCAATTCACCTCATTAATCCCCTCTTATTCCTATGCATGCCTTTTTTGGGAGATTCATTCTATGTGAAATAGGTAACAATTCTATCTCGAATTCCCCAACATGTTTTGTTTAATGCATTTTCAATATATTTACAAATGACTCAATCTAAGAAGCCATTTGATCTACCTCAATAGATCATGTTCCCCAAAATATAGGTTGTTAATTAAATCAATCTCCATAGTATTTGTATTATTCATGTCTTAACTAACTATAATACCAGTAGTTTTTTTTCATATGTTACCAAAAATATTTCACTTAGAAAACCATGACATGCCCACTAACCTCTTCTAGACACATCGAATTGATTCATTCCACATTAATATTATATTATCATGTTCCTCACATGAATTCTAAATTGTATTTCTATAACATGCACCCTTTATTAGAATTTTGTGATGTCACCATCACTTTCTAGTTTCATTGTATACACACATTCCATGATTATTGGTCATCAAATAACATCCTCAACAATATGATCTAAGACAATACCAATTATAAGTAAAATTATAATGTATTTAGGCATAACAACATGGTATTACCAATCAAGAATTATTGGTACCACACTTGTACCATCCATGTACTGTCTCACTTGAATACCCACTGCAGTATTCAAAATAATAATCCCCTATTCTTTGGTACATGGAATCCATTATTTAATTTTGATTGATATTTTCAATCTTAGATAATCTTCATACATTATTTGTCGGATGTTTTATTCTTACATAATAATGTATAATCAAAAGTGGTGAATATAAAACCATCACTACGGTTTTAACCTTTATATGTATTATGTGTCTCACAAATGTTTCTTTTCTACAAGGTATCTGTGAACTTGTTACTATGACAACTACTTATGCATCTTTAGAACTGACTAAACCCAAAAAAATTCTCCCACTATCAAAAATAGATACTTTCACCATTACATAGATATATGGTCTATAACATGACTATAAACCTTCTTTTATAGGGATTTCAATAATATACTGAGAAACCTTTATGATAATTACCTTAAATGCACATTATTTTTGGCTTGATGCCAGTTTTTTTATATCCTCAACAAACACAATGTTCTAATTAAAAACATTTGATTTAAATCACACTATAAATCATATGATATCCATTTTTCCTGATAGTTGGAATATGGTGGTGGGATAACATAATTATTTTAGATACATGTCTTCAAAAATGGATGTATATTCAATGGTTATAAGTCCTAACATTGATAGTCCTTTTACGTACATCATGAATTTGATTTTTATATAGTAATATGTATTTAGTAATTATTCAATGAATAATTTTTTATTCAATGATAAAATTTTAGACTTTTCATAAATCCACCTTATTATCATCATAGCCCTTTCATGGATAAGATAATCTGGGTTTAGGAATTACTCCATGATAAATTATAACAATCGATTAATGATTGTTCAATATATTCATTTACATAATAGCTCTAAGTATATTATATTATTTGACCATGCATATACCACACTTCAATTTTCTCATTCTATAATACTTAAAAATAATCTTATAAATTATATCTACCACTATATTATAGTAGGGATTGTTCACACTCTCTAGATGAACTACTTCCGAATGTATTGTGGATGACCTTTATTTCAAAAGGTTTTTTTAAAAAAATAAATTAGTATATAAATAAATAATAAATATTGTGTTTATCTACAATTACTATAAATACCTTATTGGTTTAATCCTTTATGTCCACTTTTAGTTTTACATAACATATAATTATCTTACCACATCTCAGTATATCATTCTTACATTCTATATTCATCAAGTGCTTCCTATGATTTAGGTGCGAATAAACTATTGGTTGAGTATGAAACACCACAAAAAAACATTCATTCCAAAATTTTAATATTTTCTCCTTGTTTCCAAAGGACATGTGGGATGATTTTTTTTTATACTCAATAAAAGTTCAACAATAATCAATCATGTGGAAATTAAAAGCTTCGTGTTTCTCACCACTAACTTAGGAACCAACTTTTCATAACCACATAAAGAATGAAAATTATTTCAAGTAAGGTTTCTAAAATTACATGGTTATTATATTAAAATATGCATATTTTACAGCCAAATTTATTCAATAACTATGAATTACTACAACAATATTAGTTTCAATTGATAAAAATTCTCTAAAGAAGAAGCGGGTACTTCATTATTCAATTAAGTTCACTACATTTATCTTCCATATTATTATTTCATGATATGTGAAGAAAATAACCACATTTTTAATAACTTTTTCTTTGATGGATGTTTTGAATGTTCCATTGATGTTTCTATATCCATTGGACTCTTTGATATGTCATTCAACTTTTTTACCATAACAATTAAAAATTATTTTTTCTTTAAGTTCTTATTTTCTTAGAGAACCATACTCAAAAGGTAATGAATAATTTTACTCCAGATGTTTCATTTTTTTATTTTAAAAAAAACTAGATTAATTAGGTGGGAATTTAATGATAAACGGATATATTAAAATATCATCGCCAACCCTTCAATTTTCACATATCTAGTGTAATTGTCACATTTTATATCAGTGCTACTCTTTCTCTTTGGAATCTTCTATGAGATGATACCACATAATAATAATCAATGTTATGATGTTATTATCCATAACTCATATCATTTTTTAATGATAGGATTATTCAAAATACCATAATATTCATCATACATAAGTCATCTCTATGAACTTTTACACTCTCGCTTCCTAAGGTGGATTAATTGTTATTTGGATACCAACATATTTAATTTCATTTATTCTTGTTTTGTGTCAATGTTCCTATACTAATATTTTTAAATAACAACTATATAAGACATTTAAATGATCTAATAACTATCATAGTATTTATTGTGGTATTACATTACATTTACTAATAAACTAAAAAATTCATAATTTTATCATGACTACCAATTTTAGAAATATTGATTAATTAAATAAATCATTTAAAGTATCTAAATATTTTATTGAATTATAGGAACCATCTTTACTAGAATCTGAGTAAATTATCTCTTGAGTATTCTACTGGAATGAATCCTTGAACCTCCTTTCATAGTCTAAAAAATTTTCTACACCACTACTCAGAGAGTTCAAGGTAAGTGTTTGACTTTCCAAATTCATTAACTCATGGTTTATTGATTTTTTGAGTGAAGTCCCACCTTCTAAAATCATAAAAATTATTTACACAACACTTGCCTATAGATTAGAAGCAATCAAGATTTGGTTACTTCTTTTCTTCCAACTTCAGTTAATTCACCCCATCATTTTCATTAAAAACTCTGCAGTAATAAGGGGCACCCTCAACTTTGGCGGACGATCATTCCAAACAACCGGTTTTATTTAAATTTTAATGGTGGAAAGATTTTAATGAACTAATATTTCCTTGAGGTTTTTTTATTTTTTTTTTGAAGAATGTAATCCATTTCTATTAAATTCATTCAATCTATGTATTCGCACACACAATTAATCATGCCTTCAAATAAAAAAATATGTTGTACCCTTATAGATTTTAATTTTTTATTATTTTATGTGATCTCACAGTAAATATGAACTTCTGTAAAATAAAAAATAATTCATAAAGGAAATATAAAATGACTAGACTGGTCTTGAGTATCTCATATTTTTTGGTCCACTAAAACTTAATGAATCAAATATAACCTAAGGAAATCATACCAAAGTCATTGTTTGACAAATGATGTGGCTTTCCCCCATCTAGTGTGTCCAATGCTAATCATGATATAACCTTGAATTTACATTTATTATGTCTTACACCATCCTATGAATTGTTCAAAAAAACTCGCATGTAGGATATGGGGTCTCGGGAGTATAAAATGATTGTAAATTGGACCCACAGACCCTTATAAATATTGAAAAAAATAAGAATATGTGATTACTATCAAAAAACAAAACAATTTTAATAATCATCATGCATGTATAATAATTAAATAAATAAATAAACCAGACATATACAGGGTCGTCATTAGCTCGATACCAGTCAGTGAAATTAATTTTATGTTGTGGGAAAACTAAATTGAAATAAATTTTGAATTACGAAAGAACTTTAAATAAATTAAATGAATTAATAAAATTAAAATATTTTAGTCAAATTATTTACATTATTTCGTTTCAATATTAATTTAATTTTAAAACAAAAAATTAAATAATTTAATCAACCTAATTTAATACTAAAAAAATTATTTTTTTCTATCTAGGTATAAAAATATTATATTTTAAATCAAAACATAATATTTTAATTCTTTTAATTTAAAACTAAAATAATATTAATTAATTAAATTAATTTTTACTAACTCGGGGATCGAAACCCTATGTAAGGCCAATGCAACTCAGATTGACCTCGCGTAGGCCTATTTTAAGACATGAATAGCCGATGCAAGGCAATCATAGGCCAGAAATGTTCGCCCAGGCCCATTTTCGGTGAAGTGGATGTACCTAGAATACATTGCAGGGAAAAACATGGTTGCGTAGTGGGTTACCACTCTAATGGGAGGTCATAAACAAAGGTACCTAATAGGATATAGAGTTCCCATAGGTGTGAAGGAAAATTAGGGATAGCTGTGGGTTTAGGGAATATGATGGTCGCAGTAGTGGTTAGTGGTTGGAAACAGGTGGGTGGTACACTTTAGGCTCCGACAGCAGGCGTCAACTGCCCAGTTTGGGATCCTTCATCTAGGCAAGGTGGCATGGCACTGGTAGATAGTTGGGCTTTAGAGGGTGGCTTGTGATGAAGGAGGTGGTCCATAGGAGGTTCTAAAAGTTGAGGTCCACATCTTCTCCACCAAATATACATTTTTGACTAAATTTTGACCCACATTTTAGACATTAGTTAGTTCTCATTACCCTTTTTCTTTTGTTTTGTTTACTTCTTTGACCTTTGAACCACATCCTTTGTAAAACCCATCCTACCAAACTAAAAAACATTTGTTTTTCAAAAAAATAATTATTCCACAACTGTGTGGAATTATTGGTCATCATTCGAAGGGGTTCTAGACATTGGATTTTAGCTGGTAATATCTTAGAAAAATAAAATTAAATGGAATCACCAATGAAACCCAATTTCTATTAAAATTTAACACATATAAACAAGTATTTTTTCATATTTTAAAACCTATGAAATCTTGAAAAGATCCATATTAAAAATTCAAAATTTCCATAACATAGGCATTCAAAATTGGATCAACATGTGATCAATTTAATCGGGATTAAAATAATACAATCTACTTAAATTGAATGAAAAATAATTTTTCTTCTATAAAAAATCCATGTAATTTCACTGATACCGATTGATGGTACCGGAGATCACATAAATAGTTGTTGGGAATGGTAATTTAAATTTTTTTCACCGGAGTGAGGTAACTTGTTTTCTATAGTGACGAGAGCCTCGATACAGTCTGAGAATCCCATTTTATTTAAATAGAGCACCAAATATAAAGCTAAATATTTACCTTTTTCAAAATTAATCACATGAGATTATAGCTAGTCGCCAATGATCATTGGTTAATAGATCTAAATATGAACCCATCTAGATATTACACAAAAGATCTAAGAATTTTCATGATCAAAATTCATTGAAATATGGGTGGTAGAACGAACCTCTGGAGAGTCTTTCAGCATTGCAAAGATAACCTTGATCTTATTCTTTGGATCCATTGAAGGCATTCTTGGATCGGTGTTTAGAGGGAAAATTTATCCCTCTAGAATGAAGGAAGAGAGAAAATTTATCATTCCATTCAAATGAATAGTGTAATGGAAATGGGATCTATCCCATTTTATATAGTGGATTTCTCAATTATCTAGATATGGTTCTCTAGAATCTAGTATTAAATCACCCAAAAGAATGAAATAAATAAATAATTATAATGAACTAAACTACATCAAAAATATTATATATATATATATATATTATAAAAAACTAATAATATATATTAAATATATTACATGATAAAATTGAGTCATTTAAATCAACTAGTAATTCTTTCTAATATTAAAATAATATTCATTTGTATAATATTTTTCCACTGTTCAATATATACCTTGTGAATAATTTTGATAAATATATTCAACCCTAATATTATATAATTGAATAATAGTGAATTTATTTATTCTTCAATGATCATTAAAACATGTACAACCCTTAAACCAGATGGTGGGGCCAACCATATCATATTTACCTATTCACCAAAATATGGAAGATTTTTAAATATTTTATTGTGTGTAACCCTCTTAGAACTTATCTCAATTGTAGTGAATAATATTCATAGGACAAAAGAAGAATCTAGAAACCCAAAAAGGCCCCTAAGGAGGCAAGAAATAGTCATAACAATGACAACCAACCTATGAACATGCACTAGGTAATATAATATATTTATCTTTAGATATCTCATAAATAAAAACACACACTTATGTCGTCATCCATTCATTCTTAATTTTTTTATCTATATGGGTGGATTTACCTCCGACTAACTTGTCTAAGTATTTAAGAAGGTGCTACCATCCTGATCAACTAGGTCAGAGATATATTATTTCCTCAATATAGAATTAATAAATTGTATTGTTAACATTCGTATAATTCCATACCACCAATGACACATCCAACATAAGCTACCTCACCATTATTTAATTTTTATGGTTTTCTCCTTGCATCAAAGTACATGATCAAATGGAACACATTGAAAATGATCTAAAGTCAGGAGTCCAATAAACATGTCCATAGATAGAAACAACCAATGAAACCTGAAATATTTGGAGTTACTGTGGATTTCTTTCCTCGTGTTCTTGCATTTTAGAGATCACTAATTGAGAACATTATGAGATTATGTCTCAATACTTATGAGACGCCAACACCTGATATTTAGATATCAGTAGTGTCCAGTAAGTATGATGGGTCAAGTCCATAGGAAATTTGTTTGTGATTAATTCCATTCAATCTTGAGGTTCTCATTATAGCATGGGATCTTTTATAACCACTTGATATAAAAATTAATCTACATAAATTAACTTTTAAATAGTGGTTGCGTAAGTGTATATACTCTAATGGTAAGTGTACAACATTCATATCTAATTGAATTCATGTACTTGTAATTAAAAAGCACAGATAATGTTGGGTCTAAAGAACACACTTTTTCAACATAAACATTAGGGAATGTCCCAAGGGTGAGATTAAACTACAATGAGTATGATTCATGCCATAACTAGGATATGTAAGATGAATCCCTAGGGATAGATATTTGTACTCGGTCTATAAGTGACCTTATCCACATACTTTTTGCATGTAATTAAAATGAAAAGGGTCAAAAAATCACATAGGTATTGATTACTTTTATAAATAAGATATGTATTATTCCCCATAATTCATCAATCATATCCTTATGATATTAATCCCCTCCTAGTATCATAGAAAACTATAGAGTTCCTAGTTATATGTCTTAAAAATATAAATAGAAACCCAATAATGGGATATGAATAAATAACCTCATCCGCATATAACTGGACTCATTATTAGACCACCCTTTCAAAATGTAATGATTTAACACTTGAACATTTTATTAGAATTTACGCCCTCATATTACGGTTAGCAGTAGACTCATGAACATATATTAAATCTATAAGATATTCCTAAAGAAGGTAACAATTTTCACCAAGAAGGTGTGATGAGCCTGAACTCTCATCCTCTTGACGAATGTGAGTTCCACGGTTTCATTGGATGTAATACCCCAGTTAATCACATACCTTTTGAAATTAGGTATGTAACCAATTATGTATGAGGGAGATATTATGAGTTTCTATGTGAAATGTAAATGGTGTTCACAATGTGAAATATTATATAGACATCAAACTTCCCATAATAAAACTGTCAGGAAAAGTTAATCATCAACATTTTATCACAAAACATTAATGGTAAACCCAACATGAATGATTATACATTCATCAAAACCCCCACAATCAAACAATCGAGAAAATCTATCTATCACCCTTTTCCACACAAACCAAATTTGTGGAACCTGACATAAATATCTCAAATAATAAATATGATCAGCTCACAATGAATCATGACATTTTATTTTTCACATCCTATGAGAACATGGATGGAACACTCGATGTGAAATCTTATGTAATCGGGGTTCTCATGAATTAACTCTATCCTCACAGTTACAAGTCCATGAACAAAGAATTTCCAAACCATGAATAATAAAGTTTAATTTTGTTACATGTTGATATCTGATTGATAATGTATTATCAGAGAAATGATGCACTAATCGGTGACCTTGTTCCTTTTTGTATTCATGATTGTGGATACTTATCTTAAATAAATACCTGACTTGATATAATGTCATCAACATGATACTATTCTAGAAAATCAGCTATAACTGAAACCCATGAAGGATACAGAATGACCTCACCCATTTGACACCTTCAGTTTCATTTGTCTAATTCACTGGTCTAGGAATACCATGGACATTGTACAATCCCAAGCCTTGAGTCTATACAAAAGTGTCCTGAAACATTTCAACCAATGAGCCTCCATCATCCAAGTAAATATGTTATAAATCTAGTGGAACCTATTTCTACTGTTTATCGCTTCATATTCTTATCCACGAACTGTGAAAATCACTACCTTTAGTATCTGATGAAAAAGGATCAAGGAGTAAACAATTGCTCACTTATAGTTCAAGATCCATTGAGGGGGATCCTGTCAA
Source organism: Viscum album (assembly GCA_963277665.1). NCBI lineage: Eukaryota > Viridiplantae > Streptophyta > Magnoliopsida > Santalales > Viscaceae > Viscum > Viscum album. The sequence goes on from OY728127.1 coordinate 279,435,710, forward strand.
CTTCCTTCACCAACTCCATCCGATAGGCATCCCCCATTCGAATAATGAGGGAACCACCCAACACACTTCCACCCCGGATGCATGGGAGGCAAGAAAGACACATCAGGTGCAAAATGCACTGGATAACTAGGAGTGGGATCATATAATCACTTCCAATGAAGAATCCCACTTTCATATTCTATTGGTAACTAGTGAGAAGGATCATATCCCTACTCACTTGGAATAAATATGTGGGACTATTCTTATAGCAGGCATGGGGGAGATGCATGTCCCTACCCCCTCACATAAAACCCATAAGTATAATATGGTGGCACATTGATGACATAAGTGGATTCATATTCCCAATTAAATTGAAATTTGTGCAAGTACATATTATAGATAGAAATTGTACAAACCTACATTCATATGCACACTATGCTAAAATGAAATTACATTCTAGAAACATGAGAAGAACTCTACCAACCTATTCCAGTAATGGTAAAAATAGAGGGATGTGTGTGTATTACTATCCCCACACCATAGTAGAACAACACTATGTTAAACATGATCGAGTGGTTACTCCATTGAAAGAACATATTTTTCTCCCATACATGAGGATTATCAGTATATTTTAGTAATGAATGAGGCACTGTTCTAGGCTCAAACTCACTTTACAACTGGGTCTCACAAATTGATAGAGAAATATGAATCGAGAAAAGAACACATTCCTATTGAAAAAAGATCGGTGGCATGATCCAATGGTACCAGATAAGTATCATATCCCCTCTCCAAATAAGGTTCAATAATAGAGAGTGTCACATGACTCAGTAGAGGCTCATATCCTTGTAAAAAAAGACTAGATACATACTCCAAACGCATCTAATCTGGATCATATACCCACTCAAACTAGGGATCACCATGTTAAAATGGAACTTGTCTCGAGAAAGGATCGTATTAATTTCAGTTAAGTTATATGGAATATTCTATAAACTCATATAAGCCATGCGCATGTCCCTATATTCACTAGTGAACAACTACACCAACATCCTTCAGAGGATGTAAAATAGGAGGCTCATATCCCTTCTCCCATTCCGGAGGTCCTTCATAATATTCTGATGGGTAATGCATATTTGGAAAGGGCACATATCCCCGCTTCATCCAGGGTTGACTAGAATATCCCAAAAACAATCTATAGGCTTTATTGTATTCTTTTCGAAAACGAAGAAGCTCATTAGAAAACACCATCAACTTCTCTGGAGTGAGATCATACTCTGGTAGCACAATATAATTAGCAGTATATTATGGAAGTTATAACAGAATAGGATCATATCCCTTAACAATACCAAAAGGCATGACCATATATTCGGATCATTATGTATAATGGGGCTCATATCCCTAGTTTTCTCAATTCCAGTGACCTTGAGGTTGTTATAGACCCATTATCAACACCCCAATGGTCCATTGAATCTTTTACCAAATTAGAAGTTTATCATTACCATGATATTCCTCTTCATGGTAGTGTGGAGATAGATCACATAGACTTTACTGCAAAAATCTACTGTGTTTAACATCCAAATTTAGATATCTTCCATGAAAAAATAAATCATTCCCTTTCCCAAACACCTCTGTATAGGAAGGTGATCAAAACTCTGATGCTTTTATATATACAGGTGCTCGAAACCCTAGTTTCAACAATATATAGTTTCCCATCAGCTATCAGCAACCCCTCGGCGTGGTCACTAGGTCACCTAGATAGAAGACCTATGTGATCGGATCGAGTGGATTCATGTTTGTCTGAGAAAGAGGAAGCTAAATTGACATATTAAGATACATAGCAAGAAACTACCTCCCAACCATGTTTTTCCCCTCACCACCTCTATCTATGAGAGCCTAGATGATCTAGAGAAGGAGTTAATGACTTATCTGCATCAAAATATACTGTTGAGTCGTTACAAATTGGATGATATATACCTCACATAACTTGGATACAGGTGTTACATGAAGACAATTAGGATACACTTTTGTCAACTAGACCATCATGCTATCTCCCTGGCCGGATGCCCAAAACCAAAAATCCCACCACCAATCTAAAACATGCTTGCAACCATTTCCTCACAACTCTTAAAAAACTGATCTCCAAATCCTCATCACGTATACATATCCAAGGATGGGGAATGTATGGAGCATTTCACTTCACTACACCTGTATAACAGAATAACTCCTCAAACACAATGTCCTACAATGTCATAACCTCTAAAAAATTAGGGGACCAAGTAACACATGTGTGAGTTAGCCACTATAATTGAATCCCCTTGATTTAAAGAATCCAAGAAATCATAAATGGAGGGAATGGTCTATCAATGGATATTTAAACAGGGCCCCTTGAAACAATGGTAATCCATTTCAGTCATTGAAACCAATGTTGTGATTTACATGAAACCCCCCCATCAAGAATGACTCCCTTCATGGGATACCATTACCCCCAACTCAAAATCTAGAATAGATATGCCTAATCGAGTGAATCTCAATAGGAACATCCATAAAATTTATCCCATGGGACAATCTATCCTACCAGGATGAGAAAATATCTACCACTGCATCAACCCCTTAGATCATAAATCCCTGAGAGGATACATTATGTATTAGAAGTAGTTTAAATTCAAACTGATCTGACATGGATGGATTCATTTATATCTCAATATCCATCACTTGGTCATTCACACAATGAGATGGTCCTTGAGAATAAATGGTGGTTTTAGATTAAACCCAACCCATTGGGTTTTGGGAATTTTATCTTAATTTATGTCCCATGAGTCATCAAATCCTCAACTCGATTTATTAGATACTCAAAAATATGATTAAAAATTTACAATTGTGGCCCCTAATAGCCCCCAACCCATAGAGTTTGGGCTTTTCAATGATCATTTTGACAACATATAGAATCATTATTCTCCAAATTGAGAGGTAAATATCATCATTCGATTTCCCATCCATTAATCATGTCATAAGAAAAGCCTAATCTCTTGGTGATCCGTTTAGTATTCATGACCAAAAAATCACATAGGGTCATTATTCAAAGGTTTAGATGTGCGAAACATCTTGAAAATGCAATAAAATTTGATTAGCCACTAAATGAGGCTAATATTCATTATTAATATATATAATATTCATGTTCTTTATTATTCATAAACACCATTTTAGTCCATTTTACACTTTGAACATCATTTCACGTTATGATAGTAATACCTTCTTAAAATGCACTATTATGTGGTACATTATTTAACATAATTTTAAGTACCTAATGATTCATCTGATTTTAAGGAATGTAATTATCCATGTTTTAATTTTATATTTTGGTAAATTGATCTACACTTCAATATGATCATGTTTCATTCAGGGATCAATGGAGAATTCATGGTGGAAGATGGGGATATTTTGTGATTAAAGGAAGCAATTCTAGAGAAGGCAAATTGGACACCAGCCCACTGATGAGAATTTGGGACCCACATTACAAACCCAATGAATCCCAAATTTATTTGGATGCTATAAGACATGTAGAGGAACAAATCACTCTTTATGAAAATTCTTGAAGAAAAAAAATTCAACCCCTCTAGGAAAGATTGGACCCAGAAACTCTTGGATTCTCTTTGGGTATATCGTACAGCATTAAAAACCATCCTAGGAATGTCACCATATAGGTTGGTTTATGGAAAATCATGCCATTTACCTGTTGAAATTGAGAATAAGGCCTTTTTGGCAATTAATAAAATGGATTATGACCTCTCATTGGCCCGAACAAAAATGAAATTAGATCTCAATGAACTGGATGAATTAAGGATGGAGGCTTATGAAAATTCAAGGATCAATAAATCTAGAGTTCATGCCTACCAATCTAGGAATATCAAGGTCAAACATTTTGAACCAGGAAAACTTGTGATCTTTTATAGTTCAAAACTTCATTTACACCTGGGAAAGTTAAGGTCTAGATGGTCAGGACCTTTCATAGTGCATCATGTGTACCCCCCATGGGGTAGTAGAGATTCAAGATCCCACAAGTGGTTACATTTTCAAGGTCAATGGTCAAAGGTTAAAAGCATTCATTGAATCATTCAATAAATAGGAAATAGAGGTTGAGTTAACTGAGCCAACCTATTAACCATGAAAAGATTGATATATTTAGGGTCCATGTCGGACTAACAATGTTAAACAAAGCGCTGCATGGGAGGCAACCCATGGTTTTCAAGTTTCCTATCATTTTTTTTGTTTTAATAAAATTTATATTTTAAATAGGATTAATTAATGATTTTTATATTTAAAAAAAAGGTTGTTTACATGTTCTTCTATTATGAGTATGGATGGGTATGAAAAGGGAGCATAGTATTCATCTGTGTCACACGGTGTGATCCCTGAGTAATACCTTACCCAGAAAATTAAAACAAGACAATGTATCATTAGTTTTATTAAGAAAACAGAAAAATAAGAAGAACCATAAAAATGATGATACATGGAATTAAATAAGTCGTTCTGTTTTTTTTATCTAGTTTGTTCTTCTTTTGGTTCAGGTACTATTTTGGGTTATACATGTTCAACCAAGGAGGTTCCCACATCCCCCAAGAGATCAAAGGACTAATTTGGAGCATCAAGAACTTCAACTTCAACCACCAGGTGATTTCATTCCATGATCCTCAGTTTCAATTTCCTTTTTGAACTTCCATTATCTCCCTCTACTCCTTCTAAATTTTCATTTCTTCAAACACTGGGGATAGTGTTGTTTTATGTTGGGGAGAGATAAAATAAAAAAAAATCTTTTATGCAAAAAAAATGAATGATTTGAAAAAAAAAAGTGTAAATGGAAGGAAAAATTCCTTTAACTTTGAACATGGTAATACACATTACATAATTTGAAAATGAATATCAAATAATTTAGCATACCCTGATTCTGATTTTAATCCTTGTATAATTTCATGAGCATATATTTTGGAAAGTGTGACTGTCCAATGTGATATTTTATCGTTTATGTTTTCATCCAAATAAAAAAAATCACAATGCACGTCCTTTGGATAGTGGGGTATTAGTTTAAGTTCATGGGGTCCCCTAAATAAATAGCATAGGTTTGGTGATCATTTTAGTTTAATATGAGTATTCAAAAAAAAGTTAAAAAAACAATTGCACGTAGAGGACTGAAATGACCTAATACGTGGCTTTCAGTACTTGGGGATCGTGACTCCATAGTTTTCTGGACCAGAGTTAGTAATTTTATCTCTATTTTTGGTAATTTGAATTTTTTTTTGACTGAGTTAACTTGAGATGATGCCCGAGTATGTGGGATTCACTTGGTACCCTAAGATCATTGAGCCTGGGAGTCATCGGAAAAGTCTCGCTATAGGGGTTGACTCTTTTGAGTGCAACTTCAATTACCATGGAAAAATTACAAAAAACAAAAACAAAAAAAATAATACAATAAAAAAATGAATACTCATCTTAATATTGAAATCTGATTCCACCTAGCGCTTCCATCATTCCCCCCCTGAATAAAAATGAACCCCCATGTCTATCGTGATGCACAACACATCCTCATACTTAATTGATATTGGATGAAATATGGAAATGAATTTGAACAAAGGAATGAGCTTGGGATTGGGATCTTCTTATGAAACTTTCTTCTATTAAAATATTTTGATGGGTTTCATGATTTTTTGGTATAAGGGTTTCTGGAGATCATTGTGTATTAAAATGTTTTTCGAAAAGGGAATTCGAATTTCATATTGTTGAGATATATTTTGCTCAGGACTAGAAAAACTCAAGTTGGGGGTGTGATTATCCAATAAATGAGGCTAATATTCATTTTTAATATATATAATATTCATTTTCATTATTATTCATAAACACCATTTTAGTGCATTTTACACTTTTAACATCATTTCACATTATGATTGTAATACCTTCTTAAAATGCACTATTCTGTGGTACATTTTTGAACACCATTTGAAGTACCCAATGATTCATCTGATTTTAAGGAATTTAATTATCCATATTTTAATTTTATATGTTTTTAAATTGATATACACTTCAGTATGATCATGTTTCATTCCGGGATCAATGGAGAATTAATGGAAGAAGAAGGGGATATTTTGTGATGAAAGGAAGCAATTCTAGAGAAGGTAGATTGGACACCATCCCACTAATGGGAATGTGGGACCCACATTACAACCCCAATTAATCCCAAATTTCGTGGAATTTTATAAGACATGTATAGGAATTAATCACTCTTCAGGATCCAATGCTAATTCTGAATTCATGGTTTTCATTTAGGCAGCCCAAGTTAGAGATAAAATTCGGGGCCAGATTCCGCGGCCCAGAAAAACATTCCACTAATATTATCATATTTTGGAATACAAAACTCCAAATGGGCCCAAATTTTACAAGCTGATAGAATACATCGGGAACTCCATTTACTTCCTCTATGTCACACTCTGATTCGGCCATCTATATATTATTACAAGCGCTTCTGTTCGGTGAAGGAAAGTTGGATGCCACCTCGGGTCAAGGGTGGAAAAATCAACTCTCCCTTACTTTCCACCCACCTATGGCCTACCAAAATTAATTTAGGAGACTTGGACTGTTGGAGGCTCTACCCAAGGGCTGAAAAAGGCCTATTTAAGGCAGTGGTGTTGGAGGATTGAGAGATCTTTGGGGCTTTGTTCAATTTTAATGTTATGATGCAATTTTGTTGTCTCAAATTTATCTTTCACATGTAAGTTGTTAAATTCACTTTAGTTTCTTAATAAAAGTTATTATTATACTCTTATTCTATTTTTCTTCATATCGCTTTGACACCTTTGGATCAAGTTGTGAATTTATTCACACCAAACCTTGTGAAATTATTCACACAATGGTGGAGTGATCATTTTATTTTTGTTGTTTTCTTTACTTCTCCATTTCCTCCCTAGTGAGTCTACTTTCCAATTCCATTGAAACCATGGGATAAATGGAGGGATAGCCCAATTATGGGTTGCTCTAAAGGAGTATAAAGGGGATGTATTGGATATTATTTATCACCCCATTAATGTATAATCACTTATTTAATTGATATTTTTATTTGATTATTTTTAAACTTTATCATCATTGTTGAATTTAAGGCCACACACTTCAAGTGCTAATACGAACCGTTCCCTTTATGTGATCAAAACATTGATCCTTCAAGTGTATAGGTGATTAGTATTAAAGGGTGTAGTAATTAAAACAGTAAGTGATGATGTTGTTTTATCTCCTTAAATGAACCCATTTCAAATATAATAAATTTAAATCATTGAAAAGGAAATACATCCAATCCACCTCGAGCGATAACCTAGGATCAAATCATTCTTTTAAATTGAATTCACATAAATCTTCTATTTATCCTTTAAACCCATCTATAATCAACCCAAATTTGTCCACTTAATAGCCAAAATTAGTCCATAGAATGTACGTGTCCATAGGTTACTTCTTAGGTCTCTGAGAATTCGATAACCCAAGCTAAACTACAAGGACCGTTCTACCTTCATCTCTTGGGTAAAGTTGAGCAAGAATCAAAACCACATAGGGGGTGTAATCCAAATAGGATCAATATGACCAAGGGTATGAAAAATGTCCCTAATTCAGGATGTGTAGAATCATCTGGTTCACTGTCAACACAATAGTTAATGTGGATCATGATAAAAAAAATTGGATTTAAATATGGAGAATATACCCCAATAAAAAGGTGATCTGAATGCACAAAATAAGGATACATGCACATAGAACTGGTGGAGAACACAAATCCTATAACCTATGAATATTGAGTTTCCACCTTTACTGGGGAACACTACCAAGGAATATAGGATAGAATTGGTCATATCCTACTTATTACCCAAAAGATCTATTATTACTTCCATGAAGGATCAGTTTGTATAGTATGAGGGGGAGATAAAAATCTCAAACAACTCAATGAGGATCTACATAGGGGTAATAGAACCACTAGCAAACATCATCATCCTGAGACAAATATTACTCCTCCCATATATAAGGAAATATCTGATCTACCTGTAAGAGTGACATCTAAGCATCAAACGATATCTGGATCTTGGAATCTAGTGTACATAATTGAGTAGGTCAAAGATGATTGTGACATCCCTCCATTATGGAGACTACCTCTCCCTCTCCATGGTTATCATTCATTCCACTCAAGAATCAAGAATTACAATGAGATAAAAATGAGGCCACCATATCAAGCCTCATCAATCTCCCTATATAAAGGAGGGGTCTAAGAAAAATGTACCTCTATAAATTTTCAATGACATTGAATCCCTAGCTTCTTGAATGGAATCCCTGGAAGGAAGACATGCACCTATGTAGCTTGAGAAATCTCCATATCTTAAATGATTGATGAAATTTTTCCCTCACCCAGTTTTGGAAATCATATATTATCTACCATTAATGTTTTGGAAGATCTAGAATAGTATCTCAGTCACTTCATGTATAATGTTTTCTAGTGACGGGCTCTCGAGATCAAAATGAGGCTACTAAGATGAATTATTTTTTACAAACTCGGATAGGTATAGCCATTGTTTGGTACAATATCCTCCACGCTAAATACATTATAGAACAAGAATGACTTCTTATTTGGTTCATTTAACATTTCATATTCACACTAAATAAAATTATAATTGTTGACCTAACAAAATGCATGTAATGTAAAAATGAGAGGGTTTTTGACTTCATATACATATGGAAAGGTTTGACATATTCAGTCAACATCCCTCTTTTTCATGAGCTATTATTGGAACTCTTTGATGAAAATACTTGGGTTGATTTGTAGACACTTATGATTCTAAATAAGTATCTTGGAATATTCCTTAAGTTTTTAAAAATGGCCCAAAATTTGGAATCTCGAATTCATTATATCTGAGATAAGCCTTGACTCAGGACCTTAGCATAGGGGTAAAAGCTTGTAAATGCATAGAATATATCCATTACCCTCAAACTAGTTGGGATACCCATTATACCACCTAGGAAGGTACTAATCTACCTGATGCATCCTCTTGTGTGGTAGGAGCAGCAAAATCATTTGTGGCCAAAAGAAAAAATAGATTAGGGTTACCGTAGATATGAGGAAATGGTGAATAAACATTTATCCTTTTAAAATGATAAGTTCACTAGTTATATCCTTGTGTCCTTGTAAAATGACATACTCAAGATACCCCATCTTTGGAAACATTATAATATCAACCTCACTAATCACCACAACTACTTCCCTTTTCATATGATGCTGATTCACACCGTCCAAAATTGTTTAATCTTTAAATACATCCTACAAACAATGTTTTATTATTGAATGTTTATGTGGGAACATTCCCTAGAATAGGTGACCAATATAACTATTTCTGAGTCAAGAGAATATGTTTATTGAAAAACGTTCTAGTGAGGAGTGGGTTGAAGTTGGATAACTTGATGACTCAAAAGATAGTTTACCATGCTCATTTAAGCTAGAGATCAAAACATATCAAACCCAAAATTATCCCCTAACTTATGGAGTTCACATAAAATATTCCTTTTGGAGGTGCATGTAACAACCAGATGCTAGAAGGAAAAGAAGAGGACACAACAAATTCTGCTCCTATGGAAGCTCTGCCTCTTACAGATTTCATCCCGGAAATGTTAGAAGTAGAAGAACCACCCCAAAAAATTGAACCATCATCTGATGAAGATCTCATACATGGTTCTCTTAATTAAATACACTTGGAAAACCACTTATTTGATGATTAATATTCCTCTAAGTATTACTTTCTCATACCTAAAAGGGGAACTGAAGGTCGCATGAAATAGAACAGAGGGTACATGGGATTGTACGAGTGTGGTGGGACACAATATCATGGTCACATACCTAAAATGATATATATTATACTTAATCCCATTGGAAGACACACCAATGAACTCAATAGAAACCTGGCGGTTCCTCTGATCCCTCCAGTGGTCACTCCAGCCTGGTCATCTTACATGGCCATCTGGGGGGTTTGATTTTCTGATAATCCTAGACAAGGCGGAAGGTCAGCGCAACCTACGAAACTAGAAGAAGATTCTCCCTCAACATATTCACAATAACCAAACTTGTATGCCTCAAATACCTCAACCCTTGAGCCACATAATAAGGTAAACCCCAACCTTGGGAAGCACTAACCTAAGACAAAACAGAAAAAAATTATAAAATAGTTGTTGGATGTCTAGTCCAATATCTCAATACTAAATCCACTCCATCTTCAAAAAATACTTTTGGGGGAACTCGTTGAAGAAATCTAGATCCCATAGTATTTAAGGACATAAGCTTTTAAGGGTGAGGTTTATTGAGTGGAGATAATTCCAGCATAATTTTATGTCACCATCTTATTTGCAAAGCAGGATCAAGAAGAGGTTATCCCAAGAAACATAAGACCCATTTATGTTTCAATTAGACTTAGAAATGTAGACATCTAAAGGTCCCTAGTTGACAATGGCTCTAGGATCAACCTCATCCCATTTCTAATCATCAATGTTTTTGTGTATGGGGAAGGATATTTATGTCCGGCAAAGATAAAAATTCAAGGGTATGATAAGAGAAATCAAAGACCAATAGGTAAGATCAATATCAAGTCTTGGTTTTGGGATCTCACATACAATATTGAGTAGATGATTATCTAGGAAGAAACCTTATATAATTTACTTCCAGGAAAGCCATGGATTCACATTAATATGGTTGTACATTCGAAATTTAATCAGTGGTTTAAATACCTCATTGATGGAAAGGTCTGAATACTACATGGTGATAGTACCCCCTTTTAGCCTTGTAAAGAAATATATGCTGAAGTGGGTTTCTATAAAATAGAAGGAGAATGGCCAATGGTGGATGAAGATAAAAATTTTGTAGCCCTAGTGGATTGGATACCACCTTTTAGAATCTGTAGTTTATTCTTGATAATGATTATATTCTACCAGTAAATTTATTTGTGGTAGTAGACTCAATATCATATGTTCACATTCTTTGGTCCCCATTGATAGTGTAAAAGAAATCCAGATCCAGAATCTATTTAATGTGACTACAGAGTTAGTAGATGAAAATATCTCCTCCCATGGCCTATCTTACCTTGAAATTGTCATATATTCCCTCAGATTTCTACTTCAACTAAAAATGCCTCTATATACTCAGAGGTGGATGAATAAGAGGATAACCTTTGGAATAACCCTCATGTAGTTGAGGAAAGTGTCTCCACCACCATCAATGAGCTCAGGTAGGTAAATTTGGGAATATAAGAGTACTTGTGGCCTAAATTTAATTTCACTACCATGACTATTGAGGAGAAAGAAAGGTATATATCCTTTATATGGAAACAGTGATATTTGTTTTCTTAGAATTATACAGAAATTCCCGGTCTCAATGTAGATGTGGATACACACCATATTATCGTAAACAATGGCCATTAAGACTCCAATTAAGAGGAAAAAAGGATTCACCCATCTCATGATACTAATTTAGAGGTGGATATTGACAAATTGATCAAATCTGATTTTTTTTCCAAGAGGTTCAATACCTAAATGGTTATCCAACCTCACCCCTATATATAAAATGAATGGGTAGATCAAGGTATACATTTAAGGTGCTAAGGAACTCCATCAAAGCTGGTGCGATCTGAATTTAAATTTTTTACATCACTAGAGCATCGAAACATCATCGAATCTGGAAAATCTAGCCCTGGTATAGTCTGAGGATCCTATGTGGTTTAATCAGAGCTTAATAAAGAAAAACTAATCCATACCACATTCCAAAAAGATGTGTGCAACACTGTCACAAATATTTGGCATCATTTTTTAGATCATATGATGTTGAATCCCTCTAGATCATCCACACATGCATATCAAACCTTTATGTGATTTCTTTGTCAGATTTTCACTGCTAGAAAAGAGCTTTGATGATCACTTTAATGTAGTGAAAAACAACATGATACTCAGTTTTTCAATTCTAAAGACGAACTTGGATCCTTCACTTGATTGAGAAATTCTCTCTCTAGCAATCAGGGGGATAGAGGCGCTCTCAATTGCTTCAAAATGAATAGTACCATGGGAAGTGCTTCTCTCCACTTATATAGTGGATACGTATAATACACAATTTGGGTTTCAGACCCCCATTTAATAAACATCCACTAAATAAGTGTTAAGAATAATTATTTATAACAAACTAAACTACATCATAAATACTATTTACATTTTAGCACATAATATTAATATATATTAAATATATTACATGAAAATTATGATCTATTAACTCGACTCATAATTCATTATAATATTAAACGATCCTAGAATACTTTATTAATATTAGTTAGTATACTATTAATCATTTATTTACATAATACCAAGTAAATACATGAAACAAATAAATTCAACCAAATTATTTTTTACTTGATTAATAATGAATTTATATATTTATTGGTGATTGAATAAACTTTGATAACACTTGGACCCTGGGATGGGGCCCATCATGTGTTATATTCATATTCAATAGAATAGGGAAGATTCTCGAATGCGCTATTGTCAGTGACCCTATAGGGAGTTATCTCAACAATAGTTAACATTATTCATATCCTAGGAGCATAGTCTAGCAACCTAACAAGGCCCCTAAAGAGATAATGAAAATTCATAGAAATGAATACCAATCTACAAACACGCATTGGGTAATATAATTTCTTTTCATATGATATACCATAAAAAATGATGCAAACTTATTTCATCATCCTTATATTGATTTATTATTTATTTATCTAACTAGAAAGACTTCCCTTCAACTACCATGGCCATGGATTTATGAAGGTAAACCATCCTGATCAACTCGGCTCAAGATATCTCTTCCTCAACTCTAAAGCTAAAAAATCATATCTCGATCATTGAAGCAATGCCATACCACCAATGATGTACCCAACACAAACTAACTCACCATGAATTTATTTTCATGGATTTCACCCTACATAAAAGCACATGATAAAATGGAACACATTAATAATGATCTAAGGCCATGAGACCAATTCACATGTTTGTAGATATGAAAACCCAATCACACCAGAAACATGTGGTGTTCTTATTGGTGAGTCTATCATCATTATCCTGCTACTAGATATCACTAAGTGTGAAATTCATAAGAATATGTCATAATGATTATGATCCCCCAACACCTAATATCCAAACATCTATTATTTCCAGCAAGTAAGATGTATCTAGACCATTGGATATAACTCTAAGATTAATGTCAAAGTATCTATAGCTTCTCATTATAGCCCAGGGTCTGCTATAACCCATTGATACAACACATAATCTAATGACATTTCCATAAATACTAGGGATGAAAACATATAAACACTCTTATGTAAAGATAAGAACATGTATATATATCAAACTCTATAAATGTAGTGGTAATCCAATACATCACAAAATGCGTCTAGAAAACCCACATTCAACATCTCCCACATCCACTAGAGAAAAATACTAACAAGTCTCAATTCACTATCTCTCACATGAGAATCATGCTTCTATTGAGATATGGATTTAGTTTTGGGGGTATTCCACATTGTCTAATGTGGCTACACTTTATACTAATACTTCACCTCTCATAGTAAAACCCCCCCCTGAGATGAAACTTCTAAAGTATATTATTTTACTATTGTGTGACATGGGATCCTTGGAAAGCACAATGGCAGTAGTATTATCACAATAAACTAGAATATGGTTTTTACTACTAGGCACAACACAAATGTCTGAGACAAAGCTTCATATCCATACTGCATCCATTATTATATCAGAATCCTTTATATACCCGGATTATGCTATAGAATCAGCAAACACATATTGTTTTGAGCTTCTATAGCTCACGGCACCACCATCAAGGAAACATATATACCATGAATGTGATTTAATGTCATCATGATCTTTCTAGAAACTAGAATCAGTGTATCCAAATAATACTATTTCCTCATATCCTCCATACATTGGGAACATATCATTTTGTATGCCTCATGTTCTTCATGATAGTTTTAATATCTTCCTAGTACATATCTCTAGGATGATCTTCATATCTTCCCACCACCCATAAAGAAAAGTAAACATAAAACCTAGTATATAGCCTGGAATATATGATTGAACCCACTATCAAGGCATAAGAGATTATAATCTTTTATTCAATATCCTCTTGTGTTTGGGGAAACATTTTCTTAGAGAGATTTATACCATGTGACATGGGAAACAACGCTCTATTGGATGGTTTCATATTATACATTTTGAGTACCTTGTTAATATATGTACTTTGACATTTCCCAAGTAGCCTCTGGGATCTATCTCGATAGATATTTATCCTTGTAATTTATGATTCTTTACTGATGTATTTCAAGGAGAATCATTAATTTAACCATGTCTTAGCTGGTTGTAAGAATTACCCTTCATTTCTGTTAATTAATATGTCATCAACATATAATACTAGGAGAACAACACCATTATCATTATCCTTATTATAGAAACAGTGAACAATTTCATTTTTGATGAAGTGAAATTATCTTATGGACTCATAAAATTGGAAATTCCATGATCGTGATGTCTACTTCAACCCATAAATGAATCATTGTGTCTTGCACAAATTATTTTCATTATTTTACCAAAAAAAACCTTCCGGTTGTGTCATAGAGGTGTCTTCAACCAACATCCCATTTAGAAAAGAATATTTAACATTTGTTTTACAAATATCATAATCATGATAGGTTGCTATTATAACCAATATTCTAAATTATTTGAGCATTACAACTTAGGATAAGTTCTTTTCATAGTCGATGCCTTGTCCGTTTCTGAAACCCTTCGCTACCAGACTTGCCTTATATAATTTAACCTTACCATCCTTGTCCGACTTTTTATTGAATACCCATTTTCTCCCAATGGGTTTTAAATCAGGTGGAGGGTCCACCAAAATCAAAACATGATTTTAGTACATTGAAACTATCTCTAAATTCATGGAATTTTTCCACATAGAAGAAAAACTACTTCTATTTCATCCTTGTAAGTTAAAGGATCATCATCCTCAACATGTAATGTGTCACCTATATTGATGAAAATAAAATCATAATGCTCTAGTTCTATAACCTCTTGAGTATACCTACATAGTACTTAAGCCTTTTGAACTACTTCATCTCCCACTATCCCCTATAGAGACTATTCCCATACTAACTTCTATGCATCTAGAGTATTAACTTCATTTAATTCAATCTGGATCCCACTATTTCCATTATAAATATGTTACCTTTCAAGAAGTATGTCTTTTCTTTCCACAAACACTTTTCTATATGATGGGTTATATAAGTATTATCTTTCGATTCCCTTAGGATACACAACAATGATGCATTTAATTTTTTTGGATGCTAATATTTCCCTTAGTATAGTCTTAAAAAACCACACATTCCCATAAATTTTTTTGTGATGTATTGGGTTTCTATACACACCATATCTCATATGGAATTCCGTTTGAAACTTTTTTGGTACTCAGTTATGGGTATATGACTCTTTCTATAATGTGTATCCAGAAAAGGATAATAGAAGAGTTTCCTAAATCATCATTGATCTGACCATGTCTAGAAAGTTCATATATCTCCTTTCACTAACATTATTCAACTATGTTGTATAAGGAGGAAAGATTTGGGATAATATCCCACAGACTTTCAAATGAACAATGAATGTTTCGTTATGATACTCTCTGCCTCAATCTATGTAGAGTTCTTCAATCTTTTTACTAAGCTAGTTTTTCGACTTCATGTTATTATTCCTTAATCATCCAAAAGGAATATGACTTATACCACATTAAGTAGATATAGTAATACCTACTATAGTAATATTTAAAAGTAATCAAGTACCAAAACCCACCCCTTGTCTCTACTAAAAATGGACCACATACGTCAGTATGAATTAATTCTACTATTTATTTGGCACAATCTCCCTTTCTTGAGAAGGGTGATTTTTTCATTTTCCCTTCTAAAAAATCTTAATATACATCCAAGGGTTTTAACTAAACTGAGTAAAAATATATTTCTTGATGTAATTTCTATAATCTCTTCTCATTTATATGAACTAGCTTGATGTTCCATAGGTGGGTGGCATATGAGTCTTGCTTCCTGATTTTTTCATTGATTGTCATTACCAGGTTTTCAATATTAAGTATATATAATCCCTTGGTTATATGTGTCACATAATAAGATATGTTATCCTTATAAAAGAGTCAACATGTATTTCCAAATATGAAATAAAAACCCACAATATCCAAACATGAAACAAATATTATGTTTCTGGTTGTATATGTTGTATAAAAACAATTATTTAATACAAGAACCAGACCACTGGGAATATTAAGGTGATAATCTCCCACATCTAAGGCTTCAAGACTATCACCATTTATAGCTCAAATATCAACTTCACCTTTTGCAATATTATTGAATTTAATCGGTTTCTATTTATGAATACATATGTTTGAGCCACATGAAGTATTATATACCCATCTTATAGATAATGAAATATTGAATTTGGTTAAAAAAATACCTGAAGTAGAAGTGTCACCATAATTCTTCTTCCCACCTCTTCAATTTTTCTTCTAGTAGACATTCTTGCCACAAAAAATCATTATGCCTCAATATCATTGACCTGACTCTCTATCTTTAGGGTTGTGGCAGGATGGTGCATAGGTTTTTTTAGCCTACACTAGACATAGACCCCTTATCCTTTCCCTTATTCCTCTTCTCCATCATAAGGAATAATGAATTAATATTCATCATTTCCTTAACATCTTGGAAAAATAAAGAAAAAAGGCATGGGTGTGACTTTTTCATGTTATTCATATTATAATTAATAATAAAAGTCGAAAATCTAAGTAATAAAGAAAAATGAATGAGATTAATGGCTCTTTCTTGATTTAGTTTGTACCCAAGGACATTATTCCTCTCAATGTACTTGATCATCTTGAGTACATGAGGTCCAGAATGATTTTTTTCATCTAGCATGCACCTATAAAGGGCATTGGAAATATCGTACCTTCTGTAGCTTTCTCTATCCTGATATGATTCATGGATATGGGTTAGCATATTGTAGTCATACTTATCCTCTTTCATTTTCTAAAATTGATTGTAGATGGATGAAAACATGATGCACTGAACAACTAGTGAATCATCTACATTATCTTTTAAATTTTTTACTTTTTCCTCCTCTCTTGCTCCATGAGAAGGCTCGTCAGGAACTGAGTATTCCAACACGTAAGGCATCCTTTTTTGGTGTACTACTATGTGTAATCTCATATACCACTCCTGGAAGTTTTTTTTAGTCAGGATATTTTTAAAAAAAATTGATTTCAATGATTATGTAATTTTGTTATTGGTGATTTCCATTTTAGATCAATAAAAAAATAAATTTCAAGAGTCAAGACATTATCTTGATTACCTTTTATAAATTTATGATTAATTAATTATTATATTACTAAAATATCTCTAATAATTTAAACAATCCATAATTTACCTCACTATTAGATTCAAAATACTCTATCGCTTAAGTATTCTTCTTCCAAGGATATATGATACTAATCCTCATAATCTACAAGATTTGGATACACCACTACTTGGAGAGTTTTTATGTAAGATTAGGATAACCAACCACATTAACTTGTGATTCCTTGAATTTTTGATTAAATACCGAGCTTTTGTAACCTAGATTTATTCCCCCAATGATTTTCCTCCAAAGTGATAGAAATCAATATTTGGATTCTTCTTTTCTACCACCTACTATCTAGTCAAACCATAACTCTCATAAAAACTCCTCTATAGTAGGTGGAACTCTCAAATTTTGATAACATGCACCCCAAGAACCTAGTTTTGTTAATATTTAAGTAATGTGATTCATTAGTACATGATATGTATTTTAGGGATTTTAATATTTATTGGTTAATGTAATCCATTTCTATTTAATATTTTCAATCTAGGCTGTTTCACTCATAACTAAAAATGTAATAGAAAAAAACATCAAATATATATATATATATATTATCTTGTTTATTATTTTATATGATCACACAATAATCATGTACTTTCATAAAATAAAAAATGACAAATAAAGGAAAAAACATTCAATCTAAATGGTATTGAGAACCTAATTATGATTGATCCGTAAAGGATCAATCTTATCCTAGGGGGTTCTATACCTGATTCGACTCCTGGCTCGTATCGCAGCTCACCCCCATTGCAATATATTTAGTTCCCGTCTGGAATAATTCCTCAACTTGGAAGGTTCAACATCATAGAATTTTACCATATTTGTGGAAATATACTCCCACACATGTGAGGGGTTTTAGGGGTGTAATGTATAATAGTTGACCTAGACACGTAGACCCTTATACAAATTTGAAAAAAAATAAGACGATGTGTATACAATAATTTTATTACCTACTTATTACAATCATGGAACACAATAAATAAATAATTGAATTACAAAATAATCCAGACTTGTAAGGGTTTAGTTAATTTTCTGAAGACCGGTCAATATAAAAATTAATAAAAATAAGATAAATAATTAAATTGAAATAAATTTATTTGTCTGAGGGTATTAAAATAAATTAAATTAATATAAATAAATTCAAATAATTTATTTTATACAGTTCTAGTTTTAAATTATTTTTAAAACCAAAAATTATATTAAAACAATTAATTTAATTTACTACCCAAATTAAATTATGTTTTTTGGATTATTAAAATTTTTTTAAAAAAACTAATTTTAATTAATTTAATTTAAATATAGATTTAAATTACACTAATTAATTTAGTAATTCTAACCAGGCATCGAAATCCCCACTTATGCCCATTCTGGACCGTGTTGTAGCTCCATTGGGCCATTTAGGGCTATAAAACCATGTCTAGTGGTATTATGGCCTAGGAAGGACTACCCAGACTAGTTCATGGTTGGGTAGACTTTCCTTAGGTCACAATGGGATATATCAGGTCCAATGGAACATATTTCAACACCATGAGGGGTTACCACAAACCTCTGTAGGCAGTAGTGAGGTAAAACATATATCCTAGTGCTGATAGATTTATGATTTAAGAGAGACAGTGGAGGTAGTGGCTGGAAATATGGTTTTTAGTTTGATATAGGTAGGATCTACTTCCCAGAGGCTCACAAAAGTTTTCTACAGCGGGACCTCGTGAGTGTGATGGTGGGGTGGTTCCGACTCACAGGTCGGTGGAGGCACCACCATAGGTGGTGAATGGTGGGGCCTAATGGGTTTGGGGTGGCTATGGCACAATGAGATGTGATAAAAACAATTGGGATGGGATCTTGGTGGAGACGGCTTTCCATGGCAAAGCTTGACTAGATCCAGGTGGTGGGGACAAGATTGCAAGTGGGTGGTGGTAGTCTAAGCAGTCAGATCTCAGGAGAGTGGTGCGGATCATAGCACCAAGGAGGGGCTAGCCGCAGAGGCTCACAACGGTTGTGGCGGCCTGACCACGATGTGTCCCCGATGGTAGCTAGTTGTTAAAGGTGTCGTGGACCTCAGTTCAACCAAGAGGTAAGGGGAGGTAGCAAGGTGATATTGGGTTTGTGTTCAAAGGAGAGGATCGGGAAGTCTCCTATGAGCTTAGAATGAGAGGACGAGGGGTGACCATGAAAAATCTAAGGACAAGGGGCTGCATGTTGGTGCATTCCAGGTAAGGGAGGAAACCTAGTTCACAATTTTCTCCATTTTTCTTATTTGTGGACTATCAGGCTGCTAGACCCATGGGTGGAGAAACACCCAACTGGGCCACCTCTTGGAACATTCCATGTAAGGGAGAAAACCTAGGTCATAGTCTTCTCTTTTTTTATTATTTCTAGACTATTAGGCTACCAGACCCATGAGTGGATTACCACCCAACTCAAAAAAACAATTGTTGAGAAAAAAATATAACAATATAAAATAATATTATATTATAATTTATTTTCCTAATTATTGGATCATTAACAATGTAACTCCGGGGATTGGATTCTAGCCGATCCATGCCTAGATTCGATTAATTACAAGAACACAGATCAAAAATATATTTATAGAACATGTTCTACAAAAAAATTAAAATCCAAAAAAAACCATTGTGATCCATGAATTTTTTTCAGATATCCATAAATAAGACATCCAAAATCAAATCGACCCAAAATCAGATTCAATGGAACCATTTTAACAACCTATACTTAAAATTTAATGCAATTTAATTTTTCTTGACTCAGAAAAACCAAGAATCACTCTGATATCAATTGAAGATGCTATGGTTCATAGCGAAGATGGTGGGCTATGAATTTTAAATTTTTTACTCACCAGAGCATATAAAATCATCATCTCTAGTGATCTAGCCTTAGTATGGTAAGGGGATCATGAATGGTTTAATCGAAGAGAAATAAATAAAACAAACACATACCTTTTCCCAAAATGATGCACAGAAGTTCATCAAAAATTGACTGAATCGTTGCTCAGAGGATCATATTTTGAATCCCTCTAGATCATCTACACACTTTTATACAATCGGTAGGTACACCATTATTCAGATTCCAGGTGCTAGAGTGGATAATTGATGGTCCCTTTGATACAACAATGATCACCATGATCCTTGGTATTCAAACCACGAAGATGAACGTGGATAGTTCACTCAATTGGGTGATTCCCTCTCATTGAATTAGGAGGTGAGAGGATGTATCAATTCCAATAGAATGAATATTCCCACTAGAATAACTTCTCTCCACTTATATAGTGGATATTTATATTACTCAGTTTGGGTTCCCTAGCCCCATGTAATAAACATCCACTAATTATAATTATAAATAATTATTTTTTATGCAATAAACTACATCATAAATAATATTTAAATTTTATTAGATACCTATAATATAAATTAAATATATTACGTGATAATTCCAATCCATTAACTCTACTCATAATTCTTGATAATATTAATCAATCCTTGAATATCATATTAATATTCTTTCATATAATATTAATCCATATATTTACATAATCACTTTTAAATACATGTAACAAAAAAAATTCATCCCAATTATTCATAACATGAATAATAATGAATTTATCTATTTATTGAGGATCGATAGAACACAAATAACACTCGGGCCCATTAGTGGGGTCCACCATGTCCTATATTCCTATTTAATAGAATATAGAATATTTTCTATGGCGCTATTGTGTATCGCCCTCTATGACCATATCCCAATAGTAGTGTATAATTTTCATAGACCAAAAGAGGGGTCTAAAAACCCATTAAGGCCCCTAAAGAGAAAAGGAAAAGACATAGTAGTGACTACCAACCTAATAACATGTAGTTTGTAATATAATATCCTTATCATATGATATCACATAAAGTAGGATGCACAACTATGTCATCATAATTTTCTTTCATTATTATTGTTTATATAAATGGATAGACATACCTTCAACTACCATGTATATGAATTTATGAAGGTACTCTCATCCGGATCAACTAGGTCTGAGATATATCATTATCAACTCAGAAGTAGAAAATACTATCTTGATCATTCAACCAATGTTGTGCCAGCAATGATGCACCCAACACAAAATATCTCGCCGTGACATCATTGTCGTGATTTTTTCCTTGTAACAAAGTACGTGATGAAATGGAAGACATTGATAATGATCTCATGTCGGGAGACCATTACACCTGTCTGTAGAAAGGAATAACCAAAGACACCTGAAACATTTGGTGTTTTTATTTGGGGTTTTTTCCTAATTATATCACTATTATAGATCACCAAGTGAGAACTTCATAAGAAGAATTTTCAATGCTTATAATCACCCAACACCCAAGAGCCATACATCTATAATGCCCAATCGGTAAGATGTATCAAGACCATAGGACATAACTTTAAGATTACTGTCATAGTATCACTAATTTATTATTATATCATGGGATCTACAATAACCCATTAATACAACACATAATCTAAGGACATTTCTTTAAATATAGGGGTCATAGAAGTATCGGCACTGTTATGTAAAGATAGGGATATGTATATATATCAAATCTACATATGTGTTGGTAATCAAAGTATGTCACAAGTTGGGTCTAGGAAACCTACATTCAATATGAATCAATTTCAGAGACCTTAATAAACATTTTCAAATGGATTATTTTCTATTTTTGATCCCATAACTCTTTGTTTATGTTACTACTAACTTGAAATATTTTTCTATCCTAGATTGGTTCTCGGTGTACAATTAGATTTGGATATCCCCTAAAGATGAGGAATCCACTACCTTCAGAGCACCCAAGGGGATATTTTTCTATCAGGACATACCATTGGGATTGATGAATGATTGCGCTACATACCAATATTCCATGTATCATATTATCAATCCATTATTAGGTTGAATAGTTTAATGTCACTTCGATGAAATGGTGATCAAATCTCAATAGTGGTGTGATCACTTCATGTATCATTAAATAGTCTAAAAAACATGCAGCACCAATATCTAAATAATAATCCACTAAAATGAGCTTTTTTGGTAACATCAATTATCTACATTGGATTTTTGGTATGTTTTCATGACATCTAGGTCAACATGGAAAATACTAGTTGAATCCTAGCAATTTCACCCCCTCGGAATCTCAAAGAGCTGAGGGGGATACATGGGAACAATGCCTATATCTGGTATTTTATAGAAACCCTTTATTGAAAATATCTCCCCTTCACCATGATACTGAAGAAGGGAGTATCCAGCCAATGGTATGATCACATTCAATAATCATTCTAGAGTCTCATGAAGTACCTATTGTGCCCACCTCTCTTGATTCCATCGGTGCAAGGAAAGCCACTCACCATATATGTAGCCCCTATAGAGTGATCACTTGGTTCTCACCTCACATAGAAAAATGATGTAGGGAATGATAATATTTTCCACTACAACATCTGACTAATGCTAGGTACTGAGACATGATATTCTGATTTGGAAAATAACTACTTCACACACATATTTGTGGTGCAAAATGATGAGGCATTACGTAGAGAACCACATATTCCATATGGTGTCTCATATTGTCCCACTCATATACACCCTTGGACACCTTATGTTGACTAATAATATCACTAGATATTTGGTTATTATATAACAGCGTGACATCTATTTCATGTCACATAAGGTTTTTAAAGGATAGGTCTGGGAAAATTTTCTTGTGACACATCCCACCCCAAAAAACTATGTCAATTGACACTAATTTTCTAGCCGAGGAGGTTATCTGTACCCATGTTACCCCATGGAAATGGGGGATGTATTTTTATTGTTCCTACCAAATTCATATCATCAATATAATAGAACATTCAATAGTCAATTATTTTTCCTTAGCTAATGTATTTTTTCCTCTGGAAAAATATTTTTCTCTTTACACTTTTACAATATTTGAAGGCTACGTAAATAATCAGGAAAAATAACAAGACCTCATATGTATCATGGAATGATCTTTATAGCTTCAAATAGCTTACCTAAATATAAAATGGGATCCATAGTTAGTGGTAAATAATGTCAGTGGGGAATATTCTATTAAAAAATAATAATTGTCCCCTTTGATTAGCTACAAAAGAGGAATAATGGAAGAGTTCCCATATGTTCCCATGTTGCATCATATCCCCTTCACAAAGAAGGATAATGCTTACACATTGGATAATGAAACCATTGTATTAGAAATACCTGATCTGGAGGAGTTAATCTCTTGTATCATGCAACAACGTATAGCCTCATCGGTCATCGTCTATGACATAGCGGAAATCAATAGGAGAAACACCACCCCAGAGTAGGATGAACTGATATCCACCATCGGATGGATGAATCATGTTCTAATTACCTCTAACATGGGATCCTCCCAAGAGACTAATCTATAAGGGAACAAATTTGTACTGAGTAGTGAAATTTAACCACTAAGATGCCCCAAATGAGAAACAAACTGACAATGAGAAAGGATTTAATGGAATCCTCCTCATATTAATAGAATATATATTGACTACTATTTTCATGGAATAGGTCCATAATGGCTCATGTGATGCTCATCAATCTAGGATCAGGCTCTCCCACCAAATCAAGAGGCTATGTTACTACTACAAAATTATGATATAGGCCTGTGTGGAATTCACAAGGAAATGTCATCAATGCTAGATTCTTGAAAACATCATCCATTTTCCCTTGGAATTTCTACATATATCTAATTATACCTAGTTTCTTGTAGTATGGGAAATGGATGTTGTGGGCCATATCACCCAAAAATATCCCAATAGTTTACATACAACCTTACTACTACCAATATCTTTTCCAAATGGGTGGATGAAATTCCCTTTAAGGAAGGTGGAATTAATAATATCATAAACTTTATAAATTCTAAAATCACCACTAGATTCGGAGACCCCACACAATATTGGTGGAAAAAGGCATCAAATTTTATTATATATATTTGAATAAATTATACCATGAGTACAACACTGATTCCAATCACTCATACTTCTCTCGTGCAGAAAAAAATAGACAAATAGAGTCCTTCAATAAGACACTTTCAAAGATACTACAGAAGATTGTGAATATGGACATGAAGTCCTAGATGGAAGAATTCCTCTATGTTTTATGGGTCTACCATACAACCACATGTACTACGACATAAGAAAATCTATATTCATCAATTTATTGTATCGATAAGGTGTTTCCCATAGTAGTCTAGTTTCCCTAACTCTAAATATAAAAATTCAAAAAACTCTAGGTTGATGTGAAATAGAAAAAACAATTGGATGAACTAGAGCATATTGATTAGAAAATATTGTGTACATTGTATAACCTCGAAGTCCATTATAATCAGATCACACGTGACTTATATAAAAAGGTTCACCTCCAATCATATCTTCTAGGAGAACTGGCATTGGATCTCATAACCCTAATGATACTAGGTAAGAATCCTCCAATGTTAGAACCCAAATGAGAAGGTCCTTACATTTAATATATAGTCTATCACATTGGAGCATACTATGTGTCTTGGATGGATGAGTAAAGTCTTATAACCCCCACCAATATGAGGTTTCTTAATAAATACATTATGTAGCTACAATAAGGCATTATAGTCATACTAACCACATGGGGTTAATCTTTATGGATGTTTTCCTAACTACATAAGGTTAAAATGTATGGAAAAGGTCGTGGAAGTAATACATTAAAATGCACATCATATCACTTTCTCACTGCCCGAAATTAAATTGTATGGGATATTTCTTTATTTAATGACATTAAAATGTACAAGAATCATTATATCACAAAATATTCATCACATATGAGCTAGATCAGTGTAAAGAAGAAATTAGGTACCCCTTGTCTCTATGTGTAAGTTAGATCTACATAGGGAATTATTTATTCCATAACTATCCAAAAATTCATTACATTCATCACAAGATCCATAGTGACACTTAGATCTCCAATCTTATACCCATCCAGAATATATTCATTTCAATCACAAGGAATAATATTGTGTGATAATGGTCAAGCCTTATTTTCCACATTAGGTGACCCTCATACTTACCACAATATAGTAATCTACGTGGATGATTTCCATGCATCATGAAACTAAATTGCATGGTTTCAATATACTATGTGCATTTTTATTCTTATTATCATGGGATATGTAGTGATGGTTAGACCTCCCTTTTTCTTCAGAGATGCAATATTCTTCTTCTTTCGCATTAAGTCGCCATTATCCTTACATCATGATATTAAAACTGTACGACTGATGTCCCTACCACATGAATCTAAACTACACAGTTTATGAGAAATATATACAACTTCATTCCCATTCTTATGGGATGGATAGGGATTCCCAGATTCTATATCTTTTCCCAGAAACCAAATAATTCCAAATTTCCATATCGTTAATTTCATAATTTTTGTTAAAGGGACATTTTACGTTCCTTGTTTTTCACACCAAGCATAGATTACATGAGATTAGGTGTTCTGGAAATGGATTCCCAGCATGACCAGTCATATCAGTTCATGATAGGGATATCCTAGTCCTGGATGCAAAACATTAAAAGGTACACCATGAGTCCTCACATCATGATGTCAAACTAAAAGGTTTATGTCTTTTATAACACACAAAAGTTTTCATTAATGTGGACCTTTCTTGAGTGCACCACAATCATTGGTGTTGTTATCCTACCACACCTCTATAAAAGAACTATGTTTGGATTGATTCATTTTAGAACATGAAATGTAGTGACATGAAGATTTTTTGTATTGGTTCTAGTCGCAATATTCCATTTTCACATTTGGGAGCCCACATCCTTGCCTCATGATGATAAAATGAACGGTTTCTCAAGAACTACATGAGGCTTGATTCCAATAATAATAGGATATGTAATGATTTAGGGAGCTCCACTCTTCGACCCAACCATATTAATAAATGGGAGAAATCCCCCCCACCCCACCCCTCCCCCGATATATATTGGTCAGACCTATGTGGAGAGTTTACCATTAAAGAACTACATGTCTCTTGATTCTAATAATTACATGATACATAGTAACACCTAGAACTCCAATATTAGGCCCATCTACAATAGTCAATGTGAACAATTCCCCCTATTTATATGCATTAGAATTGACTGGATAGTTCCCCATTCGTGAACAAGATGTGGCCTGATTCCTATCATCAAAGGATATGCAGTGATGCATTGATCTCTAATATCAAGACCTGTTGCAACAATAAATGGGAATATTTCACACCCCTGTATATGGTTTAGACCCGCATGGAGAGTTTCCCAATCCTAAACTACATGTGTCATAATTCATATCATTAAAATATACAAAGCGACACTCGGATCTCAAATCCTGGGACCAGTTGCAATAATCAATGGGAAAAATTCCCCCCTCCATGTATGGGTCAGAAATGCATGGATAATTTTCTATAAAAAAACTATATAGGGATTTATTATGATCATTAAAATATATGTAGAAACACCTAGACCCACAACCCTAGGTTCATCCACAACATATAACATGATAAAAATGCACCCCTAACTATATATGGTCTAGACCTATGTGGTGAATGTCCTGGCTACATTAAATTTAACAGCACAAAAATACATCCCATGTAAATGATGATAAAATGTACATGCCATTACCCATAATCATTATTTATAAAATTTTCATAAGAACATGTCCCCAAAAAACCAGGGAATTTACTGATTTCATCATCTTTTATGAACCTCATCCCATAAATAATAACTCATATCTTGATCAACTTAGGTTGCTTCCATCCTTTCAAATGGTTTTTAAAAGAAAAAATGGATTAAAGGGAACCTTTTTTTACTATAAATGTATTCATATAGTTCCTACATATGTTATTATGGTAGTTAGGAGAATTCAAAACAACTTTCAAAAGGTTTCTCTAATCCTTGAGATCCCTCACATCAATATGGAGCATCTTAACACCCAAGATTATTTTGTATCATCCCCGACATGGTTTCCCCATATCACTACTCATGGATTAATAACCTCAATATATGATTTATAAAATTTCTACTACCCACTCACTCAAAAAGAGTTTGGAGTAATCCTGACCAAAAGTATCCTAATTAGAAAGTTTTGAAACATTCTCCTCATATCATCTACTTTTGCACCATGACATTAAACTTCTTGCACTTTGGTGAGTGTTATACAACCTTAAAAATTAGCCTTATATGGTCTAGATTGTTATACCACAAACTACAAGTGAAATATACAGAAATATTATCATGTTGAATGATTTTGAATGACGTACTAAGAATAATTCATGTCTCTGCTCACTAAACTCTTCATCTCGAGTGTTAATGAAAAAGTAGAGCACAAATAAAAAAGGAATAAATCTTGTAGGTCACCCCATGTGGACCTAGTAAAAAATCTATCCCAGCTTTCTAGACCCCCTAGTATATGAATAATTTAGATTAATGATTTTACAAATCCACTTTCCATGACATATTGTTCACTAGGAAATAACAAAACTTTTACGGTGTTCAAACCCTTCTGGAGTATTATTGCTTCCATAAATCACATTTAATTATTTGAGTGCGTCAAGATGATGAAACCCTCCGTGGACCTTGGAAAAGGCTACCTAGATTCAAGATACCTTTTTTTCTATGTATGTATACCTATGGATCTTATATATGCACCTATGGTCATCAACCAAATGTTTCATTAATTTGAAAAAGGTATTTCTAATCCTTGTGTTCCCTAATGTCACTATGGTGCAACTCAACACTATAGAGTGTTTTGGACCATCCCTAGTATGATTTTATGATATCCCTATTCATGAATGGGGAACATTATAATAATATTTATAGTCCCTATAACTAAAATATTCATGCAGGATTGATATCCTTAAAGTTACATCACCATGTTTTGAACCTTTCCCATTTTATGAATCCGACACCCCATTCCAGAAAATTTTGATGGCCTATAACCCATTACATGAAACCATAGCTCATATGAATCAATATTACCATGAAAAATCTAAACTATCCTATGTTGAGAGATTCATTCCCTGATAGTATTTCTCTCTGTTTCCCACTTGATCATCCAGACGTTTCAGTCTTCGTAAATAATCCATGGTGCTGGAAAAGATCAAAGATCATCTTTCATAACCATGATACTCAAGTGTATGGGATTTTACCCACCAATTAAAGACATATTCTCTTTTTAATAAAATAACTCTTATCCTCATGTGCCTCGGTAAGGCCATGGAATAACTCAGTACCTCAAGGTGTTTTGGGTCATTCCCTATTCATCTTCCTCATCCCATATACATTGAATCAAACTTTTGGGTTATGAATTACTCTACCCATATTCAAACCATAAAGGTTGACTCATGTTCCATACTTTTTTGATCTTGAACACATACTATCCTGATAAATCATCAGTTCCTCCTAGGAAATTGTATAAATAAACTTTTCATGACTATGCTACTGACACATAAGTTCATTGATCAAATAACTAAAGGAATATCTTCCTTATAGGAAATAAACTATAATCCTCATGATCCCTGATAACACAATGGCGGAACTCAACATATCATTGTTTTTTAGTTCATCCTCGATTCATCTTCCCCATCCCATATTAATTGACTCAAACTTATAGGTTATAACATACTCATCCCATATTAACACTATCTAGGTGGACTCATATTCCCTAATGTTTTGAACATCAAACCATATTATCCCAATAAATCTTACACATTCCTTAAAAAGGATTGGGGATCCTATTTTCTTCACCATACTATCAATGCATAAGAGATATGACCTCCCAACCCAAGACATCATCTCCTTGCAGGAAGGGAACTTAAATCCTCCTGAGCCCTAGAAACACCATGAGATAATTGAACGCCTAGAGTGTTTTGGGTTGTCCTTAGAATTTATTCCCCATATTCAATATCACCCAATAATGTACTTACCACATGACATTAAACTTCAATGAAAATTTCCTCACCACTTGAAGTTAAACTTCCATGAAAATTTACTTGCTACATGATGGAATATTACACAGAATATGTCCTCATCACATGATGTTAAAATGAAAAAAAAATATCCTTACTGTATGAAATTGAACTACATAGAAAATTTCCTCACCATACATTATTAAAATAGATGGAAAATATCCTTAACATCTGATATTAAACTAAATTGTAGATGTCCTTACTTGATGATGTTAAACTTCATGGAATATTTTCTTACACGTGATGTTAAAAGACACATAGAATATCAACTCATGGATGGTATATCACCAATAATAGAATATCAAAGGTAGAAGACTCTAAACTACCATAAATAGAATATATAAGATAAAAGACCCTAAACTAAAAGAATGGAATGTCCGATATAGAAGACCCTAAACTATATCACCACAATGGTTTAGTTTTCATGAATCAAAAAAGGAAAAAAACCTTTTAGTCTAAAACCAATAAGAGGGTGGCCTGAGCAAAATCTATGTCCATTCTTACCAAGACTTCGTCAATATTATATTTGAATAAAATTAATTCAATGTGAATAAATATATATATATATATATATCTTTTGGGGTCCATCATATGGCCTTATCCAAAAATCAATCTATGATTGCTAAGTCCATTGGAATAGGCCAATGAAAGGGAATTCTTCCTCAGATATATATATTTAACCCAAAATATCCATTTTGATTCAGGTAATGTCAAGATAGTTGGAGCAGATACATTAATAAAAAATACAATTTATGTTGGCATTCATGAAAATTTATCGAGAAAAATTTATTGTGATTTAACCATGAAAAAAAATGGATTAAATTTTACTTGATATTGTAAAATGTATGGGAACCATTGAAAATATATGTAAAACCAGATAAATGAAATACCATGCACATCATAAATGAAAGAAAAATGGAAATTGATATATAATGTTCTAAAAATATATTATCTAATATCATTAAAAGGAAGGGACATCCACATTTCATATCATCTTCAGTTATTCCATATGAAAATAAATATCGATGGTCAAATTAAAATAATATTTGATCATCTAAGCTATAATAATTGGAAAAAATATGAGAAGAAGTGTCGATTTAGTGCTGATGCACCACCCGTACTACGTTTTCTATAGCTACCCTAGAGAGAATATCCTAGATAATATTAGATAACTTCATAATTTTTTCTGAGTACTTACTAATGAGGGTGATGATACTAAAATATCCAACTTTGAGTGAGGTATGATATCCTCATGTCTTTCTATCTGTGTTGTCAATGAATCCATTTGGGAATGTAGCTCATATATTATATGATGGATCAATTCCAATGCCTCTGAATCATAGATAATTAGTTCTACCAGGGGAGTCTCGTCATCAAAATCATGAAATCCCCTATTTCTTGTAGAAAAATATTTCAATGGTAGTATTATTTATCACATTATTTCATATAATGGTTGACCGTCAAAGTCAACCATTCCCAAATCATGAAATATCCAATAATGATGTTTTCCTTGATCACAGAACATTTATAAGGGAATATCAATGATCAAGTTATGAATTTTATTCCATATTAGCATTCATTATGTCTGATCCTCTATAACATCTGGAGTAGATACATCATAAGATAGAACAATTGGATGAGCAGATAAAGAAGTGAGTGAGGAAGCCTCATGTGCTCTTCTATTAAAGTATGTATCATACATCAATTGTACATAACGTACATATTCCTAAAAAAATATAACCTAATAATTGGTTGTTCATCACTAGGATAGGGATTCCTCCTCTAAGGCTCGTTTGGGACTCTAATGAACTCCATTATTACTACAGACTGGGGGTCGGTGAAGCAGTTTTGTTTTCACATAACAGACCGGACTATCCATCACACATCTTGGGTCAACTTCTACTAAATCAAGGGCATAATCATGTGATATAAAAATGTGGCCACCAATAGATATAAATATAATCATATTTTTTGTGTCCACAGGCACCAATTTTTTTCCAAAATTGTTAGATAATCCTAGGATGTCATTATCTTTGCACGCCAGCTGAAGGGAGTGGAGAAACCTTTTAAATGAAACAAAACTAGAGGGAAACCTGATAGGGGTTATATTTTTCAAAAATAATCATCTCTTATGTATGGTCTAAGATAACCTCTTCCTGATGATAGATTGTGTATACCCTTTAATTAAGAGAGCCACTACCATTAATAACAATTATCCAAACAGTGCAAGGTAAGGAATAAAGATGAAATTTTAAAACCACCTAATTATGTCAAAAACCAAAGTAGGGCCTAAATTCATTGCTTAAACCTCAGAAATTTCCATCATCCTTCAAAGGAATAAGGCATAGGGGATCTTGGTCGTGTTGTGATACTTGTAGCAGTGGAAATGATCCCATGTCTGGCCAAATAAGAACTAGATATGACCACTGATCCTGTAAGGGAAATTACCTTGATGAATATAGACCAAGAGATTGTAATGGAGAGAAAGATTCTGTATAGATATATTGAAAAGAAATTTCTCAGCTAACTAATTTTCCATCACCAGCATGATAACCTGGATTCCTGATAATACTTCATTAGCTGGGAAATGAAACCCATTCCAAAACATAGCCATGAAACCCACAATACTATTGTTTTGTGATATATATATATATATATATATATGACCTCATCTGGTATCCCCATGAGGTATATTCTCTGTCCTCTAATATTTCATAGTAGGATCATGCACTATCAGGGACCTACTAGAAAGGACACAAGTGATGATGTATGTCATCCAATCAAGATCTAATGAAGAAAAGAAATATATTTATCTATTGCATAAAAGAAATGGTTGATTTAATATTTATATCCTTCATTAATTTCTCTTTCAAAAATTAGATCATCTCCCTAAACGAGAATGGGGTTTGTGTGAGGTCATCCCAGATGTCTACGGTAGGAAAAAATTCATCTAACCTCTACCCAATAAGAGATATTGTGCCCAGTCAGTAGATATACCAAAGGATTATTCCAACATCACCATTGAAAAAATGGAAGTACTTAATACTAGCAGACCAATGACCATTCATCTCTTTGAATAGATCTTATTATTAATAAATGATAAATTAATAAACCAACTCAACATCATAAAGGTGACTGGAATGTAGCTAATATGAAAAATCTAAGAAGCTCTACCTAACCCAGAATGGTGATTCCCAATAATTGGAGAAATTTACACCAAGTATTAAGTAACATTTTGAAACCATATTTTTTTAAATCATTTATGGAAGATAAAAATAGGCTTCAATAACTCTAAGTGATCGGGTGGTGAAAAAAATTGCAACCATCTGGGATCTGAGGATGGTTTTCAAGCACATAAGATAGCCCATGGGGCCATAACATGACCTATTTAATACCTTAAGAAACTATCTATTTAACTTAATCCAAGGAATTTAGTAACTAGAATTATGAAATATTATGATCTGGGGAAGTGATGGAGGCATCATCTAGTAGCCTGAATCCATACAAGGGATTCCAGTGAGATAATGGGTAGCTCTAGAGTTATGATGGGAGAAAGCTCTTCAAAACATCATTGTTGTAAAATAAAAGGTACCTAGGATCAGTGTTATGGTTCCTAGTGATCATATCCCCCAGGTTAGCCTCAATGCAATAACTTTGGAGAGTTTTGGAATCCATCTATGCAAAGGAAAGATGCATAAGTCATATGAGCATGAAATCCCAAGAAAAGTGATGCATAACTATGGAAGCATCATACAAATCTCATGAACTATTAATGGAGTCATGATCACATTACCTGATATATGCCATGTGAACTACCTAAACCCCAGTACATATCATAACCACAAAACTAGTCATGATATGTGTGATCACGTGACCCTAACATGGTCACATTATCTACATCATGGTCTAGTGATCATGTGATTGAACCATAAGATACTAAGAAACATTCAAGATAGAAATATGAACAATTTTTTAGGTCAAGGATAAAGTAATTAATGAGAAATTATTTTTAGGTTCATCTATAAAAAATTATGCAAATCCAGTCTCGTGACCATATCTAATGAAACAGTTCCCACAATTTTGTCTGGGGGGAAGATCTCATGATCGGTTCTCATGAACAGAGTCTTGAAAATGGTATACTAAATAGGGGTCTTGTAAAATGATCATGTGGTGAAGGAAAATTAGAATATATCTGATAGTTTAGGGAAATGAGGAATGATATCCCCTCTTCTCCATTATTTATCGAGTGATCCCTGGAATACCGAGGGTCCCTCAAATGACCAACGATCACCCAAGACACTGATTTGTGATAGCCCCAATGACTCAGGTGGGTATCTACTTTCATCAGAAGAAATTCATAGTTCCTATAAATGTTTATCCTAAGGGTTGATTTTTTCACATCCCCCTAAATGTGAATAAGATAATATATAATTGATGAAATACTTGAAGCATGGGAATTATTTCCCCCCAAAACAATAGAAGAGATGATCGCGAAAATATGTGTACTGTGTAACCTTTAAATGGTCACAAGGTCATGTGACCATCATAAGGTCATTATAATGGTTCATTAATAATTCATGATCTACATGAGATCATTCATAGTCCCTTTAAAAAGAATCCAACTTCATATAAATTAACCAAGGAAATCATAGGAAATCAAGTGATTTCTAACAAGTGAGATCCTCTGTATCATGAAACATACCAACTGGTATGCACTAGAATATCATAAAAAATCCTTTTAAAATAAAGGATAAAAATTTGAAAAAATTGGAGACCTTATACGATAATTAATATTCATGTAATGTGGTCATACAGTTTGTAAGACACTGTGAAGACCTTGGAGACATGTCCACCTTAACGCGCAGGAGCCTGTTCCCATGTCACCTTCATCATACAATGGGTCTTGGACATGTACCTTCAATATTTCTCTTCCCCATTGGATCCGCAAGAAAGCATAAAGTTTGTAAATTACATAATCGTTCATCACTAAAAGACACAATATTGGTCATGAATCATATCTCAGGAAAGAATAGTGATTGTCTTCAGAAACACTCGAACAACTATGCATGTACTCCAATCCAAGAAGAATAAAGAATGGAACAAAAGGGAAAAGGAAAATACTTTTTATTAAGAAAGGATACACTGAACATCACATTAAAGGGTTCATATTCTCCACATGATCATCATTGATAATGTGACGCCCCCATTGAAAAGATAGAGTGACCTCGCAATGGTCATTAGGCATGTTGGAATGATCAAGAAATACTCCCT
This sequence comes from Viscum album, assembly GCA_963277665.1. Lineage (NCBI taxonomy): Eukaryota > Viridiplantae > Streptophyta > Magnoliopsida > Santalales > Viscaceae > Viscum > Viscum album. Next base: position 279,470,545 of record OY728127.1, read on the forward strand.
TGACAAGCTATTGTTGTCTTATAAAATACCCAAGACATTCCATCTCCATTGACAAAAAGACCTTCCCATAGGCATCTTGATCTCATGAATACAGCTAGTCATGTTGGCTGACATTGTATAAGCTCCTTGACATATCCACATGGTCTGGAAAAATCTCTTTGATCGGATTGGGTATAATAAAAATAGAAATGGATGAACATTTTCATGGTCATTTCTCATCTTATGACATCATAGATGACACACAACATGATAATGTGAAACACGTGAGGCCAAAAACCTCCAATGAAACCAACTCATATCATTGAGATATGTGCCCCCTAGGAGGAATATAAACAGGGTGGTGAGGACTATAAATACCACCCCCCGCAACATAAAAATGGGACTTATAGATCAAATGTTGGAAAAATTTAAGGACTTCTCAGAGTGATAAATCACATGATCAAAAAAGGTATTGGTCCAGGTAAAATATGTAGAATAGCATATGGGATCAAGAGATATATTTAAGAACTTCATGTGATCATGTCTGATCACGTTAAGGCCTTATAGTGTGTCAGTCGGATCATGCAAAGGAGGTCCCTTATATCAGCTAGGACATGTGAAACCAAAATTATGCTAACACTAGAAAACACTAAGGCACATATGAAATAATGGCAAGAATAAAGACTAAACAATATGGGAGACTTATGTGACGATGGATGCGTTGATCTTTATGTGCTTCACATAACTAACCAAGATCATGAAATAGAATCGAGACATGTCTCTAAAATCATTTGATACTCCTTGAACATGCTATTTAGATCATGAAATATCTCATAGAAATTTCAAAGAAATTCACACGGCACCCTCTGGGATTGGCACCCATGTCGTATGAAGTCCTACAGGCCTACCTACCGAATCTTACAATGATCTCCAGAAATTTCACTCCTATTATGTGGAATCATTGGGAAATTTCCGTGAGGTATCTTTACGTTGAAAAGACATGTTGGATAGGTCTCACAATATCCTCAGGACAAGTTAGCCAGGTCATGAAGCACCCTCTACAGTTGTCATCCTTATTCTGGTGATTTTATCTGGAGAATCCATTATTGATCATGTGACACCCTCCAAACATGTCCCCCAAGCCTTGGAAAGTCCTTTAGGATTTCCATTCGGATCATATGACAGCCTCCCTGATGGGTCATTCAGGTCATGCGAAACCCTACAAGAACATCTCGCAAGTATTTTGATGCCTTCTAGATATTTCATCATTAGTCATTTGGTGTATTTCATACATTCCATCCAGATCATGTGATGTCATTATGAGAAGTCAAATGGATCATGATATTTTCTTTTTATATGACAATTGGGTGGCCAATACAGTCATTATATTCCATTTAGACACTCAAGACATGTTAAGAAGACACCCTAGGACATGATATCCCTACCCAGTAGGTATACATGGGAAACCTATTTATGAAATACCAAATCAAAATAAATTATAAGGACTCTTATTCTTGAAATATCTGGGATACATAAGAATCATTCCTAAGTCTTGAGCTCAAATAAGCATCCACTATAATGTAAGTCCCCCCATGTCTCCAACATTCTCACCATAAGGACCCAATCTCTCCCATGGGCTGATCATTATTTCTCATCCAATAGACAATTGAGTAGAAAAACAAACAAAGAGAACTCTAATTCCTACTTTTACCAGGATATGTAGGTTTCTGACCTATAGCAACAAGCTTTATATCAAACATCCAAAGACCTACTTTATAGAATAAGTCCTATGTCCATATGTAGTGAGATTTCATACTTTATATCACTTGTTTTTCACATCGATAATTTCTCATGTAGGATAAAGGATTTTCAATGACCCTATCATTCACATAATAAATTTCCACCAACTAGGGAAACCTTAGTGTATAATTCCCAATCAATGTCATGATATAACTACACCCAAAAAAGGGAACCAACCTCAGAGAAATCCTAAGGGAATGATCGAACAATGATGAATCTAATTCCTTCGATAACCATGATGTGTAGGACACCTCCCTAGGGATCAAGCGCAATATTTTGTTGCTAAGTTCCTTCATGAGCATCATTTCGACTTGAAAACAAACTCTATGGGTTAGAAGAACTATGTGGGTTTTGATTACTATTATTAACATGATTCATTGGATGCCTCAAAAAGGTTCAATCCAATCCCTAAGATATCAAACCCCACCATGGATGGTAGTAAAATTGGGACTTCCTTCTTATATGACATAAAAATATAAAAAACTATCTGATAGTGGGAGATGGAGAAAAAACTTGAACACATACATATGGAATCATTAATATACCACCTTTTTCATATAGAATTATTCAAAACATGATCATTTTTTTGGTAACCATTCCTGTATTAAGATTAAGAAGTGGTTATAGATAACATATTAAATCTATAATAGAGTCTCAGAGTATGATTCAATTCCCCCCAAAAGGTTATGATGAGCCAGCCCTTCCATCTCCTCTAGCAATGTTAGTTCCTAAGTTTTGTTGGATATGAAACCCCATTTGACATCTTACATTTCAAAGTAGTTTTGTACCCAGTTATGGATGTGCGAGAGGTAGGGAGTTTCTTTGTGAAATGGAAATGGTGATCCCGATGTGAATGATTTTAAAAACATCAAAACCCCCTATAAGTACCCATTTTTTCTGGACTATATTTTCAATCATAATTTTGAATTTTTTTTCTTTTAGATGCCAATAAGGGGTAAAACAGTCTTTTTCCTTGGTATGTGATCTCAGATAATTTCACTAACCACATTATTGGTCCCAAAATATGGTTTTTACCCTAGGATAATATTTTGGTAGAATTTTTAGTCATTCAAATTTTTGCATAAAAATTAATATTTGTTAAAATAATATTAATGTATTTATGTAGGTTGTTTAAATAATATCTTTTGAATAGATCATCAGATTGAGATTATATCTCTATCATTGAGCCTATAATGGTGATTTTTCTTAGTTGGGTGATAAAATCAAGGTTGGCATCAGGGCCCCCCTTTTCTCTTCTTTTGTTTCATTTCATTCTTTTACTTCCTTGGATTCTCATGAATTCCCTTACAGATTCCCCCCCACTTGAACAAGAGGTAGGAGAGGGAGAAATAAAATTTAATATTGAGAGATTTAGGTACTACTAAAGATCTCGATATGTTCTATATCATCGTCCGACAATAGTGGACTACAAAAATGGGTGAAGCTTTAGCAGATTTCGTCCAAAGGTTGGAGGTTTTTTAGGTTTCATCATAAATGGACATATATTAATCATCATAATGTTTTAATCCACCAATTTTATTTATTATCTACCCTTTTGGCCTAATCTATTACTTTTGGGGTGAAAATGGGGGATTTAGGGATATTCAATGGTTTTCTGTTTGCGAAAACTCATGTACACGACATGTGGTTTGCGGAGACATTCCATGAGTTCTTCCTTTTTTGGGAAGACTATGTTTATGATGTACATTCCATGTAAAATAGTGTAAATGCAGTGTACTGGTACATGGCCATGTAACTGAGAACTCTTCCAGGCTTCCCTTTTAGGGGCACATGTCCATGTAGTGTACACAGCCAGACCCCGTGTGGGTTTCAAGCTGTGTACTGGTATAGGGCTATGCCAAATACATGTCCATGTCGTTTGAGGGACACATGAAGGTAACTCATGTAGGGTACACACCATGTATCTGTATTACATGTTTTGTACTTGGGCATTTATACCTTACATCCATCCAGAATACACACCCATGTGCGGATTTGGGATTACATGTTGTGTTATCTAGGAGACACACCTTGTACATTCCCTTTTTCAACCCTCTTTGGGTTTTTCATATCATTTCACCAATGAGTTAGAATTGGACCCATTAGTAGTCCATTATGTATAGTTTTCCACTTAGAACATGATGTTATGACCCATGATGTATTTTGAGGACTCCTAGGTGTTTATTCATAAATAGAGAGTTTTTTCCTATGGTAATCACATCCAATGTATCCTGAGAGTGAGACATTTTTTGAGAGGAGACATAATATCTCTCTATTGACCAATGATTTTTTATCTTTTCATTAGATTATTTCTCCCTTGATATATTTTCAATTCTAGATTAGGATACTATGAGACTAGTTGTTATTGATGATCCCCTATAGGATTTATTTATTTACATTTTGACCTAGAGAATCCCATGTATGATGCCTCTATCATTTTTATATAACCAAGGGTCCCCTGTTGGGAGCCTTTTCTTACTTATTGACCTAGTGATTCCCTTTTAGGATCTCTTTACATGTGTACCATTTTGAGGATCCCTTATAAGATACATATTCTTTCCTACCCTATTGTGTGGGTCCAGTGTAGGATCTCTCTTTTACATTTCAGCTGAGCATCTAGAGTTGGACTTCTTCACTATGATTAGACCTTGAGGATCCCATGTAGGATTCCACCATTACCTTTTCTATTGTGGATCCCAAGTAGTATGCCTCTCTTTGTTTGACATGGGGGACCCAATGGCTTCCCTAATGATAGAATGTACCTAATTTAGTACATCAGATTAGGGTAGAGAGGGTATTGGGTGTTGCGTTGTAACTCGCACCAACTTTTAATCCCATGGGATGTGGGAGTAGTTTTGGTATTAGGAATTTAAACACTCTCACTCTTTTGTTTATGATTTTATATGTTTATTGATTATGTATTCATTCTAGTAATAGGTGATTCCTAGTTGGTGGTTTTTGAGCCTAACGTGAAGAATCTTTCTTTATCTTTGGTTTTCCTAGATGTTCTTCAAGAGATCTGGCTTCTAATACATGATATTTACATATTTAATTGTCTACTCATAGTTACTACATGGGATCTAGTTGTTGAACATGTCTATTTTATTATTAGATTATTGGGATGCCCAAAGGTGTTTCCCATTATCCATATGTTAAACCTATTATTATGATATATGGGCATAGAATACCTTGTAATAATACTCATGGATGATTCCTCTCTTCTGAGTGATTAGGATGATTCCAATCTCCATTGTTCATATGTGATGAGTATGATTCCTCTCTCCTAAATCTAATTATACTCCTGGATGATTACGATCTCCAGATTGGTAGGGATTCTTTCTCTCTCCCAAGTCAGTTACTTGACTATAGTGTTGAGAATGACATCTCACATTATTGGATACATGATGTGATTACACTCCTCTATAGATAGGGATGATTTTGTTTCTCCCTTATTAGAGACTCCTAGGGTGGGAATGTCATCTCAACAATGAGTTAACATTACACATCACCTAAGGGTCAGACCTTTAGGGACTATCTGAGTTTTGAATGTCATGATTGACTATATACTGAGACCTAGGGCTCAGAAATTATATTTGATTAAATGGAATGAGTAGTAGTATGTCTAGATATATAAATATTTATAGGATTTCCAGTCATACTTCCCTGTAATCCATTTTTAAAGTTATTGGAGGTGAGTATGAATGAACCCAGGTGTAGGACAAGTATCCCCCTATAGTGAAATTGTAGGATCAAAAATATTTATAGAGTTAGATAAGGCAAGTACGTGTTGATTGGGATTAAGGACCCATAGATCAACTTAATGATACATCGCTTGAGTGGAATGACGTCTAGATCAATGTCATCGCATAGGATGTCCAATTGATCCGGAATATAGACCCAATGATTGAATTTTGATTGTCTTTATGTTATTTATTTAAAAATACTAATTATTATTAATATTTATGTATATATTTATAGGTATGGTACTGAAAATTTATATGCATATTTATTTGGACTTTCATGGTGAAACTTCCCTAGTTGTTCGGGATTACAGACCTAGGTTCGATTGTGGTTTCAAATTTTTCTTTTTATATCTTTTGAGTTGTGTCTAGGCTAGGCTGAGCAGTTTTTCTAGTACACTTACATAATCATATTTTCTATTTTCATCATTGGGTGGACTATTGATATTTATTTCTCACCCTTTCACATTCACCTCAGGGTGCAAGTAGGCCTTATGTCTTCTTTTCAAATTGAGTTCAATTTCATGGTTGATAGAGTTGTGGCCTAAAGATTCATGATCAAGTGAAGATTATTGAGTGGGCTCTTCTGATTGTGTTGGTGTGGTTAGAAAGTGTATGGATACAAAGTATGTGGTTTCGAATGAAATTAGTAGTAGAGAAGAATACTTTTATTTTAGTTTATTTTGTATTTCTGTATTTGTATGGTCATCCCAATGGGTGACCAGTGTTGTACGTATGTCGTATAATTTTTTGATTTAATTTAATTTTCATTTATTATTACAAAGTGGACTATTTCAATTTATTTACTACTTCTAAACTCCATTTGATTACTACTTTCTATGATAATTATATTTTTTTCTTACTTTGATATAAGGGTTTATTATCCCCACTATAACACCTGAGGCCCTCACTACTAGTTTGTAGACTTTGGAGTATGGGGAGGTGTACTTGAGGCCTCATAAATAATTTTCATAGATCCCCTGTTTAGTGGGATTTGGGTCAAGACATTTCAAATTGGTATCAGATGTGTTATTTTCTTAGTTATTACTATTTGGTATATGTTAGATTAGAGTATTAGGAATTTTTCAGAACCTGTGATGTATATCAAACTAGGGTGTCAAGAACACTTGTACCGATAATAATTCTTGGTTTCTATGGTATGGGATTTTTTTTATGATCTGTTATGTTATATTTTTATATTATTTTCTTCTTGATCGATTCACATGGTGTGTGTATATGATGACCTATTTTGAATTTATGGATCTTAGCCCATTGGAAATGGTCCAATGATATATTCTAACTTTTGGTTGGGAAAGTCAAGATTCATATCATGCATCATATTTGACTTATAGTATTCACATCATATAAATTTCTACTGTTCATTTTAAATAATGACTAACTCTTATCTAATTGGTCATCCTGGTGTATATATACATCCTTATGATGGAAGGTTGTGTGGATCTATGTTGACCCATTGGTGTTGCAGATGATGACTCAATCCCCATGAAAGGGGGGAGAAGTGACCCTAGTACGTTGATATCGTAGGTGGTTACCTTATATTATGTCTCTTGAAGAGAGTTGTTTCTCAGGTCATGGTAATCTATTCATATCATTGAGTATAATGCCAATTAATCCTAGGAATTTTCTGATGAACTGGACCTTGAGGGGGTATTACCATATATGGATTCTCAGTGAGTGTTAGTTCATTCTAATTTTTTTCATTGCTATCATGAACTCCATAGAACAGTTCCATATGATGATTCTCAATGAGGATCAATCCCTTATAGGTTGTGTATTCATTTTTGACCCTTATAGGTTATTATAAAAATTTTCTTCTTTTGGGAGGTTTTATCTTTAGGTCTAGGCTTTTATACCTTGTTACCCAATTGTGAGACTTATTCTATAGGGCTAGGTGGGAAACCATGAGTCAATTAGTTTAACTCATACCCCTGTGGGTTGATACCCATTTTGTTTGTGGTAAACCTGATAGAGATGATGGAACATGTTTTACGAATCCCTTTAGGGCATTGGGCTTGGTTTTACACACATTTTGAGACCTATTCATGGTATGTGATCAAGAATTGAATTATAGGAATGTTGATGAATTCAACTTTTGACCAACACCTTGGGTTCTTTGATTAAGACTAGAATAAATGGGTTTGATTGTTCGGGTTCCTAACCCGATCGACCAGTGTTTTCTCTCTTCCTAACGTAGTCAGAGCACAGTTATACACTAATTTATGGAATAATACCAAGTGATGGGTGGTCATGGAATAAATCGTGTCATGGATAAGGTGCTCGATTATGAATAGGGTTTCCAAGGGATCTTATAGATTTATGAGATGGTAATTCCATGGAGCATAGTAACCATAGTATTGTAATGAGAGACTTACTAGAGTGTTAATCAGGTGATAAAGGTAAATGCTAGTTCCGTGTTGTGCCTTTTGAATCCTTAACCGGTTATTGGTCAAGTGTAAGCTGAGAACGGATATTTTCAACATTTTTCATGGGCATAGATTCCAAGGAGTTGTGGTTATGTGATAAATGTCCCTCCATGGTATAGGTGACATAGATAATGAATCAAGTACTGTAAGAAAATAAACTTATGGCTGGACGTGGACCCACATTGTTGGGATACATGGTGTTAGGTGTTGGTTAAAGGATAGTTAGCCTGTTTTTCCATTCTAGATCATAGGGAGATATAGTTCTCATTCAATGGAATATTAGTGTACTTCTATTTGAGATGATCATGCTTTATCTTGACTTCGTCTTGAGTATGCTGAGAGGACATCGGCCCGACCCTAAGCTTCCTTTCCTTTCAAATGTTCATCCCTGGTTGGGGAAGGAAACCTACTGAGGTTAATCTGAAGGAATGGTGTAAGGTATACTATATGTTGAGGATCACACTATTGGATGTTTTACAATGGTGACCCTCATTTTTAGTTGAACATTGGCATTGGTGTGGGATTTTGAAATTGGAGTTGGTTTTAAGATGCTGATAATGGCATCCTTATGGAGGGGATTAACATATTGTCATGATTATATGTCTTACTTGTCGGATATAGTTTTGGATTCTATGAGGATGTATGTTTGATAGTCCTAATAGATTATTTATATTGATGGTTGTGTTGAGAGAAAATCTGTTAGTCTTATTACTCAACTTATTGGGGATGAGATGGTTTATCATAGGAAGATTGCAAGGACCCATGTTATTTTACTAAATTTTCAAGATTATATATGAATTTTTATTTCAAATTATTATAAGGGGTAAACATTTCTTTTCCCAAAGCATGTGATCTCAAAAAATTTATCTGACCACTCTGTTGGTCTTGAAAAAAGCTGTTTACCCTAGTACATGTGTTTGGTGGAATTTCGAGCCATTCAAATTTTAGAAAAATAATTAATAATTAATATTTAATAAATTATATTTTAATTTATTCATTCATGTTAGTTAATTTATTTCTTTTTAATGGAGTTTTAGATTTATATTTCACCTCTATTGAGTCTAGAAATGGGATTTTTCTCCTAGGCCTGGAAGAAACTCGAGTTGTGCACTCTGACCAATTAGGCCCCACCTTTTCTTTTCTTTTCTTTTCTTTTCTTTTCTTTTATTGTCATCCTTTTATTTTAATTATTTTCTTTATTTTCTTTCTGTGGGTTCTTGCATACACACTTGTGAATTCCCATTAAAATTTCTAAGATATAGGATATGGGAGAAATATAAATAGATAGTGGTATATGTATGTACATCCGTGGAGCTCGAGATGCACGGAATCATCGTGTGGAAATCATATACCGCATAAATGGGTAGAAGCTTCGATGGATTCAATTCAAAGGTGTTCTCTTTTTATGTTTCATAGTAAATACCATTTTTTTAGTCATTTTCAAGTTTTAATCCCCTTATAATCTTGATTATGTCCCCTTGTGTCCTGGCATATTTCTTTTGGGGTGAAATTGGGGATTTTGGGGTGATTTGAGTGCTTTCCATTTGGGAAAACCTGTGTACATGGCATGTGGTGTAGAGAGAAATACCATGTGTTCTTATTTTTATGGGAATACAATGTTTTATAAGTACACACCTTTTAAAATATTGTAAAATACATGTACTAGTTCTCATTCTTGTAGAAAAGTACTTGTCCAGGCTATCGACATAGGAGCACATGTTAGGTAGAGTACATGGCCAGACCCCATGTATGTTTCCCACTGTGTATAGGTACATAGACCGACCAAATAAATGGAAAAGATTTTTGAGGGACATAAAAAGGTACCTTTTGTAGGGTACACCCAGTGTGCCTTCATACATGCCATGTTCTTTAGTGTTTACTGGAAATTTCTAGCCAGAGTACACACCCAAGTGGGGATTGGGAGTACATGTCATGTGCTCAGGGATACATGTCATGTACTTCCCCCATTTCAACCCTCTTTAGATTTTTCATTTTTTTTATTGGAGTAGGAATTAGTCACAAGAGTAGTTTATTATGAGGGTTATTCCTTTTAGATTATGATGTTAAGACCCATGAGTTTTTTTGAAAACCCTAAGATGGAGTTTCCCGAATGGAGAGGTTCTTCTTTCCATAATCATATCTACTGTCTCTTGAGATGGAAACATGTTTTGAGATGATCCATGAACTATATCTCTTGAAATATTACTTTTTATATTTTCCTTTGTGGTTGTATCCCTTGGGTGATGTTCCATTATATTCTTTGAGGCCATGAGACTAGTTTTTACTAATGATCCCCTATAATATTCCTATATTTACATTTTGACCTACAGGATCCAGTGTAGGATCCCTCTATCTTCTTCCTATCACCAAGGGTCCACTATGAGATGCATTTTCATAAATTTTGACCTAGGGAATTCCTTTTATGTTCCCTTTACCTATGTATTGTTATGAGGATCCCTTATAGGAGGCCTATTCCATTATACCATATTGTGAGGGTCCCATGTAGGATTTATCTTTTATCATTTAGATGAGAATCCTAAGTAGTATGTAATTTCTATGCTGGAACCTTGATGATCCCACGTAGTATTATACAATTAAATTTTCTATTGATGATCCCATGTAGGATTATTATCATTGTTTTAATTGATTGACCCATTGGGTGCCCTGATGTTTGACTGGACCTGATTTTGTTTGTTGGGTTTGGGTAGGGATGGTAGCACGTGTCACCTTAGAAACCATGACAAGATTGTAAGACCATGGGGCTGTGGAATTAGTGTCGGGTTTAGGCATTAATCCATCATCACTATTTTTTATGCTTTCACTTGTTTATTGGTGATGTTTCAATTTTATCTAGAGTTGTTTCCTAGTGTGTAGTTGTTGAGTTGGACTTGAGGTGTCCTTCTTTCTCTTTGGGATTATTGGATGTTCTTCCTAGGATCCAGATTTTGAGCCATCTTATTTTCATATTTACTTGTATTCCCATTGGTAGTTCTTCGGATCTCACTATTGAGATAGTATATTTTATTATTGTATTATTAGGATTTCCAGTGGTGTTTCTTGTTATTCAGGCATTGAAAATGTTATTATGATATATGAGCATGACATCCCTAGTAATTATACATTTGGATGATTCCTCTCTCCCAAGTTCTGAGTATGATTTTTCTCTAATCTATTGGCATATTATGAGGATGATTACTCTCTACTCAATTTGATTATTCTCCCACATGATTTCGCTCTCCAGAGTGTTAAGGATGATTACTCTCTCCCTGATCGATTAGTTGGTTTCTATGTTGGGCTTTAAGTCTCACATTTTTGGATACCTAGAATGAATATTCTATTATGAAAGATAGGGTTTATTCCACTCTCCCATATTAGAGACTCCAAGGGTGGTAATAGCTTCTCACAGGTGAGTTCACCTTATAGATCACCTAAGGGTCAAACCCTTCAGGGTTATTTTAGTTTCAAATGTCATGAGCACCTACGACCAAGAACGAGGGCTCATAAATTAGACAATATTTAAATGGAATGTCTAGTATGTAATCTAGCTCAATTACCAATTATAGGATGTCCAAAAATACTTCCCTATAATCCATTGTAACGGTGATTGGAGGTGATTACGGGTGAACATAGGCGTAGGATAAGTACCACTAGGTGGTGATGTAGGTTTCTCAGATATATTTCTAGAATTGGTTGAAGTAGTTATATGAATATTTGGATTACATACACAAATATCCACTTAATTATACATGGCTCGATTGGCATGACATCTATATTAATTCCCTTGCATATGCTTTCCTGGAGATCGGGACTATAGACCCACATATCGATTGTTGGTTGGTTTTATGTTATTTTTTTCACCTTACACATGAATATTCATATTTATTTATAAATATAGTTATGGGACTATAAATGTATATGAATATATATATATATGGACATCCATTGTGAAGAATTCTAGTTTTTTGGGATTACAAACCCATGTTTGATTGTGGTTTCACATTTTTATTTATTTATCTTTTCAGTTGTGTCTCATCTAGATTATGTAGTTGTTTTTTACATAATATTATACAAGAATAATTTATAGGTTCATATTTGGGGTACCCTAATGATATTTATTTCTCACCCCTTTACATGCACCTCAGTTTGCATATAGACTTTATGTCTATATTTCTGGTTTAGCACAATTTCATGGTGGATTGGTTTGAGTCCCATAGTTGGATGATATAGCGGTTCAACTCGATGTGGGATCTTCTAATCAGGATGGTGTTATTAAATAGTGTTTTGATATTTGGTATATATTCTATATTGGATTTATTAGTATAGATCTCTACTTTTATTTCAGTTTCTATTTTATTTTGTGTACCTGTATGGTCAGCCTAGTGGGTGACCACTGTTGTATGTATGACATAATTGTTTTGGATTCTAAAACATTTTCATTTATTATTATAACATATTATATTCACGTTTATTAATACTTAAAAACTCTAATTATTTACTTATATGTATGATTTATAGCTATTTATGTCATTTTATTACTCTCATATAAGGAAATATCCACCGCATTATCACACCTTAGGCCCTCACTGATGGTTGAAAACCTTTATCATATGGGGAGATGTACTTCAGGAGTCATAAAAAACTATCTTAGAGCACTGGTTTAGTTTCATTCTAGTCATCATGGTATTCCCCCACAATCAAAACACCATGAAAAGATATCCTTCACCCTTTTTCACATGAAACAAAAAAATGATGAACCTGACATGGATGATTGTACAAACATCAAATCCCCCAAAATAAAACTTTCAGTAAAAGCTATCCTTCAACATTTTTTCTGAAGAAAATAGTGTTTAAAATAATACATAGTGTAATGATCTTATAAAATAATCTTATGTATCATTGGTATGCTGAAATCATGATTAAATTCATTATTTTTTTATTTTATTCACCCTATTAAAAACATATAAAGTTATGAATCCATGAGTTTTGGAATGACATGCCTTGTTAGGGTGCAATATGACTCTTTGAAACACAATATTGATACATTCATTATCTATCTCTAATTTTTGTCTCTATTTAATTACTCTATTGAAGAGTTTCTTCATTTTTGTTTTCCATCATTGGGGTCAATGACCATCATTGGATTAAATAACAATGGGAATGGATGGTCAATAGGATGACTTGATAGTAACGATCATTAATAAAAAAGATAATATATTGTAGGGGATCAATTTTAAAAGGATATTTTTTAGAACTCAAATAAATACAATGCTGAAGTCATAAGGAGAACAGGAACTGAAAATAAAAGAGATTCTACAAATGGATCACAATAATATTATTCAATAACAAAATATAAAATAAGAAGTGAGCCTTATATCAGAAACTACTCAATTGTGTTCATAAATATTCCCTTTGAAAGAACAGATAAATCAATGCATGATCAATTATTGTTTAAGAGACATATAAGTCATCCTCGAATCCAAAATCACACCACCAACATCTATAAACTAGATTGGGGTAAAAATAAATCAACAAGGGAGGGGGTTTCACTATAATTTATAATGGAATCATGAGTATCAAAATCATGGTGTAACACAATCTATTGCACTATTATTCCTTGAAGATGGACCAAAATCATGATCCAATAAGATCTATATGGATGCAATGGGCCTAACTTAACCAATATATAATAACCATGGCACAATTAAGCCCTTCAAAACTCCATGTTAAACTCATTCAAATAAAAATAAAATTATGCACCTCAAATATGTTATAAGGGAACACAATGCATCATATTTAAACCATTGAACCTATGATAATCGTAATCTAACCATATTGTATCCTTTATTATACCCTAATAATATCCATTATACAATTTCAAATTCTATGACGCAATGATCGCTATGTAGGAATAACCCACAAGAACCATGGATCTACACACCATGGCTTATTAATCCACAATGATGTGTTAACCATAATGAAATAAAACAGAAAAGTGTAGCCTCAAGAGGCACTTCAATAAAAAATGTAAATGATTAAAATGAAAAATAAATTATATCAAAATATTCACCCAACAATTAAGGATTTTATCCCCAAAAAACATGAATAATGAAAAGAGTTAAGGGTACGAGGACCACATCCAACCATAGAGTTACCAAGAACACACATGAAGGTTCTCATGCTACCATATAATATGCACTAATGGTATCACTTGACCATAGAGGGTCCTCTTCTTTTGGTCCTCAATCATCATTTGGCGTTCTATTAATATAGAAGTATCTTTATAATCCATCTTTTTATAGTCGATAACATATGACTAAATATACATATATCTCCTCAAGTTTTACACATCAACAGTAGTGTTTAGCTTGTAAAAATATAGGGGTAATCAAATGTTGGTATAAATTTCACTTACCTTTTTTAGGATCTGGAAATGTCTAATAAATCTCAGGGATAACTAGCTTCCATGACCCAACACCCACATTCCATGTCATAGAGATACCTTTAGGAAAACATAGTTTCACTCCCTAAACAATATAAGCCACTATCATCGATCCATGAAAAAATTATGATGGATATGGGATATTACCATCTTTTTTGAGTCAAATTCACCTTCTTTGTCCTCAACAGCACTAATTATCACTCCATCAATGATGACATTCCAATATCCATATAGCATAGGGGAAACCTATAAGGTGTACCTCACAAGGCCCAAAAATGATTCATTATAATAATAGAGGGGTGGATATTTTTTATGTGAACTCTTGTAGGAATTTTTGATCATCTCAAAACTAGCCAAAATTCAATATAAAATTCATAAACAGGTCCCTAAGAACCAGAATTGTCCTCTTAGTCATCCATACATATGAGGGTGAAATGTTATACTTGACCAAAATTGAATCCAAAATACCACATTCAATTCCCTTCAAGATAGTTACATGGATTGATAATATTTTTAGGAAACAATCATCAAATTTATCCCATGAACTTTTACAATCGCATCCATCTATAAGAATCCCAATCTCTCCACTAAACTCCACTCTCAAATCTAAAGGAAGTGATCTAACTTTTTCAATCAATTGATGATCACCCAAATAGAATTTTGACCCTTTACTCAATGTAAATATCTTATCACTAAGTTCATTGATATAACAATCCAATTAAACTCTAGATCCTCTAATAGTTTTATCAAATAAACTGGAACATGGGATCCACCTTCACCTACAGATAGTTGATACACCATGATATAAACTCAACACACATTGAATCATACTAGGACACTAATAATAAAACCTATGATCGTGGTATATCTATGTCAGAAAAAGATATAACAATAAATGTAAAGTGATAAGATACCTCATAAACTCTTCCAATTTCATGATTGGAACCACCTTTTAACACTAAAAGTTGGTAAAATGCACCTCATCTTTATAAAATCTCTTAAGTACATTATAACAACCCTACATTTTATTACACACATAAACATGAGTTTTTACATAAAATAATCACTTGATAAAACATATAAGATCGATATTTATAGTGTATTTGGGATTAGAAACATTATATAACGACTTAAAACATGAAACACAACATCTTTGTTTAAAACATCCTTTTCTTGACCACTACATTCCTTTGTAATTAGAATTTCATGGGATAACCTAAGGACATGCATAAAGAGGGGTGAGCTATAAATCCCAGTAAGGGAGTAAAAATGGCATAACATAAAGAATACAGGACATGTTAAGCAATAGTCATATCAATGGTGCGTAAGAGAAACATAAACATAAAGAAATGATATAGCATGATTATCATAACATAGAAATGTGGAAACAACATTTAACATGCTATTAGCATGATCCAAGGCCCATTCCACATGGAGAATTTGTAATACCTCATTGAAATTGAATTAGAATGAGTAAACCCTAATTCCACTTGATTTACCATGATACTAATCGTTACCCAATTAAGTGGAGCCCTATCAGGGTGCACCCTTCTTAAACATTTCATTTCGTGCAAAAGTGTGCCACATGGATCATATAACATGGATCCATTAAAAATAATCATTTATTACAAGATAAAGGAATGTGAAATTCATAAATGAAACTCAATAATATATAAGTAAATGTGAATAATGGTTAATACTCTTGATAGATAAAATGGGCATGGTATTCACTACACAATGTCTTTGGCTTGTAAAATTTCGGTGCAATTTCAGCAGCATAACAACGTGACATAAGAATTCATAAAAATGGTTGATGAGAGAGAAAGGGGTGTATCATCATATTTAAATTAAATTTACAATAATGGTTTAATATATATAAATTTACCAAAATAAGTAATAGAATTTATATTCATAATAAAAAGGAATTGCTGGAATGTAAAGGGGAAGAGATAAATCCATTACCGAATTTTGGCATGGTAACAGGTGTACATGGGAGGAATTAATGAGAGGGAAAGGGGTATCTGATCATTAAAAAAAATTAGAGAATTATGTGGTATTTGAGAAATCATACCCTGACATTTTTTTATTGAAAATAAAAGGATAAAACAACATAATGAAATTGAGACAAAAAATGACAAAGGAAGAAATCCCTTACTTGGAAGTGTGATCCCAAAGGGTTGGGAGAGGCTTTAGAGAGGCTTCATGGGATCTTGGAGCTCCTTCGGAGGATTATAGATATAGATGGTAAGAGGTTGGTCGAGATTCAAAGGATTTTAGTGAATAGGAAGTGGGATCTTGGTGGGATTATATAGGAAAAGGGAGGGAATTCTTTATTATTTTAGTTTTGGCCAACACACATTAAACTAATCAAAACCACAAACCACACCATGGTTTTTACCCATGGATTTTAAAAAATGGGAGTGTAATATATTATTTTATATGTAAAATGACATAACTTCTTCCAATATTAGCTTGATTATGTGGTGGTGATTCGCACTCTCAAATAAATCATTTTAAAAAATTAAAATGTTTTATAAGCCTTTGAGGGTCCACTAAAAAACCATATAATTAAACCAAAAAAAATCAAGAATCTCATTATTTTAAAGATAAAAAATATATTGGACGAACATTTAATTTAATATATTTTATTACATCACTATTGGGTCATTATGGTTTCCTAAAAAACATTATATAATTAAACAAAATTTAATTTTTGCCCAAAAATTCGACTGTCTCAAAAAATTATGAAAAATTCACCATTGGATAATTTTGAAGTCCTGATTACAAGAATAATATTCATTTAATATAAATACTTTTTAAATATGTTAATTATTAATTTTAAAATAAAAAATGACATTTATCGAAAATTCAAGGATTTTGATAAAAACAGCTTTCAAACCTTAATAAAAATTACAATTGTATTCCTAAAAATTATAGGCTCATTTTTATTTAATAAAAAGTAATTTAGTAATAACATTTAATTAAAATATTATTTAATTAAAAAAATAATTAATTCATAAAAATATATTTCTTAATTGAATATTAACTAAAAATACTATTTTTACTTTAAAAAACTATTTACAAAGTAACAATAATAAAATGAATTTATAATCTCTATACAAAAATAATGTACATAATCATTATTATAGGGTCTTGTTACATAACCCTTTATAACACACACATAATACCATAAGGTAAGGTGTGTGTTGGTGACCGACTCTTGGGGTGGCTAGGATAACATCGCTCTAGAGGTAATCTCTATCAACTTCCACTTCTCTCGTAGGCGGTTCTGTTCGACCTTAATGTGTTGATTCTCATCTTTGTATTGGTAATGAGATAATCCCAATGACACCACCTCCTTTCCAGGCTCAGACAAATGGGCTTTGTATGGAGAAATTCTACGGGATGAGGTCATCACTCCCTTTTTCTGAGTAAATTATACTTATTAAAGACCTATGTTTATACTAATTATGTGATCATTGTTCAACGACTATATGAGCAACGATCACAATTCTTAATGGAATTTTAAAATCCAAAAACATAAGACCCATTTTACATAATAATACATTTAATTATATCAAGTATAATTTTCATTAATAAACATTTTGGTCATTACATATATCACATGAGGATATCATATCACATAGGACCTCATAGTCAATGATTACAAACAAATCCTCATATTCATTCTAAAAATTATGAGGGGTGAAAACCATCAAGAAAATAAAATTAAAATATACCACATATTCCAAGGATAACTATATAAAGTCTATCTTCTTAGATTCCTCCTCTATCAACATGGTATAGGATTACCTAATAAGAGTATTAACGACAACATTGCCCTTTACTAGAGTATAGATAATCTCAAAGTCATAGTTCCATAAGAATTAATTCCATTTTCTATTACTCATGATTAGATCTCACTAAAATAATATGTACTTGAGACTCTTATCATTTTTACAGAATGTGAATCGTTCATCAATATGACAACGCCTTCATGTATTTATAGTGAATATTACCACCATTAGATCTAAATATTATGTCAAATAATTGTTCGTATGAAGAAATAATTTATTAGATCCATTAGAATTCACTCCCTTACTCTACATTAACAGATATATAATCTCATCTCCAGTGTAATGACATAACATTATGTACTCTACTTTTTACTAGGAAAACATTAGGAGATGAGGTCTCTTCAACATTAGCTTCATCTCCTCAAAATAAATCTGTAATTTCTCATACCATATGAACGGTATCCTTCATTAAGTAATGGTCATTGTAGGAGCTTAAATCCTATATAAATACACCTCAAATAATTGGTGATATATCTTTAACAAAAATACTATAAACACCTCAAACACATTCTTGGGTGTCTTCTAAGAAATCACTATCAAAATATTTACGGGTTCCAAAATAACACTTCCCTTTGATAATTCTTTCCCCAAGAAGTATACCTCCTAAATAAAACACATATAATTCAAGATTTTACAAGAGAGATAATTCCCCCAAAAAAATTATTGTAAAATTCATAAATTCATTGCATTATAATCATCTAATACTAAATGGATAGGGATATATAATAATTTAATAATTTTTGTTTTTTTCAACCATGATACCTAATATTTTAAATTATTTTGGTAATTAATTATAGAATATTAAAATACTTTTCACTTATAATGTTTTAAATCTATTTAGGGAAAAAAATATACTAAAAAGTGAAATTTCTACATTTTTGATGTTTTAATAGTAGATGGATATGATGAGGGAATCTGCAAATAAATTAGGAGAAAATCATCATAGATAAAAAGTAAAAACTGTAAAAAAGTACAAACCATGGGGGATAAAAGTGTACACTATATTGAATGTGATTTAAATTTAAAAAAATTACATGTTGTGTAGTTTTGAATAATACAAGGTCCTAATCTCATGAGATACATGGTTATGTTCCATATAGCTTGAATACTATGTGTTTCCCAAAAATAAAATGTTATATAGTATATTAAACTAACAATTTAATACTAAATTTAAATGCGGTTGTAGACTTTTGATAAAAAATCATATAAAATTATAAAAAAATAAAGCACATATTGTGTCATTTTTTACACACATTGAAGTTTAAAAAATACATAAATAAGTTGTCTAGGTAGTGGTTCAAAAACTTAGTCCAAGTGAAAATGGTGATACAAATTTTGAGTTCCATTTGGATGTATTGATATTTACCATCTAATTTATTTGTCCCATCCAATTCAAGATGTGTCAATATAAATATTTTTTGTAGTAATAATTTTTTTTTAAATCACAATTCTATTTTTATTTAAGTTTCATCTTTCATATCTTGTTTCTTCTTCTTCATTTTTTTTCATTACTCAATCTCTTTATCTAGTCATAATTATTACAGGTAAAATCCACCTATAAATGTATTTTTTTATGTTATGGATGGATAAAATATGGATATCAATATATTTCATTAATTTTTTTGCAAATTATCTATGTTTTCGGTTCAATATTTCATGAAAGTTCGTCATATTATATAGAAGATTGGGGATACATGGATTATTTGAGAACCTATAAATGTATTGGTTCATGGGTTATTGAATATTTCATTTACTACATAATTTATTGTATAGAAACATTATTCAAGTGTTAGATTATATCCATTACATGATTGAAGTACGTACCAACCTATATAGTATAAAAAATATTAGTTTGATATTATAAAGTTTTAGTCTTGATGATATCAAAAAACAATCACAATTTATTAATATTCATCCCATTTCATAAATAAATAATTTCAATTATATTCGCTGTTTATATATCAAATGGATTAGAAAAATAAATAAAAATACCGCAACAATTTTTACATTTCCCTTTTATTAAAAAAACAATATTCAATTTTATTCCCAAATTTTAGGGACACATGAGTGATGAACTAGGGTTATTTCATTAAAATATTTATTCTACAATTAAATGAAAAAATCAATTCATATTCCACATGAATATAAGAATAAATTTTGGAATCATTTCAAGGGAGTGTCCATAATGGGATAAAAGAGAATATTTTAATTAGTTGACTATATATTTTGTAAATAATTCATTATATTTTATTTTTTATTTTTTAAATAGAAATTATTTATTTATATATCATTTAAACAAGGACCCCCCCCCCCCGACTAGATAGATAAGGATTTCCATATGATATGAATAATATAATCACCTCTTCCACCATAACTCTGCTTATATCCTTCTTTCTCTACCCCCTTTATCTTTTTTTATCTTCTTCATCTCCTTAATTTTTCATTTATTTACCCTATTCTATTTTATTCCATAATAAATACCAAAAAATAAAATAAAACTAAATTTTTTTATGAATTTGAAAAATATGAAACATGTTTATTAATTAATTTTTATTAATTTTTATTAACAATTAACTATCAACAATTAAATTATGCATGAAAAATATGAATCCTCATTTGAGGATGAGTCATTTAAGAATATTAATTAGTTAAATGATGTTAGTTTTTTGTTTTCTTATCACTTAAATCCAAATTAACTCTCTAGAGGATGAAAATGAGGTTCTTCTCACTTATTATACATGACTTCCATTATAGAAATATGATAGATCTTGTATTTTCATATTTACCACATTGAATTTTAATTGAATTAACTCAAAATAAATTTTTAATTTATTGTAAATTTTAACATATTTCATATGAAAAAAAATTATTTAATAGTGAAATGACATAAATCATGATTTTTATTTTCTTTATCCACATTAAAATATTTTATGAAATACATAACCTAATTCTAGAATTACCTTTCTAATAGAATTTCAATCAAGTCATCATTGTGTTAAATCAAATAAGGAATGGATAGAAAAATCCTACATAGATTTTACTTTTTTCAGATTATTATATCTAAAATTGATAAAGGGGTTTGGAGTATGATTTTAAAAATTTAGATTTTTTGCCTTTGGTAGTTCTATATAACTCATATACTGATTTAATGAATTTCTTGAGAGAGTGTATAAATTTTACTCCATTGTAAGACATTGAGAGAGGTTCTGAATCGGATAATATGACATGATCATGTAACATTGTGTTTATTTGTATTCCTTACCTAGAAAATGAAGTTCCTTTGGAGATCATAAGACTTAATCCCTACCAATATTTAGACTTCTCAAAAATATGGTTTCATGTGAAACAAACTTTGGGAAGTATCATATTACTTTCTCAAATAATATGCATTCTTCTTTGAGGTATAATTATCCATATGGTTCATTTTGCTTGTCATGTAATGATATAAAGTGAATTCCTCATGCTACATTAAGGTTGTGAAGCTGTATTGTAAATGTGTATGACGTTATGTAAGGGTATCTATGTGGATTTCAACATGCTACGCCAAGGTAACATAGAGACAGTTTAAAGGTTGTACATACCTACATAAGGTTAAATTAAACCTATTTAAAGTTCACTACACATTCAATAAAAGTTATGGTCTACCACATCATTATCCATATGATCCAACCACTACCATCCATGTGGAATACATTAAATAAAAACAATTAGATTCCATGTTTTATAATTTTACATTAAATAAGTAAAGGCGGAGTAGGAAGCTGTGTGGATTCCTAGAAGATTCAAAACTATGAGTTTAAAGGATGATTGAAAATAAAGTGGAATAAAATTAATATTAACATTTGAAATAATATCTGAATTTGACCATGTTCAATGTATATGGAAACTAAGGATCTACAAAATGATAATAATATGAGAAAAAATATGGATTAAGAGGGATAAAAATAAATTAGATCAAGTAATTTTGTTGTTTTCTATTTTTATATGATTATCTATTATCTTATTTTCAAAATGTATTCATATTACCCCTTTTTCTCCCTTACAATTGTAATGTTGGGATAAACAATGGATTGAACAAGGAACAAAAGGTTTTCGTTTATAATTATTGAGTCGTGAATCCTTCATTGAACAAAAAATTCTTTCTCCCCCTATTAACTATTTTATATATTCAATAGAATTTTATAATATTAGATGAATTATTATAAGATTTTAGTTATATATTTTTTCTTAGATGATGATCCATCATCTCGCTCTACATAGATCAGAAATGTATATGATGGAATTAGTCATGGATAAGTGGTGAAAGGATCAGTAATTTCAAAAATTTGTTGAAGGGGTAGTGGAAAATCTTGATTATTTGGGAAAAATGAGACCAAATTGGGTATTGGGTAAGTAATTTTGGGTTTATTTGTTAAAGCTCATTAAATCAAATGAAGGGTAGTAGAATAAGAAGGGATTTCAATTAGTAATTTCCTAACCCATGCCCATTCAACCAAGGGTGAGAGGGGAAGAGATTGTGGATTCTCTCCATATATGTAAATAATAAGAAGAGTGAAAAAATTAAATGCAAGTTTAACATTAAAATTGAGTAACCCAACATAACCCAATCACCCTTGGAATCAACTTTTTTTAATCATTTATTTTATATATATCCTTGTTTTTTAATGACAAACTGTCTCAAAAAAATGTATTTTCTCTATCCAAAGTGACAAAAGACTTTAGAGATATCCTATTTGAAGAAAACCATAGGTTAAATCAACTAAAACATTTAACCTTGGAATAATTTCATTTACCACATCTAATTATAGGAAATTTTTAAAACATGGTACCGTTTTTAAAGACCCGGAATATTCCATGTAATTTTTTTAAATTAAGTGGAAGTATTATGAGTCTACGAAAATTGACGGCATGGGATTCTGAGGCCCGGTGTGCCCAGAATGAATTTCTTAACTTTTGTTTAAGTATGTTTAGTAAACACGTGAGCGGCATTTTTAATCATTTGAACCAGTGCTCAGAATTAAAATCCGAGGAAACTTTTGAACTCGCAGCGCTGATATTCACTTAAGGATACCTTCACCTCAACCACAGTAGGTCGAGGGTGGAAGTTAGTATTTGGATTTTTGTGGGAGATTTAAAAGAATAAAAATAAAATAAAACAACAACTTTTATATTATTTTCTTGAAACCTCTTTTTTTTATACTTGGTTGTGGGGACCACCCAATCTCCCCTTTAATGTGAGTTAACCCTTGGAGTTTCCCCTATTAATGTGCCAGCTTTATTTTAATTAATGTGGCAACTTTATTTTAATTAATGTTAAAATTTTAATTGAATTAATAATATTAACTCAATTAATGTTATCTCCTCATCCATTTTGGATGGGATCATTGGAAAAGGGGATAGCTTGGGAGAACTCGAGAGGACATCCTCCAACAAAGAACGAACCTCCGACGTGGACGACGCTTGAGCTCGGATCAGAAGCGTCTTACGGGAGCAACGAATGCTGACATCACCATCATCATCTTCCTCCTCACAACAACTACAAAAGATGATCGAGGAAGGGGTGTGTTTATGATTTTATTCATTATGTTTCTTTATGTTGAATCTTTCTCCTCAATCCGCGTGCTACCGGTCTAATGTAGAGGGTACAAGCCAAACAAAAATGGAATGATCACTCTGCATCTTCATTTTTGACGTGTTTTCAAATTGGAGGAGGATGGAGACTGACACCGGTAAGGCAAAAGGTGGTGGTCGACACTCCGGTCATCCATGATAGCGGAGGTAGTGCAACTGGGCTGCCGAAGGAGGCCGCTGACCATTTTCCGCGGTAGAGGAAAATAGTGGTCGGCATGACGGCCGGCCATGTAGAGGCAGGGTGGCATGCGTTCGCACCACCGGTTGATTAGGAGGCCATGGCCCGTCAGTCATGGTAGAGGAGGGTGGCAGACGGCAACCGGCCAGCCAGGTGGCGAAGCGGCGGTGCCCATCCTCACATCCAGAGGTGGAGATCGTGACCACTTGGTTGTGGCTGAGGTCGGAGGGTGGCCAACATTCGGACGTCCGCGGTTGAGTAGTAGTGCGTGTCTGTGCCACTGGAAGGATGGCCAGATGTTTTGGCTATCCATGTCACGCCAAGCGGGACAGCTCTGGTGGCTCCCGTGCATTAGCCAAATGGTCCGCTGGACTGTTCAAGTAAACTGGGGGTGCCTCCCCCTAGGGTGATGGCTAGGACATACCCCACGACAGCTGGCCACCCGACCGTGGGTTTCCCCACGGGCTAGGTCGGGATACCCACTTCATGGACAGGGCCGGACCCGAACTGGGATGGGTCGACCCAAACCGGTTCATGTCATCCCAGGTCAGTCCGACCGGGTCGAACCTGCCCCAGGCCCATCTAGACCCAGATATGCCTTCGTGGCCATATATTGAGAACTGAGTATCCATTTGATGAACTGTATATGACATCGGAATCCTTGGATCGACACAGTCATTTTGGTATACTTCACATGAGTTTTGGATAAAGTTGGAGTATGACCGGGTTGGATCGAACCCGAATCCAACCGGGCTCTCAGAAAGAAACTCTAATAACTTACAGACCGGGTGTCTGATTGATGTTCCATCAGATGCGTTGGGTTCCTTATGTTGTGGTGGAACTTTGGAATTCTTATTCATGGGACCTCATGGTAGTTGATGTGTCGAACAATGGATTGGGGAGAGGAACCACCCGGAATCAAGCATGTGTAGTGTAGGAACCCTGTGGATGGCTGTATTTGAGGAGTATTCAGATCATGTGTGGGTCATCTTCGGATCATCTGTGGTCCAACACTCAACAAACCTAATTGATTTAGCGTATACTGATCCTATGGGGGTCGTCTTCAGATCCTATGTGGGTCATCTTCAGATCCTATGTGGGTCATCCTCGATCCTATGTGGGTCAATAAAAGATCTTACCGACAAAGTAAGATGATATATCTTATGACTAATCATCTATACTTTCGTACTTAACTTATACCTGGTGTCATTTGAGTCTTTACCCTTATGGTATGCTTCTGTGTGGTTATACCTTTGTGGTAATATTTTTTCTGGTGATACCTTTGTGGTAATCATCTATGTGGCATTACCTTTTTGGTACATACCTTCGTGGTGATACCTATGTGGTATTATTTTGTGTGGAATTACCTTTGTGTTACTTTCCTTAGTGGTGTTACCATCATGGTATTGTTTCCTTTTTGTAATAGTTGAACTTTTGGCTAAAGAGTTGGGCATTGTGTATCCTCATGAAAGAGATGGGTATACTTGATAACTTAGGTATATTTATGGGAATATACATAAGTAGGGTTGATTTTTGTTTCCATGATTTGTGGTTTATCCTTTGTGGATTCTGAGAGACCTTAGGGGGTCTCACGGTCCCTACTGAGTATTGTTATACTCACCCATTATCGGGCTACGCCCGTACCTTGTTGTGTCATGTTCAGACGACAGACATCATTGATCGAGGCTGAGGGTGCCAGGATTGGAGGCTACTCGGGGATGGACATTAGATGAGATTATCCACTGAGGTGACTATGTGAGAGCTATACCTACCCTTCATGTAGGATCATTGGTTGGTGTTCCCAAGAGTTGTTTTCAGTTTTACTTGTACTTTCTAGTTGGGCTTGTATTCTGGTGCCTTTACTTACTATACACACTCTTTTTAATATATAGTTTACTTTGTTCTTGTATCTTGTTGTGTGCTTGGTTTGTGTGAGATTATAGGTTTAGAGGAAATGACTTTCCGATTTTAGAGATATGCATTTTTGGTGCTAGTCGACAACCCCTAGAATATGAAAGGTGGACTTTGGGTAGTCACGGCACGGGCCCCGGGGGACAGGTCATGACACCATTACAGGGTTGGAAGTTATAAATCACTAACTATATTCTTCATATATATATATATATATTTTCAAACAATTATCTATATAAATTTGATATATATATTTAAACACTCTACTAACTAGTCGTAAGAGTTTGAGTTTACAATATATCTCAGAATAAATACCCCTTGTGAGACAGGTTGGAAATCCCAACCAATATTTAAGAAGATTTGTGCTAGCTTCCCTAACCATGACAATAAATAGAAAAACATTCTTATTTTATATTAAAATGTATTAATTTTAATTGATAGAAACTTTCTAGATGTTTCCTCATGGGGATACCTTATAAATAAATTTCATGTATATGTAAAAGGACTATTTGATAAGATTACACAGAATTCAAAATAGTTTGGAAGCATAGGTACAAGTGTAAGTAGTGTTCATGAGGTAAGGAATTTCGGTTCATAAACATTTATAGAGTATAAACATTAAGGCTTAACCATTATGTTTAGAGAAATAGTGTTTAGGTGTACATGTTTGCAACAAGCACTAATTAAGGTGTGTGGTTTATGCTCATCTCCAAACCAATTCACTAACCAATGTTATTAAGTGAAGGGAATGGAGAGTTGTACATCATTATTTCATCAAAGGAGATTAATAAAAAAACTAGGTATAGAGATATAATTAACAATTTTTGTATAGATTTTGAAATCAATTGAATTATCCCTGACCACCCAACCAAAACCAATACCAACATAATCCCCCTTTCTTGCATCAAAATAAGTTCCAACCAAACCCATATTTCTAAAAACCACCCCAATATTAACAAATTTATAACAAAAAAAATGTACCAATAAAATCCCCCTTGTTTATAGAAAAATATACACTATGAAGAACGATACAGTAGTGTACAAAAAAATGTATAATGGAAATTAGAACCTAGAGTTGAAAAGTTATAGATTTAAATATATGATTTAAGGAACCTGTTTAGTATTTTATTGGAAGTTTTTTTCTAAAAACAATGGAAATATTTTATATAAAATAGTTCTCAACAAAAATAATAATTATTGTTTTAAGAAAATTAATGGTAAATGTGATTTGCCCCAATTATACCCCAAAACATGATCAAAGCCCTTTAGAACCTTACTAAAACTAGGCTAAAAATTTTGGGTAGATTCCAAACATTTATCCACCAGAATATGAAAATAAAAATGATGAGAATAATGATGAAAATATAATAAATAAACATTAAAATATCTATAAAGATAAAAGATGGTTATAAAAGGCCTACTAACTATATTTCAATCAATAATGATTCATTCTAAGAATATCCATGTGGAAGAAAAATAAAGGGGACTTCTATAAACATTCCAGAAAGTTGGGATTAGTATTACTCTCTTAGAGGCACTCAAAAACCCACAAGTATACTATGTTGCATAAATAAATTTTCATAAATTAAATAATACTTCATTGGAATGTGAGGATTAGTTTAGGAAGAGGTGTATCATCTTATATCAAACCAAAATTACCCAACAAATTTCAATATCCAAGGACATTTTCTTTCCCTTTCACTGTTTATTCTATAACTTTTTCAGAGGATTTAGGTGATTTATGTTCTTCCATGAATGTAATAAACCGATATTTGTTTATATCCATAGTGAAGGGATACTTAAATACTATAATATTTTTTTGGTACCTTGAATATAGATTTATAGTTTTCTCACATGAGTATTAGAAGACGTACTTATGAGAGCCTATAATTTAATATTCCCAATAGAATTTTATGTGCTCAAAACTAGAATAATATATAATAAAAACACAGCCTCACATCATTTTGGGGAGTAACTCTTTAAAAAAAATAAAACAATCAATGTTTAGGAAGGATAACTCCTCATGGATTTTGGAAAAGATATACATCATATCAACATTTTTTACTCCATGAGACATCCTTGAAAGGATCACTCCCTCCATAAACATTCCAACTTGGAAGAGGATGGACCACTTGAAGACCCAAGTACATTGAATGAATTTTTATCCTTATGAAAACACATGATGATTGAAAACTCTACAGATGACGAAGCTTCTTAGAATTCTATATAATCTATATTTATAATTGAGGAAGAGGTAAATTATCAGTTTCCTTTTGAGTCAAACTATTTTTTTATGAAAAATAAGCTCATATGTTATCTTTTAATCTATATTTTAAATCATTATAAGTGATTAACTCAAGTTTGATTCCATATTTATAAAAACACCAAATTTGGTAATTATATACCCTTTTACAATAAATTTTACTTTTGTATAAACTCTAAAATTAACCATTGGATCCCTTAACATCCATGAAAAACCTTATTATGTAATAAAGTTAACAGAAAAAATCACTATATACTGTTATATAGAGATTTTTATATGATCAAGTTCAAATTCATGTGTACGGTAAGGCTAAAGAGATAAGTGATAAAACTTTTGGGTTTCTATTTTCTGAGAAAAATCATGGTAAAAATTATTTAATATGCATAGGATATCACACAATTATGGGAAGAGATGGACACCACTGTTTTAATGTGAAATAGACCCCCCCCCCTTCCCTCTAAAAACTCAAAATTGTATGAAATTTTAGATCAGAAAATTTGAAACAATGCTTATTGAAATAGATGGATGATGGAATAAATAATCTATTCTACTGAATAATACTACTAAATAGGTTTTATAGGAGTTTATATGTTATATTGGGTTTCTCTAAAGATAAAATATTCTATAAAATATGAAATTTAAGTGTTGTTTAGTTGGAAAAAGTTGATAATGCGTATTGAATCAGTGGAAGAAAGGTCACTATAATATATCAATACATATACTATCTAATCAGGGTCCACATAGAACTAACCCACAAAAGAAAAAAAATTATATTCCCTCTCTACCTTAAATTGAAGGAAAAAATTACTATTAACACTTAAAGTAAAAAAAGATAAAGGTAATTTTTTAAATTAGTGGAATGATAAGGGGTGTGGGTTGTCGCATCAAAACTCAAAAGGGTGAGGATTATTCAATGGAATAGGGAGTGTGGGGAGATTCCATTCATGAATGAAACTAAAAAACGACTTTAAAATTTGATATAGACCAAATAATCCTAATATACTCCATAATTCTATAAATACAAACCCAATACATTAAACTATAGAAGAACCCTGAAAATTCATCGTTATAAGAAAAACAATACATGACTAATTTAGTGGAGATAAATAAATTCATCTTTCCAATCACAAATGTTCTATACTCATAGAATAATAAAAACCTCCATTAATATTCTTACTTGATTATTGAGTGAAATAATTCTGAGATGGCTTCTATAAGTGTTCATGAGAGGATCATAGAAGTCAAAACCAAATGAAATTAAATAATGAAGGAAATGGAATTAAGATAATGAAGGAGGTACGATTGTTTGAGGACCAAGGAGTTGAAAAGGGAAATAAACTTATATTAATATTTTTATTTTTATTTAGAAATATTTTTTAGGTTCACTCTAAGAGTCCATGTGTTAAGTTTTGGGTAATTCACAAATCCAATATTTCAATATTATTCAAATTTATTTTTTATGTATTTACTCCCACAAATTCAATTATTTATAGGAAACTATATAAATTTTGATATAAAGGAAATATTTGTATTGAATTTTGAAAATAGAATAGATATTGAATTTTATTTTCTTTTTTCACATTAAAATTTAATAATGAATCCATTACTAGATTTGAAATTACATTGCTAATGAGATTTTGAATCTGATGGTTATTATTTTAAATCAATCATGGAATGAATTGGAGAATAATATAGTGATCTTCTTTATTTTCATGTTTTAGGTTAGAAATAGACAAAGGGGAAAAGAGCATGACTACCCAATCTATCTCATTTGACATTGATAGTTTTATATGACTCTAATATTAATCATATGTGTTTCTATAGAGATTTTTGGAATTTAATATTTTCATACAAA
Organism: Viscum album; assembly: GCA_963277665.1. Taxonomy (NCBI): domain Eukaryota; kingdom Viridiplantae; phylum Streptophyta; class Magnoliopsida; order Santalales; family Viscaceae; genus Viscum; species Viscum album. The sequence goes on from OY728127.1 coordinate 279,500,642, forward strand.
ATTAAAGTATTACATGACTTTGGATTGTATGAAATTATTATTTCACTTTACAATCAATTACATAAATTGATGAGCATATTAATTTCCTTGGGATATTGTATGAATTCATCCTTTTCGTGCATAATAATTTTTTATCCTAATACATCACATGCAATAGAATTTAGGGTAAATCATATGACATACTACCATTGTTTGACTTCTTCCATAATTTAATGGACTTCCCATGGTGAATTTTTTATGACACATAAGGGTAGAAATAACAACACTCATCCAACATTAAGGTAAATAAGCATATATGTAATGGTAAATTTATTTACATAAATGTAACTATATTGAATTCAATAAGCTGCATGAAGGTAACAGTGAGGTTGTTTAAATGTCATATAGATCTATATAAAGGTAACATACACATGTGTAAATGTCACCGTACACCCTCCTAAAATCTTCAGGATTCTACATCAGTGTTCATATGATCCAACCACTTTCTTCCACATGGAATAAATCAAATAAAAATAATCTTATTCCATGTTTAAAAATTTATGAAAAAATATAAAAATTTAATGTAGGAATAAGTAAATTTTTGGGTGATTCAAAACCATGATATTAGAGGAATACCATTATATAAGGAGAATAAATTAAATATTCAATTGTGTAATAATCTCACAATGTGGACCATGACTATAGAATATGGAAACCAAGGACCTAAAATGATAATAAGGCTAGGGGAATAGGTATGACATGCCAATAGCTTAAGTGATACTTATTGTTTACTAATTTTGTGTCAATTTATATTTTCATAGTTTTTAATATCTTATTTTCCCCCTTCATCTCTATTACCCTTCACATGGAGGGGTAAACCTTAGAGTGGTCAGGTAATGGAAGGGTTTCCTTTGTAATTCTTGAGTGAATTCACATTTATTGAATAAAAATACCTTTTTATCTTTATGTCCCTTATTAAACATTTTTGATAATCAGTATGAAATCTTATTATTCGAAAGAATTGTATTTTTTTTAATTTTTTTTATAATTATTTCCTTGTTTAGTGATCCATAATCTCCCTCCACTATGATTTGATCAATATATGATGGAATGGTCCATAGATGAGTAGTGAAGTACTCATCGACTACTTGTATATGTGGGAGTGGTATTGAGCACTCTGGATTGTTTAGGAAGAACAATACATGATCATGTATTACCTAATTCAATAATGGGTGATTTATTATAACACTTACACACATAAGAAAGTGGGTAAACATAGCTAAGAACATTGTCGGGAACATTCTCACTATCACCATTTAACTAAGGGTGAGAGGGAAAGCGATGAAGGATCCTCTTAGTTATCATTTAATAATAATAATAGATGAAATAATAAAATACTATGATAAAATTGGAATTGGAAAATCCATCCTTACACAATAAATTGTCTCATCATCTTGTTTTCAATTCATTGTATTACAAATTTCAATGTTTTTAAAATCTAAAAAATATAAAAAAAACCTTTTCCCTACCCCATGGGATAATATACTTTAGAGAAGTCATCTATATAGACAAACTTAGGTTTCCACTATTACTGTATTTATATTTGGAATAATTTTGTTTTCCACACCCCATGAAAGGTGTGTGTCACAATATTGTGGGTTTCTTTTCTGTTTTTGGAGTGTGGATAGGAACTGGGATGGGAACTCATTTACATTCTCAATATTAGAACGAATGAATATATAATATTATTTATTATTGAGGTTAAATGATATATTGGAACACTACCCTTCAAAATAATTTCAGTATAAAAATTACTCTATAGTTAATTAGACACTAAATAATTACATGATTTGTTCCACAATTTCAATACACAATGTGATACTATATATATTTATGTGTAATATATTTTATCTTATAATAATGTAAATCCATTACATAATTTTATATATATAACTATTTAATCCAAAATATTAAAAAATGAGAATAAGTAAAATAATTAATTTAATATATTTATATATAATGAATAAAACCCCAGAATTAAGCCTCTATTAAGGTTTTTGGTGTTCTTTGGGATCTAATCGGTCACCTATTAAATCCCCAATCCAACCATAATTCCATAATTAATTCGTTCATTTTTATTTGTTATTGTCTTGTATATCCATGCATGTCATTTGTAAAATAGTTGAAAAATTGTAAATTCAAATATAAAAATAGAAATATTGGAAGGAAATTAGTAATTATCTATCGGTTATGGGAATTTCAAGGAATAAAACTGTTTGTCTATTCAAATCCCACCACATCCACAAGAGTAACATTCATTCTCTTTTTCATTTAAAGAAATACACATCGAGTATCATTATGATTTTTTTTATTTTTTGTAATACTATGTGTGATATTTTAATAAATAGTTAAAATAATATATAAATAAATATAAAATCATTGATTTGATTCGATCATCCATCATGGTATATACCCAGAGTCCAAAAGAATCATGTTTAAGTCCTCCCTATTGAATCAATTACATCATTTTTTCTTTTAAATAAGACCATGGGTCATGTGTTTTATACCATGTAAAAATGGGTAAAAAAATAAAATACCAATAATATAATAAATTTTTAGTGGCATAAATATCATGTTTTTGGTTTTGGGTAACCCATGGTACTGGCCCATCATCGGTTTGAACTCCTCCCCAAGCACTATGTTTAATTCTATTCCTCTTTATTCCAATAAAATAAGTTTATGATTTATATTTATAAAACCATAGAGATGGTGATTTTATCTATGTAAATGTATTATAAGAAAATAGTTTCACTTAATATCTCCAAACATCATTACATGAAACTAAGAAAAGTAAATTATGTACTTAATTTAAGATATATTTAAGTTTGTATTAATATTATTTATCAATAAAAATAGGTTTTTCGATATTTTTTGTTTTTTAGATCAATATCATTATTTTATCATATTATCCAATGTTTAATACTTATTATTGTATAAAAATTTATAATTAAATTTTTTAAAATATATATTTGTATATATAATAAAATTTTTATATTTATATTTACAATAATAAAACACAACATATAAGATGGATCTAAAAAAATTGGACTTCAGAAAAAGAAAGTTTGATTGCGTTTTGAAATTTTATTACAAAGGTTATAAGGACGATTCATGGGAAATATTCATTAAAGATGAGAAATTTTTATAATTATATATATTTACAAAATTGAATGTCGGTATAGAAGCATGGAATATTTTTCACACAGAAGATTAGATTTCATAGAATGGTTCTCTAATGAATTTTATTTCTAGATTAGTATCATATATCTCCTTGAATTTAAATATAATAAAATTTATGAGACATTTTTTACCCATAATTATTAATATTTCCAATTTATTTTTATTCTTTATTTCCTCACATTTTAATCATAATTTTGAATTTTATTTTAATGTTATATCATTTGAACATAGGAAAATCATCATGCTTATATCATTCTATGGAATTAATTAAAGGCGACTCTGTCTGGGAGTGTAATGTTTTATGCATGGGGGTATGATAATTCAATAATTTTACATATTTTTTTACCATCACATCTAATATTTTAAATAAATTTGGTATTTAATTCTTAAATATTATCATTATTTTCACTTCTCATGTTTTAAATGATTTTATGGAAACATGTCTATTAAAAATATATATTTTACATGATTTGAGGTTTTCAGTGAAGATATAGACGATGAAGGAATACCAAAAGTTGTATAGAGAGAATTTAAAAAGTACACATCTAATAAAAAAGTTCACAATGAGTAAAATTAAATACCTTGTGGACTAATTACACACCATATACAAAGTACACTCTATGAAAATAATTTCACACCCTTGATGTTTTAAAAAAACATGGAACTAATCAAAAGAGTTACACAAACATTTTCAAGTTGAAAATTACATGTTGTGTTGGTGGAAAAGTGCATGTAATGTACTCTCACCAACCAAAATTTTACCTCCAATAGATAATGTGGAATCAATATTCTGAGAAAAACTTATATAAAATTCTGTAAAGGAAGAACACATCATGCAGTTTAAAAAACATATAAATAATTGATTCAGGTAGTGGTTAAATAATTTTGGCCACGGTGGTAATGTGTTTCCCATTTAGAGATAAATTTATCATTTTATCAATTTTCCTTATTATTTATTTATTTTATTTCAATTGTAATATATGTAGTGTAATATATTTTTATTATATTTAATTTTTAGTTTTGAAATCAAAGTTCTACTTTTCATTATGTTTTATTTTTCATCTCCCATTTTTTCTTATTCATTTTATTTTATTTTTATTCTTTTAGGATTCCACATCTTTATCTATTCATAATGATGAATAGGTAATCAACATATCAAGGTGGTGTTTACATTAGGGATTTAATGGTAATAGATAAAAACATATTTCAATGATTATTTTTTCAATGTTAAGTGTCATTCATTGTGTATATCATGTATTATTAGTATATTTGATGGTATTTCAGTGATACATATAATATTAAAGAACCTATACATAATGAAAATAAGGTTTTATTAATCCATTGATAAACTAAATAATTTTTTTAATATATACATATGTTTAGGATTAAGTTATACTCAATTACAAGTGGAAGTATGAACCAAACTTTGTAATATGAAATATGTTGGATTGACATTAAAAAATAATATTCTTGATAATATTAAAAAAAATCCCATTTTCTTAATCATCACTCAGTTTCATAAAACCCCGCTTTTACTTTTATTTATTTTTTAGTCCTCAAGTAGTTCAAAATCACAATAAAAACCCACCCCCATTTTTTACATTTACCGTTTATTAAACATATAAATAAAATCTATTTTATCCCCATATATTTTAATTCTTTTTGAGATATCCTAGGGTTACTTCATTATTTTCTTTATTATAATATCAAATTAAATAATAAATTCATACTCCCCATGAAAACATTCATCAATTTAGGCATAATTTTTTGATAGCATCAAGAGTTGGATAAGAGAGTGTATTTTCATGATTTTACTATACATTTTATAAATATTTCATTTCATTTTATTTTGATTTTGTTATTAAATATTTTGTACTAATATCCCGTTTTAGAAAGGATCGTACATAGGTTGGTGTAAGATAGCCACTAGATACGAAGCTAGGAAGCACCTCTTCCACCTTAGCTCCCCCTCTCTCATTATTTTTCTACCATATTTCTCCCTTTTTTCTCTTCTACATATCCTTATCTTTTTATTTAATTTCCATTATTTTATTATGCTTAATTACAAAAAATGTCAAAAAATTGGAACACAAACTAAATGATGTAAGGAATTTTAAAATTTTTAAATATGTTTATTAATTGAAATTTGTTAAATCAAGAGGATAAATTGACTATTAATGATTCATATTTATTTGTAAATGATTAATCCTCTTATTTGGATGAATCAATTGAGAAAATAGAAATGTTTGATGACCTATTTTTTTCTCTTATCCTTTTAGTTCAAAATTCCTATATGGAGGATGAAAATAAGGTTATTCTCAGTTATGATACCTCACCCCCATTAAAGTAATACCTTGGATTGCTTGACCATCTATGGGATTTTGAACAAGAACTAGTATGGAATATTCTTTATATTCATAATCTTATCCCAAATGAATATGTAATATTTATTATTTATTATTGAGGCTAAACCAGAGAGGCGAACACCACCCATCAAAATAGAATCACTATTAATATTATTTAATAGATAACTAAAAAATATTTGATTACACAACGTGTACTACAATTTCAAAACATCAAATAAAACTATAAATAAAAATACATATGTATATAATAAAAAAAATTTATATAATAATAATGTAACTCTATCACAAATGTCAAAGTACATAATAATATTCTTTAAAATCAAAAATTATATAAGTAAAAATATTATGTTAACACACAAACATGAATATATATATATATATATAATTAATGAATAATAGGAAAAAAGAATATTCCATGGGTTGTGATGTTCCACTATAAGCAAATGGTCACTGATCCAAATCTCCACCTCACCCATAAGGGAATGATTCCGTCTTTTTATTTTTTTTATTTTGTAAAATTTTGTGTATATACATTCACATCATTTATAACATGATAGGAAAATATAAATATAATACAAATAAAAAAAATAAAAACATGGTAAGGGAAAAAATGGGCTCCACTTGTTACATGAATTTCGTGGAATTGAACCTATCTTAAGTTTGAATCCCACCCCAACCACATGAGTCACATTTGTTTCTATTCTTCTCATTTGAATAAATACATATCAATTAGAGCATGAATGATTTTTTATTATTTTAATTACATGGTTTGTGAAAATTTCATATATATAAATATATATATATATATGTATATATATATATATTAATATAAATATAAATATAAATACATTGATGGGTTTGGATTAGTTGGATGGGACTCAACAAAGACTATAAAATACCTAAGTTAGATTCCTCCAAGTAGTCTCAATTCCTTCTTTTTTATCTTAAAAACCACATGTTATGTTTTTTATAGAATGTAAAAAATTATTTGGAAAAATAAAAAAAAATTGTAAACAATTCACCCTAGTCATTTTGAGTAAACCATTCGATCAATGATTGTCATTTTAAAATCCACCCCCAAGATCTTTTGTGATGTTCCAGGTCTGGTTCACTCATAAGTATCAGAACTCGGTTGACCATATGGCATAAAGTGAACCTAACTATATTCTTGACGCTTCCAACAAATAGAAAAGGAGTAATAATTCTATGGTAGAGAGACTATACCCTCTGTATCAATACTGAATATAGTGGAGGAATAAAATAATAATCTAAAAATAAAAAGATAATAACGACTGTAAATCAATAATAATAGAAAAATAACCTTTGAATTCCCATTAAATCTATCCATTCATGGACATAAGATGATACATATACAGTGAAGATGAAACTAATGGTAAGTAATAAATATATTACAACCTTATAGATAAAATAATAAATAAATAAAATATCCAAATTCTCTAGGTATCCTATGTATAGGCTTGGCCCCAAACTCCCATGTTAATTACTATTCTATAAAGAGTGATAATAACAAGGCCGGTCCAAGATACTGATTAGCAACCAAGAGATATTTCTAGGTACCCAATGGAATCCTAAACAGAGTGCAAGTAAAACTTAGTATAACCCCACAAATTGTTTCTAAAAAAAATCTATTACATGGTCATAAAATGTGAAAATTGAAGGTATAAAAAAACTAAGGTAGTCATTTAAATATAAACCTTGTTGAACTTAGGGTCTACATAGGATCCAAGGCCAACTATACCTACATTTTCCTTAGACGGAATGTCTTTGAGTATTTTTCCATTCATATAAACAGACCCATGACCTGTGGTATATAACTATGTCATTAATTCATAGTGTTATCAGTCCAATAATAAAAAACCATGGGTAATGGGGATTCATTCCAAACCATTCCTAATATAATATTAGTAGCATCATGTACAACAATTTAAAATAAACAATGTAAAGAAACATTCCCAATAATTTCAAATAAATAATGAGGAGTTTCATTTCCATTAGTTTAAAATAAATGATTATTGGTTTCATGTCCCACCACCAGAACCTAGTGGTCATAGAGGGTCAGGTCCAACCATTCCCAAAAAATTATAAGTAACATCATGTCTAATTACTTTAAATAATCAATGAGGAGTGCCTTATCTAACACTTCTTAAATATTCAAAATTCATTAAATCTAATTTTCTTTATGATCCTATCGAAATAATTCCTTATTGATATCCAATCATCTCTTAAAGCATGAAATCCTAAGAAGATACATTACATTTAATAATTAAAAATATGATAAGGGAAATATCCATTAAAATTTAAAATCCAAGAAATGATTTTAATTATTTCTTTAATAAGATCCCAAAGGGGAAAGTGATAGGAGCATACCATTCACAACTCATTGAATCAAATTTAGTCATTTCATTAAAAAGGGACAATAAATCAAGGGCCAAATTACATGGTCTTACCATTCACATTTCATTTAATTCATTTTTTCATTCCAAATTTTTGGCAAGACAAGCCACCTCAAGGGGTGTTCCATTAAATTGTCTTAATCTTGGTTTCATGGGAATACAACAAACATTCCCTAAGAGTTGGTTTATTATCAAGTTTAGATTAATAAATTTTGGATTTGACATAAGATAAGTAAATCTCTGATCCATTCATATAAAAATTCCATTTCATTTGTCGTATCACCCATAAATTCTGAAAGGCCAAGTATGTAAACATTTAAAATTACATTTTATTTATTTTTAAAAGATCTCCAACCATGAAAGGCCATGGTATTTATTATTGAAAGGAAATGATAAAAATGTATGAAAATCATAAAATTACTATAATTTCTATCATAATGTGACATCAAATCAGGTTGAAGAGAATCTGACCAAGTGATCTCTATATCAACTCCATTGTTAGAAATATTATCTACCTCCATATTTGACTCTTGTTATACATGCAGGACAATAAAACTGAGGCACATTGTGGAATCAATGAAATCCATTCATCGGGTGATGAGATTCTAAGAAATAAGTAATGTACCATTTTTTATAGCTTTCATGAGAATAGAATATTCACTTTTGAACAAAATATTATTCCAAACATTCAATTTTTCAAGATAGCGATCATTAATGATTCCCTGAATCTTCACATAGAGTTAATTATACACTCCACATAAACCATAAAAATATCCAAAAAGAATATCATTAGGATCTCGAAAAACGTCACAATAACCCAAGGGACCTAGATTCCATTTTGAAGCACCATTAAAATTGACATTAATCCAATTAGGGAGAGGAGGTTTCCAAAAAACCTCAACTATTCCAACAACCAGTTTTTAATTACCAAAAAACCCAATCTTCTTAAAATAAATAAATCATGTAAAATGTTATGACGATATCCCTTATGCATCACATTTAACTCCATATATGTTAAATGAACTCTTAACAACATCGATCATGGACATATAGCCTATCCATCATGGATCAAGGAATTGTGTCCAAGCTAGAGAGAATGCAGAAGTTAGACCACTACAACATATAATAGGTTCTGAATCTTGGGAGAAATATTAGTGCTCATGAAAAACTAAAAAACATATTACAAACTGTTTATTCACTATTCATATATGCTAAATATGTTGAATACCTCATTCCATAATGCTAAAGTAGTTGCATAGATATGAAAGAGATGCTTTGAATCCTGTCTATGCTGATTGGAAAAGATACTCATCAACAAAGTGGTATTCAAAATAATTGCAAGAAATAATCAATATGTTAACTATTGTGTGCCAAACGCAAAATAAGAGAGAGATGAGAGGGCCTAATCCAAGATCTACTAATTTTTTTGATACAATTGAATTCACCATTTTTGTCCCAGATATGATGTTGATAAAATATGATTCTATTAAAAACAATATTTATGTCTGAATACCACACTAAAATATCTGGATATGACACAAAATTGTATCCATTAATAATTAATTTAAATTCATCCTATAAATGAGGATGATAAATATAAAAAAAGATCCATGATGGTAATCTAAGAGTCCATTGACAAATCCAAAGTCTATTATTCATCAGTGAGAGAATAGCCAGTATATTTATCAATCTAGAATTTAAGAGAGGAGCACTTATTAAAAATCTATCTCAAACAACTCATAATTAAATTAAAATAATCCTTATAAGCTAGCCAAATGGATGAAATCATGTAAGTGTAATTCCTTTGCATCAACCATTCAATAAATGTAGATTTAAGGAATTCCAAATAAGTTGGATTACTATAATGAGGTTCCATGTGAACCATGACTGAATAGAATCATTAAAAATGTTAATGTTCTTAATTTACATACCTCCATTGGATAAATATTTTCAACAAGTTTTCAAATGTATATCAACCAACTTCCTTTCTTGAACACTTACACTCTATAAAATTTTTTTATACTATAATTTAAAATCATTATCAATCCCCTTGTCAATTTTTTAACTATAAAATAGAATTCCATATTAGAGAAAATTTTCAATTTAACTAAACTAATTCAACCAGCCATTGATAGGTTCTTACCCTTGTAAGTAGAGAGTTGATTTTTTATTTTATAAAAAAACATATTGAAATAGCATGTGCTTGACATCCCCTAGTATAAAATAATTCCAAGATAGTTAAAGGATATTGACCTCATTCTGATTCCCATTTACAAAAGGATGGATTTCCTACATGAAAGAGAGAATATCCTTCCAAATAATGTAAAATATTTATCATAAATGAAAATTTCCCTAGAAAAATTACCATAATGTTGTAAATCCTATTTAAGAACCCAAATATTCTTCTTACTCCCATAAAGAAAAAGTATTATATTATCTGGATAAAAGAGGTGAGTTGGAGAAACAAGGGACCTAAAATCTTGAATATACTTGATCTTTCATTGCGCCACTAATTTTGATAGATGTTTATTATTGTAATCCTCCAAAATAGATAAAATCATTTCTCAGAGAGTGTCACTTTGTCTAACCACCCAAGAGCACATAAAATATCTCAAGGGAGTGCCACTTACAAGAACTGATATTTGAGTAGATCAAAAAATATATTTAGCCCATTTGATAAATGTGACATTGAAACCAAATATACTAAGAACCTTTTATAAGAAATTATAGTCCACTATATCATAGTCTATATTAATATAAAGATTTAAATAAATTCTATGCCCTCTTCCCGACCATCTGATCAAGTTAAAACACTCTAAATCTACACCAATGTAGCCCGATATAGATATTCCTTTAATGGAACCAAACTGATTCCATGAGATTATTTTATTATTGATTCTAGAAATCATGTTAGAAATAATCTTACTAATAACTTTATAAATAGTATTAACAAATGAAATGGGCTTGAAGAGTTATATTTTACATGATTTTTCATTTTTTTGATTCAAGGTGAAAAATTATGCATTGAGGATTTTATGAATTATTCCATTAATAAATAAGGAAGTATCCAACTTGAAAACAGCCACTTGAATCACATCTGACTATTTCTAAAAAATAAATTGTTAAATCCATCTGAACAATGAAGACAACTTTCATTGAGGATGAAATATTCATCATTTATCTAAAATTAAAATGGGATACTAGTAAGAAAACAGTAATATTCATGTGTAACAATTAAAGGAATAATAACTTCAATAAAATCACCCTCAAAACCAGGCCATTGAAGATATAGGAGAAATATGAAACAATATGATCCAAAATTATCTCCCATTTTTTTTGATGATTTGATTCCCCGCCTTTAAAAAGGATAAAGTTTCACTATCCTTTATAACTCTTTGGAGAGAATTAAACAAAAATTGTGTTCCTATCCCCTTCTTGGGAGCACTTAATTATGAATGTTTCCCTAAGAGACATTTCATTCATTTAAAGATGTTAATTAAGAATATAAAAGATGGTAAATTAATTGGATAAATCCATATTAAATTCATCACTAGAATCACTCTCTTGGAACTGTTATAGAGAAGTATCAAGAGTGAAAATTTTACTATCTATATCACTAAAGGAATATTATTTCCAAATCTTCCACTTGATCTTTAAAAGTTTCATATTTAGCAGTCATGTTGAGTCCCCATTTACACAATAAATACTATTAAAAAAATACCTTATATGTTTTTCAAAATCACTATGTTGAGTCCATGCATTGTCTAATTGAATGTTGAGTAGGATTTTCATATCCTTGATCTTCAAACTGACAAGGATATGGTTATGATCTGAGTTAATTCTAGGAAGAGTAATGCTGGAAATTGAGTCCCATTTATCAAGATCCTCTTCATTAATAAAATATCAATCAATATTTCTATAAACCATTTTTTAGAGTACCCTCATGTACCAGGTGTATTTATCATCCACCAGATGAACTTCAATCAATTAATTACCATCAATGCAATCTTTGAATTACTTGATAAATCAATGTGTGATGGGAACCGATTTTTCACTATGTTAGAGAATTGTGTTGAAATATCCAAGGAGAAACTATGGGAATGAGATACGTCCTTTTTTGAATGCATTTACATAAATTCCTCCTCACCTGATATCTTTAATTTCTATAGAAAAAATATCTAACCATTTTCACATTATTAAACTGGAAATTTCATGTAAACATCTGATCATCAACGATTATAACACTAACACCATCTAAAGAGACATGATAAATACCCAAAGTGTTTCAATGAAAGATGAAAAACTATTGACATTTACCTAGTGATAAAAAAAATTCTGAAGACCAATAAATCCCACATAATAGGAATTCATTGGTTTAGAAATCCATAGATATTTGGGTTTATGAATCTGAATGTGTTTATGTAAGGTATTTATTTTTGTAGAATTAACCAACCCATGAAAATTATAGAAAAGGGAATTCATGTGTAACATGATTTTGAAATAATGTTACCATTCCTTTTTATTCCTTTTCCATTATTTTTTCATGAATATTGTTTTTGACCCATAATCAAATTTAGAGAGATGTCTAATCTGCATTCTGCTACCAATACTACATGCAATTCCAAATCCAACTATTATAGGGATGATGGTATCTTTACTATCAATTAGATGATCCATAATCTCAAAATCACCTATATGATCACAATGTGGACCATGTGATTGATTAGTATATTCCAAATCCTCATCCTCCTCCATGGAACTCCAAGTATTACTTTGAGAGATATGATTCTTTAAAGCTAGAACATTATGGGGATTTATTAATGAAGACCCTTAATCTAGGGATGGATGGAAATTGGTGCCAAAAACCCCATTCTACATGGAATAAATATTGTTCACATGAGTATAATGTTGGGCTTGGTCATCCAAAAATTTCAATTGATAGTCCTCCTTTTTTGGTGTTCTATTTTTTTGGTAATGCAATTACCTTGATTCAGGATATTGTAAGCATTAGTCACAACAAGTGGGACAACTGTAGCTTTAATTGTTGATCTTACACTATCATCCACATGAATATTGGGATTAAACCTATTAATTGAAACTACTTCATTAGTGTGTGATTCATCCGGCCCCACCTCACTTGTGATATATGTATTATGCAGGAAGTTTCATTACATTCTGTTATAGTTTTACCTAATTTATCCTTAGAGTGATGATCTTCCACAAAATACATGAGTTCCACTATATTAAGAGATACATACACATCTGTAGCCATGTTTAGAATCTCATTAACCAAGATATCTCTTTCATAGAATGTATCTTTTGACATCCATGCACCCTTGACAAGGGTATTAAAGTCATCATTCAAAACATTCACCATAGTGTATTTACCCGAGTTCTCACTATTCTCAATCAAATTAGGCATACCCTTATTAGATCTACCAAATTATTTCCATATTTTTCTTCTTTCAACATTGGGGTTATTGAATTTATTCTAAAAGGACCTAATTTTAGTAATAGAATGGCCTAAAATCATACAAAAAACATAGAAAGGTGGCTGATTCTCAAATTCAATTTTACTATCAAACATTCACTCATTAATAATAAAGTTAATCATCCCAAGAAACATTGATTCCATGTAAAAATCCTCTATAATATGAGAAAATAATCCAAGATCACCCTCAATGGTATATTAATCTATCTATAATGGAGTTCCAACTGATGATGTTAAGTACCATAAGATCATTGGATGCCAGAAAAACCAATTGAGCCCATGCAATTTAATCCAGATCAATGCATAAGTTTTATTTTATTTCAATGGTGTAAATTTAAATTCCCATTAGGATAATTTGAAGAAATTGGGTTTGAGAATAATTCTACCATAATTCTAGGCCTTATGAAGAACCTCCATGATGTTGAAGATAAATTTAAAATACCCCCTCTCGATTAGAATTACCTTCAAGTTCATTAAATCCCAACACTGAAATTGCATATATTATAGGTCATAATTACTCCACATAATTTCATGGTTAGCTAGGGTGATTCATCCTATAACTGAGGACTGGAAAAGTTCTATATGATTCCTAATGGATTTAGGATCAGAAATCACTGACAAGGTTCTATCCTCTGACCTCTAGGGATTGATCAGAGGTGCCAAATCCAGATTTGAGGTATGGTAAGAACCACATATTGAATCAGTAAAATATACTCCTTTATCATGAGGAGTATTTTCCAACTCATCTCTACAGTTCCCTTTAGTTTTACATCCTTCATTGGCACCGCTTCAATATCCCATTCTATATTGAATGAATTCGTGAAACATCCCCAAGGATCCATATCTAGGGTTCAGTGGATACAACAGGTTCCAAGACCTCATTCCCACCCATTCTACCTCAATTCACACCCAATTATAATCCAATAAATTCATTCATTTTCATTTAATAAATTCCATTTAAAACAGTTAACCAAAACACACCTATGTGGTGTTTTTTTCAAATACATAGAATCGATAATTTGTGAAAATAATAGCACATTCCCAAGGGGTGATCCAATTAATGATTAAAACCCTAAAATAATGTCAATGTGTATAATAAGGTATCATGTTCATGGTCTAAACATTAATTTTAGGAATTACACAATTTAAGAGAAACCTTTGGAAATTCCTTAATGAATCACAATGAAAACAATTTATAATTTAAAATAATATAAAGTAGATTCATATAGACCACATAACTCATTATTATAAAGCTTCAATCATCTAATATTGTCCTTTTACTAGGACTAAGTGAGAGAAATCAGATAAACTAGAAAAAAAACTAAAAATGGTGAATATGAGCTCATAAAAAATAGTAACTAAAATAGAAAAAGAAATGGAAAACGGAAGAAATATGAGTTTTTGACTCACCATTAGGCTTAAAATGAATCCAACAGTGTTCAAATACTTAAAATAACAAGGTAAAATCATCCAAAGGAAGAGTATACTAATAAAGGCATGCATAAGGAACCTCTAGGTATGAATGAGGAAGAAAATGGGATGAACCCCATTTAAGGTCGGATGGGGAAAATGGGATTTTTTCCCATTTTAAAGAGGTGAATGGTTAGGAAGACCATGTGCCAATTTTTCATGCCTCACTACCCCTATACCCTCACCTCACAAGGTTAGTCCATATGGTAAGGAGGACAGTTCACCAAATGTGTGGGCTTCACTATCGACACACCCTCACCTCACTCATATTCAGTGCATGGTTAGACAAATAATGTTCTAATAATCTGAGTCCCTATGTATATATATATATATTAAAAAATAGTTTCATGGTCCACATATCATGTTTAAAAAACCATTTCCTTATACACAATAGAATGTTCAGTTTCGATGTATGGTTATTACTCACTATGCACTAACTGTGTTCCTAGAAATTTTTCTCCTGAAATCAAGATCTCAAAGTATGAAGCTCCGAAAAACCATCCAGGTTTTTGAGATACTTTAGGGGACTTAAATACATTAAAAAAATAACACATTCATGTGTTATAACATTAAAAACATTTTAATTCTTGTTTGACCTTTGGACCATCGGCTAAATGAAATAAAATCAGATTCAATAAGAATTTCACACCACCTCAAAACACAATATCTTACAACCTCCCCACCAAAAAAATCATCGTCCCTATGAAGCCCCATTGGAAATTCAAAACAACACCCGACATACCAGGGTTAGGAATTCCTACAAAAATAGATATGTTTTATTTCCAAACATCCATCATGCCTCTAAGAGACTCTTTAATCATATGGATCTTAAACAACAAAAACTAATGAAATACTTATAACTGTCAAAGAAACATTAATATGACACTTACACAAGCCCTTATAAGCATATATATGATAACACCTTCATCTTATTCATCAGTCAGCCTATGGTAATTTTTCACAATAGTTTCTATATTCCAAGGGCCAAGTCAGAATCATAGTACTCCCACCATCATTATTAATGCATTCACTTAGAATCCTAATGATGCTTCCAGTACATTTCTAAAATCATTATACTCAATAATACAATAGGAAACTGACTCTGGTCCACGATTTAATATAAAAGTTCAA
This sequence comes from Viscum album, assembly GCA_963277665.1. Classification (NCBI taxonomy): domain Eukaryota; kingdom Viridiplantae; phylum Streptophyta; class Magnoliopsida; order Santalales; family Viscaceae; genus Viscum; species Viscum album. The sequence continues at coordinate 279,516,733 of OY728127.1, forward strand.
AATCCATTCAACCATGAGAGCCTGGATACATCAACATTTCCATGAAAATCACCGACCAACCTTTAGAATCAACTTTTCATTTTAATCATTCAGTTCCATCCATATTGGTCCAACTACATTTGAAAAATATTATCAGCATTAACAGTCGATATGTCACAAAAACTAGATTCCAATGCCTTTAATTCAAGGCACACTCATATCACTTCAATCATGATTAAAAAATAATATAACCATCTCCTAGTGATTTTACCAACCCAAAACATCCCCTATTAATTTATTTTGTCTTTCAACAATAATAACACTAGTTCATGCATGATCCACCACACTTAGATCATCATAATCTAATAAAGGCCTAACGCCCACACTCAGACACCACAAAAGTCCATATCTAATCATATACCTATAATTTAACACAAAATAAAACATTGGAGGGTTCTATTTATCCAATGGTACTAAAAATTAAAAATATCTCTACCCAATCGATCCCACACTCTCATGACCCTTCATACACGAGGGTCACCGACTAGAAACTAACACCCCACTCTCCACTTTAGGAACAACCATGTCATCACAAAAATAAATCAATTTTTTGATTACCATAGACAATTATTCATCCTTACTCAGACATTATGACCAGCCTAGCTAAGAATCCACTCATACCCAAGATCTATTCAAAATTTCACCCATCACCCATACCTTCTTCCCAGGAATGGTTCCCATGGATTTTTTCAAGTTTTAACTCACAAAGATTATTGCCAACCTCTAACAACCAATGAAATACTCCCCATTATATGGATTACCATAAACCACAAATCGAGCACAAATTTCATAGTGTTCCTACATCACACTATAAAATATGTTTAATGAGCTTAGTACATTGTCAATTATCTCTCATCTTACTTAGGAAAATATCAATATACTTTTCATGATCATCACTAAAATAGGAATACACTAAGATTCCATCTATAAAAATATGTCACTCTCTAGGAACCATGTTGTATCACCCCAAAATTTTAAAATAATAAAATATTATTTGATATAATATGAGATATGAAACACTAATCTTATACAACCCATGAAATATATTTCTATAAGTTAAATCTCATCGATAGCTTGCGACACACGTAACCCCGAGACTAAAATAATAGTAACATTGTATACCATTAAAACGTATCCATTAAATTGGAGGGTATGAATAGTAAAAACTAAATTAGTAAAATTATTTTTATCAATTTATTATAAATAAAATAAAAATCATTTAAAATAAAATGAATTTTTTGAAGAAACGTTATTTTTTCTTAAAAAATGATTTTATTGTGACTTGTGAAAATAATTTAAATTTGATTCATAAAATGTTTAGAACGATTATTTTACAAAATAAACATAATTTTAGAAACATAAATTTTAAAATTATATTTGGTTAATTTTTGAATTTTTTTGGAAAAGATTAATTTTTTGATGAATAGTGAAAATACTGATTTCTAATGCAAACTATCTTTCTTATTAAATTGTTTAAAAAGATAAATTATATTTTAAGTTGGTAATAAAATAAAAAAAAATCAATTAATTTTTAAAATTTGACTAATTTATTTAACAGGAATCAATTTTATGTTAAATTTTGATATTAAAACTTTCTATACTTATAAGAATTTCCCCTTTGGAAACTGACTTTTTTTGTCTCGTATAAAGGTATAATATTTAATTTGATTATTCTACCTATATGAATTGACATGAAAGAAACATATTCAATATTTATAGTCATCATAATTTATATTTTCTAATATGTATAACTTAATTTTTAAAATTATAAATAGTGAAAATAGTACAAATTAATTACCGCGGTTAAGGTAAAATGGGTTTATTGGGGATTAAAATTTGAAGATTAGGGTTAAAAATGACTTAAAATTTTTCCAATACCCATTTTATGGACATATTTAGATATTATAACCAGTATTTTTATATAATTATCCATATTGGATCCTTTTTTATGGTGAGATACATGGATACACATTATTATTTTCAAAAAATCCATGTGTGTTCTATGATGAAGAGGTATTATTCTTAAATGAGAAATTTTTTATTTATTCTTTCACCTCCTAAAACATTATTAAATAATAATAATATAATAAAAATATTATATTATATATAATTATATTTTATTATGTAAAGGTAATTACCTATATCCATCCCCTTCTACATCAAATGGGAAACAAAATTATCGATCATATGTATGGAGAACTACCAGCTCACGAACTGATGTAACTTGTTTTCCACCATCAAATATAATGATTATAGATAATGATGGATTTAATATATATTAATATATTTATATAATATTTATTATATTATTATATTTATATAATTTTAATATAATATATAACTTCATTCTTTCTATTCTTTTTAAAATTCAATAATGTTGTTCGTGTGTACAGCGGACTACCGCCTCAGGAAGCGATCTCATTCGTTTTTCAGTAATGGTTTTCATTGAAGGTAATAAAGATTAATTTAGAAAATATATGTTATATATATGTGAAATTATATTTATTGTGTGAAATTAATATATCACCCACTTCTTAACCCTTCCAACTATTAATGAAATGATATTGTCATTGTGTGTATGTATGACCTATCATATACACGAAGGGATGTTATTCATACTCCATGATAAAATTGAAATAATGATTAAAAAATTGTATCTAATAAATAATGATGTTTATAAAATTAATATATTTTTTTATATTATGGAACTATCTCAATTTTTTGAGAACCATAACATTCATGTAAGAACATGCATGAGAAAACAAGGCAGTTATTGCTTGAAACAATAGTAATAATGAAATATTATTAATGAATTTGATAATAGGTGTTATAAAAGGATCCTATATGATATTAAAAATATTAATATTTCTCTATTATAAGTTAGTTACACGCTCAAACCCATTATAAAGGAGGTTAAATAACATTTAACCAAAAGGAAGCGAGAGGTAAGGGACTTTATCCCAATTTCCCTTCAATGACTTATATTGTAATGTTATGCACCTTATTTATTTTTTCTGTTTTATATACAACCTCTTTTACATTTAATATCATGAATCCTTTATTATTCATGGTATTATAAGTTTCAGTTTGAAATATTTCATCCAATTAGGATTTATATTAATTTTACCAAGCGGTAAAGGACTTCGTCTCAATTTCCCTTCCTTTAGGCATGCTTTATTGTTGTATACCTAATTTATTTGGTATGGTATATATAAATCCACTTTTACATGTAAAATTATGAATCCCTTCATATTTATGGTATTTAAATTTTCAACATGAATTATTTTCCAGTATGTTTTTACTTGAATGATACCATGTGTGAAGGTATTTCTTCAAAATTTCCAATTCATTGAGACATATTTTTTAATATGAAACTATTATGCTTAATGTGGTGTATATATACTTCCCATTTGATGTATTTAAAATTAATAACTATTTATTCAGGATGGATAATTTTTCAATTCATGTATATTCTTTCAAGGGGTCATAATTTGAATGTTACCAAAGAGGTAAGCATTTATTTGACATACTCAATTTATTTTGGGATTAAATTTATTCTTATTAAATGAATCTCATCATTTATCCTTCATAAGTTAAAATAATATTATTATAAGTATTCCATGAATCTTTTATATGATTATTTCCTAAACTATTTACCATTTTTACATATATATTTTACTTTGAATTTTATATGATTAACTGGGGAAATACTGATAAATTTATATCTTTCACTAAATATATAAAGTTATTGATAAGGAATATTGATTTATGAATTTGATTTATTATTCAATAAATAAAGAATTAATTGGAAGTTTAGTTATGGGTGGGTATTGTAATTATATATCCCCTCTATACATTAAATAGTCTCATGAGACAAATCATTTGGATAAATTAAATGGGTATCAACTTGTAGTTTTGAAATGTCGTGTGAACGGTCTTGATAGTACAACTTTTATGATTCCCATGGTCATGAAATCCAATAATAATGAATTTACACCATTAAGAATTCAGTGATAATTATACATTATTTTTTCTCAATGATATTATCTCTAGATGTTTTTCATTCTCAATTTATTGATTAAGTGGAATGGGATTTTAGTTATTTTCTTTTACATATTGATTAATAGATATCGATTAATGATAGATAAGTTATTTAAATGGAATTTATGTTCAGTTATTTGTCTTTATGTATTTATTATTCATTATCTTTTCATGATAGTAAAGTTATTGATTAAATGGAATGTGTGTTAATATATTTACCTTTCTATTTAATTAAGCTTTGCCTATTCAAGATAGTCAATATGTTTAAATGAAATGTGTCTTCCTATGTTTACCGTTCCATGTTAATTATACATAATTATTAATGATAGATTCCACTTTACATGAATCTTATTGAGAATCTATGATGACCCTTTTTTTACCTTTCCCATGTATCTAGGAAGTGTACTATAAATGATATACATGGATATTCAAAATAGAATAACTATATTCTCAAAAATAAATATGATTTAATTTGTGTATCCAAATGTAACGGATGACTCAAGAATATATCTAGTTTATGAAGACTATTAAACTATTAAATAATTTTGGATTTGTTTCCTTTTATATAATGTCAATGTAATAAAAAAGACACCAACTTTGGGTTATTGGTGTTTGATTATTTATAGTTGGTATCAACATAATTTCTTTTCAAACTGTGAGAACTATATTAAGGAAAACATATATTAGTGAATATTTCTCAATTTTAGACTTTGATGGTAAATATTAAATACCATCAAAAAGTTATGGTAGGTAGAGATTATGTGGTTTTATATGAAATATATACCTACATGGATATTACATTTTTATTTGGTTCTGGAAAAGTTTTACCTAGGGTTAAGAAAACTAAAAAAATCATGTTGGATTGGACTTAAGAATTACTATCTATATGATAATGGGCCTTTCTATAATCCTGGTTTGACACTCCATGTGGATATTCTTTGGATAATTTACATTTTCTTTATAACCCATTATGAAGGGTTTGAATATATGATGATAAAGAATAACCTATTTTAAACCTACGGTGTCTTAGATATAAAAGACTGTATCCTAATTAGACATCCTATAAGTGATTATATTATTCTCCAACTGTCATTATTGTTTCTCATACAATGCTTTTTGGTTTTAGTCAATGGATGGAACCAGAAAAAATCATGTTAACATTCAATATTAAGAACTATGTGGTTATTATGAGAAACAAAATGGGTTGAAAATATGAGTGAAATATGTAATGATAATTCCAAATAAGTTATCCTAAACTAATATAAACAAATTATACCCTAACTAACTCTTGGACTCACCAAAGAATAGAAGTACGGATTTCACTACTAGATCATGTGGTGGAGACAATGGATAAATGAAGGATAAATATCAATAATGTCAGAAATAGGGAAAAAGACACCATTAAGGTTCCTTAAACGAATTGGGAATGTTTTTTGTGTTGAAAACAAGGGAATAAAGCAATGAATTCTAGAGGTAAAATAAATAGTATGATTGAAGAACATAAATATCATCCTAGGGATCTGTTTATAGTTAGATTTATTATATGTGGTGAACCAGGTAATTATCTAACTCAATGAACTCTTTTAGATATTAACTCATGGACCAAGTAAGGACTTATGTTGAAATAAAATAGAAGAAGTATTTCTCTATTTGGATTCAATAATTAAATTGTAGTATTATTTTTTTACCAATGGTATTTGGGTTATAAAAATCATGAAACTTCTAAGTATTAAGTTAAATTATAGAAGCCTATATATATATATTAATTAAATTGATATTTACGGATACCATAATAGGTTTATTATTTAATGATATATCATTTTTTAAGTGTTTTAAACACCCCTTTTGGGTTTTATGAGGTGGTATTATACCAATATTAAGTATATTTTGGGAGAAATTTGTGGCACTACAACCCATTGGTTTTATAAAGACCTCAACCCCAGTAACCAGGAATTGGTACCTTATATTATTACATTGGTAAAATCATAATGAATCAAATATCTATGTACCTAATAGTTTAGTATCATTGGAAAACCGGATATAAACATAATTGTTATATTATAACATGAAATGAAAGAAAACATATCAACTTCCTTCAAATCACATGTAAACTCCTAGATTATCTATGTAGGTCATTAATAATACAAATATTCACATACTGGGGAAAATAAATAATAATAAATGGGTGAACACATATTCTTATTAAGGGTATGTAATTCAGTGGAAGTTATCATAAACATTAGGCATGGTGAATATAAAAACATATGCTTTTAAAAACAAACATGAGAATAATATGGAAGGAATGAAAACTGAGTAAATTAATCCATATAACTGAACAAAAAAATTAACCATAGTAATTGATATTATATTATTTAAATATCACTTGGTTTACCAATTTATAATATCATAATGAGGTAATGCATAATTTTGGACATCTAAAACATATCGGCAAGGCCTCGGCCAAAACCCAATTCTATTTTGTCTCATGAGACCTACGGATGCATCGTGGGACTATAGACGGACCCACCAAACACATTATTAGTCTAATTCATTCCTAATGTGAATTTGGATAAATATAAAAAATGAACATATTATATATAAATAACTTTCCCCAATCTATAACATAATCACTGACCAAACTGAGTAGCATAGTGAATGGTTTCTATATACCACATCCAGAGTCAAACTGGTCATAATAACATATGGTATATGACAATAATAAGATATAAATCTCAATAAATCATAAAATTAAACATAGGTGTGGAAATAGATGAAAATACTCCAATAAATTTAGCAAGGAAGTCTTGAGAGAAATACCCCTTTCACTTTGCAAAGAAGAGTTCTTTTGGCAAAAACATTTTTATTTTTCATATTGGTTTGTATAATACTTATAATAAAAAATATATTTTTTCATGAAAAAATTATTTATTTTCTATAAATAATTTTTTCTTAAAATATATTGTAGAAGGTACTTGAAAGTAGATAAGAAATCATAATGTTCCCTTTAATTGGGCTTGCGTATTGGGAAGGATTGAGAATGATCCTTGTAAAACATGTAACTCCCCATAAAATAAAGAAGTATTATGATTGGTAAATATATATATATATATAACATTAAAAGAAATTATGATTAGTTATAAAGAATAATTAATAATTTCAATAGGGTAAAGAGAGAGAAAGCATAATCACGAATTAAAAATCATAGTTCCGGGAGAAACCCTTACCTTATGTCCAAATGTGTTATGCACATGAAAATAACGTTCGGTATAATAAAATTAAATTCTTTAATTAAGGAATTTAAAAACATCTCTACATGTATTTTTTTAGTATAATTTTATTAAGTTCATTTATTTCCTTTTTGATGAGTTATAAGATACAATTTTATTTCTTGGGAGCGTTTGTTTCCTTGGTTTTGACGATTTGTATATCTGTATATCAGTAAAGAAGTTCATGTGCAATGGGTATAATTATACAGAATTGAATTTATTTGATATTAATTAACATACGTAAGTGTAAATATTTATATGTATTTAAAATATGTTATGATGATTAATCATTAGTTAAAAAAATAGTGATAATTGTTTACATTATTACGGTTGTTATTTATCATAACAAAATAATTTTGTTTTATTGTTTATTACTATTTAAATAAGTTACATAAAAAACATTATAATGTTTTTAATACATATATTATAGTATTTTTTAACAAAAAAATTGGTTTCATTACCAGGATTGAAGGATAAATTGAAGAACAAAAATTTGTTGTCCACAGAGTTTGTATATCGGCACCTTAGATAATGAATTTTTTTAGAATAAAAGAGATTGAGAAAGGAGTTTAAGTAAGGATATTACATTAACATGATATAATTACAATATATATATGATACTAGATTTATCATTATCATTTGGATAGAAGAGGTGAAGAGAGAATAATAAAATAAAATAACAAGAAAAGAAACTAAAAGGAAAGGGAAAAAGATTTTACATCTTGAATACACCTCCTTGGGGACCTCCTTAAGGGATTGGTTTTGGTCTTTGGATGAGACCAAGATATCCTGGATGTGGGGGAGATTCTTGGGAAGATTATTGAGAAGAAATTTTACAAGGCTAAAATCTTGTATGGTGTGATGAGAAGTAGTGGTGAGTGGTGGTATTTATAGTGGAGGAGAGGGGTGATTTATCATTATTTTATTCATTATTTTATTTTTTTGCTCAAGAAAAATAATAATATTGATTATTATGACTATATAAAGTAATATGTTCTTGTGATTTCAATAAAATGGTGCTTAAATCATAAAAACATCACCTATGACTCAATAAATCCATAATTTATTAGTTATCATAAATTATCGTATTTTACTATTCACCAAAAAATCAAGTATTTTAGAAAAATCCCAAAAAATAACCCTAACCATTTTATGATATGTCGAATTAACAAATGAACTCCATTTTATGAAAATAATTTTCTAAATATGAGAAATTAAATTTTTAATTAAAATCATCATTTACTCAATAATACATATTTTAAATCTATAACTGATTTTATGACACTTTCAAAAACTAACTATGGTCATGAAAAATTATCCTAAAATCATTAGATAGCAAAATATTAATTTACAAACAAATTTTTTATAAATATATTTTATTTTAAATAATTTTATAAATTATAAAACTGTAATTAAATATTTATGACTTACAAAAATACCAACACTTAATTTAACAATTTTTAAAATATTCAATTACTTTAACTATAATTTAATTACATGATACATTCATTTATAAGGTACCTAAATTTTATTTACACATTCATGGGTGATGTTACTATACATTATTCTTATTTACTATTCATTATTCTTATTTACTATTCATAAGGGTTGTTTTACTATTCCTAAGGCTGAGCTACTAATTCATCAGAACAGGATCCATATAACTTCAATAAATATCTATTATTTCATTAATTATTCATTTATGATGGTTGTATTGTGTTCTATAACTGATTTAATTTTATCTATAATCTATGAAATAAAAATAATAAGGTAAATTCCATTTATATAGTTTTGGGTCGTTACATTCCCCCCTCTTAAAAAAAATTGTCCTTTAAATTTTTAGTTTGTCACCCCACAAAAAGATATGGGTAGTTATTCATCATAAGCTCCTCAAGGTACCACGCCGACTCATCAATTTTATGATTATAACAAATTTCCTTTACCAGTCGAGTTGTCTGATTCCTCAACACATGTTCTTTAGTGTCCACAATCGGGATAGGCTCTTCATATTAAGTTAACTCTACTTCCAATTATATTCCTTCATAAGTGAGGACATGCATTGGGTCTGGCATGTACATCCTTATCAATGTAATTTGGAACACATTGTGTATCTTATAAAGGATAAGTGAAATTTCCAAATGATAATCCATAGCTCCAATTATCTCTAGAATTTCAAAAGTACCAATGTACCAAGGGATTAGTTATCCTTTTTCCCCAAATCTTATAATACACTTTCATTGATATACTTTCAAGAAAACATGACCATCCATTTGAAATTCCCAATCTATCCATCAATTATCAGTATAGATCATTTTCCTACTTTAAGCTACATTGATCTGGGCTTGAATAGTCTTTAACTTTTTTTTACTCTACAAGATTTTGGCCTATAAGCATTCTTTCACAAAATTCATCCCAATAAGTTGGTGTATAACATATCTTTTTATGCAATGCTTCGTATGGTACCATCTAAACAATAGAATATGAACTATTATAATAGGAAACCTCTACCAAAGTAAAATAATGACCCCACATTCCATGAATGTCAATGGATAATTATAAGAACACGTCTTCTAATGATTGTACGGTCCTTTCAGACTACCCATCAGTTTGAGGGTGGTATGTAATACTCAAAATAATTTTAGTATCCTAATATGTTTATAGAATTTTAAATAATTTTGATGTAAATCATGAATCATGAATGGACACAATATAAATATGTTCCCTATGAAGTCTTATAACTTCATTAATATAAATTAGTGTAAGGATATCTAGTGGAAAATCCTCCCTTATAGATAAGAAAATATACAGGTTTGGTATGTTGATTAATAGTCACCCATATTTCATCATTCGTTATTGGAGTTTTTGGTAATAGAGTGACAAAAATATATAGATATTTCATCCAATCTCCATGTAAGAATAGGATGGGGTCTCAGGAAACCTTTTGGATGTTGTCTTTCGGTCTTCACCTGTTGATAGACTAAACATCTTTATACATAATCAACAATTTCCTACTTTATATTATCCCCAATAAAATGATCCTTTAGATTTCTATACATCTTAGTGTTTCTGGAGTGTATAGAGAAATTTGAGCTATATGAATCATCTAATAACTCCTTTTTATCTATGGTATAGAGGGAACACATAGGATCCTCCCAAATTTCAGAATTCCATCCTCATGCATGATGTCTGCAAACTTCCCATCATTCAAAGAATTAATTTTCATTTGAATATTAGCTTCATCACACTGATAACTTTTAATTCTTTCCAATAATTTTGGTTGGGAAACCAATTGAAAACAAATGATGTTTTAACATCCATGATAATTCCCATATCTGGATTTTATAGATCCATGTACTTAGGGTTCCTTTTCAATCCTTATTTTGTTCAGAACTCTATGATTCCTCCTACTCAATGCATCTGCTACCTTATTCACCTTCCCAGGGGGTAGTGTATTGAACAATAATAATCATTGATTAGATCGAGCCATAACTTTTGCCTCATGTTGAGTTATTTTTTTGAGAATATATATTTGAAACTCTTTTGATTGGTATATATCTCACAATTTTCACCTCAGAGATATTGTATCCATATATTCAGATAAAAAACATAGCTTATAACTCAATATCATGAGTTAGATAGTTCTATTCCTGTTTTTCTAACTGCCTTGATGCATAGGAAAAAACTATATCATTTTTTATAAGGACACAGCTAATTCATTTCATTGATACATCACTATAAATCACAAACCCCCCATTTCTTGAGGGTAGAGTAAATATTAGAGAATTCACTAAACTCTTCTTCAATTCTTCAAAAAATTCTTTACTTTGATTTTTTCATTCAAACATAACCCCTTTGTGAGTTATATTGGTTAATGAGTTAGCTAATCAGGTTATGTTTTGAATGAATTGTCGATAATAACATATTAAACCTATAAAACGGTGTACCTCGGCTATGTTCATATTCATGAGTCACTCATGAACCACCTTTTTCCTTGAAGGATCAAATGAGATTCCATTCGTTTAGATAATATGGACAAGAAAAGAAAATGATTGAAGACCAAATTCACACTTGTTAAAGTTCCCATACAATTAATTTCTTCTAAGAGTCTTCAGAACAATTCCCTTGTAATCTCAAGGTCTTTGTATATTTTGGATTATACCATGATATCATCAATAAATACAACAACAAAGTCATCAAGATATTCCTTCAAAAATATATTCATTAGATACATGAAAATGAAGGGTGAATTGGTCAGTTTAAATGACATTATTGTAAACTCATAATTACCATATCTACTTAAAAATGTGGTATTTGGAATGGCCTCCTTCCTCACAAGAAACTGATGATATCCAGATCATAGGTCAATAATTTAAAACTATTGACCTCTATGAAGTTGGTTGAATAAATCATCAATATGAGGTAGGGGAAAAGAGAAAAGGGTCCACTATTTTCTTTATCATCATATAATTGATTTCTCTATAGTCAATTCACAACCTCATGGATCCATCATTATTCTTGAAAAGGCGAACATGGGATCCCTATGGGGAAACACTAGGGAGGATAAATCCTTTATCACTCAATTTACATAGTTTTTTCTTCAGTTATACTAATTCCACCATGTCTATTCTATAAAGAGTCTTTGATATAGGTTTTAAACTAGCAATTAAATCAATTGAGAACCCAACTTACCACTCTGGAGGATTTCTAAGTAAATAATATCGAAATAAGTCAATGTATTCTTTTAAAACAGGTACATCCCCAATTTTATATATTGTTTTCTCTTCCTCCCCAAGATTTGAATTCAGAATAGATTCTAGGGGTGGATATTGATAACAATCATATGGTGTTGTTTCATCTATCAATATACGGGATTCTACACATTCCTCATAAATGATAATTTCCTTCTTATTTCAATATATTTTCACATCATATTTTAAAATATAGTACATGAAAATGATTATTTCATAATCTAACATAGGTATGATGATAAAATAATTAGATTAAACATGTTTATATGACATAATGTGTACTACCTAAGACATATTTGTTGCAATGAGACTTCCCTTAGGGGTTTGGATGGACAACTCCCTTATTAAGAAGAATTATAAATATCTAATTTTTAAAGAAAAATGGGAAGATATAAAAGAATATGATGATCCATATAAAATAAATAATTGGCTATGTTTAAATAAACTTATTTAGTACCTTCCACCACATTATTATAAACTTGAACCTAGATAGTTATGATCACATAAACTTTTCCTTACTCCCTTGGCCTTTTCTGAGTAATGATTCCTTGAAGCATGGTACAATCATTTTCATAGTGTCTTATCTACCTAAAATTGTAACATTGAACATTTGTATCTTCTTTATTTCCATTTCAATCACAGTCATGGTGGACTTTTTCTCCACACGTGTAATAGACTAATTTTCCTTTTAAGAAGGCTTTAGGGTGTTTCCTAGTACATGTATCACAAGTTGGAATTTTTTTTTATTCATCGGTTTATCCATTATTTCCCCTACCACCACTTCTTCTCTTTCTTTCCCTTAAATTCATAAGACTTAGATAATTGTTTTTTGTATTGATGTCACATGAGAATATATATTCGTACGATGATAAATTTTGGGAGACTAGTTCACTTCGGAGGACTGTTTTTGAACCTTCAATGAATCGATTTCTATTGCTAATTGAATTACATATTTCGTCTATGGCATGCCACTATAGCCTTGTAAATTTGTCTTCATACTTCGATACATTTTCATTATCCTTTTCCCTCAGATTCAATAATTGACTTTCCATATCCTCTTGTTTCCTTTTCATTTCCACTCATTTCTAGTCATGGTTCTCTCCAATGTCCATATTAGTAGTATGAGTTTACTCCCCATACCATCTTGGTAATCATGGTTCACTCCCATGTCCATCTTAGTAGTAAAGGTTCACTCCCAAGACCATTTTATTATATCTCATGAGAGATAAATATTTACCCAAATCATTATAAGAATATATAGGTCCCACCCATCTCATAATGAAATCATACATATATGTTCCACATGAATATAATGCATGAATCATATCCAAACCCATGGAATGAGATGGGGTTCATGAACATCATTCAATCATAACATAACCCATAGAAAAGAAATGGGTTTCATAAATATCATTACATTATAAACATAAACCATTCATAGATAGAATAAGAATGGTAAAATTGAAGCATATCCCTAGTAAAACATAATTAATGTCAAATAATGTTATCTTAGATAGAAAATAATTTTTCAGATATCGATTGAAAACGATCCTTAAAGAAAATATTGTTTCTTCATTTAAAATGTTTTCTATTATTAAAATGCCATGTCATTTTAAAATAAAATATTTTCTCTCAAAATAACCTTCTATTATTTTAAAGGAAGATTTAGGGCATTAAAAAATCATAAAATAATAAAAATCCATTCATTCCATATTAGTTAAATGAAAATATTCCTCTTATACTTTTTCAAGTAAAGTCACAAAGTACCTTATTTGGAAAATGAAAAAACATTCCCTTCGAACCATATATTAAAAGTAAAAAATGGGTAAAAATGACTTTAAACTTAAATCGGATAATGTTATAAAATTATACTAAAAAATTTAGAAAACATTTACATGGATTAAAAAAATTCTCCAATGGATACATAAAATTAAACAATCTCAAATATTGTTGAGATTGTGAAATAAATACTCATTAATTTATAATTTGTCAAATCATATGTTCCATGAAAGAAAGAAAATAATATGGATATTAAATAATGTGATTTTCACGATAATACTCATAAAATTCATACACAGGCCACATATACACTACATGGAAGAAACGAGTAGTATATAAGGCATGTTTCCCAGAGAAATATAAGTAAGATATAAATCCAATACTCCTTCAGTAACTCTAGGAACATGGTATCTAAGAGAGAATAAATTCAATTAAACTAATAAATATGATTAAGTAAAGTATATTAATGTTATAATATGTCATATGGTAATATATACACCACACAATTTAAGAGGCTAGTGAATATGGAATGTATCTCACAAAAATAAAAAGTGAGATGAAATTCCCGTACCTTAAGTATTGATTTCCTTCACACATGGTAAAACCTCATGTATAATGAATATAATTTTCTTATAAATCTAACAAAAAACTATATTCTTAAATTTAATACCATATATTATTTACCTATTTCATTATATTACTATTTTACTAACAATTCTATGATAATGTTGTGTCTCAGGTAATAAAAACGTTGTTCTTCATTCATATTTTGACTTGTTATCCCAGGTCCTCTTACATAGATCATGATTTCATCATCTCAAAACTGATTATAATGATATAAATAGAATATAAATATTCATTAATTATGTATTCTTGTAGCTTCATAGTATTAAGTGATAGAAAATAAAATGCATTGTTCATAGAGATGGTAAGTTGTACATATACATAAACATCATTTTCGTTTTCTTATCGAGTTAAAAAATATAAGTATATGATATGTTATTATTCAAAAATAATTTTTAATCCACATATAACATTTATATGTGTATTAATAAAATTCATCCTTATTACAATCCATGTGAAATATTTGTAAATAACAAATCACATCACATCATGGATATGGTAAACCATACGTATGCACATGTGATGTTATCATTTTCCATAAATATTAGATGGTAAAAAGGTAGACAAAAAAATATTATTATAGAAGTATTATTATATCTTAAATATAATATATAAATATTAAACCCTTTCATAATTCACACTCATAAAATATGGTGATTGAAAATGAAATGTATCACTCTGTGGAGATGATAAGACGTACGTACGCATGAGAGATACTTTCATTTTTTAGTTTAATGGGAAAGATGGTCTATAATGGTTTGTTATTAATAATAATAACATTTAAGAATATTAAGTATGATGAATTTATTATTTTATAAAATATATAATTGATTTATAATTGTTATAAAATAGAAGAAATAGATAATGATCAGTTAGAGACTGATTACCTCTTCTACAGAATAACTCCTTTAGATCTCATCTAAAAGACTAGAGTTGGTCCATTGGGAAGAATATAACCTCTAAAATGTGTCTAGGGAAGTTTATAAGGGAAATAGTAAAGGTATGGGTGATCTTTAAGGATCAAAATTTATGTAAATAAGTGAGGGAGGAGGTGCCCTTTTATAATTGAGGTGAGGGGCACTTTAGGAAACTCTTAAAATATGAAATTAATATAAATTGATTTTCAATTAAAAATGGATCCAAAGATATTTATTTCATATATAAGCTGAATATGGGTTGAAATATTCTCAACCAATGAAAATTACACAAGTTTTTAGTTTTTTTAATCCATATCGTTTTCTTTCAACCCTTATTTTACCCTTTCAACAATTACAGTGACATCATGTAATTTAAACATTGAGGGTTAATATAATTACAATAACATTAAATAATACTAATAAATGAGTCATTTATGAAATTACAGGAAATATAAAAATAATTGGTATGAATATTAGTTTTTTTATAAATTTTATTTCACTTAATAAAATATTATTTATTTAATATACCAATAATGCCAATTTTGACACTATTCATTATTTAACTTTTAAAAAATATCAAAACAACATGATATCTTTGAACCAATTAATTTAAATTATTTATAACATGTAAAATTAATCTTTAAAATCAATGTATGTAATTAATTATATCATATTATTATTATTTTAATAATTTTAATAACATTTATTTCATTCTTTCAATAATTAAACAATTATAACACCATCATTGTGAAAGCCATTAATTTAATTATTTCATCCCCAATAATTAAAAATAAATTATCATGATTATTATTAAATCTTTATATTTAAAATTAATATTTATTGTTGAATATATCCCCTAAATAACCATGTAATAAAAATGTAATACTTATTAAAATAAGAGTGTGCCATATTGGACATCCCTTAGAATAAAATACTGTAAAATCTTTAAAGTGATCCAAGTGGTTCCAAGAGCCTATAAAATCAGCCTAAGGATGGTTTTTGGTCAAATATATCTCATCCAAAAAAATTATAAAAAAAATTAGGATAATTTTATAATTTTATTTTAATCCTTAATTTCTCAAATTCTCCTTGACCTTGGTAATTAAAATATTACTAAATTTAATATTCATTTGCCCAAAAATAAAATAAACCTATTTATATAATTTGGAATCACTAATTAAAAATTTTGAATCCATTTTTTTTAATTCAAAACACATAAGTTGAATTAATTAATTTAAAATTAATCTCGTTGATGGGGTGAAAAAACAGGTTGTTAATGTTTAAAACATACAAAAAGATTGAAATGTTTTTATATCAAAATTCAATGTGAAATTAATTGAAATGAAATAAATAGGATTAAATGATAAAAAATATTATTATTATATTTTAAAAAAATATAATTATAATTTTACAATATAAATTATTTCAATGAATTAAGTTATTTTCAATTAAAAATATTTATTTTTCACTATTCATCAAAACATTTAAATTATCAGAAAAATACCAAAAATTCAACCAAAGTTACTTTTTATATTCCACTTTAAAATAATTAGTTTATTTTATCAAATTTTATAAATAAAAGTTTTGAAAAATGTAATTTTCATTGGTTTGTCATTAAAATGTTGTAAAACTGCTTTTAGAGTAATATGTGTTTTTCTGCATAAAATTGGGTTTGTTCATATCTTATGCCTATATAATATATTTAATGAATAAAAAATATTTTATTGAATATATAAAATATATAATTAATTAATATCATTTACTAATTTTAATTAATTTAATTTATTAAGACAAAACACCTTTGGGAGCCTAAAAAATATTTCATTTATATTTAATTGGATTATAATTCCATTTCTAATTAATCGGTAACCAGTTAATTAATATTATATTTTTATAAAACATGTATTTTTATAATTTAGTTAATAATATTCATAAATTCTAATTTAATGTCTAGGTTATATCATATATTAATATTTTATAAATATTATGTTGTTCGGTTAAACTCGATATTTCATGTAATGCATTCAATCTAAAGAACTCAGCATTTCATATAACGCATGACATACATAGTGTTTATCATATAAATAATCTATATTCAGTATTTTTTAAAATTTAAAATACCAAAAATATTAAATTAATTCAACAAAATATTTCAAAAAATATTAGGGTGTTACATTCTACCACCCGTAAAATGAAATTATACCTTCCAATTCATCTGGGTTATTAAGGGATTAATACTTGAAAATTTTTTTCATAGAAATAAAAATAATAAAAATGAATACTAAAAAATCCTTTTAGAAATGAAATGTTGAAAATCTAACATTTTCCCAGAGTAACTCATAACTAGGTTTTCACATAGTAGAACATAGGAGGAAGGTGAAAACATAGACATGGAAGGGAAATAAAAATGTCATGTTCTGATGAAGAATGATAGAGACCATGTTCAGGAGAAAGTTAACTTTCATAAATCCATAAACATGTGATGACTTGGGGGACCATCTAATTCATTAGAAATAAAGGTATTAGGATAATATTTCGGTTCCAAGATCATTTTTCTTAATATTAATGAATTTTTATGGACATACATACTTACATGATTTCAGGAAACCCTCACCCTTTGTTATTCCTTTTTTTACTTCACCTCTTTCTCCAAATAGGAAGGTGAATTTTTCTTTCATAAAGTGCTAACATATCATGAGATCTATGGTATTTCATACTATATATCATTATTTATTATCATCATAATGTTATTAGAACATGTTATCCAATATAAATAAATCCTCCTGTGGTAAGATAATACATTAATCACACAAAAATCATGTGCAGTGTAAATTAATTTTTCTATAAATGGTTAACCTTATAACCCTTCCGAAAGATGAAAATACAAAACCATAGAAATAAAGTCATGAAATCATCTTAACATTTATCCCCCATATATCTTATATTATTTCTTGGTTTTCACCTTCCAAACATGTGAATACCCCCATCTTATATTCTCTTGAAACATGGTAATAACCTGAATTATGATAAATCCTTATTGAAAACATACAAACTTCCATATTCCAAAGTATATTGGATATATTCCTTAAGTCAAAAATTTGTAAACTTCAATTATCATAGAATATCCCACTTCTATAAAATTCCATAATTAATTTCATGGTGACTAGTATCACCCAATTAATTATATCAAACATATCTTTATCAAAAAATCATTATATTAACATAATGAACATATTAATGGTCATCTTTCTCTTCATGTTATGTTCTCTAAAAATATAATCTTACCACCTCAATCTCTTTTCATGGTTACTAGTACCATATTATTTTAAATCCTTATGTAATAACCATTGTAGAGAAATCCTTTGATGTTTCATTAATCTGTAATACCATAAAATTAATTCTACAACATTATCATGAATCCCATTATATAAAAACACAATCATTTAACCACTTCATTTTCATACACTACATCACCAATAGTGGTTACATGATATTTCCCCATATCCCTTGGAGTAAGAGGTTTTTGACATCGATCATCATCACCATTCATTTGGTTTTTTTCATTTATTATCATAATTTCCATTCTCCTTACACTTATAACACTGATGTGGGGGAGGTGAATTCGGTGCAGCTTTATCTACAAGCGAATTGTTAGCTAAATTCATCCCATCAATTCAGTAATAAAATTTCTAATGTCCTTAAATTATAAACTTAAAACAATTATTAAACCCCTTAGGACAATCTCTTCTATGATCATTCCAACACTTATAGAAAAAATGAAATCTCATTTTCTTTTCTCTGTAGTTTTTATATATTTTTTTAACTCCATATTCCTCCTATTCTCAAAACCATGAGATTCATATGTCACTCCAAACTCCACTTCAACCTTGATAGAATAACGTAGAGTCTCATCATTACTAATAAAGTCTCTTATGGATAATTCCATTATGAGACATGACTTTAAGACACTAAAGAACCTATAAACTTTACATTCAGGTTGGATGATAATTCCAAAACCACACCTTGAAAGTCTTGTAAAATTATCCTCATATGTACCAGTATATTAATAATCCTTTTTTTAAGCTCAAGGAACTCATTTAGAAAATGTGCTCAAATAATAAGACAAAAGTAATTATTGAAAAATATGTTCTAGAACTTATCCCATTCTATTGATTCAATTTCATATTTCAACCTCGTATTCATTATTAATGTCCACCACTAGTCTTCTTTACCTTCTAAATGTTAAACAATAAAAATGAATTTTTGATGATCCAAACAGTGAAGGATAAAAAATATTTTTTCAATGGTATTGATCCATTATTCAACGACAAGTGGATTCGAAAACCCACTGAAATAAGGTGGATATTTCCTCATAAAGGACTCAACCAAAAGTTGTTCCCTCCTCTGATCATTTGGATGTATAGAATGATTAATAGCTTGTGTGAGTATAGTGATAATATTTTTCATTCCTTCCTCTATAAAATTAGGTTTCTCAAGAGGAAAATTATTACATTTACCATTGTATCCCTCATTAACAATGTTCCTTTATGTTCTATCCATTTACCTAAACTAGAAAGCAAATTGTGAGAAAAACTAATCATAGTAGTAAAACTACATAATGAAGGGAATTTACTTATATTATTTCAATCTATGACACATTAGGTTTAATACTAGGATATTAATATCCAACTTATATTTAAATGATTCATGATGGTTCATGAAGAGTTTGTCACTTCCAAAAGCATATCCCCGAGAGTGTCAAACTAAGTGTGCAACAAGGAACGTTTTCATGTACAAGGTTACGCTCGAGTCAGGCCTGAAAGACATTTTTTATGTTTTTTCCCCTGGGTACATCTATTATATATCCACATCCACTTTTAGTATTGATACATGTATGTATTTAAATAAAATCACACACTCTATCCTTTACCAAAATTCCAGGACATTTTCCTTATCCTTATACTTATCCTTAGACATGTACTTAGGGTTATCACTAAGGTTTTCTCATCTTAGTTTCTAAAGGGTGACTCAACCTTTTCTCTGATACCCACCATAGAATCCGAGGATTGACATACATTAATATTAAATCATTTTTTGGAACATATCATAAATTACACAAAAACACTCCCAATTATCATATTAGTTTAGTTCCTTTGTAAACATGGAACACATTATTCTAATTTGGTGAAATATATTCAACATCTCCCATACTGATCTTCCCCATTAGTTTTCCTACTTAAAACATTTCATTATATCATGGGAAAAAATAAAACATGTGAAAAGGGTTAGATATAATCCTCAATAAAGGAAAACAAGGGAGACTTGTAATCATATTCATTAGTATAAGGGTATGAGAACATGGTCATGAATATAGACACTCATGCCCTTTGTATTAAAAATTATAAAAAAGAATCATGTCATAAATATTGTCATTTCGTAATATATGAACCATAAAGATATAAAGAGCATAATTTATGAAATCATCACATAGGAATAAGACATGGAATTTTTGGATGACAGATAGGAATATAAAATGATTTCCATAGTAGTCAAGGCATCACTCCCAAGTCCATATTAGTAGAATGGGTTAACTCCCCATAACATCTTGGTAGTCATGGTTCACTCACATGGTCATATTAGTAATATTATTTCACTCCCCATACCATCTTGGTAGTCATAGTTCACTTCCATGGCCATCTTAAAAGTTGTGGTTCACTCCCAAGACCATATTATTCTATTTCATGAGATATAAATCATTACCCAATGAATTGGAGAGAGATATAGGTCTCACAAATATCATAGTGAAATCATACATATATGTTCCACAAGAATATAAATCATGTATCGTATTATAAAACATGGAATGAAATGGGTTTCATAAATACCATTCCATTATAAACATAAACCATTAAAAGAAAGAATAAGAATGTAAAATTTTAAGCATATCCTCAGTAAGACATAAGTAACATAAAATAATTTTATCTTATATGGAAAAAAATATTGGGAGATCACTTGAAATCAATTCTTATATAAAATATCATTTCTTCTGTGAAAAAAAATTCTTTTCTTAAAATGTTGTACAATTTTAAGAGAAAACATTTTATTTGAAAATAAACTTGTAATATCGTAAAGTAATATTAAAGTCATTAAGGAATCACAAAATCCTAAAAATCTTATCATGCTGTATAAGTTAAATTAGAAAATTCTTCTCATATTTTTACTGGAAATGTCACAAAGTACCTTGTTTGGAAAATGACTAAATATTCCTTTCAAACCTTGTAGTAAATGTCAAAAGTGGGTAAAAATGACTTTAAACCTCCCTAGGTGAATATTTAAAAAAATTGGAAAAAATAGAAAACATGTACATGGATGATAAATATTCCACAATGGATAATTAAAATGAAACAATGCCAAATATTTTTGAGGTAGTTAAATAAATACTCATCACATTATAATATGTCGAATCATATGCCCCATGAAATAAATAAAATTATATGGATATTAAAATACCATAATAGTATGGATAATAATCTGACAATACAGTCATGGTAAGTATATACACCACCTATAAGAATCCTGTAGTGTATAAGGCATGTGACCCACAAAAATAGAAGTGAGAAACAAATCCCTTACTATTTTAGTAACATTATAATCCTGATCTATATGAAATAATAACATCAATTAAATAAATTAACATCATTAAAAATGTAAATTATTAATATAACATGTCATAGGTATGTATATACACCACACAATAGAAGCAAGTCACGAATATGACATGTATCTCATAAAAATAAAATGTAAGATGAAATCCCCTTACCGTATGTCTTTATTTCCTTCACGTACATTAAAACCTACAGTATAAGAAATATAAGTTTAGTATACATCTAACATATAAACAAATTATTATATTGAATACCTTTCACAAACCAAATCTGGTCTCCATCAAAATTGGCACCTTCCCCAACCCTTGGTAAGGCCTGAAGGGTGTTCCAGATCCCCATAGGCTGGAACAATTGCTCGTGTATCACAAAATGGATTTTGGGAATGATTTACCCGAGTTTATAAACATAAAACTAAAAAAAAATCCAATAAAAAATATGGATTTTTCAAATCAAAACATCTTTTACTAAATTTCATAATTGAATTACGCAATTTAAAAAAATGTTCACAGACCATTACAAAGGTACAAAACCCAAAACAATAACTCAATAACCTCTACATGGCAAGAGGAACCTCTCTCAAGCCATCTCCATAACACCGCATCACGATGGACCACTAAAAACCCAAACCATTGGCACAAAATTTTTACCCAAACCTATGAAAAAAATAACCAAGTCTACTTAAACCCAACGGTGTAAGTAGTGTGTGAACCAAATCCCAGTAGGGTACCACCACTATGAGATTAAATGTGATAAACATTCAAAGATGTAAAGCTTGCAAGTTATCATAACATGCAATTCCAGTAAAAATTTCTAAAAGAGAAAACATTAAATAGAAATAGTTTTCAAGTGAGATATATTAAAGAATCAACACTTTTAAATAAAAATACCAAAGCTAATGAATTTTCCAGCCCAATATATCATATGCTGATGGTAAGCATAAATCATCCAATGAGCACAAGAAATTGAAAATAACCGCTAGTTACTCACTTGTTGTGGATCTTAGGAACCTCTTATCTCGGTGAAAGTTACATCACAATACTTATTCTCATGCACACGAGCCACTAGTGGGGATCATTTTCATGACCCGTCCTTGGTTCCCATGCCATGACTACCCAAAACCCCCCTTCCATAGGCCAGGGGTCGGCGACAAATACAAAAGGAGAATCACAGATATAAATGGAAGTAATTTCCATTAAACATGTAACTCACACAGTCTGAGCACAAGTAGTAGAACCAAAAAGTACTAAAATAGAAAAGAAAAGTGTGATGAAATTAAGTGGGCTAGTATAGAAACCCCACTGAACAACAAGTACAAGTATGAGTAAAAAGTAAAACAGCTCCTGGATCATCCACCGGGGAATCCTACCTCAAGGGTAGGTATAGAACTCAAACACTCATCCCTATGGTACGTCCCATCTAGTCCAGCTCCGAGCAGCCTCCCGTCTGTCACTCTCGTCCTTGATCACTGTTGACCGTCGTCTTCACAGAAAACAACAAGGTGCGGGCGAAGCCCGTGTAGGGGTGAGTATAAAAATACTCAGTAGGGGACCCCAAGACCCTCGAAGGTCTCCCAGAATCCACTAAGGATAAACCACATAAGTAAGATACACTCATGAAGTATCAACCAACCTTGCTTAGGTATATTCCCATACATATACCTAAGTTACCAATCACAGTTCAGCTCAAACCCTCTAGCCCAAGCACAACCCAGTCCACAAAGAAAGTAAAGTCAATCACATCGATTATAATGATTGAAGTCAATACTCAGATCACACAGGTATACAACATGTGAAGACAGGTATAGATGATTAGATGTAGCCTCTAAATCATCTCCTCTGTCGAACCCACGTAGGATCCTGGAAAAATACCAGTGTTGTCGAACCCATGTAGGATCCTGGTACAGAAGTAATCGATGTGAAACCCACGGAGGATCCCAGAACAGAATTCATTCTTGTTGAACCCACAGAGGATCCTGGTACAATATCATCACTCTTGAACCCATGGAGGATCCTGTCATCTCAGTCACAGCCAGCTCTAGGGTTCTTGAACACAGCAACCTCAATTTCGAGAGTGTCCGCTCCTCGATCCAAGAGTCGATACATCAACTTCCAAAAATTCTAGAGTTGATGTATCCCGTAGTTCTGTATCATCATAAGGAACCCAACGTGACAGACGGCGCGTCAATTGGACGCCCAGTCTGTGAGTTATTTGCATTTCTGGTCTAGGGGCCATCTTGGATTTTAGGCTCAAACCAACCCGATCGTACTCCAACTACGTCCGAACCTAAAGTTGAGTATTCCAAAATAATCGTCTCGCTCCAAGAATTCCATCACCGCAGACAGTTCGTCGATCAGACACCCATAGCCCAAGATGCGGGCTAAAAGGTGTAAAAGGTCGTACTGGGTCTGGGTCTGGTCCGACCTAGTCAGACCGACCCCGCATGACCCAGCCCGAACCGGGGTCTGCCCTGGTCCGCGGGTGCGGCCCGACCCGAGTGGTCGGCCCAGTCCGAGTGGGCGGCCCAAACCAAGGAAGCGGTCCGGCCCATAGAGGCGGCCCAGCCCGAAGGCATGGCTCGGCCCATGGGGGGCCGACCCGGCCTATGGCGGTGCGGCCCGTGGCGGCCCGGCCAAGCCTGTGGTGGTGCGGCCCGTGGTGGCCCAACCGGTGGATCGGCCCATGGTGGCCCGGCTGGCTGGCGGCGCGGCCCGCATGGTCGACTGGCTGGCGGGCCTAGGTTGCGGGCTGGCAAGCTAGCCCAAGCCGCAGGCTGGCCTCGAAAAGGGAGGGGGGGTACACCCCCTCGGCTTCCGAAACGGCCGATGCAAGGTGCTAGCCCTTTTAACCGCGGGACCCTTAGGGTCCCGCCTGGCGCGCACTGGGGGCCGGCTCAGCCGGCCGCCTTCTCCTATTCGCTACGGCCTAAGATCGTGGTCCTACTCCACCGAAGCGGCACGACGGCTCTGTGCCACTCCGTCGTGGCCCGCCCTGGTCGCGGCCTCCGGTTTCCCTCTGTGCGGTGCGAGGGCACCACACCTTCTTTGCCATGCCCCGGCTTGGCCGCAGCCCGGCTTTCCTCCACACGGCACGATGGGGTCGCGCCTTTCCGGTGACCCAGCAGTCTTGCGTTGTCAGTCTCCTTATGACCAGCCCGATGTCGTCCGCCGTTGTCCGCTCCCATCATCTACCACAAACAATATCATAAAGGGGAAGAGTCGGCCATGTTGGTGTGGTCTGAATTCCCCCATGTTACGATGATATCATTTGGTTTTCAAACCATAATTTAAAAGACGTAGAACGGGTACAATAAGAATTCAAAACCCCAACCTCTATTTCAGTGATCAATGATGGAGTCATAGAAGATGTACATCGCTTCATCGACATTCAGAAAGAAGGTAACTGAGGACGGCATCGTCGGCATTCATTAAGGACGGCGCCCCCTCCTTTGTTCCGGTAGGAGGAGGAAGAATACATCTAAGGAAGAAGTCGATGTACAGAGGATGTCATCGGCGTTCTTCACGTTCTTCATTGGAAGGAAGAGGCGTTCTTCACGGGTGATGGTTCTTCCTTGGATAGGATAATTCTCCAAGGATTCTCCCAAGTTTCCACCAAAGAAATCTAAGCCAAAATAATAGAGGAAGTTCTCTATTATTTTTATGGAACAATAACACAAGAGTTGTCCTCAATTAAATGTGTTAACTCATTAAATTAAATGGGGTGGAGAAAATTCAAATTTCAAAAAGGGAAGTGGGAGAGTTAGAATTAAATGAAGTGAGGGTTGGCACAATTATGGGGGAAGTCCCCGAGTTACAAGGGTTAAAGGGGGGTTAAGGGGGTTTGAGATCGTGTGGGCCCCAACACATAATATCCTCCTATGTGAGGTTATGAATGGGTGGGACCCACCTCCATCCTCCCTTTGTATGATTTAACCACCCCAAAACAAAAATATTTTGGTCATTTTTTTATTTAATTTATTTAGAAAACCCCCAAAATTAACTTCCGCACTTGATAGAACACAACTGCAGTGAAGGTCTCCTCAAGAGAATACTGGCACTACAAGTTCAACGGTGTCCTTTGATTTTAATTCCAAGCATCTATTCAAATATATAAAATCCCGCATGTAGGTTTACTAAACGTACCTGAACAAAACTTCAGAAATTGATTCCAGGCACATCGGGCCTCGGAATCAGGCCCTGCCAGAAACTGCGGACTCGTAAAATTACCATCTATTTAAAAAAACATTCCACAAAAATTCAGGGTCTTTACATTCTCCCCACATTTGGACTTTACATCCCCATAATCTACACCTCACACTAAGGAAAAAAATGGGGGTACTGAGCACACATTTGAGCCTCCCGCTCCCATGTTCTCTTCAGGAGGTTCCTGTGCTGCCAGCGAACATGTACCAGTGGTGTCGACCGTCCAAACAGGACAAGCTCCTGTAGATCCTCAATCTCCACTAGAACCTCCGTGAATGTAGCCCTGTAATCGACTTCCAGCTCCCCATGGTCGATGATGTGGGACGTGTCGCGCATGTATCTCCTCAGTTGAGATACGTGGAGGACGTCATGCACCCAGTCCAATTGAGGTGGAAGAGCCACCCAGTAAGCCACCTCGCCTACCCTGCTGAGGACCTGGAAAGTTCTGATGAATCACAGAGACAACTTTCCACCTCGGCCAAATCTCCGTAGACCTCGTCGAGGTGAGACCCGTATAAAGACGTGGTCGCCATCCTCGAACTACAGTGGTCGCTGTCTCTTATCAGCATAGGACTTTTGCCTACTATGTACAGTCTTAATCCACTCCAAGATGATCTACACCTTCTCCTTCGTAGTCTATAGCATCTCTAGTACCATAAGTGCTGACTCCCCAGGGTCAGTCCGTCACAGAGGTGATCTGCAAGTTCGGTCATACAGTGCCTCGTAAGGTTCCATCCTGATGGTGGAGTGGTATCTATTGTTATACTCAAACTCCACCAAGGGTAAGTGATCCTCCCAGCTATGACCGTAGTTGAGGACGCATGCAAGGAGCATTTACTTGAGAGTCTGAATGGTCCTCTCAGTCTGACCATCCGTTTGAGGATGGAAGGCGGTGTTTAAGCGAAGCTGCATCCCGAAAGCCTCCTGAAACCCCTTCCATAGACAGGAATTGAAATGAGCATATCGATCGTAGACGATCTTTGATGGCACACCATAAAGTCGTACGATCTCTTGAACGTAGAGGCATCCCAATCTCTCTACTGAACCCTGCTATCTGATCGGTAGGAAGTGGGCCGACATGGTGAGTCGGTCTACAATCACCCTGATAGAGTCATGTCATTTGGATGTACGTGGAAGTCCCGTCACGAAATCCATGGATATCTTGTCCCACTTCCACTCTGGGACCTCTAATGGCTGAACCATGCCTGCTAGAACCTGGTTCTCCGCCTTCACTTGCTAACAAGTCAGGCATCATGAGACAAAATCTACTACTGCCTTCTTCATATCTAGACACCAGTGCTATCGTCGGAGGTCCCAATACATCTTCGTCACTCCTAGATGTATCGCTAAAATAAATGAGTGAAAATCCCTCAACACTTCCTCCTGGAGTTCAACTGGTACCATGGTACATCCTCTGAAGAGAATGATGTACTCCCCACCTTCATAAAATCCATCAGGAACCTGCCCTGTGGATATCTGGGCACGTCGGGTTTAATAGTCAACATCCTCACACTGTGCCTCCCAGACTCGCTGAAGAAGTGGAGGAGTTACTATGAGAGACTGTAGAAAGGCTAATTCATCTCTATCCACAAAGGATATCTGCAACGTGTCCAGCTACTCCATCGCCTCTCCTAACATTTGAATGCCTGATCTCATTCTAAGAGCATCTGCTACAACATTCTCCTTCCCAGGAGTATAGACTATCTCAACTTCATAGTCCTAGAGGAACTCAAGCCATCGTCATTATCTCAGGTTCAGGTCCTTCTGCAAGAAGATATACCTGAGACTCTGGTGGTTAGATTATACTGTAAAGAGTTCGCCCATAAGATAGTGGAACCACATCATTAAGGCGAAGACCATTGCTTCTAACTCCAGGTCATGGGTAGCATAGTTTTGCTCGTGTTGTCTCAACTACTGAGAACCATATGCGATCACTACTCGCTCCTGCATCAGGACCCACCCGAGTCCAGTCCCTGATGAGTCACAGTAAACTACATACCCAACGCCCTCCTTCGGTATCCTCAAGATGGGCGCAGTAGTCAACTTCTGCCTCAGCTCATGAAAGCTCCGTTGGCATCTCTCTGACCACCCGAAGGGTTGTCCCTTCTTTGTCAATGCTGAAAGCGGTGCTGCAGCTCTGGAGAAGTCTGGAACAAATATCCGATAGTACCCAGCCAGTCCCAGAAAACTTTGTACCTCTGTCACACTCTTGGGTCGCCCCCAAGCAAGCACTACCTCGATCTTCACTAGATCAACTGCAACTCAAGCCTCTAAGATGGCGTGTCCTAAGATGTGAACCTCTAAAATCCAAAACATGCACTTCGAGAGTTTACTATAAATCTGGTGCTCTCAGAGTGTGTCCAGTACTACCCACAAATGGAAGGCATGATCCTCCTTAGTAGTCAAGTAGATCAGTATGTCATTGATGAAGACTACGAAAAATCGATCGAGGTAAGACTGGAAGATCCTATTCATGATACTCATGAACATTGCTGGAGCGTTGGATACACTAAATGGCATAACAAAGGACTCATAGTGGCTATACCGACACCTGAATGTCGTCTTCTACACATCCTCATCTCGAACTTTGAGCTGGTGATAGCCTGAACTATGGTCTATCTTCGAGAACCACCGCGCCCCCTTGAGCAGATCAAAGAAGTCGTCAATCCTCGAGAGTGGGTACTTGTTCTTCATGGTCACCTGGTTCAGGCGATAATATTCAACACACAGTCGCAAGATCTCATCCGACTTCTTGTCGAAAAAAATCAGGGATGCCCAGGGTGAAACATTAGGTCGGATAAATCCCTTCCCCTGTAAGTCCTTCAGTTTTACCCGCAGCTCACGAAGCTCGGCGGGAGCCATCCGATATGCTGGAGTAGATATCAGTGTCATCCCAAAATATAGGTCAATGTAGAAGTATACCTCTATGCGAGGAGGTAGTTCTGTAACATCGTCAGGGAAAACATCCGCATACTGATTCACCACAACAAGAAAACATGGACTCCGCACGTCAACCACTATGAGGATGAGCCTAGCCAACTGATGTGTGATCAGCTGCCCCTGATCTGTATAAGTCCATCATGTGATGCAAAGTCTCCCTTCCTGTCGGTGATGGTGAACCTGGTACCATCCATTTGGATACACCACACTTTACACCTAATACAGTCAATCTAAGTATGAACTGTGGATAACCAGTCCATAACCAAGATGAAGTTGTAAGACCTCGACACCGCTATGAGGAGATCCTATCCAAAGCTATCACCTCCTAGAGTAATCTCACACTACCGACACAAATGATTAATCATTGAGTCTACTTACATAAGAGTCTCTAGTCATAAAGATCGATCCAACGGCTCTATCGGAATCTCTGAGCTCCGAACGAGGGCAGCGTCAATAAAATAATGACTCACACCTGTGTCTATAAGTATTTCAGCAAGGGTGGAGTAGACATAGATAGTACCTCGAATCATCACAGGTGCGCCGTGGTTGTAGGCCTCGACTTCTTGGAGCTGAAAACGCCTCTATCCACCAGCTCCCTGTGGCCGGGGTGGACCTCCTGGTGGTGGTGGTGGTAGGGCATCAAAATGTCATCCACCACCTGCTGCTCGGCCTCCTCCTCTGCCACGTCTGCCTGCTCCTGATGGAAAACCATGGTCGAACCTATGTCTCCCCCTGGGAGGTCCCTCTACTGTCTGCTGCTCATCTGCATGGTGGGGTGGGCAGTCACATGCCATGTGACCATACCCGCTGCACGCATAGCACTACCTGCTCCTCGTACGGCTAGCTCTATCTCATGTGCCCTGCATAATCGAACCTATATCCTGGGGTCACCCACCAGATGGCCTGGTCCGCTTGGACCTCAGCGACATCTATCTACTATCAGCTACAGAAGACTCCTCTACGTGTCTCCCTGTGGTGGGTCTCGCTGCTGGAGTCTTCTCATCAAGAAAACTCTCCACAATAAGGGCTCTCTCCACCACCCCCTCCTACGTCAAGATGTTGAGGGAGATCATCGAAGCCCTGATCTCATGCCTGAGTCCCTTCTAGAAGGTCTGGGCCCTGATGAATGGGTCTCGTACCATATCCGTGGAGTAGCGTGAGAGGTCAGTGAACCATGATGAGTACTGAGCTACTTTCATGATGCCCTAATGCAGATGTAGTAACTCCTGAATCTGCACCACACGAAGGGTGCCTAGAATAAACTCTGACAGGAAGAGACTCTCAAAGTCTTCCCAGAGGAATGATGCCTCGTCATGCACCTGGAGCATCAGGTTCCACCATCTCCCTATTGCTGCATGCGAGAGACTCATGGCAAGGATCTCCATGAGGTTGGCTAGTTTCCCTACCAATCTGAAAACTCTCACGATAGCCTCCAGCCAATCCTCAGCTCCTTGTGGTTCCGTCTCTCCCTGGAACCAGAGTGGCCTTTAGCTCTGGAACTCGTGCAACGTACTCAGACGGTGTGCACTCTCTGGTTCTGGAGTTGGTGGTATCGGGGGCCCATCGTGAAGTGGTACCGCTTGTACCTCCGCTGTGATGGGGCCCTTCACCAAGGCCTCGTCGCTCGGTGGGCTACCATATCATACGAAACTCAAAACCCTAGCTGGCTGCCTTCATGGGGCCATACTGTAAAGAAAATGGTGCACCATGGTCAAAACATTATACTTGGTGAGATAAGACAAATTAATCATGAAGAAAACTTTTCACAAGAAACACACACGCAATCAATGTTTTCGTGCCCTAAGTCAGAAAGCATAAGTCAGAGTCCTATTGTATGGATACTTCGGCCGCCACACCAACACCAGTTTCCCTAAACTGATAACCACACCCAAAACGCTTAACACTATTGCTGTTAAAATAATTAGAGTCTAAGTTCTGTGGTAGAACAGACTCCTCTGATACCAATTTGTCATGACCCATCCTCGGGGCCCGTGCTGTGACTACCCCAAGCCCGCCTTCCACAGGCCAGGGGCAGGAGACTAGCACCAAAGGTGAATCCCAGATAAAAAGGGAAGGCATTGCCTTTAAACCTGTAACTCACACAGTCTGAACACAAGAAGTATAAGAAAAAGGTACTAAAATAGAAAAGAAAAGTGTGATGAATGTAAGTGGGCCATTATTCAAACCCAACTGAACAACAAGTACAGGTACAAGTAAAAAAGGAAAAAATCTCATGGATCGTCCACCGGGTAATCCTACCTGAAGGGTAGGTATAGAACTCAAAAACTCATCCCTGAGGTTCATCCCATATAGTCCAGCTTCGAGCAGCCTCCCGTCCATCACCCTTAGCCTCGATCACTGTCAATCATCATCTGCACAGAACACAACAAGGTCCGGACAAAGCTCGTGCAGGGGTGAGTATAACAACACTCGGTAGGGGACCCTGAGACCCCTGAAGGACTCCCATAATCCACTAAGGATAAACCACAGAAGTAATATACAGTCACGAATTATCAACCAACCTTACATAGGTATATGCCAATACATATACCTAACATACAAATCACAGTCTGGCTCCAACTCTCAAGACCAAGCACAACCCAGTCCAAAAAGTAAGTAATGTCAATCACCTCGATGATAATGATTGAAGTCAATACTATGCTCACACAGGTATACAGAACGTGATGATAGGTAGATATTATTAGATGTAGCATCTGAATCATCTCCTCTATTGAACAAACATAGGATCCTGGAACAATATCAGCTTTGTTGAAGCCACCTAGGATCCTGGTACAGAAGTCATCGTTGTCAAACCCATGGAGGATCCCGATATAGAAGTAATCGATGTCGATCCCATGGAGGATCCTGGTACATAATTCATTCATGTTGAACCAACTAAGGATCCTAGTATAATATCATCACTATCGAACCCATGAAGGATCCTGTCATCTCAGTCGCAGCCATCTCTAGGGTTCCTGCACACAGTACGCTCGATTCCGGGAGGTTCTGCTCCTCGATCCAAGATTCAATACATAAAATGTAATTAATTCTTTATTTTATGTATCCCATAGTTATTTCTCATCCTAAGGAACCCAACGTGACAGACGGCGCGTTAATCGGATGCCCGGTCTGTGAGTTATTGGCATTTCCATTATAGGGGCCCGATTGGATTTTAGGCTCAAACCAACCCGACATTACCCCAACTGCATCCAAACCTCAAGTGGATTATTCCAAAATAATCATCTCGCTCCAAGAATTCCATCTCCGTAGACGGTTCATCGATCAGACACTCGTAGCCCAAGATGCGGGCTAAAAAGTGTAAATGGCCATAGCGGGTCCAAGTCCAGTCCGACCCAGTCAGACCGACCTATCTTGACCTAGTCCGAACCAGGGTATGTCACGGTCAGTAGGTGCGGGCCGACCCGATTCTTTGGCATGGCCCCAGTGGGCGACCCAAACCAATGAAGCGGCTCGTCCCATAGGGGCGGCCCGGCCCGAAGGCACGGTGCGGCCCAGCCCGGCACGTGGCGGCCCGGCCGGCTAGCAGCTCGGCCCATGGCTGCCCGGCTGGCTGGTGGCCCGCGTGGCCGGCTGTCCGGATGGCCCAGGTGGCTGGTGAGATGGCTGGATCGGGAGGCCGGCTGGCCATGAAAAAGTGGGGGGTTACACCCCCCGGGCTTCCGAAACAGTCGGTGTTAGGCACTGGTACTTGTAACCGCATGACCCATAGGGTCCCGCCTGGTGCGTACCGGCGGTCGGCTCGGCCTGACGCCCTCTCATGTCCACTGCGGCCTAAGGCTGTGGTCCTACTCCACCGGAGTGGTGTGATGGCTCCGCGCCCCTCTGTCACGGCCCGCCCTGGTCGCGGCCTCTTGTAGCACCGACGCGGCACGACGGCGCCGTGCCCCTCCGCCATGGCCCACCTTGGTCACGACCTCTTGCTGCCTTCTGCGCGGTCGGACGGTGCCACGCCTTCTTCGCCACGGCCCGGCTTGGCTGCGGCCTAGCTTTCCTCCATGCGGCATGACTGTGTTGCACCTTTTCGGTGACCCGACGGTCTTGCGCTTCCATTCTCCTCACGGTCGGCCCGATGTCGGCCACCGTTGTCTGCTCCCGTCGTCAACCACAAACAAGTTCATAAAGGAGAATATTCAGCCGTGTTGGTGCGGTATGAATTCCCCCATGTTACGGTGATATCATTTGGTTGTCAAACCATAATTTCAACAAAGTATAACGGGTACAAAAAGAATTCAAAACCCCTACCTCGATTTCGGTGATCAACGACGGAGTCGCGGAAGACGGACGTCGCTTCGTCGACGTTGGGAAATAAGGTAACCGAGGATGGCGTCTTCAGCATTCGTTAAGGATGGCAATCCCTCCATTGTTCTGGTAGGAGAAGGAAGAAGACATCCAAGGAAGAACTCGATGTACGAAGGACGTCACCTGGGTTCTTCACATTCTTCGTTGGAAGGAAGAGGCATTCTTCGCGGGTGATGGTTCTCATTCGATAGGATAATTCTCCAAGGATTCTCCCAATTTTCCACTAAATAAATCTAAGCCTAAATAATAGAGGAAGTTCTCTATTATTTTAATGGAACAAAGACACAAGAGTTGTCCTTAATTAAATGTGGAAACTCATTAAATTAAATGGGGTGGAAAGGATTCATAATTCAAAAAGTGAAGGTGGAGAGTTAGAATTAAATGAAGTGAGGGTTGGTACAATTATGGGGGAAGTCCAAGAGTTACAAGGGTTAAATGGGGGTTAAGGGGGTTTCAGATCGTGTGGGCCCCACCACATAATATCCTCCCAAGGGAGGTTATGTGCGGGTGGGCCCCACCTCCAAACTCCCTTTGGAGGATTTAACCGCCAGAAAATAAAAATATGTTTCATATTTTTTTTATTTAATTTATTTATAAAACCCACAAAATTAACATCCGCTCTTGATAGAATGCAATTGCGGGGAAGGTATCCTTAAGCGAATACTGGCACTGTGAGTTCAACGGTGTCCTTAGATTTCAATTCTGAGCATTGGTTCAAAAGATATTAAATCCCGCACGTATGTTTACTGAACGTACCCGAACAAAACAACAGAAATTGATTCCAGGCACACCGGGCCTCGGAATCATGCGCCGTCATAAACTGTGGACTCGTAAAATTATCATGTATTTAAAAAAAATTCCACAAAAATTTTGGGTCTTTAAAATCATTCCCATAACCTAGTGGTCCTCCATCATCATCATCATAGTTTAGTTAGTGTTGTCATCATAATAATTTTACATGAAACTAAGGCCAAACCCCACAAGATCACTAGCATACTAGTACACGTCGACCCACCTAGATACATGAGTTTCCTTGTTGTGCTCAAAAAATTTCAACAAGCCATGAAATATAATTTTGAAATTAAAATAAAACTTCCACATAACAAATTCACCAAACATCCCACATGTATATCACACAAGTCACATAATCCCCCTTTTCATTCAAATTGATTTTGAAATCATACTCACACCAAAATATCCCACAAAAATTTTCACAACTATTTAACACTTCAACAAATAATTTAAACATTTTTATAAAACATTTCCAAGATTATACACATCACATAACATCCAAAACACATATTACATATAATAACCTTTTCCTTCAAATTCATTTTATCATCATACTCACGTGAAAAATCCCACAATCTTGTTTTTCACCGACATCACAATTTAATAAATCACCATAAAATTTTAATAAACATTATCAAAACGTTTTACATCACAACTGACCACGTTATCTTTAAAAAACTCATTTTACGAACATACACCCACCTAAATAGTACATAATCACCCTTTTCACACACTGTGTAACTCATTAAACCATTTAGAATTTTGATAGAACACTTTCAAGATGCATGACAAGGTTTTTCACCTAAACCCCATTAAAAAACCATATTTTAAACCCAAAACCACACCAAGACCCTATGAAATTAGAATTGGAAACCCAAACAACATTTAATAAACCACTTTTATATGTTATAAAACAAACCCAAACATTACCCCAAGAGTTACAAATAGAAAACACCCAATTTAAAGAAAAAATGAAACATTAAAATTTAAAACTTATGAAAATCCGTCAAAAATAGTTTTTTCACCACACAAATCATATTAGGAACATGAAAAAAAAGTAAATAAAGAAAGATAAGTCATTATTAATTGATTACACATGTAATCACCTATATAAAGTGTCGAAACCCTCAAATCGTGGTGTGAAACATCAACCGCACTACCACCACACCACAAGGAAGTGAAAAGCAACCTAAAACATCATGATTTCACCAAAAAGGATAAAAGTTATACACTAGGTATGAAACCTTGCTTCTAGAAAATTTAGAACTCATGAAATGGTGAAATAAACCAGAAGGAAATGGAAGCAATCAAAGAGGGAAAGACTTACTTCCATGATTTTGAAGTTTCCCCCATCAAATCTTCCTTCAAAATTGAGTTCCAAGGTAGGGAGGGAGATATTAGAGGATAAACATGGAGTTAAGGCATGAAATGGTGAATAAATGGGGAGATTTGGGTTTATTCTAGAAGGGAAAAGTTGGAATTGCAAAATGTTTTTAATGACCTAGACACCCTTGTAAGGTTTGTCGGCACGGTTTAGTAAACCATGCGGCTAAAACGAGCGTCCTGTTCTGGGTACCCAAAAACCATCCATTCTTCTCCAATTTTTGGGGGTTCCAAGTGGGATACCAATGGGAAAAGAGGTGCCAAGGTTATGGGAGAAAAATTCCTAAATCAAAGCACTCTTTTAATCCCAAAACTCATCCAACTCGTGGGTACAAACCACCTCAACATCTTAACCCACATGTGGTTCCACTAGGAGTGTCACTAATACAGCTCCAGAACACCAAAACCTCACACCATACCCTTGGAAAAAGATTAGGACAACTACCATCCAAGACCACCAAGACTAAGGTAATATATCAAAAACACAAGAGGCACCAAAATTCTAAACCCATAACACCCAGAAACTAAGAGAAAGTTAAGAACCAAAAAAGGATTTGAAACAATGCATGGAATGGAAAATATAGGTGTGAAGATTCTCCCCTAAATAAATCTTTCTGCCCCTAGAAAGCCACAAAAAGGCCAAAATAAAAAACCAAACCCAACTAATAAACCAAGATTGACTCCCTTGTCATGTTTCATCCCCAAAGGCCAAAACACATCCAATGGTCAATTAAGGAAGGAAAACTCTCACAAACTAAAACAAACACCACCTTCCTGGAACAATAAAGCACATTCAGATTTTATCCAAAAAGAAAAACTTCAAGCTCTATCTGAACAAGACTCAATAAAATTAACCAAATGAACAACAACATCTAACAAGGTTAACCTTTCCTTACTTTAACTAAAATTTTGGGTGTTCTCCAATCCCAATGTTTACCCAAGGAAGATGTTGGTAGTTAGATAGCTCTGAACAAGACTACCTACTGCCAATCCAAGACAAACGGAAAATATGAGTTACTAGTACAAGGAGAAAAAATTGGCTCCCCACTATAAGAGGAAAATTAAATATTCCCAAGATAGAATTGGGACACTAACAGGGAGATGCCTGAATGGACTCCCTAATACAGTGTGTAGAAACCCATTAAACATTTCCAAAAGAACATATATAGGACCCATGGTGGGTCTCCCCACTATAAGAAATGGCCATCTTAACCGACAAGCATGGGCCAGCACAGAAAGAACCCAAAATTTAAAGGGTTGGGATGGCTATATGGTTCGTCCGCACGGTTTGGGAAACTATGCGCTAACCATGTGGATCCTTCCACCTGCACGGTTTTTTGGGGAATGGTTAATACTAACCGTGTCAAAAATAGGCGCTCAACTTGTACATCCAAATTTCAAACATTTCTCCAAAGACACAATATAAACCAAAGGGGAAAATAATGACATTTTGTGATAACATGGGAACGAGGCCCTCCACCTCTTTCCACTGAATAGGAACAACAGAAGAAAGATATAGACACCATAGGTTTAAACACTTCCTATCATTCATACTGAGTATATAACTTGGTACACTGGTTTGAATTACCCTGGGATTTCCCCTGACTACATGCCAGCTTCTCTCGAGGACCTATGGCTAGAGATCAAATTATTGAATCATCTTTAGCCTCAAAGTTAGGCTTTTTGAACCCCCTAAAGAAAACTTCTTCTATAGGTTCCAACAATAACTACACCACAACCCCAGATGGGTTTACCAAGATATAACACATTCCAAAACTCACTTTTCCAAAACCCAACATTTCCCTGAAACAAAAAACGCACACAAATCACCCCTTATCTCTTCAAATGGAAAACAGAAAGATGAAAGGATATGTAGAAACACCTTTCTTTAAATAAAGGATGTTTAGATCTCCCAAAAGGAGAAACACTTTTGAAAAAACAAATACTTGAAAAATATTGTACAACTTCACCTATATAATCAAACTAGTACGCGACACCACAACGCATCACCGAACATGACCAATGCGATTAATAGAAACAATACCTAGAGGGGAACCATATACAATTTCACTTGACATCATAGAATTCTATAAAGTGTCTATAATAGCCTCTTAGGAATAGATTTCCCACACTGTTGGTTTAACATGAACTCCTTCTTCGAAAAGACAACGAAAGACCCAGAGGCCCTCTTAGAAACCATCTATATACTCATCCACACTAACAACCCCAGACCACTTCCACCTTCGACGAATCAGGTAACTTAAGAAACTAAGGTCACTTTAAACCTTCCATGATAACTCTCCCACTACAAGAGGATCCTCAAAACCAAGAAAGGAAAAGGTGTAAACTCATTCTCCAAAGCTCGAGAAAAAGATTCCTTATATTGATCAACTGGAGAATCTTCCAACGGAGAAACAATCTGGGATGCACACCAGTTTTTCACTAACCCTTAATGGGGGTATACCTTATCTAATGAGAGAACCCAAGGTCCCAACCAAGTTGTTTCATTATTTAAGACATACCAAAAACCCGATCTATACACACAAAAGTAACCACTGTGAAGGCATCACAAAAAATTTCTGAGAAGATACCACTAATCGGCCCTTCAACTCAGCTTATAGACCAAACACAAACCCAAAACATCGTTTAAACAAGAGGGTTCTTGGACTGAAAACATCACACAAAATAAAATTCCAAAAACTCATAAGACACACCATCCCAAAAAATTCATCAATACATCAGGTTTTCCTTTAAAATCATCTCTTTAAAAATAAATGGTTTGGCGGCTAGTGTATCCACCAATGGTACCCCATGGGCCTCACACGTGAATGTTTATGTGCCACACTGGGAACCCTCCTCATATCCATCCCAAAACTCATTTAGAAGTTCCATTAACCATCCACCATCCCATGTAACACCATGAATGTGGTTTCTCATGGTAATACCAAAGGTTAAAACAAAAATTCATTCCACTTTTCAAAACCAAAACAGTCAACCAACACTTCCCTTTTTCTCAGACCCACTAACCACAAAATCAAACCCAATTTGCAGCTTAAAACCCATTTCAGAAAGAAACAATCATTCAAATTAATACTCACTTGCAATCTATTCACATAAATTTAAAAACAACTCAACCCCTTTCAAAACACTTCTACTTTTATGAAAAACACCATTTGATCAACACCCATTCATTGAAAAACTCATATATTCTTATTTAAAACAAGGTTCCAAAATTTCATAATTTTTTTTCAAATGATCTATTATTACCAAATCAAAATCCATTTCTAAAATCCACACATGAACTTCAATACATTCCATCCCATTAAACTGCAATTCTGTAGTTTAGAGATCTCTCTTGGAAACACTTTTTCAAAACCAACTATAACATAGTTCCTGATTACAAAAGTGGTGTAAAAACACCATTTTCCATTTGAAAACCATTTTAAAAATTCCGTTCTACCATTTCAGAAATCAATCCACTTCTGTTTTACTGAAAAATCATTTCATAAATGCTTACATTTCTTAAATCAAGTCTTTTTTTACCATGTTCAAAGATTCCAACATGAAGAGACATGAGACAATGCGAGAAGAAACTAGTTTCGGTGGGTGACTTGAAAATATGGTTGTTGGACCTACACCAATCACTTCACCATCACAGAGAGTGTTCTAGGGAAATATACCTAGCTCGACATTTATTCCCAGGCCCTACAATCTCACTAAGACAATTAACCGAACTCTCTTTTCATTTCCCCTAATCATCATCAAACCATGAAAACCGAAGGACTCAGATAAATCCCAACATCCCCTGGTGACTTGAATCTCGTCATGAGGTGTGCTGGCCAAAAACACTACCCATAAACAGAATTTCAAGTCCCGATAATCTTATCTCTAGACGATCCTGATTGTTCCCCAAATAACATGACCAAAGAGTTAACATGACCCTCCTCTGATACCATTTTGTCACGAACCGAATATGGTCGCCATCAAAACTGAAACCCGACCCAGCCCGTGGAAAGGCCCAAAGGCCATTCCAGATCCCCATGGGGTGGCACAAGTTCCCATGTATCACAAAATGGATTTTTGGAATGATTTACCCGTGTTTATGAACATAAAACAACAAAAAAATACAATAAAACAAATTTAGATTTTTCAAACCAAAACATATTTTACTCAATTTCAGAATTTAATTAAACAATTTAGAACATTTTTCAAAGACCATTAAAAAGGTAAAAAACAATTAAAAGAAACCTCAGAACCTCCACATGGCAATAGGCATTGCCCTCAATCAATCTCCACAACACTGCATCACGATAGACCTCTAAAAACCCAAACCATTGGCACAAAAGCTATACCTAAACCTGCGAAAAAAATAACCAAGTCTACATACACCAAAAGGTGTAAGTAGGGTGTGAGAAAAATCCTAGTAAAGTATCACAACTAAGAGACTCCATGTGATAAAAATTAAAATATGAATATCTAGTAGGTTTTCATAAAATGAAATTCAAGTAACAATTTCTAAAAGATGCAACTTTAAATAGAAACTGTTTTCAAGTGGGATATTTTAAAGAATAAAAACATTAAAATAAAAATACCAAAGCCAATTAATTGTCCATACCAACATATTTTATGTTGATAGTAATCATAAATAATCCAATGAACACAAGCAATGTGAAATAATCCCTAGGAACTAGCTCATTGTGGGTCCCATGTACCTTATATCTCAGTGAAAGTAACCATCACAATATTTTTTCTCATGCACACAAGCCACTAGTAAGGATCATACCCATAACCTAGTGTTCCCCCATCATCATCATAATCATCATAATAATATTTTATTTAGTGTTTTCATCATCAATCTTGATCCGTGAAACTCAGGCCAAACCCTATGGGGTCACTAGCATACTAGTATATGTCCACCCACCAAGATACTCGAGTTTCCCACTTGTGCTCAAACAATTTCAAAAATCCATGAAATATAATTTTCACATGAAAATACCACTTCCACATAACACATTCACCAAATAGACCGCAGGTATATCACAAAAGTCACATAATCCCCCTTTTCATTCAAATTGATTTTAAAATCATACTCACACCAAAATAGCCCACAACACTTTTCACATCTCTTTATCACTTCAAAAAATCCTTTAAAAAATTTATAAGAAATTTCCAAGATGATACACATCACATAACATCCCACACACATATTCCACATAATACCCTTTTACCTTCAAATTTATTTTATCATCATACTCACACAAAATAGCCCACAAACATGTTTTGCTCCTACATCTCAATTTAATAAATCACTGAGAAAAATTACAAAACATTATCAAAACATTTGACATCACAATTGACCACTTAATATTTAAAAAACTCATTTTAGGATCATACACATACCAAAATAGTACATAATCATACCTTTCACACTATGTGTAAATCAATAAACCATTTGTAATTTTCATAGAACGCTTTCAAGAAGCATGACAAGGTTTTTCACCTAAAACCCATTCAAAAATCCTCTTTTAAACCCAAAATCCCACTAAGAACCTACAAAATAAGAATTGGAAGCCGAAACAATATTTAATAAACCACTTTCATATGATATAAAACAAACCCAAACATTAACACACGAGTTACACATGGAAAACACCCAATTTAAAGAAAAAATGAAACTATAAAATTAAACGCTTAGGAAAATACATCAAAAATGTTTTCACACAACATACATCATATTAGGAACATGAAAAATAAGTAAATCAGGAAAGATAACTCATAAATAATTTCTTACACATTGAATCACCTACCGAAAGTGTCGAAACCCTAAAATCTTGGTGTGAAACATCAACCGCACTACCGTCACACCACAAGGAAGTTGAAAGAAAACTAAAACCTAAAGATTTTACCCAAAAGGCTAAAAGTGAAACCCTTGGTACGAACCCTATCTTCTATAAAATTTAGAACTCATGAAAGCGTGAATGAAACCCTAAAGAAAGGAAAGAAATAAAAGGGATAAAGAATTACTTGCATGGTTTTGATGTTTCCCCCATCAAACTTCCATTTAAAATTGAGTTCCAAGGGAGTGAGGGAGAGAATGGAGGTTGTATATAGTGTTAAGGCATGAAATGATTAAGAAATGGGTGTATTTGGGTTTATTCCCTAAGTGAAAAGTTTTAATTAAAAAATGTTTTTAATGACCTATACACCGTTGCACAGTTTGGCAGCACAGTTTAGTAAACCATGCATCCAAACCGTGTGGCATGTTTTGGTCACCCAAAAACCTTCCATTATCCTCTAATTTCAGGGGGGGTCCAAGTGTAAAACTAGGTGGGAAGATAGTCCAAGGGTAGGGGAGAAAAATTCCCAAAACAAAGCACTATTTTCAACCCAAAACTCATCCAACCCATGTGTACAAACCACCTCAACAACTTACCCAACAAGTGGTTCCACTAGGAGTGTCACTAATACAACTCCAAAACACCAAAACCTCACACTATACACTTGAAAAAATAGGATATCAACTACCATCCAAGACCCCCAGGACTATGTTCATAGCTCAATAACACAAGGGGCACGAAAATTTCAAACTCGAAACACCTGGAAACTAAAAGAAAGTTATATACCAAAAGAGGATATCAAACAAAGCATGGAATTCAAAATCTGGGTGTGACAATACCATATATGATTTACTTATGAATTTATATTACTCAGTTATTAATAATTTCATGTTAATGTTATGTCTCGTTTAATAACCACATTATTTCTCATTCATGTTTTGACTTGTTATCCTTCTTCCACTTACATAGATCATGATTTCATTATATATAAAATGATAATAATGATATAAATATAATATAAATATTCATTATATATTAATTATTAGTGATTTTTAATAGTTAGAGATATAAAATAAAATACACCATTCATAGAGACGGTAGGTCAAGCGTACGCATGAACACCATTTTCTTTTTCTTATCGAGTTAAACGAAAGGAAATTATACGAAATATTAACATTACAGAATAATTTCTATGTTGTATATAAAAAAAATATATTCTTAAATTTCATACTTATTAAAATCTATGTTAAACATATGTGAATAACAAATCAGATCACGTCGTGGAGATGGTAAGCCATACATACACATGAGTGACAGTATCATCTTCCAAAAATATTAGATGGTAAAAAGATAGACATGTTACAATCATTCAAAAAAGATAATTATATCTTAAATATAATATATATATATTAAACACATCTTAATTATCACTCATAAAATATGTTTCAAAATGAATTTGTATCGCTATGTGGAGACGGTAAATCATACGTACGCACGAGCGATAAATTCATTATTTGTTTAATCGGAAAGGGGTTGTATAATGGATTGTTCATAATCATATTAATATTTATGAATATTTAGGAATATTAATTTGTTATTTAATGATATATATGATAGATCTAATATAATTATATAAGAGTAAAAAAGGAGAATGATTAGCTAGGGTTATTACCTCATCTTTAGAATGGCTCCTTTAGATATCCTCTAAAGAACTGTAGATTTGGTCATTTGGGAAGACCATCACCTATAGACTATGTCTAAAGATGTTTAAAAAGAAAATATGAATTGTATGGATGATATTTTAGGCTAAAACTGATGTAAATAAGTGAGAAATTAGGTGCCCTTTTGTAATTAAGGTGTGGGGCACTTTAAGAAATTCCTAAAATATTAAATTAATATAAATTAATTTTCAATTCCAAAAGGCTCCAAATTTAGTTATTTTTAAGATAATATGAATATGGGACTACATCATCTCATACAATTCAATGTATACACGTTTTGATTATTTATTAATACTTATATTTTTATTTGAATACTTATTTTACCCTTTCAATTATTATCCTTGCATCATGTAATTTACACTTTGAGGGTTAAGATAATTACTATAACATACCAAATGACAAATAAATGAATAATTAATGAAATCATAGGACTTGTCCCAACCATATGTTTTAATCTTATATTTTTATAAATTTTATATAATTTAATAAAATATTATTAATTTTAAAATAACAATTTTGACACAATTTGTTTGTTGAATTTCAAAAAATATCATAACTACATGATATATTTAAAAAAAATTATTTAAATTATCACTAACATGTCAAAGTAATCTATAAAATTAATTTATTGAATTAATTATATCAAATTATATTTATTTTAATATTTTTAATAACTTTAATTTGATTCTTTCATTAATTTAAAAACTACTACACCACCATTGTCCAAGACATTAATTTAACATTTTCTTCCCTAACATTTAAAAATAAATTATCTATGAAATAATGATTTTTATCAAAAATATCTCATCTAATAAAATTTTGACAAGTGTTATGGTAAGTTTATAAATTTATTTTTTCTCTCAATTGCCTGACTTTCCCTTAAACGTGGTAATTAAAATATTACTAAATATACTATTAATATTCCAAAAAATAAAATAAACCGATTTACATAATTTTGAATCACTGATTCCAAATATGGAATCCATTTTTAAAATTCATGAAATCTTAATTGTATTAATTTTTTTAAAATTTATCTCGTCGATGGGGTGATAAAATAATATATTAATGTTTAAAATGTCAAAAAGATAAAACATTTTTATTTCAGAATTCAATATGTAATTCAATTCAATGAAATACATTGGATTAAATAAAAAAATTCTAATTATATTTTAAAATCAATTAAAAGTATAATTTATCATATATATTATTTCAATAAAAATTTGTTTTAATTAAAATTCAATATTTTCACTCGTCATCAAAACCTGAAAATTATCAAAAAAAATACCAAATATTAAACCAAAGTAAATTTTTATATAAAGATTTAAAATAGGGAGTTTATTTTTTCAAATAGAATATATAAATGTGTCACAAATTGGATTTAAAATATGGTTAGTATTAAGATGCATTAAAACTGTATTTCAAAAAATATATGTTTTTATGCATAAAATTTGGTTTGTTCATATATTATGCCAATAAAATCTATTAAATGAATATAAAAAATATTTTATTAAATATATCAATTATAAATTTCATTAATATAATTTAATAATTTTAATTAATTTAATTTATTATGACAAGACACCTTTGGGAGTATACAAAAATATTTCCTTTATATTCAATTCGTTTATATTTTCTTTTCTAAGTAATTGGTAACCAATGAATTCATATTATATTTTTATAAACCAC
The DNA here is from genome assembly GCA_963277665.1 of Viscum album. Lineage (NCBI taxonomy): Eukaryota > Viridiplantae > Streptophyta > Magnoliopsida > Santalales > Viscaceae > Viscum > Viscum album. The sequence continues at coordinate 279,561,690 of OY728127.1, forward strand.
ATATGTTCATAAGTTATTTAATAATATTATTTACATCTAATTTAATGGATATGTTATATCTTATAATAACATTTCAAGAATATACTATTGTTTTGTAAAACTTGGTATTGTGTATAATGAAAGCTATAAAAAGAACTCAGCGTTGAGTATAACACAAGTCAAAAGTATTTTTTTTCATGTAGCCAAATCTATATTTGTCATTTTTTGTAATGAAAAATATAAAAAATATTAAATTAATTCAAAAAATCACAAAATACTAGGGTGTTATAATGATCTTGTGGTCAATGAAAATCATGTGATGCCCTCAAGATGACAAACATGAGGACCTCTCAAAACGTGTGACACCAAATCCCTCCACTAACTCCAAACTATATCTACATAACATTCACCATATAAATAGGAATATAATTGGGTTAGTGAGTCTTATAAATCATCCATCCTTGCATGAAAAACTATAGCCTCATATCCATTTACTAGCGCACCAACTCATCATCGCAGACTTATGAGAATATCTTATCTCATGATCATAAAAGTTTTTAGTTGGTTAAAATATAGAGAATAGCTAAAGGGTCACAAATCATGTATAGTAGCATCACATGATCACTTGAAATCATGTGAAGTACTTATGGTGGATTATTTTAACAACATCCCACATAGCTGCTGAATCACACGAGACCTAAAAAAGATAAAACTAAACAAATCTAAGTAATGTTTGAAATAAAAGGAAAAGATAATGACTAAGATGGATGGAATACTTATGTGAAGAATATATATGATGATAATCATGTGCTTCACACTAACCATCTAGTCCATGTGACAACTCCATGAAATGTCACCCAGGTCATGTGATGGCTTCCTTGGTATATCATTTGGATCATAAGACATCTTATGTACATTTTATAGATATTTGTGGATTCCCTAGGGGCATATCAGCCAAGTATCATGAATAAATTTGGGCTCTCCAGGTAGGCCTTGTTAGGTGTAATAGACGTGTCTCCCAAGTTATGTGGTGACATAAGATCAAGACATATGGGTCTCGTGGTGGAACCTAGGCATGTCAACTGACTCTCACGACATCACACAGATATTTCAATCTAGTCACACATCACCCTCCATACATGTCAATTGGATATCATAATGTCATGTGGACAAGTCATCCAGGTCATGTGATGTTCTTTGGACATGTCATCTAACTTCCTCAATGACATGAGTAAAGGTCATATAAATCATGTGACTCCCTCCAAGAATGTAATATGAGATCTTATGATTTCCCCTAGACAAGTCATCCTCGATCTTGTAATATCCTTCATTCATTCCATTTAGATTATACAATTTCCATCAGAAAAGTCAACTAGATCATGTTATTGTCTTTGGACTTCTCTAAAATGTAATTATACATGTCCAAACATCCTCCAACGTGTCAGGAACACAATAAACACATGTCACGTAGACAATCAAGTTAGTCAGTAAAAGCACCAAGCCCGGACAAGTAAGAGCCCCAGGAAATGATAAATATTTCTATCCATTATACTAGGGAAACCATAGAGTGTAATCCCATTCCAGTGGAATGATATACCTACATCCAGAAAAGGGAAACCTTATTTTATAAGCCTTTGTCAAATTGAAATAAGATAACTTTGATTCCTATAATAACCTTGATACATTGGATGCCTACCTAAGACTTGAGCTCAAATTAGAATCCAATTCATTTTATGTTCCCCCATCTCTCTGACATTTAAACCATCAGATCCCAATAATTACCATGGGATGAATATTCTATCTCATCCATCAGTGGAATGAGAAGTTACCTGAACTATGATAACACTGATTCATGAAATAACCAAGATATGTAGGGAACCTTTCTATGACCCAATTTTCATTTAAGACAACCACAGGTTCTTCCCAGTATATAATTATTTCATCCATATATAGTGATATTTATTACTTTTTATCCCTTGTTTCTAAAACTGAGCATGGATCATATGGGATTAGGGAGTTCCAATGCTCATATCAATCACATCATGAATCCAAACTATTTAGGGAAACCTCGGTGTATAATCCCCAATAAACGACATGATATGACTACCACCATATAAGGTAATATACCTTACGGCCTTTTCCAAGGGTGTTTTTGAACTATGATGGTTATGATTCTTTCCATAACTAGGATACGTTGGATGCCTCCTTGAGGCTCAACCTCAAATATGATGTGCCTAAGTGTTAGTATGTATTTCCTTTCTGTATGATGTTAAATAGCCGGGGTTTAAAAAAAATATGTGGGTTTTTATTCCTGATATAAATGGGATACATATGAAACCTCATAAAGGATCAATCCCATCCTCTAAATAATAAATGCCTCCTCGCATGGTAATAATTACCAAAAATCCTAGCTATACGGCTTCAATATATAAGAATCTACTGATCAATGGGAAATTGATAAATAACCTTAGATAAATACAAATGGATTCATTAATAAGATCCTCCCTTTTCATATAAAAGGATTTTCCCTTTGATCATTTTTTATTGTAACTGGTCCTTTATCATGATTAGAAAAATATTCTTGAACATATATTGAATCTATAAGAGATTCCTACAGTAGGAAACAATTCCTTATAAAATGGTGTGATGATCCTGACCTCCTGTCCTCTTGACAAATGTGAGTTCTTAATTGTTGTTGGGTTTGAAACCCAAAGGACCACCTGCCTTTGGAAAGAAGCTATGTACCCAGTCATAGATGTTGGATACGTTGGGAGTCTCCATTAGAGATAAAAATATTAAGCCCAACATGAATTATTGTACAAGACATTAAACCCCAACAATCAAACTGTCAGGCCATGCAAGCCAGATCTTTCCAAAAAAAAAGTAGAGAACCTAATGTGAAATCATTTAACCATGGAATCTCCTTCAAAAGGTAAAAAGTAATTGTTTTTCTATCATGCCATTTTGTTTCTATCACATGCCTAATCCTTATCCTATTTCCCTTAAAAAATAGTAAATCTGATTTGAATCTATCTAATAGAAAAACGATCTTTTAACTATGCATCACGACATTTCTTTTTCATATCCTACAAACAAAAAAACTAAAAAACCTGAAAAAAATCCTATAGATGATCCTCTATAGAAGAGGTTATCATTAAATAATTCCATTATCACTTTGAAAATTACATGTGATCATAATGGAAGGATCTAAAATAAAAGTAAATTGTGTCATCCATACATATTTTATTAACAACATATCATTACTATGATGATGCACTAATCAGGGAACTTGTTCCTTGTTATATTCATGACTATAGATACTACTCTCACAATAAACAACATGATTTGTCATGTCATCATCCAGGGACTATTTTGGAAAATCTGCTACAACTAATGTAGATACCTGAAGCTTGATGTACATGGATATTACATTACTTTTGCTGAATAATTAATACATAACAAAAATATACACCAAAGGATTGTAATAGATTAGTGCCTTTGGAAACGTGGAACATAATCTTCTAATCTTGGTGAAAGATCCTCAACATCTCCCATAATGATCTTCCTTTTCTTTTCTTACCAAAAACCTTTCCTTATATCCTGGGGAAAAGAAAACATTAAAAGGGTGAGCTCAAATGCTCAGTAAGGGAAAACATAGTGAACATAAAACAATCCATAAACATGTCAATGCAAAAACTTGAACATGAAATTTAAACATCAAAATCTTGAGCAAAGACATAAATCGTGGAAGTACGTAAGGAATATATCATAATGGAACATCAATCAGGATAAAATATAATGTGAATAAAACATTAAATTGTGGAAACCATTCAGCACATGTTATTATTTCCATAGTAGCCAAGGCATTTCTACCAAGACCATCTTAGTGGAAAAAGTCCCTTTCTGAATCAAGTTCACTCCTCGTTTCAGTCCTGTAACACTGAACCGGATTAACTTACCATTCCAGACATGTCTATCTCATGAGATATAAATCCTTACCCATTTCATTGGAGGGATATATAGGTCCCACCCATCTCATAATTAAATAATTCTTATTTGTGCCACAAAATAAACATAAATCATCCATCATAACCCAAATAATAAAATGGGTTTCATAAACATCATCTCATCATAACATAATACATACAAAACAAATGGATATCATTCATCATAATAAGAATCAAACCATTTAATTAATGGATACATTATACTTGAAACATAATCTTACTAAATAATTTCATCTTAGATGGAAAATAGTTTTGATAAAACACCTGAAATGAAATCTTGAGGAAAATATCCTTTCTTCTTCAAAATCATTTTCTATTCACAAAATGCCATGAAATTTTAAAAGAAAAGGGTTTTTTTTGCAAAAAATCATGCAATATTGTATAGGAATATTCATTAAAATGAAGCATTATGAAACCGTAAAAATCGGTTCACACCGTATAAGTTAAAAAAACATTCTCCTCATACTTTTGTCAGAAAAGTCAAAAAGTACCACGTATGGTAAACAAAAGCAAGATTCCTTCCATAAAAAAAAGTAAAGGTCAATATGGGAATAAATGACTTTAAAAATACATCGAATAATATTAAACACTTTATGAAAACATTTTTATGGACATGGATGAAAAATATAACCCCATTAAATACTTACAAATAAGCAATCTCGGATAAAAATGAGACTGCAATGTTATCCCTTACCTGAGGTCCGATATGCGTCGTATGTATCTGAACCTCCTGTATAATGATTTAAATAATTTCATTGACTAATTACAGAATCATATTCATTGTTATGATATCATATATAGTTCACTTATGACTTTATATTACCCGTCCTTTTGTAAATTCCATGTTAAAACAGCATTTTGGGTAAAATTGTTACATTTATCGTACGTGTTTCGACTTGTTGTTCTTGATATTATTACTTATATAATGATTTACGTAATTCCAGAATGAAAAAAAAATATTTATATATAATATATATTCATCATATAAATATATATATATATATATATATGATAGATCGATAAATGGAATGAAATACACCGTTCATGGAGACGGTAGGTCGTACGTACGCATGAACGTTGTTTTCGTTTCCTTATTGAATTGAATGGAATTAAGTAAATGACATACATATATATATACATAATTACAGTATCATTATTATGTCATATATTTCATTATTATTCATTATATATACTTTATAATCATTCAAGAATGGTTAACATGGAGAATGAATCCCATCACGTCGTGGAGACGGTAGTCCGTACATACGCACGAGTGATGATATCATTCCCATGATCGTGGAATTATATTTAAGCATATGTATAATATTTAATAATAATTATCACTTTACAATAATCATATCTAGTTATTTATTTTCACCCTTATACCCATCCAAGTAAGGTGGTGGTCGAAAACAGATAACACCACGGCGTGGAGACGGTATTTCGTACGTACGCACGCGCTATGATTTTGTTTTCCATAGGACGGATAGAAGGTGAAATAAGGTTGTTTCATATTTATAATAACATATTAGTATATAATTATTACTGATGTTATTACTTTAAAATGAGACAACTAAAGAAGAAGAAGTATAAGAAGGAAGAAACTTTAGAGAATCGGAAGAAGAGATTACCTCTTCTTCGACGCAGCTCCTTTAAGCGTTCTCTTAAGGAAGTAGAGTTTGTATTTTGAGAATACCAGAAACTCCAGAATTTTTATAGGTAAGGGTAGAATAGAAATGGACAGGGTTTGGCTGAGCTTCAAGACTCAAAAGGGTGTGAAGATAGGAGGGAAGGGGTGCCCTTTTTATAAGGGAGGAGAGGGGCACCTTTGGAAATCTTAAAAATATTAATTTATAATAAATATAAACCAACGTAAAAACCACCAAAAATGACTCATATTCTAAGATTAGATGATATAGGGTTGTAATCTCATCAACCAATTAAATTTTTACATGTAGTTAATTTATTTTAAACATTATCAACTTCATTTATCTTTATTTAATCTATTAAATTTTATTTCTGGTAATAAGATTATAATTTTAAAATTGTTATAAATAATTACTTATGTGATTTTAATTATACATAATTAGATAATTTATGACATTTTTGACTATATAAATTTCAATTTATAATTTTTAAATATTTTTGTGATTTTTAAACAATTTAATAATATGTTATTTTTATAAAATAACAATAGTGTCAATTTTGAAACAATTCATTTATTTGAATTTAAATAAAATCCACTAAGAGAATATATTAAAAATAAAATATTTAATAGGTTCCTAACATGTCATAGTAATCTAGAAAATTAGTGCAGAACATTAAATAGTTCATATAATATTTATTTTACTATTTGTAAAACCATTTATTTGATATATCTTTTAATAAAATAATTACTACAACATTTTTGTATAATTGTTTATTATACTTATTTGTTGTATAAAAATTTAAAATAAAATACTAGGATGAATATAAATCTTATATATTTCATAATAATACATTTATTAGGATTTATCTTCTAAAAGACCAAAATTTTATAATTTTTATATTTATTAAATTATGAAGGTGACAACTTTGACATCATATAAAATAAAATAATATAAGTATCATAATCACTTTTATAAAACTCCAAATGGTAATATATTCGGTAATTGGATGATTATGGTGTATATATACACTACCGATATGTTTTGGTCAGGTTTGTGAGCCCTTTATTATGTATTACTATTTCAATCAAAACAATATTATTGATTTTTTTTACTAAATAAATAATTTCTGCATCATTAATGTATAAGCTAATAAGGTAATTAAATAACTCTTAAAAATTAAAAATAAATTACCATGATAAAGAGAAACATTTTAGCTTTCATATGAGTATTTATAACCGAATTTATATTCTATATAACCTTATATTAGAAATACTTTAATTATTAAAGTTTAAGTGAGACATATTTCACATTCCTTTAAATAAAATAAACTAAAGATCTTAATCACCTCCAAGTGGGTTCTAATGGATTCCATTTCAACCCCAATATTACTTAGGACGAAATATAATCATCCAAGTTTTAGGGTAATTTTATGATATTATATTTACCCTTAATTACCCGATTTACCTTTTACTATGGTAAATAAAATTTACCGTAGTTACTATTCATAATGCCCAAAAATAAAAAGTAGTCTATTAATATATTTTGGACCCAATGATTCCAAATATGGAATCCATTTTTCCAAATTCAATACACATAAGTTGCAAAAATTAAATTAAAATTAATCCCGTTGTCGAAAGAAAACGTGTTTTTGTTTAAAACATTGGAAAAGATTGAATTGATTTAACCTACGAATTCAATGTAAAATAAATGTTAATGACATACATTATATTAAATGGTAAAAATATATTCAATTTATACTTTAAAATAATTCAATATTATAATTTAACCACATAAATTATTACGATGAAAAAAGTTGTTTTTAATTAAAATATAGCGTTTTTTTACTATTCATTAAAATATGAAAGTTATCTGAATTATATGAAAAATTTATCCAAAGTAAATTTTTATATCCTGATTCCAAATAAGAATTTTATTTTGTCAAATTTAACTTATCAAATTTTCAAAAACTAAAATTAATGTGGGTGCGCCATCAAAAGGCGGCAAAACTACATTTTCTGAAAAATACTTATTTTACCCGAAAAAATAATTTTGTTCTTATACCATGTTCTAGAAAATGTGTAAGATGAATAATAATGTTATAAAATTCAAATTTTATTTAATACTATTCATAATGTCTAGTTCATAATAATATTATAATAATATATCGTTGTTTAGTAAAACCCGGTAATGCGTACAACACACTCCATCGAGGAAGGTTGTGATTGCGTGTAATGCAAGACAAGTCAGGGTTGCGTGTAGTGAAAGACTCATTTGTTGTTGCATATAACAAAATACAACCATATTTCATTAATACATTGAATATATATATATATATATACTCAATGTTACGTAGAATAACTACTATCAAACAAACTTGAAATTGTGTGTAACACGACCCAAGATTAGTGTTGCATATAGCGCAAGATAATATGGTGTTGTGTATAAGGCAAGATAATCTTGGGGTATCATACAACACAATACATCAAATAAATTAAAAAGAATACTTCTCATAAAATCTCGGGGTGTTACATTCTACCACCCTTAAAATTAATTTCGCCCTCAAAATTCGTCGGGGTTATAAATGGTTGACTACATTAAAGTTTATTTGATAGAAACCCACATCGTAAAAAGGAATACGAAAACAAAATTTTAAAAAGTGATGTATGAAACATAACGGTTACCCAAATTAACTCATCACTGGGGTTCCTCGTGGGAGAACATAGGTGAAAATATGGATATGGAAGAGAAATCTAAACATCAAGTTCTAATGGAGGGTGGTAGAGAACATGGATATAAAAATCCAACAATCACAAAGCCATAAATTTTTGATGATCTAAGGTACCATCTGATTCATCGGATATGAGGGCACTAGGAAAACATTTTTGGTTATGAAGATCATTTCCCTAAAGTTGATGAATTAAAAGAAATACTTAAATGATTTTGGTTCAATCTCACTATTGTTCGTGCCTTGAACAATTTCCACTTCATCTCTTAAAAAAATGAAGTTGAATTTGTTATTCGTGAAGTGTTAGCAGATCATGTGATAGAATGACAGGTCATTCCATCTGTCTCAAACAAAAGGTTAGAAAAAGTTATTAAATATACATAAGTAGATTAATCGTATATGGTTCCTAAAATGGACTTATACTTCATTTCTCATACCACTTAAAAAAATTAAAACTAATTTATACTAACCAGGGACATCCTATAGGCCAGTGGTAGGCGATAAAGGCATGTCACACATCGGTTGTGGGTTCGATTCCCACAGCCTTGTCCGACGCGACGGGTTTTCGCCCATCCTGCAGGTTGTCCTTTTTCTAAAACTACATAATTATAATATTCCATCAATAATATCAAAAATAGTTCTAGCCTTAAAAAATTCTAACTGATGTCCAACATAATCCATTTCAAAACTTTAAGCTTATCCAAAATACTTATGTCCAAGCTTATAGTATAAAGAAAACAATTACAAGAAATGTCATCTACCGAGCATTTGAATACCATCATTTATCCGTGATATATCTTGCTGATCACATTCCAATCATGTGAATACCTTAATCATGTATTCTCTTGAAAAATGAATACCCATTGAACCTTAGTGAAAACATGAATGCTGTCAAAAGTTAACTCCTTCCACATTCCAAAATCCCAAAATTTCTATATACTCAAACCATGATATCTCTTTGTCCTTATATTAGTCATGAGCTCATGATTACTATCATGCATATTATTTTCTCCTTATCCCTTCATTATGCACATTTCATCTGCTTTCCAAAAATATTTCAATCACTTTTTCAGGGTTTCCAGTACCATATAATTATTTAAAACCAATACAAAGATATTCCAAAATTCCACAATACCATAAATGAGATTCCATGATACTATTTTGAAATCCCATTACATAAACACTTAATCATTACACAACATCATTGTCATACTCAACATCACAAATAGTGATCGCATGAGACTTCCCTTTATCCTTTTCCTTAAGCTATTTCTCACGTTGATCATCCTTAACCCGTGGATTAGGGAATTTATTAGCATAATACCCCATTTCCTTGCACTTGAAGCATTGAAGTGTTGGTGGTGCGTTCTCTGCAGTATTTTCTTTATTCACATCAATAGAAACCCTTTTTCCATTACTTCGACACTCAGCTGCTCAATGACCTTATTTTCCACACTTACAACATTTTCTAGTCCCTTTAAGTCAATCTCCACCATGATTCTTTCCACACTTTGAGCATAAAGAAACATTCGTCTTCTTTTCACCATTATTCTGAGATTTCTCCTTGAACTCCATCTTTCATTTCTTATCATAAATATGAGATGGATATGTAACACCAACTTCCATTTCTACCTTGATAGCACAACACAAAATTTTTTCATATCTACTGAAGTCTCTAATAGCTAATGCCCTTCGAAGATTTGGTTTTAAGCCACTGAAAAAATCGATCAACTTTACTTTCAGGTTGGTTGATAAAAACAGATGCATACCTTGAAAGTCTTGTAAAATTCGCTTCGTATATACCAACAGATTCATCATCCTTCTGCATAAGCTCAAGGAACTCCTTTGCCATCTTTGTTTGAATAATACAAGGGAATTATGTACTGAAAAACAAGTTCTTGAACTCGTCCCAGTCCATGGATTCAATTTCATCTTGGGCCTTGTATTCTTAATTAAAGCCCACCGCTGGTCTGTTTCACCTTTAAACGGTAAACAGTTAGAATGACTTTATCATGTTCTGTACAGTGAAGTATGGAAAATATCTTTTCAATGGTACTGATCCATTGTTCAGTAATAAGTGGATCAGAAGACCCATTAAAATAAGGTGGGCGTTGCCTCATGAAGGACTCAATAGAATATTGTTCCCTCCTCTGCTCATTTGGAAGTCCAGAATGATTCATAGCTTGTGTAAGTATAGCAATAAGATTTTGCACTCCATCTCCCATAACATTGGTTTGTTCAGGAGGACAATCATTGCATCGTCCATTACATTGATCAACACAGTTCCTTCGGGTTCTAGTCATCATCTAAAACCCAAAAAGAATAGTGTGAGAGGCAAAAATCATGCTAGGGAAAAAAATATAATAAAGGGGGAGTACCTTAAATATATAACATCATAGGTTTAATTCTATGACCATTACCATAATCCTAGGACTATAACCTATACTTATACATAACCTTAGGGACATCCCTAGACATACCTTAGAAATATCTCTAGGGATCTCACTAAAGTTTTTGCATCCTGGTTTCTAAAGGTTAACTAAACCTTTACTCTGATACCAACTATAGAGAATCGAAGCATGACGTACATGGACATTACATTACTTTTTCGGAATACTTAATACATGACAAAAACATACACTAAAGCACCGTAATAGTTTAGTGCCTTTGAAAACTTGGAACATAATCTTCTAATCTTGATGAAAGATCCTCAATATCTCCCATAAAGATCTTTCTTTTTTTTATTACCTAAAACCTTTCCTTATATCCTGGGAAAAAGAAAACATAAAAAGGGTGAGCTCAAATGCTTATTAAGGGAAAACATAGTGAACATAAAACAATCCATAAACATTTGAAAGCAAAAACTTGAACATAAAATTTAAACATCAAAATCTTGAGCAAAGACATAAATCGTGGAAGTACGTAAGGAATATATCATAATGGAACATCAATCAGGATAAAATATAATGTGAATAAAACATTAAATTGTGGAAACCATTCAGCACATGTTATTATTTCCATAGTAGCCAAGGAATTTCTACCAAGACCATCTTAGTGGAAAAAGTCCCTTTCTGAATCAAGTTCACTCCTCGTTTCAGTCCTGTAACACTGAACCGGATTAACTTACCATTCCAGACATGTCTATCTCATGAGATATAAATCCTTACCCATTTCATTGGAGGTAGATATAGGTCCCACACATCTCATAATTAAATCATTCTTACTTGTGCCACAAAATAAACATAAATCATCCATCATGACCCAAATAATAAAATGGGTTTCATAAACATCATCCCATAATAACATAATACATACAAAAAAATGGATATCATTCATCATAATAAAAATCAAACCATTTAAATAATGGAGACATTATACTTGAAACATAATCATACTAAATAATTTCATCTTATATGGAAAATAGTTTTGATAAAACACCTGAAATGAAATCTTGGGGAAAATATCCTTTCTTCTTCAAAATCATTTTCTTTTCACAAAATGCCATGAAATATTAAAAGAAAAGGGTTTTGTTTAAAATAATCATTAAATCTTGTATAGTAAGCTTCATGAAAATGAGGCGTTATGAAACCGTAATAATCCATTCAGGTTGTATAATTTAAAAAAACATTCTCCTCGTACTTTTGTCGGAAAAGTCAAAAAGTACCGCGTATAGTAAAAAAAGATTCCTTCCATAACACAAATTAAAATTCAAGATGGGTATAAATGACTTTAAAAAAACATGGAGGAATATTAAACACTTTATGAAAACATTTTTATGGACATGGATGAAAAATATTACCCCAGTAAATACTTAAGAATAAGCAATCTCGGATAAAATGAGATTGCAAAGTTATCCCTTACCTTAGGTCTGATATGCTTCGTACATATCCGAACCTCCTGTATAATGATTTAAATAATTTCATTGACTAATTAAAGAATCATATTCATTATTATGATATCATATATGGTTCACTTATGACTTTATATTACCCGTTCTTTGGTAAATTCCATGTTAAAGCAGCATTTTGGGTAAAATCGTCACATTTATCGTACGTGTTTCGACTTGTTGGTCTTCATATTATTAATAATATACTGATTTAATTAATTCCAGAATGTAAAACATGATTTATATATAATATTTATTAAGCATATACATATATATGATAGATCGATAAATGGAATGAAATACACCGTTCATGGAGACTGTAGGCCGTACGTACGCATGAACGCTGTTTTTGTTTCCTTATTTAATTGAATGGAATTAATTAAATGAAATACATATATATATACATAAATCCAATATCATTATGATTTAATATATTTCATTATTATTCATTATATATACTTTATAATCATTCATGAATGGTTAACATGGAGAATGAATCTCATCGCGTCGTGGAGACGGTAGTCCGTACGTACGCACGAGCGATGATATCATTCCCATGATCGTGGAATTGTGTTGAAGCATAAGTATAATATTTCATAATAAATATCACTTTACAATAATCATATCTAGTTTTTTATTTTCACCCTTATACCCATCCAAGTAAGGTGGTGGTCAAAAACAGATTACACCACGGCGTGGAGACGGTATTTCGTACGTAAGCATGCGCGGTGATTTCGTTTTCACTAGGATGGATAAAAGGTGAAATAAGGTTGTTTCATATTTATAATAAAATATCAGTATATAAGTAATACTTATTTTATTAATTTATAATGTGACAACTAAAGAAGAATAAGTAGAAGAAGGAAGAAACTTGAGAGAATTGGAAGAATAGATTACCTCTTCTTCGACGCACCTCCTTTAAGCCTTCTCTTAAGGAAGTAGAGATGGTATTTTGAGAATACCAGAACCTCCAGAATGTTTCTAGGGAAGTGGAGAAGAGAAATTGGGAGGGTTTTTCTGAGATTCAAGACTCAAAAGGGTGTGAAGAGAAGAGGGAAGGGGTGCCCTTTTTATAAGGGAGGAGAGGGGCACCTTTGAAAATCATAAAAATAATAATTTATAATAAATCTACCCCTACTTAAAAACCACTAAAAATGAATCATATTAGAATATTAGATGATATAGGTTTGTAATATCATCAACCAATAAAATTTGGACATGTAGGGAATTTATTTTAAACATTATCAACTTGATTTTATCCTTATTTAATCTATTAAATTTTATTTGTGGTAATAAGATTCTAAATTTTAAATTGTTTTAAATAATTACTTATGTCATGTGAATTATCCATAATTAGATAATTTATGACATTTTTTACTATATAAATTTCAATTTAAAATTTTTAAATATTTTTCTGATTTTTAGACAATTTAATAATATGTTATTTTTATAAAATAACAATAGTGTCAATTTTAACACTATTCATTTATTTGAATTTAAATAAAATCCACACAAGGGATATATTCGAAATAAAATATTTAATAGGTTCCTAACATGTCATAGTAATCTAGGAAATTATTGGAGCACATTAAATAGTACACATAATATTTATTTTACTATTTGTAAGACCATTTCTTTGATATTTCTCTTAATAAAATAATTACTACAACATTTTTGTATAATTTTTAAATATACTTATTTGTTCTATAAAAACTAAAAATAAAATACTAGGATGAATATAAATCTTATATATTTCATAATAATACATTTAGTCAGATTTATCTTCTAAAAGACCAAAATTTTAAAATGTTATATTTATTAAATTATGAAGGTGACAACTTTGACATCATATAAAATAAAATAATATAAGTGTCATAATAACATTTATAAGACTCCAAACAGTCATATATTAGGTCCTTGGATGATTATGGTGTATATATACACTACCAATACGTTTTGGTCAGGTTTTTGAGCCCTTTAATATGTATTACTATTTCAGTAAAAACAATATTATTGATTTTTTTTACTTAATAAATAATTTATGCATCATTAATGTATAAGCTAATAAAGTAATTAAATAACTCTTAAAAATTACAAATAAATTACCATGATAAAAAAAAATTAGCTTTCATATGAGTATTTATAACAGAATTTATATTCTATATAACCTTATATTAGAAATACTTTAATTATTAAAGTTTGAGTGAGACATATTTCACTTTCCATTAAATAAAATAAAGTAAAGGTCTTGATCACCTCCAAGTGGGTTCTAATGGATTCCATTTCTACCCATATATGTCTTAGGAAGAAATATAATCATCCAAGTTTTAGTGTAATTTTATAATATTATATTTACCCTTAATTACTCGATTTACCTTTTACTGTGGTAAATAAAATTTACCGTAGTTACTATTCATAATGCCCAAAAATAAAAAGTAGTCTATTAATATAATTTGGATTCACTGATTCCAAATATAGAATCCATTTTTCCAAATTCAATACAAATAAGTTGCAGAAATTAAATTAAAATTAATCCTGTTGTCGAAAGAAAACGGGTTTTTGTTTAAAACATTGCAAAAAATTGAATTGATTTAACCTACGAATTCAATGTAAAATCAATGCTAATGACATAAATTATATAAAATGGTAAAAATATATTAAATTTATACTTTAAAAGCATTCAATATTATAATTTAAGCACATAAATTATTACGATGAAAAAATTTGTTTTTAATTAAAATATAGCGTGTTTTTACTATTCATTAAAATTTGAAAGTTATCAGAATAATATGAAAATTTTATCCAAAGTAAATTTATATATCCTGATTCCAAAGAAGAATTTTATTTTGTCAAATTTAAATTATAAACATTTCAAAACTAGATTTAATGTGGGTGCTCCATCAAAAGGTGGCAAAACTGCATTTTTTGAAAAATACTTATTTTACCCGAAACAATTATTTTGTTCTTATACCATGTTCTAGAAAATGTGTAAGATTAATAATAATGTTATAAAATTAAAAATTTAGTTAATACTATTCATAACGGCTAGTTTATAATAATATTATAATAATATATCGTTGTTTTGTAAAACCCGGTATTGCGTATAACACACGCTATCGAGGATGGTTGTGATAGCATGTAATGCGAGCCAAGTCATGGTTGCGTGTAGTGAAAGACTCATTTGTTGTTGCGTATAACAAAATCCAACCACATTTCATTAATACATTGAATATATATATATATATACTCAATGTTGTGTAGAATAACCACTATCAAACAAACAAGAAATTGTGTGTATCACGATCCAAGATTAGTGTTGCATATACAGCAAGCTAATACGGTGTTGCGTATAACACAATATAATCTTAGGGTATCATACAACACAATACATCAAATAAATTAAAAATAATACTTCTCATAAAATCTCGGGGTGTTACAACTGAAACCCCTATGGTCCTCAGAATGACCTCACCCACCCGATATCTTTAACATAGTGTGGAAAATGTAATGGTTTGGTAATACCATTGAAATGGTATAATACCAACACTTGAGTCTTCCCACAAGGTTCATCAAGTAATAAAACCCATGATTCTATATCATCCAAATAAAGGTGTAGTAAATCTAGTGGCACTCGTCGCCACAACTAACCAATTCAGGATCTTATCCATAATGAATGACGACCAAAACCTTTACAATTTGATTAAGTTGGAACAAGTATTTAACTAAATATACCTTCTAGTTCAAGGTCCACCGAGGAGGGAACTTTTCGACCACCATTTCTAGTTCCATCCCACTAATTCCCTGCAGTCGCCTGTAGAGGGTATCAGCCGACAAACTACCCCCTCTGATCCCCATGCACATAAAATAAGGAATACACGTGAGGGGTGTACGGATTTAGATAATCATGATTGAGTTCATACCTCTACTTCCATTGATGATGTATACTGACATATTCTAGCAGTAACCAGTGAGTAGGTGATGTAGATTTCCCTCTATGAATCCACTGAGTGGTGTCTCACATTTTCTTATTTCACACTAGGGTTCTTCCTTGGTGGTGATTCGGAGTGGGGGAGGCCATTACACGGCCCTCAGGCATCAACTCCCCCTCTCCTACTCATCTATCTTCCTACCTCTACTGGTACTCATCTACGCTGTTTCCTTTTTTCTCTCATTCTGGTTTTGTCTTCCTTTTTTGTTTTTTGGGGCATCGATTGTCGTAGCTGCTTCCCTAATGCACCTCATCTTCCCTTTTTGTCCTTCCATTCATGCTATACTTCAGATATGGTCTAGCGCGAGGGTTCTTATGCCAGATTGGGATGCTGAGGAGGCTCAACGCGGTGGAATGGCTAGTGCTCGGTGGTTCCAATTTCTCCTGGTGCCTGATCCAAATGAAGGATTTGTTTCCTGGTGAAGGTAATGGATCATTTTTGAGACCATTTCTTGGTTCAATATCTGCTCTTGACTCATGTTCAACTGATCCCCTGGTCAGTCTGGTGTGGTAGTTTACTATGAGGTTTTGGGATGTGTTGGTTCAGATCTCAATGGTGTACTAGGAGGCGAAACTGGATAAAGACAAGTATTGATTCTCATTGATGTTATGAATGTGGTTTTGAGTGGAATCTGAAAATGGCGTTGATGAAGATGTTTGGAATAAATGGCGGTGATTGGAGATGATGACGATAAAGATGTTTGGAATGTACCTCGGTGACGGGAAGACAACAACGGTGAAGATGTTTCAAATGAATAACGGCGACTGGATGATGATGGTGGTGATGTGATGGTGGAAGTGATGATGTGGATGTCATAGTTGACTTGACGTATTACATGGTGGTTCAGGCAGCGAGCATGATTTATGCGATACTGATGGAATTTGATCTTCTTTTTTAATTTTGAATTTCATCAAGCTTTAATGTGTGATGTTTTGTGCAGTTCCACCCTACAAAGGTGGGTTTATGGAAATAATAAAAAATTTATGAGGAGTTAACCAGTGAGTAGGCCCATATCCCTATTCACTCAGAACAAGTCTTCGGGCATATTCCTGTAGCAGGAATGGGGTTTTATATCCCTACCCACTTTCATTAAATCAATCATCATTTCCCAGTAGCACAAGAATGAAGAAATCAGGATTATATGCCTGCTTCAATTGAATATATCTACCATTATATAGTAGAGATAGAAAATGTTCATGCTAGAATTCCTATGCACACTTTTTTGAAGTGTCATTACATATTAGAAATGGTTAAATAAGTCGACCATTATATTCTGACACTTGTACTTATACAAGGATAGGTGCATATTCTTATCCCTATGTCTAGTGAATCATAACATTGTTATCATTATGAACAAGTGGTTTTCCATAGTAGGTACACATTCCTTCTCTTGTAAAAGAGTAGTATCTTCATATTCCAATAAAGGATGAGGCATTGGATTCAGGTCATATTCTTGTTCCAACCCAGGATCACTAAGTTAGAGCAGCACATGCCTCGGGATAGACTCATGTTCCAATCACAGAAGACCAGGGGCATAATACAAAGGCCCAGAATCATCATCATATCACTATTATTGTTAGGGATCACCAAGTGAGAATACAACTTTCATCAAGGAATTATTATATTTCTATCAGTGATTATGTAAGGCATATTCCAATAGATCATGGAAGTCAGACACATATCCCTACTTCTTCCAATGAATGATTTCATCACCAAGTTTTTGAGTCTATACACAAGGAGGCTCATATTATTTCTCCCATTTCAGATGTCCATCAGTATATCCTGATGGGGAATGAATATTTGTACTAGGCTCATATTCCTATTCCATCCAGGGCACACCAAGTGAGAGGGACACATTCCTCAGAACAAGAAAATATTCCTATCAAAAAATATCAGTGAAATATTCCAAAGGGTCAAGATTGGGCTCATATACCCATCCCGAATGAGGAGCACTAGGTTAGAGTTTCACTTTCCTTAATCAAATCTCATTTTCTACCCAATTATATAGAATATCATTTTTATATTTCAACATATTCTCTCTAGTGGGATCATATTCTTGAAGCACTAAACGGTTGTCAACAATATTCAAAATATATAATAAAGTAGGCCATATCCTTGCACAATTTCAAAAGTTAGGTAGACATATTTATAAAATTATGTGGAATTATAATTATGTTTCTAATCTTCTCAATTCCAATTTCCATGAGGTTATTAGAGAAACGTTCTCGACACCCTAAGGGTCTATAGGCTATTCAACTAATGTAGAAGGATATCATTACCATGATAGTCCTCCTCGTGGTAGCATGTAGATGGATCATAGGGACACTACTCCTAACATCCACTATGGTCAAACTCACCATGGTGATATCTTCCATAGACAAGGAAATCCACCCCTTTCCTAGATACATCCATATAGATATGTGATCAAAATTAATATTCCTTTTTCCTGTAGGGGTACATGAAACATTGGGGTCAACCATATATATTTTCCAATAAACATCCAGTAGCACGTAACTTCGGTCAGCAGGCGACCCCAAGAAGTACCTTCTATGGTCGGAACAAGGTGGAGACCTGTAAGTCTGATGAATAGGAAGAAGAAGTTGATATATGGAGATAGTTATCTAGAAACAAACTCTCCTTCATTTTCTTAACCCTTTCATGTTATGACTATGATATCCCAGATGAGCTAGATAAGAATTTCATATCTTAACTATGAAACAATTTGTGGGATACTCATCAGAAATTAAAGGCTAGACATCTCCCCTATCTTGGATATGAGTATCACCTTCAGGTCATCAATATAATCTATTTTCGTCTCAATATGACTACATATTTTGTATCCTAGAACCTTGGAATGGAGGATCAAGATAATAGTCTATGTAGTGTTTTCCTTTTCATCACAAAAACTACCCCCCATGGATTTCCAAAGCATCTTTAAACATATGTATCCAAGGATGGGTGAAATAGGGAGCATTATACATCACTATGTCCCCAGAATTGTAAAATTTCTCAAATAAAATGTCTTGTAATGTCATAGCCTCTAGTGAAATTAGGGGACCATGTAACAAGTGAGCCAGTTTGTCACTACAATATATTTCCCATGTTTCAATAGTGGTAAGACATCATGAACAGTGGGGGAGGAAGGCCCATGGAGATTTTAACTAGGCTCTTCGAAACAACTAGTTTTGATTTCATACATTGAATATAAAGTTGAAATCAACATGAAAACTTCTCGTAGAAACAAACCCCTATCATGGTATTCCATTTAACCCATATATTACACAATCAATTATATGCCACATCAAATAGGTCTCAGTAGTAGCTGTCGTAGTATCCGTCCAAGAGAAAACCTAGCCCGTTGGGCTAGGGGATATCTACCACCACCTCCACCCTCTAGATAGTCAATTCCTAGTATGATTTAGGAAATGTTAGAAGAATTTGAAAAAAAACAACCCGATAGGCTATGGGAATTTATATCTCAATCCCCATCACTATATTCATTAACCCCCAATTGGTCCCTATTAAAACCAATGGTGGTTCCTAATCAACCCCATCCCCTAGGGATGGGGGAATTTATATCTCAATATTCGTCCTGAGAGTCATGAAATCCGTGTATATAATAATTTGATCCTTAATAGTGGGATCCATCAATTCCAATTGTGGCCCTAGATAGTCCCCAGACCATTGGTATGGGGATATTTTCATCATAATCATTATCACATAGGGTATTAGTCTTCTCCAAGTTGGGAGGTAAATATCAACAGTCAACATCTCATCCTCCATAATACAAACCCATAGAATTCAGACCCATTCTGAGGACATGAATGAAACTCCCCCATGGTTACTCCTCACAGAGAAAGATGGTAGGATCATATAGAGAAATAAATCAAACCTCGTTGGGGGAAAAAGCCAAAATATCCCAATATGGCTAAAAATTTGAGGAATGACCCTAAAATAAGAAATGAGAAATCAAATTGTTGCGTTGAGAGAAATGGGGAAACTAACATTTCTCAATACACCTATGTGAATTTCATTATCATAAACATGATGGATAATTCGAATCAAGACACATTTACACAGGGATGTAATGTGGAAAACATACCATGAGGGGAGGATCCAGATTCACCCACCAAGGCTACATACACCTAGAACCAGAGGAAGCTCCAAAACCCGGAACCTCTGAATATTTATTTGACACCCTTATAGTGGAACACTAGAAAAAATAAAGGGAAAGGTGTGGATACATCCCAATCAACATTGAGGATAACTGAAAACCCTTACACTGAGGAACAGTTGTAACAATATGAGAATGAGATACAAACTCTCAGAAAACTCAATGAGAAGCTACTTAAGGGAAATATTCCCAATAGGTTTTACCTTCAAGATATGGAAAATATTCCCCCTCCCATACATATATAAAGATCTGATCCACCCACAAGAGTGTAATCTTAGTGTCAAACTAGCTCTGGATCTAGTAATATTGTCTATATAAATGTGGAACTCAAAAATTATTAGGACTTCCCTCTATTATGGAGACAACATCAACCTTTCCAAGGTAATAATTCCATCATCACACGAATAGGGAACCATATGGAGATTAAAACAAATCCACCTCATTATGCCTCACCCACTCTTGGTATATGGGAAACGACTCAGACAGAAGTACCACTATAACTTTCCAATTCCACTGATTCCTTGGATACTCAAATATAATCCATGGAAGGGAGACATGCGCCTATAAAGATAGAGAGGAATCCATATCCTGAATGTGTGGATGAATCTTTCCCCCACCCAATTTTAGTATTGCTACCTTTTCTTCCTTTGATGGTTTAGGGAACCCCAAACAACAAATCACTCACTTTGTATCCAAATTTGGTTTGATGATGGGCCCTTGAGATCAGCAAGAGAAGACTATGATAAGGTGTTTTTTAGATAATATATTAGGGCCAACCTTCATTTGGTATAGTAGCCTTCCACCAAGATATTTTGTAGGATGGGAAGACCTTTATAATCAATTCTTTTACTAATTTAGTTCCATTCTGAGAAAAATAATAATCATAGAAAAAAAACTATAAGAAACATGAAAATGATTGGGTGTCTAAATTCATAACCCGGTACATGGGTTTAACCTATTCACTCAGAATCCCTCTCTCACAAGAATTATTGTCAGAACTATTCACTAAAAATCTTAGAGATGATCTATAGAAACTTATAATCCTAATGAATTATCTAGGTGGCTTCTGTGATTTCATAAACATTGGTATATATTAGAGAGAACCCATTAAGAGGACCTGATCTAGGTCTTAGATCATTCCTTCAGCATAGGGGAAAATTTTCTGCAAGGAAGATACTATATCAGTCACTCTAAAACTTATAGTTGGGACCATTAATGCACCTAGGAAGGTATCAAACCAACCTATGCCTCCTTTTTAGTAGAATTGACCACAAAATAACCCTTATATAGAAGACAGAAGAGATTACGTGTAGAGACCCGTATCCTGACGTACATTGACATTACATTACTTTTGCGGAATACTTAATACATAACAAAAATACACACACAAGGATCGTAATAGTTTAGTGTCTTTGGAAACTCAGAACGTAATCTTCTAATCCTGGTGAAAGATCTTCAAAATCTCCCACAAAGATCTTCCTTTTTTTACCTAAAACCTTTCTTTATATCCTGGGGAAAAGAAAACATAAAAGGGTGAGCTCAAATGCTCAGTAAGGGTAAACAAAAGAAATATCAATCACATAATTTTCATAAGAACATAACATTTTTGGAAATCTTAACCTGCAAAAGAGAGCATAATTTCATAACATGGGATAAATCATAGTAGTGAAAATGAAACCCTTACTTAAAACATTACTCATTGTGGCATACACACATAATCATAGAGAATCATTTCTTGTTAGTCAAGACTCAATTCCAAGACTATCTTAGTGGACAAAGTCCCTTTCTGAATCGAGTAATCCTCGTTTCAGTCCTGTTTTACTGAACCGGTATAACCTACCATTCCAGCCATGTCTATCTCATGAGATATGAAATCTTTACCCAATGCATTGGAGGGAGATATAGTTCCCACCCATCTTATAATGAATCCTTTCTTATGTGTGCCACATAATCATAAACATACATCATCCCATAACACATGTAACAAAAATGGGATTCTTGAAACATCATGACATCATAAATCAATTCATATAAGATAAAGGAATTCATAAAAATATTTCCATCACAACATAATCAAATCCATGTAATAATAGGGATAAAAACATAACCCTTTTATTATATTATATGGAAAATAATTTTGATAAAACACTTGAATTGAATTCTTGAGGAAAATATCCTTTCTTCTTCAAAATCAATTTCTTTTCACAAAACATCATGCAATTTTAAAAGAAAGAGATTTTATTGAAAATAGTCATGAAATCTTTTAGAGGAAGCTTCATGAAAATAAGGCTTTATAAAACAGTAGAAATTCGTTCGTGCCGTATAAGTTAAAAAAAACATTCTTCGTACTTTTGTCGGAAAAGTCAAAAAGTACCTTGTACGAAAAACGACAAAAGATTCCTTTCATATCTTTTACTAAAAACTCACCGAAGGTTAAAATTGGATTTAAACTATTGTAATTGGATGGAAATAATATTATATATTTATGAAACATGGATGTGGATGATAAAATATACCCCAGTAAATATTTACGAATAAACAATCTCGGATAAAAATGAGATTGTGATATTTCCCTTACCTTAGGTCCGACTTGCTTTGTAAGTGTCCGAACCTCCTGTATAATGATTTAAATCATGTTATTGACTTATTACAGAATCATATTCATTGTTATGATATCATATATGGTTCACTTATGACATTATATTACCCGTTCTTTTGTAAATTCCATGTTAAAGAAGCGTTTTGGGTAAAATCGTTTCATTTATCTTAGGTGTTTTGACTTGTTGTTCTTGACATCACTATTACTTATATCATGATTTACTTACTTCCAGAATATAAAATATGATTTATATATCATATATATTCAGTATATATATATATAATAGATAGATTAATAAAATGAAAAACACCGTTCATGGAGACGGTAGTCCGTACGCATGAACGCTGTTTTACTTTCCTTATTGTCTTGAAATGGAAGTAATTAGATGACATACATATATATATACATAAATCCAGTAGCTTTATAATGTCATATATTTCATTATTATTTCTTATATATACTTTATAATCATTCTTTAATGGTTTACATGGAGAATGAATCTCATCGCGTCGTGGAGACGGTAGTCCGTACGTACGCACGAGCGATGATATCATTTCCATAAATATTGAACTGAATTGGAGTGGATTATACAATATATCAGAATCAATATGATGTTGTAATAACTATGTATAGTTATTCTTTACACCATTATACCCATCCGTGTAAGGTGGTGGTGGAAAATAGATTACACCACGGCGTGGAGACGGTATTCCGTACGTACGCACGCGCAGTGATTTCTTTTTCCGTAGGATGGATAGATGGTGAAATAGGTTTGTTTCATACTTATAATAACATATCAGTATATGAGTGATACTGATGTTATTACTTCATAATGAAACAACCTAAGAAGAAGAAGTGGAAGAAGAAATAAAGATGAAAGAATTGGTAACGGTAATTACCTCTTCTTTGAAGTGCCTCTTTGAGACCTCCTCTTAGGGAACTAGAATTGGTCTTTGAGGAAGACCAGAACCTCTAGGATGTTGCTAGGGAAGTGGAGAAAGGATTTTGGCAGGGGTTGGCCGAGCTTGAGTGCTCAAATTGGTGTGAGGAGGAGGGGGAGGAGGTGTCCTTTTATAGGGGAGGAGAGGGGCACCTTAGGAATATCTCAAAATATTATTTTATATTAAAGTCAAAATCGGTTTATAATGGTTCCAAAGGGTCTTATTTCGAAGCTAAAGTGGGGATGGGTCGAAATCCTATCAACCAATAGAATTTAGAGAAGTTTAGGATATTATTTTAACCTTATCAATTAGATTTAACTCTAAGATAAATAATTTAACTTTTACCGTGTCTTTTAGTTTTCTTTCACTATATGGTTAATACACTTACTATAACATGCCAAACGAACCCAAAATTGTATATTATTAATAAATATATCCTTATCTAAGTCATTTGGCCGAACCTTAGATTTTTAGGAATAAAATAACAATTAATAATATAATATTTGATTTTAAAAACTATTTTGTGTCAATTTTGACACTATTTGATATATGATTTTTGTGAAAGTCATAACAGAATTATATGTTCGAACCAAGTTGATTAAATCAACACTAATATATCATAGTAACCTAGAAAATTAGTGGAATTCATAAAAAGTCTTAAATTACATTTATTTTGGTATTTATATTATCAATTATGTCAATATTTCATTAATAAGATAATTACTGCATCATCTTTGTCTCATAAATAAATTATATTATTTGATGTCTAAAAATTAAAAATAAAATACCATCATGTAGGAACTCTTTTTAGCTTTCTAATGAATATTTATAGTCGAATTTATCTTATGTATAACCCCATATTAAAAATGATTTACTTATTAAACTTTGATTTTAACTATTTTAACCCTTCTTTAAATAAATTAATAATAAATGTCCTAATCTAATCCAAGTGGGCCTAAATGGTCATATTTTATTCCTAAGTTTGTTTTTGGTCGAATTACACTTGTCCAATAGAATTAGGACATGTGTTAGGGTAATATTAATATCATATTTACCCTTAGTTACCTTATTTACTATTAACCGTGGTAAAAAAAGTAAAAAGTTACTATTCACCAAAAAATTATTTTCATCTCATTGAACCACATTTTAGTCCTTGATATTAACCGTGTCTCTCGAATTTTCGAAATTCCATTCACAGAAGCGGTAAAATTAAGTTTTATCCAAAAATTCAGTTTTTAACCTACCACTTAGTAGTTTCACTATTCATCAAAAATTGATGTTTTTCAGAACAATGCCAAAATTGCATCCTAAGCTATATTTCATATTCCGAATTCAAAAATGAAGTCTATTTTACTAAATTCATAACATAGAAGTTGAATTAATTAATTTTATAATTAAATCCCGCTATTAAAACAAATAGCGTGTTTTTACGAAACAATATCTATCAAAAGATTGACACTTGTTTATGTCTGGTTTAAATGTGAAATTACGTCCAATGACCAACATTGTATTAAATTGTAAAAATATATTCTAAATATACTTTAAAACTACTCAAATTAATAATTTATCACTATTAATTATTTCGATTAAAAAAGTTGTTTTTTAGTTATAATTTAGTAATTTTCACTATTCATCAGAATATGAAAGTTATCCGAAAAGTACCAAAATTTCACCTTAGGCTAAATTCGATACTCCGAATCCAAAAATAAAGTTCATTTTGAAAAATAAGATTTACTGTATTTCAAAAAGTGGTTATTACTATTCATAACGGCTAGTTTTAATAATATTTTTATAGCATATCGTTGTTTAGTGAAACTCGGTATTGCGTACTACACACGCTATCGAGGAAGGTCGCGATTGCGTGTAATGCAAGTCAAGTCAAGGATGTGTGTTGTGCAAGCTCCTTTTGGTGTAGCGTACAACACAAGACATTAATAAAATTAAAAAGAATATTTTTTTTTATAAAATCTTGGGCTGTTACATTCTACCCCCCTTAAAATGAATTTCGCCCTCGAAATTCGTCGGGGTTATAAATGGTTTACTATTCGAAAGTTTCTTTAATAGTAACCCACATCGTAAAAGGGAATACCAAAACATGGCTTTAAAAACTAAAGTATGAAATGTAACGATTACCCAAATAAACTAATCACTGGGTTTCCACATAGGTGAAAATATGGATATGGAAGAGAAATCTAACCATCATGTTCTGATGGAGAGTGGTAGAGAACATGGCTATGGAAAAGGCAGTAATCACAAATCCATAGATTTGTGATGATATAATGTACCATCTTATTCATCAGGTATAAGATCACTAGGACGACATTTTTGGTTTTCAAGATCATTTCCCTAAAGTTGAAAATTTGAATTAGAATAAATACTTACTTTATTTTGGTACAATATCACTGTTGTTCGTGCCTTGAACAATTTCCACTTCATCTCTTAAATAAATGAAGTTGAATTTGTTATTCGTGAAGTGTTAGCAGATCATGTGATAGAATGACGGGTCATTCTATCTGTCTCAAACAAAAGGTTAGCAAAAATTATATGCATAAATCGATCTATAGTGAGATTAATCATATATGGTTCCTAAAATGGACTTATACTTCATATATCATACTGCTTAATATAATAAAACTAGTTTCTACTAAACAGGGACTTCCTGTAGGCCAGTGGTAGGCGATAAAGGTCAGTCGCACTTCGGTTGTGGGTTTGATTCCTACAGCCTTGTCCGAAGCGATGGGCTGTCGCCCGTCCTGCAGGTTGTCCTTTTTTCTAAAACTACGTTACTATAACATCCCATCAATAATATCGTAAATCTTATATCCTTAAACAATACTAACTTATGTCCAACATAATCCAGTCTAATCTTTAGGCTTATACATAATACTGAAGTCCACTCTCATAATATAGTGACATCGATTACCAGAGATTTAATACTGTCGTTGATCCCCACATATCATAAGATATGTCTTGTTGGTCACATTCCAAAAATTCAAAGTCCTTAATCGTGTATTCTCTTGAATACCTTAGTGAAAACATGAGTGCAGTTAAAAGTTACCAAAATCCTCAAAATTCTATATACTCAAACCATGATATCACTTAGTCCTTATATCAATCATGATCTCATGAATACTATTAAACATTTCATTTTCTCGCATATCATCTTATTTCCAAAAAAAAAATATCTCAATCACTTTGAATACCACATCAATAAATATTGCAATACTCAATGATACAACATTATTTTGGAATCCCATTACATAAACACTTAATCATTCCACCACATCGTTGTCATATTCAACATTGCCAATAGTGATCGCATGTGATTTCCCTTTGTCCTTTGCCTTCAGTGGTTGCTCATGTTGATCATCACTAACCCTTGGATTAGGGCAATTATTAGCATAATGCCCCATTTCCTTGCACTTGAAGCATTGAAGTGTTGGCGGTGCGTTCTCTGCAGTGTTTGCTTTATTCACATCATTAGAAACCCTTTTTCCATTACTTCGATACTCAGCTGCTCGATGACCTTCTTTTCCACACTTAAAACATTTTCTAGTCCCTTTAAGACAATCTCCACCATGCTTCTTTCCACACTTTGTGCATAAGGAAACATTCATCTTCTTTTCACCATTATTATAAGATTTCTCCTTGAACTCCATCTTTCGTTTCTTGTCAAAACCATGAGATGGATATGTAACACCAACTTCCATTTCTACCTTGATAGCACAACGCACAATTTCTTCATAGCTACTGAAGTCTCTTATAGCTAATACCCTTCGAAGACTTGGTTTTAAGCCACTGAAAAATCGATCAACTTTACTTTCAGGTTGAATGATAATTCCAGAAGCATACCTTGCAAGTCTTGTAAAATTTGCTTCATAGGTACCAACAGATTCATCGTCCTTTTGCTTCAGTTCAAGAAACTCTTTCTCCATCTTTGTTCGAAGAATACGAGGGAAGTACTTACTGAAAAATAGGTTCTTGAACTCGTCCCATTCCATGGACTCAATTTCATCTCTTGGCCTCGTATTCTTGATAAGATTCCACCATTGATCAGCTTCACCTTCCAAACGATATACTGCTAAGATGACTTTATCATGTTCAGAACATTGAAGAACTGAAAATATCTTTTCAGTAGTACTAATCCATTGTTCAGCAACTAATGGATCAGTAGACCCACTGAAAGAAGGTGGACGTTGCCTCATGAAGGACTCAATAGAATATTGTTCCCTTCTCTGCTCATTTGGAAGTCCAGAATGATTCATAGCTTGTGTAAGTATAGCAATAAGATTTTGCACTCCATCTCCCATAACATTTGTTTGTTCAGGAGGGCAATCATTGCATTGTCCATTGCATTGATCAACACGGTTCCTTCGGGTTCCAGCCATCGTCTAAAACCCAAAAAGAATAGTGTGAGAGGCAAAAATCATGCTAGAGAAACCAATCTAGTAAAGGGGAAGTATCCTCAATATCTAACTTCTTAGGTTAAATTCTATGATCGTTACCGTAGTTCTAGGACTGTATCTTATACGTATACTTATCCTTAGGGACATCCCTAGACATACCTTAGAAATATCTCTAGGGATCTCACTAACGTTTTCGCATCCTAGTTTCCAAAGGTTGACTAAACCTTTCCTCTGATACCAACTGTAGAGACCCGTATCCTGACGTACATTGACATTACATTACTTTTGCGGAATACTTAATACATAACAAAAATACACACACAAGGATCGTAATAGTTTAGTGTCTTTGGAAACTCAGAACGTAATCTTCTAATCCTGGTGAAAGATCTTCAAAATCTCCCACAAAGATCTTCCTTTTTTTTACCTAAAACCTTTCTTTATATCCTGGGGAAAAGAAAACATAAAAGGGTGAGCTCAAATGCTCAGTAAGGGTAAACAAAAGAAATATCAATCACATAATTTTCATAAGAACATAACATTTTTGGAAATCTTAACCTGCAAAAGAGAGCATAATTTCATAACATGGGATAAATCATAGTAGTGAAAATGAAACCCTTACTTAAAACATTACTCATTGTGGCATACACACATAATCATAGAGAATCATTTCTTGTTAGTCAAGACTCATTGCCAAGACTATCTTAGTGGACAAAGTCCCTTTCTGAATCGAGTAATCCTCGTTTCAGTCCTGTTTTACTGAACCGGTATAACCTACCATTCCAGCCATGTCTATCTCATGAGATATGAAATCTTTACCCAATGCATTGGAGGGAGATATAGGTCCCACCCATCTTATAATGAATCCTTTCTTATGTGTGCCACATAATCATAAACATACATCATCCCATAACACATGTAACAAAAATGGGATTCTTGAAACATCATGACATCATAAATCAATTCATATAAGATAAAGGAATTCATAAAAATATTTCCATCACAACATAATCAAATCCATGTAATAATAGGGATAAAAACATAACCCTTTTATTATATTATATGGAAAATAATTTTGATAAAACACTTGAATTGAATTCTTGAGGAAAATATCCTTTCTTCTTCAAAATCAATTTCTTTTCACAAAACATCATGCAATTTTAAAAGAAAGAGATTTTATTGAAAATAGTCATGAAATCTTTTAGAGGAAGCTTCATGAAAATAAGGCTTTATAAAACAGTAGAAATTCGTTCGTGCCGTATAAGTTAAAAAAAACATTCTTCGTACTTTTGTCGGAAAAGTCAAAAAGTACCTTGTATGAAAAACGACAAAAGATTCCTTTCATATCTTTTACTAAAAACTCACCGAAGGTTAAAATTGGATTTAAACTATTGTAATTGGATGGAAATAATATTATATATTTATGAAACATGGATGTGGATGATAAAATATACCCCAGTAAATATTTACGAATAAACAATCTCGGATAAAAATGAGATTGTGATATTTCCCTTACCTTAGGTCCGACTTGCTTTGGAAGTGTCCGAACCTCCTGTATAATGATTTAAATCATGTTATTGACTTATTACAGAATCATATTCATTGTTATGATATCATATATGGTTCACTTATGACATTATATTACCCGTTCTTTTGTAAATTCCATGTTAAAGAAGCGTTTTGGGTAAAATCGTTTCATTTATCTTAGGTGTTTTGACTTGTTGTTCTTGACATCACTATTACTTATATCATGATTTACTTACTTCCAGAATATAAAATATGATTTATATATCATATATATTCAGTATATATATATATATAATAGATAGATTAATAAAATGAAAAACACCGTTCATGGAGACGGTAGTCCGTACGCATGAACGCTGTTTTACTTTCCTTATTGTCTTGAAATGGAAGTAATTAGATGACATACATATATATATACATAAATCCAGTAGCTTTATAATGTCATATATTTCATTATTATTTCTTATATATACTTTATAATCATTCTTTAATGGTTTACATGGAGAATGAATCTCATCGCGTCGTGGAGACGGTAGTCCGTACGTACGCACGAGCGATGATATCATTTCCATAAATATTGAACTGAATTGGAGTGGATTATACAATATATCAGAATCAATATGATGTTGTAATAACTATGTATAGTTATTCTTTACACCATTATACCCATCCGTGTAAGGTGGTGGTGGAAAATAGATTACACCACGGCGTGGAGACGGTATTCCGTACGTACGCACGCGCAGTGATTTCTTTTTCCGTAGGATGGATAGATGGTGAAATAGGTTTGTTTCATACTTATAATAACATATCAGTATATGAGTGATACTGATGTTATTACTTCATAATGAAACAACCTAAGAAGAAGAAGTGGAAGAAGAAATAAAGATGAAAGAATTGGTAACGGTAATTACCTCTTCTTTGAAGTGCCTCTTTGAGACCTCCTCT
Source organism: Viscum album (assembly GCA_963277665.1). Classification (NCBI taxonomy): domain Eukaryota; kingdom Viridiplantae; phylum Streptophyta; class Magnoliopsida; order Santalales; family Viscaceae; genus Viscum; species Viscum album. Next base: position 279,592,514 of record OY728127.1, read on the forward strand.
TAGGGAACTAGAATTGGTCTTTGAGGAAGACCAGAACCTCTAGGATGTTGCTAGGGAAGTGGAGAAAGGATTTTGGCAGGGGTTGGCCGAGCTTGAGTGCTCAAATTGGTGTGAGGAGGAGGGGGAGGAGGTGTCCTTTTATAGGGGAGGAGAGGGGCACCTTAGGAATATCTCAAAATATTATTTTATATTAAAGTCAAAATCGGTTTATAATGGTTCCAAAGGGTCTTATTTCGAAGCTAAAGTGGGGATGGGTCGAAATCCTATCAAACAATAGAATTTAAACAAGTTTAGGATATTATTTTAACCTTATCAATTAGATTTAACTCTAAGATAAATAATTTAACTTTTACCGTGTCTTTTAGTTTTCTTTCACTATATGGTTAATACACTTACTATAACATGCCAAACGAACCCAAAATTGTATATTATTAATAAATATATCCTTATCTAAGTCATTTGGCCGAACCTTAGATTTTTAGGAATAAAATAACAATTAATAATATAATATTTGATTTTAAAAACTATTTTGTGTCAATTTTGACACTATTTGATATATGATTTTTGTGAAAGTCATAACAGAATTATATGTTCGAACAAAGTTTATTAAATCAACACTAATATATCATAGTAACCTAGAAAATTAGTGGAATGCATAAAAAGTCTTAAATTACATTTATTTTGGTATTTATATTATCAATTATGTCAATATTTCATTAATAAGATAATTACTGCATCATCTTTGTCTCATAAATAAATTATATTATTTGATGTCTAAAAATTAAAAATAAAATACCATCATGTAGGAAATCTTTTTAGCTTTCTAATGAATATTTATAGTCGAATTTATCTTATGTATAACCCCATATTAAAAATGATTTACTTATTAAACTTTGATTTTAACTATTTTAACCCTTCTTTAAATAAATTAATAATAAATGTCCTAATCTAATCCAAGTGGGCCTAAATGGTCATATTTTATTCCTAAGTTTGTTTTTGGTCGAATTACACTTGTCCAATAGAATTAGGACATGTGTTAGGGTAATATTAATATCATATTTACCCTTAGTTACCTTATTTACTATTAACCGTGGTAAAAAAAGTAAAAAGTTACTATTCACCAAAAAATTATTTTCATCTCATTGAACCACATTTTAGTCCTTGATATTAACCGTGTCTCTCGAATTTTCGAAATTCCATTCACAGAAGCGGTAAAATTAAGTTTTATCCAAAAATTCAGTTTTTAACCTACCACTTAGTAGTTTCACTATTCATCAAAAATTGATGTTTTTCAGAACAATGCCAAAATTGCATCCTAAGCTATATTTCATATTCCGAATTCAAAAATGAAGTCTATTTTACTAAATTCATAACATAGAAGTTGAATTAATTAATTTTATAATTAAATCCAGCTATTAAAACAAATAGCGTGTTTTTACGAAACAATATCTATCAAAAGATTGACACTTGTTTATGTCTGGTTTAAATGTGAAATTACGTCCAATGACCAACATTGTATTAAATTGTAAAAATATATTCTAAATATACTTTAAAACTACTCAAATTAATAATTTATCACTATTAATTATTTCGATTAAAAAAGTTGTTTTTTAATTATAATTTAGTAATTTTCACTATTCATCAGAATATGAAAGTTATCCGAAAAGTACCAAAATTTCACCTTAGGCTAAATTCGATACTCCGAATCCAAAAATAAAGTTCATTTTGAAAAATAAGATTTACTGTATTTCAAAAAGTGGTTATTACTATTCATAACGGCTAGTTTTAATAATATTTTTATAGCATATCGTTGTTTAGTGAAACTCGGTATTGCGTACTACACACGCTATCGAGGAAGGTCGCGATTGCGTGTAATGCAAGTCAAGTCAAGGATGTGTGTTGTGCAAGCTCCTTTTGGTGTAGCGTACAACACAAGACATTAATAAAATTAAAAAGAATATTTTTTTTTATAAAATCTTGGGCTGTTACATTACGGTCACTCGAGATTTGAGCAAAGGGTGAATAAATCATACTTCTTCCTGAATGAACAAGTCCCTTGTTATTTCCCTATAGCCATGGATAATATCCTTCTCAAGTTTCCCCAGACCAAAAATCCCATTGAGGTCAACCTAACTGAACATCTTTACTACTTATTTTTTCATTGGAGTATCAGTCATAACATCTAGGATTACTTCATCGTCCAAGACATCCTTCAATGTATGGTCGATTTCAGATAGGTGGTGTTACATAACTCCTCAAAGTAAGTGGCATGCATAACTATCACCTAGTCAGAATAAGAAGGTGATTAGTAGAACATTCCTGCCATGTGCGGTTAGAAGTTGAACAACTGGATGAATCAGAAAAATAGTTGACCAATCTCATGCCACCATGATAGCACAACTTGATAAAACCATAATATTTATTCCACCTAGGTAGGTGAAATTATATATGTCTCTTGAAGGTGGATGCAACCATCAAACACTAGAATAGACCGAAGAAGAAGGTTCATATGATACTCTAACTCAAGTTCTAACTCATGAAGATTTCATTCCTACAACATTTGAAACACAAAAACCACCCCACCAAAAGGAACCATCATTATTTGACTAGCTCCTCTATGGATTTTTTAATGTGATACACTTAGTAGATCCCTTCTCCAATGATGAATATGAATCGAAGTAGGCATTCCAAGCACCTGATCGGGGAACATGAGGCCACATGTGTAGAAACTGAGGATATAGGGGATAGAATGGGTGTGGTCGAACCTAATATTTCAGTCACATCCCTTTCGAGTAAATATATGCAGCTGATACCTGGGGTCAAGCACTGTAGAAATCCCAAAAGAGACATTAAGGTGTACTAGGACCATTTGGAATTCCTTTGTGCCTAGTCATCTTAAATGACCACCTAACATGGGTGAAATTATCAAATCATCCCCAAAAGTAGAAAAGGTTAGAATTTACTATTCCACTAGAATCAGATGCCCCCTCAGGCTCTGCATTATTACCATTACCATCTACCACAAATTATTCTACTTCTGAGATTTATAATTGGGAGCAACCCCACTTTATGATGCACAAACCTCTAGCTCAAAATCAAAACATTTTAAAATAGTTGGTGATTGTTCTATTAAAGATCTCAATCGTGTATGTGATTAATATTTCAAAATAACTAAGGGAATCACTTTTTTAAGCCCTCTAGAGAACATATGAGTTTAGGATAGCAGCTTCTTCTTCTAAGGTATATTGAGTGGAGACCATTCTAATTAATTGCCATGACACCAGCTCATTAAATGACCTGGATTAAGAAAAGATCATCTAGGGACACATCATGTCCCTATATGTTTCTAACAGACTCAATAATGTTGATATCTAAAGGGCTATGATTGCTAATGGTTCTTAGATTGACCTTATCCCGATTATAACCTTTCAAAATTTGGTATATTATGAGAAATATTTATCTCTGATAAAGAAGTCCATTGAATTGTATGATAAGCATGATAAAATACAACTTGGGAAGATTAAGATCAAAACATATTTTAGGTATCTCACATATTATGTTATGTTCATGGTTTTCCAGCAAGAAACTGCATACAATTTCCTACTCAAAAAGCCCTAGCTTCATATCCATGTGGAAGTACCCTCAATATTCCATTAGTTTTTGAAATACCCCATCGATGGAAAGGTCAGCATAGTATATGGTGAAAGTTCCCCCTTCAATACATGTGAACAACTATATGTTGAGGTAGGTTTCTACAAAAATAAAGGAAAAAAACCAATAGTGGATAATGATATATAGTTTATAGCCCCCAATGGCTTGGGAAACACCCATTAATATCCCTAGATCATGATCGATAGTGACTATATGCTCCTTGTAAATTTTTTTGAGGAAATAGACCTAATATTAGATGTAAAAGACCATTCTGTCCCTAGTGACAGTATAAAAGACAATGAACTACGGGATCTCTTAACAATAACTCAGTTAGTATGTGAAGAAAATTTCTTTTGTCCTGGAATATCTCACCTCGACAGTGACAGAGATACCCCCAGATTTCAACCCTCGTCTAAAAATTCATTTATATAATCATTAGTAGAAGAAGAGGAAGATAGCCTTCAGAACACCACTTATTCATCTGAGGAGGGAGTCTCTAAAACCATTAACGATCTTAGGAAGGAAAATCTAGGAACAAAAGAATACCTAAATCCTACATTGATTAGTAAATCCATGCCTCTTGAGGATAAATATTTATACATCACATTTATAAAGAAACACCGATATGTTTTCTCATGGAAATATAAGAAATTCTTTGACTGAATTCTGATGTGGTTATGCACTATCTTAGGTTACCCAAGGACCATCGAGGCTTCAAGTAGGTATCTAAGAAGATGCACCTATCTCATGAAACCAATATATAGGAGGAAGATAAAAAATTTATCAAATACAACTTTATCCAATAATTGAAATACCCATGATGGATTTCCAACATCACCCATGTTATGAAAAAGAATGGGAATATTAGGGACTACATCAATTCTATAGACCATAATTGACATTTCCCAAAAAAAAAGACATTCCATTTCCAATAAAAGAACTCTTTATTGATGAAATTTATATATTCTAAACCCTTTCCATCATGGAATGTTATTTAGGATGAAATTAAGTAATGGTGACCCCTAAAGGTGAGGAATCCACTTCTTTCAAAGCACCCCAGAGAATATTTTTCTATGAGGTCATTCCCTTTAAGTTAAATAAAACTAGCACAACTTATCAATGGTTCATGCATCATATCTTTAAAAATATCTTGGGATTAATCATCTAATCATATGTTGACGACCTAATAGTCAAATCCCAATATTCATGTGATCAATTCATGGATCTTCAAATAGTCTTCTACATGATGTGAGAACACAGTATCAAGATAAATCCATTGAAATGTGTTTTTGAGGTATCATCATAGAAGTTACTTAGATTTGTAGAATTACACCATGGAATCGAGGTTGACACTGAAAAGACTAGTGTTATTCTAGAAATTTCAACCCTTTGAAATCTCAGAGAACTAAGGGGGTCTAAGGGAACCTCTCCAACATTCGGCATTTCTTAGCTAACATGGAAGTAAAAGCTCTCACCTTCACCAAGCTAATGGAGAAGGGAATAACCGATCAATGGAATGGGGACTTACCATAAGCCTTCAACAGTCTTTAATAGTACCTATTAAACCCATCAGATCTAATCCGACCTGTGGAAGTAAATCCAATCATATTGTTTTTGGCGCTATGGAATTCTCACTAGGAACCCTTATAACATAGAAGAATAAAGTAGGAAATGATAATGGTATCTACTACCTCAATTGAATGATACTAGGTACCAAGACCCAATACTTTTATGTAGAGAATAACTTCTTCTCACTTGTTTTTGCAATACAAAAGATAAGGCATTACTTATAGCACCATGAAGTCCATATGGTCTCTAGTATAGATCTTCTCAAGTACATATTTGTATTTACTATGATGATAAGTCCCTTTTCCTGATGGGAAATTATTCTAAAATAATATGATATTCAATTCTTGTCATGAAAATAGGTGAAGGGGAAAACCCTGATAGATTTCCTCATGGAACATCCCACCCTATAAATTACACCACTGGACACTGAACTTCTGGAATAAAATGTTTTCTATTCCCATGAAACTATTTGGACAAGGGATATGTATTTTGATGGTTCCTCCTAATGTATTATCGACAATATAATAAAAAACCTAAGACCCAACTAGGTCATCTTAGGGGTTGTGTTTGTATCTTTAGATAAAGAGATTTTTTCCTACTCCTTCTCACCATCTAAAGGAAACATGAATAATGAGGCTCAATAAAAATCCCTTAGTACTAAAATGGATGTATCCCTACAACTATAGATATCCTACTTGAATATCATAGGGGATTCTAAGCTAGTGATAAATTAGATCAATGGAAAATATTCCATAAAAAATGAATAACTAACCACTCTCATTGGCTATGTCAGGGGACTAATGGAACATTTCCCTTTTGATCCAAAATTTCATCATGTACCCTAATCAAAAAATACATTCACTATAAATTGGCTAATGCATCTATAGTTCCCATCCAACCTGGCCAGGGAGAAGAAATCTTCTACATCATGCATCAAAGAGTGGTATCATAGATCTCCATCTATGATGTGGGAGAAATAAAATAGGTCAGCACTACCCCAGAGCATGATGAACTGATATCCACCCTTGGATGGACTGATCCCATAATCGGTTATCTCCAAAATGGTACTCTCCCAATAGATTGATCTAGAAGGGAATAGATTAGTTGGTGATCGGTGAAATTTACCTTGTGGGATGGTCTGAATTGGAAAGAAACCCTATTTTAGTGAGGCTTTGAGAAAACCACTTTAGATGAATAATAGAGAAAAATATTCCTTCCATCATTGAAGAAGTCCACACAGGTTCTTATAGAACTCATAAATATGGGACAAGGATCTCCCAATAAATTAAGTGGCTAGGTTACTACTATAAAACCATGATATAGGACTATGTGGAAGTTACATGGAAATTTCATGCATGCTATATCCATGTAAACTTCATCTATAAACCCATGGAATTTCTGCATACAAATAATTTTTTTTGGTTTTATTCATATGGGGAATAGATATTATGATTCCATATCCTTCATCCACATCTATGTAGTTGAAATAAATCCTTAGTTCTACCAAATTCTTCACCAAATGGGATGTGGCACTAAGCATCAATGAAGTTGAGATGAAGAACATCATTAACTTCATAAAGTCCCATTTCATCACCAAGTTTGGTGTCCCTCACATGATACTGAAAGACAATGAAACCATCTTCTATTCAAAAGTGTTTAAAAAGTATTAACAGGAGTACAACCTTGAGTCCACTCACTCAACCTGATATCATGCAGTGGAAAATGGACATATGTACTTTCAATAAGAATTTTTCAAATATACTTAAAGAGATGGTGAGTAAGGATATGAAGTCCTAATAAGAAAAACTCCACCAAGTTTATGGTCCCATCATACCACCATGTAAACTCATACATAATAAATGCCATATTAATTAGTGTATGTTACTGAAGTAGTGTTTCCCATAGAATTCTAACTTCCTTTATTCTGAATATCCATTCACATACAACTCTCAGATGATGAGAATTTGAAAAAACAGTTAAATGAGCTGGAGAAAATCGATGAGACCACGTTACATGTTGTGTACAACCTTGAAATCTATTAAAATTAGATCGCACAAGCCTTAAATAAAAATGTCCACCTCCATTCATTCCTCCAAGGATAACTATTGTTGGTTCTTAGAACCTCAATGATACCAAGAAAGAATCCTCCAATGATGGAACCCAAATATGAAGGGTTGTATATCATACAAAAGTTTTATCAAAACGAAGCTTATGAAATGGACACAATGGAAAGGGAATGTGTTAAACCTCCCTCAAATGAAATATTTCTTAGTAAATACTTTTCATAGATGACATCAAGAAATTTATGTCCAGATCTCATGATGTTAAACTATACAAGAGGGTTCCTAGCAGTAAGAAATTAAAATTCCCAACATCCCCTGTCCTTACGGCTTGACATTAAACTTCATGGAAAATGTATTTATCATGTGATATTAAATTGTATGAGAGAGGTCCTAGAAGAAATACATTAAACTATACAGTGTCTCTTGTCCTTATCATTTGACATTAAACTCTATATAAAACATACTACTCACATGATGATAAACTATACAATAGAATTTCATGATGTAAGATTTAAATTTCATAGAATTCTTTTTTCATTACAGAATTATGTTAAACTAAGTGGAAAATATCCTGACCACAAGATGTTAAATTTTACTATAGTGGTCTTGGAATCAATATATTAAACATTATAGAATATCTTTTCCTTACTATATGACATTAAACTTCACGAAACAATTCCTGATCAAATTATGTTAAACTATATGAGAGAGGCCCTAGAATTAATATATTAAAATATACAGTATCTCTTGTCTTTACTGCATGAAATTAAACTATATGGAAAAGTTCCTAATCACATGATTAAAAATAAATATGAGAGAAGTCGTGATAGAAGTATGTTAAACTACCCAACATCTCTTGTTCTTACAGCAAGATGTTAAACTACACAGAAAACATCATGATCACATGAATTTAAACTATATGAGAGAGGTCATGGATGCAAGAGGTTAAAATACACAGTGTCTCTTATCCTTACCACATGATTTTAAAGTACAAGTGAAATTTCCTAACCACATTATGTTAAACTATTCCATGAATTTCCTGGAAGCTAGACTTTAAACTGCATGGCATCTCTTATCTTGAACACATGAAATTAAACTATATGAAATAGGTCCTTACCATATGATGTTAAACTGTACAGAATACATCCTCACTGCATAATTCTAAATTGCATGGGTTTCATTATCTCACTAATGATCCATCGCACACAAGATAGATCCGTGTGAGAGAAAGATGAAATTCCCTTATCCCTTTCTGAGTGTTAGATCCACAAAGTGCATATCTTTATCCAAGAAATACGTGTGGATTGATTTTTACCATCATAGGATTCATAAAATTCCCAGAACCTCATTCTTGGACCTAGTGAAAACATTTCTATTCTTTGACATTGATTCACCTACATCCTCAATGAAAGACGTTAAACTTCATGGTTCCTATCCTTCCCTCATGACACTAAAACTTGACTAGTTTTCCAGAACGACATACATCTTGATTCATATTACAATGAGATATATAGTGATTCCTAGATTCCATATTCTTGTTTATCCACCACATGATACAAAATTACCAATTTCTATTCTCTAACTCAATCCATGTTCTAAAAGGAACCCTTTCCATTCCCTATTTCTCACACTGAGTGTGGCTTAGGTGATCTTAGTAATTTTGGTATGGGCTTCCCACATGAACAAGGCATATCAACTCATGACAGGGTTATCATGATCCTAAATGCAATACATTAAAAATCACAGCATGATTCCATCCCACATGACGTTAAAATTCATTGTTGATGTCCCTTGAAAGATATAACATAGCACATTCCTATGGAACTCGCTTGAGAGGAATATTATTATTGTTGTTGGTCTCCCACCACAACTTCATTCAAGAACTATGTGTGACTTGATTCCATTAATCACATGATTTATTATGAAGCATGTATCTCCAATGCCAAGTTGAGTCATAAAAAATAAAAATAAAAAACACCCCCAACCGTACATATGTGTCAGACCCACACAAGGAGATCATATTCAAGAACTAAGTGAGACTTTATTTATGCCATCATAGAACGCATAGTGACACCCTAACCTCCATTATTGGGCCCACTCACAATGCCCTTTTTTCACATCAAGGATCCCACATCCTTTCCACATGATGTTAAACTATAAAGTTTGTCAATAACTATGTATGTCTTAATTCCTGCTATCACATGATATGTAGTGATGTTTGCACCTGTAATCCCAGGTCTATCTACAACTATCCATAGGAAAAATGTACCATTTTCAAATGGGTAAGACCTATTTAAGGTGTTTCCCATTAAAGAACTATGTGGGGATTGATTACTATCCTCACGGGATATATAGTGATTCTCGGGTCTCTTATCATTGGTTCTAGCCAGGATAAAACATAAAAGTCTCCCATATATACATATAGGTTTGACCTGCACAGGTAACTTCTATATATCCTAGTTTCATGATGTTAAACATCATGATAAAAGAGTAATAAACCACTTTTAAAAATGGGTTTGACTCATGTAGGATAATTTTTATTATTTATTAGTCAGATCTATGTGTGAATTATTTTTTCACGTAATACATCTTAAACGATTTCTCACATCAGTTCCCACATCCTTTCCTTAAGATGTTAGACCACAAGGAGACAAATAATTCCTTAACTAAATATGTTAAATAGAAAAGATAACTTCATGATCACATGACATTAAAACTACACAATGAATATATCCCACTAAATGACATTAAAATGTGCAGTTCATCACCCATTACCATTCATTTTCAAAGGACCACAAGATCCTTACCCCGATCAACTAGATTACATGGTTCATCCATCATCTTTCAAGCCCCTCAATTAATATATCACACTTCATGTATTGATAACATAAAGTTTCCACAAATAATTCATATCCCATATAAATTAAAATAGATATCTATGGTTAACCATGATATTGATTCATAAGGGCTCATAACTACCAACTAGAGACACCCTTGATCTATAAGAAGGTCTTTCTGATCCCTGTGATCCAAACATCACCGTGGATGAACTCAAGACATGAGGGTGTTCTGGGCCATCCCAGGTATGATTGTTCCAAATCATTACTCATAACATGAGAACCATGATTCATGATTTACGACATTTTCATCTCCCACTTAGAAGGATGTTTGAGTTCTCTTTCCCATGGGTATCCTAATTATGCTCTTGTGAAACATCTCCCTAATTTTAGGTCCATGTACATCATGACCTTAAACTGTCTTCACATTGGTCAAAGATGTACGATGTCAAAAATTTGGCCTTTGATGATACAAATGGAAATACCATAAACTTTTATCGAAAGAGACAAAAAACATGGTAGCCTGAAAACATGCAAAAGGCTTCCAGAGAAAATCCAAGACCCCACTCACTAAACTATTCATTTCTATAGTTTAGGAAAAAATTATGGCACAAATTAACCAGGCATAATGCTCATAGATCCTACTTTTAAAAACTAGTAAAATTAAATCCATGCTCGTTGGACCTCCTAATCTAAAAATAAGTTATAATAATGGTTTTTCAATTTTCCTCACTATGATAACACATTTAGTAGGCACCGATATAAAATTTTTTGGGATCAAACACTTCTTTGATTTTACTCTTTCCACAAATCACACATCGTGATTTTAGCACCTCAGATCACCGTAAACCCTCCACAACCCTTGGAAAAGGATACCCAGCTATAAGGGATAATTTTCTGACTTTTCATGTACTCATATGGATCCTTTATATACACCTATGGTCATCCACCAAATGTGTCACTCTACAGAAAAGGATTTCTGATCTTTGTGATCCATGACATCAGTCTGGTAGAACCTAGCTCCTAAATGTGTTCTGGTCCATTCCTAGCATCATTTTACCATATCATCCTCATGACATGGGCACTTTGGACCATGATTTACAATAATAAGAACCATACTATTCAATCCAATTTGACATCCTGATGTTATGTCAATTGGGTTTTTACCCTTTCTCAAAGTTGAAATGTGAAACACCATTCCCAAACATTTTGATGGCCCACACCCCATGATTCAAAACCACAGTGTGTAGGGTCTAAGATTTATATAAGATATGAACTACCCTAGTGTTCCATAACCATTCCTCAATAGATTTTCCTCTATACCCAACTTCATCTCTTGGATTATTGAGTCTTCGAAATTCTCTCATGGCCCTTGGAAAAGAGTATAGATCATATTTTCTAGACCATGATAACGATGCCTAAGGAATTTGACCTACCAACGGAAGTCATACCCTTATTATATGAAAGGATCTCTAGTACTGATGAGAACAAGTAACCCCTTGGTGGATTTGGGTACCTTAGGGTGTTCTCATTCATCCTCTACATGTCTACCACATTCCTTATTCCTCAACTCAAAATTTGGGGTTATGAATAAATTATCCACATTCTAAATATCTAAAGACATGTATCATCGATATCATTTCTCCATCAATAGATATTACAACTTTAAATCTCCCATGGCCCTTTGAAAAGAGTGGGGAAACCTCTGTTTGAGTGTGCTACTGATGCATAAGGTCTCTAACTAAACAACCTATGGAAACTCCTCCTTTTAGGAATGGAACTCCAACACTCATGAGATACATAAACACCACAGTGGAACTGAGAACCTTTGGGTGTCTTGCGTCATATATTGTCTATATTACCAATTTTCTATATCCAAAAATCATGTATTGATAGTGATACATTAAAATACATGGTGTTTGAAGTCTTGACAGCAAGACATTAAACTTCATGGAATCTCAAAGATCCAAGATGAAACACCATGAACTACATTAATAGAAGGTCCAAGATAAAAGACACTAAACTACAGTTATAGAATATTTGATATAAAAGACCCTAAAAAATTGATATAAGTTCTGACCTAAAAGATCATAAACGACAATGATTGAAGGTATGGGTTAAAATAACATAAACTACAGGGATAGAATGTCCAAGCTAAAAGACCCCAGATTGCAGTGATAGAAGATATGATCTAAAATACCCAAAACTAAAACAATATAAGGTCTGAGATAGAAGACCCAAAAACTATAGCACAACATCAATTTAGTCTGTAATAATGAAAATAATCTTGTGAGGACCACCATATGGCCTTAGCAAAAAATCATGTTATGCTCTCCAATCCCATAAAATTTGGAAAATTATAGAGAACTCTCCCTCCGAGCAATATACTCATCCCAATTATCCTTTTTTGAATTAGGTAATAACCTGATAAATGGAGTAGATACTTCAGTATGGAATCTCATGTTGGTGGGAAATCATGAGAATTCCTTGAAAAAAAATCATGTATGATTTAAATATTCAAATTGAGACATTCTGGTTTACTTGATATTATAAAATGGATGGGTATCCCTGGTGGATGATATTACATTAGATCAGTGAAATGTAATGCACATAATAAATTAAATAAAAATAGATGAAAACATATAAAGTTTAGGTGATTCATTCAATGATAGCATATAGGAGGAGGGATCTCCATATTACAAAGCCTCTCCGAGTTTTTAGGGAAAACCCGCATTTTTAGAGAACACAAGATACTGAGGGATAACATTACAATTATTGAAAATCATATCCCTATGGTTATATGTGGAATAGGATGTATGATGAGATATGGAATCCATCTATGCAAAATTAATAAGCATATTTCAAATGAGCAAAAGGACCATCAAAATAAATGCACAACTCTAGAGGTATCATATGAATCATCTTACCCATAACGGGATTCAAGATTAAAAAAATAATTCACAAATTTCTTAGCCTATAAATGATCTTGTGGACCATATAAACCCATAAAACATCATGCATCAACTCAATCACTCACAAGAATCGTGATCTTGTGACCCTCACATGGTCATGAAAACTGTATAATAGTCAAGTGGTCATGAGACTAATCCAATAAATCTTGAAAAATCATCAAATACAATCACGCAAGATCTATATCCAAGGTTAAACCAATTATCAAAGAAATTTTTTTGGCTTATTTGAATAAGCACCTAGTAAAAGAAGGACTTTCAAAGTAATATCCATGAAACAGTCTCACAGTGAGGTCTCACGATTAGTTATTATATAAGATCTTGTCAATAAGACATGTGATAGAGGTATATCACTAGAGCACTAGGATTTGGGTATCTAATGAATGAGCCTCCCCCCATTCCCCAATTTATAGGTTCTTTTACGAAATACCAAAGGTCACCTAGTGGACCAAGCATCACCCAAAGACACTGATTGAAAATGGGGAAAAATCCTAGAGTGGGGATTTACTTTATTCAAAATAGATCCCTTTTCCCCATGGAAATTTCTCTTAAGGGGTTGGGGTTTTTTGATTCCCATAAAATAAGACATGGAAAATTCCCAAGGTAATAAATTCTGGATGCATGGGTATCTGTTTCCCTAATAAACAAAGTAACACTATTGTAGAAAACTTTTTTACAGAGGTTATTTTTTATTTTTTACGTCGGATTTTGGTCGACGTTATTACAAGAGACGTTATAAACATCATTTTTGTACATCGTTTATTTTACAACTGACGTAAAAAACACAAATCCATAGTGTTTCTCACATCGATTGATAAAAACACGATGTAGAAAATTCTTTGGAGTCATGTTTCATAAAGTCGGTTATTTAATAATGGACGTGGTATAACCCTTTCACGTTAGTTATTATATAATCGATGTCATAAATCACTCCTCTGAAGCATTTCTCATGTCAAGTATTTTTATAAACGACGTGACAAACCTGTCTGCCAAGTGGTTTCCAACTTCGGTTATATAATAATAGATGTGAAAACATATCTTTGACGTTGGTTATTTTATAACCGATGTAAAAAACTATCCATTTCGATTTATTATGTCGGTTATGAAATAACCTACGTAAAAACCATTTCCCATGAATTTATTACGTCAGTTTCCAAATAACCGACATTAAAACCAATCCCAGTGCATTTTTTATGTCGGTTATGAAATAAGGGACTTAAATAATAATTTTTTTAAAAAAAACGATCAACCACTGCTATGCCCAACCAAAATATCTGAAACAGACCAAAAACGTTACCAAAAATAGACCAGAACCCCCCCCCCCACTAGACATCCCCCACCACTGATAAACCACTGCTATGCCATATCAGAAGACCTGAAACAGACCAAAAACAGACCAAAGTAGACCAAAACCCGACCAAAAATAGACCAGAACCCCCCCCCCCCCCACCCCACAATACAGCCCCCACCACACCCATGGACACCCACCCCATTGGACACCCCCAGACCAAAAAACAGACCAAAACCCGACCAGAACCCCCCCCCCCCACCCACCTCATTGGAAAGCCCCCATCACACCCCTAGACACCCCCACAACCATAGACTTCCCCCACCCCCTGGACATCCCCCCAGACCCCTAGACAACCCCCACCCCCCAGGACCCCCCCCCCCACACCCCTGGACAGCCCCCACCCCCTGGACAGCCCCCCACACCCCTAAACAAACCCCCACACCCCTGAACAAACACCCACCCTCCTAGCCCCCCACCCCCTAGATAGCACTCCCACACCCCTGGACAGCCCTTTCACACCCCTAGAACCCCCCCCCCCCCCCCCCCACACCCCCACCACCACCACTGGACAGGCCCCAGCACACCCCTGGACACCCCCACACACATGGACTACCCCCCCCCCCCCACCCCTGGGACCCCCCCACCCCCGGACTGACCCCACCCCCTGTACACCCCCCCACACCCCTGGACACCCCCCCCCCCTCATGGACACCCCCACCCCCTGAACAGCACTCCCACACCCCTGTAAATCCCTTCCACACCCCTAGAACCCCCCCCCCACCCCACCCCACTGGACTTCCCCCACCACAACCCTGGACACCCCCCCTAAACTGCCCCCACCCCTGGGACTACCCCCCACACCCCTGGACAACCCCCCCCCCCCACCCCTCTGGACACCCCACCCCCTGGACAGCTCCCACCACACCCCTGGACACCCACCCCACTCGACACCCCCAGACCAAATACAGACCAAAACCCGACCAGAACCCCCCCCCCCCCCCCCGCTGGATAATCCCCACCACACCCCTGGACACCCCCCACACCCATGGAATGCCCCCCCCCCCACCCCCTGGACAGCCCCCCACACCCCTGGAACCCCCCCCCCCCCACTCATGGATTGTATGAGCCTCCAGAATATATGTGATCATGAGACATTAATATGGTCATCCAAAAGAACTATACACATTTCATGTCCTACTTCCTATCCCATGAATACCCTATGATAATGTCTCCTTTTTCTTATGGTGGATTCTAGATGAGATCCCCCGTGTCACGTGACTTGTCAATCGATAGATTCCTGACAATCCATCCAAGGATACATGGAAAATAAGGAAGAAAATATAAAAATGTGGGAGCCTTTATCATCCATAAACATCATGAAATGCAACCATGTGGTCTTCAAGATGTCACGGAAGCCCTAGTGACATATCTTCTTTATCTCACAAGATCTTATTGGCATGTCACCCTCGTCACATAAAGGGACTCAGACATGCCTAAGAGGTCTTGCACTCACCCTTTGGATCCAAATAAAAACAGAGGGGTTTTACCAGGAAAATTATCACACATCACCACATGACCCTTTATTGGTAACAATAAACATCACTGATGGGGAGATTTATTTTCTTGAATAACACTCATTCAAACTAACGATATCCCTAGCCTTTTTAAAATTAATAGGTGAAAAATGGAAATGAAAGGAGTTTTCTGTGAGGTCAAATATGATGATTTCATGAGAATGGAGTTATATGGAATATGTGATCACCATTGATCATGTGATTCCCCCTAAAAAATCCATCTTAATCTCATGAATTCCCCTCTAAATTCACACTTTTCTCATAGAAGTTCTCGGATAAAGCATATCAGATCACACAAAATCCTTTTAGTATGCACCCAAATCTCACGAAGCCCCTTTGACATGTCAGCCTGTCCTTGTAAAAAAAACTTTGGCTTGTCCACATGACTAATCAAGACTCCTATGATTATCCAATAACCAATTATAGGGGCATTGATGGGATGTTTTTGCAGTCTCTAAAAATCATGTGATGCATCCGGGATGACCTATGATAGGATCTCATGAAACGGGTGACACCAAATACCTCCACTAACTCCATCCTAGGTATTTGAAATATGAACCAGGAAATGTGGTGTATAATTGGGGTGGAGATGCATACAAATAACCTACCCCAATATGAAAAAAGGTTGCCTTGGATCCATGCACCGATGCACCCAGGAATCAATGTAGACTTCTCAGATCAGCAAATCTCACGATCTCCAAGGTTTTTTGTCATGTAAAATACATGAAACAATTAGAGGATCATAAATAAGTCATATGATCTTCACATGATCACATTATATCATGTAAATTACTTCTGGTGGATTATGTGATGAACACCCTTCGTAGATGCTAAATCATGTGAGACCTAACAAAGCTAACACAAAAAAAATATAAGGAATGGATGAAATAAAATGTTGGAACTAAGATAAATAATGATATAAGACTTATGAAAATAACTTATACACTAATCCTCATGCAATTTTCATGAACCATCTAGGTCATAAAACATCACCATGACATGTTGACCAGATCATATGATGTCTTCCTTGGTATATAATTTGGATCATGTGATGTCATTTGGACATGTCAAAGATAGTAGAGGATTCCATATAGTCATACCACCCAAGTCTCAGGAATACCTATAGGATTTCCATCCAATCCTTATGAAATCATCTATATGTTTCACCCAAGTCTTGTGGTGAAAAAAGTGGAGGTCATTTGGGATCTACAGTAGAACCACTGCATGTTATGTGACTAAAAACATCCAATGGAAAAGTTATCTAATTCATGTGGAATCATCCATAAATGTCAAAAAAATTGAAATATCCTCCGGATAAGTCAATCAGGTTATGTGACATCCTCCAGACATTTTAGTTAGCTTTTTCAATGAGACCAGGATAGGTAATTTGGATCATGTGACACTCTCCAAGAATTTTATACAAGATCATGTGATGTTCTCCAGAAAAGTCATCCTTGATCTTGAAATGTACGTCATACATGCCATTAATATTATATGATTTACCTCATACAAGTAAAATGGATCATGTTATTTTACATGAAAACGTCCAAAATATAATTAGACATGTCGATGCATCCTATGAAATTTTTGGTAGATAGTAAATGCATGTCAGGTAGAGAATCAAGAAGGTCAGGCATACAACAAGGCCCAAAAAAATAAGAGCATTGGGATATGATAACTTTTTCATGCCTCCATACCATGAAAAATTCAAAGCTTAATCTTTGACTAGTGGAATGATATAACTGTCTCCACATAAGGGAAACCTCAGTGTATAAGCCCTGATGAATTTAATCTTCTTGAACTTTGATTTCACTAATAACCATGATTCGTAGGACACCTTCCTAAGGTATGGTCTCATATTGTCATACACTTTAATGTAAGTTACCCCATGTCTCTAACATTTCAACCATCAAAACCCAATCATTCACATGGGATGATCAATTTATCTCATCCATCGGTGTAAAAAGAAGTTAACTGAACTACAAGAACATTGATTACTCTAAAATCCTATGGCCCAATATTCATATTAATCATCCAAAGGTTCATCCATGTAAAAATGTCCTGAATCCATATGCAGTGATATTGATTACTTGATATCTATGTTTTCTCATAGTAATCAGGGATCACATGGGATTATGGAGTTTCAATGTTCATAACATTCACATCATGAATCTCCACCATCCAAGGATATCATAGTTTGTCATCCCCAATCAGCAGCATGATTTTAATAATCCCATATAAGGATATATACCTTGGTTCAAGTGCCAAGGGAATGATTTAACTATGATGAATATGATTTCTACCGTAACCAGGATACATAAGATGCCTCCTCGAGGTTTGAGCTCAAATACTGGTTTCCTAAGTGCATGTATGTATTTACTTTCTGAAAGACATTAAACTACATAGATTTAACAAACTATGTGGGTTTTTATTCTTACTATAAATAGGATACATAGGACACCCCATAATATCTCAATCCCATCCTTGACATACTAAATGCCTCTCTGCAAGGCATCAAATTCCATAAATTCCAAGATATATAGATTCAATGTATAAGAAGATACCTATTAAAGAGAAGTGGATATAAGACCATGGATACATATAGATGGATTCACCAATAAGATCCTCCCTTTTTCATATGAAATGATTTAACCTATGATCATTTTTTAGGGTAACTGGTCACGTATCAGGATTTGGAAGAGATTCAAGAACATATCTTAAATCTATAAGAGAGTCTCAAAATAGAAAACAATCTCCCCTTAAAGTGTGTGTTGATCCCAACATCCCATCCTTTAAACCAATGTGAGTTCCTAAGTGTGATTGGGTTTGAAACCCCAAAAGACCACCTACCTTTATAAAGAATGTTTATACAGAATTATGGATGTCAGAGCCATTGGGTGATTCCATTAGAGATAAAAATAGTAATCCCAAGTTGAATTATTGTAAAAGACATTAACCCCAACCACCACCCCCCCCCCCCACAATCAAAACATTAGGCCAAGACAAACACGTATTTATGAAAAAAAAGTGGTGAACTCGATGTGAAATCATTTCACCATGGAATATTTTTCACTAGATAAAAAGAAATAGATTCACCCGTCCTTATCAAACCATTTTATTCCTTTCACATGGGTGGTACTTATCATATTTCCATAGAAATAGCTTTGAATGATAACATGAATCATATTTAATTTCCAAATTTCCAAAGGAATTAAATACTCACCATCAAGAAATTTATTTGGAGAAATCCATCATTCATTTGGGGGCCCTCCAATCCACTTATTGTTGAGTAATAGATCAATGAAATGGAAAATATATTTTCCATTCTATAGTGATTGGATCATGATAATTTTTTGTTTTTATTGGGTATCATTTGGAAGCTGAATTTTATCAATGGTGGAATTTTATTATGAATATGAGTATGGATGGAGAAATTAACTCCATGAAATTATAAGAATTTAAAAAGGATTTTTTTCAAAAAGTATTGTACGCAAACTATTTACACCAAAATGGGGATGGTATTCATGGAATTAAAGTATAAGTATGATGAATCCACTGGATCCTATGAGGAAAATTTCACTAGACTTTCAATGTCTACTTCTATTTTTATCATTGAACATGAAAGAAAAATTGATCATTTCTTTAATAGTTTAAAACAAATTCCTTGAAAGGAATTTTATATAAAATAATTTAAAGCAATAAATAATTCATATAATTTTATCTAAAGGTATAAAAAGAGGGTATATAATCTCATTGTTCTTTTGGTTTTTGGGACAAGAATGTAAAATTTCTTATGCATGGAGATAATAATAATAAAACCCATGGAGGAAATAGAATTAATGTTACTTTATTCTAAAAAAGTTAGAAGAATCATAGGTGGAATTTTATACAAGGAATAGGTAAATTATTCATTTTTGGAAAATAAAGTAATTGAGGAAATGCATATCTTAGTAATTTTAAGAAGTTATCCAATGAAATGAATAGAGATAAATCTCAACTGAATGTGCCACCCACACTCTAATGTTATATTTGAAAGGAGTCTAGAAATTACACCAACTAGTGCCCAAATACATGTTTTAATGATGATAACCAATTCCAAAAACCTTATAATCCAACGAAAAAAATGGAAGACTCTGGAATAAAAAATTCTAATGTGGGTAACAGGAAAAAATTGGTAAAAATGTACACTTATCATTAAATCTAGATCAGATTATATCTTATTTGATTCAGGATCTAACCACTCTTTTATATCTCAATATTATTTTTAGAGTATCACATAACCACTTCAATGGTAAGATATTTACATATTGGTGAAAACCCATAATTTAACAATGATTGTGTCTCTAGTCTATAAATCCTCCCTAATATAAGTTTGTGGGAATGTGCTTCATGAAAATATTGTTATTCTCCCAATAGTATAATTTATTTCAATTTTGGGAATGGATTGGATCTCTCTATATAGATAACATATAAATTATCAAGGAATGAATGTCTTATTTGATATGGTGAATCAACCTACAATCATCTATTGATTTTAGAATGAACATGAACTTCCAATGAAAATTAATTGCATAATATGGGTCTTAATACCTATTCATGATAGTATTTATCTCAAATTTTTGGGGAGAAACTCAATATTAAATATATTTCAATATTTTGGAATATGTGTAACACCCCAAGCTTTTACGGTACGTTTCCCTTTGAATAATGAAATAGCTTGGATTGTAAGCAATTTCAAGATTCTAACACATCGTGACCAATCAAACTAGACCTTATGAATAGTAATACCCACTTTTTGAAATTTTATAAATTTTATCTTTCAAAATGGACTTCATTTTTGGATTCGGAATATTGAAATTAGCCTAGGGTGAATTTTTGGTATTTTTCTGAAAACATTCAATTTTTGATAAATAGTTATTGGTTGAAACCGACTCTTTATTTGAATAATTATTTATTTTATTTAAATTTATTTTTGGTCAAAATAGATACATAATACCTATATATGTTCAATTTAATTCATTGGAGTTAGTTTATAATAATTTTAGACATATAAAAATTTTATTGAACTTTTCACCGTCTTTTACCCCTCTCCTAGGAGAATTTGCAAATTCACATAAAACATAATTTTACCACTTCTCTGAGTGGAATTTTGAAAATACAAGAGACAAGGTTAATATCAAGGAGTAAAATGTTGTTCAATAAGATAAAAATATATTTTTTTTAATAGTAACTTTTTACTTTTATTTACAACGGTAAAAAGTAAATAGGGTAATTAAGGGTAAAAATAAAATTATTATTACCCTAACACATTTCCTAATTCTATTGGACAAGAATAATTCGACCAAAAAACCTTAGGAATAAAATATGGACCTCTTTGGTCCACTTGGATTAGATTAGGACATTTATTATTATTTAATTCAATGAAGAGTTAAAAGAGTTAAAATCATAGTTCAATAACTAAAACATTTTTAATATACAGTTATACATAAGATAAATTCGATTATAAATATTAATTATAAATATAAAAACATTTCCTACATAATGGTTTTTTATTTAATATTTTTAGACATTAAATAATTTAATTTATTTATGACACAATGGTGATGCAGTAATTACCAATTAATGAAATATGAAAATATTTGATATTATAAATATCCAAATAAATGTAATTTGAGACTTTTTCGGAATTCCAATAATTTTATAGGTTAATATGACATATTATTATTGGTTATATGAATTTTATTATAAGTAAAAAATATGTTATTAATTTATCAAAAACTAAATACCCAATATTGTCAAAATTGACATAAAAGAGTTTTTAAAACAAATATTATATTATTAATTGATATTATATTCCTAAAAATATAATGTTCGGAAAAAGGACTTATATAATGATAGTTTTATCATTAATGGACCACTTGGGGTTATCTTGGAAGTATATAGTAAGTTTATAAATGATATAATATAAAAATACAAAGAGACATGGTAAATGTCAAACTATTTAACTAAGAGTTAAATCTAAAAGATAAGGTAACTATAGTGATCCAAACCTAACTAAAATCTATTGGTTGAGTGTTTTTAGACCCATAACCACCTTAGTCTTTGAATAATCCACTTTGGAGCCATTATAAATGGAATAAGAATTTATTATAGATTAATACTTTAAGTTTTTTCTAAAGAGCCCCTCCTCCCCCTTATAAAAAGACACCACTTATAACCAATTCCTCACACCTCTCAAGCCTTTTGGATCCAAAAACCTCTACCTAATTAAGCTAAATACATACATATCCTCCTCCTAGAATTATTAACTTAGTCAGAAGGCACTTCAAGAGTCCTTTTTGGTTCAAACCAAAAGGAGTTACCCAAATTAAAGGTAACGATTTCTCTTAGCTTCTTTTCTTTTATTTTACTTCTCCAACCCCTAAACTCTTCTTATTATTTTATTTTGTAACAAAACCAGTATGATAAATATACTAGGATATTTTTATGAAAAGTATTCTAACTACACTTACACACACCTCCATCTAATGGGTGAATAATATAATGTTTCTGTGGATGGCAACCATACACCTCACAAAACAATGATTGTTCAATTATCTCCTACCACCATTCATGGTGGCCATTATGATGGAACTACAATTAAATATGATATTTATGATATTTATTTAATATATAATCTTCTTTAATACAACTTTATAGCATACCATTATTCGTTTCATGTTGTATATATATACGATAATTTCATTTGAGGAAGTGCGGACTACCGCCCCCTCAAAGTGATATGACTCGTTCATACCATACATGGAACGTATAAAGGATGGTGTTAATGAAATTAAGTAACACATATAAGATATTATATTATACTAGAATAATAATATACCTATTTATCATTTGGTTTTGATTCCTTTGAAAATAAAAAATGAAATGGAAGTAGTGTTCGTGCTTACGGACGGATTACCGTCTCCATGAACGCGATGAGATTCATTTCCTCATCATATCCATTCAAGAATAATTCTCATTTTATGATTAAAAATAATGTTTAAGGACTTTATATCATTATATATATTAATAATATACAACCTATCCATAAAAAACATGGCTTACGTAACAAAGAAAATAAGGGAAAATGAATCAGTTAACACCCGAAACAACGATAATACTAAAATATTATTGACAAAGAAATATTAAAAGATCATATATGATATCATATTTATGTATATGATTCTTGTATAATTTAATAACAATTATTTAACTATTATACAGGAGTTTAACCTACACTCTATTAAGGAAAAGTACAAGGTAATGGTTTATTTCACAATCTCTTCATTATCCGAGGTTGTTTATACGTAATTATCTTCTAGGACCTCTTTATCATCCACATCCATGTTTCTTAAAAACGTATTTCAAAAAATTCTTACTATTTTACAGAATACGGGTTAAATTCATTTATACCCTTGTTTTTCTTTTTATAAGAATTTTATAAAGGAATCTTTACGTCATTTTCTAAACAAGGACCTTTTTAACCTTTTCAACAAATTAAGGTAAGAATGACTTTTTTTAACTTATATTGTGGGTGCGTCTATTTTCCACCATTTTAAAATAATAGATTATTACCTTACATGATTATAAGAATATTTTCAAATTAAATGTTTTATTTTATAATTATGTGACTTTTAAATGATTTCAAAAAAAGATATTTTTCTCTCAAATAGATTTGATTTCATCTATGTCAACATCCTTTGATGAATTTTAAGCTTATTTGTAGATGATTTATTATAATACAAAACTTCCATATTGTATTGAAGTTTTTGTGATATGTTTGATTGTGGATGTGTTACTTTTATACCATAATGGTTTATGGAGAAAGTATTTACATTTCGTATGCTAGTTTTAATATGAATGTTTATGTTATGTTTAAACCTATTCATAAGAGGAATGCATTCGACTTAGTAAGTGACGGGTAGAGCCCGCTATAGCTCCTTTATGTATCGGTAGGTCTCATGAGACAAACTAGTTTCTAGTCACGAGGCCTTGAAAAAATCTTATTTGTAGTCTTGGCATGAGTCCTTGGCTACGTGGTTATGATCGTCTGGCATTATGCATTCCATCATTATGAAAGTGGTTATTGATGTTGCATGTGATTATTCGACTAGTAGAATATCCATGTGAATAAGTAAATAGAATTATTTAATTTTATTTCTGCCATATTATGCTGAAGATCAAGTTTAAAATGATTTTTTTAGTTATACATTACCTTAAATGTTTATGCTTATTTATGAAAGTTTCTGCTATATTGTTATCCTTACTGGGAATTTGAGCTCACCCCTTTCTATGTTTTATTTTTCCCAGGATGTGAAGAAGTATTGTATGAATTTCCTATAGGGATAGTATAAGGGGATATGAGTGTGGAGACAAAATGTTGATGTAGTTTTCACTTTATGATGTAATGTAAAATTTATGAATGTATATAGTAAGTTTATTAACTATATAATATAAAAATACAAAGAGACATGGTAAATGTCAAACTATTTAACTAAGAGTTAAATCTAAAGGATAAGGTTACTATAGTGATCCAAACATGTCTAAAATCTCTTGGTTGAGTTTTTTTCGACCCATAACCACCTTATACTTTGAATAATCCACTTTGGAGCCATTATAAACCAAATATGAATTTATTATAAATTAATACTTTAAGTTTTTTCTAAAGAGCCCCTCCACCCCCTTATAAAAGGACGCCACTTCTAAAAAATTCCTCACACCTGTCAAGCCTTTTGGCTCGTCCAACCTCTGCCCAATTAATCTCCCTACATCCCTATACTACTCCTAGAAGCCTTACCTTAGGCATAAGGAACTTCCAGAGTCCTTTTTGGATCAAACCAAAGGGAGTTACCCAAATTAAATGGAACGATTTCTCTTAGCTTCTTTTCATTTATTTTACTTCTCCAACCCCTAAAATCTTATAATTATTTTATTTTATAATAAAACCAGTATCCTAAATATAATAGGATATTTTTATGGGAATTATTCGAACTAAACTTACGCACACCTCCATCTAATGGGTGAAGAACATAATGTTTCTGTGGATGAAAACCAAACACCTCACGAAATGATGATTGTTCAATTATCTCCAACCACCTCCCATGGTGGCCATTATGATGGAACTATAATTAAATATGATATTTATGATATTTATTTTATATATAATATTATATAATTCCCTTTTATAGCATACCATTATTCGTTTCATGTTTTATATATATACAATAATTTCATTTGAGGAAGTGTGGACTACTGCCCCCTCAAAATGATATGACTCGTTCATACCATACATGGAACATATAAAGGATGGTGTTAATGAAATTAAGTAACACATATAAGATATTATATTATATTGGAATAATAATATACCTATGTAGCATTTGGTTTTTATTCCTTTTAAAATGAAAAATGAAATGGAAGCAGCGTTCGTGCGTACGTACGTATTACTATCTCCATGAACGCGATGAGATTCATTTCCCCATCATATCCATTAAAGACTAATTATCATTTGATTATTAAAAATAATTTTTAAGGACTTGATATCATTCTGTATATGAATAAGATACAACCTAACCATAACAAACACGGCTTACGTAACAAAGAATATAAAGGAAAACGAATCAGTTAACACCCGAAACAACGATAATACTAAAATATTATTAACAAATCAATATTAAAAGATCATATATGATATCATATTTATGTATATGATTCTTGTATAATTTAATAAAAATGATTTTACTATTATATAGGAGGTTAACCTACACTCTATCAAGGAAAGGTACATGGTAAGGTTTTATTTCACAATATCTTCATTATCCGAGTTTGTATATATGTAATTATCTACAGGGACCTCTTTATCATCCACATCCATGTTTTGTAAAAATGTATTTCAGAAAATTCTTAATATTTTACAGAATATGGGTTAAAGTCATTTTTACCCTTGATTGAAATTTTATAAGATGTTTATAAAGGAATATTTAGATCATTTTCCGAAAAAGGACCTTTTTAACCTTTCCTACAAATTAAGGTAAGAATGTATTTTTTATCTTATACGGTGGGTGCGGCTATTTTCCACCATTGTAAAATCTTAAAAACTTCCCTTAAAAGCTTATAAGAATAATTTAAAAGTAAATGTTTTATTTTATAATTATGTAACTTTTAAATGATTTCAAAAAAAAAGAGATATTTCTCTCAAATAGTTTTGATTTCATCTATGTCAACATCCTTTGATGGATTTTATGCTTATTTGAAGTTGATTTATTATGATACAAAACTTTCATATTGTATTGAAGGTTGTGTGATATGTTTGACTCTGGATGTGTTATTTTTATACCATTCATGGTTTATGGAGAAAGTATTTACATTTTGTATGCTAGTTTTAATACGAATGTTTATGTTATGTTTAAACCTATTCATATGAGGAATACATTGGACTTAGTAAGTGATGGGTGGAGCCTGCGATGGCTCATCGATGCGTCGGAAGGTCTCATGAGACAAACTAGTGTCTTTTCATGAGGCCTTAACAAAATTTTATTTGTAGTCTTGGTACGCGTCCTTCGCTACGTGGTTATGATAGTCTGGAATTATGCATTCAATCATTATGAAAGTGGTTATTGATATTGCATGTGATTATTCGACTAGTAGAATATCTATGTGAATAAGTAAATGGAATTATTTCATTTTATTTCAACAATATTATGTTGAAGTTCAAGTTTAAAAGTATTCTGTTTTATTTATAAAATGCCTTAAATGTTTATGCTTATTTATGAAAGTTTCCACTATATTGTTATCCTTACTGGGAATTTGAGCTCACCCCTTTATATGTTTTATTTTTCCCAGGATGTGAAGAAGTATTTTATAAATTACCTGCATGGATAGTATAAGGGGATATGATTGTGGAGAAAAAATGTTGATGTAGTTTTCACTTTATGATGTAATGTAAAATTTATGAATGTATCTAGTGTTTCCAAGGATACTAAACTATTCGGCCTTTCGAGACTTGATCTTTTGTGATCATGAAAATGTTATGTAATAATTCACCGACTCTGGGTAATTGGGTTCGGGGCATTACAATATGATTATGTATTTCATGAATCATTTCATAGTCTTCCCTTGAACTGTGAATTTGAGTTTTCAACAGAACTCATACATGCTGCTACACCTATTTCAAATAATCCTTATAGAATGGACCCAATTGAGTTGTAATAACTAAATAAGTAACTCCAAGATAATCTCAAAAAAGGATTAATAAACCCTATTTCATCACTATGGTTTTCACCAATTCTTTTTTTAAATAGTAAAAATGGGTCAATGCATCTTTTCATTGATTATCAGGTACTTGAAAATATCACTTTCAACAACAAGTATCATCTACCCTATATTGATTACTTTATTGATCTTCTAAATGGAGATCAATACTTTTCTAAGATTGATCTTTGATCTGGATATAACAAGTTAAGGTTCAAAAGGGTATATATACCTAATTGATCATTCAGTATAATGTATATACATTATGAATTTGTTGTGATACCCTTTGGATATACAAATTCCCCTACTATCATCATGTATCTAATGAATTAATTCTTTATAGATTTCCTTGATTAGTTTTTGGAGGTCTTTATCGATGTTATTATCATATATTCTAAGAGTAAGGAAGAGAATAAAGATCATTTGAGGATTGTGATCAGGACCTTATGAAAGGAGTAGTTGTTTTCCAAATTTAATGAGTGTGAATTCTTGAAATATAAATTATCATTCATGCGTTATAGAATTATAAGCAAGAGTATAATAATAGATCCTTAAAATATGAATGTTGTTGAGAAATTTCCCACACCATTCAATATGACGATGATCCATATATTTCTTATATTTTCTAGATACTATTTATGTTTTGTGATATGTTTCTCATGAAAATAAAATCCACTAACTATGTTTATGTAAAAGTGAGAAAAGTTACATTGGGAACGTGAATGTGAAAAAAAATTGGAGGTGACAAAGAGATGGTTTCTCAATGCACCAGTTCATACACTACACTATAGTAGAGAAGGGTTTTTTTATATACAGTGATGAATCAAATAATGTACTAGGATGTGTTCTCAGTTATAATTACATGGTATTAGCATTTGTTTCACTATAATTGATGTTTAATTATAAAAATTACTTGAAAAATGATTTCGATTTATAATAGGATTTTTTTCATTTAAAATTTGAATTTCATTCAACTTGGTTTTAAAAATTAAATTTCATCTATTTTATGAAATTTAATTACCTTATTTTGGATTGATTTTATTTAAATTTGTTTGATGAATGATGTTTTTTTATTATTGTGGGCATGTTGTTTGGACATCCTTCTTGGGTTGAACATCGGCATATTTACCAAGGTCAACTTTTCTCCCCTTATAGTATTTTTTTCTCTCAAATGTTCATCACTATTATTTTTGGATTGTCGTTTCCCTTTTTATTCTATGTGCCCTTTTTGGGTTGCTCAAGCATTTATGTGAAGGTCTGATCCACTATATGTGTTTCCCCTTTAGGATATACATGTTGTTCTCTAATCATTACTATTAAGGTTCCTTGTGTCCAATGAACACTCCAATTTCGGTGTGATTAAGCTTGAGAAAAGTAACATCCCAATCATGATGGTTCTAATTTTATAGATAAAAATGGGGGAGTATATGGTTTTTCTGGAGTATGAGGATTAATTTCATTGGCCCAAACATGAATTACTATTGAAGAAAATAGTGTGGTGGGTAGATATTCCTATTTACCAATGGATAATCAATAATAAAGGGAACATGTGAGAGGGGTTTTATTGATATCTATTATAGATACCCAGGATT
Source organism: Viscum album (assembly GCA_963277665.1). NCBI lineage: Eukaryota > Viridiplantae > Streptophyta > Magnoliopsida > Santalales > Viscaceae > Viscum > Viscum album. The sequence continues at coordinate 279,621,349 of OY728127.1, forward strand.
TCATGAAAATATGTTTCATCTTTTTAAATTAATATTCATTACATTTCATAAATACATGCATGTGGATCATAACAGTTCAGTGTGTTTGGATTCTTAGATACATAAACAACTATTTCCTATGAAGATTCATCATTTCCCAATATGTTCTTAAAAACTAGAACCCTTATTAGTCATATCATATGTAATACATTTCTTCATAGCCTTGAGAAAGGAAACATAAGAAAGGGTTAGCTCAGATGCTCAGTAAGGGTAAACAAATGAGATATCAACCTAACAAGAGAATTAGGGTATGAGAACATGATAATAACATGAATAAAACCATACCCTTCATATATTATATAATACAAATGTGTAATGGAATAAATAATGGTATTTGATAAGACATGAATCATAAATGAATAAAAGAACATGAGCCTTGATATTATAACATTTTCATAAAATATAGATTTTTTTCATACACAAAAGCATAAAAGTATTATGTCAAGTATATCCACCAAGATATTTATAACATTTTATGATTGGGATAAAAACATTTTTACCTACTTTGGTCTTGGGAAACCCTCCGGTGTACCCTCTTTCAGGCTCAGGATACACTCTTTAATTATTAGAATAACCTTCTTGTGTATCCTTTGAGCTCGTACAACACTAATCACTACCCAATTAATTGGAGGAAGATACTGGTCCTACCAATCACATAAACCATAAATTTGTGTCCCATGATATCCTAAGAAAATTAATCATATCATAACACATTAAAATAAATGGCATTCATAAGAATTTTTTCATAGCATAACCCATGGGAAAGAAACAAGTTTCATAAACATTTTAGCATTTCATCATAGTATATCCTATGGAGAATTAATGGGCTTCATAAAAAAAATTTCATCATAAACATAAAACATCTATATAAATAATAAGGATAATACAATTGGAAAATATCCCTATTAAATCTTAAGTAACATAAAAATATGTAATATTATATGGAAAATGAATTTTAAAGATCACATGGAAGACTTCTTGAGGAAAATAGACTTTCAACTTTTAAAATCACTTTTTAAAACATAAAACATTTTCAAACTCATTTTATTTTAAAATAACCTTAAAACCTACAAATGAAGATTTTAAGATCATTTAAAATATATCATGAGAAAAATATCCTTTCAAAATTGAAAATAAATTTTTAAAACATAAAACATTTTCAAAATCCAATTATTTGAAGGCAACCTTGGAAACTTATAAATTTATCTTTAAAGAACATTTAAAACATTTCTTGTGGAAAATATCCTTTCAAATTTGATAATCACTTTTTAAAACATAAAAAATTTCAAAATTATTTCCATTGAAAAAAACCGTGAAAACATATAATGGAATATTTAGAGATCATTTAAAACATCTATTAAGGATAATATCCATTAAAATTTTAAAATAACTTTTTAAAACAAAAATATTTTTAAAAATATTTTTCTTTAAAAATATAATTTGAAATTTATAATGGGATATTTAATGATCATTTAAAACATTACTTGAGGAAAATATCCTTTCCAGTTTGAAATTTTTTTTTATACTAAAAATTCAAAAAAATTAAAATACTTTTCAATGAAAATAAACTTTGAAACTTTTAGAGGATTATTTAAATCATTGATTGATAAAATTTTTAAAGAATTCTATTCATGTCGTATACACTTAAAAAATATTCATTTATTATTTTGAATAAAAATTGAATAGTAACTCATTTGAAAAATGGCATGAAGATTAAATTTAGAACATTATTTTGAAAGTTAAACCTGGATAAAAATATCTTTAAAAAATAATTAATGAATATTAAATACATTATTTAAAACATTTTGAATAAATGGATATGGAATGAAAAATATTTTAAAACATAGAGTGAAATAAAGTCAATTTCTATTAAAAAATATTTTGAACTCTTGAGTAAATAAATAAAGGAATGTTAAGGGAAAACAAGTATTTACATAACATAACTATTTGAGAGTAAAATGAATGAGTTTTTTGAGATATAGGTTATAATATTTCATAATCTGAAACTAAATCATAAAAAATATCATTAAACAATGAGATTATAACTTAAAACATCTAAAATTTAGGTATATTTTTAATCATAATCCATATGAAAGAAATAAAATTATATGAGTATATATAACCCATACTTGTATGATAATATTCGTAAAATATATTGATGGGTTGTATATGCACCACAAAAAATAAATGAGTGGTGAATATGGCTTGTGTCCCATGAAAATAAAAGAGATTTGAAAATCATTTACTACTATTGAAACTTTTTATTTGTAACCCCAATTAAATAATAACACTAAATGAAACATTATATATAATTAATATAATTATATTCATGATATAACATGTCAAAGGGGAATTATTGAATCACTATGATAGAAATGAGTGGTGATTATGGAATATGTCTCCTAAAAATAAAAGGGACAATAGAAATCCCTTACCTTAAGTCTTAACTTCCATTGTAAAAATTAGAACCTCCTTTATAATAAGTATAATTTTATTATAAATATATTATAGAACCATACATATAAATATATCGTATCATAAATGATTTATTTATGATCTTTTCTTAACCTTTTATTAATAATTACTTGATAAAATCGTGTTTCAATTAATAATTTCTTTATTTTTCATGTATTTTTTATTTTTTATTCTCACTAGTTTTACATTGATAATTCTACCATAATTGATAAAATTTTAACCATGATATAAATATCATATATATATATATAAATATTCTTTATATATGAATTTATATTATTCCATAAATGTTAGGTATACAAAATTAAATACACCATTTATTGAGATGGTAGGTCGTATGTACGCATTAACATTGCTTCCATTATCTCGATGGATGAAATTAAAATAATGAAAATAATATATTAACCTTAAATAATAATTTTTATGTCATATATATTACATATTTTAATTAAACCTATCTTTGTTACTTTCCATGTAAATTGTAAGTAAACAAAAAATCACATCACCTCGTGAGGCAGTAGTCTACCATACACACGAGCAACATTATAATATTCCCACAGAATGTAAAGTGAAAATTATATGAGATATTATAATTATAGGAGTTTTATTATTTCAAAAACTTCACATTAATATTTTAAATCCATCTTTATATCCATCTGTGAGAGATTGTGATAGAAAACAAATTACGTCGGTTTACGAGGCAGTAGTCCGCCGTACACATGATCCAAAGTTTCATTTTCCATTTGATTAAAGATGATATGAATATAGGTTATTAAATAAATATAAGAAAATATTATTATTTTTTATATAGTAGTGTTCTCACGGTCTTCCTTTATCAAGATGAGGAGAGGGATGGAAAAGTGTTGTGACCTTCCTTCTTTTAGATGAAAAAGAGATAATGGCCACTGAGTCCCGCCTCTAGTAGGCCCCGAATGGTGACTAGATCCAAGGTTATACAAATCTAACAAAATGGGAGGCATTACCATTTTTATAGTAACCATGATCATGAGATAAGATTTATCAACATCAAAACTATTCCAAGAAACACACACACACACACACACATATATATATATATATATATAAGAATCCCAAATCTATCCCACATGCATGGTTAAGGTAAAATTGCTATAAATACAATGAAATATTCCAAAGTAAATACCAAAAGAACAACTCTAAGTAGTGAAACAACAACTATATTGATGCTCGATCTAGAAGGGTCCATCACGGACTGTGTAATTTCCCTTGAAACCTGAAAACATTTTTAATTACGTAGTGTGAGGATACAAGTATACCCAGTACAGAAAACCGAAGTCACTGAGGAAAAAGTGAATAAGCGTACTAATGCCCCTCTGAGAAAATAGAAAAAATCCAAAAGCACCTAATGAGGTATACTATCCATCACAAATCTCATCATGGTACACTCACCAAATAACGCAAGTCATGTAAAGTAATATAATAAGCACATCGATGATAGGGTACCATGGACCACTTTCCACTCTTTGAAAACTCATCATTAATGGTGAATGCTCCGATGCTACCATACTCTTCCACAATCCAAAATTCCATAGCCTTCACACACACACTTGGGTCACATACCACATCATGCCCGTAAACACCTGGGCCACAACCATATCACATATTTCCAGTAGACACCTAGGACAAACAACCACAACCCCGTCCTGAAGACACCTAGGAAATAACAATACATCTGATCCTGAAGACAAATGGGAAAACACACCTTACTCACATACACCTAGGCCTCAAAACGGAACCACAACCTTCCAGAAGAGTCTTGGGAAACCAATTCCTCGAATAGAGAGTGGATAAGAGCCAATAAATAGCCATTTTTCCTCCCACCAGGATGTTGGAAAAAACTCCCTCCCCAATGAAATGGGAGTGTTAAGCACATAGTGCCCAACTAGGGTTGGGGATATTATAAAAATCCCAAGGAACTAAAAATATATATATATGTACCAAATATTAATCCCAACCTAGGGGTTATCAAACAACCAACCCACACAAAACTCCCCTTACTTCTACCTCTAATGTGTAACCACATATCCATCCATAGAATTAATTCATAACCCCAGTCAATTCATTTGACTAATTATCACTTTAAATTAAATAATTTATTTAATTATTTATTCCATCTCTATCTGGGTAACAGCCAAACACAGCACAACGCAATTAACATCATAACACACAGACTTCAAAAATGTCTCTGGAAACTTTAGGAGAAATTTTTGAGAAAGGTAACACTATCATTATTCAAAATTATCAATTCCAAACCATCCTCAACATCCCCACTACTTGAAAAGAACCACATCTATCAAAACAGAAAAACTCAACTAGGTTGCAGTCCCACTGCACAAACACACCATGTTCCACGACCATAACACAACACAAATAGAGACCCACTTTTCCACAAGTTAATACATTCCACAATAAATCAATCGGTCATCCTGAGATACAATTTTCACCATCAAAACATATGAACACACCTTTGTGCTCTCAACAGAAGCACCAAAAAAATTTGTATGAAGCACAAGACAAAAAATAACTACACACAACCACCCCAAAAAAAGAAATGTGTATTAATATTTAACACACTTTTTCATTAATTCCACTTTGATAAATCATGGGTTATTACAATTAAAGTTTGATCTTGGGGAATAAATTTAATTAACCATATATATGTTAATAATAAATTTTTATTATTCACTTCCATTCAAAAAAACATTAAAATTAATAATTCATGAGTCTGGTTCACAAATAGAGACCACCAACATCCATGATTTTTAGAAGTCATACTGCCAACCCAATTCACAGTGTATATCAAGGATAGTAGATAAAATAAGGCCAGCATCATCATCATCTTCTTACACCCTCATTTATTACCAAGGTAACAAAACATGTTATCATAAAAAGTCTAATTATTTTTATTACATAACATGATAGATTATCTTTGTAACACTAGGATTCGGTTGTAAAGACAAACATACATTAACTTACCCACCCTACATGATACACAAATATAGACTAAGGAATACTTTGAAGAATATATGATCAATAATGCCTCCTTCATGGGGTCCTGAACGTAGCAGGGGACTCTAAGGGAAACTTAATCTGATGGAAACAACACAACACTCATCTCTGCGGAGAAGAAAGGCTCTGGGTACACCAAGAGAAAAATGGAAACAAACAGGAAAGATAAGATCTCAGCTTAGAAGACACATACCCTATATCAATGGAAGGGAAATGGTTTCAAGGTCTATTAATGTCAAATAATGGTCATGATTACATGGTTTGACTATTTCAAAGCCCTGGGACTGTTAGGATAATAAATATATAATTAATATCCTTTGAAATTACATTATAATTTCTCAAAAAAGTTTTTAAACATGATTTATGTCAAATAAAACGTAAGATGGTTGAAACTGGAAAAAGCTGTAAATGAATCGCTAATGGGTGAGTCACCGATATGAGTCCCCGAAAGTGACTCACTAATAGTGAGTCTCAAACATGACCCACCGATAGTGAGTCCCTGATGGGATCCACCGACACATGACTCACCGATGTGAATCACTGATGCCCGACCTACTAACGCCTGAACTACCAACGCTCGACCTACAAATGTTGATATACCAACACTGAGCTATCAAAGTGAGCTACTGATACCATCTACTAATGGAACCTACAGATGCTGAGTCACCGATGTTGACCTACTAACACGATCTACTGATACCACCTACCGACTTGACCTCCCAACGCTGAGTCACCAATGTTGACCGACGGAAGCGAGCTACCGATACTACCTACCGATGTGACCTACTAATGTTGAGTCACCAACGTTGAGCTACTGATGTGTGATATAGATGGAAAAACTAAAATTTTGGGACACTATTTAAATGAGATACCATTGCCTCCCAAAACACCCCAAACATTGGATTTTGATAAAGTAATGGACCGAAGAGTTCCAAGCTATTACATCAGATAGCTATCGAACAATTTGCATCCTCAAGAATTCAAAACCAAACCCAAAAGAAATAGGGGTCTAAACAACCACCCCGTAAGATACCTCTCAAGGATAAACCACTCTATTTTGTTTGAATGTTGGAGAGGAACCTCAGCATATAAGAACACCTCCTCTCACATCTGTTAACCCAGACATCCAAAAGATAACCCATATAAACACCAACTATCTAGACCGATGAATTATGGAATTCCCTCCTCCATGTCAATATATTATCCACTCTAGGTGGTATTGACTCTCCCACATGGTTTTAATCGCTTATCAATTAATGCATCTTGATTAGAAATATTTTCTCCCCATTCTCACATGTTAGGACTTTATCATACTTTAAAAAACAAGGAAACATCTCATATTATAGAAAATAGGGTTCAAGAACTACCTAATAAAGAGAAACAAACAAGAAAAACTCAAAACAACATTGGGTAATGGGCACACATCTGTGTCTCCCATTCCCAAGTACTTTCTTACAGGACACCAGGCATCTAAAATACCCAAACAAAAGGAATGGTCCATTCATGGAACACCTTCTCCCGATGATCATGGACATCTACTGGACACTCCACAAATGTTGTGTCATCCTTGATATCTAACTCTCCCCATTCAATGACATGAGATTTATCCTGAAGATACTAACAAAGATGGGATACATGCAAGAAATCATGGATCCTCTCCAACTATGGTGAAAACATCAACTGGTATGCCACCTTGCCAACACTCCCTAACACCTCAAAGGGTCCGATGAACCTAGGAGAAAGATTGATCCCTTTACCGAACCTCTACTGCCCACATCGAGGGAAAACCTTCAAGAACACTTGTTCACCATTTTCTAAATACAAGGGCCTCCTACTATGATCATCATATGACTTCTACCATTCATAAGATACCTTCATCCTATCATGGATAACATACACCTTCTTGGTCTTACTCATCAGCACGTCTGGACCATGAACAGCTACCTACCCAACTTCTATCCAGTACAAAGTTGAACGACATGGTCTCTTGTAAAAGGTTTTGAATGTTTCTATACCAATGGAAGAGTGATAGATATTATTGTCATAAAACTCTTCCAAGGGACAGTGTCGCACTGAAGAATCACCAAATCCCATGACACTTTCTCACAGCATGTCCTCCAATGTATGAAAGGTCCTCTCTATCTGCCCATCTATCTTAGGGTGGAAAGTAGTGATGAGGTGTAACTGAGTACAAAAATAATGATTCAATACCCTCTAGACTGGAGAGGTAAAACATGCATCTTGATCTAAGATAATGGATATAAGAACCCCATGTAGCCACACCACCTCATCCATATATATTTTCTCAAAGGAATCCATTATGCTCAACTCCTTAATCACTAATAATTGAGTTCACATCACCAGTTGATCCACCACTACCCAAATAGAAACAATGCTCCCTTGAGGCCTAGGTAATCCTGTGAAACAATACATCGAGAAGTCATCCCACTTCCACTCTAGGACATCTAGGGGATACAAAACACATAGGGGGCATGGTGCTCAGCCTTCACCTGCTACCACACTAAGCACTTCACAAAAAAATCGCCATAACCCACTTCATCCCAAGACACCAAAACTACTCTCTCAATCCATGGAACATATTGGAAACTCCTAGGTGTACCATTAATGTTTTGCTATGAAAATCATGGAGAATTCCCTAATTCATCACCACTGGGGAAAAAATATCTCATGGAACAACATATGATTCTGACCATCCTCTGACCATCCCTCCAGAGCATTACCCTGGTCAATGCGATCATGAATCACCTTCACCTTTTAGTCTCCCCACTGAGACTCCTCCACCTACTTCCTCATAAATGACTACACAGTCATCAAAAATAGACGGCCTCTTCCACCATCCATTCATGTATCTAACTATAAGGAATCCAACTTCTCTATCCCCCTCTATGTATTCGAATATTCTCAAACTACCTCCTTATGTTACTTCCTTCTCAAGGAATTGGCCACAACATTCCCCATTCCTGAGGTGTAAGAGATATCAAATACTTAATCTTAGAGAAACTCTATCCACCTACACTATTACAAGTTTAGTTATATCTGGGAAAAGATATACCTCGATCTATTGTGATCTGTGAAGACCACAGAGCATTCCCAGATGAGGTAATGTTACCGCAAATTCAGTGCAAACACGATGTATTCTAGCTCCAGATCATGAGTTTCATAGTTACATTTGATGAGAAATAGCTTTTTAGACCTGTAAGAGTTCACTACCTATTGCTGCATCAGCACACATCCCAATCCTAGAAGAGAAGAATCACAAAACACCTCAAAAATCACACCCTCCTCTGGAAACCATAGCACTGTATCATTGACCAACTTACCCTTCATATAGTCGAATGCTTCCTAGCACTGCTTGCTCCAAAAAAAAGCTTGGCCATTTCAGGTTAGATTAGTTAACATTTTTACAACACCAGATAAATAGGCTAAAATATCTATTAATACCTTTCCAGACCAAGAACGATGGAAACTTCCACAAAATTCATGTGTGCTACCCAAGAAACAATTGTCTCGACCTTGAATGGGTCCACTGCTCTCCCCTACCGAGAAACCAAATTTCAAAGGAAGTGCACTTCTCGTGTCCAAGACTTACACTTGGATAACATTCCATAGAGCTGGTGGCATCGAAGAACCTCCAAAAATGCTTGAAGATGCTCGGTATGCTCCTCCTCTGACTTCGAGTAGATAATGATTTCATCAATGAACATGATGATGAACCAGTCCAAGAACTCATCGAAGACAAAGTTCATAATCCCCATGAACATGGCTGGTTTTTTCATATCACCGAACAACATAACCAAAACCTAAAAGTTCCCATTCCTTCACTTGAAATAATTCTTCAGGATATCATCCTGCATCATCATCAACTATTGATATCTAGATCACAGATTGATCTTAGAGAACCAACTCTCTCCCCTTAGTTGTTTGAAATTATCATCTATCCTCAGGAGCGGGTAAAAATTTTTATCCTTTACCTGATTCAACCTCTGAAAGTCTATACACTACCTCAGACCACTATATTATTTCTTCCCAAATAAGTTTGAAGCACCCCATGCTGACACAATGGGATAGATAAATCCCTTCTTCATCATGTCATCAATTTTAATTTGTAGCTCTCGTAACTGAAAAGGTTCCATATGATAATCAGCCATCGAATTAGGAGAAGCACCAGGAAAAAAATATATCCTAAACTCAATATCACGTCAAGGGGGTAGAGTCACAACCTCATCAGAAAAAAAAATCCAAGAATTCCATAACAGCTCTGGGAACCCCACCATCTCAGCATCCACTAATTCCACTAATAGCTCTGCCAATAAGGAAAGAAGAGGAACTACATGACGGTTGTCCACCAGACAACCCCACTCACCAACGAAAGCCACATGTTTTCCTCGCACAACTAAAAATACAAAACATATCCGAAATCATTAGATAATATGTTGAATAGATTATAATCGGTTGATTCCAAGGATGACATATTATGGTTGCATATATAACAGGAAAAGAACCCCACGTGACTGATGTGGCCCAACATCAGTCGACATCCATAGAAAACATAAATCAATAAGTTCTAACCTCTAAATGGAATAATCAACACCAGGGGCATGAAAAGCCTCCCTATGTCTAGTTACAGGGAATGGGATAGACCGAATGCAACAAATAAGTGTGTAGCTCCTAAATCAGACGCAGCGCGAACAAAATTACTAAAAAAGATGACTATACCTCAAACAACCTATGGCCCCACAGGAACTGCCGCCTCTACGGTGTGCAACTGAAAATGCCCAACTCCTCTTCCCCTCTACTGTATATCTCCCCCTCAACCATTTTTTGGTCGATTTCTCTAAGGATCACCCTAAGGTCAGCCTCCACCATCTCTATCTCCCCTCGGTAGAGGAGGATCCTGCTGTCCCTACTATTGAAATATCCTGGCCCGCAACTACTCTTGAGGTGGGAATTGAACCTTCCCACCCACACCATTCTGAGCTTGAACTAGGTACCAACTCTTAAGTTTCTCATGGCCTCCATAGGTGAAACACCTTAGTTCCAATACTATGGGTGAATCACAAGGACCATAAGGTCGAAACTGAAACTGGTGAGGTCAACTCCCCACTAGCCAAAACCTTGAAGTCCTAGATCCTAAGAACTACTACCAGAAGCCTTTGATTTTATATTACCTTACTTTCTCCCGTATTGTGGTATAAATCCTCATGATTGTATCCTCTCAACCAATTCCTCCTCCTTCTAGACCTTTAGGTATGTCGTTAAGGTGAAAAGAGTAACTGTGTACTGGAGGGAAGAACGGAGTTCCTCTTGTAAGAATCTCACCCAAGAATCCTCACCTAAAAATAGATCCAGATAAAATTGAAGGATATACTTGGAACTTCATCCCCATCTTCAGAACTAACATACTCCCCTACTGGAGGGAGAACAACTCTTTCCTCTTCTCTTCCTTCATTGTTGATGAAAGGAATTATTCCCAAAACTCCTCAAAATAAACCCACAAAACATCAGTCTCCTTCCTCTTCCCCAGATATAGCATCCATCATTAACCCACAAAACCCCATATTTGGCTCACCCCCAGGGGAACCAAGTACTTTTTCAGACCCTGGATCTTGCTGAAAGTGATCATCTAATCCTCAAGACAACTATATGTCTCTGTGTCTGATACACTTCCCTCATACATTCCTTGAATCTTCCACTTTAAATCATGAACCATATTTTACAATTGACCATCTTCCCCCACCGGTTTAACCCTTTGGCAGTTGACTGTGTCATCCTACTGAGCCTCTATTGCCCGTACCACACACAGATGATGATCGGGTGCCATAACTGAAAAAGTAAATAGGGGACCCCTAAGCCTGAGTAGTATGGAAATTATTTAGGATTATTTCTAACTTTAGGTTTATTTTAATTTCCCAAAAACATTCAAAACAAACAAGAAAACAATTCATCATGAATCATGTATCTTTATTATGGTCTCTACCCCTCAAACAGTGTAGCCTCACTAGGTTTTTAGGTATGCTCAGAGTCCTTAAATCTGATCACGAGGGACCCCAAAATATTATGTCCTAGTCAGTATTCCCTGGACTATGTCAGGAACCAAGAACACATAACACTATTTCCCTACCATCCCATACAATCCTCAATGTACCTAACTCCAAGATCTATTCGATCTCTCAACCAGCAGTCTCAGATACAATTCTGTCATGAACCTCCATCATCAAGATGAGGAAAAGGATGGAAATGTGTCATGACTTACATTATTAAAGAATAAAAATATATAATGACTCCCATGTCCCACCTCCAGTAGGACTCAGGGTGATGACCAACACCAAGGGTATACAAATCTCACAAAATTTGAGTCACTACCATTTTATAGTAACCAAGATCAGGAGATAAGATGTATCAACCTTAAAACAACTCTAAGACATATATATAAAAGAAGCCAAAATCTATCCCACAGGCATGGTTAAAGTAAAACTACTATAAATACAATGAAAAAAATCCCAAGTAAATACCAAAAGAACAAAGCTATGCAGTGACACAACAACTATCCCAATGCCCAAGCTAATAGGGTCTAGCATGGTCTGTGTAATCTCCCTGGAAACCTGAAAATAGTTTTATATACGTAGGGTGAGAATTCAAGTATACTAAGTAGGGAAAACCAAAGTCCCTCGTGAAAAATTGGAACTAATTCCCCTATGAGAAATTAGAAAAACTCATAATCATCTAATGAGGTATACTATCCATCCCAAATACCACCAAGGTACATTGACCAAATAAAGCATGTAAAGTAATGTAATATAATAAGCACATCGATGATAGGGTTCCCTGCACCACTTCTCATTGGTTAATTGCAGATACCTGGTGAAGAACGCCTTGACGCTACCATGATCTAACACAAGCCTCACATCCACAGCCTGCCCGCACACACATGGGCCACATAGCACATCCCACCCATAAACACCTAGGCCACAACCATATCACATTCATCCCGTAGACATCGGGACCACAAAACAAAAACCTCATCCTGAAGACACCTCAAAAATAACAAAACATCTCATCCTAAAGACACCTTAGAGGAAACACCTCACCCACCGAAACCTTGGCCTAAAAAACGCACCACAACCTGCTTGAAGAGCCTTGGGATAACAATTTCTAAAATCTGTAGCATAGAAGATCTAATAACCGATCATCCATCCTCCCACTGGGATGTTGGAAAAAACACCCTCTCCCATGGATGGGGTGTTTGGAACAAAGTTCTCTACTATGGTGGGGTTCATATAGAAATAAAAAGTAACTACAAGTATATATATAGGTACCAACCACTCTCCCCAGCCTATGGGTTCTCAAAAAAACAACCCTGCCATAAAATATTTTCATTACTGCTACTTCTAATGAAAAACCACACATCCAACCACATATTTAATTAATAACCCCATCTAATTCATTTGACCAATTATCACTCTACATTAAACAATTCATTTAATTATTTATTACATCTATTTCTATGAAACTACCAAACACAAAACACCACAAGTTACATCATAACCCACACACACTTCACAAATGTCTCTGGAAACTTAGAGAGAAACGCCCATGAAGGGTAACAGAGTATTTATTCAAAATTATCCCTCAAAAACCATCCTTTTCATCCAAACTACATGAAAAGAACCACATCAATCAAAGGAAAAAAACTCAACCAGGTTGTAGTTCCACTGCACGAACACACCATCCTCAATAACCATAATACAACCCATATGCAGACCCACTATTCAAAAAGTTCATTCATTCCTCAATCAATCGATATCTAAACCCGAGATACCATTTTCACCCTCAAAGCATCCACACACACTGATGTGCTCTCAACAACAGCACCACACAACTAGTATGAAGCACATGATAGAAAATATCCACACACAACACATAGCTACACCAAACAAGGAAAAGTGTATTCAGATTTAACACACTTTTTCATTCATTCCACCTTGGAAAATTATGGTTTATCATAGTACAATTTTGATCCATGTGAATCAATTTAATGAACCATATATACATGATTAATTAATTTTTCATGTTCATATCCATTCTTGAAAAGATTATTAAGAAGATTTCATGAGTCTGGTGTCCAAACAGACACCACCAACAACCATGATTTTTAGAATTCATACTACCTAAATAATTCACAGTGTATATGAAGGATAATAGATAAAATAAGAAAAACATCCTCATCATCTTCCCAACCCCTCATTTATTACTAAGGTAACAAAACCCATTATCACAACAAGTCTGGTTATCTTTATAAGGTAATATTGTCTTTGTAACACTAGGATTTGACCGTAAACACAAAGAGACATTAGCTTACCCACCCCACAAGATACAAAAATAAAGAAAGGCTAAGGAATCCATACCTAGAAGAATAGATGATCAACAACTCCTCCTTAAGGGGGGTCGCATAAGTTGTAGGGGACTCTAATGGGAACTGAATTTGAAAGACACAACACAACACATGACTCCATAGGGAAGAAAGGCTCTGGCCCCACTAAAAGAAAAATTAAAAAACATGTGGAAGATAATATCTCATCTTAGAAAACCCAGATCCTAAATAAATGGAAGGGAAATAGTTTCAAGGGCCATTAAAGTCGAATCGTGGTCAAGATTACACAGTTTGACTATTTCAAAGTATATGGATTATTAGGATATTAAAAATATAACTAATATCCTTTCAAACACATTTAGAAATGATCAAAAAATGTTTTAAACTCAATTTAAATCAAATAAAACATAAGAGGTATGAAAGTAGAAAAATGTGGAAATGACTTATCGATGGGTGAGTAAGTAACATAGGTTACTAACAGTGACTCAATGACATCGAGTCGCCAATACGATCCACCAAAAGCGAGTCACTAATGTATCCCACTGATGCCTGACTCACTGATGTGAGTCCCCAATTCCTGACCATCTAATGTCTGACCTACCGATGCCCAACCTAATAATGCCCGGCCTACCAACACTAAGCCTCTAACTCTAAGATACTGACTTGAGCTACTGATACCATCTATGGATGTGACCTACAAATGCTGAGTCACTAATTCTGAGAAACCGATGCAAGTTACTGATACCACCAACCAACGCGACCAACCAATGCTTAGTCATTGATTCTAATCTACCGACACGAGCTACCAATACCACCTACCGATGTGACCTACCGATGTTGATTCGCCTATACTGATCCATAGACATGAGATACTGATACCACCTACCAACGTGACCTATTGACGATGAGTCACCAATGCTGAGCTACCAATGTGAGCTACCAATACCACCAACCAACATGACATACCAGTTCTGAGTCACCGACGTTGAGCTACAAATGCAAGCTACCGATGGTAAAACTGGAATTTTGGAAAACTCTTGAAATGAGCTATTGTCGCCTCCTAGAACACCCTAAACACTGAATTTTGACCAATAAATGGAGTGAAGATTTCTGAGCCATTACAGGTGTTATTATAATGTATTTATTAATACATGAATTCATGTTATAAGAGGAGGAGTAAAAAAGATAGATCTTAGTGATGACAATTACCTTTTCTTAGACCAACCTCATTTCGATCCCTTATTAAGGGCCATTGGGTTTGTAACACCCCGAGATTTTATGAAACATATTCTTTTTAATTTCATTAATGTCTTGTGTTATACGCTACACCAAAAGGAGCTTTCACAACAGACATCTCTGACCTGGATTGAATTACATGCAATCACGACCTTCCACGATTGCGTGTGTTGTACGCAACACCAAGTTTCGCTAAACAACGATATGCTATTAAAATATTATTAAAACAAGCTGTTATGAATATTAATAACCACTTTTTTGAAATATTGTAAATATTATTTTTCAAAATAGACATCATTTTTGGATTCGGAATATCGAAATTAGCTTAGGGTGAAATTTTGGTGATTTTCGGATAACTTTCATATTTTGATGAATAGTGAAAATTACTAAATTTTAATTAAAAACAACTTTTTCAATAGAAATAATTAATAGTGATAAGTAATTAATTTGAATGGTTTAAAAGTATATTTAGAATATATTTTTACAATTTAATACAATTTTGGTCATTGGAAGTAATTTCATATTTAAACCAGTTATAAACAAGTGTCAATCTTTTGATAGTTATTATCTCTTAAAAACACGTCTTTTGTTTTGACGACGGGAATTAATTTTTAAATTAATTAATGAAACTGATATGTTTTGAATTTGGTAAAATAGAAATCATTTTTTAGTTCATAATATCAAATATATCTTAGGCCTAATTTTTGGTATTTTTCTGAAAACTTTCAATTTTTTGATGAATAGTGAAACCACTAAGTGGTAGTTAAAAAAACTGAATTTTTCATAAAACTTAATTTTACCGCTTCTGTGAGTGGAATTTCAAAAATCCTAGAGACACGGTTGATGTCAGTAAGTAAAATGTGGTGCAATGAGATGAAAATAATTTTTGGTGAATAGTAAGTTTTTACTTTTATTTACCACGGTTAAAAGTAAATAGGGTAATTAAGGGTATAAATGATATTATTATTACCCTAACACATGTCCTAATTCTATTGGACAAGTGTAATTCGACCAAAAACAAACTTAGGAGTAAACTATGACCATTTAGGCCCACTTGGATTAGATTAGGACATTTATTATTAATTTATTTAAAGAAGGGTTAAAAGAGTTAAAATCAATGTTTATTTACTAAAACATTTTTAATATGGGGTTATACATACGATAAATTAGACTATAAATATTCATTAGAAATATAAAAATATTTCCTACATAATTGTATTTTATTCGTAATTTTTAGACATTAAATAATTTAATTTATATATGACACAACGATGATGCAGTAATTATCTTATTAATGAAATATTGACATAATTGATGTTATAAATACCCAAATAAATATAATTTGAGACTTTTTATGATTTACAATAATTTTATTGGTTAATATGACATGATAGTATGGATTTAATTAACTTTTTTTGAACTTATCATTCTGTTATGATTTTCACAAAAATCAATTACTAAATAGTGTCAAAATTGACATAAAATAGTTTTTAAAACAAATATTATATTATTAATTGTTATTTTATTCCTAAAAATCTAAGGTTCGGCCAAATGACTTAGATAAGATTATATATATTAATAATAAACAACTTGGGGTTATTTTGGCTTCTTATAGTAAGTTTATTAACCTTATAGTGTAATAACACAAGAAGACACGGTAAAAGTAAAATTATTTAACTTAATGTTAAATCTAAATGATAAGGTTAAAATAGGAACATAAACTTGTCTAAATTCTATTGGATGAGATTATTTCGACCCATCCCCACCATATCCTCGAAATAAATCAATTTGGAGCTATTTAAAACCGAACTTGACTTTATAATAAAATAATATTTTTAGTTATTCCAAAGGTGCCCCTCTTCTCCCTTATAAAAGGGCACCTCCTCCCTCTCTTCCTCACACAACTTTGAGCCTTAAAGCTCGGAAAAACCCTGCCAAATTCTCTTCTCCACTTCCCTAGCAACATTCTAGAGGTTCTGTTCTTCCTCAAAGACCAATTTTAGTGCCCTAAGAGGAGGTCTCAAAGAGGCGCTTCAAAGAAGATGTAATTTCCGTTACTGATTCTTTCACCTTTATTTCTTCTTCCACTTCTTCTTCTTAGGTTGTTTCATTATGAAGTAATAACATCAGTATAACTAATATACTGAAATGTTATTATAATTATGAAACAATCCTATTTCACCATCTATCCATCCTACGGAAAACGAAATCACCGCGCGTGCGTACGTACGGAATACCGTCTCCACGTCGTGGTGTAATCTATTTTCCGCCACCACCTTAATTGGATGGGTATAATGGTGTAATGAGTAACTATATATGATTATTATAAAGTGATATTGATACTGTAATAGTATACATCCACTTCAACACAAGTTCACGATCATGAGAACGATATCATCGCTCGTGCGTACGTACGGAATACCGTCTCCACGACGCGATGAGATTCATTCTCCACTTTAACCATTCATGAATGATTATAAAGTATATATAATTAATAATAATTAAAAATATGACATGTTAAATCTACTGGATTTATGTATATATATATATATATGTATGTCATCTACTTACTTCCTTTCAAGACAATAAGGAAAGGAAAACAGCGTTCATGCGTACGTACGGACTACCGTCTCCATGAACGGTGTGTTTCATTTCATTTATCTATCTATTATATATATATATATATACTGAATATATATGATATATAAATCATGTTTTATATTCTGGAAGTAAGTAAATCATGATATAAGTAATAATAATGTCAAGAACAACAAGTCCAAACACCTACGACAAATGAATCGATTTTACCCAAAACACTCTTTAACATGGAATTTACAAAAGAACAGGTAAAATAAAGTCATGAGTGAACCATATATGATATAATAACAATAATTATGATTCTGGAATAAGTCAATAAAATTATTTAAATCATTATACAGGAGGTTCGGACACTTACGAAGCAAATCAGACCTAAGGTAAGGGAAATATCACAATCTCATTTTTATCCAAGATTGTTTATATTTTGGTATTTACTGGGGTGTATTTTATCATCCACATCCATGTTTCCTAAATATGAAATATTATTTCAATCCACCTAAAATTATTTAAATCCAATTTTACCCTTTGGTGAGTTTTTAGTAAAAGATATGAAAGGAATCTTTTGTTGTTTTTTTTGTACGAGGTACTTTTTGACTTTTCCGAAAAAAGTGCGAAGAATGTTTTTTTAACGTATACGGCATGAATGGATTTTTAAAACATTATTTCCAAGAATCTTCCTTTACAAGTTTTAAAGTTTATTTTTAATCAACTTCTTTTAGTTTATAATTGTACGACATGTTAAGAAAGGAAAAGTGTTTTTGAAGAAGAAAGGATATTTTCCTCAAGAATGGAGTTCAAGTGTTTTATCAAAATTATTTTCCATCTAAGATAATATAGGGTTCTGTTTATATACCTATTGTTACATTGATTTGATTATGTTGTGATGGAATTATTTTTATGAATTCCTTTATCTTATATGAATTGTTTTATGATGTCATGTTGTTTAAGAATCCCATTTCTATTACATGGGTTATGCAATGATGTATGGTTTATGATTTTGTGGAACGCATAAGAATGGTATCATTATGAGATGGGTGGGACCTATATCTCCCTCCAATGCATTGGGTAAGGATTTTATATCTCATGAGATAGACATGGCTGGAATGGTAGGTTATACCGGTTCAGTGAAACAAGACTGAAACGAGGGTGACTCGGTTCAGAAAGGGACTTTGTCCACTAAGATAGTCTTGGAAATGAGTCTTGACTAATAAGATATTATTCTCTATGATTATGTGTGTATGCCACAAAGTTTAATGTTTTAAGTTATGATTATTGTGATTACATTTCACTGCCATGAGTTATCCCAGGTTATGAAATTATGATCTCTTTTACAGGTTAAGATTTCCAAAAGTTATGTGCTTATGTATATAATGTGATTGATATTTCGTTTGTTTACCCTTACTGAGCATTTGAGCTCACCCTTTTATGTTTTCTTTTCCCCAGGATATAAAGAAAGGTTTTAGGTAATAAAAAAAGGAAGATCTTTATGGGAGATGTTGAAGATCTTTCACCAGGATTAGAAGATTATATTCCGAGTTTCCAAAGACACTAAACTATTACGATCCTTGTGTGTGTGTTTTTGTTATGTACTAAGTATTCCACAAATGTGATGTAATGTCAATGTACGTCAACCTTCGGGTCTTTACAGTTGGTATCAGAGGAAAGGTTTAGTCAACCTTTGGAAACTAGGATGCGAAAGTGTTAGTGAGATCCCTAGAGATATTTCTAAGGTATGTCTAGGGATGTCCCTAAGGATAAGTATACGTATAAGATACAGTCCTAGAACTACGGTAACGATCATAGAATTTAACCTAAGAAGTTAGATATTGAGGATACTCCCCCTTTATAATGTTTTTTCCCTATCATGATTTTTTCCTCTCACACTATTCTTTTTGGGTTTTAGACGATGGCTGGAACCCGAAGGAACCGTGTTGATCAATGCAATGGACAATGCAATTATTGTCCTCCTGGACAAACAAAGGTTATGGGAGATGGAGTGAAAATTCTTATTGGTATACTTACACAAGCTATGAATCATTATGGACTTCCAAATGAGCAGAGAAGGGAACAATATTCTATTGAGTCCTTCATGAGGAAACGTCCACCTTCTTTCAGTGGGACTTCCGATCCACTTGTTGCTGAACAATGGATCAGTACCACTGAAAAGATATTTTCAGTTCTTCAATGTTCTGAACCTGATAAAGTCATTTTATTAGTATATCATTTGGAAGGTGAAGCTGATCAATGGTGGAATATTATCAAGAATACGAGGCCAAGAGATGAAATTGAGTCCATGGAATGGGACAAGTTCAAGAACTTGTTTTTTAGTAAGTACTTCCCTCGTATTCTTCGAACAAAGATGGAAAAGGATTTTCTTGAGCTGAAGCAGAAGGATGATGAATCTGTTGGTATATACGAAGCGAATTTTACAAGACATGCAAGGTATGCATCTGGCATTATCATCCAACCTGAAAGTAAAGTTGATCGATTTTTCAGTGGCTTAAAACCAAGTCTTCGAAGGGCATTAGCTATAAGAGACTTCAGTAGCTATGAAGAAATTGTGCGTTGTTCTATCAAGGTAGAAATGGAAGTTGGTGTTACATATCCATCTCACGGTTTTGACAAGAAACGAAAGATGGAGTTCAAGGAGAAATCTCAGAATAATGTTAAAAGAAGATGAATGTTTCCTTATGCACAAAGTTTGGAAAGAAGCATGGTGGAGATTGTCTTAAAGGGACTAGAAAATGTTTTAAGTGTGGAAAATAAGGTCATCGACCAGCTGAGTGTCGAAGTAATGGAAAAAGCGTTTCTAATGATGTGAATAAAGCAAACACTGTAGAGAACGCACCACCAACACTTCAATGCTTCAAGTGCAAGGAAATGGGGCTTTATGCAAATAAATGCCCTAATCCAAGGGTTAGTGATGATCTACATAAGCAACCGCTTAAGGCAAAGGACAAAGGGAAGTCACATGTGATCACCATTGGCGATGTTGAATATGACAACAATGTGGTGGAATGATTAAGTGTTTATGTAATGGGATTCCAGAATAATGTTGTATATAGTATCATGGAATATTGGAGTATTTATGTTTTGGTCTAATGTGGTATTCAAAGTGATTGAGATATTTTTGGAAATAAGATGATATGCACATAATGAAGGGAAAACTAGAAAATGAAATGTTTGATAGTATTCATGAGCTCATGATTGATATAAGGACTAAGTGATATCATGGTTTGAGTATATAGAATTTTGAGGATTTTGGTATGTGGAAAGTGTTAACTTTTAACTGCATCCATGTTTTCACTAAGGTTCAATGGGTATTCAAGAGAATACATGATTAAGGACTTTGAATGTTTGGAATGTGACCAAAAAAACATATCTTATGATATATGGGGATCAACGATGGTATTAAATCTCTGGTAATCGTTTTCACTATGTTATGAGAGTGGACTGCAGTATTATGGATAAGCCTAAAGATTGGAATCGATTATGTTGGACATAAGTTAGTATTGTTTAAGGATAGAAGTTTTTTCAATATTATTGATGGGATGTTATAGTAATATAGCTTTAGAAAAAAGGAAAACCTGCAGGACGGGCGACATCCCATCGCGTCAGACAAGGCCGTGGGAATCGAACCCACAACTGAAGTGTGACTGGCCTTTATCGCCTACCACTGGCCTACAGGAAGTCCCTGTTTAGTAGAAACTAGTTTTATTATATTAAGCAGTATGATATATGAAGTATAAGTCCATTTTAGGAACCATATATGATTAATCTCACTAAAGAATGACTTATGTATATTTAATAACTTTTGCTAACCTTTTGTTTGAGACAGATGGAATGACCTGTCATACTAACACTTTAGGAATAACAAATTCAACTTCATTTATTTAAGAGATGAAGTGGAAATTGTTCAAGGCACGAACAACAGTGAGATTGTACAAAAATAAAGTAAGTATTTATTCTAATTCAAATTCTTCATCTTTAGGGAAATGATCTTGAAAACCAAAAATGTTGTCCTAGTGCTCTTATATCTGATTAATCAGATGGTACCTTAGATCGTCACAAATTTATGGATTTGTGATTGCTATATTTTCCATATCCATGTTCTCTACCACTCTCCATCAGAACATGATGGTTAGATTTTTCTTCTATATCCATATTTTCACCTATGTGGAAACCCAGTGATTAGTTTATTTGGGTAACCGTTATGTCTCATACTTTTGTTTTTAAAGATTGGTTTTGGTATTCCTTTTTACGATGTGGGTTTCTATTAAAGAAACTTTCGAATAGTAAACCATTTATAACCCCGACGAATTTCGAGGGCGAAATTCATTTTATGGGGGGTTG
Organism: Viscum album; assembly: GCA_963277665.1. NCBI lineage: Eukaryota > Viridiplantae > Streptophyta > Magnoliopsida > Santalales > Viscaceae > Viscum > Viscum album. Next base: position 279,643,490 of record OY728127.1, read on the forward strand.
AATGTAACACCCCGAGATTTTATGAAAAATATACTTTTTAATTTCATTAATGTATTGTGTTATACGCTACACCAAAAGGATCTTTCACAACACACATCTCTGACCTGGATTTAATTACACGCAATCGCGACCTTCCACGATAGCGTGTGTTGTACGCAACACCAAGTTTCGCTAAACAACGATATGCTATTAAAATATTATTAAAACTAGCTGTTATGAATAGTAATAACCACTTTTTTGAAATCTTGTAAATTTTATTTTTCAAAATGGACATCATTTTTGGATTCGGAATATCGAAATTATCTTAGTGTGAAATTTTGGTGATTTTCGTATAACTTTCATATTTTGATGAATAGTGAAAATTACTAAATTTTAATTAAAAACAACTTTTTCAATCGAAATAATTAATAGTGATAAATTATTAATTTTAGTGGTTTTAAAGTATATTTAGAATATATTTTTACAATTTAATACAATGTTGGTCATTGGATGTAATTTCACATTTAAACCAGTTATAAACAAGTGTCAATATTTTGATAGTTATTATCTCTTAAAAACACGCCTTTTGTTTTGACGATGGGAATTAATTTTTAAATTAATTAATGAAACTGATATGTTTTGAATTTGGTAAAATAGAAATCATTTTTGAGTTCATAATATCAAATATAGCTTAGGCCTAATTTTTGGTATTTTTCTGAAAACTTTCAATTTTTGATGAATAGTGAAACCACTAAGTGGTAGTTAAAAAACTGAATTTTTCATAAAACTTAATTTTACCACTTCTGTGAGTGGAATTTCAAACATCCGAGAGACACGGTTGATGTCAGTAAGTAAAATGTGGTTCAATGAGATGAAAATAATTTTTGGTGAATAGTAACTTTTTACTTTTATTTACCACGGTTAAAAGTAAATAGGGTAATTAAGGGTAGAAATGATATTATTATTACCATAACACATGTCCTAATTCTATTGGACAAGTTTGATTCGACCAAAAACAAACTTAGGAATAAAATATGACCATTTAGGCCCACTTGGATTAGATTAGGACATTTATTATTAATTTATTTAAAGAAGGGTTAAAAGAGTTAAAATCAAAGTTTATTTACTAAAACATTTTTAATATGATGTTATACATAAGATAAATTCGACTATAAATATTCATTAGAAATATAAAAAGATTTCCTACATAATTGTATTTTATTTGTAATTTTTAGAAATTAAATTATTTAATTTATTTATGACACAACGATGATGCAGTAATTATCTTATTAATGAAATATTGACATAATTGATGTTATCAATACCCAAATAAATATAATATGAGACTTTTTATGATTTACACTAATTTAATAGGTTAATATGACATGTTAGTATTAATTTAATTAACTTTTTTTGAACTTATCAATCTTTTATGATTTTCACAAAAATCAATTACTAAATAGTTTCAAAATTGACATAAAATAGTTTTTAAAACAAATATTATATTATTAATTGTTATTTTATTCCTAAAAATCTAAGGTTCGGCCAAATTACTTAGATAAGATTATATATATTAATAATAAACAACTTGGGGTTCGTTTGGCTTATTATAGTAAGTTTATTAACCTTATAGTGTAAGAACACAAGAAGACACGGTAAAAGTAAAATTATTTAACTTAATTTTAAATCTAAATGATAAGGTTAAAATAGGAACCTAAACTTGTCTAAATTCTATTGGATGAGAGTATTTCGACCCATCCCCACCTTAGCCTAGAAATAAATCAATTTGGAGCTATTTATAACCAAACTTGACTTTATAATAAAATAATATTTTTAGTTATTCCAAAGGTGCCCCTCTCCTCCCTTATAAAAGGGCACCTCCTCCCTCTCTTCCTCACACAACTTTGAGCCTTCATGCTCGGCCAAAACCTGCCAAATTCTCTTCTCCACTTCCCTAGAAACATCCTAGAGGTTCTGTTCTTCCTCAAAGACCAATTTTATTGCCCTAAGAGGAGGTCTCAAAGAGGCGCTTCAAAGAAGAGGTAATTTCCGTTACCGATTCTTTCGCCTTTATTTCTTCTTCCACTTATTCTTCTTAGGTTGTTTCATTATGAAGTAATAACATCAGTATCACTAATATACGGATATGTTATTATAAGTATGAAACAATCCTATTTCACCATCTATCCATCCTACGGAAAACGAAATCATCGCGCGTGCGTACGTACGGAATACCGTCTCCACGCCGTGGTGTAATCTATTTTCCACCACCACCTTAATTGGATGGGTATAATGGTGTAATGTGTAACTATATATGATTATTATAAAGTGATATTGATACTGGAATAGTATAAATCCACTTAAACACAAGTTCACGATCATGAGAACGATATCATCGCTCGTGCGTATGTACGAAATACCGTCTCCACGACGCGATGAGATTCATTCTCCACTTTAACCATTCATGAATGATTATAAAGTATATATAATGAATAATAATGAAATATATGACATGTTAAATCTACTGGATTTATGTATGTATATATATATATATATTTATGTCATCTACTTATTTCCATTCAAGACAATAAGGAAAGGAAAACAGCGTTCATGCGTACGTACGGACTACCGTCTCCATGAACGGTGTGTTTCATTTCATTTATCTATCTATTATATATATATATACTGAATATATATGATATATAAATCATGTTTTATATTCTGGAAGTAAGTAAATCATGATATAAGTAATAATAATTTCAAGAACAACAAGTCCAAACACCTACGACAAATGAATCAATTTTACCCAAAACACTCCTTAACGTAGAATTTACAAAAGAACGGGTAAAATAATGTCATGAGTGAACCATATATGAAATAATAACAATGAGTATGATTCTAGAATAAGTCAATGACATTATTTAAATCATTATACAGGAGTTTCGGACACTTACGAAGCAAATCAGACCTAAGGTAAGGGAAATATCACAATCTCATTTTTATCCAAGATTGTTTATACATTGGTATTTACTGGGGTGTATTTTATCATCCACATCCATGTTTCCTAAATATGTAATATTATTTCCATCCACCTACAATTGTTTAAATCCAATTTTACCCTTTGGTGAGTTTTTAGTAAAATATATGAAAGGAATCTTTTGTCGTTTTTTTGTACGAGGTACTTTTTGACTTTTCCGACAAAAGTGCGAAGAATGTTTTTTTTAACTTATACGGAATGAATGGATTTTTAAAACATTATTTCCAAGAATCTTCCTTTACAAGTTTTAAAGTTTATTTTTAATCAACTTCTTTTAGTTTATAATTGTACGACATGTTAAGAAAGGAAAAGTGTTTTTGAAGAAGAAAGGATATTTTCCTCAAGAATGGAGTTCAAGTGTTTTATCAAAATTATTTTCCATATAAGATAATATAGGGTTCTGGTTATATCCCTATTGTTACATTGATTTGATTATGTTGTGATGGAATTATTTTTATGAATTCCTTTATCTTATATGAATTGTTTTATGATGTCATGTTGTTTAAGAATCCCATTTCTATTACATGGGTTATGCAATGATGTATGGTTTATGATTTTGTGGCACACATAAGAATGGTATCATTATGATATGGGTGGGACCTATATCTCCCTCCAATGCATTGGGTAAAGATTTTATATCTCATGAGATAGACATGGCTGGAATGGTAGGTTATACCGGTTCAGTGAAACAGGACTGAAACGAGGGTGACTCAGTTCAGAAAGGGACTTTGTCCACTAAGATAGTATTGGCAATGAGTCTTGACTAATAAGATATGATTCTCTATGATTATGTGTGTATGCCACAAAGTTTAATGTTTTAAGTTATGATTATTGTGATTACATTTCACTGCCATGAGTTATCCCAGGTTATGAAATTATGATCTCTTTTACAGGTTAAGATTTCCAAAAGTTATGTGCTTATGTATATGATGTGATTGATATTTCTTTTGTTTACCCTTACTGAGCATTTGAGCTCACCCTTTTATGTTTTCTTTTCCCCAGGATATAAAGAAAGGTTTTAGGTAATAAAAAAAAGGAAGATCTTTATGGGAGATGTTGAAGATCTTTCACTAGGATTAGAAGATTATATTCCGAGTTTCCAAAGACACTAAACTATTACGATCCTTGTGTGTGTGTTTTTGTTATGTACTAAGTATTCCGCAAATGTGATGTAATGTCAATGTACGTCAAGCTTCGGGTATTTACAGGGTTGGTCTTTTGGGAAGTCCATCAGCTCTATGAAATGGATAAGGATTTTAGGGATGGATTTTAATAGGCCTTGGTTGACCCAAAAGGATTAGGATGTTTGAATAAATGAGGTGAAGATTTGGTATTTTATAATGGTAGAGGACTAGAATTTTTGTAAATATCCAAAAATATTCAATAATGGGAAGAAACTCTCAACCCAAGTCCTAAGATAACTGATAAATAATGTATTTTATGGATTGTATTTTTAATTCACACCTCCATAAAAAAATATCATTTTTTAAACATTTTGTTCCTAATTTCTATGTTTTATTACTTTTACCATTTTTGTTTTCACTACGGTAACTAGCATTTTTAATTAGGTTATTTGGCATTAAAACTATTAATAAAATGTTCCTTATTAGATAATATTTACCCACTAGTTCAAAATTTGGTATCAAATATATAAAATAAAAATCAAATATGTTTGGAAAATTAATTTTAACACAACCACATGAAATGCGCAAAACCTTGTTTTACCCTTTTTCATGGTAACACAGTTTTTACTATTTAGGGGTCAATATAATTATTATAAAATTATCATTGGTCCATGAATTTACTAAGGTTGGTATTTTTAAATATATTACAATAACTTGGTGGATTATAGTATTTTTAGGAATTATAAATAATTTAATAAAATATTATTTATTATAAAATAACATTAATGTAAATTATGACACTATTCATTAAAATGATTTTAAAAACATCAAGAAAAAGGATGAATTAAATTATATAATTTTCAAAAATATCTATAATATTATATTTATCTAAAAAATTCATGTAATTTAATAATAAATTCAATTTACAATACTTTTAACATCCTTAGTATCATTTATTTTATTTTTATATTAATTAAATAATTACTGTGTTTGTGCTTCTTAAGATTTTAATGTAATTATATAATTACTAAAAATTATAAAAAATTACCCTCATGAAAGTAATTTAATTATGCTCAAAATTAATATAAATATTAATTAAAAAATTTATTTTTCCCTTATGTAAACACATGATCTAAATTTAAAAGAAATTTGATGACATTTAGTTTTTTATTTATTTAAATTATTACATTGTCACGTTCATGGAAAAGTGTGCCAAAATCACATAAAATAGATCCCAATGTATAAAGGGTCAATATTTGACTATATAACTGGAATTGAACTTGTTTTTTGGTCATTTTAACCCTTATCTTTTTCTTTTAAACCCCTCACCACCACCCATACGCTCAGTAAACTCATTTTAACCTTAATCATTGTAATAAAGTTTTATTATTTTTTACTATTCACATTGAAAACAAATTAATTTGACTATATTATAAAAAACTAATTATTTTTATTCCAAATATGGAATACATTTTTCAAATTTTCAATCACATTATTGTAAGTTTTTGATTTAAAATTAAACTCACATATGAGATGAATAAATAATTATCCGAAGAGAAAATTTACAAAAGTATATAAAGTTTTAATATCAAAATTCAATATGAAATTGATTCTAGAGAACTAAATTAGATTAACATATATATAATCAAATTTATTTTAATATTAAAAAATAAACAAGATGTATCTTTTAAAATTCAATAAATGAAATGGTAGTTTTTTTAATAAAAATATGTATTTTTTACTATGTATTGAAAAATTAATCATTTCAGAAAATTATCAAAAAAACACCAGAAGATAATTTTGAATATTTAATTCCAAAAATATATATTAATTTTTCATATTAATTTTCTATATGTTTCAAAAATTAATATCATAATTTTTCCCAAAAATAAATAAAAATTATTTTTTTGAGAAAAGGTATTGTCAAAGCATATGAATACTTCCCTAAAAAGTTTGTACTTATTTATAAATATATATTTTTCATCGAAAAAATGTATACACAATTTCCAAAATACTATTATTCCTATTCATACCAACATATTTTGAAGCTATGTTATAGTAGTCATGTTTAAAGAATAATACTAGTAGTATATCATGATTTGATAATTCTCAGTGTTTCTTGTAACATAAGACATTGAAGATATTATATTTATTTTAAAAAATTCATAAAATCTATAGGTATAAAATTCTACCCCCTTAAATATAATTTTCCCTAAAAATTTTAAATTGATATCTATAATCAGGGGTTTGATATTTTAAAATTCCTCCATGAAAAACCCACATCATAAAAGGGGTTAATAAACCATATTTATGAAAAGAGGGAAAATAAATTATAATGGTCACCACATAACTAGGTCCCCAAATAAGTGAACATTTGTGGGAAGTGAAAATATATACATGGAAGAAAAAACTAATTCTCAAATACTAATAGAGAGTGACAAAGATCATGGTCAAGAGAATGTTAACAACCAAAAATCCCTAATTCTTTGATAGGTGAGAATATCATTGGTTCAACATAAATGAAAGTAATAAGACAACATTTTTTTCCTCAATATCTTTTTCCTAAAGTTTAGGGAATTTTTTCCATCAATATAGATAACATTAGAAAATATAATTTCTTTATTATTTTCCATTTTAAAAGTACAATATCATCCTTTGGTTGTCCTTTGATCAATTTATACTTCATATCTCCTTCCAAGAAGTGAATATGAAAACAAAATTATGTTAGAATCATTGACATATCATAAGATCAATAAAATAATGATAATTCATTCCTTCTATATATTTTTATCATAAAATTATCATAGGTTATTGAATATGCATAAATCATTATATGGTGGAATAATACATTAATATCTAAAACTTCATCCAAAGTTCAACATAATAAAATCCATAAATGGTTAGACTTAATACCCTTTAAAATTTTATAAAATTATTATGAAGGTCTATATATTACAACTTAACATCATCCCCAAAATATCATAAATTATTTCTTAATTTTTACATACAAGATATGTGAATAATTTGGTTATATATTCTCCTAAAACATGGAAATGAATAGAATTACCATAAATTATCAATGAATAAATTCAGTTTCCCCCATTCTGAAAAGAAAACCCTTATTACTAAATATACTCCTTAAATTTCAAAATGTAGTAAACTCCATCAATGATAACATATACCAATTTTTTATCAAATCATTAATCAATTATATGGTAATAAATATTTTTCAAAATTAAATTATCCATATCAATCATCTATTTATCCCTACATCATTATCTTAATATCATGAACATATTAAGGGATATATTTCCCATAATCAAGTGTTTTCCATAATATACCACCTCTCCATTAAATCAATTTTCTAGTTCATTGGTACAATTAAACATATTCCTTCAAACCCTTAATGAAAAAACTCTAGAGAAAATTAATTATATATTTCTTAATTATTCAATTCTAATACATTGACACTTTAATAAATCTAAATTATTCTTAAACCATTGAATGGATTCGTCATCTTATTCCTTAATACCTCATTCATTTCATATTTAATTTTTTGTATTTTCTTCATCCACAAAAAAACCTTTACTTATAACACCATATTGATCCTCTTATCAAGATTTCTCCCTAAGACATCAATTTATATAATACCCATACCTTCCTCATTTAAAACTTTAAACTATTAATGGTACATTTGGGAAATAATTATTCACATATGATATGTTAACTAAACTTTTCATTTTTCATCATAAATCACTTATTATGTGCCTTCATAATCCACACATAAAACACCTTATTATTCCTTTGATACATTCCCAAGAGTGATTCTTCCCATATTATTAACATATTGGAAACTTAAACTTATTTTCTCCATGCTCTCCACCACCAGAACTCTCAACGAACTCTTTCTTCTCTTATTTTATGATTCCATGTGTTGATTAAGGTGAATGTTGTTAATCATATATCATGAAAACTAATTGGTAATAATAATAATATAATTTACTCAATTAATCATCCCATTTGGTTTTTCATTAACACGTTGTCTATCACATTCAATATTATCCCAGTTTCATCTGATTATTTCCATTGATGAAAACTAAAAAAACATAGTGTGAGAAAAAATATTCATATTCAAAAACTACATAATCATGAAAAATAATTTATCGGATGTCTAAATAATGAAACATTATTTTCATTCTTAGACACCTTAGTTTTAAACTAGGTCATTCATAGTTATAACCTATTTAGATACTTCATGAGAGTTCATTAAGAGTGTGAACTTACAAATAATATCTCTTAAGAGTTTCAAACTAAGGGTGTAGTAAGGCCCATTTTCATGAACTATTTAATGATTGAGTATCACTTGATGGATTATTTTTAGATTTATTATCCTTATATACAACTATTATAGAGCCACATAAACTTTTAGTATCCATATAGGGATGTAATTTCATGAAACATACTTACTATATCCTTCACCCAAATTCCAAGATATTTTTTCGATACTTAGAATTCTCCATAGAATTATCCCCATAGATATCCCTAGACATATCTCTAGACATATCCTAAGGGATTTCCATAGGTATCTCACTAAATTTTTATCATCTTAGTTTCCAATGGTTAATTAAAACTTTAATTTGATACCATCTATAGTAACCCAATTTTTAAAACATATATATTTACTCTTTTTAGTTTAATATTCATTACATTGCACAAATACACACTTGGGGAATGTAACGGTTTAGTGTCTTTCGAAACTTAGAAACCTAAAAAACTTTTCTATAAGTGAGCTACATCATTTCCCACTATGTTCTATATAATTATAACCCTTCTTTTTCATATCATACATAATACCTTTCTTCATAACCTTGAGAAATGAAACATAAGAAAGGGTGATCTTGGATTATTGGTAAGGCTAAATTGGTAATATATCAATATAACATGAGCATAAGAGTTTGATAATATGAGAATAATATTTGAAAAATGATACCCTATATATCATTATTCATAAAATTGTTTCATAAAATAAATCATGGATGTTTATAAGACATAAATCATAAAGAAATCAAAGAACATAACCCACGATATCATAAAATTGGAATAATATTTCAATGTTTAGTATATACATAATCTTAGAAAATATTATATCAAGCCTATCCACTAATACATTAATAACATGTATGGATTGGGAAAACCACCTATGTACCTGGTTTAGGATTATGATAACCTCCATTATACCCTCTTTCATGCTAGGGATAACCTCTTTTATACCCTCTTTTAGGCTTGGGATAACCTTCCCATGTAACCTTTGTGCTCATATGACATTAATCATTACCCAGTGCATTGGAGGGAGATATAAGTCCCACCCATCATATAAATCATAAATTTTCATACCACAAGATTATAAAATAGTCATCATATCATCACCTATAAAAGGAAATGAGTTTCATAATAATTTCATTATATCATAACCAATATAATATAAAAACGTTTAACAAACATTTAATCATTTAATTATATCATAACCTATGGAAAATTGATAGTTTACATAAAGATATTAGGATCATAGACACAAACCCTCCATGTAAAGAATATGTATGGTACAGTTGGATCATATCCTTAGTAAATCCTTAGTAACATAAAATAATTCCATCTTAGATGGAAAATTATTTTTAAAGATCACTTGGAAAATTTCTTGAGGAAAATAACCATTAGTCTTTGAAAATAAATTTTTAAAAAATAAATCGTTTTCCAGGTCCTTTTCTTGGAAAATAAACTGGTAAACATATAAATAAATATTTAAAGATCATTTAAAACAATTCTTGAGATAAATAGCCTTTAAAATTTCTAAATCACTTTTTAAATCATAAAATTTTCCGAATAATGTTTTCTGAAAAAACATTAAAAACTCATAAAGTAAGATTTAAAGATCATTTAAGTCATTTCTTGAGGAAAATATCCTTTCAACTTTTAAAATCACTTTTTAAAATATAAATAAATTCAAAATAATTTTCTTTGAAAATAACATTGGAAACCTATAAATAAATGTTTAATGATAATTTAGAGAATTTCATAATGAAAATCACTTTTTAGCATTGAAAAGTACTTTTAAAATAGAAAACATTTTCAAAATACTTTTCTTTTAAAATAACCTTGGAACCTTATAAAGGAATCATTAAGGATCATTTAAAGCATTCATGAGGAAAATATCCTTTCCATTTTTAAAATTAATATTTTAAAAAAATTATAAATCATTTTCAAAATAATTTTATTTGAAAATAACCTAGGAAACATTTGAAGTAATATTTCAATCACTGATCATTCTTAATGTTGTAAAATTCCAAACATGTTGTACATGTTTAAGAAAATATTCCTTTCACATTTTTGGTAAAACCTCAAAAACACCTCATTAGGAGAATGAAAATAAATTTTCTTTTAAACCATTTTGTAAAATTTAAATCATGGTTAAAAAATGTATTTAAATAATAGTTTAATAATATTAAAAAATTCTTTAAAACATTTTTGTAATAATGGATATGGAAAAAAATGATTTTCGTCTAAAGAAACAAATAAAGTCTATTTTTCTTAAAAAATTTCTTTTGGAATATTGCGTACATAAAGAGAGGAAAATTAAGTTAATACATGTATTTTCATGACATACAAAAATGAGAATACAATTTATGTGTTTCTTGAGAGATAGGTCATAAGATTTTATAATTTGAAACTTAATCATAAACAATCTCATTAAACAATGAGATTGTAACATAAAACTTTTACCACTTTGGTATATTCTGAATCATAGTTAGCATGAAATAAATAAAATTATATAGATATTTATATCCCCTAATTTCCTAGGAATAAACGTAAAATATGTTCATGGTTATTATATACACCACACAAAAGAAATTAGTGGTGAATATGGAATGTGTACCATAGAAATAAAAGTGAGATAAAAATCCCTTAACACTTCGGAAACATTCAAATCATAATCCACGTTAAAGAATAATATTATATGAAGCAATAACTGTCAGGAAAATGATTTTATTCATAATATAACATGTGAAATACTCTATTTTGGGAGCTCTTAAATGATGTGTAATTTTTACTTCTTAGTTCTAGCAGAGTGGCAGACCAAGGTCATCTCTCAAAAGAAGAAGTAAATAAAACAGCATATTAATGGTATTTTGAAAATAAAATAAAAAATAAGAATCGTATTAATTCCAAGTATTGGATTTTTTATGTTTATAAAGTAAGAAATGGTATTCCATAAGAATATTGTATTTTTTTGAATTGAGATTGAGAAAATTCAATGAGTGTTATTGGTTTTCAAATAATATTTTTTATAAGGTGTAATAAGGCTAACTATAACTCTTCAGTTGCTTATTAATAATTATCATGGAAATTAAAATCCACTTTTTATAACCCCCTATTTTTTAACCCTCAATCCCTGTGGGGGTTAACATAACCACAAATATGAAATTGATTAAAACCTATGCCAGCTTCAGAACATTAAATCATAACACCCTATTTAATTGATGTTCTAAGAATAGATTTTGGTCAATTGTAAATTAGGGAAAATTTATATTCTATAAATTATGATTATTTGAGTTTAGGAATTATATATTAACTCTAAAAATTGATCTTTCATTGTTCTGTTTTACCGATTAAGATTGAGCTATCACAGTTCACACAATTTTCGACCTCACATGTTTTGTGTTAATAGTTCAATTACATGATTAGTTTAATTTAAATTAAAAACTCAATTAATAAATCATATTAATTGAATTATAGTATCCAATTAATTCAAAATTTATAAATTAATAAGGTAAGAGGTAGAACAATTACAAAAAAACTACTCTTCTATATATAGTGTAGTCATTATAGAAACATTTTGAATGTGAAATTTTTTAGAAAGTGTATAACCCAATAATGTTTATAATATTGAGTTGTAAACAAAATAGTAAATAAAATAATTCTAAAATTAAAAATAACATAGGTAATGGGATAGAAATATATATTTTATTGAAACAACAAAAATGTTCCAACAATGAAGAGGAAAAGAAGATAACTTTGGAGAGATCCAAGATTGATAGTTTAATCCCTCCAATAGGGAATTCAAATGGAAAGGAACCACTTATCTTATTATCTAAATCCTATAAGTCACTTCCAACATCCTGAAATTTTGAAAAAAAATATATTTATAAAGCTGGGTTGAGGCTATGGTTCCAAGACTTTTCAAGTTTGAATGGGAAATTCATATACATATTTTAATCCAACATACACTGATTGTTTGAAATTTAAAACACTTGAACTGGATATCCATGTAGAAGTATTATTTTTAAAAAATTTGTTCCTCGGTATTATTTCCAAATTTTATCCATATAAAGTCACAAATAAAGAATTTATGGCTCAAATACTAAAGTTATTTCCATTCTGGAGGGTCTATACCAACCATAAATTCATGGACCTTTTATACCAATCAAATACATGATCTTGGTCAAATTTTATGAATGAAAGTGGTATCCCATTGAGTGGGGAGTTTTTTAAAAAAAATTATGGTTCAAGTAAACAACAGAAAAATATTTCTTTCCAAAATACTATAGTTCACTTTAAAAGGGAAAACTGGAATTTTTCATAAATTTTCAAATGAATGATCTAATACCAAATATTCCATAAATAAGAAAATTTAACATAACATCAGAAAATTATGTCATTTATTATCAATAATATATAAAATAAAAATATTTTTATCAACTCCCCAAGATTACCCTTTTTCACTAATGGAAAAATTCAGAAGTTATGTATTCTAAATAATTCTGACAAGATATGTATGTTTAAATTCCCAAATCCATAGTGGAAATATAGGAAAAGTAAGAATCCAATAAAGAGTCAATATCATTAAATTTTAAATTTACTATCTCATAAATTCTACTTAAAAAATCAAGTAAGGTTAACGATACTAATAATAGAAAAACAATTCATGGTTCTACAATGCCACTAATTACCCACATGTGTGTGTGTGTGTGTGTCAACCACTTTAGGCTCATATCTCTATCCTTTATTCAGTGTATTTAGGTCAGGAATAACAATTCTTCTTACCTAGATTAATTCACTAAAATATATATATATATATATTACATTTAAATAAAATTTCAAGACCCACTCACTTAATCATTTATGAATTTCAAACCTTAAGTTACTAACTTAGATATCCCCATATATTGTGTATTTCACCACCCCCATATTTATTAAGATAATATACTTCTAGGTGTACTTTTTTTGATTTTTTTATGGTGTACAATTGTCGGATATCAGGTACATGCATATTGGTCAATTCAGTACAGTAATGAAATCGATCGGAAGAGAAATCAATCTATGAATCAACCACTGATATAAGATGATTTTTTACCTGACATGGTTATACCTTCAATTGAGTAGGAAAAATATCACAGTTCAGGGTTGTGTAAAACTTTTTGTGGAGATGTCAATGTAAAAAATCCATGAACAAATATCATAAAGAATAGGGTCATAATCTAATAGTTTTTATAGTGAAACAACCAATCATATCATCGACCACTTCTATTTTTATAAAAATAAAACCTTGATGATAAAATCTTTCTCAGGTTCATCATGCTAATAATGAATTTCTAAAACATTATTTTTTTCATATGTTCCACATGTAAATGATCATGTTACATGATATTTTTATTTTTATTTAATTTTTTGTTTTATTTTTTTTAAATTTAATAGAAAACCTAACATAAAGAACACACAAATCATAAATGAAAATCGCAAATTGCTACCCAAAAATTATGTCCCATCCCCACAATTAAAATATTGTATTTTCCACAATTTTAACCCATTATATGATATGTGAACATGAAATCTAGAATTTTAAATATAAAAAATAATATAAAAGTGAAATTTTTAGGAACATCCTGATATCATCAAGTGATGATGGGGTCATGTATTGTGATGAAATCAACTGCGTCTATAGGAATTCCTTCAATTTATTTCTTCAATCATTTCCAATTGACTGTAAATATCCTTCACATTTTCTATTGTGTGATCTGCACTACACCATAATTAAAAACATTAGATACAACATCCAGACCTAACCATCTATAATGAAACTTACTATCCATCAACTTTAGTCATTAAATATATAGTGGAACTTTCTCCCCTACCGAAAATTCCTTTTTTTAGAAAATTCTATCATGATCATCTTTTGATAATTCCTTTTAGATCCTTGAGTTCTCATATGAAGAAAATTGAATCTCCTCAAGCTCTTGAATTTTCAACTTTATTTGAATTCCACCTTGGGAAAAATCCATGTTTCATTTCTTTATAGCCCAATATTCACAATGCTTGACCTCCACAGGGAGATGAAGGGATTCCAAAAAAACAATCCAAAATGGGTACATACCGATAGGAGTCTTCTATTCCATCCTATAAGCACACAATTCGTCATATAACTGATTCCTCCAATCCTTTCTATTCAACTAGATGGTTTTCTCCAAGATTTTTTTCAAGTCCCAATTTGAAACCTCGGCCTAGCAATTTGTTTAGGGGTGGTATGGAGTAGAAGTTGTATTCATCACATTTTAATTAAAAAAGAAGGAATCCAAATTTACATTTCAAAAGTGTGTCTCTTGGTCATTGATGATAGCCTTTGGTACTCCAAACCTACAAAAAAAATTGATCCATAAAAAAATCCACTACAACATGAGAATCATCAGTTGTGGTGGCCTTAGGTTCCACAAATTTTCTAATATAATAAAATGTGAAAAAATGTACAACAACCCAAATGAACTTTTAAAAGGACCCATAAAATTAATTCCCTAAACATAAAAAAATCACACTGAATAATATGGTTTGTTGGGGAATTTCTTGTCTCCTCGAAATGTTCCCAGTATATTGGAAATGATATCATCACTTAAAAAAACACATTGGCATCATGAAACAAGGTATGCTAATATAATATAGAGTCTAAAAACTTTTTATCTCTTATTTGTGGTGTAAAGTTCCCACCACAAGCATGTGTTTGGTAAAAATGAAAAACAGACTCAAACTCATGATCATCCGCATATCTTTTAATGAATTTCTCACTACACATGTGCTAGAGGTAGGGATCATCCAACACATAAAACCTAGACTCACATTTTAATTTTTGGACTGGATATTTATTTAAATTTTTAGGAATCTCAGTCAACAATGTAGTTCACTATATCTGTATACCAAGGATGTATACCTAAGATGGCATATAGATGCTCATTATGGGAAGATTCCAGAAGTTATACCTAGTCTAATGTGTCATCCTCTAGTTTGTGAGTAATCCTACTCAAGTGGTATTCCAGAAAGGTCTCTGACCCCTTCTTTTCCATTATCCCAAAATCTAATTCTTAAAGAAGGATCATCCATCATAAAATCCTGTTATTTGCATCTGGTTTCCCTAATAGGTACCTCAGTTCTATTTGGCTAGAAATAAACATCTAATTTAGAGCTTAATAAATTTGAATGGAATTTTTATAAATAACATATAATAATAACAAACTCCTTTTTTATGGTTTAATTTTCTATGGCTGAATCCAATGTCCTCAATATATAAGTAATAATATGGGACAAACCTTCCACCCTCTAATATAAGACATCTCAAACCATTATGTTGGACACGTCGCAAAAAATATCGAAAGGAAGCTCCCATCATGGAGGCTTTATGATCAGTGGAGTGGGAAGGCACATCATTTTCTCAATAAGTGATACCCTGCTTGAATCATCAAAAAAGTATCCAATATCTTTTGGAATTTGTTTATATAAGGGTAGATCGATCTTACTGAAATCTCTAATGAAGCGTCAATAAAATCCTTCAATCTCTATGAATGATCTAACATCATGCACACATGTAGGATATAGAACAAATGAGAAAAAATCTACCTTATATCTATCATCCACTATTCCATGTTATGGCACTACATTCCCTGAGACAATGAATTTCTCTTCCATAAAATGACATTTTTCAAAATTCAAAACCAGATTCTTCTCAATAAAATGATTCACAACCTTTCCAAAAATAGAATATATATTCATAAAATTAAGATATATACACTATAAAATCATCCATAATTTCATCCATGAAGATATAAATAAAATCTGAAAAAATATTCACCATGAATCTCTGAAAGTTATATGGTGAATTGAAATGTCTAAATGGGATCCTTCGATAGGAAAATGTACTAAATGGAAAAGTGAATGTAGCCTTCTCCTAATCCATTGGAGTAATAGAAACCTAAATATATATATATATTCCATCCAAAAAATAATAGTGTGTCTTCCCACCTAGTCTCTCAATCATTTTATCAATAAATGGGTGGAGGAAATTTTCCTTGTGAGTGGATTTATTTTGTTTCCTATAATCAATACACACAAGCCAACTTTTTTTCATCCTAATTGTAGCCAACTCCTCTCTCTCATTTCAAACAATAGTAACACTACTTTTATTAGGCACAACATGGGTAGGACTCACCCTCTAGGAATTTTAAATTGAATAAATGATACCTACCTCAAGAAATTTTTCTACTTATTTTTTAACAACTTCAAAAAGAGTTGGATTAAGTCTCCTTTGTGGCTACCTAACCAGTTTATCCCCATCCTTCAAACTAATCATATACATAAAAATTCTGGGGATAATAATATATATGTCAGCCAAGGTCCACCCAATTTTCCTATGGTTCTCCCTCAAAATATATAAAAGTCTTTTTCATGTTCAAAATGGATATTGTTAGAAATTATAAAAGGAAATTTTTTCCACTCAACAAGATTGAGTATTTTAGATTTGGTGTAAATGGATTGATTTACACTATAAGGGGTGATGTATGGATATAGACATTGAAGGAACTGAAATATGTGCACAATAAACATCAGTATTAAAATATACATCATTAAAATCAGAGAATAATGAATCAAATCCCTCAGCGTACTCAAAAACTATGTCATAATCAATGTTAACATGGTCAAAATAATAATCTGAAACCACATAAAAATCAAGTCCAAGAGAGTTTTGTGCATTAGAAACAAGTTTGGAAACACTCATTAACATCAAACTTGAACCAATTCACATAATATCTCAAAACATAGGACATTCAAAATTATTTGGGTTTTTACATATTGGTTCAAAATGGGAGGTTCAAAAGGAATAATGAACCTCTAAGGGTTACTCCATAGATTACATGATGTTAAATATCACAAATTCATCTCCAAACTCTAGGGAAAGTGTACCCTCATGGACATTTATGATCATTTTTTTAGGAAGGTCCTACCTAATACAATGGGAGCATGATAATTTACCTGATCATACTCTATGTTAAGAATATAGAAATATGCTTGAAAGATCATGTATGTTACCTGAAAAAGTAAATCCTCAAGGACTCCCAGTGGACATGTTGTAGCTTTGTTCACCAACTGAATCACTACTCTCATTAGCTTCAAATCCCCAACCTATAAATAAGGGAATACATTGTTGGGAATCACATTTTTAGATGCTCCCAAATCACATAAAGTATCATAAAATTGTAACTCCTCTATGGTGAATGGGATGGTGAATTTCCTAGTATCCTTGCACTTTATTGGCATTTCGTGAGTTGGTGTAATGAGTTCTGAAACATTCCTTCCAATATTGATCCTCTAATTTATTTTATTCCCTATTTTATTGGTAAAATGTGACCTTAATAATATATAATACATTTATTTTTTCTTAATGGCCTCAATAAAAAGGTTTTTTGTCTCAATGTGCTTCAATGTATCCAAAACTTCTTTTTTCATCACCTATTCATCCATATTGTTTTGAAAAACTATATTTGGAAAGGTAATGGGTTTAAGAGGAATATCATCAATATTTTTCATAACATTTTCGTTCTCATTAATTTTTTCAGTAGTTGTTCTTGAAAAAGGATTCTCTGGGGTTGAGGTGAATCCAGATGGAATGATCCGAGAAAATATATCAATTTTTTCTTCTCAGATATCAATTTGATGGTATTGATATTCCCCTTTGGATTTGAACTAGTTTGGGAAGGAATATTTTTGGAGTTCTCACATAGTAGTTTCTAGAGGTCAGTGGAAATTTGGATTACTTGATTCTTCAACTCCCTCAACTATGAATCCTAACTCTTTAGCTCATTCTGTTGATTAAGAATACTTTTTTCAAAAGTTCATTAGTTTTAGAATATAAATTTCATTTAGAATTGCCTTTGTTTGACTTTTTGATTATTAGACTTCAAATATCCTTTAGGGTTTTTCAAAACCAAGTTGGCGAGGTAGAGGCTCAAGGATGTTTTGTTGAAAATGGGTCCTTTGTTATTTTCTAGATTCATACCTCGTGTCTGATTAATCCTTACACACTTGTTTTTATATTGGTGATAAGGAATCATACTTATTATGAGGATTTGGTTTTTATTGTTTTGATATGGTCTCTTGGGGAAAACAATTGTGCAATTATGTATCTTTTATAATTAAGGGGAAATTGGTTGGGTGGTCGGTTTGAGTGAAAATTCCACAAGTACTTATTAGAGTGGGTTGGGATGTCTTTTCTCTCAAATAAATCATCCTCAATGTAGTGGTTAATTCATCCAATTTTGTATCAATTAAATGATTTCCAAGAGAATAATTACTTACATGATATACCCATCTAACATGTGGCATTCCTCAATTTTCAAATTTTTGGGAGTTTTGTTCCATTTTTCTAACAAATGCGCGTATAGCAACTGATGTTTCTTCGACCAATGCCCCTCTATCTATGACATCCACGATACTCCACTCTATCGATATTATTCCTTCATAAAAGTACTAGATGAGTATTTTTTCACTAATTTGATGATGCAGGAAGCTTGAACACAACTTCACAAATCTGTCCCAGATCTCATACATTGACTCCCCTTGTGCTTTCTTGATCCCTAAGATCTTCTATCAAATATAACTAGTCCTCAATGATGGAAAAAATGTAAGTAATAAAGGATGTTTCAAAAAATTCAAACATGGTACATCTTGAGGTAGTAAGTAATACATCTAATAATTCATAGTTTCGTCAAGTGAAAATGGGAATGATCTTACTGTTATTTTATCTTAAAATATATTTCTTGGTTTCATTGTTGATAATAAAACATTTAATTCTTTAAGTTGTTTGTTTGGGACCTCATCAGATAAGACATAAATTTTTAGAAGAATGTCAATTAATCCCGATTTCAGTTTAACGTCTATTTTGAGAGTTGGATATGAAATTCATGTAGGATAATAATTAATATCTAGTGAATAAAAATATCTAATAGTCCTATTGATTTCATTTTTATTATTCTCATCCATCAAATTTGGTTTAATATTTGTTTTATATGAGCTTCATATTTTTATGTTTCTATAATGGAGGAATTCCCCAACTTTTTGAATATCGAAACTTCCCTTAGACTGAGACTAATTATTTATAGCCCTAAGGTTGAATTCAATCATAGATTCAAGATATAAGAGATCCTCAAGATCAGTTCCAGTCATAAATCAAATAAAAATAAAAAGTGGAAAATAAGACCACAATAAAAATTTAAAAAAACTGAGTTGATGGCCTAAAAAAAGAATAAAATTTGAGAAAGGGGAAATTTGGAATAAATAATATAATAATAGAATGAAATAAAACTAAAAAAACAACTCTAGTTATTTGAATAAAAAAAATTCCTCCCCAATAATGGCTCCAATTTTAAAGGCACTATATTGTGTGCTCTCAAATGATGTTTAATTTTTTACTTTATAGGTGTAGTAGAGTAGCTGACCAAAGTGGTCACTCAAAGGAAAATGTATATAAATTAACATCTTAAAGGTATTTTGAAAAAAAATAAGAAAAAAACTACTTAAAAGGATTGGGTTTTTTAGTTTTATAGAGCAATAATACGTATTATGTAATAAGAATGTGATTTTTTTCTGAATTGATATTGAGAAACTGAAATGGGAAGTTAGTTTTTTTAGAAAAATATTTTTTATAAGGTTTAACTGATATTAATTTAACTATTCATTTAATTATTAATAATTATAATTTAAATTATACTACACTTAATTATTATCCCCAAATTGTTTAACCCCCGAACCGCGTGGGGGTATAGTTTACAACAATGATGAAATGAATTAAAACCTAATCTAACTTCTAAACATGCAATCGTATCACCCTTTCGGATTTATGTTCTAAGGATAGATTATGGTAAATGGTAAATTAGTGAACCTATCTATTCTTGAAATGATAATGAATTGATTTTCGGGGTTATATTAGAACTCTAAAAATTGATCTCTTGTTGTTTTGTTTTACCAATTAATATTTCACTCTCACAATTTAAACAATTCTCAACCTCACATGGTTTGTGTTAATTATTCAAATTCCTTATTCTTTTAATTAAAATTAAAATCTAAATTAATATATCATATTATGTGAAATAAATTATCTCTTTAATTTAAAATAAAAAAATTAATAAGGTAAGTGGTAGATCAATTACTAAAAAAACTACACTTCTATTGGTGGTGTGGTCAACGTAGAAACACTTTTCATATGAAAAGGTTCAGAAAAGTTATAACCAAATCACATTTCTAATCATGAGATATA
This sequence comes from Viscum album, assembly GCA_963277665.1. Classification (NCBI taxonomy): domain Eukaryota; kingdom Viridiplantae; phylum Streptophyta; class Magnoliopsida; order Santalales; family Viscaceae; genus Viscum; species Viscum album. The sequence goes on from OY728127.1 coordinate 279,664,254, forward strand.
TACCAAAAAATTGAATAAAATAAGAGGTAAATTTTAAATAATAGAACTAATGGGATATAAATATATATTTTATTGAAAGAACAATAACATTACGATAAATAAGATAAAAATAAGATCTTTTTTTTTGGAGGAGATCCTAACTTAATAGATCCACTCCTCTACTGGTGAATTGAAATGGAAAGGAACCACTTATCCACTAATAACAGTCCTATAAGTCATGTAAAACCCCTTCCAAATTATAATAACATATATTTATAGAGTGTATGGGAGATTAGGGTTTCAATACTTTTATAGTGTGAATGGGAAATTTCGAAAAATATTTTAATTCAAATTGAACCGACTATTAGACCTCGAAAAAGAGTGAACCAGATATCGATCTAAAATAATTATTTATGAAAAATTGGTTCCTATATTTTATTTAAAAATTTGGTCATGATACATCATATATTAATATTTTATAGACCATATAATGAAGTGTTTTCCAATTTGTCGAGTTCATCCCATCGATGTCTTCATGGCCCTTTTACACCAATCAAATGCATGATCCTGATCAGATGACCTAAATGAATGTTGTATCACATTAAATGGGTAATTAATTTACATAATTTCATTTTCAAATAAATCCCATAAAAATATTTATTTTCATAATACAATTGTTCACTTTAAAAAGGAAAACATGAATTTTCATAAAATTTTCAAATGAATGATCTAATCCCAAATATTCCATAAATAAGTATATTTAACAAAATGTGAGGAAATTATGTCATTTATTATCAATAAAATATTTAATAATTTTTTTAAAACATTACAATGGGTAATCATACACACAAAAAAATAGAAATGATTTTGGAATATGGCATATGCCTCTAGGAAATAAAAGAGAGACTAAAAATATATTACTTTAAGTCATGAATTCCTTCATAAATGTTCAACATTGTTGTATAATAAATACAATTATAATATAAATATACTATTAAACCATAATTATATATATATATATATATAATACCATATATTATTTACTTATTTTATTTTACTACCTGTTTATTAACAATTCCTTCTTAAAATCAGGGTTTGGGTAATAACTACATTATTTTTCAGGTATGTTTTGATTTGGTATTTCTGGGACTTTTACTCTGATCATGGTTCCATAATGTCTATAAATTTATCCTTTATATAAATATATATTAATTATATAATTATTTTTAGTAATCCATAAATGTTACGGATAGAAAATGAAATACACCAATCATTGAGATGGAAGGCGGTACGTACGCATGAACGTTGATTCTATTATATTGATGGATAAAAAGAAAGAAATTTTAATAATATATTACCCTTTCAGAATAATATATATTTTATATATATCACATATTTTCATTTAAGATATTCTTATTACTTTCTATGTAAATCATAAGTGAATAATGAATCACATCACTTCAGGAGGCAGTAGTCCTCCGTACACACGAGCAACATTATCATATTCCCATAGAATATAAAGTAAGAAGTTATATGTGATTTTATAATTCAATAATTTTAATTATTTCATAAATATCGTATAAATATGTAAAATAAATCATTTTATCCAGCCGTGAGAGATGGTGATGGAAAATGAATTTTGTTAGTTTGTGAGGCGGTAGTCCGTCGTACACTCAATAGAATGTTATTTTTTTCATTTGATGTTAATGGATGTGTAAATAGGTTTTTAAATCAATATAATAATTTCTAATTATATCGTAGATTTTTTTTATCATATGTGTATTATTATTACAAGAATTTATGTGGTAAGATAATGAGTAAAAATAAAGAGATTAGTGAAGACAATTACTTTCACATAGAACATTCTCCTTTGGATATCTTATTAGGGATCCTAGGGTTTGTATTTTGGGAAGAACATAAGCTCTATAACATTTATAATAATTATGGAGAAATATTTGTTTGGTTTTGTTAAGCCAAATATCTTAGTAGTTGTGAAGATGTGAGGGTTAGGTGGTATTTTATAATGGGGAAGGAGTAACATTTTCGTAAATACCCAAAACTATTCAATAATGGGAAGCCACTATCTCCACAAGTCACTGAAAATTGATAAATAAAGGATTGGAGTGATTATATAGTCGATACACTCCTCCACCATACTAAAAAAACACATCTTTTAAACATTTTGTTTCCTTACTTCTACATTTACTTACTTTTACCATTTTAGTTGGCACCATGATAACTTGCCTTATTATCTAAGTAATTTATCATTTGAGACTAAATAAAATAAACCTTATTAAATAATTTATACCCAATGGTTATGAATATTAAATCTAATTTATAAAATAAAAATTTTATGTGATTAGAAAATTAATTTTAACACAACCTCATTAAATGAACAAAACCCTTTTTACCCTTTATTAGTGTAATAAAGTGTTTAATATTAATGGGTCAATGTAATTATTATAAATGGAATATTGGTCCATTAGTTGAATATGGTTGATATTTATAAACATATACCAATCAATTTAATTACTATAGTATTTGAATGAATTTTAAAAAATTTAATAAAACATTATTTATTATAAAGTAACATTACTGTCAATTTTGAAACTATTCATTAATTTGACTTTAAAACCTACAAAAAAAGGTAGAATTAGAATACATAATTTTAATAAATGTATATAATGTTATATTTATCTAAAATATTCATGTAATACAGTAATTAATTCCATTTATATTACTTCAAACGTTTTTAGTATCATTTATTTTATTTTTCTATTAATTAAATAATAAATTCATTGGTATTTCTTAAGCATTTAAAGTAATTATATAATTACTAAAAATTAAAAATAAATTTCCCTCATGAAATTAATTTAATTATTAGTAAAATTACCAATAACATTCGTTCACGTATTTCTTTTATTTCATGTGTGAACACATAATTGAAATTTAAAATCAAGTGGGTAACTTTATGTCTTTTTTCTTTACTTAAACTATTACATTTGTCAAATTCATGGAAAAGTAACCCACAAGAACATAAAAATACATCTGATGATAATAAAGTTTGAAATATGGATATAAAATAAGAATTTTACAATTTTTTAGTTTATTTTAACCCTTATCCTTTCAGTTTAACCCCTGAAAAAATCATTTTAACCTTAAGTGGAGTAATTATTTTAACTATGTTTACTATTACTTATGACCAAAAATTAAGTTAAACTTGTTATATAATATTAATTATTATAATTCCAAATAATTAATTCATTTTTTAAATCCCTTTCATAGAAGTAGAAAATTTTAATTTAAAAGTAAGCCCCCAAACGCCACAAACAAACGATTTTCCAAAGAGAACATTTTCATAAGTATAGAATGTCTAAAAATAAAAATTCAATATATTGTTTATTACAATGATATGAATTGGATTAATAAATATATAATTTAACTAATTTTACTTTTAGAACATTTTCAAAAAATAATTAACTTTTTAAATTTATTAAAAATATTTTTTTAATAAAAAAGAATATTTTCACTATTCACTAAATAATTAATCCTTTCACATGATTATAAAAACTTCACCCAAATATAAATATTAAATGTTGATTCCAAAAATGAATTTTTTTTAACAACTTTTCTAAAAGTATCAGAAATTAATTTGATTTTTTGTTCATTAAAATTAATAAGAATAATTTTTTAGAAAAGTTATTCTCAAAGCTTATAAATACTTTACTAAAAATTAATTATTTATTTATAAATATATTTTCCTTATATAATAAATTTATAATTAATTTTAAAATTTTATTTATTCTTATTCATACTAATAAATTTAATTTTTAGGTTATAATGGTCTATTTTAAATACTAATATCATTAGTATATCGTAATTTGTTAAAACATAGAGCTATATGTAAGGTCGGACATCAAAAGAATTACATTTATTTGAAAAAAAACATAAAATATCAGCGTGTTACATCTATGGTTCTAGATTAGAGGATTCACGGTATTCTATTATACCTATAGTATGCCTATATAATGATGATTATTCAATCAACCTCATGTGCCTTAATACAAAAGGATCCAATCAATTTAATAAGTGGTTGATCCATAAGAAGATTCCTTTTCTCTTTACACTTATTTCCTTTTCTGGTTTCCTTTTATTTTTATTCTATTTTATGGATTTTCATGTTCATTGAGTATTTTCATCCAATTGGGAGTATATTTCATTTCTTCAATCCTGGTTTGATTATGGGTTCTAGGTCTTTCTAAAAACTCAAACTCAGTTATATTCTCTTGTTTTTTTGTTTGAGTCATTCTCAATTATTGTATTTATTGTACTCCTATTTAATTTTTATAGTGGAAACTAATTTAACTAACCCATGTACATAGGTCAATTTTCCAAATCATGTAAATTCCTAGTTTCCTTTTTTTATTTTTTACCACTTGTTTCAACTTATGGATGTTGATTTCCCTTAATTTTTTTTTTCTGATGTTCCAAATTGATTTTGAGTTTATCAATTTGAATTAATTTGTTTCTAATTCTAGTTATCTATTTTAAATGTTCAAAAATGAATATTTAATATGTATTCTATTTATATTTGGATTCTGTTATGATGGAATTAGTTTCCAAGACTCCACTTAAGATAATTCATTGATTGTTTTTTATTCATTCATTATTATCATTATTCATTTAATTAAAATTTATAAAACTACATTTTGTAGAATTTTGGGAACCAAAATTAAATTTGTATAACTCCTTGGTCTGTTTAATTGGGATTTACACACCACATATCCCCTAATAATTGGTATTAAACCAATTTAAAATTAATTTTTCATCTAAATATTTGAGGTCTACAAATCTATGTTGTGGAATTATTTTATATAATTATTTTTTATTATTATTATCTTCATGGTCTTGTGTTTTTTATTGGACTTATTTTTTCTATTATTCTCATAAATAGATTCATATTATTATTATTTCTCTGTGTCATGACTCATTGTGATTTTAGGGTCTAGGTATCTTGTGTAGATATTGTCTTGGTAGTTTTTTGGTTGAGATATACTAAGGATTTTTCAAAGTTTTATTAATGTTTTACACTTTTAGGTTTGAGCTAAAATTTATCTCATGGTATTCATTTCAAAGGGTACCCTCTTGATAATGGTGTATCCTTCTGGTTGTGTTTTGTTTAGGTACAGTATTCCCCTTATGTGAAGATGTTTCTAAATCAAACTCATTGGGCATTATTGTCAAAATTTAATCTGATTCAATATATATTTGGACAGTACCCTTTTCTAGAAGAGGTTTATGAGGCCTTATACCTAGATCAATGTTGTTTTAGTGTCTTCCAGAAGGTGTTTTGTTGAATTATACTCATAAATAATTCATGATGATGAATGGGAATATATGGATTCAGGGTGAGAGTTTAGGTGTTTTACATACTATAGTTAATATATTTTTTCCTATTATAGTTTTTTGTATAGTTTAATTTTGTGTTTTTTTCTTTTGTTAATATTTTTTCATTTTAATTGATTCATATTTTCGGATAGTCTATACCTTGATTTTATATTATCTATATTTTTTCATGCATGAGTATTGTTGCTTTCTTTTGTGTCTTCTAGGTACTTCCAAATCTAATATGAACCTATGATTGGAATAGTCTAGCTAGATATTGGTTATGTCATGATGAAATCTAATGTAAGTGATGGTATGTGTTTTTTTATTGTTGTTTCTTAGTTTTTCATGTTATTATAAGAATGTTTCAGTAGTTTTCATTAGATATCATTGAATATGGGCTGGTTTCTATCACTGATATTCACATATAGGACACACTAATTTAATCATATAATTTATTAGAATTACATGTTTTCTAAATCAATCTTATAAGTTATGTGTTTCCGAGGAATTAGGTATTTTAGGTTTATGAATTTTATTTTCAAGGAATATGTTTCTGAATTTCATTCACATTGATTTGAAAATTAAATTTCATCTATTCTATAAAATAAAATTATCTTCTTTTGGAATGATTAAATTATAAATTATTTTGATAAAAAAAAATTATTATTATAGGCCTATTATTTGGAAAACCTTCTCGAACCATGACTTGGCATATTTTCCTCCTTTTTCATCATTCTCCCTCTAGTTTTTTCAATTACTTATTGATTGTTGGTATTGTACATTTTATGTATGAATTTTTAAATCCATGTGACCTTTAATGATTATTTAAGTAGTTACATAAAGGATTAACTTTTCCCTCATGTCTCTTCCTTTGGAAGAACATATTGTTATTTTCCCATTACCATAATACCTCTTGGTTTCCAGTGGGTCACACTAATTTTGGTGTGATTCGGTTTGGGGAAGGAGATCTCCCTAGATAAAGGATTCAGGTTTCACATAGAAATAAGGGGGTCTAGTTTTATCAAAGTAGGGGGGGAATGTTATATGTTTTACATGACTTTCTAGATAAAAAAAATGAGGACTAGGTCATGATTCTTATTTGTCAGTGGATAAGAAATAATGGAACTTTAAAGAGGGGTTTTCTTAACCTCTATAGTTCTAGGAGAGTGTATTTTTCATGTTCAGTGTACCATGATGATGACTATATAATGATGGTCGTTTCATAGACCTCGTGATCTTTAAGCCTAAATGATATAATTTATTCATTAATTTGTCAAACCATAGTAAGATGGTTAGACTAGGTATGCTTATTTTCTTTTCAATTTTACCTATATTTTTCTTCTAGTTTTATATTCTTCATGTGTGTTGAGTGTGATAATATATTTGGGGGTGCATATCATATCTTTGAGTCTAGTTTGATCATGGTTTCTTGGTCTTTTCAATATATCTTACTCAGGTAGCTTCTCTAGTTTTTCTATTTGAGTATTTCTTGTTTCTTATATCTATTATACTCATATTTAATTTTTATAAGGGAACTCGGTGCCTCTTCCCCATGACCATAGACAAATTAGTTGAAAAATTAAAACTCATGGTTTCCCTTTATATCTCTCTTATAATCTTCTGTTGTCCTATTGATGTTGATGTTCACTACTTCTTGATACTGCTGTTTTGAATTGATTTTGTGTTAAATAATTTCAATTAATTCCTTTTTTCTTTTGGTTTTACAGAAATTATAAATGTTAAAACATGAATATTTTTATTTTTATTCTCTTTCTCTTTTGATTCAATATTAATGGAATTATTTAGTAAGATTCCATTTCTTAGAATTCAATGATCTTCTTGTATTCATTCATTATTATCAGTGTTCATTTAATTAATAATTGTAATATTTTTTTGATGGAGTTTTTAGAATATGGGGGAATTATATTTATGGTAAAATGTTTGATATATATATTTATTATGAAGAACAGAAGTATAAATTAAAATAGAAATATTTGAATATTTAGAGAATAATATGGATGGAGTTGATTAAATATTACATCTTCCCAATACATTATAATCCTAAGAAGGCGAAGAAGGTGGTCGATGATCTGAGTCAGAAGGACCGTGCTAGTTTTCCATGATCAGATTTGAAAGTGATCAATTACTCAAGTATTTTCAAAGTATGTTCCCTGAAATCATGAGTTAATGGGAGTAATATTATCTTTATAGAATGATAATTCTACCATCAATCCATGTGAAGATTAAAGAGGTACAAAATGAGGATTTAGAACATAAAAATGAAGGTGTAGATTATTCTGGAGTTAAACAATGAACACGGTTCAATGATAAGGTTCGTGTCTTTAATATATGTCCCTTTAATAATAGAATTTAAGAAATATATATTAGACCAAGCACATAGATCACCATTCTCTATACACCATAGAATTACCAAGATGTACAGTGATTTCAAATAGTAGATCTGGTGGGACAACATGAATATTTGATATTATGGAGCAAGTATATTGATGCCTAGTATGTCATAAATTTAAGTATAAATTTCCGAAGTCTAAGGGGATTATGTAACCATTACCATAACTATATAAAAATGGGAAAACATCATTATATATATCATCGTAGTACTATATAATACATCTAAAGTCTATATTTCTATTTGCTATATATTCAATCACCTTTTAAAGTTATAATATTTCATTTTTATCAAATAAAATTTATCACTTGAATAAATATTTGGGATATACACTAAGGAAATTATAAGGATTTATTGAGTTCCCACTTTAATTATATCTAATTTATAATTGAGGTTTACATCATTATTTTGGTGTGGTCTCTAGAAATCATTGAATATTGTAACACACCAAGGTTTTATAAATAAATTTAATATTGAATTCATGAAACACTAATTCTATAAAAAACACCACCTTTTCATATCCTTTCCAGTAAACATATATTTTCCACCTCTGTGTTTTGAATTTCGAAAAACTAACATACACGGTTGCGTTGAGTAAGATATTTCGAGTCTGATAAGAAAAAATTAATTTGTGGTGAATAGTAAACAACCCTTATAAATATTAATATGTATAGAAATATGACCGTTATGAATATTAAATCATATTATTATTATTTTATTTTCTTATGGTTATAAGATAATGAGATCTTGATTAATTTTTCAGGGTGACATAAAACAAATTATAGTTTTAAATTTTTTATTTTTTAATAAATTATTTTTTTATATAAAAAATAAATTAATCATATCTAAAAAATTATTTTCAATAAATGCAGTTAATTTTTTAATTCTACACATTGAAAAATGGTCGAGGTGAATTTTTGGTATTTTTCTAAAATACATGAATTTTGGTGAATAGTGAAATTCAATAACTTACAAAATATGCTAAATAAATGAATTTATGCATCATGATTAAGTCATGTATTATGTAAGTGGCCATTGGTTAGAAATCACATGATCTTATTACTGTTTTTTTGTCACAATAATCTACACTACGAATTGTCTTTGGGAAAATAATAGAATAATGAATAAGATATTCAAAACTCACCCCTCTCCTCCACTATAACACCACCCCCACCCCCACCCCACTCTGTCTTCTCTTCCTTCCACTAAAGACTTATTACTTGTCAAAATTATGACAAAATATCCTCCCAATATACTCCCCCATGTCCAGCAGCCCTTTGAATCATAAAAATACCCTAACCTATCCCCTAAATAGTCTCTCAAGGTAGATTACTTCAAGAAGTAAATTCCACTTTTCATTTCTTTTATTTCAAGTTCCTTTCTTTTCTTTTTCTTTCGTCAACTAATTTCATCCAAATTGTATGAGAACTCATGTACCTTACAGGTATTGAAATTTTTTTATGATAAATTAATAATTCTATATCATCTCTTCTTTCCACATGATATTAATTTATGAATCAAAATGAGTTTTTTGTGATCAAGAACAACCAATTAAAAAAACAATTTCAATTAAATTTTTATATAATGATTCATCTTCACTCCCATTAACCAAATGAATTTTATAACCATTTAATTTTCTGGTTTTTAACTAAAAACATAAAACTTATCTTCTGGACAACCATTCTCATTCTAATGTTTATCCCTTCATGAATATAAGTAAATTGTTCATGAAAAACAAGGAAGAAAACTCTCCCAAACAATGAAATTGAATCTCTTAACCCATCAAAAAGCCTTGAATTAACCTATTTAAGGTTATAATAAATCAATTACATGTATATTATGTTCTGGATTCATTAATTTATGAACGTGAATTTGATTATTCATTTCATTATGATCAAGTGAGTAACACCTTCGGACTTAAGGTAATGGTTTCTTAACCACACTTTCGTTTTTGTGAGATATTATGCATTAACTAATATTACTTGTGTGTGGTGTATGTATAATATCCATTGAAGTTTAATATCACGAGTCTATTTATATTCATTATATTAAATGTATCTTTTTATTATTATTAACTTTGGGGCATATGATTCAATTCATTACAAAGTTTTCAGGGTTTTGTACCCAAACCGCAATTTTCATTCAGGTTACTCTTATTCTCTACATACCTCAACTAAAATATTATTTATTCGTATTTAATGTTTATATATTATTTGATAATTTTATATATATGTGTAATAGCCATAATTTTACTTTCATTTAAGGGGATTTATATGTTTTAAAAGGTATTTTAAAAATTATTCCCCAAATACAAGCCAGATTCAAGGGAATTCCTCAAATTCTTACCTATTTTTATTTTCACTCTATAATTTATTTTAAGCTACCATTATCTTTCTAAAAACAATCATTTTATTATTAAAATACTATCTTACTTCACTTCTAGTTTTATATAAAGACTTTTCAAATAGAACTCTTCTTTTCAATGTATAAGTGCATTCATCTCAATAGTTACTCGATTATTTTATAAGAGTATCTTCATATTTTTCAACACTCTTATTGATTCTTATGTATTATTGGGATTAATATTCTATGATTTCATCTACCATATTTAATTTAATTGTTTATAATTATTTTCGATTTGGATGTTCTGTCTTAAAATCATTCACTAATTTACTCTAAATGGTTAGTGTTTATGCTTAATGTTCGGGGAACGTTATTGACATTTCAAATATTAGTATCAATATGAATGTATATATTTTTATGTTTATCCCCATTCATATAAGGAATGCATTGGACTTATTAAGTTATGGGTGGGACCTTTTATATCCCCTCTATGCTTTAGTATGTCTCATAAGACAAACTAAGGTCCTGGAACGTGGCTTTGACAAAAAGATTATTTATGGTCTTGGAAAGAGGTCTTGACGATATGGTTATGATAACGGGCTTTACGCATTCTCTCATTATGAAACTAGTAATTTAATGTTCGTGAGGTTATTAGACTAGTAGAATACCTAGAGTTATGCTTTATTGTGGCATTATTTATTCATATCTTATTCATGTCATAATGTGTTCAATTTCATTTTTTTAAAGGCGTATGTTTTTATTTATTCACCATTCATAATGTTTTTCTTTATGATATCATCTACTGTATTGCATTCCCTTACTAATAATTTGATCTAACCCCTTTCTTATTTTTATTTTCCAAAGATGTGAATATCTATATTATGAATGACATGTAGAAATAACATAGGAGTTATAGGTGTTGTCAAAGGAGTTTACAAATTCTTTTCCTTTAAAGTTGTAATGTTGCACTTATGTATGTATCTTTTATCCAAATCTAATAAACTACTCTTTCCTTTGAGATGCATATTCCTTGTTTATATGAAAATGTAATAAAATAAGGCACTATCTCCCGGCAACTGGGGTTAGGTCCTTATAGTTTGTATCATAGGATGTTTAGTAGAAACTTGGAAACTAGATTTAGAAAATGTAGATTAGGGGAAAACCCCAAAGATAGTCTTTGAGGGTAAACATACAAGAACATCCTAAAATTTTTAGTATGTAATATATTATGTGGATATTTCAAGAAAATGAATCCTTTTCTAGATACTACAAGTGGATGTGGTTCTGGAATAGATGTACCTAGGAGTGAAAACTTTGACAAGGAGTTTTAGGCTTGACATAGGGTATCCAGGTACATGACAATAGGCTTTACTGCACACCTAGTTTGACACTCTGAGGGGATATTCTTAGCATAATTCACAATTTCTTTAAAATCCATTATGAAGGATTTAAATGTAAATTTTTCCTCAAAGAAACCATGTATACGATTATCCAATTAACTATGTATAGAATTTCAATTTATGCTAAGTATTTTACTATGTTGAGATTATAAATTATGATTCATAACCTAATCTAGTGTTTTCCATTATTTAGAAATGATTCCTAGTGGAAGGAATAGAAACAACATGAACATGAATGTCCTAGGTAGGGATTTCCCTCTGATGCAATATAATTATGTTAGTGTTATTCATGTGATTAGTGTCGAGCCACTTATAACTATACTGGGATAGCTGACTCATGTTATCAATAATAACCTTACCCATATGGGGCATCTGGATCCACAACATGGGGGAGCTATGTTAGGCTGCTTTATGTAACAACAACCTCCATCATTTAATGGTACTAAAAACCCATTTGTAGTAGAGAAGTGTATTAGTTCATTTGAGAGGATATTTCTTTCATTGGGATGTAACGAAATAGAGAACATTATCATGGAATTTTATCAACTATCGGAATATGTAGATCAATGTTGGTCCTTAATCTAAAACAAAAAAGATGAAGAAGAAATGGAATGGAGGAATTTTAAGGAAATATTCTTAGAAAAAACTTCCCTCATGAAAAATGATCAGATTTGGAAAGGTCATTTCTGAATCTAAGGAAAAAATATGAAGATAATGTTACAAAGTATGAAGCGAACTTCACATGGTTAGAAATAAATGTTGTAGACTATATACGTAATCCAAGGAGAGATATTGGTCGATTCTTTGTTGGTTTTAAACCATTACTCCGAAGGGATCTAGTCTCCCAAATTTTCTCATAATATAAAGATATAGTCTCAAGTGGTATCAAGACAAAAAATAAATTCTCTAAGTCTTATGATTTTAAGGGAAACAAAGAGAAGAAGATGGCAGATGAAAACTCTAGAAAAGAAAATAAAGAAATGGGTAAGAAGAGAAGAGTTGAGCTTCCACCCTGTGATAATTGTGGGAAGAGACACCCTGGTAGATGCATGAAGGGTATGGGAGTTTTTTAAAAGTGTGGAGAAAAATTCCACCTCTCCCAGGATTGTAATGGGAAGAAAAAAGCTACCAATTATTGATGATAAAATTTAAGGGAGAGGGGACATTAAAAAATGATTTTCCTAGTCATCAAGGAAATGTTCCCCAAAGAAGGCCAAGAGAGAAAGTACAATCATATGCAGTAACAACTTTATAGGTTTAAGTTCTTAACGATGTGGTGGTAGGTACTTTAATAATTTACTCAAACTTATAAAATGATTTATTTTATTCTGGATCATCAAATTCATTCATATCTCCCCAATTTTCTAATTAAATTTGATATTTCCAATTTGATTTAATAAGGGAGTTTTCTGTCAAAACTCCTAAGGGGAGTATCATTGCAACGAATTTTAGTTAGACAGTACCCATTATGGCATATAAACGTACTTTATCTCTATATTTTATTATCATACCCATGATTTAATTTGATATAATCCTTGTTATGGATTTTCTTATGAACCATGATGTGAAAAATTATTACAAGAATAAGAAGGTTACAATATTTAAGGATGATGTGGGATGCCTTATCTTTAAGGAAGAAACATCACCATCTGATTCTCATCTAGATCCACCCCCAGTAGCTCTAAAAAATTCAATAATTGTGGAGGAAGGGAATTTAATTACTATGGGTGAGGAAAGGAATGTTCAAATAGAGGATGTACCTATTATGAAAGAATATTTTGATGTGTTTCCAAAGAATTTACCTAGACATCCTCTAGAGTGGGAAATTGAGTTTTCCATTGACTTAATTCTTGACTCAAGGCCCATATCAAAGACCCCATATAAAATGGACACTATATAATTAGTAGGATTAAATAAAAAACTAGAGTAATTTATTGATAAAGGATTTATTATCCCTAGTGTATCTTTAGGGGGAGCCCCTATCCTTTTCGTTAAGAATAAAGATAGATCTATGAGGTTGTGCATTGACTACAGGGAGATCAATTCTATAACAATAATGAACATGTATCCCCTACCTCTCGTTGATGATTTATTGGATCAAATTCATAGAGATCAATATTTTTTGAATATTGATCATTGATCTGGATATCATCAGTTGTGAGTAAGGAAGGAAGACTTTACGAAGACAGCATTTCAAACTAGGTATGGGCATTATGAGTTTACAATAATGCCTTTTGGACTGACTAATGATCCCTTTGACTTCATTGATCAAATGAATAGTGTTTTAAAGGAATATCATGATGAATTTGTGGTGGTATTTATTGATGATATCTTGGTATACTCTAAAATCTACGAAGATCATGAAAATCACTTGTTCACTATTCTGAAGACTCATAGAAGAAATTAATTATATGGGAAGTTTATCAAGTGTGAATTTTGGATTTAATCTCTTTCCTTTATTGGAAACATTATGTCTAAGGATGGAATATATGTTGATCCGGTGAAGATAGAGTCTGTTCAAGAATGTCCTACTCCAATGAACATAACTGAGGTATATATTTTTATGGGTTTAACAGGTTATTATTGATGTTTCATTCAGAAAATCGCCCGTTTAGCCAAATTAATGACCAAACTTACACATAAATGGGTTATGTTCATTTGTAAAAAATAATTTGAGGACTGTTTTGAAAAAGTGAATAAGAGATTATTGAATTCTATGATCTTAACTCTACCATTGGGGAATTATGGGTTTGAGATATATAGTGATTCATAAAATAAATGACTTGGTTCATTCCATATTCCGAATGATAGAGTTATTGACTATGAATGAAGGAAGTTAAAAATTCATGAAAAAAATATCCTACTCAAGATCTTGAGTAATCTGTTGTGATCTTTACTCTAAAAATATGGAGACACTACCTCTATGGTGAAATATGTGAGATATATACAAATAAAAAGAGTCTGAAGTAAATCTTCTCACAGAAAGAACTCATCATGAGTAAATGGTGATGGCTCAAACTACTCAAGTATTATGATTGACTAATAAACAACCACCAAGGAATGTCAAATAAGGTAGCTAATGCATTGAGTTGGAAGGATCATGGAGTTTTAAACGAAATGAGGATTTAAAGGGATCCTGTATTCATGGATCTAATAAGGATGGACATGGGAATTATCAAAGATGGTAAAACATCATTACTTTTTCAATTGGTTGGCCAACCATCTTTATTATAAAGTATTAAAAACTCTCATCCGAGTGTTGAGAACCTTGAAAAGAAAAATAATGCTGTGAAATATGGGAAATTGGGTGACTTTGTATAAGAAGATACAATTCTGAAATTTGGGAAGAGGCTACGTGTTCCATCTATGCCCAAGCTAAAAAGGGAGTTATTGTATGATTTCCATAGGTAAAATTTCTTTATACACACTAGTAGCACTGAAATTTATAGATATTTGAAGGACCATTTTTAGTGGGACAAATAAAGGAGGAAATTGCTGATTATGTATCGAGATGTTTAGTTTGTCAACAAGTCAAGGCCAAATAACAACATCCTAGAGAATTCATGAAAACTCTACCTATTCCTGCCAAAAATGGGATGACATCACCATGGATTTTTTCACTTGATTACCCAAAACTCCAAGAAGGAATGATGAAATATGGGTAATTGTGGATCAACATATGAAATCTACACATTTCCTCATTATAAGGGAGGATTTTCCACTGGAGAGCCATGAATGACTCTATATCAATGTTTTTGTGAAACTTAATGGAGAACCTATCTCAATTGTGTTTGACCATGATCCACGATTTACATAGAAATTCTAGAAAAGCCTTTAAAAATCCCTAGATACTGAGCTTCGATTGAGTACTGCTTATCACCCTGAAACTGATAGGCAATTAAAAAGGATGATCCAAACTTTAGAAGACATGTTGAGATCATGATCACATTATTTTCAAGGTATAGGGGATCAGTATTTACCTTTGGTGCAGTTTTCCTAAAATAATAGTTTCTATTCAAGAATTCAAATGGCTCAATATGAAGCATTGTAGGGAAAGATATTTTGTACACCAATATGTTGGGATGAAGTTGGTGAAAGGAAGCCTGTGGGTCCAAAGCTTGTAGAGGAAACAAAAAAAATTGTAAATACTATTCAAGGCAATATTAAAGTAACTAAAAGTAGATAAAAAAGATATGTTGATAATCGAAGGAAGGATTTTGAATTTCAAGTGGGGGATCGTTTTTTCTTAAATTTATCTCTATAAAAGGGTGTGATAAGATTTGGGATGAAAGGGAAACTGAGCCCTAGGTACATAGTCCCTTTTTAAATTCTGGAGAGAATTGTAGTTGTTTCATATCGTTTGGATATGCCTCCTAGATTGTCTAAATTACACAATGTTTTCCATGCCTCATTTCCTAGAAAGTAAATTCTAGACCCAATTCATGTCCTCACTTTTGAAGGTATAGTATTGGAACCTGTCCTATCATACCGTGAAAAGCCTATCCGGATTCCGGACACTAAATAAAAGTTGTTGAGGAATCGGATGACTTGTCTAGTAAAGATAATTTTTAAAAATCCTAAAATCGAATAGGTAATATGTGAGCCTAAGGAGATTATTATAAAGAACTACCCAAATCTTTTTATGCGGTAACATTCTATAATTTTGAGGATGAAATTATTGTATGGAGGGATAATGTAACACCCCAAGGTTTTATAAATAAATTTAATATTGAATTAATGAAACCCTAAGTCTATAAAAAACAACACTTTGTTATAACCTAGCTAGTAAACATAAATTCTCCACCAATGTGTTTTGAATTTCTAAAAACTAACATACACGGTTACGTTCAGTAAGATATTTAGAGTCTGATAAGACAAAATTAATTTTTTGGTGAATAGTAACATACCCTTATGAATAGTAATATGAATAGTAATATGAACCATAAGAATAGTAAATAATATTTTTATTTTCTTGTATTAAGGTTATATGATAATAAGATCTTGATTAATTTCTCGAGGTGATATAAACAAATTACAGTCATAATTTTTTATTTTTCGAATAAATAAGGATTTTTCTAAAAAATTAAAATAATCATATTTAGAAGAAAAAAATTCAAAAAATGGAATTCATTTTTGAATTCTACACATCAAAAAAAAGTTAGGGTGAATTTTTTGGTATTTTTCTGAAAAACTTAAATTTTTGGTGAATAGTGAAATTTGATAATTTACGAAATATGCTAAATAAATGAATTTCTACATCTTGATTGAGTCATGGATGATGTAAATGACCATTTTTTCAATCTCAAATGCACTTATTCTTATTTGTTTTCACAATAATCAACACTATTTGTTGTCTTTATAAAAATAATAATATAATTAATAAGATATTCAAAAAGCACCCCTCTCTTACACTATAACCCCCCCCCCCCTCAATCCATATTCTCTTCACTCCTCTCAAGCCTTATGCCTTGTCTAAATTATGTTCAAATATCCTCCTGATATCCTCCTTCACGTTTAGTAGCCCTTGGTCTCATAAAAAGTCAAAACCTCTCCCCTAAAGAGGATCTCAAGGAAGATTACTTGAAGAGCTAAATTCCTCTTTTCATTTCATTTATTTCAAGTTACTTTCTTTTCCTTTTCATTCCTCGCCTCATTTCTCCAAATGTTATGATGAATCTAGTACCTTAAATGTACTTTAATTGTTTTATCATAATGTAATAATTCTTCATCATCTCTCCTTCCCCCTTCTTTTATACTAGAAATTAAAACATCATTCAAGATTTGTTAATTTATCACATTTAAGGATGGAGGGTTTTCAATTTCTATTACTATCTTCAATTATGGTCCTAAAACAATTTTTATTGATGAACCAGACTATAATATATGTATTGTAACTTATTTAAGTTTCTGAAATACTTTTTTATACATGATATTAATTTATAAATCAAAATGAGTTCTCTAGGATCATGAACTGCCAATTAACCCAAACAATTGTCATTAATGTTTTATATAACGATTCTTCTTCACTCCCAATAACCAAAAAAATTATAACTATTTAATCTTATTTTTTTCAATAATAACATAAAACTTATATTATTTACAACCATTCTCATTCTACGTGTTTATCTGTACATGAATATATGTAAACCAATCATGAAAACCAAGAAATAAAACACTACCAAACAATGAAATTATATCTATTAAACCATCAAAATGCCATGAATAAACCTAAATAATGTTATAATAAATAAATTATATGTAGATGAGGTTCTGGAATCATTATTTTATGAACCTAAATTTTATTATTCAGGTCATTAAAATCAAGTGAGGAACACCTTCGTACTTATGGTAACGGTTTCTTCACCTCACTTCCATTTTTGGGAGATATTATGCATTCACTAATATTACTTTTGTATGGTGTATGTATAATGCCCATTTATTTTTCATATCATTAATATATTAATTTTCATGATATTAAATGTATCATTTGAAGATTATTAATTTTTGGCTATACGATTCAATTGATCACAAAGTTGTAAGGGTTTTCAACCTGAACATCCATTTTCATTCGAGTTACTCTTATTCTCTACGTACCTCAATTAAATTATTATTTATTAATATTTAATCTAAATATATTATCTTATAATGTTCTATATATGTGTACCAACTAGAATCCTTCTTTCATATATCTGGAGTTATATGTTTTAAAAGGGTATTTCAAAATTTCTTCCCGAAATACAAGCTATATTCAAGGAAATTTCAAAAAATATTACCTATTTTCAAGGGCACTATATGATATATATTTTGAAACCATTATCTTTATAAAAACACTCATTTTATTATTAAAATACTATCTTACTTGATTTCTGGTTTTATATAAAGACTTTTCCAAAATAACTCTTCTTTTCAAAGTAAAAGAGTATCAATCTCAAGAATTACTCAATGATATTATAAGAGTATCTTCATCTGTTTCAACACTCTTGTTGATTCTTATGTATTATTGGGATTAATATTTTTTTATAATAAACCATATATAATTTTATGGTTATTAGTTATTTTTTTGATGTGTTTTCTTAAAACAATTCACCAATTTACACTGAATGGTTAGTGTTTATGCTTACTATTCAGGGAACATTATTGAAATTTCATATGTTTGTTTCAATATGAATGTATATGTTGTTTATGTCTATACCCATTAATATGAGGAATGTATTGGGATTAGTAATTGATTAATGGGGCCCACTATAGACCCTTGATTCATCAGTAGGTCTCATGAGACAAACTATGGTCTAGGCACAAGGCCTTGAAAAATGATTACTTATGGTCTTGGAATGAAGCCCTGGCGATATGTTTATGATGTCCAAAATTATGCATTCCCTAATTATGAAACTAGTTATTAAAAGTTCATGAGTTTATTCGACTAATATAATACCCCTGATTATTCTTTTTTATGGCATTATTTATTCATCTCTTATTCCTTGTATAATGTGTTCAAGTTCATTTTTTTAAAGGCATGTGTTTTTAGTCATTCGCCATGCCTAATGATTATGTTTATGTTTATGATATCTTCTACTGTATTTATTACCATTATTCATAATTTGAGATCACCCATTTCTTGTGTTTCTTTTTTTCCGGACATGAATAGGTATATTATGAATGACATGCATAAATAATCTAAGATTTATGGATTTTTTTTCAAAGGAGTTTATAAATTGTTTTTCCATTCAAGTTGTAATGTTGAACTTATGTATGTATATTGTTTACAAAAATACTAAAATAATTAGTTCTTCATGATGAATATTCATTGTTTATATGATAATGTAATAAAATAAGGTACCAACTTTGGGAAACTGGGGTCGGGTCCTTGAAAATATTGGGTTGGACTTTATCATTGCATACCATCCTCAAATAGATGGTCAGTTCGAGAGGCCCATTAAAACCATAAAATACTTATTGAGATATTTCTACATGGATTTTAATCATGGTCAGAATCAATATATTAATCAAGTAAAATAATATTATAATAATATATTTCACCCAATAATTGAGTTAGATCCTTATGAATTACTTTATGGAAAGAATTGCAGAATGAAAACATTCTATGATGAAGTTACAGAATGAAATTTATCAGGACATGTGTTTGCTAAAGAAATGAAAGTCAAAGTTTGATCCATTCAATGGAATATCGAAGAAACTCATAGTTGACAAAAACTTTATGATGAAAATAGATGGATATACCTCAAGTTAAATGTTTTTTATAAGGAATTATTATGATTATCTCATTGGAAGGAAGTTATGTGATTTCAAAAAAATGGGACGTTGATCCCCATATATATCGGTCCTTATGAGATTATTGATCATATCAAGAGGGTAGATTGTCATATGGAACATCCACTAGACCTCTCTCAATTTCTTGATGCGTTACATGTATTTATTTTTCAGAAGTACATACCAAACCCTTCACATGTATTGAACTCAAAGCATATATGGTTGGAGCATGATCTTTCATATGAGGAATAGTGAGTAGATATTATGGACTGAATTGATAAATGGTTATAGAGCAAGACTATTCACTGGGACAATGTTTATTGGTGAAACCATAAATTTAAGGAAGCTACATTGGAACTCAAGGAAATAATGAGGATAAGTATCCACATCTGTTGTTATTAGAATAATAAAATTTCAAATGTGAATTTATTTTAACAATGGTATAATGTAACACCATGAGATTTTAGAATACTTTATTTTAAATAAATTTGATGTTTTTGATAACAATTAATGCACACAATAATAAACTTAATTGAATAATTCTTTATTAAAAAATAAAATGAATGAAATTGTTTCATAGTTAAATGAAATCGATCAAATAATTGACTTTGTAAAAGGGACAAATTAACATAAAGAAATATCATTAAACTATTTTTGAAAATTTTCATTTAATTATGAATTGTTGATAAATTTATTACTGTATAGGGATTATATCAATAAACCATATTGATAAATTGAAGTAACAATTAATAAAATCAACTAATCATTTCCATTAAGCATTTAATTGATGATAAATAATACTAGTCAATAATTATTAGGTGACATCCCGGAGACTCCAAAGGATGAAATTAAATGTCATGATCTTACTGAAATAGTAGGGGATAAGTTTTCCATTAAAACAATACAACATCTCAATAATAAAAATTAGAAACCAACCAATTATATCATGTATAAGAAATAAACCATGCAACTCAATAAAATACCAGTAAGATAATAATATCATAGTAATAGTAGAACAATATAAAAAAATTACAAAGACTCAAAAGAAGTAAATATTCTATAACCAAGGTGGAACCACTCCAAACCTCTATAGAGACCACACCCTGATCCATCTCCACTAACTATGATATAAACATCATGGAACCCCATTAGAGAAGTAAGAAACCCAACCCCTTTTTGGTATCATGGAAAACAACATATGCATAAAAATTAAAGTTAAAAGGTATGGGTTGAGTAATCATACATAATAGAAACCCCAAGATAGTATTCTAACATTCCACTAAGAATAGAAATATGTTATCTTATAAAATTATAGATTATGAAGGAAAAATTATAAATAGTTGATAATCAATCTTTACAATATTCAAATAAGTAGGTAAAATGAATTTCCAAAATCATTGTTACTAAAGATGAGTTTTCCCTTTATAGTTTCATAAAAAAATAATTAAATTATAATTTGGAATAATCTACCCATTCTTCCTCACTCATACACAGATGAACATGAATAACATGTACCTCCCAATACTCGTGAGTGGGGATTCATCCTTGCACCAAGTCATCTCTTGGTGACCCAATTTGATAGTGGTACATACATCTATTATCTATCCCATGTTTACATTATTTTATAGTGATATTTCTGAACATGTTCCTCCCCACATGAAATTGAACACTTGCAACCTAGTTATGATAAGAACACAAGTCAAATTATCTTTCTTTGAAAATATCATTTAATTAATTTATAAAACACATTTCAGGGAACACCCACAACATAGTTTTCAAGATCCAACCAGTAAGATAAAAATAAAATAGAGTTTCAATATGGTAATTGAATTCAAAAGTAGGAGTGAATTATTTTACTAAACCTATTTTCCATCACATTCCAATAAAATTAGTGTGAGAGAAAATATAGACACCTCAGTTTTATTTAGTGTAACTAATATAATATGAATCCATATATCTTGATTAGTTCATTTATACACTTTAAGAAACTTAAGAATATCCAATTAAAACATGTCTTAAACCAAGGATTCAGGCATTACATCCCCAGTCTAGTGTTTTGTTAAAGAGAAAATTATCATATCTAAAACATATGGGAAGAACCTAGTTCTTACCATATATTTCCAAGATGAACATCTCTAAGGGTCATCAAAAAATGATTCAAAAGATTAAATATCACCAAAAAACACCTAAGGGAACCCTATAAATTGAGATCCTAGGTCAACAATGGAAGAATGAGGCTTTTTGGGTAAGTTTAAGGTTAAAAATCAAATTTATGTGAAATTAATTTCTTATCACAAACTTAGGAAAAACTCTTTGACAATCTATGACCCAAACATGGGATTCATATCTATAATAAATCATACTAAGTCTCATATTTTTCCACATGGTTTTTTCAAACCATTCAACAACTATTCACCTACCCAATGATCCTCAAATCCTTAACATGGATTCCTAGAGACTTGACCATTGTTTAAATTAACCATTCTCAAACTATGTATCTCCAAAAAGGCTTCCAAAACCTTTAAAAATCTTCCATAAACATTCCATGTCTTAAATAAACTATACCTAACTCAAAAAATTATATTATAGTAGATAAATTCCTCAATTTGGGGGGTTCTACATTTTCCCCGCCATTTGTATTTTTCCTTGGAAATTATGAATAGATTTATCCATTTCTCCCCCATGTACTTCTCTAATTTCAATGTTTCTTCATGAATATTATGATGATTCCATAGTATCAGTATTAGAGGTACACTTTTTTCCATTATGATCTTCTCTTATCTATCATCAATATAAACTGGTACATAGATAAATGTTGTATCTAATTCAAGAGTAACATGGTCCCAAATAATCAAAAGATTGGGATTTGACTGGTATTTTTTATTTGAGAGATGTTGAATAAAATATGGATGTCACTAAATCTCATTAGTTTTAACATCCCATCCTAGGTGTCACACATCGTGCCCCCAATTTGAACCACCACATGACCTCAAGCACGCCTCTTTATACGAGAGAGTTTGTGACTAGCAGTGAGAGTCTGATAAGCTGATCTTGTGGAGACTATACCCTCTTCTATCAGTGTAATACACTAGGGGAAATAAATAATCAATATAAGAAACCATATAACCACATCAAATTATAATATCTCAAGTCAATCAAATAAGTAAATAAAATTTCAAAACAAAGAAGTAGATATTCCATGCTAATATGTGTCTAGTGTCAAAATGATACTTAAAAAAAGGCACTAACGACTCCCTTGAAGGTCCCAAATAATGTTTGGTTACCTCATCCATGATCCATCCCTAGATCAGAAATCTAACACAAGGCCTTTTCATTTAACAATTTCTAAAACAATGAAATCTATTTGGGTACATATTAGCCAGCACATGTAGGATGTGAGTACAACTCAGTAGTCCACAACCAACGTTGTCAAAAATAATATCCAATAAAAGAATAGTGTATGTAGTTGTATAAATATATATCCACATTGTGTAAATAAATAGTTATCACATTATCAAAGTATTCTTTATTTAACCACATAAATTTCCATAGGTTTCAGGACACCTGAACCTCATTACCTATTTTGAAAAATTCCAGAGTCTGAACTATCCCCAAGGGATGTCATGTTCTAGAATTCCACTATTTCCATTCTATGTCAACTCAATATGAAAATTAAAATGTCACCATTTTAGATATTAATTTTCTTATAAATTTGATTGTAACTTTTTATCATCTCATTAATTAATTCCACAATTAATTAATCATCTAATTCTCATTAATTAACTCAACACTTAATCAATATTATCAACTATTAACTCAACAATTAATTGATATTTTCAATCTACCTCACTAATTAAATAATTAGTTCATCACATCAAATACCTTAATTAATTACACATTTAATTAACTAAATCTACCATATAAATAGCCCATAATTAATTCATCAATTAATCATTCACTTGTCAATAACAATATTATAAAATTAATTCATCAATTTATTATCCTGATGTCCCAATCTAAAAATCCCCTAATTAATTATTAGAATTGATTGTTCAAAAAACAAATCTCAATGTACCTAATTAATTCCATAATTAATTACTCAATTCAACCATCTCAATTCCATCATAATTAGTCCATCAATTAATTATGTAATTATAAAATACCAATTTCTCATAATTATATCCCTAATTAATTGTCTAACTCAACAATCCCTAAATATCGTAATTTCATAATTACATCATTTAATTAATATACCACATTAATTAAATCATTTCAGTAATTTCAATTTCTAAACTAATTTATAAATTATATAAATTACATTTAATAAATCAAGATCACGACTATAGGATTTGAATTATAGACTACTTGGATCAATTCGTTGATGAAAGATCACCAAATGGAAATCCCCAAAATTGATCAGCACAATTACATATATCAGGATTGAGATATAAAATTCTAAATCAAGATTAGAAAATCAATATATCTTAGATATAAATCTAGATCTATAATCCTAGATATATATTTATTAAATATAGATCTAGATCTAGAAAAATAAAGATAACATCCCAAAAAAATAATGATAGAATAAAAGAGAATGAATGGTAATGTAATGGGATAGGCTACAATTACTAGTAGGGATGCAGATCTCTGACATGGGCTTTGAATTGAGAAGAATGGATATTGATAATACTTGGGATTCGTCTAGAGAGATACAAAATCCTGAGAGATAACCTAGGGTGAGTGGAGGATGATTTGGGATTAAAATGGGGGTTCAGGAAATTTTGAATCTAATTTTTGGGCTTAATTAATTCCCATTCATGGTATGCTGGACAGGGGCGCACAGTTTTTCTTAATTGTGTTCCTCTTTTATATGGGTGCATAGTTACTCCTTTTAGGATTCATGGTTTTCTAAACCATGCGTCTGCCATGTGAATCCCCTTTACCTAGGTTCGTACAATTTTCCCTAACCGTGTGTTGTCACTTTTTCTTCCATTTAACTCAATTTTCCCCCAAACACAACCCAAGGTAAAACCTAAATGAAAAGTACTCAAATTAAGATAAAAGAGTACCTGAAAAAATCCTGAGTCATCTCGAGAAAAGATTGGGATCTTACAATCTCCCAATATTATAACAGATCATCCTTGAGATACACTCCCAAGCATCTCTAAATTACAAATCAAAAATATTTGTCCATTGATTCCTCATATCATCTTCCCTTTCCAAAGTCGCATCCTTCACATGTCCATGCTACCACAATATGAAAATGATTGGCATGATCTTTCCCTGTAATAATTTCCCACTCTAGTAAAACACTTGTGGAAGATCCTCCTTAAAAGAAGTATCAATCATGAGCTCAACATAGTCCATATCTGTCTCCCAATACGGATTGGGGTGATTTCATCTTAGTTTTGATACATGGAATAAATCATTAATAGAAATGTATTTATACGGAAGGTCCAATCAGTATGTCACTGACCTGATTCTTTCCATAACCTCAAACATTCCAACAAACATGGGTTTCAACTTCCCCTACCCATGTATCCTATGGTGTCCCAACCTAGATAACACTTGAAGAAATATACGATAACCCTCTAAAAAATATAGGGGTTATCTATGTAGATCATCATATGACTTATGTCTACTCTTATCCATAGCCATACATTTCCAAATAAGATGCATCTTCTCTGACATCTCTTATATGAGACTCAGTTTCAATAACTCTGACTCACCTACCACCATCCAACATAAAGTTGATCTGTGCTCCCATCTATATCATATTGTGATAATTGTTTTTATAGTAAAATCCCACTAAATCTCGGTGCTAATCCTAAGACCCACCAAAGTATAAGACACATGCTCGCATCATATCCTCAAACACCATTATAGTATGCTCCAACTACCCATCTGTCAATGGGTGGAAAGCCTTACAAAATAAAACACATATACCGAGTGATTTCTATAATACCTTCCATAATCATGAAGTAAATCATGAGTCATGAACTACAACTATAGTCCACGACACCCCATAAAAATGTATTATCTACTGCACATACAAAACACCCAGCTACTCCACTAAGAAATTCTCTCATTTAGAAAATAAATGTTTTACCTTTTTCAAATGATCTACAACCACCCAAATAGAAACATTATTTAATGGAATCCTTGGGAGACCCACCAAAAATTCCATGGTCATGTCATGCCGCTTCCACTCCAAAATGGATAATGGATGTATCAAACATCCAAATCGTTGATGTTTCACCTTCACCTGATGATAGGAGTAGAATAATGTCTTGAACATTTCTATCTTATTTTTCATTCCCATCCACCAAAACTATCATCAAATTTCATGGTACATTTTGGTCATATTTGGATGTACCACCCACTTTGAGGCAATAAAATCACACATTAACTCCTCTTACATTATCGTAGGAACAACAAATGGATTCATAACATAGATAATATCATCCTTATTTATATTCCAATTTGAAGGTTACTCCCAAACATCAAGTATTTCTCTCATGGAGAAACACTCTAGATCCTCATATTTCTTGTCTCTAATCCTGCTCAAAAGAGAAAACTCCACTGAAACTGATACTAGATTCATCTGATCCTGACTCTTCAAAGCTACTAAAGACTTCTTCGTTTGAAAGGTCATTATATTACACTCAACACTAGACTCGTGATCTGCTTGTGTCTGAGTTTTCTTACTCAAAGAACCAGCCACATTGTTCCCTTTCTTAGGCATATATTCTAGTTTTAATCAAACGATTTCATATAATTAACCCATATCCTTTTCCAAAAGTTTAAATCTCTTTTATAGAATATATAATTTAATAACTTGTGATTAGTATACGCCATAAACTTCTCACCCAATATATAATGTGGCCACAATTTCAATGAATAAACAAAAGTTTCTAACTCAAGGTCATGTTTAGGGTAGCTTTATTCATGAGGCCTCCACTTCTGAGACCTGTATTCCAATACTCAATCTCTATTAATCAGAAATTCACCATGTCCTACTCCAAAAGTGTCACAATACACCATATATTCTTCACCCAGTTTATTTAGGATCAAAATTAATGTTGATGTATAATTATGCTTCAACTCATTGAAGGAATTATCACAAGCTTATGAATAGTAAAACATTATCCCCTTTTTTCCCAAGACAGTAACCAATGTTTCCAATCGGGAAAAGTCCGGGATTAATTTATAGTAATATCCAACCAACCCTAGAAAGATACAGATATCAAAAACATACTTGGGATTCTCCAAATATACAACTTCTTGTGCTTTTTCTAGGTCCACAGACAAACCCTCCTCTGTGATGATGTGACCTAATAGGTGTACCTAATCAATCCAAAATTTATATTTAGATAGCTTGGCCTATAGCTGGTGCTCTCTCAGTTTACTCAAGATGATTTCGAGGTGTTGGGAATGATCATCATGTGTCTTTGTGTACACAAAGATAGAATCGACAAATACTACCAAAGATTGATCCAGTTACGGATGGAAGATTCTATTCCTCAATTCCATAAACATTTATGTGAGTTAATTAACACAAAGGGAATTACGATGAACTAATAAAGGCAATACCTACTTCTAAAATTATTCCTCGGTATATCATATGTGTGAATTATCAAATTATGATACCCTAATATCAATTATATCTTTGTGAATACACAAACACCTTTAAACTGGTCAAAGGAATCATCAATGCAGGGAAGATGATATTGGTTCTTCGCTTTCATTTTGTTCAACTTTTGGTAATCAAAACACAAGAACAAAATTTTATTTCCCTTATTTGAAAAAATATAGGATAACCCAACGATGAAGTAATCGGATAGATAAACCCCTTACCCTCCAACTCCTCTAACTATGTTCTGATCTCTTGGATCTCTGTCAGTGCCATTTTTTATGGTGGAATTTATACTAGATCAGCACCTGAAGTGATCTTAATAGTGAATTCCAAATCACTCTTAGGTGGTATCCCTAATAATTATTTAGGAAAAACAACCTCAAATATGTCCACTACAGGTGAAAAAACGTCCTTCATTACACCTACATCTTCCAACAATAGACTTGAAACATGGGCAGAGTTATCCCGGTTGTTGTGTAATTGGCCCTTCTCAACCTATCTGGATATACCAATATCCATGGTTAATATACTTTTCACTCTCAAGATATGTAAAATTCAATCTCTTATAATAATAGTATATTTGGTCTTGGTATGAAACTAGTTAATCCATACCCATAATTAGGTCGAATCCTGAAATATCAAAGATATAGTGATCCCACAAGAAAAAAATACTTTCTAACTTCGAGATAACATCCCTTAAATAATCATATTTACCTATACCATACTCCTAGAGATGTGTATATAATAATTGTCATACTCACAAACTGCAACACCAGGCTCAAACCATTAACAAGTTTAGTAGATATGAAGGAAAGAGAGTTACAAGCATCAAATAAAGAACTAAATAATATAGAATCTACAAGAATAATACCTCTTACTATCAATGGTCTAACATCGCTATCCACAAAAGTAGATTGGACAACATGAAATTTTCCAACACTCTTCCATATGATACAGTCTAACTCCCCTTTACTACACCACCCTACTAATACAGGTTATATTTCTCTGATGTTCCACATCCACTGACTCTACAACCATGACTAGTAGAACTCCAACCTCCATCATGATATGGAGTGGAAGATCCCCTTCCTATGCTTTGATTTTTTCTAGTTTCCCCATTATTACCTATCTACTATAGGTTCCTATAGAACTTCTATAAATGTATCATCTTTCTGTAATATCAACACACCACTAGTGGTCTGGGACAGTGCCTAGGATTTTGGAATGTCCTACTGCACTGGTGGAAAATAACTAGATAAAGGTCTTGTGAAACTGAATTCCCCCCCCCCTGCCACTTTATTTCCCACTACTCTGAAAAAATTTCTCTTGATTATGCTTCCTTATAACAGAAGATTTACTTTAGAATCATCTAGAATCAACCATATATCCTTTAGTGGAAGCCTCCTTCATATTACCCTCTATTCAAAGATCCAGATTTACCAGTTTTTTAAACTTGTTTAGTCTAAATAAGTTCACCTTGGACTTAATTTGTCACTTAAGTACTTCATGAAACCTCTTTGTCACAGTTTTCGCATATGCTTCCAACATTGGAGAAAATCACTAAAAATCTATAAAGCATCCCACATAGTCCATCACATATATACTTCCCTAAGTCAATCTCAGTAACTCATCTACTCTCTCGTACCACAGTATCTCTGGATAAAAGTGCTCGAGGAACCTCTCTAAGAAATCCTTCCATAACATACAATCAACCTATCCATCTGAAGTCTGAATGTCTCACTTGTGTTTCGATGATCCTCAAAGCATAAAAGTAGCTAGTTTTACCCTCTTCTTAGCATGAGTCTATTAGTGGTCAAGTATAGTCTAGATAGACTCAATACAGAACACATCTCCCTCATGTCCACCCTCGCCAAGAAAACTTGGAGGCTGCTACATCTGAAACTCCCTAGTAAAGTCAGACATGATCTTCACAACCCACCCTAGGTCTTTTTCCATGAATTTCATAAAATGAGAAAATTTATATTGAAACTTCTCCACCACTTCCTCTCCCATAACTATCAAGGCCTCAGGTCCCACTATTGGTAGATCATCTCCAGCCATGTCCTCTTGTCTTCCTCTCAAACGGTGTCATCATGTAGGCATAACTATACAAGAAAAACACACTCCTTTGAATAATTATGTCAACTTTAACACATTTACATAAGAGGAAAATCATAATAAGTCACCGAAATTATTTTCCAAAAACCTCATTACTCTATGAAAACTATTGTTCTAATACTACCCTTAACCATCCTACACCTAGGTCCTAGTTATGAAGGGTAATAAAATCTCATTTTTTCAAATTACGCACCCATTTTTTCACATTTTTCATCATTTTTTAATTCTCAATTCACATTATTCTCCTTTTTAGTTCAATTTCAAAAGTAATTAAAAAAATTCCAGTTCAAAAACTAACCCATCACATATTTTCCCAAACATGCCGAAAGTGATGAAAGTCATAAAATAACATTGAGTTCCTAGAATAATGCATGCATACACCACTATCATGCCATACTAGGCCATGAGTCAATTCACAAACACTATCATAAATAAAAATCACACCACAAAACAAGTTCACCACCCAATGTGAAATAATATTCAACTGTAACAACACGAATCAATAACAGTAATACCACCCTGGGTACATGTGTTTCCCCGCATACATGGGTCTGAAACTCCCATACACTATCTCATTACCAAGGCCCGGCTCTTCCTTGTATCCTATCTACCATTCCCCAAATATTAATACAAAAGAAAAGGAAAATTATACTATTTTGATACAACTTTGTAATGTCTCAGCTAGATTTCCATGTACTGATGACTCGATCTGGATCACCACATAAACTCAAGCATGCCTCCTTGTATGCCAGAGGCTACCGACTAGAAGAAAGGTTCTGATAAGTCAATCATGGGGATAATATACCCTCTTTTCTTAGAGTAATACACTAATAGAAATAAATAATCAATAGTGTAATAACATATAACCATAAACAATTCCAATATCTCAAGTCAATCAATGTAGGAAATACAAAGTAAAAAACAAAACAGTAGATATTCCATTCTAATATGTATTTAGTGTCAAAATTCAACTAAAAAAAGTTAATAACGAATCCCCAGTGAGTCCCAAACCATGTCTAGTTCCCTCATCCATGCTCCATCCCTAGAGCATCCATCTTCCATTGGTCATTTTTTCTTAACCTATCCTGCAACAATGAAATCTATTCAAGTGACAATAAGGCAACCTAAATAGGGTATGAGTACAACTTAGTAGGCCACCACCAATAGTGTATAGAATAATATCTAGTAAAATAATAGTTTATAAAGTTTTATAAATAAATAAACACAATTCATAAATAAATAGTTATCACATTATCAAATTATTATTTATTTTATCACATAAATTCCCCCAGGTTTCGGGACACTCAAACCTCATTACCTATTAAGCCAAAACCAGAGTCTGAACTCTCCCTAAAGGATTTCATTTTCTAGAATTACACTTTTATCATTATATATCAACTCAATCTTATAATTTCATTGTTACTACTCTAGATATAAATTACCATATAAATCCCATTGTTACCATTCATTATCTTATTAATTAATTAAAAAAATTAATTAATCATCTCATTCTAATTAATTAACGCAACACTTAATTAATATTTTAAATCTTATTTATTCACTCAAAAATTAATTAATATTTTCAATCTCCCTTACTAATTCAATAATTAGTTCATAAAATTAAATCCTTTAATTAATTCCCCAATTAATTAACCAAATCTACCATCTCAATAACCCGTAATTAATTTATTAATTAATCATTCACCTCTCAATCTCAAAATCATATAATTAATTTATCAATTAATTATCATAATTTCTGAATCTCAAAATCCTATAATTAATTCCAAAAATTAATTATTCACAACATTATCTCAATTTCCCTAATTAATTCAAAAATTAATTAATGAATTCAACCATCTCAATTCCCTCATAATTAATCCAACAATTAATTACCAAATTCTAAAATCACAATATCTCATAATTAATTCCATAAATATTTATCTAAATTAACAATACCTAAATCTCATAATTTCAAAATTACCTTAATTAATTAATCTACCATATTAATTAATTCAATTTAAGAATTAAAATTTCTAAAAAACTCTTGAAATTATACTACTTGTATCTAGAAAATCAAGATCATGACTATGGTATTTGAATTATAGACCACCTGCCTCAATTCATTGATGAAATATTTCCCAATGGAAATCACCAAAATTAAGTAGTACAACGATGTATATCGGGATCCTAATCTAAAACCCCAAATCAAGATTAACAAATCAAGTTCTCTTAGATCAGGATATAGATCTATATTCCTAGAACTAGATTCATCAAATATAGATATAGATCTAGATAAAAATAATATAACTTCCCACTAAAAGGAATATATAATAAAGTAGGATGAATAGAAAAGCAACGAGATAAGCTCCACTTATCGAGATGGATGCAGATCTTTGATATGGGATTTGAATTACAGAGAAAGGAGTTTCGGAAGGTTTAGAATTCATCCAATGATCTCAAAAATCATGAAAGAGGGCCTAGGGTTGATTGTGGGATGATTTGGGACTAATATAGTGGATCATAAAATTTTAAGTCTAACTTTCGATATTAATTAATTCGCGTGCACAGTTTTCTTGGAATGGGAACACAATTTCCCCTAACCATGCACCTAAACCTTATACCTTATTTATAGGATGTCATAGTTAAAAATTTTAGGGTGAAAGGTTTTCCAAACCATGCACCAACCATGTGAATACCCTCTTCTTGGGTTCGTATGGTTTGTTGGGTTGGGGTATAGGGTTTTCTCTAACTGTGCACTCAATCTGAACTACCCTTTTTTCTTCTATTTTTCTCAATTTTCACTGAAACGCACCCCATGGTAAAACCCCAATGAAAATTACTCAAACTAAGAAAAAATAGTACCTGAAAATAAAAACCCAAGTCATGCCAAGAAATGTTATGGATCTTACAGCGGTAAGGTTAAGAGACACAAAATAGTTCTAATCTATTCAAAAATCTAAAATTGTATAACATACCATGGGGAATAATTCCTTTTATTTTTTTAGCATCGATTACCAAGACTCAATGATACTTTCAAGAAGATTTGGTCACATGAATTGAAATAAAAATTTTGACATTGATGATTTCTGTATGATTCAAATTAGATTTAATTTATATCCATCCACTTCCTGATCATCTATATCTTATCCATAGTCTAATGAAATAAACTAGGTACAATCAGTGATTTTTTTCTAGTTTCCACCCAACATAGTGGAGAATAGAAAATAAAACCATATAACTCCTCGAACTGGGCCATATGTTTTATCTCATGATAGTATTTAATAAAGGATAATTCCACCCAAAAAATATAATCCCCCCATCATCTTCCAAATTCCTAGACATAGGCTCTATGTATATCTTCCAGAATCTAAATTTTTCATCTTAACTTCCAAATTATATGAGGATGATATGTTATTCCCATGGTCAATTGAGTTCTTAGGGCCTATTGCAATAATTTCAAAAATGAATAAGTTAATTGATGATCTCTTTTAGATATTATAGAAATTGGAACTCCATGAAACATTACTAATTCTCAAATATATAACATTAAAAAATAATCTAAAAAAATAGACTCACTTATTGGGAGGATGTGTACTAACATGGTGATTCCATCCATAATCACTCAAATAGAATTATGATTCCAAATCATCCTAATTGGACCAGTAAAAATTTCAATGGAAAACGTTTCCCACTTATATACTAGTATAGCAATAGATTGTTGTATATGAGTGGGTCTTTGATGTTAAATATTTACCTACTGACAATTTAGACATTTCATAACATAATCTACAATCTTGACTTTCATACCTATACACCAGAAATATGATTTAATCACCATGTTCATTTTATAAATACCAAGATAAATAGATCATTTCAAATTGTGATATGTAAAAAGAAGTTATTCCTGGTAATATTGGAGGACCAAAATTTATTCTTGAATGTGTAATAATGATATTTCATCCTTTTTCTAGTTATTAGAATCCTCTCCATGATTTAGGTTTGACCTAATGGTGGTGCAATTATGATCTGATATTTGATCCACTTTTACAAAATCCATCATGTCAAGAAAAAGGTTAAATGGGAAGAAAATTTCATTCTCATTATGTTTTTAATAGTCTAGTTGTATGTCAGAAATTACTCTCATCAACTACCATTGTTCATGATCCTCCCTAATAAATTCATTATATGACTTCTTACTCAAATCATCTTCCACAAAATTCCATTTTCTATGGGCATACACCAAGTTGAATTAAATAATCTAAAGGTACTACATATGCCTTTAGTACCTCATGTTTAAATCTCATTGAGAAAAGATATATTTTAAAATCTTATGATCATTGAATACTATGAATCTTTCTCTAAAGAGAAAATGATTTTTTGTCTTTAAGTAATAGACAATTATAGACAATTACAGGTCATTTGTAGGATAATTCTTATCATGCATTTGAAACTACCACAAAATGTTGGCCATAACATGATCTATCTGTATGAGAACACAATCATGATTAGATCCAAAAATATCACAGTATTCCACATTTCTTGGACCATGTACTGGAAAAATTGGGATGGGTGTCAAAGTGTGATGATATTTAATCTATAGAAATAATTTGTAATAGTTATCATTCTATTATAATGGAACTCTCTTTACTATCAAAGAATTTATTATAGAATCATTCATTTATAATTACTAAATAAAGAAATGATAATTACCTACTAATTCTAGAAAACAATTTATCTAGAAAACATTATTGGGTGGATTCCAAGAGATAACTACTTTAATCTTCCTAGGGTCAACAGATATGATCTCTCTATAAAAGAAGTCCCTTATGAAACAAAATTATTTTATAAAAAATGAGAAATTATAAAACATATAATATAAGCAATGATATCTCATTGTGCTCATTTCAATTTCCAAGTTCTCCCCATGTTCATTCCCACTTTTAGAATAAGCCCATTTATTATTAAAAACCCATAAAAAATGAAGTACCTTTAGAAGATACGGTTCATCAAGACCATGAAGACTACATGTGAATTAATCAGACTAAATTTCATGGTGACATATTCATAATGGCCTTATCTAATATTAAATTATTTCTTAATAATATCCTATTTTATTGACTCTAAGATGATGATATTCTAATCATAGATCAATTCTGGAGAACAACTTACATACCTTTAATTGATAAAATAGATTATCATTTAAAGGAAGAGAGTACAAATATCTTATCATAATTTGATTTAGTTTATGAAAATAAACACTTAATTAGAGGTAATTATATTTCTTATTTATTATATAAAACCAGTGTATCCCATGGTGATTTACTAGGCCTGATGAATTTTTTACACTGTAATCCTTCAAACATGAACTTTAATTCCAGCAAGTCTATATGAGCCATTTGATATGATTGTAGAAAAAATGTATTCTTCCTATCATTAGATCAATATAAAATTAAATTTCACACCTAGATAGTAATATAGATAAATCATTAAAAAATAAATTTAGGTATTGATCCACTATTCCTGGAAGAGTCATATTTCATGTTTCATCTCTAGCACCCAGGGTCATTACTAGTACCTGATTAGAGATGGTACCATCCAATAACATTAAATATCAAAATCTACTTTAATTTATATACCAATACCCCTTGAATATATGAGTAGTACCTTTTTGGGATGTTAATAAGACTTGATAAGAATAGAAATAAATATGGGATTAAAATTCCACCAACCGGTCCATTCAAGAAATATGATAAACAATATCCATATCTATGACCATAAACTCTTAATGAAACTGAAACACATCAATGGTTATGGAACATGGTGGGGAATTTAATACTCTATAATCACTCTATCTAAAGTTATTATTGATACCCATTATGCAAGGCATCATTTCCACATGTAATCCATGTTCTTAAAGCATACAAGATGCAAGAAAATAATTTTATGCATCGATATCAAACAATACAGGCATAAGAGTCATGTTTAGAAGGATTGTAAACCCATACTACTGAGAGACCAAATATCTCAGTCATGATATCCTTATCTTCTATTTATATCTATCAATCAGCTACCACGAGATATATTTTTCTTCACTACTAAGGTGTTAACTAAACAACTGAAGTTTTTCTAGAGTTGTCATAGTTCACCAGGTTCTGTGGATGAGTACCATTTTGTAGAACCAAAACCTATCCAAGCTATGTATCGAGATCTTTTTCATGTAATATTTTTCTTTATATTGAGTAATGTTAATTTGGGTCATATCTTTGGGTGTTTTTGGGTGTAAAAGTTTAGAAAATGGAAGAAAGAGGGAGGTTCATGGTTGGCACACTGTTTTCTCTAACCGTGCGCCCTAGCCCAACAAACTGTGAAACCCTCGACAAAGAGGGTTTCCATGGTTGGTGCATGGTTTATCAAATCATACACCCTAAAAGAAGAAACCTTGTATCCCAACCCTTAAAATAGGCACATGGTTAAGGCATGCTGTTAGGGGAAATTGTGTTCCTATGCCCAGTAATCCATGTGTGGGATTTAAGTTGACACAAAAAATATATTTTTAGTTACTCGAAAAATAATATTAAACTAAAATTGAACAAAACTCAACACCTAATGTTATTTAATGATTTTTGAGGCTCCTAGATATATTCCAAGAAATCTCAACCTCTTTTCTTGGTGATTTGAATCCTGTAGTAAAGATATTCACCACCCAAGTATATAGTTTCTTCTCTTTTAAATCTCTCTCTCTTTCACTCCTCTTCTTGGATAAAAAGATATGTATGTATGCTATTATATCTAGATCTAGTTTTAGTTTTTTTATATCATGATTCATTTGAATTTGGATTTAGTATTTGGATCTAAATATTGTTCTTCATCGCGTTATTGATTGATTCACATCAATTTGAGGAATTTTGTTGGCGAGTGTTCTTCGTAAATTTTAACGTAGGTTGTCTATAATTAAAATCCCAATTTCTTGATTTCAATTATGTGTATATAATTATCGAATTTATATTATATGATTTTCAATTGAGTTTCATATATTGATTTAATTTATTTAGGAAATTAATTAATTGAGGGAATTATGAGATTGGGAATATTGGGATTGTGAATGGAATAATTAATCGTTGAATTAATTATGGGATATTGGTATTGTGTGTTATATAATTAATTTTTTAATTATTTATTGGAAATTTTGATTTTGAATTGAATAGTTAATTTTTGAATTAATAATGGGATATTGGGGGTATGAATTGGGATAATTAGTTATTGATTTAATTAATGATATTGATGTGCTCAATTAATTGGTGAATTAATTAATGGGATATTCTACACCTTATAAGTTTATAAAATGGAGTTTTAATAGCCATGAAGGTAGAGGTAATAAAGGTGGAGCTTCTGAGAAATATTTCCCATATCAGTAGAGTGGTGTATCCCATGGAGTTCAGACTACTTCATAGGGAAGAGGGGTAGGAGAGTTAAATTTTGCTCAACCTAAACTTGTGGATAGCGAGGTTGGATCATCGATAGTGAGAGGTATTATTATTATATCTTACACACATTCATGTTCTTTTTTTGATATTGGTTCCTCTCATTCTTTTATTAATGAAAAAACATGTGTATTTTTTACCCTAGAAGTGGAGTTCATGAGTTGGGTGTTGAGGATCGACACACCTTTGGGAGTTTCGTCAAGAGACATCAGTTTATGAAAGGGGTGTTCTCTTGAGGTTGGGGAGTATCATTTTCATTGAGATCTGTACATACTGTATATTATAGTTTTTGACCTAATTATTGTTTTGGACTAGTTGTAATCATACCAAGACCACATATACTTTTAACGTAGGAGAATGAATTACATTTCTGTTGAGGGAGACAATTATATTCACCGCAAAGAATAAGATATCAAGACAGGTCGTACAGAGCCAGTTCACTAGCAACTAGGGGAGCCTACCACCTAGATATTAAGTTTTTTGTTTAATGGTGGACATATAAAGCATGATTTCATTTCACCTATAGTGGATAGGTTTTAGAATATGTTCTTTGAAGACTTCTTCATAATTCCACCTGAAATTGATGTGGAATTTATAATTGAGCTCATGTCGGGGGCCAAGCCAATTTCTATTCCACTATTCATAATGGCACAGAAAAAGCATCAAGAGATCAAGTATTAGTTGGAGGAGTATGAGGATAATGGTTTTATCCATCCGAGTACTTCTCCTTGGGGTTCACCAATCTTGTTTGCAAAGATGGTTGATGGGACTCTGTGCTTGTGTGTTCACAACCAGAAGTTGAACCAGATGACTACGAAGAA
Source organism: Viscum album (assembly GCA_963277665.1). NCBI lineage: Eukaryota > Viridiplantae > Streptophyta > Magnoliopsida > Santalales > Viscaceae > Viscum > Viscum album. The sequence goes on from OY728127.1 coordinate 279,702,098, forward strand.
CCGGTATCCTTTTCTATGTATTAACAATCTTTTTTCTAGTTGTGATGATCATGTTTATTTTCGAGGATCGAATTGAGATCAGGGTATCATCATATGAGAGTTTGACCTTTGGATATACTAGGGACTACATTCGAAAGTAGGTGTGGCCTATATGAGTTCATCATAATGTCTTTTCTGTTGATGAACACACCAGAAATGTTTATGTACTTAATGAATAGAATATTCCATCCATACTTGGATCATTTTGTTGTTGTGTTTGTGGATGACATCTTGTTGTACTCCAAGACTCATGATGATCATGACCAACATCTTGACATCATCCAGATTATACAGAGAGAGAATTATCTATACACCAATCTATATAAGTGTCAGTTTGGGATTGATTAGGTACACTTCTTGGGTCACATCATCTCATAGGAAGGTGTATTAGTGGAACTATATAAGGTTCTGGTAGTTGTATCTTGGGAGTAGTCCAAGAATTGTTTTGATATTCATAGCTCTCTGAGATTAATTTTATATTATCGGAGGTTCATCTATGGATTTTCCAATTTGTCAGCACCACTTTTGAGCTTGACCAAGAAGGGAATAAATTTTTAATGGTAAAAATCATGTCAGAATCCCTTCTTAGAGTTGAATAATTGCTTTAAATTGGCCCCAATATTGATACTGCCGAAGATAGGGGAGGGTTAAATGATTTTTTGTGATCCTTTTGGGATTGGAATTGGAGGAGTGTTAATGTAGGGAGATCAAGTTTTGGCATATAGAAATATAAATTTGAGGTCACAAGAATAGAACTACCCTATGCATGACCTTGAGTTGGTATTAGTGGTTTATTCTTTGAAATTTTGGCGACATTATCTATTGGGGAGAATATTACGGTGTATACTGATCCCAAGAGTTTGAAGTAAATATTTTTTTCAGAGATATTTGAATCTTTGGTAGCGAATGTGGGTAGAGTATATATAATAGTTTTATTTTGTTCTAACATATATTCCCGAAAAGGGAAATAATGTTTTTGATTCCTTAAGTTGCAAAACTCATACATGGGTTGTTCAAGAGTATAATTCTAGGTGGAAGATGATGTATTTACTGGTTAGGATGCATATATTGGTTTAAGAGAGTCAGGAGAAGATGAATCTCATATCAATTTCAGTGGAGTCTAAACTTTTGGTATAGATTAGGGATAGATAGTATGATGATCTAGAGTGGTTGACCATGAGGTAAATTCTTGAAGGTGGGGAGTCACCTTCCAATTAGAGTATAGATAAGGATGAGATCATCTATGTCATAAATTGGGTTGTCGTTCCCATGAGCATGCAGGAGGAGATTATGTGTGAATTTAATGCCTCAAAGTGGTTGGTGCATCTAGGAGTAAAAAATGTACCATGACCTATGATGACATTTTTTGTCGTTGATCATAAAAAAGGAGATAATAGGGTTTGTGACATGATACTAAACATATCAGTAGGTGAAGGCTGAGCATCAATGACCAAGTGGTTCTCTACATCCATTACCCATTATGAAATGGAAGTGGGATGAAATGACTATGAATTTTGTGTTGGGTCTCCAAAGGATTCCTTTGAACAATGACTCTATTTGGGTTATTGTGGACTGACTTAGGAAAGTAGAACAATTATTTCCTATACCGGAGACTTTATCAGTGGTTGGGAGAATTATATTCCTGAGAGATATCCCATCTCTATGGGATTCCATGAACTATAATTTTAGACCATGACTCGTGTTTTACTTCTTGATTTTGGCAGGGCTTACAGAAGGAGCATGGTACACAGGTTTTGTTAAGTACAGATTTCCACCTACTTACAAATAGGTAGTCAGAGTGTATTATTCAGGTACATAAGGATATGTTGTGAGTACATGTTTTAGATTTTGGTGGATCTTGGTAGAAGAAACTAGCTTTAGTGGATTTCACCTATAAAAATAATTATTATAAAAATATTTAGATTGAACCATATGAGGAAATTTATGGTAGGAAATGTAGATCACCTCTATGTTGGATGGAGGTAGGTTGGTCAAAATTGTTGGTATCGAGTATCATGTAGGAGAAATCAAAATAGGTTCATTTGATTCAAAATAATATGCCAATGTACAAAGTAGAGAGAATTTTTATATTGATAGACATCTATAACCCCTAGTGTTTATAAAGGGTGATCATGTATTCCTCTGGGTGTCGCCTTGATTGGGTCACTCCATGATATGGAGATAGGGAAAGCGGGCACCAATGTTCATTCAAATTTTTGAGGTTGTGTAGAGAATCAGTTTGATCACTTATCTATTGGATCGTACATAGAGATATAGTGCTATTCATGATTTTTATCCATGTGTCACAACTTTATTGGTATCACCTTGACCCTTCTCATGTGATCGATGTGGATTATGGTGAGCATGATATCGATGCGTACTTTGAGGAGCATCTGATACATGTGTTGGATCATAGTGATAAACAATTTTGGGGAAATATTGTGTCGATAGTTCATCTATTGTGGAAACATAGCCGTGTTAAAAAGGAAACATGGGAGATATATGATGATATGTGGGCTTAATGGCATGATATTTTTGAATCAAAATCTTAGAGATGCTTCAGAGTACAAGTCGAGGATGACCTGTTATAAGGTGGGGAGATTGTAAAATACAAACCTTTTATAGAGATTATTAGGCTTATTTACAAGTACTATTTTTATTTCTATCAAGTACATTTCATTTGGGTCTTATATTGGGGTGTTTGTGTGTAAACAAATTGAGAAAAATGAAAGAAAGAGGGTAGTGAACGGTTGGCTCGTGGTTTTTTCTAACCATGTACCCTGGCATAAAAAACTACGCTACCCTAAATTGATAGGGTTTTCATAGCTGTTGTATAGTTTGTCAAAATGTTCACCCTAAAAGAATAAATCTTGCACCCCCCCCCCAATAGGTGTACGGTTAGGGGAAACTGTGATCCTTTGCCCAGTAAATTTTAGAAAGGATTAATGTTAACCCAAAATATAGATTTTTAATTAACCCAGCCCCCATATTAATACAAAATAAACCCACACTCAACCTTTAATTTTATCACGTGATATTAGAGTCTCTTAGATAGATTCCCAAGCCTTCCTTACCTATTTTCTTGCTGATTCAAAGCTCATATTGAAGATCTACACCACCAGGGTATGTATTTTTTTCTCATTTAGATATATATTTCTCACTCCATCTCCTATTATTGAATAAAAAGAGAGTTCTATCCACTATTGGATCCATATATAGATATTTTTTTATTAGATATTCATTTTCCTTATCTTGTATTTAGGATTCTGATCTAAATATCATTCTTCATCGCATTCTTGATTTACATGCTTCAACTTGGGGAATTTTGTTGGCTAGTGTTCTTTGTCAATTTTGATCTAGGTGGTCTATAATTAAAATAACAAAGTTTTGATTTTAATTAAATTTATGTAATTATAGAATTTCTATTTGATGATTTTCAGTTTATTTTCATAGATTGAGTTAACTAGCTTAGTGAATTAATTAATTTAGGGAATTGTAAAATTGGGAATACTGGAATTGTGTATTAAGTAATTAATTGCTTATTTAATTATGAGATATTGGGATTTTGAATTGAATAATTACTTTTTGAATTAATTATGGAATATTGGGACTGAGAATTAAATAATTAATTATTGAATTAATTATGGGATATTGGGGATGTGAATAGGGATAATTAATTTTTGACTTAATTAATTAGATTGATGTGATTAATTAATTAGTGAATTAACTAAGGGGATTGATGTGATAAACGAATTTTTGGATTATTAATGATATATATGTGATTAATTAATTATTGAATTAATTAATGGAAGGATTTGAATATGAAATTTTAAAATTTGATTAATTAATTGGAGAATTAATTAATGTTGTATTGTGATATTGTGATATATATAATATTGAAATGATGAATGGTGACAATGGATTTCATGTGTGATTCAAATGGTGAATGGTAAAAATAGAATTCACATGTGAATAAAAATTGTTAGTAGTAATAATGTAATTCACATGGGACGTGAAATCTGAATGGTAACAATGGAATCCAACTATTAAATAATAAATGATAACAGTGGCATTCATTCATGTATTATGAAATAAAAATGGTAATAATGGAATACAATTAGTAAATGATAAATGGTAACAATCGAATTTAGTAATGTATTTTGAAATATGAATGGAAATAATGGAATTCAGATATATGATATCATTCGGGTGTCCTCAAAAACCTGGGGGTATTATGTTGTTAAATATGGTGTAATTGAATAAATATAAAAAATTTACTTTATTTATTGTATTCTATTATTTATAAAATTGCATAAATTTTTTATTTGATATTGTTTTAGACATCATTAGTGGTGTGCTACAAAGTTGTACTCACACCCAACTCGAGCTTCTTGGTCGGTACCTAAAAAGACTCCTTGTTTGCAAGACAAGACAAGGGAAAGGGCCCTGTGTTAAATGGCTGATTTGGGATGGATCATGGATGAGGGAACTAGATGTAGTTCAAGACCTTCTTGGGAGTTTTCAGTGTTTTTAATTTTGGGATTTCATTTTGAATCTTAGATCATGCATTACCATGGCATATCTACTATTTAGTTTCAATATTGTACTTCCAGTTTTGGTCATGTTTTGATACTGGTATTATTGTATTTATGATTATATATCATTTGGTTATTATTTTTATTTATTTCTATTTCGATATTACTCTGATAAGATGGTATAGTCTTTACATGATGGATATTAGACCCTTGCTGCTAGTCTAAATCCACTGGCATATAAGGAGGATTTCATGTGGTCATGTCGCAAATAAGCTCGTGGCACCAATGTGTGGCACATGGTTTAAAATGTTACACATTCTAATGGAATTTTTACTTCAAAGAATATGAACCTAGTGTCTAAGTTGATCTAGTTCCACCTGTTGATTTCAGATGTTTTTTATAATACTTCTTCAGATTCCATTTCTTGTCATAGTGGTGAAAATTCCTTCATGGTGTGGTGAATTCCTTTTTCTTATGCATAATATATCCACATTAGAAATATCTTGGTTCATTTTTGTGATAGTGTATATAAGAGACTATTCCAATATATTGATTTTCTATTTCCTTACTACCCTAAGAGTAACCCTGACTCTTGTGTTTATTACCCAGGATGAAATTACCACCAGCACTCAAATGGATAAAGGTGTCCCCTACACTCATATTTCCTATAATGTATGTACATCCAACTAGTTATTTATTCACAATTTCTATATAGTTAGTTATATAGAGGATTACAACCTTTGATAAAACCTTAGTTTAGAGACCTGGTTCAATGATCTGTGCATCCAATATATCACTAGTAGCTACCTTTGGTGGAAAGTGAACAATGGGAGTGAATTTATAAGTATATTTAGACACTAACATAGTTCTTTGTTACAATTTAAATAAATATTCCATCTTTTATATTTGTATGATTTCTATAATGAATTTTTCATAGAACATTTCCACATATCCTTTCCAAGTGATATCTTGATCCAACTTAGCTTTAACTTCTAAGTCTCACCATGCTAGCACCAGGACCTCAAGAATATATGTTAATATCTTGACCTTCATCCCACATGGATTCCACAAGAAGTTAAATAGGTTCTTTATCCTACTAAGCTATACCTATTTATACTTAGGTCCAAAATCACCATGAAATGTCTCTGGTTTCTACTTTATAAATCCTTATAATTGAATCACCAAGAGAGATTTCTTAATCCTAGTCTTATTATCAACAACCTAAAATAAGTTACCTATAATCTAAACCAAATCTTGGTTCACATGTGGTTTGGGAGAATCCATATTCTTGGTTTCTCCCACACATTGGTTTCTTATTATCCTTACAAGTGGAATTTTTATTCAACAAACTATTTCAAATGTTTAAAATTAAACACATTTATCGTTCATATTTTTAGGTTTATATTTTATATATCAATAAAAAACTCAAAATATCACAATACGATAATCAATTAATCAAGTAGTAAATTAAATCCTATTAGAATGTATCTCTGGTAATGCATGATACCAATCACTCTCCAACTAAGACAACGATGATGAGTTAAAGACACACCAGAAAGTTCATAACAATAATTTGTATACCTAGAATATATTGGTAACTTTAATTTTAGTATAAAAAGGTTATCTATAACTTTTTATGATATTTATTTCATGTATTGACACATCATATCTCCTAGATACCATCCCAACTGAAGGACTAACCAAACTAATACCATTTTTAACATCTTGACCCAAACCAATTGCATGGAAAGAGATGAGGTACCACTAATCTTAGGTGAAATCCCCAAGGCAACAAATGCTAAAAAAAATTCCAAGGGATTACCTAAACATCGGGGGATGATTTTACCTGTTAAAAAATATTACCTATCAAGGAAAAAATAACAAACAATCAACAAAATTATGCAAGAGAAATATGCCGTACAACTCAAGAAAATACCTTAAAGATAATAATATTATGGTAATAAAGAAACACTATAAATAGAAAAAGACTCTAAATTAGTAAATACTCTAGAACCAAGGTGGATTCATTTCAAACCGTGATACAGATCGAACCAAACACCATATCCAATAACTATGACATCAACATCAATGATCCCCACTATAAAAGATAGAAACCTAACATTTTAATTTATTAATAAAAACAACATCTGCAAACACACTAAAGTGAATATATATGGGGTGAGTAATCATACTGAGTATGTAATGTCCCGGATCCAGAAGCCACTCAACGGGTGCCCCGAACCTGGTTGGTCACATGACCTCAAGAGCATTTCCCCAAACACCAGAGGCTGCTGACTAGCATCGAGGTCCCAAGTCTGATAGTGGGGAAACTATGCCCTCATTTGTCAAATTGTAGCATATCGGAAAAGATAAATAACATACAACAGCGAAAGTAGTAAACAATATACAGCTGAAATGGAAAACTGAAGCAAAAGAGAACCCATAGTCATATATATACAAAGATGCAGCACATCCCTAATTCTATGAAAGGAGCTAGAACAGGATACACTGCAATACAATACAATATAACTCAAAGTACACGGTATAGCCAAACAAAACAAAGTAGAGTAAACAGAATGCAGCATCATCGCAAGCATAAGCTTGATCCCATACTCTCCTAGTCCTCTTCTACAATCATTTACATGTATAGGGACCCTTGACCCTATCGACACCTGTAGCAATATAGACTCTTTGGGATGAAGACATGACCCAAACAGGGTGTGAGAAATAAATCCTAGTAGGCACCCACCAAAGGCTTGTTCCCAACTATCGATGAAAATGTGCAACAGCAGTGTGAAAAAATAAATGCAGTAAACTAGTAAGTACTCAAAAGTAACTATCACTAACAATTTCATTTCCATTTTCATTTTTACTTTTCACCTCCAAGCTTGTGCTTCTTCCTTGTAGGTATAACATAGAAAATCACCACAGTGAATATTCTAAATAGTTGTGTCCTCAGACATACTATCCTTACCCTCAGGTAACCGAATCAAATACTCGCATGTTATTTCCATCAATCATAATAAGCATTTCCCTCAGGCCCAGAGACTACTTCCCATAGGCATAAATGAAGGTTACCCTCAGGCCAACCAACCACTGCCCTCAGGCTAAGAAACACTGCCCTTAGGCTAATAGAACACTGCCCTCATGCTAATAGAATTGGGCCGAGCCCAAATCATAAACAAAAATTTATATAAAAAATCTCTCAAGAAAAATTCAATGCACAATATAATCATGGCATACCCTCAGGTATCCTGACCAAATGGCTAAACAGAGGAACACACCTCCAGGTGGTCCTGGATCCAAGAAGTGATCCCAAACAGCAGTTTAATCTTATCATTATATTATATATACAATTCTAGATATCTTTTTAGCAAAGGCCTCAGCCATACGACACCCCAACCATGGGCGCATAGCACAACGGTACACAATTTCAACACAAAAGTTGGAAACAAACATCAGACCACCTACCTCAATCGTCTCTGATCGGTATACATGAAAGACGCTTCTAGAAATGCCCAAGAACGACGTAGATCTGGGATAAGCGTTCACACATTCAACCTCAAATAACTTTCCCTCAAGAAAGAATTGGAAATAACTATACAAGGGGAAGGAAGGTCTTACCCGTGCGGTTCAAAGGAGATCAACGGTGTAGGAATCAGGTTCCCATTGTGCAGTCGGAGGCCATCCCAAGATCCAGCCTCCTCTCCCGAGATCCTCCGGCATTCTAAGCTTCCTCTGTCCAAAGAGGAGGCTACTTCCCATTTTAAGAGAAAAAAACAAACTACACGGCATTTACTCTCAATTACACGGCGTGTACTTTCATCATTTAACTATTCCTTGGGCGGCTACTTTTCACCAATGAACTGTTCACTTGCCAACATGAGTACATGGTGTGTTTTTCTAAATACATAGTGTGTGATGTTGCTCAGTTGGTGGCTACTTCCATTGCCTTACTGTTCACCTGCCGACTAATTGCATGGCGTGTAAATACTATGTACATGGTGTGTAGTCTGTTTTTACACCCTTCATCGTCAGCAGTCCTACACGCCCTGTGTACTCTTCCCACACGGCCAAAGTACACAACGTGTGGAAAATTACATGGCATATACCCACACAATTTGGGATTCTCCCCCATTTTCCTTATTTTCTCAAAAACACTTAAGGAAGAGGAAAATAAGAGACACATACCTTAAGAATAAGAACTAGGTTCTTACAAACATCCACCCCTTAAAGAAATTTGTCCCCAAATTTCCCTTAAAAGGGTGGTGAAGATACAGCTGTGAAAAACTCGGGCCACTGAGCATGTACGTCGGTCTCCCGCTCCCAGGTTTGGTCCTGCACTCGGCCATGCTGCCATAGCACCTAAACGAGAGGAACTGACTGACCTCATAGAACCTTCATTCTCCTATCAACAATACGAATTAGATGCTCTTAAAAGGATGTATTGACCTTCATATCTACCTCCTTGGGATGAAAAACGTGAGACGGGTCTGAGTGATAATAGCATAGCTGAGATACATGGATGACGTCGTGCATGGCCCGGTACCGCTGTCGTAACTACAACTAGTAGGCAACTGACCCGACCCTATCTAGAATCTCAAACATCCCCCACATACATTGGTGAGAGCTTACCCTATCTCATGATCTGCCTGTGTCCTAACCTCCGCGAAACACGCAAGAAAACCTAATCCCTGACCACGAACTCCAAGGGTCATATGTGGCGATCAGCATAAGATTTTTGACGAGACTGCGCAGTATACATCCGCTTCTAAATCAACTGGACTTGCTCAGAAGTTTCCTACACGAGACATAGTCCTAGTAAATCTACCTCACCTGCCTCCAACCAGCACAAGGGTGATCGGCATAGCCTACCATATAAATCCTCGTAAGGTGCCATCTTAATAGTTTCCTGAAAACTGTTATTGTAGGAAAACTCAACCAAGGGTAAGTGCTTCTCCCAAGAGACCCCAAAGTCCATGACACATGCATGACTCATGTCCTCTAGTACTTGTATTGTACGCTCTGACAGGCCATCATTCTAAGGGTGGTAAGCTATGCTCAGAAGCACCTGTGTACCCAGTGCCCTCTGAAAACTCGGCCAGAAATGATACATAAAACGGTCATCCCTACCTGAAACGATAGAATGAGGAACCCCATGAAGACGTATTACCTCTCGGATATACATCTTTCTGATCTCTTCAACACCAAAGGTCTCCTTGGTCAGCAAAAAGTGAACTACCGACGTGAGCCTGTCCACAACAACCCATAAAGCATCATTGCCTCGAGGTAACCTTGGAAACCCGGTCATGAAGTCCATCACAACATCATCCCATTTCCATTCCGGAATGGGTAATTGTTGTAATAGTCTGGCTGGCCTATGATGCTCCACCTTCACCTGCTGACAGGTGGAATATCTCACAGCAAAACTAACTACTTCTCATTTCATACCCATCCACCAATACTGACTTCTCAAGTCACGGTAGATTTTGGTAACTTCGGGATGCACTGCCCAAGCTGAAACATGAAAATCCTGCATCAAATCCTCACATATTTCCCCTGAAACTCACACTCATCCATGGATACACAATACCTCATCATCGCATGTCGTCCATCCAAGAGGAGGGTCCTCACTTTCCACCAACTCCCATAGAACTAGGCCTTCTAAATTTGATATCTATCTCATCCTCACTCTATCCAGGAGGGTAGACGTCACAGCTAATAATGAAAGATAGGGTTTCCCCTAACTATCATGCACCTCCAAATGCATCTCAGAGAACAAAGCCATAAGATACCACTCACCATTGGCCTCGTACACTGCCTGTGTCTGAGTCTTCTTACTCAGTGCATCAGCTACTGCATTACCCTTTCCCGGTGTATAGGCAAGCTCAAAGTCAAAGGACTGAACGTATTAGACTGACCTTCACTGTCTCAGGTTCAATTAATGCTTAGTAAAGATGTATTTGAGACTTTTGTGGTCGTTAAACACCACAAAATTCTCTCCCACGAGATAATGTCTCCAACAGCGCAATGCATGAAAAACTGCATCCAACTCGAGGTCATGCGTCGGGTAATTCCTCTCATGTGGCCTCAACTGTCAAGACCCGTATGCAACAACATGATCTCCATGCATCAACACAGCACCCAACCCAATACCCGATGCATCATAGTAAACTTTATAGCTCTTCCCTTGATCTGGAAGTATCAGGATTGGTGCTGATGTCAACCTACCCTTCAGATCCTGAAAGGTTGTCTCACAAGCTTTTGACCAAATGAAATTCACACCCTTCTTAGTCAAACACGTCAATGGCTCTGCTAGGTGGGAGAAGTCCTGTATAAAATTCATGTAGTAACCCTCCAGCCCCAAGAAACTCTGTATCTCAAAAACGTTCATAGGATGCTCCCAAGATACTAATACTCTCAGCTTCTCTGGGTCTACTGCAACTCTTGGCTCTAAGATAATATGACCCAGTAAGTGAATCTGGTGCATCCAAAAGTGGAACTTTGAGAGCTTAGCATATAAATGATTCTCTCTCAGTGTACTCAAAATGATTTCAAGATAGGTGGAATGGTCATGTAGATTGTGAGATTACACCAAGATATCATCCACGAAGACTACCAAAAAATAATCCAGATAAGGGTGGAACACACAATTCATCAGAGCCATGAAAACAGTTGGTGTGTTCGTGAGTCAAAACGGCATAACCAAGTACTCGTATAGACCATATCTGCTCCGAAAATCTGTAAGCAGTGTGTCCAATGGTCTAACGCATAACTGATGATATCTTGATCTCATGTCAATCTTCAAGAACACTCGTGCTCCCAGAAGTTGATCAAAAAGATCATCAATCCTTGGTAAGGGATACCAGTTCTTGACCATCAACTGGTTTAGCTTCCGATAATCCACACAGAGTCTGAGGCTACCATCTGCCTTCTTGGCAAAAAGGACCGGCGAACCTTAAGGAGAAGTACTGGTTCAGATGAAGCCATTTTCTTGTAACTCATCTAACTACCTCTTGAGCTCCAACAACTCAGATGTAGCCATCCTATAAGTAGGAATGGACACCGGTGTCGCTCTTGGAACAAGATCAATAGAGAGATCCACCTCGTGCTCTAGAGGAAGACCTGAAAAGTTGTCCGGGAAGACATCCCTGAAATGATCAACTACTGGAGGGAAATCCTTCTTACATTCTCTCTGGTCATCCAGATATAAGCTCGCAATCTAGGTTGTCACTCCACCTCACCCACGATGCTCGGGTCCAGTTCGGGTTGCCTAGACATCCAACTCTCCCTTGTATCGAAACTCTATGCACTCTGGTGACGTGAAACTCACCCTGCGATGGTAGCAATCTAAAAATGCTCGAAAAGGAACCAGCCATTACATCTTGAGAATGATGTCATAGTTCATCATCTCTAAGAAATAGAGGTCCCATATACAGTGACACCCACCAACCTCTAGGGGGAACTCCCTGCACTGACGTGCACCTATCATTCTAGTCCCCAACGGAGTGTATAGTTCCATAACATCAGAAGAATAAGAAACACAGAGCCCAAGGCTCTCCACAATGGGAACATATATAAAACTATGTGTAGAACTCGTATTGAAAAGTACTAGAGATAAAAAAGAAGATACTAGAATAGTACCTCTGAGAGTAGAAGGTCTGAAATCCTGCACTTGTTTGGTCTGTTGCACTGCATATGATTGCCCGGTGTCGCAGCCTTGCGACACATCCTAGATACCCTGAGCTGACCCGTCCTGCTGCCTCTGAGATCCTGGTGTCTGGCTACCATGTCCATGACCACCATCTCGGCCTGCAGGCCCTGACGTACCCCAATTTCCTAACTGGTAAGAAGCTGCTGGTCCTGCTCCTACACGTGGAGTCTGCACAGAACCCCTCTCACTAGCCACTAGTGGAAACGCCTTGCAAAAATGCTGGAGATGACTCATCTGGCTGTAATCTCGGCACTCCACTAGGTCTCGTGGACAGTCAGGTCTTTTTTGCCCCTCTCTACCACACTGGTTGAAAATGACCTGGCCACCTGAAGTATTATTCTGGATAGTACTACCCCCATGAGATAAATCCATCTACCTCTTCCTCTTACAGGTAGGAATAGTACCAGAAACTGGTGTTGAACCTCCCTGGCCCACACCACTAGTTTCCCGTAGGTTGCGCTCAGTAATCAGCATCTGGTTCACAATAGAATATACGGTAGGCAACCTGAAAACATTAACCAGCGCTCGGATGTCACACCAAAGACCATCCTCAAAGATTATAGCCCTCAATTCCTCATTACCCATCAGAATGGGTGTAAAACGCAGATGCTCGGTGATGTGAGCAGAATAATCCATCACCGACATGGCGCCCTGCTTCAGATTCATGAACCCTCGAGATCGATCTGCTCGTAGCATCTCCGGAAAGAAGAATTCATAGAAGGCTGCCTGAAAATATGCACATGCCATGTCTCTATGATGCTCAGACTTGGTGGTAACATTCAACCACCTCTTTACAGAACCACACAGCATGTATGTATCGATCTTGACCCTCCTCCCAGGCAGTGTCTCCAGATGCACGAATATTGTCTGCATTTAATCCAGCTATGAATCCGTAGCCTATCGTCTGCCATCCCCTGAAAACATTGGTGGATGCTACAGCTGGAAGATACGCATAAGCTCTACCATAGATGTGGCGGCCTGTGGTGCTGCCTGGAAGGTCTGCATGAACCTCATGAAGCCTTCACGGAACTACGCATCCGCGCCTGTGTCCGGTATAACGCCCGGCGCCGCATCTCGAACAACTGGAGGATCCACTGGTAGCCCATGGTCCACCATATCAAGAGTATAATCGTCTCCTCTATCATGGTGAAAAATTGGTGGTCGTCTCAGCGGCATGACTCTGCAAGGTCAAACGTACTCCTTAGATCAATATTTATCGAAGACTGAAAATGAGGAGACCAAGAAGGGAATAGGAGATGGAATGAATTCAAGATTCACAAAACATGACTACAAGGCATGTATAAATACTATATAGTGTGTTCTCATAGGCCATCCACATGGGCATGTACTCTAGCTAAAACTGGTCATGTAACACCCCAAACACACGGCGTGTCTTTTGATAACATGGAGTGTACTTGAATACTCCTCACCTACCCAAGTCCTTCTACACGGCAAAGCCACAGGGATTTTCTAAAACAAAACTAAATGACATGTCCTAGAGGCACACGGTGTGTACTTGACAGGCTTTTACCAGCCTGTGTTGTTCGTCACACGGCCTGTGTACCCAGGTCACACTACACGGTGTGTTCCAAAAAGACATGGCGTGTTTAAAGAATCCCCAGATTGGCCTGTGTTCCTCGCTACACGGCCGGCTACATGGCTGACACTACACAGCGTTTTCTAGGGGGACACGGCATGTACTAAGAAAGATAACATTGACCCATGTTGTTCGTGACACGGCCGGGTACCTGGGTCAGACTACACGATGTGTTCAAGGTAGACACGGCGTGTATTTGTAAAGGTTTCCTCCGTCTGTGTTGTTAGTTACATGGGCGGGCACCGAGTCAACACTACACGGCATGTACAGATGGTACACAACATTTTCCCCCAAGCCATTCCCTACTATGTGTCCCCGCCCACACGACCTATGACATGGAAAGAGACTACACTGTGTGTACTGAGGGTACATGGCGTGTACTTAAAAAAATTTCATTTCTTTTGAACATAAGAACACACGGCGTGTGTCCATAAAAACACACGGTGTGTATGCTGGGTTTTCTGGACACTAACCCTCAGAAACTACCCTAAAACCCTGAAAAACACAGAACTACACCTAAGTTCCATATTATGATCCGTGAGGGACCATACTCCCCATGAATCAAATATTGGTATCTTATACATGTTATAACAAAGTAAACATGTCAATGATCCACAAAATTTTAGTCTGTAAGTTCCCATACTCCCCAAAAACCAAAGTTTGGTGTTCATTATATAAACAACTACACACAAAAATACCCAATCAAATAGCTAGTATTTATCAAAGCATCAATCACAGCAACATTATTTTCTAGCACAGAAACTATCATAACAACATGAAATTTCTAATGCACCTACATTGCATGGAAAGAATGCATGACATGTGATTTCTAGCACGTGCCTAAATGATGCATGAGGTGGAACACCATCATCTCATTTGGTTGCAACTAAATAGAACCCATGTATAACCTATAAACAGTACAATCACAGGTGTGTCACCGAACGGTGAAAATAAAATCAATTGTAAAATTGCAAAACTAGTAATAATTGCAATAAGGAGGTAGATTGGCTTTTCCCTGTACACGGGTTAGCTACTCCCGAGCACAACTTATTACCAACTACCATGTCATTCCTATCCCTGACTAAGGCTCAAAATAGTAATTCAAAGAAAATAATCTTCCTCTGATAACACTCTGTAACGTCCCGGATCCAGAAACCACTCAACGGGTGCCCTGAACCTGCTTGGTCACATGACCTCAAGCACATTTCCCCAAATGCCAGAGGCTACCGCCTAGCAGTGAGGGCCCAGGTCTGGTAGTGGGGAAACTATGCCCTCATTTGTCAAAGTGTAGCGCAGCAGAAATGATAAATAACGTACAACATCAGAAGTAGTAAACAATATACAACTGAAATGGAAAACTAAAGAAAAAGATAACTAGTGGTCATATATATACAAATATACAGCATGTCACTAATTCTATGAAATCATCCAGAATATGATACAGTGCAATACAATACAATACAAATCAAAGTACAAGGTATAACCAAACAAAACGAAGAAGCATCAAAAGCCTAAGCTTGGTCCCATGCTCTCTTACTCCTCTGCTACAATCATGTACCTGTATAGGGACCCTTACCCCTATCAACACCTTCAGCAATATAGTCTATTTTGGCCGAATATATTACCCAAAACGGGTTTGAGAAATAAATCCCAGTAGGCACCCACCAAAGGCCCATGCCCAACTATCGGTGAAAATGTTCAACAGCAGTGTGCAAAAGTAAATGCAGTAAACTCGTAAGTATTCAAAAGTAACTATCACTACTAGTATCTTTTCCATTTTAATTATTACTTGTCACCTCCAAGATTGTTCTTTGTCTTGGAAGGTACAACATAGAAAATCACCACAGTGAATATTCTAAATAGTAGTGTCCTCAGACATACTATCCTCACCCTTAGGTAATAGAATAAAATACCCGCAAGTGATTTCCCTCAATCCTAAAGAGCATTTCCCTCAGGCCCAGAGAATACTTCCAAGAAGCACAAATGAATGTTACCCTTAGGCCAACCAACCACTGCCCTTAGGCTAAGCAGCACATCACTCCGGATAAAAGAACACTTCCCTCAGTCTAATAGAACCAGGATGAGCCCAATTCATAAACAACAATTTATATAAAATTTCTCTCAAGAAAAATGAAATTAAAAATATAATCATGGCATACCCTTGGGTATCCTGGCCAAACGACTAAACAGAGGAATGCACCTCTAGGGTGGTCCTAAATCAAAGCAGTGATCTGAAACAGTAGTTTAATCTTATCATTAGATTATCTATACAATTCTATATATCTTTTCAGCAAAGTCCTTAGCCATATGACTCCCCAACCATTGGAGTATAGCACAACGATACACAATTTCAACACAATAGTTGGAAAAAACATCTGAACATCCTACCTCGATTGTCTCTAATCGGTATACGTGAAAGGCACTTCCAGAAACGCCCAAGAATGACATAGATCTGGGATAAACATTCACACATTCAACCTCAAATAACCTTCCCTCGGGAATTAATTGGAAATAACTACACAAGGAGAAGGAATGGATTACCCGTGTGGTTCAAAGGAGATCGACGGCGTAGGAATCGGGTTCCCGGTGTTCGGTCAGAGGCTCTTCCAAGATCCGGCCTCCTCTCCCAAGCTCCTCCAGCATTCTAAGCTTCCTCTGTCCAAAGAGGAGGCTACTGCCCGTTTTAAGTGAAAAAAAACTTCACGCTGTGTACTTTCATCATTTAACTATTTCTCTGGTGGCTACTTTTCACCGCCGAACTGTTCACTTGCCAATATGAGTACACGACGTGTATTTCAAAATACACGGTGTGTGCTGTCGCTCAGCTAGCGGCTACTTCCAATGCTTTACTGTTCACCTGCCGACTAATTACACGACGTATAAATACTAACTACACGGCGTGTAGTCAATTTTTACACCCTTCATCATCATCAATCCTACACACCCTGTGTACTCTTCCCACATGGCCAAAGTACACTGTGTGTGGAAAAGTACACGGTGTGTACACACAAAATTTGGGATTTTTCCCCATTTTCCTTATTTTCTCAAAAACACTTAAGGAATAGTAAAAGAGGAAACCTGTACCTTAAGAATAAGAACCGGGTTCTTACAGAGTATGAAACCCCTAATAGACATTTCTCATATTCCAATAAGACCAATAAACAGGTAATCTAACATGATTATATGACATATAATAAGAATATCGAAAGTAGATAAATATTTTTCTTACTATTCTAATAAGATGATAATCATAATTTTTAAAAAAATTAACCAATGGTGTGTTTTCCTTTTCAAGAAGAAAAAATAATTCATTAAATTCCAATTTGGCCTAACCCAAAAAAAACTCTGACTCACACGCACATGAATCTGTATATCATGGACCTCCCTATACTCGTGAGTGGTGAATAAACCTTTCACCAAGTCGTCCCTTGGTGACATAATCTAACAGTGTTACTTAAAACCATGATCCATCACAGGTTTCCATTATTTTATGGTGGTTCGTATGACCATGATCCATCCCACAAGAACATGAACCCACACAGCGCAATTATGCAAAGAACATAAGTAAAATCATTTTTCTTTGAAAATATCATATAATAAATTTATCAAATAGGTTGTGGGAGACACCACAACCCAATTTCAAGGTATATTAAGTAATAAAAAATTAAAAAATATTTTTCATTATGATTAATTCATTCAAAATTATAATATGTTTATTTTAAGAAACATTAGATCCTTCACGTTGTAGTAAATGTGGAAAGTGGGAAAACTAGAAACCTAGGGTTCATTTTGGTGTAACCAGTGTTTGATGAATCCATATATCCGTATTCATTAAACTATTACCTTAATGAAACACAATAATATCAAATTAAATATTTTCTAAAATCATATATCTGGGAAGGGAAGCCTTGCTATAGGTTTTTGTTCAATAGAAAATGAGAAGATATAGAAAAAATGGAAAAAACATAGTTCTTACCTTTGATTCTCAAGATCAATACCTCAAATTATCATCAAAATCAGAGTATAGAGATCGAATATCACCAAAATATACCTCATGGAATCTTAAATTCAAGATCTTGTGTCAGCCTATGAATAATGAGGCTTTTTTTAATGTTCAAGTTAAAAATAAAATTTATGAAAAATTAATTTCACATCACATGGTTAGGCTATATGGTTATACAAACCGTGATCTAACCATGTGATTTAGATATATCCCAAAGAATACCAAGTTACATGATTAGATGCATGGTTTTTTCAAACATTGCGCCTACTCGGTGATCGTCAATCCCTTCACATAGTTACTTTAAGACTTGATCATGGTTTTTACTCACTTTGCTAAAACCATTCACCACCAAAAAGGATACCAAAACCTTCTTAAACCTTCAAAAAACTTATAAAGTCTTTACCAAACATTCCTTGACAATTCAATAATCATTATATTAGGTAAATACCTCAAACTGAGGGATATTACACTAAACATATGGAATATTATTGTTTATTAATTAATAAAAATGAATGATCATTCATACATTTATTATATATTGGTTATAAATGAAGATAAAATCATTTCACGGTAAAAAAATATATTTTCATAAAATCATGTTTATATATGTGGAATATATTTATTCATAATAAATTAAATTAATTACTATTTGATATTCCCATGTACATCTTCAAGTCACCCTGAGAGGGGGAGAATCGGGGGTGGAAAACTTTTTTCTAAATATATTCAACTCAAGTTATTATTTTCTTTAATATGATCAAACCTATGTTATCTATTAAAATGTATGGATATTAATAATATCTCCCTAAATACTTTTCATTATGCTAAGTATATAATTAATAGTAAATGGTGCACATGAATTTTTATAAGGTTTGGTATTAATGTGAGAACCACATCAATTCTATATTGATTCCCGTGAGTCCCTGGATTTTCACTATCTAATAAAGTGATCAAAAATGAGCGAACACCCATCAAGATCCTTATTTATAATGAGAGTTAATTATACTAATTTTTGTCAATTATAAAATTTTCTTATACTATTATCCAAAAAAGATAATACAATTTTATTAATAGCTCACAAAAACTCAATTTGAAATCTCTATCAGATATGTATCCAACCAATATGACTCCTTCTAGAGAAAATTTTCTTCATCTATTGTGATTCTATCTGGTGCACCTAAAACTCTATAAGGTACCTCCATCTGATACAACTTCTTTAATCAAGATATAATGTGGTTGAAAACTCATGATAAAACTTTCAAAACATTCCCTCTATCTCTCGTTCATGAACAGTGATTTTACAAATTATATATCCACCCCTTTATATAGGTGTGGATCTAGGAGAAAAACACAAGAACTCAAAAGTATCTCCCACCCAACTCAAATTAAAATTTTGAAAATCCCAATGAACTTAACTTCTTTAGATGATTCTCATACATTATAAAAAAATTGAGACTTCTTAGAAACTCAATATTTGAAATCTGATTTCAATACCCTTAAATCATTATTGAGGAACTTCTTCAAGCTTTCTTAAACATGGTAAGATAATATACACTGAACAAATAGCTTCATCATCATGATTTTTAAGTACTTTATAAAAAGTCTATAAAGATCCTAAGAACCCTACCTAGAAAATGTTTGTTTGATGTCTTCATTAAGAGATTCTCTATTTTATTTTTTCCCTCAATTTGGAGTAATAGATATTTCTATATCTGTTCATTATTTGTAACTTCACCACTTTATAGCTTGAATTTCATGTAGTAGAAACTTCACCTTTGAAACTTCAAACATTGTATTGACTTCATATTTTGATCTTTTTTTATATTGAAAATTCTACTTAGTAAATCCAAATTTATACAACTTATAACTTGAAATGTTTATATCTTATAACCTAAAAATTGTAACTTGAGCTTTTTATAGTTTCAACTCTAACTTTGGAACATGAATTTTCAATCTCAGACTTTGTTTTGTGAACTTTACTCTATCTTGAACGTTCATAAACTATAATTCTATCTAGTCAAGTTAATTCATATTTATCTGATTTATATTTTTTCATGTTCATATGAGTATCTTTAAAAATATCTATAGGATATCTCCTTATGTTGGAGGAACAACATCATTGTCATACAAAACTCAGTCTGATGGATCTTTTTCCGATGGAATCAAATAGTTATCCTCCATACGGTACTATCCACTATGATTTCAGGACTTAAAACTTCATACTACATGTAAAAAAAACTTCACCTTCTCATAAAATTCATAAAACGTGTCTGTCTGATAATTTTCTTCTCTCCATATAAATAACATTGTAGATCCCCAACCCCAGCTTCTCAAAGCATGTAATTCTTCTTCCATTGGACTTTTTATACTTTTTAAAAACCCATGCAAAATCTTTATGGATCATGAGTATCCTTATGATCTTAGGAACTAAAATATAGGTAAACAATTATCTTACTTTGTAATGAACCATTATTATCTTCCTTTACTATCTCATAAGAAAAAACAATTTAAACTTATTAAGGAAAAATTATTAACCTACTTATGGAACGCTTCATAACCTTCACTAGAAAAATTTATTAACCCTAAAACACCATCTTTCTTATCTCTATAATTCTATAGAAAACATGAACGTCAGCATACTCATTCAGCATACTCCAACTTCCACATTTAATTTTATGTAATCTATTGACAACAAAAGTAACACTTTCTTTATCATCATATAAAGAATCTTTAATCTCCCCCATTGGATTTTTTTCAATACAAAATTATTTTTAAATTCTATGAATTTTCTCCCACCTCATTGAAAATGAATTTATATCCTTTCTAGTGAGGTATATTATACCCCCTCTAAAGTTATAAATCTGAATCCCTCTTACTGGAATCATGTTGTGAGGAGGAAACTTTCATCACACTTTTTTTATTCTCCCCTTTCTTCTATTATCTTGAATTTGTTGAGAGAATGATGTAATCACATTACTTGACGTAATGAGATACAAATCAACCAAATCTAATTCAATGTGATAATTTCTCATTATAGAAAACAATAGTGATTATCTTAGACATTAGATTTTTCTATAAAAATTCTCCAAGTGATACCAAATTTGAAAAAAATATTATTCTAGAGAATGTTCATCAGGTTTTCACTCAAATTACATTTTGCCTTGCAAACAAGAAATAGATAAAAACATTCAAGAATAAAATAAAAATTTCTTCCCCGTAATAAGTAATTTATAACTATATACTTAGAAAATAATTTTTTTACATTTTATATTTGTACTACAACTTTTGTTTGAAAATGGGAGTATAGAAAACGTACAATGAAAATGATAACAGACTTCTGTTCTAAGAATATTCTATATCCAGAAAACTTTTATCATCATGTATATCATTATTTTATAGGTTCTCTAAAGTATTTCCTCCCTGGATATATTTCAGAACACATAATTTCTTGTTCATCAACAATTTTGTTATCCAATTTGAATTATTCACTGACAATTATATGAATTCTAGATCTCTTCAGAAATTCTTACAAACATTATTATATATAATTGAATGTGTTTATATATATATATATATATATATATTCTTCAAACTTCTAAACTTATTAAAAATATATACTGAATTTTATCTTTGAAGTGTTTCATAAATATTCAACTTCTTTCTGATAAATCGTGCATAATTATCTTAAAATTTTCAATCTCATTATGTGAATTCTTCTAACATTATATATATATATATATTCATACCTTCATTTATGGATTTATCTATCGACCACCATTTTTTCTATTATTATCCTTACAATCATTTATGTATGATAAACATACATAGCTTCTTCCGATCATGTGACCCTCCTAATAGACATATGGAATAGACATAACACATTGTTTCCATTATCTTTATAGTGTATTACATCTTCTAAATACCATGGATGTATTTCGATTCATTCTGAACCATGTTGTTGAAGAACAAAAAAAATAAGTTTCAAATTTTCACATGTCAAAAAATATCTTATCCCCTTCTGAATCTATTCACCTTTAGTCAAAATTTAAAAATATCAAATTCTTCTGATCATTTTCTTTGGATATTGTGCATGTAAATCTCCTGATGATGAAATGTTTCTCAAACTTCCAAAAATTGACTTCTAATGTGATCTAATATTATTATATTAATGTGAACTATAAGACTCTAATTTCAACCACACTATAACTGGAGTTCTGAAGGACTTACATGATATCAATTTCTTATAATGTCTTGAGTTTCCTAGGTAGTTATTTTTATCATCTTTCATGGTAATGATAGTTTGTATTTCCAATATATTCTTATGATAAAATTTTCAAAAAGATATTTTCAAATAATCTAGTAATAAATCATTATTTCTTTATTCTGTTATAGACTAAAAACTTCTACATCCACCTTCTTTATTCGGATTTATGACAAAGACCATTACAAAGAGAACCAAATTTCTCTATTTTTCAAGTTTTCTAAAATTGAAGATATTTATAATATCCTCACAATAATTATAATGAAGCCCTTCCAATATGATTTTTTATGTGTAAATTCCTATTATAGGATCATATGTTTCCAAAAATTTTGTTTTTTTCTAAAATTAAAGCATTAATATTACAACATAAGTGTTGATTCTAGAATGTCTATCTTTCGCTATGTTGTTATAGAATCATCACCCAATGCATTTTCTTCAAATATCAAGATCTTGTGTATGTAGATGAATCAAATTCTCACTATCAATTATTTCAACTTCTAGAATCCATGTATTCACTTATTTGATCTTCACATAACTTTTTTATACTAGCATCATATGATCATATGGTGCTTAATTTGTATACAGTAGTATCAGACCATCCAGTGAGCCTCATTTTCATGCTTTCATCAACGCATTTGTTTCAATTTTATTCCATATAATAAAAATACACTACCTCTATTTTTATACATTATTATTATTCCTCATATCACATGCATATGAGACCATTCCATCTTTATTTTATGTGTTTCCACAATATTGCTTATACATATTTCACTTCAACCATAGCCTATAGTGTTTTGGCTCATCTTAGAAGTATCATTATGTTCTTCCATTTGTATACCTCTTTGATTATGGTTTCTTGATCATGTTGTCTTTGGAATGGGAGTTTCTTAGGCCTTTGTTTGGTGAACTGAATATTCTCATAGAACATATTATTTCCCCAAAATGTAGCATACTTCATCTGATTATTAGTATGATATTATCACTCTGTCTAGTCATTGCATTTATTATCACTTTTGTCTAGTGGTTGTAATTTGGACTTCTCATATAATTTCTTGTTATATTGAACCATTATGTCATTGATTATCAACCTTCTGATAGATAAAACATACGATAGCATCATTA
Organism: Viscum album; assembly: GCA_963277665.1. NCBI lineage: Eukaryota > Viridiplantae > Streptophyta > Magnoliopsida > Santalales > Viscaceae > Viscum > Viscum album. The sequence goes on from OY728127.1 coordinate 279,725,372, forward strand.
GATCGCCAATGTTTGAGTAATGGGGTTTTGGTTTGTTAAAGTATCTCAGTATTTTTATATATATCTAACCAAATTACTACAAAAATATTTTTTTGATGGTATTAGCCATATATATTTTATGAAACTAAACACTTCTAGTAGAATGTCATCTTATATGTGATGTATAGTGAAATAATTATTATTTTAGTCTTTGGAACATCATCATTCATTGAAACCCATAGTATTTGGAGAATATGTCTCCCAGTAGCTGGGGAATTCATGATTTTATTTTTTATATCACCATTCAATAATATTTTCACCATTTTTTCATGAATATACATTATGATCTTAAATTTATAATAAAAAATCCACATATATGCATGCACACGAATTCTTTTCTCACTTCTATGAGAGAAAAATCTCTCTAAATTTTTTCAATTTCAATTACATTTTTTTAATTCATTGTAGTCTATAAAGGAATAAGTTTATATTCCTTAATCATTTAAATAAACATACTTGAGAATATTTTCTCAACCCAAATACTCATTTTGGACCATATTTACTCTTATAACCCCCCTGGACTTTTCAGGCATTTTTATTCTTTTGTGGTAAGTATTTTCTTGTCATTACTTTTTATATTAACATTTTATTGTAGATTACTATTAAAATAAGCTATAACGGAACATTACTATTATTTTTTATTCTAATAACAACTTTCTTCCTTCATCCAACTGTTATAGCTATAAAATAATTAAAATATTCATAGTATGACCAACTTTCTTCTTATGTTGAGGATTATTTATGGAAAAAATAATTCCTTATGAAGGTTGTATTATCTTATCTATAAACTTTTATTACCCTGGTGAAATTGTCATGCAAATTTCAAGAGTGTGTCCGACCAACATAAATCTTCCATAAAGATATTAAAAAAATTCAAATCTATTAGTTGAGAAAATTTATTTCTTATTTCACAAAGATTGGGTATGCTTAGCTGATTATCCCTTTCCTTTCACTTTTCTCCCTCTTAATGTTGGCCTTTTTTATTCTTCATTCCTTGGAATTTCATTCCTGCAATCGATAGCCATATGTTTGAACATTCCACAACACTAATAGTAACTTTTAAACCTTGGTTTCTTCTATTGTATTGAATTTTTTGGTTCATGGAGACTTCTTTAGAGATATTTTTTTCTAGATATTTACTTTTTTCTTATGGAAATTTTAGGGGGGACTCGTTGAGTTAGTACATAAGGTTTTTAATATTTCTAAAAATTATTATAAGTTTATTTTTATGATGATTTCATATTCTCTTGACATTGGATTAAGTCTTTCATAAAGTAATACTTTCCTTAGAAACACATGAAAATAATATTATAGTTTTACCTTCCAACTGAGATTTATTTACTTGAATAGTAGTTTCTAATTCCTTTAAACTTTACTTAACAAATTACTTTATAAAGAAATTATAAAAAAACATATCTTCAAATATTATTTTATATTTTTGACCTTTTATTGAGAATATATTACCTTTTCTTACTTTCCTTGAATTATTTTAGTAAAATATTTAGATTATCATAAATTCTTTACCAATGAGTCCTTTGTCTCATTAATTTCTAATTTTAGTTGTGTGATTACCTCCTTTTGTAACTTGATATATGAAATAACTTCATTGGGGATATTTTTCATGTAATCCATGATTTTAGAGTAAAAAATATTAAATAGTTTCTACTAAATCATACTCATCATAACATGATTAATATACTTCTAAAGCAATAATTTTCTAGGTTCACATGCCTTTTTACCACACACTTTACCTTCTAGTAATAGAGGATCCTCCTTGTAACACCCCGCCCATACCTCATTGGCTTGACGAGGTGGTGAGGGTTACTTGTCCTTAAGTGACATTCACAAGGTGCCAAAGGCTAGAAATAAATGCTGAGTACTTCAAGAACAAGTTGGGGAATGATTTTCCCTTAAGACAAAACCAACCAAACCATCCACTATCAATCACTATATGATGCATGTTAACCAAAACATTCAAGCATCTATTCCCAAAGGACAACCATGTTGTTCCACGCTACAACCCAAAACCAATACAACCAATACCATATCAGTGTACTATGTGGAAGACTCAACAAAAGACCCAAAATAATCCAAGGCACACTCCATGGCTCCACACCAAGCTCCATGCTCCAAGATCCACCCAGACATCATGATGCACCACTAAAGGAGGGTGCTACCTTACCTTTTCCCACGTCACGATACACAACATCTGCAAAGACACCAACTTGACACATAAGGGTGTGAGTAAAACTAATTAGTAGGATTTCCCCAAATGACTTCCCTACACACGCTACTAGGATAAAACCATTAGCACATTTATATAAAAGAGTTTATATAAAATAATCTCAAGTGTAACCATTACAATAAGACAAACACATCCTTACCAAGCCATTTCTCCCAAACCAATAAACCAAGTGAAATCCAAATAAACATTCCACAAGCCATTTCATCATTTACATACTATCACAGCAATTTCAAACTTGTAAAGAAATGTACAACAAACAAAAAAATGGTGGGACTTCCGCCCAACCCGTTCACCCATTCACACCAAAACAACCAAAACAACCAAACAGTGGAGCTTCTGTCTAACTCGTTCACCCATTCACACCTAGTGGCACTTCCCATCCACTTATCCTTTGATGGTGGCCCTTCCATCCACTATACATCCCCTTTTTATAGTGGTACTTCTCACCACTTCCCACGACATTTCAATCAATCACAACCAAGCATATAACCCACCAAAATCACACAACATGAAATCAACCAATTCCATCACATACCAATCCACTTCAATAAATCATCTATTTATTGAAAACCATTTTCCATTCCAAACCACATTTCAATAAAAACAAAATCTTTAATGAAAACCATTTTTCATCAACAATTTTCCCAAATAAATCTCAACAAACCATTTTAAAATCTCTATTTTTAATTCCACAACAAGAGCCTTCCACCATAAAACCCCCTTTTCCCAAAAATCCCCAAATAGATTTCCAACCAACTTCGCACATCAAAACACAATTAATTTCAATCCAAACAAATTAATTGTAAACAAAACCACTAGCTCTAACCAAGTGGAGTCGAGATAGAAGCCACCTACCTTTAGGGTTCCTGAGAAATCGACCCACAAGCACCCTCTCCTCAAATCTGGTGAATGGACCACCGAAACCTCTCTATATCCCCTTCCCTAACTATCACAAGCCTTAAAATCATCATCCAAGGGAACTAAAACCAATTATCTACAGACAACGATTGTAGATCTATAAAACTGAGAGAGATGGAGATGTAGATCTAGAGGAAAACACAAGGAACTCAACAGGAGAGACTTACCAGAGAGAAACCACCTTCAAAACACCAAGGAACCTCCTAAAAATACTTCCAAACCATGTGGGGGAGCCCCTCCAACCCTTGAAACCCGAAGAACCCAAGTGACACTTGAGTGGGAGGAAGTTTCGAGAGGAATGAGGCAAGCCTGAGTGAGCTCGTATTTTAAAACCCTATTTTAAGTGGCCACACGTTTAGTCCGCACGGTTTGGAAGACTATGTGCTAACCGTGCGCATGCTACTGCCTCGAGAGCAAGGGTCCGCACGGTTGCCTCGCACAGTTTGGAAAACTATGCACAAGCCGTGCGGAGCCTACTATCTCCCCCTACACGGTTTCCTGGAGAATCCGCACGGTTTCCACTAACCGTACTCAAACCCTGCTCCCTAATAAAAGCCTCCAAACTCATTAAAAACCATTCCAAACTCTCCCAACCTCTTCTCAACTCATCCCATGCACTTTAATCACATAAAGAAGCATAAACAAAGGCTACATACCTCAAACCAGGGTACTAAATTCTTCTCACCATTGGTCTTTCCATCCTCGGAAAGTAGTGAACCCTCCATTTATCGAAAGAGTTCAGACCATTGCTCGACCATCTCTTTCTCCCACTCCCAAGTATCCTCTTTAATCTAGCCATGCTGCCACAAGACATGAACTAAACCCATGCTTTTACCACGCAAGACTTTCTCCTGCCTATCCACAACCCACACTGGCATGTGCACCAATGAAGCATCTGGTTCTAGCTCAACATGATCCCATCGAATCACATGGGCACAATCCGGATGATACTTTTTCAACTGTGACACATGAAACACATTGTGAAATTCACTAAACCTAGGTGGAAAATCCAAACGATAAGCTACCTCCCAAACCCGCTAAAGAATATCAAAAGGTAAAATATACCTTGGATATAACATTCCCTACTACCCAAACCGACGATGTTCCAACCTAGGAGAGATCCTCAAGAAAACATGATCACTCACCTTAAATGACAAAGACCATCGACGATGATCCGCATACGATTTCTGACGACTCTGAGCTATCTCCATTCTCTTCCTGATTAACATGATCTTAATTGTATTCTCCTGGACAAGGCTTGGTCCAACCATAGATGACTCACCTGTTTCCACCCAACATAGTGGAGAAAGACACGGACACCCATACAACACTTCAAAAAAAGCCTTATGTATGGATTCCTAATAACTATTATTGTACGAAAACTCAACCAATGAAAAGTGTACCTCCCACGAGCCACCAAAATCCATGACCCAAGCCCGCAACATATCCTCCAAAGATTTTATAGTCCTCTTAGATTGACCATCTATCTGAGGGTGATACTCTGTCCTCATAGTCAACTATGTCTCAAGGGCTTGCTGCAAGGATTTCCAGAAACGATATGTAAACCTTGGATCTCTATCGGATACAATCGAATCTAGAACACCATGCCTCTTTACCACCTATTGGATATATATTTTGGACATATTCTCCACCGTATGAGATTCACGAATTGGTATGAAATGGGCTGACTTCGTTAGTCGATCCACTATCACACAAATGGCATCGTGCTTTCTGACCGTTCTTTGGAGACCTATGACAAAATCCATCCCAATTTTCTCCCACTTCCAAACAGGGATTGGTAAAGACTGCAACATTCTTGCTGACCTCTAATGCTCTGCCTTGACCTGCTGACAAGTCAAGCATCTCGAAACAAATTCAACCACACCACTTTTCATACCAGACCATCAGAACTGCACTTTCAACGCTTTATATATTTTCTGAATTCTAGGATGAACATCCCACCTGAAATGATGATACTCCCTGAGAATATCCTCTAGACAAGCAACTGGTACAAACCATATGCTTCCGAAAATAGAAAACTGAATCTCTACTCAGTTTCCAACCCTCAATGGTCTCCCCACTATTGAGTTTTGACCTCATGGTCACATACTCAGAATCAGATATCTAGGCCTCTTTAACTAGGCCAACCAAATCAGAAATCAACAAAATCGGAAAAAAGACCGTTGTGTTTCCCTAGTCTTCACATTCCAACCACATTTCAGCTATAACCGACATCAACTGCCACTGTTCTGATGTCCATTTCACCACCTAAGCATATGATTTTATAATTAATTCATCCACCACTGAATTTCCCTTACCCGGTGTGTACATCAAGTCAAAATCCAACATCTGGAGATATTCCATCCATCTCCTTTGCCTCATGTTCAAATCCCTTTGTGAGAAAATGTGCTTGAAGCTCTTATGATTTGTATATACCGTGAATTTCTCACCAAAGAGATAATGACACCACACTTTAAAGGCATGTACCACTGCTAGCAATTTCAAATCCTGAGTTGGGTTGTTCTTCTCATGCACCCTCAACTATCATGAGCCATACGCAGCCACATGATTCCCTTTCCTGAGAATGCACCCCAACCCTAATCCTGATGCATCGCAATACACCACATACCATTTTACTAGTTCTGGAAAAACTAATATTTGTGCTGATGTAAGGATACTATTTAGCTCTTCGAAACACTACTGACACTATTCATTCCACTGGAATGGAACATTGTTTCTTTTGAAATCTATCATCGGTGAACCCAAACGTGAAAAATCATGAACAAAATGTCGATAATACCCATCTAGTTCGAGGAAGCTCCATACCTCAAACACATTTATTGGTGGTTTCCATGAGATAACAGCCTTTATCTTTTCCGGAACCACTGAAACACCTCTTTTAGAAATCCCATGGCCATGAAAATGGAATTTCTGTATCCAAAAGTCACACTTTGACAATTTGGCATACAACCGATGATCCCTCAATATCCCTAGCTATGTCGCCAAGTGCTGCTCATGCTCCACCCTTGTCTTTGAATACACCAGAATATCATCTACAAACACCACCACAAATGAATCCAGATATCTCTGAAATATCAAATTCATCAATGCCATGAATACCGCTATCGCATTCATTAGACCAACGGGCATAATCACTTATTCATAATGGACATATCTACTTATAAAAGATGTTTTGGGAATATCGTTCTTCCTCACCTGCAATTCAAGATATCCCGACCTTAGGTTGATCTTGGAGAACCATTGGGCTCCCCTTAATTGGTCGAACAAATCATCAATTCGTGGAATTATATATTTGTTCTTTATCGTAACTTGGTTAAGTTGACGATAATCAACACAGAGCCTCAAAGTTCCATCCACATTTTTCACAAACAACACTGTCACTGCCCATGGGGACGTGCTACGCCGGATAAACCCTTTGTTTTATAACTCTTCCAACTGGACATTCAATTCTCGCAATTCAGTAGCTGTCATATGTTAAGACGGAAGTGAGACAGGACTGGTCCCTAGAAGAAGATCAATCATAATCTCCACTTCTCTTATGGGAGGTAACTCAGATAATTCTTCGGAAAAAACATCCATGAACTGATCCACCACTACCGGGAGAACACTCTCCTCAACACCCTTTACTGATTCCAATGACAACACCGCCAACTGATATGATAACGTGCCTACTGCTAGTGCCAACAAACCCGCTGCACCCTGACTTTCATGCCTCTCTTCTCTAAAGAGATTTCTAACATCATCTAGTGTCGTAAAATCCATTTTCTATGCATTACAGTTGATGTGGGCCTTAAATGGCACCACCCAATCCATTCTCAGGATTACATCATACCCATCCATCTCAATCACTGAAAAATTCCAGGTTATCTCAACCTCGCCCACAATAATACTACATGCTCTACATAAGAAGGCTCGACACTCTCTTATACCTAGAGGAGTTTGAAGTTTTAAAACCGAGGGCATAATTTATACCCTTAAACCCAGCAAATCAACCACACATGTAGCAATAAAAGACTGTGAAGCAACCGTATCAAACAACACTTACAACTAGGTAGAATTTAATAGAATAGTACCTCGCACCGTGGATGGTCCCGACTGATCATCCACCATAACCTGCTCACCTCCAAACACATGTTTTCTTTCCCCACTCTGCTCTTTGTTGCCTTGCTGAGGTATCGTGGAATTCTGAGAATCACCATGACCCACTTTACTATGTTGATGAGGGGTGTGCTACTGTCTCTATCTCGTCGAAGCATACGACTTTGGCGATCCCTGATAAGTATCACGCACACACAACCTCGGAGCATTCCGACAATAACACTACAGATTCCCCATATGCTAACAATTATGACATGCTCGAGGTTGTGTCGTACAATCTCTCTTGATGTGGCTTTCCGAACCTCACTAAAAACATCTTGGTTTGCTCTGGGGATTTGGAGGAAGATTCACTGATCCTGCCCTCAGATTATGTGTCACGCCCCCGCCCTGGGAATAAGTGTCCCTCCTTCACTTGAACCAAGCTTTATAATTCCCACTATTCCCCATGGGTACCACCATGCTTCCTCCGCCCGGAGCTCCCAAAAAATATCGCTCAGCCACTGAGGCCCTATTCACCATCTCCATATAATCATCTAAACACAACACTTCTGTATTTGAATAGATTTCTTGCCTTAACCCCACTTCAAATATCCTTTCCTTCAACGACGTGCTACCCACCACCTCGGGTGAAACCCTCACTAAGTTCATAAACTTAGCTACGTACTCTGTCACATACATAAGCTCTTGCTTCAAACTGAAGTAATCAGTTGTACGCTGAATTCTGAACATATGTGGGTAGAATTTTTTATTAAACAATTCCTCAAAGCCTTCCCACATCACACCCTGGTTCGTCCCTGCTTGGATTACCAACTCCCACCACTAAAGGGAATGATCTTCCAACATATATGTGGCCGACTTCACTTTCAACTCTACCGGTGTTCCCAAGAACTCAAAGATCTTGTTCATTCAATTCAACCATGCTTCTTCCCTCTCTGGCTCTGAAACACCCTAGAAAATGGGTGGATTCTACTTTTGAAACTGAACCACATGATCCACATGCCTTTTTTCATCCACTTTGTTTCCACTTTCTACAGCTTGGAAAGCCTGCACTATGTTTTTCACTAGCTGCTGGTTCACATGAGGCTCAGGTGCAACAACATTCTCAGCAGCCTCCTCTAGTTGGTCTCTACGACGCCTAAAAGGTTCCATTTCTATCAATAGAAAACAAACAACCATGAGTCTCACTTCTATAGACATCAAGAATTCCCATTTCTAATCACATTACACAACACTATCGCACAAGTCTTTCCACAAGTTCAAATTTTCCATGTTTCACCATTTTGAAAACCAACCTGTTTTAAAGATACCAATTTATTCACATTTCAATTTCAAACATTTGAAAAACCATTTCTCAATTCAGCCCATAAATCATTATTCCCAATGAAATATGCATCCTAGTGGGAAGTCATTTCTACCATGCATTCCATGCTCATCTCATTGGCTACAACTATAAAAATGAGATATCAAATTCCTATAAGTGTCTCCAAAACACTTATGTACCCAACTCCCTGGTAACTTGAAGTTCAGAATAAGATGGTTAGCTACGTCCTTTTATTCTATACATTCCATGTTCCGACATTCCTATGCCATACTACCATCCTGACTCAAGGAATATAACACAAAGAATGTCAACACCAAAACCAATTTTCAACACCAATGATCGAACAACTTCCCTCACTTGAAAGATAAGGACCGAATCAACTGATACCACTTGTAACACCCCACCCATACCTCATTGGATTGAGGAGGCAGTGAGGGTTACTTGGCCATAAGATATGTTCCCAAGGCGCCAAAGGTTGGAATTAAATTTCGAGGGTTTCAAGAACAATTTGGGGAACGATTTTCCCTTAAGACAAAACCAACCAAACCATCCACTATCAATCACTATATGATGCATGTTAACCAAAACATTCAAGCATGTATTCCCAAAGGACAACCAAGTTGTTCCACACTTCAACCCAAAACCAATACAACCAATACCATATCAGAGTACTATGCGAAAGACTCAACAAAAGACCCAAAATAATCCAAGGCACACTCAATGGCTCCACAGCAACCTCTATGCTCCATGCTCCACCTATACATCATGATGCACCACTAAATGAGGGTGATGCCTTACCTTTGCCCATGTCACGATACACAACATCTACAAAGACACCATCGTGCCAAAGCAGGGGGTGAGTACAACTACTCAGTAGGATTTCCCCAAATGACTTCCCTATACACACCACTATGATAAAACCGTTAGCACATTTATATAAAACAGTTTATATAAAATAATCACAAATGAAACCATTACCGTAAGCCAAACACATCCTTACCAAGCCATCTCTCCCAAACGAAGAAACCATGGAAAATCCAAATAAACATTCCACAAGCCATTTCCTCATTTACATACTAGCACAAAAATTTCCAACTTGCAAAGAAATGCACAAAAGACAACCAAACGGTGGGACTTCCACCCAACATGTTCACCCATTCACACCAAAACAACCAAAACAACCAAACGGTGGAGCTTCTGTCCAACCAGTTCACCCATTCACACCTAGTGTCACTTCCCGTCCACTTATCCTTTGATGGTGGCCCTTCCATACACTATCCATCCCCTTTTTATAGTGATACTTCTCTCCACTTCCCCATGACATTCCAATCAATCACAACCAAGCATATAACCCACCATTGTCACACAACATGCAATCAACCAATTCCATCGCATACCAATCCACTTCAATAAATCATCCATTTATTGAAAACCATTTTCCATGCCAATCCACATTTCAATAAAAACAAAATCTTTACTGAAAACCATTTTTCATCAACCATTTTCCCAAATCAATCTCAACAACCCATTTTAAAATCTCTATTTTAAAATCCACAACAAGAGCCTTTCACCATAAAACCCCTTTTTCCCAAAAATCCCCAAATAGATCTCCAACCAACTTCACACATAAAAACACAATTAATTTCAAGCCAACCAAATTAATTGTAACCAAAACCACTAGCTCTAACCAAGAAGAGTCCAGAGAGAATCCACTTACCTTTAGGGATCACAAGAAATCTACCCAAAAGCACTCGCACCTCAAATCCGGCAAATGCACCACCGAAACCTCTCTATATCCCCTTCCCTAACCATCACAAGACTTAAAATCATCATAAAAGGCAACCAAAACCCTAGATCTACACACAACAACTGTAGATCTATAAAACTAAGAGAGAGGGAGATGTAGATCTAGAGGAAAACACAAGGAACTCAAGAGGAGAGACTTACATGGGAAAAACCACCTTCGAAACACCAATGAGCCTCTTCAAAATACTTCCAAACCGAGTGGGAGAGCCCCTTAAACCCTTGAAAACTGAAGAACCCGAATGAGGCTCGAGTGGGAATAATTTTGGAGTGGAATGAGGCAAGCCCGAGTGAGCCTGGGTTTTAAAACCCTATTTTAATTGGTTGCACAGTTAGTCTGCACGGTTTGGAAAACCGTGCGCTAACCATGCGCATTCTACTACCTCGAGAGAAAGGGTTCACACGGTTGCCTCACTTGGGTTGGAAAACCATGCGTAGGCCGTGCGAAGCCTACTGTCTCCCCCTACACGATTTCCTAGAGAATCCACACTGTTTCCACTAACCATGCTCAAGCCGTTCTCCCTATGAAAATACTCCAAACTCATTCAAAACCATTCTAAACTCTCCCAACCTCTTCTCAACTCATCTCATGCACTTTAAACACATAAGGAAGCATAAAAAAGGATACATACCTCAAACTGGGGGGTACTACATTCTTCCCACCATTGGCCTTTCCGTACTTGGAATGTAGTGAAGCCACCCTTTCCCAAAAGAGTTCAGGCCATTGCTCAACCATCTCTTTCTCCTGCTCCCAAGTCTCCTCTTGAATCTGGCCATACTGCCACAAGACAAAAACTAAACTAATGCTTTTACCAGGCAAGAATTTCTCCTGTCTATCCACAACCCGCACGGGCAGGTGCACTAATAAAGCATCTGGGTCTAGCTTAACATGATCCCATCGAATCACATGGTCATGATCCGGCTAAAACTTTTTCAACTACAACACATGAAACACATTTTGCACCACACTAAACCTAGGTGGAAAAGACAAATGATAATCCACCTCAATAACCCGCTAAAGAATCTCAAAAGGTCCAATATACCTCAGATATAACTTTCCTTTCTTCCCAAAAAGACGATGTCCTAACCTAGGAGAGGTCCTCAAGAAAACATGATGACTCACCTCGAACGACAATGGTCGTTGACAATGATCCGCATACAATTTCTGAAATCTCTGAGCCATCTCCATTCTCTTCTTGATTAACATGATCTTCTCTGTAGTCTCCTGGACAAGGCTCAGTCCAACCATCGAGGACTCACCTGTTTCCACCCAACATAGTGGAGAACGAAACGGCTGCCCATACAACGCTTAAAATGGATCCATATGTATGGATGCCTGATAACTGTTATTGTATGAAAACTCAACCAATGACAAGTGATCCTCCCATGAGCCACAAAAATCTATGACACAAGCCCACAACATATCCTCCAAAGTTTGTATCGTCTTCTTGGATTGACCATCCGTCTGAGGGTGATACGCCATGGTCATAGTCAACTGTGTCCCAAGGGCTTGCTGCAAGGATTTCCAAAGACGAGATGTAACCCTCGGATCTCTATTGGATACAATAAAAACGGGAACAACATGCCTCTTTACCACCTCCTAGATACAGATTTTGGACATATTCTCCACCATATGAGATTCGTGAATCGGGATGAAATTGGCTGACTTCATTAGTCGATCCACTATCACCCAAATGGCATCATGCTTTCTGACTATTCTTGGGAGACCTGTGACAAGGTCCCTCGCTATTTTCTCTCACATCCAAATAGGGATTGGTAAAGACCGCAACATTCCTTCTGGCCTCTGATGCTCTGCCTTGACCTGCTGACAAGTCAAGCATATCGAAACAAATTCAACCACACCTCATTTCATACCAACCCACCAGAACTGCACTTTCAACACTTTATACATTTTCTGAATTCTAGGATGAACAGTCCACCTGGAATGATGATACGCCCAGAGAAGATCCTCCTGACAAGAAAATGGTACAACCATCCGATTCTGAAAACACAAAACTGAATCTCCATTCAGTTTCCAACCCTCAATGGTCTCTCCCCCATTGAGTTTCAACCTCGTGGTCACACACATATAATCAGATATTTGTGCCTCTTTAACCAGGACAACCATGTCAGGAATCAACAAAACCAGAAAGAAGACCATTGTTTCACCCTGGTCTTCACATTCCAACCACATGTCAGCTATAACTGACGTCAACCGCTACTAGTCTGATGCATGTTTCACCACATGAGCATATTATTTTATACTTAATGCATCCATCACCGAATTTCCCTTACCCGGTGTGTACATCAAGTCAAAATCAAACATATGGATATATTTCATCCATATCCTTTGCCTCAAGTTCAAATACCTTTGTGAGAAAATGTGCTTCAAGCTCTTATGATCTGTATATACCATGAATTTCTCAACGAAGAGATAATGACCCCACACTTTCAAAGCATGGACCATTGTTGCCAATTCAAAATCATGAGTTGGGTAGTTCTTCTCATGCACCCTCAACTGTCGTGATCCATACGCAACCACATGATTCCCTTTCATGAGAACGCACCCCAACCCTGATCCCAATGCATGACAGTACACCACGTACCCTTTGCCCAGTTGTGGCAACACCAAGATTGGTGCTGATGTAAGGCGACCCTTTAGCTCTTCGAAACACTACTGACACTGTTCATTCCACTAGAATGGAACAATATTTATTTTCAAAGCTATCTTCAGAGAAGTAAAACGTGAAAAATCACGAACAAAACGCCGATAATACCCAGATAGATCGAGGAAACCTAGTACCTCAAACACATTCTTTGGCGGTTTCCATGAGATAACAGCCTCTATCTTTTCTAGATCAACTAAAACACCTCTTTCAGAAATCACATGGCCAAGAAAACGAACTTTCTATATCCAAAAGTCACACTTTGACAATTTGGCATACAACCGATGATCCCTCAAGATCCCTAACACTGTCACCAAGTGCTGCTCATGCTCCATCCTTATCATTAAATACACCAGAATATCATCTAAAAACACCACCAAAAATGAATCAAGATATCTATGAAATATCTGATTCATCAATGCAATGAATACCACTGGCGGATTCATTAGACCAAAGGGAATAACCACATATTCATAATGGCCATATCTACTTCTGAAAGCTGTTTTTGGAATATCTTCTTTCTTAAACCGCAATTGATGATATCCCGACCTTAGGTCAATCTTGGAGAACCAATGGGCTCCCCTCAACTGGTCGAAAAAATCATCAATTAGTTGAAGTGGATATCTGTTCTTTATCGTAACCTGGTTAAGTCGACGATAATCAACACAAATCCTTAAAGTTCCATCCTCCTTTTTCACAAACAACATTGGCACTGCCCACGGGGACGTACTAGGGCGGAAAAACCCTTTGTTTTCTAACTCTTCCAACTGGACTTTCAATTACATCAATTATGTAGGCTCCATCTGGTAAGCTGGAAGTGAGATAGGACTGGTCCCTGGATGGAGATCAATCGTAAACTCCACATCTCTTATGGGAGGTAACCCATAGAATTCTTTGGAAAAAACATCCATGAACTGATCCACCACTTCTGGGAGAACACTCTGCTCAACACCCTTTACGGATTCCAACGACAACACTGCCAACTGATACGATAACATGCCTACTGCTGGTACCAACAAACTCGGTGCACCCTTCCTTTCATGCCTCTCTCCTCTAAAGATATGTCTAACACCATCGTGTGTCATAAAATCCATTTTCTGCGCATTATAGTCGATGTGGGCCTTAAACTTCTCTAGCCAATCCATTCCCAGGATTACATCATACCCATCCATCTCAAGCACTGAGAAATTATAGGTTATCCGAACCTTGCCCACAACAATACTACATGCTCTACACAAGAAGGCTCGACAATCTCTTCGACCTAGAGGAGTTTGAAGTTTTAAAACCGATAGAATCATTTCTACCCTTAAACCCATCAAATCAACCACACGTTCAACAATGAAAGAGTGTTAAGAACCTGTATCAAACAACACATACATTAAGGTAGAATTTAAAAGAATAGTACCTTGCACCATGGATGGTCCCGACTGATCATCCACCACAACCTTCTCAACTCCAAACACATGTTTTCTTACCATGATCTGCTCTTTATTTCCCTAGTGAGGCGTCGTGGTATTCTGAGAATCACTGTGACCCACATTACTTTGCTGAAAAGGGGTGCACTGCTATCCCCGTCCCGTCAAGGCATACAATGTTGGAGATCCCTAAGAAGTATCACACTCACCCGACCTCAGAGAATTCCGAAAATAACGCTGCAGATTACCCATCAACTTATAATTATGACATACTCGAGGTTGTGTCATACAATCTCTCTTGATGTGGCTCGTCGAACCACACTGAAAACATCCTGGTTTGCTTTGGGGCTTCGAAGGAAGATTCACCGATCATGTCGTCGGATTATGTGTCATGCCCCCGCACTGTGAATAAATGTCCATACTTCACTTGAACCCAACGTTAGAGATCCCACTATTCCACATGGGTACCACCATGCTTCCTTTTCCCAAAGCTGCCAACAAATCTCACTTAGACACCGAGGCCCTATTCACCATCTCCGTATAATCATCTATAAACAGAACTGGTATCTTTGAATAGATTTATTTCCTTAACCCCGCTTCAAAGATCCTTTACTTAAATGACGTGCTACCCACCACCTCGGGTGAAAACCTCACAAAGCTCATAAACTTAGCAGCATACTCCGTCATAGACATAAGCTCTTGCTTCAAACTGAAGAAATCAGTCATACGCTGAATTTTGAACATATGTGGGTAGAATTGTTTATTAAAAATTCCTCAAAGCCTTCCCACATCACACCCTGGTCCGTCCCAACTTGGAATACCAACTCCCACCACCGAAGGGTAAGATTTTACAACATATACGTGTACAACTTCACTTTCAACTCTACCTGTGTTCCCAAGAACTCAAAGATCTTGTTCATTCTATTCAACCATGCTTCTACCCTCTCTGACTGTGAATCACCCCTAAAGATGGGTGGATTCTACTTTTGAAACTGAACTGCATGATCAACATGCCTTGTTTCATCCACTTTGTTTCAACTTTCCACAGCATGGAAAGCCTGCACTATGCTTTGCACTAGCTTCTGGTTCACTTGAGGCTCAGGTGCTACCACATTCTCAGTAGCCTCCTCTGGTTGGTCTCTACGAAGCCTACCCGGTTCCATTTCTATCAACAGAAAACAAACAACCATGAGTCTCACTTCCATAGACATCAATAATTCCCATTTCTAATCACATTACACAAGACTATCGCACAAGGCTTTCCACAAGTTCACATTTTCCATGATTCACCATTTTGAAAACCAACCCGTTTTCAAAATACCAATTTATTCACATTTCAATTTCACACATTTGAAAAACCATTTCACAATTCCGCCCATAAATCATTATTCCTAATGAAATATGAATTCTATTGGGAAGTCATTTCTACCATGCATGTCATGCTCATCTCATTGTCTACACCCATGACAATGAGATATCCAATGCCTATAAGTGTCTCCAAAACACTTATGTACCCAACTCCCTAGTAACTTGAAGTTTAGAATAAGAGGATTAGCTACGTCATTTTATGTTATACATTCCAAGTTCTGACATTCCTATGCCTTTCTACCATCCCGACTTAAGGAATATACCACAATGAATGTCATCACCAAAACCAATTACCAATGCCAATGATCAAACAATTTCTCTCACTTGAAAGCTATGGACTGAACAAAATGATACCACTTGTAACACCCCACCCCTACCTCATTGGATTGAGGAGACGGTGAGGCTTACTTTCCCTTAAGAGACGTTCCCAAGGCACCGAAGGCTGGAAATAAATGTTGAAGGCTTCAAGAACAAGTTGGGGAATGATTTTCCCTTTAGAAAAAACCAACCAAACCATCCACTATCAATCACTATATGATGCATGTTAACCAAAATATTAAAGCATGTATTCCCAAAGGACAACTAAGTTGTTCCACACTACAACCCAAAACCAATACAACAAATACCATATCAGAGTACTATACAGACGACTCAACAAAAGACACAAAATAAGCCAAGGCACACTCTATGGCTCCACACCAAGCTCCATACTCCAAGCTCCACCCAGACATCATGATGCACCACTAAAGGAGGGTGATGACTTACCTTTGCCCACGTCACGATACACAACATCTGCAAAGACACCAACTTTCCAAATAAGGGGGTGAGTAAAACTACTCAGTAGGATTTCGCCAAATGACTTCCCTACACACGTTACTAGGATAAAACCATTAGCACATTTATATAAAAGAGTTTATATAAAATAATCTCAAGTGTAACCATTACAATAAGCCAAACACATCCTTACCAAGCCATTTCTCCCAAACCAATAAACCAAGTGAAATCCAAATAAACATGCCACAAGACATTTCATCATTTACATACTAGCACAACAATTTCAAACTTGTAAAGAAATGCACAACAAACAACAAAATGGTGGGACTTCTGCCCAACCCGTTCATTCATTCACACCAAAACAACCAAAACAACCAAACAGTGGAGCTTCTGTCTAACTCGTTCACCCATTAACTCCTAGTGGCACTTCCCATCCACTTATCCTTTGATGGTGGCCCTTCCATCCACTATACATCCCCTTTTTATAGTGGTACTTCTCACCACTTCCCCACGACATTCCAATCAATCAAAACCAAGAATATAACCCACCAATGTCACACAACATGCAATCAACCAATTCCATCACATACCAATCCACTTCAATAAATCATCTATTTATTGAAAACCATTTTCCATTCCAAACCACATTTCAATAAAAACAACATCTTTATTGAAAACCATTTTTCATCAACCATTTTCCCAAATAAATCTCAACAAACCATTTTAAAATCTCTATTTTTAATTCCACGACAAGAGCCTTCCACCATAAAACCCCCTTTTCCCAAAAATCCCCAAATAGATTTCCAACCAACTTCACACATCAAAACACAATTAATTTCAAGACAAACAAATTAATCGTAACCAAAACCACTAGCTCTAACCAAGTGGAGTCGAGATAGAAGCCACCTACCTTTAGGGTTCCTGAGAAATCGACCCACAAGCACCCGCTCCTCAAATCTCGTGAACACACCACCGAAACCTCTCTATATCCTCTTCCCTAACCATCACAAGCCTTAAAATCATCATCCAAGGGAACTAAAACCAATTATCTACAGAAAACGATTGTAGATCTATAAAACTGAGAGAGATGGAGATGTAGATCTAGAGGAAAACACAAGGAACTCAACAGGAGAGACTTACCAGAGAGAAACCACCTTCAAAACACCAAGGAACCTCCTCAAAATACTTCCAAACCGTGTGGGGGAGCCCCTCTAACCCTTGAAAACCGAAGAACCCAAGTGACACTTGAGTGGGAGGATGTTTCGAGAGGAATGAGGCAAGCCTGGGTGAGCTCGTATTTTAAAACCCTATTTTAAGTGGCCACACGTTTAGTCAGCACGGTTTGGAAGACTGTGTTCTAACCGTGCGCATGCTACTACCTCGAGAGCAAGGGTCTGCACGGTTGCCTCGCACAGTTTGGAAAACTGTGCATAGGCCGTGCGGAGCCTAGTATCTCCCCTTACACGGTTTCCTGGAGAATCTACACGGTTTCCACTAACCGTACTCAAACCCTGCTCCCTAAGAAAAGCCTCCAAACTCATTAAAAACCATTCCAAACTCTCCCAACCTCTTCTCAACTCATCCCATGCACTTTAATCACATAAAGAAGCATAAACAAAGGCTACATACCTCAAACCGGGGTACTAAATTCTTCTCACCATTGGTCTTTCCATCCTCGGAAAGTAGTGAACCCTCCATTTATCGAAAGTGTTCAGACCATTTCTCGACCATCTCTTTCTCCCACTCCCAAGTCTCCTCTTTAATCTAGCCATGCTGCCACAAGACACGAACTAAACCCATGCTTTTACCACGCAAGACTTTATCCTGCCTATCCACAACCCACACTGGCATGTGCACCAATGAAGCATCTGGTTCTAGCTCAACATGATCCCATCGAATCACATGGGCACAATCTGGATGATACTTTTTCAATTGTGACACATGAAACACATTGTGCAATGCACTAAACCTAGGTGGAAAATCCAAACGATAAGCCGCCTCCCCAACCCGCTAAAGAATCTCAAAAGGTAAAATATACCTCGGAGATAACATTCCCTACTACCCAAACCGACGATGTTCCAACCTAGGAGAGATCCTCAAGAAAACATGATCACTCACCTTGAATGACAACGACCATCGACGATGATCCGTATACGATTTCTGATGACTCTGAGCTATCTCCATTCTCTTCCTGATTAACATGATCTTAATTGTATTCTCCTGGACAAGACTTGGTCCAACCATAGAGGACTCACCTGTTTCCACCCAACATAGTGGAGAAAGACACGGACACCCATACAACACTTCAAACGGAGCCATATGTATGGATTCCTAATAACTATTATTGTACGAAAACTCAACCAATGAAAAGTGTACCTCCCACGAGCCACCAAAATCCATGACCCAAGCCCGCAACATATCCTCCAAAGATTTTATAGTCCTCTTAGATTGACCATCTATCTGAGGGTGATACTCTGTCCTCGTAGTCAACTATGTCCCAAGGGCTTGCTGCAAGGATTTCCAGAAACAATATGTAAACCTTGGATCTCTATCGGATACAATCGAAACTAGAACACCATGCCTCTTTACCACCTCTTGGATATAGATTTTGGACATATTCTCCACCGTATGAGATTCACGAATTGGTATGAAATGGGCTGACTTCGTTAGTCGATCCACTATCACCCAAATGGCATCGTGCTTTCTGACCGTTCTTTGGAGACCTATGACAAAATCCATCCCAATTTTCTCCCACTTCCAAACAGGGATTGGTAAAGAATGCAACATTCTTGCTGACCTCTAATGCTCTGCCTTGACCTACTGAAAAGTCAAGCATCTCGAAACAAATTCAGCCACACCACTTTTCATACCAGCCCATCAGAACTGCACTTTCAACGCTTTATACATTTTCTGAATTCCAGGATGAACATCCCACCTGAAATGATGATACTCCATGAGAAGATCCTCTAGAAAAAGAAACTGGTACAAACCATATGCTTCCGAAAATAGAAAACTGAATCTCTACTCAGTTTCCAACCCTCGATGGTCTCCCCACTATTGAGTTTTGACCTCATGGTCACAGACTCAGAATCAGATATCTATGCCTCTTTAACCAGGCCAACCAAATCAGAAATCAACAAAATCGGAAAGAAGACCGCTGTGTTTCCCTAGTCTTCACATTCCAACCACATTTCAGCTATAACCGACATCAACTGCCACTGTTCTGATGTCCGTTTCACCACCTGAGCATATGATTTTATAATTAATTCATCCACCACTGAATTTCCCTTACCCGGTGTGTACATCAAGTCAAAATCCAACATCTGGAGATATTTCATCCATCTCCTTTGCCTCATGTTCAAATCCCTTTGTGAGAAAATGTGCTTAAAGCTCTTATGATCTGTATATACCGTGAATTTCTCGCCGAAGAGATAATGACACCACACTTTAAAGGCATGGACCACTGCTCGCAATTCCAAATCCTGAGTTGGGTTGTTCTTCTCATGCACCCTCAACTATCGTGAGCCATACGCAACTACATGATTCCCTTGCATGAGAATGCACCCCAACCCTAATCCTGATGCATCGCAATACACCACATACCATTTTACTAGTTCTGGAAAAACCAATATTGGTGTTGATGTAAGGATATTATTTAGCTCTTCGAAACACTACTGACATTATTCATTCCATTGGAATGGAACATTGTTTCTTTTCAAATCTATCATCGGTGAACCCAAACGTAAAAAATCATGAACAAAATGCCGATAATACCCAGCTAGTTCGAGGAATCTCCATACCTCAAACACATTAATTGGTGGTTTCCATGAGATAACAACCTTTATCTTTTCCGGAACCACTGAAACACCTCTTTTAGAAATCACATGGCCATGAAAATGGACTTTCTGTATCCAAAAGTCACACTTTGACAATTTGGCATACAACCGATGATCCCTCAAGATCCCTAGCTATGTCGCCAAGTGCTGCTCATGCTCCACCCTTGTCTTTGAATACACCAGAATATCATCTACAAACACCACCACAAATGAATCCAGATATCTCTGAAATATCAAATTCATCAATGCCATGAATACCGCTATCGAATTCATTAGACCAATAGGCATAATCACTTATTCATAATGGGCATATCTACTTATAAAAGCTATTTTGGGAATATCGTTCTTCCTTAGCATTGCCCATGTCACGACACACAAAATCTGCAAAGACACCAATGTGCCAAAGCAGGGGGTGAGTACAACTACTTAGTAGGATTTCCCCAAATTACTTCCCTACACAAGCGACTAGGATAAAACCATTATCACATTTATATAAAACAGTTTATATAAAATAGTCACAAGTGCCACCATTACCACAATCCAAACACATCCTTACCAAGCCATCTCTCCCAAACCAAGAAACCAAGGGAAAGCCAAAAAAAACATGCCACAAGCCATTTCATCATTTACATACTAGCACAACGATTTCAAACTTACAATGAAATGCACAACAAACAACCAAATGGTGGGACTTCCGCCCAACCCATTCACCCATTCACACCAAAACAACCAAACGGTGGAGTTTCTGTCCAACCCGTTCACCCATTCACACCTAGTGGAACTTCCCGTACACATATCCTTTAATGGTGGCCCTTCCATCCACTATCCATACCCTTTTTATAGTGGTTCTTTTCGCCACTTCCCCACGACATTCCAATCAATCACAACCAAGAATATAACCCACCAATGTCACACAACATG
Source organism: Viscum album (assembly GCA_963277665.1). Taxonomy (NCBI): domain Eukaryota; kingdom Viridiplantae; phylum Streptophyta; class Magnoliopsida; order Santalales; family Viscaceae; genus Viscum; species Viscum album. The sequence goes on from OY728127.1 coordinate 279,746,797, forward strand.
CAATCAACCAATTCCATCACATACCAATCCACTTCAATAAATCATCCATTTATTGAAAACCATTTTCCAAGTCAAACTACATTTCAGTAAAAACAACATCTTTGTTGAAAACCATTTTTCATCAACCATTTTCCCAAATCAATCTCAACAACCCATTTTAGAATCTATATTTTAAAATCCACAACAAGCACCCTTCACTATAAAACCCCTTTCCCAAAAATCCCCAAATGGATTTGAAACCAACTTTTCACATAAAAACACAATTAATTTCAAGACAACCAAATTAATTTTAACCAAAACCAATAGCTCTAATCAAGTGGAGTCAAGAGAGAATCCGCCTACCTTTAGGGTTCCAGAGAAATCGACCCACATGCACCCGCACCTCAAATCCAGTGAACGCACCATGGAAACCTCTCTAGATCCCCTTTCCTAACAATCAAAAGCCTTAAAATCATTACCCAAGGAAACCACATCCCTGGATCTATACACAAATGGTGTAGATCTAGAAAACCATGATTGAGGGAAATGTAGATCTAGAGGAAAACACAAGGAACTCAAGAGGAGAGACTTACCCGAGAGAAACCTCCTTCAAAACACCAAGGAACCTCTTCAAAACACTTCCAAACCGAGCGTGAGACCCCTCCAACCCCTGAAAACCAAAGAACCCAAGTGAGGATCGAGTGGGAGGATGTTTTGAGAGGAATGAGGCAAGCCCGAGTGAGCTTGGGTTTTAAAACCCTATTTTAAGGGGTTTCACGGTTAGTCTGCACGATTTGGAAAATCGTGTGATATCCATGAGCATGATGCTGCATCGAGATCAAGGGTCCACACGGTTGCCTCGCGCAGTTTGGAAAACTGTGTGTAGGCCGTGTGAAGCCTTCTGTCTCCCCCTGCATGGTTTCTGGGAGAATCCGCATGGTTTCCATTAACCATTCTCAAACTATGTTCCCTAATAAAAGCCTTCAAACTCATTCAAAACCATTCCAAACTCTCCCAAACTCTTATCAAATCATCCCATGCGCTTTAGACACATAAAAAAGCATAAAAAGGCTACATACTTCAAACCAGGGGTACTACACTCCTTATATTGATCCTGAGATAAAAACATTCTTAAATTTTGAGTCTACATATTTTAGTTTTTCAGGGTCTTGGAAAATACTTTGATGTTTGTACAAATTATAGTATATTTTATTAATATTAGTTCAGTATTAACTTCCTTAACTTCAAGAGAAAATTTTTTTCCACTTAAAGAAAATTTCACTTCATGTATATTAATTAAAATAAACTAGAAACAAAAACTTACATATCTAAATAGATGAAACCTATGTTATGATACCAATTGAGATTCAATGGTAGGTTGTTCAATAACTCTTAGAGGGGGTAAATCATCATTGAGAAACTATTTACTGAATATATTCAACTTAATTTCAACTTATGTTTTTTTTCTTTAAGTTGATTGAGCCCCTATTATTTTTTCGGTTGTATGGATTTTAAGAAACTCACCATCGCAACTATTTTATGAAATGTAGATAACATAAAGTAAATATTAAATGTTGATTTTTTTAGGTTTTACCCTCAAGGTGAGAAATTATGTTATTTTAATGTCAACTAAATTCAGTACATCGATTAAAATAAAATAATAAAGTGATTAAAAATGATCCAACTCCCACCAAAATCCTTCTATATCCTAAAAAGTAATTATAAACTCTCCTATTAGTTAAAAAATTCTTATAATTTTATCCAAAAAAAGATAAGAAAAGTTTCTAAAACAACTCATTAAAATTTCTCTAAAACCTTTTTCTATTACTCTTCATTTGGTATGACTCCATTCAATTCAAATTGTCCTTATCAGATGTGGCTCTATCTAGTGTTCCTGAAAAAATGTTTGGTACCTCCATCTAATACAAATTCTTAAACCAAAATATTCCTTCGTTGGAAACTCTTGATAAAAAATTCAAATATTTTTCTCTATTTCTCTTGCATGATTAGTTCTTTTACATTGTATACATATACCCCTTTATATAAGTGTGTACCTGGGATAAAAATGTGGGAACTCAAAATTTCCTCCTACCAAACTCAAAACTGAATTTCAATAATCTCATTAAGATCAACACCATTGGATTCTTCTCATACATTCTATAATATTCATGAAATTTCTTACAAACTCGGCATCTGTAACCTTCTTCTAACTTCCTTAGCATTAAGAAGCTTATTCACACAACCTTAACCATGGAAAGATAAAAAAATGTTGAATGAATAGCTTCATCATCGTCATTTATAAAGACTTTTACAAAAAGTTTGTAATGATCCACTACAATCTATCCAACAAATGTCTATTTGATTAATTAATTAATAAATCCTCTATCTGATGTATTATTCCTCTATCTAGAGTACTTGATATTTATTTTTCCATACCTTATTTGTAACTTAACCACTTTTTAGATTGAATTTTTTATATAAAAAACTTCACCTTTATATATTTGAACTTTTTATATACTTCCTATTCTGAACATTAAACAACTGTTATATTATACTTTGTATCTTTAACTTTATACATCTTATAACTTGAACTTCATACAGATTGTAACAAAAAAAAATTACTTAAAATTTTTATAGTTGCAAATCCATATTTATAACATGAAATTTTTAATGAAAACATTAGTATGTGACCATTACCCTATATTGATGATGCATGCCTTTTATAAGGTTCTCTACAAAAATTATTAAACCCAAGATAATGTTGTAAAAGTGTCACCAGAATAGTATCTAGAAAATACAACATTATCTATGTCTCTAATATAGTGGACTAGTATTTTCATACATGGATATTACATCATTTTTTTCCAAAAATTTAATATATTACACACACACATGCCCAAAATTGTATTATTTTAGTGCCTTTGGAAACTTTTAGCACAAACTTATATAATATTAAAAGATATTCAATGTTTCCCAAAATGATATTCCCCCTTATTAATTCTACATAAAAACCTTACTTCATAACCTTGGGATGGGAAACATAATGGGTGAGCTCAAATTCTCAATAAGGATAAATAATAGAAATGCATAATCATACATAAGGGTATAAGAACGCGATCCTGATCGTTATAAGATCATACCTTGCATATCAAAGATCATAAAAATGAATCATAGAATAATTATTGTCAATTCATAAGAAAAGAATGATAATAAAAAAATACCATAATCCATGAAATCATAACATAGTAATAAGACATGGAATTTGTGGAAAACACATAAGAATACAAAATAATTACAAAAGTAGTCAAGGAATCAATACCTTGGCCATTTTTGTAGTATGGTTTCACTACACAAACAATCTTGATAGTCATGGTTCACTCTCATTTACATCATAGTTGTATTATTTCACTCCCCATACCATCTTCGTAGTCAAGATTCACTCCCATGGTCGTATTAGTAGTCAGGGTTCACTCCCAATACAATCATAGTCTATCTCATGAGATAAAAATATTTAAACAAGTAATTAGACAGAGATATATCTCCCACCAATATCATAATGAAATAATACATTTTTTTCCTTGATAACCTAAATCATTCATTATATCATAACCCATAGAATCAAATGGATTTCATAAAAATCATTCAATCATCACATAATCCACTGAAAAGAAATTAGTTTCATATATATCATTCCATAATAAACATAAATCATTCATCGAAAGAATAAGAATGATAAAATTGAATCCTATACCAAGTAAAACATAAGTAAAATCAAATAATGTTATCTTATATGCAAAATAATTTTGATAGATCACTGGAAAATACTTCTTGAGGAAAATATCATTTCTTTTTTGAAAAAGTTTTATTTTCTTAAAATGATGTGCAATTTTAAAAGAAAAAATTTTCCTTAGAATAAACTTTTAATATTGTAAAGTAATATTAAAATCATTAATATGTCATGAAAGAATAAAAATCTATTCCTACCATATAAGTTAAATGAAAATATTATTCTCATACTTTTCCAAAAAAGTCCCAAAGTACCTTGTTTTGAAAATGATAAAATATTGTTTTCAAAACATGTAGTAAAATTATGAAAAGGGTAAATTTTACTTTTAAAATTTATAGGATATTATTAAAAAATTTCTTTAAAAAAATTATAAAACATGGTCATGTATGATAAATATTCCTCAATCAAGACATAAAACGAAACAATCCTAAATATTGTAGAGATTGTGAAATAGATACTCATCACTTTATAATATATATAATCGTATGTCCCATAAAATAAATAAAATTATGTGGATATTATAATACCATAATATTCTAGATAAGACTCATAAAATATGTTCATGGGAAGTATATACACCACATAGTATAAACAAGTAGTGTATAAGGCATTTGTCCCACAAAAATAAAAGTGGGACATAAATCCCTTACTACTTGAGTAACTTTAGAAAAATGAAATACAATAATTAAAAACATAAATTAAATAATTTAATATCATTAAATAAATGAACTTAATTAAATAACATTTCATAAGTTATTATATACACCACACAATAGAAGTGAGCGGTGAATATGGCATGTATATCATGGAAACAAAAAGTGAGATGAAATTCCCTTACCTTATGCTTCCTTTAGTAGAACATGATATAAACTCATGTATAATGGTTTTAATAATTTTAATAAATTATATAATAACCTTATTCATATATATTATATCATATATTATCTTATTATATTATTTTATAACCCTTTTGTTGATAATATTTCATTATTACCATTGTTTCGTGTGTTAATCGCTTCATTTTCATATGCATGTATTGTCATATAAGTCTTGTTTATTATAAATAGGATATATTTTATTCATATACATAATAATAATAAGTTCATAAATATTATATTCACTCATCAAATAAGTCATTATAATGATTATTGAATGGTTAACATGGATAATGAATCTCGTTACATCGTAGAGATAGTAGGTCGTACGTACGCACGAGCGACGATATGATTTCTTTAATCATACAGTGGTAAATAATTGGATGGAATATTAATTATAAAGAATAAATATCATGTCATATTTATTATTTATATCCATTATAACCATAATTATATCCATCCAAATAATGTAGTGATGAAACAAAAAAATACACCACAATGTGGAGACGGTAAGTTGTATGTATGCATGCATGGTGATACTGTTTTTTCATAGGATGGATAAAAGGAGGAATATAGTTGTCCAATAAAAATAATAAAATCTCATGATATAGATTATTATATATTTTTTAATTTATTATGTAAAAAACATAAGAATAGTAAGTATAAGAAGAAATGAATTTAAATGAATTGGTAAAACAATCACCTCTTCTTTGGTGGATATCCATTGGATCTCCTCTTAGGGACACTTGGGTTGGACATTTTAGAAGACCAAGACCTCCAAAACATAACTAGGAATTTTAGGAAGATAATTTGGTAGTTTTCGTTCAGGCTATAAGACTCAATGTGGTGTGAGTAAGTGAGAGAGGAGGTTCCCTTTTATAATTGGGGTGAGGGGCACTTTAGGAAATTCTCAAAATATTAAATTAATATAAATTAATTTTAAAGTAAAAAATGGATAAAAAGTAACTTATTTATAATATAATATTACTGTAGGTATAAATACTCAAAACCAGTGTTTTTATACATGTTTAGGTCACAATATTAACCTTATCTTTTGGCTTTAACCCTTAGTTAAACCCCTTAACTCTTATCGTGACAACTTGGTTTGTTTAATCTTTAGGGTAAATATTGTTAATATAAAATTCCGAAAGAACCCCAAATGGTTCATTGGTGACATATTTAACCTTAATATATATATTTATCCTAATTTTATATTTTTATTAATTTTATGTCATTTAATAAATATTATTTATTTTAAAGTATCATTTATGTCAATTTAGATACTATTAAATGTTTGTCTTTTTAAAAATATTATAACAACATGATAACTTCAAAGAAATTACTAATATATCTCTAACATATCATAGGTTTTTATAAAATTCTTTCATGCCATTAATTATGTTAAATTTTATTTATTTTCTTATTTGTAATATTATTTATTTGATATTTCCCCTAATTAAAAAATTATTGCATCATCATTATACAAGCCTTTAATTAAATTATTTATTCTATAAAAATTAAAATTAAAGTATTATGATGAATATAACTTTATTATATTTCAAATGACTATTTATAGTCAAATTCATATTCTGTATAACCCTATAATAAAAATTATTTACTTATTAAAAATATTAGAATGACATTTTTAACTTATCTTTAAATAAAATATCATAAATGTCATATTCTTACCCAAGTGGCTTAAAAAGGTTATAATTTATTTCTAAGGTTTATTTTAGTCAAAAATAAATCATCAAATGAAATTAGGAAAAGTGTTAGGGTGACTTCAGAATATTATAATATTATTTTTACCTTTAATTACCCAATCTACCCTTAACTGTGGTAAAAAAGAATTACTAAATTTAATATTTATAATAAACAAAAGAAATCATATTGATCCTATTAGACTATAAATATCATACTTATTACAAAATTTTATGTCAATTTTTCTAAATTAAATTCACAAAATAAGAAAAATTATGTTTAATACTAATCTTGTATACGTGGTATGAAGGCGGGTAAAAAGAACAATCAAAAGAAAAATAAGATTTTATAACTAATTTCAATATAAAAAATGATTCAAATAACCTACATTGGATTAATATATATTTAGGTTATCTACTGTGACTTTTAAAAATCAATTTAAAATATAATAATTATTTAAATGAAAAGGTATTTTTTGACTACAATGTAGTATTTTTCACTATTCATCAAAAAAATGAAACTTCTCAAAAAAAATCCCAAAAAATAATGCTAAAATAATTGTGAAATCATGAATTCAAAAACTTTATTTATTTTATTAAATTAAATTTTATTATCTGTTATAGAAGTACATAAAAAGTAGTTCCTTTAAAAAATAGTATTTTTAAACATATAAAGACTTTACCAAAAGTTATATATTTTATTATTAGTATATTTTAATTATATGAAACCATTATAAATAAAATTGTACAAATTATTTATTAATATTCATATTTCTATGTTTAATGTGTAGGTTATAGCTATCTCATTTAAATAATTATAATAATAAATTTTTTCCTTTCATTAACTCAATGATGCATGTAATCCAAGACAAGTTGATGTTGCGTGTTGTGAAGATTAACTTGATGTTGCATATAATTTAATTTAAACATTGTAAACTTATATAATAAAAAATATATATATTCAGTTCTCCATCAATAATATTAAATTAATTTGAAAAAAGGTATTTTACAAAATATTAGGGTGTTACAGTCTACCTCCCTTTAAATGAATTTCACCCTCAAAATTTTTTTGGGTTATCAAAGGCTTAATACTTGAAATTTACATTCATAGAAACCTACATCATAAAAATAAATACAAAAATTTCATTTAAAAAAATAAATTTGGGACCATAATGATTAACCAAAGTAACTCATAACTAGATTCCAACAAAGGAGAACATAGGTGAGATGTGAAAACTTGGATATGAAAGAGAAATATTACTATAATGTTTTGATAGAGAATGATTCAGAACATGGTCAGGAAAAAGTTAAAAATCCCAATGCCATAAAAGTTAAAAATCTCAATGTCAATATTGTCAAAATAGGTGTGCAATGAGGCCCATTTTCATGTACCAGGTTATGTTCGAGTCAAACCTGACACACCATATTGGAGTTATTACCTCTAGGTTTATCTGTGATATAGTCACATCCACTTGTAGTATCCAGATAGGTATGTAATTCTAAGAAACCACTCTCACTATCCATTTCCAAAAATCTAGGACATTTTCCTACACTTTTCCTCATCCTTATACATATCCTTAGAGACATCCCTAGACATATCCTTAGAAATATCTCTAGGTATATCACTGAAGTTTTTTCATCATTTTTTCTAATGATTGACTAAACTTTCACTTTGATACCAAATATATTGACCCTGTATTTTCATAAATGGATATTACATCGATTTTGAAGAACATATCATACATTACACAAACTTATTCCCAAAGACTCTATTAGTTTAGTGCCTTTGTAATCTTGGAACACAAACTTCTATTCTATTAAAATATCTTCAGAATTTCTGACAAATATCTTTCGCCTTGGTAATTCTACTTAAAACTATTTCTTCATAACCTAGGGAAGGTAAACCTATGAAATGGGTGATCTCAAATTATCAGTAAGGATAAGTAATGGAATTGTGTAAGCATATCATGAACATAAGGGTATGATAATGTTATCATGATCATTATAATATCATCCCTCTATATCAAAGATCATAAACTTGAATGAAGGAATAAATATTGGAAGTTCATAAGAAATTAATCATAAGGAAATAAATAACAAAATCCAAGAAATCATAACATAGGACTAAGACATGGAATTTTTGGCACACCCATAAGAATAAAAATTTATTCTCATTATAGTCAAGTAATTACTACCAAAGGTATCTTAGTAGTATGGTTTCACTCCCCATACCATCTTTCCAGTCATGGTTTACTTCCATTACCATCTTAGTAGTCAAGGTTCACTCTCAAGACCATCTTAGTCTATCTCATGAGATATAAATATTTACCCAATGCATTCAAGGGATATATTAGTACCACTAATATCATAATGAAATAATAAATATTTGTACCACAATAACAGAAATCATTCATCATTTCTGAACCAATGGAATGAAATGGGGTTCATAAACATCACTCAATCATAATAAACCCCATTGAAAAGAAATGGGTTTTATAAATATCATTTTATCACAAAAATAAACCCTTCATAGAATGAAAAAGAATGGAAACATAAAATCATATCCCCATTAAAGCATATTTAATGTCAAGTAATTTTTTATTATATGGAAAATATTTTTCTGAGATCACTTGAAAATGATTCTTGTGGAAAATATCATTTCTTCTTTGAAAATATTTTCTTTTCTTAAAATGTTGTGAAATTTTAAAAGAACAAATTTTATTTGAAAATAAAAATTTAATATTGTAAATGAGGATTCAAATAATTAAATTATCATGAAATCATAAAAACATATTCATTCCATATAAGTAAAATTAAAACATTATTCTTATACTTTTTCCAGAAAAGACACAAAGTACCTCTTTTGGAAAATGAAAAAAGATTTCTTTCAGAACATGTAGTAAAAGTAAAAATTGGGTAAAATTATTTTAAACATTTATAGAATAATATTAAAACATTTATTTAAATAAATTATAAAACATGTACATGGATGATAAATATCTCCTAATCGATACTTAAAGTGAAATAATCCCAAATATTGTTGAGATTGTGAAATAAATACTCATCACATTATAATCTATCGAATCGTATTCCTCGTGAAAGGAAAAAAAATTATATGGATTTTAAATAACCATAATATTATGGATAAGACTCATAAAATTCCTTCATTGGTATTATATACACCACGTAGAAGAAAAAATAGTTTATAAGGCATGTGTCCCACAGAAATAAAAGTGAGACATAAATTACTTACTACTTGAGTAACATTAGAATCATGATATATAAGAAATAATAACATAAATTAAAGCATTTAATAACATTAAATAATGTAAAGTAATTATATAACATGTCATATGGCTTTATATACACAAAAAAATAGAATTGGGTGGTAAATAAGGAAAGTATCTCACGGAAATAAAACATGAGATGAAATTCCCTAACCTTATGCTTCTTTTAATCAAACATGATTTAACCACTTTTATAATGGTTTTAAGAATATAATTAAATTATATAAGAACATTATTCATATTTATTATATCATATATGATCTTCTTATATTGTTTATCATCTGTTCTTTGATAATATTTCATTATTACCCTTGATTCAGGTGTTAAGTGCTTCATTTTCCTATGCATGTATTATCATGTATGTTCTGTTTATTATAAATAGGATATGTTCTATTCATATCCATAATTATATTAAGTTCCTTAATATTATATTCACTAATCATATACATTTTCATAATCATTATTTAATGGTAACATGGAAAATAAATCTCTTCGTGGAGACGATATGTCGTATGTACGGACAAGCGATGGTATCATTCCCTTAATGGTAAAGTGGTAAGGAATTGGATGGTATAATAATTATAAATAATCAATATAATTTCATATTTATTATTTATATCCATTATACACATCATTATATCCATCTATATAAAGCAGTGATGAAAAAACAAATTACACCACAGTGTGGAGACGGTAACCCGTACGTACGCACACATAGTGATATTATTTATCATAGGATGGATAAAGGGAGGAATATGGTTGTAACATAATCATAATAACAAATCATAATATTTATTATACAATATTTATTACTTTATTATGGAAAAAACAAATTAATATGAAGTAGGAGAAATGAATTTAAAGGAATTAGTAAAACAACTACCTCTTCTTTGATGGACTTCCTTTGGATACTCTATTAGAAACACTATGGTTCGTATTTTTAGAAAACCATGACTACCATAACATAACTAATAATTTTATTAGGATTAATGGGTAGTTTTCTTTGAGATATAAAACTCAAATCGGTGTGAGGAGTTGAGGTATGAGGTTACCTTTTATAATTGAGCTAATGGGCACTTTAGGAAATTCTCAAAAATATTAAATTAATATAAATTAATTTTAAATTTATAATTCCTAAAAAGTGAATTATTTATAATATAATATTTTTTTGGGTATAAATAATCTCAAATAATTATTTTTAGACCTGTTTAGGTCACAATTTTAACCTTATCTTTTGGCTTTAACCTATAGTAAAACCCTTTAACTCTTACGGTGACAGCTTGGTTTTTTTAATATTTTGGTTTAATGTAGTAATAATAAGATTAAAAAAACACAAATAGATCATTGATAACATATTAAAACATATTATAGTTATTTGGAATAATTTTATATTTTTATGAATTTTATATCATTTAATAACATATTATTTATTTTAACGAGTTATTTATGTTTAATTTGACACTATTAAATATTTGTCTTTTTTAAAATTCTTAACAACATGATAACCTATAAAAAAAACTTATAATATATCAATAATATATAAAAGGTATCTATAAAATTATTTCATGTCATTTATTATTTTAAATTATATTTATTTTAATTGTTTTAAATAATTTATTTGATATATCCATTAATTAAACAATTATTTCATCATCATTATGAAAGCCTCTAATTATATTATTTATTCTCTAAAAATTAAAAATAAATTATTATGATGAATATAAATTTATTATGTTTCAAATAATTTTTTATTTTATAATTTATATTCTTTATAACGCTATAATAAAAATTAATTACAAATAAAAAATATGAGTATGGCAATTTTAACTTATCTTTAAATAAAATATAGTAAATGTCTTATTCATACACAAGTGGATAAAAAGGTTATAATTTTGGTCTAAGTTTTATTCTGGTTGAAAATAACTTATCCAATGAAATTAGTTCAAGTGTTAGGGTAACTTTATAATATTATAATGTTATTTTTACGTTTAATTACCCATTTAACCTTTAACCGTGATAAATAAAAATTAACTAAAATTACAATTCATAATATCCAAAAGAAAATTAATTTGATCCTATTAGAATCTAAATATCATACTTATTACAAATATTTTATTTAATTCAATTCAAATATGTGGTAAAATTAAGTTTAATGTTAATCTCATAAATGTGGCGAGAAGGCGAGTAAAAAAACATTCAAAATTTAAACAAGTTTTTATATCTAATTTAAATATAAAAAATTATTCCAATTAACTATGTTGGATTAATATATATATATATATATATATAATTTAACTATTTTTTACTTTTAAAAATCATATTAAAATATAATAATTATTTAAATGAAAAAGCAGTTTTTAACTACAATGCAGTATTCTTTAATATTCATTAAAAAATGAAACTTCTCAAAAAAATCCAAAGAAATCACCCTAAGATAATCTTGATATTATGAATTTTAAAATTATATTTATTTTATAAAATTAAATTTCTATAAGTCTCTAAAATTAATTTTACTATTGTTCAAAGGACATTAAAAGCAGTTCCTTTAAGAATATAGTATTTTTAAACATATAAAGACTTAAGAAAAAGTTATATATTTCATTATAAACATGTTTTATTTATATAAAACCATTATAAATAAAATTTAAAAAATTATTTATTACTATTCATATTACTACATTTAATGTCTAAGTTATAACTATCTCATTTAAATTATTATAATAATAAAGTGTCGTTTCGTATAAACATAGTGTTTCATGTAATTAAAGCCATGTTGGTGTTGTTTGTAGCGAAATAATAACTTCATATTTCCTATAATATAATATAAACTTAGTGATTTTATATAATAACAAAAATATATATTCATTTTTTCATGAATTAAAAATTATCAAAAAGATTAATTAAATTTTAAAAAAGATATTTAACAAAATATCAAGGTATTACATTTTAATATTTTTTTGTGGGTTCACTTTTAGAAGAAACAAAAAGTAAATATAATTGGTTTTATAATCAATTAAGGAATAAATGCTCTAGTATTATATTATTCCCTCATTCAGATGTTTAATCGTTATTTTTTTGGTTTCTACTCTTTCTCTCATCAATTTAATAAAACTAGTTACTTTTATCCGGAAATTTTGGTTTTGATAAATAAGTACAATAATCACTATATTTCCCACCCTTTACTGTCTTGGTATTTGGATATCTCTATTTACACTTGAATTACCCCCACCTTTTTGTTTGACATTCATTGGACTTAATTATAGTGGCATGTGTTTTAAATGTCGAGAAAAAGAAGAATAAATTAAAAGATAAAAAGGATAAATCTCTAATGAAAAACCCATTAACTTCTATAGATGAGTTGGTGATAGTATTGAAAGATCATAACTCGTTAATAAGGGAGGTGATTTGATTCTCTATGGATGAACCATAGAGGGTCTAGTATTCCTTCAGGGGAGTATTAAATAAATGATAAATTAAATAACAAGAATCACAGCCAATGGTGCTTCAGATTATCCCCCTTCTAGAGTAAGTTCTTCCTCTTATATAGTGCTCAGATACCCAGGTTATATTCATGTGAGGGGCACATTCTTCTTCACTAAATTCTATAATTTCTGTATGGATTAGGTTTAAATCCATCTTGATGGTTAACATGTGTCCATATTGAAGTGTCTGAATAAATTATACAAGGCATTGATACTCTTCCATGATCCAGCCTAATATAATTTTTAAAGGTTGTTGGATTTAGTGCTTCACCTTTGTGGGTAAAGTTAAATGGGCCTAGAATTTTAATTTTGGGCCTTGTAATTTTAAATATCACCTATGCTAAATTATTTTACCCATGATATATCATTTATTCCAGTATATACACTTAGATTCTCTCACCATTAGGGTATGAAGGCCAACCATTTCATTGTCAGTTCCTCTATAGATTCTTAAAAGAATGTATTTTCTTACATAGCTCATTCTACAAACTAACACTCACGTGTGGATTGATTTAATCGTTAGAGTATATTCATATGAATACAACTTGACACTGCTTCCTTTAATTTATATAGATGGTATCCTATTAATTTTTTCCATGACTATGGTGTCAAAAAGAAGAATTATCCTTCATGATAGAGTGAAATTCTAGATCTACCTCATAATCTATATAGGTTGGGAAGCTTTTCCCCTGGAGTTCTTGGATGCATCTCACCCTGAGTTGGTGTGGAGATCAAATTGTATTGTATTAATACCATAATTCTCCTAGTAGAGTGTCTTCACTCCATAATAATCCCATATTTAGGGGTGGCAGTAGAAGTTAGCATCGGTAGGGTAGGTGGTTCCCTATTTCTCCTTCTGGTGGTAGCTAAGTTTTGGGGGTGATTTTTTTTGGAGTAGCACCCAGTACTTGGATCACATTCAAGAATTAGTCAAAATGGGTCTTCCCCTTTAGGGTAAGTGTAGGATTGGGGTCTGTAATGGTATTTTAAAATGTAGAGGCATAGTAGGGTAGGTGGGTAAACCATACAATAATAATTTTACCATGAAGGTCTTGGTAAGTGTGATTACCATAAGATGGTTTTTAAAAAGAAATAAATCATTGTATGTTTTCTTACCAAGAGAATAATAGAATGGTAAATGAATTTTATCTATATAGTTAACTATTTTTTTCCTTTGTAAATTTATATAGCACACAGTCAGCTGATGTCACTTGTCATAGGTATACATACTATAAGACTATGTTATGGTAATGTAAAAGGTTTTCCATGTGTAGTGCTTGCGATAGGTTGAAGGCATAATAACCATGCATAATGTGTGCCAACAGGTTATTACAGAGGAAGCATATGGTCAGTACCTACAATTATCATAGTAATCATGGATGTCATGGTCACTCCTAGAATTTTTAATTTTACAACCTGAAAAAGTTCATATTATTTCTTAGTGTAATATTTCTCTATTATTATATTCATCCCTAATAATTCATGAAGAAACATTTTATTTAAATTAATTTCTAAATAAGTTTTAATTATAAAAAATAAACACAAACTAAAATCATAAAGGTAATTAAACTACAATGTAGGTTATTTTCAATGAATAAAATGTAGTAAATAGTGAAAATTCCAGGTCACATCACTCCACCACACATATAATAATTCACTCTCAAAAAATATTATCATTTAATTTAAATTATTTGAATATAAAAAGGAAGAAAGGTCATTCTTCCTAAATTTAAAGTTAATATCTAGATAATAGATAACTCATAGATTCATACATTAATAAATTTATCATGCCTCGTCTCTAAATCAAGCCACTCCATTACTTCAATTCAATAAAACTTTTAGTTCATGGGTGGATCGAATTATATTTATGTGGAATTAAATTTATAACAAAAAATCACCTCTATCTATCCGTCTTTTATTAGTTTCTTCAAACAAAATATTGATTTCCCACTTTATTGATACAAATTAAATGAATGTGTTATAAGTCAGATGTACCTCTTGTTATGGGTTCAATATTTCCCTCACCTAAATGGACTCATTTTTTACAATCCACTTTTAAAATTTATTTTCCCCATCAATAAATGGGTGTAAAGCACTTTGAATATCACTTATTGAGATGGATTTATTTAATTACATAAACCCACACAATGACCTTGCCTCAGAGATCCATTTTGGGTTCCCAATTTCCCATTTACATTCTTGGTAAAAAATACTTATATCATTTTAATTTAAGTTGGAACTATAAGGTGTTTTTCTCATAGAGGAAAAGATTCCTTATATCAAGTTCAAAATTCAAGTGACTTTGTGTTATAAAATTTATTCCACATAAATATTTTCAATCACACTTATTCTCTAGTTATAGAACCAAACTTCAACAAAGGTAGTTGTTAACATACTCAGTAATAACTTAAGGTCTTACATATTCATAACTCATGAATTAATTTAATTCCATTATGGTATTTACATAATAGGTAATGAAGAAATGGGGTTGAATAATAGGGTGAAAAAAGAAAATAAAAATCTATAAAAATTAGTAATGTATAGAACTATATTTTCAGGAAAAGTGTTTTTATTTATTTACAAATTATGGTTTCCCTCTTCCCCAAATTTTTGGTCAAACATTGTCCTAGTTAAATTTTAGTATGGCCAAATTCATTTTTTTTATTTTATTAAAAGGCCACTTTGAGGATAGTGGGAACCATACAGCAACATTCACGCAGCATAATACCCGACCTTCGAAAAGAAAATTTCCCCATACATATTTCAAAATTCAAAAATATGAAACAGCAATACCATCACCATGCCTCCCACGAACCAGACAGTAGTGTCACGTAT
Source organism: Viscum album (assembly GCA_963277665.1). Taxonomy (NCBI): domain Eukaryota; kingdom Viridiplantae; phylum Streptophyta; class Magnoliopsida; order Santalales; family Viscaceae; genus Viscum; species Viscum album. The sequence goes on from OY728127.1 coordinate 279,762,742, forward strand.
GAGCCAAAAACTTCTCTAGAGGAAAATTTTCAAAATTTGAAATTAAGACCTCCTTCACCAAATCCTTCATGTGTACCTCCCCCAAAGCCAATCCCCCAAAATAGAGCCTCCAAACATTTCACCAAAACGCAAAAAAGAAAACAATTTCACCCAATACCAAAGAAGAATCTTCCAAAACAGATCATAAAAAAGTGGATCCAAGAAGAACGGGACAATCAAAAGAACAAAAGTAGGAACACATCCAAAATCTTGATGATGATTTCTACCTCTACCCACCTCCACTGATCCACAAACCTCAAATCCTCACTGAAAGACCAGAATCACACCACAGATCTCAACCAACCAGAAACAAATCAAAAACAAGGAACTAAAAACATCACCGAAAATCCAGCCACCCAAACACGCGATGGAATAAATGTTCCTCCGCAACCCTAACCAATTAAATATTAGAGAGGATTATGGACTCCTCCATAGTTTCTCTCCAAAATTCCTCTTTTTACTTCTTTAGTTTTTGTCCATTCACTTAGAATGGTTTTTTTAACCTTATCCTTAAATTTAAACTACTCCAAAAGGAAAAGAATTAATTATTGTCTATGTTCCAGACCATTTGGAATGAATCTTACCTTAGAGAAGTTTTACCTGTGAAGAAAATAGTAATACTTTTTATCCAATTTTAAATTCTATTTTTTGGATCAACATTTATTGAAAGATTGGGTTTTCTATTTTTCAGTAGTGCGTTCACATATTCTGGTCTCCACAATTACTCAAGATCCATTAATTGCAATTTCATTTTTTTCTCCATCCTTTCTAGACTCAATATTTACTCTTATTAAATTAAAATAGGACTTCTGTTTTAGATCAATTGAAAAGTGGAAATTTTTACCATAAATAATTAAATAATAATACATATCTAATGGGGTCTTGTAGAAAGTTTTGTATTCCCAAGTGTATATTTTATCTTTCTACTCCAATATGTATGGTTGGGTTGTACTGTCTTCTCCAATATCCTTTTAACCACTCTCTTGGATACCTCTACTAGATCATTTATTTGGTGGTGGCAGGAAGTGTAGGTTTTATGGTGCACTCCATATTTTCCCATAATTTCCTCCATGTTTTTATTATAGAAATGGTTTACTCAGACACTGATTATATTTCTAGGTATCCCAAACATAAAAAAAAATTATTTTAGAAATTTAAATATATTTTTTGAGTCAACAGCCCCATATGATTTGGCCTCAATTTATTTAGACACATAGTCTAATACCAACAAGATATAGTAAAATATAAATGGAAAGGGAAATTGTCCCATTAATTTAATTCCCCGATCATAAAATATTTCACAAAAAATAAAATGTTATTGGTGTATTTCTTGTTTTTTATAAATTTTAGAAGTAAAATAACATTTTGGGAATTTTTACAAAAAATATAATATTTTTTAAAGATGGAAAGGAAAAATAATCCATCTTATATAATTTTTCTAGTGGTTCTTTGAGGTCTAAAATGGCCTCCACATGCAAGTATATGAAAAAAGGAAATTATAAAATGTATTTATTCCTCAAGAATACATATTCTAATGAATTTTTTATTTAAAACTTTATATAAATAAGGTTCTTCCAAAAAATAGTGTTTTGATTCCAAATTTACTTTAGAAGTTTGGTGTTTAGAGAAGAAATATGATGACTTTGATATGACAAAAAATTTCATTATGCCGGTATACGAGGGTGCATGGGTTAGGCATCACAACCACTCACCGGGTAAGAAATCATATAGATCATCCTTTGGGATTGGTTCTAAATTAGTAGTGTGAGGTGGCCTTACCATGTAGAATCCACTATATTTTCATAACCCTTCGTTTCCTTTATCTTAAGGTTAAAATCTTTTCGTCACAACATTCATCTTAATTGTCTATTATTGGCATTATTATTCTTGATTAAATATCTAAAGGATGCATGATCCAAATAAAAAATAACCTTAATTTCTATTAGATAAGAATAGAATTTTTAAAAATCTTTAACAATAGAAAAAAACCTTCTTTGTTTTTGTTCAGTTTATCTGGGAAATGTACAGGGTTTGTGAAATGTGGTCTATCACTCATTGAATCTTATCAATATTTTTAGAGAGTTTGAATCCTATCGCTCTATTGGAAGAATAAAATAGTATCTAAATGGGTGACATTAGTTTTCTAGGAAGATTATGGGTTAAGTGGTTACACATCCTTTAAATTTTTCAAAGGTGGCCCTGCATGAATCATCAAATAAAAAATAAATTTATTTCTTTTATAGGTTAGTTAGGGGAAAATAAATTTTTCCAAATTCCCTAATAAACCCCCAATAAAATACAAAATGACCCAAAAATTATCTAATGTGTTTGGAAGTGGTTGTATAAGGTAGTGTGGAAATTACATCAACTTTGGCTTTATCAACTTCAATTCCTTATTTAGAAATAAAATGAACAAATACATTTCTTTTTTCTTCCATAAAATGGAATTTTTCAAAATTCAAAACTAATTATTTCGTAATATATCTTTTTATAACCTTTTTTCAATCCTCTATATAAACATTTTAAAGTATGTTATATACATAGTGAAATCTTCAAGGAATACCTCTAAAAAACTTTCAAACAGGTCTGAGAAGATGTTAACCATGTAGCATTGAAAGTTATCTGGGGCCTTCAAGAGACCAAAATGAATCCTTCAGTTTGAAAATTTATAGAATAGGCATATTAAGGTGATATTTTCTTGGTCATAAGGATAAATGGGGAATTGAAAATACACCAAAATAATCTAGGAAACCATAATGTACTTTCCAAGCTAGTCTTTCTATAGTTTGGTCTACAATGGGTATGGGGAAATGGTATTTCATGGTCACATTGTTTAATCTCCTATGGTTGATAAAACCTCTCTAAAAATTCTTGAATCTGATGGGTACCAATTCATTATTTTCATTTTTCATAAATCTATAATTGGTTTTTTAGGGAACAATTTTAATGGGGCTCATCCATTATGAGTTTGACATGAGATAGATTAATTCATCTTTTAAGATTCTCTCTACTTATTTTTTTCAACCTATAAGAGGTTTGGTTGAACCTTCTATGGGGTTATATTACTAAATTGGGTCCTTATTCCAACAAAATTCTATTCATGCAGGTGGTAGGTTTTATTATTGGAATATCTCCAAATGTCTATTCTTTGACTTTAACATTATTTTTGAGCATTTTTAGCAGTTGGTTTTCATGTTCAGCTTTAAGTTGATGGAAATTATGACCAATAGTTTGATAATTTATTTTAGAAAATAACATTTCAATTTTTAGGGTAGTAGATTTAATTCTAATTCAGGGACTTCTAGAGAAATTTTAATTTCACTATTCTCTATGCTGGCGACCTGTGTATGAAAGGTTGATCGAAAATTTCTTTTTTATTCAAATATGGGTGTAATACCCATGAACCAACAGGGGGTCACGGCTTCCTAAAGTGATGCAGACCAAGTGAATCCCCTTGCACAAAATTATTACAATCCTTGTGCAATGATCCCAGACTATCAAACATCAAAAAGGATCCTCCAAACTACTCCCCCGTGATAGAGAGTTCACAGAAAAGTTAGCCTCTCTAAGGGTGTGGCGAACCGTGCATCCATGTCCTATTTTCAAGGAGCAACTTCGAAAAAGGTAAGTCAGCTGCCATGGGGCCTCCATCTGCCCATTTAACACCCTAAAGACAGTCTCTGAATCAAACTAAACTTCTGAAAAGGTCAACGAAAAATTCCTGCAAAGGGTGACACCGGTGTGAATTGCTTTCATTTCCACACCCAAGGAGCTCCTCGAACAGTAAAAGCTACTGAAAGCAAATAGCACTGAGCTAGAACTATCCCTCAGCAAACCACCCCCACACATCTGCCCATGCATAAACGAACCATCAACATTCAGTTTGAACCCTGAAAAAGGTGGACTCCATTTGATCCAGCAACCCGGGGACTATTTTGGATCAAAGGCATGTTGAGCAGTCTGCACCAAATAAGATATTTAAGCCCGCCTCTGATCAGGGAACCCATCTCGTGGATCAGAAACTTCATCCTCACATGGAGAAATGCTTGCGAAGGGCGTGTACCATTCCTTGCTTTTTTCCTTTACTCCCACAACTTCCAAAACAGAGCGCTGATAATGATGTTATGAATCTTGACATCCAGTTCGAGTCATTCCGAACCCAAGAACTAACTCATGATAAATTCCTGCATGGTGGTGCATGCATCATTTAAATTCCCCCAAGTGCCCATGGAAGACCAAAGGCCATTGGCCCATTCACTTTTTAGAAACAAATGGAGGTTCGACCATTCCTGTGTATGAAAGGTATAAATGATAGTGTCTAATTTTAGTAACTCATCAAAATTAATACTCATAAATGTATTCAAATTTATTATCAATTGAAATGTTATCTAGATTGAGTTCAATTTAAAAAAAATATTTATCCAGATAGTTGGGTGTTCCCAAATATTATCCTAGTCTAATTATTTCATCAAACATTTCAATTTCCTCTCTAAAGGAAAAAAAGAGAGTTTGAAATATTTTAAGGTGAAAATTTAATGTTCTTCGTGTGGATGTTTCATTGAATCTAGAATGTTGAAATTTAATATCTCCTCACAAAATTTCATCTAAAGGGTTCATTCATTGAAATTTTTGAAGGTTTTAGAATTCTTTAAAAATGAACTTCCTAGAATAATGGGGAATTATCATTAACTTTTCCTTTTTCCATGTTATAAATGTAGAAGTCAGTAGGGATTGGGTAACCTTTTACACTTGTTAGGATATCCTCAAGAACACCTATTGGATAGGAAGTGCCTCTATTGGAAAAAATTTCAATGACACGGGAGGTATTAAGTCCTCCCATCTATAAAAAATAAGAAATAGAATAATAAATTACATTAATTTAAGCACCTAAGTCACATAGTGCAATGTAAAAAGTGAGATCACCAATTCTACAATGAATGGAAAAGGTAAATAGATCTTGAATTTTTTGGGAAATTTGGAGTGTGAAAAGAATAGAAACATTATTACCTATTCTTACCTCTTAATTTCTTATAGTTTGACAATAGGTTCATTCAGGGGAAGCATACAGTGAATACCTATGATAAGTATAGTGACCATGGATTTCATGGTCACTCTTGGCATTTATAATTTTCCAAGCGGAAAAATTTCATATTCTTTCTTACTGTATTATTTTTATATGATTAAATTACACCTTAATAATTCAAGTAGAAATACCATAATTATATCCAATTTCTAATTAAGTTCTAATTTTATAAAGTCAACATAAACTAATATAAACCTGGGAATTTAACTACAATGTGGGGTATTTTTGAATAATAAAGGTTGAAAATGTGGAAAATTCTAGATCGCATAACTTGAGAATTCATTAACCTTTATTATATCTATTTAAATTTATACATATCTATTTGAAGTACCTTTATACCTATCCATCTGGTGATCTTTGTAAATATCTGTACAAACTCCCCATCTATTAGAGGAACAACTTCTTTTTCATACAAAACTCGATCTGATGGATCGTTCTATGATAGACTCAAACTGATAGCCTATACATAGTAGCATACAATATGATTTCATTAGATCAAAATTCATATAAGTTATAACAAAAACTTTATCTACTAGTAAACTTTATACAACCTATCTGTCTCATAACTTCCTTCTCACGAAAGTAAGAACTTTGTAAATCCCAAACTCTAGCTTCTCGTAGTATCTAATTATTCTTTATTTTGGAATTTTTATCATTTATAAAAACTCATAAAAAAATATCTCTAATTATCTGAATATTCTTGATCTTATGAACCAGAAGATCAAAAAATAATCATATAAATTCTCAGGGAAACATTTTTACCCTACTTCGGCAACTTATAAAGAATGTTTCTTAATCTTTTTAAGGAAATATTTTTAACCTTATTAAGGAATATTTATTAACCATATTAATTAAATTTTCTTAACCTTGATGCTTCCTCTTTCTTAACTCATAAATTACATAAGAATATTCAACATAAGCATACTCATTCAACTAACTCCCACTTAATCGATGACATTTACTTAACCCACTATCAATAAAAAAATTATTTAATTATCATCATCTGATGGATATTCACTAGTGATAAATGGTTTTTATAAAACAAAATTATAAAATTTATTCAATAAAATAATTTTAATTTCCTCTAGTGTTTATTACTATTAATGTAATAAGAATAAAATCATTTTTATTCTTAAAGATTGTTTTCTTTTTAAAAAAAATATTTTTTACACCATTCATGTTCATATATTAGAATGAATTTATACCACATTTAAAAATTTAATATATTAAAATAAATTAAATATTTATATTCATCATCTCCAAACTTAGTTATATATTCAATTTAATTTTTTTTCACAAAAAAGTGTAATCATGGTAAAAAGTTCAGTTATCACGGTAAAGGTTAAAATATGTATGAAGGAGTTAAACAAAGGGATAAGTAATTTAATATCACAAAATAACTTATCATTAACAGATTGGTTGAGTATATTTATTCCTACCCACACCATTTCTTTAAAATTTTTATTATTTGGATCCACTTTTCTAGGAAAGTAACTTTATATTATTTTAAAGTTAAGTGTATTTACAAGGGTGTCACTCTCCTCACTTATAAAAGAGAACCTCACCGCCTAACTTATTAACACACTTTTAGAAGCATATATTAAATATGATATAAAACAATCAATATCTAAATCTACTACCTATGTCTAATATGTTATGTTATCACCAAAAGACCAATCCAAGAATGCTTAAGGTGTAAGCTAAAGGAATTTATCCAAGGAGGAGGTATAAGTCTTAAATGAATTAGTTCATGTTTATTTATTGTTAAACCAAATTAAAACCTATTATAACCATCATAATATAATTAAATAAATATATTTAAAACACTAATACTTTATTAAGTTTATGGAAAAATAATTTTATACCTTCTTTCCATCCAATGGGAAATATAAATGTTTCTTGTGTGTACATGTGGAATGTGACCTCCATGAAGTGAAGTATTTTTTTCATCACTCCCTAAAATAAGTGGTTATATAAGAATATTTAATGAATATATATTATATTTATTATATAATTATGATTATTTATAGATAATTTATTACTTAACATCATTTCTTCCCATCTATTGAAAAATGAAAACATCACATGTGTGTACTTGTGGACCGTTGCGTCCATGAAGTAATGTAATCTATTTGTCATCACTAAATTGGATTGATCTTTATAAAAGTGTGTTTTATAAATAGATATTATATTTATGTCATGATTAATATTATGTGACCATGATCAAGGTGAAAGGATCAGAACCATCAAATGGAATCATGCTTGGAAAATGGAATAGTTAACACAAAAATATTGATTTTAATGAAGAATTATTAATAAATATATGTCTGTAAGTTATAAAGGAATTATTAATAGTAATATATTTATATATATGGTTATATTATAAATGTGTAAAAAATAAAAAATTGTTATAAAATAGTTTATAGTGCATATGAATCAAGTGGATACTTGATGGAAGGGTTTGTGTTATAATCTAACTTTATAACGAGATTGTTTATGTTTCAATTTCCATTACAGGAAATTTAAAGTTAATTCACTTATAAACCTCATATTGTTTCATATAATATAGTTATTTATATGTTTTTCATTTTTTATTTCTATTTTTAACCCTTTTTTATTCAAAAATTCTAAATAAATTTCTTAAGAAAAAAAGGGCCATATTTCTCTTTTGGAGTCGGGAATCTTTCTCTTCCATATGTATGTTCTTCACAATTATTTTATAAAAGTTATTATATTATTTAAATGATTGATAAAGATATTTTTACACTACATTTTACATTATTTAATTTTTTAAGAAGGATCATTTCTTTTATTTTCTATATAAATCACTTTTGAATTTTTTTTAAAAGTAAGAAAAGAATGTTTTTAATGATTACATATCAGTCGCATTTTCCCACCATCATGATCAAATTCACTATCAATATTATTTTAAAATTTTCCATTTTTTACCAATAAAATATTATTCCCACTATTCTAAATATTTTTAGTTTTTTAATGTTTCCAAAAGAAAATGACATTTTATCTTGTTTTTCAAAGAATATTTATACTACTTTTGTAAAAGTGTTTTTCATTACATCAACATCCTTTAAGTATTAAAAATATTTAATATGGATATGATCATATGATACCATCCACTTAATTTCTGTTTATTTATTATGATGATGATTTTTTAATGATGTTTCGTGAAGCCCATTTATTTCTCATGGGTTAATTAAACTATTAATGGATGATAAATGCTCTTTTTTTCTTATGGATTAGACGGGTGGGTCTGTTATATCCCTCCAATGAATTTAGTAATTTTTTATATTTCAGGATCTCTAATAGTACACAGTTGATTATCCCAATAGGGCATAGGGGAGGTTTTCCTAATACCTAGAGTGTACATGGGAGGTTTTCACAAGACAAAAATGGTACACATGATGTTTTTTCAAGCCCAAGAGGGTAAAAAGAAGATTATCCCAATCTAAAAAGTGTACACAAGTAGTTTAACCAAGCCTAAAAAGGTACACATGTGGTTACATTAATCCTACTGTATGATTAATTTTATGTTGGGAATCCTTGACACATTATTTCTATGCTTATGTTTATGCCAAAATTTTATGCCAAAAACATATATCTTATTATTAAGCTATGTTTTCATTTATAATTATTGATTATTGATGATTATACACTCTTATTAATCATGTATTTTATTATGAAAATCCTTATACCATGACTCATTTTTATATTTTATGACTTATTGGGTATGATATCGTAATATTTTATCATGTTCTTATACACTTAATCTTTTCTTATTCTCACTTATGATAAAAAATTGATATATACCATGTTTAGCCTTAATAATAATCTAATCTCACCCATTATTATGTTTCCATTTCCATAGGTTTGATGAATTATTTTTTGCAAAAAAAATTTAAGGGTATTATTTTAGAAGAACTTTATGAGAGATGTTAAAGATCATTCATGAAATAAATTGATTATGTATCTTTTATATATAGATAATAAAAATCTAAGGTTCTTGGGAATGTATTATTGTGTGATATATTGAATCCATCTAAAATAATATAATATTTATGTAAGTAACTCTTAGGTAACATCAAGTTTGATTCTTTTTAGCTTGCTCAAACTTCATTGTCTCTTCCAACTATGAGGGTCATATGTTCAAGAACTCTTTCTTTACATTCATAGAATTATTTTTGTGTGTTAAGTACATTTTAACTACAAAAATTATGTAATCTTGAGTCATTGGTTCCTTTACATGGTTATTTAATTTTCCTAGAACAATAGTCATTCATATTACATCCACGTGTCATTCCTTCTTTTTCCTTACAGACACCTATTTGTCTTCCTTTAGAGTACCATCTTTTGGTACATATTAATCCTCCTCGCTATGAGTTTCAATGACCATTCCAATTTTTTTATCTCTATCTTTTATTGACTCTTTCCTTTTGGATTATATCTTTCTTACATTTACATTTACATTCATGATCATCTTTTAATGGTTCATGATGTGTCCTCCCTTTAGATGGTATAAGAAACTCTTCTATGCAGGTTAATCATCCTTCAAAGTATTCTTCAATAAATTCTTAGAAGGATTTTATTCAATGACATAATCCAATAATTTATCTTCCAAGGAATACTTGTTCACTTTATTTTTCATATCCTTCTATTGTAGTATTTTCTAATCATCATAAGAGTTGGAGTGAGATGGTAAATACATAAAATCCTTATCAAGATAATGGAATTTGTTTCAATTTTCACATAAAGTATCCAAGTATTTAAATTTATTCTTTAAGGGAATATGTCTTTTATTTTTTGAAGTTTGTTTCCTTCCAAATGGTTCTCTACTTGATTTAAATTCTCTCCATCATGCTTTATGGGTTCTATAATTTCAAAATTCTGAATTTGTTTTTCTAGAATTCAGTATCCCTATGCCCAAACCTCTAATGGAACCAAAATATACCAATAATCCTTATTCTTTTAACTTTAGGTTTAGACTATCCATATTGAGACCCTTTCTATTTTTGGGTTAAAACACAAACTTTTTGGGATCCATTTGGGGGAAAATTTTCTTGGATATGATTACATTCATCCTTAATATTGTGGTGAATTTATTTTCATTTTTACTCCCCCACATTTATAAATAATTTAACTTGTGTCCTACATTCCCTGAGAAAATGGATTCATCACTAACTAATTTAATTAGACAACGTGTTACCTCTATTTATGAGAAGATTGAGGGTATCATGTAATGATTTATAGCTATTATTTCTTTTATTTAGATAATTTATTAAAGTTATACTATCATATGATGTTTGAGTAGAATCATTTCCTTTCTCAATAGATTTGGAGGACTCATATTTTATAAAATCCATATTTCTAGTTTTACTTCAACCTCCAAACACTTTAAAATGAATGTATTATTTTCACCCATAACATAGATCAATAATTCTTCCCAATCCTCCTTCATTTTAAAAATTTTATCATCTTCTATTTGACTTGATTCCAATAGAGATTTATCTAGATATTTTATTCTCTTTTATTTGATATCTAGTTGGCCTCTTTAACACTCATGAAGAATTTGGTAATCTCAGTAAGGAATAGAAAACTCTAGTAAGAAAATTCTTGAACACATTATTCTCACATACATTAATTTTCAATTATTCATCAACCATAGAAAATATTTTATTTTAAAGTGCGATGGAATATTCCTTATCTTTCAAAATCACTATGAGAATGATAGAACAACTCACCATTTTAGCCAATAAATCCTCTATATATTCAGTTTTAAGATATAATTGTGACTTTTCATCTCGTATCCCTTTGAAGTATGAAAATTTATATGTGAAAACTTCTAAAGTGAATTTATTCAAGAGATTCTTGACTTCATAATTAAAATCACATATTTATTCATCAAATTAATCTTCTTCATAGTTTGATCTCTCTTCACTAGAGGAGTAATAATCAATGGATTTAATAATAAAAATACCACCTTGATTACCTTTAAATAGTGGTTGATCCTCTTTATTTATTAAGAATTTTAACTTATTTTGGACTAATTTTTCTTCCATGTTTTAAAATTATGAGCTAAAATATCCAAATATAGTTTAATGGTGATGGAATCTGAATTTCCCATCAGAGGAATTTCAAACTCAAATATGAAATTCATGTATATTAACACTAAAATTGTGATTTTATTCATTTAATTAATTTTTTTCATTAATCCGTGTGCATCTCCTAACAAAATAAACTATTCTGAAGCCTCCCCAAAGGTTGTTTGAAACTTTGTAGTTTTATATGAAAAATACCTACTTGGAATACAAAGGACTTATGCACAAAAAGAACCATTTAGAGGACTTGTTTTCATGGGAACCAAGTAATTCCATCATTTCATGAAATATTGGACCCTTACATGCAAACATGAATGTCATGTGAACCAATTACATAAAAAATGAACTGATGAACTATTTCCTTCCATTAAACCCTCCTAATAGAAAAGCCACAAGAGTTGTGCAACAGGTTTTGTGCTACCCAGGGAAAGTTTCACACCAATGGTCACCCATTTTGGCTATAAAGATAACCTACCCAAAACTTCAAGGGGGTAGTTTTAGGATCTTAATCATTGACTCTTGATCTCACAACCAATACTTTCATGTTTATCATGTACCTCCAAACATTATGGAATACAAAAGTTAACGAACTTGTGTGACCAACATTTCATGGGACCCATCTTAGCCTAGATCATGTTTGTGACATCCTCCTGCAACTTCCCTTAAAGGATAAATGGGTGAACATAAGATATATTTAATTATCACAACCATAGGATTCTTGTAACTTCAAAATTTGGGTCCACCTATTCCCCTTGTATCTATGGAACATACCTATGATGAAACACACATTTTGCACAACTCTATTTATGTGAAAAATAGACAGTTTATGTATAGAAACTTTCATGTCATTGAACCAATTACTCCTATGTTTCAAAACAATATTGGGCCATTACCTTACATTATGATCCTAAGAATAGGTACCCTAATGCCTTTTTCTCTTAATCATAGGAATCTTAATATTGGGACCCCAGATTGGACCTCTACCACATCTGTGTTTATTCCATACTCTGCCTATACGGACATGAACAGTAGACACATAATCCTTAAAGGTGGCATAATCATTGGAAACTGTTGACCTTTCTTAGTAGAGAGTCCTTCTTTTTCACCATACTCTATTACCTTGAAATTTTCCCCTAGTTATAGATCCCTAAGCATCGATGATTTATTATGTATAACTAAAAACAAAATGTACTAGTTGTATAATGTTAAACTAGATGAAAATATCCTCAACGCATGATGTTAAACTGTAGACTTAAATAATGTGGTGAGAATGATATGCCCCCATGTATAATTATTATGTTATTCCACTCCTACCCTCCCATGGTATGTTACCAATCAATTAGCATCCCAAGGAAGCTTTCACACAGAAGCCCTAAATTATCCCTCGTTGATGCTACTTTCATGACATGAGTGTCCTTACTTCATGATGTTAAACTACATGGATCAATCCTATTACATGACCTCAAATATTTGCATCAAACTATGTGGGTTTTGATCCCTGTTTCTTAACAAGGTATGTAAGAAACCTCCATGAGGTTCAATCCTAACATACCAAAACATCTAGAATACCTCCCTGAGGTTTAATCCCAATGCCCCAACACTCCACCAAATCCCAAGTGTGGGATACCCCCCCCCTCCCCCACCCTCGGGAAACACTTAATCACCTAACTATCCCCACAAGAGGCCAAACCTAGCACCAAACTATCAAAACAAGATGTTAAACCTGTGACCCAACTCTCCCCAAAAGATGTTAAACCTATGACCAACTATCCCCACAATATATTAAACTTGTGACCTTGCACCAAACATCCATTCATCCCATTTCGACCAAGGATCTGACATCACTGATTAAAGTGATGGAATTTACCCTCCTTTGGAAAGAGGAAATGTGGGGGAAAAATTAGTGCATCATAGCCATATGACGAAATAGTGCGCAGCCTCGGTCGAAAGAGTTAGAATACAAAAATGGTGAAGAGGGTGTTAAATTATTCTTTGTAAACTTTTGGGACTAGTAATATTAGGGAACCTTAAAATTTTAATGTCATCAGATCCTGATATTTGGTTCCATGACCCACCAGACAAGTCGTGGTCCCAGAATAAAACTCTCCTGTGACTTGGGGAAGATGATGTTTAGAATCCTTGGTATGAGACATCATCAACATGGATCCCTTATAAAATTTAGAAATAATTTAAAATTTTAGAGCATCGAGAATCACTTTCATTGTATCTATATTGATGACTGAGTCCATATTCCTTACAAGACATAAGCTATAGGTGATTGATGATCCAATACCAATAGGCCTAGGGTAGGAGGAATGGTGGTGTGAAAATCCTACACAATTATATCCTCTCTATGACAACCAATGCATCTTCTTCTACTAGGTTCACATGCCCTATCTCACCCACTAAGATCATCCAACGAAGGGTGATCAACACACTCGTTTGTCGATACAAACATGAAGGGGTCATTCCCACAAGTTATATGGCCCAATAGGATCTCAAAACATCAGCACCTAACCAAAACTACCTACCCTGAAGACCGCATAGGGATAAACCACCCCCATAATCAAATAGTAAACCACTTTGGGAGACTCTCTCCAAAGAATTCTGATAGCTCACTCTCCTATTCCAAGTAGTTATGGGGTGTTTTAGTTGTAACCATCACAACCACTTCTCATGAATCACTTTCATTGTATCTATACTGATGGCTAAGCTCGTATTCCTTATAGGACTTAAGATACATGTGATTGATGATCTAATACCAATAGACATGGGGTGGGAGGAGGTGGTGTCACAATCATGCACAATTACATCTCCTATGTGATAGTTAATGCATCTTATACTATTGGGTTCTCATTCCCTATCTCACCCACTATAGGATCATCCAAAGGAGAGTGATCAACACACTTGTTTATCAATATGAAAAATAAGGGGTCATTCATACAAGGGATATGGCCGGAAGGATCTCGAAGCATTAACATCTCACCAAAACCACCACCATTGAGACTCACATAGGGGGAACCCCCCCCCCCCCCCCAATCCAATAATAAACCTCTGTGGGAGTCTCTCCCCAAAGAATTCTAATAGATCACTCTCCTATTCCAAGGAGTTATAGGATGTTTGAGTTGAACCCATCATAGCCACAACTCTGGAGCTACCTAGGAGGGCTCCCACCAGGAAGAGTTAGTTCCAACATTGACCAATACCACAGGTGGAAGAGTGGGTTGACCCCATACCCTCTCTACTGACCCCATTATAGAATACTCAACATCAAGGATGGGGTAGGATGAGATAATTTCATGATAGGAGGAATATTCTACATATCCAATTGCCCTCTCCACCGCCAGCATATCCCATAATATCCCTACAATAGGTGATTGGGGATCCGTATTTTCCCACCTTGGATGGAGACCCCATCCTCCTCTCTGGCATACTGAGTTGACTCTCTCAGTACCTAGAGCCACTAAAAACCATTAGAGGCCATAACATGATAAGTAATACTAGGGTGGTGATCCTCCCCACACCACCACCAACCAATGAATATGTCCTCCCCACACCACCACCAACCAATGCGGAGGTCCACCCCACACCACCAAAAACCAAAACAAAGGTCCTTCCCATGTCCGAAACATTAGCGGATCTAGAGGAATATTTTGGAACTAGAGAGAGAATACCTACCATGGGGGATATGCCTACAGTGTTGGTCGCAACACACATGGGGGGAATCTAAGTGACTTTAAAAATATTGTGCTTGGAGAAGTCTCACATAGTCAGGGGTAGGATAATTGGAATCATCACGTCATTGTTAGTCTCTCAGACTCTAAAGAAATGGATGACATAATTATGGAACCCTAACACCCAAAGTTATGTCTAGGGGAGAAGGCTTGTTGATTGATGCTCACAGTCCCAGAACCAGAGGTCCACATGATCCTCAAATAAATATGCATATATCAGCATGTGGAGTACATTTTGGCCTCTTTCCAAGTACATTCAGTGTAATCATATCTATATCTATCAGTTTCTATTCTCTCCACCTCCAAACTATAAGTTGGAGATAGTTAAACATCTAGATTGATTCCCTTAGACAATGGTGAGAACTCAATTGAAATTTAAAGGGATGTTCTTGCTCTCACACGTGAGGAGGTGATAAAAATCCCATGATATATAGATATGATATTGAAGTTTTCCCTGAATTCTAGATACGTTTCAATATTCAGTGGGTATTTGACCCACATGGTTCCCCCTCTCCTAGTAAAATAGAAAAAAAAGTAGGTCTATGTCCATGCTCCCACCAGTTTCTTGGACTGCGTCGATCAGGTATTGAGCTATCCTGGGGAAGGATAATCCCCTCATAATGAACAAGAAGACTTTTGGAGACTCTTGGCTACTGACTAGCTACCAGTCATATTTTTTTGCCACCTGAAGCCCTGGATTTTTTCATCCTGAAGTCCCTCATTTATGACTAGGTGGAGTTATTCCACCAGAATATCTAGGAAATGCTCCTCCACCTTAAATATCATTGGATAAATTATCCAAGAAACCATGAAAATGATGGTGACATCTAGAAGTACTGTCAAAGGGTTTGCATTATAGTTCTCATGGTATCTCAAGACCCAAAAGTGAATGGGTACTACCAGACTTTATAGCATACTTGTGTCGAGATCCCCTCAGTTACTAAATTATTTATGGAAGAAGAATCCCAACAAGTGTAGGTTAAATTTTAGGTGTAGAATGCCTCTCTCTACTTTATCCTCGTTCCACAACAATAGTAGAACCATCAGTCTAGCCCTCTATCTGACAAAGAAATATCCCTGGACACTTACATATTAACTTTCATCACCATTGACCCTATAGAAAACCCTAGAAACTAAACCATAAACAAAGGAAATAATGTGGAGACCCCCCCCCCCTCCCAAGGGCATATCAATACTAGATAAACCCCCTTATAGGTCCCCACACTCATCAGTAGGGATTGGAACTAGTCTTATAGTGTCCCCTCAATTAGTTGTTATCACCTGCTAATTTATATATTCATAAATCCAAGGGACATTCTGATCATGTTGGACTATCTGAGGTTGCACTAAAAGGAAATTCATACACCAAGATATCCACCTTACATTAGAAGCTTGAATATTATAAAATACTCACTTTTGGTCTTATTACTGAGAAACTTCCAGACCCTGAAAATGTATGAAGGGACCTCATCACTCCTCTAGTGGAGAACTTAGTCCTATTTGTATAGGTTCCTTGATTTGGTCCACCAAGGTTTAATCTAAGGGAAACAAAAAATGACTAGGACATGAGTCACCCACCCCACCTGAATAGAGTGATTATCTTCTTTAGGATAAAGGCTACACTAATCCCTAACACAATTATAATTTCAATGTATTGGTGGCCATAAAAATTATCCAAGATGATGTTATAGCTTATCTCATCACCTATCATTAGGATCTAGAAACACGGAAAGTGTAAAATATTCTTAAAGGAAAGTTGTACCCTATATGGGTGGATCATGTCCAAGAACCCTCAGAATTTAATAATCCCAGACTCACCCTTTTCAATGGGATGGTTGATCCACTACAACATCTATCCCACTTAACCTAAAGGTTTGTCACAATTTTGGGGACTCTATAATAGAAGTAAGTATCCAATCTTCGATGTTTTGACCAGACTTTGTAATGACCTATGTTAGTATGGTATAGTCAGCTGCCCACAACATCCATTTCCCATTGGGAGGAAATCTGAAAATAGTTCCTATACTAGTTTATCTCCATCACATGAAACACCAACATCATAGACCTCTTAAAATGAAAACACAGTACTGATGAGTGAGTCACTAACTTCATCGTTTGATTGAATGGACTCATGTATTCACTCGATATGCTGGTTTCCTAGGAATAGTTGCTTATGAATTGCATGGATAATGTCATAGATGAGATGGAACCTACCCTCATCTCCAAAAACTAAATAGGTATATTTCATGAGTTCTATGAAAAAGATCAATTTATGGAAAAATAATTATAAGGGACCTAACAAAAATTCCCTTATTAATACCTTTGAAAGAAGATACAGCTTCATCAATACACACATAGTTCTTTGAAATGGTCCACCTTTTATCCCCTATACTGAATTAACCACCTCAAACTTTCTAGGTGCATCCCCACCAGGAATAGCCTCACCAAGAACAACTACCTCATTGAGAGAATGTGGATCCAACCCACCATCAAGGATAGGATATTAGTGTTCCTTTCATATAAATAAAGAATAATACCTACTCTTTAAAAGATGCATAAGTCCAGGGTAATTTCATTTACACCTTGGAAAAGGGAATGTTGGAGGCCCTCAGAGGATGAACTCACTGGCCACCCTTATCACTGCCCGTATCACAGAATCATCAATCACAACATAAAATAAAGTTTTGTTATTAAATATTGGCTCCATGACCAAGTATATCATGACTTAGTCAAATTGGGAAACATCCTAACATAGGTGGAATATGTATCTGTTGACCTCGATAGTGATAGTGAAGGCTCTGGTGGGTGAAAATAGGCCCCCAACCATGGAATATAGATGTAAAACGACTTGTTGACTCATAAGAAGTCTCTTGAATCCATGATAACATCCATTCCCACTTGAAAAATCTAAAACCTCTTTTGGTTACCACACCTCCTCCAGCCACTCCCTCCACCTCAATTTCACAGCCTCCCAAGTCTCAAAAGAACAATCATATGTAGAGTAAGAAAAATAAAATTCACCCACCGGTGATAAAACTAGTCTACACCCTTAGAAACATCATGCTTATTGAGTTAGGAGATGTGCCTAGTGTACATTCAGATTTGGATCATTCTATCGATGAGGAGTAGGAGTAAACCTATGTCAAATTCATTGAACTGGTGGACCACTACAAAATACTCAATAAAGATAAATTCCATGTGAACCCCTTAGGTACCTTTGGCCAATGTCGACAAGGAGAGGTAGGGGATATAGAAGCTAAAGGAATAATTAGGCTAGAACTTCAAACTAGGATGTTAATTCTAATTAAACTTGGAATAAGTCCTTGCAAATGGATCAGCAAGTACAATCCCTACACCCCAAACTACTCCATCGGGCATGCCTCCACAGCTGACCATACTGTGAAACTCATCCATGAGCATTTCTTAATCAGCCACATCTAGTAAGGGTCCATCCTCATCCATCTAGTGTCCAAATGTTAGATATTCATAATAGGCCAACTAACCAGTGGTAGAATATCAATAATACTATCCAGATCCTAGTTCCTTATCCAATGAAATATATTTCACCTCCTTTTAAAAAAACACTATGTGGGAAAAAATATTCCCCTAGCATGGAAGTGTGATGTGTTGAAGCATCTCACTGGCATACTCGTGAGGCTCTCAACTCTCAAGGAACTCCTCCTATCAAAAGAAATGCTTGGGGAACCTATTGAATCCTTAAAGGTACCTCTTAAATTATATATTGTGGTAGTTTTCACTGAGGCCTACTATATAGAATAGGCCAAATAAGTGGAATGTCGAGCTATCAACTCATTTTTTGGAGAAGATGAGGGTTTAGCCATTTAGTGGCACATATTTTCACTATATATCATAGACCAATTAAATATCATAGAAATACATTGTTTCCTAGTGGATTATAGATCCAGGATCAATCTCATCCTGATACGGATTCTCTATAAACTAGGAATTACATAATAAGATCTAACTCCCTCAAACCTGGAAATTTTGGGATATGATAAGATTTAGTAGAAATAGTGTGAAATATTCGATTGAAGAATCCATTTAGTGGTTTGGTAATAAAAACTAAATTTATGTTAGTCTCATAGGATACTATCTACAATGATTTATTGGGAATAACCTGGCTTCTTTTTCATGCATGAATCCCCTCTTTTTATCACTAATGCCACAAATAATCCCCTAATGGTCTAGTAGAGGTACCTTAGGATGATGCATCCCCATTTGGCTCATATGAGGCTCCCTAACTGGATGTAGGTCACTAAAAAAGTGAAGGAAAGTAGGTACACCCTGATGTAGTTGAGCACATAAATTCCCCTCACAATCTCACAACTATTGTAGCAGATCCATGGATAGACTTGAAATATAGCTTTGTTCTCCCAATTAAATGATTAGATACCCCAACACAAAACTTGGGAGGTTGTTTCATAGTCCTAATGAAAAATTAGTGCTCACATATTACCTTGTACTCCTACACCATACATTCCTAATTGATACCATAAGATCTTACTCCTGTGAAGTTCCATGTAGTTTGCCCCAGGGACATTGATATACATCATTCCCTCATGTTATATAAAGTAACATTAGCCCAATGTAAGTCGACCAAATGTTATTAGATCAATACCAAGAGTGGACCTCATG
This sequence comes from Viscum album, assembly GCA_963277665.1. Lineage (NCBI taxonomy): Eukaryota > Viridiplantae > Streptophyta > Magnoliopsida > Santalales > Viscaceae > Viscum > Viscum album. Next base: position 279,782,364 of record OY728127.1, read on the forward strand.
GTCAAAAACTGCATGGGATTGGTTTGTCAGTCTTTGTCGCTTTAGTCTCCACAAAATAGGAGTTACTTGTTGAAGATCATTCCCCTATAATATCATTTAATGAAGAGGATCTAGAGAATTCCCCTCCTGTATTTGAAAAGGGTTTCTCCACCACTATTGATGAGCTGACTTATGTGAAACTTGGTACTATGGAAGATTCATGGAAGACATTGATCCATACAACTATGTAATCAGAGGAGCAACTGAAATTTGTGAACTTATTGAAATAGCATTTGATGTGCTCTCTAGGTGCTATGATGAGATGTTAGGTCTAGACCCTAAGGTCTCCATTGATCACCTTGTCCTCCCAGTGGTTCCCCATAAGTTCAAGCAGCCTCCTAGAATGATGTAAGCCCATAATGATTTTGTGGTTAAGGCCGAAGTTGACAAGGATTATTAAATCCAACTTTGTTATAGAGGTTTAATACCCTAGGAATCTATACAAAATCATCCTAGTTGGTAAGAATAATGGATCAATTAGAGTTTTATAGACTTTCAAGACTTCAACCTCTATTTTTCAAAGGATGACATTCCCCTTCATGTGACAGAGCTAATGATTGTTTCTACGACTGGATTACAGGACCTATCCTTTGTGGATGGATACTTGGGGAATAATCAAATCCTAATGGACCCTAAGTATGAATATTACACCACCTTCATGGAAGCCCAGGTAACTTTCTTCAACTAGGTGAATACTTTTTGCTTTAAAAATGTTAGAGCCACTTACCAGTGGTCCATGCACCACATATTTAAACTAATTCTCCTGAAATTAGTGGAGTTTTCAATGGATTATTTTGTGGTCAAGTCCTACCAGTGTTAGGACCATATAAAGGATATTCAGAAAGTGTTTTTCATTATCTTCTCCCAACACATGGAAATGAACCATTTCAAATGTGCCTTTGGCGTTACCTATGGAAAGTTTGTCATATTTTTTTCAAGATTATAGAGACATCAATATTGAAATATTGAAAATCAAGGCTATCAATAAAATGCCTCTACCAAGAAATATTTAGGATTTATGAGGCCTCTATGTCCAATTAGCCTACAAGAAATAATTTATTGATAATATAGCTGAATTTTGTAATCTCTTATCGAGGGTTCTGATAAAAGGAATCATTTAAAAGTGGGATAAGGGATACTACACTTCCTTTGAGGATGTTAAGATATACCTACTATAATTTTCAGTACTGATGCCACCCATCTCAGGAAATATTTTGGTCATTTACATGACCACCCTAAAATGGTCCCTTGGAAACTATCTACTTTGTAAAAATAACAAGTGTAGAGAAAAAATATTATATTTTATCAGTCGTATTCTCCTCGACATAGAGACCAGATACTCCCCCATCAAGAAGAGTTTCCTTGAACTGATCTTTATAGTGAAAAATTTATGGCATTATTTTCAATACCATGAGATACAATTGGGGTCCTAGGTAGACCTAATAAAGTATTTCTTCATTCACTCGATGCTGATGGGATGATTAGAGCACTGGGTGGTAATCCTCTAATAGTTCAACATCAGGTTTTTCCTATAAATGGACATTAAATTCAAAGCACTGGCAGACTTCCTAGCCACATATCCTACCACATAATAACTCACCTTGGATATTGATTTACCAAATCATGTTATTATCTAAATAGATTAGGATTTACCATGTTGATAGATGGATTTTGATTGTTCCTCCTAGAGTCTAACCAATGGAAGGATCAATAACCCAAATATCAATACGGTGGTCCTAGGGGTCATTTAAATAACTTCAGCATAGTCCATACTTTAAAACCCATTAATACTTTCATAGGGATTCACTAATAATGAGGCATAATATCATGCTCTGATTATAGGTCCTAAGTTTTACCTCAAGATTGATTTCCCCCATTTACATGTGAAGGGACACTCTGATCTAGTGATCAAACAGGTCATGAGAAATTATGTAATCACAAAATAGAGTTTTTTCTCTTACTATAACAAACTTTTCAGGTGATATCCTAATTCCCTTCCCAGCCTAAGGTGACCCATGTTCCTTAGTCACAGAATGGTTGAGATGATTCTTTGGTGAGCCTGAAATTTCATCTTGTAGAACCCATCTAGGGTGAATTTTTAATTCATTTGGAACATTGTAGGGTCATATTCCCCTCCACCAAATATAATGGAAACCAATAATTATATCATCTGGTTATTGATACATCTATTCAAGGGCCCTCAAATTCCGCCACAGTAGAGGAAATTATGGAGTGGAAGAATCCATTCATCAAGTATCTCTAACATGTAATTCTTCTACCAAGATGATCCAAGTGTGATAAAATATGCTAGTGTGCAATGCAACTTACCCTCTAGAGTGTCCAAAACAAGGAGGAAACCCTCTACACCCATGGTTTTGATAGAATTATCCTATGTTTCATCCAATGAGATGAGATACCTCAGGTCATGTTGGAGTTCCATATTGGGTCATGTGGAAACCCATAAAGTAGAACTGAAGATCTCCCTCCAAATTTAGAGGTTGGTCTACTTTTGAACCACCATGTTTCATAACTGAATTAAGTTATCCAAAAAGTTTCATTCATGTTTGGTCCTTGATAACTTTATTCATTAACCACTAGAGATTATCCACAAACCATATATTATTTAAACTTTTTATTTTGGGGACTTGATGTTGTGGGACCCCACCAACCACCAACATCATGACAGTGCAGGTTCTTTTTTACTACAAAATACTTCTTTTCCAAAGGGCCAGAATTGGTTCCCCCTCAAAGAAGTCAATAATCACTCCATTATTGAGTATGTGAGATCCCACATCATCCATCAGTATGGGTTGCCTCACACTATTCTCATAGAAAATGACACCAACTTCCAGGATGCTGAGATGAAGAAGTTGCATGACAAGTACAACATTGGATCCATCGATAATTCTAGATAACATCCATTAGAAGATGTGTATATTGAGGTATTAATATAGAATCTCTCTAACTTCCGGTATAAACTGGTAGTCTAGGAAAAACAAGTTGTCCTAACAAGATCCCTGATTCTCTTTAGTCCTATTAGATGATAACTCAAAATTCCACCTAAGAAACCCCATACTCTTCAGTCTAAGGAACATAGGAATTTCTACCAATATAGGTTTGATTTATGTCCCTATATGTATTCATATATGACTATATAATGTTAGAAAGGATATTGTAATTCCACTTAGATGATTTTTATTCCCTTGAGGATAACAAGCTTCAAAACATTCACAATATAGAGAGGCGCCAGAATAGGGTAGCGAGATTGTTTAACAAAAAGGTTTTCCTCCATTACTTCATCCAAGGTGATATGTGTATGGCTCTCATAACACTAATGATACCTATAAAAAATCCAAAAAATTTGGATACCAAATGGAAATGGACTTACATTATCCATAAGGCATATTCCAATAGAACATACTCTTTAATCACCATGAATGAAGAGTATATTAAAACTCCCACTAATGCCAAGATTCTCAAGAATTAATTCACGTGAACAATATGCTAAAATATATGATACTTTAAAATAAAGTAACCAAGGATTAATCTCTGTGAACTTAAACTAATAAAATCCCTTATGGTCTAAGAATTATAACCTTGAACCATTTTCAATACACTATGGTCTGAACCCCGTGAACTTAAACAAGTAGAATCTATATTTGGAGTTGTATGACTCTAAACTACAAATTCTAACATCCTCTTAATATGATGTTAAACTAAAACCTTAAATCATATAAATTTGGGACTCCTCATGTGATGAATGTCGGATGATAGAAACCATATTCCTCAGCATATGATGATAAATTGTAACCTTACCCCATATAAATCGAGGATACCTCATATGACTGATAGAAGATGAACAAAAACTAATATACTCATATAATGACGATAAAATATAGCCTTACCTCATATAAATCCATTATTCCTCATGTGATGAATACGAGATGATGAAATCCAACATCCCCATCATATAACATTAAACTATGGCCTCACCAATATGAGATGATTTGATATCCTCACCAGGGGGGATGTCACCCCTCAAGTGTTATTATTCCACCACACTATTCTTTGGAGCTATGTATATCTTAACTCCCATACCTAATGGTATATATAGGGATTAATGGATCTAACATACCAGTCCCAACACCATCACCAACCTATTTCTAAGGCCTCTCCTAGGTCCAATTCACATGACCTTAAACTACATGAAACTGGTTTTAGGATTGCTTTGTATAGTACATGGCCTCTATTTCTCCTTATTCACATCAGTTTTAACTTCTTTTCACCACCCAAGATTCCACAAAATGCTTATACCCCTTCAATTACAAGCATTGTGACCTTAAACTATATGCATACAGACCCCCTATGACCCCTTATTCACATAGTTTACTTCAACCTATATGTTCCTGAAACCCAATTCACCCTTACTTTTTCATCACATCCCCACTTGAGATAACCGATCATTACCAGTGTTAGTATTAAAAAACACCATGTTATAGAACTACATGTGGCTTGATTATTATTCACATGTGATACCTAGGGATGCCTTAATCTCATATCCAAGGATTTTCCTCCATTTTCAACTCATTTTAGGGACTTTCCTCCATCACCATCATGATTAAATATTTTTTTAATTCATCTTGGAATTTTGTGTGGCAGAAGGTCACATTATCCATCCATTCATGTTGCTTTATCACTCTTCCATACCACACAATCCTCTTTAATTCATGAACTATCTTTGGTCTGAGCCTTGTTATCATAAACTAGTAGCATCTATAGTGTGATTTGTATTACTCTAAACCATAATTCCTAACATCCTTAGCACATGATGATAAAATGTAGCCTTACCCCATATAAATCTATGGTGCCTACTGTGATGATTATGGTATGATTAAAATCAACATCCTCAACACACAACATTAAACTATAGACTTATCCTATGTGATAAACATAGAATTACTCAAACAATAACCATGACATGATTCAATGTCCTTGCTCTGGAGGTAATCCCAAACTAGTTTTAGTCTTCTACCATGCCATGTTCCAGAACTATGTGTGACTTTATTCCCAATCCCATAGGATATGTTGTGACACACAGATCTCACATCATATGTGTAGCTCTAAAACTAACTCATTTCAAGTTATTTCCCCTTTGGTATTGGCTTGATCCTTTCCTACCCACATTTTCATCTTGTGTGTTTGAGTGCGTGGAAAGATATTCCCAAGTGAAATCAACATTCACTCCAGTAAATTCCTCACATCCATGTCAACACATCATGATTTATTTGATTTGGATAATTATCATCCACCCAATAAAAATAGGCTCCAAAATGGAAATTTTTCCTAGCCACACTGGCTCACCAACCATCCCAGACTCATATCATGAAGAATCCTCAATAACATATGGTGGTCCCAAATTTCAAACACTTTCAACATTCAATAATGAATGTTTATCCCATCCTTTACTAGAATTTGATTATAACTTCTATTTAAAACATGGTAAATAGTTTTTCCCCACACATCAGTCATTATCCCTTTACTATCCAAGTCTTAAAAGGCATGATATACCCTCATGGGACTTCCCCAGGTCAGTCACTTCGGACCCTTATTGTGTAGGTCCCCTAAAAACAACAGGAACTCTATACCACTTCTTTTCTCTCATATTGAGCATGTATCACATAGTCTTAGGATTATGGGGAGAAATTTTCCTATGTTTGGGACACATAGGTATATCTATCATCCGAACTCTATGACTATAAACTAGGAGTCTAGTTTTGAGCATCATGTCCTTAAACTATGTGCAAGTTATCTTGGGTAAGTTCTATGTGAAAGGCCTCCTTGGATCCTTATTCATGTAGAGTGACATATCTTTCATGCTATACCCAATCCTTGAAGACACACCACCCATGTTCCATGTATTATGACCTTAAACAATTTGTAATTCTTATTTAAAACTCTATAAGATTAAAAAATGAGTTTATTTATGACCATCACGATCTTAAACTATGTGTATATTTTCATAGGGAAATTCTATGTGGTAGGGCCTCCATGAATCCTTTATCACCTCAAGTGACCTCTCTTCTATTACATGCACACTCTCTAGAGACACCCCCCATGGTCCAAGCATTATAACCTTAAACTATTTGCAACTCTTAGCCTATGAATTATAACCTTATACTATATTCAACCCATGGACCAAGTATTATGACCTTAAACTATTTTTAACTCTTGTTCCACGTATCATTACATTAAAATATTTTTAACCCATGGTCCACATATTATGACCTTAATATATTTGCAACTCATGGTCCAATTTTTGTTACCTTAAATGATTTGTGATGTCTCGATATAACTGGTATGTTCTTAAATAGCCCAAGGAAAGAGCCAAATATGTATTTCTGGTATAAAACCTATACAGGAAACCTAAGACAAAATCAATCTCCCACCACATAGGTTACTCTGTGACCTAGAAAAAATAATTGACCTAAATAAAAAAGATATAAAACTAATGGGACCCACCTTGGGCCCCAAAAAAAACATGGTTGTGGTCACTAAACCTATCTATTCAAGAAAAAGTTACAGACAAATCACGTATCACTCTACCTAATGAGCTCATCTATGAGGATCCACCCATGAATTTATGATTTTTGTGTCCCACTACCTTGACTAAACAGGGTCTATTCATGATAGTTCACACTTCATGGTCACAAGATGCTAAAATATTCTATAAATTTTCTAATCACGTTATGTTAAACTATGTGATGCACCTTCTCATCATAAGATATTGGACTATATATTTAAAATCATTTCTACAATAAATTTAATTTCATACTCCTCATACTCATAGTACTATGTTAAATTGAAAAACATTTTAGGTCTTCGCCTAAGTGTCCCTTTTCCCCTTCAGTATTGGTCACCTACTAAACCATTCGAGTAATTATACCATAGATTGGAACCATAGACAATTCTCATCATGGAATATGATTCTTACCATTATTCAGACAGATTCTATTAATAAATGTTCTCAAAGCCTCAGTGGAAAAATTATGAGATTGTTCAATTCCATCCAAACAATCCATCAATTCAACCCCATACATAGTGTCTCCTTAAACATGGATATATATAATATTTCACATCTAGATGAGCCCCCTAATGAAAATAGTGTCTGGCCACACTAGCTCACCAATATTTTTGGGCACACACTCCAAAAGACATCTTAAAAATATTTTTTATGGGTCCAATCTTTTTAACTTTTTCAACAGTAGATCCTCATTTATTTGTCCTCATCCTTATAAAATTGATAAAGGATTCTACGTCTAGAACACGTTCAACAATCATCCTCCATCGTCACATCACCCCTTTGTATTCCAAATCTAAGGCATCTTGATATTTTCTCTTCATCATTCCCCTTTATTCGATTTGAATTAAATTACCTAGAAGTACCTCATTTGTTCACTAGATCACATTGAAAAATAAAATTGGTTGTACAATGAACCCCATTCTTGAAAAAAATTATTTTGGTCAGAATACTCCCAATGATTAGTAAACTAATCAGATCCTAAGTAGTAGAACCTTTTCTAGAACTCTCATATAATTTATAGATATTCTATTTGTATCTTTTTTCCCACACTAATCATGAATCATGTGGGATTATGGATTTAATATTGATTTTTTCCTTGATATGATAGATATATAGTCAAAAGAGACCATTTAAGCATACATGAAATTAAAAAAAACATGTCTAAAAAGCTTGAGATGTTCGTTCACACATCAGAGAATCTATTTTATTCCAAATAAAGAAAAATAACCCTAAAGTTTGGCACCTGCAATGAAGTGCACTAGCTTATCCATCCTCTTCCGATTAGCCTCCAAGGTCTGATGTCGTTCATCCAACCCAACTGTTTCCTCCTCAACAATAGATAAATATTCATTGAAATGAATTCATATTTCCTCCTATTAATCGTTTCATTAATCTTCCATATATGCTTACCCTACTTACCTGGCCCTGGCTTCTGGTAACCACTCCCTTAAATAATCGATGGTCTCTATCTCAATGCTGATAGTGGACGCGTTCTCTTTCACTTTATCCTCCAACCACATTATGTCCTTCTCATATACCTAAATCACCTTAATACCTTCATATTTCTCTTTGTACCAAGACAAAATAAGTTCTTTATGCTCTTTATATACCCTCTTATTGATATTGTCATGGGATATCGCATGGAGAGCACAAGCACCAACCCCCCCCCCACACACACACCTAGTTCCCAGGTTCAGCAACTAGTGGGAAAGGTACCCCAACCAGCTCACTGAATCTACATATGTGGTGTGGGTGATGAAATTCCACATGCATATCCATGCCCCACACCAAAAAATATGTTTACATTTGGTGATTTCATACCCAAAATCATCAATATTCTCAAGTGGTGCGGTCTCGTACTCTGAAAAATCCTTGCAGACAATACCAGGAAGATCCTCCTTGGGGAACCTTTTGGATGGGCTTGGATCCATTATTATAGGATTTATTCCTTGGTTTGACTCCTCACTGGAGGTTGAAACTTCACTATATCTAAGTCTTACCTCCCTCGCATCCATACCAGTATCCACAATGGGTTTCACTCTAGATATTAGGGATGATTCTCTCTGATTGGATGGGTCTTTGAGAGTTGTCATTGTCACTGGAGAAATATCCCCAACTTCCTCAACCATGCCTGATTCTTGAGGATGCACAATCTTGATCACTATTTCATACAAGTGTAGGGAATCTATCTCAACCTATAACAACAGACATGTTTGACATGACTTGTGAAAGAAAATGAGACTTTTGTAGGGTGAAATATTGATTGATATAGACATCCAGAGTCTCGAATGGGAATTCCAACACAAAATACCCTTCAACACATGTGGGAACCCTAATTTCTTCTATGAAACCTCTTATAACTATATATACATAAGTTGTATTAGATATAAAGACATGTTAGTATGGTGTAATCAGATAGCTTACAAATATCGGTATGCACGAAACACAAAGTCTTAGACTGAGGGAGAAATAATATCTCAATGATGAGTCACCCTGGGAGACTCACCATTTCACTATTGGGAGACTTCATCGCTCAGAAGTGATCCCCCCCCCACCCCCACCCCCCTTAAATAATCAATATGTACATAGAATCAACCTCCTACAAGGTTGCCTCTCCCATTGAGGCCTCAAAGTTAGAGTTTAAAGAAATAGATTATGAGGTGGAATCCCTAGTACTCATGGAGGTACATTCTTCATTAGTATAGGCCCCTTTGTCCTAAAATGATTCCTAAATTAGTCAAAATCATAGGTTAGAGGCATTTCTTTAGAAAGGAAGGTGAAAGTTGGTTGATAAATTGATAGACCAAAATATTACCTTTCTTGATAGAGGCTCAGTCACGTCATACTCCTCAAGGGTGATCTCTCTTCTTTATCACAGGATTTATAGTTAAATGTTAGATAACCAAGACTACTCACCACTGGAGTCATGTGCTTCTTCACTAGTAACTTCCCCTTCTTGGTCTGATACATCAGAAAAACATTCATCATCAAGGATGATGCCGAATATTACTAACACCTTGAGAGTGAAGGGATCACCCTACCCTATCTAGTGTGAGAATGTGTCCATCACATTTAGGTGATAAATCCTCTCCTGAAAGTTCGTATGGTTTGTTATTCTGGTGAGCCAAATATATGGAAGATCGATCCCACCCTAGGTATGTTTTCACCACATATACTCCACTATCTATGACCTCCATAATCACTCCCATTCCATCCAAAAATTAGAGAGTAAAAATCATCTGATAGTTATTCTAGGGATAATAATTTCTTCCCTAGAGACTCCCTAGATTGGCTCACCCATGTATGGAATCTTTCTTCTTCCTCATATGGTCACCTCTTCAATATCCCTTTCCCTCAATAAGATGGAGGCCTGATAGTCACCTGAACACCCTCCACTATTTTTTCACCAAGGGTTCTCAAGAAGTGTCACATTCCTAGAATTTAATCCCACCTACCACCTAGATACTTCATTGGTATGCTCGGTTTCACCATCCCTATAACCTTTTGGCACATAATTGCATCTCGGAATGTCACCACCTAGTCACTAGCATAAGTATGAGGGATGCAAGATTTTGGAGTGTCCAGTTGTAATATTATTATTTCCCCATTACCTTCATCCAAAAACATCCCCCCATAGTTGATATAGGATATAAGGATGTGTCTCCTCATTCACCCCAGTGTATACTTAATTTTTTGATTTTTGGATGCATCTAAAATGCTGAGTCAATCCGGATGGGGTGTACAGTTTGCATTATATGTTCTCATAAATCCTTACGATCAATATTATACCCTATATGGCCTGATGGTACTCCCTTTACTCCAAAAAAACCCTATATATTTTCATCCATATCACCATATGGGGTAGGAAAAGGTATGAAAATTAAATTCCCCAAATTTCCAATGCTTGTCATCACCCCGGTCTCATCGAGTCTTATCGGTCTAACTCCAAAAAAATAAGAAGGGAAGGGAGAAGTCTACAATTAAAAAGAAAAACCAGATTAATGAGTTAACACCCTCTGAATTGAGTTGTGAACCATTTATGCAAGAATTTAAAGGTCCCAGAAAGGTGATTGGGCCTACCCATTCTCACAATAAAACCTAGTTGGTGGTAGATTCTGGCTAATACTGATATTCCCAAGTTGATAATATTCTACATTTCTAGGATTTCTACCATTAATAATGTCTCTACTCATAAACCCATATGTGTATACCTGACCAGAATCATCCAACCTCTAATAAAAGTGGATAGGTATGTCATGTAAAAAATCTCTAGATGTGAGTTACTCATACTATAAACCCACTCCCAGTATTTTCCTTCCTCTAGTATCAACTAGTATGATCCAAGTCTCCTCCTAATCCTTTATAATAGTCACTTTTTTTATCAGATCTGTATCTTCTCTATTGACAAATTTAAGAACATGACCATCCATTTTTTTAATGGGATATACTTTTAGAACACAGGTAGATAACCCCTAACTGCTTCCAACTGATCCAGGAGGGTGGCATCTATGATTAGAAACTAATCTTTTTTTTCGAGTCATTATACATGGGAAAAAACTCATCCTAAAATTATCCTATCTTGGGGATCCCACTGATGTAGTGCAGATCCCCAAAATATAATCCATACTTCCCAATGATAGAGGTGTAAGGTATTCATGTTTGGATACCAACAACTAAAAAGTATTAGAAGTAACTCATCTTGATGATACACATGGGATTGGGATTTCCATAATTCATAATATAACCCCAAATAGAGCAGTTCATCCTCACACTCTTCACAAGTGAAGCATACCCAGTACACCCATGCCCAATCATCATTGAATTTTCCCCCAGCTCACAAATATGAATCATTATCCCAACCCAAATCATTTTAAGGGATATCTTCAATAATGATTTAATAGTGTTAAGGGGTCTGATTGGTCATAGTTTGTTCCCCAATAACCCCTCTTGTCCACACACATAAGGTGTAAATAACAGTGACTTCATGTTCCATGGCTGCGTGGACTCCGGCAGTAATATTTTTGTGTCTAAGATCATCATGGAAAGAAAACCAAAATCTCAGCATGTTCATCTCCATGTATATAATAGAAACATCATCCTATATCCTAAATTTGTAAATTGGTAGTCATTATCTAAGAATGTATCCCCTCTAGGACTCTTTCAACAGGTCCTAAAGCACTTCATTTTCAGAAACAATTCTCCTAGCTCAGGAAATTTTATGAATTTCCACCATCTCTGTCCTCTATGTAGTGGTAGCAGTAGAAACAAGTTCATCTTGTTCTACCATATCATTGTGATTCCAGAAATTTAGAAATGATGGATCATGAAACACTATAAATTCATAAAATTTTAGTATTCTTGTGCAACTATATTTATGATCATGAAAATCTATGTCTATGAATAAATAATTTTCATGTAAATGTGAATTGAGTGAACTTCACAACTGAATAAATCAAGAGTTCACACAAATTGGTGGAGTTCCATGAACTAGAGTCTTCTTATAAATAATGAAAATCTAGAGACCATACATGTCCCCTTCTCCCTATTTATATGAATTCGACCTCTAGGTTTGCATGCTCATGTATCAATGTTTCATTATTGAACAGGATAGTTTTGCAACACAATGAAAACTCAACCCATGTTTCATCATTTTCCCTTGGAACTGATGTATCTAATCCCCATAAACTCCAATTACAAGCGGGAATTTTCCACAGAAATGTTTCTTTTCTTCATATAAGGTGGTTTTCCTTAAAACAAGATCATCACCTTACATAAGAAACCGTTCTGAATCATCCCTGATGGTTGTATATAAATATAATGTTTTACAGACAAAATACCCTCTTAGAATGCAAAGGACTTACGTAAAAAAGGATCCATATAGAGGACCTTGTTCCACAGGCACCTAGGATGGAAAACATTTCATGAAATATTGGACCCTTTCAAACTACCTTGAATTTAATGTGAACCAATTACATGCAAAAGTCACCAATGAACCATTTACTTCCACACCACCCTCATTATAGTAAAGGAACAAAAGTCATGTAACATGTTTTTTGAGACATAGGGATATTTGGGAACCAATGGACACCCATTATGGCTATAAATAGAACCTTCTCCAATTATTAGGGGACAATTCTTGGAGATGAAGAATCTAATCATGATCACACAACCCAAACTTATGTGTTGATTACGCAGCCCTAGACTTTATAGAACCCCAAAGGTAGAAACCATGCATTATTGAACTCACATGGGCCCCAAATTAGCATGTCACATGTTTGATACATCCTCGCACAACCTCCCTTAAAGTCTACATGGGTGCATGCAAGATGAATTTTCTTCATGCAACTCTAGGGCCCACGTAACTCCAGTAGTTTCATGCACTTATTCCCCTTATTTCTATGGCTCATAACTACACTAAACCCCACATTTTTTCAAATTTATTTGTATTAAAAATAGTATACTTTCATGAAAAAACATATTGTTCCTTGACCCAATGACTCCTATGCTTCAAGAGCAGACTAGGCCATTACCTTACCTTCTACTATTAAGCATTGGTACCATGATTCCTTTTTCTTCTAATAATAGGCACCCTGACATCGAGACCCTTGATTTCCACTCCTACATAGTAGGTTTTACACCATGCCCCACCCATATGTGAATGAAAAATATACACATAAGTCCCTATGGTTGAATCTTCATGGTAAAATTTCGACATTTCCTAGTAGAGATACCTTTTTCCGGATCTTCCTATACTAGCTTGAAATAGACTCCCTGGGTAAGGACCTTTCAACATTTGAGCAATATAACATAAAACTACATAGCTCAAAATCCAAGTTATATGATTTCAAACTGCATGACAATTTCTTCATCACATTACATGAAATTTTATCCTTACCTTGTGTGTTGTGCATAGGATTCCCCATGTATGATCATCATGTTATTACACTCCTACCCTCCCCTGGGATGTCACCCTTATGCTAGCACCCCCAAGAAACTTTCATGTGTTTTCCCCATACCAACCCTTATTGATGATCCTTTCATGACATGAGAATTTATGACATCTAAATTTAACCTACATGTAGAAGTGGTCATTGTATTATAGGTAGGGATTGAATCCATAGGTACCAAATAAATAACATTGAGACACTCAGATTTTTTGGGAGGCTTGGCTATGATGTGACCAACATTGGTGTTGATTTAAATTGTGAAACTAAAATACTAGAGTACAAAAGAGTTTTATTTTAATTTAAGAATAAAAACATAATTATTTTAATGTAAATAATTAATGAAGATGATTTTATCCTATTTTTTCCTTAGAGAATGATTAGATGTATTTATTTTCTTATAAAATTTTAGATCATCTATTCAAGATTGATCCAAACAATGAGGTAAATATCCAGAACCATTCACAAATTTAATAATTACACAATTCCAATTTTAATCACCAATCTACTTAGAGGATCACATAAATGTTCACTATAATTAATTAGAGAGTAATATCTCTCAAAATGTGCCATCGTTAAAGTTAGAGAAGATGAAGAAAAAAATAACGCATCAGATGAAAATATTAATATAATGAACTGATTCAAATATAAATGAATAAAAAATAACATCTAATTCATCCCCTTGATACTCCCTTAGATTCCATTAATTAAATTCTCTCAATGGAAGAGGGAACAATACTCATGAGGGAATAATTGAAGAAGGAACAAAAAAAAGAAATAACGAACACTCCACCATTGTGAGAGGAATTTCACAATAGTTAGTGTGAATAAATTCAAAAATTGATTAAATAGTATCAACATGTTATAGAAAATTAATTAATATATTAATTAGAATAATAATAAGAACAAATTTTATTAAAAAACAAAGGTGAATGGAAAACTTACATGAGAAAAAAAGAACATGCAATTATAAAATGAAATCATAACATTACAATTGAAATAATAAAACATATACCCCCAATTCCTTCACTTCCACACCTTAAATAGGAATTTTGGGTCCTATGGTCGATACCCTATCAATAAATTCCATCTCATTTAATTAGGATAGTAAAATGTGGGTGATAAATTAAAGGAAATTATAATTTTCAATGTTGACCAGAACATTCAGGTTAGATTCACCCCCCACCATTTAGTGTAGAAATATTACATTGAATACGGCATAATATGGGATGGTCATAGAAGATAAATATCTTTTTCCATGTTTCCTCTAATATCATTAAAATTTTCATTCCAATTTAATCATTCATTAGGATTTTATGCTCGAAATGGTTAGTGATTTTATGGGCCCATAAATCTGGCCCATAAATTAATCCTTAAATTGGGCACCTTAGATATCCTTCAAAACATTAGAATTATCTCTCTATAGAGTTTAATTAAATAGTCCCCATAATTTTCTCTATCTATAGTTAAAATTTGAGCTTCATTAGTCTTTAAATGTGGTCTCCACTTTTATTTGATGAGCCTGAGGCCCATTATGATTTGATCAAAAATTTCTACATCAATGTCCAAAAATGACCATCTTCCATTATGATTCATCAATTAATCCAAAAATAAATATATTTTTTAAATTAAATTGATCAATCATATACCAAAATATGAAATTCAAATAATAAAAATAATTAATTCCACAATATGATGACTAATTTTTCCCAAATTGACAGACTTTAGACATGAATTGCACAATGATGTAAAATGAAGTTCAATTTATAAAATGCACTAAAACCAAAGTTTGTGGATATTGAAACAAATTAATATTTAAATATAAACAATTAATATTATCCTCTTTCATTGTCTAATCACCCCCCCCCCCCCAACTTGAGTTTTTCTATTCTTGATAAAAAAACATCTCAAAAATATGAAATTGAATTCCCTTTTTAAAAAACATTTTAACATACAATTCTCACCAAATGACACCATTCCAAACAATCATGAATCGTATCAAAATAATTTCACCCAATTTATTTTCAAAAGAATACCCCAATCCCAAAAACTTGACTTTGTTCAAATTTATTGACACATTTTATCCAATTTCAATTAAGCATGATGATGTGTTGTGCATCACAATAGATATGGGGCCCATTTTCTTAATCAATGAGAAAAATGCTACTGCTAAGTAGTAATCACATTAAAAAATAAGATGATTATCATATTTTTTATTTTTTATTTTTTATCACTTTTATTTTGTTTATTTTTTTGTTTTTTAACAATAATATAGGTGAAAAGACCAACTCTGAGGAACACAACAATAGAGTCATGATCCCTAAGTTCCAAACTCCCTAAATATTTCCAACTTTTTTCTCTACAATAGATATGTAAAACTTAACTCTGTGAAAGAAAACTATGGAATCATGACACCCAAGTGTTGGATTCCAGTCATTTGGATGAAACATTTCTATACAAAGTATTTGTTTTCATTTAATTTTAGGTACAAAAATTAAACTAAAAGTGGCCCCAAACCCTATTATATGATTAAAGGGGCCCAAGAATTCAAAATTAAACTCAAAATATAATGTATTTTCATTTTTATTTTTTGATTTAATGGATTAAAAAGTAAACACTAAAAAATCACATTGAAAACCCACAATTAACTATGATCATGAACATAAATGTTCATTAAAATCTTAATCATGGTAATAGAAATCATTTGATGTTTAGTTTTCATGTTTGAAAAGTGTACTATCATGTTCAAGGTAAAATAAAGTTATGATAAAAGTCCAAACGGTTTTTTAAAATCATAGATTTTCACTTCCCCAAACATAGGATGATAGAGCCCTTAGTATTGAAAGAGAAGAGAAGAGTGAGATCGTAGTTTGTAAGGAAGGATGGGATATGTGATTTAAAATGATATCATGGAACAAAACCCCATAGTTTGAATTCGATGACCCATCAATAAGTAATTTATAACTTTGTCTTCATTTCACAAATAGAATACTTGGAGATGATTACATGTTAGGTTTGAACTTTGGAAGGCAAATGTTCCATTTGAAAATACTAAACAGCTTCAACTATTAAATATCACACATAAGAAACATTAGATCAAATTAGAAACCCCACTAGGGTTACCTTGAAAAAAAATACAAAAAATAAAAATAAAAATCAATTCATAAGTTGGTATTCCTCCCATAAGTCACTTATTTAAAGTCGTTAGCTTGACTTGGACCCCCTAACTTACCAATTATCAATTTTTAACATTTTCACAATTTCATTGTTCACCACTTATATAAGTTTGATATTGAGACTATGTTTAGAATATTTTTCAATTACAAACATATGTGCTATAATGAGTGGTAAAATCAAGTGAATATTATAAATTGTAAATCCAATTGATTTTGTAGTCTTTCCTAAGACATCAAGGTTTAGTTCCCATTTTTGGGTTTTAAGAGAAGAATTAATGAAAACCATAAGGTCTTAGTTACCACATATGAAGGTATATTTTAGTGGGTAAGGATGGACTATAATTTTGAGTTTGGGTTGATTGAAATTTCATAATGAAGATGGGAAATTGGAATCAAAATTAGTTTATTCTCAAAAAAAATTAGAAATAATTAGTACCTTATAAAAATATGATTAATTCCAAAAATTGTTTAGTTGAATACCAGAAATGGGTATGGAATCAATATTTGTGATATATCTTAATGGTTCAATGATTGGTGGTCCTAAAAACTCTAAATGGGGATATATTGAGAATATTCCATCCATGAAGACAAATTTACCTCTTTTGAATATAGAAAATAAATTTCCACTAGATTTAATGACCCTTCAACAATTCCTTGATCCTATGATTCTATCACAAATCCTACGGTTTTTTATTCATTAAATTAATGAGGGGTTTATGTGTAATATTATTCATCTATCAATATTAATGAAGGGATGTTATGAGTGGTAATGGGGTCCATAACCTTTTTAATGCCTTTTAGTTTTTATCTCAATGATGAAACTTCCAAATTCATTTTCTCCATTTATTCACAAAATTGATTATGTAATTTCTGAGGAACAGGTTTGGTAGGAGTTTGAACATCATGTAATTCCCTAATATTGATCTATTCAACCATGTTTGAGAGGGATATAAATTTAACCTTTAAATATTCATCATCCCAATGATTGTACATCTCATTGTGTGTGGGTAATCATTCATGGATTGATCAGAGAAATTATCTATGTTAGGGTCTTCCCAATATTATTTTCCCATTTGTTTCCAAATTTGGTTTATGTTATGGTATTTTTTAAGATACTACATTAGAGTAGTATGAAATATGGATTTGATATTCTTTATACAAATACAAATAGAAAGGGAAAAAGATAAGATAAATTGGGGTGATAATAGAGAATTTTAGTTGAGAAAAGGATGATAGTGTCTAAGATAACTTACTTAGGTCCCTAGAAACAGCACCAAAAATTGATGACACCCAAATTTAACCAATAGGTAGAATAGATCATTGTATTATAGGTATGGATCGAGTCCATAGGTACTAAAGAAGTAAAATTGAGACACTCATATTTATTTGGAGGTTTGGCTATGAAGTGTCCAACTTTGGTGTTGATTTCAATTGTGAAACTAAAATATTAAAGTACCGAAGAGAATTATTTTTATTTAAGAATTAGAAACAAAATTATTTTAATGGAAACAATTAATAAAGATGATTTGATCCTAGGTTGTTGTAATGGAGAGATTGAATGTATTTTGTTTCATAGAAAATTTCATATCACTAATTCAAGATGCATCCAAACAACAAGGTAACTACCCAACATCAATAATCAATTTAATCCTTACAAAATTATATGGATAATCACAAATTAAATTATAAGGTCACTTAAATTATCACTACAAGTAATTGGATCTTACCATCACTCAAAAAGTGTCATCGTTAATGTTTGAAAAGATGTTGAATTAATTAACTCATCGAATTGAAATATTAAAATAATGAACTATTTAAAATATAAATGAACAAAAAATAACATCCAATATATCCCCTTGATACTCACTTTGATCAACCCCTATGAGTTTTATCCCTACATTTATTTTATTCTCTCAATGTATGTGGGAAGTAGGCTCAAGAGGGCAGAATTATATAAGGAAAAAATGAAATAACGAACACTCCACCGCTGCATGAGGAATTTCACAATGGTTGGTGTGAATAAATTTATACCCTGATTAAATGGTATAACATGTTAATAAAAAGTAATGAATAAATGAATAAGAAGAAGAATAATAAGAATAATAAAAACTTTTATTAAGAAATGAATGTGAATAAAAAACGTACATGACAAAAAATGAACATGCTATTAAAAAATGAAAGCATAACATTACAATTGAAATAATAAAACATCTACACCCATTTCCATCACCACCACACCCTAAATAGAAATTTTAGGGTAATTGGGTTGATCAGACATAAATATTTTCCATCCTATTTAATTAGGATAGTAAAAAGTGCGTGAGAAATCAAAGGATATTTGACTTTTCAATGTTGATTAGAAAATTCCGACCATAAGTATCCCCCTAAACAACATGAAAATATTACATTTAATATGGCTGAATATTGAATGGTTTTATAAGAAAAAAATATTATTACATGTTTCCTCTAATATCTATCAAAATTTTATTCCAATTGGGTCATCAATTTAGATTTTATTCTTGAAATTGTGGGATGGTTTTATGGGCCCTGAAATCTAGCCCCTAATTTAATCCTCAACTTGGGCTCACTGGATATTCTTGAAAACTAAATAAATAGATCACACCATAGTTTAATTAAATTATCCCCATATTTTTCTCTATATACTATAAAATTTTTATATTTATTGGTTTTGAAATGTGGGCTACGGGTTTATTTGATGGGCCCAAAGTCCATTATGCTTTTATAATAAATTTAGGATTCAATATGCAAAAATGTCTATCTTACCTTATGATTCATCCATTCATCCTAAAATAAAAAATATTGCATTAAAATCATCCAAACATATACCAAAATATCAAATCCAAATGATCAAAACAATGAAGTCCACAATTTGATGATTAATTGGGCCCAAATTGACACACTTTAGACTTGAATTGCACAATGATTTGAAATGAAGTTCAGTTTATAAAATGACCTAAAACAAATGTTTATAGACATTGAAACACTTGAATATTAAAATATAACCAATTAATATTATCCTGTTTTAGTGGATAATCAATAATCCATAACATATGAAGTTAAAATGCTTGTATCTGTCCCCACTACAAAAAAAAACCTATACCGACAAAAATTTATTGACAGACAATACATGTGTTGGTAAAAATGAGAAATTCCAAAAAAATATATTAGGTATTATTGGTATTGATTTTAAGAACCAACACTTATTTTTACCACTAGATATATATATTGGTACTGATCATTTAACACCAACAAATATTTTTCCAATAATTAAATCTGTTGTTTTATCATAATAATACCAACATTTTTTTCCAACACTTGAATCTATTGTTAATAATAACTATTAGCAAAAAAACGTTTATCATCAATGAAATCTATTACAATAAACCATTCGATGATAATAACCAATTAAGGGAAACCATATTTTTTATATAGATTATTATTTTTATGACCAAAGTCAATATTAAATTTTAATGGATTTATAAAAAAAATATTTAATACTGCTTGTATTTTCCAATTTTTTTCATTTAATAAACAATTGTGAATAATTTTATTAAAAAATTAAATTATGATATATTAATTTAATAAACATAATAATTAAAATCATGGTAATAGATAAAAAAATAACAAACATAATTGAAATATAAGTAATTAAAAATTGATATTCAGATATTGAAAATTTATTTTATATTATAAAACAAAAATATTAATTTTTATAAAATTTTATATTCATTATATAATAATTAAATAAGTAGTTACTAATGGGTAATTACATATAGAGTTTTTATATATAATAAATTATTATATATTATATTTATTTAATATTACAAAATTAATAATTTATATACATATATATATATATATATATAGTATCTTTAGAGACATCTGATAAAATTGGAACGATAAAGAGAAGATTAGCATGGCCCCTGCGCAAGGATGACACACACAAATCAAGAAATGGTCCAAATTTTTAAGAAATAAAATTTAAAAAAGGATATATATATATATATTGATAATATTTTTAATTTAAAATATTAAATATAATTTTATATTTTTATTTATGTAATTTTTTTAATTTGTTATTTTTATACACATATTTTCTACCCACACCAACAAATACCACCCCTGATCGATCATGGGCTTCAATCCATCAGCATCAATCCCCCATTTCCTCTTATTTGTAACTTAGCTTTAATTCTCTCGGCCGTATGCTCAATCAACCATGTTCCTAAATCTTTTGCACCATATTTTCCGTCCAGATTCACCTCTATGCTTCAATACACCCCCGAAATCTACCCCACTCATGAGAAATTCCCCTCATTTTTCAATCATTAGGGTGTATTTTCCCTTATCACAATCCATTTTGATTCCTTATAAGGTATCGTGAAAACCTTAAACTCTCTACTTGTTGTTTCTTGGTAGTTGTTTCCCATCAGCTATGATTTTTTGGCATTTGGTTCATTTCATATCCTCTTATTCTTATCTATAAGTATTCTTCTACCCCCCCCCTCCCCATCCCATATTCTACTTCAATATTGGTTATTTTAATTTGAGATATTATTTTATTCCACTTCTCTAAAAATCTAAATAAATAAATGAAAAATAAGTATTCACTTTTAGTTTATTATCTCTTATAGTTTGAAGTTTATTGTTTTAGTTTACATGTTAAATAATTGTACAATCTATATTAAATTTTAATATGATTTATAAAAAACTTGTTTTATTATTGTGTTTAATTTTTTTAAAATTCAATAATATAAAGGAACCTCCATAATGAATATATTTAGTGATAATATTTGGGTGAAGTTAAGGATAACATCTCATGATTATTTAAGTGTCGTATATTTATTCCTCATTGATATTGATTTTTAAACTTCTATTATGGATAACGTGATTTTATGTCCATGTTGAAGTTGTGATAATTGACATTATTTGAATTGAGATGTTGTGAAATCTCGTCTCATTATAAAATAAATGGATGTCGATTATCAAAAATATATGTGTAATTTTCATGGGGAGTTGATGTTCAATGGTGATAATAATATTTTTGTGTTGAAAAATATATTTCTTCAAAAGATGATATTCTGGACATGTTGGGGGATGCCTTCAAATTTTATAAACCAAAAAAACCTTGTCATTTATTTCTAATGAGGAGCAAACATTTTTAAAATTAGTTGAAGATGTTGGGAAACCATTACACGCCTCATGTGAATAATTTACTAAAATATATTTTATTATTGAAATGTATCATCTAAAATGTTTACATGGGATCCATGATATAGAAATTGATGCACTTATAAAACTGTTTAATAGAGCCCTTCCCAATTATTCTACATTACCTTGTTGTAAAAAATATATTATTCAAATATATCTTCCTTTTATGTGATTTTATGATTCAAAAAATCCCTATTTTTATTCTAACAAGTTTATAATAAGTGTTTTATATTATATTTATCTTACATTGTGTGTTTGAGTGTTTATATTATGGTATGAAATTATTTTATCATATGAGATTTGAAGATCATATTCAGTTGTTCAGAATCAGAAAGTGTCAGGTAATTCTTCATCTTAAAAAGAATGGTTGATTCTCTCAATATAGATCTCTCATTAGAATGGGATTTTAAAAGGGTATTATCTTTTGAAATAAATTTTTATATCAATAATTAGATGAAGAAAAGTAATTGTTACATCACAGTAACACTTTAACTTATGATAAAAAATTATCTTATGCTACATTGAAGATAGTTTATCTTATGAGGAAAATCTGCTTTATCTTTCGAAAGTTATCTTATTATTAAAAATACTTTTAATAGATATCTTAAAAATATATGGTATTACAGAATTCCATGATTACTTTTTTAATCTCTTGATAATTAATTTCATACCTTTAGAGCGCATCAAAATAATATTATCCATTTAAGGAAAGATTTATCTGCACAAGGATTTCCATGAATAGAAAGATTCAAAGAATGAGAATATCTCAAAATTCATGATCGAAAATGAAATTATATATTTGGAAAGTGCAGATGCATAATCTTATTAACCTGTCTTTTCAGAATCTCTACATGTCACATTCGACCATTAGAATTATCTCATGTTCAATTTCAAACAAGATATAAATAGTTTAGTCAGTATCAGTTAAAAAATGGAGTATGGAATAAAAATCGATTGAATCCTAACAAATTTAAAAATATTGGATTCATGTACATAGAGGAAACCAAAAACTTTCTATGATTATAAGTTATATCTGTTGCACTTAATATCATCCCAAGCTTCAATTTGAAGTTTATCATTCTATCGGGATGAATCTTTATATATTGTCAGTTTCTTCTTGCAACATTGTATTGTAAACATTTCACTCAAATTTTCTATATATTTTATCATGTCCTCACTCAATTCAAGAGTGTGTTTAAGTCCATGGATTGGTTTTTTAAAGTGAGTTCCTGGTTGAAATATCTTGGACCTTTTTATTAATTTATAGCTTCTTTCACTCATTTGGGAACCCCTAATAAAAAGTTTTTTATAGTGAAAATCACCATGCTTGAATAGTAGAGTGTTAGTGGAGTGAACTATGGGATTTTTTATCCCATAACCACTATAAATCACTATGTTCAATTCAATTTCCACATATTTTTATATTTTTTTACATATAGTCTCAATGAAATGATTTAACTTTCATAATTCAAATAAGGTTGTCTGATATTTAATAAATTTTTTAAGAACTCAATTCACCACCCCCCCCCCCTCTTGAGTTATTCAGTCATTCATTATCTTGGATGACAATTGGTATTTGATCTTATGACATTAGAGTTCAAAAATTTCAAAAGTTGAATTCCAAAGATCAATTTCTAAATGGATGATACAACTAATAACCATGAATTTATGTCAGTGGTTAGAGCTATGTACTTCAATGGTGGGAATTATGGTTGTAGGAAAGTTCATATGATCATTTATTAGAAAAATATTGGTATGAATGTCTATCTAAAAGTTGTTAATCCCTACAAGATTCATAAAACAGAACCAGAAACATGGTATGTTGCATCTGATGAAAATTAAAATTTGAATTCCAATGATATGAATTTTATTACCAGCAGGTTAGGACCCGATGAGTTTAAAATGATCTCTCAATTTCAGATATCACATGAAGTGTGGACCACTATAGCATTTCATCTGAAGGCACTGACTATATGAAATCTCTTAAAATGATACAAAAATGATTAAGTTCGAAACTTTCAAAATGGATGAAGGAGAGAGAATTTCTCAATTAAATGGGAGACTCAGTGGTATTGTAAACAACATTGCTTATCTCATAATTCTGGTCATTGAACCTAAACATGAATTAAAAGTTCTAAGAGTATTACCATCTAAGTGGAGTATAATCTTAGCTTCTATCATACAATCTATGGAAGTAAATAAATTCAAGAT
The DNA here is from genome assembly GCA_963277665.1 of Viscum album. Classification (NCBI taxonomy): domain Eukaryota; kingdom Viridiplantae; phylum Streptophyta; class Magnoliopsida; order Santalales; family Viscaceae; genus Viscum; species Viscum album. The sequence goes on from OY728127.1 coordinate 279,806,546, forward strand.
AAAAGATCTCATCAGAACTCTCATGATGTATGAATCTGAAATAAAAATTGGAAGAGAAGATTATAAAATTATCAAGATGGAAAATGCTAGCTTGAAAGTATCTACTTCTAAAGATTAATGAAATAGAAAAAAAATGTACAAATCTCAGAAGCATCTAAAGAAATAGATTTATCAAGAAGATATGAATCAAATGATTATCTCTCTCAATTTTCATAAAAGTTCATAAAATTCTATAATAAGAGGTTAGGTTTTGGAAGATCCTTCAAAATGAAAAAAAAAGTGAGTTGACAACTTCAAAGAGTTGAGATTCTCTAAATTTAAAATGTTGGGACACATAAAGCATTGTTTTCCAAAAATCAAAGACGATAAGAAGACAGAAAATAAATACATTGAAAATACTAGATATAAGAATTCTAAGAAATCTATTAAGGCCATCTGAATTACTTCTAAAGATTCTATTGAAATCACGTCATCAAAATCAGAAGATGATGCTGCAAAATAAAAGGCCAACATTTTTTTAAGGAACAATTGGATGAGTTACATTATTATTACTATTCTGGGAGTTAACATGAATCAAAAAATGAATATTTCACATATAAGGAATAAAATTAGTACTTCACTATGTTAGAAATCAAGTATTAAATACTGAAAAATAAAAAAATCCCTTCCAAATTCTTATAAAAAAATTGTTAGTGAAGAGGAAAATCTGAACAATCTGAATTTAGACCTAAAAATTCATTTGTAAAAAGAAATTGTGTCAAACACAAAATAGGTCAAAAAAATTGATAACCTAAAGGAGGGGAAATTTTTCAAAGATACTACAAGTGTATTTACAATATCAAAAGATTATTTAAACAAGATTCTAGGTAAAAATCAACATAAAAAAGATACTTTTTGAATTGGAAGCCAAGGAGGAAACCCTAAAATTTATATAAATTTTTTTGTGTCTTGATCCAAAAACAAATACCTTCCCAAAGTTACTTATTTTCATTATATTGAAATATGACATTTTTCCAATATTTTTTATTTGAAAAATCCTCATGTTTATGGAAACAAATTTTTTTTTCCTTAAAATTATTTTCAAAATTGGCAATATTGATTTCTGGAAAACAGAAGAAGGTTTGGAATCCAAGATCTCTTATAGATAACATGTCCGAACCCAAAATAATTTGGGTACCAAAGAATTATTTAGTTTGATTTTTCATTGTAGGTAAATATCTATATGAACAGCAATAAAAAATGGTTTATCGATAGTGGTTTTTCATGGAATATTAGTGAAGAATACTCGAATTTTCACTTTCTATCCAATTTAGAGGGAGGATATGTCATGTTTTGAGACAATGAAAAAAGAAATAAATGTCTCAAGTTTGATGTCTTGAAGCAAAACTTGATAAGTATCTATCAACTTTCTGATTATGGTTATTCTTTTGATTTTTCTAACAATTTCTACTTAGTTTTTAAAAATAAATTCCTCATATTTAAAGCTCCGAAAATAGACAATGTTTACATATTGGATCTTAATTCTCAGTGTAGACTAAATTTAAACTATTTAAATGTGGAAAATAAGTAATCATAAATTTGGAAAAGAAGGCTTCAACATAACAATGTTCATTCCTTGATAAAATTTTCTAAAATACATTTGATTTCTGATTTTTCTAATCTTAAATTGGAAAGAAAGAAGTTATGTGATGTATTCAAAATGGGTAAGCATCACAAGTCATCTTTCAAACAAATTAATTAATTTTCTACTTCTAGACCTATTGAGCTTATCTATGTGGATTTTTTTGAACCTAATATAAATTAAAGTCCTACAGGTAAATCCTTTTTTATGTTTTAGTTGAATATTTTTTAAGATTAATTTTTTTTTTACATTTTAAGACTTAAAAGTGAAGCTTGTTCTATTTTTATGGATTTTTGTAAATTGTGAAAAATGAAAAATATATCAAAATCATGTCTTTTAAAAGTGATCATGGAGGTTAATTTAATAATCATGAATTTAATTATTATTACTATAAGAAAACAATTAAACATACATTTTATTCCCCCAGGACACATCAATAAAATGGTCTTTTCAAAATGAAAAACTGGACTTTGTAAGAAATTTCTAGGACTATATTTTTTGAATATAACATTCCCACTCATTTCTGGGGCGAGGATGTTAACACATTTTGTTATATCATTAATAGAGTACTAATAAGGCTTGTCTTACATAAAACACCTTATTAGTTTTGGAATAATAGAAAATCCAAGGTAGTATACTTCAATGTATTTAGATATAAGGTTTACTTTTTGAATGGTAAGTATAATCATGTAAGGTTCAATCCAATGGATAATTAAGGTACCATCCTATGTTATTCAACTACTTCCAAATCTTATATAGTTTTAAATAAAAAGGTCAAGGATTATGGAAGAATAAGTTTATGTGAAATTTTATGAATGTGACCATTTTTATCACAAAGTGTTTCAAATTAATGATCCAAATGATTCAGTCCAAAATATGAGACCTAGATCTCCCTTTAATTAAAACAAACATGATGATTTGGAACTTTATTATTTTAAAACACGTTTAATAATGGTAGACACTAGTGAACCAGAAAGTGTGTTTCCTAAAACACTTAGAATCTTTAAATACCATCCATTAGAAATAGTTATAAGAAACCTACATGAAGGATTAAGAACTATAAGAAATGTAGGAAATTTAGTATAATTCCCTTTTTTCTATCACAATTATAATATAAATATTTATAATAATCCTTATCAGATGAAAGTTGGTTCTTCGCTATGAAAAAAGAATTAAATCAATTAAAAATATATAAGGTAGGGTAGCAAGTTGAAATACCTCTGAACTATCATGTAATTGAAACAAAATTGGTTTTTATAAATAAACAAGATGATCATAGTGTAATAACAATAAATAAAGATAGATTAGTTTCCAAAGGATATAGTCAAGAAAAAATAAATTGATTATGAAAAAACATTTTATCCTATACCTAGATTAGAAGTTATTAGAATCCTTCTAGAAAATGAATTATATATGAATTTTAAATCGTATCAGATGGATGTTAAATATACCTATTTAAATGGTTTTTTGATAGATTATGTTTATGTAGAACAACCTTCTTGTTTAAAAGATCCTCATTTTCAAAAAAAATTGTTTAAACTTACTAAATATCTATATGGACTAAAATAATATCCAAGGGCGTAGTATGAATGACTAAGTTCTTTTATTTTATCAAATGGTTGTACTATAGGAATAATAGATCCTAAAATATTTATGAAAACTTATTTCTTTGATATTTTTCTAGTAAAATTATATGTAGATGGTTTTATTTTTAGATAAAAAAATAAAAAATTCTGTAATGAATTTTCGAAACTTATTAAAAAAAATTAAATGAGCATGATTGGAGAACTAAACTATATTATGGGATTTCAAGTTTATTAAAAATATTTTGGAAACATTTTAAATCAATGAAAATACATACTCAACTTACTTAAGATTTTTGGAATTGAAAATAGTAAGACTTACTCAACTCCTGTGAATTCCAATGTCAAACATGGCTTGGATGAAACTAGAAAACTGATTGACAAAAATTTGTATATTGGAATCATTGAAAATTTATTATACCTTCCTATAAGTACACTAGATGTTATGATTTCAGTATCTCTTTGCGAAAGATTTAAACAAATTCTAAAATAATCACATTTGAAAACTGGAAAAATAATTTTAAGATATCTAAAAGGAACACTAACTCTTTCTCTTATTTTTCCAAAAACCTTTAATTTTAATTTAATTTCATACTTGGATACTGATATAACTAGATGTAGATTATATTGAAAAATAACCTCAAGAAAATGTCATTTTCTTGGTAAATCCCTAGTACCTTGGTCAAGTAAGAAACAAAACTCTGTTGCACTGTCAACTACCAAAGCTGAATATATTGTCGTAGAAAGTTGTTATGAATAAGTTTTGTGGAGAAAAACACCTTAATGGATTTTGGATTTAATTTTAATTACGTTCCAATCATATGTGATAAAACTAGTGATATCCACATCTCAAATAATCCAATAAACCATTCAAGAATTAAATACATTTATTTAATACATCATTTCTAAATAGTTCATGCACAAAAAAATGATATTTCTTTAAAATTCATTTTAATACAAAATAAATTAGTAGAAATTTTTACTAAACCTTTTCCTACAGGCATATTAAATTTTATTAAGTCAAAATTATGTATTTTTACTTTTACTAAATAATATTTTACAAATTATTTCTCATATTTTAAGTAAATTAGTTATTTCACTTTTTTAAATATATTTTTGTTCCACCTATTTTGGTACTAGTCATATCAAATAGGATACACTTCCTTCTATTTATAATAATTACCCTACACATCACTATGAAACCCCTCGATTATCACGAATGAAAAATATTGTGTATCAACTCTACGCATGAAATGACTTGTAAACCCTTTGAACTTTCTTTCTATTTTTTGAAACCTTTTTTAACCATATCCTTTACAACCATTTAATCCTTCAAACCCTCTACAAATGTAGAAAACAAAAATAATTGATGTTACCTCATCTAGAAAAGGATATCAAGAAAAGTGTTTAATGGAAAGGCCATTGTTTTTAGATGACTGAATAAGATGGTTCAGCTAAAAAAAATTATCAATCATCCAGGTTGGGAGTATGTTTTTGATGGGTCATTGACTATGTACATATTTAAGAAATAATTCCATGAGTTTTATCAGTTGGTTTTTTTCATTTCATTAATGATGAAGACTCGTTTATTGCAACTTTCAACTAGAAAAATATGTTTTTAACCTTAGTTAAGTTAGATTGAGTGATAAAACCTCCACACGAAGGATATCTGATCTTCAACACCTCTTTTTCTACCATGGATAGTATCTCCTCCCAAAATCATGAATTCATTCTTCAGAACTATTGTATTAGAGAAGAATCAAGTCAATAATCTGGAGCCTAAATGGAAAGTTTTAACCAAATTGATCTAGTCGGGAATCGGTCAATGAAATGGTGAGTTTGGGAATATTATTTTCAATATATTACACTTCTTTATTTGTTTATTTTTTAAAATCCTATAAATCTAGAATGATATATTCTAAGATATATATTTCATGTTCAAAACAAGTTTCCTAACTTTCATACATTTGGGTGAATCTTAACCCTTGTCTTTCAGAGTGTTTGAGTTGATCTAGATGATAACTATGCAACTACTTGTCACATGTTTACAATCTTTAATGTGTGTATTAAAGAAATTGGATTACATTAGGAACCCTCGTTAAGAAAATTTATACACTTTTTCCTTTATTCCTGAAGAAGACCCTACTTTGACTTAGGGGGAGCATTCATGTTTTCATAAGATATTAGTCATTGTGGAATAATAATCTCATAACACTAATATTGGGGAAGTTTATAAGGATGAAGAAAATATCACACTAAGAAGAATATTTCAGATTGGTATTCTATTAGACCCACAAACTAACTCCCAAGTGAGGACTCCTTGTGTTTCTACCCACATACCTGGTCAAGTTCAAAAAGGGAAGATATCCTTGGGTATCACTCATATTTTTTCAGTCTGTAAATATAATATAATTTCTATAAGATAAAGAAGGTATTCTATTCTAGTTATGTTTTACTCTCAAGAGTGGGAATTAATTTCCAAAATAAGAATGGATAGGACATAATCTCAAGAATCTCATCATGAGGATGAAGTACCTGACACTACTAGAAATAAATCTCTTCAAGAAGAAATAATCGAAGTTCATCAAGAAAGGAATAAACCTTTTTCTTAATATGCTAGGAATGAATAAGCACTAGAAGTTCCTAAAAGTATTTCTTAAAATGATAAACAAATATATTCAAAGTTAGTATCTAAATTCAAAACTCTAAAAGCCCAGATAATTGAATCAAATTGATAAATAAGAGTTATATGTGATCAGATGGCCTCAAAAGATGATATTCAGGAACGAAGATTATTATTTAAATATATTTTAGATAACTGGTCATAATGACCCTTTGTTGGAGCTAATCTTAGTTTATACATTCATTTGAAAATAATAGAGTTATCTTAGGTTGTGGTAACGTAACTATAGCTATTTACTCTCTTTAATTTGAATTTTTTATAAGTGATATGTTTCAAAACCATCATAGAACTGTCATGGATGAAGTTAGAAGGTTGTAGGCTACACCAAATGAAGTTTTTGAATATATTGATATATCAAAAAATTAAATAAGTTCTCTAATCAATCAAATGTTTCCATAAGACCAGGAAAATTATCTTTAAGTAAATATGGATGCAAGTTTCATCATCAAACTTCTAGGGATGTTAGCTGGCTCTTTGTCAAATAACTAGGGAGAACTAGAAAATAAACTTCAATACTTACATGAAGTAGTGGTAAACAGTTTAAAACTATAGCTCTCATACAACTATGAGTAATAGTCATATTCCATTGTAGAATCCTCATCTAGGCATGATCTCTCCATGGAAAAAAGAATTTTTGTTGTTGTTGGTATAACATAAAGTCAATTATATTTTTTGAAAAGTTTTATATGGAGTTGTACAAAGATAGGATACTTTAAGAACTTCATTAGTAACTTTTATCAACATATATAGAATAGTTTCATAAGTATTCTAGATTACTGTAAAATGGAATGTTTAAAAGTACTGATGCAAGTTCTAATTCACTCTTTCAAATTCATAGTAGATGGATTCTAGGACCGTAGTTTATTGACTATTAAATCTCCAACTGTTAGAACCTTAAAGAAATATCTTATCCATCATAGGTTCATAAAAGGTAAAAACTACGGTTTTATAAAGATGTAACTTTATCCGTACATTCATCTTAAACTAAATTACCCTATAACCATACAGGTAACTTTGATTTGGTGAGGAGAAAGTAGGATTCTCCCAACATCGAGTCCACCCCAGTCAAGTTTTCTCATGAAGATCGAGTCAGTCTTGCAGCATCCCTACTAACACTGGTTGATTTTGTTGGCATAACAGTTAAATATATTATTCCTTTATCTTCATTAAATCATGAGAAATCCCTCTCTTTCAAGATTCCACCTATAAAAATTCTTTTCCCAAAAATTTGTTGATTCACTCATTTTCAAGTTTGTGGAATCAGTTTCCCAGTGGTTGGGAATTCTCATGAAATATTTAAATTATGCCACCTTTTTTGGAATCCAAATACTTGCATATGTTTACTTTAATATCTCTTTCAAATGATCATAATTCCTTACCTTATTATCTTTATGAATTATATTACTGGATTAATACTTTTAATTATTTTTATAAATGTTTACACATCATATGCCTTTATCTTTTTCATAGAAATTCAATACTCTTGTTTTATGATTTCTCTTAAATATATTTATCTATCGTTTTCTTAGTATATATTGTTTCAATATTTTATTATGAACTCTATTTATTTCCAAATTCTATTTATTATCAGTAGCATTAACTAATTACTTATGTTTGTTTGTAATATATACTATTTTCCTCATTGTACTTATTTTTTATAACACAAAAATGCGGAGAAGAAAAGGAAAATGCAAAAACTTATTCTATATTTAAAAAAAAAGAAAATTAAAATACAAAATCTATTCTATCTCATTAAGGGGAGAAAGAAAAGAAATTTTCCTTATTCAAAAACTAGGAGAAGAAAAGTAAAATATTTTTTTTAAAGAAAATAAAAGGAAATATCTTCCATTTTGGAAAGTTAAAAACTAGTATAGGGAAAAAATTCCATCTCATGGTTTTGTGATAATAAAAATAGAGTATTTTGTTGTAAAAAATATATTATTCCAATATATCTTTGTTTTATGTGACCTTATGATAAAAAAATCCCAAATTTTATTCTAACATGTTTATCTAAACTGTTTCAAATTATATTTATCTTACACTATTTGTTCAAGTGTTTATCTTTTGGTATGCAATTATTTTATCTTACAAGATATGAGGAAGATATTTAGTTTATTAGAATCATAAAGTTTTATGTAAGAATTTATCTTATGAATAATGGATAACTCTCTCAAGACAGTTCCCTTTTCAAAATGAGATTATAAAAAGACATTATATTAGGAAAATAATTTTAATAGCCAGAAGAATTTGATGAAAAGTAAATGCTAAATCATATTAAAACTTCATCTTATGCTAAAAAATTATCATATTCTACATTGAAGACATTTTATCTTATGAGTAAAATCCTCTTTAGCTTATGAAAGTTATGTTATTATGAGTAGTAATTTTAGTCGATATCCTATGAAGATAGGGTATTTTAGAATTCCATGATTACTTATATAATATATTGATAATTCATTTAATACCTTTAAAGCACATCAAAATAATATTATATAGTTAAGGAAAAATTGTTCTACACAAGAATTACCATGAATAGAAAAATTCAATGTATAATAAGATCTATGACATCGCAATCAAGAAAGAACATCAATATTTGGAAAGTGTAGATGCATACTCTTATTAACATGTCTTATAAGGATTAATGTATGGATCATTTGACCGTTGGAATTATCTCACACTCAAGTTTGAACAAGATATTAAAGGATCAGTTAGTCTCAATAGAAAAGATAGATAATGGAATAGAAATCGACTGAATCCTAACAAAGAGAAAAGCATTGTAGATATGTACATAGAGGAAACCAAACATTCATGTGATGCTTATTAGTTCTATATGTTTCGTTGAACATCATCATGTGCTATACTTTGAAGTTTATCATTCTCTTAGGATAAATCTTCTTCTACTATCAGTTACAACTTTCAATCATGCACTACAAATGTTTCACTCAAATTTTCAAGTTATTTTATTGTATTCACACTCAGTGTAAGAGTGTGGTTAATACCATGGACTATTCTTGTAAAGGAAGAGCTTAGTTGAAATCTCTTGGACCTTCTTATTAAGTGAAAACTTCTTGAACACAACTGGGATCCCCCCTATAAAAGGGTTGTTATAGTGAAAATCACCAAGCTCAGGGAGAAAAGTGTTGGTGGAGTGTACTAGGGGATTTATGTTCCCCGAACCACTATAAATCGCTGTTTTAAATTTCCCTTTCACATGTTTTTATATTTACACTGTATACATTCTAAAATAAAAAATTGATATTTTATACTATGAAGATGGTGGTCTAATATTCAAGAAAACTTTTAATAACTCAATTCACCCCCCTCTTGAGTTATTCAATCATTCCTTATCTGGGACAACATACCTGACTCATTTATGATGGTGATGTGGAAACTTGGTCTTGATTATAATAATTTTTATGCATACCCAAATGATTTTCTTCATTTTCATAAGGAAAAACGTTTACATAATAATTTACCAAATTGTGGTGCTTTGACGTGGAATACTGATGATTATGGAAGTATTATGAATTTAAAAATTGTGAAAAAGTACCAATTAAGGTTTTTTGTCACTTCCCCATAATACCTAGGCTTAAAAGGCAATTCATTTCATCTAAAATAGGCCCACTCATGACATGGAAAAGGAATTAGTGAGTTAAATGTAGAAATTTAAGGCACCTAGAAGATTCATATGTTTGGAAATATTTTAACGATAAGTGTCCTATGTTTCTAAGTAATCCAATAAATGTTAGGATAAGTTCGGGAAGTTATGGGTTTAATCCATTTCGAATTATGTATTTTCAATATAGAATATGTCATGTTTTCTTACTGATTTATAATGTTAATCCATTATTATGTATGAATCCATAATATTTTATTATTTAATTATTGATACCTAGACCTAAGTCACCTAGTAATGTAATTGACGTATTTTTAGAACCCTTAATTGATGAGTTGAATGTGTTATGGGATTTTGTTATAAAACATGTATTTCATCAAAAAACAAGTTGTTTGTATTAAATGAAGTATTTATGTGTACAATTAATGACTTTCCGACATATGGTAATTTATCAGGTTATCATACCAAGGGTAAAAAATGCATTTTCATGTTGAAATGTGGAAATATTTTCATTATACTTGAGAAAAAATAAGAAAATGTGTTACATCGGCCACTAATGATTCCTGGATCAAAGTCACAAATTTCATCGAAATAAAAATGCATTTAATGGGGAAAGAGAAACAAGTATACCACCTAAATCTCATAATGGATTATAATTTTTTGATCAGATAAAAGGTTTGGATGTCATATTTGGAAAATATATCAAGGCTTAAAGACATAATAAATAGAAGATAGGTTATTATGTTCCCTAGAAAAGAAAATTATTTTCTTTCTACTCTCATATTAGGAGAATCTTCTTCTACACCACAAGTTGGATGTTATGTAAATAGAAAAAAGTTCTCTTAAAGTTTGATTGACACACTTTTTGGTATTGAGGGGAAAACTAAAGATACTTTTCAATCTCGACTGGACTTGGTAGATTTAAATTTAAGACATAATCTTCACCCATGTTTGGATCATAGTAGAACATATCTACCTACAACGTGATTTACATTGATGGATAAATAAAAATTTTAAATAATAATTTTACTATCCTATATCAATGTTTTAGATGGGTATTATTCAAAAATTAAGAGGAAATTTATTGATAGAAAATTTTTTGGTTTAAAAATTCATGATCATCATGTTCTAATTCAACATTTTTTACCACTGGATCTAAGGAAAAAGAAAAATAATAAGGTAAACATTGTGTTGATTGATCTGAGTAACTTTTTATGGATTTATTCTCAAAAGTAGAAACATATAAATACTTTCATAGGTTGAAACATTTTAGTGCTTCCATACTTTTTCATTTCAAGCACATCTTCCCACATTTCTTTTTTGACATCATGGAACACTTATTAATTAATTTACCACATAAAGACATGATTTTTGGACCTATTTATTATCATTGGATGAATCCAATTGATAGGTACACAAAATATATTTTCATTTTTTAACTTTTTTAGACATTTAATTAAATGATTTATATTAATTGATTAAAGGTTTTTTTTTGAAGATTCAAAATTTATTATCATAACAAAAGTTTCCCATAAGGATCAATTTCTGAAGCATATGTTGTTGAAGAGTTTATGAAAAAAAATTCAAGATACTTTCATGAAAATAAAACTATAAAAAATAGGTCTATAGGATACAATGGTGGCGAAGGTGATGAAACATGTAAACGACTATCTATATTCTCCTTAAAATTTCATGAAATGTTCAAAAAGAAATATATCAAACCTAACTTTTCAATGATATTTTAACCACATAATTTTGTTTTGGAAAACTATGAATAAGTTCAAGTATATGTATAGTAAGATACATGACCATAAAGTTTGGTTATATTTGTATTGTTTTTCAAATTCTAACATTATTATTATTTTTTGTGAGAACTATTAAATTTCCCATTTAAAATATCAACACACACCAGAAATAATTGGTTACATCCATAAAAATGAGTTTTATAAATGGTTTTATGATAATGTGTGATTTATATCAGACATTGAATTTAAAATTTTATTTATTTTTTATTTCTAACATTCATATTTTTCCTTAATTATTCAGGTTTCAACTTTTATACCTTATGAAACTTCTATAGTACTTTATTTGACACATTGAAGTCAATTTCCTAACATATGGATTAAAACGATGACCAAAGTCACTTAAAATAGTTATTGGTGGCAAGTGAAATCTTTTGATAAGTGAAGTTTGACCAAAAATTGTTGAGTTCTTATGTATGTAAGAACAAATACAGGTAATGTATCATATTATGGTGTGTTAGTATAAATTATTGAGTTGACTTATCCAGTTAGAAATAGTGTTATTATATTTATTTGTGATTGGTAAAACCTCTTTGAAGGTGCCAAAGAAGATAATTTTCGATTCACTCTCATAAACCTTAAGAGGGTTATTAAAACTGGTGAGCATTATGTACTTGCATATCAATCCATAAATGTGTTTTATATGGACGATTCTAAAGAGAAAAATTAGTATATTGTAACCATCACTAAACCAAGATAATTATTTTAAATGGGTGAAGATATCATACCTGAAGTGTACAGCTTACAAACCAACTAGTCAACTGATATCGATGTGGAAAATTATGAAATATAGGATGAGGAAGTAGTTTCAATTAATGATATTTCACTTGATTTCATTGAAGGGTGACATGAAGACATGAAATATTGATAATGAAATTATAAAAAAATTGATGATTATGAATATGATCATGATAATGATATGTTTCATGATTTTGATTATTAAATTTTTTTTGACACTCAATAATTTGTTTAGTTTTGGAATTTATATATTTTTATTTGATTTTGGATGTAAATTTTACTTTATATATGAAACTTTTATATGCTTATCGAGTATTTTATTTATTTTATTTCATATATATAATTGACATTAAATCCATTTAGTTCCCTTTAATCAAGAAAAAAATGGTTTCAAGATATATTTGATGGTATTATTTTATTAATTTTATTTAAATTTATTCCTTTTCACTTTTTCTTCAATTTTTTATTTTTTATTGATAAATTTTTCTCGTTTCTTTGTAGAAATTGTTACCCTCATGTTTGAGAAAAAATAGACAAGTGACATCAAATAATCTATTAAAACATTCTTTTTTCCAATAGAGAAACCTTTTATTGCCTCTGGAAAAAAATCTAAATTCATTGATAGTTGAAGACGAAATACATGATTCAACTTGTAAGTTTATTATAGTTTAATAATAAGACTAATATGATGTTTTTTAGGAATCCTTTACATAAATTATAATATTATAATTACTATATTCATTTTAAATTGTGTGTGAAAGGATAAAACATAATCAAACTTCTTGTAAGAACCCGGTTCTTATTCTTGAGGTATGGAGTTCTTCTTTTCTCTTTTCCTTAATTATTTTTGTGAAAATAAGGAAAATGGGAGAAAATCCTAAATTTTTGTGACTACACGTCGTGTACTTTTCCACACGCTGTGTACTTTGGCTGTGTGGAAGGAGTACACAGGGCATGTAGGCCGGTCGATGATGATGGGTGTAAAAACTGACAACACGCCGTGTACTGGGTATGTACACGCCGTGTAGTTAGTTGGCAAGCAAATAGTATGGAGGTGGCTAGCTGAGCGACAGTACACGTCGGGTACTTATGTATTACATGTCATGTACTCATGTCGACAAATGAACAGTGCCACACTGGCAAGAAGCCACCGAAGGAACAATTAAAAAATGAAAACTACACACCGTGTACCCAATAGTACATGCTCTGTAGTCTGTTTTTTTCACATGAAATGGGCAGTAGCTTCCCCTTTTCACAGGTAAGGCTTAGAACCTGAGGAGAACTCAGGAGGGATAGTCGGAGCTTTGGAGATCACCTGATCGAGCACCGAGAATCTGATTCCACCTCTGTCGATCTTGTTGGAACCACACAGGTAAGTTCTTCCTTCTCGTTTCATATATCTTTCCAATTCTTACTCTAAAGGGAATTATTTATATTTTAAGGGGATTTATTTTTTCTCATATCTACATCATTCTCGGGCATTTCGAGGAGCGTCATTCGCGAATAGCGATTAGGGGTGACTGAGGTAGGTGGTCTAGTGTTTATTTCCAACTACTGTAGTGAATTTGTGTACCGTTGTGATACGCACCCATGAATGGGGTGTCGTGTGGGTGAGGCCTTGCATAATTAAATACCTATAATTTCATAGGCAGTTTAATGAACATATATAACTGTTGTTTGGGATCGCTGCTTGGATCCAAGACCACCCCAGGGCTACGTACCTCTATTTATCCATTTGGACAGGTTACCTGAGGGTATACCGTAAAATGTATCATGCTTTAAATTTCCTTTAGAGGAATTTTATATGATTTCTTTCTTATCTGTTGGGCTCGACCTGGTTACTTGTGCCTGAGGGCAATGTTTTACTTTAGCCTGAGGGTGTTGTTTTCTTAGCCAGAGGGAAGTAGTTGTTTAGACTGAGGGCAACGCATCTTATGCCTGAGGTAAGTATCTTTCATGCCTGAGGAAAATATTCGGTATTCCAGAGGGCGAGATTCCATACACCTGAGAGAACTATTTGTTATTCCTAAGGGTAAGCCTGAGAGCAAAGTTATATTAGCCTGAGGGCAAGGTTTTGATTAGCCCAAGGGCTTAGTTCTGAGGAACATTGAATGTTATTAAATTGAACTGATAAATGAATATTTAAATGGAAATGAAACTGGTAAAGTTAGTTACTTTTTATTTCTTCTTAGTTTATTGCATTTATTACTGCACACAGTTGTTGCACATGTTCACTGATAGTTGGGCACGGGCCTTTAGTGGGTGCCTACTAGGATTTATTTCTCACACCTTGCTTGGGGTCATGTCTTCGGCCCTAAACAAATTACATTTCTACAGGCATGGATAAGGGAAAGGGTCTCTATATAGGTACATGAGTGTTGCTGAGGTGTAGGGGAGCATGAGATCGAGCTCAGGCTCGCGATGCTTCCGGCTGTTCTGTTTTGATTTGTTGTACCTGTATTTTTCATTGTATCATATTGTACTACTATGTAACATGTTCTAACTGTTTTCATATAATAGTGATATCCTACATCTCTATATATATGACTGATGGTACTCTTTTATTTCAGTTGTCCATTTCAGTTATGTATGTGTTACTTCTTCTGTTGTTGTTGTATGTTTGTTCATGTATTCCGCTGCGCTTCACTTTGACAAGTGAGGGCATAGATTCCCCACTATCAGACTCGGGCCCTCACTGCTAGTTGGCAGCCTCTGGCGTTTGGGGAAATACGCTTGAGGCAATGTGACCAACCGGGTTCGGGGCACCCATGGAGTGGTACCCGGATCCGAGACATTACAAAGTGGTATATGAGGAGTTCATTTCGTTGACTTACTATTTGGAGGCTTAGTCATGGATAGGACGAAAATGGTAGTTGGTAATAAGCTGTGTCCAGGAGTATCTAACCCGTGTATAGGGAAAATCCAATTTACCTCGTGTTGCAATTTTATTGATTTTGCAATTTACAGTTGATTTGATTTTCCCCATTGGGTGACGCACTTGTTATTGTGTTGTTTATATGTTATTCATGGGTTCTATTTAGTTTAAACCCGATGAGATGAGGGTATGCCATCTCATACATCATTTAGGCACATGATAGAAATCACATACCAAGCATAGTTCCATGCCATGTTGGCACATTAGAAATTGCATGATGTTGTGATAGTTGTTGTTCTAGAAAAGCATGTTGTTGTGATAGCTGCTTTGATAAATACCTTCTATGTGATAGGGTATTTTTGTGTGAGCCTGTTGATAGGATTGATTCCAAACTATGGTTTTGGGGAGTATGGGCCCTCAATAACCATAATTTGGTCTATCATTGACTTGTTTATTTGTGTATAACATGTATAAGATGTCAAACATTGATTCACGGGGAGTATGGGCCCTCACGGATCGGAATTTGGCACTTAAGTGTGGTTTTTTAGTATTTTCTGGGTTCTATTGTAGTATCTAAGGCTTATAGTCCAGAAAACCCAAGATACACGCCGTGTAGTTCCTAGGACACACGTCGTGTGATCTTCTGTTCGGGAAGAAATGTAAAATTTTTTAATACATGTCGTGTACCCTCATTACACGCCATGTAGTCTCTTCCCATGTCATAGACTATGTGGGCAGGGACACGAGGTAGAGAAAGGCTTGGGAAAAACACGTCGTGTACCAGATGTACACTCCGTGTAGTGTTGACCCGGAGTCTGCCCGTGTAACTAACAACATGGACGGAGGAGACCTTGAGACATACACGCCGTGTCTACATTAGAACACGTCGTGTAGTCTGACTTGGGGACTCGGCTGTGTAGCTAACAAACACGGGTTAGTGAAACCTCTTCTTGAATATGCTGTGTACCTGAGGGACATGCTATGTAGTCCTTACCGGTGGGGAACCGTGTGGACTTAGCCGTGTGGCTGGGGAAACGGGGTGGTGTACATGCCGTGTGCGGGTGTAACACGCCGTGTGGTGTCAGCCGAGTAGTCGGCCGTGTCACGAACGACACGGGAAGTGGAAATTAAACCATACATGCTGTGTAGATGCCATACACGCCATGTAGTCTTGTTCAAGTGAGCCATGTGTCTTATCCACGTAGAAGGTCTCGGGTAGGGAAGGAGGATTTAAGTACACGCCGTGTATTTAGAAGGCACGTCATGCGTTTGGGGTGTTACATGTCCAGTTTAAGCTGGGGTACACGCCCATGTGAATGGCTTGAGAGAACACACTATGTAGTTTTATACACGCTGTGTAGTCAAGTTTAGTAAACTTTGAAAACTTTCCTTCTCTGTCTCCTTGTTTTCTTCCTTTGATAATCTTGATCTAAGGTGCGCGTTTGACCTTGTAGAGTCATGCCGCCGAGACGACCATGCGTTGTCCACCAGGAGAGTGGAAACGATTATACTCTAGAGATGGTAGGCCATGGGATTCAATTGGATCACGCAGCATAGCCAGATGCGGCACCATCCATCATACCGGACATAGGCGCGGATGCGCAGTTCTGTGAACGCTTCATGCGGTTCATGCAGACCTTTCCAGGAGCACCGCCGACTGCCACATCTATGGCTGAGCTGACTCATATCTTCCAGTAGCAGCATCCGCATATGTTTTCAAGAGATGGCGGACCACAGGCTGTGGAGTCTAGGCTGGATTCATTGTAGACTATTTTCAGGCATCTTGAGATGCCTCTAGGGAGGAGGGTCAAGATCGCGACTTATATGCTGCGTGACTCCACTAAGAGGTGGTGGGATGTTACCACCCAGTCAGAGCTTCACAGAGACATGGCATGGGAAGATTTTCTGACATTTTTCTATAACTTCTTCTTCCCAAAGACGCTGAGGGTAGATAGAGCTTGAGATTTCATGAATCTGCAGCAGGGCGCTATGTCGGTGATGGATTATTCTTCTCGTTTCACCAAGATTCAGCATTTTTCACCCGTTCTAGTGGGTGATGAGACGTTGAGGGATAGATGTTTTTAGTATGGTCTTCGATATGACATACGTGCACTGGTGAATGTTTTCAAGTTTTCTATTGTACATGATATTATGAACCCGGCACTGATTACCGAGCGGAATCTATGGGAAGCTAGTGGTGTGGGCCAGGGCGGTTTGACACCAGTTTCTGTTACTATTTCTATAGGTAAGAGGAAGAGACAGAGGGACTTATCTCATGGTGGCAGTACCATCCAGAAGAATGTTTCAGGTGGCCAGATCAGGTGCTACCAGTGTGTTAAGGAGGGGAATATGAGATCGCAGTGTCCATGTGACCCAGTGGAATGCCGAACTTGCGGCAAGATGGGGCGTCAGCAGTGATTTTGCAGGGCTTTTCTACCAGTGGCTAGTGAGAGGGGTTCTTTATAGACTCCATGTGCAGGAGTAGGACCAGCAGCTTCTTACCAGTCCAGAAACTAGAATATGTCAGGATGTGCAGGAAGAGATGGTGGTCATGGTTGTGATAGCCAAACACCAGGATCTCAGAGGCAGCAGGGTGGGATAGCTTAGGGTATCTAGGTTGTGTCGTAGGGCCGCAGCACTGGGCAGGCATATGCAGTGCAACAGAACCATCAGGAGCAGGATCCTGGACCTTCAACTGTCATAAGTACTATTCTGGTAGCTTTTGTCTTATCTTCAGTACTTTTCGATATAGGTGATAAACATAGATTTGTATATATGCCTGTTGTGGAGATCCTTGGGCTCTGTTTTTCTTCTTCTTCTGATGTTACGATGCTAGACACTTCATTCAGGATTAGAACGGCTAGTGTGAATCAGTGCAGAGAGTGCCCCCTTGAGGTTGGTGGGTGTCACTTCCTTTGGGACCTCTATGTCTTGGAGATGGTGAGATATGATGTCATTCTTGGGATGGACTAGTTGGTTCCCTTTGAGCCTTTGTAGACTTCTATCATTGCAGGGTGTGTTTCACGTCACCAGAGGGCAGAGAGTTTCTATACAAAGGTGAGTGGGATGTTCAGGTGAGTCGAGTTGGACCAGAACATTGTGGGTGAGGTGTAGTCACAACCCAGATTGTGAGTTTATATCTGGATGATCAGGGTACTTGTCAGAAGTACTTCCCTCCAGTGGTTTGTGATTTCATGGATGTCTTCCCAAAAGACTTTTCAGGTCTACCTCTAGAGTGTGAGGTGGATTTCTCTATTTATCTTGTGCCAGGAGCGTCACTGGTATCCATTCCTCCTTATAGGATGGATACACCGGAGTTACAGGAGCTCAAGAGATAGTTAGGGGAGTTACAGTCAAAGGGTTTTATCTGACCCAGTACTTCTCCTTAGGGTTCTCCGGTCCTTTTTGCGAAGAAGGCGGATGGTACCCTCAGACTTTGTGTGGATTATCAGAAGCTGAACCAGTTGACGGTCAAGAAATGATATTCCTTACCAAGGATTGATGATATTTTTGATCAACTTTGTGGTGCATAAGTGTTCTTGAAGATTTACTTGAGATCAGGATATCATCAGTTGCATGTTAGATAATCTGATATACCTCTCACGTCCTTCAGGAGTACGTATGGTCTATATGAGTACTTGGTTATGCCTTCCAGACTCACGAATGCACCAGCAGTTTTAATGGCTCTGATGAATCGTGTGTTCCATCCTTATTTGGATTCTTTTGGGGTAGTATTCGTGGGCGGTATCTTGGTGAACTCTCACACTCGACACAACCATGCCACCCATCTTGAGATCATATTGAGTACACTGAGAGAGCATAAGCTATATGCTAAGCTCTCAAAGTGCCACTTGGATGGACCAGATACACTTCCTTGGTCATATCATCTCATAGGAAGGAGTTGCAGTAGACCCAGAGAAGGTGAGAGCAGTAGTTTCCTGGGAGAATCCTAAGAACCTGTTTGAGATATGGAGTTTCTTTGGGCTAGCTAGTTACTACATGAATTTTATACATGACTTCTCCCCCTTAGCAGCGCCATTGACGGGTTTGACTAAGAAGGGTGTGAAGTTCTTCTGGTTAGAAGCATGTGAAACATCCTTCCTGGAGCTGAAAGGAAAGTTGACATCAACACCAATCCTGATACTCCCAGAGCAGGGAAAGAGCTATACAGTTTATTGTGATGCGTCAGGTATTCGGATGGGAGCTATGTTGATGCAGGGCGATCGAGTTGTTGCGTACGGGTCTCGGCAGTTGAGGCCACATGAGATGAATTACCTGACGCATGATCTCGAGTTAGCTGCAGTTGTTCATGCATTACGTTGTTGGAGAAATTATCTCTTGGGAGAGAATTTTGTGGTTTTCACCAACCACAAAAGTCTCAAGTATATCTTTACTCAGCGTGAATTTAATTTGAGGCAGCGAAGGTGGGTCAAATACCTTCAGTCCTTCGATTTTGAGCTATCCTATACACCTGGTAATGGTAATGCAGTTGCTGATTCAGTGAGCAGGAAGACTCAGACACAGGCGGTTTATGAGGCCAGTGATGATTGGAAGCTTATGGATTTGTTATCTGAGATGCATTTAGAGGTGCACGATAGTCAGGGGCAAACCTATCTTTCATCTTTAGCTGTGACTTCTACCCTCCTGGATAGAGTGAGGATGAGAAAGTTATCTGATTCAGAAGGCCTAGTTCTACGGGAGTCGGTGGCAAGTGAGGACCCTCCTCCTGGGTGGACGATAGGAGGTGGTGAGGTACTGCATTTCCATGGATGAGTGTGGGTTCCAAGGGATGTACACGAGGAGATGATGTGGTAGTTTCATGCTTCAGCTTGGAAATTTCGTCCTGGAGTTAATAAGATGTACCGTGACTTGAGACGTCAGTACTGGTGGCTGAGTATAAAGAGAGAAGTAGCTGGTTTTGTTACGAGATGTTCCTCTTGTTAGCAGGTGAAGGAGGAGCATCAGAGGCGATCTGGACTCTTACAGCAGTTGCCCATTCCAGAGTGGAAATGGGATGATGTCTCAATGGACTTCATGACTGGGTTTCCGAGGACACCTCGAGGAAATTATGTCATGTGGGTTGTTGTGGACAGAATCACGAGGGAGCTCACTTTTTGCCGATCAAGGAGACCTTCGGTGTTGACGAGCTCGGAAATCTGTATATCCGAGAGGTTATACATCTTCATGGGGTACCTCGTTATAACATTTCAGATTGGGATGCACATTCTACGTCTCGTTTCTAGAAGAGTTTTCAGAGGGAACTGGGTACACAGGTGCTTCTGAGCACAACTTACCACCCTCAGACTGATGGCCAGTCAGATCATACGATACAGGCGCTTGAGGACATGTTACGTGCATGCATCCTAGACATTGGGGGCTCTTGGGAGAATCATATACCCATAGTCGAGTTTACCTATAATAATATTTTTCAGAAAACTATTGAGATGGCACCTTATGAGGCTTTATATTGTAGGCCATGCCGATCACCTTTGTGATGGATGGAGGTAGGTGAAGCAGCTTTACTAGGACCACATCTCATGCAGGAGACTTTTGAGCAGGTCTAGTTGATTCAGAAGCGGATGGCTACTGCACATTCTCATCAGAAATATTATGCTGATCACCAAAGACAACCCATAGAGATCCTAGTCGGGGATTATGTTTTCTTGCGTGTTTCACTGAGATTGGGAAATAGGCGGATCAGGAGATAGGGTAAACTTACACCGAGGTATGTGGGTCCATTTGGGATTCTAGAGAGAGTCGGGCCGGTTGACTATTGGTTGCAGTTACCACAGAGGTATCGGGCCATGCACAACGTCTTCCATGTATCTCAATTGTACAGCTATCATTCAGACCCATCTCACGTCATTCAGCCAGAGGAGCCTAAGCTTCAGCATGATGCATCCTTTGAGGATCATCCGATTCATATTTTCGATAGGAGCACCAAGGTTCTCCAAGGCCGATCAGTTCCTCTCGTACGGGTGTTATGGCAGCATGGCAGAGTACAAGAAAAAACCTGGGAGCTGGAGACTGACGTACATGCTCAGTGGCCAGAGTTGTTTTTAGCTTTATCTTCACCACCCTTGGGAGGGAAATTCGAAGATGAATTGCTTTAAGTGGGGAAGATTGTAAGAACCTAGTTCTTATTCTTGAGGTATGGAGTTCTTATTTTCTCTTTTTCTTAAGTGTTTTTGAGAGAATGAGGAAAATGGGAGAAAATCCTAAATTTTTTTGACTACACGCCATGTACTTTTCCACACGCCATGTACTTTGTCCGTTTGGAAGGAGTACACAGGGTGTGTAGGCCGGTCGATGATGATGGGTGTAAAAACCGACTACAAGACATATAGTGGGTATGTACACGCCGTGTAGTCAGTTGGCAGGCAAACAGTAAGGCGGTGGCCATCTGAGCGACAGTACACACCGTGTACTAAGGTATTACACGCCGTGTACTCAGGTCGACAGATGAACAGTGCCACGCTGGCGAGAAGCCACTAAAAGAATAGTTAAAAAATGAAAACTACACGCCATGTACCCAATAGTACATGCCGTGTAGTCTGTTTTTTCGCTTAAAATGGGCAGTAGCCTCCCCTATTCATAGGGAAGGCTTAGAACTGGAGGAGAACTCGAGAGGGACAGCCGGAGCATTAGATATCACCTGATCGAGCACCGGGAATCCGATTCCGCCTCTGTCGATCTCGTTGGAACCGCATGGGTGAGTTCTTACTTCTTCTTGCGTAGCTCTTGCCAATTCTTCCTCTAAAGGGAGTTATTTACGTTTGAACTGGATTTCTTTTAACATATTTCTACGTCGTTCACGGGCATTTCGAGGAGCCTCATTCACGAATAGCGATCAGGGGCGATTGAGGTAGGTGGCCTAGTGTTTATCCCCAACTGCTATGGTGAATTTGTGTACCATTGTGATACGCGCCCATGAATGGGGAGCATATGGCTGAGGCCTTGCATAATTAAATACCTATAATTTCATAGGTAGTTTAATGAACATGTATAACTGTTGTTTGGGATCGCTGCTTGGATCCAGGACCACCCCAGGGGTGCGTTCCTCTATTTGGCCATTTGACCAGGTTACCTGAGTGTATACTGTAAAATGTATCATGATTTAAATTTCCTTGAGATGAGTTTTATATGATTGCTTGCGTATCTATTAGGCTCGACCTGGTTACTTGCTCTTGAGGGCAGTGTTTTACTTTAGCCTGAGGGCATTGTTTTCATAGCCCGAGGGTAGTAGTTGTTTAGCTTGAGGGAAATTCATCTTATGCCTGAGGGTAGTAGCTTCTGTGCCTAAGGGAAATATTTGGTATGCATAAGGGTGAAATTCCATACGCCTGAGGGCACTATTCGTTATGCTTGAGGGTAAGCCTGAGGGCATAGTTATATTAGCCTGAGGGAAAGGTTTTGATTATCCCAAGGGCTTAGTTATGAGGAACATTTAATGTTATTAAATTGAACTTCTAAATGAATATTTAAATGGTAATTAAACTGGTAAAGTTAGTTACTTTTGAGTACTACTTATTTTATTGCATTTATTATTACACACTGTTGTTGCACATGTTCACTGATAGTTGGGCACAAGCCTTTGATGGGTGTCTACTGAGATTTATTTCTCACACCCTGTTTGGGTTCATGTCTTCGGACCCAAACAGATTACATTTCTGCAGGTATGGATAAGGGAAAGGGTCCCTATACAGGTACATGAGTGTTGCTGAGGTGTAGGGGAGCATGGGACCGATCTCAGGCTCGCCATGCTTCCGGCTGTTCTGTTTTGTTCTATTGTACCTGTATTTTCCATTGTATCATATTGTACTGTTGTGTAACATGTTTTGGATATTTTCATAGAATAGTGACATGCTACATCTCCTTATATATAACAGTTGGTACTCTTTTATTTCAGTTGTCCATTTCAGTTATGTGTGTATTACTTCTTCCACTGTTGTTGAATGTTTGTTCTTGTCTTCCGCTGCGCTACACTTTGAAAAATGAGGGCATAGTTTCCCCACTATCATACCTGGGCCCTCGGTTCTAGTTGGCAGCCTCTGGCGTTTGGGGAAATGTGCTTGAGGTCATGTGACCAATCGGGTTCGGGGCACCCATGGAGTGGTACCCGGATCTGAGACGTTACACTTATAAAGAGATATCCTTGAATTAGTGGTAAATATTATTTATAATAATGGGTAAGTTAAATAAATTCATGATATTTTTTATTTTATTATCAATTTAATTATAAAATAATTTTTTCCTTTATATAGTGGATCATTGAAGAGAAGAAACTTAGATTATTGGTTAGTGGTTTTCCATTTCATGGAAATTAATTGTTTTATTATACCAATTTTATGTGCATAAAATTATTTTAAAATTTTGATTTTATTTGAAAGGTTACAATCTCATCAATTTGAAAATAATTAAAATTCTCAAATAATTCAGTCATCAATTTTGAATATTGAAGAATTACTAATTTAATTGACTCAACAATAAAATTTTCCTTATCCAGACACTATTATCAGAAGTAGAGATCATTCATTTCATGTGGGAAATGAAAAGGGTTATAGATTTAGAAAGACTAAAATTTTATCAGAGTGTGTTTTTTGGGAATCAATGGATTTCTTAAACCAGTTGGTGATTTAGAAAGAAAATTAGATTCCCTCATTAGTTGTTTGGATTTTGACCCTGGGCGATTTCCATTAGATTGTTGTGATTGGATATTAATAGATAATAAAAAAAAAGACGATGTTTGGAATTAAATTAAGGTACATATTTAGTCATTATTATTATTGTTTTTATTTTAATAATATATTCCTTATAAATATGATGTCATTTTTTATGTTTTACATATCATATTATTTTTCTGAATAGCATGAACAAAATAATTTAGTAATATAGAAAATGTGTACCGAATAAATATCCTAACACATAATGAGGCTATAAAAAAAGTCCAAAACACATTAATGAAGGCACATGGATGAATGTGGTGGATTTTTTGGGAATCTTCAGTTGAACAAGTAATATTTTTTCCCATAATTTATGTATTTAAACCATATTCAATTACTATTATATATTCGAGGTCTAGAATAATCATTAATTAATATTTAACCATATGTTTCATCCCAATATAATTTTAATTGTTTTTGGAAATAGATAAGAGGGGTTTAGAAAAAATTTCGCATTTAAAAATGTTGCACTATTCAAGGATAAAGTGTTTTGGACATAAACATGCTGTAAATAAGGTATTAATTTTTTCTCCACTCTTTCATATTGTTTCATTTATTATATTTATTATTTGATTTTATCATATATTTTTTGTTTAGGAAAAATAAGGTAAATAGGTGGATAATATTCAAATATGGATCAAAACCCATGAACCTAAAAAAGTTTCAAAACTTGATGGTGCTTCTATGTTAGTTAAGGTAGTGTTTGGATCATGTTATCACCTTAAAAAATATTTTTAATATTCAATATTGTATTTTTTTACATGGATTAATGTTTTTTATATAAATCAATTGAGATTGAGTTATCTTCTCTTTCGAAAAAGACCTCTAATTTTGAAAAAAATGAGATTTCCAAAAACATTTAAGAGATGATAAAAATAGTCATTTGAAAACTTTTGGTTTGGGTGATAATTATACATGTTCTCCTACAAATAGATGTTCATTAGAGAAAGATAAAACTATAAGGATTAAGAGTGAGGAACAAGTTGGAAAAAATGGGAATCAACTTGATGAAGTTGTAAGAAAAAATATCACATTTTTCATATTTAGTAGAAGTTCTTATAATTCATGATGTATTCATGCTTTTGTGTTTATTTTTTCATTAAAAAAATTCTTTTTTCTTTCTAGTTATGTGGGATGGACCCAACCTTGTGCAAGCTAGTCATTATCACATTCTTATAGAGTGAATGTAATTTTTCAAATTATATATTTTTGTTGGGGGTGTATATTGATCGAATCTTACTTGATGATGAGGAAAATGATTTTGAAGTTGAAAGCATTGATTTTTTTTCATGAATAAAATGACAATGAAGAGTCTCTTTAGTTCTTCTTTATATACAATTTATTTATTTACATATTTAGTGAAATTTGAGGTTTTCATTCCTTATCATGAAATATTTTCTTTGAAAATGTATTTTTTGAAACTTTCTTTAATTTATTCCATTATTTTTTAAATATGAGTATTAGGTTAGATTTTTGGTTTAATTTCATTACTTCATGAGGTAAAATGTTGGGAAATAGGTTGGAAGTTTTGTATTTCTTGTTTTATGATTTGTTCTATAAATAGATTTGTCTTGATGGATGGAGTTGTCTTCTTTGATGGTAGTTTGTAAAATGTGAAAGAATAATAACTGAATGAATGTTATGATGGTTGATATTTTATGCATTTAAAGTCATATATAGTTCTTATTGTGAGATTTTATTGTGTTATTCCATTGATAATTTCTATAATTCAATTCATACAAGGTTCATGTTGCAATAGGCTATGTTGTGACTTCATTTTCATATTTTCTACATTTCAACAAATATAATATTTTTGTTTTGATTATTTTTTATGTTTTTTCATTTATCAGGAAAGAAATGCAAAGATGTGTAGTGAATGAATGTGCTTTTATGTTCATAAAAACATTGATCATTTTATGAAAGGTAAATAATGCAGATGAAAGTGCATTGAAATTGGAAGAAAAATAGATCAAGAAAACTCATCTTGATATCAATGAATATTTAGAGGAAACCACGATATTCATGCAATTTTAAATTCTATCAATGTTTGATGAAAAAATTTGAGTGTATCTTTCATTGTTTCATCTACTCTTACCTCAGTTAACTCTCTTATTTCATTTTGTGTCACTTAATATAGAATTTTATATGGAATCGTCTAGAGGCATTCCTTATGCGCGATAATTTTTATTTTTTAAAGTATTTTCATGAAAACACTCCTTCTTCACTAATTTTAGTTGGTGAAAACCATTCCATAAAAATATTTCATAGAAATATATGCACAGTGAACAACCTGTCACTAATAATTTAATTATAATGAACAATTAAAATTTAATGCATAAGTATATTTTTGTCATTATGGATTTAGTATACCTTAGATTTAGTGATTTTTTTACTTAATCTTTGGAAATATGGATTTTGAAGCTGGCGAGCATGACACTTAACCAAGTGATATGGTTCAGGTTATGTATTAGCAGCAATATCATGCAACTTAATAATTATTCAATTATATTTTTTCATCTACTTCCTTATAGATCCTATAATTTTTACTACAAGATTGAATTATACAAACTTAATTTTCAATCCTTACAATCCATTTATAGAAATATTCAAATTTAGGTGATTTATTATGTACAAATTACATACTTGTATATATTATACATACCAT
The DNA here is from genome assembly GCA_963277665.1 of Viscum album. Taxonomy (NCBI): domain Eukaryota; kingdom Viridiplantae; phylum Streptophyta; class Magnoliopsida; order Santalales; family Viscaceae; genus Viscum; species Viscum album. The sequence goes on from OY728127.1 coordinate 279,832,852, forward strand.
GTATTTAGTCATTCATGTTATTTTTCTTCCCATCTTATCAAACGAGAATATGCTTAAATTATGAGTTCTTATTTGACTCTACTAATACATCATAAGAATAAAAAAACTCCACTTGATATCAATGAATGTTTAGAGTTAGCTATAATCTTTAGGAAATTTTAAATTATTATAGAAATTAACATTCTTCTATTATTTATCTTTCTATTTTTAACAAAAATTGGTTTTATATATCTACTTCCAAACTACTTATTAGAAGTGTTCACTGCTACTAGTAATGATTAATTATTGTCAAATAATCCTATTACTTTACTATAGAAACTATTTTTGTAAAATTATTTCCAAAGTTCTTATTGATATATTGATTCTCTATGATGCAAAATAGTAGTTTAAATAAACATTTTATTTACCACTTTTTAAATATGAATAAAAGAAGCACCAATTCATTTTTTGGGTTTTTTTTTCAAAATTCTTCTTAGAAATAAAAATTGATACAGAATGTTTTTATGAAGTGTTTCAAATAGAGACTGAAATTGTATTTTATTCTAATTTTTTTCCTTGTTTGTTAGACCAAAATAAATTCCTCATATTATCTTAAAAATTCCTTTTTTTAATACACAATTTTTTCAATTCTCATTTAATATCTTACATGAATAAGAAAATAGATTAGTCATTTAGTGTACACATATTGACTTGTATTTATTGAATGATGTAATTTAAATATTTTTAACCACATTGATTTAGATATGTGAATAAATGAAATCTAATTACATTATTGATTAACTTCATTGGATATTCATTTTTTGCTTCAAATTATGTAATTAAAAAGACATAAATATAATATTCCATTTCTATTTTCATTTTCTAGGAATATGTTGTTTCTCTCAATTTGTGTCCTCCTTTATACCTATTCATACAGTTTATAAGGTCATTATCCTTAGATATTATAGCACTATTAATATTACCACTTCATATTTCCTACCAATTCTAAAATACCTAACATATTGTTTCCACCCAGGTATGTTCCTCCATAAGTGTTTTTCGTTGAGTTCATGGGGAGATATTTTTCATTAATAGTTAGTAATTACGATGTATAAATTGATTAAATAATAGAAAATTCATTAGATCAGTAGAGCACTTGAACAAAACGCCTTTGGAAGCATAAAGTGTGAAGGTGATTAGCATCCCTCATCAGCACCAATGTTATTTTATTCTTGATATCAATCTATGTCTCCTTACCACTTTCATATTGAAGGTTCAAGTAAAATTAATGGCATATATTCTCTAGAATCAATGTAATTATCTCTAGAAAACTTACTTCTCCATGATAACTTTTAGATAAAACTCTATAGATAGGTCATCATGTTATGAATAGTTTGAAAAACCAGGGTTTCATCCTTATCGATCGCATATTCAAATCCCTTAGTGATTATCAGCTTTATGATGTCCAATTTCCTCATCTTGCAATCCAGTATGGAACTTCCACTACATGGGGAGGTACTGTTGAAATATGATTGCAAACATTCTATTGGATAATTTATTTGGTTTTTAGTAACCATTAAAGAAAAAAAATATATCAAGGGTTATTGTATATATAAAATTGCACAGTGAAAAGGCCCAATGTGTCATGGATTTATTCAAGATGAAAAGAGACCCAAATCCCCTCATTCTTCCACCATGTATATCAGTAGTGGTCGTTTCTTATAGAACATATTAGCATGTTGTGTGGATGAATATGTACCTTCCTCTATCAACATTAAAATTTCCATTTCCTTCTCATCCAGGGTTGTGAGCATGGATTGGAGCATAGAAGAGCGTTCTTGGGATTTGTGGCTCTCATGCCACCATAGTTGTAGCCGCTTCATTGTATCTGTAATTCACTCAATGTACTAATTTTTAAATATTTTATTATACATTATATATATATATATATATTGATTTCATTAAATATTTGTTTCAATCAATATAATAATGTATGCATCACAAATTTGTTCATTTTTCTATATCTTATGGTTATTTTTTCTACTGGTTAGATAATCCATTTATTCTGGTCACTTGGTGGTATTTTTGACCATAGACTTATAGGAATATACCATTAATGTTAAGTTGTTACACTAATTTTATGGATCAATAGTTTGTGAACAAAAAATTATTTTACGTTACATGTTTATTTTTTTCCAGTTCAAGTTTAATTGACTCTGTTTTTATCATTCTACCCACAAATGATGTTTTTTATCTAAATATGGATCACTAGTCTTGGGGAATGGATGGGTTGTTGGTGATTATTTCCCTAGTGTGTGGCATGGATGGAATAGTGATATCCCACTGGTCTTAGGGAATGGATGGGTTACTGGTTCTCATTGTTCCCTGGTGTCGCATGGTTGGGTTGTTACTAGATTTCTGGTCATGTGGAATGGATGGGTTTCCAGTGCTTTTTGGTCCCTTTTGCTAGCATGGATGGGATTCAAGAATGGGTAGGTTGTAGATTCTAGCATGGATGGTTTGTTTTAAGCATGGAATGACTACTAGTATGGATGGGCTATTACTACTTCTGTTGGAATAGATGGGGCTGCTAGCTTACTAGCATGTGGGTTGGGATGGAGGATTGCTCGATCGCAAGCTTGGGGGTGGGGGAGGTGTGGGATGGTGGGGTGATGGATCCTATTTTGGATGTATTTTATATTGATTCATTTTGTATTAAATTTCATTATAAATATAATTGATTTTTTCCTAATTTTGAACACGTTTAAAATCACCTTCTCTTTAATAACTAAAAAATGTATTATATATGTTAAATTAATAAATATAGTATTAAAATTTTACTAGAAATAAAAATTTATAATTTTTATTCAAATGTGATTTATAAATAGATTTTATATGTTGGTAAAAAATTTACCAATAGAAAAAACTTTAATTATAACCTTTTGCTATAAAATTTAACCGGCATATATATTATCTGTTGGGATTATAATAATTGTAATAGAATAATTTTTTCTATCACAAAAACATTTAATGATGGATATTTTACTGATAGTTCAGTAATATGTACATATATATTGGTAAAACGTTTTACCAACAGAAAATGTACATTTACCAACAGATATACCCCCATTAGAAAAAGTGAAATATTTTTTAGTTCCTTTCACGTGACCTAAAATAGTGGCATTTAAATCTATGGGTTTTGATCCCTATTTCAAAACAAGGTATGTAGGACACCTCCATGAGGTTCAGTCCTGACATACCAATACATCTGGAAAACTCAATGAGGTTTAATTATGATTCCCCATTACTCCACCAAATCCTAAGTGTGAAATCTCCCCATGTGGAAAAACTTAACCACTTACCTATCACCACAATACATTAAACATGTAACCTAAGTTTACCCACATAATATTAAAACTATGACCCACATATCCACAAAATATGTTAAACCTATGACCTACCTATCCTCACAAGATGCTAAACATGTGACCCACCATTCCCCACAAGATGTTAAACCAATGACCCACCTATCCCCACAATACATTAATTATGTTACCCACCAATCCCTTTATGAAATTAAATATATGAACCACCTGTCCCTACATGAAATTAAACCAGTGTCCCACCAATCCCCACAATATATTACACATGTGACTCAATTGTCCCAAAAATAGGTTAAACCTATGACCTAGTATAGAATCTCTACCTCATAATATAAACATGTGACACCTGAGGTAAAAAGCCTCAAAAGACTTATTCCACTGGTGTCAACTACCTCTTGGCCGATACAGGTTTCCTTTGGTTCCGCGCCTATGAAGCCTCATACGAGATGAATCCAACTTCAAAAGGATAAGGATTTACAATTTCCTAAAAAACCCAACATCCATTAATGACCATACATTCCCAATGTTACTATCGGCTATGACCAAAGGTTTCTATCCTATCAAAATATAATAAACATAATTAACTAGAGTCTACAAATAGATGGTTCTTGGAATGAGTTTCATGAACATGACTTTAATCTACGAGGGGGAATCACACTAAGCGAGGAGATCCAAATATAAATCCATAGAGGGAGTGGCTGATATTCCATCATCCTATCTTGATCAAGGTTATGACATCTCTGATTAAATAGATGAAAGCCACCCACCTTTTGAAAGTGAGAATGTGGGGAAACAAGTATTGTGTCACTTCTAGATAGACAACATGCAGCCCCAGTGGAAAGCATCAGAATATAATGTAATATTGTAAAAATAATTGGGTATTTAACAAAGATTCAAATTAAAGGGACCCTATTTTTTGATACCAATTAAGATTCCCAAAATTATTTGGCATACATTTTAGGGTGGTTGGGAATCTAGTCTTGTCTAATTTTTACTAATTACCAAGTATTCTATTAATCTTTAACCCACTTTGGGTATGAACCTCTATTGGTAGTTATGATAGTTAGATCTATTTTAAAAATTACTAATAAATAATATGAGGTGTGATTAAATTAAAAAAAAATAAATAGTGCATGTGGTATTTTTAAAAGGTTCAGCTCAAATTCATACTCCTTACCATGATTGGTTATCCCCCATAGCCATTGTTTCTCCACTATAATAAATCACTAACTACAATGGTCAGTTCTTCTCACACCTGCATAGAGTCTCATCATAAATAAAATTAACTTCCTCTAACCAAAATGTCACAAATAATTTTCTTTCACTCTATTGACCATACATACCTTGAGTCACTTAGGTACCAAATCTTCATATCATGTATACACATGTGTTGTCTTTCGGTATCCTATTCTTAACTCAATAACTGATCAATACAAGGATGTATCTCCATCCATAATATTGATCTCCTTTTTATTGTAGTGGATTATTAAATTTCTAGTGAGTCTTTAAGAATACTCTACAACTCAGTCTCTTCTCACATCTCATTTTACAAAATATTTTTCTTAACTGATTCTCATGGTAGCCTCACCTTATCCTAGGGTATTATTATTTTATTTAATATATAATGTTCTCAACATATGAAAGAAATAAAAGAAATGATTAATACCATTTATAGTATGTTATTATCTCCTCATCTTCTTCACCTAAATCTTCTACAACAATGTATTTCATAGGATACACTCATGTATTCAGTTTCAATACACATATAATACTCACTTAATTTAAGTATTGAACCCTTTTTATTCATCATCATCAAGATTTATCTGGTACTTCTCTTATACTACCAACTCTTAGTTCTCAATCATGATTCTTTTTTAACAGTTACTTCATCTTTTTTACATTTTATTTATTTTTTTACGCTATATTGTTTCACTTTCTGTCATGCATGAGAAGCTCTATTAAATGGATCATTTCTTTTCTAATATCCCCAAATGTGATGAATGTGTTAAAAATATCTACCCATCCAAAAGAACTATTATTAAATACCAATTTTTGGTTTCCCATGATTTCTTGTTCACTTTTAATCAATACTTTGTGTGGGAAATCTTCCCATGATTTTTATATCTTGATATATTTTTTTAACTTAATGGGTATCACAAAAATACTCTTTTTTTTCATTATAATTTTTGAAATTTATCCTAATATATCTTCCATTATTTTGTTTAGAAGTATCGATTCTACTTATTCCCCAAAAAATATTCTCTTCAAAATATATACTTCAATCTTCCTAACTATATATTAATCACATAGTAATAATTCCATGTAGTATAAAATATTGCATTAGAAGGTGGGGTAGATTTTATCTTCTCTTTTTCAGCTATAGAACTTCAAATGAAACATGTAAATTTTCATCAAGTTACTCAGCATCCTTTCATTAATTTTAAATTTTTATCAAAAATAATGATTTTCAAATATTCTCATTTAAAAATTATATAAAGATAGAATAGTTTTCATCTCCCTTAATCATCCTCAAACCAATCATGGATCATGGATCTTCAAGGATTCATGATGTTTTGATATTGATTGAATGACTCAAGAATCATCTAACCATTTTATCAAAATTAAAAAGTTATAGAAACTCTATGGTACATACATGAAAAGTATCTCAAAATCCCTCTTACATTGATCTTCTCTTACTCAACTTGAAGATAAATTTCTCAATAACTCAATTCTTGTATCACATTAATTTTGTGATGTTTTTATCTTTGAGAATCGGTTCAAGAATATTCCCAATAATTTTATTCTCCAAAAATATAATTTTTAAAATATTTTTTCTATATAGAAGAATTTGAAAAAATATACTAAGTAAAACATCATATGAGTAAAAATATCATACAAGCTTCAAATGACTTACATGTAGCTCAGTATTCTAATGTGGCTCAAACTTCTTATGTGTATACTAAATATCATACAAGAAGATCAATTAACATAAGTGAAGGATAATTATCTTATTAATAGATAAAATATTTTACATGCAAAAAATTCACATATTCATAGATAACATATCTTAATTACTATTCAAATGGAATAAATTGTATGAGTTCTAACTGTGAGAAATTTATGCACACTCAAATATCATATAGTAGATCAAAATAACTAATGGCCTTCTTGAATTTATTATATGTAGGATAATTATCTTACATAAATAAAAACATCATTCACCACTCATAATATAACACAAATTTATTACATGTATGTCAAAAATATTGTACAAAAGAAATAATATATTAAGAATATAAAAACCATTTTTTATTTCTCTAAATTATATCTTGAGATTAATAATACTTGATTTTAATTAGAAAAAATACAAACATCTTCAAATCATCTATAGGTTTTGACAATCAATAAAAATCACTTTATAATATCTCTAAATAAGTCCTAAAATTATTAAAATAGTAAAAATTATTTTTAGATAGTTCCAAATACTTGAAAGATACAAAATACACGAGATTGATTATTTCCCTGAACTCCTCTACCATCTCTAGATCATATCTATTTTAGCCTTCTCAAACCATCATCCAGAGGATTTTCGTCACTAGTTTAAAGTCTCTTCATGCTTAGTAATCCAAGGATGTATTCTCCATAACATAAACTAGATTTTCCATATTGAAAAATAGTTCTTGAATCACCCCACTTGTCAGCAACTTAGAAATCTATTTTAAAACTATTGTAGAGAGTTATGGAACACTTCTTCAGGAATTATCATTGTATTTTCAAAAAACATAGTTTTATCAGCCATCTTATATATTCAGATTCTCACTAAGCATATGCTCTTCCACTTTCCTTTAACAACATAAGGTTGACTCTCCTTTTAAGGTTTCATGGAATTCAAATCCTTTCTTCTTTAGGACACATTGACTTACATCATATTAACAAAAAATGAAATTAAATAATCACACATATAAGGGAACTATAATATAGAAATTACTCATGGTTCTCTGTTAATTTATCTATAGATATTGGGTATACCCTTTATATGGATGGGTTAATCTGAAATTTTGATAGATTCAATCCTAACCCTTGTACTTTAAATATGAGGGAATTGTCACCCAACGACTGTTTTAGTCCATCACCAGTAGTTGGAAGCCTCTGGAATAGGAGGTGGTGTACCTGAGATTATGTAAATCCATAAACGTAGTCACTATTAAGGTTAACCATACTAGGTCACTATGTTCACTAGATACCCAAAATCTCATATGGGTGTCAGTTAGGTTACTTGAATCATGTTCTAATGCATATAAAATAAATTAACATATAATGATATAATAAAAAATTAAAATTCCTAACATATGGTTCACATCATATAAATACAACTCTACATTCATCTCATAATCATACCAACACTACTACATGATTATTGCTACAACATCTAGATATACAATAAAAAACACAACAATTAAAAAAATTAGTTTTAAATTACTAAACTAATCTTCCCATTTATTAATCATTTATAAATTCTTCACCTCATTAATTTAAAATATTTTATAATTAATTGTAGAATTTATCAATCCATATCAAACCACTTATATCAACTCATTAACTACATTAGAATAATAATTACATCATTTACCAATTGATTCATATCTCACCATAAAAATTCAACTTATTTATTTCATTTAATCATTCAACATCCATATATCAATCATAACTATCATTATCATTCGAATTTCAATAACCTCGCTAAAAAACCACCCCATTAATACCACACTACCACATTCTCAATACCACTACAGATATACCTCATTTCATATATCATAGCAATATAGATGATGTAAATACAATATCACATATACTGCATTATCTTCATAACCCTCCTAGATTCAATTCATATTATATATTTTATAAAACATAATAATGTAACCAAATAAAAATAAATCATTTTAGTTATATATTTTCTACAAAAATGGAAAGGATAGTTGTAACACCCCAAGCTTCCATGGTACGCTCCTCTTTGAATAATAGAGCAGTGTGTGTTGTACGCAACCTCGAGTTCTAACACACCGCGACCAATAAAAGTAGCAGTTATGAATAGTAATACCCACTTTTTGAAATTATATAAATTTTATATTTCAAAATGGACTTCATTTTTGGATTCGGAATATCGAAATTAGCCTATGTTGAATTTTTTGTATTTTTCAGAGAACTTCCAATTTCAGATTAATAGTGAAAAATACTTAAAAACAACTTTTTTAATAAAGATAATTTATAGTGATAAATTATAAAATTGAGTGATCCTAAAGTTTAATTAGAATATATTTTTACCATTTTATCCAATGGTGTTCATTAGAATTAATTTCACTTTGAAAATGGACATAAACAATTGTCAATCTTTTGATTGATATTCTTTCTTAAAAACACGCTATTTGTTGTGACAGCGGGAATTAATTATTAAATTAATTAATTAAACTTATATGTTTTGAATTTTTTAAAAAAGATATCATTTTTTAATTAGGAATATCAAGTATATCTTAGGGTTAATGTTTGGTGTTGTTCTGAAAAACTTCGATTTTTTTTTATGAATAGTGAAACCACTAAGTGGTAGTTAAAAACTGATTTTTCATTTAAATGAAATTTTACCACCTCTGTGATTTGAATTTCCAAAATCTGACATACATCACTGTCATTATTAATTAAAATGTGGTTCAATGGGATTAAAATAATTTTTGGTGAATGGTAACTTTTAAGTTCTATTAATCGTGATTAAAGGTAATTAGTGTAACTTAAGGTAAATATAATGTTATAATAATATGAAATTACCTTTACACTTGTCCTACCCTTATTGGGTGAGTCATGTCCGACCAATAAAATCCATGGGTAAACTTGGGGACCCCATGGAGCCACTTGGGTAAGAAAATGACATTAATAACTTTTTATTTAAAGTAAAAATAAAATTGTCACAAACATGTGTTGTTTTACTAAAACAATTATTACATAGGGTTATATAAGTTAAAATTTCAACTATAAATATTAATTGGAAATATAAAAAGATTTCCTACATCAAGATATTTTTTATATAATTTTTAGACATTAAATAAATTAAAATTTTTATGACACTATGATGATGCAGCGATTACCTCATTAATTAACGATTTAAAAAAATGAAAAGATAATGTATAATATAAGGCTTACACTTTTCAAAAACCTATTGGATGGGTATATTTCGAACCCTTATCACCTTATACTCGAAATATATAATTTTGGGACCTTTCAAATATGAAAAGTACTTCATAATAATGTAACATTTCATTACTTTCCAAGAGTGCCCCTCCTCTCCTCTTATAAAAGGCCCACACCTCTACCACCTTATTCACACCATCAAAGCCATTTGGCTTGGAAAACATCTGACCATATACTCTCTAAACTTCCCTCCCTTACTAGTAGAAGCCTCACTTTGGGAATAATTCTTCCCAAGGAAGCCTTTGGCTCAAATCAAAAAGAGTTACCCGATTTTAAGGTAATGTATTCTCTTATGTTATTTTTTTTTTTATTTTGCTTCTCTAACCCCTTAAACTATTTTTATTCCTTTATTTTGTAACAACAACAGTATATTAAATATACTAGTATGTTTTTATGAGAAGTATTTTATTTAAACTTATACACACCTTCGTCTAATGGTTAAAGAACATATTGTTTCTGTGGGTGGTGAATTACTGCCTCACGAAACGATGATTGTTCAAACTTCTTATAACACCTCTCATGGTGACCATTAAGATTTCATTATATTTATATATGATATATATTATGTTTATGTTTTTCTTATGCTTCTTTATTTCTCATTTATGGCATACCTTCATGATTTTCATTATGGGTAAACGCGATAATTTCATTTTAGGATGTGCGGACTACCGCCCCCTCAAAGTGATTTGAATCGTTAATGCCATATGTGAGATGTATAAAGGATGGAGTAAATGATATTATATATTATATTATACTGGAATTATAATATACCTTTATATAATTATGATTTCATTCCATTAAATATGAAATATAAATGAAAGTAGCGTTCATGCGTACGTACGGCTTACCGTCTCCATGAACGGTGCATTTCATTTCTTACCTCTAAATGTTACGTACTATTATGAATGAATGTATATACTAGATATATATTATATATATGATATTTACATCATTAATATAATTCTGGAGATAATGTATATTCTACCACATTAACAACTTTCAATTATAAGAAGATTATTTTTGACTCAAGTACCAAAGATCTACAAAATGACCGTTATTAACTTAAATGACTACATAATTTTCGTAACATTGTAATAAGTGATATAAAAGGGATAATGAACTTGAAAAATGTTCTTAAGAAAGTAGATATTAACTCTAGTTTATTATTCAAGATATTAAATAACGGTCGAGTGAAGTCGTACATGAGGTAAGGGAACTTCTTAACCCAATTTCTGTTCTTTGGGTTAATCTCATACTTTCTAATTATGTCATGATATTATTATGTCCTATCTTGTATTTGTACTTTATTTATGTGTAATTATATTGAATACACATAATAGATCTATTTTATTTAAAAATGATCTTTGTAAGGGACTTCGTCTCAATCTCCTTTCATTGAGGCATATTTTGTTTTATACACTACTTTATTTTATACGGTGTATAAACACCTTTGACTTTTACGTTTATTCAAAAAGATTATTTTTATATGAAGTGTTTTACTAAACAACAAAAGGGAATGTTTTTTTTGTCGTACGTATGTGGTGACAATGACTTCTCCGCCGCCGTGACCATTATTTTGGGTTTCGGCTTCCTCTATAAGCCATAACTTTTTTTAAATGAAAAATAATTACAATGTTTTAATTTTATTTTATTTTGGTATTGAAAATGGTTTTTAAAGTGTTTTTATTATATCAATGTGTTTTATTGATATCTTGAGATTGAAATGTGGAAATATTATGTTTTCTTTATGAATGTTTTATGTGATATGATTATGTTATGGATTATGATATGTTTAAACCTTTTCATATAAGGAATGCATTGGACGTAAATAGTGATGGGTGGAGCCCGCTATAGCTCCTCGATGCATCGGTAGGTCTCATGAGACAAACTAGTGTCTTGGCACAAGGCCTTGACAAAATATTATTTGTAGTCTTGGCACGAGGCCTTGGCTACGTGGTTATGATAGTATGTCATTATGCATTCCATCATTATGAAAGTGGTTATTGATATTGCATGTGATTATTCGACTAGTAGAATATCCATGTGAATAAGTAAATGGAATTATTTAATTTTACTTTTTCCATATTACGCTGAAGTTCAAGTTTAAAAGGATTTTGTTTTATTTATACATTGCCTTAAATGTTTATGTTTAATTATGAAAGCTTACGCAATATTGTTATCCATACTGAGCATCTGAGCTCACCCCTTTCAATGTTTTAATATTTTCCAGGATGTGAAGAAGTATTTTATGAATGACCTGCAGGGATAGTCAGAAGGGGATATGAGTGTCGACTATGGAGACCATGTTATTGTAGTTTTTCACTTTATTATGTAATGTAAATTTTATGAATGTATCTAGTGTTTCCAAGTCTACTAAACTAATCGGTCTTTAGAGACATGATATTTTGTGATAATGCCAATGTTACGTAATAATGAACCGACTCTGGGTAACTGGGTTCAGGGCGTTACAATAGTTTTTAAACCACATACTTCAATTCAATGCTTAATTTATCATATCTTTGAAGGATGAATCTCGGTACTCAAGTCTCCACATCTCCAAGAACAATATCCCAAGTGGTTTATAACTAACCACTCCACAAAAATCCTTTATCAATTAGTATCATTAACTCTTATGAGAATACATAATAAATAAAAAATAAATAGAATTGAGGTAAAATTACCTCAATCTACACAAGTCCTGCCTCAAAAATGGTGAAATCAAAAGGTGTTCAAAGAAATGATCATGTACCCCTAAGAAAATATCATAGTCACTAAGGATTATGAAGAAGAAAAAACAAGTGGAAATAAAAAAACAATTGAATTTATAATTAAATGGGATATTAAAAAACATATTGTAATGAATTTCCTTACAGTGTAATGGGTTTCAGTCAATTTTTAATAGAAAAATACTATAATCTCCCTTATCACATTATGGTTTATTACAGCCACCAAAAATTAAAATTCAACGATATCAAATAATATTTTTACATATTTCATTCCATTGCACTGTAGTCTAACTAGTTAAAGGGTTGACCTAATATTCATGGTGTATTATACTTCTTCCTCCAAAATTAACACCACCTCAAATTTAATTTCAAAATTATTTAAAAATAAGAAATACATGATAGAAAATTTTATAGGCTTGTTGGGATCACAACTATATTCTGGAACACTATGAGATGATATCCATAAGAACTTACATAGGTGAAAACAAGGAACTGATGTGAGCTAATGGTATGGTGTATGGAACATAAAAGACAAGCTACACAAAAATAATTAAACCAAAAAGAAAAATATCTAAACAAATAAAGATAATAATTATTGAAGAATAATTATTATAATAATATAAGATAAAAACAATTATGTGGTATGGACATGTTTCTAACTCCATAGGGGGAACATTGTTTTATTTTGTTTAAGGAAATAAAATATAATTATAATTTTCACTATATGATCAAATGATCCATCTCAAAACATATATTAGAATCCATCAAGTGAAACCAATTTACATGTATTTTAATTTCCATGGTGAGTGCTTCAATGTAGCTTCTATCTTCATATATTTCTCTTTATTTTCTAAAAGGATCCAACCACATCAACTCTTATAATTGTTACATTCTTCATTCTTATGAAACTATCGTGAGTAAAAAAGTTTGTTTTCTCACTAAAAAAATTATTCCCTTTCCAAAATCTTATAAGAGGAGAAACTTGTGTATTTTTCAATTAGTAAAGACTTAAGAAAGTACCTTGTGTTTTCCACACTACTTCCATCAGACTGAGTTGAGGTGTAACTTTTCATATCATTTTCTTACTACAATATCTAGTCTATCAAACATTTTTTATTCCAGAATTCAAAGCATCCACTCTACCATTACCATTAGAGTTATATAAATTAACCATCTAGATTTTATCCTTTAGTTTAGCTATATTAAATAACCTGAAAATTATTTTCACACGCAATAATGAAACATAAAAATCTATCACCTGAGAATCATTTTCTAGGAATCATTACTAAGTCCCCTATCTGCTTCTACAAACCTATTTCATTTCTAAAAACATCTTTTGTAGTTGCATGGTTCCCCCTATATGCTTCCATTCATCCCATCCCAGCTAAGGTGAAACATCACCTTAGCACATCCCAACTTATGAACTTTTTCATCATATTTTATGACCCTTATATATTCCATAGATCCACCTTTTTTTCTATAATAAATTACACATGAATTGAATCTTCATCTGAATATGCTTTATCCTATAAAGAAATTTCCTATCTTTAGTTAAGTAAATTTCACTCTATGAACCAAAAAATAGCATCAAATATTCTTTCCTACTTTTAAGTTCTTCCAACAACCCCTTTATCTAGATTAAATCCTTCTCAGATTTTGTTAAAGCATTGTAGTTCAGTACCATTGTCTAAATTTAAACTACTTGTTGAATCTTTGATATCAAGCTAACATTTTTTCCTCTAAAATTGAACACATATCTAGTGTTTCCCTTACAATTGTTTAAATATCCACCAAATTCAGAGTTATAAAACCCCTAAAATGAATCGTCTATTTAAAATTAAAGTTCCAAACATCCATATAATGTTAATTATTTAATAATCCACTTCACAACCTCCCGATTTTTTCTTCTCTGATTCAATATGTGCCTACTAATAACACACACTTCTTGTTTAAGTTCTATTCAAGTATAAAACATGGAATACATCAGGCTTTCAACTATGGATACATAATGAATATTTTCCATGTACTATTCATAAACATTCATTTATAGTGCCATGTCCTTGACCAATCTCAAATATATGATCAGGGGTTTGGATACTAGTTTTACCTCTCTCATACTGAAGTGCCCAACCACCTTCTAGACGTAATCCAATAGATTTAGGTACAAAGTAGCAGAACATAAGTTTTCCATTATTTATATCCTTAAGATCCTTTTAGTAAAAATTAGGTCCTTCATCTCAAAACCTCTAGAAAATTAAACTATCATATCTTCAAAACATTCCTTTAAAAAATCTAAAATAAGCATATCTTAAACATATAGAAGCATGATGATGAAAATCCCATCATTAAAGAAATTTTGGTAGAAAAAATTGTCAGTTTTGATCTAAATTAACTTTTACTTCACCATGAGGTCATTAAACTTCCAATTATACTACCTTGGTTCCTAATTAATACCATAAAGTAGTTGCTTTATCTTTCTCATAAGTTCCCGATTATGATGCTCAACAAAATGTATTGGATGTTCCATGAATAGTTCCTCATCTAAATCCCCATGAAGGAAAGTTGTGTTCACATAAAACTATTTTAGATGTAATGCCTTCATATGAACCATACTTAGTGCAATATGGAAAGTCATATGTTTATCTACTAGTGAAAATATCTCTATAAAATCCACATGATCTATTTATTGAAACCCTTTTCGGACTATTGGTGCCTCTTACCTCTATCTAATATTTACTTCCTCCTCTATCTGATAAACCCATTTTTTCTGAAGGAATCTATTCCTATAAGTCCTCCTTATTATCTCCCATATTCTAAACAAAATAAGTGATACAGTCTCATCTTTTAAGGCTAACTCCTACTAATTTAATTATTTTATATTTTTATCCCCTTATGGGATCTTGGGTTCTCAATAATCTATAAGATACAAGTAATGTAGATCACTCTCATTACTTTTCACTTGGTATCTTAATCTGGTAGATATCTACCACTCCTTTTGTGTCACGACCCGCCCTCGGGGCCCGTGCCGTGACTACCCCAAGCCCGCCTTCCATAGGCCAGGGGCTGGCGACTAGCACCAAGGCGTAAAATCCCAGTAAAAAGGGAAGGCATTGCCTTAATAAAGTAAACAAGAACCTCAGAGTAACAAGCGGAAGTAAAGCAGTACACAAAACTAGAACAACTGTGCTGAAGTAAAGGGGCCGGAAATACAACCCAACTGTAAAGTAAAGTACAACTCGAAAGGGAAAACAGCAACTGAAAGTACGAGCGGCTCCTGGGACGTCCTCCTCGATTCCTACCTGAAGGGTAGGTACAGATGGCTCAGCTCCTGGATCGTCCACCACGGATCCTACCTGAAGGGTAGGTACAGATAGCTCCACAACTCCTCGGGTCCAACTGTCCGCTCCAAGCACGTCCCGCTCAGTGGTCCTCCTCCGGGTACCGACCTACTCCGTAAGCCTCAACCGCAGTCAGCGCTGTCCGTCGTCTGCAACCAACACAACGAAGTGCGGGCATAGCCCGTGCAAGGGTGAGTATAAGATACTCAGTAGGGACCCCGAGACCCCCCGAAGGTCTCCTGAAATCCACAAAGGATAAACCACAAGAAGATACAATCACAAAGTAACACCCGACGTTGATTAGGTATATGCCCATACATATACCTATGTTACCAATTTCCGTTCGGCTCCAACACCGAGCCTAAGAACAACCCAATCCACAAAGATGAGTAAACAGTAAATCCACACAGGTTAACAGTACAAGTCTACACAGTTTATAACAAGTTTATGAAATCAACGGATAACCATTACCCAGGTATATGCCCATACATATACCTAAGTTATCAAGCGACCCATCTCAATCATGAGGAAACACAAAGATCATTGACTCAGCTCAAACCAGGATTTTTATTATCGAAACCGTAACTACTGAAGAGCTCCGTCTCTAGAGTGTACAGTGGTCCTGTCACGACTCCGAGGTACTGCTCACTAACCTAAGACTGCTGAAGTACTCCTCCTGTCGAGTACCGCAGGTCTGCTGCCAACTACCGGGCGCTCCGTCTGCTGAGGGTCTGCTGCCAAATACCGGGCGCTCACCCAGATAGCCTACTGAGGTACTCCTCTTGTCGATTACCGCGGGTTTGCTGCCAACTACCAGGCGCTCCGTCCGCCGTGGGTCTGCTGCCAACTACTGGGCGCTCCGTCCACTGGGCTAGTCGACTCACTCCAAGTCGAGTCGGTCAAGCAGTCGTCAGGTCTCAGTCATCTACACGGTCTCCGTACTCCGCACGCACGCCTCCACCGTCGCGGTTCTGTCGCTACAACCAAGTGCACACACTCCGTAGAGTATCGCGGGTCCGCCGCTACAACCAAGCGCTCCACCGCCAAGGGTCTGCTGCTGCATCCAAGCGCACCACCACTTTCAAGTACCACGGGTCCGCCGCTACACCCAAGCGCTCCACCGCCAAGGGTCTGCTACTGCATCCAAGCACACCACCACAGTCAAGTACCACGGGTCCGCCGCTACACCCAAGCGCTCCACCGCCCAAGGTCAACAGAAGATTCAGCTCACACAGGTTCGGTAGCACTGTTCCACGTAGGATCGCTGAGTGCTGTAGTCGTCGTCGTCGAATCCACATAGGATCTCTGTACTGTCGTCGTCGCAGTCACAGTAGCAGTCGTAGCTGTAGTAGTCACAGTAACAGTCGCAGCCAGCACTAGGGTTCCCGCACACAGCAAGCTCGTTTGGAGGGTCCGCCCCACGAGCCGAGAGGCTTATACATCAACTTTCACGAAGACTAGAGTTGATGTATCCAAAAGTTCCGTATCGTCAACAGGAACTCAACGCAAAAGACGGCGCGTCGATCGGACGCCCGGTCTGAGAGTTATAGGTATTTTCGTCTCCGTGGCCCGGTTGGTTTTTAAGGAAAAACCAACCCGACCGTACTCCACCTGCGTCCAAACTTCGGGCGGAGTATGCCAAAAGATCTGTCTCACTAAGAGGAACACAACGCGACTGACGGCACGTCAATCGGACGTCCGAAGCTCAAGATATGAGCGTTTCCGCTCCGAAGGCCCGGTTGGTTTCGTGAACGAACCAACCCGGCCGAACTCAAAGTAAACCGAAACCTTGAGTGCGATATACCGAAACGACCGTCTCGATCCAAGGATCGCGTTGCCGCAGACGGTTCGTCGATCGGAGGTCTGAGGCTCACGTTATGGGCCAAAAACCAATTCTGGTTCGAAACGGGGGGGTCCGGGTCCGGGCCGACCCGGCCCGACCCCCCCCCCCCCCTGGGACGGCGCGGTGGCCGGCGGTGGCGCGGCGGCGCGCGGAGGCGGCGCGGCGGCGCGCGGAGGCGGCACGGCGGCGCGCTGGGGCGGCGCGGCGGCGCGCTGGGCGCGCAGGCGGTGCGCGGGTGAGACCCCTGCCTCCCCGTTTTTCCCCTGGCGGCGCGGCACGTGCCGCGCCGGTTTTAAGAAAAACCGCCCACTCACATGAGGGGGCCTGCTTTTGAGCGGATCCGGGGGGTGGCGCTGCCCCCCCCCCCCCTTTCTAATGAAAACTGGCCCCCAATTTAATTGGGGGCCATTAAAGGTTAACCGGGGGAAATTAATTCCCCCGGTTTGACTTCCTTCCGGCCGGCCCGACCTGGCCGGCCGGTTCCCTTTCGTCTTCCGACACCGGCGGCCCGGTTGGCCGCCGGTCTTCTCGATCCGCCGCGGCCCGGAACCGGCCGCGGCCTTTGTCGTCCGGCGCGGTGCGACGACACCGCGCGCCTTCGCCGCGGCCCCGCTCCGGCCGCGGCGCCTTTGTTTTCTCCTCCGATGCGGCGCGGCGGCGTTGCATCCAACGGTCGCACTTCCTTTACTCCGCCGCGGCCAACGGGCCGCGCCTCATTGCTCCGGCGGCTTGTTCAGTCCGGCTGTGGGAGACCACCACGGCCCTCGTCGTCCGGAGTGGCGCTTCAAACTTGCACACTCCCATGAAGCCCTCTACGTCCTTGCGCGGTGTCACGGCACCGCACCGCCTCCTCTTCGATCCACGAGTAATCCAACAACAAGGTTTGGGAGGAGGATCGACCGTGTTGGTACGGTCCGATCCCCTCCCATGTGAAAGATAACAAGTGGACCAATAATTTATTTACGAAGGCGTAAATTAAATTAAGAATAAAGGTACAACCCCTACCTCGAAGGAAGTTCGCGGAGCTCGTTAACGATCCGCGAAGGACGAGCGTCGCGGAGATTGGACATCACGGAGGTCGGTCGTCACGGAAGAAGACGTCGTCGGCATCGTGGTAGACGGACGCGGGTTCGCCGCGAGAGGCACGTCGCGGAAAGTGCGTTGCGGCGTCGGACGTAGGTTCGCCGCGGAAAGCACGTCGCGGAGAGGATGTGTTGCGGCGTCGTGGAGGAAAACCAACGCGTTGCAGTCCGACGTCGTGGAAGAAGGACGTCGCGTTCTTCGTGAAGTTGAGTGTTCTTCGTGATGTTAAACGTTCTTCGTGATCTTCGTCAGAGATGAAGAAGAAGAATAAAATGCTCTCCACCTCTCAAGGAACAAAGGGACTAACCCAAAAAAAATAATAAATTAAGCTCATACTTAATTTATTAACACAACACCAACCTTTGAAATTCAAGAGTTTGAATTTCAAAACTTTAATTAAACTCACTTATTAATGACATAAGTTATAACCTAAGTTTACATCATTAATTGTGAGTTGGGGAGGGTTAGAGAATATGAAGGGGTGGGGTTCGTGTGGGCCCCACCACCCACTTAACCTCCCAAGGGAAGTTGGGTTGTCACCCAACTTCCACCCAAAGTATAAAAACACTTAAGGAAGATAAAAATAAAAATTGAAGTTAAATTTTTTATTTTAACATTCACAATTTTATTTTTTTACAACTCCCCTCGTGTAAACGCAACTTCGGGAAAGGTCTCCTTAAGCGAATATCGGCGCTGCGAGTTCATCGGTGCCCTCGGATTTCAATTCCGAGCACCGAATCAAAAGTTAGGAAAACCCGCTCGTTCGTTCACTGAACGTACCCGAGCCAAACTTCGGAAAATGATTCCGGGCACTCCGGGCCTCGGAATCAGGTGCCGTCTGAAACAGAGCTCTTGTAAAATTCCAAAGAAAATTAAGAAAAAATTTCCCTTGAATTTTACGGGTCTTTACATTACTCCCACCTCAGGGCTTTACGTCCCCGTAAAGCTTCAACTCACACTTAAGGGAAACTAGGTAGTACTGAGCACGCAACTGAGCTTTACGCTCCCATATGCTCACCTGAAGATCTCGTGCTACCCGAGAAGCACCCCAGAGGAAGCAACCGTTCACGTAGATCCTGCTCCTGTCGATCCTCGATCTCTACTAGAGCCTCTGTGCTTGTCGCCCTGTCATCGACGTCCAACTCCCCGGGGTCGATGACGTGTGAAGAAACATACACGTATCTCCACAGCTGAGACACGTGGTGGACATTATGCACCCGGTGCGACTGAGGTGGTAGGGTCAAGCGGTAAACCTCCTCGCCTACCCTGCTGAAGATCAAAAGGGTCCATCGAACTTCGGAGATAACATGCCGCCTCGGCCACATCTCCGAAACCTCATCGGGTTGAGACCGTATAAGAACGTGTTCGTCACCCTCGAATTCAAGAGGTTTCCCTTTTTAGGTTAGAACTGAAACTCAAAACTCCTGCTGCCACAAGGGTAGGGTTGACCAACTCAAGAGTGATCGGCCACACCCTCTTATGCCTCAGTTTAACATGTGCTACCCAGGGTTTCCTTTTCGCCGACCAAGGAAAACCCATTCCGACGTTTGCCTAAAACAGTCAACCGGGGTATGATTTGTGAATCAAAACCATACCCAGATCAACGTCGTAAGGCCTCTACGCTGCCACCAAGAGATTCCAACCGAAACTCTCGCCTCGAGGTCAAATCACACTGTCGGCGTAAGTGTGATCATCGAGTCTCCTCCCAAAGGTATCTCCAGACGTGAGGGTCAAGTCTACGGCTTACCCGGAACCTCAAGGTCTGGGACATGATTCGTGGAAGGGTAGAATGATTGGTTCCTATGTCTATAGATATGGCAGCTCGTAGTAGACATAATTCGTACCCCGAATCATTCTTAGAGCTCCTGGGTCACACTCCTTGACCGCAATGCAGCTACTCTCCTCCCCAGCCCTCCTGCTCCCTGAGCCTGGCGGGGACTACTAAGTCGGGTGGTCGTAACATGTCGAAATGTACACCACCACATGCTGCTCTCCAAGCTCCGCTTCCACGTCTGCTACCCTGCAGATTCATCTGTCCTTAGCACTTCCTACTCCTAGAACATTTTACACGACCGAGTCTCTGAGACTGGCGCTAGTTTCCTGCCTTTCACTGCTAATGTTCACAACCACAAAGGTTCTCTCTAGCATCCTAGCATAGGTAGAAATGCATAGAGGAAAAGTAATGGTTCAGATGTCCTTTAGACACACTTCGCTCAGAAGTTCGAGTCTAAAGAACTGGTCACAACGTAACCAACGAGTACCAAGATTGATTGGTAAGCCACGTTGAGTGCTCTGCTTCCGACATGTCATACTGTCGAAGCTGTATTAGCTCCAGAAAACTCACAACCACCTCCTCAAGCCAGTCCTCAGCCGCCTATGAGTCAGGCTCACCTCGAAACTTGAGGGATATCTGGTGCTAAAACATATGTAAGGCACTAAGCCTGTGAGTCTCTGCTACCGGTACCGCCGGTAGTGTATGCTGACCAACAGGTAGTGACATAGTTGGCGCACTACCCGTAGGTACTATCCCAGGTATCGGTTCGCGTAACGAAGCCTCATTACTATAAGGACCAACCTCATGGTCACTCACTGGAAACAACAGGAGCTAAGATCATCATCCGCTCTACTAGTATCCAAGCTAGGTGTAGAACTCTAGCAACCGCCTCCATCCAGTCCACTGCTGCCTGGGAAATCTGTCTCGCCTCGTATCCTCAGAGGCCTCTACTGATGGAACTCGTGCATCGCGCTCTGCTAGCGTGCATCGTCAGCTAGTGGAATCCTCTGCCTAACGGGTGGTGGTGCTGCTGGTACACCACCCGATGGTGCCAACACTGAAAAAGAGCCCTGCACCGGAGTCTCGCTGCTCGGTGGGCCATCATCGAGAACTCTCTCGGAACTCCAGCTAACTATCTGCATGGTGACATCCTGAACAGTTGTGTCACGGTCAACGATTTATACCTGGTGTGCTGACCTGGTTTGAGCTGACTTTAAACCTTTTTGGAAACACACACGCAATCAGTGTTTTCGTGCATTATGTCGGAAATCAGAAGTCAGGGTCCTGGTGTACGGATACGTCGGCCGCCGCACCAACACTGGACTCCCTGGACTGATAACCACACTCAATACACTAAACACTATTGCTTCACATAGAAAAAAAAAGATCAGAGTCTGCGGTAGAACCGACCCCTCTGATACCAATTTGTCACGACCCGCCCTCGGGGCCCGTGCCGTGACTACCCCAAGCCCGCCTTCCATAGGCCAGGGGCTGGCGACTAGCACCAAGGCGTAAAATCCCAGTAAAAAGGGAAGGCATTTCCTTCATAAAGTAAACAAGCACCTCAGAGTAACAAGCGGAAGTAAAGCAGTACACAAAACTAGAACAACTGTGCTGAAGTAAAGGGGCCGGAAATACAAGCCCAACTGTAAAGTAAAGTACAACTCGAAAGGGAAAACAGCAACTGAAAGTACGAGCGGCTCCTGGGACGTCCTCCTCGATTCCTACCTGAAGGGTAGGTACAGATGGCTCAGCTCCTGGATCGTCCACCACGGATCCTACCTGAAGGGTAGGTACAGATAGCTCCACAACTCCTCGGGTCCAACTGTCCGCTCCAAGCACGTCCCGCTCAGTGGTCCTCCTCCGGGTACCGACCTACTCTGTAAGCCTCAACCGCAGTCAGCGCTGTCCGTCGTCTACAACCAACACAACGAAGTGCGGGCATAGCCCGTGCAGGGGTGAGTATAAGATACTCAGTAGGGACCCCGAGACCCCCCGAAGGTCTCCTGAAATCCACAAAGGATAAACCACAAGAAGATACAATCACAAAGTAACACCCGACGTTGATTAGGTATATGCCCATACATATACCTATGTTACCAATTTCCGTTCGGCTCCAACACTGAGCCCAAGAACAACCCAATCCACAAAGATGAGTAAACAGTAAATCCACACAGGTTAACAGTACAAGTCTACACAGTTTATAACAAGTTTATGAAATCAACGGATAACCATTACCCAGGTATATGCCCATACATATACCTAAGTTATCAAGCGACCCATCTCAATCATGAGGAAACACAAAGATCATTGACTCAGCTCAAACCATGATTTTTATTATAGAAACCGTAACTACTGAAGAGCTCCGTCTCTAGAGTGTACAGTGGTCCTGTCACGACTCCGAGGTACTGCTCACTAACCTAAGACTGCTGAAGTACTCCTCCTGTCGAGTACCACGGGTCTGCTGCCAACTACCGGGCGCTCCGTCCGCTGAGGGTCTGCTGCCAAATACCGGGCGCTCACCCAGATAGCCTACTGAGGTACTCCTCCTGTCGAGTACCGCGGGTTTGCTGCCAACTACCAGGCGCTCCGTCCGCCGTGGGTCTGCTGCCAACTACTGGGGGCTCCGTCCACTGGGCTAGTCGACTCACTCCAAGTCGAGTCGGTCAAGCAGTCGTCAGGTCTCAGTCATCTACACGGTCTCCGTACTCCGCACGCACGCCTCCACCGTCGCGGTTCTGTCGCTACAACCAAGTGCACACACTCCGTAGAGTATCGCTGGTCCGCCGCTACAACCAAGCGCTCCACCGCCAAGGGTCTACTGCTGCATCCAAGCGCACCACCACTTTCAAGTACAACGGGTCCGCCGCTACACCCAAGCGCTCCACCGCCAAGGGTCTGCTGCTGCATCCAAGCGCACCACCACTGTCAAGTACCACGGGTCCGCCGCTACACCCAAGCGCTCCACCGCCCAAGGTCAACAGAAGATTCAGCTCACACAGGTTCGGTAGCAATGTTCCACGTAGGATCGCTGAGTGCTGTAGTCGTCGTCGTCGAATCCACATAGGATCTCTGTACTGTCGTCGTCGCAGTCACAGTAGCAGTCGTAGCTGTAGTAGTCACAGTAACAGTCGCAGCCAGCACTATGGTTCCCGCACACAGCAAGCTCGTTTGGAGGGTCCGCCCCACGAGCCGAGAGGCTGATACATCAACTGTCACGAAGACTAGAGTTGATGTATCCAAAAGTTCCGTATCGTCAACAGGAACTCAACGCAACAGACGGCGTGTCGATCGGACGCCCGGTCTGAGAGTTATAGGTATTTTCGTCTCCGGGGCCCGGTTGGTTTTTAAGGCAAAACCAACCCGACCGTACTCCACCTACGTCCAAACTTCGGGCGGAGTATGCCAAAAGATCCGTCTCACTAAGAGGAACACAACGCGACTGACGGCACGTCAATCGGACGTCCGAAGCTCAAGATATGAGCGTTTCCGCTCCGAAGGCCCGGTTGGTTTCGTGAACGAACCAACCCGGCCGAACTCAAAGTAAACCGAAACCTTGAGTGCGATATACCGAAACGACCGTCTCGATCCAAGGATCACGTTTCCGCAGACGGTTCGTCGATCGGAGGTCCGAGGCTCATGTTATGGGCCAAAAACCAATTCTGGTTCGAAACGGGGGGGTCCGGGTCCGGGCCGACCCGGCCCGACCCCCCCCCCCCCCCCTGGGACGGCGCGGTGGACGGCGGCGGTACGGAGGCGGCGCGGCGGCGCGCAGAGGCGGCGCGGCGGCGCGCGGAGGCGGCACGGCGGCGCGCTGGGGCGGCGCGGCGGCGCGCTGGGCGCGCAGGCGGTGCGCGGGTGAGACCCCCGCCTCCCCGTTTTTCCCCTGGCGGCGCGGCACGGGCCGCGCCGGTTTTAAGAAAAACCGCCCCCTCACATGAGGGGGCCAGCTTTTGAGCAGATCCGGGGGGTGGCGCTGCCCCCCCCCCTTTCTAATGAAAACCGGCCCCCAATTTAATTGGGGGCCATTAAAGGTTAACCGGGGGAAATTAATTCCCCCGGTTTGACTTCCTTCCGGCCCGCCCGACCTGGCCGGCCGGTTCCCTTTCGTCTTCCGACACCGGCGGCCCGGTTGGCCGCCGGTCTTCTCGATCCGCCGCGGCCCGGAACCAGCCGCGGCCTTCGTCGTCCGGCGCGGTGCGACGACACCGCGCGCCTTCGCCGCGGCCCCGCTCCGGCCGCGGCGCCTTTGTTTTCTCCTCCGATGGTCGCACTTCCTTTACTCCGCCGCGGCCAACGGGCCGCGCCTCATTGCTCCGGCGGCTTGTTCAGTCCGGCTGTGGGAGACCACCACGGCCCTCGTCGTCCGGAGTGGCGCGTCAAACTTGCGCACTCCCATGAAGCCCTCTACGTCCTTGCGCGGTGTCACGGCACCGCACCGCCTCCTCTTCGATCCACGAGTAATCCAACAACAAGGTTTGGGAGGAGGATCGACCGTGTTGGTACGGTCCGATCCCCTCCCATGTGAAAGATAACAAGTGGTCCAATAATTTATTTACGAAGGCGTAAATTAAATTAAGAATAAAGGTACAACCCCTACCTCGAAGGAAGTTCGCGGAGCTCGTTAACGATCCGCGAAGGACGAGCGTCGCGGAGATCGGACATCACGGAGGTCGGTCGTCACGGAAGAAGACGTCGTCGGCATCGCGGTAGACGGACGCGGGTTCGCCGCGAGAGGCACGTCGCGGAAAGTGCGTTGCGGCGTCGGACGTAGGTTCGCCGCGGAAAGCACGTCGCGGAGAGGATGCGTTGCGGCGTCGTGGAGGAAAACCAACGCGTTGCAGTCCGACGTCGTGGAAGAAGGACGCCGCGTTCTTCGTGAAGTTGAGTGTTCTTCGTGATGTTAAGCGTTCTTCGTGATCTTCGTCAGAGATGAAGAAGAAGAAGAAAATGCTCTCCACCTCTCAAGGAACAAAGGGACTAACCCAAAAAAAATAATAAATTAAGCTCATACTTAATTTATTAACACAACACCAACCTTTGAAATTCAAGAGTTTGAATTTCAAAACTTTAATTAAACTCACTTATTAATGACATAAGTTATAACCTAAGTTTACATCATTAATTGTGAGTTGGGGAGGGTTAGAGAATATGAAGGGGTGGGGTTCGTGTGGGCCCCACCACCCACTTAACCTCCCAAGGGAAGTTGGGTTGTCACCCAACTTCCACCCAAAGGATAAAAACACTTAAGGAAGATAAAAATAAAAATTGAAGTTAAATTTTTTATTTTAACATTCACAATTTTATTTTTTTACAACTCCCCTCGTGTAAACGCAACTTCGGTAAAGGTCTCCTTAAGCGAATATCGGCGCTGCGAGTTCATCGGTGCCCTCGGATTTCAATTCCGAGCACCGGATCAAAAGTTAGGAAAACCCGCTCGTTCGTTCACTGAACGTACCCGAGCCAAACTTCGGAAAATGATTCCGGGCACTCCGGGCCTCGGAATCAGGTGCCGTCTGAAACAGCGCTCTTGTAAAAATCCAAAGAAAATTAAGAAAAAATTTCCCTTGAATTTTACGGGTCTTTACATTTTGTGGCTCAACTCCTTGTGTTACTATAACTCTTGAATATTCATCTTCTAGATCTCTTTTATCTAAAACTATACCCAAGGATTACACAGTCTTATAGATTTTTTGTACTTTTTGCCTTAGAAATTCCATAAAAACGTTACTCTGATCCACTATAACTACTAGATAGTCAGGTTTTCCTAGTACTAACATAATTCTTGAATCCTATAGAAGATCCATAACTTCTTAATGTCTATTCAGTTGAACTACAACCTCTTGTGATACTTTTATCTCATAAAAACCCTTATCTTAGTTCTTATCCTTCCATAGGGTCTCTTTATTAGATATTTTTTTTCAAATTATGACTGCCTTATAGAGGTTTTTAACCTAGAGTTAAAAACTAAACACTTCTTCACCATATCCAAATAAGTAACATGCTTGGGACTTAGCATTAATATTTTCCATCTCCTTGACATCAACATGGATGGATGTTTTTTCTCTAAATAATTTTTGATGGGTGAAATAAACCTTCTTTATATACCAATAGACTTCATGTAGTTACTACCTCAAAGTATGCCTCATAATTCATCACTTTCACCTAAAACATCTTGGGGAATCTTGTGTGAATTATCATACTCATTTCCTTTTTAACCAATGTTGGATTCATCCACTCTATAAATATTTTATATTCATTAGTTCCAAATATGGTCTTCTCAAACCATATTCCCTTTATCTAGTAGAACCACTAAGACTCTTTATTTCCTTACTCCCTCCCATTATCAAAATATAGGCACTTAACCTTGAAACCTATATCATTGTACACCATGTATTTTAATCAAATGATGGTTTCAAAAACCTCAAACTTATTTTTGATAAAGAAAACTCCACACTTTCTAAGTCTCATTATTGATGAATGTCATGTAGAATTATGACCCTTTGTGAGAATGAACTGAAGTTATCCCCCATATATCTATATAAACCAACTCTAACTTTT
This sequence comes from Viscum album, assembly GCA_963277665.1. Lineage (NCBI taxonomy): Eukaryota > Viridiplantae > Streptophyta > Magnoliopsida > Santalales > Viscaceae > Viscum > Viscum album. The sequence goes on from OY728127.1 coordinate 279,859,776, forward strand.
GGTTCATTGGTGTTTCACCTTTATTTTTTATGGAAACATTCCACTAAATTCTAAAGATAACATCCTCATATGTCCCGTACTTCATGCTTTTGATCTTCATCATACCATTATCAATGTGTATTTTCATCCTTTTCTTACTCAATTGACCCGAACGTTCATGGCATAACATTTTATAGGTTACTTGTCTAGAATGAATCACACCTTATGATACTACCATGAGGTAAAATTCCTCCTCTTACACTCCTTTATCTATAACCATGGAACTGTGTGAAATATTACACACACTATATATGAATGTTGTATAGAAACTTCCATCATCTAACTATCCAATGGAAGTTATGTTTTCCCTCAATCCTAGTATGTTTCACACACCCTTAAGCAGCAACATTCTTATATTCCTTATTTATATAGAGATGTCACCCTTTTTAATAATCTCAAGATATAGATCATCTACAAGATAGATCTTATAGTATCTTCTAGAAGTATAGTTCCTTATACTCCCCCTCTAAGTTGTTGAGGGAAAAAATGCATCATTTTCTATAATATAAGACTCAATTGATCTTTTGGAACTCAAAGGAAACCCAATTGTATTCTCTAATACAAGATTTACATATCAATTTTCAAAATTCTATCTTCCAAAATTTACTCTTCACTCATTGAAATATTTCTTTAGGAAACATGTCTTCCTATAATTCCAACACATGGGACCACCTTATGCTGAGCTTCTTGTGCTATATCTTCTTCTTCCATTCACATTTATATGATCTGTTTATGTTGTATAATACCCCCTTCCTTCCATACTATAGTAATTTATAAAATATGCATGGATATCATTATGGTGGATTTCCTCTTTGAAGATCAAGTCCATAACATCCAAAAACACTAGGTTAGTCTTTTTAATTTATATTTTCACAACAGTGACTATCACTTCCGAAGACTCATGGAGGGATGATAGAAACAATACTGCCAAGTAAGATCTCAAATATTCAACTCCACTAACTCCAACAGACTCTGGATCATGTTGAAGACACTTATGTGATCTTCCACTAGTTTACCTCTCAACATACTCATGTCATACAACCTCTACCAAAGGAAAACCATATTCATTAACTTATCATAATTTTCAATGAGACTATTCGTAATTTATGAAAAGATTATAAAATCATAGATATTATAATCCATGTTTTGAGATAATGACATATGTATCAAACCCAATGTTTTCTTTTTTATCCCCTCTCATTCCTCCTTCTCCATTAGTTCAGGATTAGTTATCTTATACAGAAGATCAAGGTCATTTTTCTGTAGATGACTCTTTATCTTTATATTCCAAACCCTAAAATGCAAACCATAAAAATTATCCACCTATTCATCACCCATATCTACTGAAATTTATAGAAATTAATGAACTCACACTAAATTCCGGAACACTTAATAGGTATTAGAAATTTCTTACAGAAAACTCTATGGGAAAAATGGAAGAATGATGCTATGAAACCAAGCTTGGAAATACCTTCACCAGGGTTTGACCATAAAAATATATTCCAACTAAAGTATTGATACCAATTTAGGGGATCAAAAATATCATCTAGAAGACCACCAAAATATATCAACTGAAACTTTCTTAGATAGAAATAAATAATTGATGTGACCATGTGTTATGGTATCTAAAACATGGAAGACACACTACACCCAAATCATCACACCAAAACACAGAACCTCAAAAAATATATAGATAATAATTATCAGAATATAATGATTATAATAATGAAAGTTAAAATAACAACACAATTTATGTGTTTTAGATATGAGTAATAATCCTTGAGGGGGATTTTATTTTACATATTTTAAGAAAACAAATTATTATTAAAAATTTTAATATTTGGTCAAATGATCCCTCCCACTAAATATAGAATAATATAGAAGGATCAACCAGTATCCATATATTCTGATCTCCATGGTGAGTTCTTATACATTTCTATTATATTTATAACTATTTTTCTATTAGTTAAAAGGCTTCAATCCCCTCAACTTGTTCAATAGGTACATCATGTGTGCTTTTGAATCTCTCATGAGTAAAACCATACATTTTATACATATATAAACCTATGTATTCCCATTTACAAAATCCTCCAAGAGGAAAAAAAATTATTCATTATTCGAGATAAACTTATGTAAGTCCTTTTTCATTTTGTACACTTATTTCATCAGACTGAGTTGAGGGGTAACTTATGAATGCATTGTCTGAATCTAATATCCAATATACATACCTTCCATTATTCTAAACAACATAGCTACCAATTCACTATTTCCATCAATGTTTCTAAAATTAGTCTTATGGAATTTCACCTTTCGTTCAACAATGTTCCAAAACCTATACAATATTTTTACACACATAGTTGAAACCTAACAAGTAAGATGAAAAAACACTATTGAAAATCATGACTATAAACCATATCCCAAATATCATTCTATAATGACTGGTTATGACATTGAAATCCTTACCTAAATCATATTATTGTGAAATTTAACACATCATTGAAAAATAGTATAACACAAAATGAAATTAACATGCTATAATGGATAGTGGTTATGCCCCTATTCTTTCTCTAACTCATAAACAAAATCAAATAGCCTTGAAACAAGACACAACACAACACATCCCATTATAGTATAATTTTTACTCTAGATGAAAGTTTCCTCTCAAAATTCACTCCCTAACCCCTTCTCTCTAACACCTCAAAATATATAAATACCTAAAATATGGGATGGATTAAAAATTAAGGCCTTTGAAAAAATAATAGGATTAATCATGAGTATATGAATTTATAAACTCCAAAATATGGTGAAATAGAGAGTAAAAACATAAGTTATGTAGATAGAGGAATGATTATACTTTTTGAGAAAAAAATATCAAAACATTTATATAGAAACTTTGTTTAAATAGTTATAAAAATAAATAAAATATTTTTATTATTATTAAATTCATGAAAAAATCTTTATGAGATATGATTCATAAACAAAACATTACTGAATTATTTCAATATATTTGGAATTCCTTACATGATAATGAATAATTACTAAATTTTTGAAAAATTAATTAGGGGAAAATAAAGGAGTATCATGTGATATTTATCATGTAAAATAGTTTATAAAAATTAAATAGATGAATATAAATAATTTTTTATTTTATTGATGTAAAAAACATTGTAAATAATCCCATAATGAGTAATGAATGTGTTAATAATGATGAAAATTAAAAATTGTTCTGTAAGTAGTTTTCTAAAAATGTATCTACAAAAAAATAGGAAAATATGTAGATTTAAGAATAATTTGATTCATCATATAGTAGTGTTTAAATGTTGAAGTTGAGGACTCTATAAAGAGTCAGGTGATACTAAATAAGCATATAAAATCTAAAAAAGTAATTTGTGATCAAAATAAACTAGTTTAAAGAAGGGGGGATTGGAACATATAGTCATACTACACTTCTATCATTATTTGAGTATATCTATATTAATGAGGCTATTGAATACATTGAATGGGTTTTTTAATGTATAAAGAGCTAGATCAAATTGGGAAGAACTCAATATGGGATTTTATCTCAAGACCCATGGGGTATGACATCATTGGAATCAAGTAGGTATTCAAAAACACTTTAATAGAAGATAAAAGTTAATAGATATAAATTAATACTGGCATGTAATGTTTATTATAAAATTGAGGAAATATAATTTAAGGAAATGTTTACCCATCTTTATATATTGTAATGTATAAGATTATTTATGAAGATTTCATCTTAGATAAATTATAAAGTTTATCAAATGGATTTCAAAACTATATTATTGAATGGAAAATTGAAAGATGAACTATTTATTGAAAAAATTGATGGGTTTTCATCTCATGAATGTGATATAATGGTATTGAAACTAAATTATTTTCTATAAGGGTTTAATAAGGAACCAAGGGAATTTTATTCAAAGATAGAATAGTGCTTAATAACTATGAATTTATAGAATGTAAAAGTTGAGATAAATATTTTTGTGTGGAAAATAAAAATATAAAATCACATTATAATAATTTATGTTGATGATATAATTTTTCTAAAAGATAATGAACATATATTCGAGAAGTTTGTTAGTAAAATCAATAAAATATTCCTACTGAGTGAGATTTCATTTTTCATAGGGATGATTTTTTTAAAAAAAAATCTTATATATTTATATCATAATAACAATCTTCCAAATAAGTGTTGATAAAGTTTGAAATCTAATATTTAGGTAAATTTGACACACCTATATCATTTTGTATGAAACTGGATAGAGATAAATATGGATAGAGTATGAATGAAAAGATATTGAGGGATTTTATTAGAAGTCTTTTCTACTTAACAAAATCAATTTTAGACATCGTGTATGTTGTTACTCTGTGTGAAATGTTTCAATGTTACCCAAAATAGTTAAAAATAAAATATTCCAAAATAATCCTAGCATAAATCTAAAAAACTATTAAATATGGAATTATTTACTAAAGGGGAGAATATTAAGATTTTTTGATATACATACATAGATTGAGATTAAAATAGAGATGATAAAAAATACACAACTTGTATAATATTTTTCTTTAGGAGAAGATGTGATAGATGAAATTTAAAAAAGAATAACTTAGGGAAATTTAAAACTGTAAAGGCTAAGCCAATGGTTTCCATATAAATATATACAAAAATTCTCTTGATGAAGGAATAATTGGAGAACTTGATGGTACATGTAATCTTATCTTTGATAATTTTTTATAATAATAATAATTTTATCAATCTATTAAAAAATCTGGTTCAATTATATAGATTCAAGAATATTGATATCATATATAATTTCATTAAATCTAAGGTTTTATATATAAGATTGATTCTTGATTATGTTCCTACTGATAATAAGATTATTGATATATTTACTCAGAAACTATCCAAAGAGAAATTACATGATTTAATATTGAAATTTTATATCTATCCTTCCACTATTAATTTTCATATAAATGTTATATCTCATTCAATCAATATCTTTTTGGATTATATTTTCAAGGGAGATAAAATTAATATATATCTATTAAATTGACAATTATTTATCGTGGTATCCAAATATATTAATATTATAAAAGGGGGATCTATCTATTAATTATCTAAGGTAATATTTATTTAAGAATTAAAAGATAAAAGGTGGAGCATAATGAATGAGGTGAGACTTATAAAGACATAAATTTATTTTCATTGAGGAATGTAGATTCCTAAAAAATTAATTAAATCTAGTGATGTAGTATAATTACCTATTATCTTTCTATCAGGTATGTTTTAACCTTTTTTTATGGTCCCCTTTTTCATTGGTTGTTTAATTCAAAAATGGAATTTGGAGGATACCTATAATGGTGAAGTTAGATATTTGTTAGAATTTTCCACTTGAATATACAGTTTTATCTACTCATTTTTCACTTACATGTCATGTAATTATAGTAAACAGTGTGTAATGGGTACCAGGTAGAAGTTGTGAATTGGGAATACATCATTAGAGGTTTACATTCTATGTATAGGGTTCACATTTTGTAAGATAAATATTAGGTTTTAAATAAATAGATGATGTTTTTTAGTGATTATAGCCTTCATGTATTACATGATGTTTAATGGGATTTCACTCCATGTAAATGTCAGGAGTTATGGTTTTACGGTATTTTATAGATTATTTTCATTTCAATCGACCTACAGCCTTACCTCTCTCCACCCATAGCTCACCCTATGAAATTTTAGGTGACTCTTTTCCTTACAAATCACTTAATTTAGCGATTGATCACTATTAGGGTTGGATTTCTTCTCTCTAGGTATATAATCCTTATGGTTTTTCTTTAGCTTTTGTTATATTTATGGTTGTTTATATGGATGTGTTTAGATTTGTGATAAAATATTTTTTCTATTGATCCTTTTAGGTTTCTTGTAGTTCTGTGTCTTTCAAAGGTCTCTTTCTTAGTTTCTGGCCACTATTGTTGAAAGAATCTAGGATTCTACCATGTTGGGGTAATTGTTTCTATACAATGGATTAATTTGATGAATTAAATTTCATTATTGATAAGATTATTTTTTTTTTTTATAAGTGATATTGGTTACAAATTATTTTTTGGAAAATAAAATGTTTTCCAAAAATTGTATTTTTCTTTTAAAATAAATTTTATTGATTTGGAAATGGGTTTTATAACTCTAGAGTAGATTATCTTGGCTTTGAAAATGTTTAATAAAATTGTGAGTATGGTGTTCAAATGAATTTGGAGAAATAAACATTGGGAATATTTGGTATTTTGGGAAATAGACAATTGTAGCATTAGTGTCTGTATGACGCCACTAGGTGGTAACCTTTTGTGATATTGACTGGCAAGACTCGATATCGGTTGTGATACCAACTGGTAGAAATCGATATCAATTGGATCTAACATTGTTCCTATCTAAGTTTTCAACTTTATTTTCTAGTACATAGTGTCCCATAGTCTAGAGCCTATATGTGAGGTGATTTTTAATTTATCGTTATTTATCACATGATTTTTTATCATGGATTGTTGTTTATAGGTTTTTTTATAAGGTCGTATCACATAGCTTCACATGATAGGTTATTTCATGGATGTGTGTTTATATGTTTACCTCTTGATACATGGATATAATTTAAGAACTTGGATCTTCGTTTTAGGTACACCTTTCCTTTTTCTAGAGTTTTTGAGAAAAATAAACTTTCTGGAAATTTTTGAAGTACACGTCGTGTACTTTCTGGGTACACGCCATGTACTCTTCTCCGGCTCGAAGCCGTGTGCTGGCCATGCCTGAGCCACACACACAGTGTGTAGGGGTGACGTGGAGGCCATTTTTGGTGGAGTACAGAAAAAACCTAGTACACGTCATGTACTCTAAAAGCACACGCCATGTACTTTTATTTTTTTTCATTAAACAGACCGGGGTCACGCCTAATCGAGGAAAACGTCTTCTTCTCCAGCTTCTTCATCTGAGAGTGACCGTACATACTCAAATCTTCTACGAGCCACCGTTCCTCCGTCTGTTTTCCAATTCGAGCTCTGTCAATTGCATTGGAAGAGCATCAGTGAGTTCTTCCTTTTGCTTGAGCCTTGTTTTCCAATTCTTCATCCTCCTCAAGTTATCTAAGGTTGAACATTTTCTGTGTTTCCTCAGTTCTACGATGTTCTAGGGAGAATCAGTCAATGTGGTTCAAGTATTTTGATCTCCTAGCATCCAGGTAGGTGGTTTTTTTCTTTCTGTAGAAAGTCGATGATTATTTTGTGAAAATTCCACCAATACCCTTGAACGGGGTATTGCGTGTTCCTGTTTTGCCCTTATTGTATTTCCTACTTTGCTTGATTTCTAGAGTAGATGTTTTTCCTGTGATTATGGTATTTTTTACTGTACTCTGGATGTTTACTATTTGTGTTCGGCCTGTTTAGCGTTTTTCCAGTTGCCATGACTAGTTTTAGGATAGTAGAACTGTTGCTTTGTTATGTTGTTGAGACTTAGATTGATAGCCATGTAGTTCTTGAGGTTTACTTGGATGATGCACGTGTGCTATCCCTGTTTATTTCCACACAGGGTTGTGATAACCTAGTGTAGTAGACCATAGAGAGAATTGATGTAAGGGCTTCTCCAGAGTGTATTCTTGTAAGATGTGAGACCACAGGGGGAATTGATGATGAGTGATTCCTCAGAGAGTCTGTAGTTCCTCGACACGGGCCACAGGGGGAATGAGACATTGAGTACTTCCCCAGAGAGCCTTTAGCACGATACGAGACTATAGGGGGAATTGACGGTGAGTACTTCCTCAAAGAGTCTATTCTTAGCTGAACCAGAGGGGTGAGACTATGTGTGCCTCCTAGAGAGTTACTAGTACTTGTATGTTGAACCATAGGGGTTAGGCTGTGAGAGCTACCTAGAGGGTTACCTATTTCTTCTTCTTGTTGTTGGGTTGTTTACTTGTGTAATTTATATGATAGAACTGTGGATTGTAGTCGTTGTGTGCTTTTCTATTTACTGCTTCCTGCACTCTTACTTGCCTTGTATTCACTGACTGTTAGGCACAAATCAATGGGTGATTGCCTACTGGGATTGTATCTCACACCCTATTTGGGCCATTCTTTGGGCCCAAGAAGACTATGTTGTTGCAGGTATAGATAAGGGTAAGAACCCTTCTACATCAGGTTCTTGATTGCACTAGAGTTGGAGGGCATGTGACCGAGTCATGGATTACGATGTTGAGGAGTTTACTTTTTTTTATTTTACACTTTATTTTTCAGTTGTACTTCATCACGTTGGTTTGTTTACTGCTTTTCATAGACATATATACCCTGTTGCATCATTATTATTTTATACATTGCTTCCGTTGTTCAGTTCAGTTGTTGTATGTTCTTTATTATTTCCGTTATTGTGTCTGGTTGTTCTTCCACTGTACACTTTACCGAATGAGGGAATAGTTTCCCCATCAACTCACCAAGGCCCTCGCTGCTAGTCGGAAGCCTCTAGAGTTTGGGGAAACGCGCTTGAGGTCATGTGGCGAACCAGGTACGGGGCACCAGTGGAGGGGCTCCGGATTCGGGTTGTTACAAAGTGGTATCAGAGGAGTTCTTTTCTCTTGCCTTAATTTTTGGAGACTTTAGCCAGGGATAGGATGGATTCGATACTTGGTATTAATCTGTGCTCAGGAGTAGCTAAACCGTGTACCTAGAAAATCCATACTACCTCGTTAATTGAAGTTTGCTGGTTTTGAGATTTTACGGTGGATATGATTTCACCTAGAGTGATTCACATGCTTTGTATTGTTATTTTCTTAACGATTGCAGTTCTATTTCTGTTGAAACACGATGATATGAGGGTATGCCATCTCATGAATTATATAGGCACTTGATGAAATCACATGCCATGCATTCTTACCATGCCATCTAGGGTGCATTAGCGATTTCATGCTGTTGTGATAGACTTTGTGTAGATTTTGCAGGTTGTTTTGATAGATGATTGAAAGAATCTATGCTACCTTGTTAGAGGATTGTTTGTGTTCTACCTTGCTTAAATGAACGCCAAGTTTTGATTTGCAGGGAGTATGGGCCCTGATGAATCAGAATTTGGCACTACTTTTCCTTGTTTTCTGTGTTTTATGGGCTTCTGTGCAGTTTCTGAGCTACTGCCCAAAAAAACCCAGAATACATGGCATGTACTTTTGACTACACGCCGTGTAGTTTTTAGGCCGTGTCACTGACCGTGTGAGCAGGGAAATGATATTGTAGAAATAACTTCAGGAACACATCGTGTAGTTTGGATCCGTGTACCCGACCGTGTCACTAACAACACAGGTTGGGGATGCTCAATTAGAACATGTCGTGTTGTAAAGGAACACGCCGTGTAGTCCTGTCCAGGTACCCTGCTGTGTCACGAACAACATGGGTCGGTGTCACCTTCTCTTAGACACGCCATGCGGTTTTAGGAACATGTCTTGTAGTCTTGTTCAGGTACCCTGCCATGTCATGAACAACACGGGACGGTGTCACCTTCACCTATACATATCGTGTTTGTTCGGAACACGTCATGTAAGGTTCAATCGTGTAGACGGCAATGTATTTAGCAACACAGTCTGTCGAAGCCTTGTCTAGTATACGCCGTGTTTGTTTAGAACACGTCGTGTGGTCTTGGGTTATGTCGGACCGTGTGGGTTAGCCGTGTAAAGAGACTCAGGCAAGGGAATAGTTTTCAAGTACATGTCGTGTGTTGGGTCAACACGCCGTGTAGTTTGAGGTGTTACATGACCTGTAGGGAAGGGGTACACGCCCATGTTAGTGGCTTAAGAAGACACGTCATGTAGTTTTCATACACACCGTGTAGTCGTGTTTTGTAAACTTGTGTGTTTTCCTTCCCCTATTCCCATTTTGTACTCTTTTGTTCTCTGTCTTTGTTAAATTTGATCTAAGGTGTGCTTCTGATCTTTCAGAGCTATGCCTCCGAGACGTCCTCCGGTTGTACGTCTGTAGTCAGGCAGTGATCAGACGCCAGATATGGCTGATCAGGGACTTCCTTCCGATCCTCCAGTCAGGCCAGCCTTGGCACCGGCTATCATACCAGTTGCAGGCACTAATGTGCATTTCAGGGAAGGTTTTATGAGGATGATGCAGACCTTTCAAGGAGCACCACCTCCTGCCTCGACTATGGCAGACTTTACGCGGGTTTTTCAGCAGCAGCATCCTCCCACATTCTCGGGGGATGGAGGGCCTCATGCTACAGAGTCATGGATGGAATCCATGTTGACTATCTTCGAGCATCTAGAGACACCTCCAGAGAGGCGAGTTAAGCTAGCTACCTACATGCTATGAGACTCTTCCAAGAGGTGGTGGGACGTGATCTCACAGGCGGGTCACCGGCAGGTTATGGATTGGGAGGAGTTTCAACACGTCTTTTATGACTACTTCTACCCGGAGACCCGGAGGGCTGATCAAGACCAGGAGTTCATGATTCTAGAGTAGGGTACTCTTTCTATCATGGAGTATTCCTCTCGTTTCACTGAGCTGCAGCGTTTCACAACCCTCCGGGTTGGGAGTAGGGTTTTCTTAGCAAGGAAGTTTGAGGATGATCTCAGGTGGGAGATCCACTCGCAGGTGAATATCTTCCAGTTGACTTCCATCACTTCCATCATCAATCATGCACTGATTGCGGATTGAAATCTGAGAGACTCTGGAGCTGTGAGCCAGGGTGGTTCTGCTTCCAGAGCTATTTTTCCTCCAGATGATAGCAAGAAGCACCGTAGGGATTCTACCCATGGTGATCCGAGGAATTGAGATGCATCGCTAGGAAGCCAGGTGGTATGCTACCAATGTGGCCGATCAGGGAACACGAGGCCGCAGTGCTAGAGAGACCCATTGGAGTGCTGATCTTACGGCAAGATGAGTCACCTTCAGCATTTCTGCCAGGTTTTCTCACCAGCAGCTGGTGACCAGGGTTCTTCCATGACTCCTCGTTCAAGAGAAGCACCATCAGTTTCTCACCAGTCAGGGAATTGGAGTTCTTCTGGTCATTCGGTCTGAGGTGGATGTCGAGGATGTGGCAGTCAGTCACCAGTCCCTCAGCACCAGCAAGGTGGATCTGCTCAGAGTGGTTAGACAGGGGTGCAGGGCCACGGTTCAGGCCAGTATTTCGTCGTAGAGTAGACCTATCTGAAGTAGGATCTCGGCCCTTCTACAGTTCGAGGTACGATTTTAGTAGCCTCAGTTTTATCTTTATCTCTTTTCGATACTGGTTTTACGAATATTTTTATCTCTGTTGCTGTCATGGAGAGCCTTAGGATCTGCATCTTTTCTTCTGCCGACTCATTGACACTTGACACACCTTCGGGGATGAGGACATCTAGTGTACGCAAATGTAGAGAGTTCCCTCTCGAGGTTGCAGGGTATCGTTTCTTATGGGATCTCTATATCCAAGATATAAAAGGCTATTATGTCATCCTCGGGATGGACTGGTTGGTTCCCTTCCAGGTAGTCGTCGACTGTTATCGCCGCAGAGTGAGTTTCGTTTCACCAGAGGGTGAATCTTTTCTTCATATAGGCGAATGGGATGTTCAGGTGATTCGAGCAGGACTCGAGCATCACGGTCTAGGAAGGGTGACAACCCAGGTTTCTAGTCATTATCTGGATGATCAGGGGACATCGCAGTTGGACTTTCCTCCAGTGGTGGATCTTTTCAGGGATGTATTTCCAGAGGAATTTTCGGGTTTGCCTCCGAATTGTGAGGTAGACTTTTCTATTGAGCTCATGACAGGAGTAGCACCGGTGTCTATTCCTCCTTCTAGGATGGCTACACCTGAGTTCTAGGAGCTTAAGAAGTAGTTGGAGGAGTTGCAGGCAAAGGGGTTCATCCAACCCAGTACTTATCCTTGGGGTTCGCCTGTTCTGTTTGCGAAGAAGGCAGATGGTACCCTTATGCTCTGTGTGGATTATCGAAAGTTGAACCAGTTGACGGTCAAGAAACGATATCCCTTACTGAGGATCAATGAACTCCTTGATTAGCTTCGAGGAGCCTGGGTGTTATCGAAGATCGACTTGAGGTCCGGTTATCATCAGTTGTGCATTAGACCATCAGATATACCTCTGATAGCCTTCAAGAGTAGGTATGGTCTATACGAGTATACCGTCATGCTGTTCGGTCTCACGAATGTGCCTGCAGTTTTTATTACACTGATGAACTGAGTGTTCCATCCTTACTTGGATTCCTTCGTCATGGTCTTTATGAAGTACATCTTAGTGTACTCTCACACGCGACACGACCATGCCACAAACCTTGAGATCGTTCTGATTACACTAAGAGAACGTCGGATTTATGCTAAACTCTCTAAGTGCCACTTCTGGATGGATCAGATTCAATTTTTGGGTCACGTCATCTCAGAGGTAGGAGTATCTGTGGACCTAGAGAAAGTGAGAGCTGTAGTTTCCTGGGAGGAGCCGAAGAACTTTTTTGAGGTACGGAGTTTCCTAAGGTTGGATGGATACTACAGATGCTTCATTCAAGACTTATCACACCTAGCAGCACCTTTGACAGGTCTGGACAAGAAGGGGGAGAAGTTCTTATGGTCAGATTCTTGTGAGTCATCCTTTTAGGAGCTGAAGGGAATATTGACATCCGCACCAATACTGGTCTTTCCAGAGCCAGGCAAGAGATACACTATTTATTGTGATTCTTAAGGTATTGGTCTAGGATTTGTGCTTATGCAGGGAGATGGAGTCATTGCGTATGGGTCTCGGTAGTTGAGGCCACATGAGAGGAACCACCCTACGCATGATCTAGAGTTACCAACTATTGTCCATGCCTTACGTTGTTGGAGATACTTTCTTCTATGAGAGAACTTTGTGGTCTTTATCGACCACAATAGTATCAAGTATATCTTCACTCAGTGTGATCTGAATCTGAGACAGTGCAGGTGGGTCGAGTATCTTCATTCTTTTGATTTCGTGCTTGCCTATACGCTGGGAAAGGGCAACGCGGTGGCAGATGCATTGAGAAGGAGAACTCAGATTCAGGCAGTTCAGGAGGCCAGCAGTGAGTGGAAGCTTATGGCTTTGTTCTCTGAGATGCATCTGGAGGTGCACGATAGAGAGGGATAGACTTTTCTATCTTCTGCAGTAGTTACCTCTATGATTCTTGATCGGTTACGTATGAGGTAGCTATCAGACTCAGAAGTCTTAGTCCTGTGGGAGAGCGTGTCAGGAGAGGACCCTCATCCTGGATGGAAAGTGGGCGAGGATGAGATCTTGTGTTTCCAGGGACACGTATGGGTGTCGGCAGACATACGCGATGAGCTGAGGCTGGATTTTCATTCCTCAGTTTGGGCAGTTCATCCTGGCATCACCAAGTTGTACCGAGATCTTCATCGCCAGTACTGGTGGCCTGGTATAAATAAAGTGGTTACTGGTTTCGTCTTGCGGTGTTCTACTTGTTATCAGGCGAAGGCGGAGCACCAGCAACCAGCAGGCCTTTTACAGCAGTTACCCATTCTAGAGTGGAAGTGTAACTATATTGCGATGGACTTCTTGACTGGGTTTCTATGGTCTCCTAGAGGGAATGATGTTGTTCGAGTTTTCGTCGACAGGCTCATGAAGGTTTCTCACCTCTTGTCTATCAAGAAGACCTTCAGTGTCAATGATCTGGGACAACTTTACATCAGAGAGATAGTTCGTCTGCATGGAGTTCCATGCTCTATTTTTTGAGACAGGGATGCACTCTTTACTTCTTGGTTATGGTATGGACTTCAGAAGGCTTTGGGTATCCAGGTACTTCTGAGTACGGAATACCATCCCCAGACTGATGGCCAGTCCGAGTGCACGATCCAGGTGATTGAGGATATGCTCCAAGCTTGCATTCTAGACTTTGGCGGTTCTTGGGAGAAGCATATTCCTCTGGTGGAGTTCTCCTACAACAACAGTTTCCAGGTGACCATTCAGATGGAACCATACGAGGCTCTGTACGGTAGGTCATGCCGATCACCGTTATGCTGGATGGAGGCAGGAGAGGCAGCCTTGCTGGGACCTCGTCTTGTTCAGGAGACTTCAGAGTAGATAGAGCTGATTTAGAATAGGATGGCTACGGCACAGTCTCGGAAGAAGTCTAATGTTGATCAGCGGAGACGACCTCTAGAGTTTGAGGTCGCGGATTAGGTTTTCCTGTGTGTCGCACAAAGGTTGGGACACAAGAGGATTCGGAGACAGGGTAAGCTTTCACCACGGTACGTCGGACCATTTGAGGTATTGGAGAGAGTTGGGTTGGTTGCCTATCAGTTGCAGCTACCCCAGAGGTATCGGGCCATGCATGACGTCTTCCATGTCTCTCATCTCTGAAATTACTTTTCAGACCTGTCTCATGTCTTGCAGCCCGAGGAAGTTGAGCTCGAGGTGGATGCATCGTTTGAAGAGCATCCTATCCAGATTGTTGATCGCAGTACAAAGGTTCTCCATGGGTAGTCTGTCCCTCTTGTATGGGTGCTATGGCAGCATGGGCGAGTACAGGACGAGACCTGGGAGAGGGAGGCCGATGTACGATCGCAATGGCTGGAGCTGTTCAGGGTTTCTTCTTATACGCCTCTCTAGGGAAATTTGGGGATGAATTTCTTTATGGGTGGAAGTTTTTAAGAACCCGGATCTTTGTTTCAGGTACGCCTTTCCTTTTTCTGGAGTTTTTTAGAAAAATAAACTTTATGGAAATTTTTGAAGTACACACCTTGTACTCTTCTCCAGATCGAAGTCGTGTGTTGGCCATGCCCAGGCCACACACATGGTGTGTAGGGGTGACGTGGAGGCCATTTTTGGCGGAGTACGGAAAAAAACCTAGTACACACCGTGTAATTTTCTTTTTTTTCATTAAACGGCCCGGGGTCGCGCCTAATCGAGGAAAACAACTTCTTCTAGAGCTTATTCGTCCAAGAGGGACCATACGGCCGCAGATCTTCTCTGAGCCACCGTTCCTCCGTCCGTTTTCTAATTCGAGCTATGTCGATTGCGTTGGAAGCGCAGTGGTGAGTTCTTCCTTCTGCTTGAGCCTAGTTTTCCAATTCTTCCCCCTCCCCAAGTTATCTAAGATTGACCTTTTTGTGTTTTTTCTAAGATCTATGAAGTTCTAGGGAGAATCAGTTGTCATGGTTCATGTATTTTGATCTCCAAGCATCTAGGTAGGTGGTTTGTGCCTTTTTGTAGAAATTTGATGAGAATTTTTTGAAAATTCAACCAATACCCTTGAACAAGGTATTGCGTGTTCCTGTTTTCCCCTTTTTGTATTGCCTGATTTGCTTGATTTCTAGAGTAGATGTTTTTCCTGTGATTATGGTAGTTTTTACTGTACTATGGATGTTTGCTATGCTTGTTCAGCCTGTTTCGCATTTTTCAGTTTTCATGCCTATTTGTAGGATAGTGTAACTGTTTCTTTGTTATGCTGTTGAGCCTTAGATTGATAGCCAAGTAGTTCTTGAGGTTTACTTGGATGATGCACTCACGCTATGCATATTTATTTCCATATAGGTCAGTGAGAACCTAGTGTAGTAGACCATAGGGAGAATGGACATAAGGGCTTCTCCAGAGTGTCTTTTAGTACGATGTGCGACCACAGGGGGAATTGACGATGAGTGATTTCTCCGAGAGTCTGTAGTTCCTCGATGTGGGCCACAGGGGGAATGAGACATTGAGTGCTTCCCCAGAGAGCCTTCAGCATGATATGAGACTAGTGGGGGAATTGACGGTGAGTGATTCCTCAGAGAGTCAATTCTTAGCTGAACTAGAGGGGTGAGATTGTGTGTGCCTCCTTGAGGGTTTCTAGTACTTGTAGGTTGAACCATAGGGGTTAGACTGTGAGAGCTACCCAGAGGGTTACCTGTTTTTTCTTCTTTTTTTGGTTTATTTACTTGTGTACTTTATATGTTAGAACTGTGGATTGTATTCATTGTGTTTTTTTCTGTTTACTGCTTCCTACACTCTTACTTTCCTTGTATTCATTGACTGTTAGGCACAAATATTTGGGTGATTGACTACTGGGATTGTATCTCACACCCTGTTTGGGATATGCTTTGGGCCCAAGCAGACTATGTTTTTGTAGGTATAGATAAGGGCAAGCTCCCTTGTACTTCAGGTTCTTGATTGCACTGGAGTTGGAGAGCATGGGATCGAGTCGTGGCTTGCGATGCTGAGGAGTTTACTATGTTTTTCTTTTTCACTTTGTTTTTCAGTTATACTTCAGCACATTGGTTTGTTTACTGCTTTTCATAGATATATGTACCCTATTACATCATTATTATTTTATACATTTCTTCTGCTGTTCATTTCAGTTGTTTTATGCTGTTTATTGTTTCTGTTATTGTGTATGGTTGTTCTTCCGTTGTATACTTTACCGAATGAAGGCATAGTTTTCCCACTGACTCACCAAGGCCCTCGCTGCTAGTAGGAAGCCTCTGGAATTTGGGGAAACGTGCTTGAGGTCATGTGGCGAACCGGGTACGGGGCACCAGTGGAGGGGCTCCGGATTCGGGTCTTTACATATAATTTCTTGTTTTATCACTTCTACTTGTCATATTTATGGTTTGTGAAAATTAAATGTTGTTATGAAAACCAATGGAGAAAAAGGGAAATTGGTTTATAAATATTTTGGATTTATGAAAATTCATTGTAAAACTATTTTTTTTAAAGATATAATTATTTCATTCTTGATATTAAAACTTATATAAAAACTATATTGGTATCCAACTAGGATTTTTCTCACACACCAATTGTGACATCAGAAATTTATAGATGCTTTATTACATGATTCGGGTAGAGGGAAGAGTATCTTGTAGCATCTTGGATTCCCATGTTACTGTTACTTTTTGTTTTGGTTTGTTTGGAGGTGATTGTTGGTCACATGGGTACTTTAATTAATTTGTTATTTAGCCTATTTTGGCTTGGATTGTATGTATTTTATGGAATCTTGTTTATTTATTCTTAATAATCTGGTTTTTTCTAGCTTTTCTTATATTCAGGACTAGTTTATGTTTTCATGTTTTACCTTTATTACATGATAGGAAAGTTTGGGTGGCTTGTCTAGTTGACTCGAGTTGGTTCTTTATAATTTGGTATCAAAGGGATGCTCATCCAGAATTGTGTTATCACTACCTGAGTTTGGTTCTATGTCTTGGGTAGACCATTGTTAGGACCATAAAAATGCATAAATTAGGTGGGTAAAAGGGTCTTATCTAGATCACTTCTATGACTAAAACCGAGTTACCCTGGGTGGTTAAGGGATTTTACTAGGTTTGAGACTTGGAGTTTTAGGTCATTTGAATTAAATATATGTTAATTTTATTCAAATTCACCTATTCATTTTTAAGTAAGGTTTTTTGTTGTTTCTTTTAATTTATAATGTTTTAAAGTTGTGGTATCAATACATGATGTTGGTCCTATAATTTTGGAATTTTCTTGGGACTGCTTGGTTTTTATCTTTTGCAAGACAATGCCTCTGAGAAGAGATATTTAAAATACATTATAGGAAGCTATATGAATGTTTTTGAAGTTGAATCCTCCATTGGACCAGAATTTGGTAGAATCTTCTGTCCACTCTATTCAGACTATGGGACAAGTGGGTGTCAAGAACCCAGGACATGTGGTGGATCATGGCTCGGAATTTACTATGCAGTATCCACCCATATTTCATAGTGGAAAAAGGACCCTAGTAATCCAAGGAGTGGCTTGAGTGGATAGAAATGATCTTTAACTTATTGAATACTCTTAAAGACTCTAAGGTGGGTTTTCTACATATATTATCATGGGGCCAGGAAGGAGATGGTGGGAATCTATTTTGCAAACTAAATTGTATAGGATCCTACATGGGATTCTGTCGAGAAATTATTTAACTAGATTTTTTAAACTAAGAAATTTTGTATGGTGAAGAACCAGGAGTTTCTGACCTTGTAGTAGGGGGAGCATACAATTCTGGAGTATTCTTCCTATTTTTATGAGTTGGTTAATTTTTCACTAGAGCTTGTCACTTTTGAGTACCTGAAGTGTTAGGGGTTTGAGTAAGGATTGAAGCCTGATATTATTTTTATGTGGATACTAATGTTTCTTATAACCTTTATAGAGGTGGTTGACAAGGAATATTTGGATGAGGTAGACATGGATAGGAAGATAGGTTTGGGTGGAGCTTCAGTTGGTTTAGTTGTTAGCCAAGGTGTATCTTCTGGCTAGAAAAGAAAGAATAATAGTGGTCAGTCTTCTTCAGGGACAATTTCAAGGGTTTCTATAGGGAGGAAATATATTTTCTACAACCCATGTGTAATGTGAGGTCATAACAAGCCTAGATGTGCATATGATCTTAAAACATGTCATCTTTGGGGATGATCAGCCCATCTACAATGTTTTGGTGAAAGTAAATATCAGGGTATTAGGGTAGGATCCAATCTAACCAAGGGTTTGTAGGATCATGAGGATGATTACAAGGGTGGTGGGTATAATCCTTGGGCTAAGGGAGATGTTCATGTGGATAATACCAGATGAATTTATGGAGTGGAGTGTGCACTAGAGGAATCTAAATTTGGGGTAGCTATTGTTAGAGGTGTGGTTTTTATCTCATCTTCTAGATTAGTTTGATACAGGTGCTACTCGTTCTTTTATATCATCAAAGTCAGTTAATGTTTTTCATTTTCATTTAGAAAATATTCCATTCTTGTTGGATATTTCCATTCCATTGAGAAAGAGGTTAGAACAAGGTTTTATATTTCCCATGTGTCGGGTGATGATAGCCGAATTTTATGTGGAGTGGAACTTTTTAGTGCTTCATCTTGACATATTCAACTTGATTACTACCATGGATTTGATGATTAGTGTTGTGTCCCAGGTAAAATTTTATCACCATCAATTTTAGTTCTTATCTACCGATCGGTCACTTATGTTTTACAGGGTGAGTGAGACTCTAGATTAGAAAGGGAAGAGTATATTTCTCCTTATGTTGGTGTAATCTTGTGACAGTTTTCAGAGATGTTTCTTAATGAAGTTGAGACTTTCTTAGGAGTTCAAATTCATGTAGTTGTGTCTGAATACCTTGATGTCTTTATATATGATTTTTATGGTTTTCCTCCATAGATATAGGTCGAGTTTAATATTGAACTACTCTCTATTACAATGGATGTTTTTATGCCATCTTACCATATCGAAACTACTGAATTAGTGGAAGTTAAGGTATAGTTTGAGGACCTAGAGGTTAAGGAATTATTCATCCTAGAATTTCACCATGGGATTCACCAAACCTATTTTCTAAGAAGGAATATAGGAGCCTGAGACTTTGTATCGATTACTAAAAGTTTAATCGGGTGATCTTTAAGAACAAATATCATTTTCCAAGTATTGATGATCTCTTTGATCAGCTTAGAGGAATTATTGGTTTTCTATGATTGACATGTGGTTAGGATATCACCATTTTATAGTATGATAAGAGGATATACCTAAGACATTGTTTAAGAGTCGATATGGACATTTAGAGTTTCTAGTTAGGCCATTCAATATCACTAATGCTCTTGTGGTGTTTATGGATTTTATGAACATGATTTTTCATCAGTTCTTGTTATCATTTTTTGTTTTTTCATGGATGATATTTTGGTGTACTCCATGTCAGATTAGGATCACATGGATCATTTTTATATCATTCATCGAACCATGAAGTAACATCATCGGTATGGTAAGATTTCCAAGTGTGATTTTTGGATCCAAGAAGTGAATTTTCTGGAGCATGTGCTATCTGAGAGGGGAATCTCAATAGATCCTAAAAATGTATTGTAATTTATGTCCTAGGATAATCCTATAATTTTATTTTATATTTATATCTTCTTGGTTTTGGATGGTTACTATAGATGGTTTGTTCAAGACTTCTCCAATCTCACATCTTTAATGACAGCTTTACCCCATAAGGGTTTAAAGTTTGAAGGGAATGAAAAGTTTTAGATATATTCTGAGGAGTAGAAGGTGAGGTTGAATTAAGCACTATTTTTGTTTCATTGGAATATGGGATTGGGTTACGATTTTTTTTACGATTCTTCTGGTACCATTTTGGGATGTGTATTGATACAGGGGAAATAGGTTGTGGAATATGGATCATTCTAGTTACACCATCATGAGAAGAACTATCCTACCCATGATCTTAAGAGGTTATGAATGCACTCGAAACATAGTGTCACTATATCTTTGAGGAGTAGTTTACAGTTTATTCTGATCATAAGAGCCTAAAATATATTTTAACTCAGAGGGATCAAGATTTTTTATAGAGATGTTGGGTAGAGTATCTACATACTTTTGATTTTGATATTTATTATACCCTTGGGAAAGGTAATGTTTTTTTGGATGTGTTGAGAGAAAAAATCACTGACACAAGTAATGAAGGAATTAGTTGAGGAGAAATCTATAATGAGTTTGTTTGATAATATAAGCATGGAAGTGGAAGAGTTTGGTGGAAAAGTGTTCTTGTCTTTGATAAAATCATACTAATATTTTTATGAGCGAGTTTGGATCGAGAAAGTGGCAGAAACCAAGTGATAACACTTTAGTGAAAATCTTTATTGTGGAGAGACCTTAGGTGAGTGGTCTCAGTATCCCAGTGGAGTTTTGCGCTTTCATAGTAGGTTGGTTGTTATGTTTTCCCTAAGTAAAGAGTTTTTGGGTGGTGGACTCTATTCTTGTTTGTCTATGAACCATAAGGATACCAATATGTACCATGACTTGAGGCGTTGTTATTGGTGGTAAGGGATGAGATGGTCGATATTATATTTTGTTTTACAGTGTCATACTTGTCAGAGAATTATGGTGGTGCACTAGATACATGTGGTACTGTTGAATCCCTTACCTATTCCAATATGGAAGTGGGATAAGATTTCCATGGAACACATTTTTGATTTTCCATGGAATCCTAGTGGGATGGATTCTATTTGGGTGATCATTGATCAAATCATGAAATCATAATATTTACTACCTATTAATGAGATGATGAAAGTGGAACAGCTTGGGGACTTTTATGTCTAATAGATTGTGAGACTTCATGGGGTTCCCTCTGTAGTTGTTTCTAATTGGGATCCATGGTTGAAATAGAGGTTCTTGAAAGGGTTGTAAAAGGTGATGGGTTCCTATATTAAATTAATCATAGATTATTATCCACATATGGATGGATAGACATAGAGGGTTATCCATGTTCTAAAGGATATGCTTCAAAGTTGTGTGCTTGATTTCAGAGGATCTTGGGAAAAGAATTTTCCTTTGGTTGAGTTTTCCAAAAAAAAAGTTATCAGGATTTTATAAATATAGATCCCTTAGAGGAATTGTATGGGTGGCCATGTAGATCTCCATTATGTTGGGAAAAGTTGGGATGGAGTTCCTTGGTTGGATAGAGTATTGTTCAGTAGATGATAGAGATGGTGCAATTAATCTAGAGGCATTTGATCATGAAAAGAGCTGTCATAAATCCTATATGGACCATCAACATTGGACACTAGATTTTTAGTTTGGTGATCAGTTATTTTTCATAGTTTCACCTCACTTGAGACATCATCATTTGAGTAAGTAGGGTAAATTGGCATCGAGGCTTGTTGGCCCATTTGAGGTCATTGGAAAACTAGGGAGGGTGGCCTATCAGTTTAATCTTCCTTATTGTTTTAAATATATCCATGACTTTTTTCATGTTTCTTAGATAAGGGGTATATACCAGATCCTTACCATATGATTAGATGTGTGGATATTGATCTTGATCCCGATACCACTTTGGTTGGGCATCCAGATCAGATTATGGATCTCCAAGATAAGGTTTTGTAAGGAAAAATGATCCCCCTAGACCAGGTACTATTGTAGTGATGAAGAGATATCCATGAGATGTGGGAGTGGGATTCATTGATGAGGTATTAGTGGACTTCCCTTTTTGTGGATTGAGGATCTTGAGGGCTTTCTATGGGTAAAAATAATTTATGGCAGGGAGATTGTAACGCACAGTTATCTTTCTATCAGGAATGTTTTAACCTTTGTTTTTTCCCCAATTAGTTGTGCATTTAATACCAAATATTAATTGGGATGATATCCATAATCATGAATTCAAGTATTTTTTGTAATTTTATTCTTAAAACTATGGTCTTTGATGATCGTTGGGCACTTACACGGCATTTAATTGCATTACAAACCGTGTAATGGTAGTCGGGGAGAATCCATGAACTGGATACATAGAGTGAGGGTTTTACACACTGTGTATAGGTTTCACATCATGTAAAGGAAAATATCATGTTTTTAATAAAAATTTTATGTTTTTATCAGTGATTATAGCCTTTGTGGAATACATGACATGTAATGAGATTACGCGTCATGCGAATATCACAATTCGTGGTTTTTAGGGAGGTGCGTGGATTATTTTCATTTAAATCCACCTATAACCTTACCTATATCAACCCATATCTCACTCTAAGTGATTTAGGGAGACTCTTTTCTTTCATAATCACTTCGTTCAGTGATTTATCATCATTAGGGCTGGATTTATTCTCTCCAGGTATGTAATCCTATTGTTTTTTCATTGGTTTTCATTACAGCTGTGGTTTTGGCTATAGTTGTGTTTTGATTTGTGATTTGATAGTGTTTTATATAAATCCTTTCTAGTTTCATGGTGTTCCTTTCCTTTTAAATGTTTTTCTCTTGGTTTATGATCACCATTTTTGAAAGCAGCTAGGTTTCTACCCTGTTGAGGTTAGTGTTTCAATACAATGGGTTAATTTGATGAATTGAACATCGTTATTAATAAATTCAATTGGTTAGTTCTTTGATTTGAATTTATATTTGGTTACAAAATATTTCTTTTAAAATAAAATTTTTTTAAAAAAAAAGGGGTTTTCCATTGGAAATAAATTTTATTGAATTGGAAATGGGTTTTCAAACTCCGAAGCGGATGGACTGGATTTGAAATTTTTTTTATAAAATTGTTAGCATGGTATTGAAATGAATTTTCAATAATTCACATTTCTAACCTTAGGTGTTTATGGAAAGAGACATAGGTAGACTTTGTGTGTGCCCGAAACCACTAGGTGGTAACCTTTTTTTATATCGACTGGTAGGACTTCATATCAAATTGGATGTCGATTAGTGGGAATTTATATCAATTAGACCCAACGTTGTTCCATTTTAGGCTTTACTTTTTGGAGTCTAGTATGTAGTGTCCCATATGATAGAGCCCAAATGTGAGGTGGTTATTCATTTATGATTTTTTATCATATGATTTTTTTTATCATGGATTTTTTATCATGGGTTTTTTATGAGGTTATATCATATATATTTGCATGATAGGTTGTTTCGGGGTTATGTGTTTACCTATTTAACTCTTGATGCATGGATATGATTTCCTATTTTATATATCCTACTTTTTGAAACACTTAAAGATTTTATGAGATAGATTATTTTAATTTCTTTGATGTCTTGTGTTGTACACTACACCATGATTATCTTGCACTATACACAACACGGTATTATCTTGTAGTATACACAACACTATTCTTGGCTTTTGTTACACAAAATTTCATGCTGTTTTGATAGAATTCATTTCACGCAACGATGAGTATAAATTTTGTTAAATGTATAAAAGAACTATATTTTAATTATGTTATACATAACAAAAAAGGAATATTTCACTAAATTTAATACTGACTTGGCTTGCATTCCATGCAAGAGCAACCTTCCCTGATATCTTGTGTTGTACGCAATAGTGAGTTTCACAAAAAAATGATATATTATTAAAATATTATTATTTAATGGGACATAAACTAGACGTTATGAATAATATTCACAACATTTTTAATTTTATATAATATTAAGATTCATCTTATGAATTTTATATAACATGATATAAGAAAATATTCAATTTTTCGAATAAAAGAAGTATTTTTCAAAAAATAAAGTTTTGCTGCCTCTTGATGGTGCACCAATTTTAAATATAGTTTTTAAAGCATTTATATGTTTAATTGATGAAATAAATGTATTATTTGTAATAAGGACATCAATATTTAACTTTATTGAAATTTTGGTATTTTTTTGATGAAATTCATATTAGGATGAATAGTGTAAAATATTGCATTTTAATTCAAAACTACCTTTTAATCTAATTTATTTACATAGTTAGATTATCTTTTTAATTGGTTTGAAAGTTTAATTGGATTTTTTTTATAATTTAATCAAATTCTTTCCATTGTAATTAATTTTACATTTAAATTGGACATAAACAAATTTCAATCTTTCGATATGTTTTTACTTTTTAAAAACCCACTTTTTGTTATTGAAAACCGAAATTAAATTTTAATAAATTTATTTGGATTATGTGTTTTGAATTATGAAAAATTGATTCCATATTTTTAATCAATGGGTCAAAATTATGTTAATAGGTTAATTTTATTTTTTTACATTATGAATAATAATTATGGTAATTTTTATTTACCACAGTTAAAGGTAAATCGGGTAAATTAGGGTAACTAACAGTATGATAAAGATACTAAACATACCCTAACACCTACCAAAATCTTATTGGATGCAATAAAGTAGACCAATATCACCTATGGGTCTTAATTTATTCATTTAATGCATTTTGTTTCATGAAATTGATGTAATTATATTTAAAACAAAAGAAGGTGACAACATGTCACTCTCGTATATCTTGTAAGTATAATAATTTTAATATAGTGATAAACATGATAAAAATTCAAACATAAATAGAATTCAGAAATATAATGAAATTATATAAATCATTTTGGTTTATTTATAATTTTTTATAGATTAAATAATTACCATTAATGATGACACATTAATGATGTAGAAATTATTTTATTGATAGAAATATCAAATAAATGGTTTTCAAAAATATTAAAATAAATATCATATGAACTAATTAATCTTCTCAGTGAATTTTCAAGGTGACTAAGACATTATATAAGTGTATTAAATATTTTGGTTAGAATTTATATTCTGTTTTGATTTTATTTAAAGTCAATTAATTGTATCGTGTCAAAATTGACATTATTGATATTTTATAAAAATAACATATTATTAAATTATTTAAAAAAAAAATATATATTTAAAAATGCAATGGTGAAAAATATATGGTCTAATATGTAATTAAATATACAATTATGGAAAATTTACATTACATAAGTAAATATTTATAACCATTTAATATTTAGAATATTATTAACACAAATAAAATTAAATAGATTAAATAAGAACAAATCAAAATGATAAGGTTTAAAATAAAATAAAATAAATGTCTAAATTTCTTTGGTTGATGCGATTAAAAACTTATCTCATATCAACTTCTAAATTGGGATATTTTGGAGGTTTTTAAGTAGCTTTTGATTTTATTATAAATTAGTAATTTGGAGGTTTCCAAAAGTGCCCTTCGCCTCAATTATAAAAAGACACTTCCTCCCTCAAATATTCACCTAATTTTGAGCCTTAAAGATCCACCATACCCTACCCATTTCCCTTATAAACGTTCCTATCAACATTCTATAGGTAATGTTCTTCTTCAAATACCAACTCTAGTGCTCTAAGCAGATATTTAGAGGAGGCACGTCGAAGAAGAGGTAATATCATTTACAGATTCTTTCAAGTTTATTTCTTATTCTACTTCCACATCATGAGTTGCTTCATTATAAAGTAATTAATATAGTATTACTTTTATACTTATAGGTTGTTATGATTATGAAACATTCATATTCCACCTTCTACCCATCCTATGAAAAATGAAGTCCCCTGGCGTGCGAACGTATGACTTACCGTCTCCAAGTCATGGTGTAATCCGTTTTTTACCACCACCTTACATGGATGTGTATAATGATAGAATTAATAAATATATATATTATTAATATAAAATTTTATTTATTTTGAGATACTATACACCATCCACTTCAATACCATTCAACAATTATGGTAACGATATCGTCGCTCGTGCGTATGTACGGCTTACCGTCTCCACGGTACGATGTGATTCATTCTACATAATCTACATTAAAGAATGATTATATAAAAAAATTCAATGAATAAATATGATATATATTATACTAATACAATGATTTAAAATATATAACTATCACCTAAAAATAGTAATAATAAATTATCCGACAAAACATGCATAAGAACATAAAGGTGTTAATACCCAAATAATGAGTAATAATGAAATACTACTAACAAATAGATGAAAATATAAACATAAATGTTATCATAAAAATGATTATGATTCTCTGAAAAATAATTAACATTATTTAAATCATTATAAAGGATTTTTTGATACATACAAAGCATATCAGACCTAAGGTAAGGGATAATTTTTCAATCTCATTTTTATCTGAGATGGTTTGTATGAAAGTATTTACTGGGGATATATTTATCATCCATGTCCATGTTTTCTAAAAAAAGTTAATAAAATTTTTTCTATACTTATATGTATGTTTAAAGTCATTTTTACACATTTTTTACTTTTACTACATGGTATGGAAGGGATCTTATTTTCTACCATATGAGGTAATTTTTTACTTTTCTGTCAAAAAGTACGAGAAGAATGTTTTTTTAACTTATATGGAAAGAACAAATTTTTACATATTCATAACACCTTATTTATATGAATCCTAATATACACTTTATCAAGTAAATTTTCAACAAAATTCTTTCCTTTTAAAATTTCATGACATTTTGAAAATAGAAAAAAAATTTGAATAAGAAAGGATATTTTCCTCAAGAATTAAGTTCAAGTGTTTTATCAAAATTATTTTCCATATAAGATGATTCTCTTTAAATAGGGTTGTGTTTATATACCTATTGTTACTTATATTTTATTGTGTTTATGATGGAATTATTTTTATTAAATCCATTTATTTTATATGGATTATGATGGAATGATTTTTAAGAAACCCATTTTATTTCATTGGTTATGTTATGATGAATTATTTATGTTTTTGTGACACATGTAAGAATTATTTCATTATGAGATGGGTGGGAAATATATATCCTTCCAATTAATTGGGTAAATATTTATATCTCATGACATATACATGACTATAACAGTAAGTAAATATGGTTCAGTAATACATGGTTGGAACGGCATGTAAACCCGGTTCAGTAATATACATTGTCCGCTATGTTGGTCTTGGAAAAAATGCCTTGGCTACAATGGAAATCATATTATGTGATTATTATTTTATTTAAATTCCATATTTTATTCCAATGCAATTTTATCATGCTTAATTTTCCTTTATGATTTATGCCTTACGAACTACCAAGATTTATTTCATGTATCAATATTTTGATGTTTAAACTTTATGTTCATGTTTTTACGTTCAAATGTTTATGGTTTGTTTTATGTTCTCCATGTTTACCCTAACTGAGAATTTGATCTCACCCTTTTTATGTTTTCCTATCCTCAGGATATAAATAAGGGTTCTAGGTAGGAAAAAAGGGGAAGATCTTTATGGTAGATGTTGAAGATTTTTCACCAAGTTAGAAGATTATGTTCCAAATTTTCAAAGACACTAAACTAATATGGTATTTGGGAATCTATTTGTTTCATATAGTAAGAATTCCATAAAATTAATTCAATATCAATGTACTTCAATCTGTGGTCTCTATACTTGGTATTAGAGTGAAGGTTTAGTTAACCTTTGGAAACAAGGATGCAACAACTTTAGTGATATCCCTAGAGATATTTTGAAGGTATGTCTAGGGATGTCCTTAAGGGTAATTCTAACTATAGGTTATAGTCCTATAATTATGTTAATTCTCATGAATAACCTATTATTAAACCTGATATATTAGATATTGAAAGTACTCCACCTTAATTATGTTGTTTTTCTAGTATGATTTTTTCCTCTCCCACTATTCTCTTTGGGTTTTAGACAATGGTTGTAACCCATAGGAACTATGTTAATGATTAATACACTGGGAAATGAAATTATTGTCCAACTAATCAATCAAATGTTATTGGAGATGGAATTCAAAATCTTATTCTTATACATCAAAAAGTTATGAATCATTTTGGACTTCCAAATGAGCAGAGAAGGGAACAACATTCTGTTGAGTCCTTCATGAGGCAATGTCTGCCTTATTTCAGTGGGTCTTATAATACACTTGTTACATAATAATGGATCAGTACCATTGAAAAGATATTATCCATACTTCTCTATTAATAACATGAAAAAGTCAATTTGGTTGTCTATCATTTAGAAGTTCAAGCAGACCAGTGGTGGACTCTACTCAAAAATACAAGGCAACAATATGAAATTGAATCAATGGAATGGGATGAGTTCAAGAACTTATTTTTTAATAAGAACTTCCCTCTTATTATTAAAAAAATATATAAAATGAGTTCATTCATCTTGAGAAAATGGATGATGAATATTTTGGTACATATGAGGAAAATTTTACAAGACTTGCAAGGTATGCTTCAGGCTTTATCATCCAACCTGAAAGTAAAGTTGATCGATTCTTCAGTGAATTAAAACCAAGTCCTAAAAGGGAATTATCTATAAGATACTTTAGTGGATATGAAGATATTGTGTGTTGTACTATAAATGTATAAATGGAAGTTTGTGTTACATATCAATCTTGTGGTTTTTTCAAGAAATGAAAGATGGAGTTCAAAGGAAAATCTCAAACCAATGGTGAAACGAAGATGAATGTTTCCTTATGCTAAAAGTGTGGAAAGAAGTATGGTGCAGATTTTCTTAAAGGGACTATAAAATGTTTTAAGTGTGGAAAATAAATTCATCAAGTAGTTGAGTGCCGAAGTAATGGAAAAAATGTTCTTAATTATGTGAATATATAAAAGACTACTGAGAATGAACCACCCACAATTCAATGCTAAAATTGAAAGGAAATGGGGCATTATGCTAACTAATGCCAAAATTCAAGGGATGATTATGATGATCGATGTCAATAACCTCTTAAAGCCATTTTTTTTTGAAAATCACATGCGGTCAATATCGGTGATGTTGAGTATGAAAACAAAGTAGTGGAATGATTAAGTGTTTATGTAATGGGATTCCAAAATTGTGTTGTAGAATCTCTTTTATGGTATTATGGATTATTGGAATATCTATGTATTGATCCATTGTGGTTTTCCATAAGTATATTATATCAGTAACCACGAAAAGTGATTGAAATATTTTTGAAAATCACATGCATAATGAAGGGATAAGAAGATAATGATATGTTTGATAGTATTAATGACCTCATGACTGATATAAGGACAAAGTGATATCATGGTTTGAGTATATAGAATTATTTGTATTTTTGGGGTTTGGAAAGACTAAATTTTGACTAAATACATGTTTTAACTAATTTTCAATGGTAATTCATGTCATTACCATGTTTCAAGAGAATGCATGATTAAGGTATTCACTTGTTTATAATATGACAACCATGAACTACCTTATGAGATATGGGAGATAAATGTTAAGTTGGTTTAGTTCACCTCTTTATAAAGTTTTATATTTTCTATTTTTGGATAGATTGTAATATTATCCATTTATGGATAGTATAAGTTATATTCTAGTTGAAGTTTGTTAGATTAATGTATTATCTCACTATAGTTGGACTTAGGAATATTTGATAACATGTTCTAACCTTTTTGTTGAGATAGATGGAAAGACCTATAATTCTATCACATGATCTTCTAACACTTTAAGAATGAAAAATTCAACTTCATTTATTTAAATAAGATATGAATTGTAAATTTTTTAGGGAACGAGCAATGGTGAGATTGTACTAAAATCAAGTAAGTATTTCTCTTCACACAAAAAAATCATCAACTTTAGGAAGAGGATATTGAAACCAAAAATGTTATCCTAGTGCCTTATTATCTGATGAATCATATGGTCCCTTAAATAATCACAGATTTATGGATTTCTGGTAGTTAACATTCACCAAACCTTATTCTCTATCACTATCCATCATAACTTGATGGTTAGATTTATCTCCCATATCCATGTTTTCACTCCCCGCCTATGTTCTCTCCTACATGGAAACTGAGTGATGAATTACTTTAGGTAACTATTATGTTTCTAACTTTCCTTTTTAAAATGAAGTTTTATTATTCCTTTTTATGATGTGGGTTTCAATTATATAAACTTTCAAGTAGTAAACCTTTTATAACCACAATGAGTTTTGAGGGCGAAATTCATTTTAAGGGGGGTAGAAGGTAACTCCCCAATATTTTATGAGATAGATCACTTTAATTTATTTGATGTATTTTATTTTACACTACAGCAAGATTATCTTGCAATATACACAACATCTTATTATCTTGTAGTATATACAACACAATTCTTGGCTTATGTTACACACAATTTCAAGTTTTTTTGATTGATTTCATTTTACGCAACACTAAGTATATATTTTTTTCAATGTATAAATGAAATATATTTGTATTGTGTTATGTGAAACACCAAATGAAGATTTCACTGATCATAACACTAACTTGGATTGCATTCCTTGCAAGAGAAACCTTCTTCGATAGCTTGTGTTGTACGCAATATCGAGTTTCCCTAAATAACGATACATTATTAATATATTATTATTTATTGGGATATAAGCTAGACATTATGAATATTATTAACCACATTTTGAATTTTATATAACATTAAGATTTATCTTATGCATTTTATATAATATTATATAATAAAAAGGTCAATGTTTTCAGATAAAAGAAGTATTTTTCAAAAAATGCAGTTTTTCCGCCTTTTCATGGCGCACCAATTTTAAATCTAGTTTTTAAAAATTTTATATATTATATTTACCTAAATAAATATATTATTTTCGATTGGGACATAAATATTTAACTTGGTTTAAATTTTGGTATTTTTCTGATGAAATTCATATTTTGATGAATAGTGAAAAATACTGCATTTTAATTCAAAACTATCTTTTCGTCTGAATTATTTATATAGTTAGATTATATTTTTGATTAGTTTTAAATTTTAATTGAATTTTGTTTTTATAATTTAATCCAATTTTGGTCATTGTAATTAATTTGACATTTAATTTGGACATAAACAAATGTCAATCTTTTGATAAGTTTTTACTTCTTAAAACCCCGCTTTTTGTTCTTGACAATAGGAATTAATTTTAAATAAATTTATGCCAACTCTGTGTTTTGAATTATGAAATATGGATTCCATATTTGAAATTAGGGGGTCCAAATTATTTTAATAGATTACTTTTATTTTTTGATATTATGAATAGTAACTACGATAATTTTTATTTACCACGGTTAAAGGTAAATCGGGAAAACTAGGGTAACTAACAATACGATAAAGATAATAAAATAACCATAACATCAACCAAAATACTATTGGATTAATTAAGGTCAATTTATTTCACCTATTGGTTGGAATTTATTCATTTAATTTATTTTTTTCATGAAAGTGATGTAATTATAATTAAAACAAAATAAGATGACAACATGTCACTCTCATATATCTTATAAGTATAATAAATTTAATATAGTGATATACATGATAAAACTTCAAAAATAAATAGTCTCAAAAAATATAATTAAATTGTCTACATCATGTGAATTAATTTAATAAGTTTTAAAGATTAAATAATTACCATTAATGATGACACAATAGTGATGTAGAAATTATTTTATTGATGGAAATATCAAATGTATTGTTTTAAAAATATTAAAATAAATATCATATGAACTAATTAATGTTTTCCATGAATTTTATAGTTGAATATGACATTCTATTATTTTATAAAATATTTTTGTTTGAATTTAAATTCTGTGTGTATTTTATTTAAAGTCAAATAAATTAATAGTGTCAAAATTGACACTCTTGATATTTTTTAAAAATAACATTTTATTAAATTATTCAAAAATCACAATAATATTTAAAAGTTTTAAAAGTGAAAATTATATGGTCTAAAATTTAATTTAGTATGAAATTATGTACAATTGACATTACATAAGTAAATATTTATAACCATTTAATATTTAGAATATTATTAACACAAATAGAATTAAATAGAATAAATAAGAATAAATCAAAATGATAAGGTTTAAAATAAAAACAAAACATGTATAAATTTTATTTTTTGATGATATTACAACCTTATCTCATGTAATCTTCTAAATTGTAACATTTTGGAGGTTTTTCAGTAGGGTTTTATTTTATTAAAAATTAATATTTTTGTGGTTTCCAAAAGTTCCCCTCACCTCAATTATAAAAATGCACTCCCTCCCTCGACTCTTCACTTTATTTTGAGCCTTCAATATCGTCCATACCCTTCCATTTTTCTTATAAAATTCCCTAGAAACATTCTATAAGTCCTGGTCTTCTTCAAATACCAACTTTTGTTCTCTAAGAGGAGATTTAGAGGAGGCACGTCGGAGAATAGGTAATATCATTTACTGATTATTTCAAACTTATTTCTTATTCTACTTCCACCTCATGATTTGTTTCATTATAAATTAATAAATACATTATTACTTATATACTGAGATTCTATTATGATTATGAAACATACATATTCTAACTTCTATCCATCCTATGAAAAATTAAATCACCACGCGTGTGTACGTACGGCTTACCATCTCCACACTGTGGTGTAATCTATTTTTCACGACCATTTTACATGGATTGGTATAATGAAGGAATTATTAAATATATATATGATTAATATAAAATGATATTTATTCTTAGATACTATACACCATCTACATCAATACCATTAAACAATTATGGGAACGATATCATTGCTCGTGTGTACGTACGTCTTACCATCTCCACAGTGTAATGTGATTCGTTCTACATAATCATCAATAAAGAATGATTATATAAATGAATTGAATGAAAAAATATGATATATATTATACTAATACCATGATTTAAATGATATAACTGAAACCTAAAAATAGGAATAATAAATTATCTAACAAAACATGCATAAGAACATAAAGGCGTTAATACCCGAATAACGAGTAACAATGAAATATTACTAACAAACATATGGAAATATGAACATAAATGTTATCACAAAAATGATTATGATTATGGAATAAATCATTGACATTATTTAAATCCTTATAAAGGATTTTTGGACACATACGAAGCATATCGGACCTAAGGTAAGGGATAATTTTTCGATCTCATTTTTATCCGGGATTGTTTATACGTAAGTATTTACTGGGGATATATTTATCATCCATTTCCATGTTTTATAAAAATGTTTTCATAAAATGTTAAATATTATTATATGTATTTTTAAATTCATTTTTACCCATTTTTGACTTTTACTACATGGTATGGAAGTAATCTTTCTCTTGTTTACCATATGAGTTACTTTTTGACGTTTTTGAAAAAAGTACGAGAATAATGTTTTTTTAACTTATATGGTAAGAACAAATTTTTACATATTCATAACACCTTATTTCTCTGAAACTTACTCTACAATTTTTCAAGTGTATTTTCAACTAAATTATTTTCTTTTAAAATTGCATGACATTTTGAAAAAAGAAATAATTTTTGAAGAAGAAGGGATATTTTCCTCAGGAATTAAGTTCAAGTGTTTTATCAAAATTATTTTCAATATAAGATGACAATATTTAATTAGGGTTATGTTTATATCCCTATTATTACTTATCTATTATTGTGTTTATGATGGAATTATTTTTATAAAATACATTTATTTTATACGTATTATGATGGAATGGTGTTTAATAAACCCATTTTATTTCATGGGTTATGTTATGATGAGTGATTTATGTTTTTATGACACATGTAAGAATAATTTCATTATAAGATGGGTGGTACCTATATATCCATCCATTTCATTGGTTAAATATTTATATCTCATGAGATATACATGATTATAATGGCAGGTAAATCTGGTTTAGTAATACATGGCTAGAATGACAAGTAAACCCGATTCAGTAATGGACTTTGTCCACTATATTGGTCTTGGAAGAAATGAATTGGGTACTATATAAATCATATTATGTGATTATTATTTTACCAAAATTCAATGTTTTATGAAAATTCTATTTTATCATGGTTGATGTTCCTTTCTGATCTATGCCTTACGAACTGCCAAAATTTATTTCCTGTCTCAAGATTTTGATTTTAAACTTTATGTTCATGTTATTACATTCAAGTGTTTATGGTTTGTTTTATGTTCTCCATGTTTACCATTACTGAGAATTTTATCTCACCCTTTTTATTTTTTATTTTCCCTAGGATATAAATAAGGTTTTTAGGCATGAAAACAAAATGGGAAGATCTTTATGGGAGTTGTTGAAGATCTTTCACCAAGTTAGAAGATTATGTTCCAAGTTTCCAAAGACACTAAACTAATACAGTCTTTGTGAATCTATTTGTATAATGTATTAACTATGTAGTAAAAGTAATGTAATGTCCATTTACTTTAATCTTGGTTTGTTAAAGTTGGTATTATAGCGAACGTTTAGTTAGCCTTTGGAAACTAGGATGTGAAAACTTTAGTGAGATCCCTAGAGATTTTTCGTAGGTATGTTTAGGGATGTCCCTAAGGGTAAGTCTAACTATAGGTTACAGTCCTATAATTATGGTAATTACCCTTAATAACTTTGTATTAGATGTGATATCTTAGAGATTTAAATTACTCTCCCTTGATTATGTTTTTCCCTAGTATAATTTTTTCCTCTCCCACTATTATTTTTGGGTTTTAGACAATGGTTGGAACCCAAAGGAACCGTGTTAATGATGAATTCATTGGGAAATGAAATTATTGTCCTCCTAATCAACAAAATGTTATTTTATATGGAATTAAAAATATTATTTCTATACTTACACAAGCTATGAATCATTCTGGACTTCCAAATGAGTATATAAGGGAACAACATTATGTTAAGTCCTTCATGAGGCAACGCCCACCTTCTTTCATTGGGTCTTCTGATCCAATTATTATTGAACAATGGATCTGTTCCATTGAAAATATTTTTTCCATCCTTCTCTAACAGGAACATGAAAAAGTCATTTTGGTTGTCTATAGTTTAGAAGGTGAAGCAGACCAGTGGTGGACTCTACTCTAGAATTCAAGGAAGCAAGATGAAATTGAATCCATGGAATGGGATGGGATCAAAAACTTATTTTTCAATAAGTAATTCCCTCATATTCTTCTAACAAATATATAAAATCATTTCCTTCACCTTAAGAAAAATGATGATTAATTTTTTGGTACATATGTGGAAAATTTGGAAAGAATTGCAAGGTATGATTCGGGCTTTATCATCCAACCTAAAAGTAAAGTTGATAGATTCTTCAGTGGCTTAAAACCAAGTCTTCTAATGGAATTAGATATATGATACTTTAGTAGCTATGAATAGGTTTCTCATTGTTCTATCAAGGTAGATATGGATGTTGGTGTTACATATAAATCTCATGGTATTGATGAGAAATGAAATATGGAGTTTAAAAGAAAATCTAAAAATAATGTTGAAAATAAGATGAATGTTTCCTTATGCTAAAAATGTGAAAAGAAGCATGGTGGGGATTGTCTTAAAGGGACTATATAATGTTTTAAGTGTAGAAAATAAGGTCATTTAGCAATTGAGTGCCAATGTAATGGGAAAATTTTTTCTGATTATGTGAATAGAGAAAAGACTACAGAGAATGCACCACCCACACTTCAATGCTACAAGTGAAAGGAAATGGGGCATTATGCTAACCAATGCCCAAATCCAAGGGTTAATTTTGATGATCGATGTTAACAACATCTTAAAGACAAAGATAAAGGAAAATCACATGTGATCACAATTGGTGATGTTGAGTATGAAAAAAAAGTGGGGGAATTATTAAGTGTTTATGTAATGGGATTCTAAAATTGTGTTGTAGAATATCTTTTATGGTATTATGGAATATTAGAATATCTATGTATTGGTCCATTGTGGTTTTCCATAAGTATATTGTACCGGTAACCATGAAAAGTGATTGAAATATTTTTGGAAAGCACATGATATGCACATAATGAAGGGATAAGGAGATAATGAGATGTTTGATAGTATTAATGACCTTATGACTGATAAAAGGACAAAGTGATATCATGGATTGAGTATATAGAATTTTTCGTATTCTTGGTGTGTGGAAATTGTAAATTTTGACCAAATGTATGTTTTCACTAAGGTTCTATGGTAATTCATTTCATTACCATGTTTCAAGAGAATACATGATTAAGGTATTCACATGTATTGAATATGACAACCAAGAAATAACTTATGAGATATGGGAGATAAATGTTAAGTCAATTGAGTTCACCTCTTTCTAAAGTTTTATATTTTTTATTTTTGGAAGGATTTTAATATTATCCATTTATGGATAGTATAAGTTAAATTGCGGTTGAATTTGGTTAGATTAATGTATTGTCTCACTATAGTTGGACTTAGGTATATTTTATAACATGTTTTATCCTTTTGGTTGAGATAGATAGAATGGCCTATCATTTTATCACATGATCTGATAATGCTTCAAGAATGAAAAATTGAAATTTATTTCTTTAAATAAGAGATGAAGTATAAATTATTTAGGGAATGACCAACGGTGAGATTGTATAAAATCAAGTAATTATTTCTACTCATGCAAAAAAAATCATCAAATTTAGGAAAAGGATATTGAAACCCAAAGTTAACCTATTACCTTCTTATCAAATGAATTAGATGGTCCCTTAAATAATCACATATTTATGGATTTCTAGTTGTTAACATTATCCAAACCTTATTCTCTATCACTATCCAGCATAACTTTATGGTTAGATTTCTCCTCCACATCCATGTTTTCAATCCCCACCTATGTTCTCCTATATTGAAACTGAGTTATGAGTTACTTTGGGTAACCGTTATGTTTCTAACTTTACTTTTTAAAATGAAGTTTTAGTATTACTTTTTATGATGTGGGTTTCCATGATAGAAACTTTTAAGTAGTAAACCTTTTATAACCATGATGAATTTTTAGGGTGAAATTCATTTTGAGGCGGGGTAGAATGTAACACTGTAACACCCTAGGAAAATAAAGAATATGACATTTTTATATTTATCCCTATTTGTGAAAAAAAATATTATTATTATTTTAAAGGGAACTCTATGCTCGATGGCGTACCCAATACGCGAAAATGAGTTCCTTTGAAATCTTATGTTGCACTCTAATAATAAAATACTATTATTTTAAATGGTAGTTAACGCCTAGCCATTGTAATGGCAGGAAAGAATGGAACTAACTAAAAAATGATTATGTATGTTTGCCAAATATTTTTACTTTTTACAGTAAATGTTAGAGGATTAAAAATGCGAATGAATCCAATTTTAAGCGTAAACATTCTAATATTCTTTAAAAGGTCGATTAACAGCCTTTTGATGGTGAGCCTCTTTTAAATCCACTTTTTGAAAATTTTATGTGTTATATTTGACAAAATAAAATTCTTATTTAGAATCGGGACATCAAAATTTACTTTGTGTAATTTTTTGGTATTTTTCCGATAAAGTTCATTTTTTTAATGAATAGTGAAAATGTTGTATTTTAGTTCAAACCCTCTTTTTAATCTAATTTATTTATATGATTAAATTATATTTTGAATTGGTTTTAAAGTTAAATTAGAATATATTTTTACCATTTAATCCAATTGTGGTCATTGGAATTAATTTCACATTGAAATCGGACTTAAACTAGTGTCAATCTTTTGATACTTATTGTTTCATAAAAACACGCTATTTGCTCTGTCAGCGGGAATTAATTATTAAATTAATTAATGCAACTTATATGTTTTGAATTTTGTAAAATATACATCATTTTTGAATTTGGAATATCAAATATATCTTAGGGTGAAGTTTTGGTATTTTTCTGAAAAACTTTAATTTTTGATGAATAGTGAAACCACTAAGTGGTACTTATAAAAACTAATTTTCCGTTTAAATGAAATTTTACCACCTCTGTGTTTTGAATTTCAAAAATCCGACATACATGGTTGTCATTAAGATGTAAACTGTGGTTCAATGGAATTAAAATAATTTTTTGGTGAATAGTAACTTTTAAGTTTTTAATCGTGATTAGAGGTAATTAGTGTAGTTTAAGGTAAAAATAATGTTTTAATAATATGAAATGACCTAGACACATGTCCTACCCTTATTGGATGAGTCATGGCCGACCACGACAATCTATGGGTCAACTTGGGGACCCCATGGAGCCACTTTGCTTGGAAAATGACATTAATACCTTTTTATTTAAAGTTAAAATTA
The DNA here is from genome assembly GCA_963277665.1 of Viscum album. Classification (NCBI taxonomy): domain Eukaryota; kingdom Viridiplantae; phylum Streptophyta; class Magnoliopsida; order Santalales; family Viscaceae; genus Viscum; species Viscum album. The sequence continues at coordinate 279,898,096 of OY728127.1, forward strand.
AAATGTCACAAACATGTGTTTTTTTAATAAAACAATTTTTAGATGGGGTTATACAAGTCATATTTTTTTACTATAAATAGTAATTGGAAATCTAAAAAGATTTCCTACATCGTATTATTTTTTTTATAATTTTTATACATTAAATAAATTAACTTATTTATGACATCATGATGATGCAGCGATTACCTCATCATTTAACGATTTAAATAAAATGAAAAGATAATGTAAAATCTAAGACCTACACATGTCAAAAACCTATTTTATGGGTGGATTTATAACCCTTATCGCCTTATCCTCGAATTATATCAATGTGGGACCTTTAAAATCCGAAAATCATTTTATAATAAAGTAAACTTTTATAACTTTCCAAGAGTGACCCTCCTCTCCTCTTATAAAAGGCCACCACCTCTACCACCATACACACACCTCTCAAGCCTTTGGCTTGGCCAAACCCTGCACATTTCATCTCTCCACATCCCTCTCTTCATCATTGAAGCCTCACTTTGGGCAGAATCCTTTCCAAGGAAGCCTTTGAGCTCAAATCAAAGAGAGTTACCTGATTTAAAGGTAGTGTCCTCTCTTGTGTTCTTATGTTTTATTTTGCTTCTCCAACCCTTTAAACTATTTTTATTCCTTTCTATTGTAAAAACACCAGTATATTAAATATACTAGGATGTTGTTATATGAAGGATTCGAGCTACACTTACACACACCTCCGTCTAATGGTTAAAGAACATACTGTTTCTGTGGGTGGAGAATTCCTGCCTCACGAAACGATGATTGTTCAATATTCTCTTAACACCTTTCATGGTGGACATTATGATGTCACTATATTTTATATATGTTATATATGGTATTTATGTTTTCTATATGCTTCTGAATTTTATATTTAAAACATGACTTTATGCTTTTCATGTTGTGCAAATGCGATAATTTCATACGAGGAAGTGTGGACTACCGCCCCCTCAAGTGATGTGACTCGTTCATGCAATACATCGAATGTATAAAGAATGAAATTAATAAAAATATGTGACCTATATAACATATATATTATACTGTAATTATAATATATATATATCTCAATTATTTTTAATTAATATGACAAAAAATGAAAGTAGCGTTCATGCGTATGTACGGCCTACCGTCTCCATGAACGGTGCATTTCATTTCTTTTTATCTCCAAATGTTATGGAGTAGTATAAAATGAATATGTACTGGATAAATATGATATTTAATCATTAATAAATTCTGGAGATGATTTACTTATAACTACATGGACAGTCATTTTAAAACAAGTTCATTTTTGACTCATGTACCAAACATCGACAAAAATGTCTGATATGAACTCACATTATTAACCAATTATTATAACATTATAACATTGTTGATGCTGAAAAAAGTCAGTAACTCTCGGAGGAAGTTTCGAAATGACAACGAAAAGTCATATTCGGAATCAGAGGCCAGATCCGGAGGCCCAGGATGTAGTGTGCGAAATAAAGGAGGATCCGCGCGAAAAATTATTCTGCGCGCGTAGAATCACCTGGTTTCGCGGAATTGAGATGATGAGGCACGCAATCTTTGCATGCCCCGGTTCTGCGCGGTGAGTTTTTGCGCGTCGGCTGCGCTCGGTGCGAAGAATTTTGCGCGCCGCCTGGATTCCGCGCCGGAGGTCGCCTATAAATAGAAGGTGACCCCGAACAGTTTGAGGGTTGAGGAATCCGAAGCGACTCTCATGTGTGCTATTCGGCTCCCCCCACACGCAAGTTGACTTCCAGGTAATCCATCATTTCACGCAACCTTGCCCCGGAGTTCGCCTTTGCGTGCAACTCCACCGGCTTCAGTGAATTTTCCCTCTCCCCAGGGTTCTAGCCTTGCACGCAAAATGTCTCTCGTGTGCACAATACCCTGTCGTGTGCGCAAAACCCTGCGCGTAGTTCCCTCTCCACGCGCAATTCCCTTGCTCCAATTGTGTGTCGTCCCGGTGTTTTGTGCGCAAACCTTACCTTTTGCGCGCAAAGCCCAGGACCCCTCACCTTGACGCCCCTTGGCTGCCCCCTGCACCGGCACCTGATGTCTCCCCTGCCGGGCGTGCGCGCCATGCGTAGTTTTCCCGTACTGCCTTCCCGGCTCATGCGAAGTAACCTCAAGGTCCCTTGGGCCGTGTTTCCCGTTGCGTTGCTTTTCGTTATTCTTCTCCGCATAGGCACGCTAACGGCTATTGCTTCTTCGCATAGCCACGCTAATGTGGACCCCCTGGTGGTTTGCCCTGTGGCCCCCCTTAACTATGGCCTTGCCGATGCCTTCCCTCCCACAAGGGGTAGAGGGCGTTGGGCATGTAAGCTCTAGGGGTGTGGAGAAAACCCACCTCGTCCAAGCTACAGGACGTTAAACTTCTAAGCACCTCATCCTTAACACAAGATGTTAAACGGTGGTCTGACCCCGTGCTTCGCACGCAGGGTCCCCCCAGCTCGGACATTTTTTACACTCACTCGTCTCCACGGGAATGGACTCTTCCTCACATGGAATGAGATCCTCCTTGTCAGAGCGACGTTTGTACGCGGGGGAAGGGCTGCCTCAGAGCGTAATCCCCTAGCCTCTCTTGCGGATGACTGCACCCATGCATCTACGTACTCCTCCCTGCCAAGGCCAGTGGAGTCCTTTTCCCACTGTGCTTTGTCTCACCATGGGCCTCCACCCTGGAGTAAGCCCCGGCACCAAGGGTCGCTAACCACGCGTAGGCCCCTGTTTCCTCTTTGGGTCGCTCAACGCGTAAGCCCCATTCCGCTTCTCACGGACGCACCGTTCGTGACGTGATCGTCTGGTCCCTGCTGCCTCTTGTTTCTGACACCGAGGATGACTCACATGGGCTTAGAGTGCGCATCAACCATGACATCCTCATATGGGCCGCCCCAAAGCGTAAGCCCCATCCCAGTGAACTACGTGGACTTTGATCCGTGCTAACACGCGGTACGTAGGAAGCCTCCACGAGGTTCAAGCCCACCACCCGGTCGTCCCGAACTCTCCATGTCGGTTCCCTGACCACCTTGGGCCGCCTCAGAGCGTAAGCCCCAAACCCCTCGTCCTGCATGACATTAAATTGTATCTCGTCCCGCATGACATTAAACTGTATCCCGTCCCGCATGACGTTAAACTGTATCACGTCCCGCATGACGTTAAACTGTATCGCGTCCTGCATGACGTTAAACTGTATCTCGTCCCACATGACGTTAAACTGTATCCTTTTCCGCATGAAGTTAAACTGTATCCCGTCCCGCATGACGTTAAACTGTATCTCGTCCCGCATGAAGTTAAACTATATTCCCCCTCTTGGGCTGTCTTAGAACGTAAGCCACATGTCTCACTCCACCATCCATCTTGATCCTTACCCGGGCCGCCACATCCTGGTGATATCATGCCACCCCATCCCACTCCATGATATCTGGGAAGCCGCCCACGTGTGGGAAGCCGCCCATGTGCTGGCCCCAACATCGGTGTTCCCCCTAGGGGTCCTTCAACCCGATCGATCTCCGAAAGACGTTAAACTCGCGACATACCCCGTGTTAAACATGGGAAGCTGAGGAAAACCTCATATGGTATACATTCCCCGCGTTCGATGTGGGATGTCTCGGGCTTCGGCGCCCTCGAGAAGCCCTGTGATGAGGGACCAAAGACAGACATGCCGATGATGCCCCAACGTGACCATTCTCCTCACTGAAGGTTGCTTCCCTGACAAGACCCCTTGGAGAATCTTGACGGAAGCAGCGTAATTAACTGGCTTCCATGTAGATATGGAACCGGGAATGAGCTTCATGAACCCGTCTTAAATCTATGAGGGAGACCCGGACTAGGTAATGAGCTCCGAGGAGGAATCCACGGAAGGAAGAACCGACATCCCATCATCTCGGTTTCGATCAAGGAGCAGACATCCTTGAACAAGGAAAGGATGCCGCCCACCTTTGGATAGTGGGAATGCGCGGTAACAAGCAGCGCGTCCTCCCCACAGACGGATGTGCGCGCCCCGGCGAAAGCATCGTAGCAACAAAAATGGTGAACCTGAAGTGATGCTCTTCTCCTCAATACAGGTAATGGTAGTCGTCGGGGCGTCAGAAGAATAGCCTGTCACCAGGTCCGGGTAACCCTCACCAGGACGTGAACCCGCTAGGGGTCGAGGCCGTTCGGACGTTGACTACTCCGTTCTACAACGTCGTCAGTGTGGATCCCTCTCGCCGACCATGGAAGACGGAATGACGCTAGGCCTTGGTTGTTGATCTCCTTTACTGTTGATACTAATGGGTTCATCTCCCTACTTCCAGGAATCAGATCACTTCATTTGGAGCTCGATCGCCACCTGCCCACCAGCGTAGGGGCAGGGGCAGTAACGACGCGGCTACCCCGCGTGGTCCAACCTATTCCACGGTCGCTCCGACTTCAACCTCCATAGCAGTCGGGCGCTTGCACCCCCTCTCCCTGTCAGAAATCATCCAGTGGAGGGTGATCAATGACCTGGTTCGTAGGTATGATGAGGAAGGGGTCATCCCCACCAGGGGCATGGCCCGTTTTGATCTAGAGGCGGTTGTGCCTCACCAACATTGCCGCCCTCGAGGGCCGCGCAGGGAGCCGCCACTCCCCATGCCGACGTTCAACCGCTTCAAGAGCCTATCCCTGGAGCTCCTTGACACATCCCTCCCCTACGCCAATGAGGTGGGGGATGTCCGGGTCCACCCGATCGGCGATCCGTCCCAGGGGTTAACAGCAAGAACCCCTGCCAGGCTGCGTCGACGCCGCCGCCCGACTCCTTGAGCCAAGGAGCAGGCAATATTCATGCCCTCATTGCCGGTTCCAGCCCATCTGACTCGACGCCAACTTCGGGTGTGAGCGGGAGAGAATGCCCGTCCTGGGGCACCAACATCAGCAACCACTGTGACCCGATCCACTGCTGACTCCTGTTACCAGATCCCCGCACACGTTGAGTAGGGGCATCCACGTGCCCGACTGGGATCAAAACCCCTACCACCCTGCAGGCAAGTTGGGTCGAATATCCCGGTCGCGGACATTGGCAATGGCCACTGCGGACCAACCCTCGGTAGTGCCGCTCACCATGAAGGCTCATTCCGTGCCACCGATCTAGAAAGACGAAAGCTTCTTCACGATGGCTATGCTCCAGGTACGACTCTTTCCAGCACCCACTGCATGGGGTATGAGTTCACTCCCCCTACTGCCAGATGTGAGCATGGAGCCGTTGTGTATCCAGTCGCTCACTCACATGGAGGTCCTCCCCATGTCCCTTTCGACATCTGTCTCGGTGCTTCTCGTACCCCGGCCTTCAGTCCCCTCTGCCCTGGCTCTATTGTGGCTGGGTGACCCCATGACGGAAATCGTCCCTACCCTGAGGAGCTACCTAGGGGCAGGAAGGCCGGGCGTCGTCGCCGCAGGAGGAATGTTAGGGGAGTCCGGAAGGAAATTAGACCAGTCCGTTTCTCGGATTCTGAGGCAGAGTACGACTCGACGATGGAACCTCCCCCCCAACCCTTTGAGTTGAGGGCAGGGATGGGGACGCGGCATGTCAGTATCGTACTCCCCGAATGCGAGATCCATATGATTCCCTCCTACCTTCGATGGTATATCCAGGATGACAAAGACTTGGAGTACCGCCGAGGATCAAGCCCGCAGTTTCCACTGGCCTCCTCGGAAGCACCTCCCGCCCCTGTTAGGGAGGGTGAGGAAATTTTCTGGGGACCGATGGAAGAATTGCGAGGCAATACAACCTCAGCGAGCACCGACGCTGTGACAGGAGGCCCATTCGTCGGCCCATCCTATCGCGATGTGGCATCCAGGGCACTGCAACCCCTGGAGGATGACCCAGGGATCAGCGGCCAATTGGCATGTTTGTTGTATTCCCCGCCGGCCAGCCCACCGCCCTGACGGCCTGCCTCGGCTCCATTTCCAATTCCTCGACTTTCCTCAGTGGACGAGCAGGGGTGGCAAGTTCCGGACCCCAAACCGGAGCCTTGGAGCTTCTGGACCGTTCTTGGAGCGGGCCACTTCCCTGAGAAGTTTTGGCCGGTCGCAGAATCGGATTTTGATGTGCCAGAGTCACTCACCCCGGGAGAGTTTCAATGCTTCCTCCATATTCTTCAGGTGACTCACTCCCACCTCTGCTATCAGCTAGTGCCTTATCCCGGGAGCCAAGCGCATCTCGAGGAGATTGGTGAGCAGTGTCGTCGAGTCGACCAAGGAGCACTCCCTGCGGTCCGGCACCTCGAGTCGCTGGACCACCATGAGGCCCTTCAGCAACAATGCGTCTAGAGTTTTAAAGAACTCCGCAGAGTTATTGAGGAGGTCACCCCCCATGCGCACGTCCGTGGTTGGGGGCAGTACATTGCTCTCCTCTTCTGTGCGATTCACCGACAGCCCGATCCACTAGGCGGCCCTAAGGGAACGTCGCCAAGGGCAGTCGCAGTCAACATGGATGACCTTTCAGATGAGGGAAACATTGTGGAGCCCCTCGACGGGGACTCACCCCCCGAGGACATGCCACTACTGGACCCATCTAGGAGGATTACTCGCCAACAGAGGAGCCTCCTAGGTCTTCCTATACCCACGGAGGCACTGGCACTGGGCCGAAACATCGACAAGGGTAAAGATCCTGTCGGGTCTGTCAAACTCGCCGACCCATCTGCCTCACTGCATAAGATAGAGGAAGATCCCGAGAAGGCCATGCTACGCCAACAGCTAGCTGAGAAAAAGAGGCTGGTTGATGAGCTTTTGGCCGAACGCATTGCAGAGCAGCGGCCTGACTATAGTGACCCTAGACCAGGACAGCAGGGATAGGAGAATCTACCCCTTGCTGAGATCCCCCCGGGAAACCATGATAGTGTCGTGTTCTCCGACAGGTGAGACACTGGAACCCATGGAAAGAGGGCGCGATATGTTTCGCCGAACCCTCTCGAGCGGCGAGAAAACCTGGGGGACCCTGCTCGGTTTCCTCCCGCCGCTCTGAGAGTCGCTCTGCCAGCTGCCCCACGAGACGCTGAGCGCGACTACCGTATCAAAGAGCCTGGAAACGCACTTGTGGTTAGAGATCCCCGTCAGGACAGGAATCCGCATCTGGATGATCTGATGGAAGTACTCATCGCCCGCTTAGAGGCCCTGGAAACTCGGCAGGTGGCAATCCCACCGGATGGCAAGCCGTACCCAACATGGGTGGATGACATGCCGGCTCCGCAAGGATTTGGAAACCCCACTTTTTCCCCCTTTAACGGGACTGGAGACCCGCCACAACACTTGTCCCACTTCAACTCGAGGTGTGGGCCTATGTTAGGGACTCCGGTGCAGCAGGAGGCTGCCAAGCTCCGGTGCTTCGTTCAGACACTGGAAGGACCAGCATTCGTTTAGTATAGCCAGCTCCCTGATGGATCTGTGACTAGCTGGGAGGACCTTCGTTGGAAATTCCTCTACCAGTTCAGTTCCACAACCTGGAAGACGAACATTACAGACCTCTTCAAGTGCAGGCAAAGGCCCGACGAGCGAGTCGCGGACTTCGTCTCCCGGTGGAAGGGGCTCACGTACACCCTTGACATGTCACTGACTCAGGAGCAATTACTGACGATGTGTGTAGGGAAAGTCAAGGAGGATTTGGTTCCTTCTCTGATCACGCAGAATTACCCTGGAGGGTTCCGGAACTTCTCGGACAAGGCTCAGCACCTCGAAGAAGCCCTGCAACAGGCCAGTCAGGCGCGCCCGCTGCCTCCTGTAATCTCTACAAGGAGAGTCGCCAGAGCCAAGCCCGCTGATGTGGCCCAGACAGAGGCCCCCAGACAGCTAGAGTTGCTTCCAGTGAGGCCAGCTCAACAGGCTCATACTAGTCCACCCCCACTAGCACAGCCTCCGGCCTAGAAGCGACCGCCTCAAAATCGGCAGGCTCCTCCGCATAACGCACCGCCACCACCTAGGCGAGGTAATCCGGCTCCACCTCCTCGGCCTGCTCCTCCGGCCCCTGGCCATGGTCATCCCCCAAGAGTCCCCTTTCCAGACAGAAGGAATCAGACTTACTCGTTTGGCGAGGCCCAGGTCCCCAGTTATTTCCATAGCGCCTTGGAGCAGAAGATCGTGTGACTGCCTAAGTGTCGGAAGCCAGAAGAGGTGTGTGTCACTGATCACCCTAACTACTGCCCTTATTACCGGATCCCGGGACACACTATCCAGCAATGATATGTGTTCAAGGACTGGATCCAAGACCAGATTAACAACAACATAGTTAGGTTGGGCCCAGCCCCGGCACAGGTGGCAGGTGTCTTCGTGGGATCAGATGGCAGTACTGACAACAGGGATGGGTGGGAACAGGTTTCCGACCGTGGGTCCCGGAATAATAATGACTGGATGGCCCGAAGGACGGTCGCCTATGCCCATGGCATCATTTGTGCCCGCCTGAATCAGCCAGATCCCTCAGAGTCTACGAGCGCCGCTTTGGCTTCGTCGTCCCATCCTACTTCTTTCGAGAAGAGCAGGAGGCGGTGCAAGAATAAAGAACGCGCCCTGCCATTTCCATTATCTTCTCGTACGCTTGGCGATTTCATGCCCCCGGAAATGGGGATCCCTCTGAGACCCCATCTGGTAGTGGATGAATCCTCGAGTGAAAGCCCGGGGTACGCTTTGGTTAACACCGTAGAGTTGGTAAATCCCTTTTTGGCTCCCGATGATGAGGAGCGCCAGGTGGACCTCCCAGAAAGCCCGGGGTACACTTCGGTTAACACCATAGAGTTGGTAAATCCCTTTTTTTCTCTCGACGATGAGGAGCGCCAGGTGGACCTCCCAAAAAGCCCAGGGTACGCTTTGGTTAACACCGTAGAGTTGGTAAATCCCTTTTTGGCTCCCGACGATGAGGAGCGCCAGGTGGACCTCCCAGAAATCTCGGGTTATGCTTCGGTTAACACCGTAGAGTTGGTAAATCCCTTTTTGGCTCCCGACGACGAGGAGTGCTAGGTGGACCTCCCAGAAAGCCCGGGGTACGCTTCAGTTAACACCATAGAGTTGGTAAATCCCTTTTTGGATCCCGACGATGAGGATCACCAGGTGGACCTCCCAGAAATCCCGGGGTACGCTTCGGTTAACACCGTAGAGTTGGTAAATCCCTTTTTGGATCCTGAGGATGAGGAGCGCCAGGTGGACCTCCCCAATGTCCCCATCCATCGCCAACGTCGATGGAGCCGTGGCTACATGAATCGCCGGGGCACGGCAGTTTTCACCTCCAGGCAGGCCGTGCACGCCACCGAGACCAGGCAGCAGGCCCGGTACAGAGAGCAGCACTCGCGGCTCCCTCACCCGGTGAAAACAGGTTCGCTTCCACCACCGTTTGTGTTGCTGGATCGGGCAGAACCGCATTGTCCGTGTCGCAACCAGCCCAGCCCTGCCACTGGCCGACTATGGCCTTCCGGTCCTAGCATGACAGCCACCTCCCGGGCTTCAACTAGTGTACAACGGGACGTTCCTAGTACCAGTCATTCACCGGTCCCGCCAGTAGGGCCCGTCATGCCCCCAATCGCAGAGCGACCTCCTGTAAGCAGAAGCTCGCATTTGGCGTGAATGTATGATGTCCTGAAGCATCTGGATGGAATTCTGGCAAGGCTTTCCATCCTTGAGGCCCTTCGCCTATCGTCCGAAATGCGTGAGGCGCTCACCGAGGCTCTAAGGAGCCCCCTCCAGTTTGAAATGGAGGTTGCGGCCACAGAAGCCTTCCACACCGAGGTGATTGAGGACGCCGAATGTCAGGTGGTTATATCATTCTCCGGTGAAGATGAAGATCCTCCCATACAGTGTCACATCCGCCCGCTGTACATCACCGGCCAGTCCAATGGTGTGGAAGTCCGTCGCTGTCTTGTCGACACGGGTTCTGGGATTAACTTGATCCCAAATCGGACACTGCGAAAACTGGGGTTGTCCGAGGATGATTTAACTCCCTCCAACCTCAGACTCCAGGGGTATGAGAGGACCGAGAAAACTCCACTCAGCAAGATTCATCTGAAGACCCAGTTCAGAGGCTTAATTGCCAATACTAAATTCATGGTTGTCTCTCAGGACACTTCCTACAACGCATTGATGGGCAGGTCATGGATCCATCTTCACGCAGTGGTTCCCTCATCATACCATCAGTGCCTCAAATACTCCCTTAAGGGTCGAGTGGGTGTGATCCAAGGAGATGCGTCTCCGTTTGCCTCTTGTGAAGCTCGTTACCTGGACGCTGACTATTACAAGAGCAAGGACAAGCAAATCCTGGCAGGTGAGGTTGAGCCCGCCGCTGTCGCGAGTGATCCCTGGGCAGGTTTGGATGACGCATATGTCTTCCCAATCCATCGGTTGGAGGCCACGACTCCTGATATGGGAGAGTGCTTTGTTGTATCGGGTACTAGAGGAAGGCATATTTCCGGGTCTAAGCGACGGTGGGAAATCACCTCGTACTCTTACACCAACCAGGCTCAGGTGATCCCCGAGCCTCCTACCCCTGTACGATATCGGGATGTTGGGCTCATGGAAATGGCAGTACGTCATACGTGTCTGTTTCACCAGGCCGGAATCGACCGGCTCGAGCCAACGCGTCACCACTACTTTGATGTCGTAAAGTGTGGCCCCTTGGGCGGAAGGCCGGATGGGATTGGATCAACCGCCTTCGTCGCCATGGTCTCCGCGGTGCATGAGTCTCCCATCGTGACGACCTCTTCCACCCAAGCTGGTTCCAACTCCCCATCAGGGTCGAGCAGCCCCGAAACGGCTCCCCCCATGGACGACCCTTCCACAAGTGGAGAAGAAGACATGGAAGATGCTCCTCCTGCCTTTGAGGAGGGCGTCTCCACCACGGTCGACGAGCTAGTACATGTGAACCTCGGTAGTGAGGCGGACCCAAGACCCACATTGGTCAGCACCGCTATGCCTCCCGAGGAACGGAAACAGTACATAGACTTCCTCATACAGCACCGTGATGTGTTTTCCTGGAGTTATGACGAGATGCCGGGACTAGATCCCCAGGTAGCCGTCCACCGCCTTGGCCTCCCGGCAAACCATCGCGGGTGCATGCAGCCTCCCATGAAAATGAACCCCTTTCATGGTACCATGGTTGAGGCTGAAGTTGATAAGATCATTAAGGCCAACTTCGTCAAGGAAGTCCAGTACCCCAGGTGGCTAGCCAACATTGTGCCTGTCAGGAAGAAGAACGGGCAGATCAGGGTCTGCATCGACTTCTGCGATCTTAATCTCCACTGTCCGAAGGATGCGTTTCCCCTTCCCATGACAGAGCTGTTGATCGATGCAATATCCGGGTTCCAAGCCCTCTCCTTCATGGATGGGTACTCCGAGTACAACCAGATCTGGATGGCCCCCGAGGATGAAGAGTTTACTACCTTCAGGGCCCCCCAGGGCACTTTCTGCTACCGGGTTATGCCCTTCGGCCTGAAGAACGCGGGTGCCACCTATCAACGGGATATGCACCGCATATTCAAGCCGATCCTCAAGACACTGGTGGAGTGATATGTAGATGACCTGGTGGTTAAATATCATCAGTGCCGGGACCATCTCAAAGACCTTGAGAAAGTGTTTGGTTTCCTCCGTTCTCGCCACTTGAAGATGAACCCGTTGAAGTGTGCCTTCGGGGTCACCTCCAGAAAGTTTCTTAGCTTCATTTTTAGGTATCGAGGTATCAAGATCGACCCCGAGAAGATCAAGTCCATCAGCCAGATGCCTCCCCTGAATAATATTCGGGAGCTTCGAGGCCTCCAAGGCCACTTATCCAACATACGCCTATTCATTGCGAATCTGGCCGGCAAGTGTAATCCCTTTTCTCGACTCATGAAGAAAGGCGCCGCCTATGGGTGGGATGAAGAGTGTCAGACCACTTTTGAGAAAATCATGCAGTATCTACTTCAACCTCTAGTCCTGATGCCACCCATTCCCAGAAAGCCACTGGTCCTTTACGTGACCACCCTGGAGCGATCCCTCGGCGCCCTTCTCACCCCGAAGAAGAATGAGGGAACAGAGAATAGCTTCTACTACCTCAGTCGCATGCTCCACGATGCGGAAATTAGATATTCTCCTATCAAGAAGAGCTGCCTGGTGCTCATATTATCCATACAGAAATTGCGGCACTACTTGCAGCACCACGAGGTACAGCTTGTCTCTCGGGTAGACCCGTTGAAATACATCCTGAGCCGGCCTATATTGACCGGCCGATTGGAACGTTGGGCGGTGATCCTCCAACAGTTCGACATTAGGTTCGTACCTCAGAAGGCCGTCAAAGGACAGGCGTTGGCAGACTTCTTAGCTGCCAACCCAACCTCAGCAGACCAGCCACTGGATTTGGGCTTTCCTGATGAGGCAATCCTGCCAGTCGATCACGCCACCCCATGCTGGCAAATGCACTTTGACGGCGCCTCCCGAATCCCTATCGGTATAAGGCTCAACGATCCTAGGCTTAACAGAGTGGGCCTGGGTATCGTCTTCATCACCCAGGAGCAAGCCGTTCTGCCATATTCTTTCTTGTTGTCAGAAGGCTACCCCAACAATGAGGTAGAATATCATGCCCTCATCACTGGCCTCGATTTGGCTCTGGAGGTTAACGTACCCCACCTGTATGTAAAAGGGGACTCTGAGCTAGTCCTCAAGCAGGTTAACGGTGACTATGCTGTCAGGAAACCAGAACTCATGCCATTGCTGGAGTGCACCCTCCATCTAGTGGCTAAGTTTCCCTCCTGACCAGATGTTGTTCACATTCCCCGGTCGCAGAACAGTCGAGAAGATGCTTTGGCCAGCCTGGCCGCATCACTCGTGGAGCCCGAACAGGATGACCTAATCATCCACGTGGCACACCGGAGATTCATGGCTCCTGTTATCCCAGAGGGAGATCGTGGCCCTCGAGTGAACCATCTCACCGCTGGTGCCCCTGCGTCAGGACCCCCTGGGGCTTCAGGCATGGTGATCGAGACAGTTCCTGACTGGAGGACACCCTTGGTTGAATATCTTCGGCACGGTAATATTCCGATGGACCGAGCAGAGCGGGAACAAATCCGGCGCCGCGCGCCGCAGTTCACCCTTCAAAGAGGTCCCAGGCGTGAGCAGCTCCTTTACAAGCGGGAGTTTGACGGTGTTCTCCTCCGTTGTCTTCAAGGAGTTGATATCCCACAGGTCATGCAATAAGTGCACGCTGGTTCCTGTGGCGCCCACCAGACCGGGTCGAAGTTGTCCCACCAGATTCGGAGGCTGGGATACTTCTGGCCCTCCATGATCCACGACTGCATCGAGTACGCCAAGAGGTGTCATGCATGCCAAGTTCATGCTAACTTTGTGCATCGTCCACCGGAGCCTCTCCATACTACTAAGTATTCTTGGCCCTTTGCAGTCTGGGGGTTGGATGTCGTAGGGCCTTACCCGCCGGCGACGGCCTTCCAGTGCTGGTTCATCTTAACCGCCACGTATTTCTTCTCAAAGTGGGCAGAGGCAGCCCCGCTCAGGGAAGTCAAGGCTGGTTCTATCACCGACTTCGTGAGCTCAATATCATCCACCGGTTTGGAATACCTTGCGCTATCCTCACGGATAACGGAACCAACTTCCGAGTGGCCGAGCTGAAAAGATTGTACGCCAAGTACAACATTCGCTCTAACCACACCTCCCGCTATCATGCGTAGGCGAATGGACAGATTGAGGCGTTTAACAAAACCCTCTCTAACATTATACAAAAAATGGTTGGTCAGAACAAGAAAAGTTGGCCGGACAAGCTCCCTAATGCCCTCTGGGCTTATAGGACAACGACTTGCAATTCCACCCAGGTGACTCTGTATTCCCTGGTATATGGAGCTGAGGTCGTCCTTCCCATCGAGGTCCAGCTGCCCTCATTGCACACGGCGGTCTACGACCAGCAAGCGCCGGATAGAGTTTTCGAGATCCATCTAGCCGAATTGGAAGCGCTGGACAGAAGTAGGCTTCACACTTTATATAACTTGTAAAGGCATCAGAGCAGGATGGCTTGAGCTTTAGATAAGAATGTTCGCCTCCGCTCCTTCCTGCAAGGTGACTTGGTGTTGGCTCTCAAAGCGCCAATGATTCCCGGTAGGAATCCACCCAAGTTGGAGCCCAAGTGGGAGGGGCCTTTTATTGTCCACAAGGTCTATCCCAATGGCGCGTATTCCCTGGTGACTATGGATGGTGAGCGTATCACTCCTCCCACCAATGCCAGGTTCCTCAAGAAGTACTTTGCCTAAACTATATGGTCCTGCATGACCTTAAACTGTATGGTCCTGCATGACCTTAAACTGTATGGTCGTGCATGACCTTAAACTGTATGGTCCTGCATGACCTTAAACTGTATGGTCCTGCATGACCTTAAACTGTATGGTCCTCCATGACCTTAAACTGTATGGTCCCGCACAACCCTAACTGCGATGTGGTCCGAGTTCTAAGACCTTAAACTATGATCCTCTTGGTCTGAGTTCTAAGACCTAAAACTAAGATCCTCTTGGTCCGAGTTCTAAGACCTAAAACTAATATCCTCTTGGTTTGATCTCTAAGAACTAAAACTAAGATCCTCTTGGTCTGAGTTCTAAGACCTAAAACTAAGATCCTCTTGCTCCGAGCTCTAAGACCTAAAACTAAGATCCATATTTCTTCCAACATGACGTTAAAATGTATTTCCAGAACTACGTCTAGCTTGATTCCCATCCTAATGGGATACGTAGGAACGCCCAGACCTTTCGTCTTTCAGTCCAGCTTGAGGTCCGCTGTCGCGTCTGTTTCTCTTTTGGGACCTTGACCATAGGGTCGTGTGGCGTGGTGTGAGATTATGTCCCCATTCACGTCGGGTTTGCAATAGCTGCACCACACGCACCCTGTCCTCAGGATTTATCCCTCCTATGTCCAATGGCATTAGAAGACGCTTTCAAGAACTACGTATGACTTGATTCCAATCATTATGGGATACATAGGACTGCCTGAACACCTAGATGTCAGGTCCGGCCCCATCTTTTAGGAGATCCCATGATCTCCCAGTTCCCATGGTGTTTGGCATTACGCCCCCTCTTTTTCCCGGGGATCCGCCATCTTTTGTCCGCTCTCGGACTGAGCCCTCCGACCCTTTCCAGTGGTATGATGATGTGCTCAGGGTACTCTGGTCTAGGACTTAGAGTGCCAGATTCTACTTAGGCAAGTTCCATCCACTTTTCAAGCTTCGTGTTCCCCTTAATTCGGGCCCCCGTCATCCTTCACACCCGGAGGGACCCCCAAGAACGGCATTGATACAACGCCCAAGGGATATCCTACCGTCATGGGCCAACGCCCCTGAGGGTTTCAGAAAACAAATTGATACGAATCCCGCGTTGAGAACATGGTCAGCGTTTGATGCTCATTTGTTTGTCCCCATGGATAACACGACAGGATGCTGCATTGTGAACATGGTCAGCAGTAATCCACAGTCGTCACGCCGGCTTCCCCGAGCCCTGAATGTTGGTGGCATGGTTCATGTCATGTTCCGCCCCACTATGTCAAGGTGGAATCTCGACACTCCTTGTACTAACCCTCAGTACACCCCCGGACATCAGACAGACCGAGCTGTGTAACGGTGTCTCTCGGGGCTCCCGCGATCTGAGTGCTAGAGTATGTGCTTGGGTCTCTTATTTACGGGTTGCGTGCATCTTTACCCTCATCCCCATGGGGAACGAGGAGTCGCCCAGACATTGCGTTTCGGGCCCAGCATAGCTGGGAGTTCCCATCTCCTGCCCCCCCTGATTGTTGAACCCTCATAGGCCCCTTTGGCCCGAGGCTCCTCTCTCGGTTGGTCCAAACCATGTGACCTTAAACTGTGTTTTTGGTCCAAACCATAGGACCTTAAACTATATTGTTGGTCCAAACCTGACGACCTTAAACTGTGTTATTGGTCCAAACCTCGCGACCTTAAACTGTGCTGTTGGTCCAAACCATATGACCTTAAAATGTGTTGTTGGTCCAAACCATACGACCTTAAACTGTGTTGTTGGTCCAAACTATAGGACCTTAAACTGTGTTGTTGGTCCAAACCATACGACCTTAAACTGTGTTGTTGGTCCAAACCATACGACCTTAAACTGTGTTGTTGGTCCAAACCATAGAACCTTAAACTGTGTTGTTGGTCCAAACCATACGACCTTAAACTGTGTTGTTGGTCCAAACCATATGACCTTAAACTGTGTTGTTGGTCCAAACCATAAGACCTTAAACTGTGTTATTGGTCCAAACCATACAACCTTAAACTGTGTTGTTGGTCCAAACCATACGACCTTAAACTGTGTTGTTGGTCCAAACCATATGACCTTAAACTGTGTTGTTGGTCCAAACCATACGACCTTAAACTGTGTTGTTGGTCCAAACCATATGACCTTAAACTGTGTGTCGGTCCAAACCATACGACCTTAAACTGTGTTTTTGGTCCGAACCATATGACCTTAAACTATGTTGCGGGTCCTATCACACGACCCTAAACTGTGACATTACTGTCCTGGCCGCAAGACAAAAAACGACACTGCATTTTGATGACCTCGTTGTAGAGGACATCACATTGGGTATTGGTCTTGTGCCATTCCATTTGTCAACGCCTATCACGGCTTGATTCTTGTGGCGACACCACGGCCTACTACTCTAGGCTTGTCACTTCACAAAAAAACCACTCACCTTAAAAGACAAACAAGATTTATCAAATTCCGCTTCTTTTAGTGCAAGGTCCATGCCCGCACTCCCCTTTTCCCCTGGCACTGGTATCTTACCATGTCACCTTCCAGAACAACGTATGGCTTGATTCTCATTCTTATGAGATACGTAGGAGCGCCTGGGGAACTTCCCCGTGGGCCCAGCCTGCCTTCGTGTTCGGTCCCTCGACTCGAGCATTTCCCCGGACAGCACATGGTAAGTAGGGCTTAGGTCCTCATTCACGTCGGGTTTTGTAACCGCCTTGCTATGTGTCTGTTTCTCCCTATTCCCATTCACGCTAGGTGTTTGAGTTACTCCACGATGTGCCTCTTATGTTTCCGTCTGACCTTTGGTCCGAGATCTAAGACCTAAAACTAAGATCCATATTTCATCCAACATGGCGTTAAACTGTATTTCACCCAACATGATGTTAAAATATATTCTATCCCGCATGACGTTAAACTGTATTCCGTCCCGCATGACGTTAAACTGTATTTCATCCAACATGGCGTTAAACTGTGTTTCAAGAACTACATGTGGCTTGATTCTCATCCTAATGAGATACGTAGGACCGCCTGGACATTTTGTCTTGGGTCTAGCCCCAGGGATTACTAAACCCTGTCCTTCCTTATTGTCGGCCCCTCGGGCCAACTTCATGGGAAGCAGTGTAATTGGGACATCTACCCCAAGCAAGTTCGGGATGCCCCATGATAATAATGGGAAGCGGCAGTTCTCTCACCAAAGAGGTCCCACCTGGAAATTGGGACGACCCGTGATCAGGTTGGTATGTCCACCTAATGCACCTTCTCCATGGTGGCGCAATTTCGGGAGTGTTGGACTCTGTTCGAACAAACAACCACTCCACCTTCCATGCTTTGCGTCCCCCCTTATTCGGATCCTCATTTCCTTTCACGTCTGATGGGACCCCCTAACAGTATGGATGCTCGACCTATGGTCCGCCTACTATCCTGGGCCAATGTTCCGAAGGACTGGTCATGTTTGACGGGACCCCCTAACAGTATGGATGCTCGACCTATGGTCCGCCTACTGTCCTGGTCCAACGTTCCGAAGGACTGGTCATGTTTGATGGGACCCCCTAACAGTATGGATGCTCGACCTATGGTCTGCCTACTGTCCTGGGCCAACGTTCCGGAGGACTGGTCATGTTTCATGGGACCCCCTAACAGTATGGATGACAGACCTATGGTCCGCCTATTGTCTTGGGCCAGCATTCTGGAAAACTGACCGACGATATTTGAGTCAGGCCCCGTGTTGCGAACATGGTCAGCGGTCAGCCCTCATTTATTGTCCCCATTCTAGGCTAACATGATATGTGTGTTATGTTTCCGCCACGGTTGACAGTTATCCTCCATGGTTGCGCCCCATTGGGTTCCGAATTTGGGCAGCGTGATTCACCCTTCCTCTCCATCCCCCTGTGTTCGGATGGATTTCAATGCCCCTGACATCGCCCCGCTCGTGTGTTAGAGCACATTGATAAGTAGACACATCAATCAGCCCGGGGTCTCCTCAGAAGTCCAAGCCCAATTTTGGATGCCTGAAGCATGGTCAATGCACCACAGTTGAACGAAATGATGTCATGAGCATCTTCTACTTCTCGCGTTGGGCACGACCCACAGGATCCTAGGGATGAGTTGTTATTCGTTTCGAAACTATGGTTGAGTGCATTAAACCAAGAGTACAAATGGGTGGATTTGGCCACATATTGGATTGAGATGATGAGCAGTACAAGCAGAAAGTTCATGAGATGGAAAAAAATAAGCCCTTAGGGATCAGCGTGCTGAAGTGATCTTTCCAGCACTGCTACCCTTTGGATAGTAGCCTCCAGGACCGCTTCTCGCTGTTTGAAGACTCTCTCCTCGTCATCCACCATAGAGCACAGCTCTCCAGCCCTAGCTTGTGCCTGCGCCCGCTCGGTTTGATGTACGGTCATCTGGTGACTCGCCTCCACCAGTTGTTCCTGCGCATCAGCCAGCTGGGCTGTCAGTTGCTCCACGAGCTCAGAGCATGTTGCGATGAATGCCTCCTTATCTTCCGCCTACCCTTCGAGGTGCCGGACTTCCTACTCCGCCCTCAGCAGTGCTTGAGCACTCGCTGATCCTTCCCGGCACTGGGAAATGTCGGTGCGTAGGCTGCTCTCACGTATCTTCTCAGCCATGTAATCACGGACCATCATATGAAGACATTGAGCGTCATCCCCTCCGGCGCACAGGAAGCACAGCCAGGTCTGAAGTGATCCCATCCGCCTCAGCCAATCCGATTGGGGCTGCCTGAGGAAGCACTGGATACACTTCCACCCTTTGCGTCGTGTCATCCGGCTCTCCTCGGTTGCCTCTGAGTCTGAGTCATCTATCTCCTCAGGGTCAACGGGTCGGTATATAGGGAAGGCCACCAGCAGATCGGCAGCAGGATCCGCCACAGGGACGCCTTCGTGAGGAATAGAATCCTCGACGTCCGGGCGACCTTCTTCTCTCGCCCCAGCAGCAATGATGCCTCCACCATCTTCTGACCTTGTCTCAGGAACAACGTCGCTGATGTCCGCCGCCCCCTATTCATCAATTGTCGGGGCCGACTCAGTGTAGAGATCATGTTCCGAACGAGGTGGTATGTCCACCGCTGGTCCACTCACAGACGGACCGGGCTCCGCAGCCTAACGTGCCTCCAGTGTTGAGATCACTGCGCAAGGCATACGCTGGTCAGACGGGATCTTTTTCCACCAAGTGCCAGTAGTGAAGCGTGAGACTTACAGGAATCCAAAGCATTGGTCCCCAGTGTTTCGGCCGCTGCAGGAGCCGCCGTAAGGGGAGACCCTCCGCGCTTGTTAATTCAATGATGGGTGTCGGATCCCCATCAAGTCTCACTGGTTCCTCTCCTCCCTCCTCTGGTGGGGACGCCCGTCCAACGCTCAACTGCTCCTGATTAGGATGGGGAAGTGAGTTAGAAGTTGGAAAAGATAATGGATGAATAAGGGAAATGAATGAAGACAGAGACAAACCTCGAGAATCTCGGTTATGTGGAGATCAGAGTCGGAAATCTCGCTGCTCTCTTGGAGACTCCCTTGGTAGGTCACCCCTTACGACCTCTCACCTTCGGGCTCTTCTTCTTCGTCTTCTCCCTCGCCTTCGCCCTCTCCAGTTTCCTCCTCCCCCTCCGGCTCCTCGTCACTATCGCCTTCTCCCGGCGGCATCGCTTCTGGATCATGCTCCTGGACGAGCATCACTTTCACTAGGAAAGGTGGCTCCGCACGCCGCCCCCTTTGGCGTGCGTATGCATCCATAGCCGTCAGATAAGCATGCCGCTGATGGAAGTTTACTCGGTCGGTAATTCGAACGAGCCCGACCTATGGCAGTTGGATCCCGTTTTGCATTATCTTCTGCCAGATGGCATCGACGCTCAGAGATTTCTGCGGGGTCATCCAGGCCGACCACAGTGCTGGGAGAATTTCATCTTGGGAAGGTTCGAGCAGATATCTTATCTGCTTCCCGGGCAGTTCCCTGGCTGCCTCATGTGACCCCCTATGGGTAACGAGGACGTGGAAGCACCATGTGATGTTCCCGTTGCCGAAGCCCCGGCCTGCGCAGGCCTCGCTGCCTGACGCGCCCTTGGTTCCCCCCTTCCGACGACACCGTGCCTTCTTTCCCGTCACCCGGTTTCCTTGCGAGTAACCTCGAGTTTCCGGACGCGCTTGCGTAATACCCCCTCAGGGTAGGCAATGGTCCAGTGTTCGGCGTATTTGGTTGCTAGGCTGGCATCAACCCCGGTGGGAGGAAGAGTAACGACATCTCCAGAGCTGAAAGTGGTAAACATCAACCTCATCTGGCGCAGGACACAAGGATTCTTCTCCTTCCAGATAGTCGTGAATACCTTCTTCGGCATTCGTTGGAGGCACCCGAACTGCCTGGAGAATCGGGATGGAACGTAAGGCTCGCAGATCACCTTCACGTCGATCCGAGCCACGAGCACCCTTCCCCGAATGCTCTGGAAGTATTCCTGCTATTCCAGAGAGCCTTGCCCGTTTTCCACCAGCTGGTCGACTGGGGTGGGGAATGGGCTGAAGTTGAAGTTGTCATGGTTGCTGATGCAGATCCTCACACCCTCCTCATTGAGCGTCATCGGCGCCACCCCTGCGATGTTTAGCAAGGACGGTCGCAGACCGTTGCCCGGAGGACGGACGACGTTTGGGAAAGTATACCCGCTGAGATGAGCCGCCACCCATCCATGGAAGATCTAGAAGGGACCACATACTCTCCGAGGCGACCCCCCTCGTGAGATGCGCCCCAGGATGGTATACATCTTGGCCAGTACGGGGACACCCAAGTTGAACCGCTTGTTGGCGGCCATGGAGCCCGCCATCACCAGTGTTGCTAGACGGACGCCCATCCTCACATCCCGCACCGGCAGAAGCCACCTGCTCAGGAAGGCGGCAAGGAACCCGACATACCGGACATTCGGGTCCCGGGCCTCAATGACGCGGTAGCCCCATGATTGGTATTGCCCCGCCTCCAGGGTCCTCTAGTATGACCCGTACTTGCTCCTCCGAGCCACGGTTGGGCACCGTTTTCCCTGTCCTGGCATCTTAACGGCCAGATCCTTCTCGAGGAACAGGCTGAACTAGCCCTTGAAGGCAACGTCCTTCAGGAGGTCCTTGACCCCCAGCCTCTCTTTGGCCAGCTCCAACAGGTGGCGCGTTAGCATAGGCGTCCGCGACCTGTCTCCCCAGGTGCTCTTTGGAGGAACGAACTTATCGTATTGGTAACCCTCTAGTGGGATACCTCCGATGCAGTGAACGTGCCAGAGACTGATGCTGACTTCCCCATGATGAAGGTGGAACGTGTTGGTGTCAGGAGACCACCGGGTGAATAGCTCCAGTCTGAGTTCAGGCTGGTGGTGGAAGTGGAACTGCGATGTCCATACTGCCTTGAACAGGCCGATATACCGCAGTTTGTCCCCGAACTGGTCACAGGTATGGCGAACCTAGAACACCCCGGCCCATTCGTTGGTGAAGTTGCCCCTGGATCGTAGGTCCCAATCCTTCATCCAGCCCTTCGTGTCATCCGTGACGCTCTGACAGAACGTGCTCGCATAGAGGGTCGGAGAATCCTCTGCCACAGGCTCGTCCCTGGTAATGGTCCTAGTCCTCGGGTTCAGGACATATACGTCCATATGTCTAGTTTCCCTGGAAGGATGGTCATTGTTGGTGTTGTTGTAGTGAGGAAGTTCATCCTCCCGGGTCACCCAAGACCGCGGCATGTCCACTTCGAAGCCCGGTAGGGGAACCTCCTCCAGGATGCCAAAATTCCAGAGCGGGAGGTTGTCCGACAAGGGATACGTCTTCTGGGCTGGAGTCAGTAGATTGAACAAGGTCAGATTGTTGGAGACAATCACCTTGGCACCATAAACCTCCTCGTTTGCCGCCATTTCAGTCCTACGGGCAGCGGCTTCCCCCTCATCAACTCAGTTTGCAACCATCTCGAATCTTTCAGGAGTTGGGCGAAATCAGGATGCAGTGCGCGGAATCGGAGAGTTCTACGCGAAATCTGAATGAGCAGCAAGAAATCCTGGAGATGAGCGCGCAATCCGCAGTGAAGCGCGGAAAAGCCTGAACAGGCGCGAAATCATGACCGAATTTCAGATGGAATTCCGTGCTGCCAGAGCGTTATTATGCCCAGCCGCGGAAGCGATTTCGCGCACGAGAGCGATGAGCTTATCGCGCGGAAAAAGCAGAAGTATGGATTTGGGACCCAGCGCCCCTTTTTATAGGCGAGGCCAGGGTTCCGCACCACGCGGAAAGAGGATTCCGCGCGCGTCAGTAGGTTTTGCGCGCCCCATCAGAATTTTGCACGCAACTTGACCAGGGGACTTAGCATTTCGGCGTTTCCCTTGGAATCTGATCGTTGCGACCTCTCGCCAATCCAATTCCAAGGGGGGAATTTGTTGACGCCAAAAAAAGTCTGTAACTCTCAGAGGAAGTTTCGAAATGACGAAGCGAAGTCATATTCGGAATTAGAGGCCCGATCCGGAGGCCCGGGATGTTGTGCGCGAAATAAAGGAGGATCCGCGCGAAAAATTGTTCTGCGCACGTAGAATCACCGGGTATCGCGGAATTGAGCTGATGAGGTGCGCAATCTTTTCTGGCCCCGGTTCTGCGCGGTGAGTTTTCGTGCGCCGCCTGGATTCCGCACCGGAGGTCGTCTATAAATAGAAGGTGACCCCGAACAGTTTGGGGGTTGAGGAATCCGAAGCGACTCTCGTGCGCGCAATTCGGCTCCCCCTGCGTGCAATATGACTTCCAGGTAATCCCTCATTTCGCGCAACCTTGCCCCGGAGTTCACCTTTGCACGCAACTCCACCAGCTTCAGTGAATTTTCCCCCTCCCCAGGGTTCCAGCCTTGCGCGCAATCCATGTCTCGTGCGTGAAATACCCTTCCGTGCACGCAAAACCCTACGCGTAGTTCCCTCTCCGTGCACAATTCCCTTTCTCCAATTACGCGTCGTCCGGTTGTTTTGCGCGCAAACCTTCCCTTTTGCACGCAAAGCCCAGGACCCCTCACCTTGACACCCCTTGGCTGCCCCCTACACCGGCACCTGATGTCTCCCCTTCCGGGCATGCACGCCATGCGTAGTTTTCTCGTACGGCCTTCTAGGCTCGTGCGAAGAAACCTCAAGGTCCCTTGGGCCGTGTTTCCCGTTGTGTTGCATTGCCTTATGATTCTCTGCATAGGCACGATCACGGCTATTGCTTCTTCGTATAGCCACGCTAACGTGGACCCCCTAGTGGTTTGCCCTGCGTCCCCCCTTCACTATGGCCTTGCCGATGCCTTCCCTCCCACAAGGGGTAGAGGGCGTTGGGCATGTAAGATATAGGGGTGTGGATCAAACCCACATCGTCCAAGCTGCAGGACGTTAAACTGCTAAGCACCTCATCCTTAACACAAGATGTTAAACTGTGGTCTGACCCCGTGCTTCGCACGCTGGGTCCCCCCAGCTCGGACATTTTTTACGCCCACTCGTCTCCACGGGAATGGACTCTTCCTCACATGGAATGAGATCCTCCTTGTCAGAGTGGCGTTTGTCTGCGGGGGAAGGGCTGCCTCCGAGCGTAATCCCCTAGCCTCTCTTGCGGATGACTGCACCCATGCATCTCCATACTCCCCCCTGCCAAGGCCAGTGGATTCCTTTTCCCACTGCGCTTTGTTTCACCACAGGCCTCCACCCTGGAGTAAGCCCCGGCACCAAGGGCCGCTAACCACGCGTAGGCCCCTGTTTCCTATTTGGGCCGCTCAACGCGTAAGCCCCATTCCGCTTCTGACGGACGCACCCTTCGCGACGTGATCGTCTGGTGCCCGCTGCCTCTTGTTTCCCACACCGAGCATGACTCATGTGGGCTTAGAGTGTGCATCGACCATGACATCCTCCTATGGGCCACCCCAGAGCGTAATCCCCATCCCAGCGAACTACATGGACTTTGATCCGTGCTAACGCACGGTATGTAGGAAGCCTCCACGAGGTTCAAGCCCACCACCCGGTCGTCCCGACCTCTCCATGTCGGTTCCTTGACCACCTTGGGCCGCCTCAGAGCGTAAGCCCCAAACCCCTCATCCCGCATGACGTTAAACTGTATCTCGTCCCGCATGACGTTAAACTGTATCTTGTCCCGCATGACGTTAAACTATATCCCATCCCGCATGACGTTAAACTATATCTTGTCTCGCATGTCATTAAACTGTATCTCATCCCACATGACGTTAAACTGTATCCCGTCCCGCATGACGTTAAACTGTATCCCGTCCCGCATGACGTTAAACTGCATCCCCTCCCACATGACGTTAAACTGTATTCCCCCTCTTGGGCCGTCTCAGAACGTAATCCCCATGTCTAACTCCACCATCCATCCTGATACTTACCCGGGCCACCACATCCCGGTGAGATCATGCCACCACATCCCACTCCATGATATCTGGGAAGCCACCCACGTGCGGGAAGACACCCACGTGCTAGCCCCAGTATCGGTGTTCCCCCTAGGGGTCCTTCAACCCGATCTGTCTCCGCAAGACGTTACACTCATGACATACCACATGTTAAACATGGGAAGCTGAGGAAACCCTCAGATGGTACACATTCCCTGCGTTCGATGTGGGATGCCTCGGGCTTCCGCGCCCTCGAGAAGCCCTGTGATGAGGGATCCAAGACAGACATGCCGAGGATGCCCCAACGTGACCATTCTCCTCACCAAAGGTTACTTCCCCGACAATACCCCTTGGAGAGTCTTGACGGAAGCATCGTAATTAACTGGCGTCCATGTAGATATGGCACCGGGAATGAGCTTCACGAACCCGTCTTAAATCTATGAGGGAGACCCGGACTAGGTAATGAGCTCCAAGGAGGAATCCATGGAAGGAAGAACCGACATCCCATCATCCCGGTTTCTATCAAGGAGAAAACTTCCCTGAACAAGGAACGGATTTCGCCCGCCTTTGGAAAGTGGGAATGCGGGGTAACAAGCAGCGTGTCCTCCCCACAAACGGATGCGCGCGCCCTGGAGAAATCATCGGAGAAACAAACATGTGATATGAAACGAATAATAATCTTTCAAAGAGGCCCTTAAGCAATTATAAATTGACCAAAGTTTATTATTCAGGAATATAAAGAAACGAACAAGACAAGTCGTACTTGAGGTAAGGGATCCTACCCCTCTCTTTCTTTTTAAGTACACTCGATTATGTCATTCCTTTTCAGCTCATATTTCTTATGATTGGGATGTTCTTTTATATTACTCCTACTGTACTTTTTATGTTCATATCATTAGAGACCCTATTTTCTCTCACCAATCTATTTTGGAAGTTTTGAGTGGTGCTGTTATGCTGCCGAATTTTCGTAAGAGATCTAACATCTCTCTTTCTTTTTAAGTACTCTCCTTTATGTCACTTCTTTTAATCTCCTCTTTGTTATGATGGGGGATGTTATTTTATATTTCTCTTGCTGTAAATTTTATTTTAATATGATTAGAGAACCTATTTGATCTCATCAATCCATTTTTGAAGTTTTAAGTGGCACCGTTAGGCTGCCGATTTTTCGTAAGGGATTTTTCATCTCACTTTTATTCCCGTGAGCTTTATGCTACATTTGCCACCATTTCCTTTGAGTGGTGTATGTACTACCCATTATTATAATCCTTTTGTAATATAATTCCATTTATGTGTATTTACATATTCATTGTATGACACTTATTCAATGGGGTGTACGTTTCGAAAGGTACCCAAGTCGGTAAGGGAACCTTTCACCCTCCTCTTTTTAAAAGACTTCTTTTGTTATGTCTTTTAATTTACATCTTATTATGTTGGTATATGTTATTATATATCCTTATTGATGTAAAGTTTATTTCCAAGTGATTAGATACCATTCACTCTCTCATCGACTAATTTTCTGAATTTTGAAGTGACGACGTAAGGCTGTCGAATTTTTACAAGGGAACATCTTCACCCAATTTCGATTTATTTGGGTTAAACTTGTACTTCTTGAACATGTCATACTATTAATATCTGTGAATGAACTCTGATTTTTTCACACTTAATATCCACTTATATTGGGTGTATTTGTATTTCTCACACATAATTATGTGATAGATTTATCCTTAATTTAAGGATACCATCTTTATAATGGATTCCATCTCAATTTAAACTTCCATTGAGACTTAATTGTTGTTATGAACCAATTCAATCTTATATGGTGTGTATACTGACCTTTTACATATTATATCATGAATGCCTTTATTCTCATGATATTATAATGTTTGGATTAAATGTTATTCCACAATTACTTGTATTCAAGAGTCTCTCATTTTGTTAAAAACTCTTTAACAAAAATTATCGTTTTAAATGTTTTAAATATTTATTATTCTAAATCTTTATCTTTAATGTCCATGTTTTCAAAATGGTTTTCAGTATTTTATTTATATGGAAATTAATGTTTTAAAATTGTAATTCCATTAAATGCTTCAAAGTGGTATGGGACACTTTGATTCAAAAATCTCTTTTAAATGGTTTTTGAAAATGGATTGATTAATTCAATATCTTGGAATTACTTATTGTGATTGAAAATGAAATGTTGTTATTGAAATGTTTATATTTTCAATATTTTATGTGTAATGATGGTACTTGGACATTTTATGGGTGGTTACGTGATAAACCATATGACGGGTGGTGCCGTGAAAACGAGGACGGGTGGTTACGTTATAACCTCCAATGCATTGGGTATGGAAGTCGACCGTATGGCTATTCCATTAAGTATGTGTGGAAGTCAACCGTATGGTTATTACATTTAAGTATGTTTATGTCCCAAGTTACCTTTTTATGTTATGTGTTCTTTATATGGGTTTTATGTTAATCTTTTGGTTAAAGAAGGGTAAGTAGTGATCTTTTATTCATTGAAGAGATTTTTTACTACTTCATAAAGGTGAAAATTATTACTTTGATAAAGTATACATGGTTTACTTGTTGTTTTGAAAAACTAACAGTTTTCATTATTTGTGTATCCCTTACTGAGCTTTTTATGCTCACCCCAAGTTTTTTGAAATGTTTTTCACAGGACTTAATGTGGAATAGGGTCAAGGATGGGATCAAGAGAAATTCATGCTATCTAAAACATGGAACTAAACATGTTTCTTTTTAAGAGTTTTTATTTTATGGAAACTTAGTATAAGTGTCTACTTTGTAATCTTTTAAGATGTAATAGTTATGTCCTAATTCTCTAAAACTCTAAACCATGAAAAGATCCTCAATGTGAATTATTCATTTAATTCAATATTAAGTAAGGTTTAAGGCTGGGCCTTATAGTTGGTATCAGAGGTCGGTTTAGATAACTTTAGGGATTATGAGTTTTTGTTAGAGACATGGTTAGTCATTATATCTATTATTTCTGTTAAATCATTATTTTATAACTTTTTTTCAGGTCAAGTAAAGTCAGTTACGAATGGAAGGAGAACGATCTCAAACGACATTCCTATCTCTTCTTAATGACATGCTTGCAATAATTATTGCAAAGTCATGTTCGGATGATTGTGAAACTTTTTCTAGCATACAACTCACTTGTAAACAGTTGTTTGAGATATCAAACACCTCCACTATACCTCGTTATCATCGTGGATCATGGGTTGTATTTAGACAAATACTATTTTCACAATATTCACATATTTTCAAGAAAGGAAAATATTATCAAGGTATTTTCAAATATTTTACCTTATCACAAGAATTTGAAGCATATTATGATTTTAAAAACGGTGCTAAGGAAGGAGACCCTTGCGCAACCTACTTATATTTGCTTTTAAAATATAGTCTCTCAGCACATACTTATGGTATTTTAAAAGGACCAATAATAAAAAATTTCAACTCAAATTTTGTCCGACTATTTTATAGAAATCATGTTTTATCAGATGTTTTGGAATTATATGTCATACATGATTATTTTCCAAAACTGTTTTTCTGTGAACACCCATATGACCCATGTTGTACAGGGTGTATTTGGATGGAGGAAGCAAATTATTTTGAAGGATCTCTAAATCATTGTTGTAATGCATGGGACGTCTACCTACGTGAACAAGATGATGATGAAACCAAGTGGACTCCATGACCAAGGTATGCTGTTATTCATTTTGGGAATCGTTTTATTTTATCTTATGGTGGTGGAATAAGACTTCAAGAATTAATATGTTGAGATCGTAATGAATTTGGATGAAAATGAGATGTATAAGGAAACTATTGAGGTTAAAACATGTTAGGGTTATTTTTGGAGGTTTATAAAAAGGACAACACGCAGACCGTGTGACAACCCGTCGCGTCGGACAAAGCTGCGGGAATCAAACCCACAACCAAAGTGCGACTGGTATTTATCGCCTAACACTTGACTACGTGAAGTCCCTGGTCAATTTGACTAATTATTTTTAGTTAGATGATTTTATGAATTAAGAGTAAGTTTATTTTGGGTTATCTATATAAATTATTAACCTATCATGGAGGATATGTGATTAGTTTAATTACTTTTTAATATGAGACTTTAAGAGCAACTGATGTTATTTGGAGATAAGTGTTATTTTGTACCTTGGAGGACTATGTGATTAAATCCTTTAAATATTTGGGTTTCAATCTTAGTTTGGTTTACTTTGAAGAATTTTATGGAAAAATTGTTTATCGAATGGTCTTCGTTGAACTTTGGGTTTTGTTGGAAAAATTTTGGAGATTAAGAATAGATTTTCTTTTTATAAAGGGTTATCCTTTTTTGGATTATCTGATCTTGTACTAACCTTTTTTTTTGGTTTTGGTTAAAGTCTAAAGACATGGGAAGTATATAGTTCTCTTTTGTGTATTAGGTGATTCTCTAGAAGTTGGTTATAGCTCTCTTAATGGAAACAAGTCATCCTAAATACTCGTCTTTTGGAGAAAATATGAGTTCGTGTAAGAAATCTAGTAAAAGTTGAAAGTCAACATGACAAGTAAGTATGTTTCCTTATGTTTTAGTTAATCTCAAAAATAAATTCCTCAATGAAAAGTAACTAAAAAAAATTTTGTCTGTTAACTTTTCCTACTGGGGAATCCAATACCATTTAACCCATCACAAGTTTTTGATTTTCTTATGGTTAACTTTCTCCTAGACATGTTTACTATCACTCTCCATCAGAACATGACCCTTTATTTTTTCCTCCATATCCATAATTTCATACATGGAATCCTAGTATGGGTTAACTCAGGTGACCTTTGTACTTCCTTTTCTTTCTTTTAAAGTGATAGTTTAATTTACTCATTTTCCTATGTGGGACTTTCAATGGAGTTTCCAAGCCCAATTTTGAAATTGTGAGGACACAATTCCCAAAAGGGGGGAAGGATGTAACACCCCAGGTAAATAAAGAATATGACATTTTTATATTTATCCCTATTTGTGAAAATAAATATTAATATTATTTTAAATGGAACGCTATGCTCGATAGCGTACCCAATACGCGACAACGAGTTCCTTTGAAATATTACGTTGCACTCTAATAATAAAATAATATTATTTTAAATGGTAGTTAACGCCTAGCCATTGTAATAGAGGGAAAGAACGGATCTAACCAAAAATTGATTATGTATGTTTGTCAAATATTTTTACTTTTTACAATAAATGTTAGAGGATTTAAAATGTGAATGAATCCAATTTTAAGCGTAAACATTCTAATATTCTTTAAAAGGTCGATTAACCGCCTTTTGATGGCGAACCTCTTTTAAATCCAATTTTTGACAATTTTATGTGTTATATTTGACAAAATAAAATTCTTCTTTAGAATCATGACATCAAAATTTACTTTGTGTAAATGTTTGGTATTTTTCTGATAAAGTTCATTTTTTAATGAATAGTGAAAAATGTTGTATTTTAGTTCAAAACCTCTTTTTAATCTAATTTATTTATATGATTAAATTATATTTTGAATTGGTTTTAAAGTTAAATTAGAATATATTTTTACCATTTAATCCAATTTTGGTCATTGTAATTAATTTCACTTTGAAATCGGACTTAAACTAGTGTCAATCTTTTGATACTTATTGTTTCATAAAAACACGATATTTGCTCTGTCAGCAGGAATTAATTATTAAATTAATTAATTCAACTTATATGTTTTGAATTTTTTAAAATAAACTTCATTTTTGAATTCGGAATATCAAATATATCTTAGGGTGTAGTTTTGGTATTTTTCTGAAAAACATCAATTTTTTATGAATAGTGAAACCACTAAGTGGTACTTATAAAAACTGATTTTCCGTTTAAATGAAATTTTACCACCTCTGTATTTTGAATTTCAAAACTCCGACATACATGGATGTCATTAAGAAGTAAAATTTGGTTCAATGGAATTAAAATAATTTTTTGGTGAATAGTAACTTTTATGTTTTTAATCGCGATTAGAGGTAATTAGTGTAGTTTAAGGTAAAAATAATGTTTTAATAATATGAAATGACCTAGACACGTGTCCTACCCTTATTGGATGAGTCATGGCCGACCAAGACAATCCATGGGTCAAATTGGGGACCCCATGGAGCCACTTTTCTTGGAAAATGACATTAATACCTTTTTATTTAAAGTTAAAATTAAAATGTCACAAACATGTGTTTTTTTAATAAAAAATTTTTTAGATGGGGTTATACAAGTCATATTTTTTTACTATAAATAATCATTGGAAATATAAAAATATTTCCAACATCATAGTATTTTTTTTATAATTTTTAGACATTAAATAAATTAACTTATTTATAACATCATGATGATAGAGTGATTACCTCATTATTTAACAATTTAAATAAAATGAAAATATAATGTAACATATAAGACCTAAACATGTCAAAAACCTATTGTATGGGTGGATTTCTGACCCTTATCACCTTATCCTTGAATTATATCAATGTGGGACCTTTAAAATCCGAAAATCATTTTATAATAAAGTAAACTTTTATAACTTTCCAAGAGTGCCCCTCCTCTCCTCTTATAAAAGGCCCCCACCTCTACCACCTTAAACACACCTCTCAAGCCTTTTTCTCGGCCAAAACCTGACCATTTCATCTCTCCACATCCCTCTCTTCATCATTGAAGCCTCACATTGGGCAGAATCCTTTCCAAGGAAGCTTTGAGCTCAAATCAAAGAGAGTTACCCGATTTAAAGGTAGTGTCCCCTCTTGTGTTCTTATGTTTTATTTTGCTTCTCCAACCCTCTAAAATATTTTTATTACTTTATTTTGTAACAACACCAGTATCTTCAATATACTAGGATTTTGTTATGTGAAGGATTCAAGCTACACTTACACACACCTTTGTCTAATGGTTAAAGAACATACTGTTTCTGTGGATGGCGAATTTCTGCCTCACGAAACGATGATTGTTCAATCTTCTCTTACCACCTTTCATGGTGGCCATGATGATGTCACTATATTTTATATATGATATATATTTTATTTATCTTTTCTATATTCTTCTTAATTTTATATTTAAAACATGACTTTATGCTTTTCATGTTGTGCAAATGAGATAATTTCATACGAGGAAGTGTGGACTATCGCCCCCTCAAGTGATGTGACTCATTCATGCAATAAATCGAATGTATAAAGAATGAAATTAATGAAAATATGTGACCTGTATAACATATATATTATACTGTAATTATAATATATATATATCTCAATTATTTTTAATTAATATGACAAAGAAATGAAAGTAGCGTTCATGCGTACGTACGGCCTATCGTCTCCATGAACGGTGCATTTCATTTCTTTTTATCTCCAAATGTTATGGAGTAGTATAAATGAATATTTACTGGATATATATTATATTTAAATAATTAATACTATTCTGGAGATGATTTAATTATAACTACATGGACAATCATTTTCAAACAAGTTCATTTTTGACTCATGTACCAAACATCGACAAAAACGTTTGATATGAACTCACATTATTAACCAATTATTATAACATTATAACATGTGATATGAACTGAATAATAATCTTTAAAAGAGGTCCTTAAGCAATTATAAATTTACCATAGTTTATTATTTAGGAATATAAACAAATGAACAAGACAAGTCGGACTTGAGGTAAGGGATCCTACCCCTCTCTTTCTTTTTAAGTACACTCTTTTATGTCATTCATTTTAAGCTCATCTTTCTTATGATTGGGATGTTCTTTAATATTACTCCTACTGTACTTTTTTATGTTCATATCATGAGATACCCTATTTTCTCTCAACAATCCATTTTGGAAGTTTTGAGTGGCGTCGTTAGGCTGCCGAATTTTCATAAGAGATCTAACCTCTCTCTTTCTTTTTAAGTACTCTCCTTTATGTCACTTCTTTTAAGCTTCTATTTGTTATGATGGGGGATGTTATTTTATATTCCTCTTGCTATAAATTTTATTTTAATATGATTATAGACCCTATTTTATCTCATCAATCCATTTTTGAAGTTTTAAGTGGCGTCGTTAGGCTGCCGAGTTTTCGTAAGGGATTTTTCATCTCACTTTTATTCCCGTGAGATTTATGCCACATTTGCCACCATTTCCTTTGAGTGGTGTATGTACTGACCATTATTATAATCCTTTTTTAATATAATTCCATTTATTGGTATTTAAATATTCATTGTATGACACTTCTTCAATGGGGTGTACGTTTCGAAAGGTACCCAAGTCGGTAAGGGAACCTTTCACCCTCCTCTTTTTAAAAGACTTCTTTTATTATGTCTTTTAATTTACATCTTATTATGTTGGGATATGTTATTCTATATACTTATTTATGTATTGTTTATGTCCAAGTGATGAGATACCATTCACTCTCTCATCGACTAATTTTCTGAATTTTGAAGTGACGCCGTAAGGCTGTCGAATTTTTACAAGGGAACATATTAACCCAATTTAGATTTCTTTGGGTTCAACTTGTACTTCTTGAACATGTCATCCTATGAATATGTGTGAATGACCTCTTATTTTTTCACACATAACATCCACTTATATTGGGTGTATTTTTATTTCTCACACAAAATTATGTGATAGATTTATCCTTAATTTAAGGATACCATCTTTATAATGGATTCCATCTCAATTTACATTTCAATTGAGACTTAATTGTTGTTATGAACCAATTCACTCTTATATGGTGTGTATACTGACCTTTGACATATTATATCATGAATCCATTTATTCCCATGATATTATAAAGTTCGGATTAAATGTTATTCTACAATTACTTGTATTCAAGAGTCTCTCATTTTGTTAAAAACTCTTTAACAAAAAATATCATTTTAAATGTTTTAAAGATTTATTATTCTAAATCTTTATCTTTAATGTCCATGTTTTCAAAATGGTTTTCTGTATTTTATTTATATGGAAATTAATGTTTTAAAATTTTAATTCCATTAAATGCTTCAAAGTGGTATGGGACACTTTGATTCAAAAATCTCTTTTAAATGGTTTTTGAAAATGGATTGATTAATTCAATATCTTGGAATTACTTATTGTGATTGAAAATGAAATTTTGTTATTGAAATGTTTATATTTTCAATATTTTTTGTGTAATGATGGTACTTGAACATTTTACCGGTGGTTATGTGATAAACCATATGACGGGTGGTGCCGTGAATACTAGGACGGGTGGTTACGTTATAACCTCCAATGCATTGGGTATGGAAGTCAGTCATATGGCTATTCCATTAAGTATGTGAGAAAGTCGACCATATGGTTATTCCATTTAAGTATGTTTATGTCCCAAGTTACCTTTTTATGTTATGTGTTCTTTATATGGGTTTTATGGTAATCTTTTGGTTACAAAAGGGTAAGTAATGATCTTTTATTCATTGAAGAGTTTTTTTACTACTTCATAAAGGTGAAAATTATTACTTTGATAAAGTATACATGGTTTACTTGTTGTTTTGAAAAAATAACAGTTTTCATTCTTTGTGTATCCCTTAATGAGCTTTTTATGCTCACCCCAAGTTTTTTGAAATGTTTTTCATAGGACTTAATGTGGAATAGGTTCAAGGATGGGATCAAGGGAAAGTCATGCTATCTAAAACATGGAACTAAACATGTTTCTTTTTAAGAGTTTTTATTTTATGGAAAATTAGTATAAGTGTCTACTTTGTAATTTTTTGAGATGTAATAGTTATGTCCTAATTCTCTAAAACTCTAAACCATGAAAAGATACTCAATGTGAATTATTCATTTAATTCTATATTAAGTAAGGTTTAAGGTTGGGCCTTATAAACACCATGAGATTTTATAAGATATATTCTTTTAATTTATTTGATGTCTTGTGTTTTATGCTACAATAAGATTGTAGAGACCCAAATCTTGACGTACATGGATATTACATTACTTTTTCGGAATACATAATACATAAAAAAACAAACACACAAGGACTGTAATAGTTTAGTCTCTTTGGAAACTCAGAAAAATAATCTTCTAATCTCGGTGAAAGATCTTCAACATCTCCCATAAAGATCTTCCATTTTTTTTCTAACCTAAAACTTTTCTTTATATCCTGGGGAAAATAAAACATATAAAGGTTGAGCTCAAATGCTCAGTAATAGTAAGCATAGAGAACATAAAACAATCCATAAACATTTGAATGCAAAAAGTTGAACATAAAATCTAAACATCAAAATCTTGAGCAAAGACATAAATCTTGGAAGTACGTAAGGCATATATCATAAAAGAACATCAATCATGATAAAATAGCATGGAGATAAAACATGTAATTGTGGCAACCATTAAGAACATGATATGATTTCCATAGTAGCTCGTACCTAAGTGGTAAGGGCTCAAGTTTGGCATCCAAGAGACCCGGGTTCAAAACCGGGTGGCGGTGAATTTCTGAGGGTACTGTAGTAGTACTATTGTAGTCACTGTAACAGTACTGTAGCAGTCACTATTCGGTACTGTAGCATCTAGAACTAATCACCCAATTTGGGCCTTCAGGCCACCGGTTTGGGCCTATGGGTCTCCAGGGCCTTCAGGTCATCAAATGCCTTCGGGTCACAGGGCCTTCGGGTCATGTAGAAGATGGAGTAGCCCAGTTCACCTAGAATTGGCCCCAGAAAAGGATTAGAGCAACAGGAGTAGCAGCCACCAGATGCAGAGCTAACCGGATTGGAAGAATGAGAGGGTATGGCAGCAGCCATCGGGACCAGGCACCATGCAGCTTTGTATGGGGCAATGCTAGCTGATCAGCAATGCAAGGTGGGGATCTAGGTGATCAATGATGCAGAAAGGTGGGGAGGGGTAGTTCAAGTGAGTTGGGCCTACGGGTCGTGTATTGGGCATGGTATGCCTCTGGACCTTTGGGTCATGTATTGCGAGTTTTTCAGGCCTTGTGCCTTGGTCCTATGGGTCATTTACGGGTTCCCCTTTAACCCTTAAAAGGGGTATTATCCATAATAAAATAAAAAAGAAGGCCTTCGGGCCATTCGGACATAGTAGCCAAGCCATTGCTGCCAAGACCATCTTAGTGGACAAAGTCCCTTTCGGACTCGAGTTCACTCCTCGTTCCAGTCCTATATCACTGAACCGGAATAACTTACCGTTCCATCCATGTCTATCTCATGAGATATAAATCATTACGCAATGAATTAGAGGGAGATATATGTCCCACCCATCTCATAATGAAATCATTCTTACGTGTGCCACAACATAAACATAAATCATTCATCATAACCCAAAGAATAAAATGGGTTTCATAAACATCATCCCATCATAACATAATCCATATAAAATAAATGGATATAATTTCATCATAAGAATAGTAAAACCATGTAAATCATAGAGACATTATACATGAAACATACACATATGAAATAATTTCATCTTAGATGGAAAATGGTTTTGATAAAACACTTGAAATGAATTCTTGAGAAAAATATCCTTTCTTTTCAAAATCATTTTCTTTTCTCAAAATCCCATGAAATTTTTACAATAAATTGATTTTAAGGAAAATAATAATTCAATATTTTTGATGAAGCTTCATGAAAATGAGAAGTTATGGAACCGTAAAAATCCATTGACGTCGTATAAGTTAAAAATAACATTCTTCTCGTACTTTTGTCAGAAAAGTCAAAAAGTTCTTTGTGTGGTAAAAAAAGTAAGATTCCTTTCATAAAATGAGGTAAATTTCAAAAATGGGTAAAAAGGACTTTAAAAATACATGAAATTTTTTTTAGAAAACATTGGCATGGATGATAACAATAACCCAAAATACTTACAAATAAACAATCTCGGATAAAAATGAGATTGGAAAATTTATCCCTTACCGTAGGTCAAATTTCTTTCGTATGTGTCCGAAACTCCTGTATAGTGGGTTTAAACATATTATTAACTTGTAAAAGAACCATAATAATATTTATTATATCATTTATGATTCACTTAGGTCTTTATATTACCCGGTAATTTTTCATTTCCATGTTAAAGCAGCGTTTTGGGTATTAATTGTTCCGTTTATCATACATGTTTGGACTTGTTGATCTTGATATCATTACTTATATCATGATTTAATTAATTCCAGAATGTAAATAATGATTTATATATAATATATATTCAGTATATATATATATAATATAGATAAATGAAATTAAATACACCGTTCATGGAGACGGTAGGCCGTACGTACGCATGAACGATGTTTTCCTTTATTTATTGACTTGAATGGAAGTAAGTAGATGAAATATATATATATATACATAAATCCAGTAGCTTTATCATGTCATATATTTCCTTATTATTCATTATATATACTTTATAATCATTCTTGAATGGTTAACATGGAGAATGAATCTCATCGCATCGTGGAGACGGTAATCTGTACGTACGCACGAGCGATGATATCGTTCCCATAATTATTGAAATGGAATTGGAGTGTATGATATAATATCTCATAATCAGTATGATGTTATAATAACAATATATAGTTATTCCTTACACCATTATACCCATTCAATTAAGGTGGTGGTGGAAAAATAGATTACACCACGGCGTGGAGACGGTATTCCGTACGTACGCACGCGCGGTGATTTCGTTTTCCGTAGGATGGATAGAAGGTGAAATGGGTTTGTTTCATATTTATATTAACATATCAGTACATTATTGATACTGATTTTATTACTTTATAATGAAACAAATAAAGAAGAAGATGTTAAAGAATAAAGAAACTTGAAAGAATCGGTAGAAGCAGTTACCTCTTCTTCGACACACCTCTTTTAAGCTTCCTTTTAAGGCACTATAGTTGGTCTTTTGAGAAGACCAAAACCTCAAAAGTGTTTTTAGGGAAGTGTAGAAGAGAAATGTGTAGGGTTTGGCAGATCTTGAAGGCTCGAATTTGTGTAAAGAGGAGAGGGAGTAGGTGCCCTTTTATAAGGGAGGAGAGGGGCACCTTTGGAAAGTGTGAAACTGTTATTTTTTTTATAAACATATCTTCAGTTTAAAAAGGTCCAAAAATCATTAAATATGAGTATAAGATGACTAATGGTAGAAATAAAATCATCCAATCATAATTGGACTTGTTTTGGATAATACTTTAATCATTATAATCTTATTTATTTAAATCATTTATTAATGAGGTAAATACTGCATCATTATTGTGTCATAAATAATTTGATTTATATGATGTCTAAAAATTATAAAAAACTACCATAATGTAGGAAATATTTCTATATTTCCAATGAATATTTATATTCTATAATATAATTTATATAACCCCTTATAAAAATTAATTACTAAAAGAGTTTTGTTAATTTCAATTTTGTCTTTACATTAAATTAATTAATCCAAATTGTCATTATCACTACCAAGTGGCTCAATGGGGTCCCAAAATCGACCCAAGGATGACCATGGTCGGACACTACTCATCCAATAAGTTTAGGATAGGTGTTAAGGTAATTTTGAATTATTATAATATTCTTTTAACCTTGAATTACCCTATTTACCTTTAACCGTGGTAAATAAAAGTCAAAAGTTTTTATTCACCAAAAATTATTTTCATCTTATTGAACCACATATTACTTCTTTATAATGACCATGTATTTCAGATTTTTGAAATTCAATTCACAGAAGTGGTAAAATTTCATTTAAATGAAAGAGTCAGTTTTTTAACTACCACTAAGTGGTTTCATTATTCATCAAAAATTGAAGTTTTTCAGAAAAATACAAAAAATTCAGCCTAAGATATATTTGATATTCAGAATTCAAAAATTATGTCTATTTTTTCAAATTCAAAAAAATAGAAGTGGAATTACTTAATTTTAAAATTAATTCCCCTTATTAAAACAAATAACTTGTTTTTAAGAAACAATAACTATCAAAAGATCGACACTTGTTTATGTCCAAATTCAAAGTGAAATTAATTCCAATGACCAACATTGGATTAAATGGTAAAAATATATTCTAATTACACTTTAAACCCAATTAAAAATATAATCTAACCATATAAATTATTGTGATGAAAAAATTTGTTTTTAATTAAAATATAGCGTGTTTTTACTATTCATTAAAATATGAAAGTTATCAGAATAATATGAAAATTTTATCCAAAGTAAATTTTTATATCCTGATTCCAAATAAGAATTTTATTTTGTCAAATTGAACTTATAAACATCTCAAAAACTAGATTTAAAGTGGGTGCACCATCAAAAGGCGGCAAAACTGCATTTTTTGAAAAATAATTATTTTACCCGAAAAATTTATTTTGTTCTCATACAATGTTCTATAAAATGTGTAAGATGAATTATAATGTCATAAAATTAAATATGTAGTTAATACTATTCATAACGGCTAGTCCATAATAATATTATAATAATATATTGTTGTTTAGTGAAACCTGGTATTGCGTACAACACACGCTATCGAGGAAGGTCGTGATTGCGTGTAATGCAAGCCAAGTCAAGGTTGCGTGTAGTGAAAGACTCCTTTGTTGTTGTGTATAACAGAATAAAACCATATTTCATTTATAAATTGAATATATATATATATACACACACTCAATGTTGCGTAGAATGACTACTATCAAACGAACTTGAAATTGTGTGTAACACAATCCAAGAATAGTGTTGCGTATACTGCAAGCTAATATGGTGTTGCATATAGTGCAAGATAATCTTGGTGTGGCATATAACAGAAGATATGAAATAAATTTAAAATAATATATCTTATAAAATCTTGGGGTGTTACATTCTACCCCCCTTAGAATGAATTTCTCCCTTGAAATTCATCGGGGTTATAAATGGTTTATTAAATGAGAGTTTCTTTCATAGAAACCCACATCATAAAAAGGAATACCAAAACTTACTTTTAAAAATGAACGTTAGAAACAAAATCGATACCCAAAGTAACTCATCACTTGGGTTCCCACATAGGAGATCATAGGTGAAAATATGGATATGGAAGAGAAATATAACCATCAAGTTCTGATGGAAAGTGGTAGAGAACATGGATATGAAAAAGCCAACAATCACAAAGCCATAAATTTGTGATGATCTAAGGTACCATATTATTCATCAAATATGAGGTCACTAGGACAACATTTTTGGTTTTCAAGATCATTTCCCAAATGTTGAATAATTTTTTAAAGAAATACTTACTTGATTTTGGTACAATCTCACTGTTGTTTGTTCCTTAAACAATTTCCACATCATCTCTTAAAGAAATGAAGTTGAATTTGTCTACAGTGAAGTGTTAGCAGATCATGCGATAGAATGATGGGTCATTCCATCTATCTCAAACAAAAGGTTAGAAAAAGTTATCAAATATACATAAGTCCATCTATGGTGAGATTAATGGTATATGGTTCCTAAAATGGACTTATACTTCATCTATCATACCTATTAATAAAATAAAACTTGTTTCTACTAACCAGGGACTTCCTGTAGTCCAGTGGTAGGCGATAAAGGCTTGTCTCACTTCGTTTGTGGGTTCGATTCCCACACCCTTGTCTGACGTGACGGGTTGTCGCTCGTCCTGCAGGTTGTCCTTTTTCTAAAACTACATCATTATAACATCCCATCAATAATATCTAAAAAATTTATATCCATAAACAATACTAACTTATGTACAACATAATCCATTCTAATCATTAGGCTTATCTAAAATACTTCTGTCCAATCTCATAGTATAAAGAAAACAATTGCTAGAAATTTCATCTACCGAGCATGTGAATACTATCATTTATCCCCCATATATCATATGATATATCTTGTTGGTCACATTCCAAACATGTGAATACCTTAATCATGTATTCTATTGAAAAATGAATACTCATTGAACCTTAGTGAAAACATGAATGCTATCAAAAGTTATCTCTTTCCATATACCAAAATCCCAAAAAAAATTATACTCAAACCATGATATCACTTTGTCCTTATATTAGTCATGAGCTCATGAATACTATCAAACATAATATTTTCTTTTTATCCCTTCATTATGCGCATATCATCTGCTTTCCAAAAATATTTCAATCACTTTTCATGGTTACCGATTCCATATTCTTATGGAAAACCACAATGGACCAATACATAGATATTCCAATATACCATAAAAGTACCTCAAAAACATTATTCTTGAATACCAATACATAAACACTTCAATTCATCATCATTAATGGTTTTCATGGAATAATTCCTTCCTTGATTTAGAAGAAACCTCTTAGGTCAGGGTATTGAGTTGGGTAATGCCCATGTTCTCCACAGATAAGACATTGAACTCCATAACAGTCTGTCACTCTATGACCCTTCTCTCCACACAGATAACATCTTCCCCATCATTTGATATATTCATCAAGGTTATTATTCCCTTATTTAGAAATCTCAATCTTCCTTTGTCTATGAT
Source organism: Viscum album (assembly GCA_963277665.1). NCBI lineage: Eukaryota > Viridiplantae > Streptophyta > Magnoliopsida > Santalales > Viscaceae > Viscum > Viscum album. The sequence goes on from OY728127.1 coordinate 279,939,175, forward strand.
TCTCAACATGCGAACATGCATAAAATTCCATCTTCCTCTTATTTTATGAATTAGGAATACCACTAAAGTTCACCTTGTTAATAATATATCACGATGACTCATTCGGCATAATAAAAAAATCTTTCTTTCTAGGAATTACGCAATTTTGTTGCTCATAGTCACCAATTTTTCCATTTGATTCAATGTTGACCCAATTCCTTCCGGTTCCCTCCATTGACAAAAACAAAAAACCACTGTGTAAGAAACAGTTAAGATAATGAAGAACCACATAATCATAAAAAGTCACTTATGGGATGTCTAACTTATCACATATTCATTAATCCATGGCATATTAGGTTCACCCTGGGTTGTCAACATAATTCTAGGACTGTAAACTATAGTTATAATAATCCTTAGGGACATCCTTAGACATACTTTAGAAATATATCTATAGATATCACTAAAGTTTTCGCATCCTAGTTTCCAAAGGTTAACTAAACCTTTCCTCTGATACACACTGTAGAGACCCAAAGCTTGATGTACATGGACATTACATTAATTTTTCGGAATACTTAATACATAACAAAAACAAACACTCAAGGACCGTAATAGTTTAGTGTCTTTGGAAACTCGCAAAAATAATCTTCTAATCTTGGTGAAATATCTTCAACATCTCCCATAAATATCTTCCCTTTTTTTATTACCTAAAACCTTTATTTATATCCTGGGGAAAAGAAAACATATAAAGGGTGATCTCAAATGCTCAGTAAGGGTAAGCATAGAGAACATAAAACAATCCATAAACATTTGAATGCAAAAAGTTGAACATAAAATCTAAACATAAAAATATTGAGCAAAGACATAAATCTTGGAAGTACGTAAGTCATATGTCATAAAGGAACATCAATCATGATAAAATATCATGGAGATAAAACATGTAATTGTGGAAACCATTAAGAACATGATATGATTTCCATATTAGCCAAGTCATTGCTTCCAAGACTATCTTAGTGGACAAAGTCCCTTTCTGAATAGAGTTCACTCCTCGTTCCAGTCCTGTATCACCGAATCGGAATAACTTACTGTTCTAGACATTTCTATCTCATGAGATATAAATATTTACCCAATGAATTTTAGGGCGATATAGATCCCACCCATCTCATAATGAAATCATTCTTACATGTTCCACAACATAAACATAAATCATTTATCATAACCCAAAGAATAAAATGGGTTTTATAAACATCATCCCATCATAACATAATCCATATAAAACAAATGGATATCATTTCATCGTAAGAAAAGTGAAACCATGTAAATCATAGAGACATTATACTTGAAACATATACATATGAAATAATTTCATCTTAGAAGGAAAATGGTTTTGATAACACACTAGAAATGAATTCTTGAGGAAAATATCCTTTCTTTTCAAAATCATTTCCTTTTCTCAAAATTACATGAAATTTTTAAAAGAAAATGATTTTTTTGAAAATAATAATGAAATCTTGTAGAGGAAGCTTCATGAAAATGAGGCATTATGAAACCGTAAAAATCCGTTCATGTCGTATAAGTTAAAAATAACATTCTTCTCGTACTTTCGTCGGAAAAGTAAAAAAGTTCCTCTTGTGGTAAACAAAAGTAAGATTCCTTTCATAACATGTGGTAAATTTCAAAAATGGGTAAAAAGGACTTTAAAAATACATGATTGTTTTTAGAAAACATGGGCATGGATGATAACAATAACCCTAAATACTTACAAATAAACAATCTCAGATAAAAACGAGATTGGAAAAGTTATCCCTTACCGTAGGTCCAATTTCTTTTGTATGTGTCTGAAACTTCTGTATAGTGGGTTTAAACATATTATTAACTTGTAACAGAACCATAATAATATTTATTATATCATATATGATTCACTTAGGTCTTTATATTACCCGTTCATTTGTCATTTCCATGTTAAAGTAACGTTTTGGGTATTAATTGATTCATTTATCATACATGTTTATACTTGTTGATCTTGATATAATTACTTATATCATGATTTACTTAATTCTAGAATGTAAATCATGATTTATATATCATACATATTCAGTATATATATATATATATATATAATAGATAGATAAATGAAATGAAATACACTGTTCATTGAGACGGTAGGCCGTACATACGCATGAACGCTGTTTTCCTTTCTTTATTGACTTGAATGGAAGTAAGTAGAAGAAATATATATATGTACATAAATCCAGTAGCTTTATCATGTCATATATTTCATTATTATTCATTATATATACTTTATAATCATTCATGAATGGTTAACATGTAGAATTAATCTCATCGCGTCGTGGAGACGGTAATCCGTACGTACGCATGAGGGATGATATTGTTCCCATAATTATTGAAATTGAATTGGAGTGGATGATATAATATCTCAGAATCAGTATGATATTATAATAACTATATATATTTATTCTTTACACCATTGTACCCATCCAAGTAAGGTGGTGGTGGAAAAACAGATTACACCATGGCGTGGAGACGGTATTCCATACGTACGCACGCGCGGTGATTTCATTTTCCGTAGGATGGATAGAAGGTGAAATGGGTTTGTTTCATATTTATAATAACATATCAGTATATTATTGATACTTATGTTATTACTTTATAATTAAACAACTAAAGAAGAATAATTTGAAGAAGAAAGAAACTTGAAAGAATCGGTAGAAGAGATTACCTCTTCTTCGACACACCTCTCTTAAGCTTCCTTTTAAGGCACTAGAGTTGGTCTTTTGAGAAGAACAAAACCTCCAGAATGTTTCTAGGGAAGTGTATAAGAGAAATGGTAATGTTTTGGCCGATCTTGAAGGCTCAAAGTTTTGTAAATATGAGAGGGAGGAGGTTCCCTTTTATAAGGGAGGAGAGGGGAACCTTTGGAAAGTGTGAAACTATTATTTTTTTATAAACTTATCTTTGGTTTGAAAATGTCCATAAATCCTTAAAGATGAAGATAAGATGACTCATGGTCGAAATAAAATCATACAATCATAATTGGACATGTTTTGGATAATATTTTAATCATTATAATCTTATTTATTTAAATCATTTATTAATGAGGTAAATAGTGCATCATTTTTGTGTCATAGATAATTTAATTTATTTGATGTCTAAAAATTATAAAAAAATACCATCATGTAGGAAATATTTTTATATTTCGAATTAATATTTATAGTAGAAAATATAATTTATATAACCCCTTATAAAAATTAATTACTAAAAGCTTTTTGTTAATGTCAATTTTGTCTTTACATTAAATTAATTAATCCAAATTGTCATTATCACTACCAAGTGGCTCAATTGGGTCCCAAAATCGGCCCAAGGATGACCATGGTCTGCCACTACTCATCCAATAAGGTTAGGACAAGTGTTAAGATAATTTTCAATTATTATAATATTCCTTTAACCTTAAATTACCCTATTAACCTTTAACCGTGGTAAATAAAAGTCAAAAGTTGTTATTCACCAAAAATTATTTTCATCTTATTGAACCACATTTTACTTTTTGATAACAACCATGTATGTCGGATTTTTTAAATTCAATTCACAGAATTGGTAAAATTTCATTTAAATGAAAGAGTCGGTTTTTTAACTACCACTAAGTGGTTTCACTATTCATCAAAAATTGCTGTTTTTCAGAAAAATACCAAAAATTCAGCCTAAGCTATATTTGATATTCCGAATTAAAAAATGATGTATATTTTTCCAAATTCAAAACATAGAAGTGGAATTAATTAATTTTAAAATTAATTCCCATTATTAAAATAAATAGCCTGTTTTTAAGAAACAATAACTATCAAAAGATCGACACTAGTTTATGTCCAAATTTAAAGTGAAATTAATTCCAATGACCAAAAATGAATTAAATGGTAAAAATATATTATAATTACACATTAAAACCAATTGAAAATATAATATAACCATATAAATTATTACGATGAATTTTTTTTTAATTAAAATATAGCGTGTTTTTACTATTCATTAAAATATAAAAGTTATCAGAATAATATAAAAATTTTATCCAAAGTAAATTTTTATATCCTAATTCCAAATAAGAATTTTATTTTGTCAAATTTAACTTATAAATATGTCAAAAACTATATTTAAATTGGGTGCGCCATCAAAAGGCGGCAAAACTACATTTTTTGAAAAATACTTATTTTAGCCGAAAAAATTATTTTGTTCTCATACCATGTTCTATAAAATGTGTAAGATGAATTATAATGTAATAAAATTCAATATGTAGTTAATAATATTCATAATGGCTAGTCCATAATAATATTATAACAATATATCATTGTTTAGTGAAACTTGGTATTGCGTACAACACATGCTATCGATGAAGGTCGTGATTGTGTGTAATGCAAGCCAAGTCAGTGTTGCATGTAGTGAAAAACTCCTTTGTTGTTGTGTATAACAGAATCAAACAATATTTCATTTATACATTGAATATATAAATATATATATACACTCAATGTTGCGTAGAATGACTACTATCAAATGAACTTGAAATTGTGGGTAACACAATCCAAGAATAGTGTTGCGTATACTGCAAGCTAATACGGTGTTGCGTATAGCGCAAGATAATCTTGGTGTATCATATAACAGAAGATATGAAAGAAATTAAAAGTAATATATCTTATAAAATCTTGGGGTGTTACAAAGATTATCTTTCACTATACACAACACCATATTAGCTTTCAGTATACGCAACACTATTATTGGCTTGTGTTAAACATAATTTCTAGTTCTTTTGATAGAATTCATTTCACACAACACTAAGTTTAGATTTTGTTCAATGTATAAAATAAATATGTTTTCATTATGTCATATGAAACACCAATGGAATATTTCACTAAATGTAACACTAAATTGTCCTTCATTACATGCAATAGCGACCTTCCTCAATAGCTTACGTTGTATGCAATACCGAGTTTCACTAAACAATGATATATTATTATAATATTATTATTCAATGGGATATAAATTAGCCATTATGAATGGTATTAAACACGTTTTGAATTTTATAAAGCATTAAGATTCATCTTATGCATTTTTTTGAAACATGATATTAGAAAAAATTAAATTTTTCGGATAAAAGAAGTATTTTTTTTAAAATGCAGTTTTACCGCCTTTTGATGCTGAACCAATTTTAAATATAGTTTTTAACAATTTTTTATATTATATTTGAAGAAATAAATTTCTTTTTTGGAATCGGGACATCAATATTTAACTTGGATGAAATTTTGGTATTTTTTTGATGAAATTCATATTTTGATGAATAGTGAAAAATATTGCATTTTAATTCAAAACTGCCTTTTCATATAATTTATTTATATAGTTATATTATATTTATAATTGGTTTTAAATTGTAATTAGATTATTTTTTATCATTTAATACAATTTTTGTCATTGTAAGTAATTTTACATTTAAATTCGATACAAACAAATGGAATTCTTTTTGATAAGTTTTTACTTCTTAAAAACCCGCTTTTTGTTTTTGACGATGGGAATTAATTATAAATTAATTTCTACCAATTATTTGTTTTGAATTATGAGAAATTGATCCCATATTTGGAATAATTTTTCCCAAATTTTTTTAATTGGTTACTTTTATTTTTGTATATTATGAATAGTAACTACGGTAATTTTTATTTACCATAGTTAAAGGTAAATCGGGTAAATTAGTGTAACTAACAATATGATAAAGAAAATAAAATTACCCTAACACCTTCCAAAATCCTATTTGATAAATTAAAGTCAACCAATATCACCTATGGGTCGTAATTGATTCATTTTATGAATTGTTTTCATGAAAGTGATGTAATTATAATTAAAACAAAAGAAAGTGACAACATGTCACTCTCATATATCTTATATGTATAACAATTTTAATATAGTGATAAAAATGATAAAAATTCAAACATAAATAGTATCTATAAATATAATGAAATTATATACATCGTTTGAATTTATTTACCATTTTTAGAGATTAAATAATTACCATTAATGATGACATAATAGTGATGTAGAAATTATTTTATTGATGGAAATATCAAATAAATGGTTTTAAAAATATTAAAATAAATATCATATGAACTAATTAATATACAACATGAATTTTTTAGGTGACTATGATGGGTTATTAATGTATTAAATATTTTGGTTCGAATTTATATTCTATGTGGATTTATTTAAAGTCAAATAAATGAATAGTGTCAAAATTGACACTATTGATATTTTATAAAAATAACATATTATTAAATTATTTATAAAACACAAAAAAAATTAAAAAACTAAAAAGTTAAAATTATATGGTCTAAATTTTAATTAAGTATCCAATTATGGATAATTGAAAATACATAAGTAAATAATTATAACCATTTAATATTTAGAATATTAATAACACAAATAAAATTAAATATATTAAATTAGAATAAATCAAAATTATAAGGTTTAAAATAAAACCAAACATGTCTAAATTGTTTTTGTTCATGATATTAAAATAATATCTCATCTCATATTATAAATTAGGACATTTTGGAGTTTTTTATGTGGGGTTTGATTTTATTATAAATTAATATTTTTGAGGTTTCTAAAAGTACCCCTCGCCTCAATTATAAAAGGGAACTTCCTCCCTGAAATCTTCACTTCATTTTGATCCTTTAAGCTCAACCATACCCTTTAAATTATCCTTATCAACTTCCCTAGAAACATTTCATAGGTCCTATCCTTCTTCAAAGAGCAACTCTATTACTCTAAGAGGAGATTTAGTGGAGGCACATCGAAGAAGAGGTAATATCATTTACTGATTCTTTCAAAATTCATTATTCTTATACTTCCACCTCATGAGTTGTTTCATTATAAATTAATAACTCTAGTAGTAATTTTATATTTAGAGGTTATTTTGATTATGAAACACCCATATTCCACCTTATACCCATCCTATGAAAAATGAAATCACCATGCATCTGTACATACGGCTTACTGTCTCCACATCGTGGTGTAATCCATTTTTCACCACCACCTAACATGGATGGGTATAATGATGGAATTAATAATATTTATATATTTATATATTTATATATTTATATAAAAAATATAAAATTATATTAATTCTGAGATACTATACATCATCCACCACAATACCATTCAACAATTATGGGAATTATATCATTGCTCGTGCATATGTACGGCTTGCCATCTCCAGGGTGCGATGTAATTCATTCTACATAATCTTCCTTAAAAGTATGATTATATAAATAAATTGAATGAATAAATATGATATATGTTATACTAAAATCGTGATATATATGATATTACTATAACCTAAAAATAGAAATAATAAATTATCTGATAAAACATGCATAAGAACATAAAGGAGTTAATACTCGAATAATGAGTAACAATGAAATGTTACTAAAAAACGAATGAAAATATGAAAATAATTGTTATCATAAAAATTATTATGATTCAAGAATAAATCAATAAAATTATTTAAATCATTATACAGGATGTTTGGATACATATGAAGCATATCGGACCTATGATAGTGGATAATTTTGAAATCTTATTTTTATCTCAGATTGTTTATACGTAAGTATTTACTGGGGATATATTTATCATCCATGTCCATGTTTTCTAAAAATATTTTCATAATATTTTGACTATTATTCAATGTATTTAAAATCGTTTTTACCCATTTTTGACTTTTACTACATGGTTTGGAAGGAATCTTTCTTTTGTTTACTATATAAGGTACTTTTTGACTTTTCTGTAAAAAGTATGAGAAGAATGTTTTTTTAACTTATATGGAATGAACAAATTTTAACAACTTCATAACATATTATTTATATGAAGCTTCCTCTACACATTTTACAGTGTGTTTTCAACTAAGTTCTTTTCTTTTAGAATTTCATGACATTTTGAGAAAAGAAAACATTTTTGAAGAAGAAAGGATATTTTCCTCAATAATTAAGTTCAAGTGTTTTATCAAAATTATTTTCTATATAAGATGATCCTATTTAAATAGGGTTATTTTTATATACCTATTATTACTTTGATTTTATTGTTTTTATGATATTATTATATTTATGAAATCCATTTAGTTTATATGTTTTATGATGGAATGATGTTTAAAAACCCATTTTATTTCATTGGTTATGTTATGATGAATGATTTATGTTTTTGTGGCACATATAAGAATGATTTAATTATGAGATGGTTGGGACCTATATCTCCCTCCAATACATTGGGTAAAGATTTATATCTTATGATATAGACATGAATGGAACGGAAATTAAATCTGGTTCATTAATACATGGTTGGAACGACAAGTTAACCAAGTTCAGTAATGCAATTTGTCCACTATGATGGTCTTGGAAGTAATGTATTGGATACTATGGAAATCATATTATGTGCTTCTTAGTATACCAAAATTCAATGTTTTAGGATAATGATATTTTATCATGGTTAATGTTACTTTATGATCTATGCCTTACAAACCACCAAGATTTATTTCATGACTCAATATTTTGATGTTTAATCTTTATGTTCATGTTTTTATGTTCAAATATTTATGGTTTGTTTTATGTTCACCATGTTTACCCTTAATGAGAATTTGAGCTCACCCTTTTTATATTTTCTTTTCCCCAGGATATAAGGAAGGGTTTCAGGTAGGAAAACAAAAGAGGAAGATCTTTTTGGGAGGTGTTAAATATCTTTCACCAAGTTGGAATATTATATTCCAAGTTTCCAAATACACTAAAATAATACGGTATTTGGGCGTCTATTTGTGTCATGTATTAATTATTCCTCAAAAGTAATTTAAATTCCATGTACTTCAATCTTGGGTCGCTATAGTTGGTATTAGAGGGAAGGTTTAGTTAACCTTTGGAAACTAGGATGCGAAAAGTTTAGTGAGATCCCTAGAAATATTTCGAAGGTATGTCTAGGAATATACCTAAGGGTAAGTCTAACTATAGGTTAGAGTATTATAATTATGGTAATGATCATGAATAACTTAGGATTAAACCTAAGATGTTGGAGATTGAAAGTACTCCCCCTTGATTATGTTGTTTTCCTAGTGTGCTTTTTGCCTCTCATACTATTCATTTTGGGTTTTAGATAATGGATGGAACCTGAAGGAACCGTGTTAATGATCAATGCACTGGGAAATTAAATGACTATCCTCCTAATCAACAAAATTTTATTTTATATGGAATGAAAAATATTATTTCTATACATACACAATCTATGAATCATTCTGGATATCCAAATGATCATAGAAGGGAACAGCATTCTGTTGATTCCTTCTTGAGGAAACATCCACCTTATTTCAGTGGGTATTTTTATCCAATTATTGATGAACGATGGATAAGTACCATTGAAAAGATATTTACCATACTTATCTATTCATAACTTGAAAATTTTATTTTGGTTGTCTATCGTTTAGAAGGTGAAGAAAACAGGTTGTGGACTCTACTCAAGAATACTTAGCAGCAAGATGAAATTGAATCCATGGAATGGGATGAGCTCAATAACTTATTTTTCAATCATTACTTACCTTGTCTTATTCAAAAAAAATAGAAATGGAGTTCCTTGATCTTAATCAAAAGGATGATGAATCTATTGGTACATACGAGTCAATTTTTACAAGACTTGGAAGGTATGCTTCAGGATTTATCATCCAACCTTCAAGTAAATTTGATCGATTATTCAGTGGCTTAAAACCAAGTATTTGAAGGGAATTATCTATAAGAGACTTTAGTATTAATGAAGAGATTGTGAATTTTGATATCATGGTTGAAATAGAAGTTGGTGTTATATATCAATCTCATGGTTTTGACAAGAAACAAAAGATGGAGTTCAAAGGAAAATCTCGAAATAATGGTGAAAAGAAGACAAATGTTTTCTTATGCTCAAAGTGTGGAAATAAGAATGGTGGAGATTGTCTTGAAAGGACTATAAAATATCTTAATTGTGGAAAAGAAGTCCATCAAGCTGTTGAGTGTCGAAGTAATGGGAAAACGGTTGCTAATGATGTGAATAGATAAAATACTACAAAGAATGAACCACCCACACTTCAATGCTACAAGTGCAAGGAAATGGGGAATTATGCTAACTAATTCCCAAATCCAAGGTTTAATGATGATGATCAACATCAAAAACCACTTAAATCCAAAGATAAAGGTAAATCACATGCAATCACTATTGGAGATATTGAGTATAACAACGAAGTGGTAGAATGATTAAATGTTTATGTAATGGGATTCCAAAATTGTGTTGTAGAATCTCTTTTATGGTAATATAGAATATTGGAATATCAATGTTTTGGTCCATTTCGGTTTTCTGTAAGTACATGGTATCGGTAACCATGAAAAGTGATTGAAATATTTTTGGAAATCACATGATATGCACATAATTAAGGGATAAAGATATAATTATATCATTGATAGTATTAATGACCTCATGACAGATATAAGGAAAAAGCGATATCATGGTTTGAGTATATAGAATTTTTGGTATTTTTGTTGTGCTAATAGAGTTAATTTTGACTAAATGTATGTTTTCACTAAGGTTCTATGGTAATTCATGTCATTACCATGTTTCAAGAGAATACATGATTAATTGTCACACCCAAGAATTTTTTTTAAATTAATTACTCATTTAATTTCCATTCCCTATTTGTTTTGGGGGTTTACCACTCATTTTGGTGAAAATGGTGGGTTTTGAAAAATTGGGCCAAACCGTGAGCCCAAATCCAGATTTAAAAACAAATTTTTCTTCTTCTATTACTCCTTAAATTTTTACTATTTTATACTCATTCCACTTCCCAATAGGAATACCCTAATATATTAAAATCACCATATCCCTTTTAACCACATAGAAATCCCAAATCATGATGGATTTGGGTTTTTAATTAAGGTAATGGGCATGCCCGTAAGCCCATTTCCTGCTTTAAATTATTGTTTTAAAATTTCAATATCTCAACCGTTTGTTACTGTTTTTCGGTGATTCAACCTCCCAATCGAATCCAAAAACCTCAGCCTCACCCCCTGTATCTCGTGTTCCTATTTGGAGCTCATATACCCCACGTATTTGGATGATCTGTCTCAATCTTTCTCAAATAGACAAGATTTGATGAGGTAAAATGAATCTTTCATAACTCCTTCAATTTTCATCCTTTTTCCCCCATTTCAGTCCCCACATGACCTAATATGACTCCTTCGGACCTCCATATCAGTTTTGCGTACTTGGAGATTCATATATTGGTGCATTGGGGTTGATTGATTCAAGATATTTCAAGTAAGGGAATTCCTTCTTGGTTCTTTCCATCCTCTTTTAGTTTTTATTCCACTTTATTGAATTTAATCATGTCCAGAAGTTGGGGTTAGATCCTAAGGTCTGATTTGGTATCTTTTGGGTCAATTTTTGGTGGTCTAGGTCTGGATTTATATTCCTTGTGGTGCGACGGTGGCACACTTAATGTTTCGCACCATGTTTTGAGGGTTTCGAATCAAAAGGTAGGTGATTCCATGTGTAACCATTTTATGATGAGTTAGCTTGCTTGGTTTATTAATTTAGTATGTTTATAATCTGTTTTTTGTGGTTTTAAAACTTTTATTGATGAATTTGGTTATACATTTAATTTTTAGTTGTATTTTAGCTTGAAATTGGGTACTTTTCATGTTTGACTCTTGGGGTAATGTTTGGGTTTAGTTTATAACATATGAAAGTGATTTATTAGTCTTTAAATTGCCTTCCAATTCTGTTTTGTTAATTCCTTATTGTCATGTGGGCCTTGAAAAGAGGTTTTTGAATGAGTTTAAGGTGTAAAACCATGTTTTACTTTTTGAAGGTGATTTATGAAAACGTGTGTTTTTCATGTATATCTTTGTGGTATTATTTGATGTATTTTTATAACATTTGGTGGTGGTTTAATAATTGTTTTAGGGCTGAAAAATTATGTTTTGGATTGGTATTGGTATGATTTTGGTTTTGAATGAGGGTTTTGAAATGGGTTTAGTGTGCAAACAATGGTTATACCTCTTGGGTTTGTTTTATAAAAATTGAAAATGTTTTATTTGGTTAAACAAAGTTGGGAAAGGGTGTATATGTACTGTTTGGGTGAGTGTGTTCACCTAATGTGGGTTTTTTAATGTTAAAGTGGTGATTTGATATGTTAAACATTTTTAGAATTTTTTATAAATTGCCGAAATGTGTTACTAAATTGTGTTTTGTGTGTGAAACACGGGTGTGGGATATTTCGTGTGAGTTTATTTATATAATGAATTGTGAAGGTGAGAAGGGTATTGTGTGACATGTGTGTGGGCTGTTATGTGAGTTGAATATCTTGTAATGGTTTTATAAAATTGTTTAATGGATTTTTGGAAGTGTTAAAGAAATGTGAAAAGTGTTGTAGGCAATTTGGAGTGAGTTTGATTTCAAAATCCATTTGAATGAAAAGTGGAATTTGTGACTTTAGTGATGTACATGGGGTTGTTTGGTTAATGTGTGATTTGGAAGTGATATTTTCATGTGAAAACTATATTTCTTGGATTGTGAACTTGTTTGAGCACAATGGGAAAACCCGGGTATCTAGGTGGGTGGACGTGTACTAGTATGCTAGTGAATCCGTGGGGTTTGGCCTCAGTTTTACTTAGCAAGATTGACGCTTACAACTCTAACTAAACAATGATGATGATGATTGGGGACCACTAGGTTATGGGTATGATCCCTACTAGTGGCTCGTGCATGAGAATAGATTTTTTTGTGGTTACTCTCACCGAGATACGAGGTACCTGGGACCAACATCTAGCTTGTGACTAGGGTTTATTTCCTATTACTTGTGCTCATTAGATCCTTTGTACTTACCGTCGGTATACGGTATTGTTGGATTGAAAATTCAGTAGCTTTGTTAGTTATTTTAAAATTGTTGCTCCTTTAAAATTATCCCACATGAAAATGGTTTTCATTTATTATTGCATCCTTTAGAAAATTGTAATAAGCATTTCTTATTTACAAAACTTGCAATGCTTTTTGTCATGAAATGTTAATCACATGGAATATCTTAGTGGTGGTATCCTCTTGGGCTTTCTCTCACACCCTACTTACACCTTTGGGTGTAAGTATACTTTCTTATTTTATGTCATAGGATTGGGTACATGTTTTATGCCTTTGGTTTGGGTTTTTAGCGGTCCATCGTGATACAGTGTCATGGAGATGGCTTGAGGGCGGTGCCTCTTTCCATGTAGAGGTTCATGGGATATCTTTTTTTGGGTTTGTACCTTTGTAATGGTGTTCAAACATTGTTTAATATTGTGTAATTCAGTTCTGAATTTTTATTAAAAGATGTTTTGTTTTGAAAAATCCATATTTTATTTCTTGGATTCATTTGTTGTTTTTAAGTATAAAAAAATTTGGGTAAATCATTCCCAATTATCATTTTATGATACCCGGGCACTTGTTCCAACTCGTGGGGATTGGGAACTCCCTTCGTGCCTTGGAACGATCTGGGTTTGCTGCTGGTTTGATGGTGACCAGATCCGGTTCGTGACAAAATTGTATCATAGGAGGTTCGCTCTCTTTGGGTCATATTATTTAGGGAAGAGTCGGGATAGTATGGAGATCAGATTATAGGGAATTGGTATTCTAGTTATGGGTAGTGTGCCTGATCACCACACCTCATGGCAGGATTCAAGTTTCCAGGGGAAGTCGGGACCTTTCAGAGTCCTTTGGTTTTCTTGGTTTAACAATGATTAGGGGAAATGAAAAGAGAGTTGGGTTACTGGTCTCAGTAAGCTCGCAGGTCCTGGAAATCCATGTGGAGCTGGGGATATTCCCTAGAACACTCTTTGTGACAGTGAAGTTATTGGAATATGGGCGCCAACCATATGTCCAAGTCACCCACTGAAACTAGTTTCCTCTCGCATTGTCTTGTGTTCTTTAGTTTTGAAATCTTGGAACTTTGGTTTTAAATTGACTTGGTTTTAAGAAGTGTAAAGTTTTTGTGAAATGATTTTCAAATAAATATGGAATGTTTTGATTTATGAAATGGTGGAACTAAATTTTCAGAATTATATTGAAATGGAAAATAGTATGCTTACACCTCTTTTGAAAGCCGGAACCATATTGAAGTTGGTTTTCAAAAGTGTTTCCAATATAGTTTTCTAAATTATTAAAGGGTGTTTTAATGGGATGAGATGTTTTGAAATTTATGTGAATAACTTGAAAGTGAGTTCTTTTTTAAATGGTTGTGTTTTTATGAAAAGTTTTGTAAGATGTGAATTGGGATTTTGATCTCATTGTTAGGAGTTTTCAGAAAAAGGTTGGGTTGGTTGACCATTTTGTTTTTGAAAAGTGGAAGGAATATTTGTTTTACCCTTTGGTATTTCCATGAGTGGCCACATGAATGGGGTTATATGGGATGATGGGTGGCTGATGGCATGATTGGATGAGCTCTGGGATGGTTATGAGGAGGGTGACCGGTGTGGCACAAAAACATGCATGTGTGAGGCCTATGGGGTACCATTGGTGGATACGCTTACTGCAAAACTATTTGTTTTCAAATAATTGGTTTTAAAGAAAAACATGATTTTTTTGATTAATAGTTTGGTATGGTTTGTATTATGGGTTTTTTAAAATGATGATGTTGTGGGATGTTTTGAGTCCAAGAACCCCTTCTGTTTGAACTATGTTTTGGGTTTGTGTTTGCTCAGTAAGCTGTGTCGTAGGGACGGTCAGTGGTCTCTTTTGAAAAATGTTTTGGGATGCCTTTACGGTGGTTCCCTTCATTTTTTTGGATCTTATTTGTGGCAAGTTTTGACCAATATACCAGCTTGGTTGGGTCCTTGGGTTCTCTCATTGGATAAGGTACGCCCCCATTAAGGGTTAATGCACAACTGAAGTGCAACCCGTATTGTTTCTCCATTGGAAAATCCTCCAGTTGATCAATATAAGGAATATTTTATAGATCATTGTTGATTGAGTCTACAACCATTCATTTAGTTGATTTTTGGATCCTCTTGTAGTGGTATAGTGCTTGTGAAAGGTTGAAAGAGGCCTTAGTTTCTTAAGTTTCATGATTCATCGAAGGTGGAAGTGTACTTTGGTTGTTAGTGTGGATGTGTATCATGATGGTGTCTAAGAGGTCCTCTCGGTTCTTCATAGTTTCCTTGAAGCAAGAGTTATTATTAAACCACTAATTTTAAGATTTTGGTCATGATAGGATATTGTGTCCACTTTTTGGACTTGTCTGTTGTTTAGGGACTTGGAATATGGTCATGTTCCATGTATTGTTTCTATCAATCACAAGGGTCATGTTCGGTGATGCATTGGGATGTTGTGTGCCCTTTTGACCATAAAGGTGAAGGTCACACAATCCTCTGAGGTTCTATGTTATGTTGGGAGTATGTCTCCCTTTTAAGAAACATCAAATCCTCTATCTTAGAGGAATGTGTTTATACGTGTCTTTCCCTTCTGTTGTTTCTCACCCAAAGAAACAAGGTGCGATGTGTGTGCTTATATTGATCCCTTGTTTCAGTGAAATGTATGGTTTTGGTAAAGTGAGATATGGAGTGTGTTATGTCTTGATGAACCCATCAGGGTATGTGGTGTTGTTGTTTGTGGAATCGAATTAAGAAGATCCATATAGGGGTTTCCACAACCTAACTGCGAGGCTGAAGATGCTTTAATATTTTGAGCTCCAGCCATAGGTCCCAGAGAGAAGTTGGCGCGTAGTCAGGGGAAACCATAGTGTCGTTTAAACCCTTATACAAAGTCATATCCTCAGTATGAAAGATAGGAAGATTTTAAACATTTGGTGTTGTCATCTTGCTTAATTTGTTCCCGTTCGGTGGAAAGAGGTGGAGGGCCTCATCCCTATGTTATCTCTCAATGACTTTCTTTTCCCCTTTGGTTTCCTTTGGGTTCGGGGAAAAGGTTTTAGATATTTCTAGACATGTTGAGTGAACACTTATTAGTAACCATTCCCTAGAAAACCATGTAGGTATAAGGATCCACATGGTTAGCACATAGTTTCCCAAATTGTGTGGTCTAACCGTGTTGTCGTCCCAACTCTTTATATTTTGAGGGTTTTCTATGCCGGCCTATATTGGTCAGTTAATATGGATGGTTCTTATGGTGGGGAGAACCACTATGAGTCTCACGTATATTATTTTGAAAATGCCTAATGGGATTCTACCCCTTGTACTGGGGAGTTTGTTCGAGGAACCCCTGTTAGTGTCTTGATTCTTTCTCGGAAAAAATTTTAAGTTGTCTCTTATGGTTGGGGAGCCCATTTGTGTATCCTTGTACCAGTAACTCACTTTTGTACTTGGTCTTGGATTGGATGTGGGTAGTCTTGTTCGGAGCTATATAACCACATACATATTCCTTGGGTAAACATTGGGATTGGAGAGTTCCCAATGGTTTAGTTATATCAAGGTAAGTGTAACCTTGTTCGATGTTCTTGTTTTTTGGGTAAATTGCTTGAGCCTTGTTCAGATAGTGTTTGAGGAGTTTTATTTTAGGATAAATCCTGAATGTGCTTGATAATTTTAGTAATGAGGTGTATGTTTTGGTTGTGAAGTATTCCTTCCTTAATTGATCACTAGAGGTGTTTTGGCCTTTGAGGGCGAAGCTTAGCAAAGGAGTCCATTTATGCCTTTCGGTTGGGTTTGGTTTTTGCTTTGTCCGTGATGTGGCTTTCCGAGGGCGGAAAGTTTTATGGTGGGGAGAATTGTCACACCCATGAATTTTTTTTAAATTCATTACTCATTTAATTTCCATTCTTGATTTTTTTTGGGGGTTTACCACTCATTTTGGTGAAAATGGTGGGTTTTGAAAATTTGGGCCAAACCGTGAGCCCAAATCCAGATTTAAAAACAAATTTTGATTCTTCTATAACTCCTTCAATTTTTACTATTTTATACTCATTCCACTTCCCAATTGTCATAACCTAATATATTAAAATCACCATATCCCTTTGAACCACATAGAAATCCCAAATCATGATGGATTTGTTTTTTTAATTAAGGTAATGAGTCTGCCCGTAAGCCCATTTCCTGCTTTAAATTATTGTTTTAAAATTTCAATATCTCATTCGTTTTTTACTTTTTTTTCGGTGATTCAACCTCCCACTCGAAGCCAAAAACCTCAGCCTCATCCCCTGTATCTAGGTTTCCTCTTTGGAGCTCATATACCCCGCGTATTTGGACGATCTGTCTCAATATTTCTCAAATCGACCAGATTTGATGAGGTAAAATGAATCTTTCATAACTCCTTCAATTTTCATCCTTTTTTCCCCATTTCAGTCCCCAAATGACCTAATATTACTCCTTCGGACCTCCATATCATTTTTGGGTGCTTGTAGATTCATATATTGGTGCATTGGGGTTGATTGCTTCATGATATTTCAAGTAAGGGAATTCCTTCTTGGTTCTTTCCATCCTCTTTTAGATTTTATTCCTCTTTATTGAATTTCCTCATGTCCAAAAGTTGGGGTTAGATCCTAAGGTCTTATTTGGTATTTTTTAGGTCAATATTTGGTGGTCTAGGTCTGGATTTATATTCCTTGTGGTGCGGCGGTGGTACGCTTAATGTTTCGCACCATGTTTTGAGGGTTTCGATTCAAAAGGTAGGTGATTCCATGTGTAACCATTTTATGATGATTTAGCTTGATTGGTTTATTAATTTAGTATTTTTATAATCTGTTTTTTGTGGTTTTAAAATTTTTATTGATGAATTTGGTTATACATTTAATTTTTAGTTGTATTTTAGCTTGAAATTGGGTACTTTTCATGTGTGACTCTTGGGGTAATGTTTGGGTTTAGTTTATAACATATGAAAGTGATTTATTATTCTTGAAAGGGGCTGCCAAATCTGTTTTGTTAATTTCTTAGTGTCATGTGGGCCTTGAAAAAGAGGTTTTTGAATGAGTTTATGGTGTAAAACCGTGTTTTACTTTTTGAAGGTGATTTATGAAAACGTGTGTTTTTCATGTGTATCTTTGTGGTATTATTTGATGTATTTTTATAACATTTGGTGGTGGTTTAATAATTGTTTTAGGGATGAAAAATTCTGTTATGGATTGGTATTGGTATGATTTCGGTTTTGAATGAGGGTTTTGAAATGGGTTTAGTGTGCAAACAATGGTTATACCTCTTGGGTTTGTTTTATAAAAATTGCAAATGTTTTATTTGGTTAAACAAAGTTGGGAAAGGGTGTATATGTATTTTTTGGGTGAGTGTGTTCACCTAATGTGGGTTTTTTAATGGTAAAGTTGTGATTTGAGATGTTAAACATTTTTAGAATTTTTTATAAATTGCCAAAATGTGTTACTAAATTGTGTTTTGTGTGCGAAACACGGGTGTGGGATATTTCGTGTGAGTTTATTTACAAAATGAATTGTGAAGGTGAGAAGGGTATTGTGTGACATGTGTGTGGGTTGTTATATGAGTTGGATATCTTGTAATGGTTTTATAAAATTGTTTAATGGATTTTTGGAAGTGTTAAAAAAATGTGAAAAGTGTTGTAGGCAATTTGGAGTGAGTTTGATTTCAAAATGCATTTGAATAAAAAGTGGAATTTGTGACTTTAGTGATGTACATGGGTCTGTTTGGTTAATGTGTGATGTGGAAGTGATATTTTCATGTGAAAACTATATTTCTTGGATTGTGAACTTGTTTGAGCACAATGAGAAAACCCGGGTATCTAGGTGGGTGGACGTGTACTAGTATGCTAGTGAATCCGTGGGGTTTGGCCTCAGTTTCAATTAGCAAGATTGACGCTTACAAATCTAACTAAACTATGATGATTATGATTGGGGACCACTAGGTTATGGGTAGGATCCCTACTAGTGGATCGTGCACGAGAACGGATATTTTTTTTGTGGTTACTCTCACCGAGATACGAGGTACCTGGGACCCACAGCTAGCTAGTTCCTAGGGGTTATTTCCTATTACTTGTGCTCATTAGATCCTTTGTACTTACCATCGGTATACAGTATTGTTGGATTGAAAATTCAGTAGCTTTGTTAGTTATTTTAAAATTTTTGGTCCTTTAAAATTAGCCCACATGAAAACTGTTTTCATTTATTATTGCATCCTTTAGAAAATTGTAATAATCATTTCTTATTTACAAAACTTGCAATGCTTTTTGTCATGAAATGTTTATCACATGGAATCTCTTAGTGGTGGTATCCTACTGGGCTTTCTCTCACACCCTACTTACACCTTTGGGTGTAATTATACTTTCTTATTTTATGTCACAGGATTGGGTACAGGTTTTATGCCTTTGGTTTGGGTTTTTAGCGGTCCATCGTGATATAGTGTCGTGGAGATGGCTTGAGGGTGGTGCCTCTTTCCATGTGGAGGTTCATGGGCTGTCTTTTCTTGGGTTTGTACCTTTGTAATGGTGTTAAAACATTGTTTAATATTGTGTAATTCAGTTCTGAATTTTTATTAAAGGATGTTTTGGTTTGAAAAATCCAGATTTTATTTCTTGGATTCATTTCTTGTTTTAAGTATAAAAAAATTTGGGTAAATCGTTCCCAATTATCATTTTATGATACCCGGGCACTTGTGCCAACCCGTGGGGATTGGGAACGCCCTTCGAGCCTTGGCACGGGCCGGGTTTGGTGCTGGTTTGATGGTGACCAGATCCGGTTCGTGACATTAAGGTATTCATATGTTTGTAATATGATAACCATGAACTACCTTATGAGATATGGGAGATAAATGTTAAGTCAATTTAGTTCACCTATTTTTAACGTTTTATATTTTCTATTTTTTGAATGATTGTAATATTATCCATTTATGGATAGTATAAGTCATTTTCTGGTTAAAGTTTGTTAGATTAATTTATTATCTCACTATAGTTAGACTTATATATATTTGATAACTGGTTCTAACCTTTTTATTGAGACAGAAGGAATGACCTCTCATTCTATCTCATAATAATCTAACATTTCAAGAATGAAAAATTAAACTTCATTTATTTAAATAATAGATGAAGTGGAAATTGTTCAAGGAACAACCAATGGTGAGATTGAACTAAAATCAAGTAATTATTTCTCCTCATGAAAAAAAAATTCATCAACTTTAAGAAAATGATCTTGAAACCAAAAATGTTATCCTAGTACGTCTTTATCCGATGAATCATATGATCCCTTAAATCATCATAGATTTATGGTTTTCTGGTAGTTATCTTTCTCCAAAACTTATTCTCTATCACTATCCATCATAACATGACGGTTAGATTTCTCTTCCATATCCATGTTTTCACTCCCCACCTATATTCTCCTACGTGGAAACCAATTAATGAGTTACTTTGGGTAACCGTTATGTTTCAAAATTTCCTTTTTAAAATGAATTAGTAGTATTCCTTTTTATGAGGTAGGTTTCCATGAAAGAAACTTTCAATTAGTAAACCTTTTACAAACCCGATGAATTTCGGTGGCGAAATTCATTTTAAGGGGGTAGATGTAACACCTAGGTATTTTATGAGATAGATTATTTTAATTTCTTTGATGTATTATGTTGTATGATATAACAAGATTATCTTTCACTATACACAACATCATATTATCTTGCAGTATAATCAATACTATTCGTGTTTTGTGTTACACACAATTTCAAGTTTTTTTGATAGAATTCATTTCACACAACACTGAGTATATTTATTGTTCAATGTATAAAATAACTATGTTTGGGTTATGTTTTACACAACACCAAAGGAATCTTTCACTTAATTTTACACTTACTTGTCTTGCATTACATGCAAGATCAACCTTCCTTGATAGCTTCCATTGTACACAATACCGAGTTTCACTAAACAACGATATATTATAAAAATGTTTTTATTTAATGTGATATAAACTAGTTGTTTTGAATAGTATTAACCACATTTTGAATTTTATATAACATTAATATTCATCTTACGCATTTTCAAGAACATTATATAAGAAAAAATTCAATTTTTTTGGATAAAAGAAGTATTTTTCAAAAAGTATAGTTTTTCTACCTTTTGATGACTTTCCAATTTTAAATCTAGTTTAAACACTTTTATATATTATATTTGATGAAATAAATGTATTATTTTGAATTAGGACATAAATATTTAACTTGGTTGAAATTTTGGTATTTTTCAGATGATATTCATATTTTGTTGAATAGTGAAAAATACTGTATTTTAATTCAAAACTATCTTTTTGTATAATTTATTTATATAGTTAGATTATATTTTTAATTGTTTTTTACGTTTAATTAGACTATTTTTTTATCATTTAATCCAATTTTATTCATTTTAAGTAATTTTACATTTAAATTTGACATAAACAAATGACAATCTTTTGATATGTTTTTACTTCTTTAAACCCCACTTTTTGTTTTTGACAATGGGAATTAATTTTAAATTAATTTCTGCCAATTATGTGTTTTGAATTATGAAAAATGGATTCCAGATTTTGAATCAGTGGGACAAAATTATGTTAATATGTTACTTTTATTTTTGGATATTATGAATAGTAACTACGGTAATTTTTATTTACCATAGTTAAAGGTAAATCGGGTGAATTAGGGTAACTAACAATATGATAAAGATAATAAAATTACCCTAACACCTTAAAAAATCCTATTGGATGATTAAAGTCAACCAATACAACCTATGGGTCTGAATTTATTCATTAAAAGGATTTTTTTTCAGGAAAGTGAGGTAATTATAATTAAAATAAAAGAAGGTGGCAACATGTCACTCTCATATATATTATAAGTATAATAATTTTAATATGTTGATAAATATTATAAAACTTCAAAAATAAATAGTATCAAGAAATATAATGAAATTATATAGATCGTGTGAATTTATTTATAATTTTCATGGATTAAATAATTACCATTAATGATTACAGAATAGTGATGTAGAAATTATTTTATTGATCGAAATATCAAATAAATGGTTTTAAAAATATTAAAATAAATATCATATGAACTAATTAATGTGCTCCACTAATTTCCTAGGTGAATATGAAATTTTAATTGTGTATTAAATATTTTTATTCTAATTTTTATTCTGTGTGGATTTTATTCAAAGTCAAATAATTGAACAGTGTCAAAATTAACACTATTGATATTTTATAAAAATAACATATTATTAAAATATTTAAAAATCACTGAAATATTTAAATAATTAAAAAAGGAAAATTATTTGGTCTAAAATGTAATTAAGTATATAATTATGGTCAATTTACAATACATAAGTAAATATTTATAACTATTTAATATTTAGAATATTATTAACACCAATAAAATTAAATAGATTAAATAAGAATAAATCAAAATGATAGGGTTTAAAATGAAACCATAACATGTATAAATTTTATTTGTTGATTATATTACAACCCTATCTCATATGATCATCTAAATTAGTACATTTCTTAGGTTTTTAATTGGGATATTTTTAATTATAAATTAAAATTTTTGAGGTTTCCAAAATTGACCCTCACCTCAATTATAAAAGGGAATTTCCACCCTAAACACTTTATTTATTTTGACCCTTCAAGCTCGACCATATCCAACTTATTTCCATTATCAACTTCCCTAGAATCATTCTATAGGTCTTGGACTTATTCATATACCAACTATAATGCTCTAAGAGGAGATTTAGAGGAGTCGTGTCAAAAAAGAGGAAATATCATTTACCAATTCTTTCAAACTTCTTTACTCTTCTACTTCCACCTCATGAGTTGTTTCATTTTAAAGTAATAACTCAAGTCATACTTATATACTGATTTATTATTATTATTATTATTAAATAGCCATAATCCACCTTCTACCCATCTTATAAAATAATGAAATCACCACGCGTGCATATGTACATCTTACCATCTCCACGCCGTGTTGTAATCCGTTTTTCACCACCACCTTACATAGATGGGTATAATGATGGAATTAATAAATATATATAAAATTAATATAAAATGATATTTATTATGAGATACTATACACCATCCACTTCAATACCACTCAACAATTATGGTAACAATATCATTGCTCGTGCGTACGTACGGCTTACCGTCTCCACAGTGTGATGTGATTTGTTCTACATAATCTTCATTAAAGAATGATTATATAAATGAATTGAATGAATAAATATGATATATGTTATACTAATACCATTCTTTAAATGATATAACAATGAAATAAGAATAGGAATACTAAATTATCCAACAAAACATGCATAAGAACAAAAATGAGTTAATAACCGAATAATGAGTAACAATGAAATGTTACTAACAAATGGATTAGAATATAAACATAAATGTTATAATAAAAATTATTATGATTCTGTAATAAATAATTAACATTATTTAAATCATTATACATGAGGTTTGGATATATATGTATCATATCGGACCTAAGGTAAGGGATAATTTTGCAATCTCATTTTTATCTAGAAATGTTTATACATAAGTATTTACTGAGAATATATTTACTATCCAGGTCCATGTTTTCTAAAAATGTTTTCATAAAATGTTTAATAATCTTCTATGTATTTTTAAAGTCATTTTGACCCATTTTTTACTTTTACTACATGATATGGAACTAATTTTTCTTTTATTTTCCATACGAGGTACTTTTTGACTTTTCCAGCAAAAGTACGAGAAGAATGATTTTTTAACTTATACGGCATGAAAAAAAATTTACATCTTCATAAAACCTTATTTATATGAAGCTTACTATAAATGTTTTGAACTATATTTTCAACTAAATTCTTTTCTTTTAAAATTTCACAACATTTTGAGAAAATAAAATGTTTTTTAAGAAGAAAATATATTTTCCTCAATAATTAAGTTCAAGTGTTTTATCAAAATTATTTTCCATCTAAGATGATGGTATTTAAATAGGGTTATGTTTATATAACTATTATTAATTTTATTTTATTTTTTTATGATGTAATTATTTTTTAAAAATCTATTTATTTTATATGGATTATGATGGAATTATTTTTAGGAAACTCATTTTATTTCATGGGTTATGTTATGATGAATGATTTATGTTTGTGTGGAACATGTAAGAATGATTTCATTACGAGATTTGTGGGACATATATCTCCCTCCAATTCATTGGGTAAATATTTATATCACATTAGATATACATGACTGGAATGGTAAGTAAATTTTCTTTAGTAATACATGTATGGAATGGAAAGTAAAGTCGGTTTAGTAATAGACGTTTTCCACTATGATGGTCTTGGAAGCAATGCCTTGGATACTATGGAAATCATATTATGTGATTATTAGTTTACCAAAATACCAGGTTTATTCTAAATGTATTTTATCATGGTTAATTTTCCTTTATGATCTATTCCTTACAAACATCCATCATTTATTTCGTGACTCAATATTTTGATGTCTAAACATTATGTTCATGTTTTTACGTTCAAATGTTTATGGTTTTTCTTATGTTCTACAAGTTTACCCTTACTAATAATTTTAGATCACCCTCTTTATGTTTTCATTTCCCCGATATATAAATAAGGGTTTTAGGTAGGAAAAAAAATGGGAATATCTTTTTGAGAGATGTTGAAGATATTTCACCATGTTAGAATATTATGTTCCAAGTTTCCAAAGACACTAAACTAATACGGTCTTTAGGCGTCTGTTTGTATCATGTATTATGTATTCCAAAAAATTAATGTAATTTCCATGTATTTATAGCTTGGTTAGCTATACTTTTTATATTTCTAGTTCAAGAATATGAAATTGTTTTATGAAAACCAAAGGATAAAAAAGGTAATTTTTTTATAAATGGTTTGGATTTAAGAAAATTCCTTGTAAAAATATTTTTTTTAAAATCTAGAATTGTTGAATTATTGATATCAGAACTTGTATAGAAACTATGGTGGTGACCTACTAGGATTTGGATTGAACCCTACTTTGTCCTTTAGTCACTTGTAGATTTTGTATTATTGGATTCAGAAAAAGGGAAGAGTATCTTGTAGCATGTTGAATTCTATTGTTCCTTCTACTTTTAGTTTAGGTTTTTCTAAATGTGACTATTGGTCATTTGGTGACTTTAATTAATTTATAGTTTACCCTGTTATGTATTGGATTTTATTTCTTTTGTGTTATCTCGTCTATTTCCACTTTTTACTCTAGTTGTTTGTCTTATTTTTCTAATATTCAGATCCAGTTTTGGTTTTCCGATTTTACCTCTATTACATGATGGGATGGTTTGATTATATTCTCTAGTTTACATGGTTTGGTTTGTTATATATATTTTAAGTTTCCCTTTATGATAATATATTGTGGAAGGATGATAAGATCACTTTTTAATTAAATTGGTTTTATGTTGATAGATTTTATAGTATTGATAAAAACAATGAGAGAGATTGAAATTCTTATGGAATTATTGTATTGTATTTTTCATCAATACAGCATGAAGGGACTTGATACAAAAATAAGAAACAATCACTAAAAATTTTACACATAAATAGAATATATTATATGCATGTATATAATCTTTGAGTTTTACATATAAAAAAATTATGAATTCATAAAACATATATAAATAAAAACATGAAGTAACTTATGAAAGATTGTAATTTTTTTGATGAGAAAATAACAGTTTATATACAAAAAATACTATATATTGGATAACACAAAACATGTGTATAGGGACATGAAATATAAGGATTATATATAACATTTTTAATGATAAAGTTATTACATTTGTGATGGACTGTAGAATATTCGATGTGTTAAACTTAAAACATTTTATGATTAATGATTCAGTAGAATAGGAATAGAACATTCTATAATATATATATATATATTAAAGAAATTTTATGATGTATTCAATATTCTTATAATAACAAGTCATTCCTTGGATCAACTATAGTAATATGGGATTTTTTATTTTAACCTGTAAAATGTATTAAAAAATATTGTATGAAGTGTTCACTGAGTTGTCCTATTTTTAATTTTATTTCAGATTCCTAGATATGTTATATTGAAAATAATATATTAATTTTTTCTACATCCACATTATCATGAAGAAATTATTATATCTCATAAAAAGATCCCTATATCAAAATTTTGACATTGTAGTTGTGTCTAGAATAGGGGTTTACTATAGTGTTGACATAATTTTAGTCATGGTCCCAAGGAATCTATTCGAGCATGTCTCATGTGTTTTAATTAAAAATAACAGAAACCATAATACATACTATATTTAATCCCTTATAATTATCTTGATATGGGTCATCTTCCAGTGACATAACCCCTAATTAATTTAGAGGAGGAAAACTAAGATATTCTAAGAACATTATTAAAGGGGATCATCGATGGATCATAGTGAAATCATAGTCTTCATCAAAATTTTATCCAAACATGTGGTCTAGCTTATTACTTTGAATATTGTTCTAATCTTTTTGAATTAATATTGTATTTATCATTTTGATTAAAACTATTTATTGTTATAAAATATTTTTTTGGTTGAAATTTATCCCCTAATTTTGTTCCTTGTGTTGGGAAATAATTAGTGATGGCCTTATAGTGATTTCATGGTAGAGACTAGTTGACACCCAATCACTAGTCTTGCATTTCCCATCCAATCCATGCACCTATTTATAATTTCTCAATGCAACCATCCAGGATCGGAGGCATGCATGGGTGTCCAGGATCCCCATTCATTCTCTCTCCCCTACCCACCCCCCTCTCTATCCACTCTCTCACTCCATTTCCCCTATATTTATTATAATTGGAAAATTATTCTGTTGGCCAAAGAGATGGCCTAAATTGGTGAAAGAAGTTTGAATTAGTAGGAATATTTGTGGGACTTAAGAATTAATGATGTGGGTTGGATGTTGATGGGTGGCTTAGGAGTGGAAAAACAAAGAGTTGTGATGGGGATACTAGAGTGTGGATGTGCTTTCCATCAAGAGGATTCAATAGCTTATTCAAGGATGTAGTGGTGTGGGAAGTGTGAGGATGGGGGTGGTTGGGTGACCTCCCCTAGATGTTTGATCTCCCACAATCATACAATCAACCACTCAAAAAATAGTGGTTAAAGTTATTAGTTTTGGTGGGATCAACCCACTGATAGGCCGAGTGGTCTAACCCTCACATGGGTCAAGTGGTGAGTAGGCCCAAATAACCAGGCTAGACCAATACATGGCCCACCCAATTGTGGGTTAGATGTGATGATGTCTTAGGTCAGGTTCATCATGTCCTAAATCGAGGTGGGGTAAAGGTTCACTTATCTTAACATTCATCATAACCTACCCTATGCAATACAGTACATATACAATTTTAGGTCATTTTCCCTCTAAAAATACATGCCACATGATGTGGTGAGAGGCTTCTACATGGATAATTATTAACCTATGTGGCATTTTTCATAGATTTATTATGGTGAATTAGTTTCAGAAAACTAAATACCTTGTCCTGATAATTTTCACATATAGATCACAATGGTCCGATCTATTTGAAAATTTGAGTGAATTTTCAAGATGATTTTAAAAGATTAGGTTTCTAGATTATTAAGGACAATTATAGGGTCTACCATGATGATCAGAGTGTGAATAGAGTTTTGGTTCTCCCTTGTATATGTGATAGGAATAGATCATGGGATCCCTACATACTTAGAGATTTTGGTACTCCCTTACATTCTAGGGTGGGTCCTATAAATTCAGTCATGGGTTTAGTACTCCCTTAGGGACAATAAGGTATAGGTACCCTATACAACATATATATTTGGAAATTACCCCACTCTCAACATGTGGTTCTTATATCTATATATTTCGTCAACCCTCATTCAACATTCACTTCTCAATTAGGCTTGGGTTATCCATTGTGGTTTGGAACTCCCTTGACTGATATGAACACTTCAACAAGGTGTGAGTCCCCCTATACATGACTTTTATAGTGATGATGGATTTGGTAGAGTTGGGTGTCTTGGTTATATTTGGGTTTCATCGGGTTTTATATCTTGATCAAGATAGGCTATGAAGAGTGAGACTATCCTCTTTTTCAAATTCTCTATCTTTAAATTGTATCTGGGTTTTTATCCTCGCCTTTTTAGTTATGATCTAATTTCTCTTTCTATTCATCTTTTTTGGTTTTGGGGTTATCCTACTGGGTATCTGTATACTCTCTTATATGGTTTTTTTTCATATGTGTCATGTCATATGTAGAAAATGTGTAGTTCAGGGTTGATAATGATGGAAACAATTTCATTGGTGTAAAAAATTAGTGGTGCTTAGAGGTGATGGATGTGAGGAGTTGTTTGTGTCTAGAACTACATGTCGAAGATTTCCCTACCCTTTCCAGTTTTTCTAGGTCATATTTATTTCCGGTTATTGGAATTTTGTTTTTCCCCATTACTTTTTGGTTTTACTCATGTCATACAATATATATGATTATGATGTTCCTCATGCATTTATATATATTTCAATTGGTTTATTTATTTATCTTTTATTATTATATCTTATATTGAGGCATGTTTTATGTGTAGGTTTATTAGGTTAAGGCCTCAGGTATTGTGAGATATGTCTACTCGGTGCTTATAACCAGACCCTGTCCAATTAAAGGTGGGCATGGGAAAGCACACATATCCTAACTAATATCCCAAATGGATTATCTATGAGTTAGTTCATCATAGAGTGGTGTTAGAGAGAGTTTTTTCATAGGGTTTGAGTTTAGAGTTCGGATTCATGTGAGTATTGGCTTAGGAATTTAGGTAAATGGTGTCTAAGGGTCTCGAGTTAATCTAATCTAGGGAACCCAGTGTTGGTGCAGTGGAAAATGTATCCATTTACTAGGAATATGATAACCTTTTATTCAGACTATAACTTTAAATAATAATATATAGGGTAAAAATATAATGCTAAATTCATTGTATAATGGTTTGTTTCTGATTTATGTTTCTTTCATGAGTCATATCCCCATATATGCTTTAATGATTTTGGTTTATCTTATAAAAACACAGAACATTTCCACACTAACAGATGGATGAGGTTGGTTTTTGAGGCACCCATTCTAGTGTTATAGACACTTATCAAAGACTATCTTAGTGATGCGGCCTCTATCCAGGGACCTAATCATGATATGTCCCCATCGGGTGAGTGGAGAGAAGATCCAATACTCATAGTGCAGTGAATAGATCCTCCACCCAAAGTGTAGGGAGAAGACTCCCCACCTACTCAGTAACATATGATTCTAGATAATTTGTATGGGTATTCATATAGGGAAAGTATTTTTTATTATTTCTACTTACAAATACATATTAGGTTTAAAGGTGACCTAACCATCAAGTAGCTGAAGACTGGATTGAGGTGGTGAATTGATTGTTCTCATTAGTATAGAAACCTGTTGAATGGATGGTGATCCTAGAATCTCACCTTCTCCATAGTGTATTAATTTTCTAGTGGTACTTTATCATCCAAAACCATGATGAGTTAACTCTTAAATTTTTATAGTTTGAGTACATCTTTCACGAGTATTATTACCCTAAAATGTTAAGGATGGTTCATGTATATGAGATATTAGGTCTCTAGTAGGTCAGCATGTCTAGTATAGAGTGCACTTTGATGTTTGGTGTCCTCATTAGTTACTTTATTTATATGGTTCATAATGGATTCCATTGAGTAAAAAATTTTGAGCACGACCTTCACAAAGAGATATGAAATAGGTAATTCCCTTTTTTCATCCCCATATATTCTAGAGTCTTAAAGGGAGATCTATGGATTTAGAGCTTGTTGGATGAGGGGTGGAAAATGTCTACTAGTACAGTTTTTCTAGGATTGGATTCATCATTTATGGTTAGTTTATTGTAGGAATCAGGGTTATAGATTCTATGTTATACACATAAAAATTTCCAATCTTGAGGACCAAAAATAGATGAGTCACATCGATGATTCAATTAGTTGAGATATGTGATTTTTCCCTATAAAGGATGAGGTTATAAATCCTAGGGTTTCATAACCTGGTTTGAACTGAGGGTGTTAAATGCATCATGGTATATGTACTGTTATAAAAAATACCCCTAGAGTATTTTTGGGTTGTGTTTATTAACAAAGAAAACAGATAGACTTCTAAATAGGTTCAAGGATACATGAAGAATTGATACTATGAATTTTTTAAGTGATTTGAAAGAGATATAGAAATCTGAATAAGTTCTCTCTATAGGACATAAATCATCCCACAAACATATAATTTATGTCACGATATGGCTCATATAAGATTAAAGATACTTGTATGGAATAGTGATTTCACCATGAGCATTATAGAAACATTGTAATGGACTAATGTTTGATTATATCATAACCAACATAAGGTAAAGTCTAGTATATATAGAAATAACTCAAATCTATGGAAGATTAACGGATCACATATCACAAAATAATGAGTTATTTTACATCAGAATAGAGGTACATTAGATTAACTTGTTCTAATTGTGATTATTGTGGGGAATGATTCAGGTTGTGATAGTATTCCCATGAATTTTGGTTTCAGGTATATCTAAATTTGGATAGTTATTTTCATTGTTGAAATTAGGTGTAACATTGTAAAGTGTCTTGTGTGAGATTTAATCAAAAATAATTAAGGTTAAACCTGGATTACTCGATGGAAAATCACACTATAATAAGTGTTGATGTTTTTTGAATAATAAAGGATGATATATGGTGATCTTATCATAAGTGAGGGTTAGAAAATGAAGTTAATCCCACATCATGAATGGTTAATTAAATGTTATTTCCAATTATTTTTTCACATTTTGGATATAGGATTATAATTTTGGAAACTCTAAGGTGAAGGGGTTTACACTATAAAGGAGGTTCTCATGAAATAGTAGTGTCAAAATTAGTAGTAGCATAAATTTGATTTTTTTAGTGCTATAAGGCATGGTGTTGTGAATCTATTATCTCTACCACAATAGGATCAAGTCAAAAAATATATACAAAATTTTATTTTCTTATCTTTTAGGGATTTTTATGACTATAATTATAGAATATTGAATCAAAATTGAAAAAATATTTTAAATGAATTTTATTATCCTATTTGAGGTTAATTGATAGTCAATTGAAGGGGAAACTAAGAGAGTATTTCTTAATTGAATTAATATCCTTATATAAAAAATAAGGGAAGGAGGAACA
The DNA here is from genome assembly GCA_963277665.1 of Viscum album. Lineage (NCBI taxonomy): Eukaryota > Viridiplantae > Streptophyta > Magnoliopsida > Santalales > Viscaceae > Viscum > Viscum album. The sequence goes on from OY728127.1 coordinate 279,970,369, forward strand.
TGAAAAAAAATATGGAATCCATATCTATGTTGAAAATAAAGAGAGAAGAATGAATTAAGATCCAAGAGTCAATATCATAAAAAGATCATGGATTTTCATCACATAGATGGAGTTGGGGATGATTGATACATCATAAATTATATAATCTCATTCTTGGTTTCTGAATAAAAATATATTTTTACTTGGATGAGTAGTGAGATTTTTTATTGATTGAGAGTTGTGATTTCTGTACTTTGTAAGGGTTGTAAACCTAGAAATTCAGTGCAATCACTCTAAATTATAAAGAAACATGTAGTGTGGTTTATAATTTTAGTACATTGGTATATCTTTAACATATTATCCTTAAATTATCCTAGTTTAGGTAAACTAGGTAAAAATTTCTTATGTATCTCTTTACTTTATCCATTAATTCATGTTTTCATTTGGGAGAGAGGTGTTCCTACTAACAGTTGAATAAGTTATTTGGTGGGAGTATTTTATAGAATTGAAATAGCCTGATTAACCCCCCACCCATTATTTACCATGTTTAAGAACAAAATGTGTTATTATATTAATGGATTCTTGGTGAAATATCTCTCATGGAATCCATGGAAGTAATCAACAACCAAAAAGGAATTCCAATATTCAATGGAAATAATTTTCAATTATAGAATAATTGGATGAAATGCTATTTTTGATCATTGGAAAAGGATGTCTACATGGATACCATGCATGGGATCCTAGTCAATATTGAAGGTGGATAATTATCAAAGAAATACCAGAGGGATATGGATATCGATATCAAATGATTCAATGTGTTAGGGGGATATATTTTCAATCCAATATACATAAAGGTGATGTCATGTAAATCCTCACACACCATGTTGGAAAAACTTTTCGATGTCTATGAAAGTGATTCTAGGGTAGGTGAAGATAAATTTAAGTTTCTATGAAATGTTTATATGGAACTGATGGTGTATTTGAATGAAGTAATTAATGAATACTTCAATCGGGTGAATGTAATTGTGGAGTAAATGTGCCATATAAGAGAAACCCTCGATTATATTGTAACAACCCAAAATTTTGAATAATATTTTCTTTCCTAAATTTGTGTGTTATTTTTTACTCAAAAAAACTATATCATTTTATTAATGAATTTAGTATAATTGAAATGAGACATTTGGGTTTTGACTGTTATATAACCATTGGTTAATTGTGATCGATGGTCTATATAACTATTGGAAACTAAACTCTTAACATTATTATTATTGTTTATAAATACAAATGATCATGGTTAATTAATACAGGAAGAGGAGTCTATGGACTTATCCAGTAGACTCGGGATATACAAAGCCCATATATCAGAGTTGGGAAGGAGGTAGCGTCATTGGGCTTTTCTCTGGAAAAATCCTAATCTAAGCTTCACCATGTTAACCTTGAATGTAATCGCCTTCGGTAGAAGTTCAATATGATAGAAATCACCACTTGGTCAATGTTGTCCAAGCCTCCCCAAGATTATATCACATTTTCACACCTTACTCTTAAGGCCTATGTAGGTGTTATAAGGGGCTATGTAACGAGGCCTTAATTACTTTGTGTAATCATTTTTTATAAATAAAATTGTTATTTCTGATTATGGTAAAAAAATTGAATTTCAAATGTCAAAATAAATATATGATGAATTTTTATAAATTTCATATTGTTGATAAATATTGGAAAAATGTATTTTAAAATATTTTTTATGCTTTAAATAATTTAAAATGTGAAATTATTTTCGAAAAAAGGACATATATAGTTGTGATCAGTAACAAATTTAGAGTCTGCTAAGATCAACATGTATTTTGTTGAATAGTAAATTATGAATAGTAATATTACCATTATGAATAGTAATGTGACCAATGTAATAGTAACCTCAATTAATTAAGTGTAAATATAATTTAGGCCTCTTGAATGGTAATGTGATATAATAGCATAAGTAAATAACCGTTTCAGAAATTATTAGTTAAGTATTAGTATTCTTCAGGTAAATAGTGATTTTACTTAAAAAAATTAAATATATATTATTTAGAAAATTATTTTCATAAAATGGTCTTCATTTTTTAATTTCGTACATCGATATTAGGTTAGGGTGAATTTGTGATATTTTCATAAAATGTTTTGTTTTTTGGTGAATAGAAAAAATACAGTTTTGAGTTTCTGTTTGTTTAATGACATAATTAAGGATATAATAATGAAATAATAATTATTGTCTACTCTTGAGGAATAAAATATGTTATGAGGTGTCCCAAGTGACCAAAACCATGGGAAAATACCATATGGAAGATCATGGTTTTTCAAATACCACCGATAAGGTGTCCCTTGCAAATTAATAAAATATTCCCTCACTTTTTCTATAAATACCAACCCATTCCTTCATTACTTTCATTCCAAATTCCACATCAATGAATATATGACCTTTTTACCTACCAATTAGTCCTCCCAAGGTTCTCTCAATCCCCCAAGGTCCTAACCTTTGTGTTTCTTAAATTACTCTTCAAGGTAAGGGAACCTTTCACCCTCCTCTTTTAATCAAGACTTCCTTTTTGTTATGTATTCTAGTTTCCATTTTATTATGTTGGGGTATGTAATTATATATTCTTATTTGTTTAAATTTTATTTCCAAATTATTATAGCCTCTATCCACTCTCATCAACTGATTTTCTGAATTTTAAGCGATGCTATTAGGTTGCCGAATTTTTGTAATGGAATTCTCAGCTTCTCTTTTTTCATTCAAGTCCTATTTTTTGTAGTATAACTTTAAAAATTTCATAAAATTTTCTTATTTATATTTTATTCTATCTCTATTCTATATTATGAGTCATTTATGGATGTTATAACCTTTTCTCCTCTCTTTTTAATGTTTTATAACACCATGTTGTATAGTCGTTATGCTCCAGAATTTTCGTCTCAAAATCTCTCTCTTTTTCTCAAGAAATTCTATTATTTTATTTATGTGAATACCCAAAACTATTTAATTTCTAGGGTTATTTATAAAGACAGAAAAATAATATATTTTATACTATAATTGACTTAAGTAAAACCCTAATTCCCTTTCCATGGGTTATAAATGACATAATGATCTTTCTTTTAAGCACTTTTTAAAACGTCATGCTTTTGATATGAAACACATTTATTTTATTCTCTTAGGGTTATTTATGAAATTTTTGATTATGATCTATGTAGCTCACATGAAAATAAATACATATTATTGGTGCATTATAATATCATTCCAATGCATTGGTTAAATAAATTAATCTCTAGAGATGCCAAGTTTTATGATACCTTGGTGAATAACCTTGGTAATTTTCATGACACATTGGGGATAGACCTTGGTGATATTCTTATAAATGTCTAAATTAAATGTTTTACACATATTTTAAAGTTATGTTTCATGTTATTATTATCATTATATTCCTCTTTATCATACCTTTATTATATTCCCTATGTTCTTATTGATATCACTCAAGTTCACATGTAAAATGATTCACTTGTTTCCCTTACTAGGCCTTCTCCTCACCCTCCACTTTGATGTATGTCTCCAGGATATGAGATGAAGTAATTATTATTATTATGAACTTTTCAATACTAATTTCAAGAGGATTAAAATATTTTTATATTTTTTCATTTATTATGTACCATATTTCCAAGACACTGGACGTTAAAGATCCTCTGTTTGTAAAATGAAATGAAAATTTATGTAATAAAAAGGTGGGATGCCATAGTTGGTATAAAGGGATAGTTTAGTTATTTTTGGAAATTATCCAATGAACACTTTAGGAATAACCCTATAGAAAATTTTAAATATAATAAAACTTCATGGTATTTTGGTGAAATATTTATTAAGTGGTTTCTGAACAAATAAATCCATATCTGGATACGAACAAGTAGATGTGGCTCAAGCATAGATGTATCGGGGGTAAAACCTGGAAAAAAACCGCTTTGAGCTAAACTCAAATGGGAACTGGTGCATGCCAATGGGCCTTGTTTCACTCTTTATTTTACACTCCAAGGGTATATGTTTGGTTAATCACAAGATTTTTATTAATCATTGTGAAGGATTTATAGAGAAATGTAATTTTTGTAAAAGAATAATATGTTTAATCATAATGTTTTAAGACATAAAAATCCTCTATAGTTAAAAGATTATTAAATTAAATAAGCTTATCACTAAGGTTTTATTATTTTACAAAATGGAGGGAAATAGGCGGAACTATGAAAATAGTGACTGCAATGGATCATGCACTAATGGCCCTCCAATAGAAGCCAGAATGGAAACTTTCATGGGAATGATGAACTAACTGACTCAAGTTATGGGAAATAACTTGAATCAAGATCAGACACCGATTTCACCATGAAGGGAAAAAATTTCTATTGAGTTCTTTAGGTTTCAACACCCACCAACCTTCAGTTGATCTACCAAACCATTTATTTATGAACAGTGGATCAGCTCTATCGAGAAGATATTTTATTTGCTCCACTGTTCGGAATAAGAGAAGGTCACCCTAGTTATTTACTGCTTAGAGGGAGAAGCTGATCAGTGGTGGGAACTAATTAAAAACATGATTCCAAGAGTGTAGGTTGAATCTATGGGTTGGGAAGAGTTCAGAGGGATCTTATTCAATAATTATTTCCCTCATTTGATGAAAAAAATGGAGAAGGGGTTTCTCGAGCTGAAGCAGAAGGAGAATGAATCTATTGGAAGCTATGAGATGAACCTCAGAATACATTCTCGTTACATATCAATGTTTTTCATGGATCATAATGGGAAGTTTGATAGATTCTTTGCTAGTTTAAGACCTCATATGTGGGAGAATCTTGCCAACCGAGACTATGATAACTATGAGGAGATCATGCGGAGTGCTATGAAAGACAAATTGGAGTTCGATGAGATGAAGCGGCCTCATAAATCATGTGAAAAGAATAGATAAATGGATCTATGATTAGGGAGGAACTTTGATCAGGGAAGAGGATGAAAGCAAGTGCAATTTCCAACGTGTAATAAATGTGGGAAGAATATTTTTGGGAACAGCCTTCCTAGGAGCGGGAAGTGCTACAAGTGTAGAAGAGATGGCCATATCATGTGGAATTATCATAGTGAGGTGAAGCCTCAACTTCTCAACACTAAAGACAAAGGGAATATGGTGAAGGACCTACTTTAAGTCCACTTCTATAAGTGTCGATAGCTTGGGAACTATGAAAATAAGTGTCCTAATCCAATGGTAGTGGAGGGGAATCACCATCAACCTCAGCATAGGACAAGGGAGAAAGGTCGTACTTTTTATATCACTATAGCTGAAGTTGAAGCTCTAAATGATGTGGTTGAAGGTACTCTTGTTGTTCTCTAAAATCTAGAAAGTACTTTTTTTTATTATGGTTCTACACATTCCTTTATTTCCTCCATGTTTTCTAGGAATTTAGAATCAATCCCTAAATTGCTAAAAGTAGAGTTATCAGTCAAGACTCTTTGAGGGATTATCCAAGCATCATCACTATCTAGAAACTCTATTACTTACTTTAGTGTGTACAATCTTATCGCAAATATAGTAGTCATTACCATGCCAGAATTTGACATTATACTAGTGATGGACTGGCTCTCAAAGTATAATACTAAAATCAAATGCAGAAGCAAGAAAATCTCAATATTCTTGAATGAAAATCCTACAGTTATCTTCCAAGGATAGATATCTCAACATGATCATTATCTAGAAAAACCTATTTTATCCTTCTTTATGAAGTTGATCACTGATGAAAAAAAGGAAATGATAGTATAATCAGAGAAAATGTCCCCATCATCCAATAATACATTGACATGTTTCCTAAGGAGTTACCCAGACCACCCCCAGAAAGAGAGGTAGCGTTCTCCATTGAACTTGTACCTGGATCACATCCAATATCGAAAACACCATATAGGATGGAAAATGTGGAGCTAGAGGAATTAAAGAAACAATCCCAATATCTTTTGGAGAAGGGGTTTATCCAACTGAGTGTGTCTCCTTGGGGATAACATTTTCTCTTTGTGAAGAATAAGGATGGATCAATGCGACTATGCATTGATTATAGAGAACTGAATGGGATCACAGTGAAGAACAAATACCCTATTCCAAGAATTGATGTCTTATTTTCCCAACTTCATCAGGAACAATTCTTCTCTAAGATTTATCATCAATCTGGTTATCATCAATTGAGGGTAAAGAAAAAATATATTCCAAAAACTAGCTTCTGATCAGGATATAAGCATTATGATTTTGTCTTTGTGCCCTTCAGACTAAATAATGCACATTATATTTTTATAGATTTGATAAATAGAGTCTTTAAGGGATACCTTGATAACTTTGTGGTAGTTTTTGTTGATGATATTCTAATATATTCCAAAAGTTTTGAGGATCATGAGGATCATCTAAGGGTTATTTTTTAAACTCTACAGTAGGAGAGGTTTTTTGGAAAGTTCAAAAAATGTGAATTTTGGTTACAAAAAGTTTCTTTATTAGTGCACATTATAACCAATGAAGGAATCATAGTTGACCCTACAAAGACAAATTTTGTAGAGGAGTGGCCTCATCCTACAACAATAACTGAGATTCAAAGTTTCATTAGATTAGAGGGATATTATAGGAGGTCTGTGAAAAAAATTCACAACTTTATAATCCATTAAACAAGTTAACTTGAAAAGGGTTCAAGCTCATCTGGAAAATTGAGTGTAAGGAATGTTTCCAAGAGACGAAGAAGAGATTGGTTACTACACCCATGTTAACTCTTCCCTCAAGTAGAGAAGGATTAGTTATTTTTAGTGATGTATATTTGAAAGGGCTTGGGTGATTCCTCATGAAAAATGGAAATGTTATTACTTATGAATATCGAAAGTTGAAGACTTGTGAGTAAAATTCTCCTACGCATGATCTGGAGTTGGTTTCGTTCATTTTTTATCTAAAGATATGGAGGCACTATCTTTATGGGGAGAAGTGTGATATATACATATACCATCAAAGTTTGAAGTATATTTTTACATAAAAGGAATTGAACATGAGACATAGGAGATGATTGGAACTTCTTAATGAATATGATTGTTTAATTCGTTATCATCCTGAAAGAGCAAAAAATTCGCTGATTCATTAAGTAGGAAAGACCCAGTTGTTCTTTCCATGATGAGGATTCAAATAGATCCCTTGATCCAAGACCTATTTCCACTGGAAATTGGAATTATAGGGTAAGTGACATCATCAACCTTATCCCAAATGATTTCTTAGCGGTCATTACTAGATAAGATCCAGAAATCTCAAAAAACTAACCTTTGTTACAAATTAAGTTTGAGACTATGAAGGATGAGAATTTTCTTGAGTTCAATATTGATCAAGAAGGTGTACTGAAATTTCATACAAGACTATGTGTTCCATCTATTCCAAAAATAAAAAAGGGGATGATGGATGAAGCTCATAGCTCTACTTTCTCTATACATCCTAGAAGTACAAAAATGTATAGGGACCTTCGTGATCATTATTGGTGGGATAATATGAAAAGGGAGATCACTCACTACACTACAAGGTTCCTAGTATGTCAAAAAGTAAAGAATTAGTGACAAATTTTTAAAGTTGTATTACAACCACTACCCATACCATCATGGAAGTGGGATAATATCACTATGTAATTTTTCACTGGCCTCCTAAGAAATTATAAAGGAAATAATGCGTTATGGGTTATAGAGGACCATCTCACCAAGATTTCCAATTTTATCTTTATTAGGGAATATTTCTATCTTGATCTACTTTCCAAGATTTACATAAAGGAAGTGGTAAAGCTTCATAGAGTTCCACTTTCTATCGTATCTGATCATGTTCCAAGGTTCACGTAAAAATTCCGGGGAAGTATACAATATGCTATGAGTACCAAATTTAATTTCGGTAAGGCATGTCACCCCAAAAATTATGTTCAATCTTAAAGGACTATTCAAACACTCGAGGACATACTGATAACATTATCAATGAAATTTAAAGGTGGATGGGATCAACATCTCCCATTAGTTTAGTTCTCTTACAACAACATCTTCCATTCGATAATTCAAATGGCACCCTATGAACCTATATAGGGGAAGCGATGTAGAACTCCTACTTACTGGGATGAATTTGGTGATAGAAAGCTTATTAGGCCTGATCTTGTGTAAGATATGATAGAAAAGGTTCATACCATCCAGCAACACATTAAGGCTGCTCTGAGTTAGCAAAATAGTTATTCTAACAATCATCAAAGGGACTTGGAGTTTGATGTTGGTGACAAAGTATTTCTTCAAATATAACCTTGGAAGAGAATCATGTGGTTTGGGAAGAAAGGGAATCTCAATAATAGGTATATTGGACCCTATGAAATCCTTGATCACGTAGGTGCAGTGGCTTATCATCTTTCACTTCCTCCAAATCTATCACAATTTCATGATGTCTTCCACATATCCCTCTTGAGAAAGTATATACCTAACCCTTCACATGTACTAAATCTAGAGGTGGTACAACTGGAACATGACCTCTCTTATGAGGAGCAACTGGTGGAGATCTTGGATCGTAGGCACAATGTTCTATGCAACAATACTACCCACCTTGTTAAAGTGTTCTTGAGGAACCAAAAATATGAAAAAGCCACGTGGGAACCATAGGAATCTATAAGGCAGAAGTACCCACACCTTTTATTTTATGAGGGAACGTGTTGAAATTTTAGGGATGAAATTTCTTAAGGGGGAAGAATGTAACGACTCACAATTTTTCATAATATTTTGTTTCCTGAATTCGTTTGTTATTTGATTTGGTACTCAAAAAAATATATCATTTTATTAAATAAGTGAGTATAATTGAAATGAGACCTTTTGGTTTTGACCGCTAAATAACCATTGGTTAATTATGACCAATGGTCCATATGACTATTAGAAACAAAACTCTAAACATTCTGATTATTAATTATAAATACAAGTGATCAAAGTTAATTAATACAGAAAGAGGAGTTGATGTCCTCATCCAGTAGACTCAGGCCCTATGAAGCCCATCTGTCAGATTTTGGGAATGGGGTAGCATCATTGGGATTTTCTCTAGACCAAGCCCAAGTTGAGATTCAACATGTTAATCTGGAATGTAATCACCTTCGGGTGAAGTTCAAGCTAATAGAAATCACCACTCAGGCAATGTTGTCTGAGCCGCCCTAAGATTCTATCACCTTTTCACACCTTACTCCTAGGTTCTAGGTAGGTGTTATAAGGGGATATTTAATGACACCTTAGTTACTTTGTGTAATCATTTTGTATAAATAAAATTGATATTTATTATTATGGTAAATTTTTTGAATTTTAAATGTAAAAATAAATATAGGATGAATTTTTAGAAGTTTCATATTATTGATGAATATTAGAAAAAAATGTATTTTAAGATATTTTTTATACTTTAAATAATTAATATTGTGAAATGATTTTCCAAAAATGGAAATATATAGTAGTGATCAGTAATAAATTTAGAGTCTGATAAGATCAACTTGTTTTTTGGTGAATAGTAAATTATGAATAGTAATATTGCCCTTAGGAATAGTTATGTGACCAACTGAATAGTAACCTAACTTAATTAAGTATAAATATGATTTATCCATCTTGAATGGTAATGTGATATAATAGCATAAGTAAATAACTATTTCAAAAATTATTAGTTAAGTATTAGTATTTTTCAAGTATATAGTTATTTTACTTAAAAATTAAATAACTATTATTTATAAAATTATTTTCATAAAATGGATTTCATTTTTGAATTCAAAACATTGATATTAGGTTTGGGTGAATTTATGATATTTTTATAAAATGTTTTGTTTTTTAGTGGATAGTAAAAATATTGTTTTGAGTTTTGGTGTGTTTAATGACATCATTAATGATGTAATCATGAATTAATAATTCTATTTGACTCTTGAGGAATAAAATATTTTATGATGTTTCCCCATTGTCCAAAACCATGGGAAAATACCATGGTCAAGCCCATGGTTTTTTAAATACCACTAATGAGGTGTCCCTTGGAAATTAATACAATATTCCCTCACTTTTTCAATAAATACCAACCCATTCCTTCATTCCTATTATTAAAAATTCCTTATAAATAAATATCTTGTATTTTTACCTCCCAAGTTTCCCTCAATCCCTCAAGGTCCCAACCTCTGAATTTTTGAAATTACTCTTCAAGGTAAGAGAACCTTTCACCCTCTTGTTTTAGTCAAGACCTCCTTTTTGTTATGTCTTATAGTTTCCTTTTTATTATGTTGGGGTGTGTTCTTATATATCATTATTTCATTCCATTTTATGTTCAAATTATTAGATACCATTTCCATTCTCATCAACTGATTTTCTAAATTTTAAGCGAAATTGTTAGGCTACCGAATTTCCGTAATGGAATTATCAACTTCTCTTTATTCTTTCAAGTCCTATTTTATGTGATATAACCTTCAACTTTCCATACCATGTTCTTATTTCCATTTTAATATGTCCCTATACTTTATTATGAGTCATTTATGCATGGTATACCCTTGTCCCATCTCTTTTTAATGTTTTCTAAAACCATGTTGTATAGTCGTTATGCTGTAGAAATTTCGTCTCAAAATCTCTCTCTTTTTCTCAAGATATTCTCTTAATTTATTTCTATGAATACCCAAACCTATTTAATTTATAGGGGTATTAATCAATACATAAAAATTATATATTTTATTTTATAATTTACATAAATAAAACCATCATTCCCTTTCTAAGGGTTATAAATGACATAATGATCTTTTTTAAGCAGTTTTTAAAACATCGCGATTTTGATATGAAACCCATTTCTTTTATTCTATTTGGGTTATTTATGAAATGCTTAATTATGATATATTTGGATCACATGAAAATAAATACATATTAATGGTTTTCCCTAATATCACTCCATTGCATTGGGTAAATAAATTAATCTCTATAGATGACAAGTTTTATGATACCTTGGTGAATAACCTTGGTAATTTTCATAACACCTTGTGGATAGACCTTGGTGATATGCTTATGAATGTATAAATTAAGTGTTTTAGAAACATTTTCAATTTAGTTTTAAAGTTATTATTATAATTATATTCCTATTTATCATACCTTTATGATATTCCCAATGTTCTTATTGATATCGCTCAAGTTCACATGTAAATTGTTTCACTTGTTTTCCTTACTGGGAATTCTGCTCACCCTTTCCATTGATGTATGTCTCCAGGATATGATATGAATTAATTATTCTTAGGATTATATTTTCAAGAATATTTTCAAGTGGATTAAAACATTGTTATATTTTTACATGTATTTTGTTTCTTATTTCCAAGACATTAGACTTTAAATATCCATTTTTTGTAAAATGAAATGAAATGTTATGTAATAAAAAGGTAGGATGCCATAGTTTGTATCAAAGGATAGTTTAGTTATTTGTGGAAATTAGGCTATGAAAACTTTATGAGGAACCCTATAGAAAAGTTTAAATATAGGAAAAATTCCCAGTATTTTGGTGAAATATTAAGTAAGTGGTTTATAAACAAATATATCTTTGTCTTGATAAGAACAAGTAGATATGGATCTGGAACATATGTATCTAGAGGTAAAACCTAGAAAAAACCGCTTTGAGCTAGACTATAACGGGAAATGGTGAAAGAAAATGGGCTTTGCTGCAATCCTGGTTTGACACTTCCATGGGAAAGGTTGGTTTAATTACAAGATTTTTATGAATCATTATGAAGGATTTATTGAGAAATGTAATTTTTTTAAAGAATAATATGTTTAAGCACAAAGTTTTAAGAAATAAAAAAATTTATAGTTAAAATACTCTTAAATAAAATAATCTTCTCACTAAGGTTTTATTATTTTAGAAAATTTATGGAAATAGGATGAACTATGAAAATTGTAACTGTAATGGATCATGCGCTAACGGCCCTCTGATGGAAGCCGAAATTGAATCTTTAATGATAATTATGAACTAACTGACTCAAGATATGGGAAATAACTTGAATCAAGCTAAGAGACAGATTTCAACACGAAGGAAAAAAAATTATATTGATTCCTTTATGCATCAAAAACCACAAACCATCAGTGGATCTACCAACCCATTGATTTATGAACAGTGGATCAGCTCTATCGAGAAGATCTTTTCTGTGCTCCGCTTAGAAGAAGATAAGGTCACCCTAGATATTTACTTCTTAGATAGATAAGTCGATCAGTGGTGAGAAATAATTAAAAACATGAGGCCAAGAGTGTAGGTTGAATGTATAGAGTGGAAGGAGTTCATATGGATCTTCTTTGATAAGTATATCCCTCATTCGATGAAAGAAAAAATGGAGGAGTTACTCAAGCTCAAGCAGAAGGAGAATTAATATGTTAGAAGCTACGAGACGAACTTCACAATACATTCTCCTTACATCTCAATATTTTTCATGGATACTAATGGAAAGCTTGATAGATTCTTTGGTGTTATAAGATCTCATCTTTGGAAGAATCTGTCCAACTGAGACTATGATATCTATGAGGAGAGCATGTCGAGTGCTATGAAGTCGAACTGGAGTTCGGTGATATGCAGCGGTCTCATAAATCCAATGAAAAGAAGTGATATATAGATCCAAGATTGGGGAGGATATTTATTCAGGGAAGAGGAGAAAATAAAGGGTAACATCCCAAGTGTAATAAATGTGGGAAGAAGCATTTGGGGAATTGCTTTCTTAGGAGCGGGGAGTGATAAAAGTGTGGAAAAGATAGCCTTATCATGTGGAATTTTCGTAGTGAGGTGAAGCCTCAACTTCCAAACACGAAAAATAATGGGAAGATGGTGTAAGACCTACCTGAAGTCCACTTCTATAAGTGTGGATATCTTGTTTACTTTTCAAATCTGTGTCCAAATCCAAGGGAAGTGGAGGGGAATCACCATCAGACTCAACATAGGCCAAGGGAGAAAGGTCATGCCTTTGTTATCCCTACAGCTGTAGTTGAAGCGAAAAATGATGTGGTGGTAGGTAATTTTGTTGTTCTCTCAAAGCTAGTAAGTACTTTTTTTGATTCTGGTTCAACGCATTCCTTTATTTCCTCCAAGTTTTCAAGGAATTTAGAATCAACCCATGAATTTCTAAAAGTAGAGTTATCTGTCAAGACTCATGGTGGGATTATCCAAGAATCATCAGTGTATAGAAACTCTAGTATTTACTTTAGTGAGCACAATATTATCGAAAATATAATAGTCATTCCCATGCTATTATTTGACATTATACTAGCGATGGACTTGATCTCAAATTATAATTCTAAGATCAAATACAAAAACAAGGAAATCTCAATAGTCTTGAATGGAAAATCTATAGTTATCTTCCAATGAGAGAAATCTCAACCTGATCGTTGTCTAGAAGAACCTCCTATATCCTTCTTTATAGAGTTGATCATTGATGAAAAGGAAGGAAATGACAGCATGATGATAGAAAATGTCCCCATAATCCAGGAATACATTGACGTGTTTCCTATGAAGTTACCCATACCTCCCTTGGAAAGAGATATATAGTTCTCCACTGAACTCATACCTGGATCCCATCCGATATCAAATACCCTATATAGGATGGAAAATGTGGAGATGGAGGAATTAGAGAAACAACTCCAAGATCTTTTAGAGAAGGGGTTTATTCGAATGAGTGTGTATCCTTGGGTAGAAACTATTCTCTTTTTGAAGAATAAGGATAGATCAATGTGGCTATGCATTGATTATAGAGAACTGAATAGGATCAAAGTGAAGAAAAAATACCCTCTTCCAAGAATTTATGACTTATTTCACCAACTTCATCAAGAACGATTATTCTCTAAGATTGATCTCTGGTCTGGTTATCATCAATTTAGGGTGAATAAAAAATATATTCCAAAAACTTCCCTTCTATCAAGATATAGAAATTATGATTTTGTTGTTTTTTCCTTCGGACTAACTAATGCACCTTCTATTTTTATAGATTTTATGAATAGAGTCATTAAGTACTACCATGATGACTTTATGGCAGTTTTTATTGATCATATTCTGATATATTCTAAAACTAGAAAGGAGCATGAGGATCATATAAGGGTTATTTTTTAAACTCTAAGGAAGGAGAGAATTTTTGGAAAGTTCAAAAAATATGAATTTTTTTAACAACAAGTTTATTTATGGGGGAGCATTGTAACCATTGAAGGAATTATAGTTGACCCTACAAAGAAAAAGGTTGCAGAGGAGTGTCCTCATCCAAAAACAATAACTGATATTAGAGGTTTCCTTGGATTTTCAGGATATTATAGGAGGTTTTTGAAAAACTTTTCATGAATTTATAATCTATTAACCAAGTTAACTCGAAAAGGGTTCAAGTTCATCTGGACAATGGAGTGTGAGGAATGTTTCCAATATATGAAGAAGAGATTGGTTACTACACCCATGTTAACTCTTCCCTCAAGTGGAGAAGGATTTTTTATTTTTATTAATTCATATCTGAAAGGGCTTGGGTGCATCCTCATGCAAAATGACAAGGTTATTACTTATGCATCTCGATAATTGAACACTCATGAGCAGAAAAATCCTATGTAGGATCTAGAGTAGGTTGAGGTCATTTTTTCTCTAAAGATATAGAGGCACTATGTTTATGGGGATAAGTGTGATATATACACAGACCATCAAAATTTGAAGTATATTTTTACGCAAAAGTAATTTAACATGAGATAGAGGATATGGTTGGAACTTATTAAAGACTATGATTGTTCAATTCATTATCATCCCGGGAGAGAAAACAAAGTCATTGATGCATTAAGTAGCAAAGACCCAGTTGTTCTGTCCATGATGAGGATTCAAAGAGATCCCTTGATCCTTGACCTAGTGAAAATGGACATGGTAATTATAGGGTAAGGGACATAATTAACCCTATCCCAAATGATTTCTCTACCGTCATTACTAGAGAAGATCCAGAAAGCTCATAAATAACATCTTTCATTACAAATTAAGTTTGAGGCTGTGAAGGATGGTAAGTTTCTTGAGTTCAATATTGATCAAGAATATGTACTAAAATTTTGTACAATACTATGTGTTCCATATATTCTAGAAATATATAAGGATCTGATGGATGAATCTCATAGCTCAACTTTCTCTATACATCCTAAAAGCACGAAAATATATAGGGACATTTGTGATCTTTATTGGTGGGATTATATGAAAAGGTGTATTTCTGACTACACTACAAGGTTCCCGATATTTCATCAAGTAAAGGAATAGAGACAACTTAATAAAGGGGTATTAAAACCACTACCCATACCATCATATAAGTGTGACAATATCACTATGGAATTTTTCATTGGTCTCCTGAGAACTTCCAAAAGAAACAATGCGATATGGGTTATAGTGGACCATCTCACAAAGACTTCCCATTTTATCTCTATTCGATAAAATTTCTCACTTGATCAACTTTCCAAGATTTAGGTGAAGTAAGTGGTAAGGATGCATGGAGTTCCACTTTTTATAGTATCTGATCATGTTCCAAGGTTCACATCAAAATTCAGAAAAATTCTACAATATTCTATGAGTACCGAATTAAATTTTAGTACATCCTATCACCCCCAAACTGACTGCCAATTTGAAAGGACTATTCAAACACTCGAGGACATGCTGAGAACATGCTAAATGTAATTTAAGGGTGAATGGGATCAACATATCCAATTAGTTGACTTCTATTACAACAACAGCTTCCATTCAAGCATTCAAATGGCACCCTATGAAGATCTATATGGGATGTGATTTAGAACTCCTTTTCGCGGTGAAGATGGTGAGAGAAATATTATTAGTTCTAATCTTGTGCAAGAGATGAAAGAAAAGATTCATTCCATACATGAACACATTAAGGCTGCTCAGAGTTCGAAAAAGAGTTATGCCAACATCCATCGAAGGTACTTGGAGTATGATGTTTGTGACAAATTTTTCCTTTAAATATCACATTGGAAGATATTCATATGGTTTGGGAAGAATGGGAAGCTCATCCCTATGTACATTATCACCTATGAAATCCTTGATCACGTAAGAGAAGTGGCCAATCGGCTTTCACTTCCTACAAATCTAGAACAAGTTCATAATGTCTTCCATGTATCCCTCTTGAGGAAGTATAGACCAAACCCTTCACATGTACTAAATCTAGAGGTGGTACAAGTGGAACATGACCTCTCTTATAAGGAGTAGCTAGTGGAGATATTTGATCATAGAGACAAGGTTATATGAAACAAGACTACCCACCTTGTTAAAGTGTTTTGGAGGAACCACAAATATGAAGAATCCATGTAGGAACCAGAGTAGTCTATAAGGTAAAAGTGCCCACACCTTTTCTCTTCTGAGGGTATGTGTTGAAATTTCAGGGATAAAATTTCTTAAGGGGGGAAGAATGTAATAACCCAAACTTTTGAATAATATTTGGTTTCCTAAATTTTTGTGTTATTTTATTTTGTTGTCAACAAAACTATATCCCCTTTTTAAATAAGTGAGTATAATTGAAATGAGACATTTGGGTTTCGACCTTTATATAACCATTGTTTAATTATGATCGAGGGTCCATATGACCGTTGGAAACTAATCTCTTAATGTTGTGATTATTGTTTATAAATAAAAGTGATTAGGGTTAATGATTACAGAAATAGGAGTTGATGGCCTCATCTAGTAGAATCAGGCTGTATGAATCCCATCTATCGGAGCTTGGTAAGGAGGTAACATTATTGGTCTTTGCTCTGGACCAATCCCAAGCTGAGCTTCAACAT
The DNA here is from genome assembly GCA_963277665.1 of Viscum album. Classification (NCBI taxonomy): domain Eukaryota; kingdom Viridiplantae; phylum Streptophyta; class Magnoliopsida; order Santalales; family Viscaceae; genus Viscum; species Viscum album. The sequence continues at coordinate 279,987,167 of OY728127.1, forward strand.
GTTAAATTTGAATGTAATCGCCTTTGAGGGAAGTTCAAGCTAATAGAAATCACCAATCGAGGAATGTTTTATGAGGTTCCCTATGATTCTATCACCTTTTCACACCTTACTCTTAGTTACTATGCAGGTGTTATAAGTGGCTATGTAATGAGTACTTAGTTACATTGTGTAATCCTTTCGTATAAATAAAATTTTTATTTCTTATTATGGTAAAAATTTTGAATTTCAAATGTCAAAATAAATTTGGGATGAATTTTTAGAAGTTTCATATTATTGATTAATATTTGAAAAAAATGTATTTTAAAATATTTTTTTATACTTTCAATAATTAATAATGTGAAATTATTTTCAAAAAATGGACATATTTAGTTGTGATCACTAAGAAATTTAGAGTATGATAAGATTAACTTGTTTTTTAGTGAATAGTAAATTATGAAAAGTAATATTTCCCTTATGAATAGTAATGTGAAAAATGGAATATTAACATAATTTAATTAATTATAAATATAATTTAGGCATCTTTAATAGTAATGTGATATAATAGTATAAGTAAATAACTGTTTCAGAAATTATTAGTTAAGTATTAGTATTTTTTCAAGTAAATAGTTATTTTATTTAAAAATTAAATACATATTATTTATAAAATTATTTTCATAAAATTGAGTTCATTTTTGAATTTAGAATATCAATATTAGGTTAGGGTGAATTTATGATATTTTTATAAAAAAAAATTAGTGAATAGTAAAAATATAGTTTTGAGTTTCAGTGTGTTTAATGACATCATTAATGATGTAATAATGATGTAACAATTATGGTCAACTCTTGAGGAATAAAATATTTTATAAGGTGTTCCAAGTTTCCAAAACCATGGTCAAATACTATGGTCAATCCCATGGTTTTTCAAATACCACTGATGGGGTGTCCCTTAGAAATTAATAAAATATTCCCTCACTTTTTCTATAAATACCAAATCATTCCTTCATTACTTTCATTAAAAATTCATATTCAAGGAATATATGTTCTTTCTACCTCCCAATTAGTACTCCTAAGGCTCCATCAATCCCCCAAGGTCCTATAATTCTATTTTTTGAAGCTACAATTCAAGGTAAGGGAACCTTTCACCCTCCTCTTTTAGTCAAGACCTCTTTTATGTTATGTCTTATAGTTTCCATTTTATTATTTTGGGGTTTGTTATTATATATATTTCTTTCTTTCCATTTTATTTCCAAATTATTAGAGACCCTTTACACTCTCATCAAATTGTTTTCTGAATTTTAAGTGGCAATGTTAGGCTGGTGAGGGAATTCTCAACTTCTCTTTTTTTCCATTCAAGTTCTCTTTTATGTGGTATAACCTTCAAGTTTCCATACCATGTTCTTATTTAAATTTTATTCTGTCATTATACTTTATTATGAGTCATTTATGTATTGGATATATTTCTCCTCTCTCTTTTTAATGTTTTCTAAAACCATGTTGTATAGTCGTTATGCTGCATAATTTTCATCTCAAAATCTCTCTCTTTTTCTCAAGAAATTAACTTATTTTATTTATGTCAATATACAAACCTATTTATTTATAGATTTATTCATAAATACATAAAAATTATATATTTTATTCTGGAATTTACATAAGTAAAATCCACATTCTGTTTCCATGGATTATAAATGACATAATGATCTTGTTTTTAAGTACTTTTTAAAATGTTACGATTTTGATATGAAACCCATTTCTTTTATTATCTTTGGGTAATTTATGAAATGTTTGATTATGATCTATTTTGATAACATTAAAATAATTACATATTAAGGTTTCACCCTAATATTGTTCCAATGCATTGGGTAATGAAATTAATCTCTAGGGATGACAAGTTTTATGATACCTTGGTGAATAACCTTGGTAATTTTCACGACACCTTGGGGATGGACATTGGTGATATGCTTATGAATGTGTAAATTAAATGTTTTAGACAAATTTTCAAGTTATTTTTCAAGTTATTATTATAATTATATTCCTATTTATCATACCATTATTATATTCCCCATGTTCTTATTGATATCGCTCAGGTTCACATGTAAACTGTTTCACTTGTTTTCCTTACTAGGCCTTCTGCTCACCCTTTCCTTTGATGTATGTCTCTAGGATATGAGAAGAAGTAATTTTTTTTAGTATGAACTTTTCAAGAATAATTTCAATAGGATTAAAATATTGTTATATGTTTTCATGTATTATGTACCTTATTTCCAAGACACTAGACTTTAAAGATCCTCTGTTTGTAAAATGAAATGAAAATTTATGTAATAAAAATGTGGGATGAAATATATATAAATATCATGAAGTGGATAATAAGATTATTTCAATCAAAACTAAATGAAAAATTATTATTTCTAAAATAAAAGTATCCAAAGTAAGCCACATTGGATAGCCTTTATCGAAATCGTGTTTCATATGGGATGTGGAAAAACGAAAACAAACTTTTGGTAAATTAAAACACTTATGAAGTGGAGTTCAAGGTAATGAAAAAACTCACATTGTAGGATGTTCAAAAGATAAGTATTTTGATGAGGTTATGTCTATTTTTTCCTAAAATATGAAAAGTGGAAAAAGGAAATTCAAGGGAAATCCTTCATTCATTTTATTTTTGTGTGGAAAGGTTTAGCACCTTTTTATAAATTGTCTTAAGTAGTAATAAGATGAAGATAAATATGGATAATTGATAAATAAATCATCCAAATATATGAAATGAAATAGGAGTTCATGTGAGAAATTCTTCATAAATAAAAACTTACTTTCACAAGAGTATTATAGAATGGAATTGATAGAGGTGGAAAAAATTGAGGATTATAAATACATCAATTAATAATTCCCTATAGAAATCATAGTGAAACCACAACTAAAGGACAGTGATGGAGATGACAATGAAGTCATGGGAATAGTGGACCTCAAGGTTATACTATAAGATTCTATTGAATAATTTTATATTTAGAGGGGAAACAAAGAGTTCTGATGGATTGTTTTGTGATTCCAAACTATATATATAGCAATAATAAGAAGAGAAATAGGTCCTTTAATTAAGGAGTGTTTTAATTATCAGAAGAGGTGTTCTTGAATAAGAAGATGAGTCCAAGTTTGAGGATTTATTTAATAAGAAGAGGAGTTCTTTAATAATCAGAGTAGAAACCTGAGTTTAAGGATAGAATTGAGAGTCTCAAATATTAAAATATAGAAAACTCAGATAAATATGTTGAGTATAAACTAATGATTGAAGAACGAGATTCATTCATTGATAGGTTGACTAACACAGTAAATTATAGAGTTAAAAGAATCAAATATATTGAATCCAATATTTTCAGTTTATATTGAATAATTTAGGATCAATAAAGGATCATGACTCCAAATATAACATCATAAAACTATAAAAAATAGGATATGGATAATTTGAATGTAAAAATTGGTGATCCAAATAAGAATTTAGAATATTTATCACAAACAGATAATTTCAAACATAAAGAAAAATGCATAGTGGGGCTATACCACAATAAAAAATGTTATGGTGCTTGTAAAAACATTCACATGAACCTACTCCATGAAGGAAGGTTTACTTGGGTGAATCAAAAAAGAAACAAAAGGTTGTTGGATCATTAAATCATACACACATAAATTCACTAAAAATTAGGTTTTATTGTGGTAGTAATATGGGATATACTCAATACATATTTTTCATAATAAAGATACATTTCAATGAACAAATGAAAAAAAAACATATCAGTATAATTACTATATTCAATCTGTTTTTAATGGATATTATTTATGGAATGAGGGTTATGGACATAAAGTAGTTAATTTCTCATCAAGTTTACAAAGTAGTATACTAAAAGAAACCTATAAAGAGAAATATCAATATCTTGAATCATTTTCAAGTATGTTAAAAACACAAACCCAATTTGGAACCCTAAAAGATAAAGTTAATCAAACAGAACTGAAGTAGGAAAACATATATTCTCCACCTAAAGAAGGGAATCAACATAAATGGAATCAGAAATAAACATCTGATATGGATAATTTCGTAGAAATTTCTTTAAAAGCACTAAATTTTTATAGAGTGTGAATCCTTGATAGAGGATTTATATTCCATATGATGGGAAACAAGGATCTTATCACGGGCATCAAGTACAAAAAATAAGTTGTCTTTACTTTTTTAAATGAATAATTTTTTAAAATTATTATCTTTAGAAAAGAAAATATAGGAGGAAAATACTTGATATCCAAGTATATCTTAGTTGTTTATGGACTTGATTACAATTTTTTGTGTGATTCAAATATATTACTAGGGTAATGCGTTAAATTTCATAAAGAAGTATTTAATTTTCAAATAAATAGATAATATGTTTTTAATTAAAGGAAATAATACAAAGGGTAATCTCTATTTCATTGGTAGAGAATAATACATGTTTTTTTCTATCAAAATAATACGATAATAATTTTTCAAAAAAAAACTTTTCCAATTGAGCCAAAAATATTTAGATTACTTAGTAAAGAATGAAATGTGAAGTGATATAACTAAACTTCCATGTGATCTCAGTGAAACATTTGATACTTGTCAAAAGATAATGATTATCTTGAATACTTACAAGATGAAGGAAAAAATTCAATAAATTTTCTTGAGTTGGTGCACATTGATGTGTGTGGTACAATATCACCTAAATTCATGGATGGAAAAAAGGATTTGTATTTTATTCATTGATGATTACAATATGATGTCATGGATAATAGTGATATCTCATGAATACAAAGTTTTCAAGAGTATTACATGTTATCAATGATTGGAAGAGAATATTCATGGGATAATAATTTAGAAATTCCATACTAATAATGGCATGGAAGTTTTCAAATAATTGGGTGGAATAATATCCCAAGAATCATGGGATGTGACACTATGTTTTGGTAGTGATGACTTCTTAACAAAATAGTGTTACTGAGAGGAGAAATTAATTATTAACAACATATCCCAGATTATTCTCATTGGAAAATATCTACCATAGATATATTGGAAAAAACATATCTTGAAATTAATCTACATTTTTATTAGGGATTTTTTTATTCCTGGATGAAGAGAAGGCACCTTTCGATATTTTCTATGCGAAGAAGCTTACACTAAAATGCTTTCAAATTTTTGAGATGAAGGTATTAATTATCAATAAAAATAAACATTGAATGTTAAAATACCATGGGGTTGAAGGAATATTTCGTGGATAATCATCTAATATAAATTCATATAAGTTCTAAAAAACATCCAGGAGAAATTTTTAAGGTTAGGACATCACTGTTGAGAAAAATCAACAGAATTCTCAAACTAGTGAGCATATTTTTCAACAAAAAAGTGATGAAATACAAGATGAAAGTGATGATAAAGTGAGAATACTAGGGGGATAACATGGGTATAAAATTAGTTTAGAAGAGGAAGATAATGGTGAGAAAAATGATTAAAGCTAAATAATTTTGGGGAAATCAATAATAGGGGAATAAAACAATGAAGATAATATCATTGGTAACCATATAGCTCCAGTGGAAATGAGGATAATGAAGAATCTATGTAAAACATCATTCCTATATCATGTATAGACAAATAATTTTGAATAGGTTGTTAGAGATAAAATTTGGATCATGGAAACTCATATTTAACTTTATCAAATTGAGAAAAATAAAATGTAGGAAAGTTCTCCAAGGAATGAAAACAAAATTTTATCAGAAAAGAGTGGGTATTCCATAACAAACACAATTAATATAGAAAGGATATTAAAAATAATTTTGTCTTGTGTGCAAGGGATATTATAAAATTATGTTAATTAATGTTGATGATACATTTTCACCTATAAAATGGATAAATACAATCCAATTTTTCTAGTCCACTGTACTCAAAAAGAGATTTATGGTATTCTAAATGGATGTCAAATATGAATTAATTAATAGATATCTTAACAAAGATGTATAAATAAAATAATATAATATATTTCTTATTTATAATTATTATAATAATGTGTAAAAATTAAATAATTATTTTTATAGGTTGAATCAAGCACCAAGGGATTGGTATTTTACACTTGATCAATACTTGAAAAGGATTAGATTCAAACAAGGAATATTATATTATTATATCTATTAAAAAAGGATAATTTTCAAAGTATTGTTTTTTTCATTTATGTTGATGGAATAATATTTATAAGATCAAACAATTCATATTGAAAGTGGTTTTTTAAATTTATGAGGTGTGTAGTTGATATGTCTTTGATTAGTGAGTTAAAATTTTGTCTTGGTTTATAGTTGACATAAGGAAGGCATGAAACTCTTATTTCACAATCCAAATATTCCTATTAGGTTATAACAAAAATTTTAATAGATTATTATAAGGTGATTAAAACACATGTATACACCCATATCAAGTTTATAAGGTATGATGATAGAAAATAGGTCTATCTTGTAGAATGTAGGAAAATTATTTTTAGCCTATTGTATTTAATAGTTAAACTACCTGAAATCGTGTTTTCCACTTGTAATGCTACAAGGTGCTAATGAAATCCCAAATAAACCCACTTTATATAATTGAAAATGATAAAATGGAATGAAAAAGGAATGGTGTATTTTATACTATTTTATAGTTCTTATTCATAATAAGAGTTATTAAGAATTATAGATGTGGATAGGGATGGTTCAATGGATGATTGTAAGTTAAAATTGGATAGTTCATTCTATATTTATGGATTATATATTACTTATATAAGGAAGAAATTTGATATAATTTCATTAATAAAAATATATTTTGATTATATAACTACATGTATTCAAATTCTATGGATTATAAAATGACTTGAGGATGTTGGAGTTGATGTGAAATCTCTTATTTAAATCATGTGTGATAACTTGGGTGATATTAATATTAGAAAAAATAATTTTCATCACCCATGGACAAAGAAAATGGAGGTAAAATATCAATTAATCAATGGGAAGTTTTAATGAGGGTTTGTGAAGTTAGAGTACATGTTTACAAAAAATCAACTTGAAAACATCATGATATAGGCACTTCCCAATGATGGTTTTGAAAGGCATTAGTTGGATCTTAGAGTCCAACTTTATCCATAAAAATTTATGGTTTGAATAAGGGACCCTTACTCCCCTATGGAATTTTCTATTTATAGAAATGTGTGATGGTTCTCATTAATTAGTTTTTTGGATATCTAACCCTCTCTTGGGAGCATTTAAAGAAGTTATGTTTGTGTTTTTTGATGAAGAGTGAGAAGTTTTCCATTATTTAGAGTTATTGAAGATGGTTCAGATTATTCTATATTGTATACTAAGGGTGGGTTATCCCATGTTGGAATTATATAAAGGGGGAGTTTTTACATTTCTATTAAGGAGTGGAATTTTGGTTAGAAATTTTTGATTACCATGGTGATTAAAAATGGGTTTTCATGGGGAACCTTTAATTTAAGTCTTTTTTCTCACAATGATATTGACTTCTGTGGGATTAGAGTAGAATATTTTTGATTCATTGAAACATTATATGGAGTTATAGAGTTTCAGATTATGATATTGATTAGTGTTTAAGGATTTAGATGAATATATATTGAATGTATTTAAGGGGTGTAAACAAACCCAAAGGGGGATATTGTTAGTGAAAATCCACATGAAGTATTTTTGGGTTATGTACATTGGAAAAGTTGATGGAGAGACTTAAAAATAAGTTTAAGGAATCATGAATACTTGTTAACATGATGTTTTTAGTTGATTAAAATGATCAAGAGAAAGTTGCATTAGTTGTGTCTATAGGAAATAAATCACAATGCAACCATATAATCCACACCATGATAGGTATCACATCATATTAAAGTTATATTTTATAATAGTGATTATATCATAAGGAATGTATCCTTTCTTGTAATGGAACTATAGAATATTAGATCAAAACCTATGTAAGGTGAATTTAGGTCCATGTGGGAATAACTTAAACCTATGAAATAATAACAAATAAAAGTTCATGTTGCAATGAGTTTTTTCAGGCCACAATAAAGAAACATCAAATGTCCTGTTATAATGGTGATTATTAGGGGTAATGATAGACACCATTAATGTAATCTTATGAATGTTACATATAGGGTTGTTTGGTGTTGGTCTTTTGTTTTCACCATGAATGTTGGGTGTTACAGCATGATTTGTATTACATTATATTAAATCAAAACTATATAAGAGTAAACCTAGAGTACTCAAAGGGAAATAAATTCATGGTGGTTTCTTATGTGTTGTGAAAAAGATAGGTTGATATCCAATGACCCTCCCAAAAGTAATGGTAGCTTTGTGTAATGAAGATCATGTTGTGAAGGTTTATGTCCAAGATTTTTATTATTATTTATCCACACCACAGATGTAGGAGTATAAGATGGAAAACATTGAGATGAAGGTATTTGTGACATGAAGGTGGTCATAATTTTTTGGAGGTGTCAAAATTCTTAGTAGAAAAAAATTGTATTTTTTGAGTGAAGGAAGGAATTATACCAATATGATGTTTTTCATGTTTTATTATCCTTGAGTTAAGTAGAATATCCATAATCCAAAGTTATTTTCTTTAGGGATCTTATGTTACTTGAATTATATAATTTTCACTCTAAATTTAATATAAGGTTTCAATGAACTTTTCCTTATGAATCAAGAAAATTAAAGATCAATTTAAGGAGAAACTTAAAGATTCTCTCATAATTTAATCGATATATTAATATAAAAAAGAAATGAAGGATAATCATGAATTAAAAAAATGGTGAATTCTATTTTTTCACGAAAAACAAAGAGATAATAAAGAAATAAAATCCTTAAGGCTATCTCAATGGAAGAGCATTGAGTTTATTCATATTCATGAAGATAGATCTAATTATTATACCATTGATTATGTTATCTCATTATTATTTCATGAATATTGAGATTGTTTTGATTGGAGGAGTAGTGATCTTTCTAATCGATTGAGAGTAGTGATTTGTCTAATTTGTGAGGGTTATAAACATGGAGGGTTGGTGTGGAAACATTAAAATTTAATAAAACAAGTAGTGTGCCTAGTTAGTTTAGTACATTAAAATATCTCCACTATATTCTTCTTATATTTAATCATTTTGGATGAACTATGTAAAAATTTATTAAATCTATCTTTACTTTCTCTATTACTTAATATTTTTTATGATTGAGATAGATGTTTCTAAAAATAGTAGAATAAGTTCATTAGAGAGGGACATTTAGAGAAATAAAAAGACCTTGATTACCCCACCCCTAGTGTATTTACCAAGTTTATAACCAATATATACCACTAATTAAAATGTAGAATCGTGATCATGGACCACCCTAAGGTGTACAATGTGGTCCTTGGGGAGATATTTTGGTAGAGAAAATGGAGATGCACCAAAAGTAGGAGTCTATGCAGTAAAGTGCTATGATCTTCTTCCATAAACACCTCCTCTAAGTGGTTAACACCAGGAATAGGGTATGTGATCAAATACAAGAAATGGAGAGATACGACCATGGTTCACCTATAATGGTTTGAGGTATGATGTATTTCTTCACTTCACTGGTACCAATACTCATCTATACAAGATCAAACTAATCTTTTTTCTACATCCCTTTTATGAGATATAAAAACCCCTTTGGATCCCCTAGACTAATCTATAATTCTAGATACTCTTACTAAAAGTGATCACATGTTCACCCACATCTATCAATATTGTGAGATTATACTTATTATATATAGGTTTTCATGGGAACTCATAGAAATTATGATGAATACCTATGATCTAATCCTTATAATGGACTAGTTATCCTTATTATATACCTATATTGATCATTACCATAATATATTGAAATGATTTTTGAGTGATGGTTCTAGGCTTTACTTCATTGGTGAGTTGGACCTTCAATCGAGATGAGTGAGTCTTGATTATTTAAAGTTTTATTCAATCAACAATTAGTTAACAAGATTTTATTTGTGTTGGGTAAATACTTTATATTATTTCCTTATTTTAGTCTTTTAGGAGTTAATTTGTTTCATTCCCAATGATGTAACAAGATTTCACCCTCATTGAGGGATTGAAATTTTCATTAAACTACACCTTGAGAAAACATTAATATCTTTCTCATATTTTCAGATGGACCCAAATGAGATCAGGTATTTTAAGGTGTAGCTATAAGTCCTTATGGAGAATGATTTCATTAAACCTAATATACCCTCATAAGAATATTCATTATTGTTCTACAATAAATAATAAGATATATTGGGGATTATTTTTACCTAAATTAGGTGACAGTCAAAAATAAATACCCATTACCAAGGATTTATGAACTCTTTTACTGTATTAAGGGAGTGAAGCAGTTCCCAATTATTCATCTTATGTTTAGTTTTCAATATATTTGTATTCCTAAGGAAGATATCTTGAATTGTTATTTTAGATGTTGTTAAAAGAATTATGGGTTTCTAGTGATACCTTTCATCATGATGAACACCCCATCTGTGTTCATCGGTCTCATAAAATATATATTCTATCCTTTCATAGATCAATTCATGGTGTTCTTCACCAATGAAATACTCATATATTTATCATCATTGGATGATCATTCTAATCATCTACAAATTTTCTTGTACTTTATTTTTTGATCACAAGATCTATAATAATCTCTCAAAGGGTATGATCTAGATTTGGTAATTCCATTTCCTAGGGAATGTCATCTCAAAGGGAATGGTAGTTATAGACCCATTTAATATTGAATAATTTCTTGTTTGGGATCCACCCAGGAATTTATTTGAGGTACATGGATTTCTTATATTGGTAGGATATTATCATATATTTACAAAGGACTTATCCAAGATCATAGATCCCATGAAATCCCTTACCCAAAATGTGCATCCCATCAAATGATCTAATTGGATTCAAATGTCCTCTAAGGAGTTGAAGTGGATATTGAAAAGTAATATTGTTCTAAGGTTTTGGGAGTAAGAAGCTAAGTACATGGTGTCTTACAATGAATTTGGAGTTTATCATGTATGTGTGTGGATACAGAGGTAGGAGATGCTTATTTATGGGTCTAGGAAGATGAGACCCCACAAGAAGAACTACACAACCCTTGATTTAGATCTTACAGCAGTTTTTTTCCCTAAATACATAGAGACATTATCTTCTTGTTGAGTGGTATGTAATATACAAAAATAACTAGAGCCTTAGGTACATCTTCTCTTAGCAAGATATCAATCTAAGTTATAGGCATTGGTTGGAATTCCTACAAACTATGACTTTGAGATCATTTATAATCCAATAAAAGGAAACATAGTTGTTTAGGCCTATGGTCGGAAGCCTCATACTTGGTTAATATAGGAGGTTTTGGATTAGTTTTCCTCAATGTGATTTTCCTTATTGGATTAGGGAGATATCAATTATCTTTTATCGATGGTGATTTCACATATGATTCTGTAATGAGTGAGGAAGACATCTATTATGATGTCCTGCATGATTGAATATCCTTAGGTGATTCACCATTATAAGGTGGGGAGCATGTCATTATCTTTTAGGGTAATATAGTGGTCCTAGTCACACTACATGATGAAGAGTTGAGGGAGTTCCATAATTCCCCAATGGTGTTACATATGGGTGTGACTAAGATGTATTCGGATATCACCCATCTTTATTATTGGTTGGGTATAAAGGAAAGAATTACTAAGTTCATATCATGGTGTCTCACCTATCAATAGATAAATCCCAAATATTCAGTTCTAATGGTTTTATATCAACCCCTTAAGGTTTAGGAATAGAATCTGGATGAAATATTAATGGACTTCATTGTAGTACTTTTTTGTTCAACAAAGGGTTATGATGTTATCTTGTTGATCATAAATTGACTAACCAAGTTATCCCACTACATTTGGATTCATGAATTGAGTTTATTGGATATCTTGGTACTCTTGTATGTTAATGAGATTTTATGATTTTTTGAGGTACTCTTGATGATATTTTCCAATAAAGATTATTGATTCATGTATAGATTGTATTGGATATTGAAAGATCCATTTTGGACTCAACTGTGGTTGAGAAAAATGTTCCTCCCTTAAATATATGTCCTGATTGAGAGGTATATCTATGTTATCAATGATATGTTAAGGGGTTTTGTGGTTTATTTTCTATGGAACTGGGAAGATCACATTCCTCTAGTGTATTTTGTATACAATAATATCTACTAATCCACTATTAGTATAAATCCTTTTAATTCCTTGAAAGGTAAACCCTATAGGTCACCCTTATACTAAATAAAGATTGGTGATTTTTCACTCATGGGGTTGAAGTTGGTTTAGTTGATGACTGAGAAGGTTTAGGTGATCCAAGAGTAGACTAGGACATCTTAGAGCCATTACAATTCCTAAATACTCTAATTATGGATTCCTTTTGAGTTTTAAGATGAATATTATGTGTTCCCAAAGGTATCACCATGATGGGGTTATAGAGATTTTATTTGGGAACCATCATATCCTCAGGGTTCAATAGGTTATTCTAGATTCTACATAGGGTAGGGGAGGTTTCTTACTACCTAGAACTACCCCTCAATTTGATCAGGTTCACAATGAATTACATGTGTCACAGTTGAGGAGGTATTTGTATGAATTTTATCATGTCATTGACTGGGGAGATGTGGACATTAAGGATGATGCTACATTCTCAAAGTACCTAGTGGAAATTGAGTAACTATAGGATAGGGCCATATAATTTCAAGTAACACATTCGGTGCATGTTTTGTGGTAGAATTAGAACCATTAAGAGAGCTCATGGGAGTGTGTGAGTTAGATGAGAGCTCAATACCCTCACCTTTTTTAGTAGGTTATACTTTTTGTATGAAAATATTTGAAGGTGAGGAGGATTTATTGACCCAATATTTTCCATTTGAACCCTTTGAATATTTTAAATAATATTTTATGTTGTAGTATCTAATTCATTTAAATTTTAATTACATTAAAAATTCAAAAATATTTTATAAAAAAATATTGATTTTTATTCTATATGCACTTGATCATGAATAAATTATTATATTTCCTAAATAGATCACCTTATCGATATTCTAACATTTTGGTTGTATCCATAATAGGGTGTTTACCCTTGGGGTAATATAATTTTGGTCAGGGTTTCATGCCCTTGGGTCAAGCCCATCATGGGTATTTTAATTAAAAATACTAAAAAACTAATCAATACCTTACTTAATCCATTCTAATTTTATCAGTTATGGTTAGAAATCATTGATATAAACATTAATCAAGATAGAGAAGGGGAATTGGGATATTTTAGTGGTGTTCTTCAAGGAGATCATCGATAGATCCCAGTTCAATCATGATATTCATAAAAAAAAATTATCCAAACATGAGGTAGGGATTATTACTTTGAATATTAATCAATTATTTATGAATTTCATGTTGTATTTATGTTTTTGATTATAGTTCTTTATTCTACTATAATAGTTTTTTTATAAATTTATCCCCTGGTTTTGTTTCTTTTTTTGCATCATGATTACAAACAACCCAATGGAAAAATTAAGGTGATGTTAGGATGAGGTCTAATCATTAGATGCCCCCATATAATATTTGATCCATTTTCATACTTGGAATGAATCAGAACCACCATCCAAGGCTAGAAATGTAATACATGTGAATTTTAGATCCCTGAACCCCCCTACCTACTCTCTCTTTAACCCAGATAGGTGATGATTCAGCCGACCTTGGTTGTTTTTCATGGTGTAACAAGAGAGAATTAATAATAGGGATCCTGGAAAGGTCTCAAATAGAAGTTATGTGGCTAGATGATGGAAAATTACATGGTATTTGGGTGGCACGGTGAGAAAACAGGGTGGTTGGAATTTAGATGTCATTATTGGTGAGAGGAGGTAGTGGCCCAGTCGGATTCACCACAGTGTGGGAGGTATAAGTACAGGAGTGGCTAGGTTACCAACCTCATCCATTCAATATCCCATGATCAATTAGCTACCATCCTTCCATGTTATGGGAGGGGTGTTTTGTGTCAGTGGTATCAACCCACTGGCAGGTCAAGCAACCCAACCGTGACTCAGGTTGGGTGATGTACAAACCCATCTAGTCGATCTGACCCATCATATAATACCATATACTAGTGGTTTGGGTAGCACTGATGGGTATAACCTTAGGCCCAACATGGCCCCTTGGGAATTGGTTTCCCCCCTTTATCCATCATCCCAACCATTAGGCTGGGCGAGGTGACATCCCAAGTCAATTCTACCATGACCCAACATGGGGCAAGGTGTGTGCATAATCAAGCACACACATGTAACCGTGTATTGACCTTATATGGTATGTTCCACACACCCCACCAGAGTATTATTCCAATTCCCTATCATGCAACATGGCACACCCAATGTCTTCCACAAATCCCATTCATTACCTATGTTAGGTTTTTCATATATTTCTCATTGTGTGTTGGTTTTGAGAAAAAAATAAGATATCCTGACAACAAATTCATGTAGATGACAATGGTTCAATATATTTTTCTATTATATTATAATTTCAATGTAATTTAGTAATATTTATTTTTTATCTCTATGTGGCTAATAATAGGGTTTAAGAATTATGATTGGGTCATGCACGGGTTTTTTGTAATCCCCAAGCTATGTGCTAGAAAAAGGTAATGGGTCCTTCATATAATTATAGATTTTGATACTCCCAAGAATAATTAAAGAAAAATTCATCAAAATTTTGGCATGGTTTTCACACTCCCTTTGTATAAACAAGGCATAATATACCTATATGATAGATATAGTCAGTAATTCCCCCACTCATGGGATGTGGGTCATCTATCGATGGATTTTAGAAATCCTTCATTCAACATGAACTATTAGATAAGTTGTGATTCATTCATTATATTTTTTCACTCCCTAGACCAATATTCACACTTGGGAGATTTATGGGTATCCATCTACTGGCTCTATGAGGGGACATGGATTTTGGTTGATCTAGGTAATTTTGTTCCCTAGAGAGTTACTCTTATTTTTTTATATTTATATAAATGGGTTTTAAAGAGAGAGACTCTCCTAAATCTTGGGTTATCTATCTTTAAATAATATATGTTTTTTTATCCTTACCTTTGTGGTTTTGATATGGTTTTTATTTATATTTATCCACTTTTGTTTTAGGGGATACTATTGGGTATATATATACTCACTACTACATAGTCATTTCACTCAAATGTGTCATGTAGTATGAATATAAAGGAAAATTGGTGTTGATCATAGTGGACATGGTGTTGGTGGGTTATGATCTCAGTGGTACTTATAGGTGATAGACATAAGGTAGTGTTTATGTAGGGAGTTGCGTGTCAAGGAGTCCCCTACCATTTCTAATTATTCTAGGTTAGTTTACATTCATGATATTGATATTTTATTTTTACCCATTACTTTATGGTTCTACTCTTTTCATACTACATGGATGATTAGTAAGTGTCACATAAATTTATCTAAATTTTAATTAGTTTATCTATTTTTTTATATTGTTATATTGTGTGTGGAGATAAATGTTATCTATGGGTTTATTATGGTAAGTCATCCTACTCTATGGTATATGCCTACTTAGTTCAAATAACCAGCCACCAATTAATTTAAGGTGTGATTTTTGTGGCACACCTAGCCTAACCACTAGCCTAGGTAGCGTCCTAGTGGGTCAGTTCATGTTAGGAATGTTTAAGAGACCTAAATAAAATCTATTAAAGTGTTTTAAGTGTTTATACAAAAATCTAGAAAATTATATAAGTGATTATATATTTCACGATCAATAAAGAGGGGACTGTGAAGAGAAAATAAACAAAATTTTAATGACTCTCATGGTTAACTAAGTATTTCATGATTGATACATCAAAAAAGGACAAATAATTATGAATAATAACATAAGTGATTATGAGAAGGATGATCTAAGAATGATGTAAAAATGTCTGTGAAGTACAAATAAACTGTCCATGATCACACATATGAGGTGTCCATGACCCTTAATGAAAATATATCATGAATAAAAATCTAATTGATCATCTTGTTGAGATGAAGTAATCATCATAGTCAACAAAAGTGGCTATGAGATAAGTTTTACTTGGAATAAAACAATCATTCTATATAGTTCATGGAAAGTTATTATGACTGTTTTAATGAAATCGATGCCCTAAAATATAGGGATATCAAATAAGTCTCCATTGACCTTGATTTTTAATCAAAATAATGAAAGAAAAAATGATTCATGTGGCCCAAACAAATTATTAATCCATGGGAAAAAATAACTAATGTAAGATTAGGCTTAATTAACCATGATTGGCACAAATGACCCCAACACCAATTTATAGAGTCTGACTTATAGTAAATACAATTCTACCACCAATTAAAATCTACTAGGATAATTTTGCATAGGTATAACCTTTATGGGAATCTATATATACGATCAATGGAATTCATTGCATCAACTAGTTCTACTAGTGAATAGTGTGTAATATTAGAAATTTAAGGAGTTTAATTTTATGAAACATCATGAGTACTCTTGTGTATAATCAGGATTAACTCTTATGAAATTCTTTTTAATCGTTATATACCTGCATCAGTTCAATATTTAAAAACTCATCCTATTTCTTTGTCACTTTAACCCTTCAAATTCACCACCAGTAATTCTATCATTGTACTTCTAGTTTAGTCACCTTGTAACCCATAGTATTATGAAGTTTTCTAAATAATTTATGGTAACTTCAATACTTGGTTATAAAATGTCTTGTCACACAAATCCTAACAACATAGTGATTTAGAACACAACAATGTCTATCCTTATATACACCACAGTATAATGTAACATACTAAGTAATGGTAGTTGTGTATGGAATTATTGTACTGTATGGTGATTTTATATTTGCATTCCATATTCCACAAAAAATATCATTTTCAATTACAATCACCATAAGATAATGATTATAATAATTTTGAATCATTTTCATGTATTTTTAAATGTTAGAAATTCAATGGAGGGATTGAATCATATGTTTAAAATGATTTGAAACATTTGATACCTTTATGAAACCCTTGAATTAATATATTCCAAATGTTAGAGTTGTTTTATGGCTATATAAGTTTTTTTGATCCTCGTGTAAGAGAGTATAATGGTTAAAACTCTTCAAGGATAAAATTATAAATATCCTAAATCTATCAAGCCTTTAATCTTAAGGTTCTAAAAAACCCTGTCTTAGGGGAGATCATTCTCATGTTTTGGGAGATCCATGCAATCCATGGATACCCTAGGAAGGAGGAACCATCAGTTAATCCTTAGTGATATATATCAAACTTTTTTGGATGAATTGTGTCAACATATAAAGTTACACCATTCTTTTTTTGTCCTAATATTCATTATAAACAAATAAATAGATATAAGTTTTTTTTAGATTTTGGTATTATATTTAAATCTATTTAGAATAAAGTTATATATAAAAAACCATTATCTGGTATCAGAGCTTATCTATCAATTTTTGTTTTGGTTTTTTAATGAAAATAGATAACTATAAGAATTATTTTTGCAGGTACCATAGTATAACCTCATTTAAAATTGACATTTAAATTATTGATTTCAAACTATCATGGCAGATTATACCTAGAAATGAGAATAATATTATAAATTTTATGAGAATATTCCATAGTCCAAGTGAATGGGTATTTTGGGAATTGATATAAAATTGGTAAATATATAGCATCATCAGATGGTGGCCTTATGTCATGGTTGGGAGATCACTCTTCCATAGAGGATTTCACCATGAAGACCGAAATAGCATTCTATAGTGCCCAATATATTCTTAAAATTATAAATTTATATCCAAAACAACTTGGCTAAATTGAATAATATAATTCAATTTACATAATATTATGTTAACCTAAAACTGATTCTCTGAAATAGTAGAAGGCTAACCCGGAATGAATTTCCAGGAACTCCTAGTCCATGAAAAATGGCAGGGTTAATCCAAAATGAATTCAATCAAAAATTTATTCTCTATGTCATAGAATAAGACATTTTGAGTATAATTTTAAATAAAAGTATATTTTTGTTAAAATTATCAAAAAACTTCATCATCATAGGCCTTAGGTAGAGGATTTAAATAGAACAAAAAAAATTGGCATATGTGATCTAGGTTTAAAGTGATTTACATTATGAATAGTTGAAACGATGTTTATTCGTTAAAATAATTTGAAATATACAATTATTTATACTTATTTATGAACTCTTAATAAATTTAAATATAAAATTTTTATATTAAGTCCTAATTTAGAAAATTATTTTAACCATTCCAAAAGGGTGTTTTGGATGATATGGTAAAAGGTCTAAATAAACAAATATAATATATATATATATATATATTATAACAGCCTAGGTAATGATAAAAGAAATAATTTTATTTTATTATTAATATTCATAAATTTAATTTTTGAAATTTATGTTTATTATAATAATATTAGAAAATTATTCAACCAAAAGAAGACAAAATTATTTCTAACCAAATTTGGTTTTCAAGCATTATATGGTTTTATTTAAAAATATAATTTCAAATTTTATAATCTTAATTTTAAATTCAAAAATTATATTATTTTTTAATTCATCATGTCAAAATTATATTTGGATGAATTTTTGATAATTTTATAAAAAGTTTTATTTTTCAAATGAATAGTGTAAATATAATATTTATTGAATTTTTTTTTCATTTCAAGCATTTAAAAAGTTTAATTTTGTTTTAAAATGTTTTAAAAGTAAAATAAATTCATTTATATTATTAATAATCTAATTATGTTCATTGGAATCAATTTCATGCTTGATTTTTGTATAAAAACCTTTTATACTTAAAAAGACATTTTTTTCTGAAAAAAATTGTTTTTCTTCGCATTTTGTGGGTTTATTTTTAAATTAAATTATAAAAAAAATTAATTGAATTTTACAAAATAGATTAAATATTTATTTTCCGAATAATGAATATCATATAATAATTTCAACTTAATTTTTGGTTATAATTAAATTTCAAAATAGTAAAAATATGTTACCAAAGTTAAGGTTAAAATAGGGTTACTAGGGTGTTAAAGAAAAGTGATCAAGGTTAAAATGAAATAAAAACTTATAAAAATACAATTTTATGGAAATTTGTATACCCTATCTCCTATAATATTTTTAAATTGTCCATTTTGGATCCATTTTACTTGAGTAATACCATAATATATTTTAATATTTTTAAAAATTCCTAGTGTGTCCTATCTACCACTTATAAAAAGACACCACCTGTCCTATTATATCCACACATAAAAATCCATTTGGTTTATAAAATAAATAAAAAAATAATTTCATTAAATCTATCACCATCTTATAGAGGTACTATATGTAAAACCCCAGGTAAATAAAGAATATGAAATTTTCATATTTATCAATATTTGTGAATAAAATGTTAATATTACTTTAAAGGTAATGTTATGCTCGATGGCATTCCCAATACGCAACAATGAGTTTCTTTGAAATCTTACGTTGCCTAATAATAATAAAATAATATTATTTTAAATGGTAGTAAATTCCTAGCTGTTGTAATGGCGAGAATGAACAGAACTAACTACAAAGCCATTATTTATGTTTGTTAAATATTTTAACAATCACCCAACAAATGATAGAGGCTTAAATTGAGAATGAATCCAATTTTAAGCATAAATATGCTAATATTCTTTAAAAGGTCGATAAACCGCCTTTTGATGGAGAACCCTTTTTAAATATAATTTTTTTTCAATTTTATATGTTATATTGACAAAATAAAATCCTACTTTAGAATCAAGACACCAAAATTTACTTTGTGTAAATTTTTTTTATTTTTCTGATAAAGTTCATTTTTAATGAATAGTGAAAATGTTGTATTTTAATTCAAAACCTCCTTGTATTTTAATTTATTTATATGGTCATATTATATTTTTAATTGGTTTTAAAATTTAATTAAAATATATTTTTACCATTTAATCCAATGGTGGTCATTGGAATTAATTTCACTTTGAAATTGGACACAAACAAGTGTCAATTTTTTGATAGATATTGTTTCTTAAAACACACTATTTGTTTTGACAGCGGGAATTAATTATAAAATTAATTAATGCAACTTATATGTTATGAATTTGGTAAAATGGACATCATTTTTGAATTTGTAATATCAAATATATCTTAGGATGAATTTTTGGTATTTTTCTCAAAAACATCAATTTTTGATGAATAGTGAAACCACTAAGTGGTAGTTAAAAAATAGATTTTTCATTTAAATGAAATTTTACCACTTCTATGATTTGAATTTCGAAAATCTTACATACATTGTTGTCATTAGTAAGTAAAATGTGGTTCAATGAGATGAAAAAAACTTTTGATGAATAGTAACTTTTGAGTTTTATTAATCGCGATTAGAGGTAATTAGTGTAATTTAAGGTAAAAATAATGTTATAATAATATGAAATTACCTTTAAACATGTCCTACCCTTATTGGATTAGTGATGGCCAACCAAGAAAATCCATGGGTCAACTTGTAGACCTCATTGAGGCACTTGGGTAATAAAATGACATTAATAACTTTTTATTTAAAGTTAAAATAAAAATGTCACAAACATGTATTGTTTTACTAAAACAATTTTTACATGGGGTTATATAAGTTATATTTTTGACTATAAATAATCATTAGAAATATAAAAATATATCCTACATCATGATATTTTTATTTATAATTTTTAGACATTAAATAAATAAATTTATTTATGACACCATGATGATGCAGCGATTACTTCATTAATGAATGATTTAAATAAAATGAAAAGATAAGGTAAAATCTAAAAATTAAACTTTTAAATAACCTATTTTATGGGTATATTTCGAACCATTATCACCTTATCCTAGATATATATCTTTCTGGGACCTTTAAATCCAAAAATCATTTTATAATAAAGTAACATTTTATAACATTCCAAGAGTGTCCCTCCTCCCTCTTATAAAAGGTCCCCACCTCTACCCCCTTACACACACCTCTCAGGCCCTTGGGTCATCCAACCCCTACTCATATTATCTCTCCACATCCCTCTATTTATCCTAGAAGCCTTACCTTATGCAAAAAGCTCTTTAAGAAACCCTTTTGGTTCAAACCAAGGGGAGTTACCCGATTTAAAGGTAATGTTTTCTCTTATGTTCTTTTGTTTTATTTTTCTTCTCCAACCCCATAAACTCTTTTTATTCATTTTTTTTGTAACAAAAACAGTATCTTAAATATACTAGGATGTTTTTATGGGAATTATTCTAGCTATACTTACACACACCTCTGTATAATGGTTAAAGAACATACAGTTTCTGGGGATGGCGAATTACTGCCTCACGAAACGATGATTGTTCAACCATCTTTTAACACCTCTCATGGTGGCCATTAAGATGCCACTCTATTTATATATTATATATATTAAGTTTATGTTTTCATTATGCTTATTTATTTTTCATTTTTGTCATACCTTTATGGTTTCTATAATGGGTAAATGTGATAATTTCATTTTAGGAAGTGCGGACTACCGCCCCCTCAAAGTGATTTGAATCGTTAATGACATATGTGGGATTAATAAAGGATGGAGTTAATGATGTTATATATTATATTATACTATAATTATAATATACCTATGTATAATTATGTTTTCATTCCTTTAATATATGAAATAGAAATGAAAGTAGCGTTCATGCGTACGTACGGATTACCGTCTCCATGAACGGTGCATTTCATTTCTTATCTCCAAATGTTATGTACTATTATAAGTACATATATATTATGGATATATATTATATATATTACATCTAAATTATGAATATCATTCTGTAATTATAATATATATATCTATCATTTAGTTTTAATTCCACTAATATGACAAAGAAATGAAAGAAGTGTTCATGCATACGTACGGCCTACCGTCTCCATGAACGGTGCATTTCATTTTTTATCTCCAAATGTTATGGAATATTATAAAATGAATATATACGGGATATATATGATATTTAAATCATTAATACTATTCTGGATATGATTTACTTATAACTACATGGACAATTCTTTTCAAACAAGTTCATTTTTGACTCATGTACCGAACATCGACAAAAACGTATGATATGAACTCACATAACTAACTAATTACTATAACATTATAATATGTGATATGAATTGAATAATAAAATTTAAATGAGGTCCTTAATAAATTATAAACTGACCAATGTTTATTATTCAGGAATATAAATAAACAAACAAGACAAGTCGGACTTGAGGTAAAGGATCTGACCTCTCTCTTTCTTTTCAAGTACTCTCTTTTATGTCATTTATTTTATGCTCCATGTTCTTATGTTGGAGTATGTTATTTTATATTCGCCTTATTTTAATTTTAATTTTAATATTATGATAGACCCCCTCTTACTCTCATTAATTCATTTTAATAATTTTTAAGAGGCGTCGTTAGGCTGCCGAATTTTTGTAAGGGGATTTCTTATCTCACTTTTAATTCCTTGAGATTTCCATTGTTTTCAACTTATTTATTGCATGTGGTGTATTTTGTACTGACACATGTTATCATGATTCTATTTATATTCATGGTATTCAGATATTCATTTGGTTTTTATTATCTTTTGGTCATTCGACTCGATTTATTACAACATGGTAAGGGGTTTTTATCTCACTTTTATTCCCATGAGATTCATGTTATATCTGTCACTATCTCCTTTGAGTGGTGCATGTACTGCCTATTATTATACTCTTTGTGTAATATACATTCATTTATGGGTATTTACATCAACATTGTATGGTCTTTCTTTCATGGGGTGTACGTTTCGAAAGTTACCCAAATCGGTAAGGGAACCGTTCACCCTCTTATTTTTAAAAGACTTATTTTTGTTAGGTCTTTTAATTTTCATATTATTATGTTGGGATATGTTATTATATATCCTTATTTCTATAAATGTTATGTCTAGGTGATGAGATACCCTTTTTATCTCTCATCATTTCATTTTCTGAATTTTAAAGTGATGCTGTTAGGCTGTCAAATTTCTGTAAGGGAACTTCTTAACCCAATTTCAATTCTTTGGGTTAAACCTCTACTTCTTGATTATGTCATACTATGAATATTTGTGGATGACCTCTGATTGTTTTACACTTAATATCCTCTTATATTGGGTGTATTTATATTTTTCACACATAATTATGTAATAGATTTATCCATAATCTAAGGATGCCAACTTTGTAAGGGACTTCGTCTCAATCTCATTTCATTGAGGCATATTTTGTTTTAATACAAGACTTTATTTTATATGATATATAAACACCTTTGAATTTTCATTTCATTCAAAGGGAATCTTTTTCTACAAAGCATTTTACTAAACTATAAAAAGGAATGTTTCTTTTAACGTAAGAGGGGACAACGACCTTTTCGCCGCCACGAGTATTATTTGATCTTTGGCTTCCTCAACAATCTGTAATGTTATTAAAAGAAAATAAATACCATATAATCTTTTATGTATTTTAGTATTGAAAATTGTTTTGATAATGGATTTTTTATTTCAATATATTTAAGTGATATAGTTTTATTGAAATGTGGAAATGTTTTCTTTCCTTTATATTTGTTTTATATCTTATGATTTTATAATGGTACTTGGACATTTGACGGATAGTTACTTGATAAACCAAATGACGGGTGGTGTCGTGAATACCAGGACGGGTGGTTATGTTATAACCTCCAATTCATTGGGTATGGAAGTCGGCCTTATGGCTATTCTATTTAGTGATATGTGTCGAAGCTGACCGTATGGTTATTCCATTTAAGTATATTTATGTCCCAAGTTACCTTTATATGTTATGTGTTCTTTAGATGGGTTTTATGGTAATATTTTGGTTACAAAAGGTTAAGTACTGATCTTTTATTCATTGAATATTATTTACTACTTCATAAAGGTTAAAAGTATTACTTATGATAAAGTATTCATGATTTACTTATTGTTTTGAAAAACTAACAGTTTTCATTCTTTGTGTATCCTTTAATGGGATTTTTATGCACATCCCAAGTTTTTGAAATGTTTTCCACAGGACTTAAAGATGAATAGTTTCAAGGACGAGATCAAGGAAAGACATGTTATCTAAAACATAAAACTAGACATGTTTCTTTTTAAGAATTTTTATTTTATAAAAAAATGGAAACTTAGAAGAAGTGTCTACGTTGTAATCTTTTGAGATGTAATAGTTATGTCCTAATTCTCTAAAACTCTAAACCTGAAAAGATCCTCTATGTGAATTATTCATTTAATTCATGATTGTTGAATGTTTTAAGGCCAATTCCTTATAGTTGGTATTAGATCTCGGTTTAGATAACTTTAGAAGTTAGGGTATTTTTTAGGCATGAGTGACATTAACATAATGGTTAGGATTTCAGAAAGAGTCATAGTTTTAGATAAAGTGAATGAGTTTAAGATAACATGAATAATTATATTTTATTATTTTATTATGATTCTAATGATATACTCACACTGACCTTTTTTGTTTTAGTAAATGGCTGGATCTAGCAGGAACCAAAGTAACAGTGGATGTGAAGAAAACTGTGACGGTTTTCTGAAAGAACAACTGAATGATATGGGAGCTGTAATGAGAACTCTTGTGGTTTTTCTCAACCAAATATCAGGAGTCATGATTAACCACTTGAACCTTGGTGAGTTATCTAATGCATCATTTATGAGATAACCAACCCGATGTGGAAGTTTAGGTAATAATTATAAAGGTAACCATTAGGGTTTATATGATCATTACTTTTGAGGTTATTATGGGTTACTATATGTTATGATGGAAAATGAAAGGCATGATATAAACTTGAGGTTAAATTTTTTTATGGTTATTTTTGAAGATTTTATCTCTTTTTGGGAAATGTTTTAATAATTATACAGTTTTGGAAAAAGGACAACACGCAGACCGTGTGACAACCCATCGCGTCGGAAGAAGCTGCGGGAATCAAACCCACAACCATAGTGCGACTGGTTTTTATCGCCTACCACTGGACTACATGAATTCCCTGGTTACTTTGACTAATTCTTTTTAGTAAGAATATTTTATGAATCAGGAATAAGTTTATTTTGGGTTATCTATGGAAATGATTAACCAACTATGGAGGATATGTGATTAGGTTAATTACGTTTCAATATGATACTTTAAGAGTAACTGATGTTATTTGTAGATAAATGTTAAGATTTACCTTGGAAGACTATGTGATTAAATCCTTCATATATTTGGGTTTCAATCTTAGTTTGGATTACTTTGAATAATTTTATGGATAACTATTTTTTTTAACGGTCTTTGATGAACTTTGGGTTTTGTTTGACAAATTTTGAAGATTAAGAGTAGTTTTTCTTTTTGTAAAATATTATCTTTTTTTTTGAGATTATCTGATCTAATACTAAAAATTTTGGTTTTGGTTAAGGTCTAAAGACATGGGAAATATATAGTTCATCTTTTATGGATTATGTGATTCTCTAGAAGTTTATTTTAGTGCTCTTAAAGAAAACAAGTCATCTTGAATACTCATCGTTTGGAGAAAATATGAGTTTGTGTTAGAAATATAGTAAAATATGAAAGTCTACATAAAAAAGTGAGTATATTTCCTTATGTTTTAGTTAACCTCATAAATAAATTCCTCAATGAAAATTAACTTAAAACAAAAACGTTGTATGTTAACTTTTCCTACTAGGGAATCAAATACTGTTTAACCTATCACAAGTTTGTGATTTTCTGGTGGTTAACTTTCTACTAAACATGTTTTCTATCACTCTCCATCAGAACATGACCCTTTGTTTTCTCTTCCATATCCATGTTTTCCTACATGGAATCCTAGTATAGGTTAACTCGGGTGACCTTTGTACTTCTCTTTCTTTCTTTTAAAGAGACATTTTAATTGACTCATTTTCCGATGTGGGGATTTCAATGAAGTTTCCGAGCCCAATTTTAAAATTGTGAGGACGCAATTCCCAAAAGGGGGGAAGGATGTAACACCCCAAGTAAATAAAGAATATGAAATTTTCATATTTATCAATATTTATGCATAAAATGTTAATATTACTTTAAATGGAATGTTATGCTTGATGGCGTACCCAATACGCAACAACGAGTTTCTTTGAAATTTTACGTTGCACAATAATAATAAAATAATATTATTTTAAATGGTAGTTAACGCCTAGCCGTTGTAATGGCGGGAATGAACAGAACTAACTACAAAATTATTATTTATATTTTTTAAATATTTTAACAATTACCCAATAAATGATAGAGGCTTAAAATGCTAATGATTCCAATTTTAAGCATAAATATTCTAATATTCTTTAAAAGGTCGATTAATTGCTTTTTTATGGAGAACCATTTTTAAATCTACTTTTTTTACAATTTTATATGTTATATTGAAAAAATAAAATCCTTCCTTAGAATCAAGATATAAAAATTAACTTTGTGTAAATTTTTTTTATTTTTTCGATAAAGTTCATTTTTTAATGAATAGTGAAAATGCAGTATTTTAATTCAAAACCTCCTTTTAGTCTAATTTATTTATATGGTCAGATTATCTTTTTAATTGGTTTTAAAGTGTAAATAAAATATATTTTTACCATTTAATCCAATGGTGTTCATTTGAATTAATTTCACTTTGAAATTGGACATAAACAAGTGCCAATCTTTTGATAGATATTATTTCTTAAAAACACGCTATTTGTTTTGACAACATGAATTAATTATAAAATTAATTAATGAAACTTCTATGTTATGAATTTGGTAAAATGGAAATAATTTTTTAATTCATAATATCAAATATATCTTAGGATAAATATTTGGTATTTTTCTGAAAAACATCAATTTTTAAAGAATAGTGAAACCACTGAGTAGTAGTTAAAAAACAGATTTTTCATTTAAATGAAATTTTACCGCTTCTGTGATTTGAATTTCAAAAATCCTACATACATGTTTGTAATTATTAAGTAAAATGTTGTTCAATTGTATGAGAATAACTTATGGTGAATAGTAACTTTTGAGTTTTGTTAATCACGATTAGAGGTAATTAGTGTAATTTAAGGTAACAATAAAGTTATAATAATATGAAATTACCTTGACACTTGTCATAACCTTATTGGATGAGTCATGGCCGACCATGAAAATCCATCGGTCAACTTGGGGACCCCATGGAGCCACTTGGGTAAGAAAATGACATTAATAAATTTTTATTTAAAGTTAAAATAAATATGTCACAAACATGTATTGTTTTACTAAAACAATTTTTACATAATGTTATATAAGTTATATTTTTTACTATAAATATTCATTATAAAGATAAAAATATTTCCTACATCATGGTATTTTTTTATAATTTTTATACATTAAATTATTAAATTTATTTATGACACCATGATGATGCAGCAATTACCTCATTAATGAACGATTTAAATAAAATGAAAAGATAATGTAAAATCTAAAATTAAACTTGTAGAAAACCTATTTTATGGGTGGATTTCGAACCCTTATCACCTTATCCTCAAAATATTTCTTTTCGGGACCTTTAAAATCCGAAAAGAATTTTATAATAAAGTAACATTTTATAACATTCCAAGAGTGTCCCTCCTCCCTCTTATAAAAGGCCCCCACCTATACCCCCTTACACACACCTCTCAAGCCCTTGGCTCGTCCAATCCCTACTCATATTATCTCTCCACATCCCTATATTAATCCTAGAAGCCTTACCTCAGTTATAAATCTCTTCAAGAAACCCTTTTGGTTCAAACCAAGGGGAGTTACCCGATTTAAAGGTAATGTCTCCTCTTATGTTCTTTTGTTTTATTTTGCTTCTCCAACCCCATAAACTCTTTTTATTCCTTTATTTTGTAATAAAAACAGTATCTTCAATATAATAGGATGTTTTTATGAGAATTATTCGATCTACACTTACACACACCTCCGTCTAATGGTTAAAGAACATATTGTTTCCGTGGATGGCGAATTACTACCTCACGAAACGATGATTGTTCAATAATATTTTAACACCTATCATGGTGTCCATTAAGATGTAACTATATTTATATATGATATATATTATTTTTATGTTTTCCTTATGCTTCTTTATTTTTTATTTATTCCATACCTTTATGGTTTCCATAAGGGGTAAACGCGATAATTTCATTTTAGGAAGTGTGGACTACGGCCCCCTCAAAGTGATTTAAATCGTTAATGTCATATGTGGGATTAATAAATGATATAGTTAATGATGCTATATATTATATTATACTGTAATTATAATATACCTATGTATAATTTTGTTGTCATTCCATTAATGTATTAAATAGAAATGAAAGTAGCGTTCATGCGTACATACGGATTACCGTCTTCAAGAATGGTGCATTTCATTTCTTATCTCCAAATGTTATGTACTATTATAAGTACATATATATAATGGATATATATGATATATATTACATATAAATGATCAATATCATTCTGGAATTATAATATATATATCTATCATTTATTTTTAATTCCATTAATATGACAAAGAAATGAAAGAAGCGTTCATGCATACGTACGGCCTACCGTCTCCAAGAACGGCGCATTTCATTTTTTATCTCAAAATGTTATGGAATAGTATAAAATGAATATATACTAGATATATATGATATTTAAATCATTAATACTATTCTGGAGATTATGTACTTATAACTACATGGAAAATTATTTCCAAACAATTTCATTTTTGACTCATGTACCGAACATCGACAAAAACGTCTGATATGAACTCACATAATTAACTAATTATTATAACATTATTATATTTGATATAAATTTAATAATAAAATTTAAATTATTTCCTTAATCAATTATAAATTTACCAAATTTTTTTATTCAGGAATATAAAGAAATGAACAAGACAAGTCGGACTTGAGGTAAAGGATCCGACCTCTCTCTTTCTTTTCAAGTACTCTCTTTTATGTAATTTATTTTATGCTCCATGTTCTTATGTTTGAGGATGTTATTTTATATTTAAAAAACTGTAATTTTTATTTTCATATGATGAGATACCCCTTATTACTCTCATCAACTCATTTTAATAATTTTTAAGAGGCATTGTTAGGCTGCCAAATTTTTGTAAGGGGATTTCTTATCTCACTTTTAATTCCGTGAGATTTCCATTGTTTTCCACTTATTTATTGCATGTGGTGTATTTTTTACTGCCATATATTATCATGATTCTATTTATATTCATGGTATTCAGAGATTCATTTGGTGTTTATTATCTTTTGGTCATACGACTCGATTTATTACAATGAGGTAAGGGGTTTTTATCTCACTTTTATTCCCATGAGATTCATGCTATATCCGTCACTATATCCTTTGAGTGGTGTATTTACTGCCCATTATTATACTCTTTGTGTAATATAATTTCATTTATGGGTATTTACATCAACATTTTGTGTTCCTTATTTCATGGGGTGTACGTTTCGAAAGTTACCCAAATCGGTAAGGGAACCTTTCACCCTCTTATTTTTAAAAGACATCTTTTTGTTAGGTCTTTTAATTTACATATTCATATGTTGGGATATGTTCTTATATATCCTTATTGTTTTAAATGATATTTCTAAGTGATGAGATACCCTTTTTATCTCTCATCATCTCATTTTCTGAATTTTAAAGTGACATCGTTAGGCTGTCGAATTTCTGTAAGGGAACTTCTTAACTCAATTTAAATTCTTTGCGTTAAACCTCTACTTCTTGATTATGTCATACTATGAATATGTGTGGATGACCTATGATTTTTTTACACTTAATATCCTCTTATATTGGGTGTATTTATATTTTTCACACATAATTATGTAATTGATTTATCCTTAATCTAAGGATACCGACTTTGTAAGGGACTTCGTCTAAATCTCCTTTCATTGAGGAATATTTTGTTTTAATATAAGAATTTCTTTTATATGCTGTATAAACACCTTTTAAGACTCATTTCATTCAAAGTTAATCTCTTTCTATGAAGCCTTTTACTAAATGAAAAAAAAGGAATGTTTCTTTTAACGTAAGCGGTGACAACGACCTTTCCTCCGTCGCGAGTATTATTTGATCTTTGGCTTCCTCAACAAGCCGTAATGTTTTTAAAAGAAAATAAATACCATATAATATTTTATTTATTTTGGTATTGAAAATGGTTTTGATAATGGATTTGTTATTTCAATATATTTAAGTGATATATTGTGATTGAAATGTGAAAATTTTTTCTTTCCTTTATATTTGTTTTATGTCTTATGATTTTATAATGGTACTTGGACATTTGACAGGTGGTTACGTGATAAACCAAATGATGGGTGTTGCTGTGAATAATAGGATGGGTGGTTATGTTATAACCTCCAATGCATTTGGTATGGAAATAGGTTTTATGGATACTACATTTAGTGATATGTGTGGAAGTTGACTGTATGGTTATTCCATTTAAGTATGTTTATGTCCCAAGTTACCTTTATATGTTATGTGTTCTTCATATGGGTTTTATGGTAATATTTTGGTTACAAAAGGGTAAGTAATGCCCTTTTCTTTAGTGAAGAGTATTTACTACTTAATAAAGGTGAAAATTATTACTTATGATAAATTATTCATGATTTACTTATCGTTTTGAGAAACTA
This sequence comes from Viscum album, assembly GCA_963277665.1. NCBI lineage: Eukaryota > Viridiplantae > Streptophyta > Magnoliopsida > Santalales > Viscaceae > Viscum > Viscum album. Next base: position 280,017,951 of record OY728127.1, read on the forward strand.
ACAGTTTTCCTTATTTGTGTATCCTTTTCTGGGATTTTTATGCTCATCCCAAGTTTTTGAAATGTTTTCCACTAGACTTAAAGATTAATAGGGTCAAGGGTGGTATCAAGTAAATACATGCTATCTAAAACATAAAACTATACATGTTTCTTTTTAATAGTTTTTATTTTATGAAAAAATGGAAACTTAGTAGAATTGTCTACTTTGTAATCCTTTGAGATGTAATTGTTATGTCCAAATTCTCTAAAACTCTAAACCTGAAAAGATCCTTTATGTGAATTATTCATTTAATTCATGATTATGTAATGTTTTAAGGCTAGGTCCTTATACTATATTTCATAGAATACAAACTTTAGAGAGTTTAAGTTGTTAAGAAAATGAGGTTTTTCGAAGAAGATGTATAATTTTTAACCAAATATTTTAGTTTAATTTTGTATGATACCTCATTAAAAAAATATTATAACAAATGTGATATAATATATATTTATATAAAACAAACTTATATATTATTAAAAATTATAACATTTTTCATGTGTTTGTGTGGATTACCACCTCCACGAAGCGATGTGATTCATTTTTCGTCATTCTATCACATAAATTGTATATATAATTGTATATAAATATATAATATTATATTTATGATATAATAATAATTATTTAAAAATAAAATTATACTTACCTTCTTCCCTTCATGTTCATAGAAAAATGGAAACATTTCTCATGCGTACATACAGCCTACCATCTCAATGATTATAACATAATTCATTTTTCATAACCATATTACATAGTTGGTTACAAAAGTGTAATTAATTTATAAAAATGAAAATTATACAATGATTATTATTATTGATATTTTTGAATAATTCCATCTTTTACCAATGTCAACATACCGAATTCATTTTGATATTATGAATCAAACATCCTCAAAACACCTCATATGGACTTAATTGATTAATTAATCAATTATTTCATTAAAATAAATTAAATATATGGTTTAATAATAATGGTTTATTCCTGGAAAATGTTCTTAATAAATTAAATGATTTATTATATAATATATAAATAATTTATGTCACAAATAGGACTCACAACAAGGGATGTTTTACCATAAAACCACCTTTTAAATGTTTTAAAAATTAATTTTATAAATATTTATCATCGATGTCTCTATTAATAAAATTATTATATGAATGTATTTATATGGAAATAAATTAATTATAAATTAAATTTTATGTCTCTTTTTACTTTCTTTCAATAGTTTTCAAAATAAATCTTTTTACGTGTTTTATAGGGAATGTTTTAAAAAAGGGGACAAAGGAATGTTCTATTTTAACATATATAGTATCAATGACCTTTCCTACCATCATAAAAAGTATATGATATTTTTATTCCTATAAAACTCCTCCATCATTTCTTTAAATAAAAAACACTTCTTCCCTTTATTTTTATATTTTTAAAAAAATTAAATTAAATAGATATTTTTATATCTAAAAATGTTTTTCTTCTTGGTAAAAAGAATATTTTTATGAGTATAATGATGGAAATGAAATCATTCATGTGTTATGATTATGTTAGGATTATTGGTCATTAATTATGATGGTGGGTAAGCCTAATATAGCTCAAGATGACTCGTGATCCCAATATACCTCATGATAATGGGAAAGATTAGTATAGATATCTAATGAATTGGGTAAAGAGAGAGAGTTGACCAATTATATGTTTCTCATAAGAGATTATTGGATCTTACCAAGTAGATTATTTTTTTGTAAGAGTGATTATAATAGTGATATATAAATTATTTCCCAAGTTACCAACATGATTAATCTATTATATCTATGGTTTTTATAGAAATATGATGATTTTACAATGTAATATAATGTTCTTTAAGTTTCAAGTAAATTTTATGCTACTTATTAAGGGTGAAATGTATAACTTTTTGAAAAAGGTTCCATGGGGTTTTCAGGATGGTAAAGAAATCATTATGAGATTTATTTTTTCTTTATGATTTCTTATGAAATGTTTTATGAATTGTTTTTGTACTAATGATTATTTCTTGTGTAAGAAAATGTTTATTTTGAGTTAAAATTTTATTATAAAAAATGAATATTTTTGTAATGAGTATTCATGGACTAAAATATTTATTTTTTTCATTTTATATATCCCTTACTAGGATTTTTGTTCTCATCCCGTTTTTTTAAATTTTATTCATGGGTTTTTATGGATGAGTAGTGATAAGGATGAGGTCAAGATAAAAATTATGTAGATATTTCATGAAAAGAAAACTTTTTTATCTTAATGGTTTTGTATTGTGGGAAGAATGGATAGTGAGTGAAAGTTTTCAATTTTTGATGTAATATGTTATTATGTAAGGGAGGTGGACAATTTCTATAAAAATATAAACCTAAAAGCTCATTGGGAATGTAATAAAATGAATTCTTGTCAAAAGATTCAATTTATGTATTATTTAAGTTCGGGTATTTACAGTTCTTATCATAATGAAGGTTTAGATAATTTCATAGGTTATGATAACGTAAGTAAATACCCTTATGATATTATAATTTATTATTATCATGATATATCATTTTTATATTACCATGTTACTTTATCTAAAACATGTCTATTAAAAATGGATTTCCATAGAAGAAATAGGGAAGATAGAGTATTAAGGAACCAAGAGGAAAATACCCTTCCAAATCAGTAACCTGGAATGGTTGAAATGGGAACTGAGTAGGTTTTCACTATGATTGATTAGTTGAAATACAATTTAAATATTGATGGAATCCATTATATATAATAACCAGATAAATCATAGAGGAACATTTCAGCAATGAATAATTTTACGAGACAATGCCCTCTAGAATTCATTGGATCTTCAGACCCAATGGTAGATGAGGGATGGATTAAAGATATGGAAACTATATTTAAATTCACAATTAGTTTGGAGCATCAAAAGGTAACTCATTATATGTATCATTTTGGTGGTGAAGTTGATTATTGGTGGTCAGTGGTAGAGAATATAATAGAAAGAGAAGAGATTCATGCCTTAAGAAGTATTTTCTTATAGTTTTTTGATGTAGGATTGAAAATAAATTCATAGAATTGAGGTAGAAGGAGGAAGATTCAGTAGCTTTGTATGAATAAAACTTCACCTGATTGGAAAGGTATGAACCCAATTGTATTTGGGATCTTGATAGTAAAATTAATAGGTTTTAATTAGGATTATATCCAATGTACCAAAGATCATTGACCTATTATAAATTTATAATTTATGAAAAACTTTTTCAATTAGATGAGAAGGTAGAAATAGATATTTACAAAGATCATGTGTCCAATGACAATGAGAAATAAAAGAGTTATTGATGGTAGTAAAGTGGGAATAATTCATTAATAAATCTAAATGAAATAAAATGAAGTTTTTAGTTTGTGATAGTTGTGGTAAAAATCACCATGGGGAAAGACTTTTAAAATCATGAATGATGGTAATAAAGAATACTATAAGCATAAGGGTTGGTTAAAATAATTTTCAAATACTTTGGTAAATTTTAGGACATCATATGAAGTGGTAAAAATTATATTACTTGTTTATTTGGTTTATTCTAATTTCTTGATTAATTCTTGGTCTACACATTCTTTCATTTTTTAGAAATTTATGGGTAAAATAAAAATTTCACCTCAATAATTGAATTTAATACTTTTGGTAAAAATTCCTGGGGGTAGTATTAAATAAAATAATAATTTAAAAATATATTTCTATTGTCATATATGATAGGGTTTTCCTTGCAAACCTTTTTTCTTTCCCATTGTAGAATTTTATGTTATTCTAAGTATGGATTGGCTTTTAGTTTGTCATGCAAAGATAGATTGCATAGATAAAGAATTTATTTTTAAAAATGAGTTTCAATTTGTATATAAGAATGAATTTATACCTTTGATAACATTTCAAGAATCTAAGAAACTATTAAAATATAGAAATTAAATTTATCTTACTCATATTGTTGAAAATAATGGAACTATTCAAATTAATGATGTGTCGATAGTAAAAGAATATCTTGTAGTTTATTTATGTGTTTCCGAGTATTATATATGAATAAGAATTAAAATTTAATATTGTTTCATTGCTTTATTATAAGAAAATTTGAAAATCACCTTATCAAATGGAATAAGTAGAACTTTTGGAATTGAAAACATAGTTACAATAATTTCTTGATAAAGTTTTCATTCATCCTAGTACTTCACCATGGGGTGATTCTATTTTATGTATAAAAAATACAGATTGTCCCATGAGTCTTTTCATTGATTATATATAATTTAATAACATCACTTTTAATAATAATTATTCATTTCCTCGTATTGACGACTTTTTTATCAGCTCCTCGGAGATCAATATTTTTCAAAGGTTGGTCTTAGGTATGGTTACCATCAGCTTAAGGTAAAGTAAGGTGGAATCCCTAAGATATCATTTCATACAAGGTATATACATTATCAGTTTTCAATTATTCTCTTTTATTTGTTGAATTATCCATCTATATCCATGGATCTAATGAAGATTGTTTTCCAGGAATATTTTGGAAAATTTTCTATAGTGTGTATTGATGATATTTTGGTTAATTCTAGAAGTTATTAGGATCATGAAAAACATCCAAGGATTGTTATAAAAAAATTGAAATAAAAGAAGTTATATTTTAATTTTATTAAATTTTATTTTTAGTTATAGTATATTTCATTCCTTGTATATATAGTAAATAAATATGGCATAATATTTGATTATGAAAAAACTAAAGTGGTTGATGAATGGACAAGACCTGAAAATGTAATTAAAATTCATATTTTTCTTGTATGAGTCTTCTATTTCTAGTGGTTTGTTAGAAATACTTCTTAGTAATCTATACCACTAACCAAGTTAACATGAAAAGGATTTAGGCTCATCTAGATAAATAAATCAATGAATGTTTCTAGGAATTTAAAAGAATAATAGTTAATGATTAAATTTGGTAACCCCCATCTAGAAATGGTTATTTTTTTTATTTGTGTTGATGATTCATTAAAGGGATTGGGTTTTTTTAAAATATGGATGATTGGGTAATTTATTATGCTTTAAATAAATAAAAACCCCATGATAAAAATTATCCTACACATGACCTTGAACTGGAGAGTATAGTTTTTTCTTTAAAAAATTAAAGATACCATTTATATTGAGTAATGTGTAAAATATATAATGATCATAAAATTTTAAATTATATAATTAATCATAAATTTTTGAACATGATATAGAGGTGATGGATGGTATTGATAAAGGATTTTTACTACTAATTCATTACTATCCAAGTAAAGAAAATAGAGTATCAAATTCTTTGAGTTGGAAAGGTAATTCTACATTAACTGTGTTACATTTGGAACATAACTCTTTGGTTAATGATTTGTTAAATTTTTACTTATAAATTATGAATACAATAACTTATTATATTTTTTATAATAAAATTTGATATATATAATTAAGAAAACTCATAAGTAGGGTCATATTTTATAGGAAAATTTAGAATTGGTCAAGAAGGGTAAGTTTCTAGAATTTATTGTTAAAAAACAAGGTGTTTCGAGATTCAGAATAAGGTGATGTGTTTCATGTGACCCACAGTTAAAAAATGAACTATTGATTGAGGCTCATAGATCTCTATTTTTAATTCAAACTAATAGAAAAAAAATTTATAGAGACCTTCGGGAACATTTCCAGTTGGAAGCAATGAAGAGATATATTCTTAATTTTAATATGAAACGTTTTACTTGTAAACAAGTTAAATCTAAACAAAAATTACTGATAGAGATATTTCATCCATTTCTATTTATAGAATGAAAATGGGAGAATATATCAACGGATTTCATGGTTGTATTACCAAACACATCTTGAGGTAAAAATTTTATTTATGTAATTATTGATCTATTAAATAAATCTATACATTTTCCTCCCATTCAAGATAATATGTCATTAGATCAACTTTCTCAACTTTATGTTAAAGAGATAATTAGATTAAAAGGATAACATATTTACATTGTATATAATCATGATCTCATATTCACCTCTAAATTCTATAAATGAATTTATAATTCATTCGATATTGAATTAAATTTTAGTACATCCTTTCATCCTCAATCTGATGGGCTGTCAGAGTGAATGATTCAGAATTTGGAGGATATGCTTCAAGACAGTTTAATGGATTATCATGGAAGTTGGGATAAACATATAACTCTGGTTGTTTGTTCTTATAATAAAATTTTTCATTATAGTATACATATGACAACTTTTGAGTAATTATATGGAAAGAGATGTCAGACTCTAGCTTGTTGGGATGAAGCCATGGAAAGAAAATTAATGGGACCATAATTTGTATAATATAGTTTGAAAAGTTAGATATGGTTCATTAGAGCATGAGGATGGATCAATGTGGGTATGAAAGTTATACAGATAACCAGTTTAAAGATCTTTCATTTGAGGTAGGAAATCATATTCTTCTTAAAGTATCTCTATGGAAAAGTGTTATGTATTTTTTTAAAAAGGGAAAGTTAAGTTCATAGTTCACTAGACCATATGAAATTATAGACAAGATTGGATTAGTTGATTTTTTATTGGACTTCCCTATATGTTTATCTTATCTACATGACTTATTTCATGTTTTGTTGTTAAGAAAATATGTGACGGATGAATCCCATGTTTTGATCCCTAAAGTAGTTCAGTTGGAAGAAAAAATTTCTTATAAGGAATAGCTAGTATATATTCTTGATCACAAAGGGAAATTGATGAGGAATAAGTGATTTACTAGGTTAATGTTTTCTATAAAAACCATTTGATTGATTATTAAACATGAGAATCAACAAATTCTATGAGGGAAAGATATCCCCACTTGTTTAAATAGCAAGTAAAATTACAAGGAAGCAATTTCCAAAATGGGGAAAGAATGCATAAAACTAGGTAATGTTAAAATAGATCATTTTAATTACTTATTAGTATTAATCAATTAGATTTTATAGATTCATATTCTTTATAATAATATTAATTAATTTTTTAGTCAAAAGGGAAAAAGATTTATTTCTAACAAAATTGGGTTTTCATGCATTATATCCTCCAATGGCATTAAGGCCTTCATTTTTCATTGATTTTTGATAATCTGCCTTTCAAGGGGTGAGGTGGAACCCATACAAGGCCCAAAGGCGTAAGTATTACATGGCCCGTATGCCTTAGAGGAATTCATTGTCTATAGGCTTCAAACATCACATACAACCCAGAATAACTACATGGAACTACTCCTCCCTAGCATCTTCATCATGAAATCAGCTCTCCACCTTCACATGGCTGTTCGGCTAGGCATTCCCGTGCACGCACAGTCTTGTCCCGATGGTAGGTGACATACCCTCTCATTCTTTCAATTCATTTAGCTTTTGATGTGGTGAAATCTCCTTGCTACAGTAACCTGGAAATTTTACCTCCGCATGGATTTGATCCGTGGTCACTTGGATGCACTTACGAAGTCCTTACCAACCGGGCTAAGGCTCATGTGCTTCATGGATTATATGGTTTTATTTAAAATTATGATTTATAAATTTTAAAATTTTAATTTTAAAAAATATAATTTTTTATTTTAATATGTCAAAATTATCTAAAGATTAATTTTTGATAATTTTCTCAAAATTTTTATTTTTCAAATGAATAGTGAAAAATATTATTTTTATTGAACACTATATTTTTGTTTCAAAAAATTATAAAATTATATTTTGTTTTAAAATGGTTTAAATGTAAAATTATATTATATATATTATGAATAATCCAATTAAGGTCATTATAATTAATTTTATTCTTGGTTTTGGTATAAAACAAATTATACTTAAGAAGACATTGTTTCTCGAAAATTGCTTCTACCGGTTTAATTTTAAATTAAATTCTTGCACTTAAATGAAATTAATTTGATAAAATATATTCCATATTTTTAAATATTATAATTAATTTTATTTAACAAGCTCGAATTAATTTTTTTCATAGTTAATAGTAAAAATAGTAAAAATATTTTATCATATTTAATGTTAAAACAGGTTTACTAGGGGTTAAACAAGAATGGTAAGGGTTAAAATGACCTAAAAATTTTTCTAAATACTATTATGTAGTCATATTTTTATCCCAAATAATATAATCATAGTAAAGTTTTATTTTTGGGTCAATTTTACTTGAGTGATACCTTAATATATTTTAATCTTTTGATAAGTTCAAAGTACATCCTCACCCTCACTCATAAAAGGACACCCCCTCTACTCTCCTCTATACATTTCAAAATTAATTTTTTTTGGAAAATAACTAATCTAATTCCTTATTAACATCCCTTCCCATGTTATAGAGGTATTATATTGTACCGAATACCAACCTTATGGGGATTAAGGTGTTAAGAAATGGAGGTATTATGAAGAAGAGGTATAATTTTTAATCGAATGTTTTAGTTTTATTTATTATTAATCCAAATTAAAAAATATTATAATAATTATTATATAATAACATATGAATATCCCATATACTGATATGTTATTATTCTCATGTCTTGACTTTATTATTTCTCCTCATTCATCTAATGGTAAATGAAACCATCGTTCATGTGTACGGTGGACTACCGCCTCATGAACTGATGTAATTTGTTTTCCATCACCGTATCTCATGTATAGTTGTAATGGGGGATTTAAAGTATATATATGATATTCCTGACATAAATTTTATTATTTAATAATAATATATCATCTATTTTCTTACCATTCTATAAATTGAAAAATGATCATGTCAATCATTTCTACATATTGATTACCACCTCCATGAAGCGATGTGATTCATCTTTCATCACTACCTCACAATGATGGTATATATAAGTGTATTTAAAGAGGTGATATGATATTTATTATATAAAAATCACTATATATTGAAAAATTTATACTTACCTTCCTTACCTCACATTCTTTGAAAAATATAAATGTTACTCATGTTTACGTACGGTCTACCATCTCCATCATTGTGACGTAATTTATTTTTCATAACCATAATAAATAGTTAGTTATAGATGTATAATTAATGAATAAAAATAATTATTATTTAATTATTATTATTCTATATATGATGTTATAATGACCTATTTGTCTACGCTCAACAAACCAAATTCATTTTGAAATTATGAATCAAACATCCTCAAACACTTGATGTATACCTAACTGATTAAGTAATTAAATATATCATTAAAATAAATGAAATAAATAGGTTAATGAAAAGATATTAAACCTATAAAATTTCATTGATAAATTAAATAATTCATCCATGTATTTTATTTAGGATTAAAGAATATAAATGACAATTCAAACTCAAGGTAAGGGACACTTTACCTTAGAACCCTCTTTGTAATTGTTTTAACGATTTATTTTATAAATATTTTTATTCCAAGTCCATATTCATAAAATAATTTTGTTAGTGTATTTATATCGACATAAGTTAATTATAATGTATGTTTTATGTCTCTTTTTATTTTCTTTCAAAGGTTTTCAAAAGGAATATTTTTATATGTTTTATACTAAATGTTTTGACAGAGGCCAAAGAAAAATTCTATTTTAACATATATTGTGTCAATGAATTTTCCCAACACAATAACCATTATATGTTATTTAGATTCCTTTATAAGATTAAATTTTTTATTCAAATAAAAAACCTTCTTCCCTTTATTATGGATATTTTTCAAACGTGTTTTAAATTGAATTGATATTTAGATATTCAAAAATGTTTTCCCTATGGGTGAAAAGAATATTTTTATAACTATGATGATGGAAATGAAATATTTCATGTATTGTGATTATTTTATGTTTATTGTAAATTTTTATGATTATGGGTGATCCTCATATAGATCATGATAATGTTTGATGCTGATATAGGTCCTGATGATGGGTGAGATCGATATACCTCTCTAATGAATTGGGAAAAGGTATGGGTAGGTTATTACATTTGTAAGAGTGATTATAAGATTATATTAAAATTATTTCACAATTTAACTACATGATTTATCTATGATTTCTATGGGTATTTACATTGTTATTATGATATTACAAAGTAAGATATTTTCTTAAGTTTAAAGTAAATTTTATGCTACTTCTTAAGGGAGAAATTTATATCTTTCTGAAAAAAATAATTAGTTTTTATTGATTGAAAAGAAACATTAATGAGATTTTTTTTCTTTTAATATTTCTTATAAAATGTTTTATGAAAATATTTGGGTATTAAAGTTGATTTATTGGGTAAGAAAATGTTTATTTTGAGCTCCAAATTTATTATTAAAAAGGAAGTTTTTATAATGAGTATTCAAGGACAAAGAGGTTTCTCTCTTTTTATATGTCACTTATAGTGTTTTTTGTGCTTATACCACATTTTAAAATGTTATTAATATGGTTTTAAGGATGATTAGGGATATGGATGAGGTAAAGATAAAAATTTTGAAGATATTTCAGGAAAATAAAACTTGTTTTATTTTAAAGGTTTTTTATTTTGGGTAAAATGGATACTAAGTTGAAGTTTCCACTTTGTGATGTAATATTTTATTAGGTAAGTTGAAATACCAAATTCTATAAAACAATAAACCAAAAAGGTCTTTGAGAATGAAATAAAATGAATTATTCTCTAAATATTCAATTTAATGATTGTTTAAGTTCAGTTCCTTATATATATAATGATTACCTAATATATGAAATGTATATATTGTTATAAATTTTTTTATAAAGTATATCATGTTTTGGAATATGAAGGATTCCATATCATATGTCTTATAAATTAGTAATATGAAAGAGTTTATATTGTTATAAATATAAATTTTTATATTTATATTTTATGGAGTTTCCATAAATAATACCAAAATTATAAAATTGTTATAATTTATTAACTTATAGATTCTTGATAAATTGTTTATATCATATATAAATTTATGAACTGTTCATTTATATTGTATTATTACATAATTTTTTATTCAGGAATATAAATTTTATATTATGAATTATGATGTTTGATTTAGTTTAAATGTGTTAATATTTTTCTTTAAATTATTATACAAGAATTTAAAGAGTTATATGCTATGAATGATAATTGATTTATATTTTTTCTACCTAAAATTTTCAATATATTAGGTTATGAGATTTAATTAATAACTTGGTTATAGTTTATACATATTAAATTCTTGTATTATGATGTAATTGAGGTATCACTTGAGTAATGAACCATGAGTATAGGGAATTTGGGTCAAACTTCTCACTGAACTGAGATCTTAGTCACTATCTATAAAAGTGGGGGATGCTTACCTATCTCTTCATACTTACGCTTGTGGGGATTGTTGATTTTATATGATTCTAATGCTTTACATGAAATTGATTCATATAATTTATGCATTATCTATGTTTAGATATGTGTAAATATTTTTGGTTTTTAAATTGGGTTAGTAACATAAGATATGAGTTGTGTAAAGATTTGAACAATGATATGGATTAAGCATATTGAATTGGTGGAAGGAATATGGATTCCAAACTAAATAATTAAAAACATGAATACAAGTAAAGGGAATAACATGATATAATATATTGATATTGAATCCCTTTTAAAATATGAAGTGTTATATTAATTCCAAATAATATACTTTTTAAGAAATCAACAGTCCAACTGAGTAGGTTAATGCTAAATGAAGTTTCCCCTAGATTATCATATGTAAAGTAAGTAATGAGGTGACCCTATGAGTTAAGTACCTCATTTTTTTAATTTTATTTGGGAAACACTTATTTTGGAAACCCTTGGGAAGGATAATAGAGGAATAGTATTGAGTTTATCTATATTATGGATTAGGTAAGGAGTGTCCTCTTTAACCATCTAAGAGTCATGTATGATATGATTGGCTTGATGGCATGCCTAAATACAAAAATTGATGAGGATCATGCCAAAGCAGATTCATTACCTAATGAAATATAGATATTTACTATTAGTGAATATGATGAATATTGAAAGTGGTCATCATTTTAATGAGATTAACCATAAATATTTATTTTTTTATTTTTCATAAATAGCTTATTGGTTGACTGGGATCCACACAATTTCTAAATAATAATTTCAAAACCCCACAAAAAAGTCCAAAATTTCAACAAAAAATCACATGCCAAACCAACTATCAGGTATTCATATAAATTCAAATTTCAAACAAAGATTATATACCACCGCATCAGGCTATAAACTGAAAGATGACTTTTTCCTCAAGAAGACAATATAATTGGGTACATTTTTGAATTGGAGAGGCTGAAGATTTAAATTAAGTATTGTTATGGATATGTAATTCACTCTCTTATCATAATTATAAATGTTACAAAATGTGAATGAGTTAACAAAATTTTAACTCATTTTTTTAAAGTGTTAAGGATAGATAAATTTAGCACGATATATCCAAGTTCTGGTTCTTTATTAATAGTACAAGTGGGTAGAAGTGAAAATAGGAAGAAGAAAAGTTTGTTGTGAATCCCAACTATGTTTCTTCGAGTAGCCAAACAATTTATTTGAAACCTAAAGGATTTATCTGGAAGGAGGTGAAATGTTTACATATTGTTTAGAATACTGGAAGGGGTTTTAAGAAACTCCGGGTAATTTCCTTATCAATTATTAATCTCATAGAAATCAATTCTTTAATTTTCATGGGTATATGATATCAAATGTATGATTTACAAATGATGTACATATACAAGAGTTAAAAATAAAGGAAATAATTGGTGGAGAGTTTAGTTTGTATTCAAATATAATATAAAAGGTTTTTATTATGATTATTTGGAATGAAAAAAGAGTATTTGATGATCAGATGGATATAAAAAAGGATTTGTATTTTTATTTTATTTATCTTATATATTAAGATGAGTTGCACATTAATAGAGATTTATTATTTGAAACATGATATGATAGTTTTAACCCAAATGTTTTATTATTCAACAAACTATATAACATGTTTAAAAATAAGATAAGGATAAAAATGTTTCATCTAGGATAAAAGAGTTTATCCAATATATTAGTTAAAATATTAAGGGAAAGAGTTCCCAAAAACTTCAGTTTCTTATTTTAATGAATAAAGTATTCTTTTTGGATAATGATATAAACACATAGAATAATATATAAGATATGGATGTTAGTAGTTTATTTTTAATATATTTTTACTATATTAAAAAAGTTTTATTTCCATGCATAAAGGTGTTTTTTCATCTTATTAAGATATTCTTAAGAGAATATAGTTTCAATGAGGCTAATAGAAGTATATTTGGACTTAGATAATTTCAAGTACATAAAATAAAATATTATTCCTATAAAAAAATCAAATCTAATGAAACTTAATATCCTAAAGAGTTTATGGTATATTGGTAAAGAGAAATGTAAAGTTTTATATTTAGTTATAACAATCAAGTGAGTATCACATTGTATCCAAAAAGAGTTTATGTTATCTTGGTAAAGAAATATTAATATAAATTTTTTAATTAGTTATAAAATGTTCTAAAAGAAAAATTTTAGAAGGAAAATATCTAATGATAATGATGATGATGATAAACATATAAAGATATCTAAGTAGACAATATAAGTTATTAACATTGTAAAATTTTTTAAGTAAAGAAGTTTGAATACTTTGTTCAAGGATTTAAATAGTAGGAATAGGATTATTATGTTTCACAATTATTCAGAAAAAACAATTCTTTATATATATTACTCACTAAAGAGTTTTGTGGGAGGTTTTATTATATGGTCACATAGAAATTTGGAAGTAATTATATAGATATATAACAATGTTAATAAAACCCTAAAGGTGCAGAAGACAAAAGGCCTCTTTGGTGTTCTATAATATAGGATATGATTAGATGGGATATTATGTATGGTTTTGTTAATATTATTAAATGAGTTATAGAATATAAAAAGTATCATGATAATAAAAATGTATCCTCTAATTTATCATTATTTTGTGTTGGATTCATATATTGCATGAAGTGAAATGGTAATAGAACTCTCATAGTATAACTTTGAGTTATCCCTAATTGATGTTCATCTTGGAGTATTATAAGGTGTGAAGAAATGTAAATGTTATAGTGGGTAGGATTTCACATAGATAAATGGAATATACTCATGATCCAAAAAATGAGTTTTTTTCACTGGATGACTCGCCAAATATACCACATGGAGTGGCATACACTATGTATTTGTTATAATAAGGGTTTATGTTTCATATTGAATCCACATACCCATGTTTCAAAATATTTTTAGCATAAGAACCTTTATACTTTGATAACTTTATTATAAAATCCTTATTACTTAGATAATTAGGTAGTGGTTGGGTATGTTTCTGATTATGTCATCAATTGAGGCTTAACCAAGATGGTATTTTTCTACTCATATGACAAGTATAAAATCCATTCCCTCAATTGAGATCAACCAAGTGTATATCTATAACTAGATATGGAACATATGGTGTACTTATCTATCTATATAAGGGGTTGTGATGTGCTCATCCACTTAAATGAATGACATGTGTTGTATTCATTAACCTAATAAATATATACTCATAAACCCCATAATATATGAGTAGGTTATATGGTATTGACATACTCAATGTCTGATGGTCACTCGATGTCTTAAAAAATGGATTATATGATTATTCATACTTGTATATGATTAAACTAGTGGACATAGGTATGGTGATACATACGGTTGATAAACACCACGTCATATCTCTTTATTTCTTGAGTAACATTAAGACTTTTCTAGATGTAAATCTTTTAAAACTTTTACAAATTTAGTAATTCATGATTCTTTTCAATGATGAAAAGACCCATGAGCTCACACATTGTAGTTGTGTGAATGAAGATCAAGTTTATGAAACTTTTAGAGCTATCCAAAAAGTTTTTTGGAGGATATATATGTTGTAAAAGTGGGTTCCCTAGACCCAACTTGGTCATTAATTTTTTATTAACATATCATGTATATTTAGTTTTATTCATGATTCATTCTTACCATAATAATGTTGATACTTATACATCCATTATTTATATAGTAATGTCATTAAATTTTTTGTTGTATCAAAATTTTATAGCAGTTACCAACTATAATGAGAACTAAGAGATATTATGAAAATGATCTTAAACATATTTCATGTGGTCTAGATACATCATACTGAATGGATATAGATGATGTATAGATATATTCAGTTGGTGGCTCATAATAATTGAGAAATATTTTCATAAACTCGTGTAATTTCCCAGACCCATAATTCACTAAACCGGTTCCCCAAGCCAAGTCACCACATGACCTCAAATGTGCCTCCCCATATTCCAGAGGTTACTGACTAACAGTGAGGGTATGATAGGTCACATGGGGAGACTATACCATATTTACCAGAGTAACCCATAGTAGATAACATATGAAATAATGTAAATGATAAGACAAAAATAAAAATCATGCATTATAGACCAGTTTCCAACCATGGTACAAACCACAACCAAATAATAAATATGTCATGTAATGATAACAATGCCAAAAGTGAGAAAAACAAAAAAAATAGAAATAGTTGAATCCTAAAAATGGGTCCTAACTCCATTCCCAGATCCTCATTCATAAACATCCCAATCCCAACCGAACTCCCTAGAATAGGTCCTTTTCCCTTGTCCAGAATTGTAACCATAAAATCTTCTTAGGTACCCAACGGTGGCCCGAGAAGGGTGTGAGTACAACTCAGTAGGCTTCCACCAACGGTTTCTACAAAATATAAATTCTAAATAGATAGTACATAAAATAACTAAATAAATTACAAGGTAAAAAAACAAAACTCTAGCTCCATTAGACAATAATATTCACTTTAACCATTTCCATCACTTTTTTTATTTTCATAACTTATACCATATTTATTACTGAGTTAATTTTCATCACATGTCCCATAATCATTTACACAATGGCCTAAGCTAGTAAATTAATAAGCATAAAGTAATAAGTCAATTTCCCTATAACACTAGGGATAAACATTTCATAACAATATAATGAATCCACCTCAAAGCCTCGGTCTAGGTGGTCTCATTAAATTAAATCATTCGGGGCATAGATCCTCAGTCCCCTTTCCTAACCTGTCCATTATAGAGTGGGGTTTTGAGCCTTGGTATAACCCGACCTGTGTACATAGATCCTCAAGTCCAATACCCCAAAACTACCAAGCCATGTTCATGTGATTATTTATCCATTAACCACATATACCATATCACAACCATGATCAAATAATACAAATAACATTTACAATTCACGTTTAAGTCAATACATGAATCATCATCGAGCCTTAACCTAGTGGCACATTTACCATTAACTTAACATATCCCATTTAACCTATTTCCACTTTCATTCCATAACCATAAATATAATCAAACATTTATATACTTTGTACCATTTAAAATATTCCCCAATTTACCATATTATAACCAATTTAGCACAATTATAAATTCACAAACATTTACCCATTTAACATGTTCATTAATTTCACATAAATTAACCCACTTATGCATTTCAAGTTCCATTCATAATTCATTTAGAACAATAACTTTATTTCACCCAACCCATTTCATATTAATCCAAAAAATCCATTATTCTGTTATCAAAGTATAGAAAAAACTATCAATCATCCCTTTTCAACTCAACTAACATCTCCACATGTTCATCATGGGAAATACTTTAATACAAGTTAATTGCATGCTTAAAATTTCCATGTTCCATGTTCAAGAATGTTGGAACACCCCATGGATATCCCTAAATTATTATAGTCACTCTCAATGCATCTACATGGATCATGAGGGGTTTAATTCATCATTTAACCAACAATTTTACCAAATATCACTCAAGGAAAAAAATTCACATCAAGAGGGAAGAAAGATCATAACCACACATGCACAAATCTATGAAAAATATATGGGATATAACTTTTATACCACCTACCTTGAATCTGATGATGAACACACCCTTAACCTTATCCTTAGATCAGGATTCAATCACCCTTTGAAGCCCCAACCCAAAGATTTGATCCACTCAAACAGCACTGCAAACAGCCTATAATCGAAGGACGTCCACCCTTGATAATAATGGGTCAAAATAGTTCATCTCTAGGGTTGATAGGAGAGAAAATAGGGAAGAAATAAATTGAGATACTTAAAATTCCAAGGGATCAATTTGGTAAATTTACAATTTTTAAAGGGGTGCACAGTTTGGGAACTCAGTTTTCCAATCTGCGTGCCAACTGTGCGCCAGCCTCTCTCCAAGAGGGGTGAAGTCACACAGTTACTTAGGGATTCCACACTGTTTGAAAAAATGTGCACCAACCATGTGAAATACCTCTATCCATGGTCACATGGTTTGGCTTCCTCCCTTTTACATTTTACTCTAACCATACACCAACCATGCGG
The DNA here is from genome assembly GCA_963277665.1 of Viscum album. NCBI lineage: Eukaryota > Viridiplantae > Streptophyta > Magnoliopsida > Santalales > Viscaceae > Viscum > Viscum album. The sequence continues at coordinate 280,035,435 of OY728127.1, forward strand.
CATGCTTTGGATGGCCATTTTCCTATTTCTTTCACATCCTGAACCCCTAGAACACCTCTGATCTTCCTCATACACCTAGTAAAAATTTATTTATCCAACATTAAGTGATTAAAACCATAATTTAAACAAGAACATACCTCTATAATGTTTTGGATCTTAAAACCTCCCCACCTTATAACAGATCATCCTCAAGAAACACTCCCAAGAATCATTGAACTTCTAAAACAAAGAGATTGGACCATTGAGACTGCATATCTGACTCTATCTCCCAAGTCTCTTCCTTAACATGACCATGATACTACAAAAATCTACCAAAAGTTACAGTCTTTCCCTAAAAGACTTTCTCACTATGATCCACAATACGAATCAGATGCTCTTCAAAAGACTCATATGCCTCAAGATCAACATCCTCAACATCGATAACATGAGATGGGTTTGGTTGATATTGCCAAAGTTGAGACACATGAAAAACATCATGAATACCATTGTACCACTTTATAAGATACAATCGGTATGACACCCATTTAATCCTCTCCATGATCTCAAATGGCCCCATATACCTAGGCACCAACTTACCCTTTTTTTGAATTCATCAGTGACTCAACCTTGGTGACACCCAAAGAAACACACGATTACCCACCACAAACTCAAGAGGTAAATGGCACTGACCAACATACGATTTCTTCATACTCTGAGCCATTTCTATACATTTCCAAATCAACTGAACTCATTCCAACATCTCTTGCATGATACTCGGTCCTAACAACTCTGATTTCCCAACTTCCATCCAACATAACGGAGATCGACATGGTCTACCAAAGAGAACCTCAAACGGTATCATCTAAGTCATATCATAAAAACTATTATTGTAAGAAAACTCAATAAGATAAAATATCTTTTTCCAAAATCCACTAAATCTAGGATGCATTCCCTCAACATATCCTCTAGTACCTAAATAGTATGCTCTGATTTCTCCTCCATCTACAGGTGAAAGGTCATTATCAAAAACACCTAGGTACCAAGAGCCTTTTGTAATCCCTTCCATAAGTGAAAAGTAAATCTTGGATCATGATCAAAAACTATATTCCTCATTACTCCATGTAACCACACTATATATGAAATATAAAACTCACCCAACTGATCAATGGTGAAAGTCTACCAAATTAGTCAGAAATGAGCCACCTTAGTCAATCAATCCACAACTACCCAGACTGCATCATTCTTTTGAGGCATCCTCAGAATAACCATAATTAAATCCATTATCATGTTATCCCATTTCCATTATGTAATGGGAAATGGTGGAAAAAAACCACCCAGTAATTGATGCTCAGTCTTCACCTACTGGAAAGTAAGGCATCGTGCCGTGAAATTTACAACCTCCTTCTTCATCCTGGACACAAATATTACCTATGAAGATCATGATACATTTTGGTTAAACCAAGATGCATTATCCACTTAGATTAATGAAACTCATGCATCAAATCTTCTCACATACACATTTACACAACAGCGCGGCCACGAACACAAATGATCCCATCATCACTGACGGTCTAACCAGAAGGTGACTCCCCACCTTTAAGACATTTCCTCAAATCCAAAAATCCTAAGTCTTCGTATTGTCTCTCCTTAATCTGACTCAAAATCAAGGAATAAACTAACAAGGATACAAGGGTCATCTTCCCATTTCCATCCCACACCTCTAGGTTCATCTCATCAAACAATGCCACCATCCTCCACTCAGAACTAGATTCTTTAACTACTTGATTTTGATTATTCTGAGTTAAAGAATTTGTAACATTATTTTCATTTAACAGTGTGTAAACTAGTTAAAATTCAATGGATTTCATGTATTCAACCCATATTCGCTGATGAAGATTCAAATCAAACTGATAGAAAATGTACTTTAGACTTTTATAATCAGTATACACCATAAACTGTTCCCCCAAAAAGTAATTCCTCCAATATTTTAAGGTATGAATCACTACGACCAATTCAAGATCATGCACAAGGTAATTTCTTTCATGATGCCTCAACTATCGGGAACCGTACGTAACCACCTGATCATCATATATCAATACCACCCAAAACCCAATAATAGATGCATCACAAAGAAACTTATACCCCTTACCTAGCTTAGGTAATATCAAAATCAGTGTAGTAGTGAACCGCTACATTAACTCCTAAATGGAATTCTCACATTCCAAAGACCACTCAAACTTGATACTCTTATTTGTCAATTCTGAAAGTGGTGCTACTGAATGAGAGAATTCTTTGATGAACTTTAAGTAATATCCCACCAAACCCAAAAAAACTTTATACATCAGAAACATTATTAGGGTACTCCTAAGACACAACTTTCTATGCTTTCTCTGGGTCCACTAACACACCTTCCTCAAAGATGATGTGACTCAATAAATGCACCATATCAATCCAAAAATGACATTTGGATAGCTTAGCGTATATCCTATTCTATCTCAATGTACTTAGGATGATGTCAAGATGTTTGGAATGATCGTCATGAGTCTTAGAGTACACCAAGATGTCATAAAAATAACAACTACAAAATGATCCAGGTAAGGGTAAAATATTTGATTTATTAGGGCCATAAACATTGTCAGTGTATTGTTCAACCCAAAAGGGGTCACAATGAACTTATGTAACCCAAAACTGCTCATGAAATAATTATGGGGTATATCAGAAGTTCTCTCCCTCAGTTGATGATACCCAGATCTTAATTAAAACTTAGAGAACATTGATGCACCTCTCAGTTGGTCAGAAACATATTCGATATGAGAAAGAGGGTGCCGGTTCTTAACCTTCATCTGATTCAGTGTCCTATAATCAACAAATAACTGTAAAGATCCATCATCCATCATGGAAAATAGAAGTAGATATCCCCACAATGACATACTCATATGATTTATCCCCTTGTTCTCCAATTCCTCCAATTGATTTTTAAGCTCCTAGAGTTTTCTCGGTGTCATTCTATATGGTGGAAAGGAGACTAGTTCTACTCTTGGTAGAAACTACATCGTGAAATCAAAATATCTATTGGGTGTAATCCCTGAGAAGTCCTCATGAAACACATACTGAAATCGATTCACCACAAGAGGAGAGACAAAATTCTCTACTCCATCAAAATCAGGCATAAGACAAGCCACTTAAGCTGTGAGTTCACCCAACTGCTAACAAAATGGCCACGTATGGCCTGCCTGAACATCCCATTCACCATGATTGACATAATTTTCTCCCTCATTAGACATGAATATTACTCTATGGTGGTAAAAGTCGATATGGGATCAGTGTAATGTTATCTGATCCATTCCCAAAATCAGGTCGAAACCTGACATCTCGACCACAAACAAGTTCCGCAGGAAATGGTACCCACAAATTTCAAGAGCACACCCCATAAAATTCCTAATAATTTATTCTCATGACCCTAAAGGTGAATATACCAACATAACCTCATGCATACATTCCACTTCTAATCCCAAAACAACCACAAAATGAGCATAAATGAAAGAATGCAAGGCACCCATATCAAATAAAGCACTAGCAAGCATAGAGTTTACAAGAATCATACCTCAAACAGTTGATGGCCTAGACTCTCCACCTCTAGGTGTAGACGAAATTTCATGAAACTGACTTTACCTTTTCCCTAGGCTCTATTTTGAGTTCCTAGTTTCACACTGCCCTGCTAATATGGATGCTCTCACCCCGGAGTACCACAACCACCACCTCAGCCAGTAAAACCAGTCGAGCTCCAAATACCAATTTGATATGGGGTAATTAACCCCCTATACATGCTCATCATCAACCTAGATCCTCCATCTATGGCCAGTTATAGAGGGTTCCTAAATAACCTCTGCACATGCACCATTTTTTCATATTCTCAACACTCAACTGCTGATCAGAGGAACTGACCATGCATGTGACCTAGCATACCACACTAATAGAAAAACATCTGGTCACCAACCAGAGAGGTCGATCCTCTCTTCTGACTACTCTTCATTCTGCCACCCTAATGAATATTTCTAAAATGACTCTTCCTACCCTCAAAAGTTACACCACTAGTGCATGCAACTGGAGCCACAAACCCACTACATGAAGCCTCCTTTAATTTCCCTTCTGAAATAAGAGCCTGATCCACCACCTTAGAAACCCTCATTAAAGATAATATGTTTACCTAATATTTAATATCATGTCTAATATCATCCTAAAAATGTCTTGTCTTCATGGTCTCATCTCTTTCCAATGCCAGAATGAAGGGTTGAAAATCTATGAAATGTTCTACATAATCCATCACTGGCATCACTCCCTGGTTCAACCTCATAAACTCTACATCCTACACCTATCTGAAAGTCTTCTAGTAATAGTGTTCTAGAAACTTTTCCTATAATTTAACTTATAGAATATCATTAGTATATTGATTCTGAACCAAGATATCCCACCAGTGCTTTGCTGGTCCCCACAACATATATGTTTCCAACATAACTCTCTTCGTTGCATGAATCTACAAGTGATGCAAAATCATCTGGATGGACTCTATCTATAACTCTACTTCCGTGGGTATACCCTCTCTAACAAACATTTGAGGGTGTTTCAATTGAAACTCTCTAGTCAAATCAAACATACTCAGCACGACCTGCCCTGGGTCTTATTCCATCATCTATGTAAAATGAGAAAATTTCTCATGGAACTACTCCTCTCCTCGATTACCCTAAACTACCAAAATATTCTTTCTTACTTCTATAGGATCACTCTCAATGGTGTACTCTTGTTTCCCAATTGGAACTCATCAATGTGGTTTCATATTCCTTCAATTATAAACATGAGACTTAGAACATATAACATAAATCTTCCATAATTTACATAAAATAAGTCTCTTCACTATCCCTAACTACTCATTCTGCACAAACTATTCCAATGAACATCGTCACACCTAGAACACTACCCTTGACCATCCCTATAGTAGGTCATGGATAATGTGGGGTAAAACAACATACATAGTCACAAATCTTTCATTAGACACCTTTTTTTAAAACCATTTACTCACTCACAACATATATCATTCCTCTAAATCACATTTTCCATTTCTTACAACCAATATGTTAACTAATTTATAACCCTTAATTTAGCATAATTCTCTAACCATTAATTAAAATTATTCCTTTTACCCATTTACATCATCTTTATTGGACATTATTTTATTTAAATTTTAAATAATGTATAATGCATTCCACCATTGATGTCCCACACACCCATCATGTGTATTCCTATCATGATGCATTCCACCTATATCCCTAGGTTCCTAAAATGATGCTTGAATGAAAAACCTCTTGTCATTCTTACCATGAGAAAAATATCATAAAATAGTCACATCACACAATAAGTGCATCGCCCCATGGTGAAATATCATTCAACTATAATAACACACATCAATAACAAAAATTCCCACTCTATACACTTTGGGTTTTCCCACGTACATGGGTTAGATACTCCCATGCATGAGATCATTTACAAGGCCTGACACTTCCTAATCTCCTGTATACCATCCCAAATAGTAATACCATAGAAAAGAACCACTCTAATACCACTTTGTAATGTCCCCAACCCAAAATACACTAAATCGGTGCCCCGAGATATGTCACCACATGACCTCAAGCATGCCTCCCCGTAATCCATAGGTTTTCGACTAATGGAGAGGGTCTGATAGGTCATATGGGGAGACTATACCCTCTTTACAAGAGTAATCCATGGCAGATAACATATGAAGTAAATTAAATTATAATCCAAAAACCAAAATCATGCATTACCAACTAGTTTCCAACCAGGTTATAAACCAAAACCAAATAATAAATATGTTGTAACATCTTGGTTCTAGAAGCCACCCATAGGCGCCCTATACCCAGTTGATGACATGTCCTCAAGCGCATTTCCCCAAACACCAGAGGCTACTGACTAGTAGCGAGGTCCTTGGGTGTGATAGTGGGGAAACTATGCCCTAATTGGTAGAGTAACACAGAGAAAGAGAAACAAATACACAATATAAGAAGCAGTAAATATACCAAAAACAGTAATAGCGGAAGATTGGAATAACAAACAACTGAAGAACATATATATGTATGATACATGGTACATATTTCTAGGAAAGCAGCCAAACAAATCACAATGCTTGAATACAAATAGTACTAAACCAAAGTATAAGAGAAACAGTTAAACATATCCTCAGCATCGCAAGCCTAATCCTGGTCACATGCTCTCCTTCTCCACAGCAAATCAATTACCTAAAGATGAAGGGTGATTTCCCTTATCTATACCTACAGCAATATAATCTGTTTGGGCCCAAAAGCATGGCCCAAACAGGGTATGAGACTAAATCCCAGTAGGAAACCACTCGAAGATCTATGCCTAACAGTCCGTGAATACATGGAAGGTAAAAGTACAGAAAGTAGTAAACTGGAAGGTACTCAGTAGTAAACAATCCACAGTTTCAATATCAAGAAATAGCTAAACAAGCATCTAAACACAAATAGGTAACCCTCTGGGAAGTACTCACAGCCCATCTTCTCTGGTCCTACCTAACAAGTACAAGTAACTCTCTGGGAAGTACACTTTGTCTAACCCCTCTTGTTCTTTCACAAGAATATATATAAATAGACTCTTTGAGGAAGCACTCGCAGTCAAATTATCTTTATAGTCATAAGTAAAACAAGACTCTCTGAGGAAGCTCACATAGTCAATTTCCCTTATAGTCTAAGGTAGTCAAGGACTCTCTTAGGAAGCTCATGTGGTCAATTCCCCTTATATCCCCAAGTTCAAGGACTCTCTAAGGAAGCACACTCGGTCAATTCCCCTTATAGCCCAAAGTCGTTCAAGTAATTCAAAGACTCTTTGAGGAAGCTCACACGGTCAATTCCCCTAATAGTCTACTACACTAGGTTCTCATAGCCCTGTGTAGGTCAACGATCATAGCAATGAAATATGGCCAAAGTAAACCTATAGAACTACTTGGCTAACTAGTCTACAACATAACAAGCATGTCAGAATACAAACTCTCTACCCTACAGCAACAGGCATGGAAAACAGGCAAGGAGACCAAAAGGCTAAGCAGGACCAAATGGTCGTAAATAGATCATGCATGGGTAATACATACAAAGCATAGCAATCAACCCTATTCATAACCAATTAATCTCTACAAAAGCATACAATCATGGCGGGAAATCAACAGGGGTAAAACGGTAAACACACAATACCCCGTTCAATGGTATTGGTCAAAACTGCACATAATACTCAAATACTTTCAACAGAAAGGAAAAAACCACCAACCTTGGAATTGGGAGATCGATATACTCTGGCATTGGCCCTTGGATCGACCTAGAATGCGGTAGATCTACAAAATTGTCTAAAATTTTAAACCCATGATATCTCATGAGAGATGATAAAAAAGAATATGGTACTCTAGGAGAATAGAGAACTCACCGATGCGATTCCAATGCAACTGATGGTGTTTGATTTGGAGGACGGATGCTCACTTGGGGGGTTCGTCAAAGATATATGGCCATATGGAGCTCTCGATCGAACGACACCTAGAAGGAGAGCATTCTGGTGGTTAGACGCGACCCTAATGCGTTTAATGAAAAAAAAAAGTACAGGTCGTGTACATTTTAAGTACATGGAATGTAATCTCTATTTCTGTACTCCACTTTAGGCGGCCTCCAGGTCACCCCACACAGCCGTGTGCATGGCCGCTTCATAGCCAGCACCCGGCTCTCTGCGGTAACCGAGTACAAGGCGTGTACTTCAAAAATTTCCAGAATTTCCTCTTTTTCTCAAAAATGACCAGAAAAGGAATAAAATTCCTGAAAATATGGTCTAAGTTCTTACAAACTTCCCCCTTAAAGAAATTCATCTCCAAATTTTTCTAACGCGACGTAGGGGAAGAAACCCCGAACAATTCTGGCCACTGTGCTCGTACATAGGCCTCCATCTCCCAAGTCTTGTCTTGTACTCACCCGTGCTTCCATAGCACATGTACTATAGGGATAGACTGGCCACGGAGAACCTTTTTACTATGATCAACAATCCGTATAGCATGCTCCTCGAATGACGCATCCACTTTGAGATCAACCTCATTAGGTTGAAAGACATGAGACGGTTCTGAAAAGTAACGTCGGAGCTGAGAAACATGAAAAACGTCATGTATAGCCTAGTATCTCTGAGGTAACTGAAACCGATAGGAAACTGGTCCAACTCTCTCTGACACCTCCAACCGGCCGACATACCTCAACGAAATATTTCCCTGTCTCCTAATATTCCTTTGTCCCAACCTCAGTGTAACACACAGGAAAACCTGATCCCTGACCTCAAACTCCAGAGGTCACCTCCGTTGATCAGCATAAGACTTATGTCAAGACTGTGCAGTAGTCATCCTCTTCCAAATCAACTCTATCTGCTCTGTGGTCTCCTGAACAAGACAAGGTCTTAGCAAAGCTTTCTCTCCTACCTCCAGCCAACATAAGGGTGTTCGGCATGGCCTACCGTACAAAGTCTCATAAATTGTCATCTGGATAGTTTCTTGAAAACTATTATTGTAGGAAAACTCCGAAAGAGGTATATGATTCTCCCAAGAACCTCCAAAATCTTGAACGCATGCTTGGATAATGTCCTCAAGAACCTGAATCGTACGCTTGGACTGACCATCTGTCTGGGGGTGGTAAGTTGTACTCAAAAGTACATGTGTACCCAAAGCCTTATGAAGCCCCTTCCAAACCTGAGAAGTAAAACGGGCATCCCTGTCTAAAATAATGGAGTGTGGAACTCCATAAAGATGTACAATCTCAATGATGTACAACCATCCCATCTCATCAACACTGAAGGTCTCCTTAATCGGCAAGAAGTGAGAAACCTTCATAAGCCTATCAATGACAACTCAAATTGCATCATTACCTTGAGGAGACCTCAGAAACCCTGTTACGAAATCCATCGCGATGTCGTTCCACTTCCACTTGGGAATGGGTAACTACTGTAAAATCCTTGTTGGCCGCTAATGCTCTACCTTCACCTACTGACAGGTGGAACACCTTATGAAAAAACCAGCAACATCTCTCTTCATACCTGGCCACAAATATTGATGGTGTAGATCATGATACGTCTTGGTGACACTAGGATGAACTTCCCAAACTGAGGAATGAAAATCCTGCATCAGCTCCTCGTGTATATCTTCTGGAACCCATACGTGCCCCTGGAAATGCGAGATCTAATCCCCGCGTATTGTACATCCAGTAATAGGGTCCTCTCCTGACACACTCTCCTGTAGGACTAAGCCTTCTAAATCTGATAGTTTCTTCATTCTCACTCGATCAAGAAGAGTATAGGTAAATGCTACATAAGAAATAAACATCTACCCTTGACTGTCGTGCACCTCCAAATGCATCTCAAAGAACAGAGCCATAAGCTACAACTCACTGCTGGCCTCCTGAACTGCTTGTATCTGAGTCCTCCTGCTCAACACATCAGCCATTGTGTTTCCTTTCCCAGGCGTATAGGCAAGCCCAATGTCAAAGTATTAAAGGTACTCAACCCACCTTCGCTGTCACAAATTCGGGTCACGCTGAGTGAAAATGTACTTGAGACTTTTGTGGTCGGTGAAAACCACAAAATGCTATCCTAGAAGATAATGTCTCCAATAGCACAAGGCATGAACAACTGCCGCCAACTCGATATTGTGTGTCGGGTAATTCTTCTCATGTGGACTCAATTGCCGATACTCATACGCAACGACTCCATCTCCCTGCATAAGCACAACTCCCAGCCTGATACCTGATGCATCATAGTAAACAATATAGCTCTTTCCTGGCTCTAGCAAGACTAGTATCGGTGCTGAAGTCAACCTCCCTTTTAGGTCCTAAAAGGATGACTTACAAGAATTTGACCATAAGAACTTCATACCCTTCTTAGTCAAACCCGTCAGCGGTTCCGCTAAGCATTAAAAGTCCTATATGAAATGTCTGTAGTATCCAGCCAGCCCTAGAAAACTCTGCACCTCAAAGAAGTTCTTTGGATGCTCCCAGGAAGATACTACTCTCACTTTCTCTGGGTCTACTGATACACATGTCTCTGAACATGACCCAAGAAGTGAATCTGATCCATCCAGAAGTGGCATTTCAAGATCATAGCATATAACGGATGCTCTCTTAGTGTACTCAAAACGATCTCAAGATGGGTAGCATGGTCGTGTCGAGTGTGAGAGTACACCAAGATATTGTCTACAAAAACCACCACAAAGGTATCCAAATATGGATGGAACACTCCATTCATCAGTGCCATGAAAACTACAGGTGCGTTCGTGAGACCAAATGGCATAACCATATACTCGTATAGACCATACCTACTTCAGAAGGATGCAAGAGGTATATATGATGGTCTAACATGCAACTGATGGTAACCGGACCTCAATTCAATCTTTGAGAACATCCAAGCTCCTTGAATCTAATCAAAGAGATCATAAATCCTAGGAAAGGGATATTTGTTCTTGATCGTCAACTGGTTCAGCTTCCGATAATCAACACAAAGCCTGAGGGTATCGTCCACCTTTTTCGCAAATAGGACAGGCGAACCCCAAGGAGAAGTACTGGGTCTGATGAAACCCTTTGTCTACAACTCTTCCAACTGCTTCTTGAGCTCCTGCAACTTAGGTGAAGCCATCCTATAAGGAGGAATGGACACTGATGTTGCTCCTATCACAAACTCAATAGAAAATTCTACCTCACGCTCTGGAGGAAAACCTGAAAAGTCCTCTGGAAAGACATCTCTAAAACGATCCACCACTAGAGGAAAGCCTAACTGTGAAGTCCCATGGCCATCCAGATATAGACTAGCAATCTGGGCTGTAACTCTTCTCAACCTATGATGCTCGGGCCCCACTCTGCTTGCTTGTACATCCCATTCTCCCGTATGAAGAAACGATCTACCCTCTAGTGATGTGAAACTCATCCTACGGTGATAACTGTCGAAGACTTCCTGGAATGGAACTAACCATTCCATCCTAATAATGATATCATAGTGTGTCATCTCTAGGACAAGTGGTCCCATAAGAAGTGACACCCACCAACCTGCAGAGGGAACTCCCTGCACTAACGTACACTAGCTGTTCTAGCCCCCAACGGAGTGTCTAGCGTCAAGATATCGGCAAAGGAAAAGATGCAAAGTTCAAGGATCTCCACAACAGTAATATAGGTAAAGTTATGGGAATACTCTGTATTGAAAAGAGCGGATGCTAAAACTGAGGCTACTAAGATCATACCTCAAACTATAGAGAGTTTGGGATCCTGCACCTGTTGGGTCTACTCCACTGCAAAAGTCTGACCTATATCGCAGCCCTGTGACCCTGCCTGACCACTCTGATCTGATCCACCCTACTGCTGCTGAATGGCTGGTGACTGGCCACCATGTCCATGACCTCCACCTTGGCCTGAACGACTAGAAGAACTCCAGTTCCCTAACTGGTGAGAAAATGGTGGCACTACTCCTAAACGCGGAGTCATAGAAGAACCCATGTCACCAGCTGCTGGTGAGAATATCTGATAGAAGCACTGAAGGTAACCCATCATGTTGAAAGATCGTCACTCCACTGGGTCTCTCTGGAAATGTGGCCTTGTATGCCCGCTCTTCCTGCACTGGTAGCACACCACCTGGATACCATAAGATGAATCTCGCCTACTTTGATCTCCTCGTGCAGTCTCCCTACGGTGCTTCTTAATATCAGTAGGAGGAATATTAACTCTAGATGTCGAACCGACCTAGCTCACAGCTCCATAATCCCTTCGATTATGCTTTGTGATCAGTGCCTGGTTGATGATAGAGGATATCGAATTCAACCTGAATATGTTCAACTGAGACAGAATGTCGTGCCTCAGACCATCCTCAAACTTCCATGCAAGGAACAAATCATCACATCCTAGAATAGGCATGAAACGCTGCAGCTCTGTGAATCGATAGGAATACTCCATAACAGTAATAGTACCCTACTCCAGACTCATGAACTCTCTAGCTCGATCGGCCCTCAAGGTCTCCAGATAAAAGTAATCGTAGAAGATGCACTGAAACTCATCCCAAGCCCTATTCTACTGGTTTCCTTCCTGTGAGATCACATCGCAACACCTCTTGGTGGAGTCTCAAAGCATGTAGATAGAGAGCTTCACCCACTTCTCTGTAGGTATCTCCAAATGCTTGAAAATCATCAGTGTGGCTTATAGCCATGACTCTGCAACCTAGGGTCCTTCATCCCCTGATAAAGTGGGAGGATGATGCTACTGAAAGACCCACGTCAATTCTTCCATCGACAGGGCAGGAGGTGGCGCTTTCTGAAAGGTATGCATCATCCTCAAAAATCCCTCCCTGAACTGTGCATCAGCACCTATCTCAGGTACAATAGCTAGTGCCAAGGATGGCACAAATGGAGGATCCACTGGGAGTCCTTGATCAACCATGTCCAGTGTCTGATCACCACCTGGCAACTGGCGTACAACTGGAGGACATCTCGGTGGCATGAATCTACAAGGTTAAGCACGCACCTTAAAACAAGATTTTCAAGGACTGAAAACTAGAAGTGTAATAAGGGAACATGAGAAATAAAGCACTCAAGTTTTACAAAACATGACTACACAACATGTACAATTCTTACACGGCGTGTTCCCTTAAGTCATTTACATGGGAATGTACTCCTGCCTAAAACTAGTCATGTAACACCCCAAACAAACAACGTGTTGTCTTAACACATGGCATGTACTTGAATACTCTTTCTCTACCTGAGTCCTTCTACATGGTTAAGCCACACGGTTCTCCTAAGACAAGACTACACGGCTTGTTCACGGTAGACACGGTGTGTACTAGACAAGCTTCACCTGGCCCGTGTTGTTAGTGACACAGCCTGACACACTGCTCACACTACACGGAGTGTTCAAGGTAGACATAGTGTGTACGTGAAAATATAACACCGACCTATGTTGTTAGTGACACATCTGGGTACCTGGTTCAAACTATACGGCGTGTTCGATCCTGACATGGCGTGTATGCCTTAAGGTTTATCTGTCTGTGTTGTTAGTTACATGAGCGGACACAGGGTCAACACTACACGGCATGTTCAACTAGTACATGGCATGTTCCCACCAGAATTTCCTCATCCCATGTATCTACCCACATGGCCTATGACACTATTAGAGACTACATGGTTTGTACATAAATTACACGGTGTGTAATTAAGAAAAACAGTTTATTCCCGAGCAGAATAACACATGGCGTGTAGTCAAAACTACACGGCATGTATTCTGGGTTTTTTCATAGAGTAAGCCTCAGAAACTACTCCAGATCCCATAAGACACTGAAATGAACATCAAAGTGCAAAATTATGATCCGTGAGGGGCCATACTCCCTGTGAATCAAAGTTTGGAATCTTAAACATGTTATGACAAGGCAAACAAGGCAATTATCCACCAAATTCTGGTTCATGAGGGCCCATAACACCTCAAGAACCAAAGTTTGTCATTCATTCAAACAAAACATTACACAAACAATACCCTATCAAACAGCATGTATTTTTATCAAGGCATCTATCACAATAGCATTCATATTTTACAAAACATCTATCCCAACAACATGAAATCATTAATGCATCCTAGATGACATGGAAAGAATTCATGACATGTGATTTCTAGCAAGTTCCTATATGATGCATGAGATGGAACACCCTCATCTCATCAGGTTGCAACAGAAATAGAACCTCAATAACATTAACGGTGACAGAAAAAAAAACATGTGAATCACCCAACGGTGAAAATCAAATCAACCATAAATTTGCAAAACCATAAAAATTGCATTAAAAGAGGTAGATTGGCTTTTCCCTGTACACAGGTTAGCTACTCCTGAGCACAGCTCATTACCAAGTACCTATTCTTTCATATTCCTGGCTAAAGGCTCCAAATATTAAGTGAAGAGAAAAAACCTCCCTTTGATACCACTTTGTAACTTCCCAGTTCCAGAATCCACCCAAAGGCACCTCATACCCGGTTGGTCACACGGCCTCAAACGCATTTCCCCAAACGCCAGAGGCTAATGACTAGCAGCGAGGGCCTTGGGTTTGATAGTGGGAAAACTATGCCCTCATTGCCAGAGTAACACAGTGGAAGGGAAACAAATACACAATAGAAGAAGCAGTAAATATACCAACAACAGTAATAGTGGAAGACTGGAATAAAAAACAACTGAAGCACATATATATGTATGATGCATGGTACATATGTCTAAGAAAGCAGCCAAACAAATCACAATGCTGGAAGAAAAATAGTACTAAACCAAAGTACAAGAGAAACAGATAAACAGCTCCTCGGCATCGCAAGCCTAATCCTGGTCCCATGCTCTCTAGCTCCACACCAAATCAAGTACCTGAAGTAGAAGGGCGCTTTCCCTTATCTATACCTGCAGTAATATAATCTGTTTGGGACCAAAAGCAAGGCCCAAATAGGGTATGAGACTAAATCCCAGTAGGCAACCACTCGAAGATCTGTGCCTAACAGTCAGTGAATATATGAAAGGTAAAAGTATAGAAAGCAGTAAACTGGAAGGTACTCAGTAGTAAACAATCCACAGTTTCAATATCAAGCAACATCTAAACAAGCAGCTAAACACAAACAGGTAACCCTCTGGAAAGTACTCACAGCCCATCCCCTCTGGTCCTACCTAACAAGTATAAGCAACCCTCTAGGTAGTACACTTAGTCTAACCCCTCTGGTTTTGTCATAATAATATATTTAAATAGACTCACTGAGGAAGCACTCACAGTCAATTCCCCTTATAGTCATAAGTAAAACAAGACTCTCTGAGGAAGCTCACACTGTCAATTCCACTTATAGTCTAATGTAGTCAAGGACTCTCTGAGGAAGCTCACATGGACAATTCCCCTTATATCCCCAAGGTCAAGGACTCTCTGAGGAATCTCACTCGATCAATTCCCCTTATATCCCAAAGTCGTTCAAGTAATTCAAAGACTCTCTGAGAAAGCTCACAACGTAAATTCCCCTTATAGTCTACTACACTAGGTTCTCACGAACCTGTGTAGGTCAATGAGAATAGAAATGAAATATGTCCAAAGTAAACCTATAGAACTACTTGGAAAACTAGTCTACAGCATAACAAGAATGTCATAATACAAACCCTCCACCTTACAGAAACAGGCATGGAAAACAGGCAAGACGACCAAAAGGCTAAGAAGAACCAAATGGTCGTAAATAGATCATGTGTGGAAAAAACATCCAAATCATAGTAATCAACCCTATTCATAACTAATTAATCTCTACACAATCATACAAGCACGGAAGGAAATCAACAGGGGTAAAATGGTAAACACGCAATACCCCGTTCAAGGATATAGGTAAAAATTGTATATAATACTCAAAGACTTTCAATGGAAAGGCACAAACCACCTACCTCAGCATTGGGAGATCTCTATACTCCGGTGTTGGACCTTGGAGCGACCTAGAACATGGTATATCTATAAAAACATCTAAAACGTTCAACCCACAATATCTCATGAGAGAGGAGAAAACAGAAGATGGTGCTCTAGGAGAAGAGATAACTCACTGATGTGATTCCAACACAACCAACGGTGTTTGATTCGGAGGAAATATGCTCTCTTAGGGGTTCATCGAAGATCTGTGGCCGTACGGAGCTCTCGGTTGAATGAGACCTAGAAGGAGAGAGTTCTGGTGATTAGACGTGACCCTGGTGCGTTTAATGGAAAAAAAAGTACATGATGTGTACGTTTGAAGTAAATGGAGTGTTCTCTCCATTTCTGTACTCCTCTTTAGGAAGCCTTTAGGTCACCCCACATGGTCGTGTGCATGGCCGCTACATGGCGTGTACTCATAAAGTACACGGCGTGTACTTTGAAAATTTCCAGAATTTCCTCTTTTTCTCAAGAATGACCAGAAAAGGAAGAACATACCTGAAAAAAAGGTCTGGGTTCTTACATATTTCATGTCATGCTAACCCTGAAAAAATTGATAAAATACAAAATAAACAAAAATGACTGAATCCCCAAAATGGGTCTCGACTCTAATTTTGTATCGTCATCCATGCACATCCTAATCCTAATTCAACTTTCTAGAATATGTCTTTTCCCTTGTCCTAGCCTACAACCATGATATCTTCATAAATACCCAATGGTGGCCCAAGAAGTGTGTGAGTGTAACTCAGTAGGCCTCCACCAATGGTGTCTACAACATATCCAGTTTAAACAGATAGTGCCTGCAAGAACTAAATAAATGAAAAGTTAAACAAAAGACAACTTGGGTGCCATTAGATAACAATATTCACCTTAACCCTTTACATCTCTATTTCCATTTTCATCAATTATATCACCTTTATTACTAAGTACATTTCCATCACATGTCCCATGGGTTAGGAATTTACATCATTTACACAATGGCCTAATCTGGTCAATTACTAAGCATAAGATAATTAGTCAAGTTACCTGTCTAACTAGGGATAAACACATCATAATAATAAAACACACTCACCTCGGAGCTTCAGTCTAGGTGGTCTCATAAAATTCAATTGTTAGGGGCATAGATCCTCAGTCTCGTTCCCTAACCAATGCATTATAGGGTGGGGTTTATATCCTCAGTCTAACCCAACCTAGGATCATAGATCCTCAATTCCAATACCCCGCAACTACCAATCCATGGGAACATTCTTATTTGTCCACTAACCACATATACCATATCACAACCATGCTCAAACAATACACATAACATTTAAAATTCACATTTTAGTCAACACATGAATCATCATCAAGCCTTAACTCATTAACACATTTACCATTTACTTAACATAACCCATTTAACTCATTCCCCTTTCATACCTTAACCATCAACATAATAAACCATTTATATACTTTTTCCCATTTAAAATATTCATTAATTTCCTATATGTTAAACCATTTAACACAATTATCAATTTAAAAACATTTACCCATTTAACATGTTCATCATTTTCACATGCATTAACCCACTTATGAATTTAAAGTGAAATTCATAATTCATTTAGCATAATCACTTTATTTCACCCAACCCATTTCATATTAATACAAACAATCCATTATGCTATTATAAAAGTCTAGAAACAATTATCAATATTCCCTTTTCAACTCAACTAATATCTCAACAAGTTCGTCATGGGATCTACTTTAACATAATCCAATTTCATTCTTAACATTGTCATGTCCCATGTTCGAGAATTTTGGTTCACACCATGGATGGACATAAATTAGTCTAGTCACTCTTAATGCATCCCATAGGTATCATGAGGGGTTTAATTTATCATTTAACCCACAATTTTACCAAATCTCACTCAAGGAAACAAATTAACATCAAGAGGGAATCAAGATCATAACCACTCATGCACAAATCTATGAAAAAAATGTGGTATATAATTTATAAACCACATAACTCGAATATGATGATGAAAACACCCTTAAACTTATACTTATATATGGATTAAATCACCCTTTGATGCCCCAACCAAGAGCTTCAATCCACACCAAACGACACTCCAAACATCTTATAATCAAAGGAGATACACCTTTGGGAAGCTTGGGTCGAAATGGTTTGTCACTATGGTTGATACAGGAGAAAAGGGGGAAGATATTGGGTGAGATACATAAATCTTGAGGGGGGAATTTGGTAAATTTACACTTTTTAAAGGGGCACATGGTTTGGCCACATAGTTTTTTCAATCTGTGTTCCAACTATGCACCAACCTCTGTCCAAGAGGGGTGAAGTTGTACAGTTACCTATAGATTACGAAGAGGTTGAAAACTATACGGCAACCTTGTGAAATGCCTATATACAAGGTTTAATGGTTTGGATTACCCCCACCTTACACCCCTTCATGGTTTACTCTAACCATGTGCCAACCATGTGACACTCAATAGACATCCATTTTTTCCTTTATTTCATGTCCCAAACCCCCGAAACACCCCTAAATCTCCCTTATATGCCCAGTAAACATTTATTTGTCCAAATTTAATGGATTCAAACCAAAATTCAAATGAGAACATACTTACACTAATTATGGGATCATACAACATTGCACATGGTGATCTCAAGTGAGGATGTCATAAAGAATGATCCACCAATAAAAACACCAAATGTATCAGTTATCATTGGTTGTTTTTGTATGTGAGTATGTGTGTTGCTCTCTCGACTTGAGATCATTTTAATTGTATACCATTTGATTGTGTACTTTGATACAAGATGAAAACCATTATATGTATTTCATGGTGAGGTAGATTATGATGGTTATTCTATTAGTAGTGTGATATTGACTGAATGATCAAGATAAGATTTATTGTTTCTAAAAAAGAGATATCTCAAGCCTTATTAGCCAAGATGGTAGTACATTCACTAAATATTTGACACCCCTACCATGGGCCACTCAGTAGTGCCAGACCAGGGTTCCACAGTGTCACATCTCAGCTTAAGTTCAATTATTTTCTAATATTTGGGATGGTTTAATTCATATTTAAGATGAATTAGTTGGTGTTAGTGGATCAAAATAGGTTGATTGTATTTTCTTAGGGAAAATGGGTTGGTCCATAGTTTGGTCCAATACATTTCACTTCTGGGTTATTATTATGTTCCACAAGCATATCCACCATGCCAAATGTAGTTCATAGTCTAGGGCATGGATTGTAGAAAGTTTACCCATGAACCACGGCCAAAAAGGTATCATCATGGTTTGGTGAAGGATGTGGATGGTCTCAAATAGTCAAGAATCCAAGGCTACAAAATTTTGAGTGGGAATTTCAGGCCCCAGTGTCTGGTGAAACTAAGACCACCATGGCCACGGTGAACACCCACCATGTTATAGTGTTGTTTATTTCAAAATTTCAAATGGAAAAATCAGCCGCCGGTTTTTTAGGGAGGAGTTATTAATATTGAGGTAAAATCATGGAAACTTTATGAGGAGTTTTTAATGTGTCTTGAATTATCTTTATCCTATATTAATCTTTCTTTATTCATTCCCAGTCTAGGGTTTATATCAAAATATTTTGGGAATAGATTTTTTAATCTGTTATACTTCTAGGTGACTACCTTGGGTTATTTGGTTCCTCTTACTTTTGACAATCCACCCTTTCTTGATTTATTCATATTTTTATTGTTTCTCCTTTCTGATAGATCTGTGTAATGGAGATAAAGGTTGTATTTACTTGGTTTTTTTATAGGAATCGTTGTTTTATGTAACTCTCTTTGTCTTCTTTGATCTTAAGAATATTTGATTTTGGTTTGGTGATGTGAAATACTTGGTTTAGGGCTTTCTCTTACTGATTTTTAGATCCCTTGATATTGTTTTCCTAGAAGTGGATCCCATTTTCATTTTCATTTGATCTCAAGTATGAGGTAGGTGGTTCTTTCTCTAGTCTTTATTTATTAAACTACACATGTTATAGTTTTCTGACTTGTTTTCTAAATAATGATTGTCATGATCTTTGATCTTCTTGATATGCATGAATAAATTTTTTTCGATAAATGATAGTTTTCCCCTTTTTTTATAAAAAAATGTTTTCTTAGAACTATGAAATGGTTTGTTAAATTGGTTTTCAGAGCATGATTTTTATGGAAAATGGTTATTTGGAAATTGTTTTATGAAATGTGATAAATACTTTGGAATGTTTGGATGTATGTATCATATTGGAGCCTTGGGTACCTAAGAGGGGGTATTTTATTAGGCCTTATCCTTTTTTCACTATAGTGGGTTTACTCATGGGGTGTTCCACTAATCTATAGGCCTTGTTTTTTTGTAGAATCAATTCTCATACACTATAGAGGTTTCACTCATGAGGTGTTTCTCTATTACATATGACTTATTATTCTAAGGATGTATTAGTGTGAACTAGTCTTTCTTTGATTACAGAGGTACGAGTGACCAAGATTTCCCATACTTATGTTATTCTATGTGTGGTATCCATTATGGTTTTCTCTATTTCAATTAATTTTGTTATGACCTTCATATGATATATGATTCATGATTTGAAATATAAAAATAGTTTACTTGAAATGTAATTAGACCTATTTATATGGAGTCTATTTTATAACTGAGAAAATGGGAGATTTTAGACCATGATTTGGATATAAATGTAAGAACTGTTTTATCATGCTATGATTTTCATATATTGAGAATTTTGGGATTATTTGACATATAATTTCTATATAACACTTGGGTGGGATACTACTAGGATTTTTTTTCTTACATCATGCTCACTGCCATGAGGGTGTACAGACTTTGTCTTGTCTTGTGTAGGAAAGGTAAAGGAACCATAGTGAGATAGAAAGGTTTCATTTCAGCTAGGTATGGGTAGCTGGTGGTGACATGGTGGGATATTTCACTCATTTTACATAAATTAGTTATTGGTATTTTGAGTTACTCTTTTTGGTTTTTTTGTTGTACATGTACATAGGTTATGTCTTGTTACCTTAGTCGTATAATTACCATTATTGGTTTACTATTATGGTATATTTCCTTTATTGTTATCTTTATATTCTTCTATTCCATGTTTCTTATTTCATATTTGGAAAATCATACTCTCTAGTTGTTGTTGGATGATCAGGTGCTAGTCACAAATCTGTAGGGGTTGGGAACACCCTTCGGGGCTTTTCATGATCTGGTTTAGAGCCTAGTTTGATGGATTTTTTACGAAATTTATTGACAAATAGGAGACATCAAGTGTGCCTCCATTTTTGTCAGAGGCTTCTGAAGAGCATCAGAGGTATAAGGTGGTACTATGGGGAGACTATGACACTAGATCCAAGTGAAAAAATAGTGGAAATAAAGAAAATAATATAAATCCAAATAAAATAGTAAATAAACATCTGTAAAATTATAATAAATAATCATAGGCCCAAGATAAATAAAAATTAACTATATATATGGAAAGAATTCATACATCCCAATAGACAATATACATCACTATCTAAAAAGATCAAATGAAAAAAAATGGGAAAATCCACCAAAAAACAATCCTAATTCCAAGAATGTTCCTAATCTATCATGTTACATTATAGTATTCTAATCAATCATCAGTCGTATGAAATTTTCCCTTATCCTGACCTAGAACCGTGAACTCTTCTTGGGTAATAAAATATGTCTTGAGTAGGGTGTGAGTAAGACTTAATAGACCACCACCAATGATATTTGTAAGTATATACAATATGAGTACTAAGTTCACATTGATGTGGGTAATAAATAAAGGAAAGTATAATAAATAAACCATATTGATTTCTAGGTTCTATGGTGACACCCTTAATTGACCATACCTTCATCGAACTAAGTCGTATTTCTTTATCCATAATATATCAAGTAGGACCAAAAAAATATGTGGAGCATATCCATAACATTTTAAATCAGTAATCATCATAAATCTAAGGGGGTTCCCCCAAGTCATTCAAAACCAAGTGTCATTATGAAACCAAGGGGGTTTTACCCAAGGAATTCCAAAGATAGTGTCACCACAAATCCATGGGAGGTTTCTACAATTCATTCTAAACCAAATTTCATCATGAATCCAAGGGGGGTTTCCCTTATTCATTACAAACCATGTTTCATAACAAAACCAAGTGGGGTCACCCTAATAAATTCCAAACCATTAATAAAAAATAAAGTACTTACAAGAAAAATTAATAATTATTTAAATGCATTTTCAATAGTTCATGCATATCAAACACAAAAACTAGATCCTAGATAATTCTCAAGGCATCCCAACCCTTTCAATAATGGTCAACAAACCATTACTGAAAACCCCTAGGGTCACCCCTTTCATTACCCAACCATTTTTTCAAGTCAAATACACCCCATGGGTGACTAAAGTTCAGGTCCACTAATCAATAAGTTATTTGAGGGTCATTTAGATGTTCAATTTCATGAAATAAATTCATATGATAAATATTTATAAGTTTTAAGTCGAGTGAACAATGTGTTAGAATGAACACACATCACATACATAAAAAATAGAAATTCTTTTAAAGGATAGTATATCAACCACCTACTTGATGCTTATAGATGTCTGCCCATCGAGTATTCGTAGAAAATTCTAACTCAAAAAACATGAATCGGAAAAGAATAAAAAATACCTAAAAATAGGGAATGATGGTTTGAACTCTATAGACAGTGATATAAATGAATAATAGAAGAGAATATACTAAAATATTTACCTCTAACTCCTTGATGGTACAAATGGAACTTTAATCATAGGAGAAACATAATAGAAACTCTAATAAGAAGGAAGATGGAAGGAGGTTCATGTGTGGGAGGAGCTATCGGATAAATGGGGGGAAATAAAATAAGGTTTTAGGTATTTAGTTTTTCAAGGTAAAAGTGGTAATTTTCCACTTTTTAATAGGTTATATGGTTTTTCTATGTCATTGGGAAAATCGTGTGCCAACTATATGGTTCCCAATATCTCGGAAACCTTACTTCGCATAGTTGGCTCACACATTTAGTCAAACTATGTGCCAACTATATGAAACACCGCTATAATTTTCTATAGGTTTTTTATGGTTTTCACTAGGGTTTTTCATGGTTTTAAAAACTGTGTGGTATGAAATTTTCCCTAAATATTTGTGGCGTGTGGTTATTACTAATCGTTCACTAACCATATACCCCTATCTATAACTATTAATTTTAATATAATTAGGCCTCTGACCCTTGAAATAATATTGGGACCATTTCTAATCCCTATATAGACATCCAATACATATTAGACAATAGAATAAATGATACAAGAATGAAAACTAAAAAGAAACACACCTCTAAAAATATTGGGTTTTACAACTTCCCCGTCATATATTAATTCATCCCCAAGCTTCACTTCTGACCATCATTAGGACTCATCAGCAAACAAATCCAACCACTAAGCCTATATTTCCAACTCTTAATCTCATGTCTCCTCTTGGATACATATTTTTTACAACTTTACATGCACCAAAAAATTATCTTGCTATATATAACCTTTTCACTCCAATAAACTATGTGAATTGTTCAAATCTAAAACTATGTTCTAGGCTTGAGCTCAACATCATCGGTGTCAAGAACGTGAGATAGATCAGTATAGTATCTTCAAAGTCATGATACATAGAATAAATTAAGCATAGAACTAAAAATATATGAGATATTCAATTGGTATTGCATTTTATTGTCCCTCTATATAATATTAAATAGGCTCACATTCCTTGGTGCTAACTTTCCCAACTTGTGGATATGATGATGTACAAACCTTAGAGACACCCAAAAAAACACTTCATCACCAACCTTGAACTAGATAAGGCAGTGTCACTAATACATATAAGATATCTTCCTACTATTTCCAATCAGTATCCACTTCTAGATCAACTAAAAATTCTCCAAAGTCTCATGCATGAGACTTAACTCAATCATCACTACATAACCATCCTATAACCAACACAGAGGAAAATGAAATGACCAACCTTAAAGAGCCTCATAAGGTGCCATATTTATAGTATCTTAATAACTATTATTATAGGATAATTAAACTAGGGAAATTGGTTATTACAAGGACCCCTAAAATCCAGGATTCATTCCCTTGGTATATCCTAAATGATTTGTATGGTGCTCTTAGACTGCTTATCTTTTTGTGGATAATATGTGGTACCCAGGTGCTCCAAGATACCAAGTTACTTTTGTATCAATTTACAAAACTATGACAAGAGGTTTGTGTCCCTTTAATAGATTAAACTATAATGAAATTCATGTAAGTACACTATCTTTTGGACATAGATCATTCATATCTTATCCACTAAAAAAGTCTCCCATGTCAGTATAAAGTGAGAAACCTTTGTCAGTTGATCCATTATCACCCAAACTGTGTCACTCCATTGTAGCGTCCTCGGAAACCCAATAATAAAATCAATAGTAACATCATACCATTTACACTCAATAATAGAAAATTACTCTATAATTATAGTGGTCCAATAGTTATCAGCCTTCACCTACTAACAGAGAGAGCACCACAAACAAAAAAAACTGAAAATGTCATTCTCTATCCCCAACTTGCAATATTGTCTGTGAATTTCACAAAAAAAATTGGTTAGATCTTGATTTACCTCCCACTTTGAGGAATGATACTCTTGCATAAATTCCTCCATCATTTCTATGAGGACCATGATGTGGTCGTGAAAAAGGAAAATATCATCACTGTCAATGACCCAGTTGGGTGGTGTCTCCCCACCATATATATTGTCCCTTGGATCTAAGAACTTTGGATTTTTTAACTACTATATATACATATCTTATTGATAATTGAAAGTGTAATAGAAAAATTCATAATTATTTCTACACCCTTAAACTACCATTCTATGATCAATTCCTTGAAAATTTATTCCTTTAACTTTTTAAGTTAAAGCATCTGTAACCATGTTACCCTTTAGAGGGGTGTAATCTATCTCAAAGTCAAAAGACTATAGACACTCAAACCACCTTAAAAACAAAAGGTTTAGATCCCATTATGAGGAGTTCCATTTTAGGATTCTATGGTCCATATACACCAAAAATATCTCTACCATTAATTAATGTGTCCAACATATTAGGGAATGTACTACTACAGCTATATCATGGTTGTCCATAGTGTAGTTCCAATCATGCATCCTCAACTACCTAGACCCATATGTGATGACATGACTAACCTATGTCAAAATTTAACTTAGTAAAACCCCTAATTCATCACAATACATAGTGTACTTCTTACCCATTTCAAGTATGTTTGTGATCAATTTTCAAATCCATATTCATTTTAGATCATAAAAAACTCTCATAAGATTCTGACCATACAAAACTGTCTCCCTTATTAGTCAAACCATTCATAGGTTCCACCAAATGGGAGAATTCCTATATCAAACTTAGGTTTTATCTAGCCAAACTCAAGAAGCTACATTTATCAAAAATGTTCTTAGGTCATTCCCATGAAACAACTGCTCTAACCTACTCAGGGACTATAGATACACTAATCCTGGAGATGATATGGCCTAATAATCACACCTCATTAATCCAAAATATGTACTTTTAGAGCATAGAATAAATTTCGTGATCCCTAAGTGTGCTCAAAAATACCTATAGGTGTTGGGAATTATCCTCCCTTATCTTGAAGAACATTAGGATATCATAAAAAACAAACAAAAAAGTGTCAAAATAAAGGTGGAAACATGATTCATAAAATGATAAACACGATCATGATTTCATAAAACTGAATGAAAAAAATAGATACTGATATAGACCATATCTAATATTGAATGCAGTATGAGGTATTTCTAATGGTCACACTCTCAACTGATGATAACCTAACCTCAAATTGGTCTTATAGAATACTCAAACACCTCTAATATGATCAAATAGGTTATAAAAACATGGAAGTGGATTCTATTTTTTAACCATCGTATGATTTATCTTTCATTAGTTGATTCAAAATCTCAAGGAATCATCTATATTATTGGATAATATGATAGGAGAACCCTAAGTAGAAGTGGTTATTTATATAAAACATTTTCCCTACAAATCCTCTATCTAATCATTAAAATCATGTAACCCCATAGGATATATCCTCTAGGTTGGAATAGAAATAATATATGCACCTAGAAAGAGATAAATTCTAAAATCCACTTCCCTATTAGTTGGAATTCCTAAGAAACCCTCAAGAAATGAATCTTGGAACAAATCCACCTTGGATGGAAAACACTCTATGGAACCTTCCTATCATCCAACACCATACTAGCCACTTGGGTCATAATCCCACCCATCTTTGATGGTTAGGCCCTGCATGACTAGAAAAAATATCCCATTATCTAGTATGAATATACATTCTTCCCTTGGGAGATGTAAAACACACCCATCAAAAATAATAATTGATGTGGTCTTTCTATCATAATAACTATTCCATGTTGAGAATCAAATAAAAACTGGTGATTTTCAACACAAAGAGATCCCATAGGAATCTATGGCCACTAACCTCTAGCGTACACCCACTGGACTGGTGAATTCCCTCCACCATATTCCCAATGGTGTGTCAATAAACATCACCCATACTGATACTTTACATCCAAACTCAAACCATCCATGAACTAAGAAACTATGAAAGAATGTAAATACCTATATAAAATAATATAGACGCCAATTTAGAGACTAGTAGAATAGTACATTGGAATATGAATGTTATGATTTCCAAGTCAGATAGTGTAGGATAAATCGATTTTAGTTTTCATAAACCATGGACTTGAATCCCTACCTAATCTTCTTAAGGTACAGTACCCCACTAGAACTTCTTCTCCTAACCCTAATCACTATTCTCACCACCTTGGTCTATAAGGCTTGTAGATTTCTAGCTACCCACCTATCATTACATAGTTGGACCATATCTAGAACCCTGTATCTACCCAAATCCTCTATCTCTAGGCATACACTAAGAACTCATAACGAAACTCTTTAGATTCCCCATTCTTCCAAAAACTCAGCACTCTAATGGTGGATGGTCACAATGATAATGATGGTGGTTGATATTACTGGAACCATACTGAATTGTTATCCCTTATAGGAAAAGATGATATTTCAGCCTAGATACTCTTCCCACCACTACTCTGGCATAAACTATCAAGTAATGCTTTCTTCTACCAAAAGACCCAACAATGAACCCCTAGAAAAATCCACAAATCATGAGCCCCTACCTTCACTCAGGTTCCTCTCTAAAATAAGCACCTAGTTCACAACCTCAGAAAAGGAAAGAATATGGAAAACATTTACCATAACTTATATTTTATATCTCATTATGTCCTCAAAATATCTCGCTGGAGATACCTCACCCCCCAGTAATGTAGGAGAAAAGGTTGTAAATTAGTGAAATGATCAACATAGTCTATAACTAACATATTACTCTATGTAAGATGCATGAATTACATATCCCTATTAGCTATTAGGGTATTTGGAAAGAATTCACTAATGTAACAGGTTTCAAAGTCATTCTAGGAAAAATCTATGTGTTGATATTTCTATATTAGAATTTCCAACCACCACTTCACTGAACCTCAAAGAATATAAACTTTAAACTTTACCCTTCTCTCCTCAATTATCTCTAGGTGATCAAAAATAATCTAGAGAGACACAATCCAGTACTCAGATACCTGGTGGTTACTCTCTTAATTAACTAATATTGGCTATTGTAGCTAAAACTCTCCAATAATCTCTAGTATTTTAGGCTCACCTTGCGAAGCCTCTCTCTTCATATATTATTCCACATGTAACAAGCTCATTAGGAGTTGATCATTCATCACCTACCCTAGTAATACAAGTGGTTCTATCCTAATAATCTTTATTTAATGATCATTTCCAACCTCCTGGTGAATAATTAGATGTTTTTTGGAGGAATTTTTCTATAATTCCAAACACAAACCTCAAAACACATGACTATAGTAGTTCTTGATATCATAGTTTAAGGAAAGTGATAATAGGTATACCACTATATCTCATGCCATAGTAATCTCAAATCTTAGGTTCTCACACTTGTACCATCACCCATGCACAAGTATAACACCATATATACAAAATTTCCACATCATATTTATAGGATAAATTTAATTACATATTTCCAATTTACTTTAACTATAATTTTTCACAACTAAGGATCATTTAGATGAAATTTCAATTATAATTTATAGTGGAAAACACTTTATAGGTTATAATTAATAATTTATTTAAATTATGACAATAATAAATAAAAAAACATTTCAATTTAAAATTTTATACCATTAAGGGGTCAGTTAAATAAGATGTCACTATCATGTTATATGGGAAAATTCCATATATGTTGATACATACACTTTAAAAAACTGACCCATGTTATAATTTATAGAGCTAATATTTTCATTATTTTTAATTTTTTATTAACTGATTTAATCCCTTCCAATTAATCCATTTGATCTGATTTGCATCATTATAGTATTATTGGTGATTTTTGGGATTAATTGTGAAAATTGGTTAATTATGGAAATTTAGAAGTTTTATGGATCTTTATTTTTTTGGGAATAACTTTATTAATTTTGATCCAAATTGAGTGGTTCCTTTTTTTAAGCTTCATTTCTTCATGATCTTGAAGTTTTTGTTTTGGACCTAGATCTAATTCAACACACAATGGCTTAGAAAAATAAACAAAATGGAAAAATTTTGTTGGCTGATAGAATAGACCACACATAAATTATTAAAGCATATATATTACTACATGACTCTAAATTAAGTTATTCTAGTTTTATTAGAAAAATTACTCTGATCCGCATCTTCAAATTAAATTTCATGAAAAAATTCAGTAATTAAGGCATCCATTGAATGCGCCAAAGTGGAGATGGTTGGGCAGTCTCCTCAGCCATAAAAGGTATTCATTAGTTATTTAGGAATAACTATTGTAAAACTTGTCAAAATAAGATAATATTTTTTTGGAGCATCAAAACGATATAGGGGAACAACTTTTATGAAGACAACATCTCGATATTTTTCCATTTACTATTTTAATTGAACTTAATATTTCAGTGGAGTGAATATGGAGAGAAATTTTTCCACCTCTCAACCCTATATATATGAGTGTTCAATTTCATTAAAATTGTTGAATAGGGTCTAATATAGGCTATGATAGAGGATTTAATACTTGAATTTATTTGTATTTTCTCTTTTCTTTTTTCTTAGTTTCATTATTCTCTTTTCTTCCTCATTAAACTCTCTTAACCTTGACATGAAGGGGTAAAGACTTTGAGTGATCGGGGAAGGGGGGTTTCACTTTTGTAATGTTGGATTATTGTTCCTAAATGTAAAAATATCTTTTTATATTAAATGATTTATATTTTTAGTGATGTACAATTCTTATAATGTGATTTTATTTTGGGTTTTGGTTTCAGTCATTGTTTATATCTTTGGTTTGAGAACTTTAAATTCCCTCTGCCTAGTACAATTTGTCTTGATCGAGCAGATTTTGTTTGGTGGTGAGTTTCTAGGGATCGTTGGCACGTGTGTAGAACTAGTGAATTATTTATATATTTCTAAGAGTCAAAAATTCTCATTCAGGACATGCCTTAGTTGTTTGGGAATTTATTATTAAATTTCATGCACATAAGAGTGGGTTCCATTTCTTTATTCAACTAAGGGTGATTGATAAATTGATTGAGGATTATTTCATTTATCATTAAATAGGAAGAGAGAGAGAATGATATTTATGAATATTATGTCATTGAAAAGGGAGATCCTACCCTGACCCCATCACTCTCTTAATCAATTAGTGTTCAAGCATTATTTTAATTACTTGTTTTATTTTTAATCTCAAACAATTTCAAAAACAACCTCTACTTCTTTCTCAATTTTAAGTGATAAAGGTTATTGTTTTTTACTTCTCTCTAGAAAAATACTAAGTTAACCACTATACTGAATTTTAACTTAGGAAATATTTTTTTTCTCACACCCCATGACAGACACATATCAAAACTTGGTGTCGTTGTCAGGGAGGTAGTGCCAATATTTTTTTCTCTCTTTCATTTCTCTTTTATTATTTTCTCTTCAAAATTACATGACTAGAACCTAAAATAGTGACCCTTTCCCCCTAGATCCATAAATTTAAAGAACCTTGTTGAATAGACTTAGAAGCCTTAATTTTCAATCTGAATTTGAGGACATTTCTCTTGCAAACTCAAGTCAAACTTCAAGTGTTCATTCTAAGCCTGTCATCGTGGATGGAAATCAAAACCCAACCCTTAGAGACCTCTTTGTGCCACAATTCCTTAATCAAAACTATAAAATTATCATTCTAGTTTTACAAAGTTATTTTGAGATGAAACCTAACATGATTCCATAGATTCCAAAGTTTCATTGATTGGAAGGTGAAGATCCAAAAAAAACATATTAAAGAGTTCAAACATGTCTTCTCCACTTTTAGACCATGTGGAGTGGATGAGAAGAAGGTAAAGTGGAAGGCATTCCCATTTTCATTAGAAGGAGATTCCAAAGAATGGTTGTATAGCCTACAACCAAGATATTTGAATTATTGAAATTACTTGGTAAGATGATTCATGCAAATATTTTTCCCCACCTTCAGAAGTACAGTAATTAGAAAGTAGATATATATCATCAGATAGTCATTTATAGAAACCCTTTATGAGTGTTGGTAAATATTTAAAAATCAATGTGACGGCTACCCACACCAATCCATTTAATAGCATCACTTTCTGGTCTTATTCTATCAAGGATTACTAGAAAATGATAGAAACCTTCTTGATGCATCATCTGGAGGCACATTGATTGACAAGTCACTATAAGATTCCGAGGTCCTAATTGAGAATATTTTCCATAACTCACAATAGTTTGGTACAAGAGGTACTACAATAAGAGGTATTCATGAGGGAATGTAAACTTATGCAGCAACCTTTTAGACAAGTAATTTCCAACAAAATAAAATATGGATACAGCCTAACCAGGTTTAATATGGGTTTGGAAATTAGAAGAATCAAGCTAAACCCCCATACCAAAACCAGTTCCAAACCCCAACACCATTTTAAAAAAAGAAATCATATAACCAGTCTTCAAACAACCAACCACCCACTTTCCTAGGACCATATAGGCAACCATCCACAAGCACGCTATAAGATTGGTATCCTAGAACCAACTGTTTGTACTTTTGTTACATGGATATTTAATGTATTTAAATATTAAACATATTATTACATATTTTTCATTGTTCTATATTACAATGATGTAATAATGTCCTAGAGTATTTGTTGCATTGATAAGGTCATGGCAGTTCCTCACTATGATGAGAACCTTAAAAAACTATAATAATATTCTTAAATATAGTTCTATGGTTGGATGACATACTATGATGGGACACATGGCATTAAGACCATCATATGTGAGTACTCGTAAAAATATGAGATCTCCTCTCATGAAGTTAACACTTGGTAATCTCCAAGATAGGAGATTATGATAATAGACCCTCCAGTAGGAATTCCACATGTTTTTGTGTCATCGTATATTTCTATATGAAAGCGTGTGTAATGATCCTTAGACTTTAAGATTATCATTAATACGTGTCACGACTCGTGCAATTTGATTTACTGACAAAAAATGTCACACAGACAGTTGGCGGGAAGTATGGTACGTTGGGTGCGTCACGAGTGGCATGTTAATAATGGATAAGTCAAGGAAGGATTTTTCCCATTCATTTATGGATGTTGATATCTCATCCCTTTGATTTAAATAGAACTGTCGTACTAAATTCCATGGTCATGGTGTAATGAAGATTTTATTTCAGGTAGTCAAAGAACGACATATCAAGCATAAAAGTTGATGACACTATCATGAAACCTTCTTGATGAGATATTGTGACAAATAGATTATATTACATAGTGAGTGTTCGTATATGGATGTCGTTATTGTGTCTTTAAGTTCTTTCTCTTCGGTGCCTTGATCCATTTTTAAACAGTACTCTTGGACATTAGGCAGCCTGCCTAATGCCAACATGAAAGAATCCTAAAGGGTCGCACACTGAGTGTTTCTGGTTGTATCGGTTAAATTTTATTTGAATTTAATTATTAAATATTATTCTCAAGATAGTGGAATAATTTTATTCAAGTTAAAATGATTTCATAAATTAAATAAATATTTATTCACCAGATTGTGGGTAAAATTTATTTATTTATTTTATTGAACATTTAATAAATATTTATTTACTAGTTTATAAATAAAATATTTATTTAAGAGAATAAATTATTTATTTATTTATTTGGGTTTTCAATAAATGAATGTAGAGTTTGATAGGACCAAGGCTGATCTGGAAGTAAAATAATTATTTGCAAGATGATAAATAAGTATTTAACTAGTGGGCACAAATTAAAATAACACTGATATTATTTTGTGACGCATAATTTTATTTATAATTTCGTTTTGCACAAGTCAGTGCACCATAAATATTTATGTGCTATTATTATTAATATCATGGGTTTTCTCTAAGATTACGAATGTATTTAATTACTATTATGTAATTAAATATTGTAAATGAAGCCTCGTGTCAATAAATAGACACATATGTCTATTGTGTCATGTACTGAACCGCACACCCGGTGAATTGAGAATTGTTGATCTAAATAATTTCTCTCTCAAATCCTCTTCACAGCCCTCTCAACAATGAGACACGTTCTTCAAGGCCGAAGAACAAGAGATAAAAAATGACCGAAATAAGACACTCACTTTGTCGCACTAGCAGCCGGAGAACGAGCGGTGTTGATCGGAGGCCATCGGAGCACGTGTGGATCACCGCTAGAGGGATTCTAGTTTGGATCCTTGCAAGAGAAACAAGACAATCTGAAAGGGTCAATCTGGATGATCAACATCATCAACGAAGAAAATGCCGAAGATCTAGATATTATTTTCTTTATAAAATTAATTAAATTTATTATAAACATGATGTGAAAGATCTTCTCTAAAGGTTTTGGGACTTTCCTTCTTTATCTAAATCTTTGATTCTATTCCATCGAGAATAGAATTCATCATCGTATTGATCCCAAAATAATCATTGATCTTGGTCAAAATCATAGTTGGGTGTCGGCCCAACCATGCTTCCATTGTTCCCAAAACCTTCAAATGGTATCAGAGTGATTGCATCATAGTTTATAATTATTTAAATATTTAGTTAATGATTCACGCATTTAATAATTTGGTTATTTCAATTCAAGTTAATCATTCTAAAAATTTGATTCTCGAGTTCTATTCCTCCTCTTTAGTTTCTCGTTCACCTTAAAGAAATGATATTTTCTTTTAATTTTTATTGAAATAAAATAGAGGATCTCATCTGAAGGCGCCAAAGGTTATTGTACATACAACACCAGAACACATAGTGTGTATTTGGCAGTACACACCATGTAGTCAAGGATCAATGAATTGGGTCTGTTCTACCAAGCCAATCCGTTTCATTGGATTTTTTCTAAGTCTTAATGACTCTGTGTGTTGATAAGGAATATGTGGCACACAGTTTCTATATTACACACCATGTGGACCACAGGATGCGGCATGTAGTCCCTTTAGGTTAGGGTTGGGTCGTGTACCACATACATGGCTTGCCCAGCTGGAGACCATGTGACGCGAATACTACACGGTGTGTGACCCACTAGACACTCTGTGTACTCCAAATATTTCCGAAGTACACTCACACATCGTTTACCCGGGTGTATACTTTGGATGGATGGTGAAAAATAGTACACGCCGTGTAGTTGGAACTACACACTGTGTACTCATCCAAATTATGCAGATTTATTAAAATTTATTATTATATTATACAAACACTTGAGACGTGTACCATCGTGCTGGTGTACAGCTAAGGCACACCACGTGATAGGTGTTTTATATATATGTGTGTGTTTAATTTAGCATATGTGTAATGTTCATTTCTACTCATTAGGTAGTTATGAATAATAATTCACCAGGTTTACTCCAAGGCACAAGTTACATACAAAGATAATTTTAAATGAATTTATTTGTTTAAAATTATGATGGATGATAATCTCAAGGAAATCCAAAAAAGGGTTTAAGATAAAAGGATTGATTAATTAAAGATGATAATTAATTTATTTAAGCATGATTTATCTTAAACAAGAATGATTAAAGAATTGAATTCTAGTTTTATTTATGCATAAATATAATTGCATGCATGGATGGTCATGAGCTAGACCAAGAACTTTGTATGTGGATGGTTTCTTTTAATTTATTTATTTAAATTAAATCTGTTGGCTTACGATCCTTCTCCTCATTAATATTTAGGCCCTACATGCCCAAGGTTTCTTTTATGTAAAACCCCTTTTTACCCCTCACCTACATGCGAGTTAAAAAATGGCATATCTAATGGATGGAACTCCCAAGATATTGGAGGCAGTTCAAGCTAGATATGAGATGAAACCAATCCCATGAGATATAGATGTGGATAGGTGGAAATCTATAAACATGAACCCAAAAGTTTCAAGATGTTTCTAACCTAGGTAGGGGTTATTTTATCTACTGATAGATAAACTAACCATTATAAAATATCATGATAATTCCATTTAATTTAATTTATTTCTGTTAGTTGCATGGTTTATCAATATGGATGTGTTGTCACAATTACATAATTAATGAAATAAACAAGCATGCAAGTTGGAACTAAAATAAGCCAGAATTATGCGTAAATGTTATCAAGACATGGTTAATCACTTAATTAAGTTCCACTTAATATTAACAATAATGTGATAATGATAATAATCAATTCACACATAAGAGATAAAAATCCCTCAAATAAAATATTAAGTCAGACCAAGACATTCATTACTTGATTAAGGGAAAACTCAATAAAACTATGTGTTTGACCAACCCTTGTTGGTGTTGAAACCAAGACCATTCTATGTAGGAAATGGAGTTTAGTTTTTGTTTTTTTTTCAATCCTTATTAGAAGTTCAGAATGTTTTATAGAAAAGGGATCATCCAGTTCAAGCAGACAACAATATTGAAAGTGGTGTCATTACCCAGTGTTTTCCAAATTTTTGCACCTAAAAATCGGAAAATAGAGAAAAATGTGTTTGTAAAAGGAATTTGTGCACAAGAATATTAGTGTTATGGAAAATTGTGCGCATGTCATGTTTCGGGATCAGAATGTCTAAAAATGGAAAAGGTATGGGGTGCGTGAAAAATTCGGAGATATGCGCAAAAATGGTTCCAACGCTAAAAGAATTTCATGCATAATGAGAGGTTTTGCATGACATAGTGGTTTTTTCGCACGGGGGTCGGTGATTCATATAAATAAGAGGTGACCCCCCCCCCCCATTCAGTATAGATGAATACTTAGAGAAGATCTGAGTTCTGATGCGCATTAAAGTTGCGTGAAAATGGATTTGCACGGAAAAGTTAAAGTTGCGCGGAAAAGTTAAAGTTTCATAGAAAAGCTAAAGTTGCACACAAAAGTCAAAGTTTCTCATAAAGGGTGTAGTTTCGAGAATGATTTTATGCATGAAAATAAAATCTTCTGTGAAAAAGTAAGATCTTACGCGTAAAGGGTAGGTATTGTGAGCAATTTTCAGTGTAAGCTAGTTGCATGTTCTGAATATATGGTTCAGTGGTTTAGTGATTTCAAGTAAATCTATCTAGGACTTCGATGCAAGCAGTGTCTCATGCGGAATATAGACAAAGACTTCAATGAAAATCTATTCAAGAAACCTTCAAGTCAATAAACTAAGTTTGACTTCTCTTAATATAGTGACCTAAGGGGTGTCGTGGGAAGTGATCTGAGAGATGTAGTGAGCTATTCCTAAACCTTTGTAAAGGTAGTGTGCCTGGAACAGAGTGACTATTACTGAATTTTATAATAATAAAACTAGTAAATATTAGTGTATTTAGGTATGACTGACACACTATCATCGTATGATCCTTGGATGTAGCCCTTTGTGGTGAACCAAGTAAAAGTGTTGTTCCATATCCCTATTTTCATTTGTTTGACATATTTAACATGTTTCTACCAATGTGGGAACAATATACACAACTTTAAAAAGAAAAATTTGACACCCTGATTCACCCCTCCCCTATCAGGGTGTTTCAGGGTCCTTCAAGTGGTATCAGAGGGAGGTTGTTGGTGTTTGATCTGTCTTATACCATCATGAAGAGTTCATCCAGTGTCAGGGGAGTCCCTATCTTTGATGGAAGTAATTTTCAGATTTGGAAGAATAGAATTAGATATCATCTAAGATCCCTTTGAATGGAAGTCATATTTTCTACTGTGAAAGGAATATAGGTTACTAATCCAACATGGTTGGCTATGACTGATGCTGACAGGAAAATTCTTGATGCAGATTCTAAAGCACAGAATGCCATCACTGCAACCCTTTTTTATCAGATCTATCTAAAGGTGATAATTTTCACCTTAGAAAATTCCATGTGGGATAAACTTGAAAATATTTATAAATGGGGTAGAAAAGTAAATAAGGAAAAACTACAAGTCTTGCACAATAGGTTTGATTATTTGAAGATGCATCCTGATGAGAATGCAAACTTCTTCTTCAATTGAATTATTAAAGTGTTTGGACCAATTCAGGGTCTAGGAAAAGAAATCAAAGATGTTGATATTTTAAAGAAAATATTAAAAATACTTACACCCATGTACAATGAAAAGGTTTCAACCCTTGAAAAAAGAGATCTCTCCAAACTCTCTCTAGATGATCTACTGAGTAGTCTAGTGGCATATAAAATGAGAGTCAAACTAGAAGATGCTACGACTTGATTGGGCAAGGAAATGGAATTCAAATCCATGGAGAAACTGAAAATTTAAAAATATAGTAGTGGTAAAGACAATTATGAAAAATAAATTCTTTCTCTCATTTCCAAGAAGTTCTAGAAGGGAAAATAGAAATTCAAAGGGAAGTTAGCTCTAACTTGCTTCCTTTGTGGAAAAGTTGGGCACGTTGCCTCTCAGTGCTTAAGAAAGATTGATGATGAAGATAGTGAAGCTGAAAACATTGAGAAGCCTCGGAAAAGGGTTTTGAAAAAGGGAGACTTCAAATATAGAAAGAAATTAACAAAGAAAATTTTTGTCTATGAAGAGGAAGATGATGATAATGAATTCTGTGAAGAAGAAGAACCAGAATTTAAAACTTGAAATCATGCTTCCATGATGGCCAATATTGACAAATCTGAACCATCAGATGATAATGGTGGAGAAAATTAGTTGAAAACTAATGTCAATCCCAAGTTTCAACTTAAGGATGTTGTTAGTAAGATTAAGATTAAATTTAAGAGTTGAAATAAGTGGAAATCAATTGTAGAAGAATATTCTAAATATGTTGATCATCTTGAAGCTGAAATTGAATGACTAGAAGAATTTGTGAAAGTATAGTCTAAAATCCTTGAAATCAGTGATGATGTAGTGGATCTGAAGATGATAATTAAAGAGCAGGCAAAGATCATCAGTGACCTCACCTCCATACTAGAAGAAAATTCCAAGACTACTGAGGGTCTTTAATAGTAAGTTATTACTCTTAGTTTTAAACTTAAGAGTGAACAAATTTCAAAAGAATAAAGGAAGAAAATACAGTTTGGAAGGTCCTCAGATGTTGAGTTGTTAGAGAGAGAAAAACGTGGTTCTAATGGAGTTGAAAAGATTTTGAATGATCAAAGACCCACTTACATGGGAAATAGTGGAATCGGTTGTGAGGCTTAATCGTCAAATGTTGCAAATAAAGGTGACCAAAATAAAGGCAATATGAAAGTGGGTCATGTAGAAAAGTCACCTGAAGTTATGAAAAAGAAACCCCAAATTCAATCTAAAAGAATAAAATAATATTATCCTCAATCCTCCAAGAATAAGAGGCAGTAAAAGTATTATCCCATGGAAGAAGGAATGAGGATAAACAGAAGTGAGAAGACATTTCCTCTCATGAAGTGTTAGTTATGTGGATATCTGGGCCATACCATGTCTTACTACAAAGAGACAAGAAGCTATTTGAATAGAGAAGATACGGTAGTTCAACAAAGGATAACCGATTCATATCCTAATTCTTTTATAAGAAACAATTTTTATGGATATTGTTTTCGTTGTTCTAACTTTGGTTATAAGGTCGTTGATTACTGGAAGAGGAGGGACATGGACACCTCATACTAGAGTCTGAGAAAAGTCAAATCTCATCAACAAGACATTGTTTCTCTTACAAATAGGTTTTCTCCTTTGGAATAATATTTAGACTATGAAGAACCCATGTACATAGAAGAAATAATTGAAAGTCCATCAGGGTCCAACACTCAATACAATGTTTCATGTAAAGAAAAGAAGAAAATTGAGAAATCCAACCTTAAAGAGGTAGCCTTAAAAGCTACAAAAAGAAATAGCACCTGGATTCGGGATAGCAGTTGTTCATCTCATATGACAGGTAATGTAGGCCTGTTAACGAATGTTCATAGGAGGGTTGATGGAACAGTATGGTTTGGTAATGATGGATCTCTGAAAATAAAATTTAGTAGAAGTAATGAACTAGATAATTGAGAGATAAAGAAAATGGAATTCCTTTGTTTAGATGGACTACATCATAATCTCCTTAGTGTGAGTCAACTATGTGACTCAGAACTTATAGTTACTTTTAATCATAAAGGCTGCACTATCAAGGTAAAGACAGGAAATTCACTTATGAAGGGATGTAGAATAGAAGGAAACATATATCAGGTTGATAGTAAAGAAAACATTTTCTACATGACTATTGAAGAAGAAAATAACCTATGGAATCATAGATTGGGGAACATTAATCAACAAGACATGGAGAAAATATCGAAATTGAATATTTTCATATACATTCC
Source organism: Viscum album (assembly GCA_963277665.1). Taxonomy (NCBI): domain Eukaryota; kingdom Viridiplantae; phylum Streptophyta; class Magnoliopsida; order Santalales; family Viscaceae; genus Viscum; species Viscum album. The sequence continues at coordinate 280,073,871 of OY728127.1, forward strand.
CAAAATAAAGCATGAATATGAAAATTCTTGTGATTCTTGAATTTGGGGGAAGTCGGTCTGCAGTTCATATCATCCAAAGAATAAAAGGGTGTCTCGTCTTCTTGATCTCATTCATACAGACGTATGTATCCCAATAAATGTTTTTATAACTCATATAAAAAGGTAATTTTTCCTTTTCATAGATGATTATAGTAGAATTTCATGTGTAATGGTTATACATAGGAAACAAAAAGTTTTTGATTTTATAAAAATATATCGTTAAATCACTGAGAATGATACTAGACGAACAATCAAAGTGATGTGAACTGACAATGGAAGGGAATACATGTCTATTGAATTTGAAAATTACCTGGAGAAGCATGGGATAAAACATGAGGTAGATACTATGAGAACTCCACAGAAAAATGAATTTTTTGAGCACAGGAATCAATAGGTGAACAACATGGAAAGAACTATACTAATTGAGAGTCGTATTCCACAACATTACTGGAAATAGGCCATTTAAGATATTGTGTATATTCAAAATTGAATAGGGATTTATATGGGTGAGATGAAGACACCATATGAATTGTGGCATGGAAGGAAGCCCTCATTTAAATACTTTTGTGTTTTTGGAAGTAAATGCTTCATCAGAAACAAATAAGTAAATCAAGGGAATTATGTTGATAATGCAGATGAAGGAATTTTCCTTGGATACTCAATGAACTGAAAAGCCTACAAGTGTTTCAACAAGAACTTAGGAAGCATTGTGGAAAGCAGTGATGTTAAGATTATTAAAGAGAAAACCAAAAATGATTCAAGGATTTCATATACTAATGTGATATAAAATGAAGAATAAAGTGAACATGGAGTAAATGAAAATAGAGAAATAGAGGAAGGTGTACAAAACAATCAGGAGTCACATCATGATGTTGACTCAGAAGAATAATCTGAATAGGAAACCTTGGATGGAGAGAATGAAGTTGAATATCAAAGGAGGAATTAAAGAGCATAAATTGATCAATCCAACATTATTGGGGATTGGACTACACCCACACAAACAAGGAGAATAATGAATAACACACAATCTGCATTTCTTTCATTTGTGGAACAGTCCTCATTTGAAGAAGCTGCAAAGGATAAATCATGGGTAAAATCCATAAATGGGGAGTTAGATCATATTGACAAGAATCAGACATGGGATCTAGTCAAGAGACCCAAAGGTCACAATGTGATTAGTACAAAGTTAATTTTCAAGAACAAGTTTGATGAGCATTGAAGTGTTATCATAAATAAGGCATGAAAATTATATAAAGGATATTCACATATTGAAGGTGTTTATGTTGAATAAACCTTTGCTCCAATGGCTAGACTGGAGTCAATCATTCTTTTTCTTTCCATGGCAGCCCAAAGAGGATATAAAGTATATCAAATGGATTTCAAGATAGCATTCTTGAATGGTTTTCTCGAAGAAGTAGTCTACATCAAAAAATCAGGGGGTTTTCTTCTTGGTACTGATGAAACAAAGGTTAGTAAACTAAAGAAGGCCTTGTATTGTTTGAAGTAGTCACCACGAGCACAGTATTCCTGGATATATTCTTATCTCAAGAAGCTGGAATTCAAAATATTAGGAGTATGTCACAATATCTATGTGAATAATTTTCTGAAAGATCAGTTCATGGTTCTATTTTATGTTGATGACATTATATTTTGTGGCAACAGGCAGAAATCAGTGGATGAATTTTCCAATCAAATGAAATCAGAATTTAAAATGTCTATGATTGGGGAGCTCACATATTTCTTGGGGTTGTAGGTAATTCAAAATAAGGATTACACTTTCATTTCTCAGGAAAATTATGCAAGAGAGATCCTGAAGAAATTTAATATACATGACTCCAAACCAATGTCAACTCCGATTGCGGTTGTAACCAAACTTGGAAAGCATAAGGATGGGACCACTGTATATCCCACCCTGTATAGGAGGATTATTTGAAGCTTACTATACCTAATAAATACACGACCTGATATTTTCTTTGCAATTTTCTTAGCATCCCGATTTTAGAGTAATCTGAAGGAAGAACATATGACAACAGTAAAAAGAATAGTGAGGTACATTAAAGGTAATCATAATTATGGGTTATACTTTTCTGTAGAAAGGGACAGTAAATTATCAGTGTTTTCTGATGCTGACTGGGCTGGATATGTAGTGGACAGAAAGTCCACCAGTGGTGGAGCATTCTATATTGGGCAGAAATGTGTTGGCTGGTTGAGCAAGAAACAAGAAAGTACTTCTCTTAGTACTACTGAAGCTAAGTATATCTCCGCTACAAATGAATGCACTCAACTTCTATGGATGAAGCAACAACTAACAGATATTGGTGACAAGGTGAAACAACCAATGGTTATTTACTGTGATAACAAGAGTGCAATTGATCTTATGAAGAATCATGTTCAACATTCTCGTACAAAACATATTGAAATCACATATCACTTTATCAAGGAAAAATTTGAACAAGGCGTGATTAAAATGGATCATATGGGAACTGATGATCAAGTGGCTGATATCCTGAGAAATCCACTATTAGTGGTTTTGTTTGAGAAATATCAGTTGAACCTCAGTGTTCAGCCACCTCCCAGTGCATAAGGAGGTTACAAAATTCCCCTCTTCTCAGTTATGTTAACTGTTTTTAATCTATTTGTGTATGTGATGCAGGTTTATGGGGGAGATACTATCCAGGGGTGTCTTGAGTTGTACAATGAAAAATATTGGTGTTTTGGTTTATTTTCAATGGGGTAGGAGGAATAAATTCAATACATGTGATGGACATGTAATTCTTATATGAAATGATGATAATTCGGTGTTAGGAGGAGAAGGAATACATTGGACATGTAATGCTTCTATGACATGATGAGAATTCAGTGTTAGGAGAACAAGGAATACATTCAAGGCATGTAATGATTCTGTTACATAGTAAGATAACAACTTGGGTGTCTTTAAGAATTCCAAAACACAGGAACCAAATTCAAGCTTCCCCTCTTGTTTTCTACACAGAGCATTGCTCACATAGACTTAGAGTGTTGGATGAGTTTATTCTTGCATTTCAGGTTTTGATAGTGGCTGGTGCACTTTTGAATTTATCTGGTGATTTCCAAAAATCCCAAATGGGGATATTGTTGGAACCATGACCGTTCTATGTAGGAAATGGAGTTTTGTTTGTGTTTTTTGTCAATCCTTATTGGAAGTTCAAAAAATTTTCCAGAAAAGGGGTCATACAGTTCAAGCAGAAAACAGTATTGAAGGTGGCATCATTTCCCAGTGTTTGCCAAATTTTTGGGACTGAAAATCGAAAAATGGAGAAAAGTGTGTTTAGAAAGGAAATCTGCGTACAATATTGTTGGTGTTATGGAAACTTGAGCGCAAAATTTCGAAAAATGGAAAAGGCATGAGGTGCGTGAAAAATCTGGAGATGTCCACGAAAATGGTTCCTCTGCGAAAAAAATTGCATGTAGAATAAGAGCTTTTCCGTGACATGGTGGGTTTTGCGTGTGGGGGTAATTGATTCATATAAATAAGAGGTGACCCCCCTTATTCAGTATGGCTAAATACTTAGAGAACATTTGAGTTCTGATGTGCGTAAAAGTTTCACAAAAAGGGAGTTGTGTGGAAAAGTTAAAGTTGTGCAGAAAAGTTAAAGTTGTGTAGAAAAGATAAAATTGCATGTAAAAGTTAAAGTTGTTCATAAATGGTGTAGTTACACAAAATATTTTCCACATGGAAAGAAAATCTTGCGTGCAAAAGTATGATCTTGTGCATAAAGGGTAGGTGTTGCGCACAATTGTTAGTGTAAGCTGGTTGCATGTTCTGAATATCTGATTCAGTGGTTCAGTGCTTTCAAGTGCATCAATCCAAGAATTCGATACAAGAAGTGTATTATGATGAATAGATACAAAGACTTAAATGCAAATCTATTTAAGTGACCTTCAATTTGATAAACTAAGTTTCACTTTTCTCATGGTAGTGAGCTAGGGGGAGTCATGGGAAGTGATATGAGGGACGTAGTGAGCTATTCTTGAACCTTTGTAAAGGCAGTGTGCCTAGAACAGAGTGATTGTGACCAAATCCTATAATCCAAAAACTAGTAAAGATTAGTGGATTTAGGTTCGACCGACACACTTTTGGTGTATGCTCCTTGAACGTAGCCCTTTGCGGTGAACCAAGTAAAAGAGTTGTGTCATCTCCTTGCTTTCATTTGTTTGATAAATTTAACAAGTTCCTACCAACATGGGAAAAATATCCAAAAATTTAAAAAGAAAAATTTAACACCCTGATTCACCACTCCCCTCTCAGGGTGTTTCAGGGTCCTTTAGTTGGGACACTTACTTTTATACATGGATTCCTTATGAAAGGTTTCGGGTTGACTTAACCATATTTCATCAAGAGGAGTATCCCTTGCTAGACTTGGTGTAATATTGGAGTCAGGAGTTGAGGAAATCCAAAGTCATGATTTCAATATTGGGGATTCCACTCAATAGATCAAGGAGTTTCAATCCCATAGCTATAAAATACCTTTCTACCTAAATACCTTCTAATAGCTTGACCAACCCTTGTTGGGGTTATGCGAAGGGGAATATGGATCCTTTCCACTAGAATGTCTTGGAAACTGGACATTATGATTTCAATGGTGAGGGTTATTGGGACTTGATAAAATAGTGAGAGACTTAATAAAATTTATTATTTCTCATAAAATGTAATCAAGAAAGTACTAATGATCTACTGTTTTAAATGTAAAATAAAAATGACAAGCTCATCAACCACACTATCTCTATGATCAATTCTGGATAAAGACAACATCCTCAGCGGTAGTAACTTCCAGGAATGGTTTAGATGTCTTCGGGTCATCCTATGCCATAAACATAAGTCTTACATGATAGAGTTAGCATTACCTAATCCACCTTCCAAATAGGTGAGTGATGATGATTTCCTGGTCTATGAGAAACATATGAATGACGCGGTCAACATTCAATGTTTTATGTTATCATCAATGTCTAGTAAGCTCATGAAGTCTCGTGAAAACTTGGATTCTTATAGCATGTTAGAGCGCCTATGTGGTATTTACCAAGAGAGAGAAATATAGTAAAGTTTTGAGATCTCTAAGTCACCCTTTCAAAGTAATCTTGGAGAAGGTTCCCCATCTAGGTCTCATGTAGTCAAGCTCATTGGCTACATTGAGTTCCTGGAGGTTCTAGGTTTTAAACTCCCAGAAGAACTGGGAACTGATCTCATTCTCACATCACTCCCTCATAGATTCTCTAACTTTTTTTTCAATTTCAATACGAACAACATTGAGAAGTCTCTATATGATCTTCTTATCCTCATTCTCCAAGTGTACAAAGATATGAAGTGTGAAAAGTCTTATGTCCTTATAGTGGATAAGAGGAAAGGGAAGGCGAAGATATTTAATCCCAAAGCTTCTTCATAGCCTTCCAAGAAAAGGAATATCAAAGGAGAGGCAAGGGAATATGAGGTTTTTTATTTTGCATATGGAAAGAAGGGTCACTAGAAGAAGAACTGCACCCGGCCTAAGAAGCAAGGGGAATATTTAGGTTCATTTTTTATAGAATGAAATCAATCTGTTTCTACAAATTGGGTATTAGATACAGATTTTGGTGCTCACATATGTATCAAAATACAGGAACAAGGTAGATTCAAGAATATTGGTCAAGGGGAGGTAGATCTATGAGCAGCCAACGGATCCAGACTTGATGGTGTAGTTGTCAGGGACTACCACCTCACATTTCCAATTGGTATGATCTTGGTGTTAAAAGGTTGTTATTATGTGTCATCTATTACTAAAAACATTATTTTTGTATCTAGATTATATACAGATGGATTTTTTTCAAGTTTGTAAATGAATGTTTCTTCTTTTACAAAGATATAATTTGTTTTGGTAGGGAACATTTATACAACACTCTTTACGTGTTGAATTACACAAACCAAGTAATGGAAATTGATAACAAAGTTACTTCACAAGACTCATACCACAACCAACTTTTAAATCACCGGCTAGGTCATGTAAACAAGAAATGCTTGAAAAAGTTACATCAAGATGGATATTTATATTTATTCAAACTAAAACCACTTGGCATATGTCATGCATGGTTACAAGGCACAATGACCAAAGAACCATTTAGTGGGAAAGGTGAAAGGGATAAAGAACTTCTTGAATTGGTTCATACTGATGTGTGTGGACTTTTTATAGTTGAAGAAAGGGGAGGGTACTCATACTTCATAACTTTTACTGATGATTTTAGTAGATATGGATATATCTCCTTAATGGGGTATAAGTTGGATTCTTTTGATAAGTTTGAAGAATACAAGAATGAAGTTTAGAAACAGTTTGTTAAAAATATTAAGAAACTTTTCTCAGAGTGAGGTGGATAATATCTTAATCAAGACTTCATTGATTACTTACGAGAGTTTGGGATCTTATCCCAACTCACTCCTCCATACACACCCCAGTGGAATGGTGTGAGAGAAAGGAGGAACCGTACCCTATTGGACATGGTGAGATCAATGATGAGTCAGGTGAGTCTTTCATTATCCTTTTGGGGATATGTGTTACAAACAGTGGAGCACATACTAAACCTAGTACCAACTAAATATATAAATGGAATTCCATGTGAGTTCTAGAGTTGAAAGAAATCCATATTATCGAATTTACATGTGTGGGGAACTGATGCATTTGTTAAGGCCTATTCAGGTAACAAACATTCACCCCGAGGCACAAAGTGTACTTTTATAGGATACCCCAAGGAAACAAGGGGATATTACCTATAAAACCCCTGATAAAAAAAGTCGATAGTGTAAATACGCTCTATATTCCTTGATAGGGACACATCTCCAAAATAGATAGTGAGAGAAAGATATATTGTGATGAAGTTGATGCTAAAGGTACATAAGAGTTGGTACAAGAACAGATTCCACAAAGACCTATGGAAGAAAGAACTGTTTCAGAGACACAAGATCTTCTTAGGAGTACAAGAGTGGTTAGAGAACTGAAATGGTACATTTTTCTAGTTACCAAGGATAGTGACTCATTATTAGTTGATAATAATGATCCTCTAACCTACAAGGAATAAGTAAGTGGCACAGATGTTTCCAAGTGGAAAGAATCCATGAATTCTGAAATGGATTCCATGTACCAAAACCAAGTTTGGATTTTGGTAGATCCTCTATTTGATTTAAAGCATGTTGGTTGAAAATGGGTATTCAAGAAGAAACTGGACATGGAAGGAAAAGTCAGAACCTATAAGTCATGGCTGGTTGCAAAAGGGTTTAAACAGCGTCAAGGCATTGACTACGATGAAACCTTTTCACCAGTTGCTGAAATCCATCAGAATTCTATTGGTCATTGACGCTTACCATGATAATGATATTTGGAAAATAGATGTCAAAACATTCTTTTTTAATAGAAAACTTCAGGAATATGTCTACATGACACAACCTAAAGGGTTTATGACTCCAAAGGATTCTAATAAGGTGTGTAAGTTTCATAAATCCATTTATGGATTAAAGAAATCATCCAAGTCATGGAACATTCATTTTGATGAAGCCATAACAAAGTTTTTTTATCTAGAATGAATGTGAGCCTTTTGTATACAAACACTTTAATGGGAGTGCATTAATTTTTATAATATTATATAATGATGGCATATTACTTATTAGAAATGAGATACTAGTCTTATAGTCTATTAAGGAATGGTTGAATCAATGATTCTCCATGAAGGACTTGGGTGAGGCAGCATATATTATTGGGATCAAGATCTATAGTGATATATCCAAGAGATTGTTGTGCCTAAGTCAAAGTACATACATTGATAAGATACTGAATAGATTCAGTATGGAACAATCCAAGAGGGGATTATTTCCAGCATCACATGGAATTCATCTTTCCAATAAAATGTGTCCTCAAAAACATGAGGAAAGAAAGATAATGGAAATAACTCCATACACAACATAGATTGGGTCAATCATGTATGACCGACTATGTACTAGGCTAGATGTCGCCTACTCATTGAGTGTGATAGGAAGATATCATGTTGACCCAGGTTACCGCTATTGGATGGTAGTCAAGACTATCCTAAAGTATCTGAGGTGTACTAAGGATATGTTCCTGGTTTATGGAGGATATAAGGAACTAGTCATCAGAGGATATGCATATTCTAGTTTCCAGACTGATCAAGAGGACATGAAGTCACAAAAGGGGTACATCTTCACTTTTAATGGAGGTACAGTGAGCTGGAAGAGCTCAAATCAGAGTGTGGTCATAGATTCTATAGCAGAGTCTGAGTATATCATAGCTTCTAAGGTAGCTAAAGAATCATTTTGGATGCAAAGATTTTTCTAGGAGCTGTATGTGATACCTAGCAGTAAAGATCTCATCACATTGTACTGTGATAATATTGCGGCGGTGGCTCTCGCAAAAGAGCCAAGGTCACATCAGTGGACAAAGCACATACTTCGGAAGTATCATCTCTTGAGGGATTTTTCTCAGAGATGTGACGTTTCAGTGAGTATTATTCCCATAGAAGACAATGTGGTGGACCCCTTGACTAAAGCCTTGAGTCAGTAGAAACATGATCACCATGTGAGGTCTAGCAAACTGAAATTCGTAGGCATTTAACTTTAGTCTAAGTGGGATTTTGTAAGATTTGGTGTCTTAGAACCAACTGGTGTACTTTGATTACATGGATATTTAATGTATGTAAATATTAAACATCTTATTACATATTGTTCATTATTCTACATGACTATGATGTAATAATGTCCTAAGGTATTTGTTGCATTGATAAGGTCATGATAGTTCCCCTATATGATGAGAACCTTGAAATTCTATAACAATATTCTTAAATATAGTTATAAGGTTGGATGAAATACTATAATGGGACACATATAATGCATACCGTTAGGTGTGTGTACTCGTAAGCAGATGAGACGTCCTCTCATGAAGTTCACACTTGATAATATCCAAGATGGATATTATGATAATAGACCCACCAGTATGAATTCCACGTGTTTTAGTGTCATCAGATATTTCTATCTGGGATAATGTGTAATGATTCTTATAATTTAAGATTATCATTAATACATGTTAGGACTCACGCACTTTGATTTACTGACAAGAACTGTCACACAGACAATTGGTGGTATGTAGGGTATGTTGGGTGTGTCATGAGTGTAATTTTATTAATGTATAAGTCAAGGAAGGATTTTTACCTTCCATTTATGAAAGTTGATATATAGGCCCTTTGATTGAAATAGAATTGTCATGTGAAATTCCATGTCTATGGTGTAATGATGAGTTTATTTCAGGTAGTCAAAGAACGACATATCAAGCATAAAAGTTGATGACACTATCATGAAACCTGCTTGATGAGATATTGCGACAATGGGATTATATTACAGAGTGAGCATTCGTATGTGGATGTCGTTGTTACGACATTAATTTCTTTCTCTTGGGTGCCTTGACCCATTTCTAGACAATACTCTTGGATATTAGGCAAGCCCACCTAATGCCAATGAGAAAAAATCCTACAAGGTCACACACTAAGTATTTCTGGTGGTCTTGGTTAAATTATATTTGAATTTAATTAATAAATATTATTCTCAAGACAATGGAATAACTTTATTCAAGTTAAAATGATTTCGTAAATTTAATAAATATTTATTCACTGGATTGTAGGTAAAATTTATTTATTTATTTTATTGAACATTTAATAAATATTTATTTACTAGTTTGTAAATAAAATATTTATTTAAGAGAATAAATTATTTATTTATTTATTTGGGTGTTCAATAAATGGAAGTGGAGTTTGAGAGGAAAAAGGCTGGTCTATTATTAAAATAATTATTTTCAAGATGATAAATAATTATTTAACTAGTTGGAACAAATTAAAATAATGATGCTACTATTTTGTGACGCGGAATTTTATTTATAATTCCATTTTGTGCAAGTTAGTGCACCATAAATAATGACGCGCTATTATTATTAATAGAATTGGTTTTCTCTAAGGTTATGAATGTATTTAATTGCTGTTAAGAAATTAAAAATTGTAAATAAGTCCCCGTGTCAAAAAATAGACACATATGTCTATTTTTCCATGTACTGAACCACACACATGGTGAATCGAGAATTTTTTAGCTAAACAATTTCTCTCCCAAAACCTCTTCCCAACCCTCTTAATAATGAGAGACATTCTTCAAGGCCAAAGAATAAGAGATCAAGAACAACTGACACAATACACTCGCTTCACCGCGCTAGCACCCAGAGAACGAGCGGTGTCGATCGGAGTCCATCGAAGCATGTGTGTATCACTGCTAGAGGGATTCTAGTTTGGATTCTTGCAAGTGAAAAAAGATAATTAGAAAAGGTAATTCCGGATGATCAACATCATCAACGAAGAAAATACCAAATATCTAGGTATTATTTTCTTCATAAAATTAATTAAATTAATTATAAACATGATGTGCAAGATCCTCACTAAAGGTTTCATGCCTCTTCCTTCTTTATCTAAATCTTTGATCCTATTCTGTGGTGACTGGCATTTATCTTCATATTGATCCTAGAATAATCATTGATCATGGTAAAAATCATAATTGGGTTTCGACCTAACCATGCTTCCGCTGTGCCCGGAACCTTCACACGCAACCTTCTGTGGAACAGCTACAATCCAAGTATGAGGGCCTAGTGAATAAGGTTGATAATCTAGAAAATAATGTGGGGAGTATTTTTGAAATCATTTCCAAAAAACCAAAAAAATCTCCCTTCCCAGAGAATCCCAAACTCAAAAGAGAATTCCATAATGATAATAACAATAAGTTGAAAATAAATCTCACCACCAGTATCCCATGAACCAGAAACAAGATCGACTTAGTTGAGGGGGAATAAAGTTGTAAATTCTGAAAATTATGTGAAAAATTCCTATGAAGAATAGAATAAATGGGAGGAGGATATGGATAGGATGAGGAGGAATAGATAATAAACACCATTGAAAAGAAAAAAAGTGATAATAAATGCTTACCCCCACCATTTCCATCAAGTATGATTGAATCAAAGAGATTGCAGGAAGAATCGCTTCAAAAAAAATTCTAGAAACCTTCTAGAAAGTGGAAATTAATATCCCCCTTAATGAAGCACTCAAATAAATTTCAAAGTATGAAAACATTTTGAAGGATCTTTGCACCAAGAATAGGATACTTCAAGGGAATGAAAGAATCAACTTGGGAAAAATTGTCTCATCTCTTATCACACCATAGTTTCCAACCAAATTTCAAGATTTAGGGATGTTTTCCATTCAATGAACCATTGGTTATTTAAATTTATCAAATGATTTGTGTTATCTAGGTTCTTCAATTAATATATTTCCTCACTCAGTATACAATTTTTTTCATATTGGATACTTGAATCCCATAAGAGTGGTGTTCCATCTTGCAAATAGATCCACAGTCATCCCAACAGAAGTTTTGGAGGATGTCATGGTAAAAGTCGAAGATCTATTATTCTTAGCTGACTTATATATACTAAATATGGAATAATATAAGATCCTATCACACTCACACATCATTTTTTGGAGACCTTTATTGAATATGGCCAAAATTATCATCAAAGACCATAAAGGGACACTCACCATGAAGTTTGGATATAGCACTATCCACTTCAATATTTTTGAATCCGTGAGGCACCCATCAGATGATCACTCACTCTTTTCACTCTCACATGAAGTTGGTACTAAAAAAATTGAAAAATTAGGTATGTCCCATGAATTATTAACCTTAGGATATAATTTAATATTGAAAATATCACTAAATATGTGGATTCCCAAAACACTATAGATTCTGATTTCATGTGGGAAGAAGAGGTAAAATATGATTTATTTAATGTTTTTTAAAATGATGAGGAAGATGATATGATTTTTTATGTGTAGAATTTTCAACTTTTATAAGTGGGGAACGTCAGTTTAGTTTCATCCCTTGAGCAGCCTCCTAATTTAAAATTAAAACCACTCCCCACTGATTTGAAATATGTGTACCTTATAGAGGAAGATAAATTACCTATGATGATTTCTAATAATATGCCTAACCACCAAGAAAAATATTTGAATTATATTTTGAGAGATAATTTACAAGAAATAGGGTTGATCTTAGGTGATATCCCAATAATTAACCTAAAAATATGCTCACATAGAATTCTTCTTAAGGGTGATTCCAAACCTATCAGATATCCCCAAAGGAGGTTGAATCCCACCTTGATGGAGGTTATGAAGAAGGGTATATGAGAATATCTTGGATTTTGGGATCATATATCCCATCTTAGATTCACAATGGGTTATCCCCATTTATGTAGTTCCAAAAAAAATTGGCCTAACCACTGTGAGGAATGAAAATAATGAATTAATCCCTATGAGAATTCAGAATAGATGGAGAGTGTGCATTGATTTTAGGAAGTTGAATTAGTTCACTTAGAAAGAACATTTCCATATCCCCTTAATTGACCAAATTCTATAGAGATTATAAGGTAGAACTCATTATTTCTTTTTTGGATGGATTTTCAGGTTATTTTCAGGTACTCATTGCTCCTTAGGATTAAGATAAGACAACCTTTACTTATCCCTTCAGTAATTTTTCATATAAAAGGATTCTATTTGGATTATGTAATGATCCAGGTGAAATTTATAGGTGCATGGTATGTATTTTTTATGATCACATTTAAGATTTCTTGGAGGTGTTCTTAGATTATTTTATGATTTTTGGAAATTTATTTGACCATTTTTTGAAAAACATGAAAAATGTTTTGAAAACCTACATTGAAAAGAATCTTGTTTTAAATTTTGAAAAGTGACATTTCATAGTTTAGAGAGGAATTTTCCTTGGGAATTTCATTTCAAAAAAAGTAAATGAAGTGGATAAATAAAAAATTGAAGTGATAAATTCAATGCCTTACCCAACTTATGTGAAACGTGTTAGATCGTTTTTAGGATATAAATGATTCTAAAGGAGGTTTATCAAAGATTGTTGTAAGATTGTTCTCCCTCTCTCTAGACTTATTTTGAAAGATTCTGATTTTTATTTCAATGGTACATTTAGGGAAACCTTTTATTCTTTGAATAGGAGATTGATCACACCACCAGTGATACAACCACCAAATTGGGAAGAACCATTCAAGATACTTTTTTATGCTTCCAAACAAGTAGTTAGAGATATCCTTTCTCAGTGAATTGAGGGAAGAACATAAGTCATTTTATATTCCTCAAGAACCTTGGATGCAGCTAAATTAAATTACACAACCACATAAAAAAGTTTTTAGTAGTTTTTTTTCTTCAGTAAGACTTAGATCGTATATTCTTGTAACTAAAGTCACTTTGCTTTATGATCATGCAGCTCTTAGGAACTTGATGAAGAACGATGAAGATAAACTGAGTCTAGAAAGATGGATGTTACTATTGTAGGAGTTCAACATAGAAATCATAGAAAATATGAGATCTGAGAACCAAGAGGATGATCATTTAAGTAAACTTCCCAACATTGCTAAAGCTGAAATTCCAAAAAAAGAACCATTGAATGATCACCTTCCAAGAATGCAGTTGTACTTGGTTGAAATATAAGTTCATTGGTATGCTAACATGGTTAATCATCTGGTAATATCTCAGGTTCCATATCATTTAAATTCTCACCAAATTCATAGACTAAAATCTAAATATAGATATTACATTTGGGATGATCCATTTCTTTGGAAGATTTTCAATGACCAAGTGATAAGAAGATGTTTTCCTGAGGGTGAAATTGGTTATATCTTTGAGTTTTGTCACACTTTAGCTTTTGGAGTGTACTTTGGACCTCAAAGAACAACAATGAAGGTTTTATAATCTATACTTTATCATCCCACCCTTTTTAAAGATGCTCATTAATTTTCCAAAAGGTATCAAAAATCTCAATTTTATGGGAATTTTTTAAAGATAAAAGAAATTTCCCAACAACCACTTAATTTTTGTGATATTTTTTAAGTATGGGAGATATATTTTATGGTAAAATTCCCAATTTCATTTTTAAATTCTTATATCTTTCTTGAAATTTATTATGTTTCCAAATGGGTGGATGAAAAATTCACCAATACTGAATATGCTAAAGTTTTTTATTATTTTGTTAGGGCTAACATATTTTGGAGGTTTGGAGTTCCTAGAGCCATTATTAGTGATAAAGGGACTCACTTTTTCAATAGGATAAGTGAGGATTTTCTGAAGAATTGTGGGTTACATCATAAAACATCAAATCCATATCATCCATAGAAAAATGGTCAAGATGAAGTGTCCAACGGGGAAATAAAATGAATTTTTGGGAAGACTGTTAAACCAAATAGAAAGGATTGGATCCAAGGGTTATAAGACAAATTATGGGCTTATATTATATCCTATAATACCCTGATTGGAATGATTCCATATATAATGATTTATGGGAAAAGTTGTCACCTACCTATGGAATTAGAGCATAAGGAATATTGGGCTATGAGGAAGATGATTTTGGATCTTGAAAGTGATGGGAAAGAGAGAAGATTTTAGTTTCAAGAGATGGAGGAAATTAAAAGGGAAGCTTTTGAAAAAATCCAAGATTTAAAAAGAAAGAATAGGAGTGGATCATTATAATCTAATCTAACCAAAATAATTCTATCCTAAAGACAAAGTGATTTTATTCAACTCAAGACTCAAGCTGGTACCAGCTAAACTTTATTCTAGGTGGGAAGGTCCATTTATAGTTACTCATATATTTACTTTTGGTGTTATTCAGATTTTGAAGGATGGAGAGTAGGATACATTCACTATTAATGGACACTGACTAAAGAAATTACATGGGACTATTCCACTAGATTCAGTGGAGGAGATCACACTCCTCCAACCTGTTTATTAATAAAATCCATCAGGTTGGGCCTCTCATTTACACTTTATTTCTTGATGTGATTTATTTTAAAATATTATTATATGTTAAATCCTTTTGAATGCATTGATAACACTACATCATTTAAGTGTGGGAGATCAAACCTTTATAGTTTATGATTTTTATTTTTTTCCTATATTTTCAAAAAAAAAGTACGTGTTTTTCAAATTTTTGTGTTTCTTTTTAATTTTTTTGTGTGTTTCTAAAACTTTTTAGCTAAAATTATTATCATTTAAATATTTAAAAACCATACCAATGAGTGAAACATTTTATTCCGTGAAAATGATTTTAAATGAATGCTAAAAATTACTTTGTTTCAAGTTCAAATTTTTGGGAATTTCAAGAAAAGTACTCTAATTTTTGAATCTCATGCCACATATCACTGTATTTATCTTCAAAATAATTTCCCTATGAGGAATTTGAACCATTTTTTCATATTCTTTTCATTCACCACGCTTCTTGAGAGAACCAAATGATGCTTTATTTAAATAGAATTTGATTTATTCCTTTTAAAACATTAGGGTTTTAGGTACTTGTGTTTTAAATGATTGAGGCATTTCTTTGGTTTTTAAGTCCCCTTTAAAAGATAATCCTTTTCATTATAGCCTACCTTGTACATTTAATAATTATATCCCTTAGAATTCATGAATATTTGGTTAGGTTAGCCACATTACAAGAAAATTTTCCCTATCCAATCTTCTCTAGAAGTAAAATTACATGATATAGTTCAAATTAAGTGTGGGGGGAGTTTTTTTGTTTTTTGCTACTGCATTTGGTAAAACTTTGGATAGAAAATAAAATTATTAAGAGATGTATTTTCTGTTGAAAAAAAAATCATTTTCTTGAAATTTTTGCCTTTCTATAGTTTTCATGATAAGAGAAGTTGTGCCTTTCTAGAGATTCTAATGGAGAATGAAATTTGTGCCTATCTGGAGCTGTCAAGAAAAATTATTTTTGATAAGATTTGAATTTTTTTTGAAATGATGAGTGGTGTGAAATTCGCTTGATTTTTTCTGATGATAGAGCTAATTTTCTACTAATAAGAGTGAGTAGGAGACCATACTTGAGTGAAAATTAGAATCTTGCAATTTTTCTTCAAAAAGAACCAAACCTTCCTCATTCGGCCTCAAAATGTTTTAACATACAAATCCTAAAAACTAGAATCCACATAAAAACCCTACAAATTACTCATAAAAAAAACATATCATTGACTCACATCGGGTGGATAAGTATAAAGTTATCAATCCTGTGCTGATTCTTGCATTGGTTTGGATGAGAAAAGACTTTCTGAAAATTAACATTTATGAGATGAGATAAAATTCATGTGAGATAGGTATTTTGTGTACATGAGAGGATAAATGAAGGGTAAATATATTTAATGATCTGAATATAGTACTTTAAATGATGTTTTTTTATGAGGCGTGATATCTTTTTTATTTCTTGATGTGTAATTGGTGAATCTCATTGGCATGTGTTTTGAATATTCTTTGATTTGATTTTGTTGCTGACTTGTCCATTAGTCCAAGTACTAAGTGTGGTGAAATTGATAGAGTTTATATTTTCACTATTTTTCATGTTTTTTAAATGATTTAATCATTTCAAATTAATCCATTTGATCTTATTTTCATCATTTTTGTATTTTTGGTGATTTTTGGGTTTAATTGTCAAAATTGGTTAATTTTGAAAAAATTTCAATTTTCTAGAACATCGATTTTTCAGGTATTGCATTTAGGATTTTGGTCCAAATTTAGTGATTAATTTTTTTAGTATTCTTATTTTCATTTTATTAATGTTTGACTTCTGTAGCTAGATCTAGATAGATACACAATGTCCCATAAAAATAAATAAAGTGGAAAATGTTTGTTGGACAATAGAATGGACCCCATATTAGTTATTGAAGCATATATCATCATAAATAACTCCAAATTAAGTTCTTCTAGATGTATTGGAAATATAAATCTGGTATTTATTGTCAAAAAATCATTAAGAAATTCAGTAATTAAGGCATCCATTGAATGTGCCAAAGTGGAGATAGTTTAAAAGTATCCTCGGCCAAAAAACGTTCTTATCAGTTCTTCTAGAATATATTTTATTAAACTTGTTGAAATAACCTAATATTTTGTGAGAGAATGAAAAATATATAGGGGAACAACTTTTATGAAGACAACTTCCCAATATTATTCCATTTATTATTCTAATTTAACTAAATATTTTCATAGATTGAATCTGAAGGGAAAATTTTCCACCTCGCAAACCTATATATATGAGTGTTCACTTCCATTAAAAAGTTTTGAAGAAGGTTCAAGAGGGGTTGTGATGGGGTATTGTAGTCCTTAATTTCTTTTTATAATCTCTTTTATTTTTTCTTGGTTTCATTATGATCTTTTCTTCCCCTTTTAACTCTCTAACCCTTCACATGGAGGGGTGAATCCTTTGACTGGTCAGGGAAGGGGGGTTTCACTTTTGTAATGTCAGAGTCTTATGCTTAAATATAAAACTCTATTTTTATATTTAATGATTTATATTTTTAGTGATGTCCAATTATCTTTATTTTATTTTATTTTGAGTTTTTTATTCATTGTTTATAGCTTTGGTTGAAGAACTTTAAACTCCTTCCACCTAGTGTAATTTGTCTTGATCGAGTAGATTGTATTATGTGGTGAGTTTCTAGTGATATTTCACCCATTTTTGGTACTAGTGAATTATTTATATATTTCTAATGATCAAAATTTCCATTTCGGTACTTACCTTAATTGTTTGGGATTTTTTATGAACTTTCATGCACATAAGAGTGGGTTGTATTGCTTTATTCAACCAAGGGTGATTAATAACTCGATCAAGAAGTATTTTATTTATCATTATATAGAAAGAGATGTGGAATTATATTTATGACTATGATGAAATTTAAAATTTTGATTCTACCCTGACCCCGTCTCTCTCTTCATCCATTAGTGTTCAAACTTTATTTTAATTTCTTACTTTATTTTTAAACTCAAACAATTTCCAAAACAACCTCTACTTATTTCTCAAATTTAAGTGAAAAACGTAATTTTTGTGTGCTACTCTATGGATAAAAAATAGGTTAGTCACTATAATACATTTTAACTTATGAAATATTTTTTTATCACACCCCATGATAGGAACATGTCAATAATCTAGGTAACTAATCATAGTAAATCAGGAAAATGACTTGTGAATCCTATGTGCATGATATTATACATATACACATGGTCTCTTTTCATTTCATCCAAGATAGAAAATAAAATAAACCTTAAATTTAAAATCATGTGTGTCACTAAAGGTGAAATATTTCAATTGTAAAACTAAATAACATTAATAGAAATCTCATCACTGATAACTTTATATTTCCCTCATATGTGGGTTATCTAATATCATGAATGAGTTTCATACTAATCCTTGAAAATTACTTATATCTTGTCTACCTTACCTAGATAATTATAAAAAAGAAACGATAACTGATACCACTTTGTAATTTCTAAACTGAGGTAAACTCAACAGTGCTCAGACTAATGTTCCACAGGGTATGTCAAGCACGCCTACTCATACACCAAAGGATTCCAACTAGAATCAGGGGTTTAAGGTTATATGGTGGGGACATTATACCCCTAGATAAAACTAAAATAACAAAAATAAATAAATATAACCAAATACATAAAGATAAAATAATAAATAGATGTCTCAAAAATTCCAATAAATAATCATTGACCCATTCTATATCAAAATGATCTATATATATATATATATAAATCAATCATACATCCCAATAGGTCATATACATTACAATCAAAAAAGATAAAAATAAAATGATTATTTAACTCCACCAAAAATGATCTCATATCCTATCCTGGTCAAAACCTTTCATGATTCATCCTATTAGTCCAATCAAGCATCATTCATAGGGTTATTTCCCTTTTCCTGACTTGCATCCTTGAAGTATACTCAGGTACTAAATGGTCACCCGAGCAGGGTGTAATTATGACTCAGTAAGACACCACTAATGGTTTTTGTAATCATATCAAGTCTAGATAATAAGTTCACATTGATATTCATAATAAATAAATTAAAGTTTATTAAATATACCATATCAATTTTTGGGTTATAAGGTGACACACAGAACCAACCATACCTATTTAATACTAATATGGATGTGTTTTTCCAAAGTATCTCAAGTAGGAAAAATTGAATCCATAGATTGTATCCATGGAATTTTAAACCATTAATCATTATTAATCTAAGGGTATTTTCCCTAAGTAATTACAAACCAAGTGTCATCGTGAATCTAAGGGGGTTTCTCCATGGCATTCCAAACCAAGTGTCATCATGAATCCAAGGGGGTTTCCCCAAGTCATTCCAAACCATTAATAAAAATTTAACTACTTGGTAAAATTTTATTAAAAATTATATAAATTCATTTTGATAATGCCTCGCATATCAGACACATATCTTGGATCCTAGATAGATCTCTATGAATCTCAAACCTTTCACTCGTGGTTAATAATCTATTCTTGGGCACCCCTACAGTCACCTCTTCCATTATCCAACTAGTTTCGCTATTAAAGCACACCCTATGGGTGACTAAAGTTCTAATCTAATAACCAATAGGTTGTTTGAGGCCCATGGATAGGTTAAATTTCATGAAATCAAGCCACGTGATAATTATTTATAAGTTTTAGTTCAATAACATTGTGTATCATCGTGACCACACATCAAACGCATATTAAAAACAGTAATACATTTAAGGGTTAGTGTGAAGAATACCAAGAATGTTCTCAAAGACATCTACCAATTAAGCATTGATCATTGATTTTGGCTCAAATGATGTGAATCAGAACAATAGAAAAAATCCCTAGAAATATGGAATAGTGGAATGATCTCCCGAAACAATGAAATAAAATAAGAATAGAAGATAATGGACGAATATATTTATCTCTAGATTTCCAACATAATAAATGGAACTTAAATTAGAGGAGAACTAAAATATAAACTCTAATAATAATAAAGAGGGAAGGAGGATTCTATGTGGTAGGAGTTTTTATCTAAGTGGTGGAAAGACAATAAGGCTTTAGGTATTTAATTAATCAATATAAATGTGGTAATTTTTCAATTTCTAATTGTTCATAAAGTTTGGCCTTATTTTTAGACAAATCATGTGTCATTTGTGCGGCTTTCACAATCCAAGGAACCTTATATCACATGGTTGGGTCACATGGTTAGTCAAACTATGTTCCAACCATGAGAAACACCTATATAGTTTTCTATATGTTTTTTATTGTTTTCACTCAGGTTTTTCAGGGTTTATGAAACTATACAGCAGTCCATTTTATCCATATGGTTGGGATAAATAGTTAAAAAAAGTGTGTACTAACCATTCGCCCCTGACTATAACTCCACATTTTCATATCATTATGCCTTCAACCCATGAAATTCTCCTAGGATCATTCTTACTCCCCATAAATAAGTTCAAGACATATTAACCAATGAAATAAATGATACTTGAATGAAAAATTAAAAGAACTATACCATCCATAAGGACTAGGGTTTTAGAAAATTCACAGTCATTGTATAAGAAGGTAATTCTATCTAGTAAGGTCATAAAATAATAAATTAAGAAAGGATGATTTGAAAAGGCATGTATCTGAATTTATGAGATAACATGAGACAAAGAGATTATATTAAATATAATGTGTTCATATTAGTTTTTCATTATTATGACTAAACCTTATCTACTTATGGATATTAATGGGTTACTATAATTCACTTCTAGTCTATGTGTATTACTCAATTATATTGAAATAAATGCCTATATGGTCACACATGAATCAAGATAATAATATTTTCCAATTCTAATGAATTAATTTTTAGGACATGGTGGGCCTCATAGTGGGGGTCGGGATATTCATAAGTTTGAAAATTTGTAATAACTAAATAAATTAAATATTATTCAAGTCTAGAATAATATGTGTTGAATTTATGTACTCGAGGTATTCAAAAGTTTTAATTTAATGTGAGGAAAATATTTTATGAAAAAATGGTTTATTATTCAAGATTCATTTAATATTTTATGGTCAAATAAAGTTGAGTTGATAGATTTCATTTTATCACATAACATATTTTAATTTTTATTATGTGATAAAGTATTTATCAAAATTTTTACATGTATACTAAGTAATAAGTTTCATTAATGACATCTTTATATGGTTGAGTTTATTTGTGGTCCAAAGCAGTATTTCTGTAATCTTATAACTACCTATTTAATCCCAAGTGAATTTCAAATTCATAGTAATATTCATCCTATGAATTTGGGAGATTATCACTCCTCCCTTATACATCCTATAGAGGGGAAATATGGATCTGGTCACTCTGATCCAAGAAATATTTTATTAGTTGAAGTATAAGTTCTTGTTCAATCATTGGTTCATTTTATTCATCATCGATTCTTCACATTAGCACATAAAAATAAGCAATTGACATACATGTAGGGTTTTGAAGCATGTGTGGATGATCTAAAGGGTGCTTAGTTTGAAATATTTGAGAAACAGTCATCAATGAAAAGTAGAATTCTCTTATTCCTTCAATTAAATGAGGTAATAACTCAATTTTCTTTTTCCCCTTATTCCTAATCACATAAGATACTTAGGTGGTTACCGGGTTGAAATTAGGTTGGTGACGACATCATAACGTTGATCACAGTGTAAAAAAATTAAATTCCAACTATTTCAAGCTTCTGTTGTGTTCCTGGTTCAAAAAAATGATATCAAAGAGATCTTGTGATTCCTTTAGTAGAATATGAGTTATATTTTCAAGAGTTCAAGTAGAGAGTGTCTCAATAGTACCAACGCCACTAACGGTGCTTTGATCTGTGGTCAGATGGCCGAGTTATGGCCATATGAGGATTGAATAATGGATTATTCAGGCTAAAAATAATATATATATATATATATATATATATTATTCTAGATGAATAGTACATTTGTTACTATTCATTTAGATGAATAGTGATGCATGATGAGTTCTTTGGATAGATCAAGCATGGTTTTATAAAAAAAAGACTACCCATGTGAATAGACATGAAAACAAAATATATTAAAATACATATATATATATATATATATATATTCATGGGAATATTAACCATTAATAATAACCATGAATAGTGCTTGTGAATAGTTCCCCAATGCATAATGACCCAAAAACCAATCCTCGGGTCATTTTAAAGTTTGAAAATATCAAATGAAATTAATATATTCCAATAAATCATAACAAATATTTGGAATTTATTAAAATTATATTCAAGATCGTGTGATGGGTATTTTATGAATTAAAATTAAAAAATATATTTTTAATTCATAAAAAATACTCCTAAGTAGAATTATTTGTGAATTTAATTTATTTACATGTTTTTAATGTGTGTCAACTGATCATATTCCTTCACCAACCGATAAGTTTCTTTTTTTCCATTCATTTATTTATTTATTTATTTCAGTGTGTTTTTTGTAATAATTATTTAATAAATGATGATCTTTGTATCATCATTATTATCATTATATGTATAAGGTTTTTCATTACTAGATGAAAATTATTTATTTTAATTCCTTATTCTAAAGATATTTTATCCTATGTGTGATTATTATTGTATAATGATGAGGATTAAAGGTGAATCGATTCATGTGGAGACTTGGTGATGGATTGGATAGGACTTTTACACATTGGATGGTGTGAGTGTTGCAAATTGACTTAGGCATGATGCAACTCAAGGAGTTTCCCCTAGGGTCTATGTTGATCCATTATTCTCTAAATGTATCAACCATTAAAATCACCCCATGATCATGTCATTAGTTTTTTATTTCTGTATGGTTTATTATTAATTTATGTTTAGTATATACACATGATCACATAAAATAATAAATAATCATTTATAGATGAAATAAACATGTGTGGTGAAGGTTTCATATTTATAGCATGGTTAAGTTGTGAGTTAAGTCAGATAGAACAAGCATGTTAAATATAAAAGGATTTCATTCTTCAAGAATAATTTAAATTCATAAAATAAAACATTAAGCCATTAACACCTTCTATCACTTGAATTTTAACAAAACCATACGTTTAATGTGATTATTATCCCTTGTTGAGGGTTCCTATTACTACTGAGATGTTCTTATTAGAGTGGTGGGTTTAATTAACTAGAATTATCATCAAAGAAATAGTTAAACCTAGTTTGGTTCAATTTTAGAGTCAAAGAATCAAGTAATACATGGTTATGGTTTGAAGAAGATGGTACTCCACTCAAAATATCAAGGATTTTCGAATTAATATGGTTATCCAACCAAAATATTACATTGAGAATATTTTAGTAGTGGCATGGCCATAAATTGGACTATAAATATACTTTTTAAGGATCTCTTCCACTAAATTACTCAAGCAAATAAGTATTATAAATCTTTTAATTAAGGGCTACTAGGATTTGATAAAATGGTGGGAGACATTTAATATTAATAAATATATAATTTCTAATAATTGCTAATGAAGATAAAATAACTAACCTACTTTGGTTTTTTTAGAAAAAAAGAAATTAATACAATAATTTTACTATGGTCAATTTTGGATAAAAACATATCCTAACCAGCATGGATTTCCAGGATTAGTACAGGAACTTATACAAAGTACTATAATATAAAAAAATTATTTGTTGGAGTCTCCATTACATATTGATCCACATTAAGAATCTATGGTGAAAAATAATCTTATAGGATATGCATGGATGATGATTTTAATGTTTATATCATAATTCTATCATTACTGGTCAATGAGTTTTGAAAAAAAAATTCTAGGACATGAATGTCCTCTCATGTTGTCTCATCTACAATATGTTTGTGAGGAGAAACTAAAGAAACAAATGAATGAGATTATCTCACTCTTATATCCATAACACCCAGTTAATTTAGTTTTTTTAGGATTATAAAATGAATATTATAGAGAAACTTCTTCAATATATTTTGGGTAAGGTTTTCCAAGTTTACAATAACATAAATAATATTAAATTTTTAGTTCATATGGTTAACAAGCTGAAAGAAAAGGTTGAAAACCCCATGACCATTTATAATTCAATGAATCTTTTATTATTTCCTTATAAGGAACCAAAGGTAAATATAGATAATTAAACATGAGGATATTTCATTCTCAAGTGAAAGTAAAGTCCACTATATGATAAATTGCATCGAATAGAATAAGAATAAAGTAGACACTTTTACTTTAGGAATATTCATCATCGAATGTAATATTTCTATTTAACTACTTGGGAATTAGATACTATGTGTATATCACACATTTTTATACAAATATATTAACAAAGTAAGTTAAAAAATATTATAATAAGTTAGGTGAATTCTCTAAGTAGTTGATAAACGATGAAACATATATTAGCAGTGAGAAAAATATAAATTTTGCTTTTCTAAGTTAATTTATTCTAGTAAAAATATTGTTTTATATAGATTATTTTCAATACATTTACCTCGTGTCCATTGGACACAACAAGACATTATTTCACTTTGAAATTAATGTTTTTTGTGGTGCATCATAGTCAACTAATAGTTTGGTAATACTTGAATTGTTGATAATAAATTATGAATATAAAAATGTAAGACTTGGTAATACCTGGTTATAGAAATATAATTCTTTTTCAAGTAAAACCAAAAGTAATTTTCAATAATATACTCAGTATGTTGTTTATTATATTTAGAGATAAAATCCTTAAGTATTATAGCCATACTTACTTATCAAGTTTTAGACAAAGAAAAATAAAGTTCAACCACTGATCTTATAGAGATAGTTCAACTTAAATATGTGAAATATTCTAAGAAGATTCTTAAGGTATGATTATATACTTCATAAGATTCCTTTAATAAATTTACAAAAAAATTAATGTTAAGTGAACAATATATAAGGTTAGAAGATATTATTTTTTTGGATTTGTGAGCTGAAATATATCTTAACCATGGATCCATCGATCATGAAAATATAGAATTTATTTATTCCTAAACACACATTTTCTGATACACATCAAATACATGAATAAGTTAAATGGAGGATTGATTATAAGTCTTTCTATAATTCATCCCTTATGAAAATATATAGTTTTTTATTCCTAAAATCATATTTCCATATACACATCATATCCATGATGTTATTAAAATGAGGATCGATGATGAGTCTTACTAGAATTCATTTATCATGAAAATGTAGAGTGGATTTATTCCCAAACTCACATTTCCTTATACACATCAGAACCATGATGTTAGTGAAAGGAGGATCTATGAGTCTTATAAGTCTTTGAAATTCTTCAATTTTATTTTCAAGAAATAATTCGCAAATAATGGTATTAAACCATAAACATATTCTAACTATAATGAAAAATGGATATCATATACTTTATAGTATGAAATAAAATTATTATTTCATTAAAACATGTGTTTAGATGAAAATAGTATGTTGAGGTTAAGTTAATAGGAAAATTTTCATAGAGAAAAATACAAAGTGTATCTTTGTAATTATCCTAATGTTTATATAAGATATTACATAAATCCATAAGATAGAAAATATATAGTCAAGTGATAGGATATATTTCTATAAATGGGTGCAAATATCTATTAGAAATTGTGGGAGAAATATTGGATTGGATAAATTCAATGCTAGAGATTCACAAGTAGTTTTCATAGGAAAAAAGTTCAATAAGGTCTTACAAAAAGGGTATATTCTAGTGTCACATTCAAAATAGGAAAGATAAAACCAAAGTTTGATAGTTTTATGATCACTGATTCAAGGTGATATATTATTCAACAAGAATAATGAATCCTTATCCTATAAGGAATCAGTAAATTAAAATAATCTATGTTTTACAAGAAAAATAAGAATTCAAAAAAATATATTCCATGTAAAAAAATCAGTTTAGTATTTTGGTGGTTTCCCTAATTGATTTAATGTCATTAGTAAGTATTCAAGAGAAACTATACATGACTAGTAAAATCATGGTACCAATAAAGATATATTGGTTATATCAAGTATTCATGCTTATATCCATTAGAATTATTTTGTTATAGATATATTCTATGATCATTATATTAAGCATTATATGACAAGGATACATTTATTATAAGGGTTCTATATGGAACAGCCAAAAGGGGTTGGTGACAATATAAAATGCTAATAAGAAATGAAAGATATAGATATCCATTTATATATTAATTAAATAATAATGATCATAGAACATTTATTTGAAATAAAAATTTTACATGTGACTATAAAAGTCTAGTGGGAGTGCTACAATTTTCCAAGTAAACTATGTTTAGATCATATGGAAAATAGTTATTATCCTTAAAATTAGTTAATAATAGAATGAAAGAATATATCCAAATATTTACTAAAATTATTAACCCTTGTTCTAGGTTAAAAGGCCTAATTAGGTTGATCTATGGGTTTATTGGACTAAGTAAAAGTATATATACTGATGAGGTATTGAAAAATACAAGTTGGGACAATTTGAGTGATAATTGTTTCCAATGTCACCTAAAATAAATATTTCCAAGAAGACATGTATAGTACATATGATTAAATTGAAATGGTGAGTAGAAAATCATACACTTTGGTGATGGATCTATAAATTATTTCATTTTATACACTATATATTATATTTCCAAAAAGATACATTATGGTATAAAAATTATAGAAAAATATAGGAGAACTACACGGGAAGTGGTCGGAACTATCCAATAGTACTTGAATAAGTGAAAGTGATATATACTCGGGACTTGGAGATTAGGGAACACTAGTTATAAAGTGGAATAAACTATTCTTTCAGGGATAAATATGTTCTAATATCATTGTATGGAAAAGGTAATGAGTATGAGTTTCTCATTTACTATGGGATCTATATCTATAAATATCAAGCATGTTGTGATTTCTAATGCGACTGAAGAAACAATATAAAATATGAAAATATTTATTCATGTTCTTATAATCACACATAGTATGTAAAGTATTTTCATAATATAAATTATAATAATATTATTATAGTGTTACAATATAAGATTTTAAGTGTAGGTAGAAGGTAAAAGAGGTGTATTTGTGGATTTCACCTATTGAGGATTATTAATTAAGGAGGTGAAGTTGAAAATAGTAGAGTAGCTATGAATAAAAATTTGGAATTCCCAATGAATAAATCCATTACTCCTAAGAAGCATGATCATATCATTTGAGAGCTAACATGTTGATAGTTAGAAATTTTGATCTATTATAAGTGGGAGTTTTGTAAAAGTATGTTCCCTAGACCCAGCTTGAGTAATACTTTTTTATTACCATATCATGTATACAAAGAGTTATAAATGATGCATTCATACCATAATATTATTGATACTTATAAATTCACTATTTATGTGGTAATTTACTTAGATTATTTGTCATATTAAAATGTTATAGTAGTTCCCAACTATAATGAGAACCATGAGATATTATGAAAATGATCTTAAAAATATGTCATGTGGTATAGATACATTATACTAAAGTTAAATAGATTATATCTAACTATAAGGTGCTAGGGAATCATAATAATTGAGATAAAATCTCAAGAAGCTCTCACTTGGTGATATCGAGTAAAAAATATCATGGAGACTAGCCCACTAATATAACACCACATGTATCAAGTGGTGTTGGTTGTTCCGATATACAAGAATGTGTATTGGTCTCTCGTATTTATATAATTATCAATGTGCGCCATTTGATTGTGTACTTTGATATAAGATAAAAACCATGATACTTACATCAGGATGAGGTAAATTATGTTGGGTATTTTATTCATGGTATGAAATTAATTGGATGATCAATATAGGATTTTGTTTCCTTCAAAAGGAAGAGATATCTCAAGACCATTTGACAAGGATGGTAGTACATTCAATAAA
Source organism: Viscum album (assembly GCA_963277665.1). Classification (NCBI taxonomy): domain Eukaryota; kingdom Viridiplantae; phylum Streptophyta; class Magnoliopsida; order Santalales; family Viscaceae; genus Viscum; species Viscum album. The sequence goes on from OY728127.1 coordinate 280,101,804, forward strand.
TCATTATCCATAGTAGAATAAATTAAGCTCTTCCAATAATTTCATAAAATAACAGATAAATTAATTATTATGACACAAAGTGTGTGTCCTACTTTATGAGATATCATGAGACAAATAGATTATATTACACAGCGTATGTTTGTAGGAGGTTGTAATTTTTATGAATAAACATTTTCTCCTTGGATGACTTGATGGGTTTCAAGACTCTTCTCCTGACCTATGAGTATTACTCATTGTTGTTGAGATAAGGTCTAAGAGTGTCGCACACAAAGTGTATTCAAAAGCTTGGAAAATTATAATGAATTGGAGTTTAGGACATGGTGGGTCTCATGGTGGGGGCCAGGATATCTTCAATTTCGAGTGATCTCAATAAATAAATAAATTCAATATTATTTGATTCTACAATAATATGAATTGAATTCATTTACTCAAGTTATTCACAAGTATTAAGTGAATAGTATGAAAAAAATTATGAATGACTAATTTATTATTCAAGTTTTGTTTAATATTTTATGTTATAATTGAGTTGAGTTAATGGATATTATTTTATCACATAAAAAATTTTATATGTTACTAGTATTTTCTAAAATATATATGACATTTTTAACATTTACACTAATTCATAAGTCCTTCTAAAGAATTATTTATAATGTTACATTTTTAGGGGGCCAAAGTGGTATTTATATAAGTATAAACCTATTTATTTAAGCCCAAGTGAAGTGAAAATTCATAGGAGTATTCATCTTAAAAATTTTGGAGCTTCACACTCCTCCCTTATTCATCCTAGAGGGAATAATCAATGATTTGGGAACTCTTATCCAATAAATTATTCATAGATTGAAGAATAAATTATCATGTGATCATTAGTGCATCAAAGGAATCATTGGTTCTCCATTATATCATGATACAATTGATGATAGACATACCAATAGTCTTTTTTAGTATTTTTTTTATGATCTATAGGGGTCCTATTTTAGCATCTTTGATAAAAAATCATTGAAGATAATCAAAACATTCCTACTCTTTCAATCTAATGAGGTAATAGTTATATTTAATTTTGGTGCTTATTCTTAATCACATGGGATACTTCAATGGTTACTAGTTTTCATTTAAACTATATATTATGTCACTACATCAATCATAGTGTAAAAATTTTAAATTCATATTATTTCAAGCTTTTACAGTGTGCTCAAAACCAATAATCTAAAGGAATTTCTAGGTGGTTTTTCTCAAATTATTACATATGATTTTATATATTGTGAAAAGGTATTATTTATTATCTAAAAAGAGTTTTGGAAAATCCAAACGGATTTTTGGAAACATTCAAAAGTATTTTTGGATAGGATTTCATGATTTTTTACATTTGATGTGACATGGGGCTGATGTGTACTAAGTCTATGGGGCTCTAGAGTAAGAGGGTGGGTGAAGGATATGTTCACTAAAGGTTCTTCCAAGTTTTTGTGGTTTATACCATAATTTTTTGTATCCTTATATTAACTATGGAATATTTTAAGATGAAATTTAATGGTGGTTGTGAAATGAATTATCATATTGTGAAATGATTCTAGGTTTGGACACCATCTTCCACACCAGTTATCATTTTCTATCATAATCATTATAAGATGATTATTATGATACGTTTAAATGTATTTCATGAATTTATAAATGTTATAAATTAAATGAATATATTTATCTATGTGTTTCAAATTATTTGAAATGTTTGAGAATTTCATGAAATGATCAAATTAATATAGGTCAAATATTAGAGTTATTTTATAACTATATAAGTTGGTATGGCCTTCATGTAAAGGTGATAAATGGTTAAAACTCCTCAAGGACAAAATTATCAAGCTATTAATTCTATATAGACATTAATATTAATGTTATAGCATAATTTTTATTGGGGGAGAACCTTCCCAAGCATCAAGAGATCTGTGCAATCCATGGATACCACATAATAGAGAATCCCATCAATTTCTACTTAGTGGTCTCCATCAAACTTATATAGATATATGGATTAATATATAGAGGCATGTCACTCTTTTATTTATTTTATTATTCATTTCAAAAATACACACACACACATATATATATATATCTTGATTATTTTTAGGTTTTATTGTTATCTTATTTTGTGTTTATGGTAAGAGTTATTCATCTAAAACCCTTAAGTGGGTAGGTGTAATCAACCTTCTATTAGTTCCATTGTGTATTAATATGATCATGTGTAAACCATTACTATAATACTTGATGGGAATGTAGGATTCTTGGATTAAATTATAATATATATAATATTTTTTTATAGATCTTAAAATGTCACCAAATAATAATGATTTTTATATAAACTGGTAAATTGGATACTTATCATGTGAGGAATATAAATATTTAAAAATGGTTATTTTTTAATTTTTTCAAAATGTGAGTTATGAGTTATGGTTATAAAATTAATTTTTTATTTCATTGAGTTTTATGACTTTCATTGGAAAAATTATCTACTAATGGTAAGTATAATTATTTTTCTTAGATATATGTTTTTTATTTTATGATGGTTATTTTCCCATGATTCGTATATTACATGATTCATATGATATGTATTTCCCTTATAATATATAAATAATGATTATGGTACATGATAGGGTGTAATTGATAATAAGGACTATGGTTTGGTTATGATGTGAGATATATCATGTGATGTGATTTTTTATCTAGGATGTATCATAATGATTCCCCCACTATTGGTTCCCAAATTAAGATAAAAAGAGACAAGAGGGGCTGAATTTTCTATCATAAAACAATCAAGGAAACCTAAATTATAATGTGGAATTTGGTGAATAATATGAATAAAAAATCCCAGAATAAATAATAAATGTAATTTTAGTTTGAAGACTATATGTAGAATAAGTAAAAGAGATAGAACAAGAGAATGGAAGTATTTTATAATAGTTCAAATCCAAATGATCCAATGTTTACTATTCACACTCTCAACTTGAGAGTATGGATATCCACTAAGATAGACCTCATTTTTTGAGGAGAGTGATAACTCCTTAAAAATTTATTTTTTCACACCTATAGGCACAGCCCTAACCCTACCTTTTACCGAACCCAAGAAACTAATAAAAAACTTTAAAAAAATTCAATCCTAGAAGCACATATCAAACACATTAGTTTTGAATAGGAGGAAGAACCAACCTTTACTTTTATAGGATCAGGTAGAACCTATGTACATGATTTTTATCAATTTAGTATAACCAAGACATGTACCTTTTAATGGAGTTATAACTAGTGAATATGACCCAAATACAACTTTAAAATATTGAAGATACAACATAATTAATGAATAAATAATTAAAACAATGAAAGTTTATGAGAGATATTTCTCATGTAAAAAACGGAATATGCAAACTTTCATAAAAAATGGAACAATGTAACTTGGGAAATACAATGCAGTAGTGTATGAATAATTTTAATTTTTAACTTTTAAGCTCTTTTGTATCATATATGTATCATTTATCTCTCTCACTACCTATAGATTCAACTTTATTTATATAAAAGATATAGAAATGGATAATTTCCTTCAAATTAAAACTCCATAATCTTACTCTTTAATTATCAATGATAACTTCACATGGGAGTTTACTTAACATCCTATAAAATATAAAAGTTATAATAATAATTAAAATAAATAAATATTATTATTATTAATTATTTATAGGTTTCTAATAATAATTCTCCACCTCTACATAAAATATCCATTAAAAATATCATTAAATACTTCTATAGTAATCATCATTTAATACTTTGAGTATTCCCTATAAATAGTCTTCACATGATAAAACATTTATAAAAAATATATAATAATAAATTCTAAAACAATTTGGTGTAATTGTACATTATCTAGAAAATAATCTATATATGAGCTGCAGAATTCACATGCAGCTCACCTTATGTGGGATTTATTTTATTCAAACATAATGTTGAAAGGATTCATACGCACCTCCGAATATTCATGGTTTTACCTAATGCATCACTATAATGATTCACATGTGGTATTCATATTCCACAACCTTAACTTCTAAAACCTTTTTCAAAAATGTAACATTTTAATGAGTATATAAGAGTAATTTTGAAAAACAATTGAATATTCAAAAATAATATTTTTTACATCTAAACTAAACTTATGATCAATACTAAAGTCAACTTCTTATAGATTCATTAGAGTTAAATAATTTTCCCAATATATAGTTCTTAATACTAATTGTATATGTAAAACTAACATCTTGAATATATAAAAGTAAATTATTGATGCATAACAGTCCAACACTTACTAAATTCCCAACTCTGTAATGTGTAATATTCTCTTAGTACTTCTAATTATATATGTAAGAGTCATCTACATTCCCAAATTTAATAAAGTATCAATAAACAAGAGTAATGTAATTTCCAAATCTGTTGAACTCTCAATAAATAAGATTAATATATTGAAAAGTAAGAGTCTTTTACTTTTCAAAAAAACAATATGTAAGAATAAATTCTAGAATCTACAGATTAAATAAAATTAACTCTATTTTCTAAAATTTTATATGTATGATTCAATTCCTACATCATTGTAATATGTAATGGTAATGTAATAATCTATATTCTATACTACTGCAATATGATACTTTCAAATTCTCATAGAATACATAAAGGTCATGCACTTTTCCAAAACTCAAAAGTTTTAATATATAAAGGTAAAATATCCATTTTTAAGATTCATGTACTTTCATATGATAAAAAATAATAGCAATAAGGATAATAAAATATAATAAACAAAAAATGATAGATTTATTTAATTATCAAAATAAAATAAATAAAGTGTCAAAGAGACACTCAACATTATCCCCCTTTTTGATAATTATAAAACTCAAACATCTCAAAATATAATATTTATCCCACTTTTTGTATGAATAAAAAAGATAAAATAAATATATAGGAGATCATGTAAAAAGAAAAATAATCATAAAAAATAAAAAGGGGAATAAAATATAATAAAAATGATATCCCCCTAAGTTAAATAATAAAGATAGTAAACAGTAATAATTTGAAATTAAAAAATCATGCTTAAGAAATAAAAAACACTATAAACACCACATGATGAAAAATAATATAAAATTTTTAAAATAATAACTCCCCCTAAAATCATGCATAATAAATTGATAAACCAACTATTAAATAAATATTCAAAAATTAAAAAAAGTAAAAGACCCCCTTAATCCAAGTTTCCTTCTCAAAATGATATGGTATTTCATGCCAATCATGTGAACTCCTCTTGTATAAAAAACTACCATTTTCCACAAAAAAGTTCATAATATTCATTGAAATATATAGAATATTAAATGAAGTTAAAAACAACAATTTAGTATATTCTAGTATACCAAATAGTAAAAAATGAATATATTCTCACCAGAAATAACAGAAACTTACCAATAAAGTTTATTCATGCATACCAAATAATAAAAATATAATGGGTATGCAAGTTGGACATGAAAAATACACCACCTGAGAAAATATAATGGTTTTTGGATCCATTAGATTCTTCAATGATCCTTTGAAAACCCAAACTAAGTGAAATTTTCTAGCATTTTAACTCATCAAAAATGTATAAATAAATGTATTATTGTTCCCAAGTAGTTGTCTAAAGTTATCACGACAATAAAAAACATAATGACCATGTAATCCATATTTAAAAATATTAACAATATAATAAAAAAAACTTCTTCTTCTATCATCACATTTTATAAAATGAGTAGGATGACCATATTTTACTTTGAAACAATTTTACCAAGTATTTAATTTCTCAAACAGACACTTTCTTCTATAATTTTGGCCAAGTCACTTCTAAGATTTTCATTCTCTCTTAGAATAGCTTCGAGTTTATCACAAACTTTCTCTTTTTTATTGGAAGAAATGTTATAAGTATCATCCTTAAAACATTTTTTTTTATTTTTTTTAGGTATATTGTGGAATTATATCCCTAACCATTAGCTTATAAAGAGTTGAGGTTCCACTAACCATATGTTAAATGCCTACAACACTAATGGTTGGAAATAAATTTCATGGTATTTATAAATCATTGGGGGAAGATGTTCCCTTTTAAACATGTGCAAACTGTTAAAAAACCATTCATATACTATATTATGCACGAAATCTAAAAATAAAACTCAAAAATACCAATAACCAACAATACTAAAGTATTGAAAAAAGGTGAAAAAATCCATATAACCAAAAACTAAAAGAATTTCTAAATCAGTAACACCAATGTGGCATCACTAAAACGACTACAAAAGGAAATTTACAAACTTTATCCACCCACTAAGAATATAGCATCATGATTATTTACTTGGGAAACATGATATCATTCCTTTACCTATTTCATGAAGAAAAATGTCTCCATATGCACCAAATTTCATATGCAGGGGGTGAGTAATCATACCCAGTAAGAAATCTCCAAGAGACGTTCCAACTCATACCACCGAAACAAGAATTTATTATCTCACTGTTTAATATAGATTAAAAAATAGATGAGATAATAACCAATGTTTTTTCAAAATAAATAAAATTAATTTAAATATCCAAAACAATAATTCCATCCACTTATCATACCTGATTCTACACCACACACACACACAAACATTCATCCAACTAAGAGTTTTACTAACTCATTAGAAAAATACTATCCTACCAGTCAATTCATCACTTTTCTATGAATCTAAGGTACCCCAAAGGTAATGATCCCATTTCTGAAACCCAATAACGAATATTATAATATAATATGAACTCACATGATTCCATGTGAATTCCAAGGTCTCACACCCATTCATTTATTCAAATCAATTAATCTTTTAAAACAATTAATCAAACATATTGTATGAATTCAACCAAACCCAAAATTTAAAACCATGTAACAAAAATGGGGTTTTCTAAAAACAATACAAAATCCAATATTACTAATTCATAAACCAAAAGGGTTTTTTAGGAATAAATCACCCAAATTTTCCTTATAAATCTAGGGAAAACATTTAATAAATAATAATCCTTCAAGTTCTAGAACAAGTGTAGAAAGGAGAGAAGTAACATACCTCATAATGGGTCACAGCAAGCACGAAGAATCAAGATATTATCGAGCCGATCTGGACCCCCTTTCCCATTTCCTCAATAAATCCCAAAAATTAATTATCAAAACATGATCGATATAAAATATCTAGGAAAAAACACTAATCTAAGGTTCCATTCAAAGTAAAATGAGTGAATCTATAAAAAAGATAAGAATGAGGAGAGGATAGGGATCTTACCATCAATCTCCTAGATCCACCACACTTCAATTCATTGAAAATGGGTTCTATAGGGAATAGAGCCCCCAAAATTTCTTAATGGAAGGATGGGATTCGGGATCCTAGTTTAAGGAAGTAAAAATGGGAGTCTTCATATAATAATTGGGATAAAAATCCATTTTTTGGATGTTATTAATATTGTCGCATGGTTAGTCAACACATTTTAATAAATTGTTCCATAACCATGAGAGTACTAATAGGCGAAACCCAAGGCCACATGGTTTTGCCACATGGTTTGGAAAACCATTTTCAAACCATTTAAGATGATTCTGTCTCAAAAATTCTCAAATCACATGGTTTGTCACATGATTTAGACAAACCATGCACCAAATGTGCCCCATACTAGTAACTCCCATTATCCCCTACACAATTTCCTAGATAATATGTATGATTTACTTTAATTGTACTTGAATTGTACACACATAAAAATAGTTCAAAAACATACTAAAAAATCCATAAATAACCAAAACTCAATATAAACATTATATAACTTCAAAATACATAATAAAAGGATAAATTACCTCAAACTGGGGGTTTTAAACATATCATCCATCATAACTTTGAATTTATTTCTTTCTTCCTATTAATTCTTGGAAATATAATCTTTCAATTACTCATTCTCCTCCTTTTGACTTGTCATCTCTTCTATATGTTTCAAAACATCATAATAAAATTCCTTTTTCTCATTTACCAAAAAAAATATTTTTATTTAGTTTCATGTAAGAATCACTAATATTAAATTCACTATTCTATAATTCAATGAACTTATCTTATAATTATTTTATATAAGGATTAATACATCTAGAATAAAGTTCAATGTAAGAAGATAAAGTGCACATGGTGGAAGATAAAGATATTACCTCAATTGATTTATCCATGAAGCATGCATTACCAGAATGTTTCTTTACTTTAGATGATAAAAAAAAGACACCCAAAATTTAAATTATTCCATAGATATAGTTTCTTATTTATTTTCTTTCTAGGATAGTCTATCCTCAATTTTTTAGGTTTTCTTCATTAAAATCACATAGGTTCTCTTGGTTTAGTATGGTTTATATAATCTCCTTTGATTCTTTTCCTAGAATATTTATCTATAAAATTTAATCTCTTTCAAAATATCAAAAACAAAATATCTCCCAAGAATTTATATATTCTATAGTAAATGATTATATTCACAACTGGGAAGGGGATAATTTTTGAGATACTTTTTAAATTACTATATCAGGTACTATAGAAGTTATTATAGAATTAAAACTATGATTTAGGCCTATAGGCCAAAAATTTGAGCCTTCAGGTCATAAGGCCTTTGGGATAGCATAGTAATTTAGTATATAAGGAATATAAGACACCTAAAGCCTTTAGTCCCTTGGATTTCTAGCCATAGGGACTCTAGTTCATAAAGTATTTAGGTCATACCATATAGGGGATGGCTTTGGAAGAGGAATCGAAGCAAGTAGAAACCACAAGAGAAGAGATAACCATATTGAGAATGAAGAGAGGATGTGGGATATTCACAATTGGAACTATAAACCATGTATATATTCATGGGTAAATACTATTTGATCATCCATGTGAGGTGTGGAGATAAGCTCCATCAATGAATTTGATATTGGGGGGAGGTAGTTCCAGTGTAGTCAGTCCTTTTGGCCTTTGTTTCATATACTAGGACTTGTACCTCTGAGCCTATGGAGCGTGTAAGGGTTCTCTCTCAACCAAATTAAAAAAATGTTATTATCTAAAAATAAATAAAAAACTAATTCCTTCCGTCCATTCCATCCATTAGATTAACAAAATAGAGATAAAAAATAAATTCAACAAAGAACCTAAACAATAAGAGCTCCAAAGGGTTTTCTCTAATAACAATTTTTGGGAACTAGATGGATATTTCAAAATACAAGAGGGGTGAAATATAAATCTTACGATAATCAGAGAAACTTAAAAAATAAAGTGAAATTTTTTGGATAATAAGAATAAAATTTTCAATAATAAAAATAAGCACCAATAGTAAAAAAAATATTTAAGGTGATGCATTTTTAACTTTGGTTATTTATAACCAAAATAAAAATTTAATTTTCAGGTTAGTTATAAAATAATAAATGTGAAAAATATAAGATATATATTTTCAACATCAGTTAGTAAATAACCAACATTGAAAATCTGGTTTTCCATAACATTTCCTTAATAACTGATGTGAAAACATTGTTTTCAACATTGGTTTTTGAATCACTAGTATATAAAACCTTTAAATTTTTTATTAATCATAAGGATGAGTCATTTTATTCTCATTTTTTCATGTTTTGTCCATTTATTTTATCTCATGATGTGAACCCTAAGCCATTATTCTTCGATCTGGTCACCTTAATTCTCTTTCATTTTGCACTAACCACTGTTGTCCACCCTCAATTGTCATCGGCTATCACTTTTACTCTCTCTATGCCTTATTCCAATTATTAAAGCCTTCTCAATCACTATAATTTCTATATCATTTTTTGGTTTGTGTTTATTATTTTTATTTTCCATGCAACCAAGGTATTTTCATTTTTTTTACAGTTCTGATTTTCTATTCAATTTTCCATTGTTGTTTCGTTATCTAGACTATTTTTATATTTAGTTTGTATTATTCACACATCTAAGGTATTTTTTAATTTATTAATGATTGTTTTGATATTAAAGATTGGTTAAATGATTATTTGATGAATTACTGTTATGAATAATGTTAGTTTACTGATTAATGTGTTCCTAAGGTATGTTTTTTCTAAATTTTGAATATGAATTTTGAAGTTATAGTATATTATAGAGTTTGAATATGGCGTATTTGTAAAGACCCGGATTTTTTTTCGTGTAATTTTTTTAAATTATATAGAATTATTACGAGTCCGCGAAAATTGACAGTGCGTGATTATGAGGCCCAGTTTTCCCGAAATGAATTTCTGACCTTTTTTCAGGTATGTTCAGCAAACGCACGAGCAACGTTTTGTAACTTTTGAACCGGTTATCGGAATGGAAATCTGAGGACATCGTTGAACTCGCAGCGCCGATATTCACTTAAGGAGACCTTCACCTCGACCGCTGTAGGTCGAGGGTGGAAATTAGTTTTTGTACTTTTCATGGGAGAAAATAAAACAAACACTCTTTATTTTATTTTTGAAATTGAAACCTACCATTTTGAATTTAGTGGTGGAGACCACCCGATCTTGAAACCTCCCATTTGAATTTAGTGGTGGGTACCACCCGACCCTTGAACTCCCTCTTAAAAGTGAGTTAACCCTTAAAATTTCCCCTAGTTAAGGTGCCAACTTCAATTCAATTAATCTGCCAACTCTTTTTGTTTAATTAATAAACTTGATATTATTACATTCGCACCACCCCTCTCACAGAGAAAAATGATTGGAAAAAAAGGAGAGCCTTGGAGAGAGATTTTGGAGGATCATCTTCCAATGAAGAACATCCCCGAATCAAGAATGAGGACGACGTGCGAGCTCGAATCGGTAGCGTGGTGTGGGAGAAATGAACATTGACGTCACAAACATCATCTCCTTCTTCACGACATCTTCAACGAATGTCAAGGTATGAGTTTTAATTTGAAGTATGATTAAATTCATTTGTTGATTCTTCATATTCTGGATTCACAACGACGATGGCCAAACAAACATGGCCATCATCCAATACATATACCTTTCCCCTTTATCTTTTGTTCTTCACGCGTTCTTCGTGTGTTCATCAACGCCAAATAATTAATGACACTGGAAACACAATGTTTTGTTGAGCGCGACATATGGACATGGATCCCTCGCCCCAAGGATCACTAATATGCGGTCGTTATATTTTTCAGGCTTGGAACGAAGCCGCAATGACTTGCGGAAGAAGGCGGCAGTCGGCACCCGGTCGACCGCAAGGAAGGGGGGTGGCACACGTCAGTGCCACCGGTTGAGAAGGAGGTTGCAGCCCATCGGTCGCGGTGGAGTAGGGTGGCGGCCGGCATCATGTCGACCACGTGGCAGAGCGGCGGTGCACGTCTGTGCCACCGGTGGAGTAGGAGGTCGCGGCCGCTTGGCCACGGTGGAGGCCGAATGGCGGCCGGTGCTCGGCCGGCTGCGGACGACAGTGGCGCCTTCGCACTGCTATGAGGAGGGGGGTCGGCCGGTAGTGGAGCACCGAGAAGGACCCGCTCTGGCGGGTCCCGCTTCCAAAAACTGAATGGCCCTTGGGCCATTCGAGTGACCTAAGAGGCGCCTCCCTCCTAGGTTTCATCTAGGGTGGACCCCTCCATGGTGGTCCACCCGACCTTAGGCCCCACCGCATGCCACGCCACTGCATCGCGCCCTGCGGGCCGCCCCATTCGTGGGTCGGGCCAGACCATGGCCCAGCAGGTCGGGCCCGCCGTGGCCCAGGCCAACTGAGTCGACCCGAACCGGGTCGGGTCGGCCCAATCCAGGTCAGGCTAGTTCGGTCCGACCAGGTCAGGTCGGGTTGGTCTGACCAGGTCTGATCGGACATGGGCCCCTCTAGACACAGATACGCCTTTTTGGCCATATCTTCAGAACTAGGCATATATTTGAAAAACCGTCTATGGCATAGGAATCTTGGGATTGAGAAGGTACTTTTGGTATACTCCACTTGATTTTTGTATAATGTTTGAGTATGGATGGGTTGGATCGAACCCAAATCCAACCGGGCCCTCAGAGCGGAAACACTAATAAATTACAGATCAGGCGTTCGTTTGACGCATTATCTGTTTTGTTGGGTCCCTTATAACATGATAGAACTTTGGGTTACTCCTTTGCGGAGCTTAGTGGGGGTATATGTATGATTAATATCTCAAGGGACAGATTCTACGGAACTCGAGTGCACCGGGTGTGAGGAATCCAGTGGCTGGCAATGAGGCAGAGGTTGGAGATGGATAATATGGAGGTTAGTTACCTGTTGACTCTGGGTGGGTCAGATCCTATGTGGATCATTTCGGGGGTTAGTACCTATTGATCCTGTGTTGGTAAGCACTCTGCGATCCTGTGTGGTTCAGTGCATACTGATCATGTGTCTGTCATATCCTGTGTGGGTCAGGGCTCAGTGATCCTGTGTGGGTTAGCGCATACCAATCCTGTGTGGGTCAGATCCTATGTGGGTCAGTGCTCAGCGATCCAATGTGGTTAGTGCATATCGATCTTGTGTGGGTCGGATCCTGTGTTGGTCGTTGCGGGGGTTAGTACATATCGATCCTGTGTGGGTCAGACTCCGTATAATCAGCAGCAATGCCTCTTGACATAATAAGATTATCTTATTTCGCAACTAATCATTTGTACTTCTATACTTCACTTATACCTATGTGATATGAGTCTTATATCTTCATGGTATACCTGTGCGGTACTATATCTTTGTGGTTTTACCTATGTGGTACGTCTACCTTCGTGGTGTTACCATTTTGGTATTATTTCCTCTTGTGTGAGATGATTATATCTTGATAACTTAGGTATATGTAAGGGTATATACCTAAGTTGGGTGGAATGTTGTTTCCATGTTTTGTGGTTTATACTTTTTGGATTTGAGAGACCTTCTAGGGTCTTGGGGTCCCTACTGAGTATTGTTATACTCACCCTTGCACGGGCCACACCCGCACCTTATTGTGTCTTGTGCAGATGATGGACAATGATGACTGAGGACGAGAGTACCAGGACTAGAGACTACTCAGATGTGGACCTTAGACGAGGCATACTACAGAGACGACCATTTTATATTTTTACCTTCTCATCAGGTAGGATCCTTGATGGGTGTTCATAAGAGCTATTTTCAGTTTTACTTGTACTTTCCATTTGTGCTTGTATTCCGGCCCCTTTACTTTTTGTACACACCATGTTTACTATATAGTTTACTTTGTTCTTGTATCTTGTTGTGTGATTAGTTTCTGTGAGTTTACAGTTTATAAAGACAATGCCTTCCCATTTTAGAGAATACGTCTTTCAGTGCTTGTCGCTAGCCTCTGGCCTATAGAAGGCGGGCTTGGGGTAGTCATGGAACGGGCCCCGGGGGATGGGTCGTGAAAAATTAGTATCAGAGCAGTTTGGTTCTAATAAAGAACTAGGAATCTGATATTTTATATGAATAAAAAGTGTTAAGTGTTATGTGTGTGGTTTTCAGTTCAGGGAGTCCAGTGTTGGTGCAGCGGCTGACGTATTCATACACCAGGACCCTAAATTCTGATTTCCAACTCAGTGCATGAAAACACTGATTTCATGTGTTTTTAAAAAGTTTTTCTTTTGATTTATTTGATGTAAACTCACCAGGTATAACTTAATGACCGTGGTGCACATGTTCCTTATCAGGATACCACCACTTAGATAGCCAACTAGGATTCCCGAGATAGTACACATTGATAGCCCACCGAGCGACAAGGCCTCGGTGCAAGGCCCTCTTACGGTGTTAGCACCTTCGCGTGGTGTACCAGTAGCACCACTACTTGTTGGATGAGCGTTTCTATCAGCCCCACCAGTAGAGGATGCACGCCGATTGAGCATGTTGTATGAGTTCCAGATTCAGAGACCACTGAGGTTCCGGGATGAGATGGATCCATAGGCAACTGAGGATTGGATGGAGGCTGTGGTTAGAGTTTTTTGACTGGTAGGGATACCAGCTAATCTCATGGTGATCCTTGACGCCAGTCTTCTTTAGGCAGCAGCAGGCAGATGGTGGAGCTTGGTGCTCCAGTTTCACAATGAGGTGACTCTCATCTGGGCAGATGTCGAGATCCTTTTTAGGGAAGAGTTATTCCCAGCGACCTTATTCTCAGTGTGTATACAGAAGCTTCTCCACTTATAGTAGGGTAGCATGATTATGGCTCAGTATTTAGCGAGGTTCATCGACCTCTCGCGCTACTCCACTGACATGGTGTTGGACCCTTTATTCAGGGCCCGGAACTTCGACCAGGGGATTATAAGGGAGATTAGATCTTTTATGGTTTCTCTCAGCATCCCAACATAGGTGAGGGTGTTATAGCGATCACTCTTAGTGGATATCTTCCTTACTGAGTAGTCACCAAAAGCGAGACCCACCACCGGACGACACGTAGCATAGTCATCAGTAGATGGTAGTATATAGATGATGTAGAGGTCCAAGAGAACCAGATCTATAGGTGGACATGGCAGAGGAGCAGGTCGTGCAGTAGGTGGTGGGTGTAGATTCGAGGTTCTACTGCCACCACCACTAGGTGGTCCACCCTGACCACAGGGAGAAGGGGGATAGAGACAAGCTCAGCTTCAAGCAGATGAGGCCTATGAACATGGAACTCTAGAGATGATTCGAGGTACGATTTTTGTCTAATACACCTTAGCTTAAGTCCTTATAGACATAGGTTCCATTCATTCTTTTATTTCCATGACCCTCGTTCAGAGCTCTAACATTCTGGTGGAGCCGTTGGCTCGGTCCTTACGGCTAGATATTCCTACAGGTGCATATTCGATGATTACGCACTGGTTCCGGAAGTGTGAGATTACTCTAGGAGGAGAGATCTTCGGTTGGGATCTCCTAGTAGTTTCATTGAGGCCTTACAACGTCATCTTGGGTATGGACTATTTATCCAGAGTCCATGCTCAGATTTACTATATTAGGCACAAAGTGCGGTGTGTTCGCATGGACGGGACCTGGTTTTCCTTCACTGGTGAGAAAGGAACCTTTGTAGCATAGGATGGAATTAAATATAGGAGGGTGCAGACGATCACACATCAGTTGGATAGCCTTACCCTCAGAGTGGTTTATGTTGAGAGTCTGAGTTATCCTATAGTGGTGGACCAATACGTTGATGTTTTCCCTGATGATGTTTTGGGTCTACCTCCTCGTAGAGTGGTGAACTTTTACATTGACTTGTACCCTAGGATAGCACCGATATCTACACCAGTATATTGGATGTCTCCCATGGAGATTTGAGAGATACAGGTATAGCTGGAGGACTTGCAGAGCAAGGGATTCATTAGGCCCAATGTTTCTCCTTGGTCAGCCGAGATTTTGTTCGTAAAGAAGGCGGATGGGAGTCTGAGACTCTGTGTGGACTATTAGCGCCTGAACCAGGTGACCATGAAGAAAAAGTACCCACTCCCGAGGATTGATGATCTCTTTTATCAGCTAAAGTGATAACGGTGGTTTTCAAAGATAGACCTCAGATCATGCTATCACCAGCTTAGGGTACGAGACGTGGATGTGCAGAAAACGGCCTTCAGATGTCATTATGGCCACTATGAGTTCTTGGTTATGCCATTCTCCATGACCAAATCCCCAACAGTGTTCATGGGACTCATGAACAAGATCTTCCAGCCATACCTTGATCACATTGTGGTAGTCTTCATCGACGACATCTTGATATACTCAGCGATGGAGGAGGAGCATACCTATCATCTGCAGATAGTTCTCGACACACTCCGAGACCACCATATTTATGGTAAGCTCTCTAGGTGCTAGTTTTGGATCTGAGAGGTTCACTTCTTAGGACACATCATCTCAGAGGAAGGAGTTACGATGGATCCAGAAAATATTAAGGCTATACTTGCTTGGGATCCAACCAAGAGTGTGACGGAGGTGCGGAGTTTCCTGGGTTTGTATGGTTACTACTGGAGGTTTGTGCCTGACTTTTCCCAAGTTGTGGCACCTTTATCAGCGTTGAAGAAGAAGGGTCAACCCTTCATGTGGTCGGAGAGATACCAGCGGAGTTTCCAAGAGATGATGTAGAGACTGAGGAGTGACCACATCTTGAGGATACCGGAGGAAGGCGTTGGGTACGTAGTCTATTTCGATCCATCAAGGGCCGAGCTTGGATGTGTCCTGATGCATGAGTGAGCAGTGATCGTGTATGTTTCCAAACAACTGAGACAGCATGAGAATAACTACACTACCCATGACCTAGAGTTAATAGCAGTGGTCTTCACCTTAAATATGTGGTGGCATTACTTGATGGGCGAACATTTTACAGTCTACTCTGATCACAAGAGTCTCAGGTATATCTTCTCTCAAAAGGACATGAACCTAAGACAATGGCATTGGCTGGATTTCCTCCAAAACTATGACTTTGAGATAGTATATATTCCTAGGAAGGGGAATGTAGTAGTAGATGCACTCAGCAAGAGATATATTATATAGTTGCTGAGTGAGGCGACGATGCAGCTAGCTGATTTTCGGATATCCTATGTGGATCGAGATGGAGAAGCTTATCTTCAGTCTCTGACAATCACTCCCCCACTCCTTCAGCATGTCAGGGAGGAGCATCTTGGGGACACTGACTGCGAGGCTCGATGTGCTTAGATATCCATAGGATAGGCACCTGATGGATTTTCTAATGGTGGGGAGCACGTCATCCTCTTTAGAGGACGTACTATGGTACCAGTGGCGCTACGGGAGGAAGTGTTGAGGGAGTTCCATACGTCACCTCTAGAAGTACATCAAGGAGTGGAGAAGATGTACCAGGACCATCGGCATCAGCACTAGTAGCTGAGAATGAAGAAAGCAGCGGTAGAGTTTTTCTTTTAGTGCCTCACTTGTCAGCAAGTGAAGGCAGAGCATCAGGTGCCAGTGGCTTAGTTCATCCATTAGAGGTGCTAGAGTGGAAGTGGGATGGAATTTCCATGGACTTCATGATAGGACTTCCATGCACGTCCAGGGGTCATGATTCTATATGGGTGATTGTTGACCGACTCACCAAGTCGGCCCACTTCCTACCTATCAGAGAGAAGGGATCAGTAGAGAGCTTGGGATTCCTCTACATGTAGGAGATTGTACGGCTTCAGGGAGTGACATCTACAATTGTATCTGATCATGAAGCACATTTTACTTCTTGGCTATATAAGGGGTTTGAGGAGGCGTTCAGAACACAGCTTCAGTTGAGCCCTTCCTTCCATCCTTAGATGTATGGTCATATAGAGTGGACCATTCAGACCCTCGAGGACATGCTACATACTTGCGTCCTTGATTTTGGCCATAGCTGGGAGGATCAATTGCCTTTGGTGGAGTTCACGTACAAAAACATCTATCACTACACTACCGGTATGGCACCATATGAGGGGTTGTACGGACGACCTTGCAGATCACCTCTGTGTGGGACTGGCCCAGGGGATTCAGCACTTGTGGGACCAGAGATGGTATGGGCTACCACAGAGATGGTGCAGATCATTCAGGAGTGGATGAAGACTGCACAGAGCAGGCATAAGTCGTATTCTGATTAGATACGGAGACCTCTAGAGTTTGAGGATGCCGACCATGTCTTTCTATAGGTCTCACCTCGATAAGGTTTGTGGAGATTTGTCTGAGGTGGTAAGTTATCTCTGAGGTTCATCGGACACTTTCAGGTCCTCAACAGAGTTGGTGAGGTGGCTTAATGCTTAGCTATTCCACCTCAGTTGCACTGGGTGCACGACGTTTTCCACGTATCCCAACTGAGAAGATACGTACATGATCCTTTGCACATCATTGACTGGGGCGAGTTGGACATTGACGATGGGGCGACGTTTTCAGAGGTTCCAGTGGAGATTGAGGATCGACAAGAGCGGGTCCTTCATGGTTGGTTGATACCTCTGGTGTGCATACGCTGGCAGCACGGGAACCTCCGGGAGAGCACATGGGAGCGGGAGGCTCAGATTTATGCTCAGCACCCCCACTTGTTTCCCTATTTTGTGTTGTGGCTTTCGGGGACACAAATACCTGAGGTGAGGAGAATTTAAAGACCCATATTTTTTCCCATGTATTTTTTTTAATTATATGGAATTATTATGAGTTTGAAAAAATTGAAGGCATGTGGTTCTGAGGCCCGATGTGCCCGGAATAAATTTCTGAACTTTTTTGGGGTATGTTCAATAAACTCACGAGTGGTGTTTTGTAACTTTTGAACCGATGATAAGAATTGAAATCCAAGGACACCATTGAACTCGCAGCGTCGATATTCGCTTAAAGAGACCTTCACCTCAACCATAGTAGGTCGATGGTGGAAATTAGTTTTCATAATTTTTGTGGGATAAAATAAAATAAACATTCTTTATTTTATTTTTGAAATTGAAACATCCCATTTTGAATTTAGTGGGGGGGAACACCTGATCTTGAAACCTCCCATTTGAATTTAGTGTTGGGGACCACCCGACCCTTGAACTCCCTCTTAAAGGTGAGTTAACCCTTGGAATTCCCCCTAGTTAATGTTCCAACTTCAATTCAATTAATGTGACAACTCTTTTTGTTTAATTAATAAACTTAATATTATTAAATTGGCACCACCCCTCTCACAGGGAAAAAGGATTGGAAAAAGAGGAGAGCCTTGGAGAGAGCTTTTGGAGGATCATCATCCAATGAAGAACTTCCCTAGATCAAGAACGAGGAAGACGTGAAAGCTTGAATCGGGAGCATGGTGTGGGAGCAATGAACGCCGACATCACCAACATCATCTACTTCCTCGCGACATCTTCAATGAACATCAAGGTAGGGGTTTTCATTTGAAGTATGATTAAATTTATTTGTTGATTCTTCATATTCTGGATTCACAACGATAATGGCCAAACTAACATGGCCATCGTCCCGCACATATACCTTGCCCCTTTATCTTTTGTTCTTCACGTGTTCTTCCTATGTTTCATCAACGCCAAATAATTAATGATGCTAGAAACACAAAGTTTTCTTGAGCGCGACATATGGATGCGGAGCCCTTGACCCAAGGATCATGAATATGCAGTCGTCATATTTTCCATACTTGGAACGAAGTCACGATGGCTCGCAGAATAAGATGGTGGTCGGCACCCGGCTGGCCGCAAGAAAGGGGGGTTGCGTGCATCCACGCCATCAGTTGAGCAGGAGGCCGCAGCCCATCGTCCGCAGCAGAGCAGGGTGGTGGCCGACATCCGGAAGGCTGCATGGTAGAGGGGCGGTGCGCATTCACGCCACCGTTGGAGCAAGAGGTCACGGCCGCTTGGCCGCGGCGGAGGCCGAAGGGAAGTCAGTCGCAGACAATAGCAGCATCGTCACGCCACAGGGAGGAGGAGAACCGGTCGGTGAACCGACCGTTCGTGGCACACCGAGATGGACCCGCTCCAGTGGGTCCTGCTTCCAAAAACTGAACGGCCCTTTCACTATTTGGGTGACTTGGGAGGCACCTCCCTCTCGGGCATCAGCTAGGGCGGACCCCACCACGGCAGTCCACCTGACTGTGGCCGCACTGCGGGTTGCGCCACCAGGCCGCACCCAGCGGGCCGCACCATGGAGCTGTGCCCACCGGGCCACGCCACCGGGTCGTGCCCAGGGGGCCGCACCAATGGACCACGCCCAGTGGGCCGGGCCGGGCCATAGCCTAGCAGGACGGGCCCACCATGGCCCATCCCCACCGAGTCGACCCGAACCGGGTCGGGTCAGCCCAGGCCGGGTCGGTTTGACCAAGTCGGACCGGACCCGGGCCCTTCTAGACCCAGATACGCCTTTATGGACATATCTTGATAACCGGGATTCTATTTGATGAACCATCTACGGCAATGGAATCCTAGGATCGAGATGGTCCTTTTGGTATACTCCACTTGAATTTTAAAAAAAGGTGGAGTACGGCCGGGTTGGATCGAACCAGAATCCAACCGGACCCTCGGAGCGAAAATGCTAATAAATTACAGACTGGGCATCCGTTTGACGCGTCGTCTGTTGCATTGGGTCCCTTATGACGTGTAGAACATTTGGGTTACTCCATTTTTAATATTAATGGGGGTTGAGGTATGACCGATATCTTGAGGGATAGATTCTACGGAACTCGAGCACACCGAGTGTGAGGAATCCTATGGCTGGCAGTGAGGCGGAGGTTGGAGATGGATAATACGGAGGTTAGTTACCTATCGACTCTGGGCGGGTCAGATCTTGTGTGGGTCATTGCAGGGGTTAGTACCTATCGATCCTATGTGGGTCAGTGCTCAGCGATCCTATATGGGTCAACGCATACCGATCCTGTGTGGGTCAGATCCTGTGTGGGTCAGCGCTCAATGATCCTGTGTGGGTCAGCACATACTGATCATGTGTGGGTTAGATCCTATGTGGGTCATTACGGGGGTTAGTACCTAACGATCATGTGTGGGTTAGACTCCGTATAATCTACAGAAGTACCCCTTGACATAATAAGATGATCTAGCTTCACGACTAATCATATGTACTTCTATACTTCACTTATACCTGTGTGAGTTGAGTCTTATATCATCATGGTGTACCTGTGTGGTACTATATCTTCATGGTGTTTCCTGTGTGGTAATTCTACCTTTGTGGTATTACCTTTGTGGTATTCTTTCCTCCTGTGTGAGATGAGTATATCTTGATAAGTTAGGTATATGTATGGATATATAACTAAGTAGGGTTGGATGTTGTTTCCATGTTTTGTGGTTTATCCTTTTTGTATTCGAGAGACCTTAGGGGGTCTCAGGTTCCCTACTGAGTATTGTTATACTCACCCCTGCACGGGCTACGCCCGTCCCTTGTTGTGTCTTATGCAGATGAAGGACGGCGCTGACTAAGGACGAGGGTAGCAGGACTGGATACTGCTCAGAGGTGGACCTTAGACGAGGGGTGCCGTAGAGACAACCATTTGAGAGTTGTACCTACCCTTCATGTAGGATCTTTGGTGTGTGTTCACAGGATCTGTTTTCAGTTTTACTTTTACTTTCCAGTTTTACTTGTACTTTCTAGTTGGGCTTGTATTCTATCCCCTTTACTTTTTGTACACACCTTGTTTACTATATAGTTTACTTTGTGCTTGTATCTTGTTGTGTGCTTGGTTTGTGTGAGTTTACACTTTATAAAGGCAATGCCTTACCGTTTTAGGGAATATGCCAATCAGTGCTTGTCACCAGCCCCTAGCCTATGGAAGGTGGGCTTGGGGTAGTAATGGCATAGGCCCCGGGGGACGGGTTGTGACAGTATTGATAATATATATTTTTATGATCATGCTGATTTCATGGTACTATTTTATTTTATTTTATGAAAGAATGAGAATTAAATATTTTCAAAGTGATACTTTTATTTATCAAATATGTTTTATTTATTTTATTAGTGAATTATTTTATGGTATTTTTTATTATTATATATAAAAGTAAATTTTAAATTAAATTTCAAAATATAATATCTTTTTTAAATTATAGATATTTTTTATAGATAATAATGATTCAAAGTTGAATTGATTGACTATGAACAAGTGATGAATATGAGGATAGCTTTGATGTTTTTTTGGAATTTTCTAAAAGAAATATTTTAAACAACAGCTTGTTTTTTAGTCCATGCATGAAATGTTTAAATCTAAAGAAGTTTAAAAGAATAGAAATCAAATATCATTTAATTTATCTTGGTTTTAATCTGATTTATATCCATTGGATTTTTCAAGGTGAAACTTGGTATAATTCATGATCTATTGATGATGATGATTTTCAAGATTTTAAGTATGATCAAATTGAAGAAATTATTCATGATATTGAAGTATAAGAAATTGGAAAAGAAAAAAAAATTGATTTTTTTATAGTTATTTAGAAAAAAAATTGTATCCAGATTGTAGATAATTTATGGTCTTTTCAATGTTGTGAAGATTGATTAACTTGAAGGTGAAAATAGATAGAGTGACAAGAGTTTTACAGAGTTGTTACAGCTGTTGAAAGTTATACTTTATAAAGAAAATGATTTTCTAAATTCACATTATAATATGAAGAAAATATTGAGCCTAATGGATTTGGGGTATAAGAAGATACATGTATTCTTGAATGATTGTGTTCTATATAGGAACGAATATGAAGGTCTTTTAGAGTGTCCTAAATGTGGGACATCATAGTAAAAGTTGAAAGAAAAATTCCAGGTTGATTTAGCAGTTGCAAATACTCCTTATAAGGAAATTTAGTATGTTCCTATAATTCCTCATTTGAAACATTTATTTTCAAATTAAAATGATGAAAAAAATGTTAATATTTCATATAGATGGGTAGATATCTGACATAAAATTATGTCATCAAGCTGATTGTGAATAGTGGAAGAAAATTGATTGACAGTTTCCTATATTCTTAAATGAAGTTAGGAATCATAGTCTAAAACTTTACATAGAAAGAATGAATCCATATCAAATCCTTAGTATAAAAAATAGTTCATTTCTTGTTTTATTGGTAATTTACAACTTAACTCTTAAATTTTGTATAAAGGATAAATATATCATGTTGAGTTTAATTATTTATGGACCAAAACTTCTTGGGAATGATATTGATGTTTTTTCACCATTGATTGATGACTTGAAACTTTTAAGGGATGAAGGTTTTAGAGAGTATGATTCTTATAAAATGGAACATTTCCAGCTATATGCAATGATTATGTTCACTATAAATGATTTCTCATCATATGGAAATTTATATGGATATAATGTTAAGGGGAATGAATATTTTCCAATTTGTGAACAAAAGACTTTATATTATCATATACAACATGGGAGAATAACATTATGCAAGAATAATTTTTGGTTTTTGTATATGGATCAGTCTTATCAAAGATTAAAAAAGGAATTCAATGGATCACAATAATTTTATATTTCTCCAAAACTTTTTTCCACCGATTAGTATTTTGAGAGGATGAAAACATTAATTTCACATTAAAAATAACACAAAAATCATGTAATGATAGAAATATTAGGAAAAATGATCAATATTTTATAAGCTTCCATATTGGAGGTATCGTGAAGTTAAACATAAAATTTATTTCATGCATGTGTAGAAGAATATATATAAAAATTTGATTGGAAAATTGTTAGATATTAAAGGAATGATAAAATATGGGTTGAATGCAATATTGGACTTACTCTTAATGGGAATAAATTTGGAGTCAGTGCCCACTCCTAATGGAAGATGAACATACCTTCCTTTGTCTTGAAATACATTATTCGTGAGGGAGAAAATTAGTTTGTTTAGTTTCTTTAGGAATCAAAGTGTCACATGGTTATTCTTAAAATGTGAAAAAATATATATATCATTAAAATGTTTAAAGTTGGTAGGAATGAAATCTCATGATTATCATGTAATGATGCAAAAAACTCCTACCAGTTTCACTGCTTGTAATATTTCCCATCTCTGTCATAATAACTACCATGAAGGGGTTTTATTTTTTCAATTATATTTGTAACAAAGTGATTTATTTGAATTCATTGAATAATTTGTAGAATAATATAGTTTCTATACTTTTTCAAAAATAATTGTATTTTCCTAAATCTTTTTTTATATCAAGGTGAATTTAATGGTTCATTTGGTGTGATAAATAAAGCTTTGTGGACCTATATATCTATGTTGGATGTATCCTTTTGAAATGTATATAAATATGTTGAAGGGATGTGTTAAGAATCTATATCAACTTGAAGCCTCCATTTTTTATAAGTATATTTATAGGGTATTAACAGAGTTTTGAAAATGATATTTATCTATAGTGGAGAACATTGGTTTTCCTACATCTCACCATGAATGATTCAATTATGGGAGAAAGGGGATTCATGGATTGAAAGTAAAATCATTGATAGGTGAACAGATAAAGCAGGTAAATTCACACATCTTGAATAACATAGAGGATACTCAACCATATATAACATTACATATTAATGCATCAAAATAATATTATGCAAAGAATAAAGATATATGGATTTTGAATTAGCCTAATAAAACTTTTTTTCATGGTTTAAAGAGACCATTCATCGTAGATTAGATTCATCAAAAACATCGATATGGTTAGCGGGTGACCTAAGTTTAAATTTGATAACATGGTCTAGGTATGACATTAATTGCTATATATTTCATACAAAAGATCTGGACAATAGTAGTGCAATTCATAATAGTGGTGTTTTGATTTTCATAGAAGCAATGAATTTTTTGATTTACAAAGACAACAAAAAAACCAATATTCATATCTATTTCATATTATGTATTCATTAAATAATTATGGGAGGTTGATTATATTAAATTTTGTTTTCTATTTTTTAACAGAAAATGAGTTTCTGATAACAATAGTATCAAAAATAATGAATTCAATGTCACACTGTTTAATCAGAATGGAGTTCAATACACAACTAAAACTTTTATTATGGAAACACATGAAAAAACTATACTCTTGATCTATCAAATTTATAGTGGTCTATCATTTTATAAGGAAAAAACAATATTTTGGTGATGTAAAACTTGAAAATGGTGCCGATTTATGTGAAATCCCCACTTTCATGGAGAGATTAATAGAGAATATTGATGAAAATGTCATTGATATGGTTTTTTACATATAAAAAGATCATATGGAAGTAATTTGGGAAAAAATACTTTAGTTATTTCCTAAAATTATAGGTAAAATATTTTTATTTCTTATTTACTTTTTTAAATTTCTTAAAATGTTAGATATATAAGTTTTATTTTATTTTTACTTAAAACACATATTATAACTAATATGTTAAAAAAATGATTATTTTAGTTTTGTTTGTTTAATTTTTCAATTATAAACTTTATATGGTCTGTTATATTTTTGTTAATTTTTACTCAATCATTGTTTTATTTTGTTTATTATTGTTTTTTTGTTATATCTTATTAGAAATTTTATCTAAATGTTTATGTAATGTTTAGATTTTTTTCCTTTATTTATGTAATTTAACCTATCATTATTTTTTTATAATTTTAGTCAAATACTTTAAAAAATATGAATAAAAATGTGTTTAGTTTAGTTTAATTTTTATTAGATCATTTTTCATTTTTCATTTAATTTTATATGTAATAATTGGTTTTGTATATTTTTATACCAATTGTTTGTTACTTTGATTTATAATATAATGTTAAATAAAACATCTTAGTCACCTAGATCTTCTAGGGAGGATCGTACACATGCAACTACAAAAGATCCTCCTCATACTTCTACATAGGATCCATCTACTTCCACAGGGGAAGAAAAGACTACCAAGGTTGTTAAATGTGGTTATGTATGTTTACTAAAATTATCAATTATCTATAGCTAAGTCCAGAGGATGTCTGTTGATTTTGATGATAATGATATTCCTAGGGGTTTAAATTCAAAAACAATTTAAGAATTGTGTTTCAATAAAAGCTTAGGAAAAAGATAGTAATTTGATTTTTGATTATAAGAGTGTTGATAAAGATAAAATATCTCAATTATGGGATACATTTTTGTAATATAATTTGTTTTTATTTAACTTATCATGAATTTGTTTTACTAATATAAGATTTTTACTTTCTTATTATATGGAAAGTGATATACCTAACACTAGAGAAGTCAATAATAAATTTTTAGCTTTAGTTGATAGTAGATGGATGGAATTTAAATCAACCCTCACAAAAAATTTATTTTTTAAGAAATTCAAAATAAAAATCCATGTGATATATATCCTTATCTATTTGAAAATACATTGAAGAATTTTGTTGTAAGTAGACTACAAGAATAATTTTTGTAAAGTGAAATTCCATCTTGTAGAATTTTTTTTATATTAATGATCATATAAATGGTTTTTTTAGTCTTAATTAATAGAAAATGAGTAGATCTCATCAATAGATCCTATCCAAAAACATATACCCTCAGATTTTATCCCTTGGAGAATATATGTTATTAGAAGAACAAATGATGGATAAAGAACTTCATAAAATGAGAGATAAGTCTTCAGCCTCCATAGAGGTTGTCCCTCCCCCTCCCCATCTAAACATGAAAAATAGAAAAGGGGATGAATGGGAAAAAAGGATAAATATCTTATGGAAGATTTGAAGTATGTATTTGAGAGTATTGCAAAAATTTATTTAATTTATTTATGTTATTTGAGTTAATTCAAATCTTGATATATTGTGATTCACTAATTAATTTTTTAGATATTTTATAGAGGAATCCATTGAGAAGCATAGCACATGGGGGACCTTTATACCTGATGGTGGGAAGGATATTTTAGCTAATGTATTAGGAAATACATAATACCCAGGTTATATATGAGGATACATGGCAGGTGTATCGATAAAGAAAGTTTTTTTCATTATATAGATTCTTCAAAGGAGGATTTATATAAAAGGAAAAATAGAATCTTTAGAATCTAAACTTTGGTAAATGGGTGGTATGATGAGAGATAGGATCAGATATTTGGTATATTCGATGTTTTTTACATGTAAAAACAGTTTTAGGTTGTATATAATACTCCTCCACATTATCCTGAAGATTCCACTCCTCCACCTCCACTTTCAGATCTCACTCCTTCACCTCCTCCTTCATATCCAAGCCCTACACCTCCTCCTACAAAGCTTCCCATTTTTTATGAGTTACATACTAAGTATCCTTAATAACATATCATTTTATATGGTATTGTATATTATATTAGGGATATCATTCATCCTCAATGGATAGATATATATAGGCTTAGGGTCACTGTGTGGGATATTATAAATAGATCGATAAGAGTAAAATTTCCTACAGATGTGGTGACTATAATTGGACAAAGTATTGGCCATTTTTTATTTTTCCATTGATACTTGTCTGATAAATTTCCATTGAATCATTTTTTTATTATATCCTTTATTTAATATTATCAATAAATTTGTTTTATCATTTTAAATTTATATATTTATATATATTTTTTATTGGAATAATTTAAAGGTAGAGACATATTGTATAGACAACAGAAAGTATAGGTTGTTATGACTTCAGATACTACTTATTATGGACTAGATATATTATCAACATATTCATATTTCTTGTTCTAAGTTTATGATATTCTAACAGATGCTAAAATTTTTGGTCTTGAACTGACTGTGATGATTTTGAAGAGAGATATCATGGAGCTTGTAACTAGAGATTTTTTGGGAATTAACATGATGCGAGTATTTTTATAATGATCCATAATTTTCATAAATATATATTACATATCAATAGATGAATATTTATTATATAACATAATAATACCATTCTATAAATATATGGGTTTAGTGCCTCTGGAAACTTAGAGACAAAACAACTAGTTCATAAAACACCTGCATCGTTTCCCACTTATTCCTTCAAAACTAGAACCCTTTTTGAAATAATATTCTTAATACCTTTCAAAATATCCTAGGGAAAAGAAACATAATAAAATTGTGATATTAGATGCTCGGTAATGGTAAATGAGGGAGATATCAATCATAACATAGGTATAAGTTCATAAGAACATGAACATAACATTTTAAAATTATACCATGCATATAAAAGATTGAAATATTGAGTCTTGGGATAAATCATATATGTTCATAAAAAATGAATCATAAGAGAATAAAATTTTCATAAACATGGAATTGTGGAATACACATAAGAATAGAAAATAATTTCCTTAGTAGTCAAGGATATTTAATAAGACTATCATAGTAGAATGGGTTCACTCCCCAAACCATCATAGAGTCAAGGTTCACTTCCAAGACAATCATAGAAAACAAAGTCCCTTACTAAATCGGTTTCACTCACATTCTATTCATGTCTTAATAAACTGAGTTCACTTCATGTTCAATTCCTATTTTAATAAATTGAGTTCACTTCATGTTTCAATCCTATCTATCTCATGAGATATAAATCATTACCCAATGCATTGGAAGGAGATAATGGTCCAACCCATTGTTGGTTATAAAATAAATAGTATACTTGGTTATAATGTAACAACTTTATCATAATGAAAACCATACATATGTGTTCCATAAGAAAATTTGTTATTCATCATATCAGAACCCATGTACAGAAATGAGTTTCATAATATTTCATCATGACATAACTCATGGAAAAGAAATGGGTTTCATAAATATCATGACATTGTAAACATAAACCAACCAAAAAGAGAATGATTATAATATAATTGAATAATATACCCAATAAATATAAAGTGACATAAAATAATGTTATCTTAGATGGAAAATAATTTTGAAATATCAATTGAAATAATTCTTGAAAAAAAACAACATTTCCATTTCAAAACATAGCTTTTTAAAGAGACCCACAATTTTAAAGGAAAACATTTTATTCAAAAATAAACTTTTAATATTGAAAAGTAGATATCATATAATTAAATAATTATGAAATAGGTAAAATACACTCATGTCATATATGTTAAAAAAATTCCTTCTATATTTTTTTCAAAAAAGTCACAAAGAACCTCTTTTAGAAAATGAAAAAAATAATCCTTTCAAACCATTTTGTAAAAAGTCAAAAATGAGTGAAAATGACTTAAAATCGTAATAGAATAGTAAAAAAATGTTTGGAAACAATTTTAAAAACCATGTACATTGAATAAAAAATATTTTTTAAGGGAAATCTTAAAAATATAATTTTAAAAAGAAAGTCCATTATAAGTATTGTATCATTGAAGTGAGCATTAATCAAATGAATTGAATATGTGTATTCACTATAAATACACATAAAAAAATTTTAAATGTGATATATGATATTTAAAATTTCTTTTAAAAATAATCTTAGTATGAAATAATCAAGGAATTATAACTTTAACCCAAATAATGAAAATTGTGTTAAGAATTCTCTTACCACTTTATAATCACTATAATTGTATGCCCCATAAAAGTAATAATTATAAAATGAAATTTGTAATACCAAGAAGATAATTATATTAATGATATGATATATCAAAAGTAATTATATATTCCACACACAATAAATAATTAGTGAATAATTCATATATCTCACATAAGTAAAAATGAGATGAGAAACACTTACATCATGCTTTCCTTTAGTTATGTATACTTTAACCACCTGTATAAAGGTTTAAATAATTTTATTAATTCTTCCCATAACCATATTAAAATTTATAATAAATTATATTATACTTTTATAACATATTACCACCCGTTAATTAGTAATAATGAATTATTTCCATTGTGTTGGGTGCGTTCATTTCATGGTTTCATGGTCTATTCACTTGTGTATAATTATGGATTTTATTTTAAAATGGAAATAAAACTATAGAAGTGAAATGAAATGGTATTCATAGATTTAAAGAATTTTAAAATGTCCCATATATAATTTTTATTTCTTACATTAGGATGATTCATTTTATAAAATGTTAATGATAAATGTTTAGTTTAATTTGGTGGTTTTTCTGTCCATCACAAACTAGTTTTGTTTTATTTAATGTTATGTATATATATTTGTTACAGAACATGAAATGGGTTATAATATAAATATTAAAATATAATTTAACCATAATAAAACTTTTATGACTATAATTTAAGGTGTTAATGGAAAATGGAAAATCATTATTCATGGAGATAGTTAACCGCCATAATTTGGACAATGGTTTCATTTCTTTGAATAAGAGGAGGTAATAAAAAGGATGGATATAAGATATTAAATTAGAAACATAAAATTACATTATATACCTGATAATATATTTATTATGATCTTATGGATTAAGTAGTTTAATATAAGGTGGAAAAACAAATGAAATTAAGAGAGGTTGTTTGAGAAGGTTACCTCTTGAATATCACCTACTTGAATGACCCCTTAAAGAACTTCAAATTAGTATTTGGGTGATACCAGTAGAAATTATACATGATGAGAGTGGGTAAGAGAGTAATTTTATAGATTTTATAATCTTAAAGTCTTTTTAGAAGAAATGGGGTGGTGAGGGGTGGTATTTATACTCGAGGAGGGGTGGTTTTAAGTGATTAAATAATGATTATTTTATAATTAAATATAACCACATTTGGGTGGAATTAATTCTAAGGAATTTGGATGATAATTAATTTTTTAATGGATATTTACGGTCTAAAAAAATCAAACACCCATTTAATGTTGTATTTTTTAGGTATTTTAATCTTTTACCTTTTGACTTTAACCTGTAATATTATTTTACTTATACTCCGAGAAATATTTTTTTACCATGGAAAATTTTTTATGCCTAAAAATGAGAATAAAATTATAACCTAATTCAGTCCTCATAATTAAAAATATGGAATAAATTTTTTCAAATTAAAAATATAGATGTTTCAAAATTACATTTAAAATTAAACCATCAAAATTAATGAAAATTTTTTTTTGGAAAAATGTGTTTTTAATCCAAAAATGTAATTATACCAAAATACGGTATAAATATTGTTTAAATGTAATTAATTATATTATATATAACTAAAAATTACTTAAGTTACTTTGATATCAATTTAAAATCATAAAATAATTTTAAATATAAATAAAATAAAGGTTTTATAAAAATCAATATTTTTATTATTCACTCAAAAATTAAACTTTTCAAAAATTATCAAAAATTAATTCTAAGATATTTATTACATGATGAATAAAAAAATAATCTTAATTTTTTCAAATAAATTTTCTAAAAGTGTCAAAAATTAATTATATTTATTTTCTCTTTGAAATCAATAAAATTCACTTTTTGAATAAAATAGATTTTTGAAGAACAAAATGTCTTTATTAAAAATTATGTGTTTATTTTATAATAATAAATAAATTTTTATTTAATATAAAATTAAAATATATTTCATAATATAGTTAATCCTATTAACATTCACCAATTTAATGTCTAGTTCATAATGGTCGTGTTAAAATAATAATATTTTAGAGTTACTTTAAGATTGGTGTTTTATTAAACATAAATAATAGAAGAGATTGAATTTATTTAATAAAAAAGACATACTATAAAATCTTTGGGTGTTACGTTATACCCCCATTAAAATGAATTTTTCCCTTGAAATTCATCACTAAGATACAAATAGATGAGGATAAATCTACCTCATCAGATCCTCAGGTTCCCAAGTATCTTCCTCAAATTGGTGGTTTCACCATAAAACATTAACTAGGTGAATGGTATTGTTTCATAGAACTTTATAACTATGATCTATAATCTCTTTTGATTTCTGGTCATAAGAAAGGTATTTCTCCAACAGTATGACCTCTGATTTTAGTATATGTGAAGGATCATGTATGTACTTCCTTAGGAGGGATACATGGAACACGTCATGAACTTGAGAGAGATTCGATAAAAGAGCCAATAGATAATCTATTATCCCGGTATGATCAATAATTTCAAAAAAAATTGCATCCTCACAATTTTAAATTGAAAATAAAATGTGTGTATTTGAAAATTCATTGATGGTAAACCCCCATCCTAAAAAGGGTCAATAAAACATCCTATTAAAAATAGGGAAATTAAAAGGTGAATATCACCACAAAACTAGGATTCTAATTAAGAGAATATTAGTGGAAAGTGAAAATATGGAAATTGAAGAGAATTATAACTATCAAGTTTTGATGGAGAATGATAGAGAACATGGTCAAGTTAAGGTAAATGAACACAAAACCATAGACCAAATAAGTCTGAAAAAGGTTATTGATATCATCATAAATGAAGATAATAGGATAAAATTTCATTTCAAAATCATTTTATAATATATACTTGATTTAATTTCATAAGTACAATATCACTCTTTTATTGTTCCTTGATCAATTTATGCTTCATTTCTTACTCCAAGAAATGAAGTTTAAATATTAATGCCAATAAAACTAGTGGATTATAATATCCATAATGGTATGAAGTCATTTCTTCTATCTTTAGTTATCATCATAACAAAATGGTTCGAAAAGGTTATTCAATATGTATAAATCATCATATGGTTAAGTAATATGTTAATCTCTATAACCTGATCCAAATTTTAACATAAATATTTTCATAAATGGTATCCCTTTTCAACCTTCCAAAAAAAATATAAACCTTTCAAAAGAAGTTTACTAAATTTTCAAAATAAACATATCGATAATTCCCCAAAAAACATGATGTATATCTTAATTATCAAACATAAAACATTTGAATATCATTTTCATGTATTTTATTGAAACATGGTAATAACCTAAATTATAATAAAAAATTAGTGAAAACAAGCATACTTTTAAAAATTTACTCTTTCCTAATACCATAAATCCAAAAATTATATAAATTCAGCCCATAAACCACCTTTTAATCATATTTCTAATCAGTTCCAAGGTCATCAGTACTATCCCATTTATTTTATTAAAAAAACATCTCTTTATCTCATTATTATCCCAACATCATGCATGTATTAAGGGTTATATTTCTCTTAATCATATGTTCTCCAAAAATATCACATTACCACTTCAATCACTTTTCATGGTTAATAGTACTATTCGATATATACTTTCAAATACTTAAGAAGAAACTATAGTTGAACAATCCTTAGATGTTTCATTATTCTAGAATTCATGTTGAGGGATATAATCACTTGAAATTTCACTAATGGATTAACTGTGAGATTTTCATTGGTCTCACTCATACAAAATTTGACATGAAATTCCCAACTAAGGAGGGGAGGATAAATATTCCCTAATTAACATGATTTAATTCATTTATTATGATTACATAATCTTTCCATTTATCCTTTTCCTTCATATTTTGTTGTGGATTATCATCTATATTATCCTTTGGATTAAAGCATTGATTGAGATAATTCCCAAACTCCTTGCATTTGAAACACTGGAGTGTAAGTGGTTCATTCTATGTAACTTTCTATATTTTTGCATCATTATCTAACTTCTTACCATCACATCAGCAATCAATTTCTTGATGAACTTCTCTTCTACACTTACATCATTAATCAATTCCCTTAATACAATTTCCTCCATGTTTCTTCCCACATATAGAGTATAAAAGAAATCACATCTTCTTCTCTCCCTAGTTTTTAGAACTGCCTTTAAATTATATTTTTATTTTCTTATCAAAGCCATGATATTGATGGGTAAGTCCAATTTACATATCCACCTTAAGATCACATCGAACAATTTAATCATTGATATTGAATTATCTTATATATAATTCCATTTTAAGACTTAGTTTAAAGCCACCAAAGAATCGATCAATTTTACTTTCAGGACTGGTACTTAAACCATAGGCATACCTTGCAAGGCTTGTAAAATTTTCCTCATATGTGCCGATGGATTATTCATCCTTTTACTTCAGCTCAAGAAATTCCTTCTCCATCTCTGTGAATAGAATATAATGGAAGTACTTTCTATGGAATATCCCCTAAAACCCATCCAATTCCATTGATTCAATTTATTCTTCTTGCCTCGTATTCTTGATAAGATTCCACCATTGATATGATTTTCCTTATAGATGATAAATTGATAGGACAAATTTTTCATATCCCAAGAACAGAAAATATTTTCTCAATGGTGTTAATACATTTATCAGCCACTAGTAGATTAGAAGATCCACTAAAAGAAGGTGGAAATTTCTTCATTAAGGAATCAAAAAAAAATTTGTTCCCTCCTTTTCTCATTTGGAATCCCAATATGATTCATATCTTTTGTGATTATAGCAATAATATTTTTCATTTCATATCCCATAACATTTTGTTGATCCGGAGATAAATCATTGCACTACCCATCGCATTCAGTATTAACATGGTTCCTTTGGGTTCCATCCATTTACTAAAACCAAAAAAGATAGTGTGAGTAACACTAATCATACTAGTAAAACAACATAATCAAGGGAAATTACTTATAAAATTCCAATATATTACACTTTAGGTTTAATACTAGATTATTCATGATCATTAACAAAACTATAGGATTGTAACCTAGATTTAAACTTAGGGTTATTACTAAGGTTTTATCATCCTAGTTTCCAAAGGTTAACTAAACCTATCTCAAATACCAACTATAATGACCCATACTTTTCATATATAGATATTACATATCAATAGATAAATATTCATTTCATAACATAATAAGACCATGCTAGATTTGTATGGGTTTAGTGTCTTTGGAAACTTGGAAACAAAACAACTGCTTCATGAAACATTTACATCTTCTCCCTCTTATTCCTTCATAACCAGTACCCTTTTTGAAATATCACACTTAATAAATTTCTTCATATCCTGGGGAAAATAAACATAATAAAATGGTGAGATTAAATGCTCAGTAAGGGTAAATGAGAGAGGTGTCAATCATAACATAGGAATAAGGGCATAACAACATGAAATAATAGTTAAAAATTATGCCCTCCATATCAAAGATCAAAATCTTGAGTCATGGTATAAAACATAGATGTTCATAAGACATGAATCATAATATAATAACATTAGAATAAGACATGGAATTGTTGCATACACATAAGCATAGAAAATTATTTCCTTAGTAGTCAAGACTCTTTTCTAAGAATATCATAGTAGAATGGGTTCAATCCCAAAACCGTTATATTAGTTAATATTCACTTCTCATTCTAATCATACTTATTGAACTGAGTTCACTCCCCATTCTATTCATGTTTTACTGTATCTATTTTACTTCCCATATCATTCTTGTCTATCTCATAAGATATAAATCATTATCCAATGCATTGGAGGGAGATATAGGTCCCACCCATCATTGGTTATAACATAACCACTGTAGTTTTTTATAACATAACCAATTTTACATAATAAAATCATAAATATGAATGACATAATAACATAAGTCATTCATCATATCATAATCCATGTAAATAAATGAGTTTCATAACTTTCATCATGAAATAACTCATGGAAAATAAATGGGTTTCATAAATATCATGAAATCATGAACATTAACCAACCATAAAGAGAATATGGATAATATACTTGAATAACATCCCCATTAAAGATAAATTAACATCAAATAATGTTATATTAGATGGAAAATAATTTTTAAATATCACATAAAATAATTCTTGAAAAAAATATTTCCATTTCAAACCATTTATTTTTAAAGAGATGCATAATTATAAATGAAAACATTTTCTTTGAAAATAAATTTGTAATAATATAAAAGATACATCAGAACATTAATGCATCATCACAATGGGAAAATATACTCAGGCCATATAAGTTAAAAAAACATTCCTTATGTGTTTTTTTAAAGTCACAAAGAACCTCTTTTGGAAAATGAAAAAAAAGAATCATTTCAAACCATTTTGTAAAAATTAAAAAATGAGTGAAAATTAATTAAACCAATAATAATATAATATTAAAAATATTTTCCAAAACAATTTTAGAAAACATGGACATCAAATAAAAATATAGTTTTTACGGGAAATTTTAAAAAATAATTTTTAAAATAAAGTCCCTTAAGTATCGTATCATTGAAGTGGGCATTAATAAAATGAGTCAAATATTTTTATTCTTAGTAAAAAAACAAAAAATAAGTGTAAATAAAATATAATATATTAAAAATTTATTGTATAAATAATATTATTACAACATAATCCTAGAAGTAGAAGTTTAACCCGATGAATGGAAATTGGGTTAAGAATTCTGTTACCACTTTATAATCAGTCAAATCATATGCCCCAGAAAAGTAATAATTATAAAATGAAACATTTAATGCCATGAATATAATTTTATTCATGATATTATATATTACAAGGTAGTATATACACCACACATAAGAAATAAGTGGTTAATATGGCATATATCTCACAGAATTAGTAGTGAGATGAGAAACCCTTACCTCACGCTTCCCTTTAATTTTGTGTACTTTATCCTCATGTATAAAAGTTTAAATAATGTTATTAATTCATTAAAAACCATATTATTATTTATAATACCTTATATGATACTTTTAAAACATATTTCTACCCATTAATTAATAGTATTTCATTATTTTCATTATTTTGGGTGCGTTCGTTTCATGGTTTCATGGTCAGTTCACTTGTGTATAATTATAGATTTTCTTGTCAAATGGGAATAAAACTACTAAATTTAAATGAAATGGTATTAATTAACTTATAGAATTTTAAATTGTACAATATATCATTTTATGTCTTAAATTATTATGATTCATTTTATAAAAAATTTATGATAAATGTTTAGTTTAATTTGGTGCTTTTTTTCCATCATGAACTAGTTTTGTTTTACTTATTGTTATATATATAAATTAGTTACAGACTGTGAAATAGGTTATAATAAACCTATTAAAATTTTATTTAACATTAATAATACTTTTAGGACCATATTTTAATATGGTAATGGAAAACTAAAAATCATTATTCACAGAGACGGTTAACCGCCATAATTTGGATAATGGTTTCGTTTCTTTGAATAAGAGGAGGTAATAAAAGTGATGGATATAAGATATTATATTAGAAACAAAAAATTATAGAATATAAATTATAATGGATTTATTATGATTTTATGGATTAATTAGGTAAATATAAGTTATAAAAATAAATGAAATTAAGAGTTTTTGTTTGAGAAAGTTACCTCTTGAATATCACCTCCTTGAATGACCCCTTAAGGAACTTGGAATTGGTCTTTGGGTGATACCAGTAGAACTTTGACTTGATGAGAGTGTGGAGGAGATTATTTTTCATATATTTTTTAATCTTCTAGCCTTTTTAGTAGAAATGGGGTGTTGATGGGTGTTATTTATACTTGAGGAGGGGTGGTTTAAAGTGATTAAACAATGATTATTTTATAATTAAAGCCAACCACATTAGGGTGGAATTAATTACACTGAATTTGGATGATAATTTATGTTTTAAAGTATGTTTATGGTCAATTAATACATCAACCACCCATTTAATTTTTTATTTTTTTGTTATTTTAAGATTTTACCTTTTAACTTCAACCCGCTACATTATTTTACTTATACTACGGTAAATATGTTTTTTCATTGAAACTTTTTTATGACTAAAAATGAGAATTAACATATAAACTAATTTTAAAATATTGATTAAAAATATTTAAACCATTTTTAAAAATTAAAAATATGGATATTTCAAAATTACATTTAAAATTAAACCGTTAAAATGCAACAAAAAACTATTTTTTTGGAAAAATGTATTTTTAAGCACAAAAATGTACATATAGAAAAATAAGGTATAAAGATTGTGTAAATGTAATTAATTAGATTATATATAAATAAAAATAACTGAATTTACTTTGAGAAAAATTTTAAATCATAAAATTACTTTTAAATATAATGAAAATGAAGGTTTTATAAAAATTGGAATTTTTTACTATTCACTAAAAATTTAAACTTTTCAAAAAATTATCAAAAATTCATCCTAAGATAATTTTGACGTGATGAATTCAAAATTGATTTTAATTTTATAAAATAAATTTTATAAAATTTTCAAAAATTAATTATATTTATTTTCTCATTAAAAGAAATAAAAATTAATTTTTTGAAAAAAAACATATATTTGAAGAACAAAATAAATTTACTAAAAATTATGTGTTTATTTTATAAAGAATAAAACAAATTCTATTGAACATTAAATTCATATATATTTCATAATATATTTAATTATATTCCCACCTTCTAAATTAATGGCTAGTTTATAATGGCCATGCTAAAATAATAATATTTTAGAATTTTTTTAAGCTCGGTGTTTTGTGTAACATAAGAGAGATTAAATTTATTTAATTAAAAAGGTGTATCATAAAATCTTGGGGTGTTACACTTTTCCATGTAAGTCAATTATCATATATATTTTAGTTATTTTAATTTATTGATACATAATACTTGTGTTTGTTTTGTATTATGTATCATTATGCACTTTATATTCAATATGATGTGACTATGGTATATGGGTATTTTATTGTTGATAAGAATTGTAGGTTGGATGATTTGGAGTAAAAAAATTAAGCATCAGGTGGGTGGGATTTCTATTGGGTTTCTGGTCTTTAGACCTTCAATAGACATGTATTTTTCCTAGTGCCGATGGTCCTAGGGGCCATTTAAGGTTACCCCT
The DNA here is from genome assembly GCA_963277665.1 of Viscum album. NCBI lineage: Eukaryota > Viridiplantae > Streptophyta > Magnoliopsida > Santalales > Viscaceae > Viscum > Viscum album. The sequence goes on from OY728127.1 coordinate 280,139,895, forward strand.
CAACCTAATTAAAAATGATACTATCCAAAAATAATAATAAGGGCATCATGATTTCAAATAGATTGAAATATATCAAAATAATTCAATTCGGTGTTGGATGCTTCCTTATCTTGAATGGTAAGAAACATACATTTCTTAAAGTGTTAGTTCTCTTAACTAAATAACCACTCACGTTATATTTTTTCTAAATTATTAGCCATTATATTTTTTGTGTTTTTTTCCAAAATATAAGACATATTATCGGTTATTCTCTATACATGGTAACATGTGAGAAAATTTTAGCAAAGTATTGATCACATAAGTTTAATTATTTGAATACTTGTATATTATAAAAAAATAATTTTATTTCATACATATCATTTTCAAATAGGAAATGGGATTAATTTATATATATAATAGGAAAGAGTAGTTCAAATATCAAATATGTAAAAGAAAATGTGAATTCTCATTTATAATTACTATATTCTGGGTGAAAGTACTTAAAATGTAATTTTTAATTGAAAATTTATTTTGAAATGGAATTTTCATCACATTGAAGGAGTAATGGAATGAAGATATTTTGTTTTAGGATTTATTTTTGAAATAATTTCAATTGGGATGGTTAAAATATTCCCCAAGGTTAGATTTTATAATAAAATTTACTTTAATTTATCTTATGATTATATTGAGAATACATGTTAAATGATTTATTCTTAATTTGTATCATTTTGACGATTGTTTGTCTTATACTGCACAAGAGGTAAATCAATTATAAAGAGAATGGGTGGAATATTTAATAGGTTTGAATGGGTTTTATTTTATTTTTAATATATATTTTAAAGTTTAAATTCTAAATTATAAAGTTAAAATAATTTGAATTTGTGATATTGTTTTCTATTTGTAGTATTTTTGTTTGTTTTTTATGATTCTAATATTGTATTACTATGGGTTATATTTTAATTTAATTTAAAAAATATATATTTTACATCAATTATAAATTAAATGACATGAAAAATTTAATAAATTTGTTTATCACATCAATTTTAATATAACCATTGAGAAAACCCCTTCTAATTATATAGTTTTAGGTTGGTTTTTCATGTCATTTTTTATAAAACCTACATTAAAAACATATTTTCAATGTCTAATATTTAAACTCTCAATCCAATAGTATGAATATCCACTAATATAGGACTTAATTTTTAATGAGAGTGATAAATCTTTAAAACCTTTCCTTTTAACACCAAGAGGAAAAACCCTAACCCTTACTTTTACTAGACACAAGGAACAACCAAAAACCCTCTATCATTTTCACACCTAGATCCATGACCCATACACCTATTTTTTTGAATTGGAGGAAGAATCACCCTTTCTTTTTTAGGGATTAGGAATAACTTTTGTGTTTTATTTTGGATCAGATTATCATAACTAAGACACATACATTTTAATGGAGGTATAATTAGAGAATATGACCCAAATAAAAGTTTATAGTAAAACATATACAATAAAATGAATGAATAAACAATTAAACCAATAAATTATGATGAAATAGTTTGTTTGTGTAGAAAAAATAAACTTTGGCCCTCCAATGAAAATGGAACATTATAGCTCAAGAAATCCAACATAGTAATGTTTGAATAATTTTAATTCAAACTTTGTAGCACTTATATATCCCATATGGATCATGTATCTCTCTTGTTAAATGTTTCTTTATATTTATTTATATATAAAATACCATAATATATAATTCCTTAAGATTCAAACTCCACAATCTTCCATGTTAATTATCAATGACAACTTCACATGGGAGTTTCCTTAATAGCTAGTAAAATATAAATGTTAGTATAATAATTATAATGAATAAATAATACTATTACAATTAATCATTAGTAGAATCTGGATAATAATTCTCCACTTATACATAAAAATTACCAATAAAAATATCATTAAATACTTAAATAATAATCATCATTTAATCCTTTAAATATTCCTTGTAAATAGTCTTCACATGATACAAACTTTCAGAAAAATATATAACTATGAATTCTGAAACAATTCAGTATAATCATATGTGATTTAGAAAATGATTCTTATGAGATATTCATAAGTTGTGATCATCTCACCTTATGTAAGATCCATTTTATTATGATGCGGATATAAAATGATTTATATTCAACTCTCAACATCCATAGTTTCACCTAAAGTGATTCTCTAATGATTCATACGCGGTATTCATCTTTTTCAACCATAACTTATGAAATATTCTTCTAAAGCATAACTTTTGAATCAGTACATAAGATTAATTTTTATAAACCATATAATATATAAAATATAATCTTATTTTCTTCTGAATATAAATTTTATTCAATACTAAACTCAATTTTCAATCAATATGTAAGAGTAAAATTCTTTTCCAAATATCGAGTTCTTCACTACTGGTTGTATATATAAAAGTAAAATCTGAAATATGTAAAAGAAAATTTTTGATATATAGTGGTCCAACACTTTATAGAATTCTCTAATTTTTAATTTTTAAGAGTCATTCAATACTTATTTTTGTGTACATAAGAGTAAGATACTTTTCTAAATATACAAAACTGTTAATACATAAGAGTAATATACCTCACCAAATCTATTGAACTCTTAATACGTAAGAGTAATATCATAAAACATAATACTATTTTCATTTGAAAAAAATTGAAACATAAGAGTAAATTTTTAAATCCATAGAATACATAAAAATAACTCCCCTTCCAAAAATTCAATACTTAAGAGTCAATTCCCACATCACTAGAATATGTCAGGGTAGCAAACTTATCTAACTTCCAAAATTTTCCAATACATAAACATACTTCCAAATTCAAAAAAAAAGCCTAAATTCATTCACATTTCCAAAATTTTAAACTTTCAATATATAAAGGTAAAATATTCAAACATAAGAGTCTTGTACATGCATGTGAGGAAACAGAATAATAATTTATAATGATAATAATAAATAATAAATAATTAAAAAAATATGAGAGAGTTATGTAATTATTAAAATTAAATAAATAAAGTGGAAGGAATTCACTCAACACCCAATAGCTAGTTTACCTATTATCATGACTTGTGAAGATGTTTTTTTAGAGATACAGCATGAGATATTTTCCCTCAAGATATGGCCAATGAGGATACTATTACATGACATTTTCCCTAAAAGCATAAACCATGTGAATGTTCCCCCAATAGTTCAACATGTGATATTTTAACTCTATATATAGCTATAAAGGATTCTCTCATAGTTCATTTACCTCTGAGTTTGGCTCAAAAGGATGTTTCCCTCAACATGACTATTCTAAATCAAGACTTAAAGCATGTAAATTAATGCCTCATGATAGCTTAGTAGCACATAGGGTTTAATTTATATTTCTATTCTACTTCAATTAAAAGTTTTCATTATATTGGGTTGCATGTTGAGGTACATTAGAGTATGTTTTTTATTTTAATCACAACATGATCATAGCAATATACAGTTTCACTATGATAAATTTTCAAATTCATGTGATGGTTGAAGGTTTTGGGTATAATGGAGGAACTATATAGGGCATTCCCAACTCATATTTTTCATAATTAATAATTATTCTAATATTTAAATTTATTAATAAATTAGTTACTAACATATTTAAATAAAATATTAATTGAAATAAAAATTTCAAAACTAAATGTTTCATCATCACATAATGATTTGTAATTAATTTAAGCAGTTAAAGAATTGTCTTATGATAAATTTTTTCTTTGTTGATGAATCTGACAATGTATCTACATTGTATTATCATTGTTTCATAGTAATCAAGTGCATATTCCCTCTATTGGTGTTCTACACATGTACCAAAAACCTTCAAGCATCATTTTAGGAATCTCTAAGTGCTAGCACGAAAGATCCTAACACTTGCTTCATTCATACTTGATCACCATGAGAATTACTTTCAAGAAGGATTATCTTTGTTCTCTCTAGAACTAATATGGGTGGTGGTGGAAGACTAATCTATGTTCTTTAGATCATTCTTGGAGAGGTTCTCTCAAGGGATTTATATAATTCTCCTTAAGTTTTTGTGAACAACCAAACAAATGGAAACCCCCAGGTTGGGAAATAATATAATTGGGTTTAAATAATTCTAAAGTTAGAAAATAATAATTGTACATATTCCCTTATTATTTTATTAATCCCCGTATAAACCCATGTATATAATAATAATAATGTTAACATGTGAAAACTAGATAATTAATTAAATATCATGTCTTGAATACAATTTTAAAATTTTAATAAAATAATATTTAACATATATTATTTCTTACAGGGCCTTTAAACTCGATCTGTCGATTATTCCAAAATATTTATCAGGAATTAAATAATTACTACAATTTAATAAATAAATATCACTTCACTTTTCACTAATAAATAAATAAATATTATACTCACTAAATATAAAATAAATATTTATTAAATATTCCGATTAAAAAATATTCTCATGAATAACTAGTGATAAAATATATGTGATCAAGAAAAAATTAATAATTATTAACCCAAGAATGTTAATAATATTTATTCAATATATTAAATATTATTATTATTATTACTATTTAATTGAAGTTATGGATACACTTAGTGTGTGACCCTCTAGGCCTCTTTCTCAGTGGCATCAGGAGGAGCCACCCAAAGTTCAAGGTTAGAATCTATCAACACTCCAAGGCACCCACAGGGAAAGAATTTAATTTTGAAATGAAATATATGTTGAGTCAATAAGGTTTCCTTATGACTTTTCCATTCCTTCAGGTTTGGGGAGATTGTTGAGTCAATAAGGTTTCCTTATGACTTTACCATTCCTTCATGTTTTGAAAATCACAAACACCTTATCTTAAGGCAAATTTCATTTACCCTATGTTTTAATTTCATAAGGAAAATTTTCCTTCTCCAAAGAAATTTATCCTTACCATGTTTTTCATTGTTCACTTTTTCTAAGTATAAAATTCGGTTTCGTATCCAAAACCTCAGAATCATTTATATAATTAGATTTAAAGCATTTTGTTTTCAGGATAAGAATTCAGGTTTTGAACTCTCTGAATTCAGACTCCGAACTCTTTTGATTTCTGACTCTGAGTTCTCTGAATTCAGACTCCAAACTCTTCTGAGTTCTAACTCCGAGTTCTCTGAATTCAGAGTCCAAACTCTTCTGAGTTCTGACTCAGAGCTCTTTGAATTCAGACTCCGAAATCTTCTGAACTCTGACTCTAAGTTCTCTGAATTTAGACACCAAAATTTTATGAGTTCAGGTTCCGAGTTCTCTGGATTCAGACACCGAATGTTTATGAGTTCAGGTTCCAAGTTCTCTAAATTTAGACTCTGAACTCTTATGAGTCTAGGTTTCGAATTCTTATGAATTCAGACTCCGAATTTCCTTAAAATTCAGACTTCGAATTCTATATAATTCTAACTTTGAATTCTTCTGATAAATAGAATCTGAATATCCATGTATTATAGACTCTAAATAGTTTTTGAGTAGACTCTGAACTTTCATTTTTTCTTACATTCTGAAAAATGAATTCGGTTAAGTAACCATATTTTTTATTACTCGTGTTTTGGTTATAAAAAGATTTTGTACATTCAGTTACTAAGTAACCGTTGTTTGAGTGACACATGTACAGGTCCCTTCAAAATTCAAGGGAAAATAAGATCATTGGAGGAGGGTGCCAACCATTGATAATGTGTCTATAAATATGAACTCATTTGAAAGATCTCATAACAAGTTGATCAATATAGATATTACATTATGTTTAATTAATTTATAGAGAGAGATACTTTATTACTTTGTGCTTACGGAACACCTTGTTCAGAATTGCTTCATGCGACTCCGAATGTTGCTGAGTACATTCGAGGGATTCTGGGGATAGAAAGACAGAGGTGCTGACTACCTTAAAGTTGAGGGCTTGCGGGGATAGCAAGATAGACTCTGATCTTTATATCGAGGGCTTATCCTGGTGTGGGTAAGAAATACTTTCTTGAAATTATAAATCAAGGGACCTTTATCCAAGGTTGTTGGATACCCTTCTCTTTGGATTAAAAGATTTACTACTTGTTACATGTATTGTTTCAAGTTTTCCGCTGCATTTTTATTATTGAGGAAAGTATAACTATATTATACTTCATTGTACTTGTACTCTGATATAGTGAGATTATATACACTATAAGGTAGAATCTTTATATTTTTAAACTTCTATTAAGTTTCATTTCTAGAACTACTTTTCCATAATTACATTCTTGGAATCACATTTCTGAAATCAAGAAAGTTAGTAGAACAAAGAGGTTTTTTGAATTTACCTTGTTTAACCTTGTTAAACAATAAAAAGGTTTCTAACTAACTTTAAAAGTTCCCAAAGGATTTTTTAAAGTATACAATTCACCCCCCCCCCCCCTCTTGTATATTGAGCATCTACAATATCATTTTGATCCTCAAGTTGGTATCATTGGATAATATCAGACTCCATACCAACCTAAAAATTGGTATCAGAGGAGGTATTTGAAATACTTATATTCACATATAATATTTCTTGCTCAAGTTTTTCATTGTTCTATATTTTCCTTGATTAGGATATTTTTATCCTTGTTTACAAACTTTTATTACTGACAAGTTTGTGTGGAAAGTTTTTCTTTAAGATGGCAGGAATCAATGTTGGTTCCATAGACAACTTAAATCCTATTAGAACACCTATTTTTGATGGGAATGATTACGACTATTGGAGATATCATATGAAGACATTTATTATCAACACCGGAGTAGACAATTTTTTCATGCTAACTGGAGGATTTAAAATCCCTAACAAGGAAGTTAGGACTTTCACCAACCAAGAAAAGAATGAATATCAACTGAATTATAAGGTACACAATACATTGATTTGTTATATGACTATAAATATATATAGAAAAATTTCATCTTGTGAAGAAGCAAATTGTATTTGGAAGAATAAAGAAGTTACACACTTTTGAACTTCTAAAGTTATTGAAACTAGAAGAGGCATGCTCAGAGCTGAATATCATGGTTTCTGCATTCCTTATGGAGAACCTATATGTAAGGTGCAACAGAGGTTTATGACTATTCTCATTAGCTTACAATATATGGGTGAAAAAGTATTAGATGATGCAGCTCTTGTGGACAAAATCATAGACATCATGCCCAATGAGTGGGAATCCAAGAGAACTTCTATTGATGAGAATAGAAAGGTTACTCAGATTTATCTTGATGAACTTTTTGGAACTCTTCTTCAACATGAGACTAGAATGAAGAGAGATGCCGATAATATTAATAAGAATAATGGGAATGGAAGTGTTTTTTTTTACAACTACTTCAAGTCATATGAAAGTCAAGACTCCTGAGAGAGTTACAAGATCTAAATCTAAGAAGATTGTTATTCAATCTGAACCGAGTGGAAGTGAAAATTTAGAAAATGAGTTAGCCAATATTGCTCGAAGGATGAACAAGATTTTTGGACAGAAGAACTTTTAATCCAGATACAAGAAGAAAGAAAGGAAAGATAAGAAAAATTCATAAGTCACATGTTATGAATCCAAAAGAGCTGGACTTGTAAGGCCTAATTGTCTTATGCTTAATAGAAAATAAAGAAAAGAGAACCATTCTGAGAGAAATATAAATAAGTACTACAAAGTTAAAACTAAGAAAGTTTTGAAAGCTAATGACACCTGGAGTGCCAGTGGTGGAGACTCTTCTGAAGAATCATCATATTATGAATCTAATGGAAAAAAGAATATTGCTTTAATAGCCAGACTACCTATTGAAAATCATTTCTTAATTGATAAGGTACACAATGTTGAATCTATGACCAATGTATCTTTGAATTCTAATTATAGTAATGATAAATATTATAACTCTTTGGATTAATAATCTTCTTCTAATGAGGATAATACTTTACCTACCTATGAATAAGTTTCTAGGATTTCTAAGCTTATTGAGAATGAGAATTCAAATCTCAAGAAAAAGCTTGATAAGGAAAATTCTAGGATTTCTATTCTTACTAAAGAAATATCAGATCTTTCTAAAGATCTTGATATGAAAAGCCTTGATTTTGAAATTATTTCAAAAAACCTTGAGGAAGTAAATTCTGAGAAGGATAAACTTTCTAAGGATCTAGAAAAAGTAATTTATAAGAAAAATGTTTTTTAGCCTAACTCTGGTTCTAAAGCAAATGTTTTGGAAGATAAGAACTTAGTTATTAGACTGAAGTCAGAAATATTTTCCTTGAGGAAGTGTTTGTCAAACTTTACCTAAGGTAAATAAAATTTTGATAAGATGTATTCTCAAATCTGACCTCTTAGGAATAATTCTAGTTTTGGTTATACAAGTTCAAAACCGATTTTATGTAACAATTATTTTGTTCCTCAAAGTGCTTCTTTCTTTACTAAGTGTCAGTTTGGTGGACACTGGTCAAAAAGTTGTTCCTTAAAAAAAACCCAGTCTTTAGGTTTTCATAAAGCTCATTTTTCAAAGAAAATGTGGGTGCCTAAAATTTTGCTTTCTGAAATTTCCGGATCCAAGAAATTTTGGGTTCCAAAAGTCTAACATTCTTATTTTCAGGAAAATAAAGAAAGTACCAACAAAAATACTTGGTACATGGATAGTGGATGTTCTCGGCATAAGACTGGTAACAAAAACTTCTTTGAAAAATTTATCAAGACGAAAGGAGGAAAAGTAAGTTTTAGAGATAATGCTAAGGGATAAATTATTGGTATAGGTAACACCGTTCTTCTTAGAAAAACTTTCATTTCAAATGTTTTATTTGTTAAAGGTCTTAATCACAATCTCATTAGCATAATTCAATTATGTGATGAAGGTTACCTTGTGAATTTTAGGAATGACAAGTGCTTAGTACACAATTCCAAGGAAGAGTTTATTCTTTCTATCAATAGACAAGAGAATGTATACACACTAAACTTAGAAGACCTTAGGATCCAAGACTTACCTTACCTTAGTGCAATGGAAGATCATTCTTGGTTGTGTCATAGAAGGTTAGGACACTGTAACCTTAAAAACATATGCAAACTCTCTAAGAAAATACTAGTTAAGGATCTACTGGAGCTTAGATTTGATTATTCAAAATTTTGTGATCCTTATCAATATAGAAAGAAACATAAATCAAGTTTTAAATAAGTTGGTGAAGTCTCAACCACTGATGCATTACAGTTAGTGCATATGGATCTTTTTGGTCCAACAAAAAATAGAAATATTGGAGGCAAATATTATGTATTTGTATTAGTTGATGATTACACTAGATTTACGTGGGTCTATTTTATAGCAAAGAAATATGAATATTTTTCTTATTTCAAAACTTTTAGTGCCCAAGTTAAAAATGAGAAAAACCTTCATTTGATAACAATTCATAGTGATCATGGAGGAGAATTTCAAAATTCTGATTTTGAAACTTTTTGTAGTAGAAAAGGCATTACTCATAACTTCTCAGCACCTAGAACAGCTCAACAGAATGGTGTTGTTGAAAGAAGAAATACAATTCTTCAGGATATAACAAGAACCATGTTGAGTGAATATTTTATAGCCAAAAATTTTTGGGCTGAATCTGTAAGTAATGGTTTTTATACTATAAATAGTGTTTTGATTAGGCCTTTTCTTAATAAAACTCCTTATGAGTTATGGAATGGTAGAAAACCTAGACTTTACTACTTTAAGGTTTTTGGTTGAAAGGTATTCATTATGAATACTAAAGATAATTTACACAAATTCGCACCAAAATATGATGAAGGGATTTTATTAGGCTACTCCACAACTTCTAAGGCTTATAGAGTTTTCAATAAAAATACTTGTACTGTTGAAGAAATAGTGCATGTCAAATTTGATGAAATTGATCCCTTTGTTTTTAAACAACCTCAACCTACATCTTCGAATGTCTTTTCAAAAACTGATTATCAGCCTTTGTTAGAAGACCCTTCTGAAAAATAAAATGTTCAAGAAAATATTCCTAAAACATTTACCCCAGAATACTTCCTACCTTATTTTGATGAACAGGTTTTACAAAACCCAAATCAGTTGTTTCTAAAGAATCATCCCAGTGATAGTATCATTGGTTATGTAAATCAACTCATAAGGATTAGAAGTTCCATAAGAAATGAAATAGAACATCTATCATTACCTTCCTAATTAGAACCAAAAAATACTGATGAAGCTTTAGGTGATGATGATTGGATAAAAGCTATGCAAGATGAACTAAATGAATTATAAAGGAATAAAATTTTTAACTGGTTTGAAAGACCTAAGAAAACTTCTGCTATTGGAGTCAAATGGGTCTTCAAAAATAAGTGTGATGAAAATGGAATCATTGTAAGAAATAAAGCTAGATTGGTTTCTAAAGGCTATAATCAACAAGAAGAAATAGACTATGAAGAAACTTATGCTCCAATAGCTAGACTTGAATCTATTTGTATTCTACTTTAATTTGCAGCATTCTTCAATTTCAAACTTTTTCAAATGGATGTGAAATGTGCTTTCCTTACTGGTTATGTTCAAGAGGAAGTTTTTGTTGAACAACCTCCTGGTTTTGAAGATACAAAACATCCTGAACATGTTTTTAAACTTACCAAAGCCTTGTATAGACTTAAGCAAGCCCCTTGATCTTGGTATGATAGAATTGTAGGATTTTTTCTTTAAATGATTATGTTAAGGGAAATGTTGATCCAACCCTTTTTATAAAGAAAGATAAGAAAAAAAATTTGATTGTTCAAATTTATGTTTATGGAATTATATTTGGTTCAACTCAGCAATCTTTAACTGATTCCTTTGCAGATCTAATGAAATCTGAGTTTGAAATGAGTATGATGGGTGAGTTAACATTTTTCCTTGGTTTTCAAATTTCTTAAAAATCAGAAAGAATCTATATATCCCAACATAAGTATATTAAAGATCTTCTTAAAAAGTATGGATATGACAACACTAAGAGTATAAGTACTCCCATTGGTACCTCAAATTCACTTTATTTTGATGAAGCTGGAAAACCAGTAGATCAAACATATTTTAGAGGTATGATAGGAAGTCTACTTTAATTGATAGTTAGTCATCTAGACTTAATGTTTTTGGTATGCTTATGTGCAAGATATCAATCCAATCTTAAGGAATCTCATTTAAAGGCAGTGAAAAGAATTTTTTGCTACTTAAAGTGAACCATGGATCTTAGACTCTTTTATACTTCTGGAAATGATTTTATTCTAAAAATTTATTTAGATACTGATTTTGGTTGATGTAGAATGGATAGGAAAATTACATCTAGAACTTTTCATTTCTTAGGAGATTCATTAGTTTCTTGGTCAAGCAAAAAGAAACACTCAGTAGCACTTTCCACTGCTGAAGCTGAATATGTAGCAGTTGGAAGTTGTTGTGCTCAAGTGTTGTGGATGCAACACACACTCACAGAATATGGTATGAGTTTTACCAAAACACAGATTTTGTGTGATAATACTAATGCCATTTCCCTTAGTAAAAACCCTACACATCACTCTCGTGCAAAACACATAGATATTAGGCATCACTTTATTAGGGATCACACACAAAAAGGGGATATCATTCTTAAATTTATCAGAACACAAGATCAACTTACTGATATTTTCACAAAATCTTTACCTTCCGATAGATTTGAAAACATTAAACAGAAGTTAGAAATGATAACCGTAAGGTAATATTTCTTGATAACTTCATATTGAAACCAATCTCATTACAGTAAAAAACTCCTTTTCATAGGGGGAGTACATTTGTTTGTTAGATTTTAAAAAAAATCTATTTTCAAAATTTTCATAATGAAGATTTTCTAAATTTTCGTAATGAATATTTTCTAAATTTTCATAATGAAGATTTTATAAATTTTCGTAATGAAGATTTTCTAAATTTATTTCATAAAGATTTTCTAAATTTTTTTAATGAAGATTTTCTAAATTTTTGTAATAAAGATTTTCTAAATTTTCATAATGAAGATATTCTATATTTTTGTAATGAATATTTTCTAAATTTTCGTAATGAATATTTTCTAAATTTTCATAATGAATATTTACTAAGTTTTTCATAATGAAGATTTTCTAAAATTTTAGTAGTCATTTTTTCAAAAAAATTTGTAATTGAATTTTCAGAATCTAAAGTTCTTCAAGAAAATTTTTCCTCACTATGAATAATCCTCCTAGAAATCTGAAAGGTATGATTCTTCCTTGAGTTCTCATAATCATCTTATACTTGTTGGTATTTTCATCTGTTTTTAAAATTTTCATATTCACTTTTTCTTAAATCCGAATGTTTTTCTTAAAAAAACCTCAAAAGATCGGATTCTATAAAAATTTCCTTCTGGCTATCATTTCAACCGTCAGATCTGATCAGAATGTTTTTTAACCATTGGATTGAGTTTGGAAGATAAAATTTTGCCTCAAATACCTATATAAAGGACTCCCGATGGTTTTCCCACATAGATTCCAAAGCTTTCACATGTTGAAGCTCTTACCTTCTACTTAAAGTATGTTCCGAACTTCTCAGATCTTGCTCAAATCCAAATATCTATCAAAGAATCTTCTCAGAAATACATTTCAAATGTCAATCCAATATTATAGTGGCATGTTTATAGAGAAAGTTTGGTGCATCCAAACTTCTTCACCAAGTATGATTCTATAATCTCAAAAAACATCAAGCTCAATGTATGGGACAGTGTTTTCATATCGAAGTCAGGCGCTCAAGATTTAGTATATCCGAATTTACTAGTAGAATTTTATGAAACAGTAAGTTTTTTTAAGGAAGAAGTCGGATATAAGTTCTCTTTCAAAAAGTTATGGGAAGACTTATGCTTTCTCATACACCAAGGCTACAAATTTTATTGGAGTTTCGTATGAATGGGAGGCTGAATTTTGTTCTCATAAGTTGTCAGATGTCCAAGGAAGCTTTGTTAAGGTGAAAGATATGGAGTGCCTCGGTCTTACAGATGTTAAGACTCTGAAGATTGTTCACCTCACTAAAAAATTTTGGATTCTCGAATTATGGGTTCAAGGATTCATCATTCTGAGAAAAGGTGACAAGGATGCATTGAGGAAAAGTGATATGTATATTTTGGATTTTTTGGGGAACCTGAGAAAGATCAACTTGGTTAAGCATATTCTGATTATGATCGAGAATATAAAGAATGGAAATATGAAGGCTCAGATCATTATGTACCCAGCCATTCTCTCTAAGCTGATTGTTCGTGTTAATATTCTTTCAAAATTCCTTACAGTTCAAAGCCAAGGAATTGAAAATTCATGATGGTTAGAGATGATACTCTAAGAAGAATGAATGTTTGATTTTCTAAGGAATTAGAAGAATTTTATGACTTTCCTAAGGAAGAAGTTGAATCTATCTCAAAGAAAAAGGAGGCTTCTGAGACCTCTAATAAGGGTGAAAAGAAGAGGAAAGTGAAGGAAGTGGAAGAAAAGGAAAAAACTCTAGAAGCTAAGGCAAGACAATCCGCACCACCAAAGCCTAAGAAGAAAAAAAGCTTATCTGGATAAGGTAGTAGCTAAGTGGAGGGAAGAAAAGAAGAATAAGAAATCAGGGGATCCTATATTTGGTTTGGATCCTACTGAAGCAAAAACTTTAAAGGATAAGATTGTTGATGAGCTTGAAAAGCAAGAAAAATAAAAGAAACAAAAGAAGAATATGTATGAGGCTGAAATAGTTCAATCACTTCTGAAGGATGCTATGAGAGCTTCCGAAAATATTCCAATACCAGAATCCTTCTTGGTAAAATCTTTACTAGAAACACTGGGGAAGAAGTATTTCACTTAGTAAAAAGTTAAAGAAAAAGAAGTTGAAGGGGTAGAAGAAGTTGAAGAAGAAGAAGAAAGTAGTGGTGACACCACAGAGTTGATTAAGTAAGTGAAATACTTTCATGAGAAGGAAATTCCATCCGAGAAGCAGTCAATCTGAACCTCTCAAGACGAATCTTCAAATCTTGCTACCCCTGGGTTAGATGAAAAGATTGAATAAGAAATGAATAAGTTGTCTGAAGAAGAAATTTCTAATCATGATTTCATACACCCAGATGATGATGATCCAAGAGCTGAGAAAGAAGATATACATGAAGATAGAATTGTTTAGCTGTCTGACAGTGAACATGAATATCTGGATGAGGAAGCCATTCCGAAACCTGATAAGGGAAAACAAGTCATTGTTGATACTTCTAGAAGAGTAGTAGTGAAGAACAAAGAATTGGGTGCTTAATCAAAGAGAAAAGTAGTTGAAATAGAGAAAGATCCCTCACCAAGTAAAGTCTCAGATTTGGAATCATATTTCTTAGGACATGATTTAGTAGTCCGATCTTTTAAAAAGCTTGTTGGTTCTATTCAAATATTTCTAAGCATTGATTCGAGATTCCAGATACTTCAACACAATCTAAATCAAAAATCGGATTCAGTATCCATGGTAATTGATAAGTGTGTCAAGCTTGAAGCTAATTTCAAATCTTTTTTCATTAACTATGAATCCCACAAGAGATCCTATAAGAAAATAACCACTTGGTCTAAGAAAACTATAGAAGATATGCAGATTCTTGATGAGTTCCAAGAAAGTTTCAATGATGCTTTTGACACTGAAGATAGTAAGATCATGGATCTCACAAATAGTTTTGGGAAAAAGTTGACTCTGGAACAGAATTCCTGGATTCAAGAAGTGAAAGATCTGAATGGAAAGTTGTATTCAGTTTCTTAGAGTTGGAAGAGAGAAAGGGATCTCTAGATTGATATAGAAGAAAATCTTTCCAAGCAGGAAGAACTCTTGAAGCCTCAGGAAAAAGCTCTTAAGGCTCAAGAAGAAAAGATCAAAGCCTTAGAAAAGAAAACTGAAGATTAATATCAGATTCTTAAATGATCACAGGAAGATCATAAGAAGCTCAAAAAGCTTAAAACAATAGTGAATAAGTTGATGCCCAAGGAAAATGAAGGATAACTTTGTTTAAATCTGATCTTTTGTTGTATTTTCCTTGTTGTATAAATTTTTTCCAATCTTAATGAATTTTTGGTTGCTCATTTTTGTTTGGATGTTTTGTACTAATATTTCAGGTACCATATTTACTTTTCCCTTCCCTGTATTTTTTTTTGAAAATCACAAAGGGGGAGAAAGGAAAAAGAATTCTAATAAAAGAATAAATTTTCCTAAGTAAGGGGGAGTGTTCACTTAAGGGGGAGTTCTTATACAAGAAGATTTTCATATGCAATAAAATGCTAAGTCTCATTCTGAAAATCTAGAATATGATCCTTAGTGTTCCAAAGCCTAAGGGGGAGTTAGTCATATTCATCATTTCCCATGTGATAAGGGAGATAAGTTTTTGTATTCAAAGTCTAGGAAAATATTTTCTAAGTCCTTATAATCTTTTTCGAGAGGATGTTTGTGTTTTCCAAAAAGGGGGATATTGTTGAGTCAATAAGGTTTCCTTATGAATTTTCTATTCCTTCATGTTTGGGTATATTTTTGAGTCAATAAGATTTCCATATGAATTTACCATTCCTTCATTTTTTGAAAATCACAAACACCTTATCTTACGGAAAATTTCATTTACCCTATGTTTTACTTTCATAAGGAAAATTTTCCTTCCCTAAGGAAATTTATCCTTACCATGTTTTTCATTGTTCATTTTTTCTAAGTATAAAATTCGGTTTCATATCCAAAACCTAAAAATCATATATATACTTAGATATAAAGAAATTTGTTTTCAAGATACAAATTCAGGGTCCGAACTCTCTGAATTCAGACTCCGAACTCTTCTGAGTTCTGACTCCGAGTTATCTAAATTCAAACTCCGAACTCTTCTAAGTTCTGACTTCAAGCTCTTTGAATTCAGACTCTGAACTATTATGAGCTCTGACTCTGAGTTCTCTGAATTTAGACACCAAACTTTTATGAGTTTAGGTTCCGAGTTCTCTGAATTCAGACACCAAAATTTTATGAGTTCAGGTTCTGAGTTCTATGAATTCAGACTCCGAACTCTTATGAGTTTAGGTTTCGAATTCTTATGAATTTAGACTCCGAATTTCCTTAAAATTCAGACTTCAAATTCTATATAATTCTAACTCCGAATTCTTCTGATAAACAGAATCTGAATATCCATGTATTATAGACTCCGAATATTTTTTGGGTAGAATCTGAACTTTCATTTTTGCTTACATTCCGAAAAATGAATTTGGTTAAGTAACCATATTTTTTCTTACTCATGTTTTGGTTATAAAATGATGTCTTGAATTCAGTTACTAACTAACTGTTGTTTGAGTGAAAAATGTACAGGTCCCTCCAAAATTCAAGGAAAAATATGACCATTGGAGGAGGGTTCCGACTGCTGAGAATGTGCCTATAAAAATTATCTCATTTGAAAGAGCTCATAACAAGTTGATCAATCTAGATATTACATGTTGTTGAAGTGATTTCTAGAGAGAGATACTTTATTGCTTTGTGCGTACTGAACACCATGTTCAGAATTTCTTTTTGCGACTCTGAATTTTGATGAGTACATTCAAGGGCTTTTGGGGATTATAAGACAGAGGTGTCGACTACCTTGAAATTGAGGGCTTGCAGGGATAGCAAGATAGACTTCAATCTTTGTATCGAGGGATTATCCTGGTGTGGGTAAGATATACTTTCTTGAAAGTATAAATCAAGGGACCTTTATCCAAGGTTGTTGGATACCCTTCTCTTTGGGTTAAAAGATTTACTACTTATTACTTGTATTGTTTCAAGTTTTCTGCTGCATTTTGATTGTTGAGAAAAGTATAACTATCTTATACTACCTTATACTTGTACTCGATATAGTGAGATTCTATACGCTATAAGGTAGAATCTTTATCTTTGTAAACTTCTGTTAAGTTTCATTTCCGGAACTACTTTTCCAGAATTACATTCTCGGAATCACATTTCCGGAATCAAGCAAGTTAGTAGAACTTAGAGGTTTTGTGAATTTACCTTGTTTAACCTTGTTAAACAATAAAAATGTTTCTAACCAACTTTAAAAGTTCCCAAAGGATTTTTTAAAGTATAAAATTCACCCGCCTCTTGTATATTGAGCATCTACAGTATCATTTCGATCCTCAAGTTGGTATCATTGGATAATATCACACTCCATACCAACCTAACAATATAACCTCATAAAAATCCTTACTATGTAATATAATCCTTTTATCATGATATCTAAAATCAATAAGGTTGCATGTTGGTGTCATCAACCTATGCGCTCAATGTCTCTTTATTTAACTTTCTAAAAATAATATTGCCTATAAAACACCATGACCATGGATTTATTTGGAAAATATTATTTTCATTAATGGACCTAAGATATCAACTTATTTTAAATAATTTAAGGTACATATCCATTCTCACATTATTCATTAATGAAATATTACTCATGATTCACCTAACATATCTTACCTCACTGTAAATATATGTCATCATGGATTTTATCAATATATAAAAGTACTTGACTAATAATATTCATTAATAATAATATTAAAGTCTAAGGATCAATACACATGTCCACAAACATAAATATCTAATGAAACATATAAATATGGGTTTTTAATTAGCAGTTCATGTTCTCATAATCTCTTTAACTAGAAATTACTAAGTGTTAACACCATGAGAAAGTTCCTCAAAGTCCAATAAGTCTCCACCCTTTATATCCTTTATCATTTATGTCCCTTAAAATGATATCATATAGATATAAAATATATATTTAAGAAAATTTTCATTAAACTTTTGGGTTCTCATCATAGCGGGGAACTGTTAAGACCTTTTATTGTAATAGATACTCTTAGGACATTATCACATAATATGTCACGTATAAGAATAATCATGATGTGATAAAAGGTTTCTTAATATTCACAACAATGAATAAAGGTAATCATAAAGTATATATAAGTTGGTTCTAGAGAACTAACTCCGAAAAACTCATGCTTTCACTAGAGTCAACTACTAACAACCTTTATTCCCCTTGCACTCACATGATACTCCTTATAATAAGATAAGGCTTTAGTCAAGGGTTCCACTATGTTTTATTCTATGGTAACTATTCTTATTGTAACTTCACCCCTCTAAGAAAAACCCCTCAAGAGCTGATACCTTTAGAGTATGTTATTTTTCTGCTAATATAACCTTGTCACTTTTTCAAGAGGCACCACAATCGTATCATCACAATATAATGTGGTAGTGTCTTTATTATTAGGTACTATAACATGAACTGGAAAAATTAAAATATCCAAATGAATTATTTGGCAGTATTAGAAGACACTATATACTCAGACTCTACTGTATAATTAGTAACAACAAACTTCTTTGAACTCTTTTAGCTCACAGCTCCTCTATTGAGACCGAATACATATCTTGTTGGTGACTTTCGATCATTATGATCTATTTGAAAACTAGTATCAATATAACCCATGTTGAGTAGTTCCTCATCTCCTCCATACACCAGGAACACATCCTTAGTAATTATTAGATACTTAAGTCTATCCTTAATAGTAGACCAATATTATTCACCTAGATATGCTTGATATTTCTATACCATGCTCAAGGAATAGGAAACATCAATCCTAGTATATAATGTGGAATGCCTAATTGATCATATCATAGAAGTGTATGGGATCATACTCATTATCTCTTTCTCCTCTTGTGTTTGGGGTCACATTTTCATAAAAAGATGTATACCAAGTGACACTTGAACCAATCATCTCTTGGAATATTCCATACAAAATCTCTTTAGTATCTGGTCAATGTATATACCTTCACTTAGTCCAAGTAGCCTCTTGGATCTATCATGAATGATCTTGGTCACTAGAATATAGGGTAATTTATTGAATTTTTTCATATATAATCACTTATTTAACTAGTCCTTAACTAACTGCAAGACTGTTATGTCATTTTTAATAAGCAATATGCCATCATCATATACTACTAGGATAATAAAAACACTCCCATTAAATATATTTTAAAAACATGGCTCACATTCATTCCAAATGAATCCAAATTATTTTATAGCTTCATCAAACTAAATGTTCCATAACCTGGATGCTTGCTTAAATCCATAAATTTATCTCTACAACTTTCAAAACTTTTTGAAATTATTTGGAGTCACAAACCCTTTTCATTTTTTGATATAGACATCTTCATAAAGATTACTATTAAGGAAATTTGTTTTGAAATCCATATTCTGAATTTCATAGTCATGGTAATTTTCTATAGATGGTAAATTATGATGGACTTAAACATGAAAACTAGAGAAAATGTATCTTCGTTGTCAATTCCTTGATTATATTTAAACACTTTATCTACTAGCCTTTCTTTATAGTTAATTGATTTACCTTCCATGTATAGTTTTCTCTTGAATACCCATTTACACCCAAAAGTCTTTACATTAACTGTTGGATCAACCAAAACCAAAAATTAATTTTAATACATGGAATCTACCATAGAATTCATGGATTCTTAACATCTTGAAACTTCTAATTTTTCTACTACTACTTTTTAGGATATAGGTTCATTATTTTTAACCAATAATGATTTAACATCTTCAGTGACTAGAAAACCATATATTTCTAGTTCCCTTACTTATCTGGTGCTCCTATATAGTACGTATGTTTCAAAAAAAACTTCATCCTTGGGGACCTATGGAATTTTTTCATGTGACAACTCTTGTGTATCTTGAGCATAAACTTCATTAAAGTCAATTTTTTCCCACTATCCTTCTTGAGAATGTGCTCCCTCTCAAGAAATATGGGTGATCTTGTGACATAAATTTTCTTGTCTAATGGATTATATAGATAATATCCCTTGGATTCCTTGGGATATCTAATAAATACACACTTCATACCTTGGGGTTCCAGTTTTTTGCATGAGGTTACCTTAACAAAATCCTCACACACCTATACATGTGTATGTGATAGAACAAGTTTCTTTCCACTTTATAAATCAAATAGAATATCATTTTATGCTTTAATTAGTACTCAGTTTAGTGTGTATTCTTCATATTGTAATTTTTATCCCCAAAAGGATAATGAAATATCTGTATGACTCATCATCAACCTTACAATGTCTATAAAGGTATAGTTTCTTCTTTAACTAGCATCATTCCATTGTAGTGTACAAGGTGGAGTGAGTTGAGATAGAATCTCAAAATCCCATAAAAATTTGATAAACTCTTGGTTAAGATATTCACCACCTCGATCAGATTAAATCTTATTTATCTTATTAACAAGTTTATTATCTACATAATTCTTGAATTATTTAAATTTTTTAATTTTCTTGGACTTATACCTCATCAAGTATACAAAGCCGTATCTACCCAATTCATCAGTAAAAGTTATGAAGTAAGAATATCCACTTATACCTTCTACTATAAATTGTTCACATGCATTAGTGTCAACCAATCCAAAAAGTTATGTTCCCCTTTTCACCTGGTCCACCGAATGCTGATTGAAAATTAATTTTTTTTATTCACATAAACCTCCTTTTAAGGGATAAAGGGGAACCCAACATGACATCACAACTTAAACAACACTCATGCCCCCATAATCAGTTCAAGGACAAAAAA
Organism: Viscum album; assembly: GCA_963277665.1. Taxonomy (NCBI): domain Eukaryota; kingdom Viridiplantae; phylum Streptophyta; class Magnoliopsida; order Santalales; family Viscaceae; genus Viscum; species Viscum album. Next base: position 280,160,499 of record OY728127.1, read on the forward strand.
ATAGTTCAAAACTTAAAAGTGAAGCTCCTACCCAGAATTATAACCATGAAGACCAGCTTCCACCTACTCATCACTGCTTGGAAAGTTGTCTCGTGCATGAATTCACGGTCCTGGTACTAATGGAAATGTTATACCATCTCAAACAACTAAATCTGAATAGAAATTCTAGGTGAAAACTCTCTGCTTTGAACCTCCTCTGAAGCACCTCCTTGTAGGTGAACAGGTTGCAAATTCCCTTCATTGCAAACCGCAGGGCCATAGTGCAATCATTTCCACACAAAAAAATCCAAGAAGAAAAAAATTCAGCAATATCACACAAAAACCTTCACAAAACCAAGTCACAGATTGAAACTCTTTTACAAAAAAAGATCACAGATTGTAGCTCCTTCCCCTTCAGCCTCTCAAACGCAACATCAACCACCAGCAAAAAACAAGAATCCTAAAAATTGGTTCAAAAGAACCCATTCATGAATCCAATTTCATCAACCCTCGTTCTACAAAATAAAAAGTTCAAAACCAAAGAACTGTAAAATCAAAACCTTCATGCCAAAATTCCATCACAGCTACTCCACAATCCACTTCACGAAAGAATCACCACCAAAGCAATTCTCAGTCACCAGATAACCCCGCCACCATCCAACACTGATAAGGAACTAGAGAGGGGACGTTGAGGTGCTCCGATGATGGAGACACCCCAAAAAATTTCAGACCATCAAACATCAACTCATTAGGACTCACCAAGTGCTGCAAAGACCTCCGAACTCTAAGAAAACCTCATTTGAAATCCAAATCTATAGATCTCGTCACCGCCATTAGAGCCTCCTGTAAAGACCACAGAAAACCACCTCCCACACTCTCAGCTGATAGATAACAAGGAAAAAACCCTCTGGCCACAGAGGCTGGGTCTCGACCACTGGATCTGCACCACACTGCCCAATGAAACCCTAACCAGTAAAGAGGAAGGGTGAGAACAGGCCAGCAAATGATGCAATTTTCTAAGACAGTTGAGCCCACAAGGGCGTTGAAATCTCCATTGGACAAGGAATCACACACCACTAGATCACTGATAAGGAGCGCATAGGGGATAAGCCAAGCCGACCCATGGAGAAGAAGAATTTCGGTGACATGGGGAATCCTCAAGGAGAAGACGAGTCAGCCTGTGGTCTACCAAATACTGGTTTATTCATTTTTCCTTGTAAACAAGAATGAAATATTTCAATTTGTTTTAGCTTAAAAGAGTCGAAATAACCATATTGGTATATTTTTGTTAGATGCTTCTAATTTACATGACCAAGATGGAGATGCCACATCTAGGTGTTATGTGATTCATAATAACATGATTCATTACCTATTTTCAATACTTTGTTTTCATAACTTAATACATAAAGACTGTTATTTAGTTTCCATACCATAACAAATGTTGTATTTGTAAAATAAGTATTATTTATTTAAAAATCTTAAAATAAACCCGTCTATGTCAAGGTATGAAATAGATATTATTTTTTTAGTAAAACATGGCATAAAATGACAATTATTTAAAAGAAAATCATTTTGGTTAGAAATGGTAGGGGTAGTATCTTGTAACTAAGGCATAAAGACCCTCTCCATTGGCTGCTCAAAGATCAACCACTCTAAAAATCTTTCGAAATATACCAGGTTCCTACAATTGGATACATATATGATCACCATAAGATGTATATGACTTACTAATATTTCATTCATATTTTTAGGTATAATTTAAGGATTTTATATGGATTTTAATGAATATATCCCATGTATTTAATTATTTTATTAAAATATGGGAAATTATAAAATAATAATTATAATGATTTAAAATGAGTAAAATTGTTAAGAATTTGAAGTTGGTATTCATTTCATTATTTGGGTTAATATTTTGTTAGTGCTTTTTGAATTTCTTCCAAGTTTGTTCATATTTTCATATGTTTACTTCACCAAAAAATGTGCCAAGTCCTAGCTAGCCCTCAACTATGTCGAGCAAGCCACTTAGTCAGACCTCCATAGGCCCAACCATATAAGTAAAGTGCATGGGAAGGCTATATGATCCAATGAGTTAGAGAGATCCCATACATACCAGCCACATGCATAGGTGGGTTGAAGGCTCACATGGTCCTGGCGATTTCACCATAATTCACTGTTTCATTTTCACCATTAAACCACTATGATAAACTAGTTTTTTTATTGAAAATTATAAAAAAAAATCACTTCATGTTTTATTCCATTTTTTTGTTTATCACTGTTAAAAATTTAAATGATACTTTTCTGATAATTTCATTGAATGTGGAGGTGATTTGGAGGGCCCATGATGAAGTCCAAGAAAAATGGGTCAACTTGCACAGGATCCATGCATACCAGTGGACTCAACCGCACACTAATAATGAATCGTGTATCCAAATGAGATGAAATTTATTGGGATGGTCCAAAATTAATTTTTTTATATTTAATCTGAAGTAACCTAAGACTTATTTGTCCATCTGGTGGTCCAAACTACCTGATATGTCCAGCACACTAAATCTGAACTAAGTCAAAAGCAGTGTGATGTGATTTGTCCATATATCGAGCTATAAATGTACAAATGAAGCCAAAAATTTGGTGTAGATAGTCATGGGGTGGGGCTACATCTTTTTAATTTTCTCTAAATAGAGATAAGTCTGCGTGGATGTCTAAAACCATGTACCAAGAGGTTTTAAGAAATCTTTGTTCCCAAAACCACCTTCCACTTTTCTTATAAAATGGATCTTTGGGCTCCTCATTTAAAAGTTCATCCAGGAATAAAATCTAAGATATTTTGGAGACCCAAATGAGTCCTCTCATAATCCAAGAAGTTATGGAGTCCCCTATCCTCATAGTGGGATCAAGGATGAAGGTAAAGTTTCACCCGAGCCTCCTCCTCCTCTCGATGGCGAGCTAAATAGTGGAAAATCATTTCAAGGGAACTAACTACACATACTTTGGAGGGAGTTCTAGTACTTGTTATTCTACTAGTTTTCTGTAATTTTTTTTTAAAATATTTCACTTGTGTTTAACCATGATGAGATTCTCCTCTAAATAAATTTCTTTTGTTATAATTAAGTGAAACGCTTTTTATTTCAACACCAATTGGGTTGAGATTTCAAGTGGGGATATTGGGTTGTTCCGATTGGGAAACACAAGTACCCTATTTCTCTCAGACAAACATAAGATATTATTATTCTTTGTTATCCTTCACTATATTCTTTATTTCCAATCCTTGACAACATGATTGTTGTGTCAAGGGTTGGTACTTTGTGCAATGATTTTAGAGGCAATAGGGGAATCAAGATCTTAACAACCCTCAACCAATGAAATAAACAAAACCATGTAAATATTTTCAGAACAATGAACTATTAAATATGTGTATTGAAATGGAAATGATCTTCTTCTCTCATAATTTTTAAAACACCACCTCTATTTATCAACTATTAAACTCTTTAAGTTAAGTTATTTTCTTAAAACTGTCTTCAAAATCACCTCTATTTTTAGTACTTTTTATTAAAAATGCATACTCTAAACCTATCAACACTCCTTGAGAGAAAAACTAGGGTCTTACCTATACTATAAATCAATCTTAAAATCATAATCAATTTTATGTGTCATGATAACGTGTTCACCAGGTGGTGAGGCCTATCCCATTTGAATGTGTGATTCTCTCCCCGAGCCCACCCCAATGTAGTCTTCTAAGCTAAGGTAGTCATGATTTTCATTATAAACAATCACCATGTCTCTTAGATGTTTTGATATAGGGAAGTGTATGTGGTGGTACTGTTCATCATTTATAGAGACTTCATCTTCCTACCTTGAACCCACACTCTCATCACTTGGATAGAACCTCTATTGTGATTTGCCTCCTACCGCACCTTCTCGAAACCACCGCCAATGCATATCACCAAAAAACACCATGACTAACCATGTGAGAGCTCAAGATCGAAATCATTTTCCACTGTGAAGGCCTTCCACCACTCGAGATCACCTATGGACCCTCATCCGACCTAAATTAAGTCCATCTCAAGTCCTCACCCATCCATTATGAAGGTTGGATGAAGGAGGATCTCCACTACTGCCACTCAACATCATGCTACCTCTAATGTCGCTTCCACATAATCCACACCCACCATGCATTCCATGCACATGTTGATGGGGACCAATACAAATCTCAAATCCATAGAATATATTCAAACACCGAATTACTTTGTGTATTTCCAAATTCATCACCATGAATCTATCAAAAGATCTAAAAAATAGATATATATTTTAAAAATTGAATAAAGAATATTTGGGATATTTTGAAGGAAGACTGAGGATACATGCCCTATTCTTATAAAAGAGATTCCCCTCCACTGATAAAAGGGGATTTCCAACACCCATCATGGGAGAGGCCCTTGCTTGATAGAGGTTGTTCGAAGCTCTTGATTCATTTTTTTATTCGTCTTTGTTTTATTTTTATTTTATTTTTTCCTTTTATTTATTTTGAATGTAATTATAATATATATTTCTTAAATAATTCATGCATATTTTTTTATTAACAATTGTGTTTAACCCCTCCAAATTCCTTTCTTCTTATTCTTCTTCTTCTTATTCTAATTTTCTTAATCTTTCCATTTATTTATTTTATTTTATTTTCTTATTTTATTTTTATTTTATTATTATCTATCCCCTATTTTCTATTATTATACTTCTCTTATTTGTCTTATTTCCACCATTATGAACCCTTACTCCTGATAATGGGAGGCTGGCCTAGGGCTTGTCCTGGGGGAGGTTAAGTGTTCTTGAATTCTTGATCACAGTTTATTTTATGTTTTTGATAGACATGAGTGGAATGTAGGGGTGTGGAAATTTTCCCCCATGACATGAAAACCAAAACTATTTATATTATTTATTTTATTTTATTTTCTATATATTCCATTTATAAACTCTTCAGATGATGGATTTGAGTTAGTTAATGGATGAAATGGAATACGATGAAGCTGGGTCCAAGAAGATGTCACACTCTCGACTGAGGTGTTCCATCAACCTTGATTACAGGAGGAGGTATAATTTAGACTACTTAGGCCTTTGATATATCACAATTTATAAATAAAAGGATATTCAGTCATCATGATATTTCATGATTGGATTATCAAACTAAATTTGAACAAATAAATTATAACAATGATAGAATTCCAAAACTGAACCTAGGACCAAGTACTTTCTTTCTAATCAAATTCTGTTAAAATTTCATGTTAGTTTATTTTAAATTTTCATTATTATTTTCATTTTATTATTTTATAAAATAAAAAATAAAACCAAATTCCTATTTCATTGCTTTGATAAATAATAGAAAACAAAAAAAAAGAAATATTTTTTGGGTGAATTAGATTAAGTAAGTAAACGAAATGTAAATCTTATTAAGGGATATGACCCTGGTCATCCATTGTGCTATACTAGGAAACAATTTAGAAATTTTCTTTTTTCATGCCTCATAAGATATGTTCTATCAAAATCATCTTCATTTCTAGAGATCCAATCATCATTTTTCTTAATTATTATTTTTCACACATTGAAGATAGTTTTTATTACTTTAAAAAAACATAAAAATTATTTTTACATGATGTTTTCATATGAGTATTTAATTAATTCATGGAACAGTTACTCATAGGTGGAAGAAAATTTTATAGACTATACTAAGGATTACCACCAATGAAGGAATAATTATCTTATGATACTGATAAAGTATAAGTAAAATATCATATATATAGGCCTCTCACATCAATATTTAAAGATCATGGTTGATCAACTCCAAACTAACATAAACAGACTTGAAGCCAAGAGGGAGGTGCCACTAGATCTCCCCAATTTCTCTGAAGATATCCAAGAATTTGAGGCCCAACTCTAGGACCAGAAAATACCCAACCATTTTAATAACCAAATCCAAGATGATCATAATGATATAGAGTGGTTCTATGATGAGGAATACTTTCTTGGTGAGATAAGTGTGTGACATTATAAAGATTTGGATGACTTATGGAATGAGTATGAGGTATAAATTGATCTCCTTGGTCCCTAAAAAGTAGAAGATATAACACCATTGCATATCTTACTAGCCATGGAATAGGAGGAAGACACATAAGTGATGTAATTTGAAGAAAAGATGGAGGATCCTGACTACATATCTCCACTTTCTACCATACAACTCCAAGAGGCACTCATCCCTAAAGAAGATAGTGAAACTAAACCAATTTAGGGAGATAAACTTATCTCAAACTCCATTTCATTTGATTTTATTCAATTTTAATTGAGTATAAATTCCCACTACATTTAATTTTTATATTCAGATGATATTTTCTATGCCTAGAATTAAGATTAATAAATAGAACATGCACCTACTTAGGAATACAATGAGCTCCCTAATTTTGGTGAAAATGTATTTGAGGAAGCCCATGAAGAATTCCAGGTAATTGAGACTAAGGAAAACAATACATATGATTATCATTATTAGATGGATAATATTTCTGATTATTCAAATTTAAATTTTATTCAAGTAAAAATACCTTCTTAATTTCCATTTGATCATTCAATTCATGTATCCCAACTTGATCCTATGCTAAAAAAGAAGGAGGAGGTTCCACAAGTAGGAACTGAGAAGTAGGGTGATCTATACTTCATCATACCCCCAACATGAGATTTGTACATAATTTTTAATAGGTTGGATATGGTATACTCTATCTATGGGTCATTCCTCACCAAGAAAGAAGTAGTACAAGATGGGAAAATCTACATGTGGTGGTTCAAAGCCAAGAAGATCCACCCACCATAAAAATATAGATAATATCTAATACTTACCTTTGGTGGTAGTAAAAATTTAGGTCCCACTTAGGGTATTATACCAAGATTTATCTTTGATTTCTTTATAGTAGCTTTAGATTCATTCTTAGGAATCAGTTTATGTTAGGTCCACTAGGTTGAATACCCTGAGAGGGGGGGGTGAATCAGGGTATGACAAATTAAAAATTAATGCCCGTTCTGATCTTGTTTCGCTGTTAAGAAAAACACTCTTCTCTCTCTTTCCTGCTACACAATATAAACAGAATGTAAAGAAAGTGCAGGACACAAAAATTTTACTTGGTTCACCGCTAAGGGCTATGTCCAAGGAGCATACGCCGTCAGGTTGCCGGTCGTACCAAATTCCACTAATCTTCACTAGCTGTGGATTACAAGGTTCGGTCTAGATCACTTCTATGCCCAGGATCACTACCTTTACAAATTTAGGGTCAGATCACTGCTTTCCCAAGGTTCACTCCCTGTCTCTCTCTCTCTGGCTCACTACCGGTGGAGAGGATCACCTTCTTCCTCTTCCTAAGCTCACTGCTCTTGGAAGGAATCCACTCACAGTTTATAGACCTGTTGGTCTCTTCATTTTCATGAATGAATGCATCTTTCTCTGTGTGTAGATGCTCTGTTGAAGTACAACTTTTACCCGTAGATAAATATCTCTTTGAACCGAAGGTATCGGGCAAACTTCCAACTTCCACGCATCCCGAAAACCACTGCTGGAACAAAACCTTACTTGGCGCGCAAGTCAATCTTGGCGCGCAAGTATTGGCGCGCAAGTCACAAAGGGCGCGCAAGTCCTCCTCAGACACTTGCGCGACTCAAGATTCCTCAACCCCAAACTTGTGCGACTCTCTTCCTTTTACGTCCAAACCAATATTGGCACGCAACTGCCAACCGGCGCGCAACTTCTAACACCAGCACACAACTTCAACCACTGGCGCGCAACTTCACCTGCGCGACCACACACACCACCTGCGCGACCACCACACCTGCGCGACGGGAGCTCTGATTTCTCAAAGAGCTGAACTCTGGTGAAAATGAGGAGGGGTGGTCCAGTATTTATAGGCAATCTGACCACCCTGCGCGACGGCGCGCAAGTCACATGCGCGACACAATTTCGGCGCGCAAGTCCCCTGTCATTTTAGACACTTGCGCGACCAACTCCCAAACTTGCGCGAACCTATTTCCTTAGCCATATTTTGATCTTCTGACCTTGAAAAACATATGGCGCACAAGTTTCCTGTACTCCAAGTCCGCGGCGCGCAAGTCCCTTTGCCAAAAACACTTTTCTTCATTTGCCGATTTTCAGGCCCAAAAATTTGGCAAACACTGGAAAACGGCGCCACCTTGTATTTGTTCTTTTGTACCTCCTCCAGATCATCCATTCCTTTTATTGACGTTCTTGAATCAAACATGAATCGTTGAACTCAGCTCCTGAACTCGACATTCCACCATGAGATCCTCTTTGTCAACAAATTTGTATGTCATTGTTTTTCTTTGTCAACAATCACTACTCAGATGTCCACTTTGTCAACAAACACAATCACCTCAAAAATGCTTCAATGATACCTTGAGGGATTTTTGCCCAACAATCTCCCCCTTTGGATTTGTTGACAACTCTTCTAAAACAAATATACGTCGTTGATTCTTCAGCCTCCATTCGCCTCATTGCGATTCTGATAGGGATCAAGGATTTACTCAACACATACTCAAAGCCCACATAAGCAATGCTCGGCGTGAGAAACAAGAGTAAATGAAAAGTTCATCAATGAATCACATTATCTCTGACATCCACTGTTGACACCAAACTGATACCAATTTGTACTAAACTGATACCAATTGTTGATGGATTTGTTGGAAGACCAATGTTTGGTTTGGAAATAGTCTTACCACTTTCCAACATCACTCTTCTGCTTTTATCACGATCCTCAGTTGTCATGATATGTATTCTTTGATCGATCACTTCTAGCATAATCAGATTCAATGCACTCCCCCTTTCTCATTGCTCCCCCTTTCTGTCTCCCCCTTGAACAATCATTATTTTCTCCTCCTTTAACAAACACTTTTCTCCCCCTTTGTCAACGAACCCGAAGGACACCCCTTTGTAATCTGTAACATAGTAGAGAACACATATCAGCAGATTAGGGAAAACACATCATACCTCGGGGAGAGGGGGGGTGGTCCCACATCCACACTATTTCAAGTGTGGGGAATCGATTGAACTCCCAGAGCCAGTCGATGTCTCTCAAAAGCTTCCTTGGGTAAGGCCTTTGTCAGAATGTCTGCAACCTGTAGCTCTGTAGGCACATACTCCAACTTCACGATGCCCTGATCAACCTTCTCCTTGATGAAATGATACTTGATCTCAATGTGCTTTGTCCTGGAATTATGGACAGGATTTTTTCTAAGATTTATAGCACTTGAGTTGTCACACTGGATTCCGATCGGAGACTTCACTTCAACTCCCATATCTTCAAGCTGATGCTTCATCCACAATAACTGTGTGCATGCTTGAGTGGCTACAATATACTCAGCTTATGCGGTGCTTAATAAAATGCAATCCTGCTTCTTGCTCAACCAAGCAATACATAGTCCGCCAAGATAAAATGCACCTCCAGATGTTGATTTCCTGTCATCTGCTGAACCGGCCCAGTCTGCATCAGTATATCCCAATAAATCTGTCTGAGACTTGTCATTATATGTCAGCCTGAAGTCCATTGTGCCCTTGATATACCGAAGTATTCTTTTCACTGCAAGCATGTGACTTTCCTTCGGATTACTTTGAAATCTCGCTGCTTGGCATGTGGCGAAAACAATATCAGGCCTTGTTGCGGTTAAGTACAACAGACTTCCAATGATTTGCCTGTATTCTATGATATTAACTATCTTTCCATCCTCATATTTTGATAATTTCATCCGAGTAGCAACTGGAGTCTTCATTTCCTTGGAATTATCCATTCCAAACCTTCTTAGAACCTCCTTGGCATATTTGGATTGAGAAATGAAACTTCCATTCCTTCCTTGTGTCACCTGTAGACCAAGGAAAAACGTTATCTCTCCAATCATTGACATTTCAAACTCATTTTTCATGAATTCGAAAAACTGTCTGCACTGAGCTTCATCTGATCCGCCAAAAATTATGTCATCGACATATACTAGCACCATCATCCTTTGATTACTGTCATTGCTGAAATAGAGGTTGTAGTCAACTCCTCCACGCTAGAAACCAAGCTTCTTCAAGTACTGATCAAGCCTTGAGTACCATGCCCTTTGTGCTTGTTTCAGCCCATACAACGCCTTCTTCATCCTGCAAACTTTGTTCTCATCCTCATGAATGAGAAAACCATCTGGCTGCTCAATATACACCTCTTCTTCCAGAACCCCATTCAAGAATACGGATTTGACATCCATCTGGAACACTTTGAACTTTCTTTGCACTGCTATGGCCAAAAATAATCTGATTGTCTCCAGCCTTGCAACCGGTGATAATGTCTCATCAACATCTATTCCCTCTATCTGGGAGTATCCCTTGCAAACTAGTCATGCTTTGTTCCGAATCACTGTGCCATCTTCATTCATCTTGTTGCGATAGACCCATTTAGTCCCGATGAAATTCTTGTCTGCTAGCCTCGAAACAATCTCCCATATCTGGTTCTTCTCAATCTGATCAAGCTCTTCATTCATGGCCTGAACCCAGTTTTCATCTTCAGCTGCATGAGAAAAACATTTCGGCTCCACTTGAGACAAAAACGATGCTTGCTGTGATGATTTCATTCTTCGAGTCTGAACTGGAGCTGTTTGATCACCAATGATATTCTGCCTATCAATTTCAGATCGACTCTTTGGCTTCCTCGCTGACACCGACTTGACATTTTCCTCTTCATCATCAGTATCTTCTTCTGAGTCAGCTTCTGCCACTTCTGCTCCCTCTGGGTTGCTTACCTCATCATCACTTTCATCCAAGAACTGTTCACTGGATCATTGAGTATTCTGCTCATTTTCAACTATAGTGACATCATTTCTTTCAATGATTTTTCCCAGCCTTTTTTTGTAACATTTATACGCTTTGCTTTTTCCGGAATAGCCAAGGAATATCCCTTCATCTCCTCATGCCTCAAACTTCCTATGGTGTTCTTTGTTGAGAATAAAACACTTACTTCCAAAGATTCGAAAGTACTTCAACATTGGCTTCTTTCCGTACCACAGTTCATACGGAGTCTTCCCTTGCTTCGGACATAACAGGGACCTGTTTGAAACATAGACCGATGTCAAAACTGCTTCCTTCCAAAATTTCTCTGGCAGGTCCTTATCAATAAGCATTATTCTGGCCATGTTGTTGATGATCCGATTTCTCCTTTCAACTACTCCATTCTGTTGGGGAGTTCTTACTGATGAAACTTGATGCCTTATCCCATGTTTCTCGAGATAGTTTTCAACCTGACTTTTGTAAATTCTGTACCGTTATCAGTACGAAACTTCAGAATTTTCTGCCCAAGCATCTTTTTTGATTCCCTCATGTACTGCTTTATGCAACTGAACACCTCTTTCTTATGGGTTATGATGAATACCCAGGCCATTCTGCTATAGTAATCAATGAAAAGAACATAGTACCTTTGCCCATTTATAGCTCGTGGTGAGATAGGTCCACATACATCAGCATGCACCAATTCGAGCACTCTAGTTTATTTCTGTTCCTTTGGCATGTATGTCTTTCTGATGATTTTCCCTTGTTGACAAGCATCACACGTATGAGTGCGATCACGTGATAGTTTCGGAAGGTCTCTAGCAGCATCACATTTAACAAGATCCTCCATAGATGGTTGGCATAGATGACCAAGTCGCTTATGCCACAGCTGGTTTTCTTCCTCTCTGGATAAAAGACAAGTATCTTCTTCCCCACCTACAAGATAGAGATTTCCCTTTGACCTTTTTCCCTGAAGAACAGCTGCTCCATCTTTTCCTTTCACAACACACATCTTCTTGGTAAATTGGATAGAGTGCCCAGAGTCACATAGTTGACTGACACTGAGTAGATTATGACTGAGACCCTCTACTACCAAGACATCATCATGTCTCATCTCTTTGCCCCCAAAATTGGCTTTCCCTGAGCCAACAATCTTCAGGCCTTCATCATTTCCAAATTTGACAACTTCTTCTTTGTCATATTTGATGCCTGTAACAAGATCCTTATTACCCGTCATGTGGGATGTGCAACCACTATCAAGGATCCAAACACCAGATTGATCTAATGCTTTAAGGGAAATCTCCGCCACCACAGCCTTCTCATTTTTCTTCTTCCTGGTCCATACTTTTTCTTTCACACTCGGCATGGATTGAGACTTCTGTTCTTTCTCAGAGTATGATGGACCACCCTCATCTTGCAGAGCTTCAAATCTGTTCTGAACTTTTAACTCACTTGTTGGTTTATTGATCTACTGCTTGCGAACATTTTGATTCTTATTTGACACACTTCTCTGAATGGTTGAAGTGAAATACCTAGCCATGTGTCCAAATCCTCCACACCAAAAACAGTGTCCTTCAAAATGTGTTCTGGAAAACCGTTCTCTGTTTGGATGTCATCTCTGTTCATGTTCCCTTCTGTATCTCTTGGCTATGGAACACACATACTGTGAATGTCCCATTTTCCCACAGCAGTAACACCTGATATAGGATGCATTCCCTCGTGATATTTCAGCACTATGATTTTCCCTTTGAGATCTCTGAATATTCTGAATCTGTTTTGTGCCCAAATCAACCTTCACTTTCGGGATGAGTGCTTGCGGTCTGACTGCAATTGTCGCAAATTTTTGTTCTTGACTAAGCCCAGAAACGACCTTAACATCTGAGCTCAATTGTTGCTTCTTCCCTACTGAACTGCTAGGCTCTGCTTTCATCTTCTCTGTCTTCTGAATGGACTGCTTTTCGGATATCACATTGGGGGTCAAAAGTTTATCTTGATCCTTAAGTTTTTGTCGCAGACTGACCACTTCTTCTTCAAGCTCTTTGATACGTCTAACCTGCTCTTTTCCTATATTAGTCAAACAATCAATTTCCTTCTTTTGTTTCTCAATTTTAAGCTTATACTCAACAATATTTTCTGAGCTCTCTGGTGTTGAGGATTTTAGTCTTTCAATTTCTTCTAACAGCTCAGACTTTCCTTCATCCTGTTGTTGCATATAGAGTTTGGCATCACGAACCACTTTATTGGATTTCTTCATTTTGTCTCTCCAAACATCTATCTCCTCAAGAGCTGCTTCCAATTCGGATTCCATATCAATTCTCCCTTCAATTTATTCTTCTTCTTTAGCATCAGCTTCTTCTCCCTTTTAAGAACTACCAACAATTGCCACCAAGGCATTTACCCCACGATCTCTGCAATTTTCTATTTCCTCAACTTCTTCATCCTCAGACTCATCTGAACTTTCAAATTCTTGTGAAAGAAGATTCTTTTTCTTGAAGAAATTTCTCTTGAATTGTTTCTTCCCTTTCACAAAAGCTGAAGTCTTCTTTTTGTGAATTTCAACGTCATCATCATCATCATCATCTTGAAACTTCTTGGGGCATCTTGCCGCAAGATTACCAACCTTTCCACATCTAAAGCATGCTAGTGGAAGTTTACCTTTAAACTTTCCTCTTCCTCTTTGTAGATTTGAAGAAAGGAATGACATCACCTCATCTGTCTCTTCTTCTTCATTAGAATATTCAATGGTGAGCTTCTTCATGGCCTTAAATGCCACCTCTTTAGACTTCCCCTTTTCCACAGCCTCATTATCATCGTTCCTCATTTCATATGCAACCAAGGTACTGTGAAAATTGTCTAATGTCAGCTCTTTTGGATCTTTATCTTCTAATACTGAAACTTTCGGATTGAACCGAGGTGGAAGTTTCCTCAAGATGCGCTTTACAGTCTTTATGTCTTCAATGACTTCTCCAAGACCTCGCATATCTTCCAAAACAATGTTTACCCTGTCAAAGAATGCGTCAACAGACTCATTCGGGTTCATTTTCAGATCTTCATATTTGTTCCACAACACCTGCAGCTTTGCCTCTCTGACTTTTGTGTCCCCTTCATATATATTCAAAAGCTTTTCCCACATGGCATGTGACGTTTTGCATGACATCACCTTCGTGTAGATGGGATTGGAAAGGGCTCCCCCTAAGGCATTGATTGCTTTGGAATCAGCATCCAACTCTCTATGCTCAGCTTCTGATAAAGCACCACTATTAACAGCTGTGATACCATGCATAGCTGCTGAAAACACATCCATTCCCAAGGATCGGAAATAGTGTTGCATCCGATTCTTCCATATTTGAAAATTATATACGTCGAAGATCAGAATCCCTTTATGATTGGTTACCTACATTGAGAGAAGAACAACTTTCAACCTTTCCCTACGATACCACTTGTTAGGTCCACTAGGCTGAATACCCTGAGAGGGGGGTGAATCAGGGTATGAAAAATTAAAAATTAATGCCCGTTCTGATCTTGTTTCGCTGTTAAGAAAAACACTCTTCTCTCTCTTTCCTGCTACACAATATAAACAGAATGTAAAGAAAGCGCAGGACACAACAATTTTACTTGGTTAACCGCTAAGGGCTACGTCCAAGGAGCATACGCCGACAGGTTGCCAGTCGTACCAAATTCCACTAATCTTCACTAGCTGTGGATTACAAGGTTCGGGCTAGACCACTTCTATGCCCAGGATCACTGCCTTTACAAATTTAGGGTCAGCTCACTACTTTCCCAAGGGTAACTCCCTGTCTCTCTCTCTCTGGCTCACTGCCGGTGGAGAGGATCACCTTATTCCTCTTCCTAAGCTCACTGCTCTTGGAAAGAATCCACTCACAGTTTATAGACTTGTAGGTCTCTTCATTTGCATGAATGAATGCATCTTTCTCTGTGTGTAGATGCTCTGTTGAAGTACAACTTTCACCCGTAGATGAATATCTCTTTTCAGTGAAGGTATCGGACAAACTTCCAACTTCCACGCAGCCCGAAAACCACTGCTGGAACAAAACCTTACTTGGCGCGCAAGTCAATCTTGGCGCGCAAGTATTGGCGCGCAAGTCACAAAGGGCGCGCAAGTCCTCCTCAGACACTTGCGCGACTCAAGATTCCTCAACCCCAAACTTGCGCGACTCTCTTCATTTTATGCCCAAACCAATATTGGCGCGCAACTGCCAACTGGCGCGCAACTTCTAACACCGGTGCACAACTTCAACCACTGGCACGCAACTTCACCTGCGCGACCACACACACCACCTGCGCGACCACCACACCTGCGCGGCGGGAGCTCTGATTTCTCAAAGAGAT
This sequence comes from Viscum album, assembly GCA_963277665.1. Lineage (NCBI taxonomy): Eukaryota > Viridiplantae > Streptophyta > Magnoliopsida > Santalales > Viscaceae > Viscum > Viscum album. The sequence goes on from OY728127.1 coordinate 280,175,659, forward strand.
GAACTCCGGTGAAAATGAGGAGGGGTGGTCCAGTATTTATAGGCAATCTGACCACCATGCGCAACGGCGCGCAAGTCACCTGCGTGACACAGTTTCGGCGCGCAAGTCCCCAGTCATTTTAGACACTTGCGCAACCAACTCCCAAACTTGCGCGAACCTATTTCCTTAGCCATATTTTGATCTTCTGACCTTGAAAAACATATGGCGCGCAAGTTTCCTATACTCCAAGTCTGCGGCGCGCAAGTCCCTTTGCCAAAAACACTTTTCTTCATTTGCCGATTTTCAGGCCCAAAAAATTGGCAAACACTGGAAAACGGCGCCACCTTGTATCTGTTCTTTTGTACCACCTCCAGATCATCCATTCCTTTTATCAACGTTCTTGAATCAAACATGGATAGTTGACCTCAGCTCTTGAACTCGAAATTCCACCATGAGATCCTCTTTGTTAACAAATTTGTATGTCATTGTTTTGCTTTGTCAACAATCACTACTCAGATGTCCACTTTGTCAACAAACACAATCACCTCAAAAATGCTTCAATGATACCTTGAGGGATTTTTGCCCAACAGTTTAGCATGTAGCCCACTCCCCCTATCTTTTTTTGAGATTTAATGGAATGATACTTATGTTTTAATTGATTTGAACCACGATGAAATAAGGAATACCTCAAACATTGGAAGAAGAGTGCTGGATATTTTTGATAAAAGAAATTTTATTCTTCCATTCTTTATATTCAAACTCCTTACATTTTTTTCTAAAACCAATTTTTAGCTTTAATATTGAAAAGTGAATTCTAGTGTTTTTAATTATTGCTTTACTTGACTTACCTTGGAGACATGAGATTCTTAGGAATCATATAATTACATGTTTTATATTTCAATGATAATGATATTTAATGAGTAAAATTAAGAATTGAATAAATTAAGTGAATCATGGATATTAAAATTAGGACTCGTGATTTGAAGTAATTAGTTGATTCATATAAATGAAATGTCTCTATCATTTTTCAGGATTTGAATTTATAAAATTCATGTGATTTATATGTTATTATTATTCATTACAAGAGTGATTGTACCAAATAAAATGTTCCATTCCTGATAGGATTTCTAGACCAAGTACTTTCTATTTATTGTTGAGCATATTTCTTGAGTGATCTAGGGGCATCCCACCTACTAGAATGTGTATTGAAACTTTTAAAAGCTAATGAATATGAAATTACACATTTAAAATGATTGAGGCATATTTTTATAAATCCATTATCCTTGAAATTACCTTTACATTAATACTTATTTATCCCATATATACCATGAATGATCTTGTTAGGGATGATCCATTTTTCAATCAATTTATATCCATTCCTATCCTCCTATTTGTATTTTCATGATATTTTAAAGTTGAAGTGTATGGGTGAATTAATTCATAGTGTAAGGTATTAAATTCATTGTAATGAGAAAGTGTGGGGTTATACTCTGGGTAAATAGTTTTTTTGATTCATATATTTTACTTTCATTGTTTTCCCTTTTTCGAGAAGAAAAAAAATGAAACAAAATATGGGTTGTAACTTGGATGACTCACAAATCACCATTACTATACTGCTGATTTTTATCATATATGGTTAGGTGGTGGATGTGAGGTTTATTATAAGAATAATTTCAAAAAACAATAAAAATTAAAATGTACTTTTGAAAAAAAAATTATAAAAATAGATTAAATTTTCATAAGGTGAACATCATCCATTATGATTTCATTGTCATGACTATACTTTTATTTTGGGGAAATTAGTATTTGTCATAATTTGAAGGGAGAAATTCATTGATCTTTTAATTTTTATATAATTCTTCGTACTTTAGAGAGAAACCTCCTCTTTGAATATTAATTTTTAGAACATAAATTCCTTCCAACCTTAAGCCTCAAATTTATTTGAACCTTTAATTCAAGTCCTCATGATTTTATGTGTCTTTTTTATTTACAAAGTGGATAAAATAGTTCATTTTCAAGCTTATTTATAAGGTGCATGTTCTCATGATATGATCATAACTCTACTTGAATTAGTATCATGAGTGGTGAGTGAATAGATTCAAAAGTAAGGTAAATAATTATTTGGCATGTTTAATAATAATGAATTAAGGATCTTGAATTAATGAGAGAAAAATTACCATCATTTTCAAAAGATAGAAAGTAAAATGATTGAGTTTATTATTTATTTAAAATTTGATAAATTAAATTGATATTTTATGTAGATTTTTGAAAATTTGATTTGACATTGATAATTGTTTTATTTTATTACTTTGAAATTTGAATAATTGTAACATTGGTTCCCTCTGAATTCAATGTTGAGATTTTATGCTTGATGAAAATCATAGTTTAAGTGTGGGGGTATTTGAGACACTGATATTTCATGCATATTTTTAGGCATAATTTAATGATTTCCGAGTGATTGTAAGGAATAAATCCCACATATTTCATTGTTTTGATAAAATGTGGTAAATTACAAAATAAAAATTAAAAACATTTAAAATGAGTAAAAGTGTTAATAATTTTAAGTTGGTATTCATTTAATTATTTTGGTTGAATTTTTTTTAGTGATTTTTGAATTTTTTTTTTCTATGTTTTTTCATACTTTTTAGGTGTTCAATTTACCAAAAAAATGTGCTAAGGACTAGACAACACTCAATCTTGGATAGCAAGCCACTTAGTCAGGCCTCCATAGGCCTGGCCTGCCAAGCATAGTGCATGAGAAGGTCATCTAATCTAGTGAGTGGGAGAGATCCCATGAATACTAGTTGTGTCCATAGTTTGGCCAAAGGCTCGTGCGGTCTAGGTGGGCCTGGCCCATAAGCGTGTGTGAGTGTTTCCGAGATCCCACCCTAGTGCAAGCTTCTGAGTTGAGGAAGTCATGATTTTCATTATAAATAATCTCCATTCCTCTTTATCATTTCAATGTAGAATAGCATACATGGTGGTACTATTCATCATTTACTAGGAAAAAATTGTACTGTCTCGACCTCACACTCGTCTCTCTTAGATAGAACTTCCACGGTTCTTTTCCACTGACCGCACCCGCTTAACACCACCACCGCTACAACTCACCAATAAACTCCATGGGTGAACACTCGATCTTGATATTTTTGGACACTGAAAATGATTTCCACCACCCAGGATCACCTTTGGACTCTCAGATGACCTCTATTAAGACCATATCAAGTCGTCATCTAGCCACTGTAAAGGCCAGATGGAGGAGGAGATCCGTTTTTGTCGCTCGACACTGCGCTGCCTCTACTACTGCTGTCACATCATTCATGCCCACCATGCACACCATGCATGTGATATGGAGGTCCAAGATGAATCTCATGTCTGAATGAGATATTAAAACACACAAATACTTTGGGTGTTTCTAAATTCATCGATGTCGATATCTCAGAAGATCTAAAAAATAGATAACTTTTTCAAACATTGAACTGAGAAGATTCAGAATATTTTTAAGGAAGAACAAGGATGAACTCCCTATACATATAAAAGGGAGTCAGCACCACTAATGAAAGGGGAGCTCCAACACCCACCATGGGAGAGGCCATTGCTCGATGCAGGCTGGCTGAAGCTCCTGCTTCATTTTCTTCTTCTTTGTTTTATTGTTATTTTATTTTTTCTTTATTTTTATTTTGAATGTAATTATAATTTAGATTTCTTAAAAAAATCATGCATATTTATTTCTTAACAATTGTGTTTCACCCATCCAAATTCCTTTCTTCTTCTTCTTCTTCTTCTTTTAATTTTCTTGATCTTTCAATTGTTTTATTTTATTTTATTTTATTATTTTATTTTATTTTATTATTCTCTCTATCTACTATTTTTTTATTATTATACTTATCTTATTCCTCTTATTTTCACCATTTTGACCTATTACTCCTAATAATGGGTGGCTAACCTAAGTCATGTCCTAAGGGAGGTTAGGTGTTCTTTAATTCTTAGTTAAAGTTTATTTTATGTTTGTGATCGATGTAAGTAGCATGCACAGGCGTGGAAATTATCCCCCATGACATGAAACCCAAATATATTTATATTATTTATTTTATTTTATTTTCCATCTATTACATGTATCATCTATTCACATAATGGATTTGATTCGTTCAATGGATGAAACAGCATACGATGAAGCCGGGTCCTAGAAGATATCATACTCTCAACTGAGGTGTTTCATCAATCTTGATTACAAGAGGAGGTGGAATTTAGACTGCTTAGGCATTTGAGATTTCATAATTTCTAAATAAAATGATAGTGATTCATCATGAGATTTCATGGTTATATTATCAAACCAAATTTAAATAAATAAACGATAATAATGATAGTATTACAAAATTGAACCTAGGACCAAGTACTTTCTTTCTAATCACATTTTGTTATCATTTCATGTTAGTTTATTTTAAATTTTCATTCTTATTAACTTTACATTATTTTAGAAAATAAAAAGAAACCCGAACTCATATTTCATTGATTTTATAAATAATATAAAACGTCAAAAAGAAGTAGTCTTTAGGTGAATTATATTAAGTAATTAAAATAACTATGAAGCTCTTCAAGTGAGACAACCCTGATCAACTACTATGTTGCACTAGGAAATAATTTATAAATTTTCCTTTTCCATGCCCCATGAAAGGTGTACCATCAATATATAATTCCTAATGTGTAGATATATAATGATTACACACTATAATTAATACAAAATTATATTCCCCTTACTTCTCAGTGAAGTTCCTCTTTCGGTGGCCTAGCTTGACACATAAAAAACATATTGCTTCCTTTTCATTCACCTACCTTTGAATATTATACTTATTTGAAGGATGGTACTTGGGATATTTATAATTTGAGTTATTCTTAGGACCATATACCTTATTCTTCCATTTATTATCCACCATAATAGCTATATGTTTTTATTCCTCATGTTCTTCTCAACTTGGAGAATGAGAGTAAGAAGTTCCAAAAGAGTCTTCTCGTAACTTCTCATTTTTTTAATTCATAATAAAAATAGAGAAGGATTTAGGAAATAAATAAAGTATGATATCTATGTAAAAATCATTAGGTAATTTAATGCCCAATATTTCTAAGTGCTTTATATATCCAATCATCTTGGTTACATGAGTCCCATTTGGGGAAGACTCTCTAAGTTTTCATGTGAATGGTGCATTGGATATCTCATATTTTCCTTATCTCTAATTCTCTTGGTATATATAATGAAGGAAATACATCATTATATATGAATATTGATTTATAATATCATTGGATATAGAAAATAACACGAGTCATTGGAAAAATTTGGAATCATCCAAAAAAAATTCAATTAGAGGCAATTCTTCCTCACCAACCTCTTGACTAGGAACTTCGGGAATTAGGTTTTCAAGCACATATAATTTATTATTATGGTGTAAGTTCTGGTGAGAAGTTTATTATTATCATTTATAGATCATATTTATATGGTTTAATTTATGTTAATTTTCATTTCTACAATTAAGAAGGTCATAATTTTGTACTTTATCTAATAAAATTAGATAATAAATATTAAATTTATTAATCTCCCACTGTTTTATTAAAACCTAATATCCCTCACCATTTTCTTTAAAACATCATGTTTATTATACATTATAGTGTTAATGACCTATATTCTACTTCTCATAACCCATACTTTGGCCTAACAAGTTGTTTCAAGGGTTTTAGATGGGCATTATATTGACAACTACATTAACTCATAGTTCCTTGATCTTTTAAGTGGACTCTACAATCCTAAAATCCTTAAATTGGATCTCCTAAACCCTTTCATCTTATTTAAACCTTTTATTTTATGGAAGTAAACCCTTGATATGAAATAAATTAATTCATCCCAAAACTCAAGTTATAATTCCTCAATAATTAAAATCACCCCGACTTTGGATGGCTAAGCAATTTTAACTATGGTTTGATTTTAACTTAAGTAGTGTAAGTATATGACGATTTAATATATATAATTGAAGTATTTGTATCTTTATACATAAATTTACCATTTTTATATTTATTACATTATTTTTAATAATAAGTGGATTTACTTAACAGATTTAACATGTATTAAATAAACTTTACACAAGAACCAATTTATTTTAGTTCTATATTGCATGCTTTTTAATTCATTAATTAATGTGATCATGACAAAACATCCATAATGAAATTAACTATGCAACTTGATAGAAATAAAATAATAATATTGGTATGATCATGAGATTTTCTAATGGTTAGTTTATCTAGCAGCTGATAAACTAACCATTGACCTAGGAAAGAAACACCTTGAATCATAACTTTGTATGTGTTGCAATGTTCTACATATCCAACCATGTGTGTCTTAGATTGGTTTCTAATCAGATATAGACTTGAACCACCTCCAATCACCTTGTAGCTTCATATATTACATAATATTTTACCCATATGGGTATAAGGGAAACCATAGGATTGGTTAAGGGGGCTTTCAAAAAAAAGGAAATTGTGGGCATGCAAGCCCTTACATGATGAGAGGAGGGATGATACAAAGGCCATCAGTTTAATTTAATAATAAATTAAAAGGAAACCAATTGTAAAAAATTTATAGTTTATTCTCATGATCATCCACATGTATGTAATGAATTGTGCATTTAATAAAATAGCATTAAATCCAAATAATTCTTATTTAAGATAAAAACACAATTGAATCAATTAATTTTCTTCTTTAATTAATCAATTAATTTATCTTAACTCTAATAAAAACATTACTGATATTATCATTCATTATAATTTTAAACAAATATAATAAATTTATTTAACATTAACTATGTAAAAAACATGTACCTTAGAGGAAACACGATGAGTACCCATCCGAGCTATACAGCATGTATTATATTCATATATATTTGACTCATATGGCATGTACCATACACATATTATAACTTAATTTCATAGTATATTCTATTAAATAAATGACACATAGAATATATGTTATTTATATAGAATGTGTTGGGAAAAAATCCCTCAAGGTAACATTGAAGCATTTTTGGGTTGGCTGTGTTTGGTGACAATGTAGGTTTCTAGGGGGAATTGTTGAGATCTATAGATTTTGTTGACAATTAATGTTGACAAAGAACCATGAAAAAGGAATGGATGATCTGGAGGTGGTACAAAAAGAACAGATTTAGGCGGTACCATTTTTCAATGTTTTCCAAATTTTTGGGGTCCAAAATTTGGGATTTGGTGAGCATCGTAAAAAGTGGATTTCCTTGAATATATCATCAAAATATGGAAAAGGTATGAGTTTTAAAAATATGAGATTCTTAAATTGGATTTTGCGAATATGTGAAGAATGTTGATGGTGTACTTCATGATTATGACGAGATTCATGAATGGAAGAGGTGAAGATATTTGCAAGAGAGCATTGCGGCGATGAAGATAATTTAAAGTGGAGCATTGCAACAGTGTAAAGGAAGAAGTTTCATCATGGTAGCACAAATTATTTTATAGAATTCTTTGTGATTACGATGAGCTTTGCGAATCCGGAAATTAGACATGGTGCTTCGTGAAATAGTGTGAATTCCAGAGGAGATTTCAGAGCTCTGCGATTTGGTGCTGACGTGGTGCTGAGGTGGCTGGAAGGTTCTGGATTCGATGATAAATGACTATAAATAGTCCCCTACCCACTTGAGATTAGTAGAGAGATAAAATGAAAAACTTTAAGCTCTCAAATTGCGAAGAAGATTCACAGAGCAAGGAGCTTCACGAAAGAAAAGGGAATTCACAGAGGCAGTTGAGCTCTGTGAAAGGAAGGCATGCCGTGAAGTCTAGTTTAGCTTAGAGGAGGATGTGATATTTGAAAATCCTTTTTTATATTTGCGAAATCGCAAAGACCATTGTGAAATCTACGAAATAGTGAGCTCTGTGATCTAGAGAGCTCTGTGATCTAGTGATCTTCGTGAAGGAAGTCGCTTTGCAACATCTTGAGCTCTAAAATGGCCTAAGATCTGTGAAGGCTTGACATTTGCGAAGTCTTGAGATCTGGGAAGTATTGTTCTCTGTGAAGCAGTGATCTCTGTGAAGGTGTGTGCTTTGTGAAGAGGCATGGACTTTGTGAAGGCTTGTTTGATCTTTGCGAAATTAGGAGCTTTGCGAAGCAGGGAGCTTTACAAAGGTATTTCCAAAGTTTATTGCCCAGTGATCAGTGGAAAAGGGGTATTAATTAGTTGATGAAATTTATACTTTAACATAGAATCTATCTATAACATAGGATGCATTTATTCATGTAAATGAATGGACCTACAGGTCCATAAATTGTGAGTGGATTCCTTCCAAGTGCAGTGAGAAAAAGAAGTGGAAGAAGGTTGTCCTTTCTACCGACAGTGATCCAGAGAGAGAGAAACAGGGAGTGACCCTTGGGAAAGTAGTGAGATGACCCTAAACTTTGTAAAGGAAGCGAGCTTGGGTATAGAAGTTATCTATCTCGAACATTATTGGCAGTGAACTTTAGTGGATTTGGTACAGCGTCACATTGTCCTTGTACGATCCTTGGATGTAGCCCAGTGAGGGTGAACTAAGTAAAAATCTATGTGTCTACATACTTGCTTCCCTATATTTCATCCAAAGCATAATCATCAGATAAATAATGAAAGAACAAGATCAACATTAACACATAAGTGCAAAAAAAATTGACCCATATAATATTGAGGTCAAGATCCAGTGGGGTACGAAGAATTTTAAAATATAATATCAATACCCTAATTCACCCCCCCCCCTCTCAGGGTATCTAGGCCCCTTTTGGTCCTAAAAATTGTTATCATATGGTAGGTTTCTTTTATCAGATTTGTTTTATCTGACTTGGTTTAGTTAATTTGTTTTGTTAAATATTCAGTCTGCTCTGATTGGGGTGTGTCATGGAAAAGGGAAAACATCAAAGAAGAAGTATAATTCATATGGTATTTCCTAGTATGGAAGTGTTTATGGAAAAAGTATGACTCAAATAAAGGAATCAAACAGCTTGATGAAGGAAGTATTGGATGAATCAGATAGGGAAAAGATATATTCACTCAATAATGATATAGGAATGAGTGAAGTACTTGAAATTAAAAGTGATTCTGAAACTACTAATGATGAAGAAGTTTCAAGAAGGCCACCAGTAGATGATTTCAACATGAAAAAGGAATTTGATCAGAAATTGGATGGAGAAGTTAAATCTAAATATATCTGGATCCAAGTACTAAAAATTGTGGTCAACAAGCTAAGAGTATTAAATCAAAGGCTTATTGATGTGGATACTGACCAAAGAGAGAAGAATGATTCCCAAGTTGAAGAATAGCAATAGATGTCTTCAAAGAGAGAGAAACGCAAAGCTGATGATAAGGGAAAGAATCTGAACTCAGATAACATTCAAAATTTGAAATCCAAAAATTATTATCTTATTGAATAGCTAACTAAACTAGTTCAAGAGAATCAAATACTATAATATGATAGTTTATGATATGCTGATTCTATTTCTCAAGAAAAATTAAAAGTAAAGGATCAATCTGACATGGTGGATAAGCTCACACATGAGTTAAATGATATGGTGAGTAGAAGGAAGAATTTCTAGAGAGAAATTAATGCTCAACTTGAAGTAAGGGATATGAAGATTCAAAATTTGGAAGAAGAGATAGTGAAGAAAGAAGTGGAGAAATCCAATGCCAAAAGAAAGTCTAAAATGAAGGATGCCCTGTACTTACTATTTGTTTATCCTTCTACAAGCGTTGATGAAATGAAAAGAAAATATGTTATTTTTGAAAATAATCAAGAAGAAATTTTATCATCTCAAATTACATACAATCTAGGAAAATCTAGTATTGGATATGATGATCCTTGTACCATGCATGATAAGAAGAGAGCTGAGAAAAGTTCCAAAGATAAGAAAAATTCTATAGGTGCTGGAGACAGACCTAAAAATACTTTCACAGGAAGTAATGATAACATGTGCTATTTTTGCATAACCCATGGCCATACTTCATGTTTTTGTTCAGATGATTTGGAATATATTTCTTTCTGTGAAGACAGAAACATTTCTAAATCTGAGAATAAGAAGAAGCATCTTAAGAATTCTGAAATAATAGTCTCTCAGAAGAGAGTATCCATGAAGTGATTCGATTGTGGAAGAATGGGGAACACTATGAGTATGTGTCAGGAAGCTTAAGAGATCAATGTTAGAATAATAACTCAACTTGCATCCACATATCATCTTAGAATTGATGAGATGAAGTATGCCTTTAATGGAAGATGTTTTTTATGTTCTGATCATGGGAATTTGGAAAGAAATTGCAGAAAGAAGAAAGATGGGAAGGAAAAGGAACCTAGAAGGATATCCCTAGCACAGGCAGTTTACAACAAAAAATAATATACTGGAAGACAACATGGTAAGATGAAAAATAGGTTTACAGTCTCGAGGAAATCACAAGGATATCAATGAAAGGTATATCAATCACCTCCTCTATTACAGTCACAATAGATCTCCTGGAGAAAATTTGAACAAACCTATAAGAACAAGGGAAGAACGTCTCTAGTTGTGAGTAAGAAGAATGTGAAATCAGTTGAATATTCAGACCCAACAAGAAAGGGTTGCATGAATCGTACAATTAACAAAAGAAAAATGAATAAATAATGTAATGAAAAATTCACATTTCATGCCACATAGAGGGATTTGAAGGCAACAGAAAGATCTCATTAATGGAGGAAGAATCAAGAGCATATGATCAGTGGAGAGATTCATACTCAGAGAAAGAATCATGATAAATGGGATATTAGTGAAGTATCAAAGGAATAAACTTATACTAATGGGATTAATTCCCAAATTGTGAAAAGGGTCAAGAATACAATATCTGAATATCAGAATAAAAATCAAAATGTGGGTAAAGAATTCCTAGTAATATGTTCATAACAGTTGAAGTTGGGTAGGCAGTTGGATCAGGAAAGGAAAGAGTATGAGACTTTGTAAGAAAGAATCGAAGGGTTGGCCCATCAGAATCAACCACAATCCTCTTATTGAGGATTCATAAAGAACCCCTCTCCCTGTTTTTATAAATGTTATTAACTTGTGTTCAAGTGCTTTAGGTTTAAGGGGAGATACGATCTAAGGGTAAGTGGCATAAAAAGATGTAAAGTAGTGATGTGATGTGATCCAAAATTTCAACTGATTCAAATCTATTACCAGAGTTGAAGAAGGAATCTAGAAGAATTTCATAAAAGGATTTAATGTTATATGGATGCATGAAACATGTGGATGTAATTGAGCGCAATATAAAATGATTGTGTTTTTAACTTTATCTCCTATTTCCTACACCGAGTTTGACTCAGTAGGCTTAGAGGTTTTGTTGATGGCTCACTACAAAGTGCCACATGAGAATAAATGATGCAGGAGAAGAAGAATGATTTTTGGTCAAAACATTGATCTCAACAACAGGAAGAGTTTCACATCCTAGGGGGAGATCTCCATCTTCTAATTAGATGCAATATTTCAATGGGATATAAAGGATGAATGTCTATGTTTAAGAATAATGATTGTGGGATATTGCTTCGAGGCCAGAAAATAATAATTTCATCAGGACTAAATGATTCTATCACAACAAGATGAATGAATTTGGAACAATGATTTGAAACAAATCATGAAAAGTGTACAAGGTATAATCTCAGATGGAGGGAATATATGTTGATGAGACATTTGTACCGGTTGCAAGGATGGAGACAATCAGATTATTCCTAGCCATTGTAGTGTAAAGGAAGCTCAAAGTGTTTCAGATGGATTTCAAATCTACATTCATGAATGGGGTTCTGGAGGAAGAATTGTATATCAAGTTTCTAGATGGTTGTATCATTCATGAGGATGAGAATAAGGTTTGTCGACTGAATAAGGCATTATACGGGCTGAAACAAGCACCAAGAGCATGGTACTTGAGGCTTGATTAGTATTTGAAAAAGCTAGGTTTCTAGTGTGTTGGAGTTGATTACAATCTATATTTCAACAATGGAAGTAATCAAAGTATGATGTTTCTATTTTATATCGATGAAATAGTATTTGGCGGATCATATGAATCTCATTGCAGAAAGTTTTCTAAATTCATGAAAAGTGAGTTCAAAAAGTCAATGATTGGAGAGATGACGTTTTTCCTTGGTTTACAGGTGTCACCAAAAAGGAATGGAACTTTAATTTCTCTATCCAAATATGTCAAGGAGGTTCTGAGAATATTTTTAATAGAAAATTCCAAGGATATGAAGACTCTAGTTGCTACCCAGATGAAATTATCAAACGATGATGATGGAAAGGCCGTTAATATCATAGAATACATGCAGATTATTAGAATTTTATTGTACCTAATAGGGAAGAGACCTAATATTGTCTTTGCCATATGCCAATAAGTGTGATATCAAAGCAATCACAAGGAAATCCACATGATTATAGTAAAAAAGGATACTTCGGTATATCAAAGGAATGGTGGATTTTGGTTTGATATATAATAACAAATCTCAGACAAAGTTATTGGGATATACTGATGCAGATTAGGCTGGTTTAGCGTATAACAGGAAATAAACGTTATGAGGTTCTTTATATATTGTATTATTGTGTATTTATTGGCTAAGAAAGAATCAATATTTTATTTCATTGAGCATTGCGGAGGTTGAGTATATTTCGGCCACTCTAGCATGCACACAGTTATTGTGGATGAAGTAGCATCTTGATGATATGGGAGTTTAATTGAGGTCTCTGATTGGAATTTAGTGTGATAACTCAAGTTCTATAAATCTCAGAAAAAATAACATTCATCACCCAAGGACAAAGTACATTGAGATAAAGTATCATTTTATCAAGTAGAAGGTTGAGCAGGGAATTGTGATGATGGAGTATGCACCTACAGAACAACAGGTTGCAGAAATTCTGAAAAAGGCATTACCCAAGGAAGATTTTGAGAGGCATCGACTGGCTCCGGGAGTCCATTCAACTCCCTGCACTTGAACAAGTGTGGATATTGGACCCCCTCTCCCTGAGGTATGGTGTGATTTTCCCTAATGTGATGATATGTGTTCTCTACTCTGTTGCAAACCACAAAGGAGTGACCTTTGGGGTTGTTGACAAAGGGGGAGAAATAATTCCTTAAGGGGGAGAAAATATGGCTAGATAAGGGAGAAAATGTATGAGTCAAAGACGCGGGGAGAAGATGAAATGTGGAGCATCGAGATAGGGGGAGAGCAACAAGATGGGGGGAGTATGATTTTTAAATCTAACAATGATTGAAGTGATCGATCAAAGATTAGATATCAGAGAAGATGAGGATTGTAATGAAAGTAGTTTATTGGTATCGGTATGGTATCAACATTTGGTGTTATAAATGAAGTGATTCATTGATGATCTTTTCATACTACTCTTGTTTCTCACGCCGAACATTGCTCATGTGGGCTTAGAGTATGTGGTGAGTGAATCATTGGTCTCTATTTGAATCGCAGGAGGAGAATAGTGGTAGTTGATGGAAGGAACTTAAATGAGGTATCAAACTACATAGAATTGTTTTGAGAAGAGTGGTCAACAAACCCAAATGGAGAAATTTTTGGGGAAAATACCTCAAGGTAACATTGTAGCATTTTTTGGTTGGTTGTGTTTCTTGAAAATGCAGGTATCCATGGTGAATTTTTGAGATCCAGATATTTTGTTGACAATTAATTTCGAAAAATAACCATGAAAAAGGAATGGATGATTTGGAGGTGGTAAAAAATGAACAGATACAAGGTGGAATCATTTTCCAGTGTTTACCAAATTTCTGGGATCCAAAATTTGGGATTTAGTGAGAATCAGGAAAAGTGGATTTCCTTGAATATCTCATCAAAATATGGAAAATGCATGAGTTTTGTGAATATGGTATTCTTGAAGTGTATTTCGTGAAGACATAAAGAATTTTGATGGTGTGCTTCACGATTACAACGAGCTTCGTGAATGGCAGAGGTGAAGAGCATTAAAATCAAGCATTACGGTGGTAAAGAGAATTGAAAATGGAGCATTGTCGTAGAAAAAAGGAAGAAGGATCATCATGGTGGTGCAAAGAATTTAACATAATGCCTTGTGATTATGATGAGCTTTGCGAATCTAGAAAATAGACATGGTGCTTTGCGAAATAGTATGAATTCCGATAGAAATTTTGGAGCTCCTCGATTTGGTGATGACGTAGTGATGAGGTGGCTGGAAGGTTCTGAAGTCAGTGGTAAATTCCAATAAATAGGCCCATACCCCCTCGATAGAAGTAGAGAGATCAAATGAAAAACTTTAAGCTCTGTAATTGCAAAGTAGATTCACAGATCAAGGAGCTTCGCGAAAGAAAATGGAATTCGCAGAGGCAGTTGAACTCTATGAAATGAAGGTGCGCCATGAAGGCCAGTTTGGCTTAGTAAAGGACATGAGCTTTGTAAAGGCTTATTTAGCTTTGTGAAATCACAAAGACCAGTGTGAGCTATGTGAAGCAGTGAGCTCTGCAATCTAGTGAGCTTTTTGAAGGAAGTCGCTTTGCGACAGCTTGAGCTCTGCAACGGCCTAATATCTTTGAAGGCTTGAGCTTTATGAAGGCTTGAGCTCTGCAAAGTGGTGTGCTCTGTGAAGTAGTGAACTCTGCAAAGGTGTGTGATTTTTGAAGAGGTGGGGACTTCTCGAAGGCTTGTTTGAGATTTGAGAAATTGGGAGCTTCGCGGAGTAGGGATCTTTGCGAAGTTATTTCCAAAGATTGTTTCCCAATGATCAGTGGAAAAGGGGTATTCATCAGTTGATGAAATTTGGACTTCAACAGAGAAACTATCTATAACAGAGGATGCATGTATTCATGAAAATTAATGGACCTACAGGTCCATAAACTGTGAGTGGATTCCTTCCAAGTGTAGTGAGCAAAGGAAGAGGAAGAAGGTTATCCTTTCTACCGGCAGTGATCCAGAGATAGATAAATAGGGAGTGACCCTTGGGAAAGTAGTGAGCTGACCCTAAACTTTGTAAAGGAAGCGATATTGGGCATAGAATTTATCTATCCCAAACATTATTATCAGTGAGCTTTAGTGGACTTGGTACAACGGCACATCATCATTGTATGCTCCTCGGATGTAGCCCAGTGAGGGTGAACCAAGTAAAAATCTATGTGTCTGCCTGCTTTCTTCCCTGTACTGCATCCAAAGCATCATCATCAGATAAATAAGGAAAGAACAAGATCAACATTAATACATAAGTGAAAACAAATTGAACCATATAATATTGAGGTCAAGATCCAGTGAAGCACAAAGAATTTTAAAATAGAATATCAATACCCTGATTTACCCCCCCCCCATCTCAGGGTATCTAGGTCCTTTTTGGTCCCAACAGAATATTATGTTTTAATGTGCATGGAGTAATTATTGTATTATGACTTATACATGATATATAATTCTAAATATTATGAATAAATTAATTATACATTTAATATATATATATATAACCCATCACATGGCATGTACGGGGAAAATAAATTCCAGAATGAACACATGTTGATAAGGTTTAAATAGTATAATAAATTAATTTTAAATTCTCTATAAAAATTTAATATAAATGTCATGTGCTATATAGAAATACATTTTTTATATATATTAATCATTTATTTATGACACATGGATAGGTAATGGTCATGTTGTCTTCATGCGTAAATTAATGGAGTAAACGGTGTGTGCATGGGAAACATGTCATGTGGTCTTTAAGTTACATGGTCACCGGTCATGTAGGTCATGTAAGAAAATACATTGACCATCTTTAACTAATAGACTACATTCCATGTACACAAGTTACAGAAAATTTAGTCTAGTTAAACATACAGCAGGCTAGTTCTATCAACATGAAATGTATTAAATACACACCATGTGTAAAAAATTCACGTGCTCCGAATTAATTTTTAATTATTTCATGATTTGTATTGGTGTATTAAAAACAGGTACAAGGTGTTACCAACAAGATATATATTCTATATGCTTGTGTTATCTATAAAAAATCCTTTTAACCATTACCTGATTTCTTTAAATGTTCTTCATTCAAAATTAATCCATTTATTGTTTATATTTGTAAGAGCAAAGAGGAAGAAGACAAGATCAAAGGATTCAGATTAAAGAATGATTAAAAACTAATGATAAATGTGTAAAATAAATCAATGATATTTAATCAATTATAAATAATTGTGTGACCACTCTGATACCACATAAAGGTTCTTGGCATAGTGGAAGCATCAGAGAGGGAATTCCCAAATCTAGTTTTTTTATAATCGATAATTAATCTAAGATGTACATAAAAGAAGAATGTCATGACCAATAGAATTAAATAAAATATTAATTGAAATAATAATGCTAGAACCAAACATTGGATCATAATATAATGATTTATAATTAATTTAAATATTTAAATAATTACTTTATGTAGTTCCCCGAACCAATTAGCCACTCGAACAATGTTGTGGTTCAAAGTTCCACTAGGACTTAAGTGTGCCTCCTCATATACCAAAGGCTTCCAAATAGTAGTGAGTCTATAAATAGATGATAATAGGAAGAATATACCCTCTAATGATGATAATAGTAATGGTTTATAGATAAATATAGCAGTATAATCAAGACTATAAAAAATTGGACCAGTAACCCGCAATAGCAGAAGCATAAGAATCAGCAATTGTAGATAAAATAATAAATCCAAACATTCTATTTATAGAATAAAACACCATGTGATACTATTTATAGAACATGCATATAATTAAGTTCATACATGATAATAAATAAATAGAAGGGTTTTTCTATGGTCGGCCTCAGTATATACATATATAAGCATGTTGATTCAAAAGAAAGATGAAAAAGGTAATCTCTAACTAATGTAGGAACCTTCAAGGCCCCTTGACATCCATACCATGCTAATAAATATAACCTAATCACTAAGGTCTGCCTCCTGATCTTAGTCTCTTACCTGATTGAAAAAGCATAAATTCTACACACATCCTGAAGGGCCCATCTAGGGTGTGAGAATAATCTCAGTAGGCTACCACCAACATGTTCCTAACTTACATATGTGATAAATCTGGTGTATCTAAATATAAATAAAATACCAAATTCACATAATTTAAATAACCATCTTCCCTTGTGCTCAGCATCCATAAGGAAGTAGTTACCAGCTTCAATCATCACCGGTATAATAGTAGTGGAGAGGATCCTTATCATAAATCCCAAGGAATGCCCTAATGAAAATCATCCTAGGGAACCCTCAAGTTCCACCTCTAAAAGAGTCACCCATAACCTCATTCCATAATCCATATACAAGAATCTAAAAAGTCATGACCTACCCATTAGTACCTAGTCCCTCGAACCCCTGCTCGAAATCTTTCATTGGCTCAAATCCCAATATCTAGAGGCACAATGATGTCTATCCTCCAAATAATAATCATTGTCACCTCAATGGCTAATGTCTTGAGAAACGGTGATATTTATCCTCTAAAATAATCTTGAACCAACGACCTCAGTATACAGTGAGCCTCATCCCCCAAATGATAGTCTCAACACTATAAAATGATGGTTCCTCACTATCCACATGGATTACTATGGAAAAAACGTCCAACCTCATTGATGGTCGACACCATCCTAAGCCACAACTAATGGAGGCCTCTGCCCACATGCATAGTTAACACCACCTCATCATATGATTCCTATTTTTGTGAACATGACTCCAACAACATGTCAACCAATCATAGTGAGCGACAATCACCAACATAAGTACCTAATCCACATCATCCCGACACCTCATTTTTTTGTGATCATGTCTCCCAACCTGATACACAACACCATCTCATATCACTTGGCCTATGCTCGCAACCTGATGACCTTTTCACCCCAAACACATGACCATGTCACCCAACCTATGATCAAAATCACTCATAGGGTTAGGGACTCACAAATTGAACAATAATTCCACATCATCCAAATGGTTAATTCCATATCAATCCTTGGTTTTCACCCATCATGTTCCCATGGAACCATCTCAAGCATCATAAACAATTCAATTTAAATAAATAAAAAAGACCCTAACCTAATAATACTAAGGTCTGAACCCTCTCACCATGATCATACCATTTGTAGTCATGGTGGATAATTCCCCTAGGAATCTCATGGGATAAATTAATTAATTTAGAAGTAATCATTAAATTTATAGAGTCTCTCTCAAACAACCCAACATTGCACTCAATAAATCACCCCCCAAAACACTGAAAAATCAAAGACAAATCTATGAACCACCTACCTATAATTGGTAGATTCTTTCTTGTTCAATATCATCCTCTAACTTGAGCTGATTTGGAAGAAATCATAATTTTATATGAATTCCCTAAAAATAGTGTAAAATATATCACGTGGATTTAGAACACCATATGGTGAGAGAAAATAGAAGAAGGAGTAAGAGATCAAATCCCTTAACGATGCAGTTTTGATTCACCCAACAATGATCAATTCAAAGCTCGTACATAGAAGATGGACCAAATCCTAAAGAGGAGGAAGAGGATGTTATGCATGCAGGTGGAGAAGGAAAAGGGGGAGGAGAAACATAAATAGAGTCAATGGAATTTTGGTAAATTCTATACTTTAATTGGCTCATATAGTTTGCTCATACGGTTTGGTTAACCATGCACAAACCATATGGCACCCACTGTCTAGGAACCACACCTTGCACAGTTGGACCACACTGTTTTCCAAACAATGTGCCAACTGTGCGTGAACCTCTTCTAAAAACTAAAAAATATCCCACATGGTTGTGTGCCCCCTCCCACATGGTTTTTCAAACCGTGAATAGTTTTAAAGTAGGACGACATAGTTTCCCCTTGGAGGCTGCATGTTTATCCAAACCATGTGCCGCATCCTATTCACTTAGAAAAGTTGGGTTTTTCGGCCATCTATGCCCCCAAATACCACTCAAAACCCCGAGGCCTTTACAAGAATTAAAACCCATCTAAAATAAATTTCTTAGGTCAAAGGAACTCTCAGAATTAAGTTCAAAATATTAAGGAAAGAGTTACCCCACTCACCAAACTCCAAAAATTCAAACGGGTTGAGGATTTCAACCCGTTCCAAATACCTGAGTCATTAAAATCTCCCCAAATTCACATATATCATCCCTAAGCTATAAATAATTACCTATATATGGTACCAAACATACCCATATCGATCAAAAAAATCCAGTCTACTCTGGTTATAAAGTCATAGTTTAACTCTCTCAATTCACTCCCTACCTTAGGAGTTACCTACCCCAGTCGCATCCCAACCCAAAACTCAAATAATTCGTTGGTCCATCTATGACAACCCTGCTTTTATTACAAACTTAAACATGATTTATTACATAAACTATTCACTTGATACAACATGGAAGATCGATAGGTCTAGTGTCTTTCGGGCTTAGGATCATTACATAACAACTTAAAACATGAAATACAACATCTTTATTGAAAACTTCCTTTACATGGCCACTACATTCCCTCATACTTAGCATTGCATGGGATAACCTGAGGACATTCATAAGAAAAGGGGTGAGCTATAAAGCCCAGTAAGGGAATAAACATGGAATACATGAGGAGTAAAATACATGTTAGACAATAGGCATATCAATAGAGCACAATAGAAACATGATCATAAAGGCATGATAAAGCATGATAATCATAACATGGAAATGTGGCAACAACACTTAACATGGAATTAGCATGAGCCAAGGCTCATTGCACATGGAGCATGAGTAAATTATCATTGCACATGAACCACAAGTAAACCCTAATTTCACTTGAATTATAAAGATTCAACACTCGTTGCACATGACGTATCATGATACTATACTTTACCCAATGAATTGGAGCACTATAAGGGCACACCCTTCTTAAACATTTCATTTCATGCATAAGTGTGCCACATGGATCATAAAAAATGGATTCATAAAACATAATCATTTATTCCACGATAAAGGAATGTGGAATTAATACATGAAACTTTATAATAAATAAGTAAATTTTCATAAAGGTGAATACCCTTGATGGAGAAATGGGCATGGTATTCACTACACAATGGCATTGGCTTAGAAAATCGGTGCGATTTTGGCAGCGTAACAGCGTGACATAAGAATTCATAAAAATGGTTGATGAGAGAGAAATTGGTTCCTCATAATATTTAAATGAAATGAAAAGTAAGGGGGTCATATAGATACATGTCCCAACAATTGTAATGGAATTTAGATTCATGATACAAAAGTATTTCTTAAATGTAAATGAGGAGAGAGAAGTTCCTTTCAGAATTTCGGCATAGTAACAGGTGTACATGGGAGGAATTTAATGAGAGAGAAAGGGGTCTCACATCATTCAAACAATAAAAGGGCTGTATGGGGGAGGTGAGAGACCATACCTCATCATTTATAATTGAAATTAAAAGGGCATAACAATATTAAGAAAATTGGACAAAAATGAGAAAGGAAGAAAAAACCCTTACTTGGAAGTGTGCTTCCAAGGCTTGAGAGAGGCTTGATAGAGGCTTCTTGGGATCTTGGGGCACCTTGGGAGGAGTATAGAGAGAGTAGGTCATAGGTTGGATGAACTAAAAAGGATTTGAGTGAGGAGGAAGTGGGAGCTTGGGTGGGTTTATATAGGAAAGGTGAGTGAATTCTTTATTATTTAGGTTTGGGACCCCTTACATTAAACTAATCCAAACCACAAATCAACTCATGGTTTTGCCCATGGTTTTTTAGAAAAGGGAATAGGAAAACAATATTTTATAAGGCCAAAGTCTGAACTTCTTAAAATAATGGGGTTGCTTATGTGGAGGTGAGTCACACTCCCATGGAAAATAATTTAAAAAGACAAGATGTTTAATAAGTTTTGAGGGGTCCATTAATGCTTTGAAAAGTAATTCAAACAAACCAAAAATCACATTATTTTAATGGTAAAACATATATTTTCTGAACATAAATCTTATAGTATTTTATTACATCACTATTGGGTCATTATGATGTCATAAAACACATTATATATTTAAACGGTATTTAATTTTTACCCAAAAATTTGACTGTCTCATAAAATTATGAAAAATTTACCATTGGATAATTTAGACGTCATGATTCCAGAAATATCATTTATTTTATTTAAATAATTTTCTAAATATGTTAATTTTCACTTTTAAAATAAAAACCGGCATTTATCAAAAATTCAAGGGTTTTGACAGAAATGGCCTTCAAACCTTAATAAAAATTATAATTGCATTCATAAAATTATATGATAATTTATATATAATAAAATTAATTTAATAATAATAATAATAATTTATTAAAATATTATTTAATTCAAAAATCCCTTAATTTAATAAAATAGATTTCTTAATGAAATAATAACTAAAAACACTACTTGTACTTTAAAAACTATTTACAATGTATCAATAATGACAAGAAAGTATATTTATTATTATATATAAAAATAATGTACATGAACATAGTACTAGCGATTTTTACATAACCCCTTAAAACAGTCGCATAATACCTAAGGGTAAGGTGTGCGATGGTGACAGACTCTTGGGGTGGCTCAGATAACATTTCTCTTGTGGTAATCTCTATCAACTTCCACTTTTCCCGTAGACGGTCTCGTTCGAGTTTGACATGATGAAGCTCAGCTTGGGATTGGTCAAGATCGAAGCCCAAAGATGCCACCTCTTTTTTGAGCTCCGACAAATGGGCTTCATATGGATCAATTCTACTGGATGAGGCCATCGCTTCCTTTTTCTGAGTAAATTGGATTTGTTAAAGCCCTATAGTTATACTAATCATGTGATCACTGTTCAACGGCTATAAAAGCAACAGTCACAATTCTTAACATAAAACCAAAGAAGTTGACATTTTATATAAACATTTTACATAAAGAGAAATTTAATTAGATCAAGAGGTATTTCCATTAATGAAACTTTGGGTTGTTACAATATTCCCCCCTTAAGAAATTTCACCCTTGAAATTTCCTTTTCCCACACTAAAACAGATGTGGGTAACTCAGCTTCATCATTTCCTATGATTCCCAAGTTGCTTCTTCAAACTTTTGGTTTTGCCACAACACCTTTATGATGGGCATTGTCTTATTTCATAGAACTTTTTCTCTACGATCTAAGATCTTCACTGGTTGCTCCTCATAAGAAATATCATCCTCTAACTATACCACCTCAGAAGAGAGTACATGTGAAGGGTACGGTATGTACTTCCTTAAGAGGGATACATGAAAGAAATCATCTACTTTGTCCATGGTGGGTGGAAGTGCTAGTCGATAGGCCACAGCCCTGACACGATCAAGAATCTCGAAGGGGGCGATGTACCTTGGACTTAACTTACCTTTCTTTCCAAAACTCATGACCTTCTTCCATGGAGATATGCGTAGAAAAACCATGTCTCCAACTTTAAACTCAAGGTCTCATTAACGATTATCTACATAACTCTTTTGTCGACTCTGGGCTGCCTTGATATGCTGCTGAATGGTTTTCACCTTCTCCACCATTTCCTCGACCATTTCTGGTCCAAACAGCTTACGTTCACCGACCTCATCCCAACACGCCGGTGTTCTGCACCTTTTCCCATAAAGGGATTAATATGGTGTCATTTGGATGCTCGAGTGGAAACTATTATTATAAGAGAACTCAACCAGAGAAAGATGTTGATCCCATCCTCCTTTAAAGTCCATTTAGCATGCTCTCAACATGTCCTCAAGTGTTTGGATAGTCCACTCGGATTGGCCATCAGTTTGAGGATGATAGGTCGTATTGAATTTCAGTTCAGTATCCAGAGCATGTTGAAGACTCTTCCAATTCTTAGAGGTGAATCTTGGATCTCGGTCAGACATAATAGATACTGGTACTCCATGCAGCCTTACCACTTCCCTGATATATATCTGTGCCAATTGATCCAATGATAAATCTTCCCGAATAGCAATGAAGTGTGCAGTCTTTGTAAGACGATCCACCACAACCCAGATTGCATTGTTTCCTTTGGATTTCCTCGGAAGTCCAGTGAAAAAGTCCATGGTGATGTTCTCCCATTTCCATTCTGGTATGGGCAATGGTTGCATCATCCCCTTAGACTTATCCCTCTCTTCCTTCACTTGCTGGCACACCAGGCACTTTGATGTATATACAACGATCTCCTTCTTCATATTATCCCACCAAAAATTTTCTCAGAGATCTCAATACATCTTTGTGATCCCTGGGTGAATAGAGAAATTTGAACTATGTGCATCATCCAAAAGTTCCTTCTTCAGCTCAGGACTTGACAGAACACATAGTCTTTTCCCAAATCGCACAATTCCTTCTTCATTAACATTAAACTCCAAGGATTTCCCTTTTTCGATAGCTTCCACTTTTTCTTGAATTCCCACATCATCCTTTTGAGTATCCTTTAACCTTTCCAAAAGAGACGGTTGAGAAATAATTTGTAAAAGGATTGATGATGTTCCCTTCTTTATGATTCCCATGTCCATCTTCATAAAGTCTAAGAAGATTGGGTCCTTCTCAATTCTCATCATTAATAGAATTGTTGGGTCCTTTCTACTTAGGGCATCTGCCACCTTGTTCGCTTTCCCAAGGTGGTAATGTATTGAACAGTCATAATCCTTGATGATATCTATCTATCTTCTCTGGCGCATATTAATATCTTTCTATGTAAATATATATTTAAGACTCTTGTGGTCAGTATATATCTCACATTTCTCCCCATAGAGATAATGCTACCAGATTTTCAAGGAAAAGATCACCGCCGCCAACTCCAGATCATGCGTTGGATAGTTTCGCTCATGGATTTTCAACTGTCTTGAGGTATAGGATATCACTTTATCATTATGCATCAGCACACAGCCTAAGCCCTTCTTCAAAGCATCACTGAATATCACAAAAGGTTACCCACTTGTGGGTAAAGTGAGCACGGGCGCAGTGATAAGACTCTTTTTCAACTCCTTGAAGCTTTCTTCGCATTCATCACTCCAAACAAACTTTACTCCCTTTCGATTTAGCTTGGTAAAAGGGTTGGAAAATCATGATAAATTTCTCACAAATCGTCGATAATATCCAGCTAACCCCAAGAAGCTATGGATATCCGTTACTGATGTTGGCCTCGTTCATCCCTCAATTGCATCTGTTTTGGAGGGATCCACAAATATCCCATTTCTTGTGATGATATGGCCCAAGAATGATACCACCTTCAACCAGAACTCACACTTGTTGTACTTTTTATAGAGCTTCTCCTTGCGCAAAGTATCTAGTACAGTTCTTAAATTCTCCTCATGATCCTCCTTGGTTTTGGAGTATATTAGAATATCATCTATAAAGACTACCACAAATTTGTCAAGGTAATCTCAAAAGACTTTATTCATCAAGTCTATGAAGATTTCTAGAGCATTAGTGAGTCCTAAAGGCATTACTATGAATTCATAGTTCCCGTATCTTGTACGAAAAGAAGTCTTGGGGACATCTTCCTTCTTCACCCTTACTTGATAATATCCTGACCGCAAATCTACCTTGGAGAAGTATTTTGCTCCACGCAGTTGATTGAACAAGTCATCGATCCGTGGCAGAGGATACTTGTTCTTTATCATGATTTTTTTAAGTTCAATATAATCTATGTAAAGCCGCATTGACCCATCCTTCTTCTTGACGAACAGGACTAGTGCACCCCATGGTGAAGCACTTGGCCGTATAAACCCTTTATCCAGATTCTATTGTAGTTGTTTCTTAATCTCTTCAAGATCCACGATGGCCATTCTATATGGAGTCTTGGATATTGGTAGTGCCCCTGGTATAAGTTCAATTGAGAATTCAACGTCTCTTTTAGGAGGAAGACCATGCAGTTCCTCGGGAAACACGTCAGAAAATTACCTCACAATAGGAATTTCTTCAAGGATGGTTTCTTCCTTGGACTCAATCATCTAAGCCAGATACGCATGCTCATAGGGCAGTAATATCCATGCTTGAGATGATGGAGCCAAAGGAGATTCATCTTCCTCCTTACACTTGTAAAGAATTGGGGGTCGATTCTCCATATAGAGTGTGATTTCCCTCTCCTGACAATTTATGTTGGCTCTATATAAGGAAAGCCAATCCATGCCAAGAATTCCATTAAATTCCACTAGAGGGAGTATGACAAGGTTCTCTGGGAAATTCAATCCACAGATTATGACAAGGGAGGATTTATATTCATGGGGTGCAATGATTGCCCCATTTTCTGTACTCACCAACATCTTCACTTCCATGATTTTTGGTGGTGTTGGGATTGTTCTATTAAACTTTATAGATATAAAATAATGTGTAGAACCTGAATCAAAAAAGTAAGTTCTCTATTCTTGAATGAATAACTAGCATACCTGTCACCACTTCGTTTTCGGGGTTCACTTCGGAAGAATTGATGGAAAAAGCTCTTCCTTGTTGCCTTGGAGGTTTTTGGTTGCCTCCGAAAACCCTTGGATTAGGGAATTTATTTGAAAAATGCCCTGGTTCTTTGCAGTTATAGCAATGAACAACGTGTTGAGGTTCAAATGGAGTGTTCCTCTCTTCTGTCGCAGCCGCGGGTCTTTCTTGCTGACAGTTAACATATAGGTGCCCTTCTCTTCCACACCTAAAGCATTTCCTCGTCCCCTTGAGGCAATTTCCAGGGTGCTTCTTCCCACACTTTTGGAAAGTGGGGTTCTGGATCTTCTTAGCACCATTGGATTTATCCATCAGACCGCCAGTATTGAAGTCCACCTTACACTTCTTGTCCCCATGATAACCTTGTGATTCTCCGATCTCCATTTCGACCTTGAGGGCACATTGGACAATTTCCTTATAGTTGTCGAAGTCACGGATCGCTAATGTTTTTCGTAGGCTAGGCTTCATCCCACTAAAGAAGCGGTCAACCTTGTATTCGGGGGTAACGACAAAGTCGGAAGCGTATCGTGCAAGACATGTGAAGTTTTCCTCATACGCTCCAACATATTCTTTGTATTTTTGCTTGAGGTAAAGGAAGTCCCTTTCCATATTAAGCTGGAGGGTGCGCGGAAAATATTTATCGAAAAACATCTTCTAAAAATCCTTCCATTCCAACGCCTCGATCTCCTCCTTAGGCTTCGTATTTTTTATCAACGTCCACCATTGATCAGCTTCACCCTCCATACGATAAGCTGTCAGGAGAACCTTCTCTTTTTCAGAACATTGAAGGATGGGGAAGATCTTTTCAATGGAGTTGATCCATTGTTCAGCGATCGTGGGATTAGATGATCCACTAAAAGTAGGAGGCCTTTTTCTCATGAAGCTCTTGATAGCGACTTGTTCCTTCTTAGGGGGGTTTGGACATTTCTATTGACCTGTGTTTCTATTCAAATCTTGAGTTAGCTGAGAGAGAATCGTGACAAAGTTCGCGATTCCTGCTCCCATTGGATTGGGCATCTCATTAGTACAGTCATCACACTGATCTTCACATCGGTTGTTAGCCCGAGTCCTCCTATTACCGGCCATTGGATGGAATAAAAGGAATGTTAGGGGGTAACACATAAAGGGAAATCCAAAGACAAAAGTTGATGACTTATAAATAAACTTTTATTTCCTTAACTCATGAGTCTATAGGCTTCAATCTAGGATTTTCATGATCTACTTTCTAACATATATTCTTAGGGGAATTTTTTTAATTCCCTTAATAAGGGTTCATACTAAGCTTATGAATTTATCAAAACATATCCCCTAGGAGTGTCGTAAACAAGAGTACAGCAAGTTCCATTGTCGTGCACCAGTTCCCGTTCAAGTCTATCTCAAAGCAGTGTTTTCGGGTTTTACCCCTAGGATATATATGTGCCAGAGCCGCCTCTACCTACTCATATCCAGACAGGGATGTATTTTCTTGATAAACCACTCACTCAGTACTTACCAAAACTTAGGGATGTTTTTATTATACTTAGTCTTGTCTCTAAGGCTTTACTGGGGTTTTCTAATCCTAATCCCAAAAAATAACTAAACATATGCCTCTGATACCAACTGTGACAACCCTGCTTTTATTACAAACTTAAACATGATTTATTACATAAACTATTCACTTGATACAACATGGAAGATCGAGAGGTCTAGTGTCTTTGGGGATTAGGATCATTACATAACAACGTCAAACATGAAATACAACATCTTTATTGAAAACTTACTTTACATGACCACTACATTCCCTCGTACTTAGCATTGCATGGGATAACCTGAGGACATGCATAAGAAAACGGGTGAGCTATAAAGTCGAGTAAGGGAATAAACATGGAATACATGAGGAGTAAAATACATGTTAGACAATAGGCATATCAATAGAGCACAAGAAAAACATGAACAAAAAGGCATGATAAATCATGATAATCATAACATGGAAATGTGGAAACAACACTTAACATGGAATTAGCATAATCCAAGGATCATTGCACATAGAGCATGAGTAAATTCTCATTGCACATGAATCACGAGTAAACCCTCATTGCACTTGAATTAGCAAGAGTCAACACTCGTTGCACATGACGTATCATGATACTATACTTTACCCAATGCATTGGAGCACTATAAGGGCGCACCCTTCTTAAACATTTCATTTCATGCATAAGTGTGTCACATGGATCATAAAACATGGATTCATAAAACATAATCATTTATTCCACGATAAAGGAATGTGGAATTCATACATGAAACTTTATAATAAATAAGTAAATGTGCATAAAGGTGAATACCCTTGATGGAGAAATGGGCATGGTATTCACTACACAATGGCATTGTCTTAGAAAATTTGTGTGATTTCGGCAGCGTAACGGTGTGACATAAGAATTCATAAAAATGGTTGATGAGAGAGAAAGGGGTTCCTCATCATATTTACAAGAAATGGATAGTAAGGGGGTTATATAGATACATGTCCCAACAATTGTAATGGAATTTAGATTCATGATACAAAATTATTGCTTGAATGTAAATGAGGAGAGAGAAGTTCCTTTTGGAATTTCGGCATAGTAACGGGTGTACATATGAGGAATTTAATGAGAGAGAAAGGGGTCTCCCATCATTCAAACAATAAAAGGGCAGTATGGGGGAGGTGCGAAACCATACCCCAACATTTATAATTGAAATTAAAAGGGCATAACAATATTAAGAAAATTGGACAAAAATGAGAAAGGAAGAAAAACCCTTACTTGGAAGTGTGCTTCTAAGGCTTGAGAGAGGCTTGAGAGAGGATTATTGGGAGCTTGGGGCACCTTGGGGGGATTCTAGAGAGAGTAGGGCAGAGGTTGGATGAACTCCAAAGGCTTTGAGTGAGGAGGAAGTAGGATCTTGGGTGGGTTTATATAGGAAAGGTGAGTGAATTCTTTATTATTTAGGTTTGGGACCCCTTACATTAAACTAATCCAAACCACAAATCAGCTCATGGTTTTTGCCCATGGTTTTTTGGAAAAGTGAAGAGCAAAAAAATATTTTCTAAGGCCCAAGTCTGAACTTCTTAAAATAATGGGGTTGCTTATGTGGAGGTGAGTCACACTCCCATGGAAAATAATTTAAAAAGACAAGATGTTTAATAAGTCTTGAGGGGTCCATTAATGCTTTGAAAACTAAGTCAAACAAACCCAAAATCAAATTATTTTAATGGTAAAACATATATTGGTTGAACATAAATCTTATAGTATTTTATTACATCACTATTGGGTCATTATGATGTCATAAAACACATTATATATTTAAACGGTATTTAAATTTTACCCAAAAATTTCACTGTCTCAGAAAATTATGAAAAATTCACCGTTGGATAATTTTGACGTCCTGGTTCCAGAAATATCATTTATTTTATTTAAATAATTTTCTAAATATGTTAATTTTCACTTTTAAAATAAAAAGTGACATTTATAAAAATTCACGGGTTTTGACAGAAATGGCCTTCAAACCTTAATAAAAATTATAATTGCATTCATAAAATTATATGATCATTTATATATAATAAAAGTAATTTAATAATAATAATAATATTTTATTAAAAGATTATTTAATTCAAAAATCCCTTAATTTAATAAAATAGATTTCTTAATTAAATAATAACTAAAAACACTACTTGTACTTTAAAAACTATTTACAATGTATCAATAATGACAAGAAAGTATATTCATTATTATATATAAAAATAATGTACATGAACATAGTACTAGAGATTTGTTACATAACCCCTTAAAACAGCCGCATAAGACCTAAGGGTAAGGTGTGCGATGGTGACAGACTCTTGGGGTGGCTCAGATAACATTGCTCGAGTGGTAATCTCTATCAACTTCCACTTTTCTCGTAGATGATCTCGTTCGAGCTTGACATGATGAAGTTCAGCTTGGTCTTGTTCAAGAGCGAAGCCCAAAGACGTCACCTCTTTTCTGAGCTCTGACAAATGGGCTTCGTATGGAGCAATTCTACTGGATGAGGTCATCGCTTCCTTTGTCTGAGTAGATTGGATTTGTTAAAGCCCTATATTTATACTAATCATGTGATCACTGTTCAACGACTATAAAAGCGACGGTCACAATTCTTAACATAAAACCAAAGAAGTTGACATTTTATATAAACATTTTACATAAAGAGACATTTAATTAGATCAAGAGGGATTTCCATTAATGAAACTTTGGGTCGTTACACCATCGACCAAACCTGGACTCAAAATTCCTATCATGATGAATCATCACTCTTGCACCTCATTAGGTGTTCAGATCACACCCATCACTACGGGGAAAATAGATTTTTGCGACGGTCTATTTGCGACGGGATTAATTCATGTCGTAAATAGTCCACCCCAGAGGTTATTTGCGATGGGGGGATTCCCCCGTCGCAAATAGTGCGTCGGTCGGAGGGTATTTGCGAAGGGACCCGTCGCAAATACCGGCAGCGGTAAATAGGTTTTTTGCGACGGGATGTTGTCCCATCGCAAAAAGTGTGTCGGCAGGCAACTATTTGCGACAGGTTCCGTCGCAAATACCCTTTTAACCGCTGATAATAATCAATGTGGGCAAAGGTATTGGCGACGAGATACCCGTCACAAATAGTACCGTCACAACTGATCTAACCTATATATACCCCTCATCTGTTTTTCCTACTCTACCCCTCAATTCTCACTTTCTCTCCCTCTCTAAACTCTACTTTTAGAGTGAAAATTTCTCTGAGTTACTTTTTTTTACGAAGAAGTTGTGAAGTCGTCTACATCAATAAGAGATCAAGTTTAAAGGTATTTATACTTTATTTAATTTAGTATTTATTTCATTTTTTAATGTTAATTTTAATTATTGTTGATTAGTTGTAATTAAATTAGATTTAAATTGTTTTGTTATCAATATCTATTTGTAATAATAAATTGAAATTATGAGTACTAATTCTTAATAATTAGTAATAATTAATAATTATTAACGATAATTAGTATTGTATATAAATAATTAGCGGTAATTAGTAATTAGTAGCTGTAATTTGTAGTTATTAAGAGTAATTAATGCTAATTAGTAATAATTAGGGGTAATTAGTAATAATTAGGGGTAATTAGTAATAATTAGGGCTAATTAGTAATAATTAGCGGTAAATAGTAATAATTAGTAATAAATTGTAATAATTAGTAATAATTAGTAATAATTAGTAATAAATAGTAATAATTAGTAATAATTAGTAATAAATAGTAATAATTAGTAATAAATAAGAATAATTAGTAATAAATAGTAATAAATAGGAATAAATAAGAATAATTGGTAATAAATATGAATAAATTGGAATAAATAGTAGTAAATAGGAATAAAGAGGAATAAATAGGAATAAATAGAAATAAATAGTAATAAATATGAATAAATAGGAATAAATAGTAATAAATAAGAATAATTAGTAATAATTAGTAATAATTAATAATAATTAGTAATAAATAGGAATAAATAGGAATAAATATAAATAAATAGGAATAATTAGTAATAATTAGGAATAATTAGTAATAAATAGGAATAAATAGGAATAATTAGTAATAAATAGAAATAAATAGTAATAAATAGAAATAAATAGAAATAAATAGTACTAAATAGTACTAAATAGTAATAATTATTAATAATTAGTAATAATTAGTAATAAATAGTATTAAATAGTAATAAATATGAATGAATAGGAATAATTAGTAATAATTAATAATAAATATGAATAACTAGTAATAAATATGAATAAATAGGAATAATTAGGAATAATTAGTAATAAATAGGAATAAATAGGAATAATTAGTAATAAATAGGAATAAATAGGAATAATTAGTAATAAATTGGAATAATTAGTAATAAATGGGAATAATTAGAAATAAATAATAATAATTAGTAATAAATAATTAGTAATAATTAGTAATAATTAGTAATAAAATGTAATAAATGGGAATAAAATGTAATAAATAGGAATAAATAGAAATAAATAGGAATAATTAGTAATAATGAGTAATAATTAGTAATAAAATGTAATAAATAGGAATAATTAGGAATAAATAGGAATAATTAGTACTAATTAGGAATAATTAGTAATAATTAAGAATAATTCGTAATAATTAGTAATAATTAGTAATAATTAGTAATAATTAGTAATAATTAGTAATAATTAGTAATAATTAGTAATAATTAGTAATAATTAGGAATAATTAGAAATTAATAGTAATAATTAGTACTAATTAGAAGTAAATAGTAGTAATTAGTAGTAATTAGTAATAATTAGTAATAAATAATAATAATGAGTAATAAACAGGAATAAACAGGAATAAAGATGAATAAAGAGGAATAATTATGAATAAACAGGAATAATTATGAATAAACAGGAATGAATAGGAATAATTAGTAATAATTAGTAATAATTAGTAATAATTGGTAATAATTAGTAATAATTAGTAATAATTAGTAACAATTAGTAATAATTAGTAAAAATAATACTAAATAGTTATAATTAGTACTAAATAGTAATAAATAGTACTAAATAGTAATAAATAGGAATAAATAGAAATAATTGGGAATAATTAAAAATAATTAGGAATAATTAAGAATAATTAGGAATAATTAGGAATAATTAGGAATAATTAGGAATAAATAGGAATAATTAGGAATAAATAGTAATAAATAGTAATAATTAGGAATAAATAAGAATAAATAGTAATAAATAGTAATAAATAGGAATAATTAGTAATAATTAGTAATAATTAGTAATAAGTAGTAATAATTAGTAATAAATAGTAATAATTAGTAATAATTAGTAATAAATAGTAATAAATTGTAATAAATTGTGATAAATAGTAATAAATAGTAATAATTAGTAATAAATAGTAATAATTTGTAATAAATAGTAATAAATAGCAACAAATAGTAATAATTAGTAATAATTAGTAATAATTAGTAATAAATAGTAATAAATAGTAATAATTAGTAATAAATAGTAATAAATAGGAATAAATTGTAATAATTAGGAATAAATTGTGATAAATAGGAATAAATAGGAATAAATAGGAATAAATAGTAATAATTAGTAACAATTAGTAAGAAATAGTAACAATTAATAAAAATTAGTAATAATTAGTAACAATTAATAACAATTAGTAACAAATGTGAACAAATAGTAACAAATAGGAATAAATAGTAACAAATAGGAACAAATAGTAACAAATAGTAAAAAATAGGAATACTTAGGAACAAATAGTAACAAATAGAAATACTTAGGAATACTTAGGAATAGTTAGGAATAGTTAGGAATAATTAGGAATACTTAGGAATAGTTAGGAATAGTTAGGAATAGTTAGGAATAGTTAAGAATACTTAGGAATAATTAGGAATAATTAATAATAAAATCAATTGTAATAAATTGTAATAACTTGTAATAAATTGGTACAATTTCGAGTGGATTAGCGGCACTCCTTTTGCTCGATGACTCTTCTCCTTTCAACTTTCACCAACTCAAAACATTATGAAAAGTATGCTTCTATGTATGCATATCCAATCTCGTATGCATGAGTTTGAATATGAATTTGTAGGACCACATTTTTTATAAAGTTTTTAGGTGGTGAAAGTTGCAAGAAGATGATTCATCGACGAAAAGGGGGCTCTTTTGTCTGACGCCTCATTTACTTGCAACTTTCACACACTAAAATCAAAATGAAGAATCTGCTATAAGGTACGCTTATAAATTCTCATATGCATGAGAATGAAGATGTGTACCTCCAAGAAGATTCTTCATTGTGATTTCAGTGTGAGA
The DNA here is from genome assembly GCA_963277665.1 of Viscum album. Taxonomy (NCBI): domain Eukaryota; kingdom Viridiplantae; phylum Streptophyta; class Magnoliopsida; order Santalales; family Viscaceae; genus Viscum; species Viscum album. Next base: position 280,208,965 of record OY728127.1, read on the forward strand.
AATTTGTAAGTAAATGAGACGTCGGACAAAAGAGTAGTCGTCAATCCACTGGAAATTGTGTCACCCGTAAATAATGGTAATTATTAAGAAGTAGTTTTAATTATTTATATTCTTTTTTTAGATAGTATTTTTATAATTTCAAATTATTCAAAAATTGTAATGATTTTATATTTTGTAGAAAAATATGGAACAAGGAAGTCAACAACAGTCATTATTAGATGATCGTGCTTGGATAAATCAGTGCAGAAATCTAAATGGTTCTGGTTTAAATATTGTATATATTGAGGGTGTCGAAGCTTTCTTATCATTTGCATTATCAAAACCATAATATGTTTTAGAAGAAAAAATTAAGTGTCCTTATAAAAAATGTGCTCTGAGAATGTTTGACACATTTGATAAGGTTGGGGGAAATCTCTTAATGTTTGGTTTTTAACTAGATTATGTTTTTTGGTATCAACACGGTGAAAGTAGTTCTAGAGAAGATGCTAATAACTTGATTCTAGATCCATCACGGTTTAAAAATTTAGTACATGATTTTGCAGGTCCATTTGTTTAACAAATTAAAACTCAAGATGATGTTGATTTAACTCATGAGTTGGCACCATCTGAATTTTATGAGTTGTTGTGGTCTGATGAGGATGCATTATATCCTAGTTGCAAGATAAGAAAATTAGAAGCGGTTGCAATATTTATGGCTATTAAATCAGATAATGCAATGTCAAACAACTGTTTTGATCAGATATTTTCTTTGGTTAAAACACTGTTACTTGAAGGAAATGTGTTGTCTGCAAATTACTATGAGAGCAAGAGGCTAGTTCGTAATCTGGGCCTTAGTTATCAGAAGATTCATGCATGTGAAAATGATTGCATCTTATATTCTAGTGAAAATGAGTTATTAGATAGTTGTCTCACATGTGGAAAATTGAGGTATAAAGAAGCTCAACCAAGGAAGTCTAGATCGATTCATGTAAAACAGTTGAGATATTTCCCCCTTACACTTAGGTTGTAGCATTTATTTATGACTCTGAACACAGCGTCAATGATTTCATGGCACAAAACGAAGATTTCAACTGATAAAATATTGAATCATCCATTTGATGGTGATTCATGGAAATATTTTGACTGTCTGCATCTGTATTTTTCTTTAGAAGCCCAAAATGTGTGATTGGGTCTTTCTACTGATGGTTTTTGTCCATTTGGTTCTTATGGTAGTCGGTATTCATGTTGGCCTATCTTTATAACTCCGTACAATTTACCTCCATGGATGTTGATGAAGGAGCCCTATATCTTTTTGACCTTATTAATCCTAGGACATTCGAAAATAATATTGATGTCTATTTGAAACCATTGATTGATGAGTTAAATTCATTGTGAAGTAATAGTGTTAGTACATATGATGTTACTGTGAAACAAAATTTCATATTAAAATATGCATTGATGTGGATTATTAGTGACTTTACAGCATATGGCATGTTATATGGCTAGAGTACACATGGTCTGAAATCATGTCCTTACTGTACGAATGAAAACAAAGCCTTTATGCTCGTTAATGGAGAAAACCTTGCTATTTTGACTGTCATCACATATTTCTTCCAACCGATCATCCTTTTTAGAGGAACAAATCTCATTTCAGAAAAGGCACAATTGAAAGGGATGAACCTCCAAAAATGATCTCAGATATAGAGTTAAAATCAGTTGTATTTTCATTACCTCCCATCAAAATTGGGCCAACAGTAAACCAACAGAAAATTCATGGCTTTGGGAAAGAACATAATTGGATAAAATTGAGCATTTTTTGGGATCTTCCATATTGGTCTGATTTGTTGGTCCGCCACATGTTGGATGTCATGAATATTGAGAAGAACTGTTTTGATAACTTATTTCATACAGTTTTGGATACACCAGGTAATACCAAAGATATTCTAAAGGCATGATTAGATCTTGCCCAAATTTGTAGGCGACCAGAACTTGAACAATTTGAAAATGTTAGATCACAATGGTTAATGAAGCCAAAATCAGATTATACACTGTCCAAAGAGAGTCGCTTATTATTTTTTCATTGTATTATAGATTTCAGACTTCTAGATTTCTATGCTTCCAATTTGGGAAGATGTGTTAAGAATGGTCATATTACAGGATTAAAAAGTCATGATTTTCATGTTATAATGGAAAGACTTATGCCAATTAGATTCATAGGTTTTTTGAATTTTATTATTTGGGATTCGATAACAGACATACCATATTTTTTTCAAGACATTTGGGCAGCGACAACAGACTACAATGTGCTAAGAAAACTGGAAGAAGATGTTTCTGTAATTATATGTAAACTGGAAAAAATCTTTCCGCTGACTTTCTTTGACTCAATAGAACATTTTATATTACATTTTCCACATGAAGCTAAATGTGTAGGTCCATTACAGTTTCTATGGATGTACCCATGTGAGAGATGCATGTAGAAATTGAAGAAAAAAGTACGTAACAAAGCATCAGTTGAAGGCTCAATTTTTGAAGCTTATTTTCAAGAGGAAATTTCTTTTTTCTGTTCTCGTTATTTTTAATCTGAGTATCCCTCAAAACAAAACTACATGGGATGGAACGAGGGGAATGTTAATGACGAAATGGACAATCAATTGTCAGTTTTTAATCTTCCAAATCTTGGTTTTGGTGGAGTTCATGAACGATGGATTTCAAATGATGAACATCATAGATCTCATACATATGTTTTGCTCAACTATGAAGAAATGACCTCATTTGTAATGTGATTGCTTCTATAACTTATTCTATAATTTATGTTACAGTATGTAAACTTATTTTATTTTTAGGTTATATGATAATCATATCAAGAAACAACTTCCACAAATTACAGTAGAAGCTCTTGAAGAATGCAGACAAAAAAAATTCTCAATGGTTTCAAAAACTGGTAACATAAATTATTAATGGTTTAATATCAATTAAGTTTATTATGTATTATATTGATAATTGTTTTAAAAAAATTTAGGTGTCTCAACATGCTGATAAAATTGATAAGAGACTGTGTATATTGAGTAACCCACCATCCAAAATGTTTAAATATTATAATGCATATGTGGAGAATGGTTTTCAATTTCATACACATGCATATGGGGAATCAAAAAAACAATGAATATTGGAGTTTTCTTGAGAGTATCGTATCATAGAGAAACTAAAGCTGACTTTTACAGCATTCTAAATGAAATTATTGAGATGTGTTTGTCACGACCTGTCCTCGGGGCCCGTTCCGTGACTACCCCAAGCTTGCCTTCCATAGGCCAGGGGCTAGAGACTAGCACCAAAGGCGAAAATCCCGATAACTGGGAAGGCATTGCCTTTATAAAAGTAAACAAAACACCATAGAGTACAAGCGGAAGTAAAACACTAAGTACAAAGAGAAGTGCTGAAAGGTAAATGGGCCAGAATACAAACCCAAATGAAAGTACAACTACAACTAAACAAAGTACAACAGAAAAATACAACAGATAGAAGAACGGAAGCGGCTCCTGGGTCGTCCACCACGGATCCTACCTGTGTGACAGTGCAGACCCGTGGTACTCGTCTGGAGAGTACCTCAGCAGGCTACTAGGGGGTGTGCACTACTGTGTTTGGGTGGCATACCCTGGCGGGAAGCACTACTGTGTTTGGGTGGCTGACCCGCGGTACTCGACGGGAGGAGTACCTCAGCAGTCTTAGGTTAGTGATCAGTACCTCGGAGTCGTGACAGGACCACTGTACACTCTAGAGACGGATATCTTCAGCAGTTACAGTTTCGATAATGAAAATCCTGGTTTGACCTGAGACTTTTGACCTTTGTGTTTAACTCATGATTGATATGGGTCACTTGATAACTTAGGTATATGTATGGGCATATACCTGGTAGTGGTTATCCGTTGATTTCATGATCTTGGTGTTTTCCTCATGATTGAGATGGGTTACTTGATAACTTAGGTATATGCATGGGCATATACCTAAGTAGAGGTTATATGTTGAGATCTTCTTTGTGGTTATCCATATTGGATTTAGTGAGACCTTGAGGATCTCGGGGTCCCTACTGAGTATCGTTATACTCACCCCTACACGGTCTATGCCCGCACCTCGTTGTGTTGGTTGCAGACGATGGGCAGTGCTGACGGAGGTCGAGTGTTCGAGGACTGGACGGTACCCGGAGGTGGACTACACGACGAGTCAGTACCCGGAGGTGGACTACACGACGAGTCAGTATCCGTAGGTGGACTTCACGGCGAGACGACACTCGGAGGAGGTTGACGGGCGAGAGCATTATAGAGGCTATTTGTACTTACCCTTTAGGTAGGATCCGTGGTGGACGACCCAGGAGCCGCTTCCGTTCTTCCAGTTGTTGTCTTTTTCTGTTGTAATTTGTCCAGTTGTAGTTGTACTTTCATTTGGGTTTGTATTCTGGCCCATTTACCTTTCAACACTTCTCTTTGTACTTAGTGTTTTACTTCCGCTTGTACTCTGTGGTGTTTTGTTTACTTTTGTAAAGGCAATTCCTTCCCAGTTATTGGGATTTTTGCCTTTGGTGCTAGTCGTCAGCCCCTGGCCTATGGAAGGCGGGCTTGGGGTAGTCACGGCACAGGCCCCGAGGACGGGTCGTGAAAAATTGGTATCAGAGGAGTCGGTTCTACCGCAGAACTTATAACTCTGATATTTTCTTTCTGTGAAGCAATATTGTTAAGGGTACCGAGTGTGGTTTTCAGTTTAGGGAGTCCAGTGTTAGTGCGGGCGGCCGACGTATCCATACACCAGGACCCTGACAACTGATTTCCAAATTTGTCCACGAAAACACTGATTGTGTGTGTGTTTTCAAAGGTTTTCCCTTAAAACAGCTCAAACCAGGTCAGCTCACCAGGTATAATTGTTTGACCGTGTCACATTGTTTCTTTCAGGATGCCTTTTCTCGGACGACCACTACAGCCCAGAGGGATGTGCGTACTGACAGCCTGCAGAGCGACGAGGCTTCGGTACAGGGCCCTCTTGCAGTTGAGGCACCAGCAGTACTACCATACGTTGGGCCACCGATGCCACCAGCCCCAGCAGTAGGCGATGCACGCCACTTGAGTGCGCTGCACGAGTTCCAGCGCCAGAGGCCACCCAGGTTCTGGGGAGAGACGGACCCGCAGGCGGCTGAGGTTTGGCTGGAGGCTGTGGTGAGAGTCTTCAGGTTAGTAGGGACGCCTGTAGACTTCATGGTGATCTTTGCTGCCAGCCTTCTTCAGGCAGCAGCAGGCAGGTGGTGGAGCCACTTGTTCCAGTTTTGCGACGGGATGACCTTCGCATGGGAAGACTTTGAGACCTTCTTCAGGGTGGAGTTTGTGCTAGTAGCTCTACACCCCGAGCGTGTTCAGGAGCTGCTACCTTTGCTGCGTGTTTTTCGATCAGTAGTCGAGTCATATGTGGGCAGTAGACAGATGATGCAGAGGTCCAGGAGGAGCAGACCAGCAGTTGGACGATCTCGGGTTTTAGGACCGGTGGTGTAGGGCACCCGGGGTGGGGTCAGAGCCAAGCGTTCCAGAAACGGACAGTGTTACTCCTGCAGCGGGAAGGGTCACCTGGCACGTGACTGTCCGACTCCTTGTACAGTTGATCTGCAGGCTTTGGAGGAGCCACCGAGGCAGAAGCAGCGGCGGGTGCTTGAGCAACAGTCGAGCAGTGGACAAGGCAGTAGAGATCTGGGAGCAGGTGGACAGGAGCGGAACTAGTGGATACGTCCCTTGTACTTCTAGTTCCATGTTGTTGTTGTTTTCGTGTCTTTGTACTATGAGCTGCGATAATAAAAAGACACTTATCTTTGTGATGTTTGCCTTCCTGTCCTTTTGTTTGGTTGATACTGAGTGGTCCCGGTTAAAACTGTTGACTTGACCCTCACTTTCGATATTTCTACTGTAGGAGACCCAGTGAACTCACACTGATGCTGACAGTGTGACTCGACCCTTGGAGGCGAGAGTGACCGTTGGATCTCTGAGTAGTTACGTCGAGGCCTTACGAAGTCATCCATGGCATGAATACATCATTCATGTCGGGATTGATTGTATTAGGAAATGGGTGTGGTTCATCCAGGGGATGAGACCGAGTTTCTCTTTTCGGCAAAGGATAAATTTTAGCAGCTCTTCAGATCGTAGGAAAAGAAGGTGCAGATCATCCAGGAGCGGATGAAGACTGCACGGTGCAGTAAGAAACAGAAAACCGGCGCCAGTCTTAGAGACTCGAGCGTGTTAAATGTTTAAAGAGAGGAAGCTTTAAGGAGAGATGAGTCTGCGGAGCAGCAGACGTGGAGGCAGAGCTAGGAGAGCATCATGAGGTGGTGTACATCTTAACATGCTACAACCACCCTCCTTAGTTATCCCCGCCAGGATCAGGAAGCTGGAGGGCGGAGGAAGAGAGTAGTTGCATGCAGTCAAGGAGTGTGACCCAATGGATCTAAAAATGATTCAAAGGACAGTCTGTATCCACTACTAGCTGCTGTAGTAACAGACGTCGATATGAATCATTCCTTGCTTTCACAAATCTTGTTCCAGACCTAGAGTTTCTGGTAATCCGTGGACTTGACCCTCACGTCTGGAGATACCTTGGGAGGAGACTCGATAATCACACTTACGCCGACGGTGTGGTCAGACCCTCAAGGCGAGAGTTTAGGTTGGAATCTCTTGGTGGCAGCGTCGAGGCCTTACGACGTTGGTTTGAGTATGGACTAGGCAATCACAGTTCATACACGAATTGACGGTATTAGGCAAAAAGGTTGTGATTTAACTACGACGTCGGAATGGGTTTTCCTTGGTCGGCGAAAAAGGAAACCCCAGGCGGCACAGGGTAACTCAGCACAGGAGGGTGCGACCGATCACTCTTGAGTCGGTCAACCTTACCCTCGTGGCAGCAGTCATTTTTAGTTCTAGTTCTAAACAGGAGTTGGAGACCTCTGGAGTTCGAGGATGACAATCACATCCTTATATGGGTCTCACCTCGACGAGGTTTACGGAGATGTGACCAAGGCGGCAAGTTATCTCCGAGGTTCAGCGGACCTTCTTAGGTCCTCATCTGGGTAGGCGGGGTGGTTTACCGCTTGACCCATCTACCTCAGTTGGACCAGGTGCACGACGACTTCCACGTATCTCAGCAGAGGAGATACGTGCTCGACCCTTCGCATATCATTGACCATGGGGAGCTGAACGATGGCAATGGGGTGACTTTCACGGAGGTTCCAGTGGGGATCGAGGATCGACAGGGGTGGATCATATGAGAACGGTCGATTCCTTGGGTGCGCTTTCACTGGTAGTACGGGAACCTCCAAGTGAGCACATGAGAGCGGGAGGCTTAGAAGCGTTCTCAGTACCGCGTTTGTGACCCTAGTTTGTGTTAAAGCTTTACGGGGACGTAAAGACCTGAGGTGGGAGTAATGTAAAGACCCGTAAAATTCAAGGGAATTTTTTTCTTAATTTTCTTTGTAAGTTTACAAGAACTTAGTTTCTGACGGCACCTGATTTCGAGGCCCAGTGTGCCCAGAATCAATTTCTGAAGTTTAGCTCGGGTACGTTCAGTGAACGAATGAGCGGGTTTTTCTATCTTTTGAACCGGTGCTCGGAATCAAATTCTGAGGGAACCAATGGGATCGCAGCGCCGGTACTTGCTTAGAAACGCCTCTTCCGGAGTTGCGTTTTCTTGGGTGTGGTTTTTAATTTTTGGGGTTTAAGTGGAGAAAATAAAATAAAGTGGTGCGACAACTTTATTTTATTTCACTTAAAGCCGCTTAAAGCCACTTAAAGCTGCTTAAGCTGAGTTGAAGCGGATAGGGTGGAACCCAAAATATCCTACCCTCTTGATAGGATATTTGTGAGGTGGGGCCCGCACGAGCCCCACCGTTTCTTTTCCGCTAAGTAACGCACCCGCGAAAACCCCTATTAAATGAAAGTCAACTGACGCGTTTTCTAAATTCTTAACGCCCCTATTAATTGGGTGGTTAGTTCGTTGCAATTAATTCTATGAATTAATTGTTCGTTACGTATCTTTGTTTTTCAAATTCTTTAGTTGATAATAAAATAAGATGAGGACTTATTTTATTATCTGGTTGTCGTGCTAAACCTTTGGAGAATCTCTAAAGATCTTCATCCTCCTTCGCGAAGAACACGAAGAACGCGAAGAACGCGAAGAACGCCGGCCTCCGACGAAGGGCGACGAAGAACGCCAGACCCCCGGAGATCGACGTGACGCCGTGTTCCGCGACGCCGATGATTCTTCTCCCACGACGTTCTTCTGCGACGTTTCTCCTCCCGCGACAAATCTTTGATCAACTGCTTGAGGTAGAATATTTCGGAACTTTTAAATTTCCTTTGTGGATTTTATCCTTAACACATATTTAATTCATGAAATAAAAATCTGTGTGTTTTTCTTTAAACCTCGGATATCGTCGATGCGACGTCGTATACTGCGACGACGCGATGCCCTTCCGCGACGCGACAATCCTTTTCTTCCGCGACGGTCAATTCCGTGAGGAACTCGCGTCTGATGATGACGAAGGTAGGGGTCGTTTTGAAAATGTTATTACTCATGTTTGTTTTCCTCCAAGGCAAGAACGCGGACCAACCAATTTACAAGTTGGTCCGCAGATTATTATTGCGGGTCGTGGTTCATCAATTGCTGGGATTTTATGGTGTTGTTTCAATCTGCTAATGCGGTGGGTGCGGACCAACGAACAAGTCCGAACCCACCGTCCTTTGTTCTTGGTGTGTCGAATGGCGGACGACGACAAAACGGGTCGCAGAGATGATTTCCTGATTCCGCAGTGAAGAACGGGACCCGAGAGGAGCTACGGCGCAGACGGAAATAAAATCGGACCACCGGAGAAACTCCGGTGGCCTGCGGACTCCACCGGCGGCGCGGGTCGCCGACGCGGCGGCGCGGGTCGCCGACGCGGCGGCGCCGGCAGCCAGAGGCGGCGGCGCCCTAGCGCGCCGCCGGATAGAGCCTCCGCGGCTGAAGCCGCGGCAGCGGCGGCCGATCAGACCCGCGCCCGCGCGGGTCTGGTGAGACACGGGACGCGGCTCTGCCGCGTCCGCTGACCAAGCGCGGCCCCACACGGGGTTGCGGCTCCTCTTTCCGCGGGGGCAGCACGCCCTGCGGTTTCCTCGCTCGGCCGCTCGGCCGAGCCGAGCCGAGCCGACCCGCCGGTTCGGGCCGGGTCGCGCCCAGGCCGGGTCGGGACACTCCGGCCAGGCCGGGCTGGGCCGAGCCGGGCCCGGTCGGACCGGACCCGGGTCGGGTCGACCCGGTTTGGGCCGGCCCAGGGGGGGTTGGGCCGGGTCGGTCCGGGCCCAGACCCCCCGTTCCGGGACCTTTTCGGTCTTTTTCTCGTAACTTGAGCTACGGGCCTCTGAACGATGTTCCGCCAGCGGCGATGCGATCCTTGGATCGAGACGGTCGTTTTGGTATACCATACCCAAGTTTTTGGAATACTTTGTGTTCGGACGGGTTGGTTCGTACACGAAACCAACCAGGCCCTCGAAGCGGAAACGCTTATATCTTGAACTCCTGACGTCCGATTGACATGCCGTCGAATTTGATGGATTCCTCTAAGTGATACGGATCTTTTGTCTTACTTCTCTTGAGTTTTGGATGTCGTCGGAGTGCGGTCTAGTTGGTTCGCTCACGAAACCAACCGGGCCCCTGGAACGAAAAAGCCAATAACTCACAGATCGGGCGTCCGATAGACACGCCGTCTATCTCGTTGAATTCCTCATGATGAGACGGAACTTTTGGTATTCTTTTCCTGAGTTTCGGTTGCTTTTGGATAGTGGCCGGGTTGGATTGTACCCGAAATCCAACCGGGCCCCTGGAACGGAAAAGATGATATCTTTCAGACTGGACGTCCGTTTGACGAACCGTCAGTGGCGTTGGTGATCACGTTGAGAAACGGTCCCTATGAGTATACCCTATGATAGTTCGGGGTACAGTTGAGATACGGCTGGGTTGGTTCGCTCACAAAACCAATCGGGCCCCTCGGACAAAAAGGCTAATAACTCACAGAACGGGCGTCCGATTGACGCGCCGTCTGTTGCGTTGAGACCCCTATAATGAGGCGGTCCTTTGAGATACTTCTTCGTTGGAATTTGAGATACTTGGAGTATCGACCTGTAGCTCGTGGAGTGGACCCTCCTGGAGACGAGCGTGCGGAGTACGGAGACCATGTAGCCGACTGAGACTTGAGGACTACTTGACCGACTCAACTTGGAGTGAGTCGACTAGCCCATTGGACAGAGCACTACTTTGTGAGGTGCAGACCCATGGCGGATGGAGCACTACCTATGTGACAGTGCAGACCCGCGGTACTCGTCCGGAGAGTACCTCAGCAGGCTACTAGGGGGTGTGCACTACTGTGTTTGGGTGGCATACCCCGGAGGGAAGCACTGTTGTGTTTGGGTGGCTGACCCGCGGTACTCGACAGGAGGAGTACCTCAGCAGTCTTAGGTTAGTGAGCAGTACCTCGGAGTTGTGACAGGACCACTGTACACTCTAGAGACGGAGCCCTTCAGCAGTTACGGTTTCGATAATGAAAATCCTGGTTTGAGCTGAGACTTTTGACCTTTTTGTTTACCTCATGATTGAGATGGGTCACTTGATAACTTAGGTATATGTATGGGCATATACCTGGGTAGTGGTTATCCGTTGATTTCATGATCTTGGTGTTTTCCTCATGATTGAGATGGGTTACTTGATAACTTAGGTATATGCATGGGCATATACCTAAGTAGAGGTTATCTATTGAGATCTTCTTTGTGGTTATTCATGTTGGTTTTAGTGAGACCTTGAGGGTCTCGGGGTCCCTACTGAGTATCGTTATACTCACCCCTACACGGGCTATGCCCGCACCTTGTTGTGTTGGTTGCAGACGACGGGCAGTGCTGACGGAGGCTGAGTGTTCGAGGACTGGACGGTACCCGGAGGTGGACTACACGATGAGTCAGTACCCGGAGGTGGACTACACGATGAGTCAGTATCCGGAGGTGGACTTCACCGCGAGACGACACTCGGAGGAGGTTGACGGGCAAGAGCATTATGGAGGATATCTGTACCTACCCTTCAGGTAGGATCCGTGGTGGACGACCCAGGAGCCGCTTCCGTTCTTCCAGCTGTTGTCTTTTTCTGTTGTACTTTGTTCATTTGTAGTTGTACTTTCATTTGGGTTTGTATTCTGGCCCATTTACCTTTCAGCACTTCTCTTTGTACTTAGTGTTTTACTTCCGCTTGTACTCTGTGGTGTTTTGTATACTTTTATAAAGGAAATGCCTTCCTAGTTATCGGGATTTTCGCCTTTGGTGCTAGTCACCAGCCCCTGGCCTATAGAAGGCAGGCTTGGGGTAGTCACGGAACGGGCCATGAGTATGTCGTGGGAGAAGAATCGTCGGAGGAGAAACATCGCAGAAGAATGTCATGGGAGAAGAATCGTCGGTGTCGCGGAACACGGCGTCGCGTCGATCTCCGGGGGTCTGGCGTTCTTCGTCGCCCTTCGTCGGAGGCCAGCGTTCTTCGGGTTCTTCGCGTTCTTCGCATTCTTCGTGTTCTTCGTGTTCTTCGCGAAGGAGGATGAAGATCTTTAGAGATTCTCCAAAGGTTTAGCACAACAACCAGATAATAAAATAAGTCCTCATCTTATTTTATTATCAACTAAAGAATTTGAAAAACAAAGATAAGTAATGAACAATTGATTCATAGAATTAATTGCAACAAACTAACTGTCCAATTAATAGGGGCGTTAAGAATTTAGAAAACGCGTCAGTTGACTTTCATTTAATAGGGGTTTTCACGAGTGCGTTACTTAGTGGAAAAGAAACGGTGGGGCTCGTGCGGGCCCCACCTCACAAATATCCTACCAAGAGGGTAGGATATTTTGGGTTCCACCCTATCCACTTAAACTCAGCTTAAGCGGCTTTAAATGGATTTAAGTGGCTTTAATTGAAATAAAATAAAGTTGTCGCACCACTTTATTTTATTTTCTTCACTTAACCCCCAAAAATTAAAAACCACACCCGAGAAAACGCAACTCCGGAAGAGGCGTTTCTAAGCAAGTACCGGCGCTGCGATCCCATCGGTGCCCTCAGAATTTGATTCTGAGCACCGGTTCAAAAGACAGAAAAACTCGCTCGTTCGTTCACTGAACGTACCCGAGCTAAACTTCGAAAATTTATTCCGGGCACACCGGGCCTCGAAATCAGGTGCCGTCATAAACTGTATTCTTCTAAAATTAAAAAGAAAATTAAGAAAAAAATTCCCTTGAATTTTACGGGTCTTTACAGTGTTATGTAGGATAGAATTACATAATGATGTTTAAATGTTGGTGGTTGGATACTAAGAGAGTCTTGCGTGTTCATATGACTCATGGAATCATCGATATTAAATATAAAAGTATTCTTGCAGTAAATGAACCATATTTACTATCTCAACAGGAAAATAAAATTTATTACACAAAGTATTGTGCTACTTCAAGAGACCTGAGTGATTGGTGGAGCATAATAAAAATGAAATCTCGTGAAAATCAGTTTACTCAAACTAAATGTGGTTCTGTTGAAGTGGAAAGATTTTAAATTTTTCAGGAGACTACTCAAAATCCATATTTTTCACAAAGAGACGTGAATATCGACGATGACACCCCACAATTAAGGGTCGATAGTGAAGAAGATGCTAATGATGTTACAAATAAATTTGAAATGACAAGAGATGATGAAACTGAAACTCATATAGATATTGATGATGTCGAGGAGGAATATGAAGACATTGACATCGTGCGATATGAAGATGATGATGAAGGTGAACATTGACACAGTCAAATGCTTGTTATAATCATAACTAATATATATCTATATCTAATATTTATTTTCAACTATCTGCTAACAACAATCATTTTGTGTTTTATATGGAACCTGGTCTATTTCTTGAGTTAGAGGAGGCTGAGCTACCTTTGGATGAGTGGGATTTGTGATCATCTGACTCTCAGCCTACTGGCAGTTCAGGGGGTACGCAGAGGGGGCGTGGTCTTGCATGACTGATGATTCCTGACCCTATCCCCGAGTGATTTCTATGTCTTGGCATCGATCCACACACATAGAGGTATGGTAACCTGTATATTTTAGTTATCTTTTATTAATTTATTTATATATATATTAATTGTTTGATTATTTATTCTTTTTCACAATTTTGTGCATGTAGCTGTTGGACAGGGGAGTGCTATCTTGCATAATTATTTTTCTCAACCATGGATCACATGGAAATAGATTCCCATTGATTTGCAGCTCAGCATGTTCAATCATTGGCTGGTATGTAAATAAATAATATTTATTTATAAATTTATTTTATTAATAACTTGATATTATAAATTATTTGTGGGGTTTTTGGTATCCCATAGATGATAGCATGCGTGACGCTATCCATACGGAATGATAGGTGTCTATGCATGACTATTTCTATCATTTTTTATACAATTTGAGAAGGACGACCATTAAGAAAGCAGGAGTGACATAATTTGACGAGTCGTGTAGAGCCCACCAGCCAGAGTACATTTCATCTCACGTTTGGGATGGATTATGTTTACACTGGTTGGGTGGTGGATTTCAGAAGAGATCTGCAGTGGGTCGACAGAATCGGGGGAGACATGAGGTGACACATCGAGCTCGTAGTCATACATTCAGTACACATAGAGAGCATCTGGTAAGTATCTTTTTTAAATATTTTATATAAATTTAAATATAAACAGTTTATTTTATATTTCTATAGGAAGTCGAGCATCCTAATATTATGGAGTACGATGTTTATCAGAGGATGTACAGTGATCCAACCACTGGAGATATTAGAGGTGATTGCCAGCGTTAGATTGTGGTTAGTATTATTTTTTCAGTTTGATAACTAACTGCATATAATATTTTCACAATTTTAATTTCAAATTGGAATTGAAGGAGTCATATGAGGCTGCAACCTCTCAAACAGGGGTTGAGAGTCAGGATGAGACGACTGATCAGACCAGTGCCCACCATTTTAATGTGGCGGCATGGATGTCGGTGACTCAGTATGGTTTTGAGAAGGGATGAGTAGTTGGTATCGGCTCTCATTTGACTCTTGGTACTTATTATGGTACTATTGTGATGTCAATGTCTAGCTCGAGAGGAGCTCGTGGAGAGGCATCATCTTCTGCCTCGCAGTATCAGGCGCAGTTGCGAACTCAGACTGAGCTTATAGAGAGTTTGCAGAAGCAGCATGGAGAGATGCATCAGTAGCAGCAGCAGTAGCAGTACGATGTGGATAGACATTGATGGCAGTAGCAGCAACAACAACACAAGGAGAAGATGCATCGATGGCAGCAGCAGCATCACGAGCAGATGGAGTACATGTGTCGTCTGACTCGTAATTTAGGGATGAAGTTTGTTCCACCATCTCCTACAGCTCCTCCACCTCCTCCAGAAGACAACCCCCCCTAGTGATTTTTTTTATGTTAAAAACATTTCAATTTAAGATTTGTTATAATATGAACTATTTACAGTTTTTGTATTTTATATTGGTTCGAATATTGCATAATTTTTTTTATTTTTAATATTTTATTATTTATTATTAGTATTATATTTTTTAATTTTTTTTTATTTTAATAATAATAATAATAATAATAATTTATGATTTTTTTATATTTTTTGTGAATATTGAGAATTTTAATATTTTTTATTTTTTTATTATTTTAATAATATTAATATTATTTTTTCATTAATCATAATTTTATTGAGTATTTTTTTTAGTATTATATTTTTTAATGTTTTTTTTATTTTAGTAATAATAATAATAATAATATTTGATGATTTTTTTATATTTTTTTGAGAATATTAAGAATTTTAATATTTTTTATTTTTTATTTTTTTAATAATATTAATATTATTTTTTCATTAATCATAATTTTATTAAATATATATTTTTTACTTTGTTTAGTATTTGAGATGGGACCTGTTGTGACGGGAGCCCGTCACAAATAGTTTAAATATATATTTTTAAAATGGTATTTGCGATGGGCTCATCGCAAGAGGTTTATATATATATAATGTATATAATCAGAGACTTATTTGGGATGTTGTTTTCTACAACGGGCTATTTGCGATGGGACCTCGTCGCTAAATCTTATTTGTGACAGGATCTCGTCGCAATTAGTCTGTCGCAAATACCTCATATTCTAGTAGTGCATGTCACATCTAACACCCATCAAGTACTGCATCTCAGCAGATGCCCGCATTGTTCCCATGTTGCACGTGGCACCTATGAGGCCCCACATCTCATCAGATTACCAAAATTACATATGCTGCATCTAGAACCCATAAAATCCTATATCTCTTTGATGCCCAGAATCCAACACACCTCAAGGATACCCATATCACATCGATGCACAGAAGCCTATGCACCTCATCATAACCTGCATCGCATCGATTCCCATTATAAATCCCGGTGTCGCGCACCTCATATATATGTATGTATGTATGTATGTATGTATGTATGTATGTATGTATGTATGTATGTATGTATGTATGTATGTATGTATGTATGTATGTATGTATGTATGTATGTATGTATGTATGTATGTATGTATGTATGTATGTATGTATGTATGTATGTATGTATGTATGTATGTATGTATGTATGTATGTATGTATGTATGTATGTATGTATGTATGTATGTATGTATGTATGTATGTATGTATGTATGTATGTATGTATGTATGTATGTATGTATGTATGTATGTATGTATGTATGTATGTATGTATGTATGTATGTATGTATGTATGTATGTATGTATGTATGTATGTATGTATGTATGTATGTATGTATGTATGTATGTATGTATGTATGCATGTATGTATGTATGTATGTATGTATGTATGTATGTATGCATGTATGTATGTATGTATGTATGTATGTATGCATGTATGTATGTATGTATGTATGTATGTATAATGCATCCAATTTGATGTCGACCTATTAACCAACACCTCTTAGACTAAAAATACATCTCATGAACCTTGTTCATCCAAAACTAGAGATGCCTAAAAAGGTATATTCCAAAATAAAAAGATATCTAGTCATGCCTATGGAGTACCTTTGACTATAGTCGGATCCTCGGCCTACTCTACATCTAGAAGATCCACTGGATGAATCTGGCCTAAATCTCATCTACCTAAGGTCTGACCTCCCTGCGGTGTTATACCACCCACCAGCTACTGACCCCACTATTGGGTCCCACTATCCCTTCTATGACCTCCGTGTGCAGCTAAATCCTGTCTAAAAACTCCTAGCACCACTCTCAGTCCAACATCATATTCCTGAGTCTGCCTTGGTCCCTGGCTACCGGTGGTCTAAGAAGGCTTCCTACATAACCTCCAGAGATTCCCAACCAGTACACATGCTCAACACTCCTTAGGTATCTCATCACACTACTTTTGTAAATATCATGGCTTCTCGTATTGAAATTAAATCATCAAAGACCCACTCCTTGGTGGTATGCTTGAGCCTTTGGCCTGAATTCTCTACTAAGACACCTCACGACCTTTCTTCTTTCTATATCAAGCATTGCTGCTATAATATCCTAATGTTGTTACCCGGATCAAATAAGTACAGTATGTCAAATTTCCCTCCTCTATCAGTGCCTGATTTAGATCCTTAGAGAATGAGGCCAACCTAATGATGTTTAACTGCACATGAATGGCGTGTCATAAACCATCCTCAAAACACCTCACCCTTGAGGTTTCATTTCACACCATACTGGGTGAAAAGAGAGACAAGTTTGTGAAAGTAGTTATATAGTCCATGAAGAAAATATCTCTCTGTTGATGGTCCAAGAACTCCCAAGATCTCTCTACCCTTAGCATCTCCAAAAGTAAGTGCTCGAAGAAGCTAGCCTCGAAGTCCTTCCAATCTAGTCCCTCATGTCTAGCTGCCTGAACCTGTACATCCCACTAGCGTTTATCCAGTCCTCTAAGAATGTATCTCACCAACTTCACCCTTTGTCCTGGGGGTGTCTTGAGCTATTCAAAGATGTTTTTCATATCCTTGATCCAATTATCTTCTCCTTTTTGTCCACCCTCACCCTATAATAGTAGTGGGTATTCTGACTAGAACTCTAGATTCAAATACTCCATGGAAGGCCCCACTTCTTGAGCTCCCTTTTCAATCCCCTGGATGACAAAACCAAGATTTACATGAGCTTATCTTCTATCCATGGCCCAAAATCTACCATATCTTATAGCTGACCTACCTATATTAGAGCCTATACCTATAACTCATGCTCAAACTAACCCTCTGGAGCCTCAATCTGTGCACACTCTTATAACACTAAATCAATGCCCGCTTGACACTCCATCAAAAGCCATATAGGTGGAAACCAACTAAATACCAATTCCATGGTTGGACATCCATAATAACATATAGATATAATGCAGATAGGGAAACTTATAACAAGTAGTGAAATCTCACCGCCCTTACACTCCCCCATTGCAACCATGCCTCATGAAATTCGGCCTCATGGGCCCTTACCTACCTATATCAGAGCCATTTATCACATATAAATCCATCCTTGTGGACTCTCTCCTACCCAAATTGGATTTAGGTGTCACAGATCAATATGAGGTAGCTGAGTAAGATGCCACCAAAGAGGATATGTATGAAAACACTATTTAGATTCTTTATTTACATTTTAAATAGATCACACCCTATCATTATCCCTACCTACACATGTCAAAGATAAGACTAAATATACATATATCATATATCATATCACATTTCATACATATCTCATTGGAACCACATGCTTGGGTTGGCTGAGTATAATTCCACCAAAGAGAGGCTAAGCAGGAAAACACTATTTAGCTTCCTTTATTGGAACTTAAAACAACCCAACCCATCTTACAGTAATACAGATTCCCAATTAAGATTGTAAACAATTTATCATGGCATATATATATATATCATCATATATTCCTATCAAGAAATCGTAACAAGACATCTCTTTCCATACTGGGACAAGGGTCCATAATCCTCCCTTTCCATATGAGGCCAAGATTCACATATCATGATATATAATATTTACATCCAATTTATCCACTTGATGTGGGAATCATATCAATTGTAAAAAGAGAAAAGCATAACTGCAATTTCCTACCCATGGTAACTTAGTATGCCCTCATGCATGGGGCTGCATGCACCCAAATACGAGCTCTAAACCCACTTCCAACTATATCCTAGTATTAATTCTACCATATACCCAATTATAAGACCCAAAATAGGTAAAAGAAACTTCCCTAATACCATTTGTAGCACCCCAACCTGATTATCCACTCGAACAGTGTTGTGAGTTGAAGTTCCACTGGGCCTTAAGTGCGCCACCCCGTATGCCAAAGGTTTCCAAATAGTAGTGAGGGTGTAAATAGGTGATAGTGGAAAGATTATACCCTCTGGTGATAATAATAATAATATTCTATAGCTAAATATATTAGTAGAAGGAATACCATAAACAACTAGACCAGTAACCCGCCATAACAGAATCATAAAAAGAAGCAATAGTAAATAAAATAATAAATAAAAACATAACATTTGTATAATAAAACACCCCATGATACCATTTATAGAACATTCATACAAGTTAGGTCCTTCACAAGATTAAATAAATAGAAATGGTCAGTCTTGTCCAGCATTAGTATATACATATATAAGAATTTTGATACAAAATAAAGATGAAAATGGTATTCTCAAGCTGATGCAGGAACCTTCAAGGTTCCTTTCCATCCATCCCATGATAATCAATATGACCTACTCACTAAGGTC
Source organism: Viscum album (assembly GCA_963277665.1). Classification (NCBI taxonomy): domain Eukaryota; kingdom Viridiplantae; phylum Streptophyta; class Magnoliopsida; order Santalales; family Viscaceae; genus Viscum; species Viscum album. The sequence continues at coordinate 280,227,824 of OY728127.1, forward strand.
CAACTCTTGAGCTTAGTCCATTACCTTGTCATTAAAACATAAAGTCTACATGTGTCCCAAAGGGCCCATGTAGGGTGTGAGAGTAATCTCAGTATTCCACCACCAACATGTACCTAACATAAATATATGGTAAGTAAGGTGCATCTAAATATAAATAATTCAAAACATGCACATAATTTATATAACATACTTCCCTTGTGATCAATATCCATAAGGAAGTATTTATCTGCTTCATCCATCACCAAGATAATTCTAGTGGAGAGAATCCTTCACAAAAATACCAAGGCATCCCCTAAAAAATCATCCTAGGTGAACCCTCAGGTTCCACCTCTAAAAGATTCACCCCGACACCCTATACCATCAACCATGTACCGGTGTCCAAAAATTCCTACCCTAACATTGAGTACATGGTCTCTCGGACCCCTGCTCGAAATCTCCCATTGGATCGAAGCCTGAATTAGTATGGTATATTGATTTTTATCCTCTAAATAATAATCACCATCAGCTTAACATTATATGTCCTGAGAAATGGTGATATTCTTCCTCCCAAATAATCCCATCCCAACAGACACAGTATACAGTAAGCCTCAACCCTCAACTGAAGGCCTCAAGACCTTCATCTGATGGATATTCACCATCCATGTGGATTTTAATGAGAATCACCTCCAATCTCACTGATGGTTGACACTATCCTAATCTACAACTAACAAATGTCTCTACCCACATGATTGGCCAACACCACCCCATCATCTAAGTCTTATCTGTGTGCACATGACTACAACGGCGTGTCGTCCAATCATGGTGAGCGGAAATCACCAACATAATAACATAATCCACATTATCCCTACACTTCATGACATTTGTAACCATGTCACTCAACCTGATGGTAAACACCATCTCATATCATCTTAGCCATGCCTGCAACCAGATGACCTTATCATCTCAAACTGATGATCGTATTTCCCAACCTATGATCAACATCACTCATAGTTTTGGGGACTCACCCAACCTGATAAACCATGTCTCCTCATCCATATAGTTAACACCATCTAAATCCTTGGTTCATTACCATCACATTCCCATGAAACCATTACAAGCATCATAAACAATTCAATTTAAATAAATAAATACCCTCGGCCTAATCTACCCAAGGTTTGAAGCCTCTCACCAGGATCATACCATATGTAATTATGGTGGAACATTCCCATAGGCATCTCATGGGATCAATTAATTAATTTATAATTAAGAATTAAATCTAAAGGATCTATCTTGGACAACCCAATGGTGTGCTCAAGAATGCACCCTCTGAAACACCACAAAATAAAAAGTGAAATCTAGGAACACCTACCTCACATTGGTATATTCTCTCTTGTTCAATATCATCAACTAACTCGAACTAATTTATAATAAATAAGTGTTTTATATGAATGCCCTGAGAATAGGTTAAAATGGATTGCAAGGATTTAGTGCACCATATGAAGATAGAAAATAGAAGAAGAAGAAGAAAGAGGATAAAATCCCTTACTAATGTGGTTCTAACATACCCAATGATAATCTATTAGGATCTTGGATGTGGAATATGTCTCAAAGCCTAAGGAGGAGGAAGAGGATGGATCTCCTTTGCTATGTGTGTGGGTGGATAACAAAAAAGGTGAGGAGAAACATAAATAAAGGAATGGGTATTTTGGTAAATTTCCCACTTTAAGTGGTCCGTACTATTTATATAACCATGTGACAACCATGTCAAACCCACTTTCTAGAAACCACACCTTTCATGGTTGGACCATACAGTCTTCTAATTCATGTGCTAATCGTATGTGAGCCTCTATTAAAAACTACAGAATTCCCCCCACACAGTTATGCACACCCCCATGCATAGTTTTTCAAACCATGCACAGAGCCAAAGTAGGGTCTCGTGATTTCCCCTAGGAGGTTACATGATTTTTCCAAACCATTCACCTCATCCTATACACTTTGAAAAGTTGGGTTTTTTTCCTCTGATTCACCAAAAACCCACTCAAAGCCCCAAGGAACTTTACAAGAATTAAAAACCATATAAAAACAAGACCTTGGGTAAAATTAACTCTCATAATTAATATCCAAAGATCAATGAAAGAGTTTTACCACTCACCAAACTCCAAAAATTTAATTGGGTTGAGGATTTCGACCCGCTCCAAAAACTCAGGATGTTACACCTTATGATGAATTCTTTAATGTCACCAAATTCACCCAGAAATTTGATTCCTCTCCTATAGGGTTTCCTATTATAACCTCAATGGTAGAATATATTATCCTCCATCCCAACTTGTTGTTTTGGCCTTTTTGGTTTGATCTTTTTCAGTGGTTCTTTAGAGGAAATCTCATCTTTGGATATTGAAGCATCTCTATGGAATATTATGGTTCACACTTCCATTTGAGATTTATCTTTTATCATCATATGTGATCTCCTCCATTTATTCTCATTCTATATCGGGCCTCCTTTACTCTGATCTCTAGATAGCAATGGTTGTGGTGACATTGGTTTTTTGTCCATTCTCAATGATCAATGTAGGTGGGTTTGCGGACTCCCATTCTTCATATCTATTTTCAAATAGATCCATACACCTTCATCAATTTTTTCATTATTTTGAACTATATGGAGGAGTAATCTTGGTTTATGATACCAGTTCAAGATCATGTTAGATTTTAGGCTTGGATGTGAACTTATTTTGGAACATTTAGGATTTATCTGGTATGACTTTAGTGGGTGTACTCAAGGGATTTGGGCATGGATCTGGTTCTGATTCAGTAGATGAAGACAATGGAATTATGGATGAAGTTGGGAATCATATGTATTAGTTGCAAACATTGAGTAGTTTCTATTTTTGACTATCTTTGGGCATGTTTCATCTATATTCTACACTCATTTTTGGGGTTATTTTCTAGTTGGGTTGTTGATGTATTTTCAAGCATTGGTTCTTGTCTTGTTGCATTTGCTGTAGTACAGAATTTTATAGGTGTAGCTAAGTGGGAGAAATCAAAGGAGGTATGGGTGTGTTGAAACCCATCATAAAATATATTTCCTATTCTTTTTTTGGATATATGGGTTCCCTTTAATTGACTTCCTTCATAGAGTTTTCTGTTTGGTTTTGTGTTTCATTGGGTTGACATTGTAGTGAGTTCCTTACTGCTTTATCAGGTGGGAAGAACAAAATATGGATAAGTGTGACAGTACCTATCATCCAATAATCCTTCCTCATATCATTTTAGGTTAGAGGGGTTCTCTTCCTACCAGTATGAAAAAAATTATTTATAGGGGGTGACACATCATCGTCAAACAATTCCTCTATTTCATTGTCTGGTGGGGGAAACGAGTCTTTTTATGATGCATGTAATTATGTTTTCTTTTTTTAAATCATTAGAGATCAAATAATACCTTATATTCATGTTTCTTCAATGAATTTTTTCCTCTTCTGTCTTTTATGGGTTCTCTCTTTACCCATTTCTCAAAATTGGTTTCTTATTTTATGTTCAATAAAGGGGGCTTGTCCCACAACCTTTAAAAAACTTATGATGAATTATTTATTCATTGATGAATTTGAAAATATATATACATCATTCTATCATTAGGTTATAGGAATAAAGTGTAGATTCCCTATAGTGGTGATCCACACATGTACCATGAACCTCTGAGTTTCATTATAGGAATCTTCAAGTGTTAGCATGGAAGATCTTAATGCATGCATTGTTCATCCTTGTTTTCCATAAAAAACGCTTCCAAGAAGGATTCTCCTTGATATATATAGAAATGAGAGGGGTGGTGGATGAGGATCATTATTCATTCTTGAGGTAATTCTTGGATATGTTCTCTCTAGGGATAGAGATAATTCTCCTTGAGTCATGAACAACCAAATAAATGTAAACCTCCAGGGTTGGAAATAATATAATTGGGTTTAAATAGTACTAGAGTTAGAAAATAATAATAGCACATGCACCCTTATTATTTTATTAATCCCTGCAGAACCCTACATATATATTATTATTATTATTATTATTGTTGTTGTTGTTGTTATTATTATTATTATTTATTAACATGAAAAAAAACTAGATAATTAATTAAATATCATTTCTTGAATAAATTGTTTAAAATTTATTAAAATAATATTTAATATATATTATTTCTTATCAATCCTTTAAACTCGGTCTACCAATTCCCCCATCATATTTATTGGGCCTTGAATAATGAAAAATTATTTAATAAATAAATATCACTTCATTATTCTTCAATAAATAAATATTATATTCACTAAAAAGAAAATAAATATTTATTAAATATTCTACTTCTGGTCACAAAAAAATATCTCGAATAACAAGTGATAGAATATATGTAATTAAGAAAATATGAATAATTATTAAACCACATATGGGAATAATATTTATTCAATCTTTTAAAAAATAATAAATATTATTATTATTTAATTGAGGTTCTAGATACACTTATTGTGTGACCCTCTAGGCCTCTTTCTCGGTGGCATTAGGTGGATCTATCCAAAGTATAAGGTTGTCATAAAGAAAAAATCCAAGGAAACTAAAAGGAAAGAAGTTAATGTCTCAACGGAATACAAATTCATACAGATTATTATTGTGTAATATAATCCCTTTGTTATGATATCTCAAATCAAGAAGGTTCCATGATAATGTCATCAACCTATGTTCTCGGTGTCCCTTTCTTTGACTTTATGGTAATAAACTTTCCCATAGAACACCATGTAAATGGATTTATTTGCTCCATATTATTCCCATAAAATTTCATGGGATATCAACTTTCATTAAATAATATAATGTAAAAATATTTTCTTTCATTATTCATTAATGCAATATTACTCATGATGCGCCCAATGTATCTTACCTCATCGTGAACATATATCATCATGGTTTTCATAAATACATCAAATTACGTGATTAATAATATTCATTTACAATAATATTAAAGTATAAGGATCAATACACACATCCATAGATAATAATATCTAATGACACATATAAATGTAGATTTCCTTCTGGTAGATCATGTTCTCGAAATCTATTATACAAAAAATTACCAAGGGTGAAAACCATGAAAAAGTTTCTCAAAGTCCTATGAGTCTCCACCCATGATGGACTTTATCATTTGTGTCTCTCTGAATTATATCATTCATCTATAGAAAATATATTTAAGAATATTTTCATATCACTTTTGGGTTATCATCATAACAGGTAACTGTTATATGGCAGATAGTATTAGGAAATTATCACATACTATATCACATATAAAAACAAACATGATGTGATAAAAGGTTTATTAATATTAAAAGTAGTGAATACAAGTAATCATAAAGTACATTGAAGTTGGTTCTAGGTAACTAACTCCAAAAATGGTATCCTAGTAAGTATGTATATTCACATACAACATAAACACCTTATGTTTCAATATGTATACTTTGTGTTTTGAGATCCAAGTAAGGGAAAATTCCATATTATTTATGACTAAGTACATTAGTAGGATATCATGAAGTATGGAGATGAAGGTTAATAGTGAGACCAAGTTCTATTTTGATTTCATGGATCTCAACATTTCGTTTTGGTTTTGTTTATGTTAACTTGTTTTTTTTAAAAACAACCTAAGTGTGGTCCTAATTCACCTTACACAAAAAAAAATCCACATTACACCTATATTTTCATTTTAAAATGGTTTCGTTTATATTTTTAGATTTTTTAGTTTATTATATATTTTTTTTGGAAATTTTTAGATGTTGGTTAATTATTTTATTTAATTAAATAGAGTTTTATTTTTCCTAGAGGGAAATCACTCTCAATAAGTTAATTGATTATGATTAAAATAGGGTGTTTGAAGTATCATAGAATTATATCTTAAGATGACATGTTTTTTCTTGGCTTGATACATTACATGGTAGGTGTGTCCCATATGAATAACTCGCTTTTATTATGTTATTGGTACAGATTTCAAAAGAATATAATGAAAGGTGAGGTTGTTTATGTAGTTTTATGACAATTATTGGTTGAATTTTTTCTCTTTATTTTTTTAATTATGCCTTCCCAAATTTATATGTGTCACATATTGTATATATCTTGACCTATGTAAATTTTTGTGTGAGTCTCATTCATTATTCTATGTTTGCATGTTATGCATCACAATTTTCACTCTAGCATTCATTATGATTAAATATTTTGGGCCTATTTTATTTAAGATGACCTACTACATTTTATCATGTCCTTTATTTTTTAGTCATCTCATATCTAATATATAGTGTTTTACTAGGTACTATGGATTTTCCCACCATTGGATCATGTCATTTTTTCATAACTTCTTAAGATTACCTTTTTAGTTTAGAAAAAGTGTTCCCTTGTTTGATTTTGGAGTTGTGAGAAAGATTTTTGGTTCTCTTACATTCTATCATAGAATAATAATGTTAGCAAATATTATTCACATATTTATAATTATTCTTAAGATTTATTTTTTGATTCATGATAGATCATTTAATTAAATAAGGGGATTTACATCCAAGAGATTTAATTTGAAAAAATTGTAGCAAATAATATTCATGGAATCAATTAAGATATTTTTTATCAAAATTTTGAGACCCCATTAACACCTACCTAGAAACCATATAAAATTCATACAAATTATTTTCAAAAACATGTTATAGAATGAGGGAATTTATTATATTTCAATTTTTAATGTTAAAACATCACTACCTATTAATTTTTAGCATTTTTTATTTCAAAAAAAATGATAAATACCTAGAAATGATCACCCCCCCCCCAACATTAAATAATACACAATTTCATAATTATGATGAGATTTCATTCATTTTAACACATTTCACACTATCATTTCAAAAAAATACCTTCCAAACAAATGGAAGACTTCATTGCATGAAAAAGATGCTATTGGGAATCAACTAGTGTCCAAAACAGAGCTGGATTTGAGGGTATAAACCCCATGGATAAACAATTCTCCTCCATCCAAAAAATCAAAAAGAAAAAAATACCACATAGGGAAACTGTATAAAATGGCATACTTTACCAAACATATCAATACGTGAAATTCGATCTCATGATCTCACTATTGTACACAACTTTCACAACTGTCCCTTTACTGAGTCCCTAGTATCGATAAATCACATCCTTTAACAAAATTATTGGGATCTAAATATATTTTAATGTCATTATATATTATTTTTAGGTATTTATAATTTTTTATAGTTTTTATTTATTACTTTTTAAATCACGATTAATCAAGCAATTTGATTTAAAAATCAAAATGACTATGATCTTGAAAATTACTATAAAATCAATAATTGATTCGACTCGAATTGATTACAATATTGATTACTTTATAAAGTAAAACAATAAATTATCCATTATTAAATTTAATAAACTATCTGACATTTCTTCCATATTGATCTCATTTAATTTTTCCTTTTTCTCCTGCTCTGTCAGTATTTTATGCTCTAGCTTTAAGAGTTGATTTTTTATATTAACCGGTAAGTCACTGATATATGCATAAACAATGAAAAATATGATGATTATAATAAGACAATCAGTTATATGAATTCATTTTTAATAATTCCCAACTAAAAATAGATAATTAAATTGAAATTCAAGGACACGTGACACATTAATACCTAAAAATAAACAACAAATGGATATCATGGTAAAACATTTATTGTGAATTTGATTGAAATTTTTGTAAGACTGTGTTATATCAAAATACTACATTCATGTCCTTATTTTAAAAATCACAACACACTTAATTTGGAATCTTAGGGAACTTGTAGTTTTTTTATATTTTGATGTGCATAGTATAAGTTATGATTATATTTTATGATGAGCTAAATTTGATGAATTTATGTTTTGAAACATGGAGTAGTCATACTGAACCATTTAATGGAAGATAGGTTGTTTCTTCTAATTTTGTTATAAATAAACCCAATGATATAAAATATTATCATTAGAAGTTTGTTACAACTTCCTCTATAAATTGAGCCATTCTTTTAGGAATGGAAGAATTCGATAACCTTCAATTGAGTGCATGTACATCATCCCACTTCTTTTTAGAGCTTTGATTGTATTTATTTTTAGTGTGTTTACTAAGAACTTCCATGTGAGATAATTAATTTTAAAAGATCTTAGTTTTATTACTATAATCATTTTTTTATCATTGAGATTGATGAGATTCTCATGTAGAATATGTCACTTCCAGTCTTTGATATCAGCGAGGTTATACGGATATGAATCTATTTTCTTCTGAACTATTTAGATTGATTAAGTATGGTGTTGTACTTTCTATGGATCATATTGATCAAAGAGGAGTTCAGGTATAGAGATACCTAATTTTGATGGGTTTAGTCGAAGAAGTTCCTACTATGAAACTTCTACCTTTTGATGGGTTAGTAAAATAATTTCCTAGTGTAGGACATGGATAGCATAGTTTTAGTTATCAAACCTCCCACTGCTTCAAGATAAAAACTAAAATTTATCTCAATAATAAATCTTTTTATAATAATATAATTTTAAGATTATTTTAACATTTATCAAATACTTTTTGAATTATTTTTATAATGTTCTTATTTTCTTATTGTCTTGTTTATATATCAGTTATGTTATTTAACTTATTATGGTTTTATTTTCCACTGCATATTTTACTTTGATACTATTATTTTTTCAATGGATGTATCTTCCATATAACTTATTTTCTTGATTTTGAAAAAAATTAATAAAATAGATTTCTTAGACCAAGTGAAATTATATATGCTAATGAGGTATTGAAAAAAATAAAATTTAGAACAATTCGAGTGAGAAATTTTTCCAATTTCACATGGAATAAATCTCTCCAAGAATACATGATATTACATAGGAGGATATTGAGATGGTGAGTATAAATCCATGTGCTTTAGTGATGGATATATCACATATTCCATGATATGTACTAGATATGATATTTCTAGAACATACATTATTATAGAAAAAATATTAGATAAATATAGGAGAACCACGCGGTAATTGGTTAGAACTATCTAATAGTTTTTGAAACAGTTCATGGAATATGTACTTAGTATTTGGAGATGAATGAACACTAGTTATAAGGGGGTAAACTAGTATTTCTATGGATAAATATTATCTAATATCATAGTATGGATATGGTAATGGGAAAGAGTAGCTCATTTCCTATGGTATCCATATCTATAAATACTGAGCATGCTGTGGCTTCTGATGCAGCTAAAGAAATAGTATAAAATATGCAACAATTTGTTCCAATTCTTAAAATCACACCTAGTATTCCAAGTATTATCATAGTTTAAATTATGATAATCTTGTGATAATGGTACTATCCAATATGTTAGTAGATAGAGTGGAAAAGGGATGTACTCATGGATATCATCTCTTGGGGATTATTACTTAAGGATATGAAGTCTAAAATATTAGAGTAACCATGTAGGAAAATTTGGAATGCTCAATAAATAAATAAATTACTTAGAAAAGTCATGATCATATCATGTGATATCTAACAAGTTGATAATTGGAAAATTTTCTCTAGTGCAAGTGGTAGTGATATAAAAGTGGTTTCCTTGGGCCCGAATTAAGCATTAGTTATCGATTACCATATTATGTATGCAGAGAGTTATGCATAATGAATTCTTAGCATAATAATGTTGATAATTTTGTTCTAATTATTTACATGGTAGTGTCCTTAAATTATTTTCCATATCAATATGTAATAGGAGTTCCAAACAATAATGATAATTTCAATATATTATGACAATTATCTTAAACATATGTCCCATGGTCTAGATACATCATACTAAAGGGATGCAGATGATGTATGACTATCAATTATTAAGGGATAATAATCATTTATAATTCTTCTCATGAGGTTTTCACTTGGTGAACTCAAGTAGATTAGATAATGAAGACTAGCCTACTGATAGGAAAACCAAATGTATTGGGTATCATTAGTTGTTCCTATATGTGATTATATGTATTAGTGTCTTGACTTGAGATCATCAATGTGTACCATTTGATCACATACTTTGATACAAGATGAAAACCATGATATTTATTTCATTATGTGGTAGCTTATGTTGGGTTCTCCATTGGTGGTATGACATTGATTAAATGATCAAGATAGAATTTGTTACTTATGAAAGGAAGATATATCTCAGGCCTAGTTGACCAGTATGGTAGTACCTTCACTAAATCCATGGTAATGGTAGAAGTAGGTAATTCTTTCCAGTAAGGTCATAAGATAATAAATCAAGAGAGGATTATAACACAAAGTTTACATCCTAATTTATGAGATATCATGATAAAAATAGATTATATTACACATGTTAATATGAGGTTGTCATTACTATGAATAAAATTTATCTCCTTAGAGGCCTTGATGGATTTCTAGAATCTACTCCCATCCAATTAGTATTACTCACTACTATGAAGATAAGGGCCTACAGGGTCACACACAAATCGTATTCAGAAGCTTGGATAATTATAATGAATTGGAGTTTAGGACATGGTGGGCCCTATAGTAGGGTTAAGGATATGTTTGAGTTTGAAAGTTTTCAAGAAATAAATAAATTCAATACTATTTGATTCTATAATAATATGTGTTGAATTTATTTACTTAAGGTATTCTCAAGTTTTAATTGAATACAAGGAAAAAAATTTACAAATGAATGATTTATTATTAAAGGTTCATTTAATATTTAATGGGTTAATGGAGTCTATTTTATAGCTCATATTTTATCACATAATATATTTCATATGTTATTCGAATGTGATAAAATATTTCTGACATTTTTGACATGTATAATAATTTATAAGTTTTGTTAAGGAATTATTGAGAAAGTAAAGTTTATTTAGGGGGATAAAGTGGTGTTTTGGTAAGGTTAAAACTACATATTTAAGCCCTGGTGAAGTGAAAATTCATATTACTATTCATCCTATAAATTTGGGAGTTTCCTAGTCATCCCTTACACTTCCTATAAAAATTATTCAAAGATCTAATCACTTTGATCGAATAAATTCTTCCTGTATCGAAGGATCAGTGATCGTATGATCGTTATCTAATAGAATACACCATATGTTCTTCCCCCTAGAACCAAAAAATCAATTATTGACATAAAATAGTCTTTTGGAGTGTATTTGGATGATATAGAGGGTCCTAGTTTGGTTCCTTCGAGCAATGATCATCATTTATAAGAGAAACATGCATATTCCTTCAATTGAATGAGGTAAGAGTTCAATTTTATTTTTATGATTTTTCTTAATCACATAGGATCCTTGGGTGGTTATAAAGTTGTGGTGAAATTGGTGTTGATTTCATGACATTGATCGTAATGTAAAAAATTTAAATTCCATCTATTTTTATCTTCTACTTTTAGGATCAAAGAGTATATCAATGGCTATAAGAGGGAGGTGAATTGTAGTTTACAAAATCAAACTAACTAAAAACCCAAACCTACTAGTTAGTATTTATCAAAAACATATATTTTCTGATGTTTATAATTTCTATATCGAACAAATATATCTTCTGAGATATCTGAGTTTAGAAATTTTACTAAATGAAAATCTTTCTAAACAAATGCATAGAGGAAATAATAAACTTGTAGAAATAAGTAAAATAAAAAATTTACAAAGTTATAAAGTAAAACTAATAGAAACTTTATAAAAGAAATGATATTAATTTAACCTTCAGTGAAAAGGATGTAAAGAAACTTAATTTAAGGTATCCATTTTTTTAACCAAACTATAAGGTCTATCTTTTTCAATAAGAAAGTCCTCGATCACAGAGATCGTAATCAGCTCTCTCTTCCTAGCCCTGAAATCCCTTAATAAACCCTATCAGAATAACCAGCCTTCATATCCCTAGAATCCCTTGATCTAAATCCAAATCAAACACAATGAATACAAATGAAAAAGTATCTAATGAATTTACAATTCTCACTCGGATTCCATAGAACAAAAACTCTTTAAAGATTTATAAAGTGTAAGTAATAAGATATTACAGTATAGTATGCTTCATATGGGTTGATTCACAAAATAATCAGCTACCACATCCTCAAATACACCTCTATTTATAGTCACAAATCCAATGGCCATATTATATAATTCTCAGAGTTAGTTTTAATGGACTTAGATAAGATTCAACTTGACAGCTCTTCATATTTTGTGCATCTTCATCTGATGTTATTTTGACAGCATCATCACAATGTTGTAAAAGTCTTTCATCTAGTAGAAACATTTCTAACCATATGATTATAAATGTTATTATTTATATGGACTAAATTATTTTTAGTCCAATGGATCAAAATTTACTTAGTCCAATGAACCAGACTTGGTCAGTCCAATGGACTACACTCAGTTATCCCAGTAAACTAAAATTAGTCAGATAAATAAACTAAACTTAGGTATTCCAATGGACTAAAAATAGTTAGTCTAATGAAACAAACTAAGTCAATCCAATGGACCAGACTTAGTCAGTCTAATGGAATAGACATAGTCAGTCTGATTGACTAGAATTATTTAATCTGATGGAATGGACTTAGTCAATCTGATGGACTACACCTCATCAATCTGATGGACTATATATATTCAATATGATAGACTAGACTTAGTCAATCTGATTCACTATAATTATTCAATATGATGGACTAGAATTAGCAAAAAAAATATATTCTTCAGTATAGAAATATTTCTACATCGAGTAAAATAAAAAAATTTCTACAAAAAAACGTTTTAAAAAACTTGGGAAATATAAAATTAGTAAAACATAGTTTTAAGAAAGTGTGATATGATTTTCAAAACTAAGGATAGAAATTGAATAAAGTATAAATTTTGAATCAAAAATCTCCTCCTTTTTTAAAAGCACAAAACACAAAACTTAAAGTGAAAAACTAATAACTTTGAAAAACTTAAAATACCTTTATATATTTAATAAATTCATTCCACTCTTCAACTTAAAAACACTTCTCCCCCTTTCTTATCTCCCCCTATCTACATAACTCCCTTTTTTTCAAAAAAAAATTCCAAAAAATTGTTAAAAACTGGTATGATAAGAATTTCTTAAATATAAATTCTCCAATAAAATCTCCCCCAACAAATTTTCCCCCTTTGTGATTTTCAAAAATATAAAGGGGGTAGAAAGCATAGATGAAATGTTAGAAAAATAAAACTATGAGACAATTCTTTTTAAATAAAAATTCATAAAAGAATATATAAATTGAATTAAAATAAATATTATTGGAAAAATATTCAAAAAAATATGTGTAGAATGATTCATTCAATCAAATATTCAATCAATGGTTTGATTTTTATAATATTATGATTTCAAATAAAAATAATCATTTCTTATTTTGTCATTTATTTACAATGACTTTAATCTTTCTAAAGTCATATTGATTCTTATCTGACTCTACTATTGATGATTCCAACTTAGACTTATTATCCTCTAGAACTTGAAACTTTCAAACTTCTTGCTTCAAACTGATAACCTCTTCTTAAAGAAATTTGATTTTGATATTCTCTACTTTCAACTTCACAAATTATTCTTCGAGGGAAAATTTTTTTTATTCAGTTCTAAGATTTATTGACCTTGAGACTTAAAAAAATTATTTAACTAATCAATAATCTTAGAATTATCAAAAACATTAGAATAAAACTTTTCAAATGAATCAAAAATTTATAAATATGAATTCTTAACATATTCAGTTTTTCATCATGAAATTTTAAGTCTCCTTATGTCTGTTTCAACCATATAACAATTTTCTTTACCCTTTTTCTTTTTTCCTTTGAATCAACTTAGAAGGATTTGAAATCAACTTCATTTTTCATAATGGTGTCAACAAACTAATTTAACATATCTGAATTTTCTAAAACATTCAACCTTATTTTAATATACTTGAAACAGGATTCAATACTGTGAAAATACAAGATAGCATGAAAAATATTTTTCAATGCCTCATTAAAATAGGTAAATCTTATTTCAACCCTTTGATCATATTCACTGGTTGGAGAATAGGTTTAGTCCAACGAAACGTTGAAAACATGTAGATGATAAGTACCACCATCTACTTTCTTATTCTATTTCTCTTTCAAAACATTTGATACTAAACAACATAAACAGTTTTGGCTAACTCACCCTTTTCCGATAGCATTGTATGAGATTTTTGATTTTCTACTTCCTTCTTAGAAATTTGTTCTTTTTCAGAAACTTCCAACTTAGCATATTTTTTGGGTTGAGATGTGAAAGTGGAGGTGTCATAAGAACTTTATTCTTATTATTCTAAATATTCTTTTACTATTATTAAAATTATTTTTCAAAAAAAAATCTCAACTTCTCATCCCTTATTAAATCTTCTTTCCTGTATTTCTTCACACTTTCTTGAAATTTTTCTCCAACACATTCTGAAATAGATTTTTCAACTTCCAAAACTTTAATTTTTCCTTTCTAAATATATATATAGAAACTTTTGAAGTTCTAACCTGTTTTATGTATGATGTAATAGGTTGAGAAACATCGAACAATGGATGTATCAGTTGAATAAACGAAAATGGAGAAATAAAAAGAGCTCATTACTGATTAGAAACATATAATTATCCATGATCTAATTCCACTCTATTCATAAGACTTTAAACAACTTTAGTTTCATCAAAAAAATTACTTCTTATTCTTCTATTCATCCTTTAAAACTTCCAGAGTCTTCTCCTTCAAAGCTAATTCCTCTGCCTTATCAAGACCAATCTTCAGATCACCAAGTTTCTTTTCATATTTTCACTTCATCAACTCCTTATACACCTCATTAAACATTGCCTTTACTTTATTTTTTAGAATTGGTTAAAAAGAATCATATTTTATCTTTTATTGAACCTTAATCTTTAAAATATAAAATCCTACATCGGATGAATTTTTTTATGATTTTTCAACAAAATTTTTAACCTTGGGAACAAAAACCAACTTTATTTTAGAAATATTTCCTTCACTAATCAAAGAAACCTTTTATCTTGCAGAAATTTCTTGATTCTTAATTTTCATCAAAATCATAAAATTTACTAACATTTTGTTGATGAAACATGGAAATAACAAAATCCTCAACTTCATATCAATTTTATTAACTACTTCAATAGAAATAAAAACAACCTTCACTATATTAAACTTCCTTATATTTATTGGAAAATCTAACACAAAAAAATTCAAAAAAATTCAATGTATCCCTATCCCATTTTCTTGGGATAAGATAACCATACATTCAAAGAGTTATAAATATAACATCCAGTGTTAAATGATGAAATTTACTTATCTTTTCATAAGAATGAAATAAGGAATTCTCAGCCTTAGACATCTCAAAATTACTAATGTTGTATGGAAGCTTATGGGTAACTTGATATGATTCTCCTTCCGAAGGAACCTCTATTAAATCATCCACTTATTGAATATTAAACTTATATCATTCATCAAATAGATTGAAAATAATAACCTCCATATCATCATCAAAACTAAAAAACACATAGGAATAAAACTCTTTCACTATCACTGGATAGTAAAGATTAAAATATTATTTTTCAATACATACCTTTTTCTAGCCTTGAAATCTAATAACTTATTTCAGTGATGAATCATTCTAATCAAACCATGAATTTTAAATAATACTTTCCTTCACCACTTCTATATTTGAAATTTCTTTAGGAGAATTCATTTTTGAAAGACTAACAAAGAATACTAATCAAATAAAGAAAACCAATCGGATGAATGCTAAAGAATTAGATACATGAAAGATTTGACGGATGAGATTTGAGATCAATCTGAGAAATCAATGTGATATGTGGTAACCCACACTTTTATTTATTTTTTAGAAGGAGACCTTTTTACTTCTTGAAATATGATGGCTCAAAATAAAATCCATATATGATTAAACATTTAATATTTATCCTTAAAATATTAAATATGAATTCTAAACTCTTAATGGTTTTTATTAAAAAATTATTTTTTGGTTGAAAAACTTGTCGAGAAATATTTTGTAAAATATTTTATAAAATAGAAACGTTATAAACAAAAAAAATAAAAAAATATAGTAAAGACTAAATATTATAAATTATATCTCAGAGTAAAAAATGTGACTTTCTATGAGAATTTTTTTTGGTAATTGTTTGTCTTTTTTTTGAAATAAATTTTGTTCGATAAAACAAAATTTGGAAAAAATAAAAATATAAAAACTAAAGTTTCTAAAAAAACTAAAAAATTTATAAAAACAAAATTTTTAGAAAAAATTAAAAAAATTTGAAAACCCAAAGTTTTTAGAAAAACTAAAAAATTTAGAAAAAACAAAGTTTTTTGAAAAACAAAGATATATGTACTCCCCCTTTGAAACTGAGTTAATTATTATAAGGATATTGGTAAACAATAATTAGATATTAAAGACCAATTTATATTTACCATTTCTAGATTTTGTTTAATATATTCAAATCTATCATAATTTAGGGTTTTAATAAATATATTAGTAATTTTTTCATGTGTTATGATGAATTGTAAAATAATATCACCTTTTTTGTGTGTGGTATTGAAATGAATGCTTTCTTATATCTATAAGATTTTATCATGAGTGGTGTGATGGGTTTTTACTTAAAGCTATGGTGCTTGTGTTATCACACAAAATTGGATATTTACTAAAACTCAAAACAAAGTCAATGAATGTGTGTTGTAACCACAACACTTGAGCACAAAAACTTATATTTTTCACATATTCAGCTTCAATATTGGAAAATTCTATAGAATATCCATTCTTACAAGACCAAGAAACTAAATATTCTCCTAAGAAATGACAAGTTCCATATTTACTTTTCTATCCATTTTACATTCACCAAAGTCAACATATGGGGAAAAATTAAGTTAAAAATAATTTCTAGAAGAATAAAATAATACTAGATCTATATTTTTCTTAAGATAACAAAAAATTCATTTTATAGTCTTAATATGGCTGACTGAAAATTAAATTTTTATTATTCAAACACTTTTGAGGGAAAAGTGAGAAACTAATGACATCAATGACTAAAAAAATTAAAATCACCACGGTAAAAAATTTTAAGTCCAAATAACTCATTCAATCCTACACATAAGAGCCCCTACCCAGCATCAAAAACATTAAGATCAGCTTCCTCCTACTCCTCACTACTTGTAAAAGTTGTCATGTGCATGAATGCACAAGCCTGGAATTGATGGAAAAGTAATACCCTCTCAAACATCCAATTCGGAATAGCAAGGACCAGGAGAAAACCCTCTGCTCTGAACCCCATTTAGAGAAACCCCATGAAATATAACTTTCAGTGACCCACAATCCTCAGACCAGAGGTCCATAAGGAAAACACTGCCACAAAAAGAAAATCACGATGCCAAAACAGTGTCACAATCTTCATGAGTCAACCAAGACATCAAGTTGAACACCAGAAGGACCACCAAAATCAATGCAGTCAATAGTAATATCAATAATCATAGGGAAGAGACCTTCAAAAATCTGCAAGACCACCAGAATCTCAAACCAAGAAACCCACCCACCCCCCTTCGCGCCACATCGAGCTGACGCAGAGCCACCGAACCTTCACCTACCGATGCTGAGTCCAGATCCAACGCTGAGATGCCTCTATTCACCCAGATCTGAGGCTATCACCTATTGAAACCTTCACCCACTGAGACCCAAATGACGATGATGATGCCTCACCTAAGCTATTGAATCCAAAAATCAGAAGCCGGAAGCCTCCACATCGAGCAACACTAATGTTGAGATGGTGGATGCTGATGCTGAGCCATCCAAGTTAATATGGAGGAGGGTAGGGAGTGTCTCCATAGGTTTAAACCCTATACCATTCTATTGAAACAATTTTCTACCACTCAGAGTCTCCCAATCATTCCTCTAAAGATATTTTGATCAATTGGTTTCCCAAATTCATTAATATCTAAATTATTTGATGTTCTGATAAGAGTAATAATACTTTTAGTATTGTAATATCCAAATTTCTTAAGAATATATTTTATATTCTTATTTTGAGATAAAAAAGTTCATTCTGGTTTTTGTGAAATTTAAAAACCATTAAAATTAGTAATTTCACCCATCATGCTCATCTCAAACTCATATTTCATAATATCTATAAGGTAATTTGTAAGATATTTTTGAGTTGATCTAAAAATAAAGTCATTGACATAAATTTGAACAATGATAGTGTTCTTAAAAAATATTTTAATGAAAATATTTGGATTCCTATCACCCTTAATAAAAAAAATTCTAACAATAATTCAGTTAATCTATCATACTAGGCTCTATGAGCTTGTTTAAGACCATAAAGTTCCTTAGTAATTCTAAATTCATGATCTAGATATTTTTTTATTTTCAAAACAAGGGGGTTGTTCTACATAATCTCCCTCCTATACATATCCATTAAGAAATTAACATTTCACATCCATTTGAAAAAGTTTGAAATGTTGCATATTCTAAAATAATATGAATAGATTCAAGTATAGATAATGGAGTATAGGTTTCTTCATATTTTATTCCATATTGTTGATTATAACCCTTTGAAACAAGTTTATCTTTATTTCTAACTATAATTCCATTTTTATCACATTTATTTTTGAAAACCCATTTTACACCAATAATAAGAGAATCTTAGTTCATTCGACTAAATTACAAACTTGATTCCTTTTAAATTCATTGAGTTCATCTTTTATATATTTCATCCAATATTCATCACCTAAAGCCTCATTAGAAGTCTTCGGTTCAAATTTTGATAAAAATAAACAATGTTCAATTTCATTTCTTAAGGATCATCTAGTTTAAACTAGTTGATCTACATCACCAATGATATTATCACTAGAATGATTCCTAAGAATCAACTTATTCCTTTGGTTTATAAAACTCTATTCTTCAACAAAAGTTTGAAATTATTCTTGAGATAGAACTTCAAAAAAAATCTTCAGTTGTTCTCACATAAAGAGAACTTTATAACATTAGTTCAAAATCAGTTTTTGAAGTAACATAAAAATATGTGAATTGTGGTTGTTTGAAAATAAAAGGATCAGTTTATTCAAATTTTACATGAAATGTTTCCTTAATGGTACTTTTTTTATTTAAGACCCTATATGAAAAACTAGTTATATAATATCCTAGAAATATCCCTTCCTCATATTTTGGAGAAAATTTATGTAGATTATCTTTAGTATTTAGAATGAACACTTTACATCCAAAAAATTTGAAGTAATAAAGTTTTGGATTTCTTCTATACTATAACTCCAAAAGAGTTTTATTAATAAATGGAATTATTAAAACTCGATTTATAGTATATTTGGTACTTTTAATAACTTCATCCCAAAAAATAAAAACTAAGTATTCACTAAACATGGTTCTTATAATTTCTTGATGAATTCTATTTATTCTTTCAACTATGCCATTTTTGTGGAGTTATATGTACTAAAAAGTTATGTATTATACCATTTTACTATAAAAAGTTTCAAAATCGGAATTTAAAGAATATCCACCATGATCACTATGAATAGTTATAAAGGGTAGATTTTTCTCATTTTTAACACGGGCTACAAATGTTTTAAAATAGAAAAAGGCTTCCAACTTCTTTTCTAGAAAATAGATCAATGTATATCTAGTGTAGTCGTCAACTAAAACATATATATAATATTTTCCACTAATAATTCTATTTTTAATGGACCAAATAGATCCATGTGCACAAACTATAAAGCATCAAAATTTGAAACTTCACTAATATATTTAAAACTTGACTTATATTTCTTTCCAAAATGATATGGATAAAAAACTTTATAAGAATAAAACTTAAGCTCTAGTTGATCTTTAACAATTCCTTACTTTGAGAGTTTAGATAAAGTTATAACATTAAGATATCCTAATATTCTATTCCATAACCAAGATTGATCTTCCATTTCATTAAGTCAAAGTATATCTTGTCTCTTAAAGACTTATAAATTAAGTGTGTATACATTCTCATGTATGTTGTTAGAAAGAATAAATTTATCTTCTAAACATTGAATAGTACATTTATCATTCCTAAAGTTCACAAGATATCCTTTATCAAATAATTGAATTATTCTGATAATGTTTTTCTTAATACCTAAAACAACTAAAACATATGAAATTAACTCTTTTCCAAGAGAATAATGTTACATGTTCTAATAATTTTCCCTTGAGCATTTTCACCAAATGTAACTTTTAGACCTTTTATTTTAATAATATTCTTGAAAAAAATAATTATTCCTAGTCATATGTCTATAATAACCACTATATATGTATAATATATTGTTATTGTCATACTTCTTATTTTCTTGAAATTAAAAAGATTATTATTTTTGGAACCCAAACCTTCTTGGGTCCAGTATTATTAGAAAATAAAATATTTGGAATCCACATCTATCCAAATTTACTATATTGATCAGTTTTCCAAGATATTTGAGTTTATAAAAGTTTCTAAATGTAAAAATTTCTAAAAAACTGTACAATGAGAATAATAAACTTGCATAAACAAGTAAAATAAAGATTTACAAAGTTTTAAAGTAAAACTAACAAAAACTTTTTAAAATAAATAAGAAAACTTTAACCTTAAATGTAAAGGAATTCAATAACCTTGAATTAATATATCCACAGTTTTAATGAAACTATAAGGTATGTCTTTCTTCAAGAAGAAATCCCTTGATCCCAAAGATCTAAATTAGCTCTGTCTTCCTAGCCTTGGAATCCCCTGATTAGTCAGACTAGAATCAGTAGTATTCATATCCCTAGAATCCCTTGATATAAACCCAGATCAGACACAACAAATAAAAATTAAAAAGGTTATAAGGAATTTAAAATCATCACTCATGTTCCTTATTAAAAAGTCTCTAAATATTTACAAAGAGTAAGTAACAAGATGTTACAGCAGAGTAAGCTTCAGATAGGTTTAGTTGCAAAAGTATCCTCTCTCATCTCCTTGAATTCACCTCTATTTATAGGCACAACACTAACTATCATAGTTCTTGATTCTCAGAGTTAGTTGCAATGGCCTATGATAAGCTCTAACTTGATATCTCATCATGTTCTGTAAATATTCATCCAATGTAGTTTTGATAGCATCATCACAATGATATAACAGTCTTTTGTCTGGTAGAAACAATTCAAATCATCTAATTATTACCTTTATTATTATGATGGAATAAATTGTGTTTAATCCAATGGATCAAAAACTACATTATTCTTATAAACTAAACTTGGTCAGTCTGATGGTCTAAACTTATTCAATTCTATAAACTATACTCAGTTGGTCTAATGGACTAAACTCAGTCTGTCTAATGAACTAAACTTAGTCAGTCCACTAAACAAGACTTAGTCTAATATACTAGACTTATTCAATCTGATGGAGTAGACTTAGTCAATCCTATAGACTAGAATTTTTTAATCTGGTGGACTAGAATTATTCAAACTAATGGACTATACATCATAAAATCTGATGGACTAGACTTAGTCAATCTGATGTACTAGACTTAGTCAATCCAATGTACTACGCTTCATCAATCATATGGACTAGACTTAGTATAAAAATATTATATTCTTCAATTTAGAAAAATATTTATGCATCCAGTATAATAAAAAAATTTCTAAAAAACCATTTTAAAATACTTGGGAAATATAAAGTTAGTAAAACATAGTTTTTAAGAAAGTGAGTTGTGATTTTTAAAACAAAGGATTCAAAGTTTATAAATTATAACTTTCAACTCAACACTATTATGTTCCTGAAACCAATAATCCAAAATAATTTATGGATAGTTTTTCTAAATTCATTACATACGATATAACATATGGTAAAAAGGTGTGAAGTATTATCTAAAATTAATTTTGGAAATATCCAAAAGGATTTTTGGATATGATTTTATGATTTTTCTCATTTGATGTGACATGAGGTGTAAGTGTTCTAAGTCTATAAGGATTTATTGTAAGTGGGAGGTTTATATATATGTACACTAAAGGACCTACCATAGCGTGGTAGTTTAGACCATAGTGTGTTCTATCCTTATGTGTACCATGGAACAGTGTAATACACTATGTCATGGTGGTTGTGTAAGGAATGACTGTATTGTATGATAATTCTATGTTTGACTACCATATTCCATGATAGTTATGATTTCTAGTCACAATCATCATAAGATGATGATTATGGGAAGTTTTAATGTATTATATGAATGTTTAAACATTAAACATTCAATGAAGATATTGAACCAAATGTTTTAAATGCAATGAAATGTTTGAGCATTTTATGAAATGCTTGAATTAATATAGGTCGAATATTGGAGTTATTTTATGCCTATATAAGTTGGTTTGATCCTCATGTAAATATGTGTGATGGTTAAAACTCCTCAAGGTCAAAATTATAAATCTCTCAATTATCTCTATCCCTTAATCTTAAGGTTATATCATACTATGGATTGGGGGAGAACCTTCCCAAGCATCAGGAGATCCATACAATCCATGGATACTATAGGAGGGGGAACCCGTCAATTTCTCCTTACTAGTCTGAATCAAAATCATATGGACAAGCTAGATCAGCAGAAAAATATAAATTGTTCTTTTGTTCACTTTATTATTCATTCCAAACATATAGATTTATGTTGGTTATTTTTTGAGTTTTGGGGTTATCTTATGTTGTGTTTATGATAATATTTATTCCTCAAAACCCCTTCAGTGGGTAGGTGGACTCAACCTTCTCTTGGGGTTTTTTTGTATCACTATGCACATGGGTAAACCATAAATGGAATCTTAAAGGGGAAGTCATGATTCCTAGATTAAATTATAAAATTTAGTATATGTTCATATAGATCTATTTGACATTTCACACAAAGAAGAATTATTTTTATATAAATTCATAAATTGGTTACTTATCATATAAGGAATATACATTTTTAGAAATAGGTATTTGTGCATCTTTTTCATAATGTGATTCTTGGTTTATGGTTATAAAATTAATGATTTATTTCGTTGAGGTTTATGATTTTCATTGGAAAATATTATCTATTAATGTTTGGTATTATTATTTTTCTTGGATATATGTATGTTATTTTTTTATGGTGATTTTTCCATTATTGATATATTATGTTCATTCATATGATATGTATTGCTCTTATTTTATAGAAATATGGTGTATGGTACATTATATGTTGTAATGGGTAATAATTACCAAGGTTTGGTTTTGATGTGAGATGTGACATGTGATGTGGAATTTTTCTCTAGGAAGTGTCAAAAGGATTCTCTCACTATTAGGTCCCAAATGGATGTGGAAAGAGACAAGAGGGGGTAAATTTTCAATCATAAAACAGTTAGGGTAACTTAAATGATAAAGTGTAATTGGTTAGATAATAAGAATAAATAATTCAATAATAAACAATAAATGTAAGTTTAGTGTGAAAGTTTTATATAGAATAAGTAAAAGAGATAGTATAAGAGAATATAAGGATTTTATAATAGTACATATACAAAATATACCATGTTTACTCTTCACACTCTTAACCCGAGAGTATGAATATCCTCTAATATAGACCTTACTTTTAGAGGAGAGTGACTACTCTTTACGAACTTCTTTTTTCATACCTAGAGGCACAACCCTCACCCTGCCTTTTACTAGACCTAAGGTACAACTAAAAAACTCTTTCCTTTTTCACACTTGAAGTCATAACCTATACAAATTAGTCTTCAAGTGGAGGAAGAACCAACCTTTCCTTTTATGGGATCAGGAACAACTTATATATATTCTTTTTATTAGGTTATCATAACCAATAAATGTACCTTTTAATGGAGTTATAACCAGTGAATATGAACCAATTAAAAATTTATAATGTAGACTATACAACATAATGAATGAATAAACAGTTAAACCAATGAAAGATTATAAGAGATGTTATTGGTGTAGAAACAATACGCTTCAACACTCTAGAGAAAATAGAATGATGTAACTCAGAAAATACAACACGATAGTGTATGAATAATTTGAATTTTGAACTTTACAACACTTTTGTATCATATATGGATCATGTATCTCTCTCACTACCTATAGATTCAACTTTATTTATATATATGGTACAAAAATGGCTAATTCCCTTCGTTACACACTCCATAATCTACCTCTTTAATTGTCAATGATAACTTCACATGGGAGTTTCCTTAACATCCAATAAAATATAAATGTTAGAATAATAATTTAAATAAAAAATAATATTATTACTATTAATCAGTTGAGGCTCTCGATAATAATTTTCCACTTCTATATAAAAATATCCATTCAAAATATAATTAAATACTACTATAATAATTGGTATTTAATCCTTTGAATATTCCCTATAAATGGTCTTCATGTGATACAATAGTTCTGACAAATATGTAACAATGAATTATAAAAATATTTAGTTTAATTATATGTGATCCAACTAATGATTCTTACATGAGCTGTAGAATTCACATGCATATCACCTTACATGGGACCCATTTTATTCAGATGTAGTGATTAAAGGATTCATACTCATCTCTCAATATTCATGGTTTCACCTAATGTGAAACTATAAGGATTCATACATAGTATTCATCTTCTCCAACCTTAACTTTTAAAAAATTCTTCCAAAATATAAATTCCACATTGGTATGTAAGATTAATTTCAAAAAACCATAGATTATATAAAAATAATATTATTTGCTTATAAAATTAACTTTTGATCAATACTGGACTCAAGTTATGACCAATACATAAGAGTAAAGTACTTTTCCAAATATATAGTTCAATACTTCTAATTGTATATGTAAAAGTAACATCCTAAATATGTAAAAGTAAATTCTTGATATATAATAGTCAAACACTTACTGAATTCCCAAATCTACAATGTGTAAGAGTCATTCAATACTTCTCATTGAATACATAAGATTGAGATACTTTTCCAAATTTTCCAAACTCTCAATACATAAGAGTAATATACTTTTCCAAATATATTGAACTCTCAATATGTAAGAGTAATATCTT
The DNA here is from genome assembly GCA_963277665.1 of Viscum album. Taxonomy (NCBI): domain Eukaryota; kingdom Viridiplantae; phylum Streptophyta; class Magnoliopsida; order Santalales; family Viscaceae; genus Viscum; species Viscum album. The sequence goes on from OY728127.1 coordinate 280,252,904, forward strand.
AAAATGTAAGAGTCTTTTACTTTTTTAAAAATTGATATGTAAGAGTAAATTTTAGAATCTATATATTACATAAAATTAACTCCCATTTCCAAAATTCAATGCATAAATTCAATTCCCACATTATTGTAATATGTAAGGGTAATTTTCTTATCAAAATTACAGACTTCTCCAATATGATACTACCAAATTCTCAAAAAATACCTAAATGTTAATCACTTTTCCAAAATTTGAAACCTTTGATATGTAAAGGTAAAATCTCCATGTGTAAGATTCATTTACTTTAATATGAGAAAACATAATAACAATAAGGATGATAATATATAATAAAAAATATGATAGAGTTGTTTAATTTTCAAAATAAAATAAATAAAGTGGAAAATATCCACTCAACAGTCTCCCCCTTTTTTATAATTACAATACTCTAAAATTTCAAACAAGAACATTTCTCCCCATTTTTGTAAGGATAAAAAATATAATAAAAATATCAAGAATATCATTTAAAAACAAAAATAACAATAAAAAATAAATAGGGGCATAAAATATAATAAAAATAATATCAATCTAAGTTAAATGATAAATATACTAAACAAAAATAATTTGAAAGTAAGCAAGAAATATTAAGAAATAAATCAATGTAAACACAAAATTTTAATAAAAATATGAATTGTTTAAAAGAATAACCTCCCCTAGACTCATGCATAATAAAATGATAAACCGACTATTAAAGAAATAATAAAAAAATTAAAATTGCCCCCTTAATTCAAGCTTCCTTCTCAAAATGATATGGTAGTGCATACTCATCATGTAAACTCTTCCTATATAAAAAAAACCTACTAGTATACATGAACTAGTTAATGATATTCCCTAAATTATAAAAGATATAAAATTAATTAAAAAATAACAATTAAGTATATGCTAGTATACCAAATATAAAATAATGAATAAATTCTCACTATCCATGATAAAAACTTAAAAATAAAGTTCATGCATGCATAAAAAATAATAAAACTATAAAGGGTATGCATATTGGTCATGAGAAATACATTGCCTGTGAAAATAGAATGGTTTAGGCTCCAATTTATTATTCATAGATCCTTTGTAAACCCAAAATGAGTAAACTTGAACTCATCAAATAGATAGTAGTAAATACATTATTTTACCCAAGAAGTTGTCGTAAATTATCACAAAAATAAATAGCATAATAATCATGTAAGCAATATTTAAAAAAGTAATAGTATAATAAAAAACATTTCTAATTTTATCATCAAATTTCTTAAAAGGAGTATTATGATGAAAGTTTTCCTTTGAAATAATATTACCAAGCATTAACTTTCTCAAATAGTCTCTTTTTTATGAAATTTTGGCCAAGTCACTTTTATGATTTTCATTCTCTTTTAGAAAATCTTCATGATTATCACTAGCTTTCTCATTGCTATAGGAAGATATTTTAAAATTAGCATCCTTCAAACTTTTATTTTCTTTTTTTAGTTTAGAAATATTGTAACATCCTGACCCTAACCATTGGCTTGGAAATAGTTGAGGTTCCACTAACAGTAGGTGACATCACTTGGACACCAAAGGCTGGAAATAAATGCCAAGATCTTAATAAATCATTGGGGGTGATTTCCCCTTTTGAGTATATAAATCCTGATAATAAAACCAAAAAAACAACCAAACCAGGACTATATAATGCATGAAATGTGATAATACAACTCAAAAATAATAATAACCAACAATATCAGAGTAGTAGAAAAAAAGTGAAACAAGGAATCCAACCAAAAACTAAAAGACATACTAACATATAATCACTGATGTGGAATCACTCCAACCAATCTACAAGGAAATATCCAAGATCCAACCACCCTCCAAGAATATATCATCATGATTCTCCACTAGAGAAATAATAGACTTTTCTTTTTCTTGTGTCATGGTTAAAAATGGATATATATGCACCAAAGTGCCTATGAAGAGGGTGAGTAATCATTCCCAGGTGGAAATACCTAAGAGACTTACCAGATCACACCATTAGGGAAAGAATACATTGTAAAATAGATGAGATAAGAATAAATCAAATTTACAAATAAATATAATTAATTTAAACAACCAAAACTTTAATTCCATCCATTTTGAATACCCAATTCCACACCACACACACACTCATGCATACATGCATCCAACCAAGAGAATTCCTAACTCACGAGCAGGATCATGTCCTGCTAGTCAAGTTATCACATGGTTGTGAATCCAAGGTACCCTGATGGCATCAACCCCTTGTCTAAACCCAACAAGGAATATTATGATGAAATATAAACTCATGTAATTACATGTATATTACAAGGTCTAAAACCTATTAATTTATTCAAATCAATTAATCTTTTAATACATTTAATCTAACATCTTGCGTGCGTTTAACCAAAATCACAATTTAAATCCTTGTAAAAAACAGGGGTTTTCTAAAAACCATTTAAAATCCAATGTTTCCAATTCATAAATTGAAAGGGTTTTTTAGGAATAAATCACCCAAAATATTCCTTAAAAATCTAGGGAAAATATTTGAGAAAAAAACAAGCCTTTAAGTTCTAGAAAAAGTGAAGACAAGAAAGAAGTCACCTGGGTATCAAAGAACATGAAGAATCAAGACGTGATCTAGCTTATTTGGACTCTCTTTCTGATTCCTTCAACAAATCCCAAAAAGGAATTGTCAAAACATGAATATTCTAATAGATTCAAGTATATAAACCCTAGTCTAAGGTTTCATTCAAAGTAAAATGAGTGGATCTATAAAGAGAATAACAAGGAGAGGATAGGTCTCTTACCTTAAATCCCCTAGATCCAACGCACATTGATTCATTGAAAATGGGTTATGGAGGGAAGAGAGTTTCCAAAATTACCTAGTGGATGGATGGGAGTCAGGAGCCTAGTCTAGAGAAGTAAAATGAGAGTTTTTTGTGATAATTGGGATAAAAAAATAATTTTTTCATGTTATTAATGTTGTCACATGGTTAGGTTGCACTATTTAAAAAACTATGAACAAACCATGTGAGTGATACTGGAAAAAACCTAGGGTCACATGACTTGGAAAACCATTTTCCAACTATGAAAAATACCTTTGTCCCAAAAATTACCCGATTGTATGGTTTGTCACATGGTTTGTCCAAATCGTGCACTTACCCAATAACTCACATTGTCCCTTGCACGGTTTACTAGATATGCTGCATGGTTTCATATAAATTTGATCAAACCGTTCACACTTAAAAATGCTTCCAAAACATACAAAAACCATATAAAAACTCATATAACTCAACCAAAACATTATATAACTTCAAAATACATAATAAAGGGTTGAATTTCTAAATATTAAGGGTTTTTCACATATCATACATCATAAATTTGAATTTTTTTCATTCTTCTTCTTAATTATTGAAAATAGAATCTTTTATATTCTCATTCTCCTCCTTTAGAATTTCCATCTCTTCTATAATCCTCAAAACTTCATAATCAACTTCATTTTTCTCCTTTACCAAAACTTTGAGATCCTTCTTTAGTTTCATGTATGAATCACCAATAAAAACTATACTATTCTATAATTCGACAACCTTATCTTCTAATTATTTTACATGAGGATTAATACATCCAAAATTAAGGTTAAAGTAAGAAGATAAAGTACATGAGGTGTAATATTAAGATGTTACCTCAGTAGATTTATCCATAAAGCATAAATTACCACAATATTTATTTCTGGATTAATACATCCAGAATTAAGGTTATAGTAAGAAGATAAAGTACATGAGGTGTAATATTAAGATACTGCCTCAATAGATTTATCCATAAAGCATAAATTACCATAATATTTCTTTACTTTAGACAATAAACTAGAAGAATCACAACAAATTGACTTATTACTTAGATAAAGTTCCTCTTTCCTTTCTTTATAGGATAAACTGGCCTCAAGTTTTTAGGTTTTATAGATTCAAAGCACACATTTTCTCTTAATTTATTATGGTTCATATAATCTCATGTGATTCTTTTCCTAGAATATTTCTCTTTCAAACTTCTTCTCTGTACAACCATTAAAAAAATATATCCCAATAATTTTAATAGTCAAGAGCATATAATTATATTCACATAATAGAGATAAAAAAATAAATTCAATAAATAATATAAATAATAATATCTCCAAAGGGTTTCCTTTGATACCAATTTTCAGGTCCTCGAATGATATGTAAAAATAAAAGAGGGGTTAATTTTCAATCTTAAAACAATTAGAGTAATTTAAATGATAATGTGAAATTCAGTGGATAATAAGAATAAACAATTCAAGAATAAACAATAAGTGTAGGTTTAATGTGAAGAGTGTAAGAAGAATAAGTAAATAAGATAGAATAAGAGAACACAAATATTTTATAGTATTTTATATCCAAATGATCCTACATCTACTCTTCACACTCTCAACCCAAGAGTATGGATATCCACTAAGAAAGATATCACTTTGAAAGGAGAGTGGAAACTATTTACAACCTTTCTTTTAAATATCTAAAGGAACAACCCCAAACTTTCTTTTTACCAAACCCAAGGAACAACCAAAAATCCCTACCAATTACATACCTATTGGCATAACCCAGATACCTTTATTTTGAAGTGGCAGAAGAACCAAACTTTCCTTTTAAGGGATCAAGAAGAAGCTATGTACGTTCTTTTTATCAGGTTTCTATAACCATGTCGTATTTAGTGCCCTGGAACCAACTAATTTTGTACTAAATATTACATTTATTTTCAAATATGTGAATATTAATTTAAATATATTTTCACATATTGATTGTTATTATATATACCATTGATGTGATAATGTCCTAGAGTATCTGTCATATTGAAAAGTCTCTAGCATTTCTCATCTATGATGAGAACCTTGAAATGCTATGATGATATTCTTAAAACTAGTTCTATAGTAAGATAATTTAATATGAAAGGTATGATAGTATATAGATTGTTAGGTGTGAGTACTCAAAAGAGGATGAGGATTATTCTCATGAAGTTCATACTTAGTAATCTCCAAGATGGGATATTATAAGAATGGACCTTCCAGTAGGAATTTCGTATGTTTTTGTGTCATCAGATATTACTATATATGAGCATGTGTCATGGTCCTTAGACTTTAAGATTATCATTAATTCATTTCATGACACATGCACTTACATTTACTGATAAGAACCGTCATTCCATATGTTGGCGGGAAGTAGGGTACATTGGGTGCGTCATGAATGAATTGGTATTAATGGATAATCCAAGGAAGGATTTTTCCCTATCATCTTTATGGAAGTTTATACCTCAACCCTTTAATTGAAATATAATAATCACATTAAATTCCATGGTCATGGTGTAATGACGTTTATTTTAGATAGTCAAAAAAAGATGTATCAAGAATGTAGGTTGATGACATAGATGTGAAACATTATTGATGAGAAATTGAGATAAAGGGATTATATTACACAGTGATCATTTGTAGATGGTTTTCAACATTGTGACATTAAGTTCATTATATTGGGTGTATTAACCCATTGCTAGATAGTAATCTTTCACTTTATGTTTACTTGTCTAATTACAACAAGAAAGAATCTTAGAGGGTCACACGCTAAGTGTTTTCATTGATCTCGATTAAATCTTATTTGAATTTAATTATTGGAGTAAATATTATTCACATGACTGGGGAATAATTTTATTCAAGTTTTATTGATCTCTAATATTTACAGGGTAATAAATAATTATTTATTGATTAAAAAAGTAATTTATTTAATTACATGCATATTTAATAAATATTTATTCAATGGATTTTGGATAAAAGATTTATTTTATTTTTTTAATATTTAATAAATATTTATTCACTGGTTTGTGAATAAAATATTTATTCAGGTATTCAAAAAATTATGAGGAGTTTGAGCAGACCAAGATCACGTCTAGTGATAAATATTAATTTATAATCTAGTAAAATAATATATATCATTGTTTAAGTTATCACACGCTGTAAAATAATAATATTATTATTATATGGCATGGAGTTATTATAAATTATAATATTATTTAAGGGATGATATATAATTAAATAATATTTTTAACCAAAACCATATCTCTATAAATAAATGGTTATGTCTACTATATAGGGTTAATCGAAAGTTGAGAATAAAGAATCATTGTGGACAATGGAATTCTCTCTCTTGAATTAATTCTCTCTTCCTCTCATGAACAAGAAGAATTCCTTCAAGCCCGAAGGATCTTGGCATTATCAAGATGAGCAATACTAGACATTTGATTCGTTGCGCTAGCACCCAAAAATCAATTGGCGTTGCTCGAAAATCAATGGAGAACATGTGGATCATCGCTAGAGGGATTCTACACTTGAATCCTTATAGCGCAACAAAGGTAATATGAGAGGGTTTTTATAAGATCAACAACATTGTCTAAGAAAGGATCCTAAGATGGGGTAATAATTTCTTCCTGATCTAAATAAATTAATTATAAATTTAATGTGAAATATCCTCTCTTGAGGTTTTGGGAAAATACAATATTAAAAGAAATTTTAATTTAACTCCCACCAAAGGTACTTCCGCTATGCTTGGAACATACAAGTGGTATAAAAGTGATCACACTTTAAATTTATAATTATTTATTTGATTTTTGATCAATATGGTCAATCATGGTTTAATTTTTTATTTCATATTATTCATTATTTAATCCGATTTGAATTATCATGTTTTCAAAATTTTAATTTCTTTTCTCAAGATTCAAAATTTCTTAAGTTCAAAAAAATATGAAGAATGGTCAGAGATTCCATCAGGAAGTGTCATGGAATCTAGCTGGAAAGAATGGGATTACATGGCGTGTAGTCGGAGTACACATTGTGTACCCAAGTGCATTGCACCTGGCCATGTCATGGGATACACAATGCACCAAGCAGGAATTACACACAGTGCATTTATTGCACACTGTGTGTAGACCAAGCTAACCTGGAACAAGGCATGTCAGATTACACGACATCTAGCTGGTGTACATGTCCTATAGCCTACATGGGTTAGAGGCAAAATTCACGCAATCTTTGTGGTCATTATACACGGTAAAATTGTGTGATACTAACATCCTAGAGCATTAATGATATATATTACAAGTATGTGGTGTACATGCCATGTATTTCATCATTTCTTAACATCCAAAATACATGTCAAACCATTCGGTGAGTTATGCAGACAAATGGAATGAGTGATACACAGCATGTAGTTAGTCTGTACATGTCATGTAGTCACAACCAATGAACACATAGATTTATTTTGTGGGTTGTGAAAACACATGGAAAGAGTGATACATGGAATGTAGCTAGCTTGTACACTCCATGTAGTCTAGCTGAGGTACATGATCGAATCCCTAGGCATGTAACTCAGGTACAAGACAATTGAGGTACACGGTGTGTAACTCATAAGTACACGTCGTGATTCTCCCAATAAAGGAAAAAATTAAATTACATTAAATTGAAAATTTCAACATTAAAACCTTATTTTATTGATTGAAACACCTTGTGTGTTTGAAAATTTAATAATTATTTTAAATAATTTTAAATTCTCAATTAGTTTATTGTAATAAAGATGTGATTATTAGGTTCTTCTATTTATTTTTCATGAATTCCATTAATGATGGGTATCTCCAAATGATTTCATATGATCATTAAAATGAAAGGGAATTAATTAATTAATGCAATCATGTTTATATTAATAATAAAGAATGAATGGAAATGAATGTTAACTGGTTTACTTTTGCGTATAGTTGCATATATGATTATTCATGAGTTTAACTAAAAACTGTGTATGTGTTGAATGTTTTAATTTAATTTATTATATGAGATTGAAATTATTTAATATTAAATTAAATTTTATGGTTTTCACCCTCCATTATTATATAGGACCTATGTGTCCATGGTTATTTATGTAATTATAATTAATAAATCCTTTGGTTTTTCTCACATGCATGTGAGTTATAAATACTTATAATCAATGGAGTATCTCAATGCCTGTGGAGGAAGTTCAAGAAAGAACCATAATTATTCCAACTCAGGTGATACATAGTTGTATAGGTGGAATGTTCTAACTCTTACCAAGACTGACACAAGGAATTTTCCCCCAGGTCAAAGGATGGTTTGTTATCCACTCAATAAATCAACCATTAGATAATATCATGACTATTTCATTAATTATTTATTTATTTCTATCTTATGAATTATTTATTTTATAAATGAAGACCGTTATCAAAAAAATAATGAATTAATGTGAAAATATGGAGTTTAAATAAATAGATTATGTGTAAATGTTTTATCCAACATGGTTAATTAATTAATTAAAATCCACTTAATATTTAATAAGACATTTAAAGGATAAAAAAAGATAAAATTTTTTCATAATAAATTAAAATCCCTCAAATATATATTAAGTTAGACTTGGCCTTCCATTACATTATTAGAAATAAAGGCCTTAGAACTAAGTGTTTGACTAACCCTCGTTGGGACACTTACTTTTAACATGGAGTTCTTATGAAGGTTATGGGTTGTCTTAACCATCTTAAAATAATATAAGTAGTAATCACTGGACTTTATGTAACTTGGAGGCAAGTGTTGAGAAAATCCAAGTCAAGATTTCAGGATCTGGGAGTCAACTCAATGGATCAAGGAGCTTCAAGCCCACGGTTGGGAAATACTTGACTACCTAAATACCATCAAGTATCTTGACCAACCCTTGTTGGGGTTATATGAAGGGGAATATGTATCCTTTCCACTAGAATGTCTTAGAAACTAGACATTTCAAGTTCAATGGTGAGGGATATTAGGACTTGATAAAATATTGGGAGATTTAATAAAATTAATTATTATTATTTATCACATAATTTTTTAAACAAAGTATTAATCATCTATTTTAATTATTGTAGAAAACAACAAGTAAAACCACGAAACCACTGAAATCATTCCTTACCTCAGGGTATGTCCTTAAAAATATATATTTCCAAATATGGGAAAATCAATTATGAAATGAATTATTATCAGAAAGTTTATATTTGTGTTAAAATCCCCTATTCTTGTTTTACCACCCCGGTAGGTGAGAAAATGTGAAAAGGATGCCTACTAGAGATATGTTAAGGGTGATTCCTATATCCGTTGTATTATATTATAAACTATGTACTTAGATTTTATGATACAACATAAATACATGGATCCATTCACCATATTTTCACATATCTGTTCTCTTGAGAATTAGAAGGAAAGGCTATAAATAAATAATATTTTTGATGCACTATATCAGTGTAAACTGAAAGAAGTCAATCTATTTATGGGTCATGCTTTCGAAATTCTTAGGTATATTGATAAGTTAGAAAAATTGGGCTTTTACTTGGATAAGAAATTATCCATTAATGTTATTTTATTATCCTTAACACCAAGGTTATCCTTATTTTCCCAAGACTAGATAAATGAAATGGATAAGTTTCTCAGGAAATTTTTTTCCATGATTCACTAAGAATATAAGGATTGGTTGAAACCTATTTCTACACCCCTTATGGTGAAAAGTTTTAAAGACAAGGATAAATATCCCATGGATAATATAAAGCCAAATGACCCTTTATGATGCCCTTAAAAGATATAAAATATTCAAAGGTAGAATAATGAACAGGAGCCTATTTGCTTCTTATATTGAAACAATGGACCATAGATGATAAATTTCAATGAATTAAATAAGCAAGCAGTTTCATCCACTTCGGGTATATTCATAAAGTTTCTATTTGATTTTTGTGTATTATATACAATATTCTTACAACATAAATGTGTTTAATTACAAGAAACCAGCAAGAATAGAAAGGTTGTAGAGTGAACTCAAAAGGAGATAAGAAAGGGTTATTCCTATGTCTTCCAAGGGGAGATCACTATTTCTCATTTCTATATTGGATTTATTCAAGTTTTTAATAAGTGCGATCAAAAACATCTATCTTAGTGCTTGTCTTGAAACAACGAGAAATTATTTCATTTTCAGAATGAATGTTATTATGGTACTTAAATACTAAACTAACGGTTTAGTAACACTTGAATCACAAATATCCATTACAATGAATAATGAATATAAAAATATAATACTCTTACCTGAATGTGGAAAGATAATTATTTTTCAAATAAAACTGAAAGTGGTTGACCTATATATACCCATAAAAAGTGTTTTAGTGTTAATTGAGCTAAGATATTGGATATAAAAATAAACTACTTATCATGTTTTAGATAAAGAAACATTTATAAATAAAGGTTCCTCCTTTGATATGTCGGTCTTCCCGTCGCCGGTTGTTCGCTGCGGACGTCCTCGGTTGGCCTCACTCGGATCTGACCTCTTGTTCCCTTGCACCACTCCAGATCAGAGTTAGAGCATCGGTTCAAATAGATTTTGGGTTATGTGGTCTGATGGTCGACGGGTTTCCAGGAACTTCTGGATCCAACTTGCTGCTATTTTGCATGCTACGGGTTTTCATTGAAGATGGCGTCATTCGGAGACCTTTGTCGCTCAACCCTACTCTAACCTCGCATTCATCGGCACCTCTACAAGTCTTATCTGGAGCATTGGAATCCATGAGGTTCTGGGATGTGTGTTTTGGAAGCTTCCATTGCTCCAGACACGTCCTGAGACAGTATTTTTCGATGAAGTTAGTTTCTTGTTTGTCATATTATATTTTTTGTTTCTTCCTCAATGAAATCAGTGAATATTTTTGGTGATTATCTATGTGATCTCTTTCTGTTTGATGGTCATTCGGTGTTGAAGTCGGTTTGGGTCTCTTGTTTCGGTGATTCTCTGGTTGGGTTCTGGTTGGCATTTGTGATGGTGTCATGCTTCTCAGTGACGATGATGTTTTCTGGCGAGTTGGATTCTGACGATATGGTTCTGAGGAGGGTTGGTTTGTGTCAGGTTTTTCATGCCAAGGTGGTAGTCTTGAGGAGGTGATGATGGTCGCTTTTTTGGAATTTTGGATTTTGAAATTTGAAACGGGTAATGTGTGAGCGTGCGAATAGCGAGGCGGTGATGTTGGATCTCATTTGAATTTTGAATCAGGGTGTGGTATGTCAGTTTGTGGTGCGGTATTCGACGTTTCAATTTGATATTTTTGAATTTTGAAACCTATAATGAGAAATTTTTGGATTTTTGGTAGTAAAAGGAAGATCAATGGAAAGTCCTATATATATTGAAAATCTTCCATTATTTCATCCAAGACATGTTTTGAAAATATAAATGCAACAACTAAACCATATTCCAACTAAATTATCTAATGGATATCATATAAATTGTGATATGATAAGAAAATATTAAGACACTGCCACAAGTGTTTGTTGAAAATCATTTTTTAAAAGCTAGATTTAGCTATAAATGAACGTCAAAACACTAAGGTGCATCTGAGTTAATGATCCTATGGCCGCTGAGGATATTAACTTCCAGTCAAGATTGAATAGATTTCCATAAAAGAATCCTATCTCTTTGAAGATAGTGGGAATAGACTTAGCTTCTATGAGTTAGGGATCTGTATGCCCATGAGTTGGCATAGGAATACTGGACTCCACACAACTTATGGGAGTAGTTCCAAAGACACATACTTGGTAGGAATTTATAACCAAAGATGTGGTTTATGTTCACCACGGTAGGTGATGCATGTATTATTCTTTCAAAATAAAGATTCCTACAATGAGGCAGTAAATGGAAATATGATAAGGTTGAAAATATGTATAAATTCAAGTAATGGAATCCTTGTATCAAGATTCAGGGACTTAGTATTTTCAATGTTTCTAGGAATTTATATCATATGTCATGATATGTACTAACAGTTGATATTACTAATGCATGATGCATAGTATGTAAATATCAAATAGATCCAACATAAATGCATTAACTTGTAGTTATAACCAACTGATGGTACTTTGCAAAGTAGAACTGGATGAGTTCATGGTCTCTATAGAAGTGGGACTACTAGTGATCAAGTGAATTGAATACATATATTAATTTAGTTCAATTTGATCTAGTATTGTAGAAATTCGAGGGTAATATGCAAGAAAACTTATTATAACCAGTGGTAGTTATATCTACAATATATGAGTACGTTTCGGTTTATGATGCAACTTAAGGAGTGGTTTAGCAATGTCCTATTCTAATTTTGGTTTATACCAAAAGAAAGAGTTTTATCATTATCATGATAAGATTTGACTATGGATTTAATCAATATTTCAATACTTTGACATGAGAACAATAAGTTGATACTTGGTTATATCACTACTTGAGGGATTTTCTCAAGATAGTAATGTTGTGGTAAATAGATTTTCCATAGACATGTGGATTTTTTCAACCCTAGCCACAAAAACGGGATTAGCCTTACAGTTATAGCCATACTCATTGGAAGCATGTTTCTACATGTGAGGATTAACTAGTTGTTAGCAGTTGGCTCTAGTGAAAGTGGGAGTTTGAAAGAGTCGGTTCCCTAAAACCAACTAATTTTTCACATAAGATTACATGTATATTCAAATATGTGAATATTAATTTAAATATTTTATGACATATTGATTATTCTTCTGCATAAAATTGATGTGATAATGTCATAGAGTATTTGTCACATTGAAAAGTGAATAATAGTTCCCCGCTATGATGAGAACTTTGAAATGCTATGATGATATTTTTAAAACTAGTTATACAGTCAGATAGCATACTATACAAGGGAACATGCTATGAGGCTTCTTCTCCTGATATTTTTACTTGGTAATCTCCAAGATGGGATATTATGAGAATAGATATACTAGTAAAAATTACATATATTTTGGTGTCATTGGATATTTCTATCTATGAGCGTGTATAATGGTTCCTTAGACTTTAAGATTATCATTAATGCATGTCATGACTTGCACCCTTATATTTAATGATAAAAATTGTCTTTCCATATGTTGGTGGGAAGTAGGGTGTGTTGGGTGCATCATGAATGACATGTTATTAATGGATAAGTTGAAGTAAGATTTGTCCCTTCCATCTTTATGGAAGTTGATATCTTGTCCCTTTGATTGAAATATAACTATCGCATTAAATTCCATGGTCACAGTGTAACGATGTTTATTTTAGATAGTCAAAGAAAGAGGCATCAAGTATATAGGTTGATGACACAGATGTACAACCTACTTGATGAGATTTTGAGACAAAGGCATTATATTTCATAGTGACTATTCGTATGTGGTTGTCGGCGTTGCAATATTAAGTTCTTTCTCTTGGGTGTCTTAACCCTTTTTCGGTTGTAATCTTGGAATGTAGGGGTACCTTCCTAGTATCAACAAGAAAGAATCATAGATGGTCGCACACGAAGTGTTTCTGTTGATTTCGATTAAATTCTATTTGAATTTAATTATTGGAATAGATATTATTTTAATGACTGAGAAATAATTTTATTCAAGTTTTATTGATAGCTAATATTCGCAAGATAATAAATAATTATTTATTCATTAAATAAATTATTTATTTAATTAGTGAATATTTAATAAATATTTATTCGATGAATTTTAGATAAAATATTTATTTTATTTATTTAATATTTAATAAATATTTATTCACTGGTTTGTGAATAATTTTCTTTAAGTGAATAAAATATTTATTCAGGTATTCAATCAATTTTGAGGAGATCAAGCAGACCAAGATTGTAACATCTCAGATAATTATAGAATAATACTTTTTCATGTCTATTAATATTTATGAATTAGATGGTGGTTTTACCTTAATGGGAACATTGTCTCCGATAGCATTCTCAATACGCAACAACGGGTTTATCCAAAATCTTACGTTGCATACAACACTGAGTTATACCAAAAAATAATACAATCATTATTTTAAATAGTAGTTAATGTCTAGTCATTGTATTGGAAGGAATGAAAAAAAAATATTGTGATTACACATATTTGTTAAATGTTTTTACATTTATCCAATAAATTTTAGAGGCTTAAAATGAGAATAAATCCAATTTTAAGCATAAAATACTCTAGTATTTTTAAATAGAAATTTTACCACCTTTTGATGGTAAACCATTTTTAAATATTTTTTTGAAACTTTTATATGTTCTATTTGATAAAATAAACTTCTTCTTTGGAAGTGAGACATCAAAATTTTCTTTGGTTTAAGTTTTGGTATTTTCATGATAAAATTCATTTTTAATGAGTAGTGAAAAATACTACATTTTAATTCAAAACTGTGTTTTTATCTGATTTATTTATATAGTTAGATTATTATTTTAATTGGTTTTAAAGTTTAATTTGATTAAGTTTTTATCATTTAATAAAATTATGGTCATTTGAATTAATTTAACATTGAAATTTGACATAAAAACGTTTCAATCTTTTGATGGTTTTTACTTTTTTTTAAACTCGCTTTCTCGTTTTAACAACGAAATTAAATTTTAAATTAATTATTGCAACTCCTGTGTTTTGAATTTGTAAAAATGGATTCCATATTTGGAGTCATAAGGTATAAATTTTGTAAATATATTCCTTTTATTTTTAGATATTATGAATAGTAACTTTAGTAATTATTTTTATTTACCACGGTTAAAGGGTAAATTAGGTAAATAAGGGTAAAAATAATATTATAATAATATAAAACTACTTTAACATGTGTCCTAATCTTATTGGATGATTCATGGGTGACCAAAACAATCCTTATGCCGAACTTTTGGTATTTGGGAGCCACTTGGGTGTGATAATGACATGTTATAATAATTAATTTAAAGTAAAGAGAAATATAACATAAACATGTATCTTCTTAATAAAACAATTTTAATATGGGGTTATATAACTGATATCTTTTAATATAAATAGTAATTAGAAATATAAAAATAAATCATACATCATGGTATTCTATTTATAATTTTTAGGCATTAAATAAATAAATTTATTTATGACACAATGATGATGCACTGATTACCTTATTAATGAAAGATTCAAATAAATGATATTATAAATATTAAAATAAATATAATTTGAAAATTGTGATGCCATCCACAAATTTTATGGATTATTATGACATGTTATATTTGAGTTAATGTAGTTTTTTTAATTAATCAAGTTGTTATGACTTTAACAAAAATCAATTACTAAATAGTGTTAAAATGACATAAATGGGTTTTTAAAACAAATACTATTTTATTAAATGATATAATAGTCATAAAAACCTAATATTCATCCAACTGACATACATAATGTTAAAAATGTCATTAATGATTCAATTGAGTCTTTCTTGGCATTTTATAGTAACTATATTAACCATATAGTGTAAAAATACAAGAATATGTGGTAAGAGTTAATTTATTTAACTAAGGGTTAAATCCAAAACATAAGGTTAAATTTGTGACCTAAACATGTCTAAAACCTATTGGTTTAGAGGATTTATACCCATCATCGTCTTATCCTAGAAATATATCACTTTGGATCTATTGTAATTCGAAAATCAATTTATAATAAAATAATATTTCTAGATCTTCCTAAAGTCTCTCCCCCCTCTTATGAAAGGTCACCACCTCTACCCACTTACTCACACCTCTCAAGCCCCTTTGGATAATCCAACTTCTTCTAAAATAATCTCCCAACATCACTCCTTTTCCTTCTAAAATCCATACCTTGGTAATAAGTCAATTCAAGAAATCCTTTTGACTCAAATCAAAAGGAGTTACCCGATTTAGAGGTAACGTCTTCTCTCAAACTCCTTTCATTTATTTTCTTTCTCCAACCCCCTAACCTATTTTAATTCCATTATTTTATAAAAATACCAGTATCCTCAATATAATAGGATGTTTTATGCTAAGGGTTCGACCTACACTTACACACACCTTCATCTAATGGATATAGAACATATTGTTTCTGTGTACGGCGAACTACTGCCTCACGAAACGATGATTTTTCATTTTTCTTTTACCACTTCTCATAGTGTCCATTATGATGGCACTTTATCTATATAGGATATATATTATATTTATATTGTCTCTATTATTCTGTAATTTTTATTATAACATACCTTTATGCTTTCCATAATGTGTAAATACTATAATTTCATTTGAGAAAGTGTGGATTACCTCCCCTCAAAGTGATATGACTCGTTCATGCCATAGGTGGAACATATAAAGGATGGTGTTAATGAACCTATGTAACATATATAACATATATATTATACTAAAAATATGTATCATTTAGTTTTCATTCTTTTAATATGACAAAGAAATGAAATTAGCGTTCATGCGTACGTATGGTCTACCGTCTCCATAAACGGTACATTTCATTTCTTATCTCCAAATATTATGGACTATTATAAATACATATTTTCTATATATATATGATATTTAAATCATGAATCCTATTATTTAGATAATTTACTTTTGACTACATGGACAATTTGTAATTATAACAAGTTCATTTTTTACTCATGTACCGAACATCGATAAAACGTCTGATATGAACTCAAATAATTAACTAATTGCTATAACATGGTAATAAGTAATATAAAATGAAGAATAAAATTGAAAAAGGTTATGAAGCAATTAGAAATTAACCTAAGTTTATTATTCATTAATATAAAGAACAAACGAGACAAGTCAGACTCGATGTAAGGGAAATCTTAACTCAATCTTCATTCATTGAGTTAAATATCCATGTCATTGGTTTTGTTTTTCAAAGAATATGTGTGAATGAACTGTGATTGTTTTACATTGAATATCCACTTATATTGGGTGTATTTTTTATTTTCACACATAATAATGTCATTGATTTATCCTTAATATAATGATACGATCTTTGCAAGGTACTTCGTCTCAATCCCCTTTCATTGAGGCGTATTTTGATTTATACATGGCTTTCTTTTATACGGTATATAATCAAACCCTTTAACTTTTAATTTCATTCAATGATTTTCAAAAGGAATCTTTTTCTACAAAGTGTTTTACTAAACGACAAAAGAAATGTTTCTTTTTAACGTACGCGGTGACAATGACATTTCCACCACCGCGAGCATTATTTGATATTTGGCTTCCTCTATAAGTCGTAATGTTTTTAAAAGAAAAAAAAATATCATATACCCTTTTTATGTATTTTGGTATTGAAAATGGTTTTGATAAAGGATTGATTATGTCAATATCATGAAATGATCTATTTTGATTGCAATGTGGAAATATTATTTTCCCTTTATGCGTGTTTTATGTGTTATGATTATGTTATAATTCTTGGGAATTGTTTATATATATGGGTGGTTCCATGATGAACTGAGGGTGGGTGAGCACGCGATAGCTCTCCAATGCATTGGGTAACGTGACAAAGGTAAACGTTAAGGTTTCTCCTAATAGATTTAGGGAATATACTGTGATGGGTATTCCAAACATAACCATGAAGGTTACTCCTTATGTAGTTGAGAAAACTACAATGTAAGTATGATATGGATGCCACAAGTTAGCTTTATGTTTTATGATTTCTATGAAGTTTTGTAGGAATCTTATGATTACATGATGTAAGCTAAATAGTTTATGTTTTATGGGTGAAAAATATGATTTTGTTAAAATGTTTTCATGGGTTTTAAATATTCTTGAACTAACGGTTTTATTCCTTATTTTATATTTCTTAATGAGCTTTTTATGCTCATCCCATGTTTTTGAAATGTTTTCCACAGGGTATAAGGATGAGTAAAAGAAAGAAATAAGTTAAGAAGATTTTTATCAAGAAAAAGAAATCATTTTTGTTTAAAGGGTTTCCTTTGGTGGAAAAGTGGATACTAAGTGTAACTGTCCACATGTAATGTCTGAGTCTATCATGTAATAGTTATGGCCTAATTTTCTAAAACTCTAAACCTGGAAAGATCTTCAATGTGAATTCTTGACTTAACTCGAGATTATGTAATGTTTAAGGTGGAGGCCTTATAATAATCACATCCGGTGATAAATATAAATTTACAAGCCGGTAAAATAATATTTATCGTTGTGCGAGTTAGCGCACGCCGTAAAATAATAGTATTATTATTATTATATGACATGGGGTTTATTAAAGATTATAATATTATTTAAGGGTCAGTACGCAATTAAATAATATTTTAACCTAAAGTCTAGCTCTATAAATAGTTGGTTATGTCTATTGTATAGGGTTAATCGAAAATTGAGAATAGAAAATCGTTCAGCACAATGGACTTCTCTCTCTCTTTCTCACTCTCGAATTTCTCCTCTTCCTCTCAAGAATGAGAAGAACTCCTTCAAGCCCGAAGGATCGTGGAACGATCAAGACGAACAACGCAAGACATTTGATTCACCGCGCTAGCACCCAGAAATTAATTGGTGTTGCTCGGAGATCAAAGGAGCGTGTATGGATTACCGCTAGAGGGATTTTACACTTGAATTCTTACAACACAACAAAGGTAATCCAAAAGGGTTTTCGGAAGATCAACGTCATCGAAGAAAAGATACTAAAATGAGGTAATCATTTCTTCCCGATATAAATAAATTAATTATAAATTTAACATAAAAGATCATCTCTCGGGGTTTCGAGCAAATACAATATTAAAAAAAATAATGTCCACCAAAGGCGCTTCCACTGCGCTCGAAACCTACAAACCAAGACATATACCTTTTAATGGAGGTATAATCAATGAATGTGGCCCAAATAAAACTTTATAGTGCATACTATGCAATATAATAAATGAATAAACAATTAAACCAATGAAAGATGATAAAAGAGGTTGTTGGTGTAGAAATAATAAGCTTCAACCCTCCAAAGAAAATGGAATGATATAGCTCAGGCAATCCAACACAATAGTGTATTAACAATTTGACTTTCAAACTTTGCACCACTTTTATATCATATATGGATCATGTATCTCTCTCACTGCGTGTAATCTTCCTCTTTAATTATCAATGATAACTTCACATGGGAGTTTCCTTAACAACCTGTGAAATATAAATGCTAGAATAATAATTCAAATACATAAATAATATGGTTACCATCAATCAGTGGTTGACTCCCGATAATAATTCTCCACTTATCTATAAAAATCGTCATTCAAAATATCATAAAATCCTCCCATAATAATCAGCATTTAATCCTTTGAATAATCCTTGTAAATAGTCTTCACATGATGTGACCTTTCTGAAAAATTTGTTACTATGAATTCTGAAACAATTCGGTTTAATCATATGCAAGCTATCTAATGATTCATATGCGAGCTACATAATTCATGCGCAATTCACCTTATGTGAGATCCAGTTTATTAGGATGCGGTAATGAAATGATTCATATGCAACTCTCAACATTCAAGGTTTCACCTAACACTACACTATAATGATTCATACATGGTATTCATCTTCTACAATCTTAACATCTGAAACCTTCTTCTAAAACATGACTTCTAAATTACTGAGAGGAATTTCAGAAAACCATAGAATATGTAAAATATATTCTTCTTTGCTTCTGAACTTAACTATGATGATGTTCCCCCAATAGTTCGGCATGCGATATTTTCACTTGAAGTACAACTAGTGAGAATGTTCTCATGGTCCATTTCCCTCTTTATGGCTCATGAGGATGCTTCCCTAAAAACGATTATTCTGACCAAGTCTTAAAGCATGTAAAGTTGTGTCTCGTGTATCTTGTTTAGCACATAGAGTTTAGTACTTTATATTGTTATCATGTTTCGATTAAAAGCTTTCATTATATTGGGTTGCATGTTGGGGTGCATTAATTTTGTATTTCACTCACAACATGAACGTATGCATATACTCTCACCGTGATAGATTGTCAGAGTCAAGTGATGGTATCCTACTGAGTATGTTGTATTCACATCTTACAAAGACATCTTATGTGCGTATGTGTAGACTTCATGTTTTGAAATCCGAGTAAGGGGAAAAGCCTTATGATTGACGAGATCTAGGTAAGAGAAAAGGTCTTATGATTGACGACTAAAGTCAACAGCTCGATAGCATGAAGGATGGAGGCATTGGCCGATGGCGAGACCAAGTTCCATTTTGATGTCTCGGATCTCCATATTTCTTTTTGGTTTTTGTTATTGTTATCTTGTTTTTGTGTACAAACGACCCAAGTGTGGTCCTAATTCACCTTACATGTGACTTTTTACCACATTTTTGCATGTTTTAGCCTCACAAAAATGACACATCCAGAAATGATTGCCCCCCCAAACATTCAATAATACACAATTTAGTAATTCCAAGGAGATTTCATTCATTTTAACACATTTCACATTGTCGGTTCAAACCAAAGAACTTCCAAACAAAGGGAAGGATCCATTGCACAAAAAAGATGCTATTGGGAATCAACCAGTGTCCAAAACAGAGCTGCCACTGAGGGTACAAACCCCATGGCTGAACAATTCTCCTCCAGCCAAACAACCAAAAAGAACAAAAATTCCACACAGGGAAACTGTAGAAACAGGCATGCATCACCAAACACATCTGTACGTGACATGTGATCCCGTGATCTCACCGCTGTATATGACTTTCACAACCTGCCCTTTCTCGAGTCCGTAGTATCGAGCAATCGCATCCTTTAATAACATTCTGGGGAGCTGAAAATATTTTCATGTCATTATATATAATTTTTTATGTAATTCTAACTTTTTATAGTTTTTCTTTATTACTTTTGAAATCAAGCTTAATCAAGCAATTTGATTTAAAAAACATCACGACTATGATCTTGAAAATTACTATACAATCAAGCATCGATTCAACTCGACTCGATTTATAAAGGCTAACAAGAGTTTCACCATTGTTGAGTTTAACAAACCTGCATTTCTTCCACATTGAGCTTCTTTAATAGCCTCTTTTTCTCCTGCTCTGTCAGTATTTTATGCTCCGGCTTTAACACATGCTTTGTTATATTAACCAGCAGGTCAGTGATCTATGCATAAACAACCAGAAATATAATGATAATAAGACAATCGGTGATAAGCATGCATTTTTAATAATTCTCAGCTAAAAAACAGCCAATGAAATTGAAATTCAAGGACACATGACACATTAACATCTCAAAATAAACAACAAAGGAATATCATGGGAAATCTTGTGAATTTGATTGAACTTTTGGTGAGACTGTGGAGTCAAAAGACTACTTTCGTGTCTTTATTTTGAAAATCCCAATACACTTCAGGTCGAATCTGAGTGAACTTGTAGTTTTTGTTTAAATTCTGATGTGCAGAATACAACTTCCGATTCTATGTTCCAGTGAGCTGAATCCGATGAATTTATGTTCCGAAACATGGAGTAGTCAAACTGAACCATTTAAAAGAAGATAGGTTTCTGCTTCTAATATTGTTACAACTAAACTCAAAGATCACGGATATCATCGTTAGACGTTTGTTACAACGTCGTCTATAAATTGATCCAAGCTTTGAGGAATGGAAGAAGCTGAAAACATTCAACTGAGTGCTTGTGCATCATCTCGCTGCTTTTGAGAGCTTACATTGTATTTGTTTTCAGTGTGTTTACTAAGAGCTTCCATGTGAGAGGATTAATTGTAAAAGCTCTTAGTTTTTTTATTGTAATCATTTGTTTTTTATCGTTGAGATCAATGTGATTCCGGTGTGGAATCTACGGCTTCCGATCTTTGAGATCGATGGGGTTCCGGTGTGGAATCTACGGCTTCCAATCTTTGAGATCGATGAGGTTCCGAGGATAGGACCCTGTTTGCTTCCGAACTGTTTAGTTCGACGAAGTCTGGTGTTGCACTTGTTGTCGATCTTGCTGATCGAAGAGGAGCTCGGGGATAGAGCTACCCGATTCCGACGGGTTTAGTCGGAGAAGTTCCTGGTTCAGAACTTGCACCTTCCGACAGGTTAGTCGAAGAAGTTAGCATACTACCTTTGTTCTGGTTATCGAACCTCCAACCACTTTCGGATAAAAGCGAAAAGTTCTCTCGATAGGAACTGTTGTGATAATAATATCCTTCTAGGAGCATTTGGATTGTTATCCAATACTCTGCATTGTTTTTACAATGTGCTTGTTTTCTGATTGGCTTGTCTGTGTATCAGTTAAGTTGTTTAATTTCCAATAGTATTAATTTCAGCTGCATATTTTACTTTGATACTGTGATTTGTTCAGAGGTTGTATCTTCCGGACAACTTACGTTCTTGAGTGGGAAAAAACTGTTAGTTTTTCGACTTCAATGCCCCCCCCCCCAACCCACCTCTTGAAGCTGCCATACTTAACATAAACAGACTATTCCCTGGAATCCTGGGAATTCAGGAGTATGAGTGAGTGAGATAGGAATTCGGGAAATCGGAAAAGGGTGTTTTTTTCAAATGCATAATTGAGGATTGAGACAATGATTGACATGAAAACCGATCCTTAGTTCTAAGAAAATAATGAAAAAGGATGGCTATACCTTTGTACGAAAGAAGAACGACGATTTTTTTCTACTCCATTTCATTCTATTTCATATGATTCTGTAAACCAAACGCCCAGATTGAGAAGCTCAAAAGCTACTGATAAACCTAATTCATGATCAAAGGCATGACTTATCTAGCTTGATGAAACCATTTCTTTGGATTGCTCTCAATGATTACCTCAAATGATGCATGAACAAAAAAGCCAGATCCTGGCAATCAGATGATCAAGGATTACAAGAACAGGAGACAAATTACATTGCCTCTAGCTGGAGTAGCAAAGTCAAGCAGCAAAGCAAGCAAGCTTAGTAGTTCAAATTCATGCACATTAAAAGCAATTAATCTTACCGGGAAAATCTCAACTTTGAAGGAGAAAAGACCCGCAGCTTTCTTGGCTTGGCTTGTCAACTGATTTTGCACTATCAATATCAAACCACTTAAGGATTCTTTATTGACAATCTGCGCAGCAATGCGACGAACTGTATTTACTTTTACTGCTCCAGGTCCACAGAAAATCACCAGAATCTGCGAGTCAAACGATAAACAAACCAACATATTGAACAAAGGCATACTCTCCAAAATAAGCATCATCTTCACTTGATTAAATTAGCATCAAGTGATTGCTCCTATTTTTCTGTTCTTCCCCGGGGAAGAACTGTTGATGCTAAGAGTGGAATGTATGAAGCACTCATATTTAAAGGTTTTTCATACGACAGATACCTCCATATGAACACTGAAATTCATAGTACATGCATATATAACACTTTTGACATCAACGCAAACACAATATCTGAATTTCAATCACCGATGCTAAGCAAGCAGAATCCCTAAAATTCTCCGATCTTTCCTATTCCTTTGGGGCATTGAACGGGAAAGAGAAAGGGTAAAGTGATATGTGAACACCTGCTTGGAGGGATCGGACCGCATAAAAGTAGAAACTCGGAGGCGATCTGGGTCGGGGTTTTGGCTGTAATTGGCTCGGAAATTCTGGAGCGGGAGATCGATTTCGGAGTCGGGGACGGCATAGCCACGGTCCCGCAGCATCTCCAGCAGCGTTCTGCGGGCCAAATAGTACCTGCGGCTCTCCACACTTCCCTCGTCCACGAAGCTGGTCATGCACCTCCCCACCGCTCCCCCGCTAGGCTCGCCTCCATCGAACAACGCCAGATCCATCCCTCTCTCCAACTTGATCCTTCTCTTCCTCGCCCACTCCCGACCTGCTTCTATTTCTTCTCGTCCACGAAGCTGGTCAGTCCACGAAGAGAGAAGCAACGCACGGCGAGTCGAAAAAACATGAATAAATCCTGACATTGTCAAAATACAGTTTAAAAAATTATTTTATTGTTTTATGTGTATGTATTAAGTAAAAATGGGGATTCACTAAAAATTATGACTAAAAGTATATTTCTATATATATATTATTAAGGGAAAATGACTATTCAGAAACAAAAGTTGGAGACTTAAAAATGATAAAATGTAAATGAATGGCTAAAAAATTATAAATTTTCAAATCAAATTATATACTACTTTGGTCTAAAAATAAATTGGTCCTTAACTGGAATTAAAGGTCTATTTTGACCCTTGAATGTCATTGCTTGAATTATTAAATTTATTCTCCCACGTAACTATGTTTTTGTTTTCTTTTTTCCGTAATTGTTCTGTGATATATTCATTTTGTTTTCATTTTATTTTTATTGTTTTAAATGATCAGTTAAATATAGGGCAGTGTATGGCCAAAAGCTTATTTAAAGTGTGTTCGGCCTAATCGGTATGCACATCGAATGAAAAGAATTCATGTGATGAAAACCTCTCTCTTTTCATTATATTTTAAATTCCCAATTTTATAACATGTTATTAGCACGAGTTTTACCCAGCTAAAATGATTATTCTAATTGAGTAAGTCATGCTTTTCATGGAAAATATGGTTAAACTTGATTTCCTCCCTCTTAATGCCATTGAAAAATTTATATTTTATGGATCTAGAATATTATTTTAAATTGCTAGTCTAGCCACCAAGAGCGGCTCCACAAACGCTACAAAGATGCGGCTCAGAGACTCGACCCCGCGACCGCCGCCCCAAACCCCTACCTCCTGCCACCACAACCGCCTGTTAAAATGTATTTGGGTGTTAAAACCCGTGGCGAGACAATCTTCTTCCCTACATTGAACTTCATGGCGGCGTTGACTCCATCATGATCACTAGCATCAGATATCTCCTAATGAACAGGTCTTCATCGATTCAGGTTATTTTTCAATGAGAAAACATGAATTGTCTCTGCCGAAACATGTTTTGTTTTCCTATGATTGATGTGCACAATATTTTTTATAAAGATTTTAACCTAATAATTTTTTGAAGAAATATTTCTAAATGAGAATTATATATCAAGATTTATTATGATTTTATGAATCCTATAGTAAAATATATGAAAGAAATCAAGCATCTACGAAGGATCATATAAACAATGATAATTCAACCGATGGATAAGGTCCCTAAAGTGGATGAAAATGGTGTATTGCATATACACATTATTGATCTTGAAGATACCATAATTTCCAATCAAAAAATATTTTTCCATTATTAAAAGTCAATGTAAATTTTTATTAGTTTTTTTATTTCATTCCCTTGAAATGAATGTAAATATACATGTATTTTTTTGAATCATGGTTGGTGTCATGACTCGTCCCCGCCAGAACCCCACCTGGGCTAATAGCAAAGTCGAGTGTAACCCTTGAAGCCCTCTTTCAATCAGCCTCAAGTTGGCGATTGACATCGAATGTATGAAACACACATATGAGAGACATTACCATCATAAATCCAAGGAACATAAGATAAAAACCATCAATCAACTTTATCATAAAAAATAAAACAACCAAATATCCCAACACTGCATGTAATGTCGTCTGAGAATTGAAAGACAACTTCTCCAAAATAAATACCAAAAGGAACAACTCCTATGACTGCGACTCCAACTCTGAATAACTTTGGTGCCATAAGGTAGTAATGTCTAGCCCGATCACTTACACTTTCCTAGAAATCTATAAAAACAGTATATATATATAAAAAGAGTGAGCATAAAAGTATACTTAGTAGATCTTACTTCATACTCTCTCACGTAAATGTGGAAGAAAGAATACCCAATCCACCTATAATTATAATAATGTAATAATCAAACGAATATATCAAGAAAGGTACCCTGCACCCACTTCCCTACTGAACCAGTCACCCTCGCACCACAACAACATATGTACCAGTGCTTCCATCCCTTCCATGTCCACATAACAACAATCTCATACCACATCTGCATACCACAACCACATACCACACACCAAAACCACATACCACATTGCGACTAAGGTGCATCATGAAGGGCATTAACCGCGTTCCCTCCTCCCCAATAATGTTTCAACAACATAACCACAACATCACCTCATTATCACGTGTCATAACCTTTGGCTATCACAGCCTATACCATGTCTGGAAGAGAGAGTGAGAAAGGGGGAGTAGTCATCCATCTGTATCACTCACATCTTTGATATTGGGGGTACACTTGGAACCCAAAACCATATATGAGCATTATTAAGGTTACTCGATTTGAGTGGTAGTGCATAAGAAATAACAAAAAAACCAATGAATATATGACACACAATACTTATCTTAAGGTACACTTCCTAGAAAAAGTCCTCTACAACCACAACCACTGCTTTAACATCATCACCTCATATCAACAACCATTCCCACATCTAGACAACATAACCAACCACACACAGCCCACAAAATAGCCACACAACTTCTTCTCATTTTACATTTCATTACCAATTCTACATTAATAATTTACTAGACACATTAAATTCATTAACAAATATAAATTTCAACCACTATAATTTCACATAATTGTTTCCATTTTAACATTTATAATTTAATTTACCACATACCAATTATTCTCCACTTAATTTATTATTTTCAACCCCCCATTCATATCATCATAACTATTCATATCATTTTCTCAACATCATTCCATATTATTGGGAAGCAACCACTTTATAAAAACTATATAAAAAGGTATAATAAACCAAAGGTTATTTTATGCTTGGAGGTATATTTTTTTTTTCTAAAAGCATTTTTACACATTAAGTGTGCTAATATGAAAATTATTTTTTTCTCACCTTTAAAAATTTTATTAAGTAAAATGGATTTCATATTTGGATTTAGTAGGTCCAAATTATGTAAAAAATATAATTTTATTTTTTAGGCATAAGAATAAGATTACTAATATTAAAGTTAATTATATTGATAATGGTGAAACTATTATTTCCAAAGATTTATTTTATTAATATTGTGTAATTTTTATCTACTAAATTAAATTAACATATTTTAAATAATGAATATAATATGATGTTTAAACACATATATAATTATATTAAGACACATTTAATTGTTAACCAATTCTAAATAAGATTAAGAACACAAAATGGTTAAAACATCATTTTTTCTACAAAAACAGTTTTTCTATATATAATTTTTGTAATTTAAAAGTTAATTTTCTATTATTTAGAAATTGAAACATATTAAATGAATATTATATTTGGGTTCATAACACCCAATTTTTTTAAGAGGGTTACCTTATATTTTTAATAAAATATTAATTACTTGGTTAAAAACTAGTTACCAAGGTAAAAATGAAAATGTTAAAATGTAACAACCTAATGGTAAATGACTTGAAACATGTTTAAAATATGCGTTTCAATTTGTGGTTAAGGCTTTATTGAATTTATATAACCCCACACTACATTATTTCTCACTTTTAAAACCATTTACCTTTGAATAATGTCATTCTGTCATGACTCGTCCTAGTGGGGCATGCGCCGTGACTCCCCAAGCCCACCTCCAATAGGCCATGGGCTGATGACTAGCACCGAGTTGGCATATCACTAATATGGGAGGCATTGCCTATGTACCTGTACGCATGAACACATCTCCAAGACCACAAAATGTTGAAATGTAAAAACCACTAAGAACCAAATGCATGTATACCACTATATCCCAACCAAAGTACGATAGGAAAGTAAAGTGCAGTAAAGTAAACTGGTCTATAATACAATCCCACCAAAATAATTCTATAACCACAAGTCCAACCTGTAAGAAGAGGTACTGGGACTGTTGTCTGTAGTCGTAGGAACACCTCATCCTACCTGATCTTACAAGGCACCATTTGGTCCTAGTCCACCTAGGACTCCGTCAAAAGGTTGCTTGTCTGCACAAGACACGACACGTGCGATCAAAACCCATGCATGAGTGAGTATAACAATACTCATTAGGACACCTCGAAACCACAATGAAATACACAAAGAAAAGTACAGTCAGCTCTACACAATATATGTCTACAACACATATAACAAGAATATCCAGATATACTCAGTCCAAGACATACAGTCCAGAGGTAAGTCATAACTACCATATACCAACATTAGGGATCCAACTCAAAGATTCCACGAAGCACTCATCTGGGAGAACACACTCCTGAGTCTGATAGCACTAATAACGTCCATCCAAGAAGTATTATTCGTCAGGAATCGTCATAAGAGAGATACAATGATAGATATAAAGAGAAAGATACGATACCACAAATGAGGATCACATCCAGGTCCATGGGGTGATGCCAAAAACTCCATTTGGATTAACCTACTAAGTAGACGATCGACGCCCGGTGAAGTTGGTCACATCAATACCAAGGACTCTACCCAGGGCATGAAGAATTAATAAAGGATCCACTCTGGGCCTCTCAGGGGATTCCAACAACTCTATCTAGGAAGTCCTGTTGAAGGGATCATAATCCTATGAGTAGGAAACGATACACACCGGCTTTCATGGAAAAAATCAAGGGTACAAAACCTAACAAAACTTGTCCAAGATACGGTGGAAAAGTGAATCAAGCCATATAGAAAGGGATACATGGCATGTAATAGGGTCACACGTTGTGTTCCTTGACCCCAGGTACTGCCCCTATACAATGGCCCGTGTCATTCCAAACTGTGTCATGTACAAGATGGGTACACGACGTATAGAAGAAGTCACACGCTATGTCCTTCCATCTGGGGTCCACCCGTGTACTCCGTCTGTGTGCCAGTACATGGTGTCAACCTGTGTATCTCTGCCCGTGTACCAGTACATGGGGTAGTTCATGTACTTGGTCCATGCCAAGTCGTGTGGTGGGGTACACGCTGTGTAGGCAACCCATGTACTCCACCCCCTGTTCGGGTATCTCCCAAGATATGCACCGAGTCTCTGGGAAGGTTCTACATGCTGCGTGATAGGGTCACATGCCGTGTGACATTTAACTATCTCCCAAAACCCTATCCACCGCTCAATGGGGTCCACATGTCGTGTAACCCCGGGTTACATGCCATGTTCATTGGGTTTTTCCAGAACATCGAGTCCTTCCTCCCACACATTAGCTGTTATTACGGGTCTTGTTCCAGTGAGATGTTTTCCTCAAAAATCAATATCGAGGTCTGTTCCATCACCCTAACACCAAATCGATGTGTTTTGGGCCTTCAATCAGTTCAAAAAACAACTTTAAATCCATCTGATGAAAACCACCCGAAGAATGTTATCTCCCGAATCACTTTGATTCGTCCGTCTTCGTCTCCATCGCACCTCTGCTAAGTCGTCCTGATGTTGGATCTTAAATTTCAGATAATTGCATCATGAAATAAAGGCACAATGATCATTCGTTCATAACCACATGAAGAATGAAGAACCCATGTAGAAAATAGGGGAGAGAATTTCACATGGAACAAACCTGAGGAACAAACCTCAACCATTGTTCGTTCCGACCTCGATCTGTTTTTGTAAGAATGTTCAACAATAAAATCAATATAATAATCAACCCTATAAATATTGTGATTTAAAACCCATCCCACAAGAACGATCGAACCGCGGATCAACCTGTTCATTGGTTGGTTTGCATTTATCGTTGAATCTAAGAATTGGGAAATAAAATCCAAATAACGCATCCTACCTTTGATTTGGATCACTCATTGACGAAGATCAGTCATTGTGTCACTGTTATTGGTGAGATCCATCAAGAACGGCGTTCGTCTATTGTCGATCTGTGATTCTGTCACTATTCCCCGAGAGAAATCTTTAGGGTTCTCTCTAGAGCCTCTAGGAAATTCTAGGGTTATGATCCTAAGCCTATAACCCTGCCTAAAGGATTCATTAAAAAGAAAAATCATCCCTGCATCACTGCGTCGACGAAACAGTAAAATAAAATAAATTCACAATTTATTTTATTCATTAAAAACGCCCGAAACTACTTTTCACATTTGACCTGAGCTAGTCGATATTAGGCCTCACCTAGGGTAAAGACACTTCTCTAAAAGCAACAGTGCACTCTAATTTATGATCAAGGAACCCATTTAGAAGTTATTTCACCTTTTTAGGAAAACTTCATGTGTGTACTAATTAATATATTAATATTTTTCAAGTAATTGTTCCGGGCACACTGGGGATCAGAATCACATGGCGTCTTAGCACCTGGTCTCAAAATTAATCCATATAATATTTAAAAATAATACATAGAAAATCTAGGATATTACATTCTCTCCACCTTGAGGCTTTATGTCCCCAAAAAGTGAAAACAAAGGATACTAAAAATATGAGGGTATTGAACACGAATCTGAGCCTCCCACTCCCAAGTGATCTCATGGATATTCTCATGCTACCACCAAACACACACTAAAGGAATCATTCACCCATGAAGGATCCTCTCCTGCTGATCCTCAATCTCTACTGGGTACTCAGAAAAAGTCACTCCATCATTGATTTACAGCTCACCCTAGTCGATGACGTGTGATGGGTCATGCACATATCTCCTCAATTGCAACATGTGAAATACATCATGTACCCGATCTAACTATATAGGTAGAGCTAATAAGTACACCACCTCGCTAACTCTACACAGTATCTGAAAAGGGCCAATCAACCCAGGAGATAAATTTCCCCCCATACAAATCTCTGCAATCTCCATTGAGGTGAAACCCGAAGGAAGACATGGTCTCCTTCCTCAAACTACAAAGGCCTTTGTCGCCTGTCAACATAAGACTTATAACGGCTCTATGTAGTCTTCATCCGCTCCTGGATGATCTGAACATATTTTTAGTAGCTCGCACCAACTCCAGGCCCATAAGTACTAACTCTACTAGGTTAGTCCAACAATTCGGTGACCTACAGGTTTGTCCGTACAGGGCATAGAATAGTGCCATACCAATGGTGGAATGATACCTGTTGTTGTATGCAAACTCCACCAGTGGTAGGTGATCCTCCCAACTATGATCAAAGTCCAACATGCAATCCCATAACATTTCCTCCATAACCTGAATGGTTTACTCCATATGGTCGTCCGTTTGTGGGTGAAATGCTATGATCAAACGTAACTGGGTCCCAAACACATTCTCTAATCCCTTCCATAAGAGAGATGTAAAATGAGAATCATGATCTAAAACAATCATCGATGGAACTCCATGGAGTTGAACTATCTCCTAAATGTAGAGTCGTACCAAGTTCTTAGCTGAACTCTACTCTGAGATAGCTAGGAAGTGGGATGACTTGGTGAGTTGGTCAACGATCACCCAAATTCCATCGTGCCCCCTGGACATATGTGGTAAACCCATCATGAAGTCCATTGATATTACATCCCACTTCCATTCTAGCACCTCAAGGGGTTGATCTAAACCCATTGGAACCTGGTGTTCAACCTCCACTTGATGACAAATAAGGCGTCGAGAAACAAACTACGACACTCCTTTCTTCATTCCTGGCCACCAAAACTGACGTCAGAGATCCTGGTACATTTTCACCACACCTGGATATACCACCAAATGGGATGTATGAAACTCCCTCAAAACCTCGTCCCACAATGTCATTGGTACTATTGTACATCCTCTGAATAGGACGATGTGCTCCCCAAATTTTGAATATCCATTAAGATCATTACCTATGGTTATCTTAACATGTAGTGTCTCACAGTCGATATCCCCAAGTTGTGCCTCCCTAACTCGCTGTAGGAGTGGAGGGGTAACAACCATCGACTAGAGGTAAGCTTCTCCATCTCCATCCACTAAGGATAACTATAATGAGTCCAATTTCTCTGATGCCTCATTCAACAAATATGAACTATATCTCTTGCTAAGAGAATATTCCACCATGTTACCCTTCCTAGGAGTATAGATAATCTCAAAGTCATAGTCCTGGAGGAACTCTAACCATCACCTCTATCTCAAGTTTATATCCTTTTGAGAGAAGATATATTTGAGACTCTTGTGATCAAAGTAGACAATAAATCGCTTTCCCATCAGGTAGTGTCACCACATCTTCAATGCAAAGACTACTATTGCTAACTCAAGATCATGGGTCACGTAGTTCTACTCATGTGGTCTCAACTATCGTGAACCATAGGTAATAACCGCTTACCTCTGCATCAGGACACAACCAATCCTGATTCCTGATGCATCATATAATACTACATAATCAACACCCTCTTCCAACAATCTCAAGATCAGAGCACTCGTCAAACTATACATCAACTAATGAAAATCCCGGTGGAACTTCTCTATCCACACGAAAGGATGCCCCTTTCAAGTCAAATATGTCATCGATGTTGATATAATGGAGAAATAAAGTATGAATCTCTGGTAATATCCAGCTAGCCCAAGGAAGCTCTGCACCTCCATCACACTCCTAGGTGGATCCCATGATTACACTACCTAAACCTTCGCTGGGTCCATATCCACTCCATCCACTGAGATAACCTGTCCTAGAAAGTAGACCGCCTAAATCCAGAACTAGAACTTTGAGAGTTTCCCATAAATATGGTGCTCCCAGAGTATGTATAAAACCATCCTTAAGTGTATCGCATGCTCCTCATCATATTCCGAGTACACTAGGATATCGCCGATTAAGACTACCATGAATCAGTCTAAATAAGGTTGGAAGATCCGATTCATGAGTCCCATGAACACTACTAGGGAGTTAGTCACACCAAAGGGAAACACTAAGTACTCATAGCGAATATAAAAAACATCTGAATATCATCTTTGATATATCATTGTCCCATACTCACAACCAGTGATAGATTGATCTAAGGTCAACCTTCGAGAACCATCATGCCCCCTCAACTAATCAAAGATGTCATAGATTTTTGGTAGTGGATACTTGTTCTTCACGGTCACTTGGTTCAAGAACCGGTAGTCCATACACAAACTCAAGCTCCCATATTCCTTTTTGGTAAACAAAAATGGGGTCGCCCAGGGTGAAACACTGGGTCTCATGAATCCCTTCTTCTGCAAGTCCTCCAACTGTACCCTTATCTTTTGAAGCTCTCTGGGGGGCATCTGATATGCTGATGTAGATATCAGTTCCATCTTGAGGTGTAAATCAATGTAGAAGTCTATATCCTAGTGGGGAGGTAATCCTGGAACATCTTCAGGAAAGATGTCCTCATACTATGACACTACTATTGGGAACTAGAAACTCATAACATATACTACACTGAGGATCAGGCTAGCTAACTGACGAGTAATCATATACAACCTCATATGCATGAGTTCATCCTGTGCTGCCTGGGTTTCCCTTTCACCGAAAAAGGAAAAATTTGTTCTATCATTGTGGACACACCACACTCTTCGCCTAAAATAGTCAATCTGGGCATGGACTTTGGATAACCAATCCATACCAAGACTGATGTTGTAAGGACTTAACATTGACACCAAGAGGTTCTGACCAAAACTCTCACCTCCAAGGGTCAAGTCACACTATCGGCATAGATGTGTGATCATCGAGTCTTCTCCAGTAGGTGTCTCTAAGTGTAAGGGTTGATTCAACGGTTCAACAGGAATCTCAAGGTCTCGAATAAGATATGTGGTGATAAAGGAATGACTAGCACCTAGGTCTATGAATACTATATATAAAGTATAAAATACATAGATCATACCTCTAATTTTTCCTGAAGTCCCTGGGTTATATACCTCGACCACATGTAGTTGTCCCTGCCCCTGTCCTCTAGCCCCCAGAGCCTAGAGTAGACCACCTGGCAGTGGTGGTGGTAACATATCAAAATATCAACCACCTCTTACTGCTATCCCATATTCTCTGCCACATCTACCTCCCTATAGATCTACATGCTCCTATCACTGTCTCTTCCTTGGTGGTCCATCCACTGTCTCCCTGTTAGCAACACGACAATTTGGACAATCTTGAGCGAGATGTCCTCTACCGTCACATGAATAACATTGCCTCTCCCTAGGCTGACTGGACCCACCATGTGAGCCCTAAACTATATATCATCTATCCTGGGACCTCCTCTTGAAAGGTCTCCCATGTCCAAATCCCTGAGAATAACATTGACTCCCTACTGCTGAAGTCTCTATAGCTGCTCATCCACTACTGACTATCACTGGCTGTATATTCTTAGCCAGGAAGCTTTTGATGACCAAAGCTCGCTCAAGCACCCTAGAATACGTTGGAATGCATAAAGGGATAATGCTAGCTCAGATGTATCTATGCTGAACTCGCTCGATGGTATGATCCCTAAAGTAATTATCTCTAACCATATCCATTGAGTGCCTGGAAAGGTTGGTGAACCTTGATGAATAATAAGCCACTATCATACTATCCAGTTCGATCTGAAGAAGCTTTTGTATATGAATATATCTTAGTGTAACTGGTGAGAACTCCTCTCTGAAGTGATGCTCAAACTTTGTCAATGAAAGAGTAAGCTTGTCATGAGTTTGGATATCCAAACTCCACCATCGCTCTGCTGACCACTATAGAAGTCTCGCCACTAGGTCCACCATCTGATCCGTTGCAGTCATTACTAGATAGAAAACTTGGGTCACCGCCTCAAGCCATTCCTCAGCCACTTGAGGGCCAAGATCACCTCAGAACTTGAGGGGTCTCTGTCCATGAAATTCATGAAGTGCACTCAGCCTACGCTCCTCATCTACTGGTACTGTGGGTACTACGTGATGCTCTAAAGGTGGCGGTATGGATGGTGCACCACCTAGAGGTAACATTTGGGGAACTGATCCCTGTATCAAATCCTCTTCACTGAGGGATTCATCCTCATGATCGAGCTACTAAATCCTATCTAGCATGTTTCTTAGGGGCATCCTGTAAGAAAAAAAGATGTACTAAGGTCAATGAGTATATCTGTAGAGCAGACTCTAGAATGAAATGGAACCACAACACATTCTCATATGATGCATGTACCATTATTTTCCCTACAACTAATGTTCTCATGTATCGAGTCGAAAAACAAGTTATCAAATTTCTGGTGTATGGATACATCAGCCACCACACCAAAACTGGAGTCCTTGGCCTGAAATATGAACTCGAAACACATAAAATTATTTCCTCAAACCAAACTTATAGAATTCCAATCCTAAAGTAGAACTGACCAGCTCTAATACCACTCTGTCATGACTCATCCCTATGGGGACCATGCCACGACTCCCCAAGTATGCCTCTAATAGGCCATGGATGATGACTAGCACGAAGTAGGCATATCACTAACATGGGAGGCATTACCTATATACCTATATGAACACACACATCTCCAAGCCCACAACATGCTGAAATGTAAAAACCATTAAGAACTAAATGCATGCATACCACTATATCCCAACCAGAGTACGATAGGAAAGTAAAGTGTAGAAAAGTAAACTGGGCCAGAATACTAGCCCACCAAAAGAATTCTGTAACCACAAGTCCAACCAGTAAGAAGAGGTACCGGGACTGTTGTCTGTATCCATAGGAACACCTCGACTTGCTTGATCTCACAAGGCACCATTTAGTCCTGGTCTGCCTAGGACTCTATCAAAAGGTTGCTTGTCTGCATAAGACACGACATGTGTGGGAAAAACCTGTGTAGGGGTGAGTATAATAATAATTATTAGGATACCCCAAAACCACAAAGTAATACAAAAATAAAAGTACAATAATCTCTACATATTATATGTCTACAACACATATAACAAGAATATCTAGATATACTCAGTCCAAGACATGCAGTCTAGAGGTAAGCCACAACTACATCATACTAACACTAGGGATCCAGCTTCAAGATTCCACAAAACACTCATCCGTGAGAACACACTCCTGAGTCTGATAGCACTGATGAAATCCGTCCAAGAAGTACTATTAATCAAGAACTGCCATGAGAGAGATACACTGATAGATCTGAAGAGAAATATATTATACCACAAATGAGGATCATAACCAGGGCCATGAGGTGACACCAATAACTCCATCTGGATTAAACTGATTAGTAGAGGATCAAAGCCCAATAAAGTTGGTCATGTCAATACCAATGACTCTACCTAGGTCACAAATAATGAATAGAAGATCCAATCCGGGCCTCTCAAGGGATTCCAACAACTCTATCCAGGAAGTCATGCTGAAGAGATCATACTCCTATGAGTAGAAAATGATATGCACCAACATTCATAGAAACGATCAAGGGTACATACCATAATTAAACTTGTCCTAGATATAGTGTACAAGTGAATAAATCCATGTAGAAAGGGATACATGATGTGTAGTAGGGTCACACGCTATGTTCCTTTACCCTAGGTACTGCCCATGTACAATGACCCATGTCATTCCCAACTGTGTCGTATAGAATATGGGTACATGATGTGTAGAAGAAGTCACACGCCATTTCATTCTATCCAGGGTCCACCCGTGTACTTCGTTCATGTGGTAGTACACGATGTTAACCCGTGTACTAGTACATGGGGTAGTCTATGTACTTAGTCTAGGCCAAGTCGTGTGGTGGGGTACATGTAGTGTAGGCAACCCGTGTACTCTACTCAGTGTCCGTGTATCTTTTGAGACACACAATCAGTCTCTAGGAAGGGATTATATGCCATGTGGCAGGGTCACACACCGTGTGGAATTTAACTATCTCCCGAAACCCTAGACACTGCTCAGTGGGGGCCACACACCATGTAACCCCAAGTTACACATTGTGTTCATCAGGATTTTCCAGAATGTTGAGTCCTTCCTCCCGTGTGTTGTCCGATCTTCCAGGTCTCGTTCTGGTGATTTGTTGACCTCGAAACTAAAGATCAAGGGTCATTCCATCACCCTAACACTGAATAGATATGTTTATTACCTTCAAAAGACTCAAAAAAACAACTTTAAATCCATTAGATGAAAACCACCCGAAGAATGATATCTTCCGAATCACTTTGATTCATCCATAACCATCACCATCACACCTTCTTTAGGTTTTACAGACATTGAATTATAAATTTTGGATTGTTGTGACATGAAATGAAGGTGCAATGATCATTCGTTCATAACCCCATGAAGAACGAAGAACTCATGTAGAAAATAGGGTAGAGAATTTCACATGGAACAAAACTGAGGAATAAACCTCGATCATTGTCCATTATAGCCTTGATATATTCCCATAAGAACAATCAATAATCAAATCAATATAATAGCCAACCCTATAAATCCCATAATTTAAAACCCATCCCACAAGAACGATCGAACCAAAAATCAACCTGTTCGTTGGATTGTCCGCATTCGTCATTGAATCTAAGAATGGGGAAATAAAATCCAAATAACACATAATACCTTTGATTTTGATCACTCAGTGATAAATATTGTCCAATGAATCACCATTGTTGGTGAGATCTGTCAAGAATGGCGTTCGTTGATCGCCGATCTGTGATTCCGTTGCCGTCCATCGAGAGAAATATTCTGGGTTCTCTCCAAAGCCTCCAAGGAATTCCAAGGTTATGAGCCTAACCCTGGACCCCTACCTAAAGGCTTAATTAAAAATAAAAATCATCACTTCATCTCTGCATCAATGAAATGGTAAAATAAAATAAATTCACAATTTATTTTATTCATTAAAAACACCCAAAACTACTTTTCACAGCCGACCTGCGATGGCCAATGTTAGGTCTCTCCTAGGGTAAAAATAATTCTCTGAATGAAATGGTTCCCTTGTATTTCTAATATAGGAAACCATTTAGAAGTTATTCCACTTTTTTAGGAAAACTGTGCGTGCGTGCTAATTAATATTTTAATATTTTTCAAGCAATTGTTCCGGGTACACCGGGCCTCAGAATCGCACGCCATCTCAGCACCTAGTATAAAAATTAATCTATATAATATTTAAAAATAATACATAGAAAATCTGGGACATTACATATTCTATTAGAGAAAAATAATGGGTGTTCACAAGAGTTCCCTTTTCTTTAATTATAAAATAGTATCACTTTTACCTACTCAAAGTTACACTTACCCTTTAAAATTTCCTTATAAACCTTAAAAATTTTCCTTTCCTATAATTCCATTAGATGAGATAAAGACCCTCATTACAATAATTTAGCATAATCTCTTCATTTCCAAGGATACTTTCAAGAGAATGTTCAAGGTCCCAAAGTTAGTATTACTTAATCCTTAACATTTTATCCTTAATCTTTCTCCTCCAAACCTATCCCAACCATAGTGATATAATGAATTAAATATAATCATTATACCCAAGTGTTATTATATAAATGTAATAAAAATTATTTATTCCTTCCCATCCACTTAAAAAAAGGAACGTCGATCGTGTATTTGTAAGGACTATTGCCTCCATGAAGCAACGTCTTCCATTTTTCACCACTACCCATCTTCACTGGTTATATGGATGAAATTGAAGAATAAATGTGTAATATATAATATAATTATGATTATGAAGAGACAAATTATATCCCACCTTCATTCCCTCTCAGTTTTTGGGAAATGAAAACGTTAATCGTGCATTATGCGGACTACCACCTCCACAAAGTAACATATATAAATTTTCATATACTTATTTATTATTTATTAAAATATCTTATAATATAATTAAAAAACTTAAAAATATATAAATAATATCATAATGATTATATAATAATGATACTATTCCAAAATAAATTAATTTTATAACCATAATCACCCATTAATTATGGTATGTTCATGTTTGGGTCGGTCTAACCACCTACTTGAACAATGATATAAAAATCTATCATATATGACTATGTGAACTTATATAGTATTATTATTAAAATTTAATAATCAAAAAATTATTTTTTATGATTCTGGAAATTTTATATTAAGTATTTAACATATTACTACAGTATCATCTTTGATCGCTAAAATTACTGAAATAAGCCAACAACATTTCCATTTTCATGCAACAAAACTAAACCACATATGAAATAAGATAAGAACATTATAAATAAATGTAAAAATATATTCTATTAATTTATATTATCTTGGAATGATAAGATTAATATAAATTAATTGGTGTCAATATCGATATTATAACCGTGCACAAAACAATCAAAAACTATTAATACTTGATGGTAAAGATACACCATAATTAACTAATATATCTCCACTAAATGGTTATAATTGAAGTATATAAAAGGAAATATATATAAATAGGGTTCTTAAATAGTTAATTAAGATAGTTATATTTTTTTTATAGGAGGTTAGAGTTTGATCAACTAAGAGGGAATCCAAGGTAAGGATTTCATCGACTTAATTTCCGATTCATTGGGTCATGGTCCTTCTTACTTGAATATGATTTTCAATAATTATTTGATCCTATAATTCCCTTATTTTATATGATATATCCTATTTTTATATATGGAATTAATCATTATTATCAATAACTACATATTTTATATATTTTTTTATAAATAAAAGTATAATGTTGGTAAGAATAACTCCCATTATTACTAATGGATATTTTTCTTCCATCTCCAGGTTTTTACTAGAGAAAGTGTTTTTAATTAAATACAAATATGTTTTGTATTTTATATTCCTAATATTTTACCTTACCTATATTATGAAATGAAACTCTTTCAACATTTCCATATGTGAGTTTTTCTTTAAAACAACCTAAAAATATTAATAAAGGCACTTCTTTTCATTATTTACCACTACAGATTTATTAGCTTTATTTTTTGGAACTCATTATAATAGGGGTTTCAAAAGTATTCTATTTCCCTTCAAAAAAATTATTTTGAAAGTAAATTTCACTTCATATTTTATAACAATGTTTAAAAGTTTTTGTGAAAACTTTTGTATTTTCACTTCTATTTTCCCTCCATGGTTTATCTCTCATGAAGTGATGTTTTGATAATAGTATATATGTTATTATGATATTATTCCTTTGGTAAAATGATATTTTATATCCTATGATTTCTTAATTTCATTTTATGTATTGTTTTTGAAAATTTTAAGAAACCCATTCTTTTTCCATGGGTTCTTTAAGATATGATGATGATTGATTCTAAGTGGCGCACATATATAAGGTGATGATGGGTGGGGAACTATATCACCCTAAAATGAATTGGTTTAAGTTGATATATCATGAGATAGTTAGGCATGGACATAACGTTTTTTTCACACTGGTGTGGGAAAAATGAGATGGCTCACATTTTCAAGCATGGACATAATGTGTTTGTTCATATAGGCATGGGTATAATGAGTTTTATCACAAAGGGTTTCCTATGCTTATGGTTGTTCCACATTTCAATGTTTTTTATCAAGTTATGACACATTTCCATGATTATTTTCATTTTCAATATATGTTATGTTTTCATGTTACACCCTATTTTTAGAATATTCTATACTCTTATGTTATGTTCACATGTTTTATGACCATTAAGATGTATTTTGAGCCATGTACTAACATTTATACCTCCTTGAAAACATTTTTATCATATTATGTTGCTATATCATGTTTTATTATTATCATCCATGGTCTCATAATACTTTAATAATATATTTATCCTATACTCATTTTCTCTCTCATGTTTATGATATGATACATTATGATAAGTTTTTCCCATACCGAACATCTGAGCACACCCCTTTATTATGTTTCCATTACCTAGTTTATGAAGATGATTATATCATGTGATATATCTGAAAAAGGGTCTAAAGGTTAATTATTCTAGAGAAATGTTTACAATGTTTATAAAATAAAATGTTTATGTAGCTAATATCTAAGACACTAAACCTTTAGGACCCTGGTTTGTGAAAGTGTTTGTGAGATGTATTATTTAAATAATGAAATTAATATATTATTTATGTTATACTTAGCTTGGTTCATTTTAGTTGGTGTTAGAGAAGGTTTTAGTTATTTTTGAAGATTAATTTAGTTATTTTGGTGATAGGACAAGAGAACATTAGTGAAAACCCTAAGGATAAGTCTAAACATAGGAAAATATCCTAATGTTTTAGTAAAGTATATAGTATGTGGTTTCATATAAATCACATCCCTATCAAGATACTGACATGTGTATGTGTCTGTGGTATAGATTATCCTAGGGGTAATCACCCTAAAAAAGGCTGGTTGAGTATTGACCCGATCTTCACTCTGGTGCACGATGAGTGGGTGTAAGATTACACACCTAGATAGACACTCTCAGGGGATATTCTTTGGGTAATTTTCATTATATTTATGAAAAATTATGAAGGATTTTAATATATAACAAGTTTAGTTAGAAAACTAACCTTGGACAACCTAGATTGGAACCTATAGATTCATAGGTTAAAGTATGAACATCATTTATGGAATCCTCCTACTAAGTTTATAGTTTCATTAGATGTACATTTATTAATTTATGTATACTCATTCCCAATTTTTCTTTATTAAAGGTAATGGTGGGAGTCCAAAAGAACTGAGTTAATAATGGTTATGATGGAAAATGTGTAGATTGTCCCAATATATATCCTAATGAGATTGGGGCTAGGATGAAAAACCTCATGGAAATTCTCAACCAATTGTCTCAAAATGTGAGAAACAATGAAAACCGTGTTGGGATACTAGACACACCAAGGAAGGAATATATTTCTATTGAGTCATTCATGAGGTAACATACACCCTCTTTTAGAGGGTCTTTTAATCCAATGGTTGCTGAGTAGTGTGCCAATGCAATGAAACAAAAATTTACCATCCTCTAGTGCTCATACCATGAGAAGGATGGTTTTTCCATATACCATTAAGAATATGATTCTGACCAGTGGTGGAATCTCATTAAGAATACCATGAAAAAGTAGGAAGTAGACTCTATGTAATGGGAAAAGTTCATGAAGATATTGTCACTCAGTATTTTTCTCATACTCTTCATATGAAATTGGAGTATGAATTATTATAATTGAAGAAAAAATAGGATGAATCTATTAGATATTATGAAGAAAATTTCACAAGACTCATGAGATATTCCTGTAGTTTCATCTCCGATATCAAAAGCAAAAAATTTTCTTTTATTTATTAAATTAAAGATTTATATATGAAGAGAGTTATCCATAAGAGACCTCAGTGTATATAAAGATATTTTTTGATGTTCTCTTAAAGTAGATATAGAAACTAGAAACTCTCATTGTTCTTGGGAAAAGTAAAGGAAAGTGGTGTATCATAGAAGCTATGATGATAATCAACTTGGTGGGAAGAAATTCCAATTTCCTAAATGTAATAAATATGAGAGGAAGAACCTATGTAATTACCTCAGGGGATTAGGGAAGTGTTTGAGGTGTGATAAAATAGGACACCAAGCCTATAACTAAAAAAGGCGTGCTAAGAGGCTGATTAAGACAATAGAGGAGAATAAGTCCCTAACTAATGCACCACCCACACTGCAATGCTTCAAATGTAAGGATTTTGGACATTATGTGAATTAATGCCCTAACCCAATAGGAAATTAAGAGAATATACCCTAAAAACCTCACAAACTAATGAAATAAGGGAGAGTATACACAATCACCATTGTTTAGGTGGATTAAATTAATGAAATAGTAAAAGGTATACTTATCCTTCACTCTAGATCTATTAATGGATTATTTGATTCTGGTTCTTCATATTCTTTTATATCATACAAGTTTACTAAGAACGTTGATTCACCCCCTCAAACACTGAATATTGAACTATTTGTGAAAAATATTAGTGGCATGATAATTTCGTACAAGATATACAACACTTATCTGATCAATATTTCTGGGAAGATACTCCCTATAAATCTAACTATACTTACCTTAGTAGAGTTCGATGTAATATTAGGCATGGATTGACTCTCTCTGCATAGAGTACATATCAACTGTTTGGATAAGGAATTCTTATTTCATATCCAAAATCATTATATTATAAATTATCATTGAAAGGATGATTATGAACTCCATATGGAAGAAAATTATATAATATGGGTTATGATACCCAGTAATGAGGGAATTTGGGCTCAAATTATCAGGGAGGAATTCAACATTGATGACATTACTATTGTATGGGAGTATACCAATGCATTTCCAAATGAACCATTGTGTCTTCCCCT
Organism: Viscum album; assembly: GCA_963277665.1. NCBI lineage: Eukaryota > Viridiplantae > Streptophyta > Magnoliopsida > Santalales > Viscaceae > Viscum > Viscum album. The sequence goes on from OY728127.1 coordinate 280,295,716, forward strand.
AGAGAGTGAGGTTGAGTTTTCAATTGAACTCATACCTAGATCCATTCCTATATTAAAGAGTCTGTATATAATGGCTCTCATTGAATTGGAGGAATTAAATAATCAATTACAAGAGAATTTGGAAAAGGGTTTTATACACCCTAGTGCTTCACCATGGGATGCACTAATCCTCTTTTTTAAAAAGAAGGATGTATCAAAGCATATTTTAATTGATTATCATGATCTTAATTAAATCAAGATCAAGAAAAAGTATCCTTTACCACATATAGATGATATATTTGATCAACTCAAAGGATTTAACCTTTTATTTGGATATCATTAGTTAGGGGTTAAAATAGAGGATATTTCCAAGACAACTTTCTATATGAGGTTTTGACATTGTGAATTTATAGTGATTCCATTTGTAATTATTAATGCTCCCACTATCTTCATAGATCTAATGAATAGAGTCTTTATAGACTACCTTGATCAATTTTTGATTGTCTTTATAGATTAAAATATAATATATTCAAAGTGAAAGGAAAAACATGAATATTATTTTTAGATTTTGTTAAAGACCTTGAAAAATGAGAAAATATATGAAAAATTTATAAAGTGTGAATTTTGATCACCGAAAGTATCATTATTGGGTCATGTAATCAAAAGCAAGGGCATATCAGTAGATCCATCAAAGACAGAAGTTATTGATCAATAACCTAGATCGACCACAGTAACTGAGATCTGTAGTTTTCTTGGATTAATTAGATACTATAAACACTTTGTGATAAATTTATATGACTATAAAATCCACTAAGTTAAAATGAGAGGGAGTAAATTTAATTTGGATGGAGGAGTGTGAATAAAGTTTTAAGGAACCTAAGAAGAGGTTAGTCAAAAATCCTATACTTATATTACCCTGTAGTGGGAAAGGTCATGTAATATTCAACGATGCTTCAAAAAAGGGATTTGGTTGTGTCCTCATGTAGAATGATAAGTTAATTTCTTATGCCTCACTCTAATTAAAATATCACGAGAAAAATTACCCGACACATAATTTGGGGATAGAGGCAATGATATTTTCATTAGATATTTGGCAAAATTATCTCTATGGAGAAAAGTGCGATATATATACTGATTGCAATAGATTGAAATATATATTAAAAAAGTGTTTAATATGTACCAAATTATATGGTTGGAATTGATAAAATATCATGACTAATCAATACATTACCAACTGGGGAAGGAAAATAAGGTGGTTGATGATCTAAGTAGGAAAGATCATGCTACTCTATCCATGATGAGGATTTAAAATGACCCAATAATCATGGATTTTTAGAGGTTGAATCTTGAATTAATAATGGGAGGAGAGAAATCAAATCTTTCCTAATTGTTTTCTCAAAATTATATCCACATGAAGATCAAAGAAGCCCAGAAATATGATGTAGAGATACAAAAAACATAGATAATATTCTAGAGTTATAAGGTTTGGAATCTGAATATGTGTCCCATCAAAACCAAACTTGAAGAAGGAAAGTTTGGATGATGTACATATCTCATCCTTATCTATTCATACAGAAAGTATGGAGATGTATATAGATCTAAAAAAAACTTCTACCGGGATAACATGAAGAGAAAAATTAAATAATACATGAAGGTTCCAGGCATAGTGAAAGTGTGTGATGGGTTGAGCCTAATTTTTCTTTTTTGTCATAATCGATGACCAATCTAATATCTACATGATGATAAATGTCATGATGAATGGAATCAAATAAAATAAAATATAAAATGGATAAAACATCACAACTAGAGATAAGATCATCACATATTATTTATAATTAATTTAATCAATTAAAGAATTGCCTTGCATGAATTCTTTATTCATTGATAGATCTAAAAACATATTTACATTATACAGTCATTGCGTTGTAGGAATCAAGAGAATATTTCCTCTAGTGGTGATCCACATGTGTTCCAATTTTTTTTGAACATTGTCATAGGAATCTCTAGGTGCTAGCACAAAAGATCCCACCGCTTGCATCATTCTCCTTTGATCTCCACAGGAATCACTTACAAAGCATTCTACTTGACCTCTCTAGACTCGAGAGTGGATGGTGGATAAATATTTCTCTTCATTCTTGGGATAATTCTTAGAGAGGGATCTCTCTAGGGATTGAGAGGATTCTCTCCAACTGTCATTATGCATAAGACAAAATGAATTGGATCTCTTGAAAAAATAATATAATTAGGCTTAAATATTGACAGGGTTTAGAAAAAAATATTTTCACAAGTACCTTTTAATATTTATTTAATCCCTTGTGGAACCCCATGTCTAAAATAATAATAATAATATTATCATTTCCTTGATATGTGCTTAACTTGTGAATTAAATAAAATATTATTTAATAAAATAATATTCAATATATATATTATTTCTCACCAGACCTAAAAAAATAGATATTCCATTCCTCTATAATATTTATCAGGCCTTGAAAAATGACTATATATTTAATAAATAAATATCCTTGTATTATTCAACAAAAGATAAATAAATATTATATTCACTAAATAGAAAATAAATATTTATTAAATATCCCTCTCACATAATATTCTCTCGAATAACTGGTGAAGAAATGTACGTGATAAAAAATAAATGAATAATTATTAAACCCTATGTGGGAATAATTTTTATTAATCTTGTTAGATAATAAATAATAATATATTATTTAATTGAGATTCTGGATACACTTAGTTTGTGACCCTCTAGGCCTCTTTCTTACCGGAATTCGGAAAAACAACCTAAAGTCCAAGGTTAGCATCTAGGAACATGCCAAGGTGCCCATGTAGATAGAAGTTAATGCTAAAATGATATAATATATCATACATGCACTTACTATGTAATATAATCTCTCTATCATCTAATCAAGCAGGTTGCATGCTAGTGCCATCAACCTATGTGCTCAATGTATCTTTATTTGAATTTATGGAAATCAAACTTTAACATAGAACACTATAGACATGGATTTATTTAGTATATGTCATTTCCATAAAAGGGCTTGAGATATCAACATTTGTTAAAGAACAGAAGGGAAAAATCCTTTCTCGCATTTTTCATTAATGCAATATTACTCGCGACGCATCCAATGCATCCTACCTCACCACAAACATATGTCATCATGGTTTTCATCAATACATAAAAGTACGCAACTTTTAATAATCATCAATAATATTCTTAAAGTCTAAGGATCAATACACACATCCACATATAGGATCATCTAATGACACATATAAATGTAGATTTCCTACCAGTGGGTCTCGTTCTCATAATATCCTACACTAGATATTTCCATGGTGTACACCATGAGAAGGTGACTCAAATTCCTATGATTCTACACCCCTGATAGCCTGTATCATTTCCCCCCAAATGATATCATACAACTATAGAACATATATTTAAGAATAGTTTCGTAGCACTTCTGGGTTCTCATCATAATAGGGAACTGCTATGAACTTTTAGTGTGAAAAATACTCTTAGGAAATTATCATATACTATATTAAACAGAATAACAATAATGATTTGATAAGTATTTTATTAATATTCAAAACTATGAATACAAGTATCATAAAGTACACATAAGTTGGTTCTAAGGCATCAACTACAATGGAATCCTACTTTTACTAGAACCAACTACTAACAACCTCCAGTATTCTAGCTCTCACATGATACTTATGCTTCTACTGAGATAAGACTTTAGTTAAGGGGTCCACCATGTTTTATTTAATGGTTACTCTACTTACTTCAAATTCAACCATCGGATAAAAATCCCTCAAGAGGTGATACTTCCTAAGTATATTCTTTGTCCATTCGTGTGACATTGACTCTTTTGAAAGAGCCAACACTGCATTATTATCACAATACAATGTGATAGGTTCTTTAATTATAGTTACCATATTAAGGTCCTAGACAAAGTTTTGTATCCAAATAGTTTCCTTGGATGCATCAAAAGATGCTATATACTCAGAATCCAATATAAAATCAGCGGCAACTGGTTTCTTTGAACTCTTATAGCTCATAACACCTCCGTTGAGACAAAAAAATATCATGACTGTGAATTCAGATCATTCTGATCTATCTAAAAACTAGAATCAGTATAAAACCTGATGACTAGCTCCTTATCTCCTTTATACACCAGGAACATATCCTTATTTATTCTCATATACTTAAGGATATCCTTAATAGGTAACCAGTGTTGTTCTCCTAGATCAACTTTATATCTACCTACCATGTTCAATGCGTAGGAAAAACTAAGTCTAGTACATAACATGACATACATGATTGATCCTATCACTGAAGAATATGGGATATTACTCATTCTCTCTGTCTCCTGTTGTGTCTGAGGACACATTTTTTAGAAATATGTAAACCATGTGATACTGGAACCAACCTCCTCTTGGATTGTTCCATACTAAATCTCTTTAGTATCTAGCCAATGCATATACTTTTAATTAGTCTAACTAGCCTCTTGGATCCATCATTAGTGATCTTGATCCCTAGAATACAGGTCACTTCACCTAATTCCTTTATGGAGAAACACTTGTTTAACAAGTACTTAATAGATTATAAAAATGGTTTGTCATTTCAAATAATTAATATGTCATCAACATATACTACTAGGATAATGTATGCATTCTCACTAAACCTCTTGTAAACACATGGCTCACATTCATTCTTAATGAAACTAAATTCTTTTATAGCTTCATTAAATCAAATGTTCTATGACCTAGATGCTTACTTCAATCCATAAATGGATCTCTATAACTTGAAAATCCTTAGCATCATCTGGAGTCACACACCGTTCTAGTTGTGTCATATAAATGTATTCATGAAGGTTCCTATTAAGGAAAGTAGTTTTAACATCCATTTGAAAAATATCATAGTAATGGTAATATGCTATAAAAAGTAGAATTTTAATGGATTAAAACATGGAAATTGGTAAAAATGTTTCATCGCAGTTAATTACTTAACCCTATTTAAACCCTTTATTCACTACCCTTTATTTATAGGTATTTAATTTACCTTCCATGTCCATTTTTCTCTAGAATACCCATTTTCACTCTAGGATTTACATCAATAGGTGCATAGACCAGAACCCAAAATTGGTTCTGATATATGGAATCCATTTCATAATTCATGGCTTCTTACCACCATGCAACTTCTAATCTTTCTAATACCTCTTTGTAGGAGAGAGTTTCATCATTGTCAATTGATAATGAGTCACCATATTTGGTGACTAGAAAACCATTTCTATTTGGTTCTCTTACCTCTCTTGTTCTCCTATGTATTACTTGTGTTTCAGGAACTACTTCTTCCATGTGGACCTATGGAATCTGTTTCTGTACCAACTCTTGTGTATCTTGAGAATCAACTTCATTGAATTCAATCTTCCTCCCATTATCCTTTTTGTGTATGTACTCCCTCTCAATAAATAGTACTTGTTTGGTGATAATAACTTTCTTTTCTATGGGGTTGTATAGGTAGTATCCCTTTGTTTCCCTAGGATACCCTATAAAGATACACTTTGTGCCCCAGGGTGCTGGTTTGTTTCTTGAGAAGGCCTTAATAAATTCCTTACAACCCCATACACATGTATACGATAAAACAAGTTTCTTTACACTCCATAACTCAAAGGGAATTCCATTTTCTAATTTATTTGGTACCTAGTTTAATGTTTATGCCTTAGTTTGTAATGAATATCCCCAAAAGGATAAGGGAATATCCGCATGACTCATTATCGACCTTACCATATTTAAAAAGGTACAATTCATACTTTCACTAACACTATTACACTATGGTGTTTAAGGTTGATTGAGTTGATATAGAATCCCAAACTCCTATATAAAGTCAATAAACTCTTGGTTAAGATATTCACCACATTGAACCAATTGAATAATACTTATCTTCTTTCCAAGTTTATTCTCTACATAATTCTTAAATTCATTGAATTTATCAAATGAATCATACTTATACATCATCAAGTAGAAATAACTAGATATACTCAAGTCATTAGTAAAAGTTATGAAGTAAGAATACCCACCTCTAGATTCTAATAGAAATGTTCTACACACCTCAGTGTGTACCAATCCTAAAAGATCTATGGCCCTTTCAACTTTTCCACCGAATGGTGTTTTAGTCATTTTTCCTTATAAATAATCATGAGATATTTAAAGTATTTTTTTCTCAGAAGAGACTAAATAACCATCTTGACAGAGCTTTGTCAAATGCTTCTTATTTACATGACCAAGACAATGATGTCATAGCTAGGTGTTATATGAGCCATGTGAACATGATTTATTATCAATTTTTAATACTTGGTTTTTTTAATTCAATACATAAAGACCATTATTTAAATGTGCCATACCATAACATATGTTTTCTTTATAAAAGAAACAAATTTTATTTCCAAAATTAAAAATAAACCCATCTGCATCTAGGAATGATACATAAATTATGTTCTTAGTAATAGTTGGTATATAATAAAAATCTTTTAAAACCAAAATCATTCTCATTGGCAATGAAAGATAGTAGTCACCAATGGCCAGAGCAGCCAACCTCACACCATTGGAAGCTCCAAGATCCACCTCTCCACTCAAAATATTTCAGAATCTACTTGGTTCTTGTATTTAGATACATATGTGAGAACCAAAATTTGTATTTAATACTCAATGTGTATATATAAAAATATTACATTCAATAAAGAACACACATTTATATTCCCATTACTTTTGGGTGTAGTTCATCTTCCAGTGGCCTTGATTGCCACATGAAAAACATACTACCTCCTTTTCCTTTCCCTGTCTCTAGATCTTCTTCTTCTTGGAAGGATAGTGATCAGAAGCTTTATACTGGCTGTGATTCTTGGGCCTATTTTCCTTGATCTTCCTTTTCTTATTCACCATAAGGACCGAGAGTTTATCACGCCCCATGTACTTATCCACTTGGTGAATCAAAGTAAGAAATTACAAAATACTCTTCTCATTATTTCTCAAATTTTAATTAACAATAAAAACTAGAGAAGGTCTTGGGAATTTATGAAAGTATGATATCTGTACACAACTCATCCATAAATTTAATCCCTATTATATCTAAGCATTCAATGTATCCAATAATCTTGACTACATGAGGCCAAGCTGGAACAGACTCTCCAAGATTAGTTGTAAATAAAGCCTTGGAGATCTCATATCTCTTTTGTCTCACCTTATATTGATAGAGATTATGAAGGTGAGACATCATGGTATATGAATCCATGTCCTCATATTGCTTCAAAATCTCATTGGTCATGGATGATAGTATGAAACACTGAACATATGTATCATCATTCAAATGTTTCTCATAGAGAGACAACTTTTCATCACTTTACATATTTCTAGGTTCTTTTGAAATTGGTTCTTCCAGTACATAAAATTTACTTCCATGGAGAAGGATAATGCGTAAGATCCTTTTCCACTATTAAAAATTTGTGTTGTTGAGAAGCTTATCTTTCTCAAGTATGGATCAAAGTGATATGTTTGATTTCATTTTTATTGTTTTTTCTAAAAGTAAGATGATCATAGATTTTCACAATTTATCTAATAAAATTTGGACAAATAAATAAATATTATTTTTATTAATATCCCACTATTTTATCAAAACCCAATATCCCTCACCATTGGATTTGGAATATCCAATTTCTTGGACATTATAGTGGAAATGATTCATATTCCCCTTCTCATTACCCCAACTTTGGCGGGTTAAGAAACTTGAATGGTTTTAGGTAGGAATTAAAAATTCCAACTTCATTAACTCACGTTTTATTGATTTTTTGAGTGGACTCCCCAATCACAAAATCCTTAAATTAGATTTCCTCAAACCTTGCCTCTCAATTACACCAAGTCCTACTTTGATAGTCAACCCTCGATGTGAACTAAGTTAAGCCAACCCAAAAATTCATGTTAGAATTCAATAATTATTGAAAGAACCCCAAATTTGGATGTTCAATCACTTTCAACTATGATTCAATTTTAAATGAAGTAGTGGAAGGCTATACCGACTTAATATATAATTAAGGGATTCTATATTTTATGCATAAATTACCAATTTTTATCTGTATCACATGATTATTAATATTATAGCGACCCATACTTTACCTAAATTGATATTAATTCAGAGTTGAAGTATATTCATTAAAACATATAACAAAACCATGATAGGGCCGTATAGGTATAGTGTCTTTAGAAATTGGGAAACATAAACAAATGGTTTATAAAACATCTACATTATCTCCTATTTACTTCTTCATAAATAGACTTATTTTTAGCATATCATACTTAATACCATTATTCATGACCTAGGGAAAAGAAACATATGAATGGGTGAGCTCAAATTCTCAGTAATGGTAAACAAAGGAAATATCAATCATATTATATTTATAAGAACATAACATTTGAAAATCTTATCCTACATATAAAATATCACAATATCATGTCATGGGATAAATCATAACAGAGAAATGTAAAACAAATAGTAATAAAATAAGACATGAAATTTTGTGGAATACACACATAAGTATAAAAATCATTTCATATTATTCAAGTCTCATTTCCAAGACCATCATAGCAGACAAAGTCCATTACCGTCTGAGTTCACTCCTCGTTCCAGCCCTGTATTACTGAACCAGATTTACTTGTCATTCTAGTCATGTCTATCTAATGAGATATAAATCTTTACCCAATGAATTGGAGGGAGATGTAGGTCCTACCCATCTCATAATGAAACCATTCTTACGTGTGGCACAAAAACATAAAAACATTCACTATAGCATAACCCATGAAATAAAATGGATTTCTTAAACATCATTCCATCATAACATAATACATAAATGGATTTCATAAAAATAATTTCATAATTTACACAATAAAATCAAATTAATAATAGGTATATAAACATAAAACTATGTAATCTTAGATGGAAAATAATTTTGATAAAACACTTGAGCTTTATTCCTGAGGAAAATATTTTTTCTTCTTCAAAAACATTTTCCTTCCTCAAAATACCACACAATTTTAGAAGAAAACATTTTATGTAAAAATATATTTGTAATATTGTAGGGTAATATTCATGGAAATAAAGCATTATGAAATTATAAAAATCCATCCATACCATACAAGTTAAAAAAACATTCTTCTCATACTTTTGCCGAAAAAGTTAAAAAGTACCTCGTACCGAAAACGAAAAAAGATTACATTCATACCGTTTAGTAAAAATTACCAATGGGTAAAATTGACTTTAAAAAATTATTTAAGGATATAAATAATATTTTGAAATACATATTTAGGAAACATGGACATAGATGAAAAATAACCCCCAGTAAATACTTATAAATAAACAATCTCAGATAAAAATGAGATTTTCAAATTTATCCCATACTTTAGATCTAATATCCTTCATATGTATCCAAAACTCCTATATAATGATTTAAATAATGTTAATAATTTATTACAGAATCATAATAATTTTTATGATAAAATTTATGATCATATTTTCATCTATTTGTTAGTAACATTTCATTGTTACTCGTTATTCGGGTATTAACTGCTTTATGTTCTTATGAATGTTTTGTCGGATAAGTTCTTATTACTATTTTTAGGTTATAGTTATATCATTTAAAACATGGTATTTGTATAATATATATCATATTTATTCATTAAATTCATTTATATAGTCATGGTTTAATGAATATTATGTAGAAATAATCACATTGCACCATGGAGACGGTAAGCCGTACGTACACACGAGCGGTGATATCGTTCCCGTAAATTTTGAATGGTATTGAATTGGATGGTGTATAATATCTCAGAATTAGTATCATGTTATAATAATCATATACAGTTATTATTTCCACCATTATACCCATCCAAGTAAGGTGGTGGTGAAAAATAGATTACACCACAGCGTGGAGACGGTAAGTCGTACGCACGCACACGCGATGATTTCATTTTTCATAGGATGGATAGAAGGTGGAATAAGGTTGTTTCATATTTATAATAACATATCAGTATATGAGTGATACTGATTTTATTTGTTAGGTCCACAAGGTTAGATACCCTGAGAGTGGGGGTGAATCAGGGTATGACAGATTAAAAACAACTGCCCCTATTGATCTTGTCTCGCTGTTAAGAAAGACTCTCTTATCTCTCTTTCATGTAGAAAAGTATAAACAAAAACTAAAGCATGCACAAGAAATAGTGATTTTTACTTGATTCACCCTCACTGGGATACGTCCAAGGATCATACACCGGCGATGTGCCGATGTACCAAATCCACTAAAAGCACACTGCTATTTAAAATTTTCAGGATAAATCACTTCTATTCCCAGGCTTACTGCCTTTACAAAGTTTAGGGTCAACTCACTGCTTTCCCAAGGGTCACTCCCTATTTCTCTCTCTTTGGATCACTATCGGTGTAGAGGATCACCTTCTTCCTCTTCCTTTGCTCACTGCTGTAGAAAGGATCAACTCACAGTTTATAGACCTATAGGTCTCTTCATTATTACTAATGAATGCATCCTTCACTGTATATAGATGCTCTATTGAAGTCCAAATTTCATCCACTGATGAATACCCCTTGGCCCCTGAACACTGGGAAATTCCTTTGGAAAAACCGTCGCAAAGCACCCTACTTCGCGAGACTCCCAATTTCGCGAAGCTCAAACAAGCCTTCGCGAAGCTCCTGCCTTTTCATGAAGCATTATCGCGAAGCACTCTCTCAAAGCTCAAGTCATCGCAGTGATACTTCTCTCGTGAAGCTCACTGAGCCAATGTGGATCTCGCAACTTTTGCAGAGCTAAATTAACCACTGTGAAGGTCTTCTTTCACGAAGCACACTGCCTTCACGAACCACCTCTGTGAACCGAGAGCAAATGATTTTCTTTGAAAGCTCTCTCTTCTCTTCTACTTCTCTTGAAGGGGTCGAGGACTATTTATAGGCGATTTCACCGACCCTAAAACTTTACACGTGAAGTCAATTCCATGTCATCTCAAATTGTGAAGCTCCGAAGTTCCTGTTGAAATTCACTCAAATCGCGAAGCACCACAGAAATTTTCCGATCGCGGAGCTTGACGTAATCGCGGAGAATCACCATCAATCCCTTCACACCTTTTCCACAAAGCTCCCTCGCAAAGCCCTTCACCTCCGCGATGTGCTTCAACCTTTTCCGTTCACAAAGCATGACATAATCACGAAGAATCACCACCATCATTCTTCTGGTCTTCGCGAAATCCAATCCATGAAGCCTATCTTCGCGAAATTCATGACTTTTCCATATTTTGATGAGATCTTCAAGGAAATACTATTTTCGCGATGCTCACCAAACTCTAAATTTTGGACCCCAAAAATTTGGCAAACACTGGAAAACGATGCCACCTTGTACTGCTCTTTTGCACCGCCTCCAGATCGTCTGTTTCTTTGTCATCGTTCTTTGTCAACATGGATTGTCAACAACTTCTCTGGAACTCGAAAATTCACCATGGAAACCTGCTTTGTCAAAAAATACAATCAACCCAAATATACTGCAATGATACCTTGAGGGATTTTTTCCCAACAATCTCCCCCTTTGGGTTTGTTGACAACTCTTCTCATAATGATTCTCTGCACTTTGATACCTCTATGAAGCTCCTTCCAGCTGCTACCACCATTTGTCTCTTGCGATTCTGATAGCATTCAAGGATTCACTTAACACGTACTCTAAGCCCACATGAGCAATGCTCGGTGTGAGAAACAAGAGTAGTATGAGAAGTTCATCAATGAATCACTTCATGTCAGACACCAATTGTCAATTCCAAACTGATACCAATTAAAAAATTGATACCAATTGTTGAACCACACTGATACTAATTGGTGATAGCTGGAAACCTTCTCACACCTTTCCAACATCATTGTTCTACTTTTATCACGATCCTCAGTTGTCGTGATATCTATTCTTTGATCGATCATTTCTATCATCGTCAGATTTAATACTCTCCCCTATCTCATTGCTCTCCCCCTATCTCATTGATCTCCCCCTATATCGCTGCTCCACCTATCAGTTTCTCCCCGTGCCTTTTACTAAGACATTTTCTCCCTTCCTTAGCCACAGTTTCTCCCCCTTGAGGAGTCACTATTTCTCCCCCTTTGTCAACAAACCCAAAGGTCACCCCTTTTCGGCTGCAACATTGGAAAGAACACAGATTAGCACATTAGAGAAAAACACGCAATATCTTGGGGAGAGGGGGTGTTTGACATCCACACTCTCTCAAGTGCGGGGAGTCAATTGAACTCCCAGAGCCAGTCAATTTCTTTCAAACGCTTCCTTGGGTAAGACCTTTGTTAGAATGTCTGAAACCTGTAGTTTTGTAGGCACATACTCCAAATTCACAATTCTTTGCTCAACCTTCTCCTTGATAAAATGATACTTTATCTCAATGTGCTTTGTACTTGAGTGATGGATGAGATTTTTTCTAAGATTTATAGCACTGGAGTTATCACACTGGATTCCGATCGGAGACTTCACTTCAACTCCCATATCATCTAACTACTGCTTCATCCACAATAACTATGTGCATGCTTGAGTGGCCACAATATACTCACTTCTACAGTGCTTAATGAGATGCAATATTGCTTCTTTCTTAGCCAAGCAATACATAGTCCACCAAGATATAATGCACCTCCTGATGTTGATTTCCTGTCATCTGCTGAACCGGCCCAATCTGCATCAGTATATCCCAATAACTCTATCTGAGATTTTCCATTATACATCAAGCCGAAATCCACTGTGCCCTTGATATACCGAAGTATTCTTTTCACTGCAAGCATGTGGCTTTCCATAGTATTACTCTAATATCTCGCTGCTTGGCATGTCACAAATACAATGTCAGGCCTTGTTGTAGTCAAGTATAGAAAACTTCCATTTATTTGCCTATATTCTGTGATATTAACTACCTTGCCATCCTCATCTTTGGAAAATTTCATTCGGGTAGCTACCAGAGTCTTCATCTCCCTGTAATTGTCCATTCCAAATATTTTCAAAACTTTCTTGGAATATTTGGATTGTAAAATGAATGTTCCATTCCTTCTTTGTGTCACCTGTAGACCAAGGAAAAATGTTAGCTCTCTAATCATTGACATTTCGAACTCACTTTTCATGAATTCGGAAAACTGTCTGCACTGAGCTTCATCTGATCTGCCAAATATTATGTCATAGACATAAACCAACACAATAATCCTTTTATTACTGTCATTACTAAAATAGATATTTCAATCAACTCCCCCATGCTGGAAACTAAGCTTCTTCAAGTACCGATCAAGCCTTGAGTACCATGCTCTTGGTGCTTGTTTCAGCCCATACAATGCCTTCTTCAGTATGCAAACCTTGTTCTCATCCTCATGAATGAGAAAACCGTTTAGATGCTCAATATACACTTCCTCCTCCAGAACCCCATTCAAGAATGCAGATTTGATGTCCATCTGGAACACTTTGAACTTTTGTTGCACTGCAATGGCTAGGAATAATCTGATTGTCTCCAACCTTGCAACTGGTGCAAATGTCTCATCAACATCTATGTCACGACCCTTCCTCGGGGCCCGTGCTGTGACAACCCCAATCCCACCTCCCATAGGCCAGGGGCTGGCGACTAGCACCAAAGGCATAAATCCCGATAAAAAGGGAAGGCATTGCCTTTATATAAGAAAACAAACACCATAGAGTACACAAGCTGAAGTAAACACTAAGTAAACTGGGTATAAAAGTAAGTGTTGAAAGTAAATGGGCCAAAATACAAACCCAAATGAAAGTACAGTACAACTGAAAGAAAGTACAACAACAGTAAAGTAAATAAGAAACCACCGAGTCGTCCTCCGGCTATCCCACCTGAAGGGTGGGTACAGATGGTCTCCTCAGCTCCTCGGATCCGGTCGTCCGCTCCGTGTACGTCTCACCTGTTAGTCCACCTCCGGGTACCATCCCGCTCCACAAACCTAAACCACGATCAGTGCTGTTCGTCGTCTGCAACCAACATAACGTAGTGCGGGCATAGCCTGTGCAGAGGTGAGTATACGATACTCAGTAGGGACCCCGAGACCCCCGTAGGACTCCCAGAATCCACAAAGGATAAATCAAAAGGAAAGATACAAACATGAAGTATCAACCAACTCTACTTAGGTATATGCCCATACATATACCTAAGTTAACAATTCCAGTTCAACTCCAACTCACGAGCCCAAGTACAACCCAGTCCACACAAGAAAGCACAACCCAGTCCACACAGGAAAGCACAACCCATTCCACATAGGAAAGAAAGTCAATCATATCGAAGATAATGATTGAAAATCAAGACTCAACTCACAAAGGTATACTGCTCACGAAGAGGGGTGGAGATGATAGATGTAGCCTCTGAATCATCTCCCCTGCCGAACCCACGTAGGATCCAAGTAAAGAAGTCGTCGCTGCCGGACCCACGTAAGATCCAAGTACAGTAACCATCGCTGCCAAACCCACGTAGGATCCAAGTTCAGTCGTCATCACTGCCGAACCCATGGAGGATCCAAGTACAGCCGTCCTCGCTGCCGAACCCACGTAGGATCCAAGTACAGTCATCATCGTTGTCGTAGTCACAGCCAGCTCTAGGGTTCCCGCACACAACACGCTCAATTCCGGGAGGGTCCGCTCCACGAGCCAAGGGGTCGATACATCAACTTTCACGAAGTCCAAAGTTTATGTATCATAAAGTTCCGTCTCATCAATAGGAATTCAACACGACAGACGGTGCGTCAATCGGACGTCCGGTCTGAGAGTTATTGGCTTTTTCGTCCCAGGGGCCCAGTTGGTTTTTAAGTTAAAACCAACCCGACCATACTCTAGCTGTGTCCAAACCTCAAGCAGAGTAAGATGAAAGAACCGTCTCACTAAGAGGAATTCAACGTGATCGACGACACGTCACTCGGATGTCCGTTCGTTAAGTTATAGGCGTTTCCGCTCCAAGGGCCCGGTTGGTTTCGGGTTAGAACCAACCCGGTCGTACCCAAAATTTATCAAAAGCTTTAGTGTAATATATCTAAACGACCATCTCGATCCAAGTATCCCAACGCAACTGATGGTGCGTCGATCGGTGGTCCGTAGCCCAAGATATGGGCGTTTGAACGAATCTTTCCGAAAATAGGGGGTTCGGGCCCGATCCGACCCGGCCCGATACCCCCTGGGTAGGCCCGAACCGGGTCGACCCGACCTGGGTCCGGGTCCGTCCCATTTGGGCATGGCCCGGCTGGGCGCGGCCTGGCCCGCGGTGGGGCACGGCCTGCGGCCCGACTCGGAAGCCGGCCGCGGCTCGGCTCGCGGCCGAGCGGGGTGCAAAGGGGGGGGGGGGCACCCCCCTGTTTCCGAAACGGATGGCCATTAAGGCCAGCCTTTAGTAACCACGGGACCTTAGGGGGTCCCGCCTCCTGGTGGCGCTGGTGGCCAGCTATGCCGGCCGCCCCTTTGAAGAACCACCACGACCTTTGGTCACGACTCCTGTCCGACCGGCGCGACGCGACGACCCCGCGCCCCTCCGCCGCGACCCTCTACTGGCCGCGGCCTCCTTCGGCCTCACCGGCGCGGTGCGATGGCGCTGCGCACCTTCATCGCGGCCCGCTTCGGCCGTGACCCCTTTTCATTTCCGCGCGGTGCAACGGCACCGTGCCACCTTCGCCGCAAAGTTCAACGAGGATCAACAAATTAAAAGGGGAGGAGGATCAGCCCTGTTTGTGAGGTCCGATCTCCTCCCGTTATGTTGATGACAATCAGCCAAATTAATTAACGAAGAATTCTAAATTAATTATGAACGTAAATAACCCCTTAGTAATGCGAAACGGATGGGCCGGGGCGGGGTGGGCCAAGCCCACACGGGTTTGAGCCCGCGCGGGTTTGTCCGCAAAAGCCCGCATATAATGCGAACAAAAAAATTCAAGCCCGCCCTGCCCCGCATAAACCCACGAGTTGCCCACGGGTTTCCCGCGGGCTTATCCACATTTAAAAAAAATACTATTTACAATCATTTAAATACTGTATTTTTTATTATTCTTAAAGGTATTTGTTTGGAGAAGTATGAATTAACGATAACTATAGTTTTAAAGGATGTGATAGAGCATTTTTTGTGGGTTAATGGTGGCATACGGTAATGATGATGTGGTGGAGAACTATTGTGATGGAATGTAGGTGAGTGATCGGTGATGAGCGATGAATGATAATGTTGGTTGTGTGGTGATGTGAACAACTAAACATGTGAATGAATTAAGTCTCTCTAGATAACAATTAGTTTCAGAGGAAGATATTAGTGTTTTCACAAGGTTTTATCTAATTCTCTTAATAACAAAATAAAATTAAATAATAAAAAAATTAAATCGACCTAAAAAATATTATGATTATAATAACTCTTATAGAATTGAAACCATGCGCAGGGGTGATGAGTTCCATTTTTTGAGAGATGGGTTGACACACCATGTGAATATGATTAATAATTACTATATAAATAATATAATATCATATTAAAACAATAAATGTAGGTCTATTTAAAATTCACATGTGAATAAATGGTGAATTAATATGATCATTACAGTGGGAAATCATATGTCACTGTTTAACCATGATTTTTTATTAAAAAAACTAAAATGTTAAAGAAACATATATTGTAATAATAATAATATATATTTTAAATCGGCCCGCGGTCCAGCCCGCACCCGCGCGGGCTCAACCCACTTTGGCTCGCACCCGCACGGGCTCAACCCGCATTGGCCCGCACTCTAAACGGTCAACAATTTTAGGCCCACCCAACCCCACATCTTCCCCACACCTGCAAAGCCTGCGGGCCGCGAGCCCGCTTTGCATCGCTATAACCCCTACCTCAACAAAAGTTGTCGAACGATGGGCGTTGCAGAAAAATGGCATCGCAGGATGAGGTTCCGTAGACGTTGATAGAGAGCATCCAAGGAAGAAGCGACGTCTTCCCTTTTTTTCATGGAGAAAAGGAAAGAGGGCGCGTCGTCGTCCTTCGAGGATTTGGCATTCTTCAACGAAAGGTGTCGTTCTTCGCAGGAGGACATAGTTCTTCCAAGAGAAAAGAAAATCTCTCCTCCAAAGACTTCACACAACAAGCCCACCAACCCAAAATAAAATAAGGCTTATCCTTATTTTATTAACTTAATCCATGCATTTCAATTTTAAAATTCAAACACATATCTTACTTAATTGATTAAGTGTATTGGCATGATTAAAGAGGAGAGAGGGGAGAGTTACACAATTAAAGGATACCAATATTTATTGGGGAGTTTCCATATAATTATTATGGGAGTTCAAAGGGGTTAAGGGTTATGGAATGTGAAAAGATGGGTGCTCGTGTGGGCCCCACCTCCCTCATAACCACACATGGGAAGTTGGGTGGTTGTGGGCCCCACCAACAACTTCCCATGAGAGTGTTTAACTTCCAAGGTTAATAAAATAAAATTTTACACAATTTTATTTACTTCTCACTTAAACCCCAAAATTTAACTTCTTCTCTCGAGAAAATGCATCAACGGTAAAAGTCATCTTAAGAAAATACCGGTGCTGCGAGTTCATCGGTGCCCTCAGATTTCAATTCCGAGCACCGGTTCAAAAGATAGAAAAACCCGCTCGTTCGTTCACTGAACGTACCCGAGCTAAACTTCGGAAATTTATTCTGGGCACACCGGGCCTCGGAATCAGGTGCCGTCAGAAACTGCGTACTCGTAAAATCCCAAGGAATTTAAGAAAAAAATTTCTTTGAAATTTACGGGTATTTTAATTACTCCCACCTCAGGGATCTACATCCCCGTAAAGATATATCACAAACTAGGGGAACAAATGAGGGTACTGAGCACGCATCTGAGCCTCCCTCTCCCATGTGCTCTCCTGGAGGTTCTCGTGCTGCCACCTGATGCGCACTAGAGGAACCGACCATCCACGTAGGACCCACTACTGTCGATCCTCGATCTCCACCAGGACCTCTGTAAAAGTCGCCCCATCATCGATGTCCATCTCCCCATGATCGATGATATGCGTTGGGTCGTGCACGTATCTCCACAACTGAGATACGTGGAAGACGTCGTGCACCTGGTGCAACTGAGGTGGAAGAGACAGGCGATAATCCACCTCGCCTATCCTACTGAGAACCTGGAATGGTCCGATGAAGCATGGAGACAACTTGCCACCCCGACCAAATCTCCATAATCCACGTCGAGGTGAGACCCGTAAGAAAACGTGGCCACCATCCTTGGTCTCCGCCTCCTATCAGCATAGGACTTCTGTCGGCTTTGAGTAGTCCTCATCCGCTCCTGGATGATGTATACCGTCTCCGTCGTGGCCTGGACCATCTCTAGTCCTACAAGTGCTGACTCCCCAGGGTCTTTCCATCACAGAGGTGATCTGCAAGGTCAGCCGTACAATTCCTCGTATGGTACCATCCCGATGGTGGAGTGGTAACTGTTGTTGTATACAAACTGTACCAAGGGTAAGTGATCCTCCCAGCTATAACCAAAGTTGAGGACACATGCACGGAGCATGTCCTCGAGAGTCTGAATGGTCCTCTCCGTCTGATCATCCGTATGTGGGTGAAAGGTGGTGCTCAGGCGTAGCTGTGTCCCAAATTCCTCCTACAACCCCTTCCAAAGCCGAGAAGTAAAGCGAGCGTCTCGATCAGAGACGATAGTCGATGTAACACCATGAAGTCGTACGATCTCCTGAACATAGAGGAATCCCAAGATCTCCACTGAGCCCTGCTCTCTGATGGGTAAGAAGTGGTCCGACTTGGTGAGTCGGTCTACGATAACCCATATGGAGTCGTGTCCTCTGGAAGTACGTGGAAGCCCTGTCACGAAATCCATAGATATCCCATCCCACTTCCACTCTAGGACCTCCAAGGGTTGTACCAAGCCTGCTGGTACCTAGTACTCCGCCTTCATTTGCTGGCAGGTGAGGCATCGTGAAATGAACTCTGCCACAACCTTCTTCATACCCGGCCACCAGTGCTATCGTATGAGATCTTGGTACATCTTTGCCACTCCTGGATGTACTGCTAAAGGGGAAGTGTGAAACTCTCTTAGCACCTCCTCCTGTAATGCAACTGGTACCATGGTACATCCTCTGAAAAGGACGACGTGCTCTTCTCCTACAGAGAATCCATCAGGTGCCTGTCCTGAGGATATCTGTGCATGTCGCATCTCACAGTCAACGTCCCCATGCTGTGCCTCTCTGACCCGCTGAAGTAGTGGAGGAGTGACTGTGAGCGACTATAGAAAGGCTACCCCATCTCTATCCACGTAGGATATCTGCAAAGTGGCTAACTGCTCTGTCGCCTCTCCAAGTAGCTGAATGCCCATCCTCTTGCTGAGAGCATCAGCTACTACGTTTCCCTTTACAGAAGTATAGACTATCTCAAAGTCATAGTCCTGGAGGAACTCGATCCATCACCGCTATCTCAGGTTCAGGTCCTTCTGCGAGAAGATGTACCTAAGACTTCGGTGGTCAGAATAGACTGTAAAATGCTCGCCCATCAGATAGTGCTGCCACATCTTCAGGGCGAAGACCACTGCTGCTAACTCCAGGTCATGGGTAGCATAGTTCTGCTCGTGTTTCCTCAACTATAGTGATCCATAGACGATCACTGCCTTCTCCTACATCAGGACACACCCGAGTCCGGTCCCTGATGAATCACAGTAAACTACGTACCCTACGCCCTCCTCCGGTAGCCTCAAGATGGGTGCACTGGTCAATCTTTGTCTCAGCTCCTGGAAGATCTGCTGACATCTATCCGACCACACGAAGGGTTTCCCCTTCTTCGTCAAAGATGAGAGTGGTTCTGAAACTCTGGAGAAGTCTAGCGCAAATCTTCGATAGTACCCAGCCAAACCTAGGAAACTCCGCACCTCCATCATGCTCCTAGGTGGCTCCCAAGATAGCACTGCCTCGATCTTAGTAGGGTCCACTGCAACTCCCACCTCAGAGATGACATGTCCCAAGAAGTGGACTTCTCGAATCCATAACTTACACTTCGAGAGCTTACCATAAAGTTGGTGCTCTTAGAGTGTGTCCAGTACAACTCGCAAGTGGTAGGCGTGCTCCTCCTCAGTAGTCGAGTAAATCAATATGTCGTCGATGAAGACTATGACAAATCGATCAAGGTAAGGCTGGAATATCATGTTCATGAGACTCATGAACACTGCTGGAGTGTTGGTTATTCCGAAAGGCATAACCAAGAACACATAGTGGCCATACCGACACCTAAAGTCCATCTTCTGCACATCCTCGTCTCGAACTCTGAGCTGATGATAGCCTGACCTGAGGTCTATCTTTGAGAACCATCGTGCCCCCTTGAGATGATCGAAGAGGTCGTCAATCCTCAGAAGTGGATACTTTTTCTTCACAGTTACCTGATTCAGGCAACGGTAGTCGACACATAGCCGCAATCTCCCGTTCGCCTTCTTGGCAAACAAAATCGGGGAAGCCCATGGTGAAACACTGGGACGGATAAATCCCTTGCCCTGCAAGTCCTCCAGCTGTACCCGTAGCTCTCGAAGCTCAATGGGAGCCGTCTGATATGCTGGAGTAGATATCGGGGCTATCCCTGGGTACAAGTCAATATAGAATTCTACCTCTCTGTGAGGAGGTAGTCTTGGAACGTCATCGGGAAAAATGTCTGCATACTGATCCACTACAACAGGAAAACTCGGAATCTACACGTCAACTGCTCCTAGGATGAGACTAGCCAACTGATGAGTGATCGACTGTCCTCTCCTATGTGTGAGTCCATCCTGTGCTGCAAAGGCTCCCTTCTCACCGGTGAAGGTGAACCTACTCCCATCGGTGCGAACACATCGCACCTTGCGCCTAATACAGTCGATCTGAGCATGGACCATAGATAACCAATCCATGCCCAAGATGACGTCGTAATCCCTCGACGCCGCTACAAGAAGATCCCAGCCGAAGCTATCACCTCCTAGAGTAAGCTCACACTGCTAGAACCAGTGCGTAATCGTCGAGTCTACTCCCGTAAGAGTCTCTAGCTGTAAGGATTGATCCAACGGCTCCGTTAGAATCTCTGAGCTCCGAACAAGGGAAGCGGCAATGAAATAATGACTCGCTCCTGTGTCTATAAGAACTGCAGCAAGGGTGGAGTAGACACAGATAGTACCTCGAATCAACTCAGGTGTGCCGTGGTCTTAGGCCTCCACTGCCTGAAGCTGAGCCTGTCTCTGTCCGCCAAAACCCTGTGGTTGGGGTGGACCTCCTGGTGGTGGTGGTGGTAGAGCCTCAAAGCGTCGCCCACCATCCGCTGCTCGGCCAGCTCCTCTGCCTCGTCCGCATGCACCCTGCGGACCACCACGATCAAACCTCTGCCTCTGCCTGGGTGGTCCCTCAACCGTCTCCTACTCCTCTGCATGGCGGTTTGGGAAGTCACGAGCCATGTGGCCCTGCCCGCCGCATGCATAGAACTGTCTGCCTCTCGCATGACTGGCTCTGCTGCATATTCCCCGCACCTCCGAACCAGTATTCGGAGGTCTCCCACCTAATGGACTGGTCCTCTTGGACCTCTGTGACATTTGTCTACTGAAGGCTGCATAATACTCCGCTATGTGCTGCCCTGTGGTAGGCCTCACTGCTGGCGTAGGCTCAGCAAGAAAGCTCTCCACAAGAAGGGCTCTCTCCAGTACTCCTGCCTGCATCAGAATGCTGAGGGAGATCATCGATGCCCTGATCTCATGCCTCAGTCCCTGATCGAAGGTCCGGGACCGGAAGAATGGGTCCCGTACCATGTCTGTGGAGTAGAAAGAGAGATCAGTAAATCTCACCGAGTATTGGGCTACTATCATGATACCCTGCCGTAGTTGTAGTAACTCTTGAATGCACACCGCACGAAGGGTGGCTGGAACAAACTCTGAGCGGAAAAGGCTCTTGAAGTCCGACCAAAGGAGAGATGCCTCGTCGTGCACCTGGAGCATCAGGCTCCACCATCTACCTGCTTCTGCGTATAGGAGACTTGCCGCAAGGATCACCATGAGGTCTGCTAGTGTCCCTACCAACCTGAAGACTCGAACGACAGCCTCCAGCCAGTCCTCAGCTACCTGAGGGTCCGTCTCCCCATGGAACCTGGGCGGTCTCGGATGCTGAAACTCGTGCAGTGCACTCAGGCGACGTGCACCCTCAACTGCTGGGGCTGGTGGCATCGGTGGCTCAGTGGGTAGAGGTACCGCCAGTGCCTCTACTGTAATGGGGACCTGCACCGAGGCCTCGTCACTCGGTGGGCTGCCGTCTCGCACAAAACTCAGAACCCTAGATGGCTACCGATGTGGGGCCATCCTGAAAAGAAATAGGTGTGCCACAGTTAATACAATATACCTAGTGATCTGACACAAAGTAATCACAAAGAAAACTTTTGAAACACACATGCGATCAATGTTTTCATGCACTGAGTCGGAAATCAGAATTCAAGGTCCTGGTGTATGGATATGTCGGCCACCACACCAACACTGGACTTCCTGGACTAATAACCACACTCAATACCCTAAACAATATTGCTTCACACAGAAGAAATTATCAGAGTCCTGAGTTCTGTGGTAGAACCGACTCCTCTGATACCAATTTTTCACGAGCCGTCCTCGGGGCCCGTGCCGTGACTACCCCAAGCCCGCCTCCCATAAGCCAGGGGCTGGCGACTAGCACCAAAGGCGTAAATCCTGATAAAAAGGGAAGGCATTGACTTTATATAAGAAAACAAACACCATAGAGTACACAAGCTGAAGTAAACACTAAGTAAACTGAGTATAAAAGTAAGTGCTGAAAGTAAATGGGCCAGAATACAAACCCAACTGAAAGTAGAGTGCAACTGAAAGAAAGTACAGTAGCAGTAAAGTAAATCAGCAACCACCGAGTCGTCCTCCGGCTATCCCACCTAAAGGGTGGGTATAGATGGTATCCTCAGCTCCTCAGGTCCGGTCGTCCGCTCCGTGTACGTCCCGCCTGTTAGTCCACCTCCGGGTACCATCCCGCTCCACAAACCTAAACCATGATCAGTGCTGTCCATCGTCTACAACCAATACAACGTAGTGCGGGCATAGCCCGTGCAGGGGTGAGTATACGATACTCAGTAGGGACCCCGAGGCCCCCGAAGGTCTCGCAGAATCCACAAAGAATAAATCACAAGGAAAGATACAAACAAGAAGTATCAACCAACTCTACTTAGGTATATGCCCATACATATACCTAAGTTAACAATTCCAGTTCGACTCCAACCCACGAGACCAAGTACAACCCAGTCCACACAGGAAAGCACAACCCAGTCCACACAGGAAATCAATTAAATCATATCTAAGATAATGATTGAAAATCAAGACTCATCTCACACAGGTATACTACTCACGAAGAGGGGTGGAGATGATAGATGTAGCCTCTGAATCATCTCCCCTGCCAAACCCACGTAGGATCCAAGTACAGAATTCGTCACTGCCGGACCCACGTAGGATCCAAGTACAGTAACCATCGCTGGTGAACCCACATAGGATCCAAGTTCAGTCTTCATCGCTGCCGAACCCACGGAGGATCCAAGTACAGCCATCCTCGCTGCTGAACCCACATAGGATCCAAGTACAGTCGTCATCGTCGTTGCAGTCGCAACCAACTCTAGGGTTCCCGCACACAGCACGCTCGATTCCGGGAGGGTCCGCTCTATAAGCCAAGGGGTCGATACATCAACTATCACGAAGTCCAGAGTTTATGTATCACAAAGTTCTGTCTCGTCAATAGGAACTCAACACGACAGATGGTGCATCAATCGGATGCCTGGTCTGAGAGTT
The DNA here is from genome assembly GCA_963277665.1 of Viscum album. Lineage (NCBI taxonomy): Eukaryota > Viridiplantae > Streptophyta > Magnoliopsida > Santalales > Viscaceae > Viscum > Viscum album. Next base: position 280,319,600 of record OY728127.1, read on the forward strand.
ATTGGCTTTTTCGTCCCAGGGCCCCAGTTGGTTTTTAAGTTAAAACCAACCCGACCATACTCCAGCTGTGTCCAAACCTCGAGCGGAGTAAGCCGAATGAACTGTCTCACTAAGAGGAATTCAACGTGATCGACGAAACGTCATTCGGACGTCCGGTCGTTAAGTTATAGGCGTTTCCGCTCCAAGGGACCGGTTGGTTTCGGGTTCGAACCAACCCGGCCGTACCCAAACTTTACCGAAAGCTTGAGTGTAATATACCGAAACGACCGTCTCGATCCAAGGATCCCAACGCAACTGATGGTGCGTTGACCAGAGGTCTGTATCCCAAGATATGGGCGTTTTAACGAATCTGTCCGAAAATAGGGGGTTCGGGCCCGGTCCAACCTGGCCTGATACCCCCTGGGTCAGCACGAACCGGTTCGACCCGACCCGGGTCCTGGTTCGGCCCATTTGGTCATAGCCCGACCCGGCTTGGAAGCCAGCCGCGGCTTGGCTCGCGGCCGAGAGGGGTGTGAAGGGGGGGGGGGGGGGGGGGGCGCCGCCCCCTGTTTCCGAAACGGCCGGCCTTTTGTAACCGTGGGACCCGAGGGGGTCCCGCCTCCAAGTGGCGCCGGTGGTCGGCTCTGCCGGCTGCCCCTTTGGAAAACCACCACCGCCTTTGGCCGTGACTCCTGTCTGACTGGCACGGTGCGACGGTTCCATGCCCCTCCACCGTGGCCCGCTCCTGGCTGTGGCCTCCTTCAGCCTCACCGGCGCGGTGCGATGGCGTTGCGCACCTTCGCCACGACCCGCTTCGGCCGCAACCCCTTTTCATTTCCGCGTAGTGCAACGGCACCGCGCCGCCTTCATCGCAAAGTTCAACAAGGATCAACAAATAAAAAGGGGAGGAGGATCGGCCGTGTTTGTGCGGTCCGATCTCCTCCCGTTATGTTGATAACAATCGGCCAAATTAATTAACGAAGAAAGTTAAATTAATCATGAACGTAAATAACCCCTACCTCAACAAAAGTTATCGAACGATGGGCATTGCGAAAAAATGGCGTCGCGGGATGAGGTTAAGTAGACGTTGACGGAGAGCCTCCAAGGAGGAAGCGGCGTCTTCCCTTTTTGTCATAGAGAAAATGAAAGAGGGCGCGTCGTCGTCCTTCGGGGATTTGGCGTTCTTCAACGAAAGGTGTCGTTCTTCGCGGGAGGACAAAGTTCTTCCAAGAGAAAAGAAAAGCTTTCCTCCAAAGAATTCACACAACAAGCCCACTAACCCAAAATAAAATAAGGCTCATCCTTATTTTATTAACTCAAGACATGCATTTCAATTTTAAAATTCAAACACATATCTCACTTAATTGATTAAGTGTATTGTCATGATTAAAGAGGAGAGAGGGGAGAGTTACACAATTAAAGGATACCAATATTTATTGGGGAGTTTCCATATAATTATTATGGGAGTTCAAAGGGGTTAAGGGTTATGGAATGTGAAAAGATGGGTGTTCGTGTGGGCCCCACCTCCCTCATAACCACAGATGGGAAGTTGGGTGGTTGTGGGCCCCACCAACAACTTCCCATGAGAGAGTTTAACTTCCAAGGCTAATAAAATAAAATTGTACACAATGTTATTTAATTCTCACTTAAACCCCAAAATTTAACTTTTTCTCCCGAGCAAAAGCATCAACGGTAAAAGTCATCTTAATCAAATACCGGTGCTGTGAGTTCATCGGTGCCCTCAGATTTCAATTCCGAGCACCGGTTCAAAAGATAGAAAAACCTGCTCGTTCGTTCACTAAACGTACCCGAGCTAAACTTCGGAAATTGATTCTGGGCACACCGGGCCTCAGAATGAGGTGCCGTCAGAAACTACGTACTCATAAAATCCAAAAGAAATTAAGAAAAAAATTTCCTTGAAATTTACGGGTCTTTACAATCTATTCCCTCTATCTGGGAGTATCCTTTGCACACTAGTGGTGATTTTTTTCGAACCACTGTGCCATCTTCATTCTTCTTATTGCGATAGACCCATTTATTCCTGATGACATTCTTGTCTTCTAGTCTCGAAACAATCTCCCACGTCTGGTTCTTCTCAATCTAATCAAGCTATTCATTTATAGAATGAACCCATTTTTCATATTCAGCTGCATCAGCAAAGCATTTTGGCTCTACCTGAGATAGGAAAGATGTCTGCTGCAGTGACTTCATTCTTCTTGTCTGAACTGGAGCTGTCTGATCACCAATGATATTCTGCCTATCAATTTCATCTCGACTCTTTGGCTTCCTTGCATACATAGACTTGACACTTTCTTGTTCATCATCAGTGTATTCTTCTGAGTCAGTATCTTCCACTTCTGCTCCTCTTGTGTTACTTTCCTCTTCATCACTTTCATCAAGAAACTGTTCACTGTGCTGTTGAATATTCTCTTCATTTTTCATAATAGTGACATCATTTCTCTCAAATAATTTTCCCAGCCTCTTGTTAAAGCATTTGTATTCTTTTCTTTTTCCTGAGTAGCCCAGAAATATTCCCTCATCTCCACGTGATTCAAACTTCCTATGCTTATCTTTGTTGAGAATGAAGCACTTACTTCCAAATATTCGAAAGTATTTCACTATTGGATTCTTTCCGTACCACATTTCATACGAAGTCTTTCCTTATTTCAGACACAACAAAGCCCTATTAGAAATGTAGACTGATGTCAATACTGCTTCCTTCTAAAACTTCTCTGGTAGGTCTTTTTCAATGAGCATAGTTCTGGCCATGTTATTGATGATCCGATTTCTCATTTCAACCACTCCATTCTGTTTGGGAGTTCTTACTGAGGAAACTTGATGCCTTATCCCATGTTTCTCAAGATAGCCTTCCACCTGAATATTTGTGAATTTCGTACCATTTTTAGTACGAAAATTCAATATTTTCTGTCCAAGCATCCTTTCACACTCCCTCCGGTACTTTTTAAGCAATTGAACACATCTGACTTATGGGCAATAACGAATACCCATGCCATTCTGCTATAGTCATCAATTAAAGGAACATAGTACCTTTTTCCATCAATTTCTCTTGGTGTGATAGGACCACAAACATCGGCATGCACCAATTAGAGCACTCTTGTTGACTTCTTTTCCTTTTCTTTATACGTTTTTCGAATGAGCTTCCCTTGTTGGCATGCATCGCACGTGTGAGTATGATCACGTGATAACTTAGAGAGGTATCTTGCTGCATCACACTTTACCAGATCTTCCAGGTATGGTTGGCATAGATGACCAAGTCATTTATGCCACAACTTGTTTTCTTCCTCTCTGGACAGAAAACACATATCTTCTTCTCCAATTACCAGGTAGCGATTTCCCTTTGTTCTTTTTTTCCCGTAGAAATATTGCCTCGTCTCTTCCTTTGACGATACACATCTTCTTAGTAAACCTTATAGAATGTCTTGAGTCACATAGTTGACTGAAGCTGAGAAAATTGTGACTGAGGCATTCTACTACTAATAAATCATCATGTCTCATCTCTTTTCCCCCAAACTTGGCCTTTCCTGAGCCAATAATCTTTAGGCCTTCATCATTTCAAAACTTGAAAACTCCTTCTTTGTCATATTTTACGCCTGTAACAAGATCCTTATTACCTGTCATGTGAGATGTGCAACTACTATTAAGGATCCATACACCAGAGTGATCTGATGCTTTAAGGGCAATTTATGCCCCCATGACTTTCTCATCCTTCTTCTTCTTGGTCCATATTTTTACCTTCACACTTGGCATGGATTGAGACTTCTGTTCTTTATCAGAGTATGATGGACCAGATTCATCCTGAAAAGGTGAAAATCTATTTTTTGTTTTCAACTCACCTGTTGGTTCATTGATCTGCTATTTGTGAACATTTTGGTTCTGCTTTGGCACATTCCTTTGTATGGTCAAAGTGCAGTACTTAGCCATGTTCCTGAATCCTCCACACCAAAAAAAGTGTCCTTCAAAATATGTTCTGGAGAACCGTTCTCTGTTTGGATGCTACCTTTGTTCTTGTTCCCTTCGATATCTCTTGGCTATGAAACACACATACTGTGAATTCCCCATCTTTACACAACAATAACACCTGATATGAGGTGTATTACTTTTCCTGACTTCTACACTACGAGTTTCTCCTTGGGATCTCTAAAGATTATGATTCTACCTTGTTCCCAAATCAACCTTCAATCTTGAAGTGGGTGCTTGCGGTCTGACCTCAATTTTAACTAATTTTTGTTTTCAGTCAATCCCTCCATTGGTCTTAGTATCTGAACATAGTTGATACTTATTTTCTGCTGAACCACTATTCTCCATTTTCAAATTCTCAATTTTCTGAGTGATCTTCTTTCCTGATGACCCAGCAGATGTCAAGAGTTTTTCTTGATCTTTAACCCTTTTCTACAAACCAACTACTTATCCTTCAAGTTCTTCAATATGATTGATTTGATCTTTCCTTGTGTTATTCAAGCTATCGATATCTATTTTCTGTTCTTTAATTTTTATTTTACACTCACTAACTGATTCTGAGTCCTCTGGTGTTGATGACTTGAGTTTCTCAATTTCTTCCATCAAATCAGACTTCTCTTCTTCCTGCTGCTGCATATAGAGTTTGGCATCATGAAAAACTTTGTTGGCTTTCTTTGTTTTGGCTCTCCAAACATCTATCTCCTCAAGAGCAGCCTCTAACTCAGCTTACATATCAACTCTTCCCTCAACTTCTTCTTCTCCTTCATCAGCTTCGGTTTCATTCTTATTCTGAGAAATACCGACAACTGCCACCATAGCATTTTATCCATGATCTCTACAGTTCTCTATATCTTCAACCTCCTCAACCTCAGACTCTTCTGAACTGTCATATTCTTTTGAAAGAAGGTTCTACTTCTTAAAGAAATTTCTCTTGAACTGTTTCTTGCCTTTCCCATAGGCTGGAGACTTCTTCTTGGGAATTTCGATTTCATCGACATCATCATCCTCTTGGAAATTTTTGGGGCACCTTGCTACAAGATGTCCAAACTTTACCTCTGATACAAATTGTTAGATCTACTAGGTTAAATACCTTGAGGGGGGGGGGGGGGGGTGAATCAGGGTATGACAAATTAAAAACGACTGCCCCTATCGATCTTGTCTCTCTGTTAATAAAGACTCTCTTCTCTATGTTTCCTGTAGAAAAGTATAAACAAAAACTAAAGCATGCACAAGACAATGATTTTTACTTGGTTCACCCTCCCTGGCTAAATTCAAGGAGAATACACCAGCGATGTGCTGATGTACCAAATCCACTAAAATCACACTGCTTTTTACAAAGTTTGGGATAAATCACTTCTATTCCCAGGCTTACTGCCTTTACAAAGTTTAGGGTAAGATCACTGCTTTCCCAAGGGTCACTCTCTATTTCTCTCTCTCTGGCTCACTTCCAGTGGAGAGGATTACCTTCTTCCACTTCCTTTGCTCACTTCTCTAGAAAGGATCCACTCACAGTTTATAGACCTGTAGGTCTCTTCATTATCACTAATGAATGCATCCTTCACTATATATAGATGCTCTATTGAAGTACAAATTTCATCCACTGATGAATGCCCCTTTTCCCTTGAACACTGGGCAATTCCTTTGGAAAAACCGTCGTAAAGAACCCTACTTCGCAAGGCTCCCAATTTCGTAAAGCTCAAACAAGCCTTCAAGAAGCTCCCGCCTTTTCACAAAGCACTCTCGCGAAGCTCAAGTAATCATAGAGCGACTTCCCTCATGAAGCTCACTAAGCCAATGCAGAGCTCGCAACTTTCACGGAGCTAAATTAGCCACCGCGACGCTCTTCTTTCGCGAAGAACACTGCCTTCGTGAACCACCTTCGCGAACCAATAGAAAATGATTTTCTTTGAAAGCTCTCTCTTCTCTTATACTTATCTTTAAGGGGTCGAGGAATATTTATTGGAGATTCCACCGACCCTCGAAATTTCCACGCAAAGTCGACGCCACGTCATCTCAAATCGCGAAGCTCCGAAGTTCCTGCCAAAATTCACTCAAAATCGCAAAGCACCACGGAAATTTTCCGATCGTGGAGCATGATGTAATCATGAAGCATCACCGTCAATCCCTTCACGCCTTCTCCGCAAAGTTCCCTCGCAAATCCCTTCACCTTCGTGATGCGCTTCAACCTCTATCGTTCGCGAAGCTTGACGTAATCGCAAAGAATCACCGCCATCATTCTTATGGTCTTCGTGAAATACAATCCATGAAGCCTATCTTCGCAAAATTCATGACTTTGCCATATTTTTATGAGATCTTCAAGGAAATCCTATTTTTGCGATGCTCACCAAACTCCAAATTTTAGACCCCAAAAAATTGGAAAACACTGGAAAATGGCGCCAACTTGTACTGATCTTTTTCATTGCCTCGAGATCGTCTGTTTCTTTGCCATCATTCTTTGTCAACATGGATTTTCAACAACTTCTCTGGAACTCGACAATTCACCATGGAAACCTGCTTTGTCAACAAACAAAATCAACCCAAAATACTGAAATGATACCTTGATGGATTTTTTCCCAACATTATTACTTTAGAATGAAATAAATAATGAAGAAGAAGTAGAAGGAGAAAGAGATTTGAAAGAATCGGTAGAAGAGATTACCACTTCCTCGACTTGCCTCCTTTAAATTTCCTCTTCGGGAAATACAGTTGGTCTTTGAAGACAATCAAAACCTCTAAAATGAAAATAGGGAATTTTATAAAAAAAATGGTAGGGGTTTTCCGAGCTTGAAGGCTCAAAATTAAGTGAATAGGTGAGGGAGGAGGTTCCCTTTTACAATTGAGGTGAGGGACACTTTTGGAAACCTAAAAAATATTAATTTATAATAAAATAAAACCCCATTTAAAAACCTTCAAAATGTCCCAATTTAGAATATGATATCAGATAGGGTTTTAATATCATCAACCAATAAATTTTAGACAAGTGTTTATGTCAATTTAAGCATTATCATTTTAATTAATAATTAGTTATTCTATTAAATTTTAATTGCGGTAATAATATTCTAAATATTTAATGGTTTTAAATAATTAGTTATATGGTGTTAATTGACCATAAATTGATATTTTATGAAAATGTTGACCTTATAATTATCTATTTGTAATTTCTAAATATTTATATGATTTTTAAATAATTTAATAAAATGTTATTTTTATAAAATGTCAATAGTGTCAATTTTGATACTATTCATTTATTTGTCTTTAAATAAAATTAAAACATAATATAAGTTCAAACCAAAATATTTAATACACTCCTAACATGTCATATTCACCTATAAAATTCACATCAAACATTAATTAGTTCATATGATATTTATTTTAATATTTGAAAACCATTTATTTGATATTTCTATTAGTAAAATAATTTCTATATCACTATTGTGTCATCATTAATGGTAATTATTTAATATCTAAAAATTATAAATAAATTTATATGATGTAGGTAATTATTTTATATTTCCAGATACTATCTATATTTGATATTATCTCCTATTTATCTATATATTAAAATTAATATCCTTATATAAAATGAGATTGTGACATTTTGTCACATTCATTAGTTTTTATTACATTCATGTCATATTCTTAGTTAATGGCCATAAAGTGATTCTATTTTAAAAAATAGATGATATGGTTCGAATTTAGTCATCCAATAGAATTTTTAAATGTGTTAAGGTAATTTTATAATATCATTTTTACCCTTAATTACCCGATTTACCTTTAACCATGGTAATAAAAATAATTACCAAAGTTACTATTCATAATGCCCAAAAATAAAAGTATACTATTAAAATAATTTGTACCTACATATTAAAAATATGAAATCCATTTTTAAAAATTAAAACACAGAAGTTTTATTAATTAATTTAAAATTAACCCCATTCCAGAAATGAGAAAATAAGTTTTAAAAGTTAAAACATTGTAAAAGATTGAAATGTTTTTACCTATGAATTAAATTTAAAATTAATTATAATGACATAAATTATATTGAGTGATAAAAATATATTATATTTATACTTTTAAACCATTCAATATTATAATTTAACCATATAAATTATCTCGATGAAAAAAGTTGTTTTCAATTAAAATTTAGTATATTTTTACTATTTATCAAAACATGAAAGTTATCAGAAAAATATCATATATTTATACAAAGCAAATTTTTATATCTTGATTAAAAATAAAATATTTATGTTTTCATATAAAAATTATTAATGTGTCAAAATCTTAATTTAAAATGGGTTTGCCATTCAAAGGTGTAAAATTAACCTTTTAAAAATATGTTTTTATACATGAAATGGGGTTTTATTCATACCATATGATTAAAATATCTATTGGATAAATATAAAAAACATTTTATTAAGTATATAACACATATATATCTCATTAATTTAATTTCCAAAAATAATTCACTCAAAAAAACAAATATCTAATTGATTTATATTTTTCATAAATAATTGACAGCTAATGAATTCATATTGCATTTTCATAAGTTAGTTATAATTATTCCTGCTAACCTAATGTCTAGGCTATAACAGTAATTTTAAAATAAGGGAATCTCACGGTTCTTTTAAAATCAAGATTGCGTGCAAAGTAATCTACTAAAGAATGAAAATTATTTAAATAAAATATTTCATAAAAACATCCGGGTGTTACATTCTACTTCCCTTAAAGTGAATTTTGCACTCAAAATTCATCACTTGGAAACAAAAAGATGAGGATAACTCTCCCTCATAATATCCTCAAGTTCCCATGTAGCTTCTTCAAATTGGTGGTTACTCCATAAAACTTTAACCAAGCAAGTGGTCTTGTTTCGTAGAACTTTTTCGCTACGATCCAGAATCTCTATCGGTTGTTCTTAATATGAAAGATATTGCTCCAGCGGTATGAATTCTAAGCTTAGTACAAGTGAAGGATCAAGTATGTACTTTCTCAGGAAAGATACATGGAACACATCATGAACTTGGGAGAGATTTGATGGAAGCGCCAATCAGTAATCTACCTTTCCAACATGATCCATAATTTCAAAAGGACCGATATACCTAGGGCTCAGCTTGCCCTTCTTTCCAAATCTCATTACTCTCTTTTTGGGAGATATTCGTAAGAACACCTTATCACCCACTTCAAACTCTAGGTCTTTTCTTTCGTTGTCAGCAAAACTTTTTTGTCGACTCTGAGCTGTTCTTATGTGTTGTTGAATAGATCTAACCTTTTCTGTCATTTCATCAACAAGATCAGGTCTTAATAGATTTATTCCTCCAACTTTATCCCATAATGTTGGAGTTCTACACTTATTTCCATAGAGGTCCTCATAAGGAGCCATCTGGATACTGGAGTGAAATCTATTATTATAAGAAAATTCCACCAATGGTAGGTTTTGATCCCAACCACATTTGAAATCCATAGATAAATCTCTCAACATTTCTTCCAGAGTTTGAATTGTCCTCTCAGACTGACTGTCTATCTAAGGATGATAATAAGTGCTGAAACTTAACTCTATATCCAGAGCATAATAAAGAATTTTCCAGAACTTTGAGGTAAAACTCAGATCCCGATCGGATATAATGAAAAGTGGTACTCCATGAAATCTTACCACTTCCCTTACATATATCCTAGAAAGATGATCAAGAGAGAAATCCTCTCTAATAGCAATGAAGTGTGCCAACTTCATAAGGTGATCAACTATAACCCAGATATCATTATTGCCTTTGGATGTTTTGGGAAGTCCAATGACAAAGTCCATAGTGATGTTTTCCTATTTCCATTTTGGTATGGGTAATGGTTGTAACATCCCCATATACTTCTATCTCTCAACCTTAACTTGCTGACAAACCAAGCATCAAGAGACATATTCGAAAATATATCTTTTCATGCCATCCCACAATAAGTACTCTTTAAGGTCCCTATACATATTTGTGCTTCCATGGTGAATATATAATGAAGAACTATGAGCCTCATCCAATATCTCCTTCTTTAATTATGGTATGGGAGGAATAAAAACCCAGTTCCCGAACCTTATTATTTCAACATAATCAAGGTTGAATTCAGGAACATTTCTCACCTTCTTTTGTAACTCTACATCTTTCTTCTATGACTCTTTAATATTCACTTGTATAGATGGTTGAACATTCATTTGATAAAGATAATATTTCTCCCCTTCAATTAAAATTTCAAGATACATACTTTGAAAATCCATAAATATTATATCTTTCATGATCCTCATCATGGATAAGCCAACGTGGTCTTTTTAACTCGAAGCATCTTCCACCTTGTTCGCTTTCTCAGGTTGGTAATGTATTGATCAGTAGTAATATTAAATCAACTCAAACCATATTATTTGGCGCATATTCAGATCATTTTTTTGTGAAAATATACTTTAAACTTTTATGATCAATATAAATATCACACCTTTCAACATAAAGACAATGCCTCCATATCTTTAATGAAAAAATCACCGCAACTAACTCCAAATCATGATTTGGATTTTATCATGAATTTTCAACTTCCACGAGGCATAAGCTACCACTATATCATTTTTTCATGAGAAAACATCCCAAACCCTTCTTGGATGCATCACTATAGATCACAAACCTTTCTCCACTACAAGGAAGTGTCAGCACAGGTCCACTGGCTAAAATTCTTTTTAACTCTTTGAAATTCTCTTCACATTCCTCTGTCCAAAGGAACTTAACTCCTTTCCGAGTCAACTTGATGAGTGGATTAGATAATCGTGAAAAATATTTCACAAAAGGTCGATAATATCCAGCCAAACCAAGAAAACTTTGGATCTCAGTTACCATTTTTGGTTTCGACCATCTTTCAATAACCTCTATTTTTGCTAGATCCACAGATATCTCCTCTCTTGAGATCATGTGACCCAAAAATGAAACTTTCTGAATCCAAAATTAACACTTGGTAAATTTTACATAAAGCTTATCCTTTATCAGGGTCTTTAGTATAATTCTCAAGTGATCTTCAAGTTCTTCCTTTCTCTTTGAATAGAAAAGAATATCATCTATAAAGACTACCACAAACTGATCAAGATAGTATCTAAAGACTCTATTCATTATATCCATGAAGAGAGCGGGGGAATTATTAAGACCAAAAGGCATCACTATAAATTCATAGTGTCCATACCCTGTACGGAATGACTTATTTAGTATATCCTCCTTTTTTACCCTTAATTGATGATATCCTGAATGAAGATCAATCATGGAAACGTATTAAGATCCATGTATTTGGTCAAATAAGTCATCAATGCAGGGAAGAGAATATTTTTTCTTGATAGTGATCTTATTACGTTCTCGATAATCAATGCAGCGTCTCATTGATCCATCTTTCTTCTTAACAAATAGAATAGGTGCTCCCCAAGGTGACACACTAGGTAATATGAATACCTTATCAATATTTTCTTGGATTTGCTTCTTTAATTTCCATAACTCAATTAGAGATATTCTATATGGTGTCTTTGAAATAGGCATAAAACCCATTATGAGTTCTATTGAAAAATCAACTTCACAATTTGGTGGAAGACCTAGAAATTCTTCTAGAAAGACATAAAAAAACTCCTGTACAATTGGTGTATTCTTAATCGTGAGTTTCTCCCCAACCATTTGAGATAAATAACCTTTATTTATTGGAATCAAGACCCATAAAATGGAATAAATATCTACTGGAAGGTTATATTCATCCTTGAATTGATAGATTATCATAGATTGATCTGGAATATGAAATGTGACTTCCCTTAGTTGAAAATTGATATGAGATCCATATAGAGAAAGCCAATTAATGCCAAGAATCACATAAAATTCCACTATAAGAAGGATCACAATATTTACAGGAATCACTTTCCCACAAAATTCAACTGGAGAAGAATTATAAACTTTTGATGTGACTGTTGTGCCATTAGGAGTTTTCATAGCTAGCTAAACATCTAATCATTGAGGTAATACGACAATACCATTAGAAAATTATTCATAAATAAAATAGTGGGTGGATCTAAAATCAAATAATACATTTTCTACTTTAGAGTGGATGGTAAGTGAACCTTTCACCACTTCATTATTGTAATCCATGTCTCTAATAGTGATTGCATTTGAATTTCCTTTGTCTTTGGCCTTAAGAGTTTTTTGACATCGATCATCATTAATAAACCTTGGATTAGGACATTTATTGGTATAATTCCCCATTTCCTTTCCCTTGTAACATTGAAGTGTTGGAGGTGCATTCTATGTAGCCTTTTCTTTGTTCGCATCACTAGACATCTTTTTCCCATTAATTTGGCATTCAACTGCCTGATGACCTTCTTTTCCAGACTGAAAACATTTACCAGTCCCTTTAAGAAAATTACCTCTATGTTTCTTTCCACACTTTGAGCATAAGGTAAAACTCATATTCTTTTCAGTGTGGTCTTTAGATTTTCCTTTGAACTCTATTTTCCTCTTCTTATCAAACCTATATGACTGATGGGTTACTCCAATATCCATATCAAAATTGACAGCGCATCAAAAAATTTCCTCATAGATATTTAAGTCCCTTATGGCTAATGCCCTTTGAAGACTTTATTTTAAGAAATTGATCAAACATACTCTCAGGTTGGATAATAATTCCAGAAGCGTACCTTGAAAGTCTTGTAAAATTTGCTTCATAGGTTCCAACAGATTCATCATCCTTTTGATTAAGTTCAAGGAACTCCTTCTCTATATTTTTTCAAAGGATACAAGGAAAGTACTTAATGAAAAATAAGTTCTTGAACTCATCCCATTCCATGGACTCAATTTCATCTCTTTTCCTCATATTCTTGATAATATTCTACCATTGATCCGATTCTCTTTCCAAAAGATAGACTGCTAAGATGAATTTATAATGTTTAGAACATTGTAGAACTAAAAATATATTTTCAGTGGTACTGATCCATTGTTCATCCACTAATGGATCAGAAGACCCACTGAATAAAGGTGGATGTTGTCTCATTAAGGACTCAACAAAATGTTTCTCTCTTCTTTTCTCGTTCGAAAGTCCTGCATGATTCATAGCTTGAGAAATGTGTGTGAGCATGGATACAATATTTTGTATTTCATATCCTATAACATTTGGTTGCTTAGGGGACAATCATTTCATTGCCCGTCACATTCATCATTAACGTGGTTCCTTCGTGTCCCAACGATTGACTAAAACCAAGAAGCATAGTGTGAGCAACACAAATAATAACTGGAAAACCACATAATCAAGAATAAAATTTAAATTTAGGACACTTTAGGTTTTATCTTGGGTTATTCATGGTCATTTATAAAACACTAGGAGTGTATCCTATACTTAGACATATCCTTAGGGTTCTTACTAAGGCTTTCCCATCCTAGTTTCCAAAGGTTAACTATACCTTTACTCTAATACCAACTATAGAGACTCATACTTTACATACATTGATATTACTTCAGAATTGAATTATATTCATTAAAAAATATAACAAAACCATGATAGGACCATATAGGTATAGTGTCTTTAGGAACTGGAAAACATAAACAACTGGTTTATAAAACATCTACATTGTCTCCCGTTTATTTCTTCATAACTAGAATCCTTTTTGGAATATCATACTTAATACACTTATTCATAACCTAGGAAAAAGAAACATATGAACGGGTGATCTCAAATGATCAGTAAGGGTAAACAAAAAAAATATCAATCATATCATATTCACAAGAACATAACATTTGAAAATCTTATCATGCATATAAATGATCACAATATCATGTCATGGGATAAATCATAAAAGAGAAATGTAAACCCAATAGTCATAACATAAGACATGAAATTTTGTGGCATATACACATAAGAATAGAAAATCATTTCATATTAGTCAAGGCTCATTTCCAAGACCATCATAGCGGACAAAGTCCATTACTAAATTGAGTTCAGTCCTCTTTCTAGACCTGTATTCAAAAAACAATATTTACTTTCCATTCCAATAATGTCTATCTCATGAGATATAAATATTTACCCAATGAATTTCAGGGAGATATAGGTCCCAAAAATCTCATAATGAAACCATTATTAAGTGTTCCAAAAAAACATAAAAACATTCACTATAGCATAACCCATGAAATAAAACGGGTTTCTTAAACATCATTCCATCAAAACATAATCCATAAATGGATTTCATAAAAATAATTCCATAATTTACACAATAAAATAAATGGGTAAAATTGAATTTAAACAATTATTGAAGGATATAAATAATATTTTGAAATAAATATTTAGGAAACATGGATGTGGATGAAAAATTACCCCCCATTAAATACTTATGAATAAACAATATCGGGTTAAAATAAGATTTGAAAATTTATCCCTTACATTAAGTCCAATATGCTTTTTATATATCCAGAAATCTTGTATAATGATTTAAATAATGTTACTAATTTATTCCATAATCATAATAATTTTTATGATAACATTTATGATCATATTTTCATCTATTTGTTAGTAACATTTCATTGTTACTCATTATTCGAGTATTAACTCCTTTATATTCTTATGCATGTTTTGTCGGATAAGTTCTTATTAATATTTTTAGGTTATCATTATATAATTTAAATCATGGAATTAGTATAATATATATCATATTTATTCATTAAATTCATTTATATAATCATGGTTTAATGAAGATTATGTAGAACGAATCACATCGCACCGTGGAGACGGTAAGCCGTATGTACGTACAAGCGACGATATTGTTCCCATAATTATTGAATGGTATTGAAGTGGATGATATATAATATCTCAGAATTAGTATCATGTTATAATAATCATATATGGTTATTATTTAAATCATTATACCTATCCAAGTAAGGTGGTGGTGAAAAACATATTACCCCACGGCGTGGAGACAGTAAGCCGTACGAACGCACGTGCGGTGATTTCATTTTTAGTAGGATGGATAAAAGGTGAAATAGGGTTGTTTAATATTTATAATAACATATAATTATATGAGATATACTTATGTTATTAC
Source organism: Viscum album (assembly GCA_963277665.1). Classification (NCBI taxonomy): domain Eukaryota; kingdom Viridiplantae; phylum Streptophyta; class Magnoliopsida; order Santalales; family Viscaceae; genus Viscum; species Viscum album. Next base: position 280,334,619 of record OY728127.1, read on the forward strand.
TTTATAATGAATAAAATAATGATCAGTAAGTAGAAGAAGAAATAAATTTGAAAGAACCGGTATAAGAGATTACCTCTTCCTCGACATGCCTCCTTTAAATTTTCTCTTAGGGCACTAGAGTTGGTCTTTGAAGAAGTAAAGAACCTCTAGAATGAAAATAAGTAATTTTAGAAGAAAATATTTCAAGGGGTGGCCGATCTTGAAGGCTCAAAATGAAGTGAAGAGGGGAGGGATGAGGTTCCCTTTTATAATTGAGGTGAGGGGCACTTTTGGAAACCTCAAAAATACTAATTTATAATAAAATAAAACACCACTTAAAAACCTCCAAAATGTCCCAAATTTGAATATGAGATGATATAGGGTTGTAATATCATAAAAAAATAAATTATACACAAGTTTGTATGTCAATTTAAGCATTATCATTTTAATTAACACTTAGTTATTCTATTTAATTTTAATTGTGGTAATAACATTCTAAATATTTAATGGTTATAAATATTTACTTATAAGGTATTAATTGACCATAAATGGATATTTTATGAAATTTTAGACCTTATAAATATCTCTTTGTAATTTTTAAATATTTTTAGTATTTTTAAATAATTTAATAAAATCTTATTTTTATAAAATGTCAATATTGTCAATTTTAAAAGTATTCATTTATTTGTCTTTAAATAAAATACAAATAGAAGATAAATTCGAAAAAAAATATTTATTACCCTCATAACATGTCATAATAACCTAAAAAAATTTCGGATCACATTAATTAGTTCATATGATATTTATTTTAATATTTTTAAAACCATTTATTTGATATTTCTATTAATAAAATAATTTCTATATCACTATTGTGTCATCATTAATGCTAATTATTTAATCTCTAAAAATTATAAATAAATTTCTATGATGTAGGTAATTTTTATAGATTTATAGATACTATATATAGTTTATATTATCTCCTAGTTATACATATATTAAAATTAATATACCTATATAAAATGAGATTGTGACGTTTTGTCACATTCATTAGTTTTTATTACATTCATGTCATATTCATAGGTAATGGCCATAAAGTGATTCTATTTCGATTAATAGATGATAAGGGTCAAATTTAGTCATCTAATAGGATTTTTACAGGTGTTAAGGTAATTCTATAATATTAATTTTACCCTTAATTACCCGATTTACCTTTAACCATGGTAATAAAAATAATTACCAAAGTTACTATTCATAATGCCCAAAAATAAAAGTAGCATATTAACATAATTTGGACCTACAGATTCCAAATATGGAATCAATTTTTAAAAATTCAAAACACAAAAGTTGTAGTAATTAATTTAAAATTAATCCTTTTGTAGAAATGGGAAAATGAGTTTTAAAAGTTAAAACATTACAAAAGATTGAAATGTTTTTACCTATGAATTCAATGTAAAATCAATGATAATGAAATAAATTATATTGAAAGATAAAAATATATTCTATTTATACTTTAAAACCATTCAATATTATAATTTAACCATATAAATTATCTCGTTGAAAATGTTGTTTTTAATTAAAATTTAGCGCATTTTTACTATTAATCAAAACATGAAAGTTATTAGAAAAATAACATAGATTTATCCAAAGTAAATTTTTATACTCTGATTCAAAATAACATGTTTATGTTTTCATATAAAAATTATTAATGTGACAAAATATTAATTTAACATAGGTTTTCCATTCAAAGGTGTAAAATTAACTTTAAAAAAAATAGTTTTTTATACATCAAATAGGGTTTTATTCATACCCTATGACTAAAATATCCATTGGATGAATATCAATTTTTTTATTAAGTATATAAGATATATATATCTCATTAATTTCATTATAAAAAAAATTCACTCAAAAATACAAATATCAAATTTATTTATAATTTTTAGAAATAATTGACAGCCAATAAATTCATAATGCATTTTCATAAGTTAGCTATAATTATTCCTTCTAACCTAATGGCTAGGATATAACGGTAATTTTAAAATAAGGTATTCTCGTAGTTCGTTTAAACTCACAATTGCATGAAAAGAAAGCTACTGAAGAATAAAATTTATTTAAAGAAAATATTTCATAAAAATATCCAGGTGTTACAAATATTAAGTGGATTTACTTATGTTATTAACCATGTATTAGATAATATTTATGCATAAGACAATTTATTTTAGTTCTATATTGAATTATTGTTAATTCATTAATTCATGTGATCATGAAAAAAAATCCATAATGAAATAACCATGAAACTTGATAGAAATAAAATAATAAAGTGGTATGATCATGTGCTTTTAATAATGGTTAGTTTATCTAGTGGTTGATAAACTAACCATTGACCTAGGGAAAAAAACTTGAATTAATTAAGGTCTGTGTTATAGCTTTCCACTTTTCCACCTATGTATCTCTCTTGCATTGGTTTTTCCTCGGCTCCAAACTTGAACCACGCCCACTAGCTTGGGAGATCCATCCATTACATATGATTTTACTCACAAGTAGGTGAGGGGAAAATAGTTTACATAAAAGAAACCATGGGCACACATGACCTTACATAATAAGATGAGATAAGGTATGAAGGACAATAATTTAATTTAATAATAAATTAAATGAAACCAATCACATAAAAAGGTCCGGTCTGTGATCATGATCACCCATATGCATGAAAAAAATCATGCATTTAATAAAAATAGAATTTAATTCTCAATTGAACTTATTTAATATAAATCACACTAGATTTAATTAATTATCTTCTTTAATTAGTTAATTATTTTATCTTAATTCTCATCCGAATTTTTATGAGATTATCATCCACCATAATTTTAAACAAATTAAATAAATTTATTTAAAATTAATTGTGTACATAAATATACATTGGAGGAAACATGGTGAATACCTATCCAAATATACCCAATATGTATTATACCCATATACTATTTACTTTTGTGACATATGACATACATGAATTATCACAAACTTTCATGAAGTGTACTATAAACTTAATGATTATATGAATTATATGATTTTTTTAATGTGTTATGCTTTATTGCACATAAAGTAATATCTTTGATACCAATCAAACATGATATGAAGATCTGAACATTATGTAGAAATTAATTAAAAATTTATATATCTATATTAAAACCCATCACATGGCATGTCCTATCAACTTAATGGCCTCACACAAGCACATGTTGATAAGGTTTACACAGTATAATAAATTAATTTTAATTATGTGTAATTTGGTATAACTACACAGTGTGTACAAGCTAGATACATAGTGTGTACGTCTATCACTGTATATCCGAGGCACACGCCTAGGGAATTGATGTGTAAACTATGCCTTAGAAAAATTGGAGTACACGACATGTATAAAGGGATACACTACATATGGTCTTTGATTTATATAGTCACCAGTCGTGTAGGCTGTGTATGGAAATACACGGATTGTTTGTGACTTAAAGAACTACACACCGTGTGCTCCAGATGACTATGAACTAGGATGGATTGGTTAGCATGTGATGTAAGAAATTAAATTCACCATATATATTCAATAAAAATAGTTTGAATTAATTCCTAGTGCATTTAACACTAGCACACGGCGTGTAATTTTGGTTACACGGTGTGTATTCTTGTGTTATAAATCCAGAATACTCAACACCAGTGGATGAGATCTTCGATTTTATTTCATTGATGAAATTAATCAATTTGATTAAATCTATGAGAAATGAAAGAGGAGGAATAATCTCTCTCCATTTATATTAAAATAATGATTAAACTTGAATTGAAAAGTAAATGAAAAATGTGTAAATAAATCAATGATCTTTAAATAATTATAAATATTTATGTGACTTCTATGATACAACTTGAAGGTTATAGGTGTTGTGGAAGCGTATGATGGGTTTTTCCAAACTTTTATTTTTGTCATGATCAATGATCAATCCAAGATCTACATGATGACAAACACCATGATCAATGGAATAGAATCAAATAAAAAAGACAATGGATAAAAAGATGGAACCAAATAGGGGATCATCACATATTATTTGTAATTAATTCAATAAATTAAAGAATTACCTTGCATGAATTATTTCTTCATTGACGAATCTGAAAACATATATACATTTTATGGTCATTGCATTATAGGAATCAAGAGCATGTTCCCTCTAGTAGTGATCCACATGTGTTCCACAAATCTCTGAACATCACTGTTGGAATCTCCAGGTGGTAGCATGAAAAATCCTATCCCTTGCACCGTTTGACTTTGATCTCTCTAGACTTGAGAGTGAATGGTGGAGGAAGATCGATCTCCATTCTTAGGAGCGTTCTTGGAGAGAGATCTCTCTAGGGATTGAGGGGATTCTCTCTAGCTATCGTTGTGCATAACACAAAATGAATTGGATCTCTTGGAAAAATAATATAATTGGGTTTAAATACCGCTAGGGTTTATAAATAAATATTTTCACAAGTAACCTTTAATATTTATTTAATCCCTTGCAGAACCCCATATCTAAAATAAAAATAATAATATTATTTACTTGATATGTGCTTAACTTGTGGATTAAATAAAATATTATTTAATCAAATAATATTTAATGTATATATATTATTTCACACTAAACATAAAGAACTTGGTCTTCCTTTCCTCCGTAATATCTATAGAGCCTTGCAAAATTACTATTTATGTAGTAAATAAATAACACTACATTATTTACCAATAAATAAATAAATATTATATTCACTTAATAGAAAATAAATATTTATTAATATTCATCTCGCATAATATTCTCTTGAATAACTGGTGACAGAATATATGCGATCAAACATACATGAATAATTATTAAACCATGTGTGTGAATAATATTTATTCAACTTGTTAAATAATAAATAATAATATATTATTTAACTGAGATTCTGAATACACTTGATGTGTGACCCTCTAGGCCTCTTTCTTAGTAGAATTAGGAAAAGCAACCTAAAGTCTAAGGTTAGCATCTAACAATATGCCATGGCACCCATAAATAAATAAGTTAATGAAACAATGACATAATAGCTCATACAAATGTTTACTATGTAATATATTTCCTTTATCATGATATCTTTAATAAATCAAGTTTCATGTTAGTGCCATCGACCTATGTGATCAATGTATCTTTCTTTGACTTTATGGAAATCAAACTCACCCATAGAACACCATGGCCATGGATTTATTTAGGCTATATCATTTCCGTCAAAGGGACTGATATATCAAATCCCATTAAAGAAAATAAGAGAAAAAATCTTTCTCGAATTATTCATTAATGCAATATTACTGGTGATGCACCCAACATATCCTACCACACCATGAACATATGTCGTCATAGTTTTTGTCGATACATCAAATTATGAAACTTCTAATACTCATCAATAATAATATTAAAGTATAAGTATCAATACACACATTCACATATAGGGACATCCAATGAAACATATAAATGTGGTTTTTATTCTAGTGGGTCTCGATCTCATAATATCCTACACCGGATATTACAAAGGGTGTACAACATGAGAAGGTTCCTCAAAGTCCTATGAGTCTCCACCCCTGATATCCTGTATCATTTTTTCCCTCAAATGATATCATCTGGATATAGAATATATATTTAAGAATAGTGTTGTAGCACTTCTGGGTTCTCATTATAGCAGTGAACTGCTATGACCTTTTAGTGCGACAACTACTCTTAGGACATTATCACATACTATGTTACACATAATAACAACCATGATGTGATAATGAGTTTATTAATATTCAAAACTATGAATATAATTTATCATAAAGTACATAGAAGTTGGTTCTAGGGCACAAACTCCAATAATACATATTTCTATGCTTGGTATAAAAGCAAGTTAAGGGTGAATGAAATAAGTCTAAGGGTATTTACAACAATTACCCATACCACTATATAAATGGGAAAATATCACAATGTATTTCATCACAGGACTCCCCAAAATTTCTAAAGGCTATAATTTTATTTGGTTTATAGTCTATTATCATAAAATTTTAGGTAATTTTATCATGATAAAATAATATTTCTCACTTGACCAACTTACCAAGATATACATAAGGTAAGTGGTAAAAACTACATGAAGTACCACTCTCTATTATATCTGATCAGGATATGAGGTTTAACTTAAGGTTCTAGAGAAGTATTCAGAAACAACTAGATATTGAGCTGAGTTTCAAAACTATTTAACACCCTCAGATAGATGGTTAGTTTGAGATGACTATTCAAACTCTAGAGGAAATGCTATTATTGTGTTCAATGGACTTCCAAGGATGTTGTGATAAACATATCCCCTTATAAGAGTTCTCATAGAACAATATTTTCCATTCTATCATTCATATGGAACCATATGATACTTTTTATGAGAATAGATATAGGAATCCAATATAATGGATTGAATTTGGATAGAGGAAGTTGATAGGTCCTAACCTTATCTATGAAATTATGGAGATGGTTCAAACAATTCAGTGACATATAAATGTGGCATAAATTTTTTAGAAGATTTATGTAAAAAAATCAGTGATGATATATAGAGTTTGAAGTTGGTGAGAAGGTATTACTTAAAATATCTCCATGGAATTAGGTTATGATATTTAATAAGAAAGGGATGTTGAGCCCTAGATTCATCGATCACTTACATATCCTTGACCATGTCAGGGTTATAACCTATCACTTAGCGATCCTTCCACACTACTCTCAAGTGCATGGTGTGTTCCACAAATTGATTTGAGGAAGTAAATACCAGATCCATCACATATACTAAGCTCATAAGTTGTATAATTGGAACATGAAATTTCACATGAATAACTACCTATGGAAAAATTAGATCTAAGACACATGGTTTTGAGGAACAAGACCACCCACCTAGTCAAAGTTTTATAGTGGAATCATAAGTTTGTATAGGCTATATGTGAACCTAAGGATGTGATGGGAGAAAAGTAAACTTTCTTGTTTTCCTCCATGTAATAAATTTTTTTGGATGAAATTATTTTTAAGGGGGTAGAATTTAATGACCCATAATTTTAGTAAATAATTTTCCTTAATTAAATACTATGTGAGTAGCTTGTCTTTCACACAACACTGAACTAAAAAAAGCTGTGTTACCTTAATAAAATTATTAAATAATACCATTATATTATATTCATTAAATTGGTAGGTATTAATATAAGTATCCACTTTATAAAAAATATATAAAAATTTATAATAAAAAATTAATTTTATGCTTGGAGATACACTTTTTTATAAAAATGTTTTTTACACATTAAGTGTGCTAAAATGAAAATTAAAATTGTATCACCTTTGTGAAATTTTTTATCTAATAAATTAAATTAAAATATTTTAAATAATGAATCTAATATGATGTTTAAATACATATATAATTATACTAACATATATTTAATTAGTAACCAATTATAAATAAGATTAAGAACACATAATGATTAAAACATCATTTTTTCTACAAAAAACAAATTTTCTATATATAAAGTGTTTAAATTTAATAGTTAATTTTATTTATTTACAAATTGAAATAGCTTAAATGTAAATTAAACTTAGGTTCTTCCCACCCAAATTTTTTAAGAGGGGATACCTTGTATTTTTAATAAAATATAAATTATTGGTTAAAAACTAGTTACTAAGGAGAAAATGAAAATAGTTAAATGTAAAAACCTAAGAGTAAATAACTTGAAAAATGATTAAAACATGTGTGAAGATTTATAGTTGAGTCTTGGACGACATTATATCACCCCAAAAACCATTATTTATCACAATTTGAATCATTAAACATTGAATAGTGTCATTCCATTCTTGAAAAATAATGAGTATTCACAAGAGTCCCATTCTCTTCATTTATAAAAGGGGATCAGTTCACTCTCTCACAGTTACACATGACCTTATAAATTTCATTTAACACATACCTAATTTTACTCTAATAAAATTACCTTTCATGTACTTGATACCTTTTTTACCATATGTTATCCAAATCCCTTCATTTCTAAGGATACTTTCAAGAGAAAGTTCAAGGTCCTAAAGTGAGTATTACCTAATCCTTAACATTTTCTCCTTAATATTTCTTTTTCAAACCTATACTAACAATAGTAATATAAATATATTAGTGAAATTATTATACTTAATTGTTATTATATTAATGTAATAACCATTATTTATTCCTTACAATTCACTTAGAAAAACACAAGAACATCTATCATGCGTTTGTGCGGACTACCACCTCCATGAAGCACATATTATATATTTCACCACCACCTCTATTCACTAGTTATAAGTATGTAATTGAAGAATAAATGTTAAATATATAAAAAAATTATTATTATGAAGTTAAATATTATAATACACCTTCATTACCGCTTATTCATTGTGAAATAAAAACATTAACCGTGCATTGTGCAGACTACTGCCTCAATGAAGTAACATATCTCATTTTTCATATAGTTCCTTATTATTTATTAAAATCTATTTGAATATGATTAAAAAACTTAAAATTATATAAATAATACCATTATGCTTCTTTAATAATTATATCATTCCAAAATAAACCACTTATATAACCATAATCATCTTTTAATTATGGTACGTTCATGTTTGGGTCCGTCTAACCACATATTTGAACAATTATATAAAATTCTATATTGGATGAAAATGATTAATTAAATAATAATATTATTAAAATTTAGTAAGAAAATAATTTTTTATGGTTCTAGAAATTTTATATTAAGTATTTAACTTATTATTAAAATATTATCTTCGATCACTAAAATTATCGAAATAAGTCGACATTGATTCCATTTTCATGGAACATTAATAAAACAATTATGAAATCAGAAAAGAAATTTACAAATAAATATAAAATATATATTTAAGTAATTTAAATGATATGGTAATTATAAGTTTAATATCAATTAATGGGTATCAGTATCATCATTATAAATGTGCACGAAACAATAAAACAATATTAACACTCGATGGTAATGATAAGCCACAATTAACTAATATATTTGCCCTAAATAGTTATAAGTGAAGTATATAAAAGGAAATATATATAAATGGAGTTATTAAATAGGTAATTAATATAGTTATTTTTGTTTTATAGGAGTTTATATTGCAATCAATTGAGTGGGAATCCAATGTAAGGGTTTCATTGACTCAATTTTTGATTCATTAGGTTAATTATTTCTTACTTGAATATAATTTTAAAGCATTATTTGATCATTAAATTCCACTATTTTAAATGTAATATCATATTTTTTATTTTGGGAAATTAATTATCATCATTAATAAACACTTATTTTATAAAATGTTTTCTAAAATAAAAGTATAATTTTGGTAAGAATAACTCACATTCTTACCCATGGATCTTTTTCTTCAATGTACAAGTTTTTCCTTTAAGTGTTTTTAATGAAATCGTAATATGTTTTTTATTTTATATTACTCATAATTTAACTTACCTATTTTATGAAATTAAAGTCTTTCAACATTTCCCGATGTGGTTTTTTATTTAAAACAACATTAAAAGATTAATAAAGGCATTTGTTTTCATTATTCACCACTATAGATTTATTATCTTGGTTTTTTGGAACTCTTTATAATATTTTTTTTCAGAATTATTCTATTTACATTCATATATATTTTTAAAGTAATTAAAATATCAACTTTTATAACAATGTTTAAAAGGATTTGTGAAAACTTTTTAATTTTCACTTTTATTTTCCTTCCAAGGGTTATCACTCATGAAGAAATATTTTCATAACCCTATATAATTTATTATGATATGATTTATTTTGGAATATGAGATTTATATATCCTATGATTTCTTAAGTTCATGTTAATTGATGTTTTAGATATTTTTATATCCTATGATTTCTTAAGTTTTCCACCTTTCATGATGCAATCATCCTTACCACATAATATCAAACTACATGGTACAATCCTATCATGTGACCTTAAAATATGAACCTTAAACTATGTAAGTTTTGATTATTATTTATAACATGATATATAGGATGAATATTCAAGGTTAAATCCAAAAATCATCACAATTCCATCCCCCCTCAGGAGGCGGCACCTACAAAGACTAATCATCTTCCTAGAGAATGCCAAAACCTTCACGCAAACCATAAAAGTATAAAAAGTACTTTAAAATATAGGGAATACTCCAATGGATGTAAAATATATGTATTCATTACCATTGGGTGTTAACCTATGATTGACCCATATGTGGTGAGTATATGTAGAAACATCCCCACTATACTTTAAACTGTGACCCTCCCTTGTGTGATGATCCCAATAGGTACTATGTGATAAGCCTAGGAAAACCCCACCTGATGCATTTGAAAACTAGACCTAGGTTATGATCCTAGGGAACCTCATGTTATGATAATTATATTTCTTATGTGATGCACATAAGAATATTATGTGATGAGTATAGGATCTATTCTCCCTTTCCTTAGGAAAAGAGCCTCGATTATTTCCACATGTGATGAGCATGATATAAATTATTCGAAGAGAATAAAAAGATTATGTATAGGATATTTTCATCCTTTCCTTAGATTATAGGTCTAAGTTATTTACCTAATGTGATGATCATTGGATAACTCATGTGACAATAATGAGATTCCCTATGCGATGATTATAAGAAACCTATGTAATGAGTATGGTATATCTCCATCCTCCCCTTAGGTGTTGAACCCAAGATTATAAACTTGTGTTATGAGAACATGATGCCTCTCATGATGATCCATGGATACCTTAGTTGATGAGCCTAAATTTAATTGTGTTATGAGAACATTATGACTCATGCAATGAGCATGAGTAGCCTCTAGTTATGTGTCAGGGTTTACCTTGGAAACAATCCTAGAATACCATATGTGACAAACATAAGTTTCCCTATTCAAAAAACACATGATGATTTGGGTCTTGAACCCAAGATACCCTAAATTATGAACATATGAATCCCTCATGGACCATCCAAAAGAATATATTTATAGGTTCCCAACATACCCAATGATGCATAAAAATCTCGAAGACTCATCCTCTTCAATAGAAGATTTTCACATTACCAAGGTAGCAAACGATGTAATTAACTGGTGACCACTTGAAGATAACATTAGGAATGAGATTAAAGAGTATATATTAAATCAACGAGGGATACCCAAACTAGGAAATGAGTTCCATAGTGAGATTAATGGAAGGAATTGATGAAACCCTATCATACTATTCTGATCAAAGAGCTGACACTATCAAACATGATGGTGACATGTTGAATGGATGTGGAAAGAGGAAATATGGGACCAAAGGATCCTAACTATCCAAGTCAAAGTATGCTAACAATGGACCTATTTTAAATCATTAGAAAACAAAACAGTGAACCCAAAATGAATCCTTTCTCCTTTAATTGTGGGAGGAAGAGTAAATTTGGGGGATTAACCATCATAAGACATTATCGATATTGGGAATGTTGGGTTTAATCATCACCCTACATATACACATGGTTGAATTAAAATGTTTCTCATAGAATTCCATACACCAACCATACTCCTCAAACTACCCCAACCACCAAAAACATGAGTGTGGGTAGGAGAACCAACCATAAGAAAACCACACACAACTATTCCCAAATGGAAACACTTACATCTCACACGACTTTAAGGAACCATCACCTTATTTCCACATAAAAAATAATATATCACAGGGTCATCAATAACCTTGAACACAAATATAAGTAGGATGGAGTCATTCCTGCTTGGGAAATGGATAGTGAGGACTTTAAAGTTGTGGCATCACATCAAGATCAACATCAACAGGGAGAATACAAGGGGACCCCTCCCATTACCACTATCCACCATTATTGGAGTATATTTTTAGAATTAACTAATAAAACACTTCTTTTCAGTCATGAGTTAGGGGATGTTAAAGTTTTATTAGCTCTAACTACCACTCAGGAGTCTCCAAGGGGGGATCCAACCACCCAATGATTCCAGAAATATAGGATATACCCACTTATAAACAAATAGGTCGATCTTATCCTCTCTTTGCATGAACAAATTTATACTATACAATACCCACACTAGGGATATAACACAAACCCTTATTAATTTAATTCAACTCTTATAGATCTTGTGCACCCTGCCACTATTGATTCCCCCTACCATCCTCACCAAAAAACATGGAGATGTTTTTTCTAGATTGGGGTCAAGATCCCAACTACCTGATAGGCATGTTGGGTTGAATATCCAAACCTATTTTCCTATCACCAACAAATACGGAGGTCCTCCCTATGTTTAATAAGTCTACTACCCAGAAGCCCTTCCCGAGTAGAGGGGAAACTAGCCTAAAAAAGGTTCTTCCTATGAAACTAAATGAAATACCCAAGGAAGAACTCCCTATGACTCTTAAAATATCATGTTTGAGGAAATATAAAATCAAAAATAGAGGTAGGGAAGGGGGAACTTTCCCCAAATTACCCCTGATATTCTAGAGCAAGATATTTATAATGATTTAAGGATATTTTTCATGCCTCAACCACTACAACTAGGGGTGAACACCCATCAATTAATGATGTCCATTTCTAAATATGAGTTCCATAAGGTCTTGAGGTACCTCTATAAATACCTATACATGGAAGAAATCTTATCTTCCTTCCAGGTACTTACCACTCATCCATACCTACAATAATAAATATCTCTTATCTCTAACTCTAAATTAGAAGTAGGGGATACACGAGGGTCTAGTTTAGGAATATTTGATGAGGAAAAACATTCATTAGAGTCACACACACTCGATAGAATCCCTCAATCATAAGATATTGTAGATTCTCCATCCTTCATGGACCCGATGATGAAGATTCCATTGCTTGAGTTGGGTGAAACCACCTCCTAATGAAGGATGTCTTAGATGAAACCTCTCCCATCCAATGACCTACAATAGAGAAGGTCTAAATCACTTCCTCATCCAAATTCCTGTTTTTCACAAATAGAATCTTGGAGTGATCAATATAAAGACTACCCTTATAGTCAAGAGTAGGATGATGACAACTAGTGGGAAATTTTGGCAACTAACCAGTTTTTAATTGTGTTCTTACCACCTATGACCCTGCACTTCCCCATCCCAAATATTCTCATTGAAAATAACTCAACATGCCTCTGGTAAAATCCATGAGTGATGTTCAATAATCTTTATAGACTATAACTAACTTATCTAGGAAGTTTCGAGCACTTTCAGGTCATTGAACAATAGTGTTAAAAGGTTAACCTCTTCTCTCTTCTAATAACTCAACATTATGACTCTTATGGGTAATGTCAAAGATTTTAGTGGGGATATTTTGAGAGCCTTATAGTGTTACATAAAATAATTGATGAGTTATTTCCACATGTGAAAACTAGGGTCTGGGGTAAGTATGCATCTCCATAGTTCAATCCCCTCCTATAGTGATGATAAGTTCCTCTAATTGGCCCATTAGATGGTCCCACTAGCTCTCCATTACTGACCATCACTATGGTAAATGTTTTCACCATGAATCCCCCTATATAATTGGAGAATTATGCCGATGATGAGGTACATGAGGAGGATCCATCATGGTAGGACTGATAATGACCACTAAACACTTCGAAAGGTGTTCACACCTATAAAAAAAGACCTATCATGGGATTTGGATGTCTTGAGGACCTATAAATTTTAAGTGTCATATGTTTATCCCATTATAAAGGTAAAAGAGTTATCAAATCTTATAGTGATCCCAAAACTATAGAGGAAACTGAGGCAGAAACTAGTATTTCTACTTTTCTATACAATCTTAAGGGTTATAAGAAGCTTAGTGCTGATCTCCTCTAAGGATACTATCCTAAGAAAGGGGATGATCAATATGATCCCATTATGCTCCCTCTAGATTCCTAAAAACTGATAATCCTTAACCGATCCACTAGGGTATAATTTAGTAGTTCTACCCATCCTACTAGGACAGAATCCAGTAGATCTGATTATTCGAGACACAAACTTTTGTTCCCCATAGTCCCTTCTCTAGTGGATCAATATATTTTCTCACTATTAGACCATGGACATTCTACTTCATGAGCTAGCTGATAAATAAAGGGGTAGATGCATGACGATTCCCCCATGATGACGTGATCAGTGTTCTAATTACTTTCCTCAAAGCCATAGAGACACAGTAAGCCATGATGAATCCCAAAAGGAAACCATACCCATCCTAGGTCGGTCATACTCCTCCACCACCAGATTTTAGTAACCCTATATTTTACTCCATAAAGAGTATAGGTGACCTAGAGAAACATCTTTCCCACTTCAACTCTCAGCGTGGTCCAATGTTAGGAACCCCAAAGTGCCAGAAGGTTGCTAAACTTCTGTGATTTGTACAGACTCTGGAAGGATATAACTTTTTTAGGTATAACAACATAACACTGAGATTCATCATTAATAGGTAGAATATATTTTGATAGTTCCTCTACTAGTTTATCTCTACTCTACACAGAATGAGTGTCACTTACTTATCCAAGTTAAAGTATCAAGATAATGAATGTGTCTCCAAATTCTTTTCTCGATGGAAGGTATTGACCTATTACCTTGATGTATAGATTTACTAATAGTATTTATTTAGGATGTGTATGTAGAATGTCCAGGATGATCTGGTCTCTACCCTTATCTCCCTAAAGTATCCAAGTGGATTCTGGGAATTCACTGAGAGAGATCAATATCTCAAGGAATCCATGAAGTGGACTAAGAAAAGGTCTCACCCATTACCTCCTCTTATTATGATATGAATCCTACTAGAGTATAAATAACTATTGTTAAATATAATCTATCCCCTAAACTATTTTAGATCTAGGTGTACCATCAAAACTGACCCTATCAAGCATCATCTTGAATAAAGAATGTATCCTTGGGCTCCCATCAAGGCCAAGAACTCAAAATAATCTTCTCAAAGTGGAATAACAAAGTATTAACATTAAAGTATGACTAGGTCCCATAGTTATTAATTCATTCCCTATATAAGAACATACTCAATATTCTAGAGATCAAGAAGCTACAGGAGGTTGATTTGAAGAACCATCTTAATTATTTCCCCTACTATAGGTTCCTTAGGCATACCATCAAAGAGTTTTTTGTCTTCAAGGATTGTTTAAAGAAAATTGTAGATTATGGACTAGTGGAATTGGGAAACCCTTTAATGCATTTAATGTGCTTATCTACCACCCCCTATGATGATGAATATTTCAAGGAATAAAAAAACATATCTTTAAAAGGTTCTTAATTTGTTTTTGATTGGAAAGATAAAAATTCAATCACTTGAGTCCATGGAATCATTAATGTCTGGTTTAATGAATCGGTGACCTCCATGGTCACCCCCTCTCTTCCAATTACACCATCAACTTCACTTATCTCTAAGGATCATAAGAATCACCACCAACAACATAAGGAAATTCAGGGACCCATGTTGGTGTCAAATTTGATGTGCAACCTCATGGGATTCATTCCACCTATATTGGGAGGAAGTTCCATGACCCATCTGACTCTAGAGGACTCTTCTAATGAATATAAGAAGTATTCCTCTATAAATGACATCAAGTTAATAGAAAAAAATGTAAATCTTAGATATAAAGATTTCTAGTCATCTCCCTTGACCTCTCATCAATGATCATGAGGGAAATAAAAATACCCCTCTAGAAAGAACACCGATCAAGGTACTATCCCTAAAAATGTTATTTGCGCTACTGATACAAGAAGAAAAGCATTTCTTGAGGCTCATAAAGTGAAACATCTTAAGGCATCATCCTCCAATGCAACTCCACAACCCATCTGATTAGTTAACCATTTAGAACAGCCACATGAATTTGACTCTTAGCTATATCCAACCAACCACCAGAAGAAATTGGCAGATAAATATTAAATAACCTTTACCATAGCTAGATGGACCCTCCATGCTTCGTGTCATGGAGTGACCACTTGGGGGTAAATACACACCCCTATCTTAGAAGTATGATCTGATCAAGAACCACATTGGTATTCTGGGCCAACTCTTGCTTCTTAATGTGATTTTACCATAAAAGGATCTTTGAGAAGATCTTATTGAGGCTTTGAAGAATCCTCTTTAGTTTCAGGATGATGTGGATACTGTTGAATTTTACTACACAAAACAGGCTAAGCATGAGGATCATCAAACCATCATCTAATTATCAAGGGAGGATGAAGGGAAAATCATTTAAGGGAAAATTCACCCCATATATATCTAATTAAATTCCAATGGAGTATAATTCCATTAGTGTTTTTCAGACACTAGCTTCTGGATGAATCTCATCTTGACTTAGAAACTCTACAATCTTGGATATATATAGGCTGATCTTGCCTCTTCCAAATTTATTATTTAGAAATATGAAGAGAGTGATCATAAAATTCTTGAAAAGATCTAGTTAAAGACCCAATATGGTGATTTGGTATAGAATACTGAATTCATAGTTTCCTCACAAGACACCACTTTCAACATCTCAATGGGAAGTCCATGGACCCACTCTCATACAGTTACCCCCACTTCATATCAATTATTCCTAAAATAATCCCTCAATGGCCGAGTAATGGCCCTCTATTGTGATTCCACCCCCTTAGACTCTTATGAGGCCCACCACCTCAATATCAAGTACTACAAAAGTGATGGAAAACAACCCTAGATTAAAGAGACTGAGTGTATCAATGCTCCTAATGAATTGACACCTACCCCAATGGATCCCTAGGATGACTCGAAGAGTATTTTTATCCTACCCATCCACCACCAGGAAGTGAAAAATTCAGAACTTGGGAATCATTTCATTATGAACAATAAATAGTGTAATTAAATAGTCTCATTCTCCTATGAAGGACAGGTGCCTACAAAACTTAAGGACCTTATATTACATATAAGAGGATCCAACCTCTTAAAAAAAATATGAATATCCACCATGGTTACTAAAGGGTAGGATTTACTAATTGAAAGTTGACTAATATGCATTTCTTCAATATCAAGGGTGGATCCCTTTGATGAAGCCCTCATGTAGTTAAAGCCTCAGCCTCTATAGTAATGGTATCCATAGATCTAGATGAATATGATTCTGCTCTGGAAGATTCTTCCCCTAAACATAAAGATGATGTAATACCATAGTCTCTAGTGGCTAAGAAGTTATATCTCCCTCTATTCCCCATGCTTCTGATGAATAATACTTGGACGAATCTCTTCCAACCTTTGAAGAGGGAGTATCCAATATTATCTATGAACTAACACAGGTGGATCTTGGTACAAATGAATATCTGAGGCTTAAATTAATTAGTTTCACTATTACTCCTAATGATAAATGATAGTATATTTCATTATTAAAATAATAATTATGATTTATTTGATTGTAACTACAAAAAGATGTCAGGGATTGATCCTCAGGTCATCATCCACCGACTAGGTCTTTCTATCAGCCATGATAGATTCAATTATATTCCTAGAAGGATGCATACCTTCTATGGTTACATCATCAAGGCTGAATTCGACAAGATAATCAAATAAAACTTCATATAGGAAGTTCATAACCCTATGTTTTTGTCCAACATTATCCTATCCAGGAAGAAAAACTAAAAAATCAAAGTTTTTTATCAACTTTTGGGACCTCAACCACCTCTTCCCAAAGTACGAATTTCCCATCATGGTTATAAAGTTTCTAATTGATGAAACTACCATATTTCAGTCCCTTTCCTTCATTAAAAGATATTCCAGTTATAATCAAATCCAAATGGTTCATGGAGATAAAGAAGCCATTGCATTTAGGGAACCACATGGAACCTATTTCTACCAAGTGATTCCCTTTGTCTTGAAGAATGCTGGAGTAACCTACTAGTGGGATATGAACCATATCATGAATTTTATCCTTGAAAAAAATGGTTAAGAGTTATGTGGATGAATCGATGGTAAAATAAAACTGATGTTAGGATCACATAAATGATCTTGATAAAGTGTTCAGTTTGCTCCATGACAATCACCAAGTGACGAACCCATTCATGTGTGCATACAAGGTTACCTCTAAGAAATTTCTTATCTTATTTTTCTAATACAGAGGGATCAAGATCAACCAAGGTAAATTTAAGGACATCATCAGAATACCTCCATATAATCTCTAAGAGTTTGAAGGAATAAAAGGCCACATATACTATATAATTTTTTTTATTTCTAATATGATAGGAAATTGTAAGATCTTTTCCAAGATGATGAATAAAAGTGTCTCCTACCAATGGGATGACGAATGAAAAATTGTGTTTAATGAAATTAAATAGCATCTTTTGTGTCTATTGGTTCTAATGATACCAATGTTAGAGAATCCTTTATTTTGTTATGTGTCTGCCCTATAATGGTCCCTTGATGATCTCTTATATTAGAAGAATAATGAAGTAAAATAGAATATTCTATAGTATATTAGTCACATTCTACTTAACACTAAGACCAGATACTCTACCATTAAAAAGATATTCCATGCCTTGGTTTTTGTGGTCCAGAAACAACAACACTATTTGCAGCATCATGAGGTCTAGCTTATCTCCCATATTAACTCACTAATGTATATCCTTAATAGTCCAATGTTGACTGGAAAATTGGAACTATGGGAAGTGATCCTACAATATTTTGACGTCAGGATCATCCATTAGAAGACTGTCAAGGTTCAAGCATTGATAGATTTCTTGGTCATACAATTAACCTATATGAATTTTCCCCAAGATTCCAAATTCCTAGATGAGACCATTATCTCCATAAATCAAGCAATTATAGGATGGTAGATTACTTTGATGGTGCCTCCTGGAGACTAACTAAGAGAAGAATCAATAACCCTAAGCTCAACAGGATTAACCTTGTAGTTGTATTTATCACTCCATCAAAGGACTACATGTTATATTAATACCTCCTCTTAGAAGGATTCACCAATAATGAGTATGAGTATCAAGACCACATCACCCATATTCAGTTTTCCCTTGAGATAGAAGTTCCATGGTTGCACATGAAAAGCGAATCTAAGCTGTTCATCAAGAAAATCAATGGTGACCACTCTATCTGGAAATAAGAGCTTATTCCTTTTCTCAAGCGTACTAGTGAGTTAATGGTACAATACCATTCTAAGATGAATATTACCAATGTAACATGATCTTAGAGTGATCAATTAGATTCCCTATAAATATTCAATGCATCCCCCATTGAGCCAAACTAGGATGATATGTACATCAATACAGTGAATCAAAAAGTGATCACCATTATCATTCGTGTTGAGGAAAGTTGTGAGGAAAATAAAATCATCTTTATTTCTTCCCAAGAAGGTCCCTAGTATTCTCCAATAATAAAATAATTACATTAGTGGATAAAATACTTTAATCATCCACCTCCAACATGAGCCTCTACTTCCCTATCAAGTAGAGCATGATAAAATCCACCGGTGCATGATAAGTTTTGTCCTTTATGATTTCCCCAACTTAGATCATGTACTATAGATGAAAAACATTGATGGAATCCTTCTCCATTTAATTCAAGGAAAATAAATACCTCAATTTTTACAAGAAGACCATATTAGGTCATGCATGGATCAATAGTTAGGATTGAATCTCTCACATTAGATTCATATATTGGGATAATTTTGGATCACTATAGTTAATTAATGTTTGAAATCTAGTAAGAAGTTTCAAGTACTCTAGATTCATGAAAACTTCATGCATCAACCACCAGATATTCTCCTTTTAAAAAAATATTATTATCCCTTTATATTCTGGGGACTTGACATCATGGGTCCCAACTTACTAGTGAAATCCTGAAAGTGAAAGTTTATCCTTATTTCCACTAATTACTTTTCAAAGTGGGCCAATTCTATTCCCCTCAAGGAGATAAAGAACAGATTCATGATTGAGTTCATGAATCTCAACATCATCCACCAGTTTGAGACCCCTAAAAATATTCTCATAGATAATGGTACCAACTTAAGAGCTACCAAGATAAATAAGTTGTATACCAAGTACTATATTTGGTTCAATCATACTTCCCACTATAATATGTGAGTAAATGAGTAGATTTATCCAATCAAAAAATCCTCTCTAATATTCTATAGAAGATAGTGGACCAAGATAAGAAGATCTGGCCTAAAAATCTATCTAATGTCTTATGGGAATATAGATGATGACCCATACTTCTATCTTAGAAACTCATTACTCTTTAGTATATGGAATAGAAGAAGTTATGGCCCTTAATGTTTACCTAACATTAGTCTAGACTTATTTTTATGATCAGTTTACACTAGATAAAAGGTTTTAGATTTTTCTAGATGAGATGTAATCCCTTGATGATAACAGGCTCCAAGCACTGCAAAACCTTGTGGTCCATCAGAACCCTGTGACCCAAGAATTAAAAAATAAGGTTTTCTTTAACTCCTTCATTTATGTAAATGTTTTAATATCATTGATAATTCCAATGATACCCATAAAGAAACCACTAAAGATGGAGCTGAAATGGGAAAGCCCCTTCACCACTCACAAGGTCTACTCCAATGGTGTATATTCATTAATAACCATGTATGGGGATCAAATCAAAAATACCTACAATTAAATATTCCAAAAAAGTACTTTTCATAAATTTTATGTTAGTTCACATGTCCTAGATTCATGAAACTATAATTTAGCTGCACAATGCTAAACTACATAACACACCATCCTCACTACATGGCATTAAAATATGTGTCTAACATCATAATTGAAACATGTTAAACTTAAAATTAATAAGTCTTGGATTCAAAAATTTAAACTACATAGTAAGTGTCAAATTCACATGGATTTAAAATTCTCAAGGTATGTCTTAGCCACATGATGTTAAACTATATATAACTTCATTATCATTAGATGACATTAAACTGTCTGTTCAAAAACCTAACCATGAGATGTTAAACTACATGGTCATGTTCCTAAATTCATGAACTTAAACTATGTAAGATATCATCATAATTTTATGATGTTAAACTATGTGATAAATATCTTGATTGCATGATGTTAAACCACACTAAACTTGTTCCAAGCTGCATTACCTTAAAAAAAAATTCTTAACATATTTCTATAAAACATTTAAATTATAGAACTGGATCATCATCCTTTCCTGAGAGGAAGACCCCTACTTTGGTGCCAATATCCTACTACACTAATTCTAATAACTATTAATGGCTTTATTCATAGTATAAGAGATATATAGAGATTGATAGGCCTCTATTTGAGGCCTATCCTCCATTCCCCCATTAACACCACATCATCATCACTTTGTATTGGTGATAAATACCCTTCCATAAGTTTAATTGTTTTCTATTGAAATATAGATAATTATCATCTCAATATAAATGTTTATTCCTCACTTACACTGATAATCCCCATGATTTTCTCAACTCATAGTGGTATAACACTCAAAGTATTAAAATTTACCCAAAAATACTCCCAATTCATTTTCAAAATTTGGGTCTTTGTTGATTTGGATCCCCAAATATTCCATGCTTAAACGAGCTCCCCTATGATGACGAAACAATGCTCCAACAGACCATATCCCATACAGGGTACACATCCTAAAGGAATTTTAGCATTAAAATTATAAGAATCATGTTTCAAATAAATGGTAATCAGTCAACCCTACTTATTCTTACCCTCATCCTTGATAGTTTGATAGTGGAACATGATTTTTGAAGACATGTTCATGAGTTATCATAAACCCTCTTTTCATTTCCCTTTGATCTAGATCCTAGAAGTCACAATTTACTTTGTACATCACTTTTATCCTGGTGTAGTTTGAACATCCTCAGCAATATCCCTCTCACGTATTTTCACACATCAGTAAAGGAACTCGGTATTTTAGGGAATTTTCCTAACTAGATTCCCCTTTTAATATAATTCTTCCAATGGTTAATGTATCATTCTAACCCCAATTTATTTCCCCCTATTACACGATATCATGTGAGGTGGATAATCTTCTTCTACTCCTAGTTTCCCACATCGATCATGGATCACATGGGATTAGTGGTTTTAGTTAGTTGTCTCCTAACATGATCAAGGAACATCATTTCTATGAACAAGTATCCCTTATATTCTTGGAATTACGACTTTGAATTGCACACCCCCTCACCCCTTATAAGGTTGTTGATGTTAGCATTAAACCTTTTAATTCACATTGGGTGTTATTCACTCTTCATGTTGTATATAATACCTTACCTTTAGTCTTAGCTACATGAAGTTAAACTGGACTACCATAACAGTCCAAGCATTACAACCTTAAACTGTATGCATTCCATTTGAGGTTGTTAGTATAGTGAAAAAATCTCAGTTCACATTGGGTTTCATCCTACCCTCCGTATTTTGTAGAAA
Source organism: Viscum album (assembly GCA_963277665.1). Classification (NCBI taxonomy): domain Eukaryota; kingdom Viridiplantae; phylum Streptophyta; class Magnoliopsida; order Santalales; family Viscaceae; genus Viscum; species Viscum album. The sequence goes on from OY728127.1 coordinate 280,357,076, forward strand.
ATATCAACCACTTTCCTATCCTAGAATCATGAAGTTAAAAAGTATCATTCCAGATAGCCCAAGCATCATGACCATAAAATATGTACACTCCCTTTGAGGTTAGTTGTGTAGTACAAGTCTCTGATTTCACATCGGGTTCCACTCTAACTTTTGTGCTGCATGGACCATCCCACCTCTTGGTCACAAATTACATGCCCTTAAAATCTAGAAAATTACACCCAATCCATGCGACATGACCCTAAAATGTGTAACTTTTCCTCAAAGGATATTTATACCATCATTTGGCCCTCCAATTCACATTGGATTTTTTTCCTTCTCTTAGTGTTGTATATACTATATCACCTTTGGTCCAAATTCCATGACTGGAAACTGTGAAACACTCTTCTTGAGGTCACCTAAATTGATATTGGGGATTAGATCCATTTTCCTATGTTTTTAATTGTTCCATTTATTGTATGTTCTTCTACCTCATCCCCTTTGGTAAAATATATATGACCTTAAACTTTAACACACCCCATTTCCCATCCTAACCATATAATGTTAAACTATATGTCTAATGTAATTTCTATATAACATTAAACTACATGACATAGTCTCCATCACATGACCAAAAATTGTTTTATGCTTTATATCATCTTCTAAGAGGACACCCCTTCTATTAGGTTCCTCGAAACTGTGCAATTTTTTGTTGTTGAGTGCACTTTCAATCACTGTAATTTTCTTTTTGAGTGTTTCAGCTAAAATCTATCATTATGTGAGTTTATCATCATAAATATCTCAGTTTTTCCATTTTATTCATTATACTACCGATCCTACATGATCAAGGGCTTTTGGGGATAAAAAGATAAAGTAAAATATGATCGCATGATCAAAGGATTCCGTGGCTAAGAAGACAGAGATCAGAAAATTTAGGTGCTTGGAAGTTTAGTTGTGATCTACTACCAACGAGTATTATCAAGGGATTTTGGGGATAGGAATAAAATCCTTCAGGTTGGTATAAAATAAGGGATACATTATGATAGGTTAAAATTTGTTTATATCACATATTAGGTTTATAGATCTAACTTTCACTTTGTTTTAAAAGCGATGTTTTATTAAATATCCTTTAAAGAAGTATTTGGTTTGTTATATAGTACTCTATGTTTTGTTTTTAAACATTATTTATATTGTTTTATGAATTTTAGTTTTTTTAATTGAAATAGTTTAAAGTTACATTACTTTGACTCATTCATCAGTAGTTTAAAATACCCATCATTTAGTTTTCACTATGAAAACTATGTTTCAATATAATACTAATCTTAGTTACTTGGGTTTTTTATCTCATTAGTAATTCAAAAAGCTGACCTTTCATTGGTAATATGAAAATCCAATTATTTTAATACTTAACAAGGATTTAAATTGTAAGTTTTTTTTAAAAAAATTCACCCCCTCTATTATTTTGTTCACCATCACACCCATAAACAGTTATTATCAAATGAGTCTTTACCCTAATTCTAAAATTTACTTTTTGAAAAATGTATTTTGTATTATTGTTATTTTTCTAAAATTTCAATTTATTTTCTTTACCTTAATCGTGTTGGTAGAGAAAATCTCTTTTTTATGGTAGGAGTACTAGTTGGGACACTCAAAAATTTAAATTCAACCAGACTACCAATTTTTTATGGAGGTGATTATGATCACTAGAATGATCATATAAAATCACATATCATCGATACAAGATTTGGAAAATTTATCATGTTGGAAGGAAATTACAATGTTTTAGAGAATGATATAGTTAAAATTTCTCATGAATAAAAACAAGAATATAAGTAAACCATAAATTTTGTAATACTCTTTTGTGTTTTATGACTTTGAATATATATATCAAGATATCTTCATGTGAAATGATAAATGAAATTTATAATAAAGTAGAGATAATAAATTTTGGAACTACTGATGTTTTAGAAACTCACAAAGATATGCTTAGAGCTGATTATTAATAATTTGATATTCTACCTAGATAAAATTTATCACATATGCATCAATGATTTATTACAATAGTAAATAGTTTACAATCCTTAGGTGAAAAAGAGTTATTGGAAGATAAAATCATTGAAAATAATATTGACATTATGCCTAAATAATGGGAGTTCTATTGGATCAATATTAAAGACAAAATAAACTAGAGTGGGGATATTCATTTAAAAAATTTAAAACTAATAATAAATAAAAGTTTATTAATTAAAGAATATACTATGATTATAGTGTTCAAGTTATGTAGTGTAGTGAAAATAAAATAATGAACACAACATTTTTATAGGGGTTCAGATCACCAAGATCCTAGTCCACACTTAAACCTTCTCTACTTAGTGAGAATATTTATACCCACTAAGATAAAATCAATTTTAGTGGTGTGATATACTATTATAGACATTTCCTTTTACATTACTTGGAGTCAAAACCAATAATTTTTATAGAAGTCTCAGCCTAGTATGGACCTACATTTTCTTCGAGATTCACAATGTAACGTCCTGGTTCCGGAAGCCACCTAGAGGCACATCGTACCTGGTTGGTCACATAGCCTTAAGCGCGTTTCCCCGAATTCCAGAGGCTGCCGACTAGCTATGAGGGCCTTGAGTGTGAAAATGGGGAAACTATGCCCTCATTGGAAGAGTAACATAGCAGAAGAGAAAAAAATATACAATAGCAGAAGCCGCAAATATCCAACAACAGTAATCAGTGGAAGACTGAGATAAAGAAACAATTGGAGCATACAAATATATATAAATGATGTACGACACATATATGTCTAGGAAATCATCCAAACAAGTCACAATGCTGAATACAATACTAAACCAAAGTACAAAATGAAAACATATAAACAACTCCTCAGCATCACAAGCCTCATCTTGGTCCCATGATCTCTAGCTCTAATGCAATCGAGTACCTGAACTAGAAGGGCGCTTTCCCTTGTCTATACCTACAACAATATAATCTATTTATAAGAACCTGGATATTCTTTTCATGTATGTTTTTCCTTTTTCTAGAGTTTTTGAGAAAAGTGGAGTTTCTGTAAATTTTTGAAGTACACACCATGTACTTTATGAGTACACGCCGTGTACTTTGTTGCTGCAGGAGGCCGTGTGTTGGCCGTGTCATGGCCACACACACAATCGTGTGGGGTGATGTGGAGGCCGCAGTGCCAGAGAGACCTGGTGGAGTGACGATCTTGCGGCAAGTTGGGACACCTTTAGCATTTATGTCAGGTCTTCTCACCAGCAGCCAGTGACCGGGGTTCATCTATGACCCATTGTACAGGAGAAGCTCCACCAGTTTCTCACTAGTCCAAGAACTGGAGTTCTTCTGGTCATTTAGGCCGAGGTGGAGGTCACGGCTGTGGTGGTCAGTCACCAGGATACCAGCGACAGCAGGGTGGATCAACTCAGAGTAGTCAGGTAGGGTCACAGGCCCGAGGAGCTGGCCAGACCTTTGCAGTGAAGCAGAACCATCAGGAGTAGGATCCCGACCCCTCTACAGTTTGAGGTACGATCCTAGTTGCCTCGGTTTTATCTTCAACTCTTTTTGATACCAGTGCTACGCATATATTTATATCTGTTTCTATCATGGAGAGCCTTGGGATCTGTATCCTTTATTCTGCCAATGTTTTGACACTAAACACTCTGTTGGGGATAAGAACATCTAGTGTACGTTAGTGCAAGGAGTTCCCTCTTGAGGTTGGTGGGTGTCACTTCCTTTGGGATCTTTATGTTCTAAAGATGATAGGCTATGATGTCATTCTTTAAATGGACTGGCTAGTTCCCTTCCAGGCAGTCGTTGACTATTATCATCGTAGGGTGAGTTTCATATCACCAGAGGGTAAATCTTTTCTTCATAAGGGTGAGTGGGATGTCCAAGATAGCAGAGCGGGTACAGAACATCATGGGTTGGGAGCAGTTACAGCCCAGATTTCTAGTCTTTATCTGGATGACCACGGGACTTCACAGTTATACTTTCCTCTAGTGGTGGATCATTTCAGATATGTCTTTATAGAGGAATTTTCTGGTTTGCCTCCGGAGCATGAGGTAGACTTTTCTATTGAGCTTGTTTCAGGGTTGACATCAGTGTCCATTCCTACTTATAGGATGGCTACACCAGAGTTACAGGAGCTCAAGAAATAGTTAGAGGAGTTGCAGGCCAATGGTTTCATCCAAACCAATACTTCTCCTTGGGGTTCTCCTGTCCTGTTCACAAAGAAGGCATGCGATACCCTCAGGCTTTGTGTGGATTATCAGAAGTTGAACCAGTTGACGGTCAAGAACCGATATCCCTTACCGATGATTGATGATCTCTTTGATCAGCTTCGAGGAGCCCGGGTGTTCTAGAAGATTGACTTGAGGTCTGGTTATCATCATTTGTGCATTAGACTATTTGATATACCTCTCATATCTTTCTGGAGCAGGTATGGTCTATATGAGTACTTGGTTATGCCGTTCGATCTCACTAACGTGCCTACAATTTTCATGCCACTGATGAACCGAGTGTTCCATCCATACTTGGGATTCCTTCATGGTTGTCTTCATGGACAATATATTGGTGTACTCTCACACTCGACACGACCATGCTACCCATCTTGAGATCATTTTGAGTACACTGAGGGAGCATCAGTTATATGCTAATCTCTCAAAGTGTCACTTTTGGATAGACCAGATTCACTTCGTTGGTCATGTTATCTTAGAGGCATAAGTATCAGTAGACCCAGATAAAGTGAGAGTTGTAGTTTCCTAGGAGAATACGAATAACATCTTTATGGTGCGGAGTTTTCTAGGGATGTTTGGATACTACATACACTTCATACATGAATTTTCACGCTTAGCAGCATCACTGACAGGTCTGACCCAAAAGGGTGCGAAGTTATTATGGTCAGATTCTTGTGAGTTAGCCTTTCAAGAGATGAAAGGAAGGTTGACTTCAGCACTGATACCAGTATTTCTAGAGTCGGGCAAGATCTATACTGTTTATTGTGATGCTTCAGGTATCGGGCTAGGGGCTGTGCTTATTCAGGGAGATGGAGTCGTTGCGTACGGGTCTCAGCAGTTGAGGCCACATGAGAAGAATTACCTGACACACGATCTCGAGTTGGAAGCTATTGTTCATGCCTTGCACTGTTGGAGACATTATCTTTTGGGTGAGCATTTTGTGGTTTTCACCGACCAAAAAACTCTCAAGTACATCTTCACTCAGCATGATATGAATTTGAGACAGTGAAGGTGGGTTGATTACCTTCAGTCCTTTGACTTTGAGCTTGCCTATACGCCGGCGAAAGGAAACACAATGGTTGATGTGTTGAGTAGGAGGACTCAGATACAGGTAGTTCAGGAGCCCAGTAGTGAGTGGCAGCTTATGGATCTGTTCTCTGAGATGTATATGGAGGTGCACGACAGACATGGGAAGACCTTTCTATCTTCTGTAGCTGTTACCTATACTCTTCTTGATCGAGTTTGAATGAGGAAACTATCAGATTCAGAAGGCCTAGTCTTACAAGAGAGTGTGTCAGGAGAGGACCCTATTCCTGGGTAGACCATAGGAGAGGATGAGATCTTGAATTTCCAGGGATGCGTATGGGTGCCAGTGGATATACGCGAGGAGATGATGTGGGATTTTCATTCCTTAGTTTGGGTAGTTCATCCTGGTGTCACTAAGATGTACTGTGATCTACACCATCAGTATTGGTGGACATGTATGAAGAGGTATGTTGCCAGTTTCGTCATGAGGTGTTCCACTTGTCAGCAGGTGAAGGTAGAGCATCAGCGACCAACATGGCCTCTACAGTAGTTACCTATTTCCGAGTGGAAGTGGAATGACATCGTGATGGATTTCATGACAGGGTTACCGACGTTGCCTCGAGGGAATGACGCAGTTTGGGTTGTCATCGACAGGCTCACGAAGGTTGCTCACTTATTATTGATCAAGTAGACCTTTAGTGTTGATGATCTGGGGCGGTTGTACATCTGAGAGATTGTACGTCTACATGGAATTCCACACTCCATCATTTCAGACCGGGATGCTCGTTTTACTTCTCAGGTTTGGTAGGGGTTCAGAAGGCTTTGGGTACACCAGTACTTTTGAGTACATTTTACCACCCCCAGACTGATGTCCAGTCTGAGCGTATGATTCAGGTGCTTGAGGACATGCTCCGAGCATGAATTCTAGATTTTGGAGGTTCTTGGGAGAAGAATCTACCTCTTGTGGAGTTTTCCTACAACAATAGTTTTCAAGAAACATTTCAGATGGCACCTAATGAGGCTTTATACGGTAGGCCATGCCGATCAACTTTATGTTGGCTGGAGGTAGGAGAGGCAGCTTTGCTGGGACCTCATCTTATTCAGGAGACCACAAAACAGATAGAGTTGATTCAGAAGAGGATGACTAATGCAAAGTCTCGTCAGAAGTCTTATGTTGATCAGCAGAGATGACCTCTGGAGTTCGTGGTCAGGGATCAGATTTTCCTACGTGTCACACCGAGGTTGGGACACAAGAGAAATAAGAGGCAGGGTAAGCTTTCGCCAAGGTACGTCGGGCCATTTGAGGTGTTGGAGAGAGTTGGGCCGGTGGCCTATCGGTTGTAGTTACCTCATAGGTACTAGGCTATGCACGACATTTTCCACGTTTATCAGCTTCAATGTTACTTTTCAGACCCGTCTCATGCTTTCCAACTCGAGGAATTTGAGTTGGAGGTGGATGCATATTTCGAGGAGCATCCTATCCGGATTTTTTATCGTAGTACAAAGGTTCTCCATGGCTGTCCTGTTCCTCTAGTATGGGTGCTATGGCAGCACGAGTGAGTATAGGATGAGACTTGGGAGGGGGAGGCCGATGTACGAGCGCAGTGGCCAAAGTTGTTCGGGGTTTCTTCTTCTACGCCGCACTAGGGAAATTTAGGGATGAAATTCTTTAAGGGGGGAAGTTTTTAAGAACCCAGATCTTCTTTTCAGGCATGTTTTTCCTTTTTCTAGAGTTTTTGAGAAAAGGGGTGTTTCTGTAAATTTTTGAAGTACACGACGTGTGCTTTATGAGAACACGCCGTGTACTTCGTTGCCACAGGAGGCCATGTGCTAGCCGTGTCATGGCCACACAAACAGTTGTGTGGGGTGACATGGAGGACACCTAAATCAGAGTACATAAATAGTAAGTACATTCCATGTACTTTAAAATTACACGCCATGTATTTTTTTTATTAAATGCACCGGGGTTGCGTCTGACGGACATAACACCCTACTTCTTGGTTTTGTTCGTCCTAGAGTGCCGAGTAGCTGCGAATCTTTGACGAGCCCCCAAGCGATCGTCCGTCCTCCGAATCAAACTCCATCAGTTTCATTAGAATCGCATCAGTGAGTTATCTATTCTCCTAGAACACCATTCAGTATTTTCTCCTCTTTTCTGAGTTATCATGGGTTGAACTTTTTATGCGTTTTAATAGATCTATGGTGTTCTAAGGTGATTAAAGCCTTGTAGTTCAAGTATATTGATATCCCAACCCCAAGGTAGGTGGTTTGTGCCTTTCTGTAGAAAGTCTTTAAGTTTTATGTGCAAATTTTCCCAATACAATGAGCAGGGTATTGCACGTTTATCGTTTTAGACCTATTGTTTTCCTATTTTCTTGTATGCCTGAATAGAGGTTGTTGTTTGTGAATAGGGTAATTTACTATGTTTTGGATGTATTGACCATGCATGATTTTCCTGTATTTACCTTTGGGTCTAGTTTTCCTATAGGATTCTATTTACTTTCCCATGCCTAGTATTGTAGGATGGTGTGACTGTTGCTCTGATATGCTGTTATGCTGTAGAATGCTAGACAAGTAGTTCTTGAGGTATACTTTGGCCGTTACGCGATTCTATACTTGCTGATTTATACAGGGCCGTAGAACCTAGTGTAATAGACCATAGGGATAATTGATGTTGAGGGATTCTCCAGAGTTTCTTTATAATTATACGATGCGAGACCACATGGAGAATTGACGTTGAGTGCTTCCCCAGAGTGTCTGTAGTTCCTCGACACGGGCCACATGGGGAATTGATGTTGAGTGATTCCCTAGACCGCCTTTAGTACAATACGAGACTATAGGGGGAATTGACGGTGAGTGCTTCCTCAGAGATTCTATACTTTAGCTAAACTAGAGGGGTGAGAATCTGTGTGCTTCCCAAAGGGTTGCTTATACTTGTTGGGTTGAACTATTGGGGTTAATCTGTGAGTACTGCCTAGAGGGTTACATGTTTGTGATTATCTGCTTTGTTTAGTTGTTGCTTGATATCTAGAACTATGGATTGTTACTGTTGATTACTTCCTTGTTTACTGCTTTCTGTACTTTTCCTGCCATATATTCACTGACTGTTAGGCACAGATCTTGTGGTGGTTTCCTACTGTGATTCGTCTCACACCCTGTTTGGGCCATGCTTTTGGGCCCAAACAGATTATATTGTTGTAGGTATAGACAAGGGAAAGCACCCTTCTACTTCAGGTACTTGATTTCATTGGAGTTGGAGAGCATGGGACCAAGATGAGGCTTGAGATGCTAAGGAGTTGTTTATCTGTTTTCCTTTTGTACTTTGTTTTAGTACTGTATTCAGCATTGTGACTTGTTTGGATACTTTCCTAGACATATATGTATCATGCATCATTTATATATATGTATGCTCTAGTTATTTATTTATCTCAATTTTCTGCTGATTACTGTTGTTGGATATTTACTGCTTCCTCTATTATATATTTGTTTCTCTTCCACTGTGTTACTCTGCCAATGAGGGCATAGTTTCCCCATTCTCACACCCAAGGTCCTCACTGCTAGTTATCAACCTTTACCATTCGGAGAAATGCACTTGAGGCCATGTGACCAACCGGGTACGGGGTGCCTCTGGGTGGATTCTGGAATAGGGACGTTACACACAACCCAAGTTACTTCCTTTTGGGTGGTAAAATAACTAAGAATGACTATCTTTTGATTGGGAAAATCATAAACCAATGCCACTAATACAAACATATTACAAAAAAATTACATGATGAAAAACATAAAATAATTTAATCTAGCATAGATATGATGACGATGATGATTAACTTAGATGATCTTGATCACTTCAATAGTAAATGATGGAAAATTAGAAGAATATTTTGTGATTTTATTGATGGAACAATGGTAACAGAAGTTCTTGATCATATCATTATAAAAAATTGTTTATTTCACATGTTCTATTGAATAAACTGTATGAAGTTTATTTAATCCCTGATCACATTCCAATAAAATAATCCCAAATCATAATTAAATCTAAGATCTTATAGGATAAACTTATTATCAAATCACTGCATCCCACATGATATAAAATATAAATACATGGAATAAATTTATTACCTATAAAATATCATGCTCAATGTTTAGGAATTATCACACTCTTATATTCATGCATAAAATAACATCATAATACTTCCATCATGATCATTAGTATACACATATATATTACACATTTAAAAAATAATTAAAATAATATGAATATAATTTCAGTTTATTAAAATATTAAAATACCACTAAAAGAGAGTATCATAGAAAGTAAACTACATGTGTGTATATATAATATAAGCTCCAAATATTTATTCCATAAAAATATAATAAAAATACTAATTGATAAGTTTTTATTTCATATTTATTAATTTAAAAATAACAAGTATATATTTATAAAAATATAATAAAAAAAAGTTAGAGTAGAATATTTATTAAACTATCAATATTAGAATTATTTAACTGATAATATTAGAATCTTTAAATTGATGGTAAATAAACAACCTTTAATTGGAAGTGTTAAAAAATATGATATGGTGGTAAAATAAAAATACCTAACGGTATCAAGATGTTTCTACTGATAACATTCTACTGTGAAAAATGTTGTTTTCACCACCGAAACAAAGCTACTGCTATTGAAAGTTTGTAACCTTCTACCATTGTAGCATGAAACCATTATCAAATGGTAGATACTGATACCATTAAAGGATCTGATGGTTCTATAATGGCTTTTCTAAAGGAATATAAACATGAGCTACCTTTGAGTGTTATATTAATCTTCCATTGTAGAAAAACTGTCCCTGGAACAGGATAGCATGCGTCAAGCAGTATACGGAGTAGTATATGATACTACTATCAAAGAAATCTAGTGATTATACTATCAAAGGTAATATACCATCAGTTTCAAATAGTAATACCATGAAGAGATGATCTACTATTTAAGGTATGGAATGGTCGAACCAATGTTGGTTGAATTTTTGGTGTGCAGATACGAGCTGGATAAATAAAAAGTGATGGCATTCTATTCTAGGTGTTGCATTAGAGAAGAGTAGGCATTGTGCTAGAGTGTTGGTATCTTCAAAGCTGGTGTGGACACTAGATAGGATGATCAGATCATGCTCAGATTAAGTAGCTCGTCATTTCAATGTGTCACCGAATTGGTGCTGTGCAGTTACACTAGGTGTTGTGTGAAGTCGAACTCCTACCATGAAAAGATTAGGTGAGATTGCATGTGCTGATACAAAAGATGATCTAGAATCTAGATGCTACCATGGATTCTTGGACATGACTGATCGTACTAGCATGAAATTTCATGCACATGGATACCACTCATAGAGAAGATGAACATTGTGATACACACACATAGATATATATAAAACATAATATATATATATCTATTGATAAAAAAAATTAAATATATTTAAAAGAATAAGTATATATATTTATCTAACACATAATATATTATATTTAAATAATATGAAAATATATAAATAAGAAAATAGAATTTATAAACTATGTATTTCAAAAATATAGTTTTAACAAGATATAAAAATAAATTTCAATAGAAGATGTATACACTATGTATTTAAAAAAATAAAATAAAATAAATAATGCACATCAACACATATAAATTTATATGCTAAAATTAAATAACATTTACATATGATAAAGCATTTAACAAATGATCCCATTAAATTCATATTAATATATATGATTGTAAACTATAAAATAGTAAACATTTAAATCATATGATGTTATCAATAATGAGAGGAGTTTTAATTTATTAAAACAAAAATATACAAGTTCAAACACTAACAATATACCCCATTTTGTAAATTAAAAAACCAAACATTTATTTAAACTTTCAAAAACAATTTATCCCTTTTTGAATTTTATCAAAAATTATAATAAAATTAAATCTTGAAATCATTCTCCCTCTTAAATACTAACTGTATAGAATACCAAGAATTAATAAGATATATTTTTTTTATAAAAATTAACATTTAATATTTTTACTAATTTAAATAGATATCTATAACTGTAACTAGTTTTAATCAATTAACAATTATGATAAATAAAATTTTAACCTTCTAACATACCCATTTCAAACTTCATTTTCTCAAATTTAACATAATCCAAAGGCTCAGTGTATATGTTAGCCAACTATTTTTTAGTGGGAAAAAAATTCTAAACAAATATCACCTTTATTTACCTGATCTCTCAAAAAATTAAATCTCACATTTATTTTTTTTGTTCGAGAGTGTTGTAGAGGATTTTTGGAAACTGTAATTGCACAAGAATTGTCACAGAAAATTGGAATTTTATCAAAGTTTATATTGAAATCACATAAGGTTTGTTTTATCTAAATAAATTTAGAACATAAATGTGTATTATAAACATACTCAACCTCAACTATATAAATTTAAATTTATAGTTGTTTCTTATAACTCCATGAAATCAAACTTTTACGTAGAAAATAAAACATACCTATTTTTCTTTTCCGGTCTAGCCTACAATTGTTGAAATATTGGGTGCCCTAGACCCAACGATTATGTTCTTTTGATTACCATATCGTGTATACAATAATCTATTCATGATGTCATCTTACCATTATAGTGTATACTTTTCTGGGTCCACTATTGAAATGGTAATGTCCAAAGATTAATTGTCATATCGAAAGGTTATAGAAGTTCCGAGGCTATATTGAGAACCTCTAGATACTATGACATTAATCGTAAATATATGTTCTATAGTCTAGATACATCTTACTGATTGGACATAGTAGATGTTTTACTATCAGGTGTTGGGGGCTCATAAGCATTGAGACTTCTTCTCATGAATTTTGCACTTGGTGATCTATAGTAGTGAGATCATGAGGACTGACCCGCCAATAGGAACACCACATGTTTCAGGTGTCATTGGATGTTCCTATCTACGATCATGTGTAATGGTCTCCTGACTTGAGATCATTACCAATGTATATCATTTTATTGCATACTTTGATGCAAGATGAAAACCATGGAAATGAAGTCGTGGCGAGGTAGTTTGTGTCGGGTGCGTCATTGGTGGCATGACAATGGTTGAATGGTCAAGAAAGGATTTGTCGCTTCCGGGTTATGGAAGTAATATATCTCTGTCCATGTTGATATTGATGGCAGTACCTTTATAAGACCATGGCCATGGAAGTTGAGGGTAAATCCATCCAGTTACATCAACAAACAATAAAGTAAGAAAGGGGCGATGAGACGAGAGTGTGTCCTGCTTTATGAGATATTATAGACAAAGAGATTATATTACACAGTGTGTGTTTGTAGGTTGGTTGTCGCTGCTGTGACAATCCTTATTTCTTCAGGGGCCATGATGGGTTACTAGATCCCATTCTTGGTCTGTGAATACTATTCACAACTGTCGAAATAAGGGCCTAGAGGGTCACACACTATAGCGTATTCAAGAATCTGCCCTATTCAGTTGAATAGGAGTTTTGGACATGGTGGGCCCCGCCACAGGGGTCCGGGATTTGTCCAAAGTTAAATGATCACAAATGAAATAAATAAATTCACATTATCCGAGTTTAGAATAATAAATATTGAATTTATTTATTAAATGTATTTACAAGTTTTAGTAAATACATGAAAAAATATTAATTGATGAATATTAAATTATTCAAGGTTCAATTAATATTTATGGGAGCGACGAGTCGAGCTAAGGACTTAATTATTATCATGTAATATATTTTAATATATTACAAGTAAGTGATAATAATATTTATGACTCAGACAAGTAGTCATAAAATGTCGTTGATAGTGCATTAAGTATTCGGGGCCGGCGAGACGATACCGGGTATTTTAATTAAGCACTATAAATAGAAGAGAAGGGGAATTTTCCAAACACTATTCATGGAGCTTATCTCTCCTATCCTCTCTCCCACATTCTAGAGAGAGATGTTCTGGATCCAAGGAGCTCGGATGGATCTCTCTCTCAGGCATCGCTAGCGATGCGATGTGGTGGTCGTTGGAGCGTTGAAGGCATCGTAGAAAATCCGCACTAGCACCCGGATTATGACGAACGATGCTCCTGCAGATTCCTTGAAGCACGTGTGGACGATCTAGAGGAATTTTACTTCAGATTCTTTGAGCAGCGATCACCAATGATGAGCAGACGTCATGCACGACTTCAGATTTAAACCAGGTATTTTACGGTTTAATGTTGTGCTTAAAATCCTCCACGTGTGGTCCTTAGCTAAGACCGGGCTTCTCTTCTCTGACATCGACAAGTTTACGTCGACCGTCGGTGGAAATTTTTTAAAACCCACCTGTTTGGGGCTTCCGCTGCATGCCCAGTTCCAATAAGTGGTATCACAGGGAGTGCGTGTCAATTTTAAGCCAAAATAAATTAAATTTGCATTAATTAATGAAGAGGGCATCGTTCTGGTTCCAATGTCGCAAACCGTATCTAAATCAAATTTTGGATGACCAATCTGCGGCCATCCGAAGTTTTAAATTGGAAGATCTCTATCACCCCGATGGAATTCCAATCACCGGAATAGTGTTTTCTAGGAAAGGATTCTTCTTAAGAATCATAATTATTATTATCATTATAATAATTTTATTATAATAAAATTGTCTTATTATAATAATAATTATTATAATATCTTATTATAATAATATTATTTAATTTATCACAATGATAATATTATTATAATAAAATAATAATATTATTTTCTAAGCCTAGTAGATAAGATTTAGTTTAAAAAAAGGGGGTGACCTTGACCCAAGTGGGTCAAGTTTATAATTAAAAAAAACTGGCTGTGGGGGCCGAGAGACCCCCTGGTTCACCGCGCGGCGGCCTCAGCCGCCGCTTTTTCGTCTCCCGCCCCGCACAACGCGTGACGCCCTAACGGCTCCCTTCCCTCCTTGCTCAGTGGAGCAGCAGTTCTGCACCTGGTGCCTCCACCCACCACGGAGTCACCAACACCTGGTGCCCTGCAGCTCTGTGCTCGGCCTCCTTGCTGGTGCTGCCTGCGGCCTCCCTCCCTTACTCTATGCAGCTGGCCGCACCCCAAACTGCACCCCGACCGGGCTAACTACCTTATGCCGGTAGCCCACACAACCTCGGAAGTGCTTCGCCTGACCATCCATATCTGGGTGTGTCCCGCACAGCCAGTTGTCGGCCGTAGCAGCCCCGCACTACGCTGGCGACGCCGTTCAGGAGCACCATCCCTCCTAGAGTCCTCCTGCCTCACCTGCCGACCACCACCGGTAACCCTGCCAGATCCTGTGTGTCATTCCCCGGGATTCCCCTCTCGATGCGCAGCGTTGCTGTGGACCCAGTGACTTCCCACACTCTGCCTCCCGGACTGAGAGGCATCGCATCGGTGTCCCACCCGCTGCCCTACTTCCGAGGCCATACCGATCCTCCCTCAAACTAGGGTGAAGTTACGGCTGCCTGCCACCTCCCATATGGGTCACACTAGGCCGGACCGGCCTCTTCTGTGGACTTGAGGCTCATATCTCCTTCCATCGGTTCGCCTTGCTTGGTGAACAAGACTACGGCCACCCGCCTCCGGGATCACATTCCTGTGTGAGGTAACCGTCTACACAATAGGTTTATGCTCTGAAAATTATTTAGGTAGGTCTGCTCAGCCTAGAACGGGCTTAGGCAGACTTGCCCAGCCCAGAAATCCCCTACATGGGGTCGACACTACCTGGGATGGGCCTGCGCAGGTTCTCCCCAACCCGCGCAGGCCTTGCCTAGGGTTTAAGGGGCTCATGTATTTTATTTTAATCAAAAATTAATTAAAACAATTAATTTAATTACAGTTGATAATTAAATTAATCATAAATTAATTTTTGGTTACTGCGGCGTAATTAATTAATTGGGAAATTAATTAATTAATTTAATTTTTAGTTTTTTAAAATTAAATTAATTTAATCAGGACCGAACGATGTTAAATTGAATTAAAAACAAGAGTGATGATTTTAATTCAAAAAAATTCCCTTAAGTTTATTTTTAATGCAAGTTTAATTTTTAATTCTGCATTTATTTAATATACGCGGGTTTAATGCGTATATGGATGATCATGAGCTGGTGTCCGAACAATGCATGTCTGGTGGTTTATTTATTTATTTAATTATTTCATGTGGTTTTGTAATAATTATTTTAAATAAAAAGGTGATCTGCGTGTCGTCTCAGAATCGTTATATGTATAAGGGCCTACATGCCCATTCTCAGAGTTGTATATTTATAACCCGAGACCCCTCACCTGCGTGCGAGTACAATTGTATAATGACTAGACGACTGGTGACACATTTCGCGCCAAGTGACGGCGACACACCAGACATGAGTTGGATGCATTGGATGAGCAGACATTGCTATTCAAGTTGCAAGCCACGCGACTAAAGGTATTTACCCTTAGGGTTTCAGTTGGTCCGTTATTCACTCAACAGATCAACCAATAGTACCAGATCATGATCATGTGTTCATTTTATTTCTGCATGGTTTATTATTTTTGTGCATGTGTAATTTATTACGCGATCACATAATATAATAATAAACAAGCATGCAAGATAAAATGAACATGTGACATGATGAAATTTCTATTTCTTGCACGGTCAGTTGTGAGTGCGATCACATAGTACATGCTTATAAAATTATAAAATTATTTCTTTGGTCACACTAAAAATAATAAAACCCTCAAAGATATATTAAGTCTAAACAACCTTCCGTCATTCAAATTTGGACAAAACCAACTGTTTGAGGTGCCGGTCATGCCTTAGCTGAGGGTGCCTCTTACTACTGGGGAGTCCTTATAAGAATGATGGGTCGACTTAACTAAAGTGATAGTAAGGATTATCCATAGCTAACTTGCTATCATTTTAGAGGAAAGCATTGAGTAAATCAAATTTTGACTTTAAGAAGCTGGGACTTCACTCAACAGATCAAGGAACCGCAAGTTAAAGCGGTCAGCCAGCCAAAAGCCTACCTAGAACCCTCCAAGTAGTGGTGTAGCCTTAGATTGTAGACTATGAGGGGTGGTTCTGGGATCCTTTCCACTAGAATACTAAAGTGACAGAGTATTCCGATTCTAGCACAGAGGGTTCCTAGAATATGATAAAATAGTGGGAGACATTAAATGATTTAAGTAATTAATCAAAATGTCTAAACCGGTAATCTAGATAAAAGGCACTCATATGCAAAAATTTATTTTTGTAGAAAAATGGAAAGTTGTACCATAAGATTAAAACTACAATATTATAATGGACAAAGAAAATTTCCATAGTGACATGAGTATCCATGAATAGTATAAGCGCGTGTGCATAGTACTATGATATAGGAAACTCAAGGTGTCAGTGTCCCCAACACTATTAAACTACCTCAAGAAGCGAGGGTGGAAAATGCTTACCGGAGACTAATGTACAAAGCATATGATAGTTATATCATCATGCTTTCATCAACGTCCAGTGTCAGTTGCGGTCACTACACCAGGACATAGATGATATAACATAAAGTCTCATCTCCAAGAAGTTTGCAAAGAGAAAGCAAAGCAATGATATGAATAAGGCGAAGTTTACACCGGCATGTGTAAATTTAAAGATTGATCATGATATTTAAATATCATTTTCACCACATTACTCAAGTCTCATTTTAAGTTACAAAAGGAACAAGTATTGAGTAAACTCTTCATTACCAATGTAGGTAAGGTTCTCCAAGTGAATAAGAATAAAATACAATTAAGCTTTAATTCTTATAGCGGACAAATTGAAAGAAAATGTGAAAAGTTCAAAGTCATTTAATGCCAATGACATATTCGTGACATCCTTCAATTAATGAGGTATTAACAGAGGTTATTTGTATTGCATATTATAAAATAATACTATGGAAGATTAAAATCAATAAACTGATTTAAAGAATCAAGTTGTCGCTTCTACATCAGGCATATTCATTAATGTAATGTTTCCTTTTACTACTTGGGTATTAAATACAATATGCTGGTAACATATGTGTATTCTAATATGATAAAAAAGTTAGTATAGAAACCTTACTAGAAGCCAGGTGTATTATCCAAATAGGCTGTGAAAGGGTGATACCTAGGCTAGTGGTGAGAAGTACACGACTTCTTAAATTTCCAAGTGAAAGATTCATGTTGAACTATTGTTGAGTATAACCAAAAACATTAATCTCATGTGTCCTTGTATGCAAGGAGACATTCTTTCAGTTTCTGTAATGAATGTTGTTTTTGGTAAACTCAATCACTAGTTCAGTGATACATGAATCATAGGCAATTAGTGATGAATATAAATGTAATACTTATACCCAGTTGTGACAGGATAATTCATTGTCAAGTAATACTAAAAATGGACATCATGAATATACTAAGTATGGTTTTTAGGCTCTGCACAGCTAAATACTTTTGGTATTATCGATGTCTTTAGTTTGGAAAAAGGAGCCTTTAGAAATAAAGGTACATCACAAAGCTTTTGGAAATAGGTCAACACAAAAGTGTAAACTATTCCAAGTATAATCCAGAGGTATATATACTTCATAATATTCTTTTAAGTAATTAAGGAATATCAACGTGAAGTATTTTCATGATCAGGAGATATGAGTTGCTACGGGTTGGGATACTGAAGAATATCTCGACCAAGCATTCATCAATCATGATAATGCAACATAGAGCAATTCCTAAATTCACATTACCTTATCAACATCACGAAATTGATGTTAATGGGGAGGATTAATGATGATGTCTTACATATCAAAATTGATCAACAAAATGTAGCGTGGAGTAATTCCTAAATGCACATTTTATACATCAAAGTATTGATGTAAGTAATATCAATGTTGGAACTAGCAGAAACTTCCATTATATTTCATGAAATGATTTGCACATAACAACGATATCCCACAACCATATTCCAACTATAATGACAAATTGATATCATACGATTCATAGTATGATGTAAACCCATTATGTCATGAGAACATGTGTTTGAATGCAAAGAGTTTGTTAGGACATAAAAAAACTAGCGTCAAGATAGACACATTGTTCATTTAGTGTAATAATCCTAACAGTTGTTTAGGATGTTACATAAATCCATAAGATAGAAGAGTAGGTAGTCAAGAAATAAACTACACTTCTATATAAGGGTGAAAATCTACATTAGAGATAGTGGGAGCTATATTGACTTGTTTTTAGTCAATTCTCAAAATACACAAGTAGTTGTCATAGGAACTAGTTCCACAAGCGCATGTGGAACAAAGTTTGTTCCGGAGACACATACTGCGTAGGGAGGATAAAACCATGGTGATGGTTTTTATATTCACTGTGGTTGGTGATCCATTATTAAATGTGAATCATATTTCCTACAATTAAGTAGTATATGGAAATTAGATAAAATTTATAAGACCAACTAAAATTCAATTAATGGATTCCATGTATCAAAGTGAAAAGGGGATATTATTTTGAATACTGTGGTGGGTATTCAAGTGAGTTGATACATGGATGGTATGATTTTAGTACCAATAAGGCTCGATTGGTTTCACCAAGTTGTTATGCCTAAATCCGTTAGAATTTTACTTATCATAGATAATATCTATGATCAATTTATTTAGCATTGGATGTCATGACACCCAATCGTGGATGGTGTCTATATGATGCAACCAGAAAGGGACGGTCACATCATGGAATGCTAATAAAGGTTGCAAGTTACTGAAATACGGTTTAGGATTAAAGTAAGCAACATGATAATAGTATATACATTTAAATCAAATGTTTTCCATGTGTCTATCAGAGGTTAGTGGGAGCACTAAGGTTTTCCAATAAGAAATATGTTCGGTAACATATGGAAAACAGACATTGATCTCACTGTTAGTTAAGACCAAAATGAAATTTACTCACCAATGATTTAATTAAAGTAGCAACCTAAGTTCTAGGGAACATGATCCACTAAGGTAGATCTATAGGTTGCTTGGTCCTAGTCAATCATACATATAGTGACATTGTATTGAAAAATACATGTTGGAACAATTCAATAGATGAATTGTTGCCTATGTAACATGGCATAATCTATCCATGTTGACCTATCCATGACATGGGAAGAGATAAATGCAGTGAGTTGAAATCCATATGTCGGAGCGATGAATCAATCATGTATTCCATGATATGTACAAGAACTAATGTTTCCAAGGTATATTTTATAATAGGAAAATATCAGTTGTATCCAGGAGCACTATAAGGTATGTAGTCAGAACTATCTAATTGTACTTCGGCAAGTACAAAATATGTGTACCTGGTAAGTGGAGAAGAAATGATACTAGTTTTTGGGGATATTAACTAGTCTTCCATAGATCAATGTGATCTATTATTGTAGTTAGGCTAAAGGCGATGAGCGATTCAAGCTCATATTAGCTAGTGGTGTCCATACCTACAAGACTGAGTACGTAAGGCAGCTAAGAATCATATATGCAACAATTTGTTATAGTTCTTGGAATCTCACCTAGTGAGAAAAGTATTATCATAATCTAAATTATGATATTCTTACTATCCAAGATGTCATGTTATGATAGTGGATAAAAGAGATATACTCGAGATACCATCTCTAAAGAAGTTTTAATCAAAGATATGAGGTCGCTATAGCAGAATAGCCACGCGGCGGAACCGTGGTGGACCCAGTAGCTAAATCCATTACTCAGTAGAAACATGATGTTCATCATGTGGGTAGCTAACAAGTTTGGTTAGCAAGTTGGATCTAGTGCAAGTGAGAGTGTTGAAATAGTGGGTGCCCTAGACCCAACTATTATGTGCTTTTGATTACCATATCATGTATACAATAAGCTATGCATGATGTCATCTTACCATTATAGTGTAGACTTTTCTGCGTCCACTATTGAAATGGTAATGTCCAAAGATTAATTGTCGTATCGAAAGGTTATAGCAGTTCCCAGGCTATAATGAGAACCTCTAGATACTATGAAATTAATCGTAAATATATGTTCTATAGTCTAGATACATCTTACTAATTGGACACAGTAGATATTTGACTATCAGGTGCTGGGGGCTCATAAGCATTGATACTTCTTCTCATGAAGTTCGCACTTGGTGATCTCTAGTAGTGAGATCATGAGGACTGACCCGCCAATAGGAACACCACATGTTTCGGGTGTCATTGGATATTCCTATCTACAATCATGTATAATGGTCTCCTGACTTGAGATCATTACCAATGCATGTCATTTTATTGCGTACTTTGATGCAAGACGAAAACCATGGAAATGAAGTCGTGGTGAGGTAGTTTGTGTCAGATGCGTCATTGGTGGCATGAGATTGGTTGAATGGTCAAGAAATGATTTGTCGCTTCCGGGTTATGGAAGTAATATATCTCTGGCCATGTTGATATGGATGGCAGTACCTTTATAAGACCATGTCCATGGAAGTCAAGGGTAAATCCATCCAGTTACATCAATAAACAATAAATCAAGAAAGGGGTGATGACACAAGAGTGCATCCTGCTTTATGAGATATTATATTACATAGTGCGTGTTCGTAGGTTGGTTGACGCTGTTGTGACAATCTTTATTTCTTCAGGGGCCATGATGGGTTGCTAGATCCTGCTCTTGGTCTGTGAATACTATTCACAGCTGTCGAAATAAGGGCCTAGAGGGTCACACACAATAGCGTATTCAAGAATCTGCCCTATTCAGTTGAATAGGAGTTTTGGACATAGTGGGCCCACCACAGGGGTTTGAGATTTGTCCAAAGTTAAACGATCACCAATGAAATAAATAAATTCATATTATTCGAGTTTAGAATAATGAATATTGAATTTATTTATTAAATTTATTTACGAGTTTTAGTAAATACATGAAAAAATATTAATTGACGAATATTAAATTATTCAAGGTTCAATTAATATTTATGGGAGTGATGAGTCGAGCTAAGGACTTAATTATTATCATGTAATATATTTTAATATATTACAAGTAAGTGATAATAATATTTATCACTCAGACAAGTAGTTGTAAAATGTCGTTGATAGTGCGTTAAGTATTCGGGGATGACGATGTGATACTAGGTATTTTAATTAAGCACTATAAATAGAAGAGGAGGGGAATTTTCCAAACACTATTCATGGAGCTTATCTATCCTCTCCTCTCTCCCACATACTAGAGATATATGCTCTGGATCCAAGAAGCTCGGATGGAGCTCTCTCTCGGGCATCGCTAGTGATGCAATGCGGTGGTTGTTGGAGCGTCGAAGACATCATCGCAAATCCGCGCTAGCACCCAGATTACGACGAACGACGATCCCGCAGATTCCTTGAAGTGCGTGTGGATGATCTAGAGGAATTTGACTTCGGATTCTTTGAGTAGCGATCACCAATAATGAGTAGACGTCATGCGTGGCTTCATATTTAAACCAGGTATTTTACGGTTTAATTTTGTGCTTAAAATCCTCCATGCGTGGTCCTCGGCTAAGACCGGGCTGGTCTTCTACGACGTCGACAAGTTTACGTCAACCATTGGTGGAAATTTTTTAAAACCCACCTATTTGGGGCTTCCGATGCATGCCCGATTCCAACAAAAATTTCCAAAGTTAGAGTTGGAGTAAGATAATAAATAAAAAAAATTATAATTTGAATAAAATAAATAGGTATTAATAGTTACTTTAATATATATAATAACTCTTTTAACTGCTTTAAGATGAATATACTTAGGGTTTGATAGAAATCCAGCACATAAATGGATAGAAAAAATTATATCTGGTCTTGATCCAGTGAGATACAGTAAGAATCCTATCTTGACTCTATACAATTTAATATCAACACACTTTCAAGACTCATTCAAATATAACTTTGAATTAATACTAAATGGTGTTTTCATAGACTTATATGAGTCAAGGCTAAATATTTTAATGATTTATTTTACATACTTATATTAAGTTAAGAAAATACCATCTTTTATTTGATTAATATGTAATCCAAGATTTTTTTAATTCCCCAATTAAACCCATATCAAAATCATTGGTAATTAGTTTATAAAAATCATTACATAGTAAATTATTTTTTGAAACAAATATTATATCATAAATATATATGTATATATATATATATATATAATGAAAATATCACATGATACTCTCTTTATAAACAAGGTAGGATCAATATTTCCTTCAAAAAAATCATTTTGCAATATGAACTGAGTTAGTATTTCATAAAAAGTTCAAAGAGCTTGTTTAAGACCATATAAATATTTATTATGTTTAAAAACATGATTTAGAGATTTTTTATTGTTAAATCCTCAGGGTTGTTTAACATAATCCTCTTCAGAAATTATTCCATTTAAAAATGAAATTTTTTACATCCATTTGAAATAATTTGATATTTTGAAAACTAAAAATGATAATAAGATTTAAATAGATTCCATCCTAGTAACATGAGTAAAGGAATCTTCAAATTAAATTCCCTCTTCTTGGGAATAACCATGTGAAACTAATATTTCTTTTATTTTTAACTTTTTTTCCAAATTCATCTAGCTTATTATAAAAAATCCATTTAGTTCTTATAAATTGTTTATCATTTGGAAGTTTAACTAAATTACACACTTTATTTATTTCAAATTGATTTAATTAATCATGAATAAAATTAATCAAATTTGAATCAATTAAATATTAATCAATATTAATAGGAATAAAATTAAAAACAAAAGTATAATCAATACAATAATGTAAAACAAAATTTTTTGTTTGTGTACCAGATTCAGAATTTTTAATTACTTTTTCAATAGGATTATCTTTAAGTGTTTTACATTATTTAGGATCAGTTTGATAAGAAACAAACTCCTATAAAACTAATATATTCTCATTTATTATTAATTATCTTTATAAATATTTAATTACCTAAATTCATTACCATCTTTTTTTAAATTAGAATTCTGACTGTTATTAATATTTTCATTAAATTTAACATGTACAGACTCTTTATCAACTAAAGTTATCTTATTGAAAACTCTATAATACTATCTAATATTAGATCTTCATAAAAATATTCCTTTATAACTTTTTGAATCAAATTTTTCTAAATGATATTTTGTATTTAAGATAAATACTTTGTAACCAAACACCCTAAAATATCTAGTTTTAGGTTAAATCCCTTTAAATAATTCACACAGGGTATTATTTAGAAATGGTCTAAAATACACTCTATTTAAAACATGAAAATATATATTTAAATATTCTACCCAAACATATTGGGAACATTAAATTCAATAATCATTGACCTATCCATTTTTTGAATTGACATATTCCTTATTTCAACCACAACATTTTGTTGTGGTGTCCTAGGTGTAGAAAAATAATGTTTATATCCATTCTCTAAATTTTTTTTATCAAATTATATATTAAAACATTCACCACCTATATCACTTCTAATAGAATTTATTGATTTATTTTTTAAGTTTCTAATAAGCTTACATAATACAAAAAATTTAGTCAAAGTTTCATTTTTATGTGATAAAAAATAAATCCAGATGAATCTATTATAATCATCTACAATTAAAAAACATACTTATTTTCACCAAAAATAATAGGTTTTATAGGAAAAAATCTATCAATATGTAATATTTCTAGGCATATAGAATTACTAACAGCATTAAAATATTTTTATCTTTCTTTATACTGCTTACCCTTTAAATAAGAATCCCACATAAAGTACTTTTATATAATTTTGGAAATTGTAAAACTTGTTCATGATTTGAAAACATGTGAAATAATATGAAATTTTCATTTCCAAGTATCCTATTCTATATACTATCATATTATTCTAAAACATTTAAACAAATAACAACTAGTTTGGTTAAATCATAAAAATCAATAGTATAAAAATTTCCTTTTTCTATTAGCATAAAATAAAATAGATTTATTTTTCAGAACTGTACTTTTATCATTTTCAAAAATTAAATTTAACCCATTATCACATAATTGTGATATAATTATTAGATAATTTTTAAACCATCTAAAAATAATACTTTTTAAATAGTAATTGTTTTAAGAAATTCAACTTTACCAATAACTTTAATCCTGGCATTTAGAGTTTTCTCCAAATATGACTAGGCCTCCATTACATGAATTAAAAGATATAAATTTAAAAATATCACCTCTAATATTCTTGAAAAAACCACTATATAAATACCATGATTATTTTAGAGTTATAAGGTAGATTTATTGAGATTAAACAATCAAGTAGTGTGTTTTGGTACCCATGCTAACTTGGGTCCAACTGGATTAATAGTAGAAAATTTTGGAACCCAAATTGATCTAAAACATTTATTAGTGGGATTATTAGAAAATAGATCTTAAGAAAGAATTATCTTAGTATTCCCAAATTATTTTTTAATAATCAATAAAAATTCATTGGAATAATTCCGTTTCATTATACATTTAAAACAGATTATACTAGAAATATTTCATTTTGAACTTTTAAAAAATGCAGTCTTATTAATCCTTCTTGATAAACTGTTATATCTAAAACCATTCTTGTTATAATTTGGTTCTATAATAGACATAATTTTATCATATTTTTCTTTTCCTTAAAAAAATATTGATAGAGTTTTTTAAGATTAACAACCTCCTTTTTCAAATTCACATTCCCTTTTTGAATAGTTTCTAAATCAGTATAAACATTCACATTAGACCCAAAATCTTTATTTATCAATTTCTTATTTTCTTGATTATTTTTCTTATAATCATTAACAACATTAGTCAATCCATACAGAATATAATTAAATTTTATTTCCTAATATTTATCATTCACCGCCAGAAAGTATTTAAGACTTTTATTTCCTTATTTCAGTTTAATATATTAAAATCACAATTCCTTTTAAATTATTCATTTCAGGAAGCAAAGATATTAAAACTATCAAATTATATTTTTATTTTCTTATTTTATTTATCCAAATTCTTATTTTTAATTTTTATGTCACTATATTTTTTCATTATCCAAACTCCATGAATCCTTAATTCTTCATTTTCTTCAAGTAGTTGTTTGAATTTAGAATTAATAGAATTATAATCATAACCAGAATGAAAATAAATTTATCTTTCCTCTTTAGATATAGAATTACGATCAAGATTAGAAGAAATAATTGATTAATTGAAAAGTGAATCAGTTACCACACACATTACTCCCATCAGAGCAAGGTTTCATGTATCTTGTTCACTTCTAGAGTCACTACTTGAGTCTGAACTGTCTGAATAGTCTCAAACACCAAAAAATATTTATTTTTAATTTATCATTTTGTATTTGTCTTTATTTTGATGTTTTATTTTGGGAAAGTCTTCCCTAATGTGACCTTTATTATTTCAGTCATAACATGTTAATTCTAAACGATCATTATTATTACTATTATTACCTTTATTTTACTCCTTTTTGAACTTCTTTTTGAAATGGCATTTGCTACCTTTTTTTTTCATGAACTTCAAAAACTTCTTACTAAAGTGAACCATCACTTTATCACTTTCTTGAAACTTAAAATCAGAATAATTAAATAACTCATTTACATTAGACTTAAAATTAATACCTTTTCTCTTTGTAGTCTCCTCATCAATAATGTTTTTGAGCTTAAGATCATACTTCAGCAGAAATCCAATGAGTTCATCTAATGCATACTATTAAAATTATTACTTTCATCGATGGGAACCTTATTTTCTTCCATATTTTTGGTAGATATCTCGATACTCTTTCAACTAAGGATGTGTTGTTCAATACTTCACCAAGTCCACTCAAGCAGTTTTTGATTCTTGTAAACCAGTGGAACATCTACTTTACCGACTCATCTTCTCCCATATTTAAATCTTGGTATTCTTCTTAGAGAATTCCTAGCTTCGTTGTTTTAATCTTTTCAGTCCTATGGTGAGTAACTTGAAGGAATTTCCATATGTCATGGGTTGTATTACATGATGAAACATGGTTATAGACATTTCTACATATATAATATTACAAAATACATTTCAATTTATAATTAAAAATATATTTTACCATATCATTACCTACAAGAGTATATAGATTAGTTTTGGGTATCTCATATAACTTCTATAGGATAGTACAATGATTTATACTTAATTGTTTCAGGAAGGATTCCATTTGGTATTTCCAGTAGCCATAATCACTACCATTAAAAAATGAGGACTTTTGTGGAATCTATACATCATTAGAATTAATACATTCCATCTTATAGAAATAGTATTTATTCCTTATACTGTTAAGTCTAGGATACTCAGGTTAGAAAAATTGTTAAAAAAAATCAATAGAACTTTGTCAATAAGGATTAAAAAAATAAAGGTTCTAACTAATCAGAGACCAACCTATGATACCGATTGGTGGATCAATATTAAAGGGAAAATAGACTAGAGGGGGGGGGGGGGTTAATAATCATTTAAAAAATTTAAAACTAATAAGAAATCAGTGTTTATCAATTAAAGAATATATTGTGAGTGTAATGTTAAAGTTATACAGTGAAATGCAAATAATATAATGACTGCAATATTTTTATAGTGATTCAGATCCCTAAGAACCTAGTTTAATATTCAGCCTTTCTACTCAATGAGAATATTGGATCCCACTAAGACAAAATCACTTTTAGAGGTGTGATAAACTATTATAGACCCTAACTTATACATTACCAGGAGTAACAACCTATACTTTTTATAAGAGTCTCAACCTAGTCTAGACCTGAATTTTCATCAGGAGTCAAAAACTAAGTTCCTTCCTTTTTCATGGTAGGATAACCAAGAGTAAATTTATTTTGATTGGTAAAATCATAAAATGACTCTACTAATACAAAAAAAACATAAATATTAGATGATTAAAAAGAGAAAACAATTTAAACCAATAGAGATCATACTGTAATGTCTTGACTAAGATACCACTAACCAGTGCTCCAAGATGGTGGGTCACATGGCCTCAAGTGCATCTCCCATAACACCAGAGGCTACTGAAAAGAAGTTAGGTCCTAGGGAATGTCTATAAGGAGAATATTCCCTCATGTTAGAGTGTAATACAATGGTATAAATCATACAGATCAATAGAATAAGTTGACAAATAACCAGGCAAAAGATAAACATCCAAGATAGGAATATATATAACAATGATAAAATTGATCTCATATACAATGATGTGTCATTTAATGTATCTAAAAAGAATCCATAATAGGTATATTGTAATCAATACAAAACATGTATCAAAATACCAAAAATACCAAAAAAGTAACTATCCTAGCAAGAATCACGAGCCTTAGCTCAGTCATGTACTCTAATAATCCTAAGAATGGAATAAAGTCGATCATCAAACTATGAACGGTTTCCCCGATCCATACATAAATCCATGTGGTATGTCTGGTTACCCAATGGTGACCTGAATAGGGTGTGAGATAACACTCAGTAGGCCACCACCAATGGTGCCTGTAACAAATCTAGGATGTAAAATACAAGCTAAAGCAGTGTGTAATGTATAATAGATATGAAAGTAGTATAAGTGAAATCCCATAGAAAAAGTAATAACTATAAATCCAAACAATCCCCCCTACAAAACAATAGTGAGACTCCCTTATTAAGTGTAGTGGTAAAATAGAAGTAAACAATTCACCCTATCCATTCTAACAACTGACATCTGATGACCATACCGGGGCTATCTGTAATGCATGTCAAAGTCCACCATGGTCTCTCCGTAAAAAAAAGTATAAATCACTACCATGTACATGTTTTATAATCAAGTATATAATCCCAATCATGGAGTTATCATATAAACAAGTCATCCATAATGGTCGTTCCATGTAATTAAGAGTGTCAGACCCCGTGGGGCCAGATCCAAGCTCTAGATGACCAATGCATCCTTGTTGAGTCCCAATAGAATATCAGTGGAAGGTCGGTTAGACTTGGGTGGGGTCTAAGGATCATGTAAACATTATATGTCCACTATAAGCCCAAGAAATCTGGATCCAATGGGAAGAAAGGCCCAAGGAATTCTACCGAATCAAGACCCAAGGATCAATCTCATCAAAGGAATCCACTACCACTATAAAAATCCGTAGAGGTAACATCCATGGCATATAATGGAATCAAGATCCAAGGTATACCATCCAAGTAATCCACTACCATATTAATTCATCAGTCTATTCATCATTTCACATTAAATTACATTTTATGGGTTCATCTAACTCATATCAACAATTTCCAAAAAAGGAATTCAAAAAATTTAACCTATCACGTCATTTTATCACATGGAAAAGTAGGTATCACCATATCCTAATAAATTTTATTCAATAAAATAAATTAATAAATGCTTCATCTAACTAAGGAAGCAAACACATACCCCATGGGTGGTTAATAAGGGTAAATACAAAGACTCACCCCACATGTGGCCTAGTTTGGGAAAAAAACATCCCACATACTAAAAAACATGGTGGGAATACCTAACAAGTTCCATTAAATTTAATCAAAGAATCCAGTTAATTTTAGGGAATCCTTTGGAAATTAAGGCATGTGAAACAAATTTAAATAGGAATATAAAGCACCAAACCATAAGGGAAAGGTATAAACCACCTACCGTAGGTTTATAGTAGAGCACTCGTCCAGTATCAACTTCTGATTTGATCCAGATCAGAATTAAAAGGAAGAATGGATGAATAAATTGGAAATATAGAATATTATATTGTACCTAAATAACTCTATTAATACTAAGAGTAACAAAGAACAACACAAGAGGATCAAATAACTCACCAACATGAATCCAACAAGACCGATGGTGTTTGATTCTGAGTTTGGACTGAGAAATGGGATCAAAGGATATCAATTTGACTTCAAAGAAGATCCCAAAGGCGAGACACTACCAACAGATGAAGAAAAATAATAGATTTAGGTTTTAATATATTTTAAGGGAAAAATGGCCATTTTAACCAAAATTTTTGGGCCAAATGGTTTTCCTGCACAGTTTTCCAAACTGTACGCCCTTCACTACTTTAAGGGGAACCCTGCATGATCAGTGCACATAATTTTTCAAACTGTGCGTAAACCATGTGATTTGGATCTTCTAAAAGTTGCAAGTTTCTCTCATGAGTGTGTGACCCAATTTTCATAGTTTCCTCAAATCGTGCAACCTCCTGCTCCCACTATCAAGCCCCACATGTTTAGAGGTAACTGTGCGACCTGTTCCTTACAGTTTCTTTTAAATATGTGCCCTATCAAATTTTTCCAAAAAATAGGGGTTTGGGCTCTAAAGAAGCCCCGTTCACCCCTAATACACCTATGACCTCAAAGGGTATTCAAATTATACCATAAAAAATCATTTAAACCAAAATTAAAAGAGATCTGTACCTCACAAAAAACATGGGATCATACAATCCCCCATAAATAAATTCATCCATGAATTTCCATTACAAGGGAGTTCAAGAATCTCCCAAGAATAAATCTAACCACTGAGAACATACTTCAGCCTCCCGCTCCCAAGTCTCATCCTGTAAACGGCTATGTTACCACAATACCCATACTAGAGGAACTAACCAGACTCAGATAACCTTCATGCTATTATCAATGATACGAATCAAATTCGCCTCAAAATATGCATCTACCTAAAACTCCACCTCATCTAGATGCAGAGTGTGAGAAGGGTTTGGGTGATAATGGTGTAGCTGAGATACATGGAAGACATCGTGAATGGTATGATACCTATGAGTTAATGACAACCGGTAGGATACCAGCCCGAATATCTCCATAATCTCGAATAGCCTGACATATTGCAGTGAAAACTTACCCTATCTCCTAATTATTATATGTCCCAGCCTCAGTGATATACGTAAAAAGACTCAATCCTTGACCCCAAACTCTATAGGTCATCAACAGTGATCAATGTAAGATTTATAATAAGACTGTGTAGCAGCCATCTTCTTTCTAATCAACTGGACCTACTCAGAAGTCTCCTACATGAGACACAATCCTAGTAAATCCGCCTCATGTACCTTTAACCAGCACAAGGGTGATCGACATGCCCTATTATACAAATCCTCATAAGGTTCCATCTGTATTGTCTCCTGATAACTATTTTTATAGGAGAACTCAACAAGGAGAATATACCACTTCCAAGAACCCCCAAAATCTAAGATGCATGCTCACAACATTTCCTCTAGAACCTGTACCATACACTCTGACTAGACATCAATCTGAGGGTGGTATGTTGTGCTCAGCAGCACCTGTGTACCCAAATATCTATACAAATTCTTCTAGAAACAAGACATATACCAAGCATCCCTATCTAAAATGATAGTATGGGGGACACCATGAAGTTGTACTATCTCAAGAATATATAAACTCCCAAGATCATCAACTGATAAGGTCTCCTTGATCATGAAGAAATGAGAAACCTTCATGAGGCTATCCATAATAACCTAAATAGCATTACTACCTTGTGGAAACCTTGGAAAACTGGTCACAAAATCCATCGTGACATAATCTCATTTCCACTTAGGAATGGGTAACTACTGTAAAAGTCCAACTGCTTGCTGATGTTCCACCTTTACCTTCTAACAAGTGGAACACCTAATAACAAAACCAGCTACCTCACATTTCATACCCGACCCCTAGTACTAACAGCATAAGTCATGATACATCTTGGTGAAACCTGGGTGTACCACCCAAACTAAGGCATGAAACTCCCACATCATATCCTTACACATTTCCATTGTAACCCAAATGAAACCATGTATTCACAGGATCTCATCCTATCATACGGTCCAACCCGAAGGTGGGTCCTCACCTGCCACTCTCTTATAAGACTAGACCCTTAGAATCCGATAGATACCTCATCCTCACTATATCTATAAGGGTATATTTCATAGATAAGGATGAAATAAAAGTCTCTTATTAGATATCCTACACCTCTAAGTGAACCTATGAAAAAAATCCATAAGCTTCCACTCGCTACTGGCCTCCTGAACTACCTGTATCTAAGTGCTCCTACTCAGTGAATCAGCTACTACATTACCATTTCCATGCATATAGGCAAGCTAAAAGTTGAAATATTATAGATACTCAATCCAAATTCTCCACCTAAGATTCATATTATGCTGTGTAAATGTATACTTAAGGATTTTTTGGTCTGTGTACACCACAAAATGATCTCCTAATAAATAGTGTCTCTAATAGCACAATGAATGAACAACTGCAGCCAACTCAAGATCATGTGTTGGGTAGTTTCTATCACGTGGCCTCAGTTTTTGAGACCATTATTCCATGAATCTAACCCTACATTAAAATAGCTCGTATCCCAATACTTGATGCATCATAATACACAATGTAGCTCCTTCCTAGATCTAGAATAATCAAGATTGGCACTGAAGTCAGTCACCCTTTTATCTCTTAAAAGGCTATCTCACAGGTATATGTCCATAAAAACTTCACACCCTTCTTATTCTAGACCATCAATGGTACTAATAAACATGATAAGTCCTGTATAAAATTCCTATAATATCCATCTATCCCCCAAAAAACTCTATATGTCAAAGGCGTTATTGAGATTCTACTAGGAAACTAAAACTCTCACCTTCTATAGGTTAACCGATACTCATGTATCTAAGATAATATGACTCAAGAAGTGAATCTTATCCATGCAAAAGTGACACTTTGTGTGATTAGAATATAACTAATTCTCATTGTATCCAAAATGATATCAAGTTGTTTGGTATGATCGTGTTGATTGTGAGAATAAACCAAGATATTATCCATGAATACCACCTCAAATGAATCAATATAAGGATGGAAAACTCAATTCATAATCACCATGAAAATTACTGGCATGTTCATGAGACTGAATAGAATAACCAAATAATTATATATACCATAACTACTATGAAATGATGTATAAGGTATGTTTTCAAGTTGGACACACAACTGATGATATCCAAACCTCAAATAAAGTTTTGAGAAGACCATAGCTCCTCAAAGTTGATCAAAAAGGTCATATATCCATGGAAAAGGATACTGTTTCTTAACCATCAAATGGTTCAATTTCTAGTAATCCACACATAGACTGAGGGTACCATATACCTTTTTCTCAAAAAGGACCAGTGAACCCCATGTAGAAGTACTAGTTTGAATAGACCCCCTTTCCCCCAAGTCCTATAGCCACCTATTGATCTCTTGCAACTCCGTAGTATCCATCCTATAAGGAAGAATAGATATTGGTGAAGCTCTTAACACTAACTCTATAGAGAACTCAATCTCTCTCTCTTAGAAGGTATACCAGAAAAGTCATTTAGGAAAACATCCTTGAAAAAATAAACCACTAAAGGGAAATCATCTTGATGCATTACTTCATCACCTAGATATAAACTAGAAATCTAGGCTATCATACCACCTATCCCATGATGATCAGGTCTATATTAGCTATCTTGGATATCCCATTTACCTTTATAAATAAAAAATCCACCCTATGGTGATGTGAAAGTCACCCTCTAGTCATAGAAATCAACAAAGGATTGATAAGTAACTAGATAGTCCATCCTTAGTATAACATCAAGCTCTATCATCTCAGGGAAAAAAAGATTCCCTATGAAGTGACACCCACCAATATCAAGGGGGAACTCCCTGTACTGGCATACACTCTCTATTCTGATCCCCAATGGAGTATCAAGTGTCATGATGCCATCTAAAAACAAAACAAAAATCCCAAATATTTCCACCATAGTTACATATATAAAACTATGTAATGAACCTATATTGAAAATATTGGATACAAGAGTAGAGGTTTCTAAAATAATACCTCTCACCATAGATGGTTCTGCACTTTTCTCCTCTGGGGTAGGCTATAAAAAAATATATTCGGCATGCACCATGGCCTTGTGAAACAACCTCACTACCCAGAGTAGGCCCACTCTGCTGTCTAGAAACAACTGGTTCCTAGATACCTTGGCCATGACCACCACCTCGGACAGAAAAACTAATACTGCTCCAACTCTTAGCCTGAAATGGATCTATGAAACATACTCTTGAACCTGGATTCAAAGATGACCCCCTTACACTAACTGTTGGAGGGAAGGTCTTTCAAAACTTTTTATGTGGCCCATTCTGCCGTAAGATCGACACTCAACTAGTTCTAAATTACACTGATTCTTTACATTTCCACATTTTCCACACTGATGAAAAAAAATTTCACTACCATCACTAACATTTTTGATGGTACTCATCTCATGGGATGTCTCAAAATGTTGTTTCTTTCCATTGTAAGCTGAACCACTAGGTCGAGAGGCTGAATTTCCCTACTCTGCACCCCCAACTTCCATTAGGTTCCACTCTTTGATCAGTGCCTGATTCACTATATCCACAATCATCATCAACCTAAACATGTTGAACTAAGATCAAATGACATTCTTGATACCTTCCTTGAAGTGTCTCACCCTTGCTACCTTATCATAAAGATATATTGGCTTAAAATGATGAAGCTCTATAAAGCGTACCAAATATTCCATAACTATCATCACACCCTACTCCAGAAGCATGAAATCACTAGCCCTCTCTACTCTAAAAGTCTCAGGAAAAATTTAGTCATAAAATATGGTATTGAAATCACCCCAAACCATATCTTGTATCCTGTCATCCTAGTTCAAAACATCCCACTAGCGCTTTGCTACTCCCTGAAGTATATAAGTTGCAAGCTTCACTCTCATCTCATGAGGTGTCTCCAGATGCTTGAAGATTGATATAAGAGTATCAAGACATATCTCAGAAGCCTATGGACCACCATCCCTAAAAAATGTGGGAGGATGTTACTGCTATAAAACACACGTCAGCTCTACTATAGATAAGGCAGGCTGCGATAGTACTTGAAAAATCTGCATATAACATAATAGACCCTCATGGAGCTATGCCTCAACACCTTTTTCTAGTAAAAATACTGGTTCTACTACTAGAACTCTATGAGGATGCATGGTTAACCCATAGCCCATCACCTCTAGAGCATGGTCATCACCACCCTCCTGGAATATGACTGGAGGTCTTTGTGGTTTAATGTCTCTACAATGCCAAACACATTCCTTAAAAATTATCGATAACCATAATTTCACATCTAAAATCTAGTACAGGTAAAAACCTTCCTATAACACGTCAAACCCCTCTAACTTCTCCTAAAGCCAGGACTAGCTAAAAAGAAATAGTGATAATATCACTAGAGACACTTCCAAATTCCCACTCAAAATCCGAGTCAAGGTCAAGTTCTCTATTTCACATTTAAATTTCCATTTGAATTCATATTTATTTCAAATTACACTTAAAATGGTTGAACCAAATGGTTCACTCCTTCTGATCCATAAGTTTCCATACACCTCATGAACTGAAATATGACATCCACTTAATTGATAACATAACACATTCCAGTCCATGTGACCAATGGTCCATGACTCAACATGCCACAATTGGATAATTAGGGTATCTACTATAGCCTAATTAGGAAAAAAAATACTTGGGTTATGAAAAACTCTCTAAGTACTAACCATGTTTCTAAATTTCCTATACATATCATTTATCAAATAGCAGGTATATCACATAAGGCACATATCACAATGTCATGCAGTCAAGCAATGCATCCTATATGGAATAGCATAATTAATAGCATAATGCATGTCATGTGAATCATATAAAGTGACTAAAATGATGCATGAGATGCATACCCTCATATCATCAGGCAATGATAAAACAAAATCCTCAATCGTAGTGATGATAACATCACAATTCAAGTGCATCACCCAAACGTGGAATCAAATCAACTGTAATAGTCAAAATCCAGAAAAAAATAATTTCCATTCCTAGAAATTTGGATTTTCCATTATGTGGGTTAAGTAATCCTTGAAACAACTCATTACCAAATTTTTATACCTTCTTATTCCCCGTCTATTGTCTCAAAATAGTAAAGAAACTAGAAAAGATATTTATCTGATACCACTTTGTAATATATCAAATAGGATGCCACTAACTAGTGCTCCAATCCAGTGGGTCACATGGCTTCAAGTGAATCTCCCCTAACCCTAGAGGCTTCCAAGTAGTGAGGGACTAGGGTGTGTCTATGGGGTGATTATGATCTCATGTTAGAGTATAACACAATAGTATTGATCATACATATCAACGGTAGAAGAAGATAAATAACCAGACAAAAGATAAAAATCCAAGACATGAATATATATAACATTGCCAAAGTGATTACATATACAATGATGTGTCATTTCATGTATCTACAAAGCTTCCAAAACATGTATACATGAATCAATACAATATATGTATCAAAATACTAAAAAAACCAAAAAGGAACTATCCTAGTGAGCTTCATGAGCCTCAACTTAGTCATATGCTCCCCTACTCCTAAGCATGTAACAAAGTCAAGCATCAAAATGTGGGTTCTTGCCTCGATCCCTACCTGCATCCATATAGTCTATCCGAGTACCCAATGGTGGCCCAAACAGGGTCTGAGATAACACTTAGTAGGCCACCACCAATAGTGTTTGTAACAAATCCATGCTGTGCAGTACAAGCTAAAGTAGCATGCAATGCATAACATATATGAAAGTAGTACAAGTGATATATGATGTAAAAAGTAATAATTATAAATCCAAAAAAGTCCCCCTAAAAAACAATAGTCAAGCCCCCTTATGAATGAAAGTAGTAAAATAGAAGTAAACAAGCCACCCTATCCAGTCTAAAAATTGATGTTTGATACCTATACCAAGGATATCTATAAATCATGTCAAATTCCACCATGGCCTCTCCATACAACCAAGTATAAAACACTACCATGTAAATGATATATAATCAAGTATATAACAATCATCATGACCTTTCTATATAAAAAATTCATCCACAATGTCCATGTTGTGTAATCAAGAGTGTAAAACCATACGGGGATGGATCCAAGGTATAAATGATTAAGGCATCCTCATCGAGTCCTAGGAGAATATTTGTGGAAACTAAGTTAGACTTGGGAGGGGTCTAAGGATCATGTCAAAAGACTATGTCCACTGTGAGCCCAATAAAGTTAGATCCAAGGGGTAGCAAGGCCCAAGGAATCCTACGGAATCCAGACCCATGGAGAAATCTCATCTAAGGTGTCCACTACTGCTATAAATATCCATAGAGGTAGAATCCATGGAATATAATAGAATTAAGATATAAGGTATACCAACCAAAGAATCCAATATCATATCAATTCATCAATCCATTCATCATTTCACATTAAATTACATTCTATGGTTTCATCCAACTCATATCAATAATTTTCATAAAAGGAAATCAAACAATTTAACCAATCATGTCATGTTATCACATGTAAAAGGAGTTATAAATATCACCTAATCAATTCCATTCAATTTAATCAATAAATAAAGGCTTCTTCTAACTAGTAAAGTACACACATATCCCATGGGTGGTATAAAATGGATAAATATAAAGAATCACCCCATGGGTGGCCTATATTGGGTCAAAAACCTCCAACATACTCAAAGGAACTAGTGGATATCCCTAATAAGTTCCATTCCATTTAATTCAAGCATTTAGTTCATTTTAGGGGACCTACTAGAAATTTTGGCATGTGACACAACCGAAAATAGGCATATAAAATACCAAACCACAAGAGAAAGGTATATACCACCAACCATAGGTCTGTAGTAGAGCACTCATCCAGTATCAACTTTTGATTTGATCCATATTAGAATAAAAATTAATAACATACAAATAACTTGAAAATAGGCTATATTAGCTTGCAACTAAATAACTTAATCTATACCAATAAGAATGAAGATTGAAACATGAGGATCAAATAAATTTCTAGTTTGAATCTAATGAGAATGATGATGTTCAATTCCAAGTTTAGATAGAGAAACACAATCAAACACTATAAATTTTCCTTAAAAGGATCTCCTAAGGTTGAGACACTGCTAACATATGAAGAAAAGTAATAAATTTATGTTTTAAGATGTTTTAAGGGAAAAATAGTCATTTTACCCAAAAAATATTGGGCGGTAGGGTTTGGCCACACGACTGGCCAAAATGTGCACTAACTGTGTTCCCTTCATTACTTCAAGAGGCACCCCCATGGTTAGTGCGTATGATTTTTCAAAACATGCACAAACTGTGTGATTTGGCTTTAATAAAAATTACACATGCCTTGTATGGGCTTGCAGCCCAATCTGCATGGTTTCCTTAAACCGTGTGGCCTCCTACTTCCCATTATAAATCCATACACAATTAAAGGTAACTACGAGGCCTATCCCAAATAGTTTCTTATAAGTGTGTAGACTATCTATTTTTCCCAAAAAAGAGGGGCTTCGGGCTCTGAAAAAGCTCCGAACACCCCTGATACACCCACAACCTCAAAGGATATTCACACTAGGCCATAAAAAATAATTTAAAATGAAATTAAAAGAGATATATACCTCAATAAAAACACGGGATATTATATATATGATGATGATGAACTTCGACGATCTTGATCACTTATGTAGTAAAGGATGGAACAATCAGAGAAACTTTTGTGATTTTTGTAATGGAACAATGGTCTCCTAAGTTCTTAATCATATCAGTAAAAAAAATAGTGTATTCCACATGTTCTAAAGAATAAACTACATGGAATTTATTTAATACCTTGGTCACATGCCAATAGAATAATCTGACATCATAATTAAATCAAAGATCTTCTAAAAGTGTCTGATTGTCCAATCACTGCATGCCACGAGTTATAAAATAATAATACATGGAATAAATTTGTTACATGTAAAACATCACACTCGATATCAAGAAATTTTTTCAATCTTTTATTCTTGCATGAAATAACATTATAATACTTCCAGTATGATCATCAATTCAAACATGTATAAAATTTTTTTACAAAATATTTAAAATAATATGAATAAAATTGCACTTTATTGAAATATTAAAATACAAATAAAACAGAGCATCATATAAAGTAAAATACACGTTTTTATACAAAATATAAGATGAGGATATTTAATCCATAAAAATATAATAAAAATAGTAATGATTTTTTTATTTCATATGAAGTAATTTAAAAATAATAATTATATATTTATAAAAAAAATAACTGGCATATTATATTTTTTGAAATGTCGATATGTGAATTATTTAACTGAAAATATTAGAATATTTAAATTAAATATATATAAAAAAAATTACTTTTTGGTGCTAAAAAATATGAAATGGTGATAGCATAAAAATACACATAGGTAGCAAGATGTTACTACCGTTAACATACTACCATGAAAAGCAGTGACACATTCACTGAAACAGAGCTGCTACCATAGTTAGTGAGGGAAATTCTACCATTGTATTGTGTAATCCTTATTGAATGATAGATACTACTAACATTGAAGGATATTATAGTGTTTTCATGGCTTCATTGAAGGCATAGAAATAGGTGCTACCGTCGAGTGGTAGATTAATTTACTATTGCAGAACTACCATGGTTGGAATGGGAGAGGATTCGTAGAGTTGTATATGGAGTGTTAGATAATGTTGTCATAGAAGAAATATGGATATTCTACCATCAAAGGTGATATACCATCAATGTAGCATGGTTCCACTCTGAATATATGATCTATCATCGAAGGGAAGGGACAATTGAATTAGTGCTAGTTGAATTTGCGATGCGCACATGCGAGCTGTATGCAGACATGGTGAATGCACGGTAAGTTGGGTGTTGCACTAGATAAGAGGAGGCATTGTTCTAGAGAACTAGTATCTTCAAAGTTGGTGTGGACACTAGAGAGGATGTACCGATCATGCTCTAATGAAGGATCTCATTGTTGTAAGGTGTCCCCAAACTAGAGTAGCATAATCGTGCTGGGTGCTGTGAGAAGTCAAGCTTCTGCCTTGAAGAGTCTATGTGAGATTGCATGAATCGATGTATAAGATTATTTGGAATCTATATTCTTCCATGGATGCTCTGACATGACTGATCCTACTTGTATGAAATTGCACGTGCAGGGATGCCACTCATGGAGAAGATGAACAACGTGATATACATACATACATATATATATATAAAACATAATATATATATATATATATATAAGAAAATTCAACATATTTAAATGAAAAAGTATATATATATATATTACATGTAATATATTATATTTAAAGAATATGAAAATATATAAATAGCCAAAAAGAAATTATAAACTTTGTATTTAAAAAATATTACTTTAACAAGATATAAAAAAGATCTTAATAGAATATATATACACTATGTATTAAAAATAATAATAAAATATAAATAATTATCATCAACACATATAAATTTATATGATAAAATTAAATAAAATGTACATATGATAAAACATTTAACACATGACCACATTAAATGCATATTAACATATTTGACTGTAAATGATAAAATAATAAACATTTAAAGGATATGATATTATCAATCATGATAGGAGTTTTAATTTATCAAAACATAAATATAAAATTTTAAACACTAACAAGTCCAAGAGGAAAGCTATTGATGATACTAAGCATTTGAAAAATTTAAGTATGAATAACTTAATCAAAACTCTAATTCAATACAAGAATATATTGAAACAAGATACTAGAAAAGAGAAAATGAAGAATGGAGTAGAATTTGCTTCTAATTTAGGTAATCCTAATTCCAATAAATTTAATGTTTGTACTAAAAATTATAAATCTATTATTTCAAAATGAAAATGTAAGCATTCAGATATAATTACTTTAGAATATAGCAATAGTGAACGTTGTAAAATTGCAAGAATGATGAATAAGATTTTTGGACATGCACACTTATGAAATAATAATAAAAAATATAAGAAATACAAGAATGATAAGAAATATTATTTAGAAGTTATATGTTATAAATGTAAGAAGGAAGTTTATATCTGAATCGAATATCCTAAAATGAAGAAGAAAAATAGAAAGCTGAGAAGGTATTATAAAAGAAAGGGTAAGAAAATATTGAAATATTTAGATAAATAGAGTGATATTGAAAGTGATGCATCTATAGAAAGTTCATCAAAATATTGTGCAATTTAAATTCATAAAATTAATGGATTATAATCAAACTTTACAAGGAATGAAAAGTGATTCATGGGAAAGTTAAATTCAGAATCTCTCACAAATTTAATCCTTGAT
Source organism: Viscum album (assembly GCA_963277665.1). Classification (NCBI taxonomy): domain Eukaryota; kingdom Viridiplantae; phylum Streptophyta; class Magnoliopsida; order Santalales; family Viscaceae; genus Viscum; species Viscum album. The sequence goes on from OY728127.1 coordinate 280,397,564, forward strand.
TCAAAATTCACTTATAATACTGAATATGATTATTCAAATTCATCAAAAGATGAAAAAGATGACCCATCTGAAGTTGAAAAATTTGATTCATCAGAAGTTGAAGAAACTTTAGCCTCTATAACTAAAATGTCTAGATATGTTACTCTTATGAATAAAGAGAATGATAAACTAAAAAATACCTATGAGTTTACTAAATATAATCTTATCATATATAATAAAAGAATTTATAAATTAAATTTATAAATTTTATAACATTCACATAAATTGGATTAAAAAATTAATTCATCTCACCAAAAATGAGTTGATCAAAAAACAATTGATCAAAATACAGGTGATCAAATTTCAGTTGATTAGAATTTCATTAATAATTTTTTTTTGATCAGGGATACAACAAAGACAATCAGGATTTGGTTGTTTAACATAAACCCAAAGTTTATTGTTTAAATAAAATTTTACCTAATTTTACTTATATAAATGAAAATTTTGATAAAATTTATAAAAAATAAAGGCCTCTATAACTTCAAGTTGAATAGGTTTTAATCTGATAAGCCTTATTTTTAATCAAATTATTATGTACCTAAAAGTGAACCTTGTTGTACTAAATTTCAAATAGGATATCACTGGAGTAAATATTATTCTTTAAATAATGTTAAATATTTTAGCTTCCAAAAAAACTTTATTATATAAGAACTAGTAGTTGTATAATATAAAATGGTTGGACAGATGTGAGTTCCTAGATTTTTATTTGCTAACATAATTAGACTCAATCATGTATGGGCACCAATAACTTAATTTTATCTTTTTTAGGAAAATATAATGAGTACTAGTAGTATAAAAAAATGGTACATGGATAGTTTTTGTTCTAAACATATGACAAGATAAAATTTAAACTTCTGAAATTTCAATAAGTTAAAAGTAGGAAAAGTTACTTTTGGAGACAGTGAACAAAGTGGAATAATTGGAATTAGTGATATTTATTTTCTTGAAAAAACTTATTATTTTAAATGTTTTATTTGTTTTAGGACTTAATCACAACCTTATTATTATAATTTAGTTATGTGATGAGTGACATGTCCTGAATGTTTTTAATAAGAAATGAAATGTTCAAAGTTTAGAATGTAATTTAATTTCATCTTCCAATAGGCATGAAAATGTTTACAAACTTGACATAAAAAAATTAAGTAATCGGAATTTTCCATGTTTAAGTAAAACCTTGGTTAGTAAATAGGATACTAAGGTGAGATGTTATTTTTTTTTACAAAATATGTTCCATTACTTTTTATAGAGGAAGTTTTTATTACTTTTCAAGAAGCTAGCATTTTATTTTATATTCAAAGAAATTATAAATTTATTTCTTAAAAGAATTTGTATGATATATGTTTTTGGTATTTAATTTTCTAAGAAAGAGTTATTTACCATTAATACATAAAGGAAAATTATTTGGATGATATAAATCTCAAATTCCTATATAAGGAAATCAATGTCAAGAGTTTTTTATCTGAAATATCTTTCTATATTTTTTTTTCTGCAAAAATTTTTATCATTAGAATTATCATTCAAAAGAAGAAATCAAAAGTACCTTTCCATGATAAAAAAGCACTAGATATATCTGAAATAGTTTCTATGATTATTGGTGAAGATATTGAATTTAAAATATTGATAATATAGATTCATATCTTTTATTATGTGAAGATTCCTGATAATATCCATAAGATTGGTGGAGAAACTAAAGTTCAACCTAAAATCACTCTATAAGAAGAAATTTTCAGATAATAAATCATGGTAGAAATGGAATTGATGTAGGAAAAATATATTACATCAATCATCCTAAAAGGAATTTTTCTAAATATTTTAGGAGATGCAGAAGTTCTAAAGGCATCCAAAATATATTATTATAAAAATTCTCAAACTGAATTAATATTCTGATTTCTGGTTGTATTTATTTTTATTGTATTATTTATTCTATATTTATTTTTCTAAATAAAAAGGGGGATACATTTATGAAATTTTTTTATTGATATATTCTCTGTTTATTTTGAAGATTTAATTATTTTAAAGGGGAGAATTTTAATCTATTCTTATTCACTGATTATTTTAAAGTTTTTTAAAGAGATTGTTTAGAAATTTAGTTTTATATAATAATGATTTGTTCAATATTTATTCCAAAATAATGGGGGAGATATTCCATACCATGAAAATCACATGGATTTTTTTTAATTTCAATTCCATCAAATTTTCTTAAATTTTTTGTGCTTTATAAAAAGGGGATATTGTTGGGGAGTTGTACTCATATATTTTTTCGGAAATCACTTCACACTTCATATGAAAATGATCTAACTAAATTTTATATTTAAGTTATTATGTTTCTGTAGAATAAATTTATGGTAATTGATTTATGAAATACCATAACATTAACTGATTTATAAAAATATGGTGATATGAAGTCCCAATATCTGATTACTTTCATAGGATTTATGAAGCACTATAGTGATTTTGAGCTAACCCATAGATATATGAAGATAATGCAGAGTTAATCTAATGATATTTCTTCCGATGAAATTATACCTGATCCCAAGTTTTATAGAATCTAACCATTGGAGTTCATTGCAAAATTTCCTATAAATAGAGCCACACCTCGAGCATCATAAGTACAATAGTACTAAGTACTAAAAGAGAATTCTGAAAGTTGTTGTTCATCTTGAATATTTGAAATTTCTTATTTTTGAGTGTGATTCCAATCAGTGAAATTTTCTTTCTGAGTGTTTCAGCCAAGTACTACTATTATGCGAGGTTATCCTTGTAAAGCTCTTAGTTTTTCCATTGTATTAATTCTACTATTGATCTTTCAATATTGAGGGATTTTGGGGATAGAAAGATAAAGGAAAATATGATTGTATGATTGAGGGATTCTATGGTTGGGAATTAAAATGTCAAAAAACTTTTGATGCTTGGAGGTTCTACTGTGATCTAATACCAACAAGTAATTTCTAGGGCTTCTATTTACATGAATACATACCTTAAAACAAGTATAAAATTAGGGATACCTGAAAATAGGTTGAAAGTCATGGATATATATGACCAACTTTACATATATACCTTTCACTTTGGTTTAAAAGTAAATTTTTAATAAATATCATTTAAATAAGTATTTAGTTTTCTAACCAATACTCTATTTTTTTAAAACATAAATTATATTGTTTTTATAATTTTTGTTTCTATAATTAAAATAATTTAAAGTGTCATTTATTTGACTCTTTAAATAGTAGATTAAAATACTGATCATTTAATTTTCTCTGTGAAAACTGTGTTTCAATAAAATATGTATTTTAGTTACTCTGATCTTTTGATCTCAGTAATTCAAAAAATCAACCTTTGATCAGAAATATAAAAATATGATTATTTTAATACTTAAGGTGGATGGAAATTATAAGTTTATTTTAAAACCTTAAATTCACCCCTATAGTATTTTTTTCACCGTGATAAACATATACATCATGATGTTAGCATATATACAGCCCCCATGAGGTTGTCTATATTGGTAAAGGGATTTCTAATTGATGTAAAGTTTTTTCTGCCTAATATATATAGAAAACCTCACCTATGGTCTGATTTCCATGAAATTAAACTAGGAACTACCTCTAGGTCAAAGATATATGACCTTAAATATTTGACATCCCCCATTCCACACATCCTAACCTTAAAATGTGTGCCTTTTTCTTCAAGGATAGTTCATATTAGCACATGGTATTTTTAATTAATGTTGAATCTACCTCTTCCCACTTGCTATGTGAACTGTCTCATGTCTAATCTAAGATCCATGACCTCAAACTGAAAAAATTTAGACATTGAAGACATACAATCATAAAACCCAAAAACCTCTTGGTCAAAGTTGTGTGACCTTAAATCCCAGCCCTCAACATTCTGACTAGAATTAATCTAAACTAACCCAAGAAAGAGGTAGAAAAGTTCATCTTACAAAAACACAAAAAGGGATACATGAGAAAATTTCAAGCCTCTTCTCACTAATTCGTCCACTTTTATGACTTAGGATAAATTTAGGGCACAATTAATAAAGGTAAAAATCTCATGGGGCCTACCATTTATCCCCTACAAAAGTCTGACTATGATCGTTGGGCCCACTATTCCAGGAAGAAGTTAAAGAAAATTTTATGCCTCATTTTCACTTACTAGACTCAATTGTATGACTTTAAACTACATAACATCATGTCCTTATCATATGACATTAAACAACATGGTCTGGGTCTTGGTTTCATGACCTTAAAAGGCGTAAACCTATAATCATGACCTTGAACTACATTCACACTATTCAAGGATTATATATATTTTCATTGGGCTCTCAAATTTACATCAGGCCTAATTGTACTTCATCCATATAGATAGATTCACCATTAGTCCAAAAATCATGACTTTAAACTATATTTACCCCCCTAGAAACTATTTATGCTAGCATTGAGTTTTCTAGTTCACCCTAGGTTTGTTTCACTCAAGTCATGAAAATAGTTTCCCTCCTTTGGGTCCAAAAATAATAACCTTAAATTACATGAATTTACCCTTCTAGGTCATTTATATCTACATTGAAGTCTCCAATTCATGACAGGTTTTGTCTCTTCCCAATTACATACAAACCATCTCCTCTTTGGTCTAAGCCTCATGACTCTAAACTGCTAGCACCCCATGGCCCGAGCTAGAAGTCTTTAAAGTATATAACATTAGGGACTAACATAGTATTACCCAAAGAAAATTTAATCATTTTACTATGAATTTAGTGGGTTCAGTGCTCCAACAATCCTAGTACACTCCATAAATATGGACAATACATGATTGTGTATCCCTATTCATGGTGCTCAAACCTCTCTCTGAGTCCTTTCATTTATCTCCACATTTTGTGTCCCTTGAGTTTGAATTAATATGTCAATATTTTATTTCAAAATGATCTCCCTTATGGTGATGACACAATGATTCAAAGGCCCACCTTCTATCCAGGGCACATGTCCCATAGGATTATTTATAGAAACATGATGGGCCTTATGTTTCAAAGGTATGGAAAATGGTTGAACATCATTTTTTCCCTTCATTATCAATGTTATAGTAGTATAATATGTGTTTTGAATATATTCACTAGTCATCCTAATTATATCCACTACCTACCTTGAAATTATGATTTTGGAAGGAATAATTTACCTTTATCAACTCCTCTTTTCTCATGTAAAGTCTTAACACCCTCGGTGTCACTGTTAGGTACCTTTTGGTATGTAGGAAAAGTGTACTAAACCCATGTAATCCTACCCAAATTATCTCCCTATTTTAATGGGTTATCTTAGAGGTGGATAAATCATTCTGACCCTAACCCATTCATCCTATTGGATCTATTGCATGACATGAGTAGTCCTCATCTGCACCTTATTTCTCACACTTTGTATGAATCACATAATATTAGGGACTTTGGATCATTCTCCTCATTATTATGATTCAAATTCCATCATTTTCATCCCTAATTCATGAAATTAAACTATATGTTCAACATCCTTTTCAAATGACATTAAACTACATGATTTTTCCACTATCTCATAACTTAAAACTACATGATACCTTGGTCCTCACCTGAGAGGATAGCCTCTATACACCATCAGTATCATACCTCATATCTCTTTCAATGCAGGTCACCTACCACACCCTTTTTAGAACTACATGTGCCTTGATTTACATTTATTAGGTTCCATAGCGATGTATGGGTACCGTTCCCTAGACCCAACTATGACATTAGCCTCACTTCATTGTAGAACTTGGGATTCTTGACCATCCCAAGTTGATCCCATTGCCTTGCCTAGCTCTAGGATAGATTCCCCTTTCTTCATGTATGAGTCTGATCAATATGAGATATATGCTTGGTCTTGCTTAAGGGATGAGGCTTTGCCAAAATTCATGTCAGGTTTGCTTCACTCCTCCAACAGAGTACCCATTCATTTCACCTCACTTATCTTATGTATAATCCAAATATTTATAGAGAGATACCGGTCTAATCATCATGAAATTAAACTATGTGCACTCCATGTTTGGGGTTATCTCTCTTGGAATTTGGGTTTCCAAATCACATCATGTTTTTTACTTATACCATGTTATTAAGAATACTTCCTAAAATACCATCATCCTCACTGCATGTTGTTAAAATTACATGGACGTGGTCCTAGTTTAATAACCCTCAAGGGAATTCCATTAGTCCACACTATATAACCATAAACTATTATCCCCTTTGTGTTCAAAGATTTATGACCTTGAACTCTAGCAGCTCCCTGGTCTAATAATCACAACCATAAATTGTGTATGCCTTTGTTGAGGTTTTTTGTGTAATATTTAAAATTCCCTTAAGGTGTTACCTTGGATCCTCTAGTATCACAGACCATCTCAATCATTTTTCCTATCAACGTGGCATTAAACTGTAGTGTGCTCCTTGGTCATGGATACATGACCTTTAAATGGTACCACCCCTTGGTCTTGACCACACAACCTTAAAAGAAACAACCCCTTGGTCCTAACTACATGACCATAAAATAAATTATACTACAATCCAATTTATGGAACCTTAAATCATTAGTAATCATCCATTAAAAGTTATGTGACCATAAACTAAGCATCCTTAGGATCACTCTTGATCTCCTCCCTGGAGAATGACTGAATCTCATTCTAGTATCTCTCTCCTTATTAGTACTTAAAATTTCCTCACTAGCATATATTCCATCCATATGTTAGGTATTCCCCATCAGTTTTCTTAATGTAAAATGACATATCCCTAAGATTCCTCTAACTCTTATTGAGATTCTTGCTCTTCTATAGACACACTTTATTTCCCCTAATTTATACCGACATCCAATATCATTCTAAATGGGCTCCCCTATAGTAATGAAACAATGGTCTGAAGGACCACCTACTTTATTGGGTGCGCACACTAGAGGAAACATCCTTATCATATTTCAATAAGCTCCCCTATAGTGATAGAACAACACTCTAAAGGCCTTCCTGTCGTCTAGGGTACACATCTCGAAGGAGACATCTTCAGTAGTATGGTAGTGGAACCCATGTTTTGAATGTGTTCAACAGTCACAATCAACCTATATTATTACTTAATTTGTTGGTTCAGACTCTTGGAGTCTCGATTTACCTCTCTTTATACCCCCTTTTCTCAATTGGAATTCTAACACCCTTAGTGTTGCGCTCGGATGCATCTTTCACATTGTTAGGTAAATCAAGCATTTGGAATTGTACCAACCAAGTTCCCCATACTCGTGGGTTTCCAATGGTGATTGGAGCAACATTTTAGTCCTTACCCATATTTAGTATGTAAAAAAGTCTTATGTAATTGAACAATATTCTATTTATCTATTGTTTTTCACATAGAGTGTAACTTATGTGGGCTTAGATATTATTAGTTGGTTGTTTCACTAATGTTATTGATATGAAAATTCAATACAGGTTATGTGAAGAATTGATATTTTTATTTCTTGAAGAAAATGAGAGGAGGGTTATCCACTTATCAGCACCTCTCCCTTATTATAAAAAATCCCCCATAGTTTGTCTCAGGTGATGGATCACTTGATCTTGGTTAGCCTTTGGTGTGATGATTCAACAATTTTTGTCCACTTAGATAGATTTGAGAACTCCTCCAAAGCATAGGGATGAACCTCATCTACCTGAACCTACATGATGCCTTGCTCAGCCTCGTACTTAGCCACTTAAGATGTTTCTCGAGATAACTCATCCCTTGTCACCATTAGTTGAGCCTCCAGATGGCATTTGATCTCTTCTATGGTAGAGAAAATGACCCACAACAGACATTCTCCCTTATCCATATTGAAAATATCATGTTTGGCCTCCCAAAGAGATTTGACATCATTATAGATGGACTCATACATGGAGGTTTCTAATTGTTTCCATTTAATGTTCTCCCATTCAAATAGAAAGTACAAAACCAAATCATAGAATGCATAGTAACCCACCCTACTATCTGCTATATTCACCAATAAATGGATAAATTATCTCATCCACCCCATTACCCTCACTAATGGTAGGTGAGTGAGGAAGTTATGGATGTTCGTTCATGCATTGTACCAGATCACCTAGTTCTCTCCAGTGACATCCAATCCCAAGTTTTTCATCTCTTTGGGATTAGATTCATACTTTGGGAAGGCCTTAAGTAGTGTAGTAGAGATATTATCCTCTATAATACCCTCCAAAGGTATGGGATCCATTTAAATATGGAGAAATGTATCAGCAAGCTCCTCTTCAGTGGGTGGTGATTGCACTACTGTGACCCTCATAGCTACCTACTCCTTAGTTGGAGACTTCACTACTAGGACTGTAGTGGGTTTCTATTAAGTTTCCAACACCTTGAGAGCCCATACCATCACTAATTCATAGGCATGATAACCTTTTAGAGTTATGGTCACTGTCAGTCCAACCTAAACTTCCAATGACTGGGTGAGAGGTTCATCTTTCCCTAATAGAAACTCATGAAAGAGTTTTAGTTCAACATAATTAACCTTCCTTGTCCACAATGTCCACCGACGGGGTGGCACCGAGGTTCCAAGTATGAGTTCTATGATTTTATCCCCCTTAATGTTGATCAGCACCTCATTTATTTTTTCCATAGCTGCTGATAGATTCACTATACATGTGGTTAATTAATTTATTGATTGATGAGTTGGATATACAATTAGGAGTTCAATAAATTCAGTATAGAATATATAAAATTCTCAAAGAAAAGAGAAAATATATAAAGTTACCTTTGAAGACTCACAAAATATAACTTATAGGATCAGTTAGATGTTACACCTTGCCAATAGGTGGAGGGTTACCTGAAGCTTTAGGAATTATCAATACCCATACTTCTTGACCACCTAGGAATTTCTCATCATCATTCCTCCATGGTCAATGATTCATAGGTTATCCATAGATTACCTCTTAATACATGATTTCTAAATACTTAAAAAATCAAGATAGTTTAGATTGAGATCCAACAATAGTCATAATTCTACAAGGGCAATGAATTTATCTCAATTTGTGTGCATTCTTATGAATCGTTAGATGACAATGTTACTTCTACCCAATCAGAAGATGCATGGTTCTTGGATCTTCCTAAAGAATATTAACATCATATTCCTATTGTGTTGTATCTCAAGCTATATTATAATTCTAAATATCCCCAAGGGGTGGCATGTCCAAAAACACCCTGACCCGATCTGTTAGGGGATTCGCTCAACCCTATAGGAGTAGATCACCCTCTCCAGTTTGATGATGTACTCCTTGAATTACATCTAGGAGGGTGTAAAATTGGTTTTATAATGATTGAGGTTGGTATGGGATATCCCATCATGTTATAACTTCACTCTAGATGCCCTGGATTAATGAGGATCGAGATCTCTTAGATCCACCTATGCCACTGCAACTATCTCCACAAGAGATACCCTCCTTAGATGATTCACTCTCCCTAATGAAACATTCCTTTATTTTCCTTGATCTCCCACTAATAGTTCTGACCAAATTACCCACTTCCTATAGATATGGGTATATTCCTTACCAACTTTGATCATAATTGTGAAGTAATTTTATTAGAGCGTCAGCCGATGTGACATATGCCAAAGTTGTCGAAGGACCATGGGGTGGAACTTATGGGAAACTCTTGTGTACACCCTTGGTGTTTGCTAATAAATATAGAAGAACTAGAGGACCAACCTTAGGGTTTTATAGCTTATATAACCACTGCTCAGTTCTTCATTGGACATCATCCATGATCACCCCAAATGGAGCATGGAATGGACAAAAGAAAAATTTCTACACCTCTCTGATTTTCTCTTTCACCCTGACCTGATCAAGTTTCTTAGACCAACTACTAGAGGTGTTTAACAATAATGACCAGACTTTAGTGTCTTGAGGGATGATGGGATTCATGTATTCATAGCCTCCCATGTGGGTGGTAACCATCCATACAGAAATTGGAATATCCTACACCCATGTTGTGGGGACTTCCTTTTGTTGATATGCTTCAACACATTATATAGCTTCACCAACACTAGGATGATGAGATCGACATAGTGTCCCATTCCCAATGCCACCTACATAGAAAAAGTTCTTGTAATTAACACATATGTTCATTATAGGCTGATATCAACCATCTACTGATATATTTCATGATTAATGCAGCTAGTCTGGCCTATGGGGTGTAACCCTTCACACTGTAGCCCCATTATTGATACTAGACCTCATCCAAAATTACAAAGTCCCAAGATTCCTATAATGTAGAGTTCTTGAGCACTACCTCGGCCTCTTGGGAATTTTACCTTGATAAATGTTTAATAGGATGTTAAACCAAGATTCTGGCATTGAACCTCTACTACCACTCCCATTAGTGCCCTTGAAAACACTGGTGTTTACTCTTAGTCCTCCCAGACATTATCCAAAAGAAAAAATCCATCAAGAATTCAACCATAAATGGGGACCCCATTGATGTGGTATTGTTCCCAAAATATAATTTTTACTTCCTTGTGATGAAAGTGGAACAAGTTGGTGTTAGGTGACCATCAACTCAACAACTCTGATACCAATTCTGGGTGGTGATAAATGTGTAACTCAAAGGTCCATGTTTCTTTCTATATCCTAAACCTTAAAAGCTCATACCAAATTTTTTTACATGTTTATAATATCCAATATGCCTAGAACTGTTCATTGGTGAAGTTTACACCAAGGCACAGATCCAATTCCTTCTCCCAACCAAGGTGACCATCTTCCAAACTCACCTTGAATATGCTGATATATTTAGATAGAGAAATTTTTTAAGTTGATTATTATCTATTTATTTTATTGATTGGGTTCCATAGGGTATAGAAAATAAATGCTTGTGGTTCCTTATGATATATTATTGTACAATGGATAGTCTTTTAATCTTTTGTCATCCTCTCAGTTAGGGTATAATAATTGGACAAAGGCTGGATTCTTGATTTGATTTGAAGGTTCTCTGTCATGTCCCTTTATTGTGTTGTAGCAACTTTGAAACCCTCATTGACTATTTTAATAATTTCTCTGAAAATTATCTAATCCAATATTTTTTTACATGTTATCTTAAAAATATTATCTCCAGATAATTATACCCACATAACTTCATTCATGGAAACAAATTCATAGAAGGTTTTTTTGTGTAGCATGAACACTAAGTATTTGTGTCACATGATGTTTTCAAAAGTATGAGTTTCTAAAATAGAGAGAAAAAGTTCAATATTTTTTGAGAGGCTCATAATCCCCAATAACACCCTCCTCCTATTTATAGGATATTGGTTGACTGTAGTTACACAAACTTGAGGGTCAAAGTTGATAAATTTTAGTATTTTTCCTTATAATTCAATACTCCTCATCCCTATAGCCTCCAATTTTGAGGGGGGATATTTTTTTACGGAAAAAAACATCCCCAATGAAGTAATTATAATGAAGAAAAAAAATATTCAAATAAATTATGGGAAGATTAAAGTGAATAATGGGGAAAATGAGAAGAGTTTGTGAAACTTAGGCTTCTACAAATGAACATCAGAATGTTATGAAACTAGAACTTCCACAAACATACATCAGAACATCATGAAACCTACACTTCCATGAGATCATTAATCTTCTATTAAACCTTTAACTTGATTTTTAAAAGTCCAAGAATACCCCTTTATCTACCTATTTGAATGATTAGACCTTTGGAATTCCAAACCAAATCTCCCATGTTGCACAACTTATACATTCACAAACTCATGTAACCAAGGAAGGAAATGTATTCTTGTAGGTGAGGATCCTATGTTAATTACCTCACATGATTAATTAAAAGTATTGAATTGTGTTTTAGATTAATTTCACATAACTCCCATTCCTTAAGAACATAGTTCATGCTAGAGGAACATGCTTCATGAAACTCAAGGTTTCAAATAATATTCAACTCATGAAACATAGGCCACAAACATCTAAGAGTAATACTTGTTCTAGAGAACCAATCCTCACAAAAATTTAAGTTTCTCCAAACCACCAAGTTATATAAACCTCATATCGGGTGCCTCCACTTGATGTATCCTTTAACCAAACATAGTTGTTCAAAAGTTGAGTACTCATGGACCCCATATCCACTTGACCCAAGATTACTTGTCTAAAATACATATGCCCAACTAGTGTTGTGGACCCTAATGACCAATCCCACTGCACCAAGAACAATCTAGGAAACCCCCCTTCCATTTTCTCTTAATCATGGGTACTACTATCCCCAAGACTTATATATCAATAATGGTATGTGAAGCATCTATATGTGACACTCCATAGTGAATGTTGGGAAGAAAAACACAAGTGTAAGCCCCACCAATATTCTCCCAACTCTCAAGTAGTATCTTGCTCCACCTATCAGGTGTAATCCCTAAACATGAAACAATCAAGGGAAACAAACCTAGTCCAATTAATAATCCATGATCTATGGGGTAGCTTAATGTATAATCCACACTATATCCCTTATTGTTTCCTCTTTAAAAATATGGATGTACTCAGTGAAATATGTTAGAATACAACTTACCCTACATGACAAGCGTATGATACCCTATGTGGAAAGACTAGAATGCACAGTGTGACTAGCATGTGATGCCTCAAGTAACTAGCATGAGATGAAACCAATAATTCGGGAATCCCAAAGTGTAATCCCTACACTATACCTCGTTGTTGCTTCTTTTACAATGCAATCGTCCTTACCACCCAATATTAAACTTCATGGTATTGTCCTATCACATGATCTCAAACTGTATACCTTAAACTACATGTTATTTGATTATTATTTTCTAGTGGGATATATAAGATGCATCTTTGAGGTTCAATCCCAACATCACTAGAATTCTATATTCCCCTCAGGAGGTGGTACCTCTGAAGCCTGATCATCTTCCTAGAGCATGCCAAACCCCTCACCCAAACTATCTAAATATCCACAAAAAAATCAACTATAGGGAATCCCCCACTAGATATAAAATATGTGCCTACCCATACATGATGAGTGAGTGTGGATTTTTCCCCACTGGACATAACATGTGACCGACCCATGCATGATGACCGTATATGGAAGAATCCCCACTAAAATTTAAATTATGACTCTCTCTTGTGTGATAATCCCAAGTAGTCCTATGTTATGAGCCTAAGATAACCTCATATGGTGCATCAAAAACCCATCCTTAGGTAACAATCTTAGGTAACCTCATGTAATGAGCATGTTATTCCATATGTGATGAGTATAAGAAGCCTATGTGATGAGAATATTATCTATTATCCCTTTCTTTAGGTGATGAGCCTAAATTTGTTCATCACACAAAGATCATGAGACGCCTTATGTGAAGATCATATGAATCCCATGTGATGAGAACAAGATCTCTTCACCATTACCTTAGGTGATGATCCAAATTTAATTACCCAGTGTGATGAGAATTGTATACCTCATGTGACGAGAACAAGATGACTTATGTGACGAGAATAACAATCCTATGTGTTGAGCATGATATCTCTACATCCTCCACATAAGTGATGAACTAAAGATTCATGCTTATTGCGATGAGAACAACATGCCTTTGGTGATGACCTAGGGATGCCTTAGGTGAAAACTAAGTTTCCTTATGTCACAAGTATAGGACACCTTATGTGGAAAGCATGAGTATCCTATAGTGACGAGCGAGGTTTTCCCTAGGAAATGAGCCTAGGATGCCTTTTATGATTAACATAAGTTTCTTTATATGAAGAACATGATATTACATATGTCATGAACTTAATATTCTCTATATGATGAAAATAGTATTCCGTCATGACCCGACCTGATATTTACAGATTCCTAATGAACCCAATGATGTGTAAAGAAGAACAAAGACTCGTCCTCTCTAAAAAAAGGTGTTCATTCCTCTATGGAAGCTAGTAATGTAATTAACAATTGTCTACTTATATATGAAACTAGGAATATGATTCATGAGCATGTATTAAATCCATGTGTGAGACCTAGACTAGGAAATGAGTTCTATAGAGGGATCCATGGAAAGAATGAATAAAATCCCATTATTATGTTTCGATCATGGAGATAACACCATCAACCCCTATGGTGATAGGTCTTACACCTTTGGAAAGAGGGAATGTGGGACCGATGGATCATGACTATCCAAGATATAGTTCGGTGATGGTGGTCCTGATGGAAATAATTATAAAATAGATAGATTTTGAAGAGTGATTGTCACACTGCGATGGGGAGCATCATGACATGACCATGACCCCTAAAAATAGGGTGATGACCCTTATGAGCGGACTTTTTCTGCAAATTGAAAAAGTCTTGAAAATTTCATTTTTTTCTTTTAGAAACTCAAAAGTTAAATTGGGTCATGTTGTGACCATTGATGTCACATTGTGAGGGATTGGAGTGTTTAGTCTATTTTATTTCTCTTGTGAGAGATGCGTTGTGGCATCATTAGAAGGGCCGCGCCATAGGAAGACCCAAAGGGTCATCATGTGACCTCTATTGTCATGTTTTGACCTATGTCTTGAATTTTTTTATATAAAATTAATTAGATAAATGTATTATGGTTAAAAGGATAATTCATGGGGGGTTCTTCATTCTTATAGCCACATTAACTTCTTTCACCCTACCTCTTGGGATCCCCCTTTATGAGAGATATCTCCTTTTTTCCTCAATTAATTCTTACGTAATTAAATTTGAGAGATAGCTAGAGGTAAGTTTATCACTCCCCTTTAATCCTTTCCTAGATTTTATCATTGTTCAATGGTATATTTAAAGTTATGTATGATCATTCCCTATTTTAGGGATTTTATCTAAATCATTGATTTCTCTCATTTGAGATTGGATTAGTGGAAGATATCCAACAAGTAAATACCATCACGCATTATATATGTGGTTACTAAGATATCCCTAAATAATCAGTGATTTTCTATGTGTTTCCAATGTGTGGTCATGTTGACCTAACATGTGATTGACCTAAAACATAAATAAAGGATTTATATTCTTATTACTTATGAACAAACCTCTTCTTCAACCCATGAGAAGCCCTTTAATGGATGAAAGTTTATACCTTTGGCCACCAAGTATGGTGATCCATATTTTAGAGAAAAATTGGAATTTGAAAGGAACCCCAAGGGGTCCCCTAAATAGAATGATGATATTCATGAGATATATCAGTTGAGATGCTCTTCCCCTAGGTGTGTGTTGTACATGAGATCTCAAGGTGGGAATCTCTTCCCCTCTAGTGTTATATGAGAAGATTCTAGGTAGGGAATTTATCCACCAAAAAACTTATATTATATGTGATATACCAAGTGGTGAAATCTTCCTCTAGATGATGTTAAATGGAGATATATAGAGTGGGCCACTCTTCCCCCCAATGATGTTATATTAATATATATTGGGTGGGAAGTGCATCCACCCAATTAATTATATTATATGTGATATATTGGCCGGTTCGATCTTCCCCCGATAATTTTATATAGAGATATATTGAGTGGGGTGTCTATCCTGCTAATGAATTATATTATATATGATATAATGGGTGGGATTCTCTTCCCCTCGATGATGTTATATGGAGACATAGTAGGAAGGGAATTTATACCCTCAATGACTTATATTATATGTGATATATCAATTGGGAGACTCTTACCCCCGATGATGTAAAATGGTGATATATTGGGTAGGGTGTGTATCCCCCCCAAGGACTTACATTATATGAATATATACTAGGAATGGAGGGTATCCCTATGATGAATTATTTTACATGGAGATATAATGGGAAAGGTTCATATCCCATGGTTTTTTTATTATATCACTTATATTGTTGGTGCATAATTATTTGACCCTTGTACTAGTTATGCGACTTGATCAGAGACATTAGACACTGGATGAAGTAGGTATAGATGATCCTGAGTGTCACTATGAACCTGAGGATCACTATTATTTTATTTATTTATTATTTCATTTATTATTTATTACATCACATTATCATGAAACTATATTAGATATGATAGGTTTAGAGAAACTGTTGGTCATGACCTACTAAGTTGTACTCACACCCTACTCAAGCCATGGTGGGTACCCAAGTAGACTTCATGGTTGATGGTCAGGATAAGGGTAAAGTCCCTATTATAGATGTTTGATATGTATATTTACGATATAGAATGGTATATGGGACCAAACTAGGACTCGAGACCAATTTTGTGGATTTCCCAATTTTTTTATTTTCAATACTTTTGGACTTATTATATATGATCTACCTAAAGGGGATCTTGATTGGATTTGTATTCATTATATGAATTTCAAAACATTCATTTTGATATATAATATGTTGTGTATATTGTTTCTTATAACTTTCTAGGATGTTTTTTAGCTTTATTCACCTGGATGTATATCATTTTTATTATTCTACTATTATTTTACTACTCTTATATGAGGCTATAGACTCCCTATGATGTTACACTAGAATCTCACTACTAATTGATATCCTATTTCATATGAGGATGCACACTTAAGGTACTGTAGCTCTCCATTCCAGTTACAATAGAGTAAACTAGGCCTAGGAATTTCAAAGTGGTATCATATATTTGTATTTTTCTTTTGAAGATCTATTTGGGAATGGTAGATAGGGGATATGATGTCATTGGAACTTGGTATGAATATTGTTCCTAGGAATAGATGACCCATGGATTAATTAAGTCTAAGTTTCTAAGAATATTATTGTTATTATTGTTTTTAGCTTTTATTGTTGATCTAATTCACTTAGTGTGATGTACTTTTATTTTTGGATTTATGATTTATGAGATTTATCTCTTGGAATATGGTGGAAAGAGGGTGTGTGTTCATGTTTCATATTAGGCATTCAAGATTCACTTTTCATTCATGTTCTTTCCTATTATTGGTTACCTTGGTTATGATATGGGGGGAAATTTTTTGAAGTGTTAGTAGAAACTTATATGGAATTTTCCTATATAAATTAATAGTGAAATATCATCTAATTTTTTTAAATGTTTTAAACATTCTAACCATGGTTTATTATCCCTTTTATTATATAGTTCCAGTTAAATTAAATTCTAGTTGAAAATTATAATGTTTTTTCTATATAACTTGTAATTGAAATTATATTTAACTGAACCACAACTATGATATACTTGTAAAATTAAAATGAAAAGAGATAATGTGAATCCTATATATAGATGATGATGAACCTGAGTATGGATAGATGAGGCTAGAGAGAATGTTTAGATTGTGAAACCTTAGGATACAATGTGTGTAGGATATTGGGTTGTTATACCAATCATTTATTTCCCTAAACTGTGATATTAATAGTTGTAATATAAATGTATTTTGAGCTATGTGATTTTAGTTTTAGAGAGATAACTCCACAATGACCTCTAATGAAGTGATAGGAGGATGGGGGTAGGCATTCCCCATCTATAGTTGGCTTAGATCCCCCATTCTACTAGGATCAATGATGAATATAAACTATGTGAAAGATTGATATAAGTTATGAAATATATGGGGAGGGAGGCCCCATAGTCTTCATCTTACATGTCAGAGATGACATGAGAGTTCTAGAAATAATGGTTGACATTGTTTATGGGTTTAGGTGGCCCCTAGGTAGACAATGTCTAGGTGGAGCCTATTCAAGAAATTTTTTACCACCTCGATACACCTCCCAAGAGGTTGGTGAAGTTGGTAGTTTATATGTTTTGAGGATCAATAAATATTTTGTGGGATATTTCAGTCTAGGAAGGACAACACGTTGGGTTATCCTGGAAGGACATTCAGGTCTAGTTTTTATCACTTCTTTTCAAATACTCTGAGGGTAAATAGGGCCTAGGATTTTATTCACCTCACATAAGGAGGTATGAAGTTATGGAGTATTCTATTCATTTCACTAATTTATATTGATTTTCCCCAATGTTATATGGGGATGTTTTTCCCTGAGTGAGATGTTTTTAGGATGGTATTAGGTATGAAATATAGGTGTAGGTGAATAATTTTTGTGTACCTACTTTTTCCGAGGTCATGAATCATACCCTCATCACCAATTAGAACTTGAATGAAAACATAGTCTCAGAAAAAATAGATTATACTACAGAGGTTAGTAGCAGATCCTTAGGCACTAGGAAGTGTGGATTTGATGATTCATGTAAAGGCAGTGGTGAACATGGTAGCTAGAGTGGTGACCCATTTCTTCCTCCTTGAGGAGATAATGCTACAAAGTGCCAACAGTGTAGAAGGTTCGGCCATATTTCTTCTCAGTGTCTCCAAACATTAGTTTAGTTTCACTTATATAGGGATATGCAAAACCTATTGTGTTATTGTAGAAGTTATTAGTAGGAATCAAGTAGTAGGGGATTCATACTGATGTAGTGTTTAAGAGAAGGTTTGGGTATGCCACTGCATGTGGGTAGCTAGAATTATACTGGTAGTTTGGGTTAGGGTGGAGGATGTAGTTCCTAGTGATAGGAGAAATAGTAGAAAAATGGAATTATAAACCAGGGGATCCAGGAATGAGCATAAGGCCAAGGTATAATATATTTTCATCCTGTTGAGACTACTCCTACCAACCATGATTCCTGACTATATATGGTTCAAGGTATGATTATAGTGGCTTCCACTTTAGAATATTCTTTATTCGATATATGAGTATCACATTATTTTATATTTTCTCAGTTTTTTGATAGATTATGGCTATCCATAAAGTTTCTATATGGGGTGATATCAATTGACACACTCTTATAAGTGTAATATAAGGGAATTCTTATGTGTCAAGATTGTACTATATTTATCAGTGGCTATAGATTACTTTGGGATTTATTTGTGTTATTGATTGAAATATTTTATGTGATTATTGGGATGGATTAGGTAGTTCAGTTATCATTAATAGGAATTATTTACATCAACCTAGGGCAGTGATTATTTTTATATTGGAGAGTGGGACATACAGGTAGGTCATGTAGGTCCTAGACATCATCAACTATGTGGTATCAAAACCTAGGTTACTATTATTGTTTTGGATAATGAGGATATACATCAGGAATTATTTCCTCATATGGTGCACTAATATTAGTTTTTTTCTCTAAGTACTTCTTGGGATTTCCATGTGATAGAGAGCTCGAGTTTATGATTAATATCTTACTAGGTATAGAGACTTTATGTATTCCACATTATAAGATAAATCATAAGGATATTAAAGAGATAAAGTATCATTAAGAAGATATGGAGGTTAAGGGGTTCACATGGCTGAGTGTTGTATTGGTGTAGCCTGATCCTCTTTTGGATGATGTTGGGCCAAATTCCTGTGGTCCATACCACGCATCAGGATATAACTACATGGGTTGAGCTTACCATGGACTTCCAATCACCTAACACTATAACATCTTGTACTTGGGTGTCCACAACACCATAATGATATAAAATTCTATACACCTTACACTATATCACAATATAATTTTTGCGTGGTTGGTGGAATAGTTTTTTATCTTCTTTATTAAACCATTTTAGGCTAGGGTTTCTTTGTGATTAAAACTTTGAAATACCCCCAATAATTCCCCCCGAATTATAGTGATATTTATGCCTCGCCATGGACATAGGGATTATTCTCAAACCTCATAAATCTATATGTTTATGTTCTTATTATTCTTATTTTATTCTTCATTTTATTCATCTACAAACATATTCTATTGCTGCGACTCTCAGTGTTTCTGTAAAACTGAGTGCATCCCCTTGGGTTTCCCCATTCTTATTCTCTAGAAATATAGATGATTCCTTATGTTTATGTGTAGATTATCAAATGTTGAACCAAACTATGGTCAAGAAATGATATAAACATCCATGTATTAGTGATTTATTCAATTATCTTTAAGGATATAGAGTGTTCTCTAAGATATTCTCGAGACCAATCTATCATTAGCTAAGGGTGAGGCATTCTTACGTGCCCCACACCACTTTTTGGAGTAGTTATGGCCTATATGAGTACTTGGTGATGTTTTTTAGTTTGATTAACACATGGGTTGTGTTTATAGTCCTGGTGAGGTGAGTTTTCCATCCTTATTTGGAAACTTTTATGGTCATATTTTTTAATGAAATCTTCATGCACGTTCAGTCATGAGAGGAGAATGAAAAACTTTTGGATATCATTTTGAATACACTTAGGGAGAATTAGTTATACAAAGCACTCAAACTATTAGTTTTGGATCAATAAGGTATACTTATTGGGTTATATGATATCACAGGATAGTGTATCAGTGGACTCTATGAAGGTCAAGGCTATAGTCTCTTTAGGGAGGCCCAAAAACATTTTTTTATATAATTATATTTTCGGGACAAGTTGGTTATTAATAAAGGTTTATCTAGGAATTTTACAAATTGATAGTATTGATGAAAACCCATCCAAGAAAGGTGTAATGTTTCTATGGTCAAATTCTAGTGAGAAATACTTTCGAGAGATGAAAGAGCGATTGATGTCTACACCGATTTTGACCATTCTTGAGCTGGGTAAGAAGCATACTCTATATTGTGATGCATCAAGAGTTTGGGTCAGAGAAGTTATAATATAGTAGGGTTAGACAATTTCTTATGGGTGTAAATAGTTGAGTCCACATGGGAGGAACTAACAGAAACATGACCTTGAGTTGTTAGTTGTGGTGTACGCATTGAGATTTTGGTTGTACTATCTTTTGGGTGAGAGGTTTGTGATATAAATTGAACAAAAAAGTTTGAAATATATTTTCTCATAGTGTGACTTGAACCATTAGAAGAAAATGTGGGTTGAGTACTTGTGACTGTTTGAATTTGAGGTGAAATTTTTCCCAAGGAATGTGAATGTTGTGGTTGATGCATATAGAAGGAATACCTAGGCTTAGTTAGTGTAAGAGTTGAGTAGTTAGTAGATGATAATGGACATCTTCATAGATATGTGACTCAAATTTTAGGAGTATCAAAATTGAGCATAATTTATGTTCTTATCTAACACTTCCTTACTCCTCATTAGGGTGAAAATGAGTCAACTATCATATTAAAATTTTATGTTCATGTGGAACAATATATATATCAGGGAGAAACCATCAGAAAAGTCTCTTGATGATGATGAGACTTTATTTTTGAGGTCATGTTTTGGTCCCTATAAGAATACTTGAGGATATGATGAGGGACTCATATGCCTCGAGGTGGGTGGTACATCTTCTTTTTGACAAGATATACCATAATATACAAGGATAGTATTAGTATCCTAGGATGAATAGGGATATTATTAGTTTTGTTACACAATTACCCACTTATCAATAGGTGAAGGCTGAGCACCAGTAACCCACTGGTCTTCTTTAGCCAACACCTATTCTCTGGTGGAAGTGGGATGTTTTGACTATGGAATTAATGCTGAGGTTGTTGAGAATCCCACATGGTAGTGATGTGGTGTGGGTTATTGTGGACCAGTTGACCAATGTTGTACATTTTATACCAATACAATAGACTTTATATATTGATGATATGAGAAATATTTATGTATAAGAGAAATTACTTCAACATGGGGTACCTCAGAGTATCATCTCAATTAAGGATTTCTGTTTTACATCATGAATCTAGTGAGGATTACAGAAGGTTCTTAACATGTAGGCTGACCCACTAACTACTTACCATCCTCATATAGATGGACAGTCTGAGCATACCATTCAGATATTGAAATAATTTTTTTTGAAATGTGTCTAGGATTTTAAAGGATCTTTGGAGAACTATTTAGAGGTTATAGAGTTCTCATACAATAATAGTTATATAGAATTGATTCAGATGGATTCTTTTGAGGAGTTATATGGTAGGCCATGTCATGTGTCTCTATATTGGATATTGGTTGGGTAGTCAATGATTATCGTGGTGAGTCACATGCAGAAGACAATAGAGTATATCTTGTTTTTAAGAAGTGATTGGAGATTTCTTAGAGAAATCATAGGTCATATGTCAACTGATGATGTATTACTCTAAATTTTGACATAGGATATTGGACATTCTTATGAGTTTCACCTAGATTTATACATTTTAGTATTTTTAGGTAGTGGAATTTATTACCCAAGTATGTGGGAACATTTGATATTGTTGAGAGAATTGTTATGATGGCATACTGATTGGCTCTTCCTGAACATTACAGTGCTATGCATAATTTATTTCATATATCATAACTTAAAAAATATTATTCTAATCATTCTCTTGTGATTAGTACCAATTTTTTCAAGATCAAGGAATGCCTGATTTTAGGAGTATCTAGTTTAGATCATGGATTGGAGTAAGAAGACTCTATAAAAGAAGATGATTTATCAAGTACAATTATAGTGGAATTACATGAATATCTAGGATAAAATGTGGGATAAAGAGTATGACATGCAGGTTAAGTGTAAAAATTTATTCACTGATGAGTCATAATAATAATCAGGAATTAATCTTAAGGATAAGAATCTATATAGAGGGGTGGTTATAGTACCCAAGAACTTTTTAAGGTACGACCCTATTTAATTTTTTCCCCAAATATCATTAATTTTTATAGTTTAGAAATGTTTGCAATATTGTTGGGGGATTTATATTTATCCTAGGGGCTGGTCAGGGTTTTGAGGTTGAAAAATATATTAAGGGATGTAAACTTCTATATAGACACCATCACACAACAATGAGAATGAGTTTTTCTATGATGGGTGCCCAGTGGAATTATTTTTCCTAATTCAGGGAAGGGAATGTTATAATAAAGGGATTCATAGAATGGAAATCAATTAATAGGAGTAAACCTCCAACTGAATGAAAATTAATTTTTTATTAACATAACCCCCTTTTAAGGACTAAGGGGGAACCTAACATGACATCAAATAATTAAAGACAAAAAATCGTTCCCCAATGGACCAAAATCCATAAACAACCCAAATCAAGTCAACAAAGAAAATACTCTCCCTAGTATCAATAACGTTAAGTCCAACT
The DNA here is from genome assembly GCA_963277665.1 of Viscum album. Taxonomy (NCBI): domain Eukaryota; kingdom Viridiplantae; phylum Streptophyta; class Magnoliopsida; order Santalales; family Viscaceae; genus Viscum; species Viscum album. The sequence continues at coordinate 280,420,587 of OY728127.1, forward strand.
TCCACCTTCTCATTACTGCCCAGTTAGATATATTGTACAAAGATTCATGGGACTAGTACCAATGGAAATTTATATACCCTCTCAAACATCCAAATTCGGATAGCAATGGTCTCGTGAAAACTAACTACTCTGAACCTCATTTGGAGAAGACCCTTGAAGAAGGTCTAGTTTCATAATCCCTTGAACTGTAGAACAGAAGACATATAATAGAATCATACCATCATGAAATCCATTCATTTAGGAAAAAAAGAAAAATTCAGAAAAACATCACTGACAAAGAACCAAAATCCACTACCTGAAGAAATCCCCAAATCCGAAGCCACCACACAGAAAGATTGATGAAGCATTAAACCCAAATTGAAAATTGATGAAGATCATATGAAAGAGGAAAACTGTGGAAGAAATCCAAGAACATAGTGAACCCGAAGCCATGCCATGCTAGATTAGAGATCCTTCACGAAGGAACGAACCCCATGTCGGAGCTGACCAATCAGATCTGACGCCTCGCTGGAAGCCGAGCCGACCAGAACACCAATGCCGAAAAACCTATCCAAAAGTGCCACGTCCCTCACAGTCATGATGAAGCCAAAATCCATCCTAAACCTACAGATCCACTGGTGCCGAACCAATGGAACCAGATCCAAAACACATCCAAAACAATAGAACACAACCCTTACAAATAGGAAACTAAACATTACGAGTAGAATTTTCCATGAATTAGAAAAGCAAAAACCCTTAAGTTTTTCCTTTAATAAATTCAAGAGGGAAGGTGCGTCATGTTGTGACCATAGGAGTTATTACATGATGTCTTGGAGTGTTTGTTATCTTTGATTCTACCTAGGAAAGACGTGTCGTGTTATAAATAGAAGGACCACACCATAAGGAGACCCTATAGGGTTATCATGTATCAACCTCTATGATCACATTATGACCTATGAATTTGAAAGTTTTTAAATAAATTCAATTAAATAAATGTTTTAAGGTTAAATAGATAATTAGTTGTGGTTTTATTATTCTTATAGCCACACAACCTTCCTCCACCCTACCTTTTAAGTTCCTCCTTTCCGAGTGAGATCACCTTCATTCCTAAATGAATTTAAGTTTTATTCTATATGAGAGATAACTAGAGGTAAGTATAACATTCCTATTCAATATTTTATTTGATTATATCATTTTTAATGGTCTTATGATAGTTATATCCATTTATTCCCTATTTTAGAGATATCATCCGAATAACTGATTTCTCTCAATTGATCTCAGATTAGTGGTCGATATTCAATGAGTAGCTAATTTTGAGAATAATTTATATTACATATTGATTCCAATTTTAGATACCTATATTAATGTTTTGATATACTTTTGTTTTGAATCATTCTTGGGTTTTTTTATGATTTTTAAGAAATTTTAGACTTTTTTGGGCATGTGTCTGGTTATGCCAAATCATGTGACATTACAGAAAAACCATGTGAATTATGGTGTTTTAGGATAGTTTATTTTTTCATAGTTGGAAAATATTTAGAAAAAATGTGTGGTTTATCTAGTGTATAGAATTGGGAACATATTTAGGACATAGTTTACCAAACCATACAATCAAACCATACAACACAATTAATCTGAAAATTAATTTTGAACCTGAAATGATTCCCATTGACCTAATTATTTCTCATATAGACTAGGATCTCAAACCTAGTGATTAATATTAGATATTTTGATGATTAAAACCCTTATGAAGAGTTGTTATGATAGATCTTGAGGCATTGGATCTAGGAAACTCAAGTTAGGAGACCGTTATTCCTTATTCTTAATCATTCTTTTAGACATCCTATATTTTTCTAGAAAGTAACCATAGATTGATGATGTTATGGATATATATGGAATGTGTCATGATATAATAGGGTTTATTATAGATTCATTGTGAAAAAGGAAAGTATATACTAGATCTACTAAGATCTTTATGTTCTTCTTTGGGATTATCATGGTAAGCAGTTTCTCTTGGATCCATTGATCTTGACTAAAAATTATATTTTTTGAGTTCAGGTTAGATGATTGGGTTTTCATAAGTTATAGATATTATTTTCTTATGAGGATAATCTATTCCTCTTTGAGTATTGATCCCATTTGTTTATTAGTAATACCAATTATTTTAGGTTTGTTGTTTCATGAAAATCATTTTTTTATGAACTATGTTTTCTTTCTCATTTTAAATTAGTTTTTCCAAATTTCTTAATGGAATAATTTATGATTATTTAAATGGGACAGTTTGGGATTCCTTTGTAAAATGGATTTATACTTTGGTATTGTTGATGAAAATGGATTTCAATGCATGATTTATTGTGTATTTGGAAGCTTTATGATTTACGTGTGATATTATCTTAAAATGATTTAATCCATGAAAATGAAAGCCTCCAAATTTGGGATGTTTATGAAATTTAAATCCTCAAAGTGTGGGAAATGGAACATGGTAACCTAGGGTACTTTTGAGGGGGATATATTGGGATAAGAATTCTAGAATGGTTTATGACTACCTATCATGGATTTATGCTACAACTCTAACAAAACTATGTTATGACTGCGTTCTCACTTGTTGGGTTGTTCTCTTATCCCTAGTCCCATTGTTCTATGGATTTATGTAGACATATTAAACTATTTAATAAGGTGTGAGGATCCTAGATAACATGTACCAAATGTATCATAGGGTTAGTTTCCATTTTCCTCCATTTTGAAATGGTTATTTATGATTTCTTTGAAAATTGGTTTATTTGGTAATGTTTTATAAAATTCTATAAAAGGGTGAATTTAAATGTTTCTTTAAACTATGAAAAAACTATATTTCATGACTTTATTTTATTCAAATGAGAATAATTAGTTAATTTAATAATGTAATATTATAAAATACTTGGTTGGATATTACTGGTATGGTTTTTATCACACCCTATGCATACCTTTGGGTGTGTGTACATCTTGTTTTACCTGATACAAGTAAAGACAAGGCATCACATGGTGGTGATAGGTATCCATGCTAGTGGGGTGTGGGAGTTTATAGGTAACATGGTGGGACATTTACCCATATATTTCATAGATATGTATTGTCTATTATTTTATGTACTTTGATTCATCTATTTGAGATTTGGAACTTTTATTTTCCTTAAACTCTTTATCTTCCACTATTTGACTTTGTTTTAGAATGTTGTCCTTATTTAATATATTTCATCTACTGATCATTTGTTTTATTGTGGAAAAATCACCCCAAAGGTAGTTCTTAATTTCTAGGCGCTTGTCCTTAACCTGTGGGGATTGGGAATTCCCTACGGTCCTTGCCACAATCCATCTCATGTATCCGGTTTAGGGATGACCCAGGTTGGTTCATGAAAAATTAGTATCAAATGTGGGTATTTGTCTATGGTATTCATTTCTTGGGGTGTTTTGGTAGATAAGAGATAGGATTATTAGGACTTAACAGGTGGGTTACGAGTGAAATCATAGCCATATCTCATCATAATGAGACTTTAGTTTCTATAGTATATTGGGAAGTGTGTCTCTCATGTTAAGTTTTTATCTTATATCAGTTCTTTTCTTATGTTATCTTGGTTCAAACTATGATTGATCATCTGTTTGAAAGTATCTTATTTCTTTGATTTAGTACCATTACCCCTAGAAGGCTTACTATAACCCCTTAAGAAGGTTTTGTGGATGATGTTATGTGAGGAAACCCTCAAGTCGATCAAAATCTTCTTGAAGAGGTAGTGTGAGAAACCTATTTCCTGGATAATGGTGTTTTACTTTCCCAATTTAATTATTATTAAGTGAAACCTGGGATTGGATGAGATAAAGATTAATCCTAAGAGTATCTCTAATATAAACCAACATACTTCCAAGGAATTAATGATCCTTATAAATTGGAGGACAGGTTGGATAAGATCAATTAGATTTTATACTTTTCAGAAACATTAGATTCTATCAAAGTGAAATGAACCACATTTAAGCGCAAAGGCCCTAACAAGAGATGGTGGGGAATATTGGTCTAGGAAGAAAACATAAAGGTTTGGAGTGGAAAGACTTTAAGACCATAATTTTCTACCAGTTTTTTCCAAGAATCATTGATGATGCCTAAATCTATGAAGTTCCTCACCCTTCAACATGGTGACAAGACTATAATGGAATATTTCAATTATTTAATTGAACTGGTTTATTTCTCACCCAAGATTGTATCAAAATATTAGTCGGAGGATGATAGGTTTCAAATGGGATATTAAATATCAAGTTTTTATTCAAAATCCTACCACATATTATGAGGTTATAGATAGAGCCATGATGGTAGAAATTAGCATGTAAGACAAGTTAGTTCTAGTTAGGATTCCTCTTTCTCCTAGGGGTGGTATCAATATCTTATCACAAAAGAAGGGGAAGTGTAATGAGATTCACAAGGGTGGTTACAATGGCTCCCACCAGTTGAATTATACAATATCTTCAGTAGTATCTTGTAGTGGACCTGCTAGTGTGGAAAGATATGGCATGTGATACATACTTTTACCACACATCCTAAAATCTATAATTCATTTTGACACCAAGGACATTTATAGATTTTATGTCAGGCACTTTCTACTCCACATTATGGAACAAGATCATCATCACATAAAGGGTTGGTGGTGTAGTTATATGCTTTAAATACAAGAGGGTTTTATCCATATATCTTTTGAACTTAGTAGTTTCACATATTGGTAGTGTCTGCAGTGGAAGTTGATGTGAGACCTCTGACTCTGATAGGTACTATCTTTATTTCCTTGCCTTTAGAAACCAGTTTATTTGATACTGGTACCTCTCATTAGTTTATATTAGTCTGATTTTTGAACCATTTAAAATATCTAATGGCACTCATGTCCTTTGTTATGGAGCAGCGATGCCTCTTAAAAATAAGGATCATATTTTCTAATGTCTCTCGTGCTCTCTTTTGATATCAGAAGTCATGTTATTTTTGGATTTTAATGTTCTAGAATTATATCTCATTAATGTTATCATTGGGATGGATTGGTTAGTTTTATATAAAGTATAGATTGATTGTTATCATCAGTGGGTGTTCTTTACAACCTATGATGGTATCTCCCATGTTCTTCAAGTAGAGTGGTATCCCAGATCTAGTCAAGTGGGACCTCCTCTACCAGAACATGGAAAATTGATTCCCACTTTCATAGTTGAACTTGGGGAAGAAACTTTGGGTTGTGATCTTCCTTTAGTGGTTAAGTAATTTGTTGAAGTATTTCTAGCCAATTTCTCTAGTCTACCTCTAGAGAGGGAAGTTGAGTTTTTGATTGATTTGGTATTGATAACTAAGTTGATACCCATTCCTTCATACCATATGGATTCAGAAGAATTGAAGGAATTGAAGCTTCAAATGTATAATCAAAATCTAAAGTATTTATTTATCCTAGTGTATCACCTTGGGTAGCCCCTATGCTCTTCTCCAAAATGGTTGATGGGACTCTCTATTTGTGTGTTGATTTATAGAATCTCAACTAGGTAAAAATTAAGAATAAGTACCCTTTTCACCACATAATTAACTTGTTCGATAAATTAAAGGGAGAAAATTCATTCTCAAAAATCAACCTTCAATATTGATATCATCAGCATAAAATTAATAAGTAGGATATTCTAAATACTTAATTATAGAGTAGGTGTAGCCACTTTTAATATCTTGTGATTCCGTTTGGTATGACTAATTCTCCAAATATTTTCATGGCCCCGATGAATCAAATTTTCCACCAATACCTTTATTCATTTTTCATGGTATTAATGGATAAAATTTTTGTTTAGTTGAGAACCGAATAAGATAATGAGCATCACTTGAAATATTTTCTAATAATTTTAGAGATCACCAAATTTATTCAAAGTTATATAAATTCCATTTCTGTATTTAAGAAGTTATGTTATTAAGACATGTGGTTTTGAAACATGGAATCTTAGTTGGTCTGGAGAAGGTGAAATCTATATTTTCGTGGGAGTATTAATGAAATAACTATGATATTTGAAGCTTATTGGGGTTGACAGGATATCATTGATGGTTTGTAAATGACTTCACAAATATTTCATCTCTATTGAATGATATTAATAGGAAAGGGGTAAAGTTTATATGGGATTTAAGTGTCAGAATTAATTTTATGAATTGAAGAAACATATGATATCAAAAACTATTTTGATTTTACTAAAATAAGTAAAGGGAAATGTGGTGTTTTTTTATGCCCCATACATTGTATTGAGTTAGGTTCTTATGCATAATGATTATGTAGTAGTATACTAATCTCATCAGTTTTGAACACATGAGAATAATTACACCACCCATGATTTAGAACATAGAGAAGTTATGCATTCTATTAATAGTTGGAGAGATTACCTCTTTGAAAAAATGTTCACTATTTATTATAACCATAAGAATTAAAGTTACATATTTTATAAAAATGACATGAAACTTAGAAATATGTGATGGGTAAAGTATCTATAGCCACTTGACTTTGAATTTTATTATACCCTAGAAAAGGGGAATTTTGTTGCAGATTTTATAAGTATAATTTTATCTTTTCAAGTAGTGATGAAATCAAAATATGAATGAAATATCGTGAGACTCTTTTCCTAGATGCACCAAGATGCGATATAGGAAGAGTGTAGTACTGTTCTGACTAGTGCTTACTTGAAATTATCTATTATCAAGTTTATTTTTCAGAAGAAATAACTATTTGAAGAGTTAAGGATTATTATGTTCTCTTTATATGGTGGGGATACCATTTTCAAGTGGCCTCTCTCCATTGAATCATTTCTTTTCTTTAGAAATTAGCATTTCATTCCATCATTTGTGAGGAATTTTATGGTGGAAAGTTTTCTTATTTTTGATGGGTTGTTCATCCTAGTATAAAAAAGATGTATTATGACATGAAGCATTAGTTTTGGTGGCCAGGTTTGAAATGCAATATAGATAAATTTGTGACTCATTATTATACCTATAAATAGATTAAAACTTAACACCAAAAGACTCTTGGATTAATTCATCCTATCTTGACACCCATCTGAAAATGGGATGACATATCCATTGATTTCATTGTTGGGATACCATAGTCTTCACGAGGGAAGAATTATATATGGGTTTTTATTGATCAACTAACCAATTCATCTCATTTAATTCCTATTTGATACATCACCACAATTTAGGATTTTTGAAATCTATAAATTTAGGATATCATGAGGTTACATGGGGTTCTATATACTATTATTTTACATTGGGACCCTGATTTACCTCTTAGTTTTGGAAAGGAATCTAGGAAGTGATGAGTTCTCAAGTTAAATTGATCATGAATTACTATCCTCAGATAAATGGATAGATAGAGAGATCAATTCATATTTTGGATGATATGATCCAATCTTATATCATAGACTTTGGAGGATATTGGGGCAGCATTTTAGGGCTGGTTGAGTTTTATTATAATAATAGCTACTACTCATTGATCAGAATGAATGACTTTGAGGATTTGTATAGTTATCCATGTAATTCACATATTTTTTGGTTTGAGTTGGGTGAAATTTCTATTATGGTTCTGATAATTATTTAGGAGACGTAGTAGAATATTTATATTATTCATCAATAACATGAGAAAGATTAGATTCAGAATAAATATTATATGAATTTTTAGTTCCATCCTCTATAATTTTTGATAGGTGACCAGGTGTTCTTGAAAGTTTCACCTTGGTTGGGTAATCGTTGTCTTGGGAAGCAAGAGAAATTAGTTATGAGATATGTGGGACCTTTTGATATCACTAAGTGTATTTGAAAATTGAATTATAAGTTAGGATTACTATATTAGTTTAATTCTATTCATGATATTTTCCATGTGTCTCAACTTAATAAATATCATCTCGATCCATCTCATGTTATGAATTAGGAAGAGTTTGAATTGGAAACAGATATGTCAGTAGCTAAATGATCAGTTCAGATTATTGATTCTTAGGAAAAGATTATTTTTAGAAATTCTATTTCATTAGTCCCGATCTTGTGGAAACATAGAACTAATTCTCATGAGATGTGGGAATGGGAATCAATGATGATGGAGTAATTAACCCATATTTTCTTTCATTAATATTAATTGGAATGACTTTTTGGTGATAAAAAGTGATATGATAGGGAGAATTATTATATACCAATGTCACTTTCATGTATCTATATTAATTTTTTGATATAATTTTTTTGGAACCATTATTAGGTCATTATTGTTGATTTTTGGTAAATTTTGGAGTTTTCTAGGCATGTGTATGGTTTGCGCAAGGTTATCCCAAACCATGTGGCATTCTCAGGGAACCGTGTGGATTTTGGTGATTTTAGATATTATTATTTTGAATATTTGATTCATTTTTATCCATATCTTGTGACTTATCTAGTGTATATAACTAGGCACATGGTTGGAACACAATTTACTAAATAGTGTGGCCAAACCATATGATGGGAATTAATTAATTTCAAAATTGTTTTTTGAACCCTAAACATCTCTCACCAAACAAATTATTATGATTTTAACCTTGGATCTCAACCCTAGGGATTCCTCTTAAATATTTTGGTGATCCTAACCCTTCCAAAGAGAGATTCTGATAGATCTTAAGGTGTTGTATCTAGGAAAATCAATGTAAGAGCATGTTATTCATTTTTATTCATCATTATTCTAGATCAACTCTCATTTTATTGAAAGGAACCATATATCAATGATGTTATAGATAGAAATACAGGTTGTTTCATGATCTAATGGGGTTTATTATAGATTCATTGTGAGAAAGGAAGGTCGAGATTGGAGATACCTGGATATTTTCATGCTTCTTCCAGAATTGTCATAGTAAGTGGTTTATCTTGGATTTTTTGATCATGGTATTATTGAATTCGGTGAGATGATCAAGTTTTCATAGTTTAGGGTTTTTATTTTCTTCTTAATATCCTTTTTCCTCTAGGTATGTTGATCCTAGTCAGTTTTTCCATATACTAAGTGTTTTAGGTAGGCAGTTTCATGAAAATACTTTTATTTATGAACCATTATTTCTTTTTCATTTTAAATTGGGTTTTCTAAACTACTTAATAGTATTATTTATGATTCTTGAAATGTGATGGTTTGGGATTATTTTCTAAAATGGATTTCCCCTTTGGTATTGTTGATTAAAATGGATTTCAAATCATTTTTTATAGTGAGTATGGGAAGTTTGATGATTAATGTCTGATATTACCTTGAAATGATTTATGTTGGGAAAATGAAAGCCACCAAGTGTGGGTTGTATGTAAAATTTAAAGCCTCTAAGTGTGGGATATGGCACATGGGAACCTGGGGAACTTAGGATAGAGATATATTGGTATAGTAATGATAGGTTGGTTTATGGATAACTAGAATGGATTTATGTTACAATTATAACTAAACTATTTTATGATAGGGGGTTCACTTGTTGGGGTGTTATAATATCCCTAAGCTTATTGCTCTAAGGATTTATGTGAACAACATCATCTGTTCACTGATTTGTGAGGATCCTTTCTAACCTAGAACTAATAGATCCTAGGAATCAGTTTTCATGTTGATATATTTGAAATTTTTATTGATGCATTATTTGAAAAGTTTTTTATTTGGTAATGACTTATAAAATTCAATAAAAGGGTGAATTTCCATGTTTTATATTAAATAGTGAATAAAACTACATTTCATGCCTTTATTTTTTTTTTCAAATGAACACAATTAGTTTATTAAATAATTATTTTGAAAAAATTGGTAGGATCTTATTGGGATTGTTATTGTCACACCCTTCAAATACCTTTGGGTGTGTGTAGATCTTGTTTTATTTGGTGAAAATAAAGGCAAGGCACCACATGGTGGAAGAAGGTATCCATGTTAGTGGAGCATGGGAGTTAAAAGGTGACATGATGGGATATTGAACTGTATATCACATGGATATGGATTTTCTATTATTTTATGTACTTAAATTCATATGTTTGGGATTTAGAACAAGTTTTTTCCTTACACACATTATCTTCCACTATCTGACATTATATTTCCATGTTGTATTTCTTTTATATATTACATCTTTTTATTGTTTGGTTTATTGTGGGTAAAATCATTCCCAAATGTAGTTCATGAAACCAAACCACTTGTCTATAGCTTATGGGGATAAATAACTCCCTTCATACCTTTCCACATGCCAGATTAGGTGTCTTGTTTAGGGATGAATCAGGCTAGTTTAGGAAAAGTCAGGTGTTCTATAAGCTATCCCTAAAGTGTAATTTCATTACAATATTCTTATTATTACTGTTTTGATGCTGAAATACACATTTCATGGGAGATATTGGGGATAAAACCACTAGTTTGGAGTGAATTTGGGTTAAAAAATTCAAAAATATATATAAAGATCTATGTTCATGAAGGTAAAAGACTTCATGAATGGGTGAAACTTCACAAAAGTTTCTAGGTGGCCATGAACGCTGAAGCAATAAATTATTCATAGTATGTTTCCATTCACAGAGCTTCCTACCCCAATGTAAAACCATTGAGAAATGTATTTATGAGGTTTTAAACTTCATGAAATGGACATCACCACTTTCTCCATGCCTATAAATACCCCCAATATCCTACTTCTCTAGGGATGTGACCTTTAGAATATAACATCCTGGTTTTTTGAATGGGTCATTTTTCTAGGTAAATTTGAATTTTTGAGTTGGTGGTTGGACCAAACATTTTTATTGATATTTAGAACCTCATTTCAAGAGTTTTTTTAACTGAAGATATTTTTTTTGGCGTTGTCTATGTTTTGGTGGAAGTCTTTGGGTTTTGGGAAAACACCGGTGGAAAGGTGGGAAACCTATGATGCTAAAATATGTTGTAGGACAATTACACAGTGTGTAATAATTTTATTTCATGAGTTTTCAAGGAATACTAGTGAAAAACCTAAATTTACATTTTATTTAATTAATCAAATGACATGTAAATTCCCATGGAAGTTTTTTTAGAAGATGTGGGAAGGGGGCATGGCCCCCTTTTTTTGATGCATAGTAGGGGAAGTGACTAACTCACATGCCTCTCCCCTTCGACCCAGGGATCTTGATTTTTCCACTATCCAAGCTTCAATATTTAATCTATTGGTGGCTACATATTCATCTCGATAAGGCTTTAGATACTCTAGAATTTTTTCTATTTTTTGTCACACCATATAGAGCACTAAATTCATGTGAGATGATTTACTCTATTTTTAGGGATTTCATCTAAAATGAAAATTTCTACAGATTTATCTTGAGTCAAGAGATATTATCATACGAGCGATTGTCTACCAAAATGAGGTAGGTGTTTTTTAACTTTCTCATGATTTCTATCATGTTTTGGGGGTGAGGATTTGAACATGCCATTGGGTAGTTAGAGAGAGACACTAATTAATTGACTCCTTACTTTTAAATTATTAAATGGATACTATGGGATGCCTATAGACATTAACTATCCATGTTGTTATGTGAAATTCTAGGATGGAGGCTTCCTACCTTGGGAATATTAGGCTGGGGTGTTGTTTTATTTAAATTGAATTGTTATATTAGATGTGATGAGTTCTATGGGAACATGATGGGTGAAGCCCAAGGAATGAGATGGTGTTGACCATTTGGATGAGGTGATGTAGTTCATCAGGATGGTCTTGGACCAGATACTTTGGCTGATATTGATCAGTGGTTGGTAGGCATGGTCATCGGATTGAGGCGACAAGGTTTTCATGATTGAGGGAATCGCTCGAGACTATGAGATGGTGTTGACCATCTGGTTAAGAGAAACAGTCATAGGGGATGAGGTGCAGTATTGGTGTATCTTAGGTACTATTTTAGTGATTTCCACTCACCATGATTGGATGAAATTCCATTGGAGTCATGTTCACATAGATAAGACTCAGATGATGAGGTGGTGCTGACCACTTTTGTGGGTAGAGGCCTTTGTTAGATGCGACTTAGGATGGTGTTTAACATTAGTATATTTGGAGGTGATTTCCATATAAATTCCCATGGATGGTGAGGATCCATTAGCTAATGATTTTAAGACCATAGGTTGGGGGATAAGGCTCACCATATATTGAGGCTATTGGACTGGGACTATTTGGGAGGATGAATATATTGGTTCCTTAGGACATTGGCAATTGAGCCACTGATGTTTATTATTTGGTGGAAAGACAATGATGTGCCTAAAATATTAGGCTTCAAGCTATCTGTAATTTTATGAGATAAGGTTTGAGGGACCATATACTTACTTGGGTGTGCCTTTTGGAAGTTAGTTATTGATTTGGACATGAGGTGTCAGTTGGCACGAGGTTCTGAGTGATAATTTTAGAGGTGGAACCTGAGGGTTCACCTGGGATGATTTTTTGATAGAGGATGCCTTGGATATTTTCTAAGGATACCATCCACTATAGTTATACTAATATTAGCCAAATAATGTGAATGATTACTCATGGATGTTGAGCACAAGGGAATAAGATATTTATTTTAGAATGTTTATAGTGCATTCTATTTATTTTTAGTACAGACCTGCTATATCACAAATGTAAGTTATGAACACATTGGTGGTGGCCTAATGAGATTTATTCTTACACCCTACATGAAACCTTTTAGACACATGTAGACATTATGATTTTGCAATCAGAAAAAGGACCAAGCTCATGACATGTATCTTAGTTACCACGTCAGAACTTTTGTATGGGATAGATGGAAAGGGACCATTGTGGTTTCTATATTAGCTGGAGTTTATTTTTGAGTCTCCCTTTTATCAACATGAATATTATATGTATTTACTGGTGATAGACCATGGGATAACCTTTCTTATTTATTTTCTTGTATAACCTGACTTGTATGCATGTTCTATAAATGGTATTATGTGATATTTTATTCTACAATTAGCATATTTGAGCTTATTTATCATTACTACTGCTATTTTATTATGCTTCCTCTATAAAGGGTTTTTATTCCTTTCATTTGTAATATTTCATCCGCTGATATATTTATCTAAAGACCATTATTGTTACCAGCACCAGATGTTATATTGTCCCAACTATAACCTATTTATAACCTCACTTTTAGTCGGCAACCTTTGGCCTATGGGGAGGCACACTTAAGGCCTGGTGGCTAACCGACCCTGAGCACTGTTCAAGTGGAAAAAATGGGTTGGGGAACTATAATTGGTATCAGAGGGAGGTTATCTTTCCTATTTTTGGGTCTTAAGCTTTGGGATATGGTATAAAAGATATTAAGATGTTGTTGGAAATGAGTTTAGAGCTCGTGTTTGGGTGCCTGCAACCCCATGCACAGGGGACTGACTAAGTTTCTAGGGGTGGGAAATTGTTGTTATACTTTTCAATTTTTATAGTTGATATGATTTCAACCTTGAGTGGTGCACATGGAGGTGATTATTGTCTATTGTGATATGTGACCCTTGTCCTGGTATGGAAAGGGAGGATTGTAGACCCTTGGCCCAGTATGGAAAGGGGGTTTTATTATGTTTTCTTGATATGAACTTAGGATGATTGATATATATATATATACATGTGAATATGATAAATTTATTATGATTTTCATTGGGAACTTGGAATATGATAAGAGGGGTTGGATTGTTTAAAATTTCAACAAAGGAAGCTACATAGTGCTTTCCATCTTAGCCTCTCTTTAATGGCATTCTACTCAGCCATCCCAAGAATGAGGTTCCAATGAAATCCACGTGTGATATATGTATATATGGGACTAGATATGATAGGAGTAGGAATGGATTTCCATGTGACACCCAGCTCTGTTATGGGCAATCGAGGGACCATGAGGCCAAATTTATATGTGACATTTGGATCTGATATGGGTAGGTAAGGGGCCAAGAGGCTGGATGTCATGATACATGGTTGTGATGGGGGTGTATAAGGGTGGTGAGATTGTGTTTCCTATTATAGATTTACATATATGAATTATATATATATATATATATATGTTATTATGGATATATGACCATGTTATTAGTATTCAAATGGATTCCACCTTGACGGGCTCTGGTAGAGCATGAAGAGGGTGGTGAGATGGTGCCACAAGAGCGTGCATAGGTTGAGACCATTGGGGGTTTGGATTAGGAACCTAAGGGTTAGGAAGAACATGATTATTAGGTACAGGTATTGATACAAGCTTCATTGTAGGAGGACAAACCACCAGATTTGACAGCTTTCAATCCATGGCTTAACGATAAGCTCAGACCGATCCTGATACGTGTCATCTAGGGGACTTACAAGGGAGATCAGGGAGTGGAGCCTTCAATATAATACCTAACATGGGGGTCCCAATCATAGTTCCCACTGATATTTTAGGGTGAGGGTGGACCATATATAGATCAAAACTCGATTGAGTCGATGCAAACCATCTTCGAGAAGCTTGAGAAACCCCTAGGATGGAGGGTGAATTTGGATACGTATGTGCTCATAGGACTAGAAAAGAACCAGTAGGACATTTTGGTATAAGTTGGAATATACAAGGGAATATCCTAGAAATATTTTGATTCTAGGTTCTTCGAGCACTTCTTTCCGAAGATGATGAGGATGGGGAGAGCTCGGGATTTCTTAATCCTACAACAGGGTGACATGTTCGTCATGGGCTATATAACTACTTTCAAAATATTTTCTCCTTTTACACCTAGTATGGTTGGATATGACACTATGATATTGAGGTGCTTTGAGTATGGTTTACAGCACACCATCAAGGTACATGTAAAAATATTCAGGTTATCCTCATTCTTAGAGGTTGTGAATCAGGCACTAATAGATAAGATAAATTTGACGAATCGATCATACTTGAGTTGGTTGATGACATCATGTGATGTTAGCAGTGATGTTTCATGTATTAGGAAGAAAGGAAGAGAGGATTTCTAGCAGGGAAGTCAAGCCAAGGACTCAAGAAGAACACCTTGGAGTGGGTCTTCAGTGGTGTGCTTATAGTGTGGGCAGTTGGGACATGTTCAAAATCAGTTTGAGTAGCCTCTAAAAGAATGTTGGTCATGTGGATAGATGTTCCATCTTTAGAGGGTTTTCAAGAATCCTTGATGGCCATCTAAGATCCAAGGACTAGGGGAAACTTAGGGTTTTGAGTTCATAATGGGAGAGGTACCAAGATTTGGTAGCTAAGATTTAGCTATACATAGAGGTCATGGAAGGGACAATGGGACTCAATAGTAGGGTTAGTGGATGATGGTTTGTGTAACACTGTAGGGAGTTAGTGATTCCGTTAGTCAGGCTTTAGGCTAGGTGCATGCTATGGAGATGCTGGGGTCAGAGCAGGCTGGTGATTTGATGATGGTCAAAGGTACTCCATGGGCATGACTAGGGTTTCTCTTTTTATTTTATTTTGTCATGGAATTTTTGTGGCATGTCAGTTCTGGGTGCACGAGGTGCACAAGATATACTTTGTACTAACCAAATGATGGTTAATAGGTTGTAATCAACTCGAATGTGTTATGTGTGTGTGTGTGTGTGTGTGGTGTGTGGAACCAGGTTTATATGTTGAAATCAATACAATGAGATTCTTTGAGGTGTGTTGGAATTTAAGAATCAATGGTATGCAAGATCTATGTGAGGTGTGAAGTACCGAGACTTCTTGTGGGCATCTATTGATATGAAAGAAATCATAGGTGCCTTATGTGACATGGGAATGAGGTAGGAATCTGATGAGATGTGGGACTTGATAGGTTCCAGATTGACATGGGCTTGATTTGAGCACATGATGAGGTTCAGGAGTGACTATGCATCATAGGAGGACTTTTGAGTTTGGGGATTCTTAGTGGACCTTCAGTTTATTTGAGTTTTGGGTCAGGAAGTGACCAGGTATGTAATTACTATGGTGGGGAGTGCCTTGAGTGGAATTAGCATGTGACTGACTGGGGTAGACCGAGTGATGTGAATGAGGTGGGTATGTTTGGTACAATCTCTGGATAATTCCTTATAGCTTGAAGATGAGCTATGTTATGGCGGGGATACTGTAATGTACTAGGTTTTTGAATAGGTCATTTTCTTGGTAAATTTGAAGTTTTGAATTTGTGGTCATAACAACACTTTTTATTGATTTTCAGAACCTCATTCCATGAGTTTTTTTATCCCAAGACCTTATTTTTGGTGTGGTATATGTTTTGGGGGAAGTACCAATGTTTGGGAAAACATTGGAGGAAGGGAGGATGACCCATGATGCAAATTTCCGGTGTAATCCAATTACACGATGTGTATTTAAATACATAACATGTAATAATTTTATTTCATGAGTTTTCAAGGTAGACCAGTTAAATCCACGAATTTACATAGCAGGTAAATAATTAAATGTCTTATAAATTCCCATGGATTTTTTTTAAATATGGGGGTAGGGGATAAGCCCCCCTATTTTGATTTATAGTATGAGAAACAACCAGCTCACACGCCTATCCCCCTTCCATCTAGGGATATTGATTTCTCCACCATCCAAGCTTCAATCTTTGATCCATTGGTGGATACAGATTCATCTCAATAAGGCCTTTG
This sequence comes from Viscum album, assembly GCA_963277665.1. Classification (NCBI taxonomy): domain Eukaryota; kingdom Viridiplantae; phylum Streptophyta; class Magnoliopsida; order Santalales; family Viscaceae; genus Viscum; species Viscum album. The sequence continues at coordinate 280,437,135 of OY728127.1, forward strand.
ATCCACTAGCCTCTTTTCTCTTTCTATCTATCCATATAAAGTGTTAAATCTGTGCGAGCTGATTTATCCTATTTTTAGGGTGTTCTTCTAAATCACGAATTTCATCCGATTCATCTTGAGTTAGAGGTTGATATCAGACAAGAGAGTGTATACCAATAAGAGGTTGGTAGTGGTTATCTTAATCACGATTTCTCTTATGTTTTGGGGGTGTGGCTTTGACCATTCCATTGGGTAGTCTGAGAAAGACCCTAATTAATCAACTCCTTACTTTTAAATTATTAAATGGATATTGTGGGATTCATCTAGGCATTCCCAAGCCATTTTTTATGTGCCAGGCCAGAATAGAGGATTATTACCTTGAGAATATTAGGATGGGGTGTTTTTTTATTTAAATTTAATTGTTATCTTAAATGTGATGTGTTCTATGGGAACATGATGGGTATAAATTGAGGATTGAGATGGTTTTGAACATATATATGAGGTGACGTAGTTTGTCAAGATGGGATTGGATCAAATACTTTGGGTAATGTTGATCATCGGTTGGGTGGAATGGTTGTCATATTGAGGCGACGAGGTCTTCATGATTGAGGGAATGAACTAAGAATATGAGATGGTGTTGACCATAAGGTTGAGATACATGTTCATAGGGGCATGAGGTGCTGTATTGGTGTGGTTTAGGTAATTTTTTGGTGATTTCCGCTCACTGTGACTGGATAATGCACTATTGGAGTCGTGTGAACAAAGATAGAACTCAGATGATGAGGTGGTGTTGACCACTCATGTGGGTATATGCATCTATTAGATGCATCTTAGGATGGTGTTGACTATCAGTATAGTTGGAGGTGCTTACCACATAAAGATATGTGGATGGTGAGGAGCCATCAGTTGATGGTGTTGAGACCATCGATTGGGGGATACAAATTTCCATATATTGAGGCCATTAGGATGATACTATTTGGGTGGATGAATATCACCATTACTTAGGAATTCATCTATTAAGCTGGTGATGTTTATTATTTGGAGGATAGACATCACTGTGCCTTAAATGTTGGGCTTCAAGCAGATAAGGATACTATGAGTTGAGGTCTGAGGGACCAGGTACTTTCTTAGGCGTTCCTTAGGGACAACATTTATTGGTCTAAACATGAGGTTTTGGTTGGCATAAGGTTTTGGTAAATAATTTTGGAGGTGGAATCTGAGGGTTCACCTGGGATGATTTTTTGATAGTGGATTCCTTGGGCTATATGCTAAGGATACCCTTCACTATAGTTACACCAACGTTGGCTGAAGCAGGTGAACACTTACTTGTAACTATTGAGCACAAGGGAAGAAAATATTTATTTATGCATGTGTGTAGTGACTTTTATTTATTTTTATTACATACCATCTATATCAAAGATGTAAGTTAGGCATAAATTTTTAGTGTCTTACTGAGAATTATTCTGACACCCTACAAGGGCCCTTCGAGATGCATGTTGACTTAATGTGTTTGTGGTTAGGTAAGGGACTGAGCTCAGGAGCTGGACCTTAGTGATTATATCAGAGCTTTTTCATGGGATGGATAGAAAGGGACCATGGCAGTTCCTACATTAGTTAGAGTTTATTTTTGAGTCTCCTTTTTTTATCAGCATACTTATTGTATGTATGTATTGGTGGCCAGTCATGGGCGACCCTTTCTTATTTATTTTCACTTGTATGAATGTTATATAAATGGTATCATGTGATGTTTTATTCTAAAATTAGTATTTTTGAGATTATTTATCATTACAACTACTTTATGATTTTTATTCTTCTATGACAGGTTATAGATCCTATCATTTATGGTCTTTCTTCCACTGCTATGTTTATCTAAAGACTATTATTATTATCACCACTAGAGGGTATAATATACCCAATATAACCTATTTACACCCTAATTTCTATTCAATAGCCTTTAACATATGGGGAGGTGTTCCTAAGGCCTAGTGGCTAATGGGCCTTGAGCACTGTTTGGGTGAAAAAACAGTTTGAGGTGCTATAGTACTTCAAAAAAGGCTCTGAATTTTCAAAACTCTAAACTTTGTGGTCAAGATAGAATATGGATTCCTAGAGGTACACATATTTCAAAAAACCACATCCCATGGGTTCTTGAGAAACATGAACCATGGTAAAGATTCCTTTCATGAAGGTAGATGGACTTCGCATAATAATAAAGCCCTTTTCAACTTTTGGGTTTTCATGAGATAGTTATCCTTTATGAAACCAACCCCATGGGAACCAAGACTTTACTCCAAGGTAGGTCCAACCTATTTCACAAAATATACACCTTCATGAGACCCCATTCCTTCTTGACACCCCTATCCTTCATGAAACCTTAAGCCTTCGAGAACCCCAACCTTCATGAAACCAATCCACCAGGCCTCTATATGCCACATCCTTTTAGTAAACACCCTTCATAAAATTTGAGTTCCCAAGGAAATTTTACCTATCCAAACCTGGTTCATCCACACCCTAATCTTCCATTAAATAGATATCATTAACCCTTGTGTTCCTTACCTTTTATTCAAGCATGTCGTGAACCATTACCCTAACTCGTTTTCCTAAGCATAGGTACCATAATTACTCTTTTTCCTAATCATAGGAACCCTAACATCCGGACCCCTAATTTCCACTCCACCAAGGAAGTGTGTATACTATTAACCACCTAGAGGTGTATGTGTAGTAAGAACTTAGGACTTGAATGTGGATCATCAAGGGAAACTACCACCTTTTCTAATAGGTAGGTCTTATGTCAGATCTTCCTCTCATACCTAGAAATGGTCTCCTTGAGTGTGGGACCCAACAACATATGAGTTACATGAAGTAAAACCTATTATACCAATATCCTAGTCATATGATATTAAAATTCATTAAAACATCCTTATCACTTGATGTTAAACTATAGTATTACCCTATGTGGTAAAAAAGGACTTAACATGTATGATTATTGTGGGATGGAACCTCCTTCTTCACCATGGGATGATCCTACTCCTTTAGGTAGATCAAACATGAAAGCCCCACACCATCCTTCCCCACCATGGGACGATCCTCCTACTTTGGGAAAACCATATGCATAATCCCCAAACCATCTCTAATTGACACTCCTTCTACTACCCCATCATCTTTAATGCATGAAATTAAACTACATTGTACTATCTTTCCATATGGCCTTAAACTATGCACTCAAAATATATGGGTTTTGATTCTTGTTTCTTAAACAAGTGAACATAGGATGCCTCCATGTGATTAAATCCCAAAATCTCAACAAACTTGGGATACATCCCATATGTTCAATCTCGAGACCCCATGTCATGACCCCTCCCCTCAGTGATACTATAATGAAGGGAGATAGATAATAAACCTTGAGTACCACCTCCAGTTAGCCCTGGGTTATCGACTAGCACTGAGGGTATATAAAATTATCATAAATGGAAGTCATTACCCTATATATAAATATAACATCAGAAGATATGATGAATCAACTGTAATAAAATCCATGAAATGATATAAAAAGAAACCAAAACCATCCCAAAATGCATGTATAAATAAAACTGATGCAGATAAAAGTCTCCAAAGTAAATACGCAAAATAAATAAAAGTGACAAGAAAATAGTCCAAGGGTATGAGCTTGTAATGTCTAACACAGTCTATGTAATAATCCTATAAACTTGAAAATTAGTTTATATATCGATGAAGGAGTACCTTGAAAAACTTTCCCATAAATTTTCCACTCTCACACCCCAACATCATATATCCTAGTGCTCTCATCTCTTCCATACAATATATACAACCACTCCAAAATATGGTTACATCACTTCTCACCCACAAACACTTGGGCTATAGCCCCAAAACAAAATCACATTACATATCACCCACATACACTTGGGCCATCACACCATATCTACTTCCATAATCAGAGTAGTATGGTATCATGAACATGAAGGAAATCAACCTCATACCCTCCTCCTACCACATACAACCCCCTCCACAAGCCGCCCACAACATATTCACTTAATATCTCACTCAAAGACACCTAATCCATCACCTAGTTCACTATCAAACCTCCAGCCATCACAACATGTGCATATCTACTCACATGTAAGAGAGAGTGAGAAATACAAGGTAGCCAACCATCCATCCTCATCACTGGGATGTTGGAAAAACACCCCTCATATGAATATATGGGTGTCATCACATAGTTCTCAATGTTGGAGGTGTGCATATATAAAACACAAAGAATATAAAAGTATAGATATATATAGACACTCACATAAGACTAACCTATGGGTCCACAACAAGCACTATCCAACTCACATCATCACTACTTTTTTTGTCTCCACTAAATATAGAAATCTATATAAAAACAGAAGGTACAAGCCAATTTTTCATTTAAATCTAAGACAACTTCATTAAAACATCTAATTCCTTTTATTATTTATCAACAACTAAATTTAAGAACACAACCCTTTATTAGTTCGTTCATTAACCATTTCCATACCATTAACCAAACTAACCCATTCGATTTCAATCATTATTAAGCAATTACATCACTACCTGAGAAACTAACACAACACATCACAACACAACACAAACAAACAACACATCAAACTTACCAATTCAATTATCCCTACATCACCACCACCTCACAACCATATCAAAAACCCCCTTCCACACCACTACCCTACAACATGACCAAAAAAACCATCACATCACCACCCTACAATACACACAAAAAACCACCACATCACCGCCCCAAAACATGACCAAACAAACCCATCATACCCACATGACACAACCACACTTCATTATTTTATTTATAGATTTATAAATGGGACTTTTGATCACTTCCACTTAGTTGGAATTATCACACAAGCCATAGATCCTAGGGTAAACATTTTATTAACCAAGTATAAGTGCTTAGCCAATTTTTATTTTAGGGCGATGCTAAGAAATCACAACAAGTTTCCACAATCACAATAAACACTACACAAAAAAAATCCCCCAACATCCATTATTTTTAGTGGGTAATTTAGAATGTACAATCACAAAATCAAAAATAATATCAAAACTGTAAAAAGCATGTGAATCAAATCCATTACCATTCAATTTAAATTAACTAATTAAATTATCTTGATTAATCCAGTGCAAACTAATATACCAAACATAAAAAATAAAACCTCTTCCACATGATGAAAAATAAAGATAAATAAGGGATTCCCTACCTCAAATAATATTTCTAATTAATTTGTGTTCCATAGGTTGTATAAGAAACACCGTCGAACCAAAACTGCATAAAAAACCACAGATCAACCTACACTGCATTAAAGGATAATCAAAACATATCCTAAATCAACCCCAAACCATGGAAATACCTTCAGAGAAGATCTCCGGGGGAAGAACATAAGAAAAACAACCGATAAAGGAGTATAAATCACCTTAGATCACCAAAACTCAACCAATGAAAACAAAGGATTGAAGAAGGAGAAGAAGGGATATAATATACTTCAAAATCACCTAGGGTTCCTCCAAAAATGAGAGAAATATATGATGGTTGAATGGGAAATTAAAGGTTAAACAAACCTATTTAAAAACTATAAAATTCCTTTATTATGATTTAAATTACACTTTTATGCTATAAGTTCCATGGGGAATGGATTTTACGTCATAAAATGCACATTTTCACCATAAAACCCTCAAAACTCCAAAAAATGCCAAAAAAACAGGGCACATAGTACTTGAATTATCTTATTAAACAAACCACCATCTTATTATGTAAAATGATTTTACACCCAAACCATCACTGAAAATAATCCATAAGATATCCGACTACTCGAGTCATAAACCTCACGCTTACAACATAATACCCCTTTTTATGCTACAAACCTTTGTATTATTGCACATTTACAAATCTATCTCCACAAAAGCTCTCGAACCTCTTCATGCCTCCTCTAAAGTAACTACAACATCTCAAAATAGAAAATTAATGAGATAGTAAGGAATGAACCATTACATTAGATACCTCTCGAATGATTCTCTACCTCAAGAATTAAAACCATCCCTAAAGAAAAGAAAAAAGGGGTATGAACAACCACCCCATGAGATACCTCTTAAGGACCTTGCCACATCTCAACCACTACCACTAACCAAACTCACCAAACCAAAACACCCTAAAAAAACCACAAAACCACAAAACCACATCACCACATCTCACTAGGCACAACATCTCACATTCGACATCAGCCACAAACTTCCATTTACACATAACCACATCAACCTCTACACATCCTAAACCAACCACTACTATAACCAATACAAAAAACTGCACCAAACAAGAACATAAATCATAGAATCCCATCCAATATAGAAAAATACTATCTGATTTGGGTGACACTAAATCACCCACATGGTTTCAATTGCATCAAAGTATAACACATCCTGATTAGGATTCATGTCCTCAACTCTTTTTATATTGGAATATTTATCACACATCACACATTAAAAAAATCATATCTTATAAATTAAAAAGATCCAAAAATAAATTCATCCAAATAAGATAGAACAAAGATAAAAATTAAAACAACTTTAGGTACAATGAATGTATATGCGTCTCTCGCTCACAAGTACTCTCATCCTAGCCACCATGTCTCCAAAACACATGAACAAAGTGAATGGTTTTCCCATGTAGTTTTTTCTCCTGATGATTCTAGATCTCTATTGACAACTACACAAATGTTTCATCATCTGTAATATCCAACTCTCCCCAGTTAATTAAATTAGAGTCATTATAAAGATACTGATGAAGTTGAGTGACAAGGAATACATCATGAATCCTATCTAGTTGTGTTGGAAATGAAAACCAATATTCCATGTTTCCAATACACCCAAAAACCTCAAAGGTTACAATGAAATTGGGATAATTCTCACCCCTACCAAACCCCCGCCTTCCATGTTGAGGGGAGACCTTTAGGAACACATGGTCTCTAACTACAAACTCCAAGGTCCCCCTCCTACAATTGGCATAAGACTTCTTCTGGTCCTACACTACTTTCGTCCTCTCATAACCAATCTAAAACTTATTTATCATGATTTGTACAACATCGGGACCAAGAACTATTGCACCCCCAACCTCCATCCAGCATAACAAAGAAAGACATGACTACCCATACAAAGCCTAAAATTGAGCAATACAAATGGATGAGGGATAACTCTTATTATATAAAAACTCAACCAAAGGTAGGTTCTTTGTAACACCCCAAGGATTTATAAATAAATTTAATATTGAATACATGAAACACTAAGTCTCTAAAAAACACCACTTTATTATAATCTATCGAATAAACATAATTTTTCCACCTCTGTTATTTGAATTTTAAAAAACTTACATACAAGATCGTGTTCGGTAAAGATATTTAGAGTCTAATAGGATAAACTTACATTTTTTGGTGAATAGTAACTTGACACTTATGAATAAAAATGTACCCTTAAGAATAGTAATATGATTCAAATTAATATTAACCTCACCCATGAAATTATAAATAAAATTTAGATGCCATATAAATGAAATAGAGTATTTTAGAAATTAATAATTAAGTGTTGGTATTTTTGTGAGTAATAAATATTTAATTACAATTTTAAATTAATAAATTGATTTAAAAGAAAATTAATTTTCATAAAATTTATTCCTAAATAAATATTTTTTCCCTATAATTTTAGGATAATTTAATAAGGCCTTAGTTAATTTTTTCAGTGTATTATAAAATCACCTTTTGTTTTAAAACTATATTTTTCGAGTAAATGATGATTTTATTTAAAAATTAAATTTAACATAATTAGAAAATTATTTTAATGAAATGGAGTCTATATTTTAATTATACACATATAAAAATGATTATGGTGATTTTTTTTTTATTTTTCTAAAATACTGTAATTTTTGGTGAATAGTAAAATATGGTAATTTACGATAAATGCTAAATACAAGATTTATTGAGTCATAGGTGATGAAAGACTGATTTAATAACATTTGTTTTTAAATAAAATGCACTTATTAATATTTTTAGTCATAATAATAAAAAATATTGCTTTTCTTGAGCAAAATAATAAAATAATGAATAAGATATTCAAAAATCACTCCTTTCCGCCACTATAAAAACCACCTCTCACTCCCTCTTCTATTACATCCTCTAAACCTTTAAGCTCCTCAAAGCTCTGCCCAAATACTCTTCCCTAGTCCCTATTCACATACAGTAGCTCTTGGTATTTCAAAAAGACCAAAACCCTTTCCCTTATAGAGATTCTCAAGGAGATGTATTCAAGAGGTAAATCCACGTCTTCTTTCTCTTAATTTCATTTCAAGTTCCTTTATTTTGTTATCCTATACTCACCTCCTCTATCCAATTGATCTTGATAACTCTAGTATCATATATATACTGTAATTATATCATTTTAATTTAATAACCATTATCAATCTTCTTACTCTCTCTCTCTCTCTCTCTCTTTTATTTTATAAACGAAATCATCGTCCGTGAAGTTTCAATTTACAACCTTCGTGGACGATGAAGTATCGTTATTCAATTTCTCCCTCAATATTGGTAATGAAACAACTTTTATAGTTGAACCAGAATATAATATATGTATTATAACCTATTTAATATTTAGTAACCGGTATATGTACATAAGATAAATTCATATGACAAAACTAGTTTGTAATAATCAAAATACCACTAAAATAATCTAAGTGATTGTCATTAATATTTCATCTAATGATTCATCTTAATACAATGTAACCAAATGATATATATAACCATTAAAAACTATTTATTTTAGTAAATAATAAATAAATTCAATTCTATAGAATTATACCGATTCCACGTGAAGATCCATACTCATATACAAGTACACTGATCATGAAAACCAAGGAAACGAACACTCCAGAACGACATAATTTAATCTTATAACCTATCAATAAGGACATAAATTAACTTAATAAAATATGATAAACTAAATAAATGTATAATAGGTTCTGAATTAAGTTATTAATAAGTCTAATTTTATATTCTAGGAACATAAGTTCAAGAGTGGAACATATTCAGACATAAGGTAAGGGTTTTTTACCCAAACTTCCATTTTTTTCTTCTGGGTTACTCTTATTCTCTACTTAACTCAATGAAATTCTTATTTACTCCTAATAAATCCTATTTTAATGTTATATATATGTGTACCAATCATAATACTTCTTTATTTTATGGGGAGTTACATGTTTTAAAATGATCTTTCAAAACATTCTTCCTGATAAGAAATCCCATTTCAAAGGAAATTCTCGAATTCTTACCTATTTTAAATGAACTATATAATCTATTTTAAGACAAAATTATTTTTATAAAATCACTAATTTTATTATGAAAAAACTATGTTAATTCAATTCTAGTTTTATACAATTATGTTTTCAAAAGAACTATTCTTTTCAAAGTAAAAGAGTATTTATCTCAAGAATTACTCGATGATTTTATAAGAGTATTTTCATATATTTAAAAAATATTATTAATTATTATGTTTAAATGGGGTTAATGTTTTATGATATCATCCAACATATTTTATTGAATGGTTTCTGATTATTTTGACAATGATTGTGCTATCTTGATACCATTCACCATATTACTCAGAATAGTTAGTGTTTATGTTTTATGATTGGGGAAAGTTATTTACATTTCATATGTTAGTTTCAATATGAATTTATATGTTGATTATGTTAACCCATTTTATATTAGAAATGCATTGAAATTTTTAAGTGATGGGTGGGTCCTACTATATCCCCTCGATGCATCGGTAGGTATCATGAGACAAACTAGAATCTTGACACTAGTCCTTGATAGCATGGTTGTTTATAGTCTTGGAACGATGCCTTAATGGTATGGTTATGATGTCTAAAATTATGAATTCCCTCATTATGAAACTATTAATTGATAGTTCATGTGGTTATTCAACTAGTATAATACCCATGATTATGTTTTATTGTGCCATTATTTATTCATATCTTATTCCTTCCATATTGTGTTCAAGTTTATTTGTTAAAGGCATGTGTTTTTAGTTATTCACCATTCATAATGTTTATGTTTATGATATATTCTACTGTATTTCTTACCCTTAATGAGAATATGAGCTTACCAAATTCTTATGTTTTATTTTCCTAGGATATGAAGAAGTAAATTATGAATGAGTTGTAGGGATAATCTAGGATTCATGGATGAATCTAATGGAATATATATATATATATTGTATTTCCTTTAAAGTTATAATGTTGAACTTATGTATGTATCTGGTTTTCCAAAAATACTAAACTATTCATTCCTTTGGGATACAAATTTCTTGTAATCATGACAATGTAATGAAATAAGACACTGACTCCGGGTAACTAGGGTTGGGTCTTTATAGTTAGTATCAAAGTATTTTTTGTAGAAAACTCAGAAAATAGTTCTATAAAACATATATTAGGGAAGAAAACCCTAAGATAATCTTTGAGGATAAACATACAAGAACATCTTATAATTTTGGTAAGAAATAGATTTTTTTGGATATTTCTAGTAAATACATCACTTTCTGGATACTACAAGTGGATGTGTTTTTTGGAACAGATGTACCTAGGAGTAAAAACTCCGAAAAGAAGTTTCAGGGCTTAACCTGAGGTATCCTGGTACACAAAAATCGGCCTCACTATGCACCTATTTTGACACTCTTAAGGGATATGCTTTGGATAATTCACATTTTTATTAAAAACCATTATGAAAGAATTAAATGTAATTTTTTTCACAAAGAAACCATTTTTATCATTATGATATTAGATATGGATAGGATTTCAATTTATGATAACTATTTTCTTAATTTGAGATTATACATTATGATTCATAACATAATATAGTGTATTCCATTATTTAGAGATGGTTCCTAGTTGAAGGAATGGAAAATATATGAACACACGTATCCCATGTATGGATTTTCCTCTTATGCAAGATAATGATGCTGGTATTAGAGTTACGACTGGTGCTGAGCAGCTTATAACTATACTGGGACAACTGACTAAGGTTATGAACAATAACCTTACCCGTATGAAGCATCCTGAACCACACTGTGGAGGTGAAATGTTATACCGCTTTATGAGACAACAACCTCCATTATTTAATGGGACTAAAAACCCATTTGTAGCTAAGTAGTGGATAAGTTCCCTAGAGAAGATATTTCTTGATTTGGGATATAATGAAATAGAGAAGGTAATCATAGAAGTTTATTATCTATCATGAGATACAGATCAATGGTGGCCATCGATTCAAAACACAAAGAAGGAGGAATAAATATAAGAAATGGAATTGAGGGATTTTAAGGAAATATTTTTAGAAAAATACTTCCCTCATGAACTGCGAGCAGACATGGAAAGGTAGTTTCTGAATTCGAGGAAAAAAGAGGATGAGAATGTTGCAAAGTATGAAGCTAACTTCACAAGGTTAGAAACACATAATGTGGACTACATACGTAATCCAAGGATAATGATTGATCAATTATTTGATGGTTTAAAACCATTCTTCCAAAGGGCACTAGTCTCCCAAATTTTCTCATCATATTAAGATATAGTCTCATGTGCTATCAATATAGAAAAGGAATTCTATAAGTATTATGAATTTAAAGGAAAACAAGAGAAGAATATGGATACTGAAAACTCTGGAACTGGAAATAAAGAAATGGGGAAGAAGAGAAGAGTTGACTTTCCACCCTATGATAATTGTGGGAAGAAACACCCTAGTACTTGCCTGAAGGGTATGGGTGTTTATTACAAGTGTGGAGAAAAAGGTTACCACTCCCATGATAGAAAGGGGAAGAAAGAAGCTACCAATGTTCTATGATACAATTTCAAGGATATGGGACATTATGCAAATGATTTTACTAATCATTAAGGTAACTTTACCCAAATAAGGACAAGGGAGAAAGGATAAGCTTATGCTATCACAATTGATGAGTTTGAAGTTCCTAATGATGTGGTGGAAGGTACTTTAATCATTTACTCAAACTTAACCAATGATTTATTTGATTCTAGATCATCAAATTCTTTCATATCTTTCTAGTTTTCCAAGAAAATTAGATATTTATAATTTTATTTAATAATAGAGTTGTCTGTCAATACTCCTAAGGGAAGTATCATTGTAGCAAAGATGTGTTAGATAGTCCCCATTATGGAATATGAATGTTCTTTATCTGCTGATTTTATCATCATACCCATGATTTAATTTTATATAATCCTCTGTATGGATTGGCATTCAAATTATGATATGAAAATATATTGCAAGAAGAAGGATGTTACAATTTTTTAGAATAATGTGGAATCCCTTATCTTTAGGGAAGAAACATCAAACATATGATTCTTATCTCGATCCACCCTCAGTAGCTCTACTGAATTCAATTATTGGGGAGGATGAGAACTATTTATCTATGAGTGAGGAAATAAATGTTCAAATAGAGGATATACCTATTGTGAAAGAATGTATTGTTGTTTTTCCAGAGGATTTACCTGGATATCTTCCAGATTGCAAAGTCGAGTTCTCAATTGATTTAATTCATAGTACAAGGCCTATATTAAAGAATCCTTATAGAATATATCTAGTGGAATTATTGTTATTAAAGAAACAACTAGAGGAGTTTAGTAGTAAGGGGTTTATTAACCCCTAGTGTTTCTCCATGGGGTTCTCCTGTTCTTTTCATTAAGAAAAAAGATGGATCTATGAGGTTGTTCTTTGACTACAGGGAGATGAATGCTATTATGATAAAGAACAAGTATCCTCTTCCTCGTATTGATGATTTATTTGATAAACTTCATGGAGCCTAATATTATTAAAAGATTAAACTTTTATTTAGATATCATCAGTTGTGTGTGAGTAAGGAAGATATTTTAAAAATGACATTTCAAACTAGGTATGGGCATTATGAGTTTAGAGTAATGACTTTTGGACCGACTAATGCACCCTCTATTTTCATGGATCTAATGAATAGGGTTTTCAAGGAATATCTTGATGAGTTTATTGTGGTATTTATTGATGATATCTTGGTATAATACAAAAGCTAAAAAGATCATGAAAATCACTTGCACATTATTCTGAAGACTCTTAAAAGAAATGAATTATATGGGAAGTTTATCAAGTGTAAATTTTGTGTTCATCAGTTTATTTTCTTGGCCATATTGTCTCTAAGGATGGAATATCCATTGATCATGTGAGGAAAAAGGCTGTCTAGGAATGTCCTACACCAATGAACCTAACCTAGGTATATAGTTTTATTGGTTTAGTAGGTTATTATTAGCGTTTCATTCAGTACTTCACCTGATTATGCAACCTATTAACCAAGCTTACCCATAAAGGGGTTAAGTTTGTATGGACAAAATAATGTGAGGAATGTTTTGAAGAATTAAATAGGAGGTTAGTGAATTCTATGATCCTAACTCTACCACCAGGGAATGATGGGTTTTTGATATATAGCGATTCATCAAAGAAAGGACTTGATTGTTTCCTTATGAAAAATGATAGAGTTATTGACTATTCATCAAGGAAGTTAAAAATTCCTGAAAAAAACTACCCTACTCATGATATTTAGTTGGATGCTGTGATATTTTCTCTAAAAATATGGAGAAACTATCTCTATGGTGAAAGATTTAAAATATCTACAGATCACAAGAGTCTGAAATATATATTCTCATAGAAATAACTCAACATGAGGAAAATGTGATGGATCAAACTGCTCAAGGATTATGATTGTTTCATACAATACCACCCAGGAAAAGAAAATAAGGTAGTTTATGCATTGATCAGGAAGGATCATGGAGTTTTAAACAAAATGAGGATTGAAAGGGATCCTATATTCATGGATCTAGTAAATATGGACATGAGAATTATCAAAGAAGGTGAAACACCATTACTTTTTCAAATGGTTGCCCAACCATATTTATTGGAAATTATTTAAATTTCTTACCCAGATTATGAGAATCTTAAAAAGAAATTTAATGCTGTGATTGGTGGGAAGTTTCAAGACTTCGTATTTGAAGATGGAATTATGAAATTTGGGAAGAGGCTTTGTGTTCTAGCTATACCCAAGCTGAAAACAGAGTTATTGGATGATTCCCATAGTTTGAATTTCTCTATACATCTTGGTAGCACAAAGATGTATAGAGATTTTAAGGAACATTTCTATTGGGATAACAGGAAGAGGGAAATTGCAGATTATTTATCAAGATATTTAATCTGTTAATAAGTGAATGCCGAACAAAAAAATCCTAGAGGAATAATAAAACCCCTACTTATTCCTACATGGAAATGGGATGGAATCACCATGTATTTTGTCACTGTATTACCTAAAAATCAAATAAAGAACGATGAAATATGGGTAATTGTTGATCGATATACCAAATCTGCACATTTCCTCACCATAAGGGAAGATTTTTCACTAGTGCGCCTTGAACAACTCTATATTAATGTAGTTTTAAGACTTCATGGAGAACCACTCTCAATTGTGTCTGACCGTGATCCACGATTTACATCAAAATTCAGGAAAAGTCTTCAGAAATCTTTGGATACTAATCTTTGATTGAGTACTAATTATCACCCTCAAACTGATGGGAAATTAGAAAGGATGATCCAAACTTTAGAATACACGTTGAGATCATGATTTCTTGATTTTCAAGGTTTGTGGGATCAGTATTTACCTTTGGGGGAGTTTTCCTACAATAATAGTTTCCATTCTAGAATTCAAATTGAACAATATAAAGCATTGTATAGAAAGAGATGTCATACAAAAACACGTTGGGATGAAGTTAGCGAAATAAATCTTGTGGGTCTAGAGATTGTGGAGGAAACAACAACAAAGGTAAAGGATATTCAAACCCATATCAAAGTATATCAAAGAAGGAAAAACATCTATGATGATAATCGAAGGAAGGATTTGGAATTTCAAGTAGGAGATCATGTTTTATTAAAAGTATCTCCATGGAAGGGTGTTATAAGATTTGGGAAGAAAGGTAAATTGAGTCCCAAGTACATTGACCCTTTTTAAATTTTGGAGAGAATTGGAGATGTGGCTTATCGTTTGGAAATGCTTCATATCCTATATGAAGTACACAATGTGTTCCATGTCTCATTGTTGAGAAAGTACATGCCAGACCCAACAAATGCCCTCACTTCTGAAGGTATATAATTGGAACCTGACTTATCCTACTGTGAAGAGCCTATCTGGATTGGAGAAACTATGGAAAAAGTGTTTAGGAATCGTATGACATGACTGTTAAAGTAACTTTGGAGAAATCCTACAATTGAAGAAGCAACATGTGAGTTTGAGGATCTTATGATGGATAACTACCCAAATCTTTTTATGAGGCAACATTATAGAATTTTTAGGACAAATTTTTTGCAAGGGGGGAGAATGATACACCCCAAGTATTTATAAATAAATTTAATATTGAATACATGAAACAAAGAGTCTCTAAAAAACACCACTTTTCTATAACCTAGTCAGTAAAAATAATTTTTCAACCTCTGTGATTTGAATTTCAAAAAACGGACATACACGGTTGCGTTCAGTAAGATATTTAGAGTGTGATAGGATCAACTTACATTTTTTGTGAAACATAATTTTACCCTTATGAATATTAATGTAACCTTATGAATAGCAATATGATCCTTATGAATAGTAACCTCACCCATGAAAGTATAAATAAAAGTCAGACACCTTATAAATGAAATATAGTATTTTAGAAATTAATAATTAAGTGTTGGTATATTTGTGAGTAATAAATATTTAATTAAAATTGTAAATTAATAAATTGATTTAAAAGAAGATTAATTTTCATAAAATTAATTTCTAAATAAATATTTTGTTGTCCTTTAAGTTTAGGATAATTTAATAAGACCTTAGTTAAAATTTTTAGGGTATTATAAAATCAATTTTAGTTTTAAAAACTGTATTTTTTTGAGTAAATGATGAGTTTATTTAAAAATTAAATTTCACATATTTATAAAATTATTTTGATAAAATGGAGTCCATATTTTAATTATACATATAAAAAATTGTTAGGGTGAATTTTTGGGATTTTTCTAAAATACTGGAATATTTGGTGAGTAGTAAAATATGGTAATTTATGATAAATGCTAAATACATGATTTATTGAGTCATATGTGATGTAAGGCTGATGTAATCATACTTGTTTCAAACTCACATGCATTTATTACTATTTTTTGTTATAATAATCAATACTATATATTGTCTTGATCAAAATAATAAAATAATGAATAAGGTATTCAAAAATCACTCCTCTCCTCCACTATAAAAACCACCCCTCACTCCCTCTTCTCTTTACTCCTATAAGCATTTAAGCTCATAAAAGTTCTACCCAAATACTCTTCCCTAGTCCCTACCCATATCTATGAGCTCTTGGTCTTCCCAAAAGACCAAAACCCCTTCCCTTAAGGATACTCTCAACGAGGTGTATTCAAGAGGTAAATCCACATATTCTTTCTCTTAATTTCATTTCAAGTTCCTTTATTTTGTTATCCTATACCCAACTCCTCTATCCAATTGATCTTGATAAATCCAATATCATCTATATAATGAAATTATATCATGTTAATGTAATAGCCATTATCAATATTCTTACTCTCTCTCTCTCTTTTATTTTATAAACAAAATCATCGTCCGTGAGGTGCCAATTTACAACCTTCGTGGACGAAAAAGTCTCGTTCTTAAATTTCTCCCTCAATACTAGTAATGAAACTATTTTTATGGTTGAAACCGAAGATAGTGTATTTATTATATCCTATTTAATATTCAGGAACTGGTATATGTACATAATATAAATTCATACGACAAAACTTGTTCATAATAATCAAAATATTGCCAAAATAATCTAAGTGATTGTCATTAATATTTCATATAATGATTCATCCTCATACAATGTAACCAAATGATATATATAAACATTAACACATATTTATATTCATAAATAATATGTAAATTCAATTCTGGATAATTATATCCATTCCACATGAACATCTATACTCATATACAAATATACCGATCGTGAAAACCATGGAAACAAACACTTTAGAACGACAGAATTCAATATTATAACCTATCAATAAGGACATAAATGAACTTAATAAAATTATTATAAAATAATTAAATTTCTAATATGTTCTTAATTAAGTTATTAAAAAGTCTAATTTCATATTCCAGGACCTTAAGTTAAAGAGTAGAACATATTCAGACATAAGGTAACAGTTTTCTACCCGAACATCCATTTTTTCTTTCGGGTTACTCTTATTCTCTACTTACCTCAATGAAATTATTATTTATACTTATTTAATCATCATAAATCCTCTATGAATGTTCTATATATGTGTACCAATCATAATCCTTATTTATTTTATGAGGATTTACATGTTATAAAAGGATCTTTGAAAACATTCTTCCCGATAAACAAGCCTGTTTCAAAGGAAATTCTTGAATTCTTACCTATTTTCAAAAGCACTCTATAATCTATTTTAATACACCATTATTTTTATAAAATCACTTTTTTTATTTTAAAAAAACTAACTTAATTAAATTCTAGTTTTAATATAACACCCCAACCCCAAAAGCCCGAAGCTGGTGCATTATTTTAATACATTGGCATGATTACAAGGAATCAAGTCCCAAAGGACCGATCAGTTTAGCAGTCTTGGAAAATAGAATACATACATAAACGTTAAATTACAAATTAAAACACAACATAAAAAAATCCTTTGATAATTCCATTATTATTATAGCATAAACCTGCATATAAATCGTAATACAGTTCTTGGCATCCTGGGAAAATAATGCATAAGAAATGGGTGAGCTCAGATGCTCAGTAAGGGTAAATAATTTTGCAGAAGCTAAAAACTTTTAAGGAAATATATGTAACAAAAAAAATAGAATTGTTAGAAATAAACTTGAACATAATATGGAAAAAATAAATCTAACATTACCATATAAATATGTTCATGAATATTCTACTAGTCGAATAATCACATGTAATAACTAATTTCATAATGAGGGAATGCATAATTCCGGACATCATAACCACATATTCAAGGCCTCGTGCCAAGACTAAAAATAAATTTTTTGTCAAGGACTTTTTCTAAGACAATAATTTGTCTCATGAGACCTACCGATGCATCAAGGAGCTATAGTGGGCTCCACCCTTCACTTACTAAGTCCAATGCATTCCTCATATGAAAATTTTGAAACATAACATAAACATTCATATTAAAACTAGCATACGAAATGTCAATACTTTAACCATAAAACATGAATAGTATTAAGATAAAACATCCACAGTACAAAATATCATAAGTTATTCAATAAAATATGGAATATTATATTATAATAAACCAAACTCAATCAAGAATAATATCCAGTAGAGGATGTTGTCATAGTTTAAAATGATCTGTAAAACTCTTTGAGAGAAATATCCCTTTTTGTGAAATCATTTAAAAGTAATGCATTTATAAAGAAAGTCATTTAAAAGATATTTTTGAATCAAAGTTTTCCATACCAGTTTATAACTTTTGAATGGAATTAATATTTTAAAAAAATCATGTCCATATAAATAAATCATTAAAATCATTTTTAAAACTTGGAAATTAATTAAAATGATTTAGAAAAATAGAAAATTAAAACATTTAAAATGATGATATTGATAAATTGTCCCTTATAAAAAACCTTAAAATATTCATTTTGAATTTTTTTTATGAAACATGGACATGAATGATAAAAATTTCTCAGTAAATACTTATACATAAACAATCTTGGATAACAATGAGATTGAGGAATTAACCCTTACCTTGTTCTTTACTTCCGTTGAGGGTATATTTAATCTCTTATATAATGACCATAGTATGTTATTAAATTATAATAGAACCATATTAAGATTTATCATATCATATATGATTCATTTATGACTTTATACTAACCATTTAATAATAATTTCCATGTTAATATAACATTCTGGGTAATAATCTCTTTCTTTATCGTATGTGTTTTAACTTTTTATTCTTGATCGTATCACTTAGATCATGATTTAAATACTTCCATAATATATAAAAATTATTTATATATCTTATATATTCATAATATAAATATGTATAATAGATAGATATATGAAATGGAAACATCATTCATGGAGACGGTAGTCCGTACGTATGCATGAACGTTGTTTCTTTTCTCTCATCGTATAGTTTGGAAGTAAGTAAATGAAATATATTTATCTAAATAAATATATATTATTTAGTATCAATATTATTTCATATATATCATACTTAATCAATATATATATTTTTATAAAAATTCTTGAATGGTGACCGTTGAAGATGAATTTCATCGCGTCGTGAAGACGGTAAGCCGTACGTACGCATGAGCGACAATGTCATTATACTGATGGTGAAATTGTACATAATTGGATGGTATATTATATATAAATAATAATTAACATGTTATATTTATTATTTACATCAATTATACTCATTATTATACCCATCCAAATAATGAAGTGTTGAATAACAAACTTCACCACGACGTGGAGACGGTAAGCCGTACGTAGCCACGTATGGTGACTTTGTCATTTATAGGATGGATAGAATAATGAATATGGTTGTACCATATTTATAATAGAATCAAATTATTTATAAGGAACTAGATTTATTATTTTGGTATGGAATCAACAAAGAAAGAGGAAGTGGAAGAAGAAAATAACATTGAAAGAGGTGATGAAATTATTACCTCTTCTTTGGGTGCTTCCTTTTGATTTGATCAAAAGGGAACATTAGGTTGGCTTTATGATAAAATTAATGCCTCTAGGTTGAATTGAGGGTATTTTGGAGGATATTTGAGCATGTTTTGGCTGAGCCAAATGGCTTTGGAGGTGTGATTTTGAGGGAAGGGGAAGTACCCTTTTATAAGAGAGGTGAGAGTCACTTTAGGAAAAGCTTGAAATATTATTTTATTATAAAATAATTTTTTGTTTATAATGGCTCCAAATGGATTTATTTCTAGTATAAGATGGGTATGAGTATAAATACTCTCAAACAATAGGTTTTAGACAAGTTTAGGTCCCCATATCAACCTTATCTTTTAGATTTAACTCTTAGTTAAATAGTTTAACTTTTACAATGTCTTATTGTATTTTTATATTACATGGTTAATAAACTAACTATAAAATGAAAATATAAACCCAAGTGGTTTATTAATTACATATATATCATTATATAGGTACTTTGGCTGAGCTTTATATTTTTGGGAATATTATATCATTTAATAATATAGTATTTGTTTTAGAAACTCATTTATGTCAATTTTGACACTATTTAGTATTTGGTTTTTGTGAAAGTTAAAAAAACTTGATTAATTAGAAAAAAATACATTAAATAGACCCTAACATGTCATATTAACCAATAAAATGCGTGTAATGCATCAAAAGTTTCAATTTACATTTATTTTGATATTTCTAATATCAATTATTTTAATCTTTCATTAATAAGGTAATTACTCCATCATCATTGTGTTATAAATAAATTCAATTATTTAAGGTCTAAAAATTATAAATAAAATACCATGATGTAGGAAATATTTTTATATTTCTAATTATTATTTATTGTCGAAATTATCTTATGTATAACCCTATATTAAAAATGTTTTAGTTATTAAGATTTGAATTTAACACTTTTAACTCTTCTTTAAATAAAATAATAATAAATGTCCTAATCTAATAAAAGTAGATGAAAAAGTATTATATTTCATTCTTAAGGTTGATTTTGGTCAAAATAAACTTATCCAATAGAATTAGGATATGTGTAAGGGAAATTATAATATAATTTTTACCTTTAATTACCTTATTTACTTTTAACTGTGGTAAATAAGATTCTAAAGTTACTATTCACCAAAAAATATTTTCATCCTATTGACCCACATTTTACTTACTGATATCAACTGTGTCTCTTGGATTTTTGAAATTCAATTCAAAGAAGTGGTAAAATTATGTTTTATGCAAATTTGCAAATGTGCCAAGAAGGTGGGTAAAAGACGTTAAAAAGTTCAATAAATTTTATATATCTAATATTATTATAAAATGACTCCAATGCATTACATTAGACTAATATAGGTATTATTTATATATTTTAACTTTAAAATAAATTTAAATAATAATAATAATTATTTAAATAAAAGTTTGTTTAACACAATAATGCAGTGTTTTTTACTATTCATCAAAAATTGAAAGTTTTTAGAAAAATATCAAAAATTCACCCTAAGATAATTTTGATATTATAAATTAAAAAATTAAGTCTATTTTACCAAATTCAAAACAAATAAGTTGAATTAATTAATTTAAAATTAATTCCCATTGTCAAAACCAAAAAGCGGGTTTTTAAAAAGTAAAAACTATCAAAAGATTGACTTGTGTTTACGTCCAATTTAAATGTGAAATTACTTATAATGACCTAAATTATATTAAATGATAGAAATATAATATAATTATACTTTAAAATCACTCAAATTAATAATTTAACACTATATATTATTTCGATTAAAACAGTTGTTTTCAATTAAAATTTAGTATTTTTACTATTCATCAAAATATAAAAGTTATAAAAAAAGTACCAAAAATTTATCCGAACTAAATTTTTATGACCCACTTCTAAAGAAGAATTTAATTTTAATAAATTAAATTTATAAAAGTGTCAAATATTATATTTAAAAAGGGTCCTCCATTAAAAGGCGAGAAAACTACATTTTTTGAAAAATACTGCTTTTATCTAAAAAATTGAATTTTTCCATATATTATGTCTATGAAACAAAAAAGTTGAATGTTAAAATTATAATATATATATGTATATAAAATTTAAAATTTGCTTAATATTATTCATAATTGATTTTTAAACGGCTAGTATGATAGGTCGTGATGTGCTTGAACTCAGTGTTGCGTGTAGCTCAAGCTATTGAATTACTTTAAAGAGATAACGTACTATGAAATTATGGAGTGTTACATTCTCCCATAATTCAATAAATTGTGTCCTCACAATTTTAAATTGTTCTTATAAAATAAAAGGTTGAAAATATAAAACACCTTTGTGGAAAACTCACATCAGAAATAGGGTCAATAAAATTTAGTCTTAATAAGAGGGAAAGGGAAATGAAAAAGTAACCACCAAATTAGTGTTTTGAATATGAGAACATTTGTGTAAATAAGAGACATATAATTGGAGAAAAATGTAAATATTTATACGGAGTGATTGAGGTCATCAATCACAAACAAGTGAACAATAAATGAAAAATTGAGGGCCTCAAAGCCATAAATATATGATGATTTAAAATATCATTGGTTCAACAACACATAAGGTATTATAATAACATATTTTTGGTTTTTAGATCCTTTCCATGATGTTTAATAATTAATTTCTTCATAGAATAATAAAAAAAATAATACTTGACAAGTAGAGTTCCATCCATTAACTAATTTCTAGCACAAACTCATATTTCTCCCCAAAAGATAATAGAACTCAAAAATATTCTATTAAACCTAATAATATAGGGTTTCAATAAAAAAGAATTTATAATTCATCTATCAAACCATTTAAAAAAAACTACA
Source organism: Viscum album (assembly GCA_963277665.1). Lineage (NCBI taxonomy): Eukaryota > Viridiplantae > Streptophyta > Magnoliopsida > Santalales > Viscaceae > Viscum > Viscum album. Next base: position 280,459,834 of record OY728127.1, read on the forward strand.
TTATACAAACCAGGACATCACATAGGCTAGTGGTAGGTGATGCAGCCTTGTCGCCCTTCAGTTACGGGTTCAAGTCTCATGGCCTTGTCGGATGCGATGGGTTATTTCCCGAACTCTGGGTTGCACTTTTTATAACAATCCCAAAATAATATTAAGAAATTATTTAACCTCAAACAATAGTATCCAATTTCAAACATAATCCATTCCAACCTTTAGACTTATCCACAATACTTCTGTCCAAACTCACAATCCAAAATTTGTAAGGAAGGTCACATAATATACATGTGAATACCTTAATCGTGTAGTCTCTTAAAACATGGTAATAAACTAAATTACCAGAAAACAATATTGAATACGTTAATTCTTCCTCATTCCTTATGTAAAACATAGAATACTGGATAGACACCCTAAATTCAAAAATGTTGAAAACTCCCAATAATGATGGAATATAAAAATCATTAATTAGTTTCAAGGTAGTCAATAATATCCAATATAATTTATCAAAATCAATCATCTCTTATTCAAAAATCACTAACTCAATATCAGAACCATATCAAGGTTTATCTTTCCTTCAACCATGTATTTTTCAAAAAGTTTAACTTGATATTGAGTCACTTTTATAAATCCTTAATGAAATAGTATTGCAGTACAATCCTTATTTATTTCCATAATTCATATAACCAGTATATTATTGATACAACACTCAAATGACATAATTATTTAATAATAACATAAGAACACTAGTCATTCCTCTTTATCTTTAGTGGAATCACAACTTGATTATTATCCAATAGAAACATTTGGGGAATACTCTGATGATTTGGACATTGATTTTCATAGTGTCCCAACTTCTTGCAGATGAAGCATTATACATTTGAAACCTTTTTCTTACCCTCAAAATCACGAACATGGTGTCCTTTTTCTCCACACTTATAACATACTCTCATCCCCTTCAGGAATTTACCAAGGTGATTATTTCCACTGTAATCACATGTGGGAAAATCCTTATTTCCGATCTTACCTTTATCCATATTTCTCTCTTCCATCCTCTTATTTTATTTCTTCCCTTCAAATCCATATGACTTAGAGAATTATTTACTTATATTATTAACACATGATACTATTTATTCATATGATTCAAATACTTGGGAGACTATTTCCCTTCTAAATGATGGCTTAAGACCATGAAAGATATGATCCTTCTTACTCTTTGGATCATGCGTATTGCTGGAGTTCACATTCCTTCTACTGAGAACTATTTTTAAACAATGGCATACACTAGGTTAGTTTATGGATCACAATGCATAATTCCAAACTTGTAAAATACCTAACATAAATTGAAATGCTTATGAATATAATCCATAATCAAAAAAATATTTTCTTTTAGGAAGTATTTACTCATAAATCCTTCATAATGTTTTGTAAAGAAAATTTTAATTATCCTAAGCATATCCCCTAAGAGTGTCAATACCAAGAGTGAAATAAGGACCATAGTCGTGTACCAAGATACCACAAGTCAAGACCGAAAATACTTTTTGGAATTTTCACTCTTAGGTACATCTATTCCATAGCCACCTCTACTTTTTTGTATCCAAACATGGATGTATTTGCTTGGAAAACCCACATAATATTCACACTACCAAATTTTTTGTATATTCTTCTATAATAATCCTCAAAGTCTATATTAGGGTAAAGTTATCTAATCAAATTTTATCTAAATCTAGTTTCCAAGGTTTGTACTAAACTTCCACTAATACCAACTGTAATCCCCCAACCCCAGAAACCCAAAGCTGGTGCATTATTTTAATACATTGGCATGATTACAGGGAATCAAGTTTTGAAGGACCGACCAGTTTAGTAGTCTTGGAAAATAGATTACATAAATGAACGTTACATTACACATTCTTAAACAACATAACAAATTCCTTTGATAATTCCATTATTCTTCTAGATTAAACCTGCATATAAATCATAATACACTTCTTGGCATCCTGGGAAAATAAAACATAAGAAAGGGGTGATATCAGATGCTCAGTAAGGGTAAATAATTTAGTTGAAGCTACAAACTTTTAAGGAAAGATGTGTAATAAAAACAGTATCATTTTTAAACATAATATTGAACATAATATGAAAAAAAATAAATCTAACATTTCTATATAAACATGTACATGGATATTCTACTAGTTGAATAATCACATGTAATAACTAATTTCCTAATGAGGGAATGCATAATGCCGGAAAACATAACCATATAGTCAAGGCATAGTTCCAAGAGAATAAATAAATTTTTTGTGAAGGACTTGTTCCAAGACACTAATTTGTCTCATGAGACCTACCGATGCATCGATGATCTATAGTGGGCTCCACACGTCACTTACTTAGTCCAATGCATTCCTCTTATTAAAAGGTTGAAACATAACATAAGCATTCCTATTAAAACTAGCATAAGAAATTTCAATACTTTAACCATAAACCATGAATGGTATAAAAATATCACATACATAGTCAAAAATATCATAACACATTCAATACAATATGGGAGATTGTATTATAATAAATCAAACTCAATCAAGAATAATATCCAGTAAAGGATGTTGACATAGTTGAAAATGAGCAGTAAAACTCTTTGAGATAAATATCCCTTTTTGTGAAATCATTTAAAAGTCACAAATTTATAAAGGAATCCATTTAAAAGATATTTTTGAATAAAAATGTCCCATACCAATTTGAATCTTTTGAATAGAATTAACATTTTTAAACAATCATGTCCATATAAATAAATCCTTAAAATCATTTTTAAAACATGGGCATTAATTAAAAAGATTTAGAAAAATAAATCATTAAAACATTTAAAATGATGATATTGATAAAGAGTCCCTTCCACAAAACCTTAAAATATTCATTTTGAAAACATTTTTATGAAACATGGATATGGATGATAAAAATGTCTCAGTAAATACTTACACATAAACAATCTTGGATAATAATGAGATTGAGGAATTAACCATTACCTTGTTCTTTTCTTTAGTCGAGGGTATGTTTAACCTTCTGTATAATGACCATACTATGTTATTAAATTATACCAGAACCATATTAATATTTATGATATCATATATGATTCATTTATGACTTTATACTACCCATTTAATAAGAATTTCCATGTTAATGTAACATTTTGGGTAATAACCACTTTCTTTATCTTATGTGTTTTAACTTGATAATCTTGAATGTATCACTTAGATAATGATTTAAATACTTAAATAATATAAATACCGATTTATATATCATATATATTCAGAATATAAATATTTATAATAAATAGATATATGAAATGGAAACATCGTTCATGGAGACAGTAGTCCATACGTACGCATGAACGTTGTTTCTGTTCTCTTATCGTATAGTATGGAAGTAAGTAAATGACATATATTTTTATAAATAAATATATATTATTATAGTAGTAATATTATTTCATATATATCATACTTAATATATATATATATATATTTAAATTCTTGAATGGTGATCGTTGAAGATGAATCTAATTGTGTTGTGGAGACGGTAAGCCGTACGTACGCACGAGCAACAATATCATTCTAATGATGGTGAAATCATATGTAATTGGATGGTATATTATATATAAATAATTATTAATATTTTATATTTATTATTTACATCAATTATACTCATTATTATACCCATCCATATAATGAAGTGTTGAATAACAAACTTCACCACGACGTGAAGACGGTAACCCTTACGTACGCACGTATGGTGACTTTTTCATTCATAGGATGGATAGAATAAATAATATGGTTGTACCATATTTATAATAACATCAAATTATGTATAAGGTAATAGAGTTATTATTTTGGTATGGAATCAACTAATAAAGAGGAAGAGGAAGAAGAAAATAACATTGAAATAGGTGATGAAATTATTACCTCTTCTTCGGGTGCTTCCTTTTGATTTGATCCAAATGGATCATTTGGTTGCATTTCTGATCAAATTATGGCCTCTAGGTTGAATTGAGGGTATTTTGGAGGATATTTTAGTAGGGATTGGATGATCCAAATAGCTTTGGAGGTGTGATTTTGAGAAAAGGGGAAGTACCCTTTTATAAGAGTGGTGAGGGTCACTTTAGGAAGAGCCTGAAATATTATTTTATTATAAAATAATTTTCGGTTTATAGTGGAAAAAATGGATTTATTTCTAGGATAAGGTGAGGATGGGTCTAAATACTCTCAACCTATAGGTTTTATACAAGTTTAGGTCACCATATTAACATTATCTTTTAGATTTAACTCTTAGTTAAATAGTTTATCCTTTACAATGTCTTCTTGTATTTTTATATTACATGGTTAATAAACATACTATAAAATGACAATAGACCCTCAAGTGGTTCATTAATGAAATATATATCATTATATAAGTCCTTTGACCAAACCTTAGATTTTTAAGAATATTATATTATTTAATAATATAGTAATTTTTAAAAAAAACTCATTTATGTCAATTTTGACACTATTTACTATTTGGTTTTTGTGAAAGTCAAAAAAACTTGATTAATTCGAAAAAATACATTAAATAAACACTAAAATGTCATATTTAGATATAAAATTCATGTAATTCATCAAAAGTCATAATGTAAATTTATTTTGATATTTATAATAACAATTATTCTAATCATTCATTAATAAGGTAATTACTGCATCCTCATTGTGTCATAAATAAATTCAATTATTTATTGTATAAAAATTATAAATAAAATACCATTATGTAGATTTTTTTTATATTTATAATAAATATTTATAGTCGAAGTTATCTTGTTTATGATACTATATTAAAAATGTTTTAATTATTAAAATTTGAATTTAACACTTTTAACACTTCTTTAAATAAAATAATAATAAATGTCCTAATCTAATCCAAGGGGATTAAAAAGGATCATATTTTATTACTAAGGTTGATTTTGGTCTAAATACACTTATACAACAGAATTAGGACATGTGTTAGGGTAATTATAATATCATTTTTACCTTTAATTACACTATTTACTTTGAACCATGGTAAATAAAATTCAAAAGATACTATTCACCAAAAATTATTTTCATCCTATTGAACCAAATTTTACTTATTGATATCAACCATGTCTCTTGTATTTTTGAAATTCAATTCATAGAAGTGGTAAAATTATGTTTTATGCAAATTTTCAAATGTGCCTAGAAGGTAGGTAAAAGACGTTAAAAAGTTCAATAAAATTTAATATATCTAATCTTATTATAAAATTAATTCAATGAATTAAATTGTAATAATATATGTGTTATATATATATTTTGACTTTAAAATAAATTTAAATAAAAAATAATAATTATTTAAATAAAAGTTTGTTTAAAACAAAAACACAGTGTTTTTCACTACTCATCAAAAATTGAAAGTTTTCGGAAAAATACAAAAAATTCACCTTAAGATAATTTTGATATTCTGAATTAAAAAATGAATTATATTTTACAAAATTCAAAAAATCTATGTTTCATTAATTAATTTAAAATTAATTCCCATTGTCTAAACCAAAAAGTGGTTTTTTAAAAAGAAAAAACTTTCAAAAGATTGACATGTTTTTATGTCCAATTTAAATGTGAAATTACTTATAATGACCTGAATTATATTAAATGATAAAAATATAATCTAATTATACTTTAAAACCACTCAAACTCATAATTTAACACTATAAATTATTTCAATTAAAAAAGTTGTTTTCAATTAAAATTTAGTATTTTTCACTATTCATCAAAATATGAAAGTTATCAAAAAAGTACCAAAAATTTATCCAAACTAAATTTTTTATGTCCTGATTATAAATAAGAATTTAATTTCACTAAATTGAATGTATAAAAGTGTCAAATATTGTATTGAAAAAGGGTTCCCCATTAAAAGGCGGAAGAGCTGCATTTTTTTGAAAAATACTTCTTTTATCTGAAAAAATGAATTTGGTCTTATATTATGTCTATGAAAAAAAAATTTGAATGTTAAAATTATAATATATATATATATAATTCAAAATTTGGTTAATACTATTCATAACCGCTTTTCAAAGGGCTAGTTTGATAGGTCGTGATGGGTATGAACTTGGTGTTACGTGTAGCCCAAGTTATTGAATTACTTTAAAGAGATAACGTACTATGAAATATTGGGATGTTACATTCTACCCTCCTTTAATAAACTTCATCCTCTCAATTTGATATTGTTCTTTGAAAATAAAAGGTTGAAAATAGAAAATACCTTTGTGGAAAACTCACATTGGAAATAGGGTTAAAAAAATTTAGTCTTAATAAGAGAGAAAGGGAAATGAAAAAGTCACCACCAAATTAGGGTTTTGAATAAGAGAACATTGGTGGAAATCAGAGACCCATAATTGGAGGAAAAACTTAAATATTTATAGGGAGTGATCTAGGTCATCAATCACAAAAAAGTGAATAATAAATGGAAAATTGAGGGCCTCAAAACCATAAATATATGATTATTTAAAATATCATCAGTTCAACAAAACATAAGCTATTATAATAATGAATTTTTGGTTTTGAGATCCTTTCCCTAATGTTTAAGAATTAATTTATTCATATAATAAGAAAAAAAGAATACTTGACAAGTAGAGTTCCATCCATTAACTAATTTTACCACAAACTCATATTTCTCTCCAAAAGATAAAAGAACTAAAAAATAATCTGTTAAAACAAATCGTATAGGGTTTCAAAAAAAATGAATTTATAATTCATCTATCAAACCATTTAAAAAAACTACATTATACAAACCAGGACATCACGTAGGCCTGTGGTAGGTGATGTACCCTTGTCTCCCTTCAGTTGTGGGTTCAAGTTTTGTACCCTTTCCAGACGCAACGGGATGTCACCCGACCTCAGGGTTGTCCTTTTTATAAAAATTCCAAAAATAATATTAAGAAATTATTTAACCTCAAACAATAGTATCCAATGTCAAACTTAATCCATTCCAACCTTTAGACTTATCCACAATACTTCTGTCCAAACTTACAGTCCAAAATCTATAAGGAAGGTCACATAATATACATGTGAATACCTTCATCGTGTATTCTATTAAAACATGGTAATAAACTAAATTACAAAAAAACCATATTGAATACGTGCATTCTTCATCATTCCTTATGTAAAACATAGAATATTGGATATACACCTTAAATTCAAAATTTTTGAATATTCCTAATAATGATGGAATATACAAATCATTAATTAGTTCCAAGGTAGTCAATAATATCCAGAATAATTTATCCAAAGCAATCATATCTTTTACAAAATCACTAACTCAGTATCATTACCATATTAAGGTTTATCTTTCCTTCAACCATGTATTTTCCAAAAATGTTAACTTGATATTTAGTCACTTTTCTTAGAACCATATAATCTCAAATCCTTAATGAAATAGTACTACAGTACAATCCTTATTTATTTCCATAATTCATATAACCAGTACATCATTGATACAACACTCAAATGACATAATTCTATAATAAAAATATAAGAACACTAGTCATTACTCTCCATCTACGGTAGTATCACAACATGATTATTATCCAATAGCAACATTTGGGGTATACTCTGATGATTTCTACATTGATTCGCGTAGTGTCTCATCTCCTAGAAGATGAAGCATTGTACATTTGAGACCTTTTTCTTACCCTCACAATTATGAACTTGGTGTCCTTTTTCTCCACACTTATAATATACTCCCATCCCATTCAAAAAATTTCCAAGGTTATTCTTTCCACTATTATCACATGTGGGAAAATCCTTATTTCCCATCTTCCCTTTATCCATCTTTCTCTCTGCCATCCTCTTCTTTTATTGCTTCCCTTCAAAGCCATAGGACTCAGAGAATTATTTAATTATCTTATTAACACATGATAGTATTTCTTCATATGATGCAGATATGTGTGAGACTATTTCCCTTCTAAATTTTGTCTTAATACTATGAAATATATGATCCTTATTACTCTTTGAATCATGCGTATTGCTGGAGTTCACATTCCTTCTACTAGACGCCATTTCTAAACAATGGCATACACTAGGTTAGTTTAAGAATCAAAATACATAATTCCAAACTTGTAAAATACATAACGTAAATTGAAAAGTTTTTGCATATAATCTATAATCATAAAAATGTTTTCTTTGAGGAAGTATTTACTCATAAATCCTTCATAATAGTTTTTAAAGAAAATGTGAATTATACTTAGCATATCTCCCAGGAGTGTCAATAAACAGAGTTCACTGAGGCCCTTTGTCGTGTACCAGGATACCCCGAGTCAAGCTTGAAACTCCTTGTCAGAGTTTTCACTCCTAGGTACATCTGTAGCAGAGCCACCTCTACCTGTTTGTATCGAGAAAGGGATATATTTTCTTGGAAAACCCACATAATATTTACACTACCAAATTTTTTGTGTATTCTTCTATACTAATCCTCAAAGTCTATCTTAGGGTAATGTTCTATAATAAGAGTTTATCTAAATATAGTTTCCAAGGTTTTTACTAAACTTCCTATAATGCCAACTGTAACACCCTGACCCCAGAAGCCCAGAGCTGGTGCATTATTTTAATAAATTGGCATGATTACAAGGAATCAATTCCTGAATCACCGATTAGTTTAATAGTCTTGGAAAATATATTACATACATGAACATTACATTACACATTCACAAACAACATAAAAAAAATCCTTTGAGAATTCCATTATTATTCTATCTTAAACCTGCATATAAATCATAATACACTTCTTGGAATCGTGGGGAAATAAATTTAAGAAATGGGTGATCTCAGATGTTCAGTAAGGGTAAATAATTTAGAAGAATCTAAAAACTTTTAAGGAAAGATGTGTAATAAAAACAAAATAATTTTTAAAAATAATCTTAAACATAATATAGAAAAAATAAATCTAACATTACCATATAAACATGCACATGGATATTCTACTAGTCAAATAATCACATGTAATAACTAATTTCATAATGAGGGAATGCATAATTCCGGACATCATAACCACATAGTCATGGCCTTGTGCCAATACTACAAATAAATTTTTTGTCAAGGCCCTGTGCTAGGACACTAATTTGTCTCAAGAGACCTACCGATGCATTGAGGAGATATAGAGGGCTCCACCCATCACTTACTAAGTCCAATGCATTCCTCATATGAAAATGTTGAAACATAACATAAACATTCATATTAAAACTAGAATAAAAAATTTCAATACTTTAACCCTAAACCATGAATGGTATAAAAATAACACATCCACACTCAAACATATCATAACTCATTCAATAAAATTTGAAATATTGTATTATAATAAATCATACTCAATCAAAAATAATATCCAGTAAATGATGTTGACATAGTTGAAAATGATCATTAAAACTCTTTGAGAGAAATATCCTTTTTTGTGAAATCATTTAAAAGTCACACATTTATAAAGGAATTAATTTAAAATAGATTTTTGAATCAATGTGTCCCATACCACTTTGAATCTTTTTAATGGAATTAACATTTTAAAACAATCATGTCCATATAAATAAATCGTTAAAATCATTTTTAAAACATGGTCATTAATTAGAAAGATTTAGAAAAATAAATCATTAAAACATTTAAAATGATGATATTAATAAAGATTACCTTACACAAAACCTTAAAATATTCATTTTGAAAACATTTTTATGCAACATGGACATGGGTGATAAAAATATCGTAGTAAATACTTATATATAAACAATCTCAGAAAATAATGAGATTGAGGAATTAACCCTTACCTTGTTCTTTACTTTAGTCGAGGGTACGTTTAACCTACTGTATAATGACCATAGTATGTTATTAAATTATTCCAGAACCATATTAATATTCATCATATAATATATGATTCATTTATGACTTTATACCAACCATTTAATAATAATTTCCCTGTTAATGTAACATTTCAAGTAATAATCGCTTTATTTATCGTATGTGTTTTAACTTGTTATTATTGATCGTATCACTTAGATCATGATTTACATACTTCCATAATATAAAAAAATATTTATATATCATATTTATTAATAATATAAATATGTATAATAGATATATATTTGAAATGGAATCATCGTTCATGGAGACAGTAGTCCGTACGTACGCATGAACGTTGTTTCTGTTCTCTTATCGTATAGTATGGAAGTAAGTAAATGAAAAATATTTAACTACATAAATATATATTATTATATTATAAATATTATTTAATATATCTCATACTTAATCAATATATATATTTTTATAAAAATTCTTGAATGGTGATCATTGAATATGAATCTCATCGTGTCGTGGAGACGGTAAGTCATACGTACGCATGAGTGAAAATGTCATTCTACTAATGGTGAAATGTTATGTAATTAGATGGTATATTATACATAAAGAATCATTAACATGTTATATTTATTATTTACATCAATTATACTCATTATTATACCCTTACAAATAATAAAGTGTTGAATAACAAACTTCACCACGACGTGGAGAAGGTAAGCTGTACGTACGCACGTACAATGACTTTGTCATTCATATGATGGATAGAATAATGCATATGGTTGTAACATATTTATAATAACATAAAAGTATGTATAAGGTACTGGATTTATTATTTTGTAATTGAATCAACAAATAAAGAGGAAATGTAAGAAGAAAATAACATTGAAAGAGGTGATGAAATTTTCAATGCTTCTTTTGGTGCTTCCTTTTGATTTGATCAAAAGGGATCCTTAGGTTGGATTTCTGATCAAAGTAAGGAATCTTGGTTGAAGTGAGGGTAGTTGGGAGGATATTTGAGCTGGTTTTGGCTGAGCCAAATTTCTTTGGATGTGTGATTTTGAGAGAAGGGGATGTACCCTTTTATAAGAGATGTGAGAGTCACTTTAGGAAAAGCATGAAATATTATTTTATTATAAAATTATTTTCGGTTTATAATGACTAAAAATGGATTTATTTCAAGTCTAAGGTGGGTATGGGTCAAAATTCTCTCAACAAATAGGTTTTAGACAAGTTTAGGTCACCATATTAACCTTATCTTTTAGATTTAACTCTTAGTTAAATAGTTTAACTTTTACAATGTCTTCTTGTATTTTTATATTACTTGGTTAATAAACTTACTATAAAATTCCAATAAAACCTAAAGTATTTAATTAATGACGTATATATCATTATATAAGTATTTTTTCATAACTTTAGATTTTTAGGAATATTATATCATTTAATAATATAATATTTGTTTTAAAAACTCATTTATGTCAATTTTGACACTATTTAGTATTTGGTTTTTGCAAAAGTCAAAAAAAACTTGATTACTTCAAATAAAATACATTAAATCAACCCTAACATGTCATATTAACCTATAAAATATGTGGAATGCATAAAAAGTCTCAATTTACATTTATTTTGATATTTATAATATCAATTATTTTAATCTTTCATTAATAAGGTAATTACTGCATCATCATTGTGTCATAAATAAATTCAATTATTTACTGTATAAAAATTATAAATAAAATTCCATGATTTAGGAAATATTTTTATATTTCTAATGAATATTTATAGTTGAAATTATATTATATATAACCCTATATTAACAATGTTTTAATTATTAAAATTTGAATTTAACATTTTTAACTCTTCTTTAAATAAAATAATAATAAATGTCCTAATCTAATAAAAGTGGATGAAAAATGATCATATTTTATTCTTAAGTTTGATTTTGGTTGAAATACACTCATCCAATAGAATTAGGACTTGTGTTAGGGTAATTATAATATCATTTTTACCTTTAATTACCCTATTTACTTATAACTCTGGTAAATAAAATTCAAAAGATACTATTCACCAAAAATTATTTTCATCCTATTAAACCCCATTTTACTTACTGATATCTACTGTGTCTCTCAGATTTTTGAAATTCAATTCACAGAATCGGTAAAATTACGTTTTATGCAAATTTGCAAATGTGCCCAGAAGGTGGGTAAAACACGTTAAAAAGTTCAACAAAATTTTATACATCTAATATTATTATAAAATGACTCCAATAAATTACATTAGAATAATATAGGTATTATGTATATATTTTGAATTTAAAATAAATTTAAAAAAAATTAATAATTATTTAAATGAAAGTTTTTTTAAAACAACAACATAGTTTTTTTAACTATTCATCAAAAATTGAAAGTTTTCAGAAAAATACCAAAAATTCACCCTAATATAATTTTGATATTAAAAATTAAAAAATTAAGCCTATTTTACCAAATTCAAAACATTGAAGTTTCATTAATTAATTTAAAATTAATTCCCGTTGTCAAAATCAAAAAGCTGGTTTTCAAAAAGTAAAAACTATTAAAAGATTGACATGTTTTTATGTCCAATTTAAATGTGAAATTAATTATAATGACCTAAATTATATTAAATGATAAAAATATAATCTAATTATACATTAAATGTAATTCCCCGACCCCAGTTACCCATAGTTGGTGCATTATTACATAACATTGACATGATCACAAGGGATCAAATCCTGAAAGACCAATCAGTTTAGTAGCTTTGAAAGTACTAGATACATTAATAAGTTTTACATTACATTATAAAATGAAAAAAAAACATCAAAATTGTCTCTATTGACCACATTCATATCCCTTAGACTATCCTAGTAGGTTAGTCATAATATACTTCTTCGCATCCGGGAAAAAATAAAACATAGAAAGTGGGGTGCTCAGCTGCTCAGTAAGGATAACAATATAGTAGACACATTCATAAAAAGGCATAAAAATTTAAGAAAATGTATAAGACTAAGACATAATACTTTTAAACTTAAACATCAGCATCATTTGGAAAACATAAATCAAATAATTCCATTTACTTATTCACATGGATATTCTACTAGTTGAATAATCACATGCAATATCAATTACCAATTTCATAATGATGGAATGCATAATGCCAGACATTATAACCACATAGTCAAGGCCTTGTTCCAAGACTAAAAATAAGATTTTGTCAATCCCTTGTGCCAATACACTAGTTTGTCTCATGAGACCTACTGATGCATTGAGGAGCTATAGCGGGCTCCACATGTCACTTACTAAGTACAATGCATTCCTCATGTGAAAGGTTGAAACATAACATAAACATTCATATTAAAACTAGCATAAAAAATGTTAATACATTAACCAAAAACCATGAATGGTATAAAAATAACACATCCACAGTCAAACATATCACAAAACCTTCAATAAAATATGAAAGATTGGTATCATAATGAATCAACTTCAAACAAGTGTAAAATCCATCAAAGTTTGTTGACATAGATGAAGTCAAAACTATTTGAGAGAAATATCACTTTTTTGAAATAATTTAAATGTAAGGAAGATATTTAAAAACATTTTTTAATCAAGGTGTCCCATACCACTTTGAAACTTTGAAAGGAATTAACATTTTAAAACAATGATGTCCATATAAATAAATCCTTAAAATAATTTTGAAAACATGGACTTTAATTAAAAATATTTAGAAAAATAAATATTTAAAACATTTAAAATGATTAAATAGTTAAATATACCCTTCCATAAAACCTTAAAATATTCCTATTTAAAACATTTTTATGAAATATGTACATTGATGATAAATATGTCCTAGTAAATACTTATAAACAATCTCAGATAATAATGAGATTGAGGAATTAACCCTTACCTTGTACTTTTCATTGGTCGAGGGTATGTTAACCTCCTGTATAATAGTTAAATAATTTTTATTAAATTATACATGAACTACAAACATAAAAATGATATCATATATGATCTTCTAATATTGCTTTGTTAATAATATTTTAGTAGTATCATCATTTCAGGTGCTAACTGATCAGTTTTCCTTTATATTATTGGTTACATATACCATGTTTGTTATGTATAGGATGTATTTGATTCATATACAGAATGATATTAAGTTCTTAAACATTATTTTTAATCATAAAATTAAAATTATTCTTGAATTATTACGAGGGGGAATGAATCTCATCGCGTTCGTGGAGATGGTAATCCGTACGTACGCACGAGCGAAAATATTATTATAGTGATGGTGAAATCATATTTAATTGGATGAAATATCATATATAAAGAATAATTAAAATGTTATATTTATTATTTACATCAGTTATACTCATTATTATACCCATCCAAATAATGAAGTGTTTGAATAACAAACTACACCACGATGTGGTAACGGTAAGCCGTACGTATGCACGTATGGTGACATTTTCATTCATAGGATGGATAGAATAAATAATATTATTGTACCATATTTATAATAAAATCAAAGTATTTAGGAGGTAATGGATTTATTATTTTGGTATGGAAACAACAAAGAAAGAGAAAGTGGAAGAAGAAAAGAACTTGGAAGAGGGTGGTGAAGTTATTACCTCTTCTTTGGGTGTTTCCTTTTGAGTTGATCAAAAGGGATCCTTAGGTTGGATTTCTGATCAAATTAAGGACTATAGGTTTATTTTAGGGAAGTTGGGAGGATATTTGGGTAGGGTTTTGCCGAGACAAATGGATTTGGAGGTGTGATTTGGAGAGAAGGGGAAGTGCCCTTTTATAAGAGGGGTGAGGGTCACTTTAGGAAAAGATTAAAATAATAATTTATTATACCATCATATTCTGTTTATAATGGCTCACAATTAATTTATTTAGAGACTTAGGTGGTTATGGGTCGAAATATTATCAAACAATATGTTTTAGACAAGTTTAGGTTACCATTTTAACCTTGTCTTTTAGATTTAACTCTTTGTTAAATAGTTTAACTTTTACCGTTTCTTCTTGTATTCTTACACTATATGGTTAATAAACTTACTCTAAACTTCCAAGAGAACCTCAAGTGGTTCATTAATGAAATATATAATATTATTTAAGCCTTTTTCCAAACCTTATATTTTTAGGAATATTATATCAACCAATAATATAGTATTTGTTTAAGAAAATAATTTATGTAAATTTTGACACTATTTGGTATTTTGTTTTTGTGAAAGTCATAAAAACCTTATCACTTAAAAAAAATTCGCATAATCAACCCTAACATGTCATATTAACCTATAAAATTAGTTTAATTCATCAAAAGTCTCAAATTATATTTATTTGTATATTTATAATAACAATTATTTTAATATTTCATTAAGAAGGTAATTACTGCATCATCATTGTGTCATAAATAAATTTAATAATTTAATAGCTAAAAATTATAACTAAAATACTATTATGTATTAAATATTTTTATATTTCTAATTAATATTTATAGTCTAATTTATCTTATGTATAACCCTATATTAAAATTGGTTTAGTTAATAAACTTTGAATTTAACAATTTTAACTCTTTTTTAAATAAAATAATAATAAAAGTCCTAATCCAATCCAAGTGGACCAAAAGGATCAAATTTTATTACTAAGGTTGTTTTTGGTAGAATTAAACTTATGAAATAGAATTAGGACATGTGTTAGGGTAATTATAATATCATTTTTACCTTTAATTACCCTATTTACTTCTAACCGTGGAAAATAAAAGTCAAAAGTTACAATTCAACAAAAATTATTTTCATCTTATTGAATCAAATTTTATTTAATGATGTAAACCATTTCTCTAGAATTTTTTAAATTCAACTCATAGAAGTGACAAAATTACGTTTTATGCAAATTTGTCAACGTGCCTAGAAGGTGGGTAAAAGACGTTAAAAATTCAATAAAATTATATATGTCTAATTTTATTATAAAATGACTCCAATTAATTAAATTGAACTAATATAGGTATTATTTATATATTTTGGCTTTAAATAAATTTAAATAAAATAAATAGTTATTAATATAAAAAGTCGATTTTAAACAAAAATGTAGTGTTTTTCACTATTCATCAAAAAAATGAAAGTTTTAAGAAAAATATCAAAAATTAACCCTAAACTAATTTTGATATTCTGAATTTAAAAATGAAGTCTATTTTACCAAATTAAAAACATAGAAGTTACATTTATTAGTTTAAAATTAATTCCTATTGTCAAAACCAAAAAGTATGTTTAAAATAAAAGTAAAAACTATCAAAAGATTGACATGTGTTTATGTCAAATTTAAATGTAAAATTACTTATAATGACCTAAATTGTATTAAATGATAAAAATATAATCTAACTATACTTCAAAACCATTCAAATGTATAATTTAACATTATAAATTATTTTTATTAAAAAAGTTGTTTTCAATTGAAATTTAGCATCTTTCACTATTCATCAAAATATGAAAGTTATTATAAAAACACTAAAAATTTATCCAAACTAAATTTTTATGTCCAACTTATAAATAAGAAGTTTATTTTGTCAAATTTAATATAATAGTTTCAGATATTTCATTTAAAAAAATTCACCATTAGTAGGCGGTAAAATTGCATTTTTGAAAAATACTTCTTTTATCTAAAAAAGTAAATTTGTTCTTATATTATGTCTAAGAAACACATAATATGAGTGTTAAAATTATATAGAGTATATAAGATTGAAAATACAGTTACTACTATTCATAACCGCTTTTTGAACGACCAGTTTGGTAAGTTGTGGTGCACTCGAACTCGGTGTTGTGTGTAGCACAAAAATTGAATTACTTTAATGAGATAATGTACTATGAAATCATGATGTGTTATATTCTCCCCTATTTAAATAAATTGTTTCCTCAAAATATGAAATTTTTCTTTGAAAATAAATGGTTAAAAGTAGAAAAATACTTTTGTGGAAAATCCACATCGGAATTTTTTTTAATAAAATTTAATCTTAATAAGAGGGAAAGGGAAATGAGAAAGTCACCAAAAAATTATGATCTCGATTAGGAGAACATTGGTGGAAATTATATACACATAATTAGAGGAAAAAAATAAATATTTATAGGTAGTGGTTGAGGTCATCAATCACAAACAAGTGTAAAATTAAGGGCCTCAAATCCATCAATCTATGATGATTTAAAATATCATCGATTCAACAAAACATAAGGTATTAGGATAACACATTTTTGGTTTTAAGATCCCTTACCTAAAGTTTAAGAATTAATTTATTCATAGAATAATAGGAAAAAAAATATTTCACATGTAGAGTTTCATCCTTCAACTAATTCCAACCACAAACCCATCTTTCACTCTAAAAGATAATAGAATTCAAAAATATTCTATTTATCCTAATCGTATAGGGTTATAATAATAATTAATTTATAATTCATTTTTTAGATTATTTAAAAAAATTATAATATACAAACTGGGACATCAAGTAGGCCAGTGGCAGGTGATTCACCCTTATCGCCCTTCAGTTGCAGGTTCAAGTCTTGCGGCCTTGTCGGATGCGACGGGTTGTCACCTGACCTTCAGTTTTTCCTTTTTATAACAATCCAACAAATAATATTAAGAAGTTTCTTTCACCTTAAACAATATTATCCAATGTTTAAATTAATCCATTATAACCTTTAGACTTATCCAAAATACTTCTGCCCAAACTCACAGTCCAAAATTTATAAAGAAGGTAAACACAATGAAGATCCATTTTTCCACGTAATAACATGTGAATACATTCATCATGCATTCTTTTAAAACATGGTAACATCATGAATTAAAATAAAACCTTATTGATTACATTCAAGCTCCATTATTCCTTATAGAATACTGGATAAACTCCTTATATCCAAAAATGTTGTAAACTCCAACCATGATGGAATATACAAATCATTAATCAGTTTCAAGGTAGTTAAGAATATCCAATATAATTTATCCAAGTCAATCATATCTTATTCCAAAATCACTACCTCGGTATCATAACCATATTAAGGTTTATCTTTCTCTCAACCATATATTTTCCAAAAACGTTAACCTGCTATTAATTCACTTTTCTTGGTTCCACACAATCTCAAGTCCTTAATGAAATAGTACTGCAGTACTATCCTTATATACTCTATAATTCTTATAACATTAACATCATTAATACAATACTCAAATGACACAATACTTTAATAACAACATAAGAAATCTAATCATTCTTTTTCATCTTCGATAGTATCATAACTTGATTATTATCTAATAGCATCATTTGGGGTATAATTTGATGATTTGGACATTGATTCACGTAGTGTCCCAACTCAGTGAAGATGAATCATTTTACATTTGAAACTTTTTCTTACCCTTGAAATCACATAATTGGTGTCCTTTTTCTCCACACTTATAACAAACTCCCATTCCCTTCAAGAATTTACCAAGGTGATTCTTTCCACAATTATCACATATGGGAAATTCCTTCTTCCCCCTCTTCCCTTTATCCATATTTCTCTCTTCTATACTTTTCTAATCTTGCTTCCCTTCAAATCCATAAGACTCAGAGAATTATTTACTTATCTTATTAACACATGATACTATTTCTTCATATGATGAGAATACATGGGAGACTATTTCCCTTCTAAATGTTGGCTTAATACCATGAAATATATGATCCTTCTTAATCTTTGGATCATGCGTATTGTTGGAGTTATCATTCATTCTACTAGGAACCATGTCTAAACAATGGAATACACTAGTTTAGTTTATGAATCGCAATTCATAATTCCAAACTTGTAAAATAACTAACGTAAATTGAAAAGATTATGAATATAATCTATAATCATAAAATGTTTTCTTTGAGGAAGTATTTGTAACATCCCAGGTAAATAAAGAATACAAAATTTTAATATTTATTAATATTTGTGAATAAAATATTAATATTACTTTTAAGGGAATTCTATGCTCAATGGCGTACCCAATACGCAACAATGAGTTTCTTTGAAATCTTACGTTGCACACTAATAATATAATAATATTATTTTAAATGGTAGTTAATTCCTAGCCATTGTAATGGAAGGAATGGACATAAATAACTACCAAATGATTATATATTCTTGTCAAATATTTTTTCATATATCCAATAAATTTTAGAGGCTTAAAATGCAAATGAATTGAATTTCAAGCATAAATCTTCTAATATTATTTAAAAGGTTGATTAACCGCCTTTTGATGGAGAACCCCTTTTAAATATATTTTTAACAATTTTATATGTTATATTTGTCAAAATAAAATCCTTCTTTATAATTAAGACATCAAAATTTACTTTGTGTAAATTTTTGTTATTTTTCCGATAAAGTTCATTTTTTTGAATAGTGAAAATGCTGTATTTTAATTCAAAACCTCCTTTTAGTATAATTTATTTATATGGTCAAATTATATTTTTAATTAGTTTTAGAGTGTAATTAAAATATATTTTTACCATTTAATCCAATGGTGGTCATTTAATTTAATTTCACTTTGAAATTGGACATAAACAAGTGTCAATCTTTTAATAGATATTGTTTCTTAGAAACACGCTATTTGTTTTGACAGCGGGAATTGATTATAAAATTAATTAATTCAAATTCCATGTTTTTAATTTGGTAAAATTGATATCATTTTTGAATTTGGAATTTCAAATATACCTTAGGGTGAATTTTTGGTATTTTTCTGACAAATGTTCATTTTAATAAATAGTGAAAAATACTGCATTTTAATTCAAAACTACCTTTTCATCCAATTTATTTATATAGTTAGATTGTAATTTTAATTGGTTTTAAGGTGTAATTTAATTATTTTTTTATCATTTAATACAATTTTTTCCATTTAATGTAATTTGACTTTTAAATTGGATGTAAAAACAAATCAATATTTTGACAGATTTTACTTCTTAAAAACCCGTCTTTGGTTTTGACAAAGAGAATTATTTTTAATTAATTACTACAATTTCTATGTTTGGAATTTGATAAAATGGATTCCATATTTGGAATAATAAGGTCCAAATTATTTAATTAAGACTCTTTTGTTTTTGGACATTATGAATAGTAACAACGATAATTATCTTCAATTATCGTGTTTAATTAGTAATTGAGTAGTTAAGGATAGTAAAATAATATCATAAAAATATAAAATGACCCCAAAATGTGTCCTAATTCTATTGGTTCTGTCATGGCCGACCATGGTATGCCTTGTGCCAACCTTGATACCCCATGGAATCACTTTAGTGTGATAGTGACCTTTTATCATATTTTTTTAAAGAAAGGAAAATATAACCAAAGTATGTATCACCTAAGTAAAAAAATTTTAATTTTGCTTAAATAAATTATCTCTTTGACTATAAACATTATTTGTAAAGATAAAAAGATTTTCTACATGATGGTAATTTTTTTATAATTTTTAGACATTAAATAAATAAATTTATTTATGACACCGTGATGATGCAATGATAACCTCATTAATGAAAGATTTAAATAAAATGAGAAGATGAGGTAAAATCTAAGACTTACACTTGTAAAAAACCTATTGGATGGGTGTAATTCGAACCCTTATCACCTTATCCTTGAAATATATAATTTTGGGACCTTTAATATCCAAAAATCATTTTATAAATAAAGTAACTTTTCAAGACTTTCGAAGAGTGCCCCTCCTCCATCTTATAAAAGGCCCCACATATACCCCATTACCCAAACCTCTCAAGCCTTTGGATCGACCAAACTCTGCTCAGTTTATCTCTCCACATCCCTCTCTTCATCCTAGAAGCCTTACCTAAGGTATAAAGCTCTTCAAGGAACCCTTTTGGTTCAAACCAAGGGAAGTTACCCGATTTAAAGGTAATGTCTTTTCTTATGTTCTTTTGTTTTTATTTTGCTTCTCCAACTCCTTAAACACTTTTTATTACTTTATTCTGAAACAAAACCAGTATAATATATATACTAGGATGTTGTTATGAGAAGGATTTGAGATACAATTACAAACACCTCCGTCTAATGGTTAAATAACATACTGTTTCTGTGGATGGTGAATTACCGCCTCACGAAACGATGATTGTTCTATCTTCTCCTATCACCTCTCATGGTGGCCATTATAATGGCACTATATTTATTTATGATATATATTATATTTATTTCCTCTTTATTCTTCTGTATTTTACATTTAAAACATACCTTTATGCTTTGCATGTTGTGCAAATGCGATAATTTCATTTGAGGAAGTGTGGACTACCTCCCCCTCAAGTGATGTGACTCGTTCATGCAATAAATAAAATGTATAAAGAATGAAATTAATGAACTTATGTGACCTATATAACATATATATTATACTGAAATTATAATATATATATATATATATATCATTTAGTTTTAATTCCCTTAATGTGACAAAGAAATGAAAGTAGCGTTCATGCGTACGTACAGCCTACCGTCTCCATGAACGGTGCATTTCATTTTTTACCTCCAAATGTTATGGAATAGTATAAAACGAATATATAATGGATATATATGATATTTAAATCATTAATTCCATTCTGGAGATGATGTACTTATAACTACATGGGAAATTCTTTTCAAACAAGTTTATTTTTGATTCATATACCGAACATCGAAAAAAACGTCTGATATAAACTCTCATAATTAACTAATTATTATAACATTATAATATGTGATATGAATTGAATAAAAATCTTTAAAGGAGTTAATTAAGCAATTATTAATTGACCAAAGATTATTATTCATGAATATAAAGAAACGAACAAGACAAGTCGGACTTGAGGTAAGGGATCCAACCTCTCTCTTTCTTTTTAAGTACTTTCTTTTATGTCACTTCTTTTAAGATCCTATTTATTATGTTAGGGAATGTTCTCATATATTCCTCTTACTTTAATTTTTATGTTCATATGATGAGATACCCTAATTGATATCTTCACTCCATTTTTGGAAGTTTTAAGTGGCGCTGTTAGGCTGCTTAATTTTCGTAAGGGGATATCTTATCTCACTTTTAATTCCATGAGATCTCCATTGTTCACCACTTATTTATTGAATGTAGTGTATTGTGTTATTATATATGATATATATTATCATTATTCTATTCATGGTATTCTTTGATTCATATTGTGTTTATTATCTTTTGGTCATATGACTCGATTGATTACAATGAGGTATGAGGGTTTTATCTCAGTTTTTGTTCCTGTGAGATTCATGCTACATTTGCCACTATTTCCTTTTGTGTGGTGTATGTACTGACCATGATTGTATTATTTGTGTAATATAATTTAATTTATCGGTATTTACATCTTGATTTCATGACCCTTATTTCATGGGGTGTACGTTTCGAAGGTTACCCAAATCGGTAAGGGAACCTTTCACCCTCCTCTTTTTAAAAGACTTCTTTTTTGTTAGGGCTTTTAATTTACATATTCTTATGTTGGGGTATGTTATTATATATCCTTATTGCTGTAAAAGATTTTTCCAAGTGACGATATACCCTTTTTATCTCTCATCGTCTCATTTTTAGAATTTTAAAATGACGCCGTTAGACAGTCGAATTTCTGTAAGGGAACTTCTTAACATAATTTCAATTCTTTGGGTCAAACCTCTACTTCCTGATTATGTAGTACTATGAATATGTGTGGATGACCTCTGATTGTTTTACAATTAATATCCTCTTATGTTAGGTGTATTTATATTTTCCACACATAATCATGTAATTGATTTATCCTTAATCTAAGGATAACGAATTTGTAAGCGACTTCGTCTCAATCTCTTTTCATTGAGGCATATTTTGTTTTATACACAACTTTATTTTATAATGTGTATAAACCCCTTTTAATTTTACTTTTATTCAAAAAGGGAAGCTTTTCTCTACAAAGTGTTTTACTAAATGACAAAAAGTATGTTTTTTTAACGTACACGGTGACAACGACCTTTCCGCCGCCGCGAGTATTATTTGATCTTTGGATTCCTTAACAAGCCGTAATGTTTTTAAAAGGAAAATAAATAGCATATACTCTTTTATGTATTTTGGTATTGAAAATGGTTTTGATAATGTTTTTATTATATCAATGTGTTGTATTGATATCTTATGATTGAAATGTGGAAATGTTATGTTTCCTTTATGCATGTTTTATGTGATACGATTATGTTATGGTTCTTGGGAATTGTTTATGAAGATGGGTGGTTCCATGATAAACAAAGGCCGGGTGAGCCCGATATAGATCTCCAATGCATTGGTTTAGGCGAAGGAGTTAAATGCTAAGGTTTCTCCAAATATATTTAGGGAATATACTATGGTGGGTATTCCAAACGTAACCATGAGGGTTACTCCCTACGTAAGAATGTTATGAATGCCTAAAGTTACCTTTATGTATTATGATTTCTATGAGTTATTCATAAATCTTTTGATGTCATGAGGTATGGTAAAGTGATTATGTTTTAAGAGTAAAGTATGATTTAATTGATTCTTCTGTATACATGGACTAATGTTTTCTTTCTGTATTTTTATATCCCTTACTGAGCTTTTTATGCTCACCCCATGTTTTTGAAATGTTTTCCACAGGACTTAAATGTGAATAGGGTCAAGGATGGGATCAAGGAAAGACATGATATCTAAAACATGGAACTAGCCATGTTTCTTTTTAAGAGTTTTTATTTTATAAAAAAATGGAAACTGAGTAGAAGTTCCTACCTTGTAATCTTGTGAAATGTAATAGTTATGTCCTAATTCTCTAAAACTATAAACCTGAGAATATCCTCAATGTGAATTATTCATTTAATTCAAGATTATGTAATTTTTTAAGGCTAGGTCCTTATAGTTGGTATGAGAGGTCGGTTTAGATAACTTTAGAGGTTAGAGTGTTATTTAAGCATAAGTGATAAGTTGTAGATAACCACAATGGTTAGTATATTGGATGGAGTCATTGATTTTTTTAGAAAGTTGGAATGAGTTTGAGATAACTTGGATGAGTATATCTTAGTGTTTATCTTACTCATTATTATATTATGATTCAAATGATATACTAACACTGACCTTTTTGGTTTTAGTAAATGGATGGATCTAGCAGGCACCAAAGTAACAGTGAATGTGAAGTAAACTGTGACAGTTTTCTGAAAGAACAACTGAATGATATGGGAGCTGCAATGAGAACTCTTGTGGTTTTTCTCAACCAAATATTAGGAGTCATGATTAAACACTTGAACCCTGGTGAGTTCTCTAATGCATCATGTACGAGATAACCAACTCGATGTGGAAGTTCAAGTAGTAATTATAAAGGTAACCATTAGGGTTTATATGATCATTACTTTTGAGGTAATTATGGGATACTATATGTTATGATGGAAAATGAAAGTCATGAAATAAACTTTAGGTTAAATTATGTTATGCTTATTTTTGATGATTTTATCTCTTTTTAGGGAATGTTCTAATAATTATATGGTTTTGGAAAAAGGACAATACGTAGACCATGTGACAACTCGTCGCGTCGGACAAAGCTGTGGGAATCAAACCCACAACCAAAGCGTGACTGGTATTTATCACCTACCACTGGACTACGTGAAGTCCCTGGTTAGTATGAAAAATTATTTTTAGTTAGATGATATTATTAATAAGGTATAAGTTTATTTTGGGTTATATATGGAAATGATTAGCCTATCATGGAGGATATGTGACTAGGTTAGTTACTTTTCAGTATGAGACTTTAAGAGTAACTGATGCTATTTGGAGATAAATGTTAAGATTTATCTTGGAAGAATATGTGATTAAATCCTTCAAAGATTTGGGTTTAATTATTAGTTTGGATTACTTTGAAGAATTTTATGGATAGCTATTTATTGAATGGTCTTTGATGAACTTTGGGTTTTTTTGGAAAAATTTTGGAGATTAAGAGTAGTATTTCTTTTTATAAAGGATTATCCTTTTTGGGTATTATCTAATCTCGTACAAACAATTTTTGGTTTTGGTTAAGGTCTAAAGACATGGGAAATATATAGTTCATCTTTTGTGGGTTAGGTGATTCTATAGAAGTTGATTATATCGCTCTTAATATGAAAAAGTCATCCTAAAATACTCATCGTTTGTAGAAAATATGAGTTTGTGTTAGAAATCTAGTAAAAGATGAAAGTCCACATGACAAGTGAGTATGTTTCCTTATGATTTAGTTAAGCTCATAAATAAATTATTCTATGAAAAGTAACTTAAAATAAAAATGTTGTCTGTTAAATTTTCCTACTGGTGAATCAAATACCATTTAACCCATCATAAGTTAGTGATTTTCTTGGGGTTAACTTTCTCCTAATCATGTTTTCTATCACTCTCCATCAGAACATGACCCTTTTTTTCTCCTCTATATCCATGTTTTCATGGAATCCTAATATGGATTAACTCGGGTGACCTTTCTACTTCTCTTTCTTTCTTTTAAAGTGATAGTTTAATTGACTCCTTTTCCGATGTGGGACTTTTAATGAAATTTCCAAGCCCAATTTTAAAATTGCGAGGACGCAATTCCCAAAAGGGGGAAGGATGTAACATCCCAGGTAAGTAAAGAATATGACATTTTCATATTTATTAATATTTGTGAATAAAATATTAATATTACTTTAAAGGTAATGCTATGTTCAATGTCGTACCCAATACGCACCAATGAGTTTCTTTGAAATCTTACGTTGCACACTAATAATATAATAATATTATTTTAAATGGTAGTTAATGCCTAGCCATTGTAATGGAAGGAATGAACAGAACTAACTTCCAAATGATTATATATGCTTGTAATTTTTTTTTTCATTTATCCAATAAATGTTAGATGCTTAAAATGCAAATGAATCCAATTTTAAGCATAAATCTTCTAATATTCTTCAAAAGGTCGATTAACCGCATTTTGATGGCGAACCATTTTTAAATATATTTTTGAAAATTTTATATATTATATTTGAAAAAAATAAAATCCTTCTTTAGAATCAAGACATCAAAATTTACTTTGTGTAAATTTTTGTTATTTTTCCGATAAAGTTCATTTTTTTGAATAGTGAAAATGCTGTATTTTAATTCAAAATCTCCTTTTAGTATAATCTATTTATATGGTCAGATTATCTTTTTAATTGGTTTTAAAGTGTAATTAAAATATATTTTTACCATTTAATCCAATGGTGGTAATTTGAATTAATTTCACTTTGAAATTGGATGTAAACAAGTGTCAATCTTTTAATAGATATTGTTTCTTAAAAACACGCTATTTGTTTTGCAGCGGGAATTGATTATAAAATTAATTAATGCAACTTATATGTTTTGAATTTGGTAAAATTGATATCATTTTTGAATTTGTAATATCAAATATAGCTTAGGGTTAATTTTTGGTATTTTTCTGACAAATGTTCATTTTCAATAAATAGTGAAAAATACCACATTTTAATTCAAAACTACCTTTTCATCCAATTTATTTATATAGTTAGATTGTAATTTTAATTGGTATTAAGGTGTAATTTAATTATTTTTTTATCATTTAATACAATTTTTTTCATTGAATGTAATTTCACATTTAAATTGGATGTAAAAACAAATCAATCTTTTGATAGATTTTACTTCTTAAAAACCCGTCTTTGGTTTTGACAACATGAATTATTTTAAATTAATTACTGAAATTTCTGTGTTTGGAATTTGATAAAATGGATTCCATATTTGGAATCAAAATGTACAAATTATTTAATTAAGACTCTTTTGTTTTTGGAAATTATGAATAGTAACGATGATAATTATCTTTAATTATCGTGTTTAATTAGTAATCAGTTAGTTAATGGTAATAAAATAATATCATAAAAATATAAAATGACCCCAAAATGTGTCTTAATTCTATTGGTGGTGCCATTTCCGACCATGGGATGCCTTGTGACAACCTTGAGACCCCATGGAATCACTTTAGTGTGATAGTGGCCTTTTATCATATTTTTTTAAAGAAAAGAAAATGTAACCAAAGTATGTATCACCTAAGTAAATTTTTATAATTTTGTTTACATAAATGATCTCTTTGAATATAAACATTATTTGGAAATCTAAAAATATTTCCTATATGATGGTAATTGTTTTATAATTTTTAGACATTAAATAAATAAATTTATTTATGACACCGTGATGATGCAGTGATTACCTCATTAATGAACGATTAAAATAAAATGAGGAGATAAGGTAAAATCTAAGACTCACACTTTTCAAAAAACTATTGGATGGGTGTATTTAGAACCCTTATCACTTTATCCTCAAAATATATAATTGTAGGACCTTTAATATCCGAAAATAATTTTATAAATAATGTAACTTTTCAAGACTTTCCAAGAGTGCCCCTCCTCTCTCTTATAAATAGCTCCAACCTCTACCCCCTTACCCACACCTCTCAAGCCTTTGTATCGACCAAAATATGCTCATTTTATCTCTCCACATCCCTCTATTCATCCTAGAAGCCTTAACATAGGAATAAATCTCTTCAAGGAACCTTTTTGGTTGAAACCAAGGGGAGATACCCGATTTAAAGGTAATGTCTTTTCTTATGTTCTTTTGTTTTATTTTGCTTCTCCAACTCCTTAAAATCTTTTTATTCCTTTATTTTTTAACAAAACCAGTATATTCAATATAATAGGATTTTTTTATGTGACGTATTCGAGCTACACTTACACACACCTCCGTCTAATGGTTAAAGAACATACTGTTTCCGTGGATGGTGAATTACTGCCTCACGAAACGATGATTGTTCTATCTTCTCCTACCACCTCTCATGGTTTCCATTATGATGGAACTATATTTATTTATTATATATATTATATTTATTTTCTATCTATTATTCTTAATTTTACATTTAAAACATGCCTTTATGCTTTTCATGTTGTGAAAATGCGATAATTTCATTTGAGGAAGTGTGGACTACCGCCCCCTCAAGTGATGTGACTCATTCATGTAATACATGCAATGTATAAAGAATGAAATTAATGAACTTATGTGACCTATATAACATATATATTATACTTGAATTATAATATATATATCTCTCATTTAGTTTTAATTCCATTAATGTGACAGAGAAATGAAAGTAGCGTTCATGCGTACGTACGGCCTACCGTCTCCATGAATGGTGCATTTCATTTTTTTATCTCCAAATGTTATGGAATAGTATAAAATGAATATATAATGGATATATATTATATTTAAATCATTAATTACATTCTGGAGATGATGTAATTATAACTACATGGTAAATTCTTTTCAAACAAGTTTATTTTTGACTCATATACCGAACATCGACAAAAACGTCTGATATGAACTCACATAATGTACCAATTATTATAAAATTATAATATGTGATATGAATTGAATAATAATATTTAAAGGAGTTCCTTAATCAATTATTAATTGACCAAAGTTTATTATTCATGAATATAAAGAAACGAACAAGACAAGTCGGACTTGAGGTAAGGGATCCAACCTCTCTCTTTCTTTTTAAGTACTCTCTTTTATGTCACTTCTTTTAAGCTCCTCTTTATTATGTCTGGGTATGTTATCCTATATTCCTATTACTTTAATTTTTATGTTCATATTATGAGAGACCCTTATTGATATCTTCAATCCATTTTTGGAAGTTTTAAGTGGCGCCATTAGGCTGCTTAATTTTCATAAGGGGATATCTTATCTCACTTTTAATTCCGTGAGATCCCCATTGTTCACCACTTATTTATTGCATGTGGTGTATTGTGTTCTTTCATATGATAAATATTATCATGATTATATTCATGGTATTCTGTGATTCATATTGTGTTTATTATCTTTTGGTCATACGACTCGATTGATTAAAATAAGGTATGGGGTTTTTATCTCAGTTTTTGTTCCTATGAGATTCATGCTACATTTGACACTATTTCCATTTGTGTGGTGTATTTAATGACCATGATTGTATTCTTTGTGTAATATAATTTAATTTATCAGTATTTACATCTTCATTGTATGACCCTTATTTCATGGGGTGTACATTTCGAAGGTTATCCAAATCGGTAAGGGAACCTTTCACCCTCCTCTTTTTAAAAGACTTCTTTTTGTTAGGTATTTTAATTTACATCTTCCTATGTTGGGGTATGTTCTTATATATCCTTATTACTGTATAATATTTGTACAAGTGATGAGATACCCTTTTTATCTCTCATCGTCTCATTTTATGAATTTTAAAATGACACCGTTAGGCAGTGGAATTTCTGTAGGGGAACTTCTTAACCCAATTTCAATTCTTTGGTTCAAACCTCTACTTCTTGATTATGTCGTACTATGAATATGTGTGGATGACCTCCGATTGTTTTACACTTAATATCCTCTTATGTTAGGTTTATTTATATTTTCCACACATAATCATGTAATTTATTTATTCTTAATCTAAGGATACCGACTTTGTAAGGGTCTTTGTCTTAATATCCTTTCATTGAGGCATATTTTGTTTTATACACAACTTTATTTTATATGGTGTATAAACCCATTTGACTTTTACATTTATTCAAAAGGGAATATTTTCTCTACAAAGAATTTTAATAATCGACAAAAAGTATGTTTTTTAACATACACGGTGACAACGACCTTTCCGCCGACGCGAGTATTATTTGATCTTTGGCCTCATTGAGAAGCCTTAATGTTTTTAAAAGGAAAATAAATACCATATACTCTTTTATGTATTTTGGTATTGAAAATGGTTTTGATAATGTTTTTATTATATCAATGTGTTGTATTGATATCTTATGATTGAAATGTTGAAATTTTATGTTTCCTTTATGCATGTTTTATGTTATACGATTATGTTATGGTTCTTGGGAATTTTTTATGAAGACGGGTGGTTCCGTGATAAACTAAGGGCGGGTGAGCCCTATATAGCTCTCCAATGCATTGGGTAACGCAAAGGAGTTAAATGCTAAGGTTTATCCGAAGAGACTTAGGGAATATACTGTGGTGGGTATTCCAAACGTAACCATGAGGGTTACTCCCTACGTAAGAATGTTATGAATGCCTCAAGTTACCTTTATGTATTATGATTTATATGATTTATTCATAAATCTTATGATTTCATGAGGTATGTTAAAGTGCTTATGTTTTAATAGTAAAGTATGATTTCATTTATTCTTATGTATACATGGAATAATGTTTTATTTCCATATTTTTATATAATTTACTGAGCTTTTTATGCTCACCCCAAGTTTTTGAAATGTTTTCCAAATGAATTGAAGGTGAATAGGGTTAAGGATGAGATAAAGGAAAGACATTCTATCAAAAACATGGAACTAAACATGTTTCTTTTTAAGAGTTTTTATTTTATGAAAAAAATTGAAACTGAGTAGAAGTGCCTACCTTGTAATCTTGTGAGATGTAATAGTTATGTCCTAATTCTATAAAACTCTAAACCTGAAAATATAATTAATGTGAATTATTCATTTAATTAAAGATTATGTAATGTTTTAAGGCTGGTTCGTTATAGTATTTACTCCTAAATCATTCATAATGGCTTGTAATGAAAATATGAATTATCCTAAGCATATCCCCTGGGAGTGTCGTAACCAAGAGTGCATCAAGGCCCATTCTTATGTACAAAAATACCCTAGTTGAAGCCCGAAACTCGTTGTCGGATTTTTCACTCCTAGGAATATTTTTTCCAGAGCTGCCTCTTCCTGCTCGTATCCATACAAGGCTGTATTTCTTGAAAAATACACAAAATATCTACATTACCAAAATTCTAGGAAGTTCTTCTATACTAATCCTCAAAGTTTATCATAGGGTAATGTGCTCTAATTAGAGTTTATCTAAATATAGCTTCCAAGGTTTGTAATAAACTTACTCTAATACCAACTGTAATGCCCCGACCCTAGTTACACAGAGTTGGTGCATTATTACATAACATTGGCATGATCACAAGGGATCAAATCCCAAAAGGCCGATCAGTTTAGTAGCCTTGAAAGTACTAGCTACATTCATAAGTTTTACATTAAATTATAAAATAAAAAAAAACATCAAAAATGTCTCCATTTACCACATTCATATCCCTTAGACTATCCCTCCAGGTTAGTCATAATATACTTCTTCGCATCCTAGAAAAAATAAAACATAGAAAGGGGTGAGATCAGATGCTGAGTAAGGATAAAAATATAGTGGAAATATTCATAAATAAGCATAAACATTTAAGGAAATGTATAAGACTAAAAAACAAGCCTTTTAAACTTAAAAATAAACATAATATGGAAAATATAAATCAAATAATTCCATTTACTTATTCACATGGATATTCGACTAGTCGAATAATCACATGCGATATCAATAGCCAATTTCATAATGATGGAATGCATAATTCCAGACTTCATAACCACATAGTCAAGGCCTTCTTCCAAGACTACAAATAATATTTTGTCAAGGAATTATTCCAAGACACTAGTTTGTCTCATGAGACCTTCTGATGCATCGAGGAGCTATAGTAGGCTCCACCCGTCACTTACTAAGTCCAATTCATTCCTCATATGAAAGGTTGAAACATAACATAAACATTCGTATTAAAACTAGCATACAAAATGTTAATACTTTAACCATAAACCATGAATGGTATAAAAATAACACATCCACAGTCAAACATATCACAAAACATTCAATACAATATGGAAGATTTGTATCATAATGAATCAACTTCAAACAAGTGTAAAATCCATCAAATGATGTTGACATAGATGAAATCAAAACTATTTGAGAGAAATATCTCTTTATTTTTTTAAATCATTTAAAAGTCACATAATTTAGAAAGGAATACATCTAAAACCATTTTTGAATCATGGTTTCCCATACCACTTTGAAACTTTTAAAGTAATTAACATTTTAAAACAATGGTGTCCATATAAATAAATCCTTAAAATCATTTTGAAAACATGGACATTAATTAAAAAAATTAGAAAAATAAATATTTAAAACAATTAAAATGATGAAATAGTTAAATATACCATTACATATAACCATAAAATATTACTTTTAAAAACATTTTTATAAAATATGGACATTGATGATAAATATGTCCTAGTAAATACTTACTCATAAAAAATCTTAGATAATAATGAGACTGAGGAATTAACCCTTAACTTGTACTTTTCCTTGGTCAAGGGTACGTTAAAATACTTAATAATAGTTAAATAATTGTTATTAAATTATACAAAAACCATATACATAAATATGATATCATATATGAGCTTCTAATATTGCATTGTTAATAATATTTTAGTAGTATCGTCGTTTCAGTTGTTAACAGATCCGTTTTCCTTTATATTCTTGGTTACGTAAGCCATGTTTGTTATGGATAAGATGTATTTGATTCATATCCAGAATTATATTAAGTTCTTAAACATTATTTTTCATCATAAAATTAAAATTATTCTCTAACGATTATGACGGGGAATGAATCTCATTGCGTTCGTGGAGACGGTAATCCATACATACGCACGAGCAACAATATCATTATATTGATGGTGAAATCATATGTAATTGGATGGAATATCATATATACAGAATAATTAAAATGTTAAATTTATTATTTACATCAGTTATGCTCATTATTATACCCATCCAAATAATGAAGTGTTTGAATAATAAACTACACCACGACGTGGAGATAGTAAGCCGTACATACGCACGTATGGTGACCTTTTCATTTATAGGATGGATAGAATAACGAATATGGTTGTACCATATTTATAATAAAATAAAATTATTTATGAGGTACTCGAGTTATTATTTTGGTATGTAAACAACAAAGAAAGAGGAAGTGGAAGAAGAAAATAACTTGAAAGAGGGTGGTGAAATTATTACCTCTTCTTCGGGTGTTTCCTTTTGAGTTGACCCAAAGGGATCCTTAGGTTGTATCTTTTATCAAAATAATGACTTTAGGTTGATGTTAGGGGATTTGGAAGGATATTTTTGTAGGTTTTGGACGTGACAAATGGATTTTGTGGTGTGATTTTGAGAGAAGGGGAAGTGCCCTTTTATAAGAGGGGTGAGGGTCACTTTAGGAAAAGATTAAAATAATAATTTATTATATAATCATATTTGGTTTATAATGGATACAAATGAATTTATTTCGAGACTTAGGTCGTTATGGGTCGAAATAATATCAACCAATAGGTTTTATACAAGTTTAGGTAACCATTTTAACCTTATCTTTTAGATTTAACTCTTAGTTAAATAGTTTAACTTTTACCATGTCTTCTTGTATTCTTACACTATATGGTTAATAAACTTACTATAAAATTCCAAGAGAACCACAAGTGGTTCATTAATAACATATATAATATTATTTAACCCCTTTAGCCAAACCTTATATTTTTAGGAATATTATATCAACCAATAATATAGTATTTGTTTTAAAAACTAATTTATGTCACTTTTGACACTATTTGGTATTTGGTATTTGTGAATGTCATAACAACCTTATCACTTAGAAAAAAATTTATCTAATCAACCCTAACATGTCATATTAACCTATAAAATTAATGTAATTTGTCAAAAGTCTCAAATTATATTTATTTGGATATTTATAATATCAATTATTTTACTATTTCATTAAGAAGGTAATTACTGCATCATCATTGTGCCATAAATAAATTTAATTAGTTAATCTCTAAAAATTATAAATAAAATACTATTATGTAGGAAATAGTTTTTTCTTTCTAATTAATATTTATAGTTTAATTGATCTTTTTTATGACCCTATATTAAAAATGGTTTAGTTAATAAACTTTGAATTTAACACTTTTAACTCTTCTTTAAATAAAATAATAATAAATGTCATAATCCAATACAAGTGGACCTAAAGGATTATATTTTATTCATAAGGTTTTTTTTGGTCGAATTACACTTATCCAATAGAATTAGGACATGTTTTAGGGTAATTATAATATCATTTTTACCATTAATTACCCTATTTACTTTTAACCGTGGTAAATAAAAGTCAAAAGTTACTATTCACCAAAAATTATTTTCATCTTATTGAATCAAATTTTATTTACTCATGTCAAACCTGTCTCTTAGATTTTTGAAATTCAACTCACAGAAGCGATAAAATTAATTTTTATGCAAATTTGCTAACATGCCTAGAAGGTGGGTAAAAGTCGATAAAAAATTCAATAAAATTTTATACATCTTATTTTATTATAAAATGAATCCAATTAATTACATTGAACTAATATAGGTATTATTTATCTATTTTTAATTTAAATAAATTTAAATAAAATAAATAATTATTTAAATAAAAATTCGATTTTAAACAAAAACAGTGTTTTTCACTATTCATCAAAAAATTGAAGTTTTCAGAAAAATACCTAAAATTCACCATAATATAATTTTGATATTATGAATTCAAAAATGAATTCTATTTTATAAAATTAAAAACATATAAGTTGCATTTTTTAATTTAAAATTAATTCTTATTGTCAAAACCAAAAAGCAGGTTTTTTAAAAAAGTAAAAACTTTCAAAAGAATGACATGTGTTTATGTCAAATTTAAATGTAAAATTACTTATAATGACCTAAATTGTATTAAATTATAAAAATATAATCTAATTATACTTCAAAACCATTCAAATGTATAATTTAACACTAAATTATTTTGATTAAAAAAGTTTTTTTTAATTAAAATTTAGCATCTTTCACTTTTCATCAAAATATGAAAGTTTTTAGAAAAACACCAAAAATTTATCCAAACTAAATTTTTATCTCCCAATTCTAAATAAGAATTTTATTTTGTCAAATTTAATATAAAAGTGTAAGTATTTCATTTAAAAAAAATTCACCATTAGTAGGCGGTAAAATTGGATTTTTGAAAAATAATTCTTTTATCTGAAAAATTGAATTTGTTCTAAAATTATGTCTAAGAAAAACATAATATGGGTGTTAAAATTATATAGATTATATAATATTCAAAATATAGTTAATAGTATTCATAACCACTTTTTGAATGGATAGTTTGGTAAGTTGTGGTGCGTTCGAACTCAGTGTTGCGTGTAGCGCAAGCTATTGAATTACTTTAATGAGATAATGTACTATGAAATCATAGGGTGTTACATTAAAACCACTCAAATTAATAATTTAACACTATAAATTATTTCGATTAAAAAAGTTGTTTTCAATTAAAATTTAGTATTTTTAACAATTCATCAAAATATGAAAGGTATCAGAAAAGTACCAAAAATTTATCCAAACTAATTTTTTATGTCCTACTTCTAAAGAAGAATTTAATTTCACTAAATTGAATGTGAAAAAGTATCTAATATTTGATTTAAAAAGGGTTCTCCATTAAAAGATGGAAAAACTGCATTTTTTTAAAAATACTTCTTTTATTTGAAAAAATGAATTTGTCCTTATATTATGTCTATGAAACTAAAAATTTGAATGTTAAAATTATTTAATATATATATAAAATTAAAAATGTGGTTAATACTATTCATAACCACTTTTTGAATTGTTATTTTGATAGGTCGTATTGCGCTTGAACTCGGTGTTGCGTGTAGCCCAAGATTTTGAATTACTTTAAAGAGATAACGTACTATGAAATATTGGGGTGTTATATTTATACAATGTTTTTAATAAAACAACTCTTCTTTTCAAAGTAAAAGTTTATTTATTTCATGAATTAATCGATGATTTTATAATAGTATTTTAACCTATTTCAATACTATTATTGATTCTTCTGTTTAATTGGGGTTAATGTTTTATGATATCATCCACCATATTTTATTTAATGGTTTTTGATTAGTTTGACTATGGATGTGATATCTTGATACCATTTACCATATTACTCATAATGGTTAGTGTTTATGTTTTATGATTGGCGAAAGTTATTTACATTTCATATGCTAGTTTCAATATGAATGTATATATTGATTATGTTCACCCCTTTCATATGAATAATTAATTATAATTAATAAGTGACCGATGGGGCCCGCTATAGCCCCTTGATGCATCGTTAGGTATCATGAGACAAACTAGAGTCTTGGCATGAGGCCTTGACAGTATGGTTGTTTATGGTCTTGGCATGAGGCCTTGATGGCATGGTTACGATGTCTGACATTATGTATTACCTCATTATTAAGCTAGTAATTGATAGTTCATGTGGTTATTAGACTAGTAATATACCCTGATTATGTTTTATTGTGGCATTATTTATTCATCTCTTATTACTTCCATATTTTGTTCAAGTTTATTTTTTAAAGGCATGTGTTTTTTGGTTATTCAACATGATTAATTTTTATGTTTATGATATCTTCCGTTGTATTTCTTACCCTTACTAAGAATACGATCTTGCCCCTTTCTTATGTTTATGATATCTTCTATTGTATTTCTTATAATCATGCCAAACTAATGAAATAA
This sequence comes from Viscum album, assembly GCA_963277665.1. NCBI lineage: Eukaryota > Viridiplantae > Streptophyta > Magnoliopsida > Santalales > Viscaceae > Viscum > Viscum album. Next base: position 280,496,162 of record OY728127.1, read on the forward strand.
GGCACCAGCTCCAGGAAATTGGGGTCAGGTATTTACATTATTTACCCACGATCCTCAAAATTATAAGACACATGAACCAATGTGTTCTCTGGTGTTAAGATAATATATTATGTTTGAGGGTGGAAAATAGTGTTGCAACACAACTGAGTTCCAAAATCATGCCGAAATACCCTATAAACTCATGAGGTAAAATGTTCATCCCAACCTAAGACAATAGACCTTGAAAATTTGTGCAACTACACCACCTCATTCATATACCTCTTAGATAAAACATCCACTGTGATCGACTCCTTGATCACTAGGAAGTAGGATGATTTCATCAGTTGATGTAAGATTACCTTGATGACACCACAACTTCCTTAAGATTTGGGTAACCCTATAATGATATACATCAATATTTTATACCATTTACAATTAGGAACATCTAAAGGCTACAAATTTTTTTTGGGAGTATGATTCTCATCCTTTACCTACTGGAAAACTAAGCACTAATCCACAAACTCCACCACTGATCGTTCTATCCTGAGATAACAAAAAAACATCCTCAATACACGTTGCATCTTGAATATTATTAGGTGTACCACAAAATGTGATCTATGAAACTCATGAAGGATTACCTCATGAATCACTACCAGAACAAATATCCACCCCTGAAACAATATATGGTTCTGACTATTCTTTGACCACAACTCTAGAGCATCACCCTGACCAATATGATCGTGGATCACCTATGCTTATGAGTCTCCTACACCAACTAAATTATAGAATAATGTATTATCATCTGAAAAAAACATCCTCTACCATCAACCACCCTTTAATCTAAGTGCAGGGATGCTAACACCTCCATCACTCTCCAAGTATCTTTAGAATCTTGAACAATATCCATCAAAGAATTTATTCTCAAAGTGTTAGCCACAAAATTCGCCTTTCTCGAGGTTAAAAATATAAAAAAATCATATCCCTAAAGAAAATTCATCCATATATACTACTGTAGGCTCAGATCATGCTGAAAAAAGATATAACTCAAGCTCTTATGATTTGTGAAGACCACAAATTTCTCCCCAAAACTACTGTAAAACTATACTAAAACAACGGTTGGAAACTATTGGGATAGTCCCAAAAACCATTGGGATTACCTATCCCAATGGTTTATCAAACTGTTGGGGGTGTTGGGAATTACAATATCCCTATACCAACGGTTTATGTTGAACCGTCAGTATAGTGATCCTGAAATTGATATATCCCAATGGTTCAAGTTGAACCATTGGTTAATCCTTATCCCAACGATTGGAAACCATTAGGATAGATTTATACCAATGGTATTCAAACATTAGTATACCTTTATCCCAACAGTTTTGAACCATTACATGGAATAATTCAAATGGTTTACCTTCAACCGTTGGAAAACATGAATGCTTATATACCTAATACCAACGGTTCAGTTGAACCGTTAGTATACACATGATTACATACTTAATACCAATGGTTTAGTTGAACCATTGGTATACACAAGATTACATACTTAATACCAATGTTACAATTGAACCGTTGGTATACACACATAGCAGGCTTCCAACAACCTTCCTTCCAGCCAGTAGCAAGCAGCTCACTCACCATCCAGTAGCAGGCAGCTCATAGGGAAGCATATGAAGGAAAAACACCTTACCAGTATAACAAAATGAAGAGAATCACAATATAATATCTATTCATATGAAAAAATAGGATGAAGATACTCTTGTAATTAAATGAATATATACAGAAGATGGGTACCATGATGAAAGAAAAAAGTTACATACTTCATGAAAGTACCCACCAAGTCATAAAATAGATAGTCATAGAGAAATAATTGATGAAAATTATTTTCTCTCGAAACATTGAGCTACAATAGATAATATTACTAGAAATGAAGTTTGAACCAAATTTATGTAGATAGAAAAACATCTAAAAGAGAATGATCAAAAGTTTATAGAGCTTAATATAAATTTCTATTTATCAAAGGTAAAAGAGAAGGTGAAAATTCTCTATATAGAATCCACAAAAGAAGATAATTCCAGGATCCAAATCTGAAAATTTAAAATAGAGGAAAGAGCTATAACATATCTAGAAGAATGGAATGCAAAAGAAAAGTGTCAAAAAAATAATACATTTTTGGATGATTTTGGAACTTCATTAGAACATGTGTTTAAGATCAAAATCTCAATATTGGAAGGAAAACCATTATGTATACACATTTATAAAAGAGCCTTACTAGAAAAGTGGAAAGAAAATTCTAATCACACCAAATGAAGATAATCACAATCGATCAAAAAGGTAAAAGTCATACCATTATAGTAAATATCTCATACTAGATAGTTAAGATAATAACTAATATAACAAAACAAATATAAATCACCTCAATGGATTCATGTGTTGAGGACATTGGGATTTTTAGTTTAACATCATGCAACATGAACTATGTCTGCAACCGGTTTAAGGTCATGGATCTCGGACCAAAGAGCATTTCAAATAGTTTAAAGTCATATTGTTTGAATGAGAGGTACTGATAATAGTTTATGGTCGTAATTTATAGACCAAAGGGGATGTAAATAATATAAGGTCATAATTTCTAGACCAAATGGGATACTATTATTTTGAGGTCGTAGACCTAAGATCCTGGTTTCTATAGTTTAATTTCTCATCGCTTTGACCATGGAGTGTGTGTGTCTTAAAGGGTCTTGTATTGTAACAATGAGAGATAACCTGACATGAAAGAAGGTCCAAGGAGACCCTTTTCCACACAAACGTTAAAGACACACAACACAAAATTTAATGTTATGATGCTGAAGGAGGAAAGGCCCCGTAATTAATTGATAGTGGGGGATAGACCCAGGATAAGATATCTGGAATTGCTATATATCCCTTGATATTGGGAATCAAGAGAAATTTAGTTCTATAACATGTAATTATAGGAGACCAATGATGGTAAGGTGGAATTCTATTTGGTGAGAATGAAATGAAAAATATAATGGGGGCATTGTATTGTTGAAACATTGGGGGTGAAGAAAACTATGTGAAAAAGGGGCCAGTGCACATAGTTTAAGTTTGTAATTCATGGAACTAGAGGGGTTTGGGTATTTTTAGGATGCTTAGGTGGCGTAAATGAGTTATACGAGATGTGAAGGAGGATCTAGGGTGACCCTATACTATAAAAATAAATCCTAAAACCACTTTTATTCTATTTATGGTCATGAGGCATAGACTATGGGTAGGCCCCAAAATAGGTTGGTGTTGAGGTTGGACCCATGATATTGGATCTATGTGTCCCTACATATCCTATTAGGCATGGGAATCAATCTATATATAGTTATATAACATGGTGTGGTAGGTGAAAAATGCTTTTATGGTGACATAATCTTCGGTGAGGAAACTAAATCATCTCATATTAGTGTTATGAGGATTCTTATGTTCATTTCATCAGGTAAATCTATAGTTTAATACTGCGTGTTGAGGAAATTGGATTTGGTCCTCACATATTTTTCATATGACAAGTCTTGGGTTTATATGGGGTAAGGATTACAGTTTACTGTTGTGTGATGAGTACATGTTCAGGTCTTATACATTGAAATTCCCATTATTTTATTCATCACATCAGTTCATGAGGGAATATGTATTTTATGTTAAGTCAAGGAATGTGATTGGGTGTTTCACCAATAAATAAATCTTATAAGGTAATTTTAAGGATGATATATCTATGAGTAATGGGTATTTTATAATCATTATACCACCTTAAAGAGGGGGTTTTAATGGATTTGTTTATGGGCCCAAATATAGGAATTCTAGGATTAAATATGAATCCCCTGAAATTAGGAATCAAGTTATATGTAGTTTTGGAATATAGCATGGTGGGAGACCAAAATTGAAAGTAGGGGGGATAGAATTTATCATGAGGATGGTACATATGTTCTATAGTTTGAACATCATATATGGGGAAGATCACTATGAATTTTATGGTCATATAACTATGACCAAGGAGAATTTGGAATATAGTTTAAAGTAATGATTATTCTACTGGGGGAATGTTTGTTTTGATACTGTTTTCATGAAACAAAAGAGGTAAAACCCTATGTGAAAAGTGGTAATACAAGACCATGCACCACATAAATATCTTGAAAAAAATACACACCATTTAAGGTCATAATTATTGGACATAAGTGGGTTCAAAGGGGAAAACTTCCAATTGTTTTTGAATGTAATTACCCCTTATAGGAAGGGTTTATAATGAATTACCAGTTGGTACTGAATAAAGGGGTCCAGGAATTAGTACATATCCCATTGGGAATCAATCCACACGTAGTTTTGGAACACAACATGGTATACGACCAATACTAGAAGGGTGGAGTACTCTAATGAAATGAAACTAAATCATATCATATTTTTGATATGAAGCATCCAATGTTCATTGCAGAGGAAAGACTACATTTTAAAATCATGCAATTAGGATATTGGTATTTATAGTTTAACATTGTTCTACTGGGACTATAGATACTACTATTTTAAGTCCATAGAGATCGGACCAAATATTTTTGAAAATAGTTTAAGGTCATACTACTCAGAATAGGGAGTGTATGTGTCTTATAGAGTCTTGTGTGGAAAGTAATCGTGATAACCTGAAATGAAAGGAGGTCCAATGAGACCCTTTTCCACAAACAATTCCATGATGACCTGCACACAATTTATAATCATGATGCTAAGGGAGGGAAGAAACTATATTGAGTTGATAAGGGTGGATTGATCCAAGATATGAGATAAAGGAATCACTACGTATCCCATGGGAATGAGAGTCAACCCACACATAGTTTTGGAACACGATGTGGTAGAAGACAAATTATAGAGGTGAAATGTCCTCTATGGAAAGGATGAATTGAAAAGGAGATGGGGGAATTGTTTTGTTGAAACATCAGGTAAGAAGAAAACCATGTACATATGGGGGGCCACAAAGGGTCGGATGCACATAGGTTAAGGTCATAATTCTTGGACCTAGAGTAGGTACTTTGATGATGTTCAGGTGATGCCTAAGAGTTAAAACATGACATAACATAGTGTCCAAAGATCCCCTACTTCACAAAAATAAATCATGAAACTAGTTGTGCCCAGTTAATAGTCATGAGTCTTGGACTAGGGGGAGGCCCCAAAATAGGTTGGTGCTAAGGCTACGCATGGGATGTTGGATCAAGGAATCCCTATGTATCTCATTTGGCAAGGGAATAAATACACACATAATTTTGGAATATATAATGGTAGGAGAACAATGAAAAAATGGTGTCATCCTCTATAGTGAGGACATTGAATCATCTCATATTTTTCATATAAGGCATTCTATGTTCATTTCATAGGGTAAGGATATAGTTTAACATTGTGTTATAATGAAATTAGTTTGGTTCATCTCATATTTTTCATATGAGGATTCCTCTATTCATTGTATAGGGTAAGGCTACAAGTTAATGTCATTTGTTCATGATGTTGGTTTTTGTACATCTCATATTTTTTATATGAGGCATCCCAATTTTCTATGGGTTAAGGCTATAGTTTAATATCAGGTTCTAAGGATGTTGGTTTTGATTCATCCCATATTTTTCATATGAGGAATCTCAGGTTTATATGGGGTAAGGATATAGTTTATGGTCATGTACTAAGGAAGTGGTTTTTTTCTCTTTTAGTCATACCACACTTAGTATGTGAGGAATCCTATGTTTATCTCATAGGGTAATACTATAGTTTAGCATTGTGAACTGAGTATATTGGTCATTGAAGTTTAATTTTTTACAACTTGAACTGTGTATTATTTTAGTTTTTGTCCATAGAGATTAGACCAAAGGAGGTTTCAAATAGTTTAATGTCATAATTGTTACACTAGAGAGGCTAAAAATAGTTTAAGGTTATAAGGTTTGGAGTATATATGATTCTGTTAGTTTAAGGTTTTAGAGCTCAGATCCAGGTTGTGTTTCAGATAAGATCATATGGAGCATGATAGAGAATGAACCTGATGTTAATTGAGTACTGGGGGGGATTTTCCACATGAAACATCCTTCAAGAGAGGTGAACACAGTTCAAGGTCATAATGCTTAGACCAGAATTTTGTGCGGCATGGCCACATGGGTACATATCCTACCAAGACTCCAAAGCACAAGTGATTCATGATCAGTGTGGTAAAAAAGAAGTGGTGAGAGGATTTACCAATCAAATAATATTGAAAAATAGGGTAAAGAAGAATTCATATAGAGAATGGTCCAAATGAAACTGATCATCTTACTCAATTCACACAGATGCACGAAGGGGTTCCACCAATGGGTTGGAACTACACCAAAACATATGGAGGTGGAAAGGTGGTAAATCATGTTATTCAAGATTAGGAACATGAAAGGGGATACTGATGAGATGGGACCACTTGAAACATGGGTTCCACAAATACACCAGTCAAAGATGGGGAGGACCGGTGCGGGATAAACCATTGACCTTATTAAAAAAAACAGGAAATTTCATCTATCACCAAGGATCCTTCAAGGAATGTGCCCAAGATGGATGGTGATCCATTTTAGATAGGAATAACCACTGTTAGGGGGACCATTAATATTTTAAGAATTATGAGGATCCAAATAGAGTAAGACTAAAATTTTGGAGAATAATTGGGGGAATATCTATGTGGAACTCAACACTCTAGGTTCTATGCCACAACCAATTTGAGAAAATCAACGGGGCATATAAAAAAGTGGGAGTCAAACTCATTCTCAAGAATTGGGGTCCTATGGTAGGATATGGACTGGGATGGACCAAGGGTACAAGACTCAGGTGTCCATACACATCGCATCAAACTGGGAATCAATACATATGTAGTTCTGGAATACAAAATAATAGTAGACTGATGTAGTACCTCGACCTATTTATCCACCCAAACAGTGTTTTAGGCCGAGTTCCACTAGGCCTTAAGTGCACCTCCCTATACGCCAAAGGATAACGATTAGCATAAATGGTTTAAAGAGGAAATAATGGGGATACTATACCCTCTAGTGATGACATAATAATTTTCAATATAAATATAAAGAAGTGGGAAATAATGACCATAAATACTCAAAATGGTAACCTATCCATGAAAAAAGAAAAATAAATTATAGTAGAATAAATAATAAATAAATAATATCAATACCAATTGAAAAATTAAATCTAAAAAAAATTCCATTTTTAGATACTAAAATAGAACAAACATACATATAAAGTCATACATACAATAAGCAGGAGTGCCTCTAATGAACGACCATAGTATGTACAAATAATAGTTTTCTGATACAAAAAGAAAAAAATAAAACACCAACTGAGGCAGGAACCAATGGTCCCTTTACTTTTATCCCATGCCAAATCAAGTACTCAGGTCTATCTCTTGAACAGAAACCTTTTCCTGAATGAAAATCCATAAAGTTTACACACATCCCTAAGGTCCTGTGTAGGGTGTGAGAAAGAATATTAGCAGGCCTCCACCAACGTGTACCGATCCTACATTTATGATTAAGAAGTTGTGAAATAAAAAGTAAATAAAGTAGTAAATTAGAGTCACATAAAAAATCATGCTTCCATTATTTTCAATATACACAATGAAGTAATTCATATACTTTATCCAATGCTGGAAAACTGTAGAGGAGAGGATCCTTAGCCTAAAACCTAGGCATCCCCTAATGTAAATCAGTCCAGGTGAACCCTTAAGTTACACCTCTAATAAAATAACATGATTCCTCATGAAAACTGAAACCTCATGTCCAACCATATTTAATGTCCAGAAGGTGTTCCCCAATAATCAAATACCTAGTCTCATGAACCTCATCTTATAAGAAACTTCTTCAGCTCAAAGAACGACATCCAAGGAACATTGATGTATAACCTATAAGAAATATCACCATCGGCTCAATAGTTGACATCCTGAGGAACGACTATGTACATACCCTCCAATAATGTCCTCTCCCAATGAACTCAAGTACATTGAGTCTTATACCCCAACAGATAGTCTCAACACTACCAACCGATGGCTCTTCACCACCCCCATGGCTTTCTACGACAAGTACCTCCAACCATTTCCCTAATACACAACTAACAGAGGCCTATACCCACATGAGTGTCCAATAATACCTCATAATATAAGTCATACTATGTGAAAATGATTAAAAATGGCTCATAGCCAAAAATATTGGAGCAAAAATCACCAATTAGGTCCCTAAGACACATCATCCCAACACCTCATTCCCCTGCGACTGTGTCGATCAAACTGGTAGTCATCGCCATCCAATATCACATGAGACTCACCTATAACTGGATAAAATTTTCACCTTAATGATGATCATGTTACCCAACCAGTGATCAATATCACACAAATATATATATATATATCGGGCCATTCCCATCCTGATAATCATATCGCCTTAGTCCATATAGACAATGCCATATCAATCCCCCGACCAAGCCCGTCATGATCCCATGGATCTAAGAAATTAAAAATAATTAATAAAAATAATTAAATTTAATATAAATAACACACTGAACTAACTGGACATGTGGTCTCAAGAACTATAACCATCTCTCTCAGGGAATAAAAGACTTTTCTATGCCTAGAGGAATCCCATATGGTCCCACAATTAATTTAAAGGTAAGTCATTAATTAATTTGGGTCTATCTCAATCTACACAATGGTGAGCTCAAATACACACCCCGAAAACACTATCAGAATCAAAAATAAATATAATCACCACTAACTTCATGTTGGTAGACTTCCACTCATCTGATCTTAGCCTCTAACTCGAGCTGATTTGGTAGAAATCAACATTTTTTATAAAGTCCCTAAAAATAGGGTAAATAAATTTGAACGGATTTATTTCTTCATGAGGATATATCAAATAGGAAAATAGGTAATAGGATTAAAGGGATTACCGATATGAATCCAAAACTATATACATAATGAGAAATAGAGCCCAGATGAGAGAGTTGGCACCACACCAAGTGGGCGGAAGAAAAGGGAGAACACCACTACTGTGTGCACGCGGTGGATAAGAAGAAAAAAGAAAGAAAGGATAAAATTAAAGGAGATAAAAAAGGTCATTTCATAATTTTAATGGTTCAAATGATTATCTTTCATGATTTTCCAAATCATGTGGAAACCGTGTGATGCCCACTGTTCAAAGCTCCAGGCTCGCATGGTTTATGGGCATGGTTTTACAAACTGTTCCCAAACCATGTGTGAACCCTCTCTCAAACACTATAAACATGGTAAAATAGACATGAAAACCCTCCTACATGATTTTTCAATCTATTTCTAGTAGACCTAGAGGAACACATGGTTTCTCTTTTTAGGTCATATGGTTTATCCAAACTGTGCGCCTTAGTTTGCGCACTTAGAAAACTTGGTGTTTCAGCCTCTGAAGGACCTATAATCCAACCAAAACCCCATGAAACATTAAAATAATGAATAATAATCTAAATAATTGGTATTGGGTCAAATGAAAACTTATAATTAAGTTATGATAAATGATAAAATAGTTAGTATACCCACCAAACTTCGAAAATTCAAAATGGGTGAGGAATTAAACTCGCTCAAAAAACCCGAGATGTTACAATCTACCCACCTTAACATAGCTCATAACTGAGCTATAAAGCATAAATATGATATGGTTTTGAACATATAAATATAATTAAAAATAACCTGGACTACCCAAATCAAAAAGGGAATAGTTCAACTCCCTCAAGGGGGCTTCCTACTTTAGGAGTCACCTAATCCGGTCGCATCCCAACCCAAAGTGAAAATAAAACCGAAGGTCCCTCAACCGTACCTGGAATCAAAAGTCATCCTATGATACATCATTACATCTACACCTCATCAGATGCTCTTGTGTCATTACCAACACCCATCAAGAACCACATATCCCCGAATACACACCTTGTGACCATGTCACGCATGACACCTATGAGGTCCTGCATCTAATAAGATGGTAAAAATATATCATGGTTACTTGAAACTCAACAAGTCACTCATCACATAGATTACTAGATGCATATTCACCTCATGTAATCATGTATCGCATCGATGCCCAGATTTCATCACACCTCATACAATCCACACACCCAAGGATGCTCATAAAAGTTCGAGGTGACACACACCTCATATATATATATATATATGTGTGTGTGTGTGTGTGTGTGTGTGTGTGTGTAATGCATCCCAATCGATTGCAAAATACTAAAAAGTGTTTAATTAGTCCATAGATACATCATGTGCACATTATTCACCCAAAATAAAAATTCTTCTAAAAAGGATATGCCAAAATAAACCAAAAAGAAACAATGCTACTCCCATGAAACACCTCTAACCGTAACTGGATAAATAGACCCCTCTGAAAATTACAGCTCCATAGCCTGAAACTAGCCTAACGCTCGACTGTATAAATCCCAACCACCCTACAGTGTGACACCGACAACCAACCACTAACCCCACTGTTGGGTCCTACTGCCTCTGTCATGACCTCCACATGCAATAGACTCGTGGATACCATCACCTGGTATCGCTCCTAGTCCAACCTCAAAACCCTGAGTCTATAAATGTCCATAAATGTCATCTATCCAAGAAGGCTTCCTATAGAACCTCTCAATATTATTGACCTGACTGCATGATCAGTGCTCCTTCACCACCCGATCACACTACATCCACAAATGACTCTACTTCCCACACCGAAATCACACCATCAACTACCCACTTTGAGGTGGTTTTCTCTAGTCCATGGCCTGACAGCCCTACCGAGACTCCTCTTGGCCTCACTTCCTACAATCTGAATAATCACTTATGAAATCACCTAACACTATCACCCGACTAGAATACAACCAGTCCACCATGTTTCCCTCATTTATGAGCACCTAATTTACTACCTCTAAGAATGAGGCCAACCTAAATATGTTTTCATTATATTGAATGGAATGCTATAAACCATCACCAAAATACCTCACCCTTGAGGTGTTGTCTCCCACCATACTTGGTGCGAAATGAGACAACTTAGTGAATGTCACTACATAGTACATTATGGACATGTCACCCTACTATAGGCTCAAAAAATCCCAAGATCTCTCATCCCTTAGTGTCTTCAGGAAGAGGTGCTCAAAGAACATGCCCTCAAAGTTATTCCATGATAATCCCTTGTGTCTTCCTGCCTAGACCTATATGTCCCCCCAGTGCTTTGATGGACTCCTGAGCATATAGGTCACTAGCATTACCCTACACTATAGGGGTGTATCAATATATTCTAAGATTATCTACAAAGACTCGATCAAATTCTCAGTTGCTTGTGGTCTTCCATCACACTAAAATAGTGTTGGGTGCTACCACTAGACCTCTTGGTCTAGGTATTCCAAAGAAGTCTCTACTCGTTGGGATCCCCTATCGATCCCATGGATGACACGTTCTAGACTCTCTCTGGGATACTCATCAAGAAATGACCCAAAAGCTATAAAATCTAGAGGCTAACCCACCTACAATGGAACATTTACCTAATCATACACCTATAGGAAATTCCATTCCTAACCTTATGGGGATCAATACCGACCCTTAGGGGTCTCAAAATGTGCCTTCTCTAGTAGCACCACATCACATCCCTCTTGATCCTTCATCAGAAGCTGTCCAAGTGGAAACCTTTTGAATACCAATATAATGGTTTGAAAACCATAATATATATATATATATAACACATATACAGAAATAATTAACAAGAATCATGATTCCACCAACCTTAAACTTCCCTATTTCAAACCTATCTCATGAAATATGGCCTCTTGTCCCCTTACCCAACCATATTAGAGACAAGTATCACATTTTCCTTGGTCCACACCCATCCTGATGAACCCTGTCACCTTAATCTGACTACCTCATATCCCAACCTGGTGATCAACATCACCCCCATAATCATCCCCACCTACTCCTATAAGATTCAAACCCATATATATAGGCATCACATATCACAATAAATTCTTATCTCAGGAACATGCATATATATAACATACTATGTGCCTATCAAAAGCATAAAAAATCATCCCATGCCAAATCGGGCTAGGTTTCCAAATAACTCCTCCCATACCATATCAGGTCAAGGGTCACATGTAATAAAAAGTAAAAATTACACATATAGGTGAACTAATTGAGGTAGAGATAATATTAACTGTAAAATGAGAAAAATAGAATATAAATTCCCATCCTTGACAACTTGGTCTTCCCCTCATGCATGAGGCTAAAGGCACTCAAAACAAAGCTATAAAACTTGTTTTGACAACATCATAATATATGGTATACCATATCCCAAATAGTAAGACCAATAAAGAGGAAAATAAACTCCTCTAATATCGTTTATAGTTCCCCAACCCATTTAACCACCAGAACAATGTTTTGAGCCAAGTGCCATTGGGCCATAAGCACAACTCACCCTATGACTAATGATTATGACTAGTAGTGAGGGTGTAAATAATTGATATTGGGGAGACTATAATATTTTGTGATGATATAATAATGGTCTATTTAAATATAAATTAGCAGAAAATAATGACCATAAATAATTGGACTATTAACCCACCCACGACTGAAGCACACACAATAACAGTAGAAGCAATAATAAATAAATAATCTCAATACCATTTTCATAATTAGACATCAAAACATGCCATTTATATATACTAAATCAGAACATGAATACATATCAATTCATACTGATATTAATCAAGAGGGTCTCCAATAGTCAACCTTAGTACATACATATAATAACTTTCTGATATAAAAAGAAAACAAAAAAGAAAACTCCAAATGATGTAGGAACCAATGGTCCCTTTCCTTCCATCCCATGAAAAATCAAGTACGAAGGTCCAAATACTAATCCCAAACCTTTACCTGAATGAAATCCATAATTTCTACATGCATTCTGAATGGAATTTGTAGGGTGTGAAAAAGAATCTCAGTAGGCTACCACCGACGTGTCCCTATCCTACATTTGTGATTAATTAGGTGTATACTATAAATTAGATAAACCAGTAAATGAAAGTCATATAAACAAATATTCTTCCCTTATTCTCAAAATCCATAAGGAAGAAATTCACCTGATTCAGCCAATTCCAGAAATTTGTAGAGGATAGGGTCCTTAGAATAATCCCAATGCATCCCATGATGTAAATTAGTCTAGGTGAACCCTTATGTTCTACCTATAATAAAATCACCAACACCTCATTCCAACTTACACCTTGTGTCCAACAATATCCTATGTATTGAAGTCATGCCCCAAAAATCAAATACCTTGTACCATGGAACTCCTCTCATAATAAACCCTGTTGGCTCAAAGCATAACATCTGAGGCATAGTGATCTCTACCTTCCAAGTAATATCACAATAGACGACTTCCTGAGGAATGGTGATTTCCATCCTCTGAATAAATTCTCTGACCAATGGCCTCAAGTATGAAGAGCCTTAGCTCCCAACAGGTAGTCTCAACACTATCAACTGATGTTTCATCACCGTCCCCATGTCTTTCTACAGCAAGAAACTTCAACCATTTCCCTAAGCCGCAATTAATGGATTCCACTACTCACATGAGTGGTCAATAACCCCACATCATCTGAGTCCTAATGTGTGAACATGACTCCAAATGGTGCATTAGAAAAAATGGTTGAGTGTAAATCACTAATTAAGTCCCCAATCCACATCATCACGACACTTCGTTCCCTTAAGACCATGTCGCTCAAACCAACGACCTTCACCATCCAATATCACAAGAGCCTCTCCCATAACTTAACAAACTTATCACCTCAATGATGATAGTGTCACCCAACCAATGATCAACATCACTAAGAAAACATATATATTTGGCCACACACAACATTTCTATCATATCCCCTCTATCTAGATGGATAACACCATCTCAATCCTTGGGATAAGCCCATCATGATCCCATGGATCTTAGAAATTCAAAATAATCATTAAAAAAATTAATTTAATATAAATAACACAGTTGGACTAAAATCCCCAGTGGTCTTAAGCTCCATAACGATCTCACTCAAGGAGGAGAAGTCTTGGGAATGCCTAGAGTCATCCCATATGGTCTCATAATTAATTTAAAGGTAATTTGTTAATTAATTTGTCTCCCTCTCAATCCACCCGAAGAAATAAAATATACACCCTCAAAATTCTTTTGAAATAAAAAATAAATACAAGCACCACCTATCTCATTTTGTTAGACATCCACTCATCCGATCTTATCCTCTAACTTGAGCCGATTTGGAAGAAATTGACATTTTAGATGAACACACTAAAAATATGGTAAATCGACTCACATAGATTTAGTGATCCATGAGGCATGATAAATAAGTAAAAGAGGCAAGAAAATTCAATGGAATACTGATAAAAACTGAAGCCATAGACATATTGAGAAACAAAGTGTAAATGAGAGAGTTGGCTCCACACCTAGCGAGAGGACGAAAAGGGAGAAACCCACTACTATGAACATGTAGTGGAGAAGAATAAAAGAGAAAGAAAGCATACAAGTGAATGATTGAAAAAAATTTATTTCACACCTTTAATGGGTCACACGGTTAGATCCCATAGTTTTTCAAACCGTACGACAACCGTGCGACACCCACTATCCAATTCTTCAATCTCACACGGTTTATGCACATGGTTTTCCAACTGTGCGTGAGACCTTTGTCAAAAACTACAAATTTGGATACATGGCCATACACCCCCTCCTACATGGATTTTCAAACTGTTTCCAGTAGAACTTGAGGGCTGCACAGTTTCTCCTTGGAGTCCACTTGTTTTGTCCAAACTGTGGGTCTCAGTTGGAACACTTAGAAAATATGGATTTTTAGCCTCTGAAAGACCTGAAACCCAACTAAACCCCCTAAGACACTTTATGATCATCAAAACTCATCTAAAAACTAGTTCTTGAGTCAAATAAAAACTTTTAATTATGTTTTAATAAACTATATAATATTTGGTCTACCCACAAAACTATGAAAATTCAAAATGGGTGAGGAATTCATCCTACTAAAAAATCCAAGATGATACAATCGACACTGAATGTAGAGTGGTCATTCATGTGGGGGATCATGACATTATGAAATTTGATGCCAGCCGATAGGGATATGGGGTCATCCCATGCTTACCATATGAGGCATCTTGTGTATTCCACATAGGAGAAGGATATAGTTCAACGTTAGGTGATGGGGATGTTAGGTTTTTTGTTTAAAGTAATATAATTCCAACTAAAGATTTTATTAAATTTAAAGGTCATAGAACTTGTACCAATTGAATAAAGTTTATAGTCATGATGGTTGGACTAATAAGCTACTTAAAGTTTAAGGCCATAGATCTTGGACTAAGGGGATGATGCTAGTTTAAGGTTATAGATCATGAACCAAGGGTATACTTCTAGTTTAGTATTATAGAGAGTGGACCAATGTGATGCTTCTAGTTGAAGGTCATAGAGCTTGGACCATGGGGATGTTTCTATTTTAAGGTCATAGATCTTGGAACCAGAGGATTCTATTAGATTGAGTTCATAAAGTTTGGACCAAGGGGATGCTGCTAGTTTAAGGTCACAGAGCTTAGACCAAGGGAATTATACTAATTTAAGGTCATATATCTTTGACCAAGTATGTTCCTTTTAAGTTCATTCATATAGGACCAATGATGATTTGTAATTTAACATCATATAACAAGGATGGAAAAGGTGAATTTTAAGGTTGTGTAGATAGGACCAGTTATGTTATTCATCTTAATGTCATGAAACAAGGATGAAGAATGTACATTTTAAGGTCATGAAGATAGGACTAATATGATAAATAGTATAAAATCATGAAGTAAGGATGAAGGACACATCTCTTAACATCGTACAATGATTACAATCGGTGGATGTCGTTTAAGGTCGCATAGTTTTGACAATGGTTGCATATATTTTAATGTCATGTGGTTAGGTAGAAAGGTGTTCCTTTTAAGGTCATGCACATATGACCAATGATGCTTTCAATTTAATTTCATGTATAAAGGATGAAAGATGTTGCACATTTTAACATCATACGAATAGGAAGTTATCATGAAATATTACGTCATGCGACTAAGATTCTTGGGGAATTATTCCACACACAATGCCATAGATAATGAAATTTCCTAATGAGATGACCCAGGCTTCATCAACATTCCTATGTTGAATTCTCTAGAATGACATCCCTTGATTGTTCTGGATGTTTGAAGACTGGGGAGATCATACCATAGCCCCCCCCTAAAATTTCCCTAGTGTATGTGTGAATGTTCTCCAAGCGTGGGTTGGGATGTGTCATAGAGAACCTTCCAAAGGCTAGTATTGGTGTCTCGAGGAGGACCTCTATGATTTCCTTTTGTCTTGGGGAGGAACTCCATTACTGGATACATATGTCATAAGTGGTATAGAGAGTTTACCCAAAATGCTTGATAGATGGTTAGGGTCTCGATCCTGATCCAACAAACACACTTCCCCCATGTAGTGGTTAGGATGATACAAATTTCATTAAGGGTGGAATGTGCCACATGATCTATTAGAGTGAGATCGACTAGAGTAGGTATGATAGCCTTCCCTTGGCATGGAAAACACCATATGTACCAGGAAAAACAAAGAGGCCGATCATGGAGAAGGGTTACTGACCTACCCTCTGTGTGCAGTTGGTTCCCCCCAGTATATTTCTCATTGTGACATTCATAATGGAAAAATGGAATTGTAACCTCCTTGTCAAATAATCTTCATTAAAAAAATGGGGTGATTATGTCAGAGATCTTCATAATCCTATCTTTACAATTATATGGGGTGATGATGCCTAGGAGGCATGGAAGCCTAACCCTATGGATGTTCAGGGTGATGAAAACTAGGAGGCATGTAAGTCTATCTCTCCATATGTATGGGGAGATGACACGTAGAAGGCATTAAATACCATCTCCTCAGATGAATTGGGAAAAGAAACGTAAGAGGCATGGAATCTTATCTCTCTGCATGGAAAGGGAGATGGAACTTGAGTGTAATGGAAGACTAACTCCCCCAATGGATGTGATGATAACACCTAGGAGGCATGGAATCCTATCTCTCCAGATAGATGAGGTGATGGTTCCTAGAATGCATGGGAGCCTATCTCTCCAGATGGATTGGTTGACAGTGACCAGAAGGTGTGGAAACCTAAAAATTCATATAGATGGGGAAATGATGCCTAGGAGGCATGGAAGCCCAAATCTATAGATGGATGGGTCGATGAAACCCTATATGGGTGGAAGACTAACTCTCTAGATGGAATGGGTTATGGAGCTCAAAGGCATTGAAGCCTAACTCTCTATATGGATGAGGACATGACACCCAAGATGTGTGGGATCCTATCTCTCTGGATGGATGGGTTGACTATGCCAATGAGGCATGGAAGCATGTCTCTCCACATGGATGGGTCGATAGTTCTTGGGAGGTGAGTAACCCTAACTCTCCTAATGGATCAGGAGAGGGTTCCCAATATCTATGGATTATATCACCAAAATGATGAGGTGATGGTACAAGATACATATGGACACCATCTTTCTGAAATGACCTGGTGAGGGTGCACAAGAGCTAGGATGTCTATTTCACTAAAATGGCGGGATGAGGGTGCCCTGGAGTTGTGGATTCCTATCTTTCCAAGATGACGGGGTGAGGGTGACCATTAGTTATGGATACCTATCTCACTAAGATGATGGGGTGAGGGCACCCAAGAGTTTTGGATGCCTATCTCACCAAAATGACGGGATGCGGGTTATCAAGAGAATTGGATGCCTATCCCACTGAGATGATGGGGGGGAAATGGAGCCTAGTAGATGTGGATTTATATCTCACATAAATGATGCAGTGAGGGAACCCATGATCTTTTGATTCTTACTAGAGTACAATCTCATAGAGAAGATAAACAATAGCATAGATATGATTGACCTTCCCCCATTGTTGGCATCAAGGATCATGTACTAGAGAAACAAGATTAAGGATATGATAAACTTTACCCTAATATTGGGTTAATATTCCCTAACCTTTTAGTGATTCATGGTGGTGGGAACATGACTTGGTGACTCCCAGGTGAAACTAGAAGCTACCATATCCTGAATATCCCCTACCTCATGGGTGTAGGGGGAGTGTTACTAGGCTTGTTCTGGAGAAAGTATCTAATATCAGAAGATGGATCTATGAGGAGGGACTCCACATGGAAATTATTTATTGTGGGATAGCCCATAATGGTTTCCCATGGACTATTTATGGGGAAAAGGGTACAATGATGGTGTCAGGGGCCACTAGCGCTGTTGGAGTTTCCTTATGTTGGATAGGGTTTGTGGCCTACCCCTAGCTTTAGAACATGGTGTTCAAGACTAGGACCAAGATATAATGTTATGGATCAATCCTCACATTAGCATATGGAGATGGTTTTCATTGTTAGTGTGGTCAAGAGGGATCCCTCTTTGGTGGCACATGAGTAGTGACCACTATTAGCACAACTTTAATGTCCCCTACCTCCTCAATGAAGTGGAGAGAGCCACTAGAATGTTCTAGGGAGAGACTCCTAAAATTGATTTCTATCATAAACTAAGGGGTTTCTCCCCTTTTCATCCCATGAGGGTGGTAGCATTGGCATTGTGTCATAGCCCCCAGGTCTTCACATACCTAATGTTACTCATCCTCTCATACATGAAGGGTAGGGGATTCTCATTAGTGATGCCTTGATGTGTACATACCTGAAATTTTTCATCATCTCACAATTAAAGGAGAAGAGGTTCACATCAGATTCACTATTTTTATTTCCAATGATTTATTTTTTGTGATATATGCTATTTTTCTATATGGAGGCGACATGATTTCTTATTTCCCAACATTCACACTTTCCAAAAGCAGGTGGCTTCCATCACTTCATTCAGTGATGTCATCTCTTTGATCGAAATGGTGTGATGGGATGTTGGTTCCTCTTTACATAGATTTCTTCTTGGAGATTATTACCTAGTACGGGTCTCCCTCATAGTATTAATTCATGTTTATGAAACTCATTCACAGTGTCATCTCGATGTGGACACAGGTTAATTACACTGTTTCTATCTCAATAAGAATACAAGATTCAATCAAAGTAGATAGTAATGTTTTCCATGTGTGGGAATTTTTAGATGTTGGGTTTGTTGGGAACGTGTAAAGTCTTCCCCTTTTGAAGTAAGAGGAATCTTAGGCATGGAACCTAAGGAATCTTGTGTCATCCATGTGGTAGTTAATGCTAGGGGAATAAGTATTTTGAGGCTTTTTTACCTCAGGAATCCCATATTTATTGTATGGGGTGGAGATTTAGGATTAAGTTACAGGTTTAATTTTCTTGTGGAGATAGGTGGGTCATAGGCTTGACTTCTTATAGGGTTAAGTGGGTCATAGGTTTAATATCTTTTAGGGATAAAAGGCTCATAGTTTTAACATATTTTAGGTTCTATTGTGTTGTAGGTTTAACCTCTTGAGGGGGAAGGTGGGTGAAATGTTTAACATCTTGATGGGATAGGTGGATCAATGGTTTATATCTTACGGGGACAAGTGGGTCACATGTTTAACATCTTGTAGGGATAGGTGGGTCACATGTTTAACATCTTGTAGAGACAGGTGGGTCATAGGTTTAAAGTCTTGTGGGACAGGTGGGTCAGAGTTTTAACATCTTGCGGGGATAGGTTGGTTGCATGTTTAACATATTGTAGGGACACATGGGTGGTTAAGTGTGTCCCAAGGGGGGAATATGATCACTCTTGATGGTTTGGTTAAGCATGTCCCCATGGGGGAATATGACCACACATGAGTATTTGGTGGATTTTTGGGGAATCAAGATTGAGCATTAGGGAGGTACCTTAAATGTGTTGGTATGTAGAGATTGAACCTCATGGTGGTTCTTTATATACCCTATTAAGAAACAAGTATCAAAGTCCATGTGTTTTGATGCTTTTGTTTAAGGTCACATGACAGGTCTGGTCCATGCAGTTTAAAGTCATATGGTAGGGACACTTGTGTCACGGAAAGAGCATTAACAATGGATAGTATGGGTCTTACACATTAAATCTACCATGGTTCTTCAAGGAAAAATGACTGTATGAATGGGGATTATGTTTTGGAGCTTCCCAGGTGCTTCTAAAAAAATTTATGATGTGAATGGGTCTTACACAAGGGAGATTCTTAGGTGACACTATGGAGTAACAATGATGTGAATGGGGATTATGTGTGGGAGCTTCCTAAGGTGTTTCTGGGAGCAGTAATGGTGTGATTGAGGATTTTATTAGGAATCTACCCAGGTGATGAGGTATCATATCATACATATCTCTTGAGGCATCTTATTCTCATCACACGAGGTATCATTTACTTATTACAAAGGGTATTCCATGTTCATTACATAGGGTAAGTCCGAAATTTAGCTCATGTACAAGGACATTGCGTATGAGGCATACACATTGAGATTATTGTTCTTTCTTCCTCATGTTTAGTCACAAGAGAATATTGACCCACTTATGGGTTGGAAGAAGATTATTGGGGATTACATTGGAGGAGGAGGCCCATGGTAGTTTTTTTTGGGTAAAAATAGGGATATATTCGGGATTTTCACTCTAGGGATTCATATTTATCTTCCTCAAGTACTGTTGTGAGGGAATTTTATCTTTTTGATTGTTCGAGGGATATGATTAGGGAATACACCTATGGAGGAGGCCCATGGGGGATATTTGGGAGTATCAAGGATATATCAAGGTCTTTCATACTAGGTATTCCCATTTATCTTCCTTATGTTAGACCATGAGTGCATATCTCACCTGATAATGGATTGAGATATATGATTGGGGATTACACCTGAGATGGAGGCCCATGGGGATACTCGGGTATAGTAGGGATATATCAAGGACTTATGCACCAGGGCTTCCAATTCTTCTTCCCTGCATTAGACTGTGAGGGCATCTTGGCCCACTGATGGTTCAAGGGATATGATTGGGGATTACACCTAAGTTGGAATCCCATGATGGATATTTATTGGTTGTATAATTATTATTACATGAGTAATATTACACTTCACACATGAGGAATTTTATTATTTTCATAGGACACACCCTATTCTCATCATATAGGGTATACTAAAGTTTAAATTAATGTAGTAAGGAATATGGATGTTGTCTCATGATCATTTCATGAGGCATCTTACCCTAGATATGTAAGGTATCTCATTCATGCCACATGAGACATCCTATTATTTCTATGTAGGGTATGATACAATTTAACTTCATGTAGTGAGGACTAATAGGAAGAATATCCCTAGAAATGGATGGTGTGGGACTTATGCAGAAGAGGCTCTGTTTGGTTTAACAAAGCATAAGAGTTAGATGATGGGGCTTCAGGAGTTACTTGAGGAGTATTTTGACTCAAGGTATCTAAGGAAACCAAGAGGAGAATCTCAAATCAGGGCATAGGAAAGGGATAAATAGGATCATGTTGACTCACAATATTTCATGGATACATTAGGAGTATATCAATTCATGGTATTGTCTTAGGTCAATGTTGGGATTGTATAGGGCTCAAGGAAAAATGTCCTAGACCCATTTTGAAAAGCTGGTGTTTTGACTCTCTATTTTACATGGAGGATAATGATGATAGAAAAGGGACCAAAGCCAAATAGTGATCTTGATTGGGGATGTGGGGGTGAAACCCCCATGGTATGGACTATTATTAATGTTTTTGAACACTGTTTAATGAAACTATACACTAGGTTTCACAACTTTTGGTGTTGTATGAAAAAGAGTATTCATGAGGCATAGACTATGAGTGTGATTCTTGGATAACGTCATGTCTCACAACTTTGTAGTTATAGGAAAACATAATTATGTTAAAGTTCTAAATTTATGAGAAATTGTGTTCCCAATGGATAATTTTTTGTGAAAATGTCTAAGTTGAAGCCCGTATATTGAGGGAATTTAACAAGGTAATTTCAATAATGTTAAGGAAATTGGGGTTTTGTAAAGACAGAAACCTCAAGTTTCATTATATAGATCTATGGAACTTGAATCTTAGAGTTCCTCCTCAAAATTATGGTTTTATGCCAAATTTATAGGCATTTTGGCTATGCTGCAGAACTTATTCTATGATTCACAACTATATGTAGTTGCATGTACATGACTTTGTTTTTGGAGGCTAAATCGCATATGCATGGAGCTTCTATGTTTAACGCATCATTTCTCACACAACTCAATTGCGAAACCATGAAGAAGTTGTGTAAACTTTTTGAAAGTTGTATGTAATTCCATACTTTTCTCCAGAATTTCCTCAGATAGCCATTTTTAGAATTCTAACTTGGAATGACCACATATTTTTATCCACAAGTTCGTTTGGGTTCTATACCCATCCAAATCAAATCTTGAAAAACGATCTACACTCTTGGATCAAGTTTTTCATAATTTGGTCCATTATTAGATACATTTTTTCATCTAAAAAACATACCAAATTTATCTTTCATCTCCTGAGCAGTGTCTTTTGACCTTGAATTCATAGGATCAATCATTGGTGGTTAAGGTGAGTCTTACTCTTGTTATTACACCTTT
Source organism: Viscum album (assembly GCA_963277665.1). NCBI lineage: Eukaryota > Viridiplantae > Streptophyta > Magnoliopsida > Santalales > Viscaceae > Viscum > Viscum album. The sequence continues at coordinate 280,518,810 of OY728127.1, forward strand.
TTATCCTATTTCCTCATATGGGGAATGTTTTTTTCGATAGAAACCACTATTTTTATGAATTTTTGATGATAGGGTGTTGTGTTCTGTTGTTACAAGTTAATCCCAGTGTTCTTATTTCATTTTGTTGTTGGTGGTTGAATTTATATTGACCCCAAATTTACACAATGAATATAAAAACATTGTTTGAGGTAGGAATTACTTCATTTATATTTATGTGTATCATGCAGGTAGGGGTTCTTATATTTATATTTGTGGTTATGGTTTCATATGAATTAATAAGATAAATGAATTGTTAAAATGAATTTGATAAGGGATAGGTGAATGAAAATATTGTTTTACTATTTTGATATGGGTTATGATAATTTGAATTTTATGTGCTAAATGACCACTGGAAATCATAGTCATCAGGGTTCCTTATGATGTTTTGATAGATGTTGTGGAATATTGTTTAGTCTATTTGTTGGAATCACTTTTAAATGTAATTGGACAATAATTATATTTGAAAAATAAAATGGTATCCCTGTGGAATGTGGAATATGTTTGGGTAAATAGTTTTGTGGTATAGATTTTTGTGATGATGTGGTGTTTGAGCAGTGGTTATGTTTTGATGGATGAGTTGGGGTGTTTTGGTATGACATGTGTCTTGAGTGCAAGTGTTTGTAAAGATAATGTGTAATATAGATATGAAATCAGTTGTGATGGAAATTGGTCGTTGTGGTATAGATTTGAAGAGGGGCGACGTAAGTGGTTGATATGTTATGTGTGGAGGAGTGTGGTGATGTTTTGTGGGATTGTTGGTAATAGGAATGGTGGGCTATTTATGTGTTGGTCTTATTATGGTTTTTGGGATTTTGGTGTATTATTACTATTGTGTGTTGTGATAGTTTCCTGATTTGTATTAGAATTAACATAGATTGCTTAATGTGATGGAAATAGTAAAATTAATTGGCTAATAGAGGAATAAATTATCAAAAGTTGTGTCGTTAAAATGGTAGGCTGTTAAATATAAATTAATGGGATGTAAAATGAGAAATTAACTAATTTTTTTTAATTTAAATGGTTTAGTAAAACATATGTAAATTATCTTGGATAATATTTATTTAAAGTGGAAAGTGATCTATGGATTTTTTTGTCCTTGTGTGTGGTTGTTCATGTAGTTATTGATAGTGGTTTGGAGAGACTTATGAGATGGTTAGTTCCTTGGTTGTAAACACATAAGTTGGGGGTTTTGTGTTTTGAATCTATACTTACAAATTTTATATTATTGTGATTTTATATATGAGACCCACCCACATTGAGAACCTATTTCTGGAAACCAAATGTTTTGAGGGATATCTTTCCCAATATCCTGGTTGTGAGGATGGATGGTTGTTTACTTGCTCTTCCCCACTCCCTCTTCTAGGAGATGATGAAAAGAACATGCGATGATGGACACAAATCAAAAGTTCCACTATAAAGATGTGATGTGATGGCCAAGGTGTCTATGAGTGGTATGTGATGTGATGTGATGACCCAGGTGTCTTTAGGGGAAGTGAGATATGATGTGATGAGATGGCTCTGGGTGAGGGTCTTGCATAGTGGGAGGAGGACACAAGGTTGATTTACTATATATTCAAAATACCCTAATACCCTGGTTATTAGATTTGATGTGGTGTGGTGGTCCAAGTGTCTATGGGTGGGATGCCATGTTATTTTATGGTTAGTTTCACAGGGGGTGATTGGAATGATGTGATACAGAAGAGGTGAGAGTTCTAGGATGTACGACATCGAGGTGTGAGAGTGAGAAATCAATGGGAAAGCGGTTTGGGGTACCCTATCATCTATATACATCATATTATGTTAGAATACTTGGATTCATTATTTGTTGAGAGAGTCATAGTGAGGATGGGTTTGGATAGTATACCTGTTTAGATTCTATTCGGTTTTAATTTTTTTATCAAGAGTGCGTTAGTATTCTCTTTTCAAATGTACATGAGAGACATTGGATTTTCTAATGAGTATACTTGTATAATCACCCTCTGTATATAAATTTATTTTTTCTTGGTTTCCAGAATGATTACATGGACTGTGATGGACACTACTATCTTGGGATTTTTCATAGCTATTATGTCACTGGTTTAGATTTATTTTTTGTATTTACTTTGGTTACTTTATCTATATCAGTATTATTTATACATTAATTGTGGGGTTTTTTTGTTTATTTATTATATTATATAATGGGGTTACTTGTATTTTATCTATCATGTCATATAATATTGATTACTTATATAGGGTAATACATAAATTTATTGAGATTTTTATACCCTCAGTGCTTTTCATAAACCTGGGGCCTACTGGAGTTGGGGATTAGGGGTCATTATTTATCTCCCCTCACTGTTGCATATTTAAAGGGAGGGGTTCATGATTGAGTGGTATATTAGGTGATTTTTGAGAGATAGGATAGATTATAGAGTTAGGCATGGTGAGGATTTCATGGATCTATAACACAACGACATTAGTAGACCTTGGTACGTGTCATTGGCCAAAGGGACTGGCTATAACATGATATCCCCTAGTGATCCATTGTAAAGAATTTGAGACTACTGAATTACTAAGTGAGGTGGAACCACTTGTTGGTTAGAGACCTAGTATAGGTACATTCATCTTGATGACCTCTATTCTTGATTGTAATCGGGTGGTTCTAGGGAGTAAAAAGGGAAATAAAATGAATTAAATAAATAAATCATAATAAAATTCCATTACTACCAGGATTAGGAGATTCTTGTTTCTCTTTTTAATGATGGATCCTAGTCATCATCCACCTGTGGATCAGGTAATTGAGTTTTAGCAGGTGGACCTAATTAATTACTGGAGAGTTGATCAAGTTTAGGAGGATGATCGGTGGTAGAGTAGTTTGCATGCTTTTCAGTGGTAGTCTTTGGGGGAGTATGAGGGTAGTGTTTTGAATGTTGAGATAGAGAGATGGATAGATGAGATGGAGATAAAATTGAGTTGGATTCATTCCCCAGTGGGATTTTAGGTCCCTTTGGAAGTCTTTCAAATGCAGGAGGTGCACGTCTAGGGTGGATTCTATTTTTGGATGAGTAGAAGGAGAAAGGAGTTTCATGGATTGACTTAAAAAGGAGTTATGAGAAGAGTTACATTAATTGACCATGAATTTAGTAAAGAGTCACTAGATTCTATCTATTTAGTTGGGGATTATGTTAGAGTAAGATCTTCGTATCAAGTTCAAGGAGTTTTTTCATTTCCCCCTGATCTTTTTTCAAACGAGGAGTCTAGTGAAATACATATTAAGGAGGCACTCCATCCTTTGATCCAATATGAAATTTATCCTTTTACATTTCCTATGTCTCTATAGGTTTAAAAGAGTAAAATTTTTATTTATAAGAAGCACTCATGAGGTGGTATACTATGAGAGAGGATCTAATAGTGTTCCTCGAGGAGCAGTGATATTAGTGGAAAGTTCCATCCACTAGGGCCTTTGAGGTTTTGAATAGTGTGGATTTAACCATATTATCTTCCTTTTAATCCTATTAAAAATATTTTTTTACCAGCTGATTCACTTGTGGAGGCCATATACATCTTCAGGATTGGTTCCCAGTGGTTCTAGGGAATCATATTGGTAGAGGTGGTCAGTTTTAGTGGTAGTTTCAGCTATAGTTACTAGAAAGACCTTTTCATAAAAAGGGGTAGTAGGCTTATAATATTAAAAGTAGGGATTTAGTAGGAATTTGTTGGAATAAAGATGTTATTTTAGTCTATAAACCTATAACTAAGCATGGAAATGGGGGTGGCTCTCAATAGAGAGGCAGAGGAGCTGGGTGCAGTCATTTGTAGGCAGTGGTGGCAGTAGTGCCAGAGGAACATAGATCATTCAAGTTATGAACAATTTTTCTTATACCCTCGTTTGATCCTCGTTTTATTTAGGATCTTCCAACTCCGTTATTTTACCTAATCTAGTCCATTATCTCGGACTAGATGTAGAGAGGCTTTTCATGCCCCCAGTGTTAACTAAGCCACTTGGAGGCCAGAACAACTTGTTTGATGTATGTCAGGTGTAAGATGATGGTGGGGAAACATCAGTCACATGTCCATATTTTATTACTTTAGAATATTTTTATGATGTAATTTTTAGTATTGAATGCTTTTATTTTGTGAACACTGTTAACACTTATTCTATAGAAGGTTTGTGTTCTTAGTTGTGGATGAAGAATGTGAGGTTTTTGATGGAGAGAGATTTTTTCATTTGGGAAGTAGATGTGTGGAAACCTTCCTTTCCTTAGTGGATGGGTTTTCTATAAAATTAGTGGATAGTGTTATAGTGGAGGTTCTCAATTTCATTGGGTAGTTTTTTATGTTTTCTTTAAATAGGTTATGGTACTACCCCTCGATGTTATGTCGAGTCTGAGATAGATATGTAGCTCAGTGCTTTACCTAGGTCAATGGTTCCTTATCAGATGACACCCTCAGAGTTACTTGAGTTGATGATTCAAATAGATCATTTTACTTAGAAGTGTATCATTGAGACTAGTGTGTTTTTATGGGGTTCTTTAGTGTTATTTTCTATGAAGGCAAATAATAGTTTGTGGATGTGTATAGACTTTCAAAGGTTGAATCAGGCGATGATTAAGAATAATTACTCTCTTAAGAGAATAAATGATATTTTAAACCATATTAGAGGGTTGAGTTGTTTCTCTATGATTTATCTACTATCTAGATGTCCCCAGTTGAGGGTGATAGAGGGTGATATCCAAAATAATTCATTTAGATACTAGTATGGGTACTTTGAGTTCATGGTCATTACATTTGGTGTCATGAACACACCAACTCTATTAATGGGGATCATGAAATATATTATCCATGTATTCTTCAATAATTTTGTAGTAATGTTCACCAAAGACATATTGATCTACTCAAGGTCAGAGGAGGAGAATTTTGGGCATCTCAGAGCTCTTTTTATGGTACTTCAACACCATTAACTATATAGAAAACTTTATATGTGAATGTTTTTGAGGTGAGAGGTGTAATTTATTGGGAATTTTGTGTCTAAGTAGGGTTTGGTAGTGCACCCATCAAAGGCAAATGCATTTTTTTCTTTGGAATCACCCAAGAATATGGCAGAGGTATGTAGCTTCCTTGGTACGATAGGTTATTATTGTAGTTCATGAATAATTTATCATATATTGAGGCCTTATTTTAAACCTTGGACAGGAAGGACCAGTATTTTATATGGATTTATTAGTTTTAGGTAGCATTTGACTTGCTGAAGGGGAGATTGGTCAATGTTCTGGTGCTTCAGCTTCCAGCCGAGGGCATATTGTTTGGGTAGTTTTGTGATGCTTCCTCTATGGGATTGAGATTCGCATTGATGAAACATCAAGAAGTGATATCTTATAGTTCTAGGTAGCTACTTCATCATGAGTGTAACTATGATACCCATGATCTGGATTTGGGATAATTTGTTTTTTCACTAAAGACATGAAGACACTACCTTATTAGGGAGTGCTTTGTAGTCTTCATGAATCACAAGAGTTTGAGGTATATCTTTTCTCATCATGTTCTAAATATGTGGAAATATAGGGGAATGGAGTTTCTTTAGGACTATGATTTTTATATCTTCTACACATCAGGAAATGGGAATGTTGTGGACGACACCTTAAGAAGTAAAATGTATTAAGATATTGTTCCAGCGTCTGGAGATGTCTATAATTGTATAGAAGAGCTTACAGTGATGAATTTTGATGATGGAGAATAGAATGTGGATGAGTATTAGTGGTTATACTTAGATTAGGTGGTTATGTTCAATCGTATTGTCCATGGTGATGCTCTATAGGGATGGTCAAATGATATTCAGAACCATATGATGTTTTAGGGGAGGTTATTTTTTCCAAAAATGATACATGAAGAATTTATCCATGGGTTTCAATGTACACCTTTGGTAGTATATACTATCATGAAAAATATGTATCATGTATTGAGAAGGTAGTTTTGGTGGCTCGGGATGAAGTAACCATTGTTAGAGTTTGTGGAAAGTGTTTGGTTTTCCAACTGGTGAAATTAGAGAACTGTGTTCCGGGAGGTTTGTTGTATCCCTTGGATGTTCCCGAGTGAAAGGGGATGAAATATCATTGGACTTCATCATAGGATTACTCCAATACTAAGGAAGTTGTGAATATATCTGGTTAATCATGGATTAGTTATTGAAATTATCCAACTTCTTAGCAATCAAGGTTTCAGATGTAGTAGATGTTTAGGGAAAATAAGTATATGGGTGAGGTGGTGTAATTTGATAGATTTATGAGGTATGTTGGCTCAAATCCTGAAAATTTTTTATCTTATGATTATATAGGGGATTAAAACATTTTTAGAACCCATTTATGCATCATCACTACTTTACACCCTCAAATGGATGGGAAGACATAATAGACTATCCAGACATTGGGGCACATGTTGTGGGATTTTTGACTTGGACATTAGTGGATCTTGGGTATGAATATTTCCTTTGGTTGAGTTTTATTATAATAATATCTATCAATCATCCACTGGTATGGATTTATTTGTGGCTTTTTAATAGCAAGTCATGTCATTCTCCCTTGTGTTGGATGGAGGATGGGGAGGTATAAGTTCTTGGTCCTGATGTGGTGAAAAGCACGAAAGATAAAGTTTATCTTTTTTGTGACATGATAAAAGTATAAAAATATTGGAGTAAGTCTTATTCCAATCATAGGAGGTGGATATTGGAGTTCAAGGTTAGATACCATGTGTTCTTGAAGTTTTCCCTTTGACATGGGTTGTAGATGTTTGGAAGGGTGGGTAATATTTATCCCCAGTTCAAGGGGCCTTTTTAGGTATTTGGGTGAGTTTTCAAGGTGGTGTATTGGTAGGTGTTTACACCATGGATAGATAGGATCTATGAAATATTCCATTTATCCCATCCCTATCAGTATCTTCATGATTACTCACATGCCATTTAATGTAGAGAGTTTTATATTTAAGACAATGTGGTGTATGTGGAGTGGCTGGTATAGATCCAAGATCTTTGGGAGAAAGTGCTACAATAATGATCCAAACCATTGGTTTTTGTGTTTTTGAGGTATGATGGCATGGAGGATATTTCATTGGAACGTGAGGCATAGATGCATGCCTAGTACCTAAATTTTTTTGAGCTTGTTTTGTTTTATATGGTTGTGCTTTATTGTCAGTGTAATGTTTGGATATTGATGTCTTAAGAGATGTGTAGTTTTCCCTTAATGTTATGTATTATGTGTGATATTTGATAAAGTTACAAAATCTGAAAACGGGAGGACATAATTCCTAATCAATAGACATAATATTAAAATGAAATTAAACCCATGAATATGAGTCAGTTCTTACCAAAGTAGATTATATATTGAATTGGATAATAGAATTATCTGATTCATGTGTTTGAGGTAGTATAGTTTAGTGGTTGTGGTTTTTATAGGGTGATGTGGTAAAGTGGATTGATGATGTAGTTTTGTTTGATTTATAGTTTATTTTTTGGTATCAAAATATGGTTTTGGATGGTGGTTGTGTTCATGTGTTATGAGAACCTTGATAGGAATCTCACAGGGGGATTTTTTAGACCCATTACAGTTCTATTGGTTTTGGTTTTGATTCTAAAGGGATAAAACCATTTAAGAGGTATTTTAGGTAGCATGTTAAAACTTATAGTATATTAATTTGAATTAGATCAGATGGTGGAGGTTTTTTGTAACACCCCAGGTAAATAAAGAATATGACATTTTTATATTTATCCCTTTTTTGAATAAAATGTTAATATTAATTTAAAGGTAACACTATTCTTGATGTATTACCCAATACGCAACAACAAGTTCCTTTGAAATCTTACGTTGCACTCTAATAATAAAATAAAATTATTTTAAATGTTAGTTAACATGTAGCCGTTGTATTGGCGGGAATGAATAGAAATAACTAAAATATGATTATATATGTTTGTTAAATGTTTTTACATTTATCCAATAAAGGATAAAGGTTTAAAATATGAAAAGAATTCCATTTTAGGCATATATACTCTAATTTTCACTAAAGGTCCACTTATCAACTTTTGATGGAGAACTGTCATTAAATATAGTTTTGGTCACTCTTATACATTCTATTGGACCAAATAAAACTCTTCTTTAGAATAGGGACATCAAAATTCACTTTGTGTAAATTTTTGGTATTTTTCTGATAAAGATCATTTTTAATGAATAGTGAAAATGTTGTATTTTAATTCAAAACCTCTTTTTAATATAATATATTTATATGATTAGATTATCATTTGAATTGGTTTCAAAGTGAAATTAGAATATATTTTTTCCATTTAATCCAATATTGGTCGTTGGAATTAATTTCATCTTGAAATTGGACTTAAACTAGTGTCAATCTTTTGATAATTATTGTTTCATAAAAACACGCTATTTGCTCTGACAGCGGGAATTAATTATTAAATTAATTAATGTAACTTATATGTTTTGAATTTTGTAAAATATACATCATTTTTTAATTCTGAATATCAAATATAGCCTAGGGTAAATTTTTGGTAATTTTCTGAAAAACTTCAATTTTTGATGAATAGTGAAACCACTAAGTGGTAGTTAAAGAAACTGATTTTTCGTTTAAATGAAACTATGCCACTTTGGTGATTTGATTTTCAAAAATCCGACATACATGGTTGTCATTAAGAATTAAAATTTGGTTCAATGAGATTAAAATAATTTTTGGTGAATAGTAATTTTTAAGTTTTATTAATCACGATTAAAGGTAATTAGTGTAATTTAAGTTAAAAACAATGATTTAATAATATGAAATGACCTAGACACATGTCCTACCCTCATTGGATGTTTCATGGACGACCAAGAAAATCCATGGGTCAACTTGGGGACCCCATGGAGCCACTTTGGTTGGAAAATGACATTAATACCTTTTTATTTAAAGTTAAAATTAAAATGTCACAAACATGTGTTGTTTTACTAAAACAATTTTTACATGGGGTTATACAAGTCATATTTTTTACTATAAATATTCATTAGAAATATAAAAATATTTCCTACATCATGATTTTTTTTTTAAATTTTTAGACACTAAATAAAATAAATTATTTATGACACCATGATGATGCTGCGATTACCTCATTATTTAACAATTTAAATAAAATGAAATGATAATGTAAAATATAAGACCTAAACTTGTCAAAAACCTATTGTATGGGTGGAGTTAGAAACCTTATCACCTTATCCTCTAAATATATCCTTTTGGGACCTTTAAAATCCGAAACGCATTCTAAAATAAAGTAACATTTCCTTACTTTCCAAGAGTGCCCCTCCTCTCCTCTTACAAAAGGCCCCAACCTCTACCTCCTTACCCACACCTCTAAAGCCTTTGGCTTGGAAAAACCCTGCCCATTTTGTCTCTCCACATCTCTCTCTTACTCCTAGAAGCCTCACTTTGGGCATAAGTCTTCCCAAGGCATCCTTTGAGCTCAAATCAAAGAGGGTTACTCGATTTAAAGGTAATGTCTTCCCTTGTGTTCTTTTGTTTTATTTTGCTTCTCCAACCCTCTGAAATCATTTTATTCCTTTCTTTTGTAACAACACCAGTATCTTAAATATACTAGGATGTTGTTATGTGAAGGATTTGAGCTACACTTACAAACACCTTCATCTAATGGTTAAAGAACATACTGTTTCTGTGGATGGTGAATTTCTGCCTCACGAAACGATGATTGTTCAACACTCATATAACACCTTAAAATGTGGCCATTAAGATGACACTATATTTATATATGATATATAATATGTTTATGTTTTACTTAAGCTTATGTATTTTTCATTTGTGGCATACCTTTATGGTTTCCATTGTGGGTAAACACGATAATTTCATTTTAGGAAGTGCGGAATACCGCCCCCTCAAAGTGATTTGATTCGTTAATTCCATATGTGGGATGTATAAAGGACGGATTTAAAGTTATTATATATTATTTTATACTGGAATTATAATATACCTTTATATCATTATTATTTTCTTTCCATTAAAGTATGAGATAGAAATTAAAGTAGTGTTCATGCGTACGTACGACTTACCGTCTCCATGAACGATGCATTTCATTTCTTACCTCTAAATGATTATGTAATATTATAAATACATATATATTCTGTATATATATGATATATATGATATCCAAATCATGAATATCATTATGTAAATAATGAAACTTTGACCACACGAACAACATGTAATTGTAAGAAGTCCACTTTCGACTTAAGAACCATATATCGACAAAACAAACATTATTAACTTAAATGATTAAATAATGTTTATAACATGGTAATAAGTGATATAAAAGTAATAATGAACTTGAAAAATGTTCTTAATAAAGTAGAAATTAACTCAAGTTTATTATTCAGGATGTTAAAGAACGATCGAGTCAAGTCGGACCCGAGGTAAGGGACCCTACCCCTCTCTTTCTTTTTAAGTACACTCTTTTATGTCATTCCTTTTAAGCTCATCTTTATTATGATTGGGATGTTATTTTATATTACTCTTACTGCAATTTTTTTTATGTTAATATGATGAGAGACCCTATTTTCTCTCATCAATCCATTTTTTATGTTTTGAGTGGCGCCGTTAGGCTGCAGAATTTTCGTATGGGATCCAACCTCTCTCTTTCTTTTTAAGTAATATCTTTTATGTTATTTTCTTTTATTCTCATATTTCATATGTTTGGGGATGTTATTTTATATTCCTAATTCTGTAATTTTTATGTTCATATAATGAGGTACCCTATTTGATCTCATCAATCCATTTTTGGAAGATTTAAGTGGCGCCGTTAGGCTGCTGAGTTTTCGTAAGGGATTTTTCATCTCATTTTTATTCTCGTGACGTTTATGCTACGTTTGACACTATTTCCTTTGCGTGGTGTATGTACTGCCCATTATTATACACTTTTTTTAGTATAATTTCATTTATGGGTATTGACATCTTCATTGTATGACCCTTCTTCCATGGGGTGTACGTTTCGAAAGTTACCCAACTCGGTAAGGGGACCTTTCACCCTCCTCTTTTTAAAAGACTTATTTTGTTATGTATTTTAATTTACATCTTATTATGTTGGGATATGTTATTATATATCCTTATTCATGTAAATTTTATGTCCAAGTGACGAGATACCATTCACTCTCTCATCGTCTAATTTTCTGAATTTTGAAGTGACGCCGTTAGGCTGTCGAATTTTAACAAGGGAACATCTTAACCCAATTTCGATTTCTTTGGGTTCAACTTGTACTTCTAGAACATGTCATCCGATGAATATGTGTGAATGACCTATGATTTTTTCACACTTAATATCCACTTATATTGGGTGTATTTATATTTCTCACACATAATTATGTGATAGATTTATCCTTAATCTAAGGATACCATCTTCATAATGGATTTCATCTCAATTTACATTACCATTGAGACTTCATTGTTGTTATGCACCAATTCACTCTTATATGGTGTATATAATTTCCTTTAAAATATTATATCATGAATTCCTTTATTCTCATGATATTATAAAGTTCTGATTAGATGTTATTCTGCAATTATTTGTATTCAAGAGTCTCTCATTTTGTTAAAAACTCTTTAACAAAAATATCATTTTAAATGTTTGAAAGATTCATTATTCTAAATCTTTATAATTAATGTCCATGTTTTGAAAATGGTTTTCAGTATTTATTTATATGGACATTAATGTTTTAAAATTATAATTCCATTAAAAGCTTCAAAGTGGTATAGGACACTTTGATTCAAAAATCTCTTTTAAATGGTTTTTGAAAATGGATTGATTAATTCAGTATCTTGGAATTACTTATTGTGATTGAAAATGGAATGTTGTTATTGAAATGTTTATATTTTCAATATTTTATGTGTAATGATGGTACTTGGACATTTTACGGGTGGTTACATGATAAACCATATGACGGGTGGTGCCGTGAATACCAGGACAGGTGGTTACGTTATAACCTCCAATGCATTGGGTATGGAAGTCGTCCGTATGGCTATTCCATTAAGTATGTGTGGAAGTCGATCGTATGGTTATTCCATTTAAGTATGTTTATGTCCCATGTTACCTTTATATGTTATGTGTTCTTTATATGGGTTTTATGGTAATATTTTGGTTACAAAAGGGTAAGTAATGGTCTTTTATTCAGTGAAGATTTTTTACTACTTCATAAAGGTGAAAAGTATTACTTTGGTAAAGTATTCATGGTTTACTTGTTATTTTTGAAAAAATAACAATTTTCCTTCTTTGTGTATCCTTTACTGGGCTATTTATGCTCATCCCAAGTTTTTGAAATGTTTTCCATAGGACATAAAGATGAATAGAGTCAAGGATGGGATCAAGGAAAGACATTCTATCTAAAACATGGAAATAAAAATGTTTGTTTTCAAGTGTTTTTTTTATTTTATGGAAACTTAGTAGAAGTTTATACTATGTAATCTTTTGAGATGTAAAAGTTATGACCTAATTCTCTAAAAATCTAAACCTGAAAAGATCCTCAATGTGAATTATTCATTTAATTCAATATTAAGTAAAGTTTAAGGTCAGGGCCTTATAGTTGGTATCAGAGGTCAGTTTAGATAACTTTAGAGGTTAGGGTATTCTCTAGGCATAAGTGACATTACCATAATGGTTAGGATTTCAGAAAGAGTCCTAGTTTTAGATAAAGTGAATGAGTAGGTATATCTTAGTGTTTATCTTCCTCATTAGTACATGATGGTTTTGTTGATATACTCACACTGACATTTCTGTTTTTAGTGAATGGATGGATCTAGCATGAACCAAAGTGACAATAGGTTTGAAGGAAACTGTGGTGGTTCTCTGATTTAGAGACTGGATGAAATGGGGGATTCAATGAGGAAACTCATGGTTGTTCTAAACCAACTATCAAGGAGTCATGATCAACCACTTGTACCTTGGTATGTTCTGTAATGCATCATGTATGAGATGACCAATCGATGTGGAAGTTCAGGTAATAATTATAAAGGTAACCATTAGGTTTTATATGATCCTTACTTTTGAGGTAATTATGGGTTATTATATATTATGATGGAAAATGAAAGGCATGAGATAAAATTGATGTTAAAATATTTTATGATTATTTTTGAAGATTTTATCTCATTTTGGGGAATGTTTTATGAATTATATAGTTTTGGAAAAAGGAAAACACCCAGACCGTGTGATAACCCGTCGCATCGGACAAAGCTGCGGGAATGAAACCCACAACCAAAGTGCGACTGGTATTTATCGCCTACCACTGGACTACGTGAAGTCCCTGGTTAGTTTGACTAATTATTTTTAGTTAGATGATTTTAGGAATCAAGAGTAAGTTTATTTTGGGTTATCTATGGAAATGATTAACCTATCATCGAGGATATGTGATTCGGTTAATTACTTTTCAATACGAGACTTTAAGAGAAACTGACGTTGTTTGGAGATAAATGATACGATTTAAATTGGAAGACTATGTGATTAAATCCTTCAAATATTTGGGTTTAAATCTTAGTTTGGTTTACTTATGGTCTTTGTTGAACTTTGGGTTTTGTTGGACAAATTTTGGAGATTAAGAATAGATTTTCTTTTTATAAAGGGTTATCCTTTTCTGGATTATCTGATCTTTTACTAACCATTTTGGTTTTGGTTTTGGTTAAAGTATAAAGACATGGGAAGTATATAGTTCTCTTTTGTGGATTAGGTGATTCTCTAGAAGTTGATTATAGTACTCTTAATGCGAACAAGTCTTCCTAAATACTCGTCTTTTGGAGAAAATATGAGTTTGATTAAGGAATCTAGTAAAAGTTGAAAGTCTACGTGACAAGTAAGTATGTTTCATTATGATTTAGTTAAGCTCAAAAATAAATTCCTCAATGAAGAGTAACTTAAAACAAAAATGTTGTCTGTTAACTTTTCCTACTAGGGAATCGAATACCATTTAAACCATCACAAGTTTGTGATTTTCTTATGGTTAACTTTCTCCTAGACATGTTTTCTATCACTCTCCATCAGAACATGACCCTATGTTTTCTCCTCCATGTCCATGTTTTACTACATGGAATCCTAGTTTGGGTTAACTCGGGTGACCTCTGTACTTCTCTTTCTTTATTTTAAAGTGATTGTTTTACCGACTCTTGTTCCGATGTGGGACTTTCAAGGATGTTTCCGAGCCCAATTTTAAAATTGCGAGGACCCAATTCCCAAAAGGGGGGAAGGATGTAACACCCCAGGTAAATAAAGAATATGACATTTTTATATTTATCCCTTTTTTTGAATAAAATGTTAATATTAATTTAAAGGTAATGCTATGCTTGATGGCTTACCCAATACGCAACAACGATTTCCTTTGAAATCTTACGTTGCACTCTAATAATAAAATAAAATTATTTTAAATGTTAGTTAACATGTAGCCGTTGTATTAGCAGGAATGAATAGAAATAACTAAAATATGATTATATATGTTTCTTAAATGTTTTTACATTTATGCAATAAAGGATAAAGGCTTAAAATACTAAAAGAATTCAATTTTAGGCATATATACTCTAATTTTCACTAAAGGTCCACTTATCAACTTTTGATGGCGAACCGTCATTAAATATAGTTTTGGTCACTCTTATACATTATATTGGACCAAATAAAACTCTTCTTTAGAATCGTGAAATCAAAATTCACTTTGTGTAAATTTTTGGTATTTTTCTGATAAAGATCATTTTTTTAATGAATAGTGAAAATGTTGTATTTTAATTCAAAACCTCTTTTTAATATAATTTATTTATATGATTATATTATCTTTTGAATTGGTTTCAAAGTGAAATTAGAATATATTTTTACCATTTAATCAAATATTGGTCGTTGGAATTAATTTCATCTTGAAATTGGACTTAAACTAGTGTCAATCTTTTGATACTTATTGTTTCATAAAAACACGCTATGTGCTCTGACAGCGGGAATTAATTATTAAATTAATTAATGTAACTTATATGTTTTGAATTTTGTAAAATATAAATCATTTTTGAATTCGGAATATCAAATATAGCCTAGGGTAAAGTTTTGGTAATTTTATGAAAAACTTCAATTTTTGATGAATAGTGAAACCACTAAGTGGTAGTTAAAGAAACTGATTTTTCGTTTAAATGAAACTTTGCCACTTCTATGATTTTATTTTCAAAAATACAACATACATGGTTGTCATTAAGAAGTAAAATGTGGTTCAATGAGATTAAAATAATTTTTGGTGAATACTAATTTTTAAGTTTTATTAATCGTGATTAAAGGTAATTAGTGTAATTTAAGGTAAAAATAATGCTTTAATAATACGAAATGACCTAGAAACATATCCTACCCTCATTGGATGTGTCATTTCCGACCAAGACAATCCATGGGTCAACTTTGGGACCCCATGGAGCCACTTTGGTCAGAAAATGACATTAATACCTTTTTATTTAAAGTTAAAATTAAAATGTCACAAACATGTGTTGTTTTACTAAAACAATTTTTACATGGGGTTATACATGTAATATTTTTGACTATAAATATTAATTAGAAAGATAAAACTATTTTATACATCATGATATTTTTTTTATAATTTTTAGACACTAAATAAAATAAATTATTTATGACACCATGATGATGCAGCGATTACCTCATTATTTAACGATTTAAATAAAATGAAACGATAATGTAAAATATAAGTCATACACTTGTCACAAACCTATTGTATGGGTGTATTTCGAAACCTTATCACCTTATCCTAGAAATATATCCTTTTGGGATCTTTAAAATCCAAAACTCATTCTAAAATAAAGTAACATTTCCTTACATTCCAAGAGTGCCCCTCCTGTCCTCTTATAAAAGGCCCCCACCTCTACCTCCTTACCCACACCTCTCAAGACTTTGGCTTGGCCAACCCCTGCCCATTTTGTATCTCCACATCACTCTATTACTCCTAGAAGCCTCATGTTGGGCATAAGTCTTCCCAAGGAATCCTTTGAGCTCAAATCAAATAGAGTTACCCGATTTAAAGGCAACGTCTTCCCTTGTGTTCTTTTGTTTTATTTTGCTTCTCCAACCCTCTGAAATATTTTTATTCATTTATTTTGAAACAAAACCAGTATATTCAATAAACTAGGATGTTTTTATGTGAAGTATTAGTGCTAAACTTACACACACATTCATCTAATGGTTAAATAACATACTGTTTCTATGGATGGCGAATTTCTGCCTCACGAAACGATGATTGTTCAACACTCATATAACACCTTCAAAGGTGGCCATTAAGATGACACTATATTTATATATGATATATAGTATGTTTATGTTTTACTTAAGCTTCTGTATTTTTCATTTGTGGCATACCTTTATGGTTTCCATTGTGGGTAAACACGATAATTTCATTTTAGGAAGTGCGGACTACCGCCCCCTCAAAGTGATTTGATTCGTTAATGCCATATGTGGGAAGTATAAAGGATGAATTTAAAGTTATTATATATGATGTTATACTGGAATTATAATATACCATTATATAATTATTATTTTCTTTCCATTAAAGTATGAGATAGAAATTAAAGTAGCGTTCATGCGTACGTACTGCTTACCGTCTCTATGAACGGTGCATTTCATTTCTTACCTCTAAATGATTATGTAATATTATAAATACATATATATTTTGGATTTATATGATATATATGATATCCAAATAATTAATATAATTATGTAAATAATTAACCTTTGACCACATGAACAACATGTAATTGTAAGAAGTCCACTTTCGACTTAAGAACCATATATCGACAAAACAAACATTATTAACTTAAATGATTACATAATGTTTATAACATGGTAATAAGTTATATAAAAGTAATAATGAACTTGAAAAATGTTCTTAAGAAACTAGAAATTAACTCAAGTTTATTATTCAGGACGTTAAAGAACGATCGAGTCAAGTCGGACCTGAGGTAAGGGATCCTACCCCTCTCTTTCTTTTTTAAGTACACTCTTTTATGTCATTCCTTTTAAGCTCATCTTTCTTATGATTGGGATGTTCTTTTATATTAATATTACTGTAATTTTTTATGTTCATATGATGAGAGACCCTATTTTCTCTCATCAATACATTTTTGATGTTTTGAGTGGCACCGTCAGGCTGCCGAATTTTCGTAAGGGATCCAACCCCTCTCTTTCTTTTTAAGTACTCTCTTTTATGTCATTTATTTTAAGCTCATATTTCATATGTTTGGTGATGTTATTTTATATTCCTCATTATGTACTTTTTATGTTCATATAATGAGAGACCCTATTTGATCTCATCAATCCATTTTTGGAAGATTTAAGTGGCGCCGTTAGGCTGCCGAGTTTTCGTAAGGGATTTTTCATCTCACTTTTATTCTTGTAACGTTTATGCTACTTTTGCCACTATTTACTTTGAGTGGTGTATGTACTTCCAATTATTATAAACTTTTTGTAGTATAATTTCATTTATGGGTATTGAAATCTTCATTTTATGACCCTTCTTCCATGGGGTGTACGTTTCGAAAGTTACCCAACTCGGTAAGGGGACCTTTCACCCTCCTCTTTTTAAAAGACTTCTTTTGTTATGTCTTTTAATTTATATCTTATTATGTTGGGATATGTTATTCTATATCCTTATTGATGTAAAGTTTATGTCCAAGTGATGATATACCATTCACTCTCTCATCAATTAATTTTCTGAATTTTGAAGTGACGCCATTAGGTTGTCGAATTTTTACAAGGGAACATCTTAACCCAATTTCAATTTCTTTGGGTTCAACTTGTACTTCTTGAACATGTCATCCTATGAATATGTGTGAATGACCTCTGATTGTTTCACACTTAATATCCACTTATATTGGGTGTATTTATATTTCTCACACATAATTATGTGATATATTTATCCTTAATCTAAGGATACCATATTCATAATGGATTTTATCTCAATTTACATTTCCATTGAGACTTCATTGTTGTTATGCACCAATTCACTCTTATATGGTGTATATAATATCCTTTGAAATATTATATCATGAATTCCTTTATTCTCATGATATTATAAAGTTATGATTAGATGTTATTCTGAAATTATTTGTATTCAAGAGTCTCTCATTTTGTTAAAAACTCTTTAACAAAAATATCGTTTTAAATGTTTTAAAGATTAATTATTCTAAATCGTTATCTTTAATGTCCATGTTTTCAAAATGGTTTTCAGTATTTATTTATATGGACATTAATGTTTTAAAATTATAATTCCATTAAAATATTAAAATTGGCATGGGACACTTTGATTCAAAAATCTCTTTTAAATGGTTTTTGAAAATGGATTGATTAATTCAATATCTTCGAATTACTTATTATGATTGAAAATGAAATGTTGTTATTGAAATGTTTATATTTTCAATATTTTATGTGTAATGATAGTACTTGGACATTTTACGGGTGGTTACGTGATAAACCATATGACGAGTGGTGCTGTGAATACCAGGACGGGTGGTTACGTTATAACCTCCAATGCATTGGGTATGGAAGTCAGCCGTATGACTATTCCAATAAGTATGTGTGGAATTCGACCGTATGGTTATTCCATTTAAATATGTTTATGTCCCAAGTTACCTTTATATGTTATGTGTTCTTTATATGGGTTTTATGGTAATCTTTTGGTTACAAAAGGGTAAGTAATGGTCTTTTATTCAGTGAAGAGTTTTTACTACTTCATAAAGGTGAAAAGTATTACTTTGGTAAAGTATTCATGGTTTACTTGTTGTTTTTGAAAAACTAAAAATTTTCCTTCTTTGTGTATCCTTTACTGGGCTATTTATGCTCATCCCAAGTTTTTGAAATGTTTTCCATAGGACTTAAAGATGAATAGGGTCAAGGATGGGATCAAGGAAAGACATGCTATCTAAAACATGGAACTAAAAATCTTTATTTTTAAGTGTTTTTTTATTTTATGGAAACATAGTAGAAGTGTCTACTATGTAATCTTTTAAGATGTAAAAGTTATGACCTAATTCTCTAAAACTCTAAACCTGAAAAGATCATCAATGTGAATTATTCATTTAATTCAATATTAATTAAAGTTTAAGGTCAAGGCCTTATATGTTTAGTGGAGTTTTAATGATGTTGGACATGTTTGGAGTGAATAATGAGGGGTTAGAGATAGAAAAACCACCTGATCGAGTTCCTATGGAATTGAGTTTGTGGCTATGTCATAGAAGGTGGTGGCTATGGTGTGGAGGAATGTTTGTGTTATAGAGGAAATCTGGAGGTATTTTGAGGCTATTTCCTTTTTAGGGATAGCTGCGAAAGAGAGAGTGGGATTTAGTATGGATCCTCATGGTTAATTTTATTGAGGTTCTTCAAATTTTTGAACCATTATTCCATTGAGAAGGGGCTGTTGTGTAACCCTTTTCTGGTTGTTAAGTGCTGTGACATTGCATAGTTTCCTTCTCCATAGTCATAAGTCCTATTTTATAGGATCTTTAGCATGGATATAGCTATTATGTTCGGAGTCTAGATAGACCAGTTAGGTTACAACATGGTTATCCTGTCTATTCCATGGTCTCATCTATTTTCAGCAGTTCCGTGGTGTGGTCCCTATGGTTGTGCCAGGGTGTTATGTTTTCCAGGAAGGGTATAAATTTCTAGATCCCCTAGGTTTTCCTCACATATAATTTCTATATCTCTTTTATTGGGAAAACCAAGTGTGTCCCAAGGTTCTCTTTCAGACCCTAACAAGTGGCTTTTGACCCCTGCTTTATAGGATCAATCATTGGTGGTTATGGCGAGTCTTTCCCTGGTTCTTCCCCCTTTTTTCTCCAGTTTCTTCATCTAGGGAAGTTTTATTTTGATAGAAACATCTATTTTTTATGTTTTTTATATGAGAGGGTGTTGTGGGATTTTTTCTAGATTAATCCCATTGTTATTTCATTTTTTGTTGGTGGTTTTATTTCTACTGACCCCAGCCTTACACAGTGGATCATAAACCTTTGTTTGAGGTAGGAATTCATTTTTTTTCTCTTTATATGTATCACATGGGAAGGTATTCTTATGTTTTTCTATGAGGATATGGTTGTATCCAAATTAACATGATAAATGAATTAGTTAAATGAATTTTATAAGGGTAATGGTAACAAAAAGATTCTTTTTCTATTTGGATATGGTTTGTGATAATGTGAATTTTATGGTCTAAATGACCACAAGAAATCATAGTCATTGGGATCCTTTTTTACACTATATTGATATATGTTGAATAATATTGTTTGGTGTATTTGGTTGCATCAATTTTAAATTTAATTTCTTAATTACTTATATCTAAAGAATAAAATGGTATCCATGGGATTATATGGTTTTTGTACAAACACCCCTAAATAATGAAGTGGAACTAATGAAAATCCCTATTCCAAAATTGAGAATGCCTTATTGTGTGTAATGTGGAATGTTTTTGTGGAATTGGTTGTGTGGTTTTGATTATTTTGATGATGAGGTGTGTGATTAGTGGGTTTTTTGTGGTAGATGAGATTGGGTGTTGTGGTTGATATGTGGCTTGTGTGGATGTGGTTGTGATGAAAATGTGTAGTGGGGCTATGAAATATATTATGATGGAATGTGGTGGTTTTGGTATGGTTGTGTAGTGGGATTGTGGAGGTGGTAGATATATGATGTATGGAGGAATGTGGTGATGTTTTTTGGATTGTTGGTAAGAGGAATGGTTGTCTATTAATGTATTGTTCTTCTTTTGGTGTTGTTGGGATTTCATTTTGTGATTATTTTGGTGCATTATGATAGTTTCCTGAGAAGTATTGGAATTAACATGGTTTGGTAAATGTGATTGAAATAGTAAAATTAATTGTACAATGAAAGAATAAATTATCAAATGCAGTGTGGTTAACATGGTTGGATGTTAAATATAAATTAATGGGCTCAAAATTGAGAAATGAAATATCTATTTTAATTGTAATGGGTTGGTATCATAAATCTAGAAATTGGCCTGGATAATATGGATTAAAAGTGGAAAGTGATCTATGGATTTTTCTGTGCTTATGTGGGGTTATGTATGTAGTTATTATAAGAATTTTGGAGTGTCTTGTGCGATGTTTAGTTCCTTGGTTTTTAACCCATGGGTTGGGTGTTGTGTTCTTTGACTCCATACATATAAATTTTATATTCTTGTGATTTTCTATCTGTGCCCACCCACGTCGAGAACCTAGTTACAATAACCAAATTTTTTTAGGGGCGTTTTTACCAATATTTTGGTTGTGAGGATTTATGTATAGATTCTTTCTCTTTTCCACTCCCTCTTCCAGGTGATGATTATATACACGGTCTATGATGTCCAAAATTCAAAAGTGATGATGTTGAGAAGTGGTGTGATTTCCTAGGTATCTGGAAGTAGGATGTGATGTGGCTTGATGGACCAGGTGTATTTGGGTGAAGTTAGATGGGATGTGATGAGATATATTATAGTGGGGGTAATTCATGGTGGTAGGAGGACACATGGATGATGTCCTATAGGTTCATGATACCCTACTAACTTGGTTATGATATGTGATATTGTGTGATGTATGACAACCCTACTTTTTAATACGAACTTAAACATGATCTATTACATAAAAATTGACTTGATACAACAAATAAGATCGAGAGGTTTAGTGTCTTTGGGGATTAGGATCATTACATAAAAACTTGAAACATGAAATGCAACATCTTTATTGAAAACTTCCTTTACATGACCACTACATTCCCTCGTACTTAGAAATACATGGGATAACATGAGGACATGCATAAGAAAAGGGTGAGCTATAAAGCCAACTAAGGGAATACACATGGAATAACATGAGGAGTACAATACATGTTAGACATTAGGCTTATAAATAGAGCACATGAGAAACATGAACATAAAGGCATGATAAATCATGATAATCATAACATGGAAATGTGGCAACAACACTTAACATGGAATTAGCATGAGCCAAGGCTCATTGCACATGGAGCATGAGTAAATCATCATTGCACATAAAGCACAAGTAAACCCTCATTGCACTTGAATTAGTATGATTCAACACTCATTGCACATGAAGTATCATGATACTATACTTTACCCAATGCATTGGAGCGCTATAAGGGTGCACCCTTCTTAAACATTTCATTTCATGCATAAGTGTGCCACATGGATCATAAAACATGGATTCATAAAACATAATCATTTATTCCACGATAAAGGAATGTGGAATTCATACATGAAACTTTATAATCAATATGTAAATGTGCATAAAGGTGAATACCCTTGATGGAGAAATGGGCATGGTATTCACTACACAATGACATTGGATTAGAAAATCGATGCGATTTCGGCAGCGTAACAGCTTGACATAAGAATTCATAAAAAATGGTCGATGATAGAGAAATTGGTTCCTCATCATATTTAAATTTAATGGAAAGTAAGGATTTTATATAGACACATGTCCCAACAATTTTAATGGAATTTAGATTCATGATACAAAAGAATTGCTTGAATGTAAATGAGGAGAGAGAAGTTCCTTTCAGAATTTCAGCATAGTAATGGGTATACATGGGAGACATTTAATGAGAGAGAAAGGGGTCTACCATAATTAAAAAAATAAGAGGTAAGTATGGGGGAGGTGAGAAACCATACCCCAAAATTCATAATTGAAATTAAAAGGGTAATACAACTTAAAGAAAATTGACAAAAATGAGAAAGGAAGAAAAACCCTTACTTGGAAGTGTGCTTCCAAGGCTAGAGAGAGGCTTGTGAGAGGATTAATGGGAGCTTGGGGAACCTTGGGAGGATTATAGAGAGAGTAGGGCAGAGGTTGGAGGAACTCCAAAGGCTTTGAGTGGTGAGGAAGTGGGAGCTTTGGTGGGTTTATATAGGAAAGGTGAGGGAATTCTTTATTATTTAGGTTTGGGACCCCTTACATTAAATTAATCCAAACCACAAACCAGCCCATGGTTTTTGCCCATGGTTTTTGCCCATGTTTTTTGGAAAAGGGAAGAGGAAAACAATATTTTATAAGTCAAAAGTCCTAACTTGTTAAAATAATAAGTTTGCTTATGTGGAGGTGAGTCACACTCCCATGGAAATTAATTTAAAAAGACAAGGTGTTTAATAAGTCTTTAGGGGTCCATTAATGCTTTGAAAAGTAAGTCAAACAAACCAAAAATCACATTATTTTTATGTTAAAACATATATTGGCAGAACATAAATATTATAGTATTTTATTACATCACTATTGGGTCATTATGATGTCATAAAACACATTATATATTTAAACAATATTTAATTTTTACCCAAAAATTTGACTGTCTCAGAAGATTATGAAAAATTCAACGTTGGATAATTTTGAAGTCATGATTCCAAAAATAACATTTATTTTATCTAGAAAATTTTCTAAATATGTTAATTTTCACTTTTAAAATAAAAACTGACATTTATAAAAAATTCACGGGTTTTGACAAAAATGGATTTCAAACCTTAATAAAAATTATAATTGCATTCATAAAATTATAAGATAATTTATATTTAATAAAAGTTAATTTAATAATAATAATATTATTTTATTAAAATATTATTTAATTCAAAAATCCCTTAATTTAATAAAATAGATTTCTTAATTAAATAATAACTAAAAACACCATTTGTACTTTAAAAAATATTTACAATTTATCAAAAATGACTAGAAATTATATTAATTATTATATACAAAAATAATGTACATGAACATATTACTACTTATTTGTTACATAACCCCTTAAAACAGCCGCATAAGACCTAAGGGTAAGGTGTGCGATGGTGACAGAATCTTGGGGTGGCTCAGATAACATCGCTCGAGTGGTAATTTCTATTAACTTCCACTTTTCCTGTAGATGGTCTCATTCAAGCTTGACATAATAAAGCTCAGCTTGGGCTTGGTCAAAAGAGAAGCCCAAGGATTCCACCTATTTTCCGAGCTCCGACAAATGGGTTTCGTATGGGGAAATTCTACTAGATGAGGCCATTGCTTCCTTTGTCTGAGTAAATTGGATTTGTTAAAGTCCTATATTTATACTAATCACGTGATCACTGTTCAACAAATATATTAGAAATGGTCAAAATTCTTAACAGAAAACCAAGGAAGTTGACATTTTATATAAACATAAAGAGACATTTAATTAGATCAAGAGGGATTTCCATTAATGAAACTTTGGGTCGTTACAATATTCCCCCTTAAGAAATTTCGCCCTCGAGATTTTCATTTTCCCACACTAAAACAAATGTGGGTAACTCAACTTCATCATATCCTCCGACTCCCAAGTCGCTTCTTCAAACTTGTGGTTTCTCCACAACACCTTGACGAGGGGCATTGTCTTATTTCGTAGAACTTTTTCTCTACAATCTAAGATCTTCACTGGTTGATCCTCATAAGAAAGATCTTCCAATTGTACCACCTCAGAAGAGAGTACATGTGAAGGGTCTGGTATGTACTTCCTTAAGAGGGATACATGAAATACATCATGTACTTTGGCCATAGTAGGTGGAAGTACAAGTCGATAGGCCACATCCCCGACACGATCAAGAATATCAAAGGGGCCGATGTACCTTGGACTTAACTTCCATTTCTTTCCAAACCTCATGACCTTCTTCCACGGAGATATGTGTAGAAACACCATGTCTCCAACTTTAAACTCAAGGTCCCATCGACGGTTATCCGCATAACTCTTCTGTCAACTCTGGGATGCCTTGATATGCTGCTGAATGGTTTTAACCTTCTCTACCATTTCTTCGACCATTTTTGGTCCAAGCAGCATACGTTCACCGACCTCATCCCAACATGCCGGTGTTCTGCACCTTTTCCCATACAGGGCTTCATATGGTTCCATTTGGATGCTTGAGTGGAAACTGTTATTATAAGATAACTCAACTAGAGGAAGATGTTGATCCCATCCTCCCTTAAAGTCCATTAAGCACTCTCTCAACATATCCTCAAGTGTTTGGATTGTCCGCTCAGATTGGCCATCAGTTTGAGGATGATAGGCCGTACTGAAGTTCAGTTCAGTATTCAGAGCATGTTGAAGACTCTTCCAAAACATAGAGGTGAATCTTGGATCTCGGTCAGACACAATAGATAGTGGTACTCCATGCAACCTTACCACTTCCCTGATATATATCCGTGCCAGTTGATCCAAAGAGAAATCCTCCCGAATAGCAATGAAGTGTGCAGTCTTTGTAAGATGATCCACAACAACCCAAATTGCATTGTTGCCTTTGGATGTCCTTGGAAGTCCAGTGACAAAGGCTATGGTGATGTTCTCCCATTTCCATTTGGGTATGGGCAATGGTTGCATCATCACCTTAGACTTCTACCTCTCTGCCTTCACTTGCTGACACACTAGGCACTTTGATGTATATTCAGCGATCTCCTTCTTCATATTATCCCACCAAAAGTTTTCTCGGAGATCTCGATACATCTTTGTTCTCCCTGGGTGGATAGAGAAATTCGAACTATGTGCATCATCCAAAAGTTCCTTCTTCAGCTCCGGACTTGATGGAACACATAGTCTTTTCCCAAACCGCACAATTCTTTCTTAATTAACATTAAACTCTAAGGATTTCCCTTTTTTGATAGCTTCCACTTTTTCCTTTAACATTTCCAAAATATATGGTTGAGCAATCATTTGTGAAAGGATTGATGATGTTCCCTTCTTTATGATTCCCACGTCCATCTTCATCAAGTCTAAGAAGATTGGATCCTTCTCAATTCTCATCATTGATATAATTGCTGGGTCCTTTCTACTAAGGGCATCTGCCACCTTGTTCGCTTTCCCAGAGTGGTAATGTATTGAATAGTCATAATCCTTGATGAGATATATCCATCTTCTCTGGCACATATTAAGCTCTTTATGTGTGAATATATATTTAAGAATCTTGTGGTAAGTATATATCTCACATTTCTCACCATAGAGATAATGCCGCCAGATTTTCCAAGAAAAGATCACCGCCGCTAACTCCAGATCATGCATTGGATAGTTTCGCTCATGGATTTTCAATTTCCTTGAGGCATAGGATATAACTTTATCATTATTCATCAGCACACAACCTAATACCTTCTTTTAAGCATCACTGAAAACAACAAAAAGTTCCCCACTTGTGGGTAAAATCAGCACGGGCACAGTGATAAGCCTCCTTTTCAACTCCTTGAAGCTTTCTTCACATTCATCAATACAAGAAAACTTTACTCCCTTTCGAGTTAGCTTGGTAAGAGGGTTGTACAATCGTGAGAAATTTCTCAAAAATCGTCGATAATATCCAGCTAACCCCAAGAAGCTACAAATATCCGTTATCGATGTTGGCCTCGGCCATCCCTCAATTGCATCTATTTGGGGGGGGGGGGGGGGGTCCACAGATATCCCATTGCTTGTGATGATATGGCCCAAGAATGAGGCCTCATTCAACCAGAACTCACACTTTCTATACTTTGTATAGAGCTTCTCCTTGCACAAAGTCTCTAGTACAGTTTTTAAATGCTCCTCAGGATCCTCCTTGTTTTTGGATTATATTAGAATATCATCTATAAAGAATACCAAAAATTTATCAAGGTAATATCCAAAGACTATATTCATCAAGTCCATGAATATTGCTGGAGCATTGGTGAGTCCGAAAGGCATTACTATGAATTCATAGTTCCCATATCATGTACGAAAAGCAGTCTTGGGGACATCTTTCTTCTTCACCCTTACTTGATAATATCCCGACCGCAAATCCACCTTGGAGAAGTATTGTGATCCATGCACCTGATCAAACAAGTCATCGATTCTTGGGAGAGGATACTTGTTCTTTATCGTGATTTTGTTAAGTTCACGATAATTGATGCAAATCCGCATTGACCCATTCTTCTTCTTGACGAAGAGGACTGGTGCACCCCATGGTGAAACACTTGGGCGTATAAACCCTTTATCCAGATTCTTCTGTAGTTGTTTCTTCAGCTCTTCAAGCTCAACAACAGCCATTCTATATGGAGTCTTGGATATTGGTAGTGCCCCAGGTATACGTTCAATTGATAACTCAACATCTCTTCTAGGAGGAAGACCAGACAGTTCCTCGGGAAAGCCTTCAGTGAATTCCCTCACAATAGGCATTTTTCAAGGATGGTTTATTCCTTGGACTTAATCATCTGAGCCAGATACACATTCTCATAGGGTAGTAATATCCATTATTGAGATGATGGAGCTAAAGGAGATTCATCTTCCTCCTGACACTTGTAAATAATCGGGGGTCAATTCTCCATATGGAGTGTGATTTCCCTCTCCCGACAATTTATATTGGATCTATATAAGGAAAGCCAATCCATGCCAAGAATTGCATCAAATTACCCCAGAGGGAGTATGACGAAGTTCCCTGGGAAATTAAATCCATAGATTATAACAGGGGAGGACTTATATTCATGGGATGCAATGATTGCCCCATTTTCCATACTCACTGACATCTTTACTTCCATGATTTGTGGTGGCGCTGGGATTGTTCTACTAAACTTTAGAGATATAAAAGAATGAGTATAACCTGAATCAAAAAGTACGTTCGCTATTCTTGAATGAATAACTAGCGTACCTATCACCACTTCGTTGTCAGGGTTCACTTCGGCAGAAGTGATGGAAAAAACTCTTCCTTTCTGCCTTGGAGGTTGTTGGTTGTCTCTAAAAACCCTTGTATTAGGGCACTGATTTTTAAAATGACCCGGTTCTTTGAATTTGTAGCATTGAACAACACGTTGAGGTTCGAACGGTGCGTTCCTCTCCTCTGTCGTAGCCACGGGTCTTTCTTGCCGATAGTTAACGGCTAGGTTCCCTTCTCTTCCACACTTGAAGCATTTCCTCGTCCCCTTAAGGCAATTTACAGGTGGCTTCTTTCCGCACTTTTGGCAAGTGGGGTGCTGGATCTTCTGAGCACCATTAGATTTATCCATCGTCCCACCAGCATTTAAGTCCACCTTACGCTTCTTATCCCCATGGTACCCCTGTGATTCTCCGATCTCCATTTCGACCTTGAGGGCACATCAGACAATTTCCTCATAGCTATCGAAGTCACAGATCGCTAATGCTTTCCACATGCTAGGCTTTAGCCCACCAAAGAAGCGGTCAACCTTGTATTCGGGGGGTAACGACAAAGCTGGAGGCATATCGTGCAAGCCTTGTGAAGTTTTCCTTGTACGCTCCAACAGATTCTTCGTCTTTTTGATTGAGGGAAAGGAAGTCCCTTTCCATCTTAAGCCGGAGGGTGCGCGGAAAATATTTATCAAAAAACATCTTCCGGAAATCCTTCTATTCCTACGCCTCGATCTCCTCCTCAGGCTTCGTATTTTTGATCAACATCCACCATTGATCAGCTTCACCCTCCATACGATAAGCAACCAGGAGAACCTTCTCTTGTTCAGAACATTGAAGGATGGAGAAGATCTTTTCAATGGAGTTGATCCATTGTTCAGCCATCATGGGATCAGATGATCCACTAAAAGTAGGAGGCCTTTGTCTCATGAAGCTCTCGATAGTGACTTGTTCTTTATTAGGGGGGGTTGAACATTCCTCTTGACCCGTGTTTCTATTCAAAACTTGAGTTAGTTGAGAGAGAAGCGTGACAAAGTTCACGATTCATGCTCCCATTGGATTTGGAATCTCATTAGTACAGTCATCACACTGATCTTCACAATGGTTGTTAGCCCGAGTCATCCTATTACCGGCCATTAGCTGGAATAAAAGGAAATTTAGAGGTAACACATAAAGGGTAATCCAAAGACAAAAGTTGATGACTCATAAATAAGCTTTTATTTCCTTAACTCATGATTCTTTAGGCTTCAATATAGGCTTTTCATGATCTACTTTCTAACATATATTATTAGGGAATTTTTTTTTAATTCCCTTAATAAGGGTTCATAATAAGCTTGTGAATTTATCAAAACATATCTCCCAGGAGTGTCATAACCAAGAGTGCAGCAAGGCCCGTTGTCGTGCACCAGTTCCCGTTCGAGTCTAGCTCAAAGCGGTGTTTTCGAGTTTTACCCCTAGGATACATTTGTGCCAGAGCCGCCTCTACCTACTCGTATCCAGACATGGATGTATTTTTTTGATAAACCACTTACTCAGTACTTACTAAAACTTAGGTATGTTTTTATTATACTTAGTCTTGTATCTAAGGCTTTACTAGGGTTTCCTAATCCCAAAAATAACTAAACCTATCCTCTAATACCAATTATGACAACCCTGCTTTTTAATAAAAACTTAAACATGATTTATTACATAAAACTTGACTTGATAAAACAAAGAAGATCGAGAGGTTTAGTGTCTTTTGTTCTTAGGATCATTACATAAAAGCTTGAAACATGAAATACAACATCTTTATTGAAAACATCCTTTACATGACCACTACATTCCCTCATACTTAGCAATGCATGGGATAACCTGAGGACATGCATAAGAAAAGGGTGAGCTATAAAGCCCAGTAAGGGAATATACATGGAATAATATGTGGAGTACAATACATGTTAGAAATTAGGTATATCAATAGAGCACAAGAGAAACATTAACATAAAGGCATGATAAATCATGATAATCATAACATGGAAATGTGGCAACAACACTTAACATGGAATTAGCATGAGCCAAGGCTCATTGCACATGGAGCATGAGTAAATAATCATTGCACATAAAGCACGAGTAAACCCTCATTGCACTTTAATTATCATGAGTCAACACTCATTGCACATGACGTATCATGATACTCTACTTTACCCAATGCATTGGAGCTCTATAAGGGCACACCCTTCTTAAACATTTCATTTCATGCATAAGTGTGCCACATGGATCATAAAACATGGATTCATAAAACATAATCATTTATTCCACGATAAAGGAATGTGGAATTCATACATGAAACTTTATAATCAATAAGTAAATGTGAAAAAAGGTGAATACCCTTGATGGAGAAATGGGCATGGTATTCACTACACAATGACATTGGCTTAGAAAATTGGTGCGATTTCGGCAGCGTAACGACGTGACATAAGAATTAATAAAAAATGGTCAATGAGAGATAAAGTGGCTCCTCATCATATTTACATGTAAAGGACAGTAAGGAGTTCATATAGATACATTTCCCAACAATTGTAATGGAATTTAGATTCATGATACAAAATAATTTCTTGAATGTAAATGAGGAGAGAGAAGTTCCTTTCGGAATTTCGGCATAGTAACGGGTGTACGTGGGAGGAATTTAATGAGAGATAAATGGGTCTCCCATCATTCAAACAATATTATGGAAGTATGGGGGAGGTTTGAAACCATACCCCAACATTCATAATTGAAATTAAAAGGTCAATACAACTTAAAGAAAATTGACAAAAATGAGAAAGGAAGAAAAACCCTTACTTGGAAGTGTGCTTCCAAAGGCTAGAGAGAGGTTTGTGAGAGGCTTCTTGGGAGCTTGGGGAACCTTGGGAGGATTATAGAGAGAGTAGGGCAGAGGTTGGAAGAACTCCAAAGGCTTTTAGTGGGTAGTAAGTGGGAGCTTGGGTGGG
Organism: Viscum album; assembly: GCA_963277665.1. Classification (NCBI taxonomy): domain Eukaryota; kingdom Viridiplantae; phylum Streptophyta; class Magnoliopsida; order Santalales; family Viscaceae; genus Viscum; species Viscum album. The sequence continues at coordinate 280,549,443 of OY728127.1, forward strand.
TTTATATAGGAAAGTTGAGGGAATTCTTTATTATTTAGGTTTGGGACCCCTTACATTAAATTTATCCAAACCACAAACCACCCCATGGTTTTTTCCCATGGTTTTTGGAAAAGGGAAGAGGAAAAAAATATTTTATAAGGCCAAAGTCCGAACTTCTTAAAATAATAAGGTTTCTTATGTGGAGGTGAGTCACACTCCCATGGAAATTAATTTAAAAAGACAAGGTGTTTAATAAGTCTTGAGGGGTCCATTAATGATTTGAAAAGTAAGTCAAACAAACCCAAAATCACATTATTTTAATGATAAAACATATATTGGACGAACATAAAGATTATAGTATTTTATTACATCACTATTGGGTCATTATGATGTCATAAAACACATTATATATTTAAACGGTATTTAATTTTTACCCAAAAATTTGACTATCTCAAAAAATTATGAAAAATTTACTGTTGGATAATTTCAACGTCCTGATTCCAAAAATAACATTTATTTTTTCTAAAAAGTTTTCTTAATATGTTAATTTTCACTTTTAAAATAAAAACCGACATTTATAAAAAATTCACGGGTTTTGAAAAAAATGGCTTTCAAACCTTAATAAAAATTATAATTGCATTCATAAAATTATAAGATCATTTATATTTAATAAAAATTAATTTAATAATAATAATATTATTTTATTAAAATATTATTTAATTCAAAAATCCCTTAATTTAATAAAATAGATTTCTTAATTAAATAATAACTAAAAACACCATTTGTACTTTAAAAACTATTTAAAATGTATCAAAAATGACTAGAAATTATATTCATTATTATATACAAAAATAATGTTCTGGAACATAGTACTACTTATTTGTTACATAAACCCTTAAAAGAGCCGCATAAGACCTAAGGGTAAGGTGTGCGATGGTGACACTCTCTTGGGGTGGCTCGGATAACATCGCTCGAGTGGTAATTTCTATTAAATTCCACTTTTCCCGTAGACGGTCTCGTTAGATCTTGACATGATGAAGCTCAGCTTGGGCTTGGTCAAGAGAGAAGACCAAGGATTCCACCTCTTTTCTGAGCTCCGACAAATGGGCTTCGTATGGGGAAATTCTACTTGATGAGGCCATCACTTCCTTTGTCTGAGTAAATTGGATTTGTTAAAGTCCTATATTTATACTAATCATGTGATCACTGTTCAATAGCTATATTAGAAACGGTCAAAATACTTAACATAAAACCAAAGAAGTTTAAATTTTATATAAAAATAAAGAGACATTTAATTAGATCAAGAGGGATTTCCATTAATGAAACTTTGGGTCGTTACATGTTGACCCAGGTGTGTGTGGGTAGGATATGATGTGATCTGATGATCATTTTCATACGGGGTTCTTGGCATGATAATATACGAAAGAGGTGGGAGTGAAAAGACGTACTACATTGGGGTGTGAGAGTGTAAAATCAATGGGAAAGGGGTGCAGGGTACCCTATATTCAATATTCTTCATATTATGTAACTATACATGGATTCATTAATCAATGACTGAGCCATGGTAAGGATAGGTTTGATTAGTATATCTGTTTGGGTGTTGTTTAGTTATTCTATTTTCTCTTGGGTACATTAATATGCACTTTTCTAATGTACATGGGACACACTATATTTTATAGTATCTATAATTTTATGTTAACTCAATATATATAAACTGATTTTTTAGGGTTCTAGGAGGATTATGTTGACCGTGTTGGAAACTAATAGCTCAGGATTTTTCATTTCTACTATGTCAATAATTTAGATTTATTTTGGGAATTTAGTTTGGATAATTTTATCTGTATTAGTTTTATTTATACATTCATTTTTGGGTGGTTTTGGTTTATTTTTTATATTTTGTCATGGGGTTGCTTACGGTTAATCCATCTTGTCTCCCAATCTTGTTTACTTATAGAGGGAAATTCCTCTCATTATTGAGATTTGTATACCAAGGTTCTTGTTGGAAACCCATGGCATACTGAAGGCAGGAATCAGGGGGAATTATCACCCACCCTTATTGAAATACCTTTAAAGGGTGGGGATAATGACATAACCAAACCCTCAAGTGTAATAATTTTCCCCTAAAAGGACACAATTAACAATCCAACTATCCCCAAAAGATGTTAAACCTATGACCAAACTCTCCCCACAAGATATTAAACCTGTGACTATCCTTTACCCACAAGAAATTAAAATTTTGGTGTAATTTGGAATCTTTACCCCATACAATAAACATGGGATGCCTAGGGTTAAAATGATCAGAAGTATTACACCCCTGGATTCAACTACCCCATGAACGACATGAGATGCCTTGGGTTACTTCCTTAAGATGCCTCAAGAATGAGATGCCCTAAAAAATAGGAATACTCTACAGGTTCCCAACATTCCCACTTTCTAGAAATTATATGATATTCCCAATGTTACTATATAATCAAACCACAAGTTTCCTCCCTATTGAGATAGAAGTAGCATAATTAACTGGTGTCCATCTCGAGATGGAGATATGAATGAGTTAAACAAATGTGACTTAAATATTGGAGGGAGACCCAGACTATGTGATGAGCTCTAATGAAGAATATATTGAAGGAGGAAATGATATACCATTATACAATTTTGATTAAAGATACAAAACCACCAACCGTGGTGGAAAAGCCCTCCCACCTTTAGAAAGAGGGATGTAAGGCAAGAAAAATGTTTCATCATCCTAACATGTGACCCTAACAAGAAATCATCAGAAATAGTTTGGTTGCATCAACCTAACATATGTTTGACCTCAAATATAAATAACTGATTTATATTTTTATTCTTATTTGGTACCTGAGAAACCTGTTGATGGATGTAAGTTTAGAACTTTTTTCACCATGTATGTTGAGACTTTATTTGGAGGAAATAGGAACTTGATAGGAAACCCAAGGGGTTACTTAAATATAATGATGATATTCATGAGATATACTGAGTGAGACACTATTACCTTGGGTGTTTGTTATACATGAGATCTCCAGGTGGACTGTTTAGTTGGTAATCCCCATGGCCTTAGTTTCTGATCACCAGTTGATCTTCCTATGGAATGTTCACACAATAAAAATCTTGATCATCTAGATGAAATTACACAACATTAGTGTACCATAATATTGGAATACATCAAATTCCACTCACTACACTATGTTGAAACTCACAGACACATCAAACAAGAAAGGAAAAAAGATAAAGGAAAGGAAACAAGAAATTTAATGTGACTAAAACAATATGTCCTATGTGAGAAATAGATTTTTTTTTGTTTTGTTTTCCATTACAATTGGAAGTTAAAATAATTATAGAATATATTAATAAATACAATTTATCCTCACTAGAATTCAGATTATCAAAATTAATTCACACACTATATCCAGCACTAAGGTCCCAATTACTTATACATTAACTCTCAATTAGTTAACCAGTAATACATGCTTATGAGAAATCTTGTTCAACCCAACATGACCACCATTATTGGATAAACAAACTGGTAAACCCTATTCACACTACACTATGAACTGATATCTGGTGCAGTTCACAACCATTGGATAATACCATCATCTAATACTTCTATCATCCACTGATGTGTTCACTACCACTGCATGGGATCCTTAAATGATCACATAATATAACACTATCATATTTTACCAAACCACATCAGGTGAATTGAAGTTGGATTCACATTCCAACAATTTCCCACTTGAAGAGAAATTTGGGGAACTTTTAGAAACTCTCCAACACTTTGAAAAAGATAGAAACCTTCCCCTATCTGTAGAAAATAACTGTCAACATTTTATGTTCATTCAACCAAGCATGAATGATGCACAATGTTTCTATATAATTTATCAGAATATAGTGTTCGTGAATATGTCCAATGAGTTTTGGATTCCAATTATCTTTTGTAAATATAGGTTATTATCCTCCATAATTTTTTTTGGATCAAGAGGTATTTTAGGTCAATATGCTTCATCTCTGAGTGGAACTCTGGTTCCGATCTATGTGAAACACACTCTAATTGTCATTGACGAAGACTCAACCTTAATAAATTAATTTGAGATAATTTATCAACTAAATCAACAGAAATGTTTCATTCCCTACTTTTATTACAAACACATAACCTTCTTTTATTGTACTTAGAGTAACAATCCATTATAGCCATGACATTCAACTTCCCATCATCCCTCCATAGGTAAATAAAAATATTATTATGATATTTTGGGTGCTTGAATAAAAAATGATATTCAAATCAACATATTCATGAAATGGATCATCTTTTCTAAATCATAAGGTTTTATCATCCATTAATTTCAAGTAATAGATGATCCTTTTCATAGACTCCCAATTTTCCTTTCCCATACATGACATGAATTAGATTACAACTCCTATTGCAAACATATTATCCCATCATATAAAAATCATCACATATATAAAACATCCCATTATTGATGAATTTTACAACTTATCCATGTAAATTAATTCATATTAAACACTAAAATTATTCTCCTTGGATAATTTTAAGTGTCCAACCAATGTAGTCAAGACTGGTTTACATATGGTTATCCCAAACTATTTGATGATCGTTTGGACATAGTCTATCTGAGACAAAACCAAATTCTTGACTCTCATATCTCTCTTGATCTTCATTATTAGTATATTCTTTCCCCATCTAGGATCCTACATATCAAAACTTCTAGAAAATTCATACTTCATCTTCTGAATCCTTTTACTATTTGGTCCAGAAAGCAACATTTCATCCATGTTGAGTAAAATTATGATGGGAGTACTATTATCCCAATATATATAACAACAATAATGATATGTGTCTCTTAGGAAAATTATTCTTCATCCATAAAGGGATAAAAATCCAATTCCACTTCTTTGGTGTCTTCTTTAACTGGTAATGACGTTTCTTTAGCTTACAAACCAATGTTTGGTTCCTCTTGTCCATGAAACCCATCAACTCCTTCATGCAAGTCTCTTCTTCCAAATCAAGATAAATGAAGGAATTATTTAAATCCATATATTTAAGTAAATATTTTCAAACACAACCTTTCTCACAATGTCTATATATTTGAATGATTTACTATCAGTGAGAATATCTTAGTATAGAAAACTCTTTCCTTTTGTTTAAATCCATTCACCACTAGTTGGGCCTCGAATATTTTGTTCCCACCATCCTCTCCTTTTAACCAAAAACCCATTTATTTTCATGTTACTTATTTCCCTATTGTAGATCCTTCATCTATCAAGCTATTTTAACTTCAATGGATACACATTTTCATTTATCTCTTACTTACACTATTCGACATCATAAAGAGTGGTTTCCTCATCTGAATTTTCTGGTTATCCATTGTTTGCTAGAAGAATAATGTTCATGTAAGATTCATACCTTCAAACTAAATTTTAAACCCTTATTAATTTACTCAAATAAATACATGTCTAAATTTTTTATAACTTTTCCCTATCTAGTTCTCTATTTTTTAGAGCCCAAACTTCCAGTTTTCCCACTCGATCCTCAAAAAAACATTAATTTTCTAGAATATCTTCCATTAGTCTCACCTATAGACTTTAGTAATATTATCAGATTCCTTCATAACTTTATTATTTATGGTACTTCCACTCTAATAAACTTGGAATTATTCATTTTAGTCTATTTTTAAACTTCCTTGCGATAAAATTTCCATTCCTTACACAGAACTCTCTTATTGATGCGAACATCTTGGCTCCTAATAACTTTCCACTTGTCATTATACCACAAAATAAAACCAAAATTTTGATCACCACATCCAATTTTAAATGATGATTTGGACTTAAAAGTAATCTTTTACCTATAATTTGAATCATCATGGGTATTAGATACACTAACAAAGACTATCAGATGGAAAATGTCCAATTATTTTATAGAATATTGTTTCTCTGGATCTTCCCATCCCAGGGGAGTGTACATATACTTCTATTAATGATGTATGATGTCATGTACTATAATTACACCTAAATAACCTTATGAATTCTTTAGTGAATCTTCATGTTGGATTCATTTTCCTTCAACATCTGGCTCATTAGCTCCACTACACTATTTTTCTATGGTGTAGAAGGAACAATCTTCTCTAACTGCATCCCCTTATTCTAACAAAAATTCTAGAAGTTGTGTTCATTACAATCACCATTGTTATATCATCTTATGAAATTTATCTTTCAACCATATTCCCTCTCCACCATGGATTTCCATTGAATGGATTCATGAAAAATGTTAGACTCATACTTTAGAAAGTAAATCTATATTTTTCTCATAGTATCATAAATTAATGTTACAAAGTAAATTGAACCATCATGAGATCAAATTAGGGAAGGTCTCCAAACATTTTATTCAACTAGCTACAACTTCTGAGCTATAAGTTTCCTTCTATTCATATTAAATAACATCCTTATTTGTTTCTAAAACATATAAATCTCACAAATTTCAATGTCAATGTGAAGATTCATCATTCTTTTACCATTAAGAACAATCATTTTATTCGAACTGAGGTTTTCTAGCTGGTAATACAAAAACTACAGACTATGAGACAATGAAACACCCTTAATTACCACTCAATTTAATCTTTTGGTATGATACAAAGTCCCTTGCTTTACACCTTGTGAAACCACCATGGAACCTCTGGTCACATTCCAAACTACATCTATAAAGATATTCCCATAACATGCATCATTAAGTTATCCCATGGAGATAAATTTCTTTCATAGCTTCAGGATGTGATTCAATTATTTCAACTTCAATAATATCTCATTATTTATATTGACATTTCCATCACAATTTCCCACAATATTTTAGAAAATGCACCATGAAAAATTTCCTAGAAAAATAATTATCTATGTGTATTTTTTCTTTCATAGAGTGGTGTGATGTTCTTGAGTCAATCATCCATTACCCTACTAGAATGTTGACATTTAACAAAAAAATTTTTCCTCCCCCAATTATACTCACCTAGTATAAACTTCCAAAAGTTGATGTTCTTATGAATCTCTCTTTATAAATACTATAATCCTTATTTTAATTTATTTTATTCCTAGAACTCCAACATGTTGATTTGGGGCTAGATGACTTGCTTCAACTCTTCTCTTACATATTATTTTCTTATTATTTCTTATGATTTTTATTTCATTGAGGTTATTGTTCTCCTATATCAATATTAATCACATGTCTAGATGGAACTTAGACTTTAATCTAACCATGAACCTCATTTATGATCAAATTATGGATATCATCTTAAACCAAATCAGTATTTATACTAGAATTACTAACAACTGTCACATTTTAATCCCAACTCTATTGAAGTGAATATAGCAGAATAAGTTCCCAAAGATCATTTGTTAATATTACCTTCACTGATTTGAGATGTGAATGGATCATGTTTAATTATTTCCAATGATCTTCCACTCATCTTAATTTTGATAACATCTAGATAAATAATCATAGCATCATGAATTATTTATTAAGTTCCATACACTTCTTGTACATATCTACTAGAACCATCATCACTTCTATTGTTATTTTATTTTTTTTGATATGAAAGGACACTTTATGTACAAATAAAATCCTCATCAATTCTTGTGCCTTCCGTTCCCATTATTCATTTTCCATTTTATCCAGATGAATAATAGTTAAAGGAATATCTAGGTCATTTTTAATTATATAATCCTCCATCCACATCATCTAGATTCCAAAATATGACCCATCGAACTTATCTACCCAGTACTTACCATCATACAATTCTAAACCTCCCAACATTAATAAATCCCATTGAAATTGAAATAACACAAGTAAAGAGAGAACATGAGCTAAATCCAAGTGTTATCCAAGCGATCTAAACCAAAAGATCTACCACTTGGTGGTAAACCATAAAAACCCACTTTTATATAGTTTTTTTGGGAATACACATGGCCTAAATGTCTGATTATAGGGAACTCTTACTTCAAAATATTTATACAGTGGAACCGAAAGTTTTCCAGATGGAATCAAAATATATTAGTGAACTAGAATATATGAAGAAATGTTTAAGAATATAAACATTATAGCATGGTCATTTTTATTTTTTTGAGGTATGAGGTTCTTAGAGGAAGCATAGAGTAGATTTGGTGGAGCTTGGGAGTTTAAATATAGATGTAAGATGAATTCATAACATAAAGTTTAGTGCACAATGTGAGTGAGATGTTCACAAACTGAAATGTAATTTAGTACTTGTGTAAGGGTTGTTCATAATGTGTGATTCAAGATACAAACTTTCGATTCATGATATTAAAGGGTGAAGAATTGGATTTGATAAAAATATCCCTGAAAACTCATGAATTGAAAATAACGTTCATGATGTGAATTAATATAGGATTATTAGATCTTGGTGATACATTTTTCAATGATATTTAAACTTGATCCATTCACAACTTGAATGAACCAGTCTCACTATGAAATTATGTCTGGAAGTGATCCTATAACACCCATCACACCCTTTATTTCTCTCAAAACCCACTAAATTCTCCCAAATTCCAGGCAGTCAGAGGATATTTTTCATGGTGTTTTAAATCCCTTTTGATTGGGATTTATCCTCAGCTTCCAAGTTCAATATGAGGAGATACAAGGTGAGTTTTACTCATTTTATTATAGATTATTCTCTAGACAGTCCCATTTATATCATGTTCTATCTTTACATGATTTTATGGTTGATCTCCTTCAATCTCATGGGGTTATTTTAGTTTCTATTAGAACGGTTGTCACATGGCATCCTTGAAGGGATATAGAATCCTTGTAAGATAGGTGATTGGAGTTTTACACTTATTTTTCCATTATTATTTAATGAATATTTAAATAGATGAGGTAAGGGATTCTTTTTTCTTCTTATATTTATATAAAATGATAAAATTATCATGATTTATCTCTTAGGGTAATGGATAAACTTAAACTAAGGAAGATTAAATTGGATTAAATAACGAACCATTTTTGGGTTATAGCGCTCACATGTGTTTATGTTATGTAAATAGTTTGACTCTTATTTTTATAGATAGAGTTATATCTATGTTTATGATATGGTTTAACATATGGGTTATTCTTGGTAATTGGATAAATAAAATAAATATGGTAATGATTGATGAACTAAATGGTAAAGTGGCATGTTTATTTTGAATTTGTTCTTCCTTATAGTTTATGGGAATGGAAATTACACTTGAAGTATGTTTAAATAATTCTTAGCTATTGATAACTATTTCCTTTGGTTTAATGTGATTGTAACCTATTTTAAATAAATTGGTTAATTAAAAGTGGAAATGAAACCATTGTTTGATAATGATAAATATTTTGGACAGAGAGAGACCATTTATTTATAAAGGCCAGATTCCTTGGTTTTAGGGGCTAGATTCCCTTTTAATTGCTTGTTGTTTTCATCCTTTATTGAGTGATTAAGTTGAATGCGAATCCTTAATATGTGATTTAATGTGATCATGGTATGGATTATGGTTTGATAAGAATGGGTGGGGAGGCCCGATTTTGTGGTAGAAGATGGTGCATATGATGGAAGGATGAATGGTGTTATGTACGGTGGTGTTGGTGATGGCACCAAGATTGATAGAGTTGGTTAAAGCTAGGATTTACTATTGATGTTGTGTTGAAATTTTGGATTCTTGCTTGATAATGAATCTTCTGTAAATTTTGGTTGGTCATGTTTCTTATTTCTACATTACATTCCCCATTTCTTGACATAGTTGGCTGTGCATGGCTTATGAATCTTTTATGTAAGCATACAATGAGTCTTAGAGTATCCATAATTATGGAATGCTAATGAATGTTAATGGTTTAAATTAGGGAGTTGGTGGTTTGATGGAATGATGAATAATGATAATTCTTGATAAACCATGGAAGGGGATGGTTTATGCCTGAAGGGGCTAGAAATTTTGTTGATAATTAATGTAAATGTGAAATGTTTAATAAAAAATTCTATTAAAATTATTTTTAAGTGCTTATGTGCTTATAGGATATCAATTCCTTAACATTGGAAGCTAAGTTCCTAAGAGATGATATCTTTAGTTGAGTTTATGGTGAGTTTTTTTAATAGAGTATGGTTTTGAGAAATATATCTTTCAAATGTTATGTTTTTTCATATGATACCCCACCCATATCGGTAGGGACACTGAAAAATAGTGGACTTAGAAAGGGTGATTTCCCCAACATCTAGGTTGGAAAGGAATATATGGCCAACTACCCCCTCTTTCCACTCTATCTATCTTAATGGTATTATATTCTGGTATGCATAGTGGTTACTTTCCTATATAAATTTGTGTGTATAGGGATTTAATGGATTGTTGTTATTCCACATACATTTAACTCTAGATATAGTATCCTAAGGACTATTATAGGTATGTTGTGTGTGGGATGTGATGGATTTAGGTATAATACCCAATGTAAGGTCTTTGTTGGCTCTCTAAAACTACTTAGTTACTATGTATATATGTGGATTTTAATGATGTGATTATGTGATACACAAGGTACATGGTATGTTATAGTTTCTGCTATGACTAGGCATCATTGCGTATTTGGGGAAAGATGTCTCAGGATGTGTGATGTTGGGGGAGAGGGAAAAACCAGTGGGGAAGTGATATCAGGGTACCTTCAATTGATATTATGTTGGATATTATCTTATTCATGTATGAGATACTTGGTGAGATATCTACGATGATGCTATGAACATAGTATACCTGTTTAGGTGAAGAGTTAGCTTCATTTGTTTATTCACTGGGCATTAGTATGATTTCCTTATCTTTTTCAAGAGAGACTCTTGGGAGGATCCTACTGATTATACCTTTTATGATCTCTCTCTCTCTATATAAACTATTTTTTCATGTCTGGAAGAGTTTGTTGGTGATCATGTTGAACATTACTAACTCTTAGATTTGTTCAGGAGCTGTTTGAGCTTTGAGGTCACTACTAAGGTTTTCCTTTTAGTTCTTGTAGTTTCCCTGTTTGTAGTTGTTTAAGTGTATAACATTATATGCATGTTTTCTATATTTGTTTTATTTGGTTATGACAAGTATTTTTTTGATGGTTTTATCTTATCACTCATTCCTCATGTTTTTAGGTGGTAATGTCTTACATTTTTGTCTATAATATACCCTCAATTCTTATCACTAACCTATGGCCTATTGGAGGTGGGATTTGAGTGTCATTATCTCACTTATATTAATAAAATATTAGGAAGGGTACCTTTAGGTGCACGGGGTCATGAAAGAGTTGTATCAAAGGAGTCTAGTTGAGGGAAATGATGGAGTTTGGATGTAGGTACTTGTGAGGAATGTATGGGTTGGTATGGAAACAGTGTCAGCTAATACTATTATATGATTTAAACATGGTAGAATGAATAGTAAAATATTATTTACTGCTTATGACCCGATGAGAGTAACTTCATGTTTGCTAAGCCTACTAAGTGAAGTGATACTGGTTTTAGGGTAGAGACATAGGATAATGTCATTGATCATTTTGGTTTGAACCTGTATTTGAAATAGATAGATCTTGAGGTTAGGTTGAACCTTAATTAGTTAGTCTTAAATATTCTAGATTTAAAGATTTTGAGTCCCTAATTGTATGTTCTCTTGTAGGGATGGATCCAGGTTGATTACCTCATTTGGTTTGTGCTAGAGATATTCTACATGATATTCTAGTAGATCATTGAAGAGTTCAGTTTGATGATAAATAAAATTAGAGGAGAAGACTTTGAGAGTTTTGGTGCTAGAGTTTTCAGAAGTATGTGGCCTCCATTTCTAAATCAGCAAGAAAGGACTAGTTGGAGGAGGTGGATATATCCATCAGTTCAATCAATACTCAGATGGAGAACTGGTTTTTTTTGTGGTGATGATGTTTCTTAGGGTATCCAATAATTCTTTATTCTTATTCTTTGGGGATCACATAAAATTATAAGTTTCATAGGAGAAGTTAGGGGATCAGTTATGTGAAGGGATTATTTATTTGAATGTAAAGGAGGCCAGACACTAGGAGTTTCTAACCCTTCAAGAGGGGAGTTTCGTTTTTCAGGATTTTGAGTTCCATTTTTGGAACCTTCCCTGATATGATTTAGAACTATTTCCAAATTAGGAGGCTAGGGTGAGGAATTTTGTGGATGATTTTTTATTCATATATCCAACAACAAGTCACCCCATTTATGATATTGACATATCTCGAGGTACTAGTGAGAGTATAGGTTATTGAGAGGATACTGATCAGGAGAATCTCATCTCAAGAGGGGATTTATTAGGATTATTCTTGTAGTAAATATGTAGTTTGGGGTTCCTAGTTTCCTAAATAGAAGGGTTTATGGACAGTTAGGTGTAGGTCCCAACCATCTTCATCTTGTTTCTCCAAGATTGGTAGCTCTCTAGTCCCTACAAATAGATCACATGTTAGTTTTTCTTATGGAGACTATGATCATCAGTGGTGGGAGTGCCTGAACTTTCTGATTAGGCAGCATGCAACATTCTTCTTTAGGTTCTGACTTTATAAAAATTCTATATGAGGTGGTAGAAGTAGGGCTCTCTAGACTTTAATCATCATAAGGATATATTTTCTTATGGTTTAATGTAGTTATGTCCCCATTAATGTAACTATACCACCCATGATCTTTAGTTGGAAGCAATTGTGTTTTTCCTAATGTTGAAGTAGAGTTACCTCATTGAAGAACACTTTGTGGTTTTCAATGATCACAAGAGGCTATGGTATGTCTTCTAAAAGTGTGACTTGAACTTGAAAAAATGATAATGGATTCAATTATTATAGTATTATGACTTTGAGATTTCTTATACACTAGGAATTGGTAATTTTGTAGCTGATACACTAAGAAAAAAGTCATACAGTGATGTTGTGCATGATTTTGGAGACTATTTGAGAGTGATTGAAGAGATCTTTGTGGTTTACATTGATATGTTAGAGGTTGGTGGCATATGATGCCTTTTTATATAATCATTTACATATATTTAGTTAATTATTTGGAGGAATCCCAACTGGGGGATTCTGAGGTGGTGTTTTGGTGAGATTCAGTTGTTTGTGGTAAAGCCCTGGATGGTTGGTACAAGGATGATCAAAATTGAGTGTTATTTTAGTGGAGGTTTTTTATTTTTTTTCAGTGATACATGAGGTGGTTCTCTGTTAGTTATATAGTTCATCCTTGGCATTACATCAATGTTTAAAAAAGATGTATATTTCTATAAGAGGTTAGTTTTGGTGGTCTAGGTTTAAGTATTCAGTTTCAATGTTTGTGTCCTAATGTTTAGTATACCCGAAGGTGAAGGATAGGCACTATGTTCCTGATGGTTTGTTTAAACCATTATATATTCCTTATTGGAAGGGTAAAGACATTTTTATAGAATTATTATCCAATTTAACTTGATCATAGGGAGGCTATGATTCTATATGGGTGGCAGTGGATTGATAGAAAAAATAATCACACTTTCAAGCAATAAATAATTCATGCTTAGAGAAGGCTTTGTCAAGACATTACCTAGAGGGTGTGGTGTAGCTTTGTGGAGTTATAAGGATGATCATTTTTGATAATGATACTCATTTCAACTATAGGGCGGGGAGAGGTATTCAATATGATTTTGGACCCCAGTCTCTCCTTATCAATTATTTTCATCCAAAGAAGAATAATCTGACATAACAGACAATCCAGACACTTGGAGACATGTTGCACACTCATGTCCCGTAATTTAGAGGTTCATATATGAGGTACCTACCTTTATTATAAATTTCTTAAAATAACTATTTCACTCCACCATATGTATTGGATCATTTTATGATTTTTACGGATGACCTTTACTTTCACTATTGCGCAAGATTGGGGTTAGAGAGCTAGAAATTCTCAGGTCAGAACTAGTGCAAAGCATGACATAGATGATTAGGGTGACTTATGGGAGGATAAAGACAATTAAATATCATCATAAATCATATATTTAATATAGGATGAGACCTATGGAGTTCAATGTGGGAGATCATGTTTTCTTGAATGTGGATCCTCATCATGGGCAATGAAGTCTTGGTCATGTGAGTAATCTTTCTCCCCAATTTATTGGGCCCTTCAAGATGTTGTATTCTGTTCGAACTATCACACACTAGATAAAACATCCCATATAGATAATCTGGATTCATGATATCTTTTATATGTCACAAATTTTTATCTATATTTACGATGACTATCACATAATTTATTGGGGTCACATCAAAATTGACTATGATTCAAAATTTGAGGAGAATCCTATGGAGATTCATGACTGTTGGGAGAAGATGTTTCATAGGATTACTAATATGATGTTTCATGTTTTTAGAGACACAATGACATAGAGGATATCACTTGGGAACATGATTTGTAGATATGTAATCAATATCCCAAGAATTTTAATGTATAATTCTTATTTTTTTAAAGATTCCTATTGTTATTGACCATTATCCAGCTTATGAGATGGTTTTATATTCCTAGACTCAATGTTTTTATCCTTGCTCTTGTTTGAGAGGTATCTCCCCTAGGAGTGTGTTTGGGAGATTTTGGAGATTTTTAAATGGTTTTGTACCCTATTTTTATAAGTGGGATGGTTGAGATCCTATGATGGAGATATTATTTAAAGGTATCTCATGGGGTGGTTGTTCGAGTAACCCTTACCTTTCCATTCTCTCATGGTTTGGTTTTAAAATTATGAAGGACAAGAATTGTTTGAGAGGTATTATATTTAAGGGAATAAAAAATTATTTCCCATTACTTTTCATGATTCGGAGGAATTATGTTCTTGGAGGAATCCTGGAGTAGATTTGATGGAGTTTAGGAGTTGAAATCTAGAATCAGGAGGAACTTACAACATGAATTTTAGTTTATGATGTGAGTGAGTAGTTCACAGAATGAATGAATATTTTTGGCTTATGTAAATGTGGTTTATAGGGTTATATCTAGTAGACGATCCATCAGTTCAAAAAAATGAATTGGTAAAGTCTCAAATTCAATAAATCTTCCCTAAAAAATCATCAAGTGAACATGAAGTTCATGAAAATAATTGATCCATGTTTATTTGATTTGGGAGATGTGTTTTATGGTGATATTTAAACTCGATCCATTCACAATGTAAATAAAACATTTGCATCATGAAAGTGCATTTGGAAGTGAGACTATAAAGCCTATATCACCCTCAGTTTCTCGCAAAACCCTCTAATTTCAACAAACTATGAGGAAGCTAGAGGATTTTTTTCAATGCGTTTTGAAGCACTTCAATTGGGATTGATACTAGGCTTCCTAATTTCAATATAAGGTGATCCAAGGGCATTTTTCTTTTTTTTTTGGTTTATTCTATGTTCAGATTTGTTTCTCTTCTATTCTATATTTGTACATTTTGGAAGTTGATATCCTCTGATCTCATAGAGTTCTTTTGGTGTTTGTTGATGCCATTTTGGTGTGGCACCCTTGAAGGGATGTAGAATCCGTGTGGGAGAGGTGATCATAGTCCTTATATTTTTGTTCTGTTATTTTATGAAGAATGTTGAAAAACTTAAGGTAGGGTATTCATTTATTCTTATTATTTTTATGGTCAATCATAAAGGTATCATGATTTATCTATCTGGGTAATAGTGTAATTAACCCTAATGAATATTAAATTGTATAATGAAAGAATTAGTTTTTGGTTGTAGTGATTTCATTTTTTTATTCCATGTAAAGGTTAACATATTTTTTAGATATCATTTTATCTATGTTTATTCTACGGTTTATCATGATTTTTATTCTTAGGAATTAGATAAAGAACCTAATTTTGGTAATTATTGATGAACTAATTGATAAATATGCATGCTTAATTTTAATATGTCATTCCTTATAGTTGATGAAAATGGATTCTATACTAAAAAATAATTAAATAATTATTATCTATTGATAGATGATGACTAAAATTACCCATGGTTTCAATATGTTTTAAATGAATCGATTAATTTATGATGTTAATGAAATAGTTGTCTGATAATGATAAAAGTTTAGGGTTGAGTGATCCAATTATTTATGAAGTTCTAATGCCTTGGTATTAGGTCTCTGATTCCCTATTGACTACTTGTTGTTTTATTACTTCCTTGAGTGATTTATCAAGTTGAGGATCCTTGATATGCAACATGATGCGAGACTGGGATGGAAAATGGCTTGACGAGAATAGGAGAGGAGGCCCATGTTTATGGGAGAAGATGGTGCATATGATGACGGGATGAATAGTGAGATGAATGGTAGTGTCAGGGATGGAACCAAGATTGAAAAAGGGTGTTGAAAATGGGATTTCCCATTGATGTTGTGCCAGAACTGATAATCTTTCATGATAATGAATCAGCTTAAATGGCTGGATGTCTGAGTTTCTTATTTCTTCATTCCATTCACTATGACTTGACATAGCTGGTTATGCTTGTATTATGTATATTTTATTGTATATTATTATGAGTCCTTAAGTGCGTGGAATTAGGGAATGATAATTAATATTAATGGTTTAGACCATGGGGTTTGTGGTTTCATGAAATTCTGAGTAATGATAATTCTTGAAGAAACTTAGAAGAGGTTGGGTTATGCATGGAGGGCATGGTAATTTAGTTGATAATTAATATAAATGTTAAATGGTTTAAAAAGTAATTAAACGAAAGTATTTTGATACAATTGTTTTCTTTTATGATCTCTAGTCCTTAATAGTGGCATCTAGGTGTTCTAGAGACAATGGATATAGTTCATGTAAAAGTTAGGTGTTTTTCCAAAGTGTGGTTTTGATCTATACATATTTCCTATGTTATGCATTTTCATATTCTACCCCACCCATTTCAATTGGTATACTAACACCCAGTTGACTATAGGAGTGTGTTTTCCCAACATCCAAGTTAGCATGGAATGGATTTCTAATTACCCCTTCTTTACCCACCCTCTTCTCCTAGTCGTGTTATGCGATGGTATGCATGGTGGTTTCTTTCCCATATATATATATATGTGTGTGTGTAGAGGGATATAATGGATTATGGTTATTTCTCACACATATATCTCTGGATATAGTATCCTATGTATTGTTATAGGTATATTTTGTATGGGATATTATGGATTGAGGTATAATACATGATGTACAGGATGTGGTGGCTCCCAAAAATTACTTGGTTACAATATAGATTTATAGATATTGATGATGAGATGATGTGATGTATGAGTTGCATGATATGTTATATTTTCCCAAGTTTCATTGGGTAGGATTTTTTTTGGAGTGATATGGATCAAGACATGTGACATTAGGGAAGATCATAAAACCAATGGGGAAGTAGTAGTAGGTTACCTTCATATGATATTATGTTGGATATTATATTATTCATGTATGAAATTCTAAGAGAGAGAGCCCTGGTGTGGCTGGGGACATAGTATATCTATTTAGGTGATGAATTATCTTCACTTTTTTATTTTTTTGGATTTAGTATTCTTTATCTATATTTTTCATGAGAGTCTTTAGGGTTGATCCTACTGAGTACAATTATTATTGTCACCCTATGTATATATAAACTGTTTTTATTGGGACCACTTTATGTATGAAGGTTGTATTTGTTGTCAATAGTTGTCAATGCTGGTCAAAATGAAGAAGAAGATAAAGAAGGACTCCAAAGTTAATGGAGATCGGCTGATGTACTAATTCCTATATAATTTTTATAAAATCATAGCATTGAATGTCATGCTTGGGAAATTCTCCATGAAGTAAATTCAGATGAGTGTAAAAGTGATCCTAAGTTCAAAAACTTGTGTCAAAGGTGACACATTGTTTACAACAATGAAGAATAGATATGTATCATCCATCTGAGGATTACTGAAGAAGAATGAGGATTTGAAGAAGACCATGCAATTATTCATGTTACATAAAATCCATGAAATATCATCCTTGGAGAATTGAATCAAATGATTAGCATGAAGTGTGCAATGATAGTAGAAGAAGAAGAGAGAATGTGGAAGGGATTGGTATTCTGATACAACCATTCATTTCACATTGTATGAACCCATACGATGCTTTGATGATATGTATTTCTCAAATATCATAATTCAAGAGAACTTGTGATGCAAGCCTTATGATGGAAAGGGGGAGAAATGATAATGCCAGTCATATACAGTTTTGATTGGAAGGAGTGATTCTGCTGGAAGATAGGGATGTTTCCATACTTTCCATTGTAATTATGACGATGCTAGATCTGGTCTATCAAAGGATATATATCACGATAGTGGAATTCGCGATAAAAGATTAATAATGGTTATGGGAAGTAGTGAGAAGAGAAATGACAAAGAAATAGATGATCTAGAGGTGGCACAAAAGCATAGTTTAAGGTGGCGCCATTTTCTAGTGTTTACCAAATTTTAGGGCCTAAAAATCGGAAAATGAAGAGATGCATTTTTGGAAAAGGGAAGTGTGCGAAAAAGGAAAGAGGTGTGCGAAATATTTTCCTGGTGCATGAAAAAATGAAGTAGTGTGATAAATAGTAGCAGGATGCGTGAAATATTAGTGGGATGCGCGAAAAATAAAGCGGTGCACGAAATATTGGCGTGGTGTGCGAAATAGAGGAATGGTGTTTTTCGCGCAAGAGGTGTTTCAATATTAGAACATAGAAATTTGGAAAAGGCATTCAGTGAACGAAAAATTGGGAAAAGTTCTTGAAAAATGAGGTTGCGTGAAAGGTGATTTTGCGCGCAATATAGAACGTGGTTTAGAATTTTGTGCGCAAGTGGAGTTCCATGTCCGGCACATGAAAATATGGAAAAGGCATGGACTGCGTGAAAAATTGGTCCGAGTGCGCAAAAAAGAAGGTGCTTGAAAGATTGATTTTGCATGCAATGTGGAACGCGATGTGGAATTTTTCGCGCAATTGGTGCATTGTGATTAGAAAGTCAAAAAATGACAAAGTCAAGAGGTGCGTGAAAAATTGGAGATGTTTGTGCAAGGTGCGCAGAACATTAGACTTGTGTGCGTAAAAATTGGTTGTGCACAAAATGTGGGTTTGATGTTTTACGCGCAAGAGTGTCTTCATGCTTAGAGTGATGAAAAATGGAAAAGTCATGAGGTGCATGAAAAATCCAGGAAGGTGCGCGTAATCTAAAGAAGTGAGGGATAGTTTTACACGCGGGAAGGGGTTTTACGCACATGGTACAAAATGCCTATAAATATGAGGTGAAACCCTCTCATTTGTAGAGACTCGACACTTATAAAAATCTCTAGCTCTGACGCATGGAAAAATTGAAGTATAGAGTATTGTGTGAAAAGAAGAAGTACAACGTGAAAAAGGTAGTGTTGCGCGAAAAAAGGAAGTTTTGCACGAAAAAGAAGAGTTGCACGAAAAGGGTTTTTCGCGCCAAAAGGTGTTTTTTACGCGCAAGGTTTGAATTTTATGCGCAAGCCACCTAGAAGGGTGCGCAAAAAATTTGAGGGACCCACATGCCATTGATAGGTTCATAACACTCTCGAAGTGACTTTTTGAAGAAGGAAGTACCGTGAACCATTCAGTATCACAAAGAGAAGTAGATCCGCACTCACACGACTGGTGTTTAACACTCTCGTTGTGCTTTGCGAAGTGAAGAAGAACTAGATGTGCAACTAAATTCATATCTGCACAAATGAAGAAGTTAGTATACTAATACACTCCTATGTTGGTATTGAGAATTGAATAAAGAGATTAAGACACTGTAATTATACTGTGTCAAAGAGAAGAAAATAAGAATAAGAAGAATAGAGTATGCCCAACTGAAGGTTGAAAATTATTCAGGGTATTTTGATTCCGATGATGCCAAGTGAAACGATCTTCATTTCCTGATTAATCACATTGGTGTATGTGATTATAGAAAAGGATAGAGAATAAGTTTTAGTGCAATTGGTTGTTGCACTAAGAAGAAGAAATATGAAGTCTAGTGCATTTGGTATTGCACTAGAAAAGAAGAGAAGGAAAGAAGGAAGAATTTCTTGCCTACTGCTTTGAAGGTAATCAAGTGAAGAGAACTGAAGAAGATCAAGAGCAGAACCTAACTTTTGAAGATGGAAGAAGACTATCTCCATAGGCAGTATAAAGAACCATTTAGAGGCTTCAAGTTGGACTAGACTATCACCAGTCCAGGGAAGAGGATTGTTTCCCCCCCCCCAAAGTGTAGGGACTTACACTGGCTAGAGGATTGTTTTCCTAGACACTCCATTGTAACAACATATTACATTATAGTGGAGAATCCATGCACTGGTCATTCCCATGCATGGAAAGGACGTAGCTACTCTTATTGAGTGGTGAACCTTGTAAAAATATCGTGTGTATATTTTTATTGATTTCTATTATTGCATGCGACAGGGTAAAGAGAATAAGAGAATAAAGATCCTAATAGGTCAAGAGGTATAGGGATAAAATTTGGAAGTGGTTTAAAAATTCCCCAACACTGATTCACTCCCCCTCTCAGTGTTAGGTATATCCCAAACTGGTCCTATCAGTTTTCATTTATGCAAGAGGTGATTGGTGATCAGGCTCGACATTACTATCTCATGGAGTTATTCAGGAGCTATTTGGGATTTGAGGTCATTGTCAAGGTTTTTATTTTAGAACATGTAGTTTCCCTTTTTGTGGTTTTTCATTTGTATGACATTATAGGGGTGTTTAGGATCTTTCCTTTATTTTTTTTTTCTGAACTGGGTTTATTTGGAGGATTTATATTCTCTCTCATTACTCATGTTATTCTTTAAGGGTAATGCCTCCCATTTGTGTGTATGATATACCCACATTGATTATTTCCAACACATGGCCTATTGTTGGTAGGATTTGGGTGTAATTATCTCCATTTTATCAATGTCTTCCTAGGAGGGGTACCTTTAAGGGGAGTGGTCCATGACAACTTTTTCACCCTACTCACCAAACTATTTTGAACAATACACACACTTAAGAAAAGAAAGTGAAGAATGATAAAGGTAAGGGAAAAATAAATTTAATTCTCTTTAGATAATGTTTCCTATATAAATGAGAGAGACACTATTATTTACGTTTTCATTTCAATCAAAAGTTATGAGAATTAACTAATATAATTAAACAACATTAGCATTGATGCTATCATAATTAATGCACACACTCTATCCAACATTGAGGTTCCAATTAATTATATAGTAAGTATAATATAGTAAACCAGTAATAAAAACTCCCCAATAGTCATGGTTAACCTAATATAATAGACATCATAGGTTAAAATAAACTAGTAACCACTATTTGTAACATCTTCTAAATCGATGCATGGATCAATGCACAACCATCGGATAATAATCTCATTTAATCTTCATGTCATTCACTAAATAGTTCACTACTGCTTCCTGATAACCTAGAAGTATCACATTATCTGACACTCTAATGTCTAACAAACCTATATCTAATGAAATTAAGGTTTCTTCACATCCCGACATGATCTTTCCCCGAGTGTTATATGAGATGATTCTAAGAGGGGTGTGTGTCCTCTCAGTGAATTATATTATATATGATATATTGGGTGGGGTTATTTTCCCTCGATGATATTATATGGATATACAATGGGTGGGTTCTCTTCTCTTAGTTATTTTATATAGTGATATACAGGGAAGGGTGTGTATCCCCTTGAAGACTTATATTATATGTGATATGTCATGTGGGATACTATTCCCCATGATGATTTTATATGGAGATATATTGGGTTAGGCGTGTATCCCCATGATGAATTATATTATATATGATATAAAATGCGGGGTTATCTTCCATATGATGATGTTATATTGAGACATACCGAGCATGTCACGTATCCCCATGATGACTTATATTATATTTGATATAAGAGGTGGGGAACTCTTCCCCCTTAATGATGTTATATGGTGATATACTGGGAAGGGTGTGTATCCCCCCTATAACTTATATTACATGGAGATATACTAATAATGGAATATCCCCCCCAATGATTGATTTTATATAGAGATATACTGGTTTGGGTGAATACACTACTGTAAATTGGTCCTTTAAAAATGCTAGTAAAATGTCGTTAATAGTGCTATAGAAGCACTGATAATGTAAGAGATGTTAAAGGGTTAGCTTTAACAATACTCGTAAAAAGCGCTAATAAATTCCCTCATTATCAGTGATAAAAAATACTGATAAAGGGGGACTTTATCATAATTTTTTTAGTTCCATTAATTTTCACCTTTATCAGCACTTTTTTAGAAGTGTTAAAGGCCCCCTTTAATAGCACTAAAAAATGAACTAAAAAAGGCCCTGCTGATAAAGGGTATAATTTTCTTTCATGCCCCACCCATTTATCAGTGCCCCCTCTTTATCAACACCCCATTTATTAGAACTTTCCCCAACCCTTTATCAGTGCTTTAGCATGCACCCCTGTCCCCGAAAATTTTCAAACCTGGGACATCCAAATTATATATCAGCGCCTTTTCCACTCCCCTATATGATTTTGTTTCACATTTTAGGATATATCTATATATTTAAATATATTTCATTATATTTTTTATCCACATGTTTATATAATTGTATATATATATATATATCTTTATATATATATATATGTTTATATATATATATATATATATATATTTTAAACACATATTTATTTATATAGATATTGTATAATGGATATTAACTCTAAAAACCTTTGAAACACATAAAAATATTAAGAAACTCTGAAAACCCTAAACCCCTAAACACCCTAAAATGATCATAAATTATGATCTTGGAGTTCATTTCAACTCCAAAAGTAGTAAAATTTAATGTCATGAAATGATATTCAATATGACATGTGGTACAGGCTGAACAGACACCTGGATAAAAAGTTGTAGCCATTTTAATTTTACGAAATTGGGTTCGCTGACTAAAAAAATTGTTTCACAGGACTTTTGGTCCTTTCTGGGGAACATAGGGAAAATGATCAAAGAGATAGTCCTAGAGCTACATGGAGTAGATCTCATCACATGCTTTTATTTGATTTGTGGTAGAGCCCAAACAGACACCCGTATCAAAAGTTATGGTTGTTTGAAGTTTGAGTTCGATTTTAGATTTTTTTGAAACTGTAATAACTTTTATTCCTTTAGTGTCAACGAAATTTGAGTATAACATTGTTTTAACTCATTTCATACGCTTTTATTTGACTGGTTGTGAAAATGAAAAGGACTTCAGGATCTGAAGTTACGATCCTTTAAGATTTTAGGGGTTTTAGGGGTTTTGAGGGTTTTTCACATCGAATGACCAGTCAAACAACCATAACGTCTGCACCAGATGTCCATTTTTCCTCTACCACATATAAAATCAAATCTTGCAATGAGATATATGTCTCAGCGACCCACATGAAGCCTCAATAACCTCTTTTGAAGTAAAAAAGGCCCATAAGGCCTTAAAATATCCATAACTTCTGCTATGGGTGTTCATTATTGATTTTTTTGAAATATACCCTTTATCAGTGCTAGTAAAAAAGCGTTGATAAGGGGTCTTTATTAATGGTTCTAAAAAAGCATTGATAAATACCCCCCTTTATCAGTGATTTATTAGAAGTGATGATAAATTTCCATTTTATTAATGCTTTTTTTACAAGCACTGAAAAACGGGGGGGGGGGGGGATTTATCATTTTTTTTAAAACCACTGATAAAGGGACCCCTTTAATAGTGTTTTTTACACTATTAAAGGCCCCATTTAATAGTTCTCAAAAAAGTGCTGTTAAATACCCCCTTTAACAACCCTTTTTATAGAATTAAGAAAGGGGATTTTTAACAATGCTTTTAGAAAGTGATGTTAAAACTCTATTGATAGATAAACCATGTTTTACTTTCGTGGTGTCACCTGGGTTTTTTTATTATATCTTCTGTATTATAGATGGATGATTATCCGAACTTTTTACTAGTTATGTCACTTGATCATAGGAACCGGACACTAGATGAAGCAGGTATGGTCGATCCCAGGTTTCATTATATAACCCAAGGATTGATGTTGTTTTATTTATTTATATTTTAAAGTAATATTGACTATAGCAGATTTCCATACACCTTTTTCAGACTGGATATGTTTATGGAAACTATTAGTGGTGACCTATTGATATTTACTAAGACCATACTTTGGATGTTGTGGGTGCATGAGTGGAATTCATGGTTGCAGTCCAAGAAAAAAGGGAAAAGGACCTATGATCAATGGTTGATCTAGCTATCTATAATGAATAATGTGATATATAACTAGACAAGGACTCAATACCATCTTTTTGGGTTTTCCTAGTTTTGTTTATTTTGGTTACTTTTAGGATTCTTGTATATGATCCACCCATGATGTATATTGATTGGGTTTGTATGAATTGTATGATATTTAAACCATTAATTTGGATATACCATGGGTTTTATATGTTGTTTACTAATTCTTAGTGTGACATCTATTTTCTTTACTAACTTAGAGGTATGTTGTCATTATTATACCACTTCTATTTCAATACTTTGATATAGGTGTATAGTCTCCTCATGGTGTTACCATATTCCATCCTACTAGTTGATAGGATATGATATATTTATAGGCATTTCTGAGGTCCCATAGATCTTTGATCAAATTACTATAAAGTGAATTGGGATGGTTCAATACACAAATAGACCACCTCAATAAAAAATTCCACAAAAACATCATAAATTATGGACACTAGTGAAAAAGACCATTGAATGAATAAAGATATTAAATTTACCCTAGATTCCATTAGTACCCATCAAACCATCACCTCAAGGATGACTAAAATATCTCCAATGACATAATGGATAGAGAAGAAGATGAAAAAAGAATAAGGATAAGAGAGAATTATATTGTTTGTTGAAAATATGGGTTTAAGTGAATGATGAAACACCAAAGAATATGGAATTCAAAGGAATCAAAAAAAAACTTATGTTCACCCAAGGTTGAAGGAGAATGAAAAAAATAGAAGGATATATTTAAGGAAATCAGATTTATAATAGAAAACACGAGTAAAAAACCATGTTGTAACATGTTTTTTCTTAACACAACAAGATCAGGTCAATTGATTCCCCAAAAATGATATTGTAAATCTCTCATTATCTCTCCCCTTTAACAATTTTAATGTTTATTATAACTTTTGTTTTTTTTTCCATTTATTGAATCTCATTGTAAATACCCCCTTCATGTTAAATACCATTTAAATACAATTTATTTATGTTTTCAATGTTTTCATTGTTTTTTAATTGAATAAATAAAAATAATCTTATTATTGGATAAATATGTAGAAAAGCATATTCAATTTCAAAAGACGCAATTGAAATATATTATGGTTTTAAATTATAAAATGCACATGAATTTTAAAAGTCAAAATTACAAAAATGTATGTGTTTCAAATATTGAAAATATAATTAATTTATCTCAAAATTAAATCATGTATATTTTTATAAAAAATTCACGTGTCATTATTAAAAATATATTTGTCATTTTCTGATTTTTTTGTTCAGAATTTTATATTTTTTCCATTGAAAAAGAGACATGTGAAATAAATTAAATCTTCACTTAATTGAATTGTGGAGTGCTTTTTTATAATGTTCCCAAATGAATTGTGGATTCCTATAAATTATTTTAATATTCATTTTTTGTATAAGTTAGGCCATTAATGTCTGAGAATATTGTTGATGACTCATCAGAGAGATAACTTAAAGGTGCTTCCCTTGTCCTTCTAATTGGGGGGAGGGGGTCTACTTTCCATTACAGTGGATCATAAATCCTGAGACCTCTACCACTATCCTAGCCACTGATCTCAAGTAAGGATCTCTATATACCAATGACTGTTGATTAGTAGTGGGGTTCTAGGGTGGTACCATGGGGAGACTATATCCCCATATCAGAGTGAGAAACATTGGAAATAACTAAAAATATCTCCATAATGATGTACTAGAGTACATAGAAGAAAATAATAGAGGCATTCTATAAAAAATGGAATATAATATCACATAATAATGTTGACACACAGTCATTCCAACAAATGAAAATTTATTACCCACTAGGCCAATCACATATATAAAGAAAAATATACTAAGGTTCTACTACCATTCTAAAGCCTCACCTCATCCTAGTCTCCAATTCATTCTAAGATATCTCACCCAATCATGCAACTTCAAGAATTTTCCTTACCTAAAAATGGGATTAGTGAAGTATTCTTGGGTACCTATGTGCTATGGATGCCCTATCAGGGTATAAGTACAATTTAGTACGACATCACCAATGGAGTTCCAAACATAATCATTAACAAATTTTATGAATATATGATATGATTAGCTTAATAAATAAATATGGTGAAGAAGAATAAATACATAAACTCCACCAAACCTTAGGTTCTAATGTGATACTCAAGATTAATTATATCAACTTTGACTAGTGATGAAGTGTCTCTGAGCATGTGAAATAACATACCATCTAATTATAGAACCAACGACTGAATCCCAAGTAATAACATGGTAATTCCATAAGTAGAAGGTGAAAGTGATGATTTCTAATAGGTAATCCTAGGAAATCCATATAGACCTCAAGGGCTGAATCCCAAGCATCTTAGGAATTCTAGTGTAAAATAAGACAAATTCAATTCTTGGGTAACCACCCAAGAAATACATATACACCTGAAGGTTGAATCCTAGGTAACCATATAGGAATTCCATTTAAATACGAAGGTTGAATCCAAGGATATTTCCCAAGGAATTGTATATAGATCTAAAGGATGAATTTTGGTGTGTATTCCATATATAATTAAAGTTCAATTTCTGGGTAACCACTTAGGAAATGTATATAGACATGTAGTTCGATTCCTTGGTAACCACCAAAGAAATTCACATAGACCCATATGCCAATTCCCAACTAACCACCTAGGCAATCCATATTGACCTGAAGGTCAAATCCAAAATAACCACCTAGAAATTCCACATAGACCTGAAGGGTAAATACCAAATATCCTCCCATGTATTCAACATTTATAAACATGGAGGGTCATGCATCCCACCTGGGTCATCTCATATAGAATATCTCATAGGGGTTGTCCCACCACCCAAACCCATCCCACAAAACCGAGGATGACCTCTCTAATACACAACCTAACCTTGTCACTGCAATTAAATAAGGTTCATGTCAACAGTTTGGGTTCTAAGGTAACACTCGATTCATCACTATTAATTCCCACACTAACCATCTCTAGGGTAAATATAACATTTGGGATTCCTATGAACTCCCCTAGGTCACCCTACATGGGTTCCATTATCCCTTTCACTTACTAGAAATTTAGTTATTTGCGATGGGGAATTTGGAATGGGGCCCCGTCGCAAATGCCATGTTGCATAAAATGGCATCGTAAAGAGTTTCACTGAGTTTTTTTAAAAACCCCTTGCGATGGGCCCATCACAAATAGTTTTTTGCGATGAGTAAATATACCCATCACAAAAACCCCAAAAAATAAGAAAAAAATAATATTTATAAAATAATATAACTAAGATAAAATAATAACAACAACAAAATAATATTAATAAAATAATAATAATAATAATAATATAATAATAATAATAAAATAATATTAGTAAAATATTAATATTAATAAAATTAATAATAATAATAATAATAATAATAAAATTTATAAAATAATAAAAACCTCAATATTCGTAAAAATACAAAAATAATAATAATAGAAAAATAATTTTAATAAAATAATAAATAAATAAATAATAAAAATAAATAGTAAAGTATTAAAATAATAAAAAATTAAATAAATAATAAAATAATAAAAAACACAATATTATCAACAATATAAAAAACGTACTAAATCATGAGTCAAATGTCACATGTACTTCATAATCTAGTGGTGTTGTAGCTCTAATAATCAATGCATATTCTCCTCCTCCTACTTCTGCTTCTGTTGTCATCGACACATCACATTCTTCCTGCATTGATATGTACCGGTCACAATATGTGTCAGATTGAAGTGCGGTTCATTCTTACACATCCCAAAGTCTTAAAAGTTTCTTAACTGCCAATGTGACCATGTTTTTATTGTCAATCTATGTTGAAATTCCAACACTATATATTGACTCTATTTTCATATCCGAATTTTTTCCCAGTTGTTGAAATTCATAAGATAAGTATAAGCTCATGTGCCCATTATATCATGATAATTCACCACAATTGACACATGAGCTTTTTTTACTCTCATATCCTTCAAAAATGAGAAAGTTTTTCAATTAGTAAAATCAAATCTATATGCAGTGTTGGAAGTTCGACAAAGAAAGATAATGAATATGGAAAATGTGGTTACATTGACAGAAAGAATCATTTTACCTATTTTGTGTCTTGTTGAAGATAATTTAAAACAAAAAATGACTTCCCAAAAGATCTGTGAAAAAAAGTAACTAACTATTAGATAAAAATGATAAGGAAATTAACATACAAATAGTAGTTAAAATGATGACAAAATTAATTAAATGAGTAGTAAGAATTCACCTTTTCCTGAGGTTTGTACGCATTTTTAATGCATTTCCTAATTACATCTATTTATTACTACTTATTACTATTTATTACTATTTATGACTAACTATTACTATTTATGACTATTTATGACTAATTATTACTAATTATTACTGATTATGACTAATTATTAATAATTATTGCTAATTATTCCTAATTATTCTTAATTATTTCTATTTATTAAAAAATATTATTAATTATCCATAATTATTCTAATTTATTACAAATTATTATTAATTAATCCTAATTAATCCTATTTATTACAAATTATTATTAATTATTCCTAATTATTACTATTTAGTCCTAATTATTAGAATTTATTCCTAATTATTACTATTTATTCCTAATTATTACTAATTATTCCTAATTATTCTAATTTATTCCTAATTATTCCTACTTATTTCTATTTAATTCTAATTAATACTATTTATTCTTATTTATTACAAATTATTTTTATTTATTAAAAATTAAACCTATTTATTATAAATTGTTTATATTTATTACTATTTATTACGATTTATTTCTCATTATTACTAATTATTACCAATTATTCATAATTATTACTAATTATTATTAATTATTCCCAATTATTATTAATTATTCCATATTATTATTAATTATTCCAAATTATTATTAATTATTACAAATGATTGCTATTTATTACTAATTATTACCAGTTTTTCCTATTTATTACTATTTATTAAATATTATTATTAATTATTACTAATTATACCTATTTATTAAAAATTATTCCTATTTATTACAAATTATTCTTATTTATTACCAATTATTCCTAATTATTCCTATTTAGTTCAAATTATTCTTATTTATCATTAATTATTGCAAATTATTACTAATTATTCATTTTATTAGTATTTATTACTATTTATTCATATTTAATCCTAATTATTACTATTTATTACTTATTATTCCTATTTATTCCAAATTAAAAATAATTATTATTAATTATTAATATTTATTTCTATTTATAACAAATTATTATTAATAATTCAAATTTATTCCCATTTATTCCTATTAACTACTAATTATTAAAAATTATTCTTAATTATTCCTTTTTATTACTAATTATTTCTATTTATAATTTTTTATTACTAATTAGTGCAAATAATTAAAATTTATTAGTATTTATTACTAATGAAAAAAAATATTTGTAAAAATAAATAATGCAAAATAAAAATATCTAATTTTAATTTAATTTAATTGTTTCTAATTAAGAATAATTATAAATGACATAAAATTAAATAAATTAACTAAAAAACTAAAATCCATAGATAAATACCTTGAAATGGAATCTTTTGTACACTGAAAGGCTTCTAAATCGCTCCAATATGAAATATTAAACTTAAAAAAAATTAGAGTGAAATATGAGAGTTTAGAGAGAGATAAAGGAATTGAGAAAGGTGTGAAATGAAAAAAAATGGATGAGGGTATATATAGGTTAGATTATTTGTGATGAGATTCTCGTTGCAAATACTCACCTCGCAATTAATTAGGGCGGTAGTTAAAAAGATATTTTCAACAAGAGATATAGCCTGTCACAAATAATATTATTCGCGGCGGGACCCATCACAAATGATAAAACCCTATTAATTAGCTGATGGTAGTAAAAAATGGCACTTCTGACGTGTGCCATTGCAAATACTGAACACCATTAAGGGTATTTACGATGGTCCCGTCACAGATAATAAACCCCATTATGGTTATTTGTAACGTGATGCCCAATCCTATCACAAATAACCTTGCCGTGGTTTTGTAGATTTCGGGCACAATAGAAGCTGGAAGGGACGGTGCCCTACATTAATTTTTTTCCATATTCAATGAATAATCTGGGATCAATACGATGATGAATGCTAGTATTCACGGAATTGAATCAAGGATTTAGACAAAGGAATTGAAACCCAAAACCAAGAGAGAGGATCAATATATTTTGTTTATAATTAATTTAAGTAAATTATAGAATTTCTTCTAAGGGGATTCTTTCTTCGTTGACGCGTTCAACCACAGATCTGTATGTGTACCATCATTGCGTTGTAGAGATCAAGGGTAGATCTCCTCTAGCGGTGATCCGCACATGTTCCACGTATCAATGTACATCATGGACGGAGTCTCCGGGTGCTAGCACTGAATATCCTTGCGCTTGCAAGTCCACCTTCGATCACATTGAGAACCGCTACCAATGCATTCTCCATTATCTAGTGGAGGAGGATCACTCTTGTTCTTGAGAGCATTCTTGGAGAAGAACGAACTCTCTAGGCTTGGGTTCTTTCCTCCAATTCATTGTGCACAACCCTTATGTGGCACTTGGCTAGCACTTGGTTAATAAGAGAATAATATAACCCGGTATTTAAATCACTAGGGTAATAAAAAATAATTTTCACAAATTCCTTAATTATATTATTATTACTAGCGAATCCCCCATGTTAAATAATAACATCAACATTATCAGTACCTCACATAAGCTTATATTGTGAGTAATAATTAAATATTATTTAATCAAATAATATTCAATATTACTATTTTCATTGGACCATTAAATTCGTCCGCCAATCCTCCACCATATTTATTGAACCTTGAATAATGAGTATTTATTTATTAAATAAATATCAGGACATTATTCTCCAATAAATTGACGAATACTACATTCACTAAATCGAAAATAAATATGTATTAATTATTCAACCCACATTATATTTTCTCGAATAACTAGTGTCGAAATAAATGCGATAAGGTATTTATGAATAATTATTAAACCACAACATGGAATAATATTTATTCAACTTGTTAAATAATAAATAATATATTATTCAACTGAGTTATTGGAAACACATAGTGTGTGACCCTCTAGCCCTCTTTCTCAGTGGCATTAGGTGGAGTAACCTAAAGTCCAAGGTTAACATCTAGCAACACACCAAGGCACCCATAGAGAAAGACGTTAATGCCTCAATGAAATGTCACCTCTTAAAAATGCATACTATGTAATATAATCTCTTTATCTCGCTATCTGAAATCCAGTAGGTTGCATGTAAGTTCCATCAACCCATGTGCTCGATTTCTCATTCTTTTTTCTTCCTAAAAATTGAACTTTCCTATAGAACACCATGGTGATGGATTTATATAGGCCATATCATTTACATTAAAGGTCTTGAGATATTAACTTTTGTTATGGAATAGAAGGGACAAATCCTTTCTCTCATTGTTCATCAATGCAGTATTACTCGTGACACCCCCAATATATTCTACCTAGCCGTGAATATATGTCATCATGGTTTTCGCCAATAAAATTAAGTGCACGAGTCATAATACCCATTAGTAATAATCTTAAAGTCTAAGGACCAATACATGAATCTGTAGATAGAAACATCCAATGAAACTTATAAATATGGATTTTCTACTGGCGGGTCTCATTCTGATAATATCCTCCTAGACGTTACCAAGGGCGTGCACCATGAAAAGGTGCCTCAATGTCCTATGAGTCTCCCCCTGATAGCCTGTTTCATTTGTGTCCCTTCAAATGATATCATCTGTCTATAGAACATATATATATATATATTCAAGAATAGTTCCATGGAACTTCCGGGTTCTCATCATAGCAAGGATTTACTATGACATTTTGGTGAAAAAACTATACTTAGGACATTATCACATACATTGTCATGCACAAGAACGATCATGATGTGATAAGGTGTTTATTAATATCCATCCAATGAATACATGTTTATTATAATGTAAAAAGAAGTTGATTTTAGGGCAATAACTCCAACAATCTCCCACTTTCACTGGAGATAATTTCTGACAACCTTTTGTCTGCTATCTCTCACATGATACTCGTGCTTATGTTGAGATATGACTTTAGTTAGGGGGACCTCCACATTATCTTCTGTGCATAATCTTCTCATTATAACTTCAACCCTTTGATAGAAATCCTTCAATAGGTGATACTTCTAGAGTATGTTCATTGTCTTTTGATGTGACCTTGGCTCTTTTTCAAGAACCACCACTACAGTATTATCACAATACATTGTGGTAGGGTCTTTAATTCTAGGTACCACATCAAGCTCCTAGAAAAATTTCCAAATCCATACGGCTTCGTTGGCTACATCAGAATCCTCTATATACTCAGACTCCACTGTAGAATCAATGACAACTAGATGCTTTGAACTCTTCCAGCTCACAAATCCTCCGCTAAGACAAAAAAAATATCTCAATTGTGACTTCAAATCATTAGGATCTGTCTGAAAATGAGCATCATTATACCCTATGATGACTAGCTCCTCATCTCCTCCATACACTAAGAACATATCCTTAGTTCTTCTCAGATACTTAAGGATAGTCTTAACAGTAGTCCAATTCTGTTCTCCTATATCTTCTTGATATCTACCTACCATGATTAGGGCATATGAAACATAAAGTATAGTACATAACATGACATACATGATTGATCCTAACGCCAAAACATATGGGATCTTATTCATTCTATATTTCTCCTATTGTGTCTAGGGACACATTTTATTAGAATTATGTAAACCATATGACACTAAAACCAATCCCCTCTTGGATTTCTCCATACTAAATCTCTTTAGTGTTTGGTCATATATGTTCTTTGACTTATTCCAAGAAGCCTCTTGGATCTATCACAAATGATCTTGATCCCTAGAATATAGGTTTCTTTTCCTAATTCTTTTATGGACAAGTACTTGTCCCATTAAACCTTTTGTAAACACACAAATCACTTTCATTTTTAATGAAACCAACTTATTCTATGGATTCATTATATCAAATGTTCCATGAACTAGATTCTTACTTCAATCCATAAATAGATCTCTACAACTTGAAAATATTTTTGGCATCACCAGGTGTCCTAAACCCTTCTGTTTGTGTTATATAGACATCTTCCTGAAGGTTCCCGTTAAGGAATTAAATTTCGACATCCATAATCTAAACCTTATAGTCATGGTAAGATGCTATAGAAAATATGATTCTGATGGATTTAAACAAAGATACTAGAGAAAAAGTTTCATCATAGTAAATTTCTTGATGTTGTTTAAACCCTTTAACCACTAACCTTGCTTTATAGGTACTCACTTTACGTTCTATGTCTAGTTTCCTATTGAATACCCATTTTCACCCAATAGGATTTACATCAACTGGTGTATTGGACAGAACCCAAACTTGGTTCTTATACATAGAATCCATCTCATAATTCATAGCTTCTTTCCATCTTACAACATCTGTGCTCTCCACCTCCTCCTTGTAGGAGCAATTTTCATCATTATACAACAATAATGAGCCACCATCCTCAGTGACTAGAAAACCATATCTATTTTATTCCCTTACATCTCTTGAGTTCCTACGTATTACTTGTGTTTCAAGAACTACTTCTTCAATGGGGACCTGTAGAACTTGTTCCTATAACAACTCCTGCATATCTTGAGCATCAAATTTATCGAATTCAGTCATGCTCCCACTATCCTTTTTGAGGATGTGCTACCTCTTAAGAAAGATGGATTTTATAGTGACAATTGTTTTCTTGTCTGAGGGGTTGTATAGGTATTACCCCTTTGTTTCTTTAATATATCCTATAAAGATACACCTCATTCCATGAGGTGCTAGTTTATTTCCTGAGAAAGCCTTAACAAATGCCTCACATCCCCATGAAAATGTATACAACAAAATGGGTTTATTTACACTCCATAACTCAATGGTAATTCCATTTTACCCTTTAGTTGGTACTCAATTTAATGTATATGACACAGTTTTTAATACGTATCCCAAAAAGGATAATGAAAGATTTTCATGACTCATCATTGAACTTACCATGTCCAACAAGGTATGGTTCCTCCTTTCACTAACACCATTCCATTGTGGTGTATAAGGTGGAGTGAGTTGAGATATAATCCCAAAATCCCACAGAATTTAGATGAACTCTTGATTAAGATATCATTCACCTCAATATGATTGAATAATCTTTATCTTCTTACTAAGATGATTATTTACTTCATTATTAAATTCCTTTAATTTCTCAAAGGACTTGAACTTATACCTCATCAAGCTAATATATCCATATCTACTTAATTCATCAGTAAAAATTATGAAGTAAGAATATCCACCTCTAGA
Organism: Viscum album; assembly: GCA_963277665.1. NCBI lineage: Eukaryota > Viridiplantae > Streptophyta > Magnoliopsida > Santalales > Viscaceae > Viscum > Viscum album. The sequence goes on from OY728127.1 coordinate 280,584,155, forward strand.
TTCTACTAGAAATGGTCCACACACATCAGTGTGTACCAATCCTAAAAGCTCTATGGCCCTTTCACCCTATCCAACAAATGACGGTTTGGTAAATTTACCTTTTAAATAATTGTGACATCTATCAAGTGGTTTTAGCTCAGAAGATTCTAAATAACCATATCAACAGAGCTTTGTCAAATGATTCTTATTTATATAACTGAGATGGTGATTCCACAATTAGGTGTTAAATGAGTCATGTGAACTTGATTCATTATCAATTTCCAGCCCATTGTTTTTATTATTTAATACATACATACCTTAATTTAAATGTTCCATTGCATAAAATATGTTTTCCTTATAAAGTAAACAACTTTTATTTACAAACATTAAAATAAAGACATCTATATCAAAATATGATACACAAATTATGTTTTTGGTAACACTAGGTACACAGTAACAACCATGTATAACCAAAATCCTTCCCATTGGAAATGTGAGGTGGTAGTTACTAATGACAAGAGTATCTAGCCTCAAACCATTGGTAGCTCGTAGATCCACCCCTCCTCTGAAAATTTTATTAAATCTACTTGGTTCCTACATTAGAATACATATGTGATCACCACAAGCTATATCTAATACACAATGTGTAGAAATGGAAAGATTGCACTCGATAACAAATGCACCTTTGGCTTCCCCTTGCCTCTGGGTTCAGTTCTTGTTCAAGTGTCATAACTTTCCACATGCAAAGCATACTATCTCATTTCCCTTTCCCTTATTTGGATCATTTTCTTCTTGGTCAGATGGTGCTCAGGGGTTTTAGACTATTTATAAGTCTTATCCCCATTTTCCTTGTCCTTCCTCTTTATATTCACTAAAGGGACTCTAGATTTTTCACACACCATGTCCTTATCCACTTGGCGAATTAAATTAATAAGATTTGATAGACTCTTCTCATTATTTCTCATATTATAATTCATAGTAAAACTAGAGAAGATCTTGGGAAGTGATTATAGTATGAGATATGTATGAAACTCATCTAGGAATTTAATCCCCAATATGTCCAGATGCTCAATGTAGAAAATAATATTGACTACATGTGGCCCACCTGGCACAAACTCTCCAAGCTTAGTAGTGAACAAAGAATTGGAGATCTCATAACTCTCTTGTCTCACCTTCTCTTGATAGAGATCCTAAAGGTGATACATCATGCTATAAAAATCCATTTTCTCATGTTGCTTCAAGACATCATTGCTCATAGATGATATTATGAGGTACTAAATATATATAGAATTATTCAGATGTTTCTTGTACATAGAGAGATCCTCATCACTCACCTCATTTCTAGGTGCAACTGGTAAAGATTCTTCCAACACGTATAGTTTCCTTTCACGGAAGAGGATTACATAAGGTGCCTTTTCTACTCCTAGAAATTAGTACCAGTGAGAACGTTTTCCTTCTCGAGTATAGATTTCAATGATATGTTTGATTTAATTTTTTTAATGTAATTTCTACAAATAATATGTATATAGTTTTAGTAATTTATCTGATAAAATTAAGACAAATAAATAAATATTCACTAGTCTCACACTATTTTATCGAAACCCAATATCCCTCATCATTGGCTTCGAGATATCCTTTTTCTTGGACATTCTAGTGGAAATGATCCATTTTTTCCTTTGCATTACCCCAAATGTTTCTGGTCAAGCCATTTTAAAGGTTTTAGGTAGGCATTAAAAATTCCAAATTTATTAACTTGCATCTCCATGAGCAGTTGAGTGGACTCCCCAATCTAGAAATCCTTAATTTTGGATTTCCTCAACCTTTTCTTATTAGTTACACCAAGTATTACTTTGGATGTCAACCCTTGATGTAAAATATGTCAAGTCAACCAAAAACCTTAAATTATAATTCCTTGATAATTTAAAGAACCCCAACTTTGGAAGGTTAAGAACCTTGATCTATGGTTCAATTCTAACCGAAGTAATGGAATGATATATCTACTTAGTATTTTATTGATGGATTTTATCCTTTATGCATAAATTTTTATTTATTATCTTTTCACATGATTTTTAATATTAAGTGGGATAATTTATAGTGATTCACCATGTATTAGATAATATTTATGAAAAAGACACTTTATTTTAGTTTCATCTTACATGCTTGTTAATTCATAAATTATGTGATCATGAAAAAACATCCCTAATGAATAACCATACAACTGAAAAAAAATAAAATAAAAGGTATGATGTAGAGAATGTTATAATGGTTAGTTTATCAATCAGTTGATAAACTAACTTCTAACCTAGGGTAGAAACACCTTGAACCAATTATGTTCGTGTTTACAGCTTTCCACCAGTCCACCTTTGTATATCCTTGGATTGGTTTCACATCGGCTCCTAACTTGAACTGCCTCCACTAGCTTGGGAGCTCCATCGATTACATATGATTTTAATCAAACGTAGGTGAGGGATAAAAGGGTGTTTACATAAAAGAAACCACGGACACACATTCCCTACATATTAATGAGGAGAGAAGGAATTCATGCCAATAATTTAATTTAATTAAAAGGGAAACCAATCATATAGAAAGGTCTGGTCTAGATCATGATCATACTCATGCATGAAATTAATTAATCATTTAATAAAACTAGCATTCAATTCTTTAATCGTTCTTATTTAAGATAAATAATGCTCAAATTGATTAATTATTATCTTTAATTAATCAATCAGTTTATCTTAAACCTTTTTTGAATTTCATTTAGATTCAAATCCATTATAATTTTAAACAAATTATTAAATTCATTTAAAATTAACTATGTACATAACTTATAACTTGGAGGTAACTCGGGGAATACCCATCCAAAACTACCCAAAATGTATTTTACTTTTATACACCTTATTATTTTTGACATATAACATGAACATAGAATAATAACTTTAATACAACTCATACATGATGTGATGATCTTGAATATTACATATATGTTAATAAAATACACACACACACACACATTAAATCCAATCACATGGAATGTCCCAGCTTTATTCCCACATGAAAGTACATGTATCAAGGGTTAAATAATATAATAAATTTTAAATCTGCATAATTGGTAAAAGTACATAGTGTGTAGATCTGATCTACTTGGCGTGTACATTCTTCACCATGTATCCGAAGTACACTCTTAGGGACTCAACATGTGAGGCGTACTTCTGAAATCTTGGAGTACACAACATGTCAAGTGGGCCACAAACACCGTGTTGACTCCATGTAACATGGTTGCCGGTCGGGTAAGCCATATATAGAATACACAGCCCGACCCTGACCTGAAAGTGGCTACACTCCGTGTCCAGTGGGCCACATAGCATGTATTCTGGCTGACCATGCACCACTCCATCCTAATCAACACAGTGTGTAAGAATTAGCTACACCACATGTCATTAATTCACACAGGTTTAGTAATTTACGAACTACGCATGATGCATTAAACACCACTATGCGACGTGTAGATCCAAATACACAGCCTGTAATATTGTGTTACCTAGAAAAAACCCTTGGAACCTCCTGATGAGTTTCTAAATTTAATTTTAATTAAAAAACCAATCATTTATGTTAGATCTATAGGAAAAAATAGAGGAAGAATAGATCACATAATTCATATTAAAATGAATGATTAAACTTTAATTGAAAAACTAAATTATGAAAGCATAAATCATCATTGAATTATTTAAATAATTATAAACAATAATATTCCATCTCTGATACCACGTATAGGTTCTAATGGTAGTGGAAGCATAAAAGGGATGGATCCCAAATTTAATTTTTTCCATATTCAATGAACAATCTGGGATTAATACAATGATGAATTCCATTATCCACAAAATTGAATCAAGAATTTAGAAAAAGGAATAGAAACCTGGAACCAAGATATAGGATCAATATATTTTGTTTATAATTAATTTAATTAAATTAAATAATTACTTCCAAGGTGATTCTTTCTTCATTGATGCATTCAGCTACAGATCTATGGGTGTACTGTCATTATATTATAGATATCAATGGTATATCTCCTCTACTGGTGATACATATGTGTTCCACATATCTCTAGACATTGTCGGAGGAGTCTTTGGTTTCTAAGATGGATGATACCCTCACTTGCGATGTTCACCCCCGATCGCCTTGAGACCCGCTTCCAAAGAATTATCCTTGATCCAGTGGAGGATGATCACCCTTGTTCTTGAGAAAGTTCTTAGAGAAGAAAGAACTCTCTAGGCATGAGTGATTTTCTCCAATTCACTATGCACAACCCCTAGGCATCCCTTGGATAGTTCTTGGCTAATAAGATAATAATATAACCGGGTATTTAGTTCACTAGGGTAATAATAAATAATTTTCACAAGTGCATTAATTATTTTATTAATCATAGTGAAACCCACATGTTAAATAATAATAGAAAAATTATTGTTTCTGGACACACATATATCTTTATAGTTATAATTAAGTATTATTTATCTAATAATATTCAATATTATTATTTCTCATTGGACTATTAAATTAGTCCGCCAATCCTCCACCATATTTATTGATCCTTGAATAATAAATACTTATTTATTAAACATATACCACTGAAGTATTCACTAATAAATATATAAATATTATATTCACTAAATAGAAAATAAATATTTATTAATTATTCCGCCCATATTATATTCTCTCAAATATGTAGTGTTGAAATAAATGCGATCAGGTATCCATGAATTATTATTAAATCACAGCTAGAAATAATCTTTATTTAAATTTTTAAATAATAAATAATAAATTATTTAACTAAGATACTGGAAACACTTAGTGTGTGACCCTCGAGGCCCCTTTCTCAGTGGAACAAGGCAGAGCAGCCTAAAGTCCAAGGTTAGCATCAAACAACATGCCAAAGCACCCATAGAGAAAGAAGTTAATGTCACAAAAACATGTCACCTCATATGAATGCTTACCATATAATATAATCCATTTTTCTTGATATCTCCAATCAAGAAAGTTTCATGCAAGTGCCACCAACCCATATGATTGATTTATCGTTCTTTAAATTCCCAGAAACCAAACTTTCCTATAGAAAATCATGTCCATGGATTTATTTAGGATATATCATTTTTATAAAAGGGATTGAGATATCAACTTTTGTTATAGGATTGAAGGGGAAAAATCCTTTCTTGCATTATTCATTAATGCAGTATTACTCATGATGCACCCAACATGTACTGCCTCACCATGAACATATTTCATCACATTTTTTCCAATACATATAAGCCTGTGGGTCATAATACATATTAATAATAATGTTAAAGTCTAAGGACCAATACACTCACCCGCAAATATGAACATCTAATGAAACTTATAAATGTGGATTTCCTACTAGCGGGTCTCATTCTCATAATATACTCCTGGACATTACCAAGGGCATACAACATGAGAAGTTCCTTCAAAGACCTATGAGTCTCCACCCCTGATAGCCTATATCATTTGTGTCTCTTCAAATGATATCATCCAGCTATAAAACACATATATATTCAAGAATAGTGTCACAGAACTTTCGGGTTCTCATCATAGAAGGGATCTGCTATGACCTTTTTGTGCGACATCCACTCTTATGACATTATTACATACAAATCCATGCCTAAGAACAATAATGATGTGGTAATGAGTTTATTAATATCCATCCAATGAATACATGTTTATTATAAAGTTCAAGGAAGTTGGTTTTATGGCACCAAATCCAACAGGTTTGGCACATAGTCTGTGCTAAACCATTTGTGATGGGAGAATGGTCTCATCACAAATAGTCCCTCCCGATGGGTTATTTGTGATGAGACCCCTCCCCGTTGCAAATAACCCATCGCAAATAACGGGTTTTCTGTAGTGTTATCATCTCTCGGGTCTGATCCCATCACTTGGAGAGAAAATAATCCCTTGACATCTTTATAATCACATCACAACCATATTGTACTCATAAAGAAATACTCACTAGAATCACTTTTAAGGGATGGTATAATTCCTATCCAACTTCTCAAAGTCATCCTAGTTTGATCCTCACACACCCAACCTATCCATAGTCTACCCAGGGGTATACCCACCCAAGTACTCACACATCCATGGGGGGAACACTCTCTCTACTATCAATTCAACTAACCAATGTCTCTAAGGCATCTCATAGTTCCATCATGGCCTAACTTGGCCAATTACCACATTCTAGGACACATCCCTAGTCATGGAGTCTAAGGTCACCCATACTAAGTTCATCTATGTCCATTGATTTTTCATTTAATTTATACCCCTCATGGGGTTCAAGTTTCTCATGGAACTCATTTATAGTCACCAACTCGGTCATTAGTGATTGAGGCATCAATGAGTGTCCAATGGTTCATCATATCCATTGACATATATATTTTAAGAAATGATATTATCATTTAATAAGACAATTAATTTAATTTAAAAGGTCGATCACCCTCAGTGGTGATACCACATGTAGCATGAATACATAAATAAAATGAATTTACTAGAGGGGAAAGTTAAATGGACCACCAACCTCTTATGGAGTTGTTATTTTTATACCACAACCTAACCATCCATAAATAGGCTCGTACAAGTTTTTCATCAAACCCCAAGCACCTATCTCAAGGAATGATATCCAATAATTCTTTATAAAAATTTATAATAAATTACTGATACAAAAATTATAACTTTATAATTAATTAACACTTTAATTCAATTAGAAATAATTCCTAAAACCCGACTCGTTGACCTCATCATATTAAATAAAAACCAACCACATACAGAAGGTCCGTGACATACTATCGACACAATCTTGGAAAGAATCCCAAACAACCGGAACTGATTCATAGTTAAATTAGTTTAATTCAAGAAAAATATAGAAAAATACATAGGGTGACTTAGATCAGTTAAAACAATGAGAAATGGAATTCAAATATCATATCAGGATGGCCTATAGATATTCCAAGAAAATATACCATCATCTCATGAAGATTTCACTATGATCAAGTGAAATTGTCTCAATAAACCTAGCCAAAATCACCCAAATCAAAAGAGGAATAATGAGAATGAAGAAAGAAGGGAAAAGGGGAGGATAAATAACTTTAACCACTAAAGTAATACCTAAAAACCTCCCCTATATGATGGGGATAAAAGAAGAAAAAGGGAGAGGGATCCTCCCTGGTTCAGTTGTGCATAGTGGAGAAGAGATGATGGGGAGAGGTTAAAGCCTAAGGGGGAATTTTGCTTATTTTCACCACTTTAATGAAATTCAGCAGGCTCCATGGTTTTTCAAACCGTACACCAACCATTATCTTGAAAATATCTCAAGACACCCCTCTAAAATGGTTTATCCACACTATTTCCCAAATCATGCTCTAACCATGCAATACATCGCTATACTTTAATTACATGTTTTGAATGATTTATCTGAAACCATGTGCCAATCATATTCCAACCATGTTCCAAACCCCTATACAAATACACCTCACATGTTTTTACATGGAAATAATAGGGATAAACCTTAACCATGTCCTAACCATGCATGAAAAAATAATCTAGAAACACCCACATTCTCAAAGCGCTACATACTTTTTCCGAAACTGTGCACAACAAACCATGCACTAGGGTTAAAACCCTTAAAAAAATCAAAATCTCTTGAGATTCACCCAAACACCTGAGAAACCTTCTAAATCTTGACCCATAACCAAAAATATCTACTTGGGATGCTATGAATCTTTTAAATTCAAATATGATACTGAATTCTTTGAACAAACCCTGCACTAGAATTCAAAGAATTCAAATTCCCTCTAAATTTCATATCTCAGAAAGGAGAGGGGTTTTAAAAACTCCCAAATATAGAAATAATCATACCCAATAAGCCTTTATGGTCTTTTAACCAAAAATTTCTAACCCGCCACATTTTCCAACTCAAACTCAATTCACTTTTTCCTATCATGGAACAACGAATGAGCTTCCTCTACACATCTCCAAACATGAGGCACACTATTAATCAAAATCCAGACCACCATTTTCCACTACCAATGAAACACTGAGATGGGTTTACCCATGGATGTATATACTAAGATACCATAGTGGAATCAAATGATTCATACCTAGGATTTTATCAGTCCCCACTATAAGACTCTTCTCATAAAGACCAATTCCAAGATATAATTCCCCCATCATCAGAATCACCTAACTAAAATAATTTTCAATAGTCTAATAGCTATCATAGTATATTTTCCACATCACTATACCCAATTATATATATAAAAGATGTTCAAACATCTACAGGATGGCTATTCTCAAAAAAATTTGATGACAGCCACAAACATGCTATTACACCACTCAATCCCAACGTATTAACTTTTAGAGAAATATCAAGATCATACAAGAACCCACACCAAAGTAAAAACCCAAAAATAAGTGTATTTATATATATGGATCACCATCCAAACAAACTAGATATCATACTCTATCCATTAGTACCAATTACCCCTCAATCAGACACACCCCAAATCACATTAAAATAATCCCGAGTTGGATGGTGATGCATGAAATTTCTCTCAAATCGCTTCCAAATCTCAAATCTAGTATTGTACAAAAAACTAGATAAAATTGGTCCCATATACAAACTTACATTTAATCACCACCTTAAATATCCAATATCCAATCACATTACACCCACGTCCCTACCCATATGAGGTCATATGACCACATCCCATATTCCTTCCATTACCACATGTTTTGATTGGATATTTCCATCCCACTCATACCAAATAATCCATTCAAAAAAAACACTAACCATTACCAACTTACTAGGAACATAATCCTCAATATCCATAGATAGTTAAACTATAATAATGGATACAGACTCCATGACCAATGGTGTAGTACCCACCATATGAATTCCCTTATATACCACTCCTTGAGCACAATGATTGATGGATTTCAAACATCAATCCTCCCTACCAATTAATTTCATGACATAGTAGTAGGTCAACTATACCATGAAATCTAAATCCATGTAAAATTTCACCTCTCACCATATATGGGAATTTACCCATTTCATCAAAACTATAAGAACCATTGTTGCAATCATTCCATAAAGTTTATCGGTCCTCAACATACACATGGTCACTAATATATTCACAATTCGACATGTATCGCAATGAAAAACACACAATAACTCTACCCCATCTAAACCGAATATGTGTACACTCCCATACAATGTGATCACAAAAACTGAATCACTCTCCCGTGAGTTGTACATCATTAAACCTTTTATCATGTTATAAACTAACTAACTATGCTCCACAACATGTCAACCCCATCAATCCAAAAGCACTTTAGTGTTTCCTTTCCAACAATCCTAGTACCTTACTCATTTCATAAACAATCACATGATCACTCATATACCAAGAATCCTTCCAAACTCAAAAGTGTCTACCCACTCTATATCCATCCTAGATAAAACCATATAGGATAAAAATAAACCCATTGGATCTATAACAAAAATCAACAAGGATAGGTATCCAATGATATTGCCCTCAAAATATAACTGTGACATCAAATCGTATAAAGTAATTTGCTTCAAGAAAATCAAGGTATATCTATTCATATAAAACCTACCTAATAGAACATGTTGTACATCAATATCATAACCCAAAGCATCAAAAAAAGCTTCCCATATTTAAAGTCACCCAAAAGTTCAGGTGAAAACCTATCCCAGGTTACCATAATATATCGTGTAACATCCTAAAGTCACTAGGCTCTATCAACTAGATCATAATATGTGTCTCTCATATCCATAGATCACATGAACTACCTATTTGTTCCCATGTCAACACCTTCAATAAACTCACATGAAAACATTGACTCTAGGGTTCTAACATATACATATACATATCCCATATCAAATATCAAGTCGTCAACCTATTAGTGAACTGATCCTCATTGGGAATCTATATAAAATACTATCCCATTGAGGAAACAAATCTCATGTTTATAGACACACACACACACAATTAATTTTTTTTCTCAATTTTTTTTGTAAGGGGTTAGTTACGAACATGGTTTATTCATTTAACTAAAAACACCAAAAAATCTTGTATCAATGATATCTCATGGGAATAATTTACAAAGGTAGGTGGTTATTAAGGAACATAGCCAAAAACACTTATTAACTCACATTGGTTGAGAGGATGAGAGGTCGGTCTCATCACACCCATTTGGGGGGAATTATTTCCTACTCTGGGACTATATTAAGATCTGATACATATTTATGATCACATTTTAAATTCCAAATACCTAACCGGTCACCATTATGTATCAGAAATCAACTAGAGAAATGGGTTGATGTGAAACCATATGCATGTGTCATAGGTTCTCCATATTAGTTACATTTTTTAAATTTTAATGCTAGTTTTAAGACAAAAGTTAGGCGCTACATAATTAATCATCATCCAGGGATATGAGAGTTGTTTTAATGTTAGTATTGGGCCCAAGATAGGGTATTTATATATATCCTTGTGAGAAGAATCAGAACCCAGGTAGTTCAATTCCACTTAATGGGACACATTATACATTTTAAGGTAATTTGGTAAGGAACAAACCTTGTAGTTTAATGCCATTCAATAAGGGAATCTAGGTGGAATATTACAAGTAAATGATGGTGTGGAACATATGTTGAAACAACTTGAGGGACCTGAGAGGGATATAGCCTCCCAGGTGGTGGTGGGGGGTATGATATTACTAGGAATATGGCCTAATAAGGATGGTGATGATTTGATTTGAAAGGAATATAGACATCTGAGTTGGATATTACCCTAATAGGAATATGGACTAGAGATGATTAGGGTGAGTGTGGGGTGTTGGGTTTGAACCTCATGGAGGATACCTACATATCCAATTTGGATATGAATCAAACCCCACATAGTTTATAATGGTTGGGACTTACACCAACAGAGGAGGCCCATGTGGCTGATTCATTTAGAATATGGACCTTTGAAGGTTTGTCTCACAGAGGATATATCCCTTTATGGGGGTGATGACATGGTTAGGGATTATACCAAGTAGCAGGACCGTATAATATATATTTGATCATGTTGATGAGATGATCAGCACTAAATAATAATCCCACACAAGTCATGATCAGTGTGAGAAACAAGAGGAATTTTAAGACCTAGAAATCTACACAATCTCATTCATCCACTGGTGGGAAAGGTTGAGGTTATGAATGGTGGGAGATACCCCTAAAGAAATACTAGGGGATTAAATTGGGAGGGATTCACTATTCTCAATTTTAGAGAGGAGGAGAGAAGGATATAACACCATCCATCATCAAAGGGAACAGAAAGTGGTTAAACTCTCTTTCTAAAATGGGGAGGTCCCTGACACCACCTCTAAGGTTTTGGTCCTCATCACCAAGGGTATGGAAATTTTTAAACACCCAAATGACCCTATATATTAAGTAAGATAAGTGAAAGGAATATTTTATAGAGGGAATGGAAAATCTAATGGGATACACACTAATTTGTCATGTTCTATGATCATGAAAACCTTTGGGGCCTTGGTGGAGGTTTTGACTTGGTTTCCTTCAAATACGAGTCCAAAGGGGAGGTCTTTATCCTTGGAGATGTGAAAATAGGTCCTATAAGGTTATTCAGGTAGGTGATACTTGGGTGACTTGGATGGTACATCACCCAAGTGATACTTGGGAGAGATATATTTGGATTATCCTAGGTGATACCTAGGTGAGCTTGGAGGTACTTCTTTTCCTAGGTGTTACTTGGGAGAATTATGAGGCACCTTAAGAAAGTATTACATGGGATAACATGGATGAATAGAAATATGGGAAACAAAACATGGGTGAGACCTTGGATGGATTTCCAAGGATATCCCCAGGTTCTCTTGGAAGGGTCTCACACAAGTACTAATCTTGGGATGGGGCCTTCCCCCAGTACTTAAAGACTAGGGGTAAATTGTTCCTCAAATAGCTCTTTTGAGTTTTTAGAACATGGAGATAATCTAATCCCTATAATCTCATTAATTCACTCTTCTTTTAAATATTAGATAACTACATAGGGAGTTTTAAGGACTTTAGTGAAGGACTATAGAAAGAAGAGAATTAAACCATATTTTTTTCTTCCAATCATGTTAGTTGAGGATTTAAAGGGACCTATTTATAGGAAATATTAGGACCATGGGTGAAGTAGGAATCTCATGTTGGCCATACATCTCACAAGTGTGAGATTATTGGGGATTTAGTTGTACATGTTGGACTATGCAGGTTGGACTTGTGTTTGATTCCCTTAAGGGAACGTATGGGAAAATGTGTTTTATTCACCTTTCATTACTTTTACTACTCTATATACATATGATATTTTTATTTTAAACATTCCATCCTCATGTGAAATGGGAGTGTTAACAAATAATCACCCTCATGATTTGACCCAATAGTAAGAAGATGATCTGATCATGAGGTTTATAGAAATATGGAAATTAATGTATCCTTTATTCATTGTCCTTTACGTGCTCATATACATTCATGCTTAGGTTTGGTGAACATTATGGATGGTGTATTATGCAAATGAGAAGTGAGGAGATAGACTATGCATGTTATTTTAATAGATGGATCATGCAGGATGGTCACAAAGGGTTACTATATTGGTACAAGTTCATCTAAAAATATCATTTCCTACCTATTAGTCCCCTTTCTAACACTTTTTGTCATATTGGATGATCTTTTCATGCAAGTCATTAATAAAATCCTTTTCATGAACTTTCTACTCGCATACTCATGGTATTCCTTCACTTGAACAAGCATCATCCATAATGTGACTTTAATGAGGAACCTATACACAGTAACATGGGATAAGTGACCTATGAGAGGTCACTTGGATGAAGTTATCTGAGTGAGGTCACTTGGGAAAAGTGACCTGCATGAGGTCACTTGGGTGAAGTAACCTATACAAGGTCCTTCATTTGACAAATTTTACCCCCTTATAATCTTCCAAACTAAAACCCTAGATCTAATGAGAATATTATTGTTTCCTTATTTTTTAATGGATACTTATATAGTTTAAATTTTTGATACACATGTTTCTTCACATATCATGGATATTTTGGTTATCATTGGGCTAGTATATCAAACATTATATGACCCTATTATTCTAAACCTCATGAAACATTTGAAAACGAATTAGTTTGAATATCTAGAGAGTGTCCTACTACCACTTTATGGTTATTGAATTTTGGGGATGTGCTTATTCCAAGGATGATGGATTACATGCCAAATTTTTGGTTGAAGGAGTATAGATACATCAATGTTTCTAACATTTTTTCCAAGGGAAATAAAATAAATGATGGAACAAAACCCTCAGTGTGCATGATATTCCATAATTCGAGTAATCCAAATTTGGAACCTCATACTCTGGATCCAAAACCCCATAGTTACACATCCATTTTACATCAATCAATAAAAGAACAATCAAATGGTTTGTAGTAAGACTCGGTCTTCCAAGCTGAAAGAGGGGTTAAACCTAAATGGATGTATTCTTATTAGGTGCTCAATACTTATTTTGAAATTGAAACCAAGATGAAAGATATTGGAATTTGTGGAACCATTAAGATGGTGCAAAAATATGTGTACATAAATTTTGATATCATTATAGATTTTCTAATCCATTGGATCCCAGAGAATAATATGTTTCACCTAACTCATAAAGAGGTTAGAATAAGTTTATAGGATGTTTACAAGATTTCAGGAGCACCTATCCTCAAAGGGATACATGTTTAATTCATCCCACCAAAGGAAACATGGGAGGACCTTGAAAGAACACCTACACTAGTTCATGGATTATTTTAAATATCTTAGGAGTTTAGATAGGAGGACCCTCTCCCTAGGTGATACCTTCATCCCAAGGCATGAATGAATGTATTCTTAGAGCCCAAGTGGTAGGGTCCTACAAATAAATTTCCAATGGGATATACTATAATTGAGAATAAAGTAATCCTAGGAAAGTATTGGACCATGTTAGAACATGGACAATTCCCCACATGGGGGTATTCCATCAATTCTACGATTTAAATTAAGAACCACCTTTCTAGGTTCATAGCTATATGGATGAGCACTTATATATTACCAGTGTGTGATTCCAATGGTAGGTTAAGGCCAAGAACATTTTTAAGGAGGAAAAACTAGTTGGAATCACAACCTCAGGATTTCAGGGCTGTTTTGAGTGTTATGGGAGTGGATCATGATGCATTTTTTTCCTATGAGGTGATAAAAAGGGTTTTCAATCAAGGGTGTCAATTTTAACCATTTCTATATGATTTCTTAGGTATTAGTCCCATGAACTTGAAATATAGTGTGGATTCAATGAATTTGAGAGAATATAATGATTTTAACTTCTTCCTATAAGGTGATACTCCAAATGGAACAATCACCGACAATGATAGTAATAGTTACGAGCTTAGATCATACATGATGGATTTCAGAGACTCTATATTAGAGATATGTATTGAATGTGAAATTATTTTTAAATCATATATTTCCGATATATTTTCATACTAATTAAAATTTCAGCAATATCCTACCACATATCCCCCCATGAATGTTTATATGGGGAAATATACAATTGATGCTAGACAGCTTTGGGTAACCATGGCCTAGGAAGCATATGAGGTTGTAATCATTTTTTCTCTACTGAATAGACCCACTGGGCTGACCCGTATATTTGCGAGCTCCTAGATATCCTTATATACTTAAGGGGTGTTGGAAAATGATATCCCTCAAATCAATGGAATTGTTTCTATATGAGTTTAATAGGGAAAGAGGGATAATTTTGATAGTTATAGTGATGAAGTCCCTCCACAATCCTGATATTAAGCCACTCGATGAACCATAACTAAAAAATATTCCCCAGCTAGAGACAAGTTATCGAGATCCATCCATCATCACCAGTAGAGGACCAATGAAGTTGAGCCAAAGTGGTCTAGCCATAATTTTCTAGAGGGGGATAGATATCTAGATTCCTAGGTTCCCTATGAATCCAAGAGGATTAGAAAAATAATGAAGTTGAGAGATGCTGGGTATACTTCACAAACATCCAGGATAACCTCAAACTATGTGAGGATTGAGGAAATTCAATTCTAGAAGTTAAAGCCTTCCAATGCCAAATATTTGTGGTTATGTCAATGTGTTGGATTGAAGATTCCATTGACTGGGGACATTAAATCACCTTATTACCTCCACTATGATTCAAATCTTGACAAGGTGTGGAATTATATATGAAATTTAATAATGCTCATATACACCATTGATAACTAGACTCCATCTAAAAAGTGAGTGAATTATTTGATTGATTGGAGTTCCTTTAAGAGGATGACAGACCAATACACCAAATAATCAGATGAATTTCTCAATATTGGCTATTTATTCTCTATTATTCTATATCCCTTATCTCCTAACCCATTTTTTCTATTAAAACCATGGACTATTACTAAAGAAGTATATATCATAGATTCATATAGGGGATAGAAAGGGTAAGGACCCGACCCTAGAATCTTATAGCTGGTGCCTTACTTTTTTACATTGGAAAGATTTCAAGGAATCCAATCCCGAAGGTACTGAATAATTTACTAGTTTTGGAAAAAAATTTATATACATTATACCCATAATACATTGGGAAAAGAAAATAAAACATGAAACATAATAAAATGAAATTAAATACATCCTGAAAATATCATTCAAAGATTTATTCTTCATATAACAAGGAAATGAAAAACATATTGGTGATATAAAATTATTTGTAAGGGTAAATACTTCAGAAGAAATAATGAATCAATAAGCATAATAAATATAACATGGTAAATAAATGAGAACACATGCCACTCAAATAACTGGACTATACGTAATCAATATGGAAATGGAAATAAATAGAAAACCTTCCATTTAATCAATAAACTGAGCATGAAATGCATCTATAGATATGTCAAAGTAAAAATATCATGGATGATAATAATAACCAAAATTTCAGTAAATTAAATTCTTAATTATTGAACTTAATGTATCTAGAAGAAGAACAATTATACCGTCAATATTTATTCTCAAGAGATTTTAAACTACCTTGATTTGGACAAATGATTCATATAATGAGGATAATAATTCATTAATGGTATTACATTATCCAGTCCCCAACCTATATCATACTAGTCTATTCTACATGGAAATAAATTCAAACGGTTTTTCTCCAACTGATTTTGTCTCATGAGACTACTGATGCATCAAGGAGCTTGCATGAACCAATCCCCAACCGATAGGGCTTGTATTAATTGTTCCCAAACCCATAAGTATTGAATTAAATGGTACCCAACCCATTTATTTCATGTCCAAATAAGTCCTAATATATTGAAAAATAAATTTAAATTAATAAACAATGTTCCTTATCAAATTACCATATTGAATAAAATATAAAAATTTATCTATTATTCCCCAATTAATCGAATAGCACTTAAAGTGAAATACATAAGTAAAAAATGGTATAAGTTTTAGAAATTAATAATACCAATTTATGGATATTTAATATAAATTTAATGTACAATTTAAATTATCACAATGTGGTGATTTTTAAGAGAAAGTTAACAATCACAAAAGAAAGTGATATTGCAAGGATAACATTTACCATTTGGTAATTTTCAAGTAAAATCCATTGGAAGAAAAAATTAAAAGTAAAAACTAAAATAAAATGAAGATAAAATAATTCATTGTATAATATATAAAAAGGGTTATTAGATTCACTAGAAAAATAAGTAAGTAGTGATTAGGATGTAGGCCCCACGAAAGAAAAAAATGAGACAAGAACCCATTACCTTGCATTACCTTTTGGGTGAATATCCATTAACCACCCATAAAATGGTTTTAATAATGTCACTAACTTATACAAGAACATAAATAATATTACTAATATCACATGTGATCTTATTATAATATCTTATTACCAGTTTGTTGACAATCATTCATTATTTTCACTATTTGGGTGCTGATTGCCTAGTTTTTTTAGTATGTTTTGACTTGTTATATTTTGTTTCGATTAATTAGATCATGATATAATCACCAATAGAATTTTAAACATGATTTATATATCATATATATTCATTATATATTTATTTATAAAAATCCATAAAATTTGGATATAGTAAAAGAAATGCATCGTTCATGGAGATGGTAGGCCGTACGTATGCATGAACCCTACTTTTAATTGTTTTCTATATTAAAAGAATGAAAAGAAAATGATATATGTTTATATTATAATAATAGTATCATATATATATATATATATCATATATTTCACATATTTTTATTAAAACCATCCTTTATAAATTCCATGTGTTGTGTGAACGAATCAGATCGCTTTAAGGAGGTAGTAGTCCACACATCCACAAACTGTGTTATACTATTTAAAAAAATTGAAATCATAAGGGTATGTATTATATAAAAATTAAATAATTATAAATAAATTATAAATATCATATATAAACAGTTTTTCCATCCTAATTCACACAATGATATGTGTTAAAGTAAGAAAAAACAATCATCATTTCGCGAGGCAATAGTCTGCCGTACACACGAATCATAAGCTCGTTACCAATTATTTGGAAGTGTGTGTATGTTTAGGTATAAAATTTAATATAATATAATATATTTATATTTATAATACTGATATTTTTATGTAATAATGGTATAATAAAATTTGATTGGGTAGAGAATGAAAATAATATAAAAGAGCTTGAGGAATGATGTTACCTCTTATTTGGGTAAGTCCATTTGTTTTAAACCAAAGGGATTACTTGGATGGATTTATACCCAAATTTAGGATTCTAGGTTTAGGGGAGGAATTTTTGGAGCTTAGTTTAGTAGATTTTGGGTGAGGAAAAAGTGTACGAGAGGTGTGATTAAGTGGGAGAGGAGAATTCTTTTTAATAGTGGAGGAGGAGTGATATTCTTGTAAATATTAAAATGTAAACACTATTGAGTGGTCTATATTACATCATGTGCCTAAAATAATGGTCCATATTATATCCAAGGTATTATATGTTATAAAAAGTTACATCCAATGGATTTTGGAAAATTTTATAAGTCATTTTGGGCCTTAAGTTTAAGGTTTAGTTCTTTTTTAAGCAAATTTTCCTCTTAATCACTATAATTAATTTTAATCACCTTCACTAATATTTTTGTCAAAAAATATTTTTAAAATATCATAAATTATAAAATAATATTATTAAAAATATGGTATCCATTTTTTCAAATTAAAACCAAATAAGTATCATAAATTAATTTAAATTTAATCCCAAATACGAGACAGCAACATGGGTTTTTAAAGAAACAATGTTTAAAAGTTTGCAAAGTTTTTATATCCATTTTCAAAATAAAATTGATTCCAATGAGCTAAATTGGATTAATATATGTGAAATTAGTCTAATTTAACTTTAAAATATATTAAAATTAGCATTTAACCTTAAAAATAAATTAGACGACAAATTAATTTTGAATTAAAATTCAGTATTTCTCACTTTTCATGAATAAATGAGATATTTCCTAAAAAATATCAAAAATTCACCCTAAAATAATTTTTTTTATCTATATAAAAAATGAATTTTATTTTTTAATATTTAATTTATAAAAGTTAAAAAATTAATATTTAAAATAGGTTCCCCATTAAAAAGCGGTAAAACCACTCTTATAAAAATATAAGTTTTTATGTGTAAAATTGGATTTGTTCTTATCTTATTCTTATAAACTCTACTTGATGAATATAAAAAATATTAGATTGAATATGTAATATATATATTAAATTAATATCACTCACTAATTTTGAGTAATTTAATTTATTAGGATAAAACAATTTTGTGAGAAGAAAATAGTTTTTTTAAAAATTCCTATTATATTCAATTGGTTATTTTATTCATTTAAAATTAATTTGTAACCAATGAATTCAGTCAAATGTGTTAATAATTTAGTTAATCATATTCATGACCATAAATTTAATGTATAGGTTGTATCTTATTATTTTAAATAATAAAATCTTAATAATATATTGTTGTTTAGTAAAACTTAGTCTTGCGTATAATACAAACTACTAAAAAAATTTATTCTTGCATGTAACACAAGATAAATAAGTGTTTCATGAATTAAAAGATATAGAACATAATTATTTAAAATATTAAATATATAATAAAACATTGGGGTGTTATATTCCTTTCTACACATTATGTTTCATGTCATACATGTTATTAAATACAACATTCTTATATTTGAATTTTGTGGTGTTACATTATCCCCACCTTAATAAAATTATGTCCTCATAATTTAAAATTTATCTATGTGATAAAGGGTTTGATACTTTAAAATACAATTATTGAAAACCCCACATCATAAATTGGGTTCATGACACATCTTCTTAGTAAGAAGGAAAGATAAATGTGAAGTTTTCCAAAAAACTGGGCTTTCAAATAGGATAACATTGGGGAAAACATAGACATGGAAGAAAAATATAACTATAAAGTTAGGATGGAGAGTGAGAGAATATGTTCATGATAACGTTTTTTACCACAAAAACACAAACCTGAGGTGTGAATAAAGGTAAATGATATCATAAAAAATGATGATAACATGACAACATTTTATTTCAATACCATTTTCCTAGAGTTGAGGAACTCTGTCCCTATGTAATAATGTAAGGAAATATAATTAATTGATGTGTTTCTATTTTATAAGAAAAATATTATCCTTTGGTTGTGCCTTGAACTATTTCAACTTCATCTCTTAGAACAAGTTTCATCATAGGTTGAAGTAATACAAAAATATCTGAAATCTCATTAAATAATCAACTTAAACCATTTCATAACTGGTCAACTTTTACAAATGATTATGATCCAATACTTTAGAACGAAGGTCATTATATTTTACAAAATTAACTTATCAAACAATATGAATTGGCTCTTAATCATCACATACCAAACATGTGAATTTTTTAATAACTTAAATTACCATAAATCCTTATTGGAAACATGAATTCTTTCTTATTCCCTAAGTAAGACACATGTTATTGGATATATTACTTAAATCCATAAGTGTTGTAAACTCCTTCAATGATGAAATAAGACATATTTTCAGCAAATCATTAATCAGTTCCAAGGTAGTCGGTAATATCCAATCTAATTTATCCATATCAATCATCTATTTATTCCAACATCATATATCAGTATCAGAAATATATTATGGGCTATATTTACCTCAACCATATGTTTTCTAATAATGTTCAAATAACTACAAAATCAATTTTCTTAGTTATCGGTACTCATCAGAACATGCTTTTAAATCCTTGATGAAAAAGGACTACAATACAATCCTTAAACATTCTATAATATTTAAACATTCCATAATACTTATAACTAGGATACCATCAATAATATACATTTACATAGGAACATTAATCATCACTCTTCATCTGTGGTAGTAGCATAATATTGAAAATGATCCATTATCCTCTTTTGGGGTATATTACTTTGATACTTGAGACACTGTTTTTTATAGTGTCCCATATCCTTGCAGTTGAATCATTTTTCATTGGAAACCATTTAATTATTCTTAAAATCACAAGAATTGTTACCTTTCTCTCTACACTTGTATCTAACTCCCATTCCTTTTAAGAAATTACTATGGTGATTATTTCCACAATTATTACATGTGGGAAAATAATTCCTTCCCTTCTCCCTTTTATCTATCTTTTTTCCAATTTTCCCTTTATTCTCATGCTTCCCTTCGAAGCCATAATACTTAGATAATTTTTCTCTTTCTCATTAGAACATGATACTATATAATCGTATGATGATAATTATTGGGAGACTAATTCCATTAAAAATATTTTATTAAGACCAAAAAATACATGATCCATTTTACTCTTTGGATCATGCGCATTGGTGAGGTTCACGTTCATTCTGCTAGGTGCCATTTTTAAATGACAGTATAAACTAGATTAGATCGTTTCACTACAAAAAATAATTTATAATCCCAAAATGTGAAAAATAATTAACATAAATTGAAATTTTTTTGTGTATCTAATCTCAAAATAATAAACATGGTTTCTTTGGGATGTTTTTCTATACTAATCATAAATTTCTATCTTCGGGTTATGTTCCCTACTCTATGTTATCTAAATCTAGTTTCTAAGGTTACTACTAAACTAAATTTGATACCAACTGTAATGACCAGATCTCAGAAGCTCGAAGCTAGTGCCTTACTTTATTACATTGGTATGATTGCAATGAATCCAATCCCAAAGGGACCAAACATTTAAATAGTTTTGGAAACCCATATTACATACACAATACCCATAATACATTGGGAAAACAGAATAAAACATGATACAAAATAAAATTAAATGAACCACATCCTTCAAATCTCATTCAAATATTTTTTCATCATATCCTTGGGAAAGGAAACAAAATAAAGATGATATCAAATAATCAGTAAGGATAAGTACAATGGAATAAATAATTAATCAAATGAATAATGAACATGGCATGGTAAATAACTGAGAACACATGCCACTCATATAATTGGACAAGGCTTGATCAATATGGAAATCGAAATAACTGGAACACCTTACATTTAATCAATAAACTGAGAATGAAATTCATAAATAGATATGTCAAAGAAAAGATCTCAAGGATAATAATAAAAACTAAATTATCAATAAAGGCAATTATTAATTATTGGATATCATGTATCTGGCACATAAACCATTATACCGTCAAGTTCTATTCTCAAGATAGTTTAACCTAATCTAATTTGACCAAATGATTTGTATCATGAGACTACTGATGCATCGAGGGGCTTACAAGAAAAGATCACTAACCCATATCATACCAGTCTATTCTACATGGAAACAAGTGCGAAGGGTTTTTTTCCATCTAATTTTGTCTCATACGACTACGATGCATCACAGGGCCTGCATTAACCGGTCCCCAACCTATAGGGCTTGCATTAACTGGTACCCAACCTATAGGGATGGAATTAAACAGTAACCAACACAAGTATTCCATTCTAAATCATTCATCATATATTGAATAATTTATTTAAATTCATAAATAAAATGACTTATCAAATATCTGTATTGAATAAAAGATACAAATTTATCAATAATTTCCCAATTAATCAAATAAATGTCCACGTGAAATCCATAAGTAAAAATGGTATACAGTTTAGGAAATAATAATATCAATTTAATTAGTATTTAATATTAATGTAATGAACCATAAAAATTATCATAAGGAGGTGAATGTTCCAGATAAAGTTAACAATCTCAAAAGAAAGTGATATTACAAGGATAACTTTTACCATTTGGTAATTTTCAAGTAAAACGCCTTAGATGAGATAATTAGAAGTAAAAATTAAAATACCATGAAGATAATATAAATAACAATATAATATATCAAAAGGGGCATTATTTTCACCACACAAAATAAATAAGTGGTGATTATGATGTATGCCTCATGAAAGAAAAAGTGAGACAAGAATCTATTACCTTGCATTTCCTTTTGGGTGAACATCCTTTAAACTCATGTATAATGGTTTTTATATTCTCAATAATTTTTTACAGAACCATAATAATATTTATAATACAATATGTGATCTTCTTTTAATATCTTATTACCTATTTGTTGACAATAATTCATTATTTTCACTATTTAGGGTGTTAATTTTCTAGTTTTTCAAGTATGTTTTTGAATTATTATTTATTGTTCTTATTAATTAGTTAACGAATTCAACATATATATAATTTCAAACATTATTTAGATATAATATATATTCATTATATATTTATTCATAATAATCCATGAAATTTGGAGATAGGAAATGAAATGCACCATTCATGGAGATGGTAGGTCATACATACGCATGAATGCCACTTTTATTTATTTTCCATATTAAAAGAATGAAAATTAAATTATATATATGTATATTATAATTTCAGTATCATATATATGTCATATATGTCACATATTTGTATTAAACACATCCTTTATACGTTCTGTGTATAGTGTGAAGGAATCACATTGCTTTGAGGAGGAGGAAGTCCACACATCCACAAACGATGTTATTATATTTACAGAAAATGGAAAGTATAAGATTATGTTTTATATAAAAATGAAATAAGAATAAATACATTATTAATATCATTTATATAATATATAAATATATTTTCCATCATAATTACCACCATGAGAGGTGGTAAAGGAATAACGAAAAATCATCATTTCGCGAGGCAGTAGTTTGCCGTACACAAAGATAATAAATTCATTACCCATTAGATGGAAGTGTGTGTAAGTGTATGTTGAACCATTAAAATAAAAAATCTAATTATATATATTTCACTTAGTTTATTATTTAATAATTAAATAATAATATTCTAGGGGGTAGATAATGAAAATACAATAAAATATCTTGAGGAAGGATGTTAAATCTTCTTTGGGTAACTCTTTTTGGTTTGCACGAAAGTGATTTTTTGTATGTATTTCTACCCAAATTTCGGATTATAGGTTTAGTTTAGTAATTTTAGGAGATTATTTGTATATATTTTTCATGACACAAAGGTATTGAGAGGTGTGGGTAAGCATGAGGGGTGACTTCCTTTTTATAGTGGAGGAGGAGTGGCATTATTGTAAATATAAAAAGGTAAACACTATTGAGATGATTCCCTTACATAATGTACCTCCAATAATGGTCCATGTCCAATAAAAGTTAGTATATTGTATAAATATTTACATCTAATGGATTATAGACATTTCCCTATTACATTTTGGGCATTATGTTTAAGGTTTAGTTCTTTGTTAAGCTAATTTTCCACTTAATCGATGTAATTAATTTCAATCACTTTCACAAATTTTTTTTGGTCAAAAACCAAGTTGAAATTATTATAAATTATAAATTATTATTATTCCAAATATGGAATCAATTTTTCTAAATAAAAATAAAATAATTGGTAGAAATTTATTTAAATTTAATCCTGTAGATGGGACAACAATGCAAGTTTTTAAAGTAAAAAATGTTCAAAAGTTTGCTATGTTTTTATATCCAATTTCACAGTGAAATTGATTCAAATGAAATAAATTGTATTAATTTATATAAAACTTATGTAATTTAACATTAAATTAAATTAAAGTTATAATTTAACCTTATAAATAAATTATAAGAAAAAGCATTTTTGAATTAAAATGTTGTATTTCTCACTATTCATCAAGAAATGAAATATTTCATAAAAATAAAAAAACTTAACCCGAAACTAATTTTGATATTTTTATTTAAAAAATGAAGATTTATTATATTAAATTTATAATAGTTACAAAATTCATATTGGAAATAGGTTCTCCATTTAAAGGAGGTAAAACCGCTTATATAAAAATATAGGTTTTTATATGAAAATTTGAATTTTTTCTTCTATTAAGCTTATCAAATATATTGGATGAATGTAAAAAATATTAGATTGAATATATAATATATATAAAATTAATATCAGTCAATAAATATTATTAATTAAATTTATTAGGATAAAATGAATTTGTGAGCATAAAAATAGTTTTTGATAAAAACAATCCCATTATATTCAATTTGTTCTTATTTTCATTTCTAATTAATGTTTAATGATTGAATTCAAACATATATTTTCATAAGTTATTTAATCCTATTAATAACCATTAGTTTAATTTATATCTTATATATTATTATATGAATAATAATATCTTAATAATATATTTTTGTTTGGTAAAACTCGGTCTTCCGTGTAACGCAAACTACCGAACAAAGTCTTTATTGTGTGTAATGCAAGATAACTCAATTTTACATACATTAAAAGCTATATAACACATATATTTAACACATTAAATCTATCCAAAAGTGTAGGGATGTTATATTTCATTATATTCTTGGTGTTTCATGTCATACACACTATTAACTAAAACGTTCTTACATTAGAATTTCAGGGTATTATAGATTGAGTCACCATCAATGGAGTTTCAAAGATATGGTATAACAGGAACCACTATAGGGCCCAAGGTATCCAACTCTGAGTTGGAAGAATTTTCACTTGGAAAAATACTCATGGAGGAGGAGATGATAGGGTTATTTTCTCTGTTTCCTCTCTTGGTTCTTGTGTTTGTGGAGAAAGTGTCAGTCCTTCCCGATGCAAGGTGGTGGGGAAATAGAGAATAAAGTCAATGGCCAAGTGAATAACTAGTCATGGTGGGTTTTCACCACAAAATTTGTTCTAAATATAGATAAAATATGAATATGATTCTACTTGTGGATTCCATAATCCACTCCCCTCACTTATCTAAAGGGTCTTGGAGACGATGCCCTGATAACTGAGGGGGATACTTCAGATGAGGCATAGATTCCTGTTGACAATTCTATCCCCTCAATAAGAGGAGTGTCAAGGGATGAGACCACATAAGTTCATACTACTTTATAGGAATAGTATAATCCTTGTACTATCAACTATTCATCATAAGATGTTTTGTATCATTCCCTGAATCTTTCTCTTTATGGTGTTTAAGATTCACCACAAACACTAGAGGACCCTAAAACAACCACTGTTGGCCTTTCCACCACTCTAGTAGGGGATGATATGGACCTTACGCAAACCAATGAATATAATGGTGATGATCATAATTTAGTGGGGTTTGAAAGGGATGATATTTGTGAGAAGCCGATGGAAAGAACTAACTGTAGAGCCAATTTGGGGCCTGAGCCAAGAAGCTTAGATATCCCTACTATTGAGGATGATGTGAGAAGTGTATAATTATCTAATTAAAAAATGGAATTTGAAAATGTTTTCAAAATAATTAATATTACTGCCTCTCTGGGGTAGTTTGGGGACATTGATAAGGAATTGGATGGACATGAGTTTTCCCCTTATTATGTTTTCACTCATGGCCAAAATCCTTCTTTATGATGTATTAAATCAAATATCTTAAATTGTTTATCTTTTTCTATAGATAAAATTTTTAAGGTGATCCATGAATATAGTCCCAAGGTCCCTCATTCTCCCATTGTGGAATGATAACTAGATCAAGGAGGTTCAAAAGTGAGGGATTATCATGAGCCTTATTTGGTGGGTCCTAAGAAAACTCATGAAGATGATTCCCATCAGGGTACGCTAGTTCAAATCATTGAGTTTAGAGATGATTGAGATGATTAAATCCAAGTGAATTATCTTTAAATTACTGGGTTTCATACAAATCTTGTATTTACTTTTACCTTTTACTTTTATATATTCCAATGTTGATGACTAATTTCATTTCTCTTTTAGTTCCATCAGCGTCATTGGTCATACAAGAAGGGGAAGCCTCTTCCATGACCCAAACAATGGAGAAAGGTGGGGAAACATTACTCTATAAAGGACAATGAAATATTCTTAAATAGGTGAGTTAATCTGGGAGTATACCTCTCCTCTTGAGACTAGCTCTTCGATAAACCAGAAGGCTTAGGATTCTCTTTGTGTATGTTTTTAGTTCATATAGAAAGATATCTTAGAGTTAGTATCAAAGAAACCAATGGATGATCTACCCTTACAACTTCAATGGATCCATATAATTTTCATAATATTAGGGTATGGTGGAATTTACAACTATGTGGTCGAATATTCTACAAAGGAAATTGTTTACTAATGGGAGAAAGAACATGAGTCACAAAAACTCCTCACTAAAGAAAAATTTCTCACAAAAACTAATGATCTATGTGATTCAATATCTCAGGAACATCTCAATCACACCATAATGTTGGATGAGTTCATGTAATGGGTTTATGATAAATCTATTAAAATAGTACATCTCCAACAAAGATAGATACCACTAGAGGGGAGCTTTTACAACTTCACCATTCACTAGAAGAGGTTCAGGAAGAAGAATAGACTACCATTTTGGGTGTGGTAGAAGAGATCTATCTTACTAAGGAGTACGAGTCTAATGAGTTATCTAGTATTTTATAGGCTATTGATAAGGATCAATAGTCCATAAAACAATTAAAAAGTAATGTTTATGGTCTTTTGTAATGTATTGCAGAGATACTCCAACTTGTGGATGCTCCTATAACTTTTTCTCCATGAATGAAAATAATTTTTTCCTCAACCATCTATATCTTTGTACTCATTTCCCTAAAATTATAATATAGAACTAAATCTTTCTCATTTTAATGAACTACCTTGTGTCAATTAATTTTAATTTCAGTGATACGAACATGAAGATTCTTTATGTTTTGGAAGGGTCTTGGGACCATGTGAGCATAGTCTGACTGTTTCTAGAGAAATATGACATGCCCTACAAAAATTGTGTCTTTTTCATCATTGATCTAATTTTTTATTAAGTAATATATAAATATGAATTATTAATTGAGGTTCAAATTTTCCTTTGTCCAACCTTTATGTGTTTTTGACCTAACAATTCTTGTTCCCTTTCAATTTCAATTTCCCATTTTTTTCCTAAATCATGTTGAGTACATGTCTCTCCGGATGAAACTCGATTCTTTCACATGGTTTCCTTTGAGAGATTTCATCCCAGAAAGTGTTGTTCCTCTTTTATAGGATGTTTAAGTCCTTACGAGGAAGACTAATGCAACAGATTTTTTAGGATGAACTTCTTTGACGACAAGTTATATGGATAATGACCTCAGAAGGACTTGTAGGATAAGAATCCTCCAACACTTTCCAAACATGAGGAGGAATATTTTTAAACCGTGATATGGGAATTTTCAAAACCGAATAGATGATATTGTATAAGTATGAAAGGAATGAATGCAAACCATGTTTAAAAAGTGTCTTCCATTAAAATGTTGTCAATGCATGAAGAGATAAAATGATTTTATCCTAGAGAATAAATAACTTTGACTAATAGACCATTGGAGGTCTAGGATAGTCTGAGTTTCCCAAAACCATGAAGTGTGGTTTGAAAAACGAGTCCGTACAAGGATGAAAGAAAAAATTTAGATTGGTTTTGGTCATAAATTAGGGAGGTTAATTTTACTAGTAATCATGAGTTTTCCAATGAAGGGACTCACCCTATAATTCCCAACCTAGGTTAGGACCATGTGTAGGAAAGAGGTGTTAAATATTTTGGCTATGTAAGATAGGAATAGAAAGATATATCTAGGAGTCACTACATATCTCATTATAATGAGAATCAGGACACACATAGTTCTAGAGAAATCTCCCATACATGTAAAGTTCATATTCATAGAGGGGAGTTTTTTCATATATGAGTCCACAAATGAAATGAGAACATGCCCCGAACTCTCTCATGTGAATCTGTTTGATAAATAATAGAGTTGGGGAATCCTTTTTTTATTTTTTATTTTATTTGACCATGTTATAGAATCCAAGAGTCACTCTGTATCTCATGGAGATGAGAATTATGCCACACATATTTTGAGGATATTTTATAAACCAATTGAGTTCTTATACAGGGAATGAGATATTGTGGCTTGGACAAGATGTAGAATCCAGGTGTCACTACAGACCTTATTAGGATGTGAATCAAGAAAAGCATAGTTTTAAGAAATAGGTGTGGTGGGGGACCAAAACCGGTAATGGTGGTTCTCTTTGGTGAGGGTCACAATAATGGACAATTTAATATCGTATGAAAGGGACACAAACTATGAAGCATTTCATCACATGAAAAGGATGTAGGTTATCTGACATAAAGATGAGGTATACAGTTTTGTGTTGCATAAATTCCTTTGGAATTAATTACATGTAGTTTAAGGTAGTGGTGCTTAGACCATGATGTGACATGACCATGCAAGGAGTCCCTTGAAATGATTCCTAAGACCAAGTGAGCTATGAATGGTGCGAGAAACAAGGAATGGTTAAGGTTAACTTATCACATGGAGGGGATTAAAAGAAATATAGTGAAGTGACCGATTAAAAATAGATGGTATGGAGTGGCTTTATTAGCTGGTCAATAGTAATATGACATGAATGAATGACATAGAGTCAAACACCAGTGAAGAAAATCATAGCTGAGTTTATAATTTATGGATGAGATTGAATAGAAGTTATAGGCATCACTACATAACCTGTAGAAATAGGAATCAAGCCATACATAGTTCTAGGTAAGGACTATCTATAATGATATAACTCATATATAGGGAATGGGGTATCATTATTATCATATTATGACATGAATATGATATAAGATCTGAGCATCACCACATATATCATCAAATAAAGAATCAATACACATATAGTTTTTGAGCATTCAATGTCATTTAAAATCATGCGGTAATGATAATTTTGTCATGGAAGAAGTGATGACAAGTGATATGGGGTTTAAACATTAAAATACCTGATGTTTAGGAAATCCTCCCATACAATAGTTTCCTAGGAGTTTAAGAAATCATATCATAAGAAGAGTTTCCCAGATGTTTAAGAAATCATATCATATGAATAGTTCCACAAGAGTTTGGGAAAACATATTTTAAGAAGAGTTTCCTAAGAATTTTGGAAATCATATCATAAGAATAGTTTCCTAGGAATTTGGGAAATTATATCATAAGAGGAATCCCATGCTCATCACATAAATCTACAAGGTTTTTTCCCAGGGAATCCTATTATTAGTTCATAGGTTAAGACTAAATTTTAATGTCATGTTCTAAATACATTGTTTTATAATTAAAAATATTGTGAATATGAGGGCATGGGTTGTTCTTTTTAAGGTCATGTGACATGTACTACTCCATATAGTTTTATGTCATGTGGTATGGAAGAATGGTGTCTTGTAGTTTGGTTTATATGACTAGTACCACACCATGTAGTTTAATGTCATTCCTTAATGAAGAATGGTCTCTTGTAGTTTTGGGTCATAAAAGTATGAACACTCTATGTATTTTAGTGTCATACGGTAAGGTTTAATTGTATATATTAGTCTTAGGATATATGAATGGGACCATATATTGTTAATCACATGAAATATTTCTTGAAATATATTGCATTGGTAGGGTGTGTAGCATGATGTCTTTCCAGGGTAATGAACAAATATTATCCATGGGAGTAAAATTTATAGATAGAAAAAGGTCCTTACCATTTTGGTTCAAGATTCAAAGGATTCTTCCCATTATCATTAGGGTCCTGAGGACCAAAACATTTCCCATGGAATGAATGAATAAAGTTGAAATTTATTATTAAAAGATCGAGATATTCAGTTTTGGTGAACCTCTAAATGATGGAAGGTGAAAATTATCTTCTCATCCAACCATTCCAATTCATCCAAATTCTTATGGGACTTCTCATATATAGAAAACTAACCACAAATGGAAATGTCTAGTAATGGAAACTGGACTTCGATAGAAAAAACTACTTCTATCATGTATACTAGTGAATATAAGGTCAAATATGTATAGTAGGTGTTGTGGTACATTAGGCCCACAAGGCAAGTAGAATATTTCCTGGATAGTATTTTCTGTCATTTCACATAATTTTATAGATTATAACTAACATGGTTTTGTTGAAATCCAATATCTATCAATTTTGCACTACATGATAGTGGGATTAATGGTTGGACTCAATGTTATATTCCTGGCACAACCTCTTTAATTTGGAAAAATAGATATTGGTTTATTGTATTCAAGTATTATATGAGAGACACCAATCTTGGTTATGATGTTGGACTTCATGAAATTGATAATGAGTTTTGTCCTAACTTCTTTGAGGGGTATTACATCAGCCTATTTAGAGAAGATGTCAGTAGTAGTTAGGATATATTTAAACTGCTTGTCTATAGTGGAAGGGTACGGTTGTACAACATCCATTCACCATATGGTGTATATCCAGAAATAATTGGCCATGAGAAACAAATTTTGGGTTTTATGGATGAAATTTTAATGTACTTGATATGGTTGAATTTTTTTTAATTGTGTACAATCACGAATCATCAAAGTCCATAAATATCCGAGCCTTATGATTTGGTGATAAATCTTGGTTCCTAACTGATGGGAACCACAAGAACTGGTATGGAATTATTTTATATTGGAAATAACTTCTTCTAAAACAGTATATATAAGGAGTATTACATCAAGGCCTCATTTATAAAGGACCTTTTGATGACCTGAGCTATCATAGAGGGTAAAATTAATTTCCCACCATAGGATCTGCTCGTTTTTAGCTCTGTATGATAGAATACTCACACAATGGAGACTACCCAAAATTTTCATCATCTAGCCATTTAAATAATTATCTTATTTAGGGGTATAATTTACCTCATTGATCTCTTCCATGTTAGTCTTAACAAATAATGATAACATTTTACAATTTAGAATGCTGATAACTATTTCATATCTATCTTGATATACCAAATAGGTAGAAAAATTTTATAGTTCATCTTTCTAATCATTACGTGAGAATGTGATATGATTCAATTTTGGATCTAATGAGAATTAATAAAATAATCCTCCAACATAGTTAACCAAGGGGATCAACTCTTCTTTCCTGATATCATAATCACAGTTGACCAGCTTGATCGATAGCTCTGAGTTTCTTTTAGTGTTCACATGGGGCATGGTATTTGTATCTTCAGTTCTAAACCTACAATGAGGGCCTGATATTTTTCCTCATTGTTGTTTAAACCTTTTGAAAATTGAAAAGAATAATATAGAACTACCTTTACTAAAGAGATAAGTATGACTCCTGAACAGAATTTATTGAGATTAGGGTCTTCTATACATTATCCCATTGGGCTTGTAGATGCGCTATCAAAGTAAATCTCCCATATTAAGGTGGAGTGTTGGAAAAATAATATTTCTTTGACCAATAGTTCAGTATTCATTGGAATTTATTTGAAATAATGATGCTCTATGAGGAAGTCTACAAAATATTTCCCCATTATTTATATCTGTGGCATGAACCATATGTCAAAATGCTATAGGATAACCACACACCATGCCAAACATCTCAAAAATATATGGGTGTTGAGGATTCCTTTTAGCAGGACAATTTTAGATACGAAATGGACTACATGATTTTGTAAGTGTGCCTTAATTTCTAAACATCACAGATTAATTCCATACTGTTATTATCAATAACTGAATAATGAGTCTTAGTATTGATCATGGTCTAACTAAGATAATAGAGACTATTTTAATTTCCAATATCATTATTTTATATGTGGAAGCCACCCATTTATCACTATAATGATATTAAATATAAGATGATATATTTTACTTGGACTATCAGTATCAATACTAACAAACTCAACAAATATTTCTTGATACTATCAAATTCTTCTTCATAGTTGTTAGTAAATTGATATGTCACCCCTTTTTTAATCAATTCAATGAAGGGTATTAACTTTATAGAATTATTTTATATAAATCATTGAATGTAGGAAAGGATTACTTATAGTCCTTTTAAATTATTGAGGTTTTGAGGAGGTAAAATTTCAAGGATAGTATTTGTATTCTCAGGATTGACCATGATTCCACAGTGGTGTACTATGAAGTTGAGAAATTTTCCTGAGGTTACACCGAAAACATATTTTAGGGGTTTCATTTTCTGGTTTCACTGTCACATTTTTTTGAAATACATCTCAATTTTGGAAATATGGTCATAAAATTTTCAAGATTTCACCACCAGATCATTAATGTGGAATTTTATAGAATTTTCAAGAATGGTTTTGAAGATGCGGTGCATAGCATACAGTTATGTAGCACCATAATTTTTATAGACGAAGGGAATCCCCTTATATTATTATACTCTTTTGGGTTCCCTAAAGGTAGTGGATTATTAATCTTTAGGTCCATTTAAATTTTATTATATCCAAAGTTACCATCTTTAGAGGAGAGGGCTTGGAAGCCAGTGGTCACATCAATCAGAAGTTTAGAAATTGGAACCGAGAAGTAATTTTTTTGAAAGTTTTAGTTGAGATATATGAAATCAATGAAAAATATGATTTTACCATTTTTTATTTATTGCGACTATATTGTCGAGAAATTTTTGTCACTTTCATTCATAAATGAAATTGTCTTTGATGATCTTATCAACTTCGGCTTTAACTTTGGCAACGTGAGTTCTATACATTCTTCTAGATGCCTTCTTAATAACACAATAATATTTTGGTAATCCCAAGTGGTGGGTGGTGATTATAAACTGAAATAAGATAATATTACATTATTATATTTTAATATTCATGTGTCTCAATATCCATAAAAAGCAATTTTAGTGCATTTTATAAATTAAAATTCATTTCTCATCACATGTGCATTTCATGTTTAAAGTGCCAATTTGGGCCTATTCAATAATCTATTGGTGTAAAAAATTATTTTAAAGATTTTAATTTTATATTTTGGGATGTGATTTATCACTTTTATTGGAATATTTTTTCTTTTAGGATTAATGGATGAATCGAAATAGAATATGGACATTTTTGGCCATGAATACCAAAATTTCTAGACAAAGAAGAACTATCTTAAAAGAAAATCCCACATTTTAATTCAAATGAAACTACAATTTTAATTGTAGATAGAAAAATTTATGGGGTACATTTCATTCAATTGTGGATAGATCTAATTCTAAATTTTTCAAGAGGATCCAAGGAGTCTAAATTGAAATTTAATTTGTGTGCCAGATTTGAGGGCCCATAAAATCATCCCACCATTTTGATCATAACTTCCTAATACAATCCAATTAGAATGAAATTTTTACATCTATTAAAGGAAACATATAAAAAATTATTTATCTTCTACAACCATCCCATATTCAGCCATATTCAAAGAAATATTCAAATTCCAAAAACGGTGACAGATCTGGCCGAATTTTGTTGTCAAATGGAAAAGTCAAATTTCTTTTGATTTATATTCCTCCTTTTTATTATCTTAATTAATGGGGAATGAATTTATTGATAGAGGATATACCCTATGACCCAAAATTACCAATTTAAGTATCTTGTGGTGAAGGTATTTGGGGATCCATGTTTTATTCTTTCAATTGTAATTTCACAATTTGATATTGTAATCGCATCGTCGATTTTTATTATTTAATTTTTTCATTCATATTCATTTATTAATAAAATATATTCTTCTTAAAATTTTATATTTATCCATAATTTCATATTTTTTTTACATAATATGTTGATATCATTGAATCAAGGTGTGAATTTATTCACACCAGTAATTGTGAAATTCCTCACACAAGAGGGGAGTGTTTGTTTTTATGTTTTTCTTCTTTAATTATGCCCTCAGAAGTCTACTTACTGCTTCCATTGGTAGAATAAAATAAATAAAGGGATGAATATATTATGGGTTTATCTAAGGGATTAGACAGGGTATTGATTGGATGTTATTTTATGACATTAAATTCTTAAATCAGTTCATTATTTTATGAGTTCCATTCAATGAGTTACCCTCTTATTCGTCTTCATCGACTTTAATGATAATATATTTTGAGGGATAGTGTGACCCAATTCCATAGAGTTATCCTTAATATGATCCAATAAGTGAATTAGTTATTATACTTATAATTTTTTAGGGATTAAATTGGTGAATGATGTTATGAATGATTATGTTTTTTAGATAAATCTTCAATTGGGGATTTGAAATTTTCTATGAAAAGAAATTCAATCAATCCTCCCCAAGTGATAAGCTAAGATCAAATCATTATATTAAATTGAATTAAATTTAGTATTTTAAACCCTTTAAAAATCTAATAAATTTAAACTGAAGTCATCCACTTCATAGAAAAATCAACCCCATAGAATTTATGTTTCTTCTTAGGTCTCTATGGATTCAATATCCCATGTTATACTACAAGGGACCACTTAAACCATATAAATTGGGTAAATTTAGGACAAAAAAATTTTGGTGCCTTCATAGGGACCTATGTAATCCATATTTTAAAATAATTCTATTCTCCCCCAATTATCTATTCTCACCCCTATTTATCTTATCTTTTCCATTTTCTATTTCTATGTGTCCAATGAATCTCAAATACTCATTTTCACTTACTACAATAGAGTATCTTTCAAATTACCCCATCAAACAACCAAACATGGAATAAAATGGGAAACTAATATTTGGATGACCCTAACATAGGAATTTCTCTAATCAATCCATGAGTGCTTACACCACACATGGTGAAATGTAAAATCATTGGGATGATAACTACTTAATAGATAAATTTCTAGCCTTCCCATGGATAGTTTAAGAGATCAAACATAATGAATTCCATGATTTGAAAACTCATATATGTCCCATTACCCAATAAAATCTTGAAAAATTGTGTGATCAAATGGATAAAATTAATTCAGATGTTTCATTATTGAGATTATATGTACAAATCATTAAAATGGTTATGGAACCCATTACCACTCCTATTGTCCCTTGTCACGGATTGAAGAATATTTTCTCCCACAAATTTCTTAAGAATTTACTAAAGAACCAACCTTTGTATTTTGGATAAATGAATAAGTTGATGGAATTATTTAAGGGTATTTAAATCATGAGGTAATTGATTTCATGTATTCATAATATGATAGTTTGACATCATGGATTTATTTTCCCAAACATCGCTCCATTATTGATTTTTTAGGACCATCGATCACTGATACATTGGGAGAAATCACAAACATTGGGCCCATACCCACTACAAAAATTAAAATGGCTAATTTTTTGGGATAAATCATATTTTCAAAGGGAACCAATTTTTTCAAATTTTTTTGGAGAAGAAACTTATTTAGATTTAAATTTCCAATATTCTTTACAAAATTTCAGTAAATAAAAACTCAAAATTATTGTTCTTCCTTACCCAATCAATTATTCATTCATAGGTGATAACCAAGACATTTTTTTATTACTTAATTCTTCTCTTGAAACCAATAAATTATGAATGATCCTTGATGTGTTAGGAAATAAAACAAAAGCAACTGGGTCAACCATTTCTTATATTACATGGATTTTCCCACTCATTTTAGAACAAAAAATTGCACATGACACAAATTATAAACTAATAATCTATCAAATCTAGTAGAAGTAGAGTAAAATGGGGTCCTTAAAATGTTTATAGTTTATATTGTATTTGTTTGGGGGTCTATATAGAGCTAATGACTTTAAACTAAGTGCTTTTTGGGGAAAACTGGCTTCTACATTTATTTATTTATTTATTTTATTTTGGGTGTTTTTGTGTCTTTTAATTATGGGAACCCCCTTGAGGTTTTCAGTTTGATCTAATTTCTATTTTTTGTGATATTGAATAGCCAAATCATTTTAATATTTATCAATTAAATCCATTAATTTAATTTTAAAACCCCACCTTCAATCACCCCAAGGATTCTACATGTGATGTGAATCCAATTTGATCGATTACTTATTGATGGGTCATCAAATTAAAACCATGTGATTTTTTCCATGAATTAATTTCAAATCACATTCTACCCCTCTTTCTTCCAAATTATTAACTCTCTCTCCCCTTCTCTTTAAACACTGAGGGTAATGTTATACTATGTTGGGGGGAGTGAGAAGATGATATTTTATGATGAGGAAAATCATGTCATTATCATTAAATGTGTTTACATACATTGGGAATAATGAAGAATGAAAGTAAAATGATATTGACTTCCTTGATTATGATTTTAATGCATTTTTAATTTCATGATCATAGTTTTTGGAAATTTTAGTTGTCTAGTGTAATTTTTTCAATGATAGAATTTTCATCCTTTTAATAAAAATCCCATAATTCATGTCCGTTGTATTTTGGGTGTATGTTTGAGTTATTTTGTCCATTTAATCATAACATGGGGTTTTAGGTCACTTTAAGTTTAATTTTAGTATCCAAAAAATGAAAATAATGACCACATAGAGCAATGTTTTGTCCAATTATGTGGCTTTCAAAAGTTGGGGTAATGACTCCACAGTTTTATTGACCAGAGTTTGTATTTTCATCTCTATTGTAGAGAATTGAATTGAAAATATTTGTGGTGTTCTAAAGTTGGGGATAATGACTCCATTGTTATCTTTCCCAGAGTTAGTTTTCTCATCTCTATTGTGGTAAAAAAAGGGAAAATGGAAAAAAATGAAAAAATGGATACTCATGTTAAGGTTTAATTTGATTCCCACCTAGCACTTCTATTTGTTTCCCATTGAACTAGAAAATGGGTGCCTTGTCTTTTGAGATACACAACACATCGTCATGCTTAATTTAAATTGGATGAAATGTGGTGATGAATATGAATAAATGAATGAGCTTGGGGTTGGGATTTTATTGTGAACCTAGCCTTTGTGAAATTATTTTGATATATTTTATTATTTTTTGAAATTATGTATTTTGGTAAGAATTGTATGTTAAAATTATTTTGAAAAAGGGAATTAAATTTCATATTTTAGGGATTATTTATTCTCGGTACTAGAAAAAATACAGTTTGGGGGTGTGATTATACACTAAAATAGGATAATATTAATTGATCATGATTTAATATTCATGTGTTTAATTGTCCATAAACATCAATTTTATTGTATTTTATAAATTTAACTTCATTTCTAATCATATGTGCAATTTATGTTTGATGTTACAATTTGGGCCCAATAAATCTTATGTTTGAGGAAAAAATTATTTTGATTATTTAAATTTTAAATTTTGATATTTTATCAATAAATTTTATTGGAATATTTTGTCTTTTAGGATCAATGGATTAATCACAGGGGAAGATGGACATTTGTGTCCCTAAATATGAAAATTTCGAGACAAAACAGAATAGGCCTTAGGCCCATCAAATAAATGTAGAGCCCACATTTCAATCCCAATGAAGATAAAATTTTAA
Source organism: Viscum album (assembly GCA_963277665.1). Lineage (NCBI taxonomy): Eukaryota > Viridiplantae > Streptophyta > Magnoliopsida > Santalales > Viscaceae > Viscum > Viscum album. The sequence goes on from OY728127.1 coordinate 280,622,033, forward strand.
ATTTAGTCAAAGAATATTATAGTGATCATTTCATTCAAAAATTTATAGAGATAATTTTGATGTTTTTAAGAAGATAAAGGGAACCAAGATTCACATTTAATTTGGGGTAAATATTTGAAGTGCCATCAAATAAAACCATCGTTTAGAACATAAAATTTGATTTTCTAATCCAATTGGCATGAAATTGTTACAAATATTATATGAAACCTATAAAACTATATTTATATTATATGACCATTTGAGATTCAACCATCATGAATGACATTTGAACACCCAAAATGGGGATGAATCTGGAAGAAATTTTGCGGTCAACATTGAAAAGTCAAAATTCCTTTGATTTTACTCCCTCATTTTGAATCTCCTAATTATTTGAGAAGGAATTTATTATTAGGGTATCGAACCTAGGACCCAAAAATACCTATTTAAGGACCTAGTGTTGAAGGATTTTGGGATTCCCTTTTTATTCATTCAATTATAATTTCACTCTTTCATTTTGTAATCACATCGTAATTTTTTATCATGTAAGTTTTTCTATTATTTCATTTCTTAATAAAAGTTATTATTATTCAATTTTACTATTTATTCTTAATTTAATCTTTCATTTTACTTAAAATGTTGATACAATTGACTCAAGGTGTAAATTTATTCAAACACACAATTGTGAAATTCCTCACACAATAGTGGGATTTGTTTATGTTTTTCTTCTTCAATTCCATCTTTATAAGTCTACTTACCACTTCCATTGGTAGAATAGCATAAATGGAGGGATAAATCCCTTATGTGTTGATAAAAGGGAGTAGAAAGAGAATATATTTAATGTTATTTTATTATCTTAAATTATTATATCAGTTCATTATTTTAAGTGTTCCATTCGATGAGTTACTCTCGTTTTCATCTTAATAAACTTTAACGATGAAAAATTTTGAGTGATAGTATGACACAATTCCTTAGATTACTCATTAAAGTTGTCATCTAAGCTAAATTGGTGATTAGCCTTGGAATTTTGAAATTATTTAATTGGTGAATTATGTAGTGGATTATCTCATTTTGGGGATACATCTTAAATTAGTGATCTGAAATTTTATTGGAAAAGAAATTCATCCAATCCACCCTAAGTTATAAACAAGGATAAAATCATTATATTAAATTGAATTAAATTAAGTATTTAAAACTATTTAATAATCCCATCAATTCAAACCCAAGTTGGCTAATTAATATCAAAATCACTCACATAGAATGTTTGTTTCTTTAGGTTTTTTCTCAGGTCCCTATAGATTCAATAAACAAATTTGTACTACAAGATTTCACTTACACCATATAATTTGGAGAAATTTGGGCACAATCAGGTGGCCAAATCGAGATCAAGGATTCCCATTTATGTGTAATTATAGGTGAATACATCTTGATGATGCTTCAAGAAATAGGTATATACCATCTATCCAACAGCCTGAAGGCCTTCACATTTTTATTATGATAAAGCCCCCTTTTAAGGGAGGAAGGGGGGAACCCTGATAGAATTCATGGACCTAAAAAAAATAACACTTGATGGAATGAAATAGTAAAACCAGGATAACAACATCGATATACCCCTCCCCATCATTTGATCATGATGAAGGACTTCACCTTTGCAAGGTATTTCAGTAAAAAAGTGTCATTTTTCAAAGCACATGACCGATCCGATGGCTGATGCCATACCCTCTAAAACAATCAAATCTGTAAATATCTACAAATATGAACTACTAGCTATAAATCCTCCTCTAGGGCATATTCCCTAAATTCGAGACCATCTTCACTGATTTCCCACCTTTAGGATCAAACCATACAACCAAGAAACTTCTACCATTCATGAAATGAACTGCTCTTGTAGGAGTTCTGGTTGCAAGTTACACACATTCAGAAAATTCAAAAAAAAAGGAAATACAATCCCTAGAAGGACCAACACATCAATAATATGATGACCATCATAGAAAGAACCAATCCCTGTAGTAAAAACAAACAGCAACATTACACAAAACTATCTCTGATTCAAAACCTTCACAAAACAGAACAAACCAACCAGGGAATCCTAAGCCCTACCAACTTCTTCACCTTAGACGAAAAACCACTTCCAGATGAAGACTCCACCACACCTAGGACAAACTCTGAAACCATATACATAGTAGAAACAAACCACAACAAATGGAAAGAGGAAGACCAACGAGAAGTAGAGCCACACTGAAGAAGATGACGTCACGAAACCACCATACTCCCATCACCCATCAAAACAGATCCACAATGGGAGAAGATTTCCGTAAAATAAACAAGGAAGAACTCATTTCCACCATTGTGTGAGAAGACCGCAGATCCACCCAAATCCCATAGGTGAGACACACAACTGAAACTCTAGACCGTAGCAGACTGGTTCTTGACCATGGATTTCACAGCACTGGCATGGAAGTCGATCCCACCGAAGATCACGAGCCTTCAATGCCGCAACAACCCATTGTTGGCTACCACCCCCAACAAATCCACAGAACCCACAAACCCTCAAAAACAAAAATCAAGAACCTTTAGCGATGCGGAAATTTGGAATCAAACCTCGAAATCACCACAACAGGAGGAGCATTCCTCAATCTTGCTGAGAACCATGAGTAGAGCCACAACCGACTGAGAATTGGATGGTTGCGACATGGGAACCCTAGCACTGGGGGGAGATCCTTACTGGTGCATCCTCTTGCTATGTATGATTCATTTAATATACCAATTTTTTAATGGGAATATCTATACTGACCAGTTTGGTTTTTGATTCTTCCTCTATGCCCATATTTATCAATTAGAGTTCACAAATTGTGGTAGAGACACCATCCTTGAATGCTGGAGGAGTGTCTTTGATATTACAATACTCTTCCTAGTCCTTTTCCTCTTCCTCCATGATCGTGTTGGGGTAGATGAGTGATGAAGATAAATCTTTAGAGTTAGAAAAAATAATGATATTATAATATTTATAGGTAAAGATATCTCTATTCCTCAGCGGTGATATGAACATTCTTCTAGGTTCAGTTGATGACATCGAGGTCTACCGATTTCCTAAGCATAAAGTGAGGGAATTTTCACCTGACACATCACTTTTGATTGGAGGATCAAGGACCACTTCATTATCGTTGGGCTCAACTAACATGACTACTATCACGAGGGTCAATTATTACATTCTCAGCAATGAACTACCATTTTTTATATGGTTGATAGTTATCACATATTCATCAGCGATCACCATAAATGGGTTGGATGAGGTCATTTACAGACCATTTGGTATGGTAACCTAATAAACACCATTTGTCATGGGTTACATCCCTTATCTTCAATAAAATAAAACATCAATGTATTGAGCCTTAAAAGATTAAAACTAATATTTATCACCATATAATGTGTTACTTATCCCATTGACATAATACTAGATACTTTGTTCATATGTTGAAGGGGTTGTCGTATGTTGGTGTAACTAAGTCCATCCTTCTGGGAAATTTAATGATGTGTCCTATCAGATGACTAGGAATTTAAATTTGGATAGTAGGTCCCCAAATTGAATTCTGATCTTGATATGGCTATGGAGAATTTTTTTCTTTTGTCATACCCTTGAAGTATCATAGGAGAGAAAGATAGGTTCGATTCACTAAATCCCAACTGGTGAAGTGTTTAGATAAGAATGATATTGATCTATAAGATATTGTTGATGAATGTTTTATAGATATCAATGTCATCTAGGGTAATAGACACTTATAAGGGCCTGGCATGTCCTGGTTTCAGAGAATACTTATCTTGTTCTATAAAATATATAACAGCATGGAACTCCGAGGGTCTATCTATAAATGGTATACCATAATGGTAGTGAACTCAACTTTGAACTAATGAGGGACTAATAGGCCCTCTATAAGGGATTCTCAAATATCCCTTAACAAGTTAAGAGCATATAGTAATGAAAGATTCACTAGAACTATGGATAAATACTTCAGGATGTCATATTTTTTATTCAAATGTCTGCATATTCCAATAGAGAACTACTCCTTTGTAGAAAATTTAGAGGTTAAGGAACTTAGGGTATATGAGTTAGTTGGATGAATAAATGTTGAGTGCACCTTGGCTGTTATTTGATTATTTTATATTGTCCTTCCCACTTTTTTGGGATTATGGGACAATTTCACCCCTTCCAGTCGATATTCTTAAATAATTTTCTCTAAAAGAATCTTATTGAATTTATGTTAATTATTTATCTCTTACTAAAGTTGATGAATGGATTTTCTATGAAAGTCAACAACATAAAAATATCTAGAAGGGATTCAGAAAGATTATTGGGTTCGTCCACAATTAAATCTTTCCCTGGCCCCTCAGATTCTATAGTATCTACATGTGGATCTCTGATCTGTCATAAGAAACTCAGGTTCATAATCCTTATCTTAATTGGAAAATGGACCCATTAATTGATTTATTTTAATTGAACCAAATATTAATTTGTTTTGATGAGGATTACACCTGGTAGGAAAATTTCCATGTTACAATTTCGTGGGGGGTACCCGTTCTCTTGGGGATGGAGGCATGAAATTTGATAGAGTCATAACTAGCTTCATAATTTCTATAGGCCCATCCTCATGTAACTTATTTGTATTCCTATTGCTATTACATTTCTTGGAAGATTTAATTTTGGAGGAATACAGTGCCGATAAAGTTTGTTATATTATAGAAGAGGAAACTGAGGGTGTAGTTGGTTTATTTAACTATTCCCTAAGGATAACAAGAGTTTGTTTTTTCATGGTCATCACATCATTAAAATTTTATACACTCTTACTCATAACTTATTTCCATTCAAATTCTTCATTGGGAGTGGTGGTGGAATATCACACCACTTATATTGGTGGTTTACCTAGCTTCACTTTAGTGGAGTCAACCATGATTTGTAGGTTTTTTAAAAAAGAATTATTATATGGTGTGTCATAATGTTTATAAAAAGGGGTAATAATTTTGGAAATCATTGAGACCCACATGTTTAGTCCTCAAAGGATAATTAAATTTTAGTAGGTTATTTTCCATAACTGCTTTAAAGTATCTGGGAAATATATGATATCAGAAGGAATATAATTTATTATTTTATTCCTAAAATTAAGAGAGTTTAGGTTATCTTCACTCATTCCAATGGGGGTATTATTGTGGATGTTTCCATTCATTAGGTAGTTCCATGTGAGGTGGTTTAGGATTTAGATCTAGAGAAGCCATAAAGGCTAGTTTTGAGGTGATAATCACAATTTTTACTTTTCACATTCCCTTTCCCTAAGCTACTGATATTGTTTTGGATTTCTCTCTGGTTCACAAAATTAAATCTTCAAACCTCTATAGAACCATGACAATATCCCATAACCCACCCATATCCATTATTGGGATAATCGATGTTTTCCTCTCATTATAAAGGTTCTCATTTAGAAGACTCAACAAGTCCTATTAAGTGAGTTGTAGGTTCAAGGTCTTAGTCTAACCATTCCACCTAGAAATAAAATAGGATAACCTATTATTCTATAACTACTTGAATCTTAAGAGGATGAGTAATATCGTTTTATATAGTACAGTGTGGAATTGATAGAGTAATTGTTGGTGAAGATCTTCCCACCCCCTGATTGATCCTAATGGTAAAATAGTATACCAAATGAAGGCATTTCCCTCTAATTTATTCATGAAACACCTATGATTATTTGTCTCTTAATGTTTGAGGGTTCCCATCATGGGACCACACTAATACATAAAGTGCATCAGATTCTATTTTTTATCCCAAAATCCATTAAATATTGGGAATATAGTATTCCCAATGCTTGGAGGGTGAATAGTTTCATCCACCCATTTAGGGTATTAATGACTTTTCAGTTGTACTAGTGCACACCATACTTCCACACCTTTTAATCCAGAAACTAGTGTGCCGATGAGATGGAGAGGAATGAACAACTAGGAAGGAGATTGAATGAGAGAAATAATGTTTTGATCCAGCTTCAACAGATGTGAATTTACTCTTAATGGGTAACCTATAGGGGATGGCCTATGAGTATGTGTCTAACCAAGCTATGGTTGCATCCATAATGGAGGGAGATCTTAATATCTCACCACCATGGGGTCAAATTATATTGGTTTTTGGTTTCCCATATTTTTTAGGTGTTTTGATTCCACTTTGGTTTTTGCGAAGAATCATAATTTCTAAGGTACTTTGTATATCTGTTCAAGACTAGTCTCTTCTTGAAGAATATATCTCATAGGTATGTTTCCTTATAGTATCTCTTCATTGAGCATTCTAAACTCTTTTATCTCTTCCTTATAATGAGACAATAATTCCTTAAGTGTGATAAGTTCAAACTATTCAAGCGGTGGGTGAGATATAGAATCACCTTTACCCTTTTACTTGGAAGATTCTCATCAATGAGGTGGTAGTGAAGAATTTTCAGAAGTCACCAAATTTTTAGTGGGATTCTAGTTCATAGTATATACCCCTCCTTCGGTTATTTCTATATGGACTGAACTTTAGATATAAACAACCTCTTATTTTTCCCCTATACAAGATTCTTATTCTATTTTATCCACAAGGGTGGAACTAATGATTTTCAATGATGCATAATGGATTGTAGTAATCAAATTAATTTTGGAATGATAAGAGAGATGGTTACTCCAAATATGTCATCTGAAAGAACTGTGATATTCAGAAGTAGTTTTAGAAGTGAAAGATCATTTTATTCACCCAAAATAGGGTCTCATCTTCTTTTTTACCAATACCCTTGGAACTATCTAGAAAAGGGTCACCAAAATAGAATATCCTAATATTTTTTGAATGAATGTTTTGATGGAGTACATTGGGTCACAAAAGAGGAAAAATTGAGAGGATTATCTTTCTAGAACTCCTCCTAATCATGAAAAGGCTAACCTCTATTAGGGAGGAGGATGAGGTAGAAATAACTCCAAACTTATGGAATGGGGTTGTTACCGATCAACTAAAATGATGTTTTGGATGGGATGTATTGAGTTAAAATTCCCCCGTCACTATGGGGTTGAGCTGATCCATTTTTTTTTTGTGTCTATAGATTTTAAAGCTACACAATTAATCTAGCAGATCTTTATTCAAGAATTAGAATACCAGATCATATGATCTTGACATGAGATACTTTCTTTAAAATGAATTGTTTTTTGTTTTCTTATTGTCCTTATTTAACAATAATCCCACTCAACTATCTCAAATACCTCATGCAATATTTTTTCAATAGATCTATCGCATCTGGCCCGATGCTTTTGATATTTTTTGGGCTGATTCCTACTGGGCGTTTGATATTTCCTAAGAATAGTTTGCTTCTATTATCTAGATAGAAGTAATGATGTTTCATGAAATCAATTATAGTGGGCACTACAGATCATGGAGTAAGGTAAAATTCAATTTTTTATGCTCACCCCATCCCCTGATTCGGACAACAAATGGGCTATTGGAAATCGACTAGTATAGATTTCTTAACATGGTAATACATTCACATTTTACAGCCACCCACTAATTTCCCAATTTAAAGAATCACATATAAAGGAGGTAAACTAAGTCAATTTGAACATGTATTACCTCAATTACCTTGACATGATCTTCACATCTGTCATAAGGAAAGACTCTAGTACTCAGGTGATGAAGGATCATCCATATGTTCAGGTAAATTTCATGAAAAAATTTATCAAACAATATTTTTATAATTACATATTGAGGATTAGATAAGGGACAAAACATGACTAGTATATTTACTTCATCCCATTTTTCCCTCATAATTAATGTGTCCACTTCATCTTCTATAGAATATTCCTCTACCTAGTTTGACAAAAACATGTGTTTCCCAACTGATTTTTTATAAGCGGTGGGGTTATGAGGTATTTCCTCTACTATGTTATATGGAAGATGATCCAAGGGTGGTTTAGAGAGTGATTGTTTCCTTGGACTATGTTCTGATTGACAAAGGATATCACTTTTTAATGATAATGCATTGGGAATGACTGACCTCATCCTATGAAGTTCCCCATGATATGTGTTCTTTATGAAAGTTGATTTATCAAGGGGATGAACTTCTTGTTGAAATTTAATATTACAGTGGGGAGGACCTTTGGAGAAAATTCCATTATGAGGGATTACTCTCATGATCTGATGTTTGACTACAAAAATAATTTATATAGCATATAGCATATGGAGGACCTTCATGCTGGATGATAGAAAAGGGTATACCTTCTTCCCATTTGATATTATGACCATGAGGTGGTTTTTTTGGTACTCCTAAAGATAAGGATTCTCATGACCAATAATTTCATGACCATGAAGTTGGGCTTCTTGGTTGATATTATGGAGAGGAAATCCAAATTTGCTGGTAGAAATATCGCAAGGATTACCTTTATAACTGTGGCCTCTACTTCCGTAACATGGTAATGGATAAGCAGGATCTTGGGCCACCATTGATATATGTTTGATGTCCTTAAGAACTATAGACTTATGTAGAGTAGAATAATTGACATACATTAGGTTTTTAATTTTCCTTTTGTGATACTAATTTTTGGGTGATCTCCTTTGGTCTTCTGGATACATATGCAGTGGAAAAAGAATATCGTGCATGGTAGCTTCCCTAAGTGACAATCATGTTACTACCAGAATATGTTGATAGGATTCTCGAGTTTTATAAGTGATATATTTCTACCCTGGTGTGGCCACTTAAGGGGGCCACTGGTATCTAATTGTAATGGGTGTGTGTGTGATCCTATTATCTATTTATCATGGGATTTTTTGGATGACCCTTCTGTACAGGTGAAGGAACAAACATATTCTCCTGAGTGACCATATTATCATGTTTATGGGTTACTTCATATATGGAGGTAGAGTTGTTTTCTCAACTAGTCATTATTAATAATGTAATAATTATATCCTGGTAGACTTATGGAATGTGGGTAGGAATAGATTCCTTTACTTACATCATTTCCAAGATATAAAGGGTGAATTTTGTAGTTTGAATGAGAATATATGCCTATTTTATGGTTGGATCAGGGATGTATCCCTTCTTATATCCCCCATTTCATGTCCAGAAATGCTAGTAATCATTATGTGTGGGGGAAAAGACATGGGTGTGCCCCTGTTTTCTTTGAGGGAATTCCAACAGGTTTTTTTGGTTGCTGCCAAATCATATTGGCAGGACTGATGTGTATGAGTAGGAATATGGGTATTCACATAGGTTTTCACCATATATTGTGTATCTAATTATCTAGTAGAAATAAGAATGTGTGACTATTCCTATTTATTTTTTCATCACCCTCAATGGATTTTCCTAGGCACTTGGATCTGAGTGACCTAAGATGGAGCCCATATGGTGAAATACTCATCATTCTATGGTCTCAGCAATAAAAAAAATTATGGTGGTAGTTTCTAGAAGGATCCTTACATAAGGAATCATGTTCTATTGATATGGGGCCATTTCTGGCCTCTTGGTCCACTTTTTTAAGGTAAGGGAGGAACTTGTTGTTTTATTATGGATAAAGGATCAAGAAATGGATTGAGATAGAGAGGGGTTCCTCTTACTATTACATTACCAATCATCACTGAGTGGGAGGTTGGAGGGGATTAATATCTTAGAGGTTTATGTGTGTATCCTCCAAGGTTGGGATGGAACCATTTAGATAGTACCCCAAACCATTGTTCTCAAAACCCTATTTTGAAGATGTTGGGTTAGTGACAATATCCATTGGTTAGATGAGGATCCCACATGTGAATTAGTTGATATATATATTTGGGTTAGTTAGTAGGATTACATTTGATTCAATGGAGTTCTAGTGAATTTTCATGGAGGTATACATGGAAAACCTAGACAAGAAAACTCATAAAATAAATATCATAACAAATAAATACATGAGAAATAATTTTCTTAAAAAATAATTTTTAGACCTCGTTCATATTTTAGTGATAAAAAAGGGGCATGACATGTGGGTGAAATAGTCATGAAAGGATTCATATTAGGTTCACGATTTTTGTTTTTTACCCATTTTCATGAAAGAAAATTTCTAATGGGTTTTATTCATGGAACCATAATAACCCAATCACTCTCATATCCATGATAGCTCATGGGACTAATTTCAAATCGAATGATCTTATTGGGAAACTTATCCAATGATTATTAAAAAATCAAATTGGTTGAGAGGATGGGTGGTTGGGATCATCACACCCTTTTGGGGGGAATTATTTCCTACTTTAGGACTCTATTATAGATTTAATACATATTCATGAATATATTTCAAATCCCAAATAAGGAACTGGTAACCCCTATGTATTAAAAATAATGCAAAGACATGTGTTAATGGGAAACCATCTATATTTATAAGAGCTTGTCTATCTTTGTTACATTTATTAACTCATGATGCTAGTTTTGAGCCACATAGTTAGGTCCTCTAGAATTTATCATCATCTAGGGAGATTATAGTTGTTTAGAAATTGAGATTGGGATCATGATAGGGGCTTCCAACATATCCTTCATAGAGGAATCAAAATCCACATAGTTCAGTGCCACTAAATGGGACACGTCATACCTTTTAAGGACTTGTGACAAGGACTTGGACATTTAGTTTAACATCATATTGAAATGATGTCTATGTGGAAGATTCTTAGAAAAGGATGGTGTGGTACATACACAAAAATGGACCACAGTACCTAAAAGTGATATACCATCCTCGGTAGGGGGTATGATCTTACTAAAAATATAACCTAATAAGGACGGTGATGGAGGGACTCAGAAACAATATGTATCTTTGGGTGGGATATGAACCTACTGGTAATATGCTCTAGAGAATATTTGGGTGATTTTGGGTGTTGTGTTTGAGCCTCAGGGAGGATTTCTATGTATCCAATTTGGATAAGAATAAAATCACACATTGTTCAAAATTGTTGGGTCTTACACATACAAAGTAGGACCATGCAGTTTATTTATAGAGAATATGTACCTTTGATTGTTTATATCAAAAGTAATATGACCCTTTGAGGGGGTGTAACATGGGTGGGGCTTATACCTATAGGATTCCAACATGGTAGAGATTAGATCATGTTGATTACATGATAAAAAATAACCTCCAATCCAACATGAGTCACGGTCATTGTGAGAAAAAAGAGGAAGTGGAATATATGATAATACACAAAATCTCCTTCATCTTCTGGTGTAAAGGGTGAGGATATGGAGGGGGTAGATTCCCCAAAATAAAGACTCAAAGCTTACTTCAATAGGGATTCCCTATTCTCAATTTTAGAGAGGAAGAGAGAAGGATAGAACACTAGACCTCATAAAAGGTAAAAGCAAGTGGTTCCCCTAACTGTTTGAAATAGCGAGGTCCCTAGTACAAACTCTGTTGGGAAAAAAATACCTGAAGGTATCATTAAATCATTTTTGAGGTAATTGTGTTTGTTAACAAAGCGGACCTCCATGTTGATAGAGAAGACTACGATGTTAATTTTGTTTAGAAAGGATTATGACAAAGGAATGGATGATCTGGAGGCAGTACAAAAAGAAAAGATCTAAGGTGGCATCATTTTCCAGTGTTTGAAAAATTTTTGGGCCTCAAAATTGGAAAATGGGGAAACATGTTTTTGGAAAAGGAAGTTGCACGCAAGATCTATGGTGGTTTGGAATCTTGTTCACAAGGAAATTTTTGGTATTAGAAGGTCGAAAAATGGAAAAGGAATGAGGGATGTGGAAGATTGGATAAATATCACGAAAGGGGAGGTTGCATTAAATATTTGAACATTGGTGCGAAACATGAGGTTGCACGAAAGAAAATTGCATGCCTAAGGTGACGTCAAATGGGGTTTTGTGCGCCAGGCCTGATTTGCGGTCCGAATATCGAAAAATGGCAATGGAAGGATGTGCACGAAAGATTCAAGAAGGGTGCGAAAGAAGAGGTTGGTGCGAAAGAGATTTTTGCGACAAAAGCGACGTCAAGCGGGGTTTGGCGCACTCGAAGAGGAACTTGCGTGAACAAAGTGAAATATTCCATGTAGGGGTTAAGAATGCCTATAAATATGACATGACCCCCCTTATTCAAGAGAGCTCAACACTTAGAGAAAACTCGAGCACCAGATTGCGTAAGAATTTCCTGCAAAGGGAGTTGCATGAAAGATTTTGAGTTGCACGCAAGCTAAGAAAGTTTCACGTAATATTTGAGTTGCATAAAAGATTGAAGTTGCGTGAAAATGGGTTTTTGCGACAAAAGTTTAATCTTGCACGCAAGGAATTAAAGTTACACTCAAGGCATAGTAAGGGTTACACGAAAGATTTTAAGTTGCCCGGTACACTCGTTGCAAAGTGCGATTCATCTACATGTTAAATATTAACTTCAATAGAGCATCTATCAAGAGTTAAAGATGCATATTTAATTAGTGATAATGAAGAGACCTACAAGTCTATAAACTGTGAGTGGATCTTCTGAAGAAGCAGCGAGCACACTTTCGTTGGGAGAGCAGTGAGCTTTCATATAGCAAGTGGTTGTAAACCATAAGGGACGGTGAGTCTGCTTCGAACTTGTAAACAAAAGTGCACTTATAGTAGATTTGGTACATCAGAACATTGTCAGTGAATAATCCTTAAACGTAGCCCAGTGAGGGTGAACCAAGTAAAAATCACGGTGTCTCATGCATGATTTAATTTCTGTTTATACTTTTCTACAGGGAAGGGAGAGAAAAGAGTTTTTCTATACAGTGAAAAAAGATCAATATGGGTAGTTGTTTTAATCAGTCATACCCTGATTCACCCCCCTCTTAGGGTATGTAACCTATTAGTCCTAACAACCTCCAAGGATGGGGTCCTAATTATAGGGAGGATTCACAATTTTAAACACCTTGAGAATCTTACCAATTAGGTAGGATATGTGAGGGACTTATTTTTATGAGGTAATTCACAATTTAATGGGAGACATGTTGATGTATCCTATGCTCAGATCATGTAAATTTGCGGGCCTGGGTGGATGTTTTGAATTTTTTTCCTTCAAATAGGAGTCTAAAGGGGAGGGACATATCATTAGAGATGTAATGTAAAACCCTGGCCCCTGTAGACTAGAGTCGGTGCATTACTTGTGATATTGGCATGGTTATAAGGAATGAAAATACTAAAGGAACGATCAGTTTAGTAGTCTTGAAAAAACTAGACTCATATATATAACATAAATTACATTGAAATAGGTTACAAGATACAATACATAACAAAACTAAAAACTACAACCACATGAACTCAATAAATGAACTTATATTCATCACCTATTGAAGGTAAACAATGAAAGGGGTGAGCTCAAATGCTCAGTAAGGGTTAAAAATAGAGGAATCATGAATACAATAATAAGTGAATTGTAAACAATTTGACATAATCAATATGGCATGGTGAATAAATGAAAAACACACGCCATTAATAAACTAAGAATGAAACTGCATACATAGATTTTGTTATAGTGAAAACCTCATGGATAGTAATAACTGATAATGAATAAACAAAATTCTTATTAATTGGATGTCATGTATCTGGGACATGATACCACAATATCGTAAAAACGGTTTAGTTTTGTGGGAAGAAACCCGTCTGATTTTAGGAAACAAAATCAAAGTGTTTGTCGCCAAACTGATTTGTCTAATGAGACCTACCGATGAATCGAGGGGATATAGTGGGCCCCACACGCCACTTCATGTCCAAATAATTATTTATACATAGATTAAATACAAGATAAATATTCTCTTTCAATATCTGTATAGAGTAGATTATATAGATTCATCAATATTTCTATAATTAAAATAACTTCCCAAATAAACACCGTATGTAAAATGTTATACGGTTTAGAAAGAAAACATATCCATGATATGAGATTATGGATATTTAATATAAATATAATTTCAAATCAAAATTGATCTCAAATGGGTAGTAGGTACACCACATAGGGATTATTAGGTGCACCATACAAAGTTAGTCACAACAAAATAGTAGTTGAAACAAAGTCTCTTACCACAATGTAATCGGTCAAATCATATGACCAGAACATAATAAACTTCAAATTAATCATTTAATAACATTAATATAAAGAGAAAAATGTTATTATATATCAAATGTCAGTACACATATACCACATAGAAGAAATAAGTGGAAAATAATTAAAATCTCACAGAAATGAAAGTGAGATGAGAAACCCCTTACCTTTTGCTCAAGTGTGTTATTTATTTGTTTTAACGACCTGAATAATAAAATTTATCTTCATTAATTAATAAATCCACAACCTCCTATAAATTTAATTGATTTAGTATAACCATATTAGGTTCATTCATGGCCTTTTTATGGGTTTAAGAGGTTCAATTTTCTTGTTTTGGAAGCATTTTCTTCCTTAGTTTTCATGATTCGTTTACTTGTTTCCATGAATGGAAGTTAATTTCAAATGTGGTTAAACATCCAGAGTTGTTAATATATCTTATTAATTGAATTAAGGAGATATAAATTATTTTGGGTTATATACCATGATGATGATTCATTAGTTAAAAGTTTATTAAAAATATTTGGATTAACTTGTCCGTTTTGTTCATAATGAACTTGTTTTGTATTATTAACTTATATTATCAGTGTCTACGGATTCCAGAACATTAATGAGATTAAATACATATATTATTATCTAGTTTAACCATTAAAATGTTTTCATGACCAGTAAAGAAGGATAAAGTGAAGAAAGAAACTTCGTCGTCCACAAAGGTTATAAATTGGAACCACAAGAATGTTGATTTCGTTTATAAAAATAAAAGGGAGGGAGTAAGAATATTGATGATGGTTATTCCATTAACATGAAATAATTCCAGTATATAGATGATAATTTAGTTTATCATGGTCATTTTTATAGAGGAGGTGAGGATAGAAAAATAAAAGAGATGCACTTGAAAATAAAAGAAATGGTGAGAGATCCCTTATGAAAATTCAGCAGCCTAACAACGTTGCTTGAAATATCATAAAATGAAATGATGAGAGAAGAAGGGTATATCATCATATTGAAATAAAATTTACAGTAATAATAACACATAAAATCCAACCCCAATATAAGATAATAGATAATCAAATAGATAACATAAAGGAAGTGTTGAGTAAAAGAAGAGAATGAAGGATTCCCTTACCTTCTAGAGTAACTCCTAGATCTTGAAGGATGTGACCTTGGGGGCTTAAGGAAACCTTGGGAGGACTCCTAGGGACGTAATAACACTAGATCTTAGAGGATATTGAGTTTGGAATGAAATAAAATGAAGGGGGGCGAGTGGGTATTTATAGTAATTAAGAGAGAGTTTTTTATTAATTAAAAGGGACACATCGTTAGTGGTTTTCGCAAAACCATGGGCTTGCCCATGGTATTTGCCCATGGTTTAAGAAAATTGGGACACCTAATTTCATAATATACTTTACACAAGTATACCAGACCTTTATATTAATAATTACATCATTATGATGTCATTAAACAACAGAAAACTCAAATCTGTATTTTTACAATTCACGAAAAATTAAAGTATCTTAAAAAAATCCCAAAAATTCACCCTAACCATTTTTCGATGTGTAGAAATCAAAAATGAATTACATTTTTTGAAACTAATTTTATATGTATTTTTAATTTAATTTTTAAATAAAATCAAAGTTAATTCGAAAAATAACAATTTAAATGTATAATTAGTTTTGTATTACATTGAAAAAATAATTAACTTTTCATTTTCTTATTACATTAAGAAAATAAAATATTATCATTATTTACTATTTATAAGGGTCATATTACTTTTAGTATTAGTATTCATAAGCGTATGTTACTAGTCATCAAAAAATCATGTTGGTTCTATCAGACTCCAAATGACATACTGGTCACAACTCTAGATGACCATTTTTCAAAATTCAAAACATAGAAGTGGAAAATTTATGTTTAATGGATAGATTTTAACTTTATCCTATACTGTTATGATTCAAAAAATACATAGTTCTTCATGAAATATAGGATATATAATGAACATAATGTATTTAAGAAGAACATACCAAAAAATGTTTGGGGTGTTATATTATTCCCTCCTTCAGAAATTGCGTGCTCAAAATTTTGTGTATAAATCCCACCAAAAAGATGTGGATGGTTCTTCTTCATAACATCCTCAGGTTCCCATGTTTCTTACTCCATATTTTGGTTTCTACAAAGAACCTTTACTAGATGATTTGTCCGATTTCTCAATACCTACACCCTTGTGTCAAGAATCCCGATAGGCTTTTTATAGTATGACAAATCAAGTTCCAGTTATATTTCTTCATATGTGAGTACATGCGTTGGGTCTGGAATGTATTTATTTAACAATGACACGTGGAACACATCAGGAAATCTGGAGATATTTGGAAGCATCGCTAAATGGTAAGCTACAAATATGATTCTTTCTAGAAATTCAAATGGTCCGATGGACCTGGGGCTCAGTTTCCCTTTCTTACCGAACCTTAGGACACCCTTCCATGGAGATACTTTCAGAAAGAGATGATCTCCCAATTAGAATTCCAAATCGTTCCTCTGGTTGTTAGCATAAATCTTCTTCCTACTTTGGGCTGGTTTAATATGGGCTTGTATTGTATTCACCTTTTTCATGGTCTCTTCAATAAATTCTGGGCCTATAAGTCTACTCTCACCAACTTCATCCCAACAAGTTGGAGTTCAAAATCTCTTTCCATATAATGTTCCATGTGCAACCCTTTGAATAATGTAATGGAAACTGTTGTTGTATGAAAATTTCACCAAAGGCAAGTATTGATCACACATACCTTGTAAGTCAAGAGATCATGACCTCAACATATCTTCTAGAGTTTGAATAGTCCTTTCAGACTGTCTGTCAGTTTGGGGGTGATAACCAGTACTCATACAAAGATCAGTATTCAAAGCCTTCTGGAGACTTTTCCAGAATTTTGATGTAAATCAGGGATCTTGATCGGATAAAATGGATAGAGGTGCACCATGAATTTTTAAAACTTCATTAATATATAGTATTTTCAGGTGCTCAAGTGGTAAATACTCTCTTATAGGAAGGAAATGTGCTGATTTTCTGAGATGATCAACAATTACCCATATTGAATTGTTCCTTCTAGGTGTCCTCGGTAGTCTAGTGATAAAATCCATCATAATGTTATCCCGCTTCCACATAGGAGTAGGTAGAGGTTTCATCACTCCATTGGGATGTTTTCTCTCTACCTTCACTTGTTGACAAACTAGATACCTTGACATGTAGTCAGTAATTTCCCAGTTTGTATTATCCCACCAAATATATTCCTTTAAGTCCTGATACATCTTTGTGCTACCCAGGTGTACAGAGAAATTTGACCTATGAGCACCATCTAATAGTTCCCTTTTTAGCTTAGATATTGATGGAACACATAACCTCTTCCCAAATTTCAGAACTCCTTCTTCATACACGAAGTCAGCTAGTCTCCCATCCTAGACAACATTCATTTTCTTGTGAGGAATCTCACCATTAGATTGAGAGATTTTTATATTCTCTAATAAATATGGTTTAACAATCATTTGAAAGAGAAAAGATGTTTCCTCTTCCTTAATAATTCCCATATCCATATTTAGTAGATCCAAAAATATAGGATCTTTCTCAATCCTCATTTGACTTAGAATTCCATGATCCTTCCTACATAATGCATCTGCCACCTTATTTTCTTTTCCTAGGTGGTAGTGTATTGAAAAATCGTAATCTTTTAGTAACTAGAGCCATCAACTTTTCCTCATGTTGAGTTATTTTTGTGTAAACATGTATTTCAAAATCTTTTGGTCCGTATAAATCTCACATCTTTCTCCGTAGAGATAATGTCTCCATATTTTTAGAGAAAAGATTACAGCTGTTAACTCAAGATCATGAGTTGGATAATTTTTTTCATTGGTCTTCAACTGTCTTGAAGCATAAGAAATAACTTTATTGTTTTTCATAAGGACCAAACCCAACCCATTCTTTGATGCATCACTGTATATCACAAATACATCACTTCCAGATGGAAGAGTCAAAATTGGAGAATTGACCAGTCTTCTTTTCAATTATTTGAAGCATTCCATACATTATTTTTTCCACACAAACTTAACTCCTTTATTTGTGAGCTTGGTTAGCGGGTTAGCCAGTCGGGAAAAATTCTGAACGAAACACCGATAGTAACCTACTAATCCAATAAAACCACATACCTCAGTTATGTTTGTTGGCATGAGCCAATCATGGATTGCCTTTGCTTTCACAGGATAAACTAGGATTCCATCCTTAGAGACAATATGGCCTTGAAAAGAAATTGATTGAAGCCAGAATTCGCACTTTCTAAACTTCCCATATAATTTATTTCTTCTAAGAGAACTCAAAATAACCCGCAAGTGATTATCAAGGTATTCATGGATTTTTGAGTATATGAGGATATAATTGATGAATACCACAAAAAGTTATCAAGATATTCCTTGAAGAATCTATTCATTATATCCATGAAAACAGAGGGTGCATTTTTCAGTCCAAAAGGCATCACTGTAAACTCGTAATGCCCATACCTGGTCCGAAATGCAGTCTTAGGAATATCTTCCTTCCTGACACAAAAATGATGATATCTGGATCGAAGGTCAATCTTCGAAAAATATCGAGCTCTATAAATTTGATCAAATAAATCATCAATTAGGGCCATAGGATACTTATTCTTTATTGTAATAACATTGATTTCCCTGTAATCAATGCAAAGCCCCATAGATCCATCTTTCTTCTTGACAAAGAGGATAGGGGCTCCCCATGGAGAAACACTAGGTCAAATAAATCCTTTTCAATCAAATCATCTAGTTGTTTCTTTAGATCTACTAATTCCACATTGTCCATTCTATATGGAGTATTTTATATAAGTCTTGCATCAGGAATTAAATCAATATAGAACTCAACTTCCCGCTCTAAAGGATGTAAAGGTAAATCCTCTGGAAATACATCAATGTACTCTTGCACTATGTGAACATATTCAATTTGAATATTTATTTCCTTGCCCATGGATATTGTTTTATCTTCCTCTATAAGTATTGAATTTAGCAGAGCTACTGGGGGTGGTTCTAGATAAGAATCAAGTGGCAAAGTTTCTTCCCTAAAGACAAGGGATTCTACACAATTTTCAAAAATTGTAACTTCTTTTTTCTTACAATAGATCTTCGCATCATAATTTGACAGCCAATTCATACTGAGAATTATATCAAATTCAGTCATCGGTATGACGATAAGGTTATCAACTAATGCACGTTTTGGTGTCTGGAGGGGGACTAGTTGACATGCCTTTGTTGTAATGATACATCCCATGAGAGTTTTGACCGACAACTTCTTTATTAAATCAAATTGGATATATCTATTTATCA
Organism: Viscum album; assembly: GCA_963277665.1. Classification (NCBI taxonomy): domain Eukaryota; kingdom Viridiplantae; phylum Streptophyta; class Magnoliopsida; order Santalales; family Viscaceae; genus Viscum; species Viscum album. Next base: position 280,641,452 of record OY728127.1, read on the forward strand.
TGGAAAAAAGGGAAGATATAAATGAATGTAATGATCCAGAATCAAGTAATTTGTTGTCTATGTTTGAGGAAACAATTAAAGTACCTACCACCACGTCATTAGGAATTTCAACCTCCACGGTTGTAATCGCACAAGCTCTCCCTTGTTCTCTTGGCTTTTTCTGAGACATGTTTCCTGGGTTCTTAGGAAACTCATTTGCATAGTGTCCCATCTCTCTACAATTATAGCATTGAATATCATTGAATTATTTCTTCCCCTTGAATTCATCAAATCGATGACCCTTTTCTCCGCAGTTATAACAGTCTCCCATGCCTTTCAAGCATTTCCTGAGAAGATTCTTTCCACGGTTCTCACATAATGGGAATAGCTTTGTTCCCTTTCTCTTCATTGGTGCCTCTCCTTTTCCTTTTTTATCAGAGTACTGCTTCTTATCTTGGTTCCATTTGAAAATATTTGATCTAAAAAATTCCTTCTCTATTTTTATGGAACTTGATAAGATTTCATCATATGAGGAAAATGATTGAGAAGCCAGTTCCCTTCAATGAATTTGCTTAATACCTTGAAAGAAATAATCAATCTTGTATACTGAGTCATTTACGTAATCTATGGCATACCTAGCCATCCTTGTGAAAGTAGCCTCATACTCTGCAACACTATCTTTTTCCATTTGTTTTAAGTTGATAAATTTCCTCTTAATTTATGTTCATTGCTCAAGAGGGAAATATTTTTCATAGAATATTTCTTTAAAATTACTCCATTACATATCATCTATTTCATATTCCTCTGTGTTATTCTAAGTCAAGGACCACCATTTATTAGCGTCACCCTTGAGACAATATACAGCCAGTACTACCTTTTCATTTTCATTGCATCTTAATGCCATAAATATCTTTTCAAGGGACTTGATCCATTGCTCAGAAACCACTGGGTTAGTAGCCCTGCTAAAATATGGGGGCTTCTGCCACATGAAACATTCCTACATAGGTGTGGAAGGGATATTTGTTACAACCTGAGTAAGTTGTCCTAATATGGTCATGATCTGATTTGATTCAATATTGACTGTGTTGACTTGCTCAGTAGGGGGATCCCTACCTTTCCCACGAGTATTGATTCCACTTCTTCCGTTAGACGCCATTTCTAAATAATGGGATACACTAGATTAGTTTATGAATCTTAAATATAAAATAATTCAACATAGATTGAAATTATATGCATATCTAATCTTATAAACTTGGTTTCTCTGAGGAAAAGTTTACATTAAACTCCTTCATAATGGATTGTAATTAAAATGTGAATTATCCGAAGCATATCCCTCGGGAGTGTTGTAACCAAGAGTGCAGCAAGGACCGTTGTTGTGCAATAGTTCCCGTTCGAGTCTGGCTCAAAGTAGTGTTTTCTGGTTTTACCCCTAGATACACTTATGCCAAAGCCGCCTCTACCTGCTCGTATCCAGACATGGATGCATTTCTTAAAATATCCACATAATCCATTCCTTACCAAAACAATAGGAAATTCTTGTAAATTTATCCTCAAATACTACCTTAGGGATTTTTTCTCTATTATACATTTTCTACTCTAGTTTCCAAGTTTTCTACTAAACTTCCTCTAATACCAACTATAGCACCCAAACCCCTCTAGACTGGAGCCGGTGCATTACTTGTGATATTGGCATGGTTAGAAGGAATGAAAATGTAGAAGGAATGATTAGTTTAGTAGTCTTAAAGAAACTAGATACATAGATGTAACACAAATTACATTGAAATAGGTTACAAGATACAATACCTAACAAAACTAAAAACTGTAGCCACATGAACTCAATAAATGAACTTCTCTTCATCACCTGTTGAAGGTAAACAATGAAAGGGGTAAGATTAAACGCTCAGTAAGGGTTACAAATATCAGAATCATGAATACAATAATAAGTGAATTGTAAACAATTTGACATAATCAATATGGCATGGTGAATAAATGAAAAACTCATGCCATTAATAAACTAAGAATGAAACTACATACATAGATTTTGTTATAGTGAAAACCTCATGGATAGTAATAACTGACAATGAATAAACAAAATTATTATTAATTGGAAATCATGTATATAGAACATGATACCATAATATCATAAAAATGGTTTAGTTCTGTGGGTAGAAACCTGTCTTATTTTTGGAAACAAACTCAAAGGGTTTGTCGCTAAACTGATTTGTCTGATGAGACCTACCGATGCATCGAGGGGATATAGCGGGCCCCACACGCCACTACATGTCCAAAGAATTATTATGACCAGAACATAATAACCCTCAAATGAATAATTGAATAACATGAATATAAATATAATCATGTTATTATATATCAAATGGAACTACACATATACCACATTCAAGAAATAAGTGGCGAATAATGAAAATCTCACAAAAATGAAAGTGAGATGAAAAACTCCTTAACTTTTGCTCGAGTGTGTTCTTAGTTTGTTTTAATGACCTGAATAATAAAATTTAGTTTCATTAATTAATAAATCCAGAACATCCTATACATTTAATTGATTTAGTATAACCTTATTAGGTTCATTCATGACATTTTTATGGGTTTAAGAGGTTCAATTTTCTTGTTTTGGTAGCATTTTCTTCCTTAGTTTTCATGATTTGTTTACTTGTTTTCATGAATGGAAGTTCATTTCAAATGTGGTTAAACATATGGAATTGTAAATATATCTTATTAATTACATTAAGGAGATACAAATTATTTTGGGTTATATACCATGACGATGATTCATTAGTTAAAAGTTTTTTCCAAATAATTGGATTAACTTGGCCGTTTTGTTCATAATGAACTTGTTTTGTATTATTATCTTATATTATGAGTGTATTCGGATTAAATAAAATTAATGAGATTAAATAAATATATTATTATCTAGTTCAACCATTAAAATGGTTTCATGACCCGTAATGAAGGAGAAAGTGAAGAAAGAAACTCCGTCGTCTACAAAGGTTATAAATTGGAACCTCATGGATGTTGATATCATTTATAAAAATAAAGGGAGGGAGTAAGAATATTGATGGTGGTTCTTCCATTAACATGAAATAATTCTAGTATATAAATGATACTTGAGTTTATCATGGTCATTTTGATAGATGATGTGAGGATAGAAAAATAAAAGAGATTCACTTGAAATTAAAAGAAAAGATGAGAGATCCCTTATGAAAATTTGGCAGCCTAACGACATCATTTAAAATTTTATAAATTGAAATGATGAGAGAATAAGGATATCTCATCACATTGAAATAAAAAGGACAGTAATAAGAACGATTAAAATCAAACCCCAACATATGATAATAGAATATCAAATTGATAACATAAAGGAAGTGTCGACTAAAAGAAGAGAATGAATGATTCCCTTACCTTGTAGAGTAACTCCTAGATCATGAAGGATGTGACATTGGGGGATTAATGAAACCTTGGGAGGACTCATAGGGAGGTTATACCACCAGATCATTGAGGATATTGAGTTTGTAATGAAATAAAACTAAGGGGGGTGAGTGGGTATTTATAGTAATTAAGAGAGTTTTTTATTAATTAAAAGGGACACCTCGTTAGTGGTTTTCACAAAACCATGGGATTTACAATGGTATTTGATCATGGTTTAAGACACTTAGGACACCTCATGTCATAAGATACTATACACAAGTCTACAAACCCTTTATATTAATAATTACATCATTATGATGTCATTAAACTACCGAAAACTTAAATCTTTATTTTTACTATTCACGAAAAATTCAAGTATTTTAGAAAAATCCCAAAAAATTCACCCCAACCATTTTTTGATGTATAGAAATCCAAAATGAACTCCATTTTTTGAAAATAATTTTCTATGTATTTTTAATTTAATTTTTAAATAAAATCAAAGTTAATTTGAAAAATAACAATTTAAAGATATAATTAGTTTTGTATTACATTGAAAAATTAATTAACTTATCATTATCTAATTACCTTAAGAAAATAAAATAATATCATTATTTACTATTTATAAGGGTTATATTACTATTCATATTACAATTCAAAAGGGTATGTTACTATTCATCAAAAAATCAAGTTGGTTCTATCAGACTGCAAATGACTTACTAGTCACAACTCTAGATGATCATTTTTCAAAATTCAAAACATAGAAGTGGAAAATTTATGTTTAATGGATAGCTTATAACTTTATCCTATAATTTTCTGATTCAAAAAATACGTAGTGCTTCATGAAATATAGGCTATCTGATGAATAGAAAGTATTTAAGAGGAACATACCGTAAAATGTTTGGGGTGTTATATATCAAATGAGGGTTCATATGGTGATTCAAGCAGGTGATACATGTGAGAGTTGGAGGCTACCTCACCTAGGTGATACCTTGGTGAGTTGGATTTGGCTTCACCTAGGTGATACCTAGGTGTGCTTGGAGGCTACTAGTTCACCCATATGTTACTTGGATGAATTTTGAGGCACTTAATTCAATTATTACTTGGGAGAGTGAGGAAGAAAATAAATACGGATAACCAAACATGGTAAAAACCTTTCTTAGACCTTTAAGGGCCTCCTTATATACCCTTGGTAGGGTATCACACAATTCCTAATCTTGGATAGGGGACTTAAACCTAGTACATATGAACTAGAGGGAAGTTTCTCCTCACATATGACTTTTTGTGTTTTAGACATTGTGTGAAGTATTATCCCTAGACTATTGTTAATTATCTCTTATTATAAAGCGTAGAGAGATAATTGGAGAGTTTTGAGGAATTTGGTGAAGGACTAGGGTGAAAAAAGGTTTGAACTATCTTCTCCTCTTCTTGTCATGTCAAATGAATGACCCAATGTTCCTATTTATAAGTGATGTCAATACCCTGAGAGAAGGATGCGGATCACATAGGTCACTCATGGTGGTCATTGTGAAGTTTTGACCTATGAGAGGAGTTTTCCATGAACATTGGACATGGAAAAGATTCCATTGGTTGAACATATGGGAAAGTGGTTTTTTTTCACCTTTTAGGGATTTTCCAACTCCATATACTTAGGATAATTTTCTTTGAAAATTTTCACCCTCAAGTAAAAATGGTAGTGTAAAAAAATCATCATAGGATGATCCATGTAGAGGTAAAAATAGTCATATTGTTTAAATAAGTAGAAGGAAACCAATAAAATATATTGGAAAACACTACATAAGTTGATGTTGAAACTTTAACTAACCAAACAATCTTTTCAAAAACAATATCATAATCACCATTAGGGGGTTGATAATTCTGAAGGTATCTAGTGCATGTACCAACATACTAAGGGTCACTATAAATCCGTTACAAGAGGGGCTACATAGTCATCATCAAGGTCCATCCCTCTGTAAGATCCACATGACTTATCATAAGTGAAAATACACCGTAGTATAGGTATAATTCCACCCACAAGTTATATTAGAAAACATCATATATGTTTTTTTTGAAATTTTTAACAGTGAAAAACTTTATCTTAAGTGATTTCAATCACAAGGAAAACATGTATGTTAAGTGAATTATATGTGAAAAATATGATTCATGTACATGACCTCTTACTATTTGGTGGAGATATAAATACGCATAAATCACAAATCCAAAATTCAAGTGTGTCACACTAGGTGAAATCTTACAATTGTAAATGTGAAAACAAAGAATAATAATCCTAGATCCCTATAACCTAGACTGTCCATCCATAAAAAGGTGTTCACGATGCACCAGTCTAAGGTTCATCACATGCTCTGACACATTCCTATATCACATTTCTACCATATTCCCAAATATAAATACAAAATAAAAAGAACTCATACCAATGTTTAACATCCCACCACCCTAGACCACTATACAATTTCCTAGACCAACTTTCTCCGTGAGACCTCTGGTGTGCCTCCATATATGCCAGAGGCTGTTGACTAGTAGTGGGGGTCTAGGGTGGTAACATGGGGAGACTATACCCATATAAAAGAGTGATAAATAAAAATATTAACCAAAAAATATATATAATAACCAGTTATAGTACACATATGAAAATAATAGAAGCATGATAACAAATGGAACACCATATCATATAGTTAAACATACACACGACCATGCCATTTATAACAACTGATCACCCACTAGTCCAATTACATGTAAAAATAAAATAAAATATTAAAAAATACTAAAGATCTTCTTCCATAACTAAGCCTAACCTCATCCTATACTCTAATTCTATCTGAGCTATCCCACTTAATCATATAGTTTGATTCCTCTTCCCTACCTAGAACTATGATTCGTGATGTTTTCTTGAGTAACCAAATTTTTTTCTCGGGGAAGGGTGTGAGTACAACTCAGTAGGGAACCACCAATAGGGTTACAAAAATAACCAATAAAGAAGTGTATGCACATGTGATATGATCAGCTAAAAAAGTAAATATAGTGTTAAAGCATAAATAATTAACCACCATTGATCCTAGAGATCTAATGTGACACCCAAGATCGAATATAACATATTTAGAAAGTGTTAGAGTGTCTATGAGAGTGTGATATACCATTACACATAGTATCAGTCTCAAAAATTTAATCTTTGGTAATAACCTAGGCATTCCATAAGTAATAGTTATAAGCACCGATTCTTAGGGGGTAATCTATGCCAATCTAGATCGACCTCATTGGTCGAATAACATGTGTCATGGGAATTAAGGTAGCTTAAGAAATAAAGTCTATTCCCAGATAACCACCCACAAAATCTATACACTAGGGGAAAATGGATTTTTGTGACGGGTTATTTGTGATGGGAGCATCAACCCATCACAAATAATTGGTTATTTGCGACGGGACTTGGGGTCCCATCGTAAAAAGTTAGGCACGGTTTAGTGTAGTTTTCATGCCAAATCGTGGGAAGGGTTTTGCAATGGGACCCGTCACAAAAACCCGGTAAATACTTTTGCAATGAGATGTTGTCGAGTCGCAAAAAGTGTGTCGACTGGTCACTATTTTTGACAGATCCTGTCGCAAATACCCTTTTAACCACCGACAGTAATTAATGCGACTGCAGGTATTTACGATGGGTCCTGTTGCAAATAGTACTATTTGCGACGAGTATCCCGTCACAAATAGTACCATCGCAACTAATCTAACCTATATATACCCGATAAATTTTTCCTTCATTCCCCTCAATTCCTACTTTCCCTCTCTCTAAACTCTAATTTTAGAGAGAAAATTTTTATGAGTTAGTTTTTTTAAGAAGTTGTGAAGCCGTTTACACCTATAAGAGATCAAGTTTAAAGGTATTTATGTTTTATTTAATTCAGTATTTATTTCAATTTCTTTATATTAATTTTAATTATTGTTTACTGGTTATAATTAAATAAGATTTAAATTATTTTGTCATCAGCATTTATTTATTTTAATAAATTGAAATTATTAGTACTGATTCTTAGTAATTATTAGTAATTAATAATTATTAATGATAATCAGTAATGTATATAAATAATTAGAAGTAATTAGTAATTAGTAGCTGTAATTTGTAGTAATTAATAGTAGTTAATGTTAATTAGTAGTAATTGGGGGTAATTATTAATAATTAGTGGTAAATAGTAATAATTAGTGTTAAAGAGTAATAAGTGGGAAAATAGAAATAATTAAGAAAAACAAGTAATAAATATTTACGAGTAGTAATTAATATTTAGAATTAGTAATAGATAATAATAATTAGTAATAAATACTAATAATTAGTAATAAATTGAAATAATTAGTAATAATTAGTAATATATAATAGTAAATAATAGTAATAAATAGAAATAATTAGGAATAAATAGTAATAAATAGTAATAAATAGTAATAATTGGTAATAAGTAGTAATAATTAGTAATAATTTGTAATAAATAGTAATAAATTGTATGAAATATAAATAAATAGTAATGATAAATAGTAATAAATAGTAATAAATAGTAATAAATTGTAATAAATAGTAATAAATAATAATAAATAGTAATAAATAGTTATAATTAGTAATAAAAAGAAATAATTAGTAATAATTAGTAATAATTAGTAATAATTAGTAATATATAGTAATAATTAGTAATAAATAGAAATAAATAGTAATAAATAGTAATAAATAGTAATAAATAGTAATAAATAGTAATAAATAGTAATAAATAGTAATAATTAGTAACAAATAGTTATAATTAGAAATAAATAGTAATAAATAGTAATAAATAGAAATAAATAGTAATAAATAGTAATAAATTGTAATAAATAGTAATAAATAGTAATAAATAGTAATAAATAGTAATAATTATTAATAATTAGTAATAAATAGTAATAATTTCTAATAATTAGAATTTATTACTAATTATTACTAATTATAACCATTTATTACTAATTATTACTAATTATTAATAATTATTACTAATTATTACTAATTATTACTCATTATTACTAATTATTACTAATTATTACTAATTATTACTAATTATTATTAATTATTACTAATTATAACTAATTAATACTATTTATTACTATTTATCACTAATTATTACTATTTATTTTTAATTATTACTAATTATTACTAATTATTACTAATCATTACTAATTATTACCAATTATTACTAATTATTACTATTTATTTCTATTAATTAATATTCATTACTATTCATTACTATTTATTACTATTTATTACTAATTATTACAAATTATAACTATTTATTTCTATTTATTACTATTTATTACTAATTATTTCTATTTATTACTATTTATTCATATTTATTACTATTAATACTATTTATTATTAATTATTACTATATGCTATTAATTATTACTAATTATTACTATTTATTACTATTTATTACTATTTTTTACAAATTATTACAAATTATTACTTTTTATTACTAATTATTACTATTTGTTACTATTTATTACCAATTATTTCTGTTTATTATTATTATTTATTATTATTTATTACTAATTATTATTAATTATTACTATTTATTAATAATTATTACTAATTATTGGTATTTATTACTAATTGAAAATATTTATTACTATTTTTTCCTAATTGTTACTATTTTTTCCTAATTACTAATATTTTTTTCCTAAATATTACTATTTTTTCCTAATTATTATTTTTTCCAAATTATTACAATTTACAGCTAATTGTTACTATTTACCGCTAATTATTACTAATTACCCATAATTATTACTAATTAGCGTTAATTAGTTTTAATTACTACAAATTACAGCTACTAATTACTAATTACCGCTAATTATTTATATACATTACTTATTATCGTTAATAATTATTAATTACTACTAATTACTAAGAATTAGTACCAATAATTTCAATTTGTTATTACAAATAAATACTGACGACAAAACAATTTAAATCTAATTTAATTACTACTAATAAACAATAATTTAAATTCATATAAAAAATGAAATAAATACTAAACTAAATAAAACATAAATACCTTTAAACTTGATCTCTTATAGGTGTAGACGTCTTCACATCTTCTTCGAAAAAAACTAACTCCGAAAAATTTTCACTCTAAAATTAGAGTTTAGAGAGAGAGAGAAAGTAGAAATTGAGGGGAAGGAAGGAAAAAACGGATGTGGGTATATATAGGTTAGATAAGTTGCGATGGTATTATTTGCGATGGGATACCCGTCACAAATACTTTCGGCCGCATTAATTACTATTGGCGGTTAAATGGGTATTTGCGACAGGACCCATCGCAAATAGTGACTTATCGACACACTTTTTTGCGACGGCACAACATCATGTCGCAAATAGTATTTACCACCGCTGGACATTTGCGACGGGTCCTGTAGCAAATACCCTTCCCGCGGTTTTGAACGCAAGCCGCTCTAAACCGTGCCTAACTTTTTACGACGGGACCCCAAGTCCTGTCACAAATAACTAATTATTTGCGATGGGTTGATACTCCCGTCGCAAAAATCCATTTTTCCCGTAGTGTATCCTTGACATTCTATATAGACACAAAGTATGATCACAGGGAACCAGTAAATAAATACATATAGACTCGTAGACTAATTCCCAAGTAACCACCCATGAAATCCACATAGACAAATAATCCAATACCCAGACAAGCACATAGATAATCCACATAGACTTGAATGCGAATCCTAGATAACAACCAAGGCATTCCACATGGTCCTGATGGTTGAATCTTGGATAACCATACAATAATTCAAAATATATAAATTTGGAGGATAGATAATCCTACCCAGTACATCTCATATAATACATCTCATAGGGGCTGATCGACCTCCCAGACTTATCCCACATAATCAAGGTTTTCCTCTTGAGTATAAGACCCAACCTTGTCATTACAACCAAATTAGGCACACTTAATCGGTTTGAGTTCTAAGGTGACACCTGAATAATCACTCCCCATTCCCACACTAACCCTCTATAGAGTCAATAGAATACCGAGTCACCATTCAAGGACCCATAGTTCACCTCACAACATAGTCACCCTATATGGGGTTTGTTATCCTTTTATCGTCTCCTGGGTTTAAGACCATCACTTAGAGGAAAAAACATCCCTTGACATCCTCATAATCTTTTCAGCACCTTACTAGCCTCATAAGGGAAGCCTGATTGACATCACTCGTAAGGGATGGTATAATTCCCATCTCACTTCTTAAGGTTATCCTACACCAGTCCCCAAACACCCAACCTATCCACGATCTACCTAGGGTAAACCCACCAAGGTACTCACATACCAATGGGGGTGTAACACTTTTACCACTCTCAATTCAACTACCTAATGACTCTAAGGCATATCATAGTTACCTAATGGCCAACCTAATCCAATTATCATATTCCTTCACACAACACTAGTCACAAGGTCTTGGGAATTGACTCCGAGGTCCTCTATATAAATTCATTTTCTTTAATTTATACACCTTGAGGGGTTAATTTATCACATGGAATTCATTTATAGTCACCACCATAGCCATCAATGGTCGAGGCATCAATGAGTTTCAGTGGTCTATCATGGCCCTTGAAACATACATTTTATCCATAAGGCCTCTTCTTTTAAAAATACAATTCATTTAATTTAAAATGTTAATCACCCTTTGTGGTGAGACCACATTTCACATGAAAACATAAATGAAATTTAATTACTAAATGGTTGTGCTCAAGGGACCACCGCCCTTATATAGAGGTATTCCTCTTATATGATAACCCATCTAACCCCACTCAAGCTCATCCAAGTATCACATCAAATCCCAAATACTTATCTCATGGTAAGACATCAAATAATTAATTATTCAAAAAAAAATCACCTTACAATTAATTAATTATTTAATTCAATTAGAAATAATTCTTAAAAACTCACTTGGTGACCTCATCACACTGAGAAAATGAACAACCACCCATAGAAGGTCCATGAAATAATCCTAACACCATCTTATAAAATATCCCTAACAACCAACACCAATTTAATCACTAAATTAATTTAATTCAATAAAAACCCTATAAAATCCACAGTGTGAGATACTTTCATTGAAACAGTGACTAAAAACATGAAAAAATAATTTTAGGATGTCCTCTAGCTACACCCAATAATATCCCTATCATCAATCGATGATTTCACTATGATATAGTATAATTTTTACAAGAACTCTAGTTGAAATCAGCTCAATCAAAACATGAATAAGGGGAAGGAAGGAAGAAGGGTGAAATTGAGGATCAATCACCTTAACTGTCTAAGAAGACCATCGAAACATCCCCAAAATGATGGGGATCGAAGTAGAAAAAGGTGAAGGGATCATCCCTAGTTCGGTCATGCACAAAGGAGAAGAGATGGGAAAAAATAATGAGGGGATATTTTAGTTATTTTCCCTTATTTAATGAAATTCATCTTGATACATGGTTTGGACACATGGTTTTGCAAACAATGCACCAAGCATGAAAAACACTCCTGAAAATGAATTATATGTTTTTAAGATATATTTGAAACTATTCACCAAATATACACCACACCCCTATAAAAATACACCTCACATAGCTTCCATGAACTAGAAACACCCACACACTCAGGGTACTGGATAGTTTTTTCCACACTATGCACACTAGACCATGAACTAGGGTAAAGACACTTCAACAAATATAACTCCAACATAGAGATCTGGAGATTCACCTAAGTACCCGAGACACATCGGGAACCTAAATCCATAACAAAAAAAATTTAACAAGGGTTATTAAACCCTTGGAATTAAAATATGAATGTCAATTCACAAAAGGAACCTTTCTTCAGAATCCCAAAAATTCAAATTCTCACTAAAATCCACATCTTATAAGGTATCCAGGTTTTACATGGGCTATCTAAATATTCACCATATATGGTATAACATGAGATGAAAATGTTACCAAAGTGTTTGTGGGGATATATAATTCCATTTATAATATTTTAATAAAAACATATCATACTTATGTGTTCCACATGAAAACATAAATCAATTTTCAAGAGTTAAAATGATATAGACCCACAAAAACAAAATTGGTTACATGATGGTGTAATGATGCATAATAGGTTGATGAATCACATAGATACTAGAAATTAAAGGGAACATTTTATATTGTACATTTAAGATCATAATAAACATTTATTAAAGGATTATAGATCATTGATATTAGAAAAATGATAGAAGAAACAACATAGAATCATCGAGGATAGGAAGAAAGAAATTTGAAATGTTTTACATTTAACATCATAAGGTGTGGTATTAAGAAACAAAAATCTTATAATCATGAAAAAATATAAATCCTCTGAACAAAGAGGCTAAAATAAATGGATAAAGTTAGAAATTGATTATATTAGAAGAATAAGAGAGAGAAAATAAATAAGGGAAATAAAAATAAAATAGAACAAGGGTTTGGAAAGAACCTGTAACGTTGATTCCAATGCACTTTGGAATCAACCTAAAAATTCACGAATATTCAATTAATACTTAACAATTTATTGATTCATAAATTAATTCATGTTTATTTTGAAAATATTATTCATTTATTATCAACTTATTATTCAATTATCAGTTCTCAAGTATATGTGTAATGATTGCCGAGTTGTTTGTATCATAGTTCTAACATTGCAACAGTAAGGCAGTATCAATTAATGGTGTTTATTCTATGGTTCATATGTTCTATAGGGTTCATATCTAAGGTTCATGGAATTAATTTAGTATAAAGTATCAGTAGTTATGTCAATACTCATAATAAATTTAAATAGTATAGCGTTTCTAGGTAAACTTATCCTTTTATGTAATTAAAGTAACTATGATATTTCAACTATATTATTCATAATATCATGAATAATTTATAATTAAAAAATCTTAAAAATGTCTTAATATATAATTAAAATTATCATTGTGATAGAAAACCATTTTCAAAACCACAAGATATTAGTAGTGATGAAAAACATCATCGCTCACATAGGTGGTATAAACCAACCAGAGAGTGAGTGATATTTTTAAGAATAAAGTTAAGAGAAGAAAAATAATATAAAATTAATTAGTATAGTATCATTATTTTAAAATTATAATACAGTAATATTTTTACTAGAAGTTATCATGTGGTTTAGGAAGTGCTATAAGGGAATGAAAATTAAAAAAACATAACGGGAAAATATACCTTTTCTAGAGACGCTTCCTTAGAATACTCCTTCAAATCTAAATGGTTGGTCTTTCGGTTCGATCAATTAATTCATAGAAAGGTAAGAGATGTTAGTGTAATGATTTTGGAAGATCCCAGTCTAATAAAGACATTTAATAGTGAAAAGAAATGAGTTGAAGTGAGAGTGTAGTTATAGGTGAATAATATTGAGTATTTTGTTATTTTAGCTCAAGACTATGAATAATAATGATTCTTTTGACTGATATATTGTTTTTTGTATTTTTTTTCAAATTCCAACTCTTCCAAAAACATATTTCAACATTGGAATATTTCATTTAATGTAACTAATCACAAATATTATTTTATTAGAATAAAATATAATTTATATTTTTGGAAATTAATTTTTTGGTTTGGAAATTAATTTACTTATTTTTAAATATAATCATTAAATCCATTTTAGGTTGTTCAATTTTTTTTTTATAAATTATAGAGTTAATTTAAAATCATTATGAGGTCATAAAACTAATGGTTTATATAAAAATAATATTTTTACTATAAAAAAAATCATATTTTTAATAAATATATAAAAATACACACCAAGAAATTTTTTAGGTGACGATTCCAAAAATAAAATTCATTTTTGTCAAAATAAGTTTTTGAATTAAAAATTAAGATTTTTTAGATATGTTGAATTTCACTTTATTAAAAATGTACTTATACTTTTTATTTTTCTAAATTTTATATTTATTTTATAGATTTATAATATTTATATTTACTTATTTAAGTAATTTTAAATATAATTTACAAGTTAATTTACTATTGTAATTGTCAATTTAATTTTACAACTCATTAGATTACTATTTCTAATGGTCATGTTACTCTTTCAACGATTATATAGGTTTTATACATCCTATAAAGATCTCTTATATTCATAATTGAATTTAATTTATCATAATGTTCAATATTATTCCTTTTTAAAATACCAATAATATAAAAAATGTTTATTTTTTATTTTGTGGTGTGTTGTTTTCGACCAGGATAATTCTAGGGGAAAATGATTTTCCATAATATCAAACTCTTTTCATATAAATTTTTTATGTGTTCATTGTTCAATTTTACTATTTATGGAGTATATTTATTCTCCACATGAAACATTCTATATTGGAGAAATAAAATATTGTTGGGTTTTATTCTAGGGTGCATGTGAATTATTTATACTATACTTCACACTAATATATAATAATAAGAAAATTTCATATAGAAAAATATTGGGTTGTTACCTTCTCCCCACTTCATAAATTTCATCCTCAAAATTTTATTTCAAACTCTAAGATAAAATTTTTTAAGGGTAATTCTATTTTATTACCTCACCAGGTTCCCTTATTGTCTCATTATACTTATAGTTTCACGAAAGTGCATTGATAAAGTGAGTTTTCATGTTACATCATGTAATAGCCTGAGTTTTGGGTGAAGTATTTTGGGACTGAGGGTGGACCAAAATTCTGTAATAAGATATGTTTAATGTGTTAGAGGGGTTGAAGAAGGTTCAAATATTAGATTCAAGAAGGTAGCTTAGGTGTGAGGCTCTGTATTTTGATGATGGAAGGAACCAAGTGCCTGGTTGGTTAGTATCGAGTTCTCATGGTAGCAAAAGGGAGCAGGTGGCATTAAGAGTTCTACCAGACACCCGGTGGACTCAAGGTGTGTACCTGATGGCCAATGGGTACCTGATGGTAGGTGATCAGGCACACGGTTGATGTATGCATTGTTTTTTTTAATTTTTGAGATTAATGTATTAATTAATTAAATGTCTATAAAAATAAAACATAATTAAGGGAAACACTCACTTATTCCAAGAAGTGGGGAAATCAATCTTCACATATCTTCATTATCTATTTCCTTTTAGTATAATATACATGTTTCTCATCCCTTTTTCAAGATGTTAGTATACTGGGGTCATAAAAGTTAAAGCTTTTTGTCCATTATTGTCTATTTATAGTTTCACCATTGATGAAAGGATTATCAAATAACACATCTATTTTAGTGTTGGTATCAGGGCACCCAGAAGAAGCCGGTGGGCTGGGGATTTAAAAACCATTGATGACTAGAGTGAAAAAATGTGTTGTCTCTATCGATCCAAGATCTAGTATGGTCTAAGGATCTCATGTGAGTTTAAATAGAGCATCTGAAATAAAACTGAACTCTTAACTTGTTAGAAATGAAGAGATCTCGACTACAGCTAGTCGTTGGTGGTGGTCGCTAGAAGGATCTGAAGACAAACCCATCAAGATCATCCACACACACTCCAAGGACTTATGTGCTTTCCATTTGTCAAAACATGGGTTCTATCATGGACCACTGATGAATCCTTCGAGGTAGCGACGATCACCTCGATCTCTTTCCTTCAATCCATCAAATGAATTCATAGATCGACATTGAGATAGATAATTTATCTCTCTTGAAGGTGAGAGGAGAGACAATCTCTCATTATTTTGTAATGAACAGTTTAATAGAAATGATCTCTCTCCCTGCTTATATAGTAGATTTATCAATTACCCGAATAAGGTTCCTCGACCCCTGGAATTAAATCATCCACTAAATTAGAAATAATTAATTATTATGAACTAAAATAGGTTATAAATATTATTTATATTTTATCATATACTTATAATTTATATTAAATACATTAAATGAAAAAATAGAGTCATTTAATTTGACTTGTAGTTCATGTTAATAGTAAATGAACATGGAATATTTAAATAATATTCTTTCGTATTATATTATTCTTCATATTTACTTAAATACTTGTAAATAATTTTAATAAATAAATTTAACCCAATTATTATTCACCTGAATAATAATGAATTTATTTATTTATTTGTGATCAATATAACTGGACAACTCTCTAAAAACGTTGTGGGGCCTACCATTCCCTATATACATATTCACCAGAATAAGGAATATTATTGAATATGTTATTATGTGTGACTCTCTAGGCCCTTTTCTCAATAGTAGTGAGTAGTATTCGCAGACCAAGAGTAGAGTCAAGAAACCCATCATAACCCCTATGGAGATAAAGAATATTCATAACAACAACAACCCACCTATGAACACACATTGTGTAATAAAATATCTTTGTATTTAGATATCCCATAAACCAGATGAACACTTGTATCATCTTCCTTTATTTCATTATTTTTTTTATCTAAATAGATATATTTACCTTTCACTATCTTAACGATGGATTTATGAAGGTACTACCATCATGATCAACTAGGCTCAAGATATATTACTTCCTCAACTCATAATAAACACATTATATCTTGATCATCAATCCAATGTTATACTGCCAATGATGCACCCAAAATAAGATACATCTCTACAATTTCATTATTATGGTTTTTTCCTTGAATCAGAGTATTCTATTATATGGAACACATTGATAATGATCTCAAGTCAGGAGACTAATAACATTTTTATAGATAGGAACAACCAATGACACCTTAAACATGTGGTGTTTCTATTGTAAGGTCTTTAGTCATGATCTCACTGACCATTGATCACTAATTTCCAAGTTAATTAGAATAAGTCTCAATGCTTATGATCCCCCAATAATTGATATTCAAACATCAACTGTTTCAAGTCAGTATGATGTCGTTAGAACATATGAAATATATTTAAGGTTAATTCCATGATATCCTGAGGATCTTATTATAGCCTGGGATCTAATATAAACTTTTTATATGAAAAATAATCTATGTAAATTACCATTTAAATAGTTGACAAAGAAATTTTTACAATATAATGGTAAGAGTATGTCATGCATATATCACTGTATATATTAAATTGTACTCAAAAGAACAGTTTAGTTGGCAATAGGTCACCCACTATTAAAACAATCCTACTTGCACTAGATCCAACTTTATAACCATGGTTATTAACTCTCATATGATCAATATTGAGTTTCTTCTGAGTTATGGATTTATTTACTGGGTATTCCACATTTTCACTATGCGGATATTTTTCCTTGTGTGACATCACCTCCTTGAGTAAAACTACTCAAGATATGTAAATGCCAAGTATATTCCCCGTTTTTCAACTATCAAAAATTGAAATATTGGATATTACTAGTAATATAAATATCATCACGATACAAATTTACTTGGTGCGATTCTAGAAACTGGAAATAATCATTGCATATTTTACCCTTATTCTTTAGCAACCTTAGAAGATTCAACAAAATTGATATTTATAGATATATCTACCACTAGATTTTATAATATTTTATTTTTCATTTACTTAGCCTAAGAATGATATTAGATGAAATTGACTTATGGAAGACTAGTTTGTGTCCCATCAATAACTATTATCCCTTTATATCCACACACTAGGTACATATCATTTGTACTTTCTCAAGTACAATCACATAATTTTGACTAATTCCCTTAATGTTCTCCTGGATATAACTGATATTTTTATACTATAGAGTTTTTCTGGAAATATAATTTCTTTTACATATCCTGGAATATGTGATTAATCCATCATAGAATCATATAGAAGTCAACTCATAACATTAATATCCTCCTATACCTATTCACGTCTCCTTGTAGAGATATATTCATTTTGAAACTGGAAATAACTCCCTCTCAAATAGTTCCTAAATTTATTTTTCAATACTATGTTAGTATATAAAGGATTGAATTGTTCTAAAAAATTGTTAGATCTACCTCAGTAGATCGTATTCCCTAGAACATAGATTGATACTTTAAGTCATTCTCTAGAGTATTTATTTTATTCTAGTCTTAACTAACTATATTAGAAATAAATTTTTTCCAAATGTTACCAAACATATCATACTTGTAAAACAATGATGATCCCATTAATCTCTGGTAGATACTTAGAAAAAAATCCTTCCAAATGAATGCTCTAAGATCTTGATTCTTACATTAATTCTAAATTGGATTTGAGTAATTGTACCCTTTATTGGAATTCTGTGATGTCACCAACACTTTCTAGTTTCTTCATATAGAAACCTTATATGATTTTTGGTATTGACATAAAAAACTCAATAATATGATCATAGAAATTAGTTATGATGAGTAAAATTGTAATGGATTTAGGAATAACGACTTGGTATAACCAATCGATCCTTATTACACTATAAAAAATGGGTCATTCATGATGGGTTTTTAGTGTCCTAGTATTGGTTTAAACCACTACCTAATAATTTTGTGGTGGTTTCGAGAATTGCTGCATATTGCACGATTACTAGTCATTTAGCGACGATTTGTGTTATTTATCCGCATGTTATTAAGTGTTGTTTTTGGATCATTTAACAATGATTTTTTTTAATAAGCAGTGGTTCATTAATTTACAAAATGAATATATATAAAATAAATTTAACCACCGCTAAGAATTTAGTGGAGGTTCCTTGCAACCCCCGTGAAATACATTCAATATTATATGTTTAGTAGTGATTACTACAAACCACTGCTAAATTTGTTTTATTTGTTTAAAATAATTAATAAAAAAATATAAAAATAAAAACACTAAACTGATATAAACTAAGACATAAAAATATTATAACCCCATCATTCATATATCACACATTCACAGTAATACACATATAACCATTTCCAAATGACCTAAGTATGAGTCACCCCATACATTTACCAATACCTTGGTTAGAATATATACATATAAAACATTTCCAACAAAAACCCATTCCCAATATATGTCCATGTCACAACCTCAACTGATTTTATCTGCCTCCACATCTCATAAACTGAAACTGAGTACGTCATCTCATCTGCTCTAATAAAAAATGGAAACAAAAATTTAAACTAAACATAATAAACCAGAATTATAGTAGAATAATTAATAAAATTTTAACATACCATTGAAACTAAGAACTGTCATGACTACCTTCTGAAGAATTTCATGGATCTGAAATTTCAACCTCTTTCCTACTACTGGTATATGCCACTTATAATGAAAACTAGAAAATTTAGGAAAAGAAATGCATAAGAGAAAAGACACAGAATATATTCAAAATGATGAACATAAAATTTTTTATTTTGTAAATCAAAAAGAATACATTTTAACATAAAACAAATAATATATAATGAAAAACACTTTTAAAATAGAAACATACCTATTTAAGATAAGATTCAACACTTGAAACTGAAAAGGGATAAGTAAATATTCTAATTAATTTTTAAAGTGATGTGTGGTGTACTCAAAATTTATTCAATTTTTTAAAGATTTTGTAATCAGAGAAAGTCATATAATTCGAAAAAACTAAGAGGTAACTTTACCATGATTTCAAATCAATAGGAGGTACTTTTCTATGGTTTGACCATTCCATGCATGTTTTAGTGTTTTAAAATACAGAAAACGTGTTTATGGATGTAATTGGAAAACTGTTATTCAGAATGATTTTCCTTCCATTACAACATTTCACAATTTAATATAAGGTATTGTTCCCATGAATTTAAGACAATATATTGTATTTTTCCTAGTTTTGACCATTCCATGCATGTTTTAGTGTTTTAAAAAACAAAAAACATGTTTATGACCATAACGATCGAACCATCACTGAGAATGATGTGTCATTAGTTCTTAATTTTCACATTTATATCTACAGTGGTTTTATCCTGATTTCAAGACAATTTGATGTTGTTTTTCTGGTTTTGAACATTCCATTCACATTTTTGTGTTTTAAAACACTAAAAATTCAATTACTAGCATAATTGGAAAACCATCACTTGAAATGATGTGCCATCACTTCCTAAATTTCAACAATAAATCTATGATCATTGTACCTTGATTTTAGGACAATCTAACATTGTTTCTATAGTTTTTACTCCTTTACACTTGTTTTTAATGGCCTTTATACCTTTCATAACTATTTACTGAGTAATTCTAATTAGACCACATGTTGGATTGATGCGTTGTCTATGAATACACTTCAAAAGCAACTAAGAGGTAGTAATACCTTGACTTCAGGAAAATCCAACTTCATTTTCTTAGGTTTGACAATTTCACGCATGTTTTAGGGTTTTAAAACACTAAAAATGTGTTTATAGCCGTAATATGAAAATTTTCATTCTAAATTACATGTCGTTTGTTCCTTAATTTGAAAATTAAATCTATGGTTGTTTTCTCTTGATTTTAGGACAATCTGATGTCATTTGTCTAGTTTTTACCATACTATGTACATTATAGTGTTTTAAAACACTAAAAACACGTTTACGACCATAACGGGAAAACTGTTATTCAGAATGATGTGCTATTAGTTTCTACATTTTGAAATTAATTCTATGGAAAATTTTCCTTGATTTTAGGAAAATATGATACTATATTCCTAGCATTGACCGTTCCACACATGTTTTAGTGTTTTAAAACACCAAAAATTCATTTATGGCCTTAATAGGCAAAACATCGCTCATAATGATATGTCATTGGTTACTACATTTCACAATTAAATCTATGGTCATTTTCCCTAGATTTTTAGACAATTCGGCATCGTTTCCCTAGATTTGACCCCATAGTACTTGGTTTTAAAGGCTCTTGTACCTTTCATAATTGTTTATCGAGTAATTATGATCACACCATACAACGGATTGATATATTGTCTGTGCGTAAACATAAAAAACAACTAAGTAGTGTTTTGCATTGATTTCAAGACAATCTGACGATGTTTTCTTTGTTTTGGATGTTTCACGCATGTTTTAGTGTTTTAAAACATTAAAAACATGTTTACTAACTTGATGGAAAAACCATAATTCAGAATATTATGTCTTAAGTTCCTACTTTTGAAAAATAAATCTACGGTCATTATACCATGATTTCAGGATAATCCAACATCGTTTTTCCGGTTTTGACTGTTCCACACACGTTTTAGTGTTTTAAAACCTTAAAAAAGAATTTATGACCATAATAGAAAAAATTTTATTCAAAATGATGTGAATTACATTAATATATTTAAAAATTAAATATATGGTAAATTTTCATTGATTTTAGGAAAATCTGACATTGTTTTCTCAGTTTTGACCATCACATGCACGTTTTAGTGTTTTAAAACTCTAAAAATGTGTTTACAAACATAATGGGAGAACCATCATTTGGAATGATGTTTCATAAGTTCCTATATTTAAAAATTAAATCTATGGTCATTGTCACCTAATTTTAAGACAATATGACTTTTTTATTCTTGGTGTTGACCATTCCATGCATGTTTTAGTGTTTTAAAACACTAAAAACACATTTATAGCCATAATAGGAAAACCATTACTCAGAGTGACATGCCATTGGTTCCTACATTTCAAAATTAAATATATAGTCATTTTCCATTAATTTTAGCACAATACGATTTTATTTCTTGGGTTTTGACCCCCTTACACTTGTTTCTAATATCTTTTGTGCCTTTCATAAGTGTTTACTGAGTAATTACACTCACCCCACACATCAGATTAATGTTTTTTCTGTGTATACACATAAAAAACTAGTTAGTGGTTTTCCATTTATTTTAGGACTATGTGACATTGTTTTCTTCATTTTGACCATTTCATGCATTTTTTGTGTTATAAAACACTAAAAATGCATTTATGACCATAACGGGAAAACTGTAATTTGGAATGACGTGTTGTCCGTTACTATATTTGAAAATCAAATATATGATCATTTTCCTCTAATTTCTGGACAATCCAACATTATTTTTCATGTTTTGAAAATTCCATGCTTTTTTTAGTGTTTTAGATCACTAAAAACATGTTTATGAAAGTAACAAACAAAACAACATTCGGAATGACGTTCTCTTAGTTCCAACATTTTTCATTTAAATCAATGAAAAAATTTCCTTGATTTTAGGAAAATAAAACACCTTTTTACTAGTTTTTACCCCCAAAACTTGTTTTTAAAGGGGGTTTTTACCTTTCATAAGTGTTTATGGAGTGAAAATCGAGAAAATAAGATCATATTATTTTAAAACTTATAGATAATGATAATTAATTTATTTTTGATGTGTTGGAATCAACCACTTGTAATTCAGACACAAGATGTGGTCATTATAACTTGAAATACATTTTTTATATATAAAAGTGTCATTTTAGTTTTTTATGGATTTTGTGTGTGTTTTTTGCAAAGTGCATGGGTGTGAAATGGTTCTAGGGACATCCAAATGAAAAAAACATATAGAAATAAATAACATAACACTTTATAAGTATATTACAAAATTTACTCATGTCTTTTAAATTAGTTATCAAGAAATATCAAATTAATATTTCTTTCACTTAAGTATCAAAGACCTCTTTTTTTCTAAGCTATAGAAATATGCCTCCAATTTTTATAATTAACAGGAAATCTCACTAGATCACAAGCAAGCTGCCCAAAAACTTTCCCATATATTCTCATATCTTCACTAGTAGGAATTCCTACATTTCCAACGGTTAAGGTATATTAAATATATAAATAATGTAAAACTAAAATATTTTTACAAAAAAAAATGAAAAAATAAAACAATGTATATATGTACGAAACACATATCATTGAGAACTTGTAATATAATTTCATGACCAATTTATACATTCAATTATCTTAATATTTGTTATCTTTCTTGTTATCAACCTCCAATGTTACATGTCCTTCATTTTCACCCTATCTTTCAAGTTGTACCATGCCATTATTTTTTGGAAATAACTATTCAATATTTTTTGGTTGATGAAGTTAACTATAAAAAAGAACCAATTTATCTTCATTGCTCATATCATATAAGTCTCTCTACTTTAAGTGTACAAAACACCCCAACCTTCATGTATTTCATCCACATAACAAAATATCTTCTCTTATGAAGCCAAGATAAATAGATCACGCTCTGCACACTCACCAATATCGATCAAGTGAGGGAAGTGGATATAAGTAAAATTTAATGAATATTTCTTTATACCCCTATAAATTTTTAGATTCTTTAATTTTAATAAGAGAATAGAAAACTGACCATGATAGTTTATGTTAATTATATCAATCAGCTTCCCATAGTATCCCAAGTCAGAAAATGTAAATACATCACTATTTTATGTTTTCAAGTCTTCTTCCTGATAAATTGTATGAAAACTTAACCCATGAATATTGTAGGCATTGAATCTCTTGGCCCACCTTAGAGGACCTCGAGCCAAAAACTTCGAATCATTTAATATTTCAGTTCGATTATGAACATTCATTATCTTGAAAAAAAGATATAATCTATGAATTTTAACATATAAAAAATTACTACATTTCAATAATATGAATATGAATATATAGTTACATGATGGGTGAACCATTCAACATGCTCATTATTAACAATTTTTGTTAATTCCAGCTCATTTGAAGCTTAACCCATTTGTTAGCTCTTTGTTTGAAATCATTATTTTTAAATAAATTAATCTTCAATAACACTATTGAGTAACACATATCTATGTGATTCTACCAAATCTAATTTAGTCAGTGTAAAATTTGACCCCTTTCAAATTGTCCATACAATAGTTGGAAACACCGATGACTGATTTTCAGAACTAGAATAAGTGGAGATGTCATCAACACGTCCCAAAAGATTAAATATAGTCTCAATCCCATCCTAATACCTAGAATAAAAGGTCAAAAACTCTTCACCTATGTAACCTTAAGAAATAGTGCCTTCTGGTTTATCTTTAGTCCTCACATATTATTTCAAATGACTTAAGTACTTGATGAAAAAAGAAGAAACATATTAAGAAAATTTACACACTAATTTTGATAAAATTGAACTGATCAATGAAAATAAATAAAATATCAACATTCCTATCAATTTGATACATCCATTAATAGTGTATATTTCCACCAAGTTTAACTTCTTTAACCAAATGAATAGTCAAATGAATCATTACTTTGAAGAATGAAGGGGGAAATAACATCTCCAAATGAGATAGTGTCAAAAAATTATTTGTTTTGTTTATCAAGATTGATTGGATTTAATGTTTTCCACATAACTTTATAAAAAAGGTACAAAACTAAACTAAAAACAAAGTTACTTTTTTAGGTAAGGTATTATGAAAATCTAATAAAGACAACTGATCCATCAAAATATTTGAGTCATGACTATTCAATCCATGCAACTTTCTATTTTTCAAGTCAATTCAACTTGATATGTTACATGAGTATCCATACGGAACTTTTACATTCTTTAATGTTTGGAGGAATATTCCTTTCAAATGATTTTCATTGTAAAAATAGCCGAAGGATACTTTTCATTCTCATTTTCCCATAAACGATGCTTTATATTCATTGACACCAAATCCATATGAGCATTAAGGTGATCCTTCAATTTACCCTGCTCATTATGCACTATAAAAATTACATTGTCACATATGTTATTTTCAATATATATCACATAAAGATAATTATGTATAAAATTATACTCCAAATAAAGAAGTTTGAAAAATATGCTATTTTATTTCCATTGTTGTGTTCCAGCTTTTTCGGAGACTATACCTCTTACCCATTCCCCCTTCTTTAAACTAATAACATTTTACAAATTATTCAGTGACATTCATTATTTTTCCCAAGACTTCTAAACTATATAACACCGTCGATGATATTATAATTTCAATATATCAATTAAATTGTGTCTTTTTAAACATGAATTTCTGAGAAGAAGTAAGAAATTGATGATGACACATAAAATGCAATTTTTTGCTATGAGGTAATCCTTGAGGTTCAAAATCAAAATTACAAATTGGAAAAGCCAAACTAGTATGAGTGTTCTAACCAGATAAATTTTCAAGTATAATAAATTCACTAATTATACACATTAATGAATCATGCATTTTGAATATTTTCTTGTTGAAGCGTCATATGTTTCCATGCCATTATCCCATAATTCAAGAAATTATTTGATTAGAGGTTGAAGGTATACATCAATGTAATTTTCATGAATTTTATTTCCTGGAATAATCATTGAAATAATGAAATATGTCTTATTCATACACATCTATAGAGTTAGATTATAGGGGATTAAAACAATAGGAAAAATTCTACAATCAGTACTTAAAGTACCAAAATGATAAAAACCATCAGAATAAAATCCCAAACTTATATTATTAGGATCTGAGGAAAAATATGGATATAGTGATTAAAACATATTCTATAATATTGAATCTTTTGGATGTCTCATCAAGCCATCATTACTATCCTAATAATTCCAATTCTTTTAATCTATAGTGTTAGAATACATGAATAATCATTGCAAATGTGGTTTTAGTGTAAAGTAACTTAATACCTTTGTAGGAGTTTTCTTCTTAGGGTTTCATTGATTTAAACTCTCACTATTGTTCATTGAATTTCATATTCTTGTATAACATATTGCAAATTATTCTTTATCAGAGTATTCTTCCCAGTAAAGCATGCAATCATTAGGGAATGTATGTATCTTTCTATAATCAAGTCCAAGTTTTTTGATGACTCTCTTCATCTAATAGAATGATGTAGGGATCTTATCTTCTCTAAATTCATCATGATGAAACTCTAAAGTCATGGAAATTTATTTTTCATTAATTCCACATAGACACTTGATATGATACAACTTAAGTTATAAAGATAAATTCATATACATGGAACACCCTTTACACAATTCCTTCTTTACATCTTTAAATAATTCATAAAAATCATTTTTTTGGTCATTGATGTTATGAGAAATATTAACTTGATCAAGATCAACTGAAGGGTATGTTTATCTATTTAAATCTTTGAAATTTTATTTTGAAAAATCAAATACTTCATATAACAAAACTTTAACTAAATTCTCCTCTATTGGGTCACTGTGTATTTCATTGATAGTATTTTCATTGTTTTTAATTTCTATAATGTTTGATTCACTATAAAAAATATTATATACATATCGATCATGAAATTGTTTCAATATAAAATGCTCATATACTTTGTTTCTATTCAACCATCACTTTAATTGAAAATCAGGAGGCAAACATTTTATTCTACCATCCACTGATCAGTTTTCAATTGCATAATCTAAAAATTCTTCCAATCCCTTGGAATACCAAGGAGTGTTTTGTGGTAAATTAATAAAACTTTTATCCATAGTTATTGGATTTAATTCTCCCTATTCATTTAAATATGAAGATATAAATTTATTATCAAAATCTACAATAAAAATTAAATAAGAACCTATATGGGTTCAAATAAGACTCAAGATAATGGTATTTGATGTTATATACATGCTTGAAACAATTAATATTTACTGATGGAAGTGTAGAAAACAACTTCATAATTAAATATGATAAAGATGTATCAATTTTTGATATTTTATATGTAGATGATATTATATTTATGGGATAAAAATATAATGGTGTATTCAAACTTAGTGTTGTAACTAAGGAGGGTTCATTCTATTGAAAAATTACATTCATAGATCAATTTACCAAGAATTACCTATAGTCTATCTAAGACCAAGAGCACCCCATAAAAAATATGATTGAAAAGTATACTTTATTTGGATATCACACACGATTGGATGGATAAAATAGATAAACACAAAAGTTTTAGGTTGTTATATGTTCTTATACTTCATTCAACCATTTAAGGTCATTTTATATGTGCACCTTAATTTTATGAAAAACTAGCCGTGGAGTGGAACCTTTTACTAGGAACACAGAATGCCTTAATAGTCATTGATTTCAAACATTTTTTTTTAATTTTAAAATTTCTTCAATGTGAAAAGTAATGATTCTTGAAGCTTAGTTATGTTTTTTGGAATTATTTCCAGTTATCTAGTGAATGTAGTGGAAGATTATATTTGATAGATTAATAAATTTCCTTTATCACCCTATTTATTTTTTTCATTTTTAATCTTTTAGATTGGTGTTTTCATAATTATAATTTCTTATTATACAAAATTTATCAATAAATATTCTATTCAGGAGAAATTTATTAAATTATGGACTTAAATTTCATCTACATTACCTTGATTAAGAATTTATTGTGGAAGAAAAAAAGGAAGACTAAATGAGTGAAGTTAATCAATCTTATAGAGTAGAATAAGTAGTGAAAATAGGAAAACTAAGGTAAAAACACTTAGGGTGTAAAATTTACATTAAAGTATTTGGGTATAACCAAGTGTTATTGTTCCACTAATTATTGATAAAATATTCAAGATAAATAAATATATTCCAATTATATATATTATAACTAATGAAATATTTTTTAGGGATAGAGGCCATAAGAGAATACATTAAGAATCCTATTTATAAAATTTACATTAAAAAACTCAAATACTCAATCATCATAAAGTCACTATATTCAAGGTAACCTAACATTGGTTCTTAAAAATCCATTTACACCCTTGGAAGTCACATGTTTCCATTCCAAAATATTTTAAGAACTAAACCAACTTTTAAATTCATGAAATCATGTAATAAAATAAATTCTATATTTTATCAAAAGTTAGGTGTTCTTGGTAGTTGAAAAATAAATTTAAAATACATGTTTCATATATAAAACCTTCACAATAAATGGAAAACAAGAGAAACATGTCTTCCTTTTAAAATACGTTTATATACACATATAATAATTTATATAGGAATCTAAAACATGGCTTAAAGAGGTAATAAATAAGTGTTTATTAATTTAATGAACTTTGCAATAGGGAAAACCAAACATTGATCTACCACTTCCATAAACTGGGACACCAAATCACCACAAAAATCCAAATAATTATTAAGAGGCTAGATGGAGGGGAATTAGTCCTAGGAGAGGGAGGTCAGAGGGGGGGGGATTCACATCTCTACTGAGAAGGGGAGCCTCAGGGGAAAGGAAGTTCGGAGGGGTGTTCTTTATCAATTCTGGGAAGAGGGAGGTCGGGGGGGGGGGGTGGGGTGGGGTATGGGTTTCCATCAGGGATGGAGGAGGTAGGTCGGAGTAGGGGTTTCACATTGCCGTTGGGGAGAGGGATGTTGAAGGGTGGGGGTAGGGGTCATGGGGTCATGGTTGTGTGGGTAGTGGTGGAGGATAGTGGTCAGGGATGGGTTGCATAGAGAGAGTTGGAGATGGGGACAAAATAGGGGTTTAAAAAAAATTCCTGGATGTTTAATGGAAAATACCTCCAATTATTAAAATAAAAATTTATAGTGGTGTTTTGATGAAACCGTTGCTGCATTATTATTATTTTTGAAACTGAATTTACTTATCAGTGGTTAATAGAACCGCTTCTAATAAAGCACCAATAACTAGTGATTTTTTTATTGTTTTAGTACCATTATTATACCATCCATGTATAGTTTCACTTGAATACCCACCACAGTATCCAAGTTAAAAATCCCTTTATACTTTGATACATAAAATCCACTATTGAATTTTAATTGATCTTGTCAATTTTATCTAGTTTTCATATAAAAAATACTTTTAAGAATTTTTATTCTCAAATAATAACATATAACTAGCCACGGTGAATATAAAATAATTACTATGGTTCCATCTTTTATACGCAATACCTTTCTTTAGAAATGTCTCTTTCCATTCCACTTTTGGAACTCGTTCCTATGTCAACCATTTGTACATCTCCATCATTGAATAAACCCAAGAAAATCTTGCTCAAATTATCTCAAATAGAGATATGAAACCTTTTATATAAATTTTCCCTATAACTTGAGAATCAATTATCAATCTTATGGATTTAAGTAATATCCTCAGAAACTTTTAAGATAATTACTATTGATGCACATTTTTTTCCTTGATGAAAATTTGTTTATATCATTAACCAAATATTTTAATATAAACACATGATATAAAGACATAATGGATTTACATCATACTATAAATCATATGATATACATTTATCATGCTAGTTATCATATGGTTTGGAATAACACCATAATTTTCATTGCATAATAAAAGTAACTACAATGATATGTTTTAACATTGATTCCCCTTTTACTTACATCATGAATTTGATGTATATAAGGAAACATATATTTAAAAATTATTCCATGATAAATTTTAATGATAATTGTTGTCATGTAAGAGTCATAATAAATATTCCTTATTAGCATCATAACTTTGATATGGATAAGGTAATGTGTATTTAAGAATTACTTCATGCTACATTACAATTATTGATGAATACTTGGTCAAGATATTATTTGGTAGACTATCCTGAAGTAACTCATATCTTATGAACATGTTAATACCACACTTCACATTAAAATTAGTTAATTACTTCAATGAATCTTATGAAGTATACTTAACACTAGCTTAACCTTACAATAATTCATTTTCACTTGATGAACTAATTCTAAAAGCTTTCTGGCTTACCTTTATTTCTAAAGGTTTTTTTTTCAAAAAATAAATAATTATATATGTTTATAATAATTATGGTGTTTATATCCTTCGATTATTAATACCATAATGGGTATATCCTTTATTTTAACTATTAGTATTACTTGAAAAATAAATATCTTTCCACAATTTGGTATATTATTCTTACATTTTATATTCATCATGTATTTCCTACAATTCATGTATTACTGAACTATTTGTTGAGTATGAAACAACACAAAAAAAAATTATTCATAAGCTATAATAATATCTCCTTATGTCCGAAAGGCACATCAGATATTGTTTTTGGTAGTTCATAATAATATTTCAACTATAATCATTCACTTGTAAATTGGAATTAGTGTGCTTCTCACCACTAACTTAGGAACCACCCTTTCTCCTCCTCTTTGAGAACTCACCTTACTTATTGTAATTCTTCAATAATTGGTTACTATATTCAAATATTCGTATGTCATATGAATATTATATTCATTACCCAAAATGTAAAAGTAAAACATTAATAAAAATTGGTGAATATACCTAAATAAGAAGCAATTACTTTCTTCTTTAATTCATTGCAATTATCTTTAATTTATTTCATGATATGAGAATCAAATAACCTCATGTTTAATACCAATTTATTAGGAGGATGTTAGAAAGGTGAATTTGGGGTTTCTCTTTCTATTTTCCTTTATCACCTAGTCTTTAAACTTTTTCACCATAATAATTAGAGATTAATATTTCTTTAATGTATTATTTAAATGGAGAACCTTACTCAAAAGGTAACAAAATATTTTTTCTCTAAACAATTTGTTTTATAATATTAAATAAAACTAGATTAATTTGGTGAAAAATATATAAGATTAAGATGTTTTGAAAGATCAATATCCTCCTTTAAATTTACACATAGAAAATGGAATCATCATATATTAATACCTTATTTCAGTTTCTCCATATAATATTATTATAGATGAGAAAACATGTATAGTCATCCATACCCTGATTCTGTAGCTACAACTCACATCAGATGTTGATGATATCATTATTTGATAACCATCATATGTTCTATACATGAGTATCATATAATAATTTTTATACCCTTGTTTCCTAAGGTGTATTAATAGGTATTTGGGATATCAACACCTTGAATTTCTGATATTATAGTATTATGCTCAAACAAATGCACTATGCTTTAGAAACACATGCTCGATAGTACATTTAGTTTTTCAAATAATTATCATAATATTACATGTGGTACTAATTCAAAATTTATACAAAAAATAAATTCTAGCTTATTAGTACTTTTTTATATTGATTACCTATTCAGACATTATTTATTAGTTAATAAAATCATTAAATGTCTTCCACTATTTTTTCAATATCTAGAAACCCTCTGTACTAGAATCAAGATACTCTATCACTTGAGTAATATAGTGTAAAGGATCATTGAACATATCATCATAGTCTATAAGCAATGGATACACTACTAATTAGAGATTTAAAGATAGGTATTTGAATGGCCAACCACATTAACTTTCAACTCCTAATTTTTTTGAGTGAAGTCCCAATTTCTATAATAAAGAACTTGATTTACTCAATGATTTATTCTAAAATATAATGAAGCTAGATTTTTCTTCTTATTTTCTACCAAATTTAGTTAATTAAACCCATCACTCTCTTAATAATTCCCCAATTATAAGAGGCACCATCAAATTTGGATGACGAGAACCTTGAACACCTGGTTTTGTTCAAACTCAAATGATGTAAGGCAATTAATAACATAATAGTTTTGTGAGGGTTTTTAATATTTTTCAAGAAAATTAATCAATTTTTACTAATCTGTCTATACTATGTTGTAACGTTCACTTCTGAACATTAATAGAAAAACATTTATCACTTATTTAGTCATTTAATTGTTTATTATTTTATGTATTTTCTGCATTCATGTAAATGTAAAAAATAATAAACAAATTCATATAGAAAATAAAGTACCTGAGTGGTATTGAGAATCTAAAACTAGTTGATCTAATTAAACATAGTAGATCAACCCCTACCTAGGGGTATCATACCTAATCCATAGCTTGACTCATGATATATCTCATCCTCATTTAGTGTGTCCACTTCTCATCTGAATTTCACCTCGAATTATAATGGTCTGTGAAATACATTGTATTAATCATAGTATAAAAATACTTTCATGTAGGTGAGAGGGTCCCAAGAGAACAAAATATAGATAGATTAAATTGGAGGCACATACCCTTATACATATTGATCGAAAAATGATGATTCACAAACCGTCTTATTTAATTATAATCATCACATGTAATTAAATAATTAAACAAAATAATCCAAACATACATAGGTCGATCAATGATTAATATTGACCAATAGGTAAAATAAATCCACGTTAATATTAAATTTCAATAAATTTAAAGTTCAAGTGAAATTTATAAAATTAAAAGAATTAGTTGAATTCAAATAATATATTTTATTCGATCCAAATATTAATTTAATTTTAATACAAAAAATTAAATTAATTTAATACCTAAATTAAATTAGTTTTATAGCCATGTATTAAATATTATATTTTAAAACACAAATTAATATTTTATTTAATTTAATTTAATTTTAAAATTAAATTAATTTATTAATGTTATTTTGATTAAACCGGGCCTTGAAACCTCATACGGACACATTATGTATTGGGATGAACCCTTGTTGGCCCAAACCAGGCTATGCAAAGCCTGTGTGGGTCCATTATGCACTACGAAGGTCCACCTAGACCCTTTATTGGTTAGGAAGACCTACCCCAAATCCATTTTGGGGTAAAATGAGGTCGTGTAGTGGGTTACCTCTCCATTGGGTAATCACACACACTAGTACCTAATGAGATCTAGTCTACCCATCAGTGTGAAGGACATTGGGGATGAAAGTGGCACATAAGTAGGATCATAATGGTCTAGAAAATAGGGGAGTTGGCATTGACTTCATAGGGGGTGGCATTCTGATCCTTGGATGGTAGTCGACGGGGCACCTCCATGAGTGGGTTGTGACTTGGATCTCATAGATCTAGGTACCGGGGCTCACCGATAGGGGTGAGACATCCTCACAATAGGAGATAAGTGGATAAGATGGCCGATATGAGGTCACCGATGAGTTGGGGGCAACACTGGTATGTGGGAGGTCAGACGGGTGACATCCAACTATGAGTGGCAGGCCAGGGGTGCAAGGTATGATGGAAATGAGAAAAATTTGTGGTGGTATGGTTGTAGGTGTTCACTTAAGCTACATAGGGAGGTGACCTCAAAAGTGAACCATTTCTGCTGGTATCCATGGGTTCCCTCAGAAGAGGTCATCTAGTTCAGTGATGGGACGCATGCCGAAAGGGAAGATGACACATTATGACCAGGAGAGGCTGTAGTGACTGGCCATGGAAAGAAAATACTAGGGAAGTTCTTCCACATTAGGGTGGTCCAGCTCTGGATACTCTAGGGGAGGGTGAACAACTTGTGGATTGGTGGGTTCGACCAAATAAGTTTCTCAAAGAAGCTTTAAATTTTTAGAACTTTTTTCAAAGTAAGAAAACCCCTATTTTTCTTTGTGTGTCTAATTAATTAGACAAACATGGATTTTCTTATTATTGTTTTATTTTATTGTAGAAGGAAATTATACACTTGATTTCACGCCTACCCCTCAAAACATATACCATTATTTTTTAAAGTATATTATAATATAATTTTTAAAAAATAAGTATTATTATTATAATATTATAATTAAATAATTATAATAATATTATAATTTCCACAAAACCAGGGAATGATATAATTACCCAGAAAAAACCATTCTGACTATCAGAAATAACTATTCCTATCACCAGTGTTCCAGTATTTATCAAAAACCACTTAGCTTTGGGTATTATAACATTTATAAATATATATAAATTCTATGAAATTAATACCCAAAATCCATAACCGATCCATTTTAAAATTTTTGGATGGCCATAACTTGGTCGTCTGAAATTGGATCTACACACAGAATTTTCCATTGAGATCAAAATTCAACCACCAATTAATTTAATGAAAGTTAATTTTTTTATTTCATTTGAATATTTATGAAATCTCTATGATACCAATTTTGGGTACTAGTGAACTCAATGGAAGCCGATGAGTCAAATATTTCAAAAATTTTAAGCACCGGAGTGATGAAACTTATCTTCTCTAGCGATACGAGCCCCCATACAATTCAAGGATGTCACATAAATTTAAATAGAGAAAAGAAAAGAAAAATAAAATCTTACCTTGTTAGAAACATGGTGCACTCATCTTCTGCTAGTCATCATTTTCCATTTCCTTAATGATCCAAATATGAACCCCTCTATATTGTACGCATATCATCCAAGAAACTATATGCTCTTTGTTTGTTAAAA
Source organism: Viscum album (assembly GCA_963277665.1). Taxonomy (NCBI): domain Eukaryota; kingdom Viridiplantae; phylum Streptophyta; class Magnoliopsida; order Santalales; family Viscaceae; genus Viscum; species Viscum album. The sequence continues at coordinate 280,675,864 of OY728127.1, forward strand.
TACTGGTGCTAGTGCATACCTCTGATGAATCCTTCAATGTCGCAGTTATCACCTTGATCCTGTGCCTTTAATCCTTCAAAGGCATTCTTAAATCAGTGCACAGAGAGACCATTTATATCTCTTTAAGGTTGAAGGATAGAGAAGCTATCTTTTCATTGGAATGAATAGTTTAATTGAAATGATGTTTCTTATTTATTATATAGTGTATTGCTCAATTACCTGTGTAGGGTTCCTCAACCCCCAGAATTAAATCTCCCACTAAATAAGAAAAAAATAGTTATGAAGAACAAAACTCTATCATAATTTTTTTTATATTTTATCACATACCTATAATATATATTAAATATATTACATGGTAAAACTGAGTCATTTAACTCAAATCATAATTTTCGCTAATATTAAACAAACCTGGCATATTAAAATAATATCCATTCAAATAATATTATTTATTTAATTTTCTTGAAAAAATGAAAATTATTTTAATAAATAAACTCAAAAAATTATTCATTACTTGAATAATAATGAGTTTATTTATTTTTCAGTGATTGATAAAATTGGGCAACTCTAAGACCCTGTGGTGGGGACCACCCTATCCTATATACCTAGTCACTAGAATTGGGAAGATTCTTGAATATGTTATTGTATGTCACCCTTTAGGACCTTATCTTGAAAGTAGTGAATATTATCCATAGATCAAGATCAGATTCTAGAAACTCTTAAAGGTCTCTAAATAGATACAAAATGGTCATAGAAATGAAAACCAACCTATAAACACACATTGTGTAATATAATCTCTTAATGATTATATATATCATAATGTAGCATGCACAATTGTGTCATAATCCTTTATTTCTTTATTATTTGATAATATAATTGGATGAATTTACCTTTTACTACCTTGGATAAGGATTCATTAAGGTATAACAATCCTGAACAACCAAGCCAAAGATATATTACTTCATCAACTCATCAATGACAAATTCTATCATGATCATTCAACCAATACCACACACCCAATGATTCAACCAATGCATGATACCTCTCCATGATTCATTAGCAGGGGGTTTCCATTCATCAAAGTACGTGATCAAATGGAACACATTGATAATGATCTCCAGTCACAAGACCAATACACATGTTCATAGATAGGAATAACCAATGACACCTAAAACATGTGGTGATCCTTTTGGGGGGTATGTACTCATGATCTCACCTACCAGAGGTCACCAAGTGAGAACTTCCTGAGAAGAAGTCTCAATGCCAATAATCCCCCAAAACTTGATAGTTAAACATCAACTATGTCAATCCAGTATGATTTATCTAAAAAAATAGGACATATGTTTAAACTCAATTTCATACAACCTCAAGGTTCTCATTATTACCTAATAATTTCTTTAAATGTATGATAAAGAAATTATTCTATGAACATTACCATTTAAATAGTGGATGCAGAAATTTCTACACTATAATGGTAAGAGTACATCATGCATATCTCATTGTATGCATGATATGGTAATCAAAATAACTATTTAGTTGTGTCAAGGGCACCCACTATTACAACATTTTGGACATTTTATTTGTTTTCTTATTTATAAAATTTGAGGATGAATTAATGAAAAAGATTCAATGAGCATGCATCTACAAATAAGACGTTGGGGGACCCTATCTATATCTATTGTTTATGTATGTTATTATTCTTTGTGTAATTGTAGGTGTGTGTAGTGTTGTGTGAGAGACTGGGAATGAGGACCCACTTCTATCTTTGATGTCTATGATGGTGTTCTCAAGGCTATCTAGGGTGTCTATGCAAGGATATAGCTAGTTTATGGTGTGACTTTGGTATGTGAGTTCTAATGGACCAATTGTTATATTGACTCTTGAGGTGAAACATGGGATACACCTTGTGTTTCTTGAATTATGAGTTGGTGGAACATATGGATGATGATGGTGTGGGTTACTAATGCATTATCTTGGTTGATATTGATTTCTAGTGAATATTATGGATATGGAGGTTTATTGGGTTGTGATTTTAGGTTATTGGTTATGCTTCTTTCCAAGGAGATGAGATCACCCAGGCTGTGTCCACACATAATAAGTCTTTTGAAGTGCTTTTGACCGTGATATATTGGAGACATCCTCCATAGATGAGTGTATTTGGATAGTGATGTTGATCACATAGAGGGAGGAGGGATACACCATAGGTGTATATTGAAATTGGGTGGTGATCATGATCAATGGTTGAGGGTTTTTTAGAATCTCTATGAATGGGAAGTTTCATACCCATTGAACTTGGAACTAGATAGGGTTATCAGTGTATTTTTGGACCATGACTTTAGGATATATGTGTGTGTTCCTTCTGGGAACCAAAACTGGTTTTTATTTGTTGGAATGAGGTTTGAATGACAAGTGTTATCATATTTCATGGGATGAATGGAGAGAATTGGTGACTCCTGGTATAATAGATCATGGGTATCTTGTCCCACTCTGGTACTGGATTAACTTTTTAAACGTTCTCACCCAAGGCTCATTGGCCATGCGGTGGAATATAATTGGTTGATGTGTATTGTTATATGTTAATCATATATTATAATTTCCATACACTTATATATTAGTGGATTCCAATTAGGGACATCAGTAGTGGAGATCTATTGAGTTTCATACTCAACACCCTGTATAGGCCGTTTGGGATACACACATACTTTATGTATCATGAATTTATTATTGATAAAGTCACATATTCTAATACATAGTGGACGATGGTGTGGTAGAGCATGTGTATCTGGAAATGTGTTGATATTTTTGGATATGGGATATGTGATTTTTTGTTTCCTTGTTCTTTTACTCAATTTGTTCTGTTTATGTATTTTATTGACCCACAAGTGATATGGTTTCTCCTATATGACTATTATGACATTGTAAAAGTGATTTTGGGTAAATAAGTTTTTATGATTGGTTGTTCCTATTATTTTTATGTCATTAACGGTTATAAATTATTGATTCTACCATGTTTAGTTTTATTAAAATAGGTTATAGTCTCCCCATAATCACCTCTTGTACCCTTTATAGTAGTTGGTAGTCTCTGTCATATGTGGAGACATTCTTGAGGTTTATGGTATCCTTATTTGTTTATAAGTTAGATTGTATGGGTTAGGCACACTAAAATGTTGTTTCGGTGTGAGGTTTCCACAATGTGGTACTGGGTAGGTTGCAATTCTTATTATATTAGAATTATAGTTGGAATTTTTGGATTCCGGAGGCATGGAAACATGCATATGTAGTGATGTAACTAGTTCTTGTATAGTGAACACGCATGTTTTTTAGATTCAGCATGTTGTTTTGATTTTATCTATTGTAGATTATTGTGTTTTTAAAGTGATGTGTATTTGATGTTTATGTGATTTATGTTGTAAATATTGGAATGCAGAGTGAATAGGTGGCATGTCTCATGCATCATTTTAGGAATGAAGGGCTCACGTGACATGAATATTCTTGTGTGTATTTGGTTACCTAGTTCAAGAAAAGAATATTTTATATTATTAAGGTTTCAACAATAGGATAAAAAATGTTTTATTTAATACTATCATTGTGGTATTCTACTCAGATAAACCCATAAGGATAATAGTTCTGGAATTATTGGTTGATCGAATCTTTTATTTGTGTGTGTACTACATGAGCTTGTGATGGGTAGGTGGGATCATAGGGATTATTGGTATGAGACCCATGAAGTAGGTAGAGGAGTATATGTGCTAGTGAATTGCAGAAGCTATTATTGCTTTACTTATCTATGATATCTATGCTTTGGTAAATGAGTTGAGCATGGTATTTGGAATTCAGTGATATTCCACCTCATAAGACACCATTGGATTTCTAGGAGGGTGATGATAGGAATAAATTATGAAATAATATAGGGAAGATATAAGACTAGAACATATGTAAATATTCCAAGGAATATAAGAAAACTATAGTAGATAGTGTATCTAGGGAAGTGGTTAAATGACCTGCTTAGGGATAACGTATTGTGGGTTATAAAGAGCATAGACTATGGATCCTAGTGATCTAATCAATCTATGACATATTTAACTAGAGAGTTATAGTGAAAAAATCGGCATTTATTCTACGTAGATGGAAAAATCTAGACAACTAATTATTGGATTGAGATAGTACAAAATATATTTGGTCTGAATGAGAAACCTCTAGGGTAAATTGTGAAACTAGGTATCTGTATGATCAGAGGACTAGTGGAATGATGGAGGTATATAGAGTTTTTGGATGGTAGGCACGAAGGGATGGATTGGAAGTACATTGAAGTGATGTTCCTTGAGTACTTATTTGTTGATACATCTATTGCGGAAAGAGCCCAAAATTTAAAAAACTTGATGTATGGGGGGGAATTTGTTATGGATCATGGTGATAGGTTTACAGATTTTTAATTCTTCACACCAAATTTTGAAGGGGATGAATTTTCAAAGGTACAAAATTTCGAGTATGGACTTCGACATATGGTTAGGTTGAATGTAAAAATAATCAATTTGAAATAATTTTCTATGATAGTGAATCATGAACTGATATAAAAGCATAATTTTAGTGATGAAGGTATTCCTACTCTAGTAATGGCATTGGGTGAAAAAAGTTACGAAGCATCAGGTAACTGGAATTAGGTATATGAGGAGATCCTATAGTCTTGTTAGAGTAGGGTATTTATGTTTCCACTATGGAGTGGTTCATCTATACAATGTTAGTAGAATGAATAAACACAATATTTTTTATCTCAATTCGACTAAAAATAGAATGAGTGTGATTCATGTGGATAGATTAGAGTTCTAGATGAATTTTTAAAGGCATCCTCATAGGTAGCTCGATGATAGGGATTTGGTTAGAGTTAGGCCTATAATATTAGACTAGATGATAGAAAACTAGGATATTAATAGAGTTTATATGTGCCCAAAAGTTAGTGTAGAGAAAAGGGTGATCAGTATTGGGGGTAGTGTTTAATACTGAGTATGACACCATAGGGTTGTTAGGCCATTTTTGGTTAGGGATTGAGGTAGTTTCATGTAGTTGAGTTGGTTTTTTCTGAATAATCCGCCAAGATAGTGAAAATAAAATGTATGATATGAATGCATGGTTTTTTTTTTCATGATGGATACTGATTCATGATGTGTGTATGTATAAATAGATCTACAAGGTGCGGGTAGAAGCATTAATATAGGAATGTATTACATTAGTGGTGATTATTTTGGTGTTTTTATATATTAAAATTCTATGTGATGCGATTCTAGGAATCTTAGCTCGTTGTTTTTTTAATTTTCATTGAATTTTAACTCAAATGACTCACAAAATTCCATTCATGATAGGTTTTTATTTTTTAGTGAAAATATTTACTACAATTTTCATACCTAAAATAAAAAGTGTTTAAAGAACAACTATATGAATTTGAAATTTAGTGAAAATTTAAACCACTTCTAAATGAATTCCAAATATATTAGTGGTTTAAATAGAATCTATATTATTACCATAGTTAGTATAAATTTAAACCACCACTAAGTATTTATTTAAACAAAATTCATTTTGCAGCCTCCAACCTAAAAAAAGATCAAAATAAATATCATATATTCACATATACATAATGTAAAGACCCAAACATATCATATAAATTTATTACATCTTAATATGAGAATATTCATTACATAAACATAAAATAATAATACATGCAAGAATCACTTTGGTCTAGTGAATTTAAAAATTTAGACACGTAAATAACTAGTCCATAAGTGAGATATATTATCTTCCACTATGTTATTCATTACTAGAACCATACATTGAAATATTATACATAATAACTACTATTATAACCAAGGAAAATGAAAAATAATAAAGTATGATCTCATATTCTCATTAAGGATAAAAAAGGGAGATATCAACATATCATGAGAATACATGTATGATAACAAGATAATAATGTTTGAAAACCATACTTGCATATCTTAGATTATAAAATTGATTTATGGGATAAATCATGATAGTTCATAAGATATGAATCAAAATAAAACCAAATAACAGGAACTTTGATAACATATAATTAACATAATGATTAGTTATTTTGGAATACACATTTTCTTAAAACATTATGAATGTGTATAGTTATAAAAAAGTTCACTCATTATATCTAGGATATGAAATCAGGACCTCACATAATCTTATGAAGATGAAACTAGGTCCCTTCATAACATTATAGACATGAAATCCTGGTACATGCATAACATTATGAACATGAAAGCTGCGTCTATGAATAACACTATGAATATGTAATCAGGTTCATAAATAACATTGGGATCATGTAATCAGGTTCACACATATCATAAATACTCACAATTTATCTATCTTTAACAAATCTATTGGAGGGGATATAGGTATCAGCAATCACATAATTAGAATCATACATATGTGTGTCATAAGATCATAAGACATTCATCATATCATAACTCATTAAAATAAATGGGTTTTAGATACATTTCATCATAACCTAATTTGTGGAAAAGAAACAGGTTTCATTAACATTTCATCATTTCATCAAGGTATAACCCATGGGAAAGAAGTGAGTTTCATAAGAATCATGTCATCATAATAATAAACTACTTATATAAATAATAAAAATGGTATCAATGGATCATATCCCCAGTAAATTATAAATAATATCAACAGTTGTCATCTTAGATGAACAATTATTTTTTAAGAAAAATCACATGGAATATTTCTTGAGAAAAATATAATATCTCTAAAAATATATTTTAAAAATTAAAAATTAATGAAATATTATGTTAATAGTTTTCATTGTAAATAAACTTGAAAACAAACATCGAAATATTAAAATCAAATAATGGTTATGAAATTGGGAAATTCAATTCATGTCGTATATGTTAAAAATATATTCCTTTCACATATTTTGTAATAGAGAAATGAGAATTATTTGTAAAAAAATATGAAGATTCCTTTCAAAACATTTTGTAAAAATTTAATATGGTTTAAAATTTATATAATAAATCATTTTGAAAATGTTAAAAAATACGTCAAAACATTTTTATAAAATATGGATTTTGATGAAAAGTGATTTTAGACTGAAGAGAGGAATAAAGTAATTTTTTCTTAAAAAAATTATTTTTAGATGTTGAGTATGTAAAGGGAGAGAAATAAAGGAAAAATATGTATCATAATGACATAAACAAAGGATAATAAAATTTATCAGTTTCTTTAGATATGTATCATTATATTTTATCATCAGAAGCATAAACAAAAACAATCTTGAAAAATTATGAGATTGTATCATAGAACCATTAACACTTTGGTAACGTTGAATCACAATCCCCATGAAATTATAAAATTAATAAAAGCTTACAATTTCTTAAGAATATATAAATCAATGACATTACATTTAAATGGGTGGTATATACACCTCATAAAATAAGATAGGCGCACAATATAACATATGTCTCAAAGAAGGAAAATTGAGGCCAAATTCACTTATCACTTTACTAATATTTTGAATGATAATAAAAATAAATAATAACACAAACATAAACATTAAATACCATTAAATCAGTGATATATATTATATAAAATATCAAATAAGAAGTATATAGCCCAAACAGATGAAACAAGTGTTGAATTTTCATATGTCTCCCAAGATTAAAATAGAGCCTAGAAATCACTTACCTTAATTTTCAACTTCCTTCATATACATTAAAAACTCATATATAATAAATATAAGTTAATTATACATCTATTACTGAACCATACTAATATTTATCATACCATATATTATTTATTTATTACTTTTACTTTTCATTTTATTTATAATTCGTTGTTAATATTATGTTTTGGTTAATAACTACTTTGTTTTACACTTATGTTTTGGATTAGTGTTTTTTATCATTTTTCATTGATGATGGTTATATAATTTATATAATATTAACCATGATATAAATATCATATTGGTATCCCCATGGGGTGTCATTAATTCCCTACGATACTATGAAAATTAAAATTTATAAAACTCAAACTATCCTACTCGATTAATTAAAAATGCCGTATTAGTATGTTAGATGTCAAACCCAAAATGAAATAGAAATTAATTTGATTAGGTTTTACAAAAGATTTAATTTTATTATATTAGAAAAATATATGAGAAAAGTTTGGTTTGATTTATTTTTGAGAAAACGAAGGATGAAAAAAAGTGTTGTAGATTCATTGGTTGGTTTGTAAATAGATTTGAAAAGCGTTCCAGGGTGTTGTAATTTTAGGGTTCAGGTACAATAGGATTTGAGACCATGAATTGATTAATTCATGATTGGTTTCAGAGTTGAGATGAGGTAGATCCAATATTTTCTGGTATCTCCTACTTAACTCAAAAATTCCTAATTCCCCTTGGTCTGGTAATTTTGGGTGTTGCCAAATCAAGTTTGTCTCGATACCATTTTGAAACTCGATTTCCCCTAAATCCAACAATTTTTATTCCTTATTTAGGGATGTCAGTTGTGAAATATTAAGGTTACTTTTTAATTATATTATCTATGGCCAAGATAAAATAAAAAGAAATAGATTGGACATTGAAGAATAAATTGCACAAACCAAATAGATGAATAATTAAAAAGAAATAAATCCAACACACCTTCCCCCTTTGAGTTACATAACTATATCACATGGGGGATTACTCTCTCATATTAATTATGAGTGGTTTAGAGGGAAAGATAAAATAAAATGAAAATATAAAGAAAGGAGAAAAAGAACCCGAATGGGTGCAAGATCTTTTCCCTAAGATTTTGTCTTCAGCCAAATCTCAATGCTCCATAGCTACAGGAAATCCTTCTATTTATAGGTTTTGTATGGGATCATCCTAGAAAATTAAAATATGGGTAATGGTTTTTCATATAGTGTAATATTGATCTTATGTTGACTCCATGATATTTGAATCTGTACGAATCTTGTGAGAATCTCGTTCGATGATTTTGACCATTGACTCCTTTAACATCATGTAATGGGGACTCACGACATGTATCCTTCAAATGTTCAGATCCAAAAAATCTATGTATATTTATTCTCCAAAAAAATATCAAAAAATTTCACATAATTTAATGTAGTTACATGACATATAATGGTCTTTCACCACATTTATTAACTTCACGACTTATCCTGGAAGTGTCCTGCATCTTAGATGATGTCACGACATGTAATGGGATTACCTGACATGTAATCATTCTGTTCGTAGTTTTCTAGTTTCAAACTCCCTCAAAAACTCGGTGTCACACCGTGAGAATACTCACGACACGAAGTGTGTTTTTTCTCCAACTTCCACCTCTTTTTAGTCCTTGTTCACAAATTCATTATTTCATACCACAACATATAAAACAAATCAATACATTCCAAAATTGGAAATATTATTCAATTAAAAACAAAATCATAACATAAAAAACACTAAAAATTATGCATGAAATACACTTATCAAATATATATTAATTTTATAATTATTTAGATTAATCGATAAAGTTAGAGATAGAAAATAAACTACACCATTCATGGAGATGGTAGGCCATACATATGCATGAATTCTGTTTCCATTTTTTCAAAAGAGGAAGTGAAGGAAGGTTAAATAATATATCCCCATTAAAAAATTGTTTCACACATATCACATATATTCATTAAATCTACCCTAATTACCTTCCTCACAAATTGTTATTGAAAAATGAATCACGTCACTTTCTGAGGTGGTATTCCTCCATACAGACAAACGACGTTATCTTATCACCAAAAAAATATAATGTAAGAAGGAACATGTGATATCAAAATTAAAAATTAAAATTATGATATATATTCATATAAATTATTTTAATATTTCTTCATTACCATTAATGTAAAATATAAATGAATAACACGTCACATTGGTTCGTGAGGCGGTAGTATGTTGTACACATAAGGGATATTATGGTTTTTCAAAGGGTTGGGAGGAAAGAAAGTAGATGTGTTATTATAAAACCGTATGTATAATAATATAATAAATATCATGTTTAAATATTAAAATCAACATTATATCCAGTCGTGATAGGTGGTTATGAAAAGAAAATAACATCGGTTCGCGATGCAGTTATCTTCCATACACATGAATAAATATTTCATATAACATTTGAAAAAATATTATATAGATATAGGTTATTACATTAAAATAATAAAATTTTAGTATATGATATAATTTTTTGTTATTATATCATTATAATATAAAAATAATTTAAGTAGTTGGAGGGACAAGTAAAATAAAATGTTTGATTAGGGATGTTACATCTTTTTCAGAAAACTTTTTTTGGTTTGCACAAAAAGAATAATAGAATAAATTTATGACTAAAAAAATGATTCTAGGATGATTTGAGGGAATTAATTACGTTATTTGGGTAGGTATTGGACAAATCAATGAGTTTTTTAATTTTGGAGAAGGGAAGAGGGGGGGTGACCTTTTATAAGTGAGGTGAGTGACATTCTTATAATATTTTAAAAGAGAAAGGAGTATCCATGTTTTTCTCTTTAAACAAGGATCCAAAATGATAAATTATAAAACATATAATATAAAGGTAAAAATATGTCCATAAAATGGGTGTTTTAAAAGTTCTAGGTAAATTTTATCTCCTATTTTTTCTGTTTAACACCCAAAAAACCAATTTTTACCATAACTATGATAATTAATTTTAACTATTTTTAATATTCATTATAATAAAAAATTAATTTGAAATTATTAGATAATATAAATTATGATGAATCCAAATATTTAATACATCTTTAAAAATTATATTCATGTAAGTGAAAAAAATTTAATTTAAAATTAATCCTGCATGCATGATGAAAAATAGTATTCCAAAGAGAAATTTTTCAAAAGATTAAAAAGTTTTTATATCAAAATTAAATATGAAATTAACTATAATGAAAAAATTCCATAAATAGATATATTATTATACTAATTTTACTTCTAAAACTATCTTAAAATAGTTTTTATATTTTCAAATTCTTTAAAAGAAATGAAAATTCTTAATAAAACCAAGTATTTTTCACTATCCATAGAAAAATTTATCTTTTTAGAAAATTATCAAAAAATAAACCAATGAAAATTTTGACACGTAGATTTAAAAATAAAATTTTGTTTTTTCAAATATATTTTCAAAACCTTTTAGAAATTACGTTTACCATTTCTTCACAAAAAGTAATAAAACCCATTTTTTTGAAGAAATAGTATTTTCAAAACACATAAAAACTTTTCTAAAAATTACATAATTATTTTTATCAAAAAAAGTTATTTATATAAAACCATTATAATTAATATTTAAAATATAGTTATTACTATATATTTCTACGTTTAATTACTGGGTTATTTTGTTAATGTTTATATAATAATATTAATAATATATCAGAGTGTGTTAAAACTCAGTGTCATGTGTAGGGTAAAATTAACTCAGGGTTGTGTGAATGAAAGCCATCAAAAAAGTTTAATTTATTGAAAAAATTATTTCATAAAAATATTGGTTGTTAAAAATTAGCAAATATATTAGATCATTAACATCCAATATCGTAATTCAAAATTTAATTTTCTAATTTAACATAACAGATCAATGACACCCAACTTATAATCCCTATGACTATCCACCCAATTAATGTAGAACACAAGTCCAATATTCTTCCAAACCTCCGTCTCACCCTAACACTATCCTAATCCAACCTAAAAAAGTACCCCCTCATCAATTCATGTCATACTACCACCTCAAATACACACCTCCAAATAAGATGCATTACCAACCCAACCTACCACCTCAACACCAGAACCATGCCTACATCACTAATAGAGAGGACACATGGTGTGCATTACTAATGTGATAGATTTTTTTTTTTATTTTTTAGTTCATTGGAATAGATTATCCTAGAGGATACCACCTATTATCATGTAATTTATTTCTTATATATCTCTTCTTATAAAATATATACATCCACTTTGTAAAAGACATACCTCCCTCAGGGGAGGACACTCTTTTACTGCTTCTCTTATTTTGAATAAAAATCCCACCATGTGGGATGATATTTATAAATTCATTAATGTATCATACTGAATTTTTTATGCTAATTAATTTTTTTATTTCAACCTTTATAACTAATATTATGTGTATATTCTTATTCCCCATTATATTATTCTTACTTTCTTAAGTATTTTTTATACTTTATTCCATTGTGTGTTCTAATTTATCCTTTACAATGTTGTTCATATTTTTCTTACAAGTTTCATCCTTATTTTTTTAGTTTTTTGGTGTATTTGAATTTTTTGTATGTTATGTGATATTCTGAAACCATTTAAACAACCAATAAGTCCTAAAAAAAGACTTCCCAACTTCTCATGTATGAACTATACACATCAACTAATTATACAACTTCATCTTTAACCACTTATACACATGGTATCCCACTATAAGGAGACAGAAGATGTGTTATTTTAGAAATTGGTTGAGTAATTGTTACACCATTGGAATAGGATTTAAAGGTTTATACCACCTAGAAAAGTAGGAACTAATATATATATATATATATATATCTTATTTAAATATTAGACCACCCCTTTGGAAATTATTATACCATACACTTTTTGGGAAAGTCTCTACTATAGTAAATTAGTTTTCTTCACCATGAATGCACTGCCATTTATAGTCCATGTTAAGAAAACCCATCCTCAATTTTTTTTAAAAGATAATTTTTTTAACAAATAATAAATTATCAAAATTGAATTTACTTATAAAACAAAAATCTAAAAAGAAATTTATTTTCATACTTTGAAAATTTAGATAGGTTTTATCAAACTATTCATGAATTATAAAAAACAGAACCGTAAAACAAATTATAACATGTTAAACAAAATGGGATAAATTGTTTTTAAAATAATTTATTGGAAAAATATGCATCAAACTCCGAAATAGGATACTAAGTTGGAAAAAACTAGCATACTCAGCAAAGATATTCATAAGCATCATATCCAAAAAATAAAATTCACCTACAGTATAAGTTATAAGTATAATGTTCTGTTCTACAAAGATGTCAAGATAGAGTTAAAAATAAATCTTCATAAAAACCACATGATGAGGGAAAAAATATTAATCTTTATCCTCAATCCCTTATTATAGTACCTATATTATAATTTATTTGAAAATTAAACTATGATATATATCTATATTTCAATTTAAAAGAAATAAAATGTGTATTTTAATTGATTATAAAATTTTTCAATTAACCTCAAAATTTTTCCCAACCATCGACACAATATCAATGGGGTCATGTATAGTTATCAACATCATCCACCATTTAAGGATATATATTCTCAATATTATAATGAAAAAAATTCAATTTCTAATCATTAATGGGATTTAGTGACACTGGTTAATTTTCACTCCTTATTAACCATATCATATAAGTCTATTTGTTTTATGAAAAAAAACCACACCCCACCCTTGTTCCTCTATATATTCCACATAATATACCACTTTTACTTGTGATGAAAATACATACATGTCATGTTATTTATGGCTATAAAAAACCATACCGAGAGTGAAGTTCATAGAAGGGAATTTTAAGGAATATCACTTAATAAACATGGAAATAGGAACCTTTTACTATAAGAACCTGACCCCAGTTCCCTGGAGTCAGTGCCTTATTTGATTAAATTGGAATATAAACAAGGAATATGTATCCCTAAGGGCCAATTAGTTTAATATATTTTTTAAACAAGATACATATATAAGTTTAACATTGCATCATGAAGGGAAATACAACACTAATTTATTCCATTATAAACATCCAACCCTCCTAGATTATGTCTGCAAGTCATTCATAACTAACTTCTTTATATCCTAGGAAAATGAAACAGAAGAAAGTGGTGAGTTCAAATGCTCAGTAAGAGTAATAAATACAAAATAATAGAACATTAACATAAACATTAGGAAATGTGAATAATTGAAAACACACACCTTTATAAATAATAAAATTGAACACATTATGGTAAGAAAATGAGCTGAGTGAATAATGACATAATAAAACATAATCATGGGTATTATCCTAGTCAAATAACCATTTGAACTTTCTATTACTAGCTTCATAATGAGGTAAGTTCATATTCTAGACATCATAACTATACCGTTGATACCTCATTCCAATACCATAAATAATCATTATGTCAAGGCCTTATGCCAAGACCATAGTTTGTCTCATGAGACCTACTGATGCATCAAGGGGATATAGAGGGCCTCACCAGTCACATAATAATTCCAATGAATTCCTCATATGATAAGGGATAAACATAAATAACATATATATTCATATTGAAACTATTATATGGAATGTAACTAACTTTCCACAATCATTAAACCAAATAAACTAACTATTTCGAGTAATATGCTGAAGGTTTTAGGATAAATCATACACAATAAAGTTAGTCATAAAACATTCAATAAAATATGGTGGATAAAATTCGTAAATTATTAAACACAATAATACATAAGAATCAACAAGAGTGTTGAATCAGACGAAAATACTCTTATAACATCATTAAGAAATTCTTGAGATAAAAACTCATTTATTTTGAAAAGAAGAGTTATTTTGGAATAATATTTGTATAAAACATGAAGTTAAGTAAGATAGTATTTTCATAATAAAATGAGAGATTTTATAAATATAATTTCTCCAAAAATATATTATATATGTCCCTTGAAAATAGGAAAGAATTTGAGAAATTCCCTTGAATTGGGCTTTTATTTTGGAAACAATTTTGAACTTTCCTTTTAAAATGTGTAACTATCCACAAAATAAGGAAGGGTTCTGGTTGGTAAACATATATAGAACACTAAAACAGATTTTATGAGGATTAAATAATAATATACAAGAATTTAATTTAGGTAATTAGACAATAAAAGTAACCTGAATGAAAATAGAGGTTCAGGTGAGAAAACCCTTACCTTAAGTCTGAATGTGTTCCACTCTTGAACTTAAGGTCCTAGAATATGAAATTATAATTATTCATAACTTATTTAAAAACATAATAGACATTTATTTATTTAATTATAATTCTTTTTAGTTCACTTATGTTCTTATTTATAAGTTATTTTATTTAATTCTGTTGTTCCGGAGTGTTGGTTTTCTTGATTTTCATAATCGGTTCACTTGTTTTTAAGTAACAGAGTTCATGTGGAAGGGATTTAAATATCCAGAATTTAAATTAAATATTTTTTATGTACATAAATAATTTTTAATGTTAATTTATGTCATTTGGTTACATGGAATGGGGATGAATCATTATATGACAACCACTTTGATTATTTGGTAGTATTTGGATTATTATGATCTAGTTTTGTCATAAAAATTTATAATATGTACATATACTAGTTCATGAATATTAATTATGTTATAATTCATATATTCTAGTTTTGTTCAACCATATAAATGGTTTAAGTACCATTAATGAATGATAAATTGAAGAACGCAACTTTGTCGTTCATGAAGGTTATAAATTGGAACCTAATGGACGTTGATTTTGTTTATAAAAATAAAAGGGAGTAAGAATATTGATGATGGATCCTAAATTCACATTATATAATTCCAGTATATAGATCATACCGGGGTTATCATGTTCATTTGGACCAAGTATGTGATTATAGAAAAAGAAAATAGATGAACTTGAAAATAAAAGAAAAGTTGAGAGATCCCTTATGAAAATTCGGCAGCCCAACGACGTCGCTTAAAATTTCATAAAATAAATTGATGAGATAAAATGGTATATAATCATATGGAATTAAAAATGAAAGTAAGTGTAATACATAATATGAAACCCCAACAAATTAGAATTAGAATTTAAAGAGATAACACAATAGAAGTGTTGACTAAAAGAGGAGGGTGAAAGGTTCCCTTACCTTATAGAGTAACTCCTATAACATGACGGTTGGGACCTTGTGGGCTTATGGACACCTTGGGAGGAATCATATGAAGTTAAAAACTCCAGATAATATACTATGATGGATTTATAATGAAATAAAATGAATAAATGAGAGGGTATTTATAGAAAAAGAGAGGTAGTTTTTTAATAATTTGAAAGGGACACCTCATTAGTGGTTTTTGAAAAACCATGGGCTTGAACATGGTATTTTCCCATTGTTTTAGCCACTTGGGACACCTAATGTCATATTTTTCTGTACAAAAGTATACAATCCATTTATTTTAATTATTATGTCATTACGATGTCATTAAACTACCGAAAACCCAAAACTGTATTTTTACTATTCACAAAAATTCAAGTATTTTAGACAAATCCCAAAAATTAACCCTAAACATTTTTCGATGTGTAGAACCAATAAATGAAATAAATTTTTAGAAAATAGTTTTCTAAATATTTTTAATTTAATATTTAAATTAAATCATAATTTATTCCAAAAAAACCACTATAACTATAACTCATTTTACAAGACCTTGAGAAATTAATCAAGGTCATGTAAAATTATCCTATAATCATAAGAAAATAAATTTAAAATTGGTGATTACATGTTATGAAAATAAATTTCCATTTTAAATTATTAAATTAATCAGAAAATTGAAATTTAAATATTTATGTCATACCAAAAATACCAATACTTATACTATGATCATTTTTTCACATTTAAGATGTCTAAATTGTATTTATACATTCATGGGTGAAGTTTATATTTCTTTATATGATTTAATATTCATTACTATTCATAAGGTTATGCCACTATTAATAAGGGTATGTTACTATTCACAAAAAATTATGTTTGTCTTATCAGATTCTAAATATCTTACTGAATGCAACCGTGTATGTTAGTTTTTCAAAACTCAAATCACAGAGGTGGAAAAATTATGTTCAAATGACTAGGTTATAACAAAGTGGTTATTTGGAGAGATTCAGTGTTTCATGGATTCTATAATAAATCTATTTATAAATTCTTGGGGTGTTACATTATTTATCCCTTACAAAACTTTCATCCACAAAATTTGAATTTGACCGTCAAAAGTTAATGGTCGATACTTGAAAATTCTCTTGTGGGAAAACCAAATAAAAAGTATAGTTAAAATATTCTATTAATAACAGGTAAGGGAAAATCACCGGTTACTACAAAACAATGCTTTCTAATTAGAAAACATCGTCATGTAAGAATAACTCAACCATCATGTAGGGACATTGAATTCCAAAACCCATACAATGATAAACTTAAACCATTTCGTAAATGGTTAAAAATTCCAAAATATAATTATTCAACACATTATAATAAAGGCATATAAATTTTCAAGTTGGACTTATCATTAACCCTTAATCAATAAGAATAATCTCTAAAACTTTCATTCCAAACATGTGAATAAAATCATCATGTATCCTTTTAAAATATGGAAATAACTTGAATTACCATAAAAACTATATCAGAAACATGAATTCCTTTGTATTACTTAAGTAAGATACATGTTATTGGATATATTCCTTAAATACAAAAGTGCTATAAACTCCATTGATGATAGCATATACCACTTCTCAAAAATTCAATATTATGTTCCAAAGTAATTATTACTTATCCAAATCAATAATTTTTTCATCATTATCTCAACATGAGATATATATATTAATGGTGTTCTTTCCCTCAATCTTGTTTTTTCTAAAAACTTTTACTTTCAACTGAATCAATTTTCCTTTGTACCATTCACCATATGACCTCAAATACTTAATGAAATAGTACTGTAGTACAATCCTTATATATATGATAATTTATACAACCAATACAATACAGAAAATATATTCAAATGAAATGATTCTTGACTAGGAATATTAATCATTCTACTTCATCTGTGGTAGCATCATAACTTTATCATTATCCAAAATAATTATTTAGGGTATATTCATTTGACGCTTGGGACATTGATTCGCATAGTTTCTCATCACCTTGCACTTGAGGAATTGAATATAGGGAAATTCTTTCCTTATCTTGTAATTATAAGAATGGTGTAATTTTTCTCCACACTTGAAGAAAACTCCTTTTCCTCTCAAGCATATACCAAGGTGTTTCTTTCCGTAATTATCACATGTGGGAAAATACATATTTATCTTCTTCCATTAATCCATGTTTTTCCCTGACATATTCTTGTTCCTTTTCTTCCCTTCAAATCCATAGGACTCAGAGAAGTCTTTACATACCTTTTCAACACATGATACTATTTACTCATATGATGAGGATACTTGGGTGACAATCTTCTTTTGAAATGATGTATTAGGAAAACCAAAGATATGATCCTTCTTACTCTTCACATCATGTTCATTGGTGAAGTTCTCATTTCTTCTTCTATGTGGAATTTCTAATCAATTCTATTATATATATTATCTGGTAACATTATGAACTCTCTATGACTCTAAACATGGTATAACACATAGAATAAATTTATGCATCGTAAATACTAGAACCATATACTTTGGTTACTTTGGGGGCATAAATCCTTCATAATTGTGGGTAAATAAAATGTGAAATATCCTAAGAATATCACTTGGGAGTGTTAATACCAAGAGTGCAGCAAGGCCTGTTGTCATGTACTATGATACCCCAAGTCAAGCCCGAAACTCCTTGTTAGAGTTTTCACTCCTAGGTACATCTCTGCAATTGCTACCTCTACCTGTTTGAATCCAGACAAGGTTTTATTTTCTAGAAATATCCACATAATTTATTCCTTACCATGATTCTAGGACATTATTTTATGATTGTCCTCAAATACTATCTTAGATATTTGTTCCCTAATCTACGTTTTCTAAATCTAGTTTCTATGTTTTCTACTAAACTTCTCTAATACCAATAGTAAGGACCCGACCCCAATTGCCTAGAGTTGGTGCCTTATTTGATTACATTGTCATATAAACAAGGAATATGTATCCCGAAGGAACCAGTAGTTTTGTATATTTTTAAACAAGATACATAAATACGTTTAACATTATATCATGAAGGGAAATACAACACTAATTTATTCCATTAGAAACATCCAAGCCTCTTAGATTATGCCAGAAAGTCACTCGTAACTAACTTCTTCATATCCAGGGAAAATGAAAAATAAGAATGGGATGAGCTCAAATGCACAATAAGATTAAGAAATACATTCGAATATAACATTAACAAAAACATTAGGTAAGGTTAATAATTAAAAACACACGCCTTTATAAATAATAATCTTGAACACATTATGGCTGGAATATGAGCTAAGTAAATAATGATGTAATAAAACATAATAATGGGTATTCCAAATAGTTGAATTACCACATGAACTTTCAATTAATATATTAATAATGAGGGAAGTGAATTTTCTAGACATTGTAACCATACTATCAAGGCCTCGTGCCAAGACCATAAATAATCATTTTGTCAAGGACTTGTCCCAAGACCATAGTTTTTCTCATGAGACCTACCTATGCATAGAGGGGCTATAGTGGGCCCCACACATAACAAAATAATTCCAATTCATTCCTCATTTGAGAGGGGATAACCATAAATAACATATACATTCATATTGAAACTATCATATTAAATGTAACTAACTTTCCCCAATCATTAAACATAAAACAATAACCATTCCAAGTAATATGGTAAATGGTTTTTGGATAGATCATCCATAATAAAGTTATTCATAAAAAATTCAATAAAATATGGTAGATGAAATTCATAAATTATTAAACCCAATAATACTTAATAATTCACAAGTGTGTTAGATTAGAAGAAAATACTCTTATAAAATCATTAAGCAATTTTTGAGATAAATACTCTTTTATTTTGAAAAGAAGAGTTTTTTTGGGGAAATATTTGTATAAAACCAGATGTTAAGTATGGTAGTATTTTCATAATAAAATGTGGGATTTTATAAAGATAATGTTTTTCAAAAATATATTATATACTACCATTGAAAACATGTAAGAATTTGAGAAATTCACATGAACCAGGCTTGTAGTTTGGAAACAATTTTGAAAGTTCCTTTTAAAACGTGTAACTATTCACAAAATTAGGAAGAGTTATGGTTGGTAAACATATATAGAAAACCCACACATATTTTATTAGGGTTAAATAATAATATAAAATAATTTAATTGATGTAATTAGACAATAAAATAAACCTAATAAAAATGGAGGTTTGGGTGAGAAAACCCCTTAACTTAAGTCCGAATGTGTTATGCTCTTGAACTTGAGGACATGGAATATGAAATTAGACTTATTAATAACTTATTTAAGAACATAATAGACATGTATTTAGTTAATTATAGTTCTGTTTGGTTCATTTATGTCCTTATTTATATGTTATTATATTGAATTCTGTCGTTCCGGAGTGTTTGTTTTCTTTATTTTCATAATCAGTTCACTTGTTAATAAGTAATTAAGTTCATGTGGAATGGTTTTAAATCTCAAAAATTGAAATTAAATATTATTTATGAACATAAAAAATTGTTAATGGTAATTTATTTCATTTTTTACATGGAATGAGGATGAATCATTAGATGACAACCACTTCGATTATTTGGCGGTATTTGGATTATTATGAACTAGTTTTTTTCATATAAATTAATAATATGTACATATATTGGTTCCTGAATATTAATTAGGTTTTAATAAATATATTATAGTTTGTTTCAACCATATAAATGATTTAATGACAAGTAATGAAGGATAAATTGAAGAAAGAAACTTCACCGTCCATGAATGTTATAAATTGGAACCTCGTGGACATTGATTTTGTTTATAAAAATAAAAGGGAGGGAATAAGAATATTAATGATGGTTATTCCATTCAAATGATATGATTCCAGCATATAGATGATACTGGGGTTATCATGGTCATTTTGACCAAGTAGGTGATAAGAGAAAAAGAAATGAGATAAACTTAAAAATAAAATAAACGTTGAGAGATCCCTTATGGAAATTCGGTTGCCTAACGACATCACATAAAATTTCATAAAATGAATTGATGAGATAAAAAGGGTATCTCATTCTATTTAAAAAAAATTATTGTAAGAGGAATAAATAATATCAAACCCCAACCTATGATAATGGAAATTCAATGAGATAACATAAAAGAAGTGTTGACTAAAAGAGGAGGGTGAAAGGTTCCCAAACCTTGTAGAGTAACTCCTAGAAATTGATGGTTCAGACCTTGGGAGATTAATGAAACCTTGGGAGGAATTATAGGGAGGTTAAAACACTAGAAAATAGATAACTATGGATTTGGAATTAAAGAAAACGAATGGATGAGTGGGTATTTATAGAAAAAGAGAGGGAGTTTTTTTAATAATTTCAAAGGGACACCTCATTAGTGGTTTTTGAAAAACCATGGAATTTTGCATGGTATATTCCTATGGTTTTAGCCACTTTGGACACCTCATGTCATATGTTAATGTAAAGAAGTAGACCTTCCTTTTATTTTAATTATTATGTCATTATGATGTCATTAATCTTCTGAAAACTCAAAACTGCATTTTTATTATTCTTGAAAAAATTAAGTATTTTAGAAAAAACAAAAAAATTTACCCTAACCATTTTTAAACTTGTTGAATACAAAAATGTTATAATTTTTTCTAAAAATAATTTTCTATTTTTTTAATTTAATTTTAAAATAATATCATAATTTATTCCAAAAAAAACTACTTTAAAACTATAACTCATTTTATAAGACCTTGAGAAATTAATAAAGGTTCTATAAAATTATCTTATAATTGTATGAAAATAAAGTAAAAATTTGTGATTAAATTTTACGAAAATAAATTTCCATTTTAAATTATTAAATTAATTAGAAAATTTTAATTGAAATATTTATGTCATACAAAAATACCAATACTTATACTATAATCATTTTTTCAATTTAAGATGTCTAAATTGTATTTATACATTCATGGATGAAGTTTCTATTTTTATATGATTTACTATTTATTAATATTCATTACTATTCATAAGGGTATGTCACTATTCATTAGGATATGTTACTATTCATCAAAAATTATGTTTGTCTTATGAGACTCTAAATATCTTACTAAACGCAAACGTGTATATCAGGTTTTTAAAATTAAAATCACAGAGGTAGAAAAATCATGTTTACATGACTAGGATATAACAAAATTGTGTTTTTTAGAGACTCAATGTTTCATGAATTCTTTAATAAATCTATTTGTAAATTCTTGGGGTGTTACATTATTCCATCATTATAAAAATGTCATCTTCAAAATTTGAATTTAAACATCAAAATTTAATGGTTGATATATGAAAATTTCATTGCGGGAAAACCACATAAATAATATACTTAAAATATACTATTAATAATAGGAAAGTGAAAATCACTAGTTACTACAAAACAACACATTATAATTGGAAAAAATAGTCAAGGAAGAATAACCAAACCATCATGTATCGAAATTAAATTCTAAAACCCATACAATGATCAACTTAAACCATTTCATAAATGGTTAAAAATTCTAAAATATAATTATTCATCACAATATAATGAATGCCTCTAAATTTCCACAATGAACTTATCACCAACACTTAATCAACAAGAAGAAGCTCTTAAATTCACATTCCAAACATGTGAATAACATCATCATGTATCCTCTTGAAATATAATATTAACTTGAATTACCAAAAAAACCATATTGGAAAACATGCATTCATCTGTATTCCTTAAGTAAGATACATGTTATTAGATATATTCTTTAAATCCAAACATGCTGTAAAATCCATCGATGATAACATAGACCACTTCTCAACAAGTCAATAATCAGTTCCAAGGTAGTCAGTACTTTTCTGAATCAATCATTTCTTCATCATCATCTCAACATGAGATATATATATTAATGGTGGTATTTTCCTCAATCATGTGTTTTCTAAAAAGTTTAACTTTATAATGAATCACTTTTCATTTGCAAAATTCACTATATAACCTCAAATCCTTAATGAAATAGTACTGAAGTACAATCCTTATAAATCTCATAAATATTACAACCAGTACAATAATAACAAAATATTCAAATTCCATGATTCTTGACTAGAAATATTAACCATTATACTCCATCTGTGGTAGCATCATAACTTTATCAATATCCAAAATCATCATTTGGGGTATATTCCTTAGATTCTTGGGACATTGATTCACATAGTGTCCTATATCCTTGCAGTTGAAGCATTGAATATAGGTAAATTCTTTCCTTGTCTTGCAATTATGAGCATGGTGTACTTTTTCTCTACACTTGAAGCAAACTCATTTCCTCTCAAGAATATATGAACGTGTTTCTGTCCACAATTATCACATGTGGGAAAATACATATTTCTCTTCACCCCTTTATCATTGTTTTTCCCTGCCATTCTCTTCTTATTTTTATTCCTTTCAAATCCATAGGACTCAGAGAAGTCTTTACTTACCTTGTCAACACGTGATACTATTTACTCATATGATGAGGATACTTGGGATACAATATTCCATTGAAATGAAGGCTTAAGACCATCATAGATATGATCCTTATTACTCATCACATCTCGTGCATCAGTGAAGTTCTCATTTCTTTTTCTAGGTGGAATTTATAATCAATTTCATATTATATATTAGCTATTAATATTATGAACTCTCCATGACTCTAAACATTATATAGCAGATAACATAAATTTATGCAACATAAATACTTGAACCATATACTTTGGTTACATTGGGGGGCATAAATCCTTCATAATGGTGGGTAAATAAAATGTGAATTATCCTAAGCATATCCCTAGGGAGTGTTAATACCAAGAGTGTAGTAAGGCCCGTTGTCGTGTACTAGGATACCCTGTGTCAAGCCTGAAACTCCCTGTTGGAGTTTTATCTCGTAGGTACATCTCTACGAGATCCACCTCTACCAGTTTGTATCCAAACAGAGTTTTATTTTCCAAAAAGGTCCACATAATCTCTTCCTTACCATGATTCCAAGACATTCTTGTATTTTTATCCTCAAAGACTATCTTATGGATTTGTTCATTAATCTACATTTTCTAAATATTGTTTCCAAGTTTTCTACTAAACTTTATCTGATACCAACTGTAAGGACCCGACCCCAGTTTCCTGGAGTCGGTGCCTTATTTTATTACATTGTCATATAAACAAGAAATATGTATCCTGATGGAAAAAGTAGTTTTGTATCTTTTGGAAACAAGATACAAGTTTAACATTTCATCATGAAGGGAAATAAAACACCAATTTATTTCATTAGAAACATCGAAGCCTCCTAGATTATGCCTTTAAGTTACTCATAAGTAACTTCTTTATATCCTTGGAAAATGAAACATAAGAAATGGGTGAGCTCAAAATCTCAGTAAGATTAATAAATAAAGTGGATTATAACATTAACATAAAAATTAGGCAAGGTGAATAATTGAAAACACATGCCTTTATAAATAATAAACTTGAAAATGTTATGGTAGGAATATAAGCTGAGTAAATAATGACATAATAAAACATAATCATGGATATTATTCTAGTATAATAACCACATGAACTTTAAATTACTAGCTTCATAATGAGGTAAGTACACATTATGGACATCATAACCAAACCATCGAGGCCTCGATCCATGACCATAAATAATCATTCTGTCAAGGCCTTGTGCAAAGACCGTAGTTTTTCTAATGAGACCCATCGATGCATCGAGGGGATATAGATAGCCCACAAATCACATAATAAGTCCAATTTATTCCTCATATGAGCATGGATAAACATAAATAACATATACATTCATATTGAAACTATGATATGAAATGTAACTAACTTTCCCCAATCATGAAACAAAAAACACTAACCATTCTGAGTAATATGGTGAATGGTTTTAGGATAGATCATCCAAAATAATGTTATAAATAAACCATTCAATAAAATATGTTAGATAACATTAATAAATTATTTAACCCAATAATACTTAATAATCAACAAGAGTGTTGAATCAGACAAAAATACTCTTATAAAATCATTAAGCAATTCTTAAGATGAAAAATCTTTTATTTTGAAAATAATTCTTTTGGAAAAATCATTGTATAAAAACAGAATTGAAATAAGATATTATTTTATTAATAAAAGGACTGATTTTATAAAGATAATGGTTTCCAGAAAAATATTATAGTGTGCCCTTTAAAATAGGTAAGAATTTGAGAAATTCCCTTGAATTGGGCTTGTATTTTGGAAACAATTTTGAATGTTCCTTTTAAAACATGTAACTATACACAAAATAAAAAAGGGTTCTGGTTGGTAAAAACATATAGAAAACTCAAACAGATTTTATGAGGATTAATTAGTAATATAGAATAATTTCATCAAGGTAATTAGACAATAAAAGTAACCCGAATGAAAATGGAGGATTGGGAGAGAAACACCCTTACCTTAAGTCCGAATGTGTTTCGATCTTGAACTTAAGGTTCTGGAATATGAAATTAGACTTATTAATAAATTATTTCAGATCCTAATAGAAGTTTATTTAGTTAATTATAATTATTTTTTAGTTCATTTATGTTATTATTGATAACTTATTATATTGAATTCCATCGTTCCAGAGTGTTTGTTTTCTTGATTTTCATAATCAGTTCACTTGTTTTTAAGTAAAGGAGTTCATGTGGAATTGTTGAAAATATCCAGAATTTAAATTAAATATTATTTATGAACATCTATAATTGTTAATGGTAATTTATATCATTTTGTTACATAGAATGAGTATGAATCATTAGATGACAATCAATTCGATTATTTGGCGGTATTTGGATTATTATGAACTTGTTTTGTCATATAAATTAATAATATGTACATATACTGGTTCCTAAATATTAATTAGATTATAATATATAAATTATATTATATTTCAACCATCTAAATGTTAACACCCCAAGATTTCGTAGTACATTATCTCATTAAAGTAATTCATTTGCTTGCGCTACGCGCAACACCGAATTCAAAGCACACCACAACTTACCAAACTAGCCGTTCAAAAAGTAGTTATGAATAGTATTAATGAAATTTGGAATATTATATACTCTATATAATTTTAACATCCATATTATGTGTTTCTTAGACATAATATAAGAAGAAACTCTTTTTTTCAAATAAAATAAGTATTTTTAAAAAAAATGCAATTTTACCACCTTTTAGTGGAGAACCCTTTTTTAAAACCAATATTTGACACTTTCATATATTCAATTTAAGGAAATTAAATTCTTATTTAGAATAAGGACATAAAAATTTAGTTTGGTTAAATTTTTGGTACTTTTCTGATAACTTTTATATTTTGACGATGAGTGAAAAATACTATGTTTTAATTGAAAACAAATTTTTCAATCGAAATTATTTATAGTTTTAAATTATGAATTTGAAAGGTTTTTTAGTATAATTATATTTTATTTTTATCATTTAATACAATTTAGGTCATTATATGTTATTTCAGATTTAAATTTGACATAAACACATGTCAAACTTTTGATAGTTTTTACTTTTTAAAAACTAGCTTTTTGGTTTTGACAACTGGAAATAATTTTAAATTAATAAATTGATCTTCTATGTTTTTAATTTTTTAAAATATTCTTCATTTTTGAATTTGGAATATCAAAATTATCTAAGTTTTAATTTTTGGTATTTTTCTGAAAACATTCAATTTTTGATGAATAGTGAAAACACTTCGTTATTATTTAAAACAGACTTTTTATTTAAATAATTATTTATTTTATTTAAATTTATTTTAAGAAAAAATAGATATATAATACCTATATAAGTTCAATTTAATTCATTGGAGTCATTTTATAATAAAATTAGATGTATAAAATTTTATTGAACTTTTTAACCTCTTTTACCCACCTTCTAGGAACGTTAGCAGATTTGCATAAAACATTATTTTACCGCTTCTATGAGTTGAATTTTAAAAATCCGAGATATGCGGTTTACATCAGTACGTGAAATTTTATTTTATAAGATGAAAATATTTAGTTGTGAATAGTAACATTTGACTTATTTACCACGGTTAAAAGTAAATATGGTAATTAAAGGTAAAAATGATATTATAATTACCCTAACACATTTTCTAAATCAATTGGATAAGATTAATTTGACAAAAAACAACCTTATGAATAAAATATTATCCTTTAGGTCCACTAGGATTATATTAGAACATTTATTATTATTGTATTTAAAGAAAAGTTAAAAGTGTTAAATTCAATGTTTATTAACTAATTTTTTTTAATATAGGGTTATACATAAGATAAATGAGACTATAAATATTCATTATACAGATAAAATTATTTCCTAAATAATGGTATTTTATTTATAAATTTTAGAGATTAAATAATTATATTTATTTATGACATAATGATGATGCTGTAATTACCATCTTAATGAAATATTAAAATAGTTTATATTATAAATATTAAAATAAATATAATTTAAACGTTTTGATTCAATACACTAATTTTATAGGTTAATATGACATTTTAGGGTTCATTAGATAATTTTTTTTCTAAGTGATAAGGTTGTTATGACTTTCACAAAAACAAAATACCAAATAGTGTCAAAATTGACATAAACTAATTTTTAAAACAAATACTATATTATTGGTTGATATAATGTTCCCAAAATTCTAATGTTTAAAAAAAGTTATTAAATAATATTAAATATATCATTAATTAATCACTTAAGGTTCTCTTGGAAGTTTAGAGTATGTTTATTAACCATATAGTGTAAGAATACAAGAAGACACGGTAAAAGTTAAACTATTTAACTAAGAGTTATATCTAAAAGATAAAGTTAAAATGGTAACCAAAACTTGTCTAAAACCTATTGGTTGAGATTGTGGCTACCCGTAACCATATAATTCTCTAAATAAATTCATTTTGAGCCATTATAAACCGAATATTATTTTATTATAAACTAATATTTTAATCTTTTCATAAAGAGACCCTCACCCCTCTTATAAGAGGGAACTTCCCCTTCCCTCAAAATCACACCTTCAAATCCATTTGACTTGGCCAAACCCTACCCAAATATCCTCCAAACGTTCCTCACATAAACCTAGAGTCCTTACTTTGATCATAAATCTAACTTAAGGATCCCTTTTGATCAACTCAAAAGGAAACACCCGAAGAAGAGGTAATAATTTCACCACCCTCTTTCAAGTTCATTTCATCTTCCACTTCCTCTTTCTTTGTTGTTTTAATAACAAAATAATAACTCCCGTACCTCATATATACTTTTATTTTATTATAAATATGGTACAACCATATTCTTTATTCTATCCTTCCTCTAAATGACAAAGTCACCATACGTGCGTACGTACGGCTTACCGTCTCCATGTCGTGGTGTAGTTTGTTATTCCAACACTTCATTATTTGGATTGGTATAATAATCAGTAAAAATTATGTAAATAATAAATATAACATGTTAATTATTCTGTATATATTATATACCATCTAATTAAATATGATTTCACAATCAATATAATGATATTGTCGCTCGTTCGTATGTACGGATTACCGTCTCCACGACGCGATGAGATTCATTCCCACATTCCCCATTCAATGATGATTATAAAAATAAATATTATTAATAAGTAGGTAATATATGAAATAATAATGCTACTGGATATATATATATATATATACTTACATATATCTTATTCACTTACTTCCGTTCAACACGATATGAAAACGGAAACGGCGTTTATGCGTACATACGGCCTACCATCTCCATAAACGGTGCCTTCCATTTCATATATCAATCTATTATAAATATTTATATTATAAATATATATGATATATAAATTAAGGTTTATATTCTGGAAGTATTTAAATCAATATCTAAATGATATGATCGAGAATAACAAGTTAAAACACGTACGATAAAGAAAGTGATTATTACCCAAAATGTTAATTTGACATGGAAATTATTATAAAATTTGTAGTATAAAGTCATAAATGAATCATGTATGATATAATAAATATTAATATGGTTCTGGTATAGTTTAATAACATACTATTGTCATTATACTAGAGGTTAAACGTACCCTTGACCAAAGGAAAGTGGAAGGTATGGGTTAATTTCACAATCTCTTTATTATCTGAGGTTTTTTTACGTAAGTATCTAATGGGAAATATTTATTATCCATGTCCATATTTCATAAAAGTATTTTAAAAGTTATTATTTTTAAGGTAATTTTTACTAAAACATCATTTTAAATGTTTTAAAGATTTATTCTTCTAAACCTTTTTCATTAATGTCCATGTTTTCAAAATGGTTTTAACGATTTATTTATATAGACATGAATGTTTTGAAATGTTAATTCCTTTAAAAAGTTTCAAAGTGGTATTAGACTCTTTGATTCAAAAATATATTTTAAATGAATTACATTATATAAAATTAAAATTAATTCATAAAAAAGGGATATTTATCTCAAATATTTTTACTGATCATTTTCAACTATTTCAACATCTTTTACGGTATATTATTCTTGATTGAGGTTGATTTATTATGATACAAATATTCCATATTGTATTTAAGGTTTTGTGATATGTTTGGCTATGGATGCATTATTTTTATACCATTCATGGTTTATGGATAAAGTATTGACATTTCTTATGCTAGTTTTAATACGAATGTTTATGTTATGTTTAAACCATTTCATATGAGGAATGAATTGGACTTAGTAAGTCATGGGTGGGCCTTCTATAGCTCCTAGATGCATTTGTAGGTCTCATTAGAAAAATTAGTGTCTTGGCGCACGTCCATGACAAAATCGTATTTGTAGTCTTGGCACAAGGCCTTGACTATGTGGTTATAAAGTCTGGCATTATGCATCCAATCCTTGTGAAATTAGCTATTGATATCACATGTGATTATTAGACTAGTTGAATATCAATGTAAATAAGTAAATGAAATTATTTGATTTATCTTTTACATATTATGCTTAAGTTTAAGTTTAAAAGGCTTTTGTTTTAGTTTTATACAGTGCCTTAAATATTTATGCTTATTTATGAATGTTTTTGCTATATTGTTATCCTTACTGAGCATCTGGGCTCACCCCATTCTGTGTTTCATTTTTGCTATGATGTGAAGACGTATATTATGACTAAACTACAAGGATAGTCTAAGGGATATGAATCTGGTCAATGGAGACAATGTTGTCGTTGTTTATCATTTAATAATGTAATGTAACGTTCATGCAAGTAATCTATTTTCCAAGACTACCAAACTGATCGGTCCTTCGGGACATGATTCTTTGTAATAATGGAAATGTATTAAAATAATTCACTGAATTTGGGTAACTGGGGTTCGGTAATTATATAAATGGTTTCATGACTAGTAATGAAGGAGAAATTTAATAACCAGACTTCATCATCCATAAAGGTTATAAATTGGAACCTCATGGACGTTGATTTAGTTTATAAAAATAAAAGGGAGGGAGTAAGAATATTGATGACGGTTCTTCCATTCACATGATATAATTATTGTATATAGATGATACTAGGGTTATCATGGTCATTTGGACCAAGGAGGTGATGAGACAAGAAGAAAAGAGATGAACTTGAAAATAAAAGAAAAGTTGAGAGATCCCTTAGGAAAATTCAGCAGCCTAACGACGTCACATAAAATTTCATAAAATGAATTGATGAGAGAAAAAGGGTATCTAATAATATGGTCAAAAAATGTACAGTAAGATGAATACATAATATCAAACCCCAACATATGAGAATTTAAATTCAAAAAGATAACATAAAAGAAGTGTTGACTAAAAGAGGAGGGTGAATGGTTCCCTTACCTTGTAGTGTTACTACTAGAACATGAAGTTTGGGACCTTGGGGGATCATGGACCCCTTGGGAGGACTTATAGGGAGGATAAAACACAAGAGAATCGATTATGAGGGATTTTTAATGAATGCAAATGAATGGATTAGTGAGTATTTATAGAAAATGAGAGGGAGTTTTTTTAATAATTTCAAAGGGACAACTCATTAGTGGTTTTTGAAAAACCATGGGATTTACCAAGGTATATTCCCATGGGTATATCCACTTGGGAAAAATTATGTCATATGTTACTGTAAAAAATTCTACCAGCCTTTTATTTTAATTATTATGTCATTATGATGTCATTAAACTACCGAAAACTCAAAACTGTATTTTTACTATTCACAAAAATTCAAGTATTTTAGAAAAATCCAAAAAATTCACCATAACAATTTTTTGATGTGTAGAATAAAAAAATGAAATCAATTTTTGAAAATAATTTTATAAATATTTTCAATTTAATTTTTAAATAAAATCATAATGTATTCTAAAAAAACCATTTTAAAACATTAAATCGTTTTATAAGACCTTGGAAAATTAATCAAGGTTCGGTAATATTATCTTATAATCACAATAAAATAATGTAACAATTTGTGATTAAATTTTATGAAAACACATTTCCATTTTAAATTATTTCATTAATAAAAAAATTGTAATTTAAATATTTATGTCATACAAAAATACCAATACTTATACTATGATTGTTTTTTCACTTTTAAGATGTCTAAATTGTATTTATACATTCATTGCTAAAGTTTATATTTTTTATATGACTTAATATTCATTACTATTCATAAGTGTATGTAAATATTCATAAGGGTAAGTTACTATTCACCAAAAAGTACGTTTGTCTTATCAGACTCTAAATATCTTACTGAACGCAACCGTGTATGTCAGTTTTTAAAAATTCAAATCACATAGGTGGAAAAATTATGTTTACTTGACTAGGTTATAAAAAATTAGTGTTTTGTAGAGACTAAGGGTTTCATTCTTTCTATAATAAATCTATTTGTAAATTTTTGTGGTGTTACACTTAAATTTTAATAAAACAACATAAAAATTAATATGTTAGTTTAATTTGATAATATGGTTCATGTTTCTATAGTATCCCAGTTCATAAATTGTAAGTATACCACTATTATTTGTTTTTGAACCTTCTTCCAAATTGACCGTATGGAATTTGAATCCATTCATTATAAGAAATGAATGTTTTAGAGGTCCTAGATCCAAAAACATCAAGTATTCTGAGAAATGATCTTGAATATAGATATTAATAATATAAAAAATTAATGTATATTATCACATTTATATAAGTAATATGTTAACCTAATATATATATGAATTATAGTATTTATAAACTTACACATTATGTAAAAAATTACACTAGATGTTTATTAAAATATTTTGTGATATCAGTCTCATTTAATGTTTGAATTCATTTGCATCCCCATATATTCAATGAATAAGTCTATAATTTGACTATTTAATAACACATATCTATTTTCTTGTAATAATTATAATTGTGTCAGTGTAATATTTTAGGTCTTACCAACTAGAAGACCTATTCTAGGAAATATTATTGATTTTATGTCTGGTTGATATTGATTTAATATTTCATCAACATTTCCAAATTGATTTAATCTTGTCTCAATATTACCCAAGTATCTATAGAAAATGTTAAGACACTCCTCTTCAAAGTTACATTCATAAATAAATCCTTCTATTTCGGATTCAGTTTTTACATATTATTTCAAATGATCAGGGTATCTATATAATGAAATAAATGAAACATTATATTTT
The DNA here is from genome assembly GCA_963277665.1 of Viscum album. Taxonomy (NCBI): domain Eukaryota; kingdom Viridiplantae; phylum Streptophyta; class Magnoliopsida; order Santalales; family Viscaceae; genus Viscum; species Viscum album. The sequence goes on from OY728127.1 coordinate 280,708,562, forward strand.
TTTTTGTAACGAAATGGAAGGAATGGTTTTCTTAAGAATAAAAAATATAAAAATAAAGTACCTCTCAATTGGATTCATCAATTGATAATGTATGAGACCTAATTTAATTTCCTTTACTAAATTAATAGTTTAATGCATCATGAATGTAAAAAATGATTTGTGAAAGATCATATCTATTGAAAAAAGTATTTGTATAATTATTTATTTTATATTTTCAATCTCAACTGATTGTAGTGTTTTCTCACATAGTTTTCTAAATTATGTGCATAAATATTATACATATCCATGTACTTTTTAGGTAATAATGTATGCAATGACAAATTTAGTACCTACTCCAGAAAAATATGGGTATCGTGAGATTTCAATCCATGTAACCTATGATTCTTTCAGTCAACACAACTTGAAATATTACTTGAATTCCCACAAATAAATTTCAAATTTTTTAATATTCGATGGATTATATATATTTTCATTAATTTTCATTGAAAAAACTATTATTATATACTTTATATTCTCATATGGATATAGATCATGCTTTATATTCATTAATTTTATTTCAATATGAGCATTAATAAGGTCCTTTTATTGAAAATTCTAATTTTGCAGTTTAAATATAAAATTTTCCCAAAAATTATTCTCAATATGTAAAACATTAAAATTATGAGGCAAAAAATAAATTCTAGATATAGATGTTTAAAAAATATTCTTTTTAATCCTTTTTTATGTTCCAATTTTAACTGAGTATGTAATTTAAACTTGTTCCCCAATGTAATTCAAATGATGGAACTTCCTAAACCATCCTTCAATATTTACCGGTCATACTAATATTTCTGAACATATAAGTAACTTTGGAGCTGGTCTATGGTCATCAATTTACTTTGATTTTGACTTGATCAATACAAATCTATGAGATTCATATATTAATCTAAGATAACATAATAAGAACTATTTGTTTTGTTAAGGTAGTAGTTTTTGATCAAAATCAATGTTACAAACTGGAAAAGACAAACTAGTGTGAGTGTTTTAACCCAACAAGTTCCCAAGTTCAAGGAAGTCATTAATGGTCCACATTAGAGCAACATTAATTTTAAACATTTTCATAGTAGATTCATCATATTTCTCAACACCATTGTCCTATTAGTCCATTAATTCATTAATCATAGGTTTAATGAATACATCAATTTCATTTACATGAATTTATTTTACAATAATAATCATCGAAATTATAGAATATGTTTTTTTTCATACAAAACCATGGAGGTCGATTCTAAGGGATCATAAAAACTAACCAAATTCTATATATAGTACTCAAATTACCCAAGAAATAAAATCCATTAGTATCAAATCCCAATCACACATCCCTAGGATGATATGAGAAATCCAGATTTAAATTTTCAAATGTATTTCATGCTTTTTAATATCATGGATATTTCATTAACCCATCATTTTTTTCTATTGCATTCCACTTCATGTTCTCAATGATTTTAGATGACATGAATAATCTTTCTCAACCAATGTTTTAAAGGGGAGTAACACAAAATAATGATTCATACTTTCAACAGTTTTGTTGACTTCTATATAGTAACTAACCATTTTTACAATATTTTCTACTTGAATCCTCTCCCTATTATAACATGTAATCATTGGGATAAGAATATATTTTTTCTAAAATTGTGTCCAATATTGTTAAAAAATTTCTCCATGTCATAAAATGACTCACCAATATTAGATTCAAGAAACACGTCAAGCAATAATTCCAATATCATAGAAGTTTATTTATTTATAATTATGTATATGCACTTTATATGTGTCATAAAAAAATCCAGGAAGGTAACATTATAGTATTTTTGTTTCGATTGTGTTTATTGAAAAAGTGGGTTTCCATGATCAGTTGGGGAGATCCAGAGAGATTTTTAACATAACATGTTGATAATGATCCATGATAGAGGAATAAATTCCATGGAATCGGTATAGAAAAGTTTGTATAAAAGGTGATGCCATTTCCAAGTGTTTTCCAAATTTTGTTGGTCCAAAATTTGGAGTTTGTCTAGCACTACAAAAATTGGAATTCCTTGTACAACTTTAGAAAATATGGAAAAGGAACGAATTTCATGATGAATTGAATTCACCAAGGGTGTTGTTCAAAGGTGTGAAAATTATGATGGAGAGCTCTGTGAGTACGATGAGAATCATGAATATAAAAGGTGAGGAGAATTTTGAGTGGAGAATCGCATCCGTGTGAAGTAGTGACAGGAGGATCCACAATTATGATGATCATCGTGAAGGATAAACTTGTGTGGATCTTCATGAAAAAAGAATCATCATGAAGGAAATCAGGGAGCATCGTGAAATTGTGATGACATGGTAGGGAATCTTTTGGAATCAGTGGAAACACATATTAATAGTCCTTACCTCCTTCACAGGAGTACTGAGACATAACTAAAAACTTAAGGCTTAGAAATCATGAAGGTGGTTTTCAAAGGGTGGTTCACTAAGAGTGTTTTGTGAAGTTGATATGAAAAGAAGTTCTCTTAGGCTATGATAGCCAACCAAATGTTATGAGCATAATGAAAGTAATGGAATTTATAAAGGCTAAGTAAAAATTGTGAAAGGAAGGAGCTTCATAAATGATAGTTCATTTTTGTGAAAGAGGTGTTCTTTGTGAAGGCTAAGTGAGATTCATGAAAAGGCACGAGCTTCTTAAGCTATTTGAGATTTGTGAAAGAGGATCTTCGTAAAGGCACTGAGCATCATGACTGTTGTTCAGAAGGAATTTCCCAATAAATTTGTGGTAATGTATTACTCATAAGTTGGATGAAAGTAGAAATTCAACAGATAATTTACTTACAATTTAGGATGAATGAATTCATACAAATAATGGGACCTACAGTTCCATAAAATGTGGGAGAATCCCTTTGAAGAGAAGTGAGAAAAGGAAGAGGAAGAAGGTGATCCTTTCCACCAATAGTGAGACAAAGAAGGAGATATAGGGAGTGACCGTTGAGAATGTAGTGGGAAAACCCTAAACCTTGTAAATGTAGTGAGCATGGGTATAGATGATATCTAGCCCAAACCATCATTATTGGTAGTGATCCTTAGTGAATTTGGTACAGTCACCACATAATATTTTTATGCTCCTTAGATATAGCCTAGTGAGGGTGAACGAAGTAAAAAATCAGGGCATCCTTGTGGTTAGTTTCTTGTGTTACATTCAAAGAATCATTATCAGATAAAGAATTAAATAATATGATCAACATTAACACATAAGTGAAAAAGTGACCCTTATAATAAAGTGGTCAAGATCCAATGGGGTTGGAAGAATTTAGAAATGAATATCCATACCCTGATTCACAGTCATCATATGTCAAGTTCATATTTCTAGTAGCTTAGCCTAGTTATATTGATATTTTTTTGATATTGATGATGTTAACAAGTAATTACAAAAGAATCATTTATGAGGTTTTAGATCTCATTTTTCATTTTTGAGGAAGTAACATACTCATTCTGCTGATTGACATCAATAATCAAAATTTTTGTCACATTCAAATCTCCATACCAAACCCAATATACATATTGAGCATGGAATATATTCAATATAAACTATTTATAAACATAATTTATATTATACCATCTTTTTAATTTACTATGTACATTTTATTCTCCCATAAATAGATTGATTGGAAATTGGAAAATATAAAAACTCCCCCAAACCCATAGTATATTGAGGTGTGTTCCTAGGTAATGTGATCCAAATTTTATCCATATACCACCCACTACCTATAATTTCTGAAACAAAATATAGAATAAATTTAAAATATGTACTATATAATAACATTAATATTCCCATTTAGGATCAAGGTTACTCCTAGTTAGTCTTTATTAATTGATTAATTAGTTTTTGAAAAATGTTTTTCATCTTACCTTTTATGATTTAACATAAGTTAATGGAATATATTACTAACATAAAGCATATATAAAAAGGTTAAATATATTATAGATGATTTCAATATCATTATGTAAAAAAATTTATTATCTTACAAATCACTTTACCAAATATAGTTAATGTAATTTCATTATAATGGTGGATTAAAATATGGGGATAATTATTTAGAAAATAATGGTTAGTTATTCAAATAACAAATAAAAATTAGTTTTCTATTTTATGTATTTTTATTTTTGAATAAAAAATATATACTTTAATAAATCCTAAACTCACAATTATAATCCTCTAAATAAAATTATGAGAAATGTTATAGTGATATGAAATCCCTAGTATAAACCATAGAAATGAATCAAATATTTTGACTGCTTAATTTTTTATAAACTAGATTTTTCTTTTCCAAATCGTCCAACACATATAAATTCATATGTTATGACAATGATGTTTACATTATTTTATTAGGATAACATCAATAATAATCTGTATACCTTTATTAAGATCTTAGGATAAAAAACATTATATATTGAGGTGAAATTATATTCACTATGTTACTGTGTTTTCCAACCACATATGTAAAGGATTTTTAAAAATCATAAATTTATTTTCAAGGAAAAATGAAACCAAGATAAAATATTGGAAGAAGAATAAATAATTAATAAATCAAACCTAAAAATACCTAAGTTGAGTCCTTGAAAATAGAAAAACATATTATAATCATTGTAAAATGGAATCTAGGTATAAAATTTATAAAAATAAACATAAAAATGATGTATATATCTTTGAAAATGTACTATACGTTAAACTTACATGGAGATAATTATTTTATAGGAAGGTCACTTTATAATATGATGGTTATCTATTGTTGGATGGATTTCAGATCACTAGATACCACACACATTACTAGAGATCTCTAAAATATCAATATGCCAGGAACCTCTCTGAAACTCACTAGAGAGATCCCATGGGGGGAAGTAAATTTAGAGGAAAGGGTGAGTATGAGGGGAAGTCAGTTTGGAGGAAAAAGAGAGAAAGATGGGAATTAATTTCATATAAAATGGAGAGAAGTTTTCAGGTTCAGGAGGAGGTCTTGGGGTAAGGATGAAGTGGAATGAGTATCATTTTTTAAATATTTTGGGAAAATTTTGAAAAAATTACATGAAATAAATAGATAATTGTTTAGCGGTAGTTTGTATAATCTCTACTAATAAAACACTACTATACTCTAATTTTATTATAGTGTACATGCATCATGTATGATTTATAATTCTTGTATATTGATGGTTAGAAATTTTTATTATAGGATAATGGTTGGTATGGTTCCATTAGTATGTTGTATAGGTTGGTTGGAGTGTGACCAGGTAGGTTATTCTTATGGAGGGGGGTACCCAAAAAATAATGTTTTTATTTGAGTCCTTTCTCTGGGGTAATTGGGTATAGAATGGTGTGTTTAACATAATATATGTATTTTAGGGATGATGTAAGATATATTTTTGGGGTTTGTTTAGGTATGATTAGTGCCCAGGACAAAACATAGCTCAGGGACAAGGTGTCTTATGAAGGGTTGATTTCAACAACTCAATTTTTTGGGTGAGATAATTTGGGTTTGAGAGTGGAATAATATCATAGAATAAGACATGTTTGAGGTTTCATAGGTGTTACAGGAGGCCCATATGTTGGATTAAATATAATAGAATTGGCGTAAAGTTCTATCATTTGATGACTGAGGGAACTGGTTTCCCGGTTGGTTGGTATGGGGTACTTGGTGGAAGCATCAAGGGTTCAGGTGGCCATGTGAGTTCCATCGACCATTCAATGGATCCAAGTTGAGTACCTGATGGTCAATAGGTACCCATTGACATGTGTCCAGGTACCCAAAATGTGTCTGTATCATTTTATTTTTGTAAAATTTTGGATTAATTAATTATATTGTAATAAGAATAAAACATAATTTAGGAGAACTCCGACTCATTTTAGGTAGTGGGGAGATCACTCCTACCCCATCTTCCCCTTTTGCAGATTTAAATCATTTCTCATATGTTATTCAAGTTGTTAATGTACAGGGTTCACTACAAGTAATGATTGGAGTCAATTATTGTCTATTTATGGTTCCATCATGGATGCAGTGAGTTTCAACTAAAATAATCACTTTAGGGAAATTTATCTATTTTTATAATTTTTATGATTCAGGGTCAAATCAGAGAATGAAATTTGATGAGTAAGGTCCTGCAGGAAATAGGTAGAGGTTCCTAGTTATCTATATTGTTTATATTTGTATATATGAATTTTTTAATTTTGGTTGTTATTAAGGTAGTGTGAGTGACTAGGAATTGACATTGGATTCATTTTTCAATGTTTTTGTGAGGGTGTCCCAAGGGTCATCTTTGGTGGAAAATTTTAGATAAGGCTAGTTTTTTTGTGAAAATTTGGTACACGAGGGATGATGGATCAATGGTTTTATTAATGTTTTATGTGGTACATGGGATTATTTATACAGTTCTTAAAGTATCATTTGGAGAAACATGTGGGTGGTGGAGATGTGGATTTTTGATAGAACATGTGGGGTGATGTTGATCACCAGTGAATATGGTGGTAATATAGGTTCACCAGGTTGTGTTCATAGGTTTTTTTTGATGTGTCTCACTAGGGGTTGGAGGAATTTCGGGTCATGTACACATGAGACAAGGCGCATGATGTAATTTTTACCATTGGATGTTGGAAATATCTTTAATAGATGATAAGATTTGGACAATTTTGTTGATCCCTAAGATGTAGGAGGGATGTGAAGTAGGTGGCCATGAGAATTAGGTGGTGACCATGGGAATCGATTAGAAGCTTGGTAGACTAACTATGGATGTGATATTTTGGTGTTTTTGAGTTGGAATATACATAAGGATATCAATTCCATATTGAACCATGACTCTTGGATATGTGTGCCTTTTGAGCATCCCCATTGGTTTTTATTGGTTAGAATTAGGTTTGAGTGAAATATGTTTCCATGTCCTATGGGATTTTAAAATATACTTGGTTCTTCCAAAAACTATAGATGGTGGGAATCTCATCCTAATCCATAATTGGTTGAAGCAAGTAAAATTAACCACTCATAGATCAGCAGGTTTATAGTGATGTGGAATTTATTTATTTATCTTGTTCTATTTTACTCAAACATAATTCCTTACATACACATATATACATGTGGAGTTTAGTTATGGAAACTATTGGAAGCGGCCTACTTCATTTCATATATAAGACCTTCTGGATTTTTTTAGTATGTATCATTCATCAATTAACATTAATGTCACGACTTTTGGATCTTATTAGAAATAGGTGTATTGGGAAAATGGGTAGTTGGGAATGTGTTGATATTTTGGGAGATGGTTTGGGGGTTTTTTTGGGGTCCTATGGTAGCAGCTTCATCATTTTTTTTCACTTTAGTTTTTATATGTATTGAATCATCCAATGGGTGATCTAGTTTCTCTTGTATGACTGATATGACATTGTATATGTACGTTTTGGTAAAGTATATTATATGTTTAATACTTATTTTTATTATGATATCACACATAATTTATTTTTTTCATCTACTATAGTTATTTTATTTACAGAGGGTATAGTATCCCCCATGATCACCTCTTTAACCATCACAATTAGTCATAAGACTTTAACATACAAGGATGCATGCCTAAGGACCGTGGAAGCGTGATTTGGTCTTGTGTTAGTTTATCTAGGTTGAGGGGAACTGCACATCAAAATATGTCTCTATGACACAAGATCATCAATGTTTACTGCTTTTAAGATACTTTATGCTCGAAATACACCACCTATTGATTTATAATATGCAACGACATGGAATTTTATAAATTAAATTCCTTTTTTGAGTGAATAAATGCATTACAAAGTAAATCAGTTATTGAAAAAACGTGCACTACAGAGGTTATTTTCTACCATTAGAGTAATTTGGGATTAAAAATACTTTTAATAACCCCAAAATTTGATAATAAATCAATTTTATTATGACCATTATGATTATTATATTAATGGTTATGATAAATTCTTATTGACATAGATAGAAGAAATGATAGTCTTGATTAGTTGGATAATACCATATGAATACCATTTATCAGAGCTTTTGAGGGACATAAAATCAGTTTGATTTTTCCTTGACCAATCCCAAGTCAATATCATGAATCTAAATCACAAGTGAAAGCATTTATGGGATCAGTTAAATCTAATCAAGATCATGACCCAAACAATGTTCTTTGAACCACCCTGTAAAAATCTCGCCATCGCACAGCTTACCCTATAGGAATTCGATGGTGTAATAAATGTATATGTATCAAGACCATAACAATATGAATTTTTATATATTATTTTTAATAAAACAATGATTTTTTAACCCTTTTTAATATTACTTTTTAAATGGTAAAATATTGAGTTTGATATAAATTAGATTTTGATATGATAAAACACAAATTTTTCTTTGAAGAAATATATAGTTTCAATAAAGAAACAATTTTTGATGAATTAAATAAATTTTGAAATAAATTTTATTTTAATAAAATTTTATTATTAAATATTAATTATTTAATATAAATAATAATATAATATTATGAAGATATATATAACTATTATATGTGCTAGAAAAATATTATTGTAAAAAGACTAGTATTTTTTAATAAATGCGGATTTTTTAATTATAAGTGTAAATTATAATATATATAGAATTAATTTGATAAAATAGATATTATTATTGAAATCACCTAATCAAAATTTTCCAACATTGATTTTTTTACAAATTTTTTTGAGAGAGACATATTTTTTAAAGAAAATTAAGTACTGTATAATTATACAGTATGTATTATGGCATCATAAAAGCCCAATTTTGATTTAATAAATAAAATAAAGATTAGAACTGAAAAAATTATGATTCATATTAAAAATAATGAATTTTTAATGTTATTTTAATTTATAAACCATTAATGAATCCTCCAAAACCAATATTATATTTTAAGGTATTAAAATCAATACATTATAAACATGAACCACTTCCACATCAGCAAAGGTATTATTTTAAAATTTTTAGTTATTAAACTTATAAAATAATTAAAAACATTCATATATTGTGTAAACTATGGGAAGGTTTTTTTATTACTTTATAATATAGAGTCCCAAACTTATGTTTGGAAATTAATAAAATAATTTTCTCTATTTTTCTATTTAAAACAACCTAAAATTCCATTTATCTTAACTAAAACCCCTTGTATCATGACATTACTATCCATTTATCTCTCTAAAGTCCTCCCATGGTGTCTTTAAGCTATTAATAATCTCTTCCCAAGCATTTAGAAGCATCCTCTCAAGGTTAGGCATCCTATCCTCCTTTTTATTCAAAAACCTTCTTTATATCACGCCTTTTGATTTAATCTTTTTCAATTTGATATATTATTTTAATTCTATATTACTATCATTATAATTAAAATGTAATGAGAGACCCCTTTATATCTCACTAACCATTATATAAAACTTTATGTACACCCAATATGCTTCCTAAATTATCGTGTGATTTCCATGCCAAACATTTATGTAGTTAATAATTGTCTCCATTTCCACTCATAGATATTCACCAATTTGTATGTATACTTAATTTATTGGGGATTCATATGTATGTAATCTTCAATCCACAATTTTTGTGTTAAAATTGAGGAAATAAATCCTTATGTTTTATGATCCAAGTGAAACAATTATACATGTAGAAGATATGAAAGTGGTCGGTGGATCCAAAATTATATAGACCTATAATGAATTGGGTAATGATTTTATCACATGATATTACAAGTATGGTTCATATTAGATTAGCAAAATCATACTATGTTATTATTTCTTAGTGATTATTTTTGACTTCGGTTTATGATGTCATGTTTTATGTTGTTGCCACATCCCTATGTTGCCTTTTTTATCATCATGCAATATCACAACTAATTATTCAAGATCTAGATTATCACCAATTTTATATTACCTTTATATGACTATTATATCAAATATACGACATTAACATATGCTATGATTTTTTATTCCCTTATCAGTCTTTATTTCTCACCCCTTTATTATGTATGTCCCGATGTTATACTGTGTAGTTTTAGAAGAATTATAGGATTTTAGGATCATGATAAAGAAGTTTAAAATAATATAGTTTTACTCATATTTCATGATGTTATTATATGTACCTAATTTCACAAATATACTATTATTAACTCTCTTTTATTATTGTATAATGTTTACCTTTATGAAATAAATCATGAATCAAGGTGTATTAAAGATATCAGTTGTCATAGTTAGTAGTCGATTAAAGTCTAGTAATTTTTGGGATTAGGATTATAATAATTTAGTGAAATATTTAGGAATAAGAATAAAAAATGAACAGTATCCCAACATTTTTATAAAGTATATATTAAGTAGTTTCCAAGAAAACATATCCTTTTCTAGATATTGTAAGTGTATTTGGATCTAGCCCAAAGGTACCTTGGTATAATAACCCCAAAGCAGGTGCATTGAGTTGAAATCAATCACCACATAATGCTAAAAAATGAGTCTTACTTCACACCTAGTTTGAAACTCCCAGGGGATATTATTTAGTAAATTCAAAATATCCTTAGAAATAATTATTATTGGAAAAAAATATCATAATATTTTTTTAGGAAATAGATCATGTAAAATATAGATTGAAACCCTGAAATTCAAAAGTTAAATAATATATTTAATTTATTAGTTATCACTTTAATGTTAATGATTTCCCCTTTATGTATTTAAGTGTTAAAAATTTCTCACCCATAATTTTCCCTTTATTTCTAGTCAATTTCTAGAAATAATAGGAATCGAGTCAACAACCAATGTTATGGAAAATGTGATGAAAACCCAAATGAGACTCCCAACATGATGGGAGAAATAATCACAAACATCATGAAAATACTTTCTTAATTTAACTTTGGTTTTTTAAAATTTTCCATATCAAGAGGAATTAACAAACCCCACTAAGAAAGATTTAGTTTCAATTGAGACCTTTATGTGACAAAGGCCTTTTTCTTTCAATGGATCTTCTAATCCTTTAATCTCAGAGCACTGGATCAACTCAATTGAAAAGATATTATCCATACATCAATTCTCTGACCAAGAGAAGGTAATTCGAGTTGTTTATCATATATAGAGAGAAATTGATTAGTGATGGAGTTTTGTAAAAAATATGAATCCCAAGGAGAATATCAAAGTAACATAGTAGAAAGAATTCAAGAAAATGTTTTTTGGAAAATAATTTCCTCACACTGTTTGACTTAAAATAGAGAGGGATTTACTTGGCCTCATGAAAAAGGATGATGAATCTATTGTGATATACAAGGTCAAATTCACAATAATTTCATGACTGACTCCGACATCTTCATTTTCCCTAAATTTAAAGTTGACCACTTATTTGGTTTTCTAAATCCAAATATATTAAAAGTACTGTCTATTCTAAATTTTGATAGATATGATGAAATTTTCTAATGTTCCCTCAAATTTAAAATCATGATCATAGAATCTCAATGGTATATTGGTACTAGAGGCATGAAATGAAGATTAGATTTAAATTATAGTGGTGTGTTGGAACAATCTCATGGGGTATGAACTTCTATTTTCTCACATGTCAAAATAATGGGAAGACGAATCCCTGAAATTTCCTAAAGTTAGACAAAAAATTATTTAGGTTTGGTAAGGAAGGGATATTAGATAACGATTTTTTATAGCATAAACCCACAAATGTTATGGAATAAAGTAATGATCCATTCAACCTACATCGTATCATCTAGGGTTTCAACTAAAAATAACATGGAAACTATGAAAATCAATTCCCTAAGACAGGGGTTGTCATTGAACCGATGAAATAAAATTGAAAGGCCTAGAGGGAAAGGATGAGTGTATACCATAAACAATTCTACTCTGGATAACTATAATTAATTTTTGATAGTTACACTAGTTATTCATTCAAGGATAGTAAACATACTATTTAATTTTTGTTCTATTCCTTCTGTCATATCAAGCAAGTTTAGTAGAACGACTCAAACACCACCTCAAAAAATGGAAGCCATGTTTTTAGTAAAGATGAAAATGGGGTCAATTACTGCTTCCCAAGTATATAAATCACCCCCTATCCAAAATTTTTGCTGAATTTCTTGGTAAAACCTATGACACAACCTTAGTGAAATTTTATACTATTCTGGGCATGAATTGTATTTCCTTGTATAGATCCAATATAAATTGTTGAGAGAAGGAAATAACCCTTCATATCACAAATTTATCTTTGATTCTATAAAATTTAAAGGAGGAGGATGAATTTTCTTTGGTACCAACATCTCAAGAGTGAATATTATTGAATTATATGAAATCATATATAGACCAAATGATTGAGACTATGGAAAGATAATACTAAATGAAATTCCCATTGTAAGGGAATTTGCTGATGTGTTTCTTGAAGAATTTATTGGTCTTCCTCCTATATGTATGTTTGATTTCCCAGTTGAGCTCATACCCATAGATTTTATAATATTTAATAATCCATATAGAATGGATATTTTTGAACCTTAAGAGATGTAGATATAGTTATGAGAGAATATAGATAAATGGTTTATATGCCCAAGTGCTTCACTATGGGGTGCACCAGTACCCTTCATCAAGAAAAAGGATGGGTCAATGTATTTCCACATTGATTATCATGATCTCAACATGATCATTATAAAAAACATGTATCCTCTTCCATGGATTGATGACTTATTAAATCATCTATGTAGAACACAATATTTATCTAAGGTGGATCTAGAGTTAGTATATTATCAAGTAATGGTGAAGAATGATTGTATCCCCAAGAATGATTTTCATATAAGGTATGGGCACTACGAGTTCATAGTGATTCCATTTGGGATCAATAATTATCCTGCAATCATTATGTACTTAATGAATAGAGTCCTTAGAGATTACCAAGAAAAATTCTTGGTAGTCTTTATAGATGATATTCTTATCTACTAAAAATGAAAAGAGTAACATGCATATCATATAAATACTATACTGAATACCTTACAAAAGGAAAAGTTATATGTGAAGTACAATAAATGCGAGTTTTGGTTTGAGAAAGTAACTTTATTGGGGAAAATTTTCACCAAAAAGGGATATATATTGACCCTTCATAAATAAATACAATTAAAGGATGGGACTAACCAACATCTTAGTTGAAAATCCATATTTTCCTTGAATTAATTGGGTAATATAATTTATTAATGAGAAACTAATCATGATTTTTAAGACCAATATCCAAGATTAATTATAAGGGATTGAAGTATGTCTGTATTGATGATTACGAATAAATATTTAAAGAGTATAATAGGAGGACAATCACTGCACCTATATCCACATTACCCACTAGTGGGGAAAGATTTGTGATATATAGGGATGGATAAAAAGGGATTGGGTTGTGTACTTATTCAAGATGAGAAAGTGATAACCTATGTCTCCCACCAATTAAAGATCTATGAGAGGAACTAACCAATTCATGACCCATAATTAGAAGTAGTGATCTTCACATTGAAGATTTGGTGACATTATCTATATAGAGAAACGTGTGAAATATATGTGAATCATAAATTCCATCACAAAAAAGGATCTTAATAAATACCAATGAGGGTGGTTAGATATGATCAATGATTATGAGTGTTCAATCAATTACTTTCCAAGGAAATAAAACAAAGTGTAAGATTCTCTAAGTATAAAGGATCCTACAATCATTTCTATGAAGAGGATTAAAGGGAATACAATCTTATTATACATATAAAGGGTGTAAATGGTAATAAAAAAAATCATCTATATCTTACCTTACTCAAATAACTAATCCAATTTAAATTCTTGAGAGGATTAAAGAGGCCCAAAAAAGATGATGAGTTTCCATAGAAGAAGTTATTGAATATTCTAGAGTTCATCTTTGCAGAAGATGAAGTTATAATGTTTGGAACCAGGATATGTGTAAAATAAAAACCAAAACCAATGACTGAAAATCTAGATGCTACACATAGTTCATCCATCTCTATTAATTTAGGAATAATCAATATGTATTGAGTTTTGAAGTAACACTTTTGGTGGGATAATATCGAGATGGATATTATGATGTTTTTATCTCAATTCTTGGTATACCAACAGTTTATGGTGGAGTGAAAGAAATCTAAGGGCATGATGAAATAATTTACCATTCCAATATAGAAATGGGAAAACAGAACCATTCATTTTTTCACAGGACTCCCTATGAAACCTAAAGAAAATAGTGCCATCATGGTTGTAGTCAATCAATTTAAAAATTCAGCATATTTCAATAAAATCAAGGAATATTTATCTCAGAACCAACTCTCTATGATATATATAATGGAATTGTTTTGACAACAAGTATATCTAGTATCTATTGTATATAAATGAGATTCATGTTTTACTTTTCAGTTCTAGAGAATCCTTCAGCAAGGGCTGGATATTGAATTGGACTTTAGAACTACTTATTACCCTCATATGGATGATCAGTCTAAAAGGATGATTCAAATTATTAAGGATATGTTGAGTTCATGTTCAATGGATTTTTATGGATTTTAAGACCAGCACCTTACCCCAGTGTATTTCTCATACTACAATAGTTTTCATTCTAACATTCTAATGACACCTTATGAGGCTTTGTATGAGAAAAGGTTATTATTGTCTAGTCAAGATCAGCGTATCACTGAGAGGGGGAGGGGGTGAATCAGTGATAAATTTTTCTTTTATGTTTCCTTTCTTTTTAAACAACCCTAACCCCCTATTAAAGATTTATCAATTTTATTAAAAATAAACAATCACACATCCATAAGAACATAAGTATTTAAAATTTTCACAACTCAACATGGGTATCTACATCCTTGGAATGGGTTGTAAAAAATCCAAAACCAAATAATCAACAAGAAAAATATAATTTTTTATGGATACAAACAAGTAGGATATACCCTTATACTTGTGTATCACAATAATCAATTAAATAGTGCATGTATTTAAATTAACATAAAAATATGTAATACAAGTTTGTGTAACAAGTTATGAAACTTTCACCAATTACTTAAAAACATGTTACTTTGTTGCCTTATCAACATTCACAAATATAGTATTTAAAATAATTTTTTACTTTCTGACCCAGTAGTAGGTAATAAATTCTCTATAATTCATAATGATACTCAGTCTAATGTCCCAATCTGTTTCATCATTCTGATTTCTCAGCCTGGAAATATAAATCTACAAGAATACTATTGAAATTATTTTGAACTATTTCTTCCTCAGTCCAGAAATATCAGTCCAATTTCTCAATCTGATGACCCAGTCTAATCTAATAACCACTAAATATGATATTTAATGTTCTTATTCTATCCATAAAAATTATTCAATAATTCTATATATAAAAAAACCTATTCTATATATAAATTTAGCCCTTATCTCTATTTATCCACACATGAATAGTGTTCAAATTCATCAAAAAGTACAAAGTACTCTTTTAATTTTAGAGGTGTAACGAAAGTTATTTTGGAGGGAATTTGAAAAGTATTCCCCCTTAACCAAATTTACCAAAACATAAAATTCTTATACATTTATAATACATCTTTTAATTCTTCAGAACTTTTAAAATCTTATTGATTCTTCTCAAAACTTCTAAAATTTTCTCATAAATTTATCATTCTTCAGACTTTCTAATCATTAATTAGAATGATTCTTATTTTCATTCTGATTTATTCATTATGATGAAAAATTTTAACAATAGCATATTCTTCATTAAGTTTCTCCATACCAAGGAATCATATGAAAATAAAATTTATTTTCATTATAATGCTTAGTACCAACTAAAAGGAAAACTATATCTAAAACCATTCTACAATAAAAATTGTTTCTCCTTTATTAGACATTATTTTCCTTTATTTTTCTATAAAAATTGTCACAAATTCTAAATATTTTATAACCTCTCAAAAAACCTTCAGAACTAGTGTTGACTCTCCTTTCGTCACAGAATCTAAAGATCGGAAAAGGGGAATATCTAAGCTCAAAGTGATTCAACCTTTGAAGAAAACATCAAAAATCGACAAAGGCATGAACAAAGGATCAAAAGCAACTGCACCGCGCAAGTTATATCACTGTCGTGCAAGTACACTTGCGTGACCTAAGTGATAACCGCCCGGTAACCGCCCAGGGTCTTCTCCTGCCTATAAATAGACCCTGTGGGCCCCCCATTCGAAAGGGATTTTTTTCCAGAAACTCGGATTGAAGCTCCCGACGCCCAAGTCTCTTCTCAAAGCTTCTGGAACACTTCTAAGGTAATTTCTTACCTAGAACGGAAGATCTAAAGAGAAGAAGGAAGGCCTAAGTGTTGAAACTCATCAACACTTGCGCGCCGCCTTATTCCTTCAATAGAACTTGCGCGTCCCTTTTATGGAAGAACCTCAAGAGGATTCAAAAGGGATTTATAAAGAGTCTCTAAAATATTCTAATGATGGTTGAGAATCGCGCAAGTATCCCACATGTCGCGCAGGTATACCTGCACGACCAATACTTGCGCGCCACCGCAATACTTGCGCGCCTTTCAAGACTTGCACGCCCCTACCTTTTTGGGTGCCCATATTTCCCATTTTACCGCTCTTAAGCCAATACACCTTTCCTTGTCAAGATTCAGTCTTCAAGACACTCTTCAAAGCCATTTATGGCATGATTTCTTGATTTGACTTCCTTATCTGAAAGGAATTCTGTGGAATATCGCTCAAAACCTAGTGATTTAAATATCCTTATGTCACTAAATATGGAGAGTTCATTCATTCAACATCATCCTTTAAGATGAGAGAATCCTTAACTTGGGTCTCCTTTTTAGGAATAATCCTCAGTTATAAGTCCTTTAATCTGGGCATCTTCCTCAGGAGTAAGTCCCAAATTCTTAAAATTCCCAAATATGGGCATCCTCTTTAGGAGTAAGCCCCAAAGTTTAATCCCTAACCTGGGTCTCCTTTTCAGGAATAAGACCCAGTCATAATCATGGGCATCCTTCTTAAGAGTAAGCCCCGAGTCCCTTAACTTGGGCATCCTCCTCAGGAGTAAGACCCAATCTCAAATATGGGCATCCTCCTTAGGAGTAAGTCCCAAACCTTAATCCCTAACCTGGGTCTCCTTTTTCAAGAATAAGACCCATTCATAATCTTGGGTTTCCTTTTCAGGAGTAAGCCCCAAGTCCCCTAATTTCTCTTTAACCAGTCCTAATTTACGTTTGATCTGGGATTCCTTCTCAGGAGTAAAACCCAGTTAACAATCCTCTCCTAATTTGGGTTTCCTCTTCAGGAATAAGTCCCAAGTTAGAGTATTCAAATCTCCATGAAGCACATATACCTTTATGGACCCTGTTCCTGGATTTTCTCCCTAAAGTAAATCCTCTGGGCAGTCATACATACATAAGCCCCAAACCATTTCTTATGATTGCATCTTTCATGGAACAATTTTCTAAATTTTACTAATACCTCTTGTTTCTCACACCGAGCATGACTCACGTGAGCTTAGAGTGTAAAAGTAATTGTGACATCCTGCTTTGAGCCATCAATCATAAACATCATACCCTTATTCGAACTACATGGGTTATGATTCCTTTTTCAAAATAAAGGATACGTAGGTAGCCCATCTATGGGTTCGATCCCAACTCTGAAGTAATTCATTGTCCTTTGGAATGACGATAAACTTCAAGTGCCCCACTGAGTGGCTTTAAAACCAGTCTGGTCATCATAATGACCAAGATACTTTTATATAAATGTTTTGAAGGATACCATTGACCAAGAATCTCTAAATAGATACAGATGATTCTCTATTGATGAAGAACCTTGAATACATATAAAAGATTCTCTGAATTTCTTACATATTTAATCATTGATTGTTAAACTGAAGGAAATCTCATTTTATACTTGGTAATGTAATAAGGATTCATGAACATAACTTAAATCTATAAAGAGAGTCCCAGAGTAGACAATAATTCCCCTCAAAAAGGTGTGATGAGTCCGACCTCCCATCCTCTTGACCAATGAAAATTCCCAAGCCTTATCAGTCCACAAGATAATGAGCGCCTACCTTTGGAAAGTAGGTCCAAATGAATGTGGAATCATTGGATGTTTCCGGTTCTATGGACAAACCCGTTAGAAACCGATCAGAACATTTGAATCTCCCATCCAGGAGGTCATCCCCGGATTCTGTGTGAAACAAAAATGGTGAACCCGACGTGAATCCTTAACCAAGTTAAAGTGATGTTATTCTTATTTGTTAGGGCCCTTGGGCCAACAAAGCAATCATTGACATGTTCTAATACAAAAGATGCAGTGGCCGGATTCATCTTGATTATGTCTATTATATGGAATAGGCACTCTTTTCTCAAGATCTTCTGCAAAATGGCTTTCCTTAAATTCACCCCTGTGAATACTGCTGCTGTAAACACCTCTACTGTGAGGTCTACTGCTGTGAAAACCAATGCTACTACTCCCACTGGAACGTCGTCCTCTTTGAGGATGACATCACCAACTCAGCGTCTTCAACGCTGGGTTTCTAATGAACTGGTTAAAGAGTACCATCGTAACGGTACTATCCCAACTCTGGAGGCCGCTCGTCAAGCCCTCCAAGTTAACAACTCTACCTGATCGTCCGGACAACGACGACCAGCGATCAAGAAGCAGGCGGTGCTGACTACCGTCTCCAACCGTTTTGGGTCGTTATCCCCGGAACGCAATTTCCATTCACTCCCTTACTCCGAGGAAGTGAATGAGAAGGTCCCTCAGGGCCTTAATTCAAAAAGACAGGAGTCCTTCCCGAGGGCTCCCATCAATAATCGCTGCTAGACTCGTGCGGTAGTGCGCCCTAAACATGACGAGGGTACCAACTTCAGGCATTCAGCTCAGGTTCCTCGAACCCGAGCAGGCAAGATGAACCGCCAGAGACGGAATCCGGTTAACAATGGGCAGGTTGTCATCCCTTCCATCTCCGGAGAAGTCCACCGACCTAACTTGGTGGAAAATAACGAGCAGGAACACACACCTATCCGTTTTAATTCCGCTGTCCAGCAGACTCGTCTGGCAGCATCAAGCCAATCCTGCCAGGCAAATCCGGCGGAGTACTATAGGTAGGAACATGCACCTGCTTATGCATCATCAGTTAGTCAGCAGGCTCGCCTGAATACAAATGATGGATCTCGTCAACCGCATTTGGCGAAGTGTAATCAGCAGGCACATACACCTGCTAGTACTAATCAAGCCTACCAACAATCTCGCTTGGTAGCACACAGAGAACTCAGTCAGAAAGCCCCGACGACAAACAGGAGGCAGACTCAACTCTCTGCCTCCACACTTGAGTATTGTCAGGATTCACTGACAGGAAAAGGAGGACAGGAGCAGGCACATACACCTACTCCAAACCGGGAATGGACGTATATCCCCGTTCCGACGGCTGAAGTCCCCAAACATATTTTGTCAATGGTGAAAGAGTAGAAGCAAATTCCTGCTCATATTCTGGATGCTTGCCAGGATATCATAACAGATTCAGCATCATCTCAGGGACAGACACATAAATCTATCCCTAGCAGCGGAGTGACACATCAACGATTCACTCCGGAACAGACACACACATCTGTTCCAGTCCAAGAGTGTTATGGGGAATACTCCCCCATATCATACGGACAAACAAGTCAGGCACATACACCTGATTTGAGTGGAGATCGTCAGCCTAACCTGACCATCTTTCCTGATCAGGCACATACACCTGCTCAGAGTAACCACTTTCGTCAACAAGTGGTTTCTAAAGCGAGTAAGAAGGCATCTAAGAAAAAGATCCGCCCAACACAGTCAGGAGATCAAAGGCCAATCTATAACAAGGCCTTGCTCGATGCTGGAGTTCTTGAAGCCCTCAGACATTTATCTGTCAAAATTCAAGATTCTACTCCCTTAGTTCCCAATAACGGGAACATTAATTCTGAAGGTCTTCAATAGACACTTCCTCATGAAGGCTTGCTTCATGAAAATTCAGTCAATCTTGAAGTTTCTTCTTCATATGAGAGCCACAGGAACCCTCTGTGTGGTCAGAAGACCAAGGAGCAAGAGATCTCATCTTTTGTTGTAACCCATTATGGTGGTCCTCCCCATTATGATGAATTTCACTGCGAAAGTCCTCTCCATAGTAGTGATTCACATTGCCTGGAAAATACTCCAGTGGACAATGTAGTGCCGAGAAAGCCCTCTTTTCTTGAAGCACTTGCAAATGCGAAACTAGTCATGTCTGATGCTTTATCACTGGCAAGTGAAGTACTTTCTCAATCAGAAGATAGCCCAGGGTGCAGGTCATTCTCTGAACCACCCCTAAGTCATGCATCTTCTAGTTTGATCAATGATCTCTCTACCAATCTTGTTGAATCCGATGAAGCAAAAAGGAGACACCAACTCTGGTCAAAACAGGTAGAAGAATCTTCATTTAATGATAAAGAGGAAATGATGAACATGAGGAAAAAACTGGCAAAAGGTGAAGTACCAGTCATGTTTTGGCCTTTGGATGACTCCCAGTATGATATTCCAAAGATGTTGACGGATGATGGAGTCCATGATATTCGTCTCAACATATGGAAAAATCTTTGTCAATTGAAGAAGAAGGTATTATCTTATGATGAATATGAAAATCATCTTAAGATAATAGAAGGGCTACAACGTCAGATTGATTTGGCTTCTCTATCAGTATCTCGGTATCCGAAGGCTGAAAAGCAGCAGAGAACCCTTCAACGTTCATGCCTTGGCGCACTAAGAAAATTGCGTCAGTTAATTTCCAATGCTCCATCTGATGTTCATATCAGAGGATGGGGTGTTCATGGAGCACTACATTTCACAGTGCTTTCCAGTCAGCAAAGCCCGCCGAAAATGGTCTCATGCAATGTTATTTCCCATGGCCGACCACAGTCAATGGGCTTTGTTCATAATCAAAAGCCTGCTCAAGAACAAGATTCAACTAGTTCCTCTCAAAATCAAGCATATAGAGAACAAGTTGTTGAATTTCTCCTACATCAAGCAGGCGAGAATATTGCACAAGCCTCTCGTATGGAGAAAACACGTCATCAAATGATAGAAATTTCGGAGATCATCCAACGGTCTATTGAACCAGGTGATAAAAGTGGATACAGGTTAATTAATCCAGCTAATTTCCGAACTAAGATTCGCAAGATCAAGAGATCTTTTAAGAAGATCTCAGACATAACATGTCAAGAGCCACCCAGCTTGTCAGACTGGGGACTTCTCTAACCCAACCCTCAGAGTCAACAAATGGGATTCGAGGAGTTGAGCGGAAGCAGCAGGAACATCCCCAGTTCTCGATACTGGGTACTCTTTTAAATCATCAATCCCCTCCTCAGAGAATGTCGGTCTTTTCTCGATTTGGGAAGAATCCCCAAGAGGAATGAAGAGCCAAATTATCAGGAGATTCCCTCCAAATTATATCTCGTCAAGAAGTTCCTAAAAGATTGAACCAGCAAAAGTCAATGTCTCATCAAAGACATGAAAGAAGACAATATCACAGAAATGTTGATAGAAGAGATGCGATGCATTATGAATCAATCAATGTCATCAATGCCGTTGTTGCTAATCCACCAGAGGAGACTCACTCAGGGGACTCAGATGAAGAGCGTCCTGCTCAAGAAAATGTACGCACCGATACAAATGAAGAAGGTGTACGTACATGAAGTCAAAGGACTACTCAGAACCTAGGTAATCCACTTCCCTCCCTCCAAAAGGTATCCAACAAAGGGAAGAGAAAGAATCAGGTTACATATCCTTCCTCTGGAGAAGGTAAATCGCTCTCATTAGAGAAAAGGTTTGCACAAGAAGAGGAAGAAATGAAAGAATTAAGAAGGTTGAATGCAGAACTACTTCAGAGTAGTCTTCTTCTTAAGAATGATGAAGTCCGACAGCCGAAGGAATTTGTTGCAGTCACTGAGATGGATCAAGAATATCCTCCTTTATCAGTACACCATCAGAGGTCTAATCCTACGGGTCAAGCGCAACAACGGTTGGCAGTGCTACCATCAGTTGCAGCACCAACCACCACGTCTGTCCAAGCTCCATTCATTGCACCTACTCAAGACCAGATTCAACCAGATGTTTCTCAAAAGTTAATAACTACTATTGAGTCATTAACAGATTGGTTAGAAACTATGGAAGGGAAACAGGAGCAATTTCAACCTGAAAAGAAAGTTTACCCTGAATGGGTAGATTCAATTTCTCCTCCATCCAGTTTTGGAAACCCTGTTTTCCCTACTTCCAATGGATCAGGCGACCCTGAACAACATTTGACGCATTACGTGTCTTGTTGTGATCCTATGATGGGAACTCCAGAGCAGCAAGAAGCAGTGAAACTAAGATGCTTCATGCGAACCTTGAAAGGACCAGGTTTTGTCTGGTATACAAGCTTGAAATCCCGGTCAATCATCGGATGGGAGGATCTTCGTCAAAAATTCCTTCTTCAGTTCAGCTCAACTTTGCCAAAAACGACAGTTTTCGATCTTACAAACTGCAAGCAAAGGGAGAATGAAAGAGTCTCTAATTTCATTTCTCGATGGAAGGGATTAACGTATTCCCTGAGTTAAGCACTCCCTTAGGAAGAACTGTTGCCAATCTGTGTGGCAAATTTGCGTGACAAATTATGCACGCCATTGATCCCTGTGAAATAGACAAGAGGGTTTCGAGACCTTACTTCAATCGCTCAGCAGATTGAAGATTCCCTTATATAGGCTAAGGTTAAATCTCGTGTAATTCCATCAGCTCCTGGAAGAAGAATGGGTAAAGCATAAACTGCTACAGTTAGGCTTAAACAAGCACCTGTACCTATTTCTACTTCAAAACCTTCATCTTCTCGAAGGACTCCACCTCCTGAACGCCAACAACAAAGGCCGTTTCGTCCAAATGATCAAAAAGATCAACGATGAAAACAATTTGAGGATATAAAGAGTAAAACATACTCTTTCTGAAATGAGAAAGTTCCTGGTTACTTCATTTCAGCTCTGGAAAATAATTTGGTTCAATTACCAGTGCCCAAGAGGCCAAACAAGGAAGGAGATGAAGACCATCCCAATTATTTTCCCTTTCATCAAATGTTGGGGCATCCCATCCAGGAGTGTTTTGTCTTTAAAGACCTCCTGCAAAAGATGGTCGACTTGAGACAAGTCAAATTGAAGGGTTCTTCAGCTCATGTAGCGTGTGTTACCGCTACAGATCCAGAGGAAGGAGGCGAGTGGCAGGAAGTCAAAAGCAAAACTGCGCAAAAATATGATGATTGGATGGTTAGAAAGACAATCAATCGGACCCATTCCATTTTGCGAACACAATTGAAGAAGCCAATTGTGTCTCCTACAAAAGCTACAGTGAAGCCTCCATCAAAAGACAAATCCTCAAAAGGGCAACGCAATTCAAAGAAGAAAGAGGAATCAGAAGAAGATGAGTATGTATCGAGGCCTAAGTTGTCTTTGACTCTGGCAGATTTCATGCCATCTACTTCAAATCCACGGGCACATCCCCATCAAATGGCACAACCTAAATAGGCTAGTCAGGCAGAGTCTTTATCAGACGAAGAGTTAATCTTCGGTTCTATTAATATGATTCAATTAACAGATCCGTATTCTAGTCGTAATTTTGATAAGCCTGAATTCCCTGTATCAAATAAGGGAATATGAGGAAGTTCCAGAGGTTCAGGATACAGAGGAAGACGTGGATCTTTCCGAAGCCACTACTCCAATTATACCCCTTCTAGCACTGTGTATGCAGCAGAAACTCGTGGTAGAGCCCTTCAGCGAGCTCAAAAAGAACAAGAAGGTTCTTCTGCTAATGGACAACTCAGTCCTGGCATAGTTATTTTGGAATACCGATTGAAGGTTCCATCTTCTTTATCTCAGCAAGTAAATGGATCTAATTGGTCTAATCTTCCAAAACCAAGGATGTTGCCAACTTCTATCCCAATACAAGATGCATCAGCTTCCAAAGCATCTGCTTCCAAGGTACCTGCTAAACTGCATATTCCTGTTGGGAAACGCAGACCTCTAGATCAAAAGTATGATATATTGACACACTTGGCTCAAGTACCAGCCAAGTTATCAATTTTGGATGCTTTGAATCTGTCAAAAGATCTTCGGGAAGCACTCATCGAAGCTTTGTCAAGTCCTCAGGAGTTTGAAGCTGAAATTGCTGCAGCTGAAGTCTATCACATAGAGAATAATCATGCAGAATGCCATGCAGTGATATCTTTTACTGATAAAGATGAAGATGATGTTGTGCATGGGCACATAAAACCCCTCTACTTATCTGGAAAATTCAATGGTGTAGATATCCGAAGAGCTTTAATTGACAATGGTTCAGGAGTCAACCTTATGCCCATTCGTACACTTCGTCGATTGGGCCTCACAGAATCTGATTTATCTCCATCTACCATGATGTTAAAAGGATATGATAAAAATGAACAAGAACCACTGGGTGAAGTTACACTCAGAACCCAGTTTGGAGATCTTGTATCCAAATCGGATTTCATGATTGTTGATCAAGACTCAGCTTTCAACGTCTTGCTTGGAAGACCCTGGCTACATCAGCATGCGGCTATCCCTTCATCATACCATCAATGTCTCAAATACTATTTCAATGGTTATGTTGGAACATTGTATGGTGATAAGGCCCCGTTTAAGACATGTGAGTCTCAATACATTGAGGCAGAATTTTATCACATGAAGGGAAGAGAAAAATCTATAATGAAGGAAATTACCAAAGTTAATGCTCCATATGGTTTGGAGAAGATTCCAATAAATCCATTTACACATGTGAGTACAGATTATGTGTTACCTATCAGTCAAATTGACAAAATAGGCCCAAATCAAAATACTCTTATGGAAAGATCCATAATGTCAATTACGGCAGTTGAGCCAGACAACATGGGAGAAATTGGTAACCTACCAAACAGTGATGAAAGCCTAAGTGGTGACGTTTTCATTTCATCTGTTGAATTCCAAAAAGTCTATACTTCTCCAATCAGTCCATAAGAAGTTATAGCAACACCAGAGGTGAATAATGATGTCGATTCTCAATCCATCATCTCCTCTTTATTTCCCAAAGAAGGCCCTTTATCATCAATAGGGTCAGAAATGGAAGCTTCTTCTTCAAAATGTGAAAATTTTGATATCTCTTATGATCATGAAAATTTCATTTTGTCATCTACTATGCAAGTAGAAACGGAAGAAATAGCACATGATGAAGAGGAAGAGGAAGATCTTAGAGATGCTCCTCCATCATTTGAAGAGGGTATCTCTACCACTGTGGATGAACTCAGAGAAATAAATCTGGGTATAGAGAAAGATCCACGCCCCACTTTAATTAGTGCGGCCATGACCCTTGAAGATCAAGAGATGTATATTTCTTTTCTAAAGAAAAATAAAGATATTTTCTCTTGAACTATATAGAAATTCCTGGGCTTGATCCTGATATTGCTACTCATCATTTGGGTTTACCAAAAGAACATCGAGGATTTAAGAAAGCCGCGAGAAGAACACACCCAACCTATGCTTCCAAAATTGAAGCTGAAGTGGATAAGCTGATCAAAGCTAACTTCGTCAGAGAAGTTCAATATCCCAAGTGGTTGGCTAATATTGTCCCTGTAAAGAAAAAGAACGGACAAATTAGGGTTTGCATCGATTTCAGAGATCTTAATCGGTATTGTCCTAAAGATGATTTCCCAGTTCCGATTACAGAACTCTTAATTGATGCGACGGCTGGTTATGAAGTACTTTCCTTCATGGATGGATATTCTGGATATAATCAGATCCGAATGTCCCCAGAAGATGAGGAATCTACAGCCTTCAGAGCCCCTCAATGAGTGTTTTGTTACCGGGTGATGCCCTTTGGTTTAAAGAATGCAGGTGTAACATATCAACGCGCCATGCATTGTATCTTCAAACCTTTCTTAGGGAAATTTGTTGAATGCTATGTAGACGACTTTGTGGTTAAATCCAAACAACGTTCTAATCACTTGGCTGATTTGGAAGTCATATTCCACAAGCTTCGACAACATAATTTGAAGATGAACCCCTTAAAATAAGCATTTGGGGTAACCTCAGGAAAATTCCTCGGCTTTGTTGTACGCCATCGTGGTATTGAAGTCGATACTGAGAAGACCAAATCAATCCTTGGTATGTCACCTCCTCATAATTTGAAAGAATTAAGAGGACTTCAAGGACACTTAGCCTACATTCGGCGTTTCATCACCAATTTGATAGGTAAAAGTTTACCCTTTACCAAATTACTGAAAAAAGAAGTCACTAACCAGTGGACCGAAGAATGTTAAGAAGCATTTGATGTTCTCAAGAAATACCTCTTGAGTCCACCAGTACTCATGCCACCTGTCGAAGGTAGACCACTTATCCTCTATGTGAAAGCTCTAGAGCGATCATTGGGTGCCTTTCTCGCTCAAAAGAATGATTCTGGGAATGAAAATAGCCTCTACTATCTCAGTAGAACTATTCTTGAAGCAGAAACCCGGTATTTGTAACAGCCCAAGATTTTATAAAAAAATATTCTTTTTAATTTTATTAATGTCTTGTGTTGTACGCTACACCAAAAGGAGCTTGTACAACACGCATCCTTGACTTGCCTTGCATTACACGCAATCACGACCTTCCTCGATAGCGTGTGTAATACGCAATACCGAGTTTCACAAAACAACGATATGCTATTAAAATATTATTAAAACTAGCCGTTATGAATAGTAATAACCACTTTTTAAAACTCTGTAAATCTTATTTTTCAAAATGAACTTCATTTTTTGATTCGGAGTATCGAATTTAGCCTAAGGTGAAATTTTGGTACTTTTCGGATAACTTTCATATTCTGATGAATAGTGAAAATTACTAAATTATATTTAAAAACAAATTTTTTAATAGAAATAATTAATAGTGATAAATTATTAATTTCAGTGGTTTTAAAGTATATTTAGAATATATTTTTACAATTTAATACAATGTTGGTCATTGGATGTAATTTCACATTTAAACCAGACATAATCAAGTGTCAATCTTTTGATAGATATTGTTTCTTAAAAACACGCTATTTGTTTTAACAGCGGGATTTAATTATAAAATTAATTAATGCAAATTCTATGATAATAATTTGGTAAAATAGACTTCATTTTTGAATTCGGAATATGAAATATAGCTTAGGATGAAATTTTGGCATTGTTCTGAAAAACATCAATTTTTGATGAATAGTGAAACTACTAAGTGGTAGTTAAAAAAATTAATTTCTTCATAAATCTTAATTTTACCGCTTCTGTGAATGGAATTTCAAAAATCCGAGAGACACGGTTGATGTCAGTAAGTAAAATGTGGTTCAATGAGACGAAAATAATTTTTGGTGAATAGTAACTTTTTACTTTTTTTTTACCACGGTTAATAGTAAATAGGGTAACTAAGGGTAAATATGATATTACTATTACCCTAACACATGTACTAATTCTATTGGATAGGTGTAATTCGACCAAAAACAAGTTTAGGAATAAAATATGACCATTTAGGCCCACTTGGATTAGATTAGGACATTTATTATTATTTAATTCAAAGAAGAGTTAAAAGAGTCAAAATCAAAGTTTATTTACTAAAACATTTTTAATATAGGGTTTTACATAAGATAAATTCGATTGTAAATATTCATTAGAAAGATAAAACGATTTCCTACATGATGGTATTTTATTTGTAATTTTTAGACATAAAATAAGTCAATTTATTTATGACACAAAGATGATGCAGTAATTATCTTATTAATGAAATATTGACATAAGTGATGTTATAAACACCAAACTAAATATAATTTGAGACTTTTTATGAATTCCACTAATTTTCTAGGTCACTATGATATATTAGTGTTGATTTAATCAACTTGGTTCTAACAAATAATTCTGTTATGACTTTCACAAAAATCATATATCAAATAGTGTCAAAATTGACACAAAATAGTTCTTAAATCAAATATTATATTATTAATTGTTATTTTATTCCTAAAAATCTAAGGTTCGGCCAAATGACTTAGATAAGGATATATGTATTAATAATATACAATTTGGGGTTCGTTTGGCATGTTATAGTAAGTTTATTAACCATATAATGTAAGAAAACAAAAAGACACGGTAAAAGTTAAATTATTTAACTTAGAGTTAAATCTAATTGATAAGGTTAAAATAATAACCTAAACTTGTCTAAATCTTATTGGTTGATAGGATTTCGATCCATCCCCACTTTAGCTTCGAAATAAGACCCTTTGAAACCATTATAAACCGATTTTGACTTTAATATAAAATAATATTTTGAGATATTCCTAAGGTGCCCCTCTCCTCCCTTATAAAAGGACACCTCCTCCCCCTCCTCCTCACACCAATTTGAGCACTCAAGCTCGGCCAAACCCTGCGAAAATCTCTTATCCACTTCCCTAGCAACATTCTAGAGGTTCTGGTCTTCCTCAAAGACCAATTTTAGTTCCCTAAGAGGAGGTCGCCAAAAGGCGCTTCAAAGAAGAGGTAATTATCGTTACCAATTCTTTCATCTTTATTTCTTCTTCCACTTCTTCTTCTTAGGTTGTTTCATTATGAAGTAATAACATCAGTATCAATAATATACTGATATGTTATTATAAGTATGAAACAACCCTATTTCACCATCTATCTATCCTACGGAAAAAGAAATCACCGCGCGTGCGTACGTACGGAATACCGTCTCCACGCCGTGGTGTAATCTATTTTCCACCACCACCTTACATGGATGGGTATAATGGTGTAAAGAATAACTATACATAGTTATTAAAACATCATATTGATTCTGATATATTGTATAATCCACTCCAATTCAATTCAATATTTATGGAAATGATATCATCGCTCGTGCGTACGTACGGACTACCGTCTCCACGACGCGATGAGATTCATTCTTAATGATTAACCATTCATGAATGATTATAAAGTATATATAATAAGTACTAATGAAATATATGACATAATATTGATACTGGATTTATGTATATATATATATATGTATGTCATCTACTTACTTCCATTCAAGACAATAAGGAAAGAAAAACAGCGTTCATGCGTACGTACGGACTACCGTCTCCATGAACGGTGTTTTTCATTTTATTTATCTATCTATTATATATATATATATACTGAATATATATGATATATAAATCATATTTTATATTCTGGAAGTAAGTAAATCATGATATAAGTAATAATGATGTCAAGAACAACAAGTCAAAACACCTACGATAAATGAAATGATTTTACCCAAAACGCTTCTTTAACATGGAATTTACAAAAGAACGGGTAATATAATGTCATAAGTGAACCATATATGATATCATAACAATGAATATGATTCTTTAATAAGTCAATGACATTATTTAAATCATTATACAGGAGGTTCGGACACATACGAAGAAAATCGGACCTAAGGTAAGGGAAATATCACAATCTCATTTTTATCCGAGATTGTTTATTCGTAAGTATTTACTGAGGTGTATTTTATCATCCACATCCATGTTTCATCAATATTAAATATTGTTTCCATCCACTTACAATAGTTTAAATCTAATTTTACCCTTCGGTGAGTTTTTAGTAAAGAATATGAAAGGAATCTGTTGTCGTTTTTTTCGTACGAGGTACTTTTTGACTTTTCCGACAAAAGTACGAAGAATGTTTTTTTTAACTTATACGGCATGAATGGATTTTTAAAACATTATTTCCAAGAAGCTTCTTTTACAAGTTTTAAAGTTTATTTTTAATCAACTTCTTTTATTTTAAAGTAGTATGACATGTTATGAAAGGAAAAATGTTTTTTTGAAGAAGAAAGGATATTTTCGACAAGAATGGAGTTCAAGTGTTTTATCAAAATTATTTTCCATCTAAGATAATAAAGAGTTATATTTTTATCCCTATTATTAAATTGATTTGATCATGTTGTGATGGAATTATTTTTATGAATTCCTTTATCTTATATGAATTGATTTATGATGTCATGATGTTTCAAGAATCCCATTTTTGTTACATGTGTTATGCGATGATGTATGTTTTATGATTATGTGGCACACATAAGAAAGGATTCATTATAAGATGGGTGGGACCTATATCTCCCTCCAATGCATTGGGTAAAGATTTTATATCTCATGAGATAGACAGGGCTGGAACGGTAGGTTATACCGGTTCGGTGAAACAGGACTGAAACGAGGGTTACTCGATTCAGAAAGGGACTTTGTCCACTAAGATAGTCTTGGAAATGAGTCATGACTAACAAGAAATGATTTTCCATGATTATGTGTGAATGCCACAAAGTTTCATGTTGTAAGTTATGATTATTGGGATTACTTTTTCACTGCCATGATTTATCCCATGATTATGAAATTATGCTCTCTTTTGCAGGTTATGATTTCCAAAATGTTATGTTCTTATGAATATGATGTGATTGATATTTCTTTTGTTTACCCTTACTGAGCATTTGAGCTCACCCTTTTATGTTTTATTTTCCCCAGGATAAAAAGAAAGGTTCTAGGTAAAAAAAGGGAGGATCTTTATGGGAGATACTGAAGATCTTTCACCACGATTAGAAGATTACGTTCCGAGTTTCCAAAGACACTAAACTATTACGATCCTTGTGTGTGTGTTTTTGTTATGTACCAAGTATTCCGAAAAAGTAATGTAATGTCCATATACGATAAGCTTCGGGTCTCTACAGTTGGTATCAGAGGAAAGGTTTAGTCAACCTTTGGAAACTAGGATGCGAAAACGTTAGTGAGATCCCTAGAGATATTTCTACGGTATGTCTAGGGATGTCCCTAAGGTTAAGTAGACGTATAAGTTATAGTACTAGAAATACGCTAACGATCATAGAATTAAACCTAAGATGTTAGATATTGAAGGTACTCCCCCTTTATTATGTTCTTTTCCCTAGCATGATTTTTGCCTCTCACACTATTCATTTTGGGTTTTAGAAAATGGCTGGAAACAAGATGATTCACGATAATGGAGGATATGATGGACAATGGAATGATATTCTTCATGAGCAACCAAATGAAATGGGATTTGGAAGTCCAAAGATCATTATTATGCCGAATCAGCAATCTCATAATATGATCAATAAAGTAAAATTTGGTAAGTTTCCTGACTCGGCTAATAAGAGAAAGATGGAGTTTCATGATGATCATAGAGGAAAGAAAGTTCAATTTCCCCTATGTAAATCATGTGGGAAGAGGCATCAAGGAGAATGTTTCAAGGGAACTGGAAGATGCTTTGGGTGTGGAAAAGAAGGACACAAAGCAAGTAAGTGCAAAGGAAAAGGTTCGGTTAACACCATGGATGAGGATAATGGTATTGCTACGACATCAAAAATGGTTAAGTGTTTTAAATGTGGAATGTATGGGCATTATGCAAACAAATGCCCTAAGGGAAAGACTCATGAAGAGAATCAGTATGGTCATATGGGTAGTATTTATGTGGATGATGATGATGAGACTACAAATGATATGTGAGATGAAAGAATTGTTGAAGCTCGGTCAATGGTTTAAGAATGTAGTGGAATGATTACATGTTTATCACGTGTAATGTTGTATAAGTAATCTCATGGTACTATGGAATAAAAAGACATCTAAGGATTGTTACACTGTTGCCTTTCCTTGAGTTTTGAAAGTGTATGATTAATGGTACAAGTATCCATGAAAAGTTATTCAGATATTTTTGGAATGTAGATGATATGTTCATAATGAAGGGATAAGACGATAATGAGATGTTTGATTGTATTCATGAGCTCATGATTGATATAAGGACTAAGTGATATCATGGTTTGAGTATATAGAATTTTGAGGATTTTAGTATGTGGAAGGTGTTAACTTTTAACTGCATTCATGTTTTCACAATGGTATTCAAGAGAATACATGATTAAGGACTTTGAATGTTTGGAATGTAACCAACAAAACATATCTTATGATATATGGGAATTGACGATGGTATTAAATCTCTGGTAATCGTTTTCACTATGTTATGAGAGTGGATTGCAGTATTATGGATAATCCTAAAGATTGGAATGGATTATGTTGGAAAAAAGTTATTATTGTTTAAGGATAGAAGTTTTCTCGATGTTATTGATGGGATGTTATAGTAATATAGTTTTAGAAAAGGAAAACCTGCAGGACGGGCGGCAGCCCATCGCGTCGGAAAAGGCTGTGGAAATCGAACCCACAACCGAAGTGCGACTGGCCTTTATCGCCTACCACTAGCCTACAGGAAGTCCCGGTTTATTAGAAACTAGTTTTATTATATTAAGCAGTATGATATATGAAGTATAAGTCCATTTTAGGAACCATATATGATTAATCTCACTATAGACCGACTTATGTATATAATTTTTGCTAACCTTTTGTTTGAGACAGATGGAATGACCCGTCATTCTATCACATAATCTGCTAACACTTCACGAATAACAAATTCAACTTAATTTATTTAAGAGATGAAGTGGAAATTGTTCTATGCACGAACAATAGTGAGATTGTACCAAAATAAAGTAAGTATTTATTCTAATTCAAATTTTCAACTTTAGGGAAATGATATTGAAAACCAAAAATGTTGTCCTAGTGATCTTATACCCGATGAATAAGATTGTACCTTATATCATCACAAATCTATGGATTTGTGATTACTGGCTTTTCCATAGCCATGTTCTCTACCACTCTCCATCAGAACATGATGGTTAGATTTCTCTTCTATATCCATATGTTCACCTATGTGTAAACCCAATGATTAGTTTATTTGGGTAACCGTTACGTTTCATACTTTTGTTTTTAAAGATTGGTTTTGATATTCCTTTTTACGATGTGGGTTTCTATTAAAGAAACTTTCGAATAGTAAACCATTTATAACCTCGACGAATTTCGAGGGCGAAATTCATTTTAGGGGGGGTAGAATGTAACAACCCAAGATTTTATAAAAAAATATTCTTTTTAATTTTATTAATGTCTTGTGTTGTACGCTACACCAAAAGGAGCTTGCACAACACGCATCCTTGACTTGCCTTGCATTACACGCAATCGCGACCTTCCTCGATAGCGTGTGTAATACGCAATACCGAGTTTCACTAAACAACGATATGCTATTAAAATATTATTAAAACTAGCCGTTATGAATAGTAATAACCACTTTTTAAAACTCTGTAAATCTTATTTTTCAAAATGAACTTCATTTTTTGATTCGGAGTATCGAATTTAGCCTAAGGTGAAATTTTGGTACTTTTCGGATAACTTTCATATTCTGATGAATAGTGAAAATTACTAAATTATATTTAAAAACAAATTTTTTAATCGAAATAATTAATAGTGATAAATTATTAATTGGAGTGGTTTTAAAGTATATTTAGAATATATTTTTACAATTTAATACAATTTTGGTCATTGGATGTAATTTCACATTTAAACCAGACATAATCAAGTGTCAATCTTTTGATAGATATTGTTTCTTAAAAACACGCTATTTGTTTTAACAGCGGGATTTAATTATAAAATTAATTAATGAAAATTCTATGATATGAATTTGGTAAAATAGACTTCATTTTTGAATTCGGAATATGAAATATAGCTTAGGATGAAATTTTGGCATTGTTCTGAAAAACATTAATTTTTGATGAATAGTGAAACTACTAAGTGGTAGTTAAAAAAATTAATTTCTTCATAAATCTTAATTTTACCGCTTCTGTGAATGGAATTTCAAAAATCCGAGAGACACGGTTGATGTCAGTAAGTAAAATGTGGTTCAATGAGATGAAAATAATTTTTGGTGAATAGTAACTTTTTACTTTTTTTTACCACGGTTAATAGTAAATAGGGTAACTAAGGGTAAATATGATATTACTATTACCCTAACACATTTTCTAATTCTATTGGATAGGTGTAATTCGACCAAAAACAAGCTTAGGAATAAAATATGACCATTTAGGACCACTTGGATTAGATTAGGACATTTATTATTATTTAATTCAAAGAAGAGTTAAAAGAGTCAAAATCAAAGTTTATTTAATAAAACATTTTTAATATAGGGTTTTACATAAGATAAATTCGATTGTAAATATTAATTAGAAAGCTAAAACGATTTCATACATGATGGTATTTTATTTGTAATTTTTAGACATCAAATAAGTCAATTTATTTATGACACAAAGATGATGCAGTAATTATCTTATTAATGAAATATTGACATAATTGATGTTATAAACACCAAACTAAATATAATTTGAGACTTTTTATGAATTCCACTAATTTTCTAGGTTACTATGATATATTACTGTTTATTTAATCAACTTGTTTCTAACAAATAATTCTGTTATGACTTTCAAAAAAATCATGTATCAAATAGTGTCAAAATTGACACAAAATAGTTTTTAAATCAAATATTATATTATTAATTGTTATTTTATTCCTAAAAATCTAAGGTTCGGCCAAATGACTTAGATAAGGATATATGTATTAATAATATACAATTTGAGGTTCGTTTGGCATGTTATAGTAAGTTTATTAACCATATAATGTAAGAAATCAAAAAGACACGGTAAAAGTTAAATTATTTAACTTAGAGTTAAATCTAATTGATAAGGTTAAAATAATAACCTAAACTTGTCTAAATCTTATTGGTTGATAGGATTTCTATCCATCCCCACTTTATCTTCGAAATAAGACCCTTTGGAACCATTATAAACCGATTTTGACTTTAATATAAAATAATATTTTGAGATATTCCTAAGGTGCCCCTCTCCTCCCTTATAAAAGGACACCTCCTCCCCCTCCTCCTCACACCAATTTGAGCACTCAAGCTCGGCCAACCCCTGCCAAAATCTCTTGTCCACTTCCCTAGAAACATCTTATAGGTTCTGGTCTTCCTGAAAGACCAATTTTAGTTCCCTAAGAGGAGGTCTCCAAAAGGCGCTTCAAAGAAGAGGTAATTACCGTTACCAATTCTTTCATCTTTATTTCTTCTTCCACTTCTTCTTATTAGGTTGTTTCATTATGAATTAATAACATCAGTATCACTCATATACTGATATTTTATTATAAGTATGAACCAACCCTATTTCACCATCTATCTATCCTACGGAAAAAGAAATCACCGCGCGTGCGTACGTACGGAATACCGTCTCCACGCCGTGGTGTAATCTATTTTCCACCACCACCTTACATGGATGGGTATAATGGTGTAAAGAATAACTATACATAGTTATTAAAACATCATATTGATTCTGATATATTTTATAATCCACTCCAATTCAATTCAATATTTATGGAAATGATATCATCGCTCGTGCGTACGTACGGACTACCATCTCCACGACGCGATGAGATTCATTCTTAATGATTAACCATTCATGAATGATTATAAAGTATATATAATAAGTACTAATGAAATATATGACATAATAATGATACTGGATTTATGTATATATATATATGTATGTCATCTACTTACTTCCATTCAAGACAATAAGGAAAGAAAAACAGCGTTCATGCGTACGTACGGACTACCGTCTCCATGAACGGTGTTTTTCATTTTATTTATCTATCTATTATATATATATATATACTGAATATATATGATATATAAATCATATTTTATATTCTGGAAGTAATTAAATCATGATATAAGTAATAATGATGTCAAGAACAACAAGTCAAAACACCTACGATAAACGAAACGATTTTACCCAAAACGCTTCTTTAACATGGAATTTACAAAAGAACGGGTAATATAATGTCATAAGTGAACCATATATGATATCATAACAATGAATATGATTCTGTAATAAGTCAATGACATTATTTAAATCATTATACAGGAGGTTCGGACACATACGAAGCAAATCGGACCTAAGGTAAGGGAAATATCACAATCTCATTTTTATCCGAGATTGTTTATTCGTAAGTATTTACTGAGGTGTATTTTATCATCCAAATCCATGTTTCATCAATATGCAATATTGTTTCCATCCACTTACAATATTTTAAATCCAATTTTACCCTTCGGTGAGTTTTTAGTAAAGAATATGAAAGGAATCTGTTGTCGTTTTTTTCGTACGAGGTACTTTTTGACTTTTCCGACAAAAGTACGAAGAATGTTTTTTTAACTTATACGGCATGAATGGATTTTTAAAACATTATTTCCAAGAAGCTTCCTTTACAAGTTTTCAAGTTTATTTTTAATCAACTTCTTTTATTTTAAAGTAGTATGACATGTTATGAAAGGAAAAATGTTTTTTTGAAGAAGAAAGGATATTTTCCTCAAGAATGGAGTTCAAGTGTTTTATCAAAATTATTTTCCATCTAAGATAATAAAGGGTTCTATTTTTATCCCTATTATTAAATTGATTTGATCATGTTGTGATGGAATTATTTTTATGAATTCCTTTATCTTATATGAATTGATTTATGATGTCATGATGTTTCAAGAATCCCATTTTTGTTACATGTGTTATGCGATGATGTATGTTTTATGATTATGTGGAACACATAAGAAAGGATTAATTATAAGATGGGTGGGACCTATATCTCCCTCCAATGCATTGGGTAAAGATTTTATATCTCATGAGATAGACAGAGCTGGAACGGTAGGTTATACCGGTTCAGTGAAACAGGACTGAAACGAGGGTTACTCGATTCAGAAAGGGACTTTGTCCACTAAGATAGTCTTGGAAATGAGTCATGACTAACAAGAAATGATTTTCCATGATTATGTGTGAATGCCACAAAGTTTCATGTTGTAAGTTATGATTATTGGGATTACTTTTTCACTGCCATGATTTATCCCATGATTATGAAATTATGCTCTCTTTTGCAGGTTATGATTTCCAAAATGTTATGTTCTTATGAATATGATGTGATTGATATTTATTTTGTTTACCCTTACTGAGCATTTGAGCTCACCCTTTTATGTTTTCTTTTCCCCAGGATAAAAAGAAAGGTTCTAGGTAAAAAAAAGGGGAGGATCTTTATGGGAGATACTGAAGATCTTTCACCACGATTAGAAGATTACGTTCCGAGTTTCCAAAGACACTAAACTATTACGATCCTTGTGTGTGTGTTTTTGTTATGTACCAAGTATTCCGTAAAAGTAATGTAATGTCAATGTACGTCAAGATACGGGTCTCTACAGTATTCAAGTATTGAGATGTGCTGCCTGGCATTAATATTTGCAGTCCAGAAACTGAGACACTACCTGCAACATCACGAGGTCCAATTGGTATCTCACAATAATCCGCTCAAATTCATCCTTAGTCATCCAATGCTCACAGGACATCTAGCAAGGTGGGAAGTTATTTTGCAGCAGTTCTACATTCAGTATGTATCTCAAAAGGCAATTAAGGGCCAAGCTCAGGCTGATTTCCTGGCTGAACATCCTTCAGTGGAAGACACGTCTTCAGATATTGAACTACCTGATGAGGAAGTTTTCTCTATTCAAGAGAGTCCTCAAACATGGGAAATGTATTTTGATGGTGCTTCCAGAAGTCCAACAGGGAAGAAAATGGGAAATCATAAATTCAACAAAGTTGGTTTAGGAATTGTACTCATTTCTCCAGATAAGGCATTGTTACATTATTCCTTTTTATTGTGGGAAGGTGGTACCAATAATGAAGCTGAATACCAAGATCTTATCACAGACTTGGAGTTAGCGCTCCAAGAACAAGTGAATCACTTAAAAGTGAAAGGTGATTCAGACCTGGTAATCAAACAAGTCAATGGGGATTATTCCATCAGAAAAGAAGAATTAATCCCTTTGTATGATTACGTCAGAGAGTTAATGGAGGAATTCCCTTCAGAACCGACATTTTCTTATGTCCCAAGATCACAAAATGCTCAAGCTGATGCACTGGCTAATATAGCCACAGCTCTAGCAGATCCAAATCGGGACGAGACAACCCTCAGTATTTCCCACCGTCGTGCAATTTCACCTTATGTTCAAGCCAGAACAGAGGAAATTAATGAAATTAGTCCCATTCCTGAACCGTATGGTCATACTACAGGATGGATGTCACCTATCAGGGAATACCTTCAAAATGGAACACTTCCACCTGATAAAGCCGAGAAAGAATAAATCCGGCGACGTGTGGTCAATTTTACTCTTTATGATAGCCCAAACCACTTAGAGAAAATTCTCTACAAACGTGGTTTTGATGGAGTTCTCTTCAGATGCATTGATGGTGAAGAGACAATGGCTGTCATGAAAGAAGTGCATGCAGGAGTCTGTGGTGCCCACCAGTCTGGACATAGACTTTCTGATCAAATTCGAAGGCTTGGATACATTTGTCCTTCAATGATACAAGATTGTGTTGATTTCACAAAGAAGTGTCATTCATGTCAAGTACATGCCAACTTCATTCATCAACCTCCAGAGTTTCTTCATACAGCTAAATACTCGTGGCCATTTGCCACATGGGGAATGGATGTGGTGGGACCTTACCCTTCAGCTACGACCAAGCAGTTTAAGTACATTCTTACTGCCACTGATTTCTTTTCGAAATGGGCAGAGGCAGTACCTCTCAAAGAAGTCAGTTCTAAATGCATTGTTAGCTTCATCAAGTCTAACATCATTACTAGATTTGGTGTCCCTCATACCATATTGACGGACAACGACACCAAATTTTGTTCTTTTGAGGTGAATAAATTGTATCAAGAATACAACATTAAATCCAACCATTCATCTCGGT
Source organism: Viscum album (assembly GCA_963277665.1). Lineage (NCBI taxonomy): Eukaryota > Viridiplantae > Streptophyta > Magnoliopsida > Santalales > Viscaceae > Viscum > Viscum album. Next base: position 280,747,354 of record OY728127.1, read on the forward strand.
ATCATGCGGTAGACAATGGACAAATAGAAGCCTTTACCAAGACTCTTTCAAATATACTACAAAAGATGGTGGATAAAGATAAGAGGTCATGGCCTGATAAACTCTTTAATGCTTTATGGGCTTATCGGACTACCACCCGCAATGCAACGCGGTCAACTCCATATTCATTGGTATATGGAACAGAAGCAGTCTTTCCAATTGAAGTTCAATTTCCCTCACTCAGAGTAGCCATTTGTGATCAGTTATCTACAGAAGATCAATCCCAAAAGTGATTGAATGAATTGGAACAGTGAGATGAGAAAAGATTGTGCACTTTGCACCACTTGGAAATCTATCAGAATCTAATAGCACGAGCTTTTAACAAAAAAGTTCTTCTTCGTTCATTCATTCAGGGAGAATTGGTATTAGTTCTCAGAACTCCAATGATACCAGGAATGAATCCTCCAAAGATTGAGCCAAAATGGGAAGGACCTTATTCAATACATAGGGTCTACTCCAATGGAGCTTATTCATTAATCTCAATGGATGGAGAACTCATCACGACTCCAACCAATGCCAGATTTCTGAAGAAATATTTTGTATAAACACAAAATATGGTCCCCAGAACCAAGATTATTACAAGTGGTTCATACAACCTTTAGTCCAGTATGACTTTAAACTGCATCATCATCCATGGTCCAGTATGAACTTAAACTGCAACTTCGTCCAACATGACGTTAAACTGTATAAAAGCACCAGAATGTCCCCGCAACATGACACTAAACTGTGCGGCACCAGTTCGTCCTTGTTATATGACGTTAAACTATACAGAAATGGTCCAGTATGACCTTAAACTACAACTTCGTCCAACATGACGTTAAACCGTAAGAAAGTCCCTTACGTCCGGAAAGACGTTAAACTACATAAGCAGCAATGGTCCAGTATGACCTTAAACTGCAACTTCGTCCCACACGATGTTAAACTATGAAAAAGTTCCTTAAACCGTCCAGCATGACCTTAAACTGCATCATACTTGGTCCAGGCATATGACCATAAACTATTTACAAATCCCTTATGTCCAGCAAGACGTTAAACTGTGACGTCCTAACTACATGACGCTAAACTGTATAAAAGTCCCTTACGTCTGGAAAGAAGTTAAACTATATAATATCAAAGGTCCAGCATGAAATTAAACTGCACCATCCACGGTCCATGCATATGACCTTAAACTATTCGCACTTTCGTCCAACATGACATAAATGGTGTGTTATTTTGTCCTTACTGCATGACATTAAACTGCACAGTCCTCCTTTCGTCCAATATGACGTTAAACTGTATTGTCCCCATCGTCCTAACTACATGACGCTAAAATGTACAGAAAGTCCTTGATATGTCCTACATGACATTAAACTGTTATTTTTTCCCTGCTAAATGACACTAAACTGTGCAGCACCAATAGTCATAACTGCAAGACTTTAAACTGCATAGTCCCTTTTTTATGCCCTACATGACATTAAACTATTCTTTGTTAAGGTTGTTGTTACCTCTTGTTTCTCACACCGAGAATGACTCACATGAGCTTAGAGAAAACCTCAACCGTAACACTCTCTTTGGGCCGCTAACCATGTATAAGTCCCAACAAACATTTTATTTAGATCGTTGTCCCCAAGAACAACTTGATCATTAATTCATTCTTTAATTGAACTACACGGAATTTGATCCTTTCCCTCCAGGCTGGGTATGTAGGCAACCTCCCAGGGTTCAAGCCCAAAAACAATCTCTTCACATTGGTTCACCACCATCTCATATGATGTTGATTCGTGAAACCGCCCCTGGAATCAATATCTTTACATTGATTCACTTTCGTCCTTGTTATATGACGTTAAACTATACAACACTTTTGTCTGGTACGACAATAAACTACAATACTCTTTGATTTCCTCATTTGAGAGAGAACTATTATTGACATTGATTTTTCAATCATGGTTTTCATTTCAAAAGACTACGTGCATACATGGTAATACCTAAAATTTTTGTCCCAGGTTAAACCATCATTGCACTAAAGTCCCCTTTCACCCTTCACATGTATGAACCAAATTTGTATAAAGGGTAGTTCTAGAACTACGTGGGCTTGATTCCCATCCTTATGGGATACGTAGGAACATTCAAGTATCCCTCGAATCCAGCCCCAAGTATTTTGGGCCTAACCCCAAATTTCACTTTCAGTCCCTTGGCTGAAAAGTCCTCATGAAAACACACACATTGTATTCATTATTATGGTCTGAACTCTATGAACCTAAACTAAGATCACTCATACTTTCGTCCTACACGACGTTAAACTGCATTTCAAGAAATACGTATGGATTGATTCTCATTCTTATGAGATACGTAGTGAAGTCCAAAATTTCAATTCAGGACCCAACCACAACATGATTATGGTTATCATTGACCTAGGTATCTCTATATACATTGGACAATACCCATCTTTATGTGTTATAATCCTAACCATAAATATTTTCAGATCTTCATAACCCTTTTCATGACTTCTAGTCACAAAAATGTCAAACTTCTGAGAATTCTTTTGCCTAACTATGCAGCACGTGCCCATAGGTGGCCTTGCATAAACAGTCCACATAATATACTTGTCATCCAAAAGATACTATTTTATTTAACTATGCAGCCAATGCCCTTAGGTGGCCCTACATAATTCAACCCCCTAACGGGTTTTTTAAATGATGGTAACTTCATTCTTGGGAAGAATGACTCTTTTGTCCTTATTTGTCTTAAACGACAGTATGTAGGGATCCGAAAAAAAATAGACATCCTTAACATATTTGTCCCATATCCTTTTTCATGATCTGAAAGTATTCAAGTCTACGGTTTATTCTTCTTCCCTACGTTTGGGTCAGACCTTCGTAGGAGTGATATTCATCCAGTTCTTCGATATTCTTGTCCGGAAATATCTTCTCCATATTCAAGTACCTCTTTCCATACAAAAAACTCTATAATTTAGAAAATTTGAATCTTCATAAACTTTCACTGACTTTTAGCACTAGGAAAGTAAATTTTTGAGAGTTCTTTCGCCTGACTATGCAGCACGTGCCCATAGGTGGCCTTGCATAAACAGTCAACATAACAGACTTGTCAGCTGAAAGATACTATTTATTTGACCATGCAGCCAATCCCATAGGTGGCCCTGCATATTTCAACCCCCTAACAGATTTTTGTTAAATAATAGTAACTTCATTCTTGGAAAATACTTCTTCTAATGCCTTTTATCTCTTTTTCATATCATTCCTCAGATTCAAATATTCTTAAGCCATAGTTTACATATTTTCTCTCATACTTGAGTATGGTAATATGTTTTCAGATAAATTGTTAAGGAATTGAATCAATTTTAATCCATTTTGGTCAAAGCTATTTTGACCTTAAACATTAGCCCCTTTATGTTCGGCATGCATGACTTTAAACAGCCCACAAAAGACAAAGGAAATCTGAATAAAAGTCAAGTTCCAGCTCACTAAACATACATTATGTATGATTTAGGTAATATTGAGCAATTAAAAGATTCAAAGTTTGTAGGGTTATTTGTAATAATCCTAGTAAAAATCAAACTATGCTTACTAAGCCCATTGGCTTAAGTAAATTTGAAGCAGGTAATGAAAGAATGCAGGTACAAATAAGTGAAAGTGAAAGTGTTTTTCATTGATGCACAAGAGTTAGAAGGACATACACAGACTGGAGTCTCTTCTCATTTTCAAGAATTACAAGAGGCTTTCAACATAACACTTCATTTGATTTACGACATCCCAAACTTCATCAGCAACCACCTGGAATTCATTCATTCAATTGGATACAATAAGAGATGTAGTGATACTAGATCAAGGCCTGCGCGGAGAGAACTTGCGCGCCGCCCTCTAGGCCCTGAAGACCTGTGCGCCCCCTTTTCCTTTGGATGGATTCGATTTCCTCAGAGTCAAATCCTCATTTCTCTCCGGATCCAACTCTAAGGGGGGACTTTTGTTGACACTCCTTTCATCACAGAATCTAAAGATCGGAAAAGGGGAATATCTAAGCTCAAAGTGATTCAACCTTTGAAGAAAACATCAAAAATCAACAAAGACATGAACAAAGGATCAAAAGCAACTGCACCGCGCAAGTTATATCACTATCGCACAAGTACACTTGCACGACACCCTTGGTCGCGCAAGTGACTTGTGCGACCTAAGTGATAACCGCCCGGTAACCGCCCAGGGTCTTCTCCTGCCTATAAATAGACCCTGTGGGCCCCCCATTCGAAAGGGATTTTTTTTTTCAGAAACTCGGATTGAAGCTCCCGACACCCAAGTCTCTTCTCAAAGCTTCCGGAACACTTATAAGGTAATTTCTTACCTAGAACGGAAGATCTAAAGAGAAGAAGGAAGGCCTAAGTGTTGAAACTCATCAACACTTGCACACCGCCTTATTCCTTCAATAGAACTTGCGCGTCCCTTTTCTGGAAGAACCTCAAGAGGATTCTAAAGGGATTTATAAAGAGTCGCTCAAATATTCTAATGATGGTTGAGAATCGCGCAAGTATCCCACATGTCGCGCAAGTATACCTACGTGACCAATACTTGCGCTCCTTTCAAGACTTGCGCACCCCAACTTTTTTGGGTGCCCATATTTCCCATTTTACCCCTCTTAAGCCATTAAACCTTTCCTTTTCAAGATTTAGTCTTCAAGACACTCTTCAAAGCCATTTATGGCATGATTTCTTGATTTGACTTCCTTATCTGAAAGGAAGTCTGTGGAATATCTCTCAAAACCTAGTGATTTAATTATCCTTATGTCACTAAATATGGAGAGTTCATTCATTCAACCTCATCCTTTAAGATGAGAGAATCCTTAACTTGTGTCTCCTTTTCAGGAACAATCCCCAGTTATAAGTCCTTTAATCTGGGAATCTTCCTCAGGAGTAAGTCCCAAATTCTTAAAATTCCCAAATCTGGGCATCCTCCTTAAGAGTAAGCCCCAAACTTTAATCCCTAACCTGGGTCTCCTTTTCAGGAATAAGACCCAGTCATAATCATGGGCATCCTTCTTAAGAGTAAGCCCCGAGTCCCTTAACTTGGGAATTTTCCTCAGGAGTAAGCCCCAATCTCAAGTATGGTCATCCTCTTTAGGTGTAAGTCCCAAACCTTAATCCCTAACCTGGGTCTCCTTTTTCAAGAATAAGACCCAGTCATAATCTTGGGTTTCCTTTTGAGGAGTAAGCCCCAAGTCCCCGAATTTCTCTTTAACCAGTCCTAATTTACGTTTGATCTGGGATTCCTTCTCAGGAGTAAAACCCAGTTATCAATCCTCTCCTAATTTGGGTTTCCTCTTCAGGAATAAGTCCCAAGTTAGAGTATTCAAATCTCCATGAAGCACATATACCTTTATGGACCCTGTTCCTGGATTTTCTCCCTTAAGTAAATCCTCTGGGCAGACATACATACATATGCCCAAACTATTTCTTATGATTGCATCTTTCATGGAACAGTTGTCTAAATTTTACTAATACCTCTTGTTTCTCACACCGAGCATGACTCACGTGAGCTTAGAGTGTAAAAGTAATTGTGACATCCTACTTTGAGCCATAAATCATAAACATAATACCCTTATTCGAACTACGTGGGTTCTGATTCCTTTTTCAAAACAAAGGATACGTAGGTAGCCCATCTATGGGTTCGATCCCAACTCTGAAGTAATTCATTGTCCTTCTGAATGACGATAAACTTCAAGTGCCCCACTGAGTGGCTTTAAAACTAGTCTGGTCATCATAATGACCAAGAGACATTTATATAAATTTTTTGAAGGATACCATTGACCAAGAATCTCTAAATAGATACAGATGATTCTCTATTGATGAAGAACCTCGAATATGTATAAAAGATTCTCTGAATATCTTACATATTTAATCATTGATTGTTAAACTGAAGGAAAGCTCATTTTATACTTGGTAATGTAATAATGATTCACGAACATAACTTAAATCTATAAAGAGAGTCCCGGAGTAGACAATAATTCCCCTAAAAAAGGTGTGATGAGTCCGACCTCCCATCCTTTAGACCAATGCAAATTCCTAAGCCTCATCAGTCCACAAGCTAATGAGCACGTACCTTTGGAAAGTAGGTCCAAACGAATGTGGAATCATTGAATGTTTCCGGTTCTACGAACAAAACCGTTAGAAACCGATCGGAATGTTTGAATCTCCCATCCAGGAGGTCATCCCCAGATTCCGTGCGAAACAACTAGCTTCAAAAAATTCTAATTTTCTTAATTTTCTTAGAATAATGATCCTATATCTGATGAAGTCTTGTGTTAAATGGAATTTATTGGTGATAGGATTCACCTCATGGATTAGTTCCAATCTTATTCTGATGGTTTTGTGTCACCTCTAATTCAGTAGTCATCACCCCATACTCTCTGGTGACTCTTAACCCGTTTTATAAAAATAAATGACATTTCTTCTTTATCTATTGACCCAATTGAAGAAAAAAAATTCAACCTGATGAAAATGGTTGATTTCATTGTTGATCCTCATATGGTTGATAGGTCTATGAATTTCTTGCATGAATTAGTACAAAAAAATCCACTTATTTTATTTTTCATTGGTCCCAACAACTCCCAATAAAATAACTTCTTCCTTAGATTTATCAATGTAACACTCTGTCTAATATACCGATACCAATGGTAACATATATCATTTTTTTGTTATAGTTAAAAAATATTTCTTGTATTCAAAACCTTATTTCTCTTAATATTTGTATCTTGTGACTTATTTGTCTGACTGAAAACTAGAATCTTCCCAATCTCAGGTTTCAAACAATTCTTCTCATCCTACAACAATTTTGCTTCCGGTGATCTCACACTGAGGAACTGAGACAAGAAAGCTCTTACTTCTACAAAGTTATTCCTCCAATTTTTTTAATCATATTTTGACTTCCTAATGACAATGAGAATATTTAGGATCGACATTTTATTGAATTACAAACAACAAAAAATATTATAACTTCCCATCATTTTATCATTTTTTTTCTTTCCAACCAAACATCAAACCGATTGGCTTCACCTTTTCTCAACCCTTCCTTCATAAGGATTGCATCATATGTTTTTGAGAAAAATTATGATTTATGATAACTCAAAGTTCAAAAAATAATCATATGTTTTTCATTGGATTCATTTAGACTCTGATATATTTCCACATTTCGATCGAAACTTTCATTTCGGGCCTAATGGGAGTCTGATGAACCATTTCTCCAAGAAATATTCTTCACAATCTGATGGAATTTCTTAATCATTTTTTTCCAATATTATGATTATGATGATGAGTCTGATAAATAACTATTATAAAGTGAGGTGATTTATTTCTCTTTGAAAATAAAAGAAAACCCTTTCATCACAAACTTCCTCCAGCTTCTTAAAACAAATTCTTTCCATCTTGGTCCCAAAAATATCACTCTTTGGATTTTATTTTCAAAAAAGTTTCATAAATAAATTAAAATTGTAACCACATTCTATGGATTAGTTATCAATGATTTCAAATTCATTGTGATCTAACTCATTGTATAAAAAAATAATCATTCTTAGAAAAACCATTTTTTCTAAAAGTAGTAACTCAAGAAACATCTTCATCTTTTCTTCACATCCTACTTTATGTGTTTCTTTAGTTTTTGAACTTTACTATAAACAAAATATTCTTAAAAAAATTCTAACAAGTCATTAAAATATTTCATACAAATATATACTGAGTTCACAGCTTACCCACAACTCCACGTATATACATGACTACTTAAAAGTTTTAGTAGAATTAAATGGATTGTATTTTGAAAAAATTCTCACTGTTGATAGCACCATCCAATGAATAGATAAGATTGGGGACAAAGACATAGACCTAAACCTCGATGTGAAAGTGTTTGGATTCACAATTTCAACCTTAGTGTTAAAAATGATTCCTTCATTAAAGGTTTTGTGAATATGTTAGAATCTTTTTCTGATGTAGGAGGATACTCTAGCTTAAATTAATTCTTCTATATGTTCTCTTTGATAAAATGGTATTTGATATGAATATGTTTTGAAAAATAATTTTTTATTGGGTTTCTTATAAGGTTAATGGAACTTTTATTATCAAGACAAGAGAAAGGGATACTTTAATTAAAAAAGAATGTCTTCCAACAAAGTCATAATCCATATAATTTGGGTAGAATCATTATTAGGAGTAACAAAGTCAAATTAAACAATTCTAAGAGTTATATAATTTTTTTTCTTAGTATGATAACTAACATAAATTTTTCCTCAAGAAAAAACATCACAAGATATGGATCTTCTATCATCAAAATTTTCTACCCCCTCATCATATATATAATATAACAAATCAATACTTTTGGAGATATCATACCCATTTCCATTTTTTTTGTTTGATATATTTGAGAATTATTTTTCAAGCCATTATATGTTATTCTTTTGGAGAACTCTGAAATATTTCACATTAAGAAACATCATAAAAAATTTGTGGTCTAGAGGTAGTAAAATGCCACAAAATTCCAATAATATTTTGAAACTCTTTAGATTCAACTTTATTTCCTTCTACATATTATGTTAACTTGGTTCCCAATGAAATCGGTGTGGAAACTATTTTCAAATTTTCTAGTAAAAAATTCTTAAGATGTTTATTAGCATAGTTTTCTTGAGAAAAAACATTTTATTCTTATTTTATGTGATTTTTATCCCAAGAAATATTTAATTTTCCATTGCATGGAAATCTTAAGAAACCTTTTCATCTCTTCATCAAATCATTCTATAGTTCATTCATCATTCCCAGAAAATATTATTTCATCAACATAAACAATTACAATGATGGAAAATTCTTGTCTTTTTGTGATGTATATATTACTATCAACAATTCCTTTCTTAAAAATAATCTTTCTTAAGTTGGTATACAATATGGAATACCATTTCCTTGGAGATTGAATTATATCACACTAGTATTTATTCAATTTTTACACATAACTTTCATCCTTACCAACAACAAAGCCACATTGTTGTTCAATATGCACTTCTTCATCAAGATCCCTATTTAGATATATGGACTTCAAATCTATCTGAAATATTTCTGTAACATCATTGTGCTTTAATATAAAGAAATATTCTAATAGTTTTTAACCTTTCCACTAAAGAACAAGTTTAATCAATGTTAAGTCCCTTTATCTCTGAGTATCCCTTTCACACTAATCTTTTTTTATTTATTATCACCTCACCATCTTCATTCAGCTTATTCTAGAATAGCCACTTTGTAATAATAATTTTTTTCCTTTGGTTTAGGTACTAGTGCCCATGTATCATTATTCTTGATTTTATCCAACTCTTCATTCATAGCCTAAACCCATTTAGGATGCTCAAAAGCTCCGTTCACATCGTTTGGATCAAATTTTGAATAAAAATATGTATATTCAATGTATTTTTATGTTCTTCTTCTTTTAAATATTTTATGATTTTCACAAATTATATTTTATGATTCCACATTCTTCCTTATACTAGGATGATATTTTCAATATTCTTCCTCATCACTAGAAACAAATAAGTCTGATTATTCTTATTGAGTATGTTTAAAATTGTTTTCATCCTTTCCAGAACTCTTAAAAAAAATTATTTTATCCTATTCATATTCCTTATCTACATGAGCTTGTTTTGATTATTCCTCGGCTTTTTAATAACTTTCACATCAATAGAGTCAACTAATTTTCCTATCTATTTGTTGAAACATATATATCATCTTCCTTTGGGAGCATATCCAAGATAAATTCAATCTTTACCTGTCAACTAAAATATTAAAAGGTTTCCACCTTTCTTATTTATGATGCATGGAATCCCAAAAACTCTTAAGTGTTTAAAACATGGAGTTTTGTCATAAAAAATTTCATATAGATTAGTTTATGTACTTTTTCTGTAGAAACATTATTTTTGGATAAAAACAGTTCTTATGGATTGCCCCAAAAAACAATGAGAGCGACTACGTTCAAGTAACATATTTTTTCCCATTTCAATCAAACTTCTATTTTTTCCTTTCAGAAACACCATTTTGTTGGGGAATTTAAGGTGTAATAATATCATAAATAATTACATGCCTCACGAGAAAAGTTTCAAACTCTTTATTTTTTTATTCACCACCATTATTAGTTATCAACTTCTTTAATGAATACTCAAAATCCTTATCATCTTTTCCCCTAAAACTTTTACCCATTTTGAAATCATCCAACTTCAGTTTCATATTAATAAAATAATTAATGTGAGTAAATTAATCAACGAAATTAATGAAATACTTATATATTTGTTTGGGTTTTTATTTCTCATTGGCCCACATTTTTTATAATAAATAAGTTCCTAGGGTTATTTTGAACAAATTTCAACTTTCTTATGCACAATGTTTTGAATCTTTCCTTTAAGAAATATTGTGCAAAAAAATATCTTATTCTTGACATATCATGAATTCAATGAACACTGTATCTCCTTGATATCTTGATAATTCTTATATGACACATGTGTTTTAACCTTTTATTCCACAACTGATTCTCTTCCACCATACTTAAGTTACAATAGTTTGGAACTCAACCAACTTGGAATAATCTCCCTTTCATATGCCAACCTCTTGTAAAAATTTTTACATCTTCTTATCTTAAAGAACCCATATTTTATGAATATAACTTTGTTTCTTTTATCAATTTTTTTGAAACACTTAGTAGGTTGTTATTTAACCCATTAAAAAAAGCATTCTTGGATTTCAAGTTTTTTCCCAATACTGGATAATCCAACACCTTTAATTTAGAGGGAATCATCATTTAGAAATTTTATTATTACTTATTTTAAATGTTTTATGTTCTTTAAAAGCTTAAATTCTGCTTTTAAATGGGAATAACCCCCAAAATCCAAGATCCATGGTCATTCTCCTTTTGTAGATTTGATAGCAGTTTCTAGAACAAGATCATTTTCATTCGATTTATCTTTCCTTAAATCCATATTATATGAATTGTTTAAATCAATTTTTTTTCCAGTAAAAAAATAAGACACTATTTTGATGATTTAAAGTTTGTTCACATCTTTCACAAATAGTCTCTAGAGGCCAGAAACTATTTTCAACTTTCACACCATCCTGCTCAAGTTTCTTTAAAACATCCTTATCAGGCTTCCCCATTTAAGAGGATTTACTCCCCCTAAAAATTTTATTTCTATAATTTTTTGTGTAGCTGTAATGTTTTTAATTAAACCAAATCATATTTTTTGCATGTTCAAATCCACAATAATACCATCATTACCTATAGAAAGAATATTTACCTATTTAACTTCTATACTATCTGTACTTGTAAGATTATTTCTTAGATACTTTCTTAGCTTTTACATCATAACATTTTTTAGTTCAATACGTTTTATTATTAGCAAAAAAAATCTTCTTCATATTTTATACTTATTGAAACCATAATTGGTAGAGAATTTTTCATAATCATAATTTTTAGAAACATCTTACTTCTCTATTCTGTTGATTTTGGCCAAATACCAAAATTTTCCATTTTTCTTCATCTTAGAAAAAATTTAAACATTCTTCTTAACATTTGAAGGTAACTTTTGATCCATATCAGTTTCAACCTTTATATAACTTTGATCAACTTTAAAGATATAATTCTTGAAACTTGTAACCCTCTATTCAGATTTAGAAAGTTTTTTTTGAACAATTTCCAATTCGTATTTTCTGGCATTATGATTAACTCGCAGATGTCATTACATTTTTTCATTAATAATAGATTTCTTCATGTCATCAATATCTTATGGAATAATAATTTTCTACTCAATAAAGCATTGTTGATTGTTTGTTGAGGATCTTTAATTTTTCAATTTCTTGATTTCTTTCTTAAGACTTACAATATTTCTCAGACATTATTTTAATTTTTCTTTAAAATGAAATTCTAATAGAGTTTCTTTTTCGTATTCATAACATATCCTTCTAAAATTATCATTGTTAACTCTTTAAATTAACATATTCTATCATGAATTCGAATTATAATTTTCAGATTCAACTTCACTATCTTTCTCTTTATCATATTTAGAAAAAAACTTCCACTTTTGGATTTGGAGAATTATTTATTTTTCTCTTTGGAAATATATTTTACCTTATCACCTCGTTTCTTTCACGATCTTCTATTACTTATATTATCTTCCTCATAATTATATTTATTCGCTCTTCTGAGATAATTTCCAACAAAGTTCCTAATAGTTCCACATTCCTATAATTTGAAGGTAAATTTCCCTTTATACTTTCCTATAACTCTTTTTACATTTTTAGAAAACAGGGATAAAAATTCTTAATGATTTCTACATACCTATATTTTTTAACTAGAATCAATAACTTCTCTTCTTGAAGAACCTTTTGAGACTTTCCTTTCTTGGTATCCTTGATGAAAATTTCTCTACCAACTTTTGTTTTTTCCTTTTCATAGCTTTCTTCCATATCATTTCATAAGATATAGGAGTACTATGAAAATAATCTAGAGATAATGTTTTCAGTTCTCTATCCTCCAACAAGGAAACTTTGGCATCATACTTTTCATGATGAATTTTCAAGATCTTTTCAAGAATAGTAGAGTCTTCAAAATTTTCACCAAGAAATATAATAATTCTAACAATGTCATTTAAACTATAAAGAAGTTAAAAATTTATTCATACTCACCCATCTTGATATCTTTATATTTTAGTATCTATATTTATAACTTGGATTTACTTATATTTTTATTGCATTTTTAAATGTTCTTCAGCTTATTCGAGATACCTTCAGCTGTGAAAAAACCCTTTACTTTTAAAAACTAACTTTCAAAAAGTGATGATTGTAAATCATTCTTGGATTTTCCATAATTCTCAATATTCTTTTTATCAGTAGATGTCAGAGGAAATTTTTCATCAATAAGAGGAAATATATCTATTGCATCCAAGAGAAAATCATACCAAATTAAAATAAGATAATAAAATAATCAATATTTCCAGATATGATAGTTCTTACCATCTAAGATCGGAACCCCTACCGTTCAAACAATTCAAATTCTCTATAAAAAAATCTCTTAAAAATATTTAGAAAAGAGTAAACAAAGGGAACATTCTCTAATACCACTTGTTATTTACCAGTCAGGATCAATGTATCATTGGGATGTGGAGGGGGTGAATCAGTGATATCTTTTTTGTTTCATGTTAACTTTCTTTTGAAACAACCTTCAACTCCTATTAATGAATTATCATATTGAAGAAAATAAAACAATCACACATCCACCAGAATACATGTATTTACATGGTTCACTACCTAACAAGAGTAGCTACGTCCATCGTATGGTTTGGAATCAATACAATACCACATAATCAACTATAAAATAATCCTTTTGAATGGATTCAAACAAGTAGGATATACCCTTACAATTATGTATCACTATGATAAATACATTAGTACATGTACATAATTTATAATGAAATGATGTCATACAAGTTCATGGGACATGTTAAGGAACGTTCACCAATAACTTCAAAATATGTTACTGTGATTCTTTTTCAACATTTAACAATATAATCATAAAACAATCTTCACTTTTCTACATAGCTATAGGTAAGAACATATTTAGACATTGAAATGATACATAGTCTGATGTCCAAATATGTTTATTCAGTCTGATTTATCATTCCAAAAATATAAATTTTCCAGAATAATAATGAAAAAATTCTGAACTGCTTCTGCCTTATTCTGGTAATCTTAGTCCCATTTCTCAGTATGATGACCTAGTCCATTCTGATGTCCACTAAAAACGATCTTTCTTATAATTCTTCTTATATTAATAAAACATCCCCATGAATTCTCTATCTGTAAAAACCTATTATCTATGAATCTTTATAACTTCTCTCTCTTTGTCCACACATGAATAATGTTTAGATCCCCAAAAAGTAAAAAGTAATCTCCTCCTTTTATAGGTGCACCAAAAGTTTTTTAGGTGGGAATCTAAAAGTTTCCCTGCTTAACCAAATATCCCAAAACGTCAAATTACTCTTAATTTCAAATACATATTTGACTTATTTATCTCATCTCAAATATTATTTATTATTCACAACACTTTTCAAACATTATCACATCTTAAGCTTGCTACAAAATTTATAACCATTCTTCCGTATAATTCCAACATTCATTAAAATTTATTCATTTGGATGAAGAAATATTTACAACAGTATATTATTCATTATGTTTTTTCATAAATACTACTCATATGAAAATAAAATGACTTCTAATTAAGATTATTAATACAAACCAAAAGATAAAAAACCTCTGAAACTAGTCTACCATAAAAAATATTTCTCTTTTGTTAGACATCAATTTCCTTTATTTTTCTATAAACATTTTCAAATCCTATGAAGATGTTACCAGCTCTTGTAAACGTTTTATCATTGGCTTTAAACAAGTTTCTTTTTCTTCTTTTCCTCATATCGGTGATATAGAATCAAATAAAGTCCAACGTCTGATGAATTTTATTAGTGCAAACATACACATTATGGATTGGTCCCTATCTCACTATGATGGATCGGTGTCAAATCTAGTCTAATAGTCAGAACCACATACTATATTATGTCCCTGGAACCATTTGATGAAAAAATTATAGTTCTTATTTATATCCTGACCTAATTAAAACCAAATAATTCAATCAAATTAAATTTTTTGACTATATTGTTGATCTTAATCCATTTGACCAGTCTCTGATTTTACAACATACATCACTCCAAAAACCTCCACTTATTTAATTTTTCATTAGTCCCAACAAATTCCAATAAAATTAATTCAACATATGATTGATAGGTGGATCTCTGTGTCTGATGGACCGATACCAACAACAACTTATTTCCCTTTTTGATTATGGTACGAAAAAAATTCAAGCATTCAACAGATTCTTTCTTTGTAGATTTTATATTGTGTATTATTTATTTGAATGATAACCAATATCTTCATCCTCTCAAGTTTCAAAAAGAAAATTATTAGTGTAAAAATAATTCTTTTTCTGATGATCCCACATCGATGAAATGAGACAGAAAATATTTGAATTCTGAAACATCCTTCTTCCAAATTTTTTTTCTTATATCATGACTTCCTCATGACATTTAGAATGTGTAGGAATTTCATATAATCATTTGAATTACAATGAAAATTATTATAACTTCCCATCCTTCCATCATCTTCTTTCCTTCCAACTAAACTTTAATATGATTGGCGACACCTTTTATCCTCCTTTCCTTGATAATACATTCATATAAAGATTCTCAGAAAACTTATAATTTATGAGAACTCTATGATCAGAATGGAATCATTGTACTTTCATTAGATTCATTAATACTGTGATACAATTCCTCATTAAGATCAAAACTTTCATTCCGGACCTAAGGTGAGTCTGATGAATCTTTCTTCCCAAATTGATTCTTGACAATTCAATAGAATTTCTTAGGCATTTTATGTCCAATATTCTGATTACGATGATGATTCCAATTAAAAACAATTAAAAAGTGAGGTGATTTATTTATCTTTGATAACAAATACGACACTTTCAGAAAAAACTTCTTCTATCGTATAAAAACAACTTCTTGACAACTTGGTCCCAATAATCCCACTATTTTGTTTTTATTGCCAACAAAGGTTCATAAATCATGAAACTTTGTAACCTTAGACTAGTGATTTCATTTCAATCAATTATAAACCTATGTGATATAACATATTACAAGATATAAGAATCATTGATAGAAAAATCATGTTGTCCAAAAGTAGTGAGTCATGAAACATCTTCACCTTTTATCCAACTTTTCTGTAAACACAAGATTCCTAAAACCACTTCAACATACTGTTATAATAGTTCACACACTTACATGACGAGTTCACAGTTTAGCCAAAACCCCCTATATATATGCTTCCTTAAAATGTTTAGAACATATCAACGGATAGATTTATGAAATAATTATCCCCCATTGACAACAATATCTAAAGAATATATGAGATAGGGTACACGTAAACATACGTCTACCTTGATGGGAAAGAGGTTGGATTCCCATGTTCAACTTCATTTTCAAAAATGATTCATTTGGTAAAGTTTTTGTGAATATGTATACACCTTGTTCCAATGTAAAAACATACTCTAGATTCAATTAATTCTTCTCCACATGCTCAATGATGAAATGAAATTTTATATTAATATGTATTGAATGAGAATATTTTTCTGGGTTTCTTATAATATTGATGCCACTTTGATTATCCCAACCCCGGAGAGAGGGAAACATTATTTTGACAAGGAACTCTTCCAACAGAGTCTTCACCATATAATTTGGGTAGAATATTGAGTGGTACAAATCTAATCTACATTAGTTATGATAGGAGTTATTAAATTTTGTTTCTTAGTATGCCAGCTAATACAACTTTTCACCAAAATGAAAAATGCACCAGTTTTGGATATTTTGTCACCAATGTTTCCTACCCAATCATCATATGTATAACTAAACAAATTAATACTTTCTGAGATAGTATACCGGATTCCAAAATTAGGTGTCCCTTTAATATATCTAATAATTATTTTTCAATCCATTATATATGATTATTTTAGAGAAATCTGAAATCTTGAACATAAGATAACATCATAAAAAATGTCTAGTCTTGAGGTATTTAATTATAATAAACTTTTAATAGGCTTCCAAAACTCTTTTGAGTAAAATTTCTTACCTTAGCCATCATTAGTTAACTTGGTTTCCACTAAAATTGGTGTGGATAATGGTTTAAAATATTTCATTCAAAACTCCTTAAGATGTTCTTTAACATGTTTTTTGTAGAGAAATAAGTATGTGTTTCATATTTTGTAAGATTTTTAACCCAAGAAAGTATTTCATTTCACCCAACAGGGACATCTCAATAAAAATTTCATCTCTTTAAAAAATCTTTAACATGTTCTTTCATCATTCCCAGTAAAGATAACGTAAAAAATATAAACATTCACCATAAGTGAAAATTCCCGACTGTCTTTGATATACAGATTATTATAAACCCTTCTTTGAATAAAACTCATATTTTTAACTGGGTATTGTAACACCCAAATTTTTTACTATATGAATATTATTAAATAAATTCAATTTCTTCAATAGCTTATGTTTCACGCAACACTGAGCTTAAATGAACGAGGACATACTATTAATATTATTATTTAAAATGAAATTATAACCTAGCTTTTAAATAAGAGAGAATGAATAGTATTAATAAAATTACAAAGTTTATATATTATATATTTAATCAAATGTTTTTAAATTAATCCAAATTATTTTATAGGAATAAGATAACAATTAATCCAATTTTATGCATTAAAAGACTATTTTTAAAGGCTGTTTTACTTCCTTTTAAGGGTGAAGCTATTTTAAATCCATTTTTTGAAACATATATATATTTTATTTCAAAAAATAAACTACTTATTTTAAATTGGAATATAAAAATTTCGGTTTTTTTTTACTTTTTGGTATTTTTTGGGGAAGTTTTATTTTTTGATGAATAAGGGAAAATATTGCATATTTTAGTTCAAAAATTCATTTTAGACTAATTTATTTATATAGTTAAATTATGTTTTTATTTGGTTTTAAAGTTTAATTGGACCAATGTTATACCATCTGAACCAATTTAGGTCATTAGAAGAAATTTTACCTCAAATTTAGATATAAAAGATTATCAAACTTTTGAACGTTCTTACATTAAAAACCAACTTTATTGTCTTGTCTGTTGGATTAGTATTATATTTAATTTTTCCACTTATGTGAATTGAATTTTGAAAAACAATACACAGTTTTAATCATTATTATTATTTTTAGAATAATAAGATTAACTTTTTTTGACTAAAAATATTATTAAAAACAATTAAAATTAATTACAACATTTAAGGGTAAATCAGGCAGTTAAGAGTAAAAATAATATTATAAACATTATAAAATTACACTAAAACTTGTACTAATTTTTTTCCATGAGTTAGTGCAAAAAAATCATCTTTGACCCTATTTTATGACCTCCTAGAACCACTTGAATTACTTTAAGGCTTTTATAGAATTTTATTCTAAGGAAAATCCAATATGTCTTACTAATGTTTCTAATAAGTATTATATTTTTTATATATGGTAATTAAGAATATATATTAAAATATAAATTTACATTTGAAATATAAATTTTTTATTTTCATCCTGATAATTTATTTTTAATATTTAGTAAATAAATAATTAAAATAAATTCTTTTACAATGAAGATGGAATAATTGTTTAATTAATGTACATATCAAATAAATGTTATTAAAAATATTAAAATAAATATAATTTGACAGAATTAATGTAATAAAATATTTTTATAGAATAAATTGTCATAAGAGAGATGTATTAAATGTTTTTTTGATGTTATATTGTATATTTATATTTTTAAAAAAATTCAAGAAATGAATAGTGTCAAAATTGATATTAATGATATTCTAAAACAAATAATATATAATTAAATGATATAAAATTAATAAAAATATAAATTTCGTCCAAATAATTGGTATAAGGTTTATAATTTATTCCATGACTCATTTATGGTTCGTTTTGGATTTTATAGTTAATATATTAACCCTTAAAGAGTAAAAAGGCAATTTATCACGGTAAGTGTTAAAGAGTTTAATTAAGGGTTAAAGCCAAAAGATAACGCTATTAATATAACATAAACTTGTATTAAAATTATTGATTTAGTTTATTTATACATATAATAATATTATATTATAAATAAATAACTTTTTAACCATTTTTAATGGAAAAGTAATTTATATTAATTTAATATTTTTAGAGTTTCCAAAATGTCCCCTTAGCTTAATTATAAAAGGGAACCTCCTTCCTCACTTATTCAAACCACCTAGATCCTTATAGATTGAACAAAACCTTCCCAAATAATCTCCCAAATTCCATATTCTCATCATAGAAGCATTAATTTGGTAGAAAAGAAAACTAATGATGTCATTTTTGGAAAATCGAAAGGAGATACCCAAAGAAGAGGTAACGTTCATCAACAAACATTTTTGTTTTATTTCTTCCTTATAAGAAATTAAATTATTATTATTTCATTTCTATATAATAAAATCAGTGTCCTAAATACATTTAGATGATTTTTTATTATGTTTTTGACCAAAACTTAAACACACCTCCATCTAATGGGTAATGGACTTACCTTTTTTGTGTACGGTGAACTATTGCCACACAAAACGATGTTGTTCATTTTTCCTTTACCACCTCTCATGGTTGGGAATTATGTTTTAAAATATATTTATATATGATATATATTATATTTATGATTTATTTATTATAGTATAAAAATTATATAACATTCACCTTTATGCTTTCCATTTTGTGTAAATACGATAACTTTATTTGTGGACGTGTGGACTATCGCCTCATAAGAATGATGTGATTCGTTCACACTATACATGAAATGTATTAAGGATTATTTTTTAAAAAAATATATGACATATATAATGTAAATATTATAATGTAATTATGAAAAACACCAATTAATTTTCATTCTTTTAAATATGACAAAACAATGGAAGTAGCGTTGATTCGTAGGTACGACCTACCGTCTCAATGAATGATGCACTTCATTTATCATCTCCAAATTTTAAGGATTATTATAAATACATATATAAAGATATATATAATATTTAAATATTGTTTTAAATTCTCGATATTATGAAATATTTCTCTAATTAATAGGAACAACAAGTAACAAATAAAAACATACTTGAAAAACTAGGCAATTAACACAAAAAATAGTTAAAATAATGTCAGATTGTTAAAAAATGGGTAATGAGATATTTTAAGAAATTAATATATGACACCATAAATAATTATATTGTTATTATATTAATTAATAAAATGTCTTAATCAATTATACATGAGTTGAAATCACATACAACTATAAAGGAAGTGCGAGGTAAGAGATATTTGTCTCACTTTTGCTGATGTGGGACACATATCTTATACACTACTTATTTCTTATGTGTGGTATATATAATTCCCATGAATGAATTTTATGATTATTATAAAAATTATTTTGTTATTTTAATATCCATATAATTTTATTTATTTCATGTAGAATATGATTCTACTGATTATAAAGTTGTATGTGGTTACTTCACAATCTCATCGTTATTCTGATTGTTTATATTTAAGTCTCAACTAGGGAATATTTCTATTCAAGGTTACTATTTTCTAAAAAAGTTTTTTACTATTATAAAATGATTTTTTAATTTCATTTTTACCCCTTATTTACTTTTTTAAAAATTATTTTAATGGAATATTCCTATTGTTTTCCAAAATAAGGTACTTTATGTATTTTCTTACCAAAGTAAATGGAATGTTTTTTAACTTACACAACATCAATATAATTTCACATCATCATAATGAACCAATGTTTTGAAGCTTCATTTATAAGTTTACAAGGATATTTTTAAAGAAAATATTTTATTTTATAAATGTGCGACCTTTTAAATAAATTATTACAAAGTGGTAAGGGATCTTTATGTCACTTTTATTTTTGTGAGATATGCCTTGTTCACCACTTATTTATTTTTCATGGTATACTACCTATTTGATACATAATATCAAGAATATACTTATATTCATGGTGTTAAATGTTCAATTTGAAAATTATTTACTCTTATAGGTCTTATTTTTCAAATATTTCAATGTGTTATGGGACACTTTGATTTAAAGATAACTTTTTAAATCATTTATTTGATATATCAAGAATGATTTGGACTGGTATGAAATTTGTTGGGGAAAATTTAATATAATCCACATCTATTTGGGACCAGTTAATGAAATACCCTAGATGAATATAAATCCCCATGAGACGAAATCAGTTGGAGACATACCCTTAGAGTTTGTTTCCATGAAGAATAGACAGGTTTCTACCCACATACTTAGACAATCTTATGAAAGGTCTTGATTATAGTGGCTCATGTTCTATATAAATGATGTATAATAATTAATAATTTCCTTAATTTCCTTTATTATTTATCTACGAAATTTTTCATCGACATATCTATGGATGTAGTTCATTCGGATTTCATTGATTAAATGGAATGTGTTTCAGTTATGTTCCTTGCCATACTGATTATTCCTTATCTAGTTATTTTAATGAAATGTGTTATCAGTTATTTACCATTCCATGTTGATTTATTCGCTTAAATACATGATTTATTTAGCTTTACTTAAACATAATGAGAATTAGAGATCCCCCTAATTATGTTTCCTTTCCCCCAGTTATGGAGATGAAATTTTTGAATGAGTTCAAGGATGAAAATTTTCTCCCTTCATTATGTTTTATGTTTTACCAATTTAATAAAGGAAACACTTATGTATCTAGTTATCAAATAAAACTAAACTTATTATTACTTCAATATTTTATTCCTTGTAATCATTTCAATGTAATAAAATAATGTAATGAATCTGGGCTTCTGGGGTCGGGGTGTGATTGTTGGTATCAATGGAAGTTTAGTAACAACCTTAGGGACTAGATTTAGGAAAACATTCATTATGAAACAAAACCCATTTGGTTAGAATGTGTGAAAAAGTTATTCAAGGAGTAATTAATTTTCATTTTATGGAAATATGTTTAAAGGTATGAATAAACCTTATGGTTTATATAATCTTTGAATTTAAGGTAACTTATAGAAATGGTTATCATATCTTAGATATTATGTGATTTAGGAAATTAATGTGTTGGTATTAGACATTAAGAGTGATTGATGTTATTTGGAAGACCATATGATCAAAACATTTCTATTTTTAGGTTTCAATCTTTGTTCAGAATATTTGTTATTCGAGATAGTTATTTTTTGAATAATGTACGTTGAACATTGGGGTTAGACTGTTGAATTTTGGAGATTCTTTTTACAAAATTATCTTTTCTTATCCTAACCATTTTATATTGGTTATTGTATAAATCCACTAGGAATATATAGTTATACTATTTTGTATTTTTAATCTTTATAATTTGACTCAAAATCTCTAGGCATGTAAAATTCAACTTAAATACCTATCATTTGGAAAAAAGATGAGTTTGTGGTGAAAATTTAATAAAGGATGAAACTAAAATTTTCATGTAAGTATGTTTCCTTACAATATTAGGCTATAAAAGTAATTAATTTTTAAAGTTGTGGGAAATTATATTGAGAGAAATAATTTTATCCCAATACATTTTTTTCGGATGAATCAAATGGACCCCTAGATCATTATAGATTTATAGCTTTGTTATTGTTAACTTTATCCTAACCATTTTCTTTATCACTCTCCATGATAATTTAATGGTTATATTTCCCTTCCATGTCCATGTTTTACTACATGGAACAAAAATATATGTTTTCTATGGTGAACTTCCTTTATTTTAAGGTGGAGGTCTCATTAATCATTTTTCTAATGTGGGTTTTCAACAAAGATATTTGGAAAAGTCAAACCCCTAGTATTCGATCCTGAGTTAAAATTGTGAGGAAGAAATTTATTGAATGAGGGGAGAATGTAACTCCCCATGATTTTTTAGTATGTATCTTCTCTAATAAATCCAATTTCTTCGATTGCTTACATTGCATACAACACTGATCTTAAATGAACCACAATATACTATTAATATTATTATTTAAAATTAAATTATAACCTATTAATTAAATTTGAGGGAATGAATAATATTAAAAAAATTACAAAATTTATATATTATATATTTAATAAAATGTTTTTATATTCATCCAAATGATTTGTTTCCAAAAGTTCTCCTTACCACAATTATAAAAGAGAACCTCCTCCCTCACTTCCTCACACCACTTCAAGCCATCTATCTCGACCAAAAACTACCCGAATAATCTTCAATATTCCTTAATTTCATCCTAGAATCCTTACTTTTGGCATAAGTCCAAAAAAATGTCTTTTTGTGAAAATAAAAATGAGATTCCAAAAGAAGAGGTAATGTTAATCAACAAACATTTTTTTTATTTTATCCTTAAACCCCATTAAATTGTTATTACTTCATATTTATATAAAATCCACAATATCCTAAATATAAGTACTGAGATAATTTTATATTAAGGGTTAGACCTACACTTATAGAAACTTCAACGTAATGGGTAATGAACTTACCATTTTTGTATATGGGGAACTACCACCTTACGAACCGATGTTGTTCATTTTTTCTTCGCCACCTCTCATGGTTGGGAATTATGATAGAAAGTGTATTTTTATATTATATATATGTTATTTTTGATTCCTTTATTCTTATATAATTACTATATAACACGCACCTTGATGATTTTCATTTTGTGTAAATACGATAACTTCATTTGTGGACTACCTCCTACACAAAATGATGTGATTCCTTCACAATATACATGGAATGTATTAAGGATTATTTTAATAAAAATTTGTGACATATTTGAGATAAGTATTATACTTTAATTATAATATACATCAATTAATTTTTATTCTTTTAAATATGAAAAAGAAATGGAAGCGGCGTTCATGCGTATGTATGACCTATCGTCTCTATGAACGAAGCATTTCATTTCTTATCTCCCAATATTATAGATTATTTTAAATACATATATATTTGATATATATGATATTTAAACCATATATTAATTTTTTTAGATGATGAAATATTTATCTGATTAATAGGAAGTACAATTAACAAGTCAAAATATACTAAAAAACTAGCCAATTAACATAAAAAATAGTGAAAATAGTGGAAGATTGTTAACAAATGGGTAATGATATATTTTTATAAGTTAATATATGATATAATAAATTTGAATAAGGTTATGATATAAATTAATAACTTGTTTTAAACCATTATAAAATTTGTTAAATTATGTATAATTAAAAAGTAAGTGTGAGGTAAGGATTTTTTGTCTCACTTTTATTTCTGTGGGACAAATGGCTTATATACTGCTTATTTCTTCTATGTGGTGTATATACTACCCTTGAATGTCTTTTAATAGTCATATTATAACCCTTATGTAATTTTCAAATACATATATCTTAATTTATTTCATGGGGAATACGATTCTACTGATTATAATTTTGTAAGGGGTTATTTCAAAATCTTATCATTTTTTGGGATTGTTTGTGTTTAATTATCCACTAGGGAATATTTGTCTTCTATGTTAGTGTTTTATAAAAACGTTTTATAAAATGTTTTTAATATTATCCAATGTTTTTTAAAATTATATTTTACAATTTTTTAATTTTTGAAAAATGATTTAAAAGGAATCCTCTCGTCCTTTTCCGAAATAAGGTACTTTATGACTTTTCTTACAAGAGTTAATGGAAAATTTTTTAGCCTATACAACATGAAATTTTTTTCTATCCTCATAATGAAATAATTTTTTGATGATTACTTTACATTTTTACTAGGTTCCTTTTGAAGAAAATATTTTATTTTATAAATGTACAACCTTTTAAATAAATGACTAAAAAGTGGCAATGGATCTTTGACTCACATTTATTTCCTGGAGATAAGCCTTATTCTCCACTTATTTATTCTGAGTGGTGTACTTCCCCTTTCATAGATCATATCATGAATCTATTTATATTCATGGTATTAAATGTTTAATTTGATAATTATTTTCTTTAATGGGGATTATGTTTCAAATATCTCAAAGTGTTATGGAACACTTTGATTTAAATATATATTTTTAAATAGATTATTCGATATATGAGGAATGATATGGATGGGTATGACACGGGTTGGGGACCATTTAATTAAATAAATAAGGGTTGGGAACTGGTTAATGAAACCCCATAGATGCATTTAAAGTCTCATGGGATGAAATAAGTTGTCGAAAAACCCTTCGACTTTGCTTCCATGAAGAATATTTGGGTTTCTACCCATATAATTAAACCATCCTGTGAAATGTCATGATGGTAGTGGTTCATGTGCTAGATACATGAAGTCCAATAGTTAAGAATTCCCTTTATTTCAGTTATTATTTATCCATGATATTTTAAATTGATATATCTAAGGATGTATTTCATTCTCAGTTCATTTATTAAATGGAACATGTTTCAGTTATTTTCCTTTCGATAATAATTATGACTTATCATGTTATTTGAATGTCATCTGTTATCGATTATTTACCTTGGCATGTTGATTTATTCTATTAAACTAATTATTTATTTCAAATTACTTACCCTTACCAAGCATTTGAGCTCAACCTTATTATTTTTCCTTTCCCCATGTTATGAAGATAATTTTTTTGAATGAGTTCATGGATGAAAATTATTTTACATCGTTATGTTTTATGTTTTACCAATGTAATTAGGGAAAAATTTATGTATCTAGTTATAAAATACTACTAATATTATTCATTTTTTTGTATTTTATTCCATATAATCATTCCAATTTAATAAAATAATACACCTGCTCTGGGATTCTGGGGTCAGGGCATGACTGGAATCCAATTTGGAATAAAACTCCCTCAGAGACTGATTTAGACCAAACATGACTTTATTTAATTTTTACACACAAATATCATCCATCACAATAACAAATCCACATGGGTTTTCAATATATACATCTTTATCAAGGTCCCTATTTATAAATGTAGAAATTACATCTATCTAAAATATTTTGTAACTTCATTGTAAAGAAATAACAAGACAGATTCTAATTTTTTCTAACCATGCCACTGGAGCAATAGTTTATTCAAATTAAATTCCCTCTATCTATGAGTAATCATAAAACTCTAATATTTATTTCTTTCTTATAACTTAACTATATTCATTCATATTTTTCTGAAACAACCACTTTGTACCAATAATATTTCTATCATTTTTTTAGGTATGGGTTCCCATGTACCATTATTCTCAATTTGATCCAACACTTCATTCATTTTCTGGTCCTATTTTGGCTGCTCGAAAGCTTCATTCATATCTTTCATATGAATTTTTGAGTACAAATAAGTATGTGAAATAACATTTTCTCCTCTTTTTGTTGGAACCTTTTTATGACGATCATCAATTATGTTTTGTTATTCCACTTAATTCCATATACAAGGATGAGATTCTCAAGATTCTTCTTAATCAATAGAAACAGATGAGTCCGATACTTATTATTGAGTAGGTTTACAATTTTTTCCATCCTTTTTAGAATTCTTAAAAAAAAAATTTTATCCTGTTCTCCTTCTTTAGCTACCTGAGTTTGTTTAGCATCTTCATCATATTTTCTTATAACTTTCACATCAATAAAGTCAACTAATATTAATTTCACTTTGTTGAAATATTAACTCACTCCTTTTGTAGGGCATGGAAATTTTTTTATATTAAATAAGTATTGAATATTGATTAACCCTAGGTAGTCTAACAAATAATATTTCACAAAAAAAAATTGTAACTTTTTAAATAGAGGAAAAATGGGTGTTTTCAAATTTGATTGGGTTTGATAGAAAAAAATAGAAGAAACCAATTCAGAAAATGATTGAAATGAAATTAGAAACGCACGTGAATGAATACTATGATATGATAAGGGTGATAATCTTAAGGTTTTTGTTTCAATTGAAATGATATCCTTCTTCTATTTAATTCCATCCTCTTTTTTTATGTTGATTAAGGTAAGATTCCACAATCATTTCCTCTCACTCCCTTGGTCAAATGGTGACGGTGAAAGAAAACCTTACAAATATCTTATTTTGGTCTAACATTCTTCCTTGTTAAGTTTAGGTGTAATTAATATTATCAAATGACTTAGGCAATACCTGATCGGGTCTTTTTTATCCCAAACAAAAAATAATTTCCACTACCCCTTTCACACGTACTGACAATAGTTGAGTAATTTATCACTAATCCCTGGTCTATTCTATCATATATAAACCAGAACCTAGAGGAGGGAGATAATTATCATTTAGCAATGTAAAAAATCAATAAAAAAATCAATAACCAAATAAAATCATACTTGATAACAAAAACATCTATATGAAATTGAAAACAACATCGTAGAAGAGGGAAAGAGATTTTATTAAATTAAGTCTAAGAACTCAAGTATTAAGAAATAGATAGCCAAAACTTCCCAAATCAGTGAATTGTTTACCCCACCATGGTAAGGTTAATCACTGTGAATGTGGAAGAACAAGGAATTTCAAAACTAATAAAAAGAAAAAATGAAAATAAAAGTAGAAAAGTCATACAGTAAAATCATTCCTACAAATGTTTTCTCTTATTTGGAAAACCATATATTAGAATAACCAAAAGGGTCCTTCTTATATGATTTTCAATATTTAATTTTCTATTGTCCCTCCAAGTTTGAAAATAATTTTTTTCCATATAGAGGATGTTATGGAATAATTAATGAGTATGAATTTTTTATGGATGAGAATTATAAAAAGCTTCCTTCATTATTGAACATCAAATGGTGGCCTTAATGAGTGTGTAACTAAATTTAATTTGATGGTAAAATTATTCTATGAGTACTATTTCAAATAAATTTGGAATCAACTCAATCATATTTTTTTAGTCCGAGGTATGATTCATTTTCAGAGGTGGGGTCTATTCTCTCCACCTAATTTTTTTAAGATTTATGTATTTTTTCAGACCATAGATGATCGAATTTGATCTTCGTAAAAAAGAGAAATTTGAAGAAAAAAAATATTAGTTTTAAAAAAATTAATTGTAAAATTATATTTATATTGTAAAATTTATGCTCAAAATACTAATGTGATTAAAATCTGTTAAAATTACAGAATTTTGAAATTATCAAATTCTAGCCCAAAACACACCATAAATAAAATTTTGATGAAAATAAACTTAAATTTAATAATTTGGAGGGTTTGAATAATTAAAGTACATATTAAAAATGATAAAAATATTTTATTTTTTAAATATCTATTTCCTCTTCTTCCTAGAGTATTGCCAATAAAATTTTTATCTTCGCCTCTCTAGACAAACCTTTCAAGGTATCCACCTAATATATTTATGATGCATAACCTCCCAAAAAATCATAAGTTTTTAAACATGGTGTTTTGTCATAAATAATTTAATATGGGGTCATATAAGAAATTTTTCGATATAAACAGTAGTTTTGTATATACATAGTAGTGCTCATAGATTTCCTCCAAAAGTAATGAGAGAGACCATATTGAAGTAACATATTTTACCCCATTTCAACCAAAATTCTATTTTTTTCCTTTTTGAAAAACCATTTTTATGAGGAGTGTATGGTGTACTAAAATCATTCCAAATTATAAGCTTTTTATTATATCTTTTAAAACATTAATTTTTGTATTCACAACCATAGTCAGTTATGGAATTTTTCACATAATGCTCACATTACTAATAATCTTTTCTCTTGAAAATTTTAAACTTTTTCAAAGAATCCGACTTCTATTTCAAATACATAATGAAATTAATGCAAGTAAATTAATTAATTAAAGTAGTTAAATACTTATACCTATGAGTTTATTATTTTCTCATTGGTCCATATATATCATAATGAATAAGTTCCATCAGCCTTTTTTAACAAATGTTATCTTTCTTGTGAAAAATTTTTGTAATATTTTCGTTCTAAAAAATATCGGAAAACCAATATATTATTATTAACACATCAAGAATTCCAAGGAAATTATATCTCATTGATAACATGATCATGTTTCTTTGAATCAAGTGCCCCATCCTTTAATTAAAATTCTAATTCTATTCTATAATAATTAATTAACAAGATTTTTGAATAACACTAACATGAAATAAGTTCCCTTTCATACGTTGGCCTCTTGTAACAATTTTTCCATATTCCTCAAATTTCAAAAAAACCCCATATTTTATGAATATATATTTTTTTCCTTCATAAAAATGTTTTGAAACACTTCGTAGGTTATGCTTCAACTAAACAACCAATAAACTTTTCTTGGATTTCAAATTTTCTTCCCCATTAATGGTTGATCCCACATATTTAATCCCAAGGGATTCATCATTACCAAATGGTTTTATTCCTTGTTTGAAATATTTAAAATTATTACATAGCTTCATGTTACTTATCATATGATAAGAACACCAACAATACAAGATCTAAGGTTATTTTACTTTATTATTTTTGACTATGGTTACTACAACAAGAGCTTTTTCATTTCCATTATCTTTCTTCACATCCAACTTTTGAGAGTTGTTAAAAACATTTTGTTATGTCGATAAAAAAGAAATAATTTTCCTAGATGTCCATTTTTTTTCAAATCATTTATAAATATTTTCCAGGGGTTGGAAACTATTTTAGTCTTTCACACAAACCTTCTCAGGTTTCTTCAAAAATTCTTTTTCAGACTACTTCTTTTGAAAGGATTGAATCCCCCTCAAACATTTTCATTTATAACTTATGGAATAGATATAATGTTTTTGATTAAAGTATAAAATATATTCAATTTTTCAAAATCCACAAAAATACCATTATTAGGCATAGAAATAAAATTTTCCTATTTAACATCCATACTATCTATAGTTGTGAGTATGTTTCTCAAAAACATTCTTAGATTTGATATCAGAACATTGTTTAGTTCCAAACATTTAGTTATCATACAAAACCTTCTTCTTTATATTGGTTTTCTTTTTAGACATATCAGAACTAAAATTTGTATAAACTTTTTCAAACTTATAATTTTTAGAAAATTTTGACTTCTCCATTCTTCGGATTTTGGCCACATATATAACATTCCCAGATTTATTATTATCTTTAAAGTTTAACTTTCATATTAACCATTGAAGGAAACTTTTTATCCTTCTTAGGTTCACCCTTTCCACAACCTTCACCAACGTTATTTATAGAGTTCATGAAACATTTAACCCTCTGTTTGGATTTTGAATGTTTTTGTTGAATAAGTTCCAATTATTGTTCATTGTCTTTAGTATTTAATTCCAAATGTTCATTATGATTCTTTTCATTATTAATATATTTTTCCAAGTCATTAATATCTTCTAGAAGAGTAATTTTATCATCCATAAAACATTAATCATTTTTTTTTGGAGTAAATTTAATTTTTAAACTTCCCAATCTATTTCTCATGTCTTAAAATCTTTCTCATACATTCTTTAATTTATTATTTCAAATGAAATTCTAATCGAGCTTTTCTTTCTTCAGAACTACAGTTTCTAAACTATTTATTGTTAACTATTGTAGTGAAATTATTTTCTCCCGAATTCTCAATAGGACTTTAAGATACAGCTTCACTTTTTTTCTTCTCTATTATATTTAGACAAAAAATTATCCTTTTTTTATTTTTGGAATTTTTTATCTTTCCATTTGGAATAAGATTTAACAGTATCACCATGTTTCATCCATGATCATCTATACCTTCAATCATATTCAACACTATTTTCTTTATTATTTATTTGAGGAAAATTTGCAAAAAAGATCCCAAAATCTCCACATTCAAATCATTTTAAGGTAAGTTTCCATTTATACTTTCATGTACATCTTTTCACAGTTTTAGAAAACAAGGATAAAATTTCATCAAGATTTTTACATACCTAATTTTCAGAATCAAAATCATAAAATTCTTCTTCTTCAAGAACCTTATTAGACATTCCTTTCTTGGAAGCCTTGAAGGACATTTATCTATCCACTTTTGTTTTTTCCTTTTAGAGATTTCTCCCTTCTCATTTTACAAGTGATGTGAGTATTATGAAAATCATCTAGAGATAATGTTTCAGGATATCTGTCTTATAATGAGGAAAATTTGGCATCAAACTTTTCAGGAATAATTCTGAATAACTTTTTAACAATAGTAGAATCTTACAACATGTATACAAGACATATAATAGTTATAACTATGTAATTAACACAAAAAAAGAAGTTACCAAAAGATTCATACTCACCCCTCATGACATATTCATATTTTAGACTCCAATTTTGTATCATGTCCTTCCTCACCTTTGTATTACCTTCATAAATATTTTCCAGCTTATCCCAAACACCTTTAGTAGTAGAAACAACCTTGACTCATAGAAACTAAATTTCAGATAGTCATGAGAGTAAATCATTCTTAGGTCTAACATCATTCTCAAGATTCCTATTTTCAACAGATGGAAGAAAAACTTTTTCATTTATAAGAGAAAATAAATCTATTGCATCATGAAGAAAATAATACACAAGAGACACAATATAAGGCAACATTTTATATTTACATATATGATAGTTCTTATCATAAAAGAGAAAAAACCCATTACTTTTCACATAATTAAAATTTTATATCACAAAATCTCATAAAAAAATTCACCAAATTGTAAAAAAGGGAACCTTTCTCTGAAACCACTTTTTATTGCCCATCCAAGATCAATGTATCACTAGGAGGGGGAAGGGGTGAATCATTGATATCCTTTTATTTTATGTTTCATTTCTTTTGAAACAAAATTTGAATCATTTTAAAGATTTATCACTTTATTGAACACCAAACAATCAAACATCCATAGAAATAAAATTATTTATTGGGATAGGTACTAAAATAGAGTCTCTACATACTTATAATGGATTAAAAATAATCCAATATTCCACAATATACTAGAAAAAAATCCTTTTTTTGTTGATACACACAAGTATGATATACCATTACACTTGTGTACCACTATGATCAATAAAATAGTGCATGTTATTCATGTATCCCAAAATGATATAATAAATGTTTGTGTAACAAGTTAATAAACATTCAATAATTGCTTCAAAACATATTAATATCCTTTCTTGTCAGCTTTCATAAATATATATTTTTAAAAAATTCTTCACTTTCTTTCCTAGAAGAAGGCACAAACTTATTTAGACTTCATAATGATACTCAATTTGATGTCCTAGTCTAATTATTTAGCCCGATTTCTCATTTCAGAAATATAAATACGTCCG
Source organism: Viscum album (assembly GCA_963277665.1). Lineage (NCBI taxonomy): Eukaryota > Viridiplantae > Streptophyta > Magnoliopsida > Santalales > Viscaceae > Viscum > Viscum album. The sequence continues at coordinate 280,779,308 of OY728127.1, forward strand.
AATACTGCTGAAATATTTCTTAACTTATTTTTCATCAGTCCAGAAATCTCAGTTCAGTTTTTCCATCTGATGATCCTGTTCAATTTGATAACCACACAATATGACCTTCATTCTTCTTTTATATCCTAAAAAATTCTTTATAAATTATCTACCTAGAAAAACATATTCTCTCTACTACTTTGAAACATATCTCACTTCATCCATATGTAAATATTTTTTAGATCTATTAGAAAGTATAAAGTACTCCCATCCACTAATAGGTACATCAAAAGTGGTTTAATGGGGAATATGAAAATTTTTACCAATTAACAATGTTAACCAAAATTCAAAATTCTTATTTATTTAAAAAACATATTTGACTTCTTCAACGATTATAAACTCTACATGAATCTTCTAAAAACTTCTTGAATATATCTCACAACATCATCTTGCTACAAAGTTTCTAAAAAATATTCAGCGTGACTCCGATTATCATTCAAATTTATTCATTATGATGAAGACACATATATATAAAAATACTATTCATTATGTTTTCCATACCTACTAAACATATGAAAATGAAATGACTTCCCATTACAGTTCTCACCACCAACTAAAATAAAAAAAACCTCTAAAACCATTCTATCATAAATATTTTTTCTCCTTCATTAGACTTTATTTTCCTTCATTTTTCTATAAACATAGTCACAAATTCTAAAGACGTCAGCACCTATTAGAAACCCTTCAGCACTGGATTCCAACAATTATCCTTTTCTTATTTTCCTTATTCCGATGATCTCGTGGTTGATGGAGTCCATTTTGTGATGAATTTTATTTGGGTCATCCTGTGCCTCATGGATCCATCCCCATCTCACTCTGATGGATCAATTTCACCTCCAGTCTTACAGTCATCACTGCATTCTTTCTGATGAGTCTTAACCATTATGACGAAAAAATGATAGTTCTTCTTTATCTCTTTACCCAATTTAAAAAACAATCCAAACGGATGAAAATGGTTGACTACAATATTTATATTCATCCATTTGGTTAGGATCTGACATTCCTGCATTCATTAGTCCAAAAAAACCCCTTCCATTATTTTTTATTGGTCCCAAAAACTCCTAATAAAATCAATTAATCCTCTGATTTATCGGTGTCACACCATTTCCAATCGACCAGTACCAGTAGAAACTTTTTCCATTTTCTGATTATAGTGAAAAAAACTTCCATCATTCAATATCTTCGTTCTATAAATATTTATATCTTGTGGATTATTGGTTTGAATAAGAAAAAGAATCATTTTATTATCACTTTTCAAAAAAAACTCTCATCCTACAAAAAATTTCACGTTTGGTGATCTCACACCGATGAACTAAGACCATAAATATTTTTCTTTAGCGACATCGTTTTTCCACAAAATTATTCTTGTATCAAAAATTCATCATTACATTAATCATTATAGAATCTTATTTTCTTCCGAAAAAACCTCAATCTGATTGGAAAAACCTTTTCTACTCCTTTCTTCCATAGTGAGTCAGATGAATCTTTTCTCCTAGAAATCTTCTTCATAATTTGATGGTCTTTCTTAATAAATTTATGTCAAGTATTTTTATTACAATTATGATTCCATTCAAAAACTATTACCAAGTGAGATGATTTATTTCTATTTGAAATTTTTTTACACTTTCATCACAATGTTCTTCGATATTCTAAAAAAACTTCTTTCCAACTCATTTCCAAAATTGGTGTTACTGGGATGAAGTTAGAGAGTGGAAGTTGGCGGGACTTGATCTTATCTAAGATATGAGTGAAAAATTTCAAACCATTAACCATTATATGAAATCCATAAAAATTCAACATAAAAATATATGAAGAAAATCATTGACGAGATACAATGTATGAGGTTATAGATCTTTTTTACCTTTATATTTTTTGTGGATGAAATTCATGAGGTTTGGGAAGAATAGAGATATTATTCCTTTAAACATAAACCCCTTTGAGATCCATGATCACATCGAAGTGGAAGACTATCGACAAGAACTCCCACTTAACCCACCTCAAGTACATGAGGTGTTTCATGAATCCCTCTTGAGGAAGTATATAATGGTCCCCAAAAATGTAGTAAATATAGATGTTCTACCATTAGATAATGATATTTAATAGGTTGAGAAGAAGGTGAAGATTATAGATCATATATACAAAGTTATACATAACATGACAACCTTGTGTTATGTCAGAAAGACAAGTTAGATGAAGAACCATTTGACCGAGAAGAGGTGATGAAATAGAAGTACCATCACCATTTTTAGTAAATAAAATGAAAATTTCAAGGGGAAAATTATAAAGGTGAAAATAATTTCACAACCTCAAATTTTATGAATGAAATTCCATTTTGAATGAATAAATAAATTATTAATTAATGTATTTATATAAAACATATGAAGTAATCTAATTATTATGAAAATTTATTGTATATTAGGATTTAAAACACTATTATGAATCACAACTGTTCATAATATAACCATTTTATAGTGACCATTAAGAATTGTATATAAATGGTTATGATAAAGTCCAATCGATACATAAAGAAGAAGTGATGAGTTTGACCAGTAGGATAATACCCTATTAAGCCCACTTATCAGATCTTATGAGGTAAATATCAACCCTTGGATTTTACCTTGACCAATAAAAAGTTGGGATTCAATAACAAAAGCATGATCGAAACCATTTATTGGATAAGTTAAAGCTCACTTAGATCATGACACAAACCATGTTCACCAAACCATCCCATGAAAATATCACAATTGCACACCTTACCCTTAATGAAATCACTTTTGTAACAAATGGATTTGTATGAAGGCTTTAAGAGTATGAAATTTTATATTTTTTTAATAAAAATTGTTATATTTTTCAATTTTAATATTATTTTTCAAATGATTAAATAATGTGATTGATAAAAATTAAATTTTGTTATGATAAAACATGAATTTGATTTTTCGAAAATATATAATTTCAATTTCAATACGCTTTTTGTTACATGAAATAACTTTTTAAATAAATTATATTTTAATAAAATATTATTACTAAATAATATTTATTAAACATAAATAATAATATAATTTTATGAATTTAATTATAATTTCTTTAAAGGTTTGAATAATGCTATTATAAAAAATAGCATTTTTCAATAAATATGGACATTTGATTTAAAAGTAAATGTTCTCATATATAGGGAATTATTTTTATAAAATAAAAATTTTCTTTTAAAATTATGTTTCTAAAATTATCCAACAATTTTTTTTTTCACAATTTTATTAGATAGTCAATTGTTTTGGTAAAAATTTCATAAGGTATAATAATAGTTATATATAATGACATCATTATAGACAAAAAATTATATAATAAATACAACAAAGAATATCTATGACCAAAATAATGTTTCCACTTTAAAATAATGTAATTTTTATGTCATTTGATTAATTTTATAAACCCTTAATGAATCCTCCAAAACCAATATTATATTTTATGGTTTTAAAATCAATTTTTTATAAACATGTCTCCCGTTAACATCACTAAGGGAGTTATTTTAGTTTATTAATTTTATATCCTTATAAAATAATTAAAACTACTATTATTTTGAAGAATCATGGGAAGGATTTTGGTTTCAATTTCTTTATCACATAGAGTCCAAAACATGTGATTGGAAATTAATAAATAATTATCCTCTCTTTTTCTATATAAACCCACCCAAAATATCATTCCTATACAATCAAAACCATGAGATCATTAAATTACTCTCCCTTTCCTTAAATATAGTAATACCATGGTACCACCAAGATATTAAGAATGTCCTAACAAGTTTTTAGAATTTCCCTCTCAAGGTAAGGGATCATATCCTTCTATTCATTACTAAAGCACCTTCTTTAACTCATGCCTTTTGATTTCCAATTATTCAAGTTGGGATATGTTTTACACATACAAATTACTTTATTTATGCTTCAAAAGTAGTGATATATTATTTTAACTCACATTCACCACTTCTATAAACCTTTATGTACACCCCTTATCATACTGAGTTATCCTATGACTTTATATGCCAAACATCTCTACAGTGAATATGCATATCCATTTACACTCATATATATTCATCTAGTTGTACCTATCCTTCATTTATTGGGTATTTATATTCTTGTAACCTAAAATAATTAATCATGTTGTTATAATTGATGAAATAAATCCTTATACTGTATGATCTATGTGACACACTTATGAATGTGCATGATATGAAAGTGATGGCTAGGGCCATAATTATATTGACCTCTATTTAATTAGGTAATGTTTTTGTCTCATGATATTCCATTTACAGTTCATAAGAGGTTATTATAAGAACAATATATTATTATTTCTTGATAGTTAGACTCTACTTATGTTTATAATGTCATGTTTTATGTTGTTGTCACATCCCTATGTTTCCTTGATCCTATCATAATATATCATGAATCATTGTTCAAGACCGTGATTATCACCCATCTTATGTTTCCTTGATTTACTACTTGGATCACATTCACTACTTTACCTTATTCTATGATTTTTTAATTCCCTTACTGGGCTTTATAGCTCACCCCTTTCTTATGTATGTCCCCATATTACCCGATTCACTTTAAGAAGAATGATGGAAATTTAGGATAATTCTATAGAATTTATCAATAAAGAAATTTTATTTACATTTCAAGTTATTATGATATATAAATAATTTCCCAAACACACTAGGGTTCATGATCTTTAGGGATTGTATAATTTTTACCATTATGTAATAAATCCTGAATTGAGGTGCATTAAAGATATGGGTCATCATATTATAAATGTGGGATCTAGTATGTATTTATTCAATAGGGATATGTGGGACATATCATATACATGTGGAAGTGTTGGTTATAGTTCTAGTCGATAGGACACAACTATGACATGATAAAAAATCTCAAAGGGTCCATGCATCTTGAACTTATCCTTCCATTATTTACAAACTTTATAACTCTATTCTATAATGGTATATGAAGGAATACTTTATTTATGACCTCAAAATCTAGGCCTTATCAATGATTATTATCATAGCTATTCTATTGACTATGGGTTACTATGATTTATTACTGAATGTCTTTGACCTTCTCATCCATTTCTTTGACTAGTTCACGTAACAATAGGCTATTCTCTCTAACTTTATACCCACATGTAAGTGTTCAATAATTATTCATATAGAAGGACTCATAAGGATCCATTTGGAAGATTGAGTGATTACTATTATCATACATGAACTCCACCAGAGGAAGATGTTGATCCGAACCTCCTTTAAAGTCCAGAGAGAAATCACTCAATATTTCCACAAGTTTATAGATATTCCTTCCATATTGGACATACGTATGGTTATGATAGGCTATAATGAATTATAAAAATATACTCAAGTCATATTGAATATTACTGTAGAATTTTTAGATGAACCTTGGATATCAATTAGATATAATCAATATAAGTGTTCTATTAAACCTCACCACTTTTTTGATGTATATATTGATATGTTGATAGTGTGAGAAGTCTTCCTGAATAGAGATGAAAAGAGAAGTCTTTGTAAGACTATCCAACACAACCTATGTGATTTTTTCCTTTATATTTATTTAGAAGACCGATGATAAAATACAAGGTGATTTTATCCCTTTCCCTGTTGGTATGAGTAAAGGTTTATAATCCCCTTGGGACCTTTCCTTTATTCCATAACTTACTATAATATCAAACAATTTGATGTATATATAACTATATCCTTTATTATATTATCTCACCAAAAGTTCTGTTGAAGATCCTTATATATATTTGTGATTCCTATGTTGATGGATAATGTTGAACTATGAGTATCTTCTAATATATCCTTTTTATATACAGATCTAACGATTTACATAATTGGATCCCAAATCCTAAAATTTGTCACTATCATTGTTGAAATCCAAGTATTTTCCATTCATTATTATTTATTATTAACTTTTTATCTCCAAATAATATCATTGAGCATCCTTAATCTTTTTCAGGATAGCTGGTTGTGAAGTAATTTGAGAAAGATAAGATGTTGTCCCTCCATTTGTGACCCCCCATGTGTATTATTTTAATATCTAAAAAGATTTAATCCTTTTACATTCTCCTCATGGATAAATTTATAGGTTATTTTCTACATAGATAATTTTCCACTCTATTTTAATTTCCAATATATTAATGGATTGTGAATTCATATCCCTTGATCATATCTAACAATATTTTTGGAGCATGTTGATTTTATTATGTGTGAATAAATACATTATTCTTTTATAATCAATATATATATGTTAGACATATCTCTATAAAGTTAATGTATCCAAATATTCAATGATAATATTAGTAAAACTAACTCCAAATCATCCATTGGATAACATTTCACATGCACCATCAACTATCTTGAGTTATAAACTATCACTTTATCATTTTTCATGAGTACATAACCCAATACCTCGATTCATTTGATTGAAAGTAAAAATTTTATTATAGGTTTGACACTACTAGATCAATGTTCATTGATGTATAAAATGGGGTAACACAAGATCACATACACACATAATCAAACTATTAAGGGGTATCAACCTAATGAAAGAGTAAATAAATATAGATTCACACTACCATTATTTTTAAGATAGGTTATTAGAAACCCTATTTTCCGGACTCCAAGAGTGGTAAATCTACATTAACAGATCAAAGGAGTCCCTGAAAAATCTTATCTAGTAAGAAATAGATCCTTTAGGATGTAAAATAATAATGGGAACATTAGGAAGCATAGAATAATTTGTAAAAACATCAACCAAACTAATATTAAAGTCTATATAAGTAATTTCCACTAAGAATAGATCTTTCCTCGATAATCAAGGATTTTTTGATTCCTTATAATGCAATTAAAGCTAACATAAATGATTCCCTCCAGTCCTAAATGATCCCTACTCATCTCATGACCCCTTGATCACATGAGAAATCTATGTTAAGTTTCAAACCTATCGTAGGAGCACAACATCTCACTCAACGATCCTATACAAGTTTTTCCCTATCTTTAACACCCTGTGAGAACTAAGGGATAAGTACACTTAGTGAGGGTGATATTATTCTCTTTTTAATATAGGTATGAAGATCTAATACATTTTATCTCACATTAACCTATATATATAAATGAGCTAAATGTCTACCAATTATTCCTATAATCATTCCATTATTTTTAGATTACCTAACATCCTGTCACTATAACCATTTTACAACCATTAACCTCTTCTTCTAAAATATCAACGACTTAATACTAGCTATGTAGAAATGATTACTTGTAATTACTACTGAACTCAACACCCATGTACCACCTGAGGTTATTCCATATGTTTTTTTCCTAATCACCATCAATGAATAGGTGGGTAACTTTTTCTACTTTCGAAGCTTCACAATAAGTGAATTTATATGAAATATTAATTACATTCAAATAAAAATTTGTACCAATAGGGATGGAATGGATATGAATATTACAAAGAAGGAAACAATATTCTGATAGAATATCTTTACACTAGATCTATGTTTTCCGCTCATCATTTCATTTTTGTTCATGTAGTGACATCTAAAAATGCGATAGAGTGGAAAGGCTCAAAATGGATGTTGTAAAAATACATATGTATTCAACAACAGAAATTTGGATTTCAAAATAAAATATTTTCTATTCAACATCTAGTACTAAGTGCACCAAAATTTGATAACACAAATCTTCATAAATTGTGTTGTTGGGGACTAGATAATAGGAAAAATAAAGCAATTTAGCAGAATAAGTGCCATTTAAAATTTATCTCTCAACATCTAATAATCCAATGAGATTATTCTTTGATTCCTATTAGATAGGCCTTCATTCAGTTCTAAATATTAGTGGATACCACACCCCTGAATTATGTTAGGTTTCATATACCCATATTTATATTTCTTGAATATATCCCACAACTTCTATCCTTTGACGATTTCCCAAGCCAATTTGTCCTAGAGACAATACATGATTTATTCTATGTACCATAGGTTAATGAATCTATAATTAATGGGATTTTCCAAATGATACCATCTAGTACAATTATACCTCCCTTATTCATAACAATCATATATAAAACTATTCACATTATTTTATATATTTTGAACCAAATCCTTAAGAAAACACAAATCCAAAAGAACATGTATGGAAATAGGGGAATGATGAAATGAGACATCATTATCCTATCACTGATGGAAATGAGTATTCTAATCTAATTTTTAATTCATGTAGTTATGTAGTTTACCATCCCCTATGTATGAGGAATATGAACTCTTTTTGAGGAATGGGGTTCCAGAAATTGTACAATAGGAAAAACCCTTCTACCTATTCCCAAGATACTTTTAATCTTTTTAGATATCATATCCATGTAGGATTTATAAATATAAAAAATTCACTTAGATTGGTTAAAAAATTTATTTCACCAATTTCAATATTCACCGATAACCTTATTAAATCAATGTATGGATATATCATTTCCATGGATGATGCAAATTATATATTCAGTAAAAAATATGTGACATACTAGTAAAATATCACTTACCTTTTTTTTAGAAGATAAAAATCCCTTAGCAATGGCATTATTGATATTTATAACATGATAATCCTACACCACAAGGAATAGTTTAATAGATAGTGTATCCCCTTAGTGAATACCAAACAACAACCTTGTTTGATGCATTACTATATATCAAAAATCCTTCCGTACTTTAGGGTAGTTTGTATATAGGTGTTGTTCTTAGTCTATAATTTAACTTATTGAAGATATAATCACACTCATCAGCCTAGAAAAACATTAATATCTTATAATATAGCTTTTTTAGTGGTTTTATCAATCATTATATGTTTCTCAAAGACTTTAGATAGTACCCCGAAAATCTGATGAAACAATTATTTTCCATTATAGATGTGCTTCTAGTCAATTTAATGACCTTTGTATTATAAATATCCACACATATCTCCTTTATCATGTTAGCATGACCCCAATAATTTTACCTTATCTATTTATAAGTAAAATTTACAATACCATTCATGAAAAATATCCATTTTTAATTTATTTAGAAAAAAACTCTAGTGCTTCTCATATTCATTCATACTCTTAGATTATATGAGAATATAATCTATAAATACCACTGAAAATTTGTCAAGGTAATCTATAAATAATATATAAATCAATCCCTAAATATCACTAGTGAATTAGTGAGTTTGAATGTGTAACACCCCGAGCTTCCACGATACGCTTCTCATTCAATAATGCAATAGCTTGCATTGTACGCAACTTCGAGTTCTAAAACACCGCGACTAATCAAAGTAGCCGTTATGAATAGTAATAACCACTTTTTAAAATTATAAAAATTTTATATTTCAAAATGGACTTCATTTTTGTATTCGTAATATCGAAATTATCCAAAGATGAATTTTTTGTAATTTTCTGAGAACTTCCAATTTTTTATGAATAGTGAAAATTACTTAAAAACAACTTTTTTAATCAAAATAATTTATAGTGATAAATTATACTATTTAGTGGTTTTAAAGTATAATTATAATACATTTTTACCATTTTATCAAATGGTGGTCATTAGAATTAATTTAACATTGAAATTGGACATAAACAATTGCCAATCTTTTGATATAAATTGTTTCTTAAAAACACGCTATTTGTTGTAACAACGGGAATTAATTATAAAATTAATTAATACAACTTATATGTTTGGAATTTTGTAAAATGGACATCATTTTTGAATTCGGAATATCAATTATAGCTTAGGGTGAAATTTCGGCCTTGTTCTGAAAAACTTCAATTTTTGATGAATAGTGAAACCACTAAGTGGTAGTTAAATAACTGATTTTTCGTTTAAATGAAATATTACCACTTCTGTGATTTGATTTTCAAAAATCTGACATACATGGTTGTCATTAAGAAGTAAAATGTGGTTCAATGAGATTAAAATAATTTTTTTGGTGAATAGTAACTTTTAAGTTCTTAATCGCGATTAGATGTAATTAGTGTAGTTTAAGGTACAAATAATGTTTTAATAATATGAGATGAGCATGAAACTTGTCCTACTCCTATTGGATGAGTCATGGCCGACCAAGACAACCCATGGGTCAACTTGGGGACCCCATGGAGCCACTTTAGTTGGAAAATGACATTAATATATATTTATTTAATGTTAAAATTAAATTGACACAAACATGAGTTATTTTACTAAAATAGTTTTTAAGTGGGGTTAAAAAAGTCCAAATTTTGACTATAAATATTCATTAGAAAGCTAAAAAGATTTCCTACATCATAGTATTTTTTTTTATAATTTTTAGACATTAAATAAATTAAATTATTTATGACATCATTATGATGCAGCGATGACCTCATTATTTAACGATTTAAATAAAATGAGAAGATAATGAAAAATCCAAGGCTTACACTTGTCCAAAGCCTATTGGATGAGGATATTTCGAAACCTTATCACCTTATCCTAGAATTATATAAGTTTGGTACCTTTAGAATCCGAAAATAATTGTGAAATAATATAACATTTTAATCTTTCCAAAAGTGCCCCTCCTCTCCACTTATAAAAGGCCCCCACCTCTCCCACCTAATTTACACTTTCAAGCCATTTGACTCGGACAACCTCTGCCCAAATACTCTCCCAACTTCCCCCTCTTACTCCTAGAAGCCTCACTTTGGGCAGAACTCTTCCCAAGGAAGCCTTTGGCTCAAATCAAAAAGAGTTACCCGATTTTGAGGAGGTTAAAGAACGGTTGAGTCAAGTCAAACACGATGTAAGGGAATTTATTAACCCAATTTCTATTCTTTGGGTTAATCTCCTACTTTCAAATTATGTCATGATATTATTATGTCCTATATTGTATTTTTACATTATTTATGTGTACTTATAGTGAATACACATTATAGATGTACTTTATTTAAAAAAATGATCTTTTTAAGGACCTCGTCTCAATCCCATTTCATTGAGGCATATTTGGTTTTATACAAAACTTTCTTTTATACAGTGTATAAACCCCTTTTAATTTTATGTTTATTCAAAAGGAATCTTTTTTATACGAAGCGTTTTACTAAACGAAAAAAAGGGAATGTTTTTATTTCCGTACTTATGCGGCGACAACGACTTCTCCGCCGCCGTGACCATTATTTGAGTTTCGGCTTCCTCTACAAGCCACCACCTTTTTAATGAAAAATAAATACAAAGTTTTAACTTTATTTTATTTTGGTTTTGAAAATGGTTTTGAAAAAGTTTTTATTATATCAATGAGTTGTATTGATATCTTGTGATTGAAATGTGGAAATGTTATGTTTCCTTTATGAATGTTTTATGTGATACGATTATGTTATGGTTTATGATATGTTTAAACCTATTCATACGATGAATGCATTGGACATAATAAGTGACAGGTGGAGCCCGCTATAGCTCCTCGATGCATCGTCAGGTCTCATGAGACAAACTAGTGTCTTGGCATGAGGCCTTGACAAAATCTTATTTGTGGTCTTGGCACGAGGCCTTGGCTACGTGGTTATGATAGTCTGGCATTATGCATTCCATCATTATGAAAGTGGTTATTGATATTGCATGTGATTATTCAACCAGTAGAATATCCATGTGAAGAAGTGAATGACATTATCTCATTTTACTTTTGCCATATTATGTTGAAGTTCAAGTTTAAAAGGCTTTTGTTTTAGTTATACATTGCCTTAAATGTTAATGTTTATTTATGAAAGCTTCCGCTATATTGTTAACCTTACTGAGCATTCGAGCTCACCCCTTTCAATGATTTAATACTTTCCAGGATTTGAAGAAGTATTTTATGAATGACCTGCAGGGGTAGTCAGAAAGGGATATGAGTGTGGACTATGAAGACCATGTTATTGTAGTTTGTTTACTTTTTGATGTAATGAAAGACTTATGAATGTATCTAGTGTTTCCAAGGCTACTAAACTAATTGGTCTTTCGAGACTTGATCTTTTGTGATCATGCCAATGTTACGAAGTAACGCACCGGCTCTGGGTAGCTGGGGTCGGGGCGTTACAGTTGGTATCATAGGCAGTTTAGTACTAACCTTTGAAGCTAGATTTAGATAAACTCTGATTAGAGCACATAGCCCAAAGATAGACTTTGAGGATTAGTATAGAAGAACTTCATAGAATTTTGTTATTGTAGAGATTTTGTGAGTTTTACGAGCAATAAATCTCTGTCTGGATACGAGCAAGTAGAGGCGGCTCTGGCACAGATGTACCTAGGGGTAAAACCCGAAAACACCGCTTTGAGCTAGACTCGAACGGGAACTGGTGCACGACAACGGGCCTTGCTGCACTCTTGGTTACGACACTCCCGGGGGATTTGCTTTGGATAATTCTCATTTTCTTTATAAACTACTATGAAGGGTTATGAGTATATACTTCCTCAAAGAAAACATTTTTATGGATTATATCCATAAATAGTTCAATTTATGTTAAGTATCTTATAAGTATGGAATTATGTATTTTGATTTATAAACTAATATAGTTTATGCCATTGTTTAGAAATGGCACCTAGTGGAAGGAATGGAAACCGTATCAATGCATGCACTCCGTGTAGGGATTTCCCTCCTTCTCAAGATAATTATTGTGGAGCTGGAGATACAACTGGTTCTGATCAACTTATTACCATACTGGGACAACTCACTCAGGTTATAAATAATAACCTTACTCGTATGGAGTACCCTGATCCGCAACGTGGAGGATCAATGTTAGACCGCTTCATGAGGCAAAAACCACCAACATTCAATGGAAGTACAAATCCTATAGTAGCTGAGCAATGGATAAATTCCTTAGAGAAAATATTCCATGCCTTGGGGAGTAGTGAAAGGGAGAAGGTTGTCATGGCAGTTTACCGCCTCACAGGAGATGCCGATCAGTGGTAGTCGCTGATTCAAAACACAAACGAAGATGATGACGTATCGAATATGGAATGGAGGGAGTTCAAAGTGCTTTTCTTAGAAAAATACTTTCCTCGTGACCATCGAGCAGATATGGAAAGGCAATTTCTGAGTCTGAGGCAGAAGGAGGATGAGAATGTCGCAAAGTATGAGGCTAACTTTACAAGGTTAGCGAGACATGCTGCCGATTATATACGTAACCCAAGGAGTAAGATTGATCGTTTCTTTGATGGGTTAAAACCATTTCTCCGTAGAGCTTTAGTATCACAATCCTTCTCATCATACGAAGATATTGTCTCATGTGCTATCAAGATGGAAAAGGAATTCTCTAAGTCTTATTACAACAAAGTAAAGAAAGAGAAGAAGAGAATAGTGGAACAAGAGACAGATAAAGGGAAAAAGGGAAAGAAGGATTTTCCATTATGTGATAATTGTGGGAAGAATCACCCTGGTACTTGCCTAAAAGGAATGGGAGTTTGTTATAAATGTGGAGAAAAGGGTCACCAGGCTCGTGATTGCAAGGGAAAGAAAGAGGCTATCAAAGTTGAATGCTATAATTGTAGGGAAATGGGGCATTATGCAAATGAATGTCCTAAGCGTCAAGGAAACTTACCTCAGAAAAGGCCAAGGGATCAAGGACTATCTTATGCTGTTACTACAGTTGAAGCAGAATAACTAATGTAATGGTGCTTTTGGACTCATGGATTATATTATGGTTATTAGAATAATGATATATATATATATATAAGGATTGTACTGCAGTACTTGTTGATTTCAGTAAGGTTTTTATATTTTTAGTATGTGACAATAATAGAAACTTTACTTTGTTTGGGGAATCTGATAAATTGATTTTGGAATTAAGAGACCTTTTAGAGAATGTCTGGACAGAGGTATTTTGGATAAGTATAAAGGTTGGAGTGGATTAAGTTGATCTTTGGATAGTATTGTTTATGGTTAAAAATTTATGAAGATTATTTTTGAATATTATAATACTATAGTTTTAGGAAAAGGACAACCCGCAGGGTGGGGCATAACCCGTCGCGTCGGAAAAAGCTGTAGGAATCGAACCCACAATCATAGTGCGACAGGCCTTTATTTCCTACCACTAGCCTACAGGAAGTCCCTGGTTAATACAAAATAATTTTACTAATCTAAATGGTATGTGTTAACATTTGGAACCTTATACAATTAGTTTAAGTATAATATTTTTGAGTTCTATTATCATTTTGAGTGAAAGATGAGTTGATGGTTGAAACTCTAAATGTCAAGCATAAATATATATATACCTATCTCTTATTCAATGAATAAATTAATTCTTAAACTTTAGTAAAGGGATATTAAAACAAAAAAATGTGTTATCCTAATACCTTATGTCTTGTTGAACTGATGATATTTTAAATCAACATAGATTGAAGGCTTTGAGGCCCTCAATTTGACAGTTGATTGTGATTGATGACCTCAATCACTCCCTAAAAATATTTACGTTTTTCCTCCAATTATATGTCGTTAATTGCCACCAATGTTCTCCTAATCGAGATCATAATTGGGTGGTGACTTTTTCATTTTCCCTTCCCTCTTATTAAGGCTAAATTTTATTAATCATATTTCCGATGTGGGTTTTCCTCAAAGGTATTTTCTCTTTTCAACCTTTTATTTTCAAAGAAAAATTTCAAATTGCGAGGACGCAATTTATTGAAGGAGGGGAGAATGTAACACCCCGAGCTTCCATGATACGCTTCTCATTCAATAATGCAATAGCTTGCATTGTACGCAACATCGAGTTCTAAAACACCGCGACTAATCAAAGTAGCTGTTATGAATAGTAATAACCACTTTTTAAAATTATAGAAATTTTATATTTCAAAATGGACTTCATTTTTGTATTCGTAATATCGAAATTATCCAAAGTTGAATTTTTTGTAATTTTCTAAGAACATCCAATTTTTTATGAATAGTGAAAATTACTTAAAAACAACTTTTTTAATCAAAATAATTTATAGTGATAAATTATACTATTTAGTGGTTTTAAATTATAATTATAATATATTTTTACCATTTTATCCAATGGTGGTCATTAGAATTAATTTAACATTGAAATTGGACATAAACAATTGCCAATCTTTTGATATAAATTGTTTCTTAAAAACACGCTATTTGTTGTAACAGCGGGAATTAATTATAAAATTAATTAATACAACTTATATGTTTGGAATTTTGTAAAATAGACATCATTTTTGAATTCGGAATATAAATTATATCTTAGGGTGAAATTTTGGCCTTGTTCTGAAAAACTTCAATTTTTGATGAATAGTGAAACCACTAAGTGGTAGTTAAATAACTGATTTTTCGTTTAAATGAAATATTACCACTTCTGTGATTTGATTTTCAAAAATCCGACATACATGGTTGTCATTAATAAGTAAAATGTGGTTCAATGAGATTAAAATAATTTTTTGGTGAATAGTATCTTTTAAGTTCTTAATCGCGATTAGAGGTAATTAGTGTAGTTTAAGGTACAAATAATGTTTTAATAATATGAGATGAGCATGAAACTTGTCCTACTCCTATTGGATGAGTCATGGCCGACCAAGACAACCCATGGGTCAACTTGGGGACCCCATGGAGCCACTTTAGTTGGAAAATGACATTAATATATATTTATTTAATGTTAAAATTAAATTGACACAAACATGAGTTATTTTACTAAAACAGTTTTTAAGTGGGGTTATACAAGTCCACATTTTGACTATAAATATTCATTAGAAAGCTAAAAAGATTTCCTACATCATAGTATTTTTTTTATAATTTTTATACATTAAATAAATTAAATTATTTATGACATCATTATGATGCAGCGATGACCTCATTATTTAACGATTTAAATAAAATGAGAAGATAATGCAAAATCCAAGGCTTAAACTTGTCCAAAGCCTATTGTATGAGGATATTTCGAAACATTATCACCTTAGCCTCGAATTATATAAGTTTGGGACCTTTAGAATCCGAAAATCATTGTGAAATAATATAACATTTTAATCTTTCCAAAAGTTCCCCTCCTCTCAACTTATAAAAGGCCCCCACCTCTCCCACCTCATTTACACTTTCAAGCCATTTGGCTCGGCCAACCTCTGCCCAAATACTCTCCCAACTTCCCCCTCTTACTCCTAGAAGCCTCAATTTGGGCAGAACTTTTCCCAAGGAAGCCTTTGGCTCAAATCAAAAAGAGTTACCCGATTTTGAGGAGGTTAAAGAACGGTTGAGTCAAGTCAAACACGAGGTAAGGGAATTTCTTAACCCAATTTCTATTCTTTGGGTTAATCTCCTACTTTCAAATTATGTCATGATATTATTATGTCCTATATTTTATTTTTACATTATTTATGTGTACCTATAGTGAATACACATTATAGATGTACTTTATTTAAAAAAATGATCTTTTTAAGGACGTCGTCTCAATCCCCTTTCATTGAGGCATATTTGGTTTTATACAAAACATTATTTTATACGGTGTATAAACCCCTTTGACTTTTATGTTTATTCAAAAGGAATATTTTTTATACGAAGTGTTTTACTAAACGACAAAAATGGAATGTTTTTATTTCCGTACTTATGCGGCGACAACGACTTCTCCGCCACCGTGACCATTATTTGAGTTTCGGCTTCCTCTACAAGCCATCACCTTTTTAATGAAAAATAAATACAAAGTTTTAACTTTCTTTTATTTTGGTTTTGAAAATGGTTTTGAAAACGTTTTTATTATATCAATGAGTTGTATTGATATCTTGTGATTGAAATGTGGAAATGTTATGTTTCCTTTATGCATGTTTTATGTGATACGATTATGTTATGGTTTATGATATGTTTAAACCTATTCATATGAGGAATGAATTGGACATAATAAGTGACGGGTGGAGCCCGCTATAGCTCCTCGATGCATCGGCAGGTCTCATGAGACAAACTAGTGTCTTGGCACGAGGCCTTGACAAAATCTTATTTGTGGTCTTGGCACGAGGCCTTGGCTACATGGTTATGATAGTCTGGCATTATGCATTCCATCATTATGAAAGTGGTTATTGATATTTCATGTGATTATTCAACCAGTAGAATATCCATGTGAAGAATTGAATGACATTATCTCATTTTACTTTGGCCATATTATGTTGAAGTTCAAGTTTAAAAGGCTTTTGTTTTAGTTATACATTGCCTTAAATGTTAATGTTTATTTATGAAAGCTTCCGCTATATTGTTAACCTTACTGAGCATTCGAGCTCACCCCTTTCAATGATTTAATACTTTCCAGGATGTGAAGAAGTATTTTATGAATGACCTGCAGGGGTAGTCAGAAAGGGATATGAGTGTGGACTATGAAGACCATGTTATTGTAGTTTGTTTACTTTTTGATGTAATGAAAGACTTATGAATGTATCTAGTGTTTCCAAGGCTACTAAACTAATTGTTCTTTCGAGACTTGATCTTTTGTGATCATGCCAATGTTACAAAGTAATGCACCGGCTCTGGGTAGCTGGGGTCGGGGCATTACAGAATGGAATCACTATGAACCCATATCTTCCATATCATATATGAAAGGAAGTCTTCAAAATATTTTCCTCATTCCCCTTCAGTTGATGATATATCATTCGAAGGTCCACCTTTGAGAAGTACTAATCCCAACATAGTTGGTAAAAAAATTCATCAATAAATGGTCATGGATACTTATTCTTTATTATTATTTTTCTAATCTCACAACAATAAACACAGAGACGATTTGAAGTATTATCCTTCTTGTCAAAGCATATTAGGGAACTCTATGGAGAAGCACTAGGGAATATCAAACCCTTTTTCAAGATATCCAATAGTTAATTATTTAACTCTTTTGGTTGAATGTGATATAATATATATATATTCTTTGATATGTTTATATATTTGGGTATAAGTTCTATAAATAAATCAACATATTGATCAGGAGGAATGTTAGAAAAATATTCAGGGAATACGGCGACATACTTTCTTACAATAGGAATGTATTCAAGGATAATACTTTCCTTATCCTTAATCATTTGGGATAGTTATTAATTATCATAAGGTTGAATTATCCTTTATTAAGGAATATTTTTCAAAGGAAATTCATCATTATCCTTTCACTTGTAAATAATTTAATGGCAGTTTGGAACATGTAAATTGATTTCCATCTATTGGAAGTTGATGTTGAGGTTTTATAGGAATAATTAATACATACCTAGTATTACATAAAATTTTACTAAAATAATATTAATAATATTTTCTAATAGTTTCTTACAAAAAATTATAATTGAGTTAGAGTTATATACTTGGGATGTAATGATTTCAGCACTTTGTGTTTTCATCAATAAATCAACCTCCGTGTCTTGAGTTGGTGTTTGAATATTTCTACTAAAATTGAATGATATAAAACAATTCGTATGACCAAAATAAAATAGAAAATTGACTATTGTATAATGAATAACAATTATACATATTAATACACTATTTTTAGGATCCACTTTAGTGGTAGTGACAGTGTAAGCTCATCCTTACACCCTTAGATTTGGGGGATTTTTCTCATAAATTATCCTTGATGACCCTTGGCATAATGTATTGAATTATATAGTTTCTATGTTACTTTTAATTTTAACATTAAAATAGGGGTGGAGTATTGATCAGAACCATTTATTATTCCATAATATTTACTATATTCTTTATGTCCCTTTGATATTCATAAGTTATATGCCATTATTTTTCAAACTAGAATCATTTCCCCATTCTATTAGAGTAGTTTCCAGGATTATTCTTTCCACACGTATGACAAGTGTGTAGTTTTATATTCATTACTCCATGAATATTATTATTTGGTAATATAGAGTTAAACTCCATTAATATTTTATTATCTACACCCCATGATACCATTTAGAATCACCAATATCCATATCAACATTAAGGTAACATCAAAATACTACTTTTTAGTTTTCAAAGACTCAAACTAATAAATATTTTCAAATAATTAACTTTAATCCTATAATGAAATAGTAAACATTTATTTTGGGGCCAATGAATAAGACATATTCACAATTTTCAAGACTTGTGATGTTTATCTCATAAGAATCAACTGATTAACCCCCCCTTTGCTTCAACCCAAGAAACCCCTTTTCATTTTTTATGTATAGTGTATGAAGAAAATATTTATTTAAAAATATTTTCTTGAATTATTACAATTAAATTAATTTTATTTATTCCTCGAGATTCATATTATTTATAAGTTTCAAACACTTATTATCTCCTCCATATAGATTATAAAAATTCAATATAACTTTGTATTACTAGAAGAGTTATAAGAAAAAATATATTCTCAATGGAATTAATCCAATGATTTGTGATTGTGGGAATAGAATATCCACCAAAGGAGGGATTTTATTCTTATATAATTGAATCATCTATAAATTTATCACTCCTAGGAGAATGAGGGTGCTCCACATGGTTATGGTTATTATTCATAACTTGAGTTAGTTGAGAAAGTACCTCTATGAGGTTCATGACTCTAGCTCCTATAATATTAGAAATCTTGTTCAAAAATCATTATAATTACCATATCATTGTTTTTTGACATGATTCCTCATCCTATTTCATTTAATTTTCTAAAATAAAGCAATGTTAGTGATTGGTAAACCTATACTAATAACCATATGAAATGAAAACTATGAACACAAATAGAATCACAAAAAATGAATAATATATCCTAACATATGTATTTTTATCTTTTCATCTAATTCACTCATGGTGTATTTACTATTAAGATATCTGACCTAATCAACAAAATTAACTAAAATTTTGTCTGATTCTATCTATAATGACTCATATCACACACACATAATATTATATCATATTTCTCATATATTACACAATATATTCTTAGAAAAGCATAGTCCTTGTGTCTCTGGGATGTTAAATATAACATAAAAAAACTATATAATATCTCATTTACATATCCATTATTCACCCAAAGATATCAAAGTTCTTCCATAATTTCATAGGATTACCTAGGGACATACATAAAGAAGGTGTGAGCCTAAAAGATTATTAAGGTGTAATCAAACAAAACATGATTTTGAGATGTTATCAAAAGATGAATCATAAAAGAGATAAATTGTAAGTAGTCACATGTAATGAAAATAGGGATGTAAGGGTATTATATATTCATGTAATAAAAAATAATTATATATTAGCACAACATAAGACATGTCACAAATATAACCCAAGGCTCTCTACCAAGATAACATAATATAATATTCAAGGCTATCTGGCCATGAACTATACCTGATATCTCATGATATGAATAATTTCCAAATCGATTGGGGGGAGGGATATTAAAATACCATCCATCACATAATAAAATATCTTTTTTATGTGTTCTATGTGGAAAATTAAGTCAATCATCAATTTTAAACATAAAATAATCAGACTAAAATAAAATGGGATACATAATGGAATCAAAATGCATAATTAGATGATGAATCATATAGGTACCTAAATTAAGAGGGAAAATTTTATATTTTATATTCAAGGTTAGAATCAACAAGGATGGAAATATTATAGATCCCATATATAAGGAAAAGGATATATTAAATGACATAGAATCATCGAGGTGAGTTAGAAATACATCTGAAGTATTTTATAATTATCATCATAAGGTTTTTTTTGAAGAAATAAAAGGATGAAAATCATGAATAAATGAACATAACCAGAAGAATGAGTCTCAAATAAAGAGGTAAATTCAGAAATAGGTAGAAGAATAAGAGAGTGATAATCAAAAAGGGAAACAATAATTGAACAAGAATTAAGACTTATACGGAACCCCTTACCTCGAGCCTAACATATTTTTCTATTCAAATTACTGTTATTTTTACATGTTTTAAAGATAAATTCTTGTTTATTTTGGTAATATTATTATTTTATCTATTTATTATTGAATTATTTGTATTATTTTATATTTTTAATGATTATTGAATATTTAATCATAGTTCCAATATTGCAGTGGTAACGTGGTATCGACCGATGATGTTTGTTACATATTCCTTACGTTCTAGAGGTTTCATGGTATAGGGACATGTAATTATATTAGTATAATTTATCAATAGTTGGTTAGATACTGAAAATAGATTCAGTTAGTGATGTGTTTCATGATAAAATTATCTTTTTCAGAAATTAAATTTTTTATAATGTCTTATCTTTAATCATATTAAAATCACGAGTATTTTATAATTAAAAAAAATTTAAAATGAATTAATTTTATTATTAAAGTTATCATTTTTTAATAAAAACATTTTAGAAATTATTAGTTAAAGGGAGTGATAAAAAATAATCAATCACCTAAAGGGTAGAAACACACCACGGTGTGAGAAATATATTTAAGAATAATGAAAATAGAAGAAAACTAATAATGAATTTATTACTGTAGTATCATTGATTATGAATTATATTTTCGGAATAATATTATGATAGTTTATTGTTCGGTTTAGGAGGCGTTATAAGTTAATTAAAAATTAAAACAAATGTGATGAAAAATTATACCTTTGTTGGAGATGATTCATTAGATTACTTCTTAAGATCTTGAGGATTGATGTTTTTGTTAGAAAAATGAATCTAGATCATGGTAAGGGATGTTAGGGGAGTTATTTTGTAATATGTTATGATGAGAAATTAGTTTGGGAGTAAAGATTAATGGGTGTAAGTTAGGATGTATTTATAGGTTAATAAGAAGATATTTTTGAAATAAAACAATTTTTTTTATTCTAGCTCAAGAATATGAATTGTAATGATTATTGGGACTAATAACAGTTTTTAACTATAAGACATATTTTTTTTGGAAATTGAACTCTTCTAAAACCTAATTTCATAATTAAAATATTTTATTTTATGTAAATAATAAAAAAATAAAAATTTACTGGAATAAAATATAATTTAGGATTTGGAAATTCCTATATAGTTTTAATCTTGGATTTTGAAATTCATTTATAGGTTTAGATTTTTTTTTATTTTTAAATACCTTATTTTACTCATTAAATTTGTTTTGTAAAATAATTTTTTTAGAAATTAATGGGTCATTTTATTGTCATCCTTAGAGAACTCCCCCACCACTTGAGACATGAATGCGGAAAGCATCATGTAACTATTGGCCTTTCAAAGTTGAAGGCAATAAAAATATTATATAAGTTAACTTCTCTTCCACCTCCAGAACATGGGGCATTAGTCTATCTACTAAGGCTTACCATCCCAGAATACAAGGACCACAAGATACCTAGATCCCTCTATAGGAACATGCTCATGAATGATTTTATGTCATTCTTATATACAGTTAGAGTGAAATCATCCACACCACCTTCAGTTTCTATCCAATCTAACTGCACTCTAGAAGTTAGAGATATGTTGGGATCAGGGTTGGAACCCTTGGATGATGAGGAGAATTATGCGTATCCATAGGAATATATTGTCTGTCTCCGTCAAAAGGGTACCATTGGTTCCCCATATTATATGAACATGTTCATGATGTTGACCCCAAATATGGAAGACACTCTGACGTTGTAGGGACAGTTGGCCCTTGTACAGACTCTTATACAACATATCTAACAGCAGAGAAGGTCATTATCACCACCACCCCAGATCTTCGGGCTAGCACTGATTGTAGGTTATAAATACTAGTAATCAAAATTTTAAAATGATAAAGGGGAATATATTTTTGAAATATTCACCACTAAACAACTCCTGGCTATATTTTTCCCCCACCCGCAGCCTTGCACTTCACAATCCTAGAGTCCTTCACCAAAGGACAAGTCTCATGTTCCCATAAAAATATATAAGTGGTGATAAACTGCATCTTTGTTCACCTTCAGATTTACCCATGAATCCTTGTGCATCTCAATTCCATATATTAATAGTGACAGAGGATTGAAATAACAACACTCTGATGGATACGTTCCTTGAATCCTATAGACACCATCTGATATTTAAGTAGAACATAATTATGAGACTTATTATTTTCCAAAAAATTATGAATGAGGTATTTCCCCACATAAAAAATATGGGTTGGGGGGAAGTATGCTACCATAATATTCAGTCCCATTCTAAGAAAACAGTGAGACCATCAGGCTATCCATCCTGCCAATGGTGTATTTTTGAATCCAAATGGTCCTATCGTGAACATCATCATGATCAATGCCATGGTACATTAGAATAGGGATAAAAACATGAAACATAATTATGATAATTATCCTTGATCCAAGACGTAGTATCAAATCGATCCTTCAATGGATTCATATACTCATCAGTAGAGATACGTGATGGGTCTCGTGAGCCCCCCAAATGAGATTTTTCATCATGAGAACTGACATATCATCAATGTAAAAGGACCCATTGAGCCTATATAGCCATATCTGGACATGACAAAAAATGACGTCAGATGCTAGTTTGGATGCTTTACTCAATGAGATGAAGGGATACAAGCGACTCACTTCCAAGAACATTACTAAGTATTTTTTAGAGAGACAAAATGTTAGAGGGGACCCTATTACCCTTATATTCAAACAAAAATTTATTCTTTTCTAGTCACCAGGTTGGAGCAGGTGATCCTATGTATACATTAAGGGTATAGGTTGGTGTATCTAGAAAATAAAAGAAGATATGATCCTACTACACCACTAAAACAATAATACCCTCTCATTGGGACCCTGATCACTATGTTCTATTAGCTACCAAAAGAGTTAAATAATCAGTGACCATAAACCCTCAATATGAAAACATAATAGTTTTTATTACTACCCAAATCGAGGATTTGTAAATGTAGAAGTTGAAATAACACAATACGGGAAGCCATATCTAGTGTTCCTGGACCAGATAAACTCATTTCTAGAATTTGGAAATCTAAGCTTCACCCCATTCAATGGTATGGGTGATCTTCTACAACACCTTAACCACTTTACCTTAATTTATGGTGTAAGGATTGGGAGTACAAAGAATAATGAACTTATTAAACTTTTCTGTTTCATTAAAACTTTGTAATGACATGATTTCATCTTGTGGGAGGATCTTTATAGGTAGTTCCTCTAGTAGTTCATCTATACCATATACAAGAAAAGTATCACTAACCTATATAAGTGTAGGAAGAGTAAACATGATTGAGTTTATTTCATCTTTTCCTGATAGAAGGGGCTCACATACTATATCAATATAAATCATTCTGACGAGTATCTATTAATGATGTGTGTATAAAATGTCAATGATAAATATGTTCTAACCGTCATATCTCTGAAATATATTGGATGTTTTAGAGAATTCACCAAATGATCCCCATTATTAGAACAATCATTGTAGATGGTTAATAAATTGTGTCAACCACTACCATTTACAAATCCTGTGTGGAGGCCTCTAAAGGAAGAAATATCCCTGGATGACTAGATCGGATCCCCACATCCAGTCCACTATAAGGTACCTATATAGGAAAGGTATTGTCAGTTGGACATGCCTCACTAGTGAGTCAAGCCTCACCAAAATTAGTGTCACCAGAAATATCCTCATTGTCAAAATTCCCCCAAGATCCCCGATAGGGATAGAAACCTAGGTAACCTTTGTAGATTGAATGAATAAGAACTACTACTTCAAGGACAAGAAAGTCCTAGGGTACTTCATATTTTCCTTGTAGATGAACATTTCAAAGATGCCTGAACATAAGAGGCAAGAAGAATATAACCTCACTGATTATGCCATATATTTCTAGTATCATAGGATCCTCGATCACACTATCAAAGAGTAATTCAGCTTCATCTTTTCGATTCAAAACTATATAGATTTTTGACTATTCACATTGGGAAATGTTCCATCATAGGTAGAAAATGTATATACTGATGCCAATATCTATGATTAGGAATCCAAATAATGAGAACAGGCTCTAGGATAGGGTATGAAGAAGTACAATGACTGAATTGTCCACAATATGGTCGCTCGAACCCATGGTATTATTTAAGCTTTCTTAAGAAAAATGCCTCCCCATGAAATCAACACACCCACTCCGACTACCTTATTGGTTTCCCAACCTTAAAAGTCTCAAAAAATAGGTGTGGATAAATTTATTTAAATTCGAATCCCCCAATGATGCCAAATACAATCCTCACCCACAATGACTTCATGCCTCACGAATTTGGAGAGAGTCACATATTTCATCCATTCCAATAATATTTCACTAATAAAGAGATAGATCATGATTTCGTGAATGATGTGAATCATGTAGACCAATTTATTGTGAAAATAATGTGGAAAATACATATCTTCTATCGGGTACCTTTGGATGATGCCATCAGATAATATTTAGGTGTCATTCCAACCAGTAGGGTATTTGATCCAATATGCAAGAAGAGGATATTCATTCCACTAAGACCAAATGACAAGCCTAGTAGAGCGATCACCAAGAATTTACTTCTCATGTTCCCCTATCAGGTGAACCTCCACAGCTGATCATGTAGGTTGATTATGCAACTCAAAAAAAAAACATCATACCCATTCATGTCCACAAAATCACAGACCTTAGCTACCTAGTTCTCAAACCATGTCATCTAGTTAGTAACAGAATACGACAAGTAAAATCCATACACCATCAACTTAGTCGTCTATGTCCTCGATGATCCATATTAAAGATAGTCCCTTGGAAAGTAGGAAAATACCCCTTTCTTAGAAATATGATGTGCTAAAACACCTCATCATTATTCCAGAAAGGTTAAAAATACTTGAAGAACACATTTTTTGTTAAAAGAGATGTGTCAGGCCATTAATGAAGTCCTAAAAACAAATCTCTTGTTCTATATGGGGGTAGCTAATGTTGAGGCCTATCATGCATATGAAGCTAAGTGAGAAGAGTTTCTGGACATCGTATCCTTCTATATAAAATAATAGGGTGAATCAATCCATGAAAAAAATCTACCCATTGTATTTCATAGTCTGGTTTAATAGTGTGGAAATATTCCCCTTACCTAGTGGATATCAGGTCTAGGATCAACCTTATTCTGACCCATACATCCCACAAACTAGGTTACATAGAAGAATATCTGACTCCCTACAACATGGGAAATTCTAGGGTATGAAAGGAATGAGTAGAAGTGATTAAGAAATATTTGGCTGTATACCCAGTTTGGTGGTTTGGCAGAAATAACCATGATTGGGGTTGTTTTATGAGATAGATCTTACAATGCTTTGTTGGGAGGGACCTAGCTCCATTTTCCTGTAACAATATTTTTTTTTGTGTCATCAGTTCCTCAAGTAGTCCCACGATAGTTGAATTGGGTACTCCAAGGGGGTTCTTCTCCCTTCAAATCATGTGAGACTTGTTACCATGATGTAGGGTACTAAAAAGAAGGGTGAAAATAGATCTAAACTAACGTGGTTTAGTGCATAGATGTCCCAATGATCTGATAACCACTTTAGTGGATACCTGGGATGACATTAAATAAAACTTCATTCTTCCAATTCATTTGTTGAATACCATGACTTGAGATCTTGAAAGGTTCTTAATCATCTCTAAAAGAAGGAATACTCATAGATTACCTCATATTACTACCTGGTAATGGATTGGTTTTTTCCATAAATCCCTAATCCTGTGGAATACCAAAGTATATTCCCCATGAAAATTGATTCATGACATCACCACTTGTTCTAAAAGGTAGGGTTGACTTAATAGAAACATACTCAACACCATTTCTTAAACATCAAAGGCTGGATTCCTGGTCTAGATACATGTGTATTAGGCTGACTGAATGAAGATTAAATTTTTATTTAAAATAATCATTTTTGAGGGAAAAAATGGGAAACCACACAAGTTTGAAACAAAAAGTCATTATAAATATAAAAAAATACAAAATAATTATATATGAGACTAATATTAGTGGAATTAGACACCCTATATAACCCACATTCAAGTGAAGTTACCTTTGTATCCAAATTGTTATGAATAATATCTTGAAAGTGATTTCCCATCTTATCCCAAGTCTGGTTATATTTATCCAAGTTGATCCTCATTTCATTGAATCCTTGAGATTGAATGAGGTATTGTTTATTAATATAAACCATTTTATCCTCATTTAGATCAACTTGAATCCTTTTTTCATAAAATTTTTCACCTCCTCTACAAATTTAATTTGGACAACCCCTTATAGAAATCCTCCTTTGCGTAGAGAATTAGATCCAATTTTTTTCCCTTTCTGCTTCCACACTTACTATGATTTTATTCTCAATAGCCTCTGATTTCTCATGTGGAACCTCCAGTGTGTCACCAAACATCTCTTATTCTTTAGGCAACCAACTTCTTCCATTATATTTTTACATTTAAGATTAATGTTCTTCTAATGAAACTAGTCATACCCAATGACTTTACCCCTAGTAACTTTTTTGGAAAAACCCTTTTAAGATTACCTTGTTTCCACCTATTTGGCAAAGTATGAAAAGTCCTCATACCCTTAAAATTTATTTCCCTTAGTCATGATGTATCTCCTTGAGTCTTAGGTTCCATTAATCCCATTATTCCCCCTTGGGATAAGAATTCCTCTACCTTAAATCCCATTAAAACTGTCTAATACGAGTTAAATTATTCTTTCATCACAATATTTTGCCTGAGAGAGGACTTAAGCTTCAGTATTGTCTTCTTCTTGATCATCAATCAGTTTTTAGACATCCAATCCTAAAAAATTATTTCCTAGATTTATATTTGAATATTTCCTACTGGGTATTATCCTTCTCAGTGCCTTTAACAAAACCTCATTTTATGTAGGGGAGTCATGAACTGTGTTTTCATGTGGCAAGAAGAGAAAAGGACTTGATACCTTCATCAAAACCATGAGTTTAGAATAAATAAAATATAAATGGACTCCAAATATGACGAGGGACATTGGATATTAGTATTTAGGTTCAAATAACCCACTGAACATACCAACTCATCCCCTCATTGTCGAGTAAAAAAGATTCCAGATTGAATCTGATCCTTTGAGTTTGCACTAGGAATTAATGACATACCCTTGGTACTAAGGCCTATTCGCACTACCTCAACCATATGTATCCCTTATTTTTGGTTATATTTGATTTCCAATTATAATAACCTCACATGGATTATATCCATGGATGAAATATGGCATGGATTCAACTACCGTGTGGTACATACCCCCTTAATTCCCTCTGAGCTAACCAGGACATGCACAACCAAATTATACTCCACTAAATACAATTTTAGGTGATCATAAATATCAACCACATTTAGATAAGTATTAAAAGAACATGGATATTTATCGATGGAAAAACCATTTCTATCATAATAAAATGGTTTCTTTAGACCTGTATCATTCATAGGCACTAAACCATAGCCACCAGGACCCAACCCCTTTGCATATTTCTTTAGATTTCTACCCACGACCGTACACCGACACACTACCATCCAGTGACCTATCCACTTTCACTATGAATAGAAATCAAAAAATATATCATAGAAAAATGATTTTTTTGTATCATAATTCATCCCTAACTTTAATCCAGAAAAACATGTATATCCCACATGGGAAATTGACTTCCATGAAAATTTATAGTGAAATTGGGTAGAAAAAAACCCTAGTTCTACTTTAAGAATAGAAAAAATCAAGAAAATAAATTCCATAAAATATAGAGAATTGGGGGAATCTAGACTAGGATAGGGAGTTTGGAAAAAATAACTGAAATAACCATGGTTAGGGAGCCATGATTCATGTGGAAATCATATGACCACATAAATAAGAAGAAGTTGGATCTATTGTAGACATGAGTGGATTTGTACCAAGATAGGATGAAATCCTTATCTAATGTGAATCATATCATTATGTGCTTATTTATGAGAGTACCTATTGAAAATCATTCCTATAAACACAAAGAACAATAATCGAACCCATTTAATGAGTCCATTAACAGTCTCCATTATTTGAATTGTTCTAATAGTTCCATGATTAGAAGGGACGAGGAATCTGTGAATTATAAGGTCAAGATAAAGAGTATTATAATTACACAAAACATGTCTAGAAATTTAGGGATAATAAGGATATGTGGGATATGTGGAAGGGAATCCAGATTAGAATAGGGGGAGTAAGAGAAAGGTTTGTCCCCTATGAAGGTCAATTGAGGTCACCATCTCCCTCAAAACCTCAGGCCTCATTTACTGAAGAGGATTTGGATAAAACCCATCTATTATTTATAGATGGTGTCCTCAACATAGTCAATGAACTTACCTAGGTTAATATTAGTACTAAGGAGGATCCAAGTACTACATTTATTAGTATAATTATATCTCTATACGAATAATGATAGTATGCAGCATTTCTAAAATAGCTCTGTGATGTGTTCTATTGAGGCTATAAGAAAATTGCAGGACAGATTCTCAGGTATTTCTATATCACCATGGAGTTTTAGGAAGCCAATGTGGGTTCATATAGCCTCCATGAAATATGCACCCCTCCTATGGTGCCATGGTTTAGGGAAAATAAAAAAAGCTAATAAAGTAAAACCTTTATAGAGAGGGTTAGTACCCCAAGTGGCATTCCGAAATCATCCTAATTATGAAGAAGAATGGGAAAATTATGCCCTAAATTGGATTCCAAGACCATATCCTCCACTGCAAAAGGAATATTTTCTAATAATGGTAATATATATGTTTATTGAAGACACATATGGATTCCATGATCTATCCTTAATGGATGTATATTCCATGTATAACCTAATATTTATTTCCCTAAAGGACGAGGAACCCACTAAATTTAGAGATCCATAGAGAACCTTTTACTATAAAATGATTCTATTTGATTTGAATAATATTGGAACTGCCTAATAGTATACAATGTAACTAATCTTCAAATAGTTTTTTGGGGCCTTGGTGGAAGAAAACTTGGAAAAACTGGTGGTTGAATATTACCAGTGGTAGAAAAATATCAGGGATATTGGGAAAGTGTACAGGTTATTCTGCTCCCACCACATGAAAAAGAACCATCCAAAATGTGCATTCAGGTTTATCCCTAGTATCTTCCTTTATTTAACTCTCTAGTATAGTAGAATTGATCTTGATCAAGAGAATATCAGGGCTGTTAGAAATATTCCATAATTTTTAGGAATTGTGAGGCCTTCAAGGCCACTTGGCCAAGATCTATCGATTCATTAAGAATCTGGCCAGAAAGTGTAAGAACTTATTAAGGATCGTGAAGAAAGGGACCATCTTCCTGTGGGATGGAGACTGTGAGACTAAAATCAAGAACATTACAAAATAAATAATACATCCTTCAGTCTTAATTCCAATCATCTTTAGGAATCCTCTAGTGCATTATGTGACTATCTGGGAGAATTATCATTGATATATACAGACTGAAAAGAATATTTTGGGAAGGGAACCAAAAATATATTATCTTAGCCTCATGTTTCTCAAAACTAAGTCTATATATTCCCCCATTTAGAAGATATTCATAACCATGGTAATTAATGTTTTGAAACCATATAACTACCTACTGTACCATGAAATACAGTTGGTTTCCCATGTTGAACAAATAATGTATATTATTAATCACCCCAATATGACAAGGTGCCTGCCATATTGGAAAATAATTTTATAGTAAATTTACATTATATTAATCCACTAGAAATCTATCAAGGGAAATAATTTGGAACATTTTTGGCTATGAATCTGATACTTGGGGAGTTTTCCCTAGATGTTAAGATCCCAGCCAAAGCCATCCTCTCAGTGGATCCAACCACAACATGTTTCAGATGAATTTTGATCGTCTTCAACAATATGACTGGTATAAGGCTTAGTAATCCCAAACTAAATAGGGTGGGCCTTCGGGTTACCTTTATCACTACCTCATAGGCCATCTTTGTATACTCATTCCTGTTTTTAGAAGTCTACACCTACAACGAGGATGATTTTCAGGCCCACATCACTAATATTGAAATGTACCTAGAAATTTATATCCCCCACCTAAACATGAAGGTAGAATCTATGTTGGTCTTCATATAGATCAACGATGATTTTTTTCATTAGAAAACATGAACTTGTTCCCCTTCTAGAGTAGACTCAAGAGTCGATGGCCCAATTCCCCTATCAACTAGAGGTGACTCATGTTCCTCTATCAATGAATGAACGAATCAATATGTTGGATGGCATAGGTGTATCTCCTAATGAAACCAACCAATACAATTTATACATTCATTCTCCACATCAAGGGGTCATCTACCCCACAATTTATGATTATGAAGAATGATAGGTTAACCATATGATAAATGAAACATCTATAGTAGAGCCCTCAGATACCCTATTAATCAGGAATTTTCCAATTGGAATACTCCCTTTTTTATGTATATCTAACATGGGACTCTCCCATAAGATCAATATCAATAGAGGGAATCCACTCTTGTGTAGTTCAATTTACCCTCCGAGATGGACCATCCTTGAGAAGACAATTTGTATGAATGAGTTCAATGAAATCCTCCTCTATTGCACACAAGGAAGGTAGATCCCTCTAGTAAAACAATAGGTACTTGCTGGATCATGTGTGGATCATCTAGTGAGATTAATGTTTTCCCACAAAATCCAAAGATTGGGTTAATTTTGGCATACAATAGTCTCCAACTACATAGAATTCACCAAGAGGTTTCTTGTATTCCAGATCCAAGCCAACATCATGCATCAAAACACTGGATCTTTTGTTTACTGACAAGTACTCATGACACTTTATGGTATGGGGGAACTATGTTGTAGGTTCTTACTCACCAGTGAAAACATAATAGTTCATGTTCATTCTGATTGCTACAGACTTATATTCAAAGGGGGAAGAGTCCATCCTACTCAAAGAGGCCAAGACAAAGTCGGTGATAGAGTTTTTGAAGTCTCACATCACACACTAATTTGGGTTTCCTATAACCATTAACACATACAATTATACCATCTTCTAATCCACATATCTAAATAAGATGAACATCAAGTAAAACATTTGATATAAACACACTTCATACTACCACACATAGGTTAATGGGAAAATTTACACCTTTAAAAATGACCCTTTCTATCATCCTAGATAATAAGGTAAGAAAAAATAAAATTATACTTACTTATAAGCTCCATAATTCCATTTTGTATTATCATATGGACACTTTAAATTCCACCTAGAAGGCCCCATACTCAAGTTGTATGGAACAATAGATAAAGTTCCCATATAGGTCTAGCTTCCCTCACTTCAAATAACCATTTCTGATCATAAAACTCCAGTTAGGATAGAAAAGGTCTATTTGGTACGTTTGGAAGCTATTTAAGAAAACATGATCCACATGATACATAACCTAGAGATGCATCATTACTAGGAAATTACATAATTCAATAAAAAGTTTCTCCCCCACTCCTCCCTTCATGGTGATATGGTAATTTCCCTCTCAACACCAATGATACCTAGGAATAATCCATCGAAACTTGTGCCCAAATGGGAATTACATTATGTTATTAATAATATATACTCTAATGGTGTGTACTCATTGATAACCATGGATATAAAACATATCACATCTCCCACTAACACTAAATTGATCAATCAGTACTATGGATAATCTCTATCATTCAAAACTCTAAATCCATAAAAACGAGTCTTAGTCCAAGAATCAAAACCTTAAAATATATGTTACTGATCCAAGATCCATGTACTCAAACTAATAGTTTCTACCATAGTCCATGTTATATGAATTTAAAATAAAAATCTCAATGTCCTCAGCTCATGATGTTAAACATTTATCTTAACCAATTTGACAATCATGGTATTCCTCATATGAAAAATGTGAGATGTAGAAAGCCAATGTCCTCATCACATGATATTAAAATATATCCTTAACCTGTGTGATATGAAATGGATTTCATATATAGAAAATATGAGATAAACCAAACAAATGTATATAGAACATGACTTTAGACATTAGCCTTATCCCCCATGACAAGAACAAGATGCCTCATATGAGTAATGTGAGATTTCCAAAACCAACTGCCACGAGACATGATGTTAAACTATAGAATTACCCTATTTCACAACCACATGATGCCTCATATGAATAATTTTAGATGAACAAAACCAACATAATCAACACTTGAGGTTAAAATATTCCCTTAAAATGTGTTAAAAATATTTTCTTCCTCATACGATAAATATTAGATTATTCAACACCCACTCTAGAGAGGATACAACATTTTTTTCAGCGGTGGTCACCTGCCTTGCTGTATTGTATAACTATATTTGGATTGATTCCAAATCACATGGGATACATAGTGATTCCCATATTTGTATCCTAGGCCTAGCCCCGCCATAAGCTCATTTTGAGGTCATACCTCTTTTGGGATTGTCTCAATCTATGCCTACCTATATGCCCACTCAGTTCATTTGAGTACACACTAGAATAGATCCTAGATCATTGTACTTCCCTCGAGTCATTCCATAACTTAACGTTCACACTTAGTTATTAGGATTAAATCCACATTATCTTCCCAATTTTAAAAGGACCCCTAAAAACAATGGAACTTGGCCACATTGGCTCACCTACTTTCTGAGGCTCACACTTAAATGGACCTATGATGACATTTTCAAGCTCCTGTGTTTCGAATATGGTTAATATATGACCCCACATCAGATCTCCCCATCCATGATTGGTGTGGTTATGAGACCTAGGTTTTGGATAAGGTAAAAAATAATTCCTTTCCCATTAGTTTCTCCCATTATTCATGGTATGGATATTCGAAATCATGATTTACCATACTTTGCACCTCCCATTGTTCTATTGGAATTCCAACACAATTTGTATCATTTCCCAGTGGGTTCAACCATGATTTAAAAATATTTATGTGTCATAATATCTTTTCAAAACATGTGTTTTCCCCTCTTATAGTTCTTTTCCCTCATGACTAGAGAACTACCTTCCACACCTTATTTCTCACATCAAGCGTGGATCAGGTGGTCTTAGGAGGTGTGGTGGAAAATTCCCTAAGAATCATTGAAACACAAAAGAATTATCTAAATGGTATGAAAAGTTTTTATGGTCCAATATATATAAAATAAAACTAAAAGTATTGGTCTGAGAATCATGATCCTAAAATAAGTGAGAATAGTATTGGATGTTTTCATGGAACGAGGCCTCCTACTTGGACCCATCATTAGGTCAGGTTACTACTTGTTCATGCCACACAACATCCTTGAGACACCCCACTTTTTAGTTTAAAAATCATGATCCTAAAATATGTGAAATCTATATTAGGTATTCTAATTATGGATTTGATCCTCCTTGTACCTCTCTTCCTATTGGTTTACCACTCTTTCATTCCGAAAAACATTCATGAGACACACATACATGATTTCGGAACCATAACCTTAAATAGTTTTCAAATACTATGTCCAAGAATCATGAACATAAATAGTTTTAAGATAATCAATATAAGTATCAAGAAATTAAACTATATGAACTCACCATGGGACCATTTATTTGGTGTAGGACCTCTTTAGCTTCAATACATGTCGAGTTTGAAATTCCATAGATCTATATGAGTCCTCCTGGAGAATTACCATTAGTTCTATGTTCAACCTCCTTAAACTCATGGAATACATTATCTGGAAACTATTCCCTCAAGACATGTGAAACTATCATTCCATTAACATGATCTAAATCTATCTTTACTCACTTCCTGAGTATAAACAAACACACTTACCCTCATTTTCCACATCCTCACTTAAGACGTCCTCCCACCTCGATCATTGGTCTCCTATGACGATGCATCCTAGAACTATGTATGACTTGATTACTAATTTAATGGGATATATAGTGATTCCAAGATTATATATCATAGGCACATATATAGATATTCTCTATACCTATGATTTTTTTCTTCATTTACCTAATAATGGCCCTTATCTGGTGTGAAACTCATGCATACGTGGTCTACACATTATGAACTTAATCCATGTGAAAAAATGTGTGTTATAAAATCTTCATATCATTTTGTTTATATTAGTTCTATATTGAATCCTATACTACATGAGATTTTAATGATTTGTTTGACATGAATGACCTTAAACATATCCAGGTGAGAGGTATATACGTGTGTTAGGTTGAAAACCCCATAGGGGTAATACTGACAAAAAGTAAAACTTTCACCAGTCAAGTCACCCATGAAACATGATAAAAAAGAAGGTGTAAATAATAAGTAACAATGAAAAAAATACCAACCATGAGTCGGGGAAGCTCACAAAGGGAGGTTATTTTCTTCACAAGGGAGAATTTTATGTCTAGGAAAGCATAGCTGGACCTGAGCATCATGGGTTAGGAAGAATTACAACCCAGATTTCTGTTTTATATTTGGATGACCAGGGAACTTCACAGATGGAATTTCCTCCAGTGGTGGATTGTTTCAAAGATGTCATTCCAAATGAAATTTCTGGTTTTCCTTTGGATCGAGAGGTGGAATTCCCTATTGAGCTTGTGGATGGAGAAGAACTAGTGTCCATTCCTCCTTATTGGATGGATACACCATAATTACAGGATTTCAAGAAACAATGACTATGATCACTAGACCCATTAGTTTGGAAAATAGATAGATCCAAACCATTACACTTTCCTCTATTCATGTCAATTTATATGTCCCGTTCACAGGACAACAAACCATACTACATACATATTGAACATATAATATTAATCAAGTTATAACTATGGTTAATGTTATATATCCATAAACTGTATCCACCATTCCCTCACCATATAATGTTAAACTATGTTTTCAATATCATATTTTCATGATGTTAAATTGAAATCCTCTCATCTATATTTCATGATGTAAAATGGGAATTATCTCAAGTCTTCACATGAGGGAGCCATTTTCCCATTATGTTCAAGTCATCTACCAAAATATATTAGTTATTTAAACACCACTCAATATCCAATATGAAATTCCCCTTTGAAGGAATGGATAGATCTTTCATAGACTGGTAAAGTCACCCAATGTGCTCAAAACCCATATGGGGTAATCCTAGGTGTGGTTTCATCACCATGATTTGCATACTCCTTGATTTGGATCATCACCATTTTATATGTTTGAATGGTACCCTAGAATAAATTGTTGTTGGAAACACCATATCACCTACTGTATTTGATACATTCTCAAAAGAATTCTGATGACATGTTAGAGGTCTTGTGTTTTGAATATGGTCAACCAAAATGATATTTTTTCATATATATCCTTGGTAATATGATAATAGAATATTGATTTTGAATATGATTAGTAGTAATCTACAATAATCTTGTCACACCCTTTGTATTAAAGATATTCAGAATCTCGATATTCATCCTTCATCCACCCCCTTGTTTGGTTCAAATCCAACACCACTAACATTACCCCACTTGTGCACCTGTTCACATTGGGAAATAAATTTAGCTACGCAGAGTACCAATCTCTAACTAAGGCCCTATAGGTTAGGACTCCCCCAATGGTTAATGGATCATTCCAACCCCACCCTTATTGAAACACTCATATAAGTAACCAGTACTATTTTAATAACTTGTTTCTCACATAGAGCATAAATTACATATTTTAGGGGTTTATGGTTGATTTTATTTCTATGTGTGATTGAGATGTAGGAAAATGAGACATGTGAATATAGGGACTTGAAATAAATAGATTTGAAGTCATTTTTAAGAAGGGTCATCCATAGTCTAGAGCCTATTCATGTTTTTACAAAAAAGAAGTTCTCTCTAAGGATTAGACTCAATGATTCTATGATCTAGCTCAATCATCCTTCTTCTAAGTAGCCTATGGTGCCTGCTATGACCTGGTAAACTCCACCACTTCCTCCTCGGCCATGGGAAGGACCTCATCATCCTAGTTCTTCCCCTGACTTATCTCAACTTCACACTCAGCCACAAAATATGAAACCCATAATGCCTTGTCCTAATATTTTTCTATATAGTCCCTTGTTGGATGAACATATCATTTTTAGCACCAGTTTCAGCTTCACACCTTTTCACTTTCTGCTCTAGGCATGTAAGTTACTATTTAGCTATATAGAGCACCATGAAGACTTTATAATTCATCTTGTACTAGGAAGCCTTAAAATCTTGATATTATGGGTTCACATACTCTATGAGATATTATAGAGACAATGAATGGAGAGAAAGAACATCCACACCTTCATTTCCCAGGTTCAAAAACCAATGAGAGAGAAACCCGATCAGGATCACTAGGTCTACCCCCATGGTTAGGGTGATCAAAGTATTCATGTTTCACCATGACCAACTTAAAAAAAATTTGATTCACTTAACCAAAATTAAACCCATAGTCTTATATATCCTCAAGTGGTATAAGATCATATTCTGGGAAAGTTGTGAGAACTATGGAAACATGGTCCTGATTGGGTAGCCTATTAGATGGGACCAGTTCTATGTTGAGAGGAGGATTTTTTTTCAATAGACTCTTAATTGATGGTATCCTCTCTACTATCCTTTATCTACTACTCTCCCATAGCATCATCAATATATAAAATGGGATACTCTTCTAGGATCATGGCCGACACACCCTGAATAGCTGGATCCCTGATAGTTGCCTCACTTCTTGGAGAAATAATCTTGACTCCCTCATCCACACTTAGTTTATGGGGCTACATTACCTCAAGAACAATGTAAAATAAGTGAATCTAAATTTCTTCAACATATAGAAATAAACAAAGTAAAAAAAACATGAGAAAAAAGAGACTTACATAGGGAGAGGGCTTGAGAGATCTCTACATCATGGTACTCTAATAGGAATTTCACCACTGAAGACACTTCTACACCTATTAGAACCTAAAATATTTCCATGGTATTCCTCAATAATACATGTATGAAATATATATGTGTGAAATAACATTATCAATACAAGATACTTGATAATTTATTAAAGTTCTTGAAGGATCAGGGGAGATGGAAGTTCACCTTGGGGGGGAGTAGGGGTCTCAATGATCATCCATTATCGGAGGGCTCCCCCACTAACATAGGGGGAATTTGATGGGATACTAGGGTAACCACCCTATAAATGACTAGGAGGAACAAAGTGCCAGGAACTACCCCTAAACATTACTCTACAGATTCCTCTTCCATTTCACTCTCTAGAGTTTAACATGAGGTACACTCCTCGATTCATACTGAGGTACTCTATTTACCCTAATAGGGGATCCCGGGAATCTCATAATCTAGTTCCAATATGAGTCAAGTTTATGGGTTATAGGTTCTAAAGAAAGAAAAAGATTAAATGAAAATTTCTAAAAAAGTTATCTCACCAGACATGATTGTATTGAGGTCATCTTTCTCAAGAGTGTCATCTCTACTCTCCAATGAACTTTCTAAATCAGTTTCAGAGCCCAATGTCTCATCACCACTTGGGCCCTGTGTGTCAACACGAGGGGATGGGGAATCATGGGATGATGACTCAATAAATACAATAATCTTGGGATGTAAAAAAATCATCATGTTTACCTAAGTAGTGGTATGATCACCCTCTCTCACCAATACATGAATCCATCCATGTATGTAAGGTAATCGAAAGACACATGGAATCTCATACATAATATGATCCTTATGAGAACAACCTCTTGTATCTCGATTCCTTTTAGAGTATTCTTCCTCCAAAGATTCTATAATTTCTAGGATATCTAAAACATCCCTCTTGTCTTCCAAAATATACGGATGAATGCCTCATCAATTGGATGCACCAAACAGCAAAGATTCTTCCTAGGGAATCCCTGGGCTGACTCTCCCCAACAAATGAGATCTTTAATACTCTTGTAGCCTTTTTTGAGGTATCCCCACTCCACCTGAGGTTGGATTTTGGGTGGGACCCCGATCCACCATCACGAATTCATTTTGATCCCTCTCAACACTGTACACACTTCATAGCATGTCCCACATACTTACCTGCTTCTCCTGTGGCTTGTTCTTTTCTGCCACCTTCATTACCAGCTAGTCTAAGATCTCTCCTAGGTATATTTCCACCCAATGAATGGAAAAATTATAAGAGGGTCCAAAATTGACGATGGTGTGTGTTAGTATGTTGTTCTACCCTATAGCTTTAGGAATGAACAGACACTATTAATTTTGAAAGACATATGGGTTCCTTTGAATACAAACCCCCTTGTATACTAACTTCGTAAGTTGTTGGACACATATTAATTTCTATTTGAACTAGGATGAGTGTACAGTTCACAATATGCGTTTTTATCAATCCTCAGGATCAAAAATATACCATGGAAAGTGTGAAGATATTATCTATGCTCCAACATCCCCTTAGAGTTGTCAACCACCCCTATGAAAGTATTTGGAAATGGATGAATGTTTAAACCCCAAGAATTTATAAATTTTTCCATAAATCTTTCCTTGTTGAGTATCACTGGTCTAACCCTGGAAATGTTGAGTAGCAATGGCCAAAACCCAAAATTTTGAGGTTATTTTCATTTAGGAACTCATAACCCATGAGATGAACTATAATCAATCCCTGAATGGACTGTAATAGACTATATATAAACCTAGGAAAATTTCCCCGTACAACATGCCCCCTTTTACTTTAGATTTAGGATAGCACAATGACTTCTAAGATCACATGGTTTCCAAAATCCATGATCTCTTACTTTAGTAGAATAATATTATATAAGTCCATGCATCCATACCTGACTAGAAACATACAACCACTTAAGAATGTGGCTATAGAAACTTTATATTGAACAACTTATTTCTAATCCGTTACACTATAGCACCATTCCTAGTTCTAAACTTCCTATAGGATCTGCTAATAAGACCCCTACCTTATCCCTTTTTATTCCACTAGAAACTGATTTAGATTCCCTAGAATATTAATAGTTATAAAATTCAAGAACATTACCAATCACATCTTGATTGTGATATCATTGTAAAAGGGAGGTTAATGCCACCAAACCTAGTTTTTTCGATCTAGAAGGATCTGCACTATGATGGGGGTCAACTACTAATTATTCTAAGAATTGGGTTTTGGGAGGAATTCATTATAATGGAACCCCTTCAGTATGATCCCACCAATGTGATGAAGATCACAAATGCTGATCCCCAACTCCCTATGATGGAGGTGTATTTTTTTTGTTGTCCTTGGACCACCGAATTAAGAGATATGACAATAACTACAATTTTCAGTAGACATGGAATTAGGA
This sequence comes from Viscum album, assembly GCA_963277665.1. Lineage (NCBI taxonomy): Eukaryota > Viridiplantae > Streptophyta > Magnoliopsida > Santalales > Viscaceae > Viscum > Viscum album. The sequence goes on from OY728127.1 coordinate 280,819,598, forward strand.
TACCCACCCCACTGCATATAACTCAATATGAATAGACTAACCCCATAATCTAGATAGGAGATGTACACCCAATATTCACAGGGCCACTCATTAGTGATTTCTTCCCAAGCTCATAGATACCAATCCTTATACCAATCTATATTGTTATTCCAAATAATGGTGCATATGTCAATCATATTGTGGGAAGGGATTTATTTGTCCACTAATTACTCCCAATCACGTTTCCTTCCCTTCAATGTATGGTATAAATAGTAGCATCCTCACAATCTCTCAATGTATGACCACAAATAATGATACTACATTGGTATAGATCTTCGTGTAGAGTGAAGTAAAACCTTGGCATGTTCACTTCAATGGATGGGATATCCAAAACGCCTAATAAAATGAATTTGTATAGATTTAGTTTGTTACTCAATATATAAAATCTTCATGTCCTTGTTAGAAGACTCAATTACTCTTCATTCTTGGAAATAACTCTCCTTACTGGTGTAGTTTTAAGATTTCCATCCATTTCTACCATCTAGGAAGCACCAATAATAGAATCTAAATCTTGATCAATTTTTTTGGCCACATTTATCTTTTTAGAATATTTCCTTACGTGGAATCATGAATGTTCTTCCATTTTATAAAAACTAGCCAGGGTTTCTCTAAAACCATGAGATTTTATGAAATATAATCTTGAATAAATTTAATTCCTTTGATAGATCGCATTACATGTGACACTGAGTTTTAATAAACTATGATAAACTATTAATAGTATTATCTAAACCTGATTATTATTACATAGTCATTAGACATGGAGGATAGAATAGAAATAACAATATCTTAAATATTAAGTATAATTGTTTTATATAAAGAGAAAATATTGATAAAAAATAACTCAGTTTTAAATCCCTTACACAATTTGAATATACTATTTTCTCAAAAACGGTTTTTTTTTCATTTTGTTAAAAATATAATTTTTTTTTGATTTTTTTAAAATTTATTTCATATAAAAAAATTTATTTTTGAAATAGAATAATAAAAATTATCTTATGTATAATTTTGTTTATTTTTCTGAAAATATTAATTTTTCAATGAATGATGAAAAATAATGGTTTTTATTGAAAAATTACAGTTCATTTAAAGAATGTTTATGTTTACATTATAACATTTTATAAACTTTTGAAAAATTTCCCTTTAGAAAAATGCTTTCTCAACAGATCAACGTGATTAATTTTAAATTTAATTTTTTGATTCAATGACTGGAATTTTAAAAAAATTATTCCATATTTCAAATATGAATAATTTATTTTATATAATAAGTGAAAATTATTTATTTTTTTCAAAATAATATTAAAATAAGTAGAAAACATTTTCTACGATTAAGGCTTAAATGGGTTTAAAAGGGGTTAAACTAAAACGATAAGGGGTAAAATGACCTATAAAATTTCCCAAAATCCATCCACAAGACATATTTTGACCTTATAAACTATATTGTTTGATAATTTCCCATTTTTTTATCTTTTTTTAAATTTTATAAACTTGGGCACACATTATTCTTTTGAAAAATTCTACTGTGTCCTCTCCCCAACTTATAAAAGGCCACCCCTCTGCTCCCCGCTTCACAATTACAAGACCCTTTTGTTTGGAAAATATGTATCTAAATATATTACCTATATACATATAAACATATTATATGGCTTAGTATTTTTAGGAAACCCTCTTAATAAGGATTTAGGTTGAAACCTAAAGCGGTTCAATAAAGAAGAGGTAAGACTCTTACACTTGAGTTTTTGTTTTATTTACTCTTCCAACTCCTTAAAATATTATTAAAATATACTGATACTATAAATATAGTATCTAATATATAATTATATTTTATTAAGTTAATTTCATAACCTATATCCATATCCATTTTTATAAAAAGGGAAAAAAATCGTCTCTCGTGTGTATGACAGACTACCGCCTTATGAAACGATGTCATTTGGTTTCCATTGCCACCTATCACAGATTGATATAATAATGGATTTGATTTTTATTTTAAATATTTATAATATAATTATACTTATGGAATTAACATAAAACACAAAACTTATAACCATTCAACCCATTGTAAAAAAATAATGTCGCGCGTGTGTACGAAAAACTACGGCCTCTTAAACCGATGTCAGGTATTTTTATTTTCTATTATACATAGATTATAATAAGTATAGATTAAATAAATATATATGAATTATAATATAATTGTACTTATTTAGTTATTAAATTACATATAACTTATTACTTTCCAATATTAGTGGGATACAATAATGTTGTTCATGTGTACGACGGACTAGCGCCTCACGAAGCAATGTGATTTGTTTTTCACAAACTCATTGAATAAATGGTAATTATGGTAAATTGAATCAATAAATTTGATATAAATGAAATAAGAATGATTCTATAATGTTATTATTTTATTTACCTTTATTTAATTCCATCTGTTGAAAAAATTGAAACATCGTTAATGGATACGTACGACCAACCATCTCCATGAACAATGCATTTCATTTTGAATCTATAACTTTTAAGGATTAAAATAATTAAATTTATATAGAATATATATGATATTTATATCACGGTTAAAAATCAAGAGATAATGAACAATTATAAATTTAGGATAACCGAAAATAACCAATCAAAACATATATGACAAATAAAAAAATTACTGTTCGAAACATGATTTTAACACAGATTTGTTAAAAAATGGGTAATAAAAGATCATAAAAATAATATATGGTATTATATATATACTTATGGTTTTGAAAATATTTATAATAGTATTATATTTATTATAAATGATGTTCTAACCTATATGAAGGAATTCAATACTTATGGTAAGGGTTTTTTTTGTCTTAATTTGTATTATGTGGGACAAACATTATGTTATGCAAATATATTCTTTTATGATGTATATATACATCCCATTTAAAATTTTATAATATGTATATGATTATATTCATGATATATAATCTTTATTTTTATGTTATTCTTTAATGTGGATTGTGATTTAAAATTTACCAATGTGGTAAGGGCTTGATGTTATGATCTCATTGTTCATCAGGATTGTTTATAATTGTTCTTATGATGATGAAATCTTGTGAAACATATCTCAAAAAACTCATGAATTTTATTATCCTATTGTAATTTCATTAGAATAAATTTCCCCCTTTATTTTATTATATTTACGTACTTTGGATTCGAAAATATTGTTTTTAACGAAAATTGACTTTATTTCTCTCTTCGGTTGAAAATCCCTTTATCTTACAGATACATGTTTTTGAAAAATGTCTTAAAAATTGTTTTAATCCTACCATAAGATTATTTAAATTCATTTTTTCCATTTTTTTGGTTTTTAATTTTTTTTTTAAAAATGAATGTTCATGTTTTTTATCAAAATAAATCCCATTTTTCTTTTCTACAAATTTGAAAGGAATATTTATATGAATGCGTAGAACATGAATATAATTTCAAACCAAAATGAAAACCCAATGTTTTAATGTTTACTTCATAACATTAAAATTTTACCTTCAATGAAAATTATTTTCAATATGATCTTTCAACATTTAGTTTTAAAATGATTATTTTCAACGTGAAAAGTGTATTCCAAGTGATCTTTCAAAATCATTTTCCATCTAATATTTCGGCCATTGGTAAATTATTTATACAATTTGAATATATTATTTTATCCAAAAATGTTTTATATTTAATTTTGTTAAAAAAAATAAAATAATTTTTGGAATTTTTAATTTCATAAAATAAACATCATTTTTGAGATCTAGACATCAAAATTATCTTAGGTGTAATTTTTTTTTCTAATAAGAATACTTTTTTAAAGAATAGTGAAAAATAATGTATTTTATTGAAAGATTCATGTTCATTTAAATTCTATATTTAATTATAATATAATGTTTTAAATATCTTGAACATTTTCCCTTTGTAAAACCACTTTCTCAATAGATCAATAGGTTTAATTTTAAATTTAATGTTTCATATTATGTGAATAAAATTTGAAAAAATTGATTCCATATTTGGAATATGAATAATTTATATTATATAAATAGTTCAACTTAATTTTTTTTTCAAAATTAAGAGTAAAAGAAGTAAAAAATATTTTCTATGTTAATGTTAAAATGGGTTTACTCGGGGTTAAAATAATAAGATAAGTGGTAAAATGAACTATAAACTTTCTCAAAACCGATAATCTGTCCATGTTTTTACCTTATAAAATATGTGATTCAAAAATGGACTATTTTTTAACTTTTGGTAATTTTAAAAAAATGGGAATACTTTATTCTTTTAAAAATTCTTAGTGTGTCCTCTCATCCACTTATAAAAGGCCACCCTCTCTCATCCCCGATTCACATTTAAAAAACTCTTTTTTTTAAAAAATACCTAGGAAAATATATCACCTAAATCCATATAAACATCTTATAGTCCTTAATATTACTATTAAACCCTTCTAAGAAGGCTTTAGGTATAAACCCAAATCAGTTCTATGAAGAAGAGGTAAGATTCATACAGTTGTGATTTTGTTTTATTTATACTTCCAACTCCTTAAAATATTTTTAAAATATTATGATAATATAAATATATCATCTAAAATATAATTATATTCTATTAAATTAATTTAATAACCTATATCCATTTCCAGTTTTATCAAATGTGGAACAAATGCGTCGCTCATGTGTACGAGAGACTACTGCCTCACAAAATTATGTCATTCAGTTTCCATTACCACAAATCATAAATAGCTATAAAAATGGATTTAATATTTATAAAAGATATTTATGATATTATTATTCTAATGTAATTATAATTCAACACATACCTTATAAACCTCAAAACTATTGTAAAACAATAACATCGCTCATGTGTAAAACATACAACCGCTTCACAAACTGATGTGAGGTATTTTTCATGTCTGTTACACATAGAAGGTAATAAGGATAGATTAAATAAATATTTATGATAATTATAATATAATAATAATTATATAATTGTGATATTACATATAACTTCTTACTTTCCGTTCTTTGTGGGATATAATAATGTTGTTCATGTGTACGATAGACTACCGTCTCATGAAGCGATGTAATTCAATTTCCAATAAATCATTGAATAGATGGTAATTATAGAAAATTTAATTAATAAATGTGATATAAATAAAATTACAATTGTTATATACATTTAATATTTTATTTATGGTTAATTTAATTTCATCTGTTGTAAAAAATGGGACCATCAGTCATGCATACATACGACCTACCGTCTCTATGAACAATGCATTTCATTTTATATCTATAATTTTTAAGGATTAATATAAATACATTTATATAGAATACATATTATATTTATATAATGTTTTAAAATCATGATATAATAGATCAATTATTAATTTGAGAGAATTGAAAATAACAAAGAAGTTATTGTTCGTAACACGATTTAACACAGATTTATTAAAAAATGGGTAATAAAAGATCATAAAAAATAATATATGATATTATATATATAAGTATGGTTATTTTAATATTTATAATTCTCTTATATTTTTTTATAAAATAGGTTCTGACCTATATAAAGGAAGTCGAGACTTAAGGTAAGGGTTTTTTGTCTAAATTTGTCTTATTTGGGGCATACGTTATGTTATGAACCTATCTTCATTTATGAGGTATATATAAATTCCATTATAAAATTTTTAATATGAATATAATTATATTTCTGATATATAAAGTTTATTTTTATGTTATTCTTTAATGGGGATTACAATTTAAATGTTACCAAAGTGATAAGGGTTTGATGTTATGATCTCATTGGTCATCAAGATTGTTTATGATTATTCTTATGACCATGAAATATTATGATAAATCTCTCAATAAACTCATGAATTCAATTATACTATATTAATTACATGAGAATACATTTTACATTCATTTTCCTCTCTTTACGTACTCACAATTCCAAAATAACGTTTCTAATGAAAATTGACTTTATTTTTTTTCTTCGGTTGAAATTATTATTCTTACATATACATATTTTATAAAAAATGTTTTCAAAATTCTTTTAATCCATCCATGTGATTATTTAAATTTATTTTTATCTTTTTTTGGGTTTCTAAAATTTTTTTTGAACGAATCTTCATGTTGTTTTCAAAAATATGCCAGCTTTTATTTTCTGAAAATTTGAATGTAATCTTTATTTTAATGTGTATAACATGAAAATAATTTCCAAATAAGAATAAAAATACATTATTTTAATTTTAATTATAAATTTAAAATTTTATCTATAGTTAAAGTTATTTTCAATATGTTTTGTTAAGTTTTTGTTTTAAAAATCTGATTTTCAATGTGAAAAGGATATTTTCCTCAAATCTTCCAAGTGGTTTTAAAAATCATTTTCCCTATAAAATGTAATCCTTTGGTAATGTATTTACACAAATTAGTATACTATTTTCTCAAAATGTGTTTTTTTATTTCACTTTGTTTAAAAAATAAAATTCAATTTTGAAACTTGTTTCGTTTTTTTTCATAAAATAATGATCATTTTTTAAATTAAGACATCAAAATTATCTTAGATTTAATTTCCGTTAATTTTTCTAAAAAGAATAATTTATAGATGAATAGTGAAAATAATGGTTTTTTATTGAAAATTCATGTTCATTTAAATTTTATATTTAATTATAATACAATGTTTTTAAAACTTTTGAACATTTTCCCTTTAGAAAACCTCTTTCTCATCAGATCTACGAGTTTAATTATTAATTTAATTTTTCTAATTATGCGATTGGAATTTGAAAAATTTATTCTATATTTGGACTAAGAATAATTTATATTATATATTAAGTTAAAATTAATATTTTTTTAAAAATTAATAGTAAAATAAGTAAAAAATATTTTCTTCGGTTAAGGTTAAAATGGGTTTACTGGGTGTTAAACTAAAAATATAATGGGTAAAATGACATAAAAAATTTCCCAAAACACATCCTATAACCATATATTGACCTTGTAAACTATTTGGTTTGATAATGGTACATTTTTTTATCTTTTTAGAATTTAAAAAACATTGGAACACATTATTCTTTTCAAAAATTTCGAGTGTGTCATCTCCCCCACTTATAAAGGGGCCCCCTCTCCTCCCCACTTCACAGTTAAAAGACCATTTTGTTAGATAATACCTAGAAAAATATATTCCCTAACTCCATATAAACATCTTATAGGAATTTATATTATTATGAAACCATCCTAGAAAGTCTATTGGTATAAACCTCGTGCAGTTCTATGAATAATATGTAAGATTCTTAAACTTGTGTTTTTTGTTTTATTTATTCTCCCACCTGCTTCAAATATTATTAAAAGATTACTATACTTTAAATAAGTATCTAACATATAATTACATGTTATTACTTTAATTTAAACACCTATATACTTCTATACTTTAATCAAATGGGGAAAAAAGCATCGTTCATATGTACGATGGACTACTACCTCACGAAACGACGTCATTTAGTTTCCATTACAACCTATCACAGATGGATATAATAATGGATTTAATTTTTATGTAAAATATTTATGATATTATTATATGTCAGGAATTATAATATAACACATACCTTCAAACTATATAACCCATTATAAAACAATAACGTCACTCATGCGTACGATATACTACCGCCTCACAAATTGATGTGATGTATTTTTTTATTTATGTTATACTTAGATGGTAATTAAGATATATTGAATTAATATATATTATATTTATAACATAATTATACTTATATAATTAGGATATTAAATATAACTTCTTACTTCTGAATCTCTGGTGGATACAAAAATTTTGTTCATGTGTACGACATACTATTGCCTCGCAAAATGATGTGGTTCGTCTTTCACCAACTCTTTGAATATATACTAATTATGGAAAATGTAATTAATAAATATTATATAAATGAAATAAAAATTAGTCTATAAAGTCAATATGTTATTTAAATTTCCTTTATTTCACCCATTTAAAAAATGTATTCATCATTCATGCATAAGTACGACTTATGGTCTCCATGAACAATGCATTTAATTTTGTATCTTTGAATTTTAAGGATTACTATAAATAAATTTATATAGAATATATATGATATTTATATCATGGTTAAAAATCACAATATAATAGAAAAATGATCAATTTAAGGGAAATGAAAATAATAAATAAAAACATATCTGAAAAACGATGTAGTTATTATTTGAAACATTATTTTAACACATATTTGTTAAAAAATATGTAATAAAATATCATAAAATATAATATATAGTAATATATATATAATTATGGTTCTTTAAAAATTTATTATAGGCACTAAGAACATTATTTTACTTGGAACTAAAACATTTATTTTCCCAAGAACATGTACCAACTAGATAAGGATTATTTTCTTTGAAAAAATGTTTCAACCAAGGTAAATGGATAATTTATATGAAAATGTAACGATGATGTGCAATTTTTCAGTCATGGCATATAGTTTTTTGTCTCCACATACAACCGACTTGTTTGTGAATGGTGGAATCTAAGAGACCAAGCTTATTGGCCCCCTAGAGGGGCCTATATTCTAAAAAGGTAGTTTTATGAAACTTTCATCACAAGTACTCAAACATGAACACTAACACACAAAACATTTTCATGAGAAAGGAACCATTGAACCACTATCTTGTGCGACCATTACCCGATGACAAAGACATGTGGTGAAGAAAAATACTTTTCACAAAAAAATGAAGGCTTACCTGCAAAAAGTATCCCATTTCATATATATATATATAGAGTATCTCAATTTGGGGTGATCTCTCTAGAAGATGAAGTGTCGGCTCTCGCTGAGGAAACCCCTTTTTACATGACATCACGCAAATCCAAAACACTAATGGACCCCCAATGGTAGAGAACTTGTGTGATTTAACACTCAAGGGATAGAACTTGTCTTGGCTCATGTTTTATATTTCCTTAAAAAAATTATCCTAATGTATTTGTGGGTTCATACAATAAATGTTACACTGGAATAACCCCATGTTTCCAACAACCCTATGAGTTTAGTGAACTAATACCCCTAGATTCCATGTAGGGTCCTCACGCTAGGGTCTATAGTTAACATAATATCAATTGCACACATAGATGTAGAGTTTTGTGCCACAACCTATGGGTAACTAAATTAATGAATCCTTAGGAAAAACACATTTGTAGGAAATTTTAGTGGTTAGGTTCCCCAAACCTACTCCAATTGGGCCTTCTAGTTCCTTAATCACTCATGAAACCCATATCATAAACCTTCTTTTCGGAACACTTTTTAATGTCCTAGACAGTTTAATTACTGTATTCTCCTAATAATAGTAACCCCAATGACTCTTTTTCCAATGAAAAAATCCTAACAATGGGATCCTTCTTTCTAACTTCACAATGGATGTGTTCACTCAATGGTCTATAGATAGTAAAGTGTGTAGTAGATTCTTAATCACCCATGGTGACATCATCAAGTGAAACTGCCCACCTTTATAAGTATGGAGGCCTAGTTCCATATAATCCTAACCTTATTAGAAATGGTCTCCCTATGTATAGGCCTATTCAATATTCAATCCACATGATGTAAAATTTACATGTCTAATTTCCCAGTTGCCTGATATTAAACTACACAATAAATTCTTCTACACATGGATAAAACTATAGACTTACCTTATGAGTTGAGCACATGATTCCCCATGTATGACTAGAATGGGATGACTACAAACCTTTTATCACATGTTATGAGCATATGATTCCCCATGTGTAATCATTATGGGATTAGTCCTCTTACTTCGGGCACACTCCATGCATAAGACCCACATGATAACTACATTTGTTCCTTTCGTGTTGTGACCATCCTTACCACATAATGTTAAACTGCATAGACCGATCTTGTAACGAAAACATAAACTATGGAATTTAACTTCATTGGTTTTAATACCTATATCCTAATAGAGTATATAGGATTCCTCCATGAGGTTCAATCCTAACATCCCAAAAAACCTAGGATACCTCCTTGAGGTTAAATACCAATAACCGAAAATTCCTATAAAACCTGCATGCCTTCCTCTTGTAAGGTTGTGAATTCAATGTGTGATCATATTACCTTTTGGATGCACTCAACCCCACCAACCTATCTCTATATAACATTAAATATGTGACCAACCTATTTCCACAATACATTAAATCTATGACCAACCTGTCTCTACAGGATGTTACATCTATGACCAAACTTTTTCCAAAAGATGTTAAATCTATAACCAACCTATGTCCACAAGATTTCAAATATACGACCAAACTATCTCCATAATATGTTAAATCTTTGACCAATCTATCTCCACAAGATAGTCAATATATGATCAACATGTCTCTATAAGATGTTGAATCATTGACCAAATCATCACTATAATACATTAAATCTATGGACAACCTATCACCAAGGGAAGTTAAATAATTGACCACCCTATCTCCAAATGATGTTAAACCTGTGTTCGTTTCCACACAAGAACCTAAAACTACAACCAAGTCAAGAATCTCTACCCCGTGCAATGAAAATGGGATGCCCGAGGTAAAAAACATTTGATGTATTATAACTTTATTATGAATTACCCAATTTCATACATGGGGAACCTAGAGTTCTATACCTAATATTACTCATATAAAAGATTCCATCAACATAGAAAAAGGTATAAGAAATATGTATAATTTATTGGCGCCCAACAGAACCATATTTCAATGATATCCATATGTGTCAAATGTAATCATTAGCTCTGACCACAAGTTTCTAGCCTAACAAGATATTAGAAGAATAATTAATTGATCCCCCCCAAGATTGTATTGGGAAAGAGTTTCAAAAACACAAATCAAATCTATAAGGGAGACCTAGAATAGGAAATGATCTCCTTGGAGGAATCCATGGAAGGAAGAACAGAGATTCCATTATTCTATTTCGATTAAGGAGCCTAAATCACAAACCATTGTGGAAGTTTCCACATGCCTTTGGAATACAGGAATGTAGAGCAATAACAAAACATCACTACCTCAACATGTGACCCTAATTGAAACCATTGGAAAAAGTACCCTTATATTGTGAGGAAACTAACCTTACCTAGATCATATTTATCCTAACATGGTTCCTAGCTAACGTTACATGCCTCCAAAGTTACCCTTACATAGTGCATAAGAATTAAATATTACCCTTAAATAGTGCCTAGATACCCTTATTAATCCTCCTAAAAAATTGATACCTTTATGCGACCTATAGAAAAAAGGGAACTACCCTTATGAAATGAATAGTTCCTATATGAGGATAAGAATTAAACATTTATTTTTTGTTCCAAATATTAATATAAAATATTAATATTTTTAAGAACAATTATATATTTAGGACATTATAAATATACCCCTATAATGAATTCTCATATTTAAGAAGTGTCTCTATCAATACTTCTCAATCAACTCAAGATAATGATACCAATCATCAAATTCCGACTCCCATGTCTCTTTATGGATCCATCCATTCCCCCATATGATCCATAAAGGTTGTTGCATATTCCATAAAAGTACTTTCTCACTTCATTCTATACTCCACACCTAACACTCCTCATAATGTGAATTTAGTACCAAATCAACATTCTCATATTCTATAACATAAAAAGGACCATTCATGTACCTCCAAATATGATAAAAATGGAAAAAATCATGCATGACTCAAAAAATAGAGGATGGTCCAAATGGTATGACACTATCCCAACTCATTCTATGATAATAGAGGGTCCAAAAAACCATACTACTAGTTTCCCCCCCAATTCCTCAAATAAATATGCCCTAATAATGGTGACACTTGTAAGAAAACCCAGTTTTAAGAATGAATTCTAAAGGACTTTTCCTCTAAAATATAAATGATCACTGTCTACTCTAGGTGGATACTGACGACTTCTTGATGAACTGAACCCTCTATGAGGTATTCTAAACCAAAATAGGCATATAATCTATTTCCTCACCAACCTCGTTCCAACACAACAGTGTGGAGAAATTACATCCATAAAGTGACAAAAAAGATCATAATATCAACCATGTTTTGAGGAGGTGTACAATACATCACTGACTCCACTTTCCCAATGTCAATTAATATACCAGCCTCAAAAACCACATTCCCTAAAAATTTTACCATTTTAATCAAAAAGTTAATCTTTGACAGTTTAGTGTAAAATTGATATACTCAATGCATACTCAAGACTATATCAATATGTCTGGCTTGCAGCATTAGTGTCGACAAGTAGATAAGGTCGTCTTCAACAAATAACATGACATACAAATCTAGATATGGGTGTTAGATCTTGTGCATGATATCCAAAAACACTTCCAGCAAGTTTTATAATCCAAAATACCTCACTGAGTACTCATATAACCCATACCTACTTTGAAACACCATCTTCAGGGTTCCCTTCTCTCCTACCCATAGATGATTATATCCAAATTGAAGATCAATCTTATAGAACCATTAAGAATACTATAACTGATTGATGTGATCATGAATATAGTAAAAAATATATATGTTCATCACCATCACCTGATTCAGATTCATGAAGTCAACACAAAGTGGAAAAATACCATCCACCTTATTAAAAAACATGATAGGTGCACCCCATGGTAAAGTACTCAGTCTGATGAATCTCTTCTACTCTAACTCATTAAGTTATAAATTGAGATCATTAAGATCATCTGTCTCTATATGATATGGGGGTATTGAAATGGGTTTCACATCCAGTATGACCTCCATCTAAAACTAAAATCCTTTATCCGGGGGATGTCTAGTGAAGTCATATGAAAATATATCTTGATAGAGGTTCATGATTGGAGGAATAGTTTATAGGGATTCCCTTGATATTGCAAAAATATCCAAGACCACTATCTATGACATGATTATCCTAATTTTAATCAAGTCTAAACCAATGATGCTTACTCCCAATTCCCATTCTCAATCCATCATATACAACTCTCTATTCAGTGAAGAAAATGCTACCATCTTCGATAACAATCAAAGTAAGATGAGAAGATAGTTAACCAGTCCATGATGAGAATCACATTGAAACTCGTCATCTATAATATAACGAAGTCCTGTAGATTAAAATAACAAGTGATGTCTGTAGTAATCCTTGATAATCACTGAATATGCTTTACTTTTTTTCCAATAGTGTATCGTGGGAAATTAACTCACAAGGCAACATGACCAGTAAGTCAAATTCAAACCTTGCACAAATATGAATGAATAGAAAGATTCATTATCAAACATGGAAATAAATAAAGTATTGGTTAAGAAAACCATACCTAAAATAGTAGACAATATATCACTACCATCTAGTAGAGTCCAATCCAGTTTGTACACATGAACCACCTCAGCTCTGTGACCCTATCCCTAAGACACATGACTAGTCTGATTCATCGTCCGAGTCTAATACAGAGGACCCCATATAGATCCTTGATTCCTTAAATATGTTTTCATTTCCTTCTTATAGAATCCCAATATCAGTGATATATATAAAAACTGACGGAGATAGATCATATTTCCACATTCCTGCACTTTATCTGAGGTGCCTTTTAGGTACCTCGGTAATGTCCCATCTTCCCACAGTTGAATCATTGCAGGTCACCTCTTGAGGGTACCAAATAAACTAAAATCTACTTCAGCTTCATACCAATGATTTGATACAATTTATGGACATCATCTTCTTTCAGTCAAAATAGGTACTAATGGAAGTAGTAGTAGGTCCACTCGAATGAACACTGAAGGGTAGAAGAAGTCCAGCTGTTCAACCCACATCCAAAATATTCTCAATAGAAAATGCCTTCCATGAAATCCATGGGTATGATCCTAGGTAAAAGATTTGAACCTAATATATGATGTTGGAATGGAGTTATATCTCAAGCTTCTTGGTCATATAATCCGTATTCCTAGATATATGTTTTGTAAAGAGAATAATATCAATAAAATGAGCATAGTTGGAAGCAACTATCATTAAACCCTACTGTATCTACATGAAATTCTATGCTTGTTCAAGATCAAGATATAATGAATGAAATCCAAAAATAAGTGGTCATTAATGGACTCTCTAGTGAGTCCCAAACATCTAATGGCCTATCCCATGATTCCCCACCAATTCCAAAAGGGTTCTTGTAACATGAACATTAACAGCTTAACCTTCTTGTCTGCTAGTTTCTCAATGAGGTTGAAGATAACCTCAATGGTATCAAACCACTACTAAAAATACTGTTGTACACTAGTGACATGAAAGGATAGAGGATTCTGAATATAGAAGTATTTATTGAATTGAACCATGGACCTTGATGGAAGGATACTCGGTTGTAGTGGGATTACATCCAATAACACTTGAGTTGGTGCACGAATGTGCGCTACATAACCCTCCTCCACTAAAGAGAGTAGAAGAGGAGAATTGACATCACCCCAACCCACATATGATGGTAGTACAATCAATCCTCTATGATGTGTCATATTTCTTAATAAAATGGTATGAATTAGAACATAAGTCATTATATCCTAACCAGTTCGAGGGATCACCCCAAGGAATCATAAGCAGTCTACCAATAACCTACAGTATAAATCTTCTAGAACTGATTGAAGTACGTTCCTGGCACATTAGTAATAGTCATCATATATATACTGAAACAAAACGATGTCCTTATTTCAACTATTTAAATCAAATAGGCATATATTATAACAAAAATATAAAGATATATATCACATAATAATAAATATAAGTCTATCCTAAAAAAATATCACACATCAATGCATTAAATTTAAGAAATAATTTGATGAATTGTAACATGTATATATTTCTAATGTGATTCTATGTGCTGAATCATGATTCATAAATGTACCTAAAGACATCATAAAACTATAACAACAATACCTTCAATAGAAACACAGAGGTTCATTACACATGGGTTGTACAATCACATAAAAAATACCCTACCAGAGTCCCACAAAACTATCTCTTTTCTACCATGTCCAAGGTTAGTTTAAAAGAAAAGTATAAAACTATAATTTGATACCATTTTGTAAAACCCTATCCCAAACCACTAGATCCGAACTATAGTTCCACTTGACCTCATGCAAACCTCATCGTACGTAAGAGGTTTTCGACTAGTAGTGAGGGCTGAAGTCTTCAAGTGGGGAGACTATACCATTAGTATCATTTCAAAATGCAAATAATAATAAACTTATATAATAAATAGAATTATTAGAGTATCATGTGGAAATTTAAGATGTTATACCTATCATAGAGGTTATAAATTGGTTCCCAAAGAGGAAATAAAAACTAGAGTAATAAAAGCTATAGAAAAATAAATAAACAAAATAGTAGGGTCCTTAGAAGTCCATACTAATCTACTACCAGTGCCATGTTCCTCTTCCCAACCATTATCCACAATTCCCTTCCCGTTACCCAAATCTAAATAAATGATGTATGCATGAACATAAAAATTCCCACACAGGGTGTGAATAATAAACCCGACACACTATTGGAAATTGAGACAATCCCTTCAAACAGAAAGTAATAGTTTACATGAACTATTGGTATAGAGTTCCTATAAATACTCTATACATATAGTTTATTCAAACCATTGGCATATATAATGCTATACCATTGATTTTTAAAAAACCATTGGCATAGAATCTTCACATAACCCTCAGCCTCTCCCTCCCCTCGTCAACCATGATCCATAATTTCCTCTCACTTGAGTGAGATGAAAACTTATATTTTTGTCCAATGTTATCCCCTTATTCAGTTATTTTTTGGATTTTGATCTTTTTCAACAATATATTACTGAGTTCTAAATTCTTATCCTCTTCATCTAAGTACTGTTTTCATTTTTATATATGTATTAAAACATAACAAATATACTCTTAGGTCAATATTATTTTTGATTATTTAAAAAAAGGTTCATTTAGTTTTTTTTATAATTTGTCATAATAAATGTGATTTAATAGTTATATATGTTGTTTTAATTTAGTTATCTTATACTTTAACAAAAAATCCAATATTTTTTATGTAATATATATTAATTGATTAACAATTAATTAATGTATAAATTTGTTTTTTCTTTTAATGTATTAGGGTTATTATATGTCTTACGATTATATAGAATAATTTACAGAAGAGAACATGAATATATTAGTGGAAAATTTAGATAGATACTTGTTTAGTGGTATATATGAAATTGGGTTAGATATAATTTAAATTATTATGTGTATTTTTATGTGGATATTTCATTTTCATGGATTAATTAAATCATGAATGTTTTTCTCCCATCAAAATTGAACTAAATAGACATTGTTACCCCTAAAAATACACCCCAATGACATGGAACTCCCATATAAACTGAACTATGTAGACACAGTTCTCCTATAGAAATATAGTTCAAGGACATGATGCTCTAAAATATATATAATGTTTCCCAACATTATCTATTTTGGTAGTTACCCGTTACCCTTATTATGAAAATTAATTATGAGATATTCTTTTAATATGTTCTTATTTCGTCAAATGCTTCTCACATAATCTGATATTTCATTATTATTTATGGTTAATTATGTTCTTCATAATGGTATTGTTGATTACTAATTCCTCTAGATTTTATATTCACTATGTATTTATATGAAATGAATTTTAAAATCTATTTTAATTTTTTTATAATAATGTTCATTAGCTTTAAGGGGATGTTTTAATTAAAATTATTGTATCCATTTAGCCCAAAATTGCTTCTATATGAATGAAAATTTGATATTTTCCACTTAATATTCTTTAATACTCATTAAAAATTTCTTTACACAACACTTTTCCTCCTCATAAATAAAATATAATCCCGTTATTTGCCCATCTATAATTAAATATCAAGAAATAGATTGGAATATATGTTTTAAATGTGGAAAAATTCCATGTCTTTAAAGAGATGTAGAAAAATTCTTTTTTTGATGATTTTACTTTTCATTGAAAAATAAAATATTACTTTAATAGTTTTATTTCAAAATAGTCTAGTGTGAATTATATTATAAGGGTTATGAATAGATAATTTAGTGTAATCCTAATAGAATATATCTTTTCACAATTTATGCACACTATATGTGTATTTTGACCAAATTTACCTTGATATTTGTAGTTAAAAGTTAATGTTTATGTTAGTGGATGGTCATTAGAAATTATTCAGGCTTATGGAAGGAGATAAGTGATACATTTTTTATTTCCACTTAGATATGAGTAATGTATTCCAATAAATTATATATTACATTTATTATATCATTTAACTTCAGGCTTACATTACATTTATTACTTTTTTGGATATATTTTTATTGTATAAATCATAGTTTCTAGGAATTTAGGACTCGATGATTATTATATTTAAATAAATTAATGTAGAATTTCCATTATGTAATTATTTTATGTTTTTTGGTTTTGATGTTTTATAGCACATTGTTTTTATTCTTGTGTACATTTTTTATATCCTAAATACAAGCATATTTAATTTTCTTAATTTAATATTCAAAACATGGAAGTTTTAAAAACAATTTTTTCATAAATACATATGTATTTAATTAAAATGTGTATTTTTTATCATTCTTATACATTTTTTCTTTATATATAGGCATTGATTATACCGTATTTTATTTAAATTTCCATTTTTTAGATAGCTACTAGTATTCTTTGATTAATTTCATATTAAAATTTTTCATAAATAATTCTATAATTATTATTTACATTATTGATTTGAACATAAATTTTTTCTTATAATATAATGTATAGAAGATGGATTTATCTTACCGATTAGATTTCAATCGAGTTTCAAAAGAATTTGGATATTTTTTAAGGTTTTCATTTAAAAATTATTTAGATAGAGACCTTATATGTTTTACATGTTATAATTATGTTATAAGACCATGTTTATATTGGGAATAATTTATCTACAATATAAACAAAGTTTTCTTTCAAACAAATTATTATTTTTGGTGTCACAATGGATAGATGATACAATCATCTATTGTTCTTGAACGGAAAGAAATAAGTGGTATGGAAAATTTTATATTTGATCACTTTCCATTTGTACACTATCATGAAGAATATAGTATTAGAATTCCAGAAGACAATGATATCAATACACAAGAGTAAATTAATGAAGAAGATGATGTCGTGAGTGAAAAAAGTAAAGAATGATTCCAAAATATTGTATACCATGAATGTACTAAAATGTAAAATTTTAAATTTCTAACATGGTTATATCATAGAAAACACAGTAATAGAATTTGTAGATGAAATTTACATGTTGGTGATGTGATAAAATAATTCATCTGAATTATAAGTGTTATCTTGATATTATTAAAGTCAAATTAAATAATAGTTGTAAAAATTGGCATTAATGATATTGTAAAATAAATAATATTTTATTAAATGATATAAAATTAATAGAAAATGAAATATTAAAAAAATGGATTAAAATATGTTTTATAATATGAACCATATTCAATTTATGAGAGTTTTTTTCATTAATAGTCACTATATTGGACCTCAAATAGTAAAATTCTTTGTTGCCAATATATGTTTAAAAAGAGTTAATGAGTGGTTAAAACCAAATGATAGGTGTAAAACTGTGACTTAAACATGTACACAAGTTATTGTATGAGATTATTTCTACCCAGAGACAATTAATATTATAAACAAGTGGTTTTGGATTCAATTTTATTTGATTTTTAATTTATATTAATTTAATATTCTGACTAATTCTAAGAGTGCCCCTCCCATCTCTTATAAAGGGAACCTCATCTTCTCATTCCTTCAAAATTAAGATCCATTTTTTAAAATACCATATAAAACACCTTCCATGATTAAATAAACTCAATATTGAGGTCCTTTTTCATAAGAATACCTATCTTTGAGGTCTTAATGTGTTAATCAAAGGAGGATTTCCAAGGAAGAGGTATAGTTTTCAACAGCATGTATTTGGGTTGTTTATTCTACCAACTCCTTAAAATATTATTCAACAATGATAAAATAATAACAAAATTATCCTAAATATATTGATATTGTATTAAGTTAATGAAAAAACCAAAATATATCTCCAAATTCTTTAAATAAGAAAGAAACTCATCATTCGTGTGTACATAGGACTACCGCCCCACAAACAAATGTAATTTTTTTTCCATAAACATCAATAAAGTTGAGTCACAATTATTAAATTTATTTAAATATATGAAATTAATTGTAAATTTATCATTCTAAAAAGATAATATATCATTTACCTTCTTATAGTTCCATGCTCTAAAAAAGGATAAATTCATTCATGCGTACGCATAGAATGCCACCTCCTCGGAGCGATGTCATTCATTTTTCAGTAATAAAAAACATGTTTGATAAATGTATGTATATTTAAATAATTAATATAATATTATTATCATTTTGTGAAGATAATTTTTTTAACTTCTTTCCATAATGATCTTTGTAAAATATAAAAGTTACTCATGCATATATACGACCAACTCTTTCCATGATTGTAAGGTAGTTAATTTTTCATAATCATATTTATTAATTTGTTTTAAAAGTATAATTGTTAAAAAAATGATAATTATGTTATTAATTTTTTTCTAGATATGTTTTAATAATGATATATTTTACCGTTGTAAAATTACAGAAGTCATTTTGAATTTATGAAATGAATATCATCAAAACATCCGATGTGAACATAAATGATTAAGTAATTGTATATATCAAGGTATTAAATGAAATAAAGTAATAATAAACATTAAAAACGTTATTAACAAATTATATAATTAACATATGTTTATTATTCATGAATATAAAAAATTCATGTGACAAGTTAGACTTAAGTTAATGGACACTTTACTTTAAAACACTGTTTTAAATGTTTTACAGATTTATGTTCTAAACCTTATTATTTTATATTTATATTTTATGTTAGTGTTTTATAAAGTCATTTTAATATTTTATTACTATTTTTTAAAATCATTTTCAACGTTTTTTTAATTTAAAAAAAATGGTTTGAAAGGATTTTTTTTTCATTTTCCAAATGAGGTACTTTATGACTTTTCTGACAAAAGTTTGAAAGGAATATTTTTAAACTTATAAAACATGAGCAAATTTTCCCACCTGCATGAATAATATTTCCATTGAATATTATTTTACAATTTTACAGGGATATTTTCAAATAAAATCTTTTCCTTCATAATTGTGTGTATTTTAAAAAAAAGCTATGTCAAAATAAAAAATCTATATTCCTCAACAGTATTTTTATGAGTGTGTTTGTGAATGATTTTATGTGTTGTGATTATGATATGGTTCATGGAAATTATAATGATTAAAATTGGTTCTATTATATCCCTTTTATGGGTGGATACATTTTAAAAAAATTATGGGTTGTTCCATGATAATTCAAGTATGGGCGGGTCCATGAAATCCACCAAATACATTGGGTATGAAAGGTAACTGTATAGTTATTTAAAATATGAGATGGAGTTAACTAATTAGGTTTCTCATAAGAGATAATGGGAAGATAAACATGAATTTATACTATTATTAGTAGTGATAGTTACTCTATGATAATTTTTGGAAGGCAATAAAGATATTTTTTTATGAGTAGCTGGGACGGTTACTAAAAAATTAAGCTCTGATGGTTATTCCATATATAAGAGTGAAATATATGACTATGTGAAAATGTTTTCATGTGATTTTCATGTTTAAAAAGAGACCATTATGTGTTTATTTTGCTTTTAATATTTCAAATTATATTTTATGAATAGTATTCGATCGGGAAAATTATTTATTGGATAAGAAAATGAGGTTATTTTAATCTTAGAGTACATTTAAGAAAATTATAAGTATTCATGGACGGATGGATTCTTTCATTATTTTTTTCCCTTACTGGTATTTTTGGGGTCATTACCCAATTTAATTTTTTTTCATAGGATGATTGGGTACAAGTAAGTTATTGATTTGAAAATGGTGATGATCTAGCATTAAAATAAATCATGTTTTATTTTAAAGAATCTTTTAAAGAAAATAATAGATAATATATAGATGTTTTCACTTGTAATGTTAAGGTTTACTATATAATAGTTTTTATTAATTCTCTAAAACTCTAAACCCAAAATTTATTTTGGATAGGAAAGGTAATTATAGTTTTAAATAACTAGAATATGTAATGTTTATGTCTGATTCCTCACAAAAAAATACTAACGATATTTGTTCTTAGTTTTGAATAGTATTATAATGATCTTACAAAGTGTTTTTCATCTTTGTAAATATATTTTAATATTTATTATTCTTAATTTGGGATATGATTTAACGATAACATCCACATTCTTTATGTAGACGGATTATGATCATGAATTGGGGAAATTATTATGAAACTAGATTATTTTTCAATGGATAACTATGGTTTGATGGAATTTTGTATGATATGTATACCATTACATTATGTGATGGGAAGAAAAGAATTATATATCCTTAAAATACATTGGATAAAGCTTTATATCCCATGAAATGTCATTTAAGTGTATAGGAAGTGAAACCAAACCACTATTTTGATATGAATGAGGAGTGAACCCAACATAGTATGTTATTGAACTCTATTTGATATGTGAAGATTTTCTTTATAGTAATCATTCACATAAGAAATGTTTTTATATGATTATTTTGTGATGAACCTATGATATGTTTCTATATATTGTTATAATTTCCTAATGATTCCTCATTATTATACATCATTTCACATTTTATGCAATAATATTTATACCATGATTCATGATTTATGATTGATGTTTTTTTGAGAGTAAATTCCTTATGTTATGATTATTTACCTTGATTATGTTATTATACCGACGTGATCATATAATGGTTCTTTTTGATATTTGATTCATATCTCTTAAATTTACTCAATACCAAGTTTTATTGATCACCCATTATTATGAATCCATTCTCCATGTAATAAAGAAGAGTATAATGTATGATAGGTTAAAAAGGGTATCCAGTGTCAAGATTATTTATGGGATATAATGAAGAATTATTTTAAAATAATGTTTTATGTATATACTTACATAATACAATAAACCTATAGAATATAGAGTATTATTTATTGTTATATGTAATAAATAATCATTTAAAATGATTTAATATTTATGTATGTTATAGTTGTGACATCTCAGTTGGAATAATATTGGGTTTTAGTTTATTTTGGGGATTAGGTTATGAAAAATCAGGGGATAAATGTTAAAACAAATATTGTTGTACCAAATGTTTTATAAGATGAACCAAGATATTCATAATATGAATATAATATATTATTGGTTGAAATAATGTTTTCATAATTTAGGATATATTAGGATTGTTTTTTCTTTTCATATTATTTATTAATCTAGTTTTTCTTATAGGATACTCACACACACCTTTTTGGTTTTGGTCAGGATATAGAACTTGAAGGAACTATTTGAAATTGAGTTTCATGTAGAATTCAATGATTTTCTTAATGAGAAACTAAATTGTATGGTATATAGAGTAAAAAAACTAATAGATATGGTTACCCAACTTCCTAATGTATTGAAAAATAACATGAAACATGTTGAACTCCCCAAACACTCCAAACCAGTAAAAAATCTCTATTGATTCCTTGTAGAAATTTCCATCTTACTTTAGTGAGTTTTTTGATCTACTAAAAACATATTAATGGATTAATACAATAAAACATTATTATTATATTCTATAGTTCTCTGATCATGAACATATTTTTTATATTTTTATCACATGGAAGGTTAAATGGAATAATGATAAACTCTCACTAAGAATATTAGTTAGGAGGAATAAATAAGCTCCATGGAATATTAAGAGTTTAAGAAGATATTTTTCATTAAATTTTTATCTCAAATATTCACAATAAAATAAAGAGTGAAATATTTGAAATAATGTAAAATGAAGATGAATCTGTTAGTACTAATGAACAAAACTTATTACGATATAAAATATATGCATTTAGATTTATCATTAACCCCAATAGTAATATTGATAATCCATGTGGGGTCTTAAACCAAGTATCCAAAGGATATTGGATATAAGGGACATTTTTAGATATGAATAAATTATTTTATGTAATTCCAAGGTGGAAATAGAATTTGGACACCCTTATAACTCTCATGTTTTTGGGGATAAGAAGATAAAAATGGAATTTCATAGAAAACCAAATGATAAAACCTATATAGAAAATAAGAACCATTTTATACATGATAAAAATGTTGGAATAAGAATGAAGATAAATGCTTCTTATGTGAAAGGAAAGACCATAAATTTCATGAATTAAGAATCAATATGAAAATTATTACCAATGAAATAAATTAAAATAAAAAAATACCAAATGAACCACTCACACTTAAATTTTTTAATTATTAGAAATATAGAAATTACGCCAACCAGTCAGAAATGTAAGGGTTAATGATGAAAATAAACATTAACAACCTCTATAGCAAGTGGAGAAAGAGAAAACCTCTAAAATCATAGTACTTAATGTGGTTTATGAAAACTAAGTGGAGAAAGTAACATTAATCATCCACTCAGGAACTAAAAATATCATATTTAATTATAGTTCCACCCACTACTCTATATCTGGGTTTTTTATAAGAAAATAAATTGTCCACCACAATGTTTTTATATTGAATCATCAGTGAAAATTATTAGTGGTATAATGATTTTATCCAATGTTTATAACTCCTCACCAATAGAAGATTGTAATAATGTGATTCCGGTAAATCTTATTATTCTATCTTGAGTAAAATTTGAGGTGATTTTTGGCATAGTGTGGCTCTATATACTGAGTTACCATATTTATTATCAATATAATAACATCATATTTTTTATCCCAAAACAATCTATGATTTATTATTTGTACATGGCTAACCATTAAATGCATAAAAAATTTAATTCCCTTGTATGAGTCTTATTGCCTAATAATGGGATATATGTAACTCAAATGGTTTCTGAAAAAATCAATACAGTTGAAATGTATATTGTGATTGAGTATATTTTTTTATTGACAAAAGAGATTATATGTATTTCCCCAGATTGCAAGGATGGGTTTTTAATAGAACTAATACCAGGATCTATGTTTATATCGAAGAATCCTTATAGTATGACCTTTATTAAATTAGAGGAATTGAAGGAGAAACTCGGTGATAATATGTATAATGGTTTTAAGCACCCTTGTACTTAACCATTGGGATAACCATCCTATTTATTAGTAATAAAGATAGAATAATGAGTATCTACAATGATTATCATGAACATACCACGATCTTGATCCAGAACATGTATCCTCTACCCAAATTAATGACTTTTCAGATCAATAATGAGGGGATCAATACTTATAAAAGATAGAATGTTTGTACACTAATAATGAGTTAAGTATGATAAGGGAGGATTTATCCAATAACAACTTTCATAAATGGATTGGACACTATGAACTCATTATTATTTCATTTAAACTCACAAAACCCCCTTTGTCTTAGTGGATATAATTATTAGATCCTTTAAGGATTACCTTGATTATATTTTGGTAGTAATTATAGATGATAATTTCTTATGTTCCAAGGGAAAGGAAGGGAATGTATATCATTTGAGTATTTTTATAAATAACACGAGAATAGAGAAATTGTATTCTAAATTTATCAAGTGTGATTTGTTGATATAGAGAGTATCATTCCTGGGTCATGTAATCATATGATAGGGTATATCTGAGGATACTTTAATATTGATGGTTATTAAATAGTGGTATAGAAAATAAACTATAATAGATATTAATAGTTTTCTTGGAGTAGTTGTATACTATACACAATTTCTGATAAATTTATTGAGACTATCAAATACATTAACCAAGTAGACTAGGGATTCTAGTTCCTTAGGATGGATATATATGAAGATAATTTCTAGGATCCTAAGAGAATTTTGGTCAGTATACATACACACACACTAAGATGTAGTAGATAATTTTTGTTGACATATAGTGAAATATTAAATTAGTTATTGGGATATATCATCGGGGAAAATTTCACAAGGGCATCATAACCTCATTTCAATAAAAAAACCATGATAAAAATTACCTAATGCATGATTTAAAGTTATCAATAGTAATATTTTCATTGAGATAAGTAAGAATTACCTCTATGGAGAAAATTTTAAAAATATTCTAATTAAAAGTTCTTAAAGTATATTTTCCAACAAAATGATTCAAAAATGAACCAAAGGAGATGGTTTAAGTTGATTATGGACTATGAATACTCAGTACTTTACAAACTTAGGAATAAAAACAATGTGGTTGATACTCTAATCAAGATGAATCATGCTACTATATCCATAATGAGTATTGAAAGAGATAAAATAATTTTGGATTAGAAAATGATTAACATGTAAATCATAAGGAAATGAGAGAAATACCATCTTTCGTAAATGAATTATCAACTATCCACCCATGTGAGTATCAGAAAGGTATCAAAGGAGGTTTGAAGAAATAGAATAAGGTACGAAATATTCCATATTTTAATCATGACGTTGACGGAATTATAATATATGGTAAGAATATATGTATACCTTAAATAATATAATTTAATAAGGAGAAATTGGATGATAAAAATATCTCATCATTATCTATATATATTGGAAGTAAAGAGATGTACGTAGATATTAAGGATCATTTTTGGCCTGACAACATGAACCAGGGGATTTCATAGTATACATCTTGAATCTTGATAATCCAATAAGATAAGGAAGAATGATTGAATTATATGGGGATGATGAAAACATTACCATAAATTCATGAAAACTGGATAACATCACCATGGATTTAATTATAGGTCTCCCTTGGACCTATAATGTCCATAACACTATTTGGGTTGTAGTTAATAGTCATATAAGTTGGAAAATTACAGTATTATTTTATAATATTTCTCAATTGATAACATTTAAATGATATATATTAATGATATAGTAAGGCTACATGGAGTACCACTCTTATTTATATTTAATTGATATATGGGGATTATCTCAATGTTTAAGAGATAAATTTAATACACATTCATTACAACACTGATATTTAATAAAACATATCATCCTCAAAATGATGGTCAATCTAAAAGGGCTATTAAAATACAATACGATATGTTAGGATCATAATTTATGGATTTCAAAGAAGGTTGGAACAAATACCTTCCCCTAGTATAGTCCTCATATTAAAATATTTTCCATTATAAAATTCTAATGATTCCATATGATAATTTTTAAAGAAATTGGCGCATAGAAGAATCATGTTCTGATGAATTCAGAGACTCTAAGATTTTTGGACCAGATCATACTCAATAAATTTTAGTGAAGATTCAAATATCTAAAAAACTCTATAAAGACCTAAAAAATTAATAGAATAACTAAACTAATAATCATCAGTGGGATTTTTTTACTTTGAAGTTAGAGACATGGAATTCTATTGAATATATCTATGAAAGAGATATATTAGATTTTAGAACAAGGTATAGTTGATATCTAGTTACACTGGCCCCTTAAAAACCTTGATTTTATGGGGAGAAAATATTATCTCCATGACCTTACATAAATCCTATCCCAAGAGTATGATATGTTCCATGTATCACTTTTAAGAGTTAAATACAAAAACTTCACATGTACTATAATAAGTGGAAGTAAAACTTGAAAATGACCTCTCTTATAAAGGAAAATTGATAAAAATATTGGATCATAATGATAAATTACTAAAAAACATGTCCACTAACCTGGTTAAAGTTATTTAGTGGAATCATAAGTTTGATGAAGTAACATAGGAACCTAATGATATAATTATTTTAAAGTACCCCCATTTGTTTTTATCAGAGTAATATCATTTTGTGGGTGAAATTATTTTAAAGAGGTTAGAATGTAACACCCTATGATTTTTGTATATATTTATATTTTAATAAGTTCAATGTGTTCGATATATTTTGATTCAATGAAAATTAAACAAAAATGAACAAGTCATTATTTCATTATAGTTAAATATTAAAATAAAAAATAATAATAAATAAAAATATTACTAAGTGAAACATAATTAGTAAAAATACTAAATAAAAAAACTGCATGTAAATAAAAATTGTACAAGGTTGAAATTCTAATCATAATGTTCTTATAAGAAGATAATAACACCAATGATAACTATATAAATAATAAAAAACATTAAAATTATTTTAAAAATATTGATAAAGAAATTATAGAATATGATGAATATTTTTAGTGACACGTGGTAGTATATATATATATATATAGAAATGTAAAATGAACAATGTATATTTGGATATTGGGTATATTATAATTGGATATATGAATGTTTGATATATGGTCATTCTATATATAGTCAGTGGATATCTGATAATTTTATATAATTTTACCCAATATATAAAATTTTTAATTGTTTGTGAAATATTAACACTAATATGATTCACACATAATAAACAATTCTGGAATAAAAAAGATAATAATTATGGAATGGTTCATCTTTAGGATTAAACTCTTTATCCATTATAAATGTGGTTGCAGAGTGTAGGAAGGATATTGATTATACTAATTAAAAAACCTATCAATAAAATGGTTTTACTATTGTTGATTTCCCAGAATAATTGATTGAGTTCCTAGCTACAGACATCCATTTTTCCATAATTGAAAAATTATTTGATGATGGATCTCATTGACTTTTTTTCATAATTTTTTTGAATATAATGGGTTTCTTAGATTTCATTTAGGGATTATTAATATTTTTCATAATTATATTTTAAATAAAGTATTTATATTGTCATTATTGGTCAAGGGGATCTTCGTCTTTCTTGATTTCTTATATAAATGTACTCAAATGGTCACCTAATTTTTGTGACAATTGTAAACCCTTTATTATTTAAATGTAGATTCATTTTAATATAATATATATCTATTTACTTAAATTTTTTAGCTCTTTTCTCTATCTCTTAGAAGATTGGTCGATCGCTTAAACTAAATTCAGCTATAAGAACGTTCTTTAAGCCTTATCTTAAAGTATTTTTATTGATATTTCTATTTTGAAATCATTTTTATCTGAAATATATATTCAAAATGGTGAATTTGGATTTTAATAAAAACTTTTTTCATTAATTTCTCAACTATTTTTTGTTATGTTTCTATCTTGTTCATTAGGTTGTTGCATACACAATTCAAGTGAATTCATCACCTGAAAGACCTAATACCTATAAGGTCTAGATAAAGTGATGTAGAAAAAATGGTGTGGTCAATCCATACCTAAAGTAAAAGGTATGACCATCCAGGGAGTAGGTTTAATGGTCCATAATTATGAGGACGTTGGTATCAATTTCACCTTGAATCAAGTGTTAGGTTTGGAGGAGGGTGGGAAATTGTCATGCGTTTTAAAAAGTATGTACATAGATGATAAAACCTGTTTTTCACAAGGGAAAAGGGTAGATTTCTCTCAATACACACAAAAAGAAGTTTGAGATTCTAAATAACAATAAGTGGAAATTAAGGAGATAAATAGAGTTGTGAAATAGTCTAAGGAAATATAATTCCATTTATACACCAAAAAAGGAAAAAGTTTATGGTTCTTGAAGATGGATTCATAAAATATAAAAGGATAATAAGAATGAGGGATCCCTTTTTAGTTTAAATAATAACCATCCCTAGGTCTTCTAGCATTTCTATCACACCCTGGTTTTTTGTCTATCTTTTATTTTGGGCGTATCATTTCTATTTTTATTTTACCTTGATTTTTGTGTGTTTTTTATTAATTTTTTAATTTTTGGGATACTTTTTATCTATTGAATGTTTAATTTTCATAATTATGTGGAACGTATGTGACTTATAGATGCATATTTCTATTTTTGTTCATTTTCTTCTTGGAAAGTTTATGGTTTCATGTTATGTTCATAGTTATATTTAAACCATCTGGATCATAGGGGAAACCATGTATGTCATGGGGAGTACATGGATGAAGTTATAAAAATTGATAACAGTTAGTCCAGACCACGTGGGAATCTTGCACAAGGGTATGTAGGGTTGGAATGAGCCAACCACATAGTTGGTGCATGGTTTCTCAAAACATGTGGCCAAACCATGCAGGTATCCAATGAGTCCAGTAAGGGACGTACAATTGGAACATGGTTTCCTAAACCATGTATCCTAACCATGCACAATTCCCAAGTTCATTTAAAATGAATTATTATCATTTTATCTCTAATATTTTTAACATGAAAATTCCCCATTCTCCCCTATTTTAATCATGGGACCATAGGGGGATTTCCCTCCTCTTCCTCACACCTCCCATATTCCTAACATAGTTAAATAATGTGATTTATTTAAATTTTTTGTGTAATTTATTAGGATAATCCCATACTTCCTTCTTCCATTATTTTCTTCGATTTTCTATTGGGTTCCACTTTTCCCTTGATTACATTAAACTAGGGTTCATTTTTAAATATTTTAATTTTGGGGTTTTGTCTTCTTATATTTATTTTGTGTGTTCTTGTCTCTTTGGACCACCTTGAATCCATTTTATATTACCTTCAACCAAGAGATGTGACTTTGAGGTAAGTTCCACAATGGATTGACGTTTAAATTTTCAGAATCATTGATGACTTGATGTTCACACCATAGTTTGATATAAAATCGTTTTATAGAATTGTTATACTAATAATTTGGTATGAATTAAAGTGTTATCACCTTTTTGTTAAATTTTGATGCATTTTTATTATTATTCGCACACTATTAGTTTGTCAGAATTCCAAGTTGGCTTTTATAAAAAAATTTGATTTCTAAATGGTGATATGGGTTTCTTGAGTGAGTTTATGAATAGATTTTTGGTTTTATAAGGGGTGTTTTTATCTCTCTTGGAAATGTGTTGTTACCAATAGAGTATGTAAGGTCTAGTTGGAAACTTTGAAAATGGGTTTTTCTTTGGAAAACTATCCTTATGATGGTCTCTTGGATTATTCATTGTTAAAGGAGATTATAGGCCATTGGAATGGGTCATACCATATGACATTATGGGTATATGGAAATGATGATATCCCTTAGGGTTATTTTAGGGAGATTATTTGTTTTTTGATTCATGTGGTTGTTTGTATTTATTGAATATATATTATTGATTTTATTATTATCTTTGGATCACCCCCATTTTAAACATAACATGGGAACCTATCATATCTAAGGGGTTATCTATGAATTATTGTAGAAATAGTTTAGTATTAAACTTTGGACAATGTCTCCTTTGTATAGACACACTATACTATAGGGATTATGTCCCTCAGTTAGGCCATGTAGGGCATGACAGAGCATTAGGACTGTTTGATTATATATCGAACACTAACAGAATGAATCAGGTTATAGTATGTTCAAGATTTCCCCCAAGCTCCTAGGTATACCCTTATTCTGTGGTAATGTTTTATCTTTCATGGATAATTTATGTTCCTCATATAGTATTGTTACTTTAGTACCACATACCTTTCTCCCTCTTTATTTTGTCATTTCTTATGCTACTTGTTTATTATGCATCAATTTGATAATAGTGATTATCTGATGTTTAAATGAGTTCATAAAAAAAAATTTAAATATGTTTCATACTATTTTACACCCTTTACAAAAACAACCTTCTTCTTACTTTCAATTTGTTTCTATAAAATTCCTAGGCCACCCCTTTTTAGAAAAAAGGAAGAAAGGCCATGATTTGTGTTAAAACGGAATGTATGAAAAGCCTATCTTTATATATAGTATTTAAAACTTGTAATAAATGAATCTTTTCTTTAAAATAATTTCATAGTTAATAGTTTTACTTGGGAAAACCTAATGAGTTTTAATACACTTGCCTATACCTATATCTATATTTTTAGCTTCAAGTTTATGTTCCATCTTGGTCTCCTTTTCATGGAGTAATATTGGATTTAGGGTTTAGTGAGTGACCCATGGGGTTACATGAAAATATTTTTTGTTGTTAGGTTCGGGTTAGTTTAATGTTTTTCTAATTTTCTTTTCTCAATGGTTATTTTATTTATTTTTCCTGTTAATTTAATTTTTTCACTTAATTTATCTATTATTATTGGGAGAAAGTTTTCCCAAAATCACTCTTTGATGCTCTTGGTGATTTTCGCCACCCCAAGGCAATTGGAAATGCACCTCATGGATGTCAATGTCCATCACAAGTGACCATGTTGTGGTTGATCTGGGTTGGTTCATGAAAAAATTACATCAAAGCTTGGGTTCTTTAAATGACATAGCTTTCCGAGATATCTTTATTATTTGGATTCTCAAGGTAGAAAGAGTAAGACTTTCGGGACTTGGAGTATATGTATGAGGAGTTTCCTGCTTAACACTTCTAATTCCAAACTTTTGGCTACCATGGGAATTTGGTCTTTGATTATTTCCTTTCAATTTATTTCCATTATTTTCTAAGCACTTATTTATTTTGGTTGATTATTTTTAATTGATTGTGGTGGATTATTTGTGGCTATTTTTTAATTATGGAAAAATTAAAGTTGGGCTAGTTGTTTTGGTGCACTTGTGGGGCATATAATGCTATGTTTAGTAAAGGAAATGGTCCTAAAATAATATCCACAGTTGTGGTGTGATTCAAATGTGGTCGTGAACCATATGTACAAGTCACTCGTTGACACATATCCCCCTCCCCCAGAAATTTATTTTAGGTCTTCTTAATTTGAAAATTATTTTGAAAACCTTGTTTTGGATTATAAATCCAAGATTTCAAATAGTACCATGTTGAATTTCCAAAAAGATAATTGAGTTTTTTCAAACAGATTTAAGAAAATGCATGGAAAATGGATATCTAATGTAAATTAATTTTGATTTAATGAGTTTTGAAAAATGGTTTCATTCTTCATTGTAAATTTTAAAATCTTGTGTGGGATATTTCAAATATGTATTTTGGGGTTTATTAAAAAAGAGGAGGAGTTTTAATAAAGAAGGGTCATATTTCTTAATGTAATTCAAGGTATTTTTTTTAATGAAAGGGATTGGTGTTTGGAGTTTGAAATTGATTTTAAATGTGGTGGTTAGTGATCTTTTGAAAGTGTTTTCTAGAATTTTTTTAGTTGGTTTTATTTTTTGTATGGTGTTTAATTGTGATTATTTATTAATGATGATTTGGTTTTGATTTAGTTTTTTTTCATGTTATTTTGAGTATGCCCAACTAAATATTCGATGTACATACATGGTAAGATATGGGTAGTTAAATATTAGGGGATTATCAATTTGATCAATCTAATGTTATCCTCATTGAGTTTTGGAAGCTAAACCATTCCCCCTTTTATTGTAAAATGGATCCTTTTATAGTTGAAGAGTGGATGAAAAAAATAAAAAGAATCATTAGTTTACTTGAATTTCCTGAGTCAGAAAAAGTTATGTTTGCTACGCTTATACACTAAAATTTGAGTTTGAAGTGGTGTAATTCAGTCATTAGGACCAGGCCTTATGAAGGGCTCTCTGAGGAAATCTTCAAGGCTTAATTCATTTAATAGAACTTCTCTAAAGTTGTGATGGTTGTGAATGCGATGGTGATGTGACACCTTCAGCAAGGAGATTAGTTGGTGTTGGATTTTGTGTCACGAACCGAATCGATCGCCACCAAAAATGGAACCAAACCCAGCCCGTGACAAGGTCCGAAGGGCGTTCCCGATCCCCACGGGCTGGCACAAGTGCCCGGGTATCATAAAATGAAAATTGGGAACGATTTACCCGAGTTTATAAACATAAAACAACAAAAGAATCCAATGAAACAAATCTGGATTTTTCAAACCAAACAATCTTTTAAAAAAATTCAGAACTGAATTACATGGCTTAAAACAACTCAAAAGGTCTATACCAAAGGTACAAATCCAAATAAGGACATCCCAAGAACCCTCATGGCAAGGGGCACCACCCTCAAGCCACCTCCACAAGACTTCACCACCAAGGACCTGCTAGAAACCCGAACCACTAGAACAAAAAACCTGTACCCAACCTGCGACAACAAAAACAACCATGTCTACTTACACCCAAGGGTGTAAGTAGGGTGTGAGCCAATTCCCAGTAGGATACCACCACTAAGAGATTCTATGTGATAAACATTTAAAGACGAAAAGCATGCAAGTTTTCAAAAACACGAAGAGCTAGTTACAATTTCTAAAAGATGAAACTTTGAATAAAAACAGTTTTCAAGTGGGATATCATTAAGAATTCAACACTTTTAAAAATAATGTCAACACTACTGAATTTTCCAGCCAACTATACTGTATGCCGACGGTAAGTACAATGTAAATAATGAGCACAAGAAATAGGAAGTAACCCCTAGGCACTAGCTAGCTGTGGGTCCCAGGTACCTCGTATCTCGGTGAGAGTAACCATCACAAATATCCATTCTTGTGCACGATCCACTAGTAGGGAACATACCCATAACCTAGTGGTACCCAATCATCATCATCATAGTTTAGTTAGAGTTGTAATCATCAATCTTGCTAAGTGAAACTGAGGCCAAACCCCACGGATTCACTAGCATACTAGTACACGTCCACCCACCTAGATACCCAGGTTTTCCCCTTGTGCTCAAACAAGTTCAACAAGCCAATAAATATACATTGAACATGAAAATATTATTTCCACATCACAAATTCACCAAACAGCCCATATGTATACCACACAAGTCACAAAAATCCATTTTTCATTCAAAATGATTTTGAAATCCGAATCACACCAAAATAGCCCACAACACATTTCACATTTCTTCAACACTTCCAAAAAACCATTAAACAATTTTATAAAACAATTATAAGATATTTAAACTCATATAACAACCCACACACATGGAATATAACACTTATTTCATAATCAAAAATTCAATTTTTCACATCACACTCACACAAAACACTCCACATCACTTTCACATCACTTTCACTCCTCAATATCTCCTTCAAAAAATTTAATAAAATATTTCCAGGATGATAAATATAACATAACAACATTTTCACAAATGAAATGGACCTTTTAAAAATATAATCCTACCAAAATAGTTTGCTGATATAGTTTCACCTATTACACAACCCAATAAACCATTCAAAACATTCATAAAACAATTATAAAGAGTATACCGAAACTTTGCACATAAAATCCATTTCAAAAACCTCTTTTTAATCCAAAAGCACACCAATACCCTACCAAAACAGGATTGGAAGCCCAATAAACATGTAATAATCCACTTTCAAATGTTATATAATCACCTTGAATAATATCACAAAAGATACCCATGAGAACACACAAATCCATAAAACACTTTCAAGGAGTATAACAAGGTTATACAAATAAAACCATTCAAATACACCCACTTTTTAGTCCCACATGGAACTATATCATTTCCCAACCATAATTTTCAGCCCCTTTCAACAACTAATAAACCACTTCTACATTTTACAAAACTACCACAAAAGATAACACATGAAATACATTTGAAAAATACACACTTCAAGAAAAAATGTAACTTTAAAAACAAATTATTCACTATTGCTACCAAAAATGGTTTTATCATAATTCAAAGCACATAAGGAACATGTAAAATTATTTAATCAAGCAAAATAACTCATCATTAAATGGTTATCCATGGAATCACCTACCGAATGTGTCGAAACCCTCAAATATTGGGGCGAAACATCAACCGCATGACCGCTGCACCTCAAGGAAGTTAAAAGAAACCTAAAACCTTAATATTTCACCCAAAAAACCGTAATTTAGAACCTATGCACGAACCCTAACTTCTGGAATTTTTTATAATTCAATAATTAGGGAAGAAACCCTAAGCAATTTGAAAGAGGAAAGAAATATACTCACCTACATGAAGTATCCAGAATTAATCACTCAAAAAACAATAGTTTCTGAAATTGAAAACATCCCAAATTCAGGGATTCTTCTAACAAGATATAGGAGGTAATTTGGGAACTGGAATGGAGGGAAAAGAGTAATAATTGAGAGAGTTAAGGAGGGATGAAGTTACCTCTTCAATTCTGGCCGATTTGAGACATCCTATGAAGATCAGCCCTCATTCGCGATATCAAAGAGCTCCAAGGAGGGGGGAAAGGCAATGGGAGCGCGCCTGGGTTTCTTTGGGTCGAGTGGGAGGTGGAATCACTGAAAAAACGCAAATAGTTAAGGAGATATAATAAAATTCTAAAAATTTTTTAATGCAGGAAATGGTCCTCCGGGCAGGCCCAATATCTTAAATAAAAACTCATATCCCCCATGATTATGGATTTATAAAGGCTCCAAATTTATATTTTGGTGTTAATAGGTCAGAGGATACCATTTAGGAATTGGAATGAAGGGAAAATATTAAAAAATGAAAAAGTTATAAAGGAAAAAAATTTTATTTTTAAATCTGGAATTGGGCTCACGGTTTGGCCCAATTCATGAAAACTCATCTATTTCTCCATAAAACCTTTGGAAACCATCAAAAAAAAGAATTAAAGGAAAATAAATGAAATTTAACTTCAAAATAATTCATGTATGTGACAATTAGTTTGCTGTAAAATTCAGTAGTGTTGACATTATTTTTAAAAGTGTTGATTCTTAATGATAGCCCACTTGAAAACTATTTTTATTCAAAGTTGCATCTTTTAGAAATTGTAACTAGCTCTTCATGTTTTTGAAAACTTGAATTATTTTCGTCTTTAAATGTTTATCACATGTAATCTCTTAGTGGTGGTATCCTACTGGGCATTGGCTCACACCCTACTTACACCCTTGGGTGTAAGTAGACATGGTTGTTTTTGTTGTCGCAGGTTGGGTACAGTTTTTTTGTTCCAGTGGTTCGGGTTTCTAGCAGGTCCTTGGTGGTGAAGTCTTGTGGAGGTGGCTTGAGGGTGGTGCCCCTTTCCATCAGGGTTCTTGGGCTGTCCTTATTTGGATTTTTACCTTTGGTATAGACCTTTTGAGTTGTTTTAATCCATGTAATTCAGTTCTGAATTTTTGTAAAAGATTGTTTGGTTTGAAAAATCCAGATTTGTTTCATTGGATTCTTTTGTTGTTTTATGTTTATAAACTCAGGTAAATCGTTCCCAATTTTCATTTTATGATACCCGGGCACTTGTGCCATCCCGTGGGGATCGGGAACGCCCTTCGGTCCTTGTCACGGGCTGGGTTTGGTTCCATTTTTGGTGGCGATCGATTCGGTTCGTGACAAAATGGTATCAAAGGAGGTTCAGGTTAACTCTTTGGGTCATGTTATTTGGGGAAGAGTCAGGACAGTCTGGAGTTAGGATTTTTGGGACATGGAATTCTAGTTATGGGTAGTGTTCCTGATCACCACACCTTATAATGGGATTCAAGTTTCCAAGAGAAGTTGGGATTTATCTAAGTCCTTCGGTTTTCTTGGTTCGATGATGATTAAGGGAAATGAAAGGAGAGTTGGGTTAATGGTCCTAGTGAGATCGCAAGGCCTGGAAAGCCATGTGGAGCCAAGGATATTCCCTAGAACACTCTCTGTGACAGTGAAGTGATTGGAATATGGCTGTCAACCATATTTCCAAGTCACCCACTGAAACTAGTTTCCTCTTGCACTGTTTTGTGCTTAGGTTTTGAAACCTTAGAACTTTGGTTTTAAGAAGTGTAATGTTTTTGTGAAATTATTTCCAAATAAAGAGGGAATGGTTTGGTTTATGAAATGGTGGAACTTAATTTTCAGAATTGTTTTGAAATGTAAAATGGTGTGCTTACACCTCTTTGAAAGCAGGAACTATATTGAAGTTGGTTTTGAAAAGTGTTTCCAATAGAGTTTTCTAAACAATCAGAGTGTGTTTTAATGGGATGAGATGTTTTGAAAGCGATGTGAATATCTTGAAAGTGAGTTATTTTCTAAATGTTTGTGACTTTATGAAATTTTTTGTAAGATGTGAGTTGGGATTTTGATCTCATGGTTAGCAGTTATGAGAAAAAAGGATGTGTTGGTTGACCGTTTTGGTTTTGAAAAGTGGGAAGAATTTTTTGTTTTAACCTTTGGTATTTCCATTAGCGACCACATGAATGGGGTTATATGGGATGATGGATGTTTTATGGAACGACTGGATGAGTGCCGGGATGGATATGAGGAGGGTGTCTGGTGTGGCACAAAAACATGCATGTGTGAGGCCCATGGGGTCCCATTGGTGGATATTCTTACTGCTAAACTATTTGTTCTCAAAGAATTACTTTTAAAGAAAAACATGATGTCTTGATGAATATTTTTGTATGGTTTGTATTATGGGTTTTTGAAAATGTTTATGTTGTGGGATGTTTTGATTCCAAGAACCCCTTCTGTTTGAACTGTGTTTTGGGTTTGTGTTTGGTCGGTAAGCTGTGTTGTAGGGACGGTTAGTGGTCTCTTTTGAAAAATGTTTTGGGATGCCTTTACGATAGTTCCCTTCATGTGTTTGGAGCTGGTTTATGGCTTGTTTTTACCAATGGACCAGACTGGTTGGGTCCTTGGGTTCTCTCATTGGATAAGGTACGCCCCCATTAAAGGTTAATGCATAACTGAAGCGCAACCCAGATTGTTTCTCCATTGGAAAATCCTCTATTTGATCAATATAAGGAATCTATTTCTTGAGCTTTTTAGATTGAGTATACACCCTTTCCTTTATTGGTTTTGTGTATCCTCTTGTAGTGGGATATTGATTATGGATGGTTGAAAGTGACCTTATCCTCTTAAGTTTCCTAATTTTTCGAAGGTGGAAGTGTTCTGGGGTTGTTAGCATGGATGAGTATTTGGATAGTGTCTAAGAGGAACTCTCGGTCCTTCATAGTCTCTTCGAAGAAGGAGTTCATGTTAAACTACTAGTGTGGGAAATCTGGTCATGAGAGGATATTATGGCCACTTTCTAGAATTGTGTGTTGTTTTGGGATGTTGTACAAGTTCCCTCTCTATTCATTGTTTATATCAGTCGCAATGGTCATGTTCGATGATTCCTCATGATGTCATGTGCTCGATTGACTGTAAAGGTGAAAGTTGGGCAATCATCTGAGAGTCTCTATTATGTTGGGAGAATGTGCCCCTTGAGAAAAAAACATAAAAAAATATATTCCATTTTAGAGGAAGGTGAGTATAAGTGTTCTTTAATTCTATTGTTTCTCACCCGAAAAAACAAGGTGTAATGTGTGTACATCTTCTAATCCCTTGTTTCAGTGAAATATTGATTTAGGGTAAAGTGAGTTTGGAATGTGTTATGTCTTGGAAAAACATATCGGGGGGATTGTGGTGTAGTTGTTTTTTGCAAAAAAAGAATAATTCTCATTCAGGTGGTTTCCAAAGCCTAACTGCGAGGCCGAAGATGCTTCAATATTTTGAGCTCCAGCCATAGGTCCCGGAGAGAAGCTGGCGCGTAGTCAGGGGAAACCCTAGTGTCATTTAAACCCTTGTGCAAAGTCCTATCCTCAATATGAAAGATAAGAAAAGTTTAAACCTATGGTGTCATCATATTTCTTCTGTTGTTCCCGTTCGGTGGAAATAGGTGGAGGGTCTTGTACCCATGTCATCACACAATGTTATTCCCTCCCTCTTTGGTTTCCATTGAGTCTTTAGAGAAAGGTATGATGTTTGGCTAGACAGGTTGACCACACGGTTTCCACTTGGTTAGTAGTGACCATGCCCCCCAAAAAAAACCATGTAGATAGAAGAATCTCCACTGTTAGTTCATGGTTTCCCAAATAATGCAGACTAACCATGTGTTCGTCCCAGCACTTTATATTTTGGGGTCTTTCTGTACCGGCCCATGCTGGTCGATTAAGATTGTTGGTTCTTATGGTGGGGAGCCTATTTTTTTCCCCGTACCAATAACTTATATTTATCCATGGTCAAGGATTGGTGGTAGGTAGTCTCATTCGGATCTATCAATCTACATAAATCTTCCTTGAGTAACCATTGAGGTTGGAGAGTGCCCAATGGTTTAGTTATAGCAAGGTATGTGTAACCTTGTTCGATGTTGTTGTTCGTTTGAGTGAATTGCTTGAGTCTTGTTCTGATAGTGTTTGAGGTGTTTTCCTTTGGGATAATGCCTGAATGTGATTGATTGTTTCAGGAAAGTGGTGTATGATTTTGTTGTGAATTTTTCCTTCCTTAATTGATCAATGGAGGTGTTTTGTCCTTTGGGGGCGAAACCTGGAAAGGGAGTACATCTTGGTTTATCAGTTCGGTTTGGCTTTCGTATCTGGCCTTTCTGTAGCTTTTCGGGGACGGAAAGATTTCATGGTGGGGAGAATTGTCACATACATGACTTATTTTGAAGTTAAATTTTATTTATTTTCCTTTAATTCTTTGTTTTGGATGGTTTCCAAAGGTTTTATGGAGAAATAGATGAGTTTTCATGAATTGGGCCAAACTGTGAGCCCAATTCCAGATTTAAAAATAAAATTTGTTTCCTTTATAACCTTTTCATTTTTTAATATTTTTCCTTCATTCCAATTCCTAAATGGTATCATCTGACCTATTAACACCAAAATATAAAATTGGAGCCTTTATAAATCCATAATCATGGTGGATATGAGTTTTTATTTAAGATATTGGGCCTGCCTGAAGGCCCATTTCCTGCATTAAAAATAATTTTAAATTTTTTTTATATATCCTTCACTATTTGCGTTTTTTCGGTGATTCCACCTCCCACTCGACCCTAGGAAACCCAGGCGCGCTCCCATTGCCTTGCCCCCCTCCTTGGAGCTCTTTGATATCAAGAATTAGGGCTGATCTTCATAGTGTGTCTCAAATCGGCCAGAATTGAAGAGGTAACTTCATCCCTTCTTAACTCTCTCAATTATTACTCTTTTCCCTCCATTTCCAGTTCCCAAATTACCTCCTATATCTTTTTAGAAGAATCCCTGAATTTTGGCTGTTTTAAATTTCAGAAACTATTGTTTTTTGAATGATTAATTCAGGATACTTCAAGTAGGTGAGTCTATTTCTTTCCTCTTTCAAATTGCTTAGGGTTTCTTCCCTAAATATTGAATTATAAAAAATTCCAGAAGTTAGGGTTCGTGCATAGGTTCTAAATTACGGTTTTCTGGGTCAAATATTGAGGTTTTAGGTTTCTTTTAACTTCCTTGAGGTGCGGCGGTCATGCGGTTGATGTTTCGCCCCAATATTTGAGGGTTTCGACACATTCGGTAGGTGATTCCGTGGATAACCATTTAATGATGAGTTAGTTTGCTTGATTAAATAATTTGACATGTTCCTTATGTGCTGTGCATTATGAGAAAACCATTTTTGGTAGCAATAGTGAAGCATTTGTTTTTAAAGTTACATTTTTGCTTGAAGTGTGTATTTTTCAAATGTATTTCATGTGTTATCTTTTGTGGTAGTTTTGTAAAATATAGAAGTGGTTTATTAGTTGTTGAAAGGGGCTACCAATTATGGTTGGGAAATGATATAGTTCCATGTGGGACTAAAAAGGGGGTGTATTTGAATGGTTTTATTTGTATAACCTTGTTATACTCTTTGAAAGTGTTTTATGGATTTGTGTGTTCTCATGGGTATCTTTTGTGATATTATTCAAGGTGATTATATAACATTTGAAAGTGGATTATTACATGTTGATTGGGCTGAAAATTCTGTTTTGGTAGGGTCTTGGTGTGATTTTGGCTTAAAAAGAGGTTTTTGAAATGGATTTTATGTGCAAAGTTTCGGTATACTCTTTATAATTGTTTTATGAAAGTTTTGAATGGTTTATTAGGTTGTGTAATAGGTGAAACTATATCAGAAAACTATTTTGGTAGGATTATATTTTTAAAAGGTCCATTTCATTTGTGAAAATGCTGTTATGTGATATTTATCATCCTGGAAATATTTTATTAAATTTTTTGAAGGAGATATTGAGGAGTGAAAGTGATGTGAAAGTGATGTGGAGTGTTTTGTGTGAGTGTGATGTGAAAAATTGAATTTTTGATTATGAAAGAAGTGTTATATTCCATGTGTGTGGGCTGTTATATGAGTTTAAATATCTTATAATTGTTTTATAAAATTGTTTAATGGTTTTTTGGAAGTGTTGAAGAAATGTGAAACGTGTTGTGGGCTATTTTGGTGTGATTCGGATTTCAAAATCATTTTGAATGAAAAATGGATTTTTGTGACTTGTGTGGTATACATATGGGCTGTTTGGTGAATTTGTGATGTGGAAATAATATTTTCATGTTCAATGTATATTTATTGACTTGTTGAACTTGTTTGGGAACAAGGGGAAAACCTGGGTATCTAGGTGGGTGGACGTGTACTAGTATGCTAGTGAATCCGTGGGGTTTGGCCTCAGTTTCACTTAGCAAGATTGACGCTTACAACTCTAACTAAACTATGATGATGATGATTGGGTACCACTAGGTTATGGGTATGTTCCCTACTAGTGGCTCGTGCACAAGAATGGATATTTGTGATGGTTACTCTCACCGAGATACGAGGTACCTGGGACCCACAGCTAGCTAGTGCCTAGGGGTTACTTCCTATTTCTTGTGCTCATTATTTACTTTGTACTTACCGTCGGAATACGGTATAGTTGGATGGAAAATTCAGTAGTGTTGACATTATTTTTAAAAGTGTTGATTCTTAATGATAACCCACTTGAAAAATGTTTTTATTCAAAGTTGCATCTTTTAGAAATTGTAACTAGCTCTTCATGTTTTTGAAAACCTGCATGCTTTTCGTCTTTAAATGTTTATCACATGGAATATCTTAGTGGTGGTATCCTACTGGGAATTGGCTCACACCCTACTTACACCCTTGGGTGTAAGTATACATGGTTGTTTTTGTTGTCACAGGTTGGGTACAGTTTTTTTGTTCCAGTGGTTC
Source organism: Viscum album (assembly GCA_963277665.1). Taxonomy (NCBI): domain Eukaryota; kingdom Viridiplantae; phylum Streptophyta; class Magnoliopsida; order Santalales; family Viscaceae; genus Viscum; species Viscum album. The sequence continues at coordinate 280,861,568 of OY728127.1, forward strand.
GGGTTTCTAGCAGGTCCTTGGTGGTGAAGTCTTGTGGAGGTGGCTTGAGGGTGGTGCCCCTAGCCATGAGGGTTATTGGGCTGTCCTTATTTGGATTTGTACCTTTGGTATAGACCTTATGAGTTGTTTTAATCCATGTAATTCATTTCTGAATTTTTGTAAAAGATTGTTTGGTTTGAAAAATCCAGATTTGTTTCATTGGATTCTTTTGTTGTTTTATGTTTATAAACTCGGGTAAATCGTTCCCAATTTTCATTTTATGATACCCGGGCACTTGTGCCAGCCCGTGGGGATCAGGAACGCCCTTCGGGCCTTGTCACAGGCTGGGTTTGGTGCCATTTTTGGTGGCGATCGATTCAGTTCGTGACATTTTGTCTATAATTTTATGTATCTAGTACCATATCATTCAAAATTGGATACAGATTATTCTATGAAATCCCTTCATTTTAAAAATTGGATTTATCCTAATTTTTAATCAGGGGTGTCAAAATTCTGTCTAACTTCCTTTGCAAATGTGGATAGGTAAGGAGTTTGAGATGAGTGTGTATTTGTAGGGGTACTCAGGGTAGCCAATACTCCTACAATATATAGAATTTTTGAATGGAATTACACTAAATATATGGGAAAATAGCTATAAGTTGATTAATACAGTGGTGGAATTAAGGGTAACTATGATATTTTAATAACTTCTTCTTGGAATAGGACCCTAGTGTGCCATCAATATGGATGGTGGGATCAAAATAAGGCGTTTTGTTAAAAATAACCAAAGACCTACAATATCTATGGAGATTTGGGACACTTGAAATAGTTTTTTCAAGGTGTTTCCAAGAAGTTATGTGGAGCTAGGTCCACCCCTTAAAAAGATCGCCAACCCATTTGTTGGAGTAGGGTGCTAATATGAGTTCAATTTAAATAATATATTATTGTAAATGTTTTCCATTATAAATTTTGGGTTTAGTGATGTAGGATTTTGTGGGGTATGAGGAAATGGGTCATTTACCTCTTTTGGAAATTCTTTTTAGTGGAAACAAATTTTGGGAAAATTATCAATTTTTTTTACATTGGAGGGAAAGCATGATTCATTTTATGTGTGATTATTGTTATTTAGATTCATTTTTAGAACAATGGGAGGTCAATCTAGTTTTTAAATTTGGGTTTTTAATGTTTTAATTCGTTTGGTACCTTTTTAGAATTCTAATATGGTGGGGAGTCTATTATGGCCTCTTGATGTTGTTAAAACAAACCATTTTCTATACCATGTCCATTATCTTTATTTTCCCTTGAGAAATGGTTTGGTGGTTACCTACTAGGTTCTATAACCCTGAATATCCCCTTCCCTATAGAACATTTCGATTTTGGAGTAGGCCTGATGTTTATGTTTGTGGTAGGTGGTTGGGCTTGTGGTCTGGGATTTTCCACATTCTTCCTAAACGGGTTTGAGTTCAATTGTTTTGTTTGATTAGGATGTAAGACTTATATTACTGGTGGATATGAAATTATTTAGTTTATGGAGTATAAACATGTGATAGTGTGGAACTTTTTCTTTTTCTTGATCAAATAGATATACTGAGTCTTTCTGGGGGAAGAAATCATTTTGATGGGGAAAAACATCACACATCAGTTTTTTATATTTTATTTTGGGTTTATAATTTTAATTTTGGATTTCCCTTACTTTATTTGGTTTTTAGAACATGTTTTATGTTTTTTTCAATTTTTACTATGTTTCAGGATTAGAGTGCATGCCTAAGTGAAAGCTATATGACTTGTAGACATAGATGAATTTTTAAATACATTTTTTTCTTTCATTGTTAGGGTTGTATGAGTAGGGCATGGTTATATGAAAGTTGTGTGGGCACTAAAGGTAGCCACAAAGGTCTTTGGGAGTCCCTGGATGGGGGAACACAACCTGAATATGGTTAATCAAAATTGTGCAAGAATCATGCGTATGGGTCTTTAATTTTAGACAGAACAAATAACATGGTTGGTGTAAGGTTTACAAAACCATGTGGCCAAACTATTTGGGTGCCCTGTGAGTCTAGTACGAGATTCAATGCAGGAACAAAGTTTCTTAAACCACGTATCATAAGAATGTGTAGAGGTTGAGTTCATAAAAAATGTATTTTTACCATTTCCCCTCTTTAAATTTTAACCCCAAAATTCCCCAAAATTCTCCCTTTTGGGTTGTGTGACCCTAAGGGGATTCACCGCCTCTTTATCACCCCTACCTTCCTCATCCTATTGTGAAATAACATGTTTTATTCAACATTTTGTGGGGACTTCTCAAGGTAATCATTTTTTTCCTTCTCCCTCTTCATTCTTCTTCCATTTTATCATGGGTTCTCTCTTCACCCCTAGTTACACTGACATTAGTTTTAGGTTTCATTTGTTCTAATTTTGGGGTGTGTATTACAAGGGTTCCTTTGGGGTGTTCTTTCCTCTTTGGACCTCCTTGAAGCCATTTTAAGTTATCATCAACAATGTTCCTTGAGTTTGAGGATTGTTCCTCTATGCATTGGCCTTGAACATTTAAGAATCATGGATTTCTTGATGTTTAAACATTGTCTTTATAAAAAATAGCGGTATATTGTTTTTGTAATAATTATTTATAACCAATTGAAGTGATTTTACCTTTATATTTAATAATGAGTAATTGTTATATTATGCTTCAAAAATCAATTGTTTGTCAAAATGGATGGTTTTACTTTTTAAATATGTTTTGATTTCTAAATGGTGATCCAGTTTCCTCAAATGGGTTTATAAATTGAATTTTGGTATTATAAGGAGTGTTTCTCTCTCTCTTGGAAATGGTTTTTTCCCAAATAGTATGAAAGGATTTATTGTAACCTTCAAAAATTTCTTTTTCTTTGGAAAACATTTCATGGGATGGTATCTTACATAGTCTATTTTTAAAAGACACGGAAGGCCCTTGGAATGGAACCTCATTTTTTGAATTGTGGTTGTATGGAAAGGGGGACATCCCATGGGGTAATTCAGGGGTGATGATTGGTTGTGTGATTCATGTGGTGGCCTGTATTTTTTCCATACACAGACATATATTTGATTATTTTATTTTATTTGGATCTACTACTTTTTAAACATAACCTGGGAGCCCAAAATAACTTGATGATTATCTGAGGATTCATTCTACACTAGTTTAGGATTATTCTTTGGATAGTGTCACCTTAAGTATGGATAGGTGCGGCTATGAGGATAAAGCCCCTAGGTTAGGCTAGGTAGGGTATGACTGAGAAATATGGTTGTTTGAGTGCACCATGCATTCTAATAGGATAGAGAAGGTAACACTAAGTAATATATTTACCCTCATAACCTATACATTCCCATGTTCTCTGAAACTTATTTATCTGTGGAGGATAATTGAATTTCATCATCTAGTATGGCTACTAGATTACTTCTTACTCATTTTCCTTATCATGTTATCATATATTATTTAACCTTTTTATGATGTGTTTCTTATATAAATGTGGATGTGTGGTTTTTAAATTTTGTTAATTTTTTTTACAAAATGTTTCATACTCACTTCAATCCTTTAAACAATCACTATTATTTTTAGTTTCCCTCTCTTTCTTTAAAATGCATAGACGACCCCTTTTTAGAAAGACCATTTTTAAAACAAGAGGGAAATGGTCCATTTTTTTTTAAAATAAATTTATGAATAAAATAGGTGTATATATTGTATTTCTAACTTCCCAAAAATGAATCTCTTGTTTAAATGAATTACATAGGGAATAGTTTTACTTGATCATGCCTTCCGAGTTCAATTAAAAATTTCTATATTTGTAACAATATTTTTGGAATCATGTTTAGGATCTAGCTTGGTATCAACATATATAGATCTATGTTGTGTTTTGGTTTGGTGTGTAATACATGGGGTCACATGAAGATATATTTGATCATGAGGTTTAGTTCGGTTTTATTTTTTTGGTTTCTATTTTTTATTCTCATAAGTTATTTTATTTATGTTGAGATTATTATTTATTTATTTTTCAACTCATTTTTCTATTCATATTTGGTGAAATCATTCCCACCACAACTCTTTAATGGACTTGGTTATTATCACCAACCCAAGGCAATTCATAATTTCCCTTAGGTATGTCATAGGCTATATCAAGGGATTGGGTTAGGGTTGATGTGGGTTGGTTCATGAAAATTCATATTTATGAACAAATGATAATTTTGAATCCCATTTCTTATGTAATTCCATATGAGGATAATGAGGATATTAATGAAGGGAACACTTCACATGATTGTGATAAAGATAAAATTTATTCAAATATTAGAATATATATTTATCTAGATTGAAATATAAGATATCATTGTTCTCAATAAATACAAATTTAATTTGGATATCTTGGTTTATTATCTGGGTATTTGAAATTGATTGACTTTAAAGGTTAATGAAGACTTTAAGAATTATCTCTCTGTGGAATTATATGATATTAAATTAGAATAAAATTTATTATATATTTTTTTTTTATAGTTTAAGATAAAACATGATGATCTAATGATGTATATATAGGTTTCACTCTTTATACTAAACATGAAATGGAGTTTACTATTGACACTTCATTGGTGGGATGGTGTGTCATCAATGATTGGTTAAAGTACCTTCAGAATTTGGTCTTCTAGATTTGTGAACCTAAGTATTTTTTGTTGATATTTTAGTGGGAATATGTCTAGTCAAATAAGAGATTAGATTTTATGCTGTATTTTTTGATGAAACTAAATTAAGTTCCAATTTTTTTTTTTGAATTATTTGAATGTACATATCCACACTGAATATCTTTTTAGTTTTTTAGGATGTTGTCTTAGTGAATGGATGATAAGGGAGGTTATAGTAGCACCCACATATAGAGGCATTATACAGGTAATGGGTTTTAAGAGGATATTGATCATTGAAGACAAGATGAATCATGATATATATTTGTTGGTGGCTTAAAATGAAGTTAAAGATGATCCTTTCATTGATATTCGTTTCTAAACCTGATGATAAGATGATGAAGAGGGGAATCTAGGTTATATTCTATTTTTATTATCTATATGATTGATCCATTCAAAGAGAATATTCTGTCCATGAATATTTTATCATTTGTAACATGTAATATAAAATTCTTATGTTAGTGTAAACTCATTTCACTTCAAGATTCCTTTTAAAATTTTTTTCTTTAATAAATTTTGTTGGAGAACGGGATGGTCTTATAACACATGCTTCAATCTATCATGGATTATTTTTAAATTAAAATTTGACGTGTTTATAAAATTTAAATAATAATTATAAAACCAATATATTGATAAAAGTAAATGGTTTGAAGATAAATAATTATTTTTAATGTTATATGATTAAAATCATTTAATTTGAAAATGGTATAATTTTCAAAGAATTATTTTTTTGATGGGTTTTTTTATTTTCAAATAAATAAAATGAATTTATCAATTTTAAATGGAAATTATAATATAATTATTTAGTTTATAAAAATATATATTGAAACTCATTTAATAATTTATTTATTTGAAATAATATTAGGATCACTCAATGTTTAAGAAAATAATTTTTTAGAAAATAATTTTTTTTCTATATTTTTTACATTTAATAGGTTATTTTAACATATTCAAAAATAGAATTATATTAAATGGAATCCTAATTTTTAGTCATCATGTAACAATTGGGTATTAGGGTTATATTTATTTTATATAAAAAATTATGTTATTTAGAAAAAATTGAGGTATCATGGTACAGGTAAAATGAAATTAAATGATTACATTATTGAATAAAAGAATAAAATATTACTAAAATTATTTAAAAAAATTATTTATGAGGGTGTAAATGACCCATCTATATTTTTTTCCATTTTGGATCCCCTTTCCATGTAAAATGATAAACTTACACCTTAGCGAGTGATTATTTGTAGAAATGACACTACAAACTCACATATAATGGACACCTCACATACCCCTCCAAAAACACACATTTCATTCAATTAAATTTGTAATATTTTCTCAAATACAGTATAATATATCCTTATTAAATTTTTGGTATTATATTTATCAAATAAGGTGACCCATATCATTCCTTCTGAGGGAACCTGTTTCGAGGTGCAAATTCATCGAAGTAAGTATCTAGTTCTTCACAACTTTTTTTCAATTACCTCATCATGTAAAATCTTTTTATATATAATAATTCACTAAAAATATGTTATATTAATATTTTTATTTTTCTTAAAAATTCTATTACTGTAATATAACTCTATACTATTACAAATTCGTTAGAATTACATGTTATTGTTTGGGTCGGTTCAACCACATACATGAATAGTGATATAATATATTTTCCATTTCTGAAATTAATTAGTGTAAATATATTAGTAATAGTAATATATGATATTATATACTAATTTATGATATGAATATGTATATATAATAGCGACATAGAAATAAATGCCTTTTATAAAGTAACTTTGTGATGTTCATAAATTACCGGAAACCTGATCATCGTGAATTCCATTCTCATGAACCATAACCATAAAATTAATAAAATGAACATGGGAATAAATAATTCATTTAGAAATATTTACGTATATCCTTTAATAAAATATTTAGTAATAATTGTTTATCAAAAAATAGGGATATACATTGCTACTATGAAACATGTATAATAAAATAAAAATTACCAACAATTGATGATGAAAATAAACAATGACTAACAAATATATGTTTATTAAATCATTATAATTTAATATTATAAAATTTCATAGATATTAATAAGATTCCTATTGTGTTTTCATGGATTCTTAGAGCAATGATAAGTGTTTTATTCCAATATAACTTTGAAATATTGATTTTCATTGGCAAAATTTCCATTTAGATACATTTTATGATCTTTCTCCCTAGAAACCCATTTATATTATTATTATATGTTAATTTGTAGTTTTTAATTGTTTTATTACCATTTATACTCTCTTTGGCTCATAATTCAAATTATTGGATTCTTGTAATTAGAGCCAAACTTATCTTTACTTTTTATTGGAAATATTTATCCACCATTTCTTCATTTTAAGTAAGATTTAATATATGTTCTTATCCGAACATATATGATTACCTGAGGTTATTATATATTTTATTTTACTTCCTTTACTAATGTGTGAAAGAGTTATTTTCTTAATTTTGTCTATATTGTCCCTTTCCCCTCGTATTTTCTTTAGTTTTCTTTATGAATATTCCATTACATGTTTTCTTGGTTCTTCAAAGTTCTTTTTAATCACTTCATCATTATTTTCCTAGAAACATTTATTTATATATTATCTCCTATTTAAATAAAGGTTATTACAAATATATATAATAGTAAATAATATTTTCTTAATAGTTTTCTAATGACCTTCTAGATTTTTTTTTCTATTTTAAGATCATTTAATATTTCTATTGTTTCACAAAGAATATGATCTAATTAAATTATAAAAATTATTTATCTAGATGGATTAAGATCATGTTTATGTGAATTTTCATGAAAAAACATTATTTCTTAGGTGTTAATTAATCCACAATTCCATTATAATCTTTTTCATGTTTATGTGGCACACATATTTATTATTCTTCATTATTTTATGGGTGGTCCTGGAATTATATATCCATATGATGCATTAGGTAAAGCTTCATATCTCATTAAATGGAATGGAAGGGACTAGGGATTGAACCCAATCCACTATGATTATGGGAATTAAGAGTAAACCCAAATCAATATGTTATAGGACTCTGTCCACTATAGTATACTATTTATGGTAGTGAGCCTTGAAATAAAAATTATTTTTCATTTTTTTTCTACATTTCAATGTTATGTTTCCATGGATTTTGAGAATTATCTCAGGATTCCTGATTACTATGCCTCCTTTGACATGTTATAATGATATATTTAGGTCATTATTCATGATTCCTGATCCATTTTTTATTGTGTCACGTAACATGATTTTTTTTCTAATACAAGCATGTTCATCTAATTCCCACATATGATCACATATGATATTTTATTGATGTATCTTATGTTAATTCGTTATTAAGAATAAAAAACACCCTTTATTATGTTTATATTCCTCACGTTATAAAGAATGGTATGATGTATAAATTGGTTAATATGGTATCATTTTTGAAGATTATTTGGAAGACATATTGAAGAATATTTGTAAAACACGTTAGTTATATATCTAATCTCAAAAGAAACAATATCTATAGGTTCCAAGGTGTGATTTATTGTAAGATGTAAAAAATATTCATATAAAATGATGTAATATGTATTCCATTTATAGTTGGGTACTCTCAATATTGAGATAGTTAAGTCATGGATCTCAAAACTAGTTGATGAGATGATATGTGAAATGGGGGTACAGACCCAAGGTCACACCATGACGGACAAAAAATTTGAAAAAATATAATTCATTTTGAATTTAAATTTATATTAATTTGATTATGTTTTATGATGTTGGAAAAACTTGATTGGGAATTTCATTCAACAAAAAAATTTGTGTGACACCTAGAGTGATCATATAAGATTAATATTTGGGTTATGATCATATTCATTCAAATAAGGACCTAGAGTTTATGATAAATAATTATTTATGGGGTTGTATATTTTTTTAGAGAGAGATACGTTATAGAGGAGAGTGCTATGTAATATGAGAATAATATTATATATGAATATTTTTGCGAGGACTTTATCTTCCCCATAATCATTCTTGAATATGATTTTTCATTAATATTTCTATGTAACAAGGAATTGATCATTAAAATAGTTGGTGCCAACATTGTATAGGTTTCACGGAAAATTTATTACCATAGGTTTCATATTTTCAAAAAAAGAGAAACCGTGTGTTGGGGGATAACAACCAGAATATAGCAAGGATTATCTCACACATTAAGAGTTAGCCTTGTTAAAAGATATTTTGATACTAATTAATTTCCAATACTAAGTGGGATAGGGATATTAATTACTCATCGTATTAAGAGTTACAGTTTTGGAAGAAGAAAAAGTTTTTAATATTAATTTACTCTTTATTATTGTTGATTAATCATGCTATCCTAGTAATTAGAATTATGTTTGTGAATTTCTCCTAAATATATCCCATTATGGAATATCAAAAATAAACATAAATCTAAAAATAATGAATGAATTCCTACATTAAATGATGAATTAATTCATATATATAAGGAATGAATTTTACTACATCATCTATCTCTTGGACTTGATATTATTGATGCTACTCTTTAAGTTTGTAGATTTAAATTTCACTCTTCCTGAACCCAATTTAGTATGAAAAATTCTCTGAGTGAAGGTAAGATATGGAATTCATTAATGACTTCATTATCTGAAAAGGAGATAATAATGGTTATAGGAGGAAATGTTTCTAAGTATATCTATATAACGAATAATATAATATATGATGGAGATAAAAATGTGAAGGAATAATGTTAAAACATTGTTAAATCCCAATCAAATATTAGAGAATTAATGAATATGTTTTTTTATGATTCCATTTATAGAGTGAATATGATATTTAGTACCACTAAGGCATATGTAGAAACATTTGATGATTCCAAAGATGTGAAGAAACTCATGAGAATTATCCCAGATAATTTTTATTCCAAGATTTCATATTTATATGATAGAAATCATTAAAAAATCATAACTTATGAAGATCACAGTACTCAAATTAATTATTAGATGAGAAAATGATCTACCTGTGAAATAGAAGTTTAGAATTTGAATGTGGTTTTATATAAATTATACAAAATATGAATACTGAAGATGTGAATGTTAGTCTTGATGAATACAAGAACATGGAAGGATTTGATGAGGATATCTCTTTAGTGTCAAGAAATATTATAAGTAGAAATAGTATGAATCCATGCATGATTCATATTAAATAATTTAATTATTCTAAAATCAGTTATTTTTCTACTATATGTCCTTTTAGAATCAGTAATGACGAGGAAAAAAATTAATCACCCAAAGGATCTACGAGGTAATGATATTCTTTAAAAAACATCCTTAATAAAAATGTCAGTATAAAATTTCATCTAAATTATCCACATGAATCTTTCTGTCTCTTGAATATTGTGTTTTTATAGTGTTAATAGTAAACCTGATGAAGAAATTAAAAAAGAAAGTAATCAGTATGTTTAGATTAAACAAGAAAACAAATAAATCACATATTCAATTATTTATAATCAAATTAATATTGATATTACTAAAAAATAATGTGATTTTTCTTAATAATTCACCATGATTATTGGGATTGAGATGTTCTTAAAAAAGAATAATAGGAAACAATATGAAAATTGATATCTCAATTAATGAAGGAAAACAAAACCTGATTGAAAAAATAGATCTGATTAAGGAATTTGAAATGTTAAAACATAATAATGTTGAGTGAAAAACGATCATTAATAATATGAATTATAATGTCATAATTTTATATGAATAGATTGAAAAAATAAGATAAAAATTTTCAAATTCGAGCATCATAAGAAAAAAATAAATTTCAATTATATTAAATCTATCATATAATTTAGTGAAAGGTAAAATATATTTGACTAAAACATAAAAGCATTGAAAGAGTTGAATTAGTCTCTAAAATGGAAAATAACAATATATCTTAGGGTAAATGGTCTTGGAAATTAATAAGGTATGTATATCAACGATAGAACTCAAATTAGGATCAGGTTTGTGGGATATTCCAGTAAAAGTTAAATTATTGTTCCAATTAAAGAATTTGGAGAAATAGGTCTTGGTGAAATCATCACATCAAGGACATGAAATTTATGTTGAATAAAAACCTACATAGAAGCATAATTGTTTTTCAATGAAGGAGACATCAATGTTATTTCTCTAATTGTCATATTTCTGTTTATGTAGATTATAATTATTGGTTGAATATGTCTCTTTTTATACTAAATAGAGACCATGATCCAATAAAGAGACCATAGTATCAAAATAAAAATAAAATTCCTCAACATATTAAGAAAAATCATGATGTGAAGAATAAGTTGTAATAACTAAAATAAATTTGTACGTAGTATGATGAAGAAGGAAAACTTCATATAGGTTTCTTACCATTACAACAGATTAATTAAACGTAAATTTTATGTTTGATAATGTTCATAAGAAGAATAAATTACAAGAAATAAGAACCTGTTATAGATTCTATTTTCAAGGTATGAAAAAATGAGAAGCCTTGGATTTTGGATAATGGTTTATTGTCACACATTACAGGTGATATAAAAACCTTAAAAAAGATAGAATATCATGATAGAGGTATTCTTACCATTGATAATAGTAGCTCAATTAATATATTGGTTATTATATAAATAAATATTGAATAAAATAAACTAAACTAAAATAACACACTTTTAAATGATGGACTGAAACATAATTAGGAAAATAAATCAAAAAATTATGATAATTGAAATGAGGTTATATACAAATATAATGATTTTGTAACACCCCAGGTAAATAAAGAATATGAAATCTTTATATTTATCCATACTTGTGAATCACATATTAATATTACTTTAAAGGGGATGCAATGCTCGATGGTGTACCCAATACGCAACAACGAGTTTCTTGGGAATCTTACGTTGCACTCTAATAATAAAATAATATTATTTTAAATGGAAGTTAACATGTAGCCGTTGTATTGGCAGGAATGGATAGAAATAACTAAAATATTATTATATATGTTTTTTTAAATGTTTTTACATTTATCCAAAGGCTTAAAATACGGAAAGAATTCAATTTTAGGCTTTTATACCCTAATTTTCACTAAAGGTTCACTTATCACCTTCTGATGGGGAACTGTCATTAAATATAGTTTTGATCACTATTATACATTCTTTTGGACCAAATAAAACTATTCTTTAGAATCGGGACATAAAATTTTACTTTGTGTAAATTTTTGGTATTTTTCCGATAAAGTTCTTTTTTTAATGAGTAGTGTAAAATGTTGTATTTTAATTCAAAACCTCTTTTTAATATAATTTATTTATATTATTAGGTTATCATTTGAATTTTTTTTAAAGTGAAATTAGAAAATATTTTTACCATTAAATCCAATAGTGGTCGTTGGAATTAATTTCACTTTGAAATCGGACTTAAACTAGTGTCAATCTTTTGATACTTATTGTTTCATAAAAACACGCTATTTGCTCTGACAGCGGGAATTAATTATTAAATTAATTAATTTGAATTATATGTTTTGAATTTTGTAAAATAGACTTCATTTTTGAATTCTTAATATCAAATATAGCTTAGGGTGAATTTTTGGTGATTTTCTGAAAAACTTCAATTTTTGATGAATAGTGAAACCACTAAGTGGTACATATAAAAACTGATTTTCCTTTTAAATGAAATTTTACAATCATTGTGTTTTGATTTTCAAAAATCCGACATACATGGTTGTCATTAAGATGTAAAATGTGGTTCAATGGGATAAAAATAATTTTTTTGTGAATAGTAACTTATTAAGTTTTTAATCGCGATTAGTGGTAATTAGTGTAGTTTAAGGTAAAAATAATGATTTAATAAAATGAGATGAGCTTGACACATGTCCTAACCCTATTGGTTGTTCCATGGACGACCAAGAAAACCCATGGGTCGATTTAGGGGACCCCATGGAGCCACTTGGGTGAGATAATGACTTTAATGCCTTTTTTTTAAATAAAGGTGGAAATGACCCTAACATAAATTATTTTACTACAACAATTTTTATAAGGGGTTATACTAATAATTTTTTTATTATAAATATTCATTAGAAAGATAAATAGATTTTCTACATCATAGTATTTTTTTTATAATTTTTAGACTTTAAATAAATTAAATTATTTATGACAACATGATGATGCAGCGATGACATCATTATTTAACGATTTAAATAAAATGGAATGATAATGTAATATCTAAAACCTAAACATGTCCAAAACCTATTTTATGGGAATATTTCGAAGCCTTATCATCGTATCTTCGAAATATATCAAGGTGGGACCTTAGAAATTCGAAACACTTTTGAAAATAAAATAATAGTTTCATGATTTCCAAAAGTGCCCCTCCTCTCCTCTTATAAAAGGCCCCCACCTCTACCTCATTTCACACACTACTCAAGACTTTGTCTCGGCCATCCCCTTCCCATTTACTCTCTCCACATCCCTATACTCATCCTAGAGGATTCCCTTTGGGCATAATCCTTTCAAAGGAAGCCTTTAGGCTCAAATCAAAAGGAGTTACACTTTTAAAGGTTATTCATTCTCTCTTGTTCATTTGTTTTATTTTGCTTCTCCAACCCCCGAAACTCTTTTTATTAATTTTTTTTGTAACAACTCCTGTATCTTCAATATACTAGGATGTTTTTATAAGAAGTATTCTAGCTACACTTACACACACCTACATCAAATGGTTAAAGAACATACAGTTTCTGTGGATGACGAATTTCTGCCTCACGAAACGATGATTGTTCAAACTCATATAACACTTTCAAAGGTTCCCATTAAGATGTCACTATATTTATATATTATATATAATATGTTTATTTTTTACTTAAGCTTCTGTATTTTTCATTTGTGGCTTACCTTTATGGCTTTCATTATGGGTATACGCGATATCTTCATTTAAGGAAGTGCGGACTACCGCCCCCTCAAAGTGATGTGATTCGTTAATGCCTTATGTGGGACGTATAAAGAATGGATTTAAAGTTATTATATATGATGTTATACTGGAATTATAATATACCTCTATATCATTATTATATATTTCCATTAAAGTATGAGATAGAAGTGAAAGTAGCGTTCATACCTACGTATGGCTTACCGTCTCCATGAATGGTGCATTTCATTTCTTACCTCTAAATGATTATGTAATATTATAAACACTTGTATATTCAGGATATATATGATATATATTCTATCCAAATCAGGAATCTCATTCTGTATATAAAGAACCTTTGACCACACGAACAACATGTAATTGTAAGAAGTCCATTTTCGACTTAAGAACCAAATATCGACAAAACAAACATTATTAACATAAATGGTTACATAATGTTTATAACATGAAAATAAGTGATATAGAAGGAATAATGAACTTTAAAAAGGTTCTTAATCAAGTAGAAATTAACTCACATTTATTATTCAGGACATTAAAGAACGATCTAGTCAAGTCGGACCCGAGGTAAGGGATCTTACTCCCCTTTTTTTTAAGTACACTCTTTTATGTCATTCCTTCTAAAGGTCATCTTTCTTGTTATTGGGATGTTATTTTATATTCCTCTTTCTGTAAACTTTATGTTGATGTGATGAGAGACCCTATTTCCTCTCATCAATCCATTTTGGAAGTTTTAAGTGGCGCCGTTAGGCTGCCGAGTTTTCGTAAGAGATTTTTCATCCCACTTTTATTCCCGTGAGATTTATGCTACATTTGCCACAATTTCCTTTGAGTGGTTTATGTACTGCCCACTATTACACTCATTTTGTAATATAATTCCATTTATGGGTATTTACATATTCATTTTATGACACTTCTTCAATGGGGTGTACTTTTCGAAAGTTACCCAAGTTGGTAAGGGCACCTTTCACCCTCCTCTTTTTAAAAGACTTAGTTTGTTATGTCTTTTAATTCACATACTATTATGTTGGGATATGTTCTTATATATCCTGATTAATGTAAATTTTATGTCCAAGTGATGAGATCCCCTTTTTATCTCTCATCAACTCATTTTCTGAATTTTTGAAGTGACGCCGTTAGGCTGTCAAATTTTTGCAAGGGAACTTCTTAGCCCAAATTTGATTCTTTGGGATAAACTTGTACTCCTTGAATATCTTGTTCTATGAATATGTGTGAATAACCTCTGGTTTTTTACACTTAATATCCACTTATATTTGGTGTATTCATTTGTCACACATAATTATGTAATTGATTTATCCTTAAACCAAGGATACCATCTTTTTAAGGGACTTCGTCTCAATCTCCTTTCATTGAGGCATATTTCGTTTTATACACAACTTTCTTTTATTCGGTGTATAAACCCCTTTGACTATTACTTTTATACAAAAGTAATCTTTTTCTACGAAGCATTTTACAAAATGACAAAATGGAATGTTTCTTTTAACGTACGTGACGACAACGACCTTTTCCTCCACCACGAGTATTATTTGACTTTGGCTTCCTCAACAAGCCATAATGTTTTTAAAATAAAATAAATACCATATATTTTTTTTTGTATTTCGGTATTGAAAATGTTTTTGATAAAGGATTATATTATGTCAATATATTTAAATGATATATTGTGATTGAAATGTGGAAATGTTATCATTCCTTTATGTTGGTTTTATGTGTTATGATTTTATAATAGTACTTGGACATTATGACGGGTGGTGCCGTGAATACCAGGATGGGTGGTTACGTTATAACCTCCAATGCATTGGGTATGGAAGTCGGCCGTATGGCTATTCGATTCAGTATGTATGGAAATTGGCCATATGGCTATTCCATTAAGTGATATGTGTGGGAGTCGACCGTATGGTTATTCCACTTAAGTATGTTTATGTCCCAAGTTATCTTTATATATGTTATGTGTTATTTATATGGGTTTTATGGTAATCCTTTGGTTACAAAAAGGTAAGTAATGATATTTTATTCAGTGAAGAGTTTTTACTACTTCATAAAGGTGAAATGTATTACTTTGATAATGTATACATGGTTTACTTTTTGTTTTGATAAACTAACAGTTTTTATTCTTTGTGTATCCCTTACTGAGTTTTTATGCTCATCCCAAGTTTTTGAAATGTTTTTCACAGGACTTAGCATGGAATAGGGTCAAGGATGGGATCAAGGGAAAGTCATGCTACCTAAAACATGAAACTAGACATGTTTCTTTTTAAGAGTTTTTATTTTATGGAAATTTAGTAGAAGAGAATACTTTGTAATCTTTTGAGATGTAATAGTTATGTCCTCATTCTCTAAAACTATAAACCTGAAAAGATCCTCAATGTGAATTATTCATTTAATTCAATTTTAAGTAAGGTTTAAGGATGGGGCCTTATAGTTGGTATCAAAGGTCGGTTTAGATAACTTTAGAGGTTAGGGTATTCTTTAAGCATAAGTGACATTACCATAATGGCTAGGATTTCAGACAGAGTCCTAGTTTTAGATAAAGTGAATGAGTAAGAATATCTTAGTGTTTATCTTCCTCATTAATATATGATGGTTTTGTTGTTATACTCACACTGACCCTTTTTGGTTTTAGTAAATGGCTGGATCTAGCAGGCACCAAGGTAATAGTGGATGTGAAGGAAACTGTGACAGTTTTCTGAGTGAGCAACTGAATGATATGGGAGCTGTAATGAGAACTCTTGTGTTTATCCTCAACCAACTATCTGGAGTTATGATTGACCACCTAAACCTTGGTGATTTCTATAAGGCATCATATATGCGAGAAACAAATCCCTATGGAACTACAGGTAATAATCATAAAGGTAAGTGTGTCCAAAAACCCATGTGTCAAAGATGTGGAAAGAAACACCTAGGAAAATGTTTCAAAGGGACAAAAATATGCTATATATGTGGAAATGAAGGTTATAAAGGAAGAACCTGCTGTGGAAAATGGAAGCATCCAGTTGACTCGAGGAAAGGGAAATAAGTTCTTTCTGAGGGATCAATTGAATGTTTTAAATGTGGTGTGCATGGTCATTATGAAAACACATGTCCCATGAAGAAGATTTGTTAATGGGATCACCAAGATCATACAAATACTCGTTTACCAATACCTAATTCCATTCAGATTGAGGATGAAGAAACCGACAATGACCAATCAAAGGTATGGATTATTTCTTAACTTTTTTTTTTCTATTTTGGGATCTTAGGATATGATTCATGATTTTGTTTGTAGGAAATAGGTATTTCAGAATAAGTTGGAAATGAATGGTTAATGGATCATGAAGAATGTTGAATGAGTAAGATGTCAACATATAAGGGCTTCAAGAGTTATGGTGAAATTCATAAGAGTATTAAGTGTCTTTTGATGATGGGGTACATTAGAAAACTTTTTATATTATGTGTAACACTGATGTTTAATATATGAAAATTTTATTCAAGGAATAGTTATCTTTTCTTTTGTGGACATAGTTATAAAGAACCATTTGGGATTATATGATCCTTAATTTTGAGGTAATTATGGGTTACTATATGTTATGATTGAAGTGAAAGGCATGAGATAAATTTGAGGTTAAATTATGTTATGGTTATTTTTGATGATTTTATCCCTTTTTGGGGAATGATTTAAGAATTATATAGTTTTGGAAAAAGGACAACAAGCAGACCGTGTGACCACCCGTCGCGTCGGACAAAGCCGCGGGAATCGAACCCACAACCAAAGTGAGATTGGTATTTATCGCCTACCACTGGACTACGTGAAGTCCCTGGTTAGTTTGACTGATTCTTTTTAGTTATATGATTTTATGATTTAAGAGTAAGTTGATTTTGGGTTATTTATGAAAACGATTGACCTATCATGGAGGATATGTGATTAGGTTAATTACTTTTCAATACGAGACTTTAGGAGCAACTGATGTTGTTTGGAGATAAATATTACGATTTAACTTGGAAAACTATGTGACTAAATTCTTCAAATGTTTGGGTTTCAATCTTAGATTGGTTTAATTTGAGGAATTTTATGGAAAAATTGTTTATCGGATGGTCCTCGTTGATCTTTGGGTTTTGTTGGACAAATTTTGGAGATTAAGAATAGATTTTCATTCTAATGGGTTATCCTTTTCTGGGTTATCTGATCCTGTACTAATCTTTTGGGTTTTGGTTTTGGTTAAATTCTAAAGACATGGGAAGTATATAGTTCTCTTTTTTGGTTTAGGTTATTCTCTAGAAGTTGATTATAGTACTCTTAATGTGAACAAGTCTCCCTAAATACTCGTCTTTTGGAAAAAATATGAGTCTGTGTAAGGAATCTAATAAAAGTTGAAAGTCAACATGATAAGTGATTATGTTTCCTTATGAATAAATTCCTAAATAAAAAGTAACTTAAAACAAAAATGTTGTCTATTAACTTTTCCTACTGGGGAATCGAATACCGTTTAACCCATCACAAGTTTGTGATTTTCTCATGGTTAACTTTCTCCTAAAGATGTTTTCTATCACTCTCCATCAGAACATGACCCTATGTTTTCTCCTCCATGTCCATGTTTTCATACATGGAATCCTAGTATGGGTTAACTCGGGTGACCTTTGTACTTATATTTCTTTATTTTAAAGTGATTGTTTTATCGACTCTTCTTCCGATGTGGGACTTTCATGGATGTTTCCAAGCCCAATTTTAAAATTGCGAGGATGCAATTCCCAAAAGGGGGGAAGGATGTAACACCCCAGGTAAATAAAGAATATGACATCTTTATATTTATCCATACTTGTGAATCAAATATTAATATTACTTTAAAGGGGATGCAATGCTCGATGGCGTACCCAATACGCAACAACGAGTTTCTTGGGAATCTTACGTTGCACTCTAATAAAAAAATAATATTATTTTAAATGGCAGTTAACATGTAGCCGTTGTATTGGCAGGAATGGATAGAAATAACTAAAATATGATTATATATGTTTTTTTAAATGTTTTTACATTTATCCAAAGGCTTAAAATACGGAAAGAATTCAATTTTAGGCTTTTATACCCTAATTTTCACTAAAGGTTCACTTATCGCCTTCTGATGGCAAACTGCCATTAAATATAGTTTTGATCACTCTTATACATTCTTTTGGACCAAATAAAACTCTTCTTTAGAATCGGGACATCAAATTTTACTTTGTGTAAATTTTTGGTATTTTTCCGATAAAGTTCTTTTTTTTAATGAATAGTGTAAAATGTTGTATTTTAATTCAAAACCTCTTTTTAATCTAATTTATTTATATGATTAGATTATCATTTGATTTTTTTTAAAGTGAAATTTGAAAATATTTTTACCATTAAATCCAATAGTTGTCATTGGAATTAATTTCACTTTGAAATCGGACTTAAACTAGTGTCAATCTTTTGATACTTATTGTTTCATAAAAACACGCTATTTGCTCTGACAGCGGGAATTAATTATTAAATTAATTAATGTGACTTATATGTTTAGAATTTTGTAAAATAGTCTTCATTTTTGAATTCATAATATCAAATATAGCTTAGGGTGAATTTTTGGTGATTTTCTGAAAAACTTCAATTTTTGATGAATAGTGAAACCACTAAGTGGTACTTATAAAAACTGATTTTCCGTTTAAATGAAATTTTGCCATCATTGTGTTTTGATTTTCAAAAATCCGACATACATGGTTGTCATTAAGAATTAAAATGTGGTTCAATGGGATAAAAATAATTTTTTGGTGAATAGTAACTTATTAAGCTTTTAATCGCGATTAGTGGTAATTAGTGTAGTTTAAGGTAAAAATAATGCTTTAATAAAATGAGATGAGCTTGACAAATGTCCTAACCCTATTGGTTGTGTCATGGCCGACCACGAAAACCCATGGGTCGATTTAGGGGACCCCATGGAGCCACTTGGGTGAGATAATGACTTTAATGCATTTTTTTTAAATAAAGGTGAAAATGACACTAACATAAATTGTTTTACTAAAATTTTTTTTATAAGATGTTATACTAGTCATTTTTTTATTATAAATATTCATTAGAAAGCTAAAAAGATTTCCTACATCATATTATTTATTTTATAATTTTTAGACTTTAAATAAATTAAATTATTTATGACATCATGATGATGCAGCGATGACTTCATTATTTAACAATTTAAATAAAATGGAAAGATAATGTAATATCTAAAACCTACACATGTCCAAAACCGATTAGATGAGAATATTTCGAAGCCTTAACATCGTATCTTAGAAATATATCAATGTGGGACCTTATAAATTCGAAACACTTTTGAAAATAAAATAATAGTTTCATGATTTCCAAAAGTGCCCCTCCTCTCCTCTTATAAAAGGCCCCCACCTCTACCTCATTTCACACACTACTCAAGCCTTTGGATCGGCCATCCCCTGCCCATTTACTCTCTCCACATACCTATTCTCATCTTATAGGATTACCTTTGGGCAGAATCATTTCAAAGGAATCCTTTAGGCTCAAATCAAAATGAGTTACACTTTTAAAGATAATTCATTCTCTCTTGTTCATTTGTTTTATTTTCCTTCTCCAACCCCCAAAAATCTTTTTATTCATATTTTTTTGTAACAACTCCAGTATCTTCAATATACTAGGATGTTATTATAAGAAGTATTCTAGATACAATTACACACACCTACATCTAATGGTTAAAGAACATACGGTTTCCGTGGATGGCGAATTTCTGCCTCACGAAACGATGATTGTTCAACACTCATATAACACCTTCAAAGGTGTCCATTAAGATGTCACTATATTTATATATGATATATAATATGTTTATGTTCTGCTTAAGCTTCTGTATTTTTCATTTGTGGCTTACCTTTATGGCTTCTATTATGGGTATACGCGATATCTTCATTTAAGGAAGTGCGGACTACCACCCCCTCAAAGTGATGTGATTCGTTAATGACTTATGTGGGACGTATAAAGGATGGATTTAAAGTTATTATATATTATTTTATAATGGAATTATAATATACCTCTATATCATTATTATTTATTTCCATTAAAGTATGAGATAGAAATGAATGTAGCGTTCATGCGTACGTACGGCTTACCGTCTCCATGAACGGTGCATTTCATTTCTTACCTCTAAATGATTATGTAATTTTATAAATACATGTATATGATGTATATATATGATATATATTCTATCCAAATTAGGAATGTCATTCTGGATATAAAGAACCTTTGACCACACGAACAACATGTAATTGTAAGAAGTCCATTTTCGACTTAAGAACCAAATATCGACAAAACAAACATTATTAACTTAAATGGTTACATAATGTTTATAACATGACAATAAGTGATATAGAAGGAAGAATGAACTTTAAAAAGGTTATTAATAAAGTAGAAATTAACTCACGTTTATTATTCAGGACGTTAAAGAACGATCGAGTCATGTCGGACCCGAGGTAAGGGATCTTACTCCCTTTTTTTAAGTACACTCTTTTATGTCATTCCGTCTAAAGCTCATCTTTCTTGTTATTAGGATGTTATTTTATATTACTCTTTCTGTAAACATTATGTTGAGGTGATGAGAGACCCTATTTCCTCTCATCAATCCATTTTGGAAGTTTTAAGTGGCTCCGTTAGGCTGCCGAGTTTTCGTAAGAGATTTTTCATCCCACTTTTATTCCCGTGAGATTTATGCTACATTTGCCACAATTTCCTTGGAGTGGTTTATGTACTGGCCACTATTACACTCCTTTTTTAATATAATTCCATTTATGGGTATTTACATATTCATTGTATGAAACTTTTTCAATGGGGTGTACTTTTCGAAAGTTACGCAAGTCGGTAAGGGAACCTTTCACCCTCCTCTTTTTAAAAGACTTCATTTGTTATGTCATTTAATTCACATACTATTATATTGGGATATGTTCTTATATATCCTGATTAATGTAAATTTTATTTCCAAGTGATGAGATCCCCTTTTTATCTCTCATCAACTCATTTTCTGAATTTTTGAAGTGACGCCGTTAGGCTGTCAAATTTTTGCAAGGGAACTTCTTAGCCCAAATTTGATTTTTTGGGATAAACTTGTACTCCTTGAATATGTTGTTCTATGAATATGTGTGAATAACCTCTGGTTGTTTTAAAATTAATATCCACTTATATTTGGTGTATTCGTTTGTCACAGATAATTATGTAATTGATTTACCCTTAAACCAAGGATACCGTCTTTGTAAGGGACTTCGTCTCAATCTCCTTTCATTGAGGCATATTTCGTTTTATACACAACTTTCTTTTATACGGTGTATAAACCCCTTTGACTTTTACTTTTATACAAAAGGAATATTTTTCTACGAAGCGTTTTACAAAATGACAAAAATGAATGTTTCTTTTAACGTACGCGGTGACAACGACCTTTTCCGCCGCCGCGAGTATTATTTGACTTTGGCTTCCTCAACAAGCCATAATGTTTTTAAAATAAAATAAATACCATATAATTTTTTTTGTATTTAGGTATAGAAAATGTTTTTGATAAAGGATTATATTATGTCAATATATTTAAATGATATATTGTGATTGAAATATGGAAATGTTATCATTCCTTTATGTTGGTTTTATGTGTTCTGATTTTATAATGGTACTTGGACATTATGACGGGTGGTGCCGTGAATACCAGGATGGGTGGTTACGTTATAACCTCCAATGCATTGGGTATGGAAGTCGGCCGTATGGCTATTCCATTAATTATGTATGGAAATTGGCCGTATGGCTACTCCATTAAGTGATATGTGTGGGAGTCGACCGTATGGTTATTCCACTTAAGTATGTTTATGTACCAAGTTACCTTTATATATGTTATGTGTTCTTTATATGGGTTTTATGGTAATCCTTTGGTTACAAAAAGGTAAGTAATGATATTTTATTCAGTGAGGAGTTTTTACTACTTCATAAAGGTGAAAATTATTACTTTGATAAAGTATACATGGTTTAATTTTTGTTTTGATAAACTAACAGTTTTTATTCTTTGTGTATCCCTTACTGAGTTTTTATGCTCATCCCATGTTTTTGAAATGTTTTTCACAGGACTTATCATGGAATAGGGTCAAGGATGGGATCAAGGGAAAGTCATGCTACCTAAAACATGAAACTAGACATGTTTCTTTTTAAGAGTTTTTATTTTATGGAAATTTAGTATAAGAGACTACTTTGTAATCTTTTGAGATGTAATAGTTATGTCCCAATTCTCTAAAACTCTAAACCTGAAAAGATCCTCAATGTGAATTATTAATTTAATTCAATTTTAAGTAAGGTTTAAGGCTGGGGCCTTATAGATTTTATAGTGAAAAAGTTAAAAATTGGCTATTATTTTCACGAGTTTTAATATGTAATGGAAAATTATTTCATATTGGAGGAGATAAAATTCATTTTTATTTGAGTATACAAGTTGAAAAAAAATTATGGAATATATGACTTAGTCACCTTGGATAAAATAAAATGAGTGGTTTAATTAAATAGGAGGATATAAGAAATTTTCTATCCTTAAAGAAATTCACACTCACTATTTGAAAAAATATTAAAAGGGTAAGATAGTGAATACCCATAGAATAATAGAATACATCAATTCTAATGTTTGTGGTAACAATAGTAATAATCCAATGGGAATAGATAATTATTTGATCATATTCATTAATTATTTTATCAGAATAATTTGTATTATATTTATTCCATACAAAACCCAAGCTATGAGTATGTTTAAAAGTTTCATGAGAGTAATTGAAAAATAAATAGGTTACACTCTAAAATGGATAATATATGATAATAGAAGTGAGTATAGAAAAAAAATAATTCACATAAAATCATGAAAAACATATTATAAGGCATGATTTAAAAACATCACAAACTACATAATAAAATTTAATCGCTAAAAGGATGAGTTGGAGTCTTATTGATATGTCTATAACAATGCTGAATGAGTGAAAAATTAACTAATTTGTAGATAAAATCTATTATAACAAATAGAATCATTAAATAATTGATTTTATTGAAATTGAACTCAAAAAATAATTCCATATAAAATGTAGTTCAAGAAGGAATAGAATCTAAAAAACTATATATTTTATGAAGACCATGCTTAATCAATAATAATTGTAAAAGTGATATAAAATATAATGAGAAAAATGAAGATGAAATTATAAATTTCTATAAACCAAATAGAGTATCCAATTGGTTCTAAAATAATTAGACAGAGAATCCTGATGACTATAATAATATTAATGTTAATGAAAATGAAAATGATCTGAAAAAATTCATCATAGATGATGGTGAGGCTGGTGAAATAAAAACTAAACATGCTGTATAGATTAAAGTAAATAAAAAAATTCATTATAATGATATATTTTATGTAGATTATATTTCTTATATTAAAAACATAATGAAAAAAAGAACAAATTATTGAATAAGAAAACATTTTGATTTTGAGAACATCATTAGAGATCCAAATGAAGGGGTGAAAAAAGAAGAAAAATAAATAAACTAGTTATAGTAATATTATTTCAATGATTGACCAGAAAATTGTTAATGAATCATTATAACACAAGTAATGTATTAAAAATACATATTAAGAGTTGAATCAAATTTAAAATAATGAGGCATGAAATTTTATACCCAATCCTAAATAGAAAAGCATCATCATGACAAAACTTGTTAAAAAAGATAATTGAGAAATTGAATGTTTCTATAAAATATTTATACTGAATTTCAAGTGATATTATAAAAGTGAATGAATATACATAAATGAAAACATTTTTACTATATCCATACATGATTAGAGAAATTTTTTTATTGCAATTATAGATAAAGAAACTATAAAATTCATTTAATGGATGTAAGATTCCCATTATCAAATGGTGAACCAAATAAGTAGGTGTACATTTAGAAAATATAGGTTTATATTCTTGATAAATATTGTGGTAAGGTAAATAAATTGAGAAATAATCACTATAGAATAACATATGATATATGATCTTTGTAATTAATGCTGAATGAGTATTTGAAGAGCATGAAATTCAATTAATGGAAAGTATAAAACAAACTACATGTGAGGAAGATTAAAACTACATCACTCATCAATATTTCATATGTTATTGAAATTATATTTCATAGTGATGAAGAAACATTGTGTAAATATTATTCCACAAAAAAAATAGATTTTAGTTATCCTTTCCTGATTAGATGGCTTGTTTCATGGGATTACTAATTACCCAATCCATTTGTCATGTTTTTATATCTCAATAAGATTATTCCAAGGATCTATTGAAATTTTATGGAATATAAGAATAAATTAGTTATTATAAACAAATTTTAGTATGGAAAACATTGTCTTAGGGTAATGAAGGATAATCATTAAATAAGAAAGAATTAAAGAAATTGAAAGGCAGACACTTGTACTTAATTTCCTCAAGGATGAATTTTTCAGGTTCTATCACAAATTGTGTTAGGTTTTAATATAATAAAAAAGAGTGTCAATTTATGAAAGCCAAGGGGATTTTTATGTATATCAATAATCTAATTAATTGTGGTTTATTTCATCTGAAAAAAGGATTGATGAAACTATATGGATTTATAGATATTGGTTTGGTTGTTGATATTGATGATCGTAGGTCTAAATCAAGAGAATAATTATTCATTATTAAAAGTTTTTTATATGAAATAATAGTTATAAATAATATGATAATTTTACTACCATTGAGATAGAGTATGTTGCTACATCTCAAGTAGACACACAAATGAAATGGATAAAAACTCAATTTGTATATGTGCATGTTATTTTTTTTGTAGCAACTGTCTATTGGATGTGAAGATCAAATGTAAATGAATTTTTGGAAGTATCCACTACAACATTAAAATAAAATAATATATATATAAAATCTCATTTATTAAAGGATAATGTGGTGGAAATAACTTTTAATATATATATATATATACTTTTCCTTGCAAAGAGTAAGTTAATTTTGTTCCCACAAAACCTCTATCAGATAAGAATTCTGAGAATATATGACATCAGATGCATGCACCACCTAGTTCCAAATATTATTGAGGTATTTTTATAATACATCCCCCAAAATTTTAATATATTCATTATTTTATATAAATAGAAATATATAATTTTAATTGGGAGAAAAATTTTTGTTCATAAATCTTTTGAATCTATTTGTTGATATGAGTATAGGGAATAGATTGAAAATTTCTGTAAGGCTTCCCTAAATGTTTACATTATTAGATGATATCAAATGAATAAATTGATTATTGAAAAAATTATTTTTGTTAATATATTTTATTTTATATACCATGATATCTCACATATACTAAGAGTTTCTGATTTAGGACACAATGATTTGAGAATAAATTGAATCCCACTTTTATATAGAAATTCTTTCTTGTTATTAAATATGGTGGAGGAAAAAATAATTTTCATTCTAGTTCATGAGTATTTCAAAAATCATATGGATTTCATAGGTGTATGTACTAATATAGGTGTGAAAATTGATTAAGTTGAAATGATGAGGAGTATTCAAATAAAATCAAATTTGGAGATTTTTATTCTCATAGATGATGATGGTATATTTATTATCATTACATACATGAGGTTCAAACCATTTGGAAGTATCTTTTATAAGGAATTAATTATTCAATTTGATATATTTGGTTGTTTGCAGAATATATTTCAAGAAAGGAGTAACTTGGAGTTGGATAGAGCTTGTTTAGAGAAGGGGGTCATAACCATAGGTGTTTTGGAATGATTTATTCTGCAGTAGTTCTGTTTTTTCTAAGATATCAGGAAAATATATGTGTTTTAAAGATCATGTAATTATTTTAAATCCCTACAAAAATGGAATGGTTATTTATACAGAATCATAATAATTTACATATAGAAAACCAAAAAGTTAGGTTTTTGAGGTGATTTATGGTTGTTGTATTTCGTGATAAACAAAAAAATATAAAACAAAATGATAAGAATGAAAGAAGGAATTTTGTAATACTTTTTAAAGAAGTAACACATGAAGAAAAATAGTTCTTATAGTATAAATAATAATTTAGTTTATGATTCTTGGGGGATGGAATGAACTAGGGAATATTCATTGTGTAAGACGTAGAGGAATACATGGGAAATTTTAAATGTTTCTATAAGAAATTGTAATATTCAAATTGAAATATTGAATTTCATGGTGGTTATTGTGTATGAATAACTAAAAAAATGAGTTAGAGAGTTCCTATTACATAGAGAAAATTACATTAAATTGTGATTTTTTCAAGAGTTGTGGTTGAAACAAAATTTCATGATTGGAGAATTATATGTAGAATGAATTTCAAGTTTAGAGGATCAATGTCATGGTATTAAGTGTGTTATACAAACCATTTCTGGATGAGATTCAATTTTGTTTAAAAATTAATATTTATGAAAATAATGCGAGTATGAAGCTTTTAATGCATTTGAACTTAGATCCGGTCAATGAACAACCATAAAAACAATAATTTTGACCGAAGGATATTCCACGTAAGACAAATTTTTAATAAAGTAATAATGAATTAAATTGGAAGATAAAATTGGATGATTCATTTTGAGTTTTTTGAATTTAGATTGATTTTACTAGTCATATTTCCCCACAAATAAACTGGGACACATATAGTTATTATAGAACATGTTTATTTGAGTGATTATCAAAACCATTAAATTATGGTCTTAGAGTTTGAGAAAAAAAATGTAATTTGGAATTAGTTGGGATTTATAGTGAGGGAGGAAATAGAGAGGAGTCGGTTGTGAAATAAAGTATGAAGGTAAAATTTTACTAGTTTGGTGGGCACTTAATCATCCCTTATATATC
This sequence comes from Viscum album, assembly GCA_963277665.1. NCBI lineage: Eukaryota > Viridiplantae > Streptophyta > Magnoliopsida > Santalales > Viscaceae > Viscum > Viscum album. The sequence goes on from OY728127.1 coordinate 280,889,130, forward strand.
ATTCTTCATGAATAATTTTCATTGTTCATTATTATTAAAAAATTTATTCCTATTAGACTGATTGATTCAATCACTATATAGGGTTCATAAACATTCCATTCATACCGGTTTTATCTTGATAACATTTGAGAAACCATGTGTTATGGGATAAAAATGAAAATAAAAAAGTATTATCTCACACATTGTGAGTAAAACATGTCAAAATATGGTATCATTCTCATTTATTTCATAAATCAAATGATATAGAGAGATCATTTCCTTACCAACACAAGTGTAATTATTATTGAATAAAAAACATTTCAACAATGATTCACCCCTCTATCAGTGTTGATCACTCATTTATGTGATCCTAACACTGTTCACAAATTTAATATCTCATTTTTTATAACTTATTTCTAATAAGTTTAATATATAATTAATTATATTTTTTGATTTTGGAGGTGCGGACACAAAATAACAAGAAAAAATAACGAAGTTAAACCTTCCAATCAGGGAGGATAACCCTATGAAAATTTTAAGGCAGGTTATTGAAAATTATTAATTTCAATTTTCATATGTTAGTAGAGTATAAACATAAATATATTTGTGGGTTAGTTTATAAAAAGATATATAAAAATCTATGAATTTAGATGCGTGTTATAAAATTTTATATTTATATTGAATTTTTAAGGTATGGGATATCTTTAAAAGTATAATTTACATATTTTTTGAGGTTTCATGTTTTTTTATATTAAAAAGGTTAATATAATAAGTGGAAATATAACATTGAAATCCTACCACTACAAATTGTTACACTCATTAGGTACCCAATGATCCTGGTGGATTTAGTGATCCCAGGATATCCATTAGATGGTTAACAGACAAAAAACGGTATGTTTTTGGTCCATAAATATGTTTTTAGATTTTTTTTACTTCATTATAATTTTAATGTAAAATATTGTAACTCCCTATATATTCTCAAACTAGGACACCCAACGACCCCCATTTCCCATTTCTCTATATACCTTCTCCACTTCCCAGACATTCGATAGGCCATCTAATACCTAATCATTCATCAAGCTATAGAGAAGAGGTTTATGGTAAATTCAAAAATATTCCCTTTATAATTTGTCACTTTTTTTATTACCTCACTAATATTCAAGCATAAATCCTTAAATATGTCATTTTTAATATATTCTTAAAATTTTGATGAATGAGGATAAACTGAGCTTTGATATGAGAGGGGAAAATTCTGGTTTCTATAATATTGGTTGTAATATGAATATAAAACCATATATATAATATTTTTGTGATATTTTGTGTGTGTTCATGGGGTTTTGGGTTTGGGTTTCATAAATTTGAACCGATAGGGTTATGATCTATGTGTTTGTTGGTGGAATTTTCAGTTAAGGAATCACCATGACATTATGGCTTATACAACATCATGGTCTTCCTTAGGTTACATATGACACGGTGAGTGTCACTATTCCACAGGGTACTTTCATTGGATTATCATGATATGAGACATCATACAAGGTTCCTAATTCTATTTATCTAAATGAATTCATGTTCATTAATTCATCATATAATAATTGATTTGTGGAGTTTAATCATTTGAAAAAATCAATAAAATGTTAAAAAAAATCAATAAGATTGAGTTGAATGTTTTAGGATTTGAAACATTTTGAGTGTTTATAAAATTTGTGATCAATAAGGCTAACCATTTTAGGTCCTAAATGGTCTATATTAATAAATCCATTACTCATGTGATGTGTTTCATTTCGATAGTGCTCATAATCCTATTAGAACTCCATAAACTATGAAACTAATCAAGATATTTCTCCACATTATTCATTAAACTAAAGGTTATATAAGATTTTATATAAATGGAGGTCCTAAAAAAGAATAAAGTGACTAAAATGATTCATGGATACCTATAGAGGAAGGTTTATTTTAGATTCCTCTCAAGAATCCCAATCAAATGCTTGTGAAAAGCTTCGACATGTTTGATCGATAGGTTTAAGATACATCAATATTAATCTCTATTTATATTTATTCCAAATATATAGATATAATATAGGATTAATGGTATTTTGGATTCCTTATACCATTGTTTATAGGATGTTAGAAATTTATCTGGAACCCTTTAGTGGTATAAAATCCAATCTACCCATTTTTTGGATTTTATTTTGAATGGATGACAAAAACATGGAAAATATTTTTTCTAGGTTCCACCACATAGAAAAAGAAAAAATACCTATTTATATTCCTGATAATTCATGACCATAATATGTTATTTCTAAAAACGCGTATTTACAAACATGATGTTAAAATACTAGGAAATTTTTCCAGAAAAATACTCATTTTGAGAATCAAAATAATATTAGGGAAAATATAGAATCATAGGATCATTCTTCTCACTGTTATCTTAGGGTTTCTATGTCAATAATGATACCCACATTGGTTAATGACCCTGAAAAATACCTAGATGTTTTGTAATTATAATATCATACCCAAAATGGTATTGTCTTCAAAATGGTATGGTAAATTAGAATGCTTGAAATTCATTATCCAACCTAAAATTCTGTCCAAAATAGCTAAACAAATGTTCATTGTTCATGGTGTTTTAGAAGGACCAAAATTATATGTATTACATTTTTATACCATTTGGGAAATGATTTTTTTTAAAAAAATTATTAATATCCTTCCATAACCGAAGCCCTCTGGGTCTATACCAAATTTGGGGGTGTGGAGGAGTTGGAGGGGGGGGGGGGGGTAAATCGTACCAAAAATGATTTGATACATTTCATCATGGTTTTAAATAGACCGACATAGTTTTGAAATTTATAAAGTTTTTATAAATGAAATATGGTAAAAATTAAGTGAATATATTGATATATGAATAGTTTATAAATGATAATATAAAATTTTTATATTATTTATATATTTGTAAAATTTATTTTAACTATTCCAAAAGGAATTTTGGATATTGAGATGATTAATTTATTAAATAAAATAAAACATGAGATATTTATTTTATATAAATTTTTTACATAATTATTAAATATTTATTATTTAATAATAAAAGTGTTTATAAAATATCTCACAATTTGAATATGATGGGGTTCATATAAAAACCATGTAAAGGATATTATAAAATTTTCATATTGGGTAAATGTCTATAATTTTTTTATTTATTAATTATTTGTAATATTTTAATCTCATGAATAATTTGATGAATTATATTTATTCAAAGATATAATGTGTTATATTATGAATTATGATGAATTATTTAGTTTAATGTATTAAATTCATTTTCTAAATTGTCTTATATACACATAAAGGGATTCATGAGAAGTATGAAAATGGATTTAGATTTCATTAACCGTGAACTTTTCTAATATTGGATATGATATTGAATTTAAAGGTTGATTATAGTTTATACATATTATTTGTAATAATTATGATGAAATTAACATCTATGTTGAGTAAATTATCCATGGATATTAATACTTTTAGCAAGAATACTCACTGTCATGGAGGATTATGTCTTGTATAGAAAGGTATAGGCTTACTATATGTCACTCCGAGACTTATCTTATGAGTATTATTGATTTCATATGGCTCTAAACAATTACATGAAAGGTATTCATATACCTTATGCATGGGATAAATATTTTATGTATGAATATATTTGGATTTTAAATTGGGTCAATAACACAAGTTATTATTAGTGATAAGTATTACTCTTCAATATAGTTTGACATTTTTGATTTGATATAAGAAATATGACTGAAAAATAAATAGTTAGAATGATGAATATATAAATATAATAACATGAGATATTATGGTGAGATAATAACTTCTCTCAAAAAGCACCATGTGTTAGATTACATCTAAATAAAATATAAGTGAAGACCATGATTATTGAATAGGGTAGGTTCCACTAAAGTATAGTGCCAGTGGATTATCTTGTATAAGGAATGATGAGAATAGACATACCTAAGAGTTAGGTAACTGAATAACTGTATGATATTTTGGTTAATCATAACTAGTAAACCCTTAGGATAGATTCCAAAGGAATAAAGTTGAGTTTATCCATTTGATGGATTGTAAAATATTTTTCCACATAACCATCCAAGAATTGTATATTTTATAATTGGTATAATAACTTACCTAAAAAAGTAATTAGTGAGAGGAAAAGTAATGAGGACTCACTACTTAGTGAAATATATATATATCTTAATAATATGGAACATGATAATTTTAAAAGTGATAATCATTTTAGTGGGATAAAATTTAATAAATATTCTTATTAAATGTATGTAAATCATGATAATAATATGACAATATATTTTATTATAGATTATGGAATCATCATCACCAAAATTAACATTGAGATTAATGTAAATGAAATAATAAGATTAATATAATCAAATTCTTTGATTAGTGTGTAAATTTAAGAATTTAAACTTATATGTTTTAGAGAAGATCCTTCTAATGAAATAAAATATTCAAAATTATTTAACACCTGAATCACGATTCATATGAGAATAATAGAATGTTTCAGTTACAATTTAATATTAATTGGATGGAAAATAACATAAATAAATTTAGTGCCCTCTCTTAGACTCAAAATTATTGAAAATGACTTGGAGAGATTAGAGTTTTCCATAAGTCTTGGTCTTGCAATATATTAATGATATTATAATTTATTTAAATGTTATGATAATGTGAGAGTGTTCACGAAACTTCTACACAATTTTTCAATGTTTTTATGATTGCGAAACTAGGGGTTGTGGGGTCTTGGTTCTGATGATGTGTTTTTATTACAACTGGGAAAAAGTTCAAATTGGATGTTGAGAAGTTAGTTAAAAAAGTTTAACCATAGTTATTCAAATAGTTATCTTAGTTTGTTTAATTCTAAATGTATTTTTCAATAAAAAAGTAAAATATCTCCATAGGGAATAATTTTCTAGAATACGAGAAGTTTGATATACTATATGGAATTTAAATGTCTTGCACTAGTGTTATAAAAATAAATTATTTTATTTTAATTGGTATAAGAGAAAAAATATATATTTCAAATTTATTTAAAGTATATAGGAGTTCAAAATCAAAGAAATAATTGATATATCTTATAGTATGTATTCAAATGATTAAAATGGTCATTGAATCAAATAATGGAATGAATAGTAATTTATCACTTTTAATTGGATCTAAATAAAATATGTTTTTCTTCAAATAATTTCTCTCATATGATAAGATAAGTTACATTGTAAAAAATATTTGGCATAAAAATGTGAAATTTATACACATGATTTATGACTCATTAGAAGATTTTTATCCCAGAAGAAGATATTTACCTATATTTTTGTTAAAATAATAGAGATATGATACCACCAGAATTAGTAGAATATTTTAAAGAATAAAATCTTATTTTTAGTATTTTTCATAAAAATATATAGAAGTAAAATTATATATGGTGGATAATAGTTTCTTAAATATCCCTACTACTGAAAATGAGTGTTATTTCCAACACATAAAGAAGTTTTTGTATATTATCATGGTATTATGAAGAAAAATTATTTTCTAAGAAACCAGTGGGAGTATGTATTTGTCTTAGATATGTTTAGTGTTAATGAAAAAATGATAATCACATTCAATTATCAAAGTTAATTTAAATTAATATCCTAAAATATTAAATGATATAATGGTAAGGAGAAATATAAAGGGTTAAATTTAGTTTCCATACCAAAGTGAAAATCTATTTTATATCCTAAAAGTGTGTATAATGCATTTTAAAATAAAACTGTAAAAAGTTAAATTTATTTTAAAAATTATCACTAATAAATGTTTTATGTAAAGGTTATCATAACGGTGATGATAATGAAATTATAAATAGTAATAATAAGACAAAAATTAATTATTAATATTGTGACATTTGATGTTGATATGTATAGGGGTTTGAATACCTATTCAAGGAGATAAAATCTAGAAACATGATTCTCAAGTATAACCATTATTCCAAATTGATTTATTTGTATATGTTAATCACTAAAAGTTTTTAGTGGGAATAATTTATTTGATGATCACATAGATATGTGACATGAATAATATAGAGATATAATGACTTAAACAAAACTGAAAAAGTGTAGCAGACATAAAGATGATTTGGTAGTCTGTTATACATGATATGTTATATCAGAAATTATGTATGGTTTTGGAAATATAATTAAATACCATAAGAATATAATATATATCGTGTTATATTAAACTCAATATCTACTTTATCATTATTTATTGTAATATTCACATATATATATATATAAATATTCGTAGTGGGGGAATGATAGTTGTCCTCTTAAAGTACGACTTTGTGTTATCCCTAACCGATTCTCGACCTGGAGTATTATAAATTGTAAATTATGTTAAGGTTTGTGTGAGTGGGATTTAATATTGAGATACATAATATACTCATGAGGAATGAAACATCATTTTTTATTGGATAACCCCAAAAATATATACCACGTGGAGTGTCATACACTATATATTTTTTATACCAGTGGTGTATGTTTCATATTCTATCCCAATACCTGAGGTTTCAGAGATACCTAGAATGATAAAATTTATATTTTGACTCCATTCTTATTCTAGACTTGGGGTTCAGCTAATCAGGGGTGTTTTTGTACATTTATAATCAATAATTTGGTTCTAGCTTAGCGATTATTTTATTTTTCCTCTTATAGGATGACTACAACATTTGGTCCTCAATTGAGATAGAATAGGGAAGTATATGACCATACATATATGATATATATTTTAATATTATCTATATTAGTGAGGGGAATATAATGTTATCATTCACTTGGATGAATGACATGTGACACATTCATCAACAAGGATAGTATACACTCAAATAATCAAGAACATATGAGTAGCATAATGTGATTGACATACTCTCTGTCCATGGATTATAGATTGTTAAAAAAAAGTATTATATGATTGTGAATACATAAATATTATGAAAATTGTGGAGGCAAGAATAACGATACATGTGTTTGATAGAGATCATGCATGATCCCTCTATATCCTAAGTTGCATTAGTGATTTTCACGTGGATTCTCTTTGATGAAATTTATGAATTTATGAATTTATATATTATTAATTCTAAAAATGACTATTGGGCCAATATCCATGGGTTTTAAAATTAAGAGAATATTTATAAAAAAGTTAGAGCAAAAGAAAAAGTGTTTCATAGGAAATCTGGAAGAAGTTACAGATGGATTTTCATATGGTATTATAGATGATGTGATAAATGGTGAATCGTTGATGACTTAACCAATGTTTTTTGAGAGATATTTAATAGTAGTTTTGGATATGGTTTCAAGAGTTATTGAATATGGTGTAACATAAGGTGAATGAGTGACAATTCTATGAGGTTTCAGTGAAAATGAGAGATTGTTGGAATATTGCACCAAAGACACCACTATGACAAAGTAGTTTAAACCACATTTTGGTCTACGTTAGGTTACACCATGACATCTTGAGTGTCACTTTATTGTATTATACATGCATGAGATATTTTTGATAATGTTATTTCATGATGGATTCCTTATTCTATTTCTCCAAATGAGATCTTGTTTGATCATTCACCATTAAATGATGGATTTTTAAGTCTAAGCATCTAATATAATTATTCTATCCTTAAAAAATTATCAATGAGATTGATAAAAAAACATTATGCATTAAAAATCATGTGATTTTGTGAAAATAAAAAACAATATAGGCTGAATATTTATGGTTGTTTAGGGATTATATAAATCTGTTCACTAATCAAATGATATGTTGAATTTCAATAGTGTTGATACTCTTGTTAGAAATATACAAATCAAGGTGATCATAAAGCTCATACTTCTCTCTATTCTTTAAACATAGGGTTCAAGGAGAACATGGGTAAATAATGGTCATACCTGAGCATCATTTGATTCCCATGAAATATTTATACCTCCGAAGGAAGGATTATTTTAAATTATTATCAATAATATGGTTCGAACACTTTTGAAAATATTTGATAGGATGGATCAATAGATGTATGTTACATCATAATTATTCTTAATTTATATTTATTCTAAACATATAGATATATTTTATGTTTAATTTTTCTTAATGTTATTCTTTAACTGAATTTATCATGTTATACATCCCTCTAAAACCATTTATTAAGTTGGGTAAATTATCCAAAGATTGGAAATAGTGTTATGATTTTTTATTGGAGATATTATGATCTCCCTATGACTAATTGAACAAGGAAATATAGTACTATGTATATGCGATCAGCCCCCAAGGGGTATTTTGGATTCAGATAATATATAAAAATCATAGGTTGGGTCCATGTTGTCTATTATGAGAGTTCTTCCAAGTTTAATCCATGAAAATATTTGGTAAGGTAACTAATTATCTTATGGGTTGTTATATATATTATTTTATGGTTTTATTAGATTCTTAGATTTTTTATTCAGAGGGATAATTATTTTTATGATTTTTGGAAATTTATGAGGTGTTCAAATTAGGGTGGATTAGTAGGTAATGTGTTCCAATGGATTCATATTGAGGTCACCATCAATGGTTGAGTGAGAGAGTGGGATTCTTACTATTTAAATTCCATATAAAGGGGGGTTATTCTTTAATCAAGGAATTAGTATTTAGGTAAATCCAAGGATGTCCGGGAGAGAATAAGAGTTCACATTACATAAGGTGGATTATCAGGGGGGTTGGTGATGAATTATTATATATTATTAAATATATAGTTGGGTTTGGGAATTTTATTTGAGATATCATTACTACTATATAATTGGTAAGGAATGGTTAGAATTGAATGTTATTGTTTAGATTGTCTCTCAAAACAAAGTTATTATGGATTGTGGTTTTTATAATCACCTTGGTGCTGAGGATAATGAGTAGGCATATTATAAAAGACCCTAGTTTGGTCTAAGTGAACTATATGGGATGATTTTCCATGGTTATGTTGTAAAAAATAATTGGTTTAGCTTTAGATGATTTGAAAGTTGATAAATGATATGGTTGTTAGATCCCATTCACCATAGTGAGTGATAAGTTGTTTTATTGGTAAATAGGGATATATAGACATGAATAAATGTGAGGTTTTGAATCATGATATGGATTATATGGTTAGTCAGATTCTTGATAAGGTCTAGACTTGGTCTGTGTATTCCATATCTTTCTATATTTTTTATATTGGTTATTTTAACAAAACATGCTCGTAATTTGATTATTATTTAATTATAGAAGTTATAAGTCTTTGATATAGGTGTTGTTGTAATCCATGCCCTATATATTTTTTCCTGAGAATTTATTAAGTGACAGTGAAGGTGTAGGTTTGAATCAATATTTCCAAAGAATCTATTTGATTATCATTAAGGATGAGGTAGGACACAATCATTATTGATAATTTCTAAGAATCTAATTATGAATGAGTATGAACGTGTTCTTTCCTAAGAATCCCTCATATGTACATCATAATGGAGGTCATCCTTGTTCATTCCCAAGAATATCTCATATTCATATTATAAATTTGATTGGGAATTCATTCTTCAGAATCCCTTTGTTTTTTATCATGACCTAGGTCAAAATGTTTACCAGTGATGACACATATGCACATGATAACTAAGGTCACACACCCTTTCCCTTAGAATAATATGATACTCATTAATATTAAATTCTAATGTATAGATTAAAGGTCCATAAAAATTTTAATTTCCAAATCATTGGTTTCGTTTGAAGGATGTTTGATTATATATGGATTATTAAATGATTATTATATTTTTTTGATTAGTTATTCATAAAAACAGGAGAATTCAGGGAAGTGTGGGTGTTGTGGATGCCTAGTTAGCATATGATTACCTAACATGATTACTTGCATATTGATTGTTACTGCTAGATTTACATGGGTATATACTAGAATATAATGTATTAAATTAGGGTCCCTGGTGGTGGTGTCCTATTGATATTTAATTTCACTCACTATTTGTACATCACCATGGATATATAACACAAAAGACTGGACATATATTTTATTGGTAATTGGGATGGAGCTGCTTGATGGGGTTTGGAGATGAGAATGAGGTACGAAACAATACTTTTTAGTAGGGCTTCCTCTATATTTCTATTTTGTTTATTTATATTCTATATAAGGTCAGGCTAATGGGTAATCCCTTATGTTATATTTTATGTTGTACCGGTATAATTATTTTTTATAACATGCTATTATTTTCATTTTATGGTTTCTTGTATTTTTAATTTTATATTCTTAAATTGATATTGTATTATAGATTATATGTAATTTACTTATTTAGTATTACTTATCATGATATCAATGGTGTAGTCTTCCCAACATTGGTTGTAGTCCATAACAACTAGTTGGGAACCTCTAGATTATAAAGAGGTGTTCTTGAAGATAGATAGAACCACCGACTGAGTTAATTCTTGAGTAACCCAATATAGGGATGTCCTAAGTGGAATTAAAGTAATTAATTATTATATACTATGATTTGTGCATATAAAATATGGAAATATGAATGATTAGATCATAGAATGGACATTGGGATTAGGTATCATGAACACATATTGGGTTAAAATTAAAAGTTACCCAGTTGGTGGGATTAAAATTATTGTTTTTTCATTATATTTTTAATTTTGTTAAAGTATGATGTTATGATTATTTATTTATGGATTTAATCACAGACTATAGTTGAAATAGGCATATGTAATTGTATTAAACTTGAAAAATGGGGTTACTTTAACCAAGCATGACAACTTGGGTTTTTAATACATTTTATAAAAGGGTTTCTATTAATTAAAATATAGAAAATAAGTTATTTATGTTTTTATTGCATATCACATTGGGGGTTCACTATGGGAGAAGGGGATTTTGCAAAGGGATTTGTTTCCCATTGATAGTAGTAATTATTGATTTACTATTTGCGATGGTAAAGGAATCCCATCGCAAATAGTTCTTATTAAAAAATTGTTTTCAATGGGAATGTTTTCCCATCGTAAATACCTTTGGTGTGACCTGCGTGCCAAACCGCGGGGAAGGTATTTGCGATGAGAATAGACTCTCATTGTAAATCCCTTCAGATATTATTGTTTATTTGTGATAGGAATTAATTTGGGTCATAAAACATTATTGACAGAAGATTTTTTTTGTTGGGACTTGTTCAAAAAATCTTTTTTATCACTAACATGCTTATTAATGGTGTGTACTAATTGTGATAGGACTTGTCACAACTAATACTTTTTGCGAAGGCTTGAACCTCACAAATAGTCTCATCACTAATTATCTAACCAATAACACCCATCCATTTTTTTCATTCTCTTCTCTTTTGAACACTCCTCTTATTTTACATAAAATTTTAAATGTTTTAAATTTAATTAGGAAAGAAAATTTTGACTTTACATCTCACAAAAGGCCAAGTTTATAGTAATTAATTAATTTTTTTTTCTAATTAAATTAATTTATATTATATTAGTAATCATTATTATTAATTAGAAGTAATTAGTTTTATTTATAAATACATAGTTTTGTTTTTCACTAATTAGTTTTAAGTCGCATAAATTATTTTCAATTAGATGTATTTAGTTATAATTATCAATAACGATTTTTATTAGAAATATTGAGTTTAAATTGTATTAATTAGTTATAATTATTAGTATATAATTTTAATGATTAGTAATTAATGGTAATTATTAGAATTTATAGGTAATTAATTGAAATTAACAGTAATTTTTAGAAATTAGCGATAAATAGTATAAAAACCCGGTAATTAGTAAAAATTAGCGGTAACAAGCAGGAAATAGAAAAACTTATAGAAACTAGTGGGAATTAATAAATCATAGTATTAATCTATAGATATTAGTAATAAATAATAATATTTTTTAATGTATATTGTATTAGTTAATAGTAATTAGTAACTATTATTATTTTTAATTAATATTAATTTTTAATAATTAATGGAAAATATTAATAATTTTCAAAGAATTAGTAAGAATATACAGTAATGAGTAAATATTAGAGATAATCAATAAAATTCTGCAATAATTATTGTAAATGATAAATAATTATTAACAATGAGTGGTAATTATTAAAAATCAGTGGTAATTATTAGAAATCATTTGTATTTGTTAGAAATTAGAGATAATTATTAATTATTAGCAATAATTAGTAAAAATTGGAAATAATTACTATAGATTAATGGTAATAAATAAAAAATAATGGTAACTAAAAACATTTAGCTATATTTAGTAATAATTAGTGGTAATTAGTAAAAAATAGCGATACTTAGAGGCAATTAAATAAAATTTGAAGTAATTAATAAAAAATACTAGTAATTACTAAAAAATATCAATAATTAGCAGCACATCATAAAAATTAGGGGTAATTAGAAAATATTAACATTAATTTGTAAAAATTAGTGGTTACTAGTAACAATTAGCGATAACTAGTAAAAAGTAATGGTAATTACAAAAAATTAGCGGTAATTGCTAATAATTAGTTGAACTTAGTGAAATTAATGGTAATTAGCTGTACTTAGTTAAAATTAACAGAACATAGTATAAATTAGAAACATTTAGTAAATTTAAGCTCCACTTTGTAGAAAAAAGTTTCATTTCATAAAAATCATTGGGACATAGTAAAAATTACGGGCACTTTGTAAAAATTAATGGTAATTAAAAAAAATTAGAAGCAATTTGTAATAATTATTAATAATTAGTTATAATTGGTGGAAACGTGTAAAATTAGAGGCAAGTAGTAATAAATAACAATAATTGGTAATATGTAGTAGTAATTAGTAATTATTATTAGTAATTAGTAATAATTAGCAATAATTAGTAAAATTTGTAGTAATTACTAAAAATTAGTGGTCATTATAAAAATTGGTGGTACATAATATAAACTTGTGACAATTAGCGGTAATTACATAAAATTAGCAGTAAATACATAAAATTAGAGGTAATTACATAATGTTACTAGTAATTAGTAATAATTTACAATAAATAGTAATAATTCATGGTAATTAGCTGTGATTAATAAAAACGTGTTATTAGTAAAAATTATTTATAATTAGTTAAAATTACCTATAATTAATGGTAATTAAAAATAATTAATAAAAATGAGATGTAATTAGTAAAAAATAGTGGTGAATAGATAAAATTGAAAATATTTACCCGTAAATTATAATTTTTTAGTTTTTACCATTTTAGATCACCTTTTTCGTATATGAAATTAATCAGAAACATTTTTTAGGGAAATATTAGACTTGAAAGTCGACATAATTAATTATTACATGATTGTGACAGGATAAATCATTGCAAGAATCCAACCAGTTTTTGTATAAATCTAGTATATCTTGAGGGGGATAAAGCTTTTCTATCTTTTGCATCATCAAAACTAGAATTTATTTAGAAGGGGAAATTAAGATCCCATGTAAGAAATTTGATCTAATGAGGTTTGAAACATTTGAAAATGGTTGTTTTCATTAAAAGCATTTTTTTTTGAAAATATTATGTTTTTTGGTATAGACATTGTGAATACAGTTTCAGAGAATATATTAATAATTTTGTTCTAGATCCATCATGATTTAAAACATTAGTACATGATTTTGTTGGTTTTATTTTCAAAAAAATGAAACTCATAATGATATTGATTTCACTCTGGGGTTAGGACCATCTTAATTTTAGGATTTGCAGATGTCTGTTGTGGATGCCTTGTATCTTGGTTATAAGATAAAAAAATTTGAAGCAGTTTCAAAATTTATAGATATTAAATCAGATAATGGAATGTCAAATAAACATTTTGAGCAGATATTCTATTTGGATAAATCACTATAACTTGAATGAAATCTATTTCATAATAATTTTAATGAGATAAATATGTTGTTTCATAATTTTGATCTTAGTTATCAAAAGATTCATGCATGTTAAAAGGATTACATATTATATTATGGTGGATGCTGGTCATTAGTTAGTTTTCCTTCATGTGTAAAATCTAGGTACAAAGAGGCACAATAAGGGAAGTCTGAATGGAATCTTATTAAACAGTAGAGTTATTTCACAATTACAGCATGATTGATGTGTTTATTTATGTCTCAAAACTCAACATCATTGATTTCATGGTCGAAATGAAATATCTTAATAGTTAAAATATCAAATTCTCATTGTGATGGGGATTCATAGAAACATTTTGACCATGTACATCCTTATTTTTTATAGAATCCTATAATGTATGATTGGGTCTTTCTACTGAAGGTTTTTATCCATTTGGTTTTTACGGTAGCCAATATTCTTGTTGTCCTATATTTAAACCTATGTACAACATACCTCTTTTTTAATTTTGATGAGTGATCCGTATATATTTTTTAACATTATTAATTATAGGAATTCCAAACAAGAATATCAGTGTTTATTTAAATCCATTGATTGATGAGATAAATTTATTGTGATACAATGGTGTTAATATATATGATGTTGTTACAAAATAGAATTTCCCAATTAAAAATGCATTAATGTGGAAAATTAGTGAATTCCTAGCACATGACATGTTATCTGGATAGAGTACACATGACCAAAATCATGTACGCACATTATGAGTGATGGTAATGTTTTTATGGTTTTCAATTGGAGATTTTTTTATAACTTTCATCATAGATTTAATCGTATTGGTCGTCCTTTCTATTGGAATAGAAATAATTTCATAAGTGGAAAAATTGAATAATATGGACCTCTAGAAATGATCTCAGGTATTTATTTACAGTCTATTGTCTCTTTATTACCTTGTATTACCTGTGTACCAATTATAAACTTATAGAAAATAGGTGGATTTGGGAAAGATCAAAATTGGATTAAACAATTTATATTTTGGGATCTTCCATATTGGTGTAATTTGATTGTCCACCATATGTTAGATTTCATGCATATTGAAAATAACTACTTTGATAATATATTTTCTTCTATTATGGAAACACCTAGTAAGACCAATGAAAATGTAAAGGTACAATTAGATATTTCACAAATTTATAGCAAACCAGAAATTGAGTTCATTGAAAATGACATATAATATGGTTTAATGAAGCAAAAAACAACTTATAAGCTTCCCAAGGATAACTGTTTATTTACTTTTAAAGGGATTCCAGATTTGAGACTACTAAATGTTTATTATTACAGTTTGGATACATGTTTCAGAAATAGTCATAATTTTTTATTAATAACCAATGGTTTTCATATTATATTAGAATAAATTCTACCAAATTGATTTAGTAGTTTTTTGAATTAATTGATTTGGGATGCATTAATAGAAATATCATATTTTTTCTTATGACATCTGTGTGGAAAAAATACACATTGATGTACTTAGTAGACTGTAAGAATATTTTGTTTTAATATTATATAAGGTGGAATTTTTATTCTATTGACTTTATTTGATTCAATAGATAATTTGAAAATACATTTTCTACATAAAGAAAAACGTGGAGGGCCGATACATTTTTGATGGATGTATCCATGTGACAGATAAATGAAATAATTGAAGAAAACGATACATAATAATGCATAATTTTGAGGGTCAATTGTAGAATCTTATTTATCGGAGGAAATTTATGCTCCCCTCCCATTATTTCCAACCACAAAATCCTTGAAACATAATCGAATGGGCTATAATGAGGGAAATGTTGACAATGAACTAAACGTTATGTTAACAGTTTTTAATATTACGAAACTTGTATTTTTTTAAAGATCCTATGTGATGGATTTTAGATGATTAACATCATGTGGCTCATTCATATTATCTACTAAACTGCTAAAAAATTACATGATTTTTACAAAAAGTAATTCTACCAAATATTATTTAATTTTTTTAAATAAGAAATTAATATTAATTATTTGGTAGATTATATTATGATTATATCAAGAAAAAGTATCCACAAATTACATTAGCTACTCTTGAATAATGTTGGAAACAAAATTTTTCATACTAGTATCAAATAATAGCAATATAAATTGTTTATTGTTTAATATATGAAATCAGTTTATTACATTTTATGCTGTTAATTGGTTTCCTGTTTTTTAGGTATCACAACATACTGACAAAATTAATAATATATTTTTTTATTGAGTAACCCACCATCCAAAATGGTTAAATATTTTAATACATTTATGGTTAATGGTTTTTGATTTCATAAACAAGAATATGGTGAATAAAAAAAATGAACAGAGGTTTTTGGTTAAAATGATATCATTACAGAGAATGTAAAGATGACTTTTATAAAACAATGGATGAAATAGTTAATTTATATTATCTAATAAAGAATTATGTAATTATGTTTAAATGATATTGGTTTGATACTAATATAGGATTTTGGGTGCATCCATGACATGGAATCATCAAGAATATATACAAATTCCTTCTTGTAGTAAATGAACTATTTTTATTGGCTTATCAAGAAAAGTAAATATATTATAAAAATTATTGTGATTCCATATGAGAGTTAATTAATTGTCGGAGTATTATAAAAATGATAAAACATGAAAATATTTTCACAAAAATTGAATGTGGTTATATTGAAGTGAAGGTAATTGAAATTATTCAAGAGAAAACTCTAAATAAAAATTTTCAATGAAGAGGCAAGAATATCGATAAAGACACCAAATAGTTATGGGTCAATAGTGATGATGACGTTGATGATGTAGGAAATGGATTTGAAATAAGAATTGATGATTCATATGAAACTTCGATGGATATTGTTGATATTGAGGTGGAAGATAAAGAAATTGACACTATCATATATAGATATAATGATGTAGATGAAGAATGACATAATTACATTTTGGTTATAGTGAATATATATATATATGTATGTATGTATGTAACTCAGATTAAATTATTTGCTGTAACCTTTATTTTTGTGTTTTAGATGGACGATGAGACTTATTATGACATATTCCATGAACTATAGAAGGTTGTACTGCTAGGTGATGAGCTTGAAGGTATGTAATCAGACCCTCAGGTTACAAGAGGTGCGTTTACATGGAGGGGTCACGGTCTTGAGATATTGATGACTCCTACCCTATTCTTGTGTGACATCTACATATATATTTTGTTCCATGCATGAAGAGTTATGTTAAGTAGTTTGATTTAGTTATTTTTTATGATCATTTATTTTAATTTATTTATTTATGAACTAACTATTTTATTATTTGTTTTGTTTTAACACTATTTTTCACATATTGTTTTTGGATAGGGGTTCATCAGAATTATTTTTCTAGATCATGGGTAATGTGGGATCATATTCACATTGATGTTTGATAGAGTATGATTGATCAATGGAAGGTATGTAAATATATAATAACTAATTGGAAATCTATTTAATTATTAACATTGTATTAATAATTATTTATAGGGTTTATTGTATTCCATCAATGATAAAATGAGGAACTCCATCTGTGAGGCCAACATGTGTGAAAAATGTAGTAATTTTTTTGAAATATGAGGAATATATCCATGAAGAAATATGGGGTAATAGTTTTTTATCAGTATCTCTATATCCATCGAACAATTTACATCTCCTCTCAGGTTTGTGATGGATTTATCTCATATTGGTTTGTAAATAGTTTAACTAGGATATCACCATAAGGTTGGAAGAACTGAGGGAGATAGGAGGTCACACATAGAGATGGTAGTCATATATTCAGTATTCATTAATGACATCTGGTAAGTACTTTTACTTAATAATTTATATAACTTTAATTGTGAATATTTTATTTTATTTTTCATATTGGAATATGAGAATCCCGATATTATAGATTTTAATGTTTACAAGAGGATGTACACAGAAACTTTCAATAGAGATTTTAAGGTTGCTTGATAGTGCCATATTATGGTCAATATAATTATTTTTTGTTTTAATATTAACAAAAAAGTAATTTAATTATTTTTATTTAAAATTTTATTTGAAGGAGTTATGTGAGGCTATTAATTCTCACACACATGATTAGGGTCAGTCTAATTCCAATGGTTAGGCCACCAGTTTAGTGGGATTTGATGAATCAACATCGATGGAGAAAACTCAGTATGCCTTCGAGGAAGGATGTGTTGTTAGAATCATATATTGATTGATGACATGGATTTATTATGGTAATATTGTGATGTTTTCTTCTTGAAAAAAGGGATCTCATAGAGATTTGGAATCATTAACTGTAAAGTATGAGGATAAGTTGTGAGCTTAGTATGAGGTTATAGAGGCCCTGAATAGAGATCATGATGTGTTTTTTTGGTAGCATGAGTTGTAACGGGATGATCTACATTGATGATATGAGAATCAACAATAGAAGATGATTCAATACATACAATATTTGGAACATGTTGAAGGAATGAAGATACCCCAACCACCTCCTCTAGATGAACCTCCCTCTCACTAGTGATTTATATATTTTTTGACACATTTATTATATTAATAATTTGAATGAATACTATATTACCTCAACCCCATAAGACTAGATCCTATGCCTTATTTTATTACATCGTAATTTTTAAAAGGAAACAAATCTTAAATCACATTTTAGTTTAGTTGATATAAAAATCTAGATTACATACATGATAACCATAATAAATTGGGAAATAGAAAAATAAAAACATGAAACATTAAAATAAAAATAATCTATGTCCATGAATTCCTATCTAATGATTTCATCTTCTTAAAATGGGGAAAGAAACATAATAAGGGTTAGCTAAAATGCTCAGTAAGGGAAATTGAAGAAGAATAAATAATGAATATATAAGAATAAATAATATGGAAAGGCAAATAAATGATAAAACATGCCTTAAAAATAACTTTATAAGACATTATCAATGTGTAAAGGTAATAAAATGAAAAATCATGCCTTTAATATAATGAACTGACAATTAAATGCATCTATAGATATGTTGACAAAAAATATCATGGATAAATAGTAATTGAATTATCAATAAAGGCTATGTTTATTTTTCAGACTTAATGTTTACCATGAACATGATACCTTTACCATCAAGAGATAGTTTAAACATTTCTTATTTATCCAACTCATTCATCCTTTCAGACTACCTATGCATAGAGGGGATTTCATTAACCGGTCCCCGACCCATAGGGCTTTCCATAAAAGGTCCCCAACCCGTGTATTCAATGTCCAAAAAAGTACTCATATATTGAATAAAAAATTTTCTTATCAAATATCCATATTGAATAAATAATATTTATTTATAAACAATAACTCAAAGGAGGATAAGTAACAACATGGTTTGTTTACATTACAACATTCTTGAGGATAAATAATCTTTAAACATTACAAAGTGTACCATATCACTTTGAAAAATTTGAATAATATTTTGGAGAAAGGTATGAAATTAAATGAGTCATAAAATATCATGATAATAATGGAATTCATAATATAACTTGAAAATGGTAGTACATACACCAAATAAAAGTGAATTAGAACATATTAACAAATATTCCTCAATGGAATGTTAATTGAGATGAAATTCCCTTACCTTATCCTTCCATTTTGATATGTGGTATTTATCCTCCTATATAGTCATTTAAAATGTATTAATAACTAATATCATAACCAAAATCATGTTTATAATATCATTTATTAATTCCTCATAAAAGTTTATTACCCGTTTGTGAACACCCTTTAATTAATTTCACTATTTTGGGTGTTAATTTCCTAGTTTGCTCGAGTAAGTTATAACTTTTTATTTGTTTCAATAATTAATTAGTTCATGCTTTCATCACCAAAATAATGTAAAACATTTATTAATTATTAAATATAATTAGTATATATTTGTATTTATAGTAGTCTATTATATTTGGAGATTAGAAGTGAAGTGCACCGTTCATGTAGACGGTAGGCCGTACGTAATAAACGCTAAATACAAATTAATTTTGTATGAAAAGAATGAAAAATAAATTATACAATTCTATATTATAATTAAGTAATAATATACATGTTCTATATTTTACATATTTTTATTAAAACCATCCTTTATATGTTCCATGAATGGTTTGAATGAGTCATATCGCTTTGAGGGGGATGTAGTCCACACTTCCTCAAACGAAATTATCGGTTTTACACACGATGGAAAGCATAAAGGTATGTTCTAAATAAAAATTACATAAGAATAAAGACAATATAAACATAATATATAACATATATATTCATATTTTCCATCATAATGGTCACCATGATAGGTGGTAGGGGAAAATGAATAATCATCGTTCTGTGAGGCAGTAATTCACCATAAAAAGAAATAGTATGTTAGTTACCCATTATATGGAGGTGTGTGTAAGTGTTTGCATAAATATTAACATAAAAACATTCTATTATATTTATTATGTTGGTTTTTAATTTAATCATAGTACTGTAAGATTATATGGAGTGGAAAATAGAAATGAAACTAAAAATATTGATAGAAGATGTTACCTCTTAATCGAGTAACTTATTTTGGTTTATACAAAAATAATTGTAATGATTTTATCCCAAGGTAGGATTAAATGTATATTTTTCAGATTTGGGGAAGATATTTGGATAGAGTTTATATGATCCAATGTGTCTACATAGGTCTGAGGAAGGGGTAAAGTGCATGCCTTTTTATAGTGTAGGGGGAGTGTCACTATTGTGAATACTAAATGGTAATCATTAATGGGTGTTCTATCAGACCTAAAGAGGCTAAAAAATTGTAAAATAATTTATTAGTGGGTAATAATGGTCTATTAAAACAATAACTATTAACAGACATGTGCATTTTAAAAATTTGGTTCCTTAACTTCTAAGATTCCCCAATTTTATCATTTTGGTATTTATTAAAGTATCTAGTTTTCTAATCTAATTAATTTAAAACTTATGTTTAAAATGAAGTGATATTTATTAGAATATATATATCCACTTAATTATTAATAGAATATCTACTTATTAATATAAAATTCCCTTTGTGTTTTGTAAATTAATTTTAAAACAAGCGCATGTGACACACTAAAAGACTACTTAAAACTAGAGCGTGTTAACAATGTTTTTACAATATATGGGTAAATATAATAATTATAAAAGATCCATTGGTACAATAATAGACCATATTTAATATTAATTAACACATACAAGTCAATTTTCATAATATAAAATTATTATTAATTATAAATCATTTATTGAAATTTCATATATTGTAAAATAACTATAATGTCTATTTTGCATTATTTTTTTAATGATAATTTTAAAATAAGAATATAATATTAGAATTAAAATATATTTGGTTTAATTTTGATTAAAATAATATATTAACCTGGAAAAATAAATAAATACTATAATTCAATCAATGAACTTCACCTCTAGTATTTGTAGAATCATTTATTTTAGTTAATTATTAACTAAATAATCAATACATTGGTGTTTCTTAAGAATTTTATGTGTCTAAAACATATATAAAATTATTGATAAATTATTATTAAAAAAATAACCCATATATATATATATTTCAAAATCATATCTATAACTGAAAATATGATGTTTTGTGCATGTCTTAATGTTTTATAAATTTTATAGGTAAGGAAGGATCCCTTTTTGTCGTTTTCCTTACTTAATTTTTTACATAGGTAACTCCCATTTAATCACATTCTAATAACCCATAAATAAAGAGGAAAGTGTGTATATTGTCTAATTATTGGTATCCAATGTATTTAAGACAAGTTTTCAGGCCATTTTAGTCCTTATTATTATGATTTAGTCCCTTATTAGGTTTAATGTTACCTTAATCACCGTAATTAATTTTAATCAATTTAAATAATATTTTTGGTCAAAAAAAATAATTCGATCTTATTAGACCACAAATATTATACTAATTACAACTGTGTATGTCTAATTTTCAAAATTCAAATCAAATAAGTGAGAAAATTAAGATTAATGCTAATCTCACAGACAAGATGAAATAGAGAGGTTTTAAAGTTGGAAAATGGTCAAAAGTTTGTTAAGATTTTATATTAAAATTAAAAGTGAAATTGACTATAATGAACTAAATTGTATTAATAGTTTTATAATTGATCAAATTTGACCGTAAAAAAATTTTAAATACAATTTAACATTAATAATTATTTAAATGAAATGATTTTTTTAACTAAAATGCTGTAATTTTTACTATTCATAAAAATGATGTTTCTCAAAAAATTCAAAATATCAACCTAAGATAATTTTAAAACTATAAATTCAAAAATTGTGTTGATTTTTTAAAATAAAATTCATAAAAGTTTCAAAATTTAGTTTTAAAATTGGGTCACTATTAAAGGTTTGTAAAAATCGATCTTGCATGTAACACAAGTTAATTTAGTATTGTGTGTAACATAAGATTAACATTGTGTGTAAGGAATGATAACAATAAAATTGAATTTTTTATAAACGGTTAATATTGTCATGTATTGGGGTGTTACATTATCCTCATCTTAATTAAATTGCCTCCTCATAATTTGAAATTCATCTCAATAATTAGGGGATTGATATTTGAATATAACTATTGTTGAAAAACCAACTACGTAAATAGGGTTAATGATAAATCTTATTAATAAGGTAGAATGGAAAGTAGAACAAAATGTAACTAGATTCCTAGGTAGGATAACATATATTGGAAATTGAATCATGGAAACAGAATAAAAATATAACAATCATGTTCTAATGGAGATTCCTAGGGAACACGGTTATGGGGAATTTAACAGATCAAAAGGATATATATCTACTCTGATATAAGAGGCCATTTGATTCATCAGGAACAAAGGTACTAGGAAATTTTTTTTTGGTTTGAAGAACATTTTTACTGGATTTAATTAATTTTTTACCTCTCCAATAATATATATAAATATACTTACTTGGTATGCCACTATAAAAACAATATTATCCTTTGGTAGTTCCTTGACCTATTTGCACATTGTATATTTTCACAATATTTTTTATATAGTGAAGTAATATATTAACTTCTAAAACCTCATACAATGATCATCCATTTCATAAATGGTTATATTTTCCAAAATATTATGATCTGAAACTCTAAAAATATGGTCACTAAATTTCCATAAATGAACTTATCCATATACTTTAATCAACATGATGCAGCGTTAAATTTAAACATTCCAAAAATGTGAATAAATGCATAATGTATCATCTTGAAACATGGTAATAACTTGAATTACCATAAAAACTTATTTGAAACATGAATTTTTCCTTATTAATTAACTAATACACATACTATTGGATATTATTAGGTCCACTAAGTGAAATAATTTGCAGGTGGTGGGGGTGAATTAGGGTATTAGGGATTAAAAAAACTTCTTTTTTATCTTGTTTCATTGTAAAAAAAAACTCTCTTATCTTTCCTTCTGGCATCACAGTATTAACCGAAGTTAAAACATGCATAAGAAAAAAAAAATTACTTTATTCTCCCTCATTAGTCTACACTTAAAGAGCATACAACGACAATGCTCCAATGTACCAAATCTACTAAAAGCACACTACAATAAATAATGTTTGGAGTGGACTCACCGTCCCTCCTGGTTTTCAACCAATTACAATTTGAAAGCTCACTACTATCTCAACTGAATTGTGCTAAATACTTCTTCAAAATATCCACTCATAGTTTACATATTTTTAGGTCCCTTAATTATCTCAAATGAATGAATCATACCCTATATGTAGATGATTTATTGAAGTCCCACTTTTATCTATAGATGAATAAAACTTTACTGTAGGTGTACTGGGAAACATCCAACTTTCATGAAACCCTAGATTGAATTGCACACCACATTAATCAAGAAACAAATGTATTAATATTTTTATGGAAAAACAAACTTTCACGCTACTCCAAACATGTGATACACAACTTATTATACTCATAACTTGTGCGACACACACCCTTTTACATCCAACTCACTATTGGAAACAGATTTTGAATAACCAACAACATATGCAACCTCACCACTTGTGTGACAATATTATAAAATTTATCTAAGTATTGTGCTTCTCTAGAATGATGGATGTTTCCACTTATTTATAGGTATATTGGAGAACCAACATGTGTGGCACACAAATTTCCCCCAGACACATAATCACATTCGCCCAAGACTCTATCGCGCAACTAACCATGTGCGCCACTACATAACCTGCACACCTTTCTTTACTTTTCCATATTTTATATTATGATTTTGAAACATGCATGGCGCGTAAATTTACAAGTCTCCTTGAAACTGGAACATAAATCCCTTTCCAAAAATACTTTTCCCCATTCTCCAATTTCCAGACCAAAAAACTTGGCAAACACTAGAAAATGGTGCCAAATTATTAATGAAAAGTATGGAAGTACCATCCTCATATATTCCATAATTATTATAACCATCACATTGCTGATAAAATATTCAAAATATATAATTATTGAAGAGGCATATTAATCATTCATCATTATCTGTGGCAGAAGCATAGCATGATCATCATCCAATAACATCATTTTTGGTATATTACTTTGATGCTTGGGACATTAATTCTCATCGTGTCCCATATCCTTGAAGTGAAATCATTATACATTGAAAAACTTCTCATTACCATTTTAATCAAAAAAATGGTGTCCTTTTTTTCCAAACATATAAAAAACTCTCATTCCCTAGAAGAATGTATCGCAGTGCATCTTTCCAAAATTATCACATGTCAGAAAATCATAATTTCCTTTCACCCTCTCCGAATCATTCACTTTTTCCTAGTGCTCAAATGGCCTCTTATTGTCTTTGATCCCTTCAAATCCATAGTAAATGGTGAATTATTTACTTATCTCATTATCATAGGATACTATTTACTCATATGATGATATTACATGGGAGAATATTTCCCCGTGGAAATGTTATCTTAATACCATGAAATATATTATCCTTCTTACTCTTTAGATCATGTCCATTGGTGGGGTTCATATTCCATATACTATGGGCCATTTCTAAATAGTGGAATATAAAAGATTAAATCATAACAAAATGTATAATTCAAAATATAGTATAAAACATAAATTTATGCATTATGAACCCTAAAATAAGAAACTTTGGCTAATTTGGGAAAATATTAAGATCTAAATCCATTATAATGGTTTGTAAAGAAAATATGAATTATCCTAAGAATATCCCCCTGAGAGTGTCAAAACAAGTGCGTAATAAGGTTTGTTTTTATGCACTAGGTTACCCCGAGTTAGGCCTAGAACACCTTGTTAGGTTTGTTACTCCTAGGTATATCTATTCCAGAACCACATCCACCTGTAGTATCCATACAAGGATGTATTCCCAGGGATACCCACATAATCAATACCCTACCAAAATTATAGGATTTAATTCTATAATTATCATCAATTTATATATTATGGTTGTGCCCTCTAATCTACATATTATAAATCTAGATTCCAAGGTTTCTACTAAACTCCCTTTGATACCAAGTGTAATTCCGTGACCCCAGATGTCCGAATCTGGTTCATTATCTTTTTAGCAGTCTTGGAAAGACATATTACATATATGATACCCCTAAAACATTGGGAAATAGGAAAATACAAACATGATATAATAAAAATAAAACAAACTGAATCCTTGAATCCCTATTCAAATATTTATTCTCTATGACATGGGGAATGAAACATTATAAGGGTGAGCTCAAATGACCAGAAAGGGAAATGTTAGTTGAAGAAATAATTAATAAATATGAATAATTTAACATGAAAATGTAAATAACAGACAAAAAATTCCATTCAAATAACAAAATAAGGAAATATAAATATGTAAAGGTAATAATCTTAAAAAAAATTCCTTTAATTGAATGAACACAAAATTAAACTCATCCATAGATATGTCGATGCAAAATCTCATGGTTAAACAATAACAAAATTCTTAATAAAGGAAATACATATTTTTCATACATCATGTTTCCCAAGAACATGGTACCTTTACCATCAATATATAATTCAAATATTTCTATTTTTTATAACTAATTCATCCCATGAGACTAACAATGTATCAAGGGGAATTCATTAACTGGGACCCAACTGGCAGGGCTTGCCTTAAACGGTCCCCAAACCGTGTATTCCTCGTCCAAAACATACCAAATATATTGAATATACAATGTGCCCTATCAAATATCCATATTGAATAAATAATATTAAATTAGTAATAATAACACCAAATAGGATAAGTAACAACAAGTGTTGTTGACATGAAAACATTCTTGAGGATAAATAATATTTAAACATTTCAAAGTATCCCATAGCACATTGAAACATTTAAATCCTAATTTATTGAAAATAACGAAAATAATGAAACTTGGAATATCATGAGAATAAGAGGATTAATTATATAACAATAAAAAGGTATTATATACACCAAATAAAATTGAATTGGCCCATATTAACAAATAAGTCTCAATAAAATGTAAATTGAGACGAAATTCCCTTACTTTATCCTTCCATTGTTTTCTATGGTCTTTAGCCTCTTGTATCATGGTTTTAAATATGTTACTAACTAATATCGTAACAATAATATCTTTTATAATATAATATATTAATAACTTAAAATATTTTATTACCTTTTTATGAACACTCATTAATTTATTTAACTGTTTTGGTGGTTAACTGCCCAGTTTTCTCGAGTAAGTTTTAACTAGTTATTTGTGTTTATCATTAATTAGATAATGGTATCATCATAGCTATAATTTAATCCATGGATTTATTATCATATATAATCAGTATATATATATAACCATATAAATAAATAAATAAATATATTTAATTTATAGTAGTCCATTATATTTGGGGAATAGAAATGAAGTGCACCGTTCATGGAGACGGTAGTCCATACGTATGCACGAATGCTACTGACAATTATTTTTTTATCTAAATAATTTCAAATAGATGATAAATATTTATATTATATTTCCAAATTAATATATATGTTATATATGTTACATATTTTTGTTAAAAACATCCTTTATACCTTCTATGTATGGTATGAATGAGTTATATCACTTTGAGGGGGCAGGATTCCACACTTCATCAAATGAAATTATCATATTTACCTAAGATGGAAAACAGAAAGGTATTTTATATATAAAAAATAAATAAGAATAATGATATTATAAATATCATATATATCATATATAAACATAGCGTACGTCATAATTTCCACCATGATAGGTGGTAAGGGAAAAATGAACAATCATTATTTTGTGAGGCATTATTTCACCGTACGTAGAAACAATATGTTTGTTACCAATTAGATGGAGGTGTCTATAAGTTTTGGGGTAAATGTTAAAATAAAAAAATAATTTTATATTTATTATACTTGATTTTTATTTAATAATATAATTAGAAGAGTATAGGGAGTGGAAAATGTAATTGAAATAAAAAATAATCAAAGAAAATGTTACCTTCTATTCATGTAACTTTTTTTGGTTTATACTAAAAGTATTAATTGAAAGTATTTTATCCCAATTATAGGAATCAAGAAATATTTTATGGGCTTTGGGAATATATTTGGGTAGATTTTTGACGATCCAATTAGGCTTGATAGGTGTGAGGAAGGGGAAGAGTGCTTTCCCTATTATAGTGGTTGGGGAGTGACACTCTTTTAAATACCAAAAGGTATTCATTAATGGGTGATATAAATTACCTAAAGTTCCTCCAAAATGGAAATATAATATATTAAAGGGTAATAATGGTCTATTAAAACCTTTACCAAACAAAAATATGTATATTTTAATAATTTGGTTCGTTAACTTCTAAGATCCCCAAGTTTTATCATTTGAGTTTTTATTAAAGCATCTTATTTTTTTAATCGAGTTAATTTAGTTATTAAGACTAAAATAAAGTGATATTTGTTTTAAAATATATATCCAACTAATTTATAATATTATATATAATTTATAAAATAAAATTTTATTGTTTTTGGAAATTAATTTTAAAACAAGCTCATATAACGCACTAAAACACTACTTAAACCCAGACCGTGTTGACAACGTTTTTACAATATATGGGTCAATATGATTATTATAAAAGATAAATTGGTAAATTAATAGACCTTATTTAATATTTAGTAACAATTAAAAATCACTTTTCAGAATATAAATTTTTTATTAATTTTAAATAATTTAATAAAATTTCATTTATTGTAAAATAACAATAATGTCAATTTTGACAATATTTATTTAATGTGAACTTTAAAATATAAATATAATGTTTTAATTAAAATATATTAGGTTTAAATATGTTTAAAATGATATATGAATCTATAAAAAAATAAAATAAAACAATTTAATCAATTTACTTCACTTTTAATATTTATAGTAGGATTTGTTTTAACAAATTATTAACTAAATAATCACCACATTTGCAATTCTAAAGAATTTTAAGTATCTAAAACATCTCTAAAAATTATTGATAAATAATTATGATAAAAATAACCAATATATATTTACAAATCATATATATAACCAAATATATGATTTTTTTTGCGTATTTCAAAGCTTTATAAATTTTATAAGTAAGGAAAGTTCCCTTTTTGACTTTTTTACATACTTAACCTTTTATATAGGGAACGCCCATTTAATAATATCCTAACAACCCTTGAAATTTAAAACCAATTGGGGACATGGTCTAATTATTGGTATCCCATGTTTTTTGGAGAAGTTTTCAAGTAATTTGGGTTCTTAATATGCTTTATTTTACCTCATTCACCATAATTAATTTAATCACATTCACTAATATTTTTTAAAAAAACTAAATTTTACATTATTATACAATAATTATTATACATATTAAAACAATTTATGTCTAATTTTGTAAATTAAAATCACAGAAATGGGAAAATTAAGATTAATGCTAATCTCGTAAATGAGACAAAATAGTGGGTTTTAATGTAGGAAAATAGTCAAAAGATTGTTATGATTTTATATTAAATTTAAAAGTAAAATTTGATTCTAATGAACTAAATTTTATTAATTTATTTATAATTGATCTAATTTGACAAAAAATTATATTTGAAATTAATTATTATTTAAAGAAATAGATTTTCTTTTAACTAAATTACAATAATTTTTACTATTTAACAAAAAATAATTTTTCCTATAAAATCCAAAAAATAACTTTAATCTAATTTCAAAAAATATGAATTAAAAATGGAATTTTTTAAATAAAATTTATACAAATTTCAAATTTAATTTTTTAAATTGGTTTTCCATTAAAAGCTAATAAAACGCGGTCTTCCATGTAACAGAAGTTAATTCAGTGTTTTGGGTAGTTTAAGCTTAAATTTGTGTACAAGGAATGCTACCAATATAAAGAAATTTATTCTAAAAGGAAAATATTGTAATTTCTTGGGGTGTTACAAATACTCTTTTATTAAATATTGTTTTTAATTCAGAATTTTTTTTATATAATAGGTTCTTAATATTACTTTATTGTTTTTATATTGTTTATATTATCCTGATGTTTTTTTAAAAAATTATTATTATTATTTACATTAATTTATTATATATTTATATTTAATTATTTTCATCATAAACTTATCCCATCACAAATTGTTTATATAATTATTTCAAATTAGATTATTTTCCCTTTCCAACATTCTTTTTCTGATGAGTGATGCTTCCCAGTACAATATATATATATATATATATATGCCAAAGGTTTTTAATGGGAAAACCCTAGTCACCAAAAAAATAATTTTTTACAATGGACCATCACAAAAAATGTATTTAGGAAGCATTTTTTAGGAACATTCCATCTGCAAAATGTCTCCGTCGAAAATGACTATTAACAATGGGGTCCCACAAAAAATAAGTCATTATCAAAAATATGTTTATTAATTGACTAAAACTAACTATGGATATTTTTTTTTCAAATTACTTCTTGTTAATTTGATATTATAGTTATGAACATGTTATATTGTGATAACCCTATTATGGGTTGGTATAATCATTATAATACCAAGACATTGGTTGGTGTAAGAAATGTACATCATGGATTTGGTTAATGTGACATCAATGTCAGGGGTATATATTAATATTGTGATTTCATGCCTCAATTCATAGTCTATTATCAATATTGTATTCATAGATTGATTATGTCCATTGATAAGGTTTAGTTACCATGTGGATTACATTAGTATGGTTTGATATTACACTTGTTGTGGAAGTGACAATACTTATAGGGAAAGGCTAGTGGGTACACTAATATGGCATTTGTATATAACTTCTTGATTAAAAAATTAACATGTTCTCACATTTCACGAAGTGAGGTGAGTGAGTTTCATCAGTTATGAGAGGTATCAATAATGCTAAAACCCATTATTTCTAGATCATGAATAGATACTTTTTTTGGAATGATATACAACGGTCATGTGGCCAAGAGATGGGTCTTGGAAGGATTGGTGTATTATGTAATTTCAAAATACGATAAAAAACGATGCCTCATGAAGGGTGTGTTTTACATAGAGTTTAAACTATAATTTCTACTATTATAAGGGTGTTTACCAATATTTATATAGGAATGATAAAAAATTGTGGTAGTGAAATAACATTGGAAATGTGGTTAAGGGTAATATATGTAAATGAGAGGTATGAATTAGGTGAATTATGCAGTGATTTCATGACTGAAATATAGATGTGAATTAAGATCCTTTGGAACTATGTGGGTTATTAGACATTGGGGGGGGGGGGGGGGTTCTAGTGGGATAGTAATAGAGTCTAGTACCCTTATATCTCTCTAACTACATGGTGCTATGATGTGGGACTCTTTTGTTATTTTGTCAATTATCCCACATGGGGTATGCTATAAAAAATTTAGGATGCGAGACGAACCTATTTGATATAAAAAAGTGGTAGAGTTATAAAATTATATTTAATTCAAGAAATGTAAATTTAAATACTACTGTGGGGTTATTTAGGGATATAATTCTAACGGGACCAACCACTTGTTATGGATGGTGAAAAATTAAAAGGGTATCATTGGTGTAATGAGTTAAGAAAAAAATAGTAAGTGTGGGAAATATAACAGTGAAATATAGAGCTTTATATGGGTATAAATATGAGAGTTTTGATAAAAGATACTGAATTCATCGATTTTGAGTTATATCGATCAAGAATAATGAAGTATAGTAATATATTTTTGACGAGGAAAGGAGATGGTATTTTCGAACTATGATATCTTCAGACCCTAGTTTGTGTTATAAGATGAGTATTTTGAGATTTAATTAGCATGGATTGTAATAAATTGTGCTTGATTGATGATTCTTTTGAATAAATTTATGCTTGGGAAGTAATTACTAGGCCTGTAATACGCTAGTTGATATTTCTTACTAGCTCCCAGGTATAAAAAAATTAGTCATGTATAGTAAAAAACTAGTCCTATGCGGTGCTTTAAATGAGTGATGGTTGTCATATAGGTATTGGTTTCTTCATACCTAGAGCGAGGCTTGTGGTATTTTTCTATCAGAGAACTCGAGCTAGTATTTGGGGTGGTGGTATTTTTGCGGTATAACAACCTTGATCATTATTTCACATTAATTCATGATTTATTATATAAAATTACACTTAATACAACCCATAATATACATAAGTCTGGTTTCATTAAAAATTAGGTACATAACATAACAACTTAAACATTGGATACAAAACAATTATTAAAAACTTCCTTAACATGCTTGTAAACTTCCATAACTTTTAAAACTGTTCGGGATAACCTGGGGAAAATATATGAAACAGGTGAGCTATAAAGCCTAGAAATGGAATAAACATGGAATAATATGAAGATAATAATACATGTTTTACAATAGGCATATCAATGGGACATAAAAAGAGTTGGAATCATAAAAATGATCAATGAGACATGATATTGCATGGTAATCGTAACATATGAAACATGGGAAAAACATAAAATATTGTATCATAAACAGAGGTCAAGGATAACATTTAAGAAATCATGGTATAAAAAGTCCAATAAAAGTATCAATTTCACCATCTATCTTGATATCTCATGATCCTAGACATTACCAAATTCATTGGAGCACTATATAATTTTTGATGCACACAATACTTTTATTTTGTTCTCATGATTATGTGAGCCACATAGATCATTCTACATAGATTCATCAATCATCACAATTTATTCCATGATAAAAGAGTGTAGAACACATATATGTAAGTTTCCAATCAAAAATTATATATATATATAAATGTGAGAAACCATTATAGAAAATTGTTATGGTATTCACAACAAAATTATTTTGGAAGGAAAAATTAAGGTGAAATTTTGGCATTATAATGGTGTTAATTAAAGGTTCATAAAAATAGGTTTATGGGAGTGGAGAGGGTCTATAATATAATATAAATCAAATGGGAAGTAATACGTTCAAGTAAAAAATGTTACACCCTGACCCTAGAAGCCTAGACTTGGTGCATTATTTTATTAAATTGTCATGATTTCAAGGAATAAAATCCTGAAGGATCAATCAGTTTAGCAGTCTTAGAAAGCCAGATTATATACAAGATACCAATAATTAATTAGGAAATAGGAAATTTAATCATGATACATAATTAAAATAATTAAACATCATCCTTCAATACTTATTCAAATAAATCTTTTTCATAACCTGGGTAAATGAAACAAAATATGGGTCAGCTCAAATGCTCAATAAGGGTATGCAATGAGGAAGAAATAATGAATCAACGAGATTAAATTAACATGGAAAGTTAAATTACTTATAACACATTGCATTAAAATAACTAGATAATTAAATATCAATATGTAAATGTAAGAAACTGAAAATAATTCCATTTAAATCAATAAACTGATAATTAAATGTATTCATAGATATGTCGACAAAAAATCACATTGTTGAAGAATACCTAAATCTAACTAGGTGAAATTCTTAATTATTGGATTCCATGTTTCCCAGGTACATGGTAGCATTACCGTTGATACATTTCACAATATGTTTACAACATATAGGGTAAAATGGTATCAAATTTGGCCAAATTATTTGTTTCATGATACTACTGATGCATTAAGGTGATATCTATAACCGGGCCCCACCCATTTCATACTAGTACAAAGCATTCCTCATATATCAAATAAATAATGTTCCCTATCAAATATCCATACTAAATAAATAATATATATTTTTCTATAATACCTTCGAGGAGGGTAAGAAAACTAGGATTTTTTACATTAATGAATGGAAATACCATTGAAAGATCATGAAAATAATCTTATGGGAAATTAAATTTTAAACATTCCAATGTGTTTCATACTACATTGAAACATTTAAATCATAAACCAAATGAATGAATAATGTTAAATTAATGTATAATATCATGAGAGTAATGATATCATGATATAAAATGTTAATTGTTAGTAAATACACAAAATCAAATTGAATTGCTGTATAATAACAAGTAAGTCTTAATGGAATGTAAATTGAGATGAAATATCTTACCTTAACATTCCTTTTTTTATAGTATTTATCCTCATGTATAGTGGTTTAATATAAG
Organism: Viscum album; assembly: GCA_963277665.1. Taxonomy (NCBI): domain Eukaryota; kingdom Viridiplantae; phylum Streptophyta; class Magnoliopsida; order Santalales; family Viscaceae; genus Viscum; species Viscum album. The sequence goes on from OY728127.1 coordinate 280,922,751, forward strand.
CTACTAACTTATTCTAGAACCATAGTCATCATATATTAATTCTTTATAAAATTTTATTACCCATTTGTTAACACTCATTCATTAATTTCAATATTTTGGGTTTTGATTCCCTTGTTTCCTTGAGTATATTTTAACTATTAATTTTTTGTTATCATTTTTTTGACCATGGTTTAATCATCTAAACAATGTACAACATGGATTAATTTTCATATATAATCAGTATATAGGTATTTATAGTAGTCAGTTATATTTGGAGATTAGAAATGAAGAGAACTATTCTTGGTGACGGTATGCCGTACATACGCAAGAACGCTACATCCATTTAATTATTTTATTAAAAGAATGAAAAGTAAATGAAACACGCATATTTATATATATTATAATTACATAATCATAACTATGTTATATTTGTTACATAGTTTTATTAAAAACATCCTTTATATCACACGACCTGTCCCACGGGGCCCGTGCCACGACTACCCCAATCTTACCTTCAATAGGCCAGGGGCTAGCGACTGGGACTGAAGGCGTATTACCTAAAACTGCGAAGGCATTGCCTTTATAAACTATAGGCACATTCAACCAAGAAAACAACATGATATAGACTCAAGTAAACTAATCTGTAAATAGAGTGAGTAAAGTAGGTAAAAAATGGATAGAATACAAGCCCAAATAGAAGTACAAGTACAAATGAAATACAATATAACAGAAGAAAGAGAAAGATAGCTACTAGGTCATCCTCCAAGGTTCCTACCTAAAGGGTAGGTATAGATCGCCTCCTCAACACTCCACGTCCTCCTGTCTCCTCATCGTACCAATACATCATATGGTCCACCTTCGAGCACCATCTAGTCCTGGTACCCTCGTCCTCAGTTAGCATTGTCCATCGTCTACACCAAAAAAAATGAGGTGCGGGCATAGCCCATGCAGGTGTGAGTAAAATGAAACTCTATAGGGACCCTGATACCCACAAGGTGTCACTATATCCACAAAAGATAAACCACAAGGATAAAAACCACTGATAAACCTACTTAGGTATATGACCATACATATACCTAAGTTATCATGCAAACCCATCTTAATCATGAGGATAACACAGAGTCTGACTCCAAAGCCCCAGGCTCAACTGTTCCACAAAGGAAGCAATAACACTAAGGAAAGTACTACATATGTACGCCACACAGAAGAATACCACGAAGGTATTACCATGAAGGAAAGTACCACATAGGTAAAGAATCATCTCACACCAGTTATAACATAGATACAGTAGTAAAGATGATTACATATAACAACAAAATCATCTTACTCTGTTAAGAGGCAGACCCGCACAAGATCGCTCGGTGCAGACCCACACAGGATCACTAGGTGCTGACCCACAGAGGATCACTAGGTGCTATCCCACAATGGATTTCTAGGTGCTGACCCACAAAGGATCGCCAGGTGATGACCAAAACAGGATTTCTAGGTGCTGACCCAGACATTATTTCTTGGTGCTGACCCACAAAGGATCACTCTTCAATCTTCACGTCACCACCAGCTACTGGGTTCCTACACTAGGATCGCTTGTCTCTGGGAGGGTCTTCTCTAGAAGCCACTGGTTAATACTCCTAATTACATGAATTTCCACTAATAATTATCTCAAAGGAATGACACATCATATGGGTCTCAACGCAACAGACGGTGCATCAATCAGATGTCCGGTTTGTGAGTTATTAGCCTTTTACTCCCGAGGGCCCGATTGGATTCGTGATCAATCCAACCTGACTGTACCCCATCTTAACCCAAATCTCTAAAGGGGTATACTAAAAGGGACCTTCTCACTCCAAGGTTTCTAGAGCTGCTGAAAGTTCATCAAATGGACACTCGGGGCCAAAGTTATGGACAAAATACCGTAAATAGGTTGTAGTGGGTCTGGGTCCGGTCTGTCCTAGTCAGACCGACCTGGCCCGACTCATCCTGGGTCAACCCGGCCCAACCTGATGGGTTTGTCCTAGTCCGCTAAGTGGCCCGACTTTCTGGGTCTTTCCCAGCCCACTGGGCGGTCTGGTAGGCCACGAGGGCCGCGTAGGTTGCGGGTGGCTGCAGAGGGCTGCGGGTGGTCGTGAGGCCGCGTGCGGCATGGGGAGGCCTTGGGCGGCATAGCCATAGAGCGGCTCGGCGAGGACACAGGTTTTGTGGAAAGGTCGCAGGGGTGTCGTGAGGGAACTGGGCAGCTCGGCCATGGGGGTACCGCGAGAGCGCAGGGCGGCTCGACCATTGGGGGTGCCGCAGGGGCGTGAGGCCGCGGGACTGCATGGCCTCGAGGGTGAAGGCTACAGGGTGGCTCGACCGGGGTGGTTCGGATTGGTGGGCGGAGGCCGCGGATGCCGCAGGGCGGCTCGACTGAGGTAGCATGGCGAGGCCACGGGGCGGCACTACCAGGCCGCGGGGCGGCAGGGCGAGGCGATAGGGTGGCGATGGCCGTGGATTGTGGAGCACCACGGGGCGCAGAGGCCTTAGGGCGGCGGGGTGTCGTGACTTCATCAGTGGTTATCGAGTTACACCTTTTCCAACCGTCGGCACCAGTCACTGTCACCAATGTCGCCTTCTTTCAACGCAAAGGATACACCATTCAAGAAGAATGGCGGAGGGGTCGGGCCATGTTTGTTTGGCTCGCACCCTCCACGTTAGAGTGGTAGCAAGAAGCTCAACAAGATAAAGAATGAAGAATCGTCAAACTTTAAAATTTCATATGAATCGTGGATCAACTCATTTAGGTTGATCTTCAATCGCCATGCTTTTCAAGAATGAGGAATTTCATGAATTCCACACCAACCCCTACCTCATTCGTTTGATTCGTTGAAGATTGACCGCAGGGAAAGAGACGATGTCATTGAGAATAGACGGACGTCGGTGATGTCGTCATTTCCTCGATCGTCAGTTTGTTGACGTTGAAGACGTTCCTTGTCAATGAATGTTCCGAGGAAGAAGTCGAAGTCGAAGTCGGCGTACTTCGTTGGAGAGATTTCTCCCAAGGCTCCTTCCTCCTAATTCCACCAAAATGAAGAGGTAGCCCAAATAATAGATTATGTCATCTATTAAGTTGTCGGCATAATTTCAAATACAATTAATTAATTAATTGTGATGGCGTACTAAATTAATGGGGGTGGCACCATTAAAGTGGGGGAAATTTAAGAGGCTTTTCCACATTTAATAGGGAGTTCAAGTGGTTTTAGCCTTAGGTGGTCCCCACCACCATAACCCCTTATGGGACGTTTAGGCTCGATGGTCCCCACATCCATAACCTCTCATGGGAGGTTTTCATTCAGTGGTTCACACTTCTATAAAATTTTAACATCCAAATGGGTGTTTCAAATAAAAATATAATGTTACATAAATTTATTTTTATTTAATTCTTTCAGGAGAAACCCAAATACTAACATTCACCCTCAACCAACTGCCATCAAGGTGAATGTCTCCTTAAGCAAATATCGGTACTGAGAGTTCAACGGTTCACTCAAATTTCAGTTCCAAGCACCAGTTCAAATGTTAGAAAATCCCGCTTGCATGTTTACTGAACGTAACTGAAATAATGTTTAGAAATTCATTCTGAGCACTCCGGGCCTCAGAATCACGCGCCGTCAATTTTCATGGACTCATAAAATTCCCATATACTTAAAGAAATTACATGGAAATTTCATGCCTATACATTATATGCTCCATATATGGTAGGAATGAGTTATATCGCATTGAGGGGGTGGTAGTCCACACATCCACAAACAAAATTAGCGTATTTACATAAGATGGAAAACATGAAGTTTCTTTCTAAATAAAAATTAAAAAATCATAATTATATTCTAAATATAATATATAACAAATGTAAATATATTTTCCATCATAATTTCCATCATGATAGTTGATAAAGGAAATATGAACAATCATTATTTTGTGAGGCAATAGTTCACCATACACAAAAAGATTATGTTTATTACACATTTGATGGAGGTGTGTGTAAGAGTATGTATAAATGTTGACATAAAAACTTAATAGTATATTTATTACATAGTTTTGGTTATATAATAATATAATAAGTATATTTCAGGGGGTGGATAAGGGAACTGAAACTAGAGAGCTTGAGAGAAGACGTTACCTCTTAATAGGGTAACTCCTTTTGGTTTCCACACAAAAGATTCCTTGGATTTCTTCCAAAACAGAGAAGGGATTATAGGCATGATGGAGGGATTTTAAAAATTCTAATGTTATTATATTGTGTGAACCTATTAGTTTTTAGAGGGGTGAGGAAGTGGTAGAGGTGGTGGCTTTTTATAGGGATGGAAAAGGACACAAATGGTATTTTAGAAAAGAATTTCGGTGTACCCATGTTTTTACCTTAAAAAAGTATTAAAAAACAAACCAAACTCAATTATGGAAGGTTTGTGGCTGAAGTATTTCCATAAAATGGGTGTTGGATGAGTGTCTAAATCATTTAGTATCATAAGTTAAAGGTTTAGAATTTTATTAAGATTAATTTGACCTTACTAATAATTTTAATTACTTTAACTAATATTTTTTCTTAAAAACAATGACAGAATTATTAGAAATTATAAATTATTATAATTCCAAATATGTAATAAATTTTCTAAATTAGAATCCTAGAAGTGATAGGAATAAATTTAAATTTATTCCTATAGACGGGACTACAATGCAAGGGTTTTATGTAAAAATGTCCCAAAGTTTTCTAAGTTTTTATAATCAATTTCAAAGTGAAATTAATTCCAATTAAATAAATTTTATTAATGGATAAAAATAAAAATAATTAAACTTTTAAACCAATTAAAAATATTATCTAACCATATAAATAAATTATTTTAATAAGTTGATTTAAATTAAAATTCAGTATTTTTAATTATTCATTAAAAAATCATATATTTCAAAAAAATATTAACAATTCACCATAAAATAATTTTTATGTTTAAATTTAAAGTGAGAAGTTTATTTTGAAATATTATATCAATTAATGTTTCAAAATTGATATTTAAAATGGATTCTCTATTAAAAGGTGGTGAAATTATCTTCATAAAAGTATAGAGTTTGTTCTTATCTTATGCCTATCAAACCTAATAGATGAATATAAAAAATATTTGATTGAATATATAACATACTTATTTCATTAAAATCACTCTATAATTGTAATTAATTATGTTTATTTAGAATATAATCCATTAGAAGCAGAATAATAATAATATTTTCTTTTATATTCAATCGATTTTCAGATTTATTTATAATTAATTCATAACCTATGAATTTATTTTAAATTTGTGTAAACCATAGATTTTAATTAATTAGTTACCTATATTCCTAAATAATAAATTAAAGTCTAGGTTATATCCTATTATATTTAATAATTTATCATTATTCAGTGAAACTCAGTCTTGAGTATAATATAAGCTTTCGAATAATGTCACTATTGTGTGAAACACAAGAAAACTCAGTGTGGAGTGCATTACCAAATATAGAATATATAAAACAAATTTAAAATAGTAAATTTATTTTAAATTATTGGATTATTATTTTATATTACGTGCTTGGTGTCTTTTTTCATGCGTTCTATCAAATATAAGGTTCTTACTATATAATTTCGTGGTGTTACATTCCCCCCACCTTAAATAAATTGCATCCTATAAATTTAATCATGATATTGGAAATATAGGGTTTGAAAATAAACTATTGTTGAAAGAACAACATTGTAAAAAGTGTTAATATCACATATTATTAATAATAGATAATGGAATATAAAATGTTCATGTAAATAGGTCCCTTAGTTAGAGAACGTGGGTGGAAAGAAAAACATGGACATAGAGGAAAAATATAACAATAAAGTTCTAGCATAGAGTGCTAGAGAACATTGTTAGGAGAATGTTAACAACTAGAAACACCAAAATCTATGATGATCTAAGGGAAATTTGATACATAGGAAACGAAGGTACTAGGATAATATTTTTGGTCTCATGATACTTTTTCCCACAATTGAGGAATTATTTTACTCTCTTAGAATATAAGTAAATATAAATGTTTCCATAAACATAATCATTTCCTTTTATAATGAATTTAACTATTTCTTCTTCAGCTCTTTTCACAAGATGCATTATATGGTTATGTAACACATTACCATCGAAAATATGATACAATGATCAATATAAACCATTTTATTAATGGTTACCTTTTACAAAACATTATGATCTAACACTTCAAAAATAAGGTCACTGAATTTCCAAGACGACCTTTTTATTACCCTTTAATCAGCATAGAGAAACTATAAATTTTCACATTCCAAACATGTGAATAGATTCATCATGTATCTTCTAGAAATATGGTAATAACTCGAATCACCTGAAAACATTACTGGGAACATTCATTCTTACTTATTTCTTATATAAGACACATGTTTTTGAAAAAACACCTTAAATCCAAAAGTGTTGTTAACTCCATAAAGGATAACATATATCACTTTTTAAAAGTCATTAATTAGTTACTAGGTAGTCGACAGTTGTCCAAATGAATCATATATTCATCATTATCTCAACATCAGGAACATATTAAGGGTTCTCTTTCCCTAGAAAATATTTACTTTCTACTAAATAATTTTTCAGGGTACCATTCAATATATGATCTAAAATACTTAATGAGAAATTATTGCATTACCATATTTAAATATTTGATAAATCATATGATGAGAATATCAAAATAATAATAATTTTAAAACATATTTCTTAGATCAAAATATCAATGTACATTAATCATTACAAGTAGGTCGTGTAAACAAATATGCTTTACCCTGATCCCTCAGATTATTTATAGGTATATTCTCTTGAAATTTAGGACATTTATTTGTGTAGTGACCCATATCACTCCATTTGTAACACAAAATATCTATGGTTCACTTATTCCCTTTACATTGTTTTTCTGGGTGTCCCTTTTCTCTAAACTTAAAACAAGCTCCTAATCCTTTAGGGCATTTAATAGGCTGATTTGTTCCATAGTTATAAAAATTATGAAAATCACTCTTTCCCTTTATCTCTGTTGACTCATTCCCCTTTTATTGGTGTTTAGAATACCTCTTCTTCTCATGGTTTCCCTTGAATCCATATGACATGGATAATTATTTCTCTATCTTGATAGAACTTAAAACAATTTTATAATATTAAGAAATATTTTTAGAAACTATTTCTATTTTTAAACATTGCTTATGTCTTTAAAATAAGTGGTTGATATTTCACTCTATGTTGCATATATAATCCATAGCATACCTAGATTACCTTTTAAAGCTAGTTTCATAATCTGTAACACTCTCTTATTCCTTTTTCATTAATCCAAGGAAATTCCCCTTTATCACAATATTTTGATCCCTAGGAAAGTATTTATCAAATAATATCTACTTAAAAATTCTCCATTCCATGAGTTCAATTTCTTCCTCCCTTCCTTGTATTCTAGATCAGAGACCACCACTGATCGACATCACCATAGAGACAATATACCAAATACGTAACATTTTCCTTTTAACAATATTTTAAGGTAGTAAATTACTTTTCTAGACACTACTTCCATTTCTATGGTATAATTGGATTAGTAGCTTTATTAAACGATGGGGAATTATTCCACATAAAGTGATCCAATATAAGATATTCTCTCTACAGAATAGGTTTCTCTATTCAAGAAAGGTTATTTTTCATAACATGACTAAGCTGTCTTAATATATCTAAAACCTGCTCTGTTCAAATACAATATATATTGACTTCCTCGATAGGGAAACCTATACATTATCCATGATTATTTATACCATTCTCACTTCCAGGTTCCATTTCTAAACAATGGCATATACTGGTTAGGACATAAAATTATAAAAATTGTATAAATCTAAACATGGTGTAGAATATACACAAATTTATGCATCGTATGACCTAACATCATAAACATTGTTTACATTGTGGAAATATTTACTCTAAAATGATTCATAGTTATAGGTAATGAAAATGGGAAGTATCCAAAATGTATACCCTAAGATAGTTAACCCAAGTGCAATGTAAGGCCCATTGTTGTGTACCAGGTTACCCCGAGTCCGGCCTGGAACACTTTGTAGAAGTTATTACTTCTGGGTACATCTTTTTCTAGAATCATGTACACTTGTAGTATCCAGACAAGGATGTATTTCTAGGAATACCCACATAATATCTACCTTACCAAAATTCTAGAATGATATTGTATACATATCCTCAATGTCTATCTTTGGGTTGTGCTCACTAATCTATGTTTTATAAATATATTTTCTAGGGTTTCTCATAAACTTCCACTGATACCAACTGTAACACCCCAACCAAGGAAGCTTGAAGACAATGCATTATTTTATTACACATGCATGACTAAAAGTAATCAAATCATGAAGGACTGATCAGTTTAGCAGTATTAGAAATCCATATTACATACATGATATGCATAATACATTAGGAAATAGGAAATAAAAAAAATTATAAAAATAAAAATAAATAAAATAATCCTTGAATAATTATTAAATTATTTCATCTTCATAACATGGGGATCCGAAACATAATAAGGGTGGTCTAAAATGCTCAGTAAGGGTAAGTAAAGAGGAAGAAATAATGAATCAATAAGAATAAATTAACTCTGAATGTTAAATAACTCATAAAAATTACATTAAAATTACTACATAAGGAAATATCAATATGGAATGGTATGAAACTGAAACTCATGTCATCTATATCAATAATCTAAGAATAAAATGTTTCCATAGATATGTTAATGAAAAAAATCTAATGGATGAATAATAACTAAATCAAAATGAGTGAAATTCTTAATTATTGGACGCCATGTTTCCAAGGTACATGATAAATATACCATGAAGACCTTTCATAAGAGTGTTTACAACATATAGGGTAAATCCCAGTCTGAATTTTCTAAATTATTCATCTCATGAGACTACCAATATATCGATGGGCTATCTATAATAGGGCTCCACCTATGTCATACCAGTCCAAAGTATTCCTCATATATCAAATAATTAATGTTTCTCATAAAATATCTATTTTTAAAAAATAATATGTATTTATTAACAATACCTCATAGGAGGATAAGTAACAACAAGGGTTTTTGACATTAATGAATTGAAATACCATTAAAATATTATAAAAACAATCTTGAGGGAAATGAATTTTTCAACATTCCTATGTATCCCATACCACGTTGAGACATTTAAGACATAAATCCCAGGAAGCAATAAAATTAAATAAAACATATACTATCTTTAGACTAAGAAGACTTACGATATAAAATTTTAATGTTTAGTAAATACACTAAATAAAAGTGAATTGGTCTATTATAACAAATACGTCTCAATCGAATGTAAATTGAATGAAATCCATTACCTTATCCTTCTTTTGTTGTGTGGTATTTATCCTAATCTAATGTGGTTTAAAATATTCTACTAAATTATACAAGAAACATACATATAAAATATTAATTCCTTATAATATTTTATTACCCATTTGGAACACTCTTTTATTAATTCCACTATTTCATGTGTTAATTTCCCAGTTTAGTAGAGTAAGTTTTAACATGTTATTTATCATTATCATTATTTATATCATGGTTTAATCATATCTAGATTGTAAAAAATGGATTAATTTTCTAATATAATCAGTATATAGGTATTTATTGTAGTCCAATGTATATGGAGATAATAAATGAATCACATCGTTCATGGAGACGGTAGGTCATACGTATGCATGAACACTACTTTCATTTCATTGTTGCATTAAAAGAAAAAAAAATAAATGATAAATATGTATATTATAATTATAGTACCATATATATTTAATATATGTTACATAGTTTTATTAAATCAATCCTTTATACGTTCCATGTATGGTATGAATGACTCATATCGCTTTGAGGGGGCGGTAGTCTACACTTCCTCATTCTAAATTATCGTATTTACACAAGATGGAAAGAATAAAGGTATGTTCGAAATAAAAATTGAATAAGAATAAATAAATTATAAATATTATATATACCATATATAAATAGAGTGTACATCACAGTCACACCATGAGAGGCCGTAAAGTAAAAATGAAAAATCATTGTTTTTTTGGGGAAATTGTTCACTGTACACACAAACAATTTGTTCGTTACCAATTAGATGAAGGTTTGGGTAAGTGAAGTTAGAAATATGAACATAAAAACATCGTATTATATTTTGTATACAATATTTTTTATATAGTAATACAATAGTGATAATTTTTGTGGTGGATAATGGAAATGAACTTAAAGAGATTGAGAGACGTTGTTACCTCTGAATTGGGTAACTCCTTTTGGTTTGTACCAAAAGGCATCCCTAGATTTCTTCCTTACCAAGTAAGGGATTATATAAGGAAATGAAGGATTTTTTTAATTGGACATGGAAAATATATTCGAAACCTATGTTCTATGGGAGGTGTGAGGAAGTTGGAGAGGCAGTGGCAATTTATACGGATGGAAAATGACTCACTCGATATTTTTTAAAAGAAGTTAGGTGTACCAACATTTTTACATAAAAAATGTTTTCAAAAAAAAAACAAAACTCAATAATGGAAGTTCATGTTTGAATTATTTCCATGAAATAGGTGTTGGACAAGTTTCTAGGTAATTTGGGTTCTTATGTTAAATCTTTTATCCTTTATTTAGATTAATTTGACCTTAATAATTGTAATTAATTTTAATTAATGTCACTATTTTTTTTTTGTAAAAAACAGTATTTGTATTATTAGAAATTAGGAAATTATAATGATTCCAAATATGGAATTTTTTTTTCCAAATTTCTATCACAAAAGTGGCATAAATTAATTTAAATTTCATTATGTAGATGGGACAATGATGTAGGGTTTTATGGTAAAAATGTGAAAAAGTTTGCAATATTTTTATAGTTAATTTATAAGTGAAATTGATTACACTGACAAAATTTTTATTAATTGATAAAAATATTATCTAATTAAACTTCAAAAAGTTTAATATATAATTTTACCTTATAAATAAATTATATTAAAAAGCAGTTTTGAACTAAAATTCGGTATTTCTAACAAATCATTAAATATGATACATTTCTAAATTTTTTTCCAAAATTCACCATAACCAAATTTTTATGTTATGATTTAAAATATGAATTTAATTTTGCCTTATGAAATCAATTTATTTTTTCCAAATTTGTATTTAAAATGGTATCACCATTAAAAATCTATAAAATTTCATTCATAAAAATATAGGGTTTGTTCTAATCTTATGCCTATCAAAATAAATGGATGAATATCAAAATCATTTTATTGAATATAAAAAATATATATTTCATTAAAATTATTGTTTAATTGTAATTAATTTTGTTTATCTAGAGAAGTATTCTTTGGAAACATAAAAATAATAACATTTTCATTTATATTCAATCGGGTTTCATATTCATTTATAATTAATTTATAACCAAGTATTTTATCTTAATTTTTTGTAAACCATATATTTTCATAAATTAGTTACCCATTTTCATAACTAATACATTAAATTATTGGCTTTATCTTATTATATTTAATAATATATCATTATTCGGTAAAACATGGTTTTCTGTGTAATGTATGGTTTCGATGAAAGCCGCTATTACCTGTAACATAAGGTTACCCAGTGTCAAGTACATTAAAAAATATATAATATATAAAATTCATTTAAAATCATAAATATATTTTAATGTGTCAGGATATTTTTTCCCTTAAGCGCTTGCTGTCTTGGGTTATGTAGTCTATCAAATATAAGGTTCTTAATATAGAATTTAAGGGTGTGACATTATCCCCACCTTAAATAAATTGCATCCTCGCAATTTAAATGTCATATTTGAAATATAGGGATTCAAAAAACTATTTTTATAATACCCACATTGTAAAAAGTGTTAATATCACATCTTCTTAATAAGAGAGAAAGTAAAGTGAAATTGTCACGTAAATAGGTCCCTTAGTAGGAGAACATAGGTGGGAAATGGAAACATGGATATAGAGGAAAAATATAACAATCTTGTTCTGATGTAGTGTGCTAGAGAACGTGGTTAGGATAATGTTAACAATCATAATTCCCTAAATCATTGATGATCTAATGGCTATTTGATTCATCAAAAATGAAGGTACTAGGATAAAAGTTTTGCTTTCAAGATCATTTTTCCAAGTGTTGAGGAATTCATTCACTCTCTAAGAATATAAGTAAATATATTTTTCTATTAATATAATATTTTCCTTTAATTATGCCATTAACTATTTATACTTAATCTCATAGAACAAGATGCATTGTATTGTGACGTAATACATTACCCTTGAAAATATCATCCAACAATCAAAATAAACCATTTTATAAATGGTTATGTTTTACAAAATATTATAATATAAAACTTTAGAAATAAGGTCACCAAATTTACAAGATGAACTTATCATTATACTTTAATCAACATGAAGTTGCTCTGAATTTTCACATTCCAAACATGTGAATAACTTTATCATGTGTCCTCTTTAAATATGGTAATAAATCATATCACCCCATACCCTTATTGGGAACATGAATCACTCCTTATTCCTTATAGAAGAAAATTGTTTCTAGATATGATCCTTAAATAGAAAAGTGTTGTAAACTCCATTAATGATAGAATAGACCAATTATCGATAAATCATTAATCACTTCCAAGGTAGTCAGTACTTGTCCAAATCAATCATTTCTTTATCATTATCTCAACATCATGAACATATTAAGGGTTTTATTTCCATGGAAAATGTTTACGTTCTACTAAATAACTTTTCTTGGTACCATTTAATATATTATATAGAATCCTTAATGAAATAATAACGTATTTCAATCCTTACATTTTTCATAAATTGTATGATGAGAACATAATAAACAAAATAATTCTAAAACATATTCATTAGATCAAAATATAAAAGTATGTTAATTATTCCACATCAGTTGTGTCAATAAAATATTATTGACCATGATCCCTTAACTTCTTTGGATTTATATTCTATTGATATTTGAGGAATTGCATTGCATAGTGACCGATATAAATGAATTCTTAACACTGAATAATAGCTTTTTTACTTCTTCCCTTTGCATTATTTTTCTTGGTGACGCTTTTCTCTGCACTTATAAAAAACTCCTAATCCTTTCAAGAATTTAACAGGGTGATTCTGTCCATAGTTATCACAAGATGGAAAATCAATATTTCTCTTCATCTTCTTTGACACATTCACCTTTTCATGGTGTCTAGAAGACCTCTTCTTTTCTTGGACTCCCTTGAAGTTATAGGACTTGGTGAATTATTTCATTGTTTAGATAGAACCTAAAACCTATTTAATCATATGAATAAATGTTTTTAGACACTAGTGCACTTTTGAGACTTGGATTAAGTCCTTAAAAGAAGTGGTTGATCTTGTACTCTGCGTTTTATATATTATCTATAACAATCTTGGATAACCTTGTAAAGGTAGCTGCATAATCGGTAAAAATATATTCATCCTTTGGATTTAAGACACATAACATCTTATTCATCTAAAATTTCTTGATCACTAGTAAATTATTTATTAAATAATGTCTCTTTAAATGTTCTAAATTCTATGACTTCAATTTCTTCTTCCTTACTTGTATTCTGGATTAGAGAGCACTATTGATCGAAGTCACCTTTTAGAAAATATACCAAAAGTGTTTCCTTTTTCTTTTTTACTACATTACAATGTAGTAAATGTCTTCTCTAGAGAATTAAACCATTTATCATCTACAATTGGATTAGTAGTCCCACAAAACTATTGGAGATTCTTCTTTACAAAGAGATAAAAAAAATTGATTCTCTATGCAGAATAGGTTGCTGAATTCGAGCAAGGTTATTTTTCATAACATAAATAATGTGTTCTAACATATTCAAAACATGATCAGTTAAAATACTAGATATATTTACTTCCTCATGATATAATCATCTACATTGGCCATGATTGTTGATACAATTCTTCTTTCAAGGCGACATTTCTAAAAAATGGCATAAATTAGATTAGCTCGTAAAATTATGGACTTTGTATAACTGTAAAAATGTTATAGAATAGACAAAAATTTACGCATCATAAATCTATGAATCATAAACTTCGGTTCCACTGATGAATTATTTATTCCAAAATCCATCATAATTGTAGGTAAAGAAAATGTGAACTATCCTAAGTGTATCCCCTAATAGTGTCAAACCAGGTGTGCAGTAAGACCCACTTTCATGTACTAGGTTACCCAAAGTCAGGCCCAATACACCATGTCAGAGTAATTATTCCTAAGTAAAAATATTCCTAAACCACTTCCACTTGTAGTATCCACACATGGATTTATTTCTTGGAATAACCACTTAATATCCACCTTTTAAAAATTCTAGGATGTCATTCTTTACTTATCCTCAATGTATATCTTATGGTTATGCTCCCTAATATAAATTTTCTAAATCTAGTTTCCAAGGATTATGATAAACTTATTCTGATACCAACTGTAACACCCTCACCCCATAATCCTGGTATCAGTCCATTATTTTATTACAATTTTATGATTACAAGGAATCAAATCTGGAAGGATTGATTATTTTAGCAGTCATGGAAAGCTAGATTACATACATGATACCCATAATAAATTGTGAAATATGAAATAAATACATGATACATAATAATAAGAAACAAAAAAAATCCATGAATGGTTATTCAAATATTTCATTTTTATAACCTAGGGAAGGGAAACATAATAAGGGTGAGATAAAATGCTCAGTAACGGTAAGTAAAAGGAAAGAAATAATGAATAAATTAGAATAAATTAACCTAAAATGTTAAATAAATGATAAAAAAATCCATTAATATAACTAGAAAAGGAAATATAAATATGAAAATTTATGGAACTGAAACTAATTCCATCTAAATCACTAAATTGAGTATGAAATGTATCTAGAGATATGTCTACACAAAATATCATGGATGAATAATAATTGAATATAAATGTGTGAAATTCTTAATTACTAGAAACCATATTTCCAAGGAGCATGGAACCTTTACCATAAAGAAATTTTAAAATATGGTTTACAACATATAGGGTAAAAACCCATCTTATTACACCAAATTATTCATCTCATGAGACTACTGATCAATCAAGGATCTATCTATAATCGGGCATCACATGTGTCATACTAATCCAAAGCATTCCTCATATATCAAATAAATTATGTGCTTTTTAAAATATCCATATTGAATAAAGAATATGGATTTATCAATAATACCTCAGAGTATATTATATAATAACAAGGGTTTTTGAAATTAATGAATGTAAATACCATTTAAATATCATAAAAAATCATGAGAGAAATGACATTTTAAACAATCCAATGTGACCCATACCATCTTGAATATTTTAAATCATAAAATCCATGAAGTAATACTGGTAAATTTAACATAGAATATGATGAGAATAATTAGATTCATTATATAAAATGGTAAATTTTAGTAAATATAGAAAATAAAAGTGAATCAGTGTGTAATAACAAAGAAGACTCAATGGAATATAAATTGAATAAAATACCTTAACTTAACATTCATTTTTATGTGGTATTTATCATCCCATATAGTGGATTAAAACATGTTACTAACTTATACCAGAACCCTACTCATTAAATATTAATTCCTTATAATATTTTATTACCCATTTTTTACACTCTTTCATTAATTTCACTATTTCAGGTGTTAATTTCCTAGTTTTATCGAGTATGTTTTAACCTGTGATTTATTGTCATAATTATTTAGTTCATGGTTTCATCATATAGATAATTTAAAACATGGATTAATTATTGTATATAATCATTATATAAGTATTTATATTAGTCCATTATATTTGGAGATTATAAATTAGGTGCACCGTTCATGAAGACGGTAGGCCATATATAAGACTGAATGCCACTTTCATTTAATTGTAGTATTGAAATTATGAAAACTAAATGATACATATGTATAATATAATTTCAGCATCATATAAATTTTTTATATGTTACATAGGTTTATTAAAACCATCCTTTATATGTTTCATGTATGGTATGAATGAGTGATATTGCTTGGGGGGGGGGGATAGTCCACACTTCCTCAAATGAAATTATTATATTTACAAAAGATAGAAATCATAAAGCTATATTATAAATAAAAATTAAATAAGAATAGAGATATTATATATATCCTATATTAAATATAAAAATATAGTTTCCATTATAATGGTCACCAAGAGAGGCGGTAAATGAAAAATTAACAATCATCGTTTCGTGAGGCAGTAGTTCGCTGTACACAGAAACAATATGTTCATTACCTATTAGATGGAGGTGTGAGTAAGTGTAGGTAGAAATATTAAATCATAAAAATACTAGTATAACGAGTTTACTATTTTATATATAATAATATAATAAAGATATTTTAGGGGGCGGATAATGGAAATGATACTAGAGATCGTGAGAGAAGAAGTTACCTCATAATTGGGCAACAAATTTTGGTTTGTACTGAAAGGATTACCTGGACTGCTTAATTCCCAAGGAGTGGATTCTATGAGTAAGGGTGGTATTTTATGAAGCTTATTGGGATGATTTTGGCTGAACCTATTTTGTTTGAGATGTGTGAGGAAGTGGGATAGGTGGTTTTTTATAGGGATGGAAAAGGACTCACTTGGTATTTTAGAAAAGAAGTTAGGTATACCCACGTTTTTACCAAACAAATGTATTAAAAAACCCAAATAAATAAATAATAGAAGTTTAATGGAATAAAGTTTTCCATAAATGGTTATTGTACAAGTGGATGGATCATTTGGGCTCTTAAGATAATGTTTTATGCCTTTATTAAGATTAATTTGACCTTAATAATTGTAATTAATTTTAACGACTTTCAATAATATTTTTGGTAAAAAAAATAGTTGTATTATTATAAAATATAAAATATTATGGTTCCAAATATTGAATCCATTTTTCCAAATTCCAATCACATATTTAGAAGAAATTAATTTAAATTTAATCTCACATACAAGACGACAATGTGGTCTTTTAAAGTAAAAATGTCCAAAAGTATGCTATGTTTTTATAATCAATTTCAATGTGAAATTGATTATAATGTCATAAATTTTATTAATTGATAAAAATATTATCAAAATAAACTTTAAAAATAATTAATAATATAATTTAACCGTTATATGAAAAAGTAGTTTTAAACCCAAATTCAGTATTTTCAACTATTCACTAAAAAAATGACATGTTTCTAAAAAATATAAAAACTAAACCCTAACATAATTTTATATTTATATTTCAAATATGTAGTTTTTTTGACATATTAAATCTATTAATTTTTCAAAATTCATATTTAAAGTGGGTTCTCCATTAAAATGTAGTAAAATTTCCTTTATAATAATATAGAATTTGTTCTTAACTTATGTCTATCAAACCTAATGGGTAAATATAAAAAATATTTGATAGAATATATAACATATTAATTTAACTAAAATTATTATCTAATTGTAATTAATTATTGTTGGTCGGAGTGGAAACTCAAGAGGGGGGGGGGTGAATTGAGTTCCAATTAAAATTTCTATTTAAAAACTGTGTCTTAAAATCCCCCAAATAAAACACAGAATTAAACTGTAGTGAATTTATATCAAAATAAAGGATCTGTTAGGTTCTCAAAGGACTGATTATTTCCCAGTTAATCAAATCAAAAGAATTTATTATCTTTCAAAACTAACTTACTGATTTACAACTGATATAAACACTTGCGAGTTTAATTATCAAAGTGACTTTAAAACAGTTTTGGATTTAAAGTAGGTTGCAGCGGAATAAAAACAAACTTTGAAAATAAATAAACACAGCAGGTTTAACCAAGAGGTTCAGTCTCAAGCTGAGACTTAGTCCTCTCAAAACTTTATATAAAAGTGATCCACAACCTGGATCGGGGTTTACAACAGTATATAACTGTCCAGGTCCAAGACCTCTACCACTGTTATACGTGGGAACAAAAACAACAAAAAACCAGCTGTCTAGATCACGCATGACCTCTACCACTATCCCAGTGGGAAAAAAGATGTAAGAGTTTTAGTGAGGATTTACAGATCCTGCAGTTAAAGTACAGGAGATAGTGTGTGTGTTAAATACAGCAGATAACACACACTTCTCTAAATGTAAAAATTAAATAACAAAGGAAAATATTTAGAGTTTATAAATGGCTCTAGTGATTGCGGCGTAGCTCTGGACTCCATTGGATTGATCAGAATTGGTTCTGAGTCCTCTTTTGGTTTATTTCTGGAAAATAGAGTGTCGTCTGCTACCTTGACTTCCAGGTGTAGAGACAGAGAGAAAGGTAGTCGATGAAGTTCTTGTGTTGATGTTCTCGTTCTCATCTCTCTTTCTTAGTATGCTGGAATGTATGAGTTCTTTGTGTAAGTTCAGTCATCTTTTTGTATTCACACTCGGTTGTTCTTCCAGCACACCTCGTGGTATGTATGTCTCTGTGTTCATTCCTTGTTTTCCAATATATTCGTAGTAGCACATCCTTCATTAATTTAAAGCACGAGCTCCGGCAAAAGAAATGGTTTCTTTTTGCAGGTACGAGGTACCGTTCCCTGACATCGAACAAAACACATTAAATAAATGTCAGTGTATTAAAATATACCTGATATGACCGTTGTTTAGATTAAATAATGATAAAGAAATTAAAGCAGTGTCGGGTTCTGTCTCTGGAACGGTAGCTTTGATATCGGTAGGTAGATGTCACGGTAGGATTTCTTGTATTAGTGACTTCTTGTGTAACGGTAGACTTGAGTGATGGTAGACTTGTGTAACGGTATACTTGAGTAACGGTAGCCTTTCAATCGGTAATATTTTCATATCGGTAGGCTTAGTATATCGGTAACCTTATGCGTATCGGTAGACTTTCATATCGGTGACCTTCGAGTATCGGTAGGCTTTGATGTAACGGTAACCTTCTTATATCGGTAGCGGTAAGTCTATCTTGTATCGGTAGCTTTATATTGGTAGCAGTGAATCTGTATCGGTAGCGGTAGACTTGTCTTATATCGGTAGCTGTAAGTCCCTATCGGTAGCTGTAGACTTTGATGTATCGGTGACTTGTCTGTATCAGTAACTTTCACATATCGGTAGGCTTTTCATAACGGTGATCTTTACGTATCGGTAGACTTCCTTTGATAACGGTAGCTTCAACATATCGGTAGAATTGTGTGTATCGGTAGCTCTGTTCGGTAACGATAGCTCTCACGTAGCGGTAGACTCAACTGTATCGGTAGCTCTATTCTGTTTGAGCATTGTATTGGCAGAATAGGTTAAGTCAGAGTGTACAAACGTCCAGTAACTGAAACACTAGTATTTAAACATAAAATAATATAACAATAATTAAGGAAAATAAGTAGCTAGATTCCCAAATAATTATTTAACCATTGATCAAATAGGGATTATCAAAATACAAATAATCCTAATTGGGATTATCAAAATATAATAAAACAACTAGATTCCCAGAGGGTTCAACAATCTCCCCCCTTTTGATAATCACAACTTATGCTAAAAAAATGAAATAGTCTCAGATGAAAATGTGGAAAAGAAATTAGGTCTCATTTCTTAATTTCTCTAATTCCCCCTTTGTTAATTCTTAGGTCTCATTTCTTATTTTCTCTTAGTGGCTCATTTGCTTATTTCCTCTCCCTTTGTGATTAACAAAAAGAAGGGTAGTAGAGAAAAGATAAAGACTAGAAGAGAATAAATGACAAAGTAATAGAAACTCAGTAAAGTAGAGAATGAAGAGGAATTTCATTAATATACAAAAGATACACTGATAAAATCATAACAAACAAAAAAATACAAGTGAATCCTATCAAAAAGATCTGGAAACAATCAATCCTTCGCTTGAATAGGAGTCTTTCCCTTAGGATCAGAAGAGGCTGCCGGGTCAGGTTCTGTAGAAGGATTAGGAATAACTGAAAGCACAACTGGTGGTTCAGCTACAGAAACTGTACCGGATCTGAAATCTATATTCCTCTGAGTGATCATAGGTGTCAAGCTCTTGATGGCTTGAGCTAGAGTCAATTGAGGGGTACTCCCAGAGGCAGATGCAGGAAGGGCAGGAGGTACAATTACTGGCCTGGCATCCACTTGCAGGAAGGGCAACAATAGGTCCCTGAATTCGATTATAATTCTTCCTCCTCTCTCCATTGCAGACACAAAATCATCTCGATTTTCTATAAATTTATCCAAAGCATGAGTAAGCTCCCTGAGCTTACTAACCTGTTCTCTGAAAGCATGGGTAACTAGAGGAAACTTCATATTTTCCAGTAAGAGATTGAAATGGTTGGTCAGCTGATGCTTGGTATAAACATTTTCAAAATAATCATCCACCTTATTCTCGATTGCCTCTTGAGAAGCAGTAGCTGCCTGCAGGTGATCACGAACAAAACTACTAACTTCCCTAGTGGTAGCAAGAATCTGAGTATCTGATGCACCACTTGGACTGGCCTTAGCCAATTCTTCCTGAATAATAGTGCGGATCTGGTCAAGGTTCACACTAGAGATAGATGAGGGAAGATGTTTCATTGAGAAGGCCACTGTATCCTTGAAGGATTGAGTCAGACTACTCACTACCTTATGAACAAGTGTATCCTGACTATTCAGATGTTCTTTGACTGACTTCTTGAAGGCCTCAAAAACTTCCACAAATTTCTTGACCACTTCTTTGATATATCGAATGTCAGAGTTTGCTTGAGTTTGAGAGCTATGCATGGTAGTCAGAGAAGCAATCGATTGTCTCAAGGCAACTACAGCTCCTGTCCAACTCTCAATCTGAGTGTGGCACACTTTAATTTCATCCATCATTTCTTTCAAAAGACTGGATACACCATATCCAATTGACAACTCAAGGGGTTTGCTCCACGATTTTCATCTCTTCAGCCATACTTTTCTTCATATCTGCCACTGATTCCCTTAATGCTTCTTTCAATTCAGCTTTTAAGGACTCAAGGTCCTCCTTAGTTGCCACATTTTTAGCCATAGCAGGTAGGATAACTGATTCCTTTTCGGGCTGGTCTTCCTCATCCGAATCTCCATCAGAAAGTCCAAGAACCATATATCCTGGATCTGATGTCCAACCTTCAATGTCATATAGTACTGATACTGAACCAAGATTATCCCCCTCACTTGGAACATTCTCCTCAGGTATCTCTTCCAAAGGTTCTTCCTGAGGTAATTCTGAAACTTCTTATACAACTACAGCAGATTCAATAGCAATTTGTTCTGAGTCATCAATGACTCTCTCATCGACAGATGCAACTTCTCCTTCCTGATCAGGCATTGTCCTGAATGTACTATCTATCAGATGGCTCAAACTGAGCTCTTCTTCTTCATCTTCCTTATCATTTGCTTCACCAGAAGCCTCATTTTCTTCATTAAAAACATGATTGGATTCGGTTGCCTCATCCTCTTTAGAGGTGTCCTTAACAACATACAGAAATGCTTCTTCTTCTTATTCCTCAGTCTCAATGTCATAGTCCTTCAAAATAGCTTCTCTTCTTGGTAGTTATTTTGGAGGGCTAGCTGCTCCGTAAGAGATATTTTGAGGCAAATGACTAGGAGGTAAATCAGGGTCTCCTCCTTCCTAGACCGATGTCTCTTCCTCCTCAGCTTCATTATCACTATAGACCGGTTCTGGCTCATCTGATCCAAGACCAGGATCCCTCACATCCTTTGGTCTAGAAGGACGATCCATAGGAGTATACATGTCATAGATTTTTCCATTATCATTAACCCATGATTTCTTCCAGGGATTCCAACTAACTTTCATGTAATTACAGACAGTCCTAGTGATGCAGAAGTTATCCTTAACTACCATAATTTCATCCTAAGGTCCAGCCACCTCCTTTTCTTTCATCAAAATGGAAATCAACTTAGAGAAGAATAGTGCATTTGACTTAGACTTCGGTCTAGTCATATCCTCAATCTGAATCATAATCAATCTACACAGATTTACCTTAACGCCACGCTTCAACAAATGTAGCAAATAAATGTCCTGGAATCTTAGTGTAGCAAAGTCTCCTCTCCTTGGACTAATCACATGCTGAATGAATTTGAAAAGTTGTTTATCCTCCCCTATCATCTCTGCAACGATGACCTTTCTAGGAGTTCCATCTCCTGGAAGCTCTAACAAAGCATCTTCATAATTAAACACATAACTAGTTGAGGGAACCGATTTTGAATAGAAAGCACAATCTCCTTCATGCAGAACTGTTAAGTTCCCAGCCCATTCCACTGTAGTAAAAGAAACTTCCTGTCCATTCACATAAGAAGTCATTCTGCTTTCTTCTTCAGCCTTCTCAAAACGAATGAATTCATAGAACTATTTCACCAGTCCTGGAAAAAAAGGTCCATTGTTGTTCGTGAAGCACTCGGTCCAACCATGTTCTTCTAAAACTTTAAGAACCAAGGACTTGATCTCCATGAGCCATTCTGCACATACTTCTTTCTCAAGGACAATCTCTCGCTTTGATATATGAGGGTTCACTGGATTTCTTCGAGCAATACTTTTACTTCCACTTACACTGGTACTAGAATTCGTTACTTTATGTCTTTTCTCTTGCGGCTCATCACTCCCATCTGTAACCAGGGGTCTCTTGACGCGGGCCATAACAGATTTGAGGTTTAGGGTTTTACGTCTTGAGAGGGTTAGGTTGGAGGGATTCGAACAGACGAGTTCACGGTGAGATTGAGTGAAGTCTAGACTCGGTTTAATATCATTTAGTATCCACAAATAAAATAAATCATAAAAAACAAAATTCGATGTCTCGGCTTTATAGAAGTTTAAAACAACGCAAGATGTTCCGGTAAATTATCCTAACGGTGAGGTCTTCTAACGGTGAGATCTCCTAACGGTGAGGTTTCTAACGGTGAGGATTCTCTAACGGTGAGGATTCTCTAACGGTGAGGATTCTCTAACGGTGTGGATTATCTAACGGTTTAAGTGTAAGTTATCATTCTTAATTCGTGTCTAATGAAACATAATCTTTCTAAAATTAAAGGTTTAGTGAAAATATCAGCTAATTGAAGTTAAGTGCCTATAAATTCAAGTATTATATCACCTCTTTGATAATGATCTTTTAAAAAGTGGTGTCTAACATCAATGTGTTTCATTCTAGAGTGAGACACAAGGTTCTTAGAGATGTTGATCACACTTGTGTTGTCACAGTTAATTGAAACATTGTTAAAATTAAATCCATAGTCCAGTAAAGTGTGTTTCATCCACAGAATCTGTGCACAGCAACTACTAGTAGCTATATACTCTACTTCAGTAGTAGATAATGCAAATCAGTTCTGTTTCTTACTACACCATGAAACAAGGGATTTTCCAAGTAAATGACATGTTCCAGATGTGCTCTTTCTGTCTAACTTGCATCCAGCAAAGTCTGCATCTAAATAAATTATTAAATCAAATGATTATTCTTTTGGGTAAAACAGTCCCAAATTAGCAGTACTTTTAAGATATTTGAAAATCTTTTTAACAGCAAGTAAGTGTGACTCTTTAGGGTAATCTAGAAATCTAGCACACATACATACACTAAACATAATATCAAGTCGACTAGCAGTAAGATAAAGTAGACTCCCAATCATACCTCTGTAATTAGTTTAGTCAACTGGTTTCCAAGTTTCATCAATATCCAATTTACAAGTGGTACTCATAGATATATCACTTCCCTTAATAATATCCAAACCAAAACGTTTTAATAAATACTTAGTATATTTACTTTGATTTAAGATAATTCCATATTTATTATGAAAGATTTGAAATCCAAGAAAATACTTAATCTCTCCCATTAAGCTCATTTCAAATTCATTTTGCATAACCTTTGAAAAATCAGTACATAAAGAATTTTTCTAAATCCAAAAATAATATCATCAACATAGATTTTTACTATTAAAACATCTTTTGAAATCCTTTTTATGAAAAGAGTTGGATCAACAATTCCTTTTGTAAATCCTTTTGAAATAAGAAAATTTTTAGGTCTTTCATACCAAGCTATTGGAGCTTTTTTTAAACCATATAAAGCTTTAGAAAGTTTAGAAACATGATTTTGAAAGTGAGGATTTAAAAAACCAGGTGGTTGTTCTACAAAAACATCTTCAACAATAAAACCATTTAGAAAATCACTTTTCACATCCATTTGATATAACTTGAAATTCAGATGTGATTCAAAAGCAAGTAAGATCCTAATAGACTCTAATCTAGCTACAGGATCAAAGGTTTACTCATAGTCAATTCCTTCTTCTTGATTGTAACCTTGTGAAAATAGCCTAGCTTTGTTTCTAATGATGTTTCCAGATTCATCAACTTTGTTTCTAAATACCCACTTTGTGCCTATGGTTAAAGTGTCCTTAGGTCTTTCTACTAATTCCCAGACTTTATATCTTTAAAATTGATTTAGTTCTTCTTGCATATCCATTACAAAAAATTCATCATTGATAGCATCATTGATACTTTTAGGTTCTAACTTTGAAAGAAAAGCTTGATGTTCAACCTGATTTCTTAGAGAAGATCTAGTTTATGTTCCTCTATCTAAATTACCTACAAAAGCACCTAAAAGATGGTTCTTTAGAGTCCTAGTTGGTCTAGAAAAGGTAGGACTAGAGATTTCAGGTTCATCTACAGGTTGGGGTTCAACAGAAGCAGGTTCTGGAAAATTTCCAGAACAGGATGTTTGAAATATAGGTCCACTGTCCTTATTATCAAGGTTCAAAACAGAGAGATCATCTTCAAGATTTTAAAGAGAGGTCTTAGGTTCATGTGGATCAGTTTCATCAAATTTGATGTGAACAAATTCATCCACACATTTGGTTCCCTTATTAAAAACTCTATAGGCTTTACTAGAAATAGAGTAACCTAGGAAAATTACTTCATCATTCTTGGATGCATACTTGTCAAGATTATCTTTAGTATTAAAAATAAAGACTTTGCAACCAAAAACTCTGAGGTAGTTAACCTTAGGTTTCCTGTGGTTCCACAACTCATAAGGGGTCTTCTTAAGAATAGGTCTGATCAAGACTCTATTAATAACATAACAAGCTGTATTTACAGCTTCAGCCCAAAAATAAACAGGTAGGTCATACTCATTGAGCATAGTCCTAGAAATTTCTTGCAGGGTTCTATTCCTCCTTTCTACTACACCATTATGTTGGGGTGTCCTAGGGGAAGAGAAATTGTGACTATAGCCATTGCGTGAGCAGTAGGATTCAAACTCATGATTTTCAAACTCACGACCATGATCACTTCTCAAGGTTTTGATCTTAAGTCCACTAAGATTTTCTACATAATTGGAATAATTAACAAAGTAAGAACATGCTTCACTTTTGTGAGCTAGAAAATATACCCAAGTATATCTAGAATAGTCATCTACTATAACATAGACATAGTGCTTCCCATTTATACTAGAAACTCGAGAAGGTCCAAACAAATCCATGTGAACCAACTCAAGAGGTTGAGAAGTTGACACTTCTTTCTTTGATTTGAAAGAAACATTATGTTGCTTTCCCTTTTGACAGGGATTACAAACATTATCAGCTGGGAATTAAAGTTTTGGTTGATCTCTAACTATGTTCTTCCTAGAATGTTTTGTAAGTGAATGTACATTGCAGTGTCCAAATATTCTGTGCCAAAGCCAAGACTCTTTATAAAAAGCATTTAAACAAGTAATATTTTGCATAGATAAATAATTTAAATCAACATCATATACATTTTCATTTCATAAGGCAGAAAATACTAAATCATTTTTAGAATTAAAAACATTGCGAGAATTATTTTCAAATTTAACATAAAAACCATCATCACATAACTGAGAAATACTTAACAAATTATATTTCAGTCCATCAACGAATAAAACTTTAGAAATCAATACTGAGTCAGTGTTACCAATCTGGCCTAAGCCAATGATTTTTCCTTTTGAGTTATCACCAATGGTGACAAAGACTCCATAAACTTTTACTAAACTCTTGAAGCATGAGAAGTCTCCTGACATATGTCTTGAACATCCACTGTCCAAATACCAAGTCTTTCTACATGATCTCTTCAAGCAGGTTCCCTACAAAACAGATTTAGACAGAAAATGATTTTGGTACCCAGATTTTCTTGGGTCCAGATAGGTTAGCCAATAAAACTTTAGGTACCTAGATTTTTCTAATGGGTCTCATAAAATTTTTAGAATCAACATATTTTGAAAGATAAAATTTTTGGGTCTGTAAGTATGAATATAACTAGTTGAAGCATATGAACTTCCAGAACTAGAACTAGAAACATTCTGTCCAGATTTAGGAATAAATCTAATTTTGGTAATTTTCCTTTGTCCTAGTTGGTATCTGATACCAGTAGGGTATCTAGGTGCTATTTTCTTACCTATCATCTGAGTAAGAGTATCTTTACCATTTGTGAACTTTTCTACGTCTTTCTTAAGTTTCTAATTAGATAATTTTAGTTCAGTATTATCCTAAAGCAACTGAGAATTATTTTATATTTCAATATCAAGATCATATTTATGTTTAATAGTTAAATCGTACTATTTCTTTAAACCTTTGTATTTTTCTTTCAGCTCATTACATGTGTCTTCTAACATATTCAAAAAGTTCAATTTTGGACACGTTTTCTGAGTCAGAATCATCTCCAGAGTAATATGAATTTAAAGCAGGAGTTTTAGCTGTTACCTCAGAAGTGTTTTTCATAAAACACATGTTTTCCTTATTTCTGTGTTCAGTTTCAGAAATTTCAGATTCACTGGAGCTATCCTCAGAATCACTCCAGGTAGACTTCATGGCTTTCTTATTCTTATTGTCCTTGTATTCATACTTTTTCTTGTACTTCAGTTTCGGACAGTCTGCTTTTATATGTCCTTTTCTTTTGCACTCATAACGGACAACTTCATCACTTTTATCTGGATTTTTCCAATCCTTATTCCAATGACCCTTGCTGTCATACTTAACTTTGTAATTTGATTTTCTGAAAAACTTATTCTTCCTATAAAACTTCTTAAACCTTCTGTCAATGTGAGCCATCTCAGCATCACTATCAGAATCACTTTCACTGTCTTCATAGCTTGAACTCTCATTTTTATCTTGAAGCTTATCCTTATCCTTGTTCTTTGAAGTTGAAGTCTTGAAAGAAACTGACTTCCTTCTAGGTTCATCTTCTTCTTATTTATTTACCTTAAGTTATTTTTCATACATCATTAGCTTTCCAATTAGTTCCTTGACTGGCAGTTCACCAATATCACATGATTCACTAATTGAGACAGAAGTTCCTCTCCATCTTTCAGGTAGACATCTCATAATTCTCATGATTTGTTCCTTGTATGTAACATTCTTTCCCAGTGATATCATTGTATTGACAATTTCGTTGAACCTGAGATACATGTTAGAAATGGGTTCATCAGGCTTCATCTTAAAATTATCATACTTAATAGTATAAGTGTTCAATCTCATTTCCTTAACATTAGTTGTTCCTTCATGAGAAACAGCTAAGGTATCCCAAATTTCATATGCAGTTTTACAAGCATATATTCTATTAAATTCATCATCTACTAAAGCACATTACAAAGCATTCATAGCTTTACAATTATTATTGTAGGCTGTCTTAGTAGCTTCATTCCAAGTAGATCTAACAGTAGTAGGTATTTTATATTCTAATTCTATAGAAGTCCAAATATCAAAACCCATGCTCTATAAATGAATTTTCATCTTGGTTTTCCACTGAGCATAGTTAGTGCCATTGAAAAAGGGTGGTCTATTGGTAGCAACACCTTCAAGTATGTTATCCATGATAACTTACTTAATGAAAATATTTTAAAGAGATAAAAATTTAGAAATAACAGAAATTTTAAGAACTTTAAAATACAACTAAAATCACAGTTGAAAAACAAAGTACTTTAGAAAATATTTAAACCTGCCTTTGATACCAATTGTTGGTCAGAGTGGACACTCAAGAGGGGGGTGAATTGAGTTCCAATTAAAATTTCTGTTTAAAAACATTGTCTTAAAATCCCCCAAACAAAACACAGAATTAAACTGTAGTGAATTTATATCAAAATAAAGGTTCTGTTAGGTTCGCAAAGGATTGATTATTTCCAAGTTAATCAAATCAGAAGAATTGATTATCTTTCGAAACTAATTTACTGATTTACAACTGATATAAACACTTACGAGATTAATTATCAAAGTGACTTTAAAACAGTTTTGTATTTAAAGTAGGTTGCAGTGGAATAAAAACAGACTTTGAAAATAAATAAGCACAGCAGGTTTAACCAAGAGGTTCAGTCTCAAGCTGAGACTTATTCTTCTCAAAACTTTATATAAAAGTGATCCACACCCTGGATCGGGGTTTACAACAATATATAACTGTCCAGGTCCAAGACCTCTACCACTGTTATCCGTGGGAACAAAAACAACAGAAAACTAGCTGTCCAGGTCACACACGACCTCTACCACTATCCCAGTGGGAAATAAATGATGTAAGAGTTTGAGTGAGGATTTACAGATCCTCCAGTTAATGTACAGGAGATAGTGTGTGTGTTAAATATAGCAGATAACACACACTGCTCGAAATGTAAAAAGTAAATCACAGAGGAAAAGATTTAGAGTTTAGAAATGGATCTAGTGATTGCGGTGCAGCTCTGGACTCCTTTGGATTGATCAAAATTGGTTCTGAGTCCTCTTCTGGTTTTTTTCTGGAAAATAGAGTGTCGTCTGCTTCCTTTACTTCCAGGTATAGAGACAGAGAGAAAGGTAGTCGATGAAGTTCTTGTGTTGATGTTCTCGTTCTCACCTCTCTTTCTTGGTATGCAGGAATATATGAGTTCTTCGTGTAAGTTCAGTCGTCTTTTTATATTCACACTCGGTGGTTCTTCCATCTCACCTCGTGGTATGTATGTATCTGTGTTCATTCCTTGTTTTCCTATATATTCGTAGCAGCACATCCTTCATTCATGTAAAGCACGAGCTCCGGAAAAAGAAATGATTTCTTTTTGCATGTATGGGGTACGGTTCCCTGACATCCAACAACACACATTAAATAAATGTCAGTGTATTAAAATATACCTGATATGTCCGTTGGTTAGATTAAATAATGATAAAGAAATTAATGCAATGTCGGGTTTTGTCTCTGAAACGATATCTTTGATATCGGTAGGTAGATGTCACGGTAGGCTTGTTTGTATCGGTGACTTATTGTGTAACTGTAGACTTGAGTAACGGTAGACTTGAGTAACGGTAGACTTGAGTAACGGTAGCCTTTCTATCGGTAACCTTTTCATATCGGGAGGCTTAGTATATTGGTAACATTCTGCGTATCGGTAGACTTCCATATCGGTGACCTTCGAGTATCAGTAGGCTTTGATGTAATGGTAACCTTCTTATATCTGTAGAGGTAGCTCTGTCTCGGTAGCGGTAAGTCTGTCTTGTATCGGTAGCTTTATATTGGTAGCGGTGACTCTGTATCGGTAGCGGAAGACTTGTCTTATATCGGTAGCTGTAAGTCCCTATCGGTAGCTATAGAATTTGATGTATCGGTGACTTTTCTATATCGATAACTGTCACATATCGGTAGGCTTTTCATAACGGTGATCTTTACGTATCGATAGACTTACTTTGATAATGGTAGCTTCAGCATATCGGTAGACTTGTGTGTATCGGTAGCTCTGTTCTGTAACAGTATCTCTCACGTAGCGGTAGACTCAACTGTATCGGTATCTCTGTTCTGTTTGAGCATTCTATTGGCAGAATAGGTTAAGTCAGAGTGTACAAACATCCAGTAACCGAAAGACTAGTATTTAAACATAAAATAATAGAACAATACTTAATGGAAATAAGTAGCTAGATTCCCAAATAAGTATTTAACCATTGATCAAATAGGGATTATCAAAATACAAATAATAATAATTGTAATTGTCATAATATAATAAAACAACTAGATTCCCAAAGGGTTCAACAATTATGTTTATTAAGATAAAAAAACATTTTAAATATAGAAAATAATAATATTTTCCTTCATATTAAATCATGTTTAATATTCATTTATAATTAATTTATAACTAATGAACTTATCTTAAATTTGTGTAAACAATTGATTTTTGATAAATTAGTTTCCACTTTTCAAAACTAAAAATTTAAACGATGGGTTATATCATATTATATTTAATAATATATCATTATTCGGTATAACATGTACTTGCATGTAATGTAAGATTTCGAAGAAATTACCTATTGAATGTAACACATGGTAAATCAGTGTTGAGTGCATTAATATTTATAGAATATATCAAATATTTTTAAAATAGTAAATATATTTTAAAGTATCAAGGTATTATTTTCCCTTATATTCATGGTGTGTTGTGGTATGAATGCTATATAATATAAGGTTCTTACTATTTAATTTCAAAGTGTTACAAAAAACAAGTCCCAACATTAGAAATTCAAAATTGAAGAACTGAGTTATTTATGAATCTTTAAAAAACAAAAGAATGAAAACTATATTTCTCCATGGAAATAGGAATATATAAAGGATCAGGGGAGGCTTAATGACAGTGAAAGTGAGATATAATCATTTATACATTAAATTTACTATAAGATGAATATGAAAGAATAGATCTCATCATAATCAAATTGAATTTAAGAGAAATAACTTAAAAGACGTGATTGGATGGAAATGAGAAAAGAGAAATCCTTTACTTGAATGTGTGACTCAAAATTCTTGTTAGGGTCTTCTTGAGAGTTTTGGGGAATGTTGGGAGGACTCTAGAGAGTGTAGGTCAGAGTATGAATGAGCTCTAAGGACTTTCAGTGAAGATAAATTGGAGTTTGGGTGGGTTTATATAGTAAAAGAGGAAGATTTCATTATTATTTTTGTTTTGGAATCTAAATAAAAAAAAAGAAAACCCAAAAACCATCCACTTGTATTTTAAATTTTTTTTCTACCAAATGGGTGATTTTATCATTATTTTATAAGGCCAATTTACTTAATTAATAAAATAATGTCTTTGATTTTATGGAGGTGAGTAACACACTTAAACGAAATGATTTAGAAACCTTAAAATATATTAACGATTTTGTAGGATTAATAATGGATTTATGAAATTATTAATATATATATAAATATAATCAAATTAAATTAAAGTTAAAACATGTATTTGGTTTTGTATTCCTGTATAGTATTTATTACATCACTTTTGGGTGATTATGATGTCATAATACACAAAGTATATTTATATGGTATTTAATTTTCACCCAAATATTTGACTCTCTAAAAAATAATGAAAAATTCCCCACTAGATAATTTCGATATTATGATTCCAAAAATAATATTCATTTTATGTAAATAATTTTCTAAATTTATAAATTTTATATTTAAAATAAAATCAATATTTATAAAAAAATGATGGGTTTTTTTTCAAAATAACATTTTTTGTACCCTTATAAAAATTAAATTTGACATCATAAAAATAATATGATCATTTATATTTAATAAAGATTATTTAATACTAATATTTTATTAAAATATTTATATATCAAAAAAATTAATTTTTCAAAATTCCTTCCTTAATTATATTTGAATATTTCAAAAAAATACAATTTCGGATTTATTATATTGAAATAAGAAATCATTTATGAAGTAACCATAAAAGGATGAAAATATATTCATTACTCTATAACAAAATAATGTACATGAATATTTTTTAGGGGCTTGATACATATTCCCTTAATACACCAGAAAATGTCATAAGAGTAAGGTGCATGATGGTGGCACTTTCATGGGGAGGTTTAGTGAATATGGTTTGGTTCATGATCTTGATGAGCTTGAAATTATCCCGTAAAATGTTCCTATGAGGATTAATTTTTTTATCTTAACTTGGGATTAGATAATTGTAAATACCTTGGTTTTTATATCCCTCAAAAGATCCTGAAAATGGGCTTTGTAGGGTATGATTCTATCGATTGAGGCCATCACTTACTTTGTCTGTGTCAATTGGATTTGTTAAAGCACTATACTTATACTAATCAAGTGATCACTTTCCAATGACTATATTTCAATGATAATGATACTTAATGTTATTTTAAATCTAATAAAACAAAATACGTTCATGTATTTTCTATAACCATATTACATAATAATACATTTAATGAAAATGGAGAATTTTATTTATAACAGTTAGGGCTATTACAATATTCTGCCTAAAATTATTCTTCCCTCAAAATTTTCTTTTCCTGCACTAAAATCTACGAGGGTAACATTTTTCATCACATACTTCAATTACCACATCATTTCATCAATCTTTTAGTTTATCCACATCATTTTGACAAGGTTCATTGTCTTATTTCATAGAACTTTTTTTTCTATGATATACGATCTTTTCTAGCTATTCCACATAGTAAAGGTCATTCTCTGATGGTACAACCTATAGATTCAGAACATGTTATGGGTCTGGTATATACTTTTTCTATAGGGATTCATGGAATAAGACATTTACTTTTGATATATTTGGTGGGAGAGATAATAGGTATGCCACCAATATGATGTGATCAAGGATCTCAAAGTGGCTAATGTATCTGGGACTAATATTTCCCTTCATTTAAAAGCTAATAACATCATTCTATAGAGATATTTAGAGGAATACGGTGTCTCCAACATCAAACTCTATGTCTCATTGAGGATTTTTAGCATAGCTTGTTTATCAACAATGAGTATCCTTAACGTTCTTCTGGATTGTCTTAACCTTTTCCACAACTTCATTGATAATTTTAGGACCTTGTAGTTTAATCTCCCCTACTTCATCCTAGCATGTAGGTGTTATAAAACTATAACTATTAAGTGATTTATATGGATCCATTTGGATGCTTGATTGGAAATAGTTATTCTAAGTGAACTGGACTAGAGGTGGATTTTGGTACCATCCTCCACTGAAGACCATAGAACTTTCTCATAACATGTATTCCATTGTATGCATAGTATTCTTAGATTAGAAATCAATTTATGGATGATAGGCTGTAATGAAGTTCTAATCTGTGTATAGAGCATGTTGGAGACTTTTCCAGAACATAGAGGTGAATCTCATACCTCAATCAAGTACAATTGATAGTGGAACTCAATGAAACCTTAAAAATCATATGATATATATCCATGCAAGTTGATCTAGTGATAAATCCACTCGAATTGCGATAATGTGAGAAATATTTGTAAGATGATCCATAAAAACCCATGCATAATTTTTCCCCTCGATGTCTTCGCAGGTCTGGTGAAAAATTCTATGGAAATGTTTTCCCATTTGCATGTTGGTATGGGTAATGGTTTCATAGTCCCATTGGACTTCTACCATTTAGCCTTCACTTTCTGATATACTAGGAACATTGATGAATATTTAGTGATTCCATTATTCATATTGTACCAGAAATAGTTCTATCTAATATCTTGATACATCTTTGTGATTCCTAGGTGATAGAGAAACTCAATCTATGAGCATCATCCAAAGTTCCTTATTTAACTCGGGATTTAATGGCACACATAGTCATGACCCAAATCTCACAACTCCTACATTAACACTGAACTCTGTTGAATTCCATTTTCTTATATTTTAATATTTCTCTTGAATTCCCATATCATCTCTCAGATAATATTTTAACCTCTCTATAACATACGATTGTGCAATCATTTGTGAAAGGATTGATGATGTGCCTTCCTTTAGGATATCCATTTCCATCCTCCTTAAATATAAGAGGATCTTATTCCTCTCAATTATAATCAATGATAGAATTTCATAGTCTTTTCTACTTAGATAATCCACCTCATTATTTTCCTTTCCTTGATGATAGTGGACAGAGTAGTCGTATTATTTGATAAGATCAAACCATATCCTTTGGCGCACATTCAGCTTTTTTTGTGGGAATATATATCTAAGACATTTTTGATCCATATATATTTCACACTTCTCCCCTAATAGATAATGAATTAAGAAATTATACACAAAAAATAACTACAGACCACTCTATATCATGAATTGGGTAATTTTTTTCATGAACTTTCGACCACCTTAAAGCATAGTGTATGACTTTTTCATTTTTCATTAACAAACATACCAATCCCTTCATTAAAGAATTATAGAATACTTTGAAAAGTTATCCACTTGTGGTTAGTGTGGTAATAGGGGTAGTGATAATCCTCCTTTGAGTATTTTGAAGCACTCTTCATACTCATCATTCCAAGAAAACTTGACTCTCATCCGAGTTATCCTGGATAAAGGGGTTGACAGTCATGAGAAATTTCTAAAAAATTGACTATAATAACCTGCTAATCCATGGAATGTATGGATATATGTCATAGTTTTTTTTTCATTTTATATCCTTCAATTTCTTATGTCTTTTAAGGGTCTATAGATATCCCATACTTATGATGATATTCCCCAACAATGAGACTTCCTTCAACCAGAATTCACATTAAATGTACTTGACATAGAGATTCCCCTTTCACAATGTCTTTATCATGGTGATAATATGCTCTTAATTCTCCTCCTTTGTATTGGAGTCTATTAGAATATCATCTATAAATAAAAAAACATAATTTTAAATGTAAATATCTAAATTCACTATTTATCAATTACATGAATATTTTTGGATAATTAGTTAGTCTGAGTTGAATTACTATGAACTCATAGTTCCTGTACCATGTATGACATGTAGTTATGGGTATGCCCTCCTTATTCACCATAACTTGGTAATATCCAGACCGTAGATCCACCATATAGATGTATTATTCTCCACATATCTAATCCGGAAACTCATTAATCCATATAAGAGGATACTTGTTCTTTATCATGAAATTGTTGAACTTATGATAACAAATGAAATGATGCGTTGACCCATCCTTCTTCTTGATGAAGAGGACTGGTGCACCCCATGGCGAAGCACTTAAGATCACAAACCCTTTATCCAAATTCTCATATAGTTGTTACTTCCACACCTAAATTTCCTCAATAACAACTCAATATAGAGACATGGATAATGGAAATTTACTTGGAATAATCATGATTTAAAATTCAACATCTCATCTAGGAGGAATAATAAAATATTCCTTATGAAAAAAATCCTCATATTACCTCACAATGGGCATATATTCAAGGATGATCATTTCCTTAGACTCTATCAATTGACCTAGATACACTGGCTCATAGTGATATTATATCCATTCTTGAGATGTTAGTGATGAATAAGATTCAACCACCTCATTGCATTTATATTGAATCGTGTTTCGACATGCAATATAGAGAGTGATTTCCTTCTCACAGAAATTTATGTTGGCTTTATATGGGGAAATATAATCCACCCATATATTTGCATCAAATTCAACCTAAGGTAGTGTGATAATGTTTTCTTTTGATTTTATACCACAAATTGTGATAGGGGAAGAATTATATACTTGATATTCAATAATTTCCCCATTTACCATTTTCATAGAAAACATTACTTTTATTATTTATAGTGGTGTTTGAATATTTCTCCTAAAATTTCATGATATGAAGGAATATGTATAAACAGAATGAAAAAGTATATTCATTATTCTTGAATGAATAACAAGCGTACCTATCACTACCTCATTATCGAGATCCACCTAAAAAGTTGTGATGGAAATAGATCTCCCAAATGGCCTTAGAATTTGTTGGTGGTCTCCAAAAACCCTTAGCATAGTGAATTGATTTAAAAAGTGCTCTGGTTCCTTAAAATATAAGAAATGAACAACATGTTGAGGATTTAACAGAGAATTCATTTCCTCTATCATATTAGTGGCTTTCTCCTATCGGTAATTATTATCTAGGTGTCCTTCTATCCCACACCAAAATCATTTCCTCTCCCCCCTTAGGCAATTTTCGAGGTTCTTCATTCCACACCTTCGACAAGTCAGATGTTGAAATTTCATGGCACTATTAGATTTCTCCATCAGAACACTAGAATTAAACTCCAATTTCTACATACTATAAATATGATACCCTTGAGATCTTCTAATCTCCATTTTGACTTTGAGGGAATATAAGTCAATTTCATCATAGCTATCAAAGTCTCTAATCACTAGGGATTTCATAGACTAGGTTTTAGCCCACCAGAGAAGTGGTAAACCTTGCATTCAGGGGTAATGAAAAAGATAGATGTGTATTGTTCATGTATTGTGATTTTTATATCATAATTCATGATAGATTTTCCATATTTTTTCTTGAGGTAAAAGAAATTCCTTTCCATTTTAAGATGGATAGTGCAAGGAAAATATTTATCAAAAAAACATTTTCTGGAATTCCTTCCACTCCATTGCATTGATATATTACGAAATATTATTATTATTGATAAATTTCCACTACTTTTGAGCATCTCCCTCCGTACAATAAACAGTCAGTAGAACACTATATTGTTCGAAACATTGAACGATTGAGAATATATTCTAAATTTAGTTGATCCATTGGTCAGTGATTAAGGGGTCGGATGATCAAATGAAATTCATAGGCCGTTTTCACATAATTTTCACAATTATATATTGTTATCTATTAAGGGTATTTGGATGATCCTCCTAATATAGGTTTCCATTCATAACCTAAGTTAGTTGAGAGAGTATTGTCATAATGTTTTTGATTCCTTCACCCATCAAGTTAGGCATCTCATTGGGCCAGTCATCACATTGCCCATCACATTGATTGATTACCCAAATACTCTCATTTTTGGCCATTTTATAGAAACAATGATAATTAGGGATGGGAATTTTTAAACTATTAAACATATACATGGTAATTTAATGACATTACATGGATAACTTATAACTTACATTTATTTTATTAACTTATGAACTTCTAAGATTAAATCAAGTTATCCATGATCTATTTCCTAACCTATATTCTTATGGGAATTCGTTTATTACTATAATAATGTTTCATAATGAGATTATGAATTTACCAAATCATATAAACAATGATTTTCAAACCAGGTGCATAGTAAGGAATGTTTTTATGCACCAGGTTAAACTAAGTTTGCCCCAACACACCTTATAGAGGTTATTAACCCTTAGTAAATTTGTGCCAGAACCTAATCCAAATGTATTATCTAAATAGGGATGTATTTTCCTGATAATACAATTTCTCTATAATTAAAAAAAATTACCGATGATTTCATATTCTTTGTTTTATTCTTATGGATTTTTCTAGAGTTTTCAAATCCAAATCTAAAAAATAACTAATATTTTCCTTTGATACATACTATAAAACTCATCCCATTATTTCACATTAATTCATGATTCATTACATGAATATATACTTAATACCACCATAAAGATAGTCAGGTCTAGTGTATTTGAGATTTAGGTACATATAATAACATATTGAACATTGGACATAACAAAATTATTAAAAACTCCATTAACAAGCTTCAAAAATTCCTTAGATTGAAAACTGCACGAGATAACCTAGGAAAAAAACATAAGAAATGTGTGAGAAATAAATACCTGTAAGGGAATAAAAATGGAATAATTAGAAGATCATAATATATGATAGACAATAGGAATATCAATGGGGAATAAAAATACTAGTAATCTTAAACATGAACAATGATACATGATATTGGATGACAATAATAACATAGGGAATGTGGAAAAAACATAAAACAGTACATCATAAACATAGTTCAAGGATGATTTCCAAGAAATCATGATGAAAAAATTCCCATAAAGGAATTAGATTCACTACCCACCCCAACATGACGTCTCATGATACTAAAGATTACCCAATACATTGAAGCGCTATAAAATTCTGGGCACACCCATCACATTGATTTCATTGTCATGCTTAATTTGGCCACATGAATCATAAAACATAGATTCATTCATTATAATAATTTATTAAAAGATATAGGAGAGTGTAATAAATATATTTAAGTACCAAATAAAATATTATATGATCATAAAGGTGAACTGCCTTGATAGTAAATGGGTATGCAACTCACTAAACAATTGTTTTGGCTTGGAAAATCGTGGTGAAATTTCGACAGCATAATTATGTCACTTAATGGATCATAAAAATGGGTTGATGGGAGAGAAGAGGGTATCTTATAATATATAAATAAAATAGTAAGTAATAGGGACATGTAAAAACATGTACCAACATTATAAATTGGAAATATAAAGCATTAGTTAATGAAGAAACTTAAAAAAAGAAAATAATCCAAACTCTATTTTATCATGGTAACAGGTGTACATAAAAGATCATGAGAGGATTAATGATAGTTAAAGGGGGATATATCATTTATAAATTAAATGGATATTATTTGAAAATTGAAGAAAATATACCAATATAAGAAATTGGTATTTCAGATGCAAAACATAAAACAAGGGCTTAAATGGAAATGAGAAGAGAGATACCCCTTACTTGAGTGTGTGAATCCAAATGAATAGGAGGGGATTATATAGAGATTGGGTAAACACTAGAGGACTCTAAAGAGTGGAGGTAGTAGTATTTATATGCTCCAAAGTAAAATGGGATCTGGGGGGAGGTATTTAAGAAATAGAGGGATTTCATTATTATTTGGTTTTTGGACTCGACATAATAAATTACTAAAAACCAAATACAATACCATGGTTTCTTCCCATGTATTATTACAAATGAAAGTGGTTCTGATTATTTTATAAGTCAAATTATAGAACTTAATAAAATGATGTCCTTGTATATGTGAATGTGAGTCATACTCTTAATGAAATGATTTAAAAACCATAAGATATATTAATGGTTAGTAGGGTTCATAAGGTATTTATAAAATTAATAAAATTAATATAAAATTCCATTATTTTAAAGGTAAGAAATATAGTTAGTTTTGGATACCATTAATAGTATTTATTAATTCACTTTTTGGTCATTATGATGTCATAATACACAAAGTATATTTGTATGGTATATAATTTTTTCTTAAAAATTCATCATTCTAGGAAATTTATGAAAAAACTAACAGTTGGATAATTT
This sequence comes from Viscum album, assembly GCA_963277665.1. NCBI lineage: Eukaryota > Viridiplantae > Streptophyta > Magnoliopsida > Santalales > Viscaceae > Viscum > Viscum album. Next base: position 280,961,874 of record OY728127.1, read on the forward strand.
TGATGTTCTAATTCAATAAAAATATTATTTTTATAAGAATAAATTTCTATATATATGAATTTTTTATTTTAAAATAAAATTTACATCTATTAAGAAATTCTTGGTTTTTTGACATTATCAATTTTAGAACCCTTATAAAAATTATATTTGACTTCATAAAAATTAAATGATACATTAAATTTAATAAATATTATTTAATAATTATTACTTATAAAAATGCTGTTTATCTCAAAAATCCATTAATTTATGAATATAAATTCCTTAATTGTATTTTAATATTACCCAAAATTACCGTTTGGGTTTTATAATATCGAAATAAAAAATCATTTAAAAAGCGACCATATTATGATAAAAATATATTAATTATTATAAAAATAATAATGTACATAAACATATTTCTAGGGTTGGGATACATAAACCTTTAATACAGTAGAAAATTCCCTAAGAGTTTGTCGCGCTATGGTGAAACTTTCATGGGGTGGTTCCACAGACATGGTTTGGGCCATGATCTCGATTAACCTGAACTTCTCTCCAAAATGGTTTCTCTCATTCATAAGTTGTTGGATCTCATCTTGGTAAGGGTCAAGGGTAAATTCCAGTGATTCAACCTACCTCAGATGCTTTGATAAATAGGCTTCTTAGTGTACGATTCTACTAGTTGAGTCCATTACTTCCTTTGTTGGTGTTAATTAGATTTTTTAAAACCCTATATTTATACTAATAATGTGATCAATGTTCAATGGATATATTATGAATTATAATGATACGTAAGGGTCATTTAGATCCAATAAATTAAAATAAATTTATTTTTTATCTATAATTATTTTACATAATAATACATTTAATAAAAAAGGGGGATTTAATTTATAATAGTTCGGGTGGTTATATAGGGTATCCAATTTGACCAATTTTTGTTATAATGTTGATATAGGTACTTTTATATTAGTGGTATTTAAATTTATTTATTTGAGTATGAACCTCGTGTCAAATGGGGTTCAATGGTCATTAATGGATATATATATAGTTAGACAAATAAGTGGGTGATTTTGGAATAACATTAAATACTGGGGTCTTGGTGAAGAAAATGTATTTAGTAACTTTCCATGACAAATTCAATCCACAATGTAATAGAACATAAAAAACCCAAGGCTTATCTATAGTGAGGTTACCAATTTTTAACAAATATAACGATTTAATGATCTATAGAAAAATTAGTTTGGGGTTGAATATTTTTTTTAATATAATGAAACAAAAATAATCAATGTTAATTATTAGAAATTATATTGGAAGAGTTAATGACTTATTATAGGTAAAACTTATACTTCATTATATCCTCATTATATAATTGTATTTTTCCTAAAATAATTCTCTATATTAAGAGATTGTAATAAAAAAACCTCAAAATATTTATATGGTTGTGAATTACCCATTTAATTATAAAAAAAATTCTATTATCAGTGAGAGATCATTATAATAAGAAATACATAAATAATTTAAAGATCTAATGACCACTATTCTCTAATTTCTCAATCGAGAGTTGTGAAATTTAAACAGTGATTACTTGATAGATTACATTCTCACATATCCCAAACTAACAACATTAAATCAATCAAAATGATAATTCCATCATTTAAGATCATCTAAATTGAAAAAAGTAAAATAAAAGCAGTGTAGTAGAAGAATAAATCAAACAATAAAAATAATTATTACAATAATGAATAATTCTTGATAAAGAAAAAAATGGAAATTAGAATATAATAAGAATCATAAAAAATCATCCATAATATTTCATAGGTTTATCTACTAAGATTTCAATCCTTAAATATATAAAAAAATAAGTTTTTCCAACATTATAATTATAAAATACCAATATAAATTGAAAACTAAAGTCATAAATAGATATATAGAAGGTTATGATATTGTTTCCTTCACACTAGAATCACAAAAATTAATAATATCTCAAAATAAATATATTTTTTAAATATGTCACACCAATCTAGAAAAAAATTTCATTAAAAGACTATTTCCAAAGTAGCTTAATTGAGATTATGTACATCTTGAGACACACAAATTACATTTGGAAGATTGAATGATATTTGATTACATGGAGTAATTTATCTCAAGTGTACAATGTGGATATATTAAATTAAAACCATTACTATATTTCAAATTCATGTTGGAACTATGCCATCATGTTTCAAGATGGATTCTGGTATGGGTTTAGCCTTTATATGTCCTTTATTTTCTGGGATCTTAACTTATATTCATTAGTTAATCCTTAGAAAATATAATTCTTGGCATCGATCTATGCCCATAAACAATGAACTCTTTCCTTGGAATAATGAAAATATGAGCTCCTCTATCCTAAGTAGCACATTCAAACTCATCCTCTAATGATCACTTGGATCATAAACCATATAATAAAAACAGTAGCTCCGAGTATTACATTTTTAGTGTAGATGTGAATGACTATTAGACATATATTAATGTAATTAAAAATCATATATTAATAAAAATAAATCATTAAACATGACCAAAACTATCAATCTTGAACAAATCTAAATGGTAAACTTCCAGATCCTCATATCCTAGAACAACTATTTTTCTCTTGATAAGAATGAACCTAGACCTAGACCTCCACTAAAACACAATATCACAAGATTTAATCCACTATTCAAGAATAGTAGTGAACAAGCAGATTTATCAATAATAAAAAATAAAATTCCCTCACATGGAAATCCAAAATCATATTCACAAATAAAATAACACATCACTATATGAAATCTTGATATAATAATGGACTACAGAAAAATATTTATTAATATAGAACCATTCAACCCCCCCAAAATAATTTAACGTAATAATGGAATGATGTATCAAATATCATAAAATAGAAAATTAGTGAAATTAAGGGTCACATGGGAGCTTTCATGCAATGATATTGTAGAATCTTTCACCCTCCCCATGTGAACAACTTGTCACTCATCATGTTTTAGTACATGTTTTCATTTAAATAAATATTTTTTATTATATTTTATTTTTAGAAACATAAAACTAAAATCAACTAAAATATACATTATTACAGTGTAATTTAATAATTATTAACTTATGAGTATACAATGTCAAACATAATTGAGAAAATTACAGAAAGGATAAAACCTCAATTAAAGAAAATGATAATAAAATAATTTTTATACAATCATATAAATTAATTACTTACATATTGTTATTATTATTTTTAAACAATGATTAATATTTTTAATAAAAATTAATTTATTAAATATAATGGTTATAATATTAATAATTAATAGAATTGGACTAAAATGATTTAATGTTAAAAAATTTATTTTCAAAGAATTGTTTTTGAAGTATTGTGTATTTATATTTAACTAAATTTCAAATTTATATAGTATTATTCCAATAAAGAATATTAATGTGTCAAAAAATATACTAACAGACACTATTAATTGATATAGAAAAGATTTTTGAATACTCAATGTTTAAAAAGTAAAAAAATAGTTTTTATTATATTTGAAATTTCTATTTTAAAATAAAATTTCCAAGTTATGGAATTTTAATTTAATAAATTTTTTGAATCCAACATATCAAAATTATCTTATGAATTTTTTTTTCAGTTTTCTAAAATGGTGAAATTTTAGGTGAATAGCAAAAAAATATATATTTTATAAATACCATAACATTTATAATAATGTTATAAAAAATGAGATAAAAATATATGAAAAATTTTCTTTATAAAAAAATTAATTTAAGGAGTAAAATAGTGCATTCATAATTAATATTTTTTATTTATAAATCTATTATTTAATTTTTTGGACCTAGGTAATATTTTATTCTAATTAATAAAATATTTTGGACGTTTTATTTTAATTAAGAATTCATAATGACTCATACTGTTTTTCTTGATGTAACAGACACATAAATATAATTAGTTTGAACATAACCAATAAATATCATGTAAATAAATACTATACATGATTTGTGTGTAAATTCATTTTTAATCATTAATTGGTTTTCAAAAAACTATTTTTATTATGTTTTGTGCAGTTTCATTAAAATTATTATTTTGTATCATCGTTAGAAATTAAATCCTATAAAATGGTCTTAAAAATTGGGGTAAAAAAATTAAAATTATGTTATAATTTTATTTTTATTTTTATTCATAAAAAATATGTTACCACGGTAACGTTTTTCTATCTCGATCTTGGTTAAATATGGTAATGAAGTTAAATTATGGGATAAGGTCACAAGAATATCACATACAAATTTTATTTATTTTGGTGGATTATGGTTTTATTAACCTCCCCTTACCCCTTATCATTTTTATACACATTGGATTCAAATTTTTGATAATTAAATAACCTTTTTATACTATGAAATTAATATTAAAAATATTACACTCCTCTCAATTATAAAAGGTCCACTCCTCCACCATTCAATGCTTATCCTAAAATTATAATTAATTTCTTTAAAATGATATATTTAATTTCCTATGAAGGCACTCCAATATTTGTTACCATATTCTTCCAATATATATTTAAAATATCTTAAAAAACCAAGATGGTTTCAATCAAGTGAAATGATTTCTTCTTTTCAGGTTAGAGTGCACCTGACTAAGAAAACGTTTTCAGTCGGGATTTCAGGGTCTCAATATCAATTCCTTATGAAATGATTCATTTTTTACACCCTGTTTTGGTATTATTATGGTCAAAAACCCTCTGAATATATTATTATATATTTTTTATATAAATAATTGGATTTAAAAATCCAAAAAAGTTATTTCTTCCAATGTATTCTGATTCAATTGTTAAAAAACTATAAGGGTTTTTTGTCTCAATTTTAATTCCTTGTGACATATTATTAGTTAAAAACCAATTTTATTTTATGAAGTGAGTAAATAGGATCATTGAAATATTATAGTGGGACTTAATATTTAATAATTTTATTTAAGGACCATTTCATGTTCTCTCTTTAAAGAGGTTACAATTCAAATGTTATAAAATTCATTATTGTTTTTCATCTTAATTTTAGTTCATTGATACATTTTTATTTTCAAGAAACTATTTTCATTTATATGGTGAATATATTACATATTTGATATACTATATCATGAATATCAATATAATCATTTTATTTTATGGTCTTCCAAATTTCATCATTTCAATAGGTGGTTGAATTTTAAATCTATAAAGGGTTTTATTTTAATTTACTAATAGAAATGTTTCGAAGTCTATTAAACAACTAATTTTCATCCATATCCATATTATTTACAATCTTTCATGAATAATATTTTATATATTTAAATTATTTTGAAGTTTATTCCAATCTATATTTTACTTTATATTCCAAGGTTATAAAAGTAATATTTTCAGTAATTTCAATATGATTTATTTTTCATTTACTTTATAATGACGTGGATAGAATGTTTTTAAGTTTTAGCGATTGATCAATATTTTACTAAAAAAATTTATTATTATTTATAAGTATTCCTACTTATGTGTCTATGGTTTCAATGAAATTAATAATCTCATTGTTCTATGAAATTTTCATATTTCAAAAGCAACAACAATAAAAGTCTATTTCTTCTTATTTATCATAACATATTTCAAATTAATTTATAAAAGTATTTTTTTTATTTCAACATCCTTTAATGATTGTTATAAATCACTAGAGAGATTCTCTAATTGAACCAGCCACCTTCTTTCTCAATATGGATTATGATAATATTTTAAGGAAATTTTCAAGAAACACATTTCATTCCCACGAGTTAATTATGTTTTGAATGAATAATAAAGGCACATGTTTCCTTATGGAATAAATATGAAAGTATCATTATTATGTTATATATGGGTTAGTTATATCACAATAATTAATTGGATAATATTTTATATCTCATGAGCTTAAAATTCTATATGGGTATTTTTCCCAAGCCCATCGGTACATAGGTGGTTAGCCCATGCCCAAGGGTACACGTGTGGAAATTACAAGCCAAGAAAAGTACATAGTTGGTTTAAAAAAATCATAATATACATTTTTTAAGGAGATTATACTATCAAATTATGTGGTAAATATATTTTTATTTATCCTAACATGTTTATGGATACCTATGGTTATGTTTCTTCCACCCTTATTTATAACACCCTAATGCCTATATCTTGTTCTCATGGCTCAAAATTATTGACATATGACTCAAGTATTGTAAAAAAAGTCAATTTCCATGGTTTATATTTAAATATTTATGTATTTCGGTGTATTATATCATTATATTATGCTCATTTAAATTAATCATATTCTCATACCAATATGATCGTATTATTCTAACTCATGAATTTGATTGCTAATTCCAACATCTACAATTACTGATCACTTGAGCTCTCCCTTATTTTCATTACATTTCTCCAGGTTATGAAAATAATAATTATTTTTTGTATCTCTGGATGGGAATCGCGTGTGGATAATTTTGTGTTAGATGTTAAAGCCTCATTGTGAAACTTTTATACTGAAAAAATTTCCATTGGGTAAGAAAGATATGAGTTTTTTTAGTTCATTGATTTTATTAATTTTATAAAAATAAAAACATAAAAGGTCTTGGGAACATAAGTTAATCAATGACTGTTTTTGATAATTTAATTATGGATGTTATGATTTGTGTTTCCTTAGTTAGTATGAATTCATGTATATAATGAATATGATTTTTTCACTAAATTCGAGTGTATTGGTATGGCGTGTCTTAGTTGGTATCAGAGTAGATTTTAGATAAATTTGGAGTTTGTGATGTTATCATAGGAGGATAATTTATTATTTTTGGAAATAATTATGGGTTAATAAGTTTAAGTATGATCATAATCTTAAAAGAATAAATACAATTTTGAGGTATTATATTATTGGTTTCTATTGTCATTAAAGATTATTTTAGAGATTTTTATTTGGTTTTTTGAAGAATATATGATTAAGGTATAGATAAACCGTTAGTTTGATATGTTATTTAATGTTTAGGTAAATAAGTTTAATTTGGGAAATGATTTAATCAATTTTGGGAATATAACTTTAGAAGTATAGATATTCTTTTGGGATGAAAAGTGATTTGGTAAAAAATAAATTAAGGTTTTTTTGGGAAAAAATTATTTTTTTGAGGGAGTATATATGATTGAGGTATATTTTGTTTTGGTATGTTATTTTATGAGTTATTAATGGTGTTTTGGGATAATGGTTATGTTTAATTCTGATAGAATATATTTCCTTGATTTGGGGTCTGAAATATTATAAGAACGAATATTGTGAATTCATGTCTAGTAATTTTTGGGGATTAGTTTATTGATATTAATAGGGTTAAATCTAAGGAAATATAATGTTAAATAGAGAAATTATAGTCTAAATCTAGAGTTTAACTAAATGTATCATGGGTTGAAATGACGACGTTAAGGGATTAGATGCTTGTGATTGAATTTAATATTTTAAATGTTTAGTTTAAGAACATTTTTATTTTAAAATTTGGTTTAAAGGGATCAAAAAAATGAAGATGGGTAAATTATTTGTTGAGAAACATCTATTCCATATAAATAATTAAGGAATTATAGTTGGAATTAATGGTTGCGATAAATGAAAATCTAGACATATGATTATTGTGAGGAAAAATGAGTATGTTAGTCTTACTAAATATAGTGTTGTTTACATATATTTAAAAATAATATTCTAAGTAATGAATATATTAATGAAACCGTAATATGTTTTCAATTCTTATAGTAATTAAAAATGTGATTATGGAATTTATTTAATTTTTGTAGGGTGTAATACCCTCATATTTTAGTATGTGATTTAATTTAAATTTGTACTTTATTGAGTGATATGTATCACATGAAACATTAAAATAAAACAAAACAAAATATTTTTTTTTTCTAATTTTCAATTTCATTTCTAATTTCAAAATTATATTATGAATAATATTTTGGATTTTTATGAAATTTTTGATTTTAATGTGAATAGTAAAAATGCATTTTTTACCGATACCATAAAATTTATGATGTCATTAGTATATATGCATGAATTAAAAATATATGAAATTTTTTCAAAACCAAAAATTACTTTAAGGAATGAAATAATAAATTTAAAATTAATATTTGGAATTTATAATTCTATGCATAACATTGTTGAACCAAAGTTATGTTTTATTATAATAACTACAATTTTGGTCCTTTTCCATTAATTAAGCATTCAAAATGATCCATTCTGTTTTAAATTTCGTTGAAAGCTAGATAAATATATTTGTAATAACCATAAAAAAAATAAGTATCATGGTAATCAATACTACACATTACTTTGGTGTAGATAAATCTTTATACCAAAAACAATAATGTTAAAAATACAGTTTTATTGTGTTAAGTGTAATTTAATTAAATTTTAATTTTAGTACATACTGAAATTGAATGTTATAAAAAGGTTTTTAAATCTAGAGCTTTCATGTTCAAATTAGGTAATTATTTCAATTTTTTATTCATAGAAATATGTTACCAGGGTGAATATTTTCCATCTTTATAATGGTTAAATATGAAAGAATATTTAAATTAAGGGACACATACACAAAATAGAAAACAAAAATCATATTTAAATTAGTGTGTAATAGATTTCTTGATATCCACGTTATCCATTATATATTTTTATCCATATTTCATCCACTCTAATAGAGAATTAATTCCCCTTTTTATATTAAGAAATTATTATAACAATAATCTTACTCTACTCACTTATAAAAGGATCCCAGATCTGTTTCTTAAAATACACACATAAAATTTGAATTATTTCCACTAATAGATCATATTTCATTACCTAATAATCATAATCCATTTTAGTTAGGATTTGGTCACTTTATATTTCCAAAACTCTTAAAAAAACAATGTTTTGAAGAAGAGTGACAATTTCTTTTTTAGAGGGTGAAGTTTTTTCCTACTAAGTGAAAGTACAAGGAAAGGGTTTCTTGTTCATTATCTCAATTAATTGAGTCATGTTTCATTTTTAATCCATTATTTTGGTATTTTTTTCTATAATACACCATCAATGTCTTATATATCACCTTTAATTTAATTCTTTATATTTTAAAATCTAAATCATGTTCTTTTTGGGATGGATTTTAGTTTAACTGTTATAAAAAGCGCAAGGGTTTCTTATTCTTAATTTTATTCCATTGATAAATAATTCTAATTATGATACTATTATATTTTATAGGGTGAAAATTCTACATCTATGAAATATTATATTATGGTTCACTCTTTATTATTGGTATCTAATATTTTATTTCGCGTTTTATGATTCAACAAGGTTTTTTTTCAAATATTACAAATGTAGTAGTGGATTTTCATCTCAATTTCAATTCATTGAGAGATGCTTCAAATTATTCACTATGTTTTATTTATATATTTTATATATTTATTATTTAAAAAATTATAACACTAATCTCATTAAGCTGATGGTATTTTAACCTCCTTATTAGGTTCTTTCTTTCAGCTAGGTTTTGATTTTTAAATCTATAAGGGGTTTTATTTTAAGTCATTTCTTTTAAATATTTGAAGAATTTTCCATACAATATTTCTTCCAAGTATTTATTCATTAAATTATTTTAGAAATGTTTTTCTTGACATTAAAATGATATTTTATGTCATTATAAACTATCTTTGACTTTATTTAAAAATTATTTTGAAGGGATCTATTCAAAATTTTACGTATGTCTTCTTATTTGTATTTTATTAAAAATGTGTGAAGATGTTGTTTTTAACATTTACCACATGATCTTCTATTCATTATATCATATCTGTTATTAACTTTAGATCTAATGTTCCATGTTTATGTGGGGTTTTAAAATAAATTCCAACTCTTATTGGTTTGTGATGTTTTTGTTTTTTAATAGGTACCAAAAGAAATTTATATTTTGTCTTATTTATAGGTGATTTTTTTAATGGTTTTATGAAATAATATTTCTTATATATAAACATCCTTTTAAAATTTTTATGCATCACTTAGGATATTATATAATGATACTATTAATATTATTTCTCTAGATGTCTAAGGATGATGTTTTAAGGAATTTTTCATGAAACACATTTCTTTCTCATAGGTTAATTAAGATTTGATGGAATGATGAATCCTATTGTCTTATTATGAAATATAGATATATGGTAATTCATTATATTATGTATGGGTGTATTATTTCCTGATAATAAATTGTGTATTTTCAAATATCGTTTGAGAACTAAATGGTACATAAGAGGAAATACCAATCCAAAGGGAACACATGTTGTTAACCCAAGCCCAAGGGTATAGGGGTGGTTAACCAAATCCCAAAAGGTACAGGGGTGGTTAAAAAAATCTGACAATAATTTGGTAATGAGGTTAACTTATCTCATTATATCATTACTGTCTTTGTAGTTATGTTTTACATGTGTAATTATTCACATGATTATTTTTATTCCACACCCATATTCCACATCATGATTCTTATGTTATGTTCTCATGGGATCAACATTATTGACTAATGTCTTGTTTTTTTAAACAAAATACTTATGAAATATGTTTTTTATTCATGTATTATTGGTTATTATTTCCTTAAGCTATTATCGTGAACTTTGATGATGTTTTAACAACCATATACTTATCTTATTATCACTTATTATCTTTGATTTTTAATGCCTACATTTACCTTTAATAAGAATTTAAGTACACCCATATTTTGTTCCAATTTTCCAAGGATAGGTAGTAAATGAATAAATGAGATATTTATTGATGGATATATTGTTTAGATAGTTTTAGTGAGATTTTAAAGACTCGCCCTGAAATAATAACATCTTGGTATAATGAGTAAAATTCCAATTGGGTGAGAATAATATAGATTTTATTTGTTAAAGGTGTTATTTGATTCTATAAAACTATAAATCTAAATTGTATTAGGGTTTATAAGTGACTCAATTTTTGTTGTTGATATTTTAATTATCTATGGTAAAATTAGAATCACTTTAGTGGGAATTAATGTTTGCATGTAAATAATTCGTTTTTTAACACTAGATCCGGTTGTGTGGGTTCATGGAATCTCACAAATACAATGTTTAGAATCCAAAAATCTTATAGAGGACCATTGTGCATAGTCTAACAAAAAATTAATACTATATTTACCCACATTAACGAAAATATAATCATTAAATACAATTATATGTGTCAATAAATAAACATAGATAAAATGCGAATATAATATGCAATACATTATTAACAAACAACACTTATCTAGTATTATTATTTTTATCTAAACAAAAATTAGACATTATTAAATGAATATAGATATTTGAATATAATTATAAAAATAACAAATTTATCATAAAGTTAAAAAATATATTTCAATTATGTAAAAAATATATACACCTCTCATATCCAAAATAAAAATTAAAAACAACATGAACTATATTTATAGAACATTTATAATCTATTGGAATTTTCATTGTAAAATATAATATAAAAGAACAAATTCAAACTATTCAATATTTAACAATGATTTATAAACTTTTGATTAAAAATAATTATATAATATCAAGTGTGGTAATTAAATATATGAACTCCAGAGAAAATATATAACAATTTCTTGAATTATAAATCCCCCCACTATAAATGGTTTCCCATAAAAAAAATAAAATATTAATGTAAGAATAAGTTACAAAAATTAAATATTGTAGTTAAGAGTTCAATGTATTAAAAATCAATTTGATTATTTTATGAACTAGTTCCTTTCCAATTTTAATTCCTAGAAATTATTTTAATTCTATGATAAAACTACTGACACTTCAACTAGCTTCCTTTGAATTTTGTTTCTCTTTTAATCTTAAAAAATAAAGAAAAATATTTATAAATATTAATAGAAAAAAAATTTCTATGGTCATTACACAGAACTTAATACTCTAATCATTTAATAATTGATAATTTGAATGAAAAGGGATTTTAAATTAGGTAAATTCTAGATCTTGTTCTAGTAATTAAATGTTAAAAAACAAGGCTTAAACAAGAAACATTATCCCTTTCTTAAAATTCATGTTTAATTGTTTTATCTCACTATGTACGACTTCTCTTAATTGTAGCTCATTAAACACCCCCAAAATTTCCACCCTTATCTTTTTGAAACTAGTAGAAAAAATATTTCTTTATTATTTTCAACTATTTTCAATTTTCTAAATGTGTTTTGAACAGGACCTCAACATAGTTGAAATAGTCAATAAAAAAATATTATATCACAAAACAAATTATGTTATAACACATGGAATATAAAATATAAAATAAAACTTTATGTGGATTAATTTAAAATTTTCATACTCAGTTCAATTGAAGTGTTTTGTGATTACATTATTATATAGATTATATATAAAACATTGGAAAACTATCTTATAACACTCTTTTGTAATAGAATATCACAACTATTTCATTAAAACATGCTGTAATAGATTAAATTTTTTATCCAACAAACTTATAACCAAGAAGTTCTATATTATATACACAAAACAGTTGTTCAAATACAACTCAAAATTTAAAAATTTATTCCAATAACAAATCATATTTAAGCCTTTTCCAGAACACTTAATATCATAATAAAACATTTTCATCTCAAAACACACATACTTGGTTCTATAAAAACATAAAAAAATATGATAGTATATTAAATTCAACATTCAAATTACTCATTCAAAAACATAAAACACATCCCATTTCCCTTCATAAATAATCAAAATCTACTTCCATTATACTTTGATTTCACTATTAACATTCACTATTGTTAAGTGCATGATGATATTGGACGTTGAAATAAAATTGGATCCAAAAATTATTCCATGGTATCAAGGGATTTAGGAAATTATATATTTCCTGGTGTTTGAAAGGGTTATTGAAGAAGTGAATATTCAATATAAATATTACCTTTATCCTTTGAATACTTCTTAATGTCTTGGAGTTTAATAAAAGTAAAACCCCATGTCCTAGATTGTATATAATAGTTAAAGTTCACTAAAGAATAAGGGTATATGGTAAAAATATAATATGTTCCTTATTATCATCTCAAGTCAATGAATTTACTTTAATAAAAAAGAGATTAATATGACTTTCATAGTTTATAAAAATCCATTTTTCCCAATAATCATATTCTCTAAAAATAATTAAAAAGTAAATATTATAACTTTAGATTACAAAATCAGAAAATTAAAACACAAAATTTTAAAATTTAGTTGATAATGATATTAATATCATATAAATATTCTATAATCCAATGTAAAATATAAATAAAAAATTAAACAAATTTAAAAAAAAACAAAAAAAAAACAAAAAACCTAGTTTATGGTTCGTTATGCCCTCCCCCATAATTATTTTATGTAATCAAACCACTATTTAATATTTATAAAAAGGAAATTATAGACCATATAAAAAGAAAATATAAAAAGAACATCCTCATTAATCAAATATTCTAATTAAAATTTTTCACTTAAATTCATTTTTTTGGGAGTAAAAGCTGAAGTATTGTTACGGAAGGAAATGAGTTGATTGGATATATGGGGAAGAGAAAGGGGAGACCCCCCTTGGTTCATTAGACCATAGGGTACATGATGACCTATGAAAATGTACCTAGTGGTCTCCATGTGTCCCATGTTTTTATATTTTGAACCATTGATTACACGATGATTTCTTGTACTAACCTGATAGATTTTATCAAAAAATTCTCTTAATAAATGGTTTTATTGGTTTATTTACACAAAACATTAAATATAAATATAGGGGGATCAATTTTATCCTTCATTTGGAATTTTTTTTAAACCTTCTAATGTAATTTTTAACACCCCAAGCATCCACGGTACGCTTCTCTTTGAATAACACAGTAGCGTGTGTTGTACGCAACTTCGAGTTTTAACACAAACCATGACCAATCAAAGTAGCCGTTATGAATAGTAATACCTACTTTTTAAAATTTTATAAATTTTAACTCTCAAAATGGACTTCATTTTTGGATTCGGAGTATCGAATTTAGCCTAAGGTGAAATTTTGGTACTTTTCGGATAACTTTAATATTTTGATGAATAGGGAAAATTATTAAATTTTAATTAAAAACAATTTTTTTAATAAAAATACTTAATAGTGATAAATTATGAATTTGAGTGGTTTTAAAGTATATTTATATTATATTTTTATAATTTAATACAATGTTGGTCATTGGACATAGTTTCACAATTAAACCGGACATAAAAAAGTATCAATCTTTTGATAGTTATTATATCTTAAAAACACGCTTTTTGTTTTGACAGCGGGAATTAATTTTAAATTAATTTCTGCCACTTTTGTGTTTTGAATTTGGAAAAATGGATTCAATATTTGGAATCAGGATGTCCATATTTTGTAAATAGGTAACTTTTATTTTTAGACATTTTGAACAATTACTTCGGTAAATATTTTATTTACCATGGTTAAAGGGTAAATCTGGTAAATAAGGGTTAAAACATAATATTATAATAATACTAAATTACACTAAAACGTGTCCTAACATTATTGGTGGATACATTTCCGACCATGGTCATATTTGGGTCTATTGTGGGACCCCATGAAGCCACTTTTAGGTGATAGGGACACTTTATTTTAATTAAGTGAAAATAAATACAAAAATGACATAAGCATATATCTTTTAGCAAACAATTTTTTACATAGGGTTATATATGTTTGATTTTCGACAATAAATATTAATTATAAATCTAAAAAGATTTACTACATATTTATATTTTATTTATAATTTATATAAATTAAATAATTTAATTTATTTATGACACAATGATGATGCAGTAATTACCGTAATAGTAAAAAATTAAATTAATTGATATTATAAATACCCAAATAAATATAATTTGAGACTTTTAATGGATTAAACTAATTTTTTAGGATACTATGACATATTAGGATTGATTTAATTAACTTTGTTCTAAGTAATAATTCTGTTATGATTTTTACAAAAGTGAATTATTGAATAGTGTCAAAATTGACATAAAAGAGTTTTTAAAACAAATATTATATTATTAATTGATATTAAATTCCTAAAAATCTAAGGTTCGTCCAAGAGACTTAAATCATGATATTTGTATCATTAATGTACCATTTGGGGGTCTCTTAGATGTATATAGTATGTTTATTAACTATATAATATAAAAATAAAAAGTGACATGGTAAGTGTCAAACTAATTAACTAAGAGTGAAAACTAAAAGATAAGATTAATATAACGACCCAAACCTGTCTAAATTATATTGGTTGAGTGGTTTTCGACCCATCCCCACCTTAACCTTTAAATAATACAATTTTTAGCCATTATTAACCGAATATGTATTTATTATAAAATAATATTTCTAGATTTTCCAAAGGTGCCCCTCACCTCTCTTATAAAAGGACACTCCACCTTCTCATTAATTCACAGCTTCAAAGCCTTTTGGTTCGGCCAACCCCTGCCCAAATACTCTCTCAACTTCTTTAACTTAATCCTAGGGGACTTCCTTTAGTCAGAAAGCCATCCTAATGAGCCCTTTTGATCAAATTAAAAGGAAGAACCCGAAGAAGAGGTAATGATTTCACCACCCTTTTTCAAGTTCCTTTCTTCTTTCACTTCTCCTTTCTTTGTTATTACCACTATAAAATAATGAATCCAGTATCTCCTATATAAGGTAAAATTATTATAAAAATGGTACAATCATATTCAGTATTCTATCCATTATTTTAATGACATGTCACCATACGTGCGTACGTACGGCTTACCGTCTCCACGTCGTGGTGTAATTGTTATTCAATATATTATTATTTGGATGGGTATTATAATGATTTGTAATTCATGTATATAATAAATATAACATGATAATGATTTTTTATATATGATATAACATCCAATTATATATTAATTTAATATCAAAAGAATTATATTTTCGCTCGTGCGTACGTACGGATTACCGTTTCCACGACGCGATGAGATTCATTTCCAAGTTCACCATTCATCGACGATTATAAAAATATATATTACTAATAAGTATCTAATATATGACATAATAATTATACTGGAGATATATATATATAAGGATTTATGTACTTACATATATCTTATTCACTTACTTCTGTTCAATACTATATGAAAACAGAAACAACGTTTATGCATACGTACGGACTACCGTCTCCATGAATGGTGTATTTATTTCTATTTATTGATCTATTATATATATGTATATTCTGAATATATATTATATATAAATCATGTTTTACATTCTGGATTTAAGTAATCATGATCTAAGTAATCATATGAATAATTACAAGTTAAATCACGAACGAAAAATGAAGCGATTTTACCCAAAACTCTACTTTAACATGAATTTACAAAGGAAAGGGTAATATAAAGTCATAAGTGAACCATATATGATATAATAACAATGAATATGATTCTATAATAAGTCAATGACATTATTTAAATCATTATAAAGGAGGTTTGGATACGTACAAAGCGTATCAGACCTAGGGTAAGAGATAATTTATCAATCTTGTTTTTATCTGAGATAGTTTATTCGTAAGTATTTACTGGGGTTATCTTTATCATCCAAGCCCATGTTTTCTAAATTTTTTTCCATGTATGTTTAAAGTCCTTTTTAACCATTTTTTACTTTCACTACATGGTATGTAAGGAATCTTTTTTTGTTTACCATACGAGGTACTTTTTGACTTTTCCGAAAAAAGTATGAGAAGAATGTTATTTTTAACTTATACGGTGTGAAAAGATTTTTACGGTTTCATAACGCCTCAATTTCATGAAGCTTACTCTACAAGATTTTATGACTATTTTCAAAAAAATACTTTTATTTTAAAAGTGCATGACATTTTTTCAAAAGAAAATGATTTTGACGAAGAAAGGATATATTCCTCAAGAATTCATTTCAAATGTTTTATCAAAACCATTTTCCATCTATGATGACATTATTTGATATGTGTATGTTTCAAGTTTAATTTCTCTATTATTTACATTTTTCAATTTTATTATGATGAAATGTCCATATATGGATTATGAAATGATTGGATGATGTTTATGAAACCCATTTTATTCTTTGGGTTATGATGAATGTTTTAAGTTTATTTTGTGGCACAAGTAAGAATGATTTCATTATGAGATGGGTGGGGCCTATATCCTCCTCCAATGCATTGGGTAAATATTTATATCTCATGAGATAGACAGGGCTGGAACGACAAGTTAAACCAATTCAGTAATACAGGATTGGAATGAGGAGTGAACTCGATTCAGAAAGGGACTTTGTCCACTAAGATGGTCTTGGAAGCAATGCCTTGGATACTATGGAAATAATATCATGTGTTTAATGGTTTCTACAATTACGTGTTCTATTCCCATGCTATTTTACCATGATTGATTTTCCCTTATGATATATTCCTTACATACTTCCAAGATTCATGTCTTTGCTCAATATTTTGATGTTTAGATTTTATGTTCAAGTTTTTGCATTCAAATGTTTAGGGATTGTTTTATGTTCTCTATATTTACCCTTACTGGGCATTTGAGCTCACCCCTTTTTATGTTTTATTTTTCCCAGGATTCCAAGAAGTGTAATGTGATTGATATGCAGGGTTAAGCCAAGGGAATAATGGCGTTCATAAAGATTATTTATGTTGTTTTGTACTTCTTAAAGTGAAAATGTAACATTCATGTATGTGATCTATTTTTTCAAGAATGCTAAACTTATCGGTCCTTCGGGACTTGATTCCTTGTAATCATGCCAATGTATTAAAATAATGCACCAACTCTGGGTAACTGGGGTCGGGGCGTTACAGTTGGTATCAGAGGAAGATTATAAATAACCTTGGAAACTAGATTTAGGTAAACTCTGATTAGAACACATATCCCTAAGATAGACTTTGAGGATTAGTATAAAAGAACTTCCTAGAATTTTTGTATTGTATAGATTTTGCGAGTTTTCCGAGCAATACATCTCTGTCTAGATATCAGTACGTAGAGGCGGCTCTGGCACAGATGTACCTAGGGGTTAAACCCGAAAACACCGCTTTGATCTAGACTCGAACGGGAACTGGTGCATGACAACGGGCCTTGCTGCACTCTTGGTTACGACACTCCCGGGGGATATGCTTAGGATAATTCTCATTTTCTTTACAAACCATTATTAAGGGCGTATGAGTATATACTTACTCAAAGAAAACATTTTTATGATTATGGATTATATCCATAAACTGTTCAATTTTTGTTAGGTATTTTACAAGTTTGGTAATTATTAATTGCAATTCATAAACTGAAGTAGTTTATGCTATTGTATAGAAATTGCGCCCAGTAGAAGGAATGTGAACTCCCATAATACACATGATCCAAAGAGTAAGAAATATCATATCTTTCGTTGTCCTAATCCAGAATTTAGATGGGAAATAGTTTCCCATGTATTATCATCATATGAAGAAATAGTATCATGTGTTGATAAGATGAGTAATGAATTCTCGGAGTCCTATGTCTTTGAAGGTAAGCAAGATAAGAAAAGGATGGAAGAGAGAAATATGGATAAAGGGAAGAGGGAAAAGAAGAATTTTACCATATGTGATAACTGTGGGAAGAAACACCCTGGAACTTGCCTGAAAGGAATGAGAGTTTGATATAAGTGTGGAGGAGAAGGGCATAAATTACGTGACTGCAAGGGTAAGAAAATGGTTTCAAATGTACAATGCTTCATTTTCAAGGAGTTTTGACACTACGCGAACCAATGTCCTAGTCATCAGACTATGCCGCAAATGATGCTATTGGATAATAATCAAGTTATGATACTACCACAGATGAAGAGGAATGACTAGTGTTCTTATGTTGTTATTTTAGAATTATTTCATTTAAGTGTTTTATCAATGATGTTCTGGAAAAAAATAAGGATCGTACTGCAGTACTATTTAATTAAGGATTTGAGATTTTATGGTACTAAGAAAAGTGACTCTACATTGAGTTAAATTTTTTTTTTTGGAAATTACATGGTTGAAGGAAATATAAACCTTAATATGGTCCTAATATTGAGGTAGTGATTTTGGAATAAGAGATGGTTGATTTTGGTAATTCAGGATGTTGCGGTGTTGTAAAAGAATAGACGAGGAAGGCGTTCACATGTTATTACCTGGAAAAAAGGATCCTCATTATGTTTAACTTCCTTGTAAATTTTGGACTGTGATTTTGGATAATAGTATTTTGGATAAGTCTAATGGTCGGAATGGATTATGTTTGAAAGGTTATTTTTTTGGATTTTTATAAAAGGACAACATGCAGACCATGTGACGACCCGTCGTGTCGGACAAAGCTACAGGAATCGAACCCACAACCATAGTGCAATTGGGATTTATCACCTACCATTGTGCTACATGAGGTTCCTGGATGGTATTATGTAGTTTCTTTACATAAAGGGTATGATCTGTGAATTATAAACTCATTATATTTGGAACCCTATACGATTAGGATAAATAGAGTATTTTTGAGTTGTATTATGTTTTGGGGTGAAAGATGAGTTTGTGGTAGAAATTTATTAATGGATAAAACTCTAATTATAAAGTATGTTTATCTCCTTATGATCTTAGCCAATACCATAAATAAATTTATCAAAATTATGAAAAGTAACTTAGATGGTACCTTAAATCATCACTAATTTATGGATTTGGGATTGTTGGCCTTTTCATAGCCATGTTCTCTACCACTCTCCATCAGATAATTGATTGTTAGATTTCTCTTCCATATCCATATTTTCCTACATGGAACCCTAGTATGTGTTATTTTCAGTAATATTCATACTTTCCACTCTTTATTTTAAATAGAGGCCTCATTAATTCATTTTTCGATGTGGGATTTAAACTAAGATATTTTAAAATGTCAAAAATGTGTTATCATAATACCTTATGTTTTGTTGAACCAATGGTATTTTAAATCATCATAGATAGATGAATTTAAGGACCTCAATTTTAAACTTGATTGTGATTGATGACCTCAATCACTACCTATAAATATTTACGTTTTTCCTCCAATTATATGTCTATAATTGCCACTAATTTCCTCCTAATCGAGATCATAATTTTGTGGTGACCCTTTCATTTCACTTTTCATCTTGTTAAGACGAAATTTTATTAACCAAATTTCCGATGCGGTTTTTCCACAAAGATATTTCTATTTTCAACCTTTATTTTCAAAGAACAATATCAAATTGTGAGGACACAATTTATTGAAGGAGGAGAGAATGTAACACCACGAGCATCCATGGTACGCTTCTCTTTGAATAATACAGTAGCGTGTGTTGTACGCAACTTCGAGTTTTAATACACACCACGACCAATCAAAGTAGCCGTTATTAATAGTAATACCTAATTTTAAAAATTTTAAAAATTTTATCTCTCAAAATGGACTTCATTTTTGGATTCTGAGTATCAAATTTAGCCTATGGTTAAATTTTGGTACTTTTCGGATAACTTTAATATTTTGATGAATAGTGAAAATTACTAAATTTTAATTAAAAACAACTTTTTTAATCAAAATTATTAATAGTGATAAATTATGAATTTGAGTGGTTTTAAAGTATATATATAATATATTTTTACCATTTAATATAATTTTGGTCATTTGAAATAGTTTCATAATTAAACCGGACATAAACAAGTATCAATCTTTTGATAGTTATTATATCTTAAAAACACGCTTTTTGTTTTGACAGCGGGAATTAATTTTAAATTAATTTCTTCCACTTCTGTGTTTTGAATTTGGAAAAATTGATTTAATATTTGGAATCAGGATTTCAAGATTGTGTAAAGAAGTAACTTTTATTTTTAGACATTTTGAATAATTACTTCGGTAAATATTTTATTTACCATGGTTAAAGGGTAAATCTGGTAAATAAGGGTTAAAACATAATATTATAATAATACTAAATTACCCTAAAACATGTACTAACCTTATTTTTGGATACATGTCCGACCATGGTCATCTTTGGGGCGATTTTGGAACCACATGGAGCCACTTGTAGGTGACAGGGACACTTTATTTTAATTAAGTTAAAATAAATACAAAAATGACATAAGCATATATCTTTTAGAAACAATTATTTTAAATAGGGTTATATATGTTGGATTTTCGACTATGAATATTCATTAGAAAGATAAAAATATTTCCTACATATTGATATTTTATTTATAATTTTTAGACATTAAATAATTTAATTTATTTATGACACAATGATGATACAGCAATGAACATAACAGTGAAAAATTAAAATAATTGATATTATAAATACCCAAGTAAATATAATTTGAAACATTTAATGAATTAAAATAATTTTATAGGATACTATGACATATTATTATTGATTTAATTAACTTTTTTCGAAGTAATCATTCTGTTAAGATTTTTACAAAAGTCAATTATTGAATAGTTCTAAAATTGACATAAAAGAGTTTTTAAAAAATATATTATATTATTAATTGATATTAAATTCATAAAAATCTAAGGTTCGGACAAGATACATATATCATGATATTTTTATCATTTATGGACCATTTGGGGGTCTCTTGGATTTATATAGTAAGTTTATTAACTATATAATATAAAAATACAATGTGACATGGTAAGTGTCAAACTAATTAACTAAGAGTTAAAACTAAAATATAAGGTTAATATAATGACCCAAACCTGTCTAAATTATATTGGTTTAGGGGTTTTCGACCCATACCCACCTCAAATTCTTAAATAATCCACTTTTGATCCATTAAAAACCGAATATGTATCTATTATAATATAATATTTCTAGCTTTTCCAAAGGTGCCCCTCACCCCTCTTATAAAAGGACACTCCCCCTTCTCATTAATTCACACCTTCAAAGCCTTTTGGTTCGGCCAAGACCAGACCAAATACTCTCTAAAATTTCCTCACTTAATCATAGAGGCCTTACTTTAGTCAGAAATCTATCCTAAAGATCCCTTTTGATCAAATCAAAATGAAGAACCCGAAGTAGAGGTAATGATTTCACCACCCTTTTTCAAGTTCCTTTCTTCTTCCACTTCTTCTTTCTTTGTTATTACCATTCTAAAATAATTAATCCAGTATCTCCTATATACTGTAATATTATTATAAAAATGGTACAACCATATTCAGTATTCTATCCATCCTTTTAATGACATGTTACCATACGTGCGTACATACGGCTTACCGTCTCCACGTTGTGGTGTAATTGTTATTCAATATATTATTATTTGGATGGGTATAATAATGATTTGTAATTCATGTAAATAATAAATATAACATGATAATGATTCTTTATATATGATATACCATACAATAATATATTATTTTAATATCAGAAGAATAATATTTTCGCTCGTGCGTACGTACAGATTACCGTCTCCACAACGCGATGAGATTCATTTCCAAGTTCACCATTCATCGACGATTATAAAAATCTATATTACTAATAAGTATGTAATATATGACATAATAATGATACTGTAAAGATATATATATATATATATATATAAGGATTTATTTACTTACATATATCTTATTCACTTACTTCCGTTCAATACTATATGAAAACCGAAACAACGTTTATGCGTACGTACGGACTACCGTCTCCATGAACGGTGTATTTCCTTCCATTTATCGATCTATTATATATATGTATATTATGAATATATATTATATATAAATCATGTTTTACATTCTGGATGTATATAATCATGATCTATGTAATCATATGAATAATTACAAGTTAAAACACGAATGACAAATGAAACGATTTTACCCAAAATGATACTTTAACATGAATTTACAAAGGAACGGGTAATATAAAGTCATAAGTGAACCATATATGATATAATAACAATGAATATGATTATGTAATAAGTCAATGACATTATTTAAATCATTATACATGAGTTTTGGATACATACGAAGCATATTAGACCTAAGGTAAGGGATAATTTGTCAATCTCGTTTTTATCCGAGATTGTTTATTCGTAAGTATTTACTGGGGTTATATTTATCATCCAAGCCCATGTTTTCTAAAAATGTTTTCATGTATGTTTAAAGTCCTTTTTACCCATTTTTTACTTTTAATACATGGTATATAAGGAATCTTTTTTTGTTTACCATACAAGGTACTTTTTGACTTTTCTAACAAAAGTACGAGAAGAATGTTATTTTTAACTTATACGGCGTGAATGGATTTTTACGGTTTCATAACGCCTCATTTTCATGAAGCTTACTC
The DNA here is from genome assembly GCA_963277665.1 of Viscum album. Taxonomy (NCBI): domain Eukaryota; kingdom Viridiplantae; phylum Streptophyta; class Magnoliopsida; order Santalales; family Viscaceae; genus Viscum; species Viscum album. The sequence goes on from OY728127.1 coordinate 280,985,196, forward strand.
TATAATATTTTATTACTATTTTCAACAAAATAATTTTATTTTAAAATTTCTTGGAATTTTTTGAAAAGAAAATGATTTTGACGAAGAAAGGATATTTTCCTCAAGAATTCATTTCAAATGTTTTTTCAAAACCATTTTCCATCTAAGATGACATTATTTGATATGTCTATGTTTCAAGTTTAATGTCTCTATGATTTACATGGTTCACTTTTCTTATGATTAAATGTCCATATATGGATTATGAAATTATGGGATGATGTTTATGAAACCCATTTTATTCTATGGGTTATGACGAATGTTTTAAGTTTATTTTGTGGCACAAGTAAGAATGATTTTAATATGAGATGGATGGGACCTATATCTCCCTCCAATGCATTGGGTAAAGATTTAAATCTCATGATATAGAAATGGCTGGAACGACAAGTTAAACCGGTTCAGTAATACAGGACTGGAACGAGGAGTGAACTCTATTCAGAAAGGGACTTTGTCCACTAAGATGGTCTTGGCAGCAATGCCTTGGCTACTATGGAAATCATATCATGTGCTTAATGGTTTCCACAATTACATGTTTTATTCCCATGCTATTTTATCCTGATTGATGTTCCCTTATGATATATTCCTTACATACTTCCAAGATTCTTGTCTTTGCTCAATATTTTGATGTTTAGATTTTATGTTCAAGTTTTTTCATTAAAATGTTTATGGATTGTTTTATGTTCTCTATTTTTACCCTTACTGGGCATTTGAGCTCACCCCTTTTATGTTTTCTTTTCCCCAGGATATAAAGAAAGGTTTTAGGTAAGAAAAAAAGGGAAGATCTTTATTGGGAGATGTTGAAGATCTTTCACCATGATTAGAATATTTTATTCCGAGTTTTCAAAGACACTAAACTATTACAATCCTTGTGTGTCTATTTTTGTTATGTATTATGTATTCAGGAAAAGTAATGTATTGTACATGTATGTCAATCTTTGGGTATTTACATTATTCCTATCTTCTTTACCACTCCCTATGGATCCATCATCAAGATTTAATCCATGGTTTTTCAAGTGGTCACATAAGACATATTCCATAAAGGTAAGGCCTCAACTCACCTTTCATACACTTTTTCAAGGATTTTCATCTGAGTAAAATGTTTGATATTTATTATACCACTTAATGTGATTGTGAATTCATTATAAATATTCAATAATCTTCTAGTTTTGTGGATTTTTGTAGAACCCAGTTCAATCATGTAGGAAAAATGAGATGGAGGGGGGGGGGGGGGGTTAATCAATGTACACATATTTTACTCAGTTTTTATTTATGTTTAATTATATTCTCTTACTCTATGACCTCTACTCTAGTTAAAAGGAATGGAAATTTTGTTTCCTCTCAAAAATTACATGGAATATATATAATAAATTAAACAATATCACATAATGATTTTAAAAAGGATTGGTACTAAGACCTATTCCTTATGATGATCAACCTATATTTTTCATGTGTTTTATTATCAAATCAAATTTAAATGATTATAAAAACCTAGAATTTCGGCATAATGTTTATACCAGAACTAAACAATATTATTAAGTGTAAAATGTTCTTTATACCAGAACCACAAGTCGATAGTGGAATTGGTAATATTGGAACCACTTATTCTTCCAGAGATATTCTTTCTCCCTAAGAAATATTATTGCTCATTCATTGTGTACATCCTCAATTACTTCAACAATTATTGTCTTGAGACTTCTCATCAAATACTTTGGTTCATCCAATCAACTTCGTAAAGAATTACTTATATTTCACTCTTGTCTTTGATATAAAAACTGTATCAGCATCTTCAAATGATATTTAAAATGTTTGTTAACATTTATAATCACTTATATACAGATATTTATACTAAACAATGTGGTTCATGGAGATATCAAATGTGACATGATTTAATTTTTTAATTTAAATACTTATATAAACATTTTTGTAATAAAAAAATTTAGTCTCCTTCACAAATATAAAAACACTCAAATGATAGTGGGTATTTAAAATAATCATTTTAAATACCCTACTAACAATTGATATTTAGTTTTACATGAAATATATTTTTAATACCTGATGTTATCTCATTTATTCCTGAAGTGAATCTACCTGAGGGGTTCTATTATAAACTCTTCATTATTCAGCTTTGTTTTCTCCCGAGGCTCCCAAGATTCAATATTTATCAACTACACTGAGGTTTCCTTCATTATAGTATTCTTATCACACAACACAAAATTAAGCCACAACTCACCCTACATGAATTCATTCATGCAAATAAACCACCCAATGTATTATTCTCTATGTTGAATCACATGGAATAGTGATCACCTATGGATGCATCATTTCAAACCAAGGAAGCTTCAAATGCTCAAACAATCGGGCTATCCTATACATCACATGGTTTCTTAATAACAAATACCCAAAATACTAAGGATTACCTATTTATTATTCTTCAACAAATGACATAAGAGAATACAAAATTCAATTCATTAAATTCTGTAAGACTCAGAACAATATATTTATTAACATGGACTAATCCCTATTTGAATAATTTTGGAATAACTCTCATCCAAACTCTCAATATATAGGACTAAAATATTTACTAGTATCAAGATTACATCCTTTTCATGGATTCTTGGGAACTACCACCTATTTTTAATTTGGTTTACATGCATGCAAGTGTAATAGTATACTTTTAAATTAATTTTGGACCCCCCTTATCATTTTAATAGCTTCTATTTTGTTCGATGAACTTGTATTTATCAATGGAGTATTCATGACTTGGTTATTTCTGTTTATTAATTGAAGTTCATGAATTTCGTTGTCGCATGTTCTTCGGGCTCCCTTAGATATTGGGAGTTCAATGCATCTTTGATCATGGAATTAAATATCAAACTGGGGGTTTTGCATTGATCACTATGTCTCAAAAATAGGGAAAGATCTTATCCTCATAGAAGACAAGATCGTTGGTAGAAAAGACAATCACTATCTTGATCAGATGGTCTAGAACAACATGATCAGACAACCTGTGTTTTATCTATATGTTTTAATATGGGATAATTTTTTTACATGTGATTCCATAACACATCAATAACCTAATTCACCCTACCTAAATTTTATTAATCCAACACCTCCACTACCCATTCAAGCTGGTCATAGGGGATCAACACCCACCGCTTCACCTTCATACCACATGTTTCATCCTAGTTGTGTTCTTTCCCTTCCTCATGCACATCTCTTGGCATGCACTGTCTATATATCTTTTATATAGTCCAATTAATACCTAATTGTTGCCTCTTTTGGTGGGATATCCTATGGGGGTTGAACCTCCGGACCCCCGATGAGTGTTTGGGATCTAGTATTTTCGGGATAGTAGGGTTGAAGATATATTTTTTTACAAATCCAAAAAAAATATTCCAATAAAAGATTATCTAATGAAATTAAAGCCAAATCACCCAAGAATCATTAAATAAATAAACAATATTCTAAAAATATTATTCATGTTGTATATATATATATATTCACATGGATTTCATAATTAAACTACCCTATATTTTAATTATTGGAATTAAATTATAAATTTCAATGCCCTTCAAGCTCAGTTACACTATTGTTTTTTCTTATGCATTCAAAAGATCATTTATCAAATTTTATCATGATGAAAAATTATTTTTTATGATATTCAAATTTTTCATGAAAATATTCATTTCCATAGTCTTATTAAAATTATTCACAACCTCATTGAATTAAAGATTTTTCATGGACTTCAACCACTTTTTATTCCTCTCCAAAAATTGTAATAAAAAATGTTCCCTTATTGAAACATGATTTGGAACTTACGATTAGTGTATCGATTATAAAATTTTCAATGAGCATTTTCAAGTGTGAAATGTATTCCATTATATTAATCTATAATAATCATTAATGCATAATAAAAAATAATGGTGAATTTTCATACAATATGAAAACAAATGACATCATAATATTTCTTTTGGCATCATCACTAATTATGGAGAATTGTATTACCGAATGAAAACCAATGAGTCCATAAAAATTATCCAGGAATCATCACTATCATTTTTAACAGTTCTCAAACTCATCTTTATCGTTCAAGGATTAATCAATAATCATATTGGGCTTTATCATACACAGAATTTTGATTCATTCTTATATATTGACCAAAAATATATAAATACTCATCAACCATTGCATGAGATATTAAAACACCCCCATTGTAATTTTTAATACCATTTCATTGAAGTCACTGTCACTTATCCCACTCATTGAGAATTAATGAAAATTATTAATGTAGGTGATGGTTTTTATCCTTTATAGGATTTAAAAATTGCTTTTACTTTTTGAGAAAGTAGGATTGTACAACATGGTTCACTTAAAAAAGAGAGTTTAGTTAGCCAAATATATGTCTATATGGTCTATCGCAATGTAAAAAACAAAGGGAGTTAAAACCATGATTTTCTATCCAATACATTTTGAACCATGAATGTGATATAATAAACATAACATATGTATTTCTTAGAGAGGGTTGGTATAAGATAGATTTATTATTAAATATATTCTCTTGAAAGCAATAGAATAATCATCATAAATTTCAAGTTTATGAATATTATACTCCCCCTTTCTATGAGATTAATCATTAACCAAAACTCCACCTTGATGAATATATTTGATATAATCATGATAATGGTAGGAAGTTTTGTCATATTACCTTTATTTTTACCATCTTTTTAGATAACCTGATCATTCTGATATTATAGAATAATCCATGATAACATAAACTTTATGATTTCTCTCCCCCAAGGTGTGAACTCCATTCATTATAACTAGTGGATAGTTCCATAAAAGAGTCTTTAAAATGTTCATATTGATGATCCACCACTTTGGAACAATTCATGTTTTTATCAAATTTTTATAATCATTCTAACTTTATATCCTAATATTTATTCATTGATTTTTCATCTATAGGATGAAATTCACCTTCAATTACATGTAATTTGATAAGAAAATATAATACAATATGCAAGGGAATAAGGTCTAAAACTCATGAGATTAATGAAAAGTTCAAAATGGAATAAAATTTTCCCTCAAAATAGAGACCCGTTCTCTTATATCACTAAAGCAAATAGTACTCTTAATGCTTATGTGTTCTTCATATTTTAAATTCTGAGATTTATTCAACAGGATGTAATTTTTTCATTCATTCATATTCATCATGTATTGATTATTTTTATTCACATATTCTATAAATGTAATAAGTTCTCATGATGCATGATTTTTTATATTGAGCATAACCTTTTGAGGAGATAAAAGATTTCTGAAATTTATTGCATTATGCGACGTTTGATCACACTTTCAACATTTTTTGTGAGACACCTGAGTTATCATTTTTTGAAATCCTCTCATGAAATTAAAATTCTTATTCATGTGAAATAATATGTTTCCTCTTTTCTTTTTCTCTACACAATTCTTTAACTGTAGATTTTATGTTTTCCCTAGTAGCTTGAAACTGATCAGGGATTCTTTTAAGAGTTATTTCTTATCATATTTTACTTTTTAGATTCAACTTTGTTTCTGAAATGTTTTTATGTTATATTTCATAGGTATCTTATTTGATACTTTTGTAGTAATTCCTTCAGTTAATCTTATATTCTTGTCTCATTCATGTATTTATTCGATTATTGATTTTATCTTACTCCTATTAATTTAAAAGACATATTTTTAGTGGTCCATGGTATGAAATATCTCTCTTAAATAGAATAATAATTTCATAGATACCAAAAAATTAATGAAATTTAATTTATTATTCTCCTTTGGTGTATCTTTCATCACAAATTTCTTAACTACCTTCTTCTATTTTTTCCACTATAAAAAATTTCAAATTTTTTTGTTTTCATCTTCATTATTTGACTTTTCTTCTCATGAACATATGAATAGTTCATGGTGAGAATATAACTACACTCCTTATAACTATGACCACTTGTATTTCCATAATCAAAAAAGTCATTAAGACACCCCAAATATATTCTTAACAGACATATTCTTCATCTATGTATTATGGATCAATTTTTTAGTATATATATTTCCACAATATATTTTCCTCTTTAAAATTGAGATTTTATAGTTTTCAAAAATTACAATGTTATTACAACATTTATTAACCTGATTACCAATCTTCTAGAAAAACCAATAGTATCCAAATTATCTTTTTCTTTTTTCTTGTAGTACCAGTCTAGCTAGATTTGGTTCATTATTGTTTAAGGGTTTTTCTTTCCCCGCTTTAGGGAATTATTTTTGTAGTTATTTTTCTTTATATTTCCAATATCCACTCATGGTAATTTGGTAGATGTATTATCATTTTTATTAACCAACATTTTCATATCTCTTTACTTTGAACCTACACTAGTAGATGAGATTTTGTATGTGGAAACAAAATTAACTAGGTTCTTAGTTAACTTGTTCAATGAACTTGTAAATGGTTTATCAAAATTTAATTTTGATATATTCTTCCCACCAGTATTTGTCTATTCAGGGACATAATTCCTATAAATATTTGGAATAGAAAAATCCCATTTTTAATTTTTACTCTCTTTATATGTTTGTATGGAAGAGTTATTTTTTTAGAAATTTGGGATGTTACAACTTGTGTCTCCTTAAAAATATTCATGTTTACATCTATTTCAATAAATTTCATCTCATTGTAGAAATTCCCATATTCAACTGATTTTTTTCATAGTCCTAGTTCAATTTTCAATTTATTAGTCTGGTCTTCATGCTATTTTCTACCATCAATCACAGAGTTATCAGGGGCTTTGATTCATTTAGATTGAAATCCAAAACGGGATACCATTACACTGATAGTATCTTGATTTTATTCATCTAGATCATGGTTTGTTAAAATACAATCATCATGAAACTAGGCATTTTCATCAACTATAATGACATGATCCCTGTTGTTACCTAATTTAACTTGAATTTTATCATCTCTATCAACAATTGAAATATTGATAAATATTTCAATAACATGGATTAATTCATAAAAAACATGTTTACTTACTATTCTCTCATAAACATTCCATTGTAATTACTATTAAATAAATTAAATATTTTCTTTGTAAAGGGTCACATTTTTTTATTTTTCTTAAATGGTGTCTATGAAATCATTGTACATTTTGAATCACTTTACAACATCACCATCCTATATATTAATCTCATATATAGGATGATCTCTATTATTCAAAATATCTTTAAAGGAAAAATGTATATATAAAATCAATTTTGAGGAACTTTATTTATTTATATCTAAAATTGAGATTAGAAGTATTAAATTAACATGATACATTTAACTTCATTAAACTCTTAGCATTTTGTGCTAGTTTCTTTAAAACGACCATTCTTAACTAATTTAACAACTGAGTATTGATCTATTTACTATTTCATTGAGACATTCCTCTATCTAATTGATTCCTTATTATTCCTATTTTTAGGTGTCTTATAGAGACTATGATGTATTTTTCAATAGCATTGGAGACAATGTCATCCAATTAAGGTAATTTAGAATCAAATTAAATTATATACATTATATACGCCTTGTAAAAACTACTGGGAATAAAATATATTGATCCAATATGATGTAGAAATTCAATCTGATAACACTTATAGATCCCATATAAATTCTTTAGGGACACTGAGAGTTGGGTAAATCCATATACCTAGATTTTAGAAAGTTTTTTATTTCTCCTTAATTATCCCCTCCTACTCTTGAACCAATTCCCCAAATAAGTGGAATATATCTATTGTGCGTTCTCAGCAATTACATTCAATATAGATAATAAAATAAATATTAGAATCAATTTTTTTTAAATGGATAGATACTAAAACCTTCTCCTTTATATGAATAACCAATGGTTGTTTCATTTATTTTATTATCCCTGTAAATTTAGATGATTACCTATTCCTAGAATTGGAACATATTGTTTAAGCATGAACTTAAAAATATTCCTGATCATATAGAACCATTGTTGCTAGTACCACCTGTCTTTATTGATGTTGTTTATATTGGTACCCCTTGTTCCTAAAGAGATATTTTCTCTCTACAATGATTCTTATTACTACTTCCTTCTATGGTTTCTCATAAACCTCAATAGTGATTGTCTCGATACTTCTTTTCAAACACCTAGGTTCATGTGATCACCTTCACGATGAATTACTCATCTTTGAATCCTTATCTCTTTGATACAAAAGATGTAATGGGATATCCAAAACATATTTAAATATTGTGTAAAAATTTCTCATCACATTTATGAAAATATTTATTATAAATAATTTTGTTCCTGGGAAGCTGAATTATTACATGATTTAAGTTATTCTTTTAATTCCTCATATAAATGTTTTTGGAATAAAAAATTTATTCCCCTTCTTCAAATATAAATACCTAAATGATAGTGAATAACTATATTACTCATTTTAAATACCATTATAACAATGTGTATTTACTTCATCATGAAATCCCATTTTAATATGCAATGGTGTCTCATTTATTTGTGCGGTGAATCTACCTAAGGTATTCTTGTATAACATAATTATCATGTAACATTATTATCCCATATATCCCCCTATATGAATTCTATAAAAGGTACCCTAAGGGTTCAGATATTATATTATTCATCTCAAACAACATACATATAATCCACGACTCACCAAAACATTAATTCATTCATTCTTCTAAACCGCCCAAAGGATTGGGCTACTAGAATCTTTGTGCGGCTATGTGATAACCCGTGGATGCATCATTTCAAGAACATGCACCTTAAAATGACAAAAGACTCATTATATCCATTTATTCACATGGTTTATTTATTAAAAATATCCAAAAGTCATGGGATTACATATTTATCATTATTCAATATATAGAATTAGAGAATATTGCATTCTCCTCCTGTAAATTCTTGATGACTCAGACAAAACTTTTCATTCACATGAAATCTTACCTATTTGAATACACATGAAATAAATCTCATAAAATCACTTAGGGTACAAGAATATCACATGTGCATATTTCACAGATACATCATTTTCATGGATTCCATGACACTACCACATATTTTTAATTCAACTGAAATGCATGTAAATGTAACTACATGCATGTCATTTCTTTGGATAGATCTTATCAATTTATCGGATTCTATTTCATATGATGAAATCATCTTCATCAATATAGGAATAAAAAATTAGATATACCTATTTATTCATAGAGTTGCATGAATTTGATTCACGTAATGTCTTTCTCACTCGCCTGGAAATAAGGTGTTCAATGTGGCTTTGATCATGGGATGATATCTTGAATTGGATTATTTCTATTGATCACCATGGATTGAAAGTGGAATAAGATATTCTATCCACAGTAGTCCATATCAATATAGGAAGAAGAAAATTTCCTTCTTGATCGAATATTCCAGATCAACATGATTAGATAATGGATGTTTTATCCATATGTTAAAATACTAGTGAAAATTGAAGTGCATGATTCTATCCAACATAAAAACATTAAGGAACTTTTCTCCACTTTGTTATTAAAATTATTATGCAACCCATTCGTGTTTCCGATTTTGGGTCATCACCATGATATCACATTCACACCAAAGGCTTCAGCCTGGTGAGCTTCTAACCCAACTAGATACGTTCCTCTAGGATTTCTCTCTCTAGGCCTTATATAGGGGAACACCTCAACCTCTGTCCTACCTCCTTTGGCATGCTCTCCCTTATGGGTTGACCCTTTTTTACCCTTTTTATTTGTTTAGGACTAGTCCATTTAGGATTGTAGGGTTGGACATATATTTTTGTTAAATTCCAATGAAAAACATTCCAATTAAAACATAGACAACCAAATATCAAACCAAATCACCCAATCTTCTTCAAATAAATCACCCAATATTATTAAAATATTATTTATAATATATATATACATATTTATTTATTTATTTCATAACAAAAAACCTCTTTATATTTTTGTAATGTAATTATAAATTTCTAATCCCTTCAATCAAAAATAAACTAAAGCTTTTTCTTATGAATTACAAAGCTTAATTCTCTAATCTAATCCTTTTGAAAATTTATGTTTTTAATGATATTAATAATTCTCATGAAAATATTAATTAGTAGAGTTGTATTCATATTCTTCACAAGTGCATAAAATAAAAGGGATCTCAAGGGATTAATCAAATTCTAAATCATCTCCCAAAATTGTAGTAATCAATATGTCCTCCATGAAACATATATTGCAAACTAATATCAGTCCAAAAATTATCACAGTTACAAAATGAATTGTCAAATAATTACATCAAATTACATTAGACGAATCCATTAAAATTCTCTAGTCATCATATAAAATAGTCAATAATTGTTTTACCTAATGACTAGAAATGAATCCATAATAATTATAAAGAATTATCACCCATCATGGGGACTTATCTTACCAAATTAGAACCAATGAGTATATAAAAATTCTTTAGTCACCATCACTAACATTATTTAATAGTTCTCATGATCATATTTCTCCTTACATGACTAATAACTAATCATATTGGACTTCATCATACATTGTATTTTAATTCATTCTAATATATTGAAAACTAATACCACCATAATTATAATCTATAAAAGGACATTTTTTACTATGGAAGGAACAATTTAGGGATCTAATGGTATTTACCTCATTTCCATTCTTGATGTCATGATTTTTGTTGATATCGAACCAATTCTTAAATTTATTTGGGGTTTAGGATTGTATTTAAATTCTCATAATGTCTTTATCCTTATCTCTTGACCCTAAGGAGATAATATAGAAAAACAAAGTTTTTGGATACTCTTTCCTCATCTTAGAATATTAAAGAGTTAACATGAAAATGGGTTGGGGTAGAGTAAACCCAATGAAAACCCATTTATTAGAACAAAAGAATGGGGTTTACATAAATTATTGGAGAATAATTGTTATTACAATGCCTTCCTTGGTTATATATATCATACCATGATGGGTTTTCCTACATTGAGCATATGATTTCCATTTTCATCTTTGTATGGAATGATAATTGATTAAATTTGAATATTTTATTTATGTTAAGAATGTTTTATAATTATATTAGATGTTGTTTTTAATTTATAAAGAGGCTATGTTTGATGATATTTTTAGCTATACATTTTTAACATGTTAGGGATAGATATTATACACTCGATTGGAAATATTAGACATATTTATTTTTTATATACCATATTGCATAATCTAGAGAAGTTACCCTTTATGGTGTACATGTTAAACATACGGGATGGGTATATTAATTGAGAGGATAAATGTTGTATGGGATAATAACACCCTCACTGGTAATACCAACTCTTCTATTCCCTAGTAAGGGCTAAAAGATTTCCCAAATTTGATCAATGACTATTATATAACTACGAAGGTTTTCTTGGATCCAACATGCTTTTTAAAAATATACCCATATGTGTTAGTTTATATGGTTACATGTGTATGCAAAAATTGGGACTAGCACAACCACCATAGATTTATATAATGGTCATTACAATTTTCATGAAAGGTGTGTCTCAAATTTTTAGTGCTCCTTTAAAATTAGGTGGGACGGTATGGATCCTTTACATGTAGGGAGTAGTTCTGTATATGAAAATTTATATATTATATAATTTTTTATATGATTTGTTATTGGTTTCTAAATATTCCATTATATTCATAACATTTTGGGAATACACTATAGTTTGTTAATGGTTGTTATGGGTGGGGTGGTGAATGCCTAATGAGTTTTTATAGTGATTCCCAATTGGGAACTTTCTGGGGTTGCAAGTAAATCCATTTATTTTTATTAAGGAATAAGGAAGAAAATTGAGAATGGAGTAAGGGACATGAGTAGAATAATTTTTGGGAGATATTTATTTTTGGTTCCTGGTGGATGATCCACCAAGAATCACTTAGTCTGTCAATGATATGTTTTAGAGAGTACTCACATTAAGGGGGACTATTTTGGGTTTTTGTGTCTTATTTGGAAAAAAATTTATGTAAATTTTGGTTTTTTGAAAATTTTAACTGACATTTCATGCCACTGGATAGATTTATGTCATGGTAGTGATGTATAATGAATGTTAATGTCATGTTTCTTGTTCTAATCATGTTATATAATTTTTCCATCTTCAACTGATTGTACGGTGTATACATTTTCTATCGAATATTGAGACTATGTTTTCACAAATATGGGAACATACCTTAGTTAGTAATAATTTTATATAAAGGGGTAAAACTACCTCCTATACGAGTATTTTTTGAACCATGTTGCTTATGTGAACCTCTATTGATTGGAATGTATGCTTGAGATGTTATGGAAATATTGAATAAGTGACATTAAGGTAAACATATCAGTTATATTTAAAAGTTTTATTAGTGTATACTATGATATCATGGGTATGGTAATAGAGATTATCGATAATGAATTAAAAATAAGACACGATAATTCACCAACAACTTTTCATTGTTGGTATAATTAGTGTGTAAAATTGAGTTTGAAGGGGTAGTTTGGGTTTTTTCACCTTCCATATTCTTTCCCCATGAGTTTTCTTAGTTTTATGATTCCCATTCATCATTCAAGGTGTTTCTAGGTTGGAAATATATTGGTGGTATTCCATATCATTTGAATTCTTGTACTTCATTTTGATATTGTAGGGTTCAGTTAAAGTTTCTTATTAACAATAATATTTATAATAAATAAATTTTTTTGAAACATATTTATTATTGACAATTATATCTGTATGATCCAAAAAATTATTTAATAAGTGGAAATTTATTTATTTCCCTACGAAACCTAACTTTTTTTAACAAAATTGATATGTACAAATTATGTTTGTCATGAATTTAAATTATTCATTCATCATTTTTTTAATGTTTTCAAAGATTATTTTTTTCATGAATATTATTTCATTAAACTATGATAGAGTATGTTTACATATTTCCTCTATAAGACATATACAAAATTTATTATATTGTTTTTTATTATGGTAAATCTTGTTTATTGTGGATTTATAATTATGAAAAACAAGTGTTTAGCAAAAATAAGGTTAATGGATGGTTTTTTGAAAATGAAAGTGTTTTTGATAAATAAATAATTGAAGGGAGAGAGGTAATGAGGTTTATGAATATTATTTCATAATATTTTAATACTTGGGCTGTTAGAAAAGGGAATAAAAATTATGTATTTTAATACACTATTATATAATAAGCTTCCTAGATGAACTCTGTATATTAGAAGGAAGGGACGAGAGAGTATGACCCATTGTTAAGACACATAATTTTTTTATGATATAAGGAATGATTTGTAAATTTTATATACCATGGGGTGAGGATAAAATCAATGAGAAAAACTGTATAATGATATTCCACCCTCTAAGTGGGGTGGTATTACCCAATGAGTCATTGAAGAATAGACTCAATGGATACAATTACCCTATGAGTATATTGAACTTACCCAACAAAACCATAAACATGGTAAAAATTTCATGCTTAAAAGTGTTTCTCAGGGATGGAGTTATCTTATGATAAATTATGTGTGAGACTTAGGGTTGGAGAATTAGGGTCCTCCAGATTGGTGAAAACAAAATTAAATGGATTTGAGTAAATTTACAATAGTACGAGGTTCTCAGATAATTAACGTTTCAATTTATTCTCATTGAAAATTGATTCATGTGTGATTATATCAATGTGATGTCTATGGGAACATTAAATGTTGTTGTTTCATTAGGTAAAATCATTTTAATTATTGTGATTATCTAGGGAACCTCATAGGTTCTTCCATCTATCTCTCTGGGAATATAGAATCCAATCACATGGATTTTTTTGTCATACTGGTGGTTCAAGGGATATTAAGAGGACAACTGTAGGTGATAGAAAAGAGCCCTATTTTGATAGAGGTAATCTTATATTTTTAATTTTATTCTTAGAAATTACATAAAAACAAAGTTACTTATTTGATTATTCTTGACCTATTTAATAATTTTTTTTATTTAGAACTAATGGAGTTGTATTTTCGGGAGTGAACCAATATAAAATTTTCATTTCACCTTAAGAAACGAATATTTTGGTTTCGGAAGAATCATTTTTTAATCATGGTAGTACTTACTATATGAACTTCTCTGGTCTTATGGTCATAAGAATTGAATTATTTAATGTCATCCTATGAATTAACTGGTTAAACAAATTCTATACCATTATTGACTGTTAAAATAATAGAGTCTCTTTTTCATATTCATTGGATAACCTATATGATATTTGTTGGGAGTTGAATCTCTTTAAAGGTCAATCATGACAATATCAGGGACATTTATAAGTAATCATTATAGAAATGGTTTGTCTTATTATTAGATTATTGAATGTCAGGCTATGATAGTTCGTGCCTCCTCTGACAATATTATTTACTGTTGTATTTTATGAATAATTTTCTAAATATACTCCTGAGAATGAAGTGGATATTACCATTGACATATTACTTGGAATAAAACCTATATCTATCCTTATTTATCATATGAGATTATCCAAATAAATGGAGTAAAAATCCCGTAAAGAATATATTGAATCAGATAGGTTCAATAGATCGATCGCTTCTCCTAAGGGTGATCCAATTCATTTTTCTAGGAAAATTGATGAGTGTTTAATATCATGTGTGGATTATTGTAAGCTCATTCATGTAAAAATTAAAATAAACTACAACCCTTTATCCAAATTGGGACCAATTTGGACAATTTATAGGAGAATGGTGTACTTGTTTAAAATGTAAGTTTCACTTAGGTTACCACCATCTTCGATTTTGGATGAGAGATATTACTAAAATCTATTTTCAAGGATTTTATAGGTATTTCAAATATATGGTAAATCCTTTTATCCAAAACATTTCTCATATGGTGTTTATGTATTTGATAAACATTATTTTTTATCCATTTATGAAAACATTCATTGATGTATTTATGGATTATAATGATATTTCTTAAAAATATTTAATTTAGAGTGGTTGTAATATTTATGTTTTTGTGATATATTAAGGTAATATTAGTATTAATAAGACAATATAACTAATCTATTTGGATTTATGTGGACATGTTTCTTTATGATGTTATATATATGGTTGGTATCTATGTGGATCCTGAGAAAATGGTGTCAGTAAGTACCTGAAAAGTCCCATAAGATTGATTTTAGGTTTGGAGTCTTCTTGGGATCACATGGTTTTTTCAATGATTTGTTTAGAATATTTACATGATCACAACACCTATTATTCCTTTAACTAAGAAAGGTAGTAAATTTAACCAGTATGATTAATCATTTCAACATATAAAGAATTGACCAACCACTAATTATATAATCATCATACCTCATCCAAGGGATATATTTGAGATCGATTGTGATGGATATTTAGTTAGTCTTTGAATATTCTAGATGCATGATATTTGGGTGGGAACTTATTATTCTAGAAAATTTTGAATTTATGAACTCAAATACCAGAAACATAATCTAGATTCAGTTATGGTTCATCGGTTATTGAAATTATTGAAACAATAACTACATGGAGAACTCTATTTAGTGTTAACAGTCCAAAGAAGAGTGAAATATATATTTTCTCAATGGTAAATAAATATTAATAAATTTCAATGGAAGGATTATCTCCATTCCTTTTACTTTAATATAAAATATTCTTCTTGTAAGAGATATTTTGTTAAATTAACTTATCTAGAAGTGTTTAAAACCAATGATAAATGGAAATTAAATTCATTTATGGATGACCCACACTTGGATATAGTTTATGATCATGTTGGAGTGTGATTGTTATATACCATTCAAACATATTCCCTAGTGATATGGTCATAGAATCCTATATATCAGAGTTAGAATGTATTTTCATTTGGGAGAGGCTCAATGGAGGGGTGATCCTTGAGGACAAGTTATAATACCAATTATCATTATTTTATATATATAGGAGACTATCAGTCCCTTCTAGTGTGGTGGGAACTATACTAAAGGAATATCATGATTCATGAGTAATAATCCATCCTAGAATAAAGAAGAAATGCCAAAATGTTAAAAATTATTTATGCTGGATTGGTATGAAAAGATATATTTTTGGGTTTTTTTCTAGATGACTTACCTGTTAGTAGGTGAATTTAGAGCACCATGACCAGTGGGAAACCTTCAACCACTCCCATTTCGGGTAAGGAAGTGAGATGAGATCACCATGGATTTCATGACTAATTTACCAAAAATATTGAGTGAATGAGAAATGGTATGGATGATCATGTAAAATATCACCAATATATTTCACTTTATACTGATAAATAATTCTTATATGGTTGATGATCCAGAAAAACTATATGTTAATGAATTTTTGATGCTTTTGGGTATATTGGATAACATTTTCACTAAAAAATACCTCTATTTTACATTACATTGTTTGTAATGATTGTAATAACTGGGGGGGGGGGGGTTCACTAGTTAACCTGAGAACTTCCATTCATCAATAGACCAATCAATATTCAATGATGGAAATAAATATTAAAGGGTATATGATTCATGTTTTAATATTTGATTTTGGCGGATCATTGGAGAATCAATTCTATTTAGTGTAATTATCCTTAAAAATAGTTACAAATATTTTTTAACAAGGTTTCCTTCTAGGATTTACATTTTAAACCTTGTTTCCCCTCTTTATGTTGGATAGATATAGGAAAATACTTTGTGATCAGGCCAAAAATCAACAAGAACATGCCCAAAAAGTTGGAACAAACTAATAAGTGACTCATAACCACTTGAAGTCCTCAAAAATAATATATTGATAAAAGTTAAAAACCCTTAAAATTCAAAGTTTGTGACCCTGTATTATTATGATTATCATAAGGGTTCAGTCACTAGAGTATAAGAAAATAGGGGGAAATAGATTTGTGATATGTGAGAAATTCTGAGATATAATCCTGAGTTAGTGAATTAGATTATCACATTTTTTCTACTTTCTAATTTCAATTCTATGATCAATTATTTTTAGTTATCCTAGTTTATGAAGTATGTTCCCAACCCTTCACATGTTATTTGGTATGAAAAAGTTGATATTGAGGCTAATTTATCATATATGTAGAATCCAAAAAACTTATTTCTACAAAAGATAAAAGGAATTATAGAGAAAGATATTTTCTTTTGTTGGAAATAATTGCAGGTATGATAAACAATAATATAAGACTTGGTCAAGGAAATTTTAAATGAGATTCCATTAATAATGATTTTTTTCTCAAGAATAATTTTGTGGTTTTTCATGGATGAGAAACCAAATGGTTTTAAACACCTCAACCAAAATAAACATGTATTCTAATTTTAATTCAATATTTATGTAATTGTTGAGTGAGTATTAGTTGATGTAGATTTGGGTAAGGAATATAGAATATTTGATCATGGGGTCGTATAAGGGGGAGAACCCCTTGTGTCTATGGACTACTAGGTACTCAGTGGGAACTAGTTTTCATCTGATGTTTTTTCATTCACCGGGGTTCTTGATACTTTATCATAGGTCCCACATATATTTATGTGAAAATTTATTTAATAAATTATTATTTAGGTCTTTTATCAGTAATATTAAATATAAATATATGGGGATCATGTTTTTTTTTCTACATTTTACCTTACTTTATTTCCATAACATGTTCTCCCTGTCTTATTTAAATCCCCTTAAGCATCCATAATTTGGATTTAATCCAAGTGGTTTCAATTGGTCATAGTATCCCTCTTTCATCAAGCTTAGTCCGTGGCTCAATTTGGGTTGCATATTTTTGGGTTTTCAAGGGTGTTGAAGGGGTGATGCTTCATCTATATCCCCTAGAGTATTTGAAATCACCTAAAATCTTCAAACATATTCTATTTTTAGGGCCACTAATGATTATATTCACCAATAAAAAGTTATTTCCCTAACTTTATTTATTTATTTTATGTTTTTATGGGATATAATGAAGACCAAATTTTAATTTTGTCTAAGGTTTGTATTTCAATTAGAGTGGTGGATTGATAATTCTATCTTATCCCTAGGAATCTATTTAAAAAATGGAAGGAATACAACTTACCTACGTCATACTCTTAATGAGTCATCCTATAAACTATTTGGGGCCACGTTAACCCAATGAAGCACCACGTTTTTAAACCAAAAAGGGGGTTTCCTATAATCATTTGAGAATTATGGTCATATTTTATTTCATTTGTTATATCTAGCATTACATGATACCTTGCATTCCTTTGAGTATATACTTTAAATTTTCCTATTTTTGGGAATATTCAATGCTAAAATTAGTCTTTTTTATATAGGTTTTGAATTATTTAAGGATTATATAAGTTTTTTTAATTGATAAATTGTAAATTTTTGATGATATCTCTATTCGTACTTCGCTATCATGTTAGGTATATATATTGTTTTCATTATTAGTCATATTAAAATCATTTAGTGTGTTTATACCTTGTATTATAATCTTGAGAAAGTACCCTATATTTCCTACATGTTGGATAAATGGGATGGGAATAGACCATAAATATTAATACAGGTAATAGGATCTTAACACATTGATAGGTTATACCAATTCCCTTATTCCCTTGGAAGGGATTCATTTTTTTTGTTAATTTGCTAAAACTCAATTATATATTGTGGATGGGGTTCTAGGATCTACAATTCCGTATAAAAATATACTTATATATATATGGGTGTATATGAGTACATTTTTATGTCACTACATGGATTGGAATTGCTTCCTAGGATCACTGAAACAAGTATCATGGTTTTTCTAATTGGAATGTCTCAAATTATGAGCACTTAGTTTGATGTAGTTAAGGAAGTATGGTTCCTCCCCCAGTATGGAGATATATTTCTTATAGTAATGTATATATAATATAATTTATTCTAATCTTTATGCTTGTTGTTGACTTTTCCACTTTTTTTAAACCAAATAGTTTATAATCGGATGTTAGGGCTTGGTTAGAAAAGACTTAATATGTTACCATACTTATAACCTTCAAAAGACCCTATCGAGTCCTATTACGATCCAATTTTTCAATATTCCGGTAGAAGTAAATAACTTCAGATTTTTTTAGGCACGTGAAGAGTATAGATGTTGCGGTAGATTACATTTTTGTGCCTGGTGAGTGATCAACTAGTAACCACATGGATTTTCAGTAACACTTTTTAAATAGGAATAACACAAGGTGAATTATTTTAGGTCTTTAGCCCTTTTTTGGACATCTAATTATGTATTTTTGGGGTTTGGGCATATTTTGAATTTATTTTTACTTCGTTGGACACCATCATGAAATAGTTGTGATATATAATGCATGTTCATGATATTTTTTTATTCTTGTCTTGTTATACACGTTTACCTACTTCTGTTGAAGGTCTACTGTATTCTTTATCTTTTAGATATTAAGAATAGGTCATGAAAGATATAGTTATGTACCTTTATTTTGTAATAAAAATATTTAAATGAGAAATAATTACACCATAATGAGTATTTAATGACCCTCAATGTGTATGCTTGCTTTTGGTGATTGAGAGGTGAGCATGAGGTGTTGTTATAATATGGAATACGCGTCTTTTAGGTACTCTGGTACTAGATAATGAAAGAAGGAATGATACATCATGTGGTGTTCCGTGAAATTCATGTTCTTGTAGCCTAACCATCTCTACTAGATCCTCCTAAACACACTCCCTAAAAATATTTGTCTTATGTTCATTTATAGTAAATGTTAAAATTTTCCTAGGATATTTCACATATACCACACTAACGGGGATGACATGCGTAACTCTGAAAGGACCATCACATTAAAAAAATTAATTGAGAAAAGGCTAAGTCTTTAATTGAACAAGAATACATTATATACCTAATTTAATTATTTTTTATAATTAATTCATCATAGTATACTTTATTTTTCTTCCATATAAATGATTTTATTTTCTTAGTAATCCTTTAAAAATTATTTTAACTCTTACAAAAATAATTTCCTCAATTTTATATCTTCAAGTAGGTCTATATTATTTCTATTAATTGTCTATAATTAATTATTTCCAATTTTAATAGGTAAGTGATAAGATCTAACAAACAACAAAATAAAATGTTCCATCCCAATTAATGTTTATAATCTACTCTTTTGGCCAAAATTGTATAATATAACCTCAATCTCCAATATTTCATATTTAGGTGGAATCTTTTTCTTAATTATATTTTGTTTCTCTATTTTAAAAATTATCCATGACATTAGTTTGATTGTGGAAATGTTTAAGAACCTTATTTCTCACACCATATTTTTATGGTATGTTTACAATGTTCTATTAAGGAAATTGGTAATTTGGTCCATGATAATGAAATTTGGTTTCCCAAACCTATTAAATACATTTCCTTTTATTAATTGGATAAATAAATTTCTACATTAATAGTAATAAGAATAACCTTTTCCTATATAGATATATACACATAGTATGTAAACAATTAAATACATTTAACAGAATTATGGAATAAAACCACAAAATACGTCCCCCATACCTAAAATTCATCATAAAACAATAATGATTATTTTGAAATTGTATTTATTTTAGAGAATATTCCTTTGAATTGACAGGTTTTACATGTTCTAAAAAATTTAGAATAGTCCTTGAAAAGGGTAATAAAAAATAGTTGCAAGTCTAGGAATTTCCCATCACTTCTTTGGTCCCCAAAACATCCACCAAAACTCAATGTAGTTTAATTATACTGTGTTGGAGTAATTTATAAATTTATAATACATATACTAATCAAATTTTCTTTTCAAACTTTTTATATATTGGTATCATCCCAAATATAATTCCAAAATTCACAAACTATCATGGAAACCTAATATATTGAGAACCAATGAGGTATTTTATTTTCATTAATGTAATGAAAAAGGCTTAATTTTTTGTTATTTCAGTAAATATAGAAAAATATAAATTTTAATCAAGAAAAAACTCTCAAATAGGGGTAAAGTTTTAGTCCCCTTTACATAAAATTGTAGGAAATAAACTCATTTGGTCTGATAAGAATATTTTTGGTCCCTTGCCTATATTTGATTTACATTTCAAACTCCTGGATCAGTATTATACACCCAATAAGAATTGAATAGGATTATTATTTTCAATAATAGGTCTATTATTTTAGTGGCCACTAAAAACCACTACTTAGAAACCAAAAATATAACATCTCAACATATAAATATTAAATAAAATAAGAAAAAATTATTTTTAAGTGGTAAATATTTATCTTGATAATTATCAATAGTTCAAGATGCAGAAGCTATGATGTGATATTGTTTATCCACTTTAAATCCTAAAACAAACCTAAGAGAATTATCAAATGATTCTATAATTAATTATAATCATTTCTACTAAATGTGTGTTTAAAAAATTGGTGGGTAAAAGTTCCTATTTCAAATCACTAATATATTACTTAAATTTATCATCAAATATAGAAAAATAGTCCTTTTAATATTTTCTAGTTAAGGGTAAGGGAATTCTATTAAAATAATGAACCTATAATTGAAACCATCATGTCCAAGGAGAGACCATACAACCTCAATTGTCCCTCGATATGTAAATAGGGAAATGATTTCATCATATAACATATCAACTGGGATTCCATAAAAAAACCACATATGCTAACACTATACCATTATTAATAACAAAATAAAACTTTTCATGGTTAGAAATCAAATATTTATTAGTGAAATTTATTAGGATAATACCAATATTATTTAAAAACATCTTAAATAATTATCCATAAACTATGAATTCATCCATGAAAAAACATGAAACAAAAATCAACAAATTTCGTAAAAATGAGTATTATACACCATTGGAATGCACTGGAATCATTGTACGACCTTAAAGGACTTCTCCTATTGTCAAATTTTCTAAACGTACTGATAAATGTGGCCTTTTAATATCCTTTAGTGTCATGTGAATCTAGAAATATGATGAGAAAATATAATGGAAATAATTAAATGAATGCCCCTATAATTTCACAAAATTTAGGTCACAAAATGAAAGAATGAAGTGTTATTTACTAGTTACTAGAATTATCTTTCTATCATCAATACGAAATTTTAATTTGTTAGGAACACTAGCTTACAATAGTTCCCAAAACACATTTATTACCTTATTAAAAATACTATATATTTTCACTATATGGACTCTCCCATTCGATATATTATATCTAAAAAAAATCGTCATAGCCAACAATGTTGTAACATACTTATTAAAAACCTCCATAATTGTATTATTTAATCTCTTTTGAAATTTCCAAATATGTTTGGAATTTTACACTCAAATATTAATACATATCATTGAGCATATCTTAGGTAAATCAACCAATAATCAATCAAAGGCATTTATGTTTTCCAAATGAACATTAAGAGATGTGATTCTTATTCTAATAGGTAAACCCTTTAAAATAATCAAAGGGAGATTTTTATACTCTTTTTAGAAGGAATATTATAATTATTTTTGAATGGGTTAGAGTTTTACTGAAGTCTTGTAGTCTACACTTATTATCAAGGGTTTTATGGACTCTAGTACACTCAAATCATCTCCTAAAATATTCTCAATACATATAGTTTTACTTATTAAACAAGAAATAAACAAATATTCATCATATTGGGTGAAAACGTTATGTTCAAAAAATATTTTAGATTTAAAATAACTATTCAATGATTATTTATTAATGGAATACTTAATATTTTATATGTAATAAATATGGGGTTAATAATAATGTTAATTATATATAAAAAATTCATAAGATATTTTTTTTATTAAAACAATTATTCAAATAAATAATAATTTTAAAATAGTTCTCAAATTATTTATATGAAAAAATTTAAACAATTGAAAATTATTTGTAATAAATTTATAAATTTAAAATTTAGTTTTAAATTCAAAACAAAATAAGAAAAAAAAGTGATTTTATAATATTTCTATTTTAAAAGGTATTTTCTTTTAGAATTATTTCATGGTTATTCACCCCCAAGTAATGTTTATAAATAATTTAGCTAAAAATCATCCAATCATATTTATATGATGAGAAGAGTTAATTTCCATTAGATACTGCATAGACTCAATGATATTAAAGTTAAATACTTTAAGACCAAATTTTAGTTAAAAAAAGAAATTATAGGCATTTGTGAATGCCTTCAATGTTTCTATGAAAGGTCCTCTAAAGATAATTGGTTCATGTGGGCTCAATTTTTCATCAACTATGTTTATAATATAAAAATACATTGTAAATAAAAGTTTATTTTCTCTAACAAGATAATCATTAATTATTAAATCATTCTTTATAATACAAATGTTAGCGAATTAGATTAAAATACATGAATGTTGTAGTTTTATAAACATCAGTTTAGAGTAAACTGACAATGAAATGATAATAATTATGGAACCTATTTCAATCATGAAATCATAAATTTCATAAAAACTAATTATTCATAGAATAGAAATAATTATAGGATTCTTTAATTAAACATAAAGATAATGTTAAATCATTATTCTAATAATTATACAAAGGTTAACCTTCTCTTCTCCTTTCAATATCATTTTATTTGTGAATTTTTCTTTTAGAAATTTGGTATATTTTGGTATTATTTTATAATATCTTGTAATGGTATGTTGTCTAGAACCCTCGAAAATGGTTCTTAAATATCCTTATCTATATTAATTTTTATATGTTTCATCATTTTTAGATTACAATGATGACATGGAAATGGCTGTTGAAATATATTTAAATAATTTTCTTTATTTTTTTACCATTCGAGGATTCCATGATTTTCTAAAACTCTTGATGCGTCCCTTGAAATTAAGTATTGGTTATAAATTTTTTTTTAATAGGTATGTTAACTTTTTAAGACCAATTTTTTTTTTCTTTTATGACTTTTAAATATATGTAGAGATATTTTTGAATTTGGGCACTAAGACAATGCGTCATTTAGAGGCCCAGTGTTCCTATAATTAATTTCATTAAAGTATTAAATATATTTTATATATCACATGCACAGTTTCATAAAGAAAATGGAATAACTCTTAAATGGAATCTTGGATAAAAAATATAAGACCACTATTGAATCCTTAATGAAAGGATTACCCTTTGCACAACATAAAAATGGGTTGTGCTGGGCATTCAGAAATAGTGACCATTGAAAGGTTCATTTAATAAAAAAATAATTAATTTTTTTTATTTAACTTACCACTGAAACCTATACCTTGGTGGTTTTATAGGGTTTTCCCCATAACACTTATACCATTTAGAGGAGGATTCTACTACTTCTATTGGTTAATCAAGATCTGATGATGACAAAACTCCATATCAAGGATGATCGAGAAACTTCGAACGCAATAACCCCACATCATCATTTGTATGAATGTTCCATAATTGTAAAATGATCCATCTTGATGCAGGACTCATTAATTCTGGTATTATTCCTCAATTGACTAAAAATTTCGGCATGATCAATTATGTTTCTTGATATTCATTAAATCAATACTTTACATGCACATATGCATCAGTTTTAAAATTATTTACACAGTTACGTCACCCACAAACATAAAAATTACAATTCATTGGAAAATAAATGTTGTCAAATTATCATTGAAACTTTTTATTCTCCATTTATCCCAATTGATATATAAGTTCTTCACTGATTAGACCAAGGGGTATCTGTTTTACATTACCAGGATGGACAAAGACTAACTGGAGCACCAGATTTGTGGTGAAATCCTCTCAGAGGAATGGATTAATGGATATGGGATGGATTCATATTATTTTTATGCTTTAGATTATTTCATCACGGATTTGGGATCCCAATATAGTTTTGGAGTGACACAAAAGGCTACCCAAGTGGTAGTGGTGCCTATGGGTTTTGAGTGGATTGACATAAATCTGTTTTATTACCAACACATAGGTGAAAATGGTGGATTAAGGCTCCCACATAAATTTATGGAGAATAATAGGTACTGATTTATGTAGTGGATGTAGATTTGGAACATAAAAATTATATCTTACTTTCTGCTAAAAACCTGACTACACACCATGTAGTCCGAAGAACACACACTTTGTATCTCCTAGCTATGATGTATAAGGTTTTGGGAGATGTTAAATATCATAAGTGTAACTAACCGACCTCAAATACCATCTAAAAAGAAATTTTATATGATTTTCCTTTAACACAAAGAGCGTTTCCGATCTCCATGAGTTGGTGACAAGAACCTGGGCTCAACAAATAACAGTTTGGAAAAATTTCAC
Organism: Viscum album; assembly: GCA_963277665.1. NCBI lineage: Eukaryota > Viridiplantae > Streptophyta > Magnoliopsida > Santalales > Viscaceae > Viscum > Viscum album. The sequence goes on from OY728127.1 coordinate 281,010,582, forward strand.
ACCCAAAAGACTACATTAACATAATAAAATGTAGAAAAATAATCATATATATATATATATATATCAATCAATATTAACATATTAAAGTACAAATAGACAATAATAAAACTAAAGTGGAACATAACATCCAAAACCCACCTCTTGGTGGTCCACGACCACCCACTATGTCCTAAGAAACCCTCCATTGGTCACCATAACATTGAACCATAGAGTAAGGTGAGAGGCCAAACACAATCTCTAAGATAATAAAGGGATACAAACACAAAAATGTATAAGTAGGGTATGAGGTAAGGAGAATAGTAGGATTCTACCAAAGATTATATGTAGTTACTTCATAAGGTAATTAAAATATTCTAAAACTAGAGTAAAAATAAGAGTGTATGATGATTAGTTTAAAAATTGTGTTTTAAACATCTATAAAGCATTTATCTAAATAAACCTACAAAAAGATCCATTTCACCATTTAAAAAATAAACATATAATTTAACAAATTAGAAAGCCATTTCACAATATAATGTTAGATAATCAATAAAAAATAAAAATATACATCTGATTTGGAATAATGAAAAATATTCAATTCAATATATCCAAGGTTCATAATAAAATTAAATGAATCAATTAATTAAAATCTAATACAAAAAGTGACATATAAAATTGTCATGTTTCTAGTATCAAGTATACGGATGTCAGGGGTACAACCTAGGTATGATAGTTATTCCACATTTGAATAGCTAATAAAATTACAACATTACTAATTTTCGGCGATTATCTAGTCACATGAGTCATAAGAAAACAAGTTCCATGCACATCGGCTTTCCTAGCTACACCTCTATAGCCAGACCCTTTAACATTCTCTATGGATCCACTAGTATGGTGTGAGTCCTCTAGTGAATCATATATATAGGTTATCCCATCTAACTATCATGGAACCCAGGATGATTCAAAAGTGGTGAGTGAGATAATCAAGTTATGATGATCACACGAGAATCTTTATAAAACACGGTCAATGGTCTCAATATCACCAATCACTCTCACACATAGTTACATAAAAGTAAATAATCACCTTTTCAACACCCAAAAATTGGAATTACAAGAATCAATAAAGATACATAAATAGATTTTAGAAATATAGGATTGTCATAAAGTTCCAACTAGGCCATCAATAATCATCAAATCAATTTAGATCCTTTGAAACAATTCAATATTTAAAGGTTAACAATACCAACTTCATTTCACTGTTCACCATAAAAATAAAAAACATGAATTTAAAACTAATTTATTTTAATTTAACCATAAAAAATTCAAAGGAAGTATTATAATTATTAAAGGTCTTAATAAATTTATAAACGTTGATTGACACCCTCTTTTCATGTGAATAAATCATTTTTTTCAAATAACCCAAGAACAACCATTTCAAAACAATGTCAAAATCATTCAAAGGGGGATTCTTGGAATTTTAATGTAATAAAGAATTTAAAACTATTTATAGAACAACAAATTGTTCAATTTATTTAATTCAATTCAAGGATGTTCATTTACTAAATAAAAACCAAAACCAAAGCCCTCAATTTTACTAAAACCCAATTTAAATTTTCTTTGAATATAAATCCATACAAACATGGCATTAAAAAAAATGAAAGGTTAAAATATTTCACGATTTTAAACCTTATATTAATTCTATATTTAGTTCAAATATAATAGGATCAAAGAATCATTTATAATAAATTAAATGGACAAATTTCAATAAAATTGTTTTAGAAATTAGGAAACAAGTTTCTATGAATTATCAAGGAACGATGAATCAAAAAATGAAGGAAAATCATATAAACACATACTCAGAATATTAGGAATCCAACCAAAATGAATCTAATATGTGTCCCCTCCAATGGAAATCACTATATGTGGAATGATAGTTCTCTAAAAAATAGAGAAGTGATCCTAGATAAAAAATTTCACATAAATCAGAAAATATCCGATAAAATTCAAGGGCATCACAACCTTTACGAATATGGAATATAGAGGAAAATGTAGATCCATGATTATTAAAAAATAATAATTCAACAATAGAGAGGTTCTCCACTTCGATTTTCACATCAATATACTAAGAGATGACATTTGGGGAGCCAAAATGGATCTAGAGGGTTCCCAAAATAAAAACAATCTATTTAGGTTTGAGTGTGATTATTTTAGGATTAATTAGGGTGGTTTTGGAATTTTAATTAATATTTTCATAACACTAATTATCGCTTTCATGGTTTTATAGGTTGGATATCACAGTTTGTACTAACCATGCTCCTAACCGTTCGCCCAAAATAGAGCCCTTGAAAGAGGTGCACACATAAGATTCAAAAATTGTTTAACAATATGAAAAACCTGAGACCCCCTTGAAAACATTGTTTAACCATTCACAAACCATGAAAAACCCATGCGACCTTTTATTCCTAGGTTGGACACTTCATTTGACAATGAACAAACCATGTGGAAACAATGAAACTAAGGTTTTACACATTGTTTAACCATGAAAAAATCATGCAAAAAACATGAAATATCCCAAAAACCTTAAGATAAGGTCCAATAAAATACCAAAACAACCCTCCAAGAGATTCAATCATTTCTTACTCAAATTAATGGGTTAAAACTCATAAAAATAAGTAATGTGATGTCAAAAAATCCCCACCATAGGAATTTTGGTCCCTAAAAAGAATCCAGTATGAAAGATAAAACATGAAAGCAAAAGAAAAAATCCCTTACTCATCTTTTGAGGTGATAGGTCCATGTTACAGAAGAGTGATTCACCCAAATGTTTATAACTCACACATAAATCCATTATCAACACACCGATATAATCACACATCTCCAAACGATTTAAAGACTAGTGAACAAGCGTAGGTCTCCCCACCATTTAAAGATTCACCAAACGGTGTAACATAAATAACACTTCCCTTAGACACAAGTAGAGAGTTAAATTATTCTATAAGGAGAAAAATCTATGATCACGAATCAACAAGAAAATTAAATAACTAAAAAGTATTGATAAATTTGTTTTGTACATAGTGGTAACATGGTATTCTCAAAACCCAGCCTCATACCATTATGAGCTCACTAAATTAAACATCAATACCACCAGGTGATTGATATATCTTAAACCCACATAATCATAGTTATCTACGTACATTACCAATTTCAATCCTAGTATAACAAGAAATATCTCAAGCATCCAAGTCAGTGAACAACAGGGAACAAACTATCACATGAGAGATCATTCAACACATCCAGATTGAGCCCTAACCATCTAGTTAAATCAAGTGGAACACCAAGGAACAAAAAACAAGATATCAAGAAACAAAACAATTATTACATCAGCAATCCAAAAATGATCCAAACCATGGTCCACAATATATCACCCACAAAGATCCCAAAATAAAATGTTTTCCAAACAGACAAGTCACAAGAAGTAAAAAATATAAAGAATTCAACTCCTACGTTGGAAACAACTAGCTAGATCAATATTTACCACTAAAATCTAAAATATCCTACACAATATTAAAATATTTTCTCCACGACTTATTGATAGAGCCCCATTAACATTAATAATCTAATATCCTATAGTATAGAGCTGATATTCCTGATCGAAACAACTATTTTTTTTCTTAACAAACTGCAGAAAATCTGAATGTGGCCCAAAAGACCACACTATTTACAAAATCTCATAGCTTTCAAACAAAACTTTTAGAATGAGTAGGTAATCCAAATTAGAAACACATGGTAGTCCAATTATTTTCCTAAGGAGACCATTCTTCCTCAACCCTGAATGAGGAATTTATCCATTCATAGTGTTTCTTAGCTCCACTTTAGCTGAGAAATCCCTATTAAGAATCCACAAATAAGAGATTAACCCTTATTCAAGCATTAGGGGTAATAGGTATGGGTTATTATATTTTATAAAAAATATATCCTTAGTGAAATCATCATGAAAAATCCTTGGAATGAGACATACCAAATGTGATAATTACATGGCACACTCCGTAACTGATATCTAATCTTCACCAAAACCCAAGAACCCAGAAACATTCCCCTTATACACTTTCCCAAGATATTTTGATCAAATTAATATTGAATTGAATAATTACTAAAGTTTAATGCATAAATACAAGGGGGATAATGAATCCCCACCACTCCGGGCTAGGTCCCACAAATAAAGAGTTTATTGACTTAAATTTCAAAGTATCACGAGTCTTAAGAGAATCGAGGATCCCATCATCTTCATCAAGCCAATGTATTGTTTCAATACAACATTGTAATAATTTATAATAAGGTCAATTACAATCCAAAAAATCAATTATGGGGTTTAAAGGATATAAATTCTCAATCTCCACCACTCAATTTGGAGTCTGGGTAGAATCGTTGATGCGGGATTCTACTTCGGTAAAATGTGAAGAACAACATAGAGGATCTGAGAATTGTACCAAAAGTTGATATTTCTTGAGGAAAATTATTGGATACATTTATAAAAAATAATAATAATAATTATATCAACTTAATCATCCAAGAGAACTCAAACATAGCACAAATATTTTTAAATAATTTAACAACCCACATTTATCATAACAAAATTTATTTAAACACACACAATATTTCACCATTTAAAAAAAATTACACTTTACATTCAAAATGATAAATATTGATATTAATAAATCTATGTTTTTTAAAAACCTTTACCCATAGTTGTTAATTATTCCAGAGTTTCAAAAACATTAATCCCATATTCAATTTATCAGAACCAATTCAATTTATCCCATTAAAAAATAAAATCTCTTCATAAAAAATTATTTTTATCAAATCAAATAATATTATTTGATAATTAGTTTTCCAAAAAAAAATTCGTACAATTTCATTATGGTCATTTAAATAATTTCCCAAAGAACATAAAAAATATGTTTTAAGAAAGAATTTAGTTATAAATGGTATTTAAAATTATTAATAAGGGGTTAAATTTGAAATAACTAAATAATAAACAAACTCACATAAATGATGTCACATATAAGAAAATGAAAAAGGGTTCATGTTTATAACCTAGTAAGAACAATAAAAGGCATGGTAGTATAGACTGGAAAACCAAACCCCAACATCACAACTATTCAGGGGTGGATTTCAAAACCAGTCACATCAATTCCTCATAGTTTACTAGACCATGAAAACATGGTGATACTATGGTCACCCTTCCATTATGGTTTATAAAATCATAATATATTACCCAATTCAAAAAGGACTCAAGTCTCAACATCTCGGGTAACTCAAGTATCGTCATGAAGGGATAGTGATCAAGAACCCTCTCATAGAATACCTCTTGAGTCTTGACACATTCATAATTTACATTCAACTATAAATGACCCCAAATAATATAAGGACTTCAATTTCATGTATTTCCCTTTAATAGGGACCCACTATAATAACATTTGTAATTAACCAACCCGAAATACCATATAAACTGATATTTTATTTGATTCTACACTAACCCGAAGAGAATTAATATCTCCATAGGCTAGAAACACGCACCTAGGTATCAACAAATAACCACTGGGAATTAGTTTTCCCATAAAAGAATATAATGATAGAGTACAATTCATAATCACCGTTAGATATATATATATATATATATATATATAAATCAATGGTTATATATAATAGTACAAAGAGGTAATAAGAAAAATAGAAGTGGAACATGGCAACCAAAACCTGCCTCCTAGTAGTCCATGACCACCCACCATGTTCTAAATCACCTTCCATTAGGCAGCCTAACTCGAAACCACATATTTAGGAAAGAGCACCAACATATGATAAAAGATAGTAAAGGGATGAAAATACAAAATGGCACAGGCATAGTGTGAGCTAAAGAGACCAGTATGATTCCATCAAATATTATATTAAATTTCTTTATAAAGAAATTATAATAATCTAAATGAGGAGTATAAATAAGAGTTTATGAGTATTAGTTTTAAAATTTAGTTTTATGCATTTAAAAATAAATTATCAAACTTAACCTGAAAAACATGATATTTAACCATTAAAAAACTAAGAATTTTATTGAAAATATTTGAAAACAAATTCACAAGATAAAGTTAGATAATCATGAAAAGATGCGAATATGCACCTGATATGGAAAGATGAATGAGAGCCAGTTCAATAGAGTGATGTTTGATAATACTAATAACTGAATCAAGCTGGGAAATTCAAGTGCCAAATGTGACAAATAATTTTTTCATGCGCCAGGTATCCTGTATATGGATGTCATGGGTATAATATATGTACAATAGTGAGTCCACCGTAGAATAGATATACAAATTAAACACGAAAATAATTTGGGCTTACATCTAGTCTGACGGGTATCAAACAAACCATTTCCACACACACCCATTTTCCTACCCGCAGGTCCATGGACCAAACCTTTCACATTCTTTATGGATCCACTATTAGGGTGTGGGTATTCTAGTGAATAATATATCTACGTCATTCCATATGAAGAGTCATTTTCTCATGACTATTATAAAGGGGAAAGTGAGATAATCAATTTACAAGGATCACACAAGGATCCTTATAAAATAAAGGTAATTACCCAAATATCACATCTCACCCTCACCCCAAATTCCATAAATGTAAATAATCCCTTTTTAAACACCCAACAATGGAAAGAACAAGAATAAATAAATTTCCATTAAGATATTATCACAACATAAGATCATCATAAAGTTCCAACAAGGCTATAAATAGTCATCAATTAGATTCAAATCCTTTAAAAAACTCAATATTAAGGAGGGTAGTAATAAACACTTCCATTCATAATTAATCATAAAACATACAAATGAGCCTTTTAAAAAAATGATATATTTAAAAGAAACAATAATGTTGTCAATTGAGTTATTATAAATTTTAAAGGTTCCAATATAATTCTGAAAATGGGTTGACACCCACTTTCCATATGAATAAATCATTTCTTTCAAATAACCGAGTAAAATTCATTTCAAAAGAAGCTAAAAAAATTTAAAAGGGGTTATTTTTCATTAAATAAATTCATGAATTATTTGTAAAATTTAAAATTGTTCAATTAATTTTATTCAAATAAAGGAAGTTCATTTAATAAATCAAATTTTTTGGAAATTCAAACAATTTTACCAAAATACCCTTTAAAAGATCATTGAAAATAAATCCAATGAAAATAGAATTTAAAATATTCATAAAATGGTTATAGATTGCATGATTACAACTATTCAATTTGAATATAATTGGGTAAAAGAATCTTTTATAAGGAATTAAATGGATGAAGTTCATAGAACACATGTCCAAAATTAAGAAACATGTATATATGAATAATCAAGAAAAAATGAATAAATATAAAGGAAAAATCATAGAAACACCTACTTTAAATATTAGGAATCAAAATACATAAAATCTGAAATGTGTCTCCTCCATTAAAAATCAGCAGATCTAGGAAGATATATCTTGAAAGAAGAGAGAAGAGATCCTAGATCTAAAATTCCTGAAAAATCAACCAAGATAGGATAAAATTAAATTCCATCATAACTTATATAAAGAAATAACTGAGACAATAAGGTAGATCTAAGATTATGATGAAAATAAATCACCAAAATAAAATTTATTCACATCTATTGGCCCTTTGATCCACTAAGATATGTGGTTTGTGGAGCCAAAATGGATCTAGAGGGTTCCCAAAAGACAAAGAATCTATTTATGTTTGAGTGGGAGGATTTTAGGTTTAATTAAGCAGTTTTACTATTTTCATTATGATTTTCATTACATTAATTATCATGTTCATGGTTTTTTCTACTGAGTTGAAAAGTTATTTCTAACCATCCGCATAATGATCACCAAAAACAGAGCCCTTGGAAGAGTTTCTCACTTAGGTTGTCAAATTTTTTAAACCATGCGTAAACCATGAAGAAACTATGAAACCCCTTTTTACTAGGTTGCACACATTGCTTAACCATGAACGATCCTTGCAAAAACCCTAGAACCCAGGTGACATAATTTTTTTAACCATGCGCTAACCATGAAAAGACCCAAAAAACTTTATAATATGTTTGGAAAAATACCAAAAACATCCCACAAAGATATTCAATCACTGTGTACTCAAATAAATGGGCCAAAACAAACACATGAAAAAGTAATGTTATGTTACAAACTCCCTACCATAGGACCATCTATCCCCAAAAGGCATATAGTTTGAAAGACAGAACATGATGACGTAAGAAGAAATACATAACTCATCTGGTGAGGTGGAAGGTCTGTGGTCTGGAATAGATACTCACCCAAAATTTAACAACTCACATACAACTCCAAGATAAAAAAATCAATACAATCAAACATCTCCAAATTAGAGAATGTCTAGTGAATGAGCATATGTCATGCCAACAATTAAAGATTCACCAAAATGGTGTAATATATGAAATCACATCCCTTTGACATAAGAAGGTACTTTAACTATTCTATATGGAGAAACATATATGACAGGGAATCTAAAATAAAGGTTAATTACCAAAAAGGATTCTTACCCTTGGTATGTACTCAATGGTAATATATTATTTTCAAAAGTAATCATCACACCTTAGTGAGCTCAATAAATTAAATACCAATAAAACTAGGTTCTTAGTCTATTATAAAACCACATAATCTTTTTGAAAAAAGTTCATTCCGAAGGTCTATCCTAAAACAACTCCAAAGAACTCAATCCTACAAGTCAGTTAAAAATAGGCAACTACACTCTCAAATAGGAGATCATAAAACAAATCAAATTTGAGTTCTAACCATCAAGTTAAAACAAGAGGATAACCAATGAACAATACAACAATTATCCCGAAATGAAACAGTTATCATCTTAGAAATCCAAAATTTAACCAGACCACGGTCCACATGATATCATCCAAAAAGAACCCAAAACAAAATGATTCCAAAATTGATAAGACAAAGTAAGGGAAAACTGAACCATTTTCCACTTTATCATTAGAAATAACTAGGCGGATCAATAGTTACAATTAGAAACTAAAAGCTCCGCCATAATGAAAAATGATTCACTCCAAATTCAATGGATGGATTCCATTATCATGAAACGTTTTCTAACCATTATTCAGGAGAAAATATTCTCCATTAAAACATCCCTTTTCTGTATAAGAACATACAGAGCCCCTAAGCTGACCCAAAATGCCACACTGTTTATAAACTCTTGGAGATTTCCATGAATTTTTTTTAGAATGACTAAGTTATCCAAACTAGAAACACATGGTAGTAACCTTATTTTTCCAATAATTAAATCCTTCATTAACCCTGGATGATCAATTTATCCATTCATAATATTTTTATCACTCCACTTAAGCTACAAAATTCTTATTATGAATCCCTAAATAAGAGATCAAACATTTTCTATGTGTGGGTGTTAGTATGTATGAGTTAATAACTTTTATAAAACATATATCCTTAAAAATTCATCATGAAAAATCCGTGGTATTAAACAATCCATATATGATAATTTAATAGAATACTACACAATTTATATCTCATCTTGACCAAAACCCAAGAACACAGAAACATTATCCTTCTTCACTTCCACAGGATACTGTGGTCAAATGAAGATCAACATATGTAATTAAAAATACATTAATGAATGAATAAAATGGGGGTAATCACAAATTCCCAAAACTCATAGGTAGGTCCCTCAAATAATGATTCGATATATTTAACCTTCAGAGTATCATGAGTCCTGAAGGAATAGAGGATCCCACAAAAACGTTCAGGCCACTGTACTTCCTAAAGAAAAAATATATAGCCATTATAAGAATGTGGATGAAAATAAAATAATTCATGTATGGGTATCAAAGGATGGAATTTTCCATGCTCCACCATTCATATGAATTCTGGGTAGAGTCATTGACAATTGATTCTACTTTTGGGAAATGTGAAGAACTACCCTATGGAATGGACCATTGGACCAACATTCTATCTTTTGTGAATGAATTTATTTCATACATTTATACACATCAAAAAACATAATCATATCAACATAGAAATAAAATTAAACCTAAATATCCCAAATGGTTTTAAACAAAGTGACAACAAACTTTTATCAAAGAATCATTTATTTCAAAACTCACAAGATTTCCCCCTTTATAAAACATTCCTCTTTCCTTTAAAAATGATAAATATTTCTATAAATCAATGAAATATTCTAAAACACTTTTCATTATGTTGTAAATTATTCCATCATTTCAAAAAAAATTAATCCCATTTCTAGTTATCAGATTCATTTCTATTTAAACCCATAAAATCTAAAATTTATTATTAAATTTTTTTAACACATCACATAATAGTCATTGATAGTTAGTTTTACAAACAAAACATTTCATAAAACTGACATTATATTCATCAAAAACATTTCTCAAATAAATTATGAAAAAATATTTTAAGGAAAATTTAGTTATCAAATGTTATTTAAAATTATTAACAATGGATTAAATTCCAAACCACCAAACAAGAGCATGTAGTAACCATCATCCATAAACCACATAACCAACCTCACATAAGTAAAGAAAATTGTATGAAAATGGTTATGATTTCATGTTTATAACAATGTTACAACTATAAATGTCTTGGTCTTATGGGATGGTAATCCACACACCATCCTACCAATTATTCATGGATGGATTTCTAAATCAGTAACATTGATTCCTCATATTTTTTCCTGACTATGAAATCAAAGTGTGACTATGGTAACCATTCTATTGCGGTTCAAAAACTCATAAGAGATTATCTGAATCAAATATATTTTCAATGGTAATCTATATTTGATTTATCATTAGTAAAAAATAACTCTAATGAAATAATCATGTTCCAAAATCCATGGTAACTCAGGTCTCTTCATGAATTTGGTGGTGATCAAGCACCCACTCATAGAAAACCACTTAAGACCTGACACATTTTTAATATATTTTTTACAATTAAAAACCCCAACTAACATAAGGATTTCAATGTCAAGTATTTAACATTAAGGATTGTCCTTCTATGATACAATTTTAACGAACTAACCTAGAATATCATCTAAAATAATATCTTAGATGATTCTCCACAAACCCAAAGAGTGTTCCAAATCACAACAGGCTGGAGAAAAGCACATTGGAATAAAAAAACAACCACTTGGAACTATTGTTCCATAAAAGTCTAAAATAGTAGTGTAAAATGTGGAAACATAATCATCATTTATATATATATATATACATATATATCAATACATACTTATAGAGGTACAAAGAGTCACTAAGAAAAATAAAATAGAAACATAACATCCAAAGCCCACCTCTTTGTGGTCCATCCCCACCCACCATGTCCCATGTCACCCTCCCTTGGTAACCCTAACTTGAAACCATCAAGAAAGGTGAGTGCATGAACACCTACTATAAGATAATAAATGGCTACAAATAACAAAAAATACAAGAATTGTGTGAAATAAAGATCCCATTAGGATTTAACCAAATATTCTATGCAGTTACATATTCATTTAAATAAAATATGATAAAATATGAGTACAAATAAGAGTGTATGAGGATTATTTTAAAATAGAGTTTTAAAAATAAAAAATTTAATTATCAAACTAAACATGGAAAAATTCCATTTCACCATTAAAAAACTAAAAAATTTATTCAAAAGCATTGAAATGCATTTCACGATATTATGTTAGATAATGGAGAAAATATGAGAATATACACATGATATATAAATATGATCAATATTCAATTCAATAGATATAAGGTACATAATAATATTAAATAAATAAATTAAGGAAAATCTTGTTCCAATAGTGACAACTAACATTGTCATATGTTGAGTATCTAGTAAATAGATATCATTAGTATAACATAGGTACGATAGTGAGTCCACATCATAAAAAATAAACAAGTTAAAATGGACTAATTACTTGGATTACATCTAGTTTAACGGGCCTCAAGAAAACCAATTCCACACACACCTGTTTTCCTGGCCACATATCCATAGCACTAACCTTCCACATTCTCTATGGATCCACTAGATTGGGGTGAGTCCACTAGTGAATCATATATCTAGGTCATCCCATATAACTATACAGGTTTCCATAACAATTCAAATGAGATGAGTTAGATAATCAAGATACGAGGACCACATGGGCATCCTTATAAAATATGGCCAATGGCCCTACATCACATCTCACTCTCATCCCCAATTCTCTAAAACAAAATAATCCCTTTGTAACACCTATCAATGGGAAGTTCAAGAATCAAGAAAGTTATATTAAGTGATTATTATAAGATAGGATCATCATAAAGTTCCAACGAGGCTACCAAAATACATAAATTCAATTCAAATCCTTTAAAATTATTCAATATTCAAATGTGTAATAATAACTTATTTCTTTCATAGTTCATGAAAAAAATGAAAAAAGGACTTTAAAAAAATAAATTTTTTCAAAGAAACCATTAATTATTCAAAGTATTTATTATAGTTTTTAATGGTTTGATTATATTTATAAACATTGGTTGACACCATATTTCCACGTGAATAAATAATTTATTTCAAAAAACCCAAGAACACCCATTTCAAAACAAGGTAAATATTATTTAAAGAGGGTTCTTGATCATTTAATAAATTAATTCATTTAAAACTATTTATAAAACTAGATATATATAAATTAAATTAATTCAAATCAAGGGATATCATTTAATCATTCAAATTATAGACCAATGCCCAAAATTTTTCAAAAAAATTCCTTTTAAAAGTTGTATGAAAATAAATCCAAAAAAACATGGACATTAAAAAATTCATAAAAGGATATAGATTTTAGTATTATAACCACACCATTACTTCCATATTCAAATCAAAGAGAATATGGTCAGAGAAGATTTTATATGGAATTAAATCGTCTAATTTCATAGAACATGTGATCAAAATTAAGAAACATGTATATATGAATTGTCATGAAACAATGAATCAAAAAATAAACAAAAATCATATAAAATATTACATGGATTATTAAGAATCCAAATTTAATGAATATAATTTGTGTCACCCATAAATTCATTCATTGGATCTAGGAAGATATTTTTAGAAATAATAGAGAAGAGAACCTAGATCTATTATTCCAAATAAAGCAACCAATATAAAAAATGCAAGGAAATTATATTATTTATGATGAAGGAATAAAAAGAATAATGGAGATTAAATATTAGGAAGGAATAAACAGACCAAAATAGAATATATCTACTTCAATTGGGGGTTCAATTTGTTAAGAACTTTAGTTTGGGGATCGAAAATGGATCTATAGGGTTCCCAAAAGCTAAATAATCTATTTAGGTTTGAGTGGGAGGAGTTTAGGGTTAATTAGGGGGTTTTGAGATTTGAATTTATATTTCTCATAACCTTAATTATCACATGAATTATTTTTAGGGTTGGGTATCAAGGTTAGTACTAAACCTGAGCCTAACCATGCACCACAAATAAAGCCCCTGTAATAGTTTCACCAATAGACTTCACACTGTTTGACCATGTGAAAACCATGAGACTCCCTTGCACAGTTTTTTATCCACATAGAAACCATGTGAAAAAGCATGAAACCCCCTTTTCCTAGGTTTCACACAATGTTTAACCATCTACAAACCATGAAAAATTCATGCATCCTAGGATACACAATTTTCTTAACCAAGAGAAGACCAATAAAAAATAACGAAAAGTCCCAGAAACCTTCAAAGTTGGTCCACTAAATGCTGAAAACAATACAAAAATAGATCCAATCATTTTTCACTCAAATCAATGGGTCAAAAAACATAAAAATAAGTAACGGAATGTTAAAATACACTATGTAGGGGCCCCACATACCTTGTGACTATGCGACGGTGACTCGGTGTGTACTCTAGGAGTATGCAGACATGCTTACAAATATGAAAACACCATGTATCAAAATAAATGGACATGACATGGAGAATAGGAAGAAACCCATGTGGGAGAACACTCTATGTAAAAAAGTACATTGACATGGGAAAGTATACATGGAAACAACTAAGAGCATAGTAATGACCTTAGGTGGATGAGGCAGGTCATGTAGTTCATCTACACACCGTGTAGTGCTACACAAGAAGCGAGCCTTGTACTGACATGCACACGACTAGGATGATAATTGGGATTACACTTCATGTGGATCCCAATACATGTTGTTTAAAAGTTCTTCCATTTTTAGAAACATTATTCCTCTTTTACCTCCTTCATTTGGACTAAGATTTGAGCCCATGAGAATACTATCTTGAGTTTTCTATTTTTTATAACAATATGGTGGTCTTCATAGTGGCTTTTGTGATATGATGTAAGATGTTTTAATTGTAATGAGTTTTAGGAAGTTATTGATGATGGAAATTATTTAGAAAGATCATTAGAGTGGATCCTCTCATTAGTGTTAGGTTTTGGTTCCTTTATCTATAGAGTGTTACCCCCATATGATGTTAGAGGGTAAATCCTCTCTCTACTGGGTGCCACCCTATGATGTTATGGATTAGGACCTCTATCAACTAAACAGTACCATGCTGTGGAATTAGGGTGTGGGTCCTCTACCAACTAAGTGGTTCCCCCTATGATGTTAGACGGGAGTGTCCTCGATCTATCATGTAGTACCTCCTATATTGTTAGGGTACATGTCCTTTATCTACTGAGTGATAGCCCCTTTGGAATTATTTTATGGTTATTCTATCTAATGTGTGGTTCCCCAATGGTGTTAGGGTGAAACTCCTCTATCTACGTCGTGATACCCCCTTATACAGTTAGGGTGTGGGTCCTCTATCTACAGAATGGTACCCCCAATCAGATAGGGTGCATATCCACTCACACAAGGTGGAACCCCCTTAACACATTAGGACATGGGTCCTCTTTTTAGTGTCTTTCCAGCGCTACTGTGTGACATAGTGTAGAGAGATGGTCCCACCACATGGTTACTCCAATGGACTGACACATGAGATGATGCAAATCAATGATGGAACTTTAGAACATTATTATCTCCTTTCATGGGATGATATAAGATATGGATACACCCTTTATCTAGTGTTTGAAATTTTTTGGTTTGAGCATATATATATTTATTTCCTTGTATTTGGATTATCTTACTCTCTTTCTTGGGTTGAGACTACTACTATCTATTCTTATTATGTATCTATCTATTTCCCCTTCAGCTTTTAGGGTTCCCTACTAGATATATATATAATAACCCATACAATTGATTTAACTACATTTGTCATGTATTATGTAGATGACATAAATGTTAGAAGTGACTATAAAAGCATAGGTATATCCTCATACATTTATCCCTGACAGTGGTAGGAGCTCGGACATTCAAAGAGAGACTCTATTAGAGTTTACTTTTTTAGTTTTGTTCGGTTGGGACATCCTTCTAGTTGGACGTTTATTTTTTCCCTTTACTTTTCAGTTTACACTCTCATACCCTTTTTCTCCCAAGCAGTTTTACATGCATATATTATTACTCTATTAGTTGCAAATTTTTCTTTTATTCCTATACAATTCTATATTAGGAAAAGGCCTAAAAAATTAGTTATTCCTTTTGGAACTTTCAACCATCCCATATCATATACAACTTGGTTTGGGGTAGTTGTCAATAGAGACCTATTGGTTTGGTTAATAACATATTATTATCATAGGAGTTCATTACTTGGGATTGTGTTTGGATTTTTCTTCTTATGAGGAATTTTTTGTGATTTTGGGAAACAATTTTAATGTTTTTTGATTTTAGTATTTTCTAAAGGGAATCCATTTTTGGTGTGGCAGATGGAATATCAATTCACTTGGATCTTGATTAACTTCTTAAAAACTCAACATACCGAGACATTAATTTAATGGATTAATGGAATATGACACATATAGGATTGATCGTTTTGACTATACTTCTTGATTCATATACGCATTATATATATATATATATGTATATGTTGATATAACCATGTTATGTCTTTATTAAATATTATAGATGCATCCACAATGATAGTCAACCAAGTTATAGATTCTAGATTGTGACAACGATTTGATAAGTGATGAGGCCTCAATTCAGCGGCCATTACACAAGGTTCTTCCTCCAGTTTAATAGGTAGAATTCCCCCCACCTGTTGAATATTAGATCATGCCACACGTAAATGATTAGGATGTTTGCAGGCCTAGAACACTCAGTGATTTCTTTCACCAGAGTCTATTGAGGTTCTTTGTTGAGCCAAATCCTCAGGCAGCATAGGATTGGATAGATTCAGTGATATGTTACATCATGCTTATCCATACATAGACTGAAAATATTATTTTACTAACATCATTTTTTTCCAATGGAGTAGTTATGTGTGGGTGGATCCTTGTTATATATATTCATGATCAATCCATAGTCTCATAAACCTTCTTCTAGTAGCTATTCCCTAAGGATTACTACCCCTCTTTATTTCACCTGGTTTGGATTTAGAAGCTTATACAGATGTAGCATTGAGGGATGGCCATCATAGAAATTACACAATATTACATCTATATGACTTGAGTAGACTATTTTGAGGTGAAAAAGTTTGAACATGGTATTCACATAGATATACGTTCTAGTGTTGTACCATTGTGAATTTTCACCTATGTATAGGTGTTGGATAAGACACTGATGATGGAGATATTCCAAAAATATGGATACCATTTTTATAGAGCTGGCAGTGGGAATTATAGGATTGATTCATCTACATTGGATAGTTGGTGCTAGATAATAGGATATCTACATTGGATACCTCTCAATGACCAGACTCAGACATGTGGTCATTGGAACATGGACCACATAGGGGATTATGAAAACCAAAATAGGGGAGGTTTTATGCATATGATAGGCAAGGTCACATGGCATGTTATTTTAAAACACAACCAATTAATGAGGGTAGGATGATAGAAAATGGACCCCATGGAAGAGGCACCAACATGGTCACAAATCTTCCTGGGGAGGGAAGGGCGGCCCTTAGGGAGGTAGAGCTAGCAGAGGATTAGGTGGAGATATAGGAAGAGGGGTTGTGGGTGGTGGATGATTCAATGAGATCTTTCACCACCTCCAATGGGTGTCCCAAACCTGGAATAGGTAGATATCTGTCAGACATGAGCCATATGCAGGCTATGGAGGTGTATGACCCACTGGAACATGAGATGATAAGAGGTACAAGCTGTGTTTATTCTACTCTTGCACCATTATGAGTAGACACAAGCACAAGTCCTTCCTTCACATCTTTACTCCTTATGTGATATATGGAGCTCCTAATCATGGATTTAACACCTCATATTTTTATTGAGGTTTATATTGAGGAACACTTATTTAGTATATTTTATCTACCAGTAGTGTGAGCTATATCTTGGTGGAGAGAGGTTCTCAAGTTACATTTTGATCATCATAATGAAACCCTATGACATCATCTTTGATATGGATTATTTTCCCATGGTCTAAGGCTAGATCTCATGTCACCATAGATGAGTCGGATGTCTTCCCACTGAGAGGACAATATTCTTTTATTTTGGTGAGAGATATCTCATGGAGGGACAAGTGGGTATTGTGAGAATGAGTCTATATACCATCACCCATCAGTTGATGAATGTAGCCCATGGTGCAATAGGCTCTTTAGGCATCGAGATTTATTCAGTCAGGGAGGATTTTAAGGACATATTCCATGAGGAAGTTATGGGACTACCACCAAGGTGGGATATATAGTTTTGAATCTAGTTTCATCTTCGGACTGCTATAAAATATTTGGCAGCATATCTGATGGCCTCTAATAAACACCATTAAATTTAGTTGAAATTAGAGGACCTTTAAAAGAAGGGTTTTATCAAACCCAATGTGTCCCCCAATGTAGCTTTAGTGTTATTTGAGAAAAATTTGGATGGGAACTTGTGGATTTTTGTGGATTAACATATCCTAAACCATGGAATGATAATTAAAAAGTACCCCCTAATGAGGATCAATGACCTCTTTGATGAGTTTTAAGGTGCAATAAGTTTCTCAAAGATCAATATCTAGTTTTCCTACCACCAGTTGATAGATTGTGTGGCTGATATTCCGAAGCTAGTGATCCGATGTCACTAAAAACTCTATGATCCCATGCTGATTCCCTTCAGTGTGATGAATCCCCTCTATGTGTTTATGAATCTAATGAACCATATTTTCCAACTATACTTATAATAGTTTGTTTTTGTCTTCATTAATGACATGCTCAAATACTCTCTATAAAAGGGAGATCATGTAGAGAAATTTAAAATGGTATTACATTTTCATTAGGAGAACCATCATTATTGTAGGATCTCAAAGTTACAATTCTTGATTCACGAGATCCACTTCCCAGGGGATTACATTTGTAATCCTATTTTAGATGTAGACCCAGTGAATATTGATAATGTTCTTTCTTGGTATCCAACAAAGAGCACGTCATAGGGGAGTAGTTATCTTTTCTTGGTGGGTTAATATAACAGTTTTTTGGAAGAAGTGTCTTTATTATATCCCTTATTACTTCCCAAATGTGGAATGGTAAACTGTTAACCTAGACTGAGAAATGGAAGAGATATTTCAAGGAGTTGAGGTTGAGGATGAATAGTGATCCTATTTTAAGAATACTAGAAGAGGTAATGGAGTGTGTAGTGTATTTTAATGCCTTATGAGTAGGGATCATCTATATTTTGAGGTGAGTTAGGAAGTTATAGTGTATGTATGAAGGTAGTTGAGATCCCATGAGAAGAACTATATGAATCTTGACCTAGATCTAGTAGCGGTAGTCTTTAATAAGAGGATGTGGATGTAGTATCTTATGGGAGATCATTTTTTAACTCAAAACATTGGAGTATCAAGTATGTGTTAAAACATGGATACTTGAACCTAAGATAGAGGTGATAGTTATAAAACCTAAAATATTATGAATTTGAGATATTATATACATATGTTAATGGAAATTTGGTGGTAGATTCACTTAGTCGCAAAATCCATGATCAATTTGTGTAGAAAGTTTTAGAGCTATTGGATTACTTGTAGTTGAACCTAGTGAAGATGGACAACACATATCTTCATTATTTTATGGTGTTTAATCCTCCACTCCTTTATTGTGTGATAGTGTCCTAGTTGGAATACATCAATTTTGAGGTATTGTGTGAAAATATATACTTAGGAGATTCACTCAATTGATTTTATGAGGGAGGGAATCTTGTCATCCATTTCATGGGACTGATGGTGGTCACAATCACATTGTGAGAGGAGGTTATGATAGAGTTTCACACATATACTTTACCTTTACATAACCGTGTGGTGAATATTTATAGATATTTTCAACGGATGTTTTGGTGGCCCAAGAAGTGATTGAGAATTGATGAGTTCATCTAATTGGGCCTCAAATTTCTACAGGTGATGGTTGAGTACCTGGTTTTGATGGGTTTGTTTCAGCCCCTTGAGATCACAATGTGGAAATGGGATGGTATGTCTATAGACATTGTGACAGGGATTCTACAGATAGTGAGAGTCCATAAAACCATATGGGTGATAGTTAACCAATTCATGATGTCGGAAAAATTACTCACTATCAGGGAGAAGAATTAGATGGGGAGTTTGAGGTAGGTGTATGTATGAGATAATGTTCGCCTTAATGGAATTTCCTCAACTATTGTCTTTGATCATGATGTGTGGTTCAAATCACAGTATTGGAGAGGAATGTAGGAGGAACTCAAATCCTATATGGGGATGAGTAAAACCTCCCACCACCAAATGGATGGGTAGAAAGAGTGGACTATCTATATGTTAGTGGATTTGTTGAAGGATTTCATGTTAAACAATTGATAGAGTTGGTAGGATCACTTTCCCTTGGTGAAGTTCACATATAATAATATATAACACTCTAGTATCATTATGGAACCATTTGAATAATTATTTGGGAGTCCCTAATGGTCTCTGTTGTGCCAGATAGATATCAATGAGTAATCCCTTGTGGGTATAGAGATTGTACAAGTGATGATAGAGAAGGTCCTGGTCATCCGTGAGTGGATGAGAAGAGCCCAGTGCTGGAAGAAATCTTACACAGATAGATGTCATAGGCACTTGGAGTTCATGTAGGGATGCAACATATTCATGAGATTCTCTCCACAATGAGTATAGGGAAGATTAATATAGGGGGGGAAATTTATCCCTTAGGTTCATTAGGTCTCCCATTCTCTTATAGAGGCTTGGTGAGGTTTATTACTATCTCACCATACCCCCACCGTGCAAGACCCCACACATGTAATTGATTATGGAGAGGTGTACATCGAGGATACAACCATATTTTTATAGATCCACATGGTTATCAAGGATCAGATGGAGATGAACCTGTGTGGATGGACTATTCCCATGGTTCATGTGTTTTGTAAACACAGGAGCATGCAGGAGACCACATGGGAGTAGGAGAGCTATATGTTGCCTCAGTATCCTACGATTTTTGAATAGTTTTTCTTTTCAAGTATGAAAAAACTAGAGGGTTGTAATAATGTACAAAACCGGTTTTTTCTTTGTAATATATTGAAAGATATATGGAAATGTTATCAAATACATGCACTGATACGACATGTAATTCTAAGTCCTAGTCAATTCAGAATTAATATTATAAAACAATTTAAATATATTTTATATTATGCATGAAAAATTTCCAAAATAAAATGTTATAAAATTTAAAAATAATCTTGAATATAAAATAAAAGTCCAATGTTAAATATGTAATATGAGTTCTACCAAAGGAATAACATAAGACCGGTCAGTGCGGGGAATTCGAAAATTGCGACCATTGGTGGGTGCATTTAATAAAAATAAATAAATCAAATATTGTAATTAATTAGACACTAAAAAAATAAAACCTCTATAAATCCCGTATTATTGTGGATTTTTAGGGTTATAATCATATACCGTTGACCATTTATAAGAGCATTATTCCACCACTGTTTCCAAATCAAGATCTGAAAATGATAAAACTCTGGATCCTAGAAGATTTAGATGTTGTGAATGTGACAAAAACTCTTATTTTTTGTAAAGTTAATTATTCAATCATTGAAAGATAAAATAATAAGTTGAGATCTTCAATTTCTAGATTCTTCCCAAATTTACTAAGCTATTTGAGAATGATCAATTTTATTTCTTGATTTGTGTTAAATCAAGCCTTTTTATATGGCTATGCATTGGTTTTAATTTATTTTATTCAGTTATCTCACCCTCAAAATGTCCAAATTTGTGTTCATTGAATGAAGCACTTGTCCAATTAGTATTTCAACTTTTTTCTTATGAACATTTCACTATAATGTTTTTCATTCTACTCGAATTATCCAATGGGGTCTTGGTTTAACATTTCTAGGTGGGACCAAGACCAATTGGACCCTGTATTCACAGTGAAATTTTGTGTGAGGAATGGATTGAAAATAAGTTATGTATTTATGTTATTTTAATGATACAGATGATTAATTTTTGAATATTGGATCTGAAACACATTTTGGAGAAGGGCGGGGGCACCCCGAGTGGTGGTTGTAGATGCAGGTTTCGAGCAGACCAACAGAAATCAGTTTTCCGGCCAACATACATTCATAAACGGTAGAAGAAGTCTCGCATTTCAATTTCAAGTGAGAAAAATACATGGATAAATATGGTGTTGGTGGATCTAGAATACCATAATTCGATCTAAATTTCTACAAAAAACCTGACTATGCATCATATATTAGAAGAACAAACTATGGAGATCGCTAGATATGGATGATAGGTTTTCATTTGAAGTCAAGTATCACACATTGTGTGGGTTCCCCGAACACCTTGTGACGATGTGCTGGTGGAATGTCATGTAATCCAAGAGTACACGAACATGAGAATGGCTAGACATAGGCTGTGTACCGGAATATACAAACACATCAAGGAGAATGGGTTGAACCCTATGTTGGAAAACATGTCTTGTACTGATGTACATGGACATGGTAATGTATACACATACTTGGCTAGGAGCACGAGAAGGACCCCAAGTGGTTGAGGCACATTTTGTAGTTCCTATACACGTTGTGTTGTGTTACACGAGTAGTGAGCCATGTATTAGCAGGGACATGACCATGTATAGAAGTGGGACCACACATAGTGTACCCCTTCTTCATTTTTGAGGAACCTTATCTATCTAATAGCTCCTTAATTTGGACATAGGTCATAGCCCTTGAGAAGCCTATATCGACTGTTTTTCACATAGAATATGATATTGTAATCTAAAGTAGAATTTGAGATATGATGCAATATGTTTCAAGAGTGACACGTTTTTCGGCAGTGCTTGATGAAGACAATGTTTTTGAAGGATTTTAAGAGTTTTACTGTCCAATGGAATTATAGTCCATGCCCAATATCTACATAGTGGTACCCCCTATTGAATTACAGTGCATATCCTAAATCTACTATGTGGTACCCAATATGGTGTTAGGGTGCTGGTCCTCTATCTACTGAGTGGTATCCCTTATGGAATTATGGTGTGGGTCCTCTATCAACTAATGGGTATACCCTATGGTGTTAGGGTGTGGGTACTCTATCAACATAGTGGTATCCCCTTATTTAATTAGGCTTTAGTTACTCTATATACTGTGTGGTACCCCCTATGGAATTATGGTGTGCATCCTCTATCTAGGAAGTGTTACCCCACATGTTGTTAGGGTGTAGGTCCTCTATCTATTGAGGGGTACTCCCATGGAGTTAGGGTTATATAACCTTATCTTTGGAGTGATACCCCATAATAGATTGGGTGAAGGTCTTTTATAAAATGAGTAGAGAACCCCTGAAACACTAGGGTGTGGGTATTGTACATAGAGTTTGTTCCCCCACGATGTGTGGCATTGTGGTGAGGTGTGGTACCTTCTCATGGTTACTCCTACGAACAGGCATAGGGGATTTTTGAAATCGATGATGGAGCATAGGAACAACTGAAACTATTTTACTAGGCAAGAATATGACATAGAGGAACCATTTCTATCTCATTTGTGGTTATTTGGATTGAGCATATATATATCTATATCCATGTCATTGGATATTGTTACTCTGTTTCTTGGGTTGAGTTGTCTACTATTAACTCTTGTTTTGTCTCTTTTTATTTCCCCTTCAATTTTGGGGGAATACTAATGTGTATGTATATATACACCCCTATAGGGTATTTACCAAAACATTTTGGGTCTTATGAGGATGATAGATAGGTCATCAATGACAATATTGAAGAATGGAGATAACCTGGTCCATTTGACCACATATAGTGGCCAGATCTTGGAGATTCAATGATACGCCCTATCAATGATTATTATTATAGTTTTTTAGAATGGGAAATAATTAATGTTGGGAACGTATTTTTTACATTAAATTTTCTGTTTACACTTTTGTACTGTAGTACTGCATAGAGGTTTTACATGCATAGATGTTTTAATCTAGATGTTTCTTCTTCTTTTATTATTCCTCCAAATTTCTATACAGAGATGGTCGGGTGTGTGCGTACATGTACATTATTCAAAGACCTCCCATTTAAGTTATTTATTTCAATACATATCACCATCCCCTAGACTATGGAGTCAGGCTTGGGGTAGTTGTGACTCATGCCCCATTGTCAGGATTCATGAAAAAACTAACTCAATATGTTCGACAATTTCTATTTTCTCTTACATATATTCAAAATAAGAAAATTTAATGTGTGGAACTCCCTTATATATTTATTGGTTTAGATTCCTCAATATTTGAATTAATTATTGTATTTATACTCCTAAGGTTCATTTCAATTATATTTTCCTTTTCTCTATGGTTAATTTTAATATGTGATTATAAATTTTAAATTCTTGGATTTTTAGGCTTTTGATACGGATTTCCATATCTCTCATTTGAGATGTTAGGGTCTAAAAAATTATGTACAATTATTTCACCATTATATCTATTATATAAAAATATTTTATAGGATTGATTAAATTTTTTTAAGATTTTGAGTAGGATAAAATTACTTATTAGGATGTTAGTTTAGTTCTCAAAAATATTGGTAATTATAAATATGTGGTATTTTTTATCACTATTATTGGGTTCTATCCTGATGCTTGTTGGTTTGATCTTGTAAAAACCATTTTATTTCCTAGTATACCAATAAATTTGTTTTTTAATTCCAAATTCATTTTAAATTACTTTTTGGTTGGTAAGGTCTAGGATACATGTTTGTCGAGAATGTATTCCCTAAAAATATACAACTTCTTAATTTAATAGAATCTCAGAATTGGAGTCATTTTTTATTATAATGATCTTTAGAAGAACATATAAAACAATTCACTTGAATTAGAAAACATTATAGAGACCAAGTATTAGCATAAATACATACTACATATTTTTAAATGAACATTTATTACATTATTAAAACACACACCAGAGTATCATAAATGTATAGTTCCTATAAAGCCCCGACTCCATTTTCCTAGAGTTGGTGAATTATTACATAACATTGGCATGATCATAAAAGATCAAGTCTCGAAAGACCAATTAGTTTAGTAGCCTTGGAAACACTAGATAAATTCCTATGTCTTACATTACATGATAAAGTGAAAAACTACAACAACATAGTCTCCATAGTCCACACTCATATCCCATCAGACTATCCCTGCAGGTTAGTCGTAAAATACTTCTTCACATCCTAGGAAAAATAAATCATAGAAAGGAATGAGCTCAAATTCTCAGTAAGGATAACAATATAGCGGAAACTTTCATAAATAAGCATGAACATTTAAGGCAATGTATAACTAAAAAAAGGCCTTTTAAACATGAACTTTGGCATAATATGGAAAAAATAAAATGAAATAATTTTATTTACTTATTCATGTGGATATTCTACTAGTCTAATAATCACATGCAATATCAATAACCACTTTCATAATGATGAAATACATAATGCCAGACATTAATAACCACATAGTGAAGGCTTTATGCCAAGACTATAAATAAAATTTTGTAAAGGCCTTGTACCAAGACACTAGTCTGTCTAATGATACATACTGTTTCATTGAGGAGCTATAGCGGGCCCCACCGGTCACTTACTAATTCCAATGCATTCCACATATGAACTGGTTTAAACATAACATAAAAATTCACATTAAAACTAGCATAAAAAAATTCAATACTTTATCCATAAACCAAGAATGGTATAAAAATAACACATCCATAGTCAAATATATCACAAAACCTTCCATACAATATGGATGTTTTGTGTCATAATAAATCAACTTCGAATAAGCTTAAAATCTATCAAAGGATGTTGACATAGATGAAATAAAAACTATTTGAGAGAAATATCTCTTTTTTGAAATCATTTAAAAGTCACATAATTATAAAATAAGAAATTTACTTTGAAAATATTCTTATAATATTGTAAGGGAAGCTTTGATGATTTTATAACAGTGGAAAACATCTGAACCTATCATATAAGTTAACAAAACATTCTTACCCTAATTTTGTCGAAAAGGTTTAAAGTACCTTGTTTGGAAAATGACAGAAAGATTCATTTGAAACCATTTTATAAAAAGTCAATGGTATAAATGACTTTAACCCATAGTATATTAAATAGAATAAATGTTTTGGAATACATTTTTAAGAAACATTGATGTGGATGATAAAGAGGTCCCAGTGGATAATTACGTATAAACAACCTCAGATAATGAAGAGATTGTAAAATTAACCCTTACCTTGTACTTTTCCTTGGTTGAGGGTAGATTAAACTCCTGTATAATGGTGAAATAACTGTTATTAAATTATATAATAAACATATAAGTTAATATGATATAATATATGATCTTTTAAAATTTCTTTGTTAATAATATCTTAGTATTATAATCGTTTCAGGTGTTAACATATTCATTTTACTTTATATTATTTGTTATGTGAGTCATATTTTTTATTGATGGGATCTATATTATTCATATCCAGAATGACATCAAGTCTTTAAACATAATTTTTAATCAAAAAATTAATATTAGTCTTGAATGGATACGACGGGAAATGAATCTCATCGCTATGAGGAGACGGTAATCTGTATGTATGCATGAGCGATAATATCATTCTTTTGATATTAAAATAATATATAATTGGATGTTATATCATATATACAGAATCATTATCATGTTATATTTATTATTTACATCAATTACACATCATTATTATACCCATCCAAATAATAATGTATTGAATGACAATAACACCATGATGTGGAGATGGTAAGTCATACGTACGCATGTTTGGTGACATGTTATTCAAAGGATGGATAGAATAATGAATTTGGTTGTACCATATTTACAATAAAATCACATTATATAGAAGATACTGGAGTTATTAATTTAGAATAGAAACAACAAATAAAAAGTAAGTGGAAGAAGAAAGGAACTTGAAAGAGGTGGTGAGATATTTACCACTTCTTCAGGTTCTTCCTTTTGATTTGATCAAAAGGGCTCCTTAGGATGGCTTTATAACGAAATTAAGGACTCTATGATGAAGGGAGGACAGTTGAGAGGGTATTTGGGTAGAGGTTCTCTGATCCAAATTGCTTTGATGATGTGAATTATAGAAAAAGGGGAGTGCTCTTTTATAAGAGGGGTGAGGGGCACCTTAGGAAAAGCTAGAAATATTATTTTATAATAAAATAATTTTTAGTTTATAATGGATAAAAAATGGATTATTTAAATGATAATGTGGGGATGGGTTGAAAAACACTCAAACAATAGGTTATAGACTTGTTTGGGTCACTATATTAACTTTGTCTTTTAGATTAAACTCTTAGTTAAATAGTTTGACATTCACCGTGTCTCTTTGAATTTTTATATTATATGGTTAATAAACATACTATATAATTCCATGAAAAACCAAAGTTGTTAATTAATGATATACCTATCATTATATATGTTCTTTCTCCGAACATTAGATTTTTAGGAATATCAATCTATCAATAATATAATATTTGTTTTAAAAACTCTTTTTCGTCAATTTTGACACTATTTGGAATTTTGTTTTTTCTAAATTCCTAACAACATTATTAATTGGAAAAAAATTCATCTAAAAAACCCTAATATGTGATATTAACCTATAAAATTAGTGGAATACATAAAAAGTCTCAAATTAGATTTATTTGGATATTTATAATATCAATTATTTTAATGTTTCATTATTTATGTTATTATTGCATCATCATTGTGTCATAAATAAATTAAATTATTTAATGTCTAAAAAATATAAAAAAATACCATTATGTAGGAAATATTTTTATCTATCTAATTAATTTTTATAGTAATATTTTACTTATGTTTAGCCCTATATTAAAAATGTTTTAGTTATTAAACATTGATTTTAACTCTTTTAACTCTTCTTTAAATAAAATAATAATTAATGTCCAAATCTAATGAAAATGGACCAAATAGATTTATATTTTATTCCTAAGGTCATTTTTGGTTGAATAATACTTATCCAATAGAAATAGGACACGTGTTAGGGTAATAATAATATCATTGTTACCCTTAATTACCCTATTTACTTTTAACTGGGGTAAATAAAAGTAAAAAGATACTATTCACTGAAAATTATTTTTATCTTATTGAACCACATTTTACTCCTTGATATTAACCAAGTCTCTCGGATTTTTGAAATTCAACTCACAAAAGCGGTAAAATTATATTTTATGTGAATTTAAAAATTCTCCCTAGAGGTGGGTAAAAGACGGTGAAAAGTTCAATAAAATTTTTATATATCTAAAATTATTATAAACTTACTCCAATGAATTAAATTGAACATATATAGGTAATATGTATCTATTTTGATGAAAAATAAATATAAATATAATATATAATTATTTAAATTATAATTCAGTTTTAAACTATAACTCAATGTTTTTTCCCTATTCATCAAAAATTGAAAATTTTCAGAAAAATACCAAAAATTCACCCTAATCTAATTTTGATATTCCGAATCCAAAAATGAAGTCAATTTTGAAAGATAATATATATAAAATTTCTAAAAGTGGGTATTACTATTCATAACGGCTATTTTGATTGGTCGCAGTGTGTTAGAATCTTGAAGTTGTGTACAATGCAAGCTATTGCATTATTCAAAGGGAAATGTACTGTAGAAGCTTGGGGTGTTACATTATCCCCTCCTTCAAATAATTTCATCCCCGAAATTTATAGAATACTACCACATGAAAAGACCTAGGTGTTTCTTCATCATAAGTTCCTCAGGTTCCCATGTTGCCTCTTCCGTCTTTTGGTTTCTCCATAGAACTTTTACCGGACGATTCGTTCGGTTTCTCAGCACTTCTTCTCTTGTATCAAGAATCATGACAGGATCTTCACAATAAGATAGACCAGGTTCCAGTTCTAATTCCTCATAGGTGAGTACATGCATTGGGTAAGGCATGTATTTTCTCAACAGTGATACATGGAACACATCGTGAACTTTGGAGAGACTTGGCAGCATTTCCAAATGGTAAACTACAACCCCAATTTTTTCTAGAATTTAGAAAGGTCCGATCTACCTGGGACTCAATTTACCCTTCTTACCGAAATTTATAACACCCTTCCATGGATATACCTTCAAGAAAACCTGATCTCATACCTAAAATTCCAAATCTTTCCTTCGGTTATCAGCATTGATCTTATGACTACTTTGAGCTGCTTTGATGTGTGTTTTGATTACCTTCACCTTTTCCATCGTTTCCTCAACAAGTTCTAGGACTACATGTTTTCTTTCCCGAACATCATTTCAACATGTTGGTGTGCGACATCTATTTCCATATAACACTTTATATGGTTCCATCCGAAAACTTGAATGGAAGCTATTGTTATAGGAAAATTCTACCAAAGGTAAATATTGATCCCACATACCATGAAAGTCAAGTGAGAAAGATCTATATATGTCTTATCTGGTTTGAATAGTCCATTATGATTGTCCATCAGTTTGGGGGTGGTAGGAAGTGCTCAAACGAAGCTCAGTATCCAAGGCTTTCTGAAGACTTTTCCAGAATCTTGATTGTAAAATGGGTATCATGATCAGAAACAATCGATAGGGGTACTATATGAAGTCTCACAACTTCATTAATATATAGTCTTTCTAAATGTTCAAGTGGTAGATCTTCTCTTATAGTAGGAAAATGTGCTGACATGGTAAGACGACCAACAATGACCCATATTGCATCATTCCTTATAGGATTCTTTGGTAGTACCATGAAAAAGTCCATCATAATATTATCCCATTTCTACTTCGGTATGGGAATAAGTTGCATGACTCCTCTAGGCTGTTTCCATCCAACTTTCACTTGTTGAGAAACCATACATCTTGACACAGAATCAGCAATATCCCTCTTCATGTTGTCCCACCAAAAATGTTCCTTCAAATCATTATACATTTTGGTGCTCCCATGGGGTATAAAGAAATTGTAACTATGAGCATCATCCTACAATTCATTTTTTAGATCAGGTATATTGGGAACACAAAGTCTCTTTCCTAAATTCAAAATTTCATCTTCATACACAAAGTCACTCAATCTCCCATCATTCATAGCATTAATCTTCTTTTTAAAATCTTCATCATCAATCTAATAACTATTTATACATTCTAGTAAATATGGTTTGGTAACCATTTGAAAAAGTATTGATGTATCAGCTTCCATGGTGATTCCCATATCCATATTTACTAGATCCATGAAAATAGGATCCCTTTCAACGCTCATCTTGTTCAAAACTCTAGGATCCTTTCAACTCAAAGCATCTTCCACCTTATTTTCCTTCCCCAGGTGGTAGTGTATCGTGCAATCATAATCCTTGGGTAGTTCAAGCCATCTCCACTGCCTCATGTTGAGTTCTTTCTGTGAGAAAATTTATTTCAAACTCTTACGATCAGTATAAATCTCACATTTTTCACCATAGAGATAGTGTCTCCAAAACTTCAAAGAAAATATTACAGCTGGTAACTCAAGATCATTAGAAGGATAGTTTTTCTCATGAATTTTCAGCTATCGTGATGCATATGTAATAACCCTATCATTCTACATAAAGACACAACCAAGTCCATTATTTTATGCATCACTATAAATAATGAACCCATCATTCCCCAATGGTAGATTCAATATAGAATCATTGACTAATCTTCTCTTCAGTTCTTCAAAACATTCTTCGCACTCTTTTTTTCAAACAGATTTAGCCCCTTTTCGTGTGATCTTTGTTAATGGGTATGCCAACCAGGAAAAATTCTGCACAAAATGTCGATAATAACCTACTAAACCAATAAAACTGTGTACCTCAGTTATACTTTTCGGTGCTAGACATTCATGGATTGCCTTGGTCTTTGAAATATAAACAAAAATTCTATACTTAGAGGAAATATTTATAAGAAAATAAATCTCTTGAAGCCAGAATTCACACTTGCTAAACTTCCCATATAATTCATGTCTTCTAAGAGTCTTCCAGATAATGCACAAGTGATTTTAATGATCTCTGTAGATTTTGGATTATACCAAGATATCATTAATAAATACAACTACAAATTCATCATGATATTCCATGAAAACTCTGTTCATTAGATCCCTGAAAAAAGAGGGTGCATTAGTCAATCCAAAAGGCATTATTGTAAACTTGTAATGCATGTACAAGGTTTGAAATGCTATCTTTGGAATGTCATCCTTATTCACACATAACCAATGGTATCCAGATCGAATGTCAATCTTGGAAAAGTATTGAGCTCCATGCATTTGGTAAAATAAATCATCAATGTGAGGTAGGGGATGCTTGTTATTTATTTTTATAGCATTTATCTCTATGTAGTCGATACATAACCTCCTAGATCTATCATTCTTCTTAACAAAAAGGACAAGGGATCCCCATGGAGAAACAGTAGGGAGAATAAATACCTTATTACTCAATTCCTCTAGTTCTTTATTTAGTTACACTAATTCCACAGTTTCCATTCTATAAGGGGTCTTCGATATGGTCCGTGAACAAGGAATTAAGTCAATGGGAAAATCAATGTCTCGTTCTGAAGGATGTACAAGTAAATATTCTGGAAAATCATCAATATATTCTTTCAAAAAAGGTACATCCTCTATTTCAACATTCATTTCCTCACCCACAGTTATGTCATTCTCTTCTTCCCTAATAATTGAATTTAGTTGAGCTATTGGGGGTGGATCTAGATGAGAATCAAGTGGTGACGATTCTACTCTAAAGATAAGGTGTTCTTTATCATCATCATCAAAAGTCGTAACCTCCTTCTTATTGCAATAAAATCTTCACATCATGGTCAAAAAGACAATCTATACCGAGGATTATATCAAATTCAATCATGCGTATGATGATGAGATAAGTAGATAAAGAACATTTATATTCTCTAATGGGAATAGATTCACAAAACTTTTTTGCAAGGATACTTCCCTTATGAGTTTTAACTGACAACTCCCTTGTTAAATCAAATTGGAAATATCTAATTTCCTTAGAAAACTTGGAAGATATGAAACAATGTGATGATCTAGAATCAAATAAATCATTTGACAAAAATGAGGAGTCCATTAAATTACCTGCCACCACATCTTCCAGAGCTTCTACCTTAGCAGTAGTGATAGCATAAGTTTGGCCTTGATCCCTTGTCCTTTTCTGAGGTATGTTCCCCTGACACTTTGGACATTCATTTTCATAATGTCCCATATCTCTACAATTGTAGCATTGTACATCGGTAGCTTCTTTCTTCACCAAGAAATCACGAGATTGGTGGCGTTTTTCACCACACTTTTTACAGACTCCTATTCCCTTCATACAAGTACCGAGGTGATTCTTCCCACATTCACTAAATAATGGATATTCAACTTTTCCCTTCTTCCCCTTATTTCCATTTCTAGAGTGATCAATAGATCTCTTCTTCTATTTCTTCGCTTTAAAGTCATAAGACTAAAAGAATTCTTTTTCTATCTTGATAGCACATGAAAAAATATCTTCATATGACGAGAAGGATTGTGAGATTAATGCTCGATGGAGAAACAGTTTTAACCTTTCAAAGAAATAACCAATCATAATTGTTGGGTTACGTATATAATCTGCAGCATGCCTAGATGACCTTATAAAATTAGCCTCACACTTTGAGACATTCTCATCCTCCTTTTGCCTCAGACTCAAAAATTGCCTTTCCATATCTCTTCAATGGTGACGAGGAAAGTATTTTTCTACGAAAAGCTCATTAAACTCCCTCCATTCCCACTACTGTAAAATGGACCTATCCCCATAGTTCTTCAAAAAACCGTGGGTATAGGGTACCATGTAACCACGGTTTTCGAAAACCATATGTATAGAGATTATATAGGAACCTATACCCATGGTTTTCCAAAACCGTGGGTATAGGTCATCTATACCCACGGTTTTTCCCAAACTGTGGGTATAGGGATTTATCAAAAGGCCTATACCCACGGTTTTTTCCAAACTGTGGGTATAGGGTTTTCTCAAAAGGCCTATACCCACGGTTTGGCCAAAACATGGGTATAGATTTCCTGCAATATGGCAGGAAAAAAAATTTCACGGGGAAAGAAAAATACTTGATGGAAATATGGTTTTCATTAATATAATTACAATCATAGACAACTACATACAAAAAGTATTCACAGCTTGGTTGGTCAGGTATCTTGTCGTTTGAGTAGATCCACTATTCGAATCTCACTGAGTTTTTTTCTAATAAATAACTTATAATTATTATAAGTAAATAGATGTCTGAGTAAATTAACAATATTATTGCAGCTAAGTTGGTTCGGTGAATTATATCCTGCAACCAGTGCTGTATTCGAATCGTGCCATTCGCCTTTTTAGATATGCGGTTATATTATTATATTAATATATATATACACTTATATATCAAACGTGTTGATTGCTCGGTTGGTCAAAGTGGGCCACGTCCAGTTGAGGCATCCTGTGTTCGAATCCTACGAAATACATTTTGGGAATATAAATACCCATGGTTTTCAAACAGTGGGAGTAGTGGTGTACCATGCTGGTACATCAGGGTGCCACGCTGTGACATCCCTATACCCACGGTTTGGGAAAACCTTGGGTATAGCCTCAGACCCCTATTGCGACTCCTATCAGCTACACGGTTCCCAAAACCGTGGGTATAGGTTATACCCACGGTTTTGGGGGCTATACCCACAGTTTTGAACTATGGGTATATGTCATATTTCCAGTAGTGTCCCTATTTGATAATTTATCATCTTCCATTGTGTTTTCAATCAACGAACACCATTGATCAGCATCTCCAGTGAGGCGGTAAACTGCCATGATAACTTTTTTCCTTTCACTACACCCCAAGGAATGGAACATTTTCTCTAAGGAATTTATCCATTGCACAACTACTAATGGATTTTTACTCCCATTGAATGTTGGTGGTTTTTGACTCATGAAGCGATCTAACATTGATACTCCACGCTATGGATCAGGGTGCTCTATACGGGTAA
This sequence comes from Viscum album, assembly GCA_963277665.1. Classification (NCBI taxonomy): domain Eukaryota; kingdom Viridiplantae; phylum Streptophyta; class Magnoliopsida; order Santalales; family Viscaceae; genus Viscum; species Viscum album. Next base: position 281,044,151 of record OY728127.1, read on the forward strand.
TGTTATTATTCATAACCTGAGTGAGTTGTCCCAGTACAGTGATAAGCTGATGAACACCAGTAGTATCACCAGTTCCACTATAATTATTTTGAGCAGGAGGGAAATCCCTATATGGAGTTCATCCATTTACATGGTTTCCATTCCTTCTACTAGGCTCCATTTCTAAACAATGTCATAAACTAGATTAGTTTATGAATCGAGATACATAATTCCAAACTTTTAAAACACTTAACATAAATTGAACAGTTTATGGATATAATCTATAATTATAAAAAAAATATTTTCATTTAGGAAGTATATACTCATAAACCCTTTATAATGGTTTGTAAAGAAAATGAGAATTATCATAAGCATATCCCCTGAGAGTTTCGTAACCAAGAGTGAAGCAAGGCCCGTTGTCGTGCACCATTTCCCATTCGAGTCAATCTCAAAGAGGTGTTTTTGGGTTTTACCCCTAGATACATCTCTGCCAGAGCCGCCTCTACCTGTTCTTATTCAGACAAGTATGTATTTCTTGTAAAAATCACAAAATCTCTACAATACCAAAATTATAGGAAGTTCTTCTATACTAATCCTCAAATTCTATCTTAGGACTATGTTCTCTAATTAGATTTTATCTAAATCTAGATTCCAAGGATTGTACTAAGCTTCCTCTGATACCAACTATAATGCCCCAACCCTAGTTACCCAGAGTTGATGCATTATTACATAACATTGTCCTGATCACAAAAGATCTATTCTCGAATGACTGATGAGTTTAGTAGCCCTGGAAACACTAGATACATTCATACGTCTTACATTACATGATAAATTGAAAAAATACAACAACATAGTCTCCATAGTCCACAATAATATCCCCTTATACTATCCATACATGTCAGCCATAAAATAATTCTTCAAATCCTAGGAAAAATAAAACATAGAAAGGGGTGTTCTCAGATGCTCAGTACGGATAACAATATAGTGGAAACTTTCATAAATAAGCATAAACATTTAAGGCAATGTATAACTAAAACAAAAGAATTTTAAACCTGAACTTCCAAATAATATCGAAAAAATAAAATGAAATAATTCCATTTACTTATTCACGTGGATATTCTTCTAGTCGAATATTCACATGCAATATCAATAACCACTTTCATAATGATGGAATGCATAATGGCATACTTTCATAACCACATAGTCATGGACTTGTTCCAAGACCACAAATAAGATATTGTCAAGGCCTTTTTCCAAGACATAAGTTTGTCTCATGAGACCTACGGATGCATCAAGGAGATATAGCGGGCCCCACCCGTCACTTACTAAGCCCAAACAATTTCACATATGAACAGGTTTAAACATAACATAAACATTCATATTAAAACTAGCAAACAAAATGTCAAAACTTTATCCATAAACCATGAATGGTATAAAAATAACAAATCCATAGTCAAACATATCAAAAAACCTTCAATACAATATTGAATTTTTTTATCATAATAAATCAACTTCAAATAAGCTAAAAATCCATCAAAGGATGTTGACATAGATGAAATCAATACTATTTGAGAGAAATATCTCTTTTTTGAAATCATTTAAAAGTCAAATAATTATAAAATAAAACATTTAACTTGAAAATATTTTTATAAGATTTTAAGGGAAGCTTCAATGATTTTATAATGGTGGATAATAGCCGCACCAACTGTATAAGTTAAAAAACATTCTTACCATAATTTTGTCAAAAAGGTTAAAAGTACCTTATTTGGGAAACGACAGAAATATTCCTTTAAAACAATTTTATAAAAATTCAAAAAAGGGTATAAATGAATTTAACCCATAGTATAGTAAGTAGTAAATAGATTTTGGAATACGTTTTTACAAAACATGGATGTGGATGATAAAGAGGTCCTAGTAGATAATTATGCATAAACAACCTCAAATAATGAAGAGATTGTGAAATTAACCCTTACCTTGTACTTTTCCTTGGTCTAGGGTAGGTTATACTCCTGAATAATGGTGAAATAATAGTTATTAAATTATACAAGAATTATACACATTAATATGATATCATATATGATCTTTTAACAAGGATTGGTTAATAATATCTTAGTATTATTGTTGTTTTGGGTGTTAACAGATTCATTTTCCTTTATATATTTTTTATGTGAGTAATATTGGTTATGGATGGGATGTATATTATTCATATCCAGAATGATATCAAGTCTTAAAACATTATTTTTAATCATCAAATGAAAATTAGTGTTGAATGGATACAATGGGGAATGAATCTCATCGCTATGTGGAGACAGTAATCCGTACGTGTACGCGGGCGACAATATCATTATTTTGATATTAAAATAATAAGTAATTGGATGGTATAAAATATATACAGAATAATTATCATGTTATATTTATTATTTACATCAATTAAAAATCATTATTATACCCATCCAAATAATAATGTATTGAATAACAATTACACTATCACGTGGAGACGGTAAGTCGTACGTACGCACGTATGGTGACATGTTATTCATAGGATGTATAGAATGATTAATTTGGTTGTACCATACTAATAATAACATCAAAATATATATAAGATACTTGATTTATTATTTTATAATGGAAACAACAAAGAAAAAGTAAGTGGGAGAAGAAAGGAACATGAAAGAGGTGGTGAGATATTTACCTCTTCTTCGGGTTATTCCTATTTATTTGATGAAAAGGGCTCATTAGAATGGCTTTATGAGTAAAGGAAGGCCTCTAGGATGATGGGAGGACTGTTGAGACGGTATTTGGGCAGAGTTTAGCAGATCCCAATGGCTTTGAAGATGTAAATTAGAGAAAAGGGGGAGTGCCTTTTTATAATAGGGGTGAGGGGCACCTTAGGAAAAGCTATAAATATTATTTTATAATAAAATCATTCTCAATTTATAATGGATCTGAAATTGAAAATTTAAAGTATATGGTGTGGATTGTTCTAAAACCCCTCAACCAATAGGTTTTAGACATGTTTGGTTTACTATATTATCTTTATCATTTAGATTTAACTCTTAGTTAAATAGTTTGACATTTACCATGTCTCTTTGTATTTTTATATTATAAGGTTAATAAACATACAATATACTTCCAAGTGAACCCCAAGTGGTTAATAAATGATAAAAATATCATTATATAATTCCTTTTGCTGAACCTTATATTTTTAGTAATAGAATATCAACTAACAATATAATATTTTTTTTAAAAACTCTTTTATGTCAATTTTTACACTATTTCGTATTTTGTTTTTGCTAAATTCATAACAACATTATTACTTAGAAGAAAATTCATCTAACCAACCTTAATATGTCATATTAACCTATAAAATTAGTGGAATTCATAACAAGTCTCAATTTAAATTTATTTAGATATTTATAATATCAATTATTTTAATATTTCATTAATTAGGTAATTACTGCATCATCATTATTTCATTAATAAATTAAATTATTTAATTTCTAAAAAATATAAATAAAATAAAATTATCTCTGAAATATTTTTAAATTTCTAATGAATTTTTATAGTTGGATTTATCTTATGTTTATCCATATATTAAAAAAAATTAGTTATTAAACTTTGATTTTAACTCTTTTAACACTTCTTTAAATAAAATAATAATAAATGTCCTAATCTAATCAAATTGGACCAAATAGGTTCATATTTTATTCCTAATGTTTATTTTGGTCGAATTATACTTATCCAATAGAATTAGGACATTTTTAGGGTAATAATAATATCATTTTTACCATTAATTACCATATTTACTTTTAACCGTGGTAAATAAAAGTAAAAAGTTACGATTCACGAAAAATTATTTTTATCTTATTGAACCACATTTTACTCATTGATATTAACTGTGTCTCTCAGATTTTCTAAATTCAACTCACAGAAGTGGTAAAATTAATTTTTATGTGAATTTTCAAATTCTCATTAGAGGTGGGTAAAAGACGGTGAAAAGTTTAATAAAATTTTTATATATATATAAATTTTTTATAAACTGTTTCCAATAAATTACATTGACCTTATATATGTATTGTGTGTCTATTTTGACCTAAAAAAAATTTAAATTAAATAAATAATTATTTAAATAAAAATTTGGTTATAAACTATATCTCAATGTTTTTTCACTATTCATAAAAAATTGAATGTTTTCATAACAATACCCAAAAATCACCCTAAGCTAATTTCGATCTTCCAAATCCAAAAATGTAGTCCATATTGAAATATAAAGTTTTGAAAATTTCAAAAAGTGGGTATTAATATTCTTAATGACTACTTTTATTGGTCGCGTTGTGTTAGAATCTCGAAGTTGCGTACAGTGCAAGCTATTGCATTATTCAAAGGGAAAGGTACCGTGGAAGCTTTGGGTGTTACAGTTCTTTTGGAATCATGGAAACATAATAAAATAGTTCATATATGATCTACACCTTGTCCAACTATGTTCCTCAAAACAAGAAACCTTATTATACATATCATTCCTAATAAATTTCATCATATCTTTTGGGATGGACACATAAGAAAGGGATAAATTATATGCTCAATAAGAGTAGATAAGAGATATACCTAAAAATAACATGAAAATAATTGTATGAGAACATGATCATTATATTTCAAAACCATACCATACATTTCAAAGATCATAATATTGAGTCATGGCATACCGATTGGCATTTCATAAAATAAGGAAATCAAAGAACATTACCCATTACAGAATAACAATGACAAAAGACATTGAATTGTTGAATACACAATGCATAGAAAAATATTTCCCATAATAGTCAAGACATTATATCAAGGCTATCATAGTTAGTTGACTCCCTAAACCATTATAGTAGTAATGTTTTACTACCAAAACCTTCACATAAGACAATGTCCCTTACTAAATTGGGTTCACTCCCTATTCTCGTCCTGCATGTCTCATGAGATATAAATCTTTACCAAATCAATTGGATGGAGATATCGGCCCCAACCATCACATAATGAAAATAACTAAAATTTATAGCAAAATATCATAAACCATTCATCATATTTTAACACACAAAAAGAAATGGATTTCATAAAAAAATCATTATATCAAAAACTATAGAAAAGAGACAGGTTTCATAATCATTTCTTTAATTCATCAAAGAATAACCCATGAAAAGAGGTGGGTTTGATAAGTATTTTTACAAGGTATAACCCATATAAGGGAATTAGTTTTTGTAAACATATTTTCATTATATGATTATAAAATCTAGAGAAAGAATTAGAATGGTATCCTTTGATCATATCCCAATTAAATAAAAAATTGCATCAAGGGATTTCATATTATATAGAAAATGTTTTTTATTGATAAATTGGAATAATTATTAATGAAAATAGAATTTATTTAAGATCCAATTTCCAAAAAATCATAAATTAGTTTGGAAATAAATTTATTTTAAAAACCATGATAACTTATAAAGGGAGAATTAAAAATATTGAAGGCATTTATTGGGAAGAATATTCCTTCCACTTTGAAAACATATTTTTTCAACAATATTTTTTTTCAAAAATATCTATTTGAAAATAACCGTGTATGATTACAAAGGAAGCATTATCTCATTGATATTTCATGATGTAAATGAATTACATTGATACTGTAAAAATTAAAATAATGGTTCCTTTCACATTTTCGCTAAAAGAAAAATGGGATTTGTTTGCTAAAAGATATAAATATTCATTTAATTTGTTTTTTAAAAATTCATACATAGGTAAAAATTTATTTGAAAAATAATTTGGATAATTTTAAAAACATTTTTGAAGATATTTTTAGAGAAAATGGTTTTGGAAGAAACATGGGTTTTCAATCAAATATTGAAATAAAGAAAAATTTTCATAAGCATGTTATTTTATAATATTTACTACATAAAAAGAAAAAATGGATGGAAAAATTTATTCTCATGATGTGAACATAGAATAGGAAAATTTATTAGATTCCTGAGATATGTATCATAATATTGTATCATAAGACACATAATCATAAAAAATATTGATAAATGATGAGATTGTAAGATAAAATCATTACTATTTGGGAACTATGAATTGTAAGCCCCATGAAAGAATAATATTATGTAAATCATAAATTATCATAGGAATAGATAAATTCATCTGAATAAATAAATTTATTTATATACACCACAAAAAAGAAGATAGGTGCATAACATAAAAAAAGTCCCAAGGAAGGAAAATTTTGAGAAAAATACCTTACCACTTTGGTAAAATTTCAAATGTAAACCCGATGAAAGAGAGATACTCAAATCGATATGTAAATAAAAAAATATGAATTATAATCATAAAATATATTAATGAATATTATATACACATCATAAAAGATATATGTTATGAATATGGAATCTGTCTCAGAGGAGTAAAAAGTGAGAAAAAAATCTATTAATTTATGTCTTTATTTACATCATACACATTCAAAACTCCTTTATAATAGATATAAGTATATTATTAATTTATTTTAGAACCATAGTCATATATTTCATAACATATTACAAACAACTATGTAATTTTATTTCCCACTTATAACATTTACATGTCAAAGTTATGTTTTGGGTAATAAATTCAACGTTTTTCTTGTTTGTTTTGGTTTGGTGTTTTTGTTCCTTTAACATTGATCATTGTAATATCATTTAAAAATTTTAAATCTTATATAAATATCATATATATTAAATATAAATTTATTAATATTGATCCATTATATTTAGATATATAAATTAATTACATCTTTCATGGAGATGGTAGGTCGTACGTATGCGTGAACGTTGTATCCATTTACTCGACGGGTGGAACATAAAACCCGTAAAAAATATATGACCTTAAAAAATAATTATGATTACATATATATAATATTTATATGATAAAAATATATATTTAATATACTTTCATTTAATCTATCATTATTACCATCCAAAAAATAGAAATGAAAAACACCTCACATAAGTACACCAAGTGGTAGTCTGCCACACACACATGCAATGTTGTTGTTTTACAATGGGTTGTAAGGTTAGAAGTAATATGTTGTATTAATTTTAAATAATTATTTTTAGGTCATAAATTTCACATATATTCATTAACATTAACACTATCTTTAATATCTTTCACATGAATCATAAGTGATGAATGAATCACATCGCTTCACGAGGCGGTAGTCTTCCTTAAACATGAACGTCATTATCATATACCTCAAATAATGTAAATTATGAGATATAAAAATATCCAACGAATAATTATGTTAATAATATCATATATATATATATATATATATTAAATCTATCATAATAATAATATTTGATAGACATTAATGGAAAATGAAATATATCCGTTTGTGAGGTGGTAGTCCGTGATATACATTATAAAAAAATTTGTATTCCATTTTGGGGAATATAAGGGAGACTTTGTTAAATTAATAATAAAATATTAATATATTTTAGATAGTTTGTTATTATATAATCATAGTATAAAGACAATTTAAGGTGGTTGAGGAAGAAATAAAGTAACACACTCGGTTAGTGACAATACCCACTGATTGGAAAACTTCTTTTGGATTGCATGAAAGAACGTCATAGATTAGATTTATGACTAAAATAATTCTTATAGGATTATATTATTGAATTAATGAAGTTATTTAGGCATTTATTGGTCGATATAATGGGTTTTTATGTGTGAATAAGAAAGGAGAGGGGGTGGGCATTAATAAGTGAGGTGAGTGTCACACATGTAATTTGTGAAGTGATAAAGGTTTATCGATGTCTTTAACATGGAACCCAGATCAAGTAGAAATAATTAGATAATATAATGTAATCAAATTCAAAATAAAGAATCATTTTCTCCAAATTAAATTCATATAATTTTAATAATTTATTTAATAAACCTAGATATGTAACGAAAAATAGGGTTTTCACGAGGTTTATTTTTGAATTACTAGATGACTTAAAATTTATTAAATCACTAATAATAATAGATATATGAGTATAAATTAAAATTTATTTATATATAATATATAAATTTAATTTAAAAAATTCCTCATTAGGATTTAATTTAATTAACTAAAATTGAGCTACATTATGCATTTAGAAATAGTTTTCAAAAAACATGTTTTTCAAACATAAAAAACATATACTAAAATCAAATATAAATTTTATCAAAATGTTATTAATTTGATTATTTATAAATAAATTATTTTCATTTTAACATAAAAATAATGGATTATTTAAATTTATTCATTTATTTGAATGAAGTGACATTTTTATTAAAATCAGGATTATTAAATATTCAGTGAAAACTAACTATTTTTTGAAAAATAACAATATTTTACAATTTATTAATTTTGAAACGATAGTTTCAAAAATAAAGTTAATTTATCATATAAATTTTATAATATAACTATTAAAAATTATTATATTTTCCCATAAATGGAAATGTAATTAATTTTGAAGAAAACATAATTTGGATAAATATAATTACTTTACTAAAAATGGATTGATTATTTGATAAGAAATTATAAATAAATGTACACTAATTAGGAAACATATATATATATATTTCATAAATTAGTTAATACTATTTATACCCACCTATTAAATTTCTACGTTATAACTGTCATATATAAAATAATAGTATTTCATGATTCATTGACGATCAGTGTAGCATGTCACACACGATATCGAAGAAACTCATTATTTCAAGTATTGAAAGTGAAAATTGATTTTCTGTATGAAAAAATAAATAAAAATATTTAAATTAAAAAAAATATTTATAAGATATCAGGATCTAACATTATATCCCCCTTAAAATTAAATTTTCCATCAAAATTATTCTCAATCATCAACGATTTGACATTTGAAAATTATTTCATAGAAACCCACATCATAAAAATGAATAATAAAAAATTATATTAAATATGGGAATTTGGAAACAAAAAGGTTACCTAATATAATGGAAATTTGGTTTCCATACAGTGATGATATTGTTGGGATGTTAAATTGTAGATATGGAAGAGAAAACAAACTCCGAGGGACTAATAAAGAGTGATAGAGAACATACTAATGAGAAATATTACCACCACCAATCCATAAATTTATGATGAGTTAAAATTCCATTTATAAATTAAAAATAAATGTAACATGATTTTTTTCTGATGATACCATTCGAAAATTTTGTGTAATTTCTACTATAAAGATAAAGAAATTGAAAAAATATAATTAATTGGGTTTCCTCAGTTTAATAATAACAATTTCATCATTAAGTTTTGACTTGATCAATTTTTACTTCATCTCCTACACTGAAAAAATGAAGATAAATTTTTAATTGCTAAACCACCAATGGATCATAAGATACATAAAATAATGATAAGGCATTCCTTATATTTCCAGTTATAATAAAAAATGAAATGGTTTTCAAAAGTTATCCAATATGGTTAAATAATAATATAATATAATAACACATCAATCTCTAAAATCATATCTTGGGTTTAACATAAAACATACCGTAAAAGGTTAACCTTAATACCCTTTCAAAATTTAATTTTTTTATTAAGGTAACTACGTTTAAAAAATCAACTTAACATTAATCCCCCAAATATCATAAAGATTATATTAATTTTCACATTCAAAATATGTGAATGCCTTGGTCATAAATTCTTGAAAAATATGATAATAAAATAAATTATCATAAATCCAGAATGAAAAATATTCATTCCTTAAGGAATTAACCCTCTCTTTATTCCATAAAAAAAATGATAGTTTGTTTAATATATTCCACCATTCCCAGATGCCATAAACTCTACCAATTTTTTATCAAATCATTTATTAGTTCCAAATACCTCAATAATATCTAATTTACTTTATACATATCAATTACCTCTTTATACAAACTAAAAACCATTTTCAATATTAGGAACATATAAATGGTTATCTTCACTTAATCACAAGTTTTCCATAAAATATCACTTTATCGTTAAATTAATTTTCTAGGCTATCGGCAACATTAAACATATTTATAAAAATGGTTAATGAATAACTTATGAAAACAATACTTATATATATTATGATTCATATAACATAATTTTTTTTTCCAATACATAAACAATTAAATTATTCCACCTCATCGTAATGCTATGAACTAGGATTCATCATCTTATTCTTTAGTACCTCCTTCATTTCAAATTTCATTCATAGTCTCTTCATCATACACATAAAATACATTATCATACAACCTTACTGATTCTATTCACTATATTTCCCATCAAGACATATATTTTCATAATTCCCATACTTTCCACATTTATGAAATTCAAAAGTCGATGATACCTTAAGAAGACCATTATTCTCATTCATTATGTTAAATGAAATATTTATTTTTTCATAAAATTTAATTTAATTTGGTCCTTATTTTCAACACGGAAAAAAAATTATTATCCATTTCCAAGATTATTACCATATTCTTGATATATAAGTAACTAAATCTTCTTTTCTACATGGTTTCGCTACCTAAAATCTCAGTGACTCTATCATTTCCTTCTTTAGTTAGTCAGAGATTTGGTTAAGGATGGTGTTGGTAATCATGAACAATGATAACTTATTTGAAATAATCACAATATCCTTCACCCCAGTCATCTTCCTATTTGACTTCTCATTGGAAAATTGTCTATCAAATTAAATATTAACCTAGTTCCTTCTAGGTCACACCATTTACTAAAACCAAAATGCATAGACTGAGTAATTATATTCATAGTGAGAAACAAAATAGTGTGAAAAATATTTTAGACAATATCTAAATCAATGAATTTTTTTAGACCAATTAAACCCTGAGTTTTACAAAGGTCATCCATGATCATAATCTTTTTAAATAATTCAGGAATTTTTATAATGGAAATGTTATTTACAAATTCATATCCACTGGGAGTTTTAAATTTGGTGAACATTAAAGACCATTATCATGTACGAGGTAATAATCGATTCAATCCAAAAAACACCTTTTTTGAAGTTACTACCACTAGGTACCTCTACACTGAAACACATCAACTTATAGTATCCATATGAGGATGTATTTCTAGGAAATCATCACTCATTTCGTTAATATAAATTAACATTTTCTCTTATTTGTAGTATTATCCTAAGGGTTATTAGTAAAGTTATCTCAACATATTTTAAAAAGGTTATGTAATCCTAGGCATGGATATGAACTATAACAACCCATTATTTTCATACATAGACATTAAATATTTTTATATGAACATTCATTACATTATAAAATCAAATGCATGTGGATCGTAAAGGTATTTTTCCTTTAGAAATATGGACTCATAAACAACTTGTTCAAATGTGAAAAAATTCATATCGTAATAAAATCTTCATAACCAGAACCCTTCCTAGATAAATGATTCATAATAAGTTTATTCATAACATGGGTAATGGAAACACAAGAAATGGTGATCTCAGATTCTTACTTAGGGTAAACAAAAACGATACACATACATAACATGAACAGAATGATTTATAAAATTAGGATACAATTTTAAAATGATACCATGCATATGAAAGATTATAATATTTAATCATGGAATGAATATTAGATATTCATAACACATTAATCATAAGGAAATAAAAATCATGTGACATGAGAGCATAATATTGGCATAAGAAAAAAATTATCATAGTTGTCAAGGATCAGTATGAAGGCTATCATAGTGGAATGGGTTCACTCCCCAAACCATTATAGTAGTATAGGGTCACCCCAAAAAACATAGTAGTAGAAAAAGTTCTTTACTAAACCGGATTCACACCCCATTATAGTCATATTTATCTCATGAGATATAAATCATTAACTAATGAATTCGGTAGAGATATAGGTCCCACTAGTCACATATTGAAAATCATACGTATGTGTGACCCAAGATCATAAAAAATAATCATATAATAAACATGAAGTGAAATTGATTTAAAAACAATTTCATCAAATCATAATATCATGAAAAGATATAGGTTTCATATTCGTTTCCTTATTTCATCATAGAAAAACCCATGAAAAGAAGTAGGGTTTGAAAGTATTTTTCAATGGTCTAACCCATGTACGAGAGATCATTTTTGGATAAATCTTTTCATAATAAACGTAAAACATCTAGAGAAATAGTATAAATGGTATCCTTGGCTCATATCCTAATTAAAGGATATGTGGCATCAAAGGATGTCATCGTAGATGTGAAATGATCTTGATAGATCACATGGAACATTTCTTGAGGAAATTAAATTTTATTGGAAAATAAATTATTAAAAATCAATAAATTTTTTATGAATTTTTTTTAATATGACATTGAAAACATATCATGGAATATTTAAAAATCATTTACAAAATTTATTTCGGAAAAATTTATTTACTCTTTAAAAAATACATTTTAAAACTAAAAAACTAAAAATGTTTTTATTTTAAAATACAGTTAGATGATTCGAAATAAATATTCAATGAAATGATTGGTTATGATAGTGGATAATTTAGCTTATGTTGTACATGATAAAACAAATATTCCTTCTAGATATCCAGTAAATGAAAATGATAATTGTTTGAAAAAAACATAAATATCCCTTTTATTTTTTTCAAATGAAAATAATGTGAAAAAATTTCTATACAAATCTTTTTTATAATTTTAAAAAATTGATAGAAGTTTTAGAAAACAAGGTTTTGGAATAAAAAATGGTTTTCGACCAATGAGGGAAATATAGAATGTTTTTATAAAAATGTATTTTAAAATCCTGGGTATGTAAAAGGAGGAAAATGAACTGAAAAATTAATTCTTAGGATATAAATAGAGGTGAAAATCATGATTTTATTTACAGATCTATCACAATATTTTATCCTTAGAAAAATAATCATAAAAAATCTCAATAAACGATGATATTATCACATAAAATATTTACCACTCTGGTAACATTGAATCATAAGCCCCAGGAACGAATAATATTAAAGGAAACTTAAAATATAATGTGAATAAAAAAATTCATGATACTAAATGTCACATGGGATGTATATACACCTCATAAAAGAGGATCGGGGCATACCATAACATATGTCTCAATGAAGGAAAATTGAGATAAAAATACTTTACTACTTAGGTAAATTTTGAATAGTTAAAACTATGAAAGAGAGATCATTAAATGGATATATAAAAAACCTGAATTTTTCGAAGAATCCTAATAAAATAAATTCATAGTTAGTATATACACTACATATAAGGAATAGTTGCTGAATATTTCTTGTTTCCCATATTAGTGAAAAGTGAGACTAAAATTCCATACCTTAAGTCTTGACTTCCTCATTACACATTAAAGAAAATTTATAATAGATATATGTTTATTATACAAATATTATAGAACTGTATTCATATATTTCATACTATATATTATATACTTATTCCATTTTATTACCCATTTATTTACAGTTCCATTTTAAATTTATGTTTCAGGTAACAACTGATTCGTTTTTCACATGTGTTTTGGTTGTGCGTTTTCAGTCCATTTAATTTGATAATGGTTATACAATTTAAATAATGTTTAAAATAAAATAAATATCATATATATTAATTATATATTTATTTATGTAATCAATTTTATTTATAGATAGAAATTAATTGCACCATCCATGGAGACGATAGGCCATACGTATGCATGAATGTTGTTTCTATTTTCTTGATGAATGGTACCTAATAAAGGTAAACAACATATCACATTTATAGAATAATTATGATTTCATATATATCATAAATATATCAAATATATATTATATTAATTTATTTCAACTTTATTACATCCAAGTAAAATGGAAATGAAAAACACATCAAATCGGTTCATAAGACACTAGTCTTCCATACACAAGATCGCCATTATTTTCTTCTGATGAGTTGGAAGTCAAGAATTTATATTTTATACTGAAATTTAAGAATTATTTATTTTTCCTAAACATAACACATATTAAATATTTTTATTCTTATTTTCTTCTATGTAATTATTATGTAAAGAATGAATCACATATCTTCATTAGGTGGTAGTCTACCGTACACACAAGGAACATTACCGTATCCCTCACAAAAAATGAAATTGTGAGAAATAATAATTAAATAAGTAAAATTATGTAAAAAATAACTTATATATAAATATATATTAAATATGTCATCCAAACAATCTGAGAGTTTTAGTGATGGAAAATGAACTTCATCGGTTAGTGAGGTGGTTTTCTACCGTACCCAAGACCGTCAATTTCATTTCCAATTTGATAAAATATTGGATGGATATAGGTAATTACATTAACATATAATAAGATATAAGTATATTGGAGATAATTTTTTTATTTTAACTCCATAGTTTAATGAGAATTGAAGGAGGAGGAGGAGTAAATAAAATAAAATGCTCGGTTAGGGATGCTACCTCTTATTTGGAAAACATCTGTTACTTTGCATTCAATGGTTTCTTACGTTGTATTAATAACAAAAATAAGTATTATATGATGATATTATGGAATAAAAAATTTATTTATATAGTTATTTTCTCAGCCAATTTATTTTGGATGTTCGGTGAATAGATGGGAGGGGTGGCCTTTTATAATTGAATCAAGTAGAATAGTTGTAATATTTGAAAAGAAAAAGGTGAAGACAAAATTTTCAGATAGAAAAAGGATCCAAAATGGTGTATAGTTAAACCATAGACGTTATGGGGTCTAAATATGTCCAAAAAATTTTATATTGCATTTTACTTCTTATCCGTTTAGTTTAACACAAACCCATTTTAACCTTAGATCGCGGTAAATATTTTTTATTATTTTCACTATTGATTATATTAAAAAATTATGTTTAAATTATAATATAATATAAATAATTTTGAATCAAAAAATTTAATATATTTTAATAGATTTAATTCAAAAATTTGAAAATTTAAATTTAAAACAAGCCCGCAGACGTGACAAAAAGACGGTTTTCAAGAAGAGTATTTTTCAAGCACAAGATGATTTTATATTAACTCTTTGTATAATAATATTAATCATATAAATATAAATTAATAACTACTGATATTTAATCTATATATTTCATTTAAAGCATTCCACTTTATGTGAAATTGTAATTAAATAAAATAGAAAATTATGCGTTTTAAAAGAATTTTTTGAAAAAATCCATTTTTAAAACCAAAAGAAACCTATAGTAAAATACAATATTAAGTTAATAAAAAAGTAAAAAAGTGGAATAAATATAAATAATAATTCTTAATTTAATTTTAAACATAATTGGAAATTTAAAATAAGTAATTTATTTAAAATAAATGATAGTTTTACAAAAATCATTATTTTTCACTATTTAATGAAAAATCAATATTTTCACAAAAACCTAAAAAGATCTCCACATATTAATTTAAATATTATGATATAAAAAATTAATTTAATTTTATCAAATAATGTTTTCTAAAATATCTATAAATTAATAATAATAATTTCCCATGAAAACAAATAAAATTTTTTTGGAAGAAGTTATACTTTTGATGAACATAATTAAATTTCTCAAAGATGATTGACTATTTAATAAGAATTCATAAATAAAATTTATATTTTTTATCATATATATATATATATATCATAATTTTTTTAATACTATTCATAATCTCCTATATAATAGTTTGGTTATAATGGTCACATTTAAAATAATATTATTTCATGGTTCATTGAAGCTCAGTGTTTTGTGTCATGCATGATATTGAATAAACTCAATTTTTCATGTATTGAAAGCTAAACATTGTGTTTTATAAAGTACAAGATATCAAAAAATATAATGAAAAAAAATCAGAAAATCTTGGCATGTTACAATCTTGGTTTAGATTGAGTTTGGGTTTGGATAAAGGAAACATTGGGAAGCATCATTTGTCATACCATGGTGGTAAGTTTACTAACTTGACCTTTTTATATAGATGTTTCACGTTCTAGATGTTGAATCATTCAGGAATTTGTTAACATGAATAATACCCTTAGTTTTTAAATATTATGAATCTGAGATATATTTTCTATTATATTCCAAGATCAAATTTGAATTTTAACATTTAGAGGATATCTATTGAGAACATTAGTAACAATCAATTATATAAGCACTAGAATATCATATAAATAATGGATTAGAGGGAGATCACAAATTTGGCTGTGGGGAAAATTAAAACATAAATTCATAAACATGTCCCAATACTCATGTAAGAAATTTCCTTGAACTTTCCTAATTCCATAATTTTTTCCTTCTATGTAGTTGTCCTAGAGGATGAAAATTAATTTTCTGGGAAGAATTCATCATGCTCATTCCATGTTTTTATGAAGGTTGATTAAGAGTATAATAATCACTCATTAGAAACCCATATAAAGCAAATGTAAAGGCTCAAATTTATATTTTATCTACACTAACCCCTTTGGGTTATATTAAAATACATTACATATGAAACTATTTTAGATTTTATTTTAAATTTCCCCTAAAAGTCTATGAAACTTTTTTAAATGGTGGATTGACCTTGATCTAAGTTCCACACCATCAATAATCATAGTGTAACCTAAATTTTTTTATTGATTATCCAAATTTGGAGAAATTAACTCCTTTTATTTTATTTTTTCAACCATTTTTAAAATTGGTTTTTTATGGTCAATATTTAGTGAATTTAAGATTTCACACCAAGTAGTAAATGTTTCATCTCTATAAAATAAGTTTTCTATCCTAACAAGGTCAAAATTAGATTTATTGTTTTTCGTTATTTAGTATAATATCCATTAAATAGAATGTTATAACAATTTTAGAATCTAATGACATAAATATAACATGTGGGACTTGAGGAATAAAAGTAAAAATTATTTATAAAATAAAATTAGCCACAAATACACAATAAATATAAAGAATTCAGTAGTAGAGTTATATAAGCAAAAAACTTTGGCTAAAAAATAGTCAAAATGAATTTAATGAAAATTAATCAATCACTACCCAAAAATTATCATTATAAAAAAATTTAATGTAAATTCATATAACACCCTAAAATCATTCAACTTGATTAATAATATGAATGAAATTATTCATTATTATGGTATTAAAGTTAAGAACATAGGATATTACCAACTAAAAATAGGATTATAAAGATGTTTAAATTTTTTTATTGTGGATTTATTTTATTTATCCGATTCATTTTATCTTTTTAATAAATTATTTATTGGTGAAAAAACATTATAATTTTCACACAGCTACTGATTTTAGGTGATTTTTTCTAACAGATATAAGTAAATATTTAATATAATAGTGTTTAAAAAAATAATTTTTTTCATTTTTAAGGGAAAAGTTTATTTATTTTCAAAACGATTATAGGAATAGATAGAATTGATGGAATAGATTTTATTCAAATTTATCATGTTCAAATTCAATCCGCAATGTAATGAATACTAAAAACATAATGTTTTTCTTGTTGTATTATCACCAAATTATATTTTTTACATTTAATGTTTTTTTATTAATGGATTTATTATTTGGGATTTAATGTTGTCTTTATTTTTGAAGTAAAAAAAATTGTTAAAGATAAATTTTTGTAACACTCTTGGAAGAGGTGTTGTTATAATTCTCAGTTAGACTCCTAGTTCCATCTTTCTTGAATTTATAAATGTGTCCTATCCAAACTATATCTCTCAAATTAAGTCCTAGAATCATAAATTTTACACCATTAATTTTTGTAAGGTTCAGAAGAATTTTTTTAATGATAAATGATTGTTAATTTTTCAGCAAGTGATAGTTACTATAGTCATAATGACCAAATATAAAGACAAGTTATAATGAAGCATATGCTTTTAATTCTTAAAGAATAGTTGAGAAATTCCAACAGAGATTACATGACCTATTGAACTCCCACATAACCTGAACTAAAAAGATACAATTAACCAATAAGATTATTCCATTTTTAATGATCTAATATTTTTTATTGGAAAAAAAATATAATTAGGGTGGTAGCATCATTAATCAAACATTAATAATAAATGTTATAAGAAAAC
Source organism: Viscum album (assembly GCA_963277665.1). Classification (NCBI taxonomy): domain Eukaryota; kingdom Viridiplantae; phylum Streptophyta; class Magnoliopsida; order Santalales; family Viscaceae; genus Viscum; species Viscum album. The sequence goes on from OY728127.1 coordinate 281,062,232, forward strand.
AAATTCCAGAGAATGAAAACAATTATGAAATTTTTTTATTGTGACTTAGAATGAAGTAAGTGGTATGTATTCCTTTGTTTAGACACTAATATGTTTAGACCAAAATTCATAAAAAAATAATTTTTCTTTATCCTCATAGTCACGAGATATCAATAGAATGTATAAAATAGAATAAAAAATATAGGGAGAAAAGAGAGAGATATTTATTCTCTCTAACCATAATGACATGTTAAAAGAATTAATTCAAAAAAGTAAAATAATGATTCAAATATATCTCATAGAAATATCCAAATAAATATTAAAAAAAATTTCACAAGTAAAGTAGACATGATTTCATGCACATTGAGACATGAAATTCACACCCAGATGCTCACTGGAGATTAAGACAATTTATATAAGTCAACTTTAGTGAACTGATTATATTTCATAAAAAAAATTCATTCAACAATGTTTGATCTATGTTGGATCAATGTAATACCCACCTAGTAATTGGTATATATTTAATTTTATTTATTTTCATCTAATTATCTCCTCTTTGAATAATTTGTTGGTTTTTGGAGTTTTCTAGGTTTTTTGGGAGGTCTGTACTATTGAATTGTAGACCAATTGAACTGTAAAAAAATATGGTGACACCGTGACCAGGTCATAAATTAGGTCTATAGTTTTAAATTTTATATTATTCATGTAATGAATAAATGGTTGTTTTTTGACATGAACATGGGTAGTAGAACCTTTTCCATGAGGGGGGATGGTGATCATGCCGCGACACTGGGTTCATTCAACAACACAACCCTAGGATGTGAGATCCAGTGGGGGGGGGGGGTTGTTTTTCTATGATTGAAGGGCCATATAACGATGTGACTCTTTGTAGTGGTACCCATATAGGTTGAAATGGAGGTCATACAGTGATAGGTTTTGTTGATATTTTGTAAATTATATGAAAATTTTCCTAAACTTCACATTTCTATTTTATTACACATAAATCTCATTTTCACTCATATTTTAGATACACCTCACCCCTCACAGGAAGAACATCATTATCAATTTATCTTCATATTATGTTTTTGGTATTTTTTACATTGAATGACTAAGATATCATAAGGAAATTCATTTATACTTTTATCATTTCTTATATTCTCTATCCATTTTTAGTTTCACTCTTCTTGTAAAACTGTTGAAATTTTCCTCCCGATTTTTATGGATAAAATTTTGAAATTTACAAACCCCCTTTATTTTTAAGTTATGTTCATTCTTATATATTGGATCCTCATCACTATATATAATATACAATATATTAAGGTAGGATTATGTCAGTGAGCTCTTTTCTCACCTCCATAACTAAGAACATCTTGTGAGTACTCAAGGATACTAATGTATTCTGGTTGAAAATAAAAAACCTCCTGAACTATACTATCGGGGATTAGAAAGTTGAAATAAGGTGCTTGTAGTCATAATGGGATCCTCTAGCTAGACCAATAAGTGAAGGCGAATTTAAGATGCATAGTGTCTCAATTTCTATGTAGGGCCTCTAGGAAAAGCATCTATGGGAGGTCATGGAACTAAAGTATTTATTGGGGAAATTTTTCTCTAGTAAATATGGATACTATTTGCATCGACCAAAAGAAAAAAATTCAAGCCCATATAAGGTTCTTCACACCCACATAGATGATCTCTAGGATCATTATAAATGGATTATTGGAAAAGGTGATCTAAAATTACGGTGTAACAACTAGGTTGGAACTCCCATCACCTTACTTGGATGTCTGAACCAAAAAATTTCCATTTACATGATATGAACTCAAAAAAGATTCATTTATTCAATTTGATACTAGTAATAATGATCCATTTTCAATTATATCAGAATTTCAGATTAATAGGATAGAATAATCTTGACACACACACACACACCATTGGGGACCTTCTGGGTGAACAATTAACAATATTTACTTTAGGATAATCGTGTGAACCATAATGAGTGGTGTGATTTATTTTGGTGTAATGAAATCCTTCAAAGATATATTTTTCTAGTATGGTGCCTGAGAAACCATGTTTTAGGAATGGAGGATGCAATTTAAAAGAATGTAATAAAACGTTTTTCAATGTAATGTTTTTTCTTAACCCCACCAATGAAACATAAAACCATTTATATTTTGAAGGAGATTGGGCCTCATTCATCTTGGGATATCCTAATGATTTATATGGTCATCCCGCTTAGTATTTTTACATAAAATAATGTTAGAATATGTGGTTTCAAGTATTAATCCCCACTAAACATGGGAATAAAGACATGAATTTTATTTTGGTTCGTGTTCTCTGGTGTATGTGGAATACCAAAAATAAATCCAATCATAATGGTGTTAAAATCTCTAAGACTACATTGGTTTCTAGGCCTTGCTGTATGGAGCTGGATTCTGTCTCTATATTAAATCACTGGGATTCATCTCCCTCAATGATAATTTTAAAGGTGTGTATGAATATAATATCACTACATATCATTTTACTCCTCTAGGTCGATGGGTTTACTAGAATCCTTCCTCTAATGGATTCAAAATCAATGTGGAAGGGTTTTACTTCTAAGGGAATTATAAGGGACGATGGATTTTGTGTTACCCTTGGGTATAAATCATATTTATTTTCAGTTCCTTTCATGAGAAGGGAGATTCTATCATTGCAGAAGTGAATGCCTTGATGAGTAGGCTTAAACTTTTATATTTTAGTGGAATAAATCACACAATATTTGAAACAGATTCTGGAATCATTTATAATTCACTCCATGAGTTCTCTATCATTACGTTGGCCACTATATTTCTCATCAACAAATGAAAAAGTATCATCTCAAACCATATGGTTAAACTTATTTGGTGAGTGGGGAACAATTTGGGAGACTTCCTCACTTCTCAGTACCCTTAGATCTCCCATATCACTTTATGTGATGGCATCAAGCCCCTTCCTCCTGTGTGTGTTGATCTTGTAAGGGACGATTCTCTTAGGTTAAATTATTTCATTCCTCATTTATTCTCGTCTACCCTTGTTCTCTTTATTAAATTTAAATAGTCGTTTAGTGTGTGGATTTAAAAAATGTATTTATAGGTGTTTTAATAGTATAAAATTTCTTGAAGGTTCGTTCTTATCTTGTATGGAGAAGGAATTTCTCTTGAGAAAGAGAAGGAGGAGAATCCGATTCAATATCAGTAGATAATTGAGGCGCTTCATTCACCCAGAAGGCCTCCTCACATGACTCTCAATGTGTACCACTCTCATTTCGAATATATGGGGATTGGGGGACTGGGCATTGTGTGATTACATTTTTTAGTGAAGTGATTTGGTTGAATGTATCCATTACAGTTTCCCTAAAATGTAAGGTTCATATGGATAATATTTATTCCATTCCAAAGGCATGCAATTATCTAGTTTCATTCATGAAATCCAATGTAATGAGAATATCTAGGATTCTTGGAAGCAAGATGTCATTGTGGAATTTGTGGATTCCTCTTTCCATAATTTTGTAAAAAAAACATTACAATTGGTTTAGAGTTCTTTTTTATATTTTGTGAGTGTTAAATTAAATTCAATAGTAAGGTTGGATCTATAGAAAATCTTATTTCTTATGCATATGAGGAGTTTTCTACAGTTTATTGGGGGTGATTTCAACACCATTGCTGATCTTTCAATGAAAATAGGAGGCGATTCCATTACCCGCCAAACATTTCAAGACTTTATGGACTTCAGGTTTCCTAATAGCCTTATGTATTAGGAATTTTCATGGAAAGAATTTAAATTGTGTAATAATTGAAAAGGGAGATGAACGATCAAGAGTTAGACAAATTTTTTCCTTTGAAACAAGAATGTTATAGATAACTTCTCATAGTCAATAGTTACACATCTCAGAAGATTGATTCTGGATCACTTAACTACACCGTTTCTTCATAATAGAGAGGATAGAATGGATACACATTAATTCTTCTCATCCATCTAAATAGGAGTGGAATGTTTTATAGATATGGTTAGAGAATAATTTCATCAATTAGAGGTAGGAAGTTCACGGGTTGGTCTGCTGACTAATCTATAATGGTTAAATAGGGACATATAGGTTTGGTTATCGAGTATAATGAGTAGATATTACAGCTTATAGGGAATCATAAAGGAAATTTAAATGTTAGAGGAGAGGGTCCAAGAAAGGTTGTATAACGATGTCTTTGTGATCATGTTCGAAGAACAAAATATTTGTACAAGTAAATTTTAGGAGATCGAAATTGTTTATTGGGAAAAATAATGGATCAACTGACTTCATGAGGGGTACATGAAAACTGTATTTTTTAATGAGTTTCTAAAGGAGAATATTTTTATGAAATCAAAAAATCTAAAAAATGGATGGTGGTTCTTGAATGATGGAAATTAGTGTGGATGGGAAGATGGAAAATGATTACTTTTTAAGGCTTATAGAATGGATTTTTAGTACCAGTGGGGGAAGGAAAAGTGGGATGAATAGTGATATATTATTTTTGAAATGAATTACTATAGTGGTTGATGGTTCAGATAGTTAGTCCTTGAAAGCTATCCGGTAGGAGGATTAGATTATGGAAATGTTGAAAAAAATGAACTAGAATAGTGCTCGGGGGTTGTATATTTTCCCTGGGTCATACTTTGTGGCTGTATGGGATGTTATCAAACTGCAGGATAGGGAACCCGTGAGGGAATACATCAGAGGAAGGGTTCCTACTAGGGTAGTGTGTTCTTCAAAAGTGGTTCTCATTACAAATATAAAGGATCCACCATCTCTCAACCATTACATAACAATTTTCTATTAATATATTCTTCTAAAATAAATGCTTATCTCATTAATAGAAGGATGAGATGCGATATTTGAAGATTGGTGTTAGAAGAAATACATGATTTTTTGCAAGGATGGATTATACTATTGGTGATTGGGATAACTAAATAGTTTAATGAAGATATTAATAATAATAAATTTGGTCCAAACACTATGATCACATTTGTTTTTGAAAAGGCTTATGACCAATAAGAATAGTCTTTATAGTTAGGGTCATGAGGGAGTTTGGTTTTGGATAATTGGCATGTGAGATTTACTTCTGGTTCTTTTTCTCTCCATGGATAACCATTTATATTTGTGGAGAATTGATTTTGTTTCCATAATATTTTGTGAGGTTTAAGGAAAGAATAACCTATGTTTCCTAATGAGTTTATCATGTATCAGATGGATCTCATAAAAAAGTATAAAAAGAGGGCACAAAGAGGGGAGGATAAGGGATTCCATAAATATGTCGAGAGATGGTATGGTATCTCACATTATTTGTGATGCCAACATGTTTTTATTCATCGATGGAAGGTTAAACTCTATCAGTGAATACACAGAAAATAATGGGAGGATATGAAAAATATATTGGCCAACTGACCATCCATTAGAAAAACAGTGTTTTTATGTCAAAAAAATGTTCGAGAAGTTATTGTAAACAAATCAAAGAAAAAATTATTACGAAAAATTATTCTTATCGATGAAGTCTCCTTGTGATCCTATCTCGAATGGAAGGATGATGAATGTGTTTTTTAGGATATCATCATCTAGATAACAAGATGAATATACAAGATAAAAAATAATTTCCTCCCATTTGGCGGTGGATCACCCTAGGTAATAGTATTCACACCTCTATCCCAATTCATGTATTGTCTATTTTCGAAGCTATAAAATGGAAAATCATCATGTTTTATTTTATTTGGGATGAAAAAATAAATATAGAAATCACTCAGAATCATGGAAGAAAAAGAAGAGACTATAAGATTATGGGGAACTAAATTTACTTAGTGTTACTAAAACTATGCAGGCCATTAATAAGAATCTTTTGTGGGACTCTATTAATGGGAATTCCATGTAAGACCCCAAATATTATTTTTTATGTATGGATCCTATTTTTATTGGTGTTTTGAGGAAAATAGAATTTTTAGTAAACTTAAGGTGTACATGACGTGTACTTTTGAGTATATTCATGGTACCTGATTGTCGTGGGTGACTAGGTAGAGGTTGTGTAACGGCCATGTATATAGTCATGCAGGGTGACTTAGAGACGACCAAAAGCAGGGGCCAGTAAAGGAAAGTACACACAATGTAATTTTGAATAACACATCATGTACTTTTCTTTTTAATTTATTAAACTGACCTGGGTCACGTCTAATTGACATAAACCTATACTTCTGGGCTTGTCTTGTCTAGGAGAAACTTAAGTCGATGAATCTTCCCTGAGCCCCTGATCGATCATCGGTTTTCTGATTCAACCATCGTCAATTGCATTGGAATCACTAGAAGGATCTATTATTTATTATATATCCCTGTTTCCTGATTTCTATCCTTTCGTGAGATATCCTCATTTGAGCATATTTTGATGTTTTTGTAGATCAACCACGTTTTAGGTTGATTCAAGGGCCAACTCCGAAGTATATTTATCGTACAACACCACAGTTGGTGTTTTGTACCTTTTTGTAGTTAGTCTTTGAATATATTGTGCAAAAGTTCCGAATATCCTAGAACAGCGTATTGTGTGATTAAGGATTTTTACCCCATTAATTTCTGTTATGCTTGTTTTCTTGAGTTAGAGCTCTTGTCTGGATGTAGGATTATTTTTCCATGATAATGAGGTATTTTCCGATGCTGTTTTTTTGGACCATTTGGTCTAGTTTTTCCTCTTAGGTTGATTTTTTCCATTCCTAGTGTTGTTAGGATGGAGTGTTTTACATGATGATGTGATATGCTTTGTAGCTATTTAGCCAAGTAGTACTTTTAAGGTTACATTAGATGTTGAATATCATTTGTGCATGATTTCATTACATAGGGCTGTGGGAACATGGTGTAGTAAGTCCATAGGGGGAATTGACATTGAGGGATTTCTGAGTGTCTGTTATACTTATGACACTATGAAACCATAGGGGGGATTTCAATTGAGTTCTCCCTTAGAGTTTCTATAGTTACCGTTATGAGATCACAGGGGGAATCGATGATGATTGATTCCTCAGAGTGTATATAATTTATAGTTAAAACACTATATGGGGAATTGATTATGTGTGCTTCCTTCGAGAGTCATTGTTTGCATGAGACCTAAGGGGTTAGATTGTGTGAGATGCCCAAGAGGTTGTTTCATCTTTGTGAAAATTAAACCAGAGGGGTTTGTCCATGAGAACTTACCCAGAGGGCTACTTGAGATTGTGTGGTTGAACCATAGGGGATAGGCTATGAGAACTTCCCAGAGAGTTTCCTTTTATCGTCTGGTAATAGTTGACGTGTGTAATTGAATGTAACTGAAACTGAAGCTCTATTTACTTATGAGTACCACCTTGTTTATGAAATCATTTTACTTATTGTCTTCCATATATATTCACAGGCTATTAGGCACAGATCTTTGGGTGGCTTCCTACAGGGACTCGTCTCACACCCGGTTTGGGTCATTCTTTTGGGCGAAAATAGAATATATTTTTTCAGGTATAGATAATGGAAAGATCCTTTGTACTTCAATTACTTGATTGATGTTGAGCTAGAGAGGATGGGACAAGCTGAGGCTTGAGACGCTATTGGAGTTTTTTTCATTGTACTTTTGTTTAGTACTGTATTCCATCATTGTGACTTGTTTTTTTGCTTTCCTAGATGTATTTATCATGCGCAATTTATATATATGATCTCCAGTTGTTTATTAATTTCAGCCTTCCACTGTTTACTTATTGCATTTTATTACGAATTCTGTTATATTCATCTATTTTTTTCTGCTATGTTACTCTGCCGATGAGGGCATTGTTTCTCCAACAATCACACACAAGGCCATCAATACTAGTTTACAGCGTCTGGTGTTTGGGGAAATTCTCTTGAGGGCATGTGACCAACTAGGTACTGGGCACCCTTGGAAGGCAACCAGAACAGGGACCATACAAATTGGAATCAGAGGGAGGTTTTGATCCTTTGACCTATGGGTTATGAGTCCACATGGATCTGAATTTGGTGGATCATTGCATAATTATGCTATTTTTGGACATGTATAATATTCCAAGGTTTGATTCTTGGGGAGTTTGGGCCCCCATAGATCGGAATTTGAAACTTTAATGTTCTTTTAAGTGTTTTCCGGGTTACTGAGTAGTTTCTGAGGCTTATTATCGGGAAACACACAGAATAAACGGTGTATAATGATTAATACATGCCATGCGTCTTTATGCTCAAGAAGGAATATTTTTTCTTAATTACATGCCATGTAACGTATGTAAAAGTTGTGTAGTCTCTAACTGTGTCACTAGCTGTGTGGGGAGAAAAATGGTGTTGGGAAATCCTTGGTAGAACACGCCATGTACCGGATGTACAGGCTGTGTGTTTAGACCATGTGTCTAACCGTGCAACCAACGACATGGGTGGATTATGGGTAGTTAGTACATGCTGTTTCTGGAACAAACATCCCTGGTAGAGTTAGCTGTGTAACCACCATGTGACTGACAACACTCGTCGGTGAAGTTATTTCTAGTACACGCCGTGTCTAAAACAAACACTCCAGGTAGTCTTTCTCTAGGAGAACCGTGTGGGATAGATGTGTAGAAGAACTCTGGTGGGGTAACACAATTAAATTACACACCATGTTTTGGGAGAACATGAAATGTGTATGGGGTGTTACATGACCATGTTTGGCAGAACTATACGCCCATGTGAAGGCTTGAAGGAACACGTTGAGTAGCGGACATACACATAGTGTATCCACCATTTAGAAATCTTGAATTCCTTCTTTCTCATGTTCCTTTCTTGCACTTATATGTTATATTCCTTGATAATCTTGATCTAAGGTGTGCGTTTGACCATGATGAGTCATGCCACCGAGATTTCCTCTAGTTGTACACTAGTAACAATGCAGTAATCAGACACCAAACATGGAAGATCATGAACCATTAGTAGATCCTCCAACCATGCCCATCTTGGCACCAACTGTTATCCCAGATACAAATAATGATGCACAGTTTCTATAAGGCTTTATGAGGTTCATGTAGACCTTCCGAGGAGTACCGCCTCCTGCACCATATATGGCATACTTGATGTGGGTCTTTCAATAATAGCATCCTCCAACATTCTTAGGGGAAGGATAACCTTAGGCTATAGATTCATGGTTAGAAGACATGTTTTCAACCATAAAGCATCTGGAGATGCCTCCATATAGGATGGTTAAGTTCGCAACCTACTGGCTTCTGGATTTGGCCTAGAGAAGGTGGGATGTGATATCACAGGCTGGATTCCATCTGGTTATGGCTTGGGATGTGTTCTAGCGTACCTTCTATGAATTCTTATACCCAGATACTTTGAGGGGTGATTGAGCCTGAGAGTACTTGTGTTTAGAGTAGGGTACTCTATCAGTCATGGGGTATTATTCTAGTTTTATAGAGCTATTGTTCTTGAAACCCATTCTTGGGGGGATGAGTTTTTTCTAGGGAGAAAGTCGGACGATGGTCTCAGGCATGACATCCAATCTCAGGTGAACATCTTTAGGTTGATGAACATATCAACTATATTCCAACATGCATAGATTACCGAGCATAATATTAGGAATTATGGAGTTGCAGGCTAGGGAGGTTTGGAATCCAGAGTTGGTGCTTCTTCGACCGATAGTAGGAGTCACCACATAGAGTCTACATGTGGAGATCTGAGTATGCATAATACACCTTCAGGTTACCAGGTGGTATGCTACCAGTGTGTAAAGGGAGGGAATACGAGGCCACATTGCTTGAGAGACCAAGTGGAGTGCTGATCTTGTGGCAATATGGGTGATCTTCAGCGGTTCTATCAGTTCATCTCACCAGCAGCTGGTGACAAAGGTTCTTCTATGACTCCTCGTTTAGGGGAAGGACCCCCAGTTTCTCTTCAGTCTAGGAACTAGGATTTTTCTGGCCTCTTAGGCAGAGGAAAAAGTCATGGCCATGGTAGCCATTTGGCAGTATTTTAGTGACAATACTATGGATCATCTTAGTGTGGTTAGGTAGGGTCACAGGGCCACAGTACATGCCATAATTTTGTAGTGGAGTAAACCCAACAAGAGCTGGATCCCAAACCCTCTATAGTTCGAGGTACGATTCTAGATGCCTCATTTCTAGATTATGCACTTTTCGATATAGGGGCTATCCATAGTTTCATATATGTTACTCTTTTTGAGAGACTTGGGCTCTATATCTTACTTCAACTGATGTCTTCACGCTGGACACACCGTTGGGGACAAGAAAAACTAGTGTACCTATGTGAAAGGAGTTCCCTGTTGGGGTTGGTGGGTATCACTTCTAATGAGACATCTATGTCTAAGAGATGACGAGCTATGTTGTCATTCTAGGAATGGAATTTTTAGTTCCCGTCTAGGTTTTTATTGATTTCTATCTCTGTTGGGTGAGTTTCATGTCACCAGAGGGATAATTGTTCTTGCACAAGGTTGAATGGAATTTCCAGGAGAGCAGAGAAGAACCCGAGCATCATGGGCTGGAAGGAGTTACATCCCAGATTCCTAGTATCACTAGTACAAAAACTATATTTAACGTCACCCTTTTTCACATCAGTTTTTCATAATCGATGTGAAAATATCTGAAAATCAATTATTTTTTACCTCGATTATTATATAACCAATTCCAAAATACATTTTCGCTGATCTTTCACGTCATTTATACAAGAATCAACGTGAAAAATCCATTTTATCTGATTTTCCCATCATTTATTATATAATCTACATGTAAATTAAATGTACATCACCCTTTCAGGTCGGTTATTAAATAACCGATGTGAAAAATCCATTTCCATGAAAATATATTAAAATTTTCAATTAATTTTCAGGTCGGTTATTATAAAACGATTGTGAAAAATCAATTTTCATGACTTTTTTATGTCGGTTATTAAATGGCCGACGTCAAAAAAATTCACAAACATGTCGTTAATTTCCCAAGCTTTAATTTGAAATATTACAAATCTCAAACAGAGTTATGGAATAAACATTATGGCCTTCAGAAGCTGATCATCTCAAAACATTGTCTTAGGGAAGGCCACCTTCTAAAGACCATAATGTTTAATCCGTATCTTTGTTTGAGCTGTGTGACCTATCAAATTAAATCTTGAGAAAATAACTACATTTTTTATACTTTTTCACGTTGGTTATTAAATAAAAGACGTGAAAAAGGGATAGAGATTGAGTTTTCAGGTTAGTTATTTTAAAACCGACGTGAAAATAAGTGAAAATGTCAATATCGTTTCATGTCGGTTATCATAAAACTGACGTGAAAGATAATTTTAATATCCCGCGAACGTGAAATTTCAATTTTTTTACATTTCAGCATCAAAATATCAGAATTGCCACCTCAAATTTTTCATACCATGTTTTCTCTTATCATCTCAATTATATGTTTCTATTATACACATATCCTAATTTAACGATCATTTATTTCAACCATTATCGTTCCCCCAACTCGACTAAATTGATCTTCAACATGAATAAATTATTTCTTCTTTCCACAATCTCTTCAAGGTATATTTAATCATTTATCCTTGATTTTGGGTTTTTATGATTTGTTTTCTAAACTGATATAACATTTTATGATCATTTCATTCAACGATCATCATTCCACTGACTCAACTTGTTTGATCTTCCATGTGAATCCACGATTTCTTATTTCCATGATCTCATCAAGGTATTTGTAATTATTTTCCCATGATTTATATTTTCTATGAGTATTTTTCTTAATTGATATACCATTTAACAATTATTAAATTATTATAATGATTTATAATTCCTTATATCATAGTAAAACTACAAATCCTCTTATGGATTCAAAAATTCCATTTAAAATGAAGATACGGTTGGCTCATTCCATCTTTCCCCAAAAACAAAATCAAATGTCATATGGTCATAACTTTTTATTGGTAACTCCATTTGAGCTCTTTGACCTGTCAATGAAAAGCATTAGAAATTATCTACAAGATAGTAAACATTTTTTATGTCAGTTATTTAAAAACCGATGTTAAAAATGACTCTTAACATCTTCTTTTTCATAAACTGACATAAAAATGACTTCTTAACACCATTTCCTGATGGTCCTTCACATCGGTTTTTTAAAAACCAACATTAAAAATAATAACTCCCTATTTTTTACATTGACTATTAAATAACCAATGTGAAAAATAATATTTGTAACGTCGCTCGCAATAACTTTGCCTAAAAAATGACGTTAAAATTAAAAAAAATGATGTAAAAAAATGATTCTGTGCTAGTGTATATATCTCGATGACCAGGGGACTTCACAGTTAGACATTCCTCTAGTGGTTGATCATTTCATCCATCTATTTCTCGAGGACTTTTCAGGTTTCCCTCCAGAGCGAGAGGTAGACTTTTCTATTGACCTTGTGCTAGGAGTGGCACCAGTTTCCATTCCTCCTTATAGGATGGCTACACCAGAGTTATAGGAGCTCAAGAAAGTAGTTAGAGGAGTTTCATGTAATGGGTTTCATACGGCCTGGTAATTCTCTGTGGGGTTCTCCTGTCCTGTTTGCAAATAAGGTGTACTATAATCTTAGAATTTGTGTGGATTATCGAAATCTAAACCAGTAGACGTTCATGAACTGATATCCCATTTTGAGGATTGATGATATCTTTCATCATCTTCGAGGATCCATGGTGTTCTAGAAGATTGACTAGAGATCTGGTTATCATCAGTTGCGTGCAAGACCATCTGATATACCTCTTATATCCTTTCAAAGAAGGTATCATCTATACGAGTACGTGGTTATTCCATTCGATCTCATGAACGTGCTTCCAGTTTTCATGGCACTGATTAAACAAGTGTTCCATCAATACTTGGATTCCTTCATAGTAGTTTTCCTGGATGATATCATGGTGTACTCTCACACTCGACCTGATCATGTTACCTATATTGAGATCAGTCTGAGCACATTGATTGATCTTCAGTTATATGCTATGCTCACAAAATTACACTTTTTAATGGACCATATATACTTCTTGGGTCATGTAATCTCAAATACTGGAGTATAATTAGACCTAGAGAAAGTGATAACATTACATTCCTAGGGGTAGCTGAAGAATGTCTTTTAGGTACAATGTTCTTTAGGGTTGTATGGATACTAGAGACATTCTATACATGAATTCTCACACTTAGCAGCACCACTGACAGTCGTGACTAAGAAGGGTTCAAAGTACCCATGGAAATATTTTAGTGATTCACCCTCTCAGGATCTGAAAGGGAGGTTGACATTAACTTAGATACTAGTATTTATAGACCTGAGAAAGGGATATATATTATATTGTGATGCATCAGGTATCAGGCTGGGAGTAGTTCTTATGCAAGGGGAAGGAGTCGTTGCATACGAGTCTCGACAATTGAGACAACATGAGAGGAATTACCCAATGCACGATCATGAGTTGGATATAGTTATTCATGCTCTATGCTGTTATAGACATTATATTTTGGGAGAGCATTTTATAGTTTTCACCGACCAAAAGAGTCTCAAGTATATATTCACTCAGCACGATCTAAATATGAGACAATGAAGGTGGGTTGAGTACCTTAAATCCTTTGACTTTGATCTTGCCTATACTCTTGGAAAAAGCAACGTAGTGGCTAATGTGATGAGCTAGAGGAATTAGATACAGGAAGTGCCGGAGGCCAGTAGTGAATGGTAGTATATGGCTCTATTCTCTGAGATGCATTTGGAGGTGCACGAAAGACATAGGAAGATGATTCATTCTTTTGTAGTTGTAACCTCTACTCTACTTGATCGGGTGAGATTGAGATAGCTATCTGATTCAGATGGCCTAGTCCTATGGGAGAGTGTGTCAGGAGAGGATGATATTCCTAGATGGACTGTAGGAAAGTATGAGATCTTGTTCTTTCATGGATGCATATGGGTGTCAGTGGACATACGCGAAGAGCTGATGTGTGACCTTCATTCCTCAGTTTGGAAAATTCAACCTAGAATCACCATGTTGTATCGAGGTCTACACCACCATTATTGGTTGCTTGGTATGACGAGATATGTTGCGGGTTTTTTCATGACGTGTTCCACCTGTCAACAGGTGAAGGCAGAGTATCAGTTACCAGTAGGGATTTTACAGCTGTTACCCATTCTCGAGTGGAAGTAGAATGATGTCGCAATAGACTTCGTGATAGGACTACCAAGGTCACCTCGATGGAACGATTCAATTTTGGTTTTCATTGATAGACTCACAATGGTTTCTCACTTCATATTGATCAAGGAGGCCTTTAGTGTAGATTAGGTAGGAAATCTATACATCTGAGAGAATGTACATCTACATAGGGTTCCACACTCAATTGTTTCAGACAGGGTTGCCTGTTTTACATATCAGGCTAGGAGGGGACTATAGAGGTCATTGGGTATATAGGTATTTCTGAGTAAAACATACCTTCCGCAGACAGATGGCCAGTCCAAGTGTAAGATTCAGGTGTCGGAGGACATGCTACGAGCATGCATCCTAGATTTTTGAGGTTATTGGGAGAAGAAGATTAATCATGTAGAGTTTTCCTACAATAATGGTTTTCAAGAAACTATTCAGATGGCACCATATGAGGATTTTTACGATAGGGAATGCTGATCACTCTTATGTTAGTTGGAGGTAGGAGAGGCAGCCATGATGGGACCTCCCCTTGTCCAAGAACTATACTGGGATCTCCTCTTGTCCAGGAGACCACAGAGCTTATAGAGTTGATTCAGAAGAGGATGGATACTATACAGTCATGACATATATCTTATGTAGATCGACAGAGATGACCTCTGGAGTTAGTGGTCAGAGATCAAGTCTTTCTACATGTCACACTAAGGATGGGACATAAGAGGATTAGGAGATAGGTTAAACTTTCACCAAAGTAAATCAGGCCATTTGAGGTGTTGGAAAGGGTTGGGATGGCTACCTATCAGTTGAAATTATCTCATAGGTATCAGGATATGTAGGACGTCTTCCATGTTTCTAAACTAGGGTGTTACTTCTCAGACCTGTCTCATATTTTTCAATTTGAAGAGGTTGACTTGGAAGTGGATGCCTCGTTCCTAGAGTATCCTATCCTGATTGTTGGTCACAATGTGAAGGTTCTATGAGTCCGGACTATTCCCCTAGTATGAGTTCTATGGAATCATGGGAAAGTAAAGGATGAGATATGGGAGAGGGAGGCTGACGTACGATCGTAGTGGCCAGAGCTGTTTGAGAATTCTTCTTCTATGATGTTTTACAAGGGAAATTCATGGATGAATTTCATTAAGGTGGGAGGTTTTCATGAACTATGATCTTCTTTTAATGTATGGATCATATTTGTTTTTTGTGTTTTGAGTAAAATAAAAGTTTTTGAAAATTTATGGAGTACACGCCGTGTACTTTTGAGTACACGCCGTGTACCCGGTTGCTGTAGGTGACAAGGTACTAGATGTGTAACGGCCGAGTACATGGCCATGTTGGGTGACATGGAGACTACCTAAATCGGGGGCCGGTAGAGGTAAGTACATGCCATTTTTGTTTGAAGAAGAATCCATGTACATTTATTTTTAATTGATTAAAATGATAGGGGTCACTTCTAATCGATGAAAACCTCTTCTTCTCAGCCCATCTCATCAAAGAGCGACCAAAGCCAACAATTCTTCTCTGATCCCCCGATCGATCATCCATTCTCCAATTCAATCGCCATTGATTTCATTTTAATTTCCATAGAGAGATCTTCTTTCTTCTAGAACCTCGTTTCCTAATTTATCTCCTTTTGTGAGATATCCTCAGTTGAGCGTTTTTGATGTTTTTGTAGATCTATCGCGTTCTAGGTCGATTCAAGGGACAACACTGGAGTATATTGATCATAAAACTCCAATGTAGGCGGGTTTTAACTTTTTTTAGTTAGTCATTGAATATATTTAGAAAAACTTCCCAATACCCTAGGACGTGGTATTGTATATTTAGGGATTTTAACCCTATTGATTCCTGCTATGCTTGTTTTCTTGAATTAGGGTCTTGTTTGGATTTTGGGTTATTTTTCAATTATATGGGTGTTATTTCAAATTTTCTTTTTCTTTTTTTCGTTTTGTGTAGTTTTTCGAGTTAGGCTGCTTGCCTTCCATGCCTAGTGTTATTAGGATAGAGTGTTTTATCTGATGATTTGACATACTTAGACGTTGTTTAGCCAAGTAGGACTTTTAGGGTTACATTGGTTGTTGAATATCATTAGTGCATGATTGCATTAAAAAGGGCTCTGGGAACCTAGAGTAGTAAGACCATAGGGGTAATTGACATTGAGGGCTTCCCTAGTGTGTCTGTTATATTTATTAAGCTGTGAGACTATAAGGGTGATTGACATTGTGTGCTGCCTCAAAGTTTCTATAGTTACCGTTACGAGACCATATGGGTAATTGACGTTGAGTTCTTCCTCATAGTTTCTGTAGTTTATTGCTAAAATACTATCATGGGAATTGAAGGTGAGTGCTTCCTCATAGATTCTTTATTCGCAAGATACCAAAGTGGTTAGACTGTGTGAGATACCCAGGAAGTCATTATATTCTTCTACAAATTAAACCATAGGGGTTAGGCTATGAGAACTTATCCAGAGTGTTACTTGAGATTTTGTGGTTGAACTAGAGGGGATAGGCTGTGAGAACTTCCCAGAGGATTTATTGTTATCATTTGGTTATAATTGACGTGTGTAAATGAATATAATTGAAACTAGAAGACTATTTACTTTTGAGAACTTCATTTTTTATTGCTTCATTTTACTTGTACCCTACCATATATATTCATCGATTGTTAGGAACATATCTTTGGGTAGTTTCCGACTGGGATTTATCTCACACCCTATTTGGGTTTTGCATTTTGTCCCAAATAGATTATAATGTTGTAGGTATCGATAAGGGAAAGATCCCTTCTACTTCAGGTACTTGATTTCTATGGATCAGGAGAGTATGGGACCATGCTGAGGCTTGCGATGATTCTAGTGTCTATTTGTTTTCTCTGTAATTTTGTTTAGTATTTTATTCCAGCATTGTGACTTGTTTGGCTGATTTCCTAGAAATATGTATCATGCATAATTTAAATATATGTGCTCTATTTATTTTTTACATTCAGTATTCTATTGTTTACGTATTTCATATTATTACTTATTCCACTATTTTTTTCTTTTTGTTTCTGATGTGTTACTATTCCAATGAGGGAATTGTTTCCCCCACTGTCACACCCAAGGCCCTTTCTACCTTTTGGAAGCCTCTGGTATTTGGGGAATATCTCTTGATGCCATGTGACAAACTGAGTATGGGGCACCCTTGGGCGGCACCCAGAATTAGGATGTTACATTCGATGTGGGAGAGGTTCATAACGAAAAGGTATGTAGAAAAATTGGGAAAATGAGAGGAGTGAAATGGGGGAATGTATAGACTGGTGAGAGGTATGGTTGACCACTTAGAGGTTCATGAGGGTAATATGTGTTCGATTGTGGGTTGTTGAGATATCAAGTATTTGGAGGAAAATTGGATAGTAAAAGGACTATTTTTAATTGGGTGTCTAGAACTAGGGATTTTATTCATGAAATATAGTACGAACACTGAGATTATCAACAAAAATATCTATGTTTAATAGAAATATTTACATGTAAATATAATTTAGACTGAGGATACTGAAAAATGAAGATTCTCAAGTTCATCTATAGGGAGTTGTAATGGTCTGGAATTCTTTGGTATAATGCATGTGAATATTGAAACAGATGAATGGGGGGCCAAATATGTAGAGAAATGAAATCACAACAAAGATAAATTTTATCATGTGGTGGATAAGGAGTCGATAACATTATATTGACAAAAATGTACAAATGAATGTTGTGTCCATGTAAATGAAGTTTCATTATTATACTACATTGAGTTTGGAAACTATTTGGAATCCCATTCATAGAAGTGAATGGGTGATTGGCTTTTGGGATTTAAATCTCCATGTAATGGGAATTCTCAGGAGGAGGGATACTATATGTGACTTGATGGGGGAATAATTCTTGGGTTCTGGTTAGTAAGGAGTTGATGTCAATGAGATAATATTACTTTTTAGTGGGTTTCAATGTGATTTGAGAGTTTATGAATAATCTGAGAGATGTGAGTTTGTTTCCTACGCTCATTTTGATGTTCAAGTGAAGTCCCTCAAGGTGGATTTGGGTGACCATGATAATGGAGGTAGGTTTTTTGTTACACTATGAAATATCCTTGAAAATTTATTTATGAATTCAAATGGTGGAAGGTGGTAGAATCCAAGGGAGGTTGGTGAGATGGATACCTATAAATTGGTAGATGACGATGAATGTGGATGTTTTTATGTTTCTATATAAATGAGAGGGGTTGGACTGATAAGTGATAATAGGGGATTGGTGGTGTTGGGTTCGATATTAAATAATGGTCCATGAAACTTCCTTAGAGTAGAGGAATAGAGGATGATCATAGAGATTTATCTATGTAGGATACATAAAATTAATATCATAGAGGTTGAATGGGATAATACAATAATGGTTGGAATCCTTCATGAAAATAATGAACCTCCTTGGGGTCTTAATAGTTTGGTGAGGAAATGATGAAGGATGATTAACTAGGGCATAGTTATTGGAAGAAAATTGAGAGAATAAAATTTTTATGCTGATGATTTGGAGAGAAAAGGGAGTCCATTTGAATAAAATCTTTTTTTTCTTGATGGGGGTCCTTTTCAGATGATAGTTAACTTATTTTTGTAAGGGGTGATTCTCTTAGTTTACAATATTTTCTCCCCCCTTGAGGGAGGTGGTTTATTTTCTATGAAAATAATATAAAAAGTAAATCTTCATCATTTTCCACCAGTTGGATGTGTTTTCCTAAATACTGAAATAATATATCTTGGATACCTTGATGTTATACAACTTAGTATATTTTCCCATGTCTCTAATTATAATATTTTTTCATGGCCTTAATTTATTTTTTGTATTAAATTAAATATATGTATCCTTTTAATTTTTTTCATTTAAAATGAATAAAATGTTATTTTTAATATAATTATTTTTGATCTGGAATTTCTTGGTTTTATAAATGAATATTCATTGAACATTGGTTGGGAACCTACTTGGATTTTTATGATCACAACCTACAAACACCCAAATTTTTTATGTAGACCCGGTTTTTTATGTAGAAATGGGAAAAGATCCACTTTTAGGTGGAAGGTACTAATCTAGATTAATTTTTTTTGTAGAGGTGACCTCATGGGGATGGACCCCATGTTATATAATGATGGTTTTAATATTATTATTTTTAATCATGGTGTATTTTTTAGTATATTGGTACTGGTTTTATATAGCCTATTCCCCTATGTGTCAATGCCCCATAAATTAAGGATTGGTAATTGAATTTTTTTTCCGTTAATATTGGCATGTTATAGTTATTTTTATATTGATTTCATCTATTTTAATCCTTGTGGTTGAGATGTTTATTATTATTATTATATATTGAGTGCATGACCTTCTTATGTATGGAGAGGTCAGGTCATGTTATTGGTTTGGACATATTGGTTAGACTATTTGGAAAAACCATTTCCAAAAGAGTGTTATTGATGAATATGCACTAGCTCTCCATCCATAGGGATTGAGAGATGCATTATGGCCATGTTATAGGCCGACATAGGTTCCCGGTTAGTGGAATCCCTAGTTGGTTTTTAGAAAAATCATATCAAATTCCAATTTTTGATTTGGGATGTGTAGGTCTAAAAGAGATTTTATTGTCATTACTCAAGGTAAATGTTGTGATTGATTCTATAGAAAATAGTCATTATAATTATTCTTTATCCACCATGAGATGTTTAGTTTTTCAAATTTTTATTATTTATTAAATTAATTTTTTTTATTTGGACATGGTTCTTGGGATATAGACTGTACACACAGACCATGCATTATGATAGGGTGTAAATTTTTTTATTCATTTTCCATGATTTATGGAGTTTCAATTATTTTTTATTTAAAATGAATTTTTATTAATTGTTTTAATTGTTCTTTTTTCCATTTATTTGGATTCCATGTTGTTTTATTCCCCCTCTATGATACCTAATGAACCCTATAGAATGACCTATAGAAAATTTTATATGGGTAAATCCATCAATATTTCAAAATATCATTGAGGATATAGTAATTATGGTTTAATATATGGAGAAATAAATCTGAAAAAGTGAAACTGATCCTTGATGGGAAGGCTAAGAATTGATCCCAAAATTTTCTTCATCACTAACCACCAATTTTTAATTTAATAATGATCCTTATGAAGTGGAGGACTGGATGGGGTAGATGTGGATAATCAATGAATTTTTTGAGACTCTATAAATGATAAATTGAAATATTCCACATTTATTCTTGAGGTTCCCAATTAAAAGTTGTGGTAATAAATTTTTTTTGGAAAAGATACATAGGAATACTGATATAAATATTTCTATATGGTATTTACTAAGACGTTTTATCCAAAATCTATGAAAATTTCATAGTCACAAGAGATTGTATACCTTTAGTAGGATCACTGAAATGTCATTGAAATACCAATCAGTTTGTAGAGATTGTTATTTTTTTCAAGAAATTTTGTATCTTATAATGTATTAATGGACCATTGAATTAAAATGGGAAACAAACCAAACATACTATATAAATTATTTTTAAGCATAAAATTTATATGTATGTGATATATCAATATTTGATGGTGAGGATTGGCTAATATTGGAGGTCTAGGATTGTTGATGTCCCTACCAGGCATGGTGGCATCGACAGTGATTTTCCAAAATGAAAGAGGAATCATGATGAATCGTGGTGGGTGGTAGTGGTGAATCATGACTACTCTCTCGACTAGATACCTAATCTTCTCTAGAGTGAAGGACCTATATTGTACATAAATATGAAAAAGGTATCCACAAAAATCCTTATTTACTAGGTACCCATAATAATTTCTACATTTATTTGTGTATTACTAACCATCATACGTTCTTCATAATTAACCGTTCAATAAGCAGTGTCACTCACTTTTCCGATACTAAGTAATCCCAATAACAGTTTGATGTATTGAAATAAATGGGGACCTATCCTAATGAGAAATGAGGTAGAATTAGTTCTTCATGTCTAGAGATTCTTTTGAGGAAAAATACCCAAGAAAGTGTTAGGCCCTTGAATCATGATGAATGTGACCCATTACATTCAATAGAGTTGTATATTGTGGAATCTAATGTGATACCATTGACTATGAGAGGAACTTTTCTTATTTTTTCATAAATGGTTATAAAGTTTTTCGGTACTGGTTCCTATAACTTATTTTTATCTTCTAGTACAATGAAACTATTGAAATTTACATTGGAAATCATGCCTATTGTAATTTAGATATCAAATCCTCTTGGAAAGAATGAGTATATATTTTAGGGCCCCTCTTGTGACTTTTTCATATCTCAGGTAGAGTTTTCATGAAATTTCATTATCCTTGAGATGGAACTATAGGATATAAACTTTAAGATAAATTGGATAATTAAATTGAGAGATCATATTTAATTTTATAAAATAAAGCTGTCATTTACTTCCCTGGTATAAGTGTTTATTCATTTTAAAGGGATTTGGATCCATGATATTCTGAGGTAGGACCTCCCCTTCCTAATGTCAGAAGAATTGTATATTATGTATCATATATTTTTATAGAGGTAAATTGTTGTAATTTTGGAAGTGTGTAACATCCATTAGTGGGTCAATTTATCAATTTATTCCCAAATATCTTCTGAGGTTTTCACCATCAGTGAGAAGTGGAGCTCAATATAGATTTGATTATATGAACACTAATCATTGGATAATAATTTTATCATATGTAAGTAGATGAATTATATAATATAAAAATCCATCTATATAACCTAGAGGCTAAAAGATTATTTCTCCATTGTGTATCTCAATGGGCCGCAACAAAAAAATTCAAAAAAGGTTGGTGTGACTCTCTATATGGGTATTCATTAAAAGAAATTGAATAAGGTCGCAATCAGAAATAAATATCATTTTCTATACATTTATTAACTATTTGATAACATTGATAGGGGAAATGTGGTTTTATAAGATTGATCTTCATTCAGGATATCACTAGCCCAGTTGAGAGAATCACGCATTCACAAGAATTCATTCCAAATAAGATATGACTATTATGAATATATTCGGATTCCATTTTGATTGAATTATGATATAAAAATGTATATAGACTTGATGACACAATTATTTAATTAGAACATTGATTCCATTATCATGGAGTTTATGGAAGATATTTTGGTGTATTCTTATACTGAATATGTGAATTAGTTGTATTTGAGGCTCATTTTATAATCTCTTAAAAGAATTATTTTTATGATTTTCTTGGAAAATGTATTTTTTTGTACTGGGATGTTAATTTCATGGGGAATGTGGTGTCTAAATAGGGAATTTTGATTTATCTTGTGAAATTAAACTCCATAATTTTTCAATTTGAGTGAAAGAATGTCTTTGAGATATAAATGTTTTCTTATTAATGGGTTACTATCGAAAACTCATTGGGTATTTATCTGTGCTTGTATCTATATCGAATGAATTCACCAGAAAAGGAATAAAGCCTCTATGGTTCTAATAATGTGAAGGCTCTTTTTAATAGATGAAATGTTAGATGACATCAGTACATATCATGATAATTACAGAGAATAGACAAGTATTACTTTTATTCTGTGATGAATTATGTAAGGATATTGATTGTGTAATCATATCAGGTAATCATGTTGTGGATTATGGTTGAGGATAACTCTAAACACATAAGAGGAATTATCAAATCCATGAGATAGAGTTGGCCTCTATCACATATGAACTTATGTGTTTGAAACATTATCCATTCTACTAGAAGTTTATGAAACACAATGATCATAAAATTCATAGTCTATATCATTGATCATATGTATTTTTAACTTATTTGGTGAGGATGGGTGGAGTACCATTAGGAATTTAATTTCAATCTTTCATATACAAATGGTTAAGTAATTTGATTCAAAAACACTCATTTGGATGTTTTTTCCAAGGATTTTAAAGAATCCAATGACGAATATAATCTCATGAGCCTTTTTTAGTGATGAACCTTTAGGTAATGGAGGATAATGATATTTTTTTCTATGTTAATATATAATTAGAGATTTTTCCTCTTGATGTCATTTCTCAATGGCTACCAAAATATAAATAATTTCAGTGTAACAAGATATCTATATATGGCAGGGCAGACTCCAGTGAGAGTCTCTATCTCTGATAGGAATACATTTATTTATGAACTAGTGAATGGTTTTGTAATTTATTATGTGGTAAGGGATGGATTAATTCCATCTATATCAGTGGATAATTCATCTTGGTTCCTAAAAAACTCATTATAATATAATTCAAACATAATGGTTTTTTTGATAATATAGGATATAATTTTTTTTTTCTTAGTGTTACTTCGATTAATAGAATTAGGATGAACATCAGAGGACATCTGATTTTATCTACCCATTTATATTCGTATATGGAAATCGGATGAGATACCTATAGATTTCATTACCATATTTCATTGTACCCCTAGAGGGAAATAATTTATCTGGTGTTTCATCAATCTGATGATGAAATCAGCGCAATTTTTTTTTCAAATACTACATAAAGGTGGAGGATCTTAGGAAGATACACATGCAGAATATTATGACACAACATAGAGTGAACTCTTCCATTATATTTTATTGATATCCTTGATATAATTCTTGATCTTATATATTCCTTCATGATTATATGGGACCCTACATAAATTAATCTAAACATACCATCCATAAAGGTATTATATTTTTGTGGTTTATGGAATACCCTCCTAATGTTGGTCTAATTTTGATATCATATTATTTTTAAATCCTCTTTAGATGGATCCATTGAAATATTTACATAGTCCACCATTTTTTCACCTATCCATTGAGATGAGGTTGGTGAAGCCTCCTTGGTGGGACAATGTCTTGTCTAGGAGAAAACCAGGAAGATCCCGAATTTGCAATAGTTTATGTCAGTGAACTAGAGTTATTATAAGTACTCTAATAATAATTTTCACCATACGATTGAATTATTTGGGGGATAATATTTAATCATAAAATATATATGCTTTATTAGGTCAAGGATAGTTATGGATGTACTAAATTATTTCCCCAATACATGTAATAAAATTTGAGATCGTTATGATTGTTTAGAAGGTTTCTAAATAATTGGACTTCCACCTTAGTTTATGATTACTATTTTTATACTTCTCAATTAAAGTGTTATTGCTCTGATCATTCCTATATTCTAAACTAAGATGATGTTGAGTTTTATTTGTATGTTTCGATGATTGAGAAATTGGTTTGGATAATTGACTCCCAAGATAAGATACTATAGGGGAAATCTATTTGACTTGTTTGAGTATCATGCCAACATGGGTGTTATTTTCATGATATGTGGGAACAAGAACCCCTTATAAAGAAGAAATTACCTCCCATAAAATTAGATAAATATTTGAGATGATGTTTTATGGGTAAAAATTGGTATAGTGGGGAGGATAGTATCACCCACTAGGTCACTTATAGAATTCTATTTAAATTGTTTACAGCTATTTTGAATCCCACTCATTTATATATTTCTATATTTTGGATATATTTAATAATAATTCAAATTATATTCCTTGTGTCATTGAGATATCTAATCCTTTGTAAAAGTAGTGTTCCATTCAGTGGCCCCCCTTTTACCATTTTTGTATTTGAGGTGGAGTTGTCTTAGGATTTCTTTATCCTTGATATAGTGATTTTCAACCCAGTATTTAAGATGGATTGAATTATAAAGTTCTAATATCATATTGTATTTTATCAATGAGGGGAGTCGTTTTACCCCAATTAAAGTGATAATATATTTCAAGGTGAATGGGATCAGTAATCCGACAAGGATACACCAATCCTTACAGAAGTTAGCAATCTCATAATCATAAGGATCATGAGGCAAGAAATATTACTCTTAGAATATTTTATAAAAAATAATGGAAATAAAAGAGGATTTACATGGGGGGTTTAAAGAGATAAGTGTATACCTCACCACATGACTCCACATCTACCAACTCACTAAAAAACTTGATCTCAAAAAGGACCACATTGAATTGACATCCTTAATAGCTATCTTGGAAAGAGCATCAGAAGCCTGATTTTCTTCTCAATAAACAAGTGTCACCGCAATATAGAGTTGATCCACAAGTCTAACACAATCAATCTAGGATGATAACATCTTCAATGGAACATTTCTTGAGTGACTCCTAATAATTTCAACCTCCAGATTTATGTCTCACCAGGATTATACATTAGGTATCAAATTTGTTTCTATGTTCTAATGAAGGAATTTATAGTAGTGAATTACCTTCAATATACAATGAATTTTTAGAGGTGACCCTAAATGATCTCTGAGGTTAACCTCCTAAGTGGGAATTGATTTATCTATTGATTTTATTATTATGATGAAAATAATTACATTTCAATCACATCACATGGAACAATCTGAATTGAAAGGAATTAGAAATTTGACTAGATGAATTAGAGGCTAAGAGATTCATTCCACCCAACATATCTCTTTGAACCTCTTCAGTTTTTTCGAAACATATGGATGTGACTCTCTGGTTGTGAATTGGTTACAATAAATTAATTAGGGTCACTACCAATAATTAATATCTCTTACTTCTCATCAATGACCTATTTGATTTGTTGAAGGGGGAATGGTGGTTCTCATAGATTGATTTTATTTTAATGATATTACCAGATATGTGTGGGAGAATTAGATATTCCTAAGACTAGTTTACAAGAAAGGTATATCGATTTTAAATATCTTTGGATGCCCTTATGATTATCAAATTTACCTGTATCATTTTCGGATTGGATGAACTGAATATTTCATTGATACCTCAATTCCATTATAGTGTGGTTTTTGGATGATATTTCGGTATATTCTTAGACATTAGAATATAATGAGTGGTATTTGAGTATTTATTTGGGAACCCTTTATGAGAAATTTCACTATGAAATGATATCAAAATGTTGTTTTTAGATCATGTATGTTACATTCATGGTTCAGGTGATTTTGGAATAGTGAATTTTGGTTAATCATAATATTTTAAATGGAATTATATCTTTGGTGGATCTAAACAATTTCTTCAAGATAAAAAGATTCATGGGATTAACGTGTTACTAGTGGTGATTCATAGGGGATTTATTCAAGGATGTATATTCAATGACCTGAAAGTAATTGAATTATTTATGGATTTTAGAATTTTAAGACTTATTTTAATAGATAATATTATATTTGAAAATATCCATAGTTTAGACTTTTCTAGAGGCTGTCTAGGGCTACATTGAATTCTATGATGAAACAATTTTTGGTCTTGGTTTTTTTACTCATATAGGTTGATCATGTGGTAGATTATGTTACAAAAACATCAAACTACATGAGGGAAATTATCCCAACTGTGACCTAGAGTTCCAAGCTATCACACAAGTTCCTAAGTTTTGGAATCATTATTTATTTAGTGAGGAGTTTATAGTATTGAATGATCATAAAGTGTAGAGTAATATCTTTCCATAAAATAAGTTGAACCATAGGCATAAGCGATGAGTGTATTATATTTAGACATTTGATTTTGATATTTATTTTGTGACTGGTAATGTGAATTATTTCATCGATGATTAAAGTAAGAAATTTTCATCCCAGGATTTTAAGGACTCCAGAGAAGAATGATATCTCATAAGCCTTTTTGCACTGCTTCACTTATAGGTAAAGCATGAGAAGGATTAGTTGTTCCTTGATAATATATAAGTTATATATTATCTAGTTGAACTTATATCTCATCAAAAACTAAATGATGATGTTTTTTAGTGTAATAAGAGATCTATATATTGTGGGGAGACAACTAGAAAGTGGTCTCTATCAACATGGGGAATCTTTTTCTTCCTGATGTGGTATAAGATTCTTACAGCTATAAGGAGGGTAATGATATAGAAGTACCATTAATCTTATTGGGAAAATAATCCCAGTTAGATCAAAATGTATTATGATATGAGAATTTAGTATTGGTGTCTTGGAATGAGATGGTATATTGGTAAATTTATATCTCAATGCTACACTTGTTAGCAGTTTATGGCTAAACTGAAGAGGCCATCTAATTTTATCAATCCCCTTCCCATACATACATGAAAATGGTATGATATATTTATTTATTTTATTATTATATTAACTTGTACCCATAGAGGGTGGACACTAACTAGGTTTTCATAGATTGGCTAATGATATTAGCCCATATAATTCTAAATAAAGATAACACAAGGAAGAGGATATTAAAATCTATATATTCATTACATCATGAGGATACATGAAGTTCCCTCTTCTATTAATTCGGATAGAGATCCTTTAATTACTTATAGATTTTATAGTAAAAACCATGAGGTATTATGACCCTAGAGAAAACTAATAACAAATTACTATCTAGACCTAGATGAAAAATTGAGTGGGTATTCAAATTTTTTAACTTATGTTTCATTATTGTGTATTATATTTTGGTGGTTTTTGGGATAACCAATTTGAACTTGTAAAATATAAATATATTAATACATTTCAATATTCGATTCATATGGATCCATTTTGTGCTTTATATGGTTGACTATGTTATTCCCCTCTCTATTGGGCTTAGGTTGCTGAAGCCTCCACAGTGGGACCAATTATTGTCTTGGAGACAGTTAATAAGTTTCATAATACCCAAAAGCATAAGTAAAAAGACCAAATCAATTATAAGACTTATTATTTAAATTTTTATTTTCAATTATATTTATTTGTTTTTGACATAGGATCTTAAAAAATATCTCATATATTAGGTCATTGATGGTTGGTGAAGTAAGGAAAACATTACAAAAGATATGTGGGAATATTTTAGATCCCAAATATGGTTGTGAAATTTATTACCTATTATATTTGATTTTTTATTTACTATTTCATGATGGATTCTATGATTCTCAATTAATTTCGTACCACCATGATCTTTCCCATATGCTGAACTGGGAAGAAAATTAGTTGGAATTGGGTTTGTTGGTTATTGATCAATCATTCTAGATAAATATCTCCCATTAATAGAAAATATGAGGGAAATATATTCAACTTGTTTGAGTATTATGAAAACATGGGATAGATTCACATGAGACATGGGAATGAAAACCCCTTATTGGGTAGAAACCAACTCATCTATTATTAAATAAATATTTGAGATGACTTTTTAGGGAAGAAATTTTCATGATGGGGGGGATTATAACACCCACAAAGTCAATGAAATATATTTCAAATGTTTATTTAATTTAATAATCATAAAATTTGATAACTTTTTTGTTTTTTACTTGTCTTCATGTGATTTGAATGGTTTTTTGTTAGAATAGTAGAACCATCAAATCATGACCAAGGATAATCATATTATGATAATACTTTCCCCTAGGTATGTAGTTATGAATTGTAGATTAATTATGCTATGATTCTAAGGTTTCACCATGACACAACCATGGGTAGTGTCACCTAGATTGGGGTAGGGTCTTTGTTCTACCACACGACCTTATAAAATGATACCATTTTGAGGGTTGGGGTCATTACACCATGACAAAACCCTGAATAGAAACACCTAATCTAGGGGGATACCCAATTACATGGTGTTTGTGTCATTATATAATGCAACCCGTAGGTAGTGGAACTCATTCAGGTAGAAAAGGTCATCCTATAAGGACATAAAAATGATTCACAATTATGAAGTATTCCTTGATTATAAAAAATTGAAAATTAATTTTCTAAAATACCCCTACATGATTTATTACACCTATATTACATAAACTATCTATTTTTAGAATCTCTATGACCCCTCATAAGAAGAAAATCCTTCCCTTTCCACCTTTACTCATTTCTTGTGGTTCTAATTATCTTGAATCATTGATTGGTTCTCAATTAAGTGCATCCTACCTTCATTCCCACATATATTCTCCATTTATTTTTGGTTTCCCTCTTCTCGTATGGCTATAAGAACCTAGATTTTTTCTGATTGATTATCATGGGTAAGATTTTTTTTGTTTATGGATCATACTTTCCTTTTTATAGTTTCTTATCCCTTAAATAGTGGATTAAAACCAGTGGAATGAATTTAGGACTAATTATGGTATGCATCTCTATGTACACACTTTTTTATTTGATATTGAAAATATAATTTAAAGTGTTGTAATTGTATAATTTTTTTTACTTCAAGGATAATTTAAATTTAAAGTGATGGTTTATACTATTCATGTATTTTGATGATTAAATTTGTTTCAAAATCATGTTCCAACTGAAAATATGTTTTTTCTATAATCTGAATGATTATATTCTTTTGAAAATTTGTATTTAAAATTGGTTATTCATTATAGGAAGATTGAGATCTTGATTAGGGGTAATAAATCCATTGATAAAGATCATTTCCTAAAGTTTTTTATGTCTCCCTAACTGGATGAGTAATATATTTAGCTCTGATTCAACTACAGGAAATATATTATATATGGTAGTTTGATCATCCTCATACTGGTTGGGTGAAATTCCCTAATTAGTAAAGTAAAATAGTTAGGGGGCCTTAAACATACAAACCATAGGTCATTTTTACCATGTATCTTCATTAAAAATTGTTTTCTATTTCATTTATTTATATAATTTTTTATGTTAAAGATATATACGATGTTAGTTCAGTGATTTAAAAACTTTTAAAAGTTATTTTTCATGCAATTGTTTTTAAAATAGTATTAGTTGGTTTTTCTGGAAAATATTTTCATAAAACAATTGGTGGGATCCTACTGAGCTTATTATGAAGACACCCTATATATACACAATGGGTGTATGTAATACTTTTTTTTGATGTTGGAATGGTCAAGGTACCACTTCATGGTTGGGGGTATTCAATCTAGATTACAAAGGTATTGTAGAGGTGAATTGGTGGGGATGAACCATTATGTTACATGGGGATTATAGTAGAATATTTTGTTTATATTAGGATTTGCTTGAAGAATGTTTATACTATTTTGGTATGGACTATTCGTGTTCCCATAACATCCATTTAAATTATTGTTATTTCTAATGTATTTTATATTTTAGATTGATATTGGCATGTAATGGCTATGTTTTCTATTTCTTTATTATATGTTATTCCACATTGTTGATATGTTTATTATTTTTAGTGTATATTGGGAACACGACCCCTCAATGTATGGTGAGGTCATGATGATTTCATTGTTAATACCCATTATTTAAACTATTTATTGGTACCATTCCCCAATGATAATTTTTGAATATCATGAACTAATTGCATGCTTGTGGGGATCGAGAACACCCATCAGGCCTTGTTTCGGACTGACTTGTGTGCCTGAGTTATAGTAAGCCTAGGTTAGTTCATGATAATTAGTTTCATCATATTTTTGGATGGTTTATAGATATTTTTAATCCCTTTTTGAATTACTTTACCTTTTTTGTTTTCTCATATTACATAGCTATGATTCACACCTATTTATTTCGGACATCGAACATGAGTAATAAATAGTGAATTAGAACCTTTGAACAATGAAAAATGGTTATCCTTTATCCTGAGCATCTTATTTAAACTCAACCTCCAATGAAAACCAATATTATAAACCATCTATCCTGGACTCTAACTCTAATCCATTGATCTATAGTATAGAACCTCGTGATCATAATACTAAGATTATTTCATTTCCAAATATTATCTTAACCTTTACAATGAAAAAACATAATATTGTAATAATAAAAAACAATTGACGATATAGATCCATAAAATCCCCATTTTCATAGTTTTAAATTCACTATAACAAGACGAGTATGAACCAAGATCACTATCATCACCAAAACCTTAAATCAGGATCTATAAACCTCCATTTTTTGAACAATATATTACAAGGATCTTGAGAAATAATAAAAGACCATAGAGAATCAAATTACTATCATATATTTTCATTAAGAACGAAGAGGTATACCATTCGATGAACTCTCTTTTTATGAATAAAATTTAGAGACAAAAGTATGAATTCATAACCTTTCAACAAACCCGTCTCATATAATGACAAAGAGATTGAATGGGTGAGGATTTTATTTTCATAAAATCTAATGAATTTGAATCAAAGGCTGACATGGGAGATAACATGCTCATATAAGTTTGTAGATTCATGTCTCCCCATGTGTATAGATATTATGGATTGAAACCCTAATTCCAGAAAAGTAATAGTGCACATGGACTAACCTAGTATTTATCTCCCATATAATTGTATCAACAAAAGTATATGCATTAAATAGAATTATATTTATTATGTTTTTAATATTTATGAAATAATAATATAATATATAACATATCCTTATGAAACGTCACATAACTATGATTATTATTACTTAAACATACTTTTAGTAATTATAAATGGCATTGAATATTTAATGTCTTTAAATACAATTATTATTATAAAATCAGAAAATATTTCTATAGAAAAGTAAAACATATATACACCTCTATTAAAATTCAAAGATACCAAAACTATATTTATTTAGAATTTACAATACATATGTTTTTCATTATTAAAATAACACGAAAGACCAAATTATTAGTAGTCATGAGAAAAAACTTATTTATGAAATTGGGATTAAATCATAGGATACAATTTCAAATGAGGGAACATACTATGTAAATTTAATAGAAACTATATAAAAATATCATGATTTACTAGCTAGAATATATGTTATCTCAGGATACATAATAAATACTAGTTTTATAATTATTCCATATATTTAAGATAAATTCACTACCTATGATAACTGACTAGATATATTATTCAATAAATGGTGTATTAATGAACCAAAATGGTTCTATGTTAGTACCATTAAAACGAGAGTTAGGATGAGTTTTTTAATTGTGTATAGATTTTTTGTATCACACCATGAGTCAATTTTAAACATTGTTTTAGGTATTGAGGAGGTTTCATGATGTCTTATGGGTTATGAAACACTGTTTAGGATACAATGTAGACTCATTGGTGTAACATTCTATGATTTTAGTATGTATTTAAATTCAAATAAATATAATGTGTTTGATGAAGTTTGATATATAAAAAAAATAATTAAATAATAAATGACTTATTTTATAATTGTATAATGTTAAAAAAATAACTAAATTATAATATAACTAAATTAAATAATAGTAAAATTTATAAAGGAATAAAAACATAACTAAATTAAAATACTAAAAATTGAAATTATCATCATCGTGAACAACCATGAAGATCATAGTGCTAATGATAACTATAAAAATAATATATTACATTATAAATATGATAAATATCTTGAAAAATAAATGTGAAAATAATGAATTATTTTATAAATTTATGTAATATTATATATAGGAATCCAATATGGTCGTTATATATATGGATGACGAAAAAATAGCTTTTTTATAAATTTTGTCACTGAATATGTCATTTTCAAATATATTCATATCTAATAAAAAAATTTGAGTTATTTAATTGTTATTAAAAAATTATAACAATATAATTCTCATTTCATAAATAATTCTGTTATTAAATAAAAGGTTAATAATAAATTACTTTGTTTTATTTTAATAATATGTATTTTTAATTGTTAAAAATTATTATTATTATTATTATAGAATTATTTTATGTGTTTATAAAATTAAAAAAATGTCTCTACTATATTTGATTGATAAAAACGAATAGATATAAGTTAAGTAATTAATATTAATGGGATGTTATTATAACAATATAATTTAAAAAAAGTAATATTTTTCAATGAATTTTTTTTCTATGTATTGTTTATTTGTATCATAGTAAATGAAATTAAACCTTTTAAATTATTTATCTAATAAAATATGATTTTTCAATTTCAATAAAATAGATTAATACCGATTTAATATGAAATTTAAATGAAATATGATGATGAACACTTAATATTTTAAAATTATATTTTTCTATATTTATATGATTTCATTTAAAATATAGAATTTATATATTTATAATTTTAATTAATTATTAATTTCTAATTATTATTCATAATTGAGGAAATTGGGTCAATTTAATTTTTTAAAGAAAATTCATCTATGTAAAAATTGAGTTATCACGATTCCTGTAAAATAAGGTAAAAGTGTTAAACTAAGGGAAGAATCCTAAAATATCCTAACTTTTAATTTTTTTGGAATATGGTATTTATAAATCATATCCTTAAATTTTTCACTTTCGAAGAAGTTTTCCTGTAAATTGATAACCTTACACTATAGGTATTGAGTATATACAGTAATTCTAGTAAAAAATCACATATAAAAGACCCATCCAATACCCATTCCGAACAACTATTTGACTTTGGTTATCCCTTGAATACCTTCCAAAATTCCCTATCATAATTTTTAATACACTTTTAGTATATTGCAGTTCAATAAAGTGGTGTAAATCCTTATTTTTGAATGAACCCATTTAGAGATGGAGTCAAATCATCCAAGTAAGAATCTAGTTTTTCTATAAATGTTGAAATTAACATCTATTATTTTATGTTTATAAATATAATTATCCACTATAATGATGTTATATTAGCATCATTTAAAAAAAAGTATATTACCATTATATAACTCTATAATCTAAATGATTCATTAGTATAACATTTTCTTGTTTTGGTTGGTACAACCACCAACATGAAAAATTCCATACCAACAAAATTATTTTTAACATGAATGGGTATAACAGCCTTCATATTTTGTATATATGATATTAAAGATTAATTTGTTTAATGAATATGGTTCTAAAATTGTGACACAAAAATTAATTCTCATTATAAAGTAACTTATTGTTTTCAGAAAATTATCCAAAACATGTTCATAAAGGTTTCAATTATCAAAAACCATACCTATATATTGTATCTAATGAACAAGGTAATTCATAAATAATTAAAAAATGATTCCAATCCCATGAATTAGATATAAATTATGAAATTTTTATCAAATAACAAGGATCAACATCACCATTACAAAATTTGAATGAAATAATCAAAGCTACTAACATCCCATGATGAAAATAAAAAATAAGTGACTAACATATATGTAATAAACGAATATAATTTAGAGTGTAAAAGTTAATAAATATGATTATGTTTTTGAAATAATTTATTAATATGGTTATCTTTATAATTTTTGAGGATAGATCCCCTTCCTGGAATATCAGAGTAAAGTTAAGGGTTTCTTTTATGATTTCACATTAAAATCAAGATTTTTCATGTCTAAATTTCCATCAAGGAATATTATTTATCTAAAAAACCAAGCTATTTTATTCTATAACAGTAATTTGTTGGGTTTTATATGGCGCTTTACCATTTCAACCCCATTAGTTTATAATTCAATTGAAATTATGATTGTATGTTGACCCGTCCGTATCACTTATTTTTAATCATAAATATTTATAATTCATGTTGTTGTATTTCATATGATTTTAGGGATTTCATTATCCATAAATATATGATTTATTATGATAATTTCTTATTTAATATGAATTTATTTAAATATTTTTGAAAGGAGTCATTTTTAAAATAATTTATATGATCACTTTCCCCCTATGAGTTTTATTCTATTATATTTACAAATATTATATTAGAAGTTTTCATGGTTCTTGATATTAATTTTTTAATTTATTTCACATTATTTTTTTAAAACCATTGATCTATAAGTTATTTTTAAAAAATTCAGTAAAATTTAAATAGATATTTACTTTTATTACCACAAATTTTCTTACGGTTATTCTAATTTGATTTTCATATATGTAAAAATAATTTAATTTTTTTTTCTTCACTGCATGTGTGATCTATTATTACAATATAAATTCTTTCTTTGGATGTATTATGATAATTTATTGTCGAAATATTTAGAAAACCATTCTTTTCTCATGTGTTAATTAATCTATGATGGAATTTTGAATATTTTATGTCTAATATGGTGACCATATGTATGGATTTAAATTATTTTATTATTGGGTAAAAAATTATATAGATCTATAATGAATTAGAAAAAGATTTATATCTCATGACATAATATGTACATGACTATTAAATTTAACCAAATAACTATGTTTATGAGAATGGAGAGTGAACCCAATCCACTATGATATGGGATTATTTCCATTATGTGATGATGGACTTGGTAGTGACTCTTGAAATAAAACAATTGTTTCAATATTTATGCATATTCCATTTTCTTATTCCACATTTATATATTATTCCACATTCCTATGTTATTCATCCATGGATTCTGATAATCTTCTCATGATTTCAAATTAACATACCTTATTTTACATGCTATATCGAATGCCTAATATCCCGATTCATGATTTAGGATCCATTTTTTATTGGGTATGATTTTTTATGTTATGTTCATATACATTTGTTAAGTTATATCACCTATATGATCTACTTATGTTCACTTGTGATCTTTGATTTATATATCTTATGTTCACCCATTATTAAATGATTGAGGTCACCCACTGTTTTTTTCATTCCCTATAAAAAAATTTGTGTTATTATATATGATATGTTTTAAAGGGTATCATGTGTGATAATTTTTTATGGGATATTTTGAACAATGTTTTTTAAAATATGTTTCTTATCGGTCTAATCTCTAAATAAATAAGTGATTTGTTTTGATGTCTAATCTCCTCTAAATGGTACCTCATGTTTGGGCTCTATGTGTCCCTAAAAAATATTTTTTAATATAAGTTTTATTTTGAATCAACTAATAAAATATCAAGACACTAAAACTTTATGTTCTACGGTGTAATTACTTGTGATATGTAATCAATATTCATATGAAATTATTTAATATTTATATATTTTATGGTGGGGTTTTATTAGTTGGTATTAGAGTTTTATTTAGATAATTTTAGGTATTATTTTACCAAGAATAAGTGTATATAACTTATAATAACATAGGTTAAACCAAATGTTATATGGGATGAACTTAAAATGTAATAGGTTAAAAAGAATGTATTATCATTGATTAATTTTTACGATTGATTTTCATTACCATATAACTTTTTTAATGTAGATATTGTCACTTAACTCACATGATAAAAATTTTGGTTTAGTTTGGGATTCTTTTACTATTAATTCATATCACTATTGATTAGATATCAAATTATCAATGAAAATTACTAGTGGTATGACGTTCTTATCCCAAGTCTATAATTTTTCTTCTATAAAAGAATTTGGGAATGTGATCCTTGTAAATATTATAATTCACCCTTCAGTCAAATTTTATGTGATTTTGGGAATGTATTTCATCTCCCTACATAGAACCCATAATAATTTCTCAAATAGGGAAATCAGTCTTCATATCACAATTCAATTCATTAATGTCTATTAGTGCCAGAACAAGTATAAAAATCCTATGGATGTTACATCCCTTTAATGGACCTTGTTTCCTAATAATTTAGGATATTTGGATGAAATGGATTGGAAATAAATCATTATTAAAAATATGAATATTTTTAAAGAATATGTTGATCTATTCCCAAAAGAGTTCACTATTTTTCACCCAAATCTTGAGGTAATGATTCTAATTTAATTTATACCTCATTATATACCTTTATCAAAGACTCTATATTTAATAACACCTATTGAATTGGAGGTATTAAAGAACAAACTATAAGATATTATGTATAGGGATTTTGTAATATCTAGTAATTCACCATGGAGAATACCAGTCCTCTTTGTTTAGAATAAATATAAATTAATATGTATTTTCATTAATTATCATGAACTTTTCAAGTTCATGATCTAGAGAAAGAATCATATACCCCATATTGAAATCTTATTAAATTAACTATGATGGGATTATTACTTATACATGATTGAAATTTGATCAAAATATAATTAATTAATTTTTAAAAGAGAGTATATATCCACGAAAACCTTCTGTACAAGATACAAATACTATTTATTCTTAGAGATTAATTTTCAAACCATTAAATTTACCTATTATATTCATGGATATTATTAATAAACTCTGTAGAGATTATGAAAATAAATTTTTGGTAGTATTGTTATATGATATTCTCAAATATACTAAAGGAAAAATATGATAATAAAGATAAATTTAGGAATTTTTTTATGACCATTAGGAAGGAAAAGCAATATTCCAAATTTAGCAAGTGTGAATTCATTATATAAAACGTATCACTTTTAACTGATGTAATCACAATCTATGACAAAT
This sequence comes from Viscum album, assembly GCA_963277665.1. Lineage (NCBI taxonomy): Eukaryota > Viridiplantae > Streptophyta > Magnoliopsida > Santalales > Viscaceae > Viscum > Viscum album. The sequence continues at coordinate 281,099,604 of OY728127.1, forward strand.
ATATAGATCCGTAAAAGTAATATGTTACTGATGAATGACTTAGAAAAATCCCTTTAATAGAAATATATAGTTTTCTTGGAATGAATGGATAGTATCGATGCATCATGAGAAATTTCTCATGATTACCAAATTCACCAAGAAAGTTAACATGGAAGGAAGTCTGGTTCCAATAAAGAGTTGAAATGAAGATATTTTCAAGTGGATTAATAGAATCTTGGTCACTACACCTATTCTCTTGCTTAATTATAGTTTAACATGATTTTTAATATACAATGATACACCAAATAGGGTATTGGTATGTTTCTTTAGGGAAAATGAAATGGTGGTGGCTTATTCATCCCATCAATTAATGGTTCATGAGATAATATCCACAAGAAGTATTTGGAGCATAAAATTGTAAAATTTGCATCAAAAAATTGGTGGAATTATATCTATGATGAAAAGTGTAAAATATATATTGATCATAAGATCTTAAAGTATATATTCACATTTAATGAATCAAACATGTGCAAAATAGTCGGTTATAGATGATCAAGAACTATGACTGCTCAATAAATTACCACTATGGAAAGGGAAAAAAGGCTAATTATGCTTTAAGTCAAAAGGATAATTCAACCATATAAATGATTTCGATTTAAATAATCATTATACTAATGAATTTTTGAAGGATATAACTGGTAATCATAAGGTAAGGTAATAACTCCTATATTTTGTAATTGACAACTCAACCATGAATCGATTTGATGATCAAGGTGGTGTAAAAGGAGGATATGGATATATATTACTAGGTATGGAATATTCACGAGTTCATACATAGCATTTATGAAATTATAGGTGTTTTTGGATGATTCACATAAACCATCATTCATAATCCATAATGCAATAAAATTTATGTGTAGAGATATGATGGATATTTTTGGGTGGTACAACATGATGTGGGAGATTATAAAGTATCTATCATAATTCTTCATATTCTAAAAAGTTAAGGAATAATGATACAATTATAATGTGATAATGAATCCATTATGTATACTAATATGTATATGAGATAACATCACCATGGATTGTGTTAGAGGTATTTATAATACTTTTAAAGGCTATACAACCATTTATATTGTACTTAAGTTCCTAATGATTTCAGAAATTTCAGTTCTATTTTAGAATATTTATCTCTCGATAAACATGAAATGATATACATAAAATTCATGGAAATGCTTCATATAGTGAAAATCTCAATTTTATTTTACTGAGATCTTGCGCTTACCATAAGGTTTCATAGAAGTCTCTAATAATTATAAGATATAGAGTTGATATTTATTACCTCTTATCATTCTCACAATGATTTTAAATATAAAAATACCTTTCAAATTATGGAGGATATAATTATATGTTGCATTATTGATTTATATAGAGGTTGGGATCAAAACCTTCCCATGGTAAAAGGATCATATAAAAATAATTTCTATTATATTATTCAAATGAAAACATATTTGTATGAGGAGTGATGTTGAACTACAACATTTTGAGATGGAGTTGGATAGATTAAGATCCCAGGCAATGATATTTCTCTAGAATTTTTAAAAAAGATTCAATGCATTCAGTGACACATTAAAAAAAATTAAAAAAAAATTATATATAAAATCATCTATGATCTATGGAGTTTGATGTTCGAGATAATGAATTTATTTTAATATCACCATGGAATAGGGTTATTAGATTTAGTATTAATGGAAAATGGATACCTAGATATATTTCACCCAACAAAATACTCTATTATGTGGGGGATAACATATAATATCCTTTCAATTCAGCTAAACCTCTCATAATCACCCAATGTAATGCATATATATCTTTTGAGTATGTATATAGATTCCTAAGATAAATATACAAAAAAATACATTTATATTGTGTTGTAGTTAATTCACCCTATTAATTGGCACAAAACCTGATGTAAAATAATATTTAGTTCTTGGAGATTAGCTACATAGACATCTAAATCAATATTATTATCTCCATAAATGAACACAAATATACTGTCCATGAGATATACTCATCTTCATAACATGGGTAATGTGGAAACATAAGAATTGAGTGAGCTCAAATAGCTGGTAAAGGAAATATTATCAACCTTTTATGAGGTGTAAGATCATGATAATACAATAAGACATGGGAAGGTGAGAAGTTTCTTATTAAAAATAGCATGGAATAATAAGATCATTCCATAAGTCATGATATAAGAACATGTATTAACTATTTAAAAAAATACCATGGAAATAATGTTAATAATCATAAAAAATTAAACTTGATTCACAAAACATGAGCATAGGGACAAGGTTATGACGTAAGAGTTTGGTATAAAAATAAATGTAGAAACCAAAATTCAAGGATACCCACCAAGAAATTCGTCACATCATAGGATTAGCTAACCATCCAGGTACCTTTATGGGATTGGAATAATATTATCGTATACCCTGGGGATTTGGATAAAACCTTATATATACCGCCATTTTCTATGATTAAATAATCCCATGAAAACTTTTGGATTGAGATAAAGTCTATCACGTTCCCTTAGTCTTAGGATAAATTATTCCATGAAGCATTTATCTTGAGATAAATACTTCCACAATCCCTTTTAGATGAGATAAATTATCTCATGTACCCTTAGGAGATTATGAAGAAAAAACATAAACCAATGCAATAGATTATGATATAGGAACTGAACCATCATAGTCCATAAATAAAATACCTTGTAAAAATTAGTCATAATCAAATATTATTGATCCCATGTAAAATGAATGAATTTCATTGACAATTTGAAATGTATAAAAAAAATATTATTAAAAGATCATTGAATTTTAAAAAAACCATCTTTCAAAATGAATCAAATAATAATAAAATAATAAGATGACGAAGACATTACTTCATGAGAGATAATCCATGGAGGAGAAATAAAATTGATAACATAGAATCATTCACAAAAACATTTATTATATTGAAGCATAAACTACTTTCAAAAATAAAAATTTATAATGGAAAATGGAAGAATCATGAACAAAATTTAATTTAATGAGTTATAAATAAATGATAATTGAAAATAAATATAGGTTTTATAAAGTTTAAGTGCGAATTCTATGAAAATTTTTAAATTTAAATCAATATTTAGTAGTGGATACATGGAAAAGATGTTAATGTTTTAAGAAAGGGATGCGAAAATAAAAAGAAAATTTTTATTTTAAAAAGAGGATTTAACAATGAATCATTGAAAAATGAATAAATACTATCCAAATAAAATGTGGAGTGTATGATAACAATATTTATTTTGAAATGATGAGAAAAAAACATTAACATTTTCAAATAACCTTGTAAAAATATGACATTGTTAAAATGATGATGTACAATTTTCTCTAAAATCAATAAATATGAGTAAAATGATCGTTGGAGATTAAAAGAAATTGAGCTTCCATTAGGGGATGGAGATCATTGGTGGGCTGTAAAAACATGGATATGCAAGAAAATTTCATTAAATTAAATAGTAATTATTATTAACATATGTACATTTTAAAAAAACTAGAATCATAAATGAATAAAACTCTACTGTAAAACATTGTTTCCCCACAAACGAAGGCAGAAATAAAATATGGAATCATCATATAATAAAATTTATCAATACTAAAATATATTTTTCAATAATAGTGATTATGACCCAATAAAAGGTTTTGATTCATGATAACCCCTTATAAATTTGGGAGGGGGGGGGGTATTTATATAAAATTCTTGTGAAAGAGAGAGACTCAAAATAAACATCAATTACAATGAATAAAAGTCAATTCATAATATAATATCTCATATAGGAAGTATATACATCACATAAATGGAATTAGAATAATAATAAAAATATTATCTCAAAGAGAAAAAATTTATTCAAAAACCCAAATGACTATTAATTTTTGAATCAAAAAACCCATTGGAATCTTTAACATCAAATAGTTCCATAATTATCATTCATCAAATCATGGATTATTACAACATAAATTCATTCTAGGTATATACATCATAGAAATTTGAAATCGGTGCATAACATAAAACATGTCTCCATGAAAAAAAATTGAAATTAAATAGATACATTGTTTCCCTGATTAGTCAGTCACACTGTAACCTACTACCAAGAAAACATAAATGTAACGTTCAGGACCTGATTCACTCAATAGTACTAAACCCAGTTTATCAAATGACCTTAGTAATGACTACCCATATTCCATAGGATGACAGAATAGCATTGGGGATCTATGTTGGAATAGTGGGGAGGCTATACCATCATGATAAAAGTAGAAAACCAATGATAATAGAATAATAAATACTAATAGAATAATAATAAAAAATAGGGAAATGAAGATATCATACCAAATATAATAATACATCTTACCAAAAGTGGAATCATATTAAAAATGACGAGTATGTCATAGATCTATACAAATGGTAGCCATATATACAAACATGTATATCAAAAGAAAAAAGAGTAGAATTGATATCTCTAATAGAATCACAATCCAAGGCTCTATCCCACACACCAAGATCCCATTCATTAATAAATTAAGAATATATGAATTAGTGTTTTCACTTTTCCCTACCCAGATCCATGATGTAGGTTGTGTACAAAATGGAGGCCTGAGTATGGTGTGAGATATACTCAATAATCCACCACCAGTGATGTCTATATAAATCTAGTCCATTAAAAATAATGTAGTAGTGTGAAGATATAGATATAGGCATGTGAATAAAATATGTGAAACAAAAAACATGTTACACTCAGACTCCTCATGGTGTGACTAACATACCATATATACATTGACTCATGTTGATAATGTTTGTCAAAGGGGAATAGAAGAGTTTAGGATCTATAATGTATATCAAACATGTAATATTTTAATTTATCATAAAACAGAATCCAAAGTTAAACCAATTTATCCAAATAAAAATAATTGTAATATTGGATCAAGTAGGAATAAAGGAATCCCTAAATTTAAAAGGTCAACTATCTAACAACAAAAAAACATATGACTTAGATATACAGGCCTTATTGTAATCCAATGGGTGGACCCAAATAATTTCCCTAGAAAAGCGTCTAGATGATTCCATGGAGAATTTCTATAGGAAATCATGAGATTAAAATGGTCGGCGCCTATGGGAAGAATCTACATCACCTCCTATCCGAATACATCATATGAATCAATGGAATATTTATAAGGAATTCTAAACATATGAAGATGATTCAAGTTAATCATTAGTATTACACCAATAGATTTACAAATAAATAAAACATTAACCAAATTCCATGGGGGGTATATGAATTACAAACTAGACTAATGAGTCATTGTGCTATCCTCTAGGTGCCAGAAGAAGTCCCTCAGGAATCCAAATCTATCTAATGTATATCCACTCATATAATATTAAAAAATTCCATAGTAGAAATCTAATCCTATGAATTAATAAAATTACCATATCCATATGATATACATTATAATTCATTTATGTTAATCAATTGAAGTCTTTACCCTTTCATTCAAAAATGAAAGGGTGTTATAAAAGGTGTAATACCATTAATCATTTCATTTCAATTTAACATGGTCTATGGAAATAATTATTTACCTCTAATAAAGTGTTTATTTATCCATTTAAACTAATCAAATTCATTTAGGTAGTCAATGAAAACACCTCAATGGGTGCTTCAGAAATTAATATGTAATGGGGTAAAAATAAATATACATAGAACTCCTAAAGGGGTGGCTCCAGTTGAGGTCATTATCCTCCAATGATAATAAAATGGTCAACTATGGAATTTCAATTTCAAATTAAACAAATAATTTAAGTAAAATTAAATTTAGGAGAAAATAATGGGTGAAACCGGTCAACAACATGACATAATAAATTAAACTAGACTTGAAGAAAAAATCACATACCACCTACCTTATGAAATTATTTTAACCCTAGTCCAGTATAGGCTCTTGATTTTTTCTGAATTAGATGGAAATATAATAATTGAAAAATACCTCGAAAATAGGGAATTTTATTTTGCACAAATATTTCACCATAAATGGAGCGATGAACCATGAAAATAAGGTAATAGATCAAAGATCTTACTGAGAGTAATCCAAATTGAATTATGGAGCATGATTCATATGTTATATTAGTAAAATACCTCGAGGCATAGATTTTATGCATGAATTTGATTCAATGGAAGGGGGTGTTATACCTGAAAAATGAGATTGGATAAAGGGTGTGAAAATTGTAAGGGTTTAAAGGAAGAAACATCTATTCATCCAACATTAAGACAACACAAGGTTCGGCCTTAGGGTTGGACAAACCATGAACCAATCATGTGATAGCACTATCCAAAGGGGTCCACCACTTGAATGACTATCCCACATAGTATTCAAAAACTATTCTCTAACCATGTGGGGTAACTCACTAAGTACCTGTCCAATATGTGGTTATGATTCAGTATCACCCAAACTAAAATATTATACCTACCTTATAGATCCTTTGTTCTCCGATCAATGAAGCTTATAGGATTCTCCCCAAAGGATTCATATATCCCTTACTCAACCATATTGTCATCAAAGATGTGAGACACGTCTGAATAGTAACAATGTAGTTGAGAAACATTAAATACATAATTTATAACTCTGTATCTCTCCAAAAGTGCTATCCAATAAGAAACAAGTTAGAAACTCTAAAAAATCTCCAATGGTCCAACAAACTAGTGTGACGAGTTACCTTTCTTCTTAAACTATATATTTCCCAGTCTTGTAGATACTTGGAAGGAAACAAGATCTATGACCTTCAACTGTAGTGTTTTTCAAGTTCGATTGGAATTGGATATCTTTCTACATGGGGTTATACCCATTCTCTTTCTGATTAGCCGATCCTTCTCTAAAGTCTGTTGATCCATATGATGTGTATGTAGTGCTACCTCTCCTTCAACTAACCATTATAGAGGTGAATGAAATTGTCTACCATATATAGAATCATAAGGAAACATCTATATGATCACCTAAAATTTTTTATTATTGGAGAAATCAGGTAGGGGTATATTTTTTCCATGAACCTCAAAAATTGAAGACACAAACTCTAATAATTTTCTCAATCAACGGCGTTTTCAACTCTGACTGCACAACGGTCTAAGAGTGGAATTTTTTATTCAAAATAGTCTGTGTACCTAACAACCACTATAAAATATTTTATAAATGATAAGTGAAATGATCATCAATTTCCAATAAAATATTCTATGGATCTTCGTGTAGTCATATAATCTCTAAGACACATAGACTATTCAACTTATCCACATAAAAGGTCTCCATGATATCTAAAAAGTGATAGACCCCTATGAGCCTTTCAATGACCACACATAATGAATCATTGCCTTTAGTGGATTTTGGTTATCTATTCACAAATACAATGGTCACTTTATTCCATTTCTACTCGGGAATGGGAAATGGATATGGAATCATTGATGGCCACTAGTGTTCCACCTTTTTCTTTGGATAGGTGGAAGTCATATTAACAAATACAATTATCAACCTTTTCATACTATGCCTCTAATATGGGTGTTTTAGATCATGATACATATTTTTAATCCTAGAGTGTACCACACAAGTATAATCATGTGACTCTCACATCAATTCCTCCCTGATATCTATTGGAACCTTGATGTATCCATAGATGCACACAACCTTATCCACATCAATGATCTAGCCTGAAAACATGTCCCCCTAGAAACACTCCTCGTTTTGACTAGGCCCTAAAAATATTATAACTAACTCATAATAACTATTTAAATAAGTGAAGTGGTAATTTCCAAATATGTAAGTATAGTCTTACTGTGATTTTCAAGAACCACTATTTTAATATCAGAAAACATGGCCATCAACTGCCAATCAAAAAAACATGTTGAACTCCCTATGATTGAGAAATCCATATTATATAATCCACTACAATACGACATTTACTAGGCCTATATGTAAGCTTCAAATCAATGTACTATCGATATTAGACCCATCTTTATTTTTTGACTTTCATTCCACACTTTGTGAATATGTACCTGGGGATCTTATGTTCATTAAACAACAAAAAATACTCTCCCAGAAATTTATGACCCTATCAATGCAAAGTATTGAACTAAATATTATATATCAATGTCTTGTGTAGTGTAATTTCTGTCGTGTGTCCTCAACTAGAATGAATTGTATTCCAAAAATCGATCTTAATGCATCAAAAATGCTTCCTTCCCAAGGCATGATGTATTATAATAAACTTTATAGATTCTACCCAATTTTGGAAGAATAAAGATCAATGCTAAAGATAGTCTCTGTTTAATATTGGAAATGATTATCCCACTCATGGATGACCATAAAAACATAACACCCTCATTCCTTAAGCCTATGAGAGGTTCTACTTGGTGTGAAAACTCCAGAATAAAGTACCTGTAATAACCAGCGAACCAAATAAAACATCATATAACTAAAATTTTATTGGGTTTCTCACAATAGACCACAACTCACACCTTATATGGGTTAATGGACACTCCTATATCTGAAATTACGTTCCCACTAGATCTCACCTTATCAATCAAAAGTTATATTTTTTGAGCATAACAAATATATGGCAATATCATATAGTATTCAGTAGAGTCTCAAGATGTTTGATATAGTAATGTCAAGTATGATAATATACTATGATTTCATCCAAAAATAATAGTATAAATGTATCAAGATATTACTTGAAAACCCTATCCTTAAATCCTTGAATACATATGATGTGTTCATTAATAAAAATGGCATAACCTGATTAACATAAGGATCATAACTGCTATGAAATGCTATTTGAAATATGTCTACATATATAAATCATACCAGATGATATCCCATGTTAAAATAGATCATATAGAAAACCCTCACTCCCAAAATATATTCAAAGTGGTCTTCTATATAACTTAGTGGATACCGGTTCATATCTGTAAGCTGATTCAACCAATGGAAATCCATACAAATACATGAGGTTAATTTCCACCTTCTAGGGAAAAAGGATAGGTGACCCCAAAGGTGAAGTATTTGTCTGTATGAAACCATGATCTACCATGTTCTCTATCTACATATTGAGATCCTAAAAATAATTGTTATACATCCTATTTAGAGTAATGGATACATGTACTACTCCTAGAACTATCTTGATAATAAACTGTAACTGTATCTTAGGAGGTAGACCACAAAATTATTCAGGGAAAGACTACATAAAACGATGTACTTTGGATGGGAAATCATAATTATGTGTACCTTGATCATCTATATATAAGATAGTGATCTAGTATATCACACTACCAATCCCATGAGGCTCTGGTTTAGCTCTTATATCCTGGACATTCTATTCATGCTTTTGAAGATAACTACCACCCAGGGTGATGTAAACAGTATCCTGTGATGATAAAAGTACACATAATAATGATTAGAACTAACCAAATCATATAAATATTTGTATTGTGTACCATAATATTGGAGATAAGGATGTCCCATAGGAAATGATGGCCACCCATCTCAAGGGGGTATTTTTTATTGGCATATACTATCTGATCAATTTCCAAATGGATTATCAAGAATCATAACACCCAAAGACACTGAATCTCAACCCCAAGGATTTACATTATAGTGAAAGAGATAAAACAATGTTAATTACCAAGTTCAAGAAGTGTATATAGGAATCTATTGTCTATTATAATTGTAACTCGTACTATTGAATGCCCGACACCCATCTCCTCAGGTATTAGATTTACTACATATATATAGCATGATCCATGAATCTAATTTTCAACCTAAATCTAGTCCAATTTTCTGGAAATATGTATCACGAGTTTGGATTAATCAACCATGTCCACCTCCTCAACATGTACATCTAATTTTGTCTCACTTATACCCAAACACGAAGCTACAAATCCTTTCCAATAAGTTGGAGTTGGTGTAGAGACTCTTGCACTATGAGCCGATGGAAAGGTCCAAAAAAACCTCTAAATATTCCACAATATAGAAAATTCTTATAATTAAACTAGATCTCTATCAGACTAAGTATATATATGATCATTCATCCCACACTTATGGTATATAACAACACTACTAGTGTGGATACTCTAGCATCCATTTATCTGTTGAGAACCATCCAAATGACATTTCCAACCACTTTTCGAACTACTAACTTGCCTCATTACTAATATAATATTCCCTATACTATTGGTTCCCCTCAAATATCGCACAACAATAATGGATTTTTTTACAGTTCATGATATAATTGTCCAAAAGAAAAATTTTACCTAAGACCGAATGATATTCCTAATCCGATCCTCAAAATTTCGTGCTGTTCAAATTTCTGTAGTAGTGAAGGCAGGTGAAAAATGACAAATCTTAGGAATGTGTGATAAATAAACCATTTCTTACTGGGATCCTTATTCTATGTTTAGTTATTCTCAATCTCTATCATCTCTCAATGTCTCTAAAAAGAAATTTTCATTGAAGGAAACCTAAAAACTTGACCAAACCATATCCCAATGATGGTCTTCATACGTGATAACATCCAAAAAATAGTTGGTAAAATAATTAATCATATATTCAGTGATCTTGAACCTCATATCTGGAGTCATATCAAGATTCTCAAAGATAGAAAACATAAACTCTATCAATGTCAGAAGAGCCTGTCTACTGCCATTGCATGAAAATGCGGGAAAGTGGTAATAATGAAACTCTCATGTTAGCTCATCCACGGTTGGGGTAGGTCACATATATACCTATATAGTATAAATAAACCATAATAAAATAGTTTAAAATTTGGTTTTAGAACCTATTTCTGGTATAACTGGAGGGGACGTAGGTGGTACTACTGCAGACTAGGTCCCACCACTTCAAGATCATGTTTTTAACCACCTTCATAGTGTTCAACTTGAAGATGTTTTGGTGTAATATCGCTAAAAATTAAATTCTTATAGCTCAGATAATATTAGGAAATAATAGAATTTGAAAATATAAGAATAGGACTAGTACAAGACTTCCTATATAGTAGCCACAACCCACATCATACTATTAAAACATATATTGGTCTTCATATAATTCCAAGATGATTCGCTAGAGATACTACCTACTTCCCGCTACTATGTTTTGTTCTGGGCCAAATTCTCTATTTTCATATTAGTGGTTCTAGTATATAGTGTTTGAATATATAGTTATTGAGGAAAATACAAATTATGTTTTAGTTGATATCATTATTAAATTATTACACTTCCATTTATATTTAGAACTCATCAACTCTTAAATTAATCATTATATACATCCATCTGTTTATATATATATAAGTCAGGGTCATGTTATATGCATCCATCATTCCCATTTATAAACAGAAAATGGTATTGTAGGTAGCTATAACCATGAGTTTATAATGGTGTAATTTTATGGATCTTCATCCCCAATTCATAGTGACACACACTGTTTAAATTTAAAATAGTATAAATATAATTGAAACACAATAAAATTCCATCTCATGTGACAGACCATGACTCAAATATTCTATAATTGGGGATTTAAGATTCCATCATCAGTATATAAGGGAGAACACTGTTTAGGTAGATATATACACATTAATTATTACAACTATTTTATACCTACTAGATTTGTTTTCATAGTATGAAATTTTAATATAAAGGAACACGGAAAATTAAACCTAGGATTCATGAAGTATGTGAACATGAAATGAAATAATGCATGAATATAAAATATACACTTTCTTATAATGATTCATGTGACACTACCTCATTTCCATTTTTATGCAATGGTAAAAATAAATCCACATTTTTTATAAAATCAATGATCCTTGTTTCATCCAAAGTTGAAATTAGTACAACTATAATAGCCATAACTCAAATAATTTTTCCATGTAATAAAAAATTTGGATTTCACCTATACACTGGAAAAATACTCACACGAAATAGCTCATTACCAAATTAAAACACATCAGAGTCTTCGATCTAATAACCCAAACAACCAGACACAAGTAGAAAAAATCTAATTCCAATTTGTAATGTATCAAACCCACTTCACTCATATGTATCCAAACTCAGATGCTCAAATGACATGAAGCATAACTCCCCAATAATCGAGGCTACCGACTACCAGAAAGGTTCTAAGGGGTTAATACGGGTAGAGTATACCATCAAGACAAGAGTAACACAATGGTGACAATAAATGAATAAATAGAGGAACTATAATAATTACAAATTGACAAAAAAGGAAAATCATCCATATAATAGTAATATATCAAGATAAAATCAGAAACATATACAAAATGATGAGTATGTCATGGATCTATACAAGAGGAAGGAATATGAACATACATGTATATCAAATTAAAATACAAATAATGCTATCTCTAAGAGAATAATGAGATAAGTCACAGTCCTATGCTCTGAAGCTCTCATACTATAATAAATGAGATATCCAAGACTGGGTTGTTTAACTTATCCCTACTTGTATTTGTGATGTCTATCTAGGTAGAAAATGAAATCTTGGAGAGGGTGAGAGATATACATAGTAGGTCACCACCACCAACATCTATCCAAATATAGTAAATGAATTTAAAAATAGTAGTGTGAAGATACATATTAAGGTATTGGAATAAAATAAACGACATAAAAATAACTTCAATGGTGTAATCCTCATGGGATGCTCGACTGAGTATAATGTTTTTTTTTCACAAACTAGTAAATTATGAACAATGAACTTGACAGTGGTAAGTTTATATCATTATAACCAAGGATTACCCATTTAAGTAATCATAAAATTCTTCCCAAGGTGAAAACGTGGAATCCAATTAATAATAATAGTTATATAGGATCCTAGAGGAATTAAGGCATCCTTAACATTAGATGGTATGAAATCTTGAAAAAATAAACCCTGTGACATAGATATTGGGGCCTTAGTCTTATCCAATGGGTTCACCCAATTAATTACACTAAATAAGTTTCTATCCGGGTTTATTGAGCTTTTCCATAGTAAATCTAGGCCTAAGTATGATTGGGGCCCTAGGAAAGAATCCAAGGAACCTCCTGTCCGATGACATCTGCTGAATCCAAGGAGTGTATCTATGCCATTACAAATATTTAGATATAATTCAAGTGAATCATTAGTACTAGGTCGTTGTACTCCCATATAAATAATACATTGACTATATTCCAAGGTAGGTATCTCACATGGAATCTAACCCGATGAATTAGGGTGGCATCCTCTGAGTGCTTAAGGAATTTCATCAGGAATCCAAAGCCAGTTAAAGTATGACCACCCTTATCAAAATATAAATTTTCATAGTAGAAATAGGCACAATAAAAAATTGATAAGTCCAATTGATAAAAATTACAATTCATTCGCTTTAATCAATTAAAATCTTTACCTTTTCATTAAATTATGACAAAGGGCTATATATGGGGTCAGAACATTAATCATTTCATGTAAATCTAACAGTAACCCAGTTAGACATTCTTTATCATTTTTAAAGTTTCAATTCATCCATTTAATCTATTAAAATCATTTTAGGAAGTCAAACCAGACACACCAAAGGGTGTTTTAGCAATTAACATGTTAAGGGTCACATAGAGATATCCATGGTACACCCAAATAAGTGACTCAAGTTTAGGTATTTAAAATCCAATGATAATACAAGGGTATGATAGGGGTTTAAAATTTTTAATTAACCAACTAATTTATTATAATTGATTTTAGTCAAAAAGTGCAGGTCCAACTGGCATGCGACACAATGATGGAAGTTATAAATTGAGAAGACATGTGGGAAAAGTCATTGACTACCAATCTTGGGGATTTAGATGAACACTCTTCCAACACCATCCCTTCGTTTTTCCTGAATCAGAGGAAAATAATAGAATAGAAAAATAAAATGACAAAAGGGAATAGTTTCTTACATGGATATTGCAACATTTATGGAATGATAATCTAAGAAAATAATGTAATAGATTTGATATAATTCCAAGAAAAACCCAATGTGATTGTTGAAACTCAATTCAGATGCTGGATGAGTAAGAAACCTCAATTCATAGGTTGGAGGTATAGAGGAGTTTCAAATAGAGAGATTTTCATGTTTGAGAAATGAGAGGGAGATAAGGTAAGAAAGTTATAATAGTTTAAGGGAAATATTTTCTTGTCAAGAAACATTAAGAGGGCTTAGGATTTTTGTACATGGTTGCCCAAACTATGTGCAAACCTTTCACCTACACTATCCAAAGGGGCCTCCCCTTTCACCACTATCCTTTATGGTTTGGAAAAACCATTCTTCAACTCTGTCAGGTCACTCCCTAAGTGGAACTACTGGTATGGTAGTGGTGAATGGTTTTCCAATCAATGCATCGCCCATGCGATTCCCCTCTACAACACATCTATAATTTTTTACAAGGTCATGCATCATCTGTCGCATAATTTTTCACACCATTCTACCTTATAAATGGGCCACACTATTGATCTGTATGGTAACTACTAATTGTGTAACAATTTTCGCCTCATACTATCTCAAAATATTCATATCTATGGGATACAAAAGATTCCTCGACGTTCTTGAATGCTCCCTTAATCATTTAAACTAAATTATTTAGTTAAAAAATAAGGATAAAATTGAAACTAAATGTTCAGTACCACAAAAGAAAAAATGAGGTGTTATAATAAATAACATAATTCCCTATTAAATATATATACTCATAAATTTTAGGATTTTATAATCGTTTTTATAATTATATACCGGGAGTGCATTAATTAGTTAAACTATATTATAACCATCAAGTGTTAATGACTTTAACTCTATTGATATGTTTAGTAATTTCAATTTCATTATCCATAATTTTATAGAAATTGTAATATTTATATATCATTTAAGATTCTATAATATATAAATAATATTTCATTAAGATTTTATATTTCATTAAAATTGTCTTATTTGATTTCGTATGGGTTTTCGTAATATTATGAGAAACCTGAAATGATAAATACTTATTTCAGTAATTATAGTGTATGAAAATGCTACATTAATAGTAAGATAAATACATAATATAATTTTCCAAAAACCATATAATAATAATTATTTTATTAATATATTATTATTATGTTATTATTTAGGTATCCATGGTTGTTAGTAATTATAGTTTAATGAATTGGCCCCCTAGGTGTTTAAATGAACCCCAACATGAACACACATTAACAGGATTGGTGAATGTGATTAAAGAGGTTCTCCCATTGACATAATATAATTATAAAATAAGTATAATTTTGTTATATTTATTAATTTATCATGGTGAACTATATATTAATGTTGAAACAAATTTTGAAAATCTATATGAAAATAAAAATACATTTCTTTGTAAAGGAAAGAGTCCCCTTTTATACATGCTTAACATCCCTGTTTCTCAATTATTGAGAGGGGGTGATCGTGGATAATAAATTCAAATTTAAAGTTTCACAATTACATGATATATTTAATATATATTTATTATTACTACCATTATGATTAACCCTTAATGGGTTTAATGTAAAAAAACACAAATGATGTGGCATCCTGAAGGCAGTTGTCCACGAAATACACTAATGATATTATTTTGTTTTTCTAAGTGGATGGAAATGAATAACTACAGTCAGAAACATTAACATAAAAATTATTATAATGATTATAATTAATTCATCATATTATTATTGTTATAAGATATTTATAAGAGTAATATTAAGGAGAAAACATTAGGATGAAATAATACTTATGCTTGAGACTTGATCTTTCCATGGAAAATACCATGGAATTGAACTGCTTAGGTTGAGGGATTATTTTTGTAGGAGATGGTTCTACGGATATAGAAATAGTATAGTTTAAAGGAGTAAATTAAATAAGAAGTGAATCATTGTAGGTTGTAAGTGGAACCCTTTTATAAGAGGATAAAAAGGATTAATTTTGCAAAAAGTCATCATTTTTCAATATTATCATGAAACTATTCAAGGGTTAAGGGAAAAAAAGTAGAAAAGAAGTGGTGTCAGATAATATAATTTCTAAAATCCTTTGATACATTAATTTTGAAATAAGGTATGAGTGATTTAATCAATTTTTTTACTTTTAAACTATTACCTAAATTATCTTTTACCATGGTAATTGAATTTTAACCATAAGAATTAGCATTAATGAAAAAATTAATATCAGATCCTTTTACCAAAATTTAACCCTAAAATTTAAATTTTTAAAATCATTTTAACACATAAAATTTCTAATGTTGTGAAAATTTATTTTTAAATTAAACACACTTAATCACATAAAAATAGTGTAAAAATAGTTTTTAAGCCTTTAGTTTAAATATAAAATTTAATTATCTTTTGTCACGACCCGCCCCCTAGGGGTTGTGAGGTGACTACCATAAGACCACCTTCCATAGGTCAGGGGTTGGCAACTAGAAACAAATAGGAATATCCCAAAAAGGGAGGGTATTTACCTTTAAAACTATACAACGCACATAGAAAAAATTGTGGAAAGGTAAAAAATAAGTATACCACAAATATCACAAGAAAACTAATGTGAGTAAAATACAAAATGAAGGTAAATGGGCCTAATACAGACCCAAAAAAGAAAACTAAAAACAAAATAGAGTACATGATCGCTAATAATCCATCCCCTAAAACCCCAGTTGATGGTTAAGTGTAGAGTGGTTGCTGGAAGCCTTAGAAGTATGCCCCTCCTGCCTGATCTCACTTGGCACTGCCTGGTCCTCGACCATAGAGTCCTCCATCAAGGCGTTGGTTTTCTGCACAAGACACAACACAAGATGGGGAATCCCATGCACAGTTGAGTAATACAATACATAGTATAGACCCCAATAAACAAAGGAATGACCACAAAGAATAACCACAATGAATAGGGTTGGGATTTTGTATCACCCAAACTAAAAGATTAAACCTACCTTATAGATCCTTCGTTCTCCGATCAATGAAGCATATAGGATTCCCCCCAAAGGATTCATATATCTCTTACTCATCCATATTGTCATCAAACTTGTGAGACACGTCTGACTAGTAACAACATAGTTGAGAAACATGAAACACGTCATTTATAACTATGTATCTCTCCAAAAGTTCTATCCAATAAGAAACTAGTTAGAAACTCTAAAAAGTGTCCAATGGTCCAACAAACTAGTGTGATGAGTTAACATTCTTATTAAACTTTATATTTCCCAGTCTTGTAGATAATCGGAAGGAAACAAGATCTATGACCTTGAACTGTAGTGTTTGTCAATTTCTATTGGAATTGGATATCTTTCTACATGGGGTTATACCCATTCTCTTTATGATTAGCTGATCCTTCTCTAAAGTCTCTTGATCCATATGATGTGTATGTAGTGCTACCACCCCTTCCTCTAACCATTATATTGGTGAATGAAATTGTCTACCATATACAGAATCACATGGAAACATCTATATGGTCACCTAAAAATTTTTATTATTGGAGAATCAGTTAGGGGTATATTTTTTTCCAAGAACCTCAAAAATTGAAGACACAAACTCTAATAATTTCCTCAATCAACTGTGTTTTCTAATCAAACTGAACATCTGTCTAAGAGAGGAATTTTTTACTCAAAAAATAGTCTTTGTACCTAAAAACCACTATAAAATATTTTATAAATGATAAGTGAAATGATCATAAATTTCGAATTAAATAGTCTATGGATCTTTTTGTAGTCATATAATCTCTAATACATAGAGACTGTTCAACTTATCCACATAAAAGGGATCCATGATATCTAAAAAGTGAGAGACCCCTATGATCCTATCAATGACCACTTATAATGAATCATTGCCATTATTGGATTTTGGTTATCTAGTCACAAAGACTATTGTCATTTTATTAAATTTCTACTCGGGAATGGGAAATGGATATGGAATCATTGATGGTCACTAGTGTTCCACCTTTTTCTTCGGATAGGTGGAAGTCATAGTAACAAATACAATTATTAACCTTTTCATACTATGCCTCTAACATGGGTGTTCTAGATCATGATACATATTTGTAATACTAGAGTGTACCACACAAGTATAATCATGTTACTCTCACATAAATTTCTGCCTGATATCTATTGGAACCTTGATGTGTCCATAGATGCACACAACCTCATCCACATCAATGATCTAGCCTGAAAACATGTCCCCTCTAGAAACTCTCCTCTTTAAGACTAGGACCTCAAAATCTTATAACTCCCTCATAATAACTATTTAAATAAGTGAAGAGGTAATTTATATATATGTAAGTATAGGCTTACTGTGATTTTCTAGAACCACTATTTTAATATTAGAAAACATGGCCATCAACTGCCAATCAGTAATAGCATGTTGAAATCCCTATGACTGAGAACAGTATATTATAGAATCCACTATAATACAACATTTACTAGGCCTATATGTAAGCTTCAAATCAATGTACTATAGATATTCAACCCATCTTTATTTCTTGATATTCATTCCACACTTTGTGAATATGTACCTAGGGATCTTATGGTCATTAAACAACAAAAACTACTATCCCAAAAATTTATGACCCTATCAATGCAAATCATGAAAAAAATATTCTATATCTATGTCTTGTGTAGTGTAATTTCTATCGTTTTTCCTCAACTAGTATGAATTGTATTCCAAAAATCGATCTTAATGCATCAAAATTCCTCCCTGCCCAAGGCATGATGTATTATAATAAACTATATTGATTCTACCCAATTTTGAAAGAATAAAGATCAATGAAAAAGTTAGTCTCTGTTTAATATTTGAAATGTTTATCCAAATCATGGATGACCATAAAAACATAACACCCTCATTTGTTATGCCTATGAGAGGTGCTACTTGGTGTGAAAATTCCTAAATAAAGTACCTATAATTACTAGGAAACCACATAAAACATCATATAACTAAACTTTTATTGGGTTTCTCACAATAGACCACAAATCTCACCTTATATGGGTTAATGGACACTCCTATATCTGAAATGATGTTCCCACTAGATCTCACCTTATCAATCAAAAATTATATTCTTTGATCTTAACAAATATATGGTGATATCATATAGTATTTAGTAGAGTCTCAAGATGTTTGGTCTAGTAATGTCAAGTATGATAATATAATATGATTTCATCCAAAAATAATTCTATAAATGTATCAAGATATTACTTGAAAACCCTATCCATCAAATCCTTGAATACATATGATGTGTTCATTAATAAAAATGGCATAACCTGATTAACAGAAGGATCATACCTGCAATGAAATGCCATATGAAATATGTCTACATATATAAATCATACAAGATGACATCCCATGTTAAAATCAATCTTAGAGAAAACCCTCACTCCCAAAATATATTCAAAGTGGTCTTCTATATAATTTAGTGGATACCGGTTCATATACATAAGCTGATTCAACCAATGGTAATCCATACAAATACATGAGGTTAATTTCCACCTTCTAGGGAAAAAGGATATAAGACCCTACAGGTGAAGTATTTGTCTATATGAAACCCTGAGATTCCATGTTCTCTATCTGCATATTGAGATCGTAAAAATCAGTGTTATCCATCCTATATGGAGTAATAGATACAAGTACTAATCCTAGAACCATCTTGATAATAAACAGTAACTCTATCTTATGAGGTAGACCAAAAAATTATTCCCAGAACGACTACCTAAAACGATGGACTTTTGATGGGAAATAATAATTCTGTGTACCTTGATCATCTATATATAGGATTGTGATCTAGTATATCACATTACTAATCCCATGAGGCTCTGGTTTAGCTCTTATATCCTGGACATTCTATTCATGCTTTTGAAGATAACTATCACCCATGGTGATGTAAACAGTATCCTGTGGTGATAAAAGTACACATAATAATGATTAGAACTAACGACATCATATAAATATTGATATTTTGTACCATCATATTGGGGATAAGGATTTCCCATAGGAAATGATGGCCACCCATCACAAGGGGGGATTTTTTTTATTGGCATATACTATCTGATCAATTTCCAAATGGATTATCAAGAATCATAACACCCAAAGATACTGAATCTCAACCCCAAGTATTTCAAATATTGGGAAAGAGATAAAAAATGGTAATTACCTATATCAAAAAGTGTATATACGAAGCTATTGTCTACTAGAATTGCAACTCATACTATTGACTGCCCGACACCCATCTCCTCAGGTATAGGATTTACTACATATATATAGCATGATCCATGGAACTAATTTGAAACCTGAAGCTAGTCCAATTTTCTGGAACTATGTATCGTGAGTTTGGATTCATCAACCATGTCCACCTCCTCAACATGTACATCTAATTTCTGTCTCACTTATGGCTAAACACGAAGCTACAAATCCTTTCCCATAAGTTGGAGTTGGTGTAGAGCCTCTTGCACTATGAGCCGATGTAAAGGTCCAAACAAACCTTTAAATATTCCACAATATACCAAATTCTTATAATTCAACTAGATCTCTATCAGACATAGTATTTATATGATCATTACTCCCACACTGATGGTATATAAAAACACTAGCAGTGTAGATACTCTAGCATCCATTTTTCTATTGAGAACCATCCAAATGACATTTCCTACCACTGTTCGAACAACTAACTTGCCTCATTACTAAACTAATATTCCCTATACTATTGGTTCCCCTAAAATATCACTCCAAAATAATGGATTTGTTTACAATTCATGATATAGTAGTCCCAAAAAAACATTTACCTAACACCTAATGATATTCCTAATCCGATCCTCAAAATTTCGTGCTCTTCAAATTTCTGCAGTAGTGAAGGTAAGTGAAAAATGACGAATCAGTGGAATGTGTGATAAATAAACCATATCTGACGGGGATAATTATTCTATGTGTAGTTATTCTCAATCTCTATCATCTCTCAATGTCTCTAAAAAAATTTCATTAAAGGAAACCTAGAAATCTGACCAAACCATATCCCAATGATGGTCTTCATATGTGATGACATCCCACAAACAGTTGGTAAAATAATTAGTCATAGATTCAGTGATCTTGAACCTCATATCTAGAGGCATATCAAGATTCTCAAAGATAGATAAAATAACCTCTACCAATGTTGGAAGAGCCTGTCTACTTCCATCACATGAAAATGTGGGAAAGTGATAATAATGAAACTCTCATGTTAGCTCATCCACAGTTGGGGTAGGTTACATATATACCTATATAGTATAAATAAACCATAAGAAAACAGTTTTAAATTGGGTGTTAGAACATAAGTCTGGTATAACTGGAGGGGACGTAGGTGGTACTACTGTAGACTAGGTCCCACCACTTCAAGATCATGTTTCTAACCACCTTCATAGTGTTCAACTTGATGATGTTTTGGTGTAATATCACTAAAAATTAAAATCTTATAGCTCAGATAATATTTGGTAATGATAGAATTTGAAAATATAAGAATAGGACTAGTAAAAGCCTTTATATATAGTATCCATGACCCAAATCATACTATTAAAACATATATTGGTCCTCATATAATATCAAGATTATTCGCTAAAGATACTACCTACTTCCCACTACTATGTTTTGTTCTGGGACAAATTAATTATTTTCATATTAGTGGTTCTGGTATATAGTGTTTGAATATATAGTTATTGAGGAAAATACTAATTATGTTTCTGTTGACATCACTATTTAATTATTAAACTTAAATTTATATTTAGAACTCATCAACTCTTAAATGCATCATTACATACATCCATGAATTTATATATATATAAATAAGTCAGGGTCTTGTTATATGCATATATAATTCCCATTTATAAATAGAAAATGGTACTGGAGGTAGCTATAACCATGATTTTATAATAGTGTAATTTTATGGATCGTCATCCCCAATTCATAGTGACACACACTGATTAAATTTCAAATAGTATACATGTAATTGAAACACAATAAAATTCCATCTCATGTGACAAACCATGACTAAAATATTCTATAATTGGGAATTTAGGATTCCATCATCAGTATATATGGGAGAACACTATTTAGGTAGATATAGTCACATTAATTATTACAACTATTTTATACCTACAAGATTTGTTTTCATAATATGATATATTAATATAAAGGAACACAGAAAATTAAACATAACATTCATGCAGTATGTGAACATGGAATGAAATAATGCATGAATAATAAATATACACTTTCTTATAATGATGCATGAGACACTACCTCATTTCCATATTTATCCAATGGTAAAAAACACTCCACATTTATTATAAAATCAATGATTCTTGTTTCATCCAAAGTTGAAATTATTATAACTATAACAACCATAACTCAAATAATTTTTCCATGTCATAAAAATTTGGATTTCCAGTGTACACACGAAAAATACTCACATGAACTAGATAATTACCAAATTAAAACACACTAGTGTCTTCCATCTAATAACCCAAACAACAAGACACAAGTAGAAAATATCAAATTCCAATTTGTAATGTATCAAACCCAGTTCACTCATATATATCAAAACCCAGATGGTCAAATGACATGAAACATAACTCCACAATTATAGAGGCTGCCGAATACCAGAAAGGGTCTAAGGGTTTACTAAGGGTAGAGTATACCATCTAGAATAGAGTAACACAATTGTGGAAATAAATTAATAAATAGAGGAACCATAATAATAACAAATTGAAAAAATGAAAATCATCCATATAATAATAATATATCAAGATAAAATCAGAAACATATACAAAATCATGAGTATGTCATGGATCTCTACAAGGGGAAGGAATATGTACATACATGTATATCAAATTAAAATACAAATAATGATATCTCTAATAGAATAATGAGATAAGTTTTAGTCCTATTCTCTGAATCTCCCATACTATAATAAATCAGATATCCAAGACTGGGTTGTTTAACATATCCCTACTTGTATCCATGATGTCTATCTAGGTGGAAATGACATCTTGGAGAGGGTGAGAGATATACATAACAGGTCACCACCACCAACATCTATCCAAATCCAGTCCGAGAATATAAAAATAGTAGTGTGAAGATATATATAATGGAATTGAAATAAAATTAAAGAAACAAAAATCACTTCAATGGTGTAATCCTCATGGGATACTCGACTGAGTATAATGTTTATTTCACATACTAGTAATGTATGAACAATGAAATTGAAAGTGGTATGGTTATAGCATTATAACCAAGGATTACCCATTTAAGTAATCATAAAATTATTCCCAAGGAGAAACTGTGGCATCCAATTAATAATAAAAGTTGTATAGGATCTCAGAGGAATTAAGGCATCCTTATCATTAGAAGGTCTGAAATCTTGAAAAAATAAACCATGCGACACAGATATAGGGGCCTCAGCCTTATCCAAGGGGTTCACCCAGTTAATTATACAGAATAAGTTTCTATCCGGTTTTATTGATCTTTTCCACAGTAAATCTAAGGCTAAGTATGATTGGGTCCCTAGGAAAGAATCCAAGGAACCTCCTGTCCGATGACATCTGCTGAATCCAAGGAGTGTATCTATTCCATTACAAATATTTAGATATAATTCAAGTAAATCATTAGTACTATGTTGTGGTACACACATTTAAATAATACACTGACTATATTCCAAGGTATGTATCTCACATGGAATCTAACCCGATGAATTATGGTGGCATCCTCTGAGTGCTCAAGGAAATTCTTCAGGAATCCAAATCGGTTAAAGTTTGACCACCCTTATCAAAATATAAATTTTCATAGTAGAAATAGGAACCATAAAAAAATGATAAGTCCATTTGATAAAAATCAAAATTCATTCACATTAATCAATTAAAATCGTTACCTTTTCATTCAATAATGACAAAGGGCTATATATGGGGTCATAACATTAATCATTTCATGTAAATCTAACAGTAACCCAGTTAGACATTCTTTCTCATTTTTAAAGTTTCAATTCATCCAATTAAACTAATAAAATCATTTTAGGAAGTCAAGCTAGACACACCAAAGGGTGTTTTAGCAATTAAAATGTTAAGGGTCACATAGAGATATGCATGGTACACCCAAAGAAGTGACTCAGGTTTAGGTCATTAAAATCTAATGATAATACAAGGGTATTATAGGGGTTTAAAATTTAAAATTAACAAACTAATTAAAGTAAAATAGATTTTAGTCAAAAAGTGCGGGTCCAACGGGTATGCGACAAAATGATGGAAGTTATAAATTGACAAGACTTGTGGGAAAAGTCATTGACTACCAATATTAGAGATTTAGATGAACACTCATCCAACACCATCCCTTCCTATGGATTGCATTAGATGAAAATAATAGAATAGAAAAATAAAATGACTAAAGGGAATAGTTTCTAACATGGATATTGCTACATTTATGGAATGATAATCTAAGAAAATAATGTAATAGATTTGATATAATGCGAAGAAAAACCCAATGTGATTGCCGAAACTCAATTCAGATGCTGGATGAGAAAGAAACCTCAATTCATAGGTTGGAGGTATAGAGGAGTTTCAAATAGAGGGATTTTCATGCCTGAGAAATGAGAGGGAGATAAGGTAAGAAAGTTATAATGGTTTAAGGAAAAAATTTTCTTGTCAAGAAACATTAAGATGGCTTAGGATTTGTGCACATGGTTGCCTATACTATGTGCCAACCTTTCACCTATACAATCCAAAGGCCCCCCCTTCCTTCACGACTATCCTGTATGGTTTGGAAAAACCATTATTCAACTCTGTTAGGTCACTCCCTAAGTGGAACTATCGGTATGGTAGCGGTGAATGGTTTTCCAATCAATGCATTTCCCATGAGATTCCCCTCTACAACACATCTATAATTTTTTACAAGGTCATGCATCATATGTCGCCTAATGTTTCACACCATTCTACATTATAAATGGGCCACACTATTTATCTTTATGGTAACTACTAACTTTGTGTCAATTTTCACCACATACTATCTCAAAATATTCAGATCTATGGGGTACAAAATATTCCTCGACGTTCCTAAATTCTCCCTTAATCATTTAAACTCAATTATTTAGTTAAAAAAGAAGGAATAAATTGAAAATAAACGGTCTGTACCACAAAAGAAAAAATGAGGTGTTACAATAAATAAAATAAGTTATTTTAAATATATATACTCATAAATTTTATGATTTTATAATCCTTATTATAATTCTCTACCGGGAGTGCATTAATTAGTTATACTATACTATAACCGTCAAGTGTTAATGACTTTAACTCTATTGACATGTTTAGTAAATTGAATTTCATTATCCATAATTTTTTAGAAATTTTATTATTTATATATCATTTAAGATTCTATAATATATAAATTATATTTATCTAAAATTTTATATTTCTTTAAAATTTTATTATTTGATTCCATATGGGTTTTAGTAATATTTTGAGAAAACTGAAATGATAAAGACTTATTTCAGTGATTATAGTGAATGAAAATGCTACATTAATAGTAAGATAAATACATAATATAATTTTTCAAAAACCATATAATAATCATTATTTTATTAATATATTATTATTATGTTATTATTCAGGTATCCATGGTTTTCAATAATTATATTTTAAAGAATTGGTCCCGTAGGTGTTTAAATCAACCCAAACATGAACACACATTAACAGGATTGGTGAATGTGATTAAAGAGGTTCTCCTATTGACATAATATAATTATAAAATAAGTATAATTTTGTTATATTTATTAATTTATCATGGTGAACTATATTTTAATATTTATACAAAATTTGAAAATATATATGAAAATAAAAAAAAAACATTTCTTTGTAAAGGAATGAATCCCCATGTATACATGTTTAACATCCCTGTTTCTCAATGATTGATAAGGGGTGATGGTGGATAATAAATTCAAATATAAAGTGTCACAAATACATGATATATTTAATATTTATTTATTATTACTACCATTATGATTAACCCTTAATGGGTTTAATGAAAAAAAATGATGTTGCATCCTGAAGGCAGTTTTCCACGAAACACACTAATAATGTTATTTTGTTTTTCTAAGTGGATGCAAATGAATAACTACAGTCAGAAACATTAACATAAAAATAATTATAATGATTATATTAAATTCATCATATTATTATTGTTATATGATATTTAGAAGTGTAATATTAAGGAGAAAACATTAGAAGGAAATAATACTTATGCATGAGACTTGATCTTTCCATGGAAAATACCTTGGAATTGGACTGCTTAGGATGAGGGATTATTTTTGTGGGAGATGGTTCTAGGGATATAGAAAGAGTAGAGTTTCAAGGAGTAAATTAAAGAAGAAGTGAATCATTGAAAGGTTTAAGTGGAACCCTTTTATAAGAGGAGAAAAAGGATCAATTTTGCAAATAATCATCATTTTTAAATATAATTATGAAACTATTCACGGGTTAATGGAAAAAAAGTAGAAAACATGTGGTGTCAGATAATATAATTTCCAAAATCCTTTGATACATTAATTTTGAAATAAGGTAAAAGTGATTTAAGAAATTTTTTTACTTTTAAACTATTACCTAAATTATCTTTTACCATGGTAATTAAATTTTAACCATAAGAATTGGAATTATTGAAAAAAATTAATATCAGATCCTTTTACCAAATTTTAACCCTAAAATTTAAATTTTGAAAATAATTTTAACACATAAAAATTTTAATGTTGTGAAAATTGAATTTTAAATTAAACACACTTAATCACGTAGAAATAATGTAAAAACAGTTTTTAAGCCTTTAGTTTAAATATAAGATATAATTATCTTTTGTCACGACCCGCCCCCTAGGGCTTGTGATGTGACTACCCAAAGACCACCTTCCATAGGCCAGGGGTTGGAGACTAGCACCAAATAGGCATATCCCAAAAAGGGAGGGTATTTACCTTTAATAATATACACTGCACATAGAAAAAATTGTGGAATGGTAAACAATAAGTAAACCAAAACTATCACAAGAAAACTAATGTGAGTACAATACAAAATCAAGGTTAATGGGCATAACACAAACCCAAAAAAATAAAACTAAAAACAAAATAGAGTACAAGATCACTGATAATCCATCCCCTGAAAACCCCAGTTGATGGTTAAGTGTAGTGTGGTTGCATGAAGCCTTAGAAGTACGCCCCACCTGTCTGATCTCACATGGCACTGCCTGGTCCTCGGCCACATAGTCCTCCATCATGGCGTTGGTCGTCTGCACAAGACACGAAACAAGCTGGAGAATCCCATGCATGGTTGAGCAATACAATCCATAGTATAGACCCCAATAAATAAAGTAATGACCACAAATAAAAACTACAATGAAAAACCAAAAAACAGCATCACAAATAACAATAACTCACACAAGATATAAATCAATGTATTGAAAGTAGAATTATTAGTTGTAAAACTGAAAATTCATACCGCTAAAGGATTCATCACCTAGTCCCACTCATCATCGGGTCCAGTTGGATCATAAAGACTCACTCGTATCTAGGGCCAGATGTACCACATAGATTCACTCATCTCTAGGCCATCTGAATTACATAGACCAACTCATCTCTTGGGCTAGATGGATCACTTTGACTCACTCTTATATGGGCAAGCTAGATCACTATGACTTGCTCCTCTCTTAGGCCTACAGGATCACTTAGACCTTCTCGTCTTTAGGCTAGATGGATCACTAGGACCCCCTCCTCTATGGGCTAACTTTATCACTAAGACGCACTCATCTCTTGGACAGTTAGATCACTATAACCCGCTCCTTATATCCTTCGTGTCACAACCAGCCGTAGGATACCTACTCATAGCACACATGATTTCAGGATGATCTACTACTAAATACATCATTCTCATATCAAATACCACAAAATGTCACATAGAGTATTCCTAAAAGACTGTCTCACTACAAGGGTCCCAACATCGTAGATGGTGCACCAATCGAACACCTGGTATGAAAGATATATGACTTTTAGAAAAAAGGTACTGGTTGTGTCTGGGCCTAGTCTGAACTAGTCAAACCAACCAGACTAACATGGTCAGGGAGTCCCACATGACCCAACCTGGTTTGGCCGACCTGACTAGACCTGGTTGGGTATTGGCCAACCCAGTCCATCCTGGCCATTCGGCCAGGCCCATTGGGCCTTGTTGGACCTAGACCAGTTCGTTTGAAGGTCCATCCCCCCAGGTCACTCATTGACCCGGTTTCATCTGGCCCTACTCACAACAGGAGGGCTGGTTCTTTCCCAAACTAGGATTCCCAGAGGCCCGGTTTGTCCCGTCATCTTGACCCGCATCAGTGGGCTGAATCTTCTCCTACCTGAGTTAACCAGTGGCTTGGTTTGTGCAAGTGGCCCAACTTGCACTATGGGAAGGTTCTCCACCTTCATGGATGCCTGTTGGGTGTCTCGTTCATGTCGCACATGTACGGATGAGGTTCGACTCCCCTTCTCCACACGTGGTCCTTTAGGGACCGCATGCGAGCCAACTATCGTGGCCCACCAATAGGGGTCACTCCTCCAACACGACACCCTTGCTGTAGTTCCCTCATGTACTGGTCCATTCTGGTGGACCTGTTTCCCCGCATGGCCGACAACTTTTCCATAGGTCCAGCTCCCCTCCATGGTTCAAAGACTGTGTGGTGCCTCGTATGTGGTTGGGTGGCCATGTCTTCTAGCCGCCAACCACTGATATCCATGCCGACTGCACCTATCACCGCCATGGTGCTCATATAGTGCACCACCTTCTGCCACGGCTGGGGTGTCGTAGCCTGGTGCCACTGATGTGACTAGTTTCCAAGCCCTCATGTAACCACACTAAACCTTCCTCCTAGCGTCTGCTCAGATAATGTTTCAGCTAAATTACATCACGGTGAACTGGAAGG
This sequence comes from Viscum album, assembly GCA_963277665.1. Lineage (NCBI taxonomy): Eukaryota > Viridiplantae > Streptophyta > Magnoliopsida > Santalales > Viscaceae > Viscum > Viscum album. Next base: position 281,128,616 of record OY728127.1, read on the forward strand.
ATGAAAGGTGAGAGGAGGTGAAAAAGTTGCACAAATAAACAAGAAAATAATGATCCGGGTCTTTTTTCGTGTTGACCTGGATGAGTTCTTGTTAGAAGGATCATTAAGAACCAAGAAATAACATAGAATAATCATATAAAAAGATATCCTTATTTTATCTCGTAGCAATAACCATCCCATATAAACAATTGATATTTGTGGTTACATGTTTGTCAGTTAACACACATTTTATGTTTAAAAGAATTAATGGGGAAAAGAAAATATTCAATTCAAATAAAACCCCCTACATGGGATAGCATTGTTGGTCAAGGAAGAACAAGATCTTACACCACTATTCTTCATTCTTGATCTGCAGCCCACCATCATTAACGATTCTTTGAATGGTGGAATATGGTGCATTCTTCATTCATCATTGCCACCAACCAAAACCTCCAAGCTATTCTAGGATTATGCCAACAATATTGCAATACTTCTGAGGATATTAATTGAAAAACATGATTCAATGTTTCTGTTACGTTGCGTTGCAGCATCATTATTCTTACTCATTAACGAGGTTGATTAATGATATTTATCATCATCTCATCGAAGTACTACAGCGTTGACGTTCCACTAATCAATAACAAAGAATACAATTAAAATTACTTTTTGTGTTTTTTATTTTTCTTCTAAAAATGTTGGTAATTAATTTTCACCCTCGACCCGCAATAGTTGAGTTTATTCTCTTCATAAGAGAAACATGCCCTCACGATCTCAATGATGCTCTCATATTTTCAATCTGAGTTACCTTTTGAGTGTTATAAGGTCTTGAAAATAAAATAATTCTTATATAATTAGTTTATTTACAGCCACAAAATAATTTCCACAGTTTGCCCACGCCGGCCAATGTTAGGCCCTTTCTAGGTGAATCATGGTCCTCTAGTTTCAACGGTGCCATCAGATTTTTGATCTAGGAACCATTTTAGAAGGAAGAGAAAACATGATCACACATTTATTATGTGAACCTTAAAAATAGTTAAAAGATGTTCCGACCACTCTGCTCCTGGGAATTACATGTCATCTCCGTGCCTGGACTATAAATAATCCCATTTAATTTTCATAAAAAATAATAATGAATTCCATGGTATTAAATTACTCCCCCCTTTTGGGATTTATATACTCGTTAGCCAAAACAAGGGAGAATCAAACAAATAGGGGTACGGAGAATGAATATTAGACTCCTTCTCCCATACGCACTCCTAGAGATTACAGTTCTACCGACAATCAAACAATAGAGGTATTGACTGTCCATGAAAGATCATCTCTTATCGATCCTCTATCTCCATTGGGTACTCCATCAATGTCACCCCATCATCAATGTCCAACTCACAGTGGTCGATGATGTGAGAAGGGTCATTCCCTTATCTCTTAAGCGGGTATATATGGAATATTTCTTGCACCATATCTAACTACGGAAGTAGATCCATGTGGTATGCCACCTCACCCACATTACACAGTAACCATAGAGGTCTGATGAACCTCGGAGACAACTTGCTGCCCCAAAAAATTCTCTGTATCCCACATCAAGGAGAGACACAAAGGAATATGTGTTCCCCCTCCTCGAACGTCAAGGGTCTTTGTCGCCTATCAGCGTAGGACTTCTGTCAGCTCTATACAGTCTGCATCTTCTCCTGGATGACATGTACCTTCTCAGCAGTACACTGTACAATCTCTAGACCCATGTTTTTTGATTCCCCTTGGTCTGACCAGCATAATGGTGACCTACATGGTCATCCGTACAATACCTCGAACAGTTCCATACTGATGGTGGAGTGGAAGAAGTTGTTGTACGAAAACTCCACCAGTGGTAGTTGGTCCTCCCAACTACGACCATAAACTAGGATGCAAGCATGAAGCATGTCCTCCAAGGTAAATATGATCTACTCTATATAACTATCAATATGTGGGTGAAAGGTTGTTATCAAGCATAGTTGAGTCCCAAAACCCCTCTACAATCCCTTCCATAATTGTGATTTAAAGCGTGCACCATTATCTCAGACTATCATAGATGGGAATCCATGGAGTCAAACTATCTCATCCATATAGAGGAATCCCAATATCTCCACCGAACCCTACTTTAAAATGGGTAGTAAGTAAGATGACTTGATGAGTCATCCTATGATCCCCTAAATGGTATCGTTCCCCCTAAATGTATGTTTTAATCACATCAAGAAGTCCATCGATATCTCATCCCACATCCAATATGGTACATTGAGGTGTTTTTCCAAACCTGATGGAACCTAGTGCTCAGCCTTCACCTGCTGACAAGTGAGGCTTCTTGAGACAAACTCTTCTACCTCCTTTTTCATTCCAGACTAACCGTACTAACATTGGAGGTCCTGGTACATCTTATCCACACTAGGATATACCTCCAAATGGGATGTATTGCACTCCCTTAACACATCCTCTCGTAATTCCACTAGTACTAATGTTAATCCTCTGAAAAGGATAACGTGCTCCCCACCTATTGAAAATCCATCAAGATCATGTCATGAGGACATTAGGGCATGTGTAGTCTTGCAGCTTGTATCTCCAAGTTGCACCTCCTGACTCACTATAAAAGTTGAAGGGAAACTACCATCGGCTGAAGATAAGCTATATTATCTCAATCCACAAAGGATATCTAAATCAAGACCAACTACTCTGAGGCCTTATTCAGTAGTCGTGAACTCAATAACCAACTAAGAGAATATGCCACTACGTTCCCCTTCCACGGAATATAGACTAACATGAAGTCACAGTCCTTCAGGAACTCTAGCCAACGTCACTATCTCACATTCAGATCCTTATGAGAAAATATATACTTGAGACTCTTGTGGTTAGAGTAGATGATGAATTGTTTTCCCATAAGGTAGTGTCACCACATATTTAGTACAAAGACTACTGCTTCCAAATAAAGGTCAAGAGTCTAATAGTTCTTCTCATGTATCCTCTACTATCACGATCCACAAGAAATTACACTGTGAACCTGCACTAGGACACAAAAAAGCTTGATTCCTTATGTGTCACATAACACCATGTAGTCGGTGGACTCTTTTGGAAACCCCATAATGGGATCACAAGTCAAGCTCTACCTCAGCTGTTGAAACATCTACTCAAATCTTTTTTTCCACAAAAAATGGTTCAACTTCCTCATTAATTCTATTATGTCTGCTTCGACACTGAAAAAATCATGTATAAACTTCTGATAGTACTTAGCCAATAAAAGGAAACTTCGCACCACAGTAATGCTCTTGGGTGGTTCCCAAGAAAGACCCACCTCGATCATAACTAAATATACTGCAACTCCAGCCTTTGAGATGTCATTTCCCTAGAAGTAGAACTTTCATATCAAGAAATCACAATTCGAGAGCTTACCGTAAAGCTGGTGCTGTTGCATTGTGTCTAGATCCATCCTCAGGTGTCTCATGTGCTCCTCATCTGACACTGAATACATTAATATTTAATCAATGAAGACCACTAAAAACTAATCTACATATGTCTATAAGATCATATTCAGGTGTCCCATGGAAAAATATGAGGGAATTCGTCATGCCAAACAACATCACTATGTACTCGTTGTGGCCATATAGACATATGAGAGGCGTCTTTGATATTTCCTCATATTTCACTCGAAGATGGTGATACCATGAACTATGTTTTATGTTTGAGAACCATCCCACTCCATTCATATGATTGAAGTTGTCATCAATCCTCATCATAGGATACTTGTTATTCACAGTCACCGTGTTCTGGCATTGGCAGTTCAAAAATTACCTTAAGCTTCTATCTGCCTTCTTGGAAAAAACTCTATGGATGGCCATGGTCAAACACGAGGCCATACAAATCCCTTCCTCTATAAGTCCTATAATTGTACCCTCATCTCCCAGATCCCTGTGGGAGCCATGAAATATGAAACTTTAGGTATCAATGTTGTCCCAGGGTACATATCAGTATGTAAGTTTACCTTTCTATGAGGACGTAGTCTTGGAACATCCTCTAAAAAGACGTCCCCATACTCATCCACCACGGCATGAAACTATCAACTTGTATCATCCGCTACACCGAGGGTAATGCTATCCAACTAATGGTTGATCTTCTACACCCTCCTATGTGTGCGTCCATCATGTGATGATTTTTTTTCCATCACATTGGCAAAGGAAAACTTGTTCCCATTTCCACGGACACACCGTACTGCATGCCTAAAATAGTCAATCTGAGCATGCACTATTGATAACCATTCCATACCCATGATGATGTCATAAAGACTGAACCCCACTAATAGGATATCCCAATTGAAGCTCTTTCCTTCTATAGTAATCTGACACTGCCAGCACCATTGTGTGATTTTTAAATCCCATACTGTAGGAGTCAATAACGATAAGGATCGAGCAAACGGCTTGATCAGAATCTCTAAGCTCAGAACAATATCAGTGTGAAAAGAAAGATTGATTGGATCTGATGTCTATAAGAACTATAGCCAACGTGGAGAAGACATAGATCATACCACTAATCATCTCTGGAGTGTCGTGGTTGTAGGCCTCCATCACCTTTTGTTGGACTCACCCCTGTCCACTAGCTCTGGAGCCCGTGGTGGACCACATGATGGTGGTAGTGGTAGCACCTAAAACCTATGTACACCACCTTCTAATCTTCATAATCCCCTAACAAATCCAACGCCCTTCAAACCACCTCACTAAAATATCTGATGCTGCCTTGGTTTTCCATCAACCGTCTTCTAATCGTCTCTGTGGTAGGTCCGGTTGTCATGAGACATGTGTCTTTGCCCGCCACATGAGTAGCACTCCCTGCTCATCAACTTACTCCCACAACCCCATTGGACTCAAAACACTGACCCTGATTCCCAGGGTTGTCCTCTAGATGGTTTGGCCAGATTGGACCTCTACATCATCTCTTGGCTGCCTGGCACTAATGAATCAGCCACCAGTCACCTAGTGGTGGTTCCCATCGTCGGTGTCTACTCTGCGATGAAGCCACACATTAGTAGTGCTCTCTCAAGCCATAAAACCTATATAGGGGTGCTGAGGGAAATCATCTATTCCCCGATCTTTCGTCATTGTCCCTGATCAAAGTTATGGCCCCTGAAGAAAGAATCACACACCATATCCTTAGCGTAATGGGAGAGGTTTGTGAACCTCGTAGAGTACTCAACCACTCTCTATCTTCCTTTCTATAAGTGAAGTAGCTATTTTATGTGAATTGAGCACATTGTTTTGGGAAAAAACACATCCTTTAAAATTATCTCAAAGTCAGAATAGGTTAGGGTTGCATCCCTCTGAGTTTGGATGGTCAAAATCCACCAGTTCCTCATCATGCCTTGATGGTGGATCGATGCTAGATTCACCATATGGTCTAGTGGCGTCCTCACTAAATGGAAGACTCGCATCACCATATCCATCAAATCCACATCCACCTGATTATTTTTCTCTTGCCCAAACCAGGGAGGTCATTGTCCTGGGAAGTCATGTAATGCATTGAGCCTACGTGCGTCGTCAACTGGTAGTGTCCTTAGTAACTACTGACCAACCGGTAGTAGTATTGATAGGATATCTCCCAAAGGTTCCACCCTGAGTAACAACCCCATAATAAAGCCTCATCACTATGTGGACCATCCTTGTGGTCAAGCACTAGTACCCTGGCTAGTCGTACCTGTGGTGGCATTCTAAAAGAGATCAAGATGAATCACAGTTAGTAGATTATACCTGGTTATATTGCTCAAACTCAGAAAGATCATGGGATAAAATTCAAAGACACATGGAACTAGTGTTTTCATATACCAAGTCAGAAAGTAGACTTCATAGTCATGTTGTATGGATATGTTGGCCACTGCACCAACACTAGACTCTCTGGCCTGAAATCCAATCTTGAAACACTTAACATTTTTTCGCCATGAAAAATTAAGAGACTCTTAGTTCTTTTGGTAGAAACGAACTCCCTTTCAGACCACTTTTTCACGACCTGTCCCCTAGGGTCCGTGTCATGACTACCCCAAGCTATCCTTCCATAGGCTGGGGGTTGGATACTATCACTGAATAGGATTATCCAAAAAAGAGGAGTCATTTAACTTTAAACCTATAAACACCCACATTGTACAAATTGAAAAAAGGTAAACATTAAGTAAACCAAAACTATCACACAAAAACTACTGTCAGTACAATAACAACTGAAAGTAAATGAACCAGAATACAAACCCAACAAAATAAAACAACAAAAAGTGAGTACAAGATCACTACTAATATGTTTCCTGAGGACTCTCCATGATGGGTATGTATAGAGTAGCTACCGAAAGCTATAAAAGTATGCCTTGCCTACCTGATCTCATTAGGAACCACCTGGTCCTAGGCCATTGAGTCCTCTATCAAGGCATTAGTCGTCTGTAGAAGAAATGACATGTGTGGGCGAAGCCCATGCAGGGGTGAGTAACACAATACTCAATAGGGGTCCCAATCCACAAAGGAAACCCCAAAAAGAATAACAAAAAATCATGATCACAAAGAAAAGAGAACAGACTAGGAATAATGCAAATTATCGGAAGTATAATTCTTAGTTGTAAGGATGTACATACATAAAATTGAGGAATTCATCATCTAGGACCACTCATCACATGGGAAAGCTGAATAGTTGTGACCCACTTGTCTCTTGGTCCAGAAAGATCACTTATACATGCTCATCTCTCGGCCAACTAGATCACATAGACCCTCTCGTCTCTTGGGACATCTAGATCACTTGGACACGATCATCTCTGGGATAGCTGGATCACTATAACCCACTCGTCTCTTGGGCTAGCTGGATCCCTTAGTCCTACTCGTATATGGACCAGTTGGATCACTAAGACCATCTCTTCTTTGGGCTAGCTGGATCACTCTGACCTGCTCATCTCTTGACCAGTTGGATTACTATGATCCGCTCGTCATATATTTCGCATCAAAGAAAGTTGTAGAATTCATGATCATAGTGCACTTGATTCTGAGAGGTTATCCTCCTCAATCCATTAACCACATCTCAACTACCACAAAATTTCTGTTAGAGTACTCCTAAAGTATTTTCTCCCCGCAAGGTTCCCAGAACTACAATCAGTGTATCAACCGAACACCTTGTCTGAAATACATTGGAGTTTTAGAAAAAAGGGGAATGTTGTGTCTTGGACTGGTCCGACCTGGTCTGGCCGACCCGACAAACATGGCTTGTGGGTCCCACATGACCCGACCAGGTTCGGTCGACCTATCCTAACCCAATGGGCTCTAGGCTAGTCTGACCGTTAGGCGATGGTCATTGGGCCTTGCTGGACCCGACCCGATTTGGTCATAGATCCAGCCCACCAGGTCACCCATAGACTTAGTATCATCTCAGCCAACCCATAACAGTTGGTCTAGTTCTTTCCCAGTAGCTCGGTTTGTCTTGTCGACCTGGCGACAATGACGGTCCAGCTCTTATCTAGCCTGGGCTGCCCAGCGAAATAGCTCACGCCATTGGCCCTGCCTACATGGCGGGCTAGTTATCCCCCTACCTAGATTCCCCTTATCCACATGTGGTCCCACCAACGTGGGCCAATCCCCCAATTCTGAACTATCCTCCTACATTGGTCCGCTCAAGCATACCAATTTCCCCTGCATGGATGGTAGCTTTGTCATGGGTCTGTGGACTGCGTGTCACCTCCGATGCGGCCGAGTCGCTGCGTTTGCTTGCCACCGGCCACTGGCCTCCATGTCAGCATCCCCTGGCGCTGATGCAGCGTGCTAATAACCCCCCACCTTCTATATATCACTGTGGTAGGGGTTCTAATGCCTTGTGGAACCATCGCAGTTAGGTTTCGAAACCTTCTATCACCAACGTGGCCTCACACCGTGATCTCTCAGCAATGCCGCTACCCGCCTGGCCACGAACATCCTACCGTTTATCTCCTCATCCGATGCACTTCCGCCAATGTTTCATGAAGAACATGATGGATGAAATGAGAGTTGAGTGTAATGATTCACATAGAGAAACACCCAAAGAACGATACAAGTGTTTTTTCATATTGACATGTTTGTGTTCATGGTAGAAGGATTACAAAGATCCATGAAATAAGGTGGAATAATCCGAGAAAGAGATATTCCCTTCTAACCCCGTAGCATTCATGATCCCTCACGAATGATCAATATGTAAGTCAACATATTTGTGAGTTATCCCACATTTTTCATTTAAGAGATAGAATGGGGAAATGAAAAATACCTTAAAATACAACCCTCTACCTGGGATAGGATTTTTGGTAGAGGATGAATTTGATCATGTGCCTCTGTTCTTCATTCTTGATCCCAACCCACCATCACTAGCGATTCTTCAAAGGGTGGAATAAATTGCATTCGTTTTTCATCGTCTCCACCCACCAAAGCCTAAGAGAAATTCAAATATTGTCCCAAAAATCATGCATTGCATCTAAGGAACTTAATTGATGAGTGTGAATCAGTGTTTTTGTTATGCTACATTGTAACATCATTACGCTGACTCATTAACGAGGTTCATTAAGGAGATTCATCGTCACCTCATTGCTGCACCACAGTGCTGAAAAGCTACTACTCAACGAAAATGAAAATAACTAAAATAACTATTTATGTTATTTTATTTTTCTTCTAACAAGTTTGAAAATTAACATTCACCCTCAACCCGCACCAGTCGTGGTTAAGCTCTTCCTAAGAAAAACACACCCTCTCGAGCTCAACTGTACTCTCAGATTTCCAATCCAAGTTACCGTTTTGGATTTTTAAGTTGTTAAAAATAAAATAAATGTTAATTACTTATTTTATTTATATCCAAAAACTACTTTCTACTATTGGCCTGCACAGGCCAATGTTAGGCCCTTAGTAGGGGAATCCTAACTCTTTGAGTTCAATGGTACCCTCATATTTTTGATCCTGGAACTAGTTTACAAGTTATCAAACCCACTCGCACATTTATTTAATGAACCTTAAAAATAGTTAAAAAATACGTTTCAGTCACTCTAGGCCTCATAATTAAATGCCATCGTAGGGCCTGATCTTGAGAAAATCCCATTTAATTTATAAAAAATTCATGGAAATTTAGGGTATTAAATGTTTGGATAATAATTTAAATTACATAAATTGATTTATTATTAAAAAAATGCTCTAGGATGTCTTGTAAATAAAGAAAAATGTTTTTATCCATCTAAATATAGAATTAGTGGAAAATAATGAAAAATGTCTTTTATTTAAGTTACATTTTAATTTAATTTTTAAAAATATTGAACATATTATTATAATTTAAAATTATATTTCAAGATAAATAATTCAATTACTTGATGAAATATTTTATTACATAAGTGGTTTTGTAAATTTATAGGATAATATTATATAATGATAAAATCAAAAAAGTATAATTTTTTCAAAAACCATATTTTTGAAATTGAAAATCAAGATTTACATAAAAAGTTTAAAAATTATACTACGCAAATATTGATGCGAGGGATTCAAAAATAAATTTTATTTAAATAATATTTCAATTATAACAATTTTAAATTTATATATAAAATGAAAATGAATAATATAATGCAAATAAATTTTATTTAACATGAATTTTTTCAACATTAACTTATATTAATTATTTTATCATCTAATTTCTTAATTGTCTACCATATTAGTCTTTATTGTATGTTTATTAAATATTTCCAATTATTATTTTTTTGTATTTTTTAAGTTGGGTGTATCATGTGAAACAAATTATAAACTGTATTATTTTTTAAATGATTGAAATTATCCAGTCATTATAAAGTACATGTTTGATCTATCACACACACTAAACTCAGAGGTTGTACAATTGCAACATGATATCTCTTATAAGGAAATAACATTAGAAATATCAAAAAAATAAGAATAAATTATTATGAAATAATATCACTCTCAGGGATATATTTCTCTAGTGGAATCAAATGTATGAGGAAGAAATGTGGGAACCTAATGACTTTTGGAGATAATATAACCCTAATTTTTGTCAATAGATTAAAAAAAATTCAAGGAAAAATTCTATTAAGAGGGATAGAAAGTAACACCCTATGATTATAACATGGATTACTGAATGGACTAAGGTCCTTATATTTTCATTCATTTTTTATAATCACCCATTTATGGGATGAATGGGACCCCTTACGTGGCCTGTAGTGTTTAGTGTCACATTACATGACCCGATGGTCTTAGAGGAATTCATCCTGGACTATAACTACTTGGAACTAACTCTCCCCAGTGCCTATATTGTGATGTAAGATCTCCACCTTCACGTGGTTGTTGGGATAGCTTTACTGTTCAAAAATGAATATGCCTAGTACATATAGAAATTCTTGTATACAATCATTCATCAAAATCCAGTTTGTATTGCTCTTGTGAGTTCTCCTATTCTGAATCCCTATATAGAGCCTTGTTCCTTTTAGAGTCTTTCCAGTTTCTTCTATACATCATGTGGCCTAAAGGCCTTAAGGTGTATCAATGTCCTTGAGGAAAATAAAATTCCTTAAGGTTTCTTGGAAGCCTGACTGACCTGAAGGCCCGGTTGGCCTGAAGGCCTCCTTGGACTCGACGAGAAAACTGATGGTCCAAAGGCCAAATTTAATAAATAGTTCTAGCAGCTATATTACAAAACATTACATGATACTATAACTAAAATAATACTACTATAGTATCCAAGAAATATTCCTCCACCTGGATTTGATCATGGGTCCCGTGGATTTCATTTTAGAACCTCAACCACTTAGGTACAAGATCATCGACTTAGCATGGATTCCCATAATGTAAATCTGTTGTGTTCAATAGCTTATGATAGTGTCAAATACGAGATAAAATGAATGACAATTAATTTCATTATAATTTAATATTATTATAAAAACAGAAATACATTACACAATAAATAAGTTAATCATAATATGTAAAATTATAAATGAATGAAACCAAAAGTAAATAAAAAACTTTATAGTTGAAATTCTCATTATCATGAACTACCATTAAGATCGGACCTCCAATGGAAATTATTGAAAGAATACATAAAATTAGTAATGTTAAACACATCTAAACAATGAATTTATATAATAGGATTAATGATTTTAGAGGTGTATTTAAGAGTATATATATGAATATAGTACCATTATATATATGGTTATTGGACATATGGTCATTGTATAAATGGCTATTGGATATGTGGTTGTGGTAGATATTTTATCTTATAGATAAATTTATGTTGTGTAAATATTAGTAAAAATTTAAAATAAAATAATTACCATATAATAAATATGTTCTAAATGAAATAAAAATATTATAATTAATTAAAATGCTTTATTATAAAAAATTATTTTTATTTAAAAAATATTATTCTAAATATTATTAAACAATCAATTTATGCATTTATAAAATTCAATGAAATATTAAATATCTATGGATTGAAAAAAAATTACTGGTTGTAAGATAAGTATTTTATTTTTAATGTGATTTAATGAAAATTATTTTTTATTAAAAAAATATTTTTTAAAGAAGTTTTCTTTTTCAGGGTGTTATTTATTTTTATGATAATAAAATTAATTAAACATTTTTTTGGAATATTAAAATAAATTATTATTTAAATTTATAAAGAAATATTGAAATACTCATTTAATTAGAAAATGATATGAAATAAGATTTAAAACACATAATGTTGAAAATAATAATTTTTTTAAAAAATAATTTATTATATATATTGTATTTTTTTATTTAAAAAATAAGTATATATTATTTATAAGATAAATTAGAATAAATTGAGTTTTAATTCTTAAATATCACAAATATACTAGGTAAGAGGGTCAATTTCATTTTTTGGAAAAAAATAATTATCGAGATGAAAGATGAGTTATCAGAGTAATGGTAGAATGAGGCAAAATAGTTACTTAAAGGGGTAAAGGCATAAAATATATCTAATGTAAAATCATGTTTTTTATGAGGGTATTCATGAAAAATACTGATCATTTTTTAACTTTTGATCCACCTTCTAGATAAAGTGAAAATATTACACCTAAGGGATTGTGTATTTACAGAAATAACATTCAAAAATTACCTATAAAAGGAGACATTCTAAACCTATAGAAAAAATGTACATTAATTTGTTTATATATTTAACACTTAACCAAATTCCCTCTATTAAATCATTATTGTACATTTATTAGACCATGGATTAAATAAAGTGGCCAAAAACCTTTATTAATAATAATTTCATTTCAAGGAGATAATTCAACAAATTATTTAGTTCATCACCCTATTTTTCAATTAACCTCCCATATAAAATAATAAATAATATCATTATTAAATATAATTTTGTTATATTATTATTTTAATGATTCATTAAATATTGTATTACCAATTATATAACTGTATAATCTTACTCATTAATTAATATTTAATGTTCTTTTTTGGGTTTCTTCAACGAACATTATGAATGATGGTTTTCTAAAACCATTATTTTCGATAATAATAAGTATCATATCACTAATAACATTAATATATCTTTATAATGGTGGTATAAAAATTAAATATCCCTCCAATGCATTGGGTAAACCTTTATATCACATGAGATTATATATAAGAGACATGGGAGTGAACCCAATCCACTCTGTTAGTAAGACTGGGGAGTGATCCCAATCCACTCTATTATAGGAATCTATACACTATGTGATAATGGTGTTGAGAGTTATCATTGAAATAGTAAGTTATTTTTTCTGATCATGTATATTCAAATTTTTATTCCATAATTCTATGTTATGAAACATTCCTAATTTATTATTATATGAATCATGATAATTGTCTCAGGATTCCACATTTATATTCCCCATTTCTGATGATATATAAAATGACTTATGTCATGATTCAGGATTTATGATCCATGTTTTATTGGGAATGATTTTTTTAATGTTATGTTCTTTCATCATGATTATGTTATCATACCCACAAGTTCATGTTATGCTCCCTTATGATCATTTATTGATATCTATTTTGTTCAAACCTAACAAAGTGTTTGGTCTCGAATATTCATATGATTAAATTCCTGAGGTGGTGACGAATAGCATTATAGATGATATGTCTAGAAGGATATATTATGTATTTAATTTTTTGACATGTTGATGAATATTTATTGAACAATGTATATATATATATAATCTCCAAAGGCACTAAACCTATAGGTTCTAGGGAACAATTAATTGTGATATTTAATGTATAATAATTTAACGTGATGTAGTATATATCTATGTTATCATCGTTTCATCACATTCATATAAGGGATGGGTTGTTTTCGTAGTATGTTGGTTATTTTATGACTGACTAGTAATATTCTTGAATGATATGGAACTTTATAGTGGAACTATTATCCAATACATCATTCATAAAATGAAATATGTATGTTATATATTAGAGTACAATCTTCTTGAGAAATGTTGGTTTTTTTGGATTCGATGCATGGTTTTGATGACTATATCTATTATTGAATCAAGATAGAGATGTGGAATCATATATAATGAATAAATTATAAGGTATGGGATTTTATTGGCTGTTTCTTGTGGCTGATAGGTCATATGGTGGAGAGTTTGTAATATGAAACATCAATATGTGTTTTTGGATTCCCATTATATTTGATATTCAGATCATATTTTAAAGCATGAGATATCTTTAGAGGGTGTTTTTAAGATTATTTACGGTTTTAGGAGAGTCTTGGGTTGTTTAGTAAGAAAAAGGACATGGTGGTTATTTACAGTTGAAAAAGAAATATACCATTATGTACCCATTAGAAGATTACTTAGAATTTGGTGGTGTTAATTGGTTCAATGATATTAGGTTGACTACACAATGGATGATAATCAATAACAAGGAGGTCGGTGGACCTCCAAGTACCCAGTGGTGTCTATCACATTCCCAGGGGGATGTGAGCATATTTTTGTTATTTTGATTGAATTAAAATTGTAACTAAATATCATATAACTTACCCTCCTTGGTAACTCAATCCTGTACACCATTAAATAACCTGTCCTATTTTTTTTCTTCTCCCATTACAATTCAGAGCCACCTTATTCATTACATATTTCTTGATATATTGTTCATCTATACGATTTGAATTTCATGTATGGGTATATAGTAATTTCTTTATACTTAATTTTCATTTCACACATTTTAATAATTTTAAAGTGTATATAAAAAATATATATTGTTTGATTGATTATTCGTTAACCAATGAATAAGTATAAATCATGTTACACTATAATATTTTAGGTCTCTTATTACTATAATGATTGTGGTCCCATATATATAAATAATATATCATGTTTTTTGTATGTGTTGTTTCATGTATCCCATGGGGGTTGGGTTAATCTGACCAAAATTATGGTTGAGAGGGTTTTAAACAATGATACATGATAAATAGATTCTATAATGGTTATAATGGGAATTCTTCTTTATTTATCACGAATTTAGGATTTCTCGAAAATTATTTCTCCAAGGGGAATGGGTAATAATTGTGCATTATAGACCCAGAATCGCTCTTCAAAATTATGATAATTTGTGAATAGACTAGTATTGGTCTTCAAAGAATAGTTAGAGGGGTTTAGTGGGATTAGGCTATACTATAGGTTGGTGGGATTACTATTTTTCTTATTAATTATGGGAAGTATTATTTTAAGGGATGTTTAGTGCCATATATTTTCATATAGGGATAATCATTTTAAATAGTGGTGGATCTTTTTAACAATTCCCCCTGGAGTGTGTTATTATGTTATGTGTGATTATAGTCTCATAAGAGGTAATCAATCAAGGGTTAGTCTAGGAATATGATTCTCGGTACTCATGTTGTCTTTAGAGAGTGATTGTTTGGGTATCAAGTCATGTGAATAATTTAAACACTCATAAATTTTTTGAGTGAATGAGAGTGTACTATACCTAGGTTAGGTTGACGGGTTAACATGGGAAAAAGTTATTTAAAATTATTAAGTGAATAGTTGGGTTTTCACATCATTATTGAGAGATCATTACCACTAGATAAGTTGTTAGGGATGATTGGAATTGAATGTGATTGTTGGGTTGGTCTCTTATGACCATGTGGGTACAAACTATGAGATGTCTAATAACCATTGATGTGAGGAGGATGAGTACATAGATAAGAAATATATAATTCTAGATCCTAGGACACCAAGTTGGTTTATTTCACAAGGATGTTTCCAAAAATATAACCTAATTTTTTTTTGATATCTTTTGAGATAGTTCATGGTATAGATGTTAAAGCCTTTATGAATTAGTGATTCATGGTTTCTATTATGGACAAAGTGGGACACTCAGGGATAAATGGAGTGAATTTTATAAAATATGAAATAAATTATATTTCTAGTGTGGATAAATGTGTAGGGATATAATTGGGATATGTATGCCATTTATTGGTCTATTTGTTACCCTAATAACACTGATTTTGTGCACTCGTATGGATACTATAATACCCTATATAAATTTTCCCATGTTCCTATGGTGAAACACCACATGTCCTCAAGGGAACTCCTTGATCATAAGTGGATTTTTTTTAACCACCATGTGTATATAAGTATCACTTGGGGATTGAATTATATTTTAATTATTCACCATTATAAAATAACTTTATATCGACAATCAATGTAAAAAATGAAAATAAAATTAATAAATTCAATACAACTTAACAAAAATACCTAAATGTATCATATACCCAAAAGAAACATTAAAATAGAATTTAAGTATCATATTATGTACAATACAATATAAATAAATAAAAAATAATATGTGGATTTTCCATGTTTGAAAAATTACATTAGAGAGATATTAGGCTCTGTTTATTGGAAAATTACACTGAGTTTACACTAAAAGGTTCATAATATTTATTCTTATTCATCACATAGAGAAATGTGAAAATATAGGAACTTTAGAGTGAATACATTTTTAGTTTGTCAAAGTGGGACAGTCTATCTACTATTTTAGATTTAAAATAAGACAAAAAACTAAAAATCACTTGGTGAAATAGATAATGTAGTTTTTAGGATTGAGGATCAATCATAAGATCTTGAAAAGGGGAATTTAAGTAAACCATAACATTTTGATATTTGTATATATAAATAAAATGTAAATTTTATGGAATTTTGATGCAAACATATGAGTGTAGAACTCGAGTGGAGATAATGAACCAAAATGGATTATGTGATTCTTAATGGTTTTAGTGAATGTTGTAAGATGTTGAATATATCCCTATATAATAGAGGAAGCATATAACATGAATTATTAATTATTTTTTGAACTTAGTGAAACAATATACATAACAGGTCATGAAATGACTCTTAATTATTGTGGAATTCATTTTGAATATTAGGTATTCTAATGGATATATTAAATTGAGAGAACCAATTTCAACAGGCATGTGAGTTTAATTGAATATTTTAAATGGTAAAATACTCGGGATTTGAGGAATTTAAAATTGGAGAGTTCTATGGAATTTGACGTCATATGATAATGTGGCCTTCAAAATTGTTAGATGTTAGTTTTTTTCAAACTATATTGGTTTGAATAAGAATTTTTTTAATTTTGATTCCTATGTTCTGAGGGATTTTATTAAATTCATGAGGAAACTTTGTGGAATAAAATTAGATGGATTTTTATGTGAATGTGATCATTAAAACTAATAAGACTAAAGTATTTAATGAAGGAAAAGATGGATATTCTCTCATGATTACCTAGAGAGATATATTTCTCATTCAAAGTAAGACTTATATAGAGATATACTTCATAAATTGGAGAGTGGATTCCAAATACATTTTATAGAATGATAGTGAGAATACTACAACCCCACTAAGTTGTAACTTCATTTTGGGTTTGTAATGTTCAATATGTCTCATAATTTGTATTAAATTGTTTCTTATGATAATATTAGTGAGTTATCTTCTATTGTGAGGGTTTTGATCCTTTAGGGTCATTGTAGTCACTCTATATTATAAAGATTAGTAGTCCACTTAGTGATTTTTGGAAGAAATGGAACATCACCATGTCTATGCTCATTATATTATCTAAGTTGTGGTGGACTATGTAAAAGAATTATTTCTCTATTTAAATGATTTATTGATTACATATTTAATTTTTAGGGATAAATGTGTTGGTACTAATCATGGGAGAAGAAAATTGGCCAGTTTCATTTGAAATTGACATATGCTAATTCACCCCTATCTTAGGAATTTTTATTGTCTAGGAAAAAATTTGTATCAAAGATTATGTTAATGATGACGTGATGTGATATTTGTTGGAATCCATGGTAGATGTTCACAAAAATGGGATTATTATTTTTTATAGAAACAATTTTCATATATGGAAGAATAATATGAAACACTATTTCTAATATTTATTTTTGGTAATTTCTATGAATGTCATATAAGCAATTATAGTCAATATAGACAATAAATCATTATCAGAATGCGACCATCAAAAATTTAATGATTATTATAAAAATATTAATATACCCAGGTGATTTTTAAATTCAAATCATCATGGATGTGATTTTTTAAAATCATTACATACCTTGTGGGACAATTAAAAAAGCATCTATAAAGGCATCTCAAAGGAAAGTGAACCAAAATTTTATGTTTTAATAAAAATTTAATAGGGTTTAAGGATGAAATTGAATGAATCTATTGAAAAATTGTTTGATTTAGTGAATGGGATTATTTATTACAAGCATGATCTAGGAGAAACCATTTATTACATAATCATTGTGAATAATATTTTTAGAATATTTAGAGATTAATTTAGTCAAAATATTATAGTGATCATTGATAAGAACCCAAAAGATATCACGTTGGATTGTTTTTATAGCATTATCTTGGAATATTAAATATGGAATAAGGATCATTATTACAATGAATATGATAAATCTTCAAAGGTGAAAGTTAAGATAATTATTAAAATTTAAGTCGAGTACGATCCTGCAGAAAATGGAGGCATCAAAATTATTGTATTTCTTTCCTCAAATCTGAAAAATGGAAAAATAATGTTCAAGGGAAAAATTCCGCTCATTTTTATATATAAAAAATGTGGGAACCTCAACACTATGATTTTAAATAATCATTGGGATGATTAATGGGATGATTCACCCATGAAAAAATTCAAATTATGTGAATGAAAATAAATGATCATAAACAAAAAAATTTAAGAACAAGAACTAGTTTTCAAAAGTGGATTTCAGCATAGAAGAATCTAAGGTTGAAGAAATTAGGGAATTAAAATACCTAAATTAATAATTTATTATTGATATCATAGAATAACAAAAATGTTACTATATATATGAAATGAAGATAGTGATGTTCTGGGATCTATATAGCTTAAAGTGGATTAAGTGGCTTCACCTGAAGAGATAGATGTTTCAAAGGTCAAGATAATGAAATCCCATTGAGTGGTTCATGATTATAAACTCTATATATAAAAAATGATAAGAGATAGCTGAGATGAAAACCATAATAAATAATCTCACATTTTAAAATCTCTGAAACCCAGAGAGAGTGGTTGATCTCATGTTCAACATTGAAGAGGATGCCCAAATCATTAATTGTATGAAAAATAAAATGAGATTTCTTGTCAAAATAATCATGGAGATTAAAATTGAAATTATGATTTTATGTTAAAATTTTAAGATAAAAAATGTCACCAAATTTATAATATAACATCATGAAATTAGATTACATAGGTTATTTGAAGGTAAAGAAAAATTAACGAGATCTAATAGAGAAGTTGGATGATTTTTTTTCAAAATAATTTTATGAAAGAAAAATATAACGCAATTATTAATTTCATGAAAAATGTGATCATGGTTAATTACATACCATTGGAACCTAATCTATAGATAAGTATTTAAATGGGTGACACGAAATGAATCCAAATAATTTCTAGATATTAAAAAAAGAGACATATAAATAAACCATATAATATTCATTATTTTTCTGTAAAGATGGGGAATAATCAATATGTTTGTTTCATAGATTAGAGGAAT
This sequence comes from Viscum album, assembly GCA_963277665.1. Taxonomy (NCBI): domain Eukaryota; kingdom Viridiplantae; phylum Streptophyta; class Magnoliopsida; order Santalales; family Viscaceae; genus Viscum; species Viscum album. The sequence goes on from OY728127.1 coordinate 281,147,684, forward strand.
CTTAAGGCACAAATAAAACAATGACATATTATCATAAGTACAATTATTTTTTATCTTTTTTAGTGATATTGTTTCTGGTGTGAAGGTTAGGAATATAAAATTTAGGTTTTATGCATTAATATTGAAATGTAATGCGCCAAATAAGGCACAATGTAGAAGATATCAATAGAATAAAGAATCATCAAGTGGGTTAAAATAAAATAATAAATTTGAAACCTTAATTAATTATTTTTATACATAAAATATTGAGGAGTAAATATATTTTTATTCACTAAAGTTGGTAATTTAATAGACTTGGATAAAAAATAAAATGTTTGAGGAGGAATTGGTTGTAAATATTTCTTTTAAAATCTTGGATTTAGCCAGATTAGGGATTTTTTTATTGTGGTTACACCCTTTATGTGATAATAAACAAATATATAGTCTTGGGTATGATGTATGATAAATAATGTGTCATCAGGTTTCGAAATTATGAACGATTTATTAACATTGACATCATGAAATCTATGATTGGAGGTATGGAGAAGAGGCACATAAATTTATTGGTAGTGGAAGTATTTTTTCCCAAATTACTATTTGTTAACCTTTTATGCAGATTTATGTATAAAATAAACATCACAAAGGAAACGTGTATCATCAAATGAAGATATAGTGAAATTTTTACGCAATGGATTTTAATGAAAGGAAATATATACCTTATTAGTGTAGAAGAAGAACCATGTTTACTTTCTAAATAATATGTAAATAGGTTGTGTCATGAAATTCATAGCCACTTGATCCTAAAAATCCTCATATTATTTAGTGTACAATGATATTTCTTATAATATCCATATAATTTTTTTATCGTAATAAATCATCATATGATTTCAAATATCAGAAGATTATTTGTATTATTTTCATGATCAAGGATAAAAAGGTTAACGATGTTAATTGAGTTGGTTCAGGTTGATATTTTTGGTTTGATATCATGAAAATACATCAATAAAAAAGATATTATATACTACTAATTGATGATTTTAAAGGGATGTAATGGTTTATATCCATCATTAACATTTCCATGGAGTTTAATTTCATTAATAGTTATAATTGGATGGAAAATAAGATTATTGGGATGAAAATATTAAAATTACAGACAGATAATGGAATATAGAATAAAAATAACCAAGCTTATGTTCATTTTGATAATAAAAGGATAAGTCACTAAATATCAAGGGTATGAACTCCAAAAAAATGGTGTAGTTGATTGGAGAAACAATTTTATAAAAAATAATGTCCTTATAGAGATATAGGTATCCTTGATTATTGGGGGATGTTGATATCTGTTGGAGTTTGGAGAATACTCTCATGAAGGAATTTTCAAATTGGAAATATGAGTTAATTTAAAATGATAAATGGTAAAAAAATTATTTTCCTAACACTGAGAGTAAGAGTTATGTCTAGAACCCACTCAATCATATGTTGTGTTGTATATGTAACAATATCATAAAAGAGATTCTATGACTAGATTCTTGAGCTAGTTAATTTAAGGATCTTGGATCTGTTTTTATATTATTCATTTAACTACATTATTAGGTATATGTATAACGGTATTTAGAGTTGATTGAGAAGATAAATTAATGAAGGTGTGTTTATTCAAAGAGAATCATGGCATGATTGATAAAGTCACTACATGATTAGAGTGATGTTGTTGAAGAGTGTCACTCTGATGTATGACCTCATGATGCAGATGGGTTGGTTATGCCATGGAGAAACCATGGTGATGAAAATCCATGTAGTGGGACAACTAAATTCCCTATTACACATTTACTATAGGAGTTTTAGTTATTGGTTTTATTTTTATAAGGTGTTTATGATCTTCTATAAAATTCTTCTTGGTATCCAAATGTCCTAATTCATCAAAATCACTTATTATTCCAAAAAAAAGTAACATCAATGCAGACAGACCAGGTAAATTCATTGATTCAATGGGTTTGAGGAAAATAAAGAGTTTTCTCATAATAAATATTTTCATTCTATAAAATTTATTATATTGATATTATTTAATATGAGTTGATGTGGAATTTTAACCCTTATTTTTTATATCACTCTATACTAGTTTTATTGTATCTTTGGGATTCAAATTAAATTTCTTTTGGATCTTGGAATGATTCCATGAGTAGATAATTAATTCCATAATGCATGTTTAATCTATTAATTGAATGGTTTATTACCGAAATAAAATATAAAGGGATTGTAACATACCATTTATTTACACTATAATTCATTCAAAGGATAATTCCAATGAGTATATGGCTCAGATTTGAGGAGAAGGATATGGGTTCACATGTAGGAACGATTCCAAAGGAACTTGATGAAAAGGGAAGAAAATACTAATTTATTTGTTAATGAGTTTTTATTATTTCATATAATTTTGAGTTTAGGTCCATCACCCCATCCCATTCACTATTCATATAGACAAAAAAAATTAAAAAATGGGTAATAGGATCAAAATTGGTATTCATTGGGGATTAGCTACTTCATTAACAAGGGTTGGTGAAACCTGTAGTTTTTCCTTATGTCATGTGTGTTTTATATCATAATATTATTTTTTTACATCTCATAATTTTTTTTGAGTTAGTATTCACAATAACATGACCGAAAAATCATGTTGAGAGTTTTTGTTCTCAGTAACCACTAATTCACCTCCCTCTTAATGGTGTAATAATCTCACATAAGTCATTCACATGGTATTAGGGGGTTCTTGAGTAGTATCATTATGAAATTTTCATTGTATATTTTTATTTTGACTAATCCTATCTTTTATTTATGATTTATATATATTTAATGAATGAAATAAATATTAAAGGAGTTATTGTATTAAATGGAAATGGATTCCATCTATAAAGAGGGGATATGGTTCCATATCTTATATCGGCTGGCATGAAAATTATTGACATCACCAATAATGGTTTACATTATCGTAATGATGCGAAAAAATATAGTACATTGGATAATAATAATAATCTGGAGAAAAAATTATGATATCCTTGGAAGATATAAAAAGGTTAAAAATGAATGGTTAAAATCAAATATAGTACAATTTGAATATATCTAAATGGTAGAATATAGAATTATGTATGTTTTCTTTCTATGAGTGAACAAAATTGTAAGATCAAATCTATTCTATTTTGAAATTTATAAATATTCTACCATGGTAATGAATCATATGAAAATATTCTTTGATAAATTTGATTAAATTATTTTTACCCCTGAAGACAACGAATTAGATTAGTGTTCAATCTATGAACAATTAATTTATTTCATGATAGATATGAATAGGTCTAACCTAGCCGAGAAGAGGAAAACAATAGAATTATATACCGTTAAATGTTATAAAATGCTTGAAATATCTTGGAAAAAAGAAGTCTAATTTGGAATAGATCAGTGATTATGATGATGACTTGGACTATCATTTGTTAATATCTATATTTTTTAAATTCGTGCAGTGATTAAAGTAAAAAAAATAATGGTAATATTATGTATAAGTGTTTCAATTATGGTCAAATTGTTAATTTTTCTGAAAATTATGTTGAGATAAAGGATATGAAGATGGTAATCAATAAAAAAATTCATCAAGAGGGAGAAAAATGTTAAAATGTATTCATAATGGAGGAAATTATTTTAAATTAAAAATAATGGGAAACAAATCAATGAATAAATTTTTTCTCCTGAAAATTGACTTCCCTATTGTGATAAGGATAGTGAAATAGAGAAAGAGGACTAAAAATGATGAGGAAATGAATTTTATGTAAAAATAAAATATTCCTAAAGATTATTAGGGTGAATAAAAATAACAATGAATATTAGAAGAATAAATAATTGGTGATAAAACACCGAATTTGTTTTAATTGTTTATGTAGTTGTAAGTATTCATGAAGTATATTAAAGAGATTTAGGGTGAAAATAAATCAATGAAATATTAGAATTATTCATTATGTAAATATAATTTCGAATCAAAATCCAAATAAATTACTGAGAATAAATTGGAATTCACATTAATGATGAGTGACATACATTATGGTCATTGATTTAAAGAATAAGATTCTTGATATTATCAAAATTAATTTCATCATGAAGTGTGAAGAAGTGTAAACACTTGATGTAATATTGGATGTAATAAAAAATTATTTATGGTGCACTCACATGATGTTTCAAAATTTTATAAACAATGATCGAGAAGTATATATTTCCCTATAATTAGTTTTTAATTCTACAAAGAATCTTAGTGATTTTACCATGTTACCAAAAACCATTTTTTGGACACCCAATCATGATATATAAACGAGGGAAATGATGATAAATAGTAGAAGATGGATTCACATCACCGAAGAAGTTGAACACACCTACTGGTAAATTTTTATTTGGTTCTATAAAATCAATTAGAAATAATGTGTGAGAGGGAATAAAATTAAATATATTCCAATAATAAAGGTAAAGGTAAAAGAAAAATATACTTAGCATGACAGTGTTGAGATGAAGCTGTAAATTTCAAGTATGACTGAAAATTACCATGTATATTTTATGTAATTTATCTAATAAAAAATATTTATCATTTAAGGAGGATAATAGTTTTATTGAATCTATTAACACAAATAATATGTGTGATGGTATAAATTTTCCCTCCCTTAATTGAAGAGAGGTTATGAATTAAGGGGGAGTTAACATAAAGTATATGAACTATGGTTCCTCAAATGACGCATAGTTCAAATTTCAAATTAAATGTAATGGGGTATCACAATGGGAAAAATATTAAAATTCCCTTATAATAAAACCATAGGTAAAATTTTATAATGATTACATTGATATCTCAATGTGGTGTATACCCCCAGGAGGAGTTTTATCAATTTTTTTAGAATTATTAGTTTAATGGAATTTTTAATATTGATTATGTAAATAAATATTACTCAAAATTATTTTATTGTTAGTTATTAAGCCTAGTTTTTTTCATTTTGAGTTTTTAATTGAATAAACCCATGCCTTATTGACCATTGAGGGGGGGGGGGGTGAACAAGTGGTTTACTTTTAAAAAACTATTTCTTTTGAATTCAAAATATTGAACTTTCTAATGTTCTTGATTCACTAGGTGATATCTCAAAAAATCACTTCGTATATATAAATAATAATATATATCACAATATAGAGTATTTACAAGGTTTGATATATATACATACTCTGTTCCTTGTTGGTTATATGACACGACATAGATTATCCACTATAACATTGCTATCAATTACATTGGTCGATAGAGAATCACTTTACATTTCTATTGAATACACATAGGATGTTCACATACGACATCCCTCAATGACAAAAAACCCACACATGCCTGATCTAGAATCCACAATAGAGAGTTTATCTCCAAAATAACAAAAGTGGCTTCCTACTCCCGACTCCCACTGATTGGGTTCATCATTTCATCAAGGATTGATCATTTGTAGGTTGATCTATTGATATTTCTCTACGATCTTGATGGATCACACATGATCATGTACCTATTCAAGAACATTTTCAAATATTTTGGATCTTTTTCACAAACTTCGGATCACCTATATTTGATCTATTGCTTCAAATCAATAATGGTTTGGATAATTCTCCCTTTTAATGAAGTCCTAGACTCACTAAGATGAGGGAAATAAAAAAAAATATTATTCTCTCTTAAAAATAATAAGGTCTAAAGATATCAGAATTATCATTCATTTATCTAAAATTATCATTACCTACATGAACATATTTATAAAAAATATTTTCCATGTAAATATCAATAAATTAAATGATTTAAATTCCCCTATATAAATCATATTTTAAATGTCATTAATAATAATCACATTTATTCTTCATTTATATATTAATACATGAATGATATGGGTATTATATTTTATACTCATTTTAAATGCCCAAATTACCTTGGTCATTATTTTTAATCATGTAATGCATTAGAGGCTTCTTGTTTTTGTAGGTAGTGCGTCTACCTAAAGGGTCTAGGTATAATATCTTATTCATGTTTCTACGTGAAAAGTCATGAATCTTACAATACATTCATTATCTTTTTGAAGAGAATCATTTAGAATAATCATGTTTCAGGAAACCACATGGTTTAAACCTGATGCACCCTAGCTTCTTCATGCTGTAAAGTGATTAACCACAACATACATGAATATAATTTAAACTGTTAAAGAATATAAAGTCTTCTATTTCATTACATGGAAAATACAGATGATGTACCTCATTTTCACCAATGACTCATTCAAAATCCGAAATGTTTTATGGATTCATTTTTTAATTGTTCATTATGTGAATAAAAAATAAGACTACTTATGATTTAATTTTGAATACCACAACAATCATATGAATAATTGACCACCCGTTTTGTAGAATTGAGGTTTCTTCAAGCCTCCATAGTTATTGTCGAGTCATGTATTTATAATCACCAAATAATTTATTATATATCAAATTAAACATGATTAACTAGGGTTACTTAACTTTCAGGTGATTATAATCATATGCTTCTCATTTATAGATGCTTGAAATCCTATTTTACTAGAATGGACTACAACAAGTGAAGATTACATTTGGATGAAGCTTGTTCATCAATTTATTCTCATTCATGTAAGATAGATATTGCATTCATTGAGATTCAGATACAAAAAATATGTTTATATCAATCATAGAGTAACCATAATGACCTTGATTTGGTCGTTAGTGATTTTCCCATGAAGAACCCATCAAGAAACATCACATATGAGGTAGGAAGTAGATTTTTATGAGGGGATTTTATTGGACAGAGAAGATCAATCACATTTAATAACAATATTTATTTAAATATATTTTTAATACAAATATACAATAGCACATAATCCACATCCCACATAAATGATTCACCCAGGTTTCACTCTTATTTATTAATCAAGTCATTCCATCAACTCAGCAGTTGTGATTACCTAGGTCCTCTCCCAAATCCCTACTCCACCACCCCATGCCAAATCTCTCCATCATCATACTTCCCTATACTTTGGTGATTCTAATACTACCATTCACTTCATATGAGCGTGATGTAGTGGGATTATACTAAATTATTTTCACTATGTACACCATCCACCCACAGGTTGGCTAGTATTGGTTCTCATGGGTTTGGTAGACCTCTTGTTACAACAAGTTCCCTTAGTCAAACTCAACTGTGGTATGGCACTAATTTTTATGTTAGGATAATTCAAAATACTTATAACTAAAATCTAGGTATATAAATTCCAAGTCATTCCCAATTAAAATAATAATAAAAAACTTCGTCATTTTATTTATGCATCATCTTATTGAAAATAAATATTATTTTTCATCGAAAAATTCAATTCATATTCTTTTTATAAAAATAAAATTTTTAATGGTGTTCCATTATTGTATTCATTGTATATTTATTCATTTGAACATGTCATTAATAACTAATATAAAATTAAAAAAATTGATATATTTATATCATTAATGGTCTAAGAATTACATCCATTGACATTCCTTGAATCCATGAAAATTCTCTGATATTCACAACTTAATCCACGTATTTATTTATTAAAACTAATGAAACTTAGGATAAAAATATCTCATTTGTATGTTTTTTTTCAATATATATTCACAATAAGTCAAAATGTTTTCTCAAACATCCCCCATTTAAATATTAAAGAAAATGAAAAATTGAGGGTCTTCTCACTACCTTATTTTTTTAAAAACATGACCTTATACATTATAATAATTTCTTGATCACTTTTAATAGTAGGATGATATAAAACAGTTCCCTCAGAAAAGTTCCATTAGTTAATCAAATATAAATTTATAAAAAAAATGAGATTTACTATCAATGTTGTCTAAATAGTCTATAAACTACCATACTTGTGAAATATTGCTAATAATTACTCAATTCTAATTGAAGGGGCTGTAAATAATCATATTTATCAATGTAATGATAAATATTAGACATGCTTGAAAAAAATTAGAAAATTCAAGTGAAGAAGATATACATCCTCCTTTGACCTAACTTTACATAAATCATATACTCCCCCTTAATTGATAAGATATCACATTAATAAATTTTGGACGAATGTGTAATTTTAAAACCTGAAAATTTATGTAAGATCCTCCTTAAGGGATGCACTATTTAATCATTTTGGAAATTGATAACCTCCGTGATGGGAAAATATCTCCAAAAATTCTTTGATTGTAAGATAATAATAGATAAAAATTTCGGGGAATAATGAGTAATATTAAATTTACTTAAAGGAAATATTCAGAATGAGATAATTTTCAAAATATGGACTTATTCATTTTTAGGCTTAGAATTTCACATGACTTTACAATATTTTTATTTTCCTTCTTCTTCCATTTCATAGCATGGTGAATATCTTTTGTAAGTCTTGTATAGAATTTCCCAAATTTGTAAATCTTATTCATGAATCTATGAAAAAAATCTTTTAATCATTCACATCTTTTTTTTTTCAAAATTCAGAAAATTTCTAATCACCAAATTTTTTCTTTTGGTGATTTTTTTAAAATGTTATTTTTTGTTCACATTTCTAGACTGATTTGTAACCTTTCTTTTCATTATTATTTATTTAAACTTTTATCACCCTAAATAAATTCATTTTATTAATTTAATTTATGGACATGTTGTGTCAACACTCTAATGTGCTGTGAACAAATTTCCAACAACAGCAATAGTAGCTTATGATCATTCTTCTCACTTATTTTGGTGTAATCTATTTATTTTTAACAATTTTTTAACCTTTTTTATTTAGAGTTCCACCGTAACTCTATATGATAATTCTTTGTAAATAGTTATTCATTATTCCTTTTTTACATCCTCCCTTGATTTGGTATATTTAACAGTATTTTTACCCAACTATTCCTTCCCAGAGATTGATTAAAAAACTAAATGGTAAATTGAAACATCCCTAGTAAATTAAATTATTTCTCTGTTATGGGATACCATTTTCTTAGAGGATGAAGGATTTGATTAGAAGATGATGTTATATAATATTTTCCATCAATTAAAACTTTATTAGAATAATCAATTTTTTAGTTATTTGGAATGTTCCATCTTGTGATGATTCCTACCTTTTAATTCTCACCTCTATCTCAAAAAACATAATGTTGAGGGAATTATTATCATTATCAACAGATCACATTTTTTTGTTCATAATCATCATTTTGATTATTTTTTCTATAAAAATATTTCTTAACTCTTTCAATGAATTCTCAATATCCATTATCCTATTTTTTTTCTTCCATATGAAAAAATTTTAAAACCACAAAAACATTATACAGTTTTTCAAATGCATTAAAACATTTAAAAATTACACGCTCAAAGAAATTACATTTAGAAACATTTTTTTGTAATAATTAAACAACTCAATCATATCATTAATCGTGAGGACAAATTATTTATTACTTTTATTTCATAAGTTTTTTGAGAGTGTTGGATAAAAAAATCATTTTATCCAATGCTTATTCAAAAACATCAGCCTCTTCTTCAAGTTTCAACCCTTCAATATGAAGTCTTTTTTTAAATTATAAAAATATATCTTACTATGTATTTAATCACATCATATATAAGATTATTTAATTTATAATGAAGATAACTAAATGATACATCACCACAAAATGATTATACTTATTTAGAGAGACATAATTGAATGAATTATTATATGCTTCATTTTTCAGAATACCTCCAACTTGAGGTGTCTCTCAGTTTACAGTGAGATTATTTATTATCTTCCTTCCATGTTTCTTCTTTATATTATTTAGCATCCTTGATGAAATATTCATTTAAAGTAGCTCATTCATTTATAGAAAAATAAGCATCATAATTACTCACATTGATCTTTAGAGTTTTCATTTTCTCTGATACCATTTGAAGATTCCATTCTAGATTGACCACTGGGGGGGAATATGTGGATTTCTTTTCACAAGTTATTTATTTGGAATTAAATCTCATGAATATTATATTTTGATTGATCCACTCAGTGATATCTTGTAGGCTCCCTTCATATGAATAAATAATTAAAGAGATCACGTCACAATGTATTAACATGGATGTACATAAATACCTATATCTATTAATATCAGTTATACACCGCAAAAATGATTTTCCAGGATTATATTATTATAAATTACAATGGTTTATATAGAATCACACTATATCTATGTTGAATCCAAAAATGAGGATCTTTATACAACTTGTCACCATGATTCAATAATCCACAATATCCTTATATAGATTCCACACTAGAGACTTATACTCTTGAATCACACAAGTGGCATCCGACTCTCAACTCTTATTGGGATGATTCATCCTTTCTTGATGGAATGACCCATTGTTGTCCTACCTACTGATATTCTTCTGTAATATTTCCATAGCACAATTTATCATGTACCTATTAAACATCCTTTTAAAATCTTGAGGGTCTAGATTAAAATTATCTAATAACCAATATTTGATCATTTTCCTTAGTGCAATAATACTAGGGATGATTGTTTTTTATGATGAAGTCATTGACCCAATATGTTTTGTGCAAGTGGTGCACATAAATTCTTCTTCTCTATTTGATATAAAAATATATTGGTATCTCAAAATGACTTTGTAATTCAATACAATTATCAACACCTACATGACGATATTATTCTTGTGAATCCCAATACATTTCATGAAATAAATTCCCTTATTTAAATACTCATTTAAATGTATTTATTAATAAATAAATTTATTGATCCTTGAAATATTAATACCTGAATGGTTTGGGTATTATATTTTGTTCCCAATTTAAATACCCCCTAACCATGGTTATTATTGTTCATCATGTAACACACTAGAGTAATCCAATTTATTCATGCAGTGCATCTGCCCAACAGGCTCAGTTATAAACTCTTGTTCCGGATTCTAAGTTAACAACCATGGCTCACCCCCAATTTTTATTATCTTCATGTACTGAATCATTGTAAACACCTATTTTTGGGTAACCTCATCGATCATACCCACAACACCATAGTTTACTCAAACTATAATGTGATTACCCACAACATTTATGCATCTCATTTAAATACTGAAAAAAATTCAGGTTATATGTTCCTTTACATGGATAATAAAAATCCCACATCCAATTATAACCAATGGATCATTAAAAATACCCAAAGGTTTCAGGATTCCTATTTCATCTCCATTTACATCATGGATGAAAAATTCCACACCTTATTCCATCATTTTGAAGAACCAAATAATCAAATGATTTCTCGGGCACCCCGTATATAGATTTATACCGATTTGGTCCTCCATAGTTCATACCGAGTTACAGATTTATAATCACCAAATATTTCAATATATCTAAACCAATCAAAAATGATAAATTCTTTCTTCATGTTCATGATTTTTTTATCAGTTCATTTTCATTCCTAGTTTCTCTAAATCCTTTATCACTTGAGTGGACTAATATAACTAATGTTTCCATTGGGAAAAAGCTTGTTCTTAAATTTATTTTCATTCATGACAGATAGTTATTGAATTCATGGTGATTTAAAGACTAATAATATCTTTATCTCTATCACAGAATAGAAATGGTGACCTCTATTCAATTTTTGGTGGTTGAACATTCAATGACCAGTCAAAAAACATCACAAGTGTTGTAGGGTTAGATGATGATAAAATTATTTGATAGGATGAAACAAATCAATCCATTCAAATTATCATGGTTCATTCTATATATTTTTAATACAGAGATACAAAAGATTGGAAATTGTATCCTACATTGACAATTATTTTGGGCTTTTCTCTACTTTATTATTCATGTCATTCCATAAAATCAGAAGAAGAAACTACTAGGGCCTACTCACATACCCCCGCTTGAACATTCCTATGCTTTCTCGCTTCTCCATCATACTGCCATGTACAATTGTTATACTACTGCAACCATGTGCTCATTATGAGGGAAATATAATAGGATTATACTACATAAACCACCTCATATACACCATCCACCCATGGGTTTCCCAGGGTAGTTCCCCTTGGATTGGTATACCTCCAGGCTATACAAGTTACCTTGGTCTAGTAGTCCTATAGGCCAACCCTCATTTTTATATGAGGCTCAGTAAAAATACATAGAAGTAAAATCGAAGTGTAGGAATTCCAATCCTTCCTCAAATAAAATTAAAATCAAACATTTGGTAATTTTCTTTATGCATCATCTTATAAAAATGGATATTATTTTTCATGGACAACATCAATTATTCTTCTCTTCATGGAACTAAATATTTTCACGGTGTTTCATTATTGTATGCATTGTTTACTTCTTCTTTTTTACATGTTTATGAAACTTATGATCAACTACACAAAATTACCACATATATATTGATAATATTCCAATATTGACACGAAATGTCATTTCATGAATCGATAAAAATTCTCCAAGCTTCACCACTTCATCCACATATTTACTGATTGATAAAAAATGAAACATACGATCAATATAAATAGTTGTAATCCGTACTTTAGGTGAAATTAAGAGCTGACATTTAATTTGGTGAATTAAAGGGAATCGAAAATATTATTTTACCCTTAATCAAATATGATTTATAACACAAAAATCAATAATCAAGAAAAATATAATTTACACATAAAATAAGGTATCATTTGTGAAATAAGATATTACCATTTATCCTTGAGTAGATATTTTAATTAGGAATGTTATTTCATGAGTTTTCATTGGGGTTACCTTGGGGTGGGTGTTGAGGATGGAATTTAAATGATTAAATTATGAAATAAATTGAATAATAAACCCTAAACCCTAATTTTCACCTTGGAATACATCATTAAACCCCTTTAGAAAGGGTTATAAACACAAAAATAAGATTTTCTAATCAATTATGAAGAGATAAAGGAATTGGGATTTTCGGTTGTGTTATTCGCCTTGTATCAATGAGAAAAACCATATTCAAAACATGGATCAAAGATATAGAGTTTCATATTACTGTCCAATGAAATATGATTACCTAATACTGAGGAAGAAAATGATACCTCAAATCATTTAAAAATTATAAAAATTCAAGATATTTCATTAATTAAAAATGTGATTTTAAAATCAGAAGATAAAAAAACACAAAAAAATAGATAATAATAAAATGATTTGGGATTTACCTAGGATAGTTAATAGTCATAGGGAATGGGGGAGAAGTGTCAGAACCATTTCTAGTAACCACCATCCCCCATTTCACTATCACCAATCCGGTTATTTCTAATCAAAGCAGTTTTGCTGGTGGTGGAAGATGGAAACATTAAAGAATAATATATTAGGGAAGCATTGGTGGAGAATATATATATGGAGAGAGTGTAGGTGGTGGAATTTACAGAGATTGTGATTGAGAAGTAAAATAATTCATGTGCAAGGTGGATTTCGGAGAGGGAACATTTGAAAGAAGTAAAGGTGAAGAAGACAGAGAATCTAGACACCCAATAATGTTGTTGGACTCGGGGTTATGTGGAATAATGGGATGAGTTACTACAAGAAGTAATTATTATGTGTTGGATTCTAGTTCAGGTGTAGAGAGGTGGATGGTTTCCTTTTACCTTGAGTTTTCTTATCCTAGAAGCTCGCTGGGCCTTCCTCAAGGCCGGGACTTGTGTTTTACCATCATTATTGAGATATTTGTTTTGAATTTTATTATCAATTATTCATGGTTCACATATAAATTTTAAGGATTATCCTATTTATGATAATTGTCATCTTATTTATTAGAATTAGACCCCTATTCAAGATGATAAATTTGAATGGGAATTGAATTTTACTTTTAATCTCTCTCCCTTCATTATCTATATGTCACTTTCAGTTGAAGAGGACACTAGACCTAATAGTGTCTGAGGAACATGGAGGTTTGATAATGGGAGTAACAAATGCAACATGAAAATGGTTGTCAATGGGGATGATTAATGTGGATCTTTTTATGGTGTGATGTAGCGATGGTTGATAACTCATTGAAATAGTGTAGGGAATCAAGGATGAAGACATATTACTGTATTGTGGTCTTGAGATCTTACTTAACAGTAGTAGATGAGGTTGATGTAAAATAAAGGTATAGTATAAAAACCTGACTATTTATTACAAAATTAAACCTGATTTGTTACAAATATTTCACTTATAAAAACTCTGAGGATTGAGTGGTCTAGTGTCCTGGGAATTTAGGAACATTACATAACAACTTAAAATACAAAACCCAACAACTTTACTGAAAAATTATTTTACATGACCACAAAATTCTTTTGTACTTTTCATTGCATGGGATAACCAGAGGACATGCAGAAGAAAAGGGAGAGCTATAAAGCCAAGTTAATGAGTAAACAATCCATAACATGAATAATATATAATATATGTTAGGAAACATGCATATCAATAGAGTAAAATAGAAACATGAACATAAAGGAATTATATAGCATGATTATCATAACATGGAAATGTGGCAACAACACATAACATGATTTTAGCATGAGCCAAGGAACATTTCACATAGATCATGAGTAAACCATCATTGCACTGGAATTAGCCTGAGTAAACCCTCATTTCATTTTAATTATAATAATTATACCATCATTGGTCTTGACGTATCATGATACTAATCTTGACCCATTGCATTAGGGCGCTATCAGGGCGCACCATTTACAATCATTTCATTTCTTACATAAGTGTGCCACATGGATCTTACAACATGGATTCGTTAAACATCATAATTTATTCAATGAATAAGAGGTGCAGAATAAGTAAATGTATTTCCTCAATCAACAAGTACAACTGTATAAAGTTGAATACCCTTGATAGAGATATGGGTATGTTATATACTTACACGATGATTTTGGAAGGGAAATTTAGGTGGAACTTCGGCAGCATAACGATGTCACATAGAAATCACAAAATGGGTTGATGAGAGAGAAAGGGGTATATCATCATTTATACATGTAATGGATATTAAGGAAATCATGGTACATAATACACCAACATATGTAATGGAATTTAGATTTATAATATAAAATAATTTCTTGATTGTAAAGGAGGAGAGAGAAATTCCTTACGGAATTTCAGTATGGTAATGGTTGTACTTGGGAATAATTAATGAGATAAAAAGAGGTATCTAATCATTAAAACATAAATCGGTATGTATGGGGGAGGTGAGTAATCATACCCCAACATTTTTAATTGAAATTAAAATTGTGTAACAACATAATGAAATTTGGAAAAAATGAGAAAGGAAGAAATCCCTTACGTGCATGTTTGATCACAAAGGATTAGGAGAGGTTTTGGAGGGGATTTATGGTATATTGGGGCACCTTTGGGGGATTATAGAGAGACGAGGTTAGAGGTAATCCTATATTTAAAGGATTCGAGTGAAGAGTAATGAGGGATTGAGTGTGTTTATATAAGAAATGAGAGGGAATTCATTACTATTTATGTTTTGGACACCACACATTAAAATAATCAAAACCAAAAACCATCCCATTGATTTTTCCAATGGTTTTTTCAGAATTGGAGTGGAAAACATTATTTTATAAGGCCAATGTCTGAACACATTAAAATATTAGGCTTTCTTATGCAGAGGTGAGTCACACTCTCAAGGAAATCACTTTAAAATATAAAAATGTTTGGATTTGTAAAATAAATCATACAAACCAAAAATTTAATTATTTTAAAGGTAAAACATATATTGGACGAACATACCATTTTTTGTATTTTATTACTTCTCTATTGGGTCATTATGATGTCATAAAATACATTATATATTTAAATGATATTTAATTTTTACCGAAAAATTTGAATGTCTCAGAAAATAATGAAAAAATCACAATTAGATAATTTCGACTTCCTGAATCAAAAACTGATATTCATTATACCAAAATAATTTTCTTAATATTTGAATTTTTTATTTTTAAATAAAAACTGAAATTTATTGAAAAATCATGGGTTTTGACAAAAACAATTTTCAATCCTTAATAAAAATCACAATTGTATTCATAAAAAATATATGATCATTTATATTTAATATTTATTAATTTAGTAATAATATTTTATTAAAATATTATTTAATTCAAAAATCTATTAATTCATGAAAATAGATTTCTTAATTGAATTTAAATATTAACTAAAAATACTATTTCTGCATTAAAAATCACATACAATAATAAAATGAATTTATATTATTTATACAAAAATAATTCTCATAATCATAGGGATTGGGTTTTGTTACATAACCCCTTATAACACCATTATAAGACCTAAGCGTAGGGTGTGTGATGGTGAAAAGATCATGGGGTGGCTCGAATAACATGGCACTGGTTGTAATATCTATTAACATCCACTTCTCTCATTTTCAGATCCATTCAAGATTATTTTATTGAATATTGTATTGGGATTGATCAAGAGCGAAGCCCTATGATGCTACCTCCTTTCTGAGGTCTGACAAATGCGCTACGTGTAGAGAAATTCTATGTGATGAGGTCATCACTTCCTTTGTCCGAAGAAATTGGATTTATTAAAGCCCTATATTTATACTAATTATTTAATCAATGTTGAAAGGCTATATTAGAAATGGTAACAATTCTTAACGGTATTTTAAAATCCAAAAAATAAAACCAAAGAAGTGCATATGTTTTATATAACCATGTTACATAATAATACATATAATCAGATACAAAGGTATTTTTTCTATTAAATGTTTGGGTCATTACAATCTTCCCCCATTAAGAGATTTCCCCCTAAAATTTCTTTTTCCCACACTAAAATAGATGAGGGTAACTCTACTTCATCACTTCTCCTGATTCCCACATTGCTTCTTCAAACTTGTGGTTACTCCACAACAACTTCATGAGGGGAGTTGTCTTATTTCATAGAATTTTTTCTCTAAGATATAAGATCTTCACCGAATTCTCATCAAAGGAGAGGTAGTTATCCAATGGTACCACCTCTAGATTGAGTACATGGGATGGCTCAGGTTTTTACTTCTTCAAGAGTGATAAATATAACACATCATAAACTTGGGATAGGTTCTGTAGAAGTGTTAGTCGATATTCCACTAATCCAATGTGATCAAGGATCTCAAAAGGGATAATATACCTTGAAGAAAGATTTACCTTCTTCCCAAATCTTATGACTATGTTCCACAGTGATATGCAGAGGAATACCATGTCTTCAACATCAAACACTAGGCCTCATCATCGATTATCAGAATAGCTATTTCGTCAACTCTGAGTAGCTTTAATATGCTGCTTGATGGTCTTATCCTTCTCCACAATTTCTTTGACGATTTCAGGACCTAGAAGTTTTGTATCCCCAACATCATCCCAAAATTCCGGTGTTCTGCTCCTCGTCCCATAAAGGTCTTCATATGGATCCATTTGGATGTTAGAGTGGAAACTGTTTTTGTAAGAGAACTCAACCGGAGGAAGCTGTTGATCTCATATGTCTTTCATGTCCATTCAGCATGCTCTCAACATGTCCTCACTTTTTTTGGATAGTACGATCATATTGACCATCAGTTTGAGGATGTTATGCCATACTACTATTTAGCTATGTATTCAGAGCATGTTGAAGACTCTTACAGAACATACAGGTGAATCTTGGAGCGTGATCAGATACAATAGATAGTCGTTTTCAATAGATCCATACCACATATCTGATATATATCTATTCCAGTGGATCAAATGATAAATCCGCTCAAATTTTAATGAAGTGTGCAATATTTATAAGATGATCCACAACAGCGCAAATAGCATTGTTTTATTTGGATTTATTCTGATGTTCGGTGAAAAATTTCATGGGGATGTTCTTCTATTTCCATATTAGTATGGGTAATGGTTTCATCAACCCTTTTTACATATCCCTCTCAACCCTCCACCTACTATCATACCAGACACTATTATGTATACTCATCGATCTCCTTCTTCATGTTATCATACCAGTAATGTTCTCAATGATCTTGGTACATATTTGTGTTTCCTGGTTGAATGGAGAAATTCGAACTAAGTGAACCATCCAAAATTTATTTCATTAACTCCAAATTTGATGGAGCACATAGTCATGATGAAAATCTAACAATTAATTCTTTATTAACATTGAACTCCCAGTATTTCCCTTTTCTAATAGTTTCCATTTTCTTCTAAATTCCCTCATCATACTTTTGACCATCCTTTAACCTTTCAAAAAGAGATGGTTGAGAAATAATTTGTGAATGGGATGATGATGTTCCATTCATTATGATCCCCATGTCCATATTTATCAAATCTAATAAGATTGGATCCTTTTCAATACTCATCAATGATAGAATCACTGGGTCCTTTCTACTTAGATCATCCTTCACCATGTTTGCTTTCCCAGGGTGGAAATGGATTGAGAAATCATAGTCTTTGTTCAGTTCTAAAAAACTTAATTAGTGCATATTCAATAATTTAAATGTGAATATATACTTGATTCTTTTCTGATCCATGTATATTTCACACTTCTCCCCAATAAGGTAATGTCTCCAAATTTTCAAAGCGAAGATTTATGTAACCAACCCCAGATGATGTGCTGGATAGTTTTTATCATGATATTTCAATTTCCTCGTTGCATAGAAGAAGACCTTGCCATTTTTATTCAACACATAGCCCATTCCCTTCTTCGAAAAATCACTAAATACCATAGAATGTTCTCCACTTTTGGATAGTGTGATCATGGGCGCAGTGATAAGCCTCATTTTCAACTCATTGAAACTCTCTTAGCATTCATCACTCAAAGAAAACATGTTTCCCATCCATGTTATATTAGTAAGAGGGTTTGAGAATCATGAGAAATTTCTTACAAATAAACAATAATATTTAGCTAACCCTAGGAAGCTATGGATGTCTTCCAATGATGATGGCCTCAGACATCCCTCTATTGCAACTGTCTTGGAGGGACCCTTAGATATCCCATTGATTTTGATGATATTCCCCATGAATTAGACTTCTGTTAACCAGAAATCACACTTCTTGTACTTTTCATATAGCTTTTCTTTTCGAAAGGTCTCTAGTATAGTGATTAGATTCTCCTCATGCTCCTCCTTGGTTTTGGATTATATTAGAATATAATCTATAAAGACTACCAAAATTTGTTGAGGTAATCTCTAAAGAATATATTCATCATGTGCATGATGATTCTTGGATAATTGGTTAGTCCGAAAGGCATTACTATGAATTCACAAAGCTCGTACCTTGTACGAAAAGCAGTCTTGGGGATATCCTCTTTCTTCACCCTTACATGGTAATATCCTGACTGTAAATCCACATAAAAGATGTATTATGAACCACGTAGGTGATCGAACAAGTCATCAATTCCAGGAATAGGATAGTTGTTCTTTACCATTAATTTTTTGAGCACACAATAATCAATGAAAAGGTGCATTGACCCATCATTATTCTTGAAGAAGAGGACAAGTACACCCTAGGGTGAAGTGCTTGGGCATATAAACCCTTTATCCAGATTCTCCGAGAATTATTTCTTTAGATCCTCATGCTCCACAAAATCTATTCTATACAGAGTCTTTGATATTTTAAATTCCCTAGGTATATGATCAATTGAAAATTCAACATCTCTTCTTGGAGGAAGACCATAAAATTCGTCGGGAAAAATACATTAGCGAATTCCCTGACAATAAGCATGTCTTTAAGGATGGTTTCTTCCTTAGAATCAATCATCTGAGAAATATACACATTCTCATAGGGAAATAATATCCATGCTTGAGTGATGGTTATAAGGACGATTATCCTTCTCCATTCACTTTTATAGAATCATGGGTTGATTCACCATATAATGAGTGATTTCCTTCTTATGGAAATTTATGTTGGATCTATATAGTGTAAGCCAATCCATGCCAAGAATTGTATCAAATTAAACGATAGGGAGTATGAATAGGTTTTCTAGGAATTTCAAACCACTAATTGTGACATGGGAGGAGTTATATTATTGAGATGAATTTATTTCCCCATTTTTCATTCTCACCGACATCTTTACTTCCATGATTTGTGGTGGTGTTGGGACAGTTCTACTAAAAATTTAATATAAAAAAAATTTAGAACAAGAATCAAAAAGTATGTTCTATATTCATTAGTGAAAAAAATGTGTACCTCTCACCACTTCTTTGTCGGGGTTCTCTTCGGCAGTAGTGTTGGAAAAATATCACCCTTTCTTCCATGGAGGTTGTTGGTTGCCTCTGAAAACCCTTGTCTTAGGGAACTGGTTTGCAATGCTCTGTAGCTCATTGCATTTGAAACCCCGAAAAATATATTGATGGTCAAACGAAGTGTTCCTCCCCTCTGTTACAACAGTGGGTGTTTCTTGTCGGTAGTGAATAGAAAGGTGCCAATATCTTCCACACCTAAAGCATTTCCTCGCCTCCATCAGGAAGTTTCCAGGGTGCTTATTTCCCCAACTTTGGAATGTGGGTTGATCTAATTTCTTAGCACCATTGTATTTATGCATCAGACCACCATAATTGAGGTCCACCTTATTCTTCTTATCCCATTGATACCCCTGATATTATCTAATCTCTATTTCAACTTCACTGACACATCAGACAATTTTTTCAGAGCTCTCAAAGTCATGGATTTCTAGGGCATTTCATAGGCTAGGTTTTATCCAACAAAAGAAGTGGTCAACCTTGTATTTAGTTGTAACAACAACACTAGAGGCATATCGTGCAACCCTTGTGAATTTTCCCTTGTATGGTTCGATGGATTCATCATATTTTCTCTTGGGGGAAAAGAAGTCACATACCATCTTATGTTAGAGGGTGCGAGGAAAATATTTATCAAATTTGTTTTACTGAAAATTCATCCATTCCAACAACTCGATATCATCTCCAGGATTCGTTTTTTGATCAATTTCTGCCATTGATTAACTACAGCCTCTATATGATAAGTATCCACAAGTACATTCTCTTTTTCGTAACATTTAAAAATGGAAAATATATCTTAAATGGAGTTGATCAATTTTTTGGAAATTGAGAGATCAAATGATCCAGTAAAAGTAGGAGGCCTTTGTCTCAGGAAGCTCTTAATTGTGACTTTTTCATTCTTGGGGGGGGGGGGGGGTTGAACATTTCACATGACCCATGTTTCTATTCAAAAAATGAGTTAACTGAGAGATTATTGTTAAAATGATTAATATTCCTTCTTCCATTGGATTTGGTATCTCATTAGAACAATCTTCACATTGATCATCACATTAGTTGTTAGCCTGAGTACTCCTATTACGTTCCATTAGATTGAATAAATTGAAATTTAGGGGTATCACATTAAAGGGAATCCAATGAAAAAAGGGATAACTTATAAATTTCATTTATTTCCTTAACATATCTATGCTATCCATGATCTACATCCCATCATATATTCATAGGGTCATGTTTTTTTAATTCCCTTAATAATGGTTCAAAAAAAGCTTATGAATTTACCAAAGAATATCCCGAGTAGTGTCGTAACCAAAAGTGCAGCAAGGCCCATTTTCATGCACTAGTTCCCGTTCGAGTCTAGATCAACACAATGTTTTTTGGTTTTACCCCTAGATACATCTATGCCAGAGAAGCCTCTACCTACTTGTATCCAGAGAGGGATGTATTTATTTGATAAACCACTTACTCAATACTCACCAAAATTTAGGGATGTTTTTAATATACTTAGACGTATCCCTAAGTCTTTCATGGTGTTATTATAATCCAAATACTTAAAATAAACACTCCAATCCGTTGATACCAACAATAACAACCCAACTCTATATTACACACATAAACAAGATATATTACAAAAAGTTGGACTTAAGACAACTCAGTGGATTGAGAGGTCTAGTGTGTTTGGAAATTGAAACATTACATAACAATTTAGAAGATAAAACCGAACATATTTTTTGAGAATTTATTTTACATGACCACAACATTACTTTGTACTTAGCATTACATGGGGAAACCTGAGAACATGCATTTTAAAAGGGTGAGCTATAAAGACCAATAAGAGAGTAAAATTGGCATAATAAGAAGAATATAGAAAATTTTAGGAAATTAGAATATCAATGGATCACAATAGAAACATGAGAATAAAGGCATGATATATCATGATTATCATTACATGGAAATGCGGCAACAAAACATGACATGATATTAACATGAGTTAAGGATCATTGCACGTGGGACATGATTAAACACACATTGAATATGAATTAACATGTTTATACCCTAATTTCACTTTTATTATCATGAATAAAGACTCAATCCACATGACATATCATGATACTAATCTTTATCCAATGCATTTGAGTGCTATCGGGGCACACCCTTTATAAACATTTCATTTGATGAAGAAGTGTGCTACATGTATCAAACAACAAGGATTCATTAAACACCATAATGTATTCCATAAATAAGAGATGTGGAATAAATAAATTTAACTCCTCAATAAACATTTAAATGTTCATAATGGTGAATTCCTTTGATAGATATATGAGAATGCTATTAACACATATGATGACTTTGGCATGGAAATATTTGTGTATCTTCGGCTGCATAACATCATAAAATAGAAATCTAAAAATGGTTTAATAAGGGATAAAGGGTTATCTCATCTTTTATAAATGGAATGGACCATAAGGTGGTCATGGGAAATAATATCCAAAAATATGTAATGGAATTTATATGCACAATATAAAATAATTACACGAATTTAAATGTAGAGATACAAATTTCTTACAGAATTTCAGCATGGTAATTGATTTACATGGGAGGAATTAATGAGAGATAAAGATGTTTATAATCATGATAACAAAATTAGGGATGTATGGTAATGGTGTGATATCATTCCCCATCATTTTTAATTGAAAATAAAATGGTATAACACAAAAAATTTGGACAAAAATGTGAAAGGAAAAATTCCCTTACTTGAATATGTGATCCCAAATCCTTTGGAGAGGCTTGAGAGGGATTTCATAGGAGTTTGGGGTGAAATTGGAGGATTATCAAGATAGGAGGTCAAATGATGATCTAGATTCAATGGTTTTGAGTTAATAGGAATGAGATATTGAGTGGGTTTATATAGGAAAAGATAGAGAATTTTTTATTATTTAGGTTTTGGACACCACACATTAAACTAATCAAAACCACAAACCATCCCATAGTATTTTACCATAGTTTCTTCCAAATTGGAGTGGAAAAATATATTTTATAAGGAAAAATGCCTAACTTATTAAAATATTAGGCTTTCTTTGGTGGAGGTGAGTCACACTCTCATGGAAATCATTTTAAAATATTAAAATGTGTGGCTTTGTAAAATAAATCAAAAAAAACCTAAAATCACAATATTTTAAATTTAAAATATATAATGGTAAAAAATATCATTTTTATTATATTATTAAATCACTATTTGGTAATTATTATGTCATAAAACACATTATATATTTAAAGGGTATTTAATTTTTACCCAAAAATCCAACTATCTCAGAAAATTATGAAAAACTCACCATTAGATAATTTAAACATCCTGAATCTAAAACTGATATTAATATTATAAAAATAATTTTTTAAATATGTTGACTTTCAATTTATAAATAAAAATTAACATTTCATGAGAATTTTGGGTTTTGACAAAAATAGTTTTCAAACCTTAATGAAAAATTTCCTTGTATTCATAAAAATTATATGATCATTTATATTTAATAAAAGTTAATTTAGTATTAATATTTTTTATAAATATTATGAAATTTAAAAAACCATTAAATAATCAAAATAGAATTATGAATTTAATTTAAATACAAACTAAAAATACTATTTGTGCTTTAAAAATCACAAACAATAATAAAAGGAATGTATATAATTTACTAATAAATAATGCACATAATCATAGTGATATGGTCGTGTTACATAACCCATTCTAATACACACATAAGACCTAAGGGTAAGGTTTATTATGGTAACAAACTCTTGGGGTGGCTCGGATAACATCACCCAAGTGGTAATCTCTATTAACTTCCACTTCAACCATATGCTGTTCCGTTCAATCTTAACGTGTTGAAGTACGGCTTTGGCTTGGTCAAGAGTGAAGCCCAGTGACACTGCCTCCTTTCTGAGATCCTAACAATGGGCTAAATATAGAACAATTCTACTAGATGAGGCGGCCACTTCCTTTGTCTATGTAAATTGGATTTGTTATATCCCTATATTTATACTAATCTTGTGATCACTTTTAAAAGGATATATTAGCAACGATAAAAAATTTTATTGGTATTTTAAAATACAAAAACATAAATCGAAAGAAGTGCATATATTTTATATAACCATTTTACATAATAATACATATAATCATATCAAGAAGAATTTTCATTATTAATATTTTCAGTCGTTACAGTCTTCCCCACGTAAAAAATTCCACCCTCAAAATATCATTTTTCCCACAATAAAACAATCAAGGGTAACTCTACATCATCACTTCCTTCGATTCCCATGTTAATTCTTCAAAATTTTGGTTTTTCCACAACACCTTGACGAGGGGAATTGTCTTATTTCATAGAAAGTTTTCTCTACAATATAATATCTTCACCGGAATCTCATCATAGGAGAGTTCATTCTCCAATGGTACCACCACTAGATTGAGTATATGTGATATTTCAGGTTTGTAGTTCCTTATGAGTGTTACATGGAATATTTCTTGTCTTCGAGATAGGTTCTATAGGAGTGTTAGATGATAGGCCACTTCTCCAATGCGATCAAGGATCTAAAATGGGCCAATGTACCTTTGACTAAGCTTTTCGTTATTTATAAATCTCATAACTCTTTTCCTTGGTGATATGTAGAGGAATACCATGTCTTCAACATCAAACACTAGGTCACGTTGAAGATTGTCAGCATAGCTCTTTCATCAACTCTGAGTAGCTTTAATGTGTTGTTGTATGGTCCAAACCTTCTCCACCATTTCATCGACCATTTAGTGACCTAGGATTTTTTTCTCCCAAAATACATCCCAACATGATGGGTTTTTCACCTATTCTCATAAAGGGCTTCATAAGAAGCCATTTGGATGCTTGAATGGAAACTGTTATCGCAAAAGAACTCATCCAGAGGAAGATGTTGATCTCTTCCTCCATTGAATCCCATTAAACATGCTCTCAACATTTCCTTAATTGTTTGGATAGTCTGCTCAGATTGTCCATCAATTTGACAATGATAATCCATATTGAAGTTCAGCTCACTATACAGAGCAAGTTGAAGACTCTTGTAGAACATATTGGTGAATCTCAGATCTCGATCGGATACAATAGATAGTGGTTATCCATAGAGTCTTACCACATCTCTGATATATATATGTGCTAGTTGATCCAATGAGAAATCCTCTAGAATTGTAATGAAGTGTGTAGTCTTTGTAAGACGATCCACAACAACCCAAATAGAATTGTGTTCCATTGGATGTATTCGGAAGTCCGATGAAAAGGTACATG
Source organism: Viscum album (assembly GCA_963277665.1). Classification (NCBI taxonomy): domain Eukaryota; kingdom Viridiplantae; phylum Streptophyta; class Magnoliopsida; order Santalales; family Viscaceae; genus Viscum; species Viscum album. The sequence goes on from OY728127.1 coordinate 281,173,219, forward strand.
GTGATGTTCTTCCATTTCCATATTGGTATGGGTAATAGTTTCATCATCCCCTTAGACTTTTACCTCTCAACCTTCACCTGCTAATATACCAGACACATTGATGTATACACAGTAATCACCATCTTCATTTTTTCCCACCAATAATGCTCTCTAAGATCTCGATATATATTGGTGTTTTATGGGTGAATGGATAAATTGGAACTTTGTGAATCATCCAAAAGAAATTTCTTAAACATCAGATTTGGTAGAACGCATAGTCATGACCCAAATCCCACAATTACTTCTTGATTAACATTGTACTCTAAGGATTTCAATTTTCTAATAGATTCAACTTTCCTTTAAATTCCCACATCATTCTTTGGAGCATCATTTAACCTTTCTAAAAGAGATGGTTGAAAATTCATTTATTTTAGGATTGGTGATTTTCTCTTATTTATGATTCCCATGTCTAGATTCATCAAATCTAATAAGATTGGATCCTTTTAAATTCTCATCAATGATAGAATCACTGGGTCCTTTCTACATAGATCATCCTCCACATTGTTCTCTTTCCCATGGGGGTAATGTAATGAGAAATAATAGTCATTGGTCAACTCTAAACATATTTTCTGGTGCATGTTCAACTATTTCTCTGTGAATATATACTTGAGGGTTTTTGTGATCCATGTATAAATCATAGTTCTCCCCAAAGAGGTAATGTATCCAAATTTTCAAAGAGAATATTACTAAGCTAACTCCATATCATGTGTTGTATTGGTTTTATCATGAAATTTCAATTGACTTGAATCATAGGCAATGAATTTTTTCATTTTTCATCAATGCAGTACCCATTCCCTTTTTCAAAGAATCATTAAATACCACATAATGTTCTCCACTTGTGTGTAGTGTGTGCACAAGTGTAGTGATAAGCCTCATTTTAAACTCCTTTATTCTCTCTATGCTTTCATCACTACAGGAAAATTTGACTGCCTTCTGAGTTATCTTAGTATGAGGGTTTGAAAATCATGAGAAATTTTTCTAAAATTAGTGATAATATACAGTTATCCTTAGGAAGCTATAGATATCTATCACTGATGTTGGCCTCAAACATCCCTATATTTCATTTGTCTTGGAGGGATACACAGATATCCCATTACTTGTGATGATATGATAAAAGAATGAGGCCTCCTTAAACCATAACTTACATTTTATGTACATTTCATAGAGCTTCTCCTTTCGCAAGGGCTCCAGTACATTTCTTAGATGATCCTCACGATCATCCTTGGTTTTGGAGTATATTAGTGTATCATCTATAATGACTAACTAAAAATTGTTTAGGTAATCTTTTAAGAATCTATTTATCAAATACATGAAGATTTATGGATCGTTGGTATGTCCTAAAGGCATTAATATGAATTCACAGTGCTCGTACCTTGTACAAAAACTAGTCTTGGGGATATCCTCATTCATCACCCTTAATTGGAAATATCCTGACTGCAAATCCCCCATGGAGAAGTATTGTGCTCCATGTAAAAGGTCGATGGATTCATAAATTTGGGGCATATGATTCTTGTTCTTTATTGTTATTTTGTTGAGCTCACAATAATCATTACAAAGTTGCATTGACCCAACATTATTCTTGACAAAGAGGACTGGTGAACCCCAAGCTAAAGCACTTGGGAGTATTAACCTTTTATCTAGATTTTCCTTCAATTGTTTTTTATCTCCTACAGCTCCACAAAAAATATTCTATACAGAATCTTAGATATCGGCAATTCCCCATGTATAAGATCAATTGATAATTCAATAACTCTTCTAGGAAGACAACTAGACAATTCCTCGAGAAACACTTTAGCAAATTCCCCCACAATATGAGTGTTTTTAGGAATGATTTCTTCCTTATACTCAATCATCTGAGAAATATATGTGTTATCATAGGGTAGTAATATCCACATTTGATATGATGTTTCTTAGGAAGAATCATCCTTCTAATTTCACTTCTACAGAATCGGGGGTTGATTCTCTATATGGAGATTAATTTCCACCTCATAGAAATTTATGTTGGATCTAAATATTAAAATCCAATTCATGCCAAGAATTTAATAAAATTCCACCAGAGAGAGTATGATGAGGATCACTGGGATGTTCGAACCACTATTTTTTAAGGGGTTGAGTTATATTCATGAGATGCAATGATTTCCCCATTTTCAATTCTCACCGACATCATTACTTACATGATTTGTGCTGGTGTTGGGTTTTTCTACAAATCTTTCAGGATGTAAAAGAATGTTTAAAACTAGAATCAGAAAGTATTTTCACTATTATTGAATTTATAACGATCATACCTTTCACAACTTCATTGTTGGGTTCTCTTCGGTAGTAATGATGGAATATATCACCCTTGCTGCCTTTGAGGTTTTTGGATGCCTTTGAAAACCCTTGTCTTAGGGAACTAGTTTGAAAATTCCCCAGATTCTTTGTAGATTAAGCAATGAACAGTTCATTGATGGTAAAATAGAGTGTTCCTCTCCTCTATCATAGTATCGGGTTTTTCTTGACGGTAGTTAATATAAAGGTGTCATTCTCTTTCACACCTAATGCATTTCTTTTCCACATCCAGAAATTTATGGCGTGCTTCTTTCACCACCATTGTAACTTGGGGTGCTGGAATTTCATAGAACCATGGTATTTATACATTGAAATTCCAGAATTGACGTCCAACTTATGCTTCTTATCCTCATGATACCACTAATATTCACCAATATTTATTTCGACGTTGAGGGAACATTATACAATTTCCTTATAGATCTCGAAGTCACAGATCGCTAGGGATTTCTGTAGGATAGGGTTTATCCCACCAAATAAGAGGTCAACTTTTGATTTAGGGGTAACAAGAAAGCCGTAGGAATATCAAGCAAGCCTTGTAAGTTTTACTCGTATGATTCAATGGATTTGTTGTCTTTTTTCTTGAGGGAAAGGAAGTCCCTTTCCACTATAAGTTGGAGGGTGAATGGAAAATATTTATCAATATTTTCTTAAGAAATAATTCCCTTCCAACGCCTCAATTTCTTCTTTAGGATTCATATTTTTGATCAATGTAAACTATTGATCAGCATCACCCTCCATAAAATATGTATCCAGAAGTACCTTCTCCTGTTTAGAACATTGATGGATGGAGAAGATATTTTCGATGGAGTTGATCAATTGTTTTTAAATTAATATATCAGATAATTTATTAAAATTAGGAGTCCTTTATCTCATGAGGCTCTCAATTTTGACTTTTTCTTACTTAGGGGGGGGGGTTGAAATTTCCACTTGTCCCATGTTTCTATTCAAAACATGATTTAACTGAGAGAGTATCATGACAATGTTTGTGATACCCACTCAAATCAGATTGGGAATCTCATTAGAACAGTCATCACATTGATCTTCACATCAGTTGTTGGCTTGAGGCCTCCTATTACCGACCATTAGCTAGAATAAAAGGAAATATTGGTGTATCACAAAAAGGTGAATATAATGAAAAAATTATAACTTATAAATTACATTTATTTCTTTAACTTATCTACATTATCCATGATCTACTTCCCAAAAAATATTCTTTGGGGAAATTTTTTAATTCCCTTAATAATGGTTCATTATATGCTTATGAATTTATCAAAGAATATCCCCCTGGATTGTCATAATCAATACTGGAACAAGGCCCGTTGTCATGCACCAGTTCCCATTCGAGTCTAGCTGAAAGCGTGGTTTTTGGGTTTTACCCCTAGATACATCTATGCCAGATATACCTCTACTTGCTCATGTCCAGATAGAGATGCATTTGCTTTATAAACCAGTTACTCAAAACTCACCAAAATTTAGGGAAGTTTTTTTATTCTTAGTCTTATACCTAAGTCTTTCACTGGGGTTTAATAATCTAAATCCAAAAAATAACCAAACCGATCCTCTGATACAAACTATAACCACCATTATTATTATTAAAAACTTAAACATGATTTATTACATAATTTCACACTTAAGACAACTATGAGGATCAAGAGGTCTAGTGTCTTGGAAAATTTGGAACATTACTTAAAAATTTAGAACATAAAACCCAAAATCTTTATTGAAAACTTATTTAACATGACCACAACATTCCTTCATACTTAACATTGTATGTGACAACATGAGGGTATGCATAAGAAAAGGGTGAGCTATAAAGCCCACTTTGGGAGTAAAGAGGGCATAACATGAATAATATAGTACATGTTAGGAAATAGGAAAATCAATGGATCACAAGAGAAACATGAGCATAAATGCATGATATAGCAAGATTATTATAACATAGAAATGTTGCAACAATACTAAACGTGATATTAGCATTAGAAAAGGATCATTGCACCTAGAGCATGAGTAAAACCTCATTGAACATGAGTTAGCATGAGTAAACCCTATTTTCACTAGTATTATCATAAATAAACTCTCATTTCACTTGACTAATCATGATACTAATCTTTACCCAATGCATTAGAGTGCTATTAGGGAGAACCCTTTATAAACATTTCATTTGAGGAATATCCGTGCCACATTGATCAAACAATAAGGATTCATTAAAGCTCATAATTTATTCCATGAATAAGAGATGTGGAATACATAAATTTAACTCCTCAATCAACAAATACATGTTCATAAAGGTCAATAACCTTGATAGAGATATGGGTATTTTATACACTTACATGATGATTTTGGCATGGAAATTTTGGTCTAACTTTGGCAACATAACGACGACAAATAGAAATCATAAAATGGGTTGATGATAGAGAAAGGGATGTCTCATAATTTATAAATTGAATGGAGAGTAAGGGGGTCCTGGAACATAATATACCAATATTTTTAATATAATTTATATGAATAATATAAAGGAATTTCTTGAATGTAAATGAAGAGATAGAAATTACTTACAGAATTTCAGCATAGTAATGGATGTACATGGGAGGAATTAATGATAGATAATGTGGTACCTAATCAATCTAAATAAAGGATTGAGTAATGGTAAATGTGAAAAATAAAACCCCAACAATTTTAATTGAAAATGAAATGGTAAAACAATATAACGAAATTTGGGGAAGAATGAGAAAGGAATAAATCCCTTACATGGAAGTGTGATCCCAAAGGTTTGGTAGAGTCTTGAGAGGGGCTCCTTGAGAGCGTGGGGAGTTTTGGGAGGATTATAGAGAAATAAGGGAAGATATTGTTCTACTAACTGCAAATTATATTTTTATTTGATTTTGAAAACCGCGTTTTGGGTGAGCGGGAACCATACATGTGATAACAGACCACCGAAATACAGAAACCGCATAGACGAAAATCACAATTGATTCAAAATTCAAAAAAGGCAAGTGCACCACCTCGAAACATGGGTCATGATATCAAGCCGTGCCCCCAATGCCATAATCATTGTCGTACCATCAGGACATCGAAAACATCAACACCTTGGCAACTGTTTCTATCGCCGCCCATCGTCAGAGCCGGTGACCGGAACAAACAAACCATAGAAGAACAATTCGAACACTATGAGATTCCTTCATCATTGTAGCCCTTCAACCAAACTCAGACCGTCAACATCAACACACACCAATCTCACAGACCGCACCGAGCATAAAATCGCCACAAAAGTGACTCTAGTGTAAGGATTCACTAGAGTCAAGAGGGGATAAAAGTTCCCCCAACTCGACCCAGTCTACGAAAAATGACCTCCAAATAACATGGCATCATCAAAAATCGGAAAACTCCATAGTAGATTCATCCTACGCATCCCAAAGAAAAAATGCAGAAAAAGAAAGTCGCAGCAACAGGTAAATCCAGAAATGAAAATAAGAAAAGAGGGTGATAAAGAGAACCCAACGCCATGCCAGGACGCCATAGATCAACCACCAAAATCCTGTTTCCACCGACAGTCCGGTCGGATAACACCACCACGAACCTTCAAAGCATTCACTCTGCCGCAGATCATGACCACAACCATCAATCTCCGATGGACTAGGATGATGTCGCGCCTCCAGAAATCGCGATCCCACGAACACTCCAAAGAGTGTGCCGGTGAATGAAGCGACCTCATCACAAACCGGTTTTATGCTCAAGGATCGTGGAATGAAGTGCCGCAGAGCCCGTTGCATGAACCACTACAGGAGGCAGAGCCGCGAACGTGACACAGAGAGCACTGGATGATACCATAGCCGAGCCCCCTTGGGGAAGAGAAAGGCGGAGATGGGGGAATCCCTAGCGCCGTAAGTCCTTTACGGGCTCATCCCCTCCTAGGGAAGATATTGGTCTATATTTAAAGGTTTTATTGAATATAAATGAGAGTTTGAGTTGGTTTATATAGGAATGGTGAAGGATATTTTATTATTTAGGTTTTGGACACCACACATTAATATAATCAAAACCACAAACCACAACATGGTTTTTGAGAGTGGGATTTTCCAAAGTGGAGGGGAAAAAATTATTTTATAAGTCAAATGGCCGAAATTATTAAAATAATATGATTTTTTATTTGGAGGTGAGCCATACTCCCAATGAAATCATTTTAAAATATTAAAATGTTTTATAATTCATAGAGGGTCCACAAAGTGTTTTGTAAAATAAATAAAACAAACCTATAATCACATTATTTTAAAGGTAAATGAATATATTAACTAAAAAACCCATTTATAGTATTTTATTACATCACTATTGGGTCATTATGATGTTATAAAACACATCACATATTTAAAAGGTATTTAATTTTTTCCCCAAAAATTCAACTGTCTTAGAAAATTATTAAAAAAATTCACCAATAGATAATTTTGACATCCTGAATCCAAAAATGATATTCATTTTATCTAAATAATTATAAATAAATAAATATATATTTATATATATATATGAATTTTCAATTTGAAAATAAAACAGACATTTCATGAAAATTCATTGGTTTTGAAAAAAATATTTTCAAACTGTAATAAAAACTTCAATTGTATACATAAAACTAATATGATCATTTATATTTACTAAACAGTAATATAGTAATAATATTTTATTAAAATAATATTTAATTCAAATATACAATAATTCATCAAAATATATTTATTAATTGAATTTAAATATTTACAAAAAATACTTTTTGTGCTTTTAGAAATCACATACAATAATAATTTTAATGTATATTCATTATAAAAAAATAATGCACATAATCATAGTTCTAGGGTCTTGTTACATAACCCCTTATAAAACCCACATAAGACCTAAGGATAAGGTATGAGATGGTGAAAGACTCTTAGGGTGGCTCAGATAACATTGGTCGGGTGTATTCTCTATTAACTTCTACTTCTCCCATAGGTGGTTCCGTTGAATCATAATGTGTTGAAGATCAACTTGGGATTGGTTAAGAGAGATTCCTAGTGATGCTACCTCATTTTCAAGATCTGAAAAATGCACTTCATATGGAACAATTCTACTATATGAGTCCATCTCTTCCTTTGTCTATGTAAATTGGATTTGTTAAAGCCCTATATTTATACTAATCATTTGATCATTGTTCAATCATTATATATGCAATGATAACAATTATTAACAGTATTTTAACATCCCAAAATGTAAAGAAAAATAATTGAATATGTTTTATATAACCATTTTACATAATAATACATTTAATATGATCAAGACGAACTCTCATTAGTAAATGATTGGGTCGTAACATATATGAATGGGAGGCTGGATGGGTGTAGTTGTTGGGCATATAAACCACCATTTCATAGTAGCAGTGGCCCATTTTTATTAGGTAAAAGAAAAAATAAATTAAATAATAATTCTTGTGAATGGTTTATTGGATATAGGGAGTGGGGTGTGGATTTTGGGCTGTATAAACTAGTACTCTATCAAACATTATATTTAATAAAAGATAAAAATAAAGAATAAAATCAATTCATATTTAATGGGGGTGGCATAAATCCTAACGTGTCCATCAGGTTTTTATTAGTTTTGGATTTCTTCTCTGTATTTGAAGTACAATATGTTGTAATAGATTAATGCTTTATATGTATTGAGATATTCCTAGTTGGTGTTATTCATTATCCCTTATCATACCAGAGTTGGGATTTGGGAGGTACTCTTAATCTAAATCCACATCAAGTGTGGTATTATTGGGTTGGGTCTTGTCATTGAGGTCGGTGAAGACAAAGATATATTAACAAGCGTGTTCAAAGGCACACGAGGATGGTGGTTAGTGGAGGTGGTGACCATGCCTCAGAGTCTAGAATGATTTTGTGATATAAAATAGTTCAAGGGAATGGAATATTGATTCAGGGATGATAATATGGGTTTGGAGGCGTGGTCTTGAGGTGGACATTATTACGAGTAGAGGTGTCTTGTGCCTGGTGGTTCTATGAGTGGATAAAACCAACCGATCATAGCGGTCGGTCATGGAAACAAATGGGTCATATGGGTGGATGATCATATGTTCTAAGTTAATGAGAAATGTAAATAAAATAATAATTGTTAAAAAATAATAACCCATGTGATTTTTTGATTAGAGAAATTGATTGGGGGAGAAACGACATGAGGGTCATATGAACTATTACCCATCATTAAATAATAATTTTTTTTAAAATATATAAATAAGTCATTTTTTATTTAAAGGGGTGATCCTATAGAAAGGATAAAGGAAAGGGGAATGATATTTATTCCCCCTTTTAATTATATGTATATATACTAGGAATGTTGGGGGAGAACCCATTTATTAAAAAGAAAAGAAAAGACAAACCCTTTTAAGGGAAAATGGGAACCTGAAAGCCCATACCAAACCCATAGGTTTGGCACAAGGACTTAAAATACAATGGCTCAAGAGCCCAATGGGACATAACCCATTCCAAAACCAAATACTGATCCAAATCAAAATCTTACGCAAGAATGCCAAGAAAAAATAAATGAGTCTAAAGTCTCCCCCACCACCAAATCAACACGCTGCAATGAAGCATCGCCGCACATCAAGATCTGCCGAAGCTAGATCAACAATGACCATCACCTTAACAGCATGCCGCATCGAAGCCCACTCCAACGCCACTGCTATGCCAAGGACACCACAAAAGAGGCCGAGAACACATGGGTAGAAACCCTAAATCCCGATAACTGTCCGCTGAAGCGGAGACAACATCTCGAACCATCCCATCGTGGCCCTAAACAAAGAAATCATCGCTGATTTAGGTGAGACCAAGGAAGAACACCAAGTTGAGCCCTGTCTCCAAGCTCCGCTGAAAGCTGAAAGATGATCTGAGAGAGCCGCCGAAGCCTGGATCTACATCTTGGACCCGTCCCGCATAGAAAATACACGTGAATCCATCACGGCTGTCCGCATCGCCGTCACCCATCTGATAGTTTTTTTCTATCTGAGATAATTAGAATTTTTATTTGTATCTTTATGTTTGGTAGTTGGGTTTGGGCATAATTATTAGTGTGTTTATGGGGTTTTCATCCCTCCCAGAAAGGAAAATTGGGTTTGGGTGTGAGTTTTCAACACCATCCATTTGATAGGGTTGGTATACCTCCCCATTTTATCAATAGTGTCATAAGGAAAAAGATATTCTAACTATGAATCTAGATTTTTCAGTATTCCCTAATCTTACTTTGGGAAGGGGACAACTTTCTACAGAGTTAGTAGCGCATACCTAAAGAGTCCAAATTAGGTGTAAGATCATATATTGGAGTTTTTATCCATACACACCTACTAAGGGTGAGTGATCCTCCAATATAGTTACATAGAGGTTTTTTTGTGATACAATGTTTGGATAGAACAACATATTGGAGTGCTGTGATGATTTCCCTATAGATAAGTTTTTTAGTGTGTGATATTATCGTATATCCTGAGTTCTCTCCCATACAATTAACATGAGTGGTTATCACAGTTTGAGTCTGTAATCCCATGAATGGTAATTATTATTAGTCAAGGTGTGGGTTTCATAATGGGATTACATAATTATAATTCTATCAATGGTTGTAGATGATGAGGTTTACTGCCTCCATGACCGATGTACCTGATTCATTGATGAGTGGTTTGTCCATCATTTTTTAAAGATGTTTTGTTGAAGAAAGGTAGTGTGGTAAAAATAATTTTAGACTTATGATTCTATATACAACCTTGTGTTTACCTTGGGATGTGATGTATGAATGTAGATCAACATTAGACATGGTGGTATTTATAATTCCTTGAGAAACATTAGTTTCATGTCATATTTGAGGCTTCATGGGCTGATATGAGTTCATCAAAGTGTTTTTGTGACCCAAAGACTTCTAATGGTTGATTATATCTTTCTCTATTCTTTTCTCACTCCATGATACTCTCTTGTTCCTGGGGTTTTGAGTTGATATTTTGCTTCATCTTTTAATTACTGTTTTGGGGAATCATACTGAATATTTTTATACTCGCCCCAACATGTATCTTGGGACCACACCTGATACACCTTTTTAGATGGTGAACTAGTTAGATAAATTCTTGTGGACATTAATCTTGTATTGATTTTTTGGAGAAAAACTTTAGAGACCATTGGGGACATGGTGTTGGAAGATATTTGTGGTACATGGAGGTGATATTAGTGGGTAATGTTCATGTTTAAATCTAGTATTCAGTAAGGACATCCTCATCTCATCCATTTATATAATTTTTCCCATTTGAATAATGGTCATAAATCATTACCATTTTTCATTATGGTATATTTTCAAGGTATCTCTATAAGTTTCTTACGATCATCTCGAGTATGTGTTTTATATAGATCAATGATTATATATATTTATATTTATGGTTATTTTTTATACATTTGGGATATGTATCTATTGAAGTTTGATATAGGCTAAGGCCTCCCATATTGTGGGTGAAGCCTACATGGTTCTGCTACCCATCACATGGCTTATTATAGGTGGACTTGGTGTAGAATATAGGTTATTGAGGGCTCAAGTGGGGCCTTATTGGGGTTTCTAACGATAGGGTGGTATCAAAATAGTTTTTCCAAATGATGGAGTTTGGTGTTAGCAGTAATGTAAGGATTAGTTTATGAATTAGGGAAACAATTTTGAGGGTGTGTTTGGTTTCAGTATCAAACCTGTGGGGATGATGTGGGTGTGGTGGATAACATATCCTTTATCTAGGACTCAAATAACCATTTATTCAACCCATAACTTTGAGACATCAATATAGGGTACACGAATGTTATAATGGCATCATATAATAGTTAGTTGTGATCCCTCATGTCTTTACTATGAAAGTTCATATTGATATTCTCAATCTCCCATGGGTTCATCTAATAAATTATAGAGTGATACCCATATATAGAAATATTGTGTATTGATGGTGGTACATGTGATATCATGCAAGTAGTTGGGCCCCTATCCACTAATTTTTAGTGATAAGGAATTATTTCAAGGAGTTTCTTGAGAAACATAGATATTGCATGATCATAGGTGTATTTTCTCCCTTTGTGCAAAAATAATATCTTTATCATATGGTGAATGGTAGTTACCATTGTGTTAGACGATGTCACATGAAGTTAAGAGTTCCAAATATAAATTTGATGAACGAGGCAATAGGGGTTTTCTAGGTGAGATTGATCCTTAGACGAAAATGGTTGTATAGAGTCTAGGACCATATTTCTTATTTGACATGTACTTTTACTACCCAGATATTAATTCATTCATTGGTCTCCATATATTTAATGGTAAACGATTAGTGGATGAAACTTCCTTGAACACATAGTGATACTGCCCTACCATGGGTGATGTTTGGTCACTTTTCTGGGATAATGATTTATGTATGGATATAGAATCCATTCATGGGTAATGAGACCATGCTTGGATATGATTTAAGGGCCATTAACATTAAAAAATACTAACTAGACATATTTAAAAATAGAAATTTTTATGATAGGTAGTTTAGTTGAAGACTCAAAAATGAAGAGTTTTCTAGTTAGTATTTTTTGTTTCCATAAAACATTAACTTTGTAAGTTTCCCATTAGGAGAGCATTGATTGATTGAAAATTCATTGTGGGATGCACCATGTATTAAGTAGAAGGATATATTTTTCATGAATAGATATAGTGTTTTTATATGAATATACCTCTATGTGGGAGATACCATTTAGATTAGAAATTTTATTGTTATAGGAATAGTACTCTACTGAGTGGATGTTTAGTGGAATATATAGGGGTATGATAAAAATTTGTTTTCAAAGATTCATCAATCCACTCAATAAGAAAAACCTCTTTCCATTTCATTCCATGTGTGGAGTGCAGATAGTTATAAATTTGAATAGATGCATGAGATAGATGGATATAGACACGTGTTTTTATGTTTAGTTCAGAGTACAATCAATGTCCTTTCTTTCAAAATAATCATATTGGGATAAAAAAATATTTTAGTTACTCATTATACATAAAATATTCAAGAGTTTAAAATTTAAGTGGATTCTTTTTCTAGACATAGGATAGCTTGAGAATTTCCACTAATATTGACCATCATTGACAAGGCCCTTTAAGTGTTGTGATAATATCCATAGTATGTAATTTTATATTTGATGATACTATATCATGGTAAAGATAAGATCTAGGGGTACCTATTTTGTATGGATAAGTCACCACTGCTAGTATCACATAATGAAGAATGGGTATGGGAGGTGATGAACACCCCCAATACTTAGTGTAATCCCCTTATCAATGGTGATGAGATACAAAACTTAAGATGTTTAATTAAACTAACAATAAAAAATTAAGTATAGATTTGTGTTATATGTTCATGGATAAGAATTTGATTCTAGTGAGTGTGACAAGATGGGTGAATTCATCTGAGGGAAAACTCATGGATATCTCTCAACATGAGTCTTGTGTATGCATGCACTTACAACCATGGAAAAGTGTTCTAGTGATACTGAGTGGAATGATGTGCCCCATTTGGCATTAAAGGATCAAATGAAATGAACCTTCCCTTAAGATAGTTTATGATGTAGCCTGTAAGGTATTCATAAAATTTCCTATCCACACCATGGGAGTAATAGTTGTGTGGTAGTACCTCATAGGGTGTAATTGAAATCAATCGAGTAATGTTAATCCTTCATTAAATTGAAGGTATGGTGGTTGATGAGATAAAAGTCAAACAACATTATAATTGTAGTTAATGCTTCAATTATAGGACTTTACATTAAGATAGTATATGAGATTCATTAGTAGAAAACTTTATATAAGATACTTCATGAAAGAAGATGAAATATTTCTCACCTTAAGTTAATGGTAATGGCCTCCCACCCTTCCATTGTTTGAGTGAGTCCCACAATAATAATTTTGAATTAGTGGTCCATGGTGACTATATTTTCTCAGGTGTTAGTCAAGTAGGATGTTTCTAGAATGTGTGAATCTCATCTCCCACATTCCCAAGAATGTAGTTGTTTTCTCTTCATATATATGTTGAAAATCATAATGGATATCATTATTATATACTTACCATTCATATTGTGTGCCCTAGTGTGGTGAATCTAGTTGATCTATGGGGGGGGGGGGGTTACCATCAAATGAAAACCCTTTCTATGTTGTTAAAGAGAAGGTTTTTTTAAATTATTGTTATCATTAGTCAACTAGGAAGGATTTATATTGAATTTTGTGGATGAAGATAGAGGTTTATCTGAATGTTCAATATAGTCCACATCAACGTTTTACGCATTGGGCCACATGATGGAATGTGATGCGATGAAAAGAAATGGGATAGTGTCTATGGTGTTTCCTAGGGTTCCTAGGGGTATATTCTATGAAATAAGGATGATAACACAATAGGTTATTTTTAAGAGTGAGTGTGAGCTTGTTTAATATTGAGCTGTAGTTGAAGTACTCCCATGTGTGTTTCAATGTGTTTAAGAAAAAAAGTTCATTCCACTCTTATTACATGAGTTAGTGATATTACATAGCATTTTTATTAGAGGGATATGATGTAGTAACTAACATCAGTCCAATGTAGATTTTATATTATGAAACTGTTTTAGTGTCATTATGGAATAATTAATGAAAATATAATATGAGAGTGCTATATATATGATTTTATTTTATAATAAACCATCTCGAATTCCCTTAAAAAATGGGGATAGAGGTTCCCCCAGCCCGGATAATCTTGGTAATGAATATTTCTATATTGGATATTAGTGTTTCTGGGATTTGTTTCATCCCAAATGATAGGTTAAACTTGGAATGATTCTAGGACTTGAGTGCTGAATCTTAGTGAGGTTCACCTATAGTGGAGATATGTTTCTATATGGTTTGTGCTTCATAGTATTCTAAAGTAGGATTTTTTTATGAGAAAAGTAGATATTTACTTCTTGGGTGGGGGTATATTGAGTTCCTTTGGATAATTAACCATCCAAGATGAATGATGTTTGAAATATTGTGGGATTTTTACATGAGGTTGTTTCATGATCATTGATGAGTTAAAAATATATTTTTGTACACTTTAAGGGTGAAAAGGGGTATAGGGTGGTGAGGATGTAGTGACCCATTTTTTCTAATGAACAATAAATAGCCCAATTTAGATTTTCAGAGTCTCAATATCTAATTAGGGGTGAAATTGAAATTTTACATTAGAATATATCCTCAATTTTTTTGATTTTTGATTAATCTCTAAATGATATTTATACCAATATGACACGTTTTGGTGAGTTTTTGAACATTTTTACGTTAATTGGATTTTTAATATTTATTACATAAATAAATATTACTCCCAAAGATCATAAAAGGAGATTTTGAACCTATTTTTTGTGCATAGTTTGAAATATATTTTGGTTTTATTTCTAGTGAAATTAATATTTTTCATGAAATTTTGGGTATGATTGGGCCCCAAAAATAATATGTTGTGTATAAAATATTCTATTAATTTATGTTTTTCATGTGTATTCTTGAAAATTACGATTCACCTATAAAAATAGGAAACATATAATAAATCTAAGAGTACAATTTCTTCTTTAATTGTGGTTTAACCCTAGGAACACCATTTGGTGAGTTCACATAGGGGTTCCTAGGGTGCCGATGTCACATGTGGAATTTAATTGATTAAAATTTATAATTATACACCTAATCTACCCTAAAACCCTATTTTACTCCTTTAAATCCATCCTTATCCCACTTATTTATTCGGTTATATACAGAAATAATATATGTTTGGAGGAAGGCGGAGGTGGTTGAGGTACAAGGAGATGTCAAGTGTGTTCCTTAGGTAAGATTGATGAATAGAACCTCGACCGTAAAATGGAGTGATGCGATGGTGTTTCACTATCGAGGTAAGTATTTTTATTTGCAATTTATGCTCCATTTTTTGTGGTTCATTTATATTTTTTGGAAATTTTATCTCATTTATAATCATTGGAACTCTGGTTTTTAGGGATAGATCATTGTTCTTGATGAAAAACTCAATTGAGAATTCATTATTTTTTATTGTATCAGTCTACCAATTTCATCTAATTCTATCATTCGAAAGAATAATTTTACATCATAAACAATGGATGGAGATTATAAAATGGTAGCAACAAGGACCTTCCTATGAATTCAATGGTTGTGGTTAGTGTGGATGGTATCTTTGGATTAGGTTATGGCATGTGGTGGAGATGTACGACAATTGTATGAAATTACTTGAGAATTTAGGGAAGAAATATTGGGTTTAGTGGTATGAAATTGAGTCAATATATTAAAATAGTTGAGTTTTCTAATTAATATTATTGGTGTGAGTTGGGGTAGATATCCATGCATAGTGATTAGCCTCAATGACCACCAGATCATAAGGTTGGACTCCCTAATATTCTGGGTTAATGGAAAAATAAATAAAATAATAATATGTAAAAAACAAGTATATCTATTAATGGTTGATTGAAGATAAGAAGTGGGGGATTTATTTAAAATTCATGTGTACCATTACACCGCCATTGTTTAAAGGAAAACAAATAATAATGAAAGAAGAAAATTCTTATTTAAAGGGGGTGTTCCCCAATAATGAATAAGGGGTAGGGGCATGATATTCTTTCACCTAACCCTTATATATATAAATATACATTTTATATTCATAATAATATTAATAATATTGTCATTATTATTATTATTAATCAATATTTTTGTTGTACCTTTTTTTTCTGAGAAACCATATTGTGATCTATTTGAAGCATCAAACCTAGAAAACTTGATTGGTGATTCAAGAATAGTATTCATTACTTAAATCTAGATCATGTAATGGGACTCAAGTCCCATCATGTAATGTATCTCATGTTTGATACAATATGATGCTGATTTTTCATATATTTCATGATTTAGATGAATAAATAGTCTATATTAATTGTTTTTATACAGAGAATGCAATAATCTAGACCATTCGGCTATCCAAGGATTTTTCCATGGAAATATATATATAATTTGGATTTAGTTCTTCAGGTTTGGAAATTGTGTTTAGTTGTGATGATCATATAGTTCTCAAGTATTGTAATCATCATTGGAAGTGTTTTTGTGTTAGGGTTTCGATTTTCCCCACCACCTACATAATAGGTTCAGTATCCCCTTTATTTTCACTATTCAATCTAGGGGAACATAATCCTCTTCCATTGAAATGGATTAGGTAAGTATTCTCCATTTTTACCTGGAGCATGAGATCTTTTATAAGTGAATTAAATACCCCCCTTTTCAAGAGATTATAAGGTGTATGTGAGTTTCCACTAAAGTCAGAATCCCACCTACCTGACAAGGAAATGAGATCTTCCAGTATTATTCCATAGAGGATATGATGTGTTTTTTATGTTTTCATAGATCATATTCTTGGATTTTTTTACTAATATTCCCCACAAAGTTATTGTGAATTCCATTAATATCCTCTATATATAGGTTTTACTCACTTAAAATACACCAGAGTGATTATGTTATTATGATTCATCACTCCCTGGAGGAAGATATATTATTGATCATGGTGTGGGTTCCATAAAAGAATTATTGAACTATAAAAGTATCGAATTGTTGAGGGTGACTGAGTGTTATTCCCCAGTAATTGATGATTATTATTCAATGAATATTGGTCATGTATCATAGAATAAAGTTTTTTTTGAAGGAAAAGTTGTATATTTTTTTACTTTTGATTCCACATAAACCTTTGGGTTTCATTTGTGTTTTGACATGTCACTAGTTTTTGACACTAGAATTGGTGGGATTTTTGATTACTCATGAACCATTAATTTACCATGATATTTGAGCCTTTTGGATTGAGATGAGAAAACAATGACATTTTTGTTCCCCTAATACTTTTAATGGATGAGAATATGTGAATCCATTCTTGTATTCCTTCAAGATACTCTCTTAGGCTAGGGGTTTTGAGATTATTGTTAAACTTAGTTTTTCATTATGGATAAGGGATGTCTTATTGAGTATGTCTATACTCAACACTATATGGGGATTGGGATCACAACTAATTACTTTTTGAGGACAATTCATATGGTGTATATGGTCTAGTGAATGTGGAGTTTCTATGGCTTATATGGACCTATTACTAGGAGTCAATGTGAGACGCAATGAAATATGATCTTGGTGGATGCTAGAGTTTATATTATTGCACTAAATTCTTGTTCAAATCTAGATTATTATAAGAACCTCCCCATATATGATTCTTATGTGAATTTTCATTATGGTTGTTGGGTGTGTAACGTTCCCCTTTTTCTTTGATGTATATTTATCAGTTATTTATGTTGATTTTAGGGTCCATATCATGCCTGTGTAGTATATAGTTCAATGTTCATACATATACACTTATGGTTATTTGTATAAATTGAGGATATGTATATATATTAGTTTGATGTAGGCTATGGCCTTCGGTATTGTGATTTATTCCCAATGCTAGTCACTATACCCCCAACAATATAGAAGAGGGTTCGGGGTGGAACACATGGCTTGCCATCAAATCGAGTGGCCCCCCAATATTTGAGGCCAGGTCATAAAGTGTTTAGAATCCCATTGAGATAATATTCAAATTAAAATATGAACTTTATAAGGGTCCTTTGATAATTTATTGCGGTTTCTCATCACATATTATAGATAAAAAACCTCTTGAAATAAATCCAATGTTATAATAAAGAATTTGTCAGTTTTGTAAAAGGTATACCATTCAATATCATGTATATAAGATGATAAAAATAGTTAGAAGAACATTCATTCCAAATTAGTCATCTTTTTTGATAGGATGAAGCATAATCTCATGAGTGATTCATTAATTTTTTACAAGTAATGTGAGTTCATCTTTCCTATGGATATGTTCATAATAAGAAAGTTGGAGGAAAATAATATTTTCGAAGGTAAAATATTGAAGTGGAAATATATTTAATATTTCAAATAATCAAGATATTTTTGGTATAAAAAAATAATGAAAATCAATTATCGATTATAAGAAATGACCATTTTTTGAAAAAGAACCTGGGTATGTTATCAGGTATAATGTTGTGATGAATCTACCATAAATGAAAAATGGCCAATAAGATCCATACCATGGTGGATATCAAGACAAATAAACATCCTCACTCGGTTCATATTAATGTTTGTTGACCAATGATTATGATGTCAATAAATAGATATATCTGTTTAATAAATATTTTTGATGATTTAACTAATATGACTTATGTCTATTTCATATAGAGTAAGTAACAATATCATGAGATATTCAAACTATGTAGATATTTTTTTAGAATAAATTAGGTTGTTCTATTAAATTATTCATGTAAAAAAATGGATTCAAATTCAAAAATGAATTCATCAAATAATATTGTTATAAGCATTGAAAGAGGAATGTATATAGTCCCCCATACAAAAAAAATATTATCTCAGTGAAATAACCAATGTTTGGTGTAAATGGGAAGTACCATGTTATCATAACATATAAATTTAAAATTAATTTAGAGATAAGACAAACAAGTGAAGATTTATATTCTTAATTGATAATTACACCATCTCATCCAATATTCCATATATGTTATAGTTTGGTCAATATATATTATTGAGATGATTGAAGGTATTCAATTTCATTTTTTATTGTAACTCCCTAGCCCGACCAAATAAAAAAATAGCTGCACTATACCACCAAGTCTCCCAAAGCATTCCTACCCATATACTAGAGGATGTAGGATAGTAGTGGTGGTTTAATATGGTAATGTGTGGTGACTATACTTCATAGACCAAAGCTTGAAATCATAATATAAAACCAATAATCATCCATACTAGATTATGTATACGTTTAAATAATATATAAATTCTATAATAATATAACATGTATTCATATAGGACATAACACCCACTAGGTATATTACATATACATAATAGAAATAATAAAATAAACTAAGATTGAAATAAAAATCCATGTGGATCCATGAAAATATATGAGCCTCACCCCATCTTGAATTCAAAATAACATCTATGATTCTTGAGACTGATCATTAAATATGGGGCTTTAGCCTAACCTGTTCCTATAAAAACCCCTAAGAGATACTTTGTTATCCAAGTGAAATAGTTTCTTGATTATGTTCTGAGTAGAAGTATTAGTGGATTGAGTAGGGTTTGAGTACAAAAATTAGTAGGCCCACATCAACATTTTCTACTACTATTCCAATAATTATATCATATGAGCTAGTGAAATTCTCAAAATAAATAAATCATCTTCTAAAAAAGTACTACCGTCCATAATAATCGCTTCATCTCACACTGAAATATCTCGTAGCACATCACAATAACAATGAAAACCATAATATCACCACCTCACTAAGGGTGTACAAGTATAACCATGGAACAACCAAACAGCCACCTTTGATCCTTTTGTCTATAACTGAGATCATCTATACATTCTTTGACTAATTATTGAATGTCTTAGAGCATGAGAGTCACCATTGTTGAACTCTGTCTACTTTGGGGATCACACTGCAACACAATTATTAATGATTAGTGGATCTTAAGGCCTCCCCACTAATCCCATATCCTCAATACCTCTGAAATAACCCCATGTTATTACCTGTGTGTTCTCAAAGTAAGTAAAACGTATAATTCCAGGAAGGGGATATCCTCTAAAGAACTATACATACATGAATGATTGAATCCAAGGATACCCATGAAATAAAATAGAATAGGCACCTATATCCTCTTATCACCCACATGGTCATCCACATCATGAGAATGGTTAGTCAATCCATATATAGTATGTCTAACTGATCATAGGGTGTATCCTTGG
Source organism: Viscum album (assembly GCA_963277665.1). Taxonomy (NCBI): domain Eukaryota; kingdom Viridiplantae; phylum Streptophyta; class Magnoliopsida; order Santalales; family Viscaceae; genus Viscum; species Viscum album. The sequence goes on from OY728127.1 coordinate 281,193,464, forward strand.
AATCCAAAAAATGATCGAATTATCACCCTCATGATTTCAGTATCCATTATTAGGGATATATTCCAACCCGGAACATTAAATTGTCATTCAAATATCAAGGGTTACATGAATTTACAATGGTCTTATGGTATCTTCATTTGAATCCCAGGTGCCCTAGGAATTCATAATGGTCTCACATAATCAATGGAATCATAGTAATCCTTGGAAATTCAATATATGTTATATAATATACTATAATGTGGGATCATTATAACCACCAAAATAAATACACCTTTGAATCGACTATATTGGAAGATATTCAAACTAGGTATCCACCCCAAAAATACCATGAGACCAGATCTCAAATATATCATCATCCTAGGGTCTCATTAATCTCAATAGAATATTTCTGGGTAGCCATGGAAATCAAAATAAATACAAGACCACTGATTTTTTTTCCTGGTGTCTTGGGAAATCATATAATATAGCAAAAATAATAAGGACATGGATGAATTCCAAAATCCATCATATACATCACATCCTCTTTAAGATTATTTCTTTTTCCAGGTTTTAAATGACACTTATAACCATAAAAATGTAACATGCATTGTTGGAATATTTTGTCAACAAAAACCCAACAAGAACCCCAATGTTACAATATAATAGATTCACCATATTCTAGGTCATCAGGGTCAAGCATAAGTTCTAGGACAGAGCCCGAAGCTTGGAGGTCATTCCATCCCCAACATCACCAAAAATAATCTCATGGGCTCACATGACCTAGTGGTATACCAAAATAAATATAGTCTTGAGGGAAAGATAAATGCATATATCTATGTTTAGGGTCACAATTTTCCAATCATATCACCCAACACATCCCTAATCTAGATAAAGTCTACCCACCTAGGCTAACCATATCCCAAGGGCCCTGACCAAAACTATCAGGATCTCCCATCTGAGGTCATATTGTTCTCTCTCTAGGAGGTGACCAAGTTTTTTGGTATCCTCTTATTCTAGGTTTTAGCATTGAAAACTAGGGATAAATTCTATTGTGATTTGTTCTAGGTTTCCAAGGAACCTTGTTCCTTTAATAATTATTTCTCATGTGAAATAAATAGTTTAACTTAAATCAAAATATTTAAATTAAATTAAACAATTCAATAATAAATGGGGACATCTCAATATAGGATAAGCCACAAAACCACATGAATATAGACATAAATCCTATATCCATATGGATAGACCATCAAAACCTATATCATAAAAAGCATTACCCTTTTGTGCAGATCTTTATATCTCATGTCTGGGTTTTTCAATGATATATTTGGATCATATATTCTAAAACAACCACTTCTTTCATAACCAAGAACCCACCCCATGCAAATACATCACAACTATTTAAATACAACAGTTAATAATAAAATAAACCATTAATTAAAAAAATTGAATAATTTATTAAAACACACTAGCACACCCGTCGCATCATAAATGCATCTAACTAGACCAAGAGGGTACAAATCACACCATCAAGATTAAAACGACCTAAATCCCCCTCAGATAAAACTATATAAATTTCATATTAATTTATTTTGATTAAGAAATTATATTAAATTAAAAAATTCCACATTCCATTTATGAAAAAATGAATGGAAATGATTGGAAGTTGTTATGAGACGTCTCCTTACAATATAGAACAAAAAACCCATCAATAATGTTCGATTCCACCACATTCTAGGGGAATTATAATCAAAATCCTAGATGTAAAAATAAAATCTGATGAAGAACAATGGGATACATAATTAGAGATCAATTAATAGTGAAAATTTCCTTGAATCATAGAATAATTACAACTAAAATAAAATTTTTGATGGGGTTAATGAGGATAATAATGGGGAAGGTAGATCAGATCACCAGAGAGAATAATGTTGGAGAAGTAGGGATTCCCCCTCTTAGTATAAAATTGTTAAAATCATCCTTAAACCTAATTTTCCATCCACCTTCTAAATTTAAATAGGCCACCTGATTTCAAGTGATAATAACAGCTGAGTGATGTGTTGTCTGAAGTAATCAGCTAATAGGTTGTGTGATGAACCTTTGGTTCAATCATCCACTAAAACCTCTCCTAGTGATATCCCAAAACCCCTAGGACACCTCCTAAAAACACTTACCCATCCAAAAAATTTTATTGGATGTTCTGTAACCATTATAATTTAATTTTGACACTAGGTCTAGAAATCATCCCATCCAAAAAGATAAAAATTTATAAATTCTCAAGGATTTCTGGGACCTTCAATACAAATAAGGTATTTAAACCTACCTACCAAAACACTTATCATTCATAATAAGTCCCAATTATCATACTTACAAGCATGATGACCTACCATGGTCTTGAATTCCCATTCAAACAACACAGTTCTACATCAGAATCCCAAAAATAGTCTCACATTACAGCTCCAACCATAAAGAAATCATGATTTCAAAATTTGAGTCATTATGGAAATTCATTACAAAAAATTGAGATGAAACTCGCCAACACTAATATTTTCCTGGAAAATCATGGTTTACTCATCTAATATTTCATCCGGACTCTGGATCTCCCCACTATATAAATTAGCTCCGGAGAATGATTTGGAACCATATCACCTTCCTTCATATGAATTTCCTATTATAACATGATCCTTGTGCCATAATGAGACCATAAATTTGGTATAATACTAGAATAATCTCTTCATTAATGATTCAAAACTAAATTAAAAATGTTTTAATTACCCAACCAATGGGCTGAGTCATTTCATTGTTTCCTCCAAATACTAAAAAATTTCACATATACCACCAATCATATAAAAAATTATGCACATTATTATGTTCTATTCCACAAAATCTTATTAAATATAATATTATCAAAAAAAACTATTGGGAAACCTATATAAAAAATTTTTTCTTCTGGCCACCATCATTTTAGCAGAAAACCCAATTCTAATGCCGTTAACCCCAAAGTAAACATCGAGATCATTCTAATTCATCCACTAATGTCTGACCATGACATTAGGGAAAATTATCCATGTTTACTCCTAAAAAAGATAAAACAACTCATCATGATCATCTATACCATGATAATTTTTATACCTTAGATCTTATCAAATTCAGATCACCAGAGAAATCCTTATCCCAAGTCTCTACCCGAACTCCTTCTGGTACCATACATAAATTTATACCTGGAATTCACCGATAGATCGAAATAAAATCACATTTATTCAAATATCAATCCAAAAAATCCCTATGACCATCCATCGATCATTCCAATAACTATGGAACCCCTTTATCATATGGTTTATATCACTACGATTAATATAAAAAATCATCACCATAAGATTCATCTTTTCATTATGTGTCTATATCAATTTATTGGTCTATACAAATCACATATTATTTATCATTGAAGACATTAGTAAGATATAACTAAACTCAATCATACATTAGAAAAAGTAAAAACACCAATTAATCACTCATTATTGTCTCAAGGAAACTCCATAAAAAAACCACCAAAATCAAATTCTAGAAGAGGGTCACTCCACTAAACAACTGATGGTGCACTCCTCTCTATAAGAATAACCTTACTGATCTTGAAGAGAAATTACTAATGAACCCTATATCTTGTTCATGATGATTCTCTAGATCCATAGTCCCCAAATTCTATGGAAAAATACAACCCCTCGGCTTGAACAGAAACATTTCTAATTCCAAATTCAATATTTTCTATGGATTATCAACTTGTGTTACCAAGATTTCCTTTGAACATAATATGTGTACCCTCACAAAGGACCAAATCCTAATACCTAACCTATACTCTTCTATGGCTAGTCACATAACAAATTGTACTACACATAATTCAATAGATGAACATGCCCCTTTCATTTTAGTTTCACCCATCCAAAAGCATTATTGATTCTCTCATACAAAAGGTACCTTCCATCTCATTGATGCCAGGGATCACCATCCCAAACTACTAAAGATTACTCTACAACACATTAGTTATATCCAATAATCAGTACCCTATGAAATCATATTTTATATTAGGAACCCATGTGGGCCAAACTTGGATAGACACGTAGCCACTTTCAAAGGCTATACTTAGTCATGAACATCCACCCCACACTCCCAAAAATTCTAAAAACACATCAAAAGTCAACAAGGACAGTGTCCCATATGGTTCTTCCATTAAAATATATTCTCCATATGATAGAAATAGCACTCAAGGTTCTTGATCCCTTAAAAACCAAGGAATAATAATTATCCTATCATGATCTCAATAGAAATACCCATACATCGATTCAAAATTTCAGTACATACCAATGATTTAGATCCTTTAGTCACCTATAAACCCATACTGACAAACATAATGGGTTACTGCCTAAACACACTATACAATAACCCACAATGATTCAAGTTGAATACAAACGTCTCTAGGTCCCCCAAGTAGTCATGTAAGTCATTTCCTTTAGAAGTTAACAACTCAAGGGAAAACCTGGATGTTCTGATCTCAAAAATCACTCGATAACTCAGATTCCAATTACCCACTATAGGTCCCTTATATAGGAATAACCATCATCACATTCCCAAACCCTTACCTAGAAGACAGTTATTCTTACCATGTGTCAACCAATGATATTTATCCCTCAATAATTTCAAACTCAATGTTCATCTTTGAATGTAAAGGGAATCACTCAAATAATCTGTGTTAAATATCCATAATCATGGGGTTTAGTTAGACATAATTCCATTATCTGTTATATTTGAAAAAACATTAGAGTTTTTCATTGTAACATTTATGAAATTATCCTTTATTGTAATAAGCCATATTGGGTTCATTTTAAAGGAATCAAATTCAAGTAACGACCTACTCAGGTCACTCCATGTCCCATGAAAGAGAGGAATCATAACTATCTTGTCCATCCAATATATTATCGTAGAATCTACATGAAATTTAATAAAAATGAAATGTATATACATATTGGTTCAGCTGAGTAGAATGTCACAAAGTAAATATATGTAAAAAATCTCTATGAGTAGCCTCCAACACATTAATTTACCAGACCACTATCATCAGTGACGTAAATATCACCTTAGTAGGCCCCTATATGTAATGTAAATCATTTTTAATGATATTAATGTATAAGAATTATTCTTTCCTCCCTAGTACAAGATCCAATATCTAATAAATCATAAAACATAAACATTATGTGTGTCACATGGGGTGAAATCAATCAACCATAACATCAGAAATCCGGAACATCTATCCTAACCATATCAACTTAGACTTTCTACCAAATAACGTTTTCATGATATGACATCTTAGTATCCATGACAATCTCTAAATCATTATTGTATATACTAGGTAATATATATCAAATAGTAAATCAAAATAATGAGTATTCTCTCATATAGTTTTGTAATGCTCCCACCTATACACTTTCATAAGTAGAATAACTATACAAGAATATGATCTCCGAGACACCACCCCATATGCCAGGCACCCCTGAATTGAAGAAGGTGGTCTATGATAGTAACATGGGGATGCTATAATCCCCATATCAGAGTGTGATAATATAAATAAATATCCATATAAATTTTGTGAAAAATACATATAAGAATAAATAAACTAAACGTGCTATAATAAAATGGTATGAAATGATACCATATCGATCTATGTCTTGGTTTATCAAATATAAAAATTAAAATTAAGTTATTAAATGACGTCCAAAATAAAAATATAATAGGATACATAAATATCAATGAGCCTCACATCATTCGGAACAACAAATGATATCTGAGATGCTCTGGCTTGATTAGGAAATCATGGGTTTCAGCCTAACATGTAGCTAAAATAAGAAAAGAGAGCTTATTGAGGGCCTAACAGAAATGATATATTGAGAAATGTGTGAGTAAAAAATCATTAGGGGGCCATTAATTAAGTCCCCTACTATACAAGAAATGTAGAGATATGTTTGTGTTGCATGATTAAAATTATTAAATAATCTACAGAAAAAGATAAATAGAATCATCCACAATACCCACTTTATATAATTCAGGAATGTCTATGAGAAAATGATTCTGACTCTTCCAACCATAGAGTCATCCTCACCTCATTTGATTACATGTTTAGCTGGGGCCAATCCCAAAAAGCATTATCAATAATTTTGTTTGTGCCCCTAATAGACCATACATGCTTCAGATGGTGGAAAAATGTATTTTAGAATGTTCATTACCCAATGGGACAGATTTCCACAATCTAGGTATCCAAAACGTACTCCATTACTAATAAGTATAAAATCATAGGGAATTACTAGGAATCCCTCATCCTCAATCCCTCAGGTAGATACCAATGGTAGTACATGGGTGTTCTGAATATTCGACCATTTCTTGTCTTCTATAAGGTTGAGGTCATAGGAAGTCCTACAAGTACAAGAATGAATTATTCCTATGAGACCGATAAAATCTAATATAATACCCTCTAAGACACCCAGGTCACTTATTTTGGTAACCATATAGCATGGATCCTCATCCAATACATATCTAGTGTATCTATCTGATTTGATGGGGGTATTATAGGAATCAATCAATGTGATCCAATAGTCACCATATGGATGTCCAATATCAATGTGTGGGGATATATTCCAACAAAAAAACATCAAATTTCAATTTGAATCCTGAGGCCCCAGGAATTCACAATGACATAGTGGTATCACCATCCGAAATTCAGGCTCCCTAAGTAGTCACAATGATCTCATTAAATTAAATTAATTACAAGAAACCCAATAATTACTCCATAATCAATATCATAAACTATGAGAGTGTATCCAAGGAACCAAATCTAAGTATCTATTTCTAAAACATCCAAAATAGATGCTATTCAAACAAGGAAATTACTAAAAAATAATATGAGGCCAAATCCTTGTTTTATCATCTATCCTCAGGTCTCATCTATCTAAAAAGGGGATTATAGAGAATCCTGAGAAATCACAATAGATCTTAGACCAATGGTTGTTTCTTAATAATATTTAAAATGAACAAAACATAAATAAAATTAAATAAAAACATTGGAGGAGCTAGTGAAATTTCCAATCCCATCCTCATCAGCATAACATCTTTAGGATTACAAGATAGATTGGGTTCTAGGTGACTCATGTAACCATCACTAATCAAGGTCACATGCTCTCCTAGGCCTATTTTTCAACATGCACCCATTGGGGTCCCCTAGGGAACAACATAATAGTATAACACCTCATACCATAAACAATCCATAATTACATTATTCAAAACAAGTGTCTCACATTAATACATTTCCATGATCTTATTGATTAATTGTTTAGTAGAATTATGTGAAAATTAACATAAAATAGTTTACATTTCCCCAAAGTACCCATCTTAACATGAACAAAAATGACTTTATGAAGACACAAGTTCTTTGTTAATGGTATCTAAAATGTCTAGAAATATTAATTTATTAACTTTTCTACCCATAATTATGTCCTATTAATGTTAATTTTAAATCAATGTATGAAAAAAATATCATTAAAGGACAAAAATAAAATAAACTTAATATTCAATTTTTAATCATGAAAAATCAAAAAATAATTTTTATGTTTTTCATAATAAATATTTTATCTAAAATATCTATTTACTTTTCAATAAAAACTAGCTAATTTCTTAATAACATTCAAGAATTGTTTCATAAGAAACCATAAAGGTAAAATCATAATCAAAATTGTTTTTTGGAAAACCCGAGAACTAATGAATACCTTTTATTGAAAACCCAAAATTTCGCATTTATTTAAAAAATATTTATAATTTTTTAAAACTATATCATCTAATTTTGTTAACCTTTTAAATAGAATGATTTACTTTATAAAACATTAAAACTTATCATGTAGTTAAATTGGGAAATTATCCCTAAATTAACCCTTAAAAGAACAATAATATTGGATTCACCTAATTAGACAATTCTCATATATCTTAAGTTTATCCTAAAATCCGTAAAATTTTTCATTTTAACTAATGGATTGAAGAACTATATTGGGCTCACTAATCATTAGAGCTATATCAGGCTCACCCATCACTAATAAAAAAATTTCTAAGTACCATAGAATCAATAAAAAAAATATATATTGAAATTATATCATAAATACAATTTGAATTTGAAATTAATTCTATAATAAATAACATTTCCAATTATCTAATAAAAATGATATCATGTTTCTATTTCTCTTTGTATACTTTTTAAAACCAATAAATCAAAAAATATTTATAGAAAAAGTTTCTTTTAAAATAAAAATGTAATATTTTATATAAATATTAATAAATAATATCATATATGATTGTGGTAAAATTAATTCCTTATTTATAGATTAAAAACATTATGTTATCACTTTTATTAAAAAATTCATAATTAATACATACCGGAAACATTAACATTAGTCATTTTTTTCCATTTTAAATAATGTAAAATATGGTAAAAAATGAAATTTTGAAACCATTGACTCATATATAATAATATTATTGAAAATATTTCAAATAACATGGTCATTGAAGAAAATGAGCTTAAAACATTTAAAACATCATATTAAAAGAAAAATTCTTCTCCTCTAGTGTAACTTGCCATGTATGTTATTTAACTCCTTTATAATAATATTATTTTAAACATTTAATTTAACAAGAAAATAATTATGTTTAATTTAATTATTATTATACCATTAATTTATTTTGTAACCATGTCTTTTATATTTTGTAAATAGATTAGTTTTATAATTAATATTTAATATAGTTCAATTCCTGATCTCCAAAAATGATAATTAATTATTATAAAAAATATATTTAATTTTATGGATAAATAACCTCAATAATTTAAAGTTACTATATAAATATATTAAAAAGAAAAATTTATTAAAATATTTCATGAAATAGAAACATCACTCTTAATATCCCTTAATAACTTTCTTTATGATCTAAAAAATGATAATTTATTTTTAATTTAATTATCTATGATATATATTATATTATTAAAAAAATAATAGAATTATTTGAATATTAATTTTATATTCCAAATTAAAATAATTATTAATTATACAAATTAAATTTGTGTGGTTAAGAAAACATCATCATTCACTTATGTTTTAAAAACTCACCAGAGTGAGTGATGCTTTCCAAAAGTGTTCAAAATAAAAGAAACTACAATAAATAATTGGGGTTTAATTGAAAATTATATTATTAATGAAATACCAATTTATGGTAAATTTTTTAGATTAATTTAATCCCGGAATGATTAATAGAATAATGTAAATGATATAGAATATATTTGAAAACTCATATTTTTAAATAGTAACAACTTGTGAAAAATGAGTTCGATATGAGGTAATGAGTGATTAATAATCATAATTGGATAAAATATTAGTTAATAACATGTTAATATGATCATAGATAATGAATATTATTTTTTTATGTGTGTTCCCTTATAATAAATCATATATAAAATAAGAGAAAGTGATTTGGAAAACCATACATTACTCTTTGAGTCAGCTTGTTTCGATTGATCTTAAGGAATATTAATGAGAGGTTTATGGTCACACCCAGGGAATGGGGAAGTTTTTATATACATTTATAAAAGTATTATTATAGTTATTTGGAGAAAAAATGAGCTTTATAGTGCGTTAGAAATAGTTAAAATAAGTCACATTTTATTAGAAAAAATAAATGGCCTTTTTTCAATTTTTTAGTTTTTTAGGTTTAATATTGAAATTATAAAAAATAAAATGGTAAAAAATGGTAAAATGGATGAAATCATAGAAAACTTGGAATAAAAATGTTTAATTATATATGTTTTAAGGTATTTACTTGAATGAATTAATGTTTTTTATCATTAAATTCACTTAAAGTCATTTTCAATGATATTATCTTAATTTGTCTCTAAAAAGATAAATAAAACTACCCTGATTAAATATAATCTCATAAACCATCATTTATGATTATAAAATATCAATAAAAATCTTGGAATAACAAAAATCATCTATATTTGATTATTTTAATATCTTTTATATCATTTTCATAATTTATTTTCGGTTTTCATAAACATTGCACTATCATGATGTAATTGTTTTAGTCAACTATACTATTTTTATTAATAAAAAATAAATATTTTATAGGTAATTTTTCAATATAAATTTATTAATAAGGTATATATACACTTACCCACATTATGAAAAGTTATTAAATGTGTTATTTTAACTTTTCTTACATTGCATAAGCAATACACAAGCATTGGGATATGTCACTTTTTTATATAACTCAAAACATAATATACATGCATAAAATTAATAAATAATAATTAATATTTCATAAAAAATTTCCAAATAATTTTTACTTGTCAATTATTATCTAGAGACATCAAAGTTTACATTTCTAGTTATACAGAAGCACCGCACTGACATTGATAATGATTTCCAAATAAATCTTAGGAAAAATTATAATTGATATTTATTGAATTTTTTAATTATATTTATATAATATAATCATACATTTTCTATTACATACTTTTTAATTTTTATGTCATCATGTCTTTTTAACTATTTCATTAAAGTTACCATTTTTCATAAAAGCTATATTTTTTACAATTTTAAAAATGAAGCTACTTTTGAAAAACATCAAAAACTCAATGTAATCTAAATTAAAAAATTTCAATAAAAAATAATTCCATTTTATCCAATTAAAATTGCAACATTTATATATTCTAATTTTATTAAAACCATATAATTCATGGGATTACAATTTATTCAAAATAAAAAATATTATATTTTTCAATTTAAAACTATTATATTGTAAATTACCTCGATAAAATTATTTGTGAAACATAATGAAATATAGATTTACATTTATTTGATCTTAAATAATTTAAAAAAAATCCTTATATAGATAAAAAAAATCATGTTAAAGGGAATTTTATTATCTTTTAAATAGAAAATACTTTCAATAATGAATTGATACAAAATTATAATATGTATATAATTTAATTGTATTCAATGATTTTGACATGAAAAAAATACATTTAATGTAAAAATGAAAACTGAAACTAAGAAAACATGATGGCTAATAGAAGGTATTATTCCACTATTTCCCTTTTGTCAGGGGCTCATATCTTATAAACCTCCTAGAAAAAATAAGTTATTTTTTATTCGATGAGATTCTCTTCTATATAAAATAAAAATGTTTTTCGAATAAAATAATATTGATCTCGAGCATATATTCAATTTCAAATATCATGATGTTACATTTTACCTTAATTATTGAAATTTTATCATAAAAATTTTATCTTGTTCTTGAAAACAAATTAATAAAATTTACACAGTAAATTTTAAAAAGTGAAAGTGGACTTGGGGCCTAATAATTTACAAAATAAAAAAATGTAACCTTTCAAAATATATAACAGTTATCTAATGATAATTTTGAGTGAATTATTAAACATATAATCAAGAAAGGAAAAATAAATTTTCATAAATACCAAATCATAAAAAGGAATAATAAAACTTCTTTATGAAAAGAGGAGAAAGGAAATACCACAGTTAAATGGAATAATAAATATTAGGGTTCCCACATAAGGATAAAATTTTTTATATGTGAATATATATATATATGAAAAATATCAGAAAAATTTATGGTAATTATTATAAAAAATTCAATTAATTTATGATAGAATTCATCATCAAGGATGGAGCATCAAATTTAAAATGAAATTGTCCCCAACGAGAGAAGAGATTATCAGTTCATCATTAATGATAGTAATGGGGTAACACTATCATTTTCAAGATCCTTATTTCTATTTTTATTAATTGAGTTATACTAAATATGATAAAATATACATATGTAATTTATTAAAAATAATAATTACAATTTCCAGAATTTTTTCATTATTATATCAGTTTTATTCTCTATTTAATCCCATACCCCAAAATGATGAATTCCTAATATGAGACATCATCGTAAAATTTATGTTTTATTAGATTATGAGATCCAAAAAATGGAGATAATGTATTACGTTTATCTGTACTAAAACAAAGATGATTAAGAAAATATAATATAATACCGAAAAGAATAAAGGTTCTTTAATATCCAAAATTTCATCAATAATAACAAAATATCAAGATAAATTATTCTAGAAATATGTAATGAAAAAATCTTCTTAAATATGCCAAAATAAATATAAACACAATTGTTAGAATGAATTGATAACATATTCGTCCAAAATAAAATTAACATTTATCTCCAAACATCATGGATTACTCACTAAGTCACTAATAGAAAAATATATATGCCCAAAAAAAATCTCATAAAAAATTTACTAATATTTTGGGAAAATAATCTAAATCACCATAAATACTATATATAATTATATTTCCTCCCAATAGATAACTCAATAATTTTCGCAATTAACTATGGAATCACAACATCAATGTTTATGTCTTCCCAAAATTTTATCTTTATCATACATAATGTATCCCCAAAATATTAGCCTTATTCCAAAATATTTACTATTTTAAATCACATATTAAAACAAATGGTGAAATTTATCTCAATCGTATATCTCCCTAAATAACAATAAGCACCTTAAAATTTCATCACATAAAATTCCGAAAGGGTATCCAAGCCTTCAATAATAAGATCAACCTTTGACTTATTAAGCCTAGATAGTTATCACAACAATTATAATATCATCTTTATAATCTTAATAACCACTAAATTTGACTAAATCATTATTAGATACCAATTATAGTACCATGTAAATCAAATTACCCATAATTGCATTATTTATAACAAGGTTCCCACTTTCTTACATTTCAATGATCTCTTTGGTTTAGAGTTTTAGAGAGTTTGGTAAAAATTTATATTAAAATTTTGAAATTTTTACAAAGTACACATTTTCCATCAAAATTGATTCATTATAAAGACATAATTACATCATTAAAGGTAGCTATAAAATATTGAAATCAGACATTATTAATTTTTCTACCCGTCAATAAGCCCTATAAAAAAAACTTCAAAACATGGGATTGGAAAATAAATAACAGTAAGGGAAATAATATTAAATAAACCTGTTAGTCTATATTTAGAGTTGAATAATCTATAAGAATGTTTTCCTTTCTCATAATAAATATTTGATCTCAAATATCAATTAACTTTTACATAGAAATAAGATAATTTCTTCAGGGATTTTGTGAAACATTTTATATGAAATCATAAAGTGAAAATCATAACAACATGGGTTTCCAAGAAAATGTTAAAAATCATGAATAACATTCCTTGAAAAATAATAATTTCAACTTTTTTAATAAAGGGACATAAAATTTCCTAAAAAACATAAACACATTTTCAAACATTTTAAAATCATAATTTTTACATTCTAAAAATTATAATAAAATCACATATGTACGTTGGAAAATTATCCTTATATTCACTCTTATGGGAACCCTTAAAATGTAATCAACTAAAAGGATAATAACCAATCTCTAAGGACTAATGTATACCTGGTAAGCTCAGACACATTACAAAATGCATCATAGAGCTATATCGGGATGACCTATCATTCGATATATATTAGGATAATCTTTCATTAATATATAATTTGCAAGAGAAATGGAAAAAATAAAAAAATATATCTTGGGAATTAAAATTAAAACCAATTTTAAAATGAATTCAAGACAAAAATATAACACTTTGATTAATCCCATAAAGATGAGAAAATGTTATATATTCCGTATAAAAACATTTCAAGATTAAAATTTAGAATAATATTGAGATAATTTTTTCATTGAAATGACTGTGGAATCTTTAAGAGGAAATTTGATAAGGAAAAAAATTGTGATTATGTGAAAATGTATTGAAGGAGTATATATTGATAAAACATTCTATTTAAAAAATTATAAAAAATTTAAAATGAACCCACACAAAAATAATTAAAAATAATCTTATATTATAAACTAGTTAATAAATCCAAATTATAAAAAATTTCCTTCATAGACCATTGAATCATAAATATTAATATTCTTCAAATCATTTCAATGAATTTGTATATAATGAAAACATTTTCAAACATATAATAAATTTTTTAATGGAAAATCCCAAACCATGATCCCATATATCCCCATATGTTCATGAAATCCGTTATAATAAACATGTATTAATCATTTAATTTCATAAAAAATCAGTTTGTTTTCTTATCTTAGTTCCATTATTTTTTATTATTACCATGTATTATATATTCAGAATATCAATAAAGATAATGTTGACTTTATTAATTTTGTTCAGTTCATGGTGAAAAAACCACTAGGGTATTATTATAATATATAAAATTCATTGTTCAATATTTACATAAACTATATAAGATCATAGGTATGTTACCTATCTAATTCTGAGAAAAATTTTATTTAATAATTCTTAGAATAGATAGTTATTTTTTAATTCTCTTGAATAATATTATTTTTTTGACAGTTTAAACAAAATATTTTTCAAATTTCATTGATTGAGGTGGATATTCCAATACTGAAAATAAAAATCTAGAAATAAGTTTAAAATTAATTGTATATAAATTCATAATATATCTTTTAGACAATACAAATGAATAATGTGAGGTTATAAAAACATCATATTTTATATATGTTTCCTAAAGTCACCAAGGTGATCAATGTTTTTTAACAGTGTAAAAATAATGGAAATTCCAATAAATGTTTATTTTCTATAAAAAAGTTATACTAAAAATGAAATAATTATTTAGGTTTAATTATTAATATTACATAATTCGTTGAACATGTAATTGAAGAACATAAATGAGAATACATGATTTTGGAAAACTCGTATTTCTATATAGTAATGTATTATTAATTTTTTTATTGATCATTTTCAATTAGTGATTACTCGTCATCAGTGGATCGAATGAAATTTAATACCATGTTAATATAATCATGGATGAAAAAGAAGATATGTTTTTTGTTTTTTATTATAATGAATCACATAAAATTAATGATAAAGGGGATATGAAACCCCTGCATTTTTTGTCACCTACTTTCAATTGATCATGAGATGTCTAAACTAGAGTTCAATGGTCACTCTAGTGAATTGGAGATATGATGATACAATTTTGGTAGATGTTTTTTAGAAAAATCCAATTTCGATAGAAATGGCATAAAATAATCTATTTTTGTATGAAGAAAGCAATGATATATTCACAAAATATTTTGTTTTAAAGGGATAATAATTTATTTATAAAATATAAATTGGCACAAAAATGATAAATGGATGAAATTTTGGACTATTTGGAAACCAAATTCTTTGAATTAAAAAGGTTTATGATTTCAAAATTAGTTAACAAAATATTTTTAAACTAAGTCCTAAATTCATTTTAGAAGTTGTTATCTGAAGTTGAATTTAAAATTATTACTATAACTAAAAATTTAAAATATAATAACAAATATAATAACTTATAGTTAATAAATAGCTATATAATTTATAGAATACCCAAAAACATCTAAATATTATCAATTTATTATTTTTAATATCATTTACATAAATTTTCTTCTATTTGAATAAATGTTGTTCCATCGTGGTGTAATTATTTTAGAGAATTTTAAATAATTTAAAATTAAAAAAAAGTATTTACAAATTTGTTTTTGATATAAATAATTTTTATGATATATATTCATTCATAACGTTTATCTAACTCATCAATATCATGAAAACATATTGAATATGTCATTTTTACTCTTTTATACTTACACAAGCATTGTGAAAGCATTTGGATATTTAAATTGTTATATAAACCCATAAATTAATATTAATACTAAAATATCATTAATAATACTTCCTAATTATTTAAAAAATTGGAAAAACATCCTTTTTTCTTCAATTTTATTAGTTTTTCGAATTTGGATTTCCTATTATTGCATAAGCATTACACAGGCATTGACAATGATTTTCAAATTTATATTGGAGAAAATATAATCTATATGAATTGAATGATATTTTATTGATATTTTTAGTCTATTATAATATATGATTCATTTTATAAGTCTCATAATTCATTATATCATAATTATGTAATAACAATGTCAATAAAGGTACTATTTTACATATAAGTTTTATTTTTTAATATTCACTAAAAAATAGATATTTTAGAAATGTAACAAAAATTAACGATAAGATAAATTAAAAAATATGAATACAAAATTAATAACATTTATCAAATTCAAATTTAAAATTTTAAAAATATTACTTTTAAATAAAACCATGAAAATCACAGGAATTGATTTAGTTAAAATAAAAATAAATTTCGTTCTCAAATGAAAACCATAGTTTTGTTATTTTACGTCCTATTTTTTTTCTAAAAAAATCCATATATATATGTATAATATAAATTTAAATTTAGAAGATGTAAAATAATTTCATAATTCCTTAAATTGATTAAAATAAAAACCATTCTATTAGAATATATTTATCTTTCAAATAGAAGATACTTTAATTCCTGAAGTAAAGAAAATAAATTTAAATGTATAATGAGCATAAAATTTTATTATATGATTTAATTTATTTCTATGGGATTCCCTTTAATATTGAATTTTTTTTTAATAAATAAAATTCCACTATTATTGAAAAATATATTCATTTAAAATATTTTGAAGATAAAAAAGAGGCATACTATATTGGTTTCTCAGGGTCAAACTCAACTTCTAGGTCAAAGACTAATGCTTGGAGGTCATTATATCCACTCTAATTACTATAATAATCTAATGGACTCATATGAGTTAGGGGTAAACCATTATAGTAATATCCTCAAGAGATGAATCAAGTCCCATCTTTATACCTTGGGTCACTTCAGTCAGATCAACTCACCTCAACTATCCTTAATCTATCTATGGATTTTCTTCCCCGGACAAGCACATCACGAGGGCCTCACCCCAGCCTTCTAGGGTTATCTATCTCATGTCCGGACACACTCCTCTTATAGGTGTTTATTTATCTTGATATCATCTTCATATGGGGATCAACCTTGATAATTATGATGTCAAGCTAGTGTTCTTGTTCTATAGTATCCCGCAAACCTTCTCTATTTAATCCCATGCGCTCATTAGAATTCAATAATAAAGTCGGAAACTACCCTAATATTGAGGCGGTACACCAACATGACTATAATCTTTCGGTATAAATCCATTGGGCTATCACCAAGACCACCTACCAAATTCAATGCTTTCCCCTTTTGTTCACAAATGGGAATCTCCTGCCTAGGATCACTAAATCTAACCTTGAATCATATTGTCTTAAATCACAACCTCCCATATAAAAAATAACCTAAACACAACAAGACAACATAAAATTTTTAATTTCAAATTTTATAATTAGATAACCCATTTATAAAAAAATGGAAAATTTGTTGAAAATTAATCGGGAACTCCCATCACACTGGAATTGTATCTAAAAGTTCTATGTGGGTCCTCAACACACCAATGTCATCATCCTAACCTAAATAACCATCATTCAACACTATATCAATTGAGATTAAATATTTATTTAATTGAAAAACAATATTAAATGTTTTTATGTGGCATACCTTTGATGAAATGACAAATGGAGATGAATGGATGTTGTCACAGGATATCCATTTCTACCTAGAAAAAAATCCATATAATTAATGTTTGATTACACTATGATTCATTGGAATTAGAATCTAATACTTTGCTGGGAAATATAAAATTAATAAAGAATAAAGTGGGAGGTATGTAATGTTCCATAGAAGGTGATACTTAAAACAAATATCCAAAAAACCCTAGAGAAGCACTCTTGCTTGGGAATGTAGGGGAGAATAGTAGGGGTGGGAGTCCAGATCAGCTGTGAGAAGTAGACTTGACAATAGCGGATCACCACTCATTACAATAAATGGGGTGAAATATTAATTTTCTACCATTTAATGTATATCTCTTTGTTGTTACTAATCCACCAGCTAGTCGATGGTTACCACTGACTGTTTGGCGGTGTGTTATATCCTAGGATTCATTGGCCAACTTCACCTATCCAGGGGCTCTCCCAGGACCTAGATTCACCTCCCAAATTTCATTACCTATAAAAAAAATTTATTTGAGATTCAATAAACTCTATAATTGCATTCTGAATCCTATGATATAATTTAGTCTATCCACTAAAATCAGCATCTTAAAACACTATTAGACAACCATTCCCATCTATACATACAAGGTATTAAAGTCATGTCATGGTAAAAGGCATACATTTGGGAATGTTTGATGAGAGATACAATGTAGGAATAATTCTCAAATATACACCCAGTAGAAGGTGTTACACCTTGATACTGAATTATTAATTAATTAATTATTTTGGGATTCATTTATGTGATTCAGGTAGAATCAGATTTAAATTTTAACATTTGGGGGTTTTTACCAAAGGATAAGAGTTGGAACACATTTATTGGAAAACAATAGTAAACCATGTAAGGGTGTATTTATTTTTGATTGGATCACATCGTATGGCCAGTTTAGAGTTTTCAAAATAGTGTGTACCAATCATGAAATGTGTCAAGGTCATCCATTATGGTGCAGGGTTGGTGTATAGTTTTCTAGACCATACAGTCAACCAGGTATAGTGTCCATAATTTTTAAAAAATATATTAATAAAATAAAATAAAATAAAAATAAATTAAATTAATCAAAATAATGATAAACTAATAGTATACCCAACCCATACCTGATATGAATAACCCCTTTCCACCTTCCTCTGCACATATCCTGACAAACCATGCCCTAAGGGACTCTTCATGTGCTCAAACTCTAATCCTCCCTCTGTCCTCAACTAATTCAGCTCTGGATTTCTAGTTCTATCATCCCAAGCTAAATTCTCCTCCTCTCTTCTTCCTCATCATCCTCCCTATATTTATCAGTTTCTTTTTCCCCAAGACAGTTCACAATCCATGGATGAACACTAATATGTTTTTGTTTTTCTTGTTGTCTATTGATCTCCAAGGGTTTTTAGGGACATATTGGGGCCCATTCTGGTGGAATTCATCAAAGGTGATGACATTTATATATTTGAAGGGTACATACCTATTTATTCCAATAATAGTACAGATATAGTTACCCACTTTATATGTATTCACTCACAGTGGTTTGAATATATTCATTCGGGGTTAGGTGTACTAATATATATATATATATACCTAATTGTGTATATGACTGTAAGTGAAATGTGGATCTCATTAAATGGAACATGTTTTGAGGTAGGATCCCCATCTCCAAGCCGTTAATTTGAAATAAATGGTTTATTTATTATTTTAAATTGTTTTTAGCAATAAATAAAACATATATTATATTCAAAGTGGGTTTTGAAATGTAAATCACCTTAACTCCTAAATTGGTTTTACAAATGATTGATACCAAGTGAGATGGAAATAGAAAATAATTTCTGGAATTTTTACTAACTAGAAATTGCATCTAATGGCATGGGATTGGTTTCTCAAAGAACCCTTGGGTGGATTTCGATCCATTAATTTTGGTGGTCTTCACTTACATAGATTTATATATGGATATATATATATGTGTTCCTCCTTTGGGAATATTCACTCATGGTGTGTTGAATTAGTTTATTGGGATAAAGTGTACTTATATATATAGGTGTATAGGTTATAGGTTGGGAACATTATTTCAGAACTCAAAATCATTGGGAAAGATATTTTTTTAAAGGGAAAGAATTTCATTTAAAGTGATGAGGCCCGGTTGGCACTTTGAAATGATTTATGGAAGTGAAAAAAATCCTTTTAATTCATTCCCCATGAAATGGAAATTTGGTGTATGTGATAAATTTGTGATTTTCAATTTGTTCATGTCGAAGAGGCTAGCGTATGGATTTCCAGATGTTAAAATGGGTTGAACATAAGGAGGTAGTTCATAGGTGAGATGGTGGATGGTTTTTTTGAAAAAAATATGATATATATGTAAATTCAATATTGATAAAATTTCAACTCAATTTTATCATGGAACATGGGAATCCCGGGTATTAAGGAGGGTGGCCTAAGAATTAATATGTTTGGAGAGATAATAGTATTTGAAACAAACATTTTAACATGATGATTCTTTAACACTTACAAAAATATATGATGATGTTGTTGTTATGGGAACCCCTAAAACTTTGGCGATGACCTATCTAGTGGATCCTACACGAGGAGGTATGTGGATGTGACTAATCACTCGTATTACAAGGATCCTAGAACTCAAGTGAATAAATTTATTTATATTTCCCATGTAAAATCCTTTTTACACCTATTTTATAAGTTATTACTTTAAAATAATTTTTTCCCAATTCCCTGTTTATAATGAAGATAAAAAAATGTTTTTAATTGTACTATTGTACCACCTTGTTATATGATTTCCACTATTTTTTCAACATATAAATTCTTCTTTCATAGCATGTCAGTTATTATGAATTGTGGTTTGCAATTTCATGTAGTCCATGGAAAATGATGTTTGAAATAATATAATGAAATGTTTTTTCTAAATTCTATCTTTTTATATATTTTGAAAGAAATAAAAACATTAATTTTTATTTATTTATTTATAACAATCAGCATTTTGGAATTCTATTTAAAGGAAATTAATAAGGAATTATTTCTATTGGAATCACCATTTATAATATTTATTATCACCAATATAAATCTATTTTTATTTATTTTAGGTTCTTCCCAACTATGGTTCACTCATTGAGAGAGTGTGGTCTATGTTTGGAGGTGACTTGTGTGGTCAAATGAATTTATTTCTATATTTAATATTCTTTTTCGTTTCCATTGTATTTTATTTTTTCACTTGATTATTTAATTTTTATTTATGGGTATCATCATTCCCATTTGGTGATACATTGATGCTCATGAATATTTTCCAGTCCCTGGGTATAAAGAATTCCATTCGAGAATTGATAGAGACTGACTATGGTAGATAGTTAGGGGTTGAAATTAGATTGTTCATGAAAAAATGATATCATGGGAGGATCTAGGTTCTTTTTTCCCATTGGAATCTTTTATTTATCCTATGAAAGCCATGTTATTTTGGTTGTCAGTTAGATTAATTATATGATTGTTTGGACTCTGGAGGTACACCTAGGATGTGAATCTTGAAATGTTTTCCGTTTACCACTTTTAGTCACCATGGGATTTTGGTATTTAAATGTTGATAACTTTTTAGTGTTGAAATGGGGGTTGAGATAGTGGTACATGGTGAGATGAAACAGATTGGTAACTCTTACGGCACTTATGGAAATGTTTCTATTTTACTCATAGTGATGGTTATGTGGATGAAAATTAGTCCACAAAGCCATCAGGTCAAT
Source organism: Viscum album (assembly GCA_963277665.1). Lineage (NCBI taxonomy): Eukaryota > Viridiplantae > Streptophyta > Magnoliopsida > Santalales > Viscaceae > Viscum > Viscum album. The sequence continues at coordinate 281,214,854 of OY728127.1, forward strand.
TCATGTGTGGTCATTATGCCCTTCTTGGTTGTTATTATGTTCTGTGCTAGGGGTAAGATGGGTTTTTAATTTTTTTGATAAACGGTCTTCGATTTTCAATTGGTTTATGATTTTTTAAAATATTTTAAAATTTAATCATGTTTTTTAAAATTGTTTTGTGTGGTTAATGTTTTTTTTAATTTAAAAGGTGTATTTAGTTATGCGTGAATATTTTAAAAATGGGTTTTCATGGACCTAGTATAAAAAAATATGATTTTAATATAATTGGAATATAGTTTTGAAAATAAACTAGTGTGTTTTCTAAATTAATTTTCAAATAAGTGCAGAGTCCTAAATTAATAAAATGGATTTTACATAATAAATTGATGATTTAAAATGAAATCACTAGTATAATTATTTGGTATTAAAAAAATGGTACTAGATGTAGTTTTTATATGGTTTTTTCATTTCAGTGAGTTTTGCTTTTAGTTTCAGGTTCTGTTTAATGTTGATACCATTTGTTTTGGGGTTGGATCCATGATCTAATGGAATCATGGTTTGTGTTATCTATCTATGCCCGAAGAATTTATTGATGAAGAGTGGATCGTCGGCCTCTAGGACATCATCCAATAAAATTTTGTGTGGATGTTCGGGTCACAGGAAGAGGTTCAATATGTTGCACTACGAAAAGATGAAGTATTGGTTAGGGATTATCAATTGAAAACAATTAGAAGTCATGTACTTGAAGAAATAAGGGCTCCATTCAAAATTCTTGGGGGAATATTTTCACATTGAAGAGTATCTTATGGGTGGGGTGATTGTTGACCAAACTTTTTGTTTCAAAGGAAGGTGTGGAAAACATTTGAGTTTTATCTTTTTGTTTTTTATTAATGTAAACCTTTTTATTTCTGAGATCACGGTGGATATATCTTTGTGAATTTAGGTTTTAATGTATTTGGTTGTTATAGTGTTTTCCAAAATTATGAACAATGGCTTCACAGGGTATTCTAATTTGAAAGATCCTTAGGTAGAATCTGTTGTTTTTGTGATAATTCATTTTGATAAGAAATATGAATGTATATTGGTATATCTTATTTAATGAGGAAGTCATGGGTGAGTGGATTCTATGACTTGGATGGTAACTTTTTTTTCTGATCGGTTGGGTTTACAGAGGGTCGATGTTCTGAGAGATGGTCATAGGGTTTACTCCTTCAACCTTAGACTAGAACCCATGGTGATCTTATTGGGGATTATTGGTTTCAAAAATATTATCCTTAACTTTTTAACCTAATCCAATAGTTTTGAACTCATTTTCATCATTATGGTTTATGATACTTTGATTTATTGTTTTTGGAATTGTTATGGGTTTTATGTGGTTCCTTGTGAATAGTTTTGAGGATTATTAGGTGTCAGTGGTTTGTCTATAGAGTTTTATTTTCTTTTTCACTTTCACTTTTACAAGAAATCTATCCTCTAATGGAATTATCTTTTTGGAGATTCTAAATCTGGTTATTGCAAAGTGGTGGTGTTCATATTTCTAAGCATCAATTCTAGTATCATGTGGATCTTATGTGGTTGTTTTAAAATGATAAATTACTTTTTGATCGGTGTTCTAATATAGTGGGGATGCCACCATAGTAGGAGATCCGGATGTGCCTGATCTCCATGATTTATTGACTTGGTAATACCATGTTTCCACCCTTCCCAACCCTGATAATTGATGTTTGGTTTTTCAAGATAGTGTGTCTTGTGATAGATTCTCAAAGTGATCCCAAACAAAACATGATGATGCCCTTTGGTGATTTCTAGGTTAGGGGACAGGGTGTTTCTTGTTGTAAGGTTTTTTTTAGTGACATATGTCGTTTTTTGGATATCTATTGAGGTTGATTTCTTTGGATACTTTTGGGATCTAACTTTTTAGGTTTTGGGGGAAAGGTGAGTGATTCTGCTTTGATCTTTGGGTTTGGGAGGTCTTATCTCAAGTTTTTGTTCTACTTGTTCCTTTTTATCATCAACCGAAAATTTGGGTACCTTATAGGGGAATAAATTTTCTTGATTGATAGTATTTTCACCCATGACCATATTTAATTAATTAATTAATTATAATATTCTTTGTTTTTAAGTTTTAGTCAGAACCGGTTTAAAATTTTAAAATTTTAATTTTATTGGGTTTTAGTACATGTGCACGATTGGATACAGTTATTATAAAATGTGTGCATACCTTACAAGGGTGTCCATAGTTTTGATAGAGTAAAATTGAAAGATTTAAACATAGTTTCCAAAACCATGTGACCTTCCCATGAGAGGATTCCAAAACATCCATTAGAGGCTCACCATTGGCCGAAGGTTTTCTAGACTATGCGGCCAAACCATGTGCAATGTCCGGCCTTACATAATAACAACAAAATAAAATGAAAATAAATTAAATTAAAAATAAGAAAAAAAACAACAACAACAACAATAATAATAACCTAATAAAATTCACCCTCATACACAGTTATCTGAACAATTTTCCCCATCCTCTTTGTTTTCCACAACACACCACAACAAGAGGGCTTATTCACACACTCATACTCCTCTCCTCCACTAGTTTATGGGAGATTCCCCTCCCTATTTCCAGTGTAATCATCCTATTTTATTTTCAACACTTCTCTTTCACCTTATTATTCCTTTATTTTCATCATTCTTTTTCCCTCAGGTTGTGTAAATGCCATGGATGAACCCTAGTCTGAATGGGGTGGTTTTTGGTTTTCTCTTGATTCATTGGTTTCGTGAGGACCGTATTGAATTCTGTTCTAGTGGATTTCATTGAAGGTGATGAGTTTCAACACTTTGAAGGAGACATAAATATATATTCATATATAAGAATATATATATATATACATAAGCACCCCCTTTGTATATATTTACTCATTGGGGTGTGAATATATAAATTTTGTACAATGTGTTCTTATATATATGTGAAGGTGTATATATGTGTTTGTTTAAATTGGCTACCATTAAATGGAACATGATTGTATGTAGGTTGCCTATGTCCAAGACTTTAATTTTAAATTTATGATTTATTTTTTGTTAGAAATTTTGTTTTAAATGTTAAATTAATTGTATATTATATTTTATGTGGGTTGGGAAATTTAAATCACCATAACTGTTAAATTGGAATTGAAAATTATTTTTACTAAGTGAAAAAGAAATGTGAAATATGTTATGATCATTTGACTGGTTAGAAAATTTGCATAATGGTGTGGCTTTTCATTACCTCTGATATATTGAGGGAATTTAGAATATTTTAGTTTGGTGGACTTCACTTATATGAATATACATATGGGTGCATATTTTGTGAATCTTCACTTGTTATTAGTGGAATATGTTAATTGGGCTAAAGGTTTCTTTTATATATGTTGGTGTATATGTTTTAGGTGTGGAAACTGGTTTTGGAACTCAAATTAATTGGGAAAAATTGTCATTTAAAGTGAAGGAATTTATTTTAATATGATGTGTCATGGTTTTCACTTGGAAAAATATTTTTAGAAAAGTTAAACACCTCCTAAGGAATTCTACTTGAAAATGAAACTTGATTTATTTGATAAGTGGGTGATTTGTGATAAGTTCCCTGTGAACATGTTTTTTCTTGACATACCGGACCTAAAAAGTGGATGCACATAATGTTTGTGTTCAAAGGTGTAATGCCTCAACCCCAATTAACCAGAGTCAGTGCATTATTTTAATACACTGGAATGATTACAAGGAATCATGTCCCGAAATACCGATCAGTTTAGCAGTCTTGGAAAATAGATTACATACAAGGATGTTACCTTGAACTTTTAAAAAATAAAACAAAACTTAAATGATCCTTTGAGAACACCATTAATTCTCCCAGCTTAACCCTAGTTATCAATCATAATACACTTCTTACGATCCTGAAAAAATTAAAACAAAGAAAGGGGTGAGCTCAGATGCTCAGTAAGGATAACAATATAACGAAAGATTTTATAATGAAGCATAAACATTTAAGGCAATGTATAAGACTAAAACAAATTCTTTTTTAAACGTAAACTTTAGAATAATATAGAAAATATACAATAAAGTAATTCCATTTACTTTTCACATGGATATTCTACTAGTCGAATAATCAAATGAAATATCAATAGCCACTTTCATAATGATGGAATGCATAATGCCAGACTATCATAAAAACATAGTCAAGGTCTTGAGCCAAGACTACAAATAAGAATTTGTCAAAGCCTTGTGCCAAGACACTAGTTTGTCTCATGAGACCTACTGATGCATTGAAGAGCTATAGCGGGCTCCACCCGTCACTTAATAAGTCCAATTCATTCTTCATATAAAATGTTTTAAACATAACATAAACATTAAAATTAAAACTGGCATACGAAATGACAATACGTTACCCATAAACCATGAATGGTATAAAAAACAAATCCATAGTCTAACATATCACAAAAACTTCAATACAATATGGACTATTTTTATCATAATAAACCAACTTCAAACAAGTTTAAAATCCATTAAAATATTATGACATAGATGAAAATGATTTGTAAAACTCTTTGAGAGAAATAACCCTTTTTTTTGAAAACATTTAAAAGCCACACAAATTAGAAAGGAAGATATTTAAATAAATGTTTGGATCAAATTTCCCCATAGCACTTTTAACTTTTTGAATGTAATTAAAATTTTAAAACATTCATGTCCATTTAAATAAATCCTTAAAACCATTTTGGAAACATGGACATTAATGAGAATTGATTAGAAGAATAAACCTTTAAAACATTTAAAATGATGTTTTAGTAAAAATTCCCTTAAAATAATCCCTTTGAAAACTATTTTATGAAACATGGAAATGGATTATAAATATTTCCCAGTAGATACTAACATAAAAAGAACCTCAGATAGTAAATAGATTGTGAAATTAACCCTTACCTTTCACTTTCCTTTAGTCGGGGGTACATTTAACCTCCTATATGAAGATCATAGTATGTTATTAAATTATACCAGAACCATATTAATATTTATGATATCATAAATGATTCATTTATGACTTAATACTACCCATTTAATAATAATCTCCATGTTAAATTAATATTTCAGGAAATAATCACTTTATTTATCGTACATGTTTTAACATGTTACTCTTGATTGAATCACTTAGACCAATATGTAAATACTTCTATAATATAAAACATGATTCTTATATCGTATATATTTTCAATATAAATATGTATAATAGACATATATATGAAATGCAAAACACCGTTTGTGGAGACGGTAGTCCATATGTATGCATAAACACTGTTTCTGTTTTCATATCGAATTGAACGGAACTAAGTGAATAAGATATATGTAAGTACAAACACACAAATATATATATATATATATATATATATATATATATATATATCTCCAGTAGAATTACTATGTCATATATTACATACTTATTAGTAATATATATTTTTATAATCGTCGATGAATTGTGATCGTGGAAGTGAACTTCATCGCGTCGTGGAGACGGTAATCCATATATTTGCATGAGGGACATTATCATTTCCTTAAAGATGTGGAATTGGATGGTATATTAATTTTACAGAGACATTATCATGTTATTTCCATCATATATAAACATATTACTCATCATTATATCAATCCAAATAACATAGTTTTGAATAACAAATTACACCACGATGTGGAGACGGTAAGCCGTACTTACACACACATGGTGACATTATCATTCATAAGATGGATAGAATAATGAATATAGTTGTGCCAAATTCATAATAACATCAATATATATATGTTACTGTAGTTATTATTTTATAATGAAAACAACAAAGAAAGATTAAGTGGAAGCATAAGATAACTTGAAAGAGGGTGGTGAAAACATTACCTCTTCTTCGGGTTCTTCCTTCCAATTTTATCAAAAGGGCTCCACAGGATTTCTTTCTGACAAAAATAAGGCCTCTAGGATGAAGGTAGGATTGTTTTGAGGATATCTGGGTAGGGTTTGGCTAAGACAAAAGGCTTTGAAGGTGTGAATTTCAGATAAGGGGAAGTTCCCTTTTATAAGATGGGTGAGGGGCACCTTAGGAAAAACTTAAAAAGTTATTTATAATAAAATAATTTTCGGTTTCAAATGGCTCCAAGTTTTATTATTTAAAGGATAAGGAGGGGATGGGTTGAAATACACTCAACCAATATGTTTTAGATAGGTTTGGGTCACTATATTAACCTTATCTTTTATATTTAACTCTATGTTAAATAGTTTGACATTTACCATGTCTCTTTGTGTTTTTATATTATACGGTTAATAAACTTACTATAAAATGACAATAGAACCCCAATTGGTTCATTAATGTCATAAATATTATTATATAATTATTTTGGCCGAACCTTAGACTTTTAAGACTATTATATCAATTAAAAATATAATATTTGTTTTAAAAACTATTTTATGTCAATTTTTACACTCTTTGGTATTTGTTTTTTTTTATAAAATATTAACAGCATGATAACATCAAAAAAAATACATTTAATCAATTCTAACATGACATATTCCCCTCTAAAATTAAAGGATGTCATAAAAACTTTGACATTATATTTATTTTAACATTTTTAATACCATTTATTTGATTCTTTCATTAATATGGTTATTACTACATCATCATGGAGTCATTAATAAATTTAAATATTTAATCTATAAAAATTATAAATAAAATACCATTACGTATGAAATATTTTTAGATTTCTAATGAATATTTATAGTCATTTTATATTTTATGTATAACCCTATATTAAAAATGGTTTAGTTATTAATCTTTGATTTTAACTCTTTTAACTATTCTTTAAATAAAATAATAATAAATGTCTTAATCTAATCCAAGTGGACCTAAAGGGTCATATTTTATTCCTAATGTAGTTTTGGGTCGAATTAAACTTATCCAATAGAATTAGTACATGCGTTAGGTTAAAATATAATAGGTTCAACAAAACATAACATATTAGGATAGCAAATTTTTAGTTTTAAGATGCCTTACCTAAAGTTTAAGAATTTATTTCTTCATAGAATAAGAGAAGAAGAAAATATATATATATATACTTGACAAGTATAGTTCCATATTCTAACTAATTTCTACCACAAACTCTTTTTTCAGTCTAATAGATAACAGAACTTAAAAAAATATTCTATTATTCCTATTCGTTTAGGGTTCCAAACAAAATGAATTTATAATTCATCTTCCAGACCCTTTAAAACACTAAATTATTCAATCCAGGACATCACGTGGGTCAGTGATAGGTGATACACCCTTGTCTCCCTTCAGATGAAGGTTTATGTCTTGTGGCCTTGCCGATTGTGATGGGATGCCACCCGACCTCAGGGTTGTCCTTTTTATGGAAATCAAAAAATAACCTTAATAATAGTATCCAATTTAAAACTTAATCCATTCCAGCCTTTAGAATTATACAAAATACTAATATCCAAACTCTCAGTCCAAAATTTATAAGGATGTTAAACATAATTAGGACCCTTTTTTCTATGTAATAACATGTGAACTCCTTCATCATTTATTCTTGTACAACACCGCAACATTCTGAATTTCCAAAATCAACCATCTCTTATTCCAAAATCACTACCTCATTATCAGGACCACATTAATGATTACCTTTCCTTCAACCATGTATTCTCCAAAAAGTGTAGCTTACTATTAAGTCACTTTTCTTAGAACCAAATAATCTCAAATCCTCAATAAAATAGTATGGTAGTACAATCCTTATTTATCTCCATAATTCATATAAGCAGTATATTGCTGATACAAAACTCAAATGAAATAATTCTATAATAACAGCATAAGAACACTAGTCATTCCTCTTAATTTGAGTTAGTATCACAACATTATTAATATCCAATAGAATCATTTATGGTATACTCTGATCACTGGGACATTGATTCGCAATGTGTCCCAACACCTTGCAAATGGAGCATTTTATAGTTGTCACCTTTTTCTTACCCTTTCAATCACGTACTTGGTGTCCTTTTTCTCCACACTTATATAAAATTCCCATTCCCCTCAAGAATTTACCAAGGTGATTCTTTCCACATTTATCAAATATGGGAAAATCTGTCTTTCTCCTCTTATGTTTATCCATCTTTCTTTTTACCATCCTTTTCTTCCCTTGCTTCCATTCAAAGCCACATGAGACAGAGAATTCATTACTTATCTTATTAACAGATGATATTATTTCTTCATATGTTGAGAATACATGGGAGACTATTTCCATTCTAAATGTTGGCTTAATACAATTAAATATATGATCCTTCATACTCTTTGGATCATACATATTGTTGGATTTCACATTATTTCTTCTGGGTGCCAATTCTATAAAATGGCATACACTAGGTCAGTTTATGAATCGCAATGAATAATTCCAAACTTATAGAATACCTAACATAAATTGAACAGTTTATGGATAGAATCCATAATCATAAAAATGTTTTCTTAGAGAAAATATATATTAATAAAACTTTTATAATGGTTTGTAAATAAAATGAGAATTATCCTAAGCATATCCCCCAGGAGTGTCATAACCAAGAGAGAAGCAAGGCCCATTATCATGCACCAGTTCCAGTTCTAGTCTAGATAAAAGTGGTGTTTTCGGGATTTACCCCTAGGTACATACGTGGCAGAGCCACCTCTACCTACTCGTATCTAGAGAGGGATATATTTTATTGGAGAACTCATAAAATCATTACATTACCAAAATTCTAGGAAGTTATTATATACTAATCCTAAAAGTCTATCTTAGGGTAATGTGCCCTAATCAGAGTTTATCTAAATCTAGTTTCCATGTTTATTGCTAAAATTCCTCTGATACCAACTATAACGCCCCGACCCTAGTTACCTAGAGTTGGTGCATTATTTTAATACTTTGGAATGATTACAAGGAATAAAGTCCCGAAAGACCGATCAGTTTAGCAGTCTTGGAAAATAGATTACATACATGGACGTTACATTACACTTCACAAAATAAAACACAATAAAAATTATCCTTAGATAAATCCATTAATTCCACTATCTTAACCCAGTTTATCAATCATAATACACTTCTTGGGATCCTAATAAAATTAAAACATAGAAAGGGGTGAGATCATATGATCAGTAAGGATAACAATATAGTGGTAACTTTCATAAATATGAATAAACATTTAAGGTAATGTATAAGACTAAAAAAATCCTTTTTAAACTTAAACTTCAGCATAATATGGAAAATATAAAATAAAATAATTCCATTTAATTATTCACATAGATATTCTACAATTCTAATAATCACATGCAATTTCAATAGCCACTTTCATAATGATAGAATGCATAGTGCCAGACTATCATAACCACACAGTCAAGGACTTGTGCCAAGACTACAAATAAGATTTTGCCAGAGTCTTGTGCCAAGAAACTAGATTGTCTCATGAGACCTACTAATACATCGAGGAGCTATAGTGGGCTCCACCCGTCACATAATAAGTCCAATGTATTCCTCATATGAAAAGGTTTAAACATAACATAAACATTTGTATTAAAACTGGCATACGAAATGTCAGTACTTTACCCATAAACTAAGAATGGTATAAAAATAAAAAATCCACAGTCAAACATATCACAAATCCTTCAATAAAATATGGAAGATTTGTATCATAACAAATCTGCTTCAAAAAAGTTTATAATCCATTAATGTATTTAAACATAAATGAAAATGATTAGTAATATTATTTAAGAGAAATATCCATTTTCATGAAATCATATAAAAGTCACACAATTTAGAATGGTAGACATTTAAATACATTTTTGAACAAAATTGTCCTATACAACTTTGAAACATTTGAAAATAAATATCATTTTAAAACATTCATGTCCATTTAAAAAATTCCATAAAACCATTTTGAAAGAATTGACATTAATGAGAATGGTTTAGAAGAATAAATCTTTAAAACATTTAAAATGATGTTTTAGTAAAAAGTACCTTAAAATAATACATTTGAAAAATATTTTATGAAACATGGACATTGATAATAAATATGTTCTAGTAGATACTTACATAAAAACACCCTCGGATAGTAAAGAGATTGTGAAATTAACCCTTACCTTGCACGTTCCTTTAGACGAGGGTACATTTAACCTCCTGTATGAATATCTTAGAATGTTATTAAATTATACTAGAAACATAATAATATTTATGATATCATACATGATTTATTTATTACTTAATAATACCCATTTAATAATAATTTCCATGTTAAATTAATATTTCCGGTTATAATCGCTTTCTTTATCATACGCGTTTTAATAGGTTACTCTTGATTGTATCACATAGACCAAGATTTAAATACTTCAGGAATATAAATAATGATTCATATATCAATTATATTTAGAATATAAATATGTATAATAGACATATATATGAAATGAAAAACACCATTTATGGAGACGGAAGTTCGTACGTACGCATAAACGATGTTTCTGATTTCAAATCTTATTGAACGGAACTAAGTGAATAAGATATATGTAAGTACAGAAATATATATATATATCTAGTAGAATTATTCGGTCATATATTACATACTTATCAGTAATATATATTTTTATAATCTTCGAAGAATGGTGATCTTGGAAATGAATCTCATCGCGTCGTGTAGACAGTAATCCGTACGTACGCACGAGCGACAATATCATTTTTTTAATGGTGTGGAATTGGATGGTATATTAATTTTATAGAGACATTATCATGTTATTTTCATCAATTATATTCATATTACTCATCATTATATCCATCCAAATAACATAGTTTTGAATAAAAAAATTCACCACTGCATGGAGACGGTAAGCCGTACGTATGCACGCATGATGACATTATCATTCATAAGATGGATACAATAATGAAGATAGTTGTGCAATATTTATAATAAAATCATATTATATAGAAGATAATGGAGTTTTTAATTTATAATGCAAACAAAAAAGAAAGATTTAGTGAAAGAATAAGAGAACATGAATGAGGGTGGTGAAATCATTACCTCTTCTTCTGGTTCTTTCTTTTGATTTGATCAAAAGGGCTCCTTAGGCTGGCTTTCTGACCAACGTATGGCCTCTAGGATGAACATAGGATAGTTGGGAGGATATTTGGGCAGGGTTTGTCTGAGACAAAAGTCTTTGAAGGTGTGAATTTCAGAGAAGGGGAAGTGCCCTTTTATAAGAGGGGTGAGGGGCACCTTAGAAAAAACTTAAAATATTATATTATAATAAAATCATTTTCGGGTTCTAAGGGCTCCAAAGTGGATTATGAAAAGTCTATGGTGGGGATGGGTCAAAAACCACTTTACCAATACGTCTTATATAGGTTTTGCGTCTCCCTCACCCTCTTCTAGGGTTGCTCATCTTTCGGCGGGGGTTCTCCATTTCTTTTCCCTATCTCCAGTGCCATCACGTCTCCATATTCCTCTTCTAGGGTTTATCCCCCTTTGTCTATGGTTCTCTGCCCTCGCATATCTCTCCCACTTTTCTAGGGATTATCCTCAATCGGTGATGTTTCTCCCTCAATATGATGCAACACTCCTTGGATTCTTCCCCCCAGTGTTTCTTCAACGGCTTGTTCGCACCTGGTTCTTTCTTTCGATCTTTTTATCACTTCCAATTTGGTGTTGATGTTCTATCTTTCACGATGCCGATTTTTTCTGCAAGGAGATCATGGGGTTCCGACGCTGGTTGTCTACTGAGGATTCCCTCAATTTTCCTTTCCGTGGCTCTGATCTCCTATTCCTCGGTGCCTATCCAGGTCGGATATGGAGCGATGGTTCAAGGAGGTTTTGGGTTAGGCGGTTCGGTGGTCGATGAATCTCAAGGTTATACTAGGTCGGTTACCCCTTTTTTGTTTGTTTCCAATTTTTTCCTCGTCGTTGTTACTGTCATTTGGAACTCTTGGATGCTCAATCATTACTATGTCCTTAAGTTCTGCTTCTCCTCTCCTGGTCGGAACTAGAGCGGTGGTAACAACAAGGTTTTTGGGAGGTGCGGTTAGGCAACCACCATCATTCCACACACAGCTCTTCGACACTAAATTTTTGTTCTTCGATGATAGTTTGATTGTTTTTTTCTCGATGGTGGTGTGTTGAAGGATTTTTTATGTTCTTGCCTGGTTTTGGTTTTGGTTTTTTTGATGTTTTTGGCTCGATGCAGAACGATGACATGTGTGATGTTTATAGTGGCACTGGAGGTCTCAGATGGTCTTCGGTGCCCAGTGCGGTGGTAGGATGTGTTCGATGATGAGGTGATGGATCTTGATGTCAACAGTAGTACTCAGGCTGGTGATGACTGGGAACAGCTGAAGTGGTACTCATGATGATAGTGGGTGATCCCCGTATCTACTCATCGGGTGATGTGAATGTTTTTGAATTTTGAATTCAAGTAATGGGGTTACTTTTGTTTATGGTTCCCACCTGGTGGTTTATAGGTTACCACTCATTGAAAATCTAATAAAAAATTTATATTCAGTCAGTTGTAGTTTGATATTTACCATGTATCTTTGTATTTTTTTTATTATATGGTTAATAAAGTTACTATAAAATTACAATAGATCCTCAATTGGTTCATTAATATCATATATATTATTATATATGTTTTTTAGCTGAACCTTATATTTTTAGGACTATTATTTGAATTAATAATATAATATTTTTTTAAAAAACTATTTTATGTCAATTTTGACACTCTTTGGTATTTGTTTTTTGATAAAATAATAACTTCATGATTACATCAAAACGAATACATTGAATCAATCCTAACATTTCAAATTCACCTAGAAAATTCTTGAATGTCATAAAAACTTTGAAATTATATTTATTTAATTATTTATTATACAATTTATTTGATTCATTCATTAATAAGGTAATTACTGCATAATCAATGTGTCATTAATAAATTTAATTATATAATCTATAAAAATTATAAATAAACTACCATTATGTAGAAAATATTTTTATTCTTATAATGAATATTTATAGTTGAATTTATCTTATGTATAACCCTATATTAAAAAGTTTTAGTTATTAAACATTGATTTTAACTCTTTTAACTCTTCATTAAATAAAATAATAATAAATGTCTTAATCTAATCCAAGTGGACCTCAAGGGAAATATTTTATTCCTAAGGTTGTTTTTGGTCGAATTAAACTTATCCAATAGAATTAGAACATGTGTTAGGATAATAATAATATCATTTTACTCTTAATTACCCTATTTACTTTTAAATGTGGTAAATAAAAGTAAAACGTTACTATTGACCAAAAATTATTTTTATCTTATTGAGACACATTTATCTCCATCATATTAACCATGTCTCTATGATTTTCAATATTCAACTCACAAAAGTGATAAAATTAAGTTTTATGTAAATTTTCAAATGCTCCTTGGAGGAGGGTTAAAGACAGTAAAAAGTTTGATAAATCTTTTTATATATCTAAGATTCATATAAACTCACTCCATTGAATTAAATTTAATTTATATAGGTATTATGTATCTAATTTTAACTAATATAAATTAAAAAAAATAAATAATTATTTAAATAAAAAACCAGTTTTAAACAATAACTCAGTGTTTTTCACTATTCGTCAAAAATTGAATGTTTTCAGAAAAATACAAAAAATTCTCCAAAGGATAATTTTGATGTTATGAATCTATAAATTATGTCTATTTTACCAAATTCAAAACATATATGTTTCATTTATTAATTTGAAATTAATTCTCGTTGTCAAAACCAAAAGGTGTATTTTTAGGATATAATAACTATCAAAAAATTGACACTTGTTTATGTCCAATTTCAATGTAAAATTACTTAAAATGACCATATTTGGATTAAATTTTAAAAAAATATAATCTATTTATACTTCCAACCCATTAAAATGTAAAATTTAACAATATAAAATATTTTGATTAAAAATGTGGTTTTCAGTTAAAATATAGTATTTTTCACAATTAACCCAAATATGAAAGTTATCAGAAAAACACCAAAAATTTATTAAAACTAATTTATTGTGTCCCGATTATAAAGAAGAAGTTTATTTTGTCAAATTTAATATATAAAAGTTTCAAATATTGTATTTAAAAAGTCTTCACCATTAAAAGGCGATAAAATTTCATTTTTTGAAAAATAATTCCTTTATCTGAAAAAAACGAATTTGTTCTTACATTATATCTAAAAAACTCATATTATGGATTATAAATTTATATTGATTATATAATGTTCAAAATTAAGTTAATAGTATTCATAAATGCTTTTTAACGACTATTTTGGTACGTCGTTGTACACTTGAACTCGTTGTTGCGTGTAGTGCAAGATATTGAATTACTTTGAAGATATAACGTACTATGAAATCATAGGGTGTTAAAAAAGGTGAGGAGGTGGATGTAGTTTTTTTTGATTAATATGATATTTATATAAATTCTATAATGATAAAAACTCTCATCCATTTGAACATGGCACATGGGAATCCTGGGTTTCTAGGGCTGGTCTATGGATCAGTACATAATGGGGGATGTGAGGGTTTGACCGAGTCTTCCAACTCGGATGATGCCACAACACCAACTAAATTATATGGTGATGAAAAAAAAGTTTTGGGGACCATTAAACCATTTTCTATTGAATCTTTAGAGGGCCATTTATAAATAATACTTCCATATATTTACGTTTCTTTTCGTTACATTGTTCAAACAAATGATCCTTTAAACTGTAGTTTCCTTGAAGAAAGCTATATAACACATGAAAAGTAAACAATAATCCACTTAAAATTCTTCACCACAGGTTAATACTAAGTGAATTTACTATATATCATAACCTAAGTACATAAATCAATGGAAATGGTTAGAATAAGGCCTAGTAAGGTAAATCAATGGAAATAATTTATTGGTGATCCTGAGGATTTTTGAAAAGAACATGAAGAATATCATAAAGGCATGAGAAAAAGAAAAAAAGTGAAATATCATAGTAAAAAGAAATAAATATTAACAGGTAATTATGGCTAAAAAATTTCATTTAGTCACTCATAAGCATATCACCAAGGTTTATCACTGATGTGACATAAAATTTACCAATGTTATTCACCATGGATCGTAAAAATAGTCATCTATGGAGATTAATTTATATACCCAATTAATTGGAGTGCTATCAAGGAACACCATTAATATGTTTTAATAAATTTTATCTGAATAAATAATAATAAAAAAGTCACAATTAACATGTGGAGAATAATAGAAATAGGTTCCATATCGAAATCATGGCGTTTTATATAAATTCTTATTGGTAATATCTTCATTTCATTATCTACCAATGAAAAAGGAAGGAATGATTCAAGTATGTGAATAATATAATAAAATATATAATTTTGAAATCTTGGTGAATATAATTTGAAACTAAATAGCTTTGGGTATTTAAAAAAATGAAACTATATAATTTCTTGAGAAAAACAGAGAAATTTTGAGTAGAAAATTCTGCATCAAAATAGGTATGAAACATGGTTTCAAGAAATATTAAAAAGAGAAGGTAAAATGGTCTCCCATTCATAATATAATCTTAATATAGTAAATTGAAAGAATAAAATGGACATAAGAACATAGTATTGAAAATTGAAAGACATACCATATAAAAAGGGGGCTTGAAAGGAAAAGGGAAGTTGGGATTTCCCTTACATTGAAGAGTAACTCCCAAAAATCGAAATTGGGAAATTGGGTGCTTGAGGAATAGTTGGGAGGTAAAAATATCACTGATTAATGGAGGATTATTTTTAAGTGATAGGAAATGATGAAATGGGCGGATTTTTATATTAAAAGATAATGATTTGTTTATTAATTTCTTTAGATACCTAGGTAGTGGTAAATGAAAAACCATTATCTTTCCCATGGAATTGGACAATTTGGACAAAAAGTATGATAGTTTAATCCCAAATAGTCTACCATCAATTTATATTACTTATTTTGGAAGATAAAATTATGGTTTTTACAAAATAAAATTTTTAATGTTAAATTTTCCATTTAAAATTTTTAAAGTAAATTATTTATTTGGAAATTTATTGAAATATATTAAAAAAATTTATATTAAAAAAATAAGATATATTAAAACTTTTATTGGGGTTAATAATATATTGCATCATTATGACATAATTATCAGGTCATTAATCATACTGAAAAACTCAAACTGTGTTTTTACTATTATTTAAAATATAAAATATTTTAGAAAATTCTAATAAATTCACCCTAAACTAATTTCAATGTGGTGATTTAAAAAAATGATATTTTTTATCTTAATAATTATTTCAATATGTGAATTTTAACATTTAAATATAGAAATTCTTATTTATTATAAATAATAGTGGATAGAAAATGTATAGTGAATTTGTATATTGAAATTTCTAACACATGAAAAAACATAATTTAACATTTATATTTTAATAGGAGTGTTTTGACCATATTATTTCATAAAATTAAGTTTTATTCAGAATATATTATTTTATTATAACATTCATATCTTTTCTGAAAAGTAAAAAAAATTCAATATGTAATTGGTGGAAAAATTATTTTATTTATAAAATTTCATTATACTTTATATGAATTGGGCTTCAAAACATAACCCCTTATAACACCATCCTAATACCTAATGTTAGGGTGTTCGATGGTGATATATTCTTAGGGTGGCTCCAATAACATCGCCCGAGTGGGATTTTTTCTTGACCCTTAGATTATATGATGTTGTTATAATGGGTTATGTTTTGAGGCCATTGCTTATCTTATATTCATTAATTAAACATTATTATTTATATTTATAACAATAATTATAATGTTAAAATAATTATTAAGAGTATTGTTTCCAATGGTCATATTCACTAATGGACATATTGACCAATGGTCATATAAGAATGGAAACCTGATATTCATATTTTAAATTATTCTAACACCATTATTAATGAGATATATTTTTACTGAGTATACGATGACACACTTTTTCTAGAAACACTTATCATTCAAAAATATCAGTTCATTACATTCATCCCCTCTTAAGAAATTTCAACCCTAAAATTTCATATCATTCCTTTAGTTTAGAAATGGTGTGGGTACTTATACCTCTTTATTTCCTCTGTTACTCATGTGGCTTCATCATATTTGTGGTTCCTCCACAACACGTTAACAATGTGGGTAGTCTTATTGCATAGAATCAAAATCGATTAGATTACTTTCTACGTTTGAGAGAATAATGAGAGTACATACCACCACATCATGTGAAGCTTCAACATCATTTGTCGTGATAGAAAAAGCATGACCTTTTTCACATAGCCTATGATGAGTTTGATTGTGATTACCCTACAATTTCTTTGTATTTGGACAGTGACTAGAAAATCTTCTAAGTTGTACGGACATAAAGCATTGAACTGCAGGCAGGTCCAATACCATCTTCCACGCGTTGTTAGTGTTGAAAAGTTGAGGCTTCACATCACTATGATAGTTTCGAGCAATATGCCCTTCTCATCTATACTAGTAACATTTCCCACACCAAAAAAATAAGTTTACCTTATTATTCTTCCGAAATTTTTGGAATTTTGTAAGTTTCACTTTCCTTCCCTATCATTATTGATCAAATATCCTCCCCAAATTTTCTTCCAAATATCTATAATTTTAATTTGATCTATGGGACCACTACGTCTCTCCACACTCTAGTTCAACTTTCATATCACTCCTTATGATCTCATCATATTTCACACTATCTAAAATGGATACATTCTTCCATAAATGGGGAATTAAACCACAGAAGATTCAATAAACCTTCCCATTAGGATCCATGAGAAAGGAAAAGTTGTAACGGGAATGTCTTGTGATGTTTATCTCATAGATTCCCAAAAAATAATATTCCTTATACATTAGCTCTAGGAATTCCTTCTTCATATTCATTCACATTGAATGGGAAAAATATTTTTTGGAAAAGTTTTACCGGACCTCTTCCTACTCTATTCCATTAATATCCCCTCTTGGCTTCATATTTTAAACCAGTTTCCACCAATGATAAAGTTCTCCCTTCAATAAGTACACAACTATGGTGACCTTTTCTTGTTCTGAACAATGGAGCATAGAGACGATTTTTTATATAGTGATTATCCATTGTTTTACAATCAATGATCATGTAGATCCACTGAAATAACATGTTCATTAATGCATAAAGGACTCAATATAAATTAATTCCCTTCATGGTGAATCTAGTATATTGGCTTGATTAATGTTATTGCTCATAAATCAAGTCCGTCTATTCATTATTATTGTGATGTTTTCTATTCCTTATTCCATCAGTAGTCCATCAGTGCCTAGTCTATTATAGTCACTATTTACATTATTTCTCCGATTTAACAGAATTTTCTAAAAAAATAAATACTTTGTGAGAAAAATGTTTCATTTAATAATATTATAATTCCAATTTAATTTCATATATTATAACATCATGTTTAAATATGTTATTATTTGAAAAAATTAAATTTTCTATAAAAAATTCATAATGGTTCATAAAAATCTCATGATTCACCAAACATATCCCCCATGTGTGTAAAACAAGGTGCACAGTAAGGCCCATTTTCAAGTACCAGGTTATGCCGAGTTAGGGCTTACACACCTTATTAGAGTTTTTACCTCTAGTTACATCTATTCTAGAACCACACCCACTTCTTCATATCTATATTTGGATTTCATTTCTCCGAAACCAATTACCTAATACATTATCAAAATACCATGATATTTTCATTTTTATAGATTTTATGAGGTTCTTCTTAAATATTTCAAAATAGTAATTTCTATAAATAAATAAACTATCCTTTGAAACCAACTATAGAATACTACATTTTATTTACATAACTTTCCATTACATTGAACAAAAAATGGATATTTCTAAATTTTAGATTTGTGAAAAAGGTACATAATAAAGGAAAAGTTAAAAATTATTACAATCCCCATGACATGATTCATAATATGTTAATCCCAAGTACAATTATTATATCTCATAATCTATGGACATACATCAAAGGAAAGGGTGAGCATAAGGCCCGGTAAGGGAAAGCAAGGGAAACAATTTAAAGTCATAATGAAAAATTTCAATAAAAAAGTGAATAATATTATAAAGGAATGATAAAAGGAAAAATAAAAATATCATATTAACAATAACATGAATCATAACATGGAAAAGTGGATACAAAATTTAATTGATTTATTCATAGTCATATCTCCAAGGTTTTTCACTGAGGTATCAAAAAATTACCATGGTTATTCACCAAGGTATTGTAAAACATGTAATATATAGTGATTAAATTAAGTAAACAATTAATTGTATTTCTACGATGGTGAAACCTTAATATGTCTTAATTAATGTGAGAAATATATATCATAATAAAATATTTCATAAATAACCCATGGATAATAAATGAAATGGGATTCATATAAAAATCATTGTGTTTTTTAATAAAATGTTTAACCTTAATATCTTTATATCATTATTAACCGATGAAAAGGGAAATGAGGTTTAATATATTTAAATTCCATAATAAAATAGATAATTTTTATATCTAGGTTAATACCCCAAGAAAATAAATAGTTTTTGATATTCACAAAAAAAAGATAAGATAATTTCTTGAGAATAATAGAGAAATTTTGAGTAGAAAATATGGCATCATAACAGGTATGAAACATAATTTTATAAAATATTAAAAAGATATCGTAAAAGTTTCTAAAATTCATAAAATAATATTAAAAAATTAAATAGATAGAATAAAATTTATAGATTAACATAATATGTAAATTTAAAAGACATCACAGATAAAAATGGAACATGAAAGAAAACGTGAGGTTGAGATTTCCCTAACCAAGAAGAGTAACTCCTAAAACTCAATGATTAGGACCTTGGAGGCTTATATAAACCGTGGTACGACCCATTGGGAGGTAAAAATGTCATAATATCATCGATGATTAGTTTAATTGAATGGAAATGAAGAAATGTGTGGGTATTTGTAGTAAAAAATTAGTATTTCTTTATTAATTTCATTAGACACCAAGGTAGTGGTAAATGAAAAACATGGGATTTTCCCAGCTATTTTCCCATGAAATTTGACACTTGAGACGCCTATTATGATATTTTAATCTACAATAGTGAACCATAATTTTATATTACTTATTTTGGAAAAGAAAATTAATTCTTTCACAAAATATATTTTTGAATGTTGAAGTTTTCATTTTCAAATATGGATCGAGAATTATATATTAAGAAATTGATTAAGATATATTAAAATAATTAATATTAATAAAATAACATATATTAGGTGTTGTATTTTTGTTAATTATTTATTACATAATTATGAAATAATTATTATGAAACTAAACATACTGAAAAACCCAAACTGTATTTTGAATATTCATGAAAAAATAATGTACATTAATAAGTTATCATAAAGTCACCCTAAAAGACTTTCTATGGGTTTATTTCATAGAATATATTTATATTACCATAATAGTTATCTAAATATGATAATTTTAACTTTTAAATATAAAAATCCTTATTTATTAAAAATAATAGAGGATTGAAAATACATAGTGAAATTTCATAGTGAGATTTCTCACACTTCTAAACGTAAAATTATATTGTCATCAATAATTAAATAGAAGTGTTTTAACCATGATATTTCATAAATATTTGTGTTATTCATTATTTATTTATTTATTATAATATTTATATCATTCTTGAAAAGTAAATTTTCATTCCAAAAAACGAATTTATCAAATTTCAATTCAATTTTATTAAGAAAAACTATTCTTAAAATGGAATTGATCGAACAAAAAATTTATTCATAAAATGTAATTATAATTGAAGTTTATAGGGCATCAAAACATAACGACTTATAACACCAACATATGACCTTAGGGTAAGGTTTGTTAGTGTGATACATTAACATTTTATGAGTGGTAATTTCTACTTACTTGAAATTTTCCCTTATGTGATTTCATTCAAGATTACCATATTTAAGATATACTTTATATTGGTCAAAATTTATTACGGGTGACTATAACTCCATCATAATCACTATCAAATGGGCTTTTGGTCAAGACTCTACTGGTTGAGGACATTGTTTCCCAGTTCTGCATTAATTTACTGTTGTCATTTCTATTTATAAAACAAATTGTAACATTTAAAAAATTATTAATAGTATTGTTTCCAATGTCCATATTGAAAAATGTTCCTATAATTTTCAAAACATTATGGAGTCAATTTAAAATCACCTCATTATTAAAATGATATAATTTTTTTTATAATATTGCACACATTTTTTAGAAACAATTATCATTCAAAAAGATTAGGTCATTAAAATTTCTAAGGGGATATATCTTTATGGATGATCACATAAATTATGAGTTTCCTAGAACTCATGTTACATAGATACTTATGTATTTCCCATAGTTCTTTCTTTCATTAACTTCTTTTTTACAATGTACTATTCTAAAATTATTTTCTTCTCGATTCCATTTTAATGTCGAATGTGATAAAAATAATTTCCTTCATTATCGTATTAAAGAACCGTAGGATATTCTATATAATTTCTATTTTCACATAAAAATAATCTTTTCAAAATATTTTTTTTCTTATGAATGAGGATTTGGAAATTCCTAAATTCCCAGGAAAATGGCTTTTGATGTCAAAGAAAGAATGTGTTTTTTTTTCAAAAACAATAGCTTGATACATGTTTAAAAAAGGAAAACCTTATTTTTAATAATTTATATTAGAAATGAAATATTTTTTAATTCTCATTAATGTAATATCATAGATATTTGTTTCTTTTGTTATACATACAATGAATTTTTATTCTCACACCAATATCTACATCTTTTTTCAGCATTAGGTACTTCCTAGCTCCGGATTTATCATGGAGAAAGTGTGGACCATGTTGGGTGTTTCCCAGGAGGTCATATAGAGGTATATGTGGCTTATGGTTTCATTTAATCTATCAGTATAGTATTTATTTCTGTTTTTTTTCTATTTAAATATCAATTTTTAGTGAAATAATTTCTATGTAGTTACTATTTTATTACCAGAATATTTTGTAATCCTATGGGGATTAGGAATTATCTTAGGGCCGTGTCATAGAATGACCTTGGTTACCAATTTTTTGATTACCAATGTTAGTTCATGATTTAAGGATTTACCATCATTATGAAATTAATATGAGAAAATTTATATTTATATTTTATGTAATTGAATTTTAAAATAAAAAACAAATCAATAAAAAAACCATATATTATGGTTGAATTAGATAAATATCTAAATGAAAACATTTTAAAAAATGGGATTATTCTTTATGTATAAGTATATTTCCATAACTGACATAATTAAATTACAAATCTAGTGTTGATGAGATCCCAAGGAAAAGTTAAACTATGTTATCCATTCTTAGAATGCATGTAAAAGATAACAACATACTTGGATATAGTATAAATATCATTTAAACCTAGAGGATATTTTGGAATTCCAATCATACCAACATTATTTTATATGGGGAATCAATGGGTTTTGAAGAATATTTCAAATAGGAAGATTAAATAGAAATTATGAAATAATACTTGAGTAAAATGAAGAGATAAAACACCTAGGATATAGCTCAATGTCCCAATGAAAATAATGTGATTAGAATTAAGTGGGGTTTCTTCAAATATATCAATGAGAGTGAGAATTAGAAAGGGTAAAATCTCTTCGTTTTTGAAAATGGTTACTCTTAATATAAATCAATTTATTTTGATAAGGAATTTACTCATGAGATATGTCTCAAAATGATTTGGGTCATTCTTGTGTTATAATCTCATTATAAATATAATTTTTTTCCCAATTGATGTGAAGTTTTCAATTTTTTAATGGTGAAGAAGAGGAAGACATAATTATTAAAAAATAATAAGGATTTATCCGTCATTGTAATGGTTCTCTTGTGTGAATGAGATATAAGTAATTTTATGGGTTTACGAAATTTCCCTGAGAATGGTATTCAATGATATACATTATCTTATAAACCATGAAATTTAACCATGAAAAAGTGGATTCAAATTCCAATTTCAAGGGATAGGACATGAACTCACTCATAGTGGTCATGCAAGTCAATGAAATAAATTTTTTAAGAAAAATTTCTTAGGATATATTTTTTTACCCAAATTATGAAACACTTTGAAAGGTAATTTATTTATGAGAATAAAATCATACATGTATTTTAATTTACTAATAAAACATGTCCCATTTCACTCTTGTAAGATAATTATGTACACGGGTTGATGGATAAATTATTCATAGATGAACATAGAGAGGCTTATACTTCTATGTTATGTGGTACTAAGTATTATATTAAAAATTAAGTTAGAAACTTTATCAAATGGAGTTTCAAAGGATTATTAGAAGCCTATTTTACTTGATGGAATCTATATGATACATCATCTTTAATGTTACAGTTGGTGAATTATTCTAAATAAATATTAATGAGGCTCGTATTGAAGTGGAGAGTAAATAATTAACTATATGAAATGAACTATTGATTAATAATTGTGGTATGAAAATGGTACATCATTTCAGTTTTTTACCTATATTGATACATACTGGGTAGGAGATGTTGGTGACAAAAACTCTACTTATGGATGTTGTTTCTTTATTGGTAGAGGGTATGATACATGGAACTCTGCGAAGAAAAATTCTATTAAAATTATCTCAATAATGTATTTGTATATTTTTTTCACTCATTCCATGTCAAAACTGATATGGATGAAGTCACAAATCAAAGATATGAGGCTGATTGTCTCATACATTTATTATTTGGTGTGATGATCAATTTGAAATCAACATGTCAATAAATTTGGGGCAACATTCATGTCAGTAACATATTGATATAAAATTTAACCACATCAATGAAATGTAATATAATAGTGAGCTTTTATCGAAGTATGTATCAAATAAGGATTAATTTGAGCATATGTTGATGTAATCTATGACAAAGTATTCATTGAGGCACTTTATAGTGTTTTAGGGGGTAAATTCCATCAAAAAATCCTTATATGATTTCCGAGTTGTTCTTTCTCTTCCATTGCGATCCATTTATTAATAAATGTGACAATTCAATGTATTTATTTATAAAAATTGGGATATATTGTAGTTTGTTTTCACAAGAGATAATTAAAGTGGATAATTGAGATGTTTATAGTTGAATTTTAATCATAGAGAGATATAGAATTGATTTAAATCTTTCTAGAAAATTCAAATGAGGTGATTGAAGGTATCTTTGTTGATTAAAGTATCCATGGTTATTAGAGAATATTTATGAGTGTTATAGTTTTCATAATCCCCTAATGATGTTAATTAAAAAATGTATCCTATGTTTTAAGACAAATAAAGACATGGTCAAATTAGAATTTATCTTACGATGAAGGTTGTAGTAATATTAAAAATAAGATTATATCATATAGTGTGGTGTGCATATAACCATCACAGTGATGTTATGTTATTATTAGTTTCTTAAATTAATTCATTAAATGGTTTTTAATGTGTCTCCATGTTGTATTTTTTAACAACATGCGCATATATGAATTTAATGATCTATGGATTTGAGTGTGAGAAAAAAAGAATGAATTTTTATTTAGTCCAATTTCATCATTGATTATTGGATGTTGTTTTATTGTGATGTTTTTGTGGATGATAAATAATCTATCATTAATGAAATATCTTCTGACCTAACTAGGTAGGTTACACTATATAGAAATTTTGGTAAATGAGGGACACATTTTATGATAACAATTTACATATTAAATCACTTACCTAATGAGTTTTGGGATGTTGTCTCACTTTGAAAACAAGGTTGTGAATTTTGTGTTTGTTTTAGTTTGGAATCCAAATGTCCTCAAAAATTAGAATCACTTATTAAACTATAAATCCTGAGGTCGTATTGTACTATTGATGTTGTTAAAAATTAATGCTTTATTAGATTTAAGGAAAATATGGGATTGTTTTATAATGTTCCTCACCAAAACATAACCTTTTTCTATAGATATTGTTAGATATGATTATTTATGCAGTTCACATTAAATTACATTTCAAAAAACCTCAATTCTAGTAAATGATTATCCTAATTTTTTTCCATATATTTTAGATCTTGGATACATATAAGGGGAAAATACACAAAAAAACACATGTATACTCAATAAAAAGTATAATATCTCTACAATCAGAAATAAAAATTTATTGTAATGAAACAATGATTTAGAGATCCATTTATTCCAAGGATAATTCTATGGATGGATTGTCTGATATTTGAGTAATAGAATATGGGTTTATACACAATCCCAATTCAAAAGGAATATGTGGAAATAGGAATTAGAGATCAATAAACTTTTTTATTCTTTCCATTTTTTGGTACTTCGTTGTTTAGTGTGATCTCCATGATCCATCACTTATTATTATTTACTATAAAATCAGAATTTAGGTTGAGGGATTGAAAACATTATTCATTAGGGATTAGAATCTTTGATAATAATAGTGGGATAACATCATATCTATACTTGTGTCATGATTTAATTATTTCTAGATATATCTTTAATCCTCAGAATATCACAATTAATATCCTGTTAACTCAAATTGTTGAAAGAAATTGATGTGAGGTTTTCTATTTTTAGAAACCATTTATTCACCACCATATCATTAATGGAATACTCCCACCTTGGACATTCAAAACAACATGTTTCAAATAGTCATTGGGAAATAACTATAGAATAAATATTTTAAGGAATAAGTATAGATATCATTATATATTATTAATAATTATATGCAATGTTTGTTGTGAATAAAAGAGTCCATATGATATGTGGAATAGGAAGACACCATTGATGATGTACTTTAGAATCTGCTGAAGTAAATGATTCATTATAAATAGATATATGATCAAATACAATTTTGAGTCTAATATATATGAGGGTATTTTCCAAGAAACACATTAATGAGTAAGTCACATAAGTTTACTAAAAAATATCTTCAAAATATTATTTAAATAAAATATGTAACTGTTGTGTAAAATTAGATGTATTCTATGCAAATAGAGATAAAATAATAGTAGAATGTGGTAATGTATTGATTATCTTAGAGGAGTTACATGGATATAATGAGGATTTTAAGGATGAAACTAATGACGAGGTAGTTGAAACCAATTCCTGATCTACAAGGAAATTGAGAAAAATGGATAAAATCAGTGAATAAAACTTCATTTGTGACAAGACAACTCCAATTTAAATTAGAACAGTAAATTATCTACCAAAAACATCTCTCCACTATCAAGTATAGCCTAAGAGTTTTGAGAAGTTTTCTAAGGATGGTATTTGGGTCAATGTGATACATTAATATCTTAACCAAATCAAGAGTAATAAATTCTTGGAAATCATTTCAGTGTTGGTGGAAAATAATGTTATTGGAAGAAAATTTTTATTCTATGGAGAGCACAATGATGGTGGATGATCACATGATGATTGTTCTAGTATATGTGGATTACATAAATTTTTGGGAATATGATGAATTATAATAAAATCTGTTTGTGTCATTCATGAGTTGTGAGTTTGAAATTTAATGGATTGGATAATTTAGATTTTCTCTTATTTTGTATATGATACTAAAAATGAATATGGTATTATTTTATCAATGCATATATGATTAAGAAGTAATCAAATGATTTTATATTTAGGATTCTACGGTGATGACAACCTAAATTTCAACCATAAATTTTTTCAATAGATTTTTATTATAAAGAGGTCAATGCGATAGAGTGTTGGAAAATCATTCGGATTAAACTACAGATAATGATGAAAAACCCTAATATTATGGTTTATATGTTTTAGAATTCCTAATACTAATGTAATCCTAAATAAATCGACTTATAATTATAAAATATAATATTATGTTTGGTCAAAGGCCTTGTGGATTTTAGTTTTTTTTATAATTCTATGACACAATAGTAGATATTGTGGTATAAAAATTAATATTTGTATGGTTTAATAGATAATCACAATTCAAAATCAGGTAAAAAAATCCAACACAATTTTTTATATTTCTTAGATGAGTATTAAACAATACTATATTACATTGATCACCATAAAAGTTGAGTACTTAGTAGCTACTAATGTAATCACTCAATTTCCATGGATAAATAATTTACCAGAGGATATTATTATTAATGTGAAATATTCCATTTAATTAAAATTCGATAATTTGAGGGATATTAATATTAGAATAAATATATTATATCATTATAAAACAATGTATATCATGTTAAAATATCACTTCACAAAGGTCAATGTTGAGAATGTCTTGGTGATATTGAATTATGTTTCTACAAAAATTCCTATTAAAAAGATCTGGATAATGGGTTTACCTAAAGAAGTGATTGGGATGAATCAATTTACTCTTGGAGTTTAACCATTTCCAACAACTAAGATGGTTTAGAGAGGGGACCCCAACACCCATAATTCAATTTTCAATCCATTTTTTATGAATATTTTGAACATTATATCTCATTTTAGAATAAAAAAAGGTTACAATAATTAGAATGAAGGGATATTACATTTTTTATTTATTTAATGGGGATAATATTAAGAGGGAGTTCATCAGTGTGAGTGCAGGAATCTTTAGAAACACCTTTGTTTGTAAGGGCGTCAACAAGAAAATTTGATTTTGGAAAAGCATGAGTAGTAAAGTAGTTCATTGTAGAGATCCCAGCCATGTGTTTAGACCATATTGGAGAGAGCTTAAAAAAAGATTTTTCCAAGTCTCACCACATTCAAAATAATAGTTGATTCACATTTAAACCAAGAATCATTATTTCATTCACTACATAGCTATGTGGAGGTTCATTATTATAATCAATGAGTGGTCTCTTGATAATTTTATCCCTTGATAGTTATAGATTCAAAAAATATTTTATTTTCCATATATTATTTATATTTTTTAATCCATTTTTGATGTTCTCTTTTTTAATTGAAAAATTCAGAGATATGAATATTTTTTTCAGGTTTTGATAATAGGATTGTTTTTAAAAATAATGATATATAACTATATATTTAAAATTTAAAGGGGGGATTTTACTAAAGATATATTATAAATCAACACCAAAAAAGTTATATAGAATTTGAAATCATTGAATTTATAAAGAAAATGGTCTTTTTGTTTTCAATAATTGATAAATATGGTATTTCTGATTCAATTGGTGATTTTATTTCTTTGTGGTGTATAGAGGGAATCATTAAGGAAAATGAATAGTATGAAGATAAACTTTTCATTTAAATCATATTTATAAAATTGATCATATATCATGTACGATTAATGAGGATGATTAATTGAATAAATGAGTAAACTTTTGGATGAAGGCTGGTAGTTTCTAGAAGATGTTTTTTGGTGATGATTTTTTGGTTGACAAAATCAATGAAGTTCTTTTTAAAAGACGAAAGAGGTATACTGTAACAAAAATTAGTAAACAGATTTTTTTGGTTTTTTTTATTTATAATGTATGGTATATGAACACTAAGAGACTCATAATATTGATTATTATTTATCACATGGATCGTGGTCATTTTAGATTATTATTGGAGTGGATATTTTTGTAGTTTAGTATGGTGGAATTGTTTAATCATTAGTGGTGTTTGTAAAATGAAAAGTGTGGAGAACATAATTTTTGAAATGGATGGAGTAAATGGTATACTAAAGACCTATAAATTGGTTATTTATAATTTTAAGGTTTATTGAATAATTACATGGTGAGATATCATTTAAAATGAACAAAATTGGAAGGTAACAAATTTTGAGTGAAGCATGATCCATAGAACACTCATGTGTAGCTAATGAACCAAAACAGAATGGGTGATAAATCAAAGCCATATTATAAGTGGTAAAATGTAATGAAAATAATTAAGTAAAATATGGAAGAATGTAATTTCAATAACACATAAAATATTTACCATAGTTTGAGAGAATAAAAAATGGGAATTATATAGAGTCTTAGGTGTGATAGAAAATGATTCAACCATGAATTTTACTAAAGTTACTCTAAAAAAGGAAAAGTCCATTTCAAAAGGAATTTAAGAAGGCGTGCTCGATGAATTCAAAATTCAAAACTATGATATAATAGGATAAATATGAAAAAAATTAAAGGAATCTTGGGAGTTGATTTTTGGGGATAAAGTTGTGTTTAAAATCAACGTTTTGGATTTTTCCATTCCAGGTTGGATTGACCAACACAAAATCATTGAATTTCAATTGTTATCCATGGGTGGATTTATTTAGATTCAAGTTGTTACTTTTCTTCTAGAAATTATTGGGTTTTCTTGTATTTTATTTTCCCGAAAATTTATGATTAAACATTTCATAAAATAATGGTAAGGTGAATATTAACTCTTGGTTACCTAATGAGATATATTCATCACTCAAATGAAGAAGAAGATAGAGAGATAGTGCACAATGAGGTGAGTATATTACAAATATTTTTTGGAAGGATTATGATAGGTTTATACACTATTAATGTGTAATTTAAATTTTTATTTGTAAATATTAATATGGTTCCCAAGGAGGAATAGTTCATTCATTTTTTAGGAGAGTAACGAGTTCTCTTATTTTGACAGGATTGTAAACCGGAAGGGTTAGTGAGATATATATAAATTTTAAATAAAATTAGTGCACATAGTGAATTTTGGTATAGTTTTAACACCCTATGAAATTATGATTAATTTCATTTTAAATAAATTCAATCTCTTTGATATCTTGAGTTACACATAACATTGGGTTTAAACGTAACCTAATACTCTATTAATATATTAGTTAAACATGACTATTATAACATATCCCTTAAATTGGATTGTATTAATAGGCCTAACTGAATATGATATATATATATATATCACATAAATTTATTGGATATATATTTAATTAAAATATAAATAATAATAATTTTAAAGTAAAAAAAATGTTCTATGAAAAACCATATTTTTTAAAGAAACCAGTTTCGTTGCATCTTATGCACTTATGATACAATTAATATTTTTTAAAAAAATATAGAAAATAAATTGGATAAAAATAACTTAATTTTTTAAATAAACATATAAAAAATTATATTAGTGTTATTTTTGGGAATTTTTCTAAAATTTTTCATTTATTCAATGAATAGTTAAAATACTGATTTTTATTGAAAACTACTTTATCGTTAAAATTATTCACAAAGATAAATTTTATTATAATTATTTTAATCTATAATTATATCATTCATATTAAAATTTAACTAATTTATGTCACTAGAATCAATTTTATTTAATATTTTAATATAAAAACATTCCATACTTATGAGAATGTTATCATTAGAAGGATTAATATTCATCACATATACAAGTATAACTTTTAATAGCATTCGTCCAGTTATGTGAATTTAATTTAGAAAAATGGATTCCAAAGTTAGAATAATAATAATTTATGTTATATAATAAGATCAACATAATTTTTAAACATTATTAATAGTAATAGAAGTAAAAAATAATTATCGTAGTTATGGTGAAAACTGATTTTCCTGGGGGTTAAACTAAGAAGATAGGGGTTAGATGACCAAAAAGATGTCCAAAACCCATTATATGTTCATATAATGACCTTATAACCTCTATTCATATGTATTGACCTATTTTGGAGCCTTTGGAAAAGATAAAAATTTGATTGTAGTTGTTTCATTTCAAATATTCCATGTGTGTCTTATCCCCACACTCAAAAAAGCCACCCATCCTCCCCTCTTCGTTGTTCCAATGAATTTTGGATTGTCCATAACCTATCCAAATCACATACCCACTTCCCTCCACTTGGACATTAATATTTTTTTTGATCTTAAATAAATCATAAGAAGGCTTTTGGTGTGAACCTAAGGTGTTCATCCAAAGAAGAGGAAACATTAATAAACAAGCATTATTATTTAAGGTCTTATTTCATCTCCATCAAATATTATTCAATAATAATAGTATAATAACACTAGTATATATCTTTTATGACATGGACTAATGCAATGGGTCCTAGGCCTCAAATCCCCAAGTCCACCTTCAATAGGCATGGGGATGGCGACTAGCACTGAGTAGGAATATCACACATATGGGAGTCTCTTTCCTAAAGTACCAAAATACACACATCCCAAAACACCTCCATGAAAAAATTTATAGATATAAAAAGCTTGAAACTAAAATTAATGCATATAACTATCCCAAACAAAAGAAAAAAATGTATTGAAAGCATAAAAGGGAAAAATATATGCTCAGAACTGTAAAAGTGTCCATCCTGATAAGAAGGAGGGGGTCACATGAAAAATTAACATCTAGAAAGATACTCAGACATGCTCTAGTAAACACCTCGGTCGGTCCATCTTAATAATCTCTACCTATCTCGGGTCATATAGGGGATAAATTTAAAGGAATATGGTTTTAATAAGGCATAACATGTGTGGGAAAATTATATGTAAGGCAAAGTATAATGATGCTCAGTAGGAGCCTCAAAAACCAAAACGAAAAGGGAGAATCTGAAAGGCAATAGCCTGCTCGACCTTGCTAGAGGGGGCCCAATCGAGAGAGAATGTAACAAAAAAGATTCATATAAATGGAAATACCATTATTATAATTATTTAATATTGTATAAATCATATAAAAACACATAGAGATCACAATATAAACATTATAAATGAATAAATAATGAATGATGAAAAATTAAAGAACCTTTACCATTGGAATAATAACACGATCCTTAGAATAGTAGCATGACCATTTGGAATAGTAATCTATCCAATAGAATAGTAACCTCACCAATGAAATTATAAATAAAATTTAGAAATCTTATAAATGAAAATATGATATATTTATATCAACGTGTAAGTACAAAAATGTTTTAAAAAATAATGAATTAAATGAGGTGGTTTTTATAAAGAATTAAAGTTTATTTACAGTTTCATAATTAATATAATTATTTTAAGTAAAATTTATTTACAAAAAATGAATTCTTAAATTAATATTTTTTTCATATGATTATAAGATAATATTATGAGGCCTTATGTAATTTTTTAATATGTCATAAAATCATATATAATTTTAAATGTGGTATTTTTTGAATTGATGATTATTTTAATTAATAATTAAATTTATCACATGTCCAATACTATTTTCAAAAAAATGATTTCATTTTTTAATTCTTCATTTAAAAAAAGTGTTAGGGTGAATTTTTGGGATTTTTCTAAAATAATCGATTTTTATTGAATAGTGAAATACTGTAATTTTCCATATTTAACAAATACATGAATTATAGATTCATACATGATGTATGGATGTTTCAATCATATAATATCAAGATATCCCAAATTATTTTAATATATTTACTGATAAGGTTTAAACCATTCATAATATTGATCCAAATTAATAAACTAATAAATATAATAATAAAAAAACACTCGTCCATCATGATAAATACCACCCCTTTCCACCTCTTCTATTCACTCTTTCCATGCTTTGAAGATGGTCCATTTTTTCTCAATACCCTTCCCTAGTCTCTTACCCATGACTAAGATCCTTTTTTCGCAGAAAAAACTACAAAATCCATTTTCACTAAGGATGTTCTCAAAAGGAATAATTTCAATAGGTAAAATCCTATTCTATTTTCTTTTAATTTCTTTTCAAGTTCATTTATTTTCTTATTTTCTCCTTATATGACCATATAAATGTGGAATGATAACTCAATTATCTTATATATATATATATATTAATTTTACTATGTTAATGGAAAGATCTACAATAAAACCTCAAATTCTGATCCTTTTATTCTAGAAATGGAAACATAATCTTTGAGGTGTTGATTTATCACCTTAATGGATGAAAAGATTTCATTTTCCTTTACCACATTCAAGTATTTCCCAAAACCCATTATAAAGCATGAAATATATTTTGAATGTTTTATTATAATTTATTTATGTTCTAGAACAAACAAATATATAATATTAAATAATTAAACAAAATGTGTTCATTGAGATTTAATTCCATTGAAATTAATTTAAATAATTATCATTAAATATTTATCTAATGATTCATTCTCATACCAGATAACTAAATAATATATATGAACAATTAATCTTTTCGATGTTCACTAATAAAATATAATTTCAATTCATGGAGAATAATTATTATCTTACATGAACTTCTATTCTTGTATATAGAACTGATCTTGAAAAGAAAGAAATGGACACCCTCATAATGAATGAATTAAACTGCATAACTCTTCATAATGGACATAAATTGACTTAATAAATTATAAGAAATAATATAAATGTACAATAGGTTCTGGATTTATTAATTAATAAATCTATTTTGAATTTCCAGGATATTACAGTCAATGAACCATACAAATATAAGGTAAGGGGATTCTCAAACCCAATTTCCTTCCTTTTGGGTAATTCCTCACTCTTGAAAAATTTCAATGTGGAGTTTAACTTAATATTTCATATAATGAATCAAAATTTTATAGATACAATTCCCATAATGTTTTAATTTAATGTATTATTATGTATTATGGTTAGAGAAAACAAATGAACTTCTTTTGTTTTTTTATATCCTAAAGGATTTAAATGACTATTAACTATCTGTACCATTGATAATATAAAGATTCTAAACAGTGATCAAAAGATTAGTATAAATATACTATATTGAAAAATACAAGTGATAGAGACAAAGGAATGGATATCCCAAACCTGTATGATCAGAACTAATGAATCCCATTTATCATAGCTTCTATGGGAGATAGAATCTTTGGGATGTTCCCTTGACCAAGCCCTAGTTGAGATCTAAAAGCTTAAGCATGAGTGAAACTATTTATAGTAGAAGTTCACACGCATTGAGATCATGGAACAAACAATATTCATCTAACCTTTCAATTATAGTACCACCACTGAAAACCTTTACAATATGGCACTGGTGGGTGTATTAAAGGGGTATGCATCAAGACCATATCAATATGAGTATACACATTATATTGTATGGAATAGTGAATATATATTCATACTATTATTATTAATTTGTAAATGATTTGTATTTTGATTCGATAAAACAGAAATTATTTTTTGGGTAATATTCAAATTCAATAATGGAATTTATGTTTATGATGTAATGGATTTTTGATCTATATAATGTTTTAATATAATATTATTATTAAATATGTTTTTCTGAATATAAATGATCGTATAATTTTTATTTAATCAAATGTAATTTTTATAATGGTTCAGAAACTGTTATTGTCAAAAACCCATTGTTTAATAATAAATGTATATTTTATATACAAAGTAAAAATTCACATATATATACAATTATTTAGATGAAATTAATATTAGTTTTGCAATCAGATCATCGAAAATACCCAAAGATAAATTTTTAAAAAACATTTGGGACCATTGAATTTTTTGGTAAAAATTTAATACTATGTAAATATAATTTGGATTTTATGACTTAATAATGACTAAAAAGTGATGTAATAAATACTATAAATTGTATCCAAGACCAAATACATTTTTTCACATTAAAATAATTTTAATTTATTTTCATTTTATTAATTTTAAAAATTCTTAGTGAATCCTGCAAAAACATTATTATATTTTAATGTTTTTAAATTCTTTAATTAAGAGTATGACTCACCACTATATAAGAAATAGAATTATTTTATTAATTTCATTACTTTTTATTAAAATATAATGATAACCACTTCCATTTTTCTTAAACCATGGTAAAAAACTGTGTGATGATTTGAGGTTTTGGTAAATTTATTGTGTATAGTCCAAAACCAAAATAATTAATAAATCCCCCGCTTTTCTTATATAAACCAACACAAGGCCCCCTTTATCTTCAATAAAACTCTTTGGATCACTTATATAATTTTAATCCCTCTCTATATTGTTATCCCATGGTTCATTAAGTTCACTAGAAGACCCTCCCAAGCATTCGGTGTCACTCATTCAAGTAAGGGAGTTCTCTCTCTCATTTGCATTCAAGAACATATTTTCTGTTATGTCTAATAAATTTAATTTTATTATGTTGGGATATTTTATTACAAATTTAAAACCCTGTCCACTTAATTTATAAATTTTGAAATTTCCATTTCACTCTCACTTGGCCTCCTACGATTCTTTTGGTACACCCATTATGATGTCAAAATTTAGTAAGGGGTATTTTCCATTCTCCACTTTATTCAAGTATCTTCATTACCTTGTGTATTTTATATTCATTTAATTATGATGTTATATGTTATTACATATAAAACTAAATTCCAATTTTTGTAAAAATGATGAGAAACCCCTTTCACTCTCATCAACCCATTCATGAATTTTTAAGGGACGACGTTACATTGTAGAAATTTCACCATGATTTTCCATGCCAAAACAATAGTGTAGTGAATATAGTAATGATTTATTATCAAGGGTATTTGTCTTTATATAGATATTAAAAATTTAATTATGACATAAATGTATGTATTACACACTCCTTGATCATGGAATAAAATATTATGATGAATGAATCCTTGTTGTATGATGCATGTGGCACACTAAATCTTGAGAATGAAATCAATGTGGCGGGTGCACCTGAAATTATATAGCGCTCCAATTAATTGGGAAAATCTTCATCTCATTAGGTGTCATTTTGTTACAAGGAGTGAAAATTATTCCTTT
Organism: Viscum album; assembly: GCA_963277665.1. NCBI lineage: Eukaryota > Viridiplantae > Streptophyta > Magnoliopsida > Santalales > Viscaceae > Viscum > Viscum album. The sequence goes on from OY728127.1 coordinate 281,250,672, forward strand.
ATAGTAATTTTTCCACCACGATATATTGGTGTTTTTTCCTTGAGTTATGATTATGAGGCATTATTTTAAGTTGTTGCAAGATTTTCAATGTTATGATTATCATGATATTTCATGTATCATTTTTCATGTTTATGATCCATACTATTTTAATGCCCCATTGATATAAAAAAATTTATTAAATATATCACCTTCTTCCATTTTTATTCCCATACTAGGATTTATAGATTACCCATTTTTTATGCTTTCCCCCAAGTTATCTCGTACAATTTTAAATTCCATTAATTTTTAGAAGAATGGTACATTAATTTTCAACAATGTTCTTATATCTCATGTTGAAGATGTTATTCTATGTACTTATTTCCCAATGGATGTAGACTTATCAATCTCCCAAGTTGTATTATGTGTAATTTTATGTAATAAATCACGAATTAATGTCCAATTAAGGTCATGGTTGTTATAGTTAGCATCAAAGGATTTATTTTATTTTTTATTATGACTAGAAATATTAGAAAAAACAATAGAGATAAGACTATGTATTAGAAAGAATACCTAAATTTTGGTAATTATAGAGTAATATATTTATTAAAAAAGTAAATCCATGTCTAGAGACTACAAGTGGTCATGGTTCTAGAATATATGTACCAAGGGGTAACAACTTTGACATGGTGTGTGAGGCTTGAATCGGTGTAACATAATACATGAAAATGGGGCTTACATCGAACCTTGTTTGACTATCCTAGGGGATATGGTTTGGTAAATTCATAATCTCATTACAAATGATTATTAATGGTATAAAAAATTCGAATAAGAATATATGTTTCGAAATAGATCATGGATAACATAGATTAAATCATAAGAATTAATTAGTTAACGAAATAAATATAAGTTATAAGTTACCCATTTAATGTCACTAAATTACTATTTATGAGTTTGATGGGAGTGGGAATGATAAAATTTATGACAATACTCTCTCAACTGACCAAGGTTATAAATTTAAATCCCAGGTCAAGTGGAGTTCCTGAACCCCCATAAGGGAGAACAATACACATTCGAGAGCTTCATGCAACAAAGGCCTCCTTCTTTAAATAGACCATATGATCCCTTAATCATGGAATAATGGATCAACTCTATTGAGATGACCATATCCATCCTTCAATGTTCTGAACAAGAGAATTTTCTACTAGCTATTTATTATAAAGAGGGAGAATCAAAATAATGACCTAATTTGATTAAGAATACAAATGATGAAGATGAAATTAAAGTGGTTCTGAGGAAAAAAATTTGGAAAAAGATTCGATAAATATTTTCCTTGTGCTCTACAATATAAAATGGAAATGGATTTCCTTGTCCTCAAGAAAAAAATATGAAGAATCTATCAAAGATTATGAGTAAAACTATACAATACTTTCATGATACACCTTGAGATTTATCTATACACCCGATTACATGGTTGATCACTACTATAGGTGGATAAAAAATTTCTATTATAATCCTTGGTGATCCATGACATTGATAGCTATGATGAAACTGTCTGATGTGCCCTCAATGTCCAAATAAAGATTGAATAATCTCAATGGAATGATAGGGATAAGAAGCAAAAAGTGGATTTTAATTATGGATGTCTAATGGAGAAATATATATAATCATAAGATCATAAAAGATATATTCATATAGAATGTGCATAATAAGTTCGAGTGAAGATATATAGATTTCATCAAGGATTATAACTACTCCAAAAACTATCATCCTGTAAAAGTGAATAATGTGTAGAAATCACTATGTAAATGGGATCCCGAAACATTATCAATTATGAAAATTCAAATGGATAAAATATTCTTACACTGGAAAAGAATAAACATGGGAATAATAAAGGAAGTAACCTCATCAATTCTTTTTCAAATCATTGGTCAACCATACCTCCTGGAGAAAATAAATAATGCTTAAAAATGTTGTTGAAATTTAGAAGAATGAGAAATCCCTGAGAAAAAGGAAATCCTTAGAGCTAAAAATTTATGTGAAAGGAGTTATAATATTTGGGCCAGGACTATTTACACCATCTAATTCAGAGATAAGGAATGGATTTCGAGTGATTCACAAAGCTCAACATTCTCTATTCACTCAGGGGGAATAAAGATGTATCGTCAATAATGAGAGAATTATTGGTGCGAAAAAATGAAGAAGGATATCATTGAATATACATCCTAGTTCTCGGTATGCCAACAAGTGACGGATAAAATAAAAAACTATAAGGGAGGGATTAAACCATTACCCATACCACCATGGAAATAAAAAAATGTCACAATTGACATTGTCAACAGAATTCTCAAGACATCCAGTTGAAACAATGCTATATGGGTTGTTGTGGATCCTATTACAAATATAGAATAGTTTATCTCAAATTGAGAATAATTTTGACTTTCTCAACTTGCATGGATATATATCAATAAAGTGGTAAGAATACATATAATACCACTATCGATTTAATTCGATCAAGATCTGATGTTCACCACCATGTTCTGGAAAAGTCTCCAACATGATCTGAACAATGTGCTGACACTTTTTAAAGATTATGATACTAAAACTGATTTCCAATCTGAATGGAATTTTTAAATAGTAGATCACATGATGACAGAATGTTCTATGCACTTCACAGGAGGATGGGACCAACATCTACCTCGAGTTAAGTTCTATTACAATAACAATTTCCATTTGAGAATCCAAATAGATCCATGAGAATCCCTTTATGTTTAAAGATGTAGAATAGTAGCATATTGGGATTAGGTTGATGGATTTAATCTACTAGGAATTGAAATGATCAAAGAAATAGTAGAAAAAGTGAAAACCATTCACCAACACATCTAGGTATCCGAAAAACTATAGAAGTTCTAAGTATTTATGTTTCAACAAGACCTCGAGTTTAAGTTTGGAGACATGCTATTCCTCCACATGTCTCCATGGAGATGGATCATGAGATTCGGCCTAAAATTAAAGTTGATTCCTAGGTACAACAACCATTTGATGTTCTTGATCATGTTGGAGTTGTGTCCTATATATTAGAACTTTCACATAAGTTGTCTCATGTAAATGTTGTCACTAGTGGTAAAACATGATTTAACATCATTTTTTTCAATTTTACAATCATTTTCAATGGATTTATATAAAGGTGAAATTAAAAAAAAGTTTTCTAATACATTTTTTTTAGAAAACCATCACTAAAAAATGTGAATCTGTTTCATTTTTCCTTTGCCTTTCAAAAGAAATCGATGTTGAAAACCTATATATTTTTTTAATGTTACGATGTTGGATTTTATGATAACCAATGATAAAAGATAAAAAATAGGATATTTTGAATATTACACCAAAAAAAAGAATCCATATAATATAAAAAAATTACAAAATCATTAAACAACATGTATCATTGACTAAAAATATATAAAAAAACATTGTTTTAGCAAGTTAATCAAAGAATTATATATGCATTTATATTATAAAGTAGAATTAAAAAATAATTACTTAAAATTTACAAAATGATCATTATCAGTTGATGTTGAAGAATTATTTTGAGAAAATTATGTTCAAACTACTATTAAAATAATATAGTTATTTTTTGAACACTTATTTTTAAAATGTAATAAAAATAAAAAACATTAGAATAGACATACAATAAATTGAAATCATATATGACAAATAGTTCACAAACCAAGATCAAAGAAGGGTAGGTTTATATTTTGTGTATGACTTGATATAATTGAATGTATTAAATAAAATTGAATCATATGAGATTAAAATATGACCTAAAATATAAAATAAATATTATAACTAACTTTATGAAATTATGTAGTCACCCCACTTGTGATTATCTCATACATGAATCGTTGAACATAATGACCACTTTCAACATATCCTTTTTGATGATGACACTATGGTCATAAAACATTAACATTATATTTCAAACCAATATATATATATATATACACAAAAATAGAAAAATAACTAATATAAAAAATAATTATCGTTACATTATCTTATTGGATTGCATTTGGGTTCTTTATCGACAACTGCTCTTTGTTAAAAAATTTCCATGACCTGGAATTTCATATATATCATTTAATAATATATTTGTATACAATAAGAATTAAATTTAAATAACCTGTAAAAATGATGATAACTTACCTACCTAACAACATGAAAAAAAATTATGAACATCACTAGGAAAATAGAGAAACCAAAATAATGTTCATTTACTTGGAAAAAATATAGTTAACATTTAATTTCCCCTGTATATGAAAAAGTTTAAAATTAATGGCATTATAATGGGAGTTGGTTCTTAATAATTTTGGGGTTATTACCCATCAATAAATAAAAAAAATCAACTCATAATATTAATCTATGATAATCTGTCACATATATATATAAATATATAAGTCCATCAACAATCTTCAAATATTTTATAGCCATTGAATTGAATTATGGATATATAAAACCATAAATTTCAATCGAATAACTTTTAATAAGATGTGTGTGTAGATACCTAATTAAAAAATTAATGTAGGAATTTAATTTAAACCATCTTTAATTAATTAAATAAAAACTGAAATGCCAATTTACTTGTACGGAAAACAACTGAAACACGGGAATGATAAGAACCTTAACTTCATTTAGATCCATGATATTATTTCAAAACATTCACAATGGATTGTATCTTTTACATATGTTTGATATCAATTAAAACTCATAGATATTATCCAAAGAATAATGGTATTGAGACAATCTTTGTATCCCATCATAAATATTAGAATTTTTTTAAAAAAATTATTCTAGAACCTTTTGTTTCCTTTTTTACATTTCTTTTGATTTTATATAATCTGATATATGTTAAATTTCAGAAAAAATTATAATTAATTTCATTAAGATATAATGTATATTTAAAAATAGATACCTCATATGAAAGATAATAAACAAGAAAAATGGAAAAAGTAAAAAAAAACATATAAAATCTCCATCTCTGGTACCCTCCATAGTTGTATAAGGATGTAGAGTACAAAGATCAATAAATCATGTACTAATACTCTAACCTGACCCATCAACATAGGCTGGTGATGTACAATGTCCCCTAAAAATTGTCTGACACCAAACACTATAATATGTATATAAATATCTATAGTATAAAATATACAATATAAGGTTGCATCAGATTGAGGAGGTGGAGGATCTGAGAAGGCATGCTGGGCAGTTTGGTCCCACTGGGAGGGATGTATAGACAACAAGATTGCTAAAAATGTAGGATAAGTTAAGAAGGTTTTGCAAACTATGACTATCTCATCAATTATTCTAACATATCCAACATAGTTGATTGAATTTGATGTCTGATGGGCTTTTTCATATATTTCATCTTAGATTTTAAGGATTCAACTTCTCGATATCTTGATGGCTTACTTTTAAAACCGAAAAGTTCCAAAAAACTAACATCCACCTCATATCATATAATTTATCTGTGGTGTTTTGGATTTCCTAAAGTAGTGTCTAGGATATACCTATTACCCTTATATATAAAAGATACCTATTGTGATTTCACCTGATGTTTGTCTTGAAAAGAAAAATGAAAATCTTATGTTAGTTTTTTTAATATATAAAATAGAAAAATTCCTGAAAAAAATTATTTACTTAATATTCTTTCAGATACTTCATTATCATTATTTGTAAGATATTTTTCATTTTTTTCTTTCTTCTCACTCTTATCCATTTTTAATGGTTGGTGGGGGAGATTGAGGACTGAACTAGACATCATCAAAACAACTAGCAGACTGAGCACTTAATTCATCGAACTTTTTCTCATTGATTTTTTCATTAACAAATAATACCCTCTACGTGATAATGTATGAGGGTATTCATTATGACACTAGATTTCATGGTTCCTTGTTATATAAGAAGTAAACTAAAAAGTAATTAGCTATATATATATATATGATATTTTATAAAATAATATATATATATCATAGAGAAAAGACTTCATCATGTCGAATGGAAAAAAATTCGTCAATGTCTCAACATCTAAAAACACATACTTGATGCATGGGTTTTAATTTTTTCCCCTTCCCAAAACTAATTTTTATCAAATTTGTTTTAAAATCTCTCTATCGAACCTCCACTAATTTAAAACATCTTTTCATAGTTTCTTTTGTTTCCTAAAAATTGAATATTATATTGAATTGAATAAAATAAATATTAGTCATTTAAAATGTACCATATTCAAAAAATTAGATAAAATAAATCATTTGAAATATTTACCCATTATAGCCACCCAAATATAAGTTATCATCGTCTTGTCGATGAGTATCTATTCATGATATTAAATATTAATCCTACAACAACTCTTCATAACGATATAGATGATAAAATGTATTGCATTTGGGCAAGTTGCATTATTATAATAATCAAAACTAATATTCAATTGTTTGTCTCCAGGAGAAAGATAATGTTTTGGTAAACGTGTAATGCCATGTTTACCAACTCAAGAACTCGGCTTCTGAAAACTAAAAGTCGATGAATCCACCACTGAAGTCTCATTAGAATTACTGAAATTATTTTTTTTTGTAAATTCAAAGCTTGTTTTCTATATATAATTATATTTTGTGGATAATTAATAATATGAAAAAATAAAATTACCTTGTTACATTTTCCTCTATCTCTATATCTTCATCTGTCATGGAAAAATTATAATGTAATGATATTCTTATGTAGCTTCGTATTATTATGCAATTAAAAAATTATAAAATAGTAAAACATAAATATGTAAGTGATAAAAGTGGCACACATGTGTATGTTTAAAACAAATAATGATGTTATGATTCATAACCAAAAAAATATACAAGTTAAACAATTAAATATAAACGTTTCTTCTAAAATGATAGAAACATTTATAAATTAAATATAAAAAAATTGAATAAAACTTCTCATATACTTAACTTTAACAAAAATATAATAACGGTTTCCAACTATTTCAATGAATATTTTTAAACATAAAAAAATAATATCAAAATTTATCCAAAAAAATAATATATATAAAATTTAATATCCAATAGTTATTAAATAATATAGTTTTACACATGTAAATTTCAAAAAAAATATTTTAAATAATTACCTGATTAATTTAGTGTTTTCCGATATCCCTTTACGATGTCCATTTCATAGAGCCTGCACTATGTCTATTTTATAGTCATTGTTATCCAAAAATCATGTAATAGAAGACGAATCATATAAATCAATATCATCATCTTTATCATCATCATCTAAATGTATTTTTCCCTTCCAAAATGATGGACGACAAATAATTTTATGGATTAATGTAATAAAATATTTTCTCTGTCTTTGTGTCAATAATAAATGGTTCTTTATTGCCACTAAATCATATCAAATAAACTAGTTTAAACCCATATTCATCATGTTTCAAACCACTATTACTTGTAATCCAATTAGACTTAAGAACATTGAATCAAAATTTAATATAATGAATTTCCCAATTGTGTTAAATAACTCCAAAATATAAATTGATGTAGAAATTGGGTTTTTATCTTTTTTCAATTGAAAAATACAGTTCTTGAGTGACGACCATGACACCACTATTTTGAACAGTGCTATTATCATCCATATTTTTCTGTGTAAAATGTGTACCCATTAATATCAGAACTAGAACATGTGATCACATTATGATATGGTCCCCATGCCATCCATTTTAATGCTTCTGAGGTAGAAAAGGTAGTAATGACTTTCTCTTTAAACCATGATTCCAAAGTATTTTATGCTCAATCATCATAAACATTTCATTTATATTCTAATACTATAACATTAATTCATAAATATACTATGATATATATGATTGAACCTTAATTTTGTAGTTCAAAATTTACAATGGTGCTTGGATCACTTCGTCACATGGAATGAACATTAGCATAAATTCTTAAATACCTATAACTTTGCTATCAACTATCATATATTGAGATATATAGAGACTAATATGATCCACTTCATTTAAATAATTAGTACGAAAATGAATAACCTCTTTCAATACATTTTTTTTTAACAATAGAGGCCTCTAGTCGATAAAGAGTCTTAATATATCCCTGAAGAAATTTCATATATCTTTTAAAGAATATATACATCATAAATAAATAGTCCTACATATTGTTCTTTCACCCACCAAATGAATCACTACATGAAACATTATATCAATAAATGTATGTTGGAAATAAATTTCTGGTTTAAAAAAAAGAGAAGACTCATTATCCAATACATATATGAAATTTGGGTCAATGACATTTCTATAAATGGATTTGACAAAATTACATAACCTAATGATTGTCTTTATGAAAACTGTTAGAAATATACCACATAGTGATAATGGTATAATTTTTTGCATAAATACATAAAAATCATGATATTTCATACATATTAATTATCAATCCTTTAATGACACCAAATTCATCACATTTGAAGAATAACCACTGGTTACTTTAATTCCATGAAAACAACAAAAAAATTCATCTCCTCAATCTTTCTTAATGTTTAACAGTCTGGAGGAAAATATGTTCTATTTTCTTTAAGAGCGGGTGCTAACACTAAATGTATTCCCAATGATATCAAGTCAAATATAGTTGAAATCCATGTTTTTTATTCCGTTTTATGACTAAAAAATTTCCAATAAAACTATCACATATGTTTTTCTCAACATGCATAACATAAATGTTATTTTCTATCGCTAAAAATCATTAATAAGGTAGTTTGAAAAAGAATTACTGTTTCTTCTAGATATTTTTATGAAGACCATAACTTCTCTTCATTCTAAAGGTAGAATCATCATTTCTCACCCTATATTATTATTATTCAATGGGAAATGGTCATGGGGGATGATTTTATTCGTATAAAACATTAAATTACTTTTTCAATATATGATAAGGTTGATCAATTCAAAAAAATGTTGGTTTTCCTTATATACATTCATTCCGCCATTCTATAATTGACAATATGAAGTCCATTATTAAAAAATCAGAAATGATTTATTCCCCTTGACATAGTCTCCCAATAGGTTTACATGTGTATGAAATTTATTTATAGTGAACATTATCATAGCACTAGGAAGAAAATAATCTTTCTTGTATGGATCAAAAACCTTAACTCATGTCTCCCATTGAAGATTCAAATCATCAATCATGGGTGAAAGATACCCATTAAAATCATTTCCAAGTAGTTTTGGTCCAAAAATAATCATGTTAATCATAACATATTTTTTATTCACCCAAATATGTGGAGAAGAGTTGTAAAACACTTGGAAAATAGGTCATCAACTATGTTGGATGAATATGCTTCGATATTGATTCATTCAATCAGCACAGAATCCCATTATGATATTTCTAACTTCACATCCAAAATCAGGAAATTTTTTATCAAATCTCAACAACTATAGTGAATCTGTAGGGTGATATAAGTTACCATAAAATATGCACTCTTCTAAAAACCATATTAACCTTTTTTGCATCAATTGAATATATAAATAGGAACTTTAAATGAGGAATTATTAGATGTTTCCAATTTTCTTTATTAAGAGATTTTATTCTAATACATGATAATGATTCACAATTGAATTATTGGAATTATATGAAGGAATTATTGGATGGAATTGTTATAAATTATACAAAATTGATTTTGTATGTGGTTAGAAGAAAGTACCTGGGAATGAATCTGAGTTAACTTTTTCATCCATCTTATAGATTGATCTTCCACATGTTGGATAGTTGGAAAAATATTCACAATCTTTCATAGATAACACATATCATTGGGGAAAGAATATATCTTTTTATACCCCAATCCAATTTTGCATATTATTTTATTCACTACATAATTGGAATCTGGAAGATTATTGGCTTGTGGAAGTAGATCCCATAAAAGCTCAAGTAAGTTAGAGAAACCTTTATCAGTCCACCCATTTCATGCTTTCAAGTTAAATAATCTCAAAACTACTGATAACACTATATATTTACTACAACCTCATTTTAATGTTTTCTCATAATCTCAAAGAATCATTCAACAATTATTTTTTTTTGATGGTTTCATCACCTAAATCATGAATTAATTATTCAATAATATCATTTACCACATTATGATTATTTTCATCAATATTAGATATTTAATTTTCTTTTCTTTCACCATGTCATATCCAATGCGTATAATTAATTCCAAAACCATAGAAAAAGGGATGATCCTTGATTTATCAAGAGTTCAACATTGTCTTATTTTAACACCTCACACATAGACATAATAATCGATGTTTTGAAGATTTCGTTTAGAAGTTTGAAGATATCATCCACTCATTTTTCATATTCACAAGTGGTACTTCTTAAATTTATCCAATTACTAACCACTCAATACCTCATATCACAATATAATTGTTGAATATATTAAAACAAATAAACAATTAAAAATATATATATAAATAGATAAATTTTAATCATAAACATATTGAATAAAAATGATTATTAATCAGATAGGAAACATCAACAATTATTAATTATAAAATAAAAAATAATCTAACAAAAGTATTTATTTTGAGGGATGTGTGTCATGCTAATCCAATGTAAATCACATCTAATAACCCCAATAAAAATTACTAGAATAAAATCATGATTTTGAAAAATAATCTACTATTTAGATTTAATTTATTTCCTTTAATTTCATTATATATAAGAGATATTCCTAGTATAAAATCATGATTTTGTCACATTATGTATGTTTTACACACCTCATATTATAATATTAGGTTGTTTAGTTAATTTTATATCGTAATTTTTGTGGTTGTGTATGATAAATGGTAACTTATTTTAATAATTACCATTCTAATATAACTGGTACATTCGACCCATGATAACTCCCTAGACTACTACTACTATCAAAATCCCCTTTTGTTAAAATAATAATTATTTCATATTTATATTAAAATAAATAATTTTCAAAAAAATACCAAAAAATTATTGAAAATCTAAATCAATAATTGAATTTCATTTTACAAAATTAAATGTATACAATTATATTTTTTAAATGAAGAATTATATATAATGAATTTTTTTTATTGAAATAAGACCATGTGAAAATTTAATGTTTTACAAAATTATTTCAAAATAATATTAAAATTACTGATTTTAATACATTATTTCCTATATAAAAATATCATATATTTTTTCAATCAATTAAAAGTGTTGAAATTTATCTATTTAAGTAAATTACAAACAATTTAACATATTTTATTTGAAAAAAAATATATTCTAATATAAATTATATATCTTCATGAATTTAAAAATTGTTAATTTTCATATTTTAAAATTATATACATGGTGTTTATTGATATTATAATTTAATCATTTCCAACCATCTAACAAATATTAGTTCATTTTACATAGTTATTACATTGGTTTAATGTTATGTGTGTCAAACAGTATTGTAGATTGTATTAATTTAACATGTCAAAATATGGAGCCATTACATGTGATGTACATTATATTTACGAATGATGACACTATATATAATTTATCATTTCACAATGTCATGAAGACCATATGATAATTTCATCAAATAAAAAAATTTCGAAAATAAGATAACTTTATCAACAACAATTATAAATAAAAATCAACTACATAAAAAAATTGAAACAATAATTCAAAAAAATAAATAAATTATAAATAATTTATCTTCAAAAATTTTAAAAAATAGTATTTAGAGTTATAAAAAGAAAATAGATCCATAATATGACAATGTTCCCTTGAATTTGATTCACAATAAACACCTCATGATTAAAAAAATGTTTTTAGAAACGAAAAATAAACATTAAAAAAGAAATAAAATCAAACCAAAGTGGATGGATGGATGGAAAATGGTTTAAAAAGACCAAATACTTCATTCAATGATGAAAAATGATAGCGAATGAAGAAAAGATAACCGAAATCAATAAATGATTCTAAAAATTAAATTAAATAAACAATAATGGTCATTCAAGATTTTTGGGTCACATTTGGAGTCATCGCGAGTTAAGAAAAAGGGTTTTACAGATCCAAAAAAATGAGGGTTTCATGATCTAGGATATTTTTTAAAATATCTTTGGTGTTGGGTTTTTTCCAAAATTGATTCTAAAAATGGATTCATGGAATCCGTTTTTGAGAAAATCAACGGTGAATTTTATGTATAAATTTTATGGCCTCAGTTTTTTACAAAACCAATGCCATAAATGAAATATAAAAATGATTCCAAAAAGTGCATGTAGATACATTTTCATCAGTTTATAGAAAACTAACATTGTATAATGGACATTGATTCATCTATTTCAACTAGTGTGTACTCTATGAATCCCTCTTGAAGAAGTACATACCTGATCCATCAAATGTACAGAATCAATAGGTAGTATAGTTGGAAAGAGACCTCTCATATGAAGAGAATTCAATGAAGATCTTGGATTATAGGGAAAATTTTCCATGCGACCAGACTACTCACTTGGTAAAATTACTATGTAGAAACTATATGTATTATGGGGAAACGTGGGTTTTATAGGATGAAATGAAGGAGAAGTTCCCTCACATGTTTTCACCATAGTCTGTAAAAAGAAATTTTGAGGGTGAAAATTCATAAGGGGGATGAATGTAACAAGCCAAAATTATATCAATGGAAATCCCATTCTTATAATTTTTTCATATATTATAAATCATATAAAATAACATTTTTATCATAATATAATCTTAATAAATGAATAATTGATAAAATTACATAAATTAAATAACCTGTACCGATGGAATAGTAACATGACCCTAGGAATAGTAACATGAGCATAGGAATTTTAATATAGACAATAGAATAGTAACCTTTCCAATGAAATTACGAAAAATAACCATCTTATAAATAAAGACATCATATATTTAAATCATAGTGTTAGAAAATAAATGTTTTAAATATGATAAATCAGGAGTTAGAATTTTTATAAAACCTAAATGCATATTTATAATTATATAATTAATATAATGATTTAAAAGAAATTTTATTTGCGTAAAATTTATTCATAAATTAATATTTTTTAGTCTTATTAGTATAAGATACTTTTATGATACCTTATATAAATTTTCAATGTGTCATAAAATCGGTTATAATTTTAAAATTGGTATTTTTTTAATAAATAATTATTTAAATTACTTATGAAATTTATCATATTTATAAAATTATTTTTTAAAAATTGTGTTCATTTTTTAATTCTAAAAATCCAAAAATTGTTAGGGTAAATGTTTTGGATTTTTCTAAAATTGTAGAATTTTTGTGAAAACTAAAAAACAACAATTTATGATATTTAAAAAATAAACAAATTATTTAGACATAGATGATATATGGATGATTTAATTCTATAATCATGAACTTATATTCATTATTTTAATATTTTTAGTGATAATGTTCAAACTATTCATAGTATTGATCCAAAATATTAAATTAATAAATATAATAAAAAAATACCCCTCCTCCACTATAAATACAACCACTCACCATCTCTTATCTACTTGCCTTCCAAGCCATGATGCTTGTCTAATTTCTACCCAATCCTCTTACCATGCATATTCCCCATTTTCAGGAGCTTTTTTTCTCAAAAAACACCAAATCCAATTTCTATAAGGAGGTTCTCAGTGAGAAGAATATCATGACGTAAAATCCTCTTCCGGTTTCTTTTATTTTCATTTCAAGTTATTTTATTTACTTCTTATATCATTGTCATCACTTATACAATTGACACAATAACTCCGTTATAATAGATATACACGAATTTTATTATTTTAATTGAATAATATATCATCAAACCTCTTCTCCTCTCACTTTTATTCTAAAAATGGAAACATTATCCATGAGGTGTTGATTTATCAACTTCAAGGATGAAAAGTATTAATTTTCTTATACCAAAAATAGTGATGGTCCAAAACCATTATAAGTTTTGAAATATATTTTGAAATTTATGTTATAATTTTTTTTGAAACTGAATTATATATATATATATATAATATTAAATAATATAACAAATCATGTTCGTTGTGAGAAAAAGTTGAAAAAATTAATCTAAATGATTATCATTAACTATTTATCTGATCACTCATCCTCATACCATATAACCAAATTATATATAAGAAAAATTAAAAACAATTACATGAAAAATATAATATAATTCAAATTCAATAGAACTATTATCATCTTACATGAACTTTTATACTTTCGTATATGAAAACCAATCCTGAAAACCAAGAAATAAACATCCTCAGAATGAAATAATTGAACTGTATAACTCATCATAATGGACAAAAATGAACTTAATAAAATTATAATAAACCAAATACATGTATAATAGGTTCTTTATTTATTAATTAATTAATATAATTTAATTATCTATGATAATAAGGTGATGAAATCCTTTAGACATAATGTTAGGGGATTCTCAATACCAATTCCCTTTCATTGGTTTATTCATCATTCATGCCAAATTTCATTGTAAATATTATTTTAATATTACTCAAAATCATATTTTCATTGTTATTACCTTTTATTTTCTACGATATACATGATTTCAATATGGTTTAATGAAAAACTCAATGATTTTTTCCAAATGAACATGTTCTTATAAAAACTCATCTTCTAAATCTATTGAGATCATTTCATCTTCACAAAATATTTTTGATTACTTTACCAAGTATGTTATTCAATTTTTAATCTGGGAACCCTATGGTTAATCCCTAAATGTGTTATTTGTGAAATATTCATGAATATCATATCCTGTCTACGGGTTATTTTATAGGAAATATTATTATATGATCTATGTGTAATGCATGATTATATAACTGTTATGATGTGATGGGTGTTCCTAGAATTATATTGCACTTAAAAAATAGGGTAATATGATTTATCTAATGAGAATATGTTCTATAATCATGAACATAGTTCTACCTTTTTTCACTATTATGATGTTAGGACTATGAAAATATTTTTTTTCATGAACATGGTGCTAGATTTGATCACAATTATGTGTGGTTTTTGACAACTAAGACACGATGATTCATTTTTATACATTTTCACATTCCATGCTTTATCGAATACTACCACTCATGATTATGACGATGAACCCATGCTTAAGATTTGGCGATGATGATTATGCACACCCATGTTATATTGATTCATATTCTTATCAATTCTCTTTCTTGGATTTTAGCTCACCCATTTCGTTGATGTATATCTTTAGGTGACAACTTATACCAAGAAGTACAGGAGGGACACTAGGAATCTTAAGAAGAACATGTTTAATAATGTTTGTTTTTTATGTAAATTTTATGATATGACCTAATTTTCCCAAGATACTAAACCTTTGGATCCTATTTTTGTAACACTATTATATTTGTTATCTCTAAAATGTTGTAACAGTAATGTAAGAAAATCCACATCACAATAGAGGAACTCCATCTCATACCAACCTTGGATATATATGACTATTCAGCTCGGTCCACAAGGGGTATCAACCAAGACATGTGACAACACCATAAGGACTCCCTAAATCACACAGAAATACTTGTCTCAAACTCCAAATCTCATAAGGCTCTCACGTCGTAGCCGACTACGTGACTATACTCAAGGCTCTAAAGGTAAAACACATCCATGAGAACTCAATCCATGATCCCATACATCCTAGATGGATCCCATATGAGTGATACACTACATCTGATACAACACTACCATTCTCGATGGCTTATCTCAGAGAACACACTCCATTGGGAACAAATCACTTGGTCAAACACTAGTTCCCAACACCAGATGTCTTTCTAATGATAACATACACACTATGAAATCCCATAATAAATAAAATGAGAGAGTACGACCATTCACCACTTCACACATTTGAGGAAGCACTGCTCTAGACTATGTATCATGTGGATCCACTCAAATGAGAGAGAACAAAGGGACCCATACCTTGCCTCTATATAACCTGTGAAACATATGTGGCTCCTATATAGAGTTCACTCACCTCAATAAATCATGGGAATATAAAATCAAAATTAGGTACCACATGTAAATAGTGGAGGATCCCTCTCCTCATAACTATACTGATTTGTCGAGGGAGCACCAACTCTAATAGATGACCTTCCCCCAGCCTTTACTCAATGACGGGGGAGTAAAACTCCATAGATGAGGAATCGCACCATAGCACTATAGGGGAGTACAACTCAAAGGATAGAGGAACCAAACCATGATATAATAGGGGAATTGAACTCCAGGGCTAGAGGACCCACATCATGGTACGAAAGGGGGCTACCACACTACCTACAAGATCGTTATGGGGCACCCACACCCTGACATGAAAGGGGAGTACTGACCCAAGCCTAGAAGACATGATCTCTAGTATGATAAGGGATTAACAAATATTTATGAAAAATAATTATGGAGACCCACAACCTATAATTCTATGGGTGTTCCAACTCCAAGTATAGATGACTTATACCCTAGCACAATAGGGGTGTACCCACTTTATATATATGTTTCATATGGATGAATCGTGCCATGAAACAATAGTGGAGTACCAACTCCATAAATAGAAGCGACCCACCTTGGTAAAATAGGGAAGTTCATACTTTATAAATCCAATAATTATAGACATCCTACACCTTGTAAATACAAGGGATCTTTGTATCCAATAACACATATGAGAAGGGGAACCCATGCCTCAGTCCGATAGGGGAGTACCATATCTAAGAGAATGAACCCATGGGAAAAGTACCTAAACCCATGACATTGGGTGTCCCATATTAAACCAAGTATAGAGGTAAGGGTGACCGTCACCATAACATGAAAAGTGAGTATTGTTCCCAACGTCCCTCTCTAATAACCACAGTAATCTACATCAATTGTGAATCATCGCTGAAAGGATCTTCATGCTTAACATATATTACATTGCAACAATAGCATTGATAGAGGGTATACACCCTGATATAAAAGTATATCACTTCTATACTAACATAATGAGTCTGGGTGATCGATATCATAATGTGATAGGGAAGGGTACAAAACCTGAGATCAACCAGGGGATCCACCCTCATCAATACCCAAGGTTAAGCATGATTAATAAATATTTGTGCTCAAAAAACGCCACCTCATTTCTCATAGGCCAAAATGGAGTCCACCATCATGATCTATGTGAAAAAATACTCCAGATAGCCGAATCCAATGTATGAATCTGAGGTTTGTATAATAATATTCTGAATCTGAGTTTCATAGAGTAATATACTATAACACCCCGAGATTTTAAGAAATATTTTTTTTTAATTTCACTAATTTATTGTGTTGTATGATACACCAAAAGGAGCTTCCACAACATGTATCCTTGACTTGCTTTGCATTACACTCAATCGTGACCTTCCTCGATAGCGTGTGTAGTACGCAATACCGTGTTACACTAAACAACAATATGCTATTAAAATATTATTAAAACTAGCCGTTATGAAAAGTAATAACCACTTTTTAAATTTTTTAAAATTTTTGTTTTCAAAAAGGACTTCATTTTTGGATTCGGAATATCGAAATTAGCTTATGGTGAAATTTTGGTACTTTTCGGATAACTTTCATTTTCTAATGAATAGTGAAAATTAATAAATTTTAATTAAAAACAACCTTTTTAATCGAAATAATTAATAGTGATAAATTATTATTTTGAGTGGGTTTAAAGTATATTTAGAATATATTTTTACCATTTAATACAATGTTGTTCATTGGATGTAATTTCACATTTAAACCAGACATAAACACGTGTCAATCTTTTGATAGTTATTATCTTTTAAGAACACGCTATTTGTATTGACGACGGGAATTAATTTTTAAGTTAATTAATGCAACTGATATGTTTCGAATTTGGTAAAATAGACATAATTTTTGAGTTCATAATATCAAATATAGCTTGGGCCAAATTTTTCATATTTTTCTAGAAACTATCATTTTTTTGATGAATAGTGAAACCACTAAGTGGTAGTTAAAAAAATGAATTTTTCATAAAAATTAATTTTACAGCTTCTATGAGTGGAATTTCAAAAATCCGAGAGACACGGTTAATATCAGGGACTAAAATGTGGTTCAATGAGATGAAAATAATTTTTGGTGAATAGTAACTTTTTACTTTTATTTACCACGGTTAAAAGTAAATAGGATAATTAAGGGTAAAAATGATATTATTATTACCCTAAAACATGTCCTAATTCTATTGAATAATTGCAATTCGACCAAATCCAACCTTATGAATAAAATATGACCATTTAGGACAATTGGATTAGATTAGGACATTTATTATAAATTTATTTAAAGAAGGGTTAAAATAGTTAAAATTAAAGTGTATAAGTAAATAATTTTTAATAAAGGGTAATACATAAGATAAATTCGACTATAAATGTTCATTAGAAAGGTAAAAATATTTCCTAAATAATGGTATTTTATTTGTAATTTTTAGACGTTATATAATTTAATTTATTTATGACAAAATGATGATGCAGTAATTATCTGATTAATGAAATATTGACATAATTGATGTTATAAATACCCAAATAAATATAATATGAGACTTTTTATGAATTCCACTAATTTTATAGGTTAATATGAAATGTTAATATTGATTTAAGTAACTTTTTTCGAAGTAATAATTCTGTTAGGATTTTCACAAAAATCAATTACTAAATAGTGGCAAAATTCACATAAAATAGTTTCTAAAACAAATATTATATTATTAATTGTTATTTTATTCCTAAAAATCTATGGTTCGGCCAAATGACTTATATAAGGTTATATATATTAATAATAAACATATTGGGGTTCGTTTTACTTTTTATAGAAAGTTTATTAACCTTATAGTGTAAGAATGCAAAAAGACACGGTAAAAGTAAAATTATCTAACTTAAAGTTAAATCTAAATGATAAGGTAAAAATAGTAAACTAAACCTGTAAAAATTATATTGTATGAGAGGATTTAGACCCATATCCACCTTAGCTTCAAAATAAATCAATTTGGAGCTATTTAAAACCGAATATGCCTTTATAATAAAATAATATTTTTTGTTTTTTCAAAGGTGCCCCTCTGCTCCCTTATAAAAGGGCACCTCCTCCCTCTCTTATTCACACCACTTTGAGCCTTAAAGCTCAGCCAAACCCTGCCAAATTCTCTTCTTCACTTCCATATAAATATCCTAGAGGTCCTGTTCTTCTTCAAAGACCAATTTTAGTGCCCTAAGAGGAGGACTCAAAGAGGTGCTTCAAAGAAGAGGTAATGTCTGTTACCGATTCTTTCAACATTATTTCTTCTTCCACTTCTTCTTCTTAGGTTGTTTCATTATGAAGTAATAACATCAGTATCACTAATATACTGATATGTTATTATAAGTATGAAACAACCCTATTTCACCATCTATCCATCCTACGGAAAACGAAATCACCGCGCGTGCGTACGTACGGAATACCGTCTCCACGCCGTGGTGTAATCTATCTTCCACCACCACCTTACTTGGATGGGTATAATGGTGTACATAATAACTATATATGATTATTGTAAAGTGATATTGATTATTATATAGTATACATACACTCCTATACAATTCCATGACCATGAGAACGATATAACCGCTCGTGCGTACGTATGGACTATCGTCTCCACGACGCGATTAGATTCATTCTTCACGTTAACCATTTTTGAATGATTATAATGAATATATAATAAGAAATCATGAAATATATGACATAATTATGATACTGGATTTATGTGTATATATATGTATGTCATCTACTTAATTCCATTCAACTCAATAAGGAAACGAAAACAGCATTCATGCGTACGTACGGCCAACCATCTCCATGAACGGTGTATTTCTTCCCATTTACTAATTTAGTATATATATACATATTATGAATATATATTTAATATAAATCATGTTTTATATTATGGAATTAAGGAATCATGATCTAAGCAATCATATGAATAATTACAAGTCAAAACACGGACGACAAATGAAATAATTTTACCCAAAAAGCTCTTAACATGGAATTTACAAAAGAACGGGTAATATTAATTCGTAAGTGAACCATATATGATATCATAACATTGATTACGGTTCTGGAATAAGTAAATGACATTATATAAATCATTATACAGGAGTTTCGGACACTTACGAAGCAAATCAGACCTAAGGTAAGGGAAAATATCACAATCTCATTTTAATCTGAGATTGTTTATACTTTGGTATTTACTGGGGTTATTGTTATCATCCATGTCCTTGTTTTCTAAAAGTGTTTTTATGTATGGTTAATGTCCTTTTAAAAAAAATTCTTTTACTACATGGTATGTAAGTAATCTTTCTTTTGTTTACGTTATGAGGTACTTTTTGACTTTTCCGGTAAAAGTACGAGAAGAATGTTTTTTTTAACTTATACGGCATGAATGGATTTTTAAAACATTATTTCCAAGAAGAATCTTTTACAAGAATTAAAGATTATTTTTAATAAACTTCTTTTAGATTAGAATTATATGACATGTTAAGAAAGGAAAAGTGTTTTTGAAGTAGAAAGGATATTTTCCTCAAGAATGGAGCTCAAGTTTTTTATCAAAATTATTTTCCATCTAAGATAATATAGGGTTCTTTTTATATCCCTATTATTACATTGATATTATTATGTTGTGATGGAAATATTTTTATGAATTCCTTTATCTTATATGAATTGTTTTATGATGTCATGATGTTTAAGTTTCCCATTTTTATTACATGCGTTATGCAATGATGTATGATTTATGATTTTGTGGAACACATATTAATGGTATCATTATGAGATGGGTGGGAACTATATCTCCCTTCAATGCATTGACTAAAGATTTTATATCTCATGAGATAGACATGGCTGGAACGGAAGGTTAAACCGGTTCAGTGAAACAGGACTGAAACGAGGAATGAACTCATTTCAGAAATGGACTTTTTCCACTAAGATAGTGTTGGAAATGAGTCTTGACAAAGAAGAAATGATTATATATGATAATGTGTGTATGCCACAAAGTTGCATGTTTTATGTTATGATTATTGGGATTACATTTCATTACGGGAGATAGTGTTGGAAATGAGTCTTTATGGGAGATGTTGAAGATCTTTTGCAACGAATAATATATTATATTCCGAGTTTGCAAAGACACTAAACTATTATGGTCCTTGTGTGTGTGTTTTAGTTATTTTCTAAGTATTCCGCAAATGTAATGTAATGTCCCTGTGCGTTAAGCTTTGGGTCTCTAAAGTTGGTATCAGAGGAAAGTTTTATTCAACCTTTGGAAACTAGGATGTGAAAATGTTAGTGAGATCCCTAGAGATATTTCTAAGGTATGTCCAGGGATGTCCCTAAGGATAAGTATACGTATAGGATATAGTCATAGAACTACGGTAATGATTTTAGAATTTAACCTAAGATGTTAGATATTGAGGGTGCTCCCCCTTTACTATGTTGTTTTCCCTAGCATGATTTTTTCCTCTCACACTATTCTTTTTGGGTTTTAGAAAATGGCTGGAAACAGGAAGATTAATGATAATGGAGGATATGACGGACAATGGAATGATATTATTCATGAGAAACCAAATGAAACGGGATATAGAAGTCCAAACATCGTTATTATGCCTAATCAAAAATCTCATAATATGATCAAAAATCTCAACTTTGGTAAGTTTCCCGACTCAGATAATAAGAGAAAGATGGAGTTTCATGATGATCATATGGGAAAGAAAGTTCAATTTCCCTCATGTAAATCATGTGGGAAGAGGAATCGGGGAGATTGTTTCAAGGGAACTGGAAGATGCTTTGGGTGTGGAAAAGAAGGACACAAAGCCAGTAAGTGCAATGGAAAAGGTTCAGTTAACACCATGGATGAGGATAATGGTATTGCCACGATATCAGCAATAGCTAAATGTTTTAAATGTGGAATATACGAGCATTATGCAAACCAATTACCTAAAGGAAAGTCTCATGAAGAGAATTAGTACGGTCGTATGGGTAGTATTTATGTTGATGATGATGAAGAGACTACAAATGATATGTGAGATGAAAGAATTGTTGAAGCTCGGTAAATGGTTTATGAAGGTAGTGGAATGATTACATATTTATCAAGTGTAATGTTGTATAAGTAATCTCATAGTACTATGGAATAAAGAGACATCTAAGGATTGTTTCATTATTGTATTTCCTTGAGTTTTGAACGTGTATGATTAATGGAACCATTATCCATGGAAGGTTATTCAGATAATTTTGGAATGTTGACGATATGCGCATAATGAAGGGATTAGCAGAAAATTACATGTTTAATAGTATTCATGAGCTCATGACTAATATAAGGTCTAAGTGATATTATGGTTTGAGTATATAAAATTTTTGGGATTTTGGTATATGGAATGTGTTAAAATTTAACAACATTCATGTTTTCACTAAGGTTTAATGGGTATTCATTTTTCAAGAGAATACCTGATTGGAATGTGACCAACAAGATATATGGGGGATAAATGATCGTATTCACATGCTTGGTTGATGACAATTCAAGTAATAGTTTTCTTTATACTATGATCTTGGACCGAAGTATTTTAGATAAGCCTAAAGATTGGAATTGATTATATTTGACATAAGTTAGTATTGTTTAAGGATAAGACTTTTTTTAGATATTATTGATGGGATGTTATAGTAATGTAGTTTTAGGAAAAGGACAACCTGCAGGACGGGCGACAACCCATCACATCAGACAAGGCTGTGGGAATCGAACCCACAACCGAAGTGCCACTGGCCTTTATCGCCTACCACTGGCCTACAGGAAGTCCCTGTTTAGTAGAACCAGTTTAATTATATTAAGAAGTATGATATATGAATTTTAGGTCCATTTTATGAACCATATATGATTAATCACACTATAAATGGACTAATGTATTTTTTGATAACTTTTCTAACCTTTTGTTTGAGATAGATGGAATGACCCATCATTCTATCACATGATCTTCTAACACATCACGAATGACAAATTCCACATCATTTCTTTAAGAGATGAAGTTGAAATTTTCCAAAGAACGAACAACGGTGAGACTATACCAAAATCACAAAAGTATTTCTTCTAATTCCAATTTCATCAACTTTAGGGAAATGATCTTGAAAAACAAAAAGTTGTCCTAGTGGTCTTATATCTGATGAATCAGATGGTACCTTGGATCGTCACAAATTTATGGCTTTGTGATTGCTGGTTTTTCCATAGCCATGTTCTCTACCACTCTCCATCAGAACTTGATGGTTAAATTTTTGTTCTATATCCATATTATCACCTATGTTCTCCTATGTGGAAACCCAGTGATGAGTTAATTTGGGTAACCGTTACATTTCATAATATAGTTTTTAAAGCCAAGTTTTGGTATTCCTTTTTACGATGTGGGTTTCTATTAAAGAAACATTCGATTAGTAAACCATTTATAACCACAACGAATTTCATGGGCGAAATTCGTTTTAAGGGGGGTAGAATGTAGCACCCCGAGATTTTATGAAAAATATTCTTTTTAATTTCACTAATGTCTTGTGTTGTATGCTACACCAAAAGGAGATTCCAAAACACGTATCCTTGACTTGCCTTGCATTACACGCAATCACGACCTTCCTCAATTGCGTGTGTAGTACACAATACTGAGTTTCACTAAACAACGATATGATATTAAAATATTATTAAAACTAGCCATTATGAATAGTAATAACCACTTTTTGAAATTTTTTACATTTTATTTTTCAAAATGGACTTCATTTTTGGATTCGGAATATCGAAATTATCTTAGGGTGAAATTTTGGTACTTTTCGGATAACTTTCATTTTCTAATGAATAGTGAAAATTACTAAATTTTAATTAAAAACAACCTTTTTAATCGAAATAATTAATAGTGATAAATTATTAGTTTTAATGGTTTTAAATTATATTTAGAATATATTTTTACCATTTAATAAAATGATGATTATTGGATGTAATTTCACATTTAAACTAGACATAAACAAGTGTTAATCTTTTGATAGTTATTATCTTTTAAGAACACACTATTTGTTTTGACGACGGGAATTAATTTTTAAATTAATTAATGCAACTGATATGTTTTTAATTTGGTAAAATAGACATAATTTTTGAGTTCATAATATCAAATATATCTTAGGGCTAATTTTTGGTATTTTTCTAGAAACATTCATTTTTTTGAGGAATAGTGAAACCACTAAGTGGTAGTTAAAAAAATGAATTTTTCATAAAAGTTAATTTTACCGCTTATGTGGGTGGAATTTCAAAAATACGAGAGACACGGTTAATATCAAGGACTAAAATTTGGTTCAATGAGATGAAAATAATTTTTGCTAAATAGTAACTTTTTACTTTTATTTACCATGCTTAAAAGTAAATAGGATAATTAAGGGTAAAAATGATATTATTATTACCCTAACACATGTACTAATTCTATTGGATAAGTTTAATTCGACCAAAAAAACATTAGGAATAAAATATGAACATTTAGGCCCACTTGGATTAGATTAGGACATTTATTATTAATTTATTTAAAGAAGGGTTAAAATATTTAAAATCAAAGTGTAATAAGTAAATCATTTTTAATAAAGTCTTATACATAAGATAAAATCGACTATAAATATTCATTATAAATATAAAAATATTTCATAAATAATGGTATTTTATTTGTAATTTTTAGAAATTATATAATTTAATTTATTTATGACACAATGATGATGTAGTAATTATCTTGTTAATGAAATATTGACCTAATTGATGTTATAAATACCCAAATAAATGTAATATGAGTCTTTTTATGAATTACACTAATTTTCTAGGTTAATATGACATGTTAGTATTTATTTAAGTAACTGTTTTCGAAGTAATAATTCTGTTATGATTTTCACAAAAATCATTTACTAAATAGTGTCAAAATTGACATAAAATAGTTTTTAAAACAAATATTAGATTATTATTTGTTATTTTATTCCTAAAAAACTATGTTTCGGTAAAAGGACTTAGATAAGGTTATATATATTAATAATAAACTACTTGGGGTTCATTTGTCTTGTTAATGTAAGTTTATTAACCTTATAGTGTAAGAACGCAAAAAGACACGGTAAAAGTAAAATTATCTAACTTAAAGTTAAATCTATATGATAAGGATAAAATAGTAAACTAAACTTGTCCAAATTCTATTGGATGAGTGGATTTCGACCCATCTCCACCTTATCTTCAAAATAAATCAATTTGGAGCTATTTAAAACCGAATATGTCTTTATAATAAAATAATATTTTTTGTTTTTCCAAAGGTGCCCCTCTCCTCCCTTATAAAAGGGCACCTTCTCCCTCTCTTCCTCACACCACTTTGAGCCATCAAGCATAGACAACCCCTGCCAAATTATCTTCTTCACTTCCCTAGAAACATCCTAGAGGTCCTGGTCTTCTTCAAAGACCAATTTTAGTGCCCTAAGAGGAGGACTCAAAGAGGCACTTCAAAGAAGAGGTAATGTCCGTTACCAATTATTTCAACTTTATTTCTTCTTCCACTTCTTCTTCTTAGGTTTTTTCATCATGAAGTAATAACATCAGTATCACTCATATACTGATATTTTATTATAAGTATGAAACAACCCTATTTCACCATCTATCCATCCTACGGAAAACGAAATCAACGCTCGTGCGTACGTACAGAATACCATCTCCACGCCGTGGTGTAATCTATTTTCAACCACCACCATATATGGATGGGTATAATGGTTTAAATAATAACTATATATGATTATTTTAAAGTGATATTTATTCTGAAATAGTATACATACACTCCAATACAATTCCATGATCATGAGAACGATATCATCGCTCGTGCGTACGTACGGACTACCGTCTCCACGACGCAATGAGTATTATTCTCCACGTTAACCATTTATGAATGATTATAAAGAATATATAATAAGTAATCATGAAGTATATTAAATAATAATGATACTGTATTTATGTTTATATATATGTATGTCATCTACTTAAGTCCATTCAAATCAATAAGGAAACGAAAACAGCGTTCATGCGTACGTACGACCTACCATCTCCATCAACAGTGTATTTCTTTCCATTTACTAATTTATTATATATATGTATATTATGATTATATATTATATATAAATCATGTTTTATATTATGGAATTAAGTAATCATTATCTAAGTAATCATATGAATAATTACAAGTCAAAACACGGATGACAAATGAAACAATTTTACCCAAAAATCTCTTAACATGGAATTTACAAAAGAACGGGTAATATAAAGTCATAAGTGAACCATATATGATATAATAACAATGAGTATGATTCTGGAATAATTCAATGACATTATGTAAATCATTATACAGTAGGTTCGGACACTTACGAAGCAAATCAGACCTAAGGTAAGGGAAAATATCACAATCTCATTTTTATCCGAGATTGTTTATACATTGGTATTTAGTGGGGTTATTGTTATCATCCATTTCCATGTTTTCAAAAAGTGTTTTTATGTATGTTTAATGATCTTTTTAACCATTTTTACTTTTACTACATGGTATGCAAGGAATCTTTCTTTTGATTATGTTACGAGGTACTTTTTGACTTTTCCGGTAAAAGTACGAGAAGAATGTTTTTTTAACTTATACGACATGAATTGATTTTTAAAACATTATTTCCAAGAAGAATCCTTTACAATATTTCATGTTTATTTATAATCAACTTATTTTAGTTTAGAATTATATGACATGTTAAGAAAGGAAAAGTGTTTTTGAAGTAGAAAGGATATTTTCCTCAAGAATGGAGCTCAAGTGTTTTATCAAAATTATTTTCCATCTATGATAATATAGGGTTCTGTTTATATCCCTATTATTACATTGTTATTATTATGTTGTGATGGAAATATTTTTATGAATTCCATTATCTTATATGAATTGTTTTATGATGTCATGATGTTTAAGATTCCCATTTTTATTACATGGGTTATGCAATGATGTATGATTTATGATTTTGTGGCACACATATGAATGGTTTCATTATGAGATGGGTGGGACCTATATCTCCCTCTAATGCATTGGGTAAAGATTTTATATCTCATGAGATAGACATGGATGGAACGGCAGGTTAAACCGGTTCAGTGAAACAGGACTGAAACGAGGAATGAACTCGGTTCATAAATGGACTTTGTCCACTAAGATAGTCTTGGAAATGAGTCTTGACTAATAAGAAATGATTATCTATGATTATGTGTGTATGCCAAAAAGTTTCATGTTTTAATTTATGATTATTGGGATTACATTTCACTACTATGATTTATCACATGTTATGAAATTATGATCTCTTTTGCAGGTTAAGATTTCCAAAAGATATGTTCTTATGAATATGATGTGATTGATATTTCTTTTGTTTACCCTTAATGAGAAATTGAGCTCACCATTTTATGTTTTCTTTTCCCCAGTATATAAAGAAATGTTTTAGGTAAAAAAAGGAAGATCTTTATGGGAGATGTTGAAGATCTTTCTCCACGATTAGAAGATTATATTCTGAGTTTCCAAAGACACTAAACTATTACGGTCCTTGTGTGTGTGTTTTAGTTATTTTCTAAGTATTCCAAAAAAGTAATGTAATGTCCATGTACGTTAAGCTTCGGGTCTCTACATATACACTAGGTGGAAGATCCCAATAAGATAAAAGGAAAGTACACGGTGTGCACTGTGGTCCAATTGACATGTAAAACCACCCAAGAACATAGTTGTGTCCCCATTGTACATTCCATGGATAGACATATAGGTGTAAACAGTGTGTAAAACTAGTATATGGCATGTCTTGCCTCACTTATCCACCAACCATGTTCTTCCACCACATTGCTCATCCGGCTGTGTATCTCACACAACGTGTACCCCATGGTACATGACGTGTT
The DNA here is from genome assembly GCA_963277665.1 of Viscum album. Lineage (NCBI taxonomy): Eukaryota > Viridiplantae > Streptophyta > Magnoliopsida > Santalales > Viscaceae > Viscum > Viscum album. Next base: position 281,278,717 of record OY728127.1, read on the forward strand.
TAGTGTAAATGAGTACTTGATGTGTCATTTTCCCATGCCCGTGTTGAGAACCCCATTCCGGTTTTGTTTGGATATGTATTCTCACATGACTATGTACTATAACATGGTTACCCTGGCCATGTCCTCAGACAACATGACATGGGGTCACTACTTGGATTTTAACCACGATACATAGTGTGCAGTCTAAAAGAGTCATCTTATTTAAAAGGGAAGAACATACATCATGTCTCACTAGTTTACACTCCACGTAGATGGGAGTTTTGATGGGAATTTCACTAAATGTCACACAAATCGTCCCAGTTTCCCCTAAAACATGAATAATGACTTTGAAGGGATCCCTAATAATAGTAATAGGGATATATAACATTAATATATCACATAAAAATTGGGAATAGGACCAAAAATAAAATACACCTTCCTCGATTGTGAAATGATGAAGCTTCGGGTTCAAAATGATGCCTGTATCTCACTGCTCCTCGATCTAATTACAACCATCCCCAAGAATAAAGATTGGGTGAACCTTTTCCCCTTGACCCGGCTTAGTTTTTTTCATCATCTAAATGGGGAGAGGAGGTGTTCCTCTCCTCTTAGGTTGTTTTCACTAAAATACTAGGTGGAGTTTTTGGATTGATCTATAAATAAAATTTTCATTTAATTAATAATCTGACCTCTCCACACCCCACCAACTCATCCTCAATCATGAACCTGAGGTGGAAAACTTTATGTCATGCCTATGGTAAACAAAATGTTCTGAACTCAACCACTATCATAAAATTATGATCCGAGAGATAACTCGAGAGTTATTAAATATTTGAATAGAAATTATGTTCATGTGAAAAAAATATATTTAAAACATTTAATATCACCAAATTGAGCCACTATTGGCCCCGAAATACCACTCTGAATCAGCATATTCCATTGGAAATATTCTTATAAATATTCTAATTTCATATCAATCAAAACTAGTGTCACTATATTCAACACTCCCTAAGGCTTATCTTCCCTAAAAATGAAACCCTAGGTACAGGAAAATTAAAAAAGAACTCTCCACTTTAACTCGCACACTAATGATCTCACCAAGGGTTTCTATTCTTCTTACAACCATATAATCTTTTGAAATACCTAAGAAAATATAAACCCATGTCTAGCTCAAAATAGGTCAACATCATGAAAAAATTATCACATTTCTCCTCCAATTCTATAGGAAAAAAAGCACCATGCTCCATGGTCCATTTGCAGTCGCAGAGTATAGAGTTACACCACCTCACTATCCTACAAGAGATACTGACATTTCCCCAAAGTTTACATCCATCCATGGATGAACTGCACCTTGACCTCCTCAAGCCTCTTGTATTCATGTTGATTCTGATCACATGATGGAAACAACGAACAAAAAAGGGTTTTCCAATTGTTATCAATTGGTCCTACTGGGCCTTTCGTCTGCAATCCTCCAACAATAACATAGTTGGCCACACCAAAAAGCCAGCCGCATCCACTACTGGAATCCCAACAGATTATGGATGGTAGGAAGCCAATACACACTATAGGAATATAGTAGGTTATTACTCCGGTTCGACAACATGATTCTAAAAAATTACCTCCCTCCACTAGGGATACCAAGAATCATGTCCAAGAATAAAATATCCAATTTCAATTTTATGACCTTCTCTGACAATCCCTCACATAAAAATACCCCAGCCAAAAATGTCTAAGGAATGTATCCACCACTCCACGACACTATTGCATGGTTTTGATAACATAAAAAAATTTCTCTTTGTAGGGAATGTGTATATATTCCTTAGGATTCCAAATGTATTCCAACAACACTAACAAAGGGTTCAATTGACTCCCAATGGAACCCAAGTAAAACCTCATGTGAAAAACAGAAAAAAAGGAGTACCTAAAAAAATGTCTACTAATTACAACTTAAAAATTATGAAATGACATAAAGAAAACCTCTATTAATCTTTTGTGCCTCTTGGTAAAAGGCCTCTGTGTCCTGAGAATGTCCTTACCTTCATCCTACATCCCCCTGAACATAGTATGGACCATTTAGTGGTGGTGGAAACAGCTCAAACTACCTTCCACCACCTAATACTCACCTAGTTCCTCCACCATGTCTTCCATCATGTGGAAATCCGTTCTCTAAATACTGACTCTACCATGTTGGTATGCTAAAATACTCCCTGTCTATAGTTTGATGGGTGGGGTTATCTATATCAATATATCCCCAGTCATTATAATCTTAACATTTACTCTCCTATGGCTGACCTTATCCCCAACATAGCTCATGTGCTATTGGCCCACATTCCAATGTTTTGGAATTGGTACGCCTCCTTTATCTCGAAACAATAATATTCATTCTCCCAACTATTTTAGTCTCCTTATCCTCATTTCCACCACTACGGGCTACATAATCCCATCCCACTTCCAGGAAGATATCTTCTACCAAATGTTTCTCTAGTAGCCCCACATAATTGGGGAGGCACAAGGATAACATACCTACTCAGATGTCTCTATGAAGGTCATGCATAATGTTTTGAGTTATCAAGAATGGATCTCATCTCATATTTAGGGAATATCACAATATATATGTTAACCTCTCTGAGTACTCCACCACAGTTATGCTTGCCTTCCAAAGATGCAGAAGCTCGTTGATATGTACAGATCTAAATGTGTTCAGGTAAAACTCTCCCAAGAACAGTTTATAAAAATACAACCATGTGAAAGTCGCCTCATAATGGGTTTGTGTCAAAGAATCCAACAGCTCTCAGATGGACCTTACAAAAGGCTTTCCTCTAGGACAAACATCGGACTATGAGTTTTCCTTGGATGTTGAAAAACACACATGATTTCCTTAATCTAGTCATCTACTTCATGGGGATCTGGATCACCCTGATACCTCATAGGTCAAGGCCTATAGAACCCAGGAAGCACACTCATAATTTTCGCATCCTCATTATGATCTTCTGGAACAACCAACAACTCAATGGGTGGGGGATCTACTAGTGGAAAAACCGGAGGTAAACCCTCTATAGTTGTGCCCTACACAAAAGCCTCTTAATAGGGAAGATCATAATCATAATCATGTCATGGAACCCTATCTAGTTTTCATCGTGATCACATCCTAGAAAAGAATCAATGTGTGACACAGTCAAAGACTATATATAGGGAAATGACATAATAATGACAAGGAACCAACAATCTAGTCCAATATGATTCAGGTACCATTATTTCTCTTTGATTAGTATACTAATGTACTCCTTTGAAAAGCTGGTTATCAGAGTTCTGATGAATGGATATGTAGAAATCCATGCCAACAGTGAAACCTATGGCATGAGATATTAACAAAAAACATCATCACAGTATTTCTATGTTACACAGAACAAGATCATGGAACTGCGGTCCCAATGTGAAAACCACTTATGATACTACTCTGTCACAACCCAAACCAATTGGTCTTGGGTCGCAACTCCCCATGATTACATCCAATAGTCAAATGGTTGGTGAGTAGCACCAAGTAGGAATATTAGATAGATGGGATTAATTTTCATAATTACCTTTACATATGCACCCACAAGAACCTCCATGGAACAATTAAAATATATAATAATCTATTAAATAAAATTAACGAATATATCTATCCCATACCAGGGTATAGAAAAAGTAAAGAAAGAAAAAAAAGGGAAAAACAAAATCCCTCTGAAAACTAAAAAATATTTTAACCTGATCAAAAGGAGGATGTCACTTCCAAATGTAACTATCTGAAAGATCCTAAACCCATCTCTTATAAACATCTTGATCGGTATATCTCACTAAGCTCTACCTATCTCAGATCCTTCATGGACTCCATTGAATGACCTACGGTCTTCACAAGACACAACACATATTGAAAAATCTTATGAAAGTGTGACTATATTTATAATCATTAGGAACTCAAAAAATTTAATGAAAAGGGAGAAACTAAAATTCAATAGTCCACTTGACCATGCCAAAGAGAACCTAATCGAGAGATAATCTCCATGTCGAAACATCATCAACTATCGATTACCTCTAATATCATTCCAAAGAGGGTTTCAAACCAAACACATAAAAACACCACAAAGACTCCTATAGTCATCTAGATATAATCATCTAAGACTCTAAGTCTCATAAGGTTCCAACCTCACAGCTAGATATATTATTCTACTAGTGGCTCTAAAGGTAAGACACAACTACAAGAACACACTCCATGAGACCTACCAACCCAGATGTAATATTTCTATGAGATAAACTCAGTCAGGTAGAACACTTCCATTCCTAACGGTATGTCGATGAGAACCAACTTTATTCAGAAAAGCTCAGTAGTCCAAATTATAGTTCCCAACACCAGAGGACCTACCAACACTATCTCACGCCCTATGCAAGGCCATAAGAACCCAAGTAGAGAGGTCTTCCCCTCACCACTTCACATAGATGAATGAGCACTAATACATACTATTCACTACATGTATCATGTAAAATGAGGGAGAAAGGAGGGACACACATGTACCCAGTTCCTTAGAGTAATGGGAGTACTAATTCCTAACTAACCCGTGAAACCTCTATCATGCATGTACGAAGGGGCCTGCACCTCAATCCATTTAGGGAGAACTAACTCCAAATCAGGTTCAAAATTTGACAAGAGAAGGGTCATGATCAATGTAATTATACTCAATAGTTGAGAGTGATCTAACTCTATTAGAGGAACCACACTCTACTACTACTCTAATATGGGCGAGTACTACTTCATAGATGATGACCCGTACCCCGACACGTGAGGGGGGTACATTAAAAGGATGAGGACTCACACAAAAATATGAAATGGTACTAGAGCTATGCAGAGAGGGGATCTACATCGTTGTATGATTGGGGTGTACCACTCTAATTTCATGATCACAGTGGGGGACCCACATCCTGAACTGATAGGATAGTACATACCCCAGGCTAGAGGAATAACTCTCTAGTACGATAGAAGAGTATGAACTCTTCCGAAAAAAATATCGTGGATTACTTAAATCCTATTACATTACGGTTGTTCTGACTCCAATGATAGTGGAACCACACCCTAGGATTATATGGGATTACCAAGTCTACCTATGTGTCCCATATGGGGGACCCGTGCCCTGACACAATAGGGGGAGTACCAAATCACTGGATAAAGGGCCCACACCCTTGTCCAAAAGGGGAGTGGCTTCTATTTTGGGACAACAAGTATGGAGGGCCCGCACATTGGAATATTAGGAGAGTGTTGTCACAAAATACTGGAATAATACGGAGAACCCACACCCTGGTCTAATATGGGTGTAAAATTCATGAGAGAATGAACCCCTGGGTATACAATCGAAACCCATTAAATGGAGAGTATCATATCTAAAAAGAACAGAGGTAAAGGAAATATGCACCATTACATGACTGGGGAGTCCCAATCACAACATCTATCTCTATGAAGTACAATGATCAATAACATCGGTGAAGCACCAATGAAAGGATAATCAATCCTAACATACCTCCTATTGTAACACTACCAAAGGTAGGGTTCCTACACCCTAACAAAATAGAGGAAAATAGCTCTATTTTCATAATGGGTATAAGGGACCCACATCCTAAGGTGATAGGGAAGGGTACCAAACCTAACATCAACCAATGATCAACCATGATAACTACCCAAGGTTAAGCACCACTACTATAGTGGAATGATCAAAAAAATATACCCTCTTTTTCATAGTCTAAAACAGAGTCCACCATAACATTCTACATGGAAATCTCCACATGATAGGATAATCGAAATCCAAAATATTAGTTCCATAGAAAGTGATATGCAAGTAAGATGATCCGAAGAAGATATCAAGAAACTATACGGCATGCACTGGGGTAGACACGACATGTGAACCCACCCGAGCACCTGGTCATGTTCCCCATTTACATGGAATGTATGTCCATTTAGGACGACATGGTGTGTATATCTTGTAAAATATGTCTACTCCCTCACCCATCCTCCAACCATGTTCTTCCTCCACAGAGTTCATCTAGCTGTATCTCTCACGTGATGTGTACCGCTTGATACACTGTGTGTCCAGGATAAATGGACACTTATCCATGTTTTTTGATCATTTTCATTTCCATAACCATGTTACCATGTAAATTATCCATGTAGTATCACATTTACAGGTACTTTCAAAGGGATACCATAGCCATGTCGTATGGCCACATGACTTGGGGTCACTACATGATGTGTAACCTTTGTACACAACATGTAGTACACAAAATTCTGATTACATGAGTGTGAGTAATAAAATAAATGTATCATTGTTTTATACAACATGTATATGGTAATTCTGATGACAATGTCCCTATGAGTTTCTTGAATAACCTAGGTTTCCCATGAAACCTGCAGATTGACATAGAAGGGATATCAAACAATTTTATTTGGGCTTTGCAACCTTAAATCAATGAATAAAAAAGTGGCTCAGGACTAATACTCAAATAAATTTCCCTAGATAGAAAAAACACTATGGTTTTGGGTCCCAAAAGATTCCCCGATCATGATTCTCCTTGATCTGATGATGATCAACACCATGAACGTAGATCGGCAACACCTCATCTCCTTGATTCATCTCGATTTTGTCCTTTATCTTACGGGGGAGAGGATGAGTAAATATCTTCGTGATTAACAAAAAAAAGTGTTATGGATAGTTTTATGTTATATTAATTAATGAAATTTTTATTTAATTAATAATCTCACCACTCGACACCCCGCCAAATCACCCTCTATTATGCACCCAACACAGACAACTTTATGTCACACATAGGGTAAACATGACATTATAAACTCATCAAAAATCCCAAATTTCATACCCATGACTCCTCTATGGAGTTATTCAATTTTTTAATATAATCTAGGAACACATGAAAAAATATATTTAATATTTTTAATATCACAGCTCAAGGCTCTATTTGCCATGGAATTGTACATCGACTCTGCTCCTTTCATAAATTTTCTCAAAAATAGTATAATGTCATATTTGTTCGAAAATGAGTTTCTAATATATATATTTCTATTATTATTTTAATTTAATAGCATATATCCACATATTACTCCATAATATTGGAAAAAACCAATAGATCTTATGTATTGCGTACTACCACCACACTAACCGAGTTAATTATTTTTCCATCACCAGCTTTCGAGGAAGGATATAATTATGGACATAAATAATGTATAAATTATTTATGTTATTATTAAACATATTTAATGTTAAAATATCATATACCTTATTAAATTCCTTTCTGTTTAAAATATGATAACATTTCTCATGCGTATGGAAGACTACGACCGTGTTTCATTAGGGTCTTTTGAGGTGTGGATGGGATCCATATGACAGTTTGATTATGTGATATTTGTGCTGTGAACAATAATGAAAATTGGATCACCATTTTCCCTCTTACTATAAACCCCTCACCATTCACTCATCTTTAATTGGGTATAGACCAACATTCCAAATGCAGGTGTTCACCTCTATTATCAAGCCAAATGGCTCTTGGGGACTCGCAGTGGTTGAGGGGATGGGATGTTGGGCTCATCACGCCCTTTTTCGGGGAATTATTACATAATCTGAGACTCTATTATAAATTTTAGATATGTTCATGAATCATTTCCTAATCCTGATACGAGACCAATTACCATAACAAAATATATACCAACATTCCAAATGCAGGTGTTCACCTCTATTATCAAGACAAATGGCTCTTGGGGACTCGCAATGGTTGAGGGGATGGGATGTTGGGCTCATCACGCCCTTTTTCGGGGAATTATTACATAATCTGAGACTCTACTATAAATTTTAGATATGTTCATGAATCATTTCCTAATCCTGATATGAGACCAATTACAATAACAAAATGATTATTGGTTAATTTTATTTCATTTACAAAAGATCGAAGTCTATTTAATGAATCCATCTATATGTATATGATGTTATCCATAGTTCTCCTCTAACAAATGGTTTCTTATGTACTGAAGTCTTTTGACTATGTGATTTTAAATTTTCATCAATTCAAGGAGGCAATTAATATTATGAGGTGGGGATTGATCCATTATGAGGAATCTAATATATCATGGTTATTATAAGAATCAAAACCCCCATTATTCTTTAGACATGTGTAGTTTAATTTCTTGTCGAAAGGACTTTTATGGGTTCTATATGACACTAAATATTCATACTTGTGTCCCAGGGATACATCCTATATATCCAGAGTATAGTGATTGTAAGATTTTATCTAGTTCATGTGGTTGGGTATTTCACTTGGTGGGTTCCCATGTCATTGTAGAAACTCATGGTGGATATGATATGATTATTGTAATTCCCTTAGATAACAGGAGATATGCATGGTGTGAGGAAAAAGGGATGCAAATTATCATTTTCATTAATTTTGATATGATACTTATACGATGGGACTTCCCGAAGATGATTAATTATGGAACTCGGGACTTAGGGAGATGTCATAAGTATCATAGTTTTGGAATGAATCAGAGTAATCATAGTTCCATTATGCCCTTAGGATTTCCCCCAAGTCAGATTCTTTTGTGTTGAGTGGAATATGTCATGCCTCTCGTTGTGGCTTTACATTCATGGGTTTCCCCAGTTGGTGGAGACTCATTATGTTAATGATATGATTATTGAAGCTCCTTAATATCATGCTATTAATGATTTATATGAGAAAAATGAATAGAAAATGATCAATATCATAACCTGAAGAGTGAGGGACTTACATATTGGTACAACCCTATGAAGATCAAACCTTGAAAATGTAGCCTACATATCCTGAATATTGTAGGAATCATAGTCATCAGAGTTTATTTTAGTAGATGAATAAAATTTGAGGAGGACCTAGTATTTTTAGAGGTTTATGGTGTAGATGATACGGTAAATGTAACTCCATATTCCTATGTGAGCCATGATCATTTTGAGAAACATGTGATGGAAAGTGATCAATGTCATTGCTTGTAGATATGGGACTGATATACTAGGACCACCGTGGATGATCAAAATTGAAATCAAACCATGAAGAGGTGGACTATGTATCACGAATATGAAAGTAATTAGAGTCTTTATAGTTTGTTTTGTTAGCGCATACACTATGAGGATTCCCTTTTCATTTGGCACATATCATGTTATTTCACTGGATGGGTCTCACACTAGTAGGTATCCCTTGTGACCTTCTTTCCTTCCTAACATGCATTGATTTCCCTCCTGTCCTGATATGTGGGAGAGTATTTGTATGGCATATTTGTAGACAACTTAATGACCCAGTTTTTCATTCTAAAGGACATTACCTATAATAGGTTGATTTTCTGAAGGTTTTCACATGATCAAAGATGACTTGTAAAGAAGGTATTGTACGATCCAGGTGGACTATCCTGGAAGCCATCACATGACCAACATGACTTGTCTAGAGAGTGTCGTATGATATAGCTGACTTTCCCTAGTGTAATTTTCAAGAGAGGTCTTGAATAATATGAAGGGTTTCATGATAGTAAAAACAACATATCTAATACTATTTCATGAGTCTTGGAGGACATTCCTAGTAGGTGTTGCGAGAGCTTAGTTGACTTGAACAGATGATACTGTGAGACTCGACTGTCATGAATGGGCATTGTGATATGAGCCAGGTGATGTATTAGATGGATGTATCAAGTCATGGGTGATGATCCCAGGGGAGGTCTCATGAGACTAAATTGTAATTCCTAAGGGGAACTACATGACTTTCAATGTCATTTCCTGAAGGATTTCACATTACCCAAATAGCATGTTGAAGGAGTATCATGAGATCTGGATAAAAGGTCCTCGGGTTGTCACTTTACCTAGATGGTGAAGTGCATGAGGTTCACCATGCATGTTTTCCACTTAATTGTTACACCTTTAGTATTTGTTCTTTCCCTTGTATTGCTAATTCCTTAAATTTATTCAGAACTTGTTTATTTTGAGTATCACATAATCGAGTAGATGTGCTATATATTCTTTACACATATTTTCACAAGTCCTACATGTGATCTATGAATGATCATGTGGAGTGATATATGCATGTCACATGGGTGTGGTGATACACCTAGATGTGAAAAAAACCCAACCTTGAATCTGAGAGTCTAGAGGTTCCTTTTTCATGATAGGGAGTGGAATTTATAGGTCTCTATAACCCTTTTGTTCACTAGTTTTCATAGGGTACATGTCTTACATCTAATCTAGAGTCAGTGAAGGGGTCCAGCACCACACATCTGTAAAAAACGTTTTTTATCACTCTAAGGGCATCACTTAATTTTCAGTGACTCTAATTCCCTCCCATTAACACCTCCATTATTGGATTACTTCTAATTAATAGGGACTTTCTGAATCATGCATATATTCCAAAGGACTTCTAAATTGTCATATTGACATGTACAAGGTATTTTTCAAGATGCATATTCATGTTGAAAGGCGTATAAAAGATGCTCGAGTCCTTTCTTTAGACATTTGACAAGGTAAAGGTGGCATCTCTAGGGTTTTCCTTGAGATCAAGGCATATTGTCCAAGTGTCTCACGTGACTGCACTACGAACATCCTTAGTGCATCAAAAACATATTATAACCACGAGATCTCACACCCCCTCCATTTTAATTCCTTTTAATTTATTTGAAAATGGATAGGGATTCTGTGATGTTTTATAAATGTTACTGAAGAAATTATCTCTATATAATGGTTATGCTTTGCATGACCAATAATGGTCTTATGGGGGTGCAGGAGTATTTCATGGACAATCCCAAATTTGTTTTCTTTACCGTGATAAAGGGGGAGTGAAAGGTAGAATTGAAATACCCTAGGACTTTCATGTGTTGGGGATGACATTTTGGAGGTGTCTTTATGCTTTTTTTGAATTTCCAGGTTTGCGGCACATGACATTCAGTGACTGTGAGAGGCTTCCACATCCACCCCTTTATTTCCCTTATTTTTATTCTAGAAAGGCTTGTGAGTCTTGTGAGTTTATTTGGATGTTTTCAAGGATTATTTTCCTTCCCATCAATGATGAATCACATAATCATTTCATCTATAAGAATCTTCCACTATTTTTAAATTTTCCTCTTATTTTAAAATGATTTTTGGTTTTATTTTCTGGCACTTGTTACTGAAAAACCGTGTGGTATAGGGAAGATTATCTAGATACTATCGCAAAACCACTATTTTTCTAGAGTTCCTTTGACAGGGTATGAGGGATTATTGAAAGGGGATCTACGGAATTCGCTATAGGTTGTCCATCATGGGTGGAGTGTTTGTGTGAACTTATAATGGTCACATGATCATGATTCCTTTGATGAATCACACAATCCATAGGTCTTGTACCCCTACATATTCCATTGTTTATGTGGGGAAAATAAAACTCATATTCATGTATTTATTCCATTATTGATTTTTCAATGATCATTTGGTGGGCATCAAAAATTCCCCCCACCCTTTGGAGCGACATTCATGGGGACAAGGGATTGGCTATGAGGAATGTAAATGTCTACCAGAGTATTTGGTAGTGTCAGGAATCAGTGGCTTGCATGACAGTTGATCTACTTGGTGACACTTGATATTCAGTGGAATTACCTGTATATAGAGGGATGGGGGTGGATTTATTCACTAGTTATCATTTCTCAATAACTCTATCACCATACCTTCATATTATGGCCGTTATGTGTGTCCTAATCATGAGATCTTCTTTATGAGACTTTATCATGAAATTTTTCCCGTAAGATATCTTTTTCCCAAGATTTTTTCTATTCTGACTACAAACCACACTTCAGCAATTATTTTCAAATTTAACCCAGTGTTACTACTTTTGCCTTGAGTGTGTTCAAGGGATCCATTTGTTCGATCATATATTCGATTTATCATCATGAGATTCTTGTGAGCATGTCTATGTCATGTGATCGTGAGTCTCCAAATAAGTCTTGCGATTTCACGATGCCATTTGGGGCTTATGTGATTCCCATGATGCTGTTGAAAATTTTATGTCTTCAAATTGAAGGTATTTATTTCTATATATCTAGCATATTCCACGTACTAATTTTCAAATGGATTATGGTTCATGTCGATATTTATCAACTGTGGCCAATAAAAGTTCCCTGATTTCTATGAACCGAATATTCGACCCTCGATATCATGTAAATTTAGATAATAATTTTTTGAAGATTTATCTTTTGTCTTACCTTCAAGATTACCTCTATAATAGAGACATCATCTGTACGGGTTTGGTTTGCTGGATGATTCAATCATTCATTCTTTGAATTTCAATCTACCATCTTAATGGGTGTTATCTTCTTCCAACCGCATTCAGAGGAAATATTCTTATTGAATACCTATGAGAGACATCACTGAATTGAACCCATTCTAGTAATGATTATTCTATAGGTGAAATTGGCTCTGTTGAATAATTTAGTCCAACATCCTAGGTAATAAATGATAAGCATATTGAGAGAACAATATATGAAGTTTCTTCTCCGGCTTTCCTGCAGAATCAACTGGTTATTCCTTCTCCTACCATTTCTGTCTCACTAGTCACATAGTCTCATACTCAACATAGTATTATTTGGAAACACATCCTTAATTTTATTACTGACACTCCTTTGGAAACATTTCATGACCAAGGGGACCACCTCCATCAGTTATGTTATGACATGGGGGAATATAGTTTTCATTAGAAACCATTGTATGATATCATGATGCAAGTAGTATCATATCAGTGAATTCTGTATACCCATGAAAGATATTTTCATGATCTGGTAGATTAGGATCCCCCTATTCGACAAAGGAGGGAGATTTCAGAGGAATTTGAGTAGGGTGTCAGTTGATATCTTAATTACAAGAAAATATGGATTCTTAGACTATGCAAATATGGAGATGTGAGGGGATTTTTTCCATCTAAATTTTGACCTTTATAAATAATCATAATCATTAGATACTACTTATAAGAGGGTATAAGTGTTGATTACCTTGGTCAAGACTCTCCATCCTATGGCAGAGTCGATGGAGGCGGGGAGAGGGAAACTCTAGCGTTCCATCGATGCTTCTGGATGGACTCTTATCGATCATTATATTGGATACAATTGACTCTTATCATTGTTCGACCTTTGTAATGTATTATATTTTTTAAGAGACATTATAGAGACTCCAAAATGTAGGTATTCCTCCCTCTTTTCACACTACGAATGGATTTTTTGAACATTCTATACTACAATCTTGTTTAATTTCCATCACATTGTGCATGATATATCATTGCTCTTATATTATGATAATTTATAAAAATACACATCCTTTGAGTTTATATTGAATGTAAATGATTTCCTAAAATTGAATATTGAAATTATAATAGGTTCCCTTTTAGATATTTTCATGAATTTTAACCAACATCAGATTATTTATTAATAATTTGTTATATCTTTTTTAAAATAACTGTATCTGCAGAAGGATCATCTAGATTGGATATAGGTCTCAAAGGGGGAGTGAGCTATCCTTATATGAATCTGGTAGTCTAGGTTATAGAATCATTATTTTTTATGTGGTCATTTGGTGGACCTTAAAATCTATTTTAGGCTAAATATTTGTGTTCCTGTCGTTTTTCAACATTTATCTCGCTCATGATATTTCATTAGATTGGGGTATTTTAGGTTGTACATGATATTTCTCCTTTTTAGTGACTTTTATCACATAAATAGATGTGATTTAGGTTAGGATAATTTAGATCGTACCTTGTTGTGATGTAGTTTAGGGTCTTTTAGCTCGGACCTTGGTGTGTTGTTGTTTAGGGTATTTTAGCTTGAATGTAATATTGCTTTATTTTAGGGTCTTTTAGCTTAGACCTTATTTTGCAGTCGTTTAGGGTCTTTCAGCTCGAACATTATGTAACTTTTGTTTATGGATTTTGTCTCAAACGTTATGTTACTTTATTTTAGGGTGTTTTATCACGGACCATGGTGTGTTTTAGTTTTTGTTATTTTTTCTCTGACCTCATATGATCATAGAATATGGTCCAGACATGACATGATTATTTTTGACATACTGAGGGGTTGAGTGCTTCCATTTTGATTTCAACTCTCACAAGGGTTGGAATATTTTTTTAGAGAGCCACATTTGGTTGATGACCATATTTACATATTCATGATCCATATGCATTAATTAATAGTTTTGAAAAGGGTCCTTGAATATAGGTATCTATCCTAGAGGCAGTGTTGGATTTATTGAGGTAATATGGTTGCGGGAAAAATAAAAGGAATGCTAGGTCCTCCAAAATATTTGTAATGTGGGTGATATAAATCATCTTCCTAAAGTTCAAGTCCATGAATATGATATGGGTTAGACATTCCAGGTATAAACCATAACACTATAAGATGATGAGTTTTATTTTAGTGTTTTAGGGGTTCAAAAGGATTAAATTCCATTATGACAAGGAGGAGATTCCTTTAGTTGGTGGGATAAGGTCATTACGTATTAGAAGCATGGACATGAAAATAATGATATACTATTCTTTCTGAAGGATATGATTGATTTATGAAGACTCAAACGTCAAGATGATGATGTTGGGTATGAGAGGAAAGACACTTAGTAAAGGATCTGGATCCCTATATCATTTTAGCTCTTGATTATTAAGCTCAAGACTTATGCATTGTGGTTTTGAATCATGAGGTGTGGGCCATCAAAGGTTCATGATTGGAGAGTCTCATTTTTCCATGGAGAAAGGGCACACAAAATGATGATGTATCATTGAGGATTTCTAATCAATTTGGATATTTTTGTATTGGGATTGAAAAACTTGGTCCAAAGTTCTCGGAGAGGAATGATGATATTGGATAGTCATATTGGGAGTAGTTTAGCCACAACAAAGTGTTGAGTGTTGTCTCTATGATGTCGAGTCTTTTAAGGATTGGAATATCATTATTACAAAGTGACACATTTGGTTCATGACCATAGGTTCATATGTATGATCCAAAGCATGAATTTATAGTCAAGATTAGGTTCCCTTGAAGCTAGATATCTTTTCCATGGTCCATTAAAGGTTTAAGGTGATCTGAGGCACCCAAATCGTGAAGTGTGATTTCCAAAAAGTGTAATATTCAATAAGGGTTTGAACACCCTAATGTTTTTGTCTCCAACTGGTGAAACTATTCCTACAATGAGGAGATGTGAAAAATAATTTCTCCATCTTTTTCCTGGATGTAGGGGTCCAAGGAGAATGGCATGGATTTTAATAGGGCTAAAAAGTAGTTGATGTGATCATTATACCTTATTTATTTGCACCCAATTTTTTCTTAAACTCTGGTGATGAAGATTCTGGTGTGAAAAATTTCTCAGGTTTCTCATTTTGACTTCCCAACATAACATGTTTTCTGTCTATTTTTCTAGTAGTATATGGTTATGTAATTTAAACCACTATAGGGTAGATTTTAAGGTCATAAAACTTTTACTGTAGTAAAGGTAGTATAAGGTCATGACTCACATGGACCTAATGTGTGAGATTTTGCACAAGATCCTCATTACGATACCCAGAGTCAAGAGCACTCCAACATCCTTCTGAGCGGGAGATGGAAATGTTGTAAATCACAGCATGAGGATCTCAGGTTATGAATAATGATTTACGACAATCATATCGGGGAGAGGTTTAGATCACGCAATGATGTTGAGTTCTTTCTCTATGATTTCAAGCTCACAAGAATTAGAAATCCCTTTTATATTAGGATACAATGTCACTGGTTGGTGGGTATCAATCCCTTTTGAGTCAATAGCATGGCCAAACCCAGTGACCTCATTTTTTATATGGTATAGGAGCAGATTCCAAAAACCTAAGGTACTAAAGATATGAAGTGGGGCACATAGATTGGGTTGATTTTAAAAGCTGGTATAAGAACCCCATTCTCTTGTTTTCTGAGGTAAGGATGTTGTTGTCTTTGTATATGAAATAAAAATGGGTGATGGTATATATAGTTTACCATAATGTAGTAGGGATTTTTTCCATATAGTTTAATGTCATGTGGTAAGTTATTATTCTATGTAGTTTATCATCATGAAGTAATAATGTATATCCTTGTAGTTTATCATCATGATGTATGGATTTATTTCCGTGCAGTATATCATCTTTTGTAAAGGATGTTGGATCCGATGTTAGTGGATGTAAAAATCACAGCTGTCCTCATGAATGGATTTATGGGTGTCACTATGTATCCCATAATTATGGGAATCAAGACATAATTTTTTTTAATGATTTTCCCTATATATTTCTGAGTCGTACACAAAGAGTTGGTGTAGTTATATTGATTTGATTTACCTGGGCCCGATGTTGGTAATTTGGACAACACTACATATACCATGAGGACAAGAATCAAGTCACATGTAGTTATTTAGTGAGAAATACTCTACATAGGTATGTATCATAAGTAGATTTGGGCATTATTTCCATTGTTTGTTGTAGCTAATCTCGTTATTAATTTCCTTGGAGTCACCATATACCCTAAATGTTTGAAATCATGCCACACATATTTCTTAAGGAACCATGTAGTTCAAAATCATGTGGAAAGGATGGAGATTGGATGACATAGAAAAGTGGGGATGTTACAGCTGGGCCGAAGTATCGAAGGATGGGTTTCACTACATATCTCATGAAAATGATAATCAATACACATGTAGTTATTGAAGAACCATGAAATTTAACGTCATGTACAAAGGAAGTTTTCTCTCTAATGTGAAGATGGATAGATTGGATGGAGGTGTGGTAGATTACCAACAACAACTATAGTGGTCCATTCAGGTGATGTTTATAGGATTATGTGGTTTCTTGTCTTACATAAGACATTAGCTGTGTAGTTTAAAGTTAAGCTGTGAGGACCCATGGTATTCCTTTTATGGTCTTGTGTTCAGGACTGAGATGGGCTGGTGAAAAGATGTTATGACTTCTTTGATTAGGAAATCCCTTACTAAAACTCCAAATACCATGTGAGCTATGCTCGGTGTGGGTAATAGGGAACAGAAAGGGTTCCTCTCATAGTGAAGAGACTTTTAAGAGTAGGATATAGGTATTTTGTATCCTGTTGTGGATGCACCAAGATATAAGATCGATCCATCAATACATATCTCATTGGAAATTAGAATAAATCCATACATAGTTCTAGGAAACCCATATAATTTAACATCATGTGGTAAGAATGTGGGTTACTTGATGTGAATAAAGGTCTATATTAGGGATCAGTGTAATTTTATGTCATGGAGTTTGGTTGTAGATCATCCATTGTGGAGGGAAAGGGATTTTGTGGATCCCTGATGTTTTATGTCATGTTTTGAGGACATTTTATTTATTGTTTAATATCATGTAGTAAGGAAATTGGATCACCTGAAATGCAATAAATGTAATCCTATAATTGGGACCAACAATAGAGGTGTGGTTTCCACTATGTATCCTATAATAGTAGGAATCTAGCCATGTGTAGGTCTTAGGGAACCATGCAGTTTAATTTCATGTTGTCTGGACGAATTTGTATTGTTTAATGTCATGTACATAGGATGAAATATTGATATTACTCTGAGTTAGATTCCAATTTTATGATAGATATGAAAAGTTTTTATTGAGTAATATTAAATTGGTGGGCGGTGTGATACACTCCCCATCCATGGTATCCAATGAGCATGTTCCATTATGATAATCCGTATATATGACATAAGTCCCTTCCCACTTCTGTTCCTGTTTTGGGGGCTTCATTCCAGTAATTGTTGGGGTTCTGAGATCTATCACTAGTTATCCATTGAGGAATCAATGAAGGAAAACCCTTTTATTAATGTCATGTACAATCAGGTTCTGATGGAACTCTCGTTTGTGCATTATGTGCAATTTATTATCATATAGGCATTCAAGTACTTCAATCCACTTTTGTGATTTTTCTTCATATGAGATATTTCCAAAAAATTTTATTATGAGTGATGGTATATAGACCCTTATTGGTAACACTTCTTTGATCCCATACACAAATTTTTAAGGGGTTTCCTATGAGGTAGTACGAATGGTGGTACTGTAGGCCCATAAATCAAGGAGGAACTTTTCCGGCCACGAATTTTTATCCCTGGTCACCATCTTCTGGAGAGTATTTAATAGAGTATTATTTTCTTCCTTAATATGTCCATTTTTCACTACATGATAACAAGATAAGTGATTGGAATTTATATTATAATATTAGTACAACTTCATCAACTCCATGGATCATAAATTGGTTCTATTTTCCATAAATATTATGTGAGAGACCCCGCACCTAGTGATTATATTGGATTTCAGGTAGTTGATGATACCATTTATCCTAACTCCCTTGATTGGTATTTCATTAGAGGATTTGGAAATGAAGTTAGTATAATCAAGGATATACTTGAACTACATAAATTTGGCTTGGGGGAATGGCCCCACAATATCCATCCCCAAATAGAAAACAACTAGGAATATTTAGCATAATGTTGAAATTCTAATGGTAATGGAAGAATTTTCCATGGATCTAGCATTGATAGGATTTCTTGGGGATTTCAATATAGTCATATTTCATGGTTTTCTAATAATATACCAACCTCTAGTTTTAAGAGGAGAGACTCGTTCCAAATTTGTGGGTGTTATAAGAGCATGCGTGTAATTTTTCTATGTTAGAGAAAATATCTCTTTCTGTTTTGCACCTAAGGATGATTCCCTCAAAGACTCACTTATAGAGGGGGTTTTCTCATTTGGACCATCCTGGAGAGTGAATTTTTCTACATGATGTCATATGTGTTCCCTTCCAGCTTGTTCTTTGGGGAGAATCCCATTTTGGAGATAGCCAATTATGGGATCAAACCATCTAGTGGTTGTATTTGGCTCATCATGCTCTAGTGAAGTGCTAAAATAATATATTTCTTCCACATCACATATGATTATTTATGAGAGCAATATTCTTTGTGTGATACAATATATTGCTTCCTCATAATTAGGGCCATCTAGGGTTGTGGATCCATAATCCAATGTATCATCCTGATCGTTCTATGATTGGGGAACATGAAGAAATATGGGATCAAATGGTAATTATTCCATAAATACACTAATATACCCAGCGTTAGGGGTTATTTATTCCATTTTAATGGCATATTCACTGAGTAATAAATGAATCAACGACCTTCATGTTTTTTTGATAATACACCTCTCAAGGGGTGATGTGGAACCCTTACAGGGCCCGAAGGCTTAGAGACAATTACATGACCTATAGGTATTAGAGGGAATCACCTAGATAAGACAACATGAAACTTCTCATCCTCATCATATGTCATTATATCATTACTCAACCTTTGTAATGCTAGTCAGCAAGCTATCCTATGTAGAGATACATAGGCTCGATTCCGATGGAAATGACAAACACTCTTGTTCTTCCAATTCCGATTACCTCTAATATGGTAAATTATCCTACTCTAAGTCCCCATCTGGAGAATTTCCCCTTGTAGTCTGACTAGTATATATCCATATTCATGTGGCACGAAGGCCTTGGGGTGGCCTGGAGGCCTTGAGGATCCCTGATTTCCTTGATAGACAACTATCCTAAAGGCCATAAGTGGCCTAAATTCCAAAGAGGACCCGGGAACCATCTAGGTGGCCCAAAGGCCCACGTGGATGAATAGTTCTGGTTTTTACCAAACCGAATAGTACCTACTATAGTACCAGATACAATGCCTATTATATTACCTACAAAAATGCTACTATATTACAGATATAGTAACCTTGAAATATGTATCCACCCAGATATGATCTCGGGTCTCTTTGATGCACTTTTGGAGTCCTCACCATCCGGGATGAGGCTCAAGTGAATTAATGGGATATTCACAATTGATATTTTTTTGTCACCAATTCTAGGTCCCAGTTCATATGAATGTAGGATATGTGTAGTTGTAGGTATATTTCCAATCTGGTGATGAGGGCTTGGTATTCTGCCTCATTATTTTCATAGCCTTTAGATAGTGAGAAAGTGTAGGGAATAACATAATGGACTTGAATGGAAAATAAAATTCCTAGACCAACCTGATTGAGCATTAATGTTTTTGTTCATCTGAATAATAGCCTATGTGAGGTCCCATAAATGTACATATACCATGTATGTAGAG
Organism: Viscum album; assembly: GCA_963277665.1. Taxonomy (NCBI): domain Eukaryota; kingdom Viridiplantae; phylum Streptophyta; class Magnoliopsida; order Santalales; family Viscaceae; genus Viscum; species Viscum album. The sequence goes on from OY728127.1 coordinate 281,298,894, forward strand.
TTTTATAGACATAGATGACCTCCTAATACGGAATCTTGGTTTCTTCTGGTGTATTTTCTACGGATCGATGTGTTGTGAGGAAATAAATTAGGAAATGTCCTTTCACTAACATCTGTGAAATGAACTGAATGTCATATTGCTAAAAAATTACCACATATCAAGCCAAGTTCCCAGTATACATTAGACGCCCAAGTATGTACCTGATCAGATCCATACAAGATACTAATTAGACTTCATGGTTTTATATGTAATTCCTCAACTTTTTCACCACAAATATGAGTGAAAGGTTGTTTTTCTCAACATCATAAAATCTAATCTCAATAAATATGATCATTAAAATGAGGTTGTAGAGTCTATTTTCACTTCCTTCATCAACTTTATATGTGACTAGGGTGCCCAGTAAGCATTCCATGGGATCCATATTTCAAATGAGTGGCTTCCCTTCAACCGAATGAATCATAACCCAGTGGGTGTTGCATGTACTGATTGATCATTTCAATTTATTTTTGAAATTCATCATCCCATTGATAGTTTATTCTATTATTAATTATCTAGGTAACCTTTTATGGATAGATTGGATATTAATTTCTGAAAGTAGGTGAGGTTCCCTTGGATTGCCCTTACATCGTTGAGATTTTGGGGGGTGACATTGCTAAAATAACAGTAGTCATCACTCAGTCAAACTCAATGTTAGGGTGATCTACCACGAAGACAAGGAACTTATCTGATGTTACCCTGAAAGAGAATTTTATTGGATTCATAATTAAACTATGATGTCTTATCTTTTAGAAGATTATCCAGAGATTCATGAAGAGATCAAATTAATATTAGGATTTAACATCCATGTTGTCAAAATAAAACACGATTATCCGTCCAAAACATTGCTTAACGAAGTGATGCATGGATTGTTGATATGTATACCCTAAATTTTTTACCCAAAATGAAATTACTTGATTGTAGATGATCCCTTGAAAAACTCTAAAGGTATTGGATTCTTCATATTCAGGGGAAATTTTGATCTTATTGTACCCCGAGTATCCATTAATGATAGAAAATGATTAAAAGATAGTTATTGCATCGATCATGATTTTTGTGATTACCAATGGGAAATATCCCTTCGGTAAATACCAATTAAGTTCGTTGAAATCAATGAAGATGCTAATTTTCTATTATTTTTCTTGACCAGGATGATTTTGGTAAGCCATATTGGGTGTTTCACTTCTCAAAAAAAAGTTTTCTTTGATCATCTTTTCAACATCTACCTCTACATTGGTGACATGAGAGTTGTGCATCCTCCTGGAGTCCTACTTGAATCCTTGATTCTCATCAAGTATTCTGAGATCATGCATAGCCATATATAGATTAAATCTATGAATAGTTGAATACTTCTAAGAAAACACATATCATCACTATTTTATAAATTCATTGTACATATAATATTGATTGAGGGGATGGTAGCACAAATCAGATTAGGCTGCAGGTCTTCTTCTATTCCATATTTGTATGTCGGTGTTCATCGATGGAATTGGAGAAACCTTCCTCAAACGATGAAGAGGTATTTTTGAGGCCATCCTCTTCCTCCTCCAAGTCTGATTCTGTGGAGGCATTCTTAGGTGATGGTTGAAATTTAGGGGCTTATCTGTCACTATTAGGGTGAGAGAATAAAATAGCAGAGTCATTATCATCACTTTCTATATGATTCATCATAGAGATAAGCCCGAGATGATTTAATTTTACACAGTTATTGAGGACAAGAGGGTCTTGGAACTTTGCGATTAGATCTACTACCTCAACCATATTTATGGGTAGAACATAGTTGTTGTTGAGCGTACTCTTGGGGTTCATCGGGGTGGTACCCAAGCCATTTGGAGATGCAACATATATATCATCATCCACCTTTGGTTTCTTTCCTCACATCTTCTAGAAATCTTCATCAGTATATTTTCATCTATTAGTCTCGAAGTGGTTGTTTTCACTATATAGTATATTGAACATTCCATCAATTGGGTGTCATGACCCATCCTCGGGGCCCGTTCCATGACTACCCCAATCCTGTCTTCCATAGGCCAAAGGCTGGCGACTAGCACCAAATGCATATATCCCAATAAAAGGGCAGGCATTGACTTTATATAAGAAAACAAACACCACAGAGCACGCAATCTCAAGTAAACACTAAGTAAACTGAGTACAAAAGTAAGTGTTGGAAAGTAAACGGGCCAGTATACAAACCCAACTGAAAGTGAAGTACAAATGAAAAGTAAAGTACAATAGCTGAAAGATAAAGCAGCAACCACCAAGTCGTCCTCCGGAAAATCCCACCTGATGGGTGAGTACAGATGGTCTCATCGGATCCTCGGGTCCGGCCATCCTCTCTGTGTACGTCCTGCCTGATAGTCCACCTCCAGGTACCGTCCTGCTCCACATGATTCTGCCATGATCAACGCTGTCCGTCGTCTGCAACCAACACAACGTAGTGCGGGCATAACCTGTGCAGGGGTGAGTATACAATACTCAGAAGGGACCCCGAGACCCCCGAAGGTCTCTCAAAATCCACAAAGGATATTCCAAAAAGGAAGGATACAAACACGAAGTATAAACCAACCCTACTTAGGTATATGCCCATACATATACCCAAGTCATCAATTCCAGCTCGGCTACAACACACGAGCCCATGTACAACCCATTCCACAAAGGAAATCATATCCTAATCCACACAGGAATGCAAAACCCAATCTACACAGGATAACAATTCAATAATATCGACGATAATGATTGAAAGTCAAGACTCATCTCACACAGATATACTACTTCTGAAGAGGAGTGGAGATGATTAGATGTAGCCTCTGAATCATCTCCTCTGTCGAACCCACGTAGGATCCAAGTACAGAAGTCGCCGCTGCCAGACCCACGTAGGATCCAAGTACAATAACCTTCACCGCCGAACCCACGTAGGATCTAAGTACAGTCATCATCACTACCGAACCTACGTAGGATCCAAGTACAGTCGTCATCTCTGCCGAACCCATGTAGGATCCATGTACAGTCTTCCTCGCTACCGAACCCACGTAGGATCCAAGTACAGTCACCATCGTCGTCGCAGTCGCAGCCAGCTCTAGGGTTCCCGCACACAGCACACTCGATTCAAGGAGGGTACGCTCCACGAGCCAAGGGGTTGATACATCAACTGTCCCGAAGTCGAGAGTTGATGTATCACAAAGTTCTATCTCGTCAATAGGAACTCAAGGCGACAGACGACGTGTCAATCGGACGCCCGGTCTGAGAGTTATTAACTATTTTGTCCCAGGGGCCCGGTTGGTTTTTAAGCTAAAACTGACCCAACCATACTCCATCTATGTCCAAACCTCAAGCGGAGTAATCCAAAAGAACCGTCTCACTAAGAAGAATCCAATGAAGTCGACAACACATCAATCGGACGTCCGGAGCTCAAGTTATAAGCGTTTCTGCTCAAAGGGTCCGGTTGGTTTCGTGTTCGAACCAACCCGGCCGTACCAAAATTTCATCAAAAACTTGAGTGTAATATACCTAAATGCCAGTCTCGTTCCAAAGATCCCAACACAACTGACGTTGCGTCGATCAGAGGTCTGTAGCCAAATATATGGGCGTTTGAACGAAATCGCCTGAAAATAGGGGGTTTGGGCCCGGTTCGACCCGGCCCAATACCCCCATGGGTCACCCCGATCTGGGTCGACCCAGTGGGGCGCGACCCGGCACAAGCGGCCCGGACCGGCGCGGGCGGCCCATCCCGGCGTGGGGGGTCCGGCCCAGCGCGGGAGGAGCCCGGCTCGTGGCTGAGCGGGATGCGAGGGGGGGGGGGACCCCCCTTGTTTTGAAACGGATCCCCCCTCTCGGTGGGGCCCACCATTGCCTACTGGCCGGGGTTTGTAACCCCCGGTCTTCCTGAAAACGTCCTGTCGTAATGGCCGGCTGGTGAGCTACCGCCGGTGCCCCTGCAGGTCCCGCCTCTTGGTGTGCCGGCAGTTGGCCGAGCCCGGCCGCCTCCTGCCAAAACGCTGCGGCCTAATGCGACGACATCTGTCCGGCCGGCGTGGCGCGATGGCACCACAGTCCGCTCTGGCCACAGCCCCTCGGTGCTCCGGGGCGGCGCAACTACACCACGCCCCTCCGCCGCCGCCCGCTCTTGGACGCGGCCTCCTTCGTCCTCTCCGACACGGCGTGATGGCGCCGCGCTCCACCGCCGCGGCCCGCTCTGGCCGCGGTATTTTTCGTTCCCGCGTGGTGCAACGGCACCGTGCCGTCTTCACCCCAATCACCTTTGTTAATAAACAAGAGATGAGGAGGAGAATCGGTCATGTTTGTGCGGTCCAATTTCCTCCCGTTACGTTGGTATCAATTGGCAAAATTAAACGAGATACGTCAACGTTAATTCAAAGCACAATCTTAATTCACCAATAATGAATTTAACCCCTACCGAAATTCAAGAAGGTTGATCACTTGACGGAGTATGGAGATGATTTCGTTGTTCTGTTGACATTGCCATGGAAAGACGGCATCACTTCGTCAACGTCGAGAAGAAAGAAGCCAAGGTTGGAACCAGAATTCTTCGCGTTCTTCGATGAGGAAGATGAAGTTCTTCCAGAGAAAAGAGATCTCTCCCCCAATGTCTCCACACAACAATCCTCAAATCCCCAAATAAAATAAGACTTACTCTTATTTTATTATAACATGCCAAGAATTTCAATTTTAAATTCAAACACATAACTCACTTAATTGATTAAGTGAGTTGGCATGATTGAAGAGGAGAGAGGGGAGAGTTACAAATTAATGGGGAGTTGCCAACATTAAGAGGGGTTATAGGAGTTAAAGTAATTTTAAGGGGTGGGGATCATGTAGGAACCACCTCAAAAATATCCTAACAAGAGGATTTAGGATCTAGTGGGTCCCACCCCAACTCCCATACAAAGTATAAAACCACTTAGGTTAGAAGTAAAATTTGTTCCACAAATTTTATTTACTTCACATTTAATCCTTAATTTTTAACAACTCCTCCCGAGAAAAAGCACCTCTAGAAAAGATCTTCTTATGAAAATACCACTACTGCGGTTTCATCGGTGCCCTCATATTTCGATTCCGAGCACCGGTTCAATTGATAGAAAAACCCGCTCGTTCGTTCACTGAACGTACCCAAGATAAACTTCGGAAGATGATTCCGGGCACACTGGGCCTCGAAATCAGGTGCCATCAGAAACTGCGCACTCATAAAATCCCAAAGAAATTATTAAAAAAATTTCCTTGAAATTTATAGGTCTTTAAATTACTCCCACCTCAGGGATTTACGTCCCCTCAATGATACATCACAAAACTAGGGAAACAAATGAGGGTACTGAGCACACATCTGAGCCACCCTCTCCCATGTGCTCTCCTAGAGGATCCCGTGATGACACTTGATGTGCACTAGAGAAATCGACAGTCCACGTAGGACCTGCTCCTGTAGATCCATGATCTTCACCGGGACATCTACAAAAGTCGACCCGTCATTGATATCCAGCTCCCCGTGATGAATGATATGCGTCGTGTCATGCACGTATCTCCTCAGCTGAGATACATGGAAGACGTCATGCACCCAGTGCAACTGAGGTGGAAGAGCCAGGAGATAAGCCACATCGCCTATCCTGCTGAAAACCTGGAATAGTCCGATGAAGTGTGGAGATAACTTTCCACCGTAACCAAATCTCCATAATCCACACCGAGGTAAGACCCGTATGAAAATGTGGTCTTCATCCTCAAACCCTAGTGGCCTCCGCCTCCTATAAGAATAGGACTTCTGTCGGCTCTGATCAGTCCTCATCCGCTTCTGGATGATCTGTACCTTCTCCGTCATGGCCTGGACCATCTTTGGTCCTACAAGTGATGACTCCCCAGGGTATGTCTAGCACAAAGGTGATCTGCATGGTCGGTCGTACAATGCCTCGTATGGTGCCATCCCGATGGTGGAGTGGTAGCTGTTGTTGTACGCAAACTCCACCAAGCGTAGGTGATCCTCCCAACTGCGACCAAAGTCAAGAACACATGCACGGAGCTTGTCCTTGAGAGTCTGAATGGTCCTCTCCGCATGACCATCCTTCTGAGGTTGAAAGGCGGTGCTCAGGCGTAGCTGTGTCCCAAATTCCTCCTGCAACCCATACGAGATCTGGGATGTAAAGCGAGCATCTCGATCAGAGACGATAGATGATGGTACACCATGAAGCCGTACGATCTCCGGAATGTAGAGACGTACCAAGATCTCCACTGAGCCCTGCACTCGGATAGGTAGAAAGTGGGCCGACTTGGTGAGTCGGTCGAAAATCACCCAAATGGAGTCATGACCTCTAGAAGTACGTGGAAGCCCGGTCCCGAAATCCATAAATATCCAATACCACTTCCACTCCGGGACCTCCAAAGGTTGTACCAAGCCTCCTGGTACCTGGTTCTCTGCCTTCACCTGCTGGCAGGTGAGGCATCATGAAACGAAATCTGCCACAACCTTCTTCATACCCGGCCTCCAGTGTTGTCATCTGAGATCCTTGTACATCTTCACCACTCCTGGATGTACTGGTAAAGGGGAAGTGTGAATCTCTCTCCGCAACTTCTCATGTAATGCAAATGGTTCCATGGTACGTCCTCTAAAAAGGACGATGTGCTCTCCTCCTACAGATAATCCATCAGGTTCCCTTAATGAGGATATATGTGAGCGTCGCGTCTCATAGCCAAAATCCCCATGTTGGGCCTCTCTGACCCGCTGAAGTAGTGGAGGAGTGACTGTGAGCGACTGTAGAAAGGCTGCCCCATCTCTATCCGTGAAGGATATCTGCAACATGGCTAGCTGCTCTGTCGCCTATCCAAATAGCTGAATGCTCATCCTCCTGGTGAGATCATCGGCTACTAAGTTCCCCTTACCAAGAGTATAAACTATCTCAAATTCATAGTTTTGAAGGAACTCGAGACATCGCCGATGTCTGAGGTTTAGGTCCTTCTGCGAGAAGATGTACCTGAGACTCTGGTTTTCATAAAAGACTGTAAAGCACTCGCCCATCAGATAGTGCCGCCACATCATCAAAGAGAAGACCACTGCTGCTAAAAACAGGTCATGGGTAGCATAGTGTTTCTCATGCTACCTTAACTGTTGTGATCCATAGGCGATCACTAACTGCTCCTGCATCAGGACACACCCGAGTTCGGTCCCTGATGTATCGCAGTAGACTACGTACACTAGTCCCTCCTCCGGCAGCCTCAACATGGGTGCACTAGTCAATCTCTGCCTCAGATCCTGGAATCTCTGCTGACATCTATCCGACCACATGAAGGGTTTTCCCCTTCTTCATCAAAGCAGAAAGTGGTTCTAAAACTCTAGAGAAGTCTGGCACAAACCTCCGATAGTACCCAGCCAGACCCAGGAAACTCCGCACCTCCGTCACGCTCCTCGGTGGCTCCCAAGCTAGCACTGCCATGATCTTCATAGGATCCACCCAAACTTGCACCTCAGAGATGAAGTGTCCCAATAAGTGGACCTATCGAATCCATAACTGACACTTCAAGAGCTTACCATAAAGCTGGTACCCTCATAGTGTATCTAGTACAACCCGCAAGTGGTATGTGTGCTCCTTCTCAGTAGTCGAGTAAATAAATATGTTGTCGATGAAGACTACAAAAAATAGATCCAGGTAAGGCTGAAAGATCTAGTTCATGAGACTCATGAACACTTATGGAGCATTGGTTAGGCCAAAAGGCATAACCAAGAACTCGTAGTGGCCATACTGACCCCTGAAAGCCATCTTCTGCACCTCCCCATCTCGAACTCTGAGTTGATGATAGCCTGACCCGAGGTATATCTTAGAGAACTTCCGTGCTCCCTTGATATGATCGAAGAGGTAGTCAATCCTCGGAAGTGGATACTTGTTCTTCAGAGTCACCTGATTCAGCTGATGGTAATCGACACATAGTCGCAAGCTCCTGTCCGCCTTCTTGGCGAACAAAATTGGGGAAGCCCCGGGTGAGACACTGGGCTGAATGAATCCATGGCCCTGCAAGTACTCTAGCTATACCAGTAGCTCACGAAGTTCAGTAGGAGCCATCTGATATGCTAGTGTAGATATCGGTATTGTTTCGGGGTATAGTACATTATATAAGTCTACCTCTCTACGAGGAGGTAGTCCTGGAATGTCTTCAGGAAAAACGTCTGCATACTGATCCACCACGACAGGAACACTCAGAGTCCACTTGTCAACTACTCCTAGGATGAGACTAGCCAACTGATGAGTGATCAGCTGTCCTCTCCTCTGCGTGAGTCCATCCTACACTGCAAAGGCTCCCTCATCACCGATGACGGTGAACCTGCTCCCATCTGCGCGGAAACACCGCACCTTGCGCCTAATACCGTCGATCTAAGCATAGACCATAGATAACCAATCCATGCCCAATATGACGTCATAAGGCCTCAAAGCCACTAAAATAAGATCCCAACTGAAGATCTCGACTCCTAGAGTATGCTCACACTGCCGACACCGGTGTGTAATCGTCGAGTCTGCTCCCGTAGGAGTCACTAGCCGTAAGGATCCAGCCAACGGCTCCATCAGAATATCCGAGCTCCTAATAAGGGAAGAGGTAATGAAATATTGACTCGCTCCTCTTTCTATAAGAACTGCCGCAAGGGTGGAGTAGAGAAAGATAGTACCTCGAATCATCTCAAGTGTGCCATGGTCGTAGGCCTCCACTCCCTGAAGCTGAGCCTACCACTGTCCGCCAGCTCCCTGTGGTCGGGGTGGACCTCCTGGTGGTGGTGGTAGACCCCCGAAGCATCCTCCACCACCTACTGCTTGACCAACTCCTCTACCTCGTCCACCTACTCCCTATGGACTGCCATGACCGAACCTCTGCCTCTGCCTAGGTGGTCCCTCAACTCTTTGCTTCTCCTATACATGGCGGGTGGGGTAGTCACGATCCATGTGGCCCTGCCCGCCGCATGCATAGCACTGTCTGCCACTCGTATGATTGGCTCTCCTGCGTGTGCCCCACACCTCCGAACCAGTATCCTAAGGTCGTCCATCTGATGGTCTGGTCCACTTGGACCCCTGTGACATCAGTCGACTGCCAGCTGTAGAATAATACGCTACGTGTTATCCTGCGGTAGGGCTCGCTACTGGTATAGGCTCAACAAGAAAGCTCTCCACAAGAAGGGCTCGCTCCAGTACTCCTGCCTGTGTCAGAATAATGAGGGAGATCATCGAAGCCCTGATCTAATGCCTCAGTCCCTAGTCGATGGTCTGGGCCAAGAAAAATGGGTCCCGAACTATGTCCGTGGAGTAGCACGAGAGGTCGGTAAATCTCGCCAAGTACTGGGCTACTGTCATGCTGCCCTACTGTAGCTGTAGTAGCTCATGAATGTGCACCGTACGGAGGGTGTCTGGAATGAACTCCGAGCGGAAGTGGTTATCGAAGTCCCTCCAAAGAAGTGATGCCTCGTCGTGCACCTGGAGCATCAGGCTCCACCATCTACCTGCTGCTGCATGCAGAAGACTCGCCGGAAGGATCACCATAAGATATGCTGGTGTCCCTACCAATTTGAAGATTCTAACTATAGCCTCCAACCAATCCTCAGCTTCCTGAGGGTCCGTCAACCCGCGGATCCTGGGCGGTCTCTGACGCTGAAAATCGTGCAGTGCACTCAGGGGACGTGTACTCTCAGCTGCTGGGGCTGGTGGCATCGGTGGCTCGGCGGGTTGAGGTACTGCCGATGCCTCCGCTGTAATGGGGCCCTGCACCGAGGCCTCGTCACTCGGTGGGTTATTGTCTCACACAAATATCAAAACCCTAGATGGCTGACGTCATGGGGCTATCCAAAAAAGATACAGGTGCGCCACGGTTAATACAGTATACCTGGTGAGCTGACAAAAAGTAATCACAAATAAAACTTTGAAACACACATGCAATCAATGTTTTCGTGCACTGAGTTAGAAATCATAAGTCAGGATCCCGATGTATGGATACGTCAGCCACCACACCAAAAGTGGACTCCTTGAACTGATAACCACACTCAATACCCTAAACACTATTACTTCATATAGAAGAAATTATCAGAGTCCTGAGATATGCGGTAGGACCGACTGCTTTGATACCAATTTTTCACGACCCATCCTCAGGGCCCATGCCGTGACTACCCCAAGCCAACATTCCATAGGCCAGGGGCTGGCGACTAGAACCAAAGGCGTATATCCCAATAAAAAGGAAGGCATTTCCTTTATATAAGAAAACAAACACCACAGAGCACGCAAGCTGAAGTAAACACTATGTAAACTGAGTACAAAAGTAAGTGCTGGAAAGTAAACGGGCCAGTATACAAACCCAACTGAAAGTGCGGTACAACTGAAAAGTAAATTACAACAGCTGAAAGATAAAGCAGAAACCACCAATTCATCCTCCAGAAACTCCCACCTGAAGGGTGAATACATATGGTCTCGTCGGCTCCTCGGGTCTAGCCGTCCGCTCCGTGTACGTCCTGCCTGATAGTTCACCTCCGGGTATCGTCCCGCTCTACAAGCTTCAACCACAATCAACTCTATCCTTCATCTGCAACCAACACAACATAGTGAGGGCATAGCCTGTGCAGGGGTGAGTATATGATACTCAGTAGGGACCCCGAGACCCCCGAAGGTCTCCCAGAATCCACAAAGGATATTCCACAAACGAAGGATGCAAACAAGAAGTATCAACCCACTCTACTTAGGTATATTCCCATACATATAACTAAGTCATCATTTCCAGCTCGGCTCCAACACACGAGCCCAAGTACAGCCCAGTCCAAACTGGAAAGCATAACCCAATCCACACAGGAAAACACAACCCAATCCACACAGGATAGCAAGTCAATCATATCGAAGAGATTGATTGAAAGTGAAGACTCAACTCATACAGGTATAATAATTACGAAGAGGAGTGGAAATGATTATATGTAGCCTATGAAACATCTCCTCTGCCAAACCCACATTGTATCCAAGTACAGAAGTCGTTGTTGTCGGACCCACGTAGGATCCAAGTACAGTAACCATCGCTGCCGAACCCACGTAGGATCCTAGTACAGTCATCATCGCTGCTGAACCCACATAGGATCCATGTACAGTCTTCATCATTGCCGAAACCACATAGGATCTAAGTACAATCGTCCTCACTACCGAACCCACATAGGATCCAAGTACAGTCGCCTTCGTCGTCGCAGTCGGAGCCAGCTCTAGGGTTCCTGCACACAACATACTCGATTCCGGGAGGGTCCGCTCCACGTGCCAAGGTATTGATACATAAACTATCACGAAGTCTGGTGTTTATGTATCAAAATGTTCCATCTCATCAATAGGAACTCAACGTGACAGACGGAGAGTCAATCGGACGCATGTTCTGAGAGTTATTGAATTTTTCGTCCCAGGGGCCCTGTTGGTTTTTAAGCTAAAACCAACCCAACCATACTCCAAATGCATATCAACCTTGATCATAGTAAGCCAAAAGAACCATCTCACTATGAGGAATCCAATGAAGTCAACGAAACATCAATCAAAAGTCCGGAGCTCATGTTATAAGCGTTTCCGCTCAGAGGACCCAATTGGTTTCGTGTTCGAACCAACTCGGACATACACAAATTTATCCAAATCCTTAATTGCAATATACGGAAATGAGCGCCTCAATCCAAGGATCCCAACGAAACTAACGGTGCATCGATCGGAGGTTAGTATCCCAAGATATGGGTGTTTGAACAAAACTGCCTGAAATTAGGGGGTATGGGCCCGGTCCGACCCGGCCGAATACCCCCAAGGTCCGGGTCCGGCCCAGTTGGGCGTGGCCCGGCCCCACCAGCGCGGTCCGACCCAGCATTGGCGGCCCAGCCCAGCGTGGGTGTAGCTCGACTCATGGCCGAGCGGGACGCCAACGGGGGGGGGGGGGGGGGTGGCCCCCCATGTTTTGAAATGGCGGCCCCTCTTGGTGGGGCCCACCCTTGACTACTGGCTGGGGGTTGTAACCCCTGGCCTTCCCAAAAACGGTCGGCAGTAATGTCCGGTAGGTGAGATGCCACGGGACCCCCCGCTGGTCCCGCCCCTCCGCCGCGGCCCGCTCAGGCCGCGACCCCTCGGTGCTCTGGCGCGGCGCGATGTCACTGCTCTCCTCCACCGCGGCCCGCTCTTGGCCACGACCTCCTTCGGCCTCTCCGACACGGCGCGATGGCACCACACTCCACCGCTGCGGCCCGCTCCGGCCGTGGTCTTCATCGTTCCCGCGCGGTGTGACGACACTGCGTCGTCTTCACCTCAAAGACCATTGTTAATAAACAAGAGACGGGGAAGAGATTCGGCCGTGTTTGTGCTGTATGATTTCCTCCCGTTACGTTGGTAACAATTGGAAAAATTAAACGAGATACCAAACGTTAATTAAAAACACAATCTTAATTCACCAATAATGAATTTAACCCCTACCTCAATTCAAGAAGTTTGATCACTTGATGGAGGATGGAGATACTTTAGTTGTTCCATTGACGTTTCCGCAGAAATACGGCATCGCTTCATCAACGTCGAGAAGAAAGAAGCCAAGGTTGGCATCAGCGTTCTTGTATTTCTTCAATGAGGAATATGATGTTCTTCCATAGAAAAGAGCTCTCTTCCCCAATGTCTCCACACAACAATCCTCAAACCCCAAAATAAAATAAGACTTACTCTTATATTATTTTAACATGCAAAGCATTTAAATTTTAAAATTCAAACACGTAACTCACTTAATTGATTAAGTGAGTTGGCATGATTGAAGAGGAGAGAGGGGAGAGTTACAAATTAATGGGGAGTTGCCAACATTAAGAGGGGTTATAGGAGTTAAAGGAATTTGAAGGGGTGGGGATCATGTAGGACCAACCTAAAAAATATCCTAACAAGAGGATTTAGGATCTAGTGGGTCCCACCCCAACTCCCATAATTAGGATAAAACCACTTAGGTTCGAAGTAAAATTTGTTCCACAAATTTTATTTACATCACATTTAATCCTTAATTGTTAACAACTCCTCCCGAGAAAACGCACCTCTGGAAAAGGTCCTCCTAAGAAAATACCGCGGCTGTGGTTTCATCGGTGCCCTCATATTTTGATTCTGAGCCCCGGTTCAAAAGATATAAAAACCCTCTCATTCATTCACTAAACGTACCTGAGCTAAACTTCAGAAAATGATACCGGGCACATCGGTCCTTGGAATCAGGTGCTGTCAGAAACTACGTACTCGTAAAATCCCAATGAAATTAAGAAAAAAAATTACTTGAATTGTATGGGTCTTGACATAGGGTAAATCCGATAATGAAGGAATTTTTATGGTACTGCTAATTGGCTATGGACTTAGGGCCTTTTAAGTAGGACACTATATGAAGTGTCTAACTTAATAAACATGAACTCAACATTCGATGTGCTTTCCTCAAATAAGCCTTAAATTTTTATCTCATTGAGGGGCTTTTTCTCACAAATATCATACCCTTGAATGGTTATCCAGTTGGGAGATAAGTCTACATTCCCATATCCCAAAATCAGAGAGTTTTCACTAAGATGATATTGGTCCCATATCCATTATCCAACATAAACCATTCTATATTTATATTATTGATTCATCATTAAACATATAGGGGAAGGATTATACCCTGGATGGCCTCTTCCTAATCATGAAAAATGAATGATTCGACGACATAGCATTCTGAGGACCTGGTCTCTACTCGATTGACCTCTACTGTAGTGAAATCTATCTCATGCTCTTGTGGGCTCTCTAGTCCAGAAACAAGTTTCTCTCTATGTTCTTTTGAATGATAAAGTGCATTGAGAATTGAGAGCATGGATGTGAAAATAGACAACTATTTCAGAATGTTGTACTTTTGTGCCAATGGTCAGCACTTCTCAATATAAGGGTACCCTTGGTCATGTGGATTAGGAGCTGGGGCATCCATGGTGGATGGTCATAGTGATTGTGTAGAGGTAATGGTAGAATCTTCTACTGGCAGTGCTGACAATGCTGGTCTTCTCCTTTGTCTGGGTTGATCTGATGATCGATCCCATGCTATGCGATCATGAAATACAATTTGGTGTGAATGGTCAGTGGAGGTTTATGGAACACATCCATGCCTCTTTGTATCATTATATAGAATTTGACCATGGGTCTCTGCTGCATATATGTCCTCCATGGGGATATGACCTGATTATTAGGTTCGACTATGCCTTTGTTATCCCATGTATCATCGTTCTGGAGCACGCGACGTCACATTCTCTGGTTTTGTGTGGAAAATTCATATTTTATGTTATACCCATCATCATATAAGAGATATGAAAAGTTTATCACATTTATAGAACTAAATATGATATCTTCATACGATAATAATTCTTTTTGTTGGCATGGTTTTTGTGTTGCATATATTACAGGGAAGAAATATATAACATTTAGAGCTTGCTTTTGAGAAAAATACAACTCTTACTCTCCTATTTCTTCCCACTTCCAGTTTTCACACCCACCATTGGTTGGTATATCTGATGCCTCATTCTTAGGTGGTGGATATTTTTTAGGTTTTTTGTAGCTGTGATTTTGGGTTGTGTGAGCTAATAAATTGTCTTTCAAGTCTTCTAGTTGTTGAATTTTTGTGCATGCTTGGCCAAAAATTTCTTCCAACCTTCTTCATATTATGACCAGATAATGGTTATGCATTCCACCTATTATGGGGAGTTTTCCAAAATCACTTATCCCTAATCAACCATTCATTGAAGGACATCATTGAAGATGATGTAGTCTTGGTTACTATAACCTGGAATTATATTTAAAGGGAAGAAGTTATGATGGTCAGTGGGGATTCCCTCATTAGGATTTATTGGATGTGGAAGCTTCAAAAATTTATTTTCTATGGTGTCCCAGAAATTGCAGGGGGCTTGTTCATCATAGAAGGATAATACATTATTCACATGTTCCTCAAATCCTGAGAGACCCTAATTTCTTTGTGCTTCTGGTCTAGAGAAATTATTTGGTTATTATCACTTGATAGGATGTGTTGGGTGTTTTAGAGCCTACCTAGGTGCTCATATGGGAACTAATGCTAGCTTGAGGGTGATAGGTGTATCTTCTTCTCTACCTAGACATTCCCCTATTCAATGTGAATGAGTTTGAAGTTGGACCGTGTCTACTGAATAGATTCTTCAAGATGTATACTCCATTTCCGCAAACTCTCGAAACACACTGGGATACTTCATGGGATTATAGGTGTCTACAACTCGTACTAGGGATTTTCGGCATTGAGTTCTTGAAGTTTCTCTTATAAGAGGGGTATGTAGAGAGAATATGTTCAACCTTTCCACCATGCCATGACATCAAACACCCTATGATTCTCATGTTTCTTACAGTTCATTAGGTAAAACATTATTGTATTCCTTAATGTGGAGCTGAACTATTAAAGGAATTGATGATGAAGTTCTTCCCATGCTACAAAAGATCCTGATGGTAGGAAGATGTACAAAACAGAGGTTGGCCCTATTAATGTTTGGGCAAAAAACATTGCTTTGTTACTAACTATTGATCATGGGGGCCCATCAACTACTCACATTGGAATAAAAAGTGTGTGAGATAATGTCTAGGGTTTTATGAACCATCAATGGTAGGTAAGGTAGGATTTCCAATGTTTGGTGGAGGTGGAGTTTCATCCACCCATTTAGGATATGGTTTCCTCTCAGGCTTCAAGGGTGCATTTCTCCCTTCTATGGATTCCATTAGAGTATCTAGGGACTTGATGATGTTAAGTAACTCTATGAGAACTATTTTTGGATTTTCATCCAATACATTTGGAGCAAGTGGGGGCCAATGAGGTGGTACCTCTTTAATCTAATACTGATTATTTATTTTTTCTATGAACTAATGGTTTCCTTGAGGAGGGTGAGGTGGTCGCTACAATATAGGAAAGTAACAATCATTTTTGACATATTATTTTATGTTGACTGGATATCATGATCTAGAACTGATATGATGTTAGAAAACAATGTTACTGGAATATAAGATATGAGATGGAGAATATTCATCTCTTCCTAAAGATTATACCCAGTGGTAATATCACCTAGATTATCTCTTCATTGAGTTATTTAAGAGTTTTTATATCACTCTCATATTGCGACAAATGTTCCTCTAGGGAAGGAACTTCAATTCTCCTGGTTGGTGATCAGGATGTAGTTTCACCTTTCCCCTTGACAATATTCTGTTGTGGGAGTGGAAACTCATTATTTGAAGATGTCATATTTCGGATCCTTGTTTGGTTCTGAGTGTGGGAAACAGCATTTTGTGCATTCAAATCAGCTTCCTCTTAGTATAGATTATCCATGTTGTGGCCCTCAATACTTGTGTCTTGATCAATTTCTAACATGTTTATAGTGCCAAAATTCACATAGGCATATTGATCAATGGTGTTAATGAAATTAAATTCAATAAAATAGGATAATAATGAACAATGATCATTAGGGATTTTATTTAAACCCTTTTCAAAATTGTTCTGTTTTGGTTTGAAACCACAGTGGGGTCTGATCACCGTTTTCATATGTTTCTCCTATCTTGTCTTGTGAACAATGAATTTAAGGGAGTTATTGTTTGTGGTTTTCATAGGGGCCCTGACTGGAAGAGGTTTTTCTCAGGATGAGAGGTATTGGCGGGACATTGAAAATTTAAATCCCATTATAGAGAAGACAAATTCTCTCTATGGTGAGGATGATGATGATGAAAATTCCCCCGACCATGGGGGTGGGGGTTAATTGCAGCTGTAATTGGAACTGATTGGTCTTATTATTGAGGATACAATGATTATTGTTGGGTACATGATGATCTCATTATGGGAATGATGATATAAATGCCCATATCCCACTAGGATGGGGGTGATCTGGAATCACCAATTATTCATCAAGGACCCTCTTATGGGATGATGATCCCAGGGATGCTGATTGAGATATAAATTCCCCCATATCAATGTATTGGGATTCAATCATAGCTATTGGGGATATGACCATAATTCATTTAGGAATTAATGATTCTAGGGGTGGAGGCTATGGTAGATATTCTCCTGGACCATGGTGTTGGGTATGCTTCTGGATAACTACTATAGAATATACTATTGAAGCCTATTTGAATCGTCATAGTTGTGATCATGTGTGTTATGGGTGTGATAGCAACCCATGATGAGACCCACTCTTCATGGTATGTTTAAGGGGTGGTCAAAACATCATTCTACATCTTTGAAATGAATTACTATTGGTAATTAGGATCCATTTTTAAGTCCTTTGGGATATCATATCCCAAAGATTGTAATATCCGGGCATCTCTGAACTGGGTGCATTCTGTTGTTGTGACTAACTGACATGACTGTTACAGGGCCCCCTAATTTATCCTAAGGCTATAATATTACAGGATGCTAAATACCAAGGGTTTTATTATTCCAAGGGTGTGACAATGTTTAACACTCAATACTATCCACATATTTGAATACATATACATGAAGTAGATTTAGAGATCAGCTGCCAATGCATCAAGATGCAATGATATAAAGCATGTTGTAGAGTTTCACTATGCTTCTTGGGTTTTGAGACCCAAGCCATGGAGATTACAACCATGTATAGCTAACAACAGAGTATTTTTATTTCCAAAAGGTGACATTTGTATCATGGATAAGGGAGATGTCGATCCTTCAATCATTGATTAGTAACCCACATATTCTAAGACAAATAAATCATGAACTCATTTTCTATCTCATTTAGGGTCTCATAGTTAGAAGTATTAAGGGGCCATAACATGACGAGGATCTTTTTTATGACTGACTCTCTCTGTATATCAATTTCTTCCTCCTTCTCATCAAAATCACATGCCAATATTTGTTCATACCATAGAATGTGGCTTTAATGGTTTTATTCTTACAGGAGTGGAGTGTTTCTGGAGGTTGATGGGGATCCATATGTAGTTAACCCCAATGTTTTCAGCACCACTCAATAATAAGGTGTTGGAGTTTTGAACACCTCTCTATATAGAGGTTTTTGTGAAAGGGGAGGATTTACTTCTATATGGAAGATATAACCGTGTGGAGGATGACCATAGTGGATTTCAGTGGTAGAGTCCATGTGATCCATCTTTACATTACCACAAGGCGGAGTATCATGGTAATCAATCTATTCTACTCCAGCTTCGATAGAAGAGTTTATGGACCCTTGTGGAGTTTAAAATGAGTCTCTAATGACATCACAAAAAATGACATTGAGGAGATTATGAATATGGATGATGTTCTACGTCATGGTTGGAATATGTCAACCTACATTTTGGAATTGTGTCTGGATATGAGCTTGATATGTAACAATTTTCAGAACTTATATATAATCGTCTGGTGCTGTGGGAATTTCCCCTCACTATAGAGAAGAAATTTGAATATTCAAGTAAATTCTATAATTGTTGATAGTAATATGGGAATGTCTTGAGGCATGTGAAATTCTCAATAGAAAATCTTTGGTCCAAATGGTAGTGTAAGCCCCATCACAATCCTTTGGTATATTCCACTAGTTTTTCATAGTAAGTGTATGGTCCTTTTTTGTTGTGTGTTAAACTCTCAACTTGTGTGTCCTAGTTATAATTAAAATATGAACCTAGTCCAAATATGAATTCCCCTCCAGAATATATGAGCGAACCTTAGGAATGGGAGAAGAAATACATGTGCCCTTCTATATTTACTTGGAATAATGTTGGAATAATTTTTCATTAGCAGAAGTATGAATATGCACATCGCTTCTAATATTTTCTTGAATATGCAGGGAATAATAACTGACAGGACTATAAGCATATCCCATGTAATGTTCCAATCCCACATAGTTAGAACTATCCATAATAGGGATATATGCCTCTTCCTGGGAATTTGGTGTATTCCACTTGAATTCTTCGATATGAATATGAACATGTCTCGAGGCTTGTAACTCTCACGTGGTGTGCGTCGGTTAGAACTGAGATATGAGCCTAATAATAGTCCTTTGGAATATGCCACCAAACGTTTTTGATAGTCATGATCCTCTATCCCAAGGAATATATTACTCTTTCAAGGTGAGACACATTTGGAAGGGGATTATAAGCCCGATCAGATGCCTCATACATTATCGGAATATGCTAAAAATCCTCATGTACAAGAGAAAGAGAGTAAATTTTCTTTGGTGCAACCACATTGTCATGATTATTGGAGTGGTAAGTTTCCATGGATGTAAGGATAATAGTATGTTCTTATCTATTTATCTTCTAAAGTGGCATGATTTGTCGGTGGAGTTCTTCAGATGTTTCTAAAATATATTGTCATTTTAAGAAGTTTGTG
Source organism: Viscum album (assembly GCA_963277665.1). Classification (NCBI taxonomy): domain Eukaryota; kingdom Viridiplantae; phylum Streptophyta; class Magnoliopsida; order Santalales; family Viscaceae; genus Viscum; species Viscum album. The sequence goes on from OY728127.1 coordinate 281,318,262, forward strand.
TTGGGATATAAGCCTACTCATTTTCCACATACATTATACACTTACAGATGTATTTGATTGATGCAAGGATATATACACTCTTTTTTTCTCATTGTTTCAGGATCGGGTTATAACAAATATGAAAAAGAGGGGGGGGGGGTGGTGAATAGTGCCTTTTAAAAATTCTTCATGAATCGTGATGATGATCGAGTCTATCCTTTTATATTTATCAAGTAATTTATATAGAAGAAAATAAACAGTTATGGAATGCAAGAATGTATAGTGGTTTGGGGAATATATGGCCCCTTTTCCACTCCACCAACACAATACTCCATGAGCATAGTGATTTTTACTATTTGGTCCTCTTATCAATAGACCATCCACAACTTAGTGGAGGAAATTAAAACCTTTACATGTTAAGGATAAAAAAAGATCATTCTAGTTCATACATAAAACCAAATACTCAACCTGGTATGAGAAGTTGATTACTCACAATAAAATAGACTATTTGTCTTGAAATACTTTATAGTTGATCTTTAAAGTTGCAATAGCACGCAAATAAAAGGTGATGGATCGTCATCTTCATATAGAATGATCTTTAGGTATAAGTAATTCTAAGGCGATCTGGTTGTAATAGATCTTGAAATGAATTTAGAAAATTCAACAATAGTAGATTCAAAATAGATAATCAATGTAGAGTCAATGAATCTTCAACATATTTCTTCTTCTTTAAAAAAGACAGCGTTTGTGGTTCCTTGTAACAACAGATCTATACATCTCAAATGACTTTGTAAAACTGTAGTTGTAAATAAATCAAAAGCCTGTAATATGATTTTTATATGATTCATCCTCTCTCTGTAATACAAAATATCACAGCTATATATATAATAACGATGAGCATTTTCCTTAAAAAATATAGTCCACAAATGTATCCTTTAGAATCACGATATTCAAAAGTTCGAACAAAAGATCATTCATAACTCCCTAGATTATTCAGCATGAAAATATCCTCTTAAATCAATCCATTAAATAAAAAATAAACGGATTTGAAATAGTCAAAGTCATGATTTTAAAATTGGGATTTTAATATAGCTTGAAATTATCCTAATATTCGACATAAATACCGTAGCTCAATAAAGCTGTAATTTAAATCTGTGATGCCAAACGTAGGGTTGAACTGCATAGCATTATTTATCTAAATGTAAGGTTCACAATGTAAGGTTCACAACGTAAGGTTGATATCCATTTTCAAACGTAAGGTTGGTCATCCATACTTTTCTCTTCAACTCTCAAACATATGGTATATAATTCATAATATTATCAGCTTCTAAACATAAGGTACATGTCCCATACTTTTTTGATACAATGTATGGTTGTCTACAAAAGTATGGTTGATGAAACATACATTTAAGGATAAAAAACGTTCCATTATAATGTAGGGTTCTTCTTCCATAATTTTCTGATAATGTATGGTTTCTTAACCATAATTTTCTGATAATGTATAGTTTCATAACCATACTTTTCTAATAACATATGGTTTCTTAACAATACTTTTCTAATATCCCATAGTGTAAATGACAGCTTCCATCCTTACACTACACTCCTCAATGTAGGGTATAGACAGTGTTTCAAAAACACGCTAAAGTGATTTCCAAACACTTAGTCATATATTCCATGCATATTAATTGCTTTAATATTATTACAAAATAGATAAATAAATATTATTATTTTCCTAAAATATACACAAGTAAAATCATTAGAATAAAAACATGGGTATTTGTGAACATTAAAATCATTGTAAAGAGATAGTGTATTGTTCTCAACAATATCCCCCGTTTTGATGATCACAACACCCATTAAATAACCAATGAAATTATCTTACACAATTAATTACATATAGTTTAGAAATTTTCAAAGATAAAAGAATTATTTAATTTTAACAAATATTATTTCATAATTTCTACAATTTCCCCCCCTTTATAAAGTAAAAATAATATATGCTCCTTTATAAATAATTAAAATAAAAAATTTTGTTTATTCAAAAGTTTCTCCTAAAAAATAATTTAAAAATTTCTCCCCTTATAAAGAAATGGTATCTTTTCTCCCACTGAGTAAAATATATATATATATAAAATTTTGTGTTTATCTATATTTCACTCCCTTTTTTATATAAAAAAGAATGAAAGAATAATGAGTATAACACTCTTTAATATAGAATTGTACATAAGTAAATGTTATAATAAACTATTTATCAACATTTGAAACTGGATTACTGGTATTCTAATATAGAAAATACAATACAACAATCTAATAACAGATAAACATGTGATGGAAATATATTTGATTGAAAATATAAGTACTAGTACAGAAATGAGAACATGAATCAAGGTTTGGTTAAAAAGATTTGGAAAAAAGGTTTCAATGCCTCGGAATGACTACCTTGAGCACTGAAATCTAAATTCATAACCATTTCATCATTCCATCGCCTAAATGGACTATGATATACCTTCCTTCTTGATTCATATGGATATCATCAATGAAATTGACTCAAAAAAAATTCATTTAAACTTTATTCCTTACCTATAAAATATTTTAGTTTCTATGTGAATCTGTTCAACATACCTCTAACCCATGGTTCATATGATGTAAGCTGGTCAACATGATGCTTTTGATTATCCAACAGAACTAATAATGGAACATTGTTACACTATATTTCCTGCAATCTGTCATTCATATTGCTCATTACTGCAGTAATGGCCTGGAATATTTTGATTAGATTAAGTGAAGTACCTGATGTACTTTCTTGATTGTTCCTGAATGTTGAAAACTATTGCTCCATGAGGATTTTGAATTCTACCTGATCTTATTTCAGTATAATCTCAAATTTCGGTTTTCCAACTTCAGCGATCGTTTCCTTCTTAAAGACATCCTCTTCCATTTCTGAAACTAAACTATCTTTCAAGTACTGAAACTTCTGTCTCTCATTTTCTAATGCTCTTCTCAAAGAATCAATTCAGGCATGAACATTATTAAATATTCGGATTAACTCCTCCACAATATCATTATCATAATTAGAGGTGCAGTGTGCTTGATTATCAGTCTGATCTTCCACTATATTTAACAAAACTAAATGTTGGGATTCAAAATCTGATTTCTCTTCGTCCTCTCTGTGTACGAGCTTCTCGAATGATTTTTCCTTCGAGTCCTTCCCTGACTGATCCACATAAAAATCCCCATTAATAATTTCTCTTTGAGTTTTAGAAAGGTTCTCTAGTTTATTTATATTAACTAGGTCTTGCTCTTCCTGAGCATATTCTTCATTGATTTCCTCGAGTACTAGATCCTCTATTATGTGTTCCTCTTGGTCTAATTCCTCTTGATCAATATCAATAGGATGTACAGTTTGAGAAGATTCAAGTCTAGCCACTTCAACTTCTCTAGGATTTTTAGCAATTTGAGGCATATTTTTTTCAACCTGAGGAGTCACCACAAATTGAGAAACTATTGGTTGTTCAATTTACTATACTGTATATTATATAATAAATCTATATCTTAGAAGTGGTTCTGTTGCATCATCATTTTCTTATGTATGCATCTCACTAGTTTGAGACTCTTGATGTCTTTTCCTTAGAAGTCCCTCTTGACCTTCCTCATCAGCAAGTGGTTCTACTACTTCAAATCTATGTCTTCTTGAAGGTTTTAAAACACATCTTACCCTTGAATCTTCCATGCATTCCATAGATTTTGCAGGTGGCACCCCCTGATCCGAGTCCCGGTCTTCCTCAACTCCAATAGGCATGAGCTTCCTTTTCACAATACTCTAAAAGAATCCAATCATCCTTAGAGTTACAACATTGAGAATATTTCTATGATGGCATCTTACTCTTGAATCTATTAATATTATCATATGATACATAAACAACATGTTTGAAATGAACCTTTCATAGGGATAGAAGTTCATTCTAGCCTCTGGTTGATAGTAGTAGTCTAGATAGTTTACCATATATCTCTGAAAATTCAACATGATTTTACTAATAAGAAAAAAATATGTACATGTTAGGAAACAAAATCTTATCCATCTATGAAATACTTGGTGCAATACCTATTTTCAAAACACAACAAGAATCTTCTAATCAAGTTCTAGATCCTTCACTAACATTTTTATTATACTTGTAGAACCAAACAAAAATTACACAATGGTCATTGACATAAGTTAATTATTTCCATTATTCTTTATGATTAAATGATATACTCACTCATGAGGGAAGTTTAATGTTCTAGCTATTTCAACAAATGAAATTGAAAAATAATGATCTTAAATTTTTGCAAATATGGTGTCCTCTGTATCTCCAAGACTGAACTGAACAGATTTAAAAAAGTGACAAAGATCTACCTCATATAGAAACTCTTTATTTTCTCTACAGAATGTATGATCGAGATTATGAAAGGACAAATCTTTCTTCAGCGTAAGATTGATATGGTACAACCATTCCAAATCAATCACTTTTCCTTGTACGATCTTCCTCCCAATAGAATGGTGACGTTTGGTATTATTGGGTTCTCCTGCATCGATTATCTGTGTCTTGGAAATTTATATTTCAAAGTTCTGAAGGCTCAAAGGTTTAGTGTTGTGAAGATTTAGTCAAAGGCATACGAAGGTGATAAAGGTTTTTGGTGTTTCGAATGGTTTTGAAAAAAAATGTACGAGTTTGGAATTTGAAACAGTTTCTGACATCCTTGATTCCCATGTCATTTACTTACATATTAATAATTAAATTATATTTATAAATTAAAACATACATGAAAAAAACAAATGAAATTTTAAATTATTCTTAAAACAAATAATTTAATTATTTAAAAAAGTGATGAAAAAAAGGAAAAGCAAATTTCATTTAAAATTTCATTTAAAATTAAATAAAAATATCTCCCCCATAATAAAATCAAACCTCACTGTGGGATGTGGTTTAGTAAAAATATTAGCTAATTTAATTTCAGTACTTACAAATTCTAAGAATATATCCTTTTTAAGAATATAATCTCTTAGAAAATGATGTCTAATATAACTATTCTTAGTTTTATAATGATTAATAGGGTTTTTTGAAATATTTATAGTAGTTTTATTATCACATAAAATAGGTGGGTTGTAATAATTTAGTCCAATTTCCATAAGAATGTTTTTCGTCTACAAAACATGTGCACAACAACTGCCTGCAGATACATATTCTGTCTTGGCTGTTGACAAGACAACTGAGTGTTGTTTCTTACTGGACCAAGAAACTAAAGATTTTCCTAAAATAGTTACATCTCCCTGAGGTGATTTTTTATCTAATCAGAAAATTCATAAGTCAACATCTGAATATGAATTTAAATTAAAATTAGAAGTATTTGGATAGTGAAGAGATTGAAAAAAATTTCCTTTTAAATATCAAAAAATTATTTTGACAACACATCAGTGAGATTCCTTGGGATTATATTGAAATGTCGCACAATGTCATATTGAATATATTATATATCACATGCAAGTAGTGTGATATAATAATCTACCAATCATACCTCTATATAACTTGTTGTCAACTGATTTTTCAGTTTCATCCAAATCCTGTTTTGTATTAGGACACATAGGAGTTGCATATGTCTTGAATTTTTCAAGCCCAAATTTCTTTTATAAACTAGTAATGTATTTTCTTTGATTTAAAACATTTTTAAAATCTTTTTAAAAAATTTTAAGTCCTAAAAAAATTTAAGTCTCCCATCATACTAATTTCAAATTATTTTTTCATTAAATTTAAAAACTCATGATAATGTTTTCTGTTTGTTAAACCAAAAATTACATCGTCAACATAAATTTGAACCAATAAAATATTATATTCAACAGTTTTCTTAAAAGATGATGGATATTCCATCCCAATAGTAAAATAATTTTTCAAAAGAAAAGAACTTAATATTTTATAACAAGATCTAGGTTCTTGTTTAAATCCATAAAGTGATTTGTTATGTTTATAAAAAAATATTGTTTTTGAAAATTTTAAGAACTAGTACTTTTATCAACACAAACTTCCTCCAATAAGTAACCATTTGAAAAGGTAGAGTTAACATCCATCTAAAATAATTTAATGTTATTATGATATGGATAGGCTAAAAGGATTCAAATACCTTCTAATCTAGGTACAGATGCAAATGTCTCATCATAATCTACACCTTCGTCCTAAATATATCCTTTATATACTAGTCTTTATTTATTTCTAGTTATTATTCCTTGATCATCTAGTTTATTTCTAAAGACCCATTTAGTTCCTATAACTCGATAGTTCTGAGGTCATTCAACTATGTTCCAAACTTAATTTCTACAGAACTAGTTTAGTTATTCTTTCATTTCTATCATCCAAAAATAATCATCTAAGTCTTCACCTAATGTCTTAGGATCTCATTGGTGTATAAAGGTATAGAATTCAACAAGATTTCCTACATTTATTCTAGTTTTTATTCTAGTGTATAGGTCTCCTATTACTGTTTATAAAGGGTGATTCTTTAGGGTTCTAGAATGTCTAGATATTACACGGTTAGGTTCTTCACTGTCATGTTCTTTTGAACTGGACTCAATTTCATTTAAAACATTTCCGAAATCATATTTTAATTTCTCAAGTCTCATGATATCATTAGAGTTATATTCATCAATTTAGTCTTTCTATTTCTCAAAGGGATCATATTCATCAAATTTCACATGTATTGATTCGTCACCAATCCTTGAATTTTTATTAAAAACTCTATAATATTTGGAAGTAGAATAATATCCTTAGAAAAGACTTTCATCAGATTTTGGAGTAAATTTACCATTATTTTCCTTGATGTTTAATGTGTAAACCTTGCATCTCGAAACATTAAAGTAATTTACTTTCAGTTTTATATTGTTCTAGAGTTCATAAGGTGTATTTTTAAAAATTTGGTCTGATTAAATCTCTATACATTATATCACAAGCTGTGCTTATAACATCTACCCAAAAATAGGTTGGAGGACTATATTCATTTAGCATAGTCCTAGACATTTCTTGAATAGTCTTATTTATTCTTTTAATAATTCCATTTTTTTGAGGTATTCTTGGTGAAGATAAGGTGTGTTTAATAACCATATTTGAGAAAAAGGAATTAAATTTAAGATTCTTAAATTCTCTACCATGATCACTTATTAATGAAATTATTTTGAACCATTTTTCATTTTGGAAAACATTGCAAAAAACATTCAAATATAGTAAAAGATTCGTTATTATATTTTATAAAATAAATACAAGTAAATCATGAATATTCATCAACTTAAACATATACATATAATTTATCTTCCAAAAATTATATTCATGAAGGTACAAAAAAATCCATATAGATTAGTTCTAGAGGATTTTATGTAGCAATTTTGCTAACAGATTTGAAGGATGATTTGTGCAGCTTTCCAAGTTGACTTGCGACAGAGAATCTATTACAATAAAATTTGTGACTATAATAATCTGGAACTAATTATTTCATAGATAAATTATGTAATGAATATATATTATATTGTCAATGTCTTCTATTCCAGATCCATGATTCATTTATCTTAGAAGTTAAGCAGTTTACTTTATGTTTACACAAGAAATTTAAGTCTAGGTTATAAAAATTATCCGTTCTGGGTTCTCTAAATTTAAGCAATTTATCCTTAAAAATAGAACAAAATTTGTTAAAAAATCAAAAAAATTACCATCATCCTATAGTTGAGAGATACTTATCAGGTTGTGCTTCAATTCTTGTACATAGAGTACTTTATTAATTGATATAGCTTCTGGATCTCCAATAAATCCAATGCCAATATTTTTACCTTTTCCATTATCACAAAATTTTACTAATCCTCCACCCTTTCGAGTTAATGTTTTAATGTTCGATGAATTCCCACTCATATGTCTGGAGTAGCCACTGTCCATATACTATATTTCAGTTTCACTTCTGTGACATGCTTCCTGCAATGACATTTGATCATAGGTTTGTTTTAGTTCTCATATTTGGTTTGGTCCAGTAGTGTTAGCCAGTAAAGACCTGGGAATCTAGATTTGCATTTTTTTCTATAATCAATAGAATCATATAAATGGAAATCAACAAAGTCTTTCTTAATCCCACTTATTTATGGTTTCCTTAAATAATAGTTTTGAGATATAGGACATTTTGTCCCACTGTAGATGAAAATTATACCTTTTCTACATGGAACCAAATAGTCCTTATAATGATTGGGGTTCTCTTCTTTAGTGCCTATTCCATATCTTCCCTTTTTAATCACATTATTTCCACAAATTTCAATTATATTATTTTCACATTTTTTAGAAACAAGAACTGCACTTTTTTATGTTTCTACTTCTATTTGCAGTGTTTTTAATATAGTTTTAGTATCAATATAGTTTGTGTCTAATGAGTTATATTTTTAAATTAACTCTTAATGTTGTTTTAGAAGAGTGTCTATTTCTCCTTAAATGGAATTGTGAATATTTTTCCGTTATTTATATTTCTAAAATAAGGAATCATATTTCTCTTCCAACATGTTATAGTAGGCTACACATGTATTATTTGAACAGTTAGAACTATAATCAGAATCAAATGAGTAGTGAGATTTTACCTCATCAGCTTCTTCCATAAAGCACATGTTTTCATTCAAATTGGATTCTTCTTTTTCTGTGGAAAAATTTGATGATCTGCTGGAGCCTTTCAAAACACTCCAAGTAGCTTTCATTGCAATTTTTTCTTTCTTCTCATAATCATTATATTGGAAAAAATTCTTTTTATTATTTCCTTTTGATTTAGGACAGTCTGGTCTAATGTGACCCATATTTTTGCATTCATTTCATCTGACTTCCCATGGTTTTTTTCATCCTTTTTGAACAATTTTCTGAATCCCTTCTTCTTTCCGTAGAATATGAGAATTTTCTGGCCAGTTGGGCCAATTCCACATCTGAATTAGATGAATCATTAATCTATGATTTCATTTTGATTTCATTCGTCATCATTCTACTCTTCTTTTGGGATTTTACTTTCAAAGTATTATTTTCTATCTTGATCAAGACTTTGAGTTAATTTTCATCATCTTGCATCTCAGCTTCATACATCATCAGAGATTCAATTAATTCTCTCATAGATAGATATTTTACTAGTTATGATTGTCTAATAATCGTTGATATCCCATTCCATCTAGGTGTTACTACAATATACTTTTAGTCATTAATCTACTTGTTTGATAAGATCTCCCAAGGCAGTGATGTTATTAACAATATATGTAAGTCTTCCATTCATTTGGGTGATTCTTTCTCCATCAAACATTCTGAATTTGTTTAATTTCAATTTAGTTGTGGCATAACTAATCCGTATGATGTTTTCACTTCCTTCATAAATAACTACAATTGTCTGGCACATTTCATAAGTATTCGGGCACTGAGATACTCTATTAAATTCATCTGATCCAATAACACAGTTGAAAACATTCATAGATTTCGAGTTTATGTTGTACTCTACTTTTGTATCAGCACTCCATGTTTCAGGTTTCTCTAGAATGACACAGGATGTTATAATTTTTTATTAAACTCTGTATGCAAATTTATTTAATTAAATGATCATCCTTTATTTCAATTGTCCATAATTTTCACCATTGAAGTTGGGAGCTTGAACCATTGACAAACCCTCTTGTGTATCGACAATTGTGGTCTGTATAATCCAAAAAATTTCATCTTGTTATAGATTTGAAAAAAGCTCATCATCTGATAAAAATTGTTGGATCGGGTTATACCAAATACCCACAAGAGAGGATGAATTTTTCCTTTTACAAATTCTTCATGAATCGTGATGATGACCGAGTCTATCCTTTTTTCTTTATCAGGTTTTTTATGCAGCGGAAGATAACTAGTTAATAAAAGAATGTATAGTGGTTTAGGGAAAAGTAGGCCCCTAGTAAACTCCACCACCCCCTACTCCTTGGGTATAGTTATTTTCACTATCTGGTCCTCTTATCAATAGGCCATCCAAAACTGAGTGCAGGCAGTTGACACCTTTACAATTTAAGGCTAAAAACTGAGCCTTCTGGTTTGTACACAGATCCGAATAAAAATAATTGTACAAGAAGCTGGTTACTAATAATAAAAAAGTCTATTTGTCATGAAATACATTCTTGTTGATCTTTATAGTTGAAACAAAACACAACGAACAGTTGATGGATCATCGTTCTCAGAAATAATGATCTTCAGGTAGAAGTAGTTCTGAGATGATCCAGTTGTAGTTAATCTTGTAATAAATTTATCAACATCAACAATAGTATATTCGAAATAATTAATCGATGTAAAATCAATGAATCATTAACGAATTTCTTTTTCTTTAGAAAATACAGAGTTTGTGGTTCCTTATAAAAATGGATCTAGAAATCTCGAATGACTCAATAAAACTGTAGTCATGAAGAACTGAAGATATTGTTATATACTTTCTTGATGATTCTCCCTCCCTTTGTAATACAAAATATCACAGATATATATTGAATAATGATGAGAATTTCCTTAAAAAATTAGATCCACATATGTCGCCTTTAGAATCGTGATATTCAAATGTTTGAATAACAGAGTAGTCGTAACTCCCATTAATATTTGGCATTAAAATTTTATCCTAAATCGATCCATTTAATCAAAAATGGATATCTTTGAATCAATAAAAAACATGATTTAAAATCAGGCTTTTAATTAGGGTTGAAATCAGCCTAATAATCTTCATAAAGACCATTTCTCAATAAAGTCGTAATTTAAATCTCTAACACCAAACATAGGGTTGAACTGCATAGCATTCTTTCCTTGAACATAAGGTTCACAATGTATGTTTGATCATCCATAATTTTCCCTTCAACTCCCAAACATATGGTATAGAATCCATACTTTAATTAGCTTTTAAACGCATGGTACATGATCCATACATTTTTTATATAATGTATGGTTTTTAAAAAAGTAATGTTGATGATCCATACTTTTTATAGACAAACATAACGTTCCATACAAACGTAGGGTTTTTCTTCTACAGTATTCTGATAATGTATGGTTACTTAACCATACTTTTCTGATAATGTATGGTTGCTTAACCATACTTTTCTGAAAACGTATGTCTTCTTAACCATACTTTTTTGATAACTTATGGTTGTTTAACCATACATTTTTGATATCCTTTATTGTAAATTATGGATTCTATCCATACAGTACACTCCTCAACATTGGGTATGAACAATTTTTCCTGAAGATGCTAAAATGATTTACGAACATGTAGAGCATTAACAGTGTTCCCAGAACATGCTAACACACTAAAATTTTTTCTGAAAACTTTGTCAAATATTCCCCATAGATTAAATTCCATAATATTATTCCGAAATAATGAAATAACGAATATTAATTTCCTAAAATATACTCAATGTAAAATAAATTGAATAAAAAATAACTGTATTTGTGAACATAAAAATCATCATAAAGTGATAGTGTAGTGTTCTAAAAATTTGTGTCATTTGGATATACTGATGGGATTCATGAATGGGGGTAAGGATATGTGCCTACCCATGCCTACTTTTGGAATATTCCCACAGACTTGTTCTGAGATTGAATTAATATTACCATGATTCCTTCTTCACGATAGGATATTCTAGCACACATCATCATCATGAGTGGGGATATGATCCCTCTTTTCTATATCCAACGTGTTCCTCCCCAGATGATCATTCCTTGCAAACAGTGCATGGGATTCGTAGTTGGTAGCATACCAGGTGGTACCCTCAGTAGGCGACCAGTCTATACCAGTGGGATGATGCTGGTGATGGTGGTAGATAGGTGAACTCCTCGTTAACACTTCAACTAGACACGAGTTTTATTGATTTTCCTGACACACTTTCATCCGAGACTGAAGGTGGAATTTGTCATGCTTCCAGGTATAAGATCTCGAAGTAGATGATTGTAGTGAAAATGGATACTATCTTAGTAGTAAATTTTCTTGAGAGATGCAAACTCACCAGTTTCCATGCTTAGAGAACTTCACAGGTATCTTCCATGGTCAATAATTTTCCAAGTCAGTGGTACTCCCATACCATCATATTTTCCACCTATCATTAGATCTATCATGTTGGTGAGATATTTTTCTACACAGTGGGGTTTACAGCCATATTTGATTTACTATAGCTAATTATTTATGAGAAATACATTATCTTGAATTGATATGTTTTTAGTATTTGTAGCCATACAGACAATAAGAAATAAGTATAATAATTAGTTCAATATCGTTGGAATAATTTTCTCGATCAGATATTCATGGTTAACAAAATTGTCCCGATATTACCGATGCAGCCATCCTTCTTGTGTGGACATTTCGACATGAAGATGTACTTATAAGAACCCATGTTATAGAGGATCGTCTATAAGATCATGTCAGTATTACTGCATTATTTTTATAGGGTATTCAAAAAAAAGTAGCTTGACACATGATTATTATTTATTTTGAGATATTCACGTCTGAAATTTTAGTTTTATCATATAGCGTGAAAAAAAATTGCCCAGTGGATGATAACTGATCATTTTTTATTAAAGACCATCACATGAGGTTTGACATTTTTTTTTCTTCATGGTCATTTGTGGCATATATGGGATCTATATGATTATTTGATTGTGGGGACTTTGTTTTGTGAACAATCATGAACATCATATTACTTTTGTCTCTCTTACCAAAAACACTCAATGGTTCCCTCATAAGTAATTGGGTACAAAACTACTTTCCAAAGGCAGAAATTCACCTAGATTTTTAGTCTTAGTGACTATTAGGTACTTGTATTGGTGGATAGTATGGAATGATGGGATCATCTAACCCTTTTGGGGGGAGTTATTTCATACTATAATACTTTCTTATAGATTTATGATATGTTTGTGAATCTCTTAATAATCCCAATACGGTACATGTTTCCCTAATAAAATTAATATGGGTTAATTCTCCTCCATAAAAAATATATTGAGGTCTCTTTATTGAATCCATAAGTATGTATCTGAGGTTCACTATAATTTTTAGTAATGGGTGGCTTCTTAAGTGATACAGTTATATAACCAAGTGCTTCACGAAGTACTGACATGAAAGGAGGTGATTAATAATCTTATGAGGGGATTGAGCAATTATGAGGAGTCTTATGTGTCCTGGTTATTGAAGGAATCAAAATACTTATTTTTCTAGTGGACATGTACAATTTAACATCATTCATAAAGGACTTATATGGGTTCTCTAAGACCCCATGTATTCTAGGTTAGGTCCCAAAGGGATGACCTGTGTATCTCGATTATATAGAGAATTAGAGTTTTCATATATCATTTGGTCATGGTTTAGAGTTTGAGGTTTCCACTTCCATTATGGAGATGCATGGTTCAGACGACATGATTATTTCAATTCCTAAAGATCACATGAGCTATGCTCAGTGTGAGAAACAAGGGAGGAAAAATGTCCATTTTCATTGTTCAAGATATGGGACTTGTATGATAGGAATTCATTGAGATGATTTATTATGGAACTCAAGCCTCAGGGAGACATCTTATGTATCATGTTTATTGAAGGAATTAGAGTCATCATAGTTTAGTTACTCTCTTGGTATTTTACCCAAGGTAGATTCACTTTTTTTGAGGCTAATGCGTCATTCCACTCAATTTGTCTTTACATACATGTGTTTCCCCAGTTGGTGGATACTCATGATATGAATGATAGGATTATTGAAACTCCCAAAGATTATGTGTGATTTGATTTTTGTGAGAAATAAGGAATGGAAAACGATAAATATCGTCACCTAAAGAGTGAGGGACTTATATATTCAGAAAACCCTATGAAGTTTGAATGTTGAAGATGTAGCCTATGTATCTTTAATATGACCAAAATCAAAGTCGTCATAGTTTTTTAGTTAGGGATTACACTTTGAGGTTTCTATAGTCTTTATGGAGGGTTATGGTACATATTATATAAAAACTTTAACTACCTAAGCCTAAGTGATTAATGATCATTGTGGGTAACAAGAGATGAAAATTGATCAATTTCATTGCTTGTAGAGATGGGAATTATATACTTGGATTTCTCTAGATGATCACAATGGAAAATGAGCCTTGAAGAGGTGGAACACATATACTGAATATGGTAGGAATTAGAGTCTTCATTGTTCCTTTGCTCATGGGTTACACTATAAAGATTACCATGTTATTTGGGATATATAATGTTTTGTCCCTATTCAGGGATTGTACTATGAGGTTTCCCATGTGACCTACTTTCATGCCATTCATGTGTTGACTGTTCACATATCATAATATGTAGGAGTGTATCCTCCTGGAATATCAGTAGCAAACAAAATGAGCCATTTGGTCTTTCTAAAGGACTTCGTATAACCTGAGTGGCATATAAAATGGTTGTACCGTGATCAATGATGAATTTTATAGAGGGTATTACATGATATAGGTGGTCTCTCCTAAATGACATCACATGACATAGCTTACATATATAGAGCATGTCATATAATCTAGTTGACATTAATAGGTTTCATTCTTGTGGGAGGGATTGAATCATATGGATGGTGTCTTGAGAGTGAATATGTCATGTCTATGAGGGTTCCCTGAGTCTCATATGACTTTCCCAAAGGGTGTTCTGAGAGATTATTTGACATGCATAGATGAAACTGTGAGACTCGGTTGACATGAATTGCTGTTGTTATATGATTCAAGTGATGAATCTAAAGGACATCACAAAAAATGAAAAAATGCATGTATAGTGGCAGTTTTTTATGTCGTAGTGGTTTGAAGAGTCCCTAGATGGTCCTATGATGGTTTCAGAATACAACCATTATAATTGGTGTCAGCATTTAACATGAGTTGGTTCCTTCCATTTATAAGTAGTATCTGGAATATGTCATAGAGATTTTTTTTCATGGTGGGTTTTTCTTAAAAAAATAACTGAAATCTAGTATCGGTTAAAACTGCCTCTAAACCCTAAATATTTTACTAAAAAAGATAGCAGCAATATGGATAAAACCACCACTATGTAATTTTTTTTCAGGTTTAGCAGAGGTTTTAAACAACACCCTAAAAAATACCATAATATAGTGTAAATTAAAACCACTACAAAAAGACTACATATAACAGTGATTTAAATGATTTTTATATCATGAATGACAGAAAAAAAATCAAGCTCCAGGTTCTGTAGCCCAAAACCTCCAGCCAGAATAATGCAACAGATACACTAAATTTTTTAGCTCGAATGACTTTCAAGGAAATTCCATTTTTTCGTGATGGTGGTGTTTATGGAAGGTCTGAAAGAAGGATGTTTATTCCGAGATAAAATTCTAGTTACATAGGTGGTTCATGGTGTGAATAATTAGTTCACAATGTTATGGAATTTAGATTGATGGATTGAATGTTGTTCATGGAATGAATTTTTTTTGGGAAGAATTCCTAGGTAGATTTGACAATGTTTTTGGTTGTGTTGATTCATGACTTGAAAGGATTATTCTTAGTGTGAATTAATTTTACCTAATGAAACATGAATTTGGGAGGATAAAATAAGTACATTGAATCAATGTTATTCATGAACTGAAATGAATACATACAATGAATTTGGGGGGCATCATGAATATTCCTGATGTGAATCAGTTCATCATGTTTTTAACGGGATGTTTCTAGACTTCTTTAAATTTATGATCATTATAGAGTTATCTCATTTCTCTTGGTGTTGTGGAAAAACCTTTGTTATTTTAAGATCTCTTGCATCCATGCTTCCTTTTTTTGATCCTTGTATTTTAGAGGTTCAACATCACCAATCAGAGGCGAGTTCTCCCCTTTATCGCTTTTATTGTCTTCTTGTTCTTCTCTCATGAACCTTCCATGATTGTAGAATTTTAATCATGGTATGTTTGGGTTATATTTTTTAGGATATTTTGAATTGAACTATGTTAATCTAGGGTTACTTCCTTTTGTGGGTGTCATATCTCATACTTTTCTATTATAGAAACTCATAAATATTTAGTTGTTGTAGGGTATTTGAGAAGTAAATTTTTTACATGTAAATTTTGGAATTAGAATGCATATCTTTTCATTGGGTGGATGGTATAGACCATCCTAATCTATAAAATATCTAGAATTACGAATGAACTAGTTTGTGATATTCTATCACTTGTTTTTATTCACTATATTGAATCATGGCTTATTAGGTAGTGTGTTACCCTTTTTTTGGTTGTTAGAGTGAATTTTTAACATGGAAATTGATTTAAAACATAAACATGGTAATATTGTGAAAAATTATGGTAGAGGCCTAGAATATGTTTTCCATTCCTCCTGAGATTGAAAATGCCTCAAAGACTATTTTTGTTTCCCTTAGTGATTTTCAACTTTTGAATATAATTTATTTCATGAAGGGTAAATTTTCATAATGAGACAGATAATTCAATGTGGTAATGAAATGGTCTTTTAAAAGATAAATTCTTAGGATAGATCAAGCCCACTTATTATGATGGCTTTTAGCCTTTATTATATGCTGGTATTTTCCACATGAGTTTTTACTAAAAATAATTTATTACTTATAAATGATTTCTAGTTATAGTTATGTGGTGGTGGTGGTTGTATTAGGAGATAGTAGTGTCTAGGTGGATTACATAGATGATCAATGGTTGTATGGGCCTTATCTGTATAAATTGGATGGGAACCATTTAGTAAGGGATTCAAGGTGTATTTCGATATTTAATTTATTTTTATTTACATTTACACCCATCTTGTGATGGATAACAAAACCTATTCCAGACATACTGGGTATCGAGTTCCCACATCAACATCATTGTTTGTGATAGAACATATGGTTGCATTCTCCCACATCCCTACTCTCCCTTCAAGGTTTGAGGATTGGTATGAACTCTTATGAAATCAGGAAAACCATACCAATTATTGGTTTTAGAAAACCCTATTGGGTATTGTTATATGATGTACTAACTAAACACACAAGATATATACTCATGGAATATGCTTCACCGTTATATTATATGAAATATAGACGTACCTGATGTACCGTAAGACTCAATATAGTATTGATTTATAAGTGAGGTATTGGAAAATCTTATTGGGAATTGGTATGATATGGTACATTGTCATACCCTAAGGGTTATTTATGAGATGATATGTAAAATTGTTATATGAGAATATATGGTCAGTGCCTCCCCATACTTCTAGTTTCCTTATATACTAGGTCCACTAAGGACACCATCTACTATTATTTTGTATAAGAAAAAATCATGCATCCAAAACCTATGCAGTTTTGAGTATAAATATACTTAGTAAGGCACCAGGGAAAAAGTGGGAAATAATATAGTATAATAGTTAGATCAACCAATATGTAAAATAGATAAAAGAAAATAAAAGGCATATATGATTATAATGAAATTTAAATCTCCATATCCAGTTGTAGCACAACATATAAACACATGGATATACAATACATACATACGACACCTGTTGTCCCTGTCCCATTTAAATATAAGAAAAATATAAGAAGTTCCCACATTAGACATACTGAAAAATGAAAAAACCCTCTCAACTAAAAATTTCTGAATGATGAACTCCGCTCTTCACCATCTGTATATACATATATACTTCCCCATACTAGAACCTCTAAGACAATTCAATTGAAAATTAAACAATGTTGTATATTTGTATTTATACATAAAATCTATTAATATTTTTGAACTAAAGGATTTTGATGTTTTTTGATTTAACTTATCACCACCATTCATCCCTGGAAATCCCCATTTGTCTGCCAAGGACCTTAGATGATAATGGTAGCAAACCCATCCCGCACACTCGACCAGGATTCTCTTTCCCATGGACTTTTCCAACTCAGACATCTTTGGAGGATGAGTAGGACTATGAGGGATTTACATCCCATAGTTATTTATTTCTTACCTATAAATAAAATATCAATCATATTAGAAGAAATATATATTAAAATTTTTACAACTAATAATAAGTTATTATAATAAAAAATGAATTCATACCCCATCTTATTTGGTAGACTCATTAACAAAACTCTAATCATATTTTTAATGAACATTCAACCACACTTCTAATTGGGATTATTTTTGTTATAAACTCTATCAATGGATCAAACAATGATGAATCAATAGTTTAATATATTAAATAGATAAAATTTTATAATATATATTTAAATAAAAGAAAATATTACCATTGTTAGTCAGCTTATAGAAAAACTCTTTGACCCCCCAGTGTGAGTATAACACTTCCTCCTTGTTATTACAGAAATTTAACCATACAAAATTATGTTTGGAAAATCTATTTTGAAAACATCATGCATAAAAAAATGTAAATGTAATAACTGCACATTACTAACAAAAAAATATACATATCAATGCTAAATAATGACTTCACAAATGTCATTAGTGGTTGATAAATTAATGAAAAATATATATATAATCATATTATCCTTTAGTCATGTCGATTTCCTTCTCCATCATTACTTCATGTACATCATCCACTATTACAAGAGTAATATTTTCATTAACATGATTGAAAAATAAGTATACTTCTTTCTGTTGATGGGATCCAATGTCAGAGGTAAAATAAACCACTTCATCACTCATATGATACATGTCTCTATAGATTACAAGAGAAACTACACTCCACCCTTCATCCAAAATATCTTTCACATAATATACCATATTTTCTTGTGATGATAAGATATACAAATCATATAGTTCACGATCGCTAACATCCATCAATAAATAAATGTTATCAGATGTAAAATGAAAAGAATCTCTTTTAACAACCCTTATAATATCCACCCAATTACACTTGAATAAAACAACTGAAAATTGCCCATGGTAGTTCAATTTGATAATATCTGTCAACTTTATATAGTATTTCACTTCAGAAAATTTAAATATTCCACCATTTTGTGTTTTCAAACCTTCTTCCTAATACACTGTATGAAACATAAA
Organism: Viscum album; assembly: GCA_963277665.1. Classification (NCBI taxonomy): domain Eukaryota; kingdom Viridiplantae; phylum Streptophyta; class Magnoliopsida; order Santalales; family Viscaceae; genus Viscum; species Viscum album. The sequence goes on from OY728127.1 coordinate 281,337,262, forward strand.
GTCTTTCATATTGTATGCGTCGAACATTCTAGCTTGTTTTAGAGGGCCTCGAGCAAGAAACCTCAGATCATCTGACAAATCTGCTCGAGTATTAGTATTCATGATTTGGAAAAGTTAATATATGTTATTATAATTACAAAATATATGCTTCATACAAATATCTGTATGGATTTCAATATTTGGGAACTTAATCATCGTGCAAACGATTTTACAATCTATTTATTTACAAGTTTTGTTATATCTTTCTCATTTCATGATTATCATCTCATTAGTCTCTTTCCCTGTATCCTAAAATCTTAAATAAATTGATATAAAATTTCAACATTTAGAATTTCATATCAATGTGCCTGTAATAATTCCATTTCTATCAATGTAACATTTGAGCACCTCCCAACTGATCAGCCAATAATTGGAATGATTTTCGATTTCCCATGTATTTCAGATTGATTTGATGTGTCGTAAATACGTCCAAATCTATTAAAAAATGTGTCAATGAAATCCAAGAATCTAGAAAAAAAGTTAACTCACTCCTCCACTAAATAGATTACAGAAATAGAGCCTTCAAGCTGATCTTTATTTTTCCCGTAATCTTTTAAATGCCCAAGATATATACTAAATTAAATAAAAAACATAATTATGTGTTTAATATACTGACAATAATTTTTTACTGAAATGAAAAAAATAATGTACCTCTAAATTGGATACATCCATCGATAATATACGTGGCCTGCAAATTTATCTTCCTCCAATAAATGCATAGTTAAATGCATTATGACAGTAAAAAAGATGGAGGAGAGATCATCTCTATTGGACAAAGTGTCAAAACAAATATCTGTTGAAGGATTTCAAGCTGAAATGGATGTAGATATTTCTCACATAATTTTCCGAAAAATGTATAGAACTGGAGTACAATAGTAGTATCCTTTTTAGGTAATAATATATGTAATGCTAATTAATGTAACTACTGTAACAAATTATGTGAATCATGGATTTAAAATCCATGTAAATTACAATGATTTATGTCAACACACAATGAGATGTTACTTGAATATCAATCAGATACCTTCACATATTTTAACATTTGAAAGAATTTATCTTTATCCCTATTTTTAATTGCAAAAATTCATGTGGCATACCTTCCATTATTGCCTGGACAGAAATCATGCTTTATGTTAATTGCTTACATTTCATTCCAAGCATTGAAACAATCCTTCAACATTCCATGCTCACAAACTAATGCGAATATCAAATTGTCACAAACATTATTCTCAATATGCATCATATCACGATTATGAAGAAAATGATTTAAATTCTCAATATGGAAGTTTGAAGAATATACTTTTTTTCTTCCATTTTTTTGTTCCAATTTCACAGGATGGTGAACTTTGAACTCGTTTCCCACTATCTTTAAAATGATGCACCTTCCCAGATATTGTTTCAACATTCCCATGTTTTTCCAATATTTCATAAACTGTTTACAACATTGGATGTAGTCTACTATCAATAAAACCATTGAATTTTGAATTATAGATCATAAATCTATGAGATGCGTCGAGAAATCTTCGACGACACAAGAAGATACATTTTATACCGTGAGGTAGATATTCAGGATCCAAATAAAAGATAATAATAGGATAAGACAATCCCATGTAAGTGTTCAAATCAAATAAATTCGTTTGTCTAGGGAAGTCACTAATAGTCCATGAAGGAAGATTGTAAGGGATCAAAACAATTAGCCAAGTTCTATAACGGGTACTAAAAGTCCTTAATGGGTTGATTCTGTTTGAAACTGATACCAATCAAATGTTCCTAGGATTATAAAAGAAATATATATGTAATGAATCAAATGTTTTCAATGATTTTGAATCTCTTGGATGTTGTATTAACCCATCATTATTATTATTTACGGAATGCCACTTCATTTTTTCGGTGGATTTTAATGACATGAATAATCATTGAAATCGAGGCTTTAATGGAAAGTGGTGAAAAAAATTGTAGGTGTGTTCCTTTTCTTCTTTATCATGTTGGTATTCTGATTCAGAAATCCAACATCACCCACAGTCTACTATATATAAGAAGAATTTTTTTGAATCCTTTCGGCATGAATCCTCTCCCCAATAAAGCATACAATCAATAGTACATACATGTATTTTTGTATAATTCAGACCATTTATGTTAATTTTTTTCATATCACAAAAAGGCTCTAGGATATTTGCTTAAGGAAATTAATCACACAACAATTCCAATATCATGAACATCACCATATTTGTAATTCCACATAGGAATTTGATATGGTTCAACTTTAATAGAATTGAATTGATTGAATATTTAAAACATCCACTATAAAACTCTTGATTTCCATCATCAACTAACCCATGAAACACATATTTCTATTTAGTGATTTTATTTTATAAATTAGTATCCATAAAATCATGATGAGGATCCATTGATATCTTATAATATTTATCTAGTTGTCGTATAGTCTCAAAACATCACTTATCACATTTCAATTTTTATCACCATAAAATTGTTGTTATGATATGTTTTGATGTTCATGTTGGTGTCTTGCAATTCCAAATTCATGATTTATAAATTTTTTTCATTTCATTTTCCTCTGTCGACGTTGTTGGGAACTCATTCTATGGATTGAAATCAGAACACAAAATTTCTATAATATTTGATACTATATGACAAATCCAACACAAATAATGAGCATGGAGTTTCATTAATATCAAGTATTCATAAAAATCATATCTCTTCAATTATCTAATAAATTTATATTTCGGAAAAGGACATTTTATTCTCCCATCAATAGATCGGTTGGAAATTACAAAATCTAAAAACTCATCCATACCCTTAGCATACTAAGGTGTGTTCCTCGGTATTGTGATCTAGGTTTTATCCATATATATCAAAATGTGTCTAAATATTATGAAGAAATATTAAAATACACAACTATTACTAAATATGAAAATATATTTATATATACTAGTGTAAAAGATACGAATATGTAAAATATCCATACACTACCGTTTAAATGTATGTATAAACATATGTGAAAAAATAATTATGGATGCTTCTGAAAATAATAAAACCTTTTGGACTATTATAATATGCCGATGAAGAAACTGGTGTAGATTAGTGAACATCGACCATTCTTTAATTGATTTAGAACAAGGAAACATAGGGTAACTAGAAATACCTAAAAAATTAGTATAATGAATCCATGAAGTTCTAAATGTATTTGTTATTATTTATCCACTTCTTTACATAGCTTCTATTTATAGAAAAAACATAATTGAATAGAATTACATATAAATCCATTGAATACACATGGGTGTTTAAAAATTCTTCATCATACATTTAAAACCCAAATGTAATAAATTAAAATACAAACATTTATTATTTAAAGTAACTTTCTCAAATTCCAAAAATCTAAATTTATTTCGATCTTGGTGTCATTTTACAGTGAAAGATTCATTCTACCTTTAAAACAAATGAGAGATGCTACTACATAAATATAATAGAGAAATTTTATACCTATATAGCCCATTTATGGGTAAAATAATTTTCTCACAGGTTGCATAAGGGTACCTCCTAAATTCTAAAATTTATGTAAAGGTAACCTTGAAAATATTCTTCCCCCATAATGATAATATGCATTATACACATGTTTTATATAGGTAAATTATAATTCTATGTAAGCGTAAGAAAAAATTATAATCATTTCCTAAGGGCAACTTGTAATGTTGTGTAATGGTAAGCTTTTACTTAAACTAGTAATGTAAAAGTAAATAAAGAAGATGTATAAAGGCACTCAAGAGTTAAATTAATGGTAATAATCATTTTCTAAAGCAGGCATAAAGGAAAAACATAAATTCCCTAAAATATTTAAAGGTATATAGTTCAGTACACAAGGGAAACATAAAATATTTTGCATGCCTTTTAAGGATAGCATAGAATGTGTATAGAGGTAAGAAACACTAGTGTAAAGATAAGAAACACTTGTGTAAAGGTAATAATCACTTGTGTAAAGGTTAGAAACAATTGTGTAAATGTATGTTGAGCTTACGTAAAAGTTAAAAAAATATTACAAAGCATGTGTACGGTTACAAAGGTACATATGTAAAGGCAACACACAAATAATAAATTCCATAGAAGGGAAAAAATAGTTATATAACGAATATAAAAATACAATATACACAAAAATGTTTTAATAATTAAAAAATTAATGGAAATGATAAAATATAGCACTAGATAAGACTCTCCTAAATCACTAAGTTACCATATAATACAATATAAACAAGAAATTTTCAATAATTAAGAAATAAAGGGAAATTATATAATATAGAGCTAGATAAAACACCCCTATATCACTATGTAACCATAAAATTGAATGTGTCATAGGATATTCCCTAGGAATACTAATGTGATAAGTAGTTAACAATACATGGGAATAACAAACTGAACTATCTATCAACCAGCTTATGATATATATATAACTAAAAACCATGTTTCCCACACAAGCCATGTGATCAAAAAACCCCCCACCTACTCCTTGTTCATATAATGACTAGATTGAAACTAGCATCATGTGATCCAACTAGATAAATAAGTTAGTTTATCCAATTACTACCAAGTTCCCCATGACCAATAGTGGAACTAAGAGATAGGGAAAATGAGACAAGTTTAACACATGAGAAATAACCATAACTATAATCAACCCTAACACCTGATGATGTATTTACCATACATATATATAATACAATCAAAGAATAAGTATCACATTCTCATGCATGGGGAGAAACAATCGTCACATATTTATCCCAAACCCACATAAGTTGTAAAAGATAAAAGGGTAATCAAGAGTTTCCTTCCACACACACCATTTATAAACAATGTTCTAAACAGTAGTTTGACGCAAAAACATGTCTTGGAATGAAAAAAACATTTCATTTTTCAAAAAATAATTACAAAATACAATATAGAAAATTATATAAAACACCAAACCATTTAAAACATTTCAATGTAACCCTTACACAAGTGTTTTCTTATTTAAAAAAACAAATCATTTCCAATGACTTTCATTTCCCTCAAAAATCACATGAACAGAACATTAAACATTTTAATAGGTTAAAAAAATAAACTATTTCTTTTAAAAAATTTCAAACCTACACTTCAAAAAGTTTCTTTCTCGATGAAAGTCAAAAACTATAAAATGCCATGTGTATAAAAAAATTTAATGGTTTAGTAGTGGTTTTTTAGAAACCTCCACTAAATTAATTTAAAATTTTTAGTAGTGGTTTAATAAACTGCGGATAAACTCCCAATTTTGTGTGATGATGTGAGGGGGTCTCATGAGACTTACGATGCATCCCAAGGGAAACTGCATGAATTTAATTGGCATGTCCTAATGTTTTTATCATGACCCAAATATCATGTTGAAGGTAAATCGCGAGAACTTAATGACATGTCCCGATGTTATCACGTGTCTAGGATGGTTCACGGGAAGGAAATGAGGGTCAAAAATAATTTTTTTCACTTTTTTTACACCATTACTCTTTTTCCCTTGTATTAGGAATGTATTATGATTATTATGTTCCACCTAATTTTGAGTGTTGTGTAATCCAAAAGATGTGTGGTATGTTCTTCACACAACTTTTTAGAAGTCCTTAACATGATATATGAATGATAACAAAGAGTTCATTATGAATGGTGAATGATCACTCCATAAGATCTATATATTACCTAATAGAAGACTTTCTGTTCTTGAGATCATATTCTCTATTAAATCTGTTCTGATGCTTGGGTGTGCTGATGCACCTGTATTGAAAAAATACAACCCCGTCTTCGAGAGTCAATAGGTGTATTTCTTCATTTAATGGTCAGGAATTTATAGGCCTCACCACCCCATTTTTTTCTTATTTTATTTGAATATATAGCATATATCCTAGTTAGAGTCGGCGAAGGGGTCTTGTTCAATACCTTATTGCAAACCTTTTCCATAGATTTCTCTGAGGGCGTCACATTTTTTTCACCAACTACGAGTCCCTCCTATAAATGACTCCAATATTGGATTAATACCTATTAATGGGGACATGTTGAATCATGAATATATATTGAGATAATTATATATTTCCATATTGACAAATTTTATTGGCCATTGTGAGATCAAAGTACATGTTCAAAGGCATCTGTGAAATGTTTGACGCCTTTCCTTTGGCATTTCACATGGAAAGGTTGGTTTGTTCCGGGGTTTCTAAAAGATCTAAGTTGCTTGTCCATGTGTCTCATGGGACCACTCTATGTAATTTTTTAGCATATCAAAAGTTTCATATAACCACAAGAGCTCCCACCTCCCACCCTTTCATTCCTATTGTTTTATTTAAAATTGTTTAGGGATTATGGGAAGTTTCACAATTGTCTTCAAAGACATTTTCTCTATTTTTTAGTGATTATTTACATGAAAAAAGGTTATATGGGGGTGTGTGATAGTTTCTTGTCAAAACCCATATGTATGTCATTAGAGATCCAAAGGGGGAGCAAAAGGTCACCTAGAGATAACCTAGGCCTTTCGCTTGATGGAGATGACATGCCAGAGGTGTTTTGTAGTGTCATGCAAATCACCAGGGGTGCGTCATGTGATGTTCAGTGACCATGAGATTCTTCCACATTCTCCCCTTTATTCCCATTTTTTTATTCCACAAATATTTTGGGGTATTGTGAGTTTTTTTGGATGTTTTCAAGAGTTATTATCCTTCCATCGGTGATATATCGCTTGATCCTTACATCCATAAGAACCCTCCGATGTTTGGACGTTTTCCCCTATTTTCAATTGATTTTAGGTTGGATTGTCAGGTGATTACTACTGGAAACCCATGTGTCCTGGGAGAGATTATTTGGATACCATTGTGTGGCCACTAGTAATCAAGAGTGCCTTTGTATGAGCTAGAGGGCTTGTTCAATGGGGTTCTATGAGATCCAATATAGGTTATGAACTTCTTATGGAGTATTCGTGTGACGTTAAAATGGTCCCACAATCGAGATTCCTTTGGAGGATCACATGATCCATAGGTCTCATAACCCTTCATATTACTTTGCTCTTGTTGGGAAAATAATACCATTATTTAGGTATTTATCCCTTTTGTATTTTTATGCTCATTTGGTGGGTGTCAATAGACCTCATGAAGCGATGTGATTCATTTTTCACTTACACTTTACATGAAGTGTTATATATAAATAATTATTGAGTATATGTGATGTATATGAAATGATATTGATTCTTTAAAATTAATATTTCCCCCAATTACTTACCCTTTAACTTGTTATGGTAATTATATCATCTCTTGTGCATACGTTTGATCTACCATTTCCAAAATGCAATGTGATTCATTCTTCATTTAAAAAATTCATTATTTATTCTAAAAAATTACGTAATGAGTAAATATGATATTTATAATATTAATATAATTATTTATATTATAGATATGTATTATAATCCAAAGAGATATAATTTTAATTAAAAAATACACATGAGAATATAAAGAAATATACATCCAAAACAATGAAATTAATGAAATATTGTTTTCAAATGGGTCGTAAAATGTAATTAGTGGATCATATATGATATTATAAGATTGAATATGGTCATTTTATAAATTATAGACATGATTAAAACCATTATTTATTATAATAATTCACATTCAACTAATGGAAATCATGAGGAAAGGGTCTTCATCTCAATTTCTCTTAAGTGAGGCATAACTTGTTGTTGTTTCCATAATTTTATTTATATAGTGTACATGATACCCATTTTAAATATAATATAATGAATAATACATACGTATATATATTTTATGTTTCAATTTTTGTTATTTCATTAATGTTTATTTTATATTTATGTTACTAAGAGGTATGTAATTTCATATCTCAATTTAATTTCATTGGGTAATATTACTTCTTCATTTTTCTTTGATATTCATAGATTATGTGTATAATTAATTTTTATTATCTTATGTTTTATTTCCAATTTGTCAATGTGGGTTCATATTTAATGCACATAATTTATTCATTGATTATTTTTCATTACAACATTGTGATCATTGTATTGAATTTTGACTCAATTACTATTTCGTTGAGGTGTGTTTGTCTATAAGAACCAATTAAATTTCATGTGGTGCGTATAATAACTATTGATGTATTTAACAAGAATAACTATTTAATCGTGATAGTTAATGTTTAAATTCAATGTTTTTCATATTATTTGTATAATTTATATGAATATTTCCAAAACCATAAATCATTCTTATATACAATGTTTAATTTGAATGATATTTAATTAACAGGGGAAATAGAGATAATTTTCTGTTCTTTAATCAATGCTGATATTTTTTGATAAGGATAATTTTTATGAATTAAATATATTATTGGATTCATTAGTAATTTTTTGGACATGATGTGATGGGTATGGATGAGAGTTATATATCCCCTCATTGCATCTAAATCTATCATGATAAAAATCAGTTAGCCAAAATTAATGGGTTTATACTTGTATGTTTAATAGATCTTTTGAATAGTCTTGAGAGTAAAGGTATCATGATTCCTAAAATAATAATTTCCAATAATAAATAATTTAATTAATTTATAATTTAGTGCTAATTATTATTCCATATATTTTCTCAATTATATTAACTCTAGGTGAATTTCATTCTCTATTTTTATTCAATGGAATATGTGTTTAGTTATTTACCTTCAAATATTTATTATTCGTTACTGAATTATTATCGCCATGTTATTTATTAAATTGAAGGTGTGATTAGTTATTTAACTGAAAATATTTATTATTATTAATTTGATTCATGATAGATTCTAGTTTATGTAATAGTTATTGAGCATTTGAGATCACCCTTATATTCTTTCCACTCACCAGGATATGAAGAATAAATCATTGAATGAGTTATCAAGGATGAAATTAATTTTCTTCTAATATGTATTATTTTTTATTTTATATTACCAATTTAACATGGGTATCGTATAATGTTTTTGAATCTCCAAAATCGGTATACAAATTAATCCCTTCGTATTTAACAGCTTATATCTTTTCCAATGTAATAATCTATTAAAAATCTTTGGTTTGTTGGAGTTGGGGTTATTAGAGTTGATATTAGAGGATTTTCATTATAATACATGATAACTAGAGAAGGAACCCATATATTTGGGAATGTAACACCATGATTGACTTTGAGTATAAGTATAGAATAAAATAGTAATGTTTTGGTAAGGAAGTTATTATACGGATTTTCCTATAAATACATCCATATTTAGACACTAAATGTGTACATGATTGTTGTACAAATGTAACAAGGGGTAATAAATCCAGAAGTGTTCATTTAGATAGAAATGTTCATCATTTGTTGCATGAAAATGGCCCTTACTAAGAACCTTGTTTAAAACTACCTGGGTATATTCTTAGGATAACTCAGATTTTAATTAAAAAAATTATGAAGAATATGAAAATGAATATATTCCCAAAAAAACAATGTTTATTATTCTGATATTAACAATGCATACAATATAAATTTATGTAAATTTTTACACATAAATTTTAAGTATTCCTTATGATTTAAAACTTTAAATTTTTCTTGGTAATTGAATATATGACATCAATGAAAAAAGGAATCAATACTAATGGATAAATTAGTCATTTCCTAGACTAGGAATACACTGTGTTATATTATAATTGAGAAAATTATGGATACATTAGGGAAACATAATCTGGTTATAAAAAATGACCCTATCCGAATAGAAAAGCATGTTCCATAGATTGATTCTTCAATATTGGATAACTTTAGGTGATAGAAGAACCAATAATTTTATGGTACTACTAATATAATGGTATTTGAATAATAGATTAAGTCTATTGAAAAGATATTTATGGCCACATGAGGAATAAAAAATGAAAATGATAAAATTTTAGTGTATTTCCTCAAAGGATATTTTTATCAATGGTGGTCAATGACCTTGAATACTATGGAGGAATAAGGAATTGAACATAGGGAATGGAATGTTATTATGGATAAATTAATTGAAAAATAATTCCCTTATTGGAAACAAACACATATTAATAGAATGTTCATTAGCTTAAAGAAAAAGGATGCATAATGTGTTACTGAGTTTGTGGCTACCTTTACAAGTTAATCCTAGTATGATACGGATTACATATTCAGCATAGAGTCTATTATTGTCTAATTATTTGAAGGGATTAATCCAATTTAATGAAGGGTGATAGTCTCCCAAATAGCTTTTTCAAATGATAAAATAGATTTAGGTTCCATCAAACTAGAGAAGTAAATATCTAGATATTACATATTCAATGTAAATCAAGAGAAGAAGAGGTTATTTAAATATAGTTAAAAGGTAATTAATCATAGAATAAGAAGAGACCGCAACAATTTATACCTTGTAAAAACTGTCTAAATAAGTACAATATGAAAATCTTGTAGTGATTGGGAGTTTTTTATAAGTGTGTATATAAGGATCATCAGGATAAAAATGTAAGGGAAGAAGTAAAACACTACTGTACAATTTTTCAGTTGTAGGGAGATGGAGAACCATCAAAACAAATTCCTAATACTCAAGGAAATATAACAAAAAGGAGGCCAGAAGGAGATGTCCAAGATTACGAAATCACTATAGTTGAGGTGCAAGTACAGAATGATGTGGAGGTAATAAATTTAATCATATAATAAAATTTAGTCAATTCTGTATTTGATAATATATTCTTATACTCTTTTTTATCTTCCAGGATTTCAAAGAAAAAATTATTTTCCCTATCACTATAAGAATTTATTTTTTATTCAAAACATATAGTGAATGTATCACTACAATAAGGATGGATCATGTAGTCCCCATCATGTAATGTGAATGTACATTATTTTTTGAAATTATTTTCATACATATGGTGTAATTCAATCAAATACATGGTATTGAATAGTTTTAAAAATATGATTCAATAACTTATTTTAGGTAAAAGGAATTTATTTTTCGTGATGAAGATTTAGAATTTTATAACATTATAGAAGAGCCATGATCATCTAATATATGTCTAAAGCTATCTAAAGTAACTCTGGGGAATGATATTTTAGCTGAGAATAGTTGACCCAATCATGTTATGGAGAAGGTAATATTCAAACTGATGATATACCTATTGTACATGGACAGGTTGAATTATTTATTGAGCAATTACCCAGACATCCCGCATAGCATGAAGTTCAGTTTTCCATTAATTTAATTTGTGATTTAATAGTAATGTCAATTACTCTCTATATAATGACAACTTTGGAATTACAGGAGATGAATAGATTACTAGAGTAGTTATGTGATAAGGGATTTATTCTCCCTAGTGTTTCATTATGGGGATTCCAGGTTCTCTTCATTAATATGAATGATTTATTCATGAGGTTGTGCATTGATTATAGAGAAATCATTGATATTATAAAAAATAGTAGTTTTTCTTAACCACACATCAATGAATTATTCATTCAAATTCATGGACCCAGATATTTTTCATAGATTGACCATCATTCTTATTATCATCAATTTCCAGTAAAGAAGGAATAGATTATAAAAAAATATTTAAAAATGAGGTATGGACATTATGACAATTCAGTAATTCCATTTAGATTGACTACACTGTATTTTTATAAATATATTTAATAGAGTATTGAAGGAATATCTTGATGATTTTATTGTTTATATTCATTTATGATATGTTTTTCTATACTAAAATATATGAGGTCCATGATAATCAATTATGTATGACTCTTGTTACTCTTATATGGAAAATATTATGATGGAAGTTTATTAATTATGATTTTTGGATCATGAAGTTTATATTCATAGACATAGCATCTCTACAGATGTTATATTAGTTTATCCGGTGACGATAATTGTAGTAATAGAATGTCTTACAATAATGAAAATAATTGTTTTATGAAGTTTCAATAGTTCGGAAAGTTTCTATCAATTATCTATTTAGAAATTTACCTAATTGGATAACACATTAAACAAGCTTACCTGTAAAGGGGTTAAGATTTTTAGATAGATGAATTTGATGAATTGTTTGACGAATTGAAGAAGAGTTTGGTAAACGAAATGATTTTGACTCCACCATCTTGAAGTGATGGGTTTTGGGATATATAGTGTTGAATCAAAGAAGGGAATGAGTTGAATCCTAATGTAAAAATAATAATTTTAATTCATATTAATAAATGAAATTGAAGAACGATGGACAACACTATCCCACACATTATCTTTGGTTTTCATCTATATTATTTTCATTGAAGATATAAAGAAATTTTCTTTACGGTGAATGATGTGAGATATACATAGGTCATAAATTCTTAAAATACATATTTTATGAAAAATTTCTCAATATGAGACAAAGGTGATGGCTTGAGAAACTAATGTATTATGATTTATTAATTCACTACCACCCAAGGAAATATAATATGGTAAACAATTAATTATGTAGAAAAGATAATGGTTTAGTGACCAAAATTTATATTTAGAGAGATCTGATGTTCAAGGATCTTATATATATTGATATTGGAATTGTTAAGGAATGAGTTTTATAACTTTTTTCAAAAAATTAGGAAACCATATTGGTTAGGAAAGGTAAAAAGTTATCAATATTATGATGAAAACATTGAAAAGAAAATTAAATCTTGGAATGATGGAAAATTAGGACAATTCATTTTTTGAGATGGTGTTTTGAAATATGGAATGTTATTATGGGTTCAACTTATAACTAATATAAAAAAGGGATTGTTTGGATGAATCTTGTGTCTTGAACTTCTCAAAAAATCATAGTATCAAAAGAATAGATCGGGATTTGAGCGAACATTTACGGTGGGATAAGATCAATCAAGAAAATTGATGAATATGTATTAAGATTCTCAGTTTGTCAATAAGCCAAGAACAAGAAATAAAATCCTAGAGGATTAATGTAACTTGTACGTTTTTTTTAAATAGGAGAAATTTACTATAGAGTTGGTTAAAAGACTACCAAATACTCCCATAAATAATTATACAATATAGTTTATTATCAATCACCAAACCAATTATGAATATTTACACTCTATAAGAGAAGTCTTACCTCCAGACAGACTCACAACGCTCTATAATAATGAGTTTTTATGACATTATGGAACACATCATTTAATTATTTCTGATCAGGATCATCATTTAACATAAAAATTATTGAAGATTGTTTTGAAGGCGCTTGATACTACGCTTTATTTGAGCAACACATTTCATCCTCAAACTGATGGATACTTAGAAAGGACTATTAAAATAATGGAATATATGATGAGATTGTTATGAAATTACTTTCATCTTATATGGGATCAATAATTGTCATTGGTATAATTTTTTTATAATAATACATTCCATATAAGTAATCAAATGGTGCTATATAAAGCATTTTATGGAAAGAGATTTCATTCTAAAAAATTTTGGGATGAAGTCGATTAATAGAATATTTTAGGACCAGAACATGTTAATGTGAAAATAAAAAAGGAAAATGATCTCTAGGATCACATTAATGAACATTAACGTAGGCAAAAGTGTCATACAAAAAATCATAGGAAGGATTTTGAATTTCAAGTGTGAGATCATGTTTTATTAAAACATTATCCATGTAAGGGTATCGTAACGCTTGGAAAGAATGGAAATCCACCCCCCAGGTACATAAAACAATTCGAAATTTTGGAATGAAGTTGTTTTGTGTATTATTGTTTGAAAATTCCAACAAATATATCAAAACTACATTTTTTGTTTTATATATCAATTTTATGGGAGTACATTCCATACCAAACACATGTTATAACCTTTGATGAAATATAATTGGAACCTAATTTATAATATTTTGAAGAACCCATCCATATTCTTGATACCGTAGTGTAAGTATTGTGAAAATAAATGACTCTACTGGAGAAGGGATATTATAGAAATCATCAAATAGAGGAAACAATGTGGGAACTAGAGGATGTTATATAGAAGAATTACCCTAATTTGATTAGAAGGTAATATCCATAAAATTTTGAAGATAAAATATTTTTTCAAAGGAAAATTTTAATACCTATAAACATTGTGGTTTAATTCCTTTTAAATAAATTCAATCCCCTTTATAGCTTTCATTGCATGCAATAATGATTTTAAATACAATGTGATACTCTATTAAAATATTATTTGAACATGACTAATATAACCTATAAATTAAATTATAGGTCATGAATAATACTATATATAATTTTAAAATATAGTTTACACACATTCACAGTTCATAACAAAATGTATGAATCCTTCAATAGTAAAACAACTGTTTTCTAAAAAATGTATTTTTCCATGAAAACAGTTTCATCACTTCCTATGCACATAAAATAAAATAAATTATTACAAATTTTAGAAACATTATTTGGTAAATTTTAATTATTTTTTTGAAATTGTAATATTATAATGATCCTATGATGATATTTTTCAGTTCATTTGTAAACAGGTACAATTTTGATGAATTGTGAAAACACAAATTTTTATTGTAAAATGCCTTTTCATTTATAATATTTACAATGTAAAATTATATTTTAAATTGGTTTTAAAGAAAAATTTTAAAAATTATATTTAAATTTAACTAATATATGTTATTAGGATCAATTTTATGTTCAATTACATTATAAAAAGTCAGTGTACTTTTTAGAATTTTCTCTTTGGAAACCCTCTATTTTTTCGCATCTATGGGTATAATTTTAAATTTACTTCAATTATTTAAATGTCTTTAATTTTAAATAACTTATTCCAGATTTATAATCATAAAATATTATTTTATCTAATATTATATCTTTAATTTTTTACCATTATGATTAGGAAAATAAGTAAAAATTATTTACTATAGTAAAGCTAAAGACTGATTTAATAGGGTTGAACTAAAAAGTTAATGGTTAAAATGGCTTACCAAATTGTAAAAACAACATTTTATGACCATATTTAAATATTATCACCTATAAATGTTATGAAATACCAATCATGGAGGTTTTTTTCAATATTAAAATGTGGTTTTAATTGATTCATTCAAAAATTCCTTGTGCGTCCTCCCATGCCCCAAATAATATGCCACCCCTACCCTATTCACATTTCCAATGCAATTTGGCTGTTATATTACCTATCCAAATAACATACCAAATTATATATCCACATTATATAAGACTTATTTTGTTAATAAATCTATCCTATAATGGATTTTGATGTGTAATTCTAAGGAGGCTATTCGAAGAAGAGGAAATGTTCCTAAATGATTGTTTTTATTTTATTTCCTCTTCCAAATACTAAAAATATTTAAAAAAAGATAGTGTAATTTTAAAAAACAAATCACATATACTGATATGTTTTTATGTTAATTTAATGACCTATATCCACATCCTCTACCATTAAATGGGAAATAAAACTAGCGCCCATGAATATGGTAAACTACCGCCTCATGAACTGATTTAATTTGTTTCCCACAAACACATTTTAATGATGTATATAATGTATTATTTATCACAATAATAAAATATTTTCTGATATTATTAAACTTTTGGTATTTTAATATCACATATATCATTTTATATTTCATTCTGTTGAAAATAGAATAACATATCTCATGTGTACGGTGGACTACCACCTCACGAAGCATTGTGATTATTTTTTCACTTATATTTTACATTGAATATAATAAGGATGAATTAGTGAATATATGTGACAGATTTGTGTTGATATTTATTCTATTAAATTAATATATCACCCACTTTCTTACCCTTTTAATTGTTAATGGGATGATATCGTCGCTCATGCATACATACAACCTATTGTCTCTACATTGCTATGTGATTCATTTTTCATACCCAACCATCATAAATAATTATAAAAATGAATATAATGAATAAAAATGATTTTTTAATATAAGTTTTTATATTTTGGATATATTTATAATACACAAGAACTATAAATTTCATGAAAAAAGTTTCATGAGAAAATAAGTAAATTAACACCTGAAATAGTGAAAATAATTATATATTTTTGAACAAATAAGTTGTAAAAATTGAATAAGGAGATCATATATGATCATATTAGTACTAATGTGATTCTTTTAAAAATTATAAACTCACTTAGAATCAATATAAAATATGTTAAATCACTTTCAACTAAAGGAAAGTGTGCGGTAGGGGACTCCGTATTAATTTCCCTTAATTGAGGCATATTGTATTTTTAATTCCTAATTTCATTTATATGTGGTACAAACATCCCCTTTTACATGTAATATATTGAATAATTAATAATTTATGGTATTTTAGGTTTAAATTGGAATTATTTAATCCATGGTAATTTTTCATGAATGTTACCAAGTGGTGAAGAATTTCATAACGTAACTTCTTTTCATTTGGTTATATTACTTCTCCATTTTCTTGTGATATTATTAGATTGTGTGTATAATGAATTATTATTAGTATATGTTTTATTCAAAATTGTTCAATGTTTATTTACATTTGATACACATAATCTATTCATTTATTAATTATCACTTCAGCATTATGATCATTGTAAGGGATTTTTGACATAATTTCCATTTCACTGAGACATATTTATTAATATGCATAAATTAACTTTCATGTGGCATATACACTAAGAATTAATGTATTGAACAGGAATACCAATTTTTATATGATGGATATTGTTTCAATTAAAGGTTATCCATATTCATTGTATCATGGATATGAATAATTTCTAAACTATATACCATTCATACATATAATGGTTACACTGAAAGTTATTTGATTAACTGGTTAAATATTGAGAAATCAGTGTTCTTTAATAAATTAATATATTTATATATAAGGTATATTAATCAAAAATTAAATTTTATTATTTGGTATATGAGGAATTTTTTGGACATAAGAAAATGGTTGGGGCCTGAAATTATATAGTCCCTTGGTGCATCCACAGGTCTCATTAGAAAAATAAGTTAAGGAAGTTAAACTGGTTTCAACCTGTTGTTTTAAAATAAATTCTAATAGGTATTGACTATAGGGGTACCAGGATTCTCATGGTCATGAGGTATAATAATTAATAATTTACATTATTTATAATTAAGTTAATATTATTAATTTATATGGGATATTCACAATGATAATCTCTTTGGATGAATTTTATTATCATATTATTGATTAAATAGCATGTGTGCTTAGTTATTAACCTTTTAATATTTATTATCCCCTATATAAATATTATATCAATATTATTGATTAAATGGATCTCATAATCAGTTATTTATCATCCTATATTGACTATTATTTGTTGATTCAAGATATATTTCGATGAACGTTACCCTTAATAATAATTAGAGAAGACCCTTACATTGTTTCCTTTTTCCGGGATATTAAGAAGAAATATTCGAATGTTTTTTTAGGATGCATATCATTTTGTTTTGTTTTTAACTATGTTTTATTTTTTATTCTCAACGTAAAATGGGTATTACAAATGTATTTGGTTCTCTAAAAAATATAAATAGATCGATCCTTTTTGGATTTGACCCTTGTATTTATGTCAATAAAACAAAATTGGAAACGTATGTAGGTTTCTGGAGTTAGGGTTTATTACAATAGTGGAACATCTCTATGTTCATGCCCCATGGATAATCCTAGTATAGATCAAAAAATTAAAATGGTTTTGTCTCTCATTAAATTATTTTTTTCTTCTATATTTCTTCATGAGGTTTAGAATTGTTTGTACTAATCATGGAATAAGATCATGTAGGAAGGTTATTTGAAATTTACATTCCCTAACCCCCACCCCTCTGAGGGTATTTTACTTATATGAAATGAATAATCCATCAAAAAACACTTAATTAATTAGAAAACTAGATGTATGTTTTCTTCCAAAATCATATCCCAGCTACTCATACCTATTTCCATTACATGCAAAATAATTCATAGATTCTACATGTACACAACGTGGGTATGTATAGGGAGTGAGAAATAAATCTATAATAAAAATCAACTCAATTCAAAATACTCAATGGAGTTCAATTTCTCCATATATATGTTTCATAATGTTATTAAATTATTTAATCATACCATTTAAAGCTTCTAATTTAATTTATTAGGTTCCAACTAATCCAAAAATAAATTATATAACAACTTTGACTAATGTAAGTAGAAATTTTTCATATCACCCAATAAATAGGGGTATCCAAACACATAACTCGTTGGAATCATATTCCAAATCCATGGAATATAATTTAATAACTGAATTCATAAAAGGGTAATAAAAACATAAAAAACAATATATATTTATCTCTTAACTTAACTTGATACTCTTTAAAAGTGATAACACTACATGAAATTTCCTAATAAAAGAGTTCCTAAATAATATCACAAACACAACATAAAATTAAGCATGTTAAGTCATAGATCATCCCCTATTTATTCTACCCAAATATATCTTTTACTTTTTAATTACATATGAAAATTCACAATACCAATTATAATTTATGTATTTTAATAACTAGTCATGTTATTTATAACTCAAATAAAATTTTCATTTCTATCATTAAAATCCAGATTTTTCAATTAATCATTAATAAACCGTTTGGTATCCCCTTTCATGTCATATTTATCCTTTTAAAATTTAATATTCACCCTATAAAAATCAATTCACATCATAAAGTTTCAATGTAAAGTGACAAAAAGTCATTAATAAAATCTTCATCTCGTTACCTTGTGTTTTACATTAATCACATGCATTATGTAAATAAACACTAATTACATCACTTACTACCAAATAATATTTTATAAATATGATAAATTAATTTAAAATACATTAGTCTAGTTTATACAATAATATTATGAATATGCATCACAATAAAAAACTCTTTACCATCACAAAATACACACACAAAAAACACAAATTCAAGCACCCAAAACTCATTATTAAATTTCATAAAAATTGTGGAAAAATTAAATACATAATATATGAATTATCTATTATAATAACTATTTTATATAATTAAATTTACATTTACAGTGAAAAATTAATCATATAAAATAGTTTTAACACATAAAATATCATCTAAAATAATTTTTAATCAATTTAACAAAATTTTGATTACATCACATTCACTCTTACCAATAAATTGACACAATAGAACCCCATTTGTATATAGAAAATATTTTTAAATTCCATGAAATGAAATATGTCACCTTCCTCTAATTTAGTAAAAAATACACCCAATGAATTGAGGTCTAATTCCTCCTCAATCATCAATTATTGAAAATATCATCAAACTATAATGATTAAATATGATTATAATGGTACAATAATCAAACCATTATGAATTCATGTGATGTTTTAGGTATTTAAAATATCTAATCATTATCAGTGGTTTTCAATTGGTGGATTTCTATTTTTCTTAAAAATGGTGGAAAAATTATCCATGGATGTTATAAAGGGAAAGAGATATACTAGGGAGTTGAATTTTCATCAAAATCATCAATGGAATAACATTTAATAGAATTTAATCAACATTATATTACTATAAAATTACTAATATTCAACTATTTAAATAATACTAAAAACCAATTAGGAATCTAGTGCCAATCCATTGGCTACCCAGTGGCCAATCACCAACGATGTGAGCCGACCACTGACTCGATTGTTAATTTAGAACCCTTGAACTACTATATATTATACCGAGTACCTAGTACCTTATAACTAAAGACATTGTGTATATTACTATACAATTCATACAAAAAACATATATAATTTCTCTTCAAAACTCGCTTCTATAATATAAAACTCAATTATACCCCTCACATTAAATCAATATAAGGATAAATTCAATCAAAAATAAAAAAATGAAAACACAAGTACATGGGTTAGTTTAAAACTCTACATTGAAGAGATTATCATTATCAAGAATCATCATTGAACATCTTCAATGAACAAATCCAATAATTGAGGCCTGATTTTCTAACCTCCATTATTTCAGTATATATATTCCTTTAAATATTACCATTTTGATGAATATGTTATTTCAAATGAAATCCAAAACAAAAACAAACCATGATATATTTTATTGACATAAAAAATTACATTTCAGAGATAAACATTTATAAATCATGGGAATAAAATATGAAAAATCATTATGAAAAATAAAAGGGGGATAAAACAATAATAAATTAAAATGTCATAAATGTTATATCTTTATCCATGTGGTGGTATTTGAAAAATTCAAAACCAATTACCACTATAGAAATAATTAATAAAAATTATAAATATATTAGTCAATTTGAGATAGAGGTAAACTATTAGGATGAATGAATTTTAACGAAGAATGTACAACTATATATAATAATGTAATATATCCATTGGACATATGACCATTGGACATATGACCATTGGATATATATCCATTATATTTATGGTTATTTGATGAACATATATCAAATAGGTTTAATGTTGTTATGTTATTTCTAGAAAAAAACAAAGAATGATATAATACAAAATAATAAAAAATTCAGGAATAAAATGAAAATAAGGATTAATTTCAATTTTTATTCATTATATGTTATTTTATTTTTAAATACTTATTTGACTCTAAAACTTATGTATTGATAAAACTTAAATGTTTAGATGTTAAATAATGGGAAACGATAAAAAAATTATAAAAGGGAATGATTTATTGAATTTTTGTTCATTACTTTAGTTATTTTTACTAATAAATTAAAATGTACAATATTGATGAATGATTTTAATAAAATTTATTACTTACTATTATATTAAATTAAATTACCATCCACTTACTAATTACTATTTATTAATAAACATGAATAAATCTATTCTGGGCATAAAATTCAATTTTCTAAAAAAGATTTTTATGCTTTTTTCATTTATTAATCTAAAATAAAATTTTAACTCTTACTAATTGATTCTAGTAAACTAAATTCCATATTTGGGATCATAAATTTCATATCATGTAACATATTTAAATTCATTTCTCGTCTTAAATGTAAATTAATTTGGTAAAAGTCTTTCACCTTGAAAAATTCTAAAACCAAAAAAATTTAAATAATCTAATCAAAGTTTTAAAATTTCCACAAAAATTATTTTCCAAATTATGGATAATTTAATTCATGAACTCACATTATCTTCATTATTTTTCAAATTTCTATCCACATTCCTTGAATATTACTTTCCTTTCATATTATGTAATTAGTATTTATGAAAAAGGTCATTCCTCTCACCTATAAAAGGATATCCATTCAACCCACATAAACCCAAACCATTCATTATATTTTCACTTGATACCACATCCAAATTACCTCCATAAAAATACTATCCTATATTTGGGAATCTCTACCCAAAAATTTGAAGTCCTAAATCCCCCATTTACAAGGGTTCCACTATGATAAGATTCATGTGTTAATCATAATTGTTGTCGTTTGCATAATAATTATTCAAAATATTCCTTATAAAAATATTCATAATTATGTTTTATTAAGTAAATTTTATAAATTAAATCAATATACTTATATAATAGCGATATTATTTCTACAAAATGATATTTTCTTATTCATAAAGTCATTATAATGTGTTCTTGTTTGGGCTAGTTATACCACATATAAGATTGATATTATAACATTTTATTAATGAATTACTATGAAAAAATTATTTATAATAATTTCACTTACTAATGGTTAATTTAATATGTTTTCATAACTATGTAATTTTAATACATATACGTATATTAATTAAAAAAACAAATTATTTTCATGGAATCAAAATTAATAAAAAAACACATTTTATGAATTCCATGGGAACTTCCACCACATGTTCCCTAAAAAGACCATGAGACTCTATAAATATATAAAACTAATATTTTAAAAAATAATTTACATTTTTTGCGGTGATGAAACAAAGTTCATTTTTAATGGAATGTTAATTTTCATTTGAATCAAGACTGGAAAAAATAAAAATTAACACTGAAATATTAATTTTAAAAAATAATGCTTAAAAAATTGTTGACCTGAAATAATAAATTAATTTTAAAAAATAAAATAAAAAAATATGGTTCTGATATATATTGGTAATAAATCTAAATTTATTACATATGATCTTAGAAAATTTTTTATAGAGTAGGAATCCATTGTGAGCGGTTTCATTCCAATGTCAAATTTAATTTGAGATTATTGATGGCTAAATATCCATATGTGAAAAATATTTTATATTTCTCTCTTAAAACAAATTTATTTTATTGCACACTATTTATTAATTTTGTTTACATGTATTATTACTATTTAACTTCTCTTTAGTACAAATATCAACTAAAAGGATTCTTCTAACTACTTCTAATGTAATCACTTCTTCTTTTGTAGTGAATCATTCTACCCGATGTATATATTTTTTATATTTGTAAAATATTGATCTTTTCGGAGGTGCGTACTTGTTTTATTTTTTGTTTAGATCCATATTTTGGGTTACTTAAATTGTACTAGGGTTGACGTGATTTTCTGAGGGTGGATTGAGGGTTCGGGACACAAAAGAAGTGTGAAAGAGGCCAAATAGTGTACATCCCATGGCTAGTGCATGGTTAGTACATGTTGTGTGTCTGGCCAGGAGAAACCATGAATCCAAGCATCATCATAGATAGAGGCTAGAACAAGGGACCCACATGGTTTTAATATTTCTATGGGTGCTTCCTGGATATCGTGAAACTAAGTTCCTCTTGGATAGAGGGAACTATATGGTTGGAGCGGAGTTTGTCCAACCATGAGGCCAAACTGTGTGGCCCTTAAAATTTTTTAAATTACAGTTTTTCCTAGTAGGTTTATGCGATTCCTCCCAAATTTTTTCTGTCATTCGACCCCCTCATGCTTCAGCGATGAACTAGGAGATCTCCCCTATTAAATTACCTATTATCCTTAAATTATTGGGCATTTAAGTGTTTTTTAGTGTGAATCAATAATTTATGTATGTATTTGACTATGTTTCCATCCATTTAATGAATGAGGAATTTTGTGAGGTTTTTCAACTTCCAAAGCACTAAAACTGAATTTTTACATGGTGTTATTCATTCTATATGACGTGTACATTTTAGTTTTAACTAGGGGAAGTGTTTTGGAATGTAATCATATAAATGTATGATGTAGGTGGTATTTAATATTTCACACATGGACATGATTTTTTAATATATGTATTTGGTTGTTATATGTTTCATCATTTTTTTGTTTTGATTTCATGGGTTAAAGAAATTAACTTGGGAATATATCATTTATATGATACCATTCACATATCCCATTGGATCTATTGTTACTTGATACCATACTAAGGGTTACCCATGGGGTATACCGAACCATTGGAAATGGGGAAAAAATTGGGAGAATATGGGATGGGATAATTATGAAATTGAACGGCTCGAAATGGTTAATTTTTTTAGGATCATGGTATAAAGGGGGGTTTTAATTGTTTAAATGTTCACATTTTGAAATTCTTAAAAAGGAATTTTGAAATAGTTTAAATATACTATTTTGTACATTATCTGGTTGTGTATTTAAGGAAGGAAATGAAATTATGAATTTGGTAAACGTTTTCTAAAATTGTTGTTGACCTCAAGGTGTTTCAATAAGTGGGTATTTTGGATTTAAAATGGTGTTTAATTTTTCGTGAATTAAAGATGAGAAATTTTTTGGTCGAGTATTGTTATGAAACGAATGGAATTTTTGGCCCTAGGCTGTGTTTTACCATTAAATAGAATGAACATTGATAAATAGTGGTTTTGAACATTTTTTATAATGTTAATGGTCTCTTGATGGTTTAAAAGTGTTTAAAATGGTGTTATTATGTTGTGAAAAATAATTTGGGTATTTTATGACACGTTGGTTTTGATGGTCCTTTGGGCCATGGTATATGATAAATGAGTTATGCTACAAAATTTTCAAAAATGATATACTGTTATTCAAGGAATGGAAATGAAACTCATGGACCTAAGGGGTATGGACATGGTGTTCCATATTCATGTTCATTTGGGGAATGAACATGATGCTCTTGAACCCAAGGGGTATGGACATAATGTTCCATATTAAGGATTATTTAGGGAATGTAAATGATGATCCTAAACCCAAGGGGTATGGGAATGGTGTTTCATATTTATCTTTATTCAGGGAATGTAAATTATGATCATGAACCCATAGGGTATTGACGTGGCATTCTATACTTTGGTTTAGATGGGTAGACATGGTGTTCGGGATCTCAGTTGGATTCATGGACTGATGATCCATGTTTTTTGACTAGTGACCACTTAATAAATAATATGACATCACAATATGATTCTTTGAGTCACATTGGATTAATTAAATGGATAAAAATAATGGTTTTGTGAAATAAATTGGGAAAATATCAATGGCGATGATATAAAACATTTTTTGTTGGAATGAAAATGGAAATTAATAAATGTTTTCATTGTAAAAACATTTTTTTATTAATTATATTATGCAGCCTTATTTATTTTCATTAGCTATTATAGAGACTCGATATATCGTTAGAAACCATTAGTGGTGGCCTACCAAGTTGAACTCACACCCTTATTGGCATTCCATGGAACTTGAGTACCGGAACAGAAACTAGATGTCTCTGTTATTGGTTCAGGGAAAGGACCTAGTGTTGGTTCATTGCATGGGTTGATGGGTTGGATCATGGGATGTCAAGACTGGGTTGGGGCTTGATTCCAAGTTCTGGGACTTTTAGTAGTTTGTTTTTGGTATCATTATTTATGTGATTGTTGGAAATGTAGTGCACACATCATATTGTTATATCATGTGTTACTTGGTGACTTGTTAGAATTTGTTGTATGCTTTCCATTTATTAATTCAATTGGTTATTTTAAATTTTTAAAATTATTTTTATTGTTGTTTTACTTTTAGAAGAAGGTATAGTCTTTCCATGATTAACTATAGACCCATGCTACTATTCAGAAGACTCTAGCATATAGGGATGTGTTCATGAGGTCATACGGTGACCCATCATGGGGAACCAGATTTGGTGGCCTCCAGGTCTGGGATGATACAATTTGGAATCAAAGGAGAATCCATTTTCTTACTATTTCATGCTTTTTATACATGAGATTATGATTTTATTGGTCCTTAGTAATGAGATCATACCTTTGTTCTTACATCCCCATGTACAAGGGAAGATCCATGTTTCCTGGGGTGGGAATTGTTGTTTTGATTATTCTTCTACAGTTGATTGGTATTTCCACCTTGCGTGGTTCACTTGAGTGTGATGTTAGTGATTTATGAGGTTTTATATATTGGACCAGTATGAAAAGTGTGTTTTTTTTGGGTTGAAGCATCATGTTAGGAACATATGCTTGATAGTTTATCAGCATGTTTCCTTTGTTTTGTGAAATTGAATTAAAACTAAGAAATGTTTTAGAAAACATTAATGATGAAAACATTATGAAATATAAATTTGAGTAAATATTGGTATTTATTTTAAAATGTGAGGTAGTGAGCTTAAATTATGTTTTTTTGGAAATTTGATTTTTAGAAGTATGAATTATTGGGTTTCTGAATGGTGTAGTTAAACAAAGAGGAACAAGAAATGAAGATATCTGGAGGAAATGGAAATGGGTATCCCTATACTTATGTTAGGACCCTATGTATGGTTGGTTTTGGATAGTTATATTTCCCGACATTGAGGCCTTTTTTTAGGTCATGGGGCTTGTTGGAACTTTTTGTGTGGTTAAAGGGGTGATCATGTTCTGTCTTTAGTTGGATGGTAACCTTGAGGATGTATAATGTTGTTTGTTGGCTTGGTTACATTTGCTTTTTCTGGTTGAGAACTTCTGATTGGGGTTTTGAAGCCTATTGTAAGTGTTTAGCTTGTTGTAATGATGTTTTTTGAGTGTATATCTAGGTAATACACATTGATCAAATGGTTTCAAGATGTTTTAAGTTTAGTATATTTTAGAACAAAGGTGGATGTTCCAATTGTGGGATGAACTTGTTGGGGTTTGGAATATATGGCTTTGATGGACAACCAGTGGATTGTGCGGTGTGTGTCTCTAGTATTGGGAGATGATTCCATTTTACCATTGAGGATGACATGTTGAAGAGGAAATTCTGGTTTCTTTGTTCATTTGTGTGCATTAGAAGAGGGGATAGTTGTGGGTCTCGGTAGTGGTAATGGGAGAGTGCTGATTAGTGTGGGTTCATCCTAGGGGGATACGTGGAAAAAGTTTTGGTTGAGAGTTCCTGTTTTAGTTGAGGTTATGCATCAGTTATTTTGTAACTGAAGTAACCTTGATGGATTTTGGTCTAGTGTTGTAGGTTCCATAGGATGTGGAGCACGAATGGTTTCTTCATAGGTGGAATCGATTCATGGTGTGTGAAATTGAGTTTTTAGTAAAAGTGAATGGGGTTGACTTGGTTTATTTATTAGGGACAAAAATGAGTGTACATGGTTGGTTGTAAGTTTTTTTTCAATGATATGTATCATTACTATACATGAACTAATGGTGTTGATGCAATTTTACAAAGGAATAAAGTTGAGTTTAGTGGACAAGACAAAGAAAACCAAAGAGTGGATGGATTATTTTGTTATGGAGGTGGCACTCGAGGAAAGGGGTGGCCATAGGGTAGGGATTATTTATAAGAATTATTTTGTTATTGGATGAGAACGTATAGAAATACATATATTTAATTAGGTTTATGGACTATGAGGATCATTTGGATTTGAAAGGTGGTGATTGGGGTTGGTGATGTATGAATCATTGATTTTGGGGTTGGGTGTAGTGGGAGGTCCCAATAAAGTGGAATAAATTCAAGGATTTGATGAGGTGAAAACATGGGAACATGCTGGGAAGGCATGATTCTATTTAAAATGTGTCAATATGTGGATTTGGATAAGTGCATGTTGTTTTCTATGAACCAATTGGGGAAGCATTGGTGGTGTTCATCGATGAATTATTAACACACTCTTAGCTAATAATGATCATTCCCAATTACTTGACATCATCTTGGGTATATCAAGGGAGCTCTGTATTTATTTCTATCTAATTGAATGGGTTTTGGATTTATATGGGGAATCATGGATATTAATCCCTTGGATCCTAATATTTATAGTTGGATGGGGGGAGCACACCATCCACTAATATGGGTGAGGTCCTCCATGTCGATAATACATTGGAAGATGCCTTGGGTTCCATTATTATAATCCAAGAACGAGTTGTGAGGGGTGTTGTTTTATAGTTCTAGGAAAGGATATATATCTATTACCATGTCTTAGGGTTTACCTTATATAAGAATCTTGAGTCAGGGTCATTAGAGTTTCAAGGGTAAAGTCTTAACAACGATGCTCCTAAGGTGAGGAGTGGTATTTCAGTCCTATATATGTGAATTAGATGATGGTTTGGACATAGTGTCTTTGATATGAAAAGAAGGAACATGTGAGGAGTATGTATGGGTTCCTCGGGAAGGAAATAAGGGCATTGGGTATGGTGTTTCTTTGAGAAAAACGTTAGTTCTTGTCAAGGTGTGCTTTTAAATGTTATTGGGGATGCTCGTGGAAGGGGATTTGATGGTGTGGTGAGACATGATAATGGTTTATAGGATATGGAGGTTTGGTGATGGAACCTCTTTAGGAGTCAATCATGGACTCTAGTAGGTGTGTTAGGATGATGGTGGAATCTCCTATTGTGTAAGGAATTATTGGCCAAATGATATGGTGGGGTGCCAATAGTGGAAATGTGGTATCAAAAGGGTGAATCAACAATTGATAGTCTAACGTAGTTTTCTTAAACAAACATTTTTTGTAAGTTTTAATCAAACTCTGGTTGATTGTTTTGGATGGATAGAGCATTATAGTAATAGAAGTTCTCCTTGGAGGATATCTAGTCACCTTGGCTGATGTATGAATGGAAGAGGTTTCTCCTTTTTCTGGGATTTTTTGATGAAAAGGTTGGATACTATCATTGGGGGTTCCCTTTTGGGTGTTTATATGTTATGGGTTAGAAATGCATTAGGTTCATTGTAAAGTTGAGTTTGTGGTTCGAGTGGTCCTTACCAATGTTGGATGTTCCAAACCACAGGAAATAGTGGATGTGAGTTAAAGTGTATTGTTGAAATAACCATATTGGTAAAGTGAATTTTGTTGACATGACCAATGTTTTGGGTTGGATGGGATTGGGAATGGTGTCTTCGTGTCTGGATTTAGAAATGATCATTACATCAAGTTGTGACCAATTGACTGCATTAGATGAGTGTTATGCCTAGGTGGTGCTTTGAATATACATATATAGAATAGGGAAATGGGATTTTCATTGTGGAACTACTTATATATTATAATTTTTGTTGGAAATCATGTATTCTTGAGTTATTTAGAGTGTGGGTCATGCTTTAGTTTTAAAAAGGAAATAAAATTGTTCCATGTATTTTCGTCCATTTAGGAAAGAGGGAATCGATTTAGTGGTTCCCCAAAGGTATCTTTCAAGGCTGTGAAATTATTTTTCGACATTACTTTTTATGTAGTTCCCTAGTATTTTAGAGAAATAGTTATCTAGTTTATAATTCTAGTAATGTTTAAATTAAGGTGGAGGTATCTTTTGAGGAGAATCAGAGTCATTATTGTGGATCATAGTGGAAAAAATTATATGGGATATGACTGTTTCATTGGTTCGAGTGTGGCGATGGTATGAATAGGTTTAGGAGGAATCTTAAGAGACAAGTGATTATATAATTTCCCCATGTCTTGATCTTTTTTCTAAAGGCTTGGTGGTGTTTGGGAATGGGGATAGAGGATGAGCCATTATATGGTGGGTAGGATGTAATGCCCCAACAATTTAGAGGTATTTAATTGTTTTATTTTTGGTTTAAATCCATTTTTTGGTTTATTAAAAAGTAATTGGGAGTATGAAAAGTTCCAGGGGTGTCTCGGGGGATTGGGAATTGAAATGGTAATGAAAGAGGAGAATCATTGTACCAAGGATGGTGGGTTCATATCTAGTACTAACAATACTCCTGGCCAAGGAAAAACATGTGGTCAAGAATCCTCTCAAATAGAGGATGTCACACATGTTCCACATGTTTCTCCAAACACTATATGTGCGTTAAGAAGACTGTGAAACATGACCCCTCTTGGATATAGGGAGCCGCATGGTTGGAGAACTGTTTGGAAAACTATGCATCCAAATTTTTCACCCCTAAAAAATTGTTAATTCCATTTTTTCAATCTCAAGTTTAAATTATTTCACACCAATTTTCTCCCCCATTACACCAATCCATCCTGTGTGATGAACCATGATCTCTCCCCTATTCCAATAGATATTCTCATTTGATTCATGGGAGTTTTAAGTGTTTTTAGTAGGAATTAATTATTCAGGTATGTCTTCAATTCCCTTTCATTCTATTTTATGGTAGAGGTTTGGTGTGAGGTTTCATTTCACTCTGAAACTCTATAATGCTATTTTTATAAGGTTTTCCTCATTATAGAGTTAGTTTCTAGTTGAGTTTAAATCATGTGATGTGTTATAGAATGTAATCATCTTCAATCCAAAGGTAGGTGGTCTTTAATCTTTCTCCCATAGTGTTGATGTTTTATTATATAATTGTGATTTTTTAATGTTTTTTCCTTACTGAGTTTTAATGTCTTGGGTCATGGAATGTAATTTGGGTGTATATATGATGATTGAGAACCTTTATTGATCCTGTTGGATCCATAGGTGGCTGATATCGGACCAAGGGATACTCAATGGGGTATGTAAAACCATTTAGAATGTTAAATTGAATTGGTAAATGATTTGATGGGATAATTATTAATGTAAATGGGTGGTAGTCATTAAATTGATGTACACACTTAGTATAATTGTGTTTTTGATGTGTTTAAATGTTTACATTGGGAACTTCTTAAAAGATACATTTGAAATACTATAAAATATATTTTTTGGACTTGATCCAATTGTGGATTCATGGAAGGAAATGGTATTTTAAATTTGGTAAATATACTGGAAAAGTGGTGTTGACCTCATGATGTTTGAAAACGGGTTCTTTTGTTTTTCAAATATTTTTATAAATTTTGTGTGAATATAAACTGTGAAATGACATGGTAGGATCTTTTAATCAAATGAAATGAATAATTGGAATTGGTAAGGGTTTGGAAATTAATGTGATATACCCTTTTTTAAGGGTGGTTTTTAAAATGCATGAAAAAGGAAAGGGTTTTTTAAACGATTACAAGTGTTCAAAATGGAATTATGAAATTGTGAAATGGGATTTGGGATTTTTTAACATGTTTGTTTTTAAGGTCAGTTTAGTCCATGGTAGATGATAAAAAGGTTATTCTGCTAATTTTGGAGAAATGGTATACTTTTATTTGGGGAATTGACAGGAAGCTCAAAAACCCATGGGGTATGGATGTGGAGTTCCATATTCTAGATCATTTGGGGAATGAACATGAAAATCATGATGCCAAGGGGTAGGAACATGTCACTCGATATTTATTTTTATTCAAGGAATGTATATAATGAACCTAGACCTATGGGGTTGCACATAGCGTTCCATATACTCAATTTGGGATGGCCAGACATGGAATTTCAGAAGCTAGTTGGATTCACTGACTGATTCTCTAGGTTTTTCGATCAATTAACTCTTGAAAAAAAAATTATGGGTGACCAAAATGATTAATTGAGGAATAATAGGTTAATGAAATTGAAAAAAATAATGGTTTTATCAATGAAAATGGTAAAATCCCCAAGATGATGATATAACTTTTTTAAAAGAGTGAAAATAGAAATTTTTAATTGTTTTCGAAGTAAAATCAATTTTCCATTGTGTTTAATTATATTCTGCAACATTGTTTATCTGCATGACCTATTTGGTAGACTAGCTATATCTTTAGACATCGTTGGTGGTGGCCTACTGAGTTGTACTCACACCCTACCAGGGCCACCTTGGAACATAGGTACCTGAGAAGATAAAACTTGTTCATGTTCAATTTTTCGGAAAATGACCTAGTTTTGTTTCATTTAATGGGTTGATTGGTTGGAGAATGGGATATAATGACTGGGTTGGGACTCTGTTCCATGTTAGTGATCTTTTGGTAGCATGGGTTTGGTATCTTTTTCTATATTACTTTTGGGAAGGTAGTGTACAAATCATATTGATGTAGCATGTGTTACATGGTAACATGTTATCTTTGGTTGTATTCTCTCAAATTATTTTTTATATTGGTTATTTTATATATTGATACTGTTTATTCTACTATTTTTCTCTAATTAATGAGTATAGACTATCCTTGTTGGACTTTAGACCCGCACTTCTAATCGGAAGCCTCTGGTTTAAGGGGAGGAACATGTGAGTATATGTGGAGACCCGACATGAGGCACTAGATTCAATGGCCTTCTGGCCAGGGAAATTAAAATATTGTTCTATATATTTCCTTATTTATAATTCAATGAATTATTAATTTCATTTTATATTTCCATTTAATTTCTTTAAATTTATTTGAATGTAATATTTTTATGGTTTCACATGAGGTTCATATTCTATTGAAGTATAATCTATTTAAAAAAGTGTGAAAAGATTCTTATTTTTAACCTTTTATACATGTACACATTTTCGCTCAAACTTATTTTTTCATTAATAATATTTCTCTCTAATTTTTCATGGACTTAAAAATAAATTTCTATTCATGTTTTTATAGAAGTTTTCATTATAAAATAAATATTATCAAAAGTAAGGTATTTTTCATATTATTTTTTCAAATAAATTTTTTATGTTCTTATAATAGTATGGTAATAAATGTAAAAATCATTTAATGTTATGTTTCATAGTGAATATTCCCTAATAATACCATCCATTTTCATCCATTGGATATATTATGATCATGTTTATTGGAAAATAGTAGTGAACGGATTTATTTCTAATTTTTAAATTTGGATATGGTGATATTATGAGTTTTTCATTTTCTTATGGAACATATATGTATGGTTAATCATTATATGTTGTGTGGTCCCATTACAACCCTCCAATTTTTTGTGTAATATTTTATATCTCCTGATATCATGATGTGAAAATGTTGGTTATCCCAATTCAGAAATATTATGGTATAATGGTGGTTATCCCATATCCACTTTGTTAAGGGATATTGGTGGTTAGCCAAAGTCCACTTGGTTTGGGGTAGGTGGTTTCCCCATTCTATTATGATATGAATGTATTAGTGGTTATCCATTAAATATGTTATGATTTCAATTTCTATGATTGTGCCACATTTTTATCTTATATATTTTACAAATTTACTCTCTCATGGAATATTATTATTTAACCATGTTTCCAAAATCCTATGACTAATGTTTTATGTTATGTCCAAATCTATGTTACACGACTCAAATTTTATGATATATGCTTCATTGGGTATGGTTCTACACTATTTTGTCTAAAAACATTATTTTTTTCTCATACCAATATGACTATATTATACTCAAATATGATCTTCAATTCAAAACCCTATGGTTTTCCCTTACTAAGAATTTGATCTCAGCATTTCTTAATTTTCCATTTTCATAGGTTATGATGAATATTATTATATTTTATATTTCTATAAGGGTATATAAGTGATTAATATTTATAGGATATGTTTAATAATGGTTGAAAAGTATGTTGAAATTTTATTTAGTCTCTAAATACAGAAACATTTTTTAGGTGTGATATTTTATTAGATGAAATTAATATTCATGTTAAATTATGTATTGTGCATTTTCGTTATACTCAAGTCATCTTGATTAGTATCCGAGTGGGGTTTAATTATTTTTATATATTAGTTTATAAATAATAAGAGGATAAAAGCAGAAAAATATATGATGAAGAAAAACTAATAGAGGATGAACACTGAATTCCATAAATTGAAATGAATGTGTAATAATTTTAGACAGATTTTCCAGATATGATTTCTTGTACTATTTATACATTATTTATACTCAAAATTTATTTTTCAGTTTTAGTTAATGGCTGAAACTAAGAGGAATTATGTTAACAATGAGTGTGATGGAGAATGAAATTATCACCCCAATGAGAATGAAAATGAGTGATTATATGAGGTGAAAAGCTTCATGGATATGCTCCCAACTCTATAAAACTAAAAATAAAATCATATATAAATTTTAACTTCCCAAAATAGAAATAAAAGATCAATTATCTATTAATATGATCATTTGGAAACATTCAACAAACATTATTCAGTCTTCCAATCAAATAATTGTTGACTAATGAACCAATATAATAATAAATATTTTTTCTCCAGTTTGAAAAGAGTGAAAAGGGTTTTTAAACAATTTATCATTTGTAATTTTAGGCATAAAAATGGTTGAATCTTGTTAATAATAAATGGAATGCGGAAGAAATATACACCATGTTATGGGATGATTTTAAATATATATCTTCTAATAAGTATTTTCTTTGAAATTATGGAACTAAAAGGAGGAAGAATTCTTAAAGGTGAAACAGAAGGTGGATGAATCCATTGATTCTTGTAAATAATGTATCATAAGAAATGAAATGTATCCGTATAATTTTTCAAAAATATTGAATGAAATGAAAAAAAATTCCATAGTTTCTGAAAACCATGCCCATAATGTGTCTATATTGTAGGGGATTTGGTTTCTAGGAAGATATTTTTTGATGTGATCTCAAGGTAGAAATAGAGATTGAAGAATCATGTTTTTCTTATGAGTTTGGGGATAAATTAAAGAAAATTCTAATGATAAAACCCATAGAGGAAAGAAAAATAATCAGATTACATGCTAAAAATATGGTAAGGATCATGGGTGATAGTGAATCAATGTAAAAAAGTATATGCATCAAGTGAAAAATAGAATATCATCAAGAAGATGAATGCTAAAGATATATAATGAGGATAACCAATAATATAGGTTTTAAGAAAGGTATAATTAATGAACCATCCACAAGACAATGATTAATTGTATGTATTTTATTAAGAAGTACACCAATACTGTCATGACCCGTCCCTCGGGGCCTATGCCGTAACTACCCCAAGCCCGCCTTCCATAGGCCAAGGGCTGGAGACTAGCACCAAAGGCGTAATTCCCTAAAATTGGGAAGGCATTGCCTTTACAGACTGTAAACAACACAACTGAGCACACAACTGGATTAAAAAAACTAGGAAAACTATATAACAAAAGAGTTCTGAAATGTAAAAAGGGCCGGAAATACAAGCAGAACTGTAAAGTACAAGGAACTGGAAATACAAGTACAACTGAAGAAATGGAAAACAGTTTTTGGGTCGTCCTCCTGGATTCCTACCTGAAGGGTAGGTACAGATAGCCTCCTTAGCACTCCATGTACGTCCATCTCCTCCATGTACCAACTCATCGTAAGGTCCACCTCCGAGTATAGTCCAGTCCTGGTACTCTCAGCCTCAGTCAGTGCTATCTGTTGTCTGCATCCAACACAACAAGGTTCGGGCATAGCCCGTGTAGGGGGGGGGGGAGTATAACAATACTCAGTAGGGATCCCAAGACCCTCAAGGTCTCACAAAATCCAAAAAAGAATAAACCACAATGTATGAAATCAACAGATAACGCCACATAGGTATATGACCATACATATAGCTATGTAATCAAGTATTCCATCCCAATCATGAGGAAAACACAAAAAACTACTGACTCAACTCACACAGGTATACAAATTTTTTATAGAGTTAGAGATGATTTTATGTAGCCACTAAATCATCTATTTTGTCAAACCCTAACAGGATCTAAGAACAGAAATCATAAGTATCAAACTAACATAGGATCTAGGAATAGTATTCATAGTTTTCAATCCCACACAAGATCCAGTAATAGTAGTCAGAGCTATCGAACCCACACAAGATCCAGGAATAATAGTCAGAGTTGTCGAACCCACACAGGATCCAGGAACAATAGTCAAAGCTATCGATCCCACACAGGATTCAGGAATAGTAGTCAGAGATGTCGAACCCACATAGGATCCAGGAATAGTATTCAGAGCTTTCGAACCCATATAGGATCTGGGAATAGTATTCCGAGCTGTCGAACCCACATATGATCGAAGAATAGTAGTTAGAGAGTAGCTAGCCACAAGGTTTTCGCACAAAGCACTCTTGATTCTAGGTGGTTCCACTCCTCAAGCCATGTGTTGATATATAAACTTATATAAAGTCCCACTTAGAATTATCCCAATGTTCTTGCCACGTCATATGGGTTTCAACGTAACAGATGGCACATCAATCAGACGCCTAGTCTGTTAGTTATTTGCCTTTTAGTCCTAGGGGCCTGGTTGGATTCATGGACGATCCAACCTAAACGTATCTCAACTATACCCAGAAATCCGTTGTGGTATACTCAAAGGGACTATCACACTCCATGTTTTCCAGTGCCACTTATGGTTTTTCAAATATACATCCATTTCCAAAGATATGGACAAAAGAATGTAAAGGGTCGGTAGTGGGCCCGGGTCTGCTTCGACCCGGTAGGACCAACCTGGACTGACCCGGTCAGGGATAACCCAGTCTGGGTTGACCCGGTCTGACCTGTTGGGTCTGGAACCGCCCTTTGGGTGGGGAAGCTTGTTAGACTCGGCCCGGAGGGCGCGATGAGGGTGGTTTGGCCTAGAGCGCCATGCAGGCGTGGCCAGTTCGGCTAGGGCTCCACGAGGGGCGCGGCTCGTGCGGTTCAGTCCGGGAGGCCGTGAGGTCGGTGGGTAGGTTGTGAGGCCGGCGGGCATCCAGGAGGCAGCTGGGGAGGCCGAAAGGGGGCTCGGCTAATGGGCGGCTCAACCGGTGCGGTTCGGCCCTAGGCGGGGGAGCCTGTTCGGCCGGAGCGCCGTGAGGTCAGCGTTGTTCGCGGAGGCCACTGGTAGCGCGGTCGTTGCCTTCGTTGTCCCGTCGCTTCATCGCCATGCCGAAGATCATGACAAACAATAATGACGGAGGGGTCGGGCCATGTTGGATTGCCCACATCCTCTGCGTTTAGGATGGTAACATTTTTCTCATCAATTAACAAGAAAGACGAATTTCAAATTTTACAAACACCACAATGATTCCTTTCAAACTGAAGAAGAAAATAAGGAAATAAATATTACACAAATAAACTCCCTACCTATATCGTTGGTCATCGACTGAGTCATGGGGATGACGGTGTTCTTATAATCATTCATAGTATCTACCACACACTTTCAATCCCGAGCTCGTGTGTTGGTTCATTGACGACGATTATAAGGGAAGTTCGGTCAAATACGTTCCAAATCAGTAGGAGCTCTGAGGAAGAAGTTGAAAAAGGTCGGCATTCTTCATAATATCTATTATTTAGTTGGAAAGAATTAAAAAAGAAAAGCTAAACACTTGGTTGAAACATTAAAATTAAAGGGAAGTATTTGGCACCATTAAATTGGTGTGTTGGAAACATTATTGCGGAGGAAGCTCGAGATGATCCTCCACATTTAAGAGGGGGGTTGAGAGGTTTTCATCTACCCCCATTTAATAGGGGTCGGGTTGTCCCAACCCATATTATTCAAATTGGGAGGTTATGTGGTCTTGGGTGGTCCCCAGCACATCAACCTCTCATTGGAGGTTGAGGTGTTGTGGTCCCCACCACCATAACCTCTCATGGGAGGTTATGGCCTGGTGGTCCCACTTCCAACCTCCACATGGAGGTTATATCCAATAAAATAATAATAAATCCACAACTTTATTTTTATTTATTTATTTTACTAAAAACCCAAAAAATATGTTCCACCCTTGACCAACTACCATCGAGGTGAACTTATTCTTATGTGAATACCGGCGCTGCGAGTTCAACGGTGCCCTCAGATTTCAATTCTGAGAACCGGTTCAAAAGTTATAAAACACTACCCGCATGTTTATTGAACATACCTAAAAAAAAGTTTGGCAAATTATTATCAGTTACCCTCAATCAAAGCTGGATAGGTTAGGCTCTGTCAAGGTGAAACACACCTCAAAAAACCCAACGGTAATCTATGATTTTCAATCCTAGTTACCATTTTGATGTTATGAATTTTACAATAAAATAATTTTCAGTTAATTATTTTATTTGCGGACAAAAACTAACATTATTTGGTGGCCCACACCAGCCAAAGTTAGTATTTTCATAAAAAAATAATACCCTCACGAATTCAGCAGTGGTCTCATATTTCTAATCCGAATTACCATTTTTGTGTTATAAGCATTTGAAAAATAAAATATTTTTATTAAATTATTTTATTTATGATTATGCCATTTTTTGGGTATTCTCATAGGAGGCCCGCACCGACTAATATTAAGTCGCGCCTAGGGTAAACCCTCTATATTGAGCACAACAGTGCCCTAATATTCTTGATCTGAGTGACTGTTTAAGATTTATTTCAGTTTTTTAGGAAAACTGCTTACGCGCGTTAAGATATGCTTAACCAAACTTCGACCAGTCATTCATGGTACTCTAGGTGTCAGAATCACGGGTCTTCAGATCTCACAGACTTGTATAATTCCCAAATATTTAAGAAAAAGAAATTTCCCATGGAAAATCAGGGTTTTTACATTATCTACACCTCAGGGCTTTGCATCCCCGTAAGCTACGACTCAAACTAAGGTAACAAGTGGGGGTACTGAGCACGCATCTGATCCTCCCACTCCCATGTATTCTCGTGGTGGTTACCATGCTTCCAACGAACACGTACTAGAGGTATCGACTTTCCATGATGGACACGCTCCTATCGATCCTCAATATCCACAGGAACCTCTGTAAAAGTCTCCCCATTGTCGACGTCCATCTCTCCATGGTCGATGATGTGAGAAGGGTCACCCACGTATATCCTAATCTAGGATACGTGGAAGATTTCGTGCACCCGGTGCAACTATGGTTGAATATCTAAGCGGTATGCGACCTCACCAACTCTGCCAAGGACCAGAAAATGTCTGATGAATCACATATTTAACTTGCAGCCTCGGCCAAATCTCCGTAAGCAACGTCGAGGTGAGACCCGTTGAAAGATGTGGTCGCCATCATCGAAATTCAGAGGTCTCTATATCATGTTAGCATATGACTTCTTCCTTCTCTGTGTAGTCTTAATCTGCTCCTGGATGATCTGCACTTTCTCTGGGGTAGCTTGTACCATCTCGGGTCCCACAAGTGTTGACTCCCCTGGGTCAGTCCACCACAAGGGTGATCTGCAAGTTCGACTGTTCAATACCTTAAAAGGTGTCATCCCTATGGAGGAGTGATAGTTGTTGTTATATGAAAACTCCACCAAAGGTAAGTGATACTCACAGATACAACTAAAGTCGAGGAAACAAGTATGTAGCACGTCCTCGAGGGTCTGAATGGCCCACTCAGTCTGACCATCTATTTGAGAATGGACGGCAGTGCTCAAACGAAGTTGTGTCCCGAAAGCATCCTGCAAACCCTTCCATAGCCAGGAAGTAAAACGTGCATCATGATCGAAAACGATCGTCGAGGGAACTCCATGTAACCGCACAATCTCCTGCACATAGAGGCGTCCCAAGCTCTATACTGAACCCAGTTATTTAATCAATAGGAAGTTGGCCGAATTGGTGAGTCGGTCAACGATCTCCTAAATCGAGTAATGACCCCTCAATGTACGTGGAAGTCCTATCCCAAAGTCCATGGATATCCCATCACACATCCACTATGAGACCTCTAAAGGCTAAACCAAGCCTACTGGTACCTGATGCTCTGCCTTCACTTGATGACAAGTGAGAAATCGAGAGACAAAATCTGCGACTACATTCTTCATTCCCGGACACCAGTGCTATCATTGGAGGTCTTGGTACAACTTCACCCCTAATAGATGTACCTATAGAGGGGATGTGTGGAACTCCCTCAAAACATCCTTTTGATGTGGCACTGGTACCATTTTACATCCACTTAAGAGGATGGCGTGCTCCCCACCTTCATAAAATCTATCAGGTTCCTGTAATGTGGATATCTGAGCACGTTGTGTCCTGCAGTCAGCATCCCCATGGTACGCCTCCATAACTCGCTAAAGAAATGGGGGTGTGACTATAAGATACTGAATAAAATAATCTCCTTCTCGATCCAAAAAGGATATCTGCAAAGTGGCAAGCTACTCTGTAGCCTCACCCAGCAGATGCAGGACATACCTCCTACTGAGTGCGTCTTTTAGCATGTTCCCCTCCCCAAGAGTATAGACTATCTCAAAGTCATCTTCTTCTACCATGATGGTGTGGTTGGCCGAATCATGACTGATTGGATGCACCCTCTTATGCATGAGTTTATCCTGTTCTTCATGGGTTTCCTTTTCCGCAGACTAAGGAAAACCACATACCAACGATGTAGATTAACCACAACCTCTTTGCCTAATACAGTCAATCTAAGTGTGAACTGTGGATGTTAAGTCCAAATCCAAACTAACGTCGTAAGGCTTCGACACTACCACCATGAGGTTCCAAGACAAACTCTCACAAAAATTTTCAGATCACTTCGTTGGTGTAAGTGTGATTATCGAGTCTCCTTGCAAAGGTGTCTCTAGACATGAGGGTCAAGTAGACGGTTTAAACGTAAACACTAGGTCCTTGACAAGATTCATGGAAAAAAGGAATGATTGGTCCTATTTCTATTGATATGACATCTAGTGGTAGATATAGACTATACCTCGAATCATTCCTAGAGCCCTTAGGTCAGGTTCCTTGACCGCATGAAACAACAATCTTCCCATGTCCTCCAGCTCCATGAGCCTGGCGGTGTCCATAAAAAGGGGAGTGGTTGTAACATGTCAAAAAGTACACCACCACATCCTGCTATCCTAGCTCTGCTTCCACATTTGCTACCCTGCAGATTCATCTTTCCCTAACACATCCTCTTCCGGAATCATTTTACATGCCAAATTCTTTAAGACTAGCAGTATTTCCCTTATTTCCCACTACTAACATTCACTGGCTGTATCCGTTCAACCAAAGAACATTCAACCACAAAGGTTCTGTATAGCACCCCTAGAATAAGTAGGAATGCATAGAGGAATAGTGCTAGTTCGGATTTTCGTTAAACACACCATTCTAAGAAGTTCTAGACCTGAAACATTGATCATATTGTATTCACCTCGTACCAGGAAATATCATTTTTTCTCAATGAATACTCAGCTACCGACATTTTGTCCTATCGAAGATGTAGAAGATCTAGAGATCTCTTAACCACCTCCTCAAGCCAGTCCTCATCTGCCTGTGAGTCGGGTCGCCTCCGAATCTGAGGGGTATCTGATGCTGAAACATGTGCAAGGAACTAATCCTACATCTATCCTCTACTAGTATTGCCAGTTGTAACTGCTAACCAAGAGGTAGTGATATATCTAGCTCACTACCCAAAGGTACTATCTAAGGAAACGGTCAACGTACTGAAGCCTCATCACTAATCGGACCATCCTCATGGACACTCATTGAAAAAGACTAACAACTAAAATCGATTTCTACTCTACTTATGTCTCTATTATACGAGAAACTCTATAAATCACCTCTAGCCATCCCTCATCTGTGTGGAAATATTTCTCTCCTCAAATCCTCAAAGGCCTCTACTGCTGGAACTCGTGCAACGCGCTCAGTCGGAAGGCACCATCCACCAGTGTGGCTCATGGTATCTGCTGCCCAACGGGAGGTGTGCTACTGGTACAATACATGAAGGTGCCAACATAGTATGAGGGCCTTGCACCAGAGCCTCATCGCTTGGTGGGCTGTCAGTGCATACAACTCTTGGAACTCTAACATGTTGACTTCATAGAGGCATTCTAAAAGAAATAGATGCGACATGATCAAAAAATTATACCTAGTGAGCTAACCTGGTAATATGACTTATGAAATCACAATTAAAACACACACACAATCATTGTTTTCATGCACTGAGTCAGAAATCAGATGTTAATGTCTTGGTGTATGGATACGTCAGCTGCCGCACCAAAACTGGACTCCCTGAACAGAAAAACACACTCACCACACATATCACTATTGCTTCACAGAAAATCTTAGAGTCCTAAGTTCTACGGTATAACTGACTCCTCTGATGCCAATTTGTCATGACCTGCCCTTTGGGGGTCGTGTCGTAACTACCCCAAGCCCGCTTTTTATAGGCAGGGGCCGTTGACTGGAACCAAAGGCGTAATTTCGTAAAACTGGGAAGGCATTGCCTTTATAAAATGTAAACAACACAACAGAGGACACAACTTGAAACAAAACACTAGGTAAACTATATAACAAAAGAGTGTGTAAAAGCAAAAAGGGACAGCAATAGAAGCCCAACTGTAATGTAAAAGGAACTGGAAATACAGGTACAACTAAAGAAAGGAAAAACAACTTCTGGGTTTTCCTATGGGATTCCTACCTTAAGGGTAGGTATAGATAGCCTAATAATCACTCCACATGCGTCTGTTTCCTCTGTGTACCTAATCTTCATATTTTCCACCTCCGGGTACCGTCCAGTCCTGGTACTCTCAGCCTCGGTTAGCACTGTTCATCATCTTCATCCAAAACAATGAGATGCGGACATACCCCGTGCAATGGTGAGTATAACGATACTCAGTAGGGACCCAAAGACCCTCAAGGTCTCACATAATCCAACAAAGATTATCCCAAAAGTATGAAATCAACAGATAACCCCATTTAGGTATATTCCCATACAAATAACTAAGTTATCAAATAATCCATCTCAATCATGATGAAAACACAAAATTTACTGACTCAGCTCACCCAGGTATCCAAATTTTGTAGAGAGTTAGAGATGATTTGATTTATCCACTAAATAATCTATTCTGGAGATCCCACACTGGATACGGGAACATAAATCAGAACTGTCAAACCCACATAGGATCCAGAAATAATATTTAGAGCTGTCGAACCCATATAGGATCAAGGAACAGTTGTTAGAGCTGTCGACCCCACATAGGATTCAGGAATAGTACTGGGAGCTGTCGAACCCACACAGGATCTAGGAACATTAGTTAGAGTTATCGAACCCACACAGGATCCAGGAACAGTAGTCAGAGAGCTACTGGCCATAGGGTTTCTGCACAAAGCACGCTTGATTCTGGGAGGTTATTCTCCTCAAGCCAAGTGTCGATACATC
Source organism: Viscum album (assembly GCA_963277665.1). Lineage (NCBI taxonomy): Eukaryota > Viridiplantae > Streptophyta > Magnoliopsida > Santalales > Viscaceae > Viscum > Viscum album. Next base: position 281,379,461 of record OY728127.1, read on the forward strand.
ATGTTCTAAGAGGTCCCACGTAGAAGTATCCCAATGGTCCGCCACGTCATATTGGTCTCAACGCAATAGATGGCGTGTCAATCGGACGCCTAGTATGTGAGTTATTATCATTTAAGTCATGGGGGCCCGGTTGGATTCGTGCACAGTCCATCCTAACAGTATCTCAACTATACCCCGAACTCTAGTGGGGTATAATCAAAAGGATGGTCACACTGTAATTTTCTAGCACCGCTTATAGTTCGTCAAATGGACGTCCGATGCCAAAGATATGGCCAAATGAATGTAAAGGGCTGGTAGTGGGCTCAGGTCTAGTCTGACCCAGTTGGACCAACCCAGCCCAACCCAGTCTGGGCTGACCCGGTCTGGGCCTACCCAGTCAGACCTTTTGGGTCTGGCCTGACCCGTTGGGCGGGCTAGCCTATTAGGTTAGGCCTGGCCCATTGGGCCCGACCCAGCATGCCGTGTGGGCGGTTTGGCCCCGAGGGCGCAGGGAGGGCGATTCGGCCTAGAGCGCCGCGAGGGCACGATGGGTTCATCCAGGGAGCCACAAGGGGAGCGGTGTGGGTGGTTCGACCCGAGAGGTCGGGAGGTCAGTGGGCAGGCCGTGAGGCTAGCGGGCGGCTGGGTGGTGGTCGGGCAGGCCGGCGGGGTGCGGGGAGGCTGGTGGGCAAGCCGAGTGGCGGCCGACGGCCGGCCAGGGTGCCGGCGGGCAGCTGGAAGACTACGTGGCTAGGGCCGGAGGGGGGCTCAGCCGACCGTCGGTGTGGCCAAAGAGACTCGAAAGCCAGTGGGAAACATGGTTCGTCCTGAGGCGGCGGAGCTGGTTCACCCGGAGCACCACAAGGGCGGTGAAGTTCGCGGAAGCCACGGGTAGCGCGAACATTGCCTTCGATATATCGTCACCTCATCGCCATGCCAAAGATCGTCACAAACAAGAATGACGGAGGGTTTGGGCCATGTTGGTTAGGCTAGAACCCTCCACGTTTAGGGTGGTAACATTTGGCTCATCAAGTTGGAAGAAAGATGAATTTCAAATTTTACAACCTCCGCAACGATTTCTTTTCATCCAAAGAAGAAAATAATGAACGAAATATTACAAAAATAAACCCCCTGCCTTGATCGTTGGTCGTCGACGGAGTCACATGGAAGAAGGAGGTGTTGTCTTCATTCATCGCATCTGCCGCACACTTCCAATCTCAAGCTCGTGCATCGGTTCGTTGACGATGATGAGGACGGAAGGTCGGTCGAAAAAGTGCCACATCGGTAGGAGCTCCGAGGAAGATGTAGAAGAATGTTGTCGTTCTTCATAGTCGATGGTGTTACTCATCGGTGTTCTTTTTCAGTGGAGCATTCTTCATTGGGAGGTTTCTCGCAATAATCCTTCTCTCCAAACACCCAAGTGAAAATTTGTGCCAAATAATAGATTATAACATCTTTTATTTCATTGGCACGTATTGAAAAATAAAAACTAATCACTCAGTTGGAACATTAATATTAAAGGGGAGGAATTGGAACCATTAATTTGGTGTGTTGGAAACATTAATGTGGAGGTAGCTCAAGAGGCTCCTCTATATTAGAGAGGGGGGGGGGGTTGAGAGGTTTTCTTCTCCCCCATTTAACATGGGTTAGGTGGTCCCTACTACTAATATTCTAATCGGGAGGATATGTGGTCTCAGGTGGTCCCCACCACATCAACATCCCATGGGGGTTTGAGGTGTGGTGGTCCCCACCACTATAACCTATCATTTGAGGATATGGCCTAGTGGTACCCACTTCAAACCTCCACATGGAGGTTATAACCAACAAAATAAAAATAAAGCCACAACTTTATTTTTATTTAATTCGTTCACTAAAAACCCAAAAAAATATCTTTCACCCTCGACCAACTGTCGTCAAGGTGAAAGTCTTCTTATGTGAATACCAGTGCTATGAGTTCAATGGTGCCCTAATATTTATATTCTGATCACTAGTTCAAAAGTTATAAAACACTGCCCGCACGTTTACTGAACGTACCTGAAAAAAAGTTCAGAAAATTATTATCAGTCATCCTTGACCTTTGCCGGTCACTGTTAGGCTCTCCCTAGGAGAAAATCACCCCAACGAACCCAACAGTACTCTCGTATTTTCATTCCATGTTACATTCTATAAGTTATGAATTTTACAATAAAATAATTGTCACCTAATTGTTTTATTTGCATCCAAAAACTAACTTTCTCTGGTGGCCCACGTCGGCCATAGTTAGTAACTTTGTAAAGAAAGCATACCCTTACAAGTTCAGGGGTGGTCTCGAATTTTTAATCTGAGTTTCCAGTTGTGAGTTATAAGCATTTGAAAAATAAAATAATTTATTTAATTATTTTATTTACGATTATGCAATTTATCGGTTTTCTAACAGGAGGCCCACGTCGACTAATATTATGTTGCGCCAAGGGTAAAACAGAAATCTTGAGCACAACAGTGCCCTCAGATTTCTAATCTGAATAATTGTTTAAGATTTATTGCACTTTTCAGGAAAACTATTTACGCACGTTAATATAAGCGTAACAATGCTTCGATAGGTCATTCCGGGCAGTCCGGGCCTTAGAATTGCATGCCGTCAGATTTTTCGGACTCGTAAAATTCCCATGTATTTAGGAAATGAAAATTTTCCATGTAAATTCCAGGTATTTACAAATACATGGGTTATTTATGGTAAAAAACGTCATAATATTCTTATGAAAAATGGACAAATTGAATGACTATGTTATCAGAACATTTAAAGTGGGTTTGGAAAATGAAGTTGTGAATGGTACACTAATCATGCACTCTATAACTAAAAATTACATACATGATTTTACTTCAAACCAATATTTTTATATTTATAGATTTTTTTGGTGGAATAAAACAACTAACCCAATGATTAGATATTGAGCTGTCAATTAAATATCCTAGTGGTAAGATGATTTCATCCCATGTCTATAACTTATATCTGCAAAAATTTTGTGGGAATTTGTCACATAAAAATATTTTTATTCCCTCTATAATTTAATTTTATATTATTTTGGGCATTTATTATCTCTCCTTATATGTAAACATTACTAATTTCATGGATAAGAAAGTCAAATTTCTATTCCAAATCAACCAAGGATCTTCAACCAATGAAAAGATAAATGTGAACAACCAATGGAAATTTACTCCATTAAATAAGTTGTATTAAATAGTAATTAAGAGTATCTAGATTAATAGATTATGGAGAAACCAAAAAAATTGATATTGTGATTTTTTGTGAATATGTCAATGTATTTTCAAAGAGTTTACTAGTCTTACTATAGAACTAGTGGTTTATTATTTAATAGAACATTTATATAGTGATAGTATTATATTTATGAATCCTTATATATTAGAATAAACATAATTCTTTTAATTTAATAAGAATATATAAGATAATATGGATATGATTTTTATATTCCCAAGTGTTTCCCCTTGGGGTACCCAAATTTTCTCTGTTAAGAAGGAATATTGGTTGATCTATATCTAGATTGTTTACCAAGATCTAAAAAAGATCATGATCATGAACATGGGTCATGTACTCTATATTTATGACTTATTTGATCAGATTGCAGTATATTAACAATTCTCAAAGATTGAATATTTATGAAGATATAAGAAATTAACTGTAAAAATGGATATTTATCCAAATGTATCCACCCATACAAAAAATGGTCACTATGAATTAATTTTGATATCATTCAACCATAAAACTAACCCTAAAAGCTTCATTTATCTAATGAAAAGAGTGTTTAGATATTACCATAATCATTCAATGGATGTATTTATAGACGATAGTCTAATATATTCTAAAGTAAAGGGTGGCAATTAAGATCATTTGAATATTATGTTAAAGACAATGAGAAATGATTAACTATATTAAAAGTTTATGTTCAATGGAATATGGTTATATATTTTATTATTCATGGGTCACATAATCATATATGGTGGTATATTTGTGGATCCTTCAAAGATTGTAGTGATTTAAGAACTATCTAGACCAACTATTGTAATAGAAATCATTGTAATTTTTATAGGATGGATACTATTGATGCTATGGGAGAAATCACACATTATTTTTAAATAAATAAATTAATTTAACATAGATGGGATTCATGTAAAATTAGATATATTAATGTCAATAAATTTTCATGAAGAAATAGAAAAATATTGATAGTAAGTTGTGCTCAATTTACCCTGTAGTGGGGTAGCATTTATGATATATATCAATGCATCAAAAAAGTGATTGAGATGTGTCCTCGGGAAAAATGAAATTGTGATAATTTATGACTCACACATAAATAATGATCCATGAGAAAAATAACTCAACACATTACTATGAGATATAAGCAGTAATATTTTCCTGAAATGTATGAAGGAATTATATTTTTGGTGAATAGTGTAATATATATACAGATAAAAAAACCTAATGTATGTATTTACGTAGAAGGAATTTGAGATGATCTAAAATATATGGTTAGAGTTTATCAAGTATTATGACTACTCAATACATTACCACAATGATAAGGAAAAATGGTGGCTAATACTATGAGTAGAAATAAGTATGCTAACTTATCCGTGATAAGGATAAAAAAGGTCCAATACTCATGGATATCCAAAGAATGAAAACTATAATATTTAAGGAAGGGACGGAATCCAATATTTCACAAATGAAAACCTGAACCACCATCTATATAATGACTAAAGAGGCACCTATGGAGGATATGGAGCTACAGAATATGATAAAGAGTATTTCAAAGTAAATTTTTTATAATTGATGAGTAATATGATTTGGAGAATCAATATGTGTCCCTTTAAACCCAAGAAATAAAGAACAATCTATTAGATATTTCACATAGTACATAATTATTTATCCTTCCAAAATACATGAAGATGTATATTGATCTCCAAGAGATAATTTATTGGGAAAACATAAAAAATTATATTGAAGTATGTACCTCAATGTTTGGTTTGACAAAAAAGTCAATGTAGAATAAAAAATTCTATGGGGATACTGGAACCAATTCTAATAACCATATGTAAATGGGAGAAAATAACCATTAATTTTTTCATAAGACATCCTGAGACATATAAAGGTAACCATTCCATTTGGGATGCAGTTCATTACATTATTAAGTCGGTATATTTCATATATTCTTGAAAAGTTTTCACACCAAATCCGATTTCCATGATATACATTAGGGTTGTGGTAAGGATACATGTATTACTACTATCCATTGTATCTTGTAGATATTTAATTATTTAATGAAATTATAGAAAAGTCTCCAAAAAGAATTGAATATGGAGTTTTTCTATATAACTTCATTCCATCCATAGATTGATGTTATATCTAAAATGACTTTTCAATCCCTAATGGACATGACGAGAACCTATTAAATGGATTTAGAAGGAGTTTTTGATAAAACAATTTGCCTTGGTAGAGATCCCTTATAACAAAAGTTTCCATTATATCATTTAAACAGAACACTATGAGTAATTTTATTAGAAGAGATTAATAATTATAACAGGTTGGAAAGATGATGGAAATAATATATTTCTGGGAAAATAACTTTCTTAATATCTGTTAAAGACGATTAAAACCATTAAATGAAACATTAATGTAAAATTTATTTGAAATAATTTTTGTGATAATAATAATCAATGACATTTGGAATTGGATTTTCCTGATAATTTAATGATTCAAGTATCCCAAGGAAGATGGTTATGAGATTCATAATGATGAGAATATTTAGACCATGTTACATAGACCATTCTAAAATACTCAATCATATATGGATGGTATCATGTCATCTTTCGGTGCCACTAAACCTATCCCAATTACATGATGTGTTCCATTTATCTTTTTCAAGGAAATGCATACCTCATCCATCACATGAATTAAAATAAATGTTTATATATTTAAAAAATGCTCTCATTTGTCAGGAATAATTGCTAGAATTCTTGGACCATGGAGATAATGTACTAAAAAACATTACCACTCAACTGGTTAATGTTTTCAAGAAAAATCCTATGTTTGAGGAATCAATATGGGAGATGTAATATGTAATTATGCTGAAGTACTATCATATATTTTTATTAGACTAATGGAATTTCAGGGGAATATTTATTTTAGGGGTAGAGTGTGACAACCCATGATTATTGTATGTATTTCCATTTAAATTAATCTTGTGTAACTAATAGTCTATATCACATGCATCACCAAACTAAAATAAAAGATTATATATATATACTAAGATAAAATATTACAATTTAATGATACAAATTGATACAATATGAGAATACAATATGAAAAATAATCAAGAAATTTTAAATAGGGATAAACTATATGAAAATTCAAATAGAACCAATGTGAAATCAGTATACTCATGGTTTTCCTTAAAGATCATAACCTCAATTAAAACTATGGAATTAATAAAATAATTTAAAAATACAATATTAATTTTAAGGTACATGTAATCAATCATGGTGGGTGAATTTTAATGAATTATGTGTGACTATATATAATAATGTAACATGACCATGGAAATATGGCCATTGGATAACTAGATTTTGGATATATGATCATCTTATAAACTTGTATATAATAGGGATAATTATGATTTGTTATTTTTTGTAACATATTAAAAATTTTATTATTGACATAAAATAAATAATTCATGAATGAAATAAAAAATATCAATTAATTAGAATATTTGTATTCCCAATGTTTTTTTTAGAATGACTTTTTTTCTAGGTCAAATGGATTGAGAAAAATTGAATGGTAAGAATATAAATAATGTTATATCATTAAATCCATTTAATGATAAAAAATATAATTTTAATGGAATGCTTTTCATTATTTTTTTCATTTTTATTAATAATTTAAATTTATCATTATTAAAGAATGAATGAGATAAAATTTATTTTTAAAATATAAAATTAAATAAATTTATAGTCATTTAATTATTATTATTTATTAAGTAATAAGAATAAATATTCTTTTAGGTTAAAATTTGATTTATCTAGAATCCATTTTTTAAGTGGTATATGTAAATTATTGTAAAATTATTATTTAATAAATTTTGAAATTAAATATAATAAAATAGATCTCATTTTCAGAATCAGGAAGTATCAGTTAGGTAATATGTTCATTTTTATTTATAGTATTAAATATATGTTACCAATGTAAATGTTTGTCATCTCAATAAAGGATAAAATGATGTTAAATTTATAAATCAAGAGGAAAATGTTTTAAAATATCCAAAAAATGTTCTCTATAGATGTCCATGATATCATGACCAAACTCCCCTATATTATCATCATTACGTTTCAAATTTTGTTCCACTATTCTTGAAATTGACATTCCAATGTAATGTGTATTTAGGAAAGATGTCACTCCTTTCCATAGTAAAAGGCCCCTCCTCTACCCACCTCAAACCACACATTTCCTATTAATTTATGTTGGATCTAAACAAAAATTCCCTCACTAAAAATACTATCCCACTTTTATGTATCTATATCTATGAGAAAAAAAAATCTCAAAATCCTCATTTATAAGGGACCCTCTATAATTAGATTCATGTATTCAATGGACGTGTTATAATTTCCTTAATAATTATTCTATATCTTATTAATAAAAAAATTATTACATATTAATAATAAGCTAATTTTTTTGTTAAATCATTAATCTTTTAAAAAATTTATATTATCACTATAGAATATAATTTTCCTGTCTGTTCATTCATTATATCATCTTCTTGTTTATGTATATTTCCCACCTACATGAATAATGTTATAATTCTTATAAATTAATTATTAAGAAAAAATAATTTATGGTAATATGATATAATAATTATTGACGTAATATTTATTTATAATTTTTTATTTTCAATATAAAAATATTTTATTCATTAATAAATTCAACCCTTCGAATGGAATGAGAATACATAAATATATATATTTTTATGTGTTACATGAAAAGCATAACTCTATGTCCCATGAAATAACTATGGGTCTCTATAAATATATAAAACACATATATTAAATTACTATGAGCACTATTAAAATGAAGAATCCATGATCATGTTCCAGGGATGGGGATCATCAAACTAAAGTATGCATAAAAAATTGGACAATTTACACCTGAATATTAATATTAAAAATGAATATTTAATAAATGTGTAAAAATTTATAAATTAATTTTTCAAAATAAATTAAATAAAAATATGTATATGATATAGATTGATAATAAATATATATTGATTATACATGATCTGAAAGAAAGTCCTACATAGTGGGAATCCTTGGTAAGGGTTTTCATTCCAATCTCAATTTGAATTTTATATTTTTTATGAAAAAGTATCATTTTTAAAAAAATTAGATCATTCTATCTTAAAAATATTCAATTTTATTCTCTGTATATTTTCTTGGAATAAATTTAGTATTTATTGTTTCTGCTATATTTTGTACACAACTCAAAACAAAGATTCTTAATAGGGGGTTGACCTTATCTATTCTCTTTTCTCGGCATTATTTTTATTCCATGCTCCTATTCATTATATTTTTCTATGTATTTTCTTATATAGAATTAAATTATTTATAAAGGGAATTGTATATTTTATTTTACTTTGGTAAGATAATTTTTTTAATTGAATCATTTTTAATATTTCCCACATAGGTAATTTTATATATACTTTACTCTATTCACATAATTGTGAATGGAATGTTACTTTTTTATATTTTTTACATAAACTACATATCCCATCATATTAATAATTTTTATTTAAACATATTTTTCTCTACGTTTTCTTATTTTCCAATAGAAATTTATATTCCAATTATTTTATAAAATATTTTCTCGTAAACAAAATGTTATCAAAAGTAAGGTGAAATTAATATTAATTTTAAATAAAATTTTATAATGTTCCTTTGAATATTTTTTTCATCAACGTCATCATAATTTAATAAAAATTATTATTTACTTGGGATATTATCTTTTGATATGATCCCTATTATTCTTACGGATGGTTTGGGATCATGATTGTTGGGAATTATTAAGGAAATAATTTCTTTATTGTGAGATAATTATGCAATGATAGAATTATAAATGTTTTCAAGTACTTATAGAAAACATCTATATGGTTTTTTATAATTTTATAAATGGGTATATTACATAACACTAATTCATTATGAAATGTTCTATATCTATTGATATCATGACGGTATAATGGTAGTTAGTCCAAGAATCCTATGTTAAGGGATACATGTGGTTATCCTATGTCAACTATATTAAGGGATAATGGTTGTTATCATAAGTCTAATATGTTATGAGAAAGTGGTTATACTAGACCATTATCCTATTAATGCCTTGGTGTTCAGAATTTAAATAATTTATAATTTCTATGACAATATTTAGGAAACATTCTTATGTTAATATATGTTCTTTTGGTATGTTCTCATGGATAATGAGTATTGAAACATGTTTCAAAACTTATATGAGACATATATTATGTTTTATCATGATATTTTTGTCATAGATCATGTTTTTTGAAATATTTTTTATTGGATATGATTATATTATGCTATTTCCATAAACCTGAGTTATATTATCATACCCATATGATCATATTATGCTCACTTATGATCTTCGATTGACATCCCTCATGTTTGCCCATACTGAGAATATGAGATCATCTTTATTATGTTTCAATTTCATCATGTCATAAAGAACATTATTATATGTTCAATAACTATAAGGGTATAAAAGTGGGTAATATTTTTGGTACATTTTTAATAATAATTGTAAAATAAGTTCATTATTTATCTATTCTTCAAAGACACTGAAAATTATGTTTTAGTATGTGATATATTGTGAGATAAATGGATTATTTATGTAAAATTATGTATTGTGTATGTATGATAGGCTCAATTCATCATAGAATTTTTACTTCTCTCTCTTATGCCTTCTCATGTACTCATCAATGCTTCCATGAAACACATAAAATCAGCAAGACTTTCTCCATAAATCACTTCTCAAAATGATTCACAATATACATTGTTCTCCCGATAAAATATGTGTCTATATAAAATTCCAAATCATCATAAAAAATCACATGAGATGGTTCTGTTTTATATATCCTTAGATGTGATATATGAAATTCATCATGAATCTCAATTTATTTTAGAGGTATTGATGATAAATTATAAATATCCCCAATCCTCTCCAAAATTAAAAATACCCCATGATATCATAGAGAAAACCTCTACATCCTTACTATTCATTGAGGTATGATCTGATTTGAGAGATGATTAAATAAAATTTATCTTATATCAATTAGGAGAGGTGGGAACCTTCTAATAATGTATTTATTTTTTCTAATTGAGGTTTATATTTAATATTTTTTTCATCAACTACATTACATCAAAGGAATATTTTTTCATGATAGGCCTGAAAAAATATTCCTCCCCAACTTTCATACAATACATGGGTGATTTACTGGACATCTATAGTTTTCATTAAGGTATACCCATATGAACTGAATCTAGGTGGATAATTTTATAATATAATTGTTCCATATACACATAACTCCCACAAGAACAATTAAATTTAAAAACATATGAATAAAGAATATCCACTGGAATATGTATAGAATAATAATATTAGCTAATGATATATGGTTTATAATCCATTATTTTCTTATATTTAGTACCGAAATACATTTACATGAAATACTTGAATCAATATGTAAACATTTCTTCATTATCAAATAAAATACTATTAGGCATTACATGATGTATTACAACCTCTTAAACATAAACACTAATAATATCATCAATTGTTTTTTATTCTTTGATTATATGAAAATGAGAAACTATTTTAAACTAATAAAAAATAACCCAAACTAAATCATTAACCATTCATAACTATTTGAAGTCACTTTTAAAATACATTATAATATTATCCCATATCATATTTAGAATGGGAAATGAATGGATCATTATTAATATTATCTAATAATAATCTTTCACTTGCAGATAGGTAAATCGTTGTGAAATTAATCTAAGCATGTCCCATTTCATTTTGGCCACTAAAGACTACAATAAATACTATGATATATTTTAGTTAAATAAAAATTAATTTTCCAATATGATACTTCAATGTCCCTCATAGATTCCTTTTGAAAATCCAATAAAACAAATTTCCTTCCACGAAATTATATTAATGAATTATCATTAAGATTTCATCTTGGTATTTACTTCCCCCCAATAGATTCCTTCATGGAAAACACAGTACACATAATCCAAACTCTATCCATCCTTCACTCTCTCTCTTATGTTTGAATTCATGATAAATGGTATTTTGAAAACAAATCCTCCCTCCTCATAAACATCAACAGGAATCTAATAAAATGTGATATAAGCTACCACTCATCCATCGATTCATGAACCATACCCACATGTAATTTCTTTCTCCATGATTTAGTAATGAAATTTACCCTACCTAAAGTTCATATTTTCTTAAAATAAATTTATTAAAGATAATTTCCACATATTCATTATTAGAAATTAATATAATTTATAGAAAATGTATAATTTATGATTTAATTAATGGAGTATTCAAAAAAATTATCGATAAACATATAATGATTCTAACTCTTAAGTTGGTAGACAACTATAATCAATTCAAAAACATGTGTAGGGTAATTATTTTCTTTATATAATCCCATGAACTATATTCAACCACATTAACCTATTATGTAAAAAAACACCAATGACATAGTAAATGAATCATAGTAGACCTGTTAGTACATCCCTATATTTAGGATAATTAGAATAGATTAGGAAGTCAACACCATGTTCAAATCTTGAAATACAGCCTCACATCCATCATTTCATTGGAACTTGTCCCCTTCATAATCAATTCCATAATAGGTACAAATAAATGATTATATTTTCCAATTAATTTATAATAATAACTATAAATTGAAAAAATATATTTTGAAATCATTCTCATGGTTCTTCCAAGTCATCACTACTGCCACATTCATAATATTCACTGATAATATAAATTCATAGAGAACATTCCTATGATGTTTTCCCTCTTGAATCAAAAAATGAAATGTTAATCACTTATCATAAAAATATTGAGCTCATACTGTTTCTATGACAATATAAAAACTATTCCCAATCCACCTCATAGGATCATGAGTCTATAAATATATCATTTATAATAACAATCATAAATAAATCTATATTTTTATTGAAAATAGGATTCCCCATGTACATAAAAATAGATGGTGCATTCTTCATTTTAAACAAAACATTTAAATATTAAAAATGACAATAAATAAATTCAAAATATTTCTTAGGAATATCTTTGTGTCATAAACTCTTTTAGTGATACCCTTATTGTTGATTAATAGTATAAATTCGCAGATATTATCAAAAATAGTCAAACAAATCCTGAATCCACATTAATATATTGTAGTTATTAGCTCCATCCTAAAATAAAAATACAAATAAAACCAAATAAATACCAAATATTCCTAATGAATTTGATGCATTCAATATATTTTAATTTATTTTTCAATTATCTAAACATATAAGGATCCATGTAATAAGGTGTTATAGAGATAAACATAGTACGAAATACAATTCAATCATTAACTCAACCTTTTTATTTGGAATAAATCATAGAAATTATTCATGGAATGCATTTTAATACCAATATATCAATGAAGTAAAAATAACAACATCATCAATCTCAAATGATCCAAGAACCTTCCCTACTATATAAGATGTGACTATATATAATTTTCAAAAATCATACATATAGAAAAAAATAGGATATTCCCATTCTCTCATTAAATCATAATATTTATCATAGGATAAAAATAAATTCAATGATACCTGAAAATAATAAATAAATGAAAAAATATATTAACTAATACCTTAAATAATTAACCCAAAAACCCATCATCTATTAAATAGTAAACTATAAAAGAATTATGAATCTACTGATGAAAACAACACATATTAGAAATCTATAGATGAGATCCTTTCATCGTACAAGTGGAATATTCATATCCAAAACTCTAAATAAAAATTCAATATTTAAATCCTTATTACATACCAAAAAAGTGTAAATAAACTAATAGAAATCATTATTATTAAATAGATAACTAACCAAGGAAATGTAAACAAAATCATGATAACAACTTTTGATGAGCTATTAGAAAGTTCCACTATGTCTTATTCAACTAAAAAAACATACCAAACCAAATTTCCTGACTCTTCCCCTAAGTTTTTTGAATCTCCTAAATTGTATCTTCTCAATAAGACCAACCCTAACAATCCTTTAAACCCACATGACAAGACCACACATATGATATAATATAACACTATGAGATTATAATACATATTTTACTTTAAATAAGTCAATGTGTTTGATTTATTTATCCTCGTGAAACATCTATCTTAAACGAAACTGTTAAATTTTAATTAAAAATAAATATTTATGTATAACCATTAATAACTAGTTATTTAATTATTGGGATTGAATTGGACTAAATTCTTTTATAAATATAAGTATAAAAAATATGGCACAATTTTAATATTAATAAATTATAATTATTTTATCAAGAATGGAAATAATGTCATTTTGAATTTAGTAAATGGGATTTAAAAGTTCCTTTTATGAATGAAAATGTTAATATTAATTTCCCTAATACATTTTAATTTTATTTTATAAAATTGAATTTACATTTTGAATAAAAGTTTAAAATTATCTAACTATTTAAATCATATTTCTAGTCATTAAAAAAACTACTTAGGATAATGATTTATTATCCTAGTAAAAATAAGATGGTTGTTTTTTATGAATTAATTATTATATAAATAACTTTTATTAATATAATTGAAAATAATATTTTAATATGATAATTAAACACATAAAAAATATAAACACACATTCATTTTATAATAATTATGAAATAATAATAAACAACACTAAATATATTTAAAAAAATATTTTATAGAAACAATTATTCTTATATTATATATTTTAATTTAAAAGTTAATTTTCACATATTTTGAAAATGAATATGGAAAATTATTTAAAAATTACCATTAAATTCATCATACTCTTGTATGATGGTTCATAAAATATTATTGAAATAATATAATTACCATCATTAATTTTTAATCAAAATAAATAAGGGTGTAATGGGAAAATGAGGTCTCTTGAATTTTTTATAATTTAAAGGTAACATAAACCTTCTAGAAATAATTTTAATGTATGAATGGAATTCCCACATATCTCATATAATATTTATCTTCTTAACTTACATAACCCTAATTTAATTCCATTATTATCCCTTACCTAAAATTTTGTTCAGAAGATTTGTCCTCTATTTTTTACTTATAAGGGAGGTCCCTTCCTACAACTTCACGACATGTTTATGTTTGAGAAAACCATAAAATTAAATATATTTTACTTATTATAGATCCCTTATATAATTTTATAATCTCATATCCTCAATAACATTTCTCAATTACTTCATTTTCAAAGGATACGTCAAGAGAATATCCTAATTCTCAAGGTAAGTATTACATACCCTTTTACTTTTATTCTTTATCCTTCGCATCCACACTACTAAAATCACATTTTAAGGGAATTTTTATATAATTACCTATATATAAATAATATACTGAAGTGGTATTATATTGATAGTATTACTAGTATCTCTTCCGCTCCCATTCAATCGAAAAAATGAAAACATTGCACACACAAGTGTGCAAACTACCACCTTAGTGAACAACATGTTTCTAATTTCATCACTAAAATTAAAGGATGGTTATAGAAAATAATTTATCAATATCTATTTTAAATATTTAATGATTTATATTATGTAAATATTAATTATTCACTCTATAAATAATATTATAAAAACCAATCATTTCTAAATTAAGAATTTCAAGAAAGCATACAAAGAAGACATTTTTTTATTTTTACTGCATAATATTTCCATATCCGTTACTTATTATTATAATAATATAAAATTTTAATGTGTCGCAGTAATAAAAAAATAATATCATTATACATCTGGTATAACTATATTGAATCTAAACTGTAACACCACGAGAGTCTAAAAAAAGAACACTGTATTTGATAGCCTATGCAACAAACAAAAATAATCTTAGAAGAAAATATAACACCCCAAGACTATACAAAATATTTATTTCATAAAAAATAAAATCTATTAAATATATTTAATTATATTCAAATTAAAAAATTATCTTATTTCAAATAAAAAACTAGTTTTTTCTTTCATTACATGAAACATTGTGGTTAAATGACCAATGAAATATATTTCATCCAATTTAATATCATCGATAGCTTGGAGAACATGAAACCCCAATTATATATGAACAAAAAAATTATACCATTATAACATAGACATTAAATTGGAGGACACTAATATTACTAATTAATATATAAATATGTTTTGTTATCAATTAATTATAAATAAAATAATAACGATTTAAATGATAAATATATGTTTTCTGATAAAACATTATTTTCCTAAAATACAGATTAGTAACGATTTAACACATAATTTAAATCTAATATTCACCAATTTTTTAACAATGTTTTTTAAAAAAAATCAAATTTTAACTCATTGTCTCAATATTATCTTACAGTGAACCTTTGGGATTTTTCTGAAATGTTTCAATTTTCAGTTAATAGTGAAAAATATTCAATTTTAATTTAAAAAAACATTTTAATTAAAATATTTACAATGTTAAGTTATATTTTGAGTTTTTTAATTAGAATTAGTGTAATTATATATTAATTATGATAAATAATATCCATTCTTAACTCTCAACTTACTTAGAGATGATAACATCGTTTCTCTACATGTGGAAGCGATTTGATTCCCCTTATTTGACAACAAAACAAGGATAATATTTATAAGTATATAATAAGGTATATATGATATTATTATTTTTATATAAATAAAAAATATTATTTAACTCCTTTTCATAATGAACATTGAAAAAATGGAATGTAATACTTATGTATGACATATCATCTCTAAGATCATAATATATTTCATTTTTTATAAAAAATATTTCATGATTGGTTTTAAATTTATAATTGATTTAAAAATATTATAATTATTTATTGACTATTATTATTTATATGATATAACTATATAATATATGAATTAACTAGATCATTCACGATGAGACATACATGAGAAAATAATGTAATTAACACCTGAAACAAAGAAAATAATGAATGATATTTATCTAATGGGTGATAAAATGTAATAAAAGCATCATATATGATACCATAAATATTTATATAGTTCTAGTATAAGTAAAAGGCATGTTTAAAACCACTATAGGGGAGGTTACATATTGTGTAATCAAATTTATGTGTCAGTTCAGTTATTTCATCTCTATTACATTTCATTGCAGCATAATGTAATGTTATGCACATTACTCAATTTATATGGTGCATAAACTTTCATTTTGACATTTAATAAAGTGAAAATTTAATTCATAAATGTATTTTTTATTTCAATTTTAAATATTTTATATTGCAATTAAAATTTACCATTTGGTATAGAATTTCATAACTCCATTCCTTTTCATTGGGTTGTATTACTACTTTATTACCTTTAATATTCTATGATTATGTGTGTAATTATGATTGAATATATATTGTTTTATTTATAAAATTTTAATATGGTTTTTCATTGGACACACATAATTACTTATTTTATTAATCCTCACATCAACATTATGACCTCTATAATAGTTTATTTAATTATCTTATTGTGATTGGGATTTTTTATACTTGAATTTACATTGAATAATTTTTTTGATATTCTGATAATTAACCATTTAATTTTATTCTCCTTTGGTTATTCATGACATTCTAATGTAATAGTACCTTTTTCCGCTCTTTTTAACTTTAAATGTTTTATTAAATGTTTTAAATAAAATGTAATATCATTTCTCTCTTATGTTGAAAATATGTTTTCATAAAAAAAACATTTTTTATTAAATTTTTTTCAAAAATATTTCTAATCTATTAGATTTGATTAATTAAATAAATTTTTACCAATTTTTAATTTAGATTTTTTTAAAGGGGATGTCATTTATTTTTTGTAACAAGGCACTATTCTATCCTTTTACAATGATAACGGAATATTCTTTTTAACTTGTATGAGATGTTTGGAATCACACGTAGACATGAATGTCATTTATTATAATATTAAATTGAAAGTTTACATATTTATATTTAAAGAACATTTTTCCTATTACTCTGTAAATTGTTATTTTTGAAAAGCTATTTTAAAATAATAGATTTATAAAAAGAGAATTAATTTTAAAAGTGATTTATGAAATCAAAAGGATATTTTCCTCAAGAATGGGTATAAAGATATTTTTATGGTATTTATGTTTATCAATGACTACAACCCATTATTCTTACTTCAATGGGTATATGATGTATTGATATCATCCTTATTCTAAATCAGGATGGTTAATAATTAATTTATTCAAGGAGATTACTGACATTCATTTCATTGATTCATTTTTTTCATGTCATTAATACTCCATTGAAATACTCAACTATATATTATGAATGGAAATTAAATTTCCCATAAATATCAACATTTTTTATCATGTATATGTTGATTTATTAAACCCTATATAATTTCTATATACAGTGTTCTATGCACCAATTCATTTGTTTATCTAGGGAAATAATGATTAGTTTGTATCCTTCACTCAATATTGATATTTTATGATAATACACATTATTTATAAATTAAATCAACAATTCTATATATGATAAATTATTTGGAAATAGAGATCTGGGTGGGGCATAGTTATAGATATCCCCTCAATGATTCAATAGTTTCATGAGTCAAATACAGTTTGATAGCCTTATATAAATGTGTTTCATCCCATCCCTTTTGAAATGTTTTGCGAATGGTATTAGTAGTAAAGGTTTCATTATCCTATGTTCATGATATGAAATAGTTAATAATTTCCATCATTTAGAATTTTTTTATTATTTCCCATGATATTTTTTCCATGATATTATTTATCGATACATTTCATTCTCTGTTATTAATTAAATTTAATGTCTTTTTAGTTATTTAAAATGTCTTGTAAACATTTCATTATCCAGTTATGATATTCATGTTATTGATTAAATGGAATTTTTTTAGTTACATACCTTTCTATATTGATAATAGTATTTGTGATTTTGGCATTGATATTATATTCAGAAGAACTTATTTCTCAATTTATTGATTTCATGGAATGTGTGTTTAGTCATTCTCCTTACCATATTGATTATCATCATTGATTCCTGATTTCTTCTATCGTACTTAACACTTACTGATCATTTGAGATAACCCTTAATTTTTATTCCTTTCCTAAAATCCCTGAATTTTACTATCAATTATATGAATGAATATGATATAGTGAATAATAATATTCTCAAGAAAAAATTATGTTATAAAATTTGTATTAAAATATAATATGGAATCATGTATGTATTTAAATAACCAAGACTACTAATATATTTTATCATTTGGGATTATTTGTCTTGTATCTTTTGAAAATTTAATAAATCAGGTACCAACTCCAAGCTATAGGGGAAATGATTCTATAGATTGTATAAGATGAATTTTAGTAAAAACCATTGAAAATAGGATTATATAAAACATAGATTAGCTATCATTACCCTAAAAAAGTATTTGAGGATAAATATATATAATCATCCTAATGTTTTTTTAAGGTATGTATTGTGAGTTTTTTACTTTAAATACATCCATATATGGATAATAAAATTTTATGTGGTTAGGGAACATATGTACCTAGGGGTAATAATTCTAAAAATAGAACATTGGTCTTAACATGATCATAAACTGGTGCACTACAATAAGCCTTACAGTTCCCTTGGTTTGACAATCTATGATGATCTTCTTAGGAAATTTCATATTTTACTGACAAACCATTGTGAATGATTTGAAAATAAATATATCACCATTGAAAAAATATATATTATTATGAGGTAAGATATACATAAATTTTTTCAATTTACGTTAAGTGTTTAACTAGTATTGGGATTATAAATTATTTTTATAAATGTTGTGATCAAATATAGTGTATTATATTATTTATAAATGCATCTTAATAGAATAAATGATAACTACATCAATGCACAAGATCTAAAGAGTAAGAATTATCATTTATTTCATTCGATTAAGACAATATTTTATAGGGAACTAGTCTCTAAATGATTCTTATCATATGAGAACATAATATCATGTGATAACAAGATTTAGAATGGATTCAAAAATTATTATGTCTTCAATGTGAATCAAGGAATGAATTTAATGAATGGTAAAAGGATGGATAAAGGGATGAAGAGGGTAAATTATTTTCCAAAATTTTATATTTGTGGAAACAAACCGCCACTAGATTTCTCAAAAATAATTGGAGTTTACAAAAAAAGTTTAGAGAGAAATGTTAAAATTCTTGTAATTACAGTGGAAATAAACAAAATTCCATTACACATTTCTTTAACATTAATGACATGGGACACTATGAAAATCATTGTCTCAAGCGTTAAATGAATATACCTTAAGAGTATCTAATGAATCCTGGTCTAGCTTATATTATTACCGTAGATGAAGTGAAATGATTAATTTGATTTTTTTTGGGAATCATGAATTATATAATTTCTGAATTTTATCAATGATTGGTTGGTTGTAACAATTTCTTAATATATAATTATTGTACTTCAAGTCATTCTCATTTAGGATTTGAAAGCATATGCTGAAGTACACTAATGGCCAAGAAAATTAATTCAATGGAAACATTGAATTCTTATAAAATTAATTATTGAGGCACAGATAATGATAAATATGTTCCTGATAACAAGATAATGATTTTGGGAGAATGGTTGAATTTTTTGGAAAAATAAAATTTTATTATACAAACTACCTTTGGACTGATTTTTGATTTGTTGATAAATCAGTTTATACTATCATTAATGGTATTCAAATATCTTTTAATTTATGGAATATATCCAATACTATATTTTTTACATAATGAATATAGAATAATTCATGTTTTCATTAAGGTTTTATGGTTATTCCGGTTATTACCATGCTTCTAAGGAATGCATGATTAAGGTATTCACATTTCTTGATTGCGACACTTAAGATATGCTTGTTGTTATTTGGGGGATTAATGGTTAATTTATTTTGGAGATTCAATGAACTTGTTTCTAATGTTTTACATGTTGGTATTCTAGAAGGTTTATAAGGTTAAACATTTATAAAATGGATAAATTTAAACATTGGATGAGGTTTTAGAGATTAATATATTAATTTACAATATAAATATTTATGCATATTGGATAACATGTTCAAAGAATATTGGTCTTATAAAATAGTTAGAGATATATAGAAATAATTTTCAATATTTTATGGATATTATTATTCATTAAAAGTGAATTTTAAATCTTCATATAATAAATAGTCAATATTTTATTTTAATTTCTTGGAGTAAGGGATGAATTGGAAATTGATTACATGATAACCAAAGGATGAAAATATGCCTATGAAATATAAATGTATCGTGTATGTATAATTTATTTTATTCTTATATAGTAAAATAATAACACATTTTTAGGAAAAAGGATATTAAAAAATATCATCCTATTACATTCATATTCGATGAATCATATGATCTATTAAATCATAACATATTTATGGTTTTGGGGAACATTACATTCCATTGATCCTTCACTTGCAGATGATCACTGGCCTATAAAATTTTATAAAATTACATAAACTTGTCTTCCATGTAAAATAATTACATTCCTCCAATGTTATTTTACATGGAAACCATGTTATTTTATATTCCATAAGATCTTTTTACTCCCCACACGATATTATTTAGATGATATTTTACTAACTCTTTTTACAATGTGCATTTAAAAAAAAATCATTTAACCGATATCAAAATATTGATTAACAACATCAAGTTCAAATTTTTAGGACATTATTTATTTACGTATGAGAGAATTCAACACCCAAAAATTATAGAATAATTTCATTTTATTTAATAGAATATGTTACATCCAACATAAATATTCAATTAAATTATAACACCCTGAGACTATATGATATATATTTTATAATTAATTTGATCTATTCAATAAATTCCATTACACAAAACATTGAGTTTATATTGTTATACATGAAACACCGAGTTTATGTTGTGTTTATACTCATCACTATTTTTTTCTTTTGTTTCATGAAACACTAAGTTTAAATGACAATGGAAATATATTTCATCAAATTTATTCACATCGATAGCTTGCAAAACACAAAACACCAAGTCTAAATGAACTATAAGATTATTTACCATTATAAAATGACCATTAAATTTGTGGGTATGAATAATAACAAGTAAATCATGAGGATTTTTTATCAATTAATTACATATAATCTAATAATTATTTAAAATAAAAACTTTTTTTTAAAAAAACCGTGTGTTTCTAAAAGATGGATTAGTCGTGTTTTTTGAAAATAATTGGAAATTATTTTTTACCTGTATTAGATAATTTATTTGAAGAAAATATTTTTTAGATAATCTTATGAAAATTATATTGGGTTGATTTTTTCTAAAATGATTTATTTTGAAGAGAATAATCAAAAAATACTGACTTTAAATTGAAAATTGTTTTTTTAAAATTTTTTTGTGATGGTAAATTATTTTTTGAATTATATTTATGGTGAAATTAGTTCAATTATATATAAATAAAGGAAATTTATTCCATTTTAGTTATTTTAATATTTATTTTTTTAATGAAAACATTTTACACTTATATACCTTTTTCAGTTAAAACCCCCATTCTCCTCACGTATACCAGATTAATTTTAAATTAAATTTTGAGAAATATGTGAATGGAATATGAATTAATGTATTCCATATTATTATGAAGAATAATATATTATTTATAATAAGTTATAGATAATTTTTTTTACCAAAAATAAGAGGGAAATAAATTAATTACCATAGTTAAGGTAAAAATGTATTTACCATGGGGTTAAACTAAAAAGATAAGGGTTACAACTGGCTTAACAACATATAAAAACCCAATTTTTCGGATGTATTTCATAATTTTCTATTCTAGATTCCATAATTGACCATTTAGGATGATTTAGACAAGATAATAACATTATAATGATTGAATCTACTCAAAAAATTACAACTCTTCCACTCCCTTCACTCATAAAATGCCACCCCTCTCCTCTATTCTGCACATCATAAATCCTCTTAATTTTAATCAAGAACTACTCAGATAACATACCTACTTCCATCCTCACATCTTATAACCCTTATTTTAGGTATAATTTCAACTCTTTCAACTCCTTCAATTTTTATTTATACTTAAAGATATAATAAAATCAGTATCACTAATATAATACAATTTTTTATAATAATTAAATTACCAAAAAAAACACATTCAATTACATCAATGTATTTACAAAATCATCATTCATGTGTACGGTGCATTACTACCTCCCAAAAAAATTTCATTTGTTCTTTCATGGCCACCTTCCATGATTGGGTATAATGATAGACATAAAGTATATATATGATATATGTATCATATTTGTATATCTATATTCATTATATCAAATATATATATATATATACATATTACTTTGCATTCTGTAGGATATATGATAACATTTCTAGTATGTTTGGCAGACTACCGCATCCCTAAACGATGTGATTCGTCTTTCTCTAATGTTTTATATGGAATGTAATAAGATCAAATTTAATAAATATTTTTTGATATAAATGAATTAATTATTATATTAATGAAATATTTAGCATTATAAAAAGATAATATATAGTCTTATGTTTACACTCACATATAAATGATAATATTATTCATGTACATGTGAACTACTTCCATCATGAAGTAATGTCACTATCTTTTCATCACCAAACCACATAGATTGTTTATATAATTATATAATATGGTATATATTATTTCATGATCGTACAATAAGGATGAAATATTATATACCATCTTTCCATAACGATCATGAAATAATTGAAACACCACTTACATGTACATATTACCAATTGTCTCTATGACCATAACGTACATCATTTCTAGAAAACATCTTTCATGATTATTTTAAAAAGTATGATTGATATAATAATATTATAAGTATGTTGTTATTATTAATATAACGGATATTATATAAATATATAAAATGTTCATAAAACAAATCCTTCATAACAAAACATACGTTAAAAAATATGCCCATAAACACCTAAAAATATAAAAATAATGAAAGATTATTAATAGAAATTTGATAAGATGATATAAAAGCATAATATATAATTTTATAAATATTAATATGGTTATATATATAATTGGTTTAAAAAAATACAATCAATAAGTATTGTAAGGTAAGATATACATCTCAATTTCATTCATTGTGTCATATTGTATTGTTATGCACCAAAGGCCTTTTATATAGTGTATATAATAACCTTTTGACATGTAATAGCATGACTACTTAATTATTTATGGTATTTTTGGTTTCAATTTTAATTATTTCATCAAAAGGGATTTTAATTAAATAATATCAAGTAGAAAATAACTCTATAACCCAATTTCATTTCACTGGGCTATATTAATATTTTGATGTTTATTTTATTATAAGATTATGTGTGTAATGAATTTTGACTATATATTTTTGTATCAACACAATTTTATGTGAGATTAAATTTGATACACATAATCAATTACTTGAATAATCCTCACTATAATGTTATTTCCTTTGTAAGGCTTTATTTCACAATGTCATTTATATAGGAGTTATTTATATATGATTTTCCCATGAAGGAAATTATTTTATCATTGGACAATATTCCTTTAAATATATTTTTCTATGGTTATTAATGATATTTATATGTAATTATACCACTTTACACACTTTGGTACTTAAAATATATTAGATTTTGTAAGGAAATCTAACATAATTTCTCTCCTCAGTCAGAAATTTATTTCCATCCAAAATCGTGTTTTCAAAAGATATTTTCACAAATATTTGAATCCATTTAAAATCATTTTTACAGAAACTTTTTATAATTTTTATGTCTTTTAAATTTTATTCAAATGAGTATTATGGTCATTTTTGAAAAATGAATCTTTTATAACATTTATATAGCAAGAAAAGATATTTTTTAACTTGTATTACATATACGAAATTAACCATTGACATGACCATTATTTTATTGAGACATCATTTCCATGTTTAAAGGTTAATTTTTAAACATGTTTTTTTACTAATATTTTATAAATAACTAGTTATTAAATTATGTTTTAAAAGAATTTTATTTTCAAAATAAATTATGTTTTAAAAATTAATTTTCAATATGAAAATTTCAATTTCCAAAAGAATGTTTTTAATGATATTTTTATGGTATTTCTATTCATTAATGACAACAATAGTTTATTTTTACTACAATGGGTATAGGTAGTATTGATACCATCTTTATTCTTCCTCTAGATGGGTTATGATTCTTTTTTCAAGGATATTATTGATATCCACTTCCTTTATTATCTTTTTGTCATTATTAACCTATCCTTGGAATATTTAATTATATAGGATCAATGAACATTTTGTTTTCCCTAAATATTTGGATTATTTATCATGGATATGTATATTACATCGTGTGTATAATTTCTACATATGGTGTTCTACATTAAAAGTATTGTGTTTATCTAGGGTAGTATTGATAAATATATATACATTACTCAATATAAATATATATATGATGAGAAGGAACATTGTTTACGAATAAAAATTATTTTTCAATATATAAAGAATTATTTGGACAAGAAAACATTGGTGGGGTCTACTGATAGATAGACCCTCAATGCATTGGAAGTCCCATGAGATGAAACATTTGTCTTGTCTTAGTTAAATTGGATTCTACACATCTATTTTATACTATATTATGAATGGTATTGATGGGATTTATATCCTAATCATAAATTGAAAATGTCAAATAATTAACAATTTCCTTCAGTAGAAATCAGTTATTAATATCCATAGTATTTTCAAAATTATATTACCTCCGAGTACATTTCATTATTAGTTTTTTATTAAATATAATATGTTTTCAATGATATTGAATTACATAATGTTAATGCCTGATATATTAATGATCAACATGTTATTGATTAAATGTGAAGTGTTTTCATTTATTAATCATTCCATGTAAATTATTATCTATCAGATTTTAGAATTTATAATATTTATGGATGATCTTACACCTTGGTTTATTGATTACATGGAAAGATTGTTTAGTGATTAACCATAATATATTAATTATTATTATTTATTCATGATTTATTTCCTTATTCTTAACCCCTACTGGTCAATTTAGACCACCCGTATTTTTTTCCATTACTATAAATCCTTGATTTGTACCAAGAAAGATAAGCATGAATATATTAAAATGAATAATGATATTCTATAAAAATAAATGTTATGATTTATTTATTCAAATGAAATATGAGAATCATGTATGTATGTGTTATTTCAAGACTAATAAACTATTTTTCAAAATAATATGTGATTCCTTATATATTATATAAATATAGTAAACCAAACGTCGACTTCGAGCGACTAGGGTCGGGTTATGATTACTATGTTTAAAATATATATATATATATATTGGCTTCTATATTGGAATTAATTTAATCTTAATTGATTAAAGTAGAGTTTTTATCAATATATTTATGTGTTTTTTATTCTTAAGCAAGACTATCCTTTTGTTAAATAAGATGGAAAATTCAAAAATTGTAGAAAAAAATGAACTTCGCATTGATCCTCAAAATGGATCAGGGTGAAATTGGAAAATAAAAATGATTCAAAGATAAAAAATGTGTACAGAGGATCCATAATCCAAACCAAATATTTATTTCAATGATGTAGGATTCATATTGGATAGTTCTAGTGCTCATATATGAAGAACCAAGTTGGAACGATGCTTATGGCACTACACATCCTTAATTCGCATCGTTTATCATGTAAACGACTTGTTAACTACAAGGTGTATAAGAAATATGTGATATTAAGTGATGAAAATAGTTCAAATTTTGGCCATAAAAATTACATTTCATTTAAATGCAAAAAACATGTAAAAATTTGAAAGACTAAAAAACAAATATTTTGGCATATCTATTCAACAAGGGTCACCTATATTACCCTATAATTGCTAGTTAACACAATTTTTGACCATGGAAAACCTGAAGTCATTATAAAGGGTTAAAAATAGAGGGTTACAGAAATATATAGATTTATTAAACTCTAATATAGAGTTAATAAAATTGATAGGATGATATAGGGTTCTGACCAAGGGTTCTAAAGATATGGGTTTCTATTTTACTTTTTATTATTTAATGTAAATTTTGATTCCTCTTCAGTTTTGTTGCTGTATTTGTTTTACATTATTCACATTCTCATTCATTTTTTCATTGATGTATTCTTCATTATTTCTTTAACAAATATATTTTTTTAAAATATTTTCCATTGTTTCAATTGTGAAATAACTTGTTTTTAATTGTTTAATTGTTATGTCAAGAATTATATATGTTACTCTATCATCAATCAATTATTTCATGTGCAGATAATCCACTTACAGGTACAGGTCGAGTTTAGGGTTATTTCTACTCTTAATGAATCCTTAAATTCATCCTTGGTAACCCTATGGCTAGTAATTTTGTTGATAATAAATTTTCATCACATTTTATTGCACAACCATGGCCATGGGAAGTGAAATTGAACAAACCCAACCAAATTGGATTTGAGTAATATGATGACCATTAGCCTATCATGCTTTCTTCGGAGAATCTAATCATAAAAAACCATAGTTTTTAGTTATACCCATACCATGTGACAATTTCATCATAGTTATATTGAATTAGTTTGAACAAAACGAATTGGTTCCCTTTGTATCACTTCATAATATAAGTTATAGGACTATTCCTATATGAACATAGGATTATAATTTTCCTTTATAGTAAAATTGACCATGATTCCATATTTTCATTCTTTGAGAATTAAATTATTTAATTTTTGGCATTTAATTAGTTAAATAAAATCAACTAAAAATTTAGTAACCTGATTTTTTTAATAATTATTTATTACATCCCCCCCCGCACACTTAGAGTTCAACCCCTTACTTCCACTTTACTAAGCCATTTTAGTTAATATTTTTCTAGATAAAATAAAATTATTTTTTAATAGACATCAAAGAAATAATGAAACAATTTAGGACTGTCAAAACTGGTACCATTAATAGGGAGTAGTGGAGGATTGTAGGTGACTCATGATTATATTCTTACATCAAATACTATTCATGCACTCTTTCTGTTTACCTATTTTAGTTTAGTTTTCAATTATTTTTCCTTTTCATATTATGCTATTAAACTTTTGGTAGTTTTTAGTGTCATTTGGGATGTAATACAAGCATAATAAATATTATCTTGCACCACCATTGGTGTATAATGAATCTGAGGAATATTTAGTTGCATGGGAAGCAGTGAACCCAAGAGGGTGGTCATGTCATGTAACGGGCTTGGGTGACTCATATTATTTTCAATATGAAAAATTCTGAAATCATTATATGAGTGAAACCTACCATAAAACCTTTGATGAAGACCCTAATTTTCAAGACTAACAAGAAGTGTTATGGGTAGAAAAGTACATCTCAGAATACAGTGAATTCAAGAAACCTCAAGAGAATCACTCAGAGAATAGACTGACCATGTTGCTAAAAATGAACACTAATGTGATGGGAAAATATGGATTATAATGAGATCCATATCAAAAATCACAGAGAATTTCCTACTCACCTTTTTCAAATAATTTTTAATTTTAATTCCCATAGTGTTATCATACCAATAGATTCTTATAAAGATACATTATATTTTGAAGATGATGCATGTGAAGAAGTGGAATAAGTCCAAACTATTAACATAAAGAAACCCCAAGAGCAGAATATTCAAGAACACTGTTACTTCCAACAATGTAAATAGAGTAATTCTAATAAAAAATGGCCACATTTCTCACAGTGTACATTAAAATACGAGATAAGCGGATGGATGAGTATGATACCCCACTCAATGAATAGGGAGAATTAGTAAATCACCATTCCCATGTTATTTCAAATTTAAATTCCCTAGTATGAAAAATTTCATTGAAATATACTATGGGGTTATGTTGGTTTGAATACTAACAATTGAAAGAGGTAGAGGAATTCAATACTGTATAAACAATAAAGAAGGAAAAATAATATGTAGAAAACAAATAACAAAACCTGGACCATGAGGAATATGGTGAAAAAGATGAACCTTGAGATTTAGAATATGTATAAAAATATAATGCATCCCTTCTATGAATAAATAAATACCAATAAGTCTAATGAAAATATATTATCCAACTTCACTACTAATAAAATGACCTATACCCACGGTTTTAAACCGTGGGTACAGCCCCCAAAATCATGGGGATAGGCTATACCCACGCTTTTGGGAACTGTGGGAAATCGAGGCATCAGGATAGGTCCCTAGCCTAAACCCATTATTTTAAAAATCGTGGTTATAACTTTTTTTCCACGTTGTCAAATCCCCATAGAAATAACCATGCTGTTAAAGGCTTTATCCATGGTTTTAAAACCGTGTGTGTTAATTATGGAAAAAGGAACCCTCTAGTGTTGAACCCAGGACCTTGAGCACCTGTCCTTTCAGCCGACGTGTCCCACCATTAAGCTACAATACTTTTGAATATTTATATCGATATTTTTCTAAATA
Source organism: Viscum album (assembly GCA_963277665.1). Lineage (NCBI taxonomy): Eukaryota > Viridiplantae > Streptophyta > Magnoliopsida > Santalales > Viscaceae > Viscum > Viscum album. The sequence goes on from OY728127.1 coordinate 281,408,445, forward strand.
TATTTATATATATCCTTATTATGAAAAATTATTGTGATGGGTTTCGAACCCACACCCTTCTCCCAAAATCATCAATGGATAACCAACCCATCTACACCACTTTTATAGAAATAAATATAAATTTAGTTTAAAATATTATTATATATAACTGTATTAGAAAACAACATTCTGTGAGATTTGATCCCCGAACAGCCGGATGTAACAAAGAACACCTCACCAAATCTCAAACGAAGTTTATTTGTCTATGTATTTTTATCCCGTTAAATATATTAATTCAAATCATGGGTGTAGGAGGGAAAACCGTGGGTATAAGTTTTTCCACAGATTCATTTTCCCCGCCAATTCTATACCCATGGTTTGTAAAACCGGGGGTATAGTTCTTAGATAAAAACCCTATACACACAGTTTTTGTAAAACCCTTTGTATAGGGCATGAAAGAAACACCTATACCCGTGGTTTTGGAAAACCGTGGGTATAGGTCATAAAAAAAATCCATGCCCACAGTTTCTCCCTAAATCGTGAGTATATGTGACCTATACCCACAGTTTTCCTGACCCATGGGGATAGGTCCGTATTCTATACCTATAATCACGGTTTTCCAAAAATGTGGGTATAAGGTACACCTATGCCCAGTGTTTTATTCAAAATCATGGGTGTATAGATAATTTATAGTAGTTCTTCTAGAAGAATATGAATGAAATATAATGGAAAATTATGAAAGGATAGCTAAAGAGTAATTATAATAGGTAATGGAAGAAGATAAAATGGAGGTTAATGAGGTACAATTCATATAATCGATGGAAGAAAAAAATTGAAGAAAGAGAATGTTGAATAGTCATGAATAAACATCACTACTATTATTGAGGCTAATGAATAATGGGAATCCCTACCATACATTTAGGAAGAATAAAAGAACACATAACCTCAATTCAATACGTCATTTCAGAATCTCAGGCTAAAAAAAATAAGGAAGAACTTGTAGTGGGGGGAAAATATTAAATCTAGTCAAATTTTCTTTTTATGGTATTTTCAAAGAATTTAACATCAATTTCATGCCATATATAGTACCATTCAGGATAAATCAACTAAGGTGGAAGATAAGAACTACCCCAGATGCAGAAAAAAAGATGTGGTTAAATCCAAGGTAGTTTTCTCTCTATTAATAAGTAATTAGATAAAAAAGATAAAAATTCTATATAATGACATTAAATTAACAGTACTAGGGGGCATGATAAATTTTAAAATTACATTCTATGTCATAGATTTATTTTATTTTATTAGTTTAATAATTCTACCCATGGTTTATCTCTTTATCAATTTGAGAAATATATTAATAATTTTTAAAAAAAGAATGTAAATTCATTTTCTATTATAGTTCTTTAGGCCATGGGAGAAATAAGTTAGAAGTAGTGAAATGGATATAAAAACAAACAATTCTTACTGCAATTTGATACAAATCTTGAATACATAGTATAAAACATGAAACAATTTAGATAGAATTTGATAAACTCAATAAAAATTAATTATATATGGGTAATACTATTGGTACTTTTTGATATTTTTACATCCATAGTTTTTTTAAAAATAAAAAATAAAAAAATTAATTTAATTTTTACATTAACCAAATTGATTTTGATTCATCCAAAAAAATGATTGAATTTTTTTTCATATACTCAATGATCTAATAGACATAAACAATTAAGAGAATTATCATTATATGTTGTAAAAAATGAAATATGATTCCCATAAATTAAAAATGATGTAAATGACAAAATTAAATTTCACTTACTAAAATTTGAAATTCCCTAAATATTACTGCTGATATGATTCATTTTATTAATTTTAATTCCTATAAGAATTAATTGGGTAAACTAATTATGGATTTTCATTTCATGTCCTGATTAAATAATTTTTTATTCCCATTCATAATAGGATAATGGATGAAATATTTCCTATTTTTTATGAATATTTCTTTAGAGAAACATGGGGCACAAAAACCTACTAGAACATGAATTTTTATCTTTACAAATGTATAATTGAACAAATTATCCTTTGAAATTATTAAGGAATTTTATTAATAATACATATTTTCTGTAACCCAACTACACATTGATCATAATTCTTCTCAGAGAAGCTACGAATAACCTTATCAGGAGTGAGCCATGTCGCAATACATTATTTTCTTTCCTAAAAAACTCATTTTATGTTTCATTATATTCAATTGAATGAGTATGGGAGAGGGGTTTCTCATGGTGTATATGGGATATTTTACATCAAGAGTATAATCTATAGTGTTTCCATGGGATTTTTCACAAGGATCGTATTTATATTCATTGTGTTCTATATTTTATCACACATGTTTTTTAAAAAGATTTATATAATGAAAAAAACAAAGAAGTAACTTATTGGGTTAGTAAAAAATTATCATTGACTAAATAACATTCTAAAAATTATATATGGTTAGGTGGTGGATGTGAGAGTTATCTTAGGGAAGCATTTGGTAAAAAACATAAAATAAAAAGTGGGTTTTGAATTAGGAGAATAAAAATATCCATTATTAGACTGATTATTTTTTTTTATATGTGGATAGGTGGTGGATGTGTGGCTCATTCAAAAAACAAATTTTAGAAAAAAAATAAATAAAATACACCAAAAAAGTGGAAAAATATAGAAAAAAAGATATAGTAATTGTAAATTATTATTACATTATCTATGATCCAGCACATTGACCTTTGGTGAGTGTGTAAGAAGAAATTATTTTCTGGGGAACATTTAATTGATATTTCCCTTTGTATATCATGAATTACACTTTAGAGAAAATCCTCCCCATTAATACTTACTAGATTTTCAAAATTTCTACCTACCCACCTTTTTCCATATATTCATTTGATCCTAATTAAAAATCCATCATGATTAGTTATGATAATAGTCTTTATTTGATGGAAAATGTGGATTCAATAAAAACCTACTACTAGGATCATGTACTTGAGGTATGATAATAACTCTAGTTTAATTTTTACCTAGAGTGTTGAGTGAAAAAATTCCTGGTGGGGTAAATTGTAAATGGTGTGATTGTTCATTAATGGATGAAAAATGTATATGAGATGGAAGAAATGTATTAAATAGAACTTTATAAATGATATATGATATTTGGAATTTTTATCTTGGGTATTCATTATGAGTTTAGAATCTCTAGTTACAACATGATTTTGTGAGCACCATAATTTGAAAATTCCATTGTAAATGCTACGGTCATTTATGTTTCTATGTTGAGTTTTTTCTCGAGGATAGGAATGGATTTGAGTTTGGGGGTATTTCATAACTATAACTATATATATATATATATTTATAGGTTTGTATATGTGAATATAGTTAATGTTAATTGATTAAAGTAGTATTTCATGGAATATATTGTTGTATTGTAAATTCTTATGCCTGAATCACATTTGGATAAATAAGAAGGGAAAACTGAAAATTGAGGAACAAAAAGGCACATCACATCATGTCATGAGGTGGCTTAGCATGACACCAAAAAATAAAGATAACATCAATATCAGAAAGGAGAACAGAGAATCACATAATATTCCCAATGATATTATTTACTCATGTAGAATATATATGGGACACTTCAAGGGCTCATAATAGAAGAATAATGTAAGACAAGGCTTATGGAACTGAACGTACATGTTTCACACCATTTAACTTGTACAAGAATTTTAAAATACAAGGCATGTGAGAAACACCTGAAAGTAATTGAAGATAATAAAATGAGTTTTTTCTAGATATTAAATATTTTGTGAACATTACGAAATGTGTAGAAATTATATAGATTATAATTAAGTGATTTTGAAGTATCTATTTAATGAGGGTCAGCCGTATGACCTAGGAACATCTATTAAACACAATTTTGACCATGAGAAAACCATATATTTCATAGAGGGTTATATATAAACGTTTCTATCAAGATATAGATTGATTCCATTCCATGATTGAGGTGAGACCACCTGGAGACTGTCATAGGGTTTTGACCCAATGTTTTTCAAAGATAGGATTATATATTTCGTTTCATTAATTAATGTAATGATTGAATGATATTGAGTTTTATTCCAATATATTTACTTTATTCATTCCATTTCTTATTCAGTTGTCCATTTTTTAGTTTTTCATTGTTTCTTTGTACAAGTTAATTTTTATGTGAGTTTTCAATATTTCAATTGGGGATATCCTTATTTTGAATTATTTTATCATTATTTAAAGAATTATATAGGTTTATGACCTTTATCAATTGGTTCATTTTTTGTCAATCTACTCAGGGATAGGGGTGAAGATTAGGGGTATTTTTTATCTTACTATGTCAATAAATTGAACCTTGATAACCCTATATATAGAAATTAGATTAATAATAATTTTTAGTGACATTATTTTTCAGAAAACAAACTATGGAAAGTGGAATTGAATGATCCTAGAATAATTGTAGTTGACAAGGACTAGGAGAATTATCATGTGATGTTTTTTCATATAATATATTTATAACACACCTAGGTTATTAGATATACCCTGACCATGGGATAGTTGCAGAATAAGTAGATCCAATTGGTTAGACCAAAACCAATTGGTGACCTATGAATCTCCTAGAACCCTAAGCCGTAATACTATACTAAATTGGTTAGGTTCTTTTAATTACACTTCTCATGGTCTTGTATGTTCAATAGAATGTGTTGAATAATTATGATTTACCTAATTATGAGAAATAGGGTTACCAATAATCAATTGATGGATTAATTAAGATCATAAATACACCTACTATCAACCCCTAACCATAGAAAAATTATCATTACATGATGTAATTGATTAGATACATAGAAATAGATAGAATTAGTGACCTAATGATTAAATTATTCAAAATAAGGAAATCCAAAAGTGTGATTTTTAAAAATTAATTAAAAAATAACCTGAAAACAAAATAAAAATATTGGAATAAAATTAAAAAGAATTAAGTCATTACATTAAAGGAAGAAAATAAATTTTGAAACATATCTATGTAGAAATTCCAGTCGGAAACCTTCAAAAGCCTCCTAGTAGACTTGGATAAATCATTGAATGGAATGAATATATCTCTATTTATGACCCTCTATTTTTTAACCTATATGTATTATTAGGGTTTCTCATTGTCAACAGTGCGTTGACTAGTAGTTCACAGGTCATAAAATCAACCCTTGTCAAATATATACGTCAAAATCTCTTGTTTTATAGTATCTTGTATTTACACATAGAGTAATGTACAGAGACAAAAATTAAACTATTTCCTTCACTTCACATTGCATTAATCTCACATGAATTTTATTTTACACATTGTTTTCATGAAACGTGAAATGAAACATGTATGTGAATCTCCACATTCCTTTTTTGTATTAGTTCATTGATTCTGAGCCCTTAAAGTGTCTCATATGAATCCTACATCGCAAAAAGTTATACCTAGGTGGATTAGTTGACCTTTATACTCCTTTTTGAGCTTAAAATCATATTTTTTCCCTTATCATGTCAAAGAAGCTTCATGACTCAATGCGAAGTGTCTTTTTGTTCCCCAATTTACACATTTTCTTTCATATATCTCTAAATGTCAGTCAAACATAAGAATAAACAATACATTAATATCATCTGTGAAACAAAAAATTAATAAATTAACATTAAATTAATTCAAATATATAAACCTATAAATATATATATTTAAAAAATAATTATCAGAGTCACTATATAAATTACCTCTTAATCATTTATTTATCCTGGTAGGTTTATGATTGGGCCAGTTAAACCACTTACATGAACAATAATGTGAATTTATTCAATGGATGACTTTATGAACATATTTAATGATGTAATAGGATATAAAATCTAAATAATATTTCTTTTTTATTTTAATGTTAAATCAACATTTAACTCATTAATTAAGAAATTACTGTTCATTCCTTAAGAATCACTGAAACGTGCTAGTCCCTGATTTCAACCTCATGAATCATAATTGAATAAAACATTAAATGGGATTATATCCTTATAAAATATCTTGGAAAATACTACCTAGTGCCTTATATGATCTAATACAGATGAAATTTAGGAATATAATACATATACCTCTCACAAACTAGCCGAGGTACCCTAGTAACCCAATAACCGAGCATGAAGTGAATCCCATATCCCCAAGGGATAGTGACTAGAAACTGGCTTCATAAAAATTGTATGATGGAATAAAATTGTCCCAATCATTGTAGAAGAAAATGAAAAAAATATTATCCATACAAAATAAACTCTAGTAGATATAGAGTACCAAAAATCAAATAGTAATAATCAAACCCATGTACAACAAGAAATTAATAGAAATATAATAAGACAAACTTCCCATGTCCCAAATCATACACCACTCACCAAAACCATAGGTTAACAGCTAGAACCACCTCCAAGAGATGCTTTACCCTTCCTCAAAATTAGGAGGAAATATACAAACACATGAAGACACAAGTTGGGTGTGAGCTAAAATACTAAGAGGATTTCACCAAAATATTCCATAATTGGTTTCCAATATAATATTAACGATGAATGTGATTCGAATTTTTTAAAAAAAGGTTTTGAATATAAGGAGCACATTTCAAAAAATCATTTTTTACATCCAAAATGATGTATATAATTTTAAATAAAAGTTTCACATTTCAATTGATGGAAATACTATCCCATTGGTGTATTATATAAATGGATTAAGTTAAATCATTTAAAAATATAGTTTTTATAATTTCTCAATGAAAGTAAAATAGTTTAGAAAAATGGTATATATTCTTTTGAAGTACAAAAAAGCATGAAATATGGTCATATGTCTGAGAAGGTATGATAGTTTTGGGTTATAGGGGTCCCATACTAAAGGTGGTATGGAAAATATGTACGTACATCACTTAGTTAAAAGGGAAAATGGGACTCATTATCATCACCTAAGGTATGTAGTTTGATAATATGATGTTTTAGACCATCATAAGTTATAATTTCCATTACAAATAACTCACTAGATACCCTGTTCTTTCATATTATAAAGTAAAAAAATTATGGGAAACTTATTTTAAGAATTCTTAAAATACAATTAATCCCATTATCTATTTCAAATATTCCATTTTTCCAGTTAAAATCCAAAATCGGTTTTTAATCAAAATATGAATTTTCACCAATATAAAACATTACAGATTCACTACAAACTATTTTAATCCATTTTTCACAAATTGGGATTTGAAATCAATTCACCATTAAATTTCACAATCCAATTTCACAATTAATTCAACAATTTAATTTTCAAACAAATTCCATCAATTTTATAACAAACCCCCAATTCAATTCAATTGGTGTTCTCCAAAAAATTCACTTAAATCATTTTTTACATATTTAGAATCTACATTTTAATTGAAAAGAATAACAATTTAAATTAAAAAATTTTAATCTCACCAATTTTGATAAACACCAACCAATTCAATGGAGTTGGGGGTTTTCCAATTTCATCCCAATACCCTACTTTTCTTAAAAACCCCAATTAAATGAAATTAGTTTTTAAAAAAATAATTAACTGAAATAATTTTAATCAAAACCATGAAATTTAGTTTAATTCAAACAATTTATTTTAAAAAAAATCAATTTAGGGTTAACAAAAATCGGGTATCGTAATGGAACCACCTACCTCTTGATCAATGGATCTCAAATCACGAATCCTTAAATAGAAAAATCCAATGGTGAAGTATGAAAACAAGGATCTAGGTATAAAACCTAGGTTTAGATATATAATATTTGGTATTATATCCATGAATAAACATGTGTATCCATGGAATCATATATAGGAGAAGATAGATTGCAAGAGATAGTGATCGAGGTGAGGAAACTAACCGAGAGAAGATTGAATGGTATTTCTCGAAATTCTGATCACTTTTGGGAGCGATATGAGAGGCCCCACACTCTTTATGAGAGATATAAGGATGGTAGAAATAGATAATAGGTCAAAAAATTCTTTTGGGATCCCAAAATATGTGTTCAGTAATTCTTAATTAATAATTAGATAAATTAAAAAGTCGTCTGTACAGTTTCCTAGGAAGATGGGCATGGATTTTCCAAACTCTGTGGAAGAAATTAACCTCTCTAAAATAAGACGCATGGTTTCTCATTTGAGTGAATTTTTTTACCACACACCATCCATGAAAAATTCCCTACCTTTGTTTTCATGGTTTTCTCCGAAAGAGCACACGGTTTGGGCCAAACTTGTGCTAACCATGCACTAGAATAGAATTTTAAAAACTATTTAAAATTCAACCTGAAACAACCCCACATGGATCCCAAATGAAGCATAATAAAAATAGGGCTTTAGAAATACATGAAAAAATGAATAGTATGTTACAACTTCACCACCATAACAACTTTTTATCCCTAGAAATATTACAAGGAAGCTTTAATTCCAAAAAGATGAGGCTATTCCTCTCTCATTAGTGCTTCCCTTTCATACATCTCATAGTTATTAGGTGAATGCTTCCATAGCATATGAAAATAAGGTATCTTACTCCCAAAAATTACCTTGGTTATAGAACGGACAATACTAATAGGCCATTTAGTCACGGATAAATCAAGTTCAACATCATGATCACACCAACTCATAACATGTGAAATATCATATAGATACTTTCATATATGAGACACATCGAACAAGTTATTTTTTAAGATCAGTTATGGTGGAATTGATAAAAGGTAAGAAACATTACCCACCTACTCAATATCCTTGAAAGATACCACAAAACGAGTAGCATCTTGACCCTGCTTCTAGAGCCATCGATAACCCAACAGAGGTGATAATGTCAAGAATACATTATCACCAACTATGAATTCCAATATCATGTGATTATGATCAGCATAATAGTAATATAGGCTCTCTTCCATCACCATCCTATGATGAATAAACTGAATAATTTTTGTCGACTTTAGAACCAATCTTGGTCTAATTAAAAAACATCCACTAACCTCCAACCAAGAAAATAGTTATATGAATATCCACCCATAAAAGGCCTCGAAAGGAGAAATTATGATTACATAATGTGAATTTTTGTTATAATAAAACTCAACCAGCCCCAAATGATAAACCAAAGCTCCTCCAATGTCAAGAAACCAAATGTGAAATATATTTTTAATTATATGTATAGATATTTTTGTCAAGCCATATGACTATGGACGGTATGTAAAACTCAAATAGACATGAGATTCCAGTTCTTAAAGAAGCCATATATAAAATTAGAAGTAAAATAAGGATACATATCATAGACTATAGTAGATGGAACTCCATGAAACCAAACAATCTCTTCCACATAGAGATTCCAGAACTCCTAATATTTGGTAGTATCAGAAATAGGTATAAGGTAACATGAACATATCATCCTGTCAATCACAACCAATATTTCTTTCTTCTTTATCTAGGTATGTGTAAATTCAAACCCAATCCCTGTTTTTGGAATAAATGGTGAACCTTTATCAACAAAGGTAGTGACACCAAATCAAAAGTGTGTACATCATGACTACTGATTCATGGTTCTAGATTGGATAATTTCTCATGTGTGGCGAAATACGATTAGAGCCATAGGAAACAACATGATAATCATGCATAATAATGCAGACCAAACCTAAACCTGATACATCATAGAAGAACACATAACCCTACCCCACCTCAGGAAGAGTTGACCCTGGTGCATTAAGAAAAAATATATTTTAGATGAAGAAAGTAGTATGACATTTATCATTACATGAAATCATTAGTCCCTTATATATTAGATCATTCATCAAAGAATCCTAATTTGAGAAGTCCTTTACAAACCAGTGTAAATAGCCTACTATACCAAAGAATCTCTAAATATTGAAATTATTTTTAGGTTTTTCCCATGTCATAACATCTTCTAACTTATCAAGATAAACATAAATACCATGTTCCAACACCATGTTTCCCAATAATTTCACTTTCAAAATCAATAAGTCACACATTGAATGATTGAGATAAAGTATGTGATATCTCAGAAAACATTTGGATGTCTTCAGATGATCCACATGAACCTCATCAGAGTTAGAGTGTACAAGGATGTCATAAAAAATATTACCATGAAGTTGTCAAGTTACTCATGGAATGTCTTGTTAATCAATTCCATAAAGACTACAATATAATTGGTTATACCAAATGTAATAATAAGGTACTCACAATGGTGGTAGCCATTCTAAAAGGCAACTTTCTGAACTTTGAATTCAATTATTCTCATCTTATGGTAACCAGATCAATGGTCGGTCATTGAAAACCACTTTTACCCTTTCAATGGATCAAAAATGTCATCAATACAAGGTAATAGATAATTGTTCTTTACAATTACTCAATTGAGATTATCGTAATCAAGAAATTGGTGATGTAAACCGTCAGCTTTCTTAGAAATGAAAACCATTTTCGCCCAAGGTGAAATAATCAGGCATATGAAACAATTATCTATGATATCATACAAATGATATTTTAACTATTTCTATTCATATTGTTCCATGTTGTAATATTTAATAGAATTTTTTTTGAGTACTAAGAACTAAGAAAATAGAAAACTCCACGTCCATTTTTAGTGAAAATTTAGAGTAGTCTGAAGAAAACATATATGGAAACTCAATGAAAACTGTAGAGGAATTTCCATTGAAAGATTCCATCTCACAATCAAAGGAAAAAACATATATCACATTCTCCAACTCTGGATAAGAAAGTCATGTCCTACTTTACCTTGGGTACCACTCCCTATGGAAGATTCATCAAACCCCATCAGAGCATTAAAAAAGACCCATTAAAGATAAAAATCAATCCCAAATTTGTTTTCAATGATCCTATCCATCCCAAAAAAGATATCATATTTGTTCATGTCAATAACTAGTAATATCCAAATAATCATGACATTGGATAGAGACAATACACAAGCAGGACTACGATGTCCCTACTCTCTCTTCATACCAAGGGTCGTAGTAATATTCATTGAACAAGATAGAATCTCCATAATAAGATTTATTAGATTAACAATATAGGATGACATATATGAATGACATGCACTAATATCAAATTGTGTATTCACTAATGATGATGTTATAGTAAGGGTAACTCTCACTAGAACTGGACCTGTATCTGCTTCCTCTAGAGGCTCTTCTATTGTGTGAAGAATCTTCATTTCATATTCCTATCACTGGAACAATTTTTTCAAATTAAGAATATGATTTAACTAATAATTTTGGAGGTGATAATGATCTCATTCCACTATACAGAGTATACTAAACATGTAAGAATCATTTTAAGTACCCTCAACATCCGTACGAACCACATAACATGGGGTGCCTCACTGAAAACCCTCTTTCAATTTCTTGACTAGAAACACTGGTAGAAAATCAATGAACCTCTTCTTGGTACATTAGGACGTCAATAATGACCATTTTTTGGAACTATTGTGAGGATGATCATTCTTCTTTTTTCCTTGAAGTAAATCATGCTACCATTAGGAGAGAATGAAACCCCTGGAAACCCTAGCTTGATATCCTTGTCAATTTAATCCACCATTTCTACATCCAGTCCATTTTATAAGAAGGATGTTTCAGCAATAAAACCAGATAAAATTTATCCTGATTAAGTCCTAACTAAAACTTTCATTACTTCAAATTCTAATATTAAAATATATCTGTTGTGAAATACATGAACATATAAAAATGGTTTTAATTTTCTATCAAAGTCCTATCAGACTTCTAATGTCTGAAAAAGACTATATCATAGGTGAACAACTTCATCTCAAGATAGATTTAATCTGTGAAAATAAACATAATTTCCTTCTACTCTAATACCTCATTCTTCTTCTCTATTACAATTGTGTACCACCATCTTTTTCTTGGTCCTTTGAATACAAATGTGGCACACATCACTTTATTTAGGTGTGTCTAAGAACACAAAAAATGATCCATCATGCTAAAAAAATCATATGCCTCTTGAGAAAGAATTGAGATTTTTAATGATGCAATATTCTAGAAAATAATTTGTTGAGAGCAATTCTTGAGAACAACTCTCTAATATTCCATTGCAAGATCCTAAACAAGAACTAGAGGTTGTACCTATCCTAGAGATTGGATAGTGAACAAGATCACCAAAACTAGATTTGTATCCAAAAGGGGATTCTCTCACTAAGTTGCAGCATTAGATTACTTCTGGATCCTATTTTCATGGCTTCTTGGAGGCATGATTCTACACAACATTAATAGACAACAAAAGAAGACATCGGATTAACACCCAATTAGAGCAACATGGGAAATTAATCTCAGTCTATAGACCAAAATAGATTTTAAATTCACTAAATCCAAATAAAAAATGGAGAATCGTAAATCTAATCAACAAGATGAATTTACCTAACCAACACAGGAAACCAAAGGGTAATTGAAATGAGTGCTATTAGGCACTCAATCACAACTGCCTCCCAAGTCCTGGCAAAATTTCACAATCATATTGACTTCCAGACAAATGTTTTAACCTTTATGTGATACAAAATCATCATGAACCATCCTAGGTACCCATATAATATGAAAAATGAGCTCACCATGAAATATATTGAAGAGAATCCTGAATCCCCATAGGTCAATGAATCCCACCTAGAATCATAAAAAATGAAAGAGGGGTTATTTTTTCCACAAACATTGTGAATGAAAATGAAACAAGACACTACACATACAAAAGAAGCTCTATTGGGAGTAGAGTACCAGAAAAAAAAAGGTATAACAAGACCTAGTACCTTAAGAAAGTACAATAAAAATAGGACTAAATTCAATCCACATCCCAACTCAGACACAAATCACCAAAACATTTCTTGAATATCTTAAACCACCTCCAAAAGATGCTTTTCCCCTACTAAAACTAGAAAGGAGTTAATCTATAGAAAATCAAAGCTACAATTAAGGTGTGAGATAAAAGACCAGTTTGATTTCACAAAAATATTCCATAACATTATTCAAATAAAAAATTAACACTAAAAGATATTCCAATTTTAAAACAAACATATTGGGAATATAAAGACCACATTTCCACAAATAATTCATTACATGTAAAATTATTGGAATACCTTTAATGAAATGCATCACATTTCAATTGATGGAAATAATTTCATAAACGGTTCATTACAAGAATCAAAATTTTCAATAATGGCATAAATAAAGACTTTTGTATAAGAAAGTATATATAAATTCATAGGACATGTAAAACAGTATAAAACAATGGATTATATATTCATTTAGAATATAAACAATCAAGAAACATGGTTATATATCGAGGAAGGTATGATAGTTCAAGGATATTGGGACCTCACACTGAATGTGATATAGAAAATATGTACATACACCCATTTTAATGATGGCCAAATGGGACTCATCATCATCACCTAAGGGATGTGATGTGTTGATAGGATATTTTAGAATACTACACATCGTAATGTGTCTTCCAAATAACTCACTAACTAAAAAATATTTATGTTCTCAATTACAAAACAACGATGGTAAATTTATTTTATGAATGATGTAAATATAATTAATCCCATTCTCATTTAATATTGTCCAATTTTCCTTTTAAAACTCAAAATGGGGTTTTAATCAAAACATTCCATTCAACCAGATAAAACCATATGTTTTATATAAAATTCATTTTAATCCATTTTCAAAAATAGGTACTTGAAATAAATTCATCATTTAATTTTAAAATCCAATTTCACAATTAAATTCATCAATTTAATTTTCAAACAAATTCTGTCAATTTCATAACAAACCCTAAATTCAATGGAATTGCGGTTTTTCAAAATTTTCTATAAAATCTTTTTTTTCACCATTAAATTCATAAATTTAATTAAAACTGTTTCAAAATTGAAATGAAACAATTTAAATATAACCATTTTCTATAAACACTCCATAATTATGTGGAATTATGGGATTTCCAATTTCATTCCAAAAACCCATTTTTTGTAAAAACTGAAATTAATTGGAATTGAGTTTTTGGAACAAAATGAATGAAATAAATTTAATATATACCAATAAATTTTATATAATTCAAACAATTGAAATTTAAAAAACAATTTATGGTTAATATAAATTGGTTATCGTAACGAAACCACCTACCTCGAGATCAACCGATCTCAAATCAGAAAGTCGTAAAAAAAAATCCAGTAGAGAATGATGATAATAAGGATATAGGAATAAAACATAGGTATAGAACCAAAATAGAGTTTACTATAACCATAAATCAACAATAGTATTCATTGGACCCTAAGAAGATAATTTTGATCATAGGATATAGAGATCGGGGTGAAGAAAACTAACAATGAGAAGATCGAAGGGAGTTCCCCATGATATGAATTACTTCTCAGAAGGATTTGATGGGGAAAATTATCAATGGGAGTTCACTGTATGGGATAAACCTATATTGGGCTATATCAGTCTATCAAGATCCTAAAATACGGGTTCAATAATTTTTAATTAAAATATAGATCAACAAAAAATCAACCGCACAGTTTTCTGGGTAGAGGCATATAGTTTTTCAAACTGAATAACAGTTTTAAAACTGTTATAAATAGGACTAATGGTCTATCCTTTGAGGTTATGTGGTTTGTAATGTATGAGCCAATAAATAAAAATACCAATACCTTGGGTTTCATGGATTTATCTGAGAGGGTGTACGGTTTGGCCAAACCATACACCAATCATTAACAATCCTAGAATTTTCCAAACTCTTAAAAATTCAACCTAAAACAAACCCAATTGAAACCCAGCTATATCATGAAAAAATAGGGGTTTAGGAATACATGAAAATAGTAATAGGTTGTCATAATTCCAGGATAATTTTTATAAAACTAGTTCTAATCAATAAATATTACACACACTTAGAGCTGGAAATAGGTAAAAATCAACTAATATTCATTTGTTTATAGTGATTTTAAATTAATAGTGAAAATCATTAATTTTTAGAATAATTTTCATTGGAATTTGTTTATTGAAATTAATTAATTTTTTACGATGTTTTGTGAAAATTAATTAATTCATGTAATGAATATAACAACTAATAGGGATATAATATCATTAAATATGTTTTAACCATGGTATTTTACATTCAAGTATAATACCTCTCCTTCATGGGGTTTTGACTCGAAATTTTCTAAATCTGTAAGAGTTTTCTTGGTCTCAATTTTAATTCTTTAAAACATGATAAATATTTTTTCACCATATTTTATTTCAATGTATACTAAATTACCATCAATATATTTTTGTAATACACTTTTTATTGAATTTTATTTTGTATCCAAATAATTCTCTCTTATTCAAGTGGCTATTGATTCAATTTTCCCCCTAGTAGTATGGAATTTTGGTAACCAAATATTCATTAATTGAGTAATGATCATTCTATTTTACATATTTTACATAAGTTGTCTACAATATTCGATTTTATTGTTTTATTGAAATAATAATTATTTTCTAGAATTATATAATCCTACCACATAAACCCTATCATAATAATTTCCCTCTTGTTAGGGTATGTTTTTTATAAAGAATACTGATAAGATAGGTCTCCTTTCCTGTAGTTATATTGTTTTATCAAAAACTTATTTATTAAATTATTTGGTTATCCCATAATAATATTTATTTTTTCATTTGTTTTTTACCTCTATGGGGAAAATATTATTTTCATAAAAAAACAATTAATCTTTTTAAAATATATGTTTTAAACAAGGGTATTTTTCATTATATTAGAACGAGGTTTTTTTTCACTTTAATATTTTTTTATTCCTCTAGAAATTACTACAATGTAAACTATATATACATTAAAGGCTATATTATTGAATATTATTTTAAAATAATTATGGTTTTCAAATAGTTTTCACTTCGCCATTTGAAAAGTACTTTTGGTAGTTACCAGTATCTTTATCTTTTATGTTAATGTTAAAAATGTTTTCTAAAATATATATTATGTTTTCACTTCAATGACCCTTTTCTTTTTAAAAAGGATTTACCCAAATGGTGTTATTTTTTAACTATTTTATTCTGTTATATATATTTATCTTTTTGGGGAATGAGCTCATGGTATAAAAAAACATGATTCATGATCCCTTCATGGGTGGTACCATTAAAGAGTTATTTTACACGGTAGTTTCATCTATGTCAACATCATTCTATATTCTCTTTATGAAAATAGGGTTATATTATTCTAAAACTATCCCCATTCATCTAATTGGTAAACATTGACCATGTTATTCCATTATTTAATTAACCATATACCACCATTACATTTAGTTTTATCTCAATATATTATTATATAGAATGCAATTGTATTTCATGATTGGGGAATTATTGAATATCTGAATATTTATTATTATAAAATTTATTTTTATTGATTAATGAGGAAATTTGATTATTTGTTTTATAAATATTCAAATTATTTCTTAAAATGGGTTATTATCATGTTATCCCATTTATTTATAGTGGGAAAATATTTTGGTATTATTTTCCTAATAAATATGATTATTGAACGGTTGAATATACTGTTTTTCCATCCACATTCTATCTCCTTATAGGTTATGATCACATTATGTCATTTATTGACTTGAGGAAAATGGTTTATATTACATATTTTTTTATTCCAATACTTTTTATTATTGGGGATGTTAACTATATATTGTTAACTCCCCATCTCATATGATTAATTCCTTAGACATAAACATTTTATGGGTGGGGTCCAAAATTATATATCCCCTCAATGCATTTACATGTATCATGAGGAAAATATGGTTAGGTATTTAATGCATACCTTACCAATTTAGTAACATGTCTTGACTGTAGTCTTGAAGAACAAATGATTCCTTGGTTATGGCCATGACCACAATGATGAAGCCATTGATGATGTCTTTATAGTATGATCATTATCTCCAACACCATTCATTCAATCCCCACTAATTTGTATATTTTTATCCATGTGGTATACTTATCTTCAATGATATCCATAGATATATTATTATATTAATTTTAGTATATTATAGTTTCATGTTTTTTACTTAACTACACTATTAAATTTTTACCCTATTTATTCAATGATTACCACAGTTATTTGTTTCGGTTACAAAGATTTTGAGCTCACACCTTTCTTATTATTCAATTTTACCAGTTATGAATAAAATTGTTACAAATTATATTCCTATCATGATAGAGTGTGTATTTATTCTTTTGTTGATTTTAATGTCTCAATTAAAATTAAGTATCTTATTAGAGAGTGGTTGATATTCCCATTAGTTGATGAATACTTGGTTTTTTATTGTTTATGTTTTATATTAAATATCTAAATCTATACACCTAAAATGTATTGCGAATGTATGTAATAAAATATTTTCATAAATTCATGTTATTATGGGACAATTATGTCTAGGAATTTTTTATCCATCGAATCTAGTATTTAATATTTGTTTCTATGGAACTGAATCCAAGAGCATGGGGTTGGGATGCCACGATTGGTATAAAATCTAGGTTTTAAATACATTAGAGGTTATAATGTCTATTGATGAAATTTAAGGGTTGATAATATGAGGTAGATGATATTTTAAAAGGTATGCATTCCCTTTTAGAAATTAATTAAATTAATATTTATGTAATTATGCACATTTTTCGGTGGATTAAGATAAAAAAACTTTAATGAAAATCCCAATGATAATTATAACTGAGAATTTTAAGTATATGATAACATACTGATGTATTATTAATATAGAAATTTTATTATTATCAATTAAATTAAATCATGTTCTATATACTAAATGTGGATAAATTATATGGAATATATGTACATAGGAGTAATAACCTCAAAAGGGCATACTGGGTATTAACATGATCTTCACCTAGTTCATAAAAAATAGGCCTAACAACATACATCATTTTTCACTCCTATGTGATGTTATTTGGTTAATCACATTCTCATTACAAATGGTAATGAATGATTTAATAATTATTTTAATGAATTTGATTAGACTTCTAAATAAAAAATAGATCATGTATAACCATGTACTGAAAAAGGGTATGATTGGTTGATCTGAAAGCACATATGTTAGAAAAAATGGTATCATTTGGAAAAACATATTCAGGTTGATGAGTTCTTATTCACATTATGAATATTATCGTATCCTTTATTAGTATTTGGTTGAAACCAGATCACAAAAATGAGGCCAATATAGGCATCTTACCAAAAAACATTACGCATTATAACTAAAAATGGAAGAATTCCTAAATATTTGAGAATTTGGGAAAATGCCTATATTAAAGGAAAAAAGGTGGTTTTTTTTGTCATACATAAGGTATTAAGGTTGATATAAATTTTGAAATTAAATCTCGAAACTCTTCTAAATTCTTATTGGTGGTTTATATTAGTCAATGATATTCTGATATATTCTAAATGTGTGGAGAAATTTTTGAAACATCTAAGTAATGTCCTTTAATTGTTATATATTAATGGTTTGAAAAAAATATATTTAATGGTATCAATAAACATGAAAAAGTGATATTATTGAATTATTTTTTTAGGACAAAACACAGATAACACATGATTGAGGTTTGGATAAATATTAGGTATATTATATTATAGATTTTGAGATAGTAAAGTGTGATTTGATGTTAAATATGTGAGTTATATATAGTTAAAAACCTTGGTATTGATAATTGATTTAACATATTTTTGGTGAATCTCATCACATTTTTGGGATTATGATATATATTAACTTCTATTTTAACTGAAAAACAAGCGTTTAACACAATTTGAGTTATAAATAAGGAGATTAATTTTGGGGGAATATATAAATTTTCTATGGTTTATTGACTTAAAGATTGCAATGGTTTTTGAAATTGTATATTATGGAGAATATATGATTAGGGTATATAAATACTTGGGTATATGATTTTATGAATTGATTATGTTTTTAATATAATGATATGACACTTGATATATCCTAAAAGAGTATGGTAGATTTAATATTAGAGGTTATACCCTGAATGTAGAGTATGATAAGAAGACCCCACCTCCATTATTTAATGAGTAATAATTAAAATTGTGAGGAAATAATTTATTTTGGTGGTATAATGTGACACCAAAAGTTCTTAATACACATTTAACATTAAATTAGTTAACATTTCTGATATACTTATCTACACAAAAAATCAAACATAAAACACCATGTTACAATTAAATAAAATACAAATATTTAAGTATGAATTTTAAGACCATAGTATATAATTATTGATAATTAATAGGAGTAATGAATTTATGAGATATATGATTAAGGTACATAAGGGATACCTTTAATATTAATTAAATATAATTTTATTAATAATAATTTCTAATAAGATCATTTATTATATAGAAAATGGATTATTCTAAAAAATGGATTTTATGCATGAAAATGTTAAAATTAATATTCCCCACATAAATTAGTTTTATTTTATAAAATTGAAATTATATTTAGAAAAAATATTTCTATATTATTTCACAATTATGATATTATTATTTTTCATTGAAAATAAATTACTTAGAATAAATACTAATTACCAAAATAAAAGTAAAATTATTGTTTTCAAAGAACTAATTATTATCTAAATAATTTAGATTTATATAAATGAAAATCCTACTGTAATATATTTTTTATTCACATAAAAGGTAATGTAAAAATTCACTCAATTAAGAGTAAGTATGAAATAGAAATAAATAACACTTAAAATATAAAAATTCATTTTTCTATAAAATCAGTTTTTCTTATATCTTATGTTTTTAATAAAATGTTTATATTAATAGATTAAAAAATTGAATTATGTCAAATATATTCCAAATTAAGATTCATCATGGTGAATTTTTTTAAGAAGTATCATCTAATATTTTTAGTTATAAAATAATTACCACGGTTAATTTTTAATCCATATTAATAAGCGTAAAATAGGTAAAGAAGGTATCAATAATTTTTTTTAATTATAAGGTCACAAACATTGTATATATAAAATTTATTTGGAATAAAAGTCATTCCCAAATATCTTACTAGTAATTTACTAAACTAAACATCCTAAATATATTTAAATTCCATTCTTACACCTTACCTTTCATTATTTTCCAACCAATTGTCACTTATTTTCACCTATAAATGGAGCACACGTTCTCCCACATCATGAAACATTTATAGTTTAAAATTCCATTTCATATCATCCCAATATACTTATTTGGGATCCCCTATAAATTCTTTCCATTTTTTTCCCTAAAAAATTACACTTATGTCCTTTATTATCAATTGATACATAGATAAATGAATTAAATTCTCAATATAAGTATTAATTACCGTTTTGCTTTTATTGTTTATCTTTATAGTCCACCCATCTCTAAAACACATTCTAAACATATTTATATAATAACATAAGTATAAATATTTTTCAGAAATTTAATTATATTAATGAGAAAACCATTATATATTATCCTCGAATTCAACTGAAAAGATGAAAATGTTATTGATATGCATTTTGTAACTACCACCTTTATGAACTAACAATTTTTCTTTGTCACCACCATATTTGAAGGATGACTCTAGAAATGGATTTAGTGAATAGATATGTAGTTTATTTAGTTAATTATATTCATTAAATATAAATTATTAATTATATAATTAATATTATCAATAATAAATCATTATAACATTAACCATCTTAAATAATCATACTAAGTGGAAAATATTTTTCGTCGTACTATATAATATTTTAATATCTACTAAATAATCATATAAATAATTAAAATTTTAATATATCACTCTAATAAACTCTATATAATACCAATATTCTTTTTATATAATAATATTACAACTAAACTACCTCATAAATATCCATTATTCATGGTATGTTCATGTTTGGGCCGGTTTAACCACCTACATGAACAAAAATATGAATTTATATCATTAATGGATATTATAATATTCTATTGGTATAATGTGATATAAATATGTAATTTTTATTTGGTTCAGAAAAAATTAATATCAATATTTGACTAATCAGTTAGGAAATGACCAATCATTCATTATGAATCACAGAAACATGCTCCTCAATTATTTCAATGCCATGGATTTCAACCAATACTACCATGAAATGATGTTATAGCTTTATCAAATATCATGGAAAATATAAAAATGAATTGTAATATATGATAAATATGGAATTTTAAAAAACACTCTGACACAATTTTCATGAAACTATTTTCAAGCGATAATGAATACTTACAACCGGCATTGAAAATAGGTAAAAACCATCTAACATTCATATGTATAGAATTATTGTATTTGAAGAGTATAAATGAATATAGTTTTCAATAAGGTTTATAGGTATGTATTTAATTATCCTAATTTCATTATTTAATATACATGGTTCAAGTGAATAATGAAGTAGGACCAAGGTAAGTGTTTTCAATTTAAATTCCTCTTTTTGAGACATGTTTGGTATTAAGCAATTAAAATTGCCTATTTGGTGAACATGCTACCAATTTGAGAAATAAAATCATGAATTTTAGTTTATTCATGGTATTTTTTGATTAATTATTTCCCCATAATTTCAATTTGTTTTTATTTTAATGTTCCTACAACTATACGGGTTTTCTTGGCTCAATTTTGATTCATTGAGACATAATACATTTTGACACCATGTTTTAATTTTATATTGTCTTCACTACCCAGAGATATATTTTTATCATGCTAATTTTATTTTATGGAATTTTCCAGAAATAAATGTTATCTTATTCAGTTGGATACTGATTTATTTTTTCTCTTATAGTATTGGTTGTTGGTTTCTAAACATTTGTTCAAAGAGTTATGATCATTCATTGAAAAGTATGTTATATAAGATTTTATTTTATCCCATTTATTTTATTATGTAATATTCTTTTTTGTAGATATAAATTATTACCACATAAACCCTTTAATAAATAATTCTCACTTCTTGGGATACGTTCCTCTTACCGAATATTGATAACTCATGTCTCCTTTCATTGAGTTATATTTATTCATCATGAACTTATTTATTCCATGCTTAGGCTTTCCAAAAATAATATTTGATGACATGGTAATTTATATAACTCTATAGGGAAAAATAAATTTTAATAAAAAGATTTGTTTTTTATTTTAACATTTTGAGTTTTGTAAAATGGTATTTTTAAGGATATTAAAATGTTATTTTTATTTAACATTCATATTATTTTTCTCCCTCTCCACATTAATCTTATAATCCATACATTCTTCAAAGACATATTATTTTAAAAGTAATATTTATAAATGATTGTTAATTATCTTTCTAAAATTGACATTTGTATGTGACCTATGAATTACTCTTTTATATTAATGTTAAAAATGATTTCTAACAGATATTTTACGTTTTGACTTAAATTTACCATTTAGTTTTCACATGTATTTACCCTAATTGATTTAATATTTCACTATTTATACTCTATCATATATTTATATTTAGGTGAATGAACTCACGATACTAAAAAAATACAGTTACCCATCCCTTCTTTGTCTGGAATCATTCAATCATTCATTTTCAAGGTTGTGTTTCATCTATCTCAACATCCTTCTATGATTCATTTGTTACATTAAGTTAAAATTCATTTTAAACCACACACCTTCTTCATAGGGATGGATTATGGTCTTGTTATTCTAGTATTTACTTGACCATATACCAATAATCCATATTATTTTAGCTTTAGATTCTCTTACATAGAATGATATTACATATATGATTGGGGAACTATAAAAATATTTATATTTTTTATTTCTATATGGATGTTTATTTATCACCCAATCAATTTGAATATTTGTTTACGATCAATATTATTTATCTTTATCGGTTATTATATTTTTATCCCTTTTATTTATATGGTGAAAAGTATTGGTGTTAATTTTGTTTTTATTCCAACTTGGATGATTATTATAAATTTTACTATGCAATGTTTCGTCGTTCACTTTCTTTAAAAAGATGGGTTTTGATCATGTTATCCTTTTATTAAAGGGGTAAAAGTACTATTATATTTTATCATATTATTCCAACATGGATCATTCATGTATAATTTGATTATTTATTAATTAATAAGTATACCATATGATGAATGCATTACAGTTAAACATGTGATGGGTGGGGACCGACAACATATATCCCTTTGATATATCGATAAGTTACATATGAGAAACATGTTTAGGTATTTGGTGTCTTCCTATTCAATTATGTGTGATATAATGATTTTGGTCCTGATGATAAGAATGTTGTCCTAGATACAACCTTTGTGGAAAGGATGTTGTCTTGTTTTAGGCCTAGAATGTATGGCCAATATTTCGAACAATATTCATTTCATAAAAAATAATTTAGTTATTTTCATCAATGTGATATATCTTTTTCACTTATATCAAGGGATAAATTATTTTGTTCCATTATTTGTTTCAATTTTTGAGAATTTGAGTCCACCCTATTCCTATGTTTCTATAATATGGGTTATGATGATAAGTAATACATGTAATAAGACATATAGGTTAGCTTATGTGGAGGGTAACATCTAATTTTTTTGGACTGTATGAGATTCCAAAGAATTTTGTTTTTTAAAATTTTATGGATGTTATATTATTTAAAATGAGCATCATAATGTAACTATAAGAGTTATATCACATAGATGTATTTTTTAATTTCATTAAGTCCCTTGGGTTACATGAAGTGTTCTATAATGTTTTAGAAGTTTTAGAACCCAAAAAAATAAAATTGGTGAATGTTGTCGGGGGTGTGTATTTTTTAAGAAACCATGAAGCCCATATGGGAAATTGTGAAGTTGCATCCAATGGTCATGGAGGAATCTCAAGGTTTTTTCTATCCATGTTATTGGATTCTCATGGATCTGTGACCGAATGATGTTATTAAACAAAAAAATTTCTCACTGGCTACGGACATTCATCCAAACTATGTGCCTCACCCATGTGAAGTGGGTTCTTGGGAAGTGCCTTAAGCATAGTTAAAACACAGTTTGACCAACCATGCAGCTAGACCGTGAGCTTTTTTTGGGTGGGTGAATTTTCCTTTTCCCATAATGATTGTTTTATACAAACCCCTCTCTTCCTAATATTTTTCTCTTATGGGAGTTCCCTTCTCTATCACATACGAAGTACCTCTTCCTCTAAGGCAGGGTTTTATATATCTCTATCATACAAGAACCAAATAAATCGCTGTTAGAAGAATAATGAATATTGGGGTAATATCCACACATACAGTCCTTTCTTTATTTCTCCCCTCCTCTGTTGAGTTATTTTATTATGAAATAAATCTCCTTATTTTCATGGGGTTGGATCATTACTTTGATTTCTATAAAACTGAACAAAATAATGCCTTGATATTGTACAATCGAATCATCCCTGGGTTATGGTAGTTGGTATGTATTTATTCCCAATGTTTCATTGCATTTTCTATGGTGATAAATTGGGTCGTGCACCATGCCCTTCCAAATAAAACCTCAATTTTTTCAAATTAATTAAATTTAACCCATTACCATATACGGTATGACCCTTTTTGGAATAGAATCAATGTATGTTTTTATAGAAATCACTCTTTCCACTTCAATGTTCATAGTTACTCCTTTGGGGCTAAAGGCCGATTAACATTGTTTGTTTTAGAACCCTCTCTGGGTATGTTTCTCCCTTAATAAATGTCTTACATTAATAAATTGAATTAATATGGTTTGTTTTCCAAGACATAAGACCTTAGGATTAAGTTTGATACTTCATTCCATGGATGAATCCTTGAATGGAATGAATTTAATTGAATTGGATGAATGAAACTAATTCAATGCCTTTTTCTTATGCGTCATTTCTCAAACATACTAATTATTCCTTATATCATCTTCAATATCTTATAGAAATTTGATAAAAAATTAGGTTTAATGTCTCATTGCTTATTTATATTTCATCATAACTTATTCCTAATTCATTAGGTTAAATTTCTTGCGTTCAATTGTTAATCCTCATACCTGAATCCTTGCGCTTGTGCTTCATGATTATTTCTCTTAACATATTGCATTATTCAATGATTATATTATTTTAATTAAAGGGGAATTGGATTTCATAATTATATAGTATTAATTATAGTTTTTTTTGAGGTGTGATCATGGTGGTTATACCTTGACTACATACGGGTCTGGAGAGAACACATGCCCCTATTTTTGGATTTTTTGGATGGAATCACAGTTCTTGGCTTTGTAGTACAACATACACTAGAAACAATACTTTGAATTCCATGCATAGGCTCTCTGAGCAGTGTATTAGATTCTTTTGTGAAACCATTTATATAGGGGAGAAATTGTGGATAAACATGTTGGAAATATGGTAATGCCATGCCTCGAGAGATACTTGGTCCCCTATGTGAAATATCTTCTATAGACTCAGAGTTTTCCATTCAATGAGTGATACAATAGACACTATTATATGTCTCCTTGGATGGACTCTATAGAATTAGTTATATTGAGTGATCTTGTAGTGACACCAAGGATCCTATTATGGATCATCTCAGACAGGATCAAGATACCATTACTAAAATTTACAGATTTTATTCTTATATTACATATTGTGGCTTATTATTATCATTGTTAGGATTATAGTTTGATAATTATTATGGAATATTATATAGGTGTGACAGCCATGAGAGTGCAGAAGAATTATAATATCCCACTCTAGTTTCCTTATTTATAATATTAAATTTATACACATTGTAATTGTTATAGGTTATATTGGTTCAAACATTCATCTTAGGCCGAAGAAGGAAGAATCAAACATGTATTCATTTAGGAACATGATCCAAAGTGTTATTATTTATATAAGTATCACCTTGTATTAACCTATGTTAGGAAACTGTTCATTTATATAGTGAATGAATTGGATTGATCTAGACATCGTTCAGGGTTGAATATTGGTATTTTATCTCCCACCTTGGTTTTGATGAAATTTCATTGGCTACTCGAGAATATAATCATGGATGTAGGTTTCTGGAATTATTTCTTATTTAGTGTTGTCTTCTTTTGATATAGGGAGAAAATGAATGAGCTCGTACTAAGGATGATCTTAGAGTAATTATTTGGGATCCTTCTATTTTTAATACATTGTAATGCCTATTTCATCTCTTTATTATATCATTTATAATCATCTAAACATTAATACAATTCAAAACATTTTTACATTGGTCATTTACTTTTATTTATTCATTGTATTAATTTTCTACTGAATTTATTTTTCTCTTACTACTTCCAAAAATTTTCATTGATTTTCATTCCATAAAGCATCATTATCTTCTAAACATGTGGGTATAATATCCCTATTGAACCACCTTTAGACTATCACTACAAGTCGATAGCCTCTAATGTATAGAGAGGTGCACTAGAGGATATGTGGAGACCAATCCAGCTACCTATATAATGGTCAGTCAGGGAATATATGTTATTGTGAGCTATTAGAGGTCCCTTTTCCATTGTCTTATTGTTTTGGGCTGGTAGACTGTTGACTTGGAATGTGTTGGCACATGGTAAATATCTATTCTTAGGAGTGATAAACCAACAAATAGGTAAATATCCCTGTGGACAGGGATGGGACTGTTGTTCATGTTGTTCATTATTTTAGTTGATTTTATTTCACCTTGAGTGGTTCGAGTACTTCCACTGCTTAAGAATTTATGAGATTTAGAGTATTTACACATGGCCTAGTATAGAAATGAAGTAAAATTACATGCATCATGATTGGAACATAGAAATTCAAATGTCATTTGTATTCCATTAAATGTAGGTTGTATTGTTAAGCTAGTTGAAATTATTGATGTGTTTTGTGTGTTAATTTTATTCCTATTATATGCTACAATATGTGTTTTTATTAACAAATCAAGATTACCCAACTAAGTTATTTAATTTCATGAATTTTTTTAACATGTTTAAGAGTTTAATTAATATTCTTTACTTGATTGTTATTATATGCTTCCATTATTTTATTGTCAGGATTAGCATGTTTTTGTGATTCCTTTGTTATGTACTATCCTTCCATTTTTAATTATTCAGATTAAATTATTCATTTCAATGATAAAACATATGAATTTTATAATTTATGACTTCCTATTTATAAATTTTAAATATTGAAATTGGTTGTTGATGGAGACACCTCAATAATAAATTATAAAATATTTATGACATGAACCAATGGCTTCATGGGATGAAACTGTATCTTTACAATTAAATGGGATCCATACTCAAATTTTTAATGTGTATGGGATATTTATGAATTGGAAAAGGGTGACACATATAATCAAATCATTGTAAATTTACTTTATATTCTGTATAAAAGTTAAAGATGTTGAATGTGTCTTTTAATATTTGATAAAAAGGTATTGGTTAGATTAGAGTCACCTAAAATTTTTCAAATGTAAGAGTGATTTATAAATTGAAAAGTGGTAACCCATATATCCAACCCACCTGTTATGTGGCTTATATTTAGAAAATTTTGATTAAAACTATATGTTTACATGTTTTAAAACTAAATTTGTTAGTTTATTTGTTAAATATTCTATGAAAATTTCTTGGTATTAATTACCCATGTAGATAAATTCCTAAATTCACAATTAGAAACTAGTAAGAATGTTGGGGAATGCTGATTAAGAAATGAATGAAAATGGGTGTTTTAAATAATTATTATTTAAAATGTTCTTGTTTTTTTAGTTGAAGATAAAATGTCTTAATGGAACCCCAATTGGTCTCGCTTTTCATTGTTATTAAATATAGAATAAACCCTATTGGGGTATGTTTATTCTATGTGCCAAGGGTCATTTAATGAACACGTATCCTACAATATGGTTTTTCATGTTAATTTATGATGGATTGTTTTGGAAAAGTACATATTTAATTAATTGAAATCCTTTCTATCTTCTTGTGTTGTAATATATGCGGGGTCATATAAATGGATGAGTGAGGTTATATTGGGGATTTTAAAATTAATATCCTAATTATGATGGGATAATCATAAAATAAAAAACTATTTAAAGAGGGAGTAATATATAACTTACATATGTTTCCTTTTAGATTTGTCTAAAAGAAGTGCCTTGGGTAAATGATTTTTTCCTAGATGGTACTTCCCATTAATTTTAGCCTTTAAAGTACTAAAATAATTAAATTTGAATTAGATTAATGACTTGAAATGGATCCTTCTGAAATATCCTCATATTTAACCCTCACGTAATGGTAGTCCTTGTGTTTCATTAGGCTTCTATGGAATGGAGTGATAGCATTATCCGTTGTCCTATTCACCTTTAGTCAAAATAATGTCAAAAGACCATATACCTTATGACCTTTTGTAAGAAAGACCACATTGTTTGGTCAATTATTTGTTCTGTGATAAGGTTTCTATTTATTTTAGGTTTAGCACTATGATCATTAATACCCTTATTGATTTCTTATGATCACTTTCTTTTTCATGGTATTGTTTAGGAATCTTTTGTCACTCTTAAGACCCTTTTATTTTAAAAGTGACTCCCTTGTCTTAATGGGTGGTTGTTCAATGTGTTGAGTCTTGTTAATGGTATTAGCATCATGTAATGCTAGGTTTTAGTGGGTATCCATGCCTAGGGAATGTTCAGCCTCTTAGAAGGTCGTGTGACCCTACTATTATTCGTTTTTTATCATTGGGAGACATGGGTGGTCCTTTTCCAGTTTTACAATCATATGGTATGATGCAGATCCTTGATAATTCTAATCATATGCTTCTGATAAATGAATTCATATGGCTGATAAGCCTATGGTAATTTTCAAGGATGTGATATTTCACTCAATATAGTATGGGTTGTTATACATGGTACAAGTAGAGATATTTAAATAGTTCAGTGATATATTATGTTTGTTGAGAATAATTTTACTCTTGATCTATGTCACATCAATCATGGTCCATATCTATTATAGGGTT
Organism: Viscum album; assembly: GCA_963277665.1. NCBI lineage: Eukaryota > Viridiplantae > Streptophyta > Magnoliopsida > Santalales > Viscaceae > Viscum > Viscum album. The sequence goes on from OY728127.1 coordinate 281,437,526, forward strand.
ACCTGAGAATATTATATAATCAAACACATCCAAAAGATTGGGATGAAGTCCTAATTAGAACAAGTGTAGTGATACTACCATACATGGATGTTTGGCTCTTACACCTAATGAGATGGCATAGTGGATTTATGTCAAGAGAATTTTCATGAGTACGTCTAATGTATAGTCTGGCCTATTGCACTTGTAAACAGATAGTCTATTGCTCCATTTTATTTTATTCTTTTTGAAGTGGGACTAACAACTCTAGGAATGACAATAAGTTGTTTATAGAGAGTTCACTGTGGGTTGAGATCTCTTCATTAGCATATCAAATGACTGCGAAACTCCTAATTTGGGGAGTTCCACATCGTATGGGTTGTAGAGTGTTATCCATGAATATGTAAAGACACTTTTGAAAGTCCATTATGAAATGGTTTGTCAGTCTTAAACATCCCTTTGGTGTGTAATATTTTATTTTAGGTTAGTGATTACAAGATGCCATGATTATTTTGTGTTTGGATATGTAAACAACCTATAAAGACACAATTGGTCATGGATTATTTTCATTGGTTGTACATGAGAAATCCAATGATGTCTCATGTGGCAAATTCATTTTGATTAGGGAATTACAATGTGTTGGAGGGTGATACAAATCCATTTCAAAGGAAATCTAACAAATATTTTCAACTAACATTTCTATATGTAGTTGGAATGTTCATATTGAAACTTTACCAACCACCTCACCCTCTTGGCAGTGGTAGTGTTTCAGATTATTTAAATTACCATTCAAATACTATCAATGTACCTTTTTAAAAAAAACCCATGTCCCCTATCTTGGAATCATCTTGGTACACTGGGAGAGTGTTGGTTATATGCTGCGCTAATATTTAAAAGTCACTGGTCTTATTTAGTGGTCTCTATCAGAGTGATCAATGAAAAAAGGTTTTTCATCAAAGTCATGGTCAATACTAAGTAATATATGGGTTCCCAAGTAGGAATTCCAGGTTCAGAATCATAGAAATCTGTTATCTTCCCTTTGATATGATCACCAAGAATATGCCTCTTTGGAATTAGTTAGTGTTCTTGGTATGTGGGCGTGCTCCATTTCACTAATTTAACATTTGTAAAATGTGTTTAGGGTTTTCCTTGGAAGTGTCTCCTGAACACACATTGATGATCTTGAGGTTACCTAGAATTATATTCATGCATGAATGAAGATATTTTAGTGTAGAAATCCATGTGAGATGGATCTGACATGCCCCAATGTCAGTGCTCCAGAACGACAACTTAATGTCAGTTTTTGGGATAGAGACATAGCTAAAAGAAGTTCAGGGGACTCAGTGGGAATTCTAGGAGAAAATAGTCTGATGCCTCCACCCGAAGGCATCCGTTCTAGCTTTTGAAATTCACCATCCTTCTAAGATGAGTGTTTTGAGTGAATTCAACCATATATGATTTGGATGGTTATTCCACTATCGTTTCTTATGTGGTTAGTGTGGAAACACTTAATAGCTCATTGTTGAGTTTTGGGATGTGTGGTGAGTGTCAACTGAGAATTTTCCTGAAATTTGACTGTTCATTCAATCTATAAATCTTTCTAAGAGAGTTATAAAAGTGATAATGTAATGTCTAAATGTAAAATTCAAATAGAGGTGATACTATGACTTAGAATTATTCAAATTAATGATTGACATATGGTGGAAGTGGAATATGTGTGATGTGTATGAGATGATTAAATGATCGTGTCTCGGGGTGTAAATTCAAGGGTATGATCTGTCTCATTATTCTAGTTTATAAATTAGTTTTGGTTTTAGTTCTAATATCTCATGTAAAATATTCATAATGTGATGATTAGAGTTGTGTTGGGAATTTGTAAATTCAATGAATCCTTTTAGGAAAATTTTCATAACCCTAGTAGGTTGGGTATTGTTTCCATTTTCACCCAAAGGCTTCATAGTGATGATAAGTTCTATAGTTGGGATATTATAGTGTATCTTGTTTTTTGACAGGATGAAATTTCAATGGGTTTTGAATTTAATTATTTTTTTGAATAGTATGTTCATTAAACAATTCTGTGGAATGTAATTGTGAGTGTTAAATCATTTAAATGGGTTATTTAGGATTGGATTGAGGCTTGAGGGTTCCTTTGAGTGTTGCTTCTTGTTTTGGGTGTGACAGAACCTGAAACATAAATATTCAAGAAAGATGTATTGGGCACACTGTTTTTCTGAAACCATGTATCCCCTAGGTGAAAAATGTGTGGTCTCTTCTTGTGTACCAAGAGGACTCACATGATTTTATCTAATCATGCAAGTATTTTTTCACATCCATGAAACCACATGCATGTTCTATACTTAACCATTTCACATAGGATACACACGGAATGCCAAGTCATGTGCCTCGTCCATGCGAAGGGGTTCATGGATAGTTCCTTATGAACAATTATCTCACTATTGACCAACACCGTTGAAAAAATATATTCCATTTTCTATATGGGTGTATTTTACTTTTTTACCTTAATATGTGTTTTATCAAAACCCATCTTTTAATCTACCTTTTCCTTGGTGGGTGTCCCCCTCTCCCGCATACACAACCCCCCTCCAAAATGGTTAGGTATTGATATCTCCTTTGTACAAGCACCAAATAATTCTCGATAAAAATAATTATAAATATTCATGTAATTTCTAAAATCCTCAACCATCCAATCTTCATTACTTCACTTCTCTACTGTACTATTTTTGAATGACCTAATTCTCCCTATTTTCACCGTGTTCTTCAGTTTCTTCAGTTTCTCTAGAACTTGACTGAATTTTTCCATGATATTGGATGAGTGAGGCATACGTTGGTTATGGTAAGTGTTCCATCATCATTCCTAAAGTTCCTTTTTGTTTTATATTGTGTGTCATTTTTCATCAGACCAGACTCTTCTGATGATGATTTTTTATCAAACAAATTTAAATAATCCCATAACCATGTCTGATATGACCCATATGGCCATCGAATCAATTGTTTGGGTGATAATAGTGAATCTTTCCAATTTGATGGGAATGGTTCCTCCTTTGGTGATAAACGAACATGATCCCTGTTTTACTAAAAAACAACTTTGGGTTTTTTTACCCTTAATAAATTCAATATATTAATAAATTGAATTTAGATGGATTTTTAGCCATGAGTTAGTCCCTTGGACTTAATCCCTATGCTTCATTCCATGGATGAATATTTTAATGAAATGAATTTTATTTAATTATTTTAATGATACTAATTCAATGCCTTTTTTATGATTTGTTTCCCACACTTACATCTTATTCCATGGAACATATTCACTATCATTTATGAAAGTTGTTAAATAATTATTTTTCATATATCACTTATTATTTACTATGCATCATGCCTTTTCCATTTCTTGTGTGATAGAAGGGATTATATTACGGGTAGCCTTGGATAGAATTTGTGGTATTGCCTATATCAAGGGAACCTATAGCAACCCAGGAGATTTCATTCTCGATTGGCTGATATGGGTGGTGGGTGGAACTATTGGATTTGATCGATGATTTACTTAGATTACATAGGGGGCCTAATTATTATCGATGTAATGAATACAATGTATGAATTCCTGGCAGATATTAAAGGGTTGTGACCACCATTAAAAAGAACAATATTTTGGTTGGAACACTCTTTTTTTCTTATTTATAATGTCCCTTTCATACACATTGTCTCTTTATAGGTTCCCCTAGTCCAGACATCCATTTTAAGCCGAAGTAGTGAGAATCAGTTAGGCATCCATTTTGGATCCTAAAATGATGTTTTATTATATATTTACTTATCTCCATATACTTACTTATGCTTCCACACTAGTCATTTTTATATAGAATGTACTGAATTGATCTAGACACCATTAGTGGTGTACTAATGGTCTTTTATCTCACACTCTTCCTGGGCCACCAGTACACTGGGGTACCCAAGAATATCTTCATGGTTGTTATTCCATGAATTTATTTATTATATTATGTTGTGTACTTGGGATCTATGGATAATAAGACTAAGCTAGCACTCAAGATTCACATGGAGTTAGTTTTTTTTATGCATCCCTTTTTATAATGTTTTACTTTATATTATACCTCCTGATTTTTTCTTGTAGAATAATATGTAAATGAATTCATTTTTATATATTTTGAAATTTTCCATTTTTTTACACTAGATATACCTCTATGCAACTATACACATGATCGAACATTCTCCCCATCATACTAACTTTTTAACTTCGATTCTAGTTAGAAGCCTCTAGAATATCGAGAGGTGACCTTGATTCTTTGCGGTAACTCATATGGTTTTTGGTTTAATGGTTTTTATAGTCGGGATGTAAGATAGGGAACTTTATTAGAGATGTTGAATATTCATTATAGACTATGAATTTTATTTCATAGTGGTATCAACTTTCTATTAGATGGGGAGGGAATGTGTTTTTAATCTATGATTTTTCTAAATTATCAAAATCCCAAAACCTAAAAGGTCATGGTCATGTATTTAATGTAATATTTTCCATATATCATGTAATAATTGGATAGATATATATGATAATTTAAATTTAGTATCGAATATTGTATGTAATGTATGTGTTGATTGAACATAATTTGGGAGTGTGGGTACATGGCTTCATGCATGCGACTAAAAGTATATTGTGGTGAACCTTCATATACATGAGATTATTGGGTGGATTGAGAATATTTTACTCCACCTCTTTGGTGTCCCTTCCAATATAATTTCTGATTAGGTTTTGATTTTCTATAGGGATGATATTCCTTTTCATCGCTATGTCTTGTGACTTACGTGTAAACATTTTAGATAAATTGATATTACCTCAATGATGAGCTTCCTTTAGAGTATTGGGAATAAAATGTATTCCCTTGAACATCAAATTTATATCCATAATTTTTATAATAATTAATTTTTATCCTCTTACTACCCTCACATCCTCTTCCTCCCAATGAAAGACTCAATTCCTCTTCCCGAACCATCTCAGACAAGAGAGAATTATTTAAATCATCTATTAATGTAGGAAAATAATTGGGACAAATCGTAATATAATATCCATATTCAAAACATACTCAAAATGACGAGATTTATAAAACTATTCAACTCCCAATGTTAGATAAAAATTGATAAATTCTATTAACCTGGAGGCATAATTATAATGACCATATTTCCCACCATGAGACTCAAAAACTCTTATCCTATATCAATCATTAGTGTATATGGATGGAATTACAAAATAATATATCATTGGAACAATCCCATGACAATACTTTTGTCCACATCACGTAAACCAAAATATCCCACAACTATTTTGTTATCCCCTGAAGAATAAAGACTGATGACTTCACCTTCATCCTCTATAGTAAATCAAATATTTCAAAGGTTTATCCAAGTAATTCAAATTGTAAATAACTCTTAGTGGTCTAAAATTTCCATTAAATATAGGAATATGTTTTCCTAAAAACAATAACGAAAATAAATAATTCAACCACCTACTAAGACTGTCTCTACTACATGTTCTCATCCACTTTAAGAAAAGTAAATCTAATATTCTCCTCATAAAAAGCCTCAAAATTATCATCTACAAGAACCAAATCAACATCTTCCTATATATTGCTCCTTTTATAATTCACTTTCATTACCTTATTCAAAAGTGGCTCATTTTTAAAATTATTTGGTTCTTGGATATTATATAAATCAATATATAATTTAGAAAATAATAGAAAAATTTTATTTTTAAACACATCATATCCAAAATAATTAGTGAGAACAAACTAATCCCTATACATCAATACGTTAATAATATATATTTTATTTTGTCAATTTATTATTAATAAACTATTCATGAAAATAAATATTTTATATTAATAATTAAATTATATTACAAAAATCATTCACTAATCAAATTTTTTTACATGAACAGACGCATATTTTGTTTACCTATACGTATGCATGAATAACCTAATACTCTCCCTTAAGTAGATTAATTATCATACCCCTAAATCTAATTTATGCATCCAATTTAGAAAAAACCCATACTTTACTGGTAGATTTGACCGCACAAACGATATTTTAGACATCCATATACACATAGATTCAATACCAATCCCGAATCATAATCTCTTTTATAAAAATATCACCTAATAATAATACCATTGAAAATAAACATCTCTAATAATATTTTTTAATTCCCTTCTTTGGTATGAGTATGTCATTGAGATGAAATGAAATACAGTTTCATCTTTAATCTCGAATAATTAGTTGATAAGACTAGTTCCTAGAGACTATAATGATCCCTTGAAGGGGTATTTACCATCTATAGACCCAAAATAATAATAATAAAAATGTAAATAACATCACATAATAAAATAGTGGGAAAATTATAAAAAATTAAAAAAAGATTATAAAACCACCAAAAATTACTAAATATACCATGTATCTAAATAATAATTTAAATTAATACCCTTGTAATATGTTAGGTACAATAATTACTAAAATAGGAAAAAAAATATATGTAGATGACCCCTCCACATGACTTTTATTATGTAAGGAAACTAGATCCAAGGTTTCTCCAAACATCATATTTAATATAATGCGGCCTCTCAACTTTAATCGATAAATGTTGTATAAAATATACATGTACATGAGGTTAGTATGGATAGGTAGTTAGAAATAATTTCCCTTTAGAAACCATGAAAAACCCAAAAAATTCTATAATGTTTAAAAAACTCTTATATAGATGGTGAAAATATATTTAATAATTTAATCATGTCGTTCATATCTAAAAATTTAAAATATTAGGATCCAAATAAGTCAACTAAGAAACTGTATACATACTTCATTCTATGTTACTGGATATTTTATACATAAAACAGTAATTATTATTAAAAACTGGTAAATATAGTGATTATTATGGAAATAAAATATAAGATAACACAATACTAAGAATTATTTGAGGACCATCCAATAACCTTGGCTTGTATATAGTTATCTCATGCCACTGTTTAACCCATGGATCTCTACAAGTTAGCTAAATTCTAGGCCTTTAAAAAAAGTTATATTATATTATCAAAAACACAACATAAAAATTAGTACGACAACTCATAAATCATCCTCTATTTATTAAATCCATATATATAAATTAATTTTGAATTAAAATATTCAAATCCCAAAGGCATTTTCTTATATTAGTATAAAATATACTAAGAGTATATCACAAAGAAACCACGGTATTATCTTTTAAATTTACTTTCCACTTAATTTTTAATAACCATATGTTAACCCCATTTATTTGTATTTAAATTTATAAAAATATAATTTCTACAACGTATAATTCAATTTACATATCAATAACTTCATTTAAAAACATTAATAATCATTAAAACTTTATTTATCTAATTATAATTTTTTTTACTCGGACTACATCCTTTAAAATTTAAAAAAATATTTATTATAGCATTAAATTATAAATAAAATGTGTATAATTAGAATAAATTTATTCATAATATATAACATCATTTCATAAAATTACATTAAAAATTATATTAAAAAAATATTTAATATAACACAAACAACACCAAAAAACAAATTATAGAAATCACTAATCATTATAAAATTCATTATTAATGGTTTTAGAAAATTAAATACAGAAACTATAAACTCTATACCTTATCCAAAATTTTAGACAAGTAAATATACATTTAAAATTAAAATTCTCAAATCCAATGTTTATTTAACAAATAAATATTAAATTAAATTACTATTTTTGATTAAACATGATTTTCAAGATATTATGTTCACTGATATAATAAAATCATTGTATGAATTCATAATTTAGATAAAATTGCTCTTTTTAAATTCAATGAAATGAAATAGCTCACTTTACTATTAGTTAGTGAATAGACTACACTAGAAATAGACAGTTAATTTGGGATCAGGCACCAAGAATTATGAATTTATATAGAGTAGGATTAGAATGATAAAATAATGAAAATATGATATCATCTTAAAAAATGAAATATATAAAGAATATTTTACTTTTTTGAGTCAAATGTTGTTGAAAGATCCTGATATTCTTTAGAACATTGGAATAAATCATTGATATAAATTAGCAAGGGAATGTGAGAGATTAGATATATTAATTTTCATAGGAATCACCCATTGAATTGTAAAGTGCAATGAAATATAAAAATTACATGAAAGTAAAATTAATAAAATTCCACTATTAAAAAATCCACCCATAATCTCATAAAGTACCTAGTTTCTAGCCACCAGCTACCCAGTGGGTGTTTTATTCCTAGTCTGAACCTATCACCCATCAAAAAAATTGCTAAAACAGATGCACCAACATATCCTCTACTAATTACCTGATACAATGGCACCAAGTAATATGTTTACTTTTCTACATGGTTCCAACAAAACCACCATAAACAATCTCTCGAAAACATCATTTCTTCACAATAAAATCAACATACACAAATAATTATATTAAAATAACCATAAATTTATTAACAAATAAAAAAAGAAAATTTGAAACCCTATAACAATTATTGAGAAACAATTTTCATGATGGTGGTCATATATTTTTGATAATAATATGTTTTTATTCTAATTATTAAAGTGAAATTACCAAGAATCTATAAGATACTCACCATAACTAATGTAAGACATGTTATTTCACATCTCTATCTTAGATACTCATCAAAATTGAGTTTGAAAATCATATTGTTTGAAAATTTATGATATTATCATCATGATCAAGTTCAATCATGTTATTTAATAAAAATATATCAAATTAAAATCTAAAATAAGGAAAAATATGTCCCATCACAAGATTCTACTATGTGTTCATTGCAATTATGTTTGAACACATTCATTTTAGGGAATCACTGAGAAGCTCATAAAGTGTTACATTATATTTTCTTTCTCAAGAATCCATAAAATTCACATTAGGACTATGGTTATATATTTTATTCAAGATAACTTGGATTATTATCATGAATGATGTGATATTAAAAGGATACAAATTACTATTGAGGTTGGATACAAAAGACCTGATGACCATCCTTATGGTAATCACCTCATTTTTTGTTTCTGTTGATTTCAAGCCAAATAGATTTGATTCACTATATGTGTTCTATATTTGATTGATTAATGGGTTTGCGGACATTAGTTGAATCAGGTGAGGTTAGGTGTTATGGTAGCCTAGTTAACAAGGAACAACCTTCTATAATTTCTTTTATGTTTAGTATTACTATTTCATTTACATTTTATTCATATAAATTTATATTTTATCATATATTAATGGACTCTGTAGTATTGATCTATTGAGATTTATTATCACACCATTTATATGAACCCTAGGGAATGTGTAGAAAAAATGTATGATATGTAATACTAGACAGATGTTATACTAGGTATTAAGGAGGCTCTTCAAGATAGGTTTTGGGGATGGGATTAAAGACACGATCAATATTATTTAGTGAGATATTCTTTTTATTCACACGTATTTTATTAATCTATATTTTTTCCTAGTCGAAGAAACCTTGTAATTTTTTCATGTATTTCTTAAAGAGTACATTTTTTATAGTATGTTTTTCATTTTATTTTATGGTCATATTCTCATTATAGTTGTTTATAAATACTCTTATATTTTATTATAAATTATATGTATTTATTTATTATTGACTATTTTGATACTAATGATGTATCCTAGCCATAATTATTCATAATCCCTTACCACACGATGACACCATTCATTTTATGAGGAGGTATTAACAACAACATATAGTGACATGAAATCTAATATTTGTTTTGGTAACCAAGGATGAGGATAATATAATGATTATATATTTTTTCTATAAAAGTATTGGCAGATTTTATCATCTATTAAATGGTTATATGTTAACTGCGTGTGTGTGTATACCTTAAGTGTCACTATGATTAGTATGTTATCGTTCAATTTACTAGGTTATCATAAACGGAATGTTGAATACTGGTAGATGAAAGTGATAGAGTACTTCATCCATTCCACCACATAATTATTTCCTGGTGTTTCTATAAATAATTATTTGAAACATTTTGGTTTATTCATTATTTTTAACTCTAATGAGGTGGGATATTTTGGTCTGTTGTTTCCATTATTATTTTTGAAATTTGATACATTAATGGGACAAATTATGTTGTCTCAATTTTTTGATGGAGGTTAATTTTATAGCTATATTATAAACTCTTCTCCTAGATAGTGATCATTTCGTAGCATGTCCGATTTTCATTTATGTTTCCCTTACCATCGATTATTCTTAAAACCTCATGAATTTTATAGTATCAAATGTTTCATACAGGATGGATGATTATTTTATATATTATTATGGAGAACGGATTCCATTTGTATTACATTCATGATGGATATTAAATTATTTATGTTATTGATGTAGTTTTGAGGGTGCAAGAAGTTATTCTATAGGGGATCCTTATTCCCTTCAATTTTTTTCAATAAATGGTATTTTCATTATAGGAAACTGAATTATCATTGTATATTATTATAATTCAAGCATTTATGAAGGTTGAAATTTATGAGGTGTTTATGGTAGTTGCGGTCTCAATATATATATTTTTCTAGAAGTTTTTTTAGATAATGTGGTTTTCATATGTATGGTATGGTATATATAGGTTTGATAAATGGAGAATTTATTATTTTTCGAGGAAATATATCACTAGAAAGTTTTTTCCATGGGATATATGGATTCAATTTTTTTTCAATGTAATGGGTTCTATTTTATATTTTTGATAGTTCTACTTTGACTTTAGAACACTTATATTGAATATATTTCAAAACAATCATTAAAAATTGATTGTACAAAAAGATTATGATGTTATTTTGGGTACAATGATAATTACATGAAAATATTCCATATATGTGATGATGTTAATAGTTGTGTGGGGGTGGTGATAAGGATATTTATTCTTGATTGGTGTTAATGGTTTTGTGAGTAACACATTATGTTTTATGTTATTTATACCATAGAAATGTTTTTTTAAAAAATTTTCATAGAATGGGATGGGGGTGAATTGATATTATGAATTTTAAAATATATTATTGAAAAAATTATATAAAATTTTTAATCAGCTAACACAAAACAAATTTTGAGTAAATACATAATGTTGAGGTGTTTTGAAATTTAATAAATTTTTAGTTAATGAAATTATTATTTCTGTGTTTAAAATATATAATTATATATTATCTTTTGAAATATATTTAATCATTATAAAATCTAAAAAACACTTAAAAATATAGGTCATTAGAAGAAATATTTATTTTTAAATAAAAAAATACTATAAAATAATATTTGAAAAATATATTAATTTATCTAAACTAGTAAGATTGAATTAAAGGAATCTCTTTCACTCAACTAATATTACAATAATCAATGTGAATGTAAAATTAAATAAATCATACATTATAATAACCATGATGTTCAGAACATAGGGTGATATTTGTTTGTATTGTGAATAATTAGTTTTAATTTTTTAAGGACTCCAATTTTATTTTAGTGATAATAGACCTTACCATAAGATAAAAACTAAAAAAACCAATCATAAACTGAAAAAAAATATAAAATAAAATTGATATGTTTATATTGATTTTAGTTAGTTTCCCTTAGTTATTAAATTAATAATTGACAAAATTTAATTGAGAGGTTATGTTATTATGTTTGGAAAATATACATTTAAAAATTTTTGAACACTATATATACTAAAAAATAAATTAATTAGGTCAACATTCACACAATACAAACCATTGATCATTAGAGGAACAGTATTCAATGATCATTGAATCATGAATATTCATAAATAAAAATTTGTATAAAAGGATAATTGATATAACATATCCACTATTCATAAAATAAAAATTCATCCATTAACATAGTTTTTATTATAATCCAAAAAATTAAATTATTTTCTTTAATTCAATTGAAAAAAAACAAACATGGGTTTATATTATATAATATAACATTATGATTTATTTTTCACATAATTTTATCATAAATATAACAAATACAGTTAAAATAAAAAAAATATTGGTAAAAAAATATTATAGTCAACTTTATCCAAAAAATAATACTTATCCCTATAAATTTTAACCTTGATTCATATATATTATTTAATCATTAATTTTCAATTAGTAATTTTAAAACATACAAAAATTGAACCTTAATTGAAAACAACATTATAAGATATGGAAAAATCAGTTAAAATTGATTCATCAAATTTTAATGAAAATTACTAGTTTATATCCCATCAGTTTGGTTAGTTTTGGATGTTTTGGTTTAACCCATGTGTGCCTAAGACAAATCCGATAAACTTAATAGTAAAATATCTTCCAAGATACAGTAATCAATAAGAATACTATTTACACCCATTGAGAAAATTAATAACATGGTATTGGTTAAAAAAATAACATGTATATCAGGACACTAAATGTTAAACATCTTCCTTAGTTCTTCATGTCGAATATATACAAAGATCAAAAAAATATAAGAGTATGAATACTCTTTAGTAAATATAAACTATATTATAAATTAATAATCAAAATATATATGATCATATAACATTATAAATGTACTGAAATATATAAATAATTAGATAAGGCAAGGTTCTTAGTGTATCCTCCATTGGTCTCATAATAGAAGTAAATATCTACGTAGTACGATTTATTATATAATTTTCAATAATGGAGAATGATAAGTATTTCATGATGAATATAGTGATTTATTTTTATAATTTCATACACAAAAAATATGTATAGAATTATTTTTCTTGATTTATTTAAGAAAAAATAGTCCATGTATATAATGACTTAGTAAAATATAATCCAATTAATTCAACATTTATTATAAAAATAATCTCTAATATCTTCCACAAACTACCACAACAATCGACATGAAAATAAATCAGATCATAATAACATAATTAATCTAATAAGGTCTCAATTATTATTGACTATATTAATTTTAAATCCTTTTAATATTAAATATAGTCACTTACATGTGCATTAGGATAACCTTCTTTCTAATATATGATTACATTATACCCTTAATGATTTAAATTTTTTTCGTTAATAGTTAAGAAAAAGGGATCTAAACTACACAGTGACCATGATCCTTCTAAAAAATGAATCTAGTATTATAAAATTTAGAAAATTATATCATGGAGAACATATTTATTCTACATGAAGAAAATAGTTTGACTACATTTTCATTAATGAATTTATATAATATTTCTCAAAGAATATTAATTTCAACAACTATAGAACTATACCGTCTCTCATGAATGCTTCTGAATTTTTGTAAAGTCCTATATAGAGGAATAAATTTTTAATAATGGTATATCATGAGTGTCTTTCTGGGGTTCATGTTCAATTAATTCAAAAAAATCAAGCCATTGCGTTATTGAAATAAAATTCATAATTGAAAACATATCTCTCACTTTAAATAAACATATTAATTAATGACTTGATCTTTGTATATTTATTAAAAGAAACAACTATATTAGGCAAAAAAATATTCATTTTTATGGCCACAAATCATAGAAATTTATTTACGGTTAACTTCATAAAATATCATTAAACCAGATGAAAAAAATAATTTACAATTGTAACTATGTATTTTTACTAAAATACATTATAACCCATAAAATTATAAAAAAAGTCATAAAAATTTGTCATAATTAAATAAAATCCACATATAAATATGGGTATAAAAGAGAGAGGGAAACAATGTACAAAATTCCATAGAGATAAATTTGTTTATAATGATAAAATTGAAAAAATTATTGATAATATGGAGGAGAATATGAAATCATTCATAATAGTGAATTATGAATTATAATCCATAGTAATTAGAATAATGTAGAAAATGTATTGATAAAATTAAATAACAAAATAAAACATAAGGGAACTGAAAAAAAGTAGTCAAAATGAAAATTTGTTTTCAACAATGTTATTTCCAAATTAAACATACATCATTATTAAAATAAAAAAGTAGAAACATTATGTGATTTATTAAACTGAAGAATATTAATCCCTCATCCAAATAAATTTTAAATCCATATGCAAAAATTTGATCAATAATTATTATTTTACTTTTATTTAATGTTTATGGTTGATAAAAGGATGTGGTTATGAAAAACTAGGTTTGTCAGCCACAATATAAGTACGTACGATGATAAAATTGTTTTTAAATTAAAAAAAAGAAGTATATAAGTTAAGGAAGACAATAAAAATAAATTATTTATCTTATTGATTTCAAAATAAAATGTCACCAAACATTCTATATAGTTTTTATGTAATATAGAACCTATAGCCATAAAATTCTAAAAGTCCCCTTTTATGGAAATAAACTTCTCTATAATTTATTTTACCTTATATTTAAGTCTCTTGATTATTAAAGTTTTTTTTAAAATTAAAAATTTTTATCTCCTAAAATATAATAGAAAATTAATTATACATGTTAATTTTGAAATATATCAAATACATCATATCATTCAATGTTATAGCCATGCATTTTATTTGTTTAGAGAAAAATCGTTTAGTAAAAAACCGTCTCTAAAAAGGTAATAACCGTATTAAATATCCCAGTGGCATGGTTTTTCTTCTCCACATTAATATCAATGATAATATTCCTTATCAGTTACTTAATATTATCGCAAAACAAATTATCCAAAATTTAAGAATCTCTTGGTTGACCCATCTCATTAGTAAAAATCATAACATTCTTCTTCCTAAGATAGTTCATTTCAAATGGAATAACTAAAGGGGATGAATATAAAATATATATAACTATTATTAGTGTCATCTGATGCTCTAATTACAAAATAGTATCTCCCAATAAACTATAAATTTCAAAAATAGCATAAGAACCCTAAATTTGAGACACAATGTATATAGAGGAAATGTGTTTTGGAGAATTAGAACTCAAAATGGTAATAAATTCTCATAATATATCCTCAATATTATATTTTATTTTTACCAAATGAGAGTTAATTATATTATAAGGAAAAATATTTTTTTGATTCATTTCCATAACATTGGAATTAAAAAATTTATTTTTTCCATCATCCCAACCTAACAAGACAGTTTCAATACATTTATCAAACCACACACATAGAGGACTGCATAAATATAAATAAAAATAAATGAAAAATTATAGGGTGAGAAGAGTATCTGGAATAATTTATGATGCTCTCACATATTTATATGATTAAGATAAAGAATAATTTCTCACATAATTTTTTTTATTTGCAAAAATGAAAAAGAATCCATCATGAAACATTTCATCAATAATGGGTTTAACCAGTATTGTTGAATGAGAATATGCAAGAATATCCTCCACTACACCTTATATAATGGAAATAATAAATAATTCCACTTCCTTAATAACTAGGCTAACCAATAGTTTTTCAACATAATCTTGAACAATTTCTTAATGTATTTCATTGGAATCCACTTCCAAAATAGTTATTGAATATGAATCTACATTTTATACATCACCGTCCATTATTATATATATCATATAAAATAAAACATCTTTCAGTATATCTTATTTATCTTATCAATAAAATTATATATGAGTGTTCTCAATTATTCCTTCACTATATATTTTCTCAATAATATTTAATTTATAAACTCTTACATTCTAATGAACTGTATGGAATGGATCTTGGGTTATTAATATGAGTAAATTTTAATCAATATCATTATTGAATTTATTGATGTTTTCAAGTAGTGTTGGATACCATCGAGGAAAAAATAAGGAGATATCGCATCTTAATACCTGAATCACTATACATATATATAATTTACAATTATACAACCATGTATATATATAAATATCACCTTTGATAAAATAAAATATTATTAGGTAATCCTTATTTAATTTTTAAATATCTAATATAAATAGAAGGATCTTCCACTTGTGATAAAACATTATGATCAGAACATTCTCGTTCTCCTTATTTTTTCTAATAGATTCATTCTCATCATGAATTATATATTCCCCATGAACATACTCTTTTACATCAATAATATATTAATAAAACAATATTCATAGATTAAACATAAATTTGGGTGGTGGTGTTATTATTTTTTTTGTTTTGATATCATAGTTTCCCATTATGTTTTATTTTTTAATGATAGTTCCATTTTATAGATCATATAGTTTTCTATAGTTAGTATTAATTTATAATTTCATTAATAGAAAAATAATAGATAAGAAAAAATTAGTAACATTCAATATAGATATTGATATATATTCTATATATGAATTAAAAAATTAAATAATTTTATCATATTTCCTATCAAAACAAATTATAGAAATACGGTATCATGATATTTTAAGGTAATAAAATCACCCTTAATAGAAAAAAACATGTTATATAAACATTACTAATAATCAATTTTCTCTATCAAGGTCAATGGTTCTTATTGGAATGAATTGGTCAAATATATTAAGCATGAGCACTGTTTTTTGTACAAGATAGTTTTTATTTTAAATATGGCAAAATTTTATAGAGTGATCAAAATTAGTTTCATGGGGAAATATATGAGTTTTAATCTTACCCATTAATGTTAATATGATCACTTATCAATCCACCTTTAATTACATGATATCATTTTTCTTCATAAAAAATAATTTATCATTCAAATAAAACTCATTCATAATCCATGAATAGGAAATCCTCGAGGTATATTTGTCCAACCATTATCTATGATAATATTTAATACCATTTTATGATTTTTCATAGATATAATCAGAAAAATATTAAAAATAGGGTTCCTAACCCCTAAATTGTTAAAACACTCATTTATGTTCATTTAAATGTAATATACTTAATTTAGGAGGTTATGATAGCTTATTACATTCCTTTTTATAAATTTTTATCTTGGTAACTATATGTTGGACCATGTTGGGTCACAATAACACCATAGGTATCATTGTATACACTAATATATATAATAATAAAAACATTCAAGAATAAATATCAATACCAAAATAATAAATAAACTACCCTATATGGATAACGATATCAAATTAAATTTTTCATTATATAATAAATGAAACACACATCATTCCATAACATCATTTATCCAGATAAGTTCACCCAAAAATATGATCATATATAGAATATATATAAGAAGAATAAAATATATATAAGAGACACTCTTATCAGTCCTTGGACTCTGCTTATAATAGTCTGTACCTCCCAGTTGAGCTACCCCAACTCCATTAACTGCATTAGGGACCTTATCTTGACTGATATTCCAATATATTTTCAACATTCTCACTGAGGTACAAGTTCAAGGTGTGGGAAATAAATAATATGGAAGAACCAAATGAGTCTATATTTAAAATAGTTTATATTCTAATGAAAGAACATTATGAAAAATAATTATTCATTATACAATGGAATCATCTATATTATACAATTAAGTACATGTAAATCCACCCAAATGAGATTGTTTAAATTTTTTTTCCCAATGCCAGGAAATAATTAATACATGTAGTCATTGGGTTATAATATAATAATAAGCCTAACCCATCTATACTAGAAATAAATAAGATACATGGTCAACATATATATCAACCCATTCATTATCATAATAACTATGTACTAGGTTAGTGTAATGATAAACCATTATAGGTATATAAAACAATAAAATATGGTGGACTATCTTCTATCCTATCCATGATCATAATTATCTAGATACTAGATTTTCATGTCCCACAACCCATCCTTTCTCATAGTCATGGTGGGTTCGGCTATTTCTTCCTATCATCTAACAAAATATTATTGATAATGAAAACACACTATTGATTCACATATAATTTTCATAACATCATCAAAATTTCATTTAGAAAATTGGAATAAAACATAGAAAAATAATGGTAGTATAAAATAATAATCCGATGGGAAAATTCTTATCATCTAGCCCCTGGCTATTCCTTTCAAGCCAAGTGCGTATCAAATTCTGAAATATTGATCACCTAAATCCCAACTTAAATAATATATAACATACTATGTATTAATAATTCTAATACACATGTTATTGTCTATTCCCACCTTGGATCAAGATATAACTTACAAAAATCAACCCTTTTGTGATGTAATCCCTTAGGATATAATAATTTTTGTGTGTGTTTATAGTCACAAAATAGTCATCTTATCATTATCCATCCAGTACAATAGTCTTACATTTAAAGGTCATCGCACATGACCATAAAAGAATAACCTTGGTCTATACTAACATCCTATATTCTTTTATCAATCCACCTCTCATGTAAAGAATTATCCTATAAGGGTAATAATTTAATCATCTCATCCCGGAACCCCTAAGGTGAACCATATATCATGAATTTATTCCCTTTATTCTAATAATTTTATAGTTTACCCTATGAGTATATTAGGCCTCTCATGTCCTCTTAGGATGATACTTATCCACATTCATTGGATTCCACTCATGATGACCCCATTTCTAGTAAAAGTGATTTGGTTAACCTATTTATCAACCCACACATAGGTCACATATATTAATGGACTATCACACACCAATAAATAATATATAACTATACTACTTGTAATTTTTTTATGAAAATGTATTCTATAAAACTTATATTATTATTTCCATAAACATCAGAGTAAAAAATAATACATTTTTACATGTAATAAATTAAGGATCATTTTATTTCAAAATAGAACATTAAAAAATAATGATCAATATATTTATAAGAACAATACAAGTATAACTGGACACCAAAAACATTTAAATAACATTAATAAAATTGAAATTACAATTGCTCATGGTTGCCTAGAAATAAAATAATTATTAAGAAAATAGAAACTGTAATAAACATTTAAAATAATATAGGAATTTGTTAAATGATGTATTGAATCATTTTTGGTAAAATTTATCAAATGAGTGATAAATAAAATATGATGTATTTATATGAAGAATAAAGAATATATTATTTTTTTGATAGTAAGTTTAACTATTATTATAGTAATATCGGAATTTGAATGTAGACATGAATACTAAAATAGTAATATAACCATATAAATAGTAAAATTACTAATAGGTTATGACTAGGAATTTTTTTGAGAGGTATATTTTCTAAATATATTTTTTATAATGGGGGATATTTTTGTAATAGTTAATGTTAAAAATGATATGAATTATGATAATTCCATTGTCTTTTATTTTTGAAAATTTTTGACCTATATAAATCACAATTAAAAAATAATATATTGCAGTAATTTAGGCAAGGAAAAGATAAATTATAAGTTTTTAGGATTTTTTAAGAGGTTTAAAATTGAATTTTTGTGATTGTAGTCATTTAGATGGATGATTTAATAACTTACACTATATTTGTGTTGAATCCATGCTATTTTTAATTCATTAATGTAAAATGATTAAGTGGTCTATGAAATGGGAATAGAGGATATCAAGGGTTAATTCCTAAAAATTAAAATAGTGAGTGGAGACTAGAAAATGGGCATAGTGATAACTATAGTCCTTATAAGAGTTATTCTACACTACTACATGCCCTTATTATGGTTTGGAAGTGTAAGTAATGATCATGGTCTTTGAAAGATGTAATTATATAGGTAATTATTAAATCATGTTCAGTTGAATTTATTTTTAGTATTAAATATAAAATAGTCAATAATTGGGTATATAGTGATAAAAATGAATAGTTAATGATAGTCCTTGGATGGGATGAAAACAGGAATCTTAATACACTGTTTTCAACTAAAATTGTCCATATTTAATGAGATGTTTCATAGTGATTTAGAGTAGTTAATAATCATTATTCAATATTACACATCACTATATCAATATTAATGATAAAATAAGTAATTGAGTTTTTTATATCATTTGGATGTATTCTTTCCATATGGGATACTCCAAATCAAATATTTATGTACCTAAATAATATCAAGTGTGAAAATGATAGATTTATTAATTAAATAACTCAGATTAAAGTATATAAAGGTTGAATTATTTATGGTTATTAGATTTTTTATTTCAAATTTCAAATTTCCAATGAAATAGAAATTTTATTGTGTGAATTTAGGATACTGTAATTGATTAAAAAAAAGATAAAACACCTTGAAAATAAAAGAGGTGTATAATTTCAATATAATATCATATCTTGAATTGGAAACACATAGATGTAAGTATTGAGGATACTTTTTTATGAAAAAAATGATATGATGTATATAGATATCTTCCATGGGTATTTTAGTTAATAAAAGATTAGAGGTATATTCATTCGTCAAGTTATTTTTAAAAAGAATATTGGGTTATTAAATATTGAGCTCTCCCTCGTTGATTATAATTTTATTTCATGAAGAACTGGGGATGAAAAGATGATATTTTATTAAAACTAGTGTATATTTTTGTATTTATATGTTTCTTCTTATTTTATATTTCATTATTATTATTTTGACTATATAAGTGAATTATTAAACCCATTATAACTATAAAGACATAACTAATGTGGGAGGTGAATCAGGTGTTGTCTAGTTTCGTAAATTTGTTAATATTTATTGAAAACCATAAAACACCAATAATATTCGATCATATGATATTGGTTATTAATATTAGATATTGTGTTTTAACATATCATACACCACCAGGAAATGATGATAATGTAGTGAATGACACATGTGACCTTACAAGGATAGGCCAATCTTAGGAATCCAACTACTTTTCATTCTAAGGATATCCTTGTATCATAATGTAAAATAAATAATATTATCAATACAAATATAGTTATGGAGGTTTTTTAATGAAACCCAAAAAATCTATATTACCTAGCTGTGGTATCACAATATTAAAGAAGTAATCACTAAAATGTTCCACTAAACTTTTTTCACACCTACAATACACCAGATCCTCTTCAGTCATTCCATACACCTATTGAAGTTGAAAAATATACCTATGTCGAGATATATATTCACCCAAATAATTTTATCAACTTCCTTACCAATATTATCTTAGACTACATCATATTCTTCAACAATGAAAATGAATCACATCCTTTTAATCATTACATATTTCGGTTCTTATGATCTTTTTTACTAAATACACAACCCAAATATTATTATTTCAGAATCGAAACATTAATCACATGTATAAAAATTTACCAAAACACATTCAATCACATATTAAAAAACTCATCATCTTTTCTTTCTCATTTATTTTTTATGATAGCAATTAAATGTTTTCCAACTCAGCTTATATTATTTTTATTCTTTTTTTCATTCTATGAGACATAGTTGTATTCAAATGCTTGATTCTCTTTTTCTTACTCACTACAAATTGAATCATATCCTCTTCGTAATTATAGTTTTGAAAGTATTGTTTACTCAAATACTCAGATATGTTCTTTTTTTATCGGTGGATTTTTCCTTTATTATTCTTTTCTTCCTCAATATTATCAATGTTTCATGTTCATGAATGAATGTATTAAATGGATTCTGTCACAACCCGTCCTCGGGGCCCGTACCGTGACTACCTCTAGCCCGCATTCTATAGGCCAGGGGTTGGGGACTAGCATCAAAGGCGTAAATCCTGTTAAAAAGGAATGCATTGACTTTATATAAGTAAGGAAACACAACAGAGTACGCAAGACGGAGTAAACACAAAGTAAACTGAGTACAAAATAAAGTGCTGGAAAGTAAATGAGCCAGTATACAAACCCAACAGAAAGTGAAATTCAACTGACAATGAAAGTAAAACAGCTAAAAAGTAAAGCAGCAACCACCAAGTCATCCTCCGAGACTCCAACCCGAATGGTGGGTACAAATAGTCTCATCGGTACCTCGGTCCGTCCGTCCACTCTGTGTACATCCCGCCAGGTGTTCCACTTCCGGATACCATCCAGCTCCACAAGCCTTGACCACAATTAGTGATGTCCATCATCTGCCACCAACAAAACATAGTGCGGGCAATTCCCGTGTAGGGGTGAGTATACGCTACTCAGTAGGTAACCTGAGACCCTTGAAGGTCTCCAAGAATTTCCAAAGGATAATCCACAAAGGAAAGATACAAACACAAAGTATCAACCAACTCTACTTAGGTATATGCCCATACATATTCCTAAGTCATCAATCCTAGTACGACTCTATATTCCAATCCCAAGCACAACCATTCCACACAGGAAACAAGTCAGTCTTACCAAAGATAAAGATTGAAAGTCAAGACTCAGCTCACATAGGTATAATACTCACGAAGAGGGGTGGAGATGATTAGATGTAGCCTCTCAATCAACTCTTATGTCGAACCCACGTAGGATCCAAGTATAGATGTCGTCGCTACCGAACCAACGTAGGATCCAAGTAAAGTTACCATCGCTACCGAACCCACGTAGGATCCAAGTACAGTCGTCATCGCTTCCTAACCCATGGAGGATCCATGTACAGTCATCCTCTCTACCCAAACCCACGTAGGATCCAAGTACAGCCGTCATCATCGTTGCAGTCGTAGCCATGTCTAGCGTTCCCGAACACAGCACGCTCAATTCTGGGAGGTTCCGCTCCAGGAGCCAAGAAGTTTGATACATAAACTGTCATACATTCCAGAGTTTATGTATCCCAATGTTATGTCTCATATATAGGAACTCAACGCAATAGACGGCGTGTCAATCAGACGCCCAGTCTGAGAGATAATGGATTTTCCTTCGAGGTGGCCGGTTAGAAATACGCTCGTCTCTAACCCGACCGATATCCACAGTCGTCTAAAAATCACTTAGAGTATCTCAAAAGAACCATCTCTTCGAAAGGTTCCTAGTTCCGTAGAAGGAGCGTCTATCGGACGCATGGTCTTTATGTTATTCATGTTTAAGTGAATAAAGGCCCTGGCCCGTTTAGCCCAGTGGGTCGACGGGTTGAGTTAACCCAGTTTGACGGGTTCAACCAGGCAGGGGTGTCGGACCGGTCCGTAGTAAAATGTAGCTCACCTCGGAGGGGCGCGGCCTAGAATGAAGGGGTACAACCCAGATCGAAGTGGTGCGGCCAGGCCCGATGTGGGGAGGCTAGCCCTGATGTGGCACGACCTGGCCCGGCCCAGACTGGCGCAGCCCAGACCGGCGCGACCCGGCTGGGTGCAGCCCAGCACGGCCTGGCTGGCTCGGCCTGTAGGCCGAGTGGTCCAACGGGGCACGACCCCCTGGCTGTCTTCATCGACAGCGCCACGCTTTCCCAAACCAGCCGGCTAGGCCAGCCTGCCTTCTGGCGCACACAGCCCTCACGGGCGGGATGCTGGTCTTCTAGCGGGGCGCCCTCCTGGCACCGCGGTTTTCCTATACCCAGCCGTTCGACAGGCCGGCCGATTCTTCTACCGAAGCGGCCCATGTAGCGGGCCACATTTCCTCCTGCACAACCGGCACAGTGAAGCCGGTTTCCTTTTCCACGTTTCCGGCATGACACGATGGCACCGTTCTTTCCCCGCCTTCGATTGACAATTCCAAAAAGACCAGGAAACAACGGAGGGTCGTCGGGCTGTGTTTGTTCAGGCCGTGTTTGGTCGGCCCGCGCCCTCCGCATTAGGCAGTAAAAATAAGCCGAAGATGATCAAGGCTCCACGAAGCAAAACAAACAATTTTTATTCAAATAAAAATTGGAACAAACACCCTACCTCGAATAAGGTTCGTGGTTGACAAGCGTCGTGGATGACAGTGTTGTTTCCGTCGTTGTCGGTGTGCACCCGAGGAAGTGACATCTCCTCTTTTGTCACAGAGAGCAGAATAGAAAACGCATCGTTGCTAGCGAGTTCCCACGTCGGTGTCTCCTCCCTTGCTGTGGAAGAAGAAGAGGATGAAGAAACGTCATCCCCGATTTGATGTTCTTAGTCGGAGAGTTGACGTTCTTAAACAAATAATAAATCCTCCACTTCTTTACAGGCGTTCTCTCCCAAAAATTTCCCCCACAAAACAAGCCAAAAACATTAAAATAAGGCCACCCCTTATATTATTTTAACATTCCATGCATTTCAAAATTCAAAATCCATTTCACTTAATTAAATAAATCAAGAGTTTTTTTATTAATTGAGTGACGGGTTGGCATGTTTTACTGACGTGAGAGAGGGAGAGGAAGATTCCTCATTAATTTAGGGGAGTGGTCATGTTTAAAGGGGGATTTTATGAGAGTAAAAAGAGAGGTATGGGGATGTGAATGGTTGGGGATCGTGTGGGACCCACCTCACAAATAACCTGACATGGGTAGTTAGAAGCATTGGGGTCCCATCCCAACTCCCCCATGTAGTATATAACCACTTTAGATATATAAATAAAATTTTCCCACAATTTTATTCACTTCTCATTTAATCCACAAATTTTAACTTCTCCACCTGTGCAAACGCAACTGCGGTAAAGGTCCTCTTATGCAATTACCGGCGTTGCGAGTTCATTGGTGGCCTCAGATTTCAATTCCTGGCATCAATTCAAAAGATTGAAATACCGGCTCATTTGTTTACTGAATGTACTCGAGCTAAACTTCGGAAATTGATTCCGGGCACACCGGGCCTCGGAATCATGTGGCGTCAGAAGCCACAGACTCGTAAAATTCCAAAATATTTAAGAGAAAAATTTTCTTTAAATTTATGGGTCTTTAAATTACTCCCACCTCAGGGATTTACGTCCCCTTAAAGCTACATCATAATCTAGGGAAACAAATGAGGGTACTGTGTAGGCATATGAGCCTCACGCTCCCATCTGCTCTCATGGAGGTTTCCATGCTTCCAACGAATGAGAACAAGAGGAATCGACCATCCACATAGTACCCACTCCTGTCGATCATCAATCTCCACCAGGACCTCCAAAAAAGATTCCCCATCATCGATCTCCAGCTCCCCATGATCAATGATATGAGTCGTGTCGTGCCCGTATCTACTCTGCTAAGATACGTGGAAGACGTCTTGCACTTGGTGCAACTGAGGTGGAAGGGCCAGCCGGTAAGGCACCTCGCCTACCCTGCTAAGGACCTAGAACGGTCTGATGAACCATAGAGATAACTTTCCACCCCATCCAAGTCTATGTAATCCACATCAAGGTGAGACCTGTAAGAAAACGTTGTCGCCAGCCTAGAACGTCAGTGGTCTCCATCTCCAATCAGCATAGGAATTATGTCTTATCTGTGCATTCCTCATCCACTCCTAGATGATATTCACCTTATCCGTCATAGCTAGAACCATATCTGGTCCTACGAGTGCTGACTCACCAGGGTTAGTCCAGCATAGAGATGATCGGCAAGGTCGACCGTACATTTCCTCATATGGTTCCATCTCGATGGTGGAGTGGTATATGTTGTTGTAAGAAAAATCCACCAAGGGTAGTTGATCCTCCCAGATGTGACCAAAGTCAAGGAGACATGCATGGATCATGTCCTCGAGTGTCTTAATGGTGCTCTCCATTTGGCCATCCATCTGAGGGTGAAAGGCAGTGCCCAAGCGTAGTTGCATCCCAAATTCCTCTAGCGTCCCATTCCAAAGCCGGGATGTAAAGCGAGAATCTCGATCAGAGACGATAGATGATGACACACCATGAAGTCGTACGATCTCCTAAACGTAGAGGCATTCCATGCTCTCAACTGAGCCCTTCTCTCTGATCGGTAGGAAGTGGGCCGACTAGGTTAGTCGGTCAACAATCACCAAGATGGAGTCGTGTCCTCTGGAAGTACATGAAAGCCCCATTATCAAATCCATGGATATCTCATTCCACTTCCTCTTGGGAACCACTAATGGCTGTACAAAGCCTACTGGTACATGGTTCTCCGTCTTCACTTGCTGGCAAGTGAGGCATTGTTAAACGAACTGTGCTACAACCTTCATCATGCCCGACCACCAATGTTGTCGTCTGAGGTTTTGGTACATCTTCTCCAATCACGGATGTACCACTAGAGGGGAAGTGTGAAACTCTGTCAGCACTTCCTCCTATAGTACAACTGGTACCATGGTACGTCCCCTAAAGAGAATGAGGTGCTCTCCTCCTTCAGAAAATCCATCAGGCGCCTGCCCTGTGGAAATCTTAGCACGTCGCGTCTCACAGTCAACGTCCCCACGCCATGCCTCTATTACCTGCTGAAGTAGTGGAGGAGTGACTGTGAGGGACTATAGGAAGGTTTCCCCATCTCTATCCATGAAGTATATCTTCATAGAGGCTAACTGCTCTATCGCCTCTCCAAGTAGCTGAATGCCCGACCTCCAGCTGAGAGAATCAGCCACAATGTTCCCCTTCCTAGGAGTATAGACTATCTCAAAGTCATAGTCCTGGAGGAACTTGAGCCATCAATGTTGTCTCAGGTTCAGGACCTTCTATAAGAAGATGTACCTAAGACTCTGGTGGTCAGAGTAGACTGTAAAGCACTCACACATCAGATAGTGTCGTGACATCATCAAGGCGAAGACCACTTCTGCTAACTCCAGTTCATGGGTAGCGCAGTTCTTCTAGTGCTGCCTCAACTATCGTGAACCATAAGCTATCACTGCCCGCTCCTACATCAGGACACACCCGAGTCCTGTCCCTGATGCCTAGTAGTAAACTACGTACCCTACGCCCTCCTCCGGCAGCCTCAAGATTGGTGCACTGGTCAATCTCTGTCTCAGCTTCTAGAAGCTCTACTGAAATCTATCTGACCAAACGAAGGGTTTCCCCTTCTTCATCAAAGCTGAAAGTGGTTCTGCAACTCTGGAGAAGACTGTCACAAATCTTCGATAGTACCCAGCCAGACCTAGGAAACCCCACACCTCCGTCACTCTCTTGGGTGGCTCCCAAACAAGTACTACCTTGATCTTCGTAGGATCCACTACAACTCCCGCCTCCGAGATGACATGTCCCAAGAAATGGACCTCTCGAATCTAGAACTGACAATTCGATATCTTACTATAATGATGGTGCTCTTGATGTGTGTCCATTAAAACCCGTAAGTGGTAGGTGTGCTCCTCCATAGTAATCGAGTAAATCAGTATGTCATCGATGAAGTCTACAACAAAACGATCAAGGTAAGTCTATAAGATCCTGTTCAGGAGACTGATGAACACTTTAGGTGTGTTGGTTACACCGAAGGGAATAACCAAGAACTCGTAGTGGCCATACCGACACATAAAGGCTGTTTTTTCCATATCCTCATCTCAAACTCTGAGCTGATGATAGCCTGACTTGAGGTACATCTTCGAGAACCATCGTGATCCCTTTATCTAATCAAAGAGTTCATAAATCCTCGGGAGTGGGTAAATGTTTTTTATGGTCCCCTCAGTTAGGTGAAGGTAGACGACACATAGTCCTAAGTTCCCATTCGCCTTCTTGGAGAATAAAATCGGAGAACCCCAGGGTGAAACACTGGGTCGGATGAATCCCTATCCCTATATGTCCTCTAGCTGTACCTGTAGCTTTCGAATCTCGGTAGGATCCATACGATATGCTGGAGTGGATATTGGTGATGTACCGGGATACATGTCAATGTATAAATCTAACTCTTTGTGAGGAGGTAGTCTTGGAACATCATCAGGGAAAATGTCCGCATACTGATCCACCACAATAGGAAAACTCAGACTTCGCACATCAACTGCTTCTAGGATGAGACTAGCCAATTGATGGGTGATCGGCTACCCTCTCCTCTGTGTAAGTCCATCCTGCGCTGCAAAGGCTCCCTTGTCACCAGTGAAGGTGAACCTGCTCCCATCTGTGCAGACACACCGCACTTTGAACCTAATACAGTCGATCAGATCATGGACTGTAGACAACCAGCCATACCCAGGATGACATCGTAAGGCTTCGATGCCGCTACAATAAGATCCCAACCGATACTCATGCCTCCTATAGTAAGATCACACTACCGGCACCAGTGCATAATCGTCGTGTCTGTTCTCTTAGGAGTCTCTAGTTGTAAGGATCGAGCCAATGGCTCCGTCAGAATCTCCGTGCCCCAAACAAGGGCAGTGATAATAAAATAATAACTCGCTCCTGTGTCTATAAGAATGGTAGAAATGGTGGAGTAGACACAGATAATACCTCAAATCATCTCAGGTTCTCCGTGAAAGTAAGTCTCCACTGCCTGGAGCTGAGCCTAACTCTGTCTGCAAGCTCCCTGTGGTCGGTGTGGACCTCCTGGTGGTGGTGGTGGTAGAGCCTCGAAGCATCTTCCACAACCTGCTGCTCGGCCAGCTTCTCTGCCTCATATGCCTACTCCCTGTGGATGGCCATGGTCGAACCGCTACCTCTGCCTAGGTGGTCTCTCAACCATCTGCTGCTCTTACGCATGGCGGGTCGAGCATTCACGAGCCATGTGGCCCTGCCCGCCACATGAATAGCACCGCCTACCTCTCGTATGACTCGCTCTGTTGTGTGTTCCCCGCACATCCGAAGCAGAATCATGGAGTCGCCCACTTGATGTCCTGGTCCGCTTGGACCAATACGACATCTGTCTACTTCCAGCTGAAGAAGACTCCATTACGTGTCGCCCTGTCGTAGGTCTCGCTGCTGGTGTCGGCTCAGCAAGGAATCTCTCCACAATAAAGGCTCGCTCTAGTACTCATTCCTTTGTCGGAATTCTGAGGGAGACCATCGAAGCCCTGATCTCATGCATCAGTCCCTGCTCGAAGGTCCGAGCCCGGAAGAATGGGTCTCTTACCATGTTTGTGGAGTAGTGAGAGAGGTCGGTAAATCTCGCCGAGTACTGGGCTACTGTCATTCCACCCTACCGCAGCTGTAGTAGCTCTTGGATGTGCACCGCACGGAGGGTGGCCGGAACAAACTCTGAGGAGAAGAGGCTCTCGAAGTCCGTCCAAAGTATTGATGCCTCACCGTGTACCTGTAGAATCAGACTCCACCATATACCTGCTTCTGCGTGCAGGAGACTCGTTGCAAGGATCACCATAAGGCCAGCTGGTGTCCCTACTAATCGGAAGACTCTGACAATAGCCTCCATCCAATCCTTGACTGCCTGAGGATCCATCTCTCCACGGAACCTGGGCGGCCTCTGACACTGAAACTCGTGCAACGCAATCAGGTGACGTGCACCCTCCGCAGCTGGGGTTGGTGGTATCAGTGGCCCAGCGGGGAGTGGTACCGCTTGTGCCTTCACTGTAATGGGTCCTGGCACCGAGGCCTCGTCGCTCAGTGGGCTTCCATCTCGCACGTAGCTCAGAACCCTAGCTGGCTGCCTACATGGGGACATCCTAAAAAAACAGGTGTTCCACAGTTAGTACAATAAACCTGATGAGCTGACACAAAGTAATCGCAAATAAAACATTTGAAACACACATGCAATCAATGTTTTCATGCACTGAGTCGGAAATCAGAAGTCAGGGTCCGGGTGTATGGATACGTCAGCCTCCACACAAACACTGGACTCCCTGGACTAATAACCACACTCAATACAGTTAACACTATTTTTCCACAGAGAAGAAATTATCAGAGTCCTGCGTTCTGCGGTAGAACAGACTACTCTGATACCAATTTGTCACGACCTGTCCTCGGGGCCCATGCCGTGACTACCCCAAGCCCGCCTTCCATAGGCCAGGGGCTGGCGACCAGCACCAAAGGCGCAAATCCCGTTAAAAGGGAAGGAATTGACTTTATATATGTAATCAAACACAGTAGAGTATGCAAGCTGGAGTAAACACAAAGTAAACTGAGTACAAAAGAAAGTGATAGAAAGTAAATGGGTCAGTATACAAACCCATCAGAAAGTACAGTAAAACTGAGAAAGAAAGTTCACCAGCTTAAAGTAAAGATGAAACCACCAATTTTTCCTCTGGGAATCCCACATGAAGGGTGGGTACTGATAGTCTCGTCAGTACCTCGGTCCATCCGTCCGCTCTATGTATGTCCCTCCAGGTTTTCCACCTCTGGATATTGTCCATCTCCACAACCCACGACCACGATCAGTGTTTTTCGTCATTTGTAGCCAACACAACGTAGTGCGGGCAATGCCCGTGTAGGGGTGAGTATTCGATACTCAGTAGGGACCTCGAGACCCCTGAAGGTCTCCTAGAATTCCCAATGTATAATCCACAATGGAATGATACAAACACGAAGTATAAACCAACTCTACTTAGTTATATGCCCATACATATTCTTAAGTCATCAATCTCAGTACAACTCCATCTTCCAAGCCCAAGCACAACCATTCCACACAGGAAAAAAGTCAATATTAATAAAGATAAAGATTGAAAGTCAAGACTCGGCTCACACAGGTATACTACTCATGATGAGGGGTGAAGATGATTAGATGAAGCTGCTGAATCATCTCCTCTGCCGAACCCACGTAGGATCCAAGTACAGAAGTCGTCACTGCCGAACCCATGTAGGATCCAAGCACAGTAACCACCACTGCCAAACCCACATAGGATCCATGTACAGTCATCATCGCTGCCGAACCCATGGAGGATCCATGTACAATCGTCCTCGCTGCCGAACCCACATATGATCCAAGTACAGTCATCATTGTCGTCACAGTCGCTTCCAGCTCTAGGGTTCCCGCACACAGCACGCTTGATTCCGGGAGGGTCCACTCCACGAGCCAAGAAGTTCAATACATCAGCTATCACAAATTCCAGAGTTGATGTATCCCAATGTTCTGTCTCGTCTATAGGAACTCAACGTGACAGACGGCGCGTCAATCGGACGTCTGGTCTGAGAGATAATGGCTTTTCCGTTCTAGGGGCCCGGTTAAATAAACGCTCATTTATAACCCAGCCGATATTCATAGTCATCTAAAACTAACTTATATTATTGAAAAAGAACTGTCTTGTCTAAAGGGTCCTAGTGCCGCAGACGGCGTGTCGATCAGACGCACGATCTTTAAGTTATTCATGTTTAAGTGAATAACGGGCCCAAACCGCTTATCCCAGTAGGTTGACAGGTTGGGTTTACCCAATTGGACGGGTCCGACTGGGCAGGGGTGTCAGACCAGTCTGTAGGAAAACTCGACTCAGCCCGAATGGGCGTAGCCTGGCATGAAGGGGTGCAGCCTGGCCTGAAGCGGCATGACCAGGCCTGAATTGGCATTGTCTGGCCCGAAGAGGTGCGGCCCAGCCCGGCGTGACCCGGTTGGGTGCGTCCTAGCACCGCCCAGTTGGGCGCACGGCCCGGCAAGCTCAGCCGGCTGGCCGAGTGGTCCGGGGGGTCGCAGGCCCCCGGCTGTCTGCATCGGCAGCGCTACCCTTCCCCAAACCAGCCGGCTAGGCCGGCCAGCCTTCTGGCACACGCGCCCCGCACGTGGGGGCCACCGGTCTTCAAGCACGACACCCTCTTGGCACCACGGTCTAGCTCCGCCCGGCCAGCCGATGGGCTGGGAAGTTCCTCAGTGCGACGCGCTCCCAGCGTCGTGGTTTTCCTCCACCCGACCGGCCGTCGGGCCGCCCGGTTCTTCTGCCTATGCGGCCCATGTAGCGGGTTGCGGTTCCTCCCACACAACCGGTGCGATGACTTAGGTTTCCAATGCCACATTTCCAGCATGGTGCAATGACGGTTGTTCATTCCCTACCACCGATTACTAATTCCAAAATAACTATGAAACGACAGAGGGTCATCGGGACGTGTTTATTCGGCACGCGACCTCCGCGTAAGGCGGTAACAATAGGCTGAAGATGATCAAGGTTCCACAAATCACAACAAACAATTGTTATTCAAATAAAAATTGGATCAAATACCCTACCTCAAATATAGTTCGTGGTTGACAAGCATCGTGGATGATAGTGTCGTTTCCGTCGTCATCGGTGAGCCCCCGAAGAAGTGATGTCTCATCTTTTGTCACGGAGAGAAGAATAGAAGATGCACCATCGCTAGTGAGTTCCCACGTCAGTGTCTCCTCCCTTTCCACAAAGGATGAACAGGATGAAGAACCGTGGTCCCCGAGTTGATGTTCTTCATCAGAGAGTTGGCGTTCTTCAACAAAGGAGAAATCCTACTCTTCTTCACAAGAATTATCTCCCCAAAATTTCCCCCACACAACAATCCAAAAACCATTAACATTAGTCCACCCATTATATTAATTTAACTTTCCATGCGTATCCAAATTGAAAATTCATTTCACTTAATTAATTAAATCAAGAGTTTTTTAATTAATTAGGTGATAGGTTGGCAATTTTTAATGAATTGAGAGAGGGAGAGGAAGAGTGCTCGTTAATTTAGGGGTGTTGTAAAGTTTAAAGGGAGAGTTTATGAGAGTTAAAAGAGAGTTATGGGAATGTGAAAGGTTGGGGCTCGTGTGGGCCCCCGCTCACAAATATCCTTACATTGGTAGTTAGAAGCTTGTGGGTCCCATCCCAACTCCCTCGTGTAGGATATAACCACTTTAGATATATAAATAAAATTGTCTCACATTTTTATTCACTTATCATTTAATCCACAAATTTTACCTTCTCCTCCTGTGAAAATGCAACCACAGTAAAGGTCCTCTTAAGCCATTATCGGCGTTGCAAGTTCATTGGTGCCCTCATATTTCAATTCTGAGCACCGGTTCAAAAGATAGAAAAACCCGATCGTTCGTTTATTGAATGTACCCGAGATAAACTTCGTAAATTGATTCCAGGCACACCGGGCCTCAGAATCAAGTGTCGTCAGAAGTCATAGACTCGTAAATTTCCAAAGTATTTATGAAAAAAATTCCTTGAAATTTCCGGGTTTTTACAGTTTCATTAATTTTAAACATCCACCTACGGAATAGTAACTATAATTCTCCACTTAATTAAAAAAATTATAAAGCGCTTATATTTGAGTTCCCTGGATTTTTTTCACCTATTGATAAGATCTCATGGAGAAATACGTTTCATAATTTTAATGATTAACAGAAAAAATTCTATTCTCTTTAATTCTAATTTATGAAACTCAGATAAATATATCAAAAAATTTCACCTCAAGAAGATATATTTATTCATTAATTTTTTGGATAGAGTTATCCGTAGATGTTCTATAAATTATTTGAAATAAATATATATGTAAAATCAACTTCTTCGGCTCGATTAAGAAAAAATAATCTTGTTTATAAACACTATGGTATAACTCAATCAGTGGTGTAAATTATACTTCCTTATTCTTGAAAACTGAGTTTATTTTCTATAAAACAACATTAAAATAATATTATTAAATCCTAGGAATATATTAGGGATTTAATATAACAAGAAGATACATAGAACATCTAATAATTTCACCTATATAATAAAAATAAAAATTCATTCGGATCTCACAATTCTATAATTATAATTTTTTCTATAAGTGAATTATCATACTTGATCCATAAAATATATTATTTTGTCTTAGAATAGTTTCATATGTATCAAATTTAATATGATAAAACATCACATGCACCATCCCAATATTAAGTTGTGCATATAATAATTTTACTATGAAAAGATCCATTTTATTATGGGTATCTCAAAATGTCTTATGGGATTGGAATTTTCAAATATAAAGAAAAAATTAAATGTCATATATTGGATAAAATTACTCATGGGTATATATAATATCTTAAGACCTTCTCAAATATATTATGTGACAGATAAGTCTATTTTAACCTATTGAAATTTTCTGAGCAATATGATTTTTCCCTTTTTCAAATCATTCCTTAGTCAAATGATATATGGGATTCAAAGAATATCTTATGGGAAGCTTGAATAACTGTATTATCTTCAATATAGATAAAATTTATTATTTTATGGAAATATTCTCTTATATAATGATGAATTAACTTATGCACGGGAAGAATACCATTTTCAATTATTTAACACTATCACACGAATTATTTATTCATCAATGTAACTCTGGATTTCATTGGATATCCTCATGGTATCTTCCACCCACTTAAAATAACTCCAGAATTAGTCCAAATAATTTCAATCATTATATAAATAATTCCAAAAACTTTTAATCTTTTTAGAAAGACATTAATAATAATAAATACCCAAGAAATATTATTTGGAATGAGCTACATTTCCTTTTGAACACTATGTTCTTTTCATTCTTTAGGAACCACCATCCATAAGATATAAGTCACTAATATCTATAGTATTCTTAATAAATCTCTCAGTGATGGTTTCTACAATATCAACTATAATTTCCTTCAATTTCCCCAGTTTCTATATTTTTCTAAAACAACATGGAACTATTTCATATAGTACCTTACTAACCTTAGTACTTGTGTTTAACATTATGACTATCTTAGTAATAATCTAATTTTAATACACTACCAAGAAGTTATCCATCCATATTTTCATACGTATTAAAAATATCCTTCCATCATTATCCATTAGATCATGGGGGAAAACATCACTTACATTGGGTGGATACTGAATAACATAACATAAAACAACTATTGTTCATGATTACATTAAAAAACAATTGAAAAAAACTCTTTGAAAAAAATAATAATTTAACATAAAGAAAATTAATTCTATCTTTTTGTATTTTTTTAACATCCATATTTAATCTATAGGGAAAAAATAATTTATTAACCCCCAAATTGTAAATAACTACAATGTTTTGAAATCTATTCTACCCCTAATTAACTTGGTAGAGTGGTCTTAATCATTTATTCTTAAACTAAATATTATAATTTTTTAAAACTCTTATTATATTCATGGTTTCGAATATTTTAATAAAACTCAAAAAATTCCATGAGAGTGTGGTGGAAAAAATTCATAGCAATGTGTCATCAACTCATCAACTCTATGTCTATGTGAATTAAACATTGTCAAGAATGGAGATATTTTTTTTGGAAACAAAGTTGTATATATAACCAAATCAGTGTGGTATCAACATTTTAATTTCATTCTTATAGTTATTTCCAACAATATTATCATGAATTGTCCACAATCTCACAAACTATTGAACACCCACATAAAAAATTTATGTGAATGGTTTCCCCCTTTTTTAGATCATCACCTCCACTTAAAAAACAAAATGAATATTAGTTAAATAGTTATGTGAGAATGAAAAAATATTCTTAGTCTTTAAAAATAACCAATTATTTTCTAAAATATAATATTCATGTGGAGTGACTACCTTCTAATAGATTGGAATTATTTGATAGCTCCCATTCATGGGATTCTCATTTAAATATATCACCTTAAATTCATATTGATTAAGCATAACTGAAATATTGTGGAAATAATGTGGACTATTTAATCTTCTAAATTAGTGCCACATGGAAAATATATCTTTCTGAACACAGAGGCTCCCTATTTGGTAGCTCTAATATGTTTGAACTTATTTATACTAACTTTACACATTGGTTTCAAATTCAACTAGGATTCATTGAATTACTTCCATTTTTAACATTAATATTTTCTAGAAGTAACTTGCAAACATTATAATCTAGAGAAATTACCTTCTTTTAAATTTATTCATGCTCTTATCATTTATCAGCCTATTATACCATATGTTCAAGCACTCTTACTTCTCATAGGAAACCACCTTATTAAGTGAGGATTCTTTTATAGTTGAAATACTTTAATCACTAGAAAAAATTAATCATTCCATTAATTTTAAGCTATTCCATGAAAAATATAATTTCATATAATATCCTCATGTCCCACATTTCTTCCCCATCCATGCATTATTTTACAACCATTTGTACTACCCATTTTAGGAAGCTTCTCATCCTCTTCATCAGGGATTTCAATTACTATAATAATCCTGATATATATTTCCGAAATTGATTCCCCCAATATATTATAGTTCAATTCCATTAACATTAAATTAATTTCAATATTCATGTGGTCTAGGATGTGTTTTATTTTTAAATATAGTATCACATATTCCTTATTGGTTAGACATCTTGATTGTCATTCTTCATTAGATTCAGGGTTGTATTATTCTTCATGTATTTATTTTCATTCAATAATATGGAAGAACATTCTTGTTTCATTACATTATACATAATATTTAGTGGTTCTTCACTATATTAAATATATGAATGACTCCTTTAAGGATTATACTAAAATTCATCATAGCAGTGACCACATATGCCTTAAGATTCTTATAAATTTTCAATGTATTCAAATATATTTTTTAGGGAGAGAGTTACCATTTTCTTCATCGACAACATTACTCCATCATGTTTCCACTATTTGTTTCTTTGAAAACTCTTTCGTCAATACATTTACATTTTTTTAATATAAACATGTTTTTTCAATAATCAATTGATCTTTGTCTGAACCTCCAACAACAAAAATATCTAGCACTATATATTTTTCTCCCTCTAGTTAATGTAATTTATCTTGTTTTCCATGCATTAAATATAATATGTTCTAGTTAGGATATTTTTTTATTCATAAAACAGTATTGGATATGAAAAATTTTGTATTATAAATATTCATAGCATTTTGATTAGAATTCAATTACACAAAGAATAATACTAGAATTAAAAGATCAATTTTCTTATGGATGTCTCCAAATTTTACAAGGGCCCAACCTTATTTGAACAATGGGAAACTAAAATGTTGGATTCTGAGACCAATATTTAACAACTATACATTATTGTCTTATGAATTTTTCAAATACCCAACTATTTGAATAAATCTCTTAATCCCAATCAAAATTACCAATATCATATACATTTCCCTTTATCATATTTCAATATAATCAAATCTTATATGAGATACAAAAAATATCTCATGGAAGGCTCACATATATCAATTCTCATCATTGTAGATTAGATGTCTTATTCATGGTCGAAATTCACTTATTCATAGATTATTTCTATAATGTATGTGATAAATTACATTTCCAATTTTGTAACACCATCTTAGAAGTTACAATGTACAAAATGTTACCCATGATTAATTTAGATATTCTCAAGGCCTATTACATCCATAACAAATCAGTACAAAATATCTTTAAATAATTATATAATTTATTGAAATAATTCCAAGTAACTTTAGTCTTGTTCCAATGTCGTGTACCAAGATAAATACTCAAGATTGAGTTTTTACAATGAACTCCTCTTACATCAAAATATAAACATCATTTTATCCTTTATAAACCATAATCCAAGAGTGATAAATAACTAAAATTACAATCTATTATGAAAAATCAATCAAGTATGGTTTCTCTAACACTAGTTATTATTTTCATCCATCAATACAGACACTAGAATCTTCCCACCAACTGGACTCTTCCAAAATATCTTCCAATTGTTGTTTATAGTTCTCTACAACCTTGGTACTTATTTTGGAAATAGGTACCAACCCAATAATCATCTGATATGATAGCTATTACCAAGAATATTTCTGGCCAAATCTTCATAGATAATATTAACATCCCCTTATCCTTACTCTTCATTGAATGGGAAACAACTTCACTTTATATGGGGGATACTAAATTTCATCACCTGAAAAATACCCTTTTAATTATTATATCAAAAATAAAATTACAATTAGTATCATTTAAGATAATTACAACTTTTAACCATGTGAAATTTAATTATTTTATATAAGTCATGATATATTTCATTGTAAATCAATATTTCCAGAATAAACGAAACTCTGTGTAACCCTGAAGATTTGTGTATTGTGGGATCATGGATTTTCCGAAGCATTCATATGATGTAAAAAATTATAAAATATTTTTAACTGGGTAATTTAATTATTCCTACTTTTCTAATTTTTATAGTTCTTGGTTACATAATTTTGTTATTAAATTCATTATTATTCAATATTTAATTGATTGAAAGGTAAAAATACAAATAAATTAAATCATATTAATTAATTTAAAAAATAATTCATTGGGGGACTGTAAATTAAATTTATCCACTAATTCACCACCATTTCTTTAAATACACAACAATCTCAACACATATCAGAATATAGGCTTCCTCAATTAGTATTGTATATGGGTTCTAGTTTTCCATCAATGAAATCAAATATGATCAAATTTTGATGGTGATTAGTTTATTCTATATTTTAAGATAATTTATTTTTTAAGAAATTGTAAATTTTAAACTAGAAAATTTATATATTATTGATTCCTAGAAATTGGCCCATTTATTCATGTCTGATACAGGGAGATATTGAACCCTTATTATTGTCTCCCCAAATTTTATTGTTTTTTACTAGTGGTGTGGGTCTAAGGTCTTACTATGGTGAGATTATACCCACACATCAGAGTATGCAGTAAAAATAACCAAAAAACCCCTCATGAATAAATAGAATATTTAGAATAAACAACATATAACTATATAAGAAATTAAAATGATAAAGTAATTATTGATGCATACTCATGGTCATGCCAACACAAAACACTTTATCTCCCACTAGGCTGATCACATATACATTAAATAAAATAAATTATATTATAAGAATCTACTACTATACCAAATGTATAATTTATTTATATTTTAAATCTTCCCAAGATAACCACCTGAAAAATAAAATCTCATGCCTCTTTCCTAACCTGAACCTGCAATCCACTATGATCAAATAGAGTACACAAGTGTTGTAGCCTCCTGAGTAAGGTATGAGTACAACTTATTATGTGACTAAAAAGTCAATCCCTATCATAACCAATAAATATAAGGTTATAACTCTATATATTCTCATATTAATAAATAAATTAACTATGTATGTTTAAATAAAGAATCCATCACCGATCCATAGATTCAGATATGAAAACCCTGATCGACTATACCCACTTCGACTGATAATGGAGTGTCACTGATAATGTCAAATTACATTTCTACCTAATACATAGTGTGACACTCATATAATAATAGAGTTAAAAAATAATTCATAGAATTTAATCCTAATAAATCCAATAGAATTAGGCATCATCCAATTCCTAGGAGCTAATCTAAACCAAAGCAGAATTAACAGGAATAGATCTGATTCATAGGGGGTTAACCCTAGGTAATTCCTATAAACCACCACATCTATATATTAATTTCATAGTAACATTATATAGGAACAATCCAAACAGAAGGGTGATTATTATGGTATTCTAAATATAAATTCTTAAAAAAATCAAGGTTGATTACCCCTATCATTATATATTAAGTAGGTATAATAGTTAAATCTTTTCTAGTCAACCAAGAATTCTATAAAACATCAGGCATTTAGTTACAATGTCACATGGTTAGTGTGTCCCTCCCTTATATCTCACTATAAATTATATAGGGTATTTACATTTTTCTAACCCTTCCTACATAGTGAAATTTGGACTGTAATGTTCTGGACCTACGCCCATCATAGCCATATTGACCTCACACCATAAATCAGTCTTTCAATATTACACCGATATTCATAAATACTCCCATTCGAAAAAATACATCACCAAGGTCAGTATATGCTGAGAGAACCCACCTAAGTCTCGTAGGTCTCACAATAAACAAACTAAACCCTCATTGGCATAACGGGAAATGCCATATTCGAATCGCTTTGAAAATATTTCATATTATCCATTTCCTTTCTCAGGGTAAACCAAGTTCATTACTCACACACCCAACCATTATATAAATCCTACGACGAGAATTACCACCTAGTCAATTCAATAATAGTTGGGTAGGAGTTCTCTCCCATTCTCATTTAAGCATGGTTGACGGATTTATGGTATTCCAAAAAACATATTAGGGAGTACATAGGCCAATCATTTCAAATTCATCACACATCACTTATTAATATATATAAAACAACTTCTCGAGATTTACTATGTTCACTTAATTCAATTAAATATCACCCCTCTATGATATGCATCACAAGGTATAGATTTTTAAATAAATTCCTCATTCATCAATGGTCAAGGAATCAATCTAGTACAAAATGTCCCTTTAGGGACTTATATATTTATTCATTCCAGTCATGGAAATTTTATTTTGGGTAATTTTTTTTAAATAAAATATATATCATCCAAAAGCGGTGACACTAAATATCATAAGAATATTATAAAATTGGTAGACCAAAAGAGGATTCTGAAAATACCACCTTTGTCATATAAAGTTATTCCCTTTAAAGGGTTCCCAAATATTCTCACCCAATCCCTCCCAAGTCCAACCATCAAGAATAATCCCAAAATAGGTTAGAAATCTATTCAATGAATCCAAATCAATTATGTAAATGCATTAATAATTAGAAAAATAATATAAAATTTATTTTAAAATTGAATACAAATTGGAATAATGCCTTAAAACTCATTGAGAATTAACTGCTCACTAAAATCTCAAGAAACATGGTGTTTTCAAATATTGGCAATTAACTATACCTTAGATAGACCAAATCCCATCATTCACTAATTATTCAATTATATTTTTTATTTAATTTAGTAAAACGCTTGAGAAACATCACACTATGTAATACCTTAATCAAGATGTATTGCAATTATGTGTGTTTGTTATCTAAATATTACCTATACACAAACTCTGTCCCCATCATCCTCACATTATTATAACATGATCCCCTAGAATTGTCCCATAAAACCTAACTAAAATAATTTGAAACTAGATTTTTCTAATGTAAACAAATATAAATGTAAGATGATAGAGAAAAAAACCTTCAATATCTAAAACATTACCAAAACAATCATAACCTCATCAAATATGATCAAAGGAGGAAGAAGGGGGAACATGGATGATTTCACCACCCCACATAGCATATTCTCTCTAAACAATGTGTGTGGAAATAGTAAATTACCGATCTATAAAT
The DNA here is from genome assembly GCA_963277665.1 of Viscum album. Lineage (NCBI taxonomy): Eukaryota > Viridiplantae > Streptophyta > Magnoliopsida > Santalales > Viscaceae > Viscum > Viscum album. The sequence goes on from OY728127.1 coordinate 281,478,228, forward strand.
GGTTTAAAAACATGGATAGGGCCCTTTATGGAACAACCCTCTCGATTTTGGAATGAGAACCCCCCTTGTATGCTAGTTGAGGGGTGGAGAAGTGCCCCATTCCATAATCCACCTTAGGTTTTCCTCCAAAATAAACCTTCAACACACATCCCATGTCTTTATCGTGGTCTCTTTGACCAAAGAAAACTCTATTATGCAGCATTTCCCCTAGGTTGTGGTGTAGGAACCAAAAAAGTGGAAATGCATCCAACCTTGAGGGCCACCCCTCTATGGGGTCATCCCGAAAGGAAAATCCCAAAGGAAAACACCCCAAGTATCAGTCTACATCAAATCACCCTAATCTCATGTCATGGCCTCCCCATCCTTGTACCACCACACCACATCCATCATGGTTATACTATATGGGCTGTCTATGAATGAAATTCTAGCTAAAGGAGAACCCCCATAAAATCTCTATTTTATATATGTGAACATGAACACACATCTAGTACTTGTTTAGTGACCAAAATCAACTCCGTGAGATGTTACAATATATGGATTTTATATCTGATCCTTATCTACCAAAAAAAACTTCATCCAAAAATAAAATAAAAAATCAAAATTTCATCAGAAATTTATAACCCATAAAATGTATTCAGATTGACAGATTTGGAAACTGAAATTTTTCATTGGTGTATAAATATTTCCAGAGGATGTTCATATTTTTCCTTATTATGTGAGTTATGTATTGGAACATTTGAAGAACTTTTCTATGGAGGATATAAATATTTTTTCTACAATAACATTGTTAGGAACCCAGATTTAAAAAAATCAACATGGGTATGAGGTTGATCAAAATATGTTTAGAAAACATATCAATGTTTTGATATACATTAAAACACTGAGATCATATATATATTTTTGTAATATTAAATTATTTGTAATATATCAAAGTGACCTATGGAATATCATTTCATATTAGTAAAGATGATTCAAGACCTATTAAAGTAACTAATAATTATTGTTGTTTATATAACAAAAAGGTAAATATTGAACTAATTTGATATACTAGTAGGGATTGGGATGGCTGTTTTCATGATCACAAGTCCACATATAGTATACTATTTTCATCAAGAGAACGATATTCATCTTATAATAAACTGAGAGAAAATTAAATTACATTATGTAGATAATAAGTGAAGTATGATTCTATAACTCGTTCAAAATCACTATTATTTTGGATCAGAACTAAACATGAAGATCTCAAGGTGAATGAGATGTTACCATTACATGTGGTAAATTATTATCAAAGTGGGATAAATCATTCAACAAAACTAGTATGATTATCTTAATAAAGGTACATAGGTATCAAGAGACACTTTTATGGAAATGAAAGATCAAGATATGATGAAGTTGGATTTTCTCCTATTTAGTAGTAAGTGGTGGAATTTTTTATAAAAGCATGTTCAATTTATTCATTATAAAAACTTAGGTTAGTGATGGTAGTTCTTCCTCAATCATCTTAAGGGCATGGTATGGTTCTCTCCTCCAACTATTTTGTATTTTTATTTTTTAATGGATTATATGATGATATTAATTTAATGAATATATTTATCCTTAATAGATAGAATATATTTAGGTGGGAATTTCAGAAAAGGGCAACGTTTTGAGTTTAGTGTACACCTATGGTATATGTGTATAAATATATTATTTTTATCATGTTTTTTAAATAGTGAATGTTTGAAATAGTGTTCCATGGTTGTAATAACCCGCCAATTCTCATTGGCTTGAGAGCTCAACGAGTCATTACTAGGCCGTAAGTGACATCCCCAAGGCGCCAAAGGCTGGCAATAAATGTTGAAGTGTTTCAAAACAAGTGGGGGATGATTTACCCTTTTAGAGCATACCACAGAACCAACAACCATAATCAATCCAATCAACTAAATGATGCATGATAAAAATTAAGACAACTCAATAATTTCTTTTATCATAAACCAACCAAAATCACCACAGTGAAAACTAACACTAAACACTAGAGTAAATAGCGGAAAGAAAACTCAAAGACTACAAGACAACAACCCAACTCCATGCTCCAAAAGCTCCTAGATCCAAAATCACGAACCATACCAAGTACCACAAAGCATTTCTCTAAACATGTGACACTTTAGCTTTGCCAACGTCATGGTACATGACATCTGCAAAAGAACCAACGTGCCAAAGAAGGGGGTGAGTAATTAAACTCAGTAGGTTTTCCCCGATGACTTCCAAACCCCTGCCTTGAGGATAAAATATGTTAGCACATTTATATAAAAAAATTTATATAAAAAAATTCCAAAAACAGTTCACAACATAAAAATTTCCATGTCCAATCCATTTTTCCAACAAAATCATATTTCTCAAGAAAAGCTACCATGCAAGATTTCTAATCAAATTCGCATTTCCATTTTGGAACATTCATCCCATTCCACAAATCCACACAACCAACCATGCATGAAACCTGGATCTCCTTATACTCACAAGTAGTGAGTTATCCTTACACTAAGTGGTCACTTAGTGAACTACCTTGAAGAGGGTACTTCAAGACCTTATCCGTCCCAACCTATCGATGGAGGGACTTCTCACCCTAATCCATCCCAACCTTTTGATGGGGGGACTGCTCACCCTAATCCATCCCAATGCACATGAACACACACCACAACCCATGCAAGTCCATGCCCAAAACCAAGCGTGTTCAAAACATTTCAATAAAGCATCACCCTTTTATTTAAAACTATTTCATTCAAGAAGCAAAACCATAGCCAATTTAAAATCACCAATTTTAATTTACATCGACAACCACTTTCCAAAAACACACAATTTCCCATCACCCGTTACTAAAAAGGGGTTTCAACCATTATTTTACAGAAGATAACCAAACCATTTCAAACATGGAAAAAAAATTGAATCTAAGCCTTCATGTTCTAAGAAATAGGATCAAGAGTTAAGCCACATACTTCAACAAAAAAGGAGAAACCAAATAAAAATCAGGTCAAAACACCACTAAACCTCCTTAGATTCCTTCCCATATCACCAATAAGACCAAAACCCGACTTAAAATTCCTCTGTAACCTTATATATACCGACCTCGGGTGTAGATTTAAGGATTCAAGAAGAGGGAAGAAGTTGATCAAAGAAAACAAGACAAGAACGAGACTTACCGCGATCAACCGGCCTCTAAACGCCAATGAAACCCTCAGGATCACTTCCAAAACTCATGTTAAGTGTTCTTCCACCTTCCCCAGAGATAAATCTAGAGTTAGGGCCGTCTCAGAGCAAAAACGAGTGGGTTAAATGATAAAACAGATTAGATCCTAATAAATAGGATCTAAGTTGACTTCGTGCACGGTTAGTCCGCATGGTTAGTTAAACCGTGCGCTAATCGTGCGATAGTCACTACCAGAGAGCGGCTCTCCGCACGGACTCCTCGCATGGTTTGCCTAAACCATGAAGACTCCGTGTGGTCTCCTATATCCAATAGACCACCACCTGCACGGCTTCCGCACAATTTGAAAAACCGTGCGCAGCCCGTGCGTCCCCACATTTTTTCCTTTTACACTTTAAAAGTCTCCCAAACAATCCCCAATCATCTCCCAAAAACTTCATGCACTCAAAAAAAACATGGGTTACTTACTAGAAACCGGGGGTACTACATTCTCCCCACCATTGGACTTTCTGTCCTCGTAATGTAGAAAACCATCACTTTCCTGAAAGAGTTCTGGCCACTGCTCTTTCATTTCTTTCTCGCGTTCCCAAGTCTCTTCTTGAATCTAACAATGATGCCATAAAGCCTGCACTAGACCGATTCTTTTTCCATGCAAGACTAACTCTTGACTATCCACTATCCATACTGGGATATGTATCAATGAAGCAACGGGCTCTAGGTCAACATGATCTATTCTGATCACATGGTCAGGATTGGGGTGAGAGTTCTTCAACTGAGATACATGGAATACATTATGCACTGCACTGAACCGTTGTGGTAATTCCAACCTATATTCCTCCTCGCCAACCCATTCCAGTATCTCAAAATTGGAAATATATTGAGGAGTTAATTTGACCTGCATCCCAAAATGACATTGTCCAAGCCTTGGAGAGATTCTCAAAAAGACATGATCACTCACCGCAAACGACTACGGTCTTCGGTGAAGATCCGCATAAGATTCTTGATGACTCTGAGCCGTTTCCATCTTCTTTCTAATCAATTGGATCTTCTCTGTTGTTTCATGGACAAGGCTCATCCCAACTAGTGAAGTCTCACCTGTTTCCACCCAACAAAGTGGAGAACGACAAGGACGCCAATACAATGCTTCAAACATGGCCATGCGTATCGAGGCCTGATAACTGTTATTGTATGAGAACTCCATTAAGGGTATATTCTCCTCCCATGATCCATGAAAATCCATTAAACAAGCCCGCAAAATGTCTTCAAATGTCTGTATCATCCTCTCAGATTACCCATCCGTCTGAGGATAATACGCCATACTCATAGTCTACTGAGTCCCAAGGGATTTTTGTAAGGATTTCCAAAAACGAGATGTGAACCTCGGATCTCCATCTAAGACGATAGACATTGGTACACCATGTATAATTACCACATCCCAGATATAGATTTTTGAAAGCTCTTCCACCATATGGGTTTCACAAATTGGGATGAAATGGGCCGACTTGGTTAGATGATCCACTATCACCCAAATGGCATCGTGCTTCGAACCGTTCATGGAAGACCTATAACAAAATCCATTTCTATCTACTCCCATTTCCACACGGGGATAGGTAAAGACTGTAACATACCAGCTGGTCTCTGGTGCTCTACTTTAACCTGCTGACAATTTAATCATCGCAAGACAAATTCGGCCACCTTCCTTTTCATGCCGCTCCACCAAAACTGCACCATTAATTCCTTATAAATCTTTTATGTACCCGGATGTACAGCACATATTGAATGGTGGTAAGCATTAAGGAGTTATTCCTGGAAAACTATCGATACAACCATCCGATCTCTGAAACACAAAACTGAACCAGCTTCCAGTTTCCATCCATTAATGGTCCCCCACCATTGAGTTTTAAAATCATTATCAGACATTCCGCATCATATGTTTTTGCCTCTATGACCACTTTTACCAATTTAGGAACAAGCGTAGCTGAAATGAAAACTGCTACATCACATCGACATTCACATTCCACATGCATGTCGGCTAAGACCGACATCAACTGCCATTCATTTGATGCTTGTTTCACTAACTGAGCATAGGAATTTCTGCTTGATGAATCGGCCACCGAATTGCCCTTACATGGTGTAAAAATTAAGTCAATGTCAAAAATTTGAAGATACTCCATCCATCTCCTTTTCCTCACATTCAAATATCATTGTGAGAAAATGTGTTTCAGGCTTTTGTGATCTGTAAACATAGTAAATTTCTCATCAAAGAGATAATGTCTCCATGTTTTCAAATCATGGACAACTACAGCTATCTCCAAATCGTGTGTTTGGTAATTCTTCTCATGAACCCTCAATTTCATTGAACCATAAGTAACAACATGGTCTCCTTTCATGAGAACACAACCCAACCCAGTTCCCAAAGCGTCACAATACACCACATACCCCTGTCCTGATTCTGGAAAAATCAAGATGCGTGCTGATGTAAGGCAAACATTAAAATCTTGAAAATATCTCTGACATTATTCATTCCATTGAAATTCACTATTTTTCATTGTCAAAGGTGTCATGGGCGAAGCTAGTCATGTGATGTCATGCACAAAGCTTCAGTAATAACCAGCTAGATCAAGAAAACTCGGAATATCAAAGACATTGTTTGGTGGTTTCCATGAAAGAACAGATTCTATCTTTTCTGGATCCACTAAAACACTTTTCTCAGAAACAACATGGCCTAGAAAATGTACTTCTTGTATCCAGAAATCTCGCTTTGATAATTTGGCATACAACTGATGGTCCCTAAATATTTCCAACACTATTTCCTTGTGTTTCTCATGCTCATCCCTTGTTCTTGAATACACCAATATGTCATCCACAAATACCACAACAAAAGAATCCAGATATGGCTGAAATATCCAATTCATCAATGCCATAAAGGCCGCTGGTCCATTTGTAAGACCGAAAGGCATGACTACATATTCGTAGTGGCCATATCTTCTTTTGAAGGATGTCTTCAGCATATCCTCCTTCCGAACTCGCAATTGGATATATCCTAACCGAAAGTCAATTTTAGAGAACCATTGAGCTCCCCTCTATTGATCAAACATGTCATCAATGCATGGAAGTGGATATCTATTCTTTATTGTAAATTGGTTAAGTTTATGATAATCCACACATAGCCTCAAAGTTTTATATGCTTTCTTTACAAACAAAATTGGTGATGCCCACAGAGACAGGCTTGGCTGAATAAAACATTTTCTTTCTAGCTCCTATAACTACACCTTACAATCATTTAACACCGTTGCTGCCATCCTATAAGATGGAAGTGAGATAGGACTGGTCCCTGGAAGGAGATCAATCGTAAACTCAACTTCTCTTACAGGTGGTAACGCTGAGAATTTTTAGAAAAAACATCAGGAAATTGCCCCCCCACAGCTGGAAAAATATTTTCCGCAATCTCTTCCAATGATGACAAAGTCAACGCTGCTAATTGGTAAGAAATCGTTCCCACCATTATTACCAACAAGATCTTTGCACCTTTCTTTACTATCCTTTCTCCTCTAAAGAGATGTTCGATGCCGTCCTCAGTTGTGAAACTAACCGTTCTCCAATAACAGTCGATGTGAGCCTTAAACCTTGCCAACCAATCCATACCTAGGAGTACATCATAGACATCCATATCCAACATGGAGAAGTCCCATTCCATCTCATATCCATCAAATATTATAGCACATGCTCGACACACTAAGGCTTGACATTCTCTTTCACCAAGAGGAGGTTGGAGTTTCAACATAGAAGGCATCATTTCCAGTTTTCAAAATAGCACGTCAAAAAAATGAGAAGTAATGAAGGAATGTGATGCACCAGTATCAAACAACACTTTCATGAGTGTAGAATTAAAAATCATTGTACCTATCACTGTAGACGGTCTAGCCTGATCATTGACCATCATCTGCTCATCTGCATAAAATTGCTTCGTTGCTGCCCTGCTTTCCTTGTTGCCTTGCTGAGATTGCCCTGGTTGAGGGGTCATGGTATTCCTAAAATCACCATAACTAGATCTGTTCTGTTGGCGAGACTGATTTTGCTGTCCTCACCCTGTCGAATCATATGATGCTTGAGACACTTGGGAATGGCACAAAGACCTGATCGTGGAGCACTCCGGCAATATCTCTGAAGATTCCCCTTATTCTTGAAATTGTTGCATGCTCTAGGTGGTTTTGTACATTCTCATCTCAGGTGATTAGTCGAACCACATTGAAAGAACCCTACTTTACTCTGAGGTTGTGGAGGAAGGTTGATTGATCATGCTGTCTGGTTCTGATTTGAACTCCAACCTAAGAATTATATGCCCCTCTTCTGCTTGTTCCCAGCATTGTAGTTCACACTTATTCCCATGGGTATCATCATACCTCCTCCTATTGATCCCGAGATATCATGTTCAGCAACTGTTGCTTTGTTCACCATCTCTGTATATTCCGTTATACAAAGCACAACTATCTTCAATCGAATCTCCTCTCACAACCCTGATTCAAAGATGCATGCCTTTAGCAATGCACATGAATCAACTTATGGTGCAAAGTGGACAAAATTCATGAATTTAGCTGCGTATTCCGTGATAGAGAGATTCTCCTACATCAGGCTGAAAAATTCCATTTTCCATTGGATCTTGAACGTTTGAGGATAGAATTGATTATTGAACAACTCCTAAAATTCCTCCTAGACTAGGCCTTGGTCCACCTTAGCCTCCACTACTAACTCCCACTACTATCGTGAAAGATCCTCCATCTTGTATGTCTCCAAGTTTACTTTTATTTCTTCTGGTGTGCCGATGAAATCGAAGATACGATTCATCCTACTGAGCCACACCTCCACCCTTGCTAGTTCAGAATCACCTTGAATAATGGGTGGATTCTACTTCTGGAACTGAATGAAATGGTCTACATGCCTTGACTCATCCCTCCATTTCCCTGTGTCCACAGCCTGGAACGCTTGAATGATACTCAGAACCAGCTCTTGGTTCACACGTGGTTCAGGTCCAACCACATTCTCCGCATCATTTTCGGGTTGGTTTCTATGACGCATAATGGGTGCCATTTTCTATACAAACAACGCACGTCGTTAGTCTCACATCCTAGCAATAGAAGGCTTATAATTTCAATTTCTATCACATTAACTACCACATCATTGTTTTCCATTCATCACGATTTTCCACATGTCCAACCATTTTTGAAAACATCCCATATACTTATTGAAAATCCACCTGTTTTCAAATTATACCAAATATCCACTTTTCAAAATCATTCATTTGAAAATCAATTTCTACATTTTTAAAAAAAATTCACCTTTCCCAAAATCATAAATCATTTTTTACAATGTGATATTTCATCCTGGTGGGATGTCATTCCTCTAATTCATGTCATCCACTTCTCATTGGCTAAACCCATGACAATGAGATTTGCAACATTCTAGAAGTGTATCAAAAACACTAATGTACCCAACACCCCAGTAACTTGATGTTCAGCATAAATAGGTTAGCTAAATCCTTTTATACTCTACATTTCATGTTCCGACAATCCAAATCTTGTCTAAGATGATCACCCAAAGAATAGAGAAGAAGGAATTTCAACTCCAGGACCAAGAACATCGATGACCACTTTTTAGGCAAGGACCGAACAAGCTGATACCATTTGTAATGACCTGCCAATTCACATTGGATTGAGAGCTCAACAAGTCATTACTAGGCCTTAAGCGAAATCCCCAAGGTGTCAAAGGATGGCAATAAATGTTGAAGGGTTTCAAAACAATTGGGGGACGATTTACTCGTTTTGAACATACTATAGAACCAAAAACCATAATCAAACCAATAAACTAAACGATGCATGCTAAAAATTAAGACAAATCAATCATTTATTTTATCATAAACCAACCAAAAGCACCATAGTGAAAACCAACACTAAACATCAGAGTAAACAGCGGAAAGACAACTTGAATACTACAAGACAACAACCCAAATCCATGATCCACAAGCTCCAAGCTCCAACATCATGAACCAGCCCATGTACCGAGAAGCAGTGCTCTAAACATGTGACACATTACCTTTTCCAACGTCCCAGTACATGAAATTTTCAAAAGCACCAACGTGCCAAAGCAGGTGGTGAGTAATTAAACTTAGTAGGTTTTCCCCAATGACATCCCAACCCATGACTCTAGGAGAAAACATGTTAGCACATTTATATAAAACAATTCCAAAAACCCTTCACAATATAACAATTTCCATGTCCAAGCCATTTATCCAACAAAACCATCATTCTCAAGAAAATCTACCAAGCAATATTTCCAATCAAATTCATATTTCCATTTTTTCACATTCACCCCATTCCACAAATCCACACAACCAACCATGCATGCAACCTGGATCTCCCTATACTCATGAGTGGTGAGTTATCCTTCCACTAGGTCGTTACATAGTGAACTACCTTGATGGGGGTACTTCAAGACCTTATCCGTCCCAACCTATTGATGGGGGGACTTCTCGCCCTTATCCATCCCAACATTATGATGGGGGGACTTCTCGCCCTTATCCATCCAAATGCACATGAACACACACCACAACCCATGCAAGTCCATTCCCAAAACCAAGGTTGTTAAAAAACATTAAATAAAGCATCACCCTTTTATTGAAAACCATTTCATTCAAGTAGAAAAACCATAGCCAATTTAAATCACAATTTTAAATTTACTTCAACAAACACTTTCCAATAACACAAAATTTCCCAACACCCATTACTAAAAAGGGATTTCAACCATTCTTTCACAGCAGATAAACAAACCATTTCAAACAAGGAAAAAAAATTGAAACTAAGCCTTCAAGTTATAAGGAATATGAATCGAGAGTGAAGCCACCTACCTCAACAAAAAAGGAGAAACCAACCAAGAACCGGGTCGAAACACCATGAAACCTCCTTATATTCCTTCCCCTATCACTAACAAGACCAAACCCCAACATAAAATTCATCCACTACCTTAGATATACCCACCTCTGGCGTATATCTAAGGATCCAACAAGAGGGAAGAAGGAGATCTAAGAAAACAAGACAAGAATGAGACTTATCGTGATTAACTGGCCTCTAAACGCCAATGCAGCCCTCCAGATTGCTTCCAAAATGCCTGGTAAGTGTTCTCCCACCTTCCCTAGAGAAAAATCCCGAGTTCGGGTCTTCTGGGAGCAAAAATGAGTGGGTTAAATGATAAAACGGATTAGATGCTAATAAATAGGATCTATGTTGACTTCACGCATGGTTAGTCCACACGGTTAGTTAAACCGTGCACTAACCATGCGGTAGTCACTCCCAGAGAGGGGCTCTCCGCACGGCCACCTCGCACGGTTTTCCCAAACCATGAGGACAACATGTGGTATCCTCTTTCCAACAGGCCACCACCTGCACGGCTTCCACACGGTTTGGAAAACCATGCGTAGCCCGTGCATCCCCACATTTTGCTCTTTTACGCTTTAAAAGTCTCCCAAATTTCCCCAATCATCTCCCATAAACTTCATGCTCATAAAAAACATAAAACAAGGGTTACTTACCAGAAACCAGGGGTACTACAATGGTTGTAGAATATGTGTTGTATACATTTTTTCCAAACATGTACATGAATAATTTTAAAACATGAGTTAATAAGAGAAGTAAAAACACAATTTTAGGGTGAACGTAAGTTACTTTTATGAAAAATTTTGAAATTACAATTCGTCATTATTCTATCTGATAAATTTTTTTATCATGTTGACTTATAATAACTAAATAATGATTAATATATTTATTAGAGAGTGATTTATATTTAATCGATGAGAATAAAATCAAAACGGAGAGATTCTTGTAACCAATAAGTTGTTTTAGAGAAAAGGCATCCCATTATTTATGATTTTAAGAAATTTGAATATTTCTAGTTGAAGATTAAGTTGAAGGTAATGTGAGGTTTTATGTTATTATTTTATTTTATTTTTAAAACATTTATCACCATTTAAATTAAATTAAAAATCATATTTATTTGTGTGGTTAAAATGATTTGATGATCATTTTGATATTTAGAACCATTTTGAAGAGGATTATAGTTGGAGAGTTGTATTTGGGAATTATTGAAATATAGTTAGAAACAATTATTACATGGTGGCATCCAAATAATTTTTTACTGAATAAGGGTTAATAGATTTTAGATACTAGGAAATGGGTGCAATTGGAGTTTTTATTTCATGTTTTAAAATAAATGGATGAGCGTAGACAGGAAAACATGGATGGCATTTATTTTGGTCCTTCAAATAATTAATTTTCTCGAAAAGGAAGATTCATTAAATTATGTTTATGTGAGGATTGATTATTTTCTTTATAGGATGATATAAAATATGGAAACCTTACATCTTGGTCATATGAGGTTGGCCATGTATTGAAGTCTAACATAACAAAAGATTTTCTCTCAGCTGAAGAAAATGATGACTTTTTCAAGGTATTTGTCTATGATGAAAAATGGGGAAGTCATAGTTACATGGATAGATCAATGTGGTCATATTTCCAAAGTGTTTCATAATTATTTATTTTTATAGTGAATTATTATTTTAGGATTACACCTCAGCACACTATGGATAGTGAAAAATATATATTTGAGTTTTTTTAAACATACTGCTCTATTTGATGTATGGTATTCTACAAAATGAACCCTTATGTCTATAAATCATATTACGATTCCAGAAAGGACTGTATTGATCCAAAATATCAAATTTAAACATACAAATTTATAAATTGTTGTTGTTAATAGATTATGAATTTGAAATTCATATTTCTAATGAAAGTAAAAAAATCACGGTGCTTTAGTGCATATGAGAATTCATATTTCCTAATATTGAGAAAATATAACAAAATAATTATTAATATGTGAAATATGTTGTTTAAAATATGTTTTTATGGTCTTAATAAAATCATATCATGATGTTGAAATACTGGGATGTTAGAATTAAGGACACTCTTAAATAGAATGAAGTATGCTTTGACGTGTGCAGTGATATTCGAAGATTATTATTGGTGATAAAATTTTATAAGTTTTTTCCATTATCTAGGAAGATTAGTGATCAAGTGGAGTATATGTTGGGTTTAAAAATATTCGGAACTATTATTATTTTTGGCATATTCATGGAAACAAAGTGAATATGAGTGGGATCATTCTATATTAAAGTGATGTCTCTTTGCGGAGTTTGAGGATTTTTATCTATTTGTCTTTTAATATTATTAATTTATTATGTAGAATCATATTTAAAAAATGGAGGGATATATTATTAAATTATAGTATTTCAAGGATAAACCATGCTCTTATTTTCTTGATTATTTGTCACCAGGTAATCTGGGGTTTTCTAGAGCATGTCGTTGATGTATCCATTCATATGGAAGAATGAACTCTTTAAATTCATTATTAATAATTTGTATTAATTTTTTAGGTTTCATAGATGTTTAATTACGGTATTAAAATCATCATAATTTAGTATTCTTATGATTGAGATGTCAGAACAGTATAAAAGGAAAGATTCTTAACCAATGATGACAGTTTTTCATTGGAATAATATAAGATAAATTGATTAACTGATTCTCCCCTATCAAGGAATCCTTATGGATCTTAATTCCTATTTGTATCTTGGTATCAATATGAGAAGTATTATTTTATAAGAATTTAATTGATATAAATAAATATTATAATGATATTCAAAAAATATTCGAGATATTTTACTCATTAAATGTCTATGTCTATTTTGTTTTTAAGGATAGATGAGGTCACTTCCAAATGAAAAGTCTCTTAATATTAATTAATACTATTTTACAACATTCTAAAGAAAAAAATTACATTTATTCCTTTGGAAAAGGGGAAAATAATTGGGTAGTGTTCTAGGAATTATGTAATCATCACAATTCACCCCATTGTTTGTAGGAGCATTTGAAAAAAAAATTAACATTACAGTCATCATGTGTTATATGTTAATATATTTCTGGGAGTGTGTCCAAAAAAATTTACCCATTGATCTATCATTAACCATGAGTGATGAATGTTACATGTTCCCATAATGTGTAAAATCTTGTGAGAGTTGCAATCAATCCATAATTTGTTTCACCCTTATACAACTTCCATGTCCATTGTCTTTATCAGGCCATGAATTTATGCATCCAAAGTAGATTAAATTCCATAGGTACCATAGTGGAAACCTATGATTCCACTATTATGTTCTCTATAAAGATCCCCATAACCTTAAAGAATCGGATTTACTATAGAGGATCAATCATAATTTCATTTAGTCTATCCAAAAATGTTGAATTCTTAACCAATTCAAATGTATGTAAAGGATAATGAATGTTACACGAAATTATGAGATATCACAGGACTGAGAAATCATGGGAAAAATTCTATAGTGACCCTGTTGAATATTCTTGGAATACTGCACTATGAGATTGATTTTTGTGATGGAAAAATCAATTTTAAAATTTTCCTTCGCATGAATGATTTTATTTCTTCCATGCCAGATGACAATGATGAGCTCTTTATGGGAAACCCTGGAAAGATTCATGAGCTACTAGGAGATCAAGAGATAAAATCACTCTTTAAGGTGGTCCATTAAAGACTCCCCATCCATGGAGATTATCCAAAAGATGTAGAACAACACATCCATGGTGGTTGATGTATTTTGATAGATAAGGAAGTGTTCGTTCTCATCCTCTCTATGTTGGTGGAAAAAAAATCTTGAGCCGAGTGATATACCCACATATTGAAGTCTAAAATCAATCAGAATAATAGAGAAGGAAAGCCTCCAAAAAATTGAGATCTTAGATAAAAGAATCTATTTTTTTAATGTACATGACCTAGTTATGTGAGCCCTATGTTTCATTATAGTATTATATTTCCACATTAAAAATACCAACCAAATTCAAATCCCAAATTAGAAGATCATCCATATTAATGATATCTAAATTACTAACAATTGATCTTATATCAATAGTAAGGAGGTGAATATTGGATATTAGAATACATATGGCAGTTCTGAGGACTGCAATATGATCATAGAAGTCAAACATATTGAATAGAGGTATACAGATATAGTTTTAAAAAAACTATTAGAATAGTTTTTGTTAGCTGACCAGTAAGATTTTAGAGAGATTATATTAAAACTAAATTAGAATGTAGACTATATGGGGGATCCAATATAACTCAAGTTCCCAGATTTTAAATTTTCAAGGAATCTATTTCTTATAAATTTATGATAAGGTGATATATCATTCACAATCCTCTACATTAAATTATCTTAAAGGGTGTTTTTTAAGATTGAAAGTATTTTAATTCCATGTCCTCTGAGAGCATGCATATTACCAAATTTCATCCAATGAACCATGATGATTATTCTTTTATTTGTTTTTCTACTACATATAAAATTATAAATGGAGGTTTTAATGCTTTTGAGTAAGGGAAAATACCATTTTTACACCATAAAAGAGTAAAAAAATTGAAACAATTATGATCTTTAGAAGAAAAATTCTTGCAGCCATAGATAGGGACATTTCGTTCTAAGAGATCAGATTTTATTTAATTTGAATTAAATTTTGATTATATTAGCCTGAATGGGGTTTCCCAAAAACATAGCTACTCCTATGTAATTGAATGGAATAATTCCATATCTAATGCACATATCATTAATGATGCTTTGTTTCCAAGAGGTGGAAATGTTTTTCCAAAATAAAATGAATGATTTATTTCATATGATCTCCTAGGCTAAATGTTTTTCATAATGAAAGAGGTAATTTTTTGTGTTCATAATATTTCTATTCTTACCATGGATTTATTGAATGATTTCATCATAATAAAATAAATTTCCAGGATCAGACATTCCACTGGCTTCCCTAATGGTCTTCAATTCACCCTTATCAAGCATTTTTAAGATCAGAATACTGTAATATTCATTTAAATGGAAAATAAATTGGAATAAATGGGGTCAACATTACAAAACCATATTGAGAATGTAACATATCCCTCCACTGGTCCATTCATAAGAATTAAAATGTGCGTAGAGTCAAGGATAGTTTCCATATAATGAATGATCCTCATATGAAATCCAAATTCGATAAGACCCTACTAATACAAACTATGTCCAAGGTGTAAATGTTTTTATTAATGTATATATTTAATGAAATACTACCTTCCCTAGTAGTTTTCATGAATATATTATCAAATTAAGAGGTAGTGCAGAGGTATTCAAGAATGATTCTCCCTTTAATAAATCTAAATTCACTTGTGGAAAATGGCCTTATACACACGGTTTTGGGAAAATCTGTCAGTATAGGTCCACCTATACCCACGGTTTTCCCATAACCATGGGTATAGATCTTTGTTTAGAAAAGATACCTACAGTTTTGGTAAACGTTGGTATAGGGTTCAGTTCAAGACCTATCCTAATGGTTTTCCAAATACTATGGTGATAGGTATGTACTAAAAACCTATAGCCACAGTTCTGATAAATCGTGGGTATAAATGTTGTCAGAACCAAATCAGTTCATGAATAATAATGGATTTTGGTTGGTGTTTTTTTCAATATTTACACATATGACAAGGTAATTTTCAAAGAATACAGTCATACGATTGGGGTTGAAAGAAGTATTGAAGGTGAGGCAGTTTCCCAGGGTTTTTGAAATTTATGGGCCTCAAAAATTTGGTGATTGTCAATGGTACACAGTGTAGCAGCGTGGTATGCGGTGCAGGTGAATAATACATGGTGGAGGCGCACAATATGCGATGCAGGCATGTGGTACATTGTGCAGGCAATGGGAACAGTAAACAGAGTGTTGTGCGGAACAAAAAAAAAGTTCACAGCAATGGTACGCTGTGAAGGAATTCGATACACAGAATGTTGAAGGTTGAAATTAAATATAGTTCGCAGTGATGGAACACAATTAAGGTATGATGTTTGAAGATGATGAAGGTTGGAAAGATTACTATACTTCGCTAAATAGGAGTGGTACACGGTTGTAGAAAACTGTACACAGATGGAGTGAATCTCACATTGAATTTTTGGGTAAAACAGATTACTGTTTTTTCCGGATATGTGTGCCTATTTACAGAATACTAATCCCATTTTTTATTATAGGAGATTCGAGATTAGAATTTCAGGAATAAATCTGGAGAAGTACAATGTGGTTCATGGAGGAGAAGACGGTACATGGAGGCACTCATGTGCATAAGTAAAACTGTCTCTGGAAGATTGTGTGGTTTGTGTCAGATGCTCTTACAGTACGTGGAAGAGCAAGGAAATATGTAGAGCAGGAAGGTATTCCAGGGTGTGGAGAAGTACTTGGATAAGGTAGAATGCGGAGAAGTGCAGTTCGCAGAGGAGATGGATGGTACATGGAGGAGTTAGATAGTATGTGAAAGTAGTCGTGGTTCGCGGAAACAGCAGCAGTACGTGGAACACCCAAGGAACCCTAAAAATTGTCCAAATTAGTTTGAGAAATTAATTTCCAAAACAAATCAGATTAAGGGAAAATAAATTAAATTTGTGGGTGATTACATGAATTCAATAGTGCATCCATTTAAAATTGAGCTTCCATGATTTAATTCGAAATAATTGAAGAAACCTTCAAGTCGATAAACTAAGTGAAGATTCTTCTAGTGCAGTGAGAAAGTAGATGTCAGTGAAAGTGATCTGAGGGACATATTGTTCTATCCCGAAATCCTTGTAATGGAAGTTCTCCAAGCACATAGTGACTATTCTAAACACCTATAATCAACATCTTGTGAAGATGAGTTGTTTTGGTATGACCAACCCACTATCAGCGTATTCCCTTTGGATTTTCCCTTAGTGTTGAACCATGTAAAATTTCTGTGATGTTACTTTGCATGCGATTGTTTATTTACTTCACATTCTCTTCAGATAGGTTTAACAAGTTCCTACCAGCGTGGTTACAAGATCCATTAGTCAAAAAGAAAAATTAAACCGCCTGATTCACCCATCCCCTCTCAGGGTGTTTTGGGGTCCTTCAAGTGGTATTAGAGGGTAAATGTTTTTGTGGTTGAATCTATCTTCTTCAGTCATTGAGAATCCAGTCAATGTTAGGGGAGTTACCCTTTTCTATGGAAGTAATATTCAAATATTAAAAAATTGGATGAGATATCACCTAAGATCTATTGGAATGGATGAATTATTTTCTTCTATATATGTAATACAAGTCACTTATCCTACAGGACTGTCGATGATAGATACAGAGAGGAAATTTCTTGATGCTAATGCAAAAGCCAAAAATGTATTCTCTACAGCAGTTTCTGATCAGATTTATCTAAAGGTAATGAGTTTCACATCTACCAAGTCATTATGGGATAAATTAGAAAATACTTATAAAGGAGATAAAAATGTGAATGAGGAACAACATCAAGTTAAACACAATAGGTTTGATGATATGAAGATGCACCATGATGAGAATGCAGACTCCATCAATCATTTTACTGATGTTATAGGAGCAATCTGAGGGTTGGGAAATGAAATAAACTTCATTGAAACATTTATAAAAATCATGATAAGAATTCCACCCCTTTATAATGAAAACATTTCCACCCTTTAGGAAATAGATCTTTCCAAACTCTTAGTGGATGATCTTCTGAGCAATATATCAACTTATGAAATGAAAATAAAACCAGAAGAAGCTAGGACTCATGTGAGAAATGAAATAAAATTAAAAAACATAGACAAACTAAAATTTTCAGGAGATAGAAATGATGTAGATGATGAGGAAAATGAAACAGTTTTTCTCATTTCCATGAATCGCAAGAAGTGAACAAGGAAATTTTAATGAAAAGCTACATCTAGCTTTTTTCACTATAAAAGTGTTAGGAAAATTTCCCCACAGTTTTCAAGGAAGTATTAGGATAAAGAAAGTGATGATAAAAACACGGATAATCCTAGAAAACGATTCCTCATAAAGGGAAAATTCAAATTTACAAATAAAGTACATAAGAATAGTTTTTTTTGTGAGGTAGAAGATAATGATAATGAATTCTCTAAGGAAGAGGAAGCACAATTTAAGACCAGAAATCGTGCCTCTTTTATGGATCCCATTGAAATTTCAAAATCATTGATAGAAAAAGCCGGAGATTATCAATTGAACACTAATGTCCTTCCCATGATTCAACATAAGGATTCCTTTTTTATGCTTGAGATTAAATTTAAGATTTGTAATAAGTGGAATGAAATGGTGGAGGAATCATCGGATTATATTGATCATGTAGAAGTATAAATTGAACAACTGGAATAATTGATGAAATTCCAATCATCAATCCTTGAAAGAACGGATGATGTTGGGGAACTAAAACTCATAATTGATGAAAAATAAAAGGTCATCAATGACCTTACCTAGAGACCAGAGGAGATGTCCAAGACTATTGAAGGACTCGAAGAAGAAGTTGTTACTATGAGAAGTAAACTTGAAAGTGAAAAAATTTCAAAAGAAGGAATGATGAAAATACAATTTTCATGGTTCTTTGATACGGAGATGCTAGAGGGAGAGATTCATGGTTTTGCTAGAGTATAAAATGTCATGAATGATCAAAGACCCACATTCATGAAAAAAATGTGGAATTGGTTGTGATGTTGAAACTGAAATGCTATAAATAAAGTTATATAGAATAAAGGAAAGCTGAATTTTGATCATGTTAAAAAGTCACCAAAAGTGCTGAAAAAGAAACCCTAAAATCAAACTAAAAAGATAAATGAATATTATCCTTGAGTATAAAAAAATTATAGGCAGTCAAACTATTTTCCTAAGGAATAAGGAAAGAGGATAAATAAAAGTGAAAAGACATTTCCTTTAATAAAGTGTAAGTTTTGTGCCTATCTGGACCATACCATGCCATACTAGGAAGAGGCAAGGAGCTATAAGAATGGGGAAGAGTTGGGAGTTCAAAAAATTAGAACAAATTCATATCCTACATCTTATAGAAGAAATAAATTCTATCAGTATTGTTTTCACTGTACTAACATTGTCTATAAAGATGTGTATTACAGACAAAGGTATGATGGGATAAGTTCATTCAATACTCAGAGACGAGTCAACACACATCATCCAAATAGTGTTTCTATTCAAAATACATTTTCTCCTCTGGAAGAAGAATTTGAATATGAATAATTCTTATACATGGAATAGAGAAATGAAAGACCATCAACATCCTACACTCAATCCAATATCTCATGGAACGAAAAGAAGAAAATGGAAAAGTCGAATTTTGAAGAAGTATCCCACAAAGAAACAAAGGAAAAAAGCACCTAGATTCTAGTTAGAATATGTTCATCCCACAAGATAGGTAATGAAGGGAAATTAAAAAATGTTAATAAAATGGTTGATGGAATAGGGAGGTTTGGTAACGATGGTGCTTTGAAGATAAAAGGAAGTGGAAGTACTGAGCTAACTAATAGAGAGATGCAGAAAAATAAATCCTTTATGTGGATGGTATGTATCACAATATTCATAGTGTTAGTCAACTCAGTGACTTAGGTCTTATTGTGACATTTAATCAGAATGGTTTTACTATAAGAGGAAATTCTAAGAATTCACTCATGAAAGGCTATAGAACAGATGGAAACATATATAAAGGTGAAAGAAAATAGAACATTTTATACTTAACAATTGAAGAGGAAAAAAACATATGGCATCAATGATTTGGTCACATCAATCAACAAGAAATGGAAAATATATCTAATATTAAGATAGTAATGGATATCACTAATCTAAAGAATGAATGAGAAAAGTTATGTGATACGTGCGTTCGAGGAAAACTGGTCTGCATTTCCTACCAGCCAAAAAAGAAAAGAACATAAAATATCCTTGACCTTATCCATACAGATGTATATGGGCCAATAAATTTTGATGAAACTCATGTATAAAGGTACTTTATTCTTTTCATAGATGATTGTAGTAGAATGGCATGCGTGATCGTTCTACACAGGAAGCGACAAGTGCTTGATTTCGTGAAATCAAATCATTGGATCGTCGATAATGATACTGGACAGATGATAAAAGTCATTTAGTCTCACAATGGAGGGGAATAAACATCCGTTGAATTTGAAAATTACCCAAAAAAGAATGGGATACAAAATGAGGTGGCTGATGTGAGAACTCCATAGAAAAACAGTTTTTTGGCACAGGTTTCGACAGGTAAAAAACATTGATAGAACTATGATGATCGAGAGTCGTATTCCTCAACATTACTAGAAATAGGCAGTACAAGCCGCAGTGTATATTTGAAATCGAACAGGGCTATATATGGGTGATACTAAGACACCCTATGAATTGTGGAATGGAAGGAATCCCTCTTTGAAATATTTTCTTATTTTAGATGAAAATGTTTTATTCGAAACAAATAAAGGAATCAAGGGTAGCATGGAGATAACGTAGACGAAGAAATATTTCTTGGATACTCAATGAATAAAAAATTCTACAAATGTTTCAATAAGTGCTTAGGAGGAATTTTAAAAAGAAGTTATGTAAAGATCATTGAAAATAAAAAAATGAATGCTTTAAGTAATTATTATTCTGACATGATAGAAGATGAGGAAGGATGTGAACATGGAATAGATGTTAAAACAAAGGTAGAAGAAGGTGTGAAAAACTCCAAGGAGTCACATCATGATGTTGACTCTGAAGAAGATTCATAAGAGTAATCCGTAGCTCGAGAGAAATTAGTTGAACCACAAAGATGAAATTTTAGAGCATAGATTAATTAGTCCAAAATTATCGGGAATCAGAATGCACTTACATAGAGAAGGAGAATGAGGAATAATGCTTATTCTTCATTTATATCAGTTGTGGAACCATTCTCATTTTAAGAGGCTGCAACGGATGATTCATCAGTAAAATCAATGAAAGAAGAGTTAAATAAAATTGACAAAAATTAGTCTTAGGATCTTGTCAAAAAGACATGAAGGGCATAATGTAATTGGTATGAAGAGGATTTCCAAGAACAAATATGATGAGAATGGAATCATGCTCAGAAATAAGGGAGGCTTCGTTGATAAACAATATTCATGAATCGAAGGCGTTGATTTAGAGGAGGCATTAGATCCTATAGTAAGAATGGAGTCAATCGGGCTATTTCATTCCAAGGAAGTCCAAAGAGGGTTTAATGTGTATCAAATGGATGTCAAGATGGAATTCATAAATGGAGTTTTAGGGGAAAATTTCAAAATTGAACAAACTGTAGGGTTATTTATTAGAAATGATTAACTGAATGTTTTCAAATTAAATACATATATATATTTCCTGAAATAGGAATCATAGTTTTTTACTCTCAGTTAGAATCATATCTGCGAATGTTTGTGTTTAAAAGAGGCGGAGTGGATCACAATCTCTATGTGAAGAACTCTCAACATGATCAGTTCATGGTATTGGTATACGTGGATGATATTATTTTTGGTGGTAGCAGACATGTATCAGTGGATGAATTTTCCAATCACATGAAATCATAATTTGAAATGTCTATCATTGGTGAACTCACATAAATTTTTTGGTTCCAGGAAATTTAGAATAAGGATTACACTTTCATTCATCAAGAAAAGTATACAAGATAGGAACTAAAGAAATTCAATATACAAGATTCCATACCAATGTCGTCTCTGATTTCAGTTGGATCGACACTTGGAAAGAATGAGGAAAGGACTTTTGTAGATCCTACCAGGTACAGAAGAATCATTGGAAGCCTACTATACCTGACGACGACATGGCCATATATTATATTTGTAACTTTCCTTGCAGCCCACTTTTAGAGTAATCCAATGGAAGAACATATGGAGGAAGTGAAAATAATCAAGAGATACATTCAAGTCACCCATAATTATGGTCTATACATTTTTGTAGGAAGAGATAGTGAACTATCCGCTTTTTTTTATGCTGATTGGGATGGAGATATAGGGGACAGAAAGTCTACCAGTGGTGGAACATTATATATTGAGAAGAAATGTGTGGGAAAGTATATAATGAAATAGGAACATAAATCAATTATTACTACAAAACCAGAATACATATCTGATACCATAGCATGCACTCAATTACATTGGATGAAGCAACAAATTATTAACATAGGTAATGAGGTGAAACAAACAATGGTGATTTACTGTGATAACAAGAGTGTAATTACTCTTATGAAGAATCTTGTTCAACATTATTATATGAAAAATATTGAGATTAGATATCATATCATCAATGAATATATTGTACAAGGAATGATAAAAATAGACCATGAGGGAAATGATGAGCATGTGGCCGACATTATTATCAAGCCACTATCAGTGGCTGTGTTTGAGAAACATCGGTTGAACCTTGGTGTTCAACCACTTCCTAGTGCATAAGGAGGTTACGAGATACCCCTCTCCCATATTTTTTTAACTATGCTAATAAATTTTTGGACGTGTTTCATGTTTATGGGGGAGATATAATCCAGGGGGTTTGTTCTGAGCTATTCAATGATCAATTACTGGTCTTCGGGTTTATTGCCATTGGGGGAGAATGGATAAATTCAATTTCAATGGAAAGTGGAGAAAAGAAAAGAATATGAACTCAATTCTTGTCCCCCCTGTTGTTTTCTACACCGGGCATTTCTCACGTATATATAGAGTGATGGATGAGTTGTTTATTGAAGAATCATGTTTTGATCGTGGTTGGAACATCAGTTAATTTATCTAGAAATCGCCAAGAAACCCAAAGGGGGAGATTGATGAAGCCAAGGTTGTTAATTGATAATAATGGAGTTTGGTTTGTGTTTTTGGGAAATCTGCACACAGCTGGCTTGGGAGTTTTCAAGGAATGTAGTCATAATAATGGGTCTTAATATAGTATTTAAGGTGGCGCAGTTTCCCAGTGTTTTCCAAATTTTTGGGCCTAAAAAATCGATAGTTTGGAAATGGTACACAGTGAAGGTGCACAGTACATGGTTAAAGAGTGTGGTATTCGGTGCAGGAAAGTGGTACGTAGTGTGGGCACATAGAACGTGGTGAAGGCGCATGGTACACAGTGCAAGTGCACGATACATGGTGTACGCAGCGGGAACATCACGGGGAGTGGTGTGCGGAATAGAAAACAGTTCACAAAAATGGTACGTGGTGAAGGAATTCGGTGTGTAGAATGATGATGGATGAAACAAAAAAATGTTTTACCACAATTGTACTCGAGGAAGGCATGCAGTATGCAGATGATGAAGGTTTGAAGGATTGATTCTGATTGCGAAGCAGGAGCAGTACGTGATGGAGGCTAACCGTACGCATATGGAGTGAAGATTTTCCCACATTGAAAATTTGGGGAAAATATATTTGGGATTTCTGTGGAGTTCTGTGCCTATTTAAGTAATAGTAGTCCCCTATGTAAAAAAGGATATTGGATATTATAATTTTGGGAAGAAATGTGGAAAATTAAAAAGTGGTTCACGAAGGAGAAGATGGTACTCAGAGAGACTCATCCACAAAAGGAAAACTGTCTACGGAAGAGTGTGTGGTTCGCGCTGGAAGCTCTTGCAGTACGCAGTGGATCAAGGTAGTACATGAAGTAGGATGGCATGTAGGGGTGTGGAGTAGTATGATGAGTATGGTAGAATGTGGAGTAGTGCAGTTCGTATCATAACTGGATGGTACACGAAGTTTTTGTACGATATGAAGAAACAGTCATGGTAAGCAGAATTGACAGCAGTACACGAAACACCCAAGGATGACAAAAAATTTCCAAAATCAGTTTGCGAAATTAATTTCCATAACATATCAGTATAATGGAAAATAAATTAAATATATGGGTGATTACAATACTTCAATATATCATCCATTTACAGTTGAGGATTCATGATTTAATTTTAAACAATTGAAGTGACCTTTATGTTGATAAACAGAGTGAAGATTATTCCAGTGCAGTGAGCAAGGGGGAGTCAACATAAGTGATCCGAGGGGCGCAGTGTGCTATCCCATAAACCCTTAAAGGTAGTGTGTCTGGCCTAGTGTGAGTTTTCTAAACACTTTTAATCCTAAACATGTGAAGATTAGTGGTTTTGGTACGACCGACACACTATCGGCATATGCTCATTGGACGTAGCCCTTAGTGGTGAACCAAGTAAAATTGATTTGTTATTATTTTCCATGTGATTGTTGATTTTATAAATATTCACTTCATAATGTTTTAACAGGTTCCTACCAATGTGGGAAATAGATCAATCAGTCTAAATGAAAAATTTGACACCCTGATTCATCCCTCCCTTCTTAGGGTGTTCTGGGGTCCTTTAGCTTTCCCACGTGAGTGCGGGGGAAAACATTTTGTGGGAATTTTTTTTACCACAAAACCTATACCCATGGTTTTTCTCTTTATTTCCATGGTTTATAAAAATATATTTAACTAAATAAAAAATTAAATAAATATTTACATAAGCGATATTGGGTTAGTGCTTAGGTGTGTAGTTTATGATGAACAGGTCACAGGATCAAAACCCACAATCGGCTATTTTTTTTAAAAACTATACCCATGGTTTGCAACCATGGGTAAAGGTGTAGAGACCGTGACCCTAGAAACCTAGGAGTCGGTGTCTTCTGAACATGATGTGTTATCTTAAAATAAGACACACTTTGTTAACAACACATCATGTCCCATACAGAGGATCGTGTGCGATTCGGGTTCTGGGAAACCGGAAACTTCTGAAACAGTTCATCTTTTAAGAGCTGATACATGAATATTTTAAATCAAAATGTAGGGTGAGAATTGAAATACTTAGTAAGGGGTTTTAAAAATAAATTAAAATAGTGTAACATTTGAAAACATTCTTTTTATAAGAGAGATTGAACACTCATTAAATAGAAAATTTTAACACATAACATGAGAATGCTACATCAAAGTTTTCAAGAAGATCATGAAACAATAATGTTAATTCTAGAAGAAAAAAAATGGTTACAAGTACGACATGTGTCTTACATAAGAATAAATTAAATAGTTAAAAGTAATGCATAATTAGAGTTGCGCATAATTGAAACAACTAAATTTTCATATGCTGGTTACTATTCTATTAAGTGATAAACACCAATCATGCTCTAAGATTATACTAGTGAAATAAGAACTTTATGAAAACATAAAGGCATTAGTCATAAAATAACTTTATCTTTAGAAAAAACTTGTTACATAACTTGAATTATGTGGCATTAACATTTATCGTAGATAATCATGAACATATCACCAAGGTCCATCCCCAAGGTGTCATTTGAAATTACCAAGGTACACCCCAAGGTATCATTAAAATTGTAATCTCTAGTGGTTACATCATTACCCAATGCATTGGAGCGCTATCAGGGCGCACCCTTAAATTTACTTTTATTATCATGTGATCCACATCGTTCATGATTTACTTAAACGGTTTGTATATTCAATATGTCCCATACCACCTTGAATATCTCATTTATTTTCATTTTTACCCAAGGTGTCCCATACCACATTGGCTAATCAAATTTCGTAGTTCATTTAGTGATATGTCATAAGCATGCATTACGTACAATAATAAATAATGAACCACCACAAATTTTTCTAATACAAGGTATGATAGGTAACTTTGCAACATGTGTCAATAACTAATCAAAGGCATACATAGCTTAGTAAAACATCCTTTTCACTAAAGCATATAAAATAATTATATACCAAATGACGAATCTTTGCCATTATAAATCCGTGGAAAAAGGAATGCTTAAGGAAAACACTTGAAATCAGTTACGGTGATAAACATGCCCTTGAACCAAAATACATATTTTATCATAAACTCTTCAGGGCAATGTTAGATAATCCTTTTTAATGAAACATGTCCATTTGTGTGTATTAAAAATATGTTGGTTTAGCAATCACACAAATCATATCTTAATAAAATATTACCTTCATCGAAGAATAAATTAAGTCCTGTTATTTATAAAAGAATATAATGGGGTTTGGAAATTATTTATATAAATACATATACACGTACCCATATATACCCGAAGTGTATATAGGGGTTTTACACAATTTGAAAACAAGGTCTATTAAATCCTCTAGGTAATTGAAGGTTTCCAACCCTAAATTGCTTACATTGTTGAAAACTAAATCCATATAAGGTTTTTCATAAACATAACTATATGTATAAAATTTTGGTTTTACAAACATAACTTCACTTAAACTAAAAGAACATAGTTTGCGAATATATATCATAAAAAAATTATTTATAGATCGATACCCAAAATAGGCCAGGTTAGGTCATGAGAAAACATTCATGAAACTATATATATATATATACCATACACATTAAATACATGATTTGGATTTTTAGAAAACCGTAAAATAAAAATGTATATACCGTTTGTAAAAACAATGTACAACCCGGGGGATTTGTAAATGTGCATATATAAACTGCATATACAGTTTACATATATATGAAACCGTAGATACACAATATATAATAACCATTGGATTTGTATATATACATATAAGCAGTATATACAGGTTTCTCAAAAATGAAAGCAAGGTATATACGCACCCTTACATATACAACCCACTGGAAACATAAAGGCCAACCCCCTTGAAGGAAAAATCGAGGGGTTCACATTAAGTATATATATATATATATATAGACTCTTTTTACCAGGAGTATATAATGAATATTTTCTTCAAAAGATGGAAAGCATGCAAGGGTCCTTACTCATGCACCACATGGCAGCAAAACCCTTGAAGTCCATACAACCCGAGGGGTATACACATAATTTTATAAAGTATGTAAACTGTATATCTACACACCGGGGTAAAATGAACGAAGGTTTTTCTTAGAAATAATGCATGCAAGAACCCTTACAAAGATTAGGGAGGACGCTCGGATCAACAGGGTGTTCGTTTGCCTTGTTGGAGGATTCAGAAGGAGGTCCGAAGGGGAAGGATTTTCCCGGGGATTCAACGAAGCAGGGGGGTTTAAGTAGGGATTTGGTGCAAAAAGGGTGACTCGACCCATGAGTAGACCGACGTGGGGAAGATGGGAAAACAGAGACCTAGGTGGTGGGTGTTCGGAAGTCAAGGGGAGCAGTGCGGGGGAGAGGCCGGGGCGTCCTTGCGCAGGCCTACTGGTCGGGTGCTGTTGCGAGGAAGAAGACGATGGCTCGACGCAGTAAAGGAATGGATGGCCGGGATTCATGAAGTGTAAGATCGCACGACTAGAGAGGGCGCGGGAAGAAATTTAAAGAGATCGGTTTAAAAGAAACTAATGGTCGGGATTAGATCTCAGGTCAGATCGGATGGTCGCTGTGAAACACGGGGTGATCGTGCGGCTAACAGGTTCGGACGGTCGAGATCGAAGCGTGATTCGATCGGACGGTCCTGATTACGGGAAATGCATCCCACATAGAAATGCAACGCGGTTGAGGCGCGGTTTAACAAACAAGCTCCACCGCTCCTGGTGCAATAACACGAAAACACACACACCGGGGCCTTATACACGGGCCCCATGCGGGCTTTGGCCCACCCCTACGCAACGCGTACCGAGGGTCTTATACATGGGCCCGCGTGCGACTGGACAAACCCATGCTCAAACCGGGCCTCAGTACCTGGTTGGACACCTCTGGTCCCTTGGGGCCTGGTCTCGGCCTAAAGGGCTTGTCCCTTAAGGGATGCCCTTGGCTTGGTCGGGCCCCCAGCATAATTTTTTATTAAAAACATATTTAAATTTATAAAATAACCAGTATAAGTATAAAGTGTAGTATAAATATTTATAAAAAAGAGATTTATTTCAATAAAAAAAATAGTTTTAATTTAAAATCTAAATCCTTTTACTAGCTTATGTAATATATTTCACATCAACATAATTTTTTTATTAAAATTTATTTAGACTTTCGAAATAACTAGTTTAAGTATACTTAGTTCAAAATAGTATGTAATATAAATATTTGTATAAATAGAGTAAATATACAATAAAAACAAATAGTTTCAACTTAAAATTAAAATCCCTTTTCCAGAAATATTTTAAAAGATATACCTCTCATATATTTCATATAAAACCAGTATAATTATTTGGATCTTTAAAATTAACCACTATTTGTCTCATAAACTTTAAAAGACCCAAAGTTTACCCCAATTCATAATTTTATTGGTCAAAAGATACAATTATTATAAATACCCATTTAAACATATCTTTTACAAAAATAATACAATGTTTTCAATATATAAGTATCCATTGGGATTTTGAAAAGCAAAAGGATTTATTTCTAAGAATACTCTATTTATTTTAAAGTTGTGATTCTTTTGTGAAACATATTATGATAGTTGAAATAAAATTATAAGAGCATTAAAACAAGTTTTCATAAATTTATCAACGGTACCCAAAGGTTGTTTTGAAACCCAATGGCTATATATATAATGGTCATATCTATAAGAGCCATTATAAAAGCAGGGGAATTATAAAAAAAACAAAACACTTGAACCGAGAAGGATGGCTCTCCTCATACCACTGGTGTTGAGTATGTGTAACGTTGCTTTGGCTGTTATATTTTTCACACTGATAGACCCTAAAGATGACGACTATCCGATTACTCGAGTTGTTATTCTTAGTAGTCTCGTTGTTGCTGTGTTAGGTCTTGTGCATGGTATTTTCAATTTGTTGGGTCTCTTTTCAACTTTTAAATATACACCAGTTTACTGTATTCTTCATGTTTTATTTCATTTCATGTCTTTTAATAGTACTAAAAGAATAAAATAAAACAAGAGACATCATTAAAAGCACAAAAAATAAAACAAGATATGTTACTAAAAGCATAACGTTGTTCACTTGGACCAGTTCATAAAACCTGGGGCGTCACATTATCCCCCCTTTAGAAAATTGCATCCTCGCAATTTATTTCACAACACTACAAGGTTCTTCAACGTTATCACCATCTCCACCAATGTATAGGGTCAACAGGTTCATTTAGTGGAATCCCCATAGCGAAGCTCACCTCTTCCAGTTCCCTAATCCACATACACTTAAGACAGTAGGGGTTGCACTTATGTTGCGGGCCTTCAGGCCTCCAGAGGGAGGATCAAACAATACAAAGTTCTGAAATGTGATTACAGACCATCGTACGAAGGACTCGCCGAATAATGTATCGGTCGAGTACATTGAATCCATAGATGCGGTCAAACTACCTAAAGCTGAGAAGTTGGAGCATATAAGCCGCACGCAGATTTCCCTCTAACGCAGTCTCCTGAATTTTCACTCTGGCCATGTATTTTCGGCCTAGGGTAAAACACAAAAAGATCCCTTCGTGGTAACTTCCTCGTCGTTCACGTCTGGCTAGCTGTGCAGAGCCAATGCAGTAATATATGGAGGCATTCCCCTGGAAGGTGTGGAGAATCTCCGGACCGTTTGTTACCTCAAACCACTGCTTGCACGTTCTTCTCAAATTTGCGAAGGGGTCATACTCATCCTCACACGTTTTGATTGCAATTATTTCCAGAATCTCAGTGGGAAGAGATAATAGGTGGGTTTTTCCTTCCATCTGAAAGATTTAAGATGAGAATTCAATCACTTGAAAATCAATCAAGGACAAAAACAAAGTAAAGGCAAGGAAGGGAAAGACAACATTTCAATAAACATAGGTTTATTATTATTAGTGCTTGAGTTTCCCTTATCCACTGACTAAACGAACTCCACACAGAGAAGCAAAACTCCCAAACTCCTCAAACCAAACACAGGCTAAGAATTCAGGGAAAAACTCATGGGGGAACCTATGACGTCTTATGAGTCTGGCATGAGGGGTATAAAGTTGAGAGACATCTTCATACACTTTTTGTCGGCAAGACAGTCGGGTGGACTCATTTTCTATCCTTCCGAAGTTCAAAAACTGACCCCAAAAGCCGTAGTTTAAAATCTGACAAAGGTAGCCCGCTCGGAGGTCTCCATCAGCAGCAGCTTCTTGAAAAGGGTTATCAATCATAGTGCCCAAGCTCTCACCCGCCGTAAAAATTCTACAAAGTCCCTCATAGTACCTTCCTCGACGTACCTAGGAGGGAAACTGGGTTATCATCATATGGAGGTAATCTATTCCTACCCCATGGTTTAACGGAAGCACCCGTGGTGAATTGGATACATCGTAAAGGTGTTTTCATGTCATGCAGATATGGGAATAGTTTAGAAAATCCTCACGGATAGCTAAATACACAATGGTCTCTAGGGCCTCTATGGGGAGAGATAAGAGATTTTTGCCTTCGTTTTCCATCTGAAATTTAAGAAAATACAATTTTTAATAAATTGAAGTACATACACATATATATATATATATATATTTGTTTCAGCTTTTTTGGCTTTCCAGAATTATCCAAACCAAACCTCTGATACCAACTATAGAAACGCCGACCCCAGAAACCCAGGAGTCACTGTCTTCTGAACATGATGTGTTATCTTAAAATAAAACAAACTTTGTTAACAACACATCATGTCCAATACAGAGGATCGTGTGCTATTCGGGATCCGGGTAACCAGAAACTTCTGAAACTGTTCATCTTTTAATATCTGATACCTGAAAATTTTAAAACAAAACGTAGGGTGATCATTGAAATACTCAGTAAGGGGTTTTAAAAAGAAATTAAAATAGTGTAACATTTGAAAACCTTCTTTTTTAAGAGATAATGAACACTCATTAAAGGGAAAATTTTAACACATAACATGACAATTCTAAATCAATGTTTTCAAGAAGATCATGAAACAATTATGTTCATTCTAGAAGGAGTAACAATGGTTACAAGTACGACATGTGTCTTACTTAAGCATAAATTAAATAGTTTAAAGTAATGCATAATCAGATTTGCACATAAAGGAAACATCTAAATTTTCATATGATGGTTACTATTCTATTAAGTGATAAACACCAATCATGCTCCAAGCTTATACTAGTAAAATAAGAACTTTATGAAAACTTAAAGGCATTAGTCATAATAGAACATTATATTTAGAAAGAACTTGTTACATAACTTGAATTATGTGGCATCAAAATTTAACTTAGACAATCATGAACATATCACCAAGGTCCATCCCCAAGGTATCATTAAAATTGTAATATCTAGTGGTTACATCATTACCCAATGCATTGGAGCGCTATTAGGGATCACCCTTAAATTTTCCTTTATTATCATGTGATCCACATCGTTCATGATTTACTTAAATGGTTTGTATATTCAAGATGTCCCATACCACCTTGAATATCTCATTCATTTTCATTTTTACCCAAGGTGTCCCATACCACTTTGGGTAATCAAATTTATTAGTTCATTTAGTGATATGTCATAAGCATGAATTACATACAATAATAAATAATGAACCACCACAAATTTTGCTAATACAATCTATGATAGGTAACTTTTCAACATGTGTCAATAACTAATCAAATGGATACATAGCTTAGTAAAACATCCTTTTCACTAAAGCATATAAAATAATGATATACTAAATGATGAATCTTTTCCATTATAAATCCATGGAGAAAAGAATGCTTAAGGAAGACACTTGAAATCAGTTACAGTGATAAACAGGCCCTTGAACCAAAATACATATTTTATCATAAACTCTTCAGGGCAACGTTAGATAAACCTTTTTAATGAAACATGTCCATTTGTGTGTATTAAAAATATGTTGGTTTAGCAATCACACAAATCATATCTTCATAAAATCTTACCTGCATCAAATAATAAATTAAGTCATGCTATTTATAAAAGAATATAATGGGGTTTGGAAATTATTTATATAAATACATATACACGTACCCATATATACCCGAAGTGTATATAGGGGTTTTACACAATTCAAAAATAAGGTCTATTAAATCCCCTAGGTAATTGAAGGTTTCCAACCATATATTGCTTACATGGTTGAAAACTAAATCCATATAAGGTTTGTCATAAACATAACAATATGCATAAAATTTTGGTTTTAAAAACCTAACTTCACTTAAACTAAAAGAATATAGTTTACGAATATATATAAAAAAAATTATTTAGAGATCGATACCCAAAATAGGCCGGGTTAGGTCATGTGAAAACATTCATGAAACTATATATATACATACCATATACATTAAATACAAGTTTGGGATTTTTAGAAAACCATAAAAAAAACTTTACATACCGTTTGTAAAAACAATGTACAACCCGGGGGATTTGTAAATGTGCATATATAAATTGCATATACCGTTTACATATATATGAAACCATATATACACAATATATAATAACCAATGAATTTTTATATATACATATAAGCAGTATATACAGGTTTCTCAAAAATGAAAACAAGGTATATACGCACCCTTACATATACAACCCACGGGAAACACGAAGGCCAACCCCCTTGAAGGAAAAACCGAGGGGTTCACATTAAGTATATATATATATATATAGACTGTTTTTACCGGGAGTATATAATGAAGATTTTCTTCAAATGATGGAAAGCATGCAAGGGTCCTTACTCATGCACCACACAGCAACAAAACCCTTGAAGGCCATACAACTCGAGGGGTATACACCTGATTTTATAAAGTATGTAAACTGTATATCTACACACCATGGTAAAATGAACAAAGATTTTTCTTCGAAAGAATGCATGAAAGAACCCTTACATAGATTAGGGAGGATGCTCGGATCAACAGGGAGTTCATTTGCCTTGTTGGAGGATTCAGAAGGAGGTCCGAAGGAGAAGGAGCTGCCCGGGGCTTCAACGAAGCAGGGGGGGTTTAAGTAGGGATTTGGTGCACAAAAGGTGACTCGACCCATGATTAGACCGACGTGGGGACGATGGGAAAATAGAGACCTAGGAGGGGGGTGTTCGGAAGTCAAGGGGAGCAGTGCGGGGTAGAGGCCGAGGCGTCCTTGAGCATGCCTACTGGTCGGGTGTTGTTGCGAGGAAGAAGACGATGGATCGACGCGGTAAAGGAATGGAAGGCTGGGATTCATGAAGTGTAAGATCAGACGGCTAGAGAGGGCGCATGATGAAATTTAAAGAGATCAGTTTAAAAGAATCCAATGGTCGGGATTAGATATCGGGTGAGATCGGACGGTCGCGGTGATACGCGGGGTGATCTCACGGCTAACAGGCTCAGACGGTCGAGATCGAAGCGTGATTCGATCAGACGGTCCTGATTACGCGGAACGCGTCCCACATCGAAACGCAACGCGGTTGAGGCGCGGTTTAACAAACAAGATCCTCCACTCCCGGTGCAATAACATGAACACACACACACTGGGGCCTTATACACGAGCCCCGTGCAGGCTTTGGCCCACCCCAACGCAACACGCACCGTGGGCCTTATACACTGGCCCATGTGCGACTGGACAAACCGATGCTCGAACCAGGCCTCGGTACCTGGTTGGACACCTCTGGTCCCTTGGGGCCTGGTCTCGGCCTAAAGGGCCTGTCCCTTAAGGGATTCCCTCGGCTTGGCTGGGCCCCCAGCATAATTTTTTATTAAAAACAAATTTAAATTTATAAAATAACCAGTATAATTATAAAGTGTAGTATGAATATTTATACAAAAGAGAGTTAATTCAATAAAAACAAATAGTTTTATTTTAAAATCTAAATCCTTTTACTAGCTTATGTAATATATTTCACATCAATATAATTTTTTTATAAAAATTTATTTAGAATTTAGAAATAACTAGTTTTAGTATACTTAGTTCAAAATAGCGTGTAATATAAATATTTGTACAAAAAGAGTAAATATACAATAAAAAAATAGTTTCAACTTAAAATTTAAACCCCTTTTCTATAAATCATTTAAAAGATATACCTCTCATATATTTTATATAAAACCAGTATAATTATTTGGATCTTTAAAATTAACAACTATTTGTCTCATAATCTTTAAAAGACCAAAAGTTTACCCCAATTCATAATTTTAGTGGTCAAAAGATACAATTATCATATATACCCTTTTAAACATATCTTTTACAAAAAGAATACTATGTTTTCAATATATAAGTTTCCATCGGGATTTTGAAAAGCAAAAGGATTTATTTCTAAGAATACTCTTTTTTATTCTAAAACTGTGATTCTTTTGTGAAACATATCATGATAGTTGAAATAAAATTATAAGAGCATTAAAACAAGTTTTCATAAATTTATCAACGGTACCCAAAGGTTGTTTTGAAACCCAACGGCTATATATCTAACAGTCATATCTCTCAGAGCCATTATAAAAGTAGGGGCATTATACAAAAAACAAAACACTTGAACCGAGAAGGATGGATCTCCTCATACCACTGGTGTTGAGTATGTGTGTCGTGGCTCTGGCTGTTATATTTTTCACACTGATGGACCCTGAACACGACGACTATCTGATTACTTGAGTTGTTATTCTTAGTAGTCTCGTTGTGGCTATGTTAAGTCTTGTGCATGGTATTTTCATTTAGTTGGGTCTCATTGCAACTTTTAAATATACACCAGTTTACTGTATTCTTCATGTTTTATTTCATTTCAAGTCCTTTAATAGTACTCAAAGCATAAAATAAAACAAGAGACATCATTAAAAACACAACAAATAAAACAAGATACATTACTAAAAGCATAACGTTGTTCACTTGGACGAGTTCATAAAACCTGGGGCGTCACAAAAGGGTTATGAAACGTTGGAAAATACATATACCCATGGTTTTAGAAATGTGGGTATATAATTTTCAAACTATCGGTATATTTTAGACCTATACCAATGTATCAGTTTCCCTTGGTGCCCCAAACCATTGGTATATCCTATACCCATGGTTTTTGGGGCTATACCTATAGTTTTGAACTGTTGGTAAAGGGGTATTTTCCAATCGTAATTAAATGGGAGAGATGATTTGATTTTAGATGATGATAAAATTATTTTTCATAATTATACCAATTTTATTATGAATGGTGTTAAAAAGGAATGATATCCAAAATTGACCAACATCTCATACATTTTCAACCATTTGTATGAGAACAAGGAATTGGAAATTAGCTCCATTAATAAGACCAAACATAGAAATATACGTGATAATATTTTCAACATCATGATGACTAGTATCCCAATTTGTATAAAAGATATCATTAGTGAAACCATACGACCTTGGAGAGATCCCTTCATTTAGCCCAATGACCACATCATTTATCAGAAAATATGAATTGTATGAGGTTATAATTATATTTTCTTCATCACAAAAGAGTCTAAGAATGATTCCTCCTATAAACTCCAAGACAGTGGGAGAGCCATTGAAGAGATTCATGTAGTCATATATAGAACGGGTGATTGGGCCTCGTATATCTTCCATAATATGATCACTAGTTTTGACATGGGAAAGTGTCATATTCTACCTTATTACTTTTGGAATATAGTTAATGAATTTTGTGTTTCTATAACCATTGTTGAGAAAAAAAAATTTAAATAGTTATTTGGAATATTTCATTTGAGTTTTTTATCATTGATCTTGGAAGACATCATTTCTTCATACTAATCTTCTTCAGATAAGTCATTCATGGTGAGGGATTCTTGAATAATACGAACATAATTTTCCTGAGATTAAATATCCTTATCAAGAGAGATAATTGAATTTATGATCAAATATTTCATTATCAACATGAGAAATTTTAGGTTGAGTATACTTGAAATAGTATTAACTTTTATGCCCAACATATGTCCATCTATAATGGAAATTTTTTCCACATTTAGGATTTTGAATCCAAGCATTATTAGACCTCAATGGCAGCGAAAGACTTCTATCATTAAAAAAGAGTCTCATAACTATTAGAGAGTGATTATATTATGTCCTATCTAAGGGGAAAGATGAAAATTGATCTCAAAATGTTCAAGGTGGACTTATTAGCAATGAATCAATCAATTCAACTGGTTATCATTCAATTCATATGTTTTATATAACATTTATATTTGGCGTCCATCAGATTTATCTCGATCGTCTTGTTATTTTCAATGTGGGATCCGAAATTCAGTGTTGAGATAGAGAGGGAGATAGAACTAATATATTAATTTGTGTGAATGATGTGGTTAAAATCCTTAATAAAGATCCTAGGTTCATTTATGATATCCGATAGGGAACCTATTTCCAGAAAAATAATTTCTGCTAAAAAACATAAACCACTAAAAAATGTGTAGCCTATATTCACTAACCAAAAATCATGTTATAATTTATTCACTAGCACAGACAATGGATAGAATTTGGATTCTATCATGAATAATGATCCATATAATTTAAATTCTAGAAATAGTATGATTCATCCCAGCTAGGTGGTTACTTCTATTCTTAGGAGAGGAAATTTTGAAAGGGAAATTTATTTTTGGATTAGACAAACCAATGATGTCTAGTTTGTGGTTTTGAATTAGGATCCTAGGGGAAACTTTGTTTTAGGGTTGGAAAATCCCAAAATAGTTCAAAATAATATATTAATAAATGGTTTTACATGGGTATTCCATCCCCTTTCTCATCTGCACCAATATTTCTTATTCTATCTAACATTATGGTTAGTCAATTTATTTTGTTAGCAGATGTTATGGTTTGTTTATTACTTCCATTAGTAGACGTATGATTTTCTATAACTCTTGAACAATAATTTCTCCATAAATGGATGGAAAAAAAGAAACTATGCCTCTATAAAAGAGGTGTATTTGGTGAAAAATAATATTAATGGATGATCCATAAAACCAGGACCCTATTCATGAATTTCATTTCTTTTGTCAAGACTAATGGACTCAACATGGATAACTGTATCAATATCAATTGGAATCACCATCAACCAAGCCACAATTGATTTAAGGGACTTCATGATGTTTGTGATAAATGTGGATATACCTAAATAAGTGTCACTATCATCCTCAAAAAAGATTCATTCATTATTAGTGGAAATGAAAATAAATTTTGAGTTTGATTCTTAAGAATGTAGGGGGAGTAATGATCTTTCTATTATTTATCTAAAATCACATATTGTGATGTTTTTTGTCATGATTGGATACATTCATACATCAAAATGCATTGATTATTCATCATTATCAAACCCCAAATTTGTTTTCCCTATTTTGGGGAACCCCTTTCCCTACCTTGTCAACCTGGGTAGGCTTGACATTTTTGTGAATTACATTACAATTTCAAAGTTTATGTCCTACCATCATTAATACACCACAGTCGAGAGGAATATTCTCAAATTCAATATTCACCTTCAATATAGGATCCTTGGAAATATTAATAATCAGTTTTGAGGCATTGTTTGTTTATTAATATCAACGAGGACTCTAGAATAAGGAACTAAGTCCCCATTTATATTTTTTTTCTAAACATTAACGGGAATATCAATAACTAGGGAAAGATCATTGAGCATTTTGGGATTCCAAATGACTAAGAGATGTCTGTTTATCCATTCCCAAGCATGTTAATTTGATTCACTATAGTTGAAGGGGTCGAATTCCATGTCCCATTATGAAATTTAAAGGACTCTAAGTTCAATTTTTAGATTACTGAACTTACACATGGAGTTTAAATCATAGTGAGACTAAGAATGATTTGGAAGTAAATGTTTCCAACAATGATCATCCTCTAATTAATAATAATCATGAAAAGAGATATTGTTTATTGAAAATCATAATTGGACTAAGGATTGTCACCATTTCCGTTAGACGGTATGGTAGGGAGAGAAAATGTGCATAGATCAAGTCTTCGATATAGTGAGTATAGATCAACAACAATAGAGAGGGTTCAATAATCTAAACATTTGATGATTAGAGGTGTGATGATGTCATCCCTAGAGGAAACATACCTAGAAATATGTTCCATGAAATATGTACTTTTTTGTATCGATGTACGGTCATCCTATACACTTTTCTCTAATTATAGGATTACAGGATCCAAGTATCCATTTGTGGGGGAATTTTGCACCACGTATTAGAAATATAACTCATATTTTGAATGAAATAAATCCATATATTAAAAATAGGGGATCAAACATTCCCCTTCAAAAATTCAAAAAGTAATTGTTCACCCACTTTCCATAATTCCTTCTATTCTGTATAATTCTTGATTTCATGTATATTGTTAATGAGGAATGGACTAACTTATTCGGAAAAACATCTAAATTTATATTAAAATTTAAATGTTATAATTATATAATTTAAAATAATATTTTAATAATGTGGATCTTATTTTGGGAAACATCAACTTAATTCGAGGTAATGAAGATGTTTTAGTAATTTTCAAAAATAGTGAAATAAGATGTTGAATACTTGAATAAGGTAAAATAAAATATCGGGAATTATAATCAAAAAAAAATTACAACCTCTATGTTGAATGAATTTTTTTCGACATAAAATGCATAAATTAATTTGATTGAATAATCAATTTTATTCATATTTTTATTCAAAAATAACAATTTAATATATATTTTCTTCAAAAACCACTCCACATAACTTATATATACTACCCTACTCTCCCAATTTCTCCAAACATCCAAAATATCATTAATTTAACATTGTCTAATAGATTTTATCCTTAAACCCACATATAAATTTTGTTGATTCCCTAGACATACCAAAAGGACATTTCCAAAATCCTTATGTTTTATACTAGAAGAGGTGTCTCAAAGTGAAAGAAGGAATTAATAATCCAAAAAATTAAATTTTCATTCACCCCTTACCAATTACAAAACTATAATAACCTAATAAAAAAACAAGTAATATTATTAAAATTAAATTTCTTCAATAATTTAAAATGTATTAGTTTTATTATATTTTCTGTATCTCTAAAAAGACATCATTCACTCATAGAATGTTATACCACCTCGGTGGATAATGATTTAATACTTACACTTCAATATTTCATTCAATTTTGTAAAAATATGTTTCATATAATTATATAACATTAAAAATAATTTACTGTATTTTTTAATAGTGTAGATAAATAAAATAGAAATGATAATGATGATATTAACAATAAACCATAATGGTTTTCTTAAACCCTTTTTCTAATGTTATATAGAACTTTTTCTTAATATATAATTATCATAGAGTATATATTAAACAATGGTAAATTTGTACTACTTTAATGACAATATTATATACCATTCCACTTCTAGTTATTATAGAATAATGTTACAAAGAACATAAAATATTACTATTATGCTAATGTAAATGTGGAACTATGTAAAAAAACCAAACGATTAACATAAAAAAGATGATTCAAATAAATGAATAGTATAAGATAATTTATATATAACAATATGTTAAAAAACATTAATATTTTTATAATAAATTTAATAATCCTCTATGATTTATCTCTTCAAGAGGTTATATGATCTTTTAATATCAGTATGGACTCATGTTATTTTGACTCCCACACTTTCTATCATTATAGATTATAATATTTTTCAATAATGATTTTATATTATTAATATATTAAATTTATAAATTATAAATAAATTAATTCTTATGTCATTATATTTCATTTTCCCTTTATTATTTTGGGGGTTTCCATGTCTTCCATGTTCATCACCAATCTTTTCTTCTAGGAAATACAATATAAATTATTTAAGGGAATTTTTTCCATATATTTTTTCTTGTTCATGTATCACTCCTATAAAAAATATTTTATTCCATTATTTATAAACCTCATTATTTTTATATGTAATATAATGGATTTTTTTAATTTTTAGGAAATTTATAGGCCTCTATTTCCTTAAACTTTAATTTTTACCATCTCTTAAAATTTCTGTAAATGGGTTCATTCCCAAGATACTTTTTCTTATTTTGTATGTTTATATATATTTACATAAACCAAATATCTATGACCTATGATTAATTATTCAATAATTTCCATCTTTTATTAATAAATTCATTATTATCCTAGAATAAAATCATGTTATAGAATACGTTTACACTTTTTTGACAATATTTGGTAACTCATTTTCTTCTAATGGGGTTTTCATATTTATACTGTATATACAATTTCATTTCTATAAAGTACACATATGAATGAAATATTATGATACAATGGGGGGTCCCAAATTATAGAACCCAATATATTAGAAATTACATATATCCCATGATATACTATATATGGTGCATTGGTAGTTATATTATCTCAATTTATTATGATAACTTTCCCATGATCCATGATTTATGTTTAGGATTACATGTTTGATATTAGTTCCACGTTATTTTAATTATAAATATTAATAATATTTCATGATATTTTTTAATTTTTTAATTTTTTTATGTTTTCAATTAATGATATAGGTTCCTCATCATTTATGATACCATGTTATGATATTTATCTCTTATGATATCTCATCTAT
This sequence comes from Viscum album, assembly GCA_963277665.1. Lineage (NCBI taxonomy): Eukaryota > Viridiplantae > Streptophyta > Magnoliopsida > Santalales > Viscaceae > Viscum > Viscum album. The sequence goes on from OY728127.1 coordinate 281,518,759, forward strand.
ACATTTGCTCTATTTATCCACTAACTATGATTTTTAGCACACCATTTATTTTATGGCTATCCATACGCTATCTCATGAAGTGATATGAGTATTTTTTAATCTAGTATTTATACACAATAGTGAAATATAATATTATAGAAGATTATATTAAAATTTTGTTTTATGTAGCTAATCCCGAGAATAAATTAATCCATTTGATACTATAAGTGTTTCATTGTATTATATAATATAGGAAATTTTATAATAATGAGATTATGATATGTGGGTCATTTTATTATGTATTGAAAAAAGTGTTGTTATTTTCCAGGATTAGTTTAGTGAACATAATAAAAAATTCACTATCACTAACCAAGATTAAAACATTTGAAATCATAAGAATGCACAATCAATTTATTTATGAATTATAAATTCTAATTTCAGAATGACACATTTATATGATTATTTATTTGAGTATTCTTATTTAATAAAAAAATATATTTAGAAACTTTATAGAAATATGAGGAATAATATAGAAAACTAATATTGTAAGTAAAGTAATGATTTCTTGAATGAGATACCCAATATGAAGGAAGTGGGGTAAAAAAACCTAGTGGTTTCACAAATTCAGCAAACACAAGATATGTTTAATAAATTGAATCATGATGTGCACCTCACATATCTAAAATAGAATAATCAATATTTGGGTCATAAATACTAAAATAAAAACACTCTTTTAGAAGATTATTTGATTAATTATTTATTAGAGATATGAATAAATTTCATTAAAAAAATATTTGTATTTCTATAACAATCTGAGAAAAATAATGTTATCACAGTTTTCTACCACATGGAGAAGATAAATAGTGATTAAAAATGGCACAGAACACTATGAATATGGAAGACACTACAAAAAATCAATGTGATGAATTCATTAAAATATTTTTGAACAAATATTTTTCTTGCACTCTTTGTCATAAAATAGATGGGGAATTTCATGGGATTATGAAATGGGTGGAAACATCAAAAGTATTGAAAGTAAAACATCTGGATTTTTTATTAACCAGAAAATAAAATTAACTTTTTTTAGTGGCTTAAATGTGATTCATAGAAAGAAATATGTTTTCAATAATTTGATATTTATGGACATACAATTTTATTTACACTTATTATTGTGATATAGATAGGTGAATATCAATGGTGACACAAGTATATTAAAAAGAATAGAAGAATGTAGTTTCATGGAGGTTCATCTATAAATATATTATAGGAAAGTAATATTACCACCCATATGTCATAAGTTTGAGATGAAGGATATTTAGAACTGCCTCAATGGAATGGTGAAATATTTCATGTGAGAAAAAAAGTAATCTCAAGATTGGAAAAGGTATATAATGGAATAAATGATGTTTGGAATTAATCCTATACCCATGTTCCATTATTTAATTTACAAATATCATATACATAACTTATTTAATAGACCAATTAAAAGGTGATTGAGGATAAAATATGTCAAAAACCATTAAATATAAGTAAATAAGGAATTTTTTATCACTACTCAAGAGTTAAATCCTAAAAATGATTTAGTTAATAATAAAATATATAAAAAATATAGTGTTTTGAATTATAATATAAATATATGATTTTTTATATCGTTTATGATGTATGAATATGATTGTTTATAATCACATGTCTCAATTACTATAATTAATCACAAGAGTTAATATAATAAATATTCAGTGGAAAAATGATTATTTTACCAATGTTTTAGATAAAACACCCTCATATGTACCTATAAATATTACTATCCTTCTATCATGTATTCTCACATCCAAAACTTTTTTGTTTTAAAAATATATTCTATATTATCATCCAAAACAATATTATCCATGTTAGGGAATCCATTTTTTAAACAAATAAACCATTTATAAAACCTTATGTTGTATAACAAAGGAGGAATGTTAGAGAACATGGAAATCATTTTGAATCCCAACCAATTCTAATCATTTATGACATACCTCTTTTAAAACTATGCTGACTAAAAAAATGAAATAATACTTGTTATTCTATATTAATTGTTTAATTGATAAAATAATAATTAATATTTATTCACTAAATGGATATTATACCACCTATATAGATGATAATGTGATAATTTCAATTCATCCATTATTGGATATTTTATAAAATGTTTATAATGATTTAAAATAAAATTTATTATCAATTAATGTAATTTTTTTGATTCTAAAAAGATATAATAGGCGTGATATTGATAATAAAACATCATGGCAAACATACTTCCTTATATATAGGCATAATTGGTTATGTTTATTAAATTGAAACTATCTTAGTGCTTGTATTTCACTGTTGAATTTTTATACTTCTATGATGACCAGAATTTATACCATGACACTTACAATGCTTATAAAACCATTATAAAAATACAATTTTACATTAAAATTATACCAACAAATCTTTATAAGAATAGACATAAAACAAATCAATGATTAATATAAACAAAAATAATCCACTAAGAGAATAATGAATGCTAATAAATTATAAAAAAATTAACAATGATTTGGTATATATATGTAACTAATTTAATTTTACTATTTATGAGGTTAGAGAAGCATAATAATTATGTCCATGATCTTGGAATGTCGGCTTTCATAAATTGTATCATTTTTATTTATGGTCTTTATGTATAAAAATACCTCTATTTAAATATATATATATATATATTTATATCAATGTATATGTATATCCCTATTTCACTTATCCAAACACCCTCTTGATATATTTTATATAAAAATGAATTTATACCATTATATTTCATTTTCAATTCTTTCTCTAGGGATATTCATGTATTTCATGTTATTCCCTAATCACTAATTATAAGTCATACTCGCAATGTATTTAATTGAAAATGATCCATCAATCTTTCATTTTCAGGCATTAAACCTCTAAATATATGTTTCTTATATGATTTTTAATCCTTAATGTTTATACATTTAATGTAATGGTTATTTTATTGATTAAGGTAAAATATGTATTTACTTTATTTAAAATGTTTTTTAACCATGTCTTCAAAATTTGGTAAAGGGGTTTACTGAAACGCATTATTTTATTTTATATGTTAAATTTTCTATCACTACAAAGATTATATTAAAATAATATACTTATTTATTTAATTTTAACTTTCTAATTTGACTAAAAACCTTATTTGCGTTTTGTTTTCCATGATATCTCATTAGGGATGTGTTGTTTCACTATTTTTTGACCTATTTTCTTTTCCATGGGATTTCAATGTTTATGATTTATATATGGTTTCAATTATATATGGAATATTTAAGACTTAATAATATGTTAAAGTATTCATGACATTGTTATAATATCCCATTAAAAATTTAGAAATTATTACTTCTTATAACAAACTACATATGTTGCATAGGGTGTTAGCTTAACACATTATGTCAGGATATCTTGGGATTGATCCCTGCTTTATATTCATGATGACATATTTTATGTTTGGGAAACATTATTATGATACTTATTATTACCACGTTATTACGATATCATTACTCTTAATCCATGTTTCTAATTTGATTATTTGTGGTCATTAACTTTATTAATCTCATGTTATTCTCATTGTTATTTATGATATCTAATCCTTATGTTTATTATAATTATTCACATAATATAATTTTTATCTCACATTTACCTTTAAGTATATCCAAAGGTTATCCCATTTAGTAGTAATAGTATGATGAAATCAAGAATTGATATTGAATATAGATAGAAATATTATATAGTATTTTTAAGAAATATTTCATTATGCATCTAATCCCAAAATATAATATAACTTTAGATAATATGTTTCTTTTATTATATAGTTTAATTTTAGAAATTAATAAATAATTAGATTAAAAGATATGGGTCTTTATACACTAGGTTATTCAATGTATTTCTCAAGACTAGGCACCCTCTAGGGGTTCATATAAAATTTAACCTAATCTCATCACCCAACTAGAGTCACTTAGAGTCTAAATTTTTGATGGAATATTTGGGGGTCACCTCCACAACCTTAATAAGTCACCCATATTTTTCCATATCCCTCTATGGCACAAAAACTATAAATTTGGCCAGTCACACCAATTAACCTCAAATTTCTAGTCACATCACAGAATTAATTACATATAAAAGTTGAAAATAGTTGGTTTGATCTTCCTTATATTTATGTAGGAATCCAATTTCAATGATATTGATCATAATTTTATTTGGATCTCCCAATAAACATTAGGCCCAAGATCACAAATCATATCTAATGGATAATTTTATTTAATTATGAAAACTTTAATATAAATCGAACCTTAATATATATTTTAGATAAAAATTAAAAGGTAATAAAAATGATATCGTGCTAAAATCTTTAACAATATAGTGCATTACACTCATCGTCGACTTATTTTACCCCTATATGAGAAATTTCAAAATTCATGCTTCAAATCATAATTAACTTACATTATAAATATGAATATTCAATAAACATTTAACCATAAAATTAATAATGAAAACGTTTGTGCAATAACTCGTGGTCATACTCTTCGAACCTACTTTTCCATTCACATGAAACATCCCTATAATTATATTGTCAATCCACCATGCTGTAATGGAATCAATATCCAATTTCTAAATTGAATCACAAAAAAATTATAATAATGGATTTTCTAAATTGGAAATAAAGAAAAATAGTGGAATCTTAACATGTTATGGAAAACTAACACATCATGTTTCACTACTAATCATTAAGAAAAAAGGGGAGTAAAATTATGGAAGTGTAATGGCCCCAGAATTGTGTATCAGTAGTTGAGATTACTAAAGTTGGTAATTTTAAAAAACATAGTCTCTAACATATCTTGGACCACTCAGGCCCATAATTGTCCAACAATAAGATATGTGTGAAACCTCAAGTGCACCTCCATCAGGCTAATAGCTGGTGACAAGAATCATGTAGGCATATAAAAAAATATGGGAAGAATTAGAATATATAAATTCACAAAATCCACAAATCTCTAATGTAATAAAAATATAAAAAAGTTATATATATATATAATATTTAAAATGTATAAAACACATGTATACAAGTAAAACATGATAGAGGAAATTATTAAATGAACTCCATATCCAAAAAAACCCTTTAATTTAGGATGACACAAGACTCTATAATTCTCTTCCTTATTGTGTATACCCAATGATCGATCTACATATACAATGATCTCTTCAAACATCACGATCTACAATTATCCTTTGTACACAACTAATCATCACAAATCTAGATCTCTCAAACAATCTAAGCCATCTCAATATCCATATATAATATCTATGAAATACATTTCAACTTCATATACAAAAAACATGTGGGTACAAGTATTTTATAGATGTGAGTATTACTATATCTAGTATGGTTCCTTGAATCTAAAAAGGAGAGACACAAATCAAGTCAACCAGAACCCCCCAGTATGTGAGAGAAACTAAGAGGGAAATAATAAGATATATAGATATGATCTACTATAATAAGAATTAAGGAATAAAGATTAATCCTAGTAATATTATCTCATGTCCTCAATGAACGTACATCATGACCACCTTGGGATGCATAAAGTATATTAAATCCAACAAGCCCATAAGTTGATAACCCAACGATATATTTCATATAAATGGAAAATAATATGTGGATAAGGAATCACATGTCTCGAAGCATCATATCTTCTCATCCTCTCCAACCTCTACATTACCACTAGAATATAAAAAGGTAGAACTAGTCCTATGAAATATTTAATGATAGATGAGAGAGAACCCTACCATATAGTTCAGAACTAAAAATTCCATTCAACTGTCCCAAAAAACCATAGTGGGTGTTTCATATTTTACAAGTATATAATTTAGTTAAGTGGGTAATGGCCCATACTACCATAAACACCCAATTATACAATAAAAATACAGACCTAGGACATTGTAGATATTAATTCTTTATATAGACATCCAGTAAGTGAAAAAACAAACATCCCCATAGATTCGATCTACCTAATCATGAATGAACCATAACCTATTTAGAAATATAGTGGAGGATCATGATCCCTAGATAGGTGGTAGGTACTGACTATAGTAGAAGATACCAGTACCTTACTGAGCTCTTAGACAGGGGGAATACTAATCTTATAGATTGAAGATCCCATGACCTGATAATGTGGGGGGGGGGATTCCAACATAATTTGATCTATAAGTTGAGTATATTGTTCCCTAATTATATGGAAAGTATATTGTCCCTATTTTAGAAAGGTGGGGGACACACATTAAGAGGCAACTGCTGTGTTATAATGTGTTTTTAAATTTGATAACTCTCTCATCATCATGCCCAAACATACATATTAGACCTAATGAGTTAAATTCAAGAACAACCTATATTTCCTCCCAAAATACCTCATATTTTCAAAAATACTTCTCCATTTAAATCTAAATAGAAAAAACATATGAGATGATATTTATTTTCATAAAATAGGTAATAGGTCGATATTTTATAGAAAGATACCCACAATGTCAATATCAGAACACATTGAGACTTTTAAGTGTGCTTTGTTGAGAAATGTGTGGTGAGAGCATTCATTTCAAGGCGTGTTGATGAAAAAATATAGAGAAATACATAAACAAAATCCACCCATACATATTTCATGACCTATATATCATCCCCCTCTTCTTGGGGTGGGTTAGTTGGACTCGAATCAGTCTTCCTACCCTCAGGTAAAATGAGTTATTCCACAAGGGGTGGTGTGAACTATGATGTGTGACCCTAAAACCTATGCTTGGCCATATTTTACCACCTTACTCAATGGGTATGGCCCTGTAAAACTCACCCACATTTCATATGGTCAATGGACTAACGCCTCATTCTATGGGGGATAAAATGATTAGGATTGTGCCCTAGAAACCCCCATGTTTTATATTATATGTCGACTATCATGATGATTTCTTTTACACAGTACACTAATGAAAAAAACTACCTCTTCACACTAAAGGTCATCTCCCTAATAATAATCCAAATTGTTGTTGATGGTGTCATTCTATTCTTTCATTTTGACAACCTCCTCACATTCATTCACCATGCACCTCATGTCATTTTTGTTCCATTCTCATCCCACACCACCTACTCCCTTATTTTATATCATTACATATTTGATCATCCTCTAGTTGATTTAATCCTTAATTTAATGTTCCAAAAAATGGGTAAAGTCGGGAAAGAGATTGGTACAATGAACTCTATCTTCCAAGATTCAGATTAAACTATGACAATCATGTGATTCATGAATTAAAAAAAACAAGGCTGTTGGCCTTAGAACCTCAGTCATTGATAATTCATCAAGAACATTCCATCATAACGATCATGGTTGGGATAATATCTCTAACCTAGGGGTTCTTTAGCATGGTGATGATGGATATCAAAATCATGGATCATATATTCGAAATAATTTTTCTAAAAAACAAGAATGTGGTACAATAGAATGTTTCTATCATTAATCATGAATAATATAGTGAAAATTGAAAAACAAATCTCGTCCTCATGGAACAGTTACCAACACTTCAATCTATTTTTGATTTCATCACTCGATTCATAATCTCCAGGTTATATGATCATCATAATCATCATATATTTGGTTATGTTCCTTCAATATGACATCAATTACTCTAAAATATATTTTCTATGTACCCTATATCCCTCTCTATAGTATTTTTTCATAAAAAAGAATCTAACACAATATATATTATAATAGGGGTTTTATAGTATAATTCTATGTTTTATACCATAAAACTCAATCCAAATTATATTTTATTAAATATTGAACCCCTATAATGATCTATCTAGGGGTCCTGGGTGCAAAATCATATTTTTCAATTCCAAGGGTAAAAACCTTCTTACAAATGAAACCATTGCATTGATTTTATTAGTTGAAACTCGATTTATATGATATATAAGATTCATACATTTGCATATCCATGAAAATAAAATAATTTAAAATCATTAATATATTATTATATTGGATTCAAGACACATAAAACATCACATTATCATAGTAAAAAATATCATGAATAAAATTTCTAACATTTTAATAGTTAGTGGAGAGGTTATATACAACCATCCAGGCTCATTTGGATGGGGTTTTATTTTTATCTATAATTATTAAAAATCCCATAAAATATACCCCCATGAAAATTCCATGATACTAATCCTAAGGGTATACAATGCACATTAGGAATAACCAATCCATTAAATTTTCTACAATATATACATTTATGTTAAATTTATCATTCTACCATTGGGGATGTCTCATGAATTTCTACCTAATATTTTAGTTAACTATCAACCTAGAAATATTTAAGAAACCAGACCCTCCTAACCCTTAAATTTTTCTATCTTGAAAAGGAAAAACTCATGTTTCTAAACTGTGACTCTCAAGAAAAAACCTCACATAAGAAAAAAATTAAAAAAATGCATACATTTATATAATATTTGGGAGTCTCTCTATTAGCATCCTTATTAATCCATCATGTAGGAAAAGAACACACGTCATCACCTAGATTATCTTGATCACAATAAAAATATGAGATGTATAAGAATTGGGATATAATAGACCTGAGTGATAGAGAATAATTATAAGAATTGGGAATTAAAATGTAACATTCCCCTAAAAAAGAACATAATAATGAACCCTATAAAAAATATCTGCACATTGAGATTATATATTTTTGGAAAAGAATAATAACCATGCTTTAGGTTATGAAAAAGAAACATTTCCACAATTAACATCATTCTATTAATTCCTTAACAAATGAATATGACTGAGATATAAAAAACATTCCATCAACATCAATACATATGTTTTCCACTTAAAATTAATCACACATCATATCAAAGAGATCCCAGTGAATGAAAACGGGTTACATATCATTTCAAAATGGTATCATATAAATTAAAATTACTGATTCATTTGATTAATTATAATATTCCGTCACAAAAAAGGATTATGTCATGAAGGTAGTTATAAGGTGATATATAAGATATAAATAAATTTTATTTTTGATCGTTTAAAGTGTAAAATGGATGTGAACGTATAAAATGATATTTATAAAACATTCATTAATATTGTGTAAAATGTTATTCATTACTTATAGAAAAGAATTTTGAGAAGGTAAAATGAATTTTTTTCATAACACCTCTTGTAAATAAATACACCTAATACATCCCTGAAGAACAATAATTTTTTGTAGTAAATTTTTATTGGAATATAAAAATATGAACATTAATGAAAAATCCTTTTTAACATTTTGAATGTAATATTAAACATAAAACATAAAAACATACACAAATATTTCATTTGGAAAGGGCTAATTTGATATTTCATTATTAGAGGATATAAAACCTATTTTATTTCAACATAAGAATGGGAACAATTATCATAATGTTTGAAAAAGTTTATGTAAGAAAAAGATATCATTTGGAAAAATTAGAATTATTCATAAAATCATAAATTTTTTAAAAGAAGACAATTTTAAAATGTATTTACCTAGGAAACTGAGGAATGGAATTATAATATCATCAAATAATATAAGAACAAAATATAATAACAACCATAGAAGGAAAGGTATCATTATGACCCATGAAAAGATGTTGAGTCAAGAATAACCCCATACATCATTTTAATCTTTCGAATTGAAACCCCATGAAATGTATAATAGGATAAGGATGTATAAATACATCATATTTCATAAAAAAGTATGTTAAAATACGACCATAGAAAATATACACACCATAATAAGGAAACACATAGTGAATGTGTGTAATATCTATATTGAGAAAAATTGAGATAAAAAACCCTTACCGTAAATCTTGCGTAACTGAATCCTCACTACCTCTTATATACAAAAATGTATATCTTAATAACATTTTAAGATCATTATTACAACCTATAAACTTTTATAAACTTCACTTATTACCATTTTCATATATAATATAATATTGAGTTTAATTGTAATTTCATCATGGGATGTTATTGGGTTTAATTGGATATTTTGTATTAGTTTCATAATGTTGATGTTGATTTTATGTTTATAGTTTCTATGTTAATAATAAAAATATTATTATAGGTTAATAAATATATATACTTTAGGTTTTATATTTTTCTAATTTCATTCCATATTTACTTTATTTATGATTCACAGTGATGAATTTGGTGACATGAAAGCTTCGGTAATTTTAAATGAAGAAAAGGGCGACACAAAAAAAGTTAAATAGTAATAAACCATTTAAATAAAAATAAATTAAACATATCTTTATCATTCATTTCTTATAATGTCATAAATATAATCTTTCATAGTCATACATGATAGTACATTTTAACATTGTTCAGTTATGTGGTTAAACAAGCCCAAACAAGAACATGCTACAATATATGGCTGTGTATTGTAAAAAAATAAATAATTTGGGAAAAATAGAATTATTAAAGAAGAGTAATGTTTTATTTATATGGTTTTAATTTTTTTAATATGTTTATAAATTATTTATAAAAATAATAAAAGATTATATGGAAAATAAAATATATTTTTTCATATAGGTTATACTCTACATATATACACAAGCATAGTTATTTTAAAGACTCGTAAATTTCAAGGAAAGTTTTTTCTTAATTTTCTTTGGAATTTTACAAGAGCACAATTTCTGATGGCACCGGATTCCGAGGCCCAGTGTGCCCGGAATAATTTTCCGAAGTTTGGGCTCGGGTACGTTTAGTGAACAAACGAGCAGGTTTTTCTAACTTTTGAACCGGTTCTCGGAATCAAATTCTGAGGGCACCGATGGAATCGCAACGCCGGTAATTTCTTAGAAACACCTCTTCCGGAGTTGCGTTTGCTCGGGTGTGGTTTTTAAATTTTTGGGCATTAAGTTAAGAAATAAAATAATGTGGTACGACAAAAATTATTTTATTTTCACGTAAAGCCGCTTAAATCCACTTAAATCTACTTAAGCTGAGTTGAAGCGGATAATGTGGAACCCAAAATATCCTACCCTCTTGGTAGGATATTTGTGAGGTGGGGCCCGCACGACCCCACCGTTTCTTTTCCGCTAAGTAACGCACCTGCGAAAACCCCTATTAAACGAAAGTCAACTGACGCGTTTTCTAAATTCTTAACGCCCCTATTAATTGGGCGGTTAGTTCATTGCAATTAATTCCATGAATTAATTGTTCGTTACTTATCATTGTTTTTCAAATTCTTCAGTTGATAATAAAATAATATGAGGACTTATTTTATTATCTGCTTGTTGTGTTAGACCTTTTGAGAATCTCTAAATATCTTCATCCTCCTACGTGAAGAACACGAAGAACGCGAGGAACGCGAAAAATGCAAAGAACGCGAAGAACGTGAAGAACGCCGGCCTCCGACGAAGGGCAACGAAGAACGCCGGACCCCCGGATATTGACGCCGACGATTCTCCCTCCGCAACGCTTCTTCCGCGACGATCCAATCCCGCGACAATCTTCGATCGAAAACGACAAGGTAGGGGATTGCGGTCCTTTTAATTCTTTGTGGATTATAACATCAACATGGATTTAATTGTCATAATTAATTCTGTATGTTCTTGATCCTCGGAGTTTGTCTGCGCGACACCGAGTACCGCGCGACAGCGACGCCCTTCCGCGACGCGACGATCATTTTCTTCCGTGAAGGTCAATTCCGCGACGAACTCCTGTCTGACGACAACGTTGAGGCAGGGGTTGTTTTGAAAATGATAATACTCCATGTTTGTTTCCCTTCAAGGCATGAATGCGGACCAAATAATTAAAAAGTTGGTCCGTGGATTATTATTGCGGTTCGGGGTTTATCAATTTGATGGAAAATATTATGGTGTTGTTTCAAACTGCTAATGCGGTGGGTGCGGACCAACGAACAAGTCCGAACCACTGCATTCTTTATTGTTCTTAGTGTGAAGAATGACGGACGACGACAAACGAGGCCACAAGGGCGATTTGAGGGCCTTGCAGTGAAGGTCAGGTCCCGGGAGGACCACTGGTGAAGACCAGACATAAAACGGACCACCGGAGCGCGTCCGGTGGTCCGTGGAATCCCACGCCGGCGCGGCGGCGACGAGGCGGTTCCACGGCCGCGCGTAACCGGGATGCGGGACGCGGCCATCATGCCGCGTCCGGGTGCTACGGAGCGGCCCCCGCGCGGGGGCCACTGTTCCTTTGCTCGGCCGCTCTGCCGAGCCGAGCTAAACCGGGCCAACCCGCCGGGCCGGGTCGCCACCAGGCTCGGCAGGGCCGCCCTGGCCGGGCCGGGTCGCACCTAACCGGGTCAGACCTGGACCCGGATCGGGTTGACCCAGTTCGGGCCGACCCAGGGGGGTCGGGCCGGGTCGGTCCAGGCCCAGACCCCCCCCGTTTTTGGACTCTTTTGGGTTTTCACCCATATCATGGGCTAAGGACCTCCGTTTGACGTACAATCAGCGGTGATGCAATCCTTGGATCGAGACGGTCTTTTCGGTATATTACACTCAAGGTTTAAGAATACTTTGAGTTCGTCCGGGTTGGTTCGTCCACGAAACCAACCGGGCCCTCGGAGCAGAAACGGTCATAACATGAGCTCCGGACGTCCGATTGATGTGTTGTCGACTTTGATGGATTCCTCTTAGAGAGACGGACCTTTTGGAATACTTCGCTCGAGGTTTGGACGTAGTTGGAGTACGGTTGGGTTGTTTTTGACTTAAAACCCAACCGGGCCCCTGGAATGAAAAAGCCAATAACTTCCAGACCGTGTGTCCGATTGACGCGTCGTCTGTTGCGTTGAGTTCCTGTTAACGATACAGAACTTTTGGATACAACAACTTCGGACTTCATGTTAGTTGATGTATCAGCCCCTCGGCTCATGGAGAGGACCCTCCCGAACGAGCTTGCTGTGTGCGGGAACCCAAGAGGTGGCTGCGTTTCAGACGATGAAGACTGCTGGTCTTGTATCCTATGTGGGTCCCAGCTTAGATGATTCAGTGCTGGTCTTGTATCCTATGTGGGTCCCAGCATAGATGAATCAATGATGACTGCTGGTCTTCTATCCTATGTGGGTCCCAGCATAGATGATTCAGTGCTGGTCTTGTATCCTATGTGGGTCCCAGCATAGATGAATCAATGGAGACTGCTGGTCTTGTATCCTATGTGGGTCCCAGCTTAGATGATTCAGTGCTGGTCTTGTATCCTATGTGGGTCCCAGCATACATGAATCAATGAAGACTGCTGGTCTTGTATCCTATGTGGGTCCCAACTTAGATGATTCAGTGCTGGTCTTGTATCCTATGTGGGTCCCAGCTTAGATGATTCAGTACTGGTCTTGTATCCTATGTGGGTCCCAGCATAGATGAATCAATGGAGACTGTTGGTCTTGTATCCTCTGTGGGTCCCATGTTAGTTGATTCAGTGCTGGTCTTGTGTCCTATGTGGGTCCCAGCATAGATGAATCAATGAAAACTGCTAGTCTTGTATCCTATGTGGGTCCCAGCATAGAGGAATCAATGAAGACTTCTGGTCTTGTATCCTATGTGGGTCCCAGATTAGATGATTCAGTATCTATATCTGATCATCTCTTTCACCTTTTCGATGATGTATTCTTGTGTGAGCTGAGTCTTGACTTTCAACCCTAATCATCAAGATCATTGGGTTGTGCTTTCCTATGTGGACTGAGTTGTGCTTTCCTGTGTGGACTAAGTTGTGCTTTCCTTTGTGGACTGGGTATGTTTTTTCCTATGTGGTCTGGGTGTACTTGGGCTCGGATGTTGGAGCCGAACGAGGATTGATGACTTAGGTATATGTATGGGAATATACCTAAGCCGTGTCGGATGTTACTTCGTGATTGTATATTTCCTTTGTGGTTTATCCTTTTTGGATTCTAGGAGACCTTTGGGGGTCTCGGGGTCCCTACTGAGTAGATTATACTCACCCCTACACGGGCTATGCTCGCACTACGTTGTGTTCGTTTCAGATGATGGACAGTGCTGATTGTGGCTGAGGCTTGCGGAGCAGGACGGTACCTGGAGGTGGACCACTGGACGGGACGTACTCGGAGCGGATGACCGGACTCGAGGAGCAGTGGAGGCTATCTGTGCCCACCCTTCAGGTGGGATTCTCAGTGGACAGATCAACTTTGCGGCTTTACCTTTCAGTTTCTGTTTTTCCCTTCCAGTTGTACTTTACTTTCTGTTTGGGTTTGTATACTGGCCCCCTTACTTTTACGCACTTACTGTTGTACCGGTTTTTACTTAGTGTTTACTTCTTCCTACTTACTTTGTGTGTTTTTTGTTTACTTTACAATGGAAATGCCTTCCCTTTTCCGGGATTTACGCCTTGGTGCTAGTTGCCAGCCCCTGGCCTATGGAAAGCGGGCTTGGGGTAGTCACGACACGGGCCCCGAGAAAGCGTGTGTGTTTTAGGATTTCTTTGTGATTACCTTGTGTCAGCTCACCAGGTATACTGTTCTAACCGTGTCGCATCTTGTTTCCTTTTCAGGATGGCCCCACGACGACAGCCAGCTCGGGTTCCGAGAGTTGAGCGTGATGACAGCCTGCCGAGCGATGAGGTCTTGGTGCAGGGCCCTTTGATAGCTAAGGCACTGGCGGTACCTCTACCCGCCGAGCCACCGATTCTTCCAGCCCCAGCCGCTGACGATGCACGTCGCCTTATTGCACTGCATGAGTTCCAGCGCCAGCGACCACCCAGGTTCCGCGGGGAGACAGACCCCCAGGCAGCCGAGGACTGGCTGGAGGCAGTGGTGCGAGTTTTCTGGTTACTAAGGACACCAGCAAACCTCATGGTGATTCTCGCAGCGAGCCTCCTGCACGCGGCAACATGCAGATGGTGGAGCTTGATGCTCCGGGTGCACGAAGAGACATATCTCCTCTGGACGGACATTGAGAGCATCATCCACTCCGAGTTCATCCCAGCCACCCTCCGTGCGGTGCGCATCCAAGAGCTACTACAGCTACGGCAGGGCAGCATGACAGTGGCCCAGTACTCGGCGAGATTTACTGATCTCTCGCGCTACTCCACAGATATGGTACGGGGCCCGTTCTTCCGAGCCCGGACCTTCGAGCAGGGACTGAGGCATGAGATCAGGGCTTCGATGATCTCCCTCAACATTCCGACATAGGCAGAGGTGTTGGAGAGAGCCCTTCTAGTGGAGAGTTTTCTCACCAAGCAGGATCCAGTGACAGGGCCGTCTGCAGGACGGCCCGTAGAAAGGTCTTCTACAGCTGGCAGTAGACAGGTGACACGGAGGTCCAAACGGGCCAGACCATCAGATGGGAAGTCTTAGGATGAAGATTCGGTTGTGCGGGGCACACGAAGGAGAGCCATCTACACGAGGGGCTGGCATTGCTATGCATGCGGTGGACAAGGTCACATGTCTCGAGACTGCCCGAATCTTCTTACAGATGAGATGCAGGTGGCAGAGCGACCTCCCAGATAGAGGTTCGACCATGGCGGTCTGCAGGGTGCAGGCGGGTGAGGCAGAGGTGCTGGCCGAGCAGCAGGTGGTGGACGACGCATCGAGGTGTTGCCACCACCACCACCACCAGGAGGTCCACCCCGACCGCTGGGATTTAGTGGACATGGGAGAGCTCAGATTCAGGCAGCTGAGGCCTTCGATCATAGAGAATTGGGAGCATATGGACAGGAGCGGAACTAGTGGATACGTCCTTTGTACTTCTAGTTCCTTGTTGCTGTTGTGTAGTGTCTTTGTATTATGAGCTGCAATAATAAAAGACACATACCATTGTGATGTTTTCATTCCTGTCCTCTTTTGTGTTGTTACTAAGAGGATCCAGTTTAGACTGTTGACTTGACCCTCACTTGTGAGACATCTACTGGAGGAGACCCAGTTACCACACACTAATGCCGACAGTGTGACTCAACCCTTGGAGGCGAGAGTAACAGTTGAATCTCTTGGTAGTAGCGTCGAGGCCTTACGACGTCATCCTTGGTATGGATTAGTATCATCCATGTCGGGATTGACTGTATTAGGAAAAGAAAGTGGTTCATTCAGGGGATGTGACCAGATTACTCATATTGGAAAAGAAGAAATCTTACCAGCTCTTGTGGGATCGGAGATGGTCCAGGCCATGACAGAGAAGGTCCAGGTAATCCAGGAGCGGATGAGGACAGCTAAGAACCGGTAGAAGTCTTGTGCTGACAAGAGGCAGAGACCACTAGAGTTCGAGGATGGCGACCACATTTTCCCTACGGGTCTTACCTCAACATGATTTACAGAGATTTGGCCGAGGCGACAAGTTGTCTCCACGCTTACCAGAACAATCCAGGTCCTCAATTGGATTGGCAAGGAGATTATCGCCCGGCTCTACCACCCCAATTGCGACGGGTGCACGACGTCTTCCATGTATCTCAGCTGAGGAGATACGTGCATGACCCGACACAAATATTTGACCATGGGGAGCTGGTATTTGATAATGGGGCTACTTTTGCGGAGGTCCCTGTGGAGATCGAGGATCGAAAAAAGCGGGTCCTACATGGACGATCGATTCCTCTAGTGCGATTCCGATGGCATCTTGGGAACCTCCAGGAGAGCACTTGGGAGCGGGAGGCTCAGATGCGTGCTCAGTACCGACTTTGTATCCCTAAGTTTGTGGTGATGCTTTTCAGGGATGTAAAGCCCCATGGTGGGAGTAATGTAAAGACCCGTAAATTTCAAGGAAATTTTTTTCTTAATTTTCTTTGGAATTTTACAAGAGCGCAGTTTCTGATGGAATATGATTCCGAGGCCCGGTGTGCCCGGAATCATTTTCCGAAGTTTGGGCTCGGGTACGTTCAGTGAACGAACGAGCTGGTTTTTTTAACTTTTTAACCAGTGCTCGGAATCAAATTCTGAGGGCACCGATGGAATCACAGCGCCGGTAATTACTTAGAAACGCCTCTTCCGGTGTTTCGTTTGCTCGGGTGTGGTTTTTAAATTTTTGGGCTTTAAGTTAAGAAAAATAAAATAATGTGGTACGACAAACTTTATTTTATTTTAACTTAATGCCGCTTAAAGCCACTTAAAGCTTCTTAAGCTGAGTTGAAGCGGATAGGGTGGAACCCAAAATATCTTACCCTCTTGGTAGGATATTTGTGAGGTGGGGCCCGCATGAGCCCCACCGTTTCTTTTCCACTAAGTAACGCACCCGTGAAAACCCCTATTAAACGAAAGTCAACTGAACCGTTTTCTAAATTCTTAACGTCCCTATTAATTGGGCGGTTAGTTCGTTGCAGTTAATTCAATGAATTAATTGTTCGTTACTTATCTTTGTTTTTCAAATTATTCATTTGATAATAAAATAAGATGAGAACTTATTTTATTATCTGCTTGTTCTGTTAGCCCTTTGGAAATCTCTAAATATCTTCATCCTCCAATGTGAAGAACACGAAGAAAGCGAAGAACGTGAAGAGCGTGAAGAACGTGATAAATGCGAAAAACGCGAAGAACGCCGGCCTCCGACGAAGGGCGACTAAGAACACCAGACCCCCGGAGATTGACGCCGACGATTCTCCCTTCACAACGCTTCTTCCGCGACGATCCAATCCCACGACAATCTTCGATCGACAATGACAAGGTAGGGGATTGTGGTGCTTTTAATTCTGTGTTTATTATATCATCATCATGGATTTAATTGTCATAATTAAATTTGTATGTTCTTGATCCTCGTAGTTTGTCTACGCGACGCCGAGTACCGCGCGACAACGATGCCCTTCCGCGACGTGTCAATCCTTTTCCTCCGCGACGATCAATTCCGCGACGAACTCGCGTCCGACGAAGACGTTGAGGTAGGGGTTGTTTTGAAAATGATAATACTCCATGTTTGTTTCCCTTCAAGGCATGAACGTGGACCAACTAATTAACAAGTTGGTCCATGGATTATTATTGCGGTTCGGGGTTTATCAATTTGATGGAAAATATTATGGTGTTGTTTCAAACCACTAATGCGGTGGGTACAGACCAACGAACAAGTGGGAACCAACGCATTCTTTCTCGTTCTTAGTGTGCGGAACGGTGGACAATGACAAACGGGGCCGCAAGGGCGAATTGAGGGCCTTGCAGTGAAGGTCGGGTCCCAGGAGGACCACTAGAAAAGACTGCATGTAAAACGGACCACCGGAGCGCATCCGGTGGTCCGCAGAATCCCACGCCGGCGGCGGCGGCGCCCGGCGCACCGCCGGGAAAACCTGCCATGGCTGAAGCCGCGACGATGAGGCGGTTCTACGGCTGCGTGGAAAAGGGAGGCGGAACACGACCGACATGCCGCGTCTGGGTGCTGCAAAGCGGCCCCCGCGCGGGGGCCACAGTTCCTTCGCTCGGCCGTGCCGAGCCGAGTCCAGCCGACCCGCCGGGCCGGGTTGCGCCCCGGCCAGGCCGGGCCACCCCGTCCAGGCCGGGTTGCACCAAACCGGGTCGGACCCGGACCTGGGTCGGGTCGACCCGGTTCGGGCCGACCCAGGGGGGTCGGTCCGGGCCCAGACCCCCCGTTTTCGAACTCTTTTTGTATTTCGCCCATATCTTGGACTACAGACCTCCATTTGACGTACCGTCAGCAGCGATGTGATCCTTGGATCGAGACGGTCGTGTTGGTATATTACACTCAAGGATTCGGAATACTTTGAGTTTGGTCGTGTTGGTTCGTCCACGAAACCAACCAGCCCCTCGGAGCGGAAACGCTCATAACTTGAGCTCTGGATGTCCGATTGACGTGCCGTCGACATTGATGGATTTCTCTTAGTGAGACGGACCTTTTGGCTTACACCGCTCGAGGTTTGAACGCAGTTGGAGTACGGTCGGGTTGGTTTTGACTTAAAAACCAACTGGGCCCCTGGAATGAAAAAGCCAATAACTTCTAGATCGGGCGTCCGATTGACGCGCCGTCTGTTGCGTTGAGTTCCTATTGGTGATACAGAACTTTTGGATACAAAAACTTCAGACTTCGTGTCAGTTGATGTATCAGCCCCTCGGCTCATGAAGCAGACCCTCCCAAACGAGCTTGCTGTGTGCAGGAACCATAGAGCTGGCTGCATTTACAACGACGAAGACTACTGGTCTTGTATCCTAAGTGGGTCCCAGCTTAGATGATTCAGTGCTGGTCTTGTATCCTATGTGGGTCCCTGCATAGATGAATCAATGAAGACTGCTGGTCTTGTATCCTATCTGGGTACCATCTTAGATGATTCAGTGCTGGTCTTGTATCCTATGTGGGTCCCATCATAGATGAATCAATGAAGACTACTGGTCTTGTATCCTATGTGGGTCCCACCTTAGATGATTCAGTGCTGGTCTTGTATCCTATGTGGGTCTCAACATAGATGAATCAATGGAGACTGCTGGTCTTGTATCCTATGTGGGTCCCAGCATAGATGATTCAGTGCTGGTCTTGTATCCTATGTGGGTCCCGTCATAGATGAATCAATGAAGACTGTTGGTCTTGTATCCTATGTGGGTCCCAGCGTAGATGATTCAGTGCTGGTCTTGTATCCTATGTGGGTCCCAGCATAGATGAATCAATGAAGACTACTGGTCTTGTATCTTATGTGGGTCCCAGCTTAGATGATTCAGTGTCGGTCTTGTATCCTATGTGGGTCCAAGCATAGATGAATCAATGGAGACTGCTGGTCTTGTATCCTATGTGGGTCCCAGCTTAGATGATTCAGTGCTGGGCTTGTATCCTATGTGGGTCTCAACATAGATGAATCAATGAAGACTGATGGTCTTGTATCCTATGTGGGTACCAACATAGATGAATCAATGAAGACTGCTGGTCTTGAATCCTATGTGGGTCCCAACATAGATGATTCAGTATCTATATCTGATCATATCTTTCACCTTTTCGATGATGTATTCTTGTGTGAGCTGTGTCTTGACTTTCAACCCTTATCATCAAGATGATTGGGTTGTTCTTTCCAATTTGGACTGAGTTGTGCTTTCCTGTGTGGACCAAGTTGTGCTTTCCTTTGTGGACTGGGTATGTTTTTTCCTATGTGGACTGGGTGTACTTGGGCTCAGATGTTGGAGTCGAACGGGAATTGATGACTTAGGTATATGTGTGGGCATATACCTAATCTGTGTCGGATGTTACTTCGTGATTGTATCTTTCCTTTGTGGTTTATACTTTGTGGATTCTGGGAGACCTTCGGGGGTCTCGGGGTCCCTACTTAGTAGCTTATACACACCCCTGCAGGAGCTATGCCCGCACTACATTGTGTTGGTTGCAGACGACGGACAACGCTGATTTTGGCTGAGGCTTGCGGAGTAGGACGGTACCTGGAGGTGGACCACTGGACGGGACGTACTCGGAGCGGACGGCCGGACCCGAGGAGCAGTGGAGGCTATCTGAACCCACCCTTCAGGTGGGATTCCCAGTGGACAGCTCGATGTTGCGGCTTTACCATTCAGTTGCGGTTTTTCCCTTCCAGTTGTACTTTACTTTCAGTTTGGGTTTGTATACTGGCCCCCTTACTTTTCCGCACTTACTGTTGTACCAGCTTTTACTTAGTTTTTACTTCTTTCTTCTTACTCTATGTGTTTGTTGTTTACTTTACAAAGGCAATACCTTCCCTTTTTCCGAGATTTATGCCTTGGTGCTAGTCGCCATCCCCTGGCCTATGGAAGGTGGGCTTGGGGTATTCACGGCACGGGCCCTGACGACGGGTCGTGACAGTTATCATTTTCCATAGAGCGTAAAAAAGTTAGTAAATAGTTTATATTTTCATAATAAAAATTAAAATTAAAATTTTATATTTATTCAATATATTAATCCTTTGAACCATCCATGTAATGTAGTTATGGAAAAAAATTACTTCGCTTATGTTGGTAGTAGTCCACATGTAAACGTAGTCATTTTTATGATGGTTTTGAGGAGGGTAGAAAATCGTTGTTTGATAAAAATATTAATATTTTATTTTATTTAATATAATTATGTATCCATTTCAACATTTTTAGATTATATTTGTAGGAGGTAGAGGATTAAAAAAGGGAAAAGGGGAGAAAAAAGATTAATTGAGAATGTTACCCAACTCCTTGGAAGAGAAACTTTATAAAATGGATTAAGGCTTTGAAAGGTGGCATTTTGATTAGATAAGAACCTATGAGAACCTGATTGATGTTTTGGTTAGTTATTTTTTTAGACTTTGGTTTAAAATAAGATTCATTGGGAGTGATTAAGACTGAGGTTGTGATGGTTCTTTTATAGGGGAGAGGAAACACATTTTTGTAATAAAATAAAAGGTAAAGTTATAATTAAAAGGTCAAGTGAATCCAATAATGTATTTTAATGGAGAGAAATGTTATTTATGGTTGAAATTTACTCAACAATTACTTTTTTTTAAAACAATTTAATTTTTTTTTAAATTTCTTACTCTTATAAATTTCACTCTTACTATTTTTGGATTTTTATACTTGAAATAAATCTTCACCAAAGTATTTTACATTTAATTTAAATATAATTAAATTTTCCTTAATAATTTTTTTTACATAATTATTCAAAAGATGAAATAGAAAATTTAAAATAAAATTTTTAATGGTTATAAAATTGAATTTTAATAACAGTGCACATAATGCATAAAAGCATGCTCACAAAAAAGTGTATTTTCATACATAAAATCATTATTATGAAAAAGTTATCCATTTTTTGATTCAAAGAAATAAAATTTTATATAAAAAATTAAAATTTAGGTGTTTCTTAAATAAATACAATATTGAATTTGTGGATGTCAATATTTATTTAAAAGAAAAGAAAATAAAAGTTTTAATAAAAATAAAATATTTCCTACCTTCCAAATATTAAACATTGGTTTTAATAAATAAATAAAATATATTTTAATAATATAATTTTACAAATAAACTAAATATAAAATTATTAAATTTTTTAGAAATTCTAAAGTCCATATATCCTAATGATATCAAGAATGTCCTTTAATTATTGAAAACAATATTTTTCACTATTCTAATAAAAATAAATCCTTCCATATACATCTGATACATTTGTCCTGAGATAATTTTTTCCTTCTAGATTAGAAAACAATTTTCTATCACCAATTTAAAATGTTTATATTTTGGAATTTATTTTTAATGAAATAAAAAAATATTTTAAACTATTTTCATAAGAAAATTACTTGTTGAGATTTTATCTACTATATTATTATTTCCAATAAATTACTAGTTACTATTAATATATTTGTATTTTAAAAAATATATTATATTTAGTTAATAATTTTATATTAATTTTTTTCAAATTAAAATGCATAGAACATAAAAGTATAATTTTTGAAAAAATATATTTTTAAGAATAAAATGAATTTATTCTTATTACATGCCTATTAATTACTATTAAACCATAGTTAATTTATTTCATTATAATTTTAATAATGATATTTCATAAAAATAATTCATTAGGGAATATTTGTTAAAAAAATACTACATTTTTTATATAATAACTCACAAGAAATTGTTTCTTTTATATTAATGAATCTTCATTAAACACCATTAAAAATAATTTTTGATATTACAAAAATTATGTTTTACTATTAAATTGATATTAATATATTTATTAGAATTTTATAAATACATCATATCATACTTTTATAATTATAATATTAATAATAATACATAACAAACAGACACACACAAACACATTTATATAATATTGACGATTTATTTATTATGACATTATTTATTATTCATGGGTATATTATTTTAAATGTAGTATTACCCCTACAAAACAGTTGTTTATTGAAAGTTAACAGCTATATCAAACAACCATATTTTCAAAAACCATATCTATATGATCTAAATATCATTTACAAATAAATCCTTACTAAACTCATTCATAATATTCATAGTTCAAAAGCCAAAATTCTTATTTTTGTAATCTTCATTATAGATATGACAATATAGTTTCTCCTTTCATGATTTTTTTATCATTGATGGTTTTATTATCATAGTGGATGCTCTCAAAGGTGAATATCGTCCTTGAAATTTCTAGTTTTGAAGATATATTTTTTCTATTTATCATTCCATTTTAATTTTTTGACTCTTAATGGCTCTAAACATCCATTCCATGTAATAATCATTGGTGTGTAATAAATTGTTTCAAGATATTCTCTAATAATTTTTTCTATGAATGAATAATATTTTGTCACTTTAATTCCACTATTGTATGAATTATTTACTAATCTATTTCATTTCCATTGAACAAATAGAAATAATATATTTTAAAATTATAATCATATATTTTTTGACAGAATATGATTCATAAAAACAAATGACATTATATTCTCCACCAAAATAAATTCCAGCCTCACAATTTTTATAATCAAATATTAACAAACATACCATAGGATATCAAAAATAGAAAAAATTATCATGATATTATTTCAAGAGATACATAAACCTTCAAAAAATAGTAATGTTAATTTTTTTTATCTCAAAATAGTTCAATTATAAGACTATGTTTTTTCCCATATAATTTGAGAAAAACATCAATATTGATTAGTTATAAAAAATTATATAATGGGACTAGTTTTTTTTATAGTTCTCACAATAATCCGTGAATTGATATATAATCATATTCTTGTTTAGGAAATGATAATTCTTTATTTTTTAATATGGATTATTGGTTGATATATCCAACCTGTATCCAAATTCACATCAAATCCATCTAAAGGAAGGATAATAATATTCTCATGAATCACAATCACAAAAAAATGATGATGTATCAGATTCCATGGATGTAATAATGATACTGCTAATTTTTTTTAATTATAATTCAATAGTTAATAGTTGGTTAATACAAACATGACATGAGCCATCCACAATTCTAGGGTGAATAATGGGTGAAAGTAGCACCACATAATTAACATTATAAAACAAAATAGAAGTCCATACATATGATATTCCTAGATCCCATGGATCATGAGGTTGTTGTTGATAATTTACATATAAATCCCATTGATTAGTGTACTAGTTTTTATAATGTTGAAATTTTTCAAATATAAAACATAGAATTTATAGTGGATTGATTCAATGAAAATTAATTTTCCCTATCAGGTTAATTGAAATGTTATTCATTCTTTTATAGCTAATTTCCCAATCTCCTCATTTACCATAGAAAAAACAACATCCATTTCCTTTAATATATTTTACTGGGTGCCTCTTTGAAAAAAAATTCAATGTTGAAATTTAATATTATTTCATTCATAATATTTTTCACATGAAAATCCATAGGATTCCATCATTATTTTTTTTCTATTATGATACTCAAATATGTTCATGTTGGTAATCGTAATTCATTATAGGTAACGAGGCATACCAATAAAATTTCCCCCTCCAAATCTTATCACCTAATGTCTCCTATTGAGACAATCTATACATTATCATTGTAATATAATATAAACTGGGTTGTTACTAGTTAAATAAATTTATTAAATAATGAAAATTATATGATAAGAACACTTAATATAAAACTATTAACAGAAAATGGATAAATCATAAATGACATATACAGTAATATACAATCTTTTAGTCTTTAATATAGGATATTATTTGTCTATATTATAATCGGTTATCCGTCCATAAAATAAAATATTTATCAAATCCATCATATTCATTAATAAATAGAATATAAATTAACCAAATAATATAGCTTTTGAGAGTCAATATAGGTGTACAGTCTAAGACCTAGTCATCATGAACTTATTCATGATTTTTTTGAAAATCAACTAGTCCTTTTTAGGGTGATTAACTCAATGTAAATCTATTCCATAGTCTTATACACTTTTTAGTATCTAGATAGGTTTGAAATTGTTAGGAAAACCACATAATCAGAACTATACCAAAATTTAAGGCTGTAATCTTATACTTTTACATTTCCCTATTGTTTTAACTAAGGTTCTCTCATCCTAATACCAAAATAACTAAACTAATATAAAAATTAGTAAACTATTATATGAAACAAACATACATTCCCCAGACCCACTCTCTCAGATCTAGTACATGTAATCATTCTGTACACAATATATTTAATTATATGTTACACGATAAAATATAAAAATAGGTTTATTTTATATCATTTGTATAAATTAAACATTAAATAAAAATAACAATCAATCCAATGAATTGAAATATTACTATATTTTAGATCTAGCTACATAATAAATTTATTTTAAAAAACATTGAAACATTTTTCTAAAATTAGGCCACACCAAACTCCCTTGTAGAATTCTCATAATTGACACTCATCTTCATAGCTAGGTGAGTGGGAACATAATAAATAGGTGGTCTCAAATAATTAGTAAGTTAATGGTTATGAATAATTAATCAGGGGTTAGATCATAAGAATATGTTAAATAATGATCTTGGGAAAAATGTATTATTAAAATGAACATATGGAAATAAGATTTTTATATATGTCATGATAGAAGATGAGGTAATCCAAAAGGAATAAAAATAGACCATGTAAATAGAGTATAGAATCATGAGATAATATAAAAGAAATATTGAAAATTATAATAGAAATATGGAATGGAAATCTAATATACCCATTAAACATGGGAAAATAAAAAAAATGGCACAAACATAAGTACATTTTATTAAAATATCTTAAACACAAAATATCATTTTGTCATATTGTGGAAAAATGTCCCACACATCATGTTGAGAATAAAAAAAATATCCCTACCTCCATTTGTGAATAAAAAATGACCACACACCACATAATTTTTTATTGAGATATAAATCCTTAACCAGTAAATTATTCGGTGATATATGACCCCACCCATTATCATTTATACATTAGTGTTCAACTTGAAATGAATCATTTATCATGTAATTGAAAACCCATGAAAAAAATTGGTAACATATCATTTACAAATAGTATCTCATAAACTGAACTCCATGATTTAATTAATTGATACCGACCATAAATCGAACTAAATTATTACTTCATAGAGTTAATTTTATAGTGATTTATAAAATATAACTCTATAGGATTCTGATATTTTAAATAGTAAATTAAAGTGAAACCCCAAAATGGACTTTTAGAAATCATTGATTAACAAGGGATTAAAAATTAATAAACACTATTAAAAAATAATTTTCAACAATGTAACATGAAATACATTAAAAAAACACATTAAAAATCTAAATATTGTTTTATAGGACATATGGAATCGATGTAGAAAATATGAAGTTGAAATGCAAATACATGTTAATATTTTGAACAGTACAATTTTTTAAAACCTATATCACAAAAAGAGTAATGAATATTTCATTTGAAAATAGGTTAATAAAGATTTTATGAATACCTAAAAAAATATTTGATGTAATATAATAATAGAAAATAGTATATGGGTTTTTGAATATGGATATGGAAGAAATTGTGTTCATGTGGGAAGAATGATAAGTATTATTTACACCATCAACTTTTATAAAGAATTAATATCATAAAAACAATTTCCCAAAAAATGATAAATTACTTATAATAAAAACTTATTAAAAATTCATCCCATATTACAATGTGAATATTAAAACATATCATTACGAATCAAGAAAATAAGTTGAATTAATAAAAATCCCTTATACTGTTGTTATATTTCAAATTGAACACCCATAGTGTATAGAACATTATATAGATTTATGAATCCAAAATATCTCTTAAAAATGATAAAATAAAAAATGTAAAATATAAACACCAAAAAAAATAAAATGTGTTGAATACACAACATATCTCAACTAAGAAAAATTGGAAAGTAGAACACCTTACATTAAATCCCCATACATGAACATTTTCTAAACTCATATATATAAATAATAACAATCTATATATAAAATTTAATGACCTTATTCATACATATAATTTTTTATAAACTTCACTTATAATCATTTATCAAAAATATAATTTATATTTATATTTTATCTTCAACATCAAATGTTATTAGATTTTATTGTTTGTTTAATTTTAGCTTCATAATGGTGGTGTATATTCCTATTTATGGATTGAATGTTCATAATTATGAGATAATTGTTGGTACTATAATGGATTATATATATATATATAATATTTTTATTTCATTCTGTTATTATTTTAGCTATGATTCACAATTACGAAGTCATTTTCAAGTATCCCTCGGTAATTTTTAACAAAAAAGGTGGTATAATAATAAAAAATATAATATTAGTATTAAATTTATATGACCATAAGACAAACAATATTTTGTAATTTATTTCTAATAATACAATTTTTATGTTTTTTAATCAATCCATGATAAAAATTTGATAAATTTCTCAACTAGTTGTTTAAACTGACCCAAACCAGGATATGCTATAATTTATGGGTGAGTATGGTTAAAAAAATTTATAGTGGAATAATATAATTATTAAAGAAGAATAATGATATTATTTAATTTAATTATGTTTGTTAATCAGGTTACAATATTTGTTGATTAATAACAAAAGTTTATATAAAAAATGAAAAGAATTTATTTGTGGAGGCAATAGTCCACATATACACACGAGTGTCATTCCCATTTTCCATATAATATAATGATAAAAGGAATTGGTTAATATTTTCAGAAAAATAATAATTTTTTAAATATCAAATTTATGCTCTATTTTATTCATTTTATTATATCATATATATAAGTTATGAAAAATGGAATACATCATCTAAGGAGGTGGTAGTCCTCACACAACACAAGTGACATTTCTATTTTTTTGATAGTGGGGGTTGGGGTAGAAAATTTGTATAAAATAAGAATAATTAAACAATTTTATCATTATTATTCAAATGTAATTACATTAACATGGGTAGATTATATTTTTATTAGTAATGAAATGAAATAAATGAAAAGTAAACAAATACGAGTAATTGAGAATGTTATATCACTCTTTAGAAGTGTTCCTTTTTAAAATGGATTAAGGCATTGAGAGGTGGTCATTTTAGATGAAAAAAACATCTAAGAAGTATTTAGGTGTGTTTTAAAGTTATTTTTTTATATCTGAGATAAATCTATGTGTCTTTGGGTGAGAATTGAAGTGGGGTGGAAGAGGATCCTTTTATAAGGGAGATTAGTATTATTTTTGTTTTAATATAAAAGTTAGACTCACAATTCTACATTCTATTGGATCTTATAATTGACTATAATGGATTATGGTGTGAGTTGAGGTTGACCATTCTTGAAAAGTTCCATTTCAAATAATTTTGATACATTTTTTATTTCCTTTTACTCATATATATTTTTTCACTTTAAGCATTTTCCATTTTTATGATGGTAAATAATTTTTACGTGCATACTTTTCAGGTAATGAAAAAAAATAAAATTAGATTTATTACATTAATAGACCTATTTATTAAGAATATTATATAAATTTTTTCAAAAAAATTATAAGGGTTATATAAATTAATCACAACATCATGAAAATCTAATGTAGGTACATGGTATTTAGTAGCATGTATGACACACAACAAATAGTGCGTAATGGAATATAATATCCTTAGAATTTATAATATATTTAATAATTTAAATAAATAATAGATAGTTTATATGTTTTAATGAATTTGAGTCAAAATTGTAAGACACTTCATAAAACAACGAGTTCCTTCTGTGGCTAGCATTACACGCAAGGCCCTGTCTTATCGAATAATAAAATATTATTAAAATAGTAATATTAAATATAATAATATATACCCTATCCATTAAATTAGATTTTATGAATATTATTAAATAAATTATTGAAATATATGGTTTACAAAAATATTAAATAAAATCATTGGTTAATAATTAATTATAAATAATTATATGAACCAATTGAACATAAAGAGAATTTTTTTAGAGATAATTATTTTTCACTAAAAAATATATTTTAACCAAATAAATTTGATTAATTAAAGTTAATAAGTGTTATTATTTTCATATATAGATTATATATTATATAAAATACTTTTTATATTCATCCAATAGATTTGATTGGAATGAGATAAGAACAAACCCAATATTACACATAAAAACCAATATTTTTATTAAGGAACATTTATCACCTTTTCATAGAGAAGATATTTTAAACACAATTTTTGTCACTTTGATAAATATTATTAATCAAAATAAACATATTATTTGAAATAGAATCAAAAAAATTTTGTTAGGGTAAATATTTTTTATTTTTCTGTAATGTTTTATTTTTTTAATGATGAGTGAAAAATACATAATTTTAATTCAAAATTTATTTTTCAACTAATTCAATTATAAAGTTAAATTATAATTTTAATAAATTTTAAAGAATAATTAATTTTTTTATCATTTAATCCAATTTAGGTAATTGGGAACATTTTCACATTGAAATAAAATATAAAAATGTAGAAAACTATTGAATGTTTTTAATTTAGAAACCCACATTGTCGTCCAGTCTGTTGGAGTAAATTTAAATTAATATTTCTCACATATGTTCTTGGAATTTTTAATAGGCTATTCTATATTGGTAATAATAATAATTTATAATTTATAAAAATTTCATCTTAATTTTTTACCTAATATATTATTTAAATTAATTAATATTTATAACAATGATTATGGTGATATTATGCTTGAAAACTGACTAAACCTTAAACAGAAGGTCCAGAAACACCTATACACTTTTCCAATTTCCATTTTCAGTTCATATTTTTAAATTATACCCACTTTTATTAAAAAAATTTCTTTTATTATATCCATATTAAATTGAAAAAATGGGGGTTGAATTCCATATCACAAAATTTACAAGAATTCCACACCTCCTCCACTATAAAAAGTTACTCATCCCTCTCACTTATTCAAACCTCTCAACACACTTTGGATCGACCAAGAACATACCAAATAGATCCTAAACAGCCCAAATATAACCTATAAGTCTCACATTCTTCACAAATCCATCCATGGATTCTCTTTGGTGAAAACAAAAAGGTGTTACATGAATAAGTGGTAATATCTTTTCTCAATCTCTAAAGTTATTCACCCACTATAATCTTATTATTCCATTATAATAAAAATATAACATTATACTAAATATACATATATTTTTTAATTTTAAGGTTTTGACCTGAACATACTATCATTTACATATAATTTGTAACGAACATAATGTTTATGTTTATGGAGAACTATCGCCTCCCGAAATGTTGATTGTTCATTTTCCCTTTAACACCATTAATGGTTGGGAATTATGGTTGAAAATATATTTATATATATTATATATGATATTTATTATATATTTATTCCTATTTAAGTATTTTTTTTACACATACCCATATACATTCAATTTAGTGTAAATATGATAACATCTTTTGTGGATGTGTGGACTACCATCCCCCAAAAGTGATATGATTCATTCACGATATACACAGAATCCATAAAAGAAGTTTTTAATCAAAAATAAGTGACATGAAAACATGTATATTATATTCATGAAATAAATAACTTAATGGAAATATAATATATCATTATATTTTTTACCCTTTCACATACTTAAAATTTAATAATGTCATTCGTGGATATGCGGGCTACCGCCTCCTCGATATGATGTGATTCCTTTGAAATCATAATAAATATATAAATAATACATAAATAGGATTAAAAAATATCTTATTTTTTATATAATTATACTTATATAATAATTTATTGAACATACATTCTTTTCAAAATGATTATTTAAAAATCGGACCATCACTCAAGCGCATGTACGACATGTCGTCTCCCTAATTGTATCTTTTGTTCATTTTTCATAACCATATTCAATGTTTGATTTTAAATGTATAATTAATGTGTCAATATTATATATATTTCATGATTATTATTATTTATGTTATATATAATGACCACTTTTACTATAGTTGACCTTCCAAAGTGGTTTTTGAAATACAATTTGAATTTTGTCAAAACACTTGACCTACACTTAATTATTTAAATAGTTATATACCAAATGGTAATAAGTGAAATTAATGTAATAATAAACATGAAAAAGGTTATTAATCTAGTAGATAATTACCGTGAGTTTATTATTCAGTAATTTAAATACACACAAGATAATTCTGACTCAAGGTAAGGGATTTTTTCTACATTTACATTCAATTGAGTCTTATTTGTTGTTATGCACCTGGTTTCTTTTATATCATGTATATACTACCCTTTGAAATTTTATATCATGAATCAAATTATTATGATGATATTATAAGTTTCAATTAATGTTATTACTTTATTGGGATTACGATTCATATGATTCAATGTGGTATGGGACACTTTGTAATGTTTAAATATTATTTTCCCCAAAAATGTTGTTAATGATTATCATTTCAATCCCAACTCCTTTTATGGTGTATATATTTATCCTAAAACAACCAAATTAATATTGTGAACCTAATTTTTATTATATGGTTTACATAATAGCTATTTGAATTTTAATATAACTATTAATTCATTTTCCAGATATTTTTAGTTTCAATTTGAATTAATTCATACATGGGGATTTGAGTCAAAAGTGACCAAGTGGAAAACAAATTCATAACCAAATTTAATTTCATTGGGTTTTATTACTTCCTAATTATCACTAATATTTTTTTATTTTTTGTATAATGATATTGAATATATATTTATATATTTCCACATCTATATGTGGATTTAAAGTTGACACACAAAATATACTTATTGATTAATTCTCACTCCAACACTATAATCTTTTCCAGGGATTACATTAAAATATCATTTTGTTTAGGATTGTTTACATTAGAAATTGCATCAAAGGAAATTTTTTGATCATTATCTAATAAACCCTTTAATTTTATTCTCTTATGGTTATCTGTGACATTTTTCAAGTAGTAGTAACAATTTTCACCCTTTAGTCCCAAAAATATATTATATTTTTTTAAGATAACCATACTTCATTTCTATATTTAGTAAGAGAACCTATTTTCTTCTAAAAAACATGTTTTATTAAAATGTTTTCATATTTTTTTCCATTTTAAAAAAAAATTAAGAATTTTTTTTTATTTTTCTTCTTTTGGCCAAGTTTTCAATCGAATAATATTGTCTCATTCCGAAGAAGGAATATTCTAACCTTGTACCGTGAAAAAGGATGGCCTGTTTACCTCGTATGAAAAGAAAAGTTTGACCCACCACCATTTTATCAAATATTCCTTACATGTTTAAAGGGATTATTTTTATATATATTTTTGAAAAGTGGTTTTTCAATGAAACTGATCTTCAAAATGTATTTCAAACTAAAAAAGATATTTTTTTCAAGAATTCTTATAATATATCAGTCAAAATATTTATATTCCTAAATGATGAAAATCAATTATTTTTAATCTACTTTGGAAATTTTGATATTGATACCATCGTTATTCTTCCTCTAGATGGGTTTATTATTGATTTTTCCATGTATATTATTGAAATTCACTTCCTTGATTTCTTTTAATCCCCAAGAAATATTCAATTTCATGTGATCATTGAACATTAAATTTCCCTTAATCATCCATATCATCTATCATTGATATTACTATTTCTAAAATCATATACCATTTTACCAAAATTACATAATATGAAAATTATTTTATTATTTGGTGAAATATTGTTAAATATATACTCTTTATTCAATATATATATCTGAAAAGTTATATTTTTAATTTGGATTAATTATTATGAAGAATAATCTAGTTTGGAAATGATAGGTGGGGGTCAGCATTTATATAGTCCCTTGATTCATAGATAGGCTCTCATGAGAAAATTTAGTTGCTTAAATTAAATGGGTTTCTACGAGTAGTTTCAAATAATCTTTGAAAATTTCTTGATAGTACAGGTTTTCATGATCCTCATACATGATGACCAATATTTAGGTATTTTCATCATTTGGTTTAGTTATTATTTGTCCATGTTATTTTGTGTTGACATATTTATGTATTCATTTCCAATTTGGTTCACTCATTAAATGGAGTTTTTTTATTTTCTTACCATTCTATATTGATTTTTCCTTATCTAGTTATTTGAATAAAATTTTATTCAAATTCTTACCTTGACACATTATTTATTTATATAGTTTATTGATTACTTTTAACAAGACATCAGTTATTACCTATCCATATTTATTATTATCATTAATTAATTATCAATTCCACTATAATTTACCCTTACTGATTATTCAGTCTCATCCTTATTATGTTTCCTTTCAATGGGATTCCCTGAAGTGTACGAAGAATGATATTCAAGGATATTCTACATAAAATAATTTTATTATCCTCAAGATAAAAAAAATTATGTATTAATTTGTTTATTAATTTTTAGTAAAAGCCTCATATATATATCTGGTATAAAAAGACTAATAAACTCATAAATCCTTAGGGATTTGATACCTTGTAATTATGCTAATGTAATGATATTATAAACTATCTCCAAGATTTTTGTGGTCAGTTAGATGTAGTTTGTATCAATGTATGTTTAGTAGAAAACTTTGGAAGAATATTTTGTAAAAAATATATTATAAAACATAACCCTATTGTATAATTTTAGGATAAGTATATAATAACTCCCTAAAATTTCCATAAATTAGGGATTATATGTGTTTTCTAGAAATACATCTTGTCTAGATACTATAAGTAGAAATGGTTATTCTACAGATGTACCTTGTAGTAACAACTCTAACAAGGTGCATCGAGCCATACTTGACATAACCAAGTACAAGACAACAGGCCTTACTATGCCCCTATTATGAAACTTTTGGGGGATACACTTAGGATAATTCATATTTTGTTTACAAAAAACTGTGAAATATTTGAATAGATAATGGTAATGATTGAAATATGTAAAACCTATATTTTTTTCAATTGAAGATAATGTGTCATGATTTAGAAATCCAACTAATGTTATTAGGGATTAACCATATACGAATGAAATACCTATGTGGAAATAAATGTTTTATGAATTTATGTATTCGGTTGTATTGAAACCCTTAATTAAAATCATATTTAGTAATTAAACTTATTTCAGGGATGTATATTATATTCTTTTTTGAAAACTATATTAAATTTTTAGAAAAGTAAAACATGTATGTCGGATGATAACAAATCATGTTTGTAATGATCATAGGTTTTAGAAACATGACTGAAGAACGATAAGGGTTTCATGACCACCACTAAACTACATAGTGTCTTGGTTAAATTGCATCGTTTTTAGTTAAAAAAATTGAAGAATAAATATTTATGATGAAAAAATATTGGTAATTTTAGGTTTAGATATTAATTTATTATTCTTATTGTTTGTGTATAATATTTATAGAAAAATAGTTGTACTTTTCAATAATTTATGGTTTTTATGATCCATTAGAAGTATTTTTAGTTATTTGGGAATCAAAACTGATTTTTGGATAAATTAAAAAACTTATTGAAGAACATCCAAAGGAAATAATTTTGTTGTTTAAATACTTCAACTACATATATTTTCATATATTCATAGTCAGTAAAATAATTACCCAACATTAGATAAATGACATAGAAATAAAATTTTGTCCTAATATCTTTATTTTTCATAAAATGATGGTCTTATAAATAATTGCATATTTATGTATTTGAGGCCCTCAAAATTCAATGAATAATTAAATTTTTTGTGATGGATGACATCAATAACTTCATATAATTATTTATTCATTTCATCAAAGTTTGTATCTCTACTTGAAATGGATTTTCTTCTACTTAGAGAGACCCAATTACATGTTAACCCATGTGAACATTGTAATTATCATCGTCTCTATTCTAGAGGTTGTTTAATGAACCACTCTCATGATCTGGGATTTAAACATAGAAATTATCAAAAAATAAATTTCCTAGACTGATTTAAAATTTCAAGGATACAATTTAATTATGTTGGGTATATTGTGATGCCCTAAAAATCTAAAGTAGGAATATTGTATTCGATGGCGTGTATAACACCCAACACATAGCATGTAAGGGAATGTAATAACCCATGAATTTATTATATATTTACTTTTTTAAATTAATATAATATATTATATAGTTTTTAATTCAAATGATTCTATGTAATAATATGTCACGCACAACAATGAGTTTCTTCAATGGCATGTGTTATAAACAAGGCCGAATTTTATCGAACAATAACATATTATTAAAATATTATTATTTCAAATAATAAGATATAATATAGCCATTAATTTAGTAATTATGAAAATTATTAACTAAAATATGAAAATATTTTGTTTAAAGAAACATAAAAATGAAATTATAGGTTACTAATTAACTATAAATTAATATAAGAACCAATTTAATATAAAGGGATTTTTTGGAGAAAACTAATTCTATGCCCACAAATCTATTTTACCGTAATAAATTAAATTAATTACTATTAGAACGTGATAATAATTATATATATATATTATATTTCAAATAAAATATTTTTTATATTGATCATATAGTTTTTATAGGCATGATATAAGAAAAAACCAAATATTACACAAAGAAACCATTATTTTAATTAAGATGGTTTTACCACCTTTTAATGGTGAACCTATTTTAAATCAAAATATTAGAACTTATATAAATATCACATGTCAAAAGAAAATTAATATTTGAAAAAGATACATTAAAATTAGGTTAGGTCAATTTTTTGGAATTTTTCTATGAGGTTCCATTTTTTAATAAATAGGGAAAATAGCGAATTTTAACTCAAAACTACTTTTCTCTCTAATTTTTTATAAGGAAAATTATATTTTTAAGGGGTTTTATATTTTAATTATAATAATTAACTACTAATTAATCCATTTTAAGTCATTTGAATCAATTTTAGTTTGTAATAAAATATAAAAACATAGCAAACTTTTCAACGTTTTTACTTTGAAACCATGCTTTATCATCTCATCTATGGGATTAAATTTAAATTAATTTCCGAAACATATATGATATTAATTATGAAAAATTAATTCCATATTTTGAATTATATCGTATTTAATTTTCTTTTATGGTCAACATAGCATTTTACGAATAATATTAGTGAATGTAATTAAAATTAATTATAATGATTAAGGTGAAATAATGCTTGATTAGTGACAAAACCATAAACATATGGACCAAAATAGACTAAAAACATGTAAAATGGAACTTTTATGTTCATATTTAGTCCCTATTCCCACTTGGATATATGTTCTTGAATTATTATAGAAACATTAAATGGTAATATCATCATTATTATTCCCTTTCCCAAAACATACACGAGTGTCATCACTCCTGCATAATAAAAATCCACTCACAAATCCCACTTCCTCACACATCTGAACACACATTTTTTTGACAAATACCTACCCAAATAGATACTAAACATACCTTATCTAAATATAGAATCATAAAATTGGTCATAAATGCATCCATGGAATCCATTTGGTGAAAACCAAAAGGATTTACCTGAATAAGAAATAACATATTTCATCAAGCCCTTTAGTTTTATTTCCATTCATCACCCCATAAAATATTTTTATTACATTATTATATAAGATAAATACTACCCAATATATAATGATATTTTTTAATTTAAGGGTTCTACATACACTTCCATACACATTAATCTAATGGGAAATCAATATAATGTTTATGTGTACATAGAACTACAACCTCACAAAACTATCATTGTTCGTTTTTTCCTTTACCAACTTTCATGGTGGGAAATTATAGAGGAAAACATATTTATAAAATTTATATATGATATTTATTATGTAAATTTATTTGATTTTTTAAATCTTTTGCAACAAATATGTTTATACTTTCCATTTTTTGTAAATATGATAACATCATTTGTGGAAGTTTTGACTACTGCCTCCCCAAAGCGATGTGGTCCATTCATGATATAAATGAAATGTATAAATGATTGTTTTAATTAACCATATGTGACCTAGAAAACATATATATATTATATTCATGACATAATTAAATTTCTATAAATATAATATATCATATTCATTATTACCCTTTAACACATATAATAAGTAATAATGTCATTTGTGGACGTTTAGACTACCACCTCCTCGACTAGATGTGATTACTTTTACATCACAATATTTATATGTATAAGAACATATATATATTATTAAATAATTTTGTATTTATTATAAAATTTTAATTTTTGAATGATAAATGCTACTTACTTTTTTTCATAATGATCATTGTGAAATGGGAATGTTACTCATGCGCACATATGGTCTTATGTCTCCCGGATTGTATCGTTGGCTCATTTTTCATAAGAATATTTAATTATTGGTTTTAAAATTATAATTGATGTATAAAAATTATAATTAGGTTATTATTATTATAATGGATATGTTATATTGTAACCCCATATATCATATCTTACCTAGCAATGTTTTTTGACACCTAAACCAAATTTGGTAAAAACACCTAACGTAAATTTAATTTTCAATGTAGTTTTATACCAAATGGTAATAAGTGAAATTAATGTTATTATAAACATTAAAACATTTCTAAAGAAATTAACTAGTTAAAATAAGTTTATTATTTAATAATATAAATGCACACGAGATATGTTAGACTCAATGTAAGGGATTTCGTCTCAATTTACAATCTATTTAGACTTATTTGTTTTTATACACCTCGTTTCTTTTATATGGTATATATACTACTATTTTAAATTTTATGTCAAGGATATATGTATTCTTATAAATTTATAAGTTTTATTTAATGTTATTGGTTAATACTGATTACGATTCAAATGTTTTAATGCGGTATTGGACACTTTGTAATGGTTAAATACTATTTTGCTCATGAATTCTCATAATGATTATCTTTTTAATATCACTTCCTATTGTGATATTAAACATTATCTTGAAAAAATCACTTTAGTTTTATGAACTAAATTTCCTATATATGGTGTATATACTACCACATTGACTTTAACATCATGATTCATTCATTATTCATGATATTTGGAGTTTCAATTTGAATCATTTCATCATTGGGGATTCGAGTAAAAAGTTACCATGTGAAAAATATTTTCAAAAACCAATTAATTTTATTCAGTTTATATAATATCCTTGTTATAGTTAATATTATATGATTTTGTGTACATTGAATATGGAAATATATTTATGTATTGCTACTTATATATGTGGATTTATAATTGATACACATAATCTACTAATTGATTGATTATAACTCCAACATTATAATATTTTCAAGGGTTTACATTATATCCTAAAATTTTGGGGGATTTTTTGTCATGGCCCACCTTTAACTAAAGGAGGGAAGGATTAGTAGATTGTGAGGACCGTCCTTCTTTAAGTTGAAGGATATATAATGACCCCCAAAACCCACCATTAATAGGTCCCGAAGTGGAGACCAACGCCAAAGGTATAGAATCACACACTAAATGGAAGGAATTACCTTTTTTTCTTTTAATAGGATCTAGAGATAAGATAGTAAATCCCACAACACCAAAACTGAAAGTGCAAGTACGGGTGAAAATAAACCATTCCCACATGCATGTTCAAAGGTAAAAGATTCATGTCACCAAACTCCAAAGGTGAAAAGATACCAAAAAAAAGAAAACAACAACAGAAACTTCCCCAATGGTCTAAGATAGTATGGCCCCGCACGATCTCGGAAGTCCTCATGGAAACCTCAAAGCAGTTTTATATACGTAGGGTGAGCATACAAGTATACTCAGTAGGGATAACCAAAGACTCTCATGCACAAGTTAGGAGACATTCTAACGTCCCGTGGAAAAAGAGATAACCAAACACCCATCCCAGAAAAAGCTATCCACCAAACCTCACCAAGGCACGCTCCCCAAATAACACAAGTCAAGTAACATATAGTAATAGCACAACAATATTTGGGTACCCCGCGCTACATTCCCACTGGTTATTGTAGACATCCTATGGATTGAACCAACCCTACCATTCTGTCACCACAGTCCCACTGCCACACCCGCCCGCACACAACTGGGCCATAACCACACCGTAGTCCCATGGCCAAACCCCACCCACAGATACCTTGGCCGCAACCACCTCACATAACTATGCCTACAAAAACTTAGGCCAGAACAACCACTACCACACCCGAAGACACCTGGGCCAGAAAGCTACCGTCACACCAGAAGACACCTCGGCCTCATCTAAAAGATACTTGGGAAACAACCCGCCCGTAAAAACCTAGGCCAACCACCACATCTGCCCCGCCTGAAGATTCTTGGGCTAATACTGGACCTCATTCCATCACAGCTTTCCCAAAGACTCTTGGGCTATCTAGTAAAAGGAGAATAAAATGAGATAATAACCAGCCACTCATAGGAGTGTTTGAAAAAACACCCTCCCCCATGAAATGGGGGTGTTCGGCACTAAGTGCTCAACTTGGGTGGGGTGCTAATAAGAAACATAAGAACTACAAGTATATGTTTATGTAACAAACACTAAACCCAACCTAGGGTTTCTGAAGCCAATCCAAGCACAAGCACAGTCATCCCTATTCATAGGAAGCACACTACTCACTGACGAGTCAATACTAATCCCAAAACCAATTCCCATTTATGCTATCCTTGCTTCCATGTTCAATTAATCTCATTTAAATAAAGTTCTGCACTACTGGGAAATTAAAAACATAAGCACAAACCAATGGAGAAAGTTATATCCAACAACAATTTAAGCATTCACACCTGGTTCTCTTACAAAGTCGCAACAACAAAGGGATAAGGGAGATCCCTTGATGTACTGGTACCAAAGAAAACCCCAAGATACAGCCCCATGTTCCCAAAATCCTAGAGCCAACGGTTTCTCAACAACAGAGGATCCCACCCCAATTCATGATATAAACAAAGTAATCACAAATCCTCAAATTCACAACCAGCGAAGGTATACCAATAGGGGATACCATACCAATTCGTTATGTTAGTAGTGTAACCACACAACCTCGACGTACAACAACAGGGGATCCCATCCCCACTCGTATCACCACAGAAAACGGCTCGTGAAATAAACAACCAAACCACTACCACCAACACAAGGCAGGCCCGTGCATGTATTTTTAGATTTAAAATATTTAACACACTCCATGGTTTCAATTCCACTGTTCTTTAACCAGGGTTATCACAGAAAATAGTTGTTCCTGGTGCTTTAAATTTATTAAACTGATTATAAGTAATTAACCAATTCCATGTTACAGTTATTTGAACATCCAAGAGCACCGAGGATAATTAGTGCACAGAGGAAGACTGCCAACGACCATGATTTTCAATGAGCATAGGCTCATAAAATTCACAACACATAACAACATAAAGAGTACAACATAACATCGACCACACCCCCCTTCATTATTTAAGAGTCCATTCATTATCTTCGTTAATTTTGGTTTCATCAATTTCCACAGAGGCAAAATCATTCCCACCCCGCATGATACACATAAAGGAGAGACGAAGGAGAAAATCACTACATTATTGATCAAGGACTGTGGTTTTTCTCCACGTTCTAAGAATAAGGGATGCACGATTTTCAAGGGAGGGACGTCGGGAACTCCATGGATGAGAAGAGGACTCGAGCACAGGCGCACCACGGAGAGGGAGAAGAGTAGGCCAAAAGGAAGAAGAGAAGAAGAACTTACTCCGCGATATAAATATATAGAACCCCGTTGTTATGGGATATGGGGATTTTGAATGCCTGGGAAGTCGGATCGTGGTTTACTACGTGGTTCGGCAGTTACGCACGGAGATATTAAGTTGTTATTAAATATCTTCTGTAGGGGAGGATTATCGATATTTTTAGGAATTAATTGTGGGCTTTAAATGGGCTTGAAAGGGAAAAGAATTAATTTAAATAAAAAAAGATGTTGTGGGAGAAGGACTGCAAAAGAAACAGAGCAGACACAGTGCCACCGTCAAGGTGTAACCCTCATAGTGGCACCGACATGGTGTCACCCTCACGGTGCCACCGTCACGATGTCACCCTCATGGGGCCACCTCCACGGTGCCGCCGTGACCGGAACCACTGCCACAGTGCCATAGTTTTGGTGGAGCCTTACATTTGGAAATGTAATGGGCCAGGAGGGTATGGGCCATTACATTAAATACTGCAGAAACCATTCTCGTCCTCGAGAATCAAAACCCACAAAAAAAAAAGAGGGGGGTCCGAACAACCATCCCGGAAGATACCTCTCAGGAGTGAACCTCTCCGACACAGGAACACCTTATCCCCAGAACAAACACAAATTCCCAACCGCTCATTTCCTCATGAAACCACACAAAACAAGGCCTAAACCACCCAGTCTAGTGGGAGAGGGGTCTCCCTTCCTCCATGTTAAGATACTATCCGCTATGGGAAGCACTGACTCACCCGCACAGGTTTAGGCACATCCACATTAATACATCTTAACTAGGGATCAGGTCCTCCCCTCCCCATTATTTAGTACACTTCATACACACATCCACAGAAAGGAACTGGACATCCATATTCAACAAGGTAAATCATTACACAGTAAACAAGTACTAACCAAACAGGATAAATCTCAAAACAGCTTAGGGTTTTGGGCACGCATCTGTGCTTCCCTCTCCCAGGTAATCTCTTTAATCCCACCATGTCTCCATAACACACGACCCAAGGGAATGGTTCACCCACGAAGAACCTTCTCTTTAGGACCCTAGATAATCACTAGTCTCTCCACGAAGGTTGCATCGTCTTTGATATCTAGCTATCCCCAGTTGAGGACTTGAGAAACGTTGTGAAGATATCGTCGAAACTGGGACACATGGATTACATAGTGTATTCTCAATAGCGGCGGTGGTAGCGCTAGCTGAAAAGCCACATAACCGACCCGTCGCAAAACTTCGAAGGGTCCGATGAACCTGGGAGAAAGCTTAATTCCACTGTCGAACCTCCACTATCCACGCCGAAGGGAGACGTTCACGAACACATGGTCTCCAACATCAAACTACAAGGGCCTCCTATTGCTATCGGCATAAGAATTCAGCCGGTCCTAGGCCGCCTTCATACTCTCTCGTATAAGCTGAAACTTCTCTGTCATGCTCTGCACCACCTCTGGGCCAAGAACACCTGATTCCACAACCTCAGTCCAGCACACGGGTGAGAGAAATGGCCTTCCGTACAGGGCTTCAAACGGGGCCATGCCAATGGTAGAGTGGTAGATATTGTTATAGGCAAACTCTACTAGAGGCAAGTGTAGAACCCATGATCCTCCGATGTCCAGGACGCATGCTCGCATCATATCCTCCATGGTCTGGATGGTGCGCTCTATCTGCCCATCTCTCTGGGGATGGAAAAAAGTGCTAAGGCGCAGTTGGGTGCCAAAAGCATGCTGCAAACCCCTTCAGACTCATGAGGTAAATCATGCTTCCCTATGAGAGACTATGGACCTTTGAAACCCATGCAACTTCACCATATCATCCACATACCTCTGTGATAAGGTATACGCGGCGCCTGACTCCCTGATCGCCAGATAGTGAGCCGATTTCGTCAATCGGTCCACCACTACCCAGATAGCATCGCAACCTCCTTGAACCTTGGGTTGCCCTGTGATGAATTCCATCGAGATGTCATCCCACTTCCACTCGATGATATCCAATGGTTGCAACATACTGCCTGGAACATGGTACTCACCCTTCACCTGCTGACACACTAGGCACTGAGCCACAAACTCAACCACCACCCGCTTTACCCCGGGCCACCAAAACTGGCCCCTCAGACCCTGGTATATCTTGGAAACTCCTAACTGTACTGCTAGGGGTGAGCTGTGGAACTTTTCGAGGTCCCTCTCACGCATTGTCTCTGGAACGAACATTCTCCCCAAGAATAGCATCTGGTTCTGAACATCCTCTGTCCATCCTTCTAGGGCCTCACCTTGGCTAACCCGGACACGCATCACATCACTCTCTGGGTCTGCCCACTGAGACTAATCAACCTGACATAACAGAGAAGATTATACTATCATTTTATGTAGGAAACCTCTACCACTATCCATCCTCACATCTAGGTTCATGGCAGCCAACCCCTCCATCACCTTCCATGTGTCTGCCGACTCTCCAACAACATCCTTCTGCGACCTCCTGCTCAATGAATCGTCCACTACATTCACATATCTTGAAGTGTAGAAAATCCAAAAGTCATAATACTAGAGGAACTCCATCCACCTCCACTTTCGTAAGTTTAGGTCCCGTTGGGAGAAGATATACCCCATGATTTTGTGGTCCGTGAAGACCAAAAAGCGTTCTCCGATGAGGTATATCTGCCACAACTTTAGTGTGAAAATTACCGCTGCAAGATCCAGATTGTTGGTGGAATAATTAAGCTCAATAGGGCATAGCTGCCTAGACCCATAAGAGATCACCCCTTGTCGCTGCATCAACACAAATCTGACGCCTATCCCTGAAGCATCACATAACACCTCATACGACGCCCCTTCTTCTAGTAGACTCAGAACTAGGGCACTAACCAAATTCTCCTTCAGATAGCTGAAGGCTGCCTCGCACTGCTCACTCCACACGAAAACCTGGTCCTTCTTGGTCAAGGCTGTCATAGGGGCTGCAACTCAGGAGAATTTGGGAACGAACCTCCGATAGTAACCTGCCAGCCTGAGGAAACTACGAACCTCTGCGATGTTCTTGAGTGCTACCCAAGAAACAACCACCTCAACAATTGATGGTCCCACTGCTACCCCCTGCTCAGACACTACCTGCCCAAGGAAGTGCAGTTCTCACATCTAGAACATGCACTTCGACAACTTCAAATAGAGTTGGTGATGTCCGAGGACCTCCAAATCTGTCCTCAGGTGCTCCGTGTGGTCCTCCTCCGATCTTGAATAGATCATAATGTCGTCGATGAACAAGACTACGAATCGATCCAGATACGCCCGGAAGACAGAGTTCATAAGCCCCATGAACACAACCAGAGCGTTCGTAATGCCGAAAGGCATGACTACAAACTCAAAGTTCCCAAGTAGTGCAGAATATTGTTCTAAAAATTTCATAAACTTATTATTTATTTCCATTTCCCAAAACACCCCAGAAAGACGAGAACACAAGTCATTGTGATGCATGTTCCTTTCCTCGGGTACCCACACTGCAATCAGCGTGGCCTCAGTAGGTAGTTCGGTAGGTCTAGAGTCCTTGCATCGGATCACGGGGGGCCCTAAAATCCCATGTCCTAACCGGTCTTCCCTGGCCTAGTTCACGTACCAAGGTCACCCAACATTGTTTCCCTACCATCCCATGCAATCCTCACTGTTCTGAACTCCAGACTACATCCTATCTCTTAAACCTTGCCTCTAATACCATTGTGTCACGACCCGCCTTCACCAAAAGGAGGGAAGGGTCGGCAGATTGCCAGACCCTTCCTTCTTTATGTTGAAGGAGAGATAATGACCCCGAAACCCGCCTTCAATAGGTCCCGGAGTGGCGACTAGCACGAAGGGTATAGAATCACACACTAAATGGAAGGAATTATCCTTTTTTCTTTTAATAGGATCAGATATAAGATAGTAAATCCCACAACACCAAAACTGAAAGTGGAAGTACGACTGAAAATAAACCATTCCCACGTGCACGTTCAAAGGTAAAAGATACAAGTCACACAACTCCAAAGGTGGAAAGATACCATGAAATGGAAAACAACAATAG
Source organism: Viscum album (assembly GCA_963277665.1). Classification (NCBI taxonomy): domain Eukaryota; kingdom Viridiplantae; phylum Streptophyta; class Magnoliopsida; order Santalales; family Viscaceae; genus Viscum; species Viscum album. The sequence goes on from OY728127.1 coordinate 281,563,509, forward strand.
CAACATCCCCAAAGGTCCAAGCTAATAAGGCCCCGCATGATCTCTGAAGTCCTCCGGGAAACCTGAATGCAGTTTTATATATTTATGGTGAGCATACAAGTATACCCAGGAGGGAAAACAAAAGACTCTCGTGCACAAGTGAGGATACATTCTAATGTCCCGTGGAAAAAGAGATAACCAAACACCCAACCAGGAAAAAGCTATCCACCCAACTTCACCAAGGCATGCTCCCTAAATAACGCATGTCAAGTAACATATAGTAATAGCACATCGATATTTGGGAACCCCACGCCACTTTCCCACTGGTTATTGAAGACATCCTACGCATTAAACGAATCCCGCAATTCTGTCACCATAGTCTCACTGCCACACCCGCCCGCACACACCTGGGACATAACCTCACCGCAGTCCCCCTACCAAACCTTCCCCGCAGACACCTGGGCCACAACCACCTCACGTAACCATGCCCACAATCACCTAGGCCAGAACAACCACTACCACGCCCGAATACACCTGGGCCAGAAAGCTACCGTCCCACCCGAAGACACCTGGGCCAGAAAGCTACCGTCCCACCCGAAGACACCTGGGCCTCATCCCGAAGATATTTGGGAAACAATCCTCCCGTAAACACATGTGCCAACCACCAAAACTACCCCGTTCAGATATTCTTGGTATAATAATGGACCTCAGGCCATCACAGCCTTCTCGAAGTGTCTTGGGATATCCGGGAAAGGGAGAAGAAAAGGAGCTAATAACTATCCACTCATAGAAGTGTTGGGAAAAACACCCTCCCCCATGAAATTGGGGTTTTTGGCACTAAGTGCTCAACATGGGCGGGGCGCGAATAGGAAACGTAAGAACTACATATATATGTATATGTAAAAAACACTCAACCCAACCCAGGGTTTCCAAAGCCAATCCAAGAACAAGCACACTTGTCCCTATTCATAAGAAGCACACTGCTCACAACCGAGTCACAACTCATCCCAGAACCATTCCCCATTTAAGATATTATTGCTCCAATGTTCATGTAATATCATTTTAATAAAGTTATGCATTACTGGGAAACTAACAGCATAAGCACAAACCAAGGGATAAAGTTACATCCAACAGAAATTTAAGCATTCACACCCAGTTCTCTTGCAAAGTTGCAACAACAAAGGGATAAGGGAGATCCCTAAAAGTACTAGAACTAAGGAAAACCCCAAGATACATCCCCATGTTATGAAAATCCAAGATCCAATGGTTTCTCAACAATAAATGATCCCACCCCAATTCGTGATATAAGAAGAGTAATCACACAGCCTCAAATTCACAACCAGCGAAAGTATAACAACCGGGGATCCCACCCCAATTCGTGATGTAAGAAGCGTAACCACACAACCCCGAAGTACAACAACATGGGATCTCATCCCCACTCGTATCACCACCACAAACTGCTGATGAAGGAAACAACCAAACCACTACCACCAAAACAAGGCAGGCCAGTGAATGTATTTTCATATTTAAAAGATTTAACACACTCCATGGTATCAATTCCACTGTGCTTTAAACGAGGTTATCATAGAAAATGGTTGATCCTGCTGCTTTAAATTTATTTAACCGAGTATACATAATTAACCAATTCCATGTTATGGTTATTTGAACATCCAGGAGCACCGAGTTTCATTAGTGCACAGAGAAAGACCACCAACGGCCATGATTTTCAGTGAGCATAGGCTCGTACAATTCACAACACATAACAACATAAAGAGTACAAGAGAACATCGATCACACCCCCTTATTTATTTAAAAGTTCGTTCATTATTTTCATTAATTTTGGTTTCATCAATTTCTACAGAGGAAAAAGCATGCCAACCCTGCATGATACACAGAAAGGAGAGACGAAAGAGGAAATCCCTACTTGATTGATCAAGGACCGACATTTTTCTCTACGTTCCAAGAATATGGGATGCACAATTTACCGGGGAGGGATGTCGGGAACTCCAAGGACGAGCAGCCGACTCAAGAATAGTCGCACCAGGGAGAAGGAGAGGTGTTGGCCAAAAAGGATGAATAGAAGAAGAACATCCTCCGCTTTATATATAGATAAAACCCCGTTGTTACGGGATATGGGGATTTTGAACGCCTGGGAATTCGGATCACGGGTTCCCATGTGGTTCGGTAGTTACGTACGAAGATATTAACTTATTATTAAATATCCCCCATTGGGGAGGTTTCTTGGGATATTTAGAAATTTAATATGGGCTTTAAATGGGGTTGAAAGGGAAAAATAATTAATTTATGTCAAAAAAAGACATTGCGGGAGTGGGACTGGAAAAGAAACAGATCGGACACGGTGCCACCGGCACGTTTTCACCCTCATGGTGTCCCCGTCATGGTGTCACCCTCACGGTGCCAATATTTTGGGGGAGCCTTACTTTTGGAAAAGTAATGGGAAGGAGGGTCTGGACCATTACATTTATTACACTTGAATTTCCATCTAAGTAAATTATTTTGTTATTTTCTAATAAACTCTTCAATTTTCTTCTACTATGGTTATCTGTGACCCTTTTAATGTATTAATACCAATATTACACCAATTGTTACTCAAAACTTTTTAGAAACTATTTTCAAGAAAACATTTTTTCATTTCCCCCATAAGTTAGAAAACCTATTTTATTTTAAAAACAATGTTTTATTAAAAAATTTATAAATTTCTTAAACCATTTCAAAAAGATTCAGTAATGAATTTTTTACACTTTTTTATTTTACACATGTTTTCAAACGAATCTTCTTATCACCTTTTGAATAATGAAATTTTCTTGCCTTCTACTTTGAAAAAGAAATCTTCTTATTACCTAAAAAACACAAGTATGGATTTACCTAAATCATTTAATTGAAGCTTACTTTTAATGTTTTAAAGGAATATTTTAATGAATTGTTTTTAAAAGGACATATTAAAAGAAATGGATTTTGAAAATGTTTTCCAAAAATAAAAAGGATATTTTACTAGAGAATTTTTCAAGATAAATTTTATATTATATCTATTAATTAATGAGGAAAAACAATTACTTTTACTCCACATGGGATATATTTCGTTGATAATATTATTATTATTCATTTGCATGGATTATTATTGATTTTTTCCCAATGATAGTATTAAAATTCACACTCTTGATTTATTTTAGTTTTCATTAAATATTAAATTTCGTATGATCATTAAACATTTAATTTCCCATAATTATCTATATCATTTATCATGGATACTACTATTTCATAAACTATATACCATTTTCAATATGGTGTCTACATTGATAGTTATTTGATTATTTATGGAAATATTGATATATATGTACTATTTACTCAACAAAAATACTTGATAAGGATGTTATTTATTTTTTATATTTTATATGAGGAATTATTTTGACTAGAAATGAGGCATGGGGACTAGAATTTATAAATCCCCTCAATGAATAGATAGGTTCTCATGAGATAAATTATTTTCATAGAATAAATTGCTTTCTACATATAGTTTTAAACTATCATGTGAAAAGGTCTTGATATTATAGATTTTCATGTGCCTCAGACATGAAATCCAATAATTATGAATTTCCCTCATTTTGATTTAGTTACTATTTATCCTAATGATTTTGCGTCAAAAAACTTGTGGATTAATTTCATTATTAGTTAATTGATTAAATGGAATGTGTTTCAATTTCTTACCTTTCCATATTGATTTTACCTTGTCTAGTTATTTGAATATAATTTGATTCCGTTTATTACCTTTCCATATTTTTTATTCATTAATTTATTGATTACATGACATAAGGCTTTAGTTATTACATTTCCATATTGATTATACCAATTGATTCATTATTCATTCACCTATAATTTTACCATACTATACATTTAATCTATCCATTATTATGATTCCCTTCCCAAATATTCCATGAAGTGTACTGTGTATTTTATTCAAGGATACATTATATGGAATTACTTTATTGTCCTCAAAAAAATAAAAATATTTTGTAATTTTTGTAATAATTTTTGTAGAAGACTCGGGTATGAAACTAGTTTACCAATACTACTAAACTCTTTAGTACTTTGGGATTTGATTATTTATAATCATTCCAATTTAATGATATTAGAAACCAACTCCAATAGGATTGGGGTTGGGACCCTACATTAATTTTAATATTAGTTCATATAATGCATAAAAACCATTTTTGAAAAAGGGAATCATTATCATTAAAAATTATGATTATGATAAAATTATCAATGTTGATAATTTATATGAAAATAATTAGTTCTTTATTATATAAAAATATATTTAGGTTTCTCTCAAATAAATTAGGATTTTAATTTCACTTTTTCAATATTTAATTTAATGAAAATATGAAAAATTGTGTTTATTTTAATAAAATATTACATGAGTTCCAGAATATTAAATAATTTTTTAAATAAAAATATTATTTTAAGTATATAATTTTACATACTAAATAAATATTTTATTATGAAAATTTTCATAAATTTTATGTGATTCTTATATTATAAAGGTTCAATGAATGTAAGAGCATTCGTGAAAAAAAATATTTTTTACTATTCACTAAAAAGTAAACATTTATAGAAAAATATCAAAAAGTAATCCTAAGATGTTTTTTATATTATAAATTAAAAAAAATACTTTAATTTCACTAAATTATAATTCTATAATTTATGAAAATAAATTTTAAATAAAAACATAAAAATATAGTGAAAATTGTTTTCATAGGAAGATACATGATTAACATTTTAACTTTTATTATTATCATTTACTCTAAATTACAAATTTTTAAATATATTAATCAGTTGAAAAATATTTTTTAATTATTAAACCATAATATAATTGGATAATTGTAAAAAAATATTGCACATAAAAATCCAATTATAGTAAAATACATTTTTGAAATAAAAAAGAATTTATTCCTTCTAATCCCTCGATATTAATATATTTCATTCAATTTTATAAATACATCACATAATAAATTAATAATGATCATATTATTGATAATATTTAATATATATATATATATGTGTGTGTAAAATGTTTTGATATTATTTTTTTCATTTTACTATTTATTATTCGTGAGTAACATTATTTTAAATTTACAACTAACCAAACAAATCTTCATTATTAGAATTAGAAACATGTATAACGAATAACCTTATTTACAATGACCATATTTCTAACAACAATATTTATAATTTCTATTTTTCATTCCAATGTATAGCCTTACTAAACCCATTCATTTAATATACCGTACATAAGTCACAAATCCCATTCCCATAGTTTTAATTTTAGATCTCAAAATATGATTTGTCCTTTCATGATATTATTAATCATAATAGTTTATGTCATCTTAATGATGATTAAAATAGGAAATGGTATTTCATGTGAGTTTTTAATATTAAAGATGAATTTTTTTCTATATATTATCCCTTATTAATGTTTTGAATTCTAATGGGTGAAATATTCCATGGTAAATAATACATAGTCAAAGTTTATTTTTTCATATTTTACTATGAAAATTTAATGTTTTTTATTATAATTTATATATTTAGTAAATTATTATATAATCAATTTATATTTCATCATTAAAATAAAAAATCATTTTTTAATTATTGGAATATATTTTACATAAGGAATATTCAATAAACCCTTGGTTTTTTTAAAAACAGGTATATGCTCTATCAAATTATTTGTATAAATCTCCACCAAAACCATCTCCTCTTACCTGTTTCATACTAACCCATGGAATAAAATAAATCCATAAACCACTGATATTCCTATGAATTTTATGGAAAATGTTCTCTCAGTGGGGAATTCATCAGTCCCCACCATGAAAGGGAATTTTTGGTCATTTCCATTTGAGGAAATCTTATCTTTGATACACTCCACCATCGAGTACATAAAATATATTTCATAAAAACACTAGATAATTTTTAAGGTAAAATTATATTCCTTACCCATGTTAGTTTCTATGACACCACTTACCCACAAGGTATTTGATCCCATTTCACTATTTTAGGGTACTAGGTAAAATGGTACTTCCTCGTCAACTTTTTACCCAACACTCATAAGAATTAAAATTCCATTGTAGGTTCCAAAAAACTATCGAATAATTATAATGGGTCCTTACCAATATTTCTTTTTATCATTATCAATGATCAATATGAAATATATATATATATATAACATTTAACACCATGATCAAAGAAATTGAATCAATGAAAATAAACAGGGGATATAACACCAGAACCAAATGTAGGACCATCAAATATTAATTATAGTTAATTTAATAAATTACATAATTACCGTAAAAGAATTATTTAATTTTTGTTGGATTTGAAAATAGATTTATGTTGCATGATCATTGTGTTGTAGGAATCAAGAGATGATACAATCTGTCAGATATGCACACATGTCCCTAAAATCTTTTAACATCACCATAGAAATATCTAGGTTCTAGAACAAGAGATCATATCTCTTGATTATATTGATATTGTCTATCTCAAGACTAAATTTGAAATTATTCTCCGTGATCTCTCTAGACATTGGAATGATAGGTGAAGGAAGATCGCTCACTATTATTTGGAGAGTTCATGGAGAGGGGGATCTCTAGGGCTTGAGAGGATTATCTGTAGCTTTCATTGTGCAGAACAAAAAATTAATTTGTCTAAAAGGAAAAATAATATAATTGTGTTTAAATACCGCTAGAGTTTAGAAATAAATATTTGCAGAAGTGACATTTAATATTTATATAATCCATTGTAGAACCCCATTTCTAATATAATTATATTATTATTATTTCCTTGACATGCACTTCACTTGTGAATTTAATATAATATTATTTATTCAAACAATACCCAACACAAATTATTTTTCACTAAACCTAAAAACTCAATATTCAATTACTACACAATATTTATTAGGCCTTGAATAATGACTATTTATTTTATAGATAAATATCAATACATAATATGAAATAAAAATAAAAATATTATATTCACTGAATTGTAAGTAAATTTTTATTAATAATTATTCACACTTTAAATTATATTGAAAAACTCATGACAGAATATATGAGATCAATAAAACATATGTAATTATTAAACCTCATTCAGGATTAATATTTATTCAACTTGTTAAATAATATATAATAATATATACTATTTAACTAAGAATTTGGATACACCTAATGTGTGACCCTCTAGGCCGCTTTGCTTGTGGTATTAGGCAAAGCAGCCTAATGTGAAATAATAGAATCTAGAAACATTCCAAGGAACCATGGGGAATGTATTTAATTCCACAATGACAAAATACCTCATATAGATTCTTACTATGTAATATCATATCTACATCAAGATATCTCTAACCAAGCATGTTTCATGTTGGAGCCATCATCCTTTCTGCATGATGTATCTTTCTTTTACTTTCCAGAAATCAATCTTACCTATAGAACACTATGGGCATGGATATATTTAGAAAATACTATTTACATCAAATGCTCTGAGATATCAACTTCTGTAAAATAACAGAAGGGAAACATATTTGCACACATTATTCAGAAGTGCAATATTACTCATTACACACACAACATATCATATCTCACTGTGAACATATGTCATCATAGTTTTCATAAAAACATAAATTTACGAAATATATAATATATATTAATAAAAATATTAAATTTTAAGGATCAATACACACATTTATATATAGTAACATCCAATAAAACATATAAATGTTGATTTCTTACTAGTGAGTCTCTTTCTGATAATATACTACGTTGGATATTTCCCAGTGTGTATCTCACGAAATGGTGTATCAAGGTTCTATTAATCTCCATTAATGATATCCTATATCATTTATTTCCCTCAAATGATATTATCTATCTATAGAAAATATATTTAATAATTGTTTCATAACACTTCTTGGTTTTCATCATAGCGGGGAACTGCTTTGACCTTTTTGTGCGACAACTACTCTTCGGACATTATCACATACTATGTTATGCATAAGAATAGTCATGATGTTATAATGTATTTATTAGTATTAAATATTATGAATATAGGTTATCATAAAGTATAAAGAAGTTTGTTCTAGGTAACCAACTCCAGCAGGCTCCCACTTGCACTGTTGCCAACTACTAACATCCTTTATTCTGATTTCTAACATATGATACTCATTCTCCTACCAGTATATGAAATTTTTAGGGGGTCCTCCACATTCCCTTCCATTGGTAATCTACTTACTACAAAATCACCCCTTTGATAAAAATCTATCATGGGGTAATACATCTAGAGTATATTATTTTTCAGTTTGTGTGACCACAACACTTTTGCAATAGCCACCATTTTAGTACTATAACAATATAATGTGATAGGTTCTTTAAATATTGGTACAACATCAATATCCTATTCAATTCCTTACATCCCAATGGATTCAATGGATGCATAATAAGATATTTTATTCTCAAACTCTACTAAAAAATCATTGAAAATTAGTTACATTGAAATCTATCATCTCAAAGATCATTCAGTGAGACAGAAAACATATCCTAATTACAACATAATATCACTCCAATCTATTTAAGAACTAGTATCTATATAAACCTTGATGAAATGATTTTGTCTCATCAAAAAACTATGAATAGATCCATAATTATTCTTATATAATAAATGATAGCCTTAACATCAGACAAATGTTGTTGTCTTAGATCAACATAATATCTAATTACATTGCATAATGAATAAGTAACATCATATTTTGTAAAAAATGTCATACATGATTGATAATATTGCTGAATAATATTGGATTTAATTATTCTCTCCATATCCTATTGTTTCTGAGGACTCATTTTCATTGAAATTAGTAATCCATTTGACACTAGAAACATTCCTCTAATGGATTGTTCCATACCAAATATTATTAGTATCTAGTCAATATATGTTAGTTGACATATTACAAGAAACCCATTAGTTATATCATGAATGATCTTGATCCCAAGAACATAGGCTACTTGACCTATGTTATTCCTGGAGAAACAATTGTTTTACTAGTACCTAACATACTGTAACACTGGAATGTCATTTGCAGTAAGTAATATGCCGTGAACAAATACTACTAGGATAATGACCACATTCACACTATACCTCTTGTAAAAACAAGGCCCACATTATTTCTTAATGTCATGTTCATGTTTTTATTTTTATATATATCTTTTTTATTGTTATCCTAGAGATTTATTGTGTGGTTCCCCTGCAAATTTTGATAAAAAAAACATATTTATTGGTCATCAAAGAAGGTAGATTTTGGCTTATACACAGTTAAGGGAATCCATGCACCTTTCCCAAGAAACCGTGCATTAAAATATTATTTTTGGATAATGACTACCACAAAATTAGCTCATATATTCTTAGACCATGCAGTCTAATTGTGTGGAATGCACCACATGGATAGTGAGGGGTGCATAGTAGTCGCACACTTTTGAAAACTATATAGGAAAATAATACAACTTGTTCAGGTCATTAATATTTTGAAAATTCCAATTTTGTCATCTCATGATTTAACCCTCAAAAACCCCATTCCACCTTATATGTGATTTTAATCCATTGGATCTCCCTCTAATTTTCCTTATACCTCTTAAACATCAATCATTGTTTTGAACATGGAACGTAAAGGGTTGTTCAAGTATGTGGTTTCTCTCTAGATTATTCCCTCTTTTAGCATTTCCCTCCCTCGTTCATAGGTTCTTATTTTGGAGTAGATGTTTATCCTATATATGGTTTTATTATATGATTTTGGGGAAGATATTGATTGTTGTTGATTGATATTTTACATATAGGGTCTTTTGGAGGATTGGTTTTGGGTTTTCACCAATTTCCTGTAACATTCATTTCTGAGGTAGGTGGTTCCATGCTCAAACATTTAAAGATTCTTTTGATATGTATGTCTGGATTTATAAAACTATTCTATGAATTTCATGGGTGGTGAGAAATATGTTTTGGAATGAGTTTGACAGGAATATATGATAAAATGTGATTTTAATGTAAAAGTGATATTATTTTTATGTTCTTCATTTTGGTGCCACTTGGAGGTGTTTTTTTGTTATGTAAATGTTTTGAGATGTGTATTCAAATGAACATAAGGTGGGAATGTGTTAAAATATTTTTTTATAAAAGTAAATGGATTACTTTGACATGTTGATTTTTGTTCACAATGAAATAAGATATTTTTATTTAGAAAATGATTTAAAGCACACCGGGAAGTGAATCTAGTTTATATGTGGATTTTGAAAGGGCCTGAGCCATAGAAATGGTTAAATATATTTTGTGATTTTTGTGTAATGTTTCAAAATTGTTTTGATGTATTTTTCATGTCATGGAAAATTTATTTTGATATGGATTGGATGAGTTCAAAATTCAATGTTGCTTTATTTATGGAAAATGGTGGTTTCCAAGTAGTTAGTGTGAAAGTAATGATTTCTTTGTGCACATATGTGTCAATGAATATGATTTTAAAACTGATGGTTTTTTGGTTACTATATTCTATAACAATGGGAATAATGGGTGTCTAGGTGGGTAAACTAGAAATAGTATACTAGTGATTTAGAAGCGGCAAGGCCCAAATTCACTAAACCAGATTTAATCTTGCAACACCAACTAAACATGTGATATGATCTGATAACACTAGGACCATAGAATGGTCTCTTCTAGAGGCTTGTAAATTATAACATATTGGAGTTTCCCTATTATTTTAACAGAACCGGTACCATGGTATTATCAAACCTAGTGGCTCATTCAGGAGATTGTTGTTGGTAGTTGAGTGGGAGGATAATGATAACTAATGTATGTGGTTCTTAGTGACTCGCTTGTTCTAGCTACCCTTTTGGATTTACCTGGGATGCTCTTGTGTGACGTTATAGATGTGTTATGGTTTCGACACTTTGTATATGGTTGAGCTATTTGTATTTTTGTTATTTATACTAGTTTCATTTGAATTATGGTGTATCATAAAAAATATTTCAGAAAAAGTTTAATTGAAATGTCCTTTAGAAATATTTCCATGTGCTTTCATATAAATGATCATATTGATTTATCATATGCTGTTTTTTCATGGAATATTTTTCTATTTTATGGAATCCTAATGCTATTTGGCTCCCAACCCACATATTCCATTTTTTATGTATACTTTTTATGTATGGCCTAGGTAAAGGAAATACATGTCTTGCTGGCGGTGCTTCCATTTTCTAGATACTTATAAATTTTTATGGTGTTTCTGGTGGAGGAAGGGGAGTGATGTAACTTCTGTTACACGAAGGATTTTATGTTGTTTATTGGTTCCCTTTAAATTATCTCACATTAGCATTTGGTTTAAATTGTAAAACATTGATTCTGAATTTTTTTTTAACATATTTGGTTATGGATATTGGTTATTTGATTCTTTACTTTTGTGGGTAGTTATTACTATATATTGGGATAAAATAATTCTAAAAATATGTTAATGATATCGAAGTACTAGTTACTAGCCCATATGTATCGGGGACACCCTTCGGGCCTTGTCTCAGGTTGGGTCTGGTGTCGGGTTAGATGTCATTCTTCTTGGTTCAGGATAGTTAATAAAACATTATTATTTTATAACATCAATGAATCGAATGTTCTATGACCTAGATGATTTCTTCAATTTATATATGGATCTATGAAACTTGAAAGAAATTGGCCTCAATTGGAGTCAAAAACCCATATGGTTTTTCATATAAAAAGATTCATGAACGTTCCCATTAAGGAATGAAGTTTTGACATCAATCTTCTAAATTTCATAGACATGGTAATCCACTATAGGAAGTATAAATTTGATTGATTTAAAATGGAAACTGGTGAAAATGATTCATCATAGTATGTTACTTCATGTTTTTTAAAACCATTATCCACTATTATTGAATTATAGGTATTTACTTTACCATCCATGTCTAGTTTTATATCTAATAACCATTTTCACCCTAATGGCTTGACACCAACTAGTGCATCAATGAAAACCCAAACTCGGTTCTCATACTTGTACTCCATTTCAGAATTGATGGATTCTTTACATATTGCATCTTATGAGCTCTCTACTACCTATTTATATGATTTAGGTTCATTATTGTATACCAATAATGGATCACCATATTCAGTGACTAGAAAACCAAGTCTCATTGGTTCTCTTACCTCTCTTGTGATCAGATGTAGTACTTGTGTTTCAGGAACTACTTCTTTCATGGGGACCTGGGGAGTCTGTTCCTATACCCACCATTATGTATATTGATCATAAATGTAATCAAAATCACTTACTCTCTCACTATATTTTTTGAGGATAGGTTCCCTCTCAAGAAATATGGCATGTCTTGTGACATTAAGATTCTTAGCTTAGAGGTTTTATAAGTAGTATACATTATTTACGTAGGATACCCAATAAATATAAATTTTCGTCCTTCGGGCGCTAGTTTTTTATAAGGATTTAACAATTTCCTTGAAACCCCATAAAGGTGTATACGGTAAAATAGGTTTCTTTCCACTCTATAACTCGAATATTGTTCTATATACCACATTAATTTGTACCTTATTTACTATGTACGTCATAGTTTGTAATGAATATCAACAAAAGAATAATAGAAGAACAACACGACTCATCATCTACCTTACTGTGTCTAACAAGGTATATTTCATCCTTTCACTAACACTATTCTATTATGGTTTGTAAGGTTTAGTGAGTTGAGATATAATCTCCAACACCCATAGAAAGTCGATATGCTCCTAGTTAAGATATTCACCACCTCAATCCTATCAAAGATTCTTTATCTTCATTCCATGTTTTATCTCTACGTATGTCTTGAATCACACAAATTTATTAAATTAATTTAACTAGTACCTCATCAAGTTGACATAACCATATCTACGAAAGTCATTAGTAAAATTTATAAAGAATGAATTCCCTATACTAGCTTCCATTGAAAATGTTCCACAAAAATCTGTGTGTACCAATCATATGAAATCAATATCTCTTTCACCCTATACACTGACTGGAGATTTAGTAATTTTTTAGGTAGAAAATCATGATATCTTTAAAGTGGTTTTAGCTCAAAAGTTTCTAAATAACCATATTGATTGTTAATTGTCAAATTCTTATAGTTTTCATGGATGAGATAAGGATTCCATAGGTTAGTGTTATATGAATAACATGAACATGAATCATTATCAATTTCCTATACATAAAGAACATTTCTTAAAATTTTACATACTACAAAATATGTTATTTTTATAAAATAATCATATTTTATTTAGAAACATGAAATTAAAACCATATACATCCCATGATGAATAAAAAATTAAATTATTGATAGTCATTAGTATATAATAAAAATAATTTAAATCAAAAATCATTTTCATTAGCAATGAATGGTGGTTGTCACCAATGGATATAGTAGACAACCTCACAAAATTGGTATCGCACATATCCACCGCTCCAATAGAAATATTTCATAATATACTAGGTTTTTACATTTGGATACTGATATGAGAACCAAAATCTATATCTAATAACAATGTGTAAATATTAAAATATTAGACTTGATAATGAATGAACTTTTAGCTTACCCATTCTTCTGGGTGAATTTATTCATCTAGTTGACCTTTTTTCAACATTTATTACATAGTACCTCATTTTCCTTGCCAATCCTTTGGGTCTTCCTGTTTTTGAAGGACTATTCTTAGGATATTTATACATGTTTTGAGTCTCAGTACACATTGAATTTTTTATCCTTTTCTTATTCACAAAACCGTCACAGTGTTTTTCATGACTCATGCATGTATCCATTTAGTGAACAAATGTAAGAAGTTATAAAATTACCTTATCATTATTTTCAATATTATACTAAATAATAAAACAATAAAAGGTATTTGGTAGTCATTAATGTTTTAGATTTTGTGCAAATCATCCAGTAATTTAATCCATATGATGTTGAAGTGTTCAATGTATCCAATTTTCATGAATACATGAGGCCAAGTTGGCATATAATCTTAATAATTAGTTTTTAAAAAATAATTTTAGTTCTCATATCTCTCATGTCTACTATTTCTTGATTGAGATCATAATGGTGAGACATCATGCACTACACATCCATGTCCTCATGTTGCTACAAAAGATCACCAGTCATGGAATATAGCATGAAATAATGAACATCTATTGAATCATTAAAAAATTTCTCATAGAGTTTTAAATATTCATTACTAGCCTTATAAATAGGCACATTATGAGTAGGTTCTCCCAGTAAAGAAAATTTCCTTTCATGGTGATGGTGAACATGTAATTGTCATTCACACTCCTGGAAATATTTTTCGGTGAGAAGGTTTTCCTTCTCAAGTACTGATCATAGTGATATGTTCACTGCCAATTTCATTTATCTGTATATAATTAAAAATATCATATATTTGTTACCTTATCTAATAAAATTTAGATAAATTAAAAAATATTTTATTTATTAATCTTCCACTATTTTATCGAAACCTAATACCACATACCATTGGCTTGAGAATATCATATTTCTTATACAATATAATGGAAATGATCCATATTTCCCTTCACATTACCCAAAATTAGGTTGGTCAAGAATCCTGAATGGTTTTAGTTAGGCATTCCAAATTTCAACTACATTAACTCATAGTTCCTTGATATATTGAGCAGACTCTCCAATCTAGAAATACTTAAATGGCATTTCCCCAACCTCTACCTTTATGTTATAGAAAGTCCTAATTTTGAAGGAATCCCTTAATGTGAACTAAGATAAGTCAAAAAAACATAATTTTATAATTCTATGATAATATAATGCACCCAAAATTTAGATGGTCAATCCCTTTTAACATAGATTAACTTTTAACTAAATATTGGATGGTTATACCGACCTAATATTTAATTGAGGGCTTTTATATTTTATGATTAAATTAGTAGTTATAATATTTATCACATTATTGAAATATTAAGTGCATTGACTTAAGTTATTAACCGTGTCTTAAATAATATTTATGCATATGAATTTTTTTTTCTTTACATGCATGCATTTGAGTTCATTATTTCATCTGATCATGACAAAACATCCATAAATAAATAACCATGAAACATGATAAAACTAAAAAAAATCAATAATTATGATCATGACCTATTATTAATGGTCAGTATAACTAGTAGTTGATAAAATAACTGTTTTCCTAGGGAAAAAACATCTTGAACCAATTAATGTTCATGTTATAGCTTTCCGCTAGTCCACCAGTGTATCTATCTTGGATTGGTTTCTCTTTGGTTTCAAACATGAATCTCCACCACCAGCTTGGGGTATCCATCCATTTCATTTGACATTAAACACATGAATTTATAGATTAAATCATTTACATAAAAAACCATGGGAACAAAATCCCTTACATACAAAGACGAGAGAAGACACTTATGCCAAAAATTTTATTTAATAATAAATTAAATGAGACCAATCACATACAAAGGTCTAGTCTATGCTCGTAATCAACCAAAACTGTGAAACTAATAATGATTTTAATAAAACTAGTAGTAAATCCTTCGTCACTATTATTTATGATATGTCAAAGTTGAATCAATTAATTACCTTCTATAAATAATAAATATTTTTTATCATAATTCTCATCTGGATTTTTGGATATCCTTCTCCATCATAATTTTTGACAAATTAAATTATTTTTTAAAATTAACTATCTATATAAATGTACCTTGGAGGTAAAATGGTGAATACCCATCTGAATCTACCCAGAATGCATTATACATGTATATAATTAACTATTGTGACATATGGCATACACGGCATATCACATACATTCATGATGGGTGCTATCAACTTAATGATTTCATTATTTGTTCGTCACATGTTATGCATCAGTTAACATAGAGTATTCACTATTATATGAATCCTACATGATATGTAAATCTTAACATGATGTAGAAATTAATTATTGATATATATAGACATATATATATTAAAACCTATCACATGGTGTGTCTTATGAATTTAATGACCACCTGAAAAAACATGTCAATATTCTTTATGATGTATGATAAATGAAGTTTTATTCTATGTATTTTGTTATAAGTGCATGATGGGCACAAGTGAGTTACACATCATGTATATATCTCACTACCTATTTGAAGCATGTTTTGAGGGACTCAGTGTGTAAACCACACCTTATGAAAAATAGAGTACATGGAATGTGGTCTCCAGGATAAAAGATCACCAGTTCGTTAGTCCATGTTTGAAATTACACGACCCATATTTGACTTAAAGGACAACCCGCCATGTACATGGGATACACCGTGTGTACTCTACGAGATTGTATGCCAGGATGGCCTGGTCAACATGTGATGTAATAAATTAAATGTAGTATGTGTACTCAATGAAAACGGTTTGATTTAATTTTGATTTAATTTCTGGTGCACTGAACACTAGTACACAACATGTAAATCTGGTTACATGGAATGTACTCATGTGTTATCCATCCAGAATCCCCAGTTGTTCTAGATGAGATCTTGGATTTGATTTATTTCATAAAAATAATTGATTTAATTAGATCTATGAGAAATGAAAGTTGAAGAGAAAAATCTATCACATCATATTAATGAAAAATTTAACACTAATTGAAAAATAAATCACAAATACGTAAATAAATCAATAATATATAAATAATTTTAAATAATGATGTGACTACTTGAATACCACTTGTAGGTTCTGGGCGCATCATATGAATGTGATAGGTCTTAACCAACTATTATCTTTTTAAAGAGTGATTATAAATCTAATATTTACATTATGATGAACATCATTATCCAAAGAATTGTATCAATGAAAATAAACAAGGGATGGAACTAGAGAACCAAGAACATGATCATCACTTACTATTATTAATAAATTTAACCAATTAAAAAAATTACATTTCATATATTACTTTTGGTAATGAATATGAAAATATATATGTGTTGTATATATTTTTCATTGTAGAAATTCAGATAAAATTCCCTCTTGTGGTGGTCTAAAAATGTTACATAAATCTATGAAGGTCTCCATAAGAATCTCCGAGTTCTAGAATAGTAGATCCTATCGCTTGTTTCATTCTCATTTGATCACCTCGATAATATCTAACAAATCATTCTCATTAATCATTTAATACTTATGAATATAAGGTGGAGGATGATTTCTCTCTTTCCTGGGAGAATTCTTCCAGAGGAAGATCTCTAGGGATTGAGAGGATTATCTTCAGATGTTGTTGTGCACAAAACAAAATGAAATGAGTTACTTGGAAAAATAATATAATTAGGCTAAAATTAGATTAGAGTTTAGAAAAAAAAATTCAGAGTTTCCCTATAATATTAATTTAATACTTCATAGAAACCCGTGTATAAAATAATTATAGTACAATTATTCCTTCAACATGCGTTTAATGAGCGAATTAAAATAAATATTATTCAATAAAATAATATTCACTATTTATTATTTCTCGCCATACCAAAGAACTTTTTCTTCCATTACTCCACAATATTTATTAAGCCTTTAATAATGAATTTTTATTTAATAAATAAATAATAATTCCTTATCCATCAGTAAATAAATAAATATTATATTAAATATATAGAAAATAAATAATTATTTAATATTCTGCTCACAATATATTCTCTTGAATAAATACTAATAGAATATATGTTATTTATATAATTTGGATAATTATTAAACTGTGGGTGGGAATAAAATTTATTCTACTTGTTATATAATAAATAATAATATGTATTTTCTTAAAGAGATTCTAGATAATCTTACTGTGTAACCTTCTAGTCGTCTTTCATAATGGAATTTGGGGAAGCAACTGAATGTCCTAGGTTAGTATCTTAAAACACAACAAGGAACCACTAGAAAATGTACATAATGATGAAATGATATAAATCTTTATTCGGATGCTTCATGTGTAATACAATCCCTTTATCATGATATCTCTAATCAAGCATGTTTCATGCTGGTGCTATCAACCTATGTGATTGATGTATCTTTATTTTACTTTCCTCAAGTCAAACTAGACTATATGACACCATGTTCATTGATTTATTTAGGCTATATCATTTAAGTCATATGAATTGATATATTTTTATTAAATAACACAAAGGAAAATTACTTTATCTCATTATTGATTAATGTAATATTACTTGTGTACACTTAATGTATCCTATGTCACCGCGACCGTATATCCTTACAGTTTTCTTCAAGACATTAATGTTCATGACATATAATGTACATTAATAATAATCTTAAACTAAAAGGATCAATAAACATTAGAAAATATAGGAAAATCCAAGGACTCATATTAATGTGAACATCAAACTACCAGGCCTCATTCTCATAATACCTTACACTAGATAATACTAATGGAAAATGCCATGACATGTTGTCTTGAAGCATTATGAGTCTCTAAACCGGATATGCTATATTATTTATGTCCATTAATTGATATTATTCCACTATAAAACATATATTTTAGAATATTTTCACAACACTTCAGGGGGTTTATATTAGTAAGGAGCATATATAACCTTTTCGTGTGACAAATACTCTAAGGATATTATCACAAACAATGTTATGTATAAGAACAATCATGATGTAATATGGTTTTCATTAATATTAAATAATATCAATATAAGTTATCATAATGTACATATAAGTTGGTTCATGGAAACCAACTCCAACATCCATATCCTAATATCCAACTAATTCTCATCCACAATTAAAGGCAGTGTAGTTGTGGAAACATCACTCATTCTTGAAGGATAATGACGAGAACATAATGAATAGAACTAAACTACTTGAACTTATTTACAACACCTAGTTGGTCATTGAGTGGCCCAATCCACTAATATTAGAGGTGGGTGGTTCTAAATTCTTATATGACCATACATTATTGGCTCTAGAATATAGGATAACACCCACTAATCTAGTTTGATAAAAAAATATAAACATATTGAGAAAACCTATTCCTACCTCACATAGTAAGAGTTTACATGGGATGGGAATTCCCAAAATGGTCTTTTAGACATAAAAAATGATTAATATACTCTACTGGGGAAGTGGAATACATACTCCACACCATCTAGAAATCCCAATGGGACCATCTCATGATGATGCCTAATCGCATGTGACCACTAAGTGGACGTCACCATCATTGGCACCTCTCACCCATTTAATGATTTTGGGACCACTTTCTAATGAACTAAATATTTATAAATGAAAATGCTTTTTTAAATGTGTAAAATTCTTATTAAGAAATAAATTTATAGAAAAAACATGTAGTACTTTGGTTTTGGAACATTATAAGTTATATCATTACCGATTTAGAATACAATGAAACATCATAAATGTTGATAACATAGACATTATATAATTATCATATAATCAGTATGAATACATGGTTATGATAAATATAATTGACACAGAAAATAGAAGAAATGGATTAAACCAGTAAGACAGTATCCTATGAATCCCATTCATTAGAGTTTTTGAGGGAGATATCATCATCAAGATATTCCATTGACCAAATCCATGACATGATTCAACAACTAAATATTGATAGAAACTATTTACTAGTGAAGTTCAATCTCATCAAGATGATGAACCAAACATTGTTCATCGAACAACCCTATAAAAAATCTCACCATCGTACACCTTACCATTAGGGAATTCACTGGTATAATATAGGGATATATATCTAGGCCCCAAAATATTTAATTTTTATATTATTATTATATAATGTTTAAATTTATATTTTATTAATTTATATGGGTTAAATATTTTTTTTGATAAAAATTGTATTTTTATATCACAAAACACAAATTGATTTGTTGGAAATATAAATTTTCAATCAAAATTATTTTTTCTGATGAATAAAATATTTCATGAAATAAATGAAATTTAAATAAAATTTTATTGTTATCTATAAATGAAAATTTATTATTTCAAATTAAAATTGAATTCTTATTAGGTTATGAAAATTTTTCTAGTAAAAAATAAATATTTTTAAACAAAGGTGTGTTTTTTATTTTAAAATGAAAAAATTATCTTTAGAGGATTGTTTCGATAAAAAAAAATCATATTAAAAATAATAATATTTAAATTATCAAATGTTGAATTCTTTTATAACATGTTAAGATATTTTATTTTTTGGTCAAAAATTAAATACTATAAAATTATACATTATGTATTATGACATCAAAAGAAAATATAGTGATCTAATAAATACTATAAATATTATCCACTTGATTTTTTTCAAATTTAAACTAATGTGTTTTTGAAGTTATATGATTAATTTTATAAATCATTAATGATTCATCAAAAACCTATATTATATTTGAAGGTTATAAACTGAATTTTTTCTAAACATGAATCACTTCCAATAAAACAAGAGTACTATTTTAATGTTTTCAGATATTATTCTTATAAAATAATCAATTGCACTTTACTTTTGAAGAATCCATGGGAATAAAACATGTTATGGATTGTGGTTAGGATTAGTATATCATATAGATCCAAAACCCAATGATTATAAATTAATAATGAATTCTCCTCATTATTGCTATAAAAACTCACCCATCCTCTAATTCCTCTTTACTCAGAGACCTTGTAAAAGGAATTTACCCTACCATTACAACTATAAATCCATCACAATGTTCCCCCATACTTTTCGGAATCTTTTTCCGATATTTTAGAATCACCCTCTCAAGGAAGGTATCATATCCTTATAATGTCTGTTCATAAACCATATTTATATAATTCCATTGGATTTCCAATTGGTCATGTTAGTATACATATTCTAGACAACTTTATTAATATCCATAGAATTTTAAAATGTTGATAGAACACTTTTACTCTCTGAAATAACTTCCATGAATCTTTATGTACCTCCATTACATTGTCAAAATTATCCTATAAAGTTTTATTCCAAACACTTTTGTAGTGAATATAAATCCGTATTTACACTCAAGGGAATTCTCCTAGATGTACATATCATTCATTGATTCTATAATTATATGTATATAACCCAAAAACCACAATTTTGGGGTTTAATATGATGAAATATGTTCTTATGTAGTATGATCTATGTGGAACACTTATTCATGTACATGATATGAATGTAATGGGTGTTCATGTAATTATATAACACAAAAATACATTATATAATGTTTTCATCCCATGTTATTCCATTTAGGATCTATGAGATTCCATCACAATCAAACAATTTATAGATACATATTTCTGTACACATATTAAACACCATTTTAAATATGAATATCTATTAATTACATCCAACTGATCATGAGTCATACCATCATTGAAAGAGTAGATTTATAATACATCAAAGTGATACTGATAATAAAAATTATCTATTTTTCTTTCCATAATTAAATAATAAATCCTTTCAGTCTCCTACATCATCAAGGGGGTAACCTAGGGATAACATAGACCCTGTAAGTGATCGAAAAATCCTAGTAAGGGATAAACATGATTAGAAAACCTAGTGTGTGAGTCAAAACTATAACATGATATCAAAAACGAAAAGAGTCAATTGAACTCCATAGGATCCTAAAAAAGAGAAAATGGTATAATAAGATAATTTAATAATATAAAATATGGTATAATATTATAACATGAAATAAAATAATATTATAACATTAAAAAAACTAGAGTCTAGGTTAATAGTAAAAACAATATCACATAGTAGACAAAGTCCAATAATGGATTTGGTTTAATCCCTAATCGCATACATGATTCCTCATGAGACAAAATCATTACCCAATACAATAGATTTCTATTTGGGTCCAACCATAATTACAAGTTCATTATTTATGTGTTCCGCATAAATTAAATCATTGATAAGTCACAACATAATAATTTCAATTGGAATGAAAATGTGTTTCAAAATCATGCCTCATATCACAATAAAATGAAATTTTTCAATGAAGGAATATGAAAATGAAGAATATTTTACCCTAAAAAGGTTATTGATAATATTATAGATGTATATTTTAGAGAAATATATACCTAATTTTGAATAAATACATAACATAAAAGGTTTTCATCATTTATGAGAATTTATTTAACATATTACATTTAATATTTCTTGAGGAAAATACCGTTTTCACTTAGAAATAACTTCTTCAAAGTAAGAAAAATTGAAAAATATTATATAAAATAATATCGTAAAAAATAACCATGGAAAATTATAATTTAATCTTCAAATAATTTAATGTTCATTACATCAGGTAATTCCGCACATGTCATATAGGTAAAAGAACATTAATTCCACACTATTGTGAAAATGTTAAAAAGTAAATCACTCTGAAAACAACAAGAAGATAAACAGAAAACAATTTTATAAAAATTCAAACATGTGAAATATTTTAATTTATTAATTATTTGTAAAATGTTAAAAATATTATAGATAATTCCTTTAGAAAATATTGATTTAGAAGAAAATTGATTTTTAGAAGAAGAGTGAAATATAGACAGATTGTCGTAAATACATTTTCTCTATCATTTTATATACAAAAGAGAGGAAAAATGTAATATTAATATAAAATTTTATTAATAACAATATGAGAATAAAATTTATGTTTTTTTTATAAAATTTTCCAAAAAAGTTCCTTTAATGTAAATTCATGCATAAATAATCCCGATTAAAATGATATTATAACATAATCACCTACTGCATGGTGACTTTTTAATCATAACTCCCATGATTGATGTAAATGAATTATAATAGAAAATTTCATGAAGTATAATGTATTAATGTTATTATATTAAATGGTAAATTATATACTTCATTTAAAATAAATTTTTTGTATAAACGAACACGAGTCTCAAAGAAGGATGTCATGAGAGAAGACCCTTACCTTGAGTCCATAATTTGTTCTTTATGTATTTTATATCCAGTTTAATAGAATTGTATCAGATATTTTTTCCATAAATATATTTTACAACTATAATACCTTATATATATACCATTTAATTAATTTATTTTAATTACAAATTTAATTTGGTAATTAGTTATGTCATCGTCGGGTGTTTTGTGAATGTTATGTTCATTATTTAAAAATGGTGTTGGTGTCTTAATAGAGGACCAAGGGTTCATTATTATATAATCTCAAGAATAATAAAAATTACATAATCATTTTATTTACTTAAAATTATTTTAAATAACCATGAATTATGGTATAGAAAAATGAATTGTGTTACACTCATGGAAGTGGTAGACCATCCGTACACATGTGTAAGTGCTCCCATTTTTCAACAATCATGATGGAATGATGGTAAATATTATTTTATTTTCAAATAATGATAAAAAAATCCTAAATATTTTATTATATATTTAAATACACTTACAAATACCATCAATTTTATGTTGTAAAAAAATGAATCACATCGCTTTGCGCGGAAATAATCCTCCGTTTACAAAAACAATGATATCGTCTTTCCATTGATGGTAAGGTAATAAAGTATATGATAATTTAAATATATAGAATTATTAATATCTCTTGAATATAATTTATAAATATTAAATCAATCATCATTAATATATATTAGAGGAGATTTTTGAAAATGAATTACATCAGTTCCTGAGGGGGTAGCCCTCCGCACACACTAATTATGGTTTAATTTGCCATTTTATGAAAGAGGATATAGATTCATGTAATTACATAAACATAATAAAAAAATTATATCTGATATAATGATGTTCCTATAACAACATGATTTATTAATATTTTATGGAGGTGGAAGAAGAAATAAAAATAATATGTTCAATTACGAACGATACATGTTCTTCATACCACCACTTTAGGATTACACCTATAGCCTCCATAAATGGGACTTATGAAGTAAAAATAAGGGCTGTTAGAAATGTAGAGGGAATTAAAATGTTTTTTGGGTATGAGACTACCAAAACAAAAGGCTTTACAGATATAAATAGTATATGATATGGGATTCCATTGAATATGTGGTGGAGTGGACATTCTTGGATTTTTTAAATGAAAAAGTTATATCCATATTTTATAAATGACACGAGGATCCAAAATTGATCATTATAGAAAATTCAATGACATATGGTTGAACTATGATAATCTGATAAGAGTTAAGTAGGTTGTTAGGTAATTTTATCCCTTTTATTTTTAGTTTAACCCTGGTAAACCCATTTTAACCATAACCACAATAATTAATTTATCCAATTTTTAATATTCATTATAAATGAAATTATGATAAAATTTTTAAATAATATTAATTATATCGATTCCAAATAAGGATTCAATTTTTGAATATTCAACTAAAAAATGTTGTGGCATCTAATATAAAATTAAACCCATGAACATGATGAAAAATTACATTCCAATGAAATTGATTTAATAAGAACAATATATATATATATATTAAAATTCAACATGAAATTTAATTCAATGACATGAATTTGATTAATAATAATGTATTTAAAATACATCTAATTTAAAAAAAATTAAAATATAGAAATTTATTTATGATTTAAATTAAAAATAATTTTTAGTAAAAGATACCATTTTTCATTATTAATTAAAAATTAATTATTTTTAAAAAATACCAACAAAAATCTTTTTCTAAATTTTACATGTTAATTTGATAATTTTAGTAAAATATTTTATATTAATTGTTTTAAATTTGGAAAAAATATTATTATTTTTTAACAAAAAGCCATAATAATCAGTGTTGCAAAAAAGTTACTTTTTAAGCTTATAATGACTTTACCAATTTTGATGTACTGATTTACCAAAATATTTTCATTATTTTAAATAATAAATTTTCAAATTTTGGTTATCTTCATTCTAACCAATAAATTTCATAGCTATCCAATAATAGTCACATTAAAATAATAATGAACTTTTAATAGTATATTGTGGTTCATTTAAACTAATTTGTTTCATGTAGTATACTATATAGAACATATGTTTAATTTAAAATATCGAGGTTCTATATTAACCCATTAATTAAACAGTTCCCTCACAATGATAACTTGTTCTCAACAATCAAGGGTTTTACATTAAAAAATTCATTTCTGGAAACATGAAATCTTATAATGGGTTAATACAACGTTATATTAAAAAGTAGAGAAATGATATAATAGGGTAATAAAAAAACTAGTATTCCCAATAAGAGAAAATTAATGGGAATTAAAAATATGGATTTGGATGGAAGACCAATTTAAGAGATAACATTATATATTTTTTAAGAGTGTATAGACAACTCATTTTTTTGAAAGTAAATAAAATTTTTATTTCAAGAAAATTTTGCAAAAATTGAGGGACACTTTTACCACATTGATTATGAAAATAAAGAAATATATTTACTTGATATGTATAATTTCATCCTCTATTAATTTTCACCACATCCTTATATTTTTCTCTAAATATTGAGTAATAAAAATGAATTTTTCATTCATGAATCATTAAAATTAAACTCTAATGGATCACATCATTCGAAAAAATGATATCAATATATTAATATTACATGTATAAATTAAATAAATGGTTATCAGGTGGTATCATAATTCCCAAATCAAATACACCTTCATATTAAATCTCTAAATCCAATGTTCATGATAAATAATCCCATAAATAAATATCCCTACATCCCAGATAATGTCAACATTCAATGATTTTATTGTCTTTTTCCCAAATAATCCTTCATTTTAAATCACATGTTATAAATGAGGGTTAAAAATACATCATGTAAATTAAAAATTTCTCAAAATATCATTAATCACCCTAAAATTCAAATAGATTCCAAAATATTTGATTGATAAATATGGTTCCAAAAATAAAAAATATATATTTATCCATAAAATTGTTTATCTAAAACATATCATTCAAACTGTTATATCACATATCATATTGGTAGGTTTTTCTCCCTTTTCACACTTAATTTGTAGGTTCATGACCCACAACCTTGTGATTGAGATAGGATGTCGACCAGATTGATGTTTTCCCTCTTCTAAAACTATGGAGAAAATGTCATAATCATATTAATAATTCACCTTGATCCTATGACGTTCTCAAGATTGTTATAAAAAACATCCAAAATAACATTAGTCATCAAATAAATTTCTTTATAACAAATACGGTTTTCTATCCATCTTATCATTTCCTACAATATCATATAATTTTAATTGACTATAATTACCGCAATATCATACACAACCAAAATAATATATTTTCTTAAATCATGTGTTTTTTCATAAAAAATAACCATACCATTAAATTACATTTAAATTTCATTAGCACTATTCAACAAAATAATTTAATCCCTTAATGAAAAGATATTGAGGGATTTTATTAAATATTTCATGATTCTTGAAACCAGCATACCATTGATAAAAGTACTTCAATGACAGTATTATCAATTTAAACACATAAAAACTTCAATAAAATCACATCTAATATTTTCATACCATAACACCTTAGTAATTAATCCCAAAATAATGGAATTTAAATTGATAATGACTAGGTTTCCTATATATATGACAATGAATTATTAATGGATCATTTGGTTTAATATTACTTCCATACATATTATTAACCAAAATCCTCATTTTGTATCATAAATTAGATTCGTTAGAAATTATTTTCCTAAACACGAATAATCCTCTAGTTCTGTTATGATATTTTCCATGGTTCCTTTTCCCACATTTATTACATGTATAAAATTTAATCTTATTTTCATTATCACTTTTATCATTTGAACATCTAATAGAGTTCAACCTTCTCATCATTATTTTTTCTATAAATTAATCTCTGTTCCATATGTTAATTATAATTATAGATATATTATTTAACACTATCACCAAATTTTTTACTTTTATTCACATTAGTTTAGGTGTATCGTTAGGTAAATCAATATATGTCCCATAACATTATTTTTTGTCATGTGTCCTTCTATTTCCCACCATTAACTAAAAATATTAACAGCAACATGATGGGAATCCATTAAAATAAAAAACATAAACTCATAAAACTAAGTGTTATAACATATAAATGAAAACTAAATCATGAATCTTTGAGTCTAGGTATTAATCTAGGTCTTCTATGGTATCATTTATTATTTTATTTTATAACCAAAAAAACTTGTTCAAGTCCATCATAATGGTTTTTAATGATTTTCTAAATTTCTAAAAAATATCCCTCGGGATTGTCAAATCATGTGTGAAACATCGCCCATTTTGGCCCACTAGGTGACGATCAGTTCAATATTGATTAACCCTTTAGGGGATATTACCTATTGTTACAACAATTCATAAGAGATACCCACTTGTACTATCCATGAATGTTTGTAATCTCTTAGATCTACCTCTCTCTATACTACACCAAAATTATATGATACTTTTATTTAATTTGTATTACCATTATACATATTTGTAAGGTTATCACTAAATTATTCATGTTGAAATACCCAACAATAACCTGACCATGATCGGATATGACCTATAGTAACCAAATCCATCAATACATATTATTACATGATTTTTAACATCAACATATATTTATTAAAAACTGATGATCATGGGTCCTAGTGTCTTGGGAAGACTATATTCATATTATATTAATGTGAGAATAAAAATGAAACTTATTTGTTTTAGTCTCAATAATGATATCTTAAATCATTTATGTCTCAAAAAGCTTCATGTGATAACCAAGGTAATACAATGAAATTGTGGGTGAGATAAAAATATTATTAAGATAATAAACATGAAAATGAAACACAATGTCTGAGTCAAAGGTATAACATGATATCAACAAAAATAAGGCTCAAGCATAATCATATGGGATAATAACATAAATAAAAGGGTATCATAAGATCATGTGATCATAGAAAAGTTGGATAAACATATAATATTACATAAACATGAGTTAATGATAACTAAATACACAATATCACATGGTGGAAAATGTACCATAATTGATTATATTTACTCCCTAATTCTATAAATGATTCCTTATGAGACTAAAGATTGACCCAATATATCAGACTGTACACTAGGAATTTCCTTCAAAACAATTTTGCGATTTAATTTTTCAACATAAATTTAGTACTCCCTATTTTTGGTATGTAACCCTTTAATGATTATTTTCATGGTTTTAATGTTAAGTGTGTTGAATAGGAGAGTTTGGAGAACTTAGAATGATGTTGTGAGGCAAAGGGGAAGTCGCAAGGGCAGCACACAGTCTGTCTCAACTGTGCGGAAAAACCGGGTGCAGTGGATCTTGGAGGCAGTAGCTTCCGCACGGACGGCGCGTGATTCTTCTAACTGTGCGGAAAAACCATTTGATAAGGGTGGTCGAGGAAGTAGCTAGTGCACGGGTTGTCAAACCGTGCGAACTAACCATGCAGCCACATAAACTATATCCTATAAAGGTGGATCTCACACATTTTTGCCTCTATGTATCTCGTTTTTCCTCATAAGGGGCCCTAACTCAGGATTTCTGTTCTCCTAAGGTCCAGGAAGGTTCTCCCATCATTCCGAAGGTGATCCAAAGTCTTCTCTTGGTGAATCGAAGCAGGATTCTTGCAGTATGTGATCAGTCTTGTTTGGTTTCATAGTTCTACTTAGATCTACTTCTCATCTTCTATAGGTTTCTTAGATCTACGCCTGTTATGGGTAGATCTATGTGTGTGGATGATAAAATTGATGAGATTTTCTCTTTGTTGTGTTAGGAGATTAGATCTAAGACGGATTCTTGGAGAATCGACCTGATCTTCTTGTGCATTCTTTATTTGTTAGGGTTTTTGTCAAAACTGTTGAGGTAGGAGGATTCACTCTCGACTCCTCTTGTTATAATATATTGGCTTGGTTACAAATTAGGTTATTTGAATGAAATTTATTTTGCAAATCATGGAACAAATCATCTATAGTGATGATTTATGGTTTTGATGAAATTATGAAATCATGGTGAATTGTAGTGCAAAGTGATTTGGATTTTTGAATTTAAAATGTTGATTTTAAATTATGGATTTTCTAGAATGGTAAATGGTTTGATGAAAGTTGGGTTTTCAATAAAAAGGGGTGTATTATTGATTTGGTTTGGTATTGAAATGTCTTGATGAAAATTGGTTCATTATTTGGTTTTCAATAAAAGTATAGTTTTATTGAAATGGATCGAATTGGTTGAACACGCTTGGTTTCAATGGAAATGGTTTTCAATAAAAGGGTGTTTTATTGAAAGGATGGTTTTGGAATGAATTTTGTGAATGTTTGATGTGTGTTCATGTTGCATATATGAGGCTGGGTTGAAATAGGACCTTGGGCTCGGTTCCAAACGTTTAATGGCACATGGGGCTTTTAAGTATGAGGCTTGGTTGAAATATGACATTGTGCTTGGTGCCAAAGGTGTAATGGAACTTGGGAAACAATTACCATGTGAAAATTGGTAGATCGACGAGAAACCGCTAATGAGTATCGAACTGTCATAACGTAGCATGCATGGTTGATTTCATGGGTTTTTGAAATGGTTGGGTATGCCAAAAAGGAATGTTTGTGAAGTGGTTCTAAATCATTTTTGGTTATTTTTCATGAAAAATATCATGGGTGAAAATTGGTTTAAATTGACCTTCGAATGCCTTTGGTTATGAATGGTTTTGGAAACTTGTTTATATTTAGATATAAAATGATTTTGAGAAAATGTCTTATATAAACAGTTTTAATATAAATGTGGATTACTCTCCTATCCTAGTGGCGTGAGTAGGGAAGTCATTGGGGAAAACCTACTGGGTTTTATACTCACCCCTACTTTTGCACATTGGTGCTTTTGCAGATGTTGTATTCTGGGACACATGTAATGGTAAAACATCTCATTGCTAGTGGCTCGTGGTTATGCTTGGGAGATTTTGTGGAGCTTGGAGCTCATGGATCATGAAGTTTGGTTTCTTTTGAGAGTTTTTAGTGGTTCTTCCACTCTGTACATTGATGTTTGGTTTGGTATTCATCTGTTGCGCATTTTGATGTGGTTTGATGTAAATGATGTTGTTTAGTTGTCATTATTTTGTTCGTGTATCATATAGTGAATGTTGATCATGCTTGGTTGGTTTATGGATTTTTCTTAAAGGGTAAATCATCCCCCAACTTGTATTTGATACCCTTCGGCATTTATTTCCATCCTTTGGCATCTGGTGGATGTTTCTTAAGGCTTAGTAATGAATCGTTTTACTCTGGAGACAATGACAATTGGTGGGTCATTACAAATGGTATCAGCATGTTTGGTCTTTGCCTAACAAGTGGTCATCAATGTTCTTTGTCTTGGAGTTGAGATTCATTCCTGTCTATTCCTTGGGTCGAAATCATAGATAGGAGTAGGATTGTTGGAATGTGAAATGTATAGCATAAAAGGACGTAGCTAACCTGTTTATGTTGAACTTCAAGTTACCCAGGAGTTGGGTACATAAGTGTTTTGGATACACTTCTAGAATGTTGGAAATCTCATTGTCATGGGTTTAGCCAATGAGAGGAGCATGACATGAATTGTAGAGGAAGGAATTACCACTAGGATTCCATATCTCATTTTGAGGAATGATTAACGATTTTTTCCATGGTGCCAATTTTTAAAAAATGCAGAAATTGTTTTCAAGTGAAAGACTTGGAAAACAGGGTATTTGGTGTATTTTTAAAATGGGTTGATTTTGGAAAAGTATGTTGAATGTTTTCAAAAATGGTTTGAACATAGAAACAGGTTGTTTTTGTAAAAAAATGTTTTGATAGATGATGTGATAGAATTTTAATGCTAAGCCATCAGTTGCTAGAGAGTGAGATTGACAGAGTTTGTTGTTGGTTTACAAAATGGAACCCAATAGGCGTCGTTGAAACCAACCTGGAGAAGCTTCGGAAAATTTGGTTGCACCAAAACCATGTGTGAACTAAGAGCTGGTTTATAATATTTCCTAGGCTTTTCATGTTGTGGATACAGGGAACCGGAGGAATGAACCTAGGCATGTGGATCATACCATCCGGTTCATGAAGCAGAATTATCCAAACATTCTGGGTGATGTTGAACCCGAAAAGGCGGAGGTGTGGCTATGTAGGATAAATCGTATCTTCGATTTCATCAGCACACCATCAGATCTCAAGGTCATGTTGTCAACGTATATTCTCGAGGATCTTGCATGTCACTGGTGGGATTTAGTGGTGCATGCTAAACTGTTTGAAGGATTTATATGGGAGGATTTTGAAGAATTGTTCAATAAACAATTCTATCCTCACACATTCAAGATCCAAAAAATGACGATCTTCTTCAGCTTGAAACAAGAGACTCTCTCTGTCACATAGAATGCGGCTAAATTAATGAATTTAGTCTGTTTTTCACTAGAGGTCACGAAAAGTGCATTGTTGAAGGCACGCATCTTCAAATTGGGGCTAAGGCAAGAGATTTGATGGAAGATTCTAGTGCTATGTATTACAGATTATACAGAGATGGTGAACATAGCGACTATTGCAGAATGTGATATCTCAGGATCGATGGGATGAAGAATGATGATACCTATGAGAAACGATGGGAACTCAACCATTGGGAACAAGAGGAAACAGGACATCTATTTCCACTGTGCAAGTGGAAATCTGAATTAGATGGCAGGATCAGTGAACCTTCCTCCACGACCCGAGAGTAAAGAAAGTTGCTTTCAATGTGGGCCGACTGAACACATAAATAGAGAGTGTATGGAGAAACCTAGAGCATGTCACAATTTCAAAAAGATGGGACATATTCAGCGCTATTGTCGCAGTGCTCCTAGGCTGGGTGCTCGGGACACTTCTCAGGCTTCACACGCATCATATGCATTGACAGGACGTGGACAGAAGAATCAATCTTTTTAGCATAACAGAGCTAGCGATGGTGATTCTAGAAATACCATGACTCCTCAACTAGGGAAATGTCAACAAGGAAACAAGGAGGGCAGTGTAGTGACAAAGAAATTGTATGGAGCTGAGTAGATAATGGTCGATGATTAGGTTGGACAATCTACGGTGAGAAGTAATATTATTTTTAATTCTACCCTTTTGGAAGTGCTCTTTGATACTGGTGAATCACATTCCTCCATTGCTTCTCATTCTATTGATCTACAATGTTTAATATTGCAAATGATGCCATGTGTTTTGAAAAAAAACTCATCTTGTTGAAAGAGAACGTCAAGGTTTTATGTGTAGAGCATGTGCTATAACTGTTGATGGAGCTGGGTTAAAATGGGGCATCTTGATGCTGGAAATGGATTTCTATAATGTAATCCATGGTATGGATTGGTTGACAATGGTTAAGGCTCACATCAACTGTTATAGGAGAACATTTAGTTTCAAGACTGAGGATGACATCAACCGTCTCTTTAAGGGAGAGAGGATGGTATAGAAAGATTCCAAGAGCTACTTGGCACCATTGGTGGGAATAATCTCTTTCCAACTGGCAGCGTTGAATTTTTCATCAATGGAAGAGATTGAGTAAAATAGTTTTCCAGCTGTGGTGGATTAATTTCCAGATGTCTTTCCCAAGAACTTCTCAGGGTTATAACCTATAAGGGAAGTGGAGTTTACGATTGATATCCTTCTAGGGACTAGACTTATTTCCCTTAAATCTTATAGGATGTCACCAACAGAGTTTTAGGAATTTAAATTGCAGTTAGAGGAGATGGAAAGCAAGGGTTTCATTCAACCAAGTACTTCTCAATAGGCAGCACCAGTGTTGTATATAAATACACAGATGGAACTCTTCGGCTATGTATTTATTATCGTTAGCATAACCAAGTTACGACAAAGAATAGATATCCACTTCCACAAATTGATGATCTGTTTGATCAATTTAGGGGAGATCAGTGGTTCTCTATGATTGACTTGCGATTAGGATATCACCAATTGCGAGTTCGGAAAGAGGATATTCCAAAGTCAACTTTCATAAGTTGATATGGACACTAAGAAAATGTAGTCATGCCTTTTTGTCTAACGAATTCACCAGCGATCTTCATGGCTTTGATGAATCAGATATTTCAAAAATTTCTGGATTCTTTTTTTGTGGTTTTTGTGTATGATATCTTGGTGTATTCAAAGACAAGTGCTGATCATGAAGAGCACCTAGAAACAGTGTTACAAATCATGAGGGATCATAGTTTTTATGCCAAGTTATCGAAGTGTGATTTTTGGTTAAAGGAAGAATGTTTCTATGGCCATGTAATTTCCGAGAAAGGCATTTCAGTTGATCTTGAAAAGATAGAAGCCATTATCTCTTGGAAACCACTGAAGAATGTGTTCGAGATACACAGTTTTCATGGTCTAGCTGGTTACTACAGACGCTTTGTGCGTGATTTCTCACAACTAGTGTCACGAATGTAATATCTATCAAAAAATATTGCTCCATTTAAATGGACAAAATAATGTCAGATGTCTTTATAGGAACTGAATGTTCGTCTTACATCGGCACCTATCTTGATCTTGCTTTAATTATGATAGGTGTATGTGGTGTATTGTGATGCATCAGGAACAGGGTTGGGTTGTGTCCTCATTCAAGGATACCACATGGTTGCTTATGGCTCAAAGAAATTGAGGGTGCATGAGAAGAATTACCCAACACATGATATGGAGTTAGCTGCAGTCACCCATGCTTTGAAAACATGAAGACATTATCTCTTTGGTGAGAAATTTTCTATTTTTACGGATCAAAAAAGCATGAAACACATTTTCTCACAGCGATATTTGAATATTAGGCAAAGAAGGTGTATGGAGTACCTCTATATGTTTTAATTTGACTTGATGTACACACCCAGAAAATGGAATTCAGTGGCGGATGCATTGAGTAGAAAGTCATATGTTCGGCTAGTGAAAGAAGCTTCAGATGAATGGAAGTAGATGTCGGTCTTAGCTAACATGCATGTGGAATGTGAAAACTGCAGTGATGTTCATGTTTTCTTTTCTGCTACACTTATTCTGTATTTAGTAAAGACGATATAAGAATCAAAAACATCTAATGCAGAATGTATGGTTGTATATTCAATACTCAATGCTGGGGAGATCATTGATGGCTGGAAACTTGATGGGGGTTCTATTTTGTGGTTCAGAGATTGGATGGATATACAAATGGTTTTCCAAGAACAACCCCTTCATGATTACCACCATTCAAGATGGGCTATATGTCCAGGTACACATATTATGTATAAGGCGTTGAAGGCGCAGTTGTAACACCCCAAGATTTCATAGTGTGTTATTTCTTCAAAATAATACAATAACTTGCACTACACGCAACACTGAGTTCAAGCACACCATGACTTACCAAACAAGTTGTTCAAAAGAGTTTATGAATAGTATTAACTAAATTTTAAACTTTATATAATCCTTATAATTTTAGAATCCATATTATGAGTTTCTTAGACATAATGTAAGAAACAATTCATTTTCAGTATTGCACTTTTACCAACTTTTAATAGTGAACCCTTTTTAAATACAATATTTTAAACTTTATGACTAAATGGGGACATCAAAAAAAATTTAAAATCAAACATCCCAAACTTCCACGGTACGCTTTCCTTTGAATAATACAGTAGCGTGTGTTGTACGCAACTTCGAGTTCTAACACATCACAACCAATCAAACTAGCCGTTATGAATAGTAATACATACTTTTTGAAATTATATATATTTTATATTTCAAAATGGACTTAATTTTTGGATTTGGAATATCAAATTTAGCCTGAGGTGAAATTTTGGAACTTTTCGGATAACTTTCATATTTTGATGAATAGTGAAAATTACTAAATTTTAATTAAAAACAAATTTTTTAATCAAAATAATTAACAGTGATAAATTATGAATTTGAGTGGTTTTAAAGTATATTTAGAATATATTTTTACCATTTAATATAATTTTGGTCATTGGACATAATTTTACAATTAAACCGAACATAAACAAATGTCAATCATTTGATAGTTATTATCTCGTAAAAACACGCTTTTTGTTTTGACAGCGGGACTTAATTTTAAATTAATTTCTGCCACTTCTGTGTTTTGAATTTAGAAAAATGGATTCCATATTTGGAATTAGGATGATCAAATTGTGTAAATAGGTAACTTTTATTTTTAGACATTTTGAATAATTACTGCGGTAAATATTTTATTTACCATGGTTAAGGGTAAATCCGGTAAATAAGGGTTAACAAAATAATATTATAATAATAATAAATTACCCTAAAACGTGTCCTAGACTTATGTTTTGATACATGTTCGACCATAGTCATATTTGGGTCGATTTTTGGACCCCATGGTGCCACTTGTAGGTGATAGGGACACTTTATTTTAATTAAGTTAAAATGAATACAAAAATGACACAAGCATATATCTTTTACAAAAACAATTTTTACATAGGGTTATATATGTTGGGTTTTAGATTATAAATATTCATTAGAAAGATAAAACGATTTCCTACATAATGATAGTTTATTTATAATTTTTAGACATTAAATAATTTATGTTATTTATGACCCAATGATGATGAATTAATTACTATAATAGTGAAAAATTAAAATAATTGATATTATAAATAACCAAATAAATATAATATGAAACTTTTAATGAATTAAACTAATTTTCTAGGATAATAGTATATATTAGGATTGATTTAATTGACTTTTTTCGAAGTAATCAATCTGTTATGAGTTTCACAAAAATCAACTATTGAATAGTGTCAAAATTGACATAAAAGAGTTCTTAAAACAAATATTATATTATTAATTGATATTAAATTCTTAAAAATCTATGGTTCGGCCAAGAGACTTATATCCTGATAGGTTCATCCTTAATGGACCACTTGGGGGTCGCATGGATGTATATAGTAATTTTATTAACCATATTATATAAAAATACAAAGAGACATTGTAAAAGTGAAACTAATTAACTTAGAGTTAATAATTAAAGATAAGGTTAATATAAGTACCCAAACCTATCTAAATTCTATTGGTTGAGTTGTTTTCGACCCATACCCACCTTAAAATTTAAATAATCAACTTTGGGGCCATTAGAAACAGAATATGAATATATTATAAACTAATATTTCTAGCTTTTCCCAAGATTCCCCTCACCCCTCTTATAAAAGGGCACTCCTAATTCTCATTTCTTCACACCTAAAAAACCTTTTGGTTCAGAAAAACTCTGCCCAAATACTCTCCCAACTTCCCTCACTACAACCTTGAGGCCTTAGTTTGATCATAATGCCAGCCTAAGGAGCCAGTTTGATCAAATCAAAAGGAAGAACCCGAAGAAGAGGTAATGATTTCACCACCCTTTTCCAAGTTCCTTTCTTCTTCCACTTCTTCTTCCTTTGTTATTACCATTCTAAAATAATAACTCCAGTATCATATATATTCTGTGATTTTATTATAAATATGTTCAACCATATTCAGTATTCTATCCACCCTTTGAGTAACATGTCACCATACGTGCGTACGTACGGCTTACCGTCTCCACGTCGTGGTGTAATTGTTATTCAATATATTATTATTTGGATTGGTATAATAATGATATGTAACTCATGTAAATAATAAATATAACATGTTAATGATTATGTATATATTATATAACAACCATTTATATATTATTTCAAAAGAATGATATTGTTTCTCGTGCGTACGTACGGACTACCGTCTCCACGAACGCGATGAGATTCATTCTCCATCGTATCCATTCAAGTATAATTATCATTTGATGATTTAAAAATGATGTTTAAGGACTTGATATCATTATGGATATGAATAATATACAACCTATCCATTACAAACATGTCTTACGTAACAAAACATATAAAAGAAAACAAGTAAGTTAACACCCGAAACAACGATAATACTAAGATATTATTATCAAATCAATATTAAAAGATCATATATGATATCATATTAATGTATATGATTCTTTTATAATTTAATAACAATTATTTCACCATTATACAGGAGGTTAAACTACCCTAACCAAGGAAAAGTACAAGGTAAGGGGTTTTCATCTCACTCCTTATTCCCGTGAGATTCATACCATATTGCCACCATTACCTTTTGTGTGGTGTATGTACTGCCCATAATTATTTTCTTTGTGTAATACACTCTAATTTATGTGTATTTAAATAGTCATTGTATGATACCTCTTTCATGGGTTGTATGTTTCATAAGTTACCAAATTGGTAAGGGTTATTTCGCAATATCTTCATTATCCGAGGTTGTTTATATGTAATAATCTACTGAGTTCTTTTTATCATCCACATCCTTGTTTCTTAAAAATGAATTTCCAAACATTTTTACTATTTACTAGAATATGGGTTAAAGTCATTTATACCCTTTTTTGACTTTTTATAATATGTTTATAAAGGAATCTTTCCGTCGTTTTCCAAACAAGGTTCTTTTTAACCTTTTCGACAAAATGAAGGTAAGAATGTTTTTTTAACATATACGTCGGGTGCGGCTATTTTCCGCCATTATAAAATCATCGAATATTCCCTTACAAGATAATAAGAATATTTTCAAAAAAAATGTTTTATTTCATAAATATAAGACTCTTAAATGATTTCAAAATAGAAAGAGATATTTTTCTAAACTAGCCTTTATTTCATCTATGTCAACATCCTTTAATGGATTTTAAGCTTATTTGAAGTTGATTTATTATGATACAAAACATCCATTTTTTATTCAAGGTTTTGAGATATTTTTAACTGTGGATAAGTTATTCTTATGTCACTCATCATTTTTGTTTAGAGTATTGACATTTCATAAGTTATTTGTAATCCGAATGTTTATGTTATATTTCAACCTTTCATTCAGATGAATGTGTTAGACAAGTATGTTCCGGGTTGGGGACCGGTAAAAGTAATCCCTCTGGTTTGGTCTTCGATTATTAGAGGAACTCCGGTTCGTTCTCCGGTTATTAGAGGAACTCCGGGTTGGTGTCCGGTTATTAGAGGCACTCCGGGTTGGTGTCTGGTTATTAGAGGCACTCCGGGTTGGGTTCCGGTTACAGTTAGCCCCTAGGTCTTGGGACGAGGCCTTGACAAAGAAATTAATGTTCATCATTATGCATTCCAACATTATGAAAGTGGTTATTTATATTGCATGTGATTATTAGATTATTATAATATACATGTGAATAAGTAAATGGCATTATTTCATTTTACGTTTGCCATACTATGTTGAAGTTAATGTTTAAAAGGCTTTTTTTAGTAATGCATTGCCTTAAATGTTTATGCATATTTTTGAATGTTCTGCTATATTGTTATCCTTACTGGGCATTTGAGCTCACCCCTTTTCTATGTTTTATTTTTCCCAGGATGTGAAGAAGTAAGATATGAATGACCTACAGGGATATTATGAGGGGATAAAAGTGTGGACTATGGAGACATTATGTTGTTATAGTAGTTTTTCACTTTATGATGTAATGTAAAACTTATGAATATATCTAGTGGTTCCAAGGCTACTAAACCAATCGGTCTTTTGAGATTTGATCTTTCTTGTGATCATACCAATGTTATGTAATAATGCACCGACTCTGGGTAACTAGGGTAGGGGCGTTACAATTGGTATCAGAGGAAGTTTAGTACAAACCATGGATGCTAGATTTAGATAAACTCTTATTAGAGCCCATAGATTTAAGATTGAATTTGAGGATTAGTATAGAAGAACTTCCTAGAATTTTGGTATTGTAGAGATTTTGTGAGTTTTCTGAGTAATACATCCCTGTCCGGATACGAGCAGGTAGAGGCGGCTCAGGCACAAATGTACCTAGGGGTAAAACCCAAAAACACCGCTTTGAGCTAGACTCGAACGGGAACTGGTGCACGACAACGGGCCTTGCTGCACGCTTGGTTACGACACTCCTGGGGGATATGCTTAGGATAATTCTCATTTTCTTTAAAAACCATTATGAAGGGTTTATGTGGATTTACTTCCTCAAAGGATAAATTTTTATGATTATGGATTATATCCATAAACTATTTAATTTATGTTATGTGTCTTACAAGTTTGGGATTAGGTATTGTTATTCATAAACTAATCTAGTGTATGCCATTGTTTAGAAATGGCGCCTAGTAAAAGGAATGAGAACTCCAGCAATGCACATGATCCAAAGAGAAAGAATGATCATATATTTCATGTTATTGAGCCATAATTTATAAGAGAAATAGTCTCCAATGTATTATCAGCATATGACGAAATAATATCATGTGTTGATAAGATAAGTAAAGATTTTACTGAGTCCTATGGCTTTGAAGGGAAGCAAGAGAAGAAAAGGATGGAAGAGAGAATGATGGATAAAGGGAAGAGGGAAAATAAGAATTTTCCCATATGTGATAACTGTGGGAAGAAACAACCTGGAACTTGTCTGAAAGGAATGGGAGTTTGTTATAAGTGTGGAGGAAAAGGGCACAAAGTACGTGACTGCAAGGGTAAGAAAATGGTTTCAAATGTACAATTCTTCATTTGTAAGGAGTTTGGACACTACGCGAACCTATGTCCCAGTCATCAGACTATGCCGAAAATGATGCTATGGGATAATAATCATGTTATGATACTACCACAGATGAAGAGGAATGATTAGAGTTCTTATGTTGATTAGGTCGTTTGAGTGTTGTATCAACAATGTACTTGTTATAATAATTATGGAGTATATAAGGATTGTACTGCAGTACTATTTCATTAAGGACTTGAGATTGTGTGGAACAATGAAAAGTGACTCAATAGAAGGTCAAATTTTTGGAAAATATATGGTTCAGAGAAAGATAAACCATAATATAGTTCTGATACTGAGGTAGTGATTTTAGAATAATACATGATTGATTTGGATAAATTATATTGGATATTCTTGACTACCTTGAAGCTGATTAATGATTTGTGTATTACATCATTATTGGGGTTTAAAACATTTTTTGATTGATGAAGTATATCCAGCATTCTATATGGAATAAGGGAGCATGAATGTAATCAATAAGTATTATGGTAATTCAGGATGTTTCAGTGTTTTAAATGAATACATGATGAAGGTATTCATATGCTATTATGGGGTAAAAAGGATCTACATTAAGTTTACCTTCCTTATAAATATTGGATTGTGAGTTTGGACAAAAGTATTTTGGATAAATTCTAGTTTGAGATTAATTTTTGATTTCCATAAAAGGACAACCCAGGGGTCGGGCGGCAACCCGTCGCGACCGGCAAGGCCGTGAGACTTGAACCTGAAACCGAAGGGCGACAAGGTTGTATCACCTACCACTGGCCCACGAGATGTCCTGGATTAAATAATGTAGTTTTTTTATAAAAGATATGATAGATGAATTATAAATTCATTTATTTTGGAACCCTGTACGAATAGTATAAATATATTTTTTTACGAGTGAAAGATGAGTTTGTGGTAGAAATTTATTAATGGATAAAACTCTAATTATAAAGTAATTATATCTCCTTATGATCTTAGCCAATATCATAAATAAATTCCTCATCATTAAGAAAAGGAACTTAGAACAAAAATGTTGTCCTAGATGGTACCTTAAATCATCACTAATTTTTGGATTTGGGATTGTTGGCCTTTTCATAGCCATGTTCTCTACCACTCTCCATAAAATAATTGATGGTTATATTTCTCTTCCATATCCATATTTTCTTACATGGAACCCAAGTATGTGTTATTTTCGGTAATCTTCATACTTTCCACTCTTTATTTTAAATATAGGCCTCATTAATTCATTTTTCGATGTGGGATTTCAACTAAGATATTTTGAAACGTCAAAAATGTGTTATCCTAATACCTTATGTTTTGTTTAATCGATGGTATTATAAATCATTGTAGATTGATGAATTTAAGGACCTCAATTTTAAACATGTTTGTGATTGATGACCTCAATCACTACCTATAAATATTTACATTTTTCCTCCAATTATATGTCTCTAATTGCCACTAATGTTCTCCTAATCGAGATCATAATTTGTTGGTGACCCTTTCATTTCTCTTTTCCTCATATTAAGACTAAATTTTAGTAACCCAATTTCCGATGTGGGTTTTCCCACAAATATATTTTTTGTTTTCAACCTTTTATTTTCGAAGAACAATTTCAAATTGCGAGGACGCAATTTATTGAAGGAGGGGAGAATGTAACACCCCAAGATTTCATAGTGTGTTATTTCTTCAAAATAATACAATAACTTGTACTACACGCAACACCGATTTCAAGCACACCATGACTTACCAAACAAGTCATTCAAAAGAGTTTATTAATAGTATTAACTAAATTTTAAACTTTATATAATCCTTATAATTTTAGAATCCATATTATGAGTTTCTTAGACATAATGTAAGAAACAATTCATTTTCAGTACTGCACTTTTACCAAATTTTAATAGTGAACCCTTTTTAAATACAATATTTTAAACTTTTTGACTAAATGGGGACATCAAAAAAAATTAAAATGAAACATCCCAAGCTTCCACGGTACGCTTTCCTTTGAATAATACAGTAGCCTGTGTTGTACGCAACTTCGAGTTCTAACACACACCACAACCAATCAAAATAGCCGTTATGAATAGTAATACCTACGTTTTGAAATTATATATATTTTATATTTCAATATGGACTTAATTTTTGGATTCAGAATATCGAATTTAGCCTAAGGTGAAATTTTGGAACTTTTCGGATAAATTTCATATTTTGATGAATAGTGAAAATTACTAAATTTTAATTAAAAAAACTTTTTTAATCAAAATAATTAATAGTGATAAATTATGAATTTGAGTGGTTTAAAAGTATATTTAGAATATATTTTTACCATTTAATATAATTTTGGTCATTGGACATAATTTTACAATTAAACCGAACATAAACAAGTGTCAATCTTTTGATAGTTATTATCTCTTAAAAACAAGCTTTTTGTTTTGACAGCGGGAATTAATTTTAAATTAATTTCTGCCACTTCTGTGTTTTGAATTTAGAAAAATGGATTCCATATTTGGAATCAGGATGATCATATTTTTTAAATTGATAACTTTTATTTTTAGACATTTTGAATAATTACTGCGGTAAATATTTTATTTACCATGGTTAAGGGTAAATCTGGTAAATAAGGGTTAACAAAATAATATTATAATAATATTAATTACCCTAAAACGTGTCTTAGCCTTATTTTTTGATACATGTTCGACCATAGGAATCTTTGGGTCGATTTTGGGACCCCATGGTGCCACTTGTAGGTGATAGGGACACTTTATTTAAATTAAGTTAAAATGAATACAAAAATGACACAAGCATATATCTTTTAGAAAAACAATTTTTAC
Organism: Viscum album; assembly: GCA_963277665.1. Classification (NCBI taxonomy): domain Eukaryota; kingdom Viridiplantae; phylum Streptophyta; class Magnoliopsida; order Santalales; family Viscaceae; genus Viscum; species Viscum album. The sequence goes on from OY728127.1 coordinate 281,605,938, forward strand.
ATAGGGTTATATATGTTGTATTTTATATTATAAATAATAATTAGAAAGGAAAAACGATTTCCTAAATAATGATATTTTATTTATAATTTTTAGACATTAAATAATTTATGTTATTTATGACACAATGATGATGAATTAATTACTATAATAGTGAAAAATTAAAATAATTGATATTATAAATACCCAAATAAATATAATATGAAACTTTTAATGAATTAAACTAATTTTCTAGGATAATATTATATATTAGGATTGATTTAATTTACATTTTTCGAAGTAATAAATCTGTTATGAGTTTCACAAAAATCAACTATTGAATAGTGTCAAAATTGACATAAAAGAGTTCTTAAAAAAATATTATATTATTAATTGATATTAAATTTCTAAAAATCTAAGGTTCGGCCAAGAGACTTATATCATGATATTTTCATCATTAATGGGCCACTTGGGGGTCGCTTGGATGTATATAGTATGTTTATTTACAATATTATATAAAAATACAAAGAGACATTGTAAAAGTGAAACTAATTAACTTAGAGTTAATACTTAATGATAAGGTTAATATAAGAATCCAAACCTGTCTAAATTCTATTGGTTGTGTTTTTTTCGACCCATCCCCACCTTAACATTTTAATAATCAACTTTAGTGCCATTATAAACCGAATATGAATTTATTATAAACTAATATTTCTAGCTTTTCCAAAGGTGCCCCTCACCCCTCTTATAAAAGGGCACTCCTCCTTCTCATTTCTTCACACCTTCAAAACCTTTTGGTTCGGAAAAACTCTGCCCAAATACTCTCCCAACTTCCATCGCTACAACCTAGAGTCCTTAGTTTGATTAGAAATCCAACCTAAGGAGCCCTTTTGATCGAATCAAAAGAAAGAAACCCGAAGAAGAGGTAATGATTTCACCACCCTTTTCCAAGTTCCTTTCTTCTTCCACTTATTCTTCCTTTGTTATTACCATTATAAAATAATAACTCCAGTATCATATATATACTGTGATGTTATTATAAATATGGTACAACCATATTCAGTATTCTATCCACCCTTTGAATAACATGTCACCATACGTACGTACGTACGACTTACCGTCTCCACGTCGTGGAGTAATTGTTATTCAATATATTATTATTTGGATGGTTATAATAATGATAAGTAACTCATGTAAATAATAAATATAACATGTTAATGATTATGTATATATGATATAACAACCATTTATATATTATTTCAAAAGAATGATATTGTCGCTCGTGCGTACGTACAGACTACCGTCTCCACGAACGCGATGAGATTCACTCTCCATCGTTTCCATTCAAGTATAATTATCATTTGATGAATTAAAAATGATGTTTAAGGACTTTATATCATTCTGGATATGAATAATATACAACCTATCCATTACAAACATGTCTTACGTAACAAAACATATAAAATAAAACAAGTATGTTAACACCCGAAACAACGATAATACTAAGATATTATTATCAAATCAATATTAAAAGATCATATATGATATCATATTAATTTATATGATTCTTCTATAATTTAATAACAATTATTTCACCATTATACAGGAGGTTAACCTACCCCAACCAAGGAAAAGTACAAGGTAAGGGGTTTTCATCTCACTCCTTATTCCCGTGAGATTCATGCCATATTGCTACTATTACCTTTTGTGTGGTGTATGTACTGCCCATAATTATATTTTTTGTGTAATACACTCTAATTTATGTGTATTTAAATATTAATTGTATGATACCTCTTTCATGGGTTGTATGTTTCATAAGTTACCAAATTGGTAAGGGTTATTTCGCAATCTCTTCATTATCCGAGGTTGTTTATACGTAATAATCTACTGGGATCTTTTTATCATCCACATCCATGTTTCTTAAAAATGAATTTCCAAACATTTTTACTATTTACTAGAATATGGATTAAAGTCATTTATACCCTTTTTTTACTTTTTATAATATGTTTATAAAGGAATCTTTCCGTCGTTTTCCAAACAAGGTTCTTTTTAACCTTTTCGACAAAATGAAGGTAAGAATGTTTTTTTAACTTATACGTCGGGTGCGGCTATTTTCCGCCATTATAAAATCGTCGAAGCTTCCCTTACAAGATAATAAGAATATTTTCAAAAAAAATGTTTTATTTCATAAATATAAGACTCTTAAATGATTTCAAAATAGAAAGAGATATTTTTCTAAAATAGTCATTATTTCATCTATGTCAACATCCTTTGATGGATTTTAAGCTTATTTGAAGTTGATTTATTATGATACAAAACATCTATATTTTATTGAAGGTTTTGTGATATTTTTGACTGTGGATAAGTTATTCTTATGTGACTCATCATTTTTGTTTAGAGTATTGACATTTCATAAGTTATTTTTAATCCGAACGTTTTTGTTATATTTCAACCTTTCATTCAGATGAATGTGTTAGACAAGTATGTTTCGGGTTGGGGACCAGTAAAAGTAAGCCCTCCGGTTTGGTCTTCGATTATTAGAGGAACTCCGGTTCGGTCTCTGATTATTAGAGGAACTCCGGGTTGGTGTCCGGTTATTAGAGGCACTCCGGGTTGGTGTCCGGTTATTAGAGGCACTCCGGGTTGGGTTCTGGTTACAGTTAGCCCCTAGGTCTTTGGACGAGGCCTTGACAAAGAAATTAAAGTTCAGCATTATGCATTCCAACATTATGAAAGTGGTTATTGATATTGCATGTTATTATTCGATTATTAGAATATCCATGTGAATAAGTAAATGGCATTATTTCATTTTACTTTTGCCATACTATGTTGAAGTTAATGTTTAAAAGGATTTTGTTTTAGTAATGCAATGCCTTAAATGTTTATTCTTATTTTTGAATGTTCTGCTATATTCTTATCCTTAATGGGCATTTGAGCTCACCCCTTTTCTATGTTTTATTTTTCCCAGGACGTGAAGAAGTAAGTTATGAATGACCTACAGGGATATTATGAGGGGATAAAAGTGTGGACTATGGAGACATTATGTTGTTGTAGTAGTTTTTCACTTTATGATGTAATGTAAAACTGATGAATATATCTAGTGTTTCCAAGGCTACTAAACCAATCGGTCTTTCGATATTTGACCTTTTTTTGATCATGCCAATGTTATGTAATAATGCACCGACTCTGGGTAACTAGGGTCGGGGCGTTACAGCAGTTTTGGTAGAGCGACATGAAAAGGAAAATTTCTGAGTTCGTCATGAGGTGCTTAACTTATCAGTAGGTAAAAGTAGAGCATCAGAGACCAGCTAGTATGTTAAAAAATATACTTATCCCATTGTAGAAATGGGATTATATATTAATGGATTTCGTTACAGGTCTTCCAAAAATGGTCCAGAAACCCGATACCATTTGGGTGATAGTGGATCATCTAACCAAGTTGGCACATTTCATCCCTATTCGTGAAACCCATACGGTGGAAGATCTTTTAAAAATATATATCCAAGAAGAGGTAAAGGGGAATCATGTACTAGTGTCTATAGTCTCAGATAGTGATCCGAGGTTCACATCTCATTTATGGAAATCATTACAGCAAGGCCTTGCAACTCAGTTGACTATGAGCATGGCGTATCATCCTCAGATGGATGTGATATCCGATAGGATGTTACAAACGTTAGAAGACATGTTGAGGGCTTATTTAATGGATTTTGGTGGCTCATGGGATGAGCATATACCCTTAGTGGAGTTCTCATACAATAATAGATATCGAGCCTCGATACGCATGGCTCCGTTTGAAGCATTGCATGGGGGTCCTTGTCGTTCTCCACTGTGCTGGATGGAAACCGGTGAAACTTCACTAGTTGGGATAAGCCTTGTCCATGAGACAACAGAGAAGATCCATCTGATTAGAAAGAAGATGTAGACATCTCAGAGTCTTCAAATATGTTATGAAGATCACCATTTAAGACCGTTGTCCTTCGTTGTGGGTGATCAAGTCTTCATGAAGATCTCACCAAGGCTTGGACATCGTCGTTTTGGGAAGCAGGGCATGTTATCTCTTAGATACATTGTCCATTTTGAGATACAGGAATGTGTTAGAGAGGTGGAATATTGGTTGACATTTCCACCACGGTTTAGTTTGGGGCATAATGTGTTCTATGTATCTCTATTGAAAAAGTATCAGCCTGATCCTGAACATGTGATCAGATGGGATCACGTTGACCTAGAGATGGATGCTTCACTGATACATATCCCGATACGGATTTTGGGTAGGAAAGATAAAGTCTTGTGTTGAAAAAGCATCATTCTAGTGCGGTTTTTATTGTAGCATGGTCAGATTCAGGAAGTGACTTGGGAACATGAAAAGGAAATGAAAGAGAAATGGACGTAACTCTTTTAGATGGGTGAAGATTTTCTACTTGATGATGACGGGAAGACAAATGGTGGGGAGAATGTAGTACCCTAAGTTTCATGTATGTAACCCATTCTTTATTCTTTTCATGGTTTTAAATTTAATAGTGTTGAATAGGAGAGTCGGGAGGACTTGTAATGATGTTGTGAGGCAAAGGGAAAGTCGCATGGGCGGCGCACAGATTGTCTAAACCGTGTGGCCAAACCATGTGCAGTGGGTCTTGGAGGCAGTAGCTTCTGCACAATTAGCGCATGGTTTGTCTAACCGTGTGGCCATACCATGCGAGAAGGGTGTTCGAGGATGTAGCTAAAGCACAGTTAGTGCATAGTTTGTCAAACCGTGTAAACTAACTGTGATACCACTTAAATGAGATCATATAAAGGTGGATCTCATGCATTTTTTCCTCTATTTAGCTCATTTTCCCTCTTATGTGGCCTTAACATGAGATATTTGTTTTCCCAAGTTCATGGAAGGTTCTCCCATCATTCTGAAGGTGATCCGAAGGCTTCTCTTGGCGAATCGAAGCCAGATTCTTGAGGTATGTGATTGTTCTTGTTTAGTTTCTTAGATCTACTTAGATCTACTTCTCCTCTTCCCTCGGTTTCATAGATCTATGCCCGTTATGGGTAGATATAAGTTTTTGGATGCCAAACCTGAGGATATTTGGCCGTGGATGTGTTAGGAGAAGAGATCTAATGGGGATTATTATAGAATCGACCTGGTCATCTTGTGCGTTCTCCATTTGTTAGGGTTTTCATCAAAACCATTGAGGTAGGAGGATACACACTCGAATACTCTTATTATAATTGATTAGAATGGTTGAAAATTGGGTTATTTGAATGAAATTGATTGTGCAAATCATGGAATAAATCTACTTTTGTGATGATTTATGGTTTTGATGAAATTGTGAAATCTTGGGGAATTGTTTTGCAATGTGAATTGGCTTCTGGAATTTAAAATGTTTATTCTAAATTATAGATTTTCTAGAATGGTAAATCGTTTGATGAAAGTTGTGTTTTCAATAAAAAGGGGAGTTTTATTGAAATGGTTTGGGATTAAAATGGCATGATGAAATTGGTTCATTCTTTGGTTTTCAATAAAAGTATGGTTTTATTGAAATGGCTTGATTTGGTTAAACACACTTGGTTTTGATGGAAATAGTTTTCAATAAAAGGGTGTTTATTTGAAAGGATGGTTTTGGGATGAATGTTGTGAATGTGTGATGTGTGTTCATGTTATATATACAACGCTTGGATGAAATAGGACCTTGTGCTCGGTGCCAAACGTTTAATGGTGCATGAGACTTTTTAGTACGAGGCTTGGTTGAAATATTACCTTATGCTCGGTGCCCAAGGTGCAATGGCACATGGGAAACAATTACCTTGTGAAGACTTGGTAGATCGACGAGAAACTGCTCAGGAGTATGGATTTTTCATAACGTAGCATGCATGCTTTATTTCACGGGTTTATGAAATTGTTGGGTATGCCAAAAAGGAATGTTTGTGAAGTGGTTCAAAAGCTTGTTTGGTTATTTTTCTAGAAAAATAACAAGCTGGAAAATTGGTTTAAATTGCTCTTGGAATGCCTTTGGTTATGAATGGTTTTCAAAAATTGTTTATATTTAGTTATAAACATATTTTGAGAAATTGTTTAATATAAATTTTTTATATATAAATATGGATAACTATTCTATCCTAGTGGAGTGGGTAGGGAAGTCATTGTGTAAAACCTACTGAGTTTTATACTCACCCTTAGTTCGGCACGTTGGTGCTTTTGCAGATGACGTATTCCAGGACACAAGTAAAGTAAAGCATCTCATTGATAGTGGCTCTTGGTTATTCTTGGGAGATGTTGTGGAGTTTAGAGCTCATGGAGCATGGATTTTGGTGTCTTTTGAGAGTCTTGAGTAGTTCTTCCGCTGTGTAATTGGATGTTTGGTTTGGTCTTCCGCTGTTGTGTACTTTGATATGGTGTCAAATAAATGAAGATCTTTAGTTTTCATTATTTTGTTCATGCATCATATAGTGAATGTGGGTTATGCTTGGTCGGTTTATTGGTTTTTCTTAAAGGGTAAATCGTCCCCTAACATGTATTTGAAACCCTTCGACATTTATTACGTGCCTTTGGCTTCATGGGCATGTCTCTTAAGGTCTAGTAATGACTCATTTTACTCTCAGGCCAATGAGAATTGGTGGGTCATTAATATAAAGGGAAGAAATAATAAGATATAACATAATAGTTACCGATGGAAAGAAAATGGATTTTATAATCTTTCCACATATCATAAACCAAGGAAATTTTATAATGAAAGCATTTAAGAAACAAACATGAGTCATGAATTTCCACATTAATGAAATGGAGAAAAATATAGGTATATATGTGGGAGAAATATATATATAATTTTAAATCAATATATAATATCAATTTTTGTAAACAATGATCAAAATTTCATAAAATTTTAATCGGCACATTTATTAAGAAAAATAAATGTTTTCCTCTTAAAATAACATTGTCAAATTCTTAAAATCTCCAAAATGTTATAATAAATGTGTTCCAAAAACAATCTATAGAATTTTTTAAACGATTTTTTTATTATTTTATTGTTTATGATGGATGTAAATTCCATACATATTGTTTATGTTAAAAAATATTCCTTTCACACTATTGAGAAATGGATAAAATGTAACACCTTTGGAAAATGAAAAACGACTCCCTTAAAAAAAATTTATAAATAGTAAAATATGGTTAAAAATTTCTTTAATAAATTTTTCGGAGAATGTAAAATATATTATTGAAAATATTTTTAGAAGACATGGGTATGGAAGAAAAAGGATATTCGAAATAATGGAAAAATGAGGTCATCTTTCCATTAAAATATTTTCTCAAAAAGTATAAGTAACAAATAGAGGAAAATGATAAAATTACATGAAAATTTTCAAAGTAAGATATTTAGAAAACAATTAAAGGGGTTTATTAGACAATGATCAATAATTTCCTACAACAGATATTCATGCATATTCATCCCCAATTAAAATGAGAAACATTTACCCTTACCACTTTGAATCATTTTAATCATGACTGCCAGAAATAAAGTAAATTACATTTAAAAAAATATCACAAATTATAAAGGATTCATTATATAATATGTGATGGGTAATTATATAATCCCTTTAACATTAATTAGGGGCATACAATAACATGTGTCTCAAAGATTGGAGTTTAGAGAAGAAAGTCTTACCTCGAGTCCATAAGTTGTCATATAAGTCTTTTATATCCTTCATAATAAACATATATAAATTGTTTTTTATAATAAGAACATTTTTAAAAGATTAATCCCTTATAATTAATCAATTTACTTCATTTTTTTAAAAAACATTTAATTACTCAATCTGTTATGTCCACATCGTGTGTTTTTAGGATGCTACGTTCAGAATTGAAAAATGGTATCGGTGTATTGACCATGTTCAAAGGGTTTCTTATTCCATCATCCCAAAATAATAATAATTAAATAATTATGATTTTTATACATAAATTATTAATTCTAATATAATAATGATTTATGATTATGAATAATTAATTAAGATATAATCATGAAGAAAGTATTTCTTACAAACACATGTTTAACATTTTTATTTTTTAATGATAGTTATGTAAAGAAAGTTACTGTTATTTTATCATTAAATATTTATAATAATATAAAAAATATCGTATTAATTATTTATATACACTTACTTTTATCCCAACAAGGTTAAATAATTTGAGAGGGTATTGTGGATTTGGGTATCATAGATCAAAACAACTGCCTATTTAGATCTATTTTCATTATTAATAAATCATTATTCCTTCTCTTTACCATAACACATATTAAATTAAAAATTAAAAATATATATTAAATATAAATATTAAATGTTTCACCCTCATTGGGCTATATCAAAGGACTTTATAAAGGTAATGTATTGACATACCAAATCCACAATATCTCACTACAATTAAAAGTTTCAAAGTGGACACACTATCAGTCTTTGGTTATGACCATTCACAATTGGAAATAAAAATAATCTCTATAATGAATTAAACACAATTATCATCCATTACAATCTTATGAAAATATGTTTTACGTTTATTTATAGTTTATTATGGCTTTATGATCTTCTTTCATAAATCATATAACAACAACTATTGAGAGAAAACCCCTTTGCATGTCCCCTCTATGAGATCTCTCTTTGAGAATAACGCATGAGACCTATCCATGAGATCCATTTTTGAATTCTCCATGAAACCTATTCATGAGACCCCAAAATGGGGGTCCTCCATAATACTTCTCTATTATACATCTCCACAACCCCTACCCCTCATAGGACCTTCATATATTCATGTGAGTCACATGACAAGGGCGTGATACATTTGAATGTTTTCATATATTGTTTGATGCCAATAGATATACTTATTCCCAACACACGAATTGCATCACAAGATTCCTATGTGATGTACCTCCATGGCAGCCTTTCATGAGACTCAATTCTGATTACATGGAGCACATGATTCCTATCAATGATATTATTTAGTTTGAAAGAAACACTTTTCCATAGATAAAATCACATTAGAATGGTTATATCACATCTTCAATATAGTTTAGAAGTATTTATAGGAATCAATTAACCACTTTATCACAAAAAAGTTTATTATCCATCTTTTCCACCACCATAAAAATCATCCTTACATGATTCATGTGATCTTTTCACATGATCACCTATTTTTTGTCTTATGTGCATCATGTGATCACAAATTTTCCATTGACAATACCTGGATATCCCATCTCATGTCTAAATAATAATCATTTATTCTTCCTGTGATATCATCAAGAGAGAAAATTAAAATCATAAGGTCATAGAAATTTTCTTCAAATGATTTCCATGATCTCATCGTGAGATACAAAGATTATGATATGTACTTCATATGATTTTATATTACCACAATAAGACTCTTTAATTTATAACCCATGGGTATTCATTCACTATATGGGCTCTCTCTAGGCATTCAACTCATAATCAAGCATGATTTATGAGATCTCACCACGAGATCCACCATAAATAATATGTGCTTTGAATGATTTCACCACAAGACTACTAAAATACTGTTATAATTTTAGGTGCTTTGATTGATCTCATCACGAGATCCCTTGAAAATCATAATACATCTTGAAGTGTTTCACATTATCACATAATGATTTTATTTCAGGAATATGCGATCATGTGATCCCTCTACATGATTAGTTTTAACATTAATACTGTATGTGATAATTTAAGACATTCACCATCCATTTGATTTGTTGAAATACTTGTTCCTACACATCACACATCATTTTTCAAGTAGCCTTTTTACAATATCAAGACTTGTAAAAAAATAAACCCAAAAGAACCCTCAGGAGTTATTTTTCCAGAATCTCAAATTTGAGTGTTTTGAAAATACATAAACATCAAAGCCCAAATTTTTTTACAATTCATTCACATGGTAACCCATTTTCCATCTACAACCAAAAATATTGATCAATTAATTAATTAAAAAATAATCTAATAACACATGTGCCAAGATAGAAATGAAAAACAAGACTAGCATGAAAATATCATTGATGAATCACTTCATTTTAAATCCTTTCACTAGAAACCTTCGACCCCAAAGAATAAGAACAAATCTTCCCTCAATATGACTTCTTGTGTAAACTTCTATCATCATGAACTCATCACTCCTACTGGTGATTAATCTTTATTTTAGTGTCATCCTTAGAATCATTATTTTAAAAAATCCCCCTATTTCACTACTAATCCTATAAAATTCATTCTCTATCTTGATAAATAAATTATCTCCAACTTTTTCAATGAATCCAAAGGTCCTTTTTTTGTGGTCTTAAATAATGTAAAGAACAAAAATTTAAAAATAGGATAAAAACACACCATACCTTGATGTGAGGGGTTCTGCATCCAAACTGTTAAATTATGGGGAGTCTTCTAAACTCCAAGATCCCTTTGATTTCATTCAAATGATTATTTCGCTAATTCCTTCATCTATATGTATCTAATATATAGTTTAGTATTAAATAATCTATCCTAACAAGGCTGGGATCCACATTCTCTTTGATAAAGGGATATTTTTATTTCAATATTATTTTTCATTAAGTGATGGACTATATTTTTTCTTTGATTTATAGAATATTAGTTATTATAATGTATTAAAACATGAGACATCACATATACTCTCATTTATTCAATCACCTTTTTCATCCTAAGTAAAATCATGAAGCTTTGGGTAGACTCAAAATATTAATATTCAATAGTTCATAAATAAATAAAGTCTTATTTATTTCTTAGCTACGAAAAACAAAGTTTTCCAATATAGAATGAACCACTAGATGTGGACTTTCGATCACATGTTGAACTGACAAAAACAACATCTATAAAACCCAATAACACTTTTTGAGTTTTTTAATGTATGGTAAATATAATTCTATTATGCCTTATAAATATCAAGTTATTAATTTCACTAAAATTTTGTGTTTTTATTTTTTTATTACTATGATACTATACTACTTATAAATTGGAAGAAACAATATTGGTTCAAGTAGCTATTAAATATATTTAGACTCCACTGATATGTATGTATATTATGATATTGATTTATATTCCTTAATCGTCCTTTTAAAATTTCACCTATTTAATGGATATAATTTTCCTATATTTAAAATTTTCAATTTAAATAAATCTCATAATATACATAGTATATCATGATTGAGAATTAAATGTTCCATGTCTTACTTTTGTAACCTGTAAACTAAGTCAAAATGTGGCATCACAAATAATTCACAATTTGAACACAATTTTCATGAATTCGACCAACATTTTTAACATACATATTTTGATAATCCAAATACCATGTCATAGATATATACAATCACCAAAATTCCTTGATTACACTTTTTATTGAAATAGATATTATAACCATCCCCACTAACTATAAATCGATATTCTCAAAATACTAATAATGTTAGGAAAACCATGATCTTGGAGCCTTTTTAATCTTGATGAGTTACTTCCTCAACCAAAAAAATTATTCTCATATTCATTATTGATAAATCCACTTTTTTATTCGTTATACATTTCTTCTTCAAAAACCCATTAAAAAATTCTATCAAAATAGTCATTGGAAAAAAATTGTTATTTTATATTATAGTGGAAATGAATAATTGAATTTTTAGCCTTGTAGTAGGTGAGAAGATTCATCTAGATTGATACTCTCTATCTTGGAGTATCAACCATCACTCTTTTCATTCCTTGTTTTGGACTATTTTTATATCTTCATTCAGTATAATTTGAAAGACCCATTTTATTTTAATGATATTCTTATATGTGGGCCTTGAATCAATCTTCCACATTTTATTCATTTTGATTTGGTTAAGATCTTCATTAATTTCTTGAACCTAATTTTCATCTCATATAGATTCTTGAAAATCGTATGTATCGACCTATAATAGTATATATATTTGATGTTATGAATTCATCCTTATTATCTGCACTAATGCTGTCAAAACACAAAATATATTATTCTTATCTATTTTAGGTTGAATTTCCAGTTTATATGAAAAACTTATAAGCTCATCCTTCCCATCATTATAATCGTCTTCTGAATCTATCATTGGTATGTTTACTCCATTTGAGATACTCATATATCTATAAATATCCTCTTAATATTGTTTATAGATACCTAGGGAATGTAATACATGAAAATCACATATTTGTAGATGAATATTAATTATATTATACAAAAAAATATATAAAAATCATAATAGTTTAGCGTATTTGGAATCAAGTAACACAATAATTTAATCTGGTAAAATATCATCAATGTCTCATGTAATGATCTTCCCCATTATTACTCCTACTTAAAATCATTATTCATTAATTTGGGAAAGGAATAATATGAATGGGTGAGATTAAATGCTCAGTAAGGGTAAAACCAAGGAAAAATGTAATCATATCATAGACATAAGTGTTTGAGAACATTAATATAACATTTCGATATCATATCACATCAATCAATGATCACAATCATGATCTGTGGCATAAAGATTGAAAATTCATAAGACATGAATCAAAAAGTAAATCAAAAAACATGATTCATGATACTATATCATTTTCATAAGACATATCCTTTTCGAATACATATCATCTTATGACATTATGAACATTTATAAATTGAAATAGGTTTACTAATTTAGTTATGGTAAATAAATAATTCCTTCGAAAAAACATATGGACATGAAACTATCTCTATGCATAAAATTTTTAACATGTAACTAGGTTTACTCATAGCATCATAGTATTCAAGGTTAAATCCAAATAATATAAACATATTGGATCAAGACAAACTTTTTTCCCATGGTATATCTGGTTTCCCATTATTTCCATAGTGGATCTGGTTTCCCCTTCTTCCCATAGTTGGTCGGGATTCCCTTTATTCCCATATTGTATTGTGTTCCCCCTTCTTCCTATAGTGGAATGGGTTTCCCCTTCTTCTCATTGTGTATCGGGTTCCCCTTATTTCCATAGTGTATCAATTTTTCCCTTCTACCCATAGTGGATCAGTCACATCAACATGTTCCCCATCATTATCTCATGAGATATAGATCTGTAACCAATGAATTGGAGGAAGATATAGGTCCCACACTTCATATAATGATGTCCTACATACATATTCCACAATATAATTAAACTTTCATTATATCATGACCCCTAAAAAAGAGATGGATTTTATAAACAACATATCATATCCCATGTATTGAAATTCCTATCATAAACAATTCATCATATCATAACCTATGAAAAAGATATTGATTTCATAATTATTTAATCAAATCGTCACCCATGAAATGAAGGATGTTTTAAAAGTATTTATCTTGTGGAAGTGAAAAGGTTGTTGTAAAAATCATTCAATCAAAATATAATTCCTTAATGAAAGAATATGAATGTTATTTTTAGATCATATGTCCATTAAAACATAAAATATGATAATATTTTTCATCTTATATGGAGAAGGGTTTTAAATGATCACACGGAATGTTTCTTAAGGAAAATAGCCTTTCATTGAAAAATACATTTCAAAATACATTTTGAAAATATTTTTCTTATAAATAATTCATTTAAATTCCATTTAAAACATTTCATGAGTAAAATATCTTTTAATAATTAAAAAAATAGTTCTTTATAAATCATAAAACATTTTGAATACACTTTTATTTTAAAATAGGTTTCAAAATATATAATGGAAGATTTGAAATCCATTTTAAACACATTTTAAAATGTAAAAAAAATTTGAAAACCTTTTTATTTGAAATCCACTTTCAAAATATGAATTAATAAAATATTTGGAAAAAATATTCTATAAAAATAACATTTTAAACATTCAAATTAGTCTTTAACGAAATGGCAGTCATGGTGGTTGATAAATCCACATATATTGAACATTTTTTTTGCATCGTTAATAGTTTAGAAAAGTCAATTGATCCGAAAATTAATAGAAGATTATAATTAAAAAAATTATAAAGTTAAAACATGTGTAAAATAGTTTTTTTAAACCATTGGTTATTAAATTGACATTTTTTTGAAATAAAGTTTAAGAAATCTATGGGTTGTAGTAGTTGGTATTTGAGAAAGGTCTAGTTATTTTTGGGGATTATCATTACAAAACTATAGTGGAATCCTTATTGATTATTGTAAACATATTGAAACATCCATAAATTCTAATAAAGTCAATATTTAGTGGTTTCCAAGAAAAGACATCCTCGCTATGGTACTCTAACTGGATGTGGATAAAGAATTGATGTTCCTACGGGTAGTAAACCAAAACGACATATTGATCTAGACTCGATTGTGACCTAGTGTATTAAAAATATGACTTGATTCAAATATGGTTGGACACTCCATATGGATATGCTTCTATAAATTCACAAGCTCACTATAACCCATTATTAATGGGAATAATTATAGTAACACATTGTTTTTGGAAATTGATCATTGATTACATAGATTAAAACAATAAATTTATTTGGTACGGAATATATTTCATTTGTGAGTTATAACGTCAATGTTAATATTTTACCTTAATTTTTATTAATTTTATAAAGATTCTAAATTAATATTTTAACCCTCATTATAGCAATTGGATATAAATGGGAGAACCTAGGTTAACAGCCAATGTGATATGAAAAGTGATGACAGACCAAATGATATAGCTAACATGATATGAATAAACTAATATGTCTTATGATTATGTAAAACTATATATCACAAGATTCTATTAGAAACATTATTATATTTGTTTCTTAAAAAATTTCAAAGAATATTGGTATGAAATTTCATTAATGTTCATTTGATATTTGTCTTTAAGGAAGGAATATTCAATTTTCTATTTATAAGACTACTAAAAGTGGAACTATGTAAAATGTCATAAAATAATTTTTTTTTGTTTTTAGTGTAAGAATAACTTATAATGTAGGAAATTTCAATGAAATAATTAATAATTCATTCAACACCGTTGAGGGAAATTTTGATACCTTAGGGATTCATTTAAATATAATTAAATTAAATTTTACTTTTTGATAGTTTGTGTTACAAGCAACACTGATTTTATCTTTCATTACACAATTTTTTTTCTTATTCTGCATGAAAAACTATGTTGATATAGTGTTACATGAAAACCACAGTATAGATTGTGTTAGATTAAAAATTGAGTTTAAATGAAACATAAAAATCTATTAAAATATTATTATTTAATATGATGGACTTAACCTAGCCATTGGAATGGTAGGTATAAGTATAATTAACATAATTATTAGAACATATTTTTTAAAAAGTGTATATAATGAATTATTTGGTGATAAATTATATATAAATTAAAATAACAACCATTTTGGGATAAAATGATTTTTTTTTGAAAAAACATATTTTATGTACAAAACCACATTATACCTAAATAAATTTATAAATTGACTTTTTGTTAAATATTTAAAAGAAAATTAAATATTATACATTCAATTAATTTATTGATAGTAATTATCATTGTTTTCTAGACATTATATTACAGTAAAACCAAATTTGCTCTTAAAAACTATACATTTGTAAAAATTATTTTAGTCACCATTTTTATATATATTTTATAATTAATTATATACAGTTTCCGAAAAAATGAAAAAATAAAATAAATATTTTAAATAATAATGTAAAAACTATCTTGGAGTAATTTTTTAGAATTATCTGAAAAGATAATTTTCTTAATGAATAGTGAAAACTACATGTTTTTATTATGAATTATAATTTATTTTAACGAATTTAAAAACATTAAAATTATTTTAATGTTCTTTTAAAAGGAATATATATTAAATTTTATATTTATTAATCAAATTTAGGTTTTTTGAAAATTTTTAATTTCTAATTTTGATATAAAAACATTTAAAACATCTAAAACTTTTCACTTTGGAAAAAAACTTTTTCGACACACCTATAGGATTAATTTTATGTTAAAATTTTCACTAATATTAATGGAATTTAGAAAAATTGGATTATATATTTTGAATAATCATAATTTTATTTATCTAATAATTTCACCTTAATTGTTGACAATAACATAAATGTGAAATATTAAAAACTAATTATCAAAGTTAAGGAAAAATGGTTTTATCAGGGGTTAAACTCAGACGATAAGGGTAAAAATTACCTAATACATTTCTGAAGAACATTTTTTTACATATCTATACCTTATCAACAATAATTTTTTGTAATGGATAATTTTCAGCATTTTGGAATGTGAAAATAAGTGGTGTACATTTTTGTTTAAAAAATTACAAGTGTGCCACTTACTACACTTCTTAAATAAAATCCCCAATACTCTAATATTCACACCATAAAACCCATTTTTATTAGAAAATAACAACCCAAATACATTACCTAATTCCCTCTCCCCATATTAGAAGTCTTATTTTGGCCATAAATATAACCTAGGAAGGTATTTAGTGAAAACCAAACAAATATGTCTGAAAAAGAGGTAATGTTCATAACCGGGGTTTTAAATTCATTAAGCCCTCACCTCATTAAATTATAATTTAATAATTAAGATATATTAACATAATTATATTTCATATACTAATAAATAATTTTGTTAATTTCATAACCAAAATTTTCACCATCTTCTATAAAATGGAATATGAAATCATTGCTTGTGTGTACAGTGGACTACCGCCTCTTGAACAGAGGTCATTATTTTTTCCATAACCACCCCACAATGATAGAAATTATGATTGATTTAATTTTTCTATATGATATTTAAGATATTATATTATCCATGTAATCATAATACCACATCTACCTACTTTCCACCAAACACATTGGAAGACAATAACACTGCGCAAGTGTACGGTGGACTACCACCTCATGAATCGATATGATATGTATTTAATTTATTTTAATTGGATAGAAATAAGTATAAATTATGTATATTTATAGGTTATTGGAAAAATATTTACACTTTTATAATTTTTATATCATATACACCTCCTTACTATCCACTCTATTGGAATATGATAACGACACTTGTGTTTACAGTTGACTACCACCTCATGAAGAGATTTGATTCATTCTTCTCTTACACTTTATATGGATGGAAAAAAGGATAGGTTTAACTACAAATATGTGATATATATATATAAATATTTAATAAAAACTATTCTATAATGGAAATTATTCATTTAACATTCTTTTTTTCAATCCACTGAGAAAATTAAAATAGTGATACGGGTATGTATGACATACTGTCACCTTGAATGATATATTAAATTTTCTATCTATAAATTTTATGTATAACTATAAATAAATATATGATTAATATATATTATATTTATTTAATGGTTATATTTTGGATATGATTAAACTATGATCAATGTAAGTGAACATAAAAATAATATAACGTACAAGAAAAAAACAGTAATTATCCAAAGCAGGATTTTAGCAAGGAATTATTAATAAAAAGGTAATTAAAATTAATTGTTCAATCATATATGGTAATATATATATATATAATTATGGATATTTAGTAGTTTTATAATACAATTATGTTAGTGTATTTCTAGTCACTCTTTTAATTCTAGGAGATATTTTCAAATTCACCACAAATTACTTTTTTTGTGATGCATATACCAACCATTTGACATTTTATATCATGAATCCCCTTATTTTCATGATATTTTAATTTTAATTTTATCTTATGATTTATGTTGGGATATGATTAAAAATATTACTAATGTGGTAATTGATTTTCTCCTCATTTTTTATTTTTGGAGACACATCCCATATTCACCACCCATTTCATTTATGTCATTTATATACTACCCGTGAATGTATTTTATAATTATTATACAGAAGAATGTAAGGATTTAAATATATATTAAAGGATATCAATTTCATGTGTTTTATGATTTATCAGTTACCAATGTAGTGAGATATTTCTGTCTCAATTTTCCTTCATTGAGACATATGTTATGATTTTCACCAATCTTATTTGATGAAATGTATATACTACCCCATTGACATGCTATATCATTAATCTAGAAATTATCATGATGTTAATATTTTAATTTAATCTTTTTATTTATGAGGGACTATAATTAAATAGATACCAATGGGTAAAATATTTATTTTACAATCTCATTGTTTATCTGGATTATTATGATTATATTTTTGATGTTAAATGTTTATAATCTATTTATAAAGAACATCATGATTTTTCATCTCTGCTGTTTATTTCATGAAATTAATTAAAAATAATAATTCTCTCTATTAAACTAAACAAGAATAAAAATGTATTATTCTTTTTAAAAATATTCTTCATTTCATTCTTCGGTTGAAAGAACATTTTCTTCTATATCCATGTTTTCTTAAGATGTTTTATAAAATGTTTTAAAAACTACGAATGAATTTATAAAAGGATTTTTACCAAATTTTTAATATTAAAATTTATTACTAAATTATAATTATTTTAATTTTAAAATAAGACCCATTAATATTTTACAAAATCTATGAAATGAATCATTTTTAAACATGTACGACATTTTCTATAGTCATGACCACTAAATTTTTTAAATCATATGTGAAATGTTTCAAAGGTTATTCTCAAAAAATATATTTTATACTTCTTATGTTGTAAAAAGTCCTTTCAAATGTCTAAATTATATTTTCATGAAAAAATGAATTAAATAATTTTATAATATTCCTTTATCAGTTTCAACGGTTTTTTTAGAAAATTGATTTAGAAATTGTTTTATGTTTTAAAAAATGTTTTTCTGCGTGGAAGGATAATTTGTTGAAGAAAATTTTAAATTATTTTAATATATTTCTTTATATGTATTAATGTTTCTATTCACAGAAAAGAGTATCAAAAATGATTTACGAATTTTTTGTATTAAAAAGATATTTCAAAATAAAAGATTTTTTTCTTGAGAAATGCTATATGTATTTTTCGAAAATATTATTATATATACGATTTCATTATTTTATGTTACTTATTCATTACTATGGATATTATTTATGTATTCCGATATTATTATTTCTCTGGATGGTTTCAATTTATGTTGAAAATATTTTAAGGAAATACATTTTTTTAGGGTTATATAATTATAAAACTCTTATAAAACTCAATTTTTTTCAATGCGCTATGCTATTATGAAATGATGAAACATATATGAAACACATTTCACTTAAAATTTTTATTATATGATGTAATTTTTTTGAAGCACATTTTTTATTATTTATCATACATTAAATGTTTTATGATATTATGAAACACAGATGAATAGACTATTTAATGGGAGGGACTGATTTATCCCTCAAACTCATTGGGTAAATAAGGATAAATCATGATTAAATGTGATATGTTTGAACCTAATTTCATATTCATAATGTTATGAGCAAAAAAAATTACATGTTCAATTATTATGCATGGTGGTGGATTTCATGTCCATATGGTTATGTGTGGACTAGGTTCCATGTCCATAATTTTATTTAATTTCATAGTTTCATTTCCTTAACATAATGAGTTAACCTATCTATAATTATACATGTTACAATGTTATAATCTTTTTCTAATTCCATATATATACCTTATAAAAATTTTAGGATCTTATGGTCCATTTTATTTTATTACATTTTTATTAATGTCTAATGAATCTCCTTAATTTATGACATGACTCAAGAATATGATATTTGATATGAAGTGTATAGTTTTAAAATGATATTATTATGATCTAATACCCATATTCTCATAATATGTTGATATATCCCTCATTTACCCATTCTGAGCATATGAGATTACCCATTATTATTTATTCATTTCCCTAGTTTATAAAGAATGATATTATGAATATTTTTCTAAGAATGGTTCTATTTATGAAAGACATAGTGGGAGATGGCATAGATCACTTATGGAGACATTGTTTACATTTCTATGTTACCAAAGGAACTATACCTAAATTATTATGTCATATATTTTAATTTTATCTTAGGAATATTTTTATATTAAGATGTAATATCTTTGTATATGATGTCTTGGTTGCTATTGTATGTATTAAAGAATGGTTTAGTTTTCCTTTGTAAATAATGTTGAGAAAATATTGGTGAGATCCCAAGGGATAGTTATAGGGATATATCTATGGATATGTATAAGGATAAGAATATGTATTTTTAAGAGTATACGAAAATGTGATGGAATTTTGGTAAAGGATAGAGTAAGTGGATTCCATGAAATTACATAACTTTCTTGATACAACAACTAGATATGGGTCTTGAATATATGCACCATGTGGTAATAACACTAAAAACTGTACATTGATCTAGGCTCAATCATCCCCAACTTCACAACAGTGGGCTTTTCTACTGACATAGTTAGGTACTCCCTAGGGATATTATTTTGAAATTATCGTACTCTTTATGAACCATCATGAAGGATTTGAATCATGAAAACAGAGGACATGGGATAAACCCATGGATCCCCATATTTTAAAAAAAGAATCTCTATTTATACATCCTTTAAGTTATTTACATTGTTATTTGGATTCCTAGTACGATTATTGCTTCTTGGGATATGATTTTTTGTTTAAATTAGTGGTTGGAACTATAAGGAACTAGATTAATGATGAATGTGTAGGGAAATGTGTTTATAAGACTCTAAATAGGATAATGACTATGGTTAATGATATTGTGATTACACCTAATCTGTTATCATGATATATGATTAACAACATGCACCATAACCAAGTTTTTGACTCCATAAAGATGAAAATGATATAGTGAATTTAGAGTTTAGGTGGTGGCGTCCATGGAGGTATGAAGATTAAATTTCTTATAAGTCAAGAATTTTGGAATAATCACTCCAGGTAAAGTCTCAAATTAATGATAAGATGTTTATTGTGTGGAGAAGAAGGGAAAAAATTAATTTATTTATAAGGGAAAATGATTTTTTTAGTTAACACAATGTATTTGAATTATGATTCCCTAATGAAATCGTCAACAAAAAAATGATACAATAGTTAAAATAATGGGAGTTATAGGAATTTATGTCCTTGGTGGAAAATTCATGAAGTGATCCCAAAAAAATAGCATTATTAATGGTCATACTAGTGACAATAATGGGACTGTGAATTATTGTAACACCCCAGGTACATAAAGTGTATTACATTTTCACATTTATCCATAATTTTGAATATAATATTAATATGACTTTAAAGGGGACGCTATGCTCGATGGCGTACCCAACACACAACAACGAGTTTCTTGGGAATCTTACGTTGCACTATAATAATAAAATAATATTATTTAAAATGGTAGTTAACGCATTGCCGTTGTAATGGCGTGAATGAACAGAACTAACTAAAAAATGATTATATATGTTTGTCAAATTTTTTACTTTTTTCAATAAATTTTAGAGGATTAAAAATGCAAATGAATCCAGTTTTTAAGCGTAAACATTCTAATATTCTTTAAAAGGCCAATTAACCTCCTTTTGATGGAGAACCCCTTTTAAATCCACTTTTTGAAAATTTTATAAGATCTATTTTTCAAGATAAACATATTATTTATGATTGGGACATTGAAATTTACCTTGGGTTAATTTTTTTTATTTTTCTAACAATGTTCATTTTTCAATGAATAGTGAAAAATACTGCATTTTACATCAAAACTACTTTTTCATATAATTTAATTATATAGTTATATTATCATTTTAATTTGTTTAAAAGTTTAATTAGAATATATTTTTACCATTTAATTCAATTATGGTCATTGGTATTAATTTCACTTTGGAATTAGGCATAAACAAGTGCCACACTTTTCATAAATATTGTTTCTAAAAAACCCGCTATTTGTTTTGACAACGGGAATTATTTTTTAGTTTAATTATTTCAATTTATGTGTTCATAATTTGGTAAAATGGATTATATATTTGGAATCAGAAGGTCCAAATTATGTAATTAAGACTCTTGTGTTTTTGGACTTTATGAATAGTAACGACGGTAATTATCTTTAATTATCTTGATTAATGAGTAATCGGGTAGATAAAGATAATAAATTAATATCATAATAATAGAAAATGACCAAAAAATGTGTCCTAATGCTACTGGTTGTCTCATGGACGACCATGGTATGCCTTGTGCCAATCTTGGGGGCCCCATGGAATCACTTTTGTGAGAAAGTGACTTTTTATCTTTTTATTTTTAAAAATGTTAAATGTAACAAAGAATGTATCACCTAAGTAAAATATTTTTCATTTTTCCTACACAAATGATCTTTTGGAATATAGATATTAATTGTAATGATAAAAATATTTCCTACATCATAGTATTTTTTTATAATTTTTAGACATTAAATAAATTAAATTATTTATGACATCATGATGATGCAGCGATGACCTCATTATTTAATGATTTAAATAAAATGGAATGAAAATGTAAAATCTAAGACCTAAACATGTCTAAAACCTATTGGATGGGTGGATTTAGAACCCTTATCACCTTATCCACGAATTATATCAATGTGGGACCTTTTAAATCCGATACTCATTTTCAAATAAAGTAACATTTGCTTACTTTCCAAGAGTGCCCCTCCTCTTCTTTTATAAAAGTCCCCCACCTCTACCTCTTTACCCACACTTCCAAAGCCTTTGTCTCAAACAAAACCTTCCCATTTTGTCTCTCCACATCCCTCTCTAACTCCTTGAAGCCTCACATTGGGCAGAATCCTTTCCAAGGAGGCCTTTGAGCTCAAATCAAAGGAAGTTACCCGATTTAAAGGTAATGTCTTCACTTGAGTCCTTTTGTTTTATTTTGCTTCTCCAACCCCCTAAACTCTTTTTATTCATTTCTTTTGTAACAAATCCAGTATCATATATATACTAGGATGTTTTTATAAGAAGGATTCTATCTACACTTACACACACCTACATCTAATGGTTAAAGAACATTCTGTTTCCGTGGATGGCGAATTTCTGCCTCCCGAAACGATGATTGTTCAAAATTCTTTTAACACCTTCAAAGGTGGCCATTAATATGTCACTATATTTATATATGATATGTAATATGTTTATGTTTTACTTAATCTTCTATATTTTTAATTTATGGCATACCTTTATGGTTTCCATTATGGGTAAACGTGATATCTTCATTCAAGGAAGTGCGGACTACCGCCCCTCAATGTGATTTGATTCGTTAATACCATATGTGGTACGTATAAAGGTTATATTTAATGATATTATATATGATACCATACTTGAATTAAAATACTATTATTTATCATTATGTTTTAATTCCATTAAATATGAAATAGAAATGGAAGTAGCGTTCATGCGTATGTACGGCTTACCGTCTCCATGAACGGTACATTTCATTTCTTATCTCAAAATGTTATGTACTATTATAAGTACATATATACAATGGATATATATGTAATATATTACATCTAAATTATTGATATCATTCTGTAATTATACCATATATATATATATATATATCTCAATTTGATTTAATTCCATTAATATGACAAAAAATGAAGTTAGCGTTCATGCGTACGTACGGCCTACTGTCTCCATGAACGGTGCTTTTAATTTATCTCCAAATGCTATGGAATGGTATAAAAATAACATATACTGGATATATATGATATTTAAAAAAATCAATACTATTCTGGATATTATGTACCTATAACTACATGGAAAATTATTTTCCAACAAGTTCAATTTTTGACTCATGTACCAAACATCGACAAAAACGTCTCATATGAACTAATATTATTAACCAATAATTATAACATTAAAATATGTGATATGAACTGAATAATAATCTTTATAGGAGGTCCTTATGAAATTATAAATTGACCAAAGTTTATTATTCAGGAATAGAAATAAATGAAAAAGACAAGTTGGACTTGAGGTAAGGGATCCTACTCCTCTCTTTCTTTTTAAGTACACTCTTTTATGTCATTCCTTTTAATCTCATCTTTCTTATGATTGGGATGTTATTTTATATTAATCATACTTTAATTCTTATGTTCATTTGATTAGAGACCCTATTTTCTCTCATCAATCCATTTTTGGAAGTTTTGAGTGGCGCTGTTAGGCTGCCGAATTTTCGTAAGAGATCTAACCTCTCTCTTTCTTTTCAAGTACTCTCCTTTATGTAACTTCATTTCAGATCCACTTTGTTATGTTGGGTATGTTATTTTATATTACTCTTGCTGTAAATTTTATTTTAATATGATGAGAGGCACTATTTGATCTCATCAATCCATTTTCAGAAGTTTTATGTGGCGCCGATAGGCTGCAGAGTTTTCGTAAGGGATTTTTAATCTCACTTTTATTCCCATGAGATTTGTGCTCCATTTTCCACCATTTCCTTTGAGTGGTATATGTACTGCCCATTATTCTATTATTTATGTAATATAATTTCGTTTATGAGTATTTACATAAATTTTGTATTGTACTTCTTTCATGGGGTGTATGTTTCGAAAGATTCCCAAGTCAGTAAGGGAACCTTTCACCCTCCTCTTTTTAAAAGACTTCTTTTGTTGGGTATTTTAATTTACATATTGTAATTTTGGGATATGTTCTTCTATATCCTTATTGATGTAAATTTTATGTCCAAGTGATGAGATACCCTTTATCTCTCTCATCAACTCTTTCTAAAATTTTATGTGACGCCGTTAGGCTGTCGAATTTTACCAAGGGAACTTCTTAACCCAATTTTGATTTCATTGGGTTCAACATGTAGTAATTGGATATGTCATCCTTTGAATATGTGTGAATGACCTTTGATCGTTTTAAACTCAAAATCCAATTATATAGGGTGTATTTATATTTTTCACACATAATTATGAGATTGATTTACCCTTGATTTAAGGATACCTTCTTTATTATGGATTTCATCTCATTTTACATTTCTATTGAGACTTCATTGTTTTTATGCACCAGTTAACTCTTATTTGGTGTATATACTATCCTTTGGAATATTATATCATGAATCCCTCTATTCTCATGATATTATAATGTTCTAATTAAATGTTATTCCTCAATTATTATATTCAAGTGTTTCTCATTTTGTTAAAAACACTTTAACTAAAATATCGTTTTAAATGTTTTAATGATTTATTCTTATAAATATTCTTCATTAATATCCATGTTTTCAAAATGGTTTGAAGGATTTATTTATATGGATATTAATGGTTTAAAATGTTAAAATCATCAAAGTGGTATGGGACACTTTGATTCAAAAATCTCTTTATTAAATGTTTTATATGGTTTTGAAAATGGTTTTTAGAATGGATTCATTATTTCAATATCTTAAAATGTTATATTGTTATTTCAATGTGGGAATGTTATGTTTTTTGTGCTTAGGTTATGTTCTATGATTATGTTATGGTTCTTGGGCATTTTTATGAATACGGGTGGTTCCGTGATAAACTAAGGGCGGGTGAGCCTGATATAGATCTCAAATGCATTGGGTAACTCAAAGAAGTGAAACGTTAAGGTTTCTACGAAGAGATTTAGGGAATATACTATGGTGGGTATTCCAAACGTAACCAAGAGGGTTACTCCCTACATAAGAATGTTATGAATTCCTCAAGTTACCTTTTATGTCTTATGATTTCTTTGATTTGATGAGGTAGGTTAATGTTCCTATGTTATATGGGTAAAGTATGATTTCATTCTTATGTACATATGAACTCATGTTTCCTTTCCATATTTTTTATATCCCTTACTGAGCTTTTTATGCTCATCCCAAGTTTTTGAAATGTTTTTCACAGGTTATGTGAAGGGTACATGATATGATGATAGTGTCAAGGAAGTGTCAAGAAAGAATCAATGTTTTATTTTAAATATGTTTCCGTTGAGGGGAAAAATGAATACTATCTATTATGTAACCACTTTGTGTAAATGTGGAATGTAATGCAAGTTTTATGATCTAATTCACTAAAACTCTAAACCTAAAAAATATCCCCAATGTGTAATCTTTTAATAACTCTAGATTAAGTAAGGTTTAAGGATGGGGCCTTATAGTTGGTATCAATGGTCGGTTTAGATAACTTTAGAGGATAGGGTATCCTCTAAGCATAAGTGACATTACAATAATGGTTAGGATTTCAGAAAGAGTCGTAGTTTTAGATAAAGTGAATGAGTAAGTATATAATAGTGTTTATCTTCCTCATTAGTACATGATGGTTCTGTTGATATTCTCACACTGACCTTTTTAATGAATGGATGGATCTAGCAGGCACCAAAGAGACAACAGGTTTGAAGGAAACTGTGGTGGTTCTCTGTTTAAGATACTAGATAAAATGGGGGATTCAATGAGGAAACCCGTGGTTATTCTAAACCAACTATCCAGGAGTCATGATCAACCACTTGAACCTTGGTATGTTCTATAATGCATCATGTACGAGATGACCAATCGATGTGGAAGTTCTGGTAGTAATTATAAAGGTAACCATTAGAGTTTATATTATCCTTACTTTTGAGGTAATTATGGGTTATTATATGATATGCTAGAAAATGAAAGGCATGAGATAAACTTGAGGTTAAAATATGTTATGATTATTTTTGAAGATTTTATCTCGTTTTGGGGAATGTTTTAAAATTATATTGTTTTGGAAAAAGGAAAACACACAGACCGTGTGACAACCCGTCGCGTCGGACAAAGCTACGGGAATCTAACCCACAACAAAAGTGCAACTAGTATTGATCGCCTACCACTGGACTATGTGAAGTCCCTGGTTAGTTTGACTGATTATTTTTAGTTAGATGATTTTATGAATTAAGAGTAAGTTTATTTTGGGTTATCTATGGAAATTTATTAACCTATCATGGAGGATATGTGATTTGGTTAATTACTTTTCAATATGAGACATTAAGAGCAACTGATGTTGTTTGGAGATAAATGTTACGATTTAACTTGGAAGACTATGTGACCAAATCATTCAAATATTTGGGTTTCAATCTTAGTTTGGATTACTTTGAAGAATTTTATCTAGAAATTGTTTATTGGATGGTCCTCGTTGAACTTTGGGTTTTGTTGGACAAATTTTGGAGATTAAGAATAGATTTTATTTTTATAAAGGGTTATCCATTTCTGGATTATCTGATATTGTACTAAAATTTTTGTTTTTGGTTTTGGATAAAGTTTAAAGACATGGGAATTATATAGTTCTCTTTGTTGGATTAGGTTATTCTCTAGAAGTTGATTATAGTACTCTTAATGTGAACAAGTCTTCCTAAATACTCGTCTTTTGGAGAAAATACGAGTTTGTGTTGAAAGTCAACATGATAAGTGATTATGTTTCCTTATGAATAAATTCCTCAATAAAAATTAACTTAAAACAAAAATGTTTTCTATTAACATTTCCTACTGGGTAATCGAATACCGTTTAACCCATCACAAGTTTGTGATTTTCTTATAGTTAACATTCTCCTAAACATGTTTTCTATCACTCTCCATCAGAACATGACCATTTGTTTTTTTCCTCCATGTCCATATTTTCATACTTGGAATCCTAGTATGGTTTAACTCGGGTGACCTTTGTACTTATCTTTCTTTATTTTAAAGTGATTGTTTTACTGACTCTTGTTCTGATGTGGGATTTTCAATGAAGTTTCCAAGCCCAATTTTAAAATTGTGAGGACGCAATTCCCAAAAGGGGGGAAGGATGTAACACCCCAGGTACATAAAGAGTCTGAAATTTTCACATTTATCTATATTTGTGAATATAATAGTAATATGACATTAAAGGGGATGCTATGCTCGATGGCGTACCCAACACGAAACAACGAGTTTCTTGGGAATCTTACATTGTACTCTAATAACAAAATAATATTATTTTAAATGGTAGTTAACGCT
Source organism: Viscum album (assembly GCA_963277665.1). Taxonomy (NCBI): domain Eukaryota; kingdom Viridiplantae; phylum Streptophyta; class Magnoliopsida; order Santalales; family Viscaceae; genus Viscum; species Viscum album. Next base: position 281,633,795 of record OY728127.1, read on the forward strand.
TAGCCATTGTAATGGCCGGAATGAACAGAACTAACTACAAAATGATTATATATGTTTGTCAATTATTTTTACTTTTTTCAATAAATGTTAGAGGATTAAAAATGCAAATGAATCCAGTTTTTAAGCATAAACATTCTAATATTCTTTTAAAGGTCAATTAACCGCCTTTTGATGGAGAACCCCTTTTAAATCCACTTGTTGACAATTTTATATGCTATATTTTTCAAGATAGACATATTATTTATGATTGGGACATTGAAATATACATTGGGTTAATTGTTTTTATTTTTCTGAGAATGTTCATTTTTTAATGAATAGTGAAAAATACTGCATTTTACATCAAAACTGCTTTTTCATATAATTTAATTATATGTTTATATTATCTTTTTAATTCGTTTCAAAGTTTAATAAGAATATATTTTTACCATTTAATTCAATTATGGTCACTGGTATTAATTTCAATTTGGAATTAGTCATAAACAAGTGCCAAACTTTTCATAAATATTGTTTCTAAAAAAGCAGCTATTTGTTTTGATAATGAAAATTAATTTTTAAATTAATTATTTCAATTTATGTGTTTGGAATTTGGTAAAATGGATTACATATTTGGAATCAGAAGGTCCAAATAATTTACTTAATACTATTTTGTTTTTGGACTTTTTGAATAGTAACGACGGTAATTATCTTTAATTATCTTGATTAAGGAGTAATCGGGTAGATAAAGATAATAAAATAATATCATAATAATAAAAAATGATCACAACATGTGTCCTAAGGATACTTTTTGACTCATGGAAGACCATGTTATGCCTTGTTCCAAACTTGGGGGCCCCATGGAATCACTTTTGTGAGAAAGTGACTTTTTATCTTTTTATTTTTAAAGAATGTTAAATGCAACAAAGAATGTATCACCTAAGTAAAATATTTTTTATTTTGTCTCAATAAATGATATTTTGGACTATAAATATTAATTGGAAAGATAAAAAGATTTCCTACATTATAGTATTTTTTTTATAATTTTTAGACATTAAATAAATTAAATTATTTATGACATCATGATGATGCAGCGATGACCTCGTTATTTAACGATTTAAATAAAATGTAAAGATAATGTAAAATATAAGCCCGAAACACGCCTAAAACCTATTGGATTGGTGGATTTAGAACCCTTATCACCTTATCCACGAATTATATCAATGTGGGACCTTTTAAATCCGAAAATCATTTTCAAATAAAGTAACATTTGCTTACTTTCAAAGAGTGCACCTCCTCTCCTCTTATAAAAGGCCTCCACCTCTACCTCAGAACCCACACATCCAAAGCCATTGGCTCGGCCAAACCCTTCCCATTTTGTCTCTCCACATCCCTCTATAAATCCTTGAAGCCTCACTTTGGTCATAATCCTTTCCAAGTAAGCCTTTGAGCTCAAATCAAAGGAAGTGACCCGATTTAAAGGTAATGTCTTCACTTGAGTCCTTTTGTTTTATTTTTCTTCTCCAACCCCCTTAACTCTTTTTATTAATTTCTTTTGTAAAAACTACAGTATCATCAATATACTAGGATGTTGTTATAAGAAGTATTAGAGGTACACTTACACACACCTACATCTAATGGTTAAAGAAGATACTGTTTCCGTGGATGGAGAATTTCTGCCTCCCGGAACGATGATTGTTCAACATTATTTTAACACCTTCAAAGGTGGCCATTAAGATGTCAATATATTTATATATGATATATAATATGTTTATGTTTTACTTAAGCTTCTTTATTTTTAATTTATGGAATACCTTTATGGTTTCCATTATGGGTAAACGCGATATCTTAATTTAAGGAAGTCCGGACTACCGCCCCCTCAAAGTGATTTGATTCGTTAATACCATATGTGGTACGTATAAAGGATATATTTAATGATATTATGTATGATACAATACTGGAATTAAAATACTATTATTTATCATTATGTTTTAATTCCATTAAATATGAAATATAAATGGAAGTAGCGTTCATGCGTACATACGACTTACCGTCTCCATGAACGGTACATTTCATTTCTTATCTCAAAATTTTATGTACTATTATAAGTACATATATATAGTGGATATATATGTAATATATTACATCTAAATTATTTATATCATTCTGTAATTATAACATATATATATATATATCTCTAATTTTGTTTTAATTCCATTAATATGACAACAAAAAGAAAGTGGCGTTCATGCGTACGTACGGCCTACCGTCTCCATGAACGGTGCTTTGAATTTATCTCCAAATGCTATGGAATGGTATAAAATGAACATATACTGGATATATATGATATTTAAAACATCAATACTATTCTGTATATTATGTACCTATAACTACATGGAAAATTATTTTCCAACAAGTTCAATTTTTGACTCATGTACCAAACATCGACAAAAACGTCTGATATGAACTATTTTTATTAACCAATTATTACAAAATTAAAATATGTGATATGAACTGAATAATAATCTTTATAGGAGGTCCTTAAGCAATTATAAATTGACCAAAGTTTATTATTCAGGAATATAAAGAAACGAACAAGACAAGTTGGACTTGAGGTAAGGGATCCTACTCCTCTCTTTCTTTTTAAGTACACTATTTTATGTAATTCCTTTTAAGCTCATATTTCTTATTATTGGGATGTTATTTCATATTAATCATACTTTTATTATTATGTTCATATGATGAGATACCCTATTTTTTCTTATCAATCAATTTTTGGATGTTTTGAGTGGCGTCGTTAGGATGTCGAATTTTCGTAAGAGATCTAACCTCTCTCTTTCTTTCCAAGTACTCCCCTTTATGTCACTTCTTTTAAGCTCCTCCTTGTTATGTTGGGGGATGTTCTTTTATAATAATATTTCTGTAAATTTTATTTTAATATGATGATAGACCCTATTTGATCTCATCAATCCATTTTCGGATGTTTTATATGGCGCCGATAGGCTGCCGAGTTTTCGTAAGGGATTTTTTATCTCACTTTTATTCCCGTGAGATTTGTGCTACATTTTCCACCATTTCCTTTGAGTGGTATATGTACTGCCAATTATTCTAAAATTTGTGTAATATACTTTCGTTTATGAGTATTTACATCAATGTTGTATTGTTCTTCTTTCATGGGGTGTATGTTTCGAAAGATACCCAAGTCGGTAAGGGAACCTTTCACCCTTCTCTTTTTAAAAGACTTCATTTGTTGGGTCTTTTAATTTACATATTGAAATGTTTGGATATGTTCTTCTATATCCTTATTGATGTAAATTTTATTTCCAAGTGATGAGATAACCTTTATCTCTCTCATCAACTCTTTTTCTAAAATTTTATGTGACGCCGTTAGGCTGTCGAATTTTACCAAGGGAACTTCTTAACCCAATTTCGATTTCATTGGGTTCAACATGTAGTTATTGGATATGGAATCCTTTGAATATGTGTGAATGAAATTTTATTGTTTTACACTCAATATCCAATTATATTAGGTGTATTTATATTTTTCACACATAATTATGAGATTGATTTACCCTTGATTTAAGGATACCTTCTTTATTATGGATTTCGTCTCATTTTACATTTCTATTGAGACATCATTGTTTTTATGCACCAGTTCAATCTTATATGGTGTATATACTATCCTTTGGAATATTATATCATGAATCCCTCTATTATCATGATATTATAATGTTCTAATTAAATTTTATTCCTCAATTATTGTATTCAAGTGTTTCTCATTTTGTTAAAAATACATTAACTAAAATATCATTTTAAATGTTTTAATGATTTATTCTTACATATATTTATCATTAATATCCATGTTTTCAAAATGGTTTTAAGGATTTATTTATATGGATATTAATGCTTTAAAATGTTAAAATCTTCAAAGTTGTATGGGACACTTTGATTCAAAAATCTCTTTATTAAAGGTTTTATATGGTTTTGAAAATTGTTTTTAGAGTGGATTCATTATATCAATATCTTAAAATGTTATATTGTTATTACAATGTGGGAATGTTATCTTTTTTTGTTATTAGGTTATGTTCTATGATTATGTTATGGTTCTTGGGAATTTTTTATGAATACGGGTTGTTCCGTGATAAACTATGGGTGGGTGAGCCCGATATAGCTCTTCAATGCATTGGGTAACGCGAAGGAGTGAAAAGTTAAGGTTTCTCCAAAGAGATTTAGGGAATATACTGTGGTGGGTATTCCAAATGTAACCAAGAGGGTTACTCCCTACGTAAAAATGTTATGAATGCCTCATGTTACCTTTTATGTCTTATGATTTCTATGATTTGATGAGGTATGTTAAAGTGCCTATGTTTTATGGGTAATGTATGATTTCATTCTTATGTACATATGAACACATGTTTCCTTTCCATATTTTTTATATCCATTACCGAGCTTTTTATGCTCATCCAATGTTTTTGAAATGTTTTTCATAGGTCAAGGGAAGGGTACATGATACGATGATAGTGTCAAGGAAGTGTCAATAAAGAATCCATGTTTTATTTTAAATGTGTTTCCGTTGAGGGGAAAATGAATACTATCTTTTATGTAACCACTTTGTGTAAATGTGGAATGTAATCCAAGTTTTATGATCTAATTCTCTAAAACTATAAACCTGAAAAGATCCTCAATGTGTAATCTTGTAATAACTCAATATTAAGTAAGGTTTAAGGCTGGGGCCTTATAATTGTATATATAAGGATAGAGGTATAAATGAATAAGATAATGAACCATAGTTAATAGTTTAAGAATGAAATGGATATATTTAAGTGTTTTTTATCGTAATTCAAGAATTATGTTATATTAATCATGAAATAAACAAGTATTATTTTATAGTAGTTTTTCATTATTTATTTGATAGAATTTTTTGAATGGTGCTAATGAGATAGAAATATTATTTAATATAAAGGTGTAAATTTATTGAAAACATATAATTAAGGGAAAATAACCAATAATATGTTCTTAATGTTTAGAAAATAATGTCTTGTTTAGATAATTAAAATATGGATTAGGATAATGTAATGTATCCAGTATTTATGACCCTATAACTGATAAATGATTTGTTGAAAATGTTTTATATGTAATCAAGGATGGAGTTTAGAAAATTTTTGGATTTTTGGAATATATTGAATAATATGTAGTTTTATTTATAGAATCAAGAGGCTTTTATTTTATTCATCATGTTTTTATATTAATTCCGGTCCTTACCATTCTTAGGAAGAATATAGGATGAAGGTATTCCCATATTTGGTGTGTGACCCATAAGAGCTACCTTTTGATATTTGGGGGATTAATGTCAAGTTGATTACATTTAGTGATCATTTTTATAAATTTTCTAATTTCAATGTAGGCCATATATGGATGATCCTTAGGGCTAACAATTTATAAATCAGAATAAGTTGAAGTTAAAATGTTATTGGATAAAATGTTCTTACAAGTAATTTTATTATAATAACTAGAGAAATAAGGAATGAATTATCTTTATTTCATTGATATTATGATATACTAGTCCTTTAGGATTTATATTTTCCCTTAATCATTTATTAAATTATGATATGATGTGTAAATTGATCAGTGTATAACCCAAAGATAATATTTTTCTTATAAGATGGAATGAATTCATGTAAGTATCTCTTCACATGAAAATTACATTATTTTTGTAAAATATTAATGAAATAAAATTATTCCCTATTACCTTAATTTCAAATTATATCATTTAATTTTCTCACACCTATATGGGTTCTGGTTGTTAATTTTCACATGATCATTCACATTTTCTGATCAATGATCTCTATAACTCTCCATCATTGATTGTATCTTACACATTTATTCTATATACAAATAATCACATTCCAAATATGTTAACATGTTTGGAAAACTATTATTTTTCATTATATTAAATCTTAATGCATCCCTTTCTCTATTTTAAGATGAAGTTTTATTAACACTTTTTCCGATGTGGGTTTCCCAAAAAGGGATTATCAAATATTAAACCCATATATAATTTAACATCTTATGAAAATATAGAATAATAAAAATTCAAATATATTATTATTTTCTAATTATCCAATAATTTTAATTTAAAGGGGACTATATTTCTGATATCGTACTCGACACACGTCAATGGTTTTCTATGAATTCTTATGTTTCACACAATACTTAGTTATACAGAAAAATAATATATTATTATTTTAATAAATTTAAAAAGTAGTTATTGCCTAGATATTTTATGGGATAGAATTAATTGAAATAAATATATTATTTTTATACATGTTTATTAAATATTTTTAATTTCTTCCAAAAAATTTGGGAGGCCTAAAACGAGAAGAAATCCAATTTTAAGCATGAAATACAATAATATTTTTAAAAGGAAGTTTTACCACCTTTTGATGGAGAACTCTTTTTTAGATATTGATTTTGTCAGATTTATATGTTCTATATGAAAAAATAAACTTCTTATTTGGAATTCGGACGTCAAAATTTAATTTACTATTTTTGTTTATTTTTCGGATTAAATTGAAATTTTAATGAACTTTGAATAATAATGCATTTAATTCAAAACATCATTTTCGTCTAAATTATTCATATTGATAGATTTTCTATTTTACTAGTTTTAAATTTTAATTAGATTAATGTTTTATCATTTTACCCAATTTAGGTAATTTTAATCAATTACATATTTAAATTTAATAGAAAAACTATGTGAACATTTGAACATTTAAAAAAACAATTTTCTCATTCCGACAATATGAATAAATCTAAATTTAATTTTTTCACTTTTGTCAATTTTGTTTTCGAAAACTAACATACATGGTTGTAATCGGTAAGAATTTTTTTTTCAATAGGATTAAAAGAATTTTTGGTAAATTGTAATTTTAGTATTTTACTTTCCACAGTTAAAGGTAAATAATGTAATTAAAGATAAAAAATATATTATAATAAGATAAAAATACACTAACACTTGTCCTAATATTATTCTATGAGTTATTTTTAACCAATAAAATAACTGGGTTTAAATTCTAGCCTTTGTACGCCACTTGGGTGTGATTATGACATTTATAACATTAAATTTAAATAAAAGGGAGATATTCCATAATTATGTCACTTATTACTAAAACAATATTAATATGGGATTATATAAATTATATCATAGACAGTTCATATTCATAATAAATATAAAAATATTTTCCAAATCAGGATAATTTATTTATAATTAGTAGGTATTAAATAATTAATTTTATGAATGGAAAAATGATGATGTAGTAATTGGTTTATTAAAGAAAGAATCAAAGAAATGATACTAATAATATTAAAATAAATATATTTGAAATATTTGATTTCATCCTGAAATTTTAGGGATAGATAATAAATGTTAGTATTGTGTTAATTTTTTTATTGAATGGAATCAAGTTGTTGTGATTTTAAAAAAAATCATATAATGAATTGTGTCTAAATTGACATAATTCATAACAAAAAATAATAAACTATATAATTAAATGATATAAAATAGATAATTTTATAATATTCTAAAAAAATTAATATTACTCATTAATTATCATTAATGACTCATTTATTTGTCGTTCGACAATTTTTGGTAATTATTTTAACTCTCAAGTTGTAAATGATGTGATAAAAGAGTTATAGTTAAAAGGGGTTAAAAAAAGACTAGGATTAAAAAATAACCAAAACATGTCTAATTATTATTGGATGATTATATTTATACCCCACCTCATCCTATATTCTATCTAAATCAACATGGATTCATTTGGAATCGAAATAGAGTTTATATTAATTTAATAATTTTTAAAATTCCAAGGGCGCCCCTCCCCTCTCCTATAAAAAGACACACATTCCCCTCTATTACTAACAATTCCATAACCTTTTAGTTCTTCCATGATATTTACAAAACCCTTCCATGAATTGCTCTCCACATTATAGAGGCCTTATGTAATGTTGAACAGCCTCCTTAGAGGTCTTAAGTTGTTCTTCAAAGGTGATCAACCGAAGATGATATATCGTTTTATTTAAGTATTTATATTTTATTTCATCTTCCACATCCTTCTACTCATATTAATCCAATATGATATAATAAATATAGTATCATAAATAAAATCATATTATTTTATGATAATATCATCACCTAAATCCATATCCACTTCAATTAAATGGTAATGAAATTTATCATATGTGTATATGTGTGAACTATCACCTCCATAAAACGAGATGACTTGTTTTTATTCTTTATATCACTCATATGATGTATATATAATTATATTTAAATTATTAATATCATATTAGTGATTTTTTTATAATTTTAGAAAGATAAAATATTTCTTAAGTTCTTTGCACAATGATTAGTGAAAAATGGAAAATGTTACTCATGTGTTAGTAAGATTTACCATCTCCATGAATATAACATTGTACATTTTTCATAACCAAAAATCATATTTTGATTTAAGGGTATAATTTATGTATAAAAATTATAATAATTTAATGAATATTATTCTAGAGATGAGTTTCTTATTACCACATGGACTAGTGACATCAAAAAATGTTCATTTTTTGACTCAAGTACCGAATATCAACATAACATATTATATGAACATAAAGAATTATGTGATTTTAATAACATGGTAATAAGTGATATAAAATAAACAATAAACTCTAAAATTTTTCTCAAGAATTTATAAATTATCCTATGTTTATTATTTTGGAAGATAATGGTTGTACATGACAAGTTAGAGTCATTGTAATGGACCTCATCTCAAACTCTTTTTATTGAGGTGTATTTTGATGTAAAACAACAACTTCATTAATATGGTGTATAATTAAACCATTTTACATTTAATTACATTCATAATTTTTTGAATGTAATATTTTTTAGGAATAATTTTACTAATCAACAAAAGGAATGTTTTTTTAACCTAAGCAATGACAACGACTTCTCTGTCATCGTGCCCATTATTTGATATTTGGCTTCCTCTACAATCCTAAATGTTATTTAAAAGAAAAATAAATACCATATTCTATTTTCAAGTATTTTTTTTATTGAAAATGGATTTATAAATGTTTTGATTATATCTATATATTGAAATGATTCATTGTGATTGAAAATTAAATTTTTTTTGCGAAATTTTGACAATTGAAATCTTTTATATGTTATGGTTATATAATGGTACATGGACATTGGATGGGTGGTTACTTGATAAATCAAAGATGGCTGGTCACATGAAAAACCATATATGGGTGGTTGGATGATAAAACAAGTATTAGTGGTAATTATAACCTCCAATGCATTCGGTATAGAAGGCGGTTGTATGGATATTCTAATTGTAAGAGTGATATGTGTGGAAGTCGACCGTGTGGTTATTCCATTTAATTATTATTATGTCGCATGTTACATTTACATGGTTTATATTGATTTATATTGGTTTTACGATAATATTTTTATTTCAAGAAAATTTATTTAATGAGATTATATTTAGTGATGTGAAATTACTACATATGAAAGCTGAAAATTATTAGTTTATGATAAAGTATTCAACATTTGCACATTGTCACAAGTATAATTTTTTTCCTTAATTAGGTATCCCTTATGGATTTTTTATGATCATCCAATGTATTGAATTTTTTTTCATTGGATTTAAGGAAGAATAGAGTCAAGTATCGGATCAAGGAAAAGTTATGAAGTTTAAACATTAAACTAAAATATTTTTCTTTTTATACATTTTTTGTTTTATAGAAAAATTGATTGTGATTATAAGTTTATGATTTGTAATATATGAGTTTTTATGTATGAGTTATGGACTAATTCACTAAATCTCTAAACCAGAAAGGATCCTCTATGTGAAGGATTGTCAAATTATTGAATTAACTCAATAGTAAGTAATGTTTAAGGATGGGGACTTATAGTCAGTATCAGAGGTTGGATTAGATAGCTTTAGGAGTTAATATTTTGTTAATAATATATCCATAAATGATTTTTACTTTATGATCAAATTAAAATGATATAGAATTCAAAAATTCCCACGTTGTATCATCTAAGATATATCTGTTCAGAATAGTTTTTCATAGAGGAAACAAGGAAGTTATGATGGGAAGGAATACATAGGAAAATAACCTTCCAAACCAGCATCCATAGATTGTTGGAATTGAAACTGCATTGTTTTTTGTAGTGATGGTTCAACTTACTCATGCGATACATGGTGCATGTGTCCATCCACGAGATCAACCAAATCAGCTACAGAAGAATATTTATTAGTGGATAACTTCATAAAGCAATTTCCCCCATTATATTGTGTATTATATAACCCTGGTCAAGATAAATGGTGGATTAAATCACTAAAATTATATTTTATGTAATAGGGTATTTAGACAATCAAATGGTTAGTTTTTATGTTCGTCATTTTGATGTGAAGTCGATCAGTGGTGATCAATGATTAAAAATACCAAGGGTTGTGAGAAGATTTATTCTGTGGAATTGGATGAATTTAAGAATATCTTCCTTGAGAAATATATTCCTAAGGTTGTTCGACATAGGATGGAAATCAAATTCTTGGAATTAAGACAAAAATAGAACAATTCTATGTCTGCGTGTGAAGAAAATTAAATCATTTTTCAAGGTACATCGAAACTTTTATCCGGGATATTGATAGTATGATAAATCAGTTTTACTCTGGATTGAAGCCAAAATATTGAATGAAATTATATTCATGTGAGTTAAAATGCTTTGAGAAACTTTCTTGATGTTAAAGGAAGGTAGAAAAGGAGTTTTATATGATCATGTGTACCATTATATCAAAAAAATAAGAGATCTAATAGGTTGACAATGGGAAATCATTCATTAAATATGTTAGAAGGTAATTAAATTAAATTTCCATCTTGTGAGACGTGTGGTAAAAATCATCCTGTATAATGTTTATCAATGTTAAGGATGTGCTTTTAATGTGGTAATACTGGTCATATTTCTCTTGGATGCAAGAGAGATGATCGGGAAAGCAATGAAAAGTCGATGGTAAGATGTTTTAGTTACAATGAGTTTGGGAATTATGAAAATTTATGTCCAAAGTTGATTAACCAGGGTGGAAAATAGCAATATCGAAACTAATAGGGCATGGAAATATCATTTTATACTACTTTTATTGACTTTGGACCATCAAATGAAGTGGTGATAGGCCTGTTTCGGGTTTTTTTTCAAAATACTCAAATACTCTATTGGACTCTAGATATTCACATTATTTCATTTCTAAGTGCTTCACACGTAAATTAAAAATATTTCCTCATGAATGTAATATTTATATTTTGTTGAAAAATTTAGATGGAAGTATTAAAGAAACCAATCTTCAGGGAAGTCTTCCTATTATAATTAGAGGGATGGTTTTTCCAACAAATCTTGTAGAACTTCCCATCGCGGAATTTGAGATCATTTTTGGTATGGATTGGTTTTTAGATTAACATGAGAAAATAGAATGAAAATCCAAGAAAGTTGTATTCAATGATTTAATACATTTGATAACATACCAATAATTTGGGATATTTATTAAATATGGCATTGAATGTTATCTAGATCATGTTTTTAAAAATAAAGGAACAGTTTTGATTAGTGACAATTCAATAGTGAATGAATTTACAGATGTTTTTCTAAATGAATTTCCTAGTATTGTTCCGGTTATGGGGGTTTAATTTAATATTGATTTAGTGCATAATTATAAGACTCTTTATAATACCCCATATCTAATGGATCAATTAGAATTGGTGGAAATAAAAAAATAGTTCCTATAATTTTTTGATAATGGATTCATTCGACCTAGAACGTCACTATAGGTTTCTCCTGTTTTATTTATGAAAAATAATGATGGTTCAATAAGACTTTTTATTGATTATATAGCACTGAATAACATCACTATTATGAATATGTATATGTTTCCTCATATCAATGAATTTTTGGATTAGCTCTAGGGAGCTCAATATTTTTCAAAGATTTATTTGATGTTTGGAAATCTTCTGTAGAAATTGAAGGGGATGATATTCCAAAGATAGAATTTTAAATGAGATATGGGAATTAGGAGTTTTTAGTTATTCCCTTTGGGTTAACTAATGCCCATATTGTATTTATGAATATCAATAATGTAGTATTTTAGTTGTTTTTGGATCAATTTATCGTTATGTTTATAGATGTTAATTTTGTATATTCTAAAATTCTATAGGTACAAGAAAGTCAGTTATATATTTTTTTTTGAAAACATTAAATGAAAATAAAATATATTAAATTTATACTAAGAGTGAATTATGGGTGAAGAAAATTTATTTCCATGTTAATATTGTTTCTTATTATGGAATAACTCTTGACTCCTCTAACACAAAAGTTGTTTAAGAGTGGATAGGACCATCAAATATCAAAGGGATTTGTTGTTTGATAGATCAGTGTGTTGTTACCAATGTTTTGTTAAAAAAATTTCATAATTTTCTAGCCGAGTAACTTTGTTATCATGTATGGGATTTATGTTCATATGGATAAAAAATGTGATGATTGTTTTCAAGAATTTAAAAGAAGATAGGTAAATGATCCAATTTTGTCCCTATCTTCCAAGAATGGTGAATTTGTTATCTACAAGAAGGATTCATTGAATGGAACTGGTTGTGTCCTAATACATAGTGGTCAGGTAATTTCTTATGCCTCACATCAGTTGAAACCTCATGAGTTAAATTATATATCGCATGATTTGGAATTAGTTGATGTTTTTTGCATAAAAAATTTAGAAGCATCATTTTTATGGTAGTAATAATAAAATATATAGTTATCACTAAAGTTTAAAGTATATATTCACTTAGAATGAATTCAAAATGAGAAATTGGAAATTCATGGAATTAATCAAGGATTATGATTGAACATTTCATTACCACCTAATAAAATAAAATAATGTGTTCTGTGATCTGAGTTAAAAATTAATGCTACATTAACCATGTTATGTATGGAACGAGATCCTTTAGTTAATGATTTGATAAATTTTTCTATGGATTTTATTAGTGTAGGAAATTCACTTATTTGGTTTTAGGTTTCAATAAAATCAACTTTATCGGAAAAAATAATTCTTGCATAGAAAGAAGATAGTGAGTTGCGGAAAAAGGTAGAATTGGTTCAGAAGGATTGGTTACCAGAATTTAACATTGATAAAGATTGTGTTTTGAGGTTTATAAATAGATTATGTGTGCCTTGTGATTCATAGTTGAATAAATATTTATTATGTGAAGATTATATTTCTCTATTTTTAGTTCATTAAGGAATCACTAAGATATATAGAAACCCTAGGGAGTATTACTGGTGGTATGGAATAAAAAGAGATATTGTTGAATTTACCCTGAGATGTATGCTTTTTCAATAGGTTAAAGTAGAATGGAAGTTACCAAAATGGATTCTAAAAACCTTTTCAATTCTTGAGTGGAAGAGGGAAAATATATCCATATATTTTATAGTGGGATTAGTAAAGAATTTTTGAGGTACCAATGTGATCTAGGTTATTTTTGATCGATTGACTAAGTCTTCTCATTTTATTCATATTTGAGATACATTGTCACAAGAAAAAAATTCTCAATTTTATATTAAAGATATAATCAAGTTAAATGGACTTCCCCTATCCATTGTATTTGATCGTGATCTCAGGTTCACTTCTATATTTTGGAAAGGTGTTCAAAATTCATTGGGTACTGAATTAAATTTCATTACATTTTTTTATCCTCAATCAGATGGTATGTCAGAATGAACAATTTAGATGACTAAGGATACTCTTTGTGAATGTTCAATGAATTACTAGGGAATTTGGGATCAACATATTTCTCTGGTTGAGTTTTCTTATAATAATATTATTCATTCCAGTATACATATGGCACTATTAGAGGCATTATATAGAATGTTGCCTCAAGCTCTAGATTTTTGGGATGATGTAAGAGAAAGGATGTTGAATGGACCATAATCGGTAGAGGAAATGGTGGAAAAATTTTAGTTGATTTAAAGGGATATGATGATAGCACAAAGTAGGATGAACAGTTATGCAAATATCCAGAAGAATTATCCTTCATTTGAGGAATGTGATATTTTCTTTCTCAAAACATCTCCATGGAAAAGGTTGCGGCATTATCGTACGAAGGGGATGTTGGGTCCACGATTCATTTGACTGAAAGAAATCATGTATAAAGTTGCATTACATTCTAAGTGAGTGTATTTACCTATAATTATATACCAGGTACACAATTTTTTCATATTCAGTTTTTATAAAGTATATGTCATATCCATCTTATGTTTTGCGTCCAGAAGTAGTTCAGTTGGAATAGAATATTTCATATGGCTAAAAACCACTCCATATTTTTTATTACATAGAGATGGTGTTGAGGAATAATGTGATTCATCAGGTTATGGTTTTATGTAAAATACATATGGTTAAAGAGATAACGTGGGAATCTGAAAATGTAATTAGAGAGAAAAAACCCCCACTTATTAGATAAGTAAATAAAACTATGAGGACACAATTTCCAAAATGGAGAAGGATGTAACATCCCATATAATTATTGAATAAGACATTTCAAATCGCTTAATATAGATGAATTATATATTTATTATACTTCAATTGGGATGAAATGTCTGATATTATACTCGACATGCAATAATGGGTTTCTCTAATATCTTCTGCTGCACACAAGACAGAGTTATATCAAAAAATAATAATATATTATTATTATAATTTTAATTGTAGAATCGTCTTGATGTTATATTGGAGTGAATGAAAAATATATATTATGTTTATACATGTTTATTAAAAATTTTATATTCTTCCAATAAATTTTATAGTCTTAAAATTAGACTAAATCCAATTTTAAGTATAAAATACTCTAATATTTTTCAAAGGTAGTTTTACCACCTTTTAGTGGAAAATCATTTTCAAATATACTTTTGGTCACATTTATATGTTTTATTTGAATAAATAATCTTCTTATTGGATTTGGGACAACTAATTTTACTTTGGGTGATTTGTTTTTGTATTTTTTGGATTAAATTCAAATTTTATGAAGAGTGAAAAATACTGCAATTTAATTCAAAATGACTTTTTCGTCTAACATATTTATATATTTATATTGAATATTTAATTGGTTTATTAGTTTAATTAGATTATATTTTAATAATTTAATATAATTTATTTAATTTTAATGAATTTCATAGTGAAATTTAACAGAAAATCTTTGTGAACTTTTTAATGTTTTACTTAAAAAACTAGTTTATCTCATTCTAACTATAGGATAAATTTTAAATATAATTTTTCCAATTCTATGAATTAAATTTTCAATAACTAACATACATTGTTTTAATAAGAATGAAAAATATGTTCCAATAGTATCAAATTAATTTCTGGTGAATAATAACTTTAGTTTTTTATTTACCAAAGTTAATGGTAAATCGAGTAATTAAAGGTAAAAATAATATTATAATATTATAATATTATAAAACTACCCTAACAACTGTCCTAATCATATTTGATTAGATATGGTTTCCCCTTAAATCATATGGTCATAATTTTGGCCTTTGGAAGTCACTTGGGGTGTGATTATGACTTTTATAATTTTTAATTTAAAGTAAAGAAAAACATGTTATAATCATGTCTCTTATTACTATAATAATTTTAATATGGGGATAAATAAGTGATATCTTTATCAATAAATATTCCACAAAAATATAAAAATATTACTTACATCATGGTTATTTATTTATTTTATTATGAATTTATTAATTAAATTTATTAATGACAAAATAATGATATTGTAATTAGTTTGTTAAGGAAAAATAAAATAAATAAAATAAATAATATTAATATAAATATTATTTGAAATATTTGACACCATACTTGATTTTGTATATTAATTTCTTATTTTAGGACTGATTTAATGTAGTTTTTTCAATGGAATCAAGTTGTTATAATTTTTTAAAAATTCAAGTAATGAATAATGCACAAATTTACATAATTGATAACTTAAATTATAAAATATTTAATTAAATGATATAAATTTTTTTAATATATATTTTTCATCCCAAAAGTATATATAACTCAAATATTATCATTAATGACTAATTCATTAGTCATTTGGCATGTTTTGGTGATTATTTTAACTCTAGAAATGTAAATTCTTATATTAAAATAGTTAGAGTTAAAAGGGGGAAAAGATAAGGATTTTAAAAATATAAAAAACATTTCTAATTCATATTGGATGACTGTATTGAGACCCCTACTAATCCTTTATTTTAACTAAATAAGTGTGGACCCATTTACCCATTTTTAATAGAAATGAAATTTATATTAATTTAATACTTTTAATAATTCCAAGGGTGCTGCTTCCCTCTCCTATTTAAAGAAATAAATTTTTATCTACATAAACCCCTTCCTAGAATCGATCCCAATATTATTGAGTCATTATTTTATGCATAACACCCTTCATAGAGGTGTTAATATATTCTATAAAGTTAATCAACAGAAGAAGAGGTATCATTCCATTTAAGTATTTATATATTATTTCTTTTTCCACATATGTAAAATCATATTATTCCTAGATGAAACAATAAATAGAGTATCCAAAATATAGTGAGATTTTATTATGACAAGTTCATCCCCAAAATCCATCTTAACTTCCATCAAATCATAATGGAATTTATCATTCGTTACCACATGTGAACTATAACATACACGAAATGATGTGACTTGTTTTTATTCCTTATATCAAATTTATGATTTATATAAGTATATTTAAAGGATTAATATGATATTAAGGATGTTATTATCATTCAATAAAGTTAAAACAATGCCTAAATTATTTCCATTATGGTCAATGAAAAATGGAAAATTTTACTCAAGTGTACGTATAGCTTACTGTCTCGATTAATATAATGTAGTTCATTTTTCATAACCATGCTTCACGGTTTTATTTAATGGAATAATTTATGTATAAAAATGAAAATAATTTCATGAATATTAGTATGGAGATTAATTACTTCTGAACACATGGTCTAGTGTCATCAAACTAAGTTCATTTTTTCGACACATGTACCGAATATCAGCCAAATGTCTGGTGTGAACTTAAATAATTTTGTAATTTTTATAAAATGGTAATAAGTGATATAAAAGAATTAATAAAATTGTAGAAGTTTCTCTATAAATTCTTAATTAAAGAAAGTTTATCATTCATGAATATAATGGTTTTACATGATGAGTCAGACTCGTGTTAAGGGACTTCATCTCAATCTCCTTTTATTGATGAATATTTTGATGTTATACAACATATTTTTTATATAGTGTATAATTATAATATTTTAAATTTAATTCAATTCAAATTTTTAAAAAGGAATATTATAAACTGAATTATTTTTCTAAATGAAAAATGGAATATTTTATTAATATACACGATGATAAATAATTTTTTTCCGCCATGACCATTATTTGATATTTGGCATCCTCTACAAGCAAAAATGTTTTTTAAAGAAATATAAATACCATATTCTCCATGAAGGTATTTTGGTATTGAAAATGGTCTTAATAATGATTTTATTATATCAATATCTTAAAATGATTCCTTCTGATTTCAAATGAAATTTTATGAGTGAAATGTGGATAATTAAAGTCTTTAATGTGTTATGATTACATATTGGTAATTGGACATTTCATGGGTGGTTACGTGATAATACAAAGATGAATGGTTACGTGATAAACCAAAGATGGGTTTTCAATAGTAACCAAGGATGGGTGGTTATGTAATAACCTAAAATCCGTTGGGTATGGAAGTTGGACGTATAGCTGTTGCATTTATAACAGTTGTATATGTATAAATTGACCAAATGGTTATTCCAATCATATATAACTATGTCATGAGTTGACTATATATGTCATATGCTGTTTTCAACAGGTTTTAAGGTAATATTTTGATTAAAAAAAGGTAAGAAGTGAGATTATATTCAGTGAGGTGTAATTACTACTTCTCAAAGGTGAAAAGTATTACTTTATGATAAAGTAATCCTGGTTTACATGTTTTCACATGACTAAGAATTTTCCTTCATTATGTATCTCTTACTGAACTATTTATGCTCACGAGATGTTTTGAAATGTTTTTAATCGGATTTAAAAAATAATATAGTCATGGGTGGGATGATGGAAAATTTATGAAGATTAAACATGTATCAAAACCATTTTTATTTTTAAATGATTTTTGTTTTTAGAAAAAAATATTTTGAGTAGATGTTTCCACTTTGTAATATTTGAGTTGTTATGTATGAGTTATGGACTAATTCCCTAAAAAATTAAACCTAAAAAGATATTTTATGTGAATAAAAGTCACATTATTGACTTAGCTTGTGATTAATTAATGTTTAATACCAGGGAATTATATTTAACAATAAAAAGATCAAATTGTGTAGATATAATTTATTTAAGGGGATAAGATGTAACACCTTTAGGTGTTTTAAAATATTTTATTTTAAATTAAATTTATTCTTTTTAGTATTTTTTTCATAATGAACAATGTTTATCTTTCGTTATACACAACAGTGATCATAGATTTTGTTACACACTAAACATGGTTGATATTTTGTTACACATAGCATAGTTTACATCTTATGTTACACACGATAATGAGTTTAAACAAAATGTGACATACTATTAAAATATTATTATTAAATATGATAGTTATCACCTGGAAATTGGATTGGGGGTCATAAATAGGATTAAATAAATTATGAAAATATACAGTTTACACAATTATTTATAATACATTTTCTCTGAACAATTAATAATAAATGAAAACAAACCATTTGAAAAAAAGGATATATTTTTATAAAAAACGAATTTTTATGCACATAGATATGTTTTACATTAATAAATTTATAAAATAAATTTTGGTGAATAATTATAATTAAATGAATATATTATATATTCAACAAAATTTTTAACATTGAATTTATATATTTTTTAGAAAATAGATAAGAATAAATATAATTTAATGATTAAAAACGATACTTATCTAATATGATGATCTGTTACACTTTCAATACATATTTTAAAATTGATTTTTACACTTTTAAAAAATTTATTTCACAAAAAAACATCATTTTGAAATCATAAGGTCAAAATTATCTTAGAGTGGATTTTTTATAATTTTCAAAAAAGGAATGTATTCCGATGAATGGGGAAAATACTAGTTTTTGTTAAGAATTATCACTTATTTTAAAGAAATTAAAAACCTGCAAATTATTTTAACATGGTTTAAAATTAAATTGAGTTCAATTTTATATCTATTAATCCTATTATATTTAGTTTAATCAATTTAATATTAATTTTTTTTATAAAATCTGTTGAAAGGTTTGAAGCCTTTTTCTTTGGGAAACCGCTTTTTTCACCTTTGTTGGATTAATTTAAAATTAAAATTTCACAAATATGTTAATGGAATTTTGAAAATTTTATTTTATATTTGGAATCAGAATAATATATTTTATCAGATATGGATAATTTAATTTATTAACCATAATTAATAGGGAAAATAGTAAAAATAAATTACAATAGATAATGTAAAAATGAGTTTAACGAGGGTTAAACTAAGAAAATAAAATTCAAAAATGAAATAAAACATGTAAAAAACTATTTAATTTCAAAATAAAGACTATATAAACTATATTGATTAAGAATTGATTATTTTGGATCCATGGGGCCTGAGTAAAACATGGTTAACCCTTTTTGTTTCAAAAATTACACTTGTGCACTCACCTCACATATAAACGGCCACCTCATATTCCCTTATATTCACACCATAATATACATTAGGATCCAAACCTCATACCCAAATACCTACCTTACTTACCTCATATCATCCTAACATCCTTAGTTTTGCATGCAATCCACATATGAAAGATTTTGGTGTAAGCCAAATGAAGTTGTCTGAAAAAGAGATAACATCCCTAACCGAGCATTTTATTTTATTTCTTCCTCCACATATTTATATTCTTAATAAATAATGATGATATAATGAATTAATTATATTATATATAATGAGATTTTATTATGTTATTTTTTTAACTAAAATCTTCTTTATATTCAATCAAATGGGATATGAAAGCATCATTGTTGTGTACGGTGGGCTACCACCTCATGAACTGATGTCTTTCATTTTCCATCAACACCTATAAAGATTTTATATAATTATTGATTTAGTTTTAATATATGATTATTATTGTATTATAATAACCATTTAATTATAATACAATATCTACATTCTTACCTCGAAACCTTTTGGAAAACAATAACTTTACTCAGGTGTATGGCGGACAACAGCCTGAAAAACCGATGTTATATGTTTTTCATTTCAATTTTATATGGGTGGTAATACTAATATATGAAAAAATATAATATATTTGTAACATATATGTACTTCATAAATTATTATATCAAATATTTATCCTTACTTGTTATTCCATGGGTATATGACCACATTTATCGTGTGTATAGCGGACTATCACCTCACAAATTGATATGAATCCTTCTTCAAGTACAATTTACCTAGATGGTAATAAGGATAGGTTTATATAAAAATATGTGATATATATAAATGTGACATATAAATTATTATTTAATATTAGTATATTATTTACCTTTATTTCTTTCAATCAATCGAGAAAATGGAAACATCGTTCATGTGTACGTTTGACCTACCATCTCCATAAACAATGTATTTTATTTTCTATATATATGTTTTACAAATTAATATAAATAAATATATAATTAATATATATGAAATTTTTATCATCATTAATATTCTAGGGATGATGGAACAATGAAAATGTAATGACCCAACCCCAAAAATCTTGGAGTCGGTGTCGTGCAACTAATACATTACATTAATGTACATGTAAATTTCATCCCAAAGGACTGATGAGTTTATTAGTCTTGGAAAAAAAATCCATACCTAAGAACTAATTTACAAATGAATATAATAATAAAAATATATTTTCTTTTATTTTATACGTTAATAGATTTATTCCATATACTGTATCATTGTATGTATTTCTTAGTATAATTCGTGGAATTCTGTAGAGAGTAAACAAAATAAGGCTGAGCACAAATGATTAGTAATAGAAATGTAATGTGGAAGCAATAATGAATCAATAAGAATCGTAAATATGTAAATTTATTAAATGTAGAAACATGAAATGTAATTAGTAAACTAATAAGGATGTTTGTAAACAATATGCAATTTTAAATAACTAAAAACACATTCCATGTAATAAATAATCATGAAGGAAGTGAGTAAATAATATAAAATGGTAAATAAATGAAAACACGGTCCATATAATCATTAACTAATATAGAAGTGAGAAAATAATATGACAAGGTAAATTAATAAAAATATATTTATTTTAATCGATAAATTGAGAACAAAATAAACCATTATATTTTTTCATATTGAAAATACCAAGGATGATAAATAAATGAATCTATTTGAATGAATTTTGGTTTTATTAGATTTAATTAATGAGGCTAATGAAAACCCATACTTTTAATACCTTTCACAAGATAGTGTAAATCTATGGTAAGAACCCCATACTTTATACTTCGAAACAAACCCTAAGTGATTATCACTAACTAATTTCATCTCTTGAGACTAATGATGCATCGATGGGATTACATTAAATGGTCCCCAACCTGTACGTCTTGAATTAACTGATTGTCAACTGATAAAGCTTTCATTAACCATTCCCCATCATGAATGGTGCATGTGTAATTAATTCTTCATATAGGGAAATACTCAATTTAATTTATGAACAATGTTCCCTACCAAATATCCGTATTGAATAATGGATACAGGTTTATAAACATTTCCCCGAATAATCAAATAAATTTGAAAGTAATCATAGTATGTAAAATATTATATTTGGTTTATGAATTAAACATATCCGTGATAAATTATATGTATAAATTGGGTAAATTCAATGTTCAATGACTATAGGAAATAGAATATTTCAAGTCGACTAAAAGAAATCAAGTTAGTGAATATCCATACTATCCATACTCAAATAAATAATATTGTATCCAAAGTAATAATAATTAGGATATATATAATTTATATCCCATTTATTGTAAAAATAAAGTGATTTTATCATTGATGAACAAAAATCCTATTAAAATATATTTTAAATACATTCTTGAGGAAAATATCCATGTCATTATTTTTATAAAAAGTACTTTTCTCTGAAAATCTCTTTTTCAAAAACATATTTACAAATTAACATTTTATACATGAAAATAAAACATCAAATAAATGATTTTCGTTAATTTTGTACATGTCCTACTAGGTAAAAAGAATATTTATTTTGTATGGTTAATGGTTAGAAAAGTTCCTTATTTAGAAAGAGAAAATTAGATTCCATTGAAATATATTGTTAAATAAAAAATGGAATAAATAAATTTAATAAATAAATTTGGTAATTTTAAATACATTTTTATTAACATTTTCCAAAAATAAGGTGTTTAGATGAAAATACGCTCTCTCACAAAAGAGAGAAATTTAGTCAGGTTTTCATAAAAACATTTTTGAAAACATATTGAGTACCAAAGAATGAAAAAATTTACTATTACTTGTAAAAGGTCATTAATAACAATATTATAATAAAATTAAATTATTTATTAAACAATTATTCAATTAATATTTTTTATGTATGTTCAATTGTAAACAACCCTGAACAAAATCAGATCGTGAAGTAAACCCTTGAAAATACCATAACATTTATATGAGAATCAAATAATGATTAGATTTTGTGTATCAAAAGTAAATATCTGTTAAATAATGTTAAATTGAAAAATATGTTGTAAAAATTTATTATTCCAAAATCATATAATATTAATTACAATGAGGATTTACTATATCCCAATGAAAATGAATCACATTATGAAGTTCATTACCACATAGTTACTTTCAACAAAAATACGCATAGATGAAATAATTAAAATTGAAATTCAAAATACCATATGATAAAAATAATCATGATATAATATATCAAAATATGTAGTAGAAACCCCACACAAAAAAAATTATGGTGTGTATATGATGTTTATCTCATGGATGCAAAAAGTGCAATGAAAATCGCTTACCGTGCATTTTCTTTATAATTAAATGACCATTAACGTGTTTTATATTTGTTTAAATAAAGTTATTAAATTATAAATTAACCATAATTATATTTATAATCTCATATATTACCTTCTCATTATATATTAATAACTATTGGTTAACAATCTTTCATTATTTTCGCTATTTTGGGTGTTAACTTCTTAGTTTTTCTAGTATGTTTTGACTTGTTACTAGATATTCCAATTAATTAGATAATTATTTCATAATATTATTAATTTAAAAAATAATTTAATTATCATATATATTCAATATATATGTATTTCCAATAATCCATAATATTTCGATATAGGAAATTAAAGGCACCATTCATGGAGACATAACATTGTACGCACACATGATCACTAATTTCATTACTTTTATTTATTAAAATAATTAAAATTAAGTGGTATATATTTATATTATTATTAATGAATCATACCTATGTAAAATTGTTCACATATTTTTAAAACAATCATTTATAATTTAAATATATGGTGTGAAAGAATCATATCGCTTTGAGTAGACAGTACTCCACACGTCCACAAATGACGTTATCATTTTTAAAAAAAGTAAATCATAATTCTATGTGTTATATGAAAATTAAATTAGAATAAGTATATTATAAATAAAATATATATCATATATAAATATTTCTTCCAATATAATTCCTACCATGAGATGTGGTAAAGGAAGAACAAGTAGTCATCGTTTCGTGAGGCAGTAGTCCGTCATACACATGATTGGTATGTTAATTACACATTAGATATAAGTGTGTGTAATATTTGTTTGATCCCTTATTATAACAAAATAGTAGTAAATTTTTAATTATTATGTAATTATATAATCATGAAATAAGTATAATTTAATGAGTGCAACACGCGATGAAACTGATGTGATCATTAAAGAAGGTTACATATTTTTTTGGGTAACTCCATTCAATTCTCACCAAAGTACATCATTGGATCAATTTATGACCAAATTAAGGCTTCTAGTTTTAGTGGAGGAATTTTTTGACCATATTTATAGTTTTGGAAATCCTGGTGGATTGAGAGGTGTGAGTAAGAGGGAGGGTTGGGTTCCCTTTGTAGTGGAGGAGTGATATTCTTGTTAATGTAAAAAGGTAACCACTATTGAGAGCTCTCCCTTACACAATGTGTTGAAAATAATGGTATATATTCAATACTATATTTTATATGGTTGAAATATTTCCATCCAATGAATTTTGGAAAAGTTTCTAGTTCATTTTGATCCTTAATATTAATTTCTTATCCCTAGTGAAGCTATTTTTTCTCATAATGTCTATAATTAATTTTAAAAAATTTCACAAATATTTTTGGTGAAATAGTATTTTTAAATTATTAGAAATTAGAAATTTTTATTATTAAAAATATGGAATCCATTTTTTCAAATTCCAATAACAGATGTGGGAGAAAATAATTTAAATATAATATTGTGGACAGGATGACAAACATGGGTTTTTTAAAGTAAAAATGTTCAAAAGGGTGAAATGTGTTTCTGTCCAATTTCAATGATAAATTGATTCAAATGGAAAAAATTGTATTAAATTCTATATAATATATATATTTTAATTTTGAATCAAATTTAAAATATTTTTTATCTTTTTATGTAAATATAATGAAAAAGTTGTTTCGAATTAAAATTTATTATTTTTAACTATTAATAAAAAATGGAAAATTCTCATAAATATAATTAAAATTCACTCAAAAATAATGTTATGTTAATTTTTCAAATATGATTTTTATTTTGACATATATAATTTTTTTTCCGAAAATTTATATTTAAAGTAGGTTCTCCATTAAATGTATGTAAAATTGCCTCCTGAAAAATATATGTTCTCTATACTTAATATTGGGTTCTCCCTTATCTTATGACTATAAAATATATTTTATTAATTTCAATATATATATATTCATAAGTAAGTTAATACTATTTATAACCTTCAATTTACCTGCTAGACTGTGTCTAATTATATTAAATGAATATTTTTTAATAAAATATTGTTGTCTATTAAAAATCGGTCTTCCATGTAACGAAAGTCATTGATGAAACCTGTTGTTTCTTATGATATGCACTAACTCAGTATCATGTACATTTAAATGTATATTATAGATTTATTTTATTTAAAATAGTAAATATATTGTATAGTTTTGAGATATTGTATTCCCTCAGACGATTGGTGTTGTGTGTCATTCACACCATCGAATAATAATTTCATACATTATAATTTTGGGGTGTTACATTCTCCTCACATTTAATAAATTTCATCAACAAAATTCAAACACAACCTTGGTAAAATAATTGTGTGATATTTACAATGATAAAATCCCATATGTAGATAAGGTTTTGTTAAAAATTCTCTAGAAAATAGATAATGGGAATTATAGTGGCCACTAGGAAAAATATGTAGTTAGGTATCTATTTAAGAAGACATTAAGGGTAATTAGAGATACATACATTGCAGGAAAATATAAATATTTATCAGGAGTGATTGAGGTTATAAATCACAAATAATTGAATGATCATTGGAAATTTAAGGGTCTTAAATATATATTTTTATGATGATTTAAAAGTCCGTTTGTTTAGAAAAAAATAATTTATTAAGAAAAAATATTTTTTGATCATTTCCAAATAATGATTAATTATTTTATTGCCTATGATAATAAGGAAATACACATATTTAACATATTTATATAAATTAATTTTCATTAATTGGTTGTGATCCTATCAATTTACATTTCATACATCACATTATTAAATAGATATACTAAAATTAAATTTTATGTATGAAGTACTAAAATTTAAATCTAATGCATTTTATGGCCCATAAAAGATTGTAATATCTTTCTGTTTGTCTCTAACAATTCTATAAATCTGATATAAATAACAAAATAAAATAAAAACCTAAAAATTAACACTACAAGTTCATCATTAATATTTATTTATTAAAATTTTTAACCCAAAATACTGATATTCAAATTAATACATTATATAGTTCAGTGGTTGTAATTAAGTCCTTATCATCATTAGACCATTGGTTCAAGTCCGATGTCCTTTCTATCCAAGATCGGTTTTCAACAAGAATATATTTTGTCCATTCCAAAAACAAAATTAAAATTATTTAAAAAATAAATATCATGTAAATCATTGAAATTATATACTCAATAAATAGAACTAATGTTTTCAACATAACCTCAATAGATAAATAATTAATCCTTTTTAATTCCACCTAATTCCTTCCTTGGTCTAATGTTTAGCATAAGTCATTAATTTTCTTTATCTATTCAAATTTATTCTAATTATTTGTAAAGAAAATGAGAATTATCCTAGGCATATCTCTTGAGAGTGTAAAAATTGGTGGGCATTAATGCCCGCTATCATG
Organism: Viscum album; assembly: GCA_963277665.1. Lineage (NCBI taxonomy): Eukaryota > Viridiplantae > Streptophyta > Magnoliopsida > Santalales > Viscaceae > Viscum > Viscum album. The sequence goes on from OY728127.1 coordinate 281,660,406, forward strand.
TACTAGGTAACACTAGAGCCAAGTATGACACACATTTTTAGAGTTTTACCCCGAGGTACATCTACTCTAAAACCACATCCACTTTTTGTATCTTGATATGGATGTATTTCCAGAAATACACACATAATATCTATCTAATCGAAACATTAGGATGTTATTTTATACTTCTCCTAAAATTATACCTCATGGTTATGTACTATAATCTGTTTTTTTCCTAAATCTTGTTCCCAAGGTTGCTAAAAAATATCATTCGACACCAACTATATGGACCAAAATCCAAAAGACCCAGAGTTGGTGTCTAGATACCTTTACATTTGCATAAGATACAAGTAAATAGAGTCGCAAATGACCAAATAGTTTATTAGTATTGATAAACTAGATATATAAAAGGGAATTATTTTACAAATAAATACACTAATTACAACATAATTTTTTGGAAGGATTATAACTTTATTCCATCTAGTGTAACCTTGATATCTTTCTTATTTTTCTGTAGGGATTCCAAGGGAAAAGTAACATATTAAGGATGAGTTCAAATACTCAATAAGGTAATACAAAAAAAAATCAATAATTAATCAATGAAAATAGACAATTTTGATATATAATAACTTAAGACAGACTCCAAATAATAAAAAAACTAAAAATGTTGTTTGTAAAAAATATACAAATGAAAATAACTGTAAACTAATGACATGTAATCAACAAATGAGAACGAAGTGAGTGAATAATATAGAACATTAAATTAATAAAAGCATGTTCCCTATAATTAGTAACTAAGAAGGAGGTGAGTACAAAATATGTAATGGTATATAACTGAAAACACAAGATATCTAATCAAAAAACTGAGAATGAAATGTTCCCATTGATATTGTCACATTAAAAATCTCATGGAAAATAAATAATTGAATCTAAATGATTAATGTTCTTAACTATTGGGTTTCATGTCTAAGGCACATGAAAAATCATACCATTAAGTCCTTTCCCAAAATGGATTAATTTTTTTGGGTAGAAACCTGTCTATTCTTCAATGTTTAATGATCATAAGAAATTGAATATTTCAAGGGGACAAAATGAAATGTAGGTAGTGAATTTCATTTCAATAATTGAACAAATAAATAATAAACCACATAATGTAAGAATAAAGTTGATATCAATAAAAAATATCATAACTGGTTATAAAATAAAGGTTTTTGTTATTTAAGAATTGAAATATTATTATGAGATCTTATAAAACAATCTTTTGGAAAATAGATTTTTCGTTTTGAAAAACATTTTGAAAAAATAATTTTCATTGGAAGCCACTTTTTGGGAACATTTCCACTAAAAAATAACCATTTAAAAAAACAAAGGGAACTTCAAATAAACCACTTTGGGTAATTATATATATGTCGTACAAGGTAAAAAGAACATTCATTTGGTATGGTAAATAGTTGGAATAGTTTTTTTCTAAAAAAGAGACAAGAATATTCCATTAACAACCTTTTTAAAAAAGTAAATAAAATTAATTTAATTAATCATATTGTAAAGTTTAAAAAAAATTGAAATTGTTTATAGAAAAATATTGTTTTTAGATGAAAATAAATTATTTAAAAAAAGAGAGAAATAAATTCATCTCAAAAAACTTAAAACAATTTGAGTAAACAATAGTGGGAAAAAAGTAATATTTCATGTAAATTATCAAGAATAAAAATATGATAAGGAAATGTATATATTTGATAAAAAATTATTAAATACTTTTCCCTTATAGATGTTTAAATGTAAAAAATCTCGAACAAAATGAGATTGTCGATATTGTGATGTAATAACTTGAAAATGCCTTAATGTTGATGTGAGAATCAATAAATTAATAGATTGTGTGTGTCAAATGTAAATACACATAAACAAACGTTAAATATAAATAAATAGTAAAATTTATTACACCCATAATCTTAGTATATTAATGAAAATGATGAACTAATATAACCCAATGAAAATGAACCGGGTTTTGATTTTTATTACGACTTGGTAACTTTTAACTCAAATCCCATTAGAAGAAATAATTTAAATTGAAAATAATAATACTCTGATAGTAAAAATATTGATGATATAATATACAAAATGGGATATATATACACCAAAAAATTAATTAAGTTGTGCATATGATATTTATCTCATGTATGTAAAAAGTGATATGAAAATCCCTTACCCTGCATTTACATTTCATATGATCATCCATTAACATTCTGTACAATGGTTCAAATTATGTTATTGAATAATAATATTACCATAATTATATTTATAATGTAAAATATTATCCTCTTATAATATCTTATTACACTTTTGTTAACAATCATTCATTATTTTAACTATTTCGGGTGTTAATTGACATGTATTTTGATTATCTTTTTTACTTGTTACTTGTTGTTCCTAATACTTTGATCATGATTTAATCATATCCAAAAATTAAGTAATGATATAATAATAATATATATTCAGTATATATGTGTTTAGAATTATCCACAATATTTTTAGATATGAAAAGAAATTAACTGTTCATGGAGACGGATGGTCGTACGTACGTTGGAGCACTACATTCATTTTTATTCTTTATTAAAATAATGAATATTAAATAATATAAATGTATATATTAATTCATTTATCATATGTATGCCGTATATTTCATATATTTTTATTAAAATCATCCTTTATATGTTGGATGTATAGTGTAAATTAATCAAATTACATGGAGGAGGCGGTAGTCCACATATCCACAAACGATGTTATCTTATTTACACAAAATGGAAATCATAAGGGTATGTGTTATATAAAAATTAAGGATGCATAATGAGAATATAATTATTATATATATCATATATAAATATCATTTCCATAATAATTACCACCATGAGCGGTGCTAAAAGAAGAACAAATAATCTTCTATGTTCATTAAGGATACTGCTGTTATTATATAAGCATTGAATAATTAGAATTTAAGTGGTGGAGAAAGAAATAAAACTAAAGTTATTATTGAATAAGTTTACCTCTTTTTTTGGTAACTCCATTTCTTTTTCACCAAAGGACTTCATGGAGTCCATTTATTCTAAAATATCGGATTATTGGTTTTTGGGAGGGATATTGGGGACCTATTTGAGTAGAGTTTGGGTGAGGAAAAGGGCCTAAGAGGACTATGTAAGTGGGAGGGTGAGTTCCTATATATAACAGAGAAGGATTGGGATTATTGAAAATTTAAAAACGTAAACACTATTGAGAGTTTTCCCTTACATAATGTGCCTCCCATAATGGTCAATATTCAAGAAAGGGGAGGATATGATCAACATATTTCTAATAAATGGATATTGGAAAAGTTTAAATATAATTTTTTCCTTTATGATTATGTTTTAGTCCCTTATTATGCTAATTTTTCTCTTAATCTCTATAATTGATTTTAATCACATTCACTAATATTTTTGGTCAAAAACTATATTGACCTTATTAGAAATTCTAAATTATTCTGATTAGAAATATGGAGTCCATTTTTTCAAATTCCAATTACATAACTAGAAAAATTTAACTTAAATTTAATCCTACAAATTGGACAACAAATCGGGTTTTTTAATTTAAAATTTCCAAAAGTTTGAGATGTTTCTATGTCGATTTTCAATGAAAAAATTACTACAATGAGCAAAATTAGATTAATTATTTTATAATTGATATAATATTACTTATAACACAATTTAAAATTTAAATGAAAATAATAAATAAATTAGACGAAAATGATGTTTTGATTTAAAATTTAGTATTATTCATTATTCATCAAAAAATGAACCTTGTTATACAGATAAAAAAACTCACCTTAATATTATTTTTATGTTCCGATTTCAAAAATGAATTTATTTTTCTATATAAAATTTATAAAAGTTCTAAAATTTAAATTTAATATTGGTTCTCCAATAAAAGGTGATAACATTTCCATTAGAAAAATATAGGTTTTTATGTGTAATATTGGATTTTCACTTTTCTTATGGATATAAAATATATTGGATGAATGTAAAAACATTTTATTTGATAATATATATATATATATATTCTCTTAAGTTAGTTAATACTATTCATAACTTCCAATTTAACGGTTAGGGTATATATTATTGTATTAAATAATAATATATTAGTTACCTATTTTTTTGGGTGAAACTTGGTATTTCCTGTAATGAATATCATCGAAGAAACTATTTTCTCATTCGATTCATGCTAACACATTATCATGTGAATTGCAAGCTATATCCTAGATTTTTTTTAAAAAATTGTAAATATATTATAATGCCTCAGGATATTATATCTCTTATGCGCTTGGTTTTGTGTGTCATACATGTGATCAAATACAATGTTCCAACTTTATAATTTCTGGACATTATAATCAATGTTTGAGGATTAAAGAAAAAAATCAAAAAATACATGAAAAAGAAAGTGGATATTATCTAAAATGATATTTTAGAAAGGAATTGTTCATAAAATGGTAATTAAATTTGATAAATAAATCATATATTACATGATATAAATATAATTATAGTTCAATAATATTTTTTTAATAATTTTATACTTATTATATAGGATGTTCTAATGTGTATGAATGAACTTGAGAATGAGCGTAAGGGATTTCTAGTATCTCTTTTATTTCTGGGAGATGTATGAACATTCACCACTCATTTCTTTTGTGTGTTGTATATACCACCCCATTGACATGTGTTATACCAAATATACTTATATTTAAGATATGTAATGTTTTATCCAATTCTATTATTTTTTGGTGTTATGATTTAAAAGTAACTAAAGCATTAAGGTATTTTCATCCCACATTTTTACTTTTGTGAGACACATGTCATATTCACCACCTATCTCTTTTATTTTGATTGTATATTTCCCATTAATTTATTTTATGATTATTATCCTGGAAATTATTATTATATACATATCCATTTGATGATATATATTTCATCATCTTATAGTTGAAAAGTTAACAATTTTGTATGGGGTTTTTTCTGACTTGGCCTTCTTTGAGACATATGTTATGATATGCACCCATATTATGTTATACGGTTTATATATGAAAACATTGACATGTTATATCATTAATATAATTCCTATAATTATATTGACTATTTTATTTGATATTATTTTTAATGGAACCTATTATTTCTGTAGATACAATAGTGATAAAGGTTTGATGTTACAATCTCATTGTTTACAAAACTTATTTATGATTTTTATTTTTATGATGAAATATTGTGATTTTATATTCAATTACTCTAATATTTTCATCAAAAAATACTATTTAATTAAAACAAGTGTTTTCCATTAATTTTACTCCCCTTGTGTACTCAAGGGACCAAAATAATATTTTATAGAAAAATTTTCCTTCTCTATCAGATCCGTCGAAACCTAATTTTATTCCCTTTCCATTTTTTCCAAAATTGATTTCAGAAATGTGTTAACATTTCCCTGAGGATTTATTAAATACCTCTTACCCATGTTCAAATTTTTACAACGTTTTTTATATGGAATATTCATTTCATTTTTAAATTAAGTTCTATTTTTCATTTTACTAAAAATGTTAATGTAATGTTTATTTTAATGTGTACAAAATTTTCCATTATCATGACCAATAAATGTTCAAAATCATCCATTATAATTTTAAATGGATATTTTCAAATAATATTTTATGAAAATGTTTTATGTTTTATATATTTTTATTCAAATTGGTATTTATAATATCTCAATAAATGTTATCCATGATTTTTAAATCATCCTTTATAAAATTCAAATGTTATTTTTTAATAAAATGGTTCTAATTGTTTTTATGTTTTAATTTTTTATGTTGAAATTTCATTTTCCTTAGGAAAGATTTTTAATTATTTTAAATATTCTTATGTAGGATTCATTTTTTTATTTTCCGTGAAATTTATTTTCAAATTTTTATGAGTATTTAGTTTTAAAAAGTTATCTTCAATGAAAAATCATTTTTCTTAATATATATTCAATGTGCTTTTTTAAAATAATTTTTTATATAAAATTAAATCATACGATATTACTTATTATTTATTAATTTCATTTAACAATAATTGGATTCTTATTATTTCCTTAAATGGTTTATGTTTATGATAATAAGATCTTTAGAAAACTCATTTCTTTTCATTGGGTTATATCATGATAAATTTATTATTAAAAACAATTATTCATATGGACTATGATGTGATGACTATTTTATAATATTATGAAATATAAATGTATGCATTATGAGATGGGTGTTTCCTATATATCCCTCCAATTTTTTGGGTAATGATGGATAAATATACTGTAAATATGATATATATATAACTAATTATATTTTAACAATGTTTTGTGCAAACTTTACTTCATTTTCATATTCTTATGTGACGAACAAGAAATAGGAAAATGTTATGCAAGAAATTTATTACATGATCACGGTTTTGGACCCTATTTACATGGTTTTTAACAATGGAAATAATAAAAAAAATAGTTGTGATTGTATGGGATCCACTATTCAACGACATATAGAGGGTAAAAATAGGAATAATTAAAGGATCCTAATCCAATATTTCTAAAATTTATTTTAAACTATATATTCATTATAGGATCAAGGAGGCTTACTAGCATGATGAGAAGCTACATGAAAATGAAGTAGATATTCTGGAGTTTAAATTTTTTAAATTTGATGTTATAATGTTTGGAACCCATATATATGTCCCATAAAAACTAGAAATGAATAGGGAATTGTTGGATGACCCACATAAACCATCCTTATCAAATCATCCAGTAATCACTATGATGTATAGATATTTGAAGAAGAATTTCTGATTGGATGATTTGAAGTGAGAGATTCTGTAATTTTATCATCCTGCTTGGTATGGAAGTAAGTCAACGCTGGATGAAAAAATACCAAGGGTATGATGCAACCATTTCTTATACTAGTTTGTAAATGGAAAAAATAACCATGTATTTTATCATTGGGATAGCAGTGTACCAAAATGAAATAACACCATCAGGGTGGTAGTTGATTTCCTTAAAAATTCATAACATTTCATTTCTATGAGGGATGATTTCTCACTTGACTAACTCCTCAGGATATAAACAGTGGATGTGGTATAACTGAATGGAGTGACACTCTCCATTATATCATTTTGAGATTCATGCTTTACCATGATGTTCTTCAGATTCCTTTAAAGAGAATTGGATATGTATCTTTGTTTTAGTACTTATTGTCACCCTTATATAGATGGTCAATCTAAGATAACAATTAAAACTCTATAAGATATTCTAGGATCATGTCAAATATATTTCCTAGGATTATGGGATAAAAAAACCCCCATGGAGTTGTCATATATAAATAGTTTCCATTATAGAATTCAAATGGAACATTTTATGATATTTTAATTGAAGAGATTCCAAAAATTAACATTTTTGTATGATTTTGGGGAGAAGAAGATGATGGGACCTGATCATATCTAATATATTATAAGTAAGTTTTAATCCATTCATCATCGTTTAAAATCTGAAAATATTCAACAAAAATTCTATGCAGATAATCAGTGAAAAGACAAGGAATTTGTATTCATAGATAGTGTGTTTCTAAATATACAACTATGCATTATTTTTAAGTGGTTTGTGACAAAGGGAAAACTTATTCCAAGGTACATTGGCCCCTAAAAAATACATGATCTCATTAGAGTGGTGGTTTATCAACATGCACACCCACCTAACCTATCTCATGTATATAACTTGTTCCATGTATCCCTCTTGAAGAGATAAAAAATCAAACCACTCAATTATACTGAATCAAGAGGTGGAATCATTAGAGAATAATATTTTTTACAGGGATCATATGGTGAAGATCTTATTTCACATTGATAAGGTTATATGGAACTAGACAACTCACCTAGTCAAAGCGTTCTGGATGAACCTTGTGTTTGAGGAATTACATTAAGAATATGTAAAGTCGTTGAAAGAGAAGTAACCAAATATATTTTAGTACCGAAAGATACTTTTCGTGATAAATTTATTAAGGGTAAATAATGAAACAACATGAAAATTTATGAATATAATTCCGATTTTAAATGATAGATTTAATATTTAAGAAATGAAAATATAGAAAATAAATGCACTACTTTTGTTTTTAACCATTATAAGTTATATCATGTTTAATTTAAAAGAAATTTATACATCATATAAATAGGTATTATAGTTTTTATATGGTGATATTATTATTAGAATATATATAGGGTTATGGTAAATACAATTGACATAGAAATTGAAGTGATGACCTCAAAAGGTAAGTTAATACCCTATAAATCCCATTTATCATAGTATTCAAAGCAGTTATAATCACTGGGGTTTCCATTTACCAATCCCAAGATGAGATTCCATAACTAAATTATGAGAAGACACATTTATGAGATATTTTGAAGCTCATTATGATCATGACCCAAACTATGTTCACAGAATCTTCCCAAGAAAATATCAACACCACACACCTTACCCTTAGGGAATTCAAAACTGTAATAAAGAAAATTTATATAGACCCTGATAGTATGGTTTTTTTTATTTTTATAAAATAATTATTATAAATAAATTTTATTAAGTTATAATGGTTAAATAATAATGTTTGATAAAAGTGAGATTTCGATATGATGAATTAATTTTTTTTGAGAAATATGTAGTTTCTATTACGACAAACGTTTTGATGAATTTAATTACTTTTGAAAAATTTATATTTAAATAAAATGTTATTATAATATAATATTTATCTAATATCAATCATATTACTATTTTATGAAATCAAATGTAATTATTATTAGGGTCTAAAAAATATTTTAGTTAAATAAGTAATTGTTTTCCAATAAATGGGATTTTTATTTAAAAATATAAATTCTCATTTTCAGATAATTAGATTATTAAACAAATGTTATTTTTGAAATTATACAATAAAAATTATCCAAAAATTATTTCTTCTCAATTTTCTGAGATAGTATAATTTTTGGTAAAATTTAAATATAATATAATTGTATGGTATGTATTATGACATCATAAAATCCCATCAGTGATTTGAAAAATTATAGAGCATAAATAACCCAAATTATATTTCAAATATAAATTAATTTGTTTTTATTGTAATATTCTTAATTTAATAATCCCTTAATGAATCCTCCAAAATCAATATTACATTTTGTAGTTTTGAACTCACTTATTTATAAACATGACTCACTTCAACATCACTACGGGTATTATTTAAATAAAATAATTTATTCTCCATATAAAATAATCTAATTTACAACTATTTGATAGAAACCATGGTAACACAACCAACAGATAGTCTATTTCTTTGATTAATTTATCATATGAGGTCTAAAACCATTTTTTAGAAAATAATAAATAATTATCCAATATTTTACCATAAAAATCACTATACTCAACATTAAACACCATTAATATCCATTTTATAATGAATTTAATTATATATTTCCTCTCTTTATACCTCTCACATTTCCCTGTTCACGTATGAAGACCCTCTCAAACTTTAAGATGTTCTCTATCGAGGTAAGGGATCCTCTCAATCTCCTCTATATTCAGTAACCTTCATTATATTATACCTATTTTATTTCAAATTTTTCATGTTTTGATAAGTTTTTTACATGTCCCTATTATTTTTATTACTATTTATCTGAGATTATTGAACCCATTTACAATTATTAACTACTTTAATTATTCATTATGTAACCTGTTATGAAACTGAAATAATCAATTAACTTTCCTTACTAAACATTCATGTAGTGAATGTCCATCCTCCTTTACACTCCAGGGTATTAACCTAGATTTATTTATCCATTATTGATTACTGTAATCAATAAATTTAAAACACACTCTTTAATTTTAGGGTTCAAAGATAAGAAATATATTATTATTTTATATGATTTAATTGGCACAATTCTGCATTTATATGATATCAATATGACAGGTGCCCCCAGAATTATATATTCCTAATATTAATAGAGTAATGTTTTTTACTCATGATAATTATTATATAGTAAACTATAGTTAATCCTAATAACAATATAATATGATGTATTTCCTTTTTATCCTTGACTTATTCTTATGATTCAATGTTTGATGTTTTTCCCACATTCCCAAATTGCCTTTTTGAAATAATCTTATATCATGATTCGATGTCCATGTTTATGATTATCACACCTATTTTTTACATTGATATTCATATTGATGCATTTTTATATCTTTCAGCACGTTATGATTTGATTATTTTGTTATAAGGATTTATATATCTCCCCATTCTTATTTATGTCCTTAGGTTATCCAATGTGGTTTCATAAGATTGGGGAAATTTAAGGGCATATTGTGGAGTTTTAGATTATGTATTTGTATTTGTATTTCTTGTTGTTATGATATGTACCTAATTACCCAATTTCACAAGGCCAAAATATTATGGGGTTGTATTAATTTTACACATTGGAAATAAATAATGATATAAAGTGTATGAATGATGTGGTTTGTCATACACTTCACTGACCAAAGGGTGATAAATTTCTCCCTCTCTAAGAATGATTTAAATACTAGGAAGTAGTCTAATCAAGTGTCTCTGACCTTGTCCATAGAAAAATATATATGGTAGGTTCTTCATCCATAAATAAAATGGTTCACTACACTAATCTCATTTTTATTAAAATTTTAACCTAATTATGATCAAATACCCTCCAAGAATCTAGATCTCACACTATGATAGTTTTCTCTACAATTAAAAATCATTGGGTAAGACTAGTAAAATTCTAAAATTTCAATAGTTCCATACACAAATAATCCTTTTGAAAATTTTAGTCTATATTTTACATAAATTCCAAAAGGATCCCATCATCCCTCTTAGATTCACTAGTACTCTACCTATAGATTTAAAGGTGATTCATTCATTTGTATCATATCAAGGGAAACCCACGAGTCTCTTTTTTTAAGCATATTTTCTTCCCTCCACATTCAATGGAAATTAATTTTCATCCATTGAAAAACTCACATATCCAAACATGCCATTTCATGGTTATCTAACCTCGGCTACCAGAGGGTTGAATCTTCTAACCACACATAAGGGGGTCCACTCACTATAAATGGTGGTACAAGCCCATATTACTCAATATTCAACACTCTATAATAAAAAAACATTGGTAAATAAATTATATCAACGTAATAATAATGGGATCATTTATCTTCCACGAAGTATCTCATAAAGTACCGCATTTTGTACTAAAGAAGATATCACATCTCTAAGAGGGGTTAGTGAAACACATTTGATGACAGAGTCAGTATTTCTATATATATTACATTTAATTTTGAAATTCATAATAGGAATAGTTTAGACACCATATAAGGGGTGTGAATCCAAGGTTACCTATTTTTACTAACATGTAAACTATTATAAAACCTCTTTGTAATTTTACCATATTTCAGTTAGTTCTTATAGATCTATATTTTGTTTATATTATCATTAATAAATTAAAAATAATATAAGAAAATAAGTAAAGGATAACATAATATTTTTATATGGTTCGATATAAGGACCTACTCCTTTCTTTGATTAGTTCTTTTCCCCAATCGAGAATTCTATGATATAATATGATGTTGATTAAATAGGGTATTATTTACCACACCAACCCTGAGTCTCAAAAAAATTTAAAATTAATACCTCTTATAAGACATCATTTTCCAAAATCTCATTGAACTTATCATAGAATATTTACACCATTCTCATAGCTTCAGAACACGATCACACTATAAACCATGAGTTTAAAAAATAATATGGACTCCCAATGTATATATTCAAGAATTTCATTGAAATTTTTCTTGGATGTATATCAAAAAAACTACACTACATACATCTACGTCAATGGAACCAATCTCATTTAACTCAAAAACAGTTTATTCAAATTACATATGATCTTTAAGAATACTCTAGAACTCTACCACTACATGAAACTAAACCTCATTGGATTCTTCAATCACTAAACCTATATAGTCTTTAAACCTAAAAAAATAATTATATATCAGCAAGTGCATTGTCACCAAAAGTAAGACCTTATACCTTAGGTCATTTTCCCCAATTTTATTCTCTTCAAACATATGTAATAGTGGTTGTTATATGAAAATATATTCTTCCATTATCCTTGATACGCAGATGATAACCACATTCAACATAGTTTCAAAGCTTTTATATCCCTCCTATCAGTCTTATTATTCATATATAGAAGTTCATATAATAATTCATAAAACAACTCTTAGATATCCATGTCCCAAAATCTCCCTCTCTCAATAATATTCTTTATATATGTATGTCACTAGTAATTAGGTCAACCCTTTTATAATATAAAATATTCTCATCTAATTCAGTTTCTTGGATCCTTAATTAATTTGTCCTCACTTTTTCATATAAGGGTTCCCCAACAATTATCACATTACTTTTTCCTCTAATGTATTTCACTTACATAATTATAAAAGTGCCCTTATTTTTTATTATCCTTTTTATCTAAATTTTTGAATATAAAAATGTAGTATTATAGAAAACTGTAGATTTTTATGTGTATCCTTAAGAAAACTATATATTATCCTCTAAAACTAATAATCTTAAATAACCTCACTAAGTCTCATAAACCAATGGATAAATAAATTTATTCACCAAATTTTTCATCATGCTCATTATTTAGCACTCATTGTTTTTTTCAATATCTACAATAACTAATACTTACTCACTTCTTTCTCTCAAAATATATTTACTATGATTTTTTAATATTTTTATACTTCTAATCCATCATCCTATTGTTTTCTCTTTCTATGATAATAAAATGTATTCAATAATGAATACCACTTGACATATATATTAATATTACCTTATCTTTATAACTTCATTATAAAGCTTCTTGTATCATGATAAGAATCCAGATAATAATTTCAATTTTATAACATCAAATTTTTATTGTATGATTTTATTTAAGAATAAAAATTAAAATAATTATGTGTGGCCTATCATGGATGCATATTTTTATCCCTTGACATCGTAACATTATCCATTATGTGACACACACCAAAGTACCACATTCTTATTCTTTTTAATCAATTTAAAAGCATTCATGTGCATCTTCATGAATTTAAAATATTTCAAATTAACCTCATTCATAAAAAATGATCTATAATCATATGAATAATGAATTGAATTATTTTTTAATATATCTTATTCTATCATTGTATTTAAAATTAGATCAAGAGATATTATATATTTATAGCATGCTATACCTCTATTTAATCTTTTTCTAAGGATAAATATAACACACACTAAAGTCTATATAAAAATATATAATAGACTGAATGAAAAATATATCAACCTTGAGGAATCTTTTGGTTATTGAATTCACTTTTCACCTAAGACACTTCGCATTGATGGATCGACCATTAGAGTTACCATAGGATCAACAATATCGCTTGTATTAATTGTATTTTCCATCTACTGATCTTGGAACAACCAAAAGAAAGGCATGTTGTTGTTTCATTTTGTTGGTATAGTATCTCATAATTTATCTTCTAGAATCTTAAGGTTGGGCCACAGGAAAACTTCATCACAACTCATGTGGTAGCGGAAAAAATCTTAATGTGGTAGTTAGATGTTAGGTTGTGGTGAAGCTTGATCATCTCTGTGAAAATAACTTCAGAAATTAGTCTCTTGTACGTCATGATGTTTCAAGGGATATAATAAACATGTAATTGTGGGTTAAGTATAAACATTTCTTCTAATTATCATTTACCAAAACCGTGAGAGTGGAAATTATATGTCAATTTTATAATTAATTTTTCTAATATCTGAAGAAATGAATATTTGGGTATATGAACTTCCCTAATTGATGAATTTTGATCATATAAAAATATCCTTTGTGATTACCTTGATTGTTCATTGAGGATCCTAGGATAGAATCTCTATAGTGGTGATCCACATGTTCTTCAATGATCTCTATGAAAAACTACCTGATCCTTGGGTACTAGTGATAAAAATTGAATGTCTTTCATTGTTCATTCTTTATCTCTCATTATTTAGTCCTAAACAAATCACTTTTGTGTTTCTCATTCATGAGGGGGAGAGAGAAGAAGTCAAGAGATAATTCATTCTGTAAACAATTCTCTATTGTTATGATTTCACATTGATACTCCATACAATTAACATAACCCTCTATTTATAGTGATAGGGTTTATGTTAAAATATTAATTTAATTGCATGATAATAATTAAATTATATTATATCCTTTATTGAAACTCAATACCACAGAATAATAATAATATTACTATTTTTTTTCATGTTCCTACTTGTGTAAATTGATAAATAATAGTTACCATCTTATAAAAAATTATTTATCACCAGAAGCGATCTTGATCATTACAAACACATCTATATTTATTGATTTCTAGAATAAAAATTTTATTCATAAGTAAATATTTCATTCTCACGTTGTAGAATAAATATTTACTAAATATTCAATAAAAAAATTTAATTCACGTGCCCATGAATAAATATTTATTAAATTTATTTGACCTATATAAATTTAATAAATATAATCCTCAGTCTTGAGAATAATATGCATCCCATTAATTAAGTTACAATTGAATTTAAACTAGATCAAAAAAACACTTAGTGTGTGGCCCTCATTTATTATTTCTCATTGGAATTAATCTTCCTTGCCTAAAGTATAGTATAACTATCTAAAAATTGGTCAAAAAACCCAGGACAAAAGAATATAATGTCACAACACTGAAAACCACATATGAATTCTAATAGTGTAATATAATCCCCTTTTGAAAATATCACATCAAGTTGTTCTCATGATGTTGTCGACAACCTATATGCTCGATACATATTTATTTAACTATCTGAAAAAACACATTGTTACACAATGGAAATGGTATTTAGGATAACAATTCAATTCCAATGAATGTGTTGAGATATATATTTTTCATAAATATAGTATATATAATTCCTTCTTTAATTCTCCATTAATAACATGTCATTTTTGACATGCCCAACATACCCATCATCTAGACAATATACGGCATTACGGTTTTTGTCAGTGAATCTAATTGCATGAGTCAATAATTGCACCAATGATAGTATTAATTCCTATGGAAAATTATACATGCTCAAAGATAGTAATATTAGATGACACCAAAACATGAAGAATTTCAACTGGTGGGTTTGTTTTCATAATCTTCCATCATAGAGATTACCAAGTGTGAACATCATGAGAATAAACCTCACTTTATTATTAGTACTCAAACATTATGGTCTAAATAAAATGTCTCTCATAATAGTACGTTATCTATCCCCATAACTATTTTAAGATTATATTAATAGAAATTGAAGGTTCTCATCATATTGGGGAACTATAATGACTGTATCAATACAAAAAACATTCTTGGAAAATGTATATTAAAAATGCCATAACGAAAAATGAAAATTTTGTAATAAGTTGTTTTATATTGAATACATCTAATATACATGTATTAACTAACTCAAATAAACATACATTGTTAAAAGATTATGCTACCTAAAAATTTCATTCTAATAGACCTCACATGATAATCAGGATTCTACTGAGCAAAGGAATTAGTAAATGGGTCCTCAAAATTAACTTCCAGGGATATACTACTCACTGCAACCATTCCTTTCATAGAAAAATATATTAAGTGATAATAAATTCTATGTATGTTCTTTTTCATCAAATGTTACATTAATATTTTCTCAAGATCCACCATTTCAATATTATTACAATAGAGAATGAAATGATATTTACTTTTGGGAATCCATTCAAGCTCTTGGATGAAGATGTGAATCTATATTACATATTTAGCTACCTCAGAAGCTGCATTATACTTGTACACTACTATTGAATATATGAATATAGTGTTCATTGGGGTGTGACACTCACAATACCACTATTTCATGTGAGGATGTCACCCATTTGTGGTTTTTTGCATCATGATATGATTTGATACTATTTATCATCATATCCTCCCATGATTAGTTCATCATCTTCTCCACTGACAAGTAATATATCTTTAGTATGCCTCAGATACTTAAGGATAGTCTTGATTTCCATCCAATGGTTGTCACTAGGATCTGCTACACAATTTTTGACCCCACTCAATGCATAGGAATCATCTATTTATGTACATACCATTAGATACATGACTTCTCCCATCATTAAATCATATCTAATCCTTTCCATTATATTTCTTTCCTCATTTTTAAGGACACATATTATTAAAATATGAATGAAATTTGACGTATTCAATAATACCCTTTTTGATTGTTCCATAATAAATATCTTCAGTATCTTGTAGATTTATATACCATGAAATATTCCAAGTTGTCGCTTTGATCTATCAGGATGGATCTTCATCCAAAAAATACATGTTTCATTACCTTATTCCTTCTTGTATAATAATTTATTCAACCACTTCTTAACTGAGTGTAAGAATGTTATTTTCCCATATGATTAATATGACATCAACATATACTATTATGAAAATTAATGAACTCCCACTAAACCATTTGTAGACATAGTACTCTTGTTCGATCATTATGAAAAAAATTCCATTATGGCCACATAAAAACAAATGTTCCTTGACATGAATGATGGATTTAATCCATAAATGTATTTTTTCAACTTGAATACCTTTTTCGAATCCTTTGGAGTCACAAAACATACGGGTTGTGTCTTATTAATGCAGTCCTAAAGGGTTTTATTTAGGAAATCTATTTTGATATCCATTTGAGAAATATCATAATCATTTATGTCTTTAATGTAATGTAGAACATTGATGGATTTAAATATTTCAATTGGAGAATTGTTTTTGTTTTCAATGCCTTAACACTATTTAAAACCTATTCGAAATAGTCATGCCTTATAGGTACTGACTTTTCCATCCATGTCATGTTTCTTTTTAAATACCAATTTACAACCAAAGGGATATACATCTATTGTAAAGTATACCAAAATACATTCATTTTTTATGTATATGGAATCCATTTTAGAATTCATGGATTCTTGGAACATGGAAATATCTATACCATTTATTGCATCATTAATGTTTAGAGGATCATTATTCTCAACTCATAATGAGTCACTACCCTCGATGACTAGAAAACCATATCGATCATTATAACACCCCGAACCTAGAAGCCCAGAGTCAATGAATTATTAAGTATCGTTTGGATGATCATAAAAGATCATGTCTTGAAAGACTGATTAGTTTAGTAGCCTTGGAAGTAATATATTCATTCATAAGGTTTACATTACATCTTAAAATGAAAAACTACAACAACATTGTTTCCATAGACAACAATGATATCCCAAATACTATCCCTGCAGGTTAGTAATAATATACTTCTTCGCATTCTGGAAAAAATAAAACATATAAAGGGGTGACCTCAGATGCTCAGTAAGGATAACAATATAGCGTAAACGTTCATTAATAATTATAAACATTTAAGGCAATGTATAAGACTAAAACAAAAGCCTTTTAAACTTGAACTTCTGCATAATATGGCAAAGATAAAATCAAATAATGTCATTTACATATTCACATGGATATTATACTAGTCGAATAATCACATGCAATATCAATAGCCACTTTCATAATGATGGAATGCATAATTCCAGAATTTCATAACCACATAGTCAAGGCCCTGTGCCAAGACAACATATAATACCTTTTCAAGGCCTTATTCCAAGACAGTAGTTTGTCTCATGAGACCTACCGATGCATTGAGGAAATCTTGAGGGCTCCAACCATCACATATTAAGTCCAATTCATTCCTCATATGAAAAGTATGAAACATAACATAACCATTATTATTCAAACTAGAAAACGAAATGTCAATACTTTATCCACAAACAATGAATGGTATAAAAATAGAACATCCAAAGTCAAACATAACTCATTCAATACAATATGGAAGATTATATTATAATATATTAACCAAAATCAAGAATAATTAAGGATATATTAAAATGATCATAAAATCTATTTGAGAGAAATGTCCCCTCATTTCATGAAAACATTTAAAAGTGACACCATTTTTCAAAATGCCGTTTAAAAATAGATTTTTGAAACAAAGTGTCCCATAACACATTGAATCCTTTTAAAATAATTTTAATTCTAAAACATTAATTTCCATATAAATAAATCATTAAACCCATTTTTAAAACATGGACATTGATGAGAAATATTTAGAATAATAAATTATTAAATTATTGAAAATGATATTTTAGTTAGAGTTCCAAACCAAAATAGAGACACTTCAATAAAAATAATTGATTTAATAAAAAATTTATAACATCATGAGAATAAAAGGATACATGATATACTATGTCAAATTTCATTATGTACACCATATAAAAGTGAATTGGAGTATAACAATAAAGAAGTCTCAATGGAATGTAAATTGAGATGAAATCTCTTATAAAGACTGTATCCTTAGATTAAGGATAAATCAATGACATAATTATGTATGAAAAATATAAATACATTCAATATGATTGGATATTAAGCATAAATAAATCCAAGGACATTCACACATATTCTTTGAAAAACAACACCAATGAATTGGTTTTTTAACTCAATAAATGGTGATTGAGTTAAAATTACTCTTTTCAAGTTCATATTGATGACCTGAGAATTTATCAATGGAGTGATTATGTGTATCAAAATTATTCCCCAGAAATGTGAGTGGAAATTATTTCATAGATAATAAATAGTGATTCAACACATAATCATGGAGTAAAATAATCAATTATGTATGCGAAAATCACAATGAGTGGAAATTGAAATTTGAAATTCCCTTACCGATTTCGTAACTTATGAAAAATACTCCGCGTGAAAGAAGTATCATAAAATGAAGATGTAAATACCTATAAATTAATGTATATTACAAAAAATAATACAATCAGGGTCAGTACATACGTCACACAAAAGTAAATAATGTCCAATATAGCATGAGTCTTATGGGAATAAAAGTGAGATGAAAACCCTTACCTCATTGTAATCAATAGAGTCGTATGAAAAAAAGTTAATGTCCTCAAAATGAATCATAGAATACAATAAAAATAAATAGAATGATGATAATATATAGAATATAGCCGTACACAATACCCCACATGCAATAATTAAGTGGCGAACAATGGAAATCTCACAGAATTAAAAGTGGGATTAGAAACCCCTTACCTTGTACTTTCCCTTGGTCGAGGGTAGGTTAAACTCTTGTATAATGGTGAAATAATTGTTATTAAATTATAAATGAATCATATACATTAATATGATATCATATATGATCTTTCAATATTTCTTAGTTAATAATATTTTAGTATTATCGTCATTTTAGGTGTTAACTGATTCGTTTTCCTTTATATGCTTTGATATGTAAGTAATGTTTGTTTTGGATTGGATGTATCTTATTCATATTAATAATTATATTAATTATTTAAAAATTATGTTTATTCATCTAATGAAAATTAGTCCTGAATGGATACGATGGGGAATGAATCTTATCGCGTTCGCGGAGACGGTAATTCGTACGTATTCACGAGGAACAATATCCTCATTTTGATATTAAAATAATATATAATTGGATGATATATTATATATAAAAAATAATAAGAATGATATATTTATTATTTACATAAATTATACATAATTATTATATCAATCCAAATAATAATGTATTGAATAACAATTACACCACGACATGGAGACGGTAAGAAGTACGTATGTACGTATGGTGACATGTCATTCAAATGATGGATATAATAATGAAAATGATTGTTATATATTTATAATAAAATAAATTTATATATAAGATACTATATCTATCATTTTTTAATGGAAAAAACAAATAAATAGGAAGTGGAAGAAGAAAGGAACTTGAAAGAGTTCATGAAATATTAACCTCTTCTTCGGGTTCTTCCTTTTGATTTGATCAAGAGGGCTCCATTGAATGGGTTTATGACTAATTTATGGCCTCTATGATGAAGGGAGGACAGTTGAGATGGTATTTGGGTAGGGGTTGGCAATGAAAAATGGCTTTGAAGGTGTGAATTAGAGAGAAGGGGAAGTGCCCTTTTCTAAGAGGGGTGAGGTGCACCATAGGAAAAACAAGAAATATTATTTTATAATAAAATAATTTTCTGTTTCTAATGGCTCCAAAATGAATAATTTAAAGTAAAAGGTGGGTATGGGTCGAAAACCACTCAACCATTAGGTTTTAGATAGGTTTGGGTCAATATGTTAAATTTATCGTTTAGATTTAACTCTTAGTTAAATAATTTGAAATTTACCATGTCTCTTAGTATTTTTATATTATATGGTGAATAAACATAATATATATATCAAAGAGAATCTCAAGTGGATCACTAATGAAATATATAATATTATTTAAGAACTTTGGCAGAACCTTAGATTTTTAGGAATAGAATATCAATTAATAATAAAATAATTGTTTTAAAAACGCTTTTATGTCAATTTTGAGACTATTTGGTATTCTGTTTTTTCTAAATTCATAACAGCATTATTTCATTGAAATCAATTTATCTAACCAACCATAACATGTCATATTAACCTAAATAATTAGTTAAATTCATAAAAAGTCTCAAATTACATTTATTTGGATATTTATAATATCAATTATTTTAATATTTCATTAATTAGGTAATTACTCCATCATCATTGTGTCATAAATAAATTAAATTATTTAATGTATAAAAAATATAAATAAAATACCATTATTTAGGAATGTTTTTCATATTTCTAATTAATATTTATAGTCGAATTTATCTTATGTAAAATCTTATATATAAAAAAATTAGTTAATAAACTTTGATTTTTACTTTTTTATCTCTTCTTTATATAAAATAATAATAAATGTACTAATATAATTCAAGTGGACCTAAAGGATCATATCGTATTCATAAGGTTTTTTTGGTCGAATTACACATATACAATAGAATTAGGACATGTTTTCGGGTAAAAATAATATCATTTTTACCCTTAATTACCCTATTTACTTTTAACTGTGGTAAATAAAAGAAAAAAATTATTATTCACCAAAAAATATTTTTTTCTTATTGAACCATATTTTACATACTGATATCAACCGTGCCTCTTAGATTTTTGAAATTAAACTCACAGAAACGGTAAAATTATGTTTTATGTAACTTTTCAAATGCTCCTAAGAGGTGGGTAAAAGACGGTAAAAAGTTCAATAAAAGTTTATACATCTAATTTTATTATAAAATGACACCAATGAATTAAATTTAACTTATATAGTTATTATAAATCTATTTTGACTTAAAATAAATTTAAATAAAATTAATAATTATTTAAAAAAATGTCTGTTTTAAACTATTATGCAATGTTTTTCACTATTCATCAAAAATTAAATATTCCCGAAAAATACCAAAATTTTACCCTAATCTAATTTTGATATTCAGAATTCAAAAATGAATTATATTTTACCAAATTCAAAACATATATGTTTCATTAATTAAATTAAAATTAATTCATGTTGTCAAAACTGAAAAGATAATATTTAAAAAGTAAAAACTATCAAAAGATTGACATGTGTTTATGTCAAACATAAATGTTAAATTACTTATAATCACATACATTGTATTAAATGATAAAAATATAATATAAATATACTTCCGAACCATTCAAATACTTAATTTAACAATATAAATTATTTCAATTAAAAATGTTTTTTCAATTAAAATTTAGTATTTTTCAGTATTCATCAAAATATTAAAGTTATTAGAATAGTACCAAAAATTTATCCAAAATAATTTTTTCTGTCCCGATGCTAAAGAATAAATTAATTTCATTAATTTTAATATATAAAATTTTAATATATTGGTTTTAAAAAGGGTTTTCCATTAAAAGGTGGTAAAATTGCATTTTTTTAAAAATATATCATTTATCTGAAGAAATGAATGTGTTCTTATATTATTTCTAAGAAACACATAATATGGAATCAAAAATTATATGGAGTATATAAAATTCAAAATTCAGTTAAAACAATTCATAACCACTATTAAACAGAAAGTTTGGTATGTCGTGGTGTGCTCGAACACGGTGTTGCGTATAGCGCAAGATATTGAATTATATTATAGAAAATAACTTACTATGAAATTTTGGGGTGATACATTCTTCCACACTTTTGGAAATTGTGTCCTCAAAATTTTAAAATTGGGATTGGTAACTTCATTGAAAGTCCCACATCAGAAAAAGAGCCAATAAATCTATCTCTTTAAAATAAAGAAAGAGAGGTACAAAGGTCACCCGAGATAACCCACACTAGGATTCCACGTAGGAAAACATGGATATGGAATATAAAATAAGTGTCAAATAATGGTTTTGAGTGATAGAAAACATGATTAGGAGAATGTTAACAACAAGAAAACCACAAACATGTGATGAGATAAACGTTCATTAGTATCCTAGTAGAAAAAGTTAATGGATACCATTTTTTTGTTTTATCTTCCATTTCATAAAGTTGAGGACATTATTTATGAGAATGACTAAGAACAAAAATAGATATACTTAATTTTTAAGTAGAATTTCATCCTTTAATTAATTTCTACCACTAAATCATCTTTTTTTCAAACGAGGAGTATTTAAGATGGCTTGGTCACACCTCAAGTGCTAGAATAATCTTTTAGAGAATAACATAATCCACAAAGGATAAACTATATATATTTAACTTTACTTTAGAGATTAACAAAAACAAAAATAATTAGTACAAGATCTGATGATCCTTTTGAGAAATAAATACTTATCTTAATTTCTTAAATTAAACCAACAATACCAAAAGTTCAATTAATACCAGTCAATAAATAATTGTCCTTAAAATCCATCAATATAATCCAAACTAATATTGAAACCCAAAACAAAGAAGAATTTGATTATGCAGCATTCCATGTTAAATTGTATTTCTAAATAATATCAACTACTCTTCAAGTCACATAAAAAAAATTAATTCACCTAATCACATATTCTCTATGATAGGTTCATCATTTCCATAAATAACCCAAATTGCTATAAATCCACAGTAAAAAACAAAGACAAAAGTCCACCATTACTCCTAAAATTAAAACCCATAGTATTCTATTTTCCATTGGCATATAGTATTCCAAAAAGAGAGAACATCTTCCAAAATAACATTTATCATTTAATCCACAAATCATTTTCCTATACTAAGAATTTCCATTTAATAAGAAAGAAGATCCCAAATCAACTTATTATTCATCAATAAAATCATTTAACTAAAAATAATTAGTCACGCTAACCAGGTACTTTACGTAGTCCAGTGGTAGGCGATAAATCCCAATCACACTATGGTTCTGGGTTCTATTCCTGCAGCATTGTCTGACGCGATGGGTTGTCACATGGTCTGGTTGTTATCATTTTTCAAAAACTATATTTTATAACATTACCTAAATGAGATAAATTCATCTAGATAACTATAACATAATTTCACCACAAATGTTTTCTCATAACTCGCATTTTCCTCAAAAAAATTAATAACATGTAACTGCCTCAAATTCAAGGATCATATAAACCCAAATGGTTATTTATAACTATTTCAACAATAGAAAACACAATTCTTCCTAAAATTGTATTTTCACATAATAAACTGTGGGGTTTCACATAAAATAAATGTTTTTCAATGTAATCCCATCAACAGAGAGCACTAATACTTTTAAACATTTCACCATCAATTTATTTCCAAATAGGTTCTACTTTGACCAAAGGGTATCCTATAGAATAGGGCATTCACTAGGGTAATGCTCAGGTCCCCAAAATCTACGGTAAATGACTGTAAATGGATTCTTGGGATCATTTTTTTCTTCCATAGTACTCTTCATTTTCCCTCAGCAATTCTTCACTTTATTTCCTACATTTTCACACCTAAAGAATTTCTTTGTTCCAGTGAGACACTTCCCTAGTTGTCTCCTTCCACATTTCCTACATTATGGAAACTGAGATTTCTTTTCTCTATGGTCTCCACTACTAGAGCTCCTATCATTCACCACCTTTCAGTTCTTTTTTGAGTTTGGGAGTTTGTTAATATATATATTGTTGATCATATTTTTGGGAAAATGATTTGGTATGAACATGATATATTTTACACCTATCAGCATTCCATTTTGTTACTCATTTATACTTATATTCCCACCTTGTACATTATGTTCAATGTTATTATGACTTCCTGGGAATCCATCCATTGACTAACACAAGAAAGAATAGTGTGAGTCATAAAATCATTTAGATAATATAATAACACATTATTTTCAAACCAAAACACCTTAGGATTAATGACAGTTATTTATTCTCATCTTATATTAAAATAATTCAAATCATTTTGTATAGAAAATGTGAATTATCTTATACATATCCCTTGGGAGTGTCGTAACGAAGAGTATAACAAGGCCCATTGTCGTGCACCAGTTCCCATTCGATTCTAGCTCAAAGAAGTGTTTTCATGTTCTACCCCTAGGTACATTTGTGCTAGAGCCGCCTCTACCTTCTCGTATCTAGATGAGGATGTATTGCATAGAAAAATCAAAAAATCCCTAAAATATCAAAATTCTAGGAAGTTCTTCTGTACTAATCCTCAAAGTCTATCTTAGGGCTATGTGCTCTAATCATAGTTTATCTAAATCTAGTTTCCAAGGTTTAAACTATACTTTCTTTTGATACCAACTATAATGCCCCAACCCTAGATGCCCAGATTCGGTGCATTATTTCGTACCATTGGCATGATCACAAAAGATCAAGTCTCTAATGACTGATTAGTTTAGTTTCCTTTGTAGTACTAGATGCATTCATATGGTTTACATTACATCATAAAATGGAAAACAATAACAACATTGTTTCCATAGACAACACTGAGATTCTATAGAATATCCCTTGAGGTTATTCATAATATAAATTTCCACAACCTAGGAAATATAAAACATAGAAAGGGGTGAGCTCAGATTCTCAGTAAGGATAAAAATATAGCAGAAACTTCATAAATAAGTATAAACATTTAAGGAAATGTATAAGACTAAAACAGAAGCCTTTTAAACATGAAATACAGCATAATATGAAAAAGATAAAATCAAATAATCCCATTTACGTATTCACATGGATATTCTACTAGTAAAATAATCACATGAAATGTCAATAGCCACTTTAATAACGATAGAATGCATAATGCCATCCTTTCATAACCACATAGTCAAAGCCCTCTGCCAAGACTACAAAAATGATTTTTTCAAGGCCTTGTGACAAGACACAAGTCTGTCTCAAGAGACCTACCGATGCTTCGAGAAGCTATACCAGGCTCCACCCATCACTTACTAAGTCCAAATAATCCCTCATATGAAATGTTTGAAACCTAACATAATCAATCGTATTTAAACTAGCATATGAAATGTCAATACTTTATCCACAAACCATGAATGGAATAAAAATAGCACATCCATAGTAAAAAATAACTCATTTAAAACAATATTGAATATTTTATTGTAACATATTAACCTCAATCAAGAATAATGATGGATAGTTTAAAATAATCATCAAATATATTTTAGATAAATATCCCCCTTTTTCTTGAAAACATTTAAATGCCACACTATTTTTCAAGAACCCATTTAAAAATAGATTTTTAAATCAAAGTGTCCCATACCACATTGAATATTTTAAAAGTAATTTTAATTATATAACTTTAATTTCCATATAAATAAATACTTAAAACCATTTTTAAAATATAAAAAATAATGAGAAATAGTTAGAATAATGAATCATTAAAATATTTAAAATGATATTTTAGTTAGAGATCCTAACCAAAAGGTAGAAACTTGAATACAAATAAGTGAGGTAATAAAAACATTATAATATCATGAGAATAATGAGATACATGATATACTATGTCAATGTACATTATATACACCATATAAAAGTAAATTGGTGTATATGAAAAATGAAGTCTCAATGGAATGTAAATATAGATGAAATCGATTATAAAGACCGTATCCTTAGGTTATGGATAAATCAACGAAATAATTATGTGTGAAAAATATAAATACACTCAATATGATTGGATATTCAGTTTAAATCAATCAGAGGACATTCACAAATATTCTTGTAAAAACAACACCAATGAATTGGATGTTTAACTCAGTAAATGGATATTGAGTTAAAATTACTCTTATCAAATTCATATAAATAACTTGAGAATTTATAAATGGATTGATTATGTGTATCAAAATTATATTCACAGAAATGGGAGTGGAAATTACAACACAAGTATTATGTAGTTATTCCACACATAATCATGGAGTAAAACAATCGATGAAGTGTGTGTAAAGCCCAATGAGTGGAGATTGATATTTGAAATTCCCTTACTTATTTGGTAACTTATGAAACATACACCCCATGAAATTAGTATCATACAATTAAGATTTAAATTCCCATAAATTAACGTATATTACAAAAATAATACAATCAGGGGCTGTACATACTCCAGACAAAAGGAAACAGTGGCCAAAATAGCATGAATCTCATCAGAATAAAAGTGAGATGAAAAACCTTACTTTGTTGTAATCAATAAAGTTGTGTGAAAAAAAGTTACTAACCACCAAATTAATCACATAATATCATGAATATAAAGATAATCATGATAATATATATCAGATAGTAGTACACAATACACCACAATCAATAAATAAGTGGCGAACAAAGGAAATCTCTCGAAATGAAAAGTGAGATAAGAAACCCATTACCTTGTACTTTTCCTTGGTCAAGGGTAGGTTAATCTCCTATATAATGGTAAAATAATTGTTATTAAATTATTAAAGAATAATATACTTTAATATGATATCATATATGTTCTTTCAATATTGGTTTGTTAATAATATTTTAGTATTATCGTCGTTTCGGGTGTTAACAAATTCGTTTTCCTTTATATGCTATGTTACGTATGTAATGTTTTTTTTGTATAGGATGTATATTATTCATATTCATAATGATATTAATTCTTTAAAAATTATTTTTAATCATATAATGAAAATTATTCTTGAATGAATACAATGGGGAATGAATCTCATTGCGTTCGCGGAGACGGTAATCTGTACGAACGCACGAGTGACAAAATCATTATTTTGATATTAATATAATATATAATTGGAAGGAATATCATGTATAAAGAATCATTATCAAGTTATATTTTATATTTACATCAATTATACATCATTATTATACCCATGCAAATAGTAATGTATTGAAGAACAATTACACCCCGACGTGGAGACGGTAAGCCGTACGTATGCATGTATGGTGACATGTCTTTCAAAAGATGGATAGAATAATGAATATGGTTGTACCATATTTATAATAACATAAAATTATATAGAAGGAACTAGACTTATTATTTTATAATGGAAACACCAAATAAATAGGAAGTGGAATAAAAAGGAACTTGAAAGAGGTGATGGAATATTTACCTCTTCTTCGGGTTCTTCTTTTTGATTTGATCAAAAGGGCTCCATAGGTTGGCTTTATTTCTAATGGAAGGCCTCGAAGATGAAGGGAGGACAGTTGAGAGGGTATTTTGGCAGGGGGTGGCCGATCCAAATAGCATTGTAGGTGTGAATTAGTCATAAGGGGATGTTCCTTTTTATAAGAGAGGTGAGGGGCACCTTATGAAAAGATGTATATATAATTTTATAATAAAATAATTATCTGTTTCTAATGGATCGAAAATAAATTATTCAAATGATACGGTGGGGATGGGTCGAAAAACACACAACCAATAGGTTTTATATAGGTTTGGGTTACTATATTAACTTTATCATTTAAATTTAACTCTTAGTTAAATAGTTTGACATTTACCATGTTTCTTTGTATTGTTATATTATATAGTTAATAAACATAGTATAAATGTCCATGCGAACCTCGAGTGGATAATTAATGACATATATAATATTATTTAAGACCATCATCCGGACTTTAGATTTTAAGGAATATAATATCAATTAATTATATAATATATGTATTAAAAACTCTTTTATGTCAATTTTGACACTATTTGGTATTTTGTTTTTGCTAAATTCAAAAAAGCATTATTAATTCAAAAAAAATTCATGTAACAAACCATAACATGTAATATTAACCTATAAAATTATTTAAAACCATAAAAAGTATCATATTAAATTTAATTGGATATTTATAATATCAATTACGATAATATTTCATTAATTAAGTAATTACTGCATCATCATTGTGTCATAAATAAATTAAATAAATTAATGTATAAAAAATTTAAATAAAATCACATTACCTAAGAAATATTCTTTTATTTCTAATTAATATTTATAGTTGAATTTAAGTTATGTATAACCCTATATTAAAATTTTTTTAGTTATTAAACATTGATTTTAACTCTCTTAACTCTTCTTTAAATAAAATAAAAATAAATGCCCTAATCTAATCCAAGAGGACCTAAATTATCATATTTTATTCATAAGGTTGTTTTTGGTCTAATTACACATATCTAATAGAATTAGGACATGTTTTAGGGTAATAATAATAACATTTTTACCCTTAATTACCCTATTTATTTTTAACTGTGGTAAATAAAAGAAAAAGTTACTATTCACCAAAAAAATATTTTCATCTTATTGAACCACATTTTACTTACTGATATTAACCCCATATATTGGATTTTTGAAATTCAACTCACAGAAGTAGAAAAATAATGATTTATGTAAATTTGCAAATGCTTCTTGGAGGTGGGTAAAAGACAGTAAAAAGTTCAATAAAATTTTATACATCTAATTTTATTATAAAATGACACCAATTAATTAAATTGAACTTATATAGGTATTAAAAATATATTTTTACTTGAAATAAATTTAAATAAAATAAATATAAATAAAATAAATAATTATTTAAATAAAAAGTCGGTTTTATCTATAACGTAGTGTTTTTCACTATTCATAAAAAATTGAATGTTTATAGAAAAATATAAAAAATATACCCTAAGCTAATTTTTATAATCTGAATTCAAAAATGAATTCTATTTTACCAAACTCAAAACATGGAAGTTGCATTAATTAATTTAAAATTAATTCCCGTTGACAAAACTGAAAAGTGGGTTTTCAAAAAGTAAAACCAATCAAAAGGTTTACATGTGTTTCTGTTAAAAATAAATGTGAAATTACTTATAATCACCTAAATTGTATTAAATTATTTTAATATAATCTAATTATACTTGAAAATGATTAAAATACTTAATTTAACACTATAAATTATTTCTATTGAAAAAGTTATTTTCAATTAAAATTTAGTATTTTTCAGTATTCATCCAAATATAAAAGTTATTAAAAAAGTACAAAAATTGTTTCCAATATATATTTTTATGTCCCTATTCTAAAGAATAATTTAATTTATTTAAATTGAATATATAAAAGTGTCAAATATTGGTTTTAAAAATAGTTTTCCATTAAAAGGTTGTAAAATTGCATTTTATTGAAAAATACTTCTTTTATCTGAAAAAAATGATTTTCTTCTTATATTATGTCTATGAAACACATAATATGGATTATAAAATTATATTGAGTATATAAATTTCAAAATTCAGTTAATACTATTCATAACCACTTTTGAACGGCTAGTTTGGTATGTCGTGGTGTACTCGAACTCGGTGTTTCATGTAGCGCAAACTATTGTATTACATTAAAGAAAATAACTTACTATGAAATCTTGGGGTGCTAAAATATTGTTATCTAACCTCCCATTAAATCCAACAATTTACTTATTTCTTTAAAACATTTTTATCTTTGATGTGTCTTTGTGGAATCTATTCATGAACTAAATCATTTTTATATTGATCCTCAACTACATCAAATTCAATCTCACTCCCACAATGTATTTTAAATATGTTATCCCCTCAAGGAATATATTACGTTATTCCTCTATAGAATTTTATTCCAAGGGGTCATAAAGGTAATATAACCTTGTTTCCTTGGGCGTCCTATAAAGGTACACTTTTTCCCTCAAGGATTAGGTTTGTTTCTAGAAGAGGACTTAAGAAATTTTTCTCTTCCCCAATAATGTAAATTTTATAACATGTATTTTCATCCACTCCAAAATTCATTTGTAATCCCATTTATTAATTTCATTGGTTCTTTTTTAATATGTTAATCTATTTGGGATGAATATCCACAAAAACATAATGTAAGACTTACATGAATCATCATTGATCTCCTGATTTCCAAAAGGTTGTGTTCCTCCATTTCCTTACACCATTCCTCTAAGGCATGTAAGGAAGAGTGAGTTTAGATAGGATCCTAAACACCAACAAGAAATAAATTATGTCTTGATTAGTATATTCTCAAACATATTCTGTTTAATGGATAATAATATTGTTTTCAAGATGGTTATCAACTTCATTCTTATATTCCTTTAATTTATCAAAAGACTCTTCCTTATACCAAATTAAGAAGAAATATTCATATCTATAGAAATCATTAGTAATATTTATTATGTATGAGTTCCCACCCCTCAATTATATAGGAAATGTCCCACCCACATCAGTATTAACTAATTGAAGAATATCTTTTATCCTTTCACAATTCCCACTAAATAGGGATTTGTCCATTTTACCTTTCACACAAGCATTACACACACCAAGTGGTTTTGTTTTAAATGAATATAAAAGTCCATTTTTATATAGCTCAGTCAAGAACTTTTTTTCATGCCCCATCTAGTGATTCCAATGTTGGGAGTGGTATGAGTAATTTGAGATTTTATCATTATCAATTTTCATTAAATGGTTTGTGTAGTCCAACACATTAAGACTGTAACTTAATTGTGTCATTCAATAAAATATTATTTCGTTATAAATGAAGAATAATTTATTTAATAATATTAAAACAAAACCGTTTATATAGAGTCAAGATGATGATATAAATTTTTTTAAGTAAAGGAACATATAAAAACCCCTTTAAACCCAATATTATCATGGTTTGAAACTTTAGGTGGTCTTCAATAATTGATACAAAAAAATATTATCTCTATTGTTTTCTCATATATCAACCTTCCCATGTTTAGTTTTTTATAATCTACTTGTTTCCATTATTTTAATTCATATGTGAGAACCAAAAGTTGTTTCTGACAACCAATTAATATAAATAGAACATTAACTCTCAATAATAAATTCACATGATGCTTCCCCTTACTTCACTAGATATGTGACACTTTTTCTTCTAATGGTCCTTCTTTCCACATGAGAAATACACAAGATAATATTCCCTTGATTCTACCATGATATTCCTCTTCTTTGTAGGACATAAAGTAGATTTTGGTTTAAATCTCTTATATTTCCATTTCGATTTGTTCACCATAAGGATGGAAGTATTTTCATGATTTCTATATTAATCGAATTGTTGAGGTAGAGAAAGAAGATCTAGAAAATTCATCTCAATGTTGTTCTTATTAAAATTTATAACAAATATGGAGAATCTTTTAGGGAGACATTCAATAATGTGGTCGATGCCCTATGCATTGGGATGTTTAAACTGAAGAACATCTAGGCACTCAGTGTAGCCAATGAGATTGAATACATGAGGCCCTACCCGGTAAACCTTTGTGTGATTGCTTTGAAAAAGTGCCTTCTAAATTTCAAAGTGTTCCAATCTATATCTCTCAAGTTAAATACCATGGTGGTTCTCAAGCATGCTATACATATCCATGTTTACGTAATACTTAATGATTTTTTGGACATAGGAAAAAGAATAAAACAGTAAACATTGACCACATATTTTATTTGATTTTAATATATTAGGAACACTTCATCACAATCCTCCTTAGTAGACAAATCACAAAATGAGTATTCTTTCTTTTAATGGTGCAACACAACCCAAAGGTTTTTGTACAATTCCTAGAAGTTAATTCTAGTTATGAGGTTGTAATTATCAAATATTGAACATAGGGATAAGGTGGATGATGATATTTCCATTTTGTTTGATAATTAAAATACTATATTAGTACTATTATTGATTTACAGATTATGTGAAAAAAATAAATTATATGACTTTATAATTATTAAATATCCCACCATTTTACCAAGTCCCAATAGACCCCACAACTGAACATGGTATGTATAGTTTCTAGGGAATTACTGTGGAATGGATCCATATTCCCCCTCACAAAAACCCCAATAAGTGTAATCCAAGATATATGAATTCATTTTTGTAGGAAGTTATTTTACAAGTATGGAGTTTCATCTCTATGGTTCATTGAGTGAACTCCCATATCCTAAAATCCTAACATGGATTTCCTCTACATGTGCCTCCAAATTACACAAAGTCTAGAAAGGAAATATTCTCATTATTTAAAATGGTTTATTCAACCCAAAACCTTCTTAATAAATTCCCTTATTCAATTATTTTTCCCAATAAGGTTTGGTCGAACACTTAGTTCTATTTTCTTTAATTCATAATCAAGTAATTGACGGCTATGTCTGACTTAATATTTAATTAATGGATTTAAATTTATTGTGGATGAATTTTATCTTGTTTTATCTTTTTCATGTACTTTAAATATTAAGTGGACGTTACTTAATTAATTAACCATGTTTGATAAAACATTCGTTCATTATGAATTTATTTAATTTCTATCCTTTCAAGTTAATTCATTTATTTATTTCATTGCTTCCTTTCATCCAAAAAAAATAACTTCATAGAGAGAAATAAATAAATATTTAAATTACATGTTCTTTAGATTTATCTAACGGTTGATTTAATTAGTGGAAATTAAATCAATTTTTGACCAAGGGGAAATAACTCCAATTTTCGGTCTTGGTGTGAGTTAAATCATTCCACCTATCCACCTATGTATCACCATATTTTTGATCATTATGGTTTCATCTTGATCCATCTCCACACACCATGGGATACTATATTTATTATATGTATATATAACTCACATGTAGGTGAGAAGAACAAAATGATTGGTTCAATGTATATTATATAAATATCCTTGGACACCCAGGTCCGACATAATATTGTAGAGAGGGAATACTCACATGCCATCTTATTTAACATAATAATAAATAAATTAAAACCCATGAAATAAATTAAATTAATACATCCCACACATATTTTGGTCTTGATAAATCATGTTAATTTTCATACAGGAAACAAATATAAAGAATGTAACTTTCTAGAATTAACTTATTTATTCTTTTTTTATTATGATTAACATGATTTAATTAATTAATTCATTCATTCATTTTCATATTAATGATCATAAAAATAATATTATAGATAGCCATAATTTATGATATTAATTTAAAATAAATGGAAGAACCAATAATGACATATATTTATTAAAAAAATTAATTATGAATATAAAATTCCATGAAACCATTATTAAATTTTCAAATAAAAATTTGCGAACCAATCAATAATATAAAGGCTTACTATCATAATTTTTAATTTATTTTATTTTGTAATCATGTTAATTAATTAGAGGCTAAAATACATGTATATCCAGTTACACTCCAGGTATTATAAATATCATGTGTCTTCAGTACAGTCTTGGGTCTATGGTATGTAACTCATTTGGACTACATGACATTAATAGACTAGCTACACATTATTTTCTTCAACTTTTTGGGGGTGTCCCATATATATTATTGGGTATTCAGGGTTTTTTTGGGTAGATTACATGAAATGTATAAGTTGGCTACCCATTGTGTATATCTTTTTTCGTGTGTCAATTTTCTCACCATGTAACTTAGAATGGTATTCAGACACACGATTTGATGAACTAAATGTCTTGTACACCACATACACATAGTGTATATCATAAATATTATAGTTTTTCAATCTCATGCATTTTTTACAATTTATAATTACCACACAGATTGTATGATTTACACTATTATACACTATTTACACTACATGAGGTGTACACCAGTACACACTATATAATCTGATAACAATTTCCTAGTTTGATCAGTCAACATCCAGCATACACCGTGTGTAATTGCTTTGTCGCACACTGTTTATCCATCTGTGTATCCATATATAGAGAACAAGGGTATATAGTGTGTACTTATGAGTACAAGCTCTGTATCCTTGGTCTTATAGTCCAAAAATTGGTAGTTTTTTATGATATCTCTTATCATTCTTAATATTTTATTAAACCATAAAAAATGAAAAATCAAATGAATCATGATTAATATGTCAAATCAAGTTAATTTAAAACGAATTAAATAAAAAATCCCACGAAATGGAAATATAACCTTAATTGTGTATAGATCAATAATGATATAAATAAATATAAATTTAAATGTGACTTCTATGACACCACTTCTTAGTTTCAGATGGAGTGTAAGTAGGTGGTGGTGGGTGATATACTAAAACTTACTTTAATTATCATTTTATAAAACCATGAGTGAGGATTTTACACCTCAAATTTAATATTAATTTATTTAATATCTAAGGAAATGAATACCTAGGCTTAGGAAAAACCTTGTTTATGAATGTGGGTTATCCCTAAATGTTCATTTTAGATTACCTTCTTTGTGATGTGAGGATCCATGGATTAAATTTCTCTATAGGTGACCAACATGTTCTCCTATGATCTCTAAGAAATTTCTCTCAATCTCATGGTTCTAGTATACTAAATCTACTGTATTTCAATATTCGTTCTTGATATCTCATTCTTCATTCTTGAAGAAATATATATTGAGCTTATTATTCTTGAGAGTTAGAGAGAAAGTGGATTAATGAGATAATTAATTATGCATAAAAATATCTATTTATTTCTATTTCACACTGATACACCTCATAATAGATATAATCGACTATTTATAGATCTATGGTTCAGGTTATGTGACATCCCCTTACTATTTTATCAGGTGAGCCCTTAACCTCATCATGGTTTTACCCTCATTTGAAATTGAGAGGATACCTTTAATGGTGAAGTCATAGATTTGTTGGAATTTCAACTTTAACCAGTTTTTTCTATAGGATGTAGAAGGATTTCATGCCATGTATGTAGATTACATGCCGTGTAATGTATTTTGGGTACATGTTGTGAAAGTTGATTCATTCTGTGAAAGATTACACATCATGAATATTGTTTTCATGTCATGAATATTTTAAATAACTGATTTTTAATTTGAGGTGACAGATTATTCAGCTTACATGTTCACTATGGATTTTATATAATATAACTATATTACACATCAGGAAATGGCTCGTGTCCTGTTTTAAAACATGAGCACAATAGTTTTTTCTCATTTCATTCTCTATCTCTTCATTTCTCTTGATCCAAAGTTGTTCCAATGTATTTTTTATAGACTTATCTCCTTCTAGATCAATTCAATATGTACTCAATCTTCATTGCGATTGTGGTTCATCTCTGTGGAAAAGTATCCTTTCTGCTTCTTATTTAATATTGATTGTGGTAGCACCCTTAGGATGCGTTATCCGATTCTTTGATCTAATATTTTATTTCCTCTTGTCTTCTTTTATGGTTTTTTGTGTGATCTCTTTATAAAGGTTATTCCATGAAGGTCGTGGTGAGGTGGGATTCTAATCTAGTGGTATGCGTTTTCCTCTTATACTCAAACACATTTCTTTTCTAATTAAATAAATCCTAAAGTGTGTGTATTGGGTTCTATGGTATCCACTGGTGTTTTCAGGTTTCATTGTTGGTGGTTTCTATTGTGGCCGTGTGTGACTCAAATGTCGAGGTGGGTGGTTCGCTCTCTATCCTATGATAATTATCCTTATTTACCTTGATTTATAAATTGATTTATCAAATTGTAATGATTATTTTTGTGTGTGGAAAATGGTTTTTGAAGAGAAATGTTTTTCCAACGTTTTTAATAAATGTAAATGATATGTGTACTTTTGAAGTAGTGAAATTGATTTGTGAAAATTATCACATGGGTTACCTTGGGTACATAGGTTGAATTTTTACCTTGATCCCATAATCTATGCTTTTTGATTATCATGATTGTTTCTTATGGTTCTTTCCACTGTTTCCTAGGAAGTTTTATCTAGGGGGCATATAATGACATTTTCGGGGGGTATACTCATGGGGTATTCCTCTTCTTCCTAAGGTATGTTATATTAACTATATGTTTTAATTTATTTATCTTGGTATGATTAGTCGTCTAATTTGACATATAGTGTTCCTTGGTATTGATGCTTGTGCTGCTACTTCTGTTTTTTACTACAATGATTTTTGAGTTAGCATTGATATGCATGTTGTACCTGATATTTTTTTTGAACTGTAGAAAAAGGAAATTTTTAACTTGTATTAAATAATACTGCCCTACTACATATCATGTCATTTTTTATTTAAAATAATCATACATGAATTTTTATGCAGAGACTTGATATGGAACACCTAGGTGGGATCCTACTGATCCAGTTATCTCACACCCTTCACACCTCCTTAGTGGTGTGTATACCATAGTATGTATTCAAATAAAGGGAAAGGAAAGGCACATTAGTGAGGCAGCATGTTTCGTGTTAGATGGTTTTGGGTAGCTGGTGGTGAGATGGTGGGAGTTCTTCTACGACATCACCAAGAGTAGTAGTTTGTTTTAGACCTTTGCAGTTGGACTTGTCCTTCAGAGTTTCGAATAATTTTTCAGCTATTCATTTCTATTCTATTTGGATATTATGGACTATATTATCATTTAGTCGTTCACTATCTTTCTTTTGTTCTTTGTATACATATATACAATGTGTTTGATCAGGTTGGGAGGAAATGTTCCCCCTTTTGTGTTGTTCGATGTCTGGGTTCATGTCGCCATCCTGTGGTGATCGAGAACACCGTTCATGTATGTAACATAATGGGTTGGGTGCCCGTTTAGAGGGTTACCAAGGTTGTATTGTTTCAATTTGGTACCAGTGGAGGTCTATCCTCACAAATCCTTGTCTTGGGACATTTGTTAGACTGGAGATAGGATTTTTGGGTCTTGAGAAGTATGTTGGGAAAAGTGCCTGGTTAGATATTTTTGTAACGATAATCATGCTTCCAATGGATGTTGGGATGTGAGTCTCTGGTGTTGGGTTTGGTTTTAAATATCATTTTCTTCTTATGGAACTTCAAGTATTAATTGAGATTTTTTCTTTTGCCTGATCATTCTTATGTTTTGTTGTGCAGTAGTATGGCTCTGATACGTGTTCCACGGGTTCCTCATGAAGGTGTAGTTGATGCTCTTCAAGGGAATCCACCTATAGATAAGAATATCATCAAGGCTATCATACATTAATTTATTTCTTTTGATTAAGATGTAACATGAGTTCAGATTGCTATTCTTGAAATACAACATTGTCTTGGAGAAGATGGAGATTGATCATAGGAGTTTTTTCCCAAGAAGACACCATCATTTAAGGGAACAAAATAACCTCCATAGGCAAAGTGCTGGGTGGATAGGATTGATATGATCTTTATGATTCCATAAAAACTGAGAATATCAGGGTAATGCGTGTTGTGTTTAGGCTTGAGGGTTTTGGTAAGCAATGGTAGGGTTCAATGTCCCAAGAAAATAGGCATGTAGACTTAGACTAGAAGGGTTTAAGAACCCTATTATTTCAGTATTTTTTTCAGAGTTGCAGATATTGACCAAGTATCCTGAGATCCATTATTTACAATAGGGATTGCATTATGTGTCATCACACATCAACTATATTACTAAGATTATCTATTTTTTAGATGTAGTGAAGAATAACCAGCTCAATGCATTGATGTACCTGCTGGTTTTGTGACAGAATATCAGATTATAGATGTTTATGTTAAATCATTCTACCTATATGGATATAGTTGATAGAGACATGATGGAATAGATTAATATGTCAAGAAAAGAATTATTTCCAACCCTTATATTTCATGAGGTGACAGCTTCAGTGGAATTAAAGGGAAGAAAATGAAGTGGAAGGATCATCGCAGAAGTGGTGGAGGTGGGTATCGGCAACAAGCATCCTCTTCACCGTCCGTTGTAGCAAGAAATGTTCCCCACACTTTCTATGAGTGTTGTAAGGGGATTCACACAATACATTCTTGTCTGATTCCCATGAATACATGAAAAAGATATGGAAGCATTGGTCACGTACAAAAATTCTATCAAGCTATGACTATGTCTCGTTTTGGTTAGGGTTCATTAGCTCTAAAGGATATTATGGTGTAGTCAAGAGAATCAAAGACTGTAGGGATCTAGCCACAGGCCTCTGGAGTGAATCATTTTCACTCAGTAGATGAGTGACCAATTAAATTCAATGCATGTTTGACAATAGTGAGAGGTTTGATTTTTATAATATATTCAGTAGTAATCGCTTTTTTAGACACTGGTGCCTCCCACTCATTCATATCTACATATTTTTTTGATATGATTAATCCTCCAATGGAACTTATTGACTTTACAATGCAGTTAGTGAATCCTATTAGAAAGTGGAATGAGTAGGAATTTTGGGGTTCTTTTCATTAATGATAGCTGATAAATATGTGTCCTGGGATTTTCCCATTCTTGATCTAGATATATTTGATGTCATCATCAGTATGGATTTCTTTTTCACTCATCGAGCTAAGTTTGATTGTCAACATCGGTGTGTCTCAATTCTTGAAGTCGATTGAAGCATTCATGTGTTTTAGGGATAGTGGTATGTGACTTGAGGTCGTGTATGGACTTCCTACTCAGAGTTCAGAAGTTTTCAGTTTTATATCATGTTTGAGCCCTATAATTTTG
The DNA here is from genome assembly GCA_963277665.1 of Viscum album. Lineage (NCBI taxonomy): Eukaryota > Viridiplantae > Streptophyta > Magnoliopsida > Santalales > Viscaceae > Viscum > Viscum album. The sequence goes on from OY728127.1 coordinate 281,699,308, forward strand.
TTTTAATTGATGATATTCCCATTGTTTTTCAAGACTTTCATGAAATTTTCCATTAAGATTTATCCTGTCTTCCTCCAAAGATAGAGGTGGTGTTTATGGTTGGTCTAGTTCTCGGAACACAACCCATATAGATAACTACTTATTGTATGGGACCATCGGAGCTGAAGAAGCTCATGATTCAGTTGGATGACCAGTTGAAAAAGGGTTTCGTTCACCCTACTGTTTCACTATTGGTTGCCCCTGTTCTCTTTTCCAAGAATGTATATGGTTCCCTTCAGAAATGTATGGACTGTCAGAAATTGAATCGAGTGATTTTCAAGAAAAAATATTCTTTTCCTCTTGTGTATGATATATCTGATCTGTTAAAGGGGGAAAGGCGGTTCTCTAAGATTTATCTTTGATCGGGTTATCATCACCTCCGAGTTCGAGAGTCTAATATACTGAAGAAATATTTCAAGAGTAGATATTGTCGTTACAAGTATCTTATGATGCCTTTTGGTTTGAATAATGCTCCAACAATTATTATTGCTTTTATGGAATAATATTACATCAATGTCTTGAAACTTTTTTGGTAGTTTTTATGGTTGATATTTGGATTTATTCAAAATATAAGCATGAGAATGAGCACCATCTGAGTTTGGTTATGTAACTTTTGAGAAATCACCATTTTTATGAAAAACTTTTGAAATGTATTTTCTAGATTCAAGAAGGGAAATTATTAGGGAACATAATTTCTAAGCACGAATTATTAGTTGATCAAGAGAAGGTGAAGGATGTTTTGTCCTGGAAGGTACCCCAGAATGTCTTTGAGATACCAAGCATTCTTGTTCTTTTTGGATACTACTAACTATTTTTTATAGATTTCTCTAAGATGGAGTCACCATTGACTGCACTTACAAAGAATGCAGTGAAATTGATATGTGATTTAAAGTGTCAGTACTCTTTTTATTAATTGAAATGAATTCTAACATTGGTACCTATTCTGATCTTATCTGATCCTAGTAAGGGATCCATGGTGTTTTGTGATGCTTCAGGTGCTGGTTTGGGAGGCATGCTCATGCATGATAACTATGTAGTAGCATAAAAATCTATTTAGTTTTGACCACATGAAAATAATTACCCCACTCATGATTTTGATCCTTCTGCAGTTATGCATGTGTTTAAATGTTGGTGGCAATATCTTTTTGGGGATATGTTCATAGTCTTCTCTGATCATAAGAGTCTATGTTATATAATTTATAAGAAGAAATTGAATCTCAAATAGATACAATCAGTAGAATACTTTTATAAATTTGACATCAATATCATCTACACACTAAGAAAGGTAAATGTCATTATATATTCCCTTAGTTGGAATGTTTCATCATAAACTATTTTGGAATCAAAGGAGGAGTGGAATCATAGGGTGTTTTTCGTTCTGTTTCACTTGGATGCTCAAGAAGATATTTCAGGCATGGTTTTACCAGTGTTTAGTTATCATCATATTTCATGGATTCTATTTTTTAGAGTTAGTATCTGGATGATGATTTTCAAAATAGTCGAGAATGTATTTATGGTGGGGAGACTATTTTTGATGGGTCTCTTTATTCAAATTATATACAACACTTCGAAAAGTAGGTTGTTGTCCTTCAATTTTAATGATGTTTCATATTTTTCTATTTTCATATCTTTTCAGGGGCCATTCATTCAGACACTAATTATATGTATTATGATATGAGGTGGAAATTCTGGTGGTTGGGTATGAAATGTTACATCATAGAGTTTTTATCTTGCTGTTACACCTACCAACAGATAAAAACAGTTCACTAGAAACCTTCTGATTTACTTTAACCTTTTCTGGTACCGATCTATAAATGGGATAAGGTATCCATGATTTTTTTGTTGGATTTCCATGGAATCTCCAAGGGGAGAATGTTATCTGGGTGTTTTTTGATTAGTTTACAAAGTCTACTCATTTCATTAGAATCAGATACACCACTAATGTTGAAGATTTACATATGTTGTCTGTCCAAGAGATTATGAGGCTACATGGGAGTCCTTCTACCATTATTTTAGATAGGGATAAAAGGTTTACCTCAATGTTATAGAGGAGTCTCCAAGAGGTAATGGGAACTCATGTAAACATGAGCACACCATACTATCTTCAGATAGACACTCTGATTGAGCATGTGATTTAGATACTAACGAATATTCTCCGCACATGTGTCTTGGATTTCGTAAGATCATGGGAATGCCATCTGGGACTGGTTGAGATTTTTTATAATAATTGTTATAGGTCTTCAATCATAATGGATCACATTGAGGAATTGAATGTTCACCCATATAGATCACCCCTTTTTTGTGATTAGGTTTGGAAAATATATTTAGTTGGACCACGTTTGGTTCATGAAGTTTTTATGAAGATTTAGGTTGTAAATTGATTTTGGGTTACTTCCCAGTGTCAATAGAAATCTTATGTTGACTGATGGTGTTGACCATTATATTTTTCCATAGGTGAATTCATTTTCTTGAATGTTTATACTCATTTGGGTCATTGTAGACTTGGACGGTAGGGTAATTTTAATAATAGATATTTTGGACCATTTGAGGTCACTGAGTAACTTATAAAAGTTTTATATTGGTTAAAATTAACATTTCAGTTGATAGTTATTCATTATGTTTTCCATGTGTATCTGCTTTAGAAATACCATCTTCATCCTTCTCAAATTATGAGTTGGGAAGAAATTGGGTTAGAGACAAATGATTCTATTTTGGAGAAACTGGTTGAGATCATTAACTCTCAAGTGAAATAATTGTGTGGGAAGTATATTCTATTGGTTAATGTTTTTTGGAAACAAGGATCGGATTCTCATGATACTTTGGAACAAGAATCATTGATGAGGTAGTAGTGGCCTAATCTTTTTCTAGGGATTGCATCTTCTGAATGACATCTTGAGGACATATGTCTTTACAGTGTTAGTTTGTAACATCATGTTAACGTTTTATCAGTTACACCCTCATCCTCATCATGGTTTTAACCTCCGCTAAAATTCAGATGACACCTATAAAGGTAAAGTGTGATATGTTTTTGGATTTTAACATTAACCAAAAACATTTAGAGGACACAGAAGGATTTCGCACCATGTAACTAGGTTACATGAAATATAATGGTTGATGGGTACAAGACATGATAGGGGATTTGTGCTGAAAAAGATTACAATTCTTTAGGGATGGTTTCATGTCCTATATTTTTTAAATAACTGATTTTTTATTCTAGGTGATATATTTTTCAGCATATATGTATGCAATGGATTCATGGAATGTAACTATATTACATGTCACGAAATGTCTTGCGTACAGTTTTAAAAAAAGTTGACATCACTTTTTTATTGGTTCTTTATCTATATCTTCTTTCTCTCAACCCTTGGTTATTTCGATGAGTTTTTTAAAGACTTATCTCCTTATAGATCGATACTATGAACACTGGTTCTCCATTGAAATTGTGGTTCATCTATTAGGGTGAGTAACCATTCTAATTCATCGTTTCTATTGATCACGATAATTCCTTTAGGCTGTGTTATCAGATCCGTTGAACTAAGTTTGTGTTTTCTCTTGTATTTTTATAAGGTATGTTATGTGATCTCTTTATAGACATCATTCATTATTGGTCGTGGTGCAGAGGGCTTTAGTTATTGAGGTATTTGGTTTCCTATTCTCCACCAATGATTTTATTTTCTAATAAAATCAATACTAAGGTGTATGGATTGGGTTTTTGGGTCTCTACTAGTTTTCTTGGGTTTTGTTGATGGTGGATCCCATTATGGGCATATGCGACCTGAGATTTGTGGTGGGTGGTTCCATCTCTAGCCTATGATAATTATATGGATTTTTATTGCTTCATAAATAGATTTATAAAATTGGAATGACGATTTATGTGTGTTTAAAAGGTGTTTTTGAAGTGAAATGGTTTTTCCTAGGTTTTCTATAAAGGTATAAAATTTGTGTACTTTTGAAATAGTGAAATTGATTTGTGAAAATGAGCACACGGGTTACCATGGGTACTTAGTTGGAAGGTTTATCATGATATCATCATACATTAATTGTTATTTTCAAGAGGTTTTATCATGTGGATTTCCTCTGATTCATAGTTTTATTGTTCTACGAGATGGATATTGATATTGGGGGGGGGGTTTACTCAGAGGGTATTCCTATTATTCCAAGGCCAGTGTTCTATGAATTTGATTGTGAACATTTTTTACAATTTTACGAGTAGTCTTCTATTCTGAAAAAGAGTATTCCATGGTACTGATGCCTATGCTGCTACTTCTGTTTTGTAATGCTTTGCTTTCTGAGATGGCCTTGATATGAATGTTGTACCTAATTTTTTTAGAATTATGAAAAAGGGAAATGTTTTCCATGATTACTATAAAATGGTATTACTAATTATCATGCCATGTGTTATTTAAAATATGAATAGAGAATTTGTTATGCATAGAATTGATATCAAACATTTTTGTGGGATACTACTTAGCTTGTTAGCCCAAACAATTTGAACATACCCAGGGGTGCATAGAACATTGTATGTCTTCTTAACTAGGGTACGGCAAGGCGTCGTAGTGAGGCGGTGTGGTTTGAGTTAACTAGTTTTGTGTAGGTATTGGTGAGATGGGGGGAGTTCGTCGACACCCTCACATGGAGAAGTTTTTGGTTTAAGTCCTTTGATGTTGGACTTTTCCTTTGGATATTTTACTAATTTTTCAGTTGTTTTTTCTATTGTCTTTGACTGTGATGGCATATATTCTTGTTTAGTCTTCTGATATATTTCATTTGTGCTCCGTGTATACACATATTCCATGTGTTGGATCAAGTTGGAAAAAATCATTCCCTTTGTGATTTTTTTCGATTCCTAGGTGCTTGTCGCTAGCCCTTGTTGATTGGGAACGCCCATCGAGTATGAAATAGAATGAGTTGGGTGCTCATTTAAAGTGTTACCTAGGTCGATTCATTATAGGTTAAAATAAAAATATAATTTCATACCATTCATTTAATAATATTGCAACATTTAATGAAACCTGGTGCCACATTATAATAATAATATTATTGTTTTTTGGCGTGTGCCAACATGTGAAAATTGAAAAATGATATGTACCTGCTTTTAAATAAGTATTTTCCACTAGATGTGGTCTTGGTCTGTTCATACTCATTTAATCTTGTTGAATATCTAAATAAATATTTTATACATAAATAAATATTTCATTCACATATCAGTGAAATAATATTAAATAAATATTAAATAATATATATATATATATTAATTCACATTCTTATGAATAAATTTTTATTGAATTGTATACAATCAATATACCTTGAATAGAATCATTCATCGATATTGAGAATAATATTCATTACACTAATAAATTTAAAATAGATTTTCATTATGATCAATAGAAACATTTAGTGTGTTTCCTTATAATATATGTTCTCATTGGAATTATGTAGTATTGACTACTGTCTAGGATTTCTATATAGAAACAGGTCGAAGAACCCAAGATAGAGAACTCAATTTCGCAATGTTGAACAAAACATATCATCACTCAAAATGTAATATAATTTCTTTATCCCAATATATAATCTTGTAGGTTTCATTAATGTTCCATCAACCAATATTCTCGACACGTCTTTCTTTGACTATCGAAAATAAACACATCATTACACCATCACCATGAAATTTTGGGTGATAGTTCTATCCAAATCAAGGGGCCGAGATATCAACTTCCATAAATATGGAAGTTAAAAATAATTCTTTAACTTATCGATTAACGACGCATCAATCATGATGCACCATATATACCCTATTTACAACCAATATACGAAATGTCGGGTTTTGTGAGTTAATCTACGTGCATGAGTCATGACATTCCCCAATGAGAATCTTAAAGTCTATGGACCATTGCACTGGCTCCCAAATTGAAATTTCCAATGACACCAAAAATATTATATTTCCAATTGGAAGGTATGCCCTCATAATCTCCCATATTTTAGAATACCAGTGAAAACATCATGAGAAGAAGCATCATCTTTCTATGATTAATCTCACATTATGGTATCAATATTACGTGCCTTATCAGAGTATGGTATCCAACCACATACAAATACTGTGAATATTTTAATAAGAATTTCAAGTTTCTCATAATCTATGAGAATTTTTATAACCATATCAATGAAAAAAATATTCTAGGCCATTATAACATTAAATACAGGACGATCGAATGAATTCTCACTTATTATTCATATCCATCATTCATTCCATTTCTTCCATAGTGTAGACCTCATTTGATCTCACATTGAAGTGAATCAATGATTTTTTCTCATGTATTCAATATATTTGGGAGATATTTTGGTGCACCAGAGATGGATGGAGATTTAGATACCCAAGACCGAGTATGAGGCTAAGGATCGAAATGTGGAAACATTTTATTATCTCATGCAATCAGTTCAATGTTTTAAATGATGGATGAACATTTCTCCACATTCTTCATCTGCCTCATAGCTATGGAATATGGTTCAACTCATGGATACACTCCCACACACCACTCACTAGTATGCACCACCCCACATACACTCTACCTATTATACAAACCATGCTTTATTTGAATGCAGTTTGATTTTCCATTGGGTATCACTTCATGATTTTGGAAGTTATTTTCATTATGTAATATACTCTATACCATGCAATACATGATACAATAATCTATAAGTGAATTATTATATACTACAAAAATATTAATATTTTGATCATAATAACCTATTAGATAAATTGTAGTAAAGAATATTAATAATAAAATTATTATATATATATATATATATATTAATTTTATATAATGAAAATATATTTATTAATTCATTATAAATAAGATTTCTATTTTCATTAAAGTTATTTTTTGTATCAAAAATATGTTTTTTATAAAACAATTTATGGAATTTTGGATGTGAACATTATATTTAATATATTTAATTTTAAAAATTAATCATAATGAAATTAAAAAAAATCGAAATAATATTATATATTCTAACCATAGGAAATATTTTTTATATAATATTTTTTTAATATTGAGTTGTGAAAAATTGCAATTTTTCTAAAACTTTCATTCCATTCATTAAATAATTTATTTAAATAATCACATTAACTTTTGAATTTTGTTTTTAATTAAAATAATTTCAATTTTATTGAACATAATCTAAATAATTCTGTTAGAATCACCGTTTTATTTGAATTTATTATATTATAATTTTTTTGGCTCAAAAACACAATTTTCTAAAGAATAATTTTATTTTCATTGTGCTCACAAGTATTAATAATAATTTATACCACATATACAAATTTAATCTTGAAAAAAATATTTTATATTTGGAATTATGGGTCTCAATTTTATTATTGGGGTAAATTTTTTTTGTCCTTATGAAAGGTACATTCATAAAAAATATTATCCCCTCAATAAATGGGTAAAATAGGATAATTAATGTTAAAACAATGAGATAAGGGAAAAAAATATTATCATAGTTTATATTAGATTATATAATATCAAAACCTATCAACATATTTTCTAATTTTAATTAATTTAGTGACATTTACCTTTTATTATGACCCGTATATTATTTAAGGTAAAGGATAATTAAAAATATCACTCTATTTGTTCAAATATCAATAATATGATTTCATTGGGATAAACATAAGATATTAATTATTGTTAATGTTTATTTAGAATATTAATAAATTATTTTTAGGATATAAATTTTTATTTAACTTTTATTGATGATATAAATAACTTAAAATCCTAAAAATTGCAGATACATTTCTTGTGCAAACTATAGAAAATCATGATAAATGATTTTAAAAAACAAAAAAAAAATTAATATGTTTTGGATGAATTTTGGTAAAATAAGAATTTAATTTGTAATTATAAATTATTATTAATGTAAATGTTTTTTTATTCAATTAAAAATTAGTTATTAATATCTCTGATTTCATATGAAATGAATAGTCCCATATAGGGTTAAAGGATTAAAATGTTTTACCATGGCTAATTTGTAAAAGGGATAACAAAAGGGTTAAGAAAAGATAAGGTTTCTAATTACACAAAAACCTATCTAGATTTTATTTTTTGATTGAATTTTTATATTTACCAATCTTATATTATAAATTAATTCCAATTAGTGCTGAATTATTCATCAACATTAAATTATTAAATATGAACATCGTTTTCTATAGGGTATTTGACATACGGCACCGAGATTAAACATCTCATGAAATTAATTTCTATAAATTTAATCACTTCGATAGCTTATGGAACATAAAACCTCAAGTCGAAGTGAACCAAAATATAGTATGATATTATAAAATTTCCAATAAGTTTTTTGGTTATTAATAGAAAAAACTATAGTATTAAATTTATGGTTTCCTATTTAATAGAAATAAAATAATATCTATTTAAAATAAAATGAAATTTTTTCTGAAAAACTGTAATTCCATAAAACACGGTTTAGTCAAACATTACAAACATAATTTAAATGGGATTTTTATCATTTTTAGATAATAAATTTGATAAAATGGAAATCAATTTTTAAATAATAATATCAAAATTATATTTGGGTGAATTCTTGTGAATTTTTTCAAATGTTTCTTTTTATGGGGAATAGTGAAAAATTAAGATTTTTTAATTGAAAACTACATTTCTATTTAAATTATTAATAATGTTAAATTATATATTAAACTAGGTTTAAAGTAAAATTTGTTCAATTATATATCAATTAATATAATTTTCTTCTAAATCATTTTCATATTTAATTTGTATATAGAGACAATATAATCATTTGATAATTTTCGGTTTAAAACCCTGATTTCTCATTGTATTTGTAGTACTAATTTTAAATTTATTATTTTACTCATGTTAATGTAATTTTTAAAATTTTGTTCCATATTCGGAATAATAATAATATATATTACATAATAAGGTTGTATTAAAATTTTACAATTATGAATAGTGAAAATTATAAAAATTAATTACCATGGTTAATGTAAAAATGGGTTTCCTGTAGTGTTAAAATATGAAAAAAATGGTTAAAATGGCCTAAAATGTGACAAGTATTATTTTATCAATATATTTAGAACATATCCTTTTCATTTTATAATATTGGGACATTTATAATCCTTCCTAGGTGAATGAAATTATCATTTTTGATTCTTTTGGTTATTTACATGTAATTTCTTAGAGGGTTCCCTTTCCCCACATATAAAATGGAACTCCCTACCCTATCTAATAAACACATATATAGCCATTTAAATTTAAATAATACAAAATAATTATCTACCCAACATCCTCACAAAAATTATATAGCATATGGCCTTTCCAAAAGACAATCCACATGGTCCTTTAGAGGAGATTCAAAGGAGATTTCTCTTACAGAAGGTAATTATCATAACAAATCTATTTCAATTTCTTTATCAATTTGTAAGATTATATAATATATTAAAAATTAAAAAATAATAACACCAGTATATCTCACATACTGATATGTAGTTATATTGGTGGTATAATTATGTTCTATCACCACTTTCCTCAAATAGGAAACCAAATCATCTATCATGCGTATAGAAGACTACCGCATCGATAACCTATGTAGATCATTTTCCATAACCACCTTTCAATGATAGAAATAGTGACAAATTTAAAACATTATATTATGTTTATGATATTATAATTCTTTTTTATGTTTAATATCACATATATGTTTTTATGTTCCATGTCATATACAATATTATAACGTTGTTTGTCTATATGGAAGACTACCTCCTCACGAAGTGATGTATTTTTTTCAATTACCATTACATGGAATTTAATAAGGATAAAATTATTGAATATATGATATTTATTTATATTTATATTTTTTAATAATAATTAATATAACTCCCACTTCTTTACCCTTTCACTCATTAAGGGAATTATATTGTTGTCCATGTGTAAGTACAACTTACCATCTCCACAAGGTGATGTGATTAATTTTCCTTACTAAACATTAATAAATGGTTTTAAAAATGTAATAAAATATTAAATATTATATTTATACAAATATAATAATTTTAATATTATTTAATTATATCATATATACAATAATTGGAATATTCTTTACATAAAGAGCATGAGAAAACCAAGAAATTAACACCCAAAACAATTAAAATAATGAAATATTATTAATAAAATGGTGGGAATATGTAATTAGATGACCATATATGATATTATAAAGAATATTATGGTTCTTTTAAAAATTAGTAACTTTATTTGAATCATTATACTAGTGGTTAAATAATATTTAACCAAAAGGAAGCATGAGGTAAGGGATTCTATCCCAATTTTCTTTCATTGAGGCACATTTTTTGTCATGCACGATTTTATTTTATATAGTGTACAATATACCAATTTAAAATATAATATCATTAATAATTAATAATTCATTGTATTTTATGTTTGAAAATTAAATTTTCATTCATTGGGGTTTTATATGATAGTGACCAAGTGGTATGGGTTTCCATCTCAATATCATTTTATTGAGGCATATTGTAATGTTATAAGCCTAATTCATTTTATATTGAATATATACTTACACATTGAAATATAATATCATTAATAATTCATTATTCCTAAAATATTAATTTTTAATTTGATATATTTCATTTAATGTTATTTTAATGAAATGTTTCCAAGTTGTACCGAATTTAATAGCTCAATTTCATTTCATTGTGTAATATTAATTCTTTATTATATTTGATATTCTAATATTATGTGTGTAATGAATTTTTACTATATTTTTTTAAAATTGTTTTATGTGGATTTAAATTTTATGCACACAATATATTATTTGATTAATCCTCAATTAAGCATTATTCTCTTTTTAAGGGTTTATTTTAGAATGTCATTTCAATCAGGATTGATTAAACTTGAATTTAAACAGAAGGAAATAATTTTATCAATGGTTAATAAAAACATACATTTTAATCTCCTATGGTTATTCAATATATCTTTCATGTAATAGTTAAATTTTTCACACTTTTTTTCTAAAAATTATAGACAATTTGTTTTCCAAAAAAACTGACTTCATTTTTCTTTTTAGTCTGATATCGGTTTTCTTCCAAAACCTGGTTTCATTAAAAAAAATTCAAATTTTTTTATCCTTCAAATTTATTTGAAAAATATATTATTACCGTTTTGAATTTTTTTAGAAAAATGCATGGAATATTAAATTCATTTTCCAAACAATTATTGTTTTTCTTTTACTAAAAAGGTGAAAGGAAACATTGTTTTATTGTGTATGTCATGAGTATAATTTCCAGCCATCATGACCACTAAAATTTTCTAAAACTAAATTTATAATATTGAAAAATAATTATCAAAGAAAATTATTTCAAATTTTTTTGTGAACACTTATTTTTAAGAATTTATTTTCAAATTTAAAATGGAATTTACCTCAAAAATGTTTTAAAAATCATTTTATGGTATTTATATTTATATGAGAAACCATTTATTCTTTCTTTAATTGGTATATATTTTATTGATAGCTTCCATATTCTTCATCTAGATGGTTTATGATTATTTTTATCATGTAATGTTTTGATGATCCCTTTAATGATTTATTTTTTATACATTAACTTTCTCGTGATGAAATCAATTAAATGTAGACATTAAATCTCGCCTAATTTACATGTAATTTATCAGGGATATGTTAATTTCATAAAAGGTGTATACATTCAACAGAAAATTTTCTACATTGAATTTTATTACATTGTCTTGGGAAATATGGATAAATATGTATTTCTTATTCTATAAGGATTATTGATGATAAGACACATTTTTCATGAATTAAATCTATTTTTTGTTATATATAGAAAGCTTTGTACATGAATACACATGTGAGGCCTAGTTAATGATATCACCTTGATGTATTGTAATGTCTCGTTAGATATATCTATTATCTAATATGAAATTAGTTGGCCAGGCCCAATGGGCTCATACCCAATTTTTTTAAACTGTCTCGTGAATGGCATTATAGGTAGAGGTATCATGAGGCATGATATCATAGCATAAAATAATAATGAATTTCCTTCATTTATAATTAAAATATTATTATCCATTATAGTCTCATAATGATATTATCTATTGATGTATTTTATTCAAATTTTATTGATCAAAGGGAATGGGTTTTCAATTATTTTCCTTTCCATATTGATTATCCATTATCTAATTATACTAGAAAAGAAATTAATTAAATTAAATGTGTGTTTATTTATTTTCCATTCCATTTTGATTTCTATTAATGAGGTTTTTGTGTTGATATTATCTTTGGATGTACTCCCATCTCAGTTTATTGAATACATGGTTTTTTTTGTTTTGTTATTTTCCATGACATATTAAATACCATTATTTATTCATGAAAGATTCTTTTCTACTGATACCTTATAGATTATTTGAGATTACCCTTATTTTTTTCATTTCCAAATAATCCTTGAAGTCTACTAAAATTTATACTTTGAGATATTCTAAATGAAAAAATTTTATTCTTGAATAAAATTATTTTGTAATATTTGCATTCAAATGTAATGTAAGAATCAATTTTGTATCTAGTTTACCAATATTACTATACTATTTGTTCAATCAGGATTTCATTCATTGAATCACATACTATTGTAATAATTGAGACATAGGCTTCGAGCTACTGGTGTTGGGGTCAATAAATTTGGTTTCATATGAAGTATAGTAGAAAAAAATTTAAACTAGATTTAAGAAAAAATATATTATGGAACATAACCCCATGATAAACTTTGAGGATAAATATAGAAAACATCTTAATGTTTTGTTAAGGTAATTATTATGTGGTTTTTTATTGAAATACAACCATTTATATATACGAAATGTAGATGTGGTTCCATAATAGAAGTACCAATGGGAAATAAATCTGAAATTAGATCATTGGGATTTACCCTATCGTCACATGGTTCATGATAGCATGACTTACTGCGTACATATATTGACACTATGGAGGAATATTGTTAGTATAATTATAATTTCATTACAAACCATTTTGTTTGATTTTAATAGATGATGATAATTAATGAAGTATGTTAAACCGAATGTGGCTTGTATTATATAGAAGGTGTCTCAATGGAGTGATAAAATGTTTTCTGTTTGAAAAATAAGGGCATGTAGATATTAATTTCCAATGGAAAATAAAGAGAACGATTAAAGAAGATAAATATCATCCTAAGGATCCTTTAATAGTTCATTTTCACAAATATGTATAACCTATGTATTATCCCTGTCAGTTACCTATTAAAAAGGTTAACCCCTGGACCATGTAAGGAACCATGTTGAAATTAAATGGATAAAGTATTTATATATTGAGATTAATGAATTAAAATTTTGAATTATTTTACCAAATATATTTTTTATATATGAATCATGAAACATCCAATGATTGCTCCAAATTCTAAAATCATGTATTTCCGTGTTAATTTAAGATTTCTTGTTACCATCATGGGTTTGTGTGTTTAATATAGACAATAAGTTCAAACACTTAAACACCCCATTTCATTTTTTTGTGATTGGAGTCTAAAAATTTTAAGGATGTTTTGGGAGAAATTTATTGAAATACAACCCATTAGATTAATATTTATTTCAGTAAAAAAACGGTTTGAGGAATAATGCCTTTACATTTTATATAAAAAAAATTATAGTGTATTGATGACTTTTAGGGTTGACATGATCCATAAAGGAATTGATGTAATAATCAAAAAAGATAATTATAATGATATTAAATATATTGTATTTAAAACCTTACTAAATATGTTATTTAATTACTAACTTTCTTTCAAATATGTCTATTTTTTTAGAAACATTATAAGATTTATAAAAATATATTCATAAAAAAAGGACCACCCACATTCCGGGTGACAACTCATCATGTCCGATATGTTTGTGTGGAATAAAACCATGAATGAAAGACGATAAAGGATTAATTTCTAATACTGACTTATGTGATATCCTAGTTAATATGTCATTAGATATATTATTTAAAAAATAAATATTAATTAAGAACCAAAAGTATTACTTTTTGAAATTTATATACAAATTTATTAGATACCTTGTGTGAACCATTATTGGTTTTTCAAAATACTACGATATATCTTGAAGGTCTTTTAACTATTTTATGGATATTACAATCAATTAAAAGTGAATATTAATTCATTGGGGATAAAAAATTCACCTTTATATATTTATTTATTAGAGTATGGGATGAATATGATGTTAATCAAAGCACAAACAAATGATTTAATTGTGATTATAAAACATATCAAGTAAATATATTTATTTATATTAATAGTAAATTAAATAATTCCTCATCTTTAAGAAAAAAATATTGAAATAGAGGTGTTTTCATGTTATATTCAAATTCAAGGAATCAAATGGTCTTTTAAATCATCACATATTAATGTTTTTAGGCCCTTAACTTTCTATTGATCATTTAATTGCTTGTGAACAAAAAACTCAACCACTCTCTATAATTATTTAGACATTTATTTGATGTAAATATCTCTAGTTTCCACCAATATTCATATAATTGGAAAAGTAGTTTTTTATTCAGTTTTGAAGATTCCAGGTTCAGATATATCACTTAGAGTGGGATGGGGTGAAATTATTATTTATTTTTACAATTAATTCTATTCAAATAAATATTTCTGACTAGTTAAGATCTATATCCATCATTCTTTAGAGTCTCTCCTCTCTCATATACAAGAAACTGATAAAACTAAAAAATAACAAAATGATTTTTACAAGGTTCTCCTCCGATGTCGGTGACTACATACTTTATATGTTTAGGGTAATTTGATACATAAAATGTACACTATTAATAACTATTGTGGTTAAAAATATAGACAATATCTAGAAATTCATGATTGATAAACTTTCTTGATGCCTAATCACATTTTATTACTATATACTTTCTCCCAATATGATATTTAGACGAGAATCCCACCAGGGTTCTTTATACTAACTCTTCCCAGTTGATTTATCTCCTGAAAATATACTGTTGATTATAATAACATCCCTCCAGTTCTGTAATGAATACCTATTGTTAATAGGTCTTCAACATGAACTGACTTATGATGGAGTTATGTGTTGACCTTCTACCGCTTCAAGTCCACTATGTATAATCTTTTGATTATCTATCAGCCTTTCCCAAAGAATACACAACTCAATTATTCTCATGCAGGCATATTTTCAAAAGCATGTGTACACTATAAATATACCATGAAAATTCTACATAGAGGGATGTATGAAACACATGCACTGTACATACTTATTGCATGAAAACTCTTTCTATTTCTCAATGCATGAAAATAAAAAATTATGAAAGAACTCTCAAATTGCCTCACTCTATTATTGCTGCAAGTGTAATTCACACAGAGTCTCATATTATCACAAATAAAAGAACATATTCACAAGCAATATGCTTTTCTTCCCCCTTATATATCCTACACCTTTAGACATTGTTTTCACACAATACCCTTAATACTGTCTCTTCACTCTTATATTGTAAGGTCCCATTATTGTATTTCTAAATTTACATGTCATGTTATGATATTAAACATCAAGAAATATTTTAATCAGGATAATAACATCTATGGTGATAGGTTTTTCAGCATAAACCAATAAAAATATTTACTTGATGTGTTATGAATTATATATCATGTAATCCCCAAAAGTAGTAGATTAAAAAGTGTCTTGTAGTTAATTTTTACATTTACATCATTTGGGATCCCTCCTCCCAACCCTAGGGAGACTCTTTTTTTAATTGGAGTGATTTCCTCATCTCTGATCATTTCAGAACAATGATCTGCA
This sequence comes from Viscum album, assembly GCA_963277665.1. NCBI lineage: Eukaryota > Viridiplantae > Streptophyta > Magnoliopsida > Santalales > Viscaceae > Viscum > Viscum album. The sequence goes on from OY728127.1 coordinate 281,715,237, forward strand.
GCCCATTGGGCAAGTGGTTTTCCCCTAATTAGATATCCTTTTCTCAATCCCTTCTTCCCAAATAAAAGAAAATTTTTTGGATGTTGGATCTTGATTTTGATCTAGGATTTTTAGATCATAATTCATTTAAATCTTGGATCTAGGAATTTATTCAATATCTCATTATTCATTGTTCTTCCACCAAATTTGGGAATTTCGGTTTGCGAGTTTCTATCATAAATCTTGAGGTATGTGGTCAAAAATTCAAAACATATAGTCTTGATCATAATTATGTGAGTATAATTGTAGAATTTCTAATAGATGTTTATAAATTTTATTCTTGATTAATGTAATTAATTTTGTGATTTAAATAGGGAAACGAAATTTGATATTGGGATATTGGGATTTGAGATCATGAATAATTAATTATTAAATTAATCATGAGGAAATTGAGATTGTTGATTTATGGATAATTAAATGATAATTTGGTTCTCCAAACATTGTATTATTGAATGACATAATTAATAATGGAATTAGTTATGGGATATTTTGATTTAATTAGGTAATTTATTGTTAAATTAATTAGTGATAATAAATTGTTTTAGATAGGACAATTAATTGAGGAATTAAATGGGAATTTTGAATTGATAGAGGTAAAGAAATTAATTGACAAATTTAATTAGGGTTATTGAACAACAAAGTTGAGATTAATTACATTATAAATTAATTAAAGGGAGTTACATGATTACTTAATTTTTAATTAAATTAATAGATTAATTAATTTATGAAAAAATTAATGAAAATTATGTGATTAATTAATTTTTGAATTAAATTAGTGGATTGAATAATTTCTAAATTAATTAATGGGTTTTATGTGATTATTTAATTATTGAATTAATAAATGTGAGTTATGTGATTATTTATTTTTTAATTAAATAAAATAATTAATTAGTTATTAAATTAACTAATGAATTTTACGTTATTATTTAAATTTTTAATTAAATATATAGATTAATTAAGTATCGAATTAATTAATGGCAGTTTTGTTATTATAAAATTGTTGAATTAACTAAAGGGATTAATTAGTTGATTAATTAATTAATGGGAGGTATGTGATGATCTATATTTTGAATTAAATAAAAAGATTCATTAATTGATGAATTATTTATTTGGAGTTATGTGATTATTTAATTGTTTAATTAAATAATGGAATTAATTAATTGATAAATCTATTAAGGAGAGTTATTAAAATGATAAATTATATAAATGGATTAATTACTTGAGGAATTAAATTTTGGGGGTTATGTGATTATTTAATTTATGAATTAGAAAATAGGATTTCCGAGATTAATTGGTTGTCAAATTAATTAATGAGATTGAAGGGATTAATCAATTTTTAATTGATATTAGGGATTATTGTGTTAATATAAATTAATGGGTAAAATTAATTAATTTGAGAATTAATTAATGAAGATTGTCATGTTGAAGCAATTGAATTAATTAGATTAGTTAGTTGAATATTTAATTAATGGGGAATTTTATGACAGTTTAATCGAATGAATTGGTTAAATAAATTGGAGAATTAATTAATGTGGATTTTAGGGGTATGTAATTGATAGAATTGGATAATTAATTGTTATATTAATTACGGTCAAATGATATTTTTGAATTGGATAATTAATTATTGAATTAATTATACGATATTGACATGAATTATTTGAGATAAATAATTGTAGAATTAATATTGTATAGTAAATATTGTGAATAAGATAATTAATTGTGCAATTAATTATGAAATTTTGAGTTGTGAATATTGATTAATTAATTAACGACTTAATTAATGGGATTTGGATAATTAATTAATTATGGAATTAGTTATGGGAATTTATGTGGTACACTAATTGTTGAATTAATAATGACATTGATATTATTAGTTAATTGTTAATTTAACTAGAGTAATTTATGTGGTTAATTAATTGTCGAATTAATTAATTTTTTTGATGTGATTTGTAAACTGTTGAATTAACTAATGGATAGAAAAGATTAATTATTTTTTGAATTAATTAAAATAAATCATTAGGATTAACAAATTTTTGAATTAATTAATGGACTATGATTAATTAATTTGATAATTAATTAATGGTTGATTGGGGAGGTTAATTTTGATAAGAATATTAATGTGATTAATCTTAGTTGACGAGATATTGTGAAAATATGTGACGATGAGATACTTCTGAGGATTTGATAAGTAATTATATATCATTATAGTTGATAATTGGGGTGTTAGACATGTTGATCTATGCCAATGACATATCTATCTTTATGATTGAGAAATGGGGTGTTAAACATGACTATCTACACAAATGAGATATGCACATTGTAGATAATTGGGGTTCTAGAAATGATATTCTATGACCATGATGTATATGCATGATTGAGATTTGGGGTACTGGAAATGAAATTCTATGCCCAGGGTATATATATAGGTATGATAAATTAGGGAGCTAGAGATGAAATTATATTCCCAAAACATCAGTATTGGACTATGGTTCCATGTAGTCGAAATAATGAGATTGAAATGAAATGGATAATGAAATCCCAATCATTTAAATGTACTCACAATTGAATATGTGACATGGTTCCGAACCAATGTGGGTCGGTGTAGCTATTGTGGACTCGGTTGTCTATGTGGTTTAATAAAGATTAATTGATAATGTGATAATTAATTACTTATTCATTTTAATTACTTTTTTATACAATTGTATGCACTTTTCATTAACTTGATTTTTTAGGCACCATTGGTGGTTGACTATTGAGTTATGATCACACCCTACTCGATCTTCCTGATAGGAACCTGAATAGACTTTGTGTTTTCTAGACAGGTTAAGGGTAAATAAATTGAGTTATATTACTATGTTTGAGAGGATCTTGGATGATGTAATTAGATGTTGTTCGGGTCCCAATTGGGAGTTATCAGTGTCTTTATTTTCAATTTTCATTTTAGACAGTTGACATGTACTTTATCATGGAATTTTTCTCATTTACTTGGATATTATATTTACTACATTGTTTATCTTGAGATATTGGTATTTTTTGATATATATGATTTTTCTATTGTTTATTTATTTTCACTGGTGTATTATTTTGGCAAAAAAAGATTATAGTCTCCCGATGATCGAATTATTAGACCCCCACTATTAGTCGGTAGCCTCTGGTGTACGGGGAGGGGCACTTGAGGTCATGTGCCTGACCAGCTTAGGGAACTAGTATGTGGAACTTTGGTCGGGACGTTAGAAAGTGTTATCAAATGAGTTTATTTTATTCTACTTTTGTATTTATATTTTTGAAAGGTACCAAGGATAATAATATGAGTGGAGTATTTGATAAGAGATCGGGCATGGGAGTAATTTCCACATGCCTAAGGGTAGAATCCATTTTCCTTGGGTGGAATTACTGTTATTGATATGGGTTGTTTTAATTTATCTTACTTCACCTTGGTTGATGCAATTGTTGTGTTATGTGATTATTGATTTCTAGATTTTTTGATTTTAACTCATAGCCTAGTATGGCATGAGAGTTTAGTTTTCATGCATCATACATGGAACACATGATTATTGTGACATGCATCATTTTAGTAATGAAAAGAAAACAGGTTATTGGTATATTGTTGAGCATTGATGATTTTTTATTTCTTCTAAAATTGAAACGAAAATGGTTCTTAACATGAAATTGGGAAAGATTGAAAAATGTTGCATAATTTGAAAAAATGGGTGTCTAATTTGAAAATTTTATCATTGAGATTATGTTCACCAATTTTAACTAGGACCTAGGTGTATTTTGGTTAAGTGTAGTGATAGTTCCTCGGTTTTGACTATGTGGTAGGAAAAATGTGAATGAATTGTTATGGTTTCATGTAAATACATATTTTTAAATTTGTTAATATTGTGAAATGATAATCCTTTGAGTTGTTTGTTTGTCCTTTAATGTGGGTGGTTTGGGAAGTGAGAATTCCCAAGTTTGAGACCTCAATATTAGGTTATGTGAGGACCATCTGGTTTTTGATCGATGTGGTGATATGTTTTCAGGAAAGGAAGCCTGAGACATTCATAATGTTAAGGTACTTACATTGTAGGAGATAACATCAGTAATGGAATATTTTTGGTGGTATTCACTGAAAAAATATACGTGTAGTTTTCAATTAAATATGATAATATCCACTAAATTGGCATCATCCAATGTATGATGATAAAGCTTTATCTTTACACCTAGATACCTAATTTTTTTGGTTTGTTATGGGGCCCCTTAGAGGTTATGTTTATGATGTGGAATATGTGTATCTAGAAAATGGAAGTTATGCCATTTAAATTTTAGGATTTCAGTTCTTAAGATAGAATAAATGTCGATGAATACCAAGGTGGCTGAGTTTCCTGAAAAAGAGAGGTTATCAATGCTACAAAGGTGTAGAGTGATGTGTTGGTATTAGGTTCATAGATCAAGACCATGTGTTGTAAGTTGTTGAATCGTTATGCCAATGAGGAACCTGTATAGTTCATGTTTAAATTCCTTAGGGTTAGGGTATGTGTTCTTTATTAGTGGCTGTGTAATTCCTTTTGGGGAAATTTTTTATGGCATGGTTGCGTGCCAATATTGGATAGTTTCATTGTAGTATTTGGGAACATTGAGTTGGGAAACATATTCTATATGTTGTTAAAGTTGAGTTTGATACCGATGCGTCCATTGAGGAGCATCAGATATGCATTTTGGATGGTAGTGAGAAATGTGTTGGGGGAAATACTGTGCCCATTTTTCATGTGATGTGTCCAGATTGTCATGTTCTGGAGGAAACATTGGACCAAATCCAAGATAAGCTTGGGAGTACAGCATGAGGATGAGCTGTTATAAGGTGGCGATATTGTAAGATCTAATTAATTTATCAGGAAATTTACCCAACATGTAATAATATTACATGTCATGTAATATTTTAATATGGATAATAATATATGAGGCAATGGGTTGTTTGACGTTAACCATTAAAAATAATTACATAACATGTAATGGAATTACACGCCTTTTAATTCCCTGTGAAGTAGATAAAAATGTACCATGCAGATCATTTTTACATTTACATAATGCGTTCTCCCTCTTCCCAAACCTAGGGTTACTCCAACTGGACGTGGATCAATTTCAACATCTCTGATCATTATAGACCAATGATGTGAAGAACAACAGGAAAGTGGTTTCTCCCCAATTATATCTCAGTCACTCCCACCCCTCTTCCTAGATAAAAAAATTAAATTTAATATGATGTGGGATCGATATTTATAACTAGGTTTTTTTTGATCTGGATTCATTTAAATCTTGAATCTAGGAATTAAATCAAGATCTATTTCTTCATCTTTGATCCAGAAAATTTGGGGATTTCCATTTTTGAGAATATATATTAAATCATTAGTTGCTGGTCTAAACTTAAAAAATCATAGTCTTGAGTGATTTTATATGTATGCAATTATAAAATTTATAATATATGTTTAACATTTTTGTTCTTGATTACATTAATTAATTTGGGGAATGAATTAATTAAATTAAATGTGAAATTGGGATATTGGTATATTAGATCATCAATAATTAACTAATAAATTAATTTTAAGGAAATTGATATTTGGATTTTGGTATAAATAAATGTTCAGTAAATAATTTAAAAATTGTATTTCTGAATGACCTAATTAATTTTTAAATTAATTATCAGATATTGGGATTGAATTAGATAATTAATTGATAAATTAATTGGAGTTATTAAATAGATTGAGACATGAAAATTAATTGAGGAGATTATTGGAAATATTGTATAGATTTAGAGGAAGGAATTACTTGTTAAATTAATTAGGGTTATTGAATGGTTGAGTGATGATTAATTAATTACTGGATTAATTAATGGTATTTACATTATTATTTAATTATTGAATTAAATAAATGGTTTAATTAATTGATGAATTAAGCAATGAGGGTTATTTGACTTTTTAATTGTTTAATTAAATAAATTTATTAATTTATTTCTAAATTAATTGATAGGTGTTATGTTTTTATTTAATTATTGAATTAAAAAAATGGATTAATTAATTGATGAATTAACTAATGAGAGTTATTTGATTGTGTAATTGTTAAATTAAATAATGGGATTAATTAGTTGATGAATTATTTAATGGGAGTTATGTGATTATTTAATTGTTGAATTAAATAAATGGATTATTAAATTGTTGAAATAATTAATTGGACTTATGTGATTATTTGATTTTTGAATTAAATAACAGGATTAATTAATTGACAAATTAATTAATATGAGTTATGTGATTATTTAATAACTGAATTAAATGAAGGGATTAATTATTTGACACATTAATTAATGGGAGTTAAGTGAATATTTCACTGCTGAATCAAATAAAAAGATTCATTAATTCATGAATTAGTTAAGGAGAGAAATTGAATTATTTCATTTAATGAATGGATTAATTAATTGATTAATTAATTAATGGAATTTAGGTGATTATTTAATTAATGAATTAATTAATAGTATAAATAAGATTAATTAGTTACTGAGTTAATAAATGATATTGATGATATTAAATAATTTTTTAATTAATAAATGGGGATTATTGTGTTAAAACAATTAAATGAGTTAGATTAATTAATGGGTGAATTAATTAATTGAGACTATTTGGTTGAAGCAATTAAAGGAGATAGATTAATTAATTGGTGGATTAATTAATGGGGATTTTTTGTGATGGGGAAATTGAATAACATGGATTAATTAATTGGTGAATTAATTAATGTGGATTTTTTGGATATTTAATTGATATAATTGGATAATTGATTTTTAAATTAATTATGGGTCAATGAGATTTCTGAATTTGATAATTAATTGTGGAATTAATTTTTAGAAATTGAGATGGATGATTTGAGATAAGTAATTCTTGAATTATCTATGAGATATTTAAATTGTGAATAAGATAATTAATTGGGAAATTAATTATGTATTTTTGAGTTTTGAATATCGATTAGTTAATTGATGAGTTAATTAATGGTATTAGCGTACTTAATTAATTGGGGAATTACTTAAGGGGATTTATGTGGTACAATAATTGTTGAATTATTAATGACATTGATTTTATTAGTTAATTTTTTAATTAACAGGGGGAATTTATTTGATTAATTAATTGTAGAATTAATTAATTTTGTTGATGTGATTAGTTAATTTTGGAAATAACTAATCGATAGACATGATTAATTAATTATTTAATAAATTAAATGAATTGATGTGATAGATTAATTGTAGAATTAAATAAGGGACATAGGTTAATTAATTTATGAATTAATTAATGGATGATTTTTGTTGTTAATTTTGATAAGAAGATTAATGTGACTAATCATGGTTGACATGATAATGTGAAAACATGTGACAATGAGATACATGTGATTTTGTGATAAGGAAGTATATATGTGTATAGTTGATAAGTGGGGTGTTATATATGACAATCTATACCAATGATATACATGCATAGTTGATAAGTGGGGTGTTAGACATGAAGATATATACAATTGATAGATCTATCTATTTTGTTGAGAAATTTGGTGGTATACATGACATTATACACCAATGAAATATACACATAGTAGATAATTGGGGTAAAATACATGATTTCCTATAACCACGATGTATATGTATGATTTAGAATAGGGGTTCAAGATATGATGTTCTATGCCCATGGTATATATGCGGTATTGATAAATGGAGGGCTAGACATGGTGTTCTACACCCAAAACATTGTCATTGGACTATGGTTCTATGTGGTTGTAATAATGTGATTTAAATTAAATGGATAATGAAATCCCATTAGTTTAAATTAATTTTGAATTGAATATGTAACATTTTTTAGACCTGGTGTGGGTCGAAGAAAGTATTGTAGTATTGGTGTCCTCGTGAAATGGGTGGTATATGTGGTTGTAGGCTGCTGAAAACGTTGAAAAGGTGATTAAATACTCCCACAAGAACTTTGGATAAGGGATAAAACATTTCCAAAACACTAGTAAAGCTAATAGATTGAAATTGAATTGTAAACATTGGATGAAATTTAAAGAAATTGAATTTATCAAGATTTTATGTGACATGTGTACCAACACTAGTAAGGGTTCACGGAACACATGAATCCCAAACCACCAGCGCATGGAATGACCCGCTAGGTGCTGGCCCATGGAGTGATATCTAGCGAACCATGGAATATGAAAACCACATCATTAGAGGAATTAAGCGAACGAAGGCCATCTCCATACCATCCAACTGACATGGCAGTTCACGAAAAAAGAAAATCGGTAGGGTTCTACAAACTATGAATCGTGAACTGCAACCTATACATTCCACAGTTGACTGAGTCTTCTATGGGTTGAGATATTTTTTCATGGGATTCTACCAATGATGTCGCATTCCAATAGATATGATTTTCTTAGTGCTCTATAAAAGTAGCACAAAAGTAATTGATATGGGATGGATGAAGAAATCATGGAGGAGATCCTAGTGATTTGAAGAAATTATTCAGAGAGGATTCTAGCTTCAGTTTTGAATCACCGATGAAGTTCAAACTATGAACCATGATTTCTTAGATATAACCAACTGAAAAGACTAAAAATAAGGAACAAAAAATTAATTAGTAATCTACGAACCTAATTGGTGTCATCACGAACAAAAAATTCTTAATGGATGAACTCCCCATGTTGGATTGGTTCTAAGACATTCCTTTGGTATGGTGCCCCACATAGTGCATTGCTATATGGATTGAACCTCACACCACATTCAACATTAGTATGCCAATGGATCCAGAAGTGGCATGGAGGACCGCATCCCAGACTACGTACCGCTTTGGTAAGTGGTGGGCCATTCCCATGCTCACATACTGATTTGGTATGTAGACGACCCATCTACCCGCATACCACTATGTTATGTGGAGATCACCCCATCTTGAATGAGAAAACACTACCCGTAATGGGGCGTCTCTGGGTGTTCTTACCTCCAACTCCAATCTCTCCCCTCCATTACCACCCAATCTTCCATAGATCCTCCGCAAACCAACCCGCCCTCCCCCCCAGATCAGCCCAAAGCCTCCTCTAAATCCACCAGACCCATATGATTAGATCATCAGTCACATCAGTGAACCTATTGGAGTATACATTCCCATGGTAAGAGGAGTCACAAATTCTCTCCCCACAATGGTTCAGACTCCCAGTATGTCTGTAAGTCTATATTACCATGGTAACCTAATGTCCAACCATGGGATGCTGACGTGAACTTCCCAGTTCTAGGGATTAAGGGTGATCACATTCTTTTCCATTCCATTAGGAATGGTGATCAGTTTAAGGAATCATGTACGCTCCTCCATTTGATGAGAGGTGACATTCCTCCCATTTCCTAGAGCGCATTCTGGGGAAGACCCATTAAGTTAAGTCCCTAATCATCTGAGTGCGGAGTTTCATAACCTTGAATGTAATTCTATGTTGAAAGGTTCACCGTTCTGTGATCTCATCCACCATCGCCTCAACTTCTTACACCATAGACCCACCACCTCCCATTAGTGGGAGAGAAGGTGCATGGTTAGATGAATCTGTAACATCCATTTATTTCGGACATCGAGGGCGACTCACGTGGTATTACATACTTCTGATGATTACAACATCCACAGAACCAACCCATCTTTAACTATGATAACTATGAATCTTGGTCAATCCTGGATATGCAGGATGCCTTCTTTAAGGCCCGATCTCAAAAGGGGTTCCCCTCAAAAAGGGATCACCCAATTATTTCCCCTTAAATGGTGAGCTTTCATCGTAGCCCCAACCCATATTGAACTATGAGAAATATGATTCCTAGTTGAACAAGGATATGAAGGATGAAGGACCAAGATCAAAAGTGGGCCCTTCCAAATGGGTCCACCCAACTTATGACCCCAACAAATGGGCCTCCTCCTGGGTCCAAGCCCCATGCCAACTGAACTATGTGGACTCTATTCCTCTCCCAAGGATATTTAGGAATCCCATCATATAGTCCCAATCCCAAAATCAAATCACCTTCCATCCCTCTGGGATGAAGATAAAATATAGAGTGCCTTATTGCATAGAAAAAGTCAGCATTGCCTCTGTAGCATCACATTCATGTATATCCATGATGATCCAATAAACTAGGGCTTTCCCATGGATACACTCTCCAGGAATGAATGAATGATTTGTGATCATATTTACAGGACATAAATCTATAAGAGAGTCTCGGAATAGGCAATAATCCCCCCCAAAGGGTCAGATGATCCCGACCACCCATCCTCTCGACCAAGGGAGTCCTTAAGTTTCATTGTCAAAATTGTCATCCATTGAGAGCCTTCATTTTGATGGAATTTCCATGATTAATGGATACTAGTTTCATTGGATGTTTCTTTCTCCATGTATAAACCTGTTGGAGACCATCCAAGGAAGTTTTATCCTTAGAGTACAGATTACACAAATAATTAACCCACTGAAATTGATTTTTGGGTCCATTTGACAATAGAAGCTCCTTCATAATGCATAAGGGATAAACATCATAATCCCCATGGTGTCAATTCAATTCCCCGTTAAGGGTAACAATGTAGATCATGTCGGAAAAAATATGTTCACAAGAAAGTCTATATAATTGTGGATGAATGATCATCACCCATCAGATCGTTCATTGTATTTTCCCCACACTCATAAACTCACTTACTCAGAGGATGAAACAAAAATAGGGAACCCATCCTAAATCCTTAACCAAAGAGGTGGTTCTACCCCACTCAAGCCCATATTCCTCACAAAAAAAGTGGGATGGGGGCCAAGTTGAATCATCAAATATGAATATGTTCAAGATTTTCTATTTTGATGGGGGTTTGTTGTTAATATGTTTCATATATATATATATATATATATATTTCATGTTTTCATAGAGCAACCATTGATCCAAATGGAATCCTAAACACCAGTGCATACATGGGCCTCAGTGATCCCACAGCCTGTCGGGGCCTCATTAAAGAGTAGGACCTCCTTGCCTACCTAGTGTCTCCATTGCTGGGTATCATACCTACTGATTAAAGAGTACAAACAAAGTGGCACTATACTCATATGTGGGGGGAACATGATAAGACCCCGTGTATGAAAAATATCTCCAACATCCTCCTCATCCATATACGCCACCCCAGCACGTGGTGGCCCTAGAGGTTGTTGGAAATGATATCGAGAGCCTATCCCTAGAGCATGACAACACGTACCTCCCATATCTTAGGAAGGAAGATGAAGCCGATGCTGACGACATCATATTAACAGCACAGGGGTCCTACTCATGGACCCCTACCAGAGAGTGTCACTACCAACATTTGGAGACCATGTATCCTCACTATGAAGTGAATAATATTCCAAGGGAACCTACTAATGTCTAAAAGACATGGGCCCCTCTGGATTCCCTCCAAAGGCGGAAAACATAAAACCAGGATCATACCCTCACTATAATTCTTGGCGAGAAACTCTTCCATACAAACATATTGGAGTTAATTTAGTATCCATAAAACTCATCCACCTCTACTCAATACCACCATAGAAATATGGTGTCACAATTCGATCATGTGCACATTCATGAAAGTTCTCATTGGTCTCGACGTGCATACAGAGCGGCAAATTACAGGAATATGTAGATATCTTCCAATGAAAAAGAAGTCCATTATCCAAATCAGATGGCAACCATCTTTAGGAAATTACAAATAACTACTGATGCATATCAAGCCCACCATCCAAATAGGGTGGTAAGAAAATATGATCAGATTCAAATTCCTACTGATGTATTCAAAACTCGTGAGAAAAATACAGTGCAAAACGAATAGATTCAAATTACCGCTGGTGAATATGAAGACCACCAATCAAATACGGTGGCAACCGGAAAGGAAAAAGGATGATAGACTCATTCCTCTATCCCATCACTGGAGAACTACAAGTATCTACTAGAAACCTACAGAGGAATGGAGCATACACAAACTCCTGCTCTAACATTGAAATTTCCCTTCATACATGTTCTAGCCAAATATTTATCTCAACACATCCTAGAAATGTTATAATATCAGACATCGATGCAAGACTATATATGCCAAACATGACAAGATATCATTGTATGGGTTGAAAAGATGAGGAACAAGCCCCATGACCCGATTTCCTCAAATGGAAAGACTTAGTCGCAAAATGGGTTAGTCTCACTAGAGAAGATATGCATCCATTCTCTAGTCTATGAGGTTCGACAGAAATATCGGGAAATACCCAGAAAATTGAATCGGTAACAAATACATTTTCTAACTAGGGGACGGTGTTCCAACGTGGTGGCCACTCAAGGGAAGGCATGTATCCCTTCCAAAACCAAATTTGTCAATTTTCATATATCGGTGACATCATGGGACCCAACAAGATAGGGACCCATATATGAAGACTATTACCAATAGCTGATGGCCCCAATTACCAACAAGAGAGCGAACAAAAATGAAATGTGCTAAAGGAAACCAAAAAATTAATATCACATATTGGATCTTACTCTGGTAGAATCTAGAGTTCTTGACACCATCGAACATATATCAATAAAGGATCAAGAAACTTTTAGTCCATTACCACATTATGGAAGTGTAAGTAGAAGTTACGAAGGCCCTCCCCAAAATTTTCTTACCAGCAGCTCTAAAGGTCCTCTCTAGAGCACCCATGGGGGGATTAATCCATCGGCCAGAAATGATTTATTTGAAGAGCCTATCTTATAATTCGAGTCACGGTATCCCTCCACATGACCAGATGATTAGACATTAAGAAAGTTCCCCCTTAATATCTTCCACCCTAATGGTCCTCTCTAGGGTATATACTACAGATATGTTTCCCCCTGTAGTCGTACAATGAGCCACGATGGTATTCCTCGCCATGATGAAAGTCATTGTGAAGGTCCTCCCCACAATTGAAGTTTCTGTGAAGGCCCTCCCCATAGAAACATCGTTCAATGAGAAGGTACTCCCCGCATTTTAGTACCTCTTGAAGGACCTCCCTAGGATGTGCACTATAGAAATTCTCATTGTATCTAGATGTAAATATTTTATAGTAGTCCTCAAAATCAATTTATTCATCAATAATGTCCCCCCCTCAGTTACATCATGTAGTAATAAGGTACCCCCCCCATTGTGGCCCACCCTGAAGGTCCTCCGATGGGCATACATAGTAGGGACACTTTCCATGCTCCGGAATCAAGTTAAAATTTTATCCATCAATATTGTATAACCAATTTCAAAGGTTATACCCCTAATAAAAATTCATACTATAATGAAGTCCCTCCCCTTGTTGGTATAAATGTGAGAAATTCTTCCTATGATGAGTCAATCAGAAAGATGGAGTCAGATATATTAGAAACTCTTTTGATGACGGCTTATATCCTTTCTCAACCAGAGGATGGTCCATGTCCTTACTCATCTTCCGAGCCACCCTCGCACCAGTCACATATCGATAAGGCTCTTACCATCCCTGCTACTTGGAACAAAATCATTAAGAAGCAGTCAATCTAGGCATATTAGTTAGAGGAGTCATTGGAAGAACAAAAACATGGTATGTTTTTCATGAGAAGGAACATATCTAAGGATAATATACCATTTATATATTGGACCATGGACACTTCTCAATTCAACATATTGTGGGAGTTGAATGACGAATGTATGAATAAAATTCTCTCAATATCTGGATGATTATTCACCAGATTAAAGAAATTTTATTTCATGATGAAGGGTGTGCATACCATTTCAACACTTTATGAGATATTCACCATCTAATTGTCATAGAATCCCTCCCGTATACATTGCAACCATGAACATAAAGGAAAATATAAAAACATTGAATAGTCCTACCACCACGCACTAAACTAGTTGTGTTTCCTCATCATCGATGCCACGTCTGGATTTCACATTCGGTGATGGGAAGATGATCAATCTCTACAACTCACCATGTATTCCATCACACATACCTTATTGGAAATGAAATCTTACAATGTCATAACCCAAAGGAAGAGGTTAAATGAAATCCTTTCTCAGGATAGATGGAAAACTAGACAAAAACTGGCCCAGATTAAGTCTCAAAAGTGTCACGTCTGTTGAGGTCCTGCCATCAAAATTATTCTAGGATAGGAAACTGAGAACATCCTGTGGTCTTTCTGCCTAAGAGAATCAAACCATCAAGCATATCTCATGTCCTTGAAATATAATAAATCCTACGAGGATCCAGGTTGAATGCCTAATATAATACTTAGATAAAAACACAATCGCCTATATGATTTACATTATGGATGCCAAGTCAAAACACACTAAAGAGTACGATGACTCCTATGATGAGAGGGAAAACCCTAACATATATTCTCTCAACCCATCCTTGGAACCCCAGACATTTCCTACCTTACTCACTATGGAATAAGATGATTCCCTCCCCAAACTGGTGAGTACATCTCACGAATCCTCTCTCATTGAGAATAGGAAGAATATGAAGAATAAGATAATGAATAAGAATAATAATAATACCTCAAAGGCTCCCCTCATACATTCGAATACGGTGCCTCCACCATAATGGATAAACATAGGGAGATTAACCTAGGCACCGAAGATGACCAGTGGCTCATCATGATTAGTGTGGATATTCTATTTTAGGATAATGAGTCATATACCTCCTTTCTAAAAAACAATCAAGATTTATTTGTCGAGAACTACATAGAAATTCAATCCCTCGATCCTGAGGTCAAAACACATCATTTAGTTCGACCGAAAGTCCATCGTGGATATAATATGTCAACAAAAATGAGCCACCCGACACATGCTACCCAAATAGAGGATGAGGTTGAAAAACTAATCAAAGATACCTTCATTTGGGATGTCTAATATACAATCTAGATAGAAAAAAATGTCCATGTAAAAAAGAATAATGGATAGATTAGAGTCTTTAATGGCTTCAGGGACCTTTATCAGCACTACCAGAAAGATGTTTTCCTAAACCTGATCATAGAATAGTTAATTGATACAATTATCGAATATGAGGCCCTCCCTTTCTAAGATGGTTATTTTGGATACAACCAGATCAGAATAGCCCTTGTAGATGAAGAACCTACTAATTTTTGGGCCCCCAGTGAGTGTTCTATTATAAGGTGACGCCCATTCATCTAAAAAATGTCAGAAGTACACATCAACGAACCATTTATCACATTTTCAAGGCCTTCCTAGGAAAACTCATCACGTTCTACATTGACGATATGGTGGTTAAATCATGACCATGTAAAAACCACCAGACAAATCTTGAAAATATCTTCAAAAAATTGCGATAACACAGTTTAAAGATCAATCCATTAATGTGTGATTACGTCATTACCTATGGGAAATTCATCAACTTCATCATATTATATCAAGGCATTGAAGTCGACCCAAAAAAGACAAAAATCATCCTTGTCTTCTCTCCACCTTACAACCTCATTGAGTTGAGGGGTATCAAGGGGATCCTAGCATACATCGGTCACTTTCTAGCCAACCTTATGGGTGAATGTTTTCCTTTCACCAGGTTAATGAAAAAATGGGTTACATATGTGTCGGATAACTATTGTCAAAAAGAATTAGACAATATCAAATGATATATCCTAATACCGCTAGTAATGATGCTTCTAGTCGAGGGGAGAACACTCATTTTGTACGTAACCACACTCAAACAGTCATTAGGCACTTTACTCATGCAGAAGAATGATTCCAGTAGTGATAAAATTATCTATTACCTCCGTCATGCACTGATCGATGTTGAGACTCAATATTCAAGAATTGTGAATAACTTCCTAGCCCTAATCACCGCAATTTAGAAACATATTCATTACCTGTGACACCATGAGTTCTATTTGGTCTCCCACTATAACCTTATCAAGTATATCCTCAACTACCCCCATGCTAATTATATGGCTATCATGGTGGGAATTCATCCTACAACATTTTGACATACTATATGTTCACCCGAAATCCATTAAAGGACAGGCATTAGCATAGTTCCTGGCGGAGCCCCCCCTCAAAAGAAATGTCCCCATTGGATATCGAATTTCTTGATGAAGAATTATTATACACAAATAGGGTCCCCAAACATGGGAAATGTACTTCGATGGTGCTTCCAAGAGACCAACTGGGAAAAGAATGGAAGATCCTATGATAAAAAAGTGGGTCTGGGTGTTGTACACATATACCCAGAAAATTAGGTCTTTCCTTACTCCTTCCTCCACTAATAGGGGTGCACATATAATGAAGCGGAATACTAGTCCAGCGTTAGAGTCCTGGAGTTGGAACATCAGGTATGTGCTGAACACTAGAGGATAAAATGTGACTTAGAGATGGTCATCAAAATGGTCAATAGTTATTATTCCACTAAGAAAGAAGTATTGTCCCCCTTGATGAACAATGCTCAGGAACTGACAGTAGAATTCCCTTCAAAGCCGACCCTGACCTATTTCCCCCAGTCAAAAAAATCTCAATATGAGGCATTTGAATATCCATCTACAACCCTGGCTAATCCAAGTCGGGAATAAATAGTCAGTATTATTTCTCATTGTAAAATGGTATTATACTTCATTCAGAACAATACAAAACAAATTTATGAAATTATCCCTTTTTGAGCCTTATGGAAACACCACTGGGTGGATGACCCCCATTGAAAATTACATTCTATAGGGGAAAATACTGATAGAGAGGGATATAAGGTAATATATCAAGAGGCAAGAAGTAAACTCTGTCTTGTACAAGGGAGAAAACCACAAAAAGGTTCTCATAAAAGGAGGCCTTGATGGAGTCCTTCACAGGTGCATTGATGGAGACGAGACTACTGATGTCATGATATAAGTGCACGCTGGAGCTTTTGGAGCACTCCAATCAGAAACCATGCCCTCCCATCAAATTCAATGGCTTGGATACCATTAGTTCACTATGATATAGGATTGTGAAACATTCACCATGAAGTACCACTCAATCAATGTTCATGCCAATTTTATTCACCAACCCTCAAAGCTACTTGACACGGCTAAATACTATTGGGCATTTATCATATGGGTAATGGATTTTGTTAGACCATATCCCCCCTCTACAGCTAGACAATTAAATTTCATTCTCATAGAAACTGACTTGTTCTCCAAATGGGACAAAGCTATGACCCTTAAAGTGGTTGGGAAAAAACCTTATTATATTTATGAAGGACAACATAATTACCAGATTTGGTGTCCCTCATTCAATAATGACAGACAATGGCACCAACTTGTGCTCTGCTAAGTTGGATAAGTTATACTAGGAGTATAGAATCAAATCCAACCGTTCATCCTACAACCATATAGTGGCCAATGGGAAGATAGAAGCTTTAAAGAAGACTCTGTCAAATATATTCATGAAGATAGTAGATATAGATAAGATATCATGGCCAGAAAATCACTTTCGTGTTTTATGGTATTACCAAACCATGACCCACACTACCACCTAGGAAACCCTGTACTCACGGGGAAGAGGCAGTTTTGCCTATTGAAATTCTCGTTCTATCACAGAGTGTAGATATTTTTGATCAACTATAAATGGATGGAAATTCTCAGAAATTGTTTTATGAGTGAGAATAGATGGATTATAAAATTAAGCACAATTGTCACCATTTTAATGTCTACCAAAATTGAATCGCATGATCCCTCAACAAAAAAGGTCCTCCTTCGGCCTTTCCTCAAATGAGATATGATTTTGGTCCTCAGAACCCCCATGTTACTCAGGAAGAAACCCCCAAATCTTGTGTTAAAGTGGGAGGGACCATATGTCATACATAGGGTCTATTCCAATGGATCATATTCCTTTATATCAATGGATGGTCCTCTCATCATGGCTCCCACCAATGAAAGGTTTTTGAAGAATTACTTCTTATAATGGTGACATATCTAGTCCAAACTCAATGACCCTAAACTATGAGTTATCATCCAGACCAGATGATTTTGAATTATTTGGTATTAATCCCCATATCAAGACCATAAAATTTGATTCTAATGTCCCAGTTCCATGACTCTAAACCACACAACATAGCATCTTATCTGCATGATGTTAAACCACATACCATGAATCGTCCTAACTACACAACGATAGACTACATTGAAAAAATTGCCCTAACCACATGAAATTAAACTGTATGGAATCTGTCCATGAAGTAAGACATTAAACAGTATAGTTTTTGAAGAACTATGTCTGGATTGATTCCTATTCATCAGTGGGATGCGTAGAGACACCTCGATCATCGATCATGTCCCATCCACCACATAAAAAAAACCTCTATTATATCATCTATGATCCCATATTATGATGGAAATCCTTATCACTCCTAGTTTATCACACCAATTATAACTCACATGAGATTAGGATCAGTTTTAGGAGCTCCATTATATGAAAAAACTATAGAGTAATATGATAGACTCAACACATGTAGCAAATGAAACCAAAATTCCCCTACTCTTGCGTCTGATTCATATCAGAACAGGGAACATTTTGAACTATGTATGGCTTGATTCTTGACCTTGTAGGATATATCGTGAATCCTTGATTTAACAACTTGGAGCATCCATCAATTAATAAAAATAATTCTATCTCATTTCCCTAAACTTTGACCAAACACTTATAGGTAACATTTAGAACTACGTATGGAGGATTCATGCCCCTGTAGGATAAGTAGTGATGCCGAATTTAACAGTCAGGCCCAAACATAAAATAATGGGAAAAAATTCCTATCATTTCCCTACAAATAGACCAGGCCCTTGATGTGAACAATAAGAACTATGTACATCTTGATTCCTATTCCACATTGAGATACGTAATGAAACTTGAATCTTCTATCCCGATCTAGTAGCCCTAATAAATCCCCCGTCTCTTGTGTATAGGTTGTACTTGAAAATGAGAATCCATGAGAGGTTCTAACCATATGAAATTAAATTAAAATGTTCTTCAGGAGTCATGTGCAGCCCAATTATCCACATTACAATACCCACACATGCCCTCAATTTCCATAACCACATATTTGAAGAGATGGCGAAAATTACATGTTTGAATTCCAACACTCATATGGAGTGAATAGATGATTATTCCCCCTTCATATGAGTTATATCTATGTCAAAGCTTTATCAGTTCATGGATGATCATGGTCTGGATATTTCTCATGTTCCCAGTCACATATACCATGTTTGTCAAACTCCATAATCTAGGAAAACATGGGTCCCCATAAACATCCATGGCCATCAGAGATGTAAGACCAGTTTCATGTGGATGCCTTTGTTAGAATATTCACATCATGTCCTAGTGGCTCTGCATATGTTTCCTACAAAATGACCATCAACCAAAGGAAACTTTTTCATCAGAAGAGTCCCCTCCTTCCTCTGTACCCCCAATGGATTCCATTCCCCATGCATTCCTCCAAATCCAAGTCTCCCCCCCGAGACTATGGTTTACACCTTCTATCATCACTCATGTCGAAGGAATTCCAGAACATCCCATACAGGATTAACTCAAAGCAATTTATGGCCTTTGTGAAAAGATTTCCACACTACATGACTCTAAACTGCACAACATAATATCCTCATTGCATGACATTAAACAACATTTCATTGGTTTATGCATAAAATTCCTTAGGCCATTGATTATGTTATCATTAGGTTGTGATCCAGAATCCTCATAATCCATTATTTCTCAAACCTACCATAGGTCACGTGAGCATATGGACCATATTAGGGGATCCACTATGACATCATGGTGAATCAGTCCAGGATCTCTGTTCCCAGCAGCACGACCCAAAAAGGCTTGTTACACTTCCCCTCCCCATAAGGAACCATGGTTCCTGGCTATACGAATGTAAATTATAGGGTACTCAAATGATTGGATAAATGCCTCACCCTGGTTATGAGTCAGATCTACATAGGGGATTATTCGATCCAATGAGTAAATCATAGCGAGAATGATTATAATGTATTTGGATATACTCCTACTATACATCAAACTCTATGATTTGAGTAATATTGAATCTCCATAATATTCCATGGACATCGAATATGAAAGGACAGTGTCTTGTGGACACCTTTGTTTCACTATGTGCATCATCCCTCAGTGGCTCTACATATGTCTCCTATGAAAAATCCATCAACCAAAGACAAATTTATCCTCATGAGATTCCTCTCCTACCTCATTATGTCTGATGACTTAAAATCTTCCGAACATCCCTCCTAATTCAAGAACCATTGGTGTCATGGTTTACATTCTATTTCCTACCCACGACTAGGATATATTATAACATCCTGGATAGATTCACCTCTAGTCTCTCATGTGGTTTCTATAATTTAAGGGTACCATCCACTTTTTTTTGGGTTTCCTGGAAAAATTCATTCAAATAAATTCCCCCTTTCATGATTAGGATCACCCATTTTTAGAGGCCATATGTTGGGTTTAGAAAGGTAACAATATCAATAATAATTCATGGCCATCAGAGATGGAAGTCTAGTGGCCTAAGAATGCCTTTTTTGACTGTGCACAACATGCCCTGGTGGATCTGCATATGTTTCTTTCAAAATAACAGTCATTCAAATGTGAATTCATCCCTAGGAGTCTCCTTTACAGTTTCTGTACGCTCATATGAAATTTATGTCCCATATCACTCCCCAGATTTGGTAAACCCCCTGGATTACAGATTACCTGTCATTCCCTTTCCAATTTACCATACATGAACGGAATTACTAATTGAACAGATGAATCATTTACTCCACTTTGGTTGAAGAAATATTATCTCCCATAATAGGTTTCAAGTGTCCTAGTTGTATGATGTTAAACTGTATCATTCTTCATCCCTCCCTTACACAAGACAAATTCTTAAGGGATTGGTTTCCCATTGATTTCCAATACAAATGACCATAATACTTCTAGATATCATCCCTCAGAAAGGCCACCCAATGTGGCCCCTGAACTCAAAATAATCCCAATGTGTTGTGAATCCTCCCATGCCATTGAGGATGGGAGGCCTCTTTCCTGTAGACACCATTGTATAACTATGAATATCATTCTATGGTGGCTCTTTATATGATTACTACAAGACAGTGATCAATTAAATGAATATTTGTCCTCAGGAGAGTCCTCTCTTACCTATGTATGCCTAAAACATCTCTCAAGCCTCATATACATCCAAAACTCACAATGTTAGGGTCATGAAAAATCTATCATTCATGTCTAATATTATTAGAACATGCATGGATGAGGAATCCCAAATGAGGGCCCCTTCCCCTCCATGTTTGGTCAAAAATTATTGAAAAAAACCATTAGTAATAAGATTGATTAGAAAGACTATACATCATTAGCAAAAAAGACACAATACATGCCTGAGTGAAAACCCGCAAAGGGTACCCCTTGATAGAAGTTGATTATCATCTCAATAAACCTATATCATATATGGTTAAGGAAAAGGAAAAAATGTTTTGAGCTATCAACTACTCATAAGATACATAAATCGGGTTAGGTTGAAAACCCATAAAGGGAAGCCTCGGAAAAATCATGTTATACCTGGTAAGCCCATATCAAATAGTCTTAGACAAAAATTAGGGTAATAATGAATAAGACACCATAGTTCATGAAGTTTTCCATGAAACCCTAGAAATAGTCGAACTATGCTCACTGAGTCTCATGGATCGTGATAAAATTAGAGCTTGATTTCATTATTTAAATTTAGTAGGTTTGAATGAATGTTTAAAATTAATACCTGGTTGAAATAATTTTTATATGGTTGGTTGTGAATAATTTACTTGATAACAAAATAAAAAGAAGAAGTATTGGAAGGAAAATTAGTTCCATTAAATTCAATAAAAATTGGAGGAACTTATCCAGTTTGGAGTCTCTCAACAGTGTAAAAAGAAAATAAAACATCAGGAATTGGGAAACATACAGTAAGGCTCGTCTCTCCCTTTCCATAAATATGGAATCATACTACCATGGGCCACAATGAATTTTTGTAGAGACCCGGTTTTTTCACAATAAGACTTTAGAATATTTCTACATATATTTCCAGAGCTAGGAGATGAGACAGCGTGTGATTCTAGGGCCCGGTGTTCCTGGAATAAATTTGATAAAAACTATTAAGTCCTTTAATACTAAGCACGTTGAGGGTTTGTTTTTTCTACTAAACGGTAGCTCGGATCAGAAATTTGAAGGCACAGTTGCATCAGAAACGTGTCATTTACCATAGTTGTGGTGTAAAAGTTGCGGGTGCGACCTGCTATGAGAGATGTCACCCAGGGGAAAAATCATCATTTTGAAATAATGACATAGTGATTTTCATCACTAACGTTATTTTCAAATAAATTCTAAACAAAGTCTCGGAATGGAAATCTGAGACTTCTGTTGAGTTTCAAAATGATCTTTTTTCCTAGGCACGATATAAAATGAGAGGGCACGACCGTTTCGTATTCTGTGCAAAGAGGGGTTTTTCTATAAATAGAAAAAAAGAAGTTTGGAGTTGGGGGGTTTTCCCTTCTATTATCTCTCTGTCTATCTATCTCCTTTTCTTCGGCGTTCTAAGTCTTTCTTCACTGAATTTTGTAGCGACAACTTGTGGAGCCTTGGAGGATCGAAGAAGGAGCGTCTTAGACGTGCCACCAACGATGCACGACCGATTCGAGGTAGGATTTTTGGTTAATTTTATCAACTTAGTAAATTTCTTGGCTTTTCAACATGTTGGTCTTCTAATTCTAAAATTCTAGAATTAGAATGATAGCCAAATGAAATCGGCCATCGTCTGTGCCTTGTTCAGAATCTCATTCTTAATACAAAACTTCAAACTCTCCAAAACCGTGATGGATCGACGAGTGAGGGATGGAGCTGTGAAAATCCAGCCCTGAGGATTCCAAAAACAGTTTCGGGTCCTTTTTCTGATCACTAGAGTGGTTAGGGGGGTGGTTGAATGTCCGGCTCTAGTAAGGGGCCTAGACAGTGGTCGAGCCAGAGGTGCGATGGAGCACGGTGACCAAATTTTTGAGCATGAAGGAGGCTCAGGACCAGGCGGAGGAGGGTCGGCGTGCAATGACCGGCAGACGAGCGGAGGCCAGAGGTGTTTGGGCGTCCATCGAATGAGTCGAGCCGGGCAGCTGCGGCGTGGCATAGCGGGGAACGGAGTGTAGAGTTGGGGCGGGCGGTGTGAGGTAGTGCAGTGCATGCCGGAGGTGGCAAGGTGGTGTGCTGTAGGAGGCAAGGGCGCTGGCGCCATACCGTCGTGGTCGGAGGAGGACCCCGAGGTCAGTGGCTCAGGGTGTGCCGCAGACAAGGACCCAGGCTCGGGGGGTTCTGTTGGTGAGACACGGACGAAGACCGGCCCTTCGGCCGGTCTGCAATGAAAAACTGGACCCGAGGGGTCTGGTGTTTCTGGGGTGTGTCGCGGCTAGCGGGGCACGAAGAATCAGGCTAGTCCCGTGTCGGGGCCGCAGGCCGGTCGTCTGGACCGGGCCGGCCGGTGTGAAGCATCCCGGTTGGGCCCCTTGTGTTCAAGGTACCGTAGCTCTTAAACGAAACATCCGTTTGACGTGATGTCTACAACCGTGGGTTTGTCTTTTCAAGATGTAATTTTTATGTTGGGTTTCAACGGTTTTTGGGTTCTACGTCTAAAGGCAGGTGACCGAAAACACATTAATTTAATAATATTAAATTATTATTAATGTTTACAATGGACATATTCACGAGCCGAATATCCGTTTGACGTGCCGCCAGGGCCACTGTGGCACTAGAGTTGAGCCGGCCCATCCAATGTTGGTTCGGGACCCTTGCAGTTTGGTTTCGTTGCTCGGTGGAATGATGCACTTAATGAGAATAATTAATTAATTAATTAATTAATTAATTATTCATGTGTCAGACCTAAATCCTACATGGGATGTCCGATTGATGTGCCATCAGCAGCAGCGTGACCCCAGTCCTCCTGTGGAATTTTTGAGACGATTTTCAAATCGTTCGGGGTGGAGATAAGGTGCGGTCCCCATAGGGACTGGTTCACACGTTTTATGGTAAAATGAAACTTCATCACCTGACATCCATTTGGGGTGTTTGAGTACATGTTTTTGGGTGTTATTATGATTGGATTGCGACGATGCAATCTTCCCGCCGAAATTCAGGCCCGAGGTGTGGGCCCCACGAGGTGGGTTTCGGGCGTATGCTGCATTTTTACGACTTATGCAACATAAGTCAATTCTAGGAAAATGAATAGCCTACACCTCTTGGTTATCTGCAAGGAACACAATGGTACAATATGTGAGGCATGTTTCGGGATCAAGGTGTGGGCCCCATAGGGCCCCGGTTGCATATAACGTGGAGACTTGCAACTTCTGCATTCAGAGTCTGTTTTAGGCGCCTTCAGTGGCGTTGTAACCCTGGAATCGTGATGAATTAGTCCAGGGTGGTTTTAGGTGTTGAAGCTGAAGTTGTGGCATGGGAACCATGGGCCGTATTTTAATTTGTGAGTAGTGTTTTGCAACTTTTTTATCAGAAGTCTGTTTGGGGAAAATGAGTAGTCATTTTGGAGTGTTTTTCAGAGAGCATCAGAATGGCGCAGTTTGCCCGACCTTTTTCGGGACTGAGTTGCAGGACCCACAATTCGCCGTATGAGCATAAAGTGGTGTTGAATAAATTTTCATTGAGAGCCCATTTCCAGCAAGTAAATAGTATATCTCATGTGTTTTTCTGTGAGGATTTCAATAGTATAATCTGTTTGGGCGTGCAGAGCCTCTTTAGAGATCTCATTAAATGTGGAATCATGAAAGGGAATTTTTCGGAGGTTCTATTGACGCACTCCGAACCAATGCACGATAGAAATATTTTTGAAACCCAATGAATGCATGGGTGATGCGGAGATATCAGATTAGTTCCGGGTATACCCTCCAGCAGGGCTGGGCAGTGGGTTACCCGCCGGTGTATCAAGGGTTACCCTCCAGTGAGGCTGGGCAGTGGGATACCTGTTGACCTTAGGGTTTACCATCCAATTAGGTTAGGAAGTGGGATACCCATTGACCTGAGGGTTTACCCTCCAGTGAGGCTGGGCAGTGGGTTACCCATTGACCATAGGTTTTACCCGCCAGCGATGCTGGGTAGTGGGTTACCCATTGAAATTATAGTTTGCCAATCAGCGAGGCTGGGAAGTGGGTTAACCTTTGAACTTAGGGTTTACACATAAGTAGGGATGGGCAGTGGGTTACCCGGTGATCCCTTAGGGTTTACCCTTCAGCGGGGCTGGGCAGTGGGTTACCTGACGACCTCTTGGGGTTTACCCTCCAGGTGGGATGGGCAGTGGGTTACCCGACGACTTTGTTCAGACTCAGCCTTTCTATGTGGCTAGTCAGTTACTTTTCTCCATGGTTACCGGAGTGGGACCCTTAGTTTTACAGTTCAGCGATGAGGTAGATTTGGCGTGCGGGACTGTTGGGCATTAGTGATGGATATCCTTTGAATTGTTAGGGGCTTTTCATAAGCTGAGCTTGGAGATAGAGATCCCCTTAAACACTCATTCGGGTTTCTTGTTGAGAATATATATACGACCTAAATTTTTTAACACTCCTTGGGTTCAATTACTCTCCTTCACGGAGGGGCGAAGACACGTGGGGTATACCACATGCTTTCCATGTCTACCTCCACTTGGTTGGACGAGCGTGCTTACTTTCTCTTGTCGGGTTGAGCGGAACACTTTATTTTGTACTCTTACACTGGTCTTGTTCTGTCTACTTCTCACCGTTTTTGTATCTCCTTTGTTGCTCCCTCGAGTATTTGTGGCATCCTACTGAGTATATTTATAATCACCCCTACTTGTTATTTTCCCGCACATGGTGTGCCCTTGCAGACGGCGGACAAGTCGATCGAGACTACCGAGGAGTGTAGAGGACATAGGAGAATGGGCTGTGTTAAGTGGTCGTAGGATTATTTCCGGGAGTGAGACTCACAATCTTTTTACTTTCATTTACATTTTTCCATGTTGTTACACCTTTATAGTTGGGCATGTGTTTTTCCCTTTACTATTCAGTTTACTTTTCAATACATTTCAGCATTGTACTTATTCTATTTAGAAGATGATGCATGACTGTGGTTGGGTTATAGTTGTCTATACATTGGATTTCATTTTACTCTGCACTTATGTATTGAGTGGGTTGTTTGTATGTGTATAGGTACTTAGGAAAAGGCCTCGCCGAGATTGTTACGCCTTCAGCACTTTTCGCCAGCCCCTGGCCTAGGGATGTCGGCTTGGGGTAGTTGTGGGTCGAGACCGGTAGGGTCGAGTCTTTAAAAAGTGGTATCATAGGTGGTTCATTCATTGGGGCATCGTTCATACATCCCTAAAAAAGAATTGGTTGCGTTTTGGGTAAATAGTGTCATCATGTCTCGAGATCGGCTCTGAGGTCATGGAGTCCAGTGATGGTGCGGTGGCCGACATATCCATTCACCAGGACCCTGATAACCACTCATTGACTCGAAACACTGAGACACTTGTTGTAGGGAATTTGGTTTGTTCCTCATATAGGATTGACTATTTTACAGTCCTTCTTGAGTCATGTCCCCATCTTCGTTGGTATATATATGCTTATTTTACCGCGATACTCTTTGATCTGATTCAAGATGTCTCCATGATGATAGAAACACAGGATACTAGCTTTGGTTCATGATGAAGACTCCTTGGGAAGCGAGCCCTTAGTTCAAGGTCTATCATACTATTACTCTTTCTCTAGGAGGACAGGCAGTAGCACATCAACCTATGGGGTAGTAGATAGTACTGGTAGCAAAGGATGATGATGAGAGCTGGCTGTGTGCAATAAATGAGTTCCAGAATTAGAGACTACTGAGGTTCCACGGTGAGCCATACCCTTAGACACTGATGGGTTTGCTAGAGTTGGTGGTTCTTCTCTTAAAGCTTGTTCAGATACTGGCTGGATAGATGGTGGCTTTGACAGCTAGACATTTTCCACCACGCAGTTTAGCATTAGTAGAGACAGGGTTACACTGATGCACGATGAGTTGGTACTCTTGTAGATGACTTCTAGAAGCTGATTCGTGAGGAGTACTACCCCTCCTACTTATGCTTTATACGGTTTCAGAAGCTGATGGGGGTTCTGCAGGGGGTGATTGAAATGACTGAGTACGCGACTAGGTTTGAAGACCTTACTCGGTTCTCTTTGGACGTGGTCCATGATGGAAACTTCTGAGCACAGAAGTTTGAGAGAGGTCTCTATAGAGTAGATTTGTCCCAGCGTAGTTCCCTTATGCATCGACACCCATCTTAGGGTGCTAGAGTAGGCACTTGTGACAGAGAAATATTTGTCATAGGGACGTCAATTGGCAGGGCCTCGGCACCAGAGGTCTCCCCTTGATGATATTCGAGAACATGGTCGGGGATAGTGTAGATCACTGAGACATCCCAATGATGGAATAGTTCTATGATTGTGATGTTCTAGGTCATGTGGAGTGAGACTACTCGACCAAATGTGATGAGTTTTCCAGATAGTTGGTAGATGCACCACCATGACAGAGGCAATGTCGTGATCAGAGAACTCCTAGGTGAGGACAGGGTGGTCCCCAGAGAGGCAGTGTTGGAAGAATAGAAAAAATAACTGTGGTTGGTGGACGAGGTTCAAGGTCCTCCCACCACCGCTAGGCATCCCATGTCAGGCTTAGGGAGTTGATGGACGGGGCCACGGGAATCTGTGTGCTATGGATGTCTACAATCCTGCAATGCATGAGATGATAAGAGATACACTCTGTTTCTTTTTCTAATTTCCTTAGTAGAACATGTTGGACACTGTGTGAGGTACTATTTTCGTCTGACTCCTTGTTCAATGAGTTACCGATGGTGACGCAGGGTGTCAGTGTAACCCTATGTTTGTGTTTTCTGATGTAGCTTTTAATGCACGAGAAAGAGGGGTACTTCCCCCCACTGAGATACTCTTTTTTGATGTGTTCAAGACTATAAGTGATAGTCAGTACCACCCAAAGTGGATAATATTGAGCTACGGTGGATGAGTCCCTCTGACTTGTGCATTCATGGCTGGGTTGTGCGGTGGAGTGTCATAGCAGGTTCTAGTTTTCCCAGTGGGGATTTTCTGCATAACCATTTTGATTGAGGTGCCACTAGTGGGTTTGGAAGAGTTACTATTTTGGGGATTAATCTCCTTCCAAGAGGGGAAAAGACACGAGGGGTATGCCACATGCTTTCTGTGTCTAGCCTCTGGAATTTGGATTAGTTTTCTCGCATGCCCTGTTCGTTGGTACCTTGCGTGCTCAACGTCATTCTTGGTATCGTTATCAAGTACATGTCAAGGTGATGGACATCCCAAAAATAGAGCTATTATTTTCACTATGTGGTGTTGGTAGTGGTATTATTTTCCCTGAGGATGTGGAGAATCTATCTTTTGGGAGAGTGCTTTGTGGTTTTCTCAGACCACCAGTTTCTCGGGTGCGTCCTCACCCAGAGAGACTTGAACCCGATTCAATGGTGATGGTTGAAATTTCTGTAGGACTATGACACCGATGTAGTCCAGGATCTGGAAAATGGAAGTGTTATTGCAGATTCCCTTAGCATTAATTCCTAGACTCTTCAGGTGCGGGATGTTTCGTAGTAGTTAGCATCCCTATGACTGACCATGGTGGAGCAGGTGGGTATGGATTTCCTGTAGTCGATGGTGTTTAATCCTTCGCTCCTTGAGCGTGTGAGAGAGTCGCAACTTGGGGATGTATACAGAAAGGAACTGTGTGATTAGATATCCACGGGCGATGCACCTGAGGGGTATTCTGAAAGAGGGAATTACAATATCTGGTTCCATGAACAAAGCATGATTTCGGTTGCGACGTGGAAAGTAAAGGATCAGTCGGGGACGTCCCCAGAGTTTCCTTGGGTCGTTCGGGAATCGTGCAAGGGATTGAGAGGTTACTTACCATCTTTCTCTACCATACCAATAGTAGGAGCAGGAAAATGACGTCTTCCACGTGTCGCAGCTGATGAGGTGCATGCTTGTTCCTAATAATTTCATTGAAAGTAGCAGACCTTATGAGTATGAACCATCCCTTTGGTTCTCAAGTTGTGCCAGCATGGTGTTGTGCATGTTTTCTTGGGAGTGGGAGAGCTAGGTGTTAGCTCTGTATCCCGAGGTGTTTTTCCTAATTAATCTTTTTAGGTATGAAAATCTTGAAGGATGGAATGATATAGAAACCTGTTATTTTCTCTATAAGACTTTGGAATACTTCTACATATATTTCCAGAACTAGTAGATGAGACGACGGGTGATTCCGGGGCCCGGTGTGCCCGGAATGAATTTTATAAAAAAAATTAAGTGTTTTCATACCATGCACATGGAGGGGTTGTGTTTTCTACTAAATGGTAGCTCGGACGTGAAATCTGAGGGCACGGTTGCGTCCGGAGTGTTCCGTTTACCCTAGGTGGGGGGTAAAAGTTGCGGGCGCAGGCCTGGTTTGAGAGATGTCACCCAGGGGAGAAATCGCCATTTTGAAATAAGGACTTAATGATTTTTATCACTAACGTTATTTTAAAATAACCTCTGAATGAAGTCTCGGAATGGAAATCTGAGACGTCCGTTGAGTTCGAAATGGGTCGTTTTTCCTAGGTGTGATACAAAATGAGAGGGCACGACCATTACAGATTCCACTCTAAGCAGATATTTTCTATAAATAGAAAAAAAGAAGTTGGGGTTGGGGGTTTTTCCCTTCTCTTACCTCTCTATCTCTCTCTCTCTCTCTCTCTCTCTCTCTCTCTGGTTCTTCGACATTCTTCGTCATTCCTCACTGAATCAAGGAACAACCACCTCTGGAACCATTGCGCAACGAAGCAGGAGCATCATGGACGCGCCACCAACAACACATGACCGATTCGAGGTAGGATTTTTGGTGAATTATTCAACCTTTGTAGATTTCTTGACTTTTCATCAAATTGGTATTCTATTTCTTAAATTATAGAATTTGGATGATGGCCAAACGAACACAACCATCATTCGATCCCCGTTCTAAATCCCATTCTTGAGCTTTCTTAATCCAAAGCTTCAGATGTGCCAAAACAGTGACAGATCGACGAGCGAGGGGCGGTGCTGTGAAGATCCAACCCTGAGGATTCTGAAACCGGTTTCAGATCATTTTTCTGTCCACCAGAGTGTTCGGGGGGGACTGTTGAAGATCTAGCTCCGGCATGGGGTGTGGCTGGATGTCGTGCCCGAGGCGTAGAGGAGAACGGTGGCCCCGTTTTGGAGCATGGCGGAGGCTTGGGAACCCGCAGAGGAGGGTCGGTGTGAGACGGTTGGAGAAGGATCGGAGGCCGGAATAGATCGGGCATTCGGTAGAGGAGTCGAGCCGGGCGTATTCGGTGTGGCAGAGCGGGGACCGGTGCGAAGAGCCAGGGTGGGCGGCGTGAGGCAGCACGATGCAGGCCGGAGGTGGTGCGGCTATGCGCTGCAGGAGGCAAGGGCGTCAGCGCCGTACCGTCGCGGTCGGAGGAGGACCCCAAGGTCAGTACCTCAGGGAGTGTTTCGGACAAGGACTCGCATTCGGCGGGTCCTGCTGGTGCGACGGGGACGAAGACCAGCCGTTTGGCCGGTCTGCTTTGAAAAACCGGACCCCAGGGGTCTGTTGATGTTGGTACGGGCCGCAGGAAGTGGGCCATGATGAGTCAGGCCAGAACCGCATCTAGGTCGTGGACCGGTGGTCTAGACGGGGCTGACCAGTGTGGACCATCCTGGTTGGGCCCCTTGTGTTCAAGGGACCGTAGCTCCTAAAAGGAATGTCTGTTTTATGTGATGTATGTGGATGTGGGTTCTACTCTTCGAGTTGGACATTTTAAGTTGGGTTTTTGGGTTTTTGGGTTCTCCGCCCGAAGGCGGGTGACCCGAAACACTTTAATTTAAAAATATAAAAATATTATCAAAGTTTACAATGGACGTATTCATGAGACAGATGTCCTTTTGACATGCTGTCAGGGGTGGTGTTACCCTGGAGTTGATCCAGTCTTTCCAATGTTGGGTCGGGACCCTTTCGGTTTGGTTTCGTTGCTCGGTGGAATGAAGTGCTTAATGTGAATAATAAACTAATTTTTTAAATAAATAATTTGTATTGCCCCAGACCTAACTCTTTCTTGGGATGTCCGATTGATGCGCCATCAGTGGCAACGTGACCCCAGCCCTTGTACGTAATTTTTGAGATGCTTTACAAAGAGTTCGGGTTGGAGACAAGCTGTGGGCCGCACAGGTCCTGCTTCTCACATTATAAGGTAAAACACCACTTTATCACCCGACATTGGTTTGGGGTGTTTGAGTACTTGTTTCGAAGTGTTCTTCTGAGGGGATTGTGATGGTTCAATCCGCCCACCTAAATTTAGGCCCGAGGTGTGGGCCCCATGAGGTAGTTTTTGGGCGTATGTTGCATTTTTAGGACTTATGCTTCATATGTTCATTCTGGGAAAATGAATAGCCTATTACTCAAGGTTATCTGCAAGGAAAAAATTGTACGATTTGTGAGACATGATTCAGGATCGAGGTGAGGTCCCCAAAGGGCCCCGTTTGCATATAACGCAGGGAATTGCAGCTTCTGCATTCAGAGTCCGTTTTAGGTGTCATCAGCAGCATTGTAACCCTGGTATCATGAAGAAATAGTTCAGGGTGGTATTAGGTGTTGAAGACGGAGTTGAGGAATGGGCCCCACTGGCCGTCTTTTAAGCTGTGAGTAGTGTTTTGTGACTTTTTAATCAGACGTCCGTTCGGGGCGAATGAGTTGTCGTTTTGGAGTGCTTTCCGTGAGCATCATGATAGCGCAGTCTGCCTGACATTTTTCAAGACTGAGGTGTCGGCCCCAAGATATTTCTTATGAGTATAAAGTAGTGTTGAATAACATTTCGTCGGGATCCCATTTCCAGCGAGTAAATAGTCTATCACACGTGTTTGTCCACGAGGATTACAATGGTGTAATCTGTTTGGCCATGCAGAACCTCTTTCGAGATCTCATTAAATGTGGAAACATGAAAGGGAATTGTTCGAAGGATCCATTGATGCACTCCAAACCAACGCACAGTAGAGATGTTAGTGAAACCCAATGATGGCACCAGTGATGCGGAGATATCAGACTAGTTCTGGGTTTACACTCCAGCGGGGCTGGGTAGTGGGTTACCCGCCGGTGTATCAGAGCTTACCATCTAGCATGGTTGGGCCATGGGATACACGTTCTCCTTAGGGTTTACCCTCCAGTGAGGCGGGGCAGTGGAATACCCTTTGAACTTATGGATTACCCTCCATCGAGGCTCGACAGTCGGTTACCCTTTGACCTTAGGGTTTACCCTCCAGCGAGGCTCGGCAGTGAGTTACCCATTGACCTTAGGGTTTACCCTCCAGCGAGGCTGGGTAGTGGGTTACATTTTGACCTTAGGGTTTACCATCTAGTTGGGCTGGGCAGTGGGTTACCCGACGACCCCTTAGGAAGTACCCTCCAGCGGGGCATGACAAAGGGATACCCGGCAACCTTTTGGGGTTTACCCTCGAGCTGGGATGGGCAGTGGGTTACCCGATGACTTCTTTCAGACTCAGCCATTTCTATGCTGCTATTCAGTGACTTTTATCCATGGTTACCGTAGAGGGACCCTGTAACGCCCCGACCCCAGTTACCCAGAGTCGGTGCATTAATTACATAACATTGGCATGATCACAAGAAAGATCAAATCTCGTAAGAACGATTGGTTTAGTAGCCTTGGAAACACTAGATATATTCATATGTTTTACATTAAATCATAAAAAAAACATCTTTTCTTCATATCCCATCATACTATCCCTGCACGTCATTCATAAATTACTTCTTCCTAATCCTGGGAAAAATAAAACATTGAAATGGGTGAGCTCGGATGCTCAGTAAGTATAACATTATAGCAGAAGCGTTCATAAATAAGCCTAAACACTTAAGGCAATTTATAACTAAAACAAAAGCCTTTTAAATTTGAACTTCAGCATAAAATGGCAAAGGTAAAATGAAATAATGCCATTTACTTACTCACATGGATATTCTACTAGTCGAATGATCACATGCAATATCAATAACCACTTTCATAATGATGGAATGCATAATGAAAAACTTTAATTTCTTTGTCAAGGACTCATCCAAAGACCTTGGGGCTAACTGTAACCGGAACCCAACCCGGAGTGCCTCTAATAACCAGACACCAACCCAGAGTGCCACTAATAACCGGACACCAACCCGGAGTGCCTCTAATAACCGGACACCAACCCGGAGTGCCTCTAATAACCGGAGACCAAACCGGAGGGCTTACATTTACCAGTCCCTAACCTGGAGGTCTTACTTTTACCAGTCCCCAACCTGGAGGGCTTACTTTAACCAGTCCCCAACCTGGAACATACTTGTCCAACACATTCATATGAAGTAAAGGTTGAAATATAACATAAACATTCTTATTAGAACTAGCATATGAAATGTCAATACTTTACTCATAAACCATGAATGCTATATAAATGACACATCTATAGTCAAACATATCACAAAACTTCATTACAATATGGAAGTTTTAAATCAAAATAAATCAACTTCAAATAATCTTAAAATCCATCAAAGGATGTTGACATAGATGAAAATGTTTTTTTAAAAAAATTATTGAGAGAAATATCCCTTTTTCATGAAAACATTTTAATGTTACACAATTTAGAAAGTAAGGCATTTAAATACATTTTTGAATCAAAGTGTCCCATACCACTTTGATACTATTGAATGGAATTAACACTTTTAAAACATTCATTTTCATATAAATAAATCCCTACAAACCATTTTGAAAACGTGGACATAAATGAGGATGATTTAGAAGAATAAATATTTAAAACATTTAAAATGATGTTTTAGTAAAAGTTCCCTTAGAAATAATCCCTTTGAAAACTCTTTTATGAAATATGGACATGGATAGTAAATATGTCCCTGTAGATACTTACGTAAAGACAACCTCAGATATTAAAGAGATTGTGAAGTAAACCCTTATCAATTTGGTAACTTATGAAACATACAACCCATGAAAGAGGTAGCATACAATGAAAATGTAAACACACATAAGGTAAAGTGTATTACACAAAGAATACAATTATGGGCAGTATATACACCACACAAAAGATAATAGTGGAAATATGGCATGAATCTCACGGAAATAAAGAGTGAGATGAAAACCCCTTACCACGTTAATCAACTGAGTCGTATGGACAAAAGTTAATAACCACCAAATGATTTCCAGAATAAAATGAATATAAAGATAATCATGATAATATATATCAAATGGCCGTACACAATACACCACTTTCAATAATTTAGTGGCGAACAATGGAAATCTCACGGAATTGAATGTGAGATAAGAAAATCCATTACTTTGTACTTTTTCCTTGGTCGATGGTAGGTTTACCTCCGGTATAATGGTGAAATAATTGTTATTGAATAATACAAGAATCATTTACTTTAATATGATATCATATGTGGTCTTTTAACATTGATTTATTAATAATATCTTAGTATTATCGTCGTTTCGGGTGATAATCGATTCGTTCTTCTTAAATGTTTGGTTACGTACGACATGTTTGTAATGGATAGATTATATCTTATTCATAATCAGAATTATATTAACATTATTTTTAACCCTAAAATGAGAATAATACTTGAATGGATACGATGGAGGATGGATCTCACCGTGTTCGTGGAGACGGTAGTCCGTACGTACGCACGAACGCTACTTCCATTTAATTTTTCATTTTAAAAGAATTGAATCCAAATGATACATAGGTATATTATTATTCCAGTATAATATAATATTTTATATATGTTACTTATGTTCATTAACACCATTCTTTATACGTTCCATGTGTGGTATGAACGAGTCATATCATTTTAAGGGGGCGGTAGTCCGCACTTCCTCAAATGAAATTATCGTATGTATATACAACATGAAACGAATAATGGTATGAAATAAAATGGAATTACAGAAGCTTATATATAAAATATGAATCATTAATATCACACTTAATTACAGTTCCATCATAATGGCCACCATGAGAGGCGGTAAGATGTATTTGAACAATCATCGTTTCGTGAGGCGTTAGTTTGCCATTCACAGAAACATTATGTACATCATCCATTAGATGGAGGTGTGTGTATGTGTAGTTCTAATACTTCTTATAAAAACATCCTAGTATATCTAGGATACTTTTTTTGTTACAAAAGAAAGGAAATAAAAAGAGTTTGGGGGTTGGAGAAGCAAAATAAATGAAAATAATTTAAGAGAAATCGATACCTTTAATTTAGGTAACTCACTTTGGTTGGAACCAAAGGACTTCTTGGAATGCTTTCTGCCTAATGGGAAGCTTCAAGGAGGAGGATAGGGATGTGGGGAGCTTATTTGGGCAGAGTTTGGACGAGCCAAGTGGCTTGAGAGGTGTGAGGAATTAGTAGAAGTGGTCTCCTTTTATAAGGGAGAGGAGGGGCTCTTTAGGAAAGAGTGAAAGTATTACTTTATAATATAATTATATTCGGTTTATAATGGTCCAAAAATCATTTAGGTCAACTATAAGATGACTCATATTCTAAATAAAATCAACCAATAAGAATTGGACAGGTTTTAGATAATATTTTAATCATTATAATCTTATTTATTTAAATGATTTATTAATGAGGTAAACATTGCATCATTATTGTGTCATTAATAATTTAAATTATTTAATGTATAAAAATTATATATAAAATATACTTATGTAGGAAATCTTTTTATCTTTCTAATTAATATTTATAATTGAAAATCCAACATTTATAACCCTATGTAAAAATTGTTCTTCTAAAATATGTAAGCTTATGCCATTTTTATTTTTATTTTAACTTTATTAATATAATGTGTCCCTACCACATAAAAGTGGCTCCAAGGGGTCCCCAAATCGACCCAAGGATGCCCATGGTCGGGTATGTGTCCACCAATAAGGTTAGGACACGTTTTAGGGTAATTTTGTATTATTATTATATTATATTTTAACCCTTATTTACCGGATTTACCCTTTATCCATGGTAAAGAAAATATTTAGCGCAGTAATTATTCCAAATGTGTAAAAATAAAATTTACCTATTTAAATAATTTGGACATCCTGATTCCAAATATGTAATCCATTTTTCCAAATTCAAAACACAGAAGTGGAAGAAATTAATTCAAAATTAATTCCCATTGTTAAAATAAAAAACGTGTTTTTAAGAGATAATAACTATCAAAAGATTGACACTTGTTTATGTCTGGTTTAATTGTGAAATTATGTCCAATGACAAACATTAAATTAAATGGTAAAAATATATTCTAAATATACTTTAAAACCACTCAAATTCATAATTTATCAATATTAATTATTTTGATTAAAAAAGTTGTTTTTAATTAAAATTTAGTAATTTTCACTATTCATCAAAATATAAAAGTTATCCGAAAAGTACCAAAATTTTACCCTAGGATAATTTCGATATTCCGAATCCAAAAATGAAGTCCATTTTGAAATATAAAATACATATGATTTCAAAATTTAGGTATTATTATCCACAACGGCTAGTTTGATCGGTTGTGGTGTGTGTTAAAACTCGAAGTTGCGTACAACACACGCTATTGTTTTATTCAAAGGAAAGCGTACCGTGTATGCTTGGGATGTTTCATTTTAAATTTTTTGATGTCCCCATTTAGTCAAAAAGTTTAAAATATTGTATTTAAAAAGGTTTCACTATTAAAATTTGATAAAAGTGCAATACTGAAAATGAATCTGTTCTTGCATTATGACTAAAAAACTCATAATATGGATTCTAAAATTATAAGGATTATATAAAGTTTAAAATGTAGTTAATTCTATTCATGACCTCTTGTAATGGATTTTTTTGTAAGTCATGGTGTGATTGAACTCGGTGTTGCGTGTAGTGCAAGTTATTGAATTATTTTGAAGAAATAACACATTATGAATTCTTGGGGTGTTACATTCTCCCCTCCTTCAATAAATTGCTTCCTCGCAATTTGAAATTTTTCTTCGAAAATAAAAGGTTGAAAGTAGAAAATATATTTGTGGGAAAACCCACATTGGAAATTGGGTTACTAAAATTTAGTCTTAATATGAGGAAAAGAGAAATCAAAGGGTCACCACCAAATTATGATCTCGATTAGGAGAACATTGATGGCAATTAGAGACATATAATTGGAGGAAAAACGTAAATATTTATAGGTAGTGATTGAGGTCATCAATCAAAAACAAGTGTAAAATTGAGGTCCTTAAATTCATCAATCTATGATGATTTGAAATAACATCGGTTCAACAAAACATAGGGTATTAGGATAACACATTTTTGACGTTTCAAAATATCTTAGTTGAAATCCCACATCGAAAAATGAATTAATGAGGCCTCTATTTAAAATAAAGAGTCGAAAGTATGAAGATTACCGAAAATAACACATACTATGGTTCCATGTAGGAAAATATGGATATGGAAGAAAAATCTAACCATCAATTATCTGATGGATAGTGGTAGAGAACATGGCTATGAAAAGGCCAAAAATCCCAAAGCCATAAATTAGTGATGATTTAATGTACCATCTTGGAAAAAAATTTTGTTCTAAGTTGCTTTTCTTAATGTTGAGGAATTTATTTATGAGATTGGCTAAGATCATAAGGAGATATACTTACTATATAATTAGAGTTTTATCCATTAATAAATTTCTACCACAAACTCATCTTTCACTCTAAAAGATAATAGAATGTAAAAAAATTCTATTTACACTATTCGTATAGGATTCCAAAATAAACGAATTTATAATTCATCTACATGATATTTTAATAAAAACTACATTATTTAATCCAGGACATATCATGGGCCAGTGGTAGGTGATACACCCTTTTCGCCCTTCGGTTGCGGGTTCAAGTCTCGCAGCCTTGCCGGACGCGACGGGTTGCCGCCAGACCTCCGGGTTGTCCTTTTATGGAAATCCAAAATAATCCAAACTAGAACTATCCAAAATACTTCTGTCCAAACTCATAGTCTAACATTTATAAGGAAGTTAAACATAATATAGATCCTTTTTACCCCGTAATAGCATATGAATACCTTCTTCATGTATTACCATATTCCTTATTGATTACATTCATGCTCCCTTATTCCATATAGAATGCTGGATATATTTCATTAATCCAAAAATGTTTTAAACCCCAACAATGATTGAATATACAAATCATTAATCAGTTCCAAGGTAGTCAAGAATATCCAATATAATTTATCCAAAACAGTCACATATTATTCCAAAATCACTACCTCAGTATCAGAACTATATTATGATTTATCATTCTCTCAACCATATATTTTCCAAAAATTTATCCTGCTATTGAGTCACTTTTCTTTGTTCCACACAATCTCATGTCCTTAATGAAATAGTACTGCAGTACTATCCTTATATACTCCATAATTATTATAACAAGTACATTGTTGATACAACACTCAATTGACATAATCAACATAAGAACTCTAATCATTCCTCTTCATCTGTGGTAGTATCATAACTTGATTATTATCCAATAGCATCATTTGCGGCATAGTTTGATGACTGAGACATAGGTTCGCGTAGTGTCCAAACTCCTTGCAAATGAAGCATTGTACATTTAAACCCATTTTCTTACCCTTGCAGTCACGTACTTTGTGCCCTTTTCCTCCACACTTATAACAAACTCCCATTCCTTTCAGGCAAGTTCCAGGGTGTTTCTTTCCACAGTTACCACATATGGGAAAATTCTTCTTTTCCCTCTTCCCTTTATCCATCATTCTCTCTTCCATCCTTTTCTTCTCTTGCTTCCCTTCAAAGCCATAGGACTTAGTAAACTCTTTACTTATCTTATCAACACATGATATTATTTCTTCATATGATGATAATACATGTGAGACTATTTCTCTTGTAAATTATGGCTTAAGACCATAAAATATATGATCCTTCTTTCTCTTTGTATCATGTGCATTGCTAGAGTTCTCATTCCTTCTATTGGGCGCCATTTCTAAACAATGGCATACATTAGATTAGTTTATGAATAACAATACCCAATCCCAAACTTGTAAAACACATAACATAAATTAAATAGTTTATGGATATAATCCATAATCATAAAAATGTCTCCTTTGAGGATGTATATACTCATAAACCCCTCATAATGGTTTGTAAAGAAAATGAGAATTATCCTAAGCATATCCCCCGGGAGTGTCGTAACCAAGAGTGCAGCAAGGCCCGTTGTCGTGCACCAGTTCCCATTCGAGTCTAGCTCAAAGCGGTGTTTTCAGGTTTTACCCCTAGGTACATCTGTGCCAGAGCCGCCTCTACCTGCTCGTATCCAGACAGGGATGTATTTCTCGGAAAACTCACAAAATATCTACAATACCAAAATTCTAGGAAGTTCTTCTATACTAATCCTCAAAGTTCATCTTAGGTATACGTTCCCTAATTAGAGTTTATCTAAATCTAGCTTCCAAGGTTTATACTAAACTTCCTCTGATACCAACTGTAACGCCCCGACCCCAGTTACCCAGAGTCGGTGCATTAATTACATAACATTGGCATGATCACAAGAAAGATCAAATCTCGTAAGACCGATTGGTTTAGTAGCCTTGGAAACACTAGATATATTCATAAGTTTTACATTACATCATCAAAAAAAAAACATCTTGTCTTCATATCCCCTCATACTGTCCCGGCAGGTCATTCATAAATTACTTCTTCATAATCCTGGGAAAAATAAAACATTGAAAGGGGTGAGCTCGGATGCTCAGTAAGGATAACATTATAGCAGAAGCTTTTATAAATAAGCATAAACACTGAAGGCAATTTATAACTAAAACAAAAGCCTTTTAAATTTGAACTTCAACATAAAATGGTAAAGGTAAAATGAAATAATGCCATTTACTTACTCACATGGATATTCT
Organism: Viscum album; assembly: GCA_963277665.1. Classification (NCBI taxonomy): domain Eukaryota; kingdom Viridiplantae; phylum Streptophyta; class Magnoliopsida; order Santalales; family Viscaceae; genus Viscum; species Viscum album. Next base: position 281,755,310 of record OY728127.1, read on the forward strand.
ACTAGTCGAATGATCACATACAATAGCAATAACCACTTTCATAATGATGGAATGCATAATGCCAAACTTTAATTTCTTTGTCAAGGCCTCGTCCCAAGACCTTGGGGCTAACTGTAACCGGAACCCAACCGGGAGTGCCTCTAATAAACGGACACCAACCCGGAGTGCCTCTAATAACCGGACACCAACCCGGAGTGCCTCTAATAACCGGACACCAACCCGGGGTGCCTCTAATAACCGGAGACCAAACCGGAGGGCTTACTTTTACCAGTCCCTAACCTGGAGGGCTTACTTTTACCAGTCCCCAACCTGGAGGGCTTACTTTAACCAGTCCCCAACCTGGAACATACTTGTCCAACACCTTTATATGAAGTAAAGGTTGAAATATAACATAAACATTCTTATTGGAACTAGCATACGAAATGTCAATACTTTACTCATAAACCATGAATGTTATATAAATGACACACCTACAGTCAAACATATCACAAAACATCATTACAATATGGAAGTTTTAAATCATAATAAATCAACTTCAAATAATCTTAAAATCCATCAAGGGATGTTGACATAGATGAAAATGTTTTTTTAAAAAATTATTGAGAGAAATATCCCTTTTTCATGAAAATTTTTTAATGTTACACAATTTAGAATGTAAGGCATTTAAATACATTTTTGAATCAAAGTGTCCCATACCACTTTGAATCTTTTGAATGGAATTAACACTTTTAAAACATTCATTTTCATATAAATAAATCATTACAACCCATTTTGAAAACGCGGACATAAATGAGAATGATTTAGAAGAATAAATATTTAAAACAATTAAAATGATGTTTTAGTAAAAGTACCCTTAGAAATAATCCCTTTGAAAACTCTTTTATGAAATATGGACATGGATAGTAAATATGTCCCTAAAGATACTTACGTAAAGATAACCTCGGATATTAAAGAGATTGTGAAGTAAACCCTTATCAATTTGGTAACTTATGAAACATACAACCCATGAAAGAGGTATCATACAATGAAAATGTACACACACATAAGGTAATGTGTATTACACAAAGAATACAATTATGGGCAGTACATACACCACACAAAATATAATAGTGGAAATATGGCATGAATCTCACAGAAATAAAGAGTGAGATGAAAACCCCTTACCACGTTAATCAACTGATTCGTATGGACAAAAGTTAATAACCACCAAATCATTTCCAGAATAAAATGAATATAAAAAGAATCATGATAAAATATATCAAATGGCAGTACACAATACACCACTTTCAATAATTTAGTGGCGAACAATGGAAATCTCACGGAATTGAATGTGAGATAAGAAAATCCCTTACTTTGTACTTTTTCCTTGGTCGATGATAGGTTTAACTCCTGTATAATGGTGAAATAATTGTTATTGAATAATACAAGAATCATTTACTTTAATATGATATCATATATGATCTTTTAACATTGATTTATTAATAATATCTTAGTATTATCGTCGTTTCGGGTGATAATCGATTCGTTCTTCTTAAATGTTTGGTTACGTAAGACATGTTTGCAATGGATAGATTATATCTTATTCATAATAAGAATGATATTAACATTATTTTTAACCCTAAAATGAGAATAAGACTTGAATGGATACGATGGATGATGGATCTCACCGTGTTCGTGGAGACGGTAGTCCGTACGTACGCACGAACGCTACTTCCATTTAATTTTTCATTTTAAAAGAATTGAATCCAAATGATACATAGGTATATTATTATTCCAGTATAATATAATATTTTTAATATGTTACTTATTTTCATTAACACCATTCTTTATACGTTCCATGTGTGGTATGAACGAGTCATATCATTTTAAGGGGGCGGTAGTCCGCACTTCCTCAAATGAAATTATCGTATGAATATACAACATGAAACGAATAATGGTATGAAATAAAATGGAATTACAGAAGCTTATATATAAAATATGTATCATTAATATCACACTTAATTACAGTTCCATCATAATGGCCACCAGTCGAGGCGGTAAGATGTATTTGAACAATCATCGTTTCGTGAGGCGTTAGTTTTCCATTCACAGAAACATTATGTTCATCATCCATTAGATGGAGGTGTGTGTATGTGTAGTTATAATACTTCTTATAAAAACATCCTAGTATATCGAGGTTTCTTTTTTGTTACAAAATAAAGGAAATAAAAAGAGTTTGGGGGTTGGAGAAGCAAAATAAATGAAAATAATTTAAGAGAAATTGATACCTTTAATTTAGGTAACTCACTTTGGTTGGAACCAAAGGACTTCTTGGAATGCTTTCTTCCTAAGGGGAAGCTTCAAGGAGGAGGATAGGGATGTTGGGAGCTTATTTGGGCAGAGTTTGGACGAGCCAAGTGGCTTGAGAGGTGTGAGGAATGAGTATAAGTGGTCTCCTTTTATAAGGGAGAGGAGGGGCTCTTTAGGAAAGAGTGAAAGTATTACTTTATAATATAATTATATTCGGTTTATAATGGTCCAAAAATCATTGAGGTAGAAGATAAGGTGACTCATATTCTAAATAAAATCATCCAATAATAATTGGACAGGTTTTAGATAATATTTTAATCATTATAATCTTATTTATTTAAATGATTTATTAATGAGGTAAACATTGCATCATTATTGTGTCATTAATAATTTAACTTATTTGATGTCTAAAAATTATATATAAAATATCCTTATGTAGGAAAGCTTTTTAGATTTCTAATGAATATTTATAATCGAAAATCCAACATGTATAACCCTATGTAAAAATTGTTCTTCTAAAAGATTTATGCTTATGCCATTTTTATTTTTATTTTAACTTTATTAATATAATGTGTCCCTACCACATACAAGTGGCTCCAAGGGGTCCCCAAATCGACCCAAGTATGCCCATGGTCGGGTATGTGTCCACCAATAAGGTTAGGACACGTTTTAGGGTAATTTTGTATTATTATTATATTATTTTTTAACCCTTATTTACCGAATTTACCCTTTAACCATGTTAAATAAAATATTTACCGCAGTAATTATTCAAAATGTGTAATAATAAAAGTTAACTATTTAAATAATTTGGAAATCCTGATTACAAATATGTAATCCATTTTTCCAAATTCAAAACACAGAAGTGGCAGAAATTAATTTAAAATTAATTCCCGTTGTTAAAATAAAAAGCGTGTTTTTAAGAGATAATAACTATCAAAAGATTGACACTTGTTTATGTCTGGTTTAATTGTGAAATTATGTCCAATGACAAACATTAAATTAAATGGTAAAAATATATTCTAAATATACTTTAAAACCACTCAAATTCATAATTTATCAATATTAATTATTTTGATTAAAAAAGTTGTTTTTAATTAAAATTTAGTAATTTTCACTATTCATCAAAATATAAAAGTTATCCGAAAAGTACCAAAATTTCACCCTAGGATAATTTCGATATTCCGAATCCAAAAATGAAGTCCATTTTGAAATATAAAATATATATGATTTCAAAATTTAGGTATTATTATCCATAACGGCTAGTTTGATCGGTTGTGGTGTGTGTTAAAACTCGAAGTTGTGTACAACACACGCTACTGTTTTATTCAAAGGAAAGCGTACCGTGTAAGCTTGGGATGTTTCATTTTAAATTTTTTTATGTCCCCATTTAGTCAAAAATTTTAAAATATTGTATTTAAAAAGGTTTCACTATTAAAAGTTTATAAAAGTGCAATACTGAAAATGAATCTGTTCTTGCATTATGACTAAGAAACTCATAATATGGATTCTAAAATTATAAGGATTATATAAAGTTTAAAATGTAATTAATGCTATTCATGACCTCTTTTAATGGCTTTTCTTTGTAAGTAATGGTGTGATTGAACTCGGTGTTGCGTGTAGTGCAAGTTATTGAATTATTTTGAAGAAATAACACATTAAGAATTCTTGGGGTGTTACAGACCCTTGGTTGTATAGTTCCATGATGAGGTAGCTTTGGCGTGCGGGACATTTTTGCATCAATGATGGATATCCTTTTAACTATTGGTGACTTTTTGGGTATGATATTGGAGATAGATATCCCCTTACATACTCATTCGAGATTCTTGTTGAGCATATATATACACTCTACATTAGTTCCCACTCGATGGGTTCATTTACTCTCCATTTAGGAGGGTCAAGACGCCCAATGTATGCCAAATGCTATCTATGTCTAACTCGTCTTGGTTGAATGATCCCACATCCATTATCTTATCGAGATGAGTTGCAATCTTTCTTTTGTTATATTACACTGTTGTTGTTCTATCCACAGCTCACCGTTTTAGTATCTTCTTTTTTTCTCCCTCGAGCATTCGGGGAATCCTAAAAAGTATATTTATACTCACCCCTTCTTGGGCATTTCCCGCACTTGTTGTGCCCTTGAAGACGACAGATAGGTCGATCGAGACAATAGAGTAGCGTAGAGGACAGAGGATCTTGGTCCGCGTTCAGTGGTCGTAGAAGTATTTCCGGGTGTGAGACTCACCAACTGTTTACTTTAATTTACTTGTTGTCGGGTTGTGAAACCTTTCTAGTTGGGCATGTGTTTTTTCCTTTACTGTTCAGTATACTTGTCAGTACTTTTCAGAACTATACTTGTTCTATTTAAATGTTTATTCATGACTGTGGTTGGTTTATAGTTGTTTGTTCTTTGGTTCTCATTTTACTCTGCACTTCTGCATTGAGTGGGTTGTGTGTGTGTGTACAGGTACTTTGGAAAAGGCCTCCCTGAGATTATTACGCCTTCAGAACTTATCACCAGTCCTTGGACTATGGAGTCGGGCTTGGGGTAGTTGTGGATCGAGACCGGTAGGGTCAAGTTGTGACAATTTTCTCAAAAAATATGTCAGATCCACATCATCTCTAAACAAGGGGTGCACACACTTTAAAATTACTTTAATTTCCCACCCATTATTCTATATAACATCATAATTGGATCCCAAAGAGTTTAGTTTAGCCTTAAACCTTGCTATGTGAGCCTCACATTCTCATAGATATTCTTTTTGGTCGATCAGAAAATCATGAGCCTTTTCCTCTTCAGCCATCTGGTGATTCAGTTCCTCCAAAAAATCATGGGAGGTAGTTACCTGATGATGGGAAGAATTGAATTTGGAAATTTCATCATCACAAGAAGTGAGGTCATCCTGGGATATGATAATATGGTAGATATGAAGGTGTGTATGCTAGTAATGAAACACAATAGAACCAAACATAGTAAATAACTGCCAAATGTTTTTAGTCTCTTCATTAAATCTAGCTAGAGGTGTTTCCGTAGTAGGGGTGCATAACTGACATCAGGCCTATTTTCTCACTGTCAGATGCCTTCCCGTGGTAACAGTTCTCTGGTCCTCCCCCACTACAATAGTTCTATAGGCAAGAAACATCATTATGGGAGTTTTTAGAGAACTAAGATTGGTTAGCCAAGATTTGGGGCTCTCTTTACCCTTTGATGGTTCGACTGTTGGAGTCAGACATGAAGGACTAGCCGCAACTTTTTGGGTATCCAGGGACACTCTACTATGGATAGCCTCATTAAGATCATGGGAAGTATCCACAAGAGTGGAGTAGTTGGAATCAATCCCCACCGAGATAATCTGCACCGATGAATCCCCTTCCAGACACATCTGATGGCAGATCGAGCATCTTTTCACCGCCGGGGCTGGAACATATGTCATAGCCATTGTGGCCACAGAAGGGACATGAATAGAAGATGTAACCATCCCGGTCACCACCCGGGGAGGAATAGATGGAACAAAGGTCATAGTAAATATTGGTTGAATGATTTTAAAAGTCATTTGGACCCATCGAATTGGTCTTTTTAGCACCCTTTCAGGGTAATATCCCACCCACAGTTGAGTATATTCCATTGATTAAAAAGTGGATCACGTCGTATTAGGGATGATAACTTCCATAGAAGCACCTTATCGAATCATCATAAGCCATGACTAGTGAAGAATTATGGTATGAGGTTCTCTTCTTGACTGAATGGCATGAATAAGTGAAATTTGTTGAAGGAACCAAAATTTTCTAGTGAACTGGTAAGGGTGGTATGGCACACAAATGCCCACTCGATCTATGCGATCAGTGATCATCTCATACTGAAGCATGATAAATTATGAGTGATCCTCTAAATAATGACCCATTTCACCCCTTAATAACCAATTAGGGGTATAGTGCGGTGAAAATGAGAATTGAGAAGCATCATTTAACATCCTGACTGCATCACTAATGCATAATGTCATATGACGAATAATGGTGATATTAATAAGGGATGGTTGAAAGTCGGAGGGAGGAACCCTTGCAGTGTGTCTATATTCATATCAAGGGAAATGTTATTCTATCCACCCATAATGGAATTGAAATGGTATGATAAGATAATCCGGAGGCTTAACTTCTGGTATCTACCTCAACAACTCATAAAGTCATACAAGAGTAGGAATGGACATATTAATTAGATGGCGCTCTGCCAGCACAACCTCCATCATCAGAGCCCATACCCTGATCATGGTATATTCATCATGAGATGGGAAGATCCATCCACTGAAAAACATGGAAAAAAACCACTTAATCTAAGCACAAGGGGCACTTCTGGTCAAAGATCATATCCTTAGGTAATATATAATCCTGCTTCGGGGGTGGCGTAATATGACTCTAGTATTTGTCGAGACTGATGGGTTGGGTGAGTTTGACTGCAGTGGACTCTCATATTGGGACCATTCAACTACAGAAATGACCATATCCAATCATTAATTGGGATAAGATATCGACACTGGAGGGGGTGATCAAGTAATCCCTCTTCCATACCTAGTAGGCTCCTCGACAATTGGGACACATCATTGGTGTCACCCCATGTAGCAGCTTCTAGAAGAAATTATACATACATATTTCCATGGATGGGGAGGCCTCCGAGTTTGTGGACGTCCCATAAGATGATTCCCACCTCCCCATGAATCAAAAGGATGGTGTTCGTTCTTGAACACCAGAGGCTCAATAGCACATGATGGATTTCTCTTGGAGAGAAAGGTGCGAACTAGGAGGCCCAAGATGCCTGATATAAGTTCACCGCCTCCAACTGATCAAGGGACTCTAAAATATTCTGGTGTAACTAGAATGACCATGCCAATTCATTGTAAAATCACTCTTTGGCTCGTAGGCCTCATTTGGTTATCCACCAACTATTAGGGTTTTCTTCGAAAAGTCTGATAATGGATGCGTACTGCTAAGAGAATTACCTCAAGGTAGTGTTGTGACACCAGTAATTCGCTGAGTCGACACTGATCCTTCTAATATGAACACATTTTCCAAAATTAAAGTAACTATGATTCCTAAGGCTGAGAAAATATTTTACCAATCATGAAATTTTGGTGTTTCTAGGATAATGAAAGGGGTATTAGGGTCAGAAAATGTCAAAGGAACATCATCAGGAAGACCAAAGACAAAAAAATAGAAATTGTACAGTCAATTGGTAAGGTGTGAGCTCTAACATTAAGAGATATTTTAAGAATCTATCATGAGGAACAATATAGGATCGAAGATGGCCTTCACTGTCCACAACCATGGTTACCCTCATCTTGGTCGATTTCATCAAAATCTGTGGAATAGATATTGTTGCCTACAAAAAAAGACCCTTAAACCCACAGAAATTAAGTCTAATGATAATTGTTGGATAATGGTCAGAATAAATGGGAAATTGAGATAAAAGAGGTTATGTATGGGGCTTCGTGTACAACACCCAGAAACGGAACAAAGAAGCTATTTACCACATACTACATGGAACACAAAAGCCATTTCATGCATACTATAATGTTACATAGAAGCTATATACCATATACAGACATGGTATGAAAAAGTCCCATGTGGGGCTGGCCCATGGAACGTCGTCCAGAAAATAGAAGGGTCGTGGAATGGAAAAAACCATGTGAACCATTGCCTCACTATGCTGATATTCAAATAATTCTGATTAAGAGTTTATGTTCAGATTATTAAGGTTTAATGTTCAGTTCTCCCATTTATGATCGGTGTGTGGTATATTAAAATCTCATACCATTTTACTATACGGTGGTCCAGACATTAGTTCTAAATTCCACAATGCATTTCACGAAACCCAAAAATTCAGTTCACGTGGAGAAGTAATTGCGAAGAGTTCATTTCATGGAATATACAAGATGGTGCATGATCATAGATTTTTTGAAGGAGGATGTTTTTGGATGCAGAGAAATCCAAGGGAGATTCGAGAGAACTCTTCGCCACGAGAAACTGTAAAAGAAAAACAACTTTGGATGCTATAAATAGGTGTGGTACCCTTCTGTTAGATGTATTTTTTCTATCGAATACAAATTCAGTTCAAGACCACATATACATTAGAATAGTATTCTCTACATTCCAAATGGACCCCATTCTGATGGGGGTATTTTTAGTATCCTGAAAACATTTTAATGGAATGTAAATACTTCCACATGAACTTTGTAGAAAGAATCAAGAATTCCCATAGGACCCATAAAGTGAATGGATGAAAATTGATTTGAAAAAATCAGAAGAAACATGAAGAATTTTAATTTCTCAAGAGTTTTATGTGACCCACGTACCATCACTGAGAAGGGTTCATAAAACACATTAATCGCAAACCACCGGTAGGTGGAATTACCTGTGAGGCACTGACCCACATAACGATTGCCAGTGAACACAGGAAGCCACAGAAAAAATCATTAGAGGAATAAATAGCATGGATACCATCCATATAAAATCCTGAAAACTTGAGACTTTGTGAACAAAGAAAATTGGTGGGGTTCTGCAAACCATGACTTGCGAACCACAGCCTCAGTAAACCCCAGTTTTCCGAGTTTTCCATGGTTTGAAATATTTCTTCATGTGCTTCCACAAATGATGCTTCATGCCCATAGATTTAATTTTCCTAGTGATCTATAAAATGGGAATAGAAGGAATTGAAAAGGGATGGATGAAGAAAGCACGGAGGAGTCCCTTGAGATTTGAAGAAAGAATTCGAAGAGGATTTCAGCTTTAGTTTCGAATCCTTGATGAAGTTAAAACTGCGAATGACATTTTCGTAGGTATAACCATCCATGAACCATAGATGAAGAAACATAATAATAATAAGTAATTTGTGAACCTAATTAGTGTCATCAGTAATGATAATTTCTCCACAGATGAACTCCATGCGAACGATAGGTTCCAAGACCCTCCTTCGGCAAGGCGCTCCGCATAGTGCATCACTATGTGGATCGAACCTCACGCCACATACTGAAATAGTACATGGAGGGAACCAAAGCAGTGTGGCGAACCACATCCAATATCCCGTAGTACTTTGGTACATGGTGGACCATACCCAAGCTCACTTACTACTTCGGTACATGGAAAACCCCTCTACCCACATACCACTAAAGAATGTAGAGCTCCCCCCATCTCGCATGAGAAAACAGTACTCGAAATGGGGAATCTTCGAGTGTCCTTCCATCTAGCTCCAATATTTCCCATCCCTTACCATCCAGTCCTCCATAGATCCTCCGCAAAACAATCACCCGACATCAAGCCAAATCCTCCTCTAATTACATTGGGACTGTATGATCAGATTATCGGGTGCAATAACATGCCCCTTTTTTTCCACATACAGATTTTAATTGGAGTCACAAAAGATTTCCCCACACTAGATTGGACTCTTGGGTTTTATTTAAGTCTACATTACCATGGTAAACCGGAGTCTAAACATTGGATGCTGATGTGAACCTCACCGTTCTAGGGATTAAGGGTGACCACTTTCTTTTCCATTCAAAAATGAACAGTGATCGATCGAAGGAATCGTGTTCGCTCATCCTTTTGACTAGAGGCAACATTCCTCTCATTTCCCAGAGTGCATTTTGGGAAACTCCCACTTAGGTAAGTCCCTAATATTCTATGATTCAAGCTAACTAACTTCCAATGTCATCCCAAATTGATAGGTTCATCACTCCACTCCCTCGCCCACCATCACCTCATCTTCTTCCGACATAGGCCCTCCCTCTCCCATCAGTGGGAGAGAAGGTGTGTGGTTAATTGAATATTTAACATCATCTTATTTCTCACACCAAGTATGACTCATGTGGTCTTAGAGAATTATGATGATTACAACATCTACACTACCAACCTATCTTAAAGTACAAGAACACTGATTCCTTGTCAAACTAGGATACATAGGAGGCCTTCATTAAGGTCCGATCTCAAAAGGGGTAACCTTCCAAAAGGGTATACCCAATTATGTCCCCTCAAATGGTAAAATTCCACCTGTATGTACCAACACATCTTGAACTATGAGAAAATTGATTCCTGGTCAAACCAAGATACATTGGATTCTTTCATTAATTCTCGGGCTCAAAAGTGGGCCCTTCCGAAACGGTACACCCCAATTATGCCCCCAACAAATGGGACTCCTCCCGAGACCAAGCCCCAATCCAACCGAACTACATGGGATCAGATTCCACTCCCAAGGATATGTAGGAAGACCATATTATGGGCTCTATACCAACATCAAATCACCTTCTATCCCTCCAGGATGACAATAAAATCTAGAGAATCCTATTCATGGATTAAGTCAACATTTCTTCTATAGCATCAAATTTTTTTATATCCATGATGACCCTGCAAACCAAGGGTAGACCATGGAAACACTCTTCAGGAATGAACCAAGGATTCCCAAATATATAAACATATCTAAAATCTACAAGAGAGTCCTAGAATAGGCAAAAATTTCCCCTAAAAGTGTGTGATGAGACCGACCTCCCATCCTCTTGACCAATGGATTCCTTAAGTGTCGTTGTCCAAATTTTCATCCAATGAGAAACTGCATTTGGAAAGAAAGTCAGTGAATCATGGAATACCAGGTCCATTGGGTGTTTCTCTATACACAAATAAACCCTTTGGAGACCATGCAAGGAAGTTATACCCTGAGATAACAAAATTTACAAATACTTAATAGCATGCAATCGCCCACTGAGACCATTTGACTATGTAACCTTCGTCGTAATGTAGAAGGTAAAAATTTCTTAGTCCCTATATGGTCAATAAAATTCCCCGTTAAGGGTAACAACGTGGATCAGGTCAAAACAATGAAGGTGACTTGACAGTCTCTATGATAACAGATGAATTCGCTTCCCCCATTGGACCATTCTTTGTATTTTTTCCAAACCTGTAAACGTGCCACATCAAAGGCAATGACTATGGATTAAAAATGATTAATTGAAAATGTGATAAATTATTAATTATGAGTTTTAGTTACTTATTTATAAAATTACATATAGTTTTTATTTAATATATTTGATTTAGACATCATTTGAGGTGTTTTGTTGAGTTGTTATCACACCCTACTCAGGATACCTAATTGGTTCCCAAATAGACATCATGTTTTCTCAACAGGTTAAGGGTATAGGCTGTGAGATATATAGTTGATTTGGGATGAATTTTAGATGAGGGAACTAGATACAGTTCAGGGACCACTTGGGAGTTGTTGGTGTCTTTTTTTAGGTTTTAATTTTTCACACTTGGCACATACTTTAGCATGGAATTTTTTCTTCTTTAGTTGGATATTGTATTTCTTGCATTGTTTATCATAAGATACTAATATTTTTTAGGGTTATATATTCTTCTGCTATTTTTTATTTTTTCACACTGGTGTACTACTTTTATATAAGAGGGTATAGTATACCTATGATCAACTTATCATACTCTCACTACTAGTCGGCAGCCTCTTGCATATGGGGAGGCGTTCTTGAGGTCATGTAATTGAATAGATCGAGGTACTGGTATGTGGTACCTGGGATGGGATGTTACATATATGATGCATGAACACACTGAACACTTTCTAAAACTCTACTCAAACCTCGTGCATGTACTATATACCATAAATCATCATCTCTATATAAAATATATAACCTTCACATAGATCGTGCATACCAAATGGATGAGAGACTTTCTTATGCACAAAACAATCTATCATAGTTCAAAGCATTCACATGATAAAAATAATACCTGAGTTAATTGTGTTCATTTCAAAAGATATGATGAAACTACAAGGAACTATCTTAAATGATTCATAGAAACATTTCTCTTTGTGACAATATTCAAGTGTGAAAAGGGCATGTCGAACACTAAGAGAATACTTCTTCATCTCCATCATATAAAATAATATTTGGTATTTTTCCCTACTTCATGTGTTATCCATTTTCATCGAAAAATAAAATTAAATGACATAACTAGTTTACAGAAATATCATGCGAACTCGAATGTGGATGAATCAGTAAAAACACATGGAACCATCATCAAAAATAATGAACACATGATTGGATCTATTTCTCTCTCAAAACATTTTCTGTCTCAATGGGAGATAATATCTCAGATGAGAGATAATCTACATCTTGAAAATGATCATGATGAGTATATTAATTGGAAACATTAACCAACTCAGGGCCAAAGATCTTCACAAATAGCTATTCAATTCCATCATCTCATTTGTACTCTACCTCAAATCACAAGCCATCACTATCACCATAAAATATCTCAATTTCTTCACATTGTATATTAGAAGATTGATCATTGATTTATGATGGAAACAATGTTTCATCTATTTTTGATGAATTTTAGATCATCCTCAAAAGTTGTTTGAATGTATCATCCCATCCCTTTTTTGACATAGAAATGGAGTTCCTCGGTGAACAGAATCTCTTGGAGGCTAATTGGGGAAGACAATATGGATGAAGAGTGATTGAAAATGTTATCGCTAGCCCAATAAAAATAAGTGAATAATAAGATCAATCAGATCAAATGGTCTTATTTCTTTTGAGAAACAATTACCTACTAAAAATTTTTCCCACATCAAAATGTTCATGGTTTGATTCTCCCTTTATAATACAAGTTGTTTCAACCACTTAAAAAAATGGTTACCAGGAGATCTTGAAATGAAGCTCCACCACCCCATGTAGGTGCTCCTCCATCATCGTGTTGGACCACATGGTTTCACCACACCACCTCTACAATCATGCAGTCAAATCCCAATGTCATCCTTATTGCATGCTCACTTGGCCAATTCTAGATCTCGTAATTGTAGTCGACCCTTTGGGGTCCCAATTATGGTTAAGGTTGAGCTGCATGGACTTTGTCAGTAGTTTGGCTTATATTTTTTGATAATACAAATTGTATACTTACAAAATTTCTATGAAATAAAATGAAATACAAATATAAGTCCAAAACTCACAAAAACTATTCATCCATACATCATGAATAAAAATTTTATTTTTTCAGGAAAAATTTGACTCTTTACTTGCTCAGGAAATAACATCTTCATATTCATGGAATCTTTCAAACTATTAATAAATGTAGTAAACAATCTATGCTCCATCGACGCATGTCATTGGAACTTACCAAATAGTTCTGCAATGGTCACATTAAATTTCTTCTTTATCTAAAGAAATGCTTCCAATAAAAACACATTTCCCCACTTTTAGATAATCCCCAAGAACAAATAAATGAATTAGTATAAAATTGTAACATTAACATCTATGCATTCAAACACATAAACAACAATTACAATAGAATTATTACTTTAATCAGATTTCATTCTTCAATCTCCTCCTTTAGATTTTTTGTCAGCAACTATTTCACTAATAAGGTAATTGTTTTCTTCTCCCCCTTACATGACAATAAATTTAAAGATATAGGTGGGGAATGTTTATCACCTCATTTCTATTCTTTCTGAAAACATTATTATCTCAACTATATGAATATTCCATTATCACTAAAGAGACAAAAAAATCTATCATAGTTTTATTATAAAATAACCTTTAGTTATTCATCTCTAAGTCAATATGGACTAACCCATTGTATAAAAAAATATAGATAAAACAATGATTGTCTATGATTTCAAAAAAAATCCATGTCTGTGAAATCATGCTTAAAATATATCAATTATTTTTAAAGGGATTAAAAAATATATTTATCAATTAAATATTAAATCCATCGCATAATTCAAAAAAATAAAGCTCCGGTGTAAAGAATAAAACCCCACCTATGATTTATTTTTTCAACCACACCCTCCCCCCACTGTTAATTGTTAAGATATTACAATTAAGAATAATGGATGATTTTTTTCACATGAGCCTCAGCCCAGTTGGTGAGGACTCCATAAGTGCATCCACAAGACCTAGGATCAAATCCAGGAGGAGGCTAATTTCCAGGTACCATAGAAGGTACTTTAGTAGGAAATGTATTGGGTACTGTAGTAGGCACTATTTGGAAATTTTTCAGTCAAGAATATTCCCATGTTGGGGGATTTGGGCCAGCGATTTTGTGATCATGACCTTTAAGTCCTTCGGGCTACCTAGGCCTTCGGGTCAGTAAGGCCTTAGATCCACCTCAAGGCCTTCAAGACACCTTACGTGAAGATGCAAACCAGACAACCTACAAGGACTAAACTTCAAAAAGGATTAGCAAGGAGCTTTCACTATAGCATAATCTAAATGGATTGCAAGAATGAGAGGGAATGGAACCTGCCCATGGGATATGCTTGTGCATGCATGAGAAAGCCTATCCGAACATCCATGCGAAGGTGGAGAGCTGATTTCATGATGAAGATGCTGGGGAGGAGCAGTTCCAAGTAGTTAGTCTAGGTTGTATGTAATGTGTGAAACCTACAGGCATTGAATTCTTATAAGGCATATGGGCCATGTAATAATTATTCATATGGGCTTTGTAAGGGTTACACCTCACCCCTTGAAAGGTGGATTATCAAAATAAATAAAAAATGAAGGCCTTCGGGCCATTGGAGGAGGGAACATTGTTTGATTTGAATACCATGAAATTTATTTTTAAATCTTTCCAAAATTTTCATTTTCATTATAAATATTGACCCACTTTAGGGATTCTCATTTTTATTCCATTTCATGATAGTCAATATACTCCATGATGAAAAATATCATCAAGCAATCCTAAAGTGACAACCTCAAACATCTCCTTCAATTCAATATATTGTTAGTTAAAAATACATAAAAATTAGGGGAAAAGGAGGGGCATCGTGGTTTCTAAAAAATAAATTTTAGACTAATAGTTTCCACTCAATCTATGTATTTTATATTCATCCAATCTCGTCATCGGATGATTTATTTGAAAACATCTTTTTGTTTTGACTCTGATTGATTTTACTTCAATTTTTCTTCCCTTTTGTCTTCTTGGTGTTGAAAAACCTTTTTAACCTCAATTTATGAGACCACATTTTTTCTGTTTGATTTGGAAAGTCTTTCATCATCCTCTAGTTTTTTATAGATTTTCCACTAATTTAGGAAAAAAATATGAAACCTTTCATGATATTCTCAATATTCAAAAAATTTCCCCTCTGACAATAATTGTTTTGAATAAAATGTTCATCGATCATTCTATGTATTTGATTTTTATTTAATTTATCATCATGGACTAACTATCCTAGAAGGGATTTCATGCAAATTGAATCCCAATGATCTTGTTGGTGACATTATTTTAAAACAACCTTTTAAAAAACTGGATTATTCTGAGTAGAAATACTTGTTGATTTCTCAGTGAAAAACTTCATCATTCTAAGAATGTTCCTTCTTCTCATAGAACTGTGTCTTTTCGTTTAATAATTTATTTCCATTTATATATGTCATTTATGAGGGACATACATATTATTCCAACAATCACAAGATTTGTGCCCTAATTTACTATAACAACACTAGTAACATTCGAAACTTTATCTTCTATAATCCTACAATTATTTAGGATGATAAACTACTTGTTGTCTGCATACACCCCTGTAATTATTTTTCCTCAATAAAGGAGAAAATTATTTTCCCAACATACTTAAGTACTCACTATCATCATCAGTCCATATTAATCTATATTTTGTGTCAAAACCAACACTACTAGATGAAACATATTTATTTTCACTAAAAAATTTGGAAATAATTTGTAACTTCTTCTTCAAACTAGTCATTACTATAGATTTGAATGATTCAGCTTGAACATCAAATACATTATCGAAGTCTTCTTTCATAATTTCTATAGTGTTTTCTTATTTTAGATGCCTAAAATGTGTATCACCCATTTATTCTTCTTTTTCAATATCTTCTTCATTAATATATTTCAACGTCTTCTCCAGTTTTGAAATTATCAAATTTGACATTTTTCTCATCAATAAGATCATTCTAATTATTTTTTTAATTTTTTTTCTCTTTCTCTAGTAGTTTCATACGTTTCTTGAGTAGAGTGTTTGGATCAAGACATGCTAAATTTTCATATATCAACACACACTCATGATAGAAATCTTTTCTATATAATCACTTCTTGATGAATTAACTTTTCATCTAACTTATTCTATGAAGAATTTATAATATTTGGTTTTACCATTACTATTTAATTCTTTTCATGCTATATAGTCTTTATATGCACTCTTAATCGTCCGATTTTTCTTGTACTTCCTCCCAAAAAATATCTCCTTTCCACTCTCACCCTATATAGCTATTTTTATTCCTCCATTAATGTAGTCTTCATCTTCATCAACATTTTTGGAATGATTGTAATGTTTCGTCATTAAATCAATTGAAAAATGTAAAATTTGAGAAAAATTAAATCAATTTAATTGAAGATGCCTTTAATTTATTTTCTTCCTATTCGGAAATTTTAAGAAATAAAGTCCATGAACATCTTATAATCAGTATCATTAACATCATCCTTATCATAATATGATACCGATTTATCATTCATTCCATTGAATTGATATTTTTCAAATTTTGGAAATCCATCTACTCCTTTGCATTATTTTTGAAAAAAGAATATTTTATCTTCCCATAATTAAGAAGTGTTTAGGTAATTTATCAAGAGATAAGTCTCCAGCTTATTCTAAGGCAGAAATATTTTTATCAAATAAGTAAATAAAATTACAAATCAATTTTTTACAATAAATGAATCTTACAAAGCATCTTCAAATCCCTCTGAGAGGACATACAATATCATTCACCTTGGTAAATTATTCATCTACAATATCATCATCATACAGTAAAATATATTCTATAATTGATGTGTAGATTTGAATTTTGGCTTCCTTGATCATCACATTACCTTCATACATATTCATATGTTTATCCGACATCACCATAGCTTTTTTTAATCCCATTACATCAGTGAAAACCATATTTGATAAGGATGAAAAAATAACATTTTTAGATTTCTCAAATACTTCGATATTTCACTTATTATTATGTTAAATGGGAGAATCTACTCCTCATATAATAAATCATACAATTATAGCATCACTAACATCAAGAACTTGTGAAAGAATATATTGAAGAATTTGATTCTTCCATCAATAATAGTTCTTTCCATCGAATAAGAAAACTCAAATATTTTTGATTGAATTGAAAAACACCATAATTATATTTGTTATAAAGAATGGATCATTTCAGGGGGAACCTCATGCTCTGATACCACTTGAATATTCTGGGTTCAAATATATCATTAAGAAGGGGAGGGGTGAATTTGTGAAGTACTTTAACAATTTATTCTTTAGAAATCAACCTCTGAGATTGGTTATGATCTTGATCCCCCAATCTTTAGAGTCTCACTTCTCCCAAGAACATAAAAAACATTGAAAAATAACACACATATATTTAAAATGTTCACCCATGATGTTGGTGATTATGTTCTTATTATGTTCCATATATTCAAAGACACAGAATCTTTAGTAGTAATAAGCAATGCGATTACGCATAAAAAATCAACAAAAATTTCTAATAGACAAATTGTCGTAATTCCTGATCACAACTTATTACTGTGTACTTTATCCTGATAGGATATTTAGACAAGAATCCCAACAGTTTCCTTTATACTGACTCCCACCAATTGATCTATCACTTGAAAATATCCCAATATTTATGCTAGAATACCACCTGTTATTCAATGAATACCTCTTGTAAACAGGCCTTCAACTTCCGTTGAATTCTTAGGTAATGACGAATTGGACTTGTTCTACTGCAAGTCCACTTAGTATAACGTTCAAATTAACTATCTCACTTGCGCAAAAAATATACAAATCAGTTATTTTCATCCATTCATATTCTCACAAGCATTTTTATTCTAAACAAATACCATGGAAATTATTCCCACAATGATGTATAAACAACATTCACTACCCATAAATATTCCAAGAAAACACATTTTTTTCTCAATTTCTAAAAATAAAAAATTACGAAAGCACTCACATTCTGCATCACTCTATTATTTCCATAGGACAAACTTAAATACTCTCTCTTATACTCATGTTTGTAAGAACATATCCACATGCACTATACTTTTCTTTTGTCTTGTGTGTGCTACACATTCAGACACAATATGCAGACACTGCCCTCAATACTTCCTATTCACTATTATATGATGCACACATAAACTAAACACTTTCTAACCTATGTGTAAACCCTATGCATTTAATACATACAATCCACCAGCTTATCTACCTGGAATATGCAGCCTCCACCTAGATCACACAAACTAAATGGATGTGTATAATTCTTATGTTAAAAATAGTCCATCATAGTTCAAATCATTCATGTGGAAAAATAATACATATGTTCCCTGGGATCATTGTGAAATATATTGAGACACTACATAGCACTATCTCGATTGATTTTTAGAAACATGTTTCCTCATGAAATTATTTGAGTTTGCAAAGCACAACTAGAACACTCGTAGAATAATTCTTCTTCTCCATGAAATAAAAAAATATGTGGTGTTTCTGTCTTCAATTTGTTCTCACCTTATTCTTCACAAAACAGGTTTAAATCACATAACTGGTTTTTTGAAACATCATGAAAACTCAAATACAGATGAATTATTTTAAACAAAAGGAACGTTCTTCGCAAATAATGAATGCATGATCGTCTCTGTTTATCTATCAAAATCATGCTCATATTGATGTGAGAGAACTTATCATATAAGAGATAAGATAAATCATATAAATACTATATATAACGATATTTATAATTATCCCTCCCTGACTCGGTTTCTCTAAACATCATAGATATTTGTTTGATTTTATGAGCTCATTCATTCACTGATTGACATCAAAAAAAAATTTATCACTGGAAAATATCTTATTTTATTCACACTATATATCAGCCATTTAATCTTCATTTTATGATGAAAAATATTTAACTCATTTATTTCAATTTTGGATCATCATAATCCTCAAAGGATGATTGGAGGTATCATCCCAAGCTTCTGTCAATGTAGAAATGGATGACCCCGGTAAAAAAAGCTCTTAGTGTCTTACTGACGAAGAAGATGCGGTTGAACAGTAGTTGAGTATGATCTCGCTGGACCGATTTAACATCATGAATAAGAAGATTGAGTAGAAAAATGGTCATGGTTCTTTTGAACTACTGTAACCCGCTAAAAAATGATCCCACATCAAAATGATTAGGGATTGGTGCTCCCTTTTTATTACAAGCTGTGTCAACCACTTACTAGAAATTGTTACCAAGAGATCCCAAAATAATGATGCAATTCCCCATGTCAGTGCTCCTCTATCCCCATGTGGCCCCATAGGGTGGAGCCACACTACCTCTACACTCGTTCGGATTCCCTCCTCTTCCTATCGTCCTGCCTACTAGCTTTCCCAATGCTAGCTCCGCCAACTGTGTTCTACCTTTTGGGGTCCCATATGTTTTGAAGGTTGAGATTATTGAACTTGTTCAATTGGTTGGGTCAAATATTATGATAGATACGTTATGTATAATTAAAAAAAATTATGAAAAAAATGATATCGAAATACCAATACAAACCTCACAAAAAATCATTATTCATACTTCATGAATTAACATTTTCTTATTTCATGAAAAATCTAACTCCTTATTACTTCATGCAACATAAAATTCATATTACATTGCATCCTTAAAAATAACAAGAAATATTGTAGAAAATGTTTCCTTCTTTGAAACATGTCATCGGAACGTACCGAACAGTTTTGATGTCATTTCCATTAAATGATAATTTATCTTAAGCAAGTCTTCCTGTCAAAACATAATTTCCCACTCGTATATAATTCACAACAACAAATATATGAACCACAATAACAATATAACATTAACTTATAAGCATTAAAATACATTTAAAACTATTAAAATTGAATTATTACATTAATTATATTAGGTTCTTCCCGTATGAATTGTATACTTCCATTTCTCTATTATTAAGATGATATTTTTCAATCCTTTTTCAATGTCATATTTTCAACAAATTTAATTTCAAATATCAAACACTTGATTTCCAAGTTCATGTTGAAATTGTGAGGAAATATTTATTTATGGTGAGGATAATTTAACACTTCAAATTTATAAAACATTAATATTGAGTATGAAATTGTATTTTATATGAAACATTATTATTAAACAACCAATGAAATATATTTCTTTAAAATTAATCTCTTTAAAATATTATGGAACATGCAACAAAAAGTCAAAGTGAACAATAATATTGTATACCTTTATAACCTAGACATTAAATTTATGGGTATGAATAGTACCAACTATAATATAAATATTATGGTTATCTATTAATTTTTTATAAAATAATAACCCTTTCAACAAAAATGAATTGTTCTTTTTAAAACTATATTTTTCTAAAGATGCTTTACTCATAATTTTCAAAATTAATTAAAAATTAATTGGTACCAATTTTAGAAAAATTAGTTGATAAAAATAACATCAATTTTTAAATAATAATATCAAAATTATATTAGGGTTTTATTTTTGGATTTTTTAAAATGTTACATTTTTTTGATGAATAGTGAAATGTACTGAATTTTAATAAAATATGCATTTTTCTTTAAATTGCTTATAATTTTAAATTATATTTTACGTTTTTTAAAAGTAATATTAGTTCAAATATATATAAATCAATAAAATTTAGGTATTTGGAATCATTTTCCTACTAAATTTTTGTATAAAAATTTTCAATGAAAAAACATTTTCTCTTTAAAAACAAGCATTCATATCTCTTCTATATGATTAATTTTAAATTATATTTTTACACTTATCTAATATTAATTATGAAAATTTGATTCCATATTTTGAATAAGAATAATTTAAAATTTATAGTAAGTTAAAATTATTTTTTTCCAAAATCAATTTTGAATAATGAAAAAATTAATTACCATGGTTAATGTAAAAATAGTTCCTACAGTGAGGTTGAACGATGAATATAAATGTTAAAAATGACCTAATAACTTGTAAAAATCCTATTTTATAGATATATTTCCACCATATCTTTACTGAGATCAAATAGGGGTTCATTTGTATTATATTTCTTGTGAATTAATTTATCATTTTTTATTCTTTTGACAAATTTCCATGTCATTTCTAAAAGGTTCCCTTTCTCCACATAAAAAAGGGTGTCCATCCCCTCACATATACAGACATCTAAATAAAAATTCCTCAGACATAACCTAATAAATTCTCTCCCCAAAATCTGAATTCACATTACATATCTTCTTGTGGTCCAAAAAGACTATCTCTATGGTCCATAAGAGGCAATTCAAAGTCCCTCTCCCTAAAATAAGGTTTTATCTTAATAAAGATGTTTCATTTTCATTCTAAATCATCCATATTCAAAAATATATTAACAATTAAAATATAAAAAAAATATTATATTGTATATATATTGATATTTTGTTATGATTATTTCATAATTATTATCCATCTTCACTTCTATCAAAAATGAAACGTAATCATCGATAATGTATACAATAGACTACTGTATTACGAACTAATGTAGAGCATTTTCCAAGACCACCATTCAAGGATATATACAATTAATGATTTACCAATATTATATGATATTATTATTCTTTTATAATTTAAATATGAAATGTAATTTTTTTTGTTCCATTCCATTTATAATACGAATGTGCTACTCGTGTGTACGACAGACTACCACCTCGTGAAGCGATGTGAATCGTTTTCCAATTATTATTCAAATGGAATGTAATAATGGAAATATTAATGAATATATTTGATATATATGAGATTTTATTTATTGTTAAAATTTAATATATCACTCACTTCCTTTCCCTTTTTCTCATTAAGGTAATGATATTTCCTCTCATGCATACGTACAACCTACCATCTCTATAAAGCGGTGTGATTCATTTTCAATGATCAAATTTCATAAATGGTCATAATAATTTAAAAAAGAAATAAATATGGTATTTATACCATTACTAGCCTTATATATATCAATAAATTATATCATATGTATAAGAATTAGAACTTTCAATGGAAACATTTCATTAGAAAACATTGAAATTTTAAAACTAAACAATAAAAATAATGAAAAATATAATTAAAGGGTGGAAAAATGTAATTAGAGGATTATATATGATATTATTAATATGAGTATGGTTCTATTATAAATTAATATAATTATCAAAACCATTATATGCGAGGATAATTCATGGTCATCCAAAAATATGTGTGGTGTAAGGGATTATGTCTCAATTTCATTTCATTGAGTCGCCTTTGAATATTATGAAATAATTTCACTTATATAATTCATAAACATCAAAAAAAATTAATATCATGAATAATTAACCATTCATGGAATTTTATGTTTCAACTTGAATAATTTCATCCAATTTTGTTTTACTAAAAAGTTTCCATGTGGTAAGGTATTCCATCTCAATTTCATTTCATTATGACATATTGTAATGTTATGGATCTAATTACTTCTATATGGTGTCAATAATTCCAATTTGACATGTAATATAATGAAAAGTTTATTATTCATGGTATTTTATGTATCAATTTTAATAAATGCATCTATGGGTACTAGAAGTTAATGTTACCAAGTGGTTAAGAATTTCATATCTCAATTTATATTCATTTGGTTTTAGCAATCTATTATTGCATTTTATACTATAATGTTATATGTGTAATGAATTTTGACAATATATTGTTTTATTTAAACTTTTTCTATGGATTTACATTTCATACATAAAATCGATTCATTTATTAATCCTCACATCAATGTTATGACCTTTGTAAGGGTTTATTTCACAATTTCATTTTAATTGGGATTGCCTATACGAAAATTTCCATTGATGGAAATTATTTCATCATTGGATAGATAACCATTTAATTTTAATATCATATGGTTATTCATGAACCTTTTCAATTAATTTTACCACTTTTTCACAATTTTGTAAAATAAAATAATTGATAAAATGTTTTTAACAAAATCCCAAATAATTTCTAGCATCCGTTGTAAATTTGTACCCTATAAAAACATTTTAAAAAAAACAATGTTTTAAAATTTTTCAAATAATATATTACAGTATTTTTTTTAAAAAAAGTAATTTTTTTAAAGGAATCCTCATTACACTTTCAAAACAATGATTCTTTTCTTGTACCAAAATGAGAAAGGAATATTTATTTTAACATCTACCACATATTAAAAAAATTAGTTATCTTGGACACTCAAATGGTTTAGAAATTCTTTTATATGTTTAAAATATTTATTTTAAAGATATATATTTTCAAAATGATTTTTGAATATTTAATTTTAAAAATTTATGTTCAAAAATGTTATTAGAATTTTCCTTAATAATTTCTTAAAGGATATTTTCTATGATATTTCATGTCATTAATGAAAAAACTATTTATTCATTATTTAGAGTGAATATGTTGAATAAATATAATCCATATTCGTCCTCTACATGATTATAGATCTTGTTGACCCAAAAAATATTGAAATTTACATTCTTGATTCAATTTGGTATTCATTAACTTTCCCTTGAATTATTCACTTTCCTATGAAAATTAAAATTCCCCTAAATATCCAAATTTTTTATCATAGATATGTTAATTTCTTAAAATTTATATAGTCTATTCATAGGTATTTTTACAATTAAAGTAAAATTCTTGTCTGGGGAAATATTGACAAATTTTTATTCCTTAACAATTCGAATATTTGATTATATTTCATATTGTTCGTGAATTAAATTGATTATTTGATATATGAGGAGTGATTTTTACATGAAAACATGGGTGTGGATAATTTAATGAAAACCCCATGATGCATCGTTTGGTATCATGAGACAACTATGTATGCTAGGATGATATTAGTTGTAAAAACCCAATGGATTTTTACCCATTAGTTTTAAATCAATATTTGAAAGATATTGATCTTAGATGTGTCATAATTCCTAAGATCATGATGTCCAAAAATTATTAATTTACATACTATAGAATCCATTTATTATTATCCATTATATTTTCATAATGATATTATCTCTAGATGTATTTAATTCTTGGTTTATTCAATAAAATCCATGTGTTTTTAGTTATTTACATTTGCATATTTATTATTCCTTATATAATTATGGTAACTAAGTTACTGATTAAATGAACTGTTTTTCTGTTATTTACCTTACCACATTTATTATTATCTATTAGATTTACAAATTGATGTTATCTATGGATTCAATTCCTACTTAATTAATTGATTACATGACATGTGTGTCCTGTTATTTACCTTTCACTATTTATTATTCTTATTGATTCATGATATTTACACTATACTTAACACGTACTGAGAATTTTATCTCCCCATTATTTTTATCCCCTTCTGAATAATCAATGAAGTTTATTTTGATTGAAATCCAATGATATATTAGAGTGAATAAAGTTATTCTCAAAAACCATTTTGATTTAATTTTTGCATTCAAAAGTAATGTAAGACTCAAGTACGTATCTAGTTTACAAATACTACTAAACTATTTCGTCCCTCAAGATGATATTCATTTTATCCTATTCTAATGCAATTTATGATAAACTAAATCTTAGATAATTAGGTAAAGGTCACTATACATTACATGATTATTATATATATTATATATAAATATTTTATGTTGTTATATGTGTGTCTTTTCCCACACTAATAAAAGGGAACCCCCCTGTTATTCTTTACTCCCAAAGTGTGAGCCCTTGAGATCAGAAAAGACATACCCAAATTCTTTCATATATTCCTGACCTTATTCTTGCATATTTATTTCATCCTCTATGACCATTATAATGATTTATAAGTTGTAATCCAATTTTTGTCTCTGAAAGAATAGATAACCAGGTTACCATCCTATTTTAAATATTATTTATTCTTCTTCTTCCTCAATGTATATTGTATTTACAATAACCTAATTAAAACAATGTAGAAATATACTGAGTTGTTTTTATGAATATTTTACAACCATTTATAGCTTATTTGACATCCAATGGAAAATTAAATTGTCACTCAGTTGTACATGCGGACTACCACCCCTGTTATATGACATATTTTATTTTTCATTCCCACAATTAATGGATGGTTATAAATTTGAATTTAATGTATAAAAATGATAACAATTTCTTGATAAATATTTTTTATATGATGTATCCATAAACCCATTAACATGGTAAATCTATCGAATATTTTTTGGGATTATGATCTGAATGTCCTTAAAATGTCTAATATCAATTAAATGATTATATAAGTAAATTAAAAATGGTAATAAATGATATAAAAATGATAATGATATTGGAATTAACATTAATTTTTTAAATTAATAAAACAACTAATATAATTTCTTTATTCGGGAGATATAGAATGCATGATGTTCAAAAT
This sequence comes from Viscum album, assembly GCA_963277665.1. Classification (NCBI taxonomy): domain Eukaryota; kingdom Viridiplantae; phylum Streptophyta; class Magnoliopsida; order Santalales; family Viscaceae; genus Viscum; species Viscum album. Next base: position 281,781,053 of record OY728127.1, read on the forward strand.
TATTAAATGTACGGTATTTATTGCCTTAAATTCATTATTTGAGACTCTGGAAATTTTCACCACATGTGTTTTGTGTATAATTAAATATTTATGTATTTAAAAAATAATTTAAATAAATTTATGTGGTTTATAAATCCTTTGCATGTTCCCTCCTTCAATGTTCTTTTGATACAAAAGTTATTAAATTCATACATGGTATTTCTTTAAAGACTTGTTTTAATGTACTCATTTAAACCTTTCATACTCTATATCCACATTCTTAAATGTTTCAATGTATATTCATATTTTTTCTTCAACGTTTTTTAATTTAATTTTCAACTAATTTTAAATATAATAACAAATTTTTAAAAAGGAATGTTTCTAATTTATGACCATAAGGGTCACTTTTTGGGTTTTTTTACAAAGGAACAAAATAATGTTTTTTAAAATATATAGAATGAATTGATTTAACGTACATCATTACCTTTATTTATAACATGGAATCCAATAAAACATGTCATATTTTTCAAATTTAAATTTAATTTCCAACAATTTTTTGAAATTTTAAATTTTAAATAGTTCTGTAAGAAATGGATATTTAAAGGTATTTTTATTGGAAAATGGGCAGTGGTTTACTTATGAGGTCAAATGAGTTTTAAAGGGGTTTATGATGTAAAATTTAAAGACTAAGAAAATATTCATGAAATGGTAATTTATTATTATATATGATGATGGGTGAGCTGGATATAACTCATGACACTGGATGAGACCGATATAGCTCTCAAATGATTTGGGTAATAAATAGTATTTTTGAAAAAATGAGAGATATAACCTAGTAGGTTACTTATATGAAATTAACTAGTATTCAGTTATTATGAATTACCATCAGAATGAGTGAAAGTTGGTTATAAATACAATGCTCCAAGACACCTAATTTATGAATTCTAATGGTTTTTATGGAAATCATTTGATTTCACGAGGAATAAAAGTTTATAAAATTTTAATGTTCACTTTTTCAAATATTTATATTCATTAGTTATCAATTTTATCATGATACCTCTGTGAAATTATTATACTTTGTAATGGGTTCAATAGGTTTCTTATAGAAAAAGAATATTTTCTAATGTGAATATGTTTCATTTATCTACTGAAATTTTTATTATGAAAAAGATAAAAATATTTATGGGTTTTCATATTTATCACATGACCAATGAGATTAATATAATTTTATATCCATTAATGTGCATTGTTTTTATCATCCAATGATTTTAAATGGTTTTAATTCGGTGTAAAGATAATTAGAAACAATTTTGATGTCTAGATAAAAATAATGGAACTTATTCTGGAATGAAGAAATGGTGTCGTGAATCAAATAGTATTATGAACATTATAGTTATATTTTTATGAAAACGTTGATATTTAAAGTTAGTGTTTCTTATTTAATTTTATTTTTTTAATTACTGAATACTTTTTGTATTAAAATCATAGAAATGTAATATTTTTTAATCCTTGTTATAAATCAAGTAATTATGGGTTTATCATAGTATGTATCATTATAGTTAGTATTTAAGAATATATTTATCTTACATTAAAGGTTATTATTATTCAGAATCGGATAGATTAATATTTTTAAATACCATAGTGTGAAAATAAGTCTCATAATGATCAAAATTTTAATGGTATACCAACTAATTTTTCGGTTTTGTGTAATGGGAGTAACTTTGGAGATATTTATTGAGTTTCTATAAGTGACTATGTAATATGTTACACTCATGTTTAACTTTTATTTAGTGAAAAGTTTTTTAAAGGATTAATTACATCATATTTTTAATATAAGTTTGATGGAATTAATAACCATTAAGGTAAATATAATCATTTATTTTAAGGTAATAATGTAAAATTAGGTAATATGGTTATTACATTTTGGGAACATATATTTTATTATTTTGATAACCCTGGGATTGAAAAATGAATTTGTGAACAAGAAATTAACGTTATTGTTTATAAAAATTACTATATTTTAAATTTTATATGATTACGGTAAATACATATATTTTTTACTAAGATAATATTTTATTTTATGTAAATTGCTGAATTATATATTTGATCAATGGATTATTTTATTATGTATTTATAGTGATTAAGTTTATTTATGGGAAATATTCGACAATGTTGAAGATTATATTATTAGGGTATATATATTATTTGTATGTTACTTTTTGAGTGATTAATGTTATTTAAAGATAAATGTTAAATTGATATCAAAAGAACATGTGACCAAATTATTCTCTATTTGGGTTTTGAAATAGGTTTAGAATACATGATAACCATTTTTTCTTGGTAAATGGATTAAATTAAGAGAAATAACTTCTCAACTTTTTATAGATATTTTGATTCCATGAAATTTAATTGTGGTGCTTCAGACATGAGAAATTTATCTTTAATATAAATTTCATTGAGTAAGATTTGATATATAAGTGAAAAACTGTCAAATAACATAAAAAAATGAAATTAATCTTTTGAAATGGAAATTAAACAAGTGTGTATAATTTATCAAGTTGTCTTTTTTGATAACAACAATATCCATCGACTCTTAGAAAAAGGATATTGAAATAAAAAAAATATCATTTTTCAATAATTTTTATTAATTTATGGTCTTCTTCATCCCTTACTAATTTATGGTTTTGCAGTCATTAATTTTATAATGAACATGTTATCTATCACTATCTATTATTCATTAGATGTTATGTTTATCATACACTATCAAATTTAGTCATTCCACCAATGTTATCATTATTGATAACCGGATCATGTTTCATTCTAAGTGTCCTTTATATTTCCCTTATCTTATTTTCAAAAAGATATTTTAATATCCATTTTTTACTAAGTTGTTTTTTAAAAAAATTAAATACTAAAAAAATTCTCTTTTATGATTGTATATTTTAGTCCTCTCCTAAGAATTATCTTGGAATCTTTTTTAAACTGTCTATTCATCATTAATAGGAGAAATTCTGAGCACATTATTTCTCTAAGTTGGATGAATGTAACAGATAATTATCTTGGAATTTATTTTCTTTAAGTAATATATTAAATATTGTGATGTTCGCATACAACCATTATTTAAGAGAACTATGATATACTTTTAAAATGTTTTTATTTTAATGTGATCATTGTAAACCATATGATAAATAGGTGGTATCATTAGGGTTAACCAAATTATAAAAATTATTTATTAGTTTTTTATGTAATTAAAATTAATTTGTTAATCCATAAGAAATATTTACTTAATATTTGGTAAGGTTATTTTTTCTTCAAAAATATGTTTTATTTAGAATTGGTTTTTATGGAATATTAGCCATTGGAATTATAATTAATTTATAATATTTATATGAAATTTAATTATAATATTTATTTGAAATTTGAAATTTTTATTTCAATAATACAATTACGATATATTTTTATGACTTTCCAAAAAATTGTTTAAAGTGAATAATGAAAAATACATTTTTTTATAAAACAATCATAAATTTTAATCAAATCAATCAATTTAAAAGTATCATTATGTTTAGAATTTGTTTTTAAAGAAACATAAAATACATTTCATTTAAAAAAATACAAATAATTCTATTGTAATTGAAATTATATTTTATTTTGGTATGAGTTCATTTTTATGCTTAAAAAAATTCATAAAAGACTATTTTCTTTTGTGTTGTGTGCAATTATATTTAAATTAATTTATTACTCTTTTAGTAATATAATCATAAAAAATACTTTTAATTTTTTGAATCATGGACATCTAATTTTTTAATATGGTCAATTTTATTTATTCAATATTAATTGTGACTTTGATAAAAATATTGTTTCTACAAAAAATGGTAAAATATTGTAAATAAGTTTAATTATAAGATGTAATAACCAATTAATTAATGTTAATTCATTTTGGATGATGTTATCCTATCACATATAACCTTAGTTTTTATTTTTTATTATTTATGTGACTTTTTCCTTTGATTATTAATTTCATATTATTTTATGTTAACGATAACTACTTAATGTCGCCCTATTTTAATAACTCTAATATGTTTTTCTTGCGATTAAAAGAAGATATAAATGTTTATATATGGTTATTTTTAATATTAATACATTATTTTTTCATATTTATTTATTATTATATTTTTGTGATGATATGATTACAATTAACACTTGCACAATACCGATAGAGTGCTTCTGAAATGAGTAGAAAAATAAAGGAAAATGATATTAAAAAATAAAAATATTTATGTTTTTTGGATTAACTGTTGTACTAAAATAATTTAATAGGTAATAATAAATAATAATTATTGATAAATGAGTTCATATTATAATTTAATTCCTTTGTTGATCTTTATTAATTTAATGCCAATGAGTAGTTCAATAAATGATTTTAATGAAATTTTATGTTAAATAATTTTTTATTAAATTATTTTATAAGTAAAATAGTATTTAATAGTGGCAGGTATAGTGGGAAATGGTACAAATTTTATGAATGGATCATTTTAGAGGCACTTTAAACCTTATATGTTAATTTTTTACCCTAAAATGATAAGAAATGTGTTATCCCAATTAAGGTTAAAAATGTATGACATTGGGGTTAAACAAAAAGATAATATATCTAATAACACAAAAAACATTCCAAATTTTATTTTTTGATGTAATTTTGATATTTAAATATTCTATATTCTAAAATAAGACCATTTTATTCCAATTGAATGGATATTAAATATAATTATATATAAAAATTATAAATAATTCTTGTCAACTCATTACTTCAATTATAAAAGAGAACCTCATATTCTCCTTTATTCGCAATTTTTTTGGTGATATAGTGGGTTCCCTAAACCCAAATAAATAATAATTTTTTATTACTGTAACATGTATATAGTGAGACATGCATGATGTACACATGTTCTAACAATATTAAAATTTCAATGTCCATTATTTAAATTGTAATGTTCATAGAGTATTTTTCATAGAAAAAAATGATAAAAACTTTTATGCTATAATGAGAACCTCAAGACACTATGAAATTAATTGTAAACATATTTCCTATAGACAAGATATATCATACCGACTGGATGCATATATTGTTTTTATATTAGGTTTTGGGGGCTCAAAAGCATTGAGACATATTCTTATAAAGTTCTCACTTAGTGATCTAGTGACGATGAGATCATTAGAACTAATATACCAATACGAATACCACATATAAGATTTTTATTTGGTTTACCTTTTTGATGTACACATGTAATGGTATTATACATTGATATTTCTATAAATTCATACAATTTTATAACATTATTATATATGATAAAAAAATATATCCTTTAAATTGTATCAAGGTAACCTGCATTGGGGTTGTCATTTGTAGTATTATATTGATTGAATAATCAATATAAAATTTTTCACTTCCAAATAGAAGTTATATATTAGGCCTATTTTACCAGGATTGTAGTATCTTCATTAAATACATAAACATTGTATAATAAGTTATTTCATTCCATTGACATCAATGAGTAGAAATTTAAGAAATGAAGATGAACTGTAGTTGAATCCTTGTTTCTAACGTCCTACCCCTCACCCATTGGCTTCAGAAGAGGCAGTGGGTGTTACTAACCTTAGGTTACATCCTCAAGAAAAAAAGGCTAGAAATAAATGACATGATATTTTTAAAAATATGCAGGTTGATTTTTTCCATTAAATACAAAACAAAAAACCAATATAAAAAAAACCAATCAAACTTTTATATGATGCTTGAGTATGAAATACATTCAAAATACAAACCAAACCAAAAATACATTATCAAGGAACAAAATCGAAGCCAAAATAAAAAATACTCAATGAAACCAAGAAATTGACTCACAAACTCCCAACATTCTATAATATTAAACTCCACATGCATATCCCAAGGTATCAAGTAGCATCATTAAAGAAATATGATACCTTGACTTTCCTCTGTCTCGACATATAACATATGGAAATGCACCACAGTACCCAATAAGGATCTGAGTATAAAACATAGTAGTATTTCCTTAGTGAATTCACCACACACAACACTAGGAAAAAAATCATTATCAGATTTATATCAAATATTTTAAAAATAATTATAAGTAGTTTATATCAGAGAAAAATAGTATTCCAAACTAAGATAGTTTTCAATTGAATAAAATAAAAAAGTATTTAAATCATTTTTAAAATCCAAATTTTCATACACATTATATTTCAACACATCCATATATCTATACATGCATAACAACCTTGAAGCTACTTATACTCATGAGTGCTGAATAATCCTTTCACCAAGAAATCACTTGGTTAACCATTTTGATGGGGGAAAATTCAAACCTTTTTTCATCCCATTTGGATAGGGTACCTTCATTCCCTTATTCATCCAAAATTTACATGAACACACACCAACCATGTATTCCAAATACCATTCCAAACCAAATCATGTCATTTTATTTCAATTAAACATTTATTTTATGGAAAAAATTTCTAAAAACATTTTCCATGTATCAAAACAAAACCATAATTTTAATTATATGAACGAAAATAAATTTTAAAAAACAAACCAATTTACCATATTTCCAAGAAAACATCCATAAAATAGTTTCTGTAAAACAACACAAGTTTTTGAAAAATAATTCTTGAAATTTAATCAATAAAAAACTATTACATCAAGTTCAAATCAAGACGATTCAAGAGATAAACCACTTACCTCACAAACATTAGTGAAAATGAAAAATGGGACAACTTAAAAAACCCAAAATAGATATTCTAGAACCGCTTAGAGATGTTTTAAACTTCGACTAAAATGATAATATATTATCAATGTTGACATCACACAACATGAATCTATCTGAAATAGATTAGATCCTTGATTCCAAGAGAGGGAATAAGAAGACATCTGAGGAAAATTATGAAGAATAAGCACTTCTCAAGGAATGTGATCCTCAAATGTAATTCCATTCACCATAGAATCACTATATGATCAAATTAAATTGCTCATATATGCTTGAGAGGATGATAAATTCGTGTTATAAATAGTTTGTGATAAATGAGAGTGATTAAGAATGTAAATTTAGTTATATCCACACTTTTCAGATATAATTTTTCACAGTGTATGGTTTTCGAGAACAATTTGGGAAACCGTGTACTATCCTTGCTTGATCCAGTGTCTCAAACCACACCCCACATAGTTGGATCATAGAGTTATACCAATAATTCCGAAATAGGTTATTCCCCTCTACTCTATATTAGATGGTTTCTCCTAGGAAACTGCATGGTTTGGGCAATCCCTTCACATACTCAGTGCTTAATACTTTAGTTACACGGTTTCTGAGAAGTGTTTCATGGTTTCTACTAAATTTAATGAAATCGTACACTTACATAAAATACTACATAAACTATCTAAACCCATTAACACTACACGAAATAAACCCCAATCATTATATAAACATAAAGTACATAATTAAAGGGTCATGTACCCGAAACAGAGGGTTCTGCATTATCCCCACCATTGGTCTTTCCATCAATCAAAAAGTATAAAACCATAGTTTTCCTGAAATAGTTTTAGACACTAATCCAACATTTATTTTTTATTCTCCCACATTTCTTCCTAAATCAAACCTTGTTTCCTCAAAAACTACACATGAATAATGATTTCCCCACATAATACTTTCTATTTCCTATCTAAAAAATTGTAATGGGACATGAACCAACCCAACATCTTTATCTATTTCAACGTGATCCCCTCAAATGACATGTTTAGAATCTATTTTATATTTCTACAATTTAGATACACTGGACACGTTAGTTAGTAGAATAAATAATTGTGAAAAAAAACTAATATACCACCACACTAACCCATTTATAAATCTTAAAATGGACTTTTTATTGTGGTGATAACCTAACCAACTTTCTAAAATGATGATGCCCAACCTTGGATAGATTTTAAAGAACACATTATCACTCCCCTCAACTAAAAACAGTCATTAATGATGGTTCCCATACAATTTCTAACAACTCTTAACCATCTACATCCTATTTCTGACCAACTGAATTTTCTCCATTATCTCCTACACATATTTTTTTCTAACCATTGATTCCTCACATGTTACCACCCAAAAAAAGTATTTGATGACAAGGATTCCCATAAAATGCTATGAAAATGATATATATGTATTGAGGCCAGATAACTATTGTTGTATGAGAACTCCACAAATGGTATTTACTCCTCCCATGAACCACCAAAACCCATTACATAATCCCTAAGCATGTCTTCTAACATTTTTATCAACATTTTGGATTTTCCATCCATTTTAGGATGATACACCATGATCATATTCAACTTTTTCTCAATGGATTTCTATAAGTATTTCAAAAAAATGAGATGTGAACCTCATATTATGTTCTAGTACTATCAAAATTGGTATTCCATTTCTTTTTACCTATTCTTGGATATATATTTTTTATAATCCATCAACCATATTTGATTCAGTAATAGGGATGAAATTGTTTAAAATTATTAGTTAATCCATTATCAACCATAGAAAATTTGATTTCAAACATTCCTTGGTATACCTATTGAAAATCTATAATTTTTTTATTTCACTTCAATACAAGAGTCATTAAATACTACAATATACCCACTAGTCACTGTTGCTCTGCCTTAACCTGCTGATAGATGAGGCTTCTCAAAATAACTTAAACATATTTTTTTCAATCTACACCACCATGAATTTTCTTTTAGTGATATATAAATATTTTTTGATCAAGGATGAAAAACCCATTTATAATAGGTGTGATTATAAAAGAGTTGTTCCTGAAAATCCCATGTTATTACCATTTGATCTTAAAACCAGAAAAATAATACCTTTCCATGATTCAATCACCGAATGGTATCCCAACCATTGAGTTTTATCCTCATAAAAAAACATTCATAATAGGATGTTTATGACTCTTTAGCTTTAAAAATCAAACCAAGAATAAAATAAATTAGAATGAAAACCCCAACACTACCTCAGTCTTCACAATCTGTGTGAATTTCACCGATTACCAATATTGTCTATCATTGATCTGAAGCCTCTTTTCTCAACTAACTATATGACATATTCATAATTCATCCACCATATTTTTCTCTTTACTTGATTTATAAATTATGTCAAATTCAAACATTTGAAGATACACCATCCATCTTCTTTTTCTCAGATTAAAAAATATTTGTGATAAAATGTGTTTCAATAACTTATAAACTATAAACACCATAAATATCTCATTAAAGAGTTAATGACACCCAGTATTCAAATCATGGACAAAAAATCCTAATTAAAAACAAAGTTTTCATTATTTCTTTTTATTCACCCATATCTTATGTGATCCATTAGTGACGACATGATCTTCTTGCATGATATAAACCCCAACCTAGATCCCAGTACATCACATTACACCTCATATCTTTTTCCTGATTCTAGAAATTTCCTCATTAGTGTTGATGTAATTGGAATAGTATGCTCTTGAATAGCTTTATAAATTTTATCATTCCAATGGATTGGATAATTTTTCCTTCTCAAATCAGTCATTGTTAAAGATAATCATGAATAGTAATGAACAAAATGTCAGTAATAACTAGCCAAACCAAGGAAACTACGTATATCAATGAAATTTTTTGGTAATTTCCAAGATATAACATTATTTATCCTTTATGGATACATAGAAACACATTTTTTTGGGATAAAATGGATAATGAAACATACCCATTGTATTCAAAAATAACACTTTGAACGTTTGGAATTCAATCAATGATCACATAAGACACCCAACAATATCACCAAGTGTTTCTCACACTCAACATTTTTCATAGAATACACCGTTATGTCATCCAAAAACACCACCCCAAAAGAATCCAGATCCCATTAAAATATTAAATTCATCAATTATATATAGATATTTGGATCATTCGTAATACCAAAATGGATAACCACGTACATGTAATGGCCATATATAATCCAAAATCTGTCATCTGAATATCCTCCTTCAGATCCCAATCAAAGTTATTTCCTAGCTACAGTTCATTTTAGAGAACCACCAGGCTCCCCTCATTTGACCAAATAGATCATAAATTCAGGGATATATATATCAATTATTTATTATAACATTCTTAATATTATGATAATATAAAAAAATCCTATTTTTTCCTTCTTCCTTTTTCATTAAAAGAATATATTTTCCCACATAGATGTAATAGGCCGAATACACCATTTAATTTCGAACTCTTAAAACATGAATTTCAATTCCCTTGATTCTATTGGCACCATATAATAATATCAAAGTTATATAGGTTTGGCCCCTTATGATAGATTAATCATAAACTACACTTCTCTTGTGGGTGTTGAACTGAGGAATGTTTCAAGAAAACATTAGGGAAGTGGTTATAAATTGTTGTAAAATTATTGTTATTGATATATTCCATTGATTAAGAGGTCCTAAATTCTAATATGTATGAGATAGTTCAAAATTATAGTTCTAAAAAACCTTCTTCACTTTCATCCAAATTTTTAAATTCTCTTAAGATATTCCCAATGCCATCATCCATTGTAAAACTGACCCTTTAGGTATTACAGTCAATGTAAGCTTTGAATATTTTTAAAAAATACATGCCCGAAATTAATTCATATGTGTCCATCTCAAGAACTGATGTATACCAAATCAATTTATCCCCATCAATATTTATATTAAACCAATTCATATAAAAGATCTACATTCTCTTTTACCAGGAGGAGTTTGATGTTTCAAATCAAAATGTATCACATCAACATGAAAACCTCCAAAATCAACAAAACAAGAATAATTAAATGAATGGGATTCTACAGTATCATATAAAACACTCATATATGTATAAAATCCTAAATATTACCCTTTAAAGTCTCGATGTATCACCCATTATCACTTTCTCATCTCAATACAATTTCTATCTCAAAACACATTTCTCTTTACAACCCACTAGATGTTGCACTATTTTTTGAGTCATGGTATTTATAGAATGACCATGGATTCATCGATTCTACTGATGAGAGATATCATGCTACATTCATCTCATTGGACAATATGAATCCTGATAACCATGTGATTTGTATCTAGAAATTGACCTTGGATCACTACAAAAATAGCACTAAATAATTCACATCTGGTTGTTATTTTTACATTCACTATTTGGTGTTTTAAAATATCACTTCATGTGTTCAAGAGAAACACATTGAAAACAAAATGTATTACTCATTAGTTTAGGGGGAAGATTCATTGATCCTTCAATCTGATTATGAGTCACCCCACCCCCTTTGAAATAGGTGTCCCTCTTCATCTTATTCCCAACATTCGAGTTCCTACCAGTTCCTATGGGTATCGACATGCATCCTCCAATAGTATTTCCTAATATATCACTTTCTTACACCATTTATCTATTTAATATATCTATATAATCTAATATACAAAGCATAAACATATTTTGGTGAATTCATAGCCTCGGAACTAATTAAAAAATGTGTTCCTTCGAAGACACACTTCATGAATCTTTTAGTGATAAGTGGGAAAAATTAATAAATTTAGCTTGATAAATTTCCACTATGAGGTTCTATTTCTTTAAACTAAATATTTTTTTAGTTATTTACACTATGATAGTAGAGTGAGATATATTTGTTTAAATAATTCTAAAAAATACTCCCATGTTATGCCTTGGTCCTATTTATCATGAACATATAAATCACACCATTTTTGTGCATGATATTCCAGAATGAGTGTTTCTAACTTCACCTTAAACTCTAATGGTGTACCGTGGAAATCAATGAGTAATTGCATCCAATTTAACAAGTTTTTTTCTTTTTTTTGTTCAGAATCACTAAAAAAATGTGTGGTTTATGATTTTGGAACCGAATAGAATGATCCACTTTCCCTGGTTTATCCCTTATATTCTCTCTATTAATGTCCTAAAAAGCATGAACATTACTCTAAAAAACTTGATGGTTCACATGTGGCTCATGTGAAACCACATACTCATCAACCTCTTTTGGTTGGTATCAATAGTTCGTACTTGGTGCTATTCTTTATAACCAAAAGAATAAACAATTTAGTCTCACACTCTAGAAACTGATGGCTTAGAAATTTTAAATTTACCATTTTATACATATGACAATAAGGATTTATAAAATTTCATAATTTCTGATTTCAAACCAATTATGATATTAATATTATTCTTCATGAAAATAAAAACATTTTTTACTATTTTTAAAAATAAAAACATTTCATCGAATCATAATTCAATACTCAAATGAATTATACACTCCGGGTGGGAAGTCATTATGAACAATTCATGTAATGTTATTCTCATAGGATAAACCCCTGACAGTGAGGTGCAACTCTTAGACATGTCTCAAAACACTCATGTACCAATACTCTGAGGTAACTTGAAGTTCATCATAAATATGTCATCTATGTGTTTTTACTCTCTACACCTCAATTTATGATGATCCTACACATTTCTACAATGTAAAAATACTATCTAACTCACATCTCATATCATGGATCAAAAAAATGATACCATTTGTAACATCCTACCCATCACCCATAGGCTAGGGAAGAGGCGATGGGTGTTTTGAGCCTTAGGCTTCTTCCTGAAGACACCAAAGGATGGAAATAAATCCAAATGGATTCTTAAAAAATGTGGTATGATTTTCCCCTTGAATATAAAATAACCAAACCAAGGTAAACATATAAAATAAACCCTCCATAAAATGCATGAGTATAAGAAACACAAAAATACAAAACGAAAGAAAAATACATTATTATATTGAAAAACTAAAATCCTATACAAAATAAAAACTCAAAGACACCAAGAAATATACTCAGTAGCTGCCAAAATGTTACAAAATCCAACTCTACATGCCTATCCCAGTGTATCAATAACCATCACAAATTTACTAGACTACCTTCCCTTTAATTGTGTCTCGATATATAACATCGGCAAGCACACCACAGTTCCGATTATGGGGAAGATTGTAAAACACATTAAAATTTCACCAATGAATTCCCAACTAATACCAGTAGGAACAAAAATCATAGAACATTTATAAAAAACAGTTTACAAACAATTTAACGGAGCTTATATATAATCAAAATTGTTTTCAAAACCAATAATGTTTTACATAGAATGCAACCAAACAAGAATTCTAATCATTTCTCTAATACCATTTGGTATATTCATTCCATTTCTATATGTCCACACATCTACACATGAATAAAATCAATCCACCTCCCTATAATCGTGAGTGGTGAGTCAACCATCCACCAATATGTCATTGGTGAACCATTTTGATGGGGGATAATTGACACCCTATTCCATTCAATTTTCAAAGGGGAACTTCACACCCTAATACATCTGAAATGAACATGAACACAAGCCACCCATGTATGATAAATTCCATTACAAACTAAATCAATCCAATCCATTTAAATAAAACATTTCATTTTTTGAATCAATTTCAATAATCATTTTAGATGTAAAACAACCAAAAAATAATTTCAAACCCATTATTTTAAAGTTATAATCCAAAATCACCTTCCACAATCTAATCAATTTACACAATTTCGAAAAAATATATATATACCTAAAGAGATTTCCATTAAATATCACATAGATTTTATAAGAAATTAATGAAAATTTATCAATATGAAACAAAGATTTTATGTTCTAATTAGGAAGAGTGGAGAGATAATCCACCTACCACTCAACATTTGGAGTAAACAAATAACAACACATCTACAAAAATATGACATAGATCTTCTAGATTTGACCATTGATCTTGTTCCATCCAACCAAAAAATCATACATCATCAATATTTAAATCATAAATCATGGGTAAATCCCAAATATATTATATAAAATATTATAATAGAGATTAAAAGAATAATTCTAAGTAAAATGAGGAATAAATAGCACTTACCAATGACTCATGGCCTTCAATATAGTAAAATTTTCCATAGAAACACTCCTGGATTGAAAAGAATTTCCTCTAAAACTTTGGGAGGAAGATGAATTCAGGTTATTACTGGTTTTGGGGAAATAAGGGATTGAATATGTAATCCGAGAATGATCCACAATTTTTTTATATAACTTTTCACGGTGCATGGTTAGGGTGTATGGTTAGGAAAACAGTGCACTAATCATGAATGAGCCACTGTCTCAAACCACACTTCACATGGTCTACTCACATGGTCAGAAAAACCATGAAAACAATATGTTATTACTCTATTCTCATCATTTCATGGTATCAAATAGACATCCATTGGTTTCACCAAACTGGTTAATTAACCTTTCGACTACCCAATTCCCACTGTTTTAGTTTCACAGTTTAATGGAGGTGTTTCATGGATCTATTAACCGTGATGAATCCTTCCTCCAATATAAAACCCTCCAAAAAGTTCCAAAACCCACCTGACCACTAGAAACAAAACACGATCATTATATATATATATATATTACATAAATAAAGGGTCTTGTACGTGAAACTATGGGTGCCACATTCTATATGAGATATCACGAAAAAAGTGATTATATTACAGAGGGTGCGTTTGTAGAAAGCATTACATTACAATGAATTTTTCTTATCTCCTTAGGGGCCTTAGTGGGATTCTAGAATATTCCCTTGGTTTTTGAATAGTATTAAATACTATTTATATAAGGGCCTAGAGGGTCACTTAATAAATCTATATAAAATAATAAAACTGGGATTTATCAGTGATGGAAAAAGACTTTATCAACACTATATAATCACTAATAATTGAGGCACTGCTAAAAGGGGTCCCTTTTATCAATGCTAAAAAAGTGATGATAAAGGCCCCTTTTATCATTGCCGATAAAAGGGATATTTTATCAATGCTCGAAAAAGGGTCTTTTACAAGCACATTTTCTAACACTAATAAAAGATAAAAAATTTAAAAAATTTAAAAAAATATGTAAACCAGAGTGCCCTTTTAACAGTACTTGACCCCCTCAATAGTGCTTGCAAGCCCCACCCATCTATGCCCCCACCACCACTTGTTCACACCCCACTACCCTTTAATATCAATAGCACCACCCTACACCCATCCACGCACCCCTGACTCCACTTGGATTTGAACATGAGACGTCTCCCTTGCGCTCATGCACCTTTACCATTTGTTCATCTTATTTGGTTCTGTAATTAATGATATATCTATTTATATATATATAGTTATATTTATTCATATAATTATATATATTAATATATATATATATTTATATATTAGTATATTAATACATATATATAGTAATATACATATATATATAGTGTGTGTTATATTTATATATTTATTCATGTATTAATATATATTTATATCTATTTAATTATATATATTTTAGTTATTTTTTATCTGTATATTTATATGTATATTAATATATATTTTTTATATTATTTATAATTACATTTATAAAATATTTTTTTTGTGTGTTTACGAATACATAAATACATATATAAATATATAGAACCCACACACATATATACAACACACACACACACACATATATATATTATATATCTGTCTTTGTGAATATAATTATACATAATTATATATATTCATATATATTTACATATATATTATATATTATAGATTATATATGTATATACATATGTTTAAAAATATAAATAATATATATCAGTTTGTTAATACAGACAGACACCCACAAATACATTATATTTGTATATAAATATTCATATATTTTTATTGTAAATAAAAATGATATTAGTTTTTATTTATATAAGACTTAAATGTTGAGATTTTTTCTATAAGTATGTTTAATTATTTATTTATATAATAAACTTTTTAAGTGTGAATATATATATATGTATATAAATATAATATGTATATATTGTTATAAATTTGATTATAAAGAAAATGTAAATTATGAAAAATGATAAAATTTAAAATCCATAATATTAATATGAATGTAATTCCCTGAAATAAATTTAGTCCCCAATGAAAAAAGGCAAAAATACACCCTCAAATGAGGCTGAAATTCTATCGAATGCTAAAAAAATATGGGTATCCCGACATAAAACTCAACATTGGAGGCCTTATGGGCCTTTTTTGGCCTGAAAAAATGTGACAGAGGGTTCTTATATGTCTTTAGTGTGTAACAATCGTCATATGATTTTTTTTGATATGTGGTATAGCTCAAATGGACATCTGGATCAAAAGTTATGTTCATTTGAAGTTTGAATTATGTTTCCAATTTCTTTTAGATCTTTTATTTATTTTTTGATTTTTTGTGTCATGAAATTGTTATTGAATGATTATTACTCGATAATAATTAACAAATTATTAATTTCTAATATTTTTTAAAATAATTTTTATTTCTTTTTCACTAAATATCTTATATATTAAGTGTAAATGTCTATTTGTACTAGTCTAAAACATATTTTAAAAATATGCATTATATTTATATCAATATAAATATATTTATATCTTTCTATGTTAATATATTTCATTTAATGATATTTTTTAAATATAACCTTCATCAAAAACGGTAAAAAATGCTGAGAAAGACCCCCTTTATCAGTGCTATTAAAAATAACTGATAAAGGGGGGCCATTTAATAGTTCTACAAAATGTGCTAATAAAGGGGGTACCTTTTTCATCATTTTTTTATCGTTATCAAATGGAGGGGCTTTGAAAAACCACTTTTGTGGTAGTGATACTCTGGAATATTCTTGATAAATAGAAAATTCATACAATGTGGACCCCACCATAGGGTCCCCAATATTCCAAAAATATAAAACTTCCAAGGAAAAAATAATTTCATTTTATTTGAGTTTAGAGTAACTAGTATTTAATTTACATATAAATATTTTTTACAAGTATTATGGTAACTTTACCACAAATCTGGGCAAGGGATAAATTTGGTTTTATCTGCACTAAGCAGATAGCACTCATAAAGGGGGACCTTTATTAGGGCTGAAAGATGTTTTTGATAAATATTATTCTTAATTTATATACAATTATTATATATATTCGAAAAAAGTAATTTGTATACATTAAATTTAAAAAACATGATTGTAAATAATATTTAATTTTTAATAATTCAAATATATTTATAATAAATTTAATTAAAATAATAAATTCATTTTTATATTTATTAAATTTATTATATTTATTATATTTATTATATTTATTATATTTATTATATTAATATATTTATATATTTATAATTATATATAAATAAGTTTTAAATATATATATATTTATAATTATATATAAATAAGTATTAAATAAATTTATTTATAATTATATATAAATACTTTTTAAATATGTATATTTATAATTATATACATATACTATTTAAATTTGTATATTTATAATTATATATAAATTCTTTTTAAATAAGTATACTTATAATTATAAATAAATATATTTAAATAAAAAAATATATGTTTCGAAAGAATTTGGTCAATTGATGTCAGAATATAATTGACTTTCAAATGTTGTGTATTCATCGCGAATTTGCATTTATACATTACACCTGATTACTATTCATGTTTTCCTTTTGTATAATGACTCATTATTATGATTTATACCTTACTCGATGTATATGATTCATTCATGTTTCATGAAGCTATTATGTCCACATAAATACTTAAAATCACTATAAATATATTTATAATATTTACAATATTATAAATATATATAATAATAGAAATATACTTACAAATATACACAAATATTTATATTTATAACTAAGATATATATATATGGAAATAATTATAAATTAAAATAAACATAATTATTATAATTATAATTATAATTATATTTATAATTATAATTATAAATATATATTTTTATTATAGTAATATATATATATATATTTAAATGCTTATGAAATTAAAATAAATATACTAAATATATATAGTCATGAATGTAAATAAATATTTATATGTATATATAAATAATTATGAAATTAAAATAAATATATTAAATATATATTTTTATATTTTAATAAATATTTTAATAATTATATATTTATATTTAAATAATTAAAAAATTATATTTAATATATTTATAATATTATAATTATTTAAATTTAAATATATTATTATTTAAATAAACATGAATTAATAAAAAATATACATATTTAGTATATTTATTGTAATTTCATAAGTACTTAAATGTATATATATATATATATTGGTTTATATTTATGACTATATATAATTAATATATTAAGTTGAATTTCATAAGTACTTAGATATATATATATATTTATATATATTTATATATATTTATGACTACAATTAAAATATATATGTAATAAATATTTATTTATAATAAATATATATTTATTTCATAAGTATTTCAAAATTATTTAAATAAACAATATTTGTATTTAAAAATTTATAAAATTATAATAAATATATTAATTAAAAAAATATATACATATATTTATAATTAGAATTTTAAATAACACTAAAATATTTACAATTATAAGTCAAAATATATATAGATATATTTAAATAATTAAGAAATTATAATAAATATATTAATTATATATAATTACAAATATAATAAATATGTTTATTATAAATTTATATTTATAAATTAAATTATATTTATTTCATAAGTATTTCATAATTATATAAATAAATATATATTTATCTTTAAATAATTATAAAATTATAATAAATATATCGAAATAAATAAATATTTATAAGTATTTATGAATAAATAAAAATACTTATAATTGAAATACTAAATAATATAGATATATTTATAATTATAATTCAATAAAAATATAGATATATTTAAATAATTATAAAATTATAATAAATATATTAAGTGTACATAATTATTATTATTATAAATTTATTTATAATAAATTTATAATTTTAAATAAATCTATATTTATTATATATAAAAATATTTATAAATATATATATATTTATAGCTATTATTATAAATATATAAATATATATTTATTATACAAGTAATTTTTAAAATATATATAGAAATATAAATAATTAATTATCATTATAGTTTTATCAGTGCTTTTTAACCAACACTGATAAAAGGTTCAGCTGCTTTTATAAATAATCCCTAACAGTTCCCTCCTTCGTTGAAACACCTCAAACTCTCGTAGAAGCCAACCCCTACATCGTCAACCCCTCCTATACCCCAACCTCATCTCTACCACCATCGACCCCTCCTTCGCAACGACCCCTTCCCCACCACTAACCGTCATCGGTCGCGACCACTCCTCTGTGGCGAACCCTCCTCCATCACAGACCCTCTTGTACCACGGACACTCATCCACTATGCGTTGAACCCCACTTCCACTGGGAACCCTCCTCTATGAAATCGCCTCCACTGTGAACCCTCTATGGTCTCCACTGCTGTCGCCACCACCTACCCCGACTCCGCCTCTGTGGGACCCTTCTACTGTCGTGGGTATTCCATTTTTTCAACATTATTATGAATACCTAATTTATAGATAGATTTTGGTCCAACTATCCTATGAGACTTATATGAAAATTTTAGTTGATAATAATATTATAGTGGATAATCCATAGGTCGGGGTGTCTAAGAAACTACAATAAAGAGGTGACTCATCCCAAATTCGTTTTTTTATCCTAGATTTTCCATGTGGGTTTTTATATGACATTTCTTCTTCATCTGATTCATGTGGTTTTTTAATTCCTATTTTTTCTGTTTTAATTTGGTAAAATATGTTTTGATCATTTTGAATCTAAAAATAGACCTTTTGATGAAAATTGAATTTGTCATGGATGGTTTTATAATGAAAATTAATGCTTTGTTTTCAAATAAATTGGATAGTTTTATAACCATTGTGGATTAGTGAAAAATATAATTTTAATAAAGATAATTTGAATCATTAAATTTTCAAACGGTTTGGTATATGAGTGTATTCCAGGAAAATGTGTTTTTGAATGATTTAAAGATCATATTACAAAAGATTGTTTTAAAAAAGGATGACAATTTTAGTATTTGAAAACATTAAGGGGGTTGATTAGATTTTTTGATTATTTATTCAAATGCCTTATTGGTAATTTAATATTAATATGGAAATATTATTGTTCACATTGATGTCATGGTGGATCCCTATTGTGATCACATTTACATGATATATCACTAACCTCTATGATTGGTCATGGAAAACCGTGATTTCTATATGTGAGCCCATAGATTTATGATACACTATTACAAACTCACACACTAACTAGTGTCTCCCTGGAGATGTGAATCTTGGATAGGGATGTGCTCTGAGTAGGTGGTTGTGATATATGTTGGAATAATTTTTTTTGTGAAAGATTCAACAATTTCATGCCGGTGTTTGGAATTCATTTGGAATTTTTCTATATGCCAAAAAATCCACATTCCATTTATAGACAATATTTCATAGGTGGTGGCCCCATAGATTTTTTAGGAATTTTACTCCTTGAACCCTCCCTATACTGCACATCCACCAATAATGATCAACGTCATGGAGATATGTCCTTCTTCCTACATAGATCTGAATTCTCTTATTAAACTGTAATTTCCCTATTCTCAGTATCTATTTCCCTTGATTTATCCAATTTTCATTGGATAATTATCTTTTTTTAAGGTATTAATCTAATTTATATATTTAGATATATAATTCTACTAACCATGTTCTTTAGGTCCCACCCTATTATGTGTCACTTCCATTAGACATGGATTCTCCCCATGACCAGATTGTACAGTCAGTCAAATCACCCTACGCATTATCCTTCATTAATCTATTGTAGATGATCACCATTAACATCACAAAAAATAAAATAATAACAAAAAATTAAATATTTTTCCGATAATCCATGTTTTATGATCACTCGGTCAACGTATAATAACAAAATTAATTATTATATCCCACATAATTGTATTACAAGCTCCTAGGTCTCCCCTATGGCATATTTATATTTTATAAAGTTACTCCCTTGGGATTTATGTCATTTTAAAAATTCCTAAGTATCTCTTTTAAAATGATTCAAATGACTTGAATTTTTCAAATTTTTTTTGTTCAACATATGATTATTTGGTTTTAAATAGCTCTAAAATGACTCAATCACTTGACATGGACTTAGGTTACATGCAAACACATTATCAACTCATTTGATTGGAATTCATAATGGTATGTGAATATTTTGAAAGTGTATTTAATACTGTTTTCATTTATCAAGGGGTGTATTGTGTTTTAAATGAAAATATTTAAAATATAGGGGGTTGCCATTAATTTAAAATGATTAAGACTGTTGGGTCATGAAGTTTCCATGAATGATATACAAAATGGAATTGGGGTTTTTTGAAAGTGTTATTGGATTTGATTGGTTTAATATAAAATGATGTGTTATTTTAAAGAGGAATTTGTGTAAATGGTTAGCTTTTTAAATGGGATTTCAAATGTGATTTTATAAATAGTTTTCAACGGACATATGAAATGAAGTTTTTCCTTAGTATTTTAATTTTATATTTTTATAGAATTATGAAAACTGCTAAATTATATTTATTCTTGTGGTGATCATTAGGTTTTTTCTCACTTATAATTTTTTGGAAACAAGGGAACCCTATAAATTAAGAAATAGGACTACATGTATACTACACTAGTTTGCTCGCGGACTATCTAATTTAACCTAGTTATATGATTTTATTAGTCTATAAGAGTATCCCTAATGGGGCATATGTTGGTAATTCTGTTGTATTTTCTATTTTTTTGGATTCAACATAGGCCAAATATTGGCCACATTGTAGTGTGAGTGAAAAATCACGTGTTTCAAAATGTTTCTTAAAAAAAAATATGTATTAAACATACCATTTTGAAATTTATATATCTTTAATGTGATTTAAAAACATCGAATGGACATAGGTTGCCTGCCATGTGTTTTTCAACTCACATGATTGGATTTCATAAAGGGATGTGAATGTTTTGAAAGTTTATATAATCTTGGTTTCAATATAAGAAGGGGTGTGTGATGTTTTAAATGGAAAATTTTAAAATATAAAGGGTTGTAACTCATTTTAAATAATTCAGATTATTAGTTCATGAGGTTGTCGTGAATTATTTAAAAAAAATAAACTGGGGTTTTTTAAAAGAGTGTTTTGAACTGATTGTTTTAATTTAAAATAGTGTGTTATTTTAATGTGGAATTTATGTCAATGGTTGGTTTTTTTAATGGGATTTCAACTGTGATTTTATAAATAGTATTCAAAGGATATCTGAAATGTAGTTTTTCAATAATATTTTATTTTTAGTTTTTTATATAATTAGAAAAACCATTACATTATATAGGTAATAAAATTAGATCAATAATAACACCATAGAAAGGATAAATGTATTTCAATAATTATAAGGATTATATTTCCATTAGATTATATCTAATATTGTAAAGTATAGATTAATTCAGATGGTTCTCATCCTGGTTTCCACTAATGTTTTATTTATAGAACAATTGAATGTCGTGATTATATTCCTTTGTATTTATTCATATGAGGAGATATATATAGATCATATGGAAGGATTCATGCTAAATGGAATATAAGGTTTTGTTTCAGTCTCAAATGGAGGTTTTTGGGCATAAGTAGCACCAAGAAAGTGTAACTATAATTTCAATGATTTAATGAAAGTGTATTATGATGGGTGTTTTTTCATTTTACTTATTTATAAGGATGAATTTCTCTTAGTTGGTCCAATGAATGATTTACTAGAAGATCTGAATATTGATTTATCTAGAAGATCCCAAATGAAGGACCTTTGTTTCATAAAGAGGATATTGGGGATAAATATTGAAAGAGACTTAATGACTATATCTTTTTTATCCTTGATTATTTTTTATATAAACATTTTGTGTATTTATTTTTTTAAATATTAATATTACCAAATCTAATTGGATGGATATGAATAAATAATATATTGATTCCAATAATCAGATAAAAGTGTATGAAGATGGTGTGAAAGAGAACATCATTCTTGCAAAAGATCACACATATGACCATTCTCAAATCATTTGTTTCTGTTTTCGTTGTTGTAATTATAGAAAAATTAGTCCAGATGAGTTGGAAGAACACTAGATCTATCACAGAATAGATCGATGTTATAAATGATGTAATAAACTTGGGAAAAAATAAATGTATCTAGTGGCTGAGATAAAAATGTGTTTTATGGATCATCTGATATGATTACAAGTATGGACAATAAAGAAGATTGTATCGAGGACGTCATTACTGATCTGAATAATGATGATTATTATTTTGGGGGAAATGACAAGGACAGTTGAAGATGAACAACATGATTTCCCAATATTATTTTATAAGTTAAATAGTTGTGAAAAGAGACCATTGTATGGTGGTTGAAAAAATATAGAGCAATATCAGCCATGCTAAAGTTGTATAATATGAAATCTGACAACAGATGGATTGACACATGTTTTACATAATTACTTTCTATCTTGAATGAAATTCTCCATGAACATAATCAGCTCCTGAGCCGAACATATGATTCCAAAAGAATTATAGGATTGATGGGTATGATCTATGAAAGAATACATTCCTGAGAGAATATCTATATTTTGTTTCAAAAGGACCACAAATCACCTAGAGAATGCCTAATGTATGTTGCTTCTCAATACAAGAAAAATGAATTTGGTCTTATAAAATTTTTATGGAGCTTTCTAATAATCACAATGTTTAGGTTCCTATATAGAAGTGAGGAGATTTGACATGGCATGCAGAAAAAATAATTACTTATGGGGATCTACGTCACCTAACAGAGACTCCTTAGTGGAATGGAATTGATCAAGTGTATCTTGAATTTGGAAACAAGATGAGAAACATTTGTCTTGCATTATCTACAGATGGAGTGAATCATTTTGGTTTCCAAAGTAGTACTCATAATACATGGCTAGTTATGTTGGTAAATTATAAATTTCCACTATTGTTATGCATGAAATGAAAATACATCATGTTATCTATGCTTATATATGGACAAAAACAACTAGGTAATGATAGTGACGTTTATTTGGCTCTATCGATCGAGGATTTGAAATTATTAAGGGATTCATGTGTTACATTGTTTAATGCTTACAAAAATGAAGACTCCATATTGAGATCCATGTTGTATAGGATGATAAATGAATTTCCTTCTTATATTAATTTTTTAAGATATAGCATTAACGGAACTCATTGTCTGTTTTTTATGTAATTAATTTATTTTGTCATAATTTTATCTACTATTTGTATGTTAATTTCCTTATATAATAATTGATATTTCCTTTCCTTACACTTATTGAGAATCTATGATCACCCATTCTTATGTTTTATATCCTTAGGTTATTAGGAATGGTTTTAGTAATGATATGGCAATGAAGGTTTCTATTGAAGAATAACTTAATGGGAGACTCTTATGAACTACTTCTTTATATTTCCATGTTATGAAAAGCAGTAGACCTAAAATATTTTTTCAATGATCATTATGTTATATAATGAATATTAATATAATAATATGTGATATATATGTATGAAATGTATGTGTCAATATAGTTGGTTTCAGATCAACTGGTCTACTCAAAACTGAGAAAAATAGAACAAGTGACCAATATCACACAAACTGTCTCTTTGTATTTAAAATTTACATTTCTTTTACTAAAAGACCAAGTGATGTACTGAAAACTGAGAAAAGGCATACATATTGTTTTGATACTACATAAAAATGATTTGTAATTCATTTTTGACATATATGAATCATCCAAATTTCAATACGACACACGGTGTTATCTGTATAAATCATATTGTTTCTTTTTTATTTAAAATTCATATCAATTTATTTAAAAAGAAGTGGCATACTGTAAATTGGGAAAGCTCTTACAGATTGTTTTGATATTTTTGTGAAACGATTTGTAAGTCATTTGTGATGGGTAAATATCAGTCGCACCTCAATAGGACACATAATGTGGTCAGTATAACTCAATGTGTCTCTTTTTATTTCAAATTGGAATCAATTTATGTAAAAACTAAAAATTCCATACTATAAACCGAGCAAATGCTTTCAAATTATTTTTATATTTTAGGAAAACAATATATACGTCATTTTTGACATGTTGGAATAATCCACAACTCAATATGATGCATGGTGTGGCTAGTATAACTCAACGTGTCTCTTAATGTTTAAAGGTGAAGAAATATTAAATTTTCAATATTTTCTTGAGGGTATCACTATGGTCCCAATGGCACAAATATAGATTCAATTAAATCAACGATAGCCATGTAATGGCCATCAGAATATATAAGTCAAACAGAAATCAATTTTTCAGGTTTTATATTTTGAAGATATATATATATTTATTAAAATTTATCCACATCTAATAGACTGTGATGAAATACAATGTTCTTGGTCTTCCACCGATTCCAATGGATGGAATAGGATTTTCAGCCAGATATTTTTTTTCCTTTCTCTAATAAGGTGATTCCACACACTTGGGGAAATATATAAAAAATTAGACACTGATAATCATATTTTTTTGGAAACCATATATAATGAAAATTAAAAATGGATACGTATCTTGTTGAAGGAGCTATCAGCTGGAAAATAAATTAATTTTTTAAAAGTTCATATGAATGGTGATTTAGCACTGACCAACACAATCAAATAGAAGGGTTTCAGTTTGGATCAATTTTTTAATAGGTATTTTTTTGAAAATATTTTTGTAAAACATGATGGGTTAAAACTATTTTAAAACAATACACAAAAAGGCGGCATCTGTTATGGTGCCTTTGGGACCAGGTGAAAGGCAGTATCACTGATTCCTCCTTTCACCTAAAACGTAGAAAAAAATTAATTATTATTATTATTGTTTTTGTTTTTATATATATATATATATATAAATTTATCAGAGTTTATCTGCTTTTTAAAATATAGAAGTATTTCCATTACAACATTCGGGATTCTGATAGGAATTCTCACCCATGGATCCCTTTTATAAGAGGTCTTACATTGTAAATCATAGCGCTTTTCCGATGTGCGATTCTGGTTCTCCCTTTCCTGCGCAGATCATTCTGCATTTTTAATGTAGGATTCTATTTCAAGTACGCGGTTTGAAATTCTATAAAATATAAACTATAAGAAAAATATAAATGAAACAAAAAACCCGGATTAAACTTATAATAAATAGTTAAAAACAAAAGGATTTTCTTAAAAATTGTTGATGGAAAAAAATTTATAAGGTTTCAAAGACATCTACTTGAAACTAAACAATCTTTGAAGTTCATGAATTTGAAAGCCTATAAAATAAAAACTATAAGAGAAACATATATTAAACATAAAACATGGATTAAACATATAAGAAATAATTGAAAATAAATAAAATAAAAAAATGTTGATGAAAAAAAATTTATAAGCTTTAAAAGTCATCTACTTGAAACGTAAATATGTTTCATGTATTAGCCTTTAAACGCCTATAAAATATAAACTATAAGACCAATATAAAAGAAACATAAAACATGGATTTAATATAGAATAAATTATTTAATTAGTTAATTGATATTATTAATAATTAGTTAAATAATAATTAATTAGATAATTAGTAATTAATGATAAATAATTATATAATAATTAGTTATTTAATTAGAAATATAGTTATTAACTAAATAAGAGTTAATAAGTTAATTAGTAATATAATTATAAATTATAATTATTCATTATAATTAATAATTAGTAAATATTTAATATTATTATATAATGAAAAATTAGTTAATTAGTAATATAATTATTAATTAAATAATTGTTAATTAGACAATTAGTAATATAAGTATAAATTATAATTATTCATTATAAATATTAATTAGTAATTATTCAAAATTGTTATATAATAATAAATTTTTTTATTAGTAATATAATTAATCATTATAATTATTCGTTATAATTATTCATTATAATTATTCATTGTAAATATTGATTATAAATTATTGATTATTAATTATTAATTATATAATAATTAGTTATTTAATTAGTAATTATTAATAATTAAATATATAATAATTATTTAGTTAATTAGTAATATAATAATTATTTATTTAATAATTAATTAGTTACTTGGTAATATAATTATTAATTGCATAATAAATAATTAGTTAATTTTTAATATAATTAGTAATTATTTAATTAGTAATTAGTTATTATTAATTATTAAAAATTAATTATATAATAATTAGTTTTTAAATTAGTAATATAATTATTAGGTATGTAAAAGTTAATTAGTAAATAAGTAATATAATTATAAATTATATTTATTCATTATAATTAATAATTTGAAATTTTTAGAAATTATTATATAATAATCAATTTGTTAATTGGAAATATAATTATTAATTATATAATAGTTATTTAGTTAATTAGTAATATTATTATAAATTATAGTTATCTATTATATTTATTAATTACTAATTATTAAAAATATTTATATAATTATTAATTATGTATTTAGTAATATCATTATTCTTTATAATTATTCATTAGAATTATTCATTATAATTATTCATTATAATTATTAATTATTAATTATTAACTATTAATTAGTTAATTATTAATATAATTATTAATTAAAAAATTACTAAATTTCTAATAAATATATAGTTAATTAGTAATTATTAACAATTAATTATATAACAATTAATTAGTTAATTATTAATATAATTATTATTTATTTCATAATTAATTAGTCCCTTAGTAATATAATTATAAATTAGTTAATAATTAATTAGTTAATTATTAGTATAATTATTAATTATATAATAATCAATTAGTTAATTAGTAATTATTAATAATTAATTATATTATAATTAATTAGTTAATTAGTAATCTAATTATTAAGTAATATAATATTTAATTATTTAATTAGTAATATAATTTTAAATTATATTTATTCATTATAATTAATAATCAGTAATTTATAAAAATTATTATATAATAACTAATTAGTAAATTGGTAATATAATTTTAAATTATATAATAGTTAATTAGTTAATTAGTAATATAATTTTAAATTATAATTACTCTTCAAAATTTTTAATTAGTAATTATTAAAAAATATAATATAATAATTAATTAGTTAATTAGTAAAAAAATTATACTTTATAATTATTCATTATAATTATTCAATATAATTAATAATTAATAATTAATAATTAATAAGTAGTTAATTAGTAATATAATTATTAATTAGATAATTATTAATTGTATAATAATAAGTTATTTAATTAGTAATTATTAATAATTAATTATATAATAATTAATTAGTTAATTAGTAATATAATTATTAATTATATAATTAGTAAATAGTTAATTAGTAAATATTAATCATTATTTATATAATAATTAATTATTAAATTAGAACTATAATTATTAATTCAATAATATATATTTATTTAAATTTTTTATAAATATAGAGTCGATGCCCTTTTCTATAATTAGTTAATTACTAATATAATTATAAATTATAATTATTCATTATAATTATTAATTAGTATTTATTAAAAATTAATATAATAATTAATTAGTTAATTAGTAATATAATTAAAATTATATGATAGTTTATTAGTTAAATAGTAATATAATTATAAATTATAATTTTTCATTATATTATTTATATAGTAATTATTAAAAATTAATAAATATTAATAAATTAGTTAATTAGTTATATAATTAATCTTTACAATTAATCATTATAATTTGTAATTATAAATTAGTAATTAGTAATTATTAATTAACTAATTAAATAATTTATTATATGTTTAATTCATATTTTACTTTTCATTTATATTGGTCTTATAGTTTATATTTTATAGGCTTTCAAAGACACAGACTTGAAACATTTTTATGTTTCATGTAGGTGTCTTTGAAAGCCTATAAATTATTTTCCATCAACATTATTTTTTAATTTTTTTTATTTTCAACTATTTTTTATTTGTTTAGTCCACGGTTTAAGTTTCATTTATGTTTGTCTTAAAGTTTATGATATGTAGACATTCAAAATCACATACTTGAAATATTTTTATGTTTCATGTATGTGACTTTGAAAACTTATAAATTATTTTCTATCAATAATTTTAACAAAATCATACTTATTTTCATAAATTCTTGATATATTTAATCCATTTTTTAGTTTTTTTATGCAGGTCTTATAGTTATATTTTATAGGCATTCAAAACCACATACTTGAGTAATTTATATGTTTCAAGTAGGTTTCTATGAAACCTAATAAATTTTCTTCACTCAACATTTTTTAGTAAAATATTTTTCTTTATAACTATTTCTTATATGTTTAATCCATGTTTTATGTTTCATTTATAATGTTCATATAGTTTTTATTTTATAGTCATTAAAAACCATGTACTAGAAACTGATGCCCACATCAAAAATGAAGAATGTTTTGCGTAGGAATGGGAGAACCAGAATCCCTCAATGGAAATGAAGAATGATTTTCAGGTTGATCCCTCTTATAAATGGAAACCACGGGTGTGAGCATCCATAAGAATCCCAACTACTGTAACGGTCGTACTACTGGTTTTTAAGAAAGATATAAATTCTGTTGAAAATTTTATTTTTATTTTTATTCTTGTTATATATATATATATATGTATTATCAAAAGAATACAAAAACCAAAATCAAATACAAATTTTTAGAAAAATAATTTCGTTATAGGAGAATAGTCGCATCTGTGATGCAGCATTTCACTCAGGGCCCAACGGCGGCATCGTGGATGCCGCCTTTGTTGCGTATTTTTAAAAATATTTGTAACATATTAGTTTTTAAAAAAAAATAATTTTTTTTAAAAAACCTAATTTTAAAAAAACGAAGTCAGATCATAGACTGCCCTTCTAGGAAACATCATCTGAGCCACCTTTTCAATGACATCTCTTCCACCATCCCCACCGAAGCTGGCTTCGTGTCCCAATGAAATCCCGCCTCAGCTTCCAGAGTTCCTCTCCATGCCAAAACCTCATAGTCTGTCTACCTTGAAGTCTCCCCATTACTCACCATCATCTTCCACCATACCACATGCACCACCACAGCTGAATCACCTCTCCCAGTTCTACAAAAACATGAGCACCATCAACAATCACTGAGCAATAAACCGTCATCGACCTCCTTGTTTTCCTCTATTAATGAAATCCCCACAATAACGCCCCCTTGCAGGAAGGTGGGTTAGGGTATCGGGCGCATGTCGTGGGGTCCAGTCCTCAGGCTTTCTTTGTAGCATGCATGTTTCAATAAAACCCACCTTTTAAAAACCCATGAACAATGAAATCCTGAGGTATGGGCACTATTGCACAACCAAATTCGGGTTGATCCCACTTGAAACTGTGTGGGTCGAGTCAGGCCTCATCTACATCAGGATGCAGTGGGTTCTTCATAACCAACCCTACCCTACCATAATCTATAATAGGCCTAGTACCCCTATCAATGGTATTATAGTCTACGTGGTGTCCATACACCAAAATATTAAATATATATATTTTAAAAGAACTCTTATTTTTAACATATTAATATTTTTTAAAGAAATTGTTTCAGAAATAGGATAAAATTTTTGAAAAAAATTCATAAATTGTGATCAAGCGCTAATTTTAGTTAAAATGAATTATATAACTCATTTATATCCCTTGATATAAAATATATTTCATATTTAATTTTAAAATATGAATTTGATATTTCAAGTCATTTGATCATGATTATTTACTAACAATTTAGGTCTTGATGTTTATTGGTTTAATTATTTATTCAATTGCAAGTGATGCATGTGATGTTTATAATTGTTTAATTATATAGATCATATGTGTATCATTTTTACTCATCAATATTATTATAATGGGATGTTCACCAAGGTAAAAGATATTTATCTATATTATAAAGTCACATGATCTACTCACCTATGTTCAAGTATTTTTTTATGAAGAATATGGGTGGGGTTGTTTTAAGGAACGAACTGCACCAAGATGAGGTGGTATTCTAGATGAGAAGGGGTTATAGTGAAATGTGGTGGGAGTTGCGATTTGAGGAAGGGATTACTCAGGTATTTAACCCCTAGGGTCAAGGTTGTTCCAATGAGAATAAATAGATCAATCAATATCATATTCTCAAGACCAACCACGTTGTTTATTTAATTTATGAATTTTTATTATTTTTTAGTTATTTTTCATTATTATGTGATCACATAGAATAATAATAAAATTCATATATTATTTTCATTTTTATGAAGTAACTTTTAAGTTTTTATTGCAGAGTAAATTGCATGTGTGATCAGACATTGCGTTCATAACATATTGTAAACATTTCCATTCATTGAGAAATAATAGAAATCCTCAAAGAAATATTTAGTCAAAATGCCTACTGTTGTTCGATTTTGAAAAAAAACTAGGTGTATTAGGTGCCCTTCATCCCTAGATGATTGTGGATCCTAATACCGTGGAGTTCTTATGAGAGTTATTGTTTTACATAATTGAATATGGTATAAATTAAGTATCTATAGCTCTGTTGCAATAAATTTATATGTAATGAGTTGGGGGAGTCAATGTTATGGTTCTGAGAATTTGAGACTCCACTCAACAGCTCATGGCGCTACGAGTTCCATAAAGTAGTTGACAACATCTATTGATTTAATTTGTAATATAAAATTAATAATAAAGTTAAGATTGATTATATACTTATGAATTAATTTTTAGAACAATGGAAGTTAACACCATATATGCAAAGTGATGTTTTTGACAAATATAATTTTATAGCTTGAATGATATTCCAAAATAGTTGTACATCCACATGTTCAAAATTCTACAATATTATAAATTAAAGGAGCTCGAATCCCCATTAACTGTTGATCCACCTCAAGAATTGATGGTGTGAAATATAATCATAAGAGACTCATGTATAGAGGATTTTATGTTAACATCATAATGTTATCATTAATATCCAGTGTGAGTTTTGGATACAACCTCAAGACATGAATTATTTCACATGACTCCTCATATATGAGAATATTTCAAGGATAAAGTAAAGCATGATATGAATGGGGTGAGAGGGGAATGGTTGGGGTAAATCCCCTTTATTAAAAAAGAAAACGAAAGCAGGGAACCCTTTTATGTTGGGTAAGGGAAACCCCATTACATGCCTATAGGCATGGAGGCCCAAATCCTCAAATATTAGTGGCATAAAATCCCAGAGGGCCAAATCCTAGAAGAAATCAAATTCAAAAATAAGGCTAATAAAAGCAACGCCGAAATGGCCCATGCAAAACCAATGATGATGCGGGTTCCCGCCCCAGCCACCAAGGGACAAAATAACATCATCAACACTGCAAAAAACCCTAATAACCCCATAGCCTCCAAAACCACCATAGGGTGTCTGCTCCACTGAGCATGGAGACACCATCGTTGCAGTGCCCGCCGCCAACCCATGTCGTCACCGAAGAGACCCTCTGTCCTCCATCCGAAATTTTTTGTGTCTTCTGGCTGAGGATTACTCCTCGCCCCCTATAGAGTAATCTTACAAAATTGGCATAGGTCACGTCCAACCACCATCGTGAGACTATAGGATCTGCCGCCACCTTCAGCCCTAAAACCCACGACCATTTCCATCTGAATAACCTAATGAGAATGAACACCATCAAAACCATTTTCCCATGTTGAATCACCATATCTAAAATAAGTCGAATCAGAGAAACCACCCCATCCACTGAACCATGACTCCACCTACTTATGACTCCACTAGAACTCTAGATGTTGCTCCTACCCGTGACTCAATATATCCTCGCCGCCATCCTCTCTAAAACATGTTCTACATATCCATGCTCTAGATACTCATCCGGCCTAATGATGCTGCGTCGTTTCCACTGAGGGTCAAAACCCATAAGAACCCATGATCTCTCCACCGAAGTGGAGATCCCACAGTTATAGATATTAATGGGGTGATATTTACACTAAATATGTGAAAGTAGAAAGATGAATCCTAATATTTCAATATAGTCATTTATAATATCTTTATCTCCCACTAAAACATGTTTAATATACGATTAAAATGAATAGATTTGAGGAAACACTTCATTACCTTTTCGGTAAGGTTCTCCAAAAATATATGAACACAAAGAAAGATTAATATTATGTTCTTATAGCGAAAAAATTGAAAGACAAAAGAAAATTCAATTTCAAGAGAAATAGATAAGGAACCTTCATAACATCTTTCAAATAAAAGAGGAAAAGAATCATATAGGAGGATATATTATCCTCATTTCATAAGATAAACCTATAGCTGATTAAGAGCAATGAATTAATTTGAAGATATTTGTTCTTTCTTCTTCTTTAGTGTATATTCATTATTTTATGTGATGTTTCTATAATACTTATTGGGAATTAAATAGAACATTCCTAAAAAATTGATTATTAATTTATGGAAACAAATTAATAAATTAAACATTTTAAGAAGTAGGGTGATTTCTCCTGGCATCTGAGAAAGGGTGATTCCCTAGTTATAAGAGATAAGTACAAAACATCTAATTTCCAAGATTAATTATTTAACACAAAACTTTACTATGTATATCAACTCATTTTTCTCAAGTGTATTTTTTATACTAGGAAACATTATTCCATTTTTGAATTAATTTTTTTTGTGGTGTCTTATACTCAACTAATTGATTAATAATTCTCAAAATCATTATCAATAACTAATGAATATAAAATTTAAGACTCAGTTATACCAGTTTTTGAAAAGATAATTCTTCATCATGAAAAAATATGTAGTTTTCATGGACATACCCAGTATGATTTTAGAATCTTTTAATCTAAAAACATTAGGAATTATCGATACGTTTACTTATTTGGTTTTGGAGAGGGAACTAATTAAAAATTAAGGTACGCTAGAAAGATTTTGGAATTTGTTTAGATAGAGAGTGTGAATTATTCCAAGGATAATATATTGTTAAAATTATATAGATCATGAGTTTCCTTATAATAGTTTTAGGGAATTTCATAGTTATTTAGGGTATATGCATGGTTATAATATATGAGTAGCTTCAAGCCCGTGTTTCGAAGATTTTATTTTCCAAGCATTCATTGAT
Source organism: Viscum album (assembly GCA_963277665.1). Lineage (NCBI taxonomy): Eukaryota > Viridiplantae > Streptophyta > Magnoliopsida > Santalales > Viscaceae > Viscum > Viscum album. Next base: position 281,815,253 of record OY728127.1, read on the forward strand.
CAATATAATATTTCTAAGAGTACTTCCTAAAAAATAACTTATACACAACAATGTTAAGATGAAAATATTGAGGATCAATGAAGAGTCATACATACTAACATGGATCAATAAAATTTAGTATGTATTCATTCTTAATTGATCATTTCCTTATACACAACAAATTCACAATGAATGTAAAAAGGGAATATATTTTTTGAATTATATGAACTGCAAAATTTCTTTTAATTTTTGTACATTATTAAAATATAGTAGTTTTATCCAACAACCATATTCCATCTATCATAAAAAATGGATTTCATATATATCATTAATGAAATTCATTATTTTATAATAACATGTCTTCATATGTAAAAAGTTTATTAAGGATATAAACAAACTATCATAAACCAAAACATAGTGTGAATATAATTTAATTATCCTATAGTTTTTAATAGAATATTATAGAAATACCTGATATATAAAAGTTATATTATAGTGATAAAATACCATTCAATAATTGGGTGAACATCTATATTTGCGATAGTGGGAGCCAGGTTAACAAGGATTTATTTAGTGTTAGAGATGCTCATGTTTTTGTTATAGAAAAAGGTTTCATATGATATTATGGGGAAGTATTAATTCCATAGAGACATACTTCATAGGAATGATACATGAATTTTAATGGTTTTATATTCAGTATTGCTGGTGATACATTATTCAATGAGAATAATGAATTCAAAAAGTGTGAAATAAATGAAAAAACCATTGATTTAAAAGATCAATCAAAATTAAATATTTGATCTCATGTATTAAATTACAAGGGATTTTTATTTTAAATACTATTTTTGGTATTCATGTGAGATTATAAATGAGTGGTAATATCATGGTAACAATTAAGATCGATTGGTTATACCAACATGTCATGCCAAAATCTTTTAGAATTTTAGTTGTTGTAGCAACATTGTATGACCATATTATTGGGAACTATATGTCAACACCATAAATCATGGAAGGTTTTTATTTGACATAAATAGAAATTGTTAGGGAATACATCAAATTGAAATAGAATTTTAGTTTGCAAAAATCATTTTTGCACAGAATTAAAAAAACAAGATAATAGAATATTCATCTTAAATAAAAATTTTCACATCTCTATAAAAGATTAGTGTGAGACCACTGTTTTCCATGTAAAATATTTTTAAATATATGAGGAATGGAATTATCTAGTCATAAAATTATTTATCATAAGAGTGAAAGTAACTTTCCGAATATTAACATAATGTAGCATCCAACATTCAAGGGAATGAGATCTACTATGTCAGATCTATCAATTTATTAGACCATGTCAACAGTTCATATACAAGAATTGAATTGAAAAATACAAGTTGTAATAATTTGAGTGAAAATTATCACCCATGCCATATGGATGAAATATCTCCCAGAAGTCATGCATAAGAAATCAGAGGAGATGAACGTGATTAATATAATTCCGTTGGATTTTGGGATACGATAAATCACATATTCTGTTATATGTAAATGACTTTATATTTATAACATAAACTATATAGTAGGAAAGTATTAGTTGTATCCATGAGAAATGTATGATAAATAATGAGAGCTGTCCAATTTTACATTAGAGAGTACAAGAGACATGTTCATAGTATTTGGAGATGAAGGGACACTAGATAAAATGGGTACAAATAAATCTTCACATGGACTAATATGATCTAATATCATAGTTAGACTAAGGTAATGAGTATGAGAAGTTCATTCAAGATAGTGGTATCCACATATACAAATACTGAGTACATTTCAACCTCTTAGGAAGCTAAAAAATAGTGTATAAAAAACATTTTATTATAGTTCTTGGAATAACACAAAGTTAATGATGTTTTCTAATTATAAAAACCAGTAAAATTCCACTACTGTTACTAGACAAGATTTCATGTTTTGAAAATGGAAAAATTGTTTTTACATAGTGATATTATATATTAAGGGGTTTTACTCATGGATATGAATGCAAAAATTGCTCAATTTTCATACAGTGTAGACGTGTAAGGCCCAACAAGTAAATCTTTAATTCATTAGAAACATGATTTTAATATATTCAGGTTAACATGTTTTGTTAGCATATTGGCTCTTGTATAAGTGGTATAATTTATATAATTTGTTCCCTGAACCTAACTAAGTAGTAAATTTTATTACCATATCATGTATACAATGAGATAAACAAGATGTACACTTTCCAAAATAGTATTTATATTTCTTCATCCAGTATTTACATGGTAATGTCCACATACTATTTTTTTTATAAAAATCTTATAGAAGTTTCAAGTATATAATGAGAACCTAGAGATTCTATGATATTAATATTTAAAATATATTTGGTGGTCTATATAGATTATATTTATTAAAAATAGATGATGATTGACTAAAATGCTTAGGGGTCTTATAGGATTTGAGAATTATTATCATGAAGTTTTCACTATATAATATCATTTAAATGAGATATTGAGAACTGAAAATCCAATAGAAACTCCACATTTTTTAGTAGTCATTTTTTATTCTAATCTATGAACATGTGTAATGGTCTCATTACTTGAGATTATTATTAGTGTATACTATTTGATCACATAATTTTATGTAATGAAAAAACTATGGATTTTATGTCATAGTGATATAGGTTGTATCGAGTGTATCATCGGTAGTGTGAAATTCATTAGATAAGAATGATAAATTTTGTTTCATCCAATAATAAGATACTTCACTAAATCCATTTATATAGTAGAAGAAGTAAGTATATATAGTAATTTTGAAGAATAGTAGGGAATGAAATGATAGTGACATGATGCTTGATTCCTTATTTTTGAGATATCACGAGACAAAATAATTATATTACCCAATGTCAGTTCATTATAATTGTTGTTTTTGCTTTGATTTTTTCTTATCTTATTAGGGTCATTTATGGTTTGAAAGAACTCGCTCTGGGTATGTGAATATTATTCACCACTATCAAGATATGTCCCTTAAGGGTCATAAAGTATGCTTATTCAAATGTTTAGACTATTCAATTAGGCATGATTTTAGGAAATGGGGTGCCCAACCATGTGGTCGGTGTTATGTTCTAGAATATATGATCTCTATGGGATAAATAAATTCTTATTATTCGAGTTTAGAATAATTCATATTGAATATATTTAATAAAATTATTTAAAACTATTAACTTAAATATATGTAATAATATTATATGAATGAATATTATTTTAATATTCAATGTTAGTTTAATATTTTTTGGATTACCAAGTTGAGTTAATGACATTTTGATTTCATGTAAAATATTTAATATATTAAAAATAAGAAAAATAATATAAATGATATTTTTGAATCAATAATTAAGTTATGAAAGATAGTTTATAGTTTATTTTTTGGGTAATAAATATCTTGTTTCTAGGGATCCTTCCATAGGTATTTTAGAACTACACTATAAAAGGAGGAGGAACTTCAAGGTTGTAATATTCACATATTAATCGATGATATCCACTTTATCCTCTCTCCTACGTCATAGTGAGATAATCTATCATTCTAAGCACTCGATCATAGTTATTCTTCATGAATCGATGGAATGAGATAGTAATGGTCATTTGGAAATAAAAGAAATCATTTAATTTCAACTCCAATACCTAGAATTTAATTCCCAACTCACTCAAAGACTTTATGTGTATTTGGAATATATAAGGGAATAATATTTGGTTTCTACGAGAAATGATCACCAAAGACTAGAAGATGTTGAGCACGAAATCAAAACAAAATTGGTAATTTTTTATTTAATTTATCTAAATAAAATTCATCAAATGGGATACTCAAGACATTACCAAGTTTTTCCTTCATTGATGACGACATTGTTATGTTGATCACCAATGAATTTTTTTTAATCATAATCCCACTTGATTCCTCTATGCGCATCAACAATATATGTTGTTACACTCAGTCATGGAAAATAACTATCCTCGTATATTCCTAGATTCTTTAAATTTATCATATATGTTCTTTTATTTCCTTATTACTATCCTAGGTAGGTTTAATTTTTAATCCAAAGGAGGTATCTTAAAGAAGAGGACATTTTCTTTACCATCTCTTTCATAGTGTATTTCTTATTCTTCAACATCAAAATATATTGCATTCAAAATAACATAATTAAACTAGTATAATAAGTATAATAATATTTTATTATGACAACGTTTCAACCATTTTCATTTTATTTTCCATCCAATGGAAAATGAAATCATCACTCATTTTTATGTGGTGACTACCACCCCCCATGATACGAAATATTTCATTTTTCATGCCCATATTTCACTGAATATTATAAAACTGTATTTAATTTATAAATATGATGATTATTGAATGGTTAAGATTATTTATAAAATTAAAAAATGACCTCTTTGACTATAATCAACCTACTAAATCAGTTCCGGGACTATGAACTAAACATCCTCAAAAACTATTATGTAAACTTACCTTATTATGTAACTAAATAAAACATTGTCATAAATGAAATAAAAGGGATAATTATAATGGAGTGAACATGAAAAGGTTTCTTAATAATTTAAAATAATAATAGAATAATGTTATTCTGGAGCTAAATAGAATACAATGCTCAACAATATTTATCGTTTGGGAGGTTTTTCCTCAAATTTTTTTCTTTGAGACTCATTCTATTTTCACCACATGTTATATTATTTTTGGAGTTTATATACTAAAATTTGAATATAGTTTATCATTTATTATCTGAAATTGAGGAGATTTAATTTTATCCCATGGTCTTTCCACTGTTTTTCCATTGATCCAGTTTTTATAAGTGTCATAATGGATTTTCATTAAAACTTTATTGTAAAGTATTACTTAAAATGTTTTCTCCTACATATCCACATTCTACAATATGATCCTTGTTTTTTATTATATTTTTTATCGAATTTAATTAAGTAAAATTTTCAAATAATTTCCATTATCTTTAAAAAGGATGAAAAATAATGATTTAAATTTTTTCTTTGCAGGTCTCTTTTGTATTTTTAACCAAAGTGAAAATAATTTTTTTAGCATATTCAACATGAATGGATTTTCCCTACATCATGTGATTTATTTTTTCTTTTGAATACTATACTATTTTTTATATATTCATATTAAATTAAAATCCCCATTATTTTTTTCAATTTTTAATTTTAAAAAGGATTCAAAAGAAAGGGATATTTCTTCATAATTTTTTTTAAAATGAGATGTGGTTTTCTTATAGGTTAAAATAAATATTGAATGTTTTTGTAATGAATATGTTCAAGATCAACAAAAATTATTGATCATACGAGACATGTTCATTATATGTGATTATGGGTGGTCCAGATATATCTCATGATGATGGGTGAGCCTAGAAAAAATCTCTAATGTATAGGGTAGTGAATTATAATAAAAAAAATTGATATAACTAGGTAGGTTACTACTATGAAAGTAATACTGATTTATTTATTCTAATTGAGGATAATAACAAGTGAAAATAGGTTATGAATATGATTCTCCAAGTTACCTAATCTATTTTTAATTGTTTTTATGGAAATAAGTAAATTTCATGGGGGAAAAATACTTATAATCTATAAATGTTTTTTTTTTCAAAGAATGTTTTTCATGATTTCTCATATTCCTCATTAATTTTTTATGGTATTATTAATAATTATAATTGGTTTTGAATTATTTATTTTATAAAAGACGATTTCAATTTTTTGATAGGTTTACTTTATGTTCTCATAGTTTCAATGTGAAAATGGTAATCATTTTCATAGTTTTTCATATTTTTCACCAGAAAAATGATATTTTTTATTTTTGTATTCCTTACTGGTATTTATTTTCCCCATCCTATGTTTTAAATTATTTTTCATTGGGTAATACATACTATTATGATTTTATGCTTTGAATAATGGAAATCATCCTTGAACCAAGCAAGTTTTTCAAGAATAAAAGAGGGTTGTGGACTTATGAATTATGTTTTTATCAAAAAATATGCATTGTGTGTTACTGTTCCTAGGCTAATGTATTATTTTCCTAAATTCCTGAATACTATAAGCCCAAAAATATCATGGGAATATATTAAAGAGAAACCATTTTCATAAATCATGTAATTATTGGTTGATTATAGTAGATTCATTATAGTTGGTCTCAAAGAAAAAGATTATATAAATATAGAGGTTTAGATGATTAAAATGTGTATAGTTTAACATTTTTAAATAGAATTATTGGATTATAAATCTATGTTTTCTAATAATTTTAAATGCATATATATCTCTATTGGTGTTTAATGTGATGTGAGTACATTAGAGTACAATGTTTATAATTTAATAAATGATTGTGGTATATGTAACCCTTATTTTTATGTTGTGTTTTAATAATGGGTTATTTCATGAATAATGGTTTTATATTTTGTTGAAATGAGTATATATATATTGATAATCTTCAGTGTTAATGTGATCATTGATGTTAATGTAATGTTTTATCACATCATCAAATATGGTATTGATAATTGATCTATTGACTTTGTTATTGAAGATAATTTGGAAAAAGTTTACTATATTGGTACATTATATGAATAAGTAAAATATAATTGTTTTTTAAGATGAAATTTTATTTGAAGAATAATGTTTGAGTATCTATTGGATGCATATATGATTTTACTGTGAATTTATGTTGATTTAGGTTTTTTATGGGAATGATTTGAATATTATGGATGTTATATGTTTAAGAAATATACAATTTTGGTTTTCAATATATAAGTGATTAATTTTTTTGGATATGAATGAAAAATTTATATTGAATGTAAATGTTATCAAATCCTTCTGATTTTTTTGGTTTTGAACTTAGAGAAGAATATTTCAATGATTCTTAATATTACTTATTTATGGAATTTTTAATGATTAACTTTGGGTTTAGTTATTTAGGATCTATATATTAATGTAGTATTTCGAAAAAACATTGTTTATTAATGCTAAATATTACCTTATCCCATGATAACCATTTTTGGTTTCTGAATGTGGATAAAACTTTATAGAAATAACAGGTCATCTTTTATTGTATATTTTTATTCCACTAATGTAAATTTTAGTTATTTGTTTATGAAAAACATTATCTTGAATAATCAAATATTAGAGTATAAGTTGACATGGAAGTATAAATTGATCCAATCATAACCACATTGTTAAATTCATCTTATGAAATAGAATGAAAAAATGTAAGTATATTTTATCATGGTCACAATATTTATAGTAAATGAATAGAAAAAATATAGGAAAAATATATTAAAATAAAAATTTAATTCATTCACCTATATTTCATATGAATGTATTGTATTTTTTATCCCTTACTGATTTATGGGTTTTTTATTAATAAATTTATTTTGTTCATGTTCTCTTTCACTCTATATAATTCTTTGGAAATTATTTTTCTCCTTTATGACCATATTTTAAATTTCCAATAATGATCTCCTTTGGTGGGAACCAGATTTTTTTAGGTGGCAGTCATATTCACCCTCTCAATCATTCATACATAATTTTTATTATCCCTTTTTATTATGTGGATTTTCAAAAATTCATATTTTAAAATTTTAAATGGGGTTTTTCTTTCATGGTCATATATTTTAATACCATCCATTATATTAATTCAACAAATGTTTTAAACCTTTTTTTCATAAAAAATGAAATAAAATTACTATAATTTAATTCATTGAAGGGGGTATACTATTACACCCCATGATATTGTGATTTATTTATTTAAATAATATAGTTGATAGCCTGTGTTACATGCCACACTGAGATTTAAGCGAACAACTATATACAATAAATATTCTATTATTAAAATTTGATCATTATAATATAGTATTTAAATTATTGGTATGAATTGGAATAACCAAATGATAAAAAATAGGTATAATGTATTTATATAATGAAAATATGATGACTAATTCATAATAAATTACTACTCAACATTCAGTAAATTCTTGTTATAATTCAAAAATTTGTTTTCCTCAAAAATGGTTATTATTTTATTTTTTATAGTATTTTTAATTAATTTCATCCATTTTTAAAAATATTATTTTAGATAATTAATATAATGTTTTAGTCAAAATATCAATTATATAGTTTCTATAAATTGTTTGTATTTTTCTATGAAATTGTATTATGTTAATAGTTAAAAAATATTGAATTTTATAAGACTTCTATTTCTCTTTATTAATTAAAGTAATTAAAAATAGCATTATTTTTTTAATTTAGTTTTAAATTAAGATAATAATAATTTTATATGGATCAATAATATATTTGAATTTGGAATAAATTCATTTTTATTCTTAAAATCATAATTTTCTAATGATTGTTTTTCTTATAGTTTTTCGCACACATAATAAAACTAATTACTACCACATATACAAATTGAAATTGTAATCATAGTCTTAAAATTTAAGAATAAGTTTAACTACATTTTTTCCATTATAAATAGTAACTATGGAAAAGTTATTTTCTCCACAGTAAAATTTTAAAAGAGATTAATTATGGTCAAAACTAAGTGATAAGGGAAAAAATTATCTATATTCTTATTTGAGGATATAATTTTGACCATTTCACCAATTTATTTAATTTGAATTGTTTAATATCCATTTTCATTTAGTTGTGATATTTATATCATTTTAAGTAATATTTTATTACAAAGTGTCAGCCACTTTCATCTAATATCTGTAATATTTTTTTATTGGGATAAAAAGAAAACATTAATGGTTAAAATGGTTATATTGAATTTTAAAAAAAAAATTTGATAGTAATTCATTTTAAGTTATTAATTGTGATATAATTACATTAAATTCTTATGCAATGTCAATACATTCCTTTTTCATACACTAGAAGAACCAGGGTAAATGATTTTAAAGAAAAAAATAAATATTCTTTGGTTGAATTTTCGTATTTTAACTATTTAATATTTAATAATAAATTATAGTTAATGGTAAAATTTGTTAGATTCTGATATTATTTCCTTCTTTATATCATTGATTTGATATTAAATGATTAATCCAAAAAATTAATCTATGATTATTTTATGTTAACTAATACTTTATTAAATGATTTATAAATCATCAAAATTATGAAAAAATGCTATGTGGATTGGGAAATCGTCTAAAATATAATCTTTCACCATTTTGGAGATTTTATTCAACTCAGAATTAAATTTCATTCCAATAAAAGCTAAAAAATGTGTTACCCTGATAAGGGTTAAAAAAAGCTAACGATGGAGTTATTTAAACATATAAGGTTTCAAGTAACACCAAATCAAAAACAAATTTTATTTCTGGAAAGTTTCTTGATATTTAACTATCCTATATCATAAATTACTTCCATTTTTCAATTTAAGTGATTAAGATATATATTATTCTCAAATATTTAATGTAATTATAAGTGTTTCCCTCCACAAATTTATAAATAGAAAAATCCTATACTCATGTATTTACTATTATTTATTTGTGTTCCCTACATAAAAGTTATTTTTATTTAAATGTTACATATTTTTTAAGTCATTTTTTTAAAACCATATTTCAATTAATTTATTTAATAAAAATTCCTCTAATAATATGGAAATTAAAAATGTTCCACAGATGTTAATTTTTATAAATAAAATATTTTTAATTTTCATTTATAACTACTTTTTAATATCTTTATATTGGTTTAATAAAAAAAAATTTATTTTTTTACGGATCACTATATGAATCTTTTTACAAAAGAATAAAATATTGTTTTTTAACTTATATGGAATGAATTAATTTTCATAAAAATTATACCCTTTAAATGTAATAAAGAAAACTATATCTATGATTTCATGGTTTTCCAATGTAAATTAAAATTTTAATTTTTTAAATTTTAATTTTAGAGAGTTTTAAAAAAATCTATATTTTTACCAATATTTTTGTTAATATGGTATGTAAATTGATTATTGGTTAAAATGAGTTTTCAGTGGATTTATAATGAAAATGTCATAGACTAATTTTTTTAATTCATGATTTGTCACATGATAATTATAGAGGTTAACACGTGATCCTGATAAAAATCATGGTGATGGGTGTTCCTAATTTAGCTCTCCAATGCATTGATTAAATAAATGTTTTCGAATGAGTAAAATTAGAGATATATCCATGTAGGATACTCATATGGAATTATCTAAAACTTATTTATTCTTACACGGGTTAAATACAAGTGAACTTGATTTATGAATATGATGCTCTAAGATTCCAAATTTACGATTCTTAAAGGTTTTTATAGAAATATTTTTAATTCATGGGGAAAGAATGATAATGTTGTATTAATTGTATTTTCCAAGAATGTTTTCATGAGTTTTCATGTTCCTTTCATGTTTTTATAATACATGATTTTGGGATTTCAATTTTTTTATAATATGTAAATTTTATAATTTTGATAGGTTATATTTCTGTTCTTAATTTTTTATTGAGAAAAAGGTAAACATTGTGACATGTATTCATATTTTTCAACAATATGAAATGATTCCATTCTTTTTATACCCATTAATGAGATTTTTTATGGTAATCCAATATTTTAATTTTTTTATTGGACCCAAAATTTTATAAATAGATTCAAATAATGAAAATAATCCTTGAAAAATACATATTTTCTATAAATGAAAGTTGAATATGAACCTAATTTTTTATGGAAAACATGGTAACTAATTATTTTTTTTTACTATTAAAAGAATGGTTTTCAAAATTTAATAAACCTCTATGTCGAAAATATGGTGGGAAGGTAAAAAAGTGATTCCATTTTCATAAATATTTTAATAATAGATTGGTTAAGGCATGAGGCATTACACAATGCATGTTATTTACCGATCTAATGCTACTCTATAGGGAATGATGGGCTAGCCAGAACTATGTGGCTTCCCTCATGCTTGGACTGATATTTCCCATAGCTTTTTAGGCGTCCAATTTATACTAGTCCAACTTTTATTCTTAGAACATTTCATAAAAACATAAATAAATAATTTATTTCCACTAAATTACTATCATCAAAATACTTATATCCATATTAATAATTTTTTTTGAATCTCATATACTTACTTCACATCTTAACAAACATTATTTCTTTATCCAATTCATCACCTTTTAAAAATTATGTTAACTATGACAATATGTCAAAATGAAAATAGATGAAATCATCAACCCAAGGTATCTTCAATCTCCCCTGTTGAATTTGTTTTCAATTCCGAATTTACTCCAAACCTCAATTTCATTGTTCTCCCTATAATTTCCAATAAATTTAAATATAGGGAATAAAATAAATCTATTTTGGAAATTAATGGAAGGATTTTCTCCTCTAATAATCGTCATAATTTTAGAAACATATAATCTCTTTTTAACTAATATAATTTTTTTATTTATAAAATGTTTGAATTTTACACAATTTTACTTCATATTTATAAATTTCATGAGAGAAGGAATGCGTCTTTTACTATAGATCACCAGTTATATGTGACTGAAAATTATGTTCAATATAATTATCAGCATAATATGCAATCACATTTTCATTTTCGAGGTGTCATCAATCAATCAACACAAATTCCATTTTCAAAAACCAGATTTATAAAACAAAATTTATTAATTCTAAAAATAGTGATGTCCAATACTACTCACTATGTCATACCAACATAGAGTAAAATCTCACAGGTACTGTAAAAACCACATTTTCAAAATTTATAGGATCCATTAATCATCTTAAAAAACAAATTATAATGTTCAAGTTAAAGTAAATTACCTATAAATATGTCCAGAATAATACTCACCTAATAATAATAATAATAAATAGATTATTAAAATAATAGGAGTGATTAAATATCAATGGACCCAAGTGAAATCTAAACATACTCCATCTTTATACAATACACAAATATGATATCATCATTATTATTCAACATTATATTTAGAAGATATTTTTGATTATTAAAAACTTCCCAAAGGGTGATTAAATATGATTTATTATTTTTAATATATTATTATGGGGGATATTCGATACTAACAATATTACAATGATTTCTTATGCATCTAAAAAATACTATTTTAAATATTCCAAATGTTCATGTTGACCCAATATACCATCATAAAAACTCATCACCTATATATTTATTTAATAAATAATTATTAATATCTTTTAAAAAACCTCACCCATATAAAATAACTAAATCCTTCACCATGGGGTAAAAGATTCACCTTAGGATTAAAAACCATAAAAAATAGGTTATGATTTCATATTCTAGGGTAAAATTAGTATTTTACCCTTATAGAGATCTCGAGACTCTAAAACACTAAATTTAGCTAAGTCCCTATCAGGAAAATTTGATTCATTATCAATCTAATGTGACCAAAATACACCTCAAATAAAATAAGTGGTTGGTGGTGTAAATAATCCTTAGTAACCCACAATTGAGTTCCAATAATTGAGTACTATGTCCTTCAAACAACCAATAGAAATTTAATAGCTATATTTTAGGATTCTCGTAAAATCTATTGAAGCTGAAATTCTGGGGTTTAACTACCCAACACCTAAAAACAATGATATATTACTTTTCTACTAATTTTTTCACCTTATAAATATCTTTTTAATACTCGTTAAATATTCATAATTTCACTACTTCAATGTTATATTTTAAATTACAAATCTAAAATAACCCCACTCAAATGAGATCTATCACTTTTGTATGCCCAGCTAACTCCAAATGACACAAGTCCATAAAAATCATAACCATAATGTTAATTATACTCAATAAGAATAATCATGTATTAGTAGTGAACCTTGTCTATAATTGATATATGGTGTCCACTTTTCATCATTCGTCCATCTTTATTATAGCCTAACCATCACCATTCTCAAACTAGATAAATAATATTTTATTAAAAATACACATTCATTAACCCATAATAATTAAAAATCATTTTCATATTATATTCATAAATTTAATTAAGATTAATCATATTCAATCCCATGTGAACATTTTATTTGAGTATCCTCTTTAGTAAAATTCCACATAAAAAACTCAACTTCTCATGTACTTTGGAGTTAATTAATTTTTTCTTTTCATAAAGATATCATTATCAATATGATATTTTATTATACCCAATCACTAAATTTATGCGTAATTGGTTGATATTAATTTCCTATGTCATACCATTATTATATCATCTTTACCTAAGTACCTCTTAATCATAAATACCTATGACTCACATACACCCATCTGAGATTCGGTCTTTCATAAGAATCTATTACTCACTGTATATGTAATCATTTTATTCTACAAGAAATGACATTTCTTATTCATAACCACAATGATCTCTTCAAAAAAATATACCCATGTTATCTATTTCAAACCTAATATCTATATTAATTTCATATTTTATAAAATTATAATTACTATTTAATAAATCTATATATTATTTTTCATTTACATCAAGGAATTGATGTGAAAACATAAATATCCCTAGCAGGGTTCACTATTATCAGTTCCGCTAATGTCTACCATAAATATCAAACAAATATTTAAAAGTCTCAAGAAACTACTAGTGCACTCACCTTCCATTAGATTTCCCTAATCCTCGTATAATTGGTACTGACATACCTATTTACATTAACTTGAACATGAACACTCATGAGCCACACTCATTATATTCTAATTTACCCATACCATGATCATTCCTCTATGGTTATAGGATTTCATAACACTACATAATATTAGTGTTATATTTAATTATTGATCCATAACTAAACAATCATTTTGTTTCAGATATATATCTAAATTGATTATCATATTCATAGAAATATGACAATCACTATTATTTCCACAATATAATATAATTCAACATGTTTGAATTTATATGATATCCATTACTACCTCTTATCCATACTGCTGATATAGTATTCTAATTCATTCGTAAATATGATGAGACACTAAAAAATTATCATTCCATATAATTAATAAATATTCTCAAAAACATTCACATTTATAGAAATTAAACCTCATACCCCACACACGTTGATTATATCTTCTTAACGACCACCATCATGACCCCTTTTCCATGTTGGAACAACACCATATAAACCTAATATCCTACACTAGTCATACCTTAATACATTGTTCCTCACAAATCTATCTAAATTTATCCTTACCATAGATATCCATTTCTATAAATACTTCATGACATAGCTCCTTAAGGCTGATGCTCCTTACTATAAAAAGAGTGGAGCACCACATCTGCATAATAACCCCTTGATTTATATTGAAAAATAATAAGAAAAAAATATAGTTCATGTTCTTAAATCAAACTCTATAATGAGAAATCAAAATTAATGGATACTTACCCCCATCATATTTCTTATAAAATGACATAATCCATTGATCATACCATTATAAAAACTAACTCTTTCCGGCACAACATCAATAATGAATGAAACTACTCAAGGAACATCTCTTACCATACCTGTTGAATTATATTTGAATTCCCCCCTTTACAAACATATAGAACCAATTTATATAAAAAATATATCAATATACGCAAAAACAATTGAGTTAAATTCAATAATAAATTATTTTAAACTCCCCCACACATATCTTAGTAAATATGAGGTGTCTAACACCCTTCCATAGGTTATCTCAGTCATGACCACACCCTTATGTTTGAAAATTTACTAAGTCTCAAAGGAATACCATTAGTCTAATACAACTATTTGGGGATGATAATGATTCCTTGACTCTGATAACCAAGTTATAACCCCTTTAGTTACCAAAAACATACAGATCACAATATTGAATCCCACTATCTAGATATTTTCCACCATATTCTAATTAACATGTTTTATATTGATTTAAAGGAAAATATTACCTAACTGATCTATAAAATTACCATCAAAATGATGAACATTGTTCATACTATTCCACAATCTCTATACCTAACATTAAATCCACCATAATTTTCCACATTTCAAGAGAGTGTTAAAAGTACAACTCTTATAATGCTTCTTAACTATCATTGATATCTATCAAGTTATATCCACATGTGGGATTTCACTATTTTAATACCCTACTATATCACTCATGATCATGATTACATGTGTAATAATTTATCATTATTAGGATCAAACACCCAATTGACTATCCATGAATCCTATTTACATAAATGTATTCTCCCAAAATGAAGTGCATGATCTTTTATACCCATAAAAAACCCATTGAATCTCACATGTCTAGATAGTTCACCAAACCATGTGTCTCCTATGTCACATTGTTATCAGGATGATAATATAACAATGATTTCCAATCTAAAATAATATACGTGACTATGATAACCCTTCTCCCCCGGAAGACCCTCATATATTACCACCAATATCAAGTAGAATTGGAAAAAACACTCTTATACTCATTTAACACACTAGACTCATATCAACCTAATTCATATGTTAACATCAAATGGATCTCTACATAACCTATAAATTATATAGCTCTCACTATTTATATATTAAAATGAAATATCCATGATTTTGATCTTACATAGTTATGAAAAATCAATATACGAATATACCTATCTTTGGGTTATCATCAATTCCGGGATATCCATATATCTATATCATATATTCTATGGTCTCTATATGGTATTTGTGCATATAAAAACAACATAATAAATAATTTGTATAAATTAATACATCAAATGTGATTTTATTTAATTAATTCACTAAAAATATGTAAATTCATAAAAAATTAATAAGTTATTATTTACAGTTTATATCATGAAGACCCACTTTTAATCCATTTTTCTCAATATCACACAAGCATGAACATGTCATATGATCCTATATTCCATGTAATATTTATATATTCATGTATTATTTTTTCACATTCCAAGAGTAAAATAAAAAATAATTATTCATAAATATCCAAAAATAAGTTAATAGAATTATTTTAATAGTTAATATAAAAACCACAATACCAACTACTTATTAATTTGGAATTATAATAATATATTTTTGGTTTGGCATAAATAAAACATACAACTGACATTCTGAAAATAAATATATTCTTCTACCAATTCCTAAATCATAAAAATGTAAAAAAAAATTTATACTAATTTATAACATCATTTACTTGGCCAGTGGACACTACCTTGAGCTGGGTCAGTACAGAACCTTAGATACAATTACCCATTTTCCCAAGTATGTACACTGGAATCTAGGGTCCATAATAATTCATTGGGATATAAAACCCTTAGTATCATCATAAACAATAAAAAAATAGCAAACTCCACTAGTAAAAAAATAGTGTTTAAAATCTTCATTTTAACATCAATTTTTCCAAACTGATGTTAAAATTCCTTCACAAGGACTTTTAACAATGGTTATTTATAAATAGACATTAAAATATAATTTTTAACCTCAGTTATAGAAACAATCTCATTATAATTCCACATAAAATACTTTTAATGTCAGTAATTTAGTAACTTATGTTAAAATCCATCTTTTAATGCCCAGTCATGAAAAAACTGATGTTAAATGTCCCCATTAAAGACATTTAACATTGGTTTTTTTTCATAACCGACATATAAAGTCACTTTTAACCTTGTTTTTTTTCAAATAAAAGTCATTATGAATGATTACCATATTGTTTTTCATTTCCCAATCATTGGATTTACTATTCATGGATCTGAAATGGACTTATAGATCAAAATTTATTGATGTCAAAAGTTAAACATTATAAGAATTTTAATATATGTTTTTTCAACAAATAATGTAAAAAATTACTATATTACATCAATTTTCTAAAAAATGATGTAAAATGTGTTTAACAAGTTTTATATAATTTTTTAGGATTTTATTTTATAGGTTATGGAGCTCAAATGGAGTTACAGATCAAATGTTATGGTCATCCGATGTTAAACTTATCTAATACATCTATTAGAGAATTTCAACACCAGACATCCATTTGTCTTGATCCATAAGTCCATTTAAGATACATGTACATTAATATCAAATATTTTAAAATAATATATAATTTTTAATCATTTTTAACATCTATATTTTTCAAAATTGACATCAAATGTGACTTTTAATATCAGTTCCTAAAAAACCGATGTTAAAAGTCTTACATGAGGAAGTTTAACATTGGTATTTCATCAAACGATTTTTAAAATGTTTCATAAATATATGTTACTAAATAACCTATGATAAAAACGATTTTTTAACCTATAATGACGGGTTGGAAATGATGTTAAAACTCTTATACATGTTGGATTTGAACTTCAGCTATAAATTTACTCGACATTACTTGTAAAATTCAAATACACGGGCATGGAATTTAAATTTTTCTCCAACATTCATTTTATTTTTTACAATCCTACATAAATTTTTAAAAAAAAACCTATAAAATATTTTCCTATATCATATGTATATCCACATTATATTTATTTCAACATTATCAACCTCTTGCGTTCAACCAAATTTTCATTGCATATTCAATTGAAGATTTTATCATGGTTTTTTTATATTCATATAATTTCTTTATAATTTATTTCATGAATTCTTAAAATCCAGATAATTTTCATTATAATGATGATATATTCTTCTGATCGATTTATAAATACAAAACATCCTTAGGAAATTTACCAATCGAGGTGAAATATTCTTTATCGATTACAATTTTCATTACCATGAGAGTTTTTCCATAAAAAAGATAATTAATGATAAAAGGCATATCTATTTGAAAAAAACTACCAAAATCATTAAAATATGTTTGAATCAATAATTTTAATTTTTTTCTTTTGGTTTCTATAAATGGAATTTACGTTTCACACATTTTCTATGAAAAGAGTTGTATCAGTTATGACTTATAGAAGTACCACTTTCAATGGCTATACCTACTTATATATAACTACAATTCATCCCCATGACCAGTGAAAGAGAAGTTTGTGAAATGAAATAAATCATGGAAAATTATTTTAGCCTTGGTGGTTCAAAAAATTAACATCAAAGATTGATTTTAACTTATTTTTTATAAAATAAATGATGTGAAAAGTTTTTTTTGAGGAATTTTATCATTGGGTTTTCTTGTACCAACATTAAAGAAGGATTTTAAGGTCGGTTAATAAATAAATGATGTTAAACTCATTCCATGAGATCTTTTAATGACATTTTTTATCAAAATCCAATTTTAAAATCCTAATGGAATCATAATTTTGATGTCCATTTTCCGAAAAAAATGGATGTTAAAAGGGTAGAATTTTAATTTTTTACGTTTCTTTATAAAAAAGGACATCAAAAGATCAACTTCTAACATCAATATATTTAAAAAAAATAACATTATAATAAAAAAAATTACATGAAAACACTTTTTTCTTCTAGTGGTCTAAGAATATAAATCAATATAAACACATTAAGTGGAATGTTAGAAGACGAATGATTGTAACAAACATACATTATGATATAATAAATGAACCAAAAATCATGCCATACAATCATACGTTAAAATGGAATGACTCAAAATGTTTGGTTGTATATATTTTATATACATAATGAATAAAATCAACATGTGAGACAATTCCACCTACCCTTATCCTTACTTAATAATTATCTCCATATCCCTATTAGGATAAACCAACTCAATCATAATCACTAGATCCTTTTCCCTAAATTTATGGTAACATAAAGTCTACACATCCACAAAGGATGATGAAGAGTTTTCATGAATATGACTGATGATGGAAACCACTAATGTTTCTATAATATAAACTACTATAAATATGAATACATGAACTATATGAAATAGAAGAAGTAAAAATCCTAACATATAAAATATGTTCTAAAATTCGGTACCCGTGAGTCCTCCTGTATGGTTAACATTTACCAACATCATGTTGTTCTTGAAAATGGTCTGTATATGTTTTCATCAAGGGGATAGGTTGGCTTTTTCCTATCTTATACATATTCATAATAATCTAGACACTAGGCTTCATATAGTTCACACTATTTACAATCATAATAACTAGATACCAAGTTTAAAGAACACCCACCCAATTTTGGTACATATATTTGGATACTATGGGTTGCATAGATGATCCCATATGATCTCATAACAATTTGATAGTATTTTTTAATGTCACCCATCTCATACTATTAATAGTGGATTATAGTTCATAATATCACCAAACAATTTCGGTCACAAAATTTTCTGGATACTGGGTTTGGATGTCACCCAAAATGTAAATTCTAAAAATCAAATAAATACGATGTTTTATTATTTTCACAACCAAACCATTCACATGATCAATGTGGTATTAGATATTTAATATTACTATTTAGTATCTTCCTTATAATAGTGATGTTATACAAGTATTTAATTTTTATCAATTACCAAAAAGTTATAAAAACATCATAATGGGTGTCCCAGGAGTAATCTGTCTGAAAAATTGTAATTTAATATTAAAATAAAACCATATCCTTGGGGTCACATGATACAAAATACCTAGAACCAAAATAACCACACCATTGCTGTAAGGTAATCATGCATCTGGATACACTGACCACATATTCCTCGACTAATGTCATGTATCACACCGCATGAACCAAGAATTCTAATACACTCAGTATAGGATGATGCCCAAGTCTTTTTCTATAACATACAATAATAATCACCATAGTGATGAAGATCCATTGGACATATCCCATTATTGTCATTTTATTTTTATTGATATAACTCAATCACTATCTAGACAACAAGATACTCTACCCACAATTTGTCATCGATCTTGATTATATGATACAACCCTTTATCTATTCCAATTTATTTTGTCTCCCTCATAGGTAATCTACTAATAAATTAAATTCTTAAAAGTATCACCAGTAACTCATATTATATAAAAACTCCCAAAGGAAAAACAATTATTGGGTTGTTAGCCCCTATATTCGATATTTGAATAATTTATCTCATGATTGTACAAGGTGTTATAAGACCTTTTATGATGATTTCCATCCCCTTTCATTGTTTACCACTCCAAGTAAACCCGTATAATATAAGAGTGTATGATTGGACATATTTTCCAACAAAATTGGAGTTAAATTCTCTCAACAGATCAGTACACATCAAAAAACAATATTTCAGATGTTCACTCATGCCATTACCCTTTGTGGATACTCTCTTTAAGGTCATTCAATATTTATTCCAAACTCATCTCCAACCAGTGTCCCAAATAGAATAAATTTTTTGAGAATGCGATGTCATCACAGCATTCCAAATAGGCCACACCTATTTTTCTCACATCAGTTTATATCTCACTAACTCCCACTCTAGATGCTTATAACTTCTTTGTTCAACTTTTACATTAAACCACACTTGAAATTTCATATAAATATAGAATATAACAGGTCCCAATTTCCTCATATTCATTGGG
Organism: Viscum album; assembly: GCA_963277665.1. Lineage (NCBI taxonomy): Eukaryota > Viridiplantae > Streptophyta > Magnoliopsida > Santalales > Viscaceae > Viscum > Viscum album. The sequence goes on from OY728127.1 coordinate 281,835,735, forward strand.
TTGTCCCCTTTAAATAAAATCCATACATTCTCTCACAATATCACTAAATCATCATAGCATCCATGGACTCTAATATCATTCATAGGAATAATTTATTTAATTATAAAAAATATATAATTAATCTTCTCATTAATCTATAATTTAAATAAAAGTGGAAAACATACCATATGGTTCCTACATTTCATAATCTCATGCAACAGAGTGTAGAATAATCCAAGATGACTCTTGGTCCACTCATGAGTTAAATCCAAAAATAATCAAATTTAATCATATGCTAATTTCATCCCAAAATTAAAATTCCAATAAAATAATTCAATGGGTGGTTCAACTATAATGAAATAAACTAATATATTTTATTTTAATTCTCTCTTTAAGTCACCTAGACTGCTTGTTGGAAGAATATTTATTTGAGTTGGTGAGTGATTCAATGTTTTCTTTTATTATAAATTCATTCTTAGATGGTAAATGTGTTTGAAATTTAATATAGATCATTTTCAAAATAAAGAATACTAAGATGCTATTGTAAATGAAAATGTTTCCTAATTTTTTAAATTTTTATGTATAAAAATTTTCGGGATATGTAAGGCTTCCATGTAGTATGTATGTTATGTACAAATGATTGGTACATATTCAATGGGGTTTCCCAAAAATGTCCCACTATTGACCTAATTTGGAATAAAGGGAAAAAATCCAGAATAAATCTAGAAGATTATGAATATTGAAATATAGATACTTTAAAGGTTGTACAAGGTATTTAGGTTTTGTGGGGGAAGTCCATGGGGAAATTTTTTGAAAATTTTGTGCACACAAATGTTTTTAATGTGGGATTTTAATGAAAATTGTGAATCGTGTTTTGGGGTTAGAGGGTTGATGGAGGTGAATGCATGTGTCACATTATAACATTTCATGGAGGTGTCTAACATGGGAGATGCAAATTAAATCTTTTATCTCATTATGTATACACTATAGTTTCATGGTAGAAAGTTTCTTGTGTGTTTATTGCATATTAGATGGTAGTTCACACTTTCAATGCATGAAAAAATGTGTGAAGTCAGTTTTTTCATGCGGTGTTCTCAGATTGGTATTTGGGACATCAGTGATTAAACTAGAGAATCAATCTCAAAAAATAATTTCATAAATCAAATAAAATATTCTTGATGATATCAAAGAAAACATTAAGATGATAAATTGAGGAAAAATATTTCTGATTTAGTGCACCAAACTAAGCTTAATAATGTCATTTAAGGGAGGAATTACACCATACATGAATTCAATTTACGTGTAGTGTTCTTAGAATAGAGAGATAATAATTGAAATATATTAATAAGTAAAAGATATTTTATATTAGTATAATTATGTATAACCAAAACGTCATCAATTTATTCCCCTTGGACTAGAACTTAATAGTAAACATTATAAAACATATTGTGTTCTATTATTTTCTTCTATTTTTGTGTTTTTTGAATATGAAATTTAATTTGATAGGTATAATCTGTTCCAGCAAATGCAGGGAAAATATTCATTCAAAACAAAAGAAAATGTTGATACCCTAATTCACCCCTCCCCTCTTAGGATTTTCAAGATTACAAAAACTGGTGTCAGAGAGATGTTAATGAAATTGAATCTAACTTTTGAGGTTCAACATTGAAATTCAATAAATTTTAAAGTTAATTAAGTCTTTAATGGGAAAAAATAATTTTTTAAAAAACATGTTGTCAATGTATCATTAATATATTATAAAAGAATTTATATCATCCACCATTCATGGGATTCATTTTAATGATGTGAATGGATAATATATGACCAAAATTGATAAAAATTTCAACTATGATGATGCTAAAGATAAAAATTATCTTATGAAATCATTTCTAATATCATATCAAATTTAAACCGATGAGCTTTACAAGTGATAAGGTAATCTGGGATTGATATTCTAATATTTTTAGGTGATATTAACGAAAATCAGGATAATATACTAGTCCTCAAAAACTGTTTTACTGATTTGAATATATTACTTGATGAAGATGATTATAGTTTCTTTAATGGAAACTGTTGGGTTTTTGGATATTTTTCGGGACATGGATATTAAATAATGTATAAGAATATCATTACGACGATCTTGTGTCATTTTCTGTATTTTTAAAATTATATGGTTTAATGCATGAAGAATGGGGTTTGGCGAGATTTATATAGATAATCTGCTAGGTAGCCTTGTGAGGAATGAAATGTGAGGTCATACAAAAGTTTTATTTGGAAGAGTATTCTTATATTTATTTTTTCTCAAATAACATACCAGAATGAAATAAAAACATATGATTATATCTAATGGATAATGTGAAATGATAAGGAGATACTTTAAAGGTCTCACATAGTAATTTCGGTCCGTTAGGGATATATGTGGAGAAGGAATAAATGAACGTAGATTGATGATTTTTTTTTTCAAATTGGTTTTTCTTAAGGTTGGGGGATTTATTTTCACATTTAGTGGGTAGAAAGGAGTGTGTGTAGGAGTAATTGAAGAGACAGTGCACCGATGTTCCTTGAATTGGAGGAGCCTGTTAATGTTGTTTATAACACCTGATCTTCAAATATTATAAGTGGACATTATATTTTATTATAACTATAAAAATGAACATTTTAATTTTTCATGGAACAAAAATTCTAATTTTGTATGATGAGTTTCAATTTATAACTTGATCAAAATAATCATAGAATGATTTTTTTAAATTTTCCCACATAAATTAGATTGTATGAATAATAAAAATATAGTATTTAATAATTAGCCATTTAAAATATAAATATTATTTAAAATATTTACAATTAAAAATTTATTGACAATAAATTTCATTGAAATAGTGATAAGATCATTTGGAGGTAAAAAAAATGTTATCTTGAAAACTAATTTTTAAGGAATAATATCATTCTATTTCATTTATTTAAAATAATAATTAATTATGAATGAATGAAATGGAATATATATATTTTGTATCTAAATATATAAATTTTAATCCATTTAATGATTACTACTATTCATATATTTCATGCAGGTTCATCTTATGCTTGCATTTCATGAAAAACTATTTTTCGACACATTTTTCTGATTAATTTTAAAATAAATGATTCTACTTATATGATTTGGTATTGATAAAATGGATTCGACATTTATAATTAGAATAATTAATATTATGTAATAAAATAAAGTTATATTTTGGTCATAATTAATATTAAAAATAGTAAAATATTAATTTCAATACTTATTTTCAAAAATTGGTATACCGAAGGATAATCCTTAAAAATAATGATTTAATTAACCACAATAATTTATAAAACCCCATAATTAGGTTTTATTTCGTAATTAAACATCTAAAATTTTAATATGATCAATTTTTCAGCCATATTTTATTTATTTTTGCAGGACATTATTGTAAACTTTTGAAAAATTACTAATGTGCCACCAACCTGAATTACAAAAGAACACCTCCTCCATTTACTTTTCACACCTCTAAATACATTTTTCTCAACCCAAAAAAAGAAAATATCTCCCAGAAATCCCCATACACATTCTAGATATACTGTTCTTCCAAAAATAACAACCCTCTTGTTCTTAAAAAGGCATCCAAAGGAGATTTATTTAAGGGAGGGTATTTATCTTCACCAAAGTCATTTGTTTTTATTTCTTATTTTAAAACATTAAATTGGGTATTAAAAAATCAAATATAAATAGAAAATTATTTAAAATATATTAATATTTAATCATTTTTATCTAATAATATTTTTTCATCTCCTTCTTTATCAAATTATATACAACACTATTACTTGTGTGTATAAGGGAATATAGCCTTGCGAACATATATAATTTGTTTCCCATCACCATCTTAAATAGATAGTCATAATAAAGAAAAAAATTGAATATATATGATAAAAATTATATAATATTAATTCTTTATATTTAATATAACACTAAATTCATTACCCTTTATGCTAATAAGTAAATTATAATGTCGTTCATGCGTACGTACAACCTACCATCTCCACGAAGCGATGTGATTTATTTTCCATGTTTAAATTTCAAGAATGATTCTAAAAAGATAAATTATGATAAAATATGATATTTATATCATTAATATAATTTTTATAGGGTGGAACTATATACTATATAAAAGAACTATAAATTCCAAGTTAAAAATGCATGAGAAAATAAAGAAGTTAACACTTGATATAATGACATTAATAAAATATTATTAATGAATGTGTGAGAATAAGTAATTAGAGGATCATATATGATATTATTAATATGAATATGATTTTGTTTTTAAATTAATAACACGGTTTAATCCATTATATATGAGGTTAAATCTATTTCTACTTAAGGGGAGAGTGATGTAATGGAATTTCGTCTCAATTTCCACCCCATTGAGACATATTTGAAATTAAGCACCTATTTACTTTTATGGAGTGTATTTAGTAAATTTCTGAAATATATAACATGAATTAATATTTATTAATTGTAATTATTTATTCAATTCAATTTTATTCTTTCAAGGGGTTATAATTTAAATGTTACCATTATGGTACATTTTTATTTTAAAATTTCATTTTTTTGGGATTGCCTTAATTTTCATTGACATAGTATTATAATATATCCTTAATAAAATCCTATATTTTCAAATCATCTATGTAATTATGTATTTTAAATATTTTCCTTAAACTTTTTTTTCTATTTTTTTATTAAAGTATGAAAATAAATTTCTAAAATACAAACTGATTTTATTTCTCTTTTAATCAAATATATTTTTCATCCATGTTTATATTGTTCATAATTGTTTTAAAAAAGTCCTTTTAATTACTCAAATTAATTATTATGTAAATTTTAAGTTATAATTTAATTTTTAAAAATATATGGGAGGAATTTTTCTTATGTTTTCCACAATGGTCATTTTGTAATTTCTTTATAAAAATTCAAAATGAATGATTTTTTAACGTATAAAACATTAACAAATTTTCTCACTAATAAATTAATTTTAGGATACTTATCTTCTTTTACACATTCTCATTGATTTAAAAAGTAATACTCTTATATAAATGTTTATAGTAATATTTCACTCCAATTTCAATTATTTCTTCTTGGTAAATGATCTTATTTCAAAAACAATATTTATGATGAACCTATGGTCATCTATTATCTGTTATTAATTCTTTGGTTTTTGACTTTCTCATAAAAAATTCACATTCTTATGATCATTGGAAACTAACATTCTCGTAAATATCCAATTTCATCATATCATGGATATTGTTATTACAAAAAACAAAAACAATTTTTATATATGGTACATTACTATGAATGTTATATGATTGGATTGTGAAATCAAAATAAATATATATTATTTACCAAATAATACTATTTATTAATAAGTAAAATTGTTTATCAATTGAATTTATCATTCAATATATGAGGAATGCTTTGGAAATGCATTGAATTATGGGTATTAGTTTTTTATATCCCCTCAATGCATTGAGATATATCATGATACAAATAAGTTTTCCTGATTAATTAGGTTTTTCGTTTATACCTACCCATCGATTAAACTATCATGAAGCAATGTTTTAACAATATAAATATCAGTCTTTCAGACATCATGAAAATATATATTAATCATTTTTTTCATTGATAATTCTATAATCATTATCCATGATATATTTGAATTTATGTTATCCATGGATGCATTTTGTGCCCATGTTATTTGTTAAATGACAAGTGATTTCAGTTATTTACCCTTTAATATAGATTATGATTTATTCACTCTTGATAGATTTTATTGTATGTAACCCTTAAAAGGAATTTTCGATAACACATATTTTATTTCCTTTCCCAATGATATAAGATTATTTTTTTTCATTTAATTCAAGGACGCTAGATGTTATCCCTCATTATTATTTATGTTTTATTCCAAATTTAAAATGGGTATCAGGAATGTATATGGATCTCTGTGACTACTAACCTGACTTTTATATTGATATTAGAAACCATGTAATTATAATAATGTAAATAAGTTTACTCTAATACTTAGTTACTGTAGTCTTGGTTTTCAAATTTGGAATCAGAGTATGTTTAGTTGAAACTTTGGGAACTGGATTTATAAAAATGTAGACCTGGTAACATAGCCAAATGAATAACTTTGAGGATGGTTCCATGTATAGAATAACATCCTGATGATTTGGTAAGGTAATGATTAAGGTTTTCCCCTAGTTATACATCCCTTCCCGAATTCAATAAGTGGACATTGTTTTGGAATAGATATATCTATGTGAAATAACCTCAAAAAGAGTTTGTCAACTATAAAAATCGGCCTTAACCATTACATAATATTGAATTAAATGAATAATTTACATTGAGGATCATTTCAAGTTTAGAGTTTTAGAGAATTAGGACATCTCTATTAAAATATATTATAGTATCAAAACAATTATCAAAACCATTTTAAATACCCAAAATTTGTAAAATAGTATATGGTATTTATTTTCCTTTTAAAAATATTATGACATGTTAAGGAATCCAAAGATCAAAAAAATACTCGTGGTGGTGGAAAGGTCTTTGTCACCGCAAACATTAAATAAGAAACATTCTTTTTTTTGTCGTTTAGTAATAAAATTCATAGAAAAATTTTCCCTTTGAATGAAATGAATAGTCAAAGGTCTTTATACAACATATAAAAGAAATTCATGTACTAGAACAAATTATGCCGCAATGAATACAGATTGAGACAATGTCCCTTACCTCATGTCCGACTTGACTCGATCATTCGTTAATCTCCTTAATAATAAACTAAATTTAATTTATAGCTACTTAAGAACTTTTTTAAGTTTATTATTCCTTTTATATCACATATAACAATGTTAAAAACATTATTTAATCATTTAAGTTAATAATGTTCATTTTGTCAATATTTGGTACTTGAGTAAAAAATGAACAACTTATATTTACAAGTTGTACATGTGGTCAATAGTCCATTATATCAAGAATGATATTCAGCATTTAGATATCATATATAATATATATATATATATAGTATATATATATGTATAATAGTACATATCATTTGGAGGTAAGAAATGAAATCCATCGTTCATGGAGACGGTAAGTCGTACGTACGCATGAACGCTACTTTCATTTTTATTTCTTATTTTAATTGAATTAAAAAATAATGATACATAAGTATAATATAATTCCAGTATAATATCATATATAATAACATTAACTCCATCCTTTATACATCCCACATATGGAATTAACAAGTCATATTACTTTGAGGGGGTTGTAGTCTACACTTCCTCAAATAAATTTATCGAGTTTACCAATAATGGAAACCATAAAGGTATGATATAAAAGAAAAATACATAAAAATAAAGAAAACATAAACATAATATATATCATATATAAATATAGTGTCATCTTAATGGCCACCATGATAGGCTGTAGGAGATAATCAAACAATCATCGTTTCGGGAGGCGTAAGTTTTCCATCCACAGAAACAACATGTTCTTCACCCATTAGATGGAGGTGTGTGTAATTATAGTTCTAATACTTCTCATAAAAACGTACTAGTATATTGAGGATACTGGTTTTGTTATAAAAGAAAAGAATAAAAAGTGTATTGTGGTAGGAGTAGTAAAATATAAACAAAAGAAGTTAAGAGAAATCGTTACCATTATTTTGGGTAACTTCCTTTGCTTTGAACCAAAAGGACTTCTTGAAGTGCCTTCAAACTAAGTTAAGGCTTCTAATATGAGGAGATGGATGTAGGGAGTTTATTGTGAAGATTTTGGACGATCCAAAAGGCTGGAGAGTTATGAGGAATTTATTAGAAGTTAGGGATTTTTATAAGGGGGAGGAGGTGCACTTTAGGTAAGTGTGATAATATTGTTCTATTATATAATGATATTCGGTTTAAAAATTTCCAAACTCAATATTGTAGAAGATAAGATGACTCATCGTAAAAATAATGTCATCCAATAAATATTGGATAGGTTTTGGATGTCATTTTAATATTTATAATCTTATTTATTTAAATAATTTATAAATGAGGTAACACTGCATTATAATTGTGTCATAAATAATTTAATATATTTGATGTCTAATAATTATAAAAAATACCCTGATGTAGAAAATATGTTTTCCTTTATAATTAATATTTATAGTCTAAAAGATAAATTATATAACACCATGTAAAAATTAATTTACAAAGATATATTTGTTTACGTCATTTTTTCATTTACTTTAAGTTATTTAAAATAAAGTGTCATTATCAATCATTAGTGGCACCATGGGGTCCCAAAATATACCCAAGGATGCCAATGGCCATCTATTAATCATAAAATAATTTTAGGACAAGTGTTAAGGTAATTTTGATTTATTATAATAATATTTTTACCATTAATTACCCTATTTACCTTTAACAAGGGTAAATAAAAGTCAAAAGTTACTATTCACCAAAAATTATTTTCATCTTATTGAACCAAATATTACTTACTTATGACAACCATGTATGTCAGATTTTTTAATTTCAATTTACAGAAGAGGATAAAATTTAATTTAAATGAAAATTTCAGTTTTTTAACTACTACTAAGTGGTCGCACTATTCATAAAAAAATGATGTTTTTCAGAGAAGTACCAAAAATTCAGCCTAAGCTATATTTGATATTACAACTTCAAAAATTATGTCTATTTTTCCTAATTCAAAACATAGATGTTTCATTATTTAATTTAAAATTAATTCCCGTTGTTAAAACAAATAGCGTGTTTTTAAGAAATAATAACTATAAAAAGATAGAAACTTGTTTATGTCCAATTTCAATGTGAAATTAATTCCAATGAAAAAAATTGGATTAAATGGTAAAAATATATTCTAATTACAATTTAAAACCTATTAAAAAGATAATCTAACCATATAAATAAATTATATTAAAACACATTTTGAATTAAAATACAATATTTTTCACTATTCATAAAAAAAGAACTTTATCGGAAAAATTCATAAAATTTACAAAAAGTAAATTTTGATGTCCCCATACTAAAGAAGGATTTAATTTGGTCAAATAGAATGTATTAAAGTTACCAAAACTAGATTTTAAGAGGGTTCTCCATTAAAAGGTGGTAAATCAACCTTTTATTATAAATTATCCTTAAAATTAGATTCATTCACATTTTCAGCCTCCATAATTTATTGTTTAAAAGTAAATACATTTAACAAACAAGTATAATCATATTATAGTTTGTTTTGTTCATGCCATCCAATACAACTTCTAGGAGCTAACTACCATTTAAAAAATATTATTATATTATTAGTGTACAATGTAAGATTTCAATGAAACCCGTTGTTCCGTATCGGGTACGCTATCGAACATAGAAACCCCTTTAAAGTAAAATTAATATTCAATTCACAAATATTAATAAATATGAAATTTGACTCATTCTTAATTTACTTGGAATGTTACATCCTTCTCCCCTTTTTGGAAATTGTGTCCTCATAATTTTATTCACTTATCAAATAAATGGGGGTATTTATCCCTCATAGCATTTTCAGATTCCCATGTTGTGTCTTAAACAATATGGTTTTTCCACCAAACCATTACCTGGTGAATTACCATATTCCACAACACTTTCTCTCTATGGTCAAGAATCTTGACTGGTTGTTCTTCATGAGAGAGATTCTATTCCAATTGAACTATGTCTAGGCTCAAAACATGAGATAGATCTGTAATATACTTTCTCAACCTAAAATCATTAAAAAATTGTGTACTTGGGATAAAATTAGAGTTAAATACACTCTCACTAGTGCAGAAAACGTTTTTTACAGCAGTTATTTTTTATTTTTAACGTCATATTTTGGACGATGTTATCATAGTAGATGTTATAAACATAGTGTTTTATGCAGGTTATTTTTCAACCGACATAAAAAACACAAAACCAAAGCATTTTTCACATCGTTTGATAAAAACACGATGTGGAAAATGCTTTAGAGTCATGGTTTATTACATCAGTTATTTAATAACCAACATGGTATATACACTTTCACGTAGGTTATATAATAACTGACTTCAAAAATCACTCCTCTGAAGAGTTTATCACATCAGTTATTTTTATAACCAACATGATAAACCTGTCTGCCAAGTGGTTTCCAAAATCAGCTATATAATAACTGACATGAATACATATCTACTTCATCAGTTATTTTATAACCGAAAAAAAACAATCCATTTCCATTTATTACGTTGGTTATGAAATAACCGACATAAAAACTATTTCCCATGACTTTATTACATCAGTTTTCAAATAACCGACGTTAAAACTAATCCCATTGCCTTTTTTACATTGGTTATGAAAAAACCGACGAAATTTTATTTAAATAAAACTGAACCACTGCTATTCCCATCCAAAATACCTGAAACAGACCAAAATGTTACCAAAAAATAGACCAAAATAGACTAGAACCCCCCCCCCCCTAACCCCACTGGACATCCCCCACCACACCCCTGGAAAACCACCTACACCCCTAGACTGCCCCCACCCCATGGACAACCCCCCACAGCCCTGGAAAACTACCCACCCTCCTGGACACCCCCACACCCCTGGACTGCCCCACCACCCCCTGGACAACCCCCACCCTCCTATAAACTCCCCACTCCCTGTACAACACACACACACCCCTCGACATCCCTCCAACTCCCCTGAAATAGACAAAAAGTAACCAAAACAGACCAGACCCCCCCCACACACTCCTAGACTGCCCCCACCCACTGGACACCCCCACACCACTGGACAACCCCCCACCCTCCTGGACACTCCCACACCCCTGGATTTCCCCCTCCCCCTAGACAATCCCCCCCCAAACCCATGAACAACCCCCCACCCTCCAGAACAACCCCCCCCCCCCCCACACACACACACCCCTGGACTTCCCCCACCCCCAGGACATCCTCCCACACCCCTAGACAACCCCCAACCCTCCTAGACACCCCCACCCCCTTGATAGCACTCCCACACCCCTGGACAGCCCTCCCACACCCCTAGAACCCCCCAACCTCCATAACACCCCCACCCCACGAGACAACACTCCCCGAGATAGCCCTCCCATACCCCTATAATCCCCCCTTCCAACCCACTAGACTTCCCCACACCCATGGACACCCCCTGGACATCCTCCACCCACCGGGACATCTCTCCCACCCTTCTAGACACCCTCATACCCCATTGGACAACCCCCACCACATCCATGGACAACCCCCACCCTCCTCTAACCCCCACCCCCCTGGACGGAATTCCCACACCCCTAGAAAACCGCCCCACACCCCTAAAATAGACCAAAAAGTAAAAAAAACAGACCAGAACCCCCCCCCCCCCCCACTGGACAACCCCCACAACACCCCATGAAATCCCCACACCCCTGGACAACCCCCCTGGACATCCCCCCACACCCCTGGACAACCCCCTGACCCGACTGGACACCCTCTTACACCCCTGGACTACACCCACCCAGGGACAGTCCCCACACCCTTAGACAACTCCCCACCCACATGGACACCCCCAACCCTGGACATCACTCCCACACCCCTGGAAAGTCCTCCCACACCCCTAGAATCCCCCCCCCCCCACCCCACTGGACTGCCCCCACACCCCTGGACACCCCTGTACATCCCCCCACTAACCTGTGCATCCCTCCCACCCTCTTGGACACCCTCCTACCCCACTGGACAGTCCCCACCACTCCCCTGGACACCCCTTCCCACCTCACTGGACACCCCCAGAGTAAACATAGACCAAAACCAGACCAACCCCCCCCCCCCCCACCCCATTAGACAACCCCCACTACACCCCTAGGCACCCCACACCACTGGTTTCCCCCACCCCCTGTGTAGCCCATGGACAACTAGTGTTGGGAGAGGAGGTGCTGCCATCCCTCGGGGGGATTACCACCACTAGAAAGTACTCATCACTCCCACATCCGAAGCTTGGGTCTCAAAATGTTTCACCAATGCTTTCGTCCCTTGAAAACATCATTAATTCTATCACATTGATTCCAGTATTACCAGGGGAAAACACCATCAAAAATGATAGAATTTCCCATGGTTATACTCGCATCAAAGTTATAAAATTAATGATGTTTATAGGGGAAGAATCCATTTGTGAAACATTTTGAGAGCTCAGGATTCTCACGTGATAGTGATAAGTACCTTCCAGCAGAATTCAGCCCCCTGAAGGATGGAGACTCCTCCTCCCCCAACCCATATACTACCCCCATCTTCATGGACACCCTGGACACCCCACCACACTAGATAGCCCTCCCACACCCCTGGAAACCCCCCTCACCCCACAGGACACCCCCACACCCTTGACACCCCTGGACATCCCCCCCCCACTCCCCTGGAAAGCCCTACCACCCTCCTGGAAATGATCCCACCCCTGGACTGCCACCCCCCCCCCCCAACTCTCATGGACACCCAGGACAACCCCCACCCCACCGGAAAACCCTCCCACACCCCTGGATACCCCCAACCCCACTGGACACCCCCCACACCCTTGCAACCCCACCCCCAAAGACTGAAATCCATACTAGAAAAAAATTAAAAGTAGTCCAAATCAAGAAGTACAAAAAAATTAAACATTCACATATATAACCTTCAAAACATACAATTTCAACATAAAAAAACTAAATATAACCTAAACGACTACAAAATACTCAATTATAATGACAATATTCAAAGTTACATTTTACACTACAAACAACTGAAATTCAATCAAACCTGTAAAATAATTTTACCATTCCTCATTTAAGTGTTTGAAATCTTAAGCACTATAGGGTTGAGGGTCATCAAATAGATAAAAATTCAAATGATATTAGTTAATGTGTATAATTATGAATAAATCAAATGAAATATTATGGAAAAGATTAAAAGGAATTCTTACCATGTCAATGTTCACAACTGTTCCACTTATTATTATTTCATACAGAAAACTTAACATATAATATCTCATTCGATGACGCCTTGTAGTTCATGAAAATTCTGTTTGAAAGAGTGTAAATTCAATATATTATTTTTATGTGATTAATAAAAAAGTACAAATTATAATTGGATATTTACCTTTACATTTTCATATTTGATCTTCACACTACTTTTCTTTGTGTTTTTTCGAAAGTAGTCCCATACCCTGTTGGAAAATAATACGAATGAGATAAATTTAGAATTCATTATAATAAATAAAACTATTGAGAAATTGAAACATACTTTTCCAATAATTTCTCAAAACATTCCCACACATCACCATGGAGATAGGATATCAAATAAAGTGTTTTCTCCCTTGGGCAAAACCCCCTAACATCTACTGATCACTGATAAAATAAAATTTAACGATAGTGGGTTTTATGTTAAAATATAATGAATTATTTGAGAGACTTGTGTTTCATTCCTCTCACAAAAATTAATCATCCAACATTGTGTGACTATATTCTATTCATGTCATTCAGCAATATAAAGCATTCTTTGTTCCTCATCCAATTCACATGCATCAGGGGAAATCAAATGTGGGTCCATGAATCCATATTCATATGTCTGATCATTCTTCTCAAAAAATTTATAAAGATAACTAATACAAAACAGACATAAGTATACTTTTTTAATAAATATAATACGGGGAAAATGTGTTATGAATTACATTGAAAAAATATGCACCGCGTTGATTCCCAACTAATCTCCAGTAACAAGCTCCATGATATTAGTTTTCACAATCCCCACAGTTATTCCATGTCCAAAAACATGAGCTTCCATTGGAAACTAATAATGATCCGCCAAAAAATTAGAATATCTTGACAATCTGTCAAGACTACTAGAATCTGTATCTAATGTCATAGAAATTTGTCTTTTTTGTTGTCTATATAGTATTTTTTTACCATTGATGTATTCCTGTGAAAATAAATTGAAAAATCTATTAGTTTTCAAATGATAAAAAAAATATAATAAAAAAATAAAATAGAAGATATAAAATACTTACCTTTATGGTAATGAGTCGAAGATGTAAGGATGGCCAAATTAAAAAATGGTCGATACTATGTCTAATTGTTGTCACCTCATCTATAGGTAATGGTACTTGAGCTGATCTATCTAAAATATCATGTATAATGACCCTCTGAGGTGTCTCCATTTATGAAATTCTATATACAACATGGATTTTCAGGAATCCTATGACCAAAAAATGAAATCAGATGAGAGGGTTGATTTGAAATCCCCCCATCTCATGGCAGCCATCGATAAGCATTTCTTCTTGACTCCTCCAGTATCAGTAATATCAAATGTTATCTGATCAAGAAGAGGTTAAACAAATTTTATATACTAGGAACATTTAAAGAATAGGAAAACAATAGTAAAATATCTTACCAAAATCATCTCACACAACTTAGAGATTATAGCTTTGTCCACACTTCTCCAATCATCATACAAAGTGATTACATTTCTCTTACCCTAAGTTGATACAAAACTCTTTAAATATTTTTCATTTGAACCTCTATGAATGTCATCCTCATCAAACTCAATGAGTATCCTCTGATACTATGTATGGGCAAGTGATAATTTTGGTAAACGTGTGCACCCACCTTTACCAACTATTGAAATCTTTGTTGTAATGGGAGCACGTGAGGATGATTTGGGAACATCAAGAGGAGCATGTGAATGTTCCTCCACAGAGGTATGAACAATATTCTCATCTCTAGAATCATGTGGCTGATCAACTGATTGATATGTCATTATCCTTCAAATAAAAAAAACAAACATTAGTTCACAAATATACAAATTCAAATATTACAATACTAATGTAAAAAGAAAATAGAAAATTGTATTAAGTTATGTAATAGTAAACGTTGTTAATATAGTAATCATGTTAAATAATGGTAAAGATGGTAAAGATGGAAAACATGGTAAACATGGTAAACATGATAAACCTGGTAAACATGGTAAATTAATTGTCACTGAACAAAACTAATAGATATATAATTTATGTAACGGTAAACATGAAAATGTAAACAAAAAAAAATTAAAACTAATAAAAACTTATACTTATTTGTTTTAGTATATGTTTTAATAAAGAAAAAACATACAATATCTATCATTTTATGAAAATAATAAATGTAAACAAGAAATAAAAAAATGTTACCTTTAATTTTTGGAATGTAAAAATAGATTTTTTTTCAAATTCCTTCATCGTGATCGTTCCTTATGGCTCAAACTATGTATTCAACATGCTCGTCGTTATGTTCTGTTAATATTTCCATGGAAGTAGGGATCTCACATAAATATGCATCTTCATCAAGTTATTCCTCACCAACATATTGTTTTTTCCCTTGTAAAACAACAGCCCACTACATATCTAATTTATCTACTATATAGAAATTTTATTACATGTGTTTCCGTTATAAAATAATCAGTTGTGGCTTCCAATCTATTCAGATTAACAAATTTCATTCCAAATTCATCATGTCTGACACTATTTTTACCTATAAACCATTTATAGTTAAAAACATGAACATTAATTTTAATGTAATCAACTACCCATATGTCTTTAATCACTCCATAATATTCACTTGATGCAGAAATTGAGTTTTTCTCTTTAATACTCGAAAAATGCATTTCTTCTGTAAACACCAATACACCACTATTCTAAAATGTACTTCTATTTTCCTGAGATTTCAAATGAAATGTATATCCATTAATGTCATAACCGGACCATGATATCACATTTAATCATGGACCACCACTAACCATTTTAATGCCTCTGATACATATGATCTACCAAGTAAGGTCTTTTTAATCCATGAAAACAAATGTTGTTGTGCTCATTCAAAATACAAGTTTATTTCTTCTTTCGATGACATTATTTCAACTCATTAATATGAAATGTGATAAACGGTTGAGCATCCTCTATGTTATTCAAGATGTATGATTCTAACATTTTCATCTTTTCAGTTGACAACGATTTGACTTTCAAGCCACAAATCTCCTTTCCCTCATTATTAACTCGTTCATGGTGAGATGGGAGCAAACCTATGTGCTGCGTCATAGCCATGTAACTCATACAAAACCCTTCAACCTCCTCAGAAATGTACATTTCAATAATGGAGGCTTCATGTCGATATGGATTCTTAACATACCCCTTCAATATTTTCATATACCTTTCAAAAGGATACATCCAATGAAGATATAAAGGTACATAATGCTTTTTCTCATGAACCAGATGAATCATTAAATTCACCATTATATCAAAAAAAGATGTAGGAAACTAAATTTCCAATTGAAAATGTATACAAATTGTATCCTTTTCAAAAATGTTCATGGCATTCACATCAATCACCAAATTACTAATTGAATTGTAAAAATAACACAACATCATTATATTCTTTCTAACATTGATGGGAAATATTCCATGAAATTCAACTGGTAGAAGTTGTTGCATCATGACATGACTATCATGAGATTTCATATCCATCAACTTCAAATCCTTCACTGAGAAAATGTTTTTTCCATTTAAAGAGTAAACTTGAGGAACTTTGATATCATGAAGACACTGACAGAAGTTAAACTTTTTCCTCTTGGATAATGTATGACATGCCGGGGGAAGAAATTTTCATCTTCCATTAAGAGTGGGAGTTAACTCCAAACATATTTCCATTTATAGTAAGTCTAATCTTGCATTCAACCCATCTTTTTTCTTTACTTTAATATTAAACAATGTTACAATAAAACAATCACAGATATTATTCTCCTCGTGCATGGCATAAATATTATGTTTAACTTCATGATATCTCCAATATGGTAGCTCAAAAAATATTGAACTTTTCTTCCAAATTAATCTATCATTACCATATTTCTGTGTCATTCCCAATGTCACATCAAGGTTTTCCACCCTCTCAAAATGCATATCACGGGATAAAGTTTTTGGAGAAATATAAAATTCTTGTGAGCCATTGAATTCATTTTTTCAGTCTTCTATAAGATTGATCAATTGGAAAAAAACATTTGATGGCTCATGTACACTGTTTTCCTCCCATGATGCAATTGACAATATGGAGTCTGTTGTTCGCAA
Source organism: Viscum album (assembly GCA_963277665.1). Taxonomy (NCBI): domain Eukaryota; kingdom Viridiplantae; phylum Streptophyta; class Magnoliopsida; order Santalales; family Viscaceae; genus Viscum; species Viscum album. Next base: position 281,852,862 of record OY728127.1, read on the forward strand.
ATTGGACATGCTTTATGCACTTTAACACTGTATCCAAACAAATTTCCATATGCTCGGAAGTCATTTATAGTGAACATAAGTACTTCATGTAGTTGAAAATATTCCATTTTATAAGAATCATACACCCTAATACCATCCTCCAATAAAAATTTCAAATCATCAATCAATGGTTACAAGAAAACATCAATATCATTGTCGGGTTTCTTCGGACCAGAGATCATTATATTCAACATGACATATTTTCACTTCATACAAACTTCAGGAGAGAGGTTGTAAATTACCAACAAAACAGGCCATGAACTATGTGTGCTACTGAGGGTTCGGTATGGATTCATTCCATCTATGCACAACCCTAGTATGAGATTTCTGATTACATTTTAAAATGTATGATACTGCTCATCAATTTTCTTCCATTGTGGACAATCACCTGGATGACTTATTTTTCCCTCACATAACTACTCATCAGTATTCCATCTTAACCTTTTTCTATCATGTAAATTATCAAATAAATGTTTCAAATGATGAATTATGGTAAGATACCAAAATACCATTGAAGGGATATTTTTAATCTCTACATCAGCCTGTGATTTTTCTTTCACCTTATACCATGGTGTCCAACATTTAGGACACTCTGAAAGAAATTCATATTCCTTCCTATATATCATATAGTCTTTCAGACAGGCATGTATTTTCTTATATCCCAATCCAATCAGGAATAATATTTTCTTGGCCTTATTATGTGAATTTTTAAGATCTTTATATTTTGGAAGAATGTATTTAATCAATTGTAGTAGCTCTGTAAAACGTTTGTCACTCCATCCATGTTTTTCTTTTAGATTAGTCAATATTAACACCACCGACAAAACCGAAAAATCTGTACAACCAGGATACAATGGTTTTTAGCATCACCATATAGACGAGAAACTGTCGGTTCTATCTCAATTTGATTTGTAGCAATATCAGGAATCAATTATCCAATTCAATCGGAGTTACCATCTTGCGAATCATCACCATCAGTGACATTCCGTCTAGTTTCACCATGCCAAATCCAAGGGCTATAACTCAGACTAAAACCATGACATATAAGATGATATTTTGTCTCTCTACTTTTCAACTTCTTCATATTCAAACATTTCAGGCATGGGCAAGAAAAAATGTCACTTCTTGGAAATTTTTTTTTGGAAAATTCCAAAAAGGCATCAACACCTTCCTCATATTCATTGCTCGTTCGATGTTTCATAATCCAACTTCGACTAATTATTACCTATAACAAATATCAAAATTATACATCTTTTTAAAATAATAAAAATATTTGATTTTATAAAAAATCATAATTTGAATGTAAATAAATTTTGAAATATAAAACAAATGTATGTGTTTTTTTAAAAAAATATTCTTTAATTTGATTCTAAAAGGAAAATATAGTTAGATATAATAGCTTTAAATTCATCTTGGATACTTTCTTCTTAAGGTTCAAAAATAATACATCATGGTGCAATTGGATTCCAAATTCACAATTCCGTAAAAAAGATATATGATGTATAAATATTAAAATATGTTTACATTCACTACTGAAAATTACACATATACTAATGATTTGAAACCTCTGGACAGCCTCCTCCCCCACACCTCTGGACATCCCCCCAACCCCTGGACACCACGCCCACCCTTGGACATCACCACCACCTCCTTGGACACCACCCCACCACCTGGACACCCCTACCCCCATGGAAAACACCCCCACCCCCCTGTACAGCACCCCCACTCCCTTGGACACCACCCACATACCCTTGGACACCCCCTGGACACAACCATCCCATTGAATAGCCCCCCACCCCCTGGACACCACCCCCACCCCCTTAGACACCCCCTGGACACCATCATCCCCTTGGATAGCCCCCCCCCCCCCCCCCCCCCCCCCGCACACCCCTCTGGACAACCCCCCCACCATAAGACAACCCCCACCCCTCTAGACAGCCCCCACCCCCTTGGACACCCCCACACCTGCTAATAACCCTAGAAAACACCGACTACTATTAAATCGTAAATTTAAAAATGACCAAACATCCCTAATAATAGAAGGAATGTAGGAGAAGAAGAAGTGGACGAAGAAGAAAAAAAGAAACAATGAAGAAAGGAATAAGAACATTAAATAAGTAACTTATTTAATGGAAATTCCATGGAATCCAAGAAAACCATGGGGCCTTTAATGGTTGATAAAAGATTGGAGATAATTGAGTAAACCTGAGAATCGAATAAAATTTAAAATAAAAACTCGAATGGAGAAAATCACAGTGTAAATCCTATCATTACAACACAATGGGGTCATGATAACTGTACATCTTTGAAAACCACTACATGGTCTCCCCCATAACCCATAATTTTTTCATAATCAATGACTGGTCAAAATATATATAAACAAATAGATTCATATTGCAACCCCTCAACTATTCATAATGCTTGATTTCCTTAAAATCATAGTGTAAAACTCAAATATAGGCTATACTAACCCCCTTGGACACCACCCCCACCCCCTTAGAAAAAACTAATAAATTATACCCTAATATCCAAGAAACAATAAAATCATCATGTCATAATCACACAAACCATGATTCAATAGTCAATCCCAACTGACACTTATCCCCCACGCCCTTGGACAGCACCCCCACCCCCTTGGACACCCCCTGGACACCCCACACCCATGGACATCCCCCCACCCCTAGAAACCACCCCCACCCCCTTGGACATTACCTTGGACACCACCACCCCCTTGGACAGCCCCCACCCCCTGGATATCCCCCCACCCCTCTAGACAGCCACCCCACCCCCTTGGACAACCCCACCCCTCCTGGACACCACCACCACCTCATATCCCCTTGGACACCCCCAACCCTCTGGACAGCCACACGGTCAACCACCAAAACCCTCTGGACAGGCCCCCACCCCCTTGGACAGCCCCCACCCACCCACCCCGTTGGACAACCCCACCCCTTCGACACACCCACCCCCTTGGACCCCCCCCCCCCCCAACCCCACACACACACCCATGGACTGCCCCCCCAACGACCAAGGACACCCTCGACACCCCAACCCTCCGGAAAACACCCTAAACCCTCTAGACACCACCCCCACTACCATGGACACCCCCTTGACACCACCACCCCCTTGGATATCCCCCACCCCTCTGGAAATCCCCCATCTCCTGGACAGCCCCCACCCCTCTAGACAACCCCCCACCCCATTGGACACCCCACCCCTCCTGGGCACCCCCCCCCCTACCCCCTTGGACACCACCCTGGACACCACCCCCACCCATTAGGACACCCCCTGGACACCACCCGCCCCTGGATAGACCCCACCCCTCGAGACAACCCCCACCCTATTGGACACCCTACCCCTCCTGGACACCACTCCCACCCCCTACCCACTTGGACACCACCCTAGACACCACCCCCACCCATTAGGAAACCCCCTAGACACCACCACCCCCTTGGACATCCCCCCACCCCTCTAGATTGCACCCCCACCCACTGGACATCCCCACCCCTTCAAGATTGCCGCCCCCCCTTGGACACCACCACCCATCCTAGAAACCACCCCCACCTCTGACCCCCTTGGACACCCCCAACGGTCTATAAACCCCCCCCCCCCCCGGACAATGCCCCAAACCCTCTGGATAGGCCCCACCACCTTGGACAGCCCCACCCCCGTAGACACCCCACCACCTTGACCCCCCCCCCACACACCCCTGAACTGGCCCCCTACCCCACCTCCATTGACACCCTGGACACCCCTGACCCTCTGGACAGCCCCCTGAATCCTCTGGACACCACCCCACTCCCTCTGGACAATCCTTGGACATCACCACCTCGTTGGACAGCCCCCCATCCCTCTGAATAGCCCCCACCCCCTAGACAGCCCCCACCCCTCTAGACATCCCCCAACCCCTTGGACACCCAACCCCACCTGGACACCACCCCCATCCCCTACCCCCTTGGACTCCCTATGGACAACCCCAACCCTCTGGAAAGCCCCCTAGACAACCCCCCAAACCCTCTGGACAGGCCCCCACCTACTTGGATAGCCCCCCCCCCCCCGACCCACCCACCCCTTGGATAGCCCCCACCCCCTTCGACACCCCCACCCCAATGGACCCCCCCCCCCCCCCCACACACACAACCCTAGACTGCCCCCGTCCCCACCTCCGTGGACACCCTGGACACCCCCAACCCTCCAGACAGCCCCACAAACCCTTGGGATAGAACCCACCCCCCTTAGGCAACCCCCGCACCCCTGGACACCACCCCACCCCCTTTGACATCCCCATCACCCCTTGGACACCTCCAACCCCCATGGACAGCCCCCGTGCCCCCCTGTACACCAACCCCAACCCCTTTGACACCCCCGAACACCCCCACCCCACTGGACAGCCCACCTAACCCCCTAGACACACCCACCCACTTGAAAATCCCCCCACCCCCATGGAAACCCCCTGTACGTGACCATACATATGATAGAACACACAAAAATCATAAACTTGCATGATATCACTTCCATGGGTTTCTTTTACCAAAAAAGAATTTACAATGGTGTAGATGAACACTATGAAACATACCATGATAGCAAGAATAATGAAAAATAACATCTCAAAAAATTAGTTTCGGGCGCCACAAAAAATTAAAACTGAAAACGAGACGTGTGAGGCTTACTTGAGTGTTGTGAGTAGACATGACAGATCTGATAATAATAAATATGAAGAATGATTTTGTAAAAACGAGTTTGGAGGGCACGACATCAATGAATCGTCTCTAGGTTGTCCACACTAGAGAGACGAGTCACAGGTCGCCTGATCGAAGAAAACTGAATGGCTGAATACGCGGTGCGATAAATCATTTAAACGATTTATCAAGTTGATTATTTAATAACTGACATGGTAAAAAAAATTATTGTTTATAACATTGGTTTTATAATAACCAATGCCGAAAACAGTTTATCACGCCATTTATAAAGTAACCAACGTGATATATATTTCATTATATCGACGTGATAAATTGCTAAGATTGGATTTATCACATCATATTTTTTATAACCGATGTGGTTAAGTGTCAAGATTTACTTTATCACGTCGGTTATTTAATAAATAACATTATAAAGCTCCCCAGATTCGATTTTCACATCGGTTATACAATAACCGACTTAAAAAAGCTAATCTATGTATATTTTACGATGGTTATTTTATAACCAACATAATAAATGTATCTGAATCGATATATCACGTCAGTTATAAAATCACCGATGAGATATAACGATCATTAGATCTTTCCACGTCATTTATATAGAACTGACCTGAAAAATTTTGACAGGTTAAACATTTTTTCCATTAGTGTATGTACACACTGGATCCAACTTTCTCCAGGATTTCATAAGGTCCAATGAACCTTAGACTCAACATTAATTTCTTAACAAAACACATCACACTTTTACATGGAGAAAATTTGAGAAAGACATGATAACCTACCTCAAAAGAAAGATCTTTCCTCTGGTTATCTGCATAAATTTTCTACCTACTCTAAGCTGTTCCCATGTGCTTCTGAATCAACTAAACTTTCACAACCATCTCTTCTACCAATTCTGGTCCCATCAGTTTCCTTTCACCTACTTTATCCCAAATAGCTGGACTTCAACAACACATTCCAAATAATGACTCAAATAGAACCATTTGTATACTAGAATGAAAAGTATTATTATATAAAAATTCAACTAAATAAAGATATTGTTCCCAACTTCCCTGGTAATCCAATGAACAAGCATGTAACGTATCCTCCAAGGTGTGAATTTTTCATTCCAATTTCCCATATGATTGAGGATGAAAAGCTATGCTAAAATTTAATTCAGTACACAATGACTTCTGAAGGCCTTTCCAAAAGATAGAAGTAAACCTGGGATCACGATCAGATACAATGGACAGGGGAACTCCAAGCACCTTGAATATCTCTTTAACAAACAACAGAGAATGTAGATATAGAGACAATGTATCTCTAATAGGATGGAAATGAGCATATTTTGTCAAATAACACAGACTACATTATTATCTTGAGATGTCTTTGGTAATACCACAACAAAGACCATGGATATATTTTCCCATTTCCATTCTTTCACTGGTAAAGGATGAATAATCCCTTTCAATAACTACCATTCTGCTTTGACCTACTATTAAGTCAAACACTTTATAGTAAAATCAGCAATATCATTTTTCATTCCATCACACTAGTAATACTCCTGTACATATCTTTAAATCGTAGTACCTCCAGGATGAACTGAAAATGGGGAACTACTAGACTTCAAATAATATCTCGTTCTTCAACACTGAATCACAAGGCACACATAATCTCTTTCCAAATCTAAAAACACAATCATTGTCAATGTTAAATTCTGGAAACTTACCCATCTGATCCAACTCTACCTTTTTCTGTAACTCGTTGTCTTCCTTCTATGCTTGCTTAATTCTATGTGATAGAGATTATCTCACAGACACCTGATACAAAACAGAAGAATTTTCTGCACCAACAACATCTATGACAATGTTTATCAAATCAATATCCAAAGGATCTTGATCCAAAAGTAACATGGTTAATGAAGCATTAATTTTTCGACTCAAAACATCAGCCACTTTATTATCTTTTCACGGATGGTAATGGATCATGGATTCATAATTCTTGATTAATTATATCCATCTCCTCTGTCTCTTGTTTAATTATTTCTGAGAGAATATATACATTAAACTTTTTTGGTCAGTATATATTTCACATTTAGTCCATACAAATGATGCCTCAAATTTTTTAAAGCAAAAACGACAACAACTAATTCCAAATAATGTGTAGGGTAATTTAACTCATGTGGTTTCAATTAATGTGAATCATAAGCAATTACCTGATAAATCTACATTTTGACACATCCAAGTCCTGTTAATGAAGAAACACAATAAATAACAAACTCACCATTTCTGGAAGGCAGAGCCAAAACTAGAGCATTCACCAATATTAATTTCAATTACTGAAAATAATCATCACATTCTCTTGTCCAAATGAACTTAACATCTTTTCGAGTTAACATAGTCATTATAATAGATAATCGTGAAAAATTTTCAAAAAAAGTTTAGTAATAACCTACCAAACCAATAAAACTATAGATCTCGGTTATATTTGTGGGTCTTGGATAGTCTTCAACAACTTTTGTTTTAGAAGGAACAAAATTTATTCCATTTTTGAGACAATGTGACCAAGGAAAAAATTGTTTGCAACCAAAACTCACACTTGGTGAATTTACCAAATAGTTTATTTTTTTTAAGGTTTTCAAGACAACCCTTAAATGAATTTCAAGTTCCTATTTACTTTTGGAATAAACCAAAATATCATCAATGAACACAACCACAAACTTATCCATGAAATCAAGGAAAATTATATTCATAAGATCAATGAATATATCAGGTGAATTGGTTAAACCAAAAGGCATAACTATATATTCATAATGACCATATGTAGTAAGAAACTCAGTTTTCGGAATTTTTACTTCCTTTACATTTAACTGATGGTTCCCCGATCTCAAATCAATCTACGAAAAATAATGATCCTCCTGGAGCTGATCAAAAAAATCATCGATATGAGGCAAAGGGTACTTGTTCTTAAAAGTGATGTTATTCAATTTTCTATAATCAATGAAAATTCTCATTGAACCGTCTTTTTTTAACAAACAAGACATGGGCACCCCATGGTGATGTTCTAGGTCGAATGAAACATTTATCTAATAACTCTTGCAATTGCTTCTTCAACTCTAAATATTCAATTTGAGCCATTCGATAAGGGTGTTTTGAAATTTTCTTAACATCATGAACTAAGTCAATAGTAAATTAATCATCGCGATCAGGTATAATACTAGGCAACACATTAAGAAAAAAATCAAGGTACTCATTTTACACTGGCACATCATTAATCTGAACAGTTCCATTGTTTTCAACAATATGTTCAAGGTAACATTCATTTCCTTATTTTACTAGTTTCTTAGCTTCCTGATATGTTATCAAATTAAATGGTTCATCCTTGTACACAAAATGAAAATCATTCTGAAAAGAAACCACTTAAGCTCTACAGTCAATCTTAGCATGATAAACAGAAATCCAATCCATACCCAAAATAACATCAAACTCTACTACAGGCAAAACAATAAGGTTTTCTGCTAGATTCTCTCTGCACACAAGGATTTGAATATTCTTATGTTATCCTTTTGTCTCAGAATTTCATCTAGGTGTTTTTACCCTATGTTCTTTATTCATATCTTGAGATTGAATTACAAATTTACTAGAAAACATCTCAAAAATGAATAGTGTGTAGACCCTGAATCAAACAACAGATTAGCATAATATGAACAAACAAACAGTGTATCTGATACTACATCATTTGATGGCCCAAAATCTGCAGAAGTAGTTGCGAAGGATTTCACCACCCCTTTCTGCTTGTAGTCTAGCTGCTTTCCCTCAATTGAGTTCTTTGTTGGACACCCATTTTCATAAAAACCCATTTCATTTCACTTAAAAAAATTTACTGACTGTAAATCAGATTTTGTCTTACCATTAGCCTGCTCTTTTTTAGTCAAATTATGAGCCTTATGTCAGATTTTACCACATTGGTAGTACTAAACAGAATTCAAAAGACATTCACAGCTTGCTTTTTACCATAATTTTCACAAACGGTAATCTTATGTTTCTTACCATCAGACTTTTTTGAAGAGTTCTTACCTTTTGTATGCCACCTCAACCTCTTATTCTGTTGTTTTTCAAAGAACACCTGATCATCAGCAAACTCCATTTCCACCTTCTCCACAAAACGAACAAGTTTTTTATAACTTTTGATCTCACGATAATCTATTCCCCTTCGATACATTGGATTTAATCCTGATTAAAAATGGATTATGTTGCTATCAATATCTCGTATGAAATTTGGAGCATACATTGAAAATCGATTGATTTTTTCTTCATAAATAGCCATTGAGTCATCCTATTACCTCAAATCTTCGAATTTCTTATCCATCCTAAGTTGAACCACCTTAGGAAAATATTTCTCAAAAAACATACCTTTGAATTCATTCCAATCAAGAGCATTAATAACCTCACTATCCCTGATATTTTTCACCATGGACCACCACTGATCAGCTTCACCTTCAAAATAGTTAACAACAAGACTAACCTTTTGATGTTATAAACCCCCCATGACATCAAAACATTTCTCTAGTGATTTAATCCAACATTTTTCTAGCACATGGTCTGATGGTCCTCTGAATGATGGGTGATGCTATCTCATGAAATGCTCCACTACTAACATGTTCTTTTGTGGTTGATCTGGATGATCTCGTGTATGGATAACACCACCATTTATAGCCTGAGTCAACTATGCCATCACTGCAACAAACAATTATGTTCTGATTCTGAACATCCCAGGTTGCTGATTTGGAAGGTTTTATTCCTCCTGATGTCGTCCCAACATAGCTGTCGTGTTTCCCCTGCGGAAAACCATTCTGAACACAAAAACATCTTAAATGAAGCAACATGGTAATCTGTAAATGCTATATGATTTCAATATTAACATAAATTACTTTATGTATATTAATTTGACAATACCATAACTCCCAAATTTATCTAAATCAACCTTTGATACTAACTATAAGGACCCGACCATAAACATTACATAATATTGAATTAAATGAATAATTCACATTGAGGATCGTTTTAGGTTTAGTGGTTATGAGAATTAAAAAATAACTATTACAATATATTAACGTATCAAAACCATTATCACAACCATTTTCAATACCAAGAATACACAAAATAATATATGGTATTTATATTCCATTTATAAACATTACGGCTTGTTTTGGAAGCCAAAGATCAAATAATACCCGCGGTGGTGGAAAGGTTGTTCTCACCGCTTACGTTAAAATAGAAAAATTATTTTTTTATTCTGTAAAAAGTTTTGTAGAAAAATATTCCCTTTGGATAAAATAAAAAGTCAAAGGTGTTTATACATAGTATAATAAAAATTCATGTATTATAACAAAATAAGGCTCAATGAAAGGAGATTGAGACGAAGTCCCTTACCTCGTGTCTGACTTGACTCGATCATTCTTTAATCTCCTGAATAATAAACTAAATTTTATTTTTACATGCTTAAGAACCTTTTTAAAGTTGATTATTCCTTTTATATCACTTATTACCATATCATAAACATTATGTAATCATTTATGTTAATAATGTTCGTTTTGTCGATATTTGGTACTTGAGTCAAAAATGAACACCTTATATTTACAAGTTTTCCATGTGGTAAGTAGTACATTATATCCATATTGATATTCATTATTTAGATATCATAAATATCATATATATCCAGTATATATATATATTTATTTATATTTATAATAGTACATATCATTTGGAGGTATGAAATGAAATGCACCATTCATGAAGACGGTAAGTCGTACGTACGCATGAATTCTACTTTCATTTATATTTATTATTTTAATGGAATTAAAACATAATTATACCTACATATATTATAATTCCAGTATAATATCATATATAATGTCATTAACTCCATCCTTTTATATTTCCCACATATGGAATTAACGATTCATATCACTATGAGGTGGTGGTAGTCCGCACTTCCTCAAATGAATTTATCGCGTTACCCATAATGGAAACCCTAAAGGTATGATATAAAAGAAAATGGTAGAAGAATAATGAAAAAATAAACATAATATATATCATATATAAATATATTTTCATCTTAATGGCCAGCATGATTGGTGGTTGGAGATAATCGAACAATCATCGTTTCGTGAGGCTTTAGTTTTCCATCCACAGAAACAGTATGTTCTTCAACCATTAGATGGAGTTGTGTGTAAGTGTAGTTATCATAATTATCATAACAACATAATAGTATATTGAGGATACTATAGTTTTTATAAAATAAATGAATAAATAGAGTTTAGGGGTTGGGGAAGTAAACTAAAAGAAAAGAAGTTATGAGAAACGGTTACCTTTAATTTGGGTAACTTTTTTTGGTTTGAACCAAAAGGACTTCTTGAAGTGCCTTCTTCCTAAATTAAGGCTTCTAGGAGGAGGAGATGGATGTAGGGAGATTAATTTGGAAGAGTTTGGACGTTCCAAAAGGCTTGAGAGTTGCATGGAATTGGTTATAATTGAGGGCTTTTTATATGGGAGGGGTCTCGTTAGGTAATTGTGATAATATTATTTTATTATATAACGATATTCAGTTTATAAAGGTCCAAAACTCATTAAAGTAGAAGATTCAATGATTAATGGTAGAAATAAATTCATCCAATAAGAATTGGATAGGTTTTGGATGTTATTTTAATTTTAAAATCTTATTTATTTAAATAATTTATTAATGAGGTAAACACTGCATCGTTATTGTGTCATAAATAATTTAATTTATTCAATCTATAAAAATTATAAAAAATACCATGATTTAGGAAATATTTTTATCTTTCTAATTAATATTTTTAGTCGAAATGATAACTTATATAACACCATGTAAAAATTAATTTACAAATAGATATTTGTTTAAGTCATTTTTTCATTCACTTTATGTTAATTAAAATAAAGTGTCATTATCAATCATAAGTGGCTCCATGGGGTCCCAAAATCGACCCAAGGATTCCCATGGTTGTCCATTAATCTTAAAATAAGGTTAGTAAAGTGTTAGGGTAATTTTAAATTATTATAATATTATTTTTACCTTGAATTACCCCATTTACCTTTAACTGCGGTAATGAAAATTCAAAAGTTATTATTCACAAATAATTATATTAATCTTATTGAACCACATTTTACTTACTAATAACAACCATGTATGTTGTATTTTCTAAAATTCAATTCACATAAGTGGTAAAATTTCATTTAAATGAAAAAGTCTATTTTTTAACTACTATAAAGTGGTTTCACTATTCATCAAAAATTGAAGTTTTTCATAAGACTACGAAAAATTCAGCCTAAGCTGTATTTTATATTCCAAATTCAAAAATGATGCTTATTTTTAAAAATTCAAAACATAGAAGTTTCATTAATTAATTTAAATTTAATTCTCATTATTAAAACAAATAATGTGTTTTTACGAAACAATGACTATCAAAAGATTGACACTTGTTTATCTTCAATTTTATAGTGAAATTAATTCAAATGACCAACATTGGATTAAATGGTAAAAATATATACTTATTAAACTATAAAACTGATTAAAAATATAATCTAACCATATAAATAAATTAGATTAAAACACAGTTTTGATTTATAATACAATATTTTTCACTATTCATAAAAATGAAATTTATTGGAAAAATTCCAAAATATTAAACAGAGTAAATTATGATTTCCAAATTCTAAACAAGGATTTTATTTTGACAAATAGAATTTATTAAAGTGATAAAAACGAGTTTTAAATAGGGTTCTCCATTAAATGGCGGTAAATCATCTTTTTAATGTAAATTATATTTAAAATTAGATTCATTCACATTTTAAGCCTCTAACTTTTATTGGATAAATGTAAATACATTTTACAAACATGTATAATCATATTTATTTAGTTTTTTTCGTTCCCGCCAATATAACGACAAGGAGATAACTACCATTTAAAATAATAGTATTATATTATTAGTTTCCAACGTAAGATTTCAAAGAAACCCATTGTTCCGTATCGGGTATGCTATCAAACATTGCAACCCCTTTAAAGTAAAATTAATATTTAATTAAAAAATATTAATAAATATGAAATATGACTCATTCTATATTTACCTGGTATTTTACATCAACTTTATTTCAGGCATCATTATGCTACATTGTAAATGGGTCCTTACTACACAACCGGTTTAACACTCATTGGTGATATGACTATTAAAATTCACATTTTCATTACAAATAATTTTAAAGGATTTGAAAATATTTTTCTGATACATATATATTCACAAAGAAACATTTTTTATGGTTATGAGATTAAAAATGCATAAATTTGCAGTTTATTTTAAGTGTTACTCCAGACATAGAAGCATACGATATTATTTAAAATTAATAATTTAAATTTTTATTCCATTATATTATATTGTTTACAAATGGTTCTAGTTATAAATAATGGAATTAATAATAATCATTTACTATGTATAAATTTTAATGTTGAGAATGCCAATACAAATACAATTAGAACAGATCTGATCATGGATATACTAGGTCATCTAACTGAGGTTATGACTAATAACCATGCACAGATGGTGAAAAATAATGTTCCATGGAGTGATACACCTATATTTTATCATTTCATGTTATATAATGCCCCATCATTATTGTAACTAATAATAATTTTATATTTGAGCAATATATTAAGTCCCTCAAAAAGATAATTCAGGCTTTGGGATGTGATGAATGTGAAAAGGTTATACCGGTATTATATTTTCTTAAGGATGATTTTGATCAATGGAAGTCATTAATATATGATACTATAGATGAATAATAAATATAACAAATGGAATGGATATATTTTAAAGAAAAATTATTTGATAAATATTTATATCATGATAAATGAACTAAAATGAAGGGAATATTAATTATATTAAAAAAAGGGAAGAGGAATGTTTTTAAATGTATGAGTATACCTTTACATTACTATCCAGGTATACTGAAGATAGCCTATGTAATTCAAAAATAAATATTGACAAACTCATTGAAGGGAATAACCAATTTCTAAAGGGAACTAGTTTATCAAAACATTTAATCATATGATAAAATAATTTTTTACACCATCAAAAAAGATCAATAATTTTCTATAGCTTATATGTTCAAGGGGAATCATGAAAAGAAGAGTTCATCTGAACACCATGGAAAAGGGAATACACTAATTGAGAAGAATAATAAGAATAATCAATTTCCAACTTGTAAAATTTTGGGAATGAAACATCATGGAAAATGCATGAACGGTATGTGAGTTTATTAAAAGGTTAAAGGTAAGGGTTTTCTAGCTAATGAATAAAAGGTAATGAATGAAACCACTACTATCTAGTACTTCAACTATAATTAAATTGGGAAATATTTAAATAAATTTCCAAATCATAAGGGGAACATACAAATAAATATTCCAGGGGAGATGACTAAAAAGGCCAAGCTTATGTGCTCACTATAATTGAGGTTAAGGATCCAGAAATATGTGGTGTAAGATACTATTATCATAGCCACAAGTTTAGTTAATTCTTTTTTTTAATATGGATTCTAACACTCGTTTATATCACCCATATTTTCTATGAAAATTAGATATCTCCCTCAAACCATAACAAGAGAGGTTTCAGTCCCAAAACCTAGTAGAAATATCACTACAAAACATTTGTGTCTGGTTGTTCCCATTATGACACATAAAGATGCACAATTTTTGGGCTTTATTATTGTACACATTGTTAAATTTTATATAATAATTAGTATGGACTATCTTTTAAAATATAATGGAATAATTTATTATAATGGGAAGTAAATTACATGTTATGATAAAGATACAAAATTACATATCTTTATTTAGGAGACATAATCATCTGATTCATGTTTAGAGCCTCCCCATGTAGCTCTTCAGAGTGATATTCATCGGGATGGAGTGAAATCACATCCTACATATCAAAAAAATAAACATTAAATTTATGATGTACCTATTATAATGTAATACAATGATGTTTTTCCGGTGGAGTTACATTGAAATCCACTCGAGATTGAAGTTGAGTTTTCCCTAATTTTATCACATATGTAATACTAATATCAAAAAATCTCAAAACAATCACCATAGTGGAATTAGTATATTTTAATAAATAACTAGAGGAATTGTGTGATAAGGTATATATATTCCCTAGGGTTTCCCCATGGGTGGAGACTATTATTTTTATTTATAATATTATTGATCAATAAAGATGTGCATTTTTTATAGGGAAATCAATGATATTATAAAAAATAACATGAATCCTCTTCCTCGAGTTGTTGACTTACTCGGTAAACATCATAGAGATCAATATTTTTCAAAATTTAACATTTGTTCTTGTTATCATCAGTTGTGAGTGAATAAGGAAGATATTCCAAATATATCATTTCAAATGAGGTTTGGAAATACCATGTTTACAGTAATTCCAACTGAATTGATTAATTCAACATCTATTATT
This sequence comes from Viscum album, assembly GCA_963277665.1. NCBI lineage: Eukaryota > Viridiplantae > Streptophyta > Magnoliopsida > Santalales > Viscaceae > Viscum > Viscum album. The sequence continues at coordinate 281,868,108 of OY728127.1, forward strand.
ATTTACCCAATGAACAGTATATTTAAGGAATATCTTGATAATTGTTTTTGTTGTATTCATTTATAAAATCATCTTGTATTGTAAATCCTATGAGGACCATGAGAATCGATTTTGGATCATTTTGAAGAATCATAGTTTAAAAGAGTTGGGAAATTTATCATGTGTTATTTTATTCCTCAAAAAATATATTTTCATAACCTTATTATATCTGAAGATGTAATCTTAGTTTATCCTAAAATGAAAAATAAAATCATATAATTTCATACACATATGAACATAAACAAGAATACCATTTTCATTAGTTAGTTATGTAACTTTAGGTGATTTTTTTAGAAAACTTTTCTGATGGGAGAAACAGATAACAAAGCTTACATGTCCTGGTGTTATGTTCCTTTGAAAAAAATTAATGTGATGAATGTTTTGTAAATTTTAAGAGTGTATTGGTCAATGAATCTATTTTTACAATACCATTTGGATATAATGAATTTGTGATAGATAGTGATGCATAGAATTAGAGGCTTGGTTGTGTCCTTATGCATAATGATAAAGTTATTATATATGCATAATGGTAGTTAAAGATACATTAACCAAACTATCCAACTCATGATCCCGAGTTGATAGTCATAATGTTTTCATTAAATATTTTTATATATTATATTTTTAGTGAATAATGTGAGGTATACCAAGACCATAAGTTCTTAAAATAATTCTTTTCAAAGAAATAGATCAATATGAGGAAAATGTGATCGATTAACTTACACATGGATTATGATTTATGAATACACTACCACCTAGGGAAATAAAATGAGGTGGTTGATTTATTCAACATGAATGATAAATGATTCTTGAAGAAAATTAGGATTGATAGGGATCATGCCAACACGGATTTAGTAAGGTTGTATATAGGTATCATTATGTAAGGGGAAACAAAAATTCTTTTTCAAAATATCATGAAACCATATTTTTAGAATAGATAAAATGTTCTTAATATTATGATGATAATTTTAAAAATAATATTAAATATATGAATGATGAAAAACTAGTAGTCTTCATTTGTGAAGATGGTCTTCTTATATTTGGAAAGGGAAATCTTTACCATTTATACATAATCTAAAATTTGAATTTTTTGATGATTCTCATAGGTATAATTTTATTATACACTATATTAGAACTAAGATGTATAGAGATTTGTTGGAACATTTTTTTGTGGGATGCCATGAATGGGAAAATTTCAAATTATATATCACGATTATTGGTATTTCAATAGGTTATGTATGAGAGATAGTATCCTAAAGGCGTGATGGAACCTTTTCCTATTCCAATATGTAAAAGGGATTCAATTACAATGTAATTTTTCATGGGATTACTAAATAATATTAGAAATAGTGTTATAAAATGGTTTTTATTGGCTTCCTTACAAAATTAACACATTTCAATTAAATAAAAGAAGATTTCACTATTTTAGAAATTCAACCACTCAACATTACATAATTTTTAAGACTTTATGGTCAACTTCTTTCAGTTTCTTCTTATCATGATCCCTAATTTTCTTCAAAATTATATAAAATTATTTAGAAGGCTCCTAATATTGAGATTCACTTGAGCACTAGCTAATGTCAAAAAACTAATGGAAGGTTCAAAAGGACAATTCAAACATTATGATACAGGTTGAGATCATTCTCAAATGAATTAAAAGTTATGGGGGATATGTATTATTATTTGTTATGTTTTTTCTAAAAAAATTCTATTCAAGTTTTTAATTGCTTTCATTTGAAGAATTATATAAAAAGAGATGTGATACTCTGTCTTTTAGGGATGTTGTTGTTGAAAGGAATAATATAGGAACATAACTTGTTAAGGAGAAAATGAAAAAGGTAGATACTATTAAGACTATTATTAAATAATTTCATTTTGGAAAGAGGATTTATATAGATAACCATATGAATGATTTGGAATTTCAAGTGGCAGATCACATTTTCATAAAATTATCTCCATAGAAGTGCGTTATATGGTTTTGTACGAAATATAAACTGAGACCCAGGTATATCAGAGATTTGTATTTTTTGAATGAATTGGAATTTTGGAATACCATTTGGACATGACACCAAGTATCTATAAATTACATGATGTGTTCTATATATAATTTTTAAGGAAGTATATTCTACACCCCATACATGCACTCACCTCGGATGAAATTAAAATGTTTCATGTTCTATCTTACGATCAAGAGACCATCAATATCTATTTAATATAAAATGAAATTATTGATGAATCATATGACTCCACTAGTAATGTTACATTGAATAAATCATAAAATTTATAATGCAATATGGGAACCATATAATGTTATGAAGAAGAACCACCCCCGTTTTTTAGAAGATAATATCTAAGAAAATCTTGCAGGTGAAATTATTATTTGAGATAAGAAGGTAAAATGTGTGTTTTAAACAAATTAGTTGAATGTAATATTTTAATGAAACTATAATACCATTAAAATTATAAAATTTCACTGAACATAAATTCAAATTTTATTGGATTAATATCGATTTTGACCTTTGTCAAAATATACCTCGAATGAGTTTTTGAAAACATTCCATAAAAATAATATTTTATGAATAATAAAAAAATTAGTATTTAACTATTAATACTTATATATGTAATATTGTCTTATAATGTTTAGAATTTTCAATTTATTGACAAAAAATTATATAGAAATAATTATAAGAAAATTTGAATGTCAAAATATATATTTTTCTAGAATATATTTTTCAAGGAATAATGTATTTTCATTTTAGTTAGTTAAGAAATTCTTTAATGATGAAATATTTAAATTAAGTATATATTTTATAAATCTAAATATATAATTTTCAATAAATATAATGATTATTTATAGTTATATAGTTAATGGAAGATTATTTTATGCAAAAAAATCATTTCTTGAAAAGAATTTTTTGGAATGTTTTACGATGTTATTTTTAAATTTAATTATTGAACATCTGTAAATTGATTTTGATAAAATAGATTCCATATTTTTTATAAATAGAATTAATATTTGGTAATAATTTCTTATTACTTTTTTTCAAAAATAATAGTAATAATAGTAACAAAATTAATTACTACTGTTAAGGTCAAAACAGGTTTAACATGGGTTAATTTATAAATATAAAGGTTAAAATGAAATGAATAACTATTAGAAACACATTGAATTGTTTTATTTTAGACATTAACATATTCCCTTTAAATATGAACCATTTTGGATCCATATTTCTATTAATTTGACATGAATTTATGGTAAGATTTTGAATAATTGAAAATCTGTCACTCACCTCAATTATAAAAGGCCAACACCTCTATTCACTTATTTACACCTATAAAGTCATTTATTGTCATGAACCATCCCATTTGGGCCCATTCCATGACTCCCAAGATCACCTAAATAGGACAGGGACAGGTGACTATCACTGAGTAGGCATGTCACAAACATGGGAGGCATTAGTGAAAGTACATGCACACACACACACATGTCTAAGGCTATAAAATGTTGATATGTAAAGAATAAATGAACAACCGTGCATGAATACATAAAAATTAAACAACCAGAGTAAAATAGGATGTAATGTAAAGTAAATAGATCTAAATATAAGCTCACAAAAAATAAACTGAAAAACAAGTCGAACCTGACGGTAAAACTAGGACTGATATAAAAAAGACGCAGGAACACACCATGGTCCATCTGATCCCACTAAGCACTGTCCAGTCCTAGTCCATCATAGAATCTATCAAAAGGTTGATCAACTGCAGAAGACATGAAAATTTTTGGAAAATACTATGCATGGTTGAGTATAAAAATACTCAGTAGGATAGCCTAAAACCACAAAGCATAAAACAATGGGAAATAAAGTGATCTCTACAAAGGTATATTTCAACAACACATATAACAAAAATATCCAGATATAGTAAACAAAGACACAATGTCAAAAGGTATGTCACAACCATCATATACCGGCCTAGGATTACATCATGATGATTCCACATAGCACTTTTCAGAGATAACACACTCCTGAGTTTGATAGCACTGATGATGTCCATCTTTGAGGTAACACTAATTGGGTATCACCATTAGAAATAAAAATTGATGGTCTATAGAGATATTATACATATATAAGGATCACTCCCAAGGCCATGCGATGATACCAACAAATCAATATGGATTAAACTTCTAGGTAGAGGATTTTCACTTGCATAGTGTTGGTTAGGATGATAAAAAGAACTCCATGTAGAGAAAGAAGATGAATAATGTATCTCACCCTAGGCCTCACGGAGTTATTCAAATGACAATATCGAAGAAGTCCTTTTGAATATATCATTGTATTAGGTGTATGAGAAAATTATATTAGAAACCTTAGGGAATGGATTAGGGTAACTCGCCATAATGAAACTTGTCCAAGATACAAAGGAAACGAGATCCAATACATGTTAAATAAAGTACATGGAATGCAGAAGGGTTACAAGTCATGTCCCTTAGCCCCAAGTCCTACCCGTATAAATAGGCAAAATCTCAATTCGTGTCTCTGTAGAAGTACATAGTGTGTCAGCTGCCTGTGTACTCTACTCATGTGCTAGTACACCGCTTTAGCCCGTGTACTTGTTCCTATGTACCAGTACATGACATAGCATGTGAATTTTGGTCTAGGACGTGTTTGTGTAAGGGAGTACAAGGTGTTATCTAACCATTGTACTCCAACTTGTGTCATTGTACCCTCCTAGGTAAACGATGAGTCTTAAGGGTGAGATCACATGATGTGTGATATGGTCACACTCTTTATGACATTATGTTCTCTAACACCACAACATCCATAATGGGGGGACTGCAAAATGTATAGATCTAACATACATGATTTATAGTGTGAGATTTTTCAGAATCCTAGATATTTTGTACATGTAGTTAGCTACTCCTCTAGCCATTGATATGGAAACCACCATTCTAGGAAGAAGTATATTATATATTGTTCATGCCTAACCATTATCGAACAATAATTTTGAACAATCAAATCCATTCAGAAAAAAATTCTACACCTCATTCATTGTTTCACATCAAAGAACAATAAATCGGGTATCTACATCATCTGATCTTGTTCCAAAAACAATATCATATCTCTGGAGATTCATTCCAATCCTAAATATAAGATATCATATCATTTATCCATGAAAATGGCGCAAAACGATGAATTAATCAGGATATGTCGAACTGTATACCACATGAAGAATGATCATGATGAATGAAGAATCAAAGGGATAAAATAACAAGAAAAATAAATAGCAAGGGACCTTGATCGATGATTGTGTTGAGCTCAGTTCATTTACATTAGAACAAAAATGGAAAAATCAATAATTTAATCAAAAATAAAATTGGCCCAAAGCTTAATAAAACTAACCCATCCCACAAAATGATATATCCACAAATCAGTTCGTTAATCGATTGATTTGAGTTATTCATAGAAAACAATAATGGGGAAATAAAACTAATAAAACAACCATATTAAATATATTTGGATAAATCACAAATTATTTATAGGCTTTCTTCATGATAGTTAGAAATATCCATTGAATACATTGTGTGTTGATCATCGATCGATGATCCAGTCACCGTTTTCCTGAGAGAAATCCTCCAATGATCTCTCCAATGGCTCTTTAATGGTTCAAGGGTTATAAAACTAACCTTTTAACTCTAACATAATAGTCTATATAAATATTATCCAATAGATGCATCAACAAAAATAATTAAAAGAATTTATTTTATTATTTTATCAATTTCCTTGACCGTAATGAATTTTCAAAAAATGACCCATGATGACCAAGGTTATGTCACGTCTAGGGTAGAACCCAATTTTTTAAATCAATGGAAACTTTAAATTTATTATCTTGTCACCAATTTTGATGTTATTCAAATTTTTTATGAAAATTTCATGCACATGCTATTTATTATATTTAATAAATTTCAAAATTTTATTTTCGGAACACCGGTCATCATAAGCGCACAATGTCTCAGCTAATGGACCTGAAGAAAAATCTATACAATATCCCAAAATCATACATGGAAAGTAAATTTCATTAAATTCTACACAACATTGAGATTTATGTCCCAAAAATACAAAATATGGGATATCAAAAGAGATGTGGGTACTAAGAATGAAAATGAGCTTCCCGATCCCATTTTCTCTCATAGAGATTCTCATTATTCCACATAAAACACAATAAAGTATTTTATCACCCACGTAGTATTCTATCATGATGATCCTCAGTCTCTACTAGGTAAAAAGCAATGGTAGATGCACCCTCACTGTCCATCTCACACTATTCGATAACATGCGTTGAGACCTGAATGTACCTCCCTAATTACAATAGTTTGAAGACATCATGTACACGGTCTAACTAAGGAGGTAGAGTTATGTGGTATTCCACCTTACCAACTCTACACAATATTCTTATTGGTCCAAAGAACCAAGGATATAGTTTTCCTCCCTGTCCAAATCTATTTAATCAATGTCAAGTAGAAACCCATAAGAACACCTGGTATCTTTCCTCAAACTAAAATTCCTACATCATGTATCTGCATAGGACTTTTGATAGATCTATTTAGTCTTCATCCACTCATAGATGATATATACCTTCTTGGTAGTCAATCAGACCAACTCTAGGCCCATGAGTGCCAAATATCCTGTGTCAGCCCATCAAATGGGTGACCTACGATGTTTCACATACAAATCCTAGAATGGTTCCATAATGATGGAGGAATGGTCACTATTATTTTACATAAACTCCACTAGTGGTAGGTGATCCTCCCAACTATGACCAAATTCAAACATGAAAACTCATATCATATCCTCCAGAACATGAATGTTCTTCTTTTTCTTGATGTTAGTTCGTGGGTGAAACACTATGATCAAGCATAATTGAGTCCCAAATGCCTCTTGAAATCCCTTCCACAATCAGGATGTGAATCAAACATAATGGATAGAAATTATCATCAATAGAAATCCATTGTCTCAGAATATCTCATATATGTAGGGGTATCTGAATACCTCTTTTTAACTATGCTACTGTATAGATAAGAAGGGGTCCTTCTTTGTGAGTCAGTCTATAATCAACATGATGGAATCATTTCCCCTAAATGTACAAGGTTATCCTGTCACTAAGTCATCAAATATCCCATCCCACTTCCATTTTGTCACCTTGAGTGATTGATTAAATCTGCTAAAACATGGTTCACCCCCATCACTTTCTAAAAAGTAATGCATTGAGAGAATACTCTAAAAGTACCTTCATCATCTATGGGAACCATAACTAATATCTGAGGTCATGGTACATCTTTTCCACAACTAGATTCACCTCCAATTGATATGTATGAAACTCACTCAAATCCTCCTCCGGCAATGCCACTGGTACCATTGTGCATCCTATGTAAATAAAATCATTCTCCCCACCTTTATAAAATATAGTCGGATCATGTCCAATGGATATATAAGTATGTATCGTCTCATAGTTAACATCCCCAAGCTTCACCTCCCAAACTCATAGCAAGAGAAGATGGTTGAAAATCATTTAATGGAGGTAATCGACTCCATATTCATCCAAAAAGGATAACTGCAATGAGGCCAACTGCTTTGACACCTTATTTAGCAACTGCAAAAAATATCTCCTACTTTTATCATCTAATACATAATTCCAATTTCTAGGAGTATAAATAATTTCAATTTCATAATACAGGAGGAACTCTAGCCATCACCCCTATCTCATGTAATGATCATTCTCAAAGAAGAAATACATGAAACTTTTTATCATAATAGAGGATAAAATTCTCACCCATCAGGTAGTGTAACCACATATTTAGTGAGAATATTACCACTACTAACACCAGATCAAGGGTCACATTGTTCTTCTCATGAGGTCTCAACTAACGTGAACTATAGGCAATAACCACATGCCTCTATATCAGAATACAACCAATCCAAGTACCGAATGTATCTCGGAAAAATATGTACTTGAAAACCTCTTCTATAAATCTAAATATGGGAGCAATCATCAATACTCTTCCTCAACTATGGAAAAGTATGTTAGAACCACTTTGTCCATATGAATGGATTCCCTTTCAGTTGAAAGCTGTCAGGGGTGATGATATTAGAGATAAATCTTTTATGAATATCTGGTAAAATCCTTCCATCCCAAGGATTATTTGCACCTCTATCACACTCTTGGGAGGCTCCCAAGCTAACACTACCTCGACCATGGATATGTCCAATGCCACTTCATCTTCTGAGATAACTTGTCCCAAAAATTGGACCACCAAAATCTAGAACTATCACTTCTAGATCTTCCCATAATGAGAGTTATCTTGGAGTATGTCAAGAATAATCCTCAAGTGTCTTGCTTGATCCTCCTCAGATTCTATGTACATAAGGATATTGTCTATGAAGACTACTATGAATCGAACAATGGAAGGATGAAAGACATGGTTCATGAGTCCCATGAAAACTGATGAAGATATTTTCATTCCAAAGGGGATCACCAAGTACTCATAGTGACCTTAGTGAAATATAAATTTTCTATTTGGTATATCATCATCCCGAACTTATATTTGGTGATATCCTAACCAGAGTTCAACCTTCTATAACCATAATTCCTTAATAAACTAATTACAGATGTCATCGATCCATGGTAGTGGATACTTGTTCTTAACGTTCAAGTGGTTCAATTGTCACTAATCTACACATAACCTCATTCTCTCATCCAGATTTTTGGTAAACAAAACTGGGGCTACCCAGGGAGAATCAATGGGTCTAACAAAGTCTATCCTCTAAAAGTACTCGGTCTTTATCCTCATCTCACGAAGCTCTAGAAGAGACATCTAATATGAAGGCATGAATATTTGTGTTTTCCCAGGGTGTAGATCAATGTAGAATTATATCTCATGGTGGGGTGGTAAACCTGGAACATCCTCATGTAAGATGTCCTTATACACTACCACAACTGCAGGAAACATGGGACTCATAACATCCACTATACCCAGGGTTAGGCTGGCCTACTATTGGGTAATCCACTACACCCTCATATGCACAATCCCATCCCGCACTGCTTGTGTTTCCTTCTAACTAGAAAAGGAGAACTTGGTTCCGTCACTGTAGACTTGTTGCATACTTTTCCTAAAACAGTCAACCTTAACATGAATAATAGATAGTAATTCAATGCTTAAGATTATTTCATAAGGACTCTTGGATACTATAAATAGATCTCTATATAATCACTCGTCTACAAGATTCAGGCCACACCATCGGAACAAGTGTGTGATTGTTGAGTCATCTTCTATATGAGTCTCTAAGAATAATGGTTAAGCCAATGGCTCACCCAAAATATATAATTATCATACAAGGTATGTGTCATGAAATGAATGACTAGAACCTATGTCTTTTAAAACTACAAATAAGGTAGAAAACACATTAATCACACCTCAAATCATTCTCGGATCCTTTGGGTCTTATGATTTGACCACCTGTAGATTGTCTTTCCCCTATTCTATCATCTTGAGTTTGATGTGGACCACCAGGGGGTGGGGGTGAAACAATTCAAATGGTCGACCACCTCTTCCTACTCTCTCATATCCTCTTCTAATATCATCTCCATGAAAACCTACCAACATCATCCACTACCTCTCCCTCTATATCCCATCTACGAACTCTCTCTCAGCTGTACAATGATTCATATAATCTCTTTCAAGATGTCCCCTTCCATTTCATGAGTAGAACCTCCTCTAACTGGGATGAATATACCAACCCTATGAGCCCGGAACTAATGATCCTCTATCATGTGACCTCCTCCTAAAACTTCTTGCATATCCAAGTCCCTCTGTTTGATGTGGACTCTACATTTCCATGATTTATACCCCTTCTTGCCTGATCTCAGCAACAAATGCTTGTATCATCTATGTAAATAAACTCTCAACCACAAAATCTCACACTATCTCCCCTTCATAGGTAAAAATGAATAGAGGGATAACACTGGACCAGATGTCTCTACAGATGCCTTGCTTAATGTTCTATGCCTAGATGAAATGTTAATTTACTGTATCCATAGAGAACCTAGAGAGGTTGGTAAACAAAAATAAATACTCAAATACTATCATGCTTCCCTACTAGATCTTAAAATTCATTTGTATATACACAACCCATAGTGTAGCTAGTGAAAACTCATCTCTAAAAATTCCCCCAATCTCTGTCCATCCAAGAGTCGCCTCATCGTAAGACTGGGTCACTAAACCCCACAAATTCTCTGTCAAGCTATGGAGAAAGCTCGCTGCTATGACCACCATCTTATGTGATGGTGTACTGACCAGATGGAAACCCAAGGTCACCGACTTAAGCTACTCTTCATCCACTATGGGTGGAGTTCCCCTTGAAATAAGAGGGGTCTCTTTATATGAAACTCATGATGTGTGCTCATCTTGTTCACTTCATCCACAGGTAATTTGGGAACCATGTGATGCTTCAAATGTGTTGGGATAGATGGTGCACCACCTATAAGTAACATCATTGGAATTGGTCCCTATATCGATGCCTCATCTCCGAGGAGATCATACTCATGATCGTGATGTTCAATCCTAGCTGGAACACGTTGTAGAGGAATCCTGTAAGTAAATAATATGTACCAAGGTCAATGAGTATATCTCAATGTCAGAATTAAGAATGTCATATAAACCACAACCCATTACTATTTGATTCACATTAATTTCTCTCCCTAAGACCAGTATTAACATGTATTGAGTCGAAAATAAAATTATTAGAGTCCAGTTTTATGAATATGTCCACCTTTGCAACAACACTAGAGTCCCTAGCACAAAAGATGATCTAAAAACACATAACATTGTTTCCATAAACCAATCACACAGACTTTAGTTCTAAATTAGAAATGACCCACTAAGATACCACTCTATCACAAACTGTCTTACTGGGGCCCATTTCGTGACTCCCCAATCCCACCTACAATAGGCTGATGGCAGAAAATTAGTGCTGAGTAGAAATATTACTAAAATGGGTGGTCTTATCCCAATTACTAATACACACGCACACATCTCGAAGAATACATAATGATGAAATTTAAAAAACAATTGGACAACTATGCATGCATACATATAAACCAAAAAAAAGAGTATTAAAGGAAGGAATGGAATGAAACAATCCTAAATAAAATCCAAGCACAAAGAGTCTTAAACACTATTCCAAACTGAAGGTTAAAGTATGGATTCTGTCAAAAAGAAATTGGAACACACCTTGGTATTTCATGTCACAATAAGTAATATCTGATCTCGGTCCATCAAGGAATCTACCAAAAGGTTGATCATCTACAAAGGATATTCCATGTGTAGGAAAATCCCATACAGGGGTGGGTATAACAAAACACAGTAGGGCACCGCCAAACAATAAATCATATAAAAAATGAAAATATAATCATCTCTACATAGGCATATTTCTGCAATACATATAAAAATAATATCTAGATATATTCAAAAAAGACACATAGTCTAAAGGTAAGTCATAACTGTAATATACCATCCTATGATTAATATCAAAGATTACACATATCAATTGTCCATAAGAACACTTTCTTAAGTGTGATAGCACTGATGACGTCTATCTGAGGGGTAATTCTCATTGGGTCTCACCATTAGAATTTCACACTGATGGTCTAGAGAGAAATGATACATAGATGAGGATTAATCCTAGGGCCACAGAGACATACCAAAAAATCAATATGGAATAACTTACTAAGTATAGGATTAGTTCCCACATATTATTGGTCACAATGATACCACGAACTATAACTAAGGTATGATGATGAATAAAGGATCTCACTATGGGCCACATAGAGGGATTCCAACAATTCTATTCATGAATCCCAACTGAAGGGATCATAGTACTAGGAGTAGAAGATGGATAAATACCAACCTTTAAGGAATGGATAAAGGGAACACACCCTAACAAAACTTATACAAGATAGAGAGGAAAAGCTCTTTAAGAAATTTCTAAGATAGTAAATGGCATATAGAAGGGTTAGACATCATTTTCCTTGACCTAAAGTCATTCTCGTGTAAATGGACCGTGCCTCAAAGCATGTATGTGTAGAAGTACATGATCTTTAAACTACCAGTGTACTATACCCATGTGATATTACCCATAATTAGCTTATGTACATGTGTGAATGTACCGGTCCATGTCTTATACCATGTACATTGTTCCAAGTCATGACCATGTAAGGGTGTATAGGGCATGATCCTATCGGTGTACTCCAAACCCATGTATGTGTACCCTCCTAGGAACATGCTGAGTCAATAAAGAGATATGACATTTCGTATGATGACGGTCACACACCATGTGATAATTATCTTCTCTAAAACCCTATCCATCGAGAATTGGGGCCCAGAAAATGTAAACATCAAACTTACAATCCATGTAGTTTGGGACATTCCATAATCCTAGATATGTTTCATGCATTTTTTTCCACTCCTCTGGCCATCGATTTGGTGACCACCATGTTGGTTAGTGAAGATTCCTTCTCATATGAACCACTAAATCATTGAAAAACATGATCCATAAATCAAATCCATTCAGAAAAAGGATCTATACAAAATTCTTCTTTAGAGGATGGCTAAGGTGAACGTGGGTATCTATATTGAATGATCCACTACCATTACCACCACTGCACCTCTTCTACATCATGTTGATCTTAGATCTATGATATCAAATCATTTCACCATGAAATGGGTGCGAAATGATTGATTCATCAAGATATGTCAATCCATGATCCCAATGAAGTATTCATGTGATTAACGATGAATCAAAGGGATAAAATCACATGAACAATCAAGAGGAATTGACCTTGATTGAGGTTTGTGTCAGTCTCATTTTGTTTCTATTAGAAAGAAATTTAAACAGAAAACAATTTACTCACAAAAATTTCTTATTAACCATAATTAAACTAACAAATTCCAAAAAGAACATGATCCTCCAATAAATTCGTTTATCGATTGATTTGTGCCTATCATAGAAAATAAGAATGGGAAATGAAAAGAAATCAATCAACCATCATACCTCAGTTTGGATCAACCACTGGAGAAGGATAGGGATATGTCATTATTAATGGAGTGATCTTTTGAATCGGTTTCATGTTGATCATCCTTCCATAATATTCTATCCATTCCTCTAAAAAATCCTCCAACACTCTCTCCAACAGATCTCCAACGGTTCTAGGATTATGTGGCTAACAATAAAACACTAAATCAACAACCTAATTAAATATTCTATAATAATTGCATCAATAAAATGAAATAAAATAGTTTATATAATTATTTTATCCATTTTTTCATCATTGATATGTTTCCCATCAACGACCCGTAATAACAAAGGTTAAGTCATGAATAGGGTAAAACATGTGTTCTGAACTCAATAGTGCCTTCATATTTCTAATCAATAAAACCATTTAGAATTTATTCCCCTTTATTCAAGAACACTATGAATGCATGTTATTTAATATATTTAATATATTTAAATCTCTTATTCAGGGCACACCATGTAACACCCTGAGATTTTATGAGAAGTATTCTTATTAATTTATTTGATGTATTGTGTTGTATTATTCCAAAATATTATCTAGCGTTATACGCAACACCGTATTAGCTTGCAGTATAAGCAACACTAATCTTTGATCGTATTACACATAATTTCAAGATTGTTTGATAGTAGTTATTCTACACAACACTAAGTATATATATATATATATTCAATGTATTAATGAAATATGGTTGGATTTTGTTATATGCAACAACAAAGGAGTCTTTCACTACACGCAACCCTGACTTGGCTTGCATTACATACAATCACAACCTTCCTCGATTGCGTGTGTGGTACGCAATACCGGGTTTTACTAAACAATGATATATTATAATAATATTATTATGAACTAGCCATTATGAATAGTATTAACTAAATTTTGAATTTTATAACATTATTATTCATCTTACACATTTTCTAGACCATGGTATAAGAACAAAATAAATTTTTTGGGTAAAATAATTATTTTTCAAAAAAATGCAGTTTTGCCCCCTTTTGATGGCACACACACATTAAATATAGTTTTTGACATGTTTATAAGTTCAATTTAACAAAATAAAATTATTCTTTGGAATCAGAATATAAAAATTTAATTTGGATAAATTTTTCATATTATTCTGATAACTTTCATATTTTAATGAATAGTAAAAACACGCTATATTTTAATTAAAAACAACTTTTTTCATCATAATAATTTATGTAGTTATATTATAATATTGAATGGTTTTAAAGTATAAATTGAATATATTTTTACCATTTAATATAATGTACATCATTATCATTGATTTTACATTGAATTCGTAGGTTAAATCAATTAAATCTTTTGCAATGTTTTAAACAAAAACCCATTTTCTCTCAACAACGGGATTAATTTTAATTTAATTTCTACAACTTATGTGTATTTATTTGTAAAAATGGATTTCATATTTGAAATCAGTGGGTCCAAATTATATTAATAGACAACTTATTATTTTTGGCCATTATGAATAGTAACTATGATAAATTTTATTTATCATAGTAAAAGGTAAATCGGGTAATTAAGGGAATACATAATATTATAAAATTACTCTAACACTTGGATGATTATATTTCGTCCTAAGTCATATTTGGGTCGAAATGTAATACATTATAACCCACTTGGAGGTGATTAAGACCTTTAGTTTATTTTATTTAAAGGAAAGTGAAATATGTCCCACTCAAACATTAATAATTAAAGTATTTCTAATATAAGGTTATATAGAATATAAATTCGGTTATAAATACTCATATGAAAGCTAAAATGTTTTTATTTATCATGTTAATTTATTTTTAATTTTTAAGAATTATTTATTTACCTTATTATCTTATACATTAATGATGCAGAAATTATTTATTTAGTTAAAAAAAATCAATAATATTGTTTTCATTGAAATAGTAATACATATTAAAGGGCTCAAAAACCTGAAAAATATTTATTGGTAGTGTATATATACACCACAAGCATCCAATGACCGAATATATGACCATTTGGAGTCTTATAAAAGTGATTATGACGCTTATATTATTTTATTTCATATGATGTCAAAGCTGTCACCTTCATAATTTAATAAATATAACATTTTAAAATTTTGGTCTTTTAGAATATAAATCCGACTAAATGTATTATTATGAAATATATTAGATTCATCTTCGTCCTAGTATTTTATTATTAATTTTTATACAACAAATAAGTATATTTAGTAATTATACAAAAATGTTGTAGTAATTATGTTATTAAGAGAAATATCAAATAAATGGTTTTACAAATAGTAAAATAAATATTATATGAACTATTTAATGTGCTCCACTAATTTTCTAGATTAATATGATATTATAAGAACCTAGTAAATATTTTAGTTCTAATATATACTCTGTGTGTATTTTATTTAAATTCAAATAAATGAATAGTGTCAAAATTGACACTATTGTTATTTTATAAAAATAACATATTATTAAATTGTTTAAAAATCACAAAAATATTTAAAAATAATAAATTGAAATTTATATAGTTTAAAATGTCATAAATTATCTAATTATGGATAATTCAAAGCACATATGTAATTATTTATAACAATTTAAAATTTAGAATCTTATTATCACAAATAAAATTTAATACAATAAATAAGGATATATCAAGTTTATAATGTTTAAAATAAATTCCCTACATGTTTAAATTTTATTGGTTGATGACATTACAACCCTATATTATCTAATATTCGAATATTAGTCATTTTTGGTGGTTTTTATGTAGGGTTAGATTTATTATAAATTAATTTTTTTAAGATTCCAAAGGTGCCCCTCTCCTCCCTTATAAAAAGGGAACCCCTTCCCTCTTCACTTCACACCCTTTTTAGCCTTTAATCTCAGCCAACCCCTTCCCATTTCTCTTCTCCACTTCCCCTGGAACATTCTTGAGGTTCTTTTCTTCTCAAAATACCAACTATAAATCCTTCATAGAAGGCTTAAGGGAGGTGCGTCGAAGAAGAGGTAATCTCTTCTTCCGATTCTCTCAAGTTTCTTCCTTCTTCTACTTATTCTTCTTTAGTTGTCTCATTATTAAGTAATAAAATCAGTATTAATTATATACTGACATGTTATTATAAATATGAAACAACCTTATTTCACCTTCTATCCATCCTATGGAAAACAAAATCACTGCGCGTGCGTACGTACGGAATACCGTCTCCACGCCGTGGTTTAATCAGTTTTCAACCACCACCTTACATGGATGGGTATAAGGGTAAAAATAAATAACTATATATGATTATTTTAAAGTGATATTTATTCTGAAATATTATACATACGCTTCAATACAGTTCCACGATCATGGGAGTGATATCATCGCTCGTGCGTACGTACGGACTACCGTCTCCACGACGGGATGAGATTCATTTTCCATGTTAACCATTCATGAATGATTATAAAGTATATATAATTAATAATAATGAAATATATGAAATAATAAGGATACTGGATATATATATATATGTATGTCATTTACTTAATTCCATTCAATTCAATAATGAAACGAAAACAATGTTCATGCGTACGTACGACCTACCGTCTCATGAACGGTGTATTTCATTTCATTTATCGATCTATCATATATATATACACGTATATTATGAATATATATTATATATAAATAATGTTTTACATTCTTGAATTATTTAAATCAGTATATAAGTAATAATATCTAGAAAAACAAGTCAAAACACGTACAATAAATGTAACGATTTTACCCAAAATGATGCTTTAACATGGAATTTACAAAAGACCGTGTAATATAAAGTCATAAGTGAACCATATATGATATAATAAAAATGAATATTATTCTGTAATTAGTCAATGACATTATATAAATCATTATACAGGAGTTTTGGACAAGTACGAAGCATATCTGACCCAAGGTAATGGATAACTTTGCAAACTCATTTTTTTTCGAGATTGCTTATTCGTAAGTATTTACTAGGGTTATATTTTTCATCCATGTCCATAAAAATGTTTTCATAAAGTTTTTAATATTATTCCATGTAAATTTAAAGTAATTTATTCCCATATTTACTTTTACTTTGTGGTATGTAAGGAATATTGCTTTTGTTTACCATATGTGGTACTTTTTGACTTTTTCGACAAAAGTACGAGGAGAATGTTTTTTTAACTTATACAGCGTGAACGGATTTTTATGGTTTCATAACGCCTCATTTTCATGAAGCTTCCAATACAATATTTCAGGATTATTTTCAACAAAACCCTTATCTTTTAAAATTGCATGGAAGTTTGTGAAAAGAAAATGATTTTGAAGAAGGAAGGAAATTTTCCTCAAGATTTCATTTAATGTGTTTTATCAAAACTATTTTCCATCTAAGATGAAATTATTTAGTATGATTATGTTTAAAGTATAATGTTTACTTTATTTAAATGTATTTATTCTTATTATTATTAACGATATCCATTTGTTTTGTATGGATTATGTTATGATGGGATGATGTTTATAAAACCCATTTTATTATTTGGGTTATGATGGATGATTTATGTTTATTTTGTGGCACAAGTAAGAATGATTTCATTATGATATGGGTGGGACCTATATCTCCCTCCAATGCATTGGGTAAAGATTTATATCTCATGAGATAGACATGGCTGGAACGGTAAGTTAATCCGGTTCAGTGTTACACGACAGAAACGAGGAGTGAACTCGATTCAAAAAGGGACTATGTCCACTAAGATGGTCTTGGCAGAAATGTCTTGGCTACTATGGAAATCATAACATGTTATGAATAGTTTCCACAATTACATGTTTTATTCCCATTATATTTTCTCATGATTGATTTTCCATTATGATATATGCCTTACGTACTTCCATGATTTATGTCTTTGCTCATGATTTTGATGTTTAAATTTCATGTTCAAGTTTTTTCTCTCAAATGTTTATGTATTGTTTTAGGTTCACTATATTTTACCTTATTGAGCATTTGAGCTCACCCTTTTTATGTTTTCTTTTCCCCAGGATATAAGGATAGGTTTTAGGTAAGAAAAAAAGGAAGATCTTTATGGGATATGTTGAGGATCTTTCACCAAGATTAGAAGATTATGTTCTAAGGTTCCAAAGACACTAAAATATTACGGTCCTTTGGTCTCTGTTTTTGTTATTAATTAAGTATTCCGAAAAAGTAATGTAATGTCCATGTACGTCAAGCTTCGGGTATCTACAGTTAGTTTCAGAGGAAAGGTTTAGTTAACCTTTTGAAACTAAGATGTGAAAACTTTAGTGAGATCCCTAGATATATTTATAAGGTATGTCTAGGGATGTCCCTAAGGTTAAGTATAAGTATTGGTTATAGTCCTAGGATTGTCATAGAATAAAACCTAAGATGTAATATATTGAAGGTACTCCCCCTTTATTATGTTGTTTTCCCTAGCATGATTTTTTCCTCTCACAGTATTATTTTTGGGTTTTAGACGATGGCTGGAACCCGAAGGAACCGTGTTGATCAATGTAATGGACGATGAAATGATTTTCTTCCTGAACAAACCAACGTTATGGGAGATGGAGTGAAAAATCTATTTTCTATACTTACAAAAGAAATGAATCATTCTGTACTTCCAAATGAGTAGAGGAGGGAACAATTTTCTATTGAGTCCTTCATGCGGCAACATCCACCTTCTTTCAATGGGTCTTTTGATCATCTTTTTACTGAACAACGGATCAGTACCATTGAAAAGATATTTTCCATACATCGTTGTTCGGCACATGATAAAGTCATTCTAGCTGTTTACCATTTAGAAGGTGAAGAAGACCAGTGGTGGAATCTAATTAAGAATACAAGGCCCCAAGATGAAATTGAATCCATGGAATGGGACGAGTTCAAGAACTTGTTTTTCAGTAAGTACTTCCCTCGTATTCTTCAAACAAAGATGGAAAAGGAGTTTCTTGAGCTTAAGCAGAAGGATGATGAATCTGTTGGTATATACGTAGCGAATTTTACAAGACTTTCAAGGTATGCAGCTGGTTTTATCATCCAACCTGAAAGTAATGTTTATCGATTCTTCGGTGTCTTAAAACCAAATCTTCGAAGGGCATTAGCTATTAGAGACTTCAGTAGCTATGAAGAAATTGTGTGTTGTGATATCAAGGGAGAAATGGATGTTGCTGTTACATATCCATCTCATATTTTTGATATGAAATGAAAGATGGAGTTCAAGGAGAAATCTCAGAATAATGGTGAAAAGAAGATGACTGTTTCTTTATGCTCAAAGTGTGGAAAGAAGCATGGTGGAGATTGTCTTAAAGGGGATAGAAAAAGTTTTTAAGTGTGGAAAAGAAGGTCATCGAGCAGCTGAGTGTCGAAGTAATGGAAAAAGGGTTGCTAATGATGTGAATAAAGAAAAGACTGCAGAGAACACACAACCAACACTTCAATGCTTCAAGTGGAAGAAAATGGGGCATTGTGCTAGTAAATACCCTAATCCACGGGTTAATGATGATCAACATGAGCAACATATTAAGGAAAAGGATAATGGGAAGTCTCATGCGATCACAATTTGTGATGTTGAGTATGAAAATGAAGTTTTGTAATGATTAAGTGTTTATGTAATGGGATTTCAAAATAGTATCAAGGAATCTCATTTATGGTATTGTGGAATTTTAGAATATCTATGTATTGGTTTTAAATAATTATATGGTACTGGTAACCATAAAAAATTGATTGAAATATTTTTGGAAAGAAGATGAAATGCGCATAATGAAGGGATAAGGAGAAAATAATATGTATGGTAGTAATCATGAGCTCATGACTAATATGAGGACAAAGAGATATCATGGTTTGAGTGTATAAAAATTTTGGGATTTTGGTATGTGTAAAGAGTTAACTTTTGAAAGAATTCATGTTTTCACTAAGGTTCAATGGGTATTCATTTTTCAAGAGAATACATGATTATGGTATTCACATGATTGGAATGCGGTCAAAAAGATATATCGGGGATAAATGATGGTATTCAAATGCTCGGTAGATGACATTTCTAGTAATTGTTTTCTTTATACTATAAGTATGGACAGAAGTCTTTAGGATAATCCTAAATATTTGAAATGGATTATGTTGGACATAAGTTATTATTGTTTAAGGATAGAAATAATTTCGATATTATTGATGGAATGTTATAATTATGTAGTTTTAGAAAAAGGACAACCTGCAGGATGGGCGACAACCCATCGTGTCGGACAAGGCTGTGGGAATCGATACCACAACCGATGCGCGACATGCTTTATCGCCTACCACTGGCCTACATGATGTCCCTGGTTAGTATAAATTAGTTTTAATTTTTATTATGTGGTATGAGATATGAAGTACAAGTCCATTTTAGGAACAATATACGATTAATCGACTTATGTATATTTAATAAATTTTGCTAACCTTTTGTTTGAGATAGATGGAATGACCCGTCATTCTATCACATGATCTGCTAACACTTCACGAATAACAAATTCAACTTCATTTCTTTAAGAGATGATGTGGAAATTGTTCAAGGCACGAACAACAGTGAGATTGAACCAAAATCATTTAAGTATTTCTTTAAATTCATCAACATTAGGGAAATGATCCTCAAAACCAAAAATGTTGTCCTAGTGCCCTCATTTCCGATGAATCATATGGTACCTTAGATCATCACAAATTTATGGCTTTGTGATTGTTGGATTTTTCATAGCCATGTTCTCTACCACTCTCCATCAGAACTTGATGTTTAGATTTCTCTTCAATATCCATATTTTCACCTATGTTCTCCCACAAGGAAACCCAGTGATGAGTTAATTTGGGTAACCGTTATGTTTCATATGTCACTTTTTAAAATTATGTTTTAGCATTCCTTTTTACGATGTGGGTTTCTGTTAAAGAAACATTCAAGTAGTCAACCATTTATAACCCCGATGAATTTTGAGGGCGAAATTCATTTTAAGGGGGGTGGAATGTAGCACCCCGAGATTTTATGAGAAGTATTCTTTTTAATTTATTTGATGTATTGTGTTGTATGATACCCCAATATTATCATGCGTTATACGCAACACCGTATTAGCTTGCAGTATATGCAACACTAATCTTGGATCGTGTTACACTCAATTTAAAGTTTGTTTGATAGTAGTTTTTCTATGCAACATTGAGTATATATATATATTCAATGTATTAATGAAATATTGTTGGATTTTTTATACGCAACAACAAAGGAGTCTTACACTACACGCAACCCTGACATGGCTTGCATTACACGTAATCCCAACTTTCTTCGATACCGTGTGTTTTACGCAATATCTGGTTTTACTAAACAACGATATATTATTATAATATTATTATGAACTAGCCTTTATGAATAGTATTAACTAAAATTTTAATTTTATAACATTATTTTTCATCTTACACATTTTCTAGATCATGGTATAAGAAAAAAATAAATTTTTCGGGTAAAATAAGTATTTAAAAAAAATGCAGTTTTGCTGCCTTTTGATGGCACAACCACATTAAATCTACTTTTTTACATGTTTATAAGTTCAATTTGACAAAAAAATTATTCTTTGGAATCATGATATAAAAATTTACTTTGGATAAAATTTTCATATTATTCTGAGATTTTTCATATTTTAATGAATTGTAAAAACACGCTATATTTTAATTAAAAACATCTTTTTCATCATAATAATTAATGTGGTTAAATTATAATATTCAATGTTTTTAAAGTATAAATTGAATATATTTTTACCATTTAATATAATGTATGTCATTATCATTTATTTTACATTAAATTCATAGGTTAAATCAATTCAATATTTTGCAATGTTTTAAACAAAAACCCATTTTCATTCGACAAGGGGATTAATTTTAATTTAATTTCTGCAACTTATGTGTATTGAATTTAGAAAATTGGATTTCATATTTGGAATCAGTGAGTCAAAATTATATTAATAGACTACTTTTTATTTTTGGGCATTATGAATAGTAACTACGGTAAATTTTATTTACCATAGTAAAAGGTAAATCACGTAATTAGGGTTAAATATAATATTATAAAATTACCCTAACACTTAGATGATTATATTTCGTCCTAAGTCATATTTTGGTCTAAATGGAATCCATTAGAACCCACTTTGAGGTGATTAAGACCTTTAGTTTATTTTATTTAAAGGAAAGTGAAATATGTCACACTCATACTTTAGTAATTAAAGTATTTCTAATAAAAGGTTATATAGAATATAAATTCGGTTATAAATACTAATCTGAAAGATAAATTTTTTTTATTTATCATGGTAATTTATTTGTAATTTTAAAGAGTTATTTAATTACTTTATTATCTTATACATTAATGATGCAGAAATTATTTATTTACTAAAAAAATCAATAATATTGTTTTTGTTGAAATATTAATACATATTAAAGGGCTCAAAAACCTGACCAAAACTTATTTTTAGTGTATATATACACTCTAATCATCCAATGACCGAATATATGACCGTTTGGAGTCTTATAAAATTGATTATGACACTTATTTTATTTTATTTTATATGATGTCAAAGTTGTGATCTTCATAATTTAATAAATATAACATTTTAAAATTTTGGTATTTTAAAAGATAAATCCGACTAAATGTATTATTAAGAAATATATAAGATTTATCTTCATCCTAGTATTTTATTTTTAATTTTTATACAACTAATAAGTATATTTAATAATAATATAAAAATGTTGTAGTAATTATTTTATAAAGAGAAATATCAAATAAATGGTTTTACAAATAGTAAAATAAATATTATATGAACTTTTTAATGACCTAAACTAATTTTATAGTTTACTATGACATGTTAGAAACCTATTAAATATTTTATTTCGAATATATCCTCTGTGTGGATTTTATTTAAATTCAAAAAAAATAAATAGTGTCAAAATTGACACTATTGTTATTTTATAAAAATAACTTATTATTAAATTGTTTAAAAATCACAAAAATGATTAAAAATTATAAATTGAAATTTATATAGTCATAAATTTCATAAATTATATAATTATGGATAATTCATAGCACATAAGTAATTATTTATAACAATATAAAATTTATAATCTTATTACCACAAATAAAATTTAATAGATTAAATAAGGATAAATCAAGTTGATAATGTTAAAAATAAATTCCCTACATGTCTAAATTTTATTGTTTGATGAGATTAAAATCCTATATCATCTAATCTTAGAATATGTGTCATTTTTTGTAGTTTTTATGTAGGGTTAGATTTATTATAAATTAATATTTTTAAGATTTCCTACGGTGCCCCTATCCTCCCATATAAAAAGGGAACCCCTTCCCTCTTCTCTTCACAGCCTTTTGAGCGTTGAAGCTCAGACAAACCCTAAAAATTTCACTTCTCCACTTCCCTAGTAACATTTTGGAGGTTCTTTTCTTCTCAAAATACCAACTCTACTTCCTTAAGAGAAGACATAAAGGAGCTGCGTTGAAGAAGAGGTAATCTCTTCTTCTGATTCTCTCAAGTTTCTTCCTTCTTCTACTTCTTCATCATTAGTTGTCTCATTATAAAGTAATAACATCAGTATCAATTATATAATGATGTGTTACTATAAATATGAAATAACATTATTCCACCTTCTATCCATCTTATGGAAAACGAAATCACCGCGCGTGCATACGTACGGAATACCGTCTCCATGCCGTGGTGTAATCTGCTTTCGACCACCACCTTATTTGGACGGGTATAAGGGTGAAAAAAATAACTAGATATTATTATTGTAAAGATATACTTATTCTTAAATATTATAAATACGCTTCAATATAATTCCACGATCATGGGAATGATATCATCGCTCGTGTGTACGTACGGACTACCATCTCCACGACGCGATGAGATTCATTTTCCATGTTAACCATTCGTGAATGATTATAAAGTATATATAATGAATAATAATTAAATATATGACATAATAATGATATTGGATTTATGTATATATATATTTATGTCATTTACTTAATTCCATTCAATTCAATAAGGAATCGAAAACAACATTCATGCGTACGTACGGCCTACCGTCTCCATGAACGGTGTATTTCATTCCATTTATCGATTTATAATATATATATATATATGTATATGGTGAATATATATTATATTTAAATCATGTTTTACATTATGGAATTTTGTAAATAGGTATATAAGTAATAATATCATGAACAAAAAGTCGAAACACGTACGATAAATGTAACGACTTTACCCAAAATGCTGCTTTAACATTGAATTTACAAAAGAACAGGTAATATAAATTCATAAGTGAACCATATATGATATCATAACAATGAATATGATTCATTAATTATTCAATGACATTATTTAAATCATTATACAGGATTTTCGGATAGGTACGAAGCATATCAGACCTAAGGTAAGGGATAACGTTGCAATCTCATTTTTATCCGAGCTTGCTTATTCTTAAGTATATACTGGGGTTATATTTTTCATCCATGTCCATAAAAATTATTTCATAAAGAGTTTAATATTAATCCATGTATTTTTAAAGTAATTTTTACCCATATTGACATTTACATTGTGTTATGGAAGGAATCATTCATTTGTTTACCATACGTGGTACTTTTTAACTTTTACGACAAAAGTACGAGGAGAATGTTTTTTTAACTTATACGGAATTTACAGATTTTTATGGGTTCATAATGCCTCATTTTCATGAATCTTCTTATACAATATTGCATGATTATTTTAAACAAAACCATTTTCTTTTTAAATTGCATGGCATTTTGTGAAAAGAAAAAGATTTTAAAGAAGAAAGGATATTTTACTCATGATTTCATTTCAGGTGTTTTATTGAATCTATTTTCCATATAAGATGACATTATTTAGTATGATTATGTTCCAAGTATAATGTCTCCATTATTTAAACGGTTTGTTTTTTTATGATGAATGATATTCATTTTTTTTGTACAGATTATGTAATGATGGGATGATGTTTATGAAACCCATTTTATTATTTTCGTTATGATGGATGATTTATGTTTATTTTGTGGCACAAGTAAGAATGATTTCATTATGAGATGGGTGGAACCTATATATCCCTACAATAAATTGGATAATGATTTATATCTCTTGAGATAGATATGGCTAGAATGGTATGTTAATCCGGTTCAGTGTTACTGGACTGAAATGAAGAGTGGACTCGAATTAGAAAGGGACTTTGTCCACTAAGGTGGTCTTGGCAGCAATGCCTTGGCTACTATAGAAATCATAACATGTTCTGAAAGGTTTCCACAATTACATGTTTTATTCCCATTATATTTTATCATGATTGATGTTCCATTATGATATATTCCTTATGTACATCCACGATTTATGTCTTTGCTCAAGATTTTGATGTTTAAATTTCATATTCAAGTTGTTGCTTTCAAATGTTTATGTATTGTTTTATGTTCACTATGTTTTCCCATACTGAGAATTTGAACTCATCCTTTTTATGTTTTCTTTTCCCCAGGATATAAGTAATGGTTTTAGGTAAGAAAAAAAGGAAGATCTTTATGGGAGATGTTGAGGATCTTTCACCAAGATTAGAAGATTATGTTCCAAGTTTCCAAAGGCACTAAACTATTACAGTCCTTTGGTGTTTGTTTTTGTTATGTATTAATTATTCCACAAAATTAATGTACTGTCCATGTATGTCAAGCTTCGGGTCTCTACACATCAGTCCTCTGAATCAAACGTCTTCTTAGCTCCATGATTCGAAAATAATCAATACAATATCAAAAAAATAATACATTGAAAATATGATTATTACCTTTTTCTTGACCAATAAATGATAAAATGTCTCACAAACATCCTCATAAATGTTATAGAGTTTGTGTTATTACCAAAATTATAACCCTAGAGTCATTAATAATATATCCAAAATATGTTCTTCAATGGAAATGTAATTTCCTTCACCAGGATATTTTATTTTCTTACTTCTTATTTTAAAACTATAAATATGTATTAATAATTAATATATAATAAAAAATTACCTACCATATTCTAAAATGTTTTTATATTTATGAAATAATAAATTCTCATCCCCATTTCCATTAAATAGGATGCAAAACTATCGATCGTGTGTATGGAGGACTACCACATTTGTAATCGATGTAATTAATTTTCCATCACAGAATCATCTGAATTGTCAGAACTATAGAAATAATGAATATATATGATAATTATGACATGATATTCCTTCAATAAAATTAATATATCATCTAATTACTTTCCCTTTGACCAATTAATTATATGATAGCCTCACTCATGCCTGTGTACAACCTATAATTCTAATGAAGCGATGCGATTCATTTTCCATGTACAAATTCAAAGAATGATTTGAAAAATAATTCTAATGAAAAATATTATAATTAAAACTATACTATAATTATGGTGGTTATGAAATTATATCATATTGATAATATCCTAAACCTCTATCACAAAACATGGATGTGAAATCAAAGCACTTATCACCTAAAATAATAGTAATAATGAAATATAATTAATAAATGACTGATGAGATTTTATATGAGGATCATATATGATATTATAAATATAAATATATTTCTTATATAAATTAATAAATTGTTTCAAACCATTATACATGTTGTTAAATCACATTTAACTAAAGTGAAGTGTGAGGTAAGATAATTTCATCTCAATTTTCAATCTATTGAGACATATTTGATATTATGAACCTATTTACATTTATTTTGTATATATACTCCCAATTTTATATATTTAACATGAGAAAATATTTTTATCATGATGATTAATGATTCAATTATGTTTTATGATTTCAAGGGGTTACAATATCAAAGTTTCTAAAGTGTAAACTATTTATTTTATAATCACATTTTTGGGATTGCCTAAATTTTCATTGAAGGAATCTTATAATCCAACCATTATAAAATCAATCTATTTAATTATCCATTATATATTTAAAATGTTTCAATATTTGAATCCAATATTTTTCACTTTTTCACTTAAATAAATAAAATAAATGTATAAAATAAAAATTTATTTTATTCCTCTTTTAATTCCATAAGTTTTCGCCAATTTTCATATTTTTTAAAATAGTAAAAAATTAATTTTCATTTCTCATATTATATATTATAGATATTTTATGAAATAACTGACATTATAAAATTTATAAAATGAATATATAAAATATTAAATAAGAGGATAATTTTTTTATCTATTTACAAGAAGTAAAAAAAAGAATGTTTTTTAATGTGTACGACATTAAAAGACTTTCCTGATGCCATAAACATTTTAGAATAGTTAACTTATTCTATATTTTTTTAATAGTTTTTCAATTAAAACTCTTAAATTAATGATTATTTTAATATTTATCTCTAATTTTATTTATTTCTCAAAATAATGTGATTTTATATATAAGCCTATATTTTTTATGAATCTATAGTAATATCATATCATTTAGTAAATTTATGGTGATTAACCTTATCATGAAACATTAAATTTCTTATGATAATTAGAAATTATAGTTATCTTATATATAAATTTTAATTTTATGAGGGATATTATTATTTCCCAATAAGTATAACATTTTTACAATCAAATTTTTACTATGAAAGTACTTTGATTGACTTGGGAAAATCACAGTAAATATATATTATTAACTAAATATAGATGTTTACTTATAAATAATATTGTTTATTAATTGATTTTTTCATTCAATAAATGAGGAATTCATTGTATGTATAGTGATGGGAGGGGCCCGATTATAGAAAAACACTCGATGGATAGACTGGTCTAATGAGTCAAATAATTTATCCAAATTAAATGGGTTTTGGGTGTATACCAACCCATTATATAAATTTTTTGGGGGAAGGCCTTGATGATATATATATCACGATGTCTAAGATCATGATATAAAATATTAATCATTTATTTTATTAAGTGTTTAGATATTATAATCAATGTGATTTTGAGATTGTTATTTATCAAGGATGCATTTCATGCTTAATTTATATATTAAGTGGAATTTGATTCTTGTTATTTACCATACCATATTTATTTTTACATTTTCAATCATTATAAATACTTTTGTATGTAAAACATAATGATAAATTTAGATCAGCCTTATTTGGTTCCCTTTACCAAAGATATAAAGAAGAATTATTTGATTGAGTTCAAGGATAGTGAATGTTTTCAATTACTATGATTTATATTTTATTCCCAGTTTAAAATTGTAATCATGTATGTGTCTAGATCTCTATGACAACTAAAATTATTAGATATTCGAGATTACAAATCTTCTATCCATGCCAATATAAATATGTAAACACTAACTCTGGGTTACTAGTGTCTGGGTTAAACATTTTGAATGCAGGTGGTTCACTTGGTGGATGTATAGTGGATGTTCCATAACATTGGTTTTTTATGGTGGATGATAGTTCAAATGGTTAATGCACACATATCTATGTGAATTATATTTTAACACACATAGTATTCTTGTGGGTATTTGGGAGAAAAAATAATTCATTAGTGAATCCTAATCATTCTATCATGTTTTTAATTAATCTAACCATTATTAATGACAATAAAGTGACCTTAAATTCATCAATCTGTGGAAGACTTATTCAAATGTTTTGTATAGAGAGGATCCAAAGAATGTGATCTATATGAGGATTTATACCATAATGATATTTCGTATATTGGTGGTGCATATGATACATAGTGACTATGATTGAAAAATTGTAATAAAAAATCGATTTAATTTTAATGGATTCGGCTATGATCAGTAAATAATCAGAATACACTCCTTAGACTAGCCCTCGGTGCTGAACTAAGTAAAAATTTATATGTTAGGGGTTTTTTTATAATTTCTTTGTTTCGAGAACATATTGTACAATCGAATGGGTTTAACATTTTCCAGCAAATGAGGGGACATGTTTCACTCAAAACAATAGAAATATTTGGCACCCTAATTCACCCCTCCCTTCTCAGAGTGTCATAAGGTATAATTCTTCACATGAAAAATACAACTTATTATCAAGAGGTTAAATTATGATATAGTAATATCATATTCTAATACCTAACTGTAATAATAAAAACATAGAGGCGAGTATGTAATAAATGGAAATAAATAAGAAAGAATAAATATCAAATTTAATTGGATGAATAACTCTTCCCATACCTCCAAAATCAATAATGATTTATGGGGAGAATATGACTGGAATGTAATTGGCCACTTGTTGTTTATAGATTAATGAGAGAAGAGTGGGGATATAATTTTACATAGAATTGTTCTAGTGTTCCCATAATGACCCTCATATAATTTGAGGGTTTAGGCGTACCATATTAACTTTGGTTCCAAACATTGAGACACTATTTCTGGGTGATGCATCTTCCATATGGCCACTTAATCTGTAAAGGCCTCCCACTATGGGTTTTATGGATTTTTAAAGCTAAAATATTAGGTTATAATCATAAAAAAAGAAAATAACTCAATCCAGTTATATTTTACAAGTCTCTTTAGTTTAAAATAATCTCTTTAATAATCTAAAAATATAAAAAATATATTCTACCTAAATAGATTAATAAATTTCTAATCCTCCTGGTCTCAACTATATCGAGATCTGATAGTTTATTTCACAAAATGAACACCCATCAGAATGGTTCGTTATTATATCTAAATAACTATAAAGTTTTAATTTTTGGTGAAAATATACCGGGGTGTATGAGTGAGAGAGGGTTTGAAAATATTTGAGATTTCAACAAATATAGATAAATATCGATTTAATATGGATTTACAATGACAAATTGATTTTTGAATATTTTAATTAGAAAAATAAAAATAATATTTGAGTGATAAAATACCAAAAATAGTAAAAATTTAAATAATAATAAAAAAATGAAATCATTAAATGTATTTGAACCATCCGAAGTATATAAGTTATATAAATACCTTTATATTATACTCACAATCAAAAATTACTTTCTAGATAGTGACTCTACTTCAAAAGGAATTTTTATACATGATTACCTTATGTCATTGAATGTTATTCAAGTCAATATAAATAAGAATAAAACATAACTAAGAAAAATTAAAAAAATTAATAATAATTAATAATAGAAAAATCATTAATTAAGAATATAAACACATAATCACTCATGAATAATTAACCATCCAAACTTCTTGAATGACATAGTTCATTATATTAATATTAATTTGATTATAGAAAACATGAGTACGATTAAAATAAATTATAATGAATTAAAAATTCATATCTCCTTCCTTATAATTATAACCCACAATGTTATATTGAATATCAATATATGTATCACAAAAATTTGACAAATAATTTTTTAAAAAAATTATAACTCATTGGGTGTCACAATATAGATGGTTATTATTATATTGAAATATATAATCTAAAAAAGTTCAATTTATCTATAAATTACATTCTCAAAAAATTTCATCATCTCTAGATTAACCTTAATTTGTAAAAAATGAAAAATAATATTATTTCATTACTAAACCATGAATATATAGACTTTAATAAAAAGTGACATATTCTAGTTTTTATCATTATTTCGTACTTATAATATCCATAATTATTATTTGCGTAACAAACTAGGTCAATGTATTATCCATTAGAGTATAACAATACAAAATGTTATATACCCTTTATTTCTTTAAAAAACATTCACTGAACCCATGTATAAATCATTTTAGATTTCTAGATATTTAACAAATATAGAATCACAAAACATAAGGTCGTTATATCTGGTGATAAGGTCTAATAAAATTAATATTTTACATTTATAAATTCATTGTATTGGTGGTTTACTAGTTCCATCTAAATAAAATCTATTGTTAGTATTTTTGAGAGTGTCACTAAAATTAGTATTATTCCTTACAATACTTATTATAATTTCTGTATTATAATTAGTTTGATTCAAAATAATACCATTTTATGTTTTTTTAAATTTTGAAAATGCAAGTAATTTTTTATTTCCTCTATCAAAATAATTTCAAATTAATCATAAAAAAGATATGAAAATATTAAACATTAGAATTTTCTATAGAATGAAAATTTATCATCAATATATATTTAAGATATCATACTCACTTTGAAATCCTTTTAACAAAAAGATAAAGAACAATATTCCCTTTTGTAGAGCTATTTTTGTAAAAGAAAAGAATTTCTACACTCATACCAATCTCTATGATATTTTTTTTAAATATAACAATTCTTGTAATTTAAAAAATGATTTGAGAAGATATTATTTTTCAAATATAGTTTTGTTTAAAATAACCATCCATGAAATGAAACCATATTAAAATATACTCTTAACATATATTTTTCAATGTTCAAAATCCAAGATCTCTACATAAGAAACAAATATTTTAATATCCTCTAGTTAATTTATTAGATTAAAATTTTTCATCATAATCAATACCTTCTTATGGAAAATAATAATGTACAATAACCATAACTTAATTCTATAAATATAACTATACTAATTCACATGGATCTAGAAAATCTACTTAGTGCTAATAATAAGGCAATCTTATGGCCTCTAAGATAATTTAAAAACTTTTTTTAACTAATTCAACTCATCTTACATATCCATATCCAAATTTTCATTATTAATTGCATTAATATTTTTTTATTATTATGATGTGAAAATAAACATGGGTGTTCAACATATTTTATTACAGAATATTATGTTTGAATTGTTTTTATATGGATCACCCACTACCATATGTAATGGATGGTTTTCAATGATATTAGTTGTTCTGGATAGTGTCATGCTTGGTTACCCCAATTTATCATAATGTTTCCGTTTTTTAACCACTATACTATTTATTAAGTAAATCATTAGTATGTTCCCTAATTAGTAATGGTTTGTTAATATTAATGCTAGATATATAATCATCATGGTACATAATAATAAAATTGCACCTAGTGTTAATATGTAACATAAATATTATAAGAATATATTTTTCCACAACCAAAATTATTTTGTTATAAAATCTATATGATTTAATTAAGGTTGGATATCCAATGAAGTAATATATTTCATATTCTATTGTAAAGTTGAATAAATTCAATTTCACTATGATAATAAAAATAATTCATGTAAGAAATAATATTGTAATTTATAATTTACCTTTTACTATTGCATAATTTAGAAGGATTTTTCTATAAAAAAGATAAAATCATAACACTATTATATAATATTAGTATAAAAACATGGGGGGATCTCTAATAATCTTGTCCCAGCCCATTCCTCTAAATAATCACAATTTATCACTATTTCATCCAATTTTCATCAAATTTTTTATATAAATAGGGATCTTTTTAATTTTTTGATTCCATTTCTCACATTTACTATTCTCTTCCCCAATCCATCATAATACATTCCACTCCAAGAAACTAGTGTAATAAAACACTGTCTCTGGTGCCAATTTTTGTCTTCCCTGACCCATCAACACTATTTCCTCTCATAGAATCCCACATAGACTATAATACATACCTTGATATCAATTATCTTGGAAAATTAAAATCCAAATGAAAATACCTTTAGAACTAGAACCATAACTGATTTAAAACACACCTGAAGGGATTTCCCAATCCTTGGAAACTCACATGTGGGAATTGAACAACAAATAGAGGGAATTATTATAAAAATAATAATAAATGAGGCAAATTAAATATATATATATATACACATAAGTGGAAAGAATAATACAATGTAAAATATTGAATAAATAAATAAGTGATACTGTTAGTGATACAACTAAAAAAATGTAATTTAATAATCTTATATTCATGATCAAATACTAAAATGGTCAACCAAAATAAATTAAAACTAATCCATGTGATGTGTGAGAAATGTACCTCCATCTCACCACTTCCTACCCCTACCCTGATGGCATAAAACTCACTGCCTCACATCATCACCTTTCATTCTTCTACATCAAAATAAAATATAAAGTCTACACACCACCAAAGGGGTCTGTAGGGTGTGATATAAAAAGGTTCAGTAGGATCTCACCTAGGTGTTCCAAATTGAGGTATTAAAAAATAATCCTTATATTACCAATTTACATAAAATAAGGAATTATAAATATTTAAACATGTTCATATCAAAATCATGCTAAGAAATTACCCTTTTTATATAGTTTCAAAAATATACAAGTAAAATATTTCAATAGATTAATTTATAGGTAACCATTTATATTTATTAAAAAATAGGCTTATCAATGACATAATAAAAAATATCCTATAACAGATTGTAAAACACACCATGGATAAATTACAGCTAGTATATATGGGACACTTGTATATTGATAATGAAAAGTGGGTATTAAATTTCTGATAACCCATATATCAATGTCAACAGAGAGGAACGACATATAAATAAATCGTACTAAAATTTCAATCATGTCCTAATTCCAAATGCATTTTGATATAGTAATGGAATAATATCCCATAATGTGAATCCCTTTAAAATAGGAAAGGAATTTAACAAATAATACACCCTCCACATATGTAGTCAAGGCTCCATTATCGTGTATTTATAAAATAAAATCAATGCGCTTATACATTTCACAATACAATTTCAAAAAATATTTTCTACCAAAACATACTTTGAAAAACCATTTCATAATCCAATTCACAATGATTATAAAATCACCTTTGTTTTATGAAAATGAGTTGAAAACATATTTTATAAAAAAACCATTTACACACATAAATAAATCAATCAATATCATGAAAATTCATTAGAGATCAATTTATAAAACCAAGGGAAATGTTGTTTCATCGAATATTATATTGATATGGTATAGCTACCTCAAACTCGGGTTGCACATCGACCATGATGAGATCCACATACCATGATCATAATATGATGATGATCAACAAACATTGGACCTAGAAAGGAATCTCACATATTAGAATCTATTTATATAAAGAAATGGGTTCTCAGTGAGTTTATATGAACAAAAACCTTATGAATTTTTTTCTTCACAACAACCAACGTAAGGACTAGTCCCCATAAGAAAAACACCTAAAAAACTATATGGGATAGAATAATAATCAATTGATGATGTCAAATTATGGAACCATTGAACAATATTGATGCCTTAACCATGATAAATGGAACCAATGATAATAAAATGAACACACTTACCATAATATAATCATGTAACCAAGATAGATATTGAGTAACATAATAAGAAACTAAATAGAGCATAAACCCCCCAAATGTGGATGGGAAAGACCTATGGTTAAGACATGGAAGAGTAGATTTAATTAGAGGAGTTACATGTGTGATAAAAATGTTTGGTCTAAATTAATTCACCTCCAAAATAATTGGATCATAGTGTGAATCTAAAAGGCTATATGTACGCCAAAAAATGAGTCCCATTATTTAATCAAACATGTATGAAAAACATTCATTCAAAATTGAATTAATTTATAAAACCATTTTCAAATCATGAACCTAACCCATGACATCAGTTCAGTAACATTTCCACATCATGAACCACATTCCCAGTATGAACATTCTCTACATTATGTAAATATTCCAGATCCTTTATAAAAACTATCATATTATCTATGAACCTATTTAAACAAAAGAAACACACTCTCAAACCTCATAAGATCATGTAAATGTTACTATGATTTTATAATTATCACAACTATTGGGATTTACCACCAAAAATGAACATGAATAAGAAGGATTATCATGATATAGGTGAGGCCAATACTCCATTGTCGATAATTAGAATTCCAATGTCACATTAGAATATAATATTTTCCACTATACCAATATATACAATATAATATAATTCCATCATAATAAATTAATATAAGAATATACGATCTCTACTATTTTCATAATAGAATCATCTTGATCTAACTCAATATGTTACCTACTCATAATATGGGAAGGGTCATGATTGAACTTCCTAAGACGAGATATGTGGAAAACATCATGAATTTATATCAACTGAGTCAGTAGTAGCAATTGATAAGATACCCATAAAAGTATCTCACTATTCCCAAATGGTCCAATATATCCCAAATTTATCTTTCTCATATTACCAAGTAAACATTTAACCCACCAAGGAGAAACATTCATGAAATCCTGGTAAGTAGTGAGGAACTCTAAATAATGATGTTAAAAATCAGCATATAACTTTGGTCATCTATGAGATATAACAATGTATCAACGTTTATACCAAATCCTCATATATGGCTCTTGAATAAGACTCAAAACCATAAGATGTGTCTCATCCACCTCTTCCTAATAAAGAGGTGACATTCTTTAGATACCATAAAAATCCTTGAAGGGAGAAATTTTGATCAATGTCTAGAAATATTTGTTAAAACTGAAATAAATAAGTCCCAGATTGATATCCAAAGATCCATCAGAGTCTAATATATGAGAATCAAACATATCCTCTAGGATATGACTAGAATGATCTATATAACTATACGTTTGTGGATGGTAAGATGTACTCAACCTGACCTGGGTCCCTATCATCTCTTTGTGAATCTTTCAGAATCTAAATGTAAACAAAATAATATTATCTAAGATAATGGAATTGTATATCCCATGAATCCTTCTGATATCATTCACATAAATATCAACTACATCATCAACTTTATCAGTGCCCTTAATCTGAATTAAATGAGAATAATTCATCAACTGATCAATCACTGTCCAAATATAATTCTTTCTATTTGGAGTACCTAGTAAACCAATAATGAAATCTATTGACACCATATATAAATTAAAAACCACCACTGGAAGAGGATGGATAAGAACCGAAGGCTTCAAGTGATTTGCCATTATCTACTTGTTGGTATAACATTGGGGAACACTATCATCATTTCAACACTTTATTCCCAACGACCAAAAATAACATCACATGTCGTAATACATCTTCATGGTTCCTAGGTGAATAGCCACCCAAGATATGTGATAATCATGCAACATTAAATTCCATAAAGTTAATGGGATAGAAAACTAATTCTTAAAGAATATAATACCATCATACGAGATATAACAACAAGAAATGTTCTCCGCACCACATAAGAATTCCCTAATTCCTATTAACTCATTATCTTGCTACCAACCCTACTGAATGGAATAAAAAAGAGATGATGATAAATTATCAATGAGAAGAACAATACCTAAATAATCCTATTTTTTGTCCAATTTAAATTAAGAAAAAAATCCCCATAAGGTTCCACTGTTATTTTGATTCCAAAAGAGAATGTGGTTGAACATTCCTATTGAGATCATCCATGATAAAACTCTCCTTCCCAGGGTTATAGGTGATGTCGATTCCAACTGACTGGAGGAATTCCCCCCACCATATCTTATTTGGATTCAAATCCATCATAGAAAAAATATAGAGTATACTCTTATGATTAGAAAAGACTATTAAACCCACCTTAAAAAGCTAGTGTCTCTAATATTTAAGCACATACATAATTATGATGATTTATAAAACATAACTACTGTAACTCTTGTAATGTGGATGAAGTTGATGAGATCCATATGCTTTAATGTGATCAATCAATCATACCACACGACCCAAAAAAAACTAGAATCAACATACATACCACATGCCCCATACCTATCTCATGAAATATCAAAATACGAGATGATTTCAGAATCCATTTCTACACATAAAAATAATTTTGAAATTTATCATCCCTTATGAACTTCTACCAATTTTTATTAAAAGATGTCAAAAAGGATTCTACATCAAGATTCTGTGAAAAACTGCTGATAGTATTCAACAAGACTTTGGAAGTTCCAAATCTCCATGAAGATTGGCAGTACACCATATGATAATAAATACTTCACTTTACCAAGGTCTACTAAAAGTATTTTTTGGAAATCACATGGACCAAGAAATTCATCTCTTGCATCTAGGAATTTCATTTTTATTAATTCCCATTTCAACATTGACTCCTCGGGATTTATAGAAACATATTCATATAATTCTCATGGTCATGCTCAGACCTTGAATAAACTAGGATATCATCAACAAACACTTCAATAACTATTCATGGAACAGATGGGATATTTGTTTTCATGAGAACCATTAACAACATAAGAGTACTATTTAGATAGAAAGTTATCACAAGATATTCATAATGGGCGTACATGATACCTAAATTTCTATTCATATTATCAGACTCAAAACCCCTAAACTGATGATTATCCAACCATGTATTGATTTCGTAAAACCACATCACCCATTAAACTAATAAAAAAATCATCCACACTGGGCTATAAAAACATAATCTTAATTGTAACCTAGAAAAACCTTCAATATTCTACACAAAAATGATGAACACCGTCATCATTATTCAAAATTATTAACCGGGATACCAATAAGGAAATATTTGAGTGGAATAAAAAAATATTTTCTCAATAATATAGTCTATCATGGTCATGATTTATTTATAATCTATAGGTTCCATCAGATATGAGGGAATATAAATCATCTTTATACTCTGAACCAAATAAATTATAAACTCTACGTAACTTTCTAGTGGAAAATTGAAGAGTTTGTTTGGGAAGATATCAGGTGTAAAGACCTCGACCATTGTTGACAATAAAAATTTTCATATTATCTCATTGGGACTAGATACATTGAATCACTTCCCAAAGGATTGGATGGTTTTGATTTCTTGGAAATCAAGATGGACACTTGAATCTCAAATTACATTTGAAACCATAAAATGAAAAACATAGTGAAGGAAAATATTCTACATTATTAAACTCATTCAATGAATCTCTTTTCATAACATGGTGATTGTAAACAAAATAAGGTTGATCATATATTTATATTAGGGGTTTCAAAGAGTGTAATATATAAAGGGTAATTAGTAATAAATATTTTAAGGTATATAACTAAACTCACAGTCAATTTAACCAATAACTCAAGCATTAGAAATAATATGGCATGTCTAAATGAAGATCAAATGATACAATATAAACAATCAGATGGTCTTGAAACTTATCAGAGCATATTACTCAAAATAATATCATTGAAGTGAATAAATTATTTCATAATGATGGATTCCATAATAATAGAAATCTAAAACATACCATCAAGGCCTTATTCAACTAAAATTTAAATTACGGGTATCTATACACTAAATCCCTATTTAATAAGGCTATCCCACTATTTTTCCTAATTTGACTAACAGATACATCCAGGTTATATGTAATTTAGTTCCCCACTCAAAACATAATAATTCTAATTGATTAATCATATGAAATAAATTAAACTTAAACAATATTATTTAAAAATAAATAACTATTCATTTTGGTATAAAAAGAATACCTACGGTTATAACATTCACTAGAATAACTATATACAAAAAAATATTAAAAAATTTGTGGATTGTATCTCCAGTGTATAAACTTTATAAATCAAAATATTAAACAAATATTTTTGATGAAGATGAAAATATTTTAAATATATTTTTCGAAGATTTCATTAAAAAATTCAATTTGAAATCACATATTTAAAATTTAAATAATTTATAAAATTTTTGGAAAAGGAATTATTTGAAAATGAAATTATAAATTTTTAAATTATGCTTAAAAATATTGAGGAAACATGATGGATGGAATTTTTTTATGATATATAAGTTAAAAAAATTCCATTCACACTTCAATTAGAAGAGCCAAAAAGTACGTTATTAAAATAATGACAGGAATATTTATTTTATATCCAATTTTTAAAATTAAAACATGGATAAAAAAGTCATCAATATATCATTTTATAATTGAAAAATAATCTTTCAATAATTTTAGTGAAAAATATGGATATTGAAGAAACATATTTCCGATAGAGTAGAAAAAATTCATGTCTCTTTAATAAACGTATCATTGTATCTTGAGTAATTTAAGAGAGGAAAATGGAAGGAAAAATTTTATTTCGTAAAAATAAATATTTGAAAATAAAACATATTGGGTTTGAGATATAAAGATTAAATACTTTCCCAGTGAATACTTTAACATAAACGGTCCGGAATATTGATGAAATTGTAAAATAACCTCTCACCACTTTTGTAACATTTGAATCATAACCACCATGAATGAAATAAATTTAAATGAAACATTAAATACATTAATATAATTTTACTCAAGGAAATATAATATAAAATTTCCATTATATATACCTCATGAATTAAAAAAATGGTGAATATAGCATATGTCTCACCAAAACAAAATTGAGATGACAAAACCCTTACCTCAGGTCAGAATTTCTTTATATGTGTTCAAACCAACAATATATTAAATATTAATTTATTATAAATATATTATATAATCATATTCATATATATCATACCATATATAATTTACTTTAACCATTCATCACCCATTTATAATCAATTCTTACTTTAAATCAATGTTTGTAATGATGGCTACTTCATTTTTCTGGTATGTTTAGCTTCAATTGATTTGGTCCTTGTATATAGAGCATGGTTCCAAAATTCCCATAATTTGAATAATTATATAAATATATTATATATTTAAAATCATTCATAAAAGGTAGATATAGAATTGATAATTACACAATTCAGGGAGATGATAGGTTTAATGTACGCATGAACGATGATTTCACTTTTTTAGGGATGGGACAAAAGAATGATAAATAAAAATTAACATTTCTAGGATATTATTTTTATAATATTTATTTATTTAATTTATCCTTATTACAATTCATGTAAATCAAAATTGAAAAATAGATCCCATCACTTTGTGGAGGTGGTAGTACAAATGTACACATGAGCGATGTTAATGTCTCCTAATGGATTGAATGGTAAGAAGTTTAGTATGCTATTATATTTGTAGAAAATATTTATTTCATAAATATCATATATATTTCTTAGATACATATTTATAACCTTCAATGTAAATTTGTGATAAAAAAATACACAGTTGTATAAATAGACTAAGTCGTACATACACAGATATGATGTTTTCTCTTTCTATAGGATCGAAAAGAGATAGAAAATGTTTGTATCATAATCATAAAAAATAGTAAGTTTTTATTGATATTTGTTTTATTATATTATTATGGTAAATATATATATATATATATTAAGTTGAAGAAGAATGAAATTCGAAAGAGTTGATAAATATGATAGCCTATTATTTGAAAGTTCTCATTTAGGTTTTCTATTAGGGTCATCATTGATGGTATTTTAGTAATAAAATAACATAAAAACGTGTGTAATGATGTTTAGAAGTATTTTTCGTATGTTTTATTATATCTAATAGGACATAGGTGGTGTATAGAAGATAGAATAGGCAGTTTTGTTTAATAGTGAATGTAAGGATGTGCATTGAATTTTTAAACACATTTAAAACAAATAAATTCATTATCTTGTGAATGAGGTAAATGTATCAATAATTTTGAATATAATATAGTTTTTGGTTGATATATCATAAAACAATAAAATTTTTGAATGATTATGTGATATTTTGATCCTTAACTTTTGGATTAACCCCTAAGTTTACATATTTTAACCATAATTGTGGTAATGCCTTTTTTACTCTTAAAGTATTATAATTCAACCTATAAGGTAAAATTTTTCCTTAAATGGGAATGATATGAAAAATTAAACCATATCTTATCCTACATGTCGTATTGAATTATTCTTATGATTTTATATAATTTAATAAAATATTATTGCTCATAAAATATCAATAATGTCATTTTCAACAATATTAAATTATTTTTTGTGTAAGGACATCAAGAGAAATATTAAATTTGATGATATAAATTTAACATATATATAATATTTCATATGTATAAAAATATATCTGTATTATTTTGGTATCACTGTAACTCACTCACAAAATATTACTTTTAGAGATTTTAAAGTAATTTATTTAATTTATCTATTAATTGAATAAATAATAAATCAATATTGTATAATATTATAAGGTTATTATGTAATAAATAATAATAAATTAATTACCATGATATAAATTTTTTTATATTTCAGATAAACATATAAAATATAACTTTTCTAATATTTATACTTTTAAGAAAAATTTAGATTTATTAATGTCAAGTGAGTGACATATTGTATTTATTCTTTTCAAAAAATAATATAAAGGCCATAATCAAAGAAATATTAAACAAAGTGGCCAAATATTCAAAAATTTTATAGTAAATTTAGGATATCCACTAATCCAATTGGAAAATGGATAATCGTATATTCATCTTATAGTCTTTATCATATTAGTATTGACCTTAATTACCTGATTTACCCTTACCGTGGTAACAATTCTTTACTGTGGTTATTATTCAAAATGATCAAAAACTAAAGTTATATATTAAAAAAAAGTATAACTAATTATTCCAAATAAGGAATATTTTTCAATGATAAAATTTTTATAAGTGGAAAAAATAAATTTACGATTAAAATGATAAAATATAGTGATTTTTTTTCAAAAAAACTCTTTTTTATTATCAAAAATGATTTCATAGTAAATTAAACAATAAAATTCATTCAAATTAAATTAATTGGACTATTAATGAAATAATATAATTTTTTATATTAATCCAATTGAAAAAAATTATCTCAAAATCCTCGAACCATAAGTAATGTTTTCAATGAATATATGAATTTTTCATTATTCCTTGGAAAAACAATCCTTTGAGAAAAATAAAAAAAATCAACCTAGAATAATTTTTATATTATTATTTCATGAAAAATTTTAATTTCAAAAAATATAGTTTCTATAATTATATACAATTAGTTATAATTTACAAACATGAAATGAAAAATAAACCACTTTTTTAAGAAAGATTATTTTAAAAGTATGAAATTATTTTACTAATACATTATTACTTATTTATAAACACATTATCTAAATCATTTATACATATTTTCATAATATTCATAACCCTTTAATACGTTATAATTTAAATTCTTGGTTATAATGATCATATTTAAATTATAATATATCATGGTCAGTTTATGATCAATGTTGCAAGTTGTATACTCTATTAAACATAATGTTTTCTAAAACATATAAAAGTAAAATTATCCCCACATAAATCAATTTAATCATAATTAATTAAAATGGTTATTGGTAATAAATTTTTTTTCATTTTAAAATACATTTTCATAAACCCCAGATCTTATAAATGGTTAATAAAACATCCTTATGAAAAAATGAAAAGGGAAATACAAAGGTAATCTAAAACAACAGAAAACTATATTTCTAAATATGTGAAACATAGTTGGAATTTAAAATATGTATGTGGATGAAAATAAATGTACTAATAAATATGGAGAGTGATAAAGAACATTGATAACAAGAAATAAAATGATCATGAGAATGGTAATATCCTCAAAACCATAGAGCAACATGGTGTGAAAAAGACAATTGATTCATCATTAATGAATGTAATAGGAGAAAATTTTTGTTTCAATATCCTCTTCTAGAGTTTAAGGTGCTCATTTACCATATTCAGTGAAAAATAAGTAAATATAATTATTTTTCCTATATAATTTTATCCTTTTACTAGTTTTAGTTGTAATATGAAATGTTTCTCCACACAATGTGAATTCAACAAAACAATTTCATGAATAAATCCCTAAAATATTCGTCTAATAGTTCACAAAATCCACAAATGGATAACAATATATTCCTCATGAATTTATATAATATCTAATAATTAAATGCTTACTATATTTCAATACAATATCCAATATGTATAAACCATTATATGATGAAATAATAAATATTAATTGTAAATTTCCACAATAACAACAAAAGATCAACTTAGATTATTCCACACAAAAATTACACTAAATACTAATTAGAATAGATAATCTCAACAATAAATAATTTCTTAACTACAATGGTGATCTCGTACTGTTTAATATACAAAACCAAAAAATAGCATTAATTTGTAACACCGAGAAATTATAAAGTAATAACATCATATTCGATAGCCTATTTGACATGGAACACCAAGAATGGAAATGAATATATGATCTAGAGACTTTATGAAATATTTTTAATTTTAAAAATATATAATCTATTATATATCTTGTGATACCTTCAACAATAATTTATCTTTCATACATGAAATAATTAATTTGTGTGATATGTTACATTACACACAAGATAGAGTTTTATCGAAAAATAATAAATTATTAAAATATTATTATTTAGTATAATAAGATACAAAACATATATTAATATGGAGGTTATTAATAGTATTAAAAAACATATTAAATTATTTGGTTTACAAAAATATAAAATGAATTCATTGGTAATCAATTTATTAGAAATGACAAAAACCAATTGAATATAAATGAGATGTTTTAATAAAATATTTTTTTGCTCCCAAGGGAATTTTTTTCATAATAAATTTAACCAAATACTATTATTGAATAATATTAATGATACATATATATTGAGAATTCATTAATTTTTTAAATCCAATAGAATATTTAGGTATTGGATAAGAACAAATACAATTTTATAGATAAAGAGCTATATTTTTTTAAAGGTTATTTCAATGTGTTTTAATGGAAAGACATTTTTAAAAATTTATTTTGAAACATTTAAAAATTATATATGAGAAAATAAATTTAATTTCTTAAATTTCAACATCAAAATCATCTCGGGGTGATTTGTGTGGTATTTTTCTAAGAAGATTCATTTTTTTGATGAATAGAGAAAATGCGGAAATTT
The DNA here is from genome assembly GCA_963277665.1 of Viscum album. Taxonomy (NCBI): domain Eukaryota; kingdom Viridiplantae; phylum Streptophyta; class Magnoliopsida; order Santalales; family Viscaceae; genus Viscum; species Viscum album. Next base: position 281,912,097 of record OY728127.1, read on the forward strand.
AATTGAAAATTTATTTTTCATCTAAAATTTTCATAAATTAAAATTATATATGGGTTTTAATGTATATTAAGTTAAAATATGAATCAATTAATTAAATCTATGTGTTTGAAATAAATGTAACATTGATATTGGATATAAAAATATTTCAATCTTTTGAAAATTTCATGTCTAAAAACCCTTTTGTCATTCACTCTATGGTATCAAGTGTAATTTAATTTCTTCCACTTATATGATTAAAATTTGGAGAAATGGATTAAATATATGTAAACATAATAATTTCTAATTTCTAATTAGTTAAATTATTTTTTATAAAATTAGTAGTCAATGTGATTAAAACTAATTACAGTGATTAAGAGAAAAACTAGCTTAACCAGGGACGAAACCTCAAACATAAAGGCCAAAATGTCCTTTAAACATTTTAAAAACCTATTTTATGGACATATTTTGACCATATACTCCCTTTTATAATTTATTTCATTATTTTAGGAATATGATGTATGGGAGACCCCCCCCAATAAGGTGTACCTTTTTATAATTAAAAGGATGTCACTACTCCTCCACTATAAATAGACACTCACCCCACCCACTTATTCCCCACTCTCAAGAATTTTGGCTCATAAAACCCACACCCCAAAAAAAATCTCCCAAAAAAACCTTTTTCTAATCCTATAATCCTCACATTGGTTAGAAATAAAATCAAGGATGTCTTTTGGTAAAAACTATAAGGGGTTTCCCAAATAAAAGGAAATGTTCTTCAATGATCCCAATTGATTCATTTATATCTCTACACCATAAATTATTACTTTATATTACTAATATAATAACCTGGGTATCATCAATATAATGAGAATTTTTTATGTCAAGGTTATGAACTGCTCTCACACACACATCCATCAAATGAGATATATAATCATCGTTTGTGTGTACGATAGATTACCGCATCGCCAACCGGTGTCATTCATTCTTCCATTATCACATTTCAATGCTAGGAATAATTATGGATTTATATTTCAAATATTATATATATGATATTGTAATGTCTTTGGGATTTTTGGATTCTTTTATAACACACACTTAATTCATTCCATTTTATGGGAATATGATATCATCATTTGTGGATGTCTGGACTACTGCATTCTCAAACGGATATGATTTATTCATAATATACATGGAATGTATAAAATATGGTTTTAATAAAAATCAATGATATATAAGATAAAATTATTATATTTTAATTATAACATACTTATATACTATTTATATTTCATTATTTTAATATAATAATAAAATGAATATAGCATTCATGTCTACGTACTACCTGCAGGATCCATAGAGAGTAAGTTTCATTTATATCTCCATGTTTTATGGATTATAATAATTAAATATATAAATTATATATATTATTTTTAAGTCATGTTTGAAATCTTTGATATTATGAAACCGTTATTGAAATAATAATAAAAAAACTAAAAAGTCAAAACATAATCAAAGAAACATGACAATTAATACCCGAATTGATGAAAATAATTAAATATTGTTAAAAAATGGGTATTATGATATTATAAGAAGATTATATAAGTTATTATAAGTATTATTATGGTTCAGGTAGAAGTTAATAATATACTTAATACCATTATACATGAGTTTATGGGATGTTCACCAAAAAGGAAACACAGGGTAAGGGATTTTATCTCAAATTCATTTCATTAGGGAATATTATAATGATATGCACATATTTTAATTTATATGGTTTAAATAATTCATTTATTACATTTAATTTTATGAATAATTAATAATTAATGTTACTTCTAGTTTCAAATTTTAATTACATCACCCAAGGGGATTTTATTCAGAAGTTACCAAGTGTTAAATAATTGCATAATCTGAATCAATTTCATTGGGTTATATTACTTCCAAATTATTATTAATAATCTTAGAGCATGTGTTTAATAACTTTTGACTATATATAGTTTTATTTAAACTTGTTTTATGTGTATTTACAGATGATATAAATATAGTATCCATTGATTTATTCTCACCTCAACGTTATGATCTTTTTAAGGGTTTATTTAACAATCTAATTATAATTGAGATTTATTATTCTTAAAATTACATTAAGGGGACATATATAATAATTTTTAAATAAAACATTTCATTTTATTATCCTATGGTTATTCCTGATATTGTTTTATATAATATATCCATTTTTCACTCTTTGGTACTAAACATGTTATAGAAAATGTTTTAGGGAAAACCGGACATCATTTCTATCTCCGGTGTGAAATCTATTTTCTCCAAAAACCGTGTATTGTAAAAAAAATTAAAAAATGTAATAATCATTTTTAAAATAATTTATAAGAAACAATTTTACCCCTTTTTTGTTTAAATTTTTTTTAAAGGAATATTCTTGTCTAATTCCAAACAAGGCACCTTTCTTGCCTTTTTACCATGAAAAATTGGATTGTTCTTTTTAAATAATATGAAATGTAAGGAATTACCTGCCATCATTTAATTGAATCATCCTCTAAAATTTTTAAAATAAAATTTTAATGAAAATGTTTTTAAATATTCTTTCAAAATAAAATGTTTTTTCCAAAACATAATTTAATATTAAAATGATGTCTTTTTTCTAAATTATTTATATTTATCAATGACAAGAAGACTTTATCTTTACAGGACTTTTGATATATTTTATATATATCATAATTATTCATTAACTAGTTGGTTTTTGATTTATTTGAACAAGGATAATATTGAAATTAGGTACCTTGATTGTATTTTTGGTCCCATGGAAATATTTAATTCCTTATTATCATTAGACAACAAATTTCCACTAAATATCTGTATAATTTATCATGGATATGATTATTTCTGAATCAGTATACCATTTATACATACAATGTATAATTAACTATTTTTTAAACATTGATGGTATTAATACAAATATATATATTATTTTATACAGATATTTGATAAGTCATATTGTTCATGAATTGAATAGATTATTTGATATATGACTATTTATTTAGAAAGTTCCAATATGGGCGGCACCCAGTTATAAATAGCCCTCATTGCATCGGTAGTATCATTGGATGAGTCAGTTGTCTTGTCTTTGTGGGGTTTTCACCCAATATTTTTTAAAATTTGTTATAAAAGTTATTGAAAGTAATGTTGTCATATACCAAAGAAATATGGTGTCTAATATTTAATCAATTCCCATATTCAGATTCAGTTATTATTATCCATGATATTTTCACTATGAAAAATTATATGGATGCTGTTCACTCTTAATTTATTAGATAAATGGAATATCTGTTTATTTATATACCTTTCTATATTGATTATCCATTATCCAGTTATTTAAATGGTATGTGTGTTAATATATTTACCTTTCCATATTGTTTACGTGCTCCCTATTATTTATTACTTGGTATGTTTGTTCAGTTATTTACTTTTCCATGTTGATTATTCTCATTAATTCTTAATAGTTTATATTGTACTTAACCCTTACTGATAACTTGATTTCACCTTTATTTTTCTCCTTTCCCTATGAATCAAAGATGTGTATTAAGAAATATATAAAAGAATATTCTCTTTAGAATAAATTCATCCTCGAATGAAAAAAATTTTATTTTAATTTTTGTATTCAAAATATAACATAAGACTCATGTATGTATCTAGTTGAATAATAAAACTAAACTAACAAGTCCTTCAAGATTTAATTACTTATAATGATTCCAATTTAATGATATTAGACACCAGATATGCAATTACTGGGGTTGGGTCACTACAGTTGGTATTAAAGTATGTTTAGTAGCATCCTTGAAAACTATATTTAGGACAACATAGAGTTGGGAGCATAACCCTAAGAAAGACTTTGAGAATTTACATAGAAGAACAATTGTCCACATTAGCATAATTTTTATAGATACCATTACATGATTATGATATCAAGGATGATATTAATTTTTATGTCTTAAAAATATCTTTTTTAGGTTTTATGTAATTGGAGTCTACCAATATTAAGGATGTTTTAGAAAAATTTATAGAAATTATATGTTTTAGTGGGAAAATAATTTGATTAATAATGATTTTAAAATTTATAGACATAAATTTAAATTCATTGATAAACTTTAGGGTAGATATTCTAATAATATTATTAGACATTATTAAAAAAATTGTTCTGAAAACCCTAGTAACGAATCCATTTAATGATTAATTCCAGTTCAAGGATGTCCATCATATTTTTTTAAATTCTTTATGAATTATATTAATATGGTTAAATAAAAATTAAAAATAGTATGTCAGGTGATAGCCCATCAAATCTGAATATGTGGTGGGGATTTAACCCATGGACAAATGATGATAAGGGTATCACGCCAACCACTGGCCTATGTGATGTTCCAGTTAATGTCTCATTTTTTTAGCTAAATAATTTGATGAATAAATGTTAATAATTAATAAATTGAATCTAGTTTTATTTTTAAATATTATTACATTAACCATATTATTTTTGGAAAATTTTTAGAGACAAATGTAATTTATTTTTTATTGGATCGTTCGATCTTTACGAAGAAAATTTTAGTGATTTTGAAAAAAAATTCATTTGTGGATATCCAATTCATTGAGTTAGGGATGAATTAAGATTTGATCAAAGAAAAAAAATGGTAAAATAGTTCTTATGAAATTTAAATGTATAATGTAAGTATATTTCCTTATATTCATGGTCAATAAAATAATTCCTCAATATTAGAAAAAGGTTGTTAAAACCAATTTTGTTTCTAATACCATCATTTTTATTGAACTTAATGTCTTTTATATCATCATAGTTTTACGGCTTTGAGTCCCTCAACCTTCCATTTATCATCAACTAATTTTTTCTCAATGAACTCAAATATCCATATATATATTTATAGGTTACCTCAATGTACATAACCTCGCATTACACTATTTCACTCTAACATAGAGACCTATTAATATGTCATTTCATCTGATTGGTGTACATCTTATTCTCCCATATTAATAATTTATTTTATTAAATATTCTAACTATGTGGGATTTCAAAAATTTAATTTTCTAATATCAAACCCTATATTTTATAGATAATGTATAAATTGATAGGACATAATTTGTTTATGGCGAAGAGAATGTAGCACCCTAGAATTATAAAGTAGAAACATTTTATTCATTAGCTTGTATGAAAGGAAACACCAAGTGCAGAAAGTAATATGAAAAAATTGATTCCATATTTATAATAACAATAATTTAATATTTGAAATGATTTTAATTTTTATCTGTACCAAAAAACATTATGATGGTGGTTAAAACTAATTACAATGATTAAGAGAAAAACTATCATAACATGTGACTCAACCTTAAACATAAAGGAAGAAATGACCAAGAAACATGTCCAAAACCTATTTTATAGAAATATTTCGACCAGATACTCCATGTTCTGGAATTTCCTTAATTAGTTGAGACAAATTATTTCATGGAAACCTCCCAATATTTTTTTACCTTTTAATATTTAAAAAAATGTTACTACTTCTCCACATTAAAAAGGCACTCACCCTACCAATTATTATCAAATATAAATACATTTAACTCATAAAAACCCAGCCAAAATAGATCCCCAAAATCACTACCCCCATCATAGAATCCAATATTTGAGCAGAAATCAAACCAAAGATGTCTTTAGGTATAAACACAATGAAGTTACCCGTATAAAAGGTAACATTATTCAATGATTACTTTTTTATAATTTAATTCTACAAAACATAAATAATAATTATATATGTTTCATATAATAAAATTAGCATATTTAATATATTTTCATTTTTTTATTTCACGGTAAAAACCTACACTCACAAACACTTCTGTCAAATGGGATATCAAATCATCATACTTTTGTTTGGCGGACTACCACCTCACGAACCGAAGTCATTAATTCTTCCGTTACCACATTCATGGTTGAGAATAATGATGTATTTATATTTTATATATGATATATATGATATTTATAGTTTTTATTTTCTTATTTATTTTTTATGTAACATATTCCTTCATGCATTCCATTCTGTGGCAATATGATAACATCATTTCTGAATGTGTTGACTACCGTTTACTCAAAACGATGTGATTTGTTCACAATATATGAGATATTTATAAATGATGGTTTTAAAAACAATATCTGATATATTTGATACAATTATTATATAATAATTATAATATAAATATATACTCTTTAATTTTCTTTCTTTTAGCACAGTAATATAATAAAAGTAGCATTCATGCGCATGTATATACTACTGTCTCCATGAATGGTGCATTTCATTTATATCATAAAATTTTATAGATTATTATATATACATATATACCAAATATATAAAAAACATACATCACTTTTTATATCCTTTTTATGATTAAATCATGGTCTACATTAGAAGAATAAATATAACTTGTCAAGAAATACTTGAAAAGCATGACCACTGACAGGTTAAATAATAAATATAATGAAATATTGTTTATAGATTGGTAAAAAGACAGTATAAGTAGATTATATATGATATTATAAATATTAGTACAGTATTTTTATTAGTTAATAACGTTCTTAATACCACTATATATTAGGGTAAAGGATGTTCATCCAAAATGAAACACAAGGTAATAGATTTCATCTCAATTTAATTTCATTGATGAATATTGTAATGTTATGAACCTAGATTATTTTATATGGTGTATATACTACCACTTTTAAAATTAATATCTTGATTAAATCATTATTCATGGAATTCTATGTTTCAATTTTAATTATTTCATAGAAGAGGATTTAAATTATAATTTACCATGTGATAATGAATTTCGTAACCCAACTCATTTTCATTGAGTAATATTACTTATTTATTGTCAAAAACATTATAAGAATATGTCTATAATCACTTTCTAATATCTATTTTTTTATTTTTTTTTATTTTTTACATGGATTTATAGATGATTCAAATTATTTATTCTTTGACTAATTCTCCATTCAACATTATGGTGTTTTTAGTGTTTATTTCACAGTATCAATATAATTGATATTTCTTATTCTTGAAATTAAATTAAATTAATTTATATGATAACTGTTCAATAAACACATTAATTTTATTCTACTCTCGAATGTAATGACCTTTTCAATATATATTACCATTTTAAAACTCCTTAGTACTGAAAATGTTTTAGAAAACGTTTTTATGAAACCCCCCACTTCATTCCTTTCTTCGATTGGAAATATGTTTTCTCTCAAACCATGTTTTATGTGAATGTTTTCAAAAATATTTTTATCCTTTTAAAAATAATTTGTTAAGTAAATTTTTACTCCTTCTTGTCTTTTATAAATGTTCTCGAAATTATCTTATCATCTATTCATGAATAATTCACTATTGTAACCTTTTTACAATGTAAAAAAGAAATGTTTTTACCATGTACGACATGAAAAAAATTACACAATATAATTTCATTGAATATTACATTGAAACTTATCCTCTAACATTTTAATTAAATTATTTTTAAACTTTAGTTTAAAATAAAGGGTATTTTCAATGTGTTTCTCAAAAATGAAAATGATATTTCTTTTTCATTTTATGATATTTCAATTCATCAACTTCAAATCCCATTTATCCTTACACGACTTGGGACATACAGTATACATACCATACTCATTGTTACTAATAATGGTTTATGATTTCTTTAATGATGGATTGTATTGAATTTCACTAACTTGATTATTTTTTAGTCCCCTTGAAATATTAAATTTCCTATGGTCATTAGACATTAAATTTCCCCTAAATATCAATTTCATTTATAATTATTAAGATTATTGCCTAAAATATATATCATGTTTACAAGTAGTGTGTAATTGAAAGATATTTTTTAACTGTTGAAATATGTGTAAATCAATATCTTTTATTCAATATGGATATTTTATAAGACCGATTGCAGATTAATTAAATAAATTATATGATAGATGAGGTATGCTTTGGAAAAGTACAACACATGTGGGTCAAGTTATAGATAACGTCTTGATGCATTGGTAGTCCCATGGAATGAGTTAGTTGGCTAGAATTACTGGTTTTTTCACCCAGTATGATTTAAAGAATCTTTTGAATGGCATTAATAGTAAAGGTATCATGTACCTAGGAAATATAATGTGTAAAAATTAATAATTTTTTTATTCATATTCCTTGATTATTTTTCATTAGATATTAACTAAGAAAAAAACTATGGATTCATTTAATTCATTGTATATTCACCAAATGGAGTGTGTCTTCAGTCAGTTACCTTTCGACATTGATTATGTCATATCGAGTTATATAAATTGCATGTGTGCTCTGTTATTTACCTTTCCATATTATTTACGAAATCTATGTTATTTATTACATGAAATGTGTGTTAAATTATTTACCGTCATATATTGATTATTCCTATTTATTTTTTATTATTTCATATGTACTTAACCCTTAATGAGAATTTTATATTACCTTTATTTTTCTCATTTCCCTAGTAATTCATGACGTTTATTGAAAAATATTTACCAATATATGCTCCCTGGAATAATATTATCCTTCAATGAAAAAAATTTATGTTTTAATTTGTGTATTCCAAATATAATGTAAGACCAATGTATATATCTGGTTTTCTAATAATAATAAACTGATCGATATTACTTATAATCCGGCCAATGTAATGGTAGTAGACAACAGATCCATGATTATTAGGCTCAGGTCACTACATAATCACTCACTATAAGAAATCACTAAATAATCATGTAATGTAGTATACTTCATAAAAAAATATCATGAATCAAATTTAGAAACTAACTTGAAAGTTAATCCTTTGAATGAATATAAATATATTTGAATATATCAAATTTTCAATGATTCACATATTGACCATAAATATTATCTATATCTACTATCTAATAGACTATAATTAACATAATGTTAATTCGTGTTGTAACTGAAATGGTTGTTTAAAACATATTAGAGTATTCATTTAATAACCCCATTAAAATTTATAATCACCTCAAAATTACATCAATTAAAAAAAATTGGAATATATTATTTTGGTCCTATGATAATCCCAAAAATTATAAATCCAGGATAATATCCATAAGATAGCCTCATAAGAAACCATATAAGATTGCAAAAATTAATATAATCTATATTTATAAAATAAAATTATATTCTATTTAAATATATCATAAAATGTAATAAACGTCCAACAAGATGAAATAAATAACTTTTTCAACAAATCACTAATCAATTTTATGGACACCAATACTATACCATTTACATTATCAAATGAAATCATATTTTCATCCCAAAAAATTATTATCAAATTACCACAAAATTAATTATATTGGTTATTGATACCTTTCAACACATTCTTTCCATTCCTTAAATAAAATATTCTATGTAACAATCCATAGATGCATCATGATTGTTATATCCAAAATATAATTTATATAAATGTTCTACAACATAATTTTAAAATAAAATAAAATCAAGGCTCTAATACTTATGCTTCAATGATTGACATTGAATACGTCCTTACATGGTGTAGGAGTTAACCCTTACATTTGGGAATTGTAATGTATAATTCCTATATTCTCCAAACATAAGACATTGAATTATGAATTGTAACATGGGATGAAATTCATTTCTATCCATTTAACACATAATTTTTGCTTAATGATTCATTGATATATGCCTGTCTTTTCCATGCAAAAAATATTCTACCATTTCATTGAAACATTCTATGTGGTTTAGATTTACACAATTCTGATATGAAAGAAACAAAAAAATAATTCCTCCTTGGTCTCCACCACCTATACTCTTAGAAATATCTATCCTTATCTTCTTTGTTGATTTTCAGAGTTGGTTAAGGTATAACCCATTAATAATATATCATTATAACTGATTAGGAATAATAAAAATATCTTTCACTATAGTTTTCATCCAATTTAGTGCTGATAATTACTGCATTTACCATCAAATTTAGGGATAACATGTTTATTCAATGTTTCATCTATTTAATAAAACCAGAATTCATAGTATGAGAAACCAAAATCATAGTTTTATACCACACAATGATAATAACCATTATTTTATGGCTAAACAATGAATCCTTATATTAAATTTATGATACCTTAGGTTTAACCCAGCTTATTCATTTTCATAATCTATTCAAATCCTTTAAAATTATTCATAATGAAATTTTTAATTAATAATATAATAATCATTGAGAGTTTCAAACTAGGTGTGCAATAAGGAAACCTTTATGATGGGCCATAATGATGGTCAATATATATTCAACAAACACCTTTTGGCTTTATTACCCTTAGATACATTTGTGAAAAAAACCCCAACTCCTTGTAGTCTCTTGATATGAACAGAATTCTATGGATACTACATTATATATACGTTTCTAAAACACTATTATTTTTTTCATATACATATAATTATCCTCAATATCATTCATTGGGTTATATTTTAAATCTAGGTTTTACTAAATCATGTTCCTTAGGATTCTACAGAACCATCGTCAGATACCATCTATAAAGACCTCATCCCTTATAGCCTAGAACAATTGGTTACATATTACATTGTCACTAGATATAAGGGTTCAGATTTGAATGTACCGAATATTTTATTATTTTTATTATACTTGATACATAAATGAATGTCACATTACATTTTAAATATTAAAATAAAAAACATAGTGAATGTCAATATTCAAAATTCTTGAAATCATTTAAGGACTACACTTTCATATACATAGAAATTGGTAAAAATTAGGGTGATCTCAATTTCTTATTAAGGGGTTCACATAGTAGAATCAATCAATATTATGTATGGATTAATTAATATGCATGATAAATTACTGAAATCCCACATCATTTAATCAATAATATGTGCATGAAGAATAAAATTACAATAGTAAATGAAGATCAAATGATCCCATATATATAATCACATGAGCTTAAAACATATCCTGGTATATTATAAAAAATAAAAACATGAAAATTAATAACTAACTTCATAATGATGGAATGTATAATTCCAAGCATCTTAAATATACCATCGAGGCCTTGTGTCGGGACAATTTAAGCTATAGGTAGGTTTGCACCAAAACCCCATTTAATAGGGCTAGACAATAGTTTTATCTAATTATGCCTACTGATATCTTGGGGGGGGGATATGTAATTCCAAGACCCACCCATCACATAATAAGTCTAAAAGAATCTTCGTATTAATAAACAATGTATCATAATATATATGCCTTTATAATAAATAACAGCTGATATTAGAAGAACTAGGATTTTACATTTCAATACATTTTAAAGGAAAACTACTAAAAAACCTTATATAAAAATATTTTTGATGGTATATTTTGATAATATTTTTATTAAATCATAATATTGAATAATGGATGTTGAAATAGATAAACCTACCTTAAAAAGATCATTGGAAATTTGTTGAGGTAAATTTCTCTTTTGAATAACTTATTTAATATTAACGAATTACTCAAATATTGAGGAAAAATATTTCATTAAAAAATATTTAAATAATGTAATTAAATGTTCAAAACATTTAGTTCTCAATATGGTGGGAAATTATTTTCAAAACATATTAGTTAAAAAACATTCCTTTCACACCTTGGTGGGAAAATTCAAAAAGCACCTCATTAAAAAATTATAGGAAGATTAATTTTAAAATCATTTTTGAAAAGAAAAACACAGGTAAAAATGCCTTTATTAAATCATTTTATAATACTAAAAATATTATTTAAAACATTTTATGTATAATATAGATATGGATGAAAAATATTTCTTATTAAGTAAAAAATGCGGTTTTCATTAAAACTATTTTCTCGATGTGTTGAGTATCATAAGAAATGAATATGAATGGAAAATTTTAATTTTAAAAAATAACCTTATAAGAATATTTTTTTAATAAATATACATAAAATAATTCCCCAATGTGGACATAAAAATAAACCATACCGAATAATGATGATATTTTGAAATAACCCCTTACAAATTTTGTAACTTTCAATACATAAACCCCATGAATGAAGTAACTTCAAATGAATCATTAAATACCATGAATAAAAATTTAATCATGATATATAATATAAATAGTGGATTATATACATTAAATGAATTAAAAAAGTGTTGATTAGGGCATATGTCTCAAGAAAACAAAAGTGAGACATGAAGCCCATAACATAGGTCCAACTCCCATAATATGTGTTCGAACCTACTATATAATAAGTATATATTTATTATAAATATATTAAATGATCATAATAATATATATAATACCATATATGACTTACTTGTAACCTTTTACCACCCAATTATTAACAATTTTTCATTAAAATCATTATTCTATGTGATAACTATTTCGCTTTTCATTTGTGTTTAGGTTCTATAGTTTTTTTCCTTGTAAATTGATAATGGATAAAAAATTTAAATAACCTTAATAATGATATAAATATAATTTATATTCATTATACATATATATAATCATTTGTAATATTTTTACATAGAATAGAAAATCACATCATTCATGGAGATGAAATGATGTATGTATGCACGAATGTTGTTTAAATTTTTCAGTAGATGGAACAAAAAAAGGTAAATAATAATTCCACTGTATATGATAATTTTTAAATAATATATCACATATATATTCATTAATTTTACCCTTATTATCATCTATTTAATATGAATATAAAAAATGGATCACATAACTTTGTGGAGGTGGTAGTCCACAAATATACATAATCAAAATTATAGTTTTCCAATGGATTGGACAGTATGAAGTTATATATGATATTACAATTATTAAATAGTTTTTATGTCATAAATATCATATATATATTTCTAAAATAAATATTTATAACCATCCAAGTAAATTGGTGATGAAAAATGAATCACAATGTTATGTGGAGAAGGTATGCCGTACACCAACACAGGTGATGTTTTCTCTTTTAAGACGATAGAAAATTGTGAAAATTTGTTTTGACATAATAATAAAAAAATATAATTATATTTATGACACAAGATTTATTATTTATGCATGGTTAAAATATATATATTTTTGAATTTTATAAAGAATGAAATATGGAAGAGTCGATAAAGTTGTTTTCCTCTTCTTTGAATGAACACTTTTAGATATTCACTTAAAGGACACAAGGTTGGTATTTTAAGAAGGAAATAGCCTTAAATACTTGAATTAGGACGTTTAAAATAGTTTTTATAGGTTACCGATAATATAATTTTCTCTAGATATTGTATAGAAGAGAGGAGAAGTGGTCCCTTTTTGTATTGAACGAAAGGACGCACATGGAATCAATAAAAATATTGAAATATAATAAATACATTTTCATGTTAATGTGGCACAATGTGGAAATAATTTAATACTTAATGTATTATATGGATAAAATATAATAATCCAATAAAAATTGTACATGTTAGTGAGGAATTTTAATCGTTATATTTTAGATTTACCCCTTAGTTAACCTTGTATAAACATTACCATGATAATGCATTTTCACACTTAAATTGTTATAATTTTAATTATAAGGTAAAAATTTGCTGATAAATGACCAAGAGATTATAATTGCGATATTTTATTTTTCTAATTATTCTATTGCAATTTTTTTACGATTTGAAATAATTTAATAAAATATTATTTCTCAAAAAAATATCATTAATGTTAATCTAGACACTATTAAATTAATTTGACTTTAAGGATTTAAAAAATAATATGTGATTTGAGTATATAATTTTAAAACATCTTTAATATGTCATATATAAATATAAAATTCATGGTTCAGTATTAATCAATAAAAAAACATTGCTTTTGGTGGTTTTAAAATAATTTATCTTACTTTTATATTAATTGAATAAATACTAAATCATCCTTGTGTAAGAATTTATGATATTTATTTAATAAAAAAATTATTAATAATATTATATTTTTTATTTAAAATAAATAATTATAACCAAAATTTCTTATTTTATCCTTGTAATACTAATTTAGAGTTATTAAAGTCAATAGAGTGACATTTTTGTTGATTCTTTTCATAAAATAATATAAAGTCCCCAATAAAAGAAATATAGCACTAATTGGCAGTATATTCGAGACATTGAAGGAAATTGACGTACATAACCCGTAAAATTTGATATAGAAAAGTGTTATTGTCAATTTTTAGAACTGATCATATAATTTGTTACCATAATTACATGATTTACCAATACCACAATGACTATTATTTATTGTGGTTACTATTCATAATCAACAAAACTAAAAGGGACCTTGTCACGAACCAGCCCGAGTCGACCCAGAACCAGTCACCCAGGCTAGCCCACGACAAGTCCGGAGAGGCGTCCCTGATCCTCCTGGGATGGTGAAAAAAACCAAGGTCATCAATAGAGTACACAAGGGAATGATTTCTCCCATATATAGACAATCAAACAAATAGTGGAAATAAACGGACAGCCCAAAATGAATTTATATAAAAATTGAACAAAATATTATTTATACAAGAAACTAAAGGTAGAAAAAAATAAAAACTCAAACGTACAATCCCAATGACCAACTAACTCCATGTGACACTTCTGGTCACTCTCCAACACAATGATCAAAAGTCTCCCAAGGTGATCGAACTAAACATGAAACCTGCACAAGGGCTAAAAAAAGAGGAAGACTATAGGCGTGAGTATTAAAACTCAGTAGGTTAGCCCGATATTCTATTCCCAATGCACATTCCTTTAAAATAAATGAATCATCAATTTATAGTTTTAAATTCAATATATCAATGTATTGTTTTCAAATGAGGTTCCATGCTATAATAATTATCAGACAAAAACTTTCATGTTTAATTAAAAAAAATGAAAGTAACTATTTTTCTCAAAGAGGTGCAACTTCAAAATGAACATAGTTTTCAAGAGGAATGCTTTAAATAATTTTAACATTTAAATAAATAACACATACTACTGAATTTACCAACCAAACACACCGTATGTCGACGGTGAGTACAAAATAGCCAATGAGCACTAGTCACAGGAACACCCCTAGGCACTAGTTAGTTGTGAGCCCCAGGTACCTCGTATCTCGGTGAAAGTATCCATAATAAATATCCATTCTCGTGCATGAGCAACTAGTAGGGAACATACCCATAACCTAGAGGTCCCCAATAATCATCATCATCATAGTTTAGTTAGTGGTGTCATCATCAAACTTGCTACGTGAAACAGGGGCCAACCCCCACAGAATCACTAGCATACTAGTACACGTCCGCCCACCTAGATACCCGGGGTTCCCTTTAGTGCTCAATAAAGTTACACATATTTTCAAATACACATTTCATATCCTCATTCCATTCCAAAACCATAAAAACACAAACAACCCATAATATTTCTTCACATTTCTTACACTAATCAACAAACCGCTAAATATTTTGGTAAAACAATTTCATGAAGTGTATTGAGACTTTGCACATAAAACTCTTTCAAAAACACTCTTTCAATTATAAACACACATCAAAAACAAACCAAATCATATTTTTCATCCAAATAAACATTTAATAAATTCATTTAATGGACCATAAAACAATCCCAATTGCACAACATGTTATATACAAGTAAAACACTCCTTCATTTCTAGGAAATGTCAAACGAGCCTTTAAACATTTTCTCAAAACTAACCTTTGATGAAGGTATGATTTTTAATTCTATTAAGGATCTATATAAACACCATTTACAGTAGAAAACCACATTCATAAATATCTTATAATACATAGGTTACATATTCAAAACACAACCATTTTCATAAAGATGTGAAACAGTCAATTTTTGGGCAACTCGGGCCAAAATATGTTGTAAATCAAAACCCACTTGATTGTAAAAACAAATCCAAATAGGAAATCCATATAATTACCCGAATATACCATTTATCATTCTTCCAATTCCTTTATAAATCCAAACAAATAACTTTTAAATTACACATCACACATAAAGGCCAACCGGGCAATTTACCGAACACATGACATGCCATTTTTAAACAAAACAATTTATTTTAAGTACATGAAAAGGAATAAAACACCAATTTAAAGCCATATTTTCATTAAAGATTCTGTAACATGTTAAAAATACCATAAACTAGATTATAAACCTCACAAAATATTTGCAAAAGATAACGAAACATTTAAACAAACACTTGTTGAGAATTTTCATGACAAAATAACACTACCTTTCACAAAAAAATGATTAAACAACCACTTTGCACACCAAGAAAACTATCCAAAGGATGAAAAACAATAATAAACATATATATCAGGAGTTAAAAATAATAAAATGATGAAACTTAAATAATAAAGGCATGTGGAAGGGGTATCCTACCTCAAATCTTTGGCGTAATTGAAACGCACACCCGAAATCACCCGTCGCGGGTTTATAAACCCTAAAACAATAAAGACCAGACCTAAAAAAAAAGAAACCCCATCAAAAAATAGGGTATAACAAAACCCTAGGTCTATCAAGACTATGGTACAATATAAAACCAAGAAATAATGAATGGAGGGGGAAGAGGAAGAAGAAAGGAGAAGGAATCTCACCTTTCATCGTAGAAAACTCTTCATCTTCTATTAGATCTGATGCCCTAGAGAAATGTTAATGGCTTGAAAATTCTTGGAGAGAATCATAAGGTCTAGGAGAACTAGGGGAAGAAGATTTGTGGCTAAAAGAGTACTAATTGATTGATTTATGAATGATAAAATATACCTTGGCAATTCTGGGC
Organism: Viscum album; assembly: GCA_963277665.1. Lineage (NCBI taxonomy): Eukaryota > Viridiplantae > Streptophyta > Magnoliopsida > Santalales > Viscaceae > Viscum > Viscum album. Next base: position 281,928,947 of record OY728127.1, read on the forward strand.
GATTTGAGGTTTCATGAGAAGTTTCTCCCTAATCCGCGACCCACATGAGCTCCAAAGAGGTAACATAGATTATGAGGGTTAGTATAGGGTTATTTGATTCTAGGGGAGGTTGAATCACCGAAAAATAGTAAAAAATGAAAAATATATAAATGAAACAATTTATTTTTTTAAAATAGGAAATGGGCCCATGGACTGGCCCAATACCTAAATAAGTATCCCAAATTCACCCATCTTATGAATTTATAATGGGTCAAAAAGGATAAATAAATTTTAATATATCATTATAGGACAAGTTGGAAGTTGAATGGGTGAAAAAGGATGAAAAACAAAAGAGTTATAAAAGAAAAAAATTCAGTTTTTAAAACTGGGAATGGGCTCACGGTTGGCCCAAATCATGAAGTAACCACCCTTTCTTCAAAAACTCCTAAACAAGAAATGGGGATCCCAAATTATGGTGGTTAGAAATATATGAAACTTCAAGAATCAAGATTAATCTCATGAAATACCCATGAAAAGGATCGGGATATCTAATGGGCCGGATCAATACAAAGACAAAAAAACCCGTGTGTGACAATTCTCCCCACCATTAAAGCGTTCCGCCCCCGGAAAGCCATAACACTTTCCAGCTGAAAAAAATAACACCTAGGGATTCCATAACAACATAATCCAGCCTCTAAAGATAAGGAAATATAAATCACCAAAAATTCAACTTAATACTCTTGCCCACACAACTCACAACTCACAACCACGTCTGGAGAATCAACAGAAAGATGAAGCCACCACCTCCACAACCAAGCCAAGAACCTGATTGTTGAGCCTCCTCTCAATGAACCCAACCATCACCCAAACCAAAGATAACTCAAAAAAACCAAATATTCCAGGGGATTCCATAATGTACTCCCCACCATTATGAATCAACTAGCACTAGAAATGTTTTTAGGATGAAAATCCAGGAGAACCATGGTGGGTCTCCCCACCATTGGAAACCAACTAGCAACGAACAGACAAGAATTCCACATGAGCTAGAATTGGGCTCACTCACAGAAGCCCAAAAAAAGAATCCTAAAAATACCTACTATACCAAGTTAATAGAGTTACAACATGAACATATAAACCACCCACTCCCAAATGGAGGGGACAAGAATTTGGCCAACACATTTAGAACAGTTCTGGACCCCCACCACTTGGGGATAGGAGGGAAGGGGGCCCAATAATTTGGCCACTGAAACCACAAAAGAAACAAAGAAACTACCCAAAACTCTCCACCTATGAATAGGTAACAGAATTACTGCACCTGAGTTTTACAGGCAGTCCACACAAAGACATTGATTGAAAACCCACATCCATGAAGGAATATCCATAGACATTGTGTGAGGGGTTAAGTCCACCACGCTTGTTGCGACAAAGGGAAATTTAAAGAAATGAGGAACCAAAACATTGAAACAGAAACTAACATACCAAAACAGTGGAGTAAGGATCCTAATCGAGCACTCCACACCTCTGTCGATTTTTTTTGACTGCGTGAAAAGCTTCAGTCCGAGGCCTATGGTTGGAGCCCGGATTCTTGAAGCATTTGTTGCACCACAGTCAGGTGATAAGGATCACACCACTCCAAAAAAACCACACTTGATCACAAAACAAAAACCTTAATCTACATAGGAACTCATAGATACATATCAAAATTATAACTCACTCCAAACGAGGGGTAGAATGGACAAGGAATACAACGAAACACATCAACATCACCTAACACAACAGCTCTGTCCAAAAGAATTATCATGACCTAGAAGAACATTTAATAGATCCCAAACAGCTCTCTTTTCTAACAAACAAGTTGAGGCATCATCAAAAGAGGTGGATTTAAAATTTGAAAGGAATCCTAAGGTTGATCAGCAGGAAATATTTCCTATGCAGAACTATCCATGGCCACATCACAACATCAAACACATTTTTAGAAACCCAATGAAAATTACTCCAAAACCGAGCCACCAACAAGATCTCATCACTAGATACAACAAGAGTATGAATTGGAGATCACAAGAAAGATTACTGAATAGAAAACTCTTCTACGACACAGAAAAAAAAATTGGCCACATAACCATTGGTTTATAAAAAAAGGACAACATTTTTCAACTCAAAACACTTTTGAAAAACAAACTAACTTGGTGGGTTTCTACATTCACCAATGGTGTTTCATCAAGTCTCACCCACATGCATATTTCCATGCCACCCCAGGCACCCAACCACCATACCATATATTTCATCCTTCCAGATATAACTAAAACCATGCATGTGAGCACTCATGAATGCACCAACGGTTAAAAAAACAACATCATTCCAAAAATCATGTACCTTCAAAAGGAACACCAACCACCAAGTGAAAACCCCTTTTCATATTTCACAAAAAAATACACTATTCATTAAGAAACATTTTCTTAAAAACCTACCCCTTTTCATTTAAAAATACTTTTTAAATAACCAAGCCACTCCAAACAACCCCTTCCAATTTTTTTAAAAAAAATCAGCAATGTATATTTTTATAATCTGATGTCCATTGAGACCAATACCGTTTCTAGTAAAACACCAACCGATCAAAACCAATTTCCAAAACAAATTTATCGGATTCAGAAACTTTTTAACATACCAAAATACCCCATTTAAAACAAAGATCTAGAATCACCTTAAAATGATTCACAATTTTAAAACATTTTATTCCAACAAACCACAAGTTTAGATTATGGATAATCCAATCCCTTTAAATCATTTCCACTTCCCTCCATTTTATTACAAAAACACAACCTTCCAAAAGCATTCTTATATTTAATTTTTGAAAACCCCATTTTTCACTTTTAAAAATATAATCCTTCCTTTAAAACCCATTTCCATAATTCTCACACAAGGATTTTAAAAACAAAAATTCAGAATTCAATAAAGTTTAGAGATACCCAAAAAAAAGGGAACTACTGTCGGTGGGTGACCTGACCATATGGTTGGCGGACATATGCCAAACACAACACCAACACAGAGAGACTTATTAGGACCAATCCCCAGCTCCACATGGCTTTTCAGGCCCTGCGAGCTCACGGAGGCCATTAGTCAGACTCCCATTGTCATATCCCAACACCAAAAAAATCATCCAGAACAAAGGATACTAATAAAACTGGACTCCCTTGGAAACGTGAGGATTAGAACAAGAAATATTTCGCGACGCTCTTCTTTCACTTACCCCTCAAGTCCAAACAATCCTACTCCATCTACCTTGACATCCCCAAAATAACAAGGGCGCTCTAAAAAGAAAGGTCTGCTAAGAGCCAACCTCCTCTGATACCATTTTGTCACGAACCAGCCCGAGAGGCGTTCCTGATCCTCCCGGGATGGTGACAAGCACTAAGGGAATCAATAGAGTACACAGGGGAACGATTTCGCCCATATATAGACAATCAAACAAACATCGGAAATAAACAGACAACCCAAAATGAATTTATATAAAAATTGAACAAAATATTATTTATACTAGAAACTAAAGGTAGAACAAAATCAAAACTCAAATGAACAATCCCAATGACCAACTAACTCCATGTGACACTTCTGGTCACTCTCCAACACAATGATCAATAGTCGCCCAAGGTGATCGAACTAAAGATGAAACCTGCACAAGGGCTAAAAAAAGAAGAAGACTATAGGCGAGAGTATTAAAACTCAGTAGGTTAGACCGATGTTATATTCCCAATGCACATTCCTTTAAAATAAATGAAACATCAATTTATAGTCTTAAATTCAATATATGAAATTATGGTTTTCAAATGAGTTTCCATGCTATAATAATTATCAGACAAAAACTTTCATGTTTAATAAACAAAAATGCAAGTAACTATTTTTCTCAAAGAGGTGAAACTTCAAAATGAACATAGTCTTCAAGAGGTCTGCTTTAAAGAATTTTAACATTTAAATAAATAACACATACTACTAAATTTACCAACCAAACACACCGTATGCCAACGGTGAGTACAAAATAGCCAATTATCACTAGTCACAGGAACACCCCTAGGCACTAGTTAGTTGTGAGCCCTAGGTACCTCGTATCTCGGTGAATGTAACCATAATAAATATCCATTCTCGTGCATGAGCCACTAGTAAGGAACATACCCATAACCTAGCGGTCCCCAATCATCATCATCATCATAGTTTAGTTAGTGTTGTCATCGTGAAACTTGCTACGTGAAACCGGGGCCATCCCCCACAGAATCACTAGCATACTAGTACACGTCCGCCCACCTAGATACCTGAGATTCCCTTTAGTGATAAATAAAGTTACACATATTATCAAATACACATTTCATATCCACATTCCATTACAAAACCATAAAAACACAAACAACCCATAATATTTCTTCACATTTCTTACACTAATCAACAAACTGCTAAATATTTTGGTAAAACAATTTCATGAAGTGTATTGAGGCTTTGCACATAAAACTCTTTCAAAAACAATCTTTCAATTATAAAAACACATCAAAACCAAAAAAAATCATATTTGGAAGCCCAATAAACATTTGATAAATTCATTTAATGGACCATAAAACAATCCCAATTGCACAACTTATTATATACAAGTAAAACACTCCTTCATTTCTAGGAAATACCAAACGGACCTTTAAACATTTTCTCAAAACTAAACTTTGATGAAGGTATGAATTTTAATTCTATTAAGGATATGTATAAACACCATTTAAAGTAGAAAACCACATTCATAAATCTCTTATAATAATCAGGTTACATATTCAAAACACAACCATTTTCATAAAGATGTGAAACAGTCCATTTTTGGGCAACTCGGGCCAAAATATGTTGTAAATCAAAACCCACTTGATTGTAAAAACAAATCCAAATAGGAAATCCATATAAGTTCCCAAAAATACCATTTATCATTCTTCCAATTCCTTTATAAATCCAAACAAATAACTTTTAAGTCACACAACACACATAAAAGTCAACCAGGCAATTTACCGAACACATGACATGCCCTTTTTAAACAAAACAATTTATTTTAAGTACATGAAAAGGAATAAAACACCAATTGAAAGCCATATTTTCATTCAAGATACTGTAACATGTTAAAAATACCATAAACCATATTATAAACCTCACAAAATATTTTCAAAAGATAACGGAACATTTAAACAAACACTTGTTGAGCATTTTCATGACAAAACTACACTACCTTTCACATCTTTATGACAAAACAACACTACCTTTCACCACATTTCACACCAAGAAAATTATCCAAAGGATGAAAAACAACAATGAACATATATATCAGGTCTTAAAAATAATAAAATGATGAAACTTAAATAATAAAGGCATGTGCAAGGGGTATCCTACCTCAAATATTTGGGGTAATTGAAACGCACAACCGAAATCACCCGCCACGGGTTTATAAACCCTAAAACTATAAATACCAGACCTAAAAAAACAGAAACCCCATCAAAAAAACATGGTATAACAAAAACCTTGGTATATCAAGACTAGGGTACAATATAAAACCAAGAAATAATGAAAGGAGGGGGAAGAGGAAGAAGAAAGGAGAAGGAATATCACCTTTCATCCTAGAAAACTCTTCGTCTTCCATTAGATCTGAAGCACTAGAGATAAGGTAATGGCTTGAAAATTATTGGAGAGACTCCTAAGGTCAGGAAGAACCATGGGAATAATATTGGTGGCTAAAAGAGTACTAATTGATTGATTTATGAATGATAAAATATACCTTGTCAATTCTGGACGATTTGAGGTTTCCTGAGAATTTTCTCCCTAATCCGCGACCCACATGAGCTCCAAAGAGGGAAAATCTATTATGAGGGTTAGGATAGGGTTATTGGATTCGAGGGGGAGGTGGAATCACCGAAAAATAGTAAAAATGAAAAAGATATAAATGAATCAAATTATTTGTTTTAAAATAGGAAATGGGCGCATGGGCTGGCCCAATACCTAAATAAGTAGCCCAAATTCACCCATCTTATGAATTTCTAATGGGTCCAAAAGGATAAATAAATTTTAATATATCAGTATAGGACAAGTGGGAAGTTGAATGGGTGAAAAAGGATGAAAAACAAAAGAGTTATAAAAGAAACAAATTCAGTTTTTAAAACTGGGAATGGGCTCATGGTTGGCCCAAATCATGAAGTAACCACCCTTTCTTCAAAAACTCCTAAACAAGAAATGGGGATCCCAAATTATGGTGGTTAGACATATATGAAACTTCAAAACTCAAGATTCATCTCATCAAATACCCATGAAAAGGATCGGGATTTCTAATGGGCCGGATCAATACAAAGACAGAAAAAAAACCATGTGTGACAGACCTATTTATCAAATATGGTCTTGAAAATTCCAAAAATGAATAAATTTTTTAAGATTCAATATTTGTAAGTGAAATAAATAAATTTAACATTCAAATGAAAAATAAATGAATAGATATATTTTTTCTTCAGAAATGGCCTTTTAGTATATAAATGTTTCTATACAAAAATAGAATGTAAAATTGTGTGCAATAAACATAATTGGACTATTTGTGATATGTGAGAGCTATTTTAACAATGATACTATTTTAAAAAAATTATTTTTTAAAATTCATAAAACAAAAATATTGTTTACATTGAAAATTTGTATTTTCCACCATTCACTAGAAAATCAATATTACTACAAAAATACCAAAATTTCACACTATGTTTATTTTTATATGATAATTTAAAAAATAATTTTCATTACATAAAATATTATTTCTAAAAGTGGTATAAATCAAAATTAATTTTGACATAATAAATTAAAAATAAAACAAATTTTAAAGAATGTGTATTTTTAAAGAATGAACTAATTTTACTAAAAATGAGTTATAATTTAGAAATATAATATTTTAAAACTTCAAAAAAAAATTCATAATTTAGATAAACATATCCATACTAACCTATTCAATGACTAGTTGTAATGGTGAAATTTAAATAATAATTTTTTTAGGTTTGTTTAAGCCTATTGTTGCATGATTTATACTCTATTGAATATAATTTTTTTTTTAAATCACAGGGTGTTACATCAAAGAAATCCAAAAAACTAATAGAAGATATAAAAAAGAATAATAATAATTATGCTCTAATATAATATTATTTAATAAACTCATGAGATTAGGAATGGAAGGTCTTGCATGACATGACCATGGGTTACACTCTCTGTGGAACACCTAAGAGCTCATATATATAAAAAGGATCCAAAAATGTCAAAGATAACAATCAATCTCATAAAGATGAGAATGTGGAAAATCCATCCAAATAAATACATCAAATAGATATAAATCGAGAATAAAAAAATTTAGACCAATACTGTACCAGTTATAACTTGAGAACATGTAAGAGAGTAAACCCTTTCTCTTTGTTCACTCAAATAAGTACCTCCAACTCCATAATAAATGAAATTATATTGGATGGAAGTTTTAGAATATCAAAAAAATGGTCATAAATAATTGAGTATAAGGAACCTATATCAAATGTAATATATTCTATATAAAATGAAAAAAATATGGTATATCTCACTGTCGATAGCCAAGCATCGACCTATGGGGCCTATGGTTGGACCCCTAAGAACATTGAATTGTATCACCATAACATATAATCCTTTAGATCCAAATATCCTATAATATAATGGGGTGTAGAACCAACCTCTAATAACCTCTACTGATGGCCTCTCCATCCAAATATGTTATAGATCATCAAAGAAGCTGGGTAAGTATGTATTGTGAGACATACCTTGGAACACCGATAAAAGGTTTTTAGTATACTACTGGATTTCACTTATTTTTTATAAGGAGTTATATTTGGAGGATTACCTCCAATTCAGTTGTGATTATCATGAAACTTCCAATGCTTTCCCTACACACCTCTAAAATCATTGTAGGGTAGAAAAGAATAGAAATAGACTCCATGATTTCCGATAATATCTGTTTTTTGGAATCATCACCCTATAAAACCTATTAATATAGATGGTAAGCTTCATTTATTATGCCCAAAATTTGATATATATATATATATATATATATATATATTATTTATCCCACTAGGTATTTCTATGCACTTAGTGGATCATTCATCAACACCTCCAGAGAAAAACAACTAGCTCCCCAAAATGGTTGGTGTACTCAGAAACTGAACACTCTTCTTACTCAAAATAAAATATCACTAGATATTTTTCTATCATTATATACTCTATGAATATATTCTAAAAGAATAGTGTATTTAAATCCTTCAAATCAAAAACAACATGCTAATTTTTCTGAACAATAAAATCCCACCATCGCTTGTTTAGACCCTCAAAACCGAACATTAGGAACTTTACCTTGATAGCCTCAGGTGTATTTAATATGTTTAGGAGATAATTGATCTTATAAAACTATCCCTCTTCCTCTTAGGTATCATTCAATCCCTTAAATTATTGGGGTTTCTTGCAAAGGAACCCCATAATCAGTCCTTATCTCCCCCCACTCTTATTCGTGCCACAAAAACTAGGCTCTAAACTGACATTAAACTCTATTTAATGGCACAAATTCTTGTAGGACATCCTCTTGAATATTCTATTCCAAATGTGGTTTTCATTGAGGATAATCTCTCACTACCAAAACTAATAGATAATGTGTAGGAAATCATTGTGGGATGTTTATACACACTAAAAATGCATGGAAATGAATAGATAATAGAAAAAATATCAATTTAAAATTGTTATAAAAAATTATAAATTGAGAACAAGATAAAAAATCACAACATGGAAGACACATATCCCAACATACAATGGTAACTTCTGAATCATTATGATAATGTTGTCTTGAAACTCACTGCATCAAACCTCTCATGTCATGATAATGCTATCTTTTTTCTACCTAAGGTCCTCAAAAAAGGAATTTAAAAAAACTACATACGTTAGAAATCAAAATTAACCGACCTAGAATCCATTCTAAATAGTACTTGATCCAATTCTATATAAACCTGAAGTGTTTTATTGGTCATACGAGTAGATTACTAACACACAAGAATTAAAAAAATAACTAGATTGAATGACTTCAGCCAATATAAAATGAGACACATGGAATATATATATATATAGAATAACCATTTGTTAAATATCCCATAATAAAATAAGGGACAATGGTAGTCAAAAAACTCAAAAAATGGCAAGATAAAACTCAAATATGTATGTCCAATAACCCCAAAGGGCATTAAAACTATGAAAAAACTAATCCATGTGATGTGTACGCTTTGTCCCTCCTTCTAACAACAGACTACCTATACTGATTTGATATAAACCTCACCATATCATTTTGGAGACTTACCCTATACTTTTTTATAAGACAATATAATTTATATACACCATTTAAGGGGTGTGGAGGGTGGGAGAAAAAGAGGTTCAGTATGATCCCACCTAGGTGTTATATATCATGTCTCAAAATAATAATCCCAATATACTCAATTTACATAAACCAAGTCATAATAAATAGTTGAATAAATATATTAAAAAATAATGGAAAATAATTCTCCTTTTCCATAGTCCAATGATAATTCCAGGTAAAAAATTTTTAAAAATATTTTAAAAAAAACTATTTATATTTAGTAGAAATAATTATATCAAATTAAAAAACTGTATAAATCCAATGACTAATTGTAAAAAAATGGAAACAAAACTTATCTTTAGTCTATCTATGTCACTCATACATTAATTATAGTTAGAATTCACTAAAAGTACCTAAATCTCTTGAAATACTGTCCAGGTAAAATAGGTATACCCTAAGGAGTGATCCCTCTTATAATAAAAATCAATTCCTAGAACTAAATGCATCTCAATTTAAGAACAAGAAAAACAAACTATAATGTAGAAACCCCTACAATACCAAATGATTATCCCTTATACAACACCATAAAAATAATTAACCAAGGAACTCATATAATGAATATATAAAATCATTTTAATGGGATAACACATTTCATAGAACAATTTAGAACAACAATTTTATATTGAAAAGATTCATTGGAATCCTATTATGAAATACATTTCACAATAATAACAAAATTAACATTATTTTTTAAAAAACATTAGGGAAACAATATTTTCTCAAAATAATATTTCCACCGACAATTCAATCAATCCAATATCATTCCAGCTCATATGAAAATAATTTTAAAAACCAAGAGTAATTACTATTCATATAGTATATGCTAGAGAGGGAACCACCTATATCAAACTCAAGATACACACCAACCACAATGGGACATGAGCACCATTAGAAAAAATGAATTAAGATAAAAAATTGATGGACCCAACAATTATTATAACATATTAAAATTCATTTCAATTAAAAAGTCAGAAGTGATGTTAGATCAAAAAATACGTTGAGAAACCCATCAGCTTCACCACATCCAATATAAAGACCATTCCCTAAAAGATGATCACACAAAATATATATAAGGGACAAAATATTCGTCATCACATGATCACTAATATATGATCCAAATCCAAAACACCACTATCATTACAAAAGAAACAAAACTGTTGAGTTGGAAAATAATTCACGTAAAAAAGAGAAGAAACCAACCAAGCTGATGATCAAGGGATAAATGGGGGAACTCAAAATAGAATAAAACACCCAAATGTTCATTGGAGATACCTAGGGTTTTTATAGGGAAGAATAAACTAAATAAGAGGAGATATATGAATGCAATATGATAGAACCCACTAGGCCAAATATATTCTCATTGGGATTCATGGGTACATGGGGTGAGTCTCCAAGGATGAATATATGGTGAAAAAGGAATAACCAGAATTAATAGAACATAGACGATGAACTCAAATCATTATTGGAAGGCTCATCTTGAACCATTATCATGTCATGATCATGAATCATGGAATTATTTCCACAATAGTTCTAGGTTTTGAACAGCTTTTAGGGCATGAACATTCTTAACTGATATCACCCAGTCCAGATCCTTTAGAAAAACATTGGATTATCTATGACACCCTATAAACCCAAAAAACAAACTCTTATTCATTTAATGTTATTTCACCGTTAAATATGTTATTATAATGAACCTCTTATATACCTCGTCCTCACTACACAACCATGTAAATCTCGAAATAAAAATTATTTGTCAATGATTGGTTGTATCTATTTATATGAAATGCTTTCTAAACTACCCAACTACCCTTCTATAAAATCATTGTATTCTATAGGAATTATCAGCATCCAAATATATTTTCATTTATATTTTTAGATATTATATTTTCTCGTGTTATATTCTTATTATGGGATTTATCATGCTAACCAGTATGTTTTTTAGTTTCTGTAATATTTTATGAGATAATAATGTACTTATTCGTATCCATGATATCAATTTCTTTGTATTATTAAGTAGTTTCCACTTATAATCCATGATATTATATATTCAAATAGTGTAATTTACTACAAATGTTTTCCTCCAAAACAATATAAATTTTAAATAACCCTTGTAATCATCCCCAGTAATTTATCATATTGATGACCAAATTATATTTTTCTAAAAATATACCCTCTACCACATCAAAAGTAATTATGATTTCATGGGAGATACAATAATTTTTTGGATGTACTTAATGGAGTATTATAGGAATATCAATATTTTTGTGTCACACATCATCGTGGAGGGTAATTCCATAGATAATTTACTTACTAATACGGGTGTTCACCCTGGTCAATGTAACATGTATGTGAACACTCTATAAATGATTAAGAGTAGGTTGTTTTTTATATTTATAAAACATCCTCTTTTATTTTTATTAAATTTTGGGCCACAATTTTTTAATCTTGGGAAGAATATTATCATAATTATTGGAAGAAAGATTCTTTAATTGTAATTTAAAAATATGTGTTTTGTATTAGATCACTATTAATTGAAAATATTCCCTTCATTATGTTTTCATATCCCCTAAACACAAGTTATCAGGTTATTTAATTTATGAAAACACACATAAAGTTAAAATCAAAATTTTTAACCTTTAAGATTATCTTAGATTATATTGTCAAATATTTTTTAAAAGAAATATAGATCATTATGAAACTAAAATTCTAATTAACAAAATAATATAAAAAATAATCTCTGACCTATTTTGATCAACTATAATAAGTTCAAAATTAGAAATCTATTATGGTTGTTTTATACTGTGTTTTTATATTTTATAATATTATAGTTGTTAAATTTTTTTATTATATTATTCAAATGGATTTATGTTAGATGGTATTTACTAACTGGGTTTGCAATGGATTTCAAAAAAAACTTTTATTAGTTTTATATTTTGATCTTATGAATTATTCTAATAGAGTAAATATTCAATTTCATTATTATGAATAATTTAGAAGACCATTATTAACATTTTAAGAAATGATTTTTCATATCACAAGAATTGTTTTCTAAATAATTAGGAATTGTGGAATCGTAATGGGGAAAACTATCAACCACAAAATTTTATTGATATGAATTGAGGATTTGGTATAAATAATATGATATTAGATCAGTTTCCATTTCTTTATCAATATTTCATTTAATTTTTAAAAATATATGAATACACTAATAAAAATGATGAAGATGATGAAAATTTTAAAAAATTTATAGAAGATTACAAAAATATAGTATATGAGGAATGAACATAAATGATAAAACATTATTTTTTTGAGATTATATCATTTAAAAACATGGTATATATTTATTAATATATGGAATGATTATCTTCTTGTCTTTTTAAAAGAACTATATCAAGATTTTTAAATACTTATAGAAAATTATTATATAAAATCAAATTTAACTGATTAGTTTTGTTTTCCGTTTACTAAAATTAATGAATACACTTATGATTTTTTTTTTATACTGAACTATAGGTTAAAATTAGGGTAAATGATGTTGTACATCAACACAAAAATCAAATAAGGATGGTGAAAATTATCATATGACACAAAACATTTTATGGAACTTGCCTCTTATACAAAGAATTTGAATATTTTTTATGTTATAAAAAATTTTAATGAAAAAGATATGACATAGGGATGAATGAAATAAATAAAGTAATGAAATAATGTATCCCACTGATGGATTACTATAGAAATAATATAATAAGAACCATACTAGTTCAATAAAATAAATATATGATGTTAGATAGGGGATATCATATGATCATTTCTACATGTTTGGGTTGATGCATTAATCACATATTACACGACCTGTTTTTATTCAAATTTAAAATATTCCACCTTGGATATGTATGAAAAAATCATTTACATTAATGAATTTTCATATATATAGTATAAATATTTTTGGAAATAATAATGATATTTACCCTCAAACATTGATAATTGATTTAATATTTTTTTAAAAGTGGTTGTATCTATTTATTATTCTTCAATAATTGACTCATTTCAGTTTCATTTTTCACTTATGTGGACTACAAATGATTGTTCTCTTTATGAAATTATGCATTGTTAGAGTATAGAGGAAAAAATATATCATATTTTTTAAAAAAATTATATGATTGAAGGGAATGAAGTTCCATTAAGTTTTTTGTTTTTCTGGACATTAATTATTCATTATAATGAATCATAATTATTTAAATAACAATAAAAAATTTGATATTTTTGTTTTGAAAGGGAAACTGGAAAAAAAATTAGGAATCCAATGTTAATAACTAATTATAAGGAAAAACGTTTTTTCTTGGAAATGGTTACTTGAGTTCCTAAATGATAAGAAATATTAATCATTATACCCACAATAATTAATTTGGAATGTATATTATTTTATTACCCACACTAGCCAACAAATATATTAGGTCATGTTTAGATGTATCACATTTTAATATTTTTTTTGAAATGTTAATTTTCATTCTTCAAAATTTCATGAGAAAGACAAAGGATGGATTAAACATCTACCACGAATTAATGAATTGGGTTATTGGACATGCAATTCACCCCATGTTAATTTATAAACTAATTGAAACTTTATTTTTTATTTTTATGTTATTAATATTATAGAGAAGAAAATTTTTTAATGAACTATGATTTTTCAATGTAGTGGAGACTTTCTAGATTCATATAATTTTTGAAGTACCATATCTCAATTGGTTAATACCATAGATATAAAATTTATATCTTTTAAAGCCCATTTTTATCATAAATAATTACCTGGGTTGATTCCAATTAAAATTTAATATTTATTAAAACATAATGAAAGGGTGGTTTTGATTCACCTGTTTCACCTATAAAGGGATATTTTCTCTCAAAAATTGATTAAATATTTTTTGATGAAATTATAATAAGATGCAATAATCATTCATTGTGAATTTTAATTTTTTTCACTCCCTTATCTTAACATATTTGTTTCACCTTATCAAGAATGATTCAAAATAATGTTTTCTTAGTGTGACATTATTTTCATTGGATAAATCACAATGAACTGAATGTAATATATCTAATGTTAATAATTATCATAAACAGAAACAATTATTTTTAAGCCTCTATTAGTGTAGGTATTTTATATTAATAATTCAATAATTTCTATTTAATGTATTTGTACAGAGTAAAGACAACATATTATCATAAAATGAGAGATAAATATAAAAAATACAAGTAGATTGATCTCAAACTTCCTTCATCAATCAACTAAATATGGTGTATGGTTTATATATACTCCATGATTTGAGCCTAGAAGTGTGATATATAGTGTACCACACTGTGTTATTTAATTATGATGTAATGAAAGAATATATATTATAATTGAACTATTATATTTTGTAATATGTTTTATAAAATTTCATTTTAAATATTAGAGGGTTATTATGTAGAATTAATGTGGAATCTATATATAGGACACATCATTATCAACCTCCATGATTTAGAGAGAAGTTATATACAAAATATTTTCCTGGATTGATTATATAATATGTAAATAATCTAGATTTATATATTAAATATTAAATCTCCATTATGAATATTGATCTATTATTATATTATGAGATCATAGTTTACTGGAATATATTGTATCTCTTATGATCATAAAATTACCATTTGGTTAAAATGATACGGAATATAAGTGTCAAGAATTCCCTATGAATAGATATAAATTTAGTATCAAATGACATTATGTTAAAATGGTAGCATAACATTATGGGGTATTTTTTAGTGTGTCGATGGATTGTTATTCTAGTGCATCATATAGAAAATATCGATTTTTAAATAACTATTATCATAGAGTTTGTATAAAATTATAATTCAAGATTATTACTTTCATAGTCGAGATAATTTAATAAATGAATATGGGTTGATTAATTTTCATGGAATTGAATTTTTATAGATATTTAAATATTTAAGGTGGTTGAAATTAACCACTATCTTATTACCAAGGAGCATTATTGTTTTCAATCATAGAAAAATTAAGTGTATTATGTTTGTGACTCATTGGAACCTCATCTTTGTGTTGTTTTTAATGTAACATCTAGATATATACTTGAAGAATATGTTGATAAAATTGATATTCTTAATATCCCTATTTTTTTCAACAAAATATTGAAAATGATTAGGATAATACTTCTATTGTAATACTAAATGTTGTGTTGTATATTATAATTTTATGAAAGTAAAATTTTTATAGTTATTTATTTATTTATAATTATTTTTCTATATTTTTAGTATATTATTATCTGTTTATATGACTTCAATTTTTTTCATATATCATGTATAGTTATGAAGAAGAAATAAAATAGATAATTTTTTGAAAAATATCATAAAATATGAGAGATAGGGATGAGTCTAAAGATTACTAATATTAGTATAATTTATTAATTTTATAATAAATTTATTGAATATACAAAACAATTTAATAATCATATTATATAATTTTTTAGATATCATATTTTAGGAGAAACAATTATCACCATTATCGAGATACAAGGATGGTCATGAGTATTTTATCAAGGGGTGGAGTAATTGAAATATTAGCTGGGGTATCTGGTATACCCAATCATAGAAGGAAAATTCATTAGAAATCCCATAATCTATAGTTACTCAACTGGTTTCCATTCAACAAATGGTGTTTTACATGTCATCATTATTGTCTTATCCTCTTAATTCATTTTCACACCAACATCCAACTTCATATATGATAATTAAAAGACTTAGATATTTTATTCCCCTATCTAATTTTATATAAGTGAATCTTCCTCTCTTTTTTGTTTCATTAGTTTTTCGGCATGAATATTATTGTATTTATCTTATATTGTTTATTTTTTCATTATGTTAATATATATATTTTCTTTTTAAAATTGGATTTAAAAATTTACATAATGGTTGTATAGACATACATGAAATTTGGAAAAGACATACAAAAATTAATATTGAATAAAATTAGGACAATCAAATTACTTGTATTCTTGAAAAGAAATATTTTTTTGGGAACACAATCTAAATATAGTGACATCATTCACATTCAACCATTAAAATTGAAATATTTTGACATCCAAATTAAATATGATTCCATGTATGAAATGTGGTTACAAAAACATTTTTCCATTTATAAATGTATCATCATAATATTAGATTATTTATATTTTACTAAATTCATATATAATATATCTTTCAAGATAGTCGTGAGGTGAAAATACCTCTATAAATAAAGATATAATATATGTATTGTTCATACAATAATGGATTATATCTATGATTATGGAGTAAATGGGGACTGATTTATAGTCCTTCCTCATCGTTAATAATTTTTGGCCAAGTCAAAATAAATAACCTTTTGGTTATTGGACATCTTCTTCATTTAATGTGATTTTTACAATGTAAAAAATGATCTTTTTTATAATTTTATAAAAACCTATTTTTTTAGCTTAATAATTTTTCATTAACTTATCACTTTTTATAAAATAATTTTCATATAATAGTAATATCATATTATCATGAGTTAAATATATAGTAAAAATTTCCATCAACACTTTATAATGATGATATTTGATTGGAAAACATATTGAATAAGATCTTATAATTAAATAATTTCCAATTGGATACACCCACAATAATCTTCATATACCATTAAATATTAGTTATCCTTGAATGGTATAATTATGTTTTCATCAAATATGGTAGTGTTTTAGTCTAAACTAGAAATAATATGTTTATAATCAAAGATTTTGTATGGAGGAACACTATGATTTGTTTTATTAGGGATGTGGTAGTTCTCTTACATTTTACTTGGGTATCACTTTGTCTTGTTTTTATAATGCAATTTTAAGGATGGATTGAAATCCATAGAATGTTTCACTATATCAAAAGATCACAATTTAGAATCATAGTTTTCTTCCATGTGTTGAAAATATTTTATTATAATGAATCTTAATTTATATATTTCATTAATATTCAATATTTTATATATAATATTACTACATTCTTTTAGGTGTATTTTCAATGGACTAAACAAACACAGTTTTATAATACATTTACAAACTCTGATGTGTAATCCTATGTCGGAACATGAACTGATATGGATAACATTTGAGTTTCATTTTGATAGACATGTATGCACCTAAACACATTCATATAAATATATTTTTTAAATTTTTAAAATTATGTGTTTTAGGAAGTAATTAATATCAAAGGATGTGATTTATGATAGAAATTATTTTCCGTAATTTTTTTAAATGGATATATTAATGCTCTAATAGAAGATACCTAGTAGATAATTCTATAAATTTTTATGATACTTTAAAGTATATATATATAAATATGAATTTATTTTTCTATTATAGTATATAACACAATGTTTATAATGTGAGAAATATTTTAGAATATATTAGTGTAAAAGAATATCATATTCATGTAAGGAATTATCAAATTCATGAGTTATTTGGTCAGCAGCATGCTGGAATTGTTCATTTTAATTTGAGGGAAAATCCTTATATTAATGTATTAGACTTTAGAATTCAACAATTACATATCCATCAGTTTTATAATAGAGAGATAGTTAGTTTATATCATTATTAGGGACAACAATGTAGGCGAAGAATCATTACATAATATGAAATTCTTAAGGGTATAACATAAGATATTTTAGAAACATAGTCATTTATTTTTTATTTCCATTAAAATTATTATTTTGATAGTTCCTCTAAATCATGTATCACAACATGTATAATGTATAATAACAATAAATTAGGACTATGTTATTCCATAATTATATATTACATATCTTATAGTTATTCATGATAATGATGATTACAATGGTGTCTCTATTGATGATGATAATAATGATTATTTTTATGGTTACATCAATGTGGGTGATGAGGTCAGTAGTAAAGATAGAGGAAATTATGTCGAAGGAAATGAGGATGTTTTTTGAGCAGTTATTGGAATCATGGAATACTACAGTATGTTATTGGTTAATTTTTTAAATTAAAAAACAACATTTATATATTATTCTATTAAAATATATATTTATTTGATGAATTTTATTATTTTAGATTGTTAAAAATTTCTTTTCCATTTGTTTTGTTGGACTTTTTCCCTCGAAATACGGGGATGACCGCCTTGATGGGATGTTCAAACGTTCTGATTGGTTTCTAACAGGTTTGTTCGTTTAACCGGAAACATCTAATGATTCCACATCCATTCGGACCTACTTTCCAAAGGTAGGTGCTCATTAGTTTGTGGACTGATGAGGCTTAGGAATTTGAATTGGTCGAGAGGATGGGAGTTCGGGCTCATCACACCTTTTTGAGGGGAATTATTGTCTACTTCGGGACTACATTTATAGATTTAAGTTATGTTCATGAATCCTTATTACATTACCAAGTATAAAATGAGCTTTCCTTCAGATCTAACAATCAATGATTAAATATGTAGGAAATTTAGAGAATCTTTTGTATGTATTCGAGGTTCTTCATCGATAGAGAATCATCTGTATTTGTTAGAGATTCTTGGTCAATGGTACCATTCGACACATTTATACAGAAGTCTCTTGGTCATTATGATGACCATGCTGGTTTTAAATCCACTTAGTGGGGCACTTGAAGTTTATTTTCATTCAGAAGGACATGGATTATTTTAGAGTTAGGATCGAACCCGTAGACGGGCTACCTACGTATCCTTTTTTTAGAAAAGGAATCAGAACCCACGTAGTTCGAGTAAGGGAGTTTGATGTTTATTATTGATGGCTCAAAAAAGGATGTCACAGTTACTTTTACCATCTAAGCTCACGTGAGTCATTCTCGGTGTGTGAAACAAGAGGTATTGGAAAAAATTAGACAATTTTGACATGAATGATGCAATCATAAGAAATAATGCGGGGCTTATGTATGTATGACAGCCCATATAAATGAAGGTTAGGATTTACTTTAAGGAAGACATCCAGGAACAGGGTCCATAAAGGTATATGTGCTTCATGGAGATTTTTAATACTCTAACATGGGTCTTACTCGTGAAAAGGAGGCCCAAATTGGGAGAAGACTTATGATTGGGTTTTACTCCTGAAAAGGAATCCCAGATCAATGGTAAATTAGGACTGGTTAAAAGAAATTAAGACTAGGGCTTACTCCTAAGGAGGATGCCCAGATTGGAGACTGGGGCTTACTCCTGAAAAGGAGGCCCATGTTAAGGATTATGACTGGGGATTACTCCTGAAAAGGAGGACCATGTTAAGGGAATTAATGTTTGGGGCTTACTCATGAGGAGGATTCCCAAATTAGGGGACTGGGGCTGATTCCTGAAGAGGATTCCCATATTTGAGACTGGGGCTTACTCCTGAAAAGGAGGCCCAGGTTAAGGATTAAGTTTTGTGGATTACTCTTGAGGAGGATGCCCAAATTAGGAGACCAGGGCTTAATCCTAAGGAGGATGCCCAATTTTGGGAATTTTAAGAATTGGGTCTTACTCCTAAGGAAGATGCCCAAGCCTGAGACTGGGGCTTACTCCTGAAAAGGAATCCCAGGTTAGGGGATATGGGGCATACTCCTAATAGGATGCCCAAAAATTTAGGGACTTGGGTCTTACTCCTAAAGAGGATGCCCATATTAGATGACTTATGACTGGGGATTAATCCTGAAAAAGAGACCCAGGTTAATGATTCTCTCATCTTAAAGGATGAGGTTGAATGAATTAAATCTCAATCTTTAGTGACATAAAGATGTGTAAATCACTAGGTATTGAGAGATATTCCACAAAATTCCTTTCAGATAAGGAAGTCGAATCAAGAAATCATGCCATAAAATGTCTTTGAAGACTGTCTTGAAGACTGAATCTTGAATAGGAAAGGTGTAATGGCTTACGAGGGGTGAAATGGGAAAGAAAGGCACCAAAAAAGGCAGGGGCGCACAAGTCCTGGAAGGCGCGTAGGTACTGCGTGGGCACACAGGTTTTGGTCGTGCAGGTATATGCCTGCGCGACACATGATGTACTTGCGCGACGGTTAACCAACATGGTAATACTTGAGAGACTCTTCATTAAAGCCTTTAGAATCCTCTTGTGGTTCCTCCAGAAGTGGGGCGCACAAGATCTATTGAAGGAGTAAGGTGGGGCGCAAATGTGGTCCTTTTCCCTTAAGGGATGGCCACCTAGGCGCGCAAGTGTTGATGAGTTTCAACACTTAGGCCTTCCACCTCCTCTTTAAATCATCTGTTCTAGGTAAGAAATTACCTTAAAAGTGTTTCGGATTCTTTGAGAAGAGACTAGGGTGCCGGGAGCTCAAATCTGAGTTTCTGGAAAAAAATCCTTCTGAAATGGGGGGGGGGCCACAGGGTCTATTTATATGCATGATAAGACCCCAGGAAGTTACCACTTAGGTCGCGCAAGTCACTTGTGCGACCATAAGGCGTCGCGCAAATGTACTAGCGTGACAGGGATAGAACTTGTGCGGCATATGTGCTTTTGATCCCTTGTTCATAGCTTTGTCAATTTTTGATATTTTCATCAAAGGATGAATTAATTTGTGCTAAGTCATTTCCCTTTATATTTCTTTGGACTTTGTGAAGAAAAATGAGCGTCAACAAAAGTTCCCCCTCATATTTGGATCCAAAATAAATGAGGATTTGACTCTGAGGAAATCGAAGAAAACCAAAGGAAAGGTGGCGCGCAAGTTTTGGTGGAACAGAGGGCGGTGCGCAAGTGCGTATCACGCAGGGATACATCTCTTGATCGCACAGGGTACGGCGCACAGGGTCCCGACCGTGTCTATAAATAGAGGGCCTCACTTCCGTACAAGCATCCGGATGTCTGGACTTCATACCTTCGAGCTCTCACCGCGCAGGTCACCTTATCCGCGCAGGTTACTCTGTTTTCCGGTGTTTTCCTTGATGTCACACTACTGTAAAGGTATTTTTACTTGCGCGGTTTATACTTTCTCTTCAAAAACTAGCGCGGAACATGAACACTTGTGCGTCATGTTTATACTTTCGCGCCATAATGCCTTAGCCATTTTTTCGAGTTCATTCAAAAATTTTATGAAAAATAAACCCATCTAATAGTTTAATTTATTCATCTTTTGTGAAGATTCAATGGCTCCTAAGGGAATTAAAACGTCTGATGAACTGGATAGAAAGCGGATTGATGACATGATGAACATCATTGTCCATGATTACTATGATATCTGCGATAGCACTCTCCCATATTTGGCTAAGTACTTGAAGAAATATCATCTTAATTTCCCACAGAGCATCTACCTGCCTATATATGGTCATGGTAATTTGTAAGGAGTCAATGTTCCAGATGCAAAGAACTATACACCTGAAATGCAGCTGCACTGCTACTCCTTCATTTCGGTTATGTTGTGCATTAAGAGCAACAACAATGGTGTGAACTTTCAAATTCTTCCTCCATGTCATTTCCTTGCAGATATAAAAATGGAAAACACATGGGATGAAATGTTTTCCACTACCGGTTGGTGGAGAGAAGACAAACATGGTATTAGATCAATATCTGAAAAGAGTACTCTCTCCAAATGGCTTTTTTACTTCCAATTCTCTATTCTCAAATCCATTTATCCATATTCCAAGTCTCTTGGACAGAAACAGAGTCACTGTTTGATTAACAGAAAATTTTCTCAAACCTCACGCAAGAACATCCTTTTACAATTGTTCTAGGAAGATCTGGTATCACTGCATCTCTTATTGTATCTATTTGAATGAATGAATTCCAAGTGATTTCTGATGAAGCTCGGGGTGCCGTAAATCAAAATATTTATGTTTAAATTGTCTTGTAATTCTTGAAAAAAAGAGACTCCAGTCTGCGGATGTCCTTCTTACTCTTGTGCATCAATGAAAAACACTTTCACCTTCACTTATTTGTACCTGCATTCTCTTTTTCTATATGCTTTAGATTTTACCTAATCCAATGGGCCTAGTAAGCATAGTTTGATTTTTACTAGGATTAATGTAAATAACCCTCCAAACTTCGAACCTTTTAATTGCACAATGTTACCTAAATCATACAAATATGTATGTTTAGTGAGCTGGGAACTTGAATTTTATTCAGAGTTCCCCTGTCTATTATGGGTAGTTTAAATTCATGCACAGCGGACATACAAAGGCTAATGTTTATGGTCAAAATAGATTTGACCGAAATGGATTACAATTGAATCAATTCCTTGAAAATTCATCTGAAAACATATTACCATACTCAAGTATGAGGGAAAATATGTATGCTATGATTTAAGAATTTTTGAATCTGAGGAATGATATGAAAAAGAGCTAAAAGGAATTAGAAGAAGTAGTTTCCAATAATGAAGTTACAATTATTTAACAAACCCGTTAGGGGGTTGAATTATTCAGGTCCACCTAAGGGCATTGGCAGCATAGTTAAATAAAATAGTATCTTTTGGCTAACACGTATGTTATTTAGACTGTTTATGCAAGGCCACCTATTGGCACATGCTGCATAGTCAGGAAAAAGAACTCTCAGAAATTTACTTTCCCAGTGCTAAAAGCTAGTGAAAGTTTATGGAGATTCAAATCTTCCAAAGTATAGAGTTTGCTGTATGGAAAGAGGTACATGAATATGGAGAAAATACTTCCAAAATAAATTATCGAAGAACTGGATGAATATCACTCCTACGAAGGTCTGACCCAAACGTAGGGAAGGAGAATATAAACCATACACTTGAATACTTTCAGATCATGAAAAAGGATATGGGAGAAATATGTTAAGGATGGATATTTTTGCGGATCCCTACATACTTTCATTTAATACAAATAAGGAAAAAAGAGTAATTCTTCCAAAGAATGATTTTACCACTATCCAAAAAACTCGTTAGGGGGTTGAATTATGCAGGGCCACCTAAGGGCATTGGCTGCATAGTCAAATAATAGTATCTTTTGGCTAACAAGTCTGTTTTGTAGACTGTTTATGAAAGGCCGCCTATGGGCACATGCTGCATAGTCAGACAAAATAACTCTCAGAAGTTTGACATTTTTGTGACTAGAAGTCATGAAAAGGGTTATGAGGATCTGAAAATATTTAAGGTTAGGATTATAACACATAAAGATGGGTATTTTTCAATGTGTACAGAGATACATAGATCAATGTTAACCATAATCATGTTGTGGCTGGGTCCTGAATTGAAATGTTGGACTTCACTACATATCCCATAAGGATGATAATCAATCCATACGTTGTTCTTAAACTACATTTTAATGTCGTTTGGGACAAAAGGATTAGAGATCTTAGTTTATTGTCATAGATCTTGGACCATTGTAAGAAATACACACTGTGTGTTTTCATGGGGACTTTTCAGCCAAGGGACTGAAAGTGGAATTTGGGGATAGGCCCAAAGACTTGGGACTGGATTCGAGGGACACTCAAACGTTCCTACTTATCCCATGAGAATGGGAATCAATCCCACGTAGTTATAGAACTACCCTTTGTACAAATTTGGTTCGTATATGTGAAGGGTGAAAGGGGACTTTAGTGCAATGATGGTTTAACCCAAGATAAAAGGATTGGGAGTTTCCATGTATGTATGTAGTCTTTGAAATGAATCATGATTGAAAAAAATCAATGAAAATAATGGTTCCCTATCAGGTGAGGGTATCAAATAAATTTGTAGTTTATTGTCATACTGGACAAAAGTGTTTTATAGTTTAAGGTCGTATAACAAGGACGAAAGTGAACCAATGTAAAGATATTGATTCTATGGGCGGTTTCACGAATTATCGTCGTATGAGATAGAGATGAACCTACTTGAAGAGATTGATTTTTGGCTTGAACCTTGGAAGGTTGCCTACATACCCAGCCTAGAAGGCAACGATCAATGTCCGTGTAGTTCAATTAAATAATTAATTAATGATCAAGTTGTTCTTGGGGACAATGACCTAAAAAATTGATGTTAAGACTTACACAAGGTTAGCGGCCCAGAGAGATTGTTATGGTTGAGGTTTGGTCTAAGTTCACGTGAGTCATACTCAGTGTGAGAAACAAGAGGTAACAACAACCTTAACGATGCACAGATTAATGTCATGTAGGACATATAAAGGGACTATGTAGTTTAAAGTCTTGCAGTTAGGACTATTGGTGGTGCACAGTTTAGTGTCATGTAGTAGGGAGAAAATACTGCTTAATGTCATGTAGGACGTATCACAAACATTCTGTATAGTTTAGCATCATGTAGTTAGGACGATGGGGACAATAGAGTTTAACGTCATGGTGGAAAAAAGGGGAGGACTGTTCAGTTTAATGTCATGCAGTGAGGACAAAAGAGTGCAGCATTTTAACGTCATGTTGGACGCATTGGGGATTTTTCCACAGTTTAACGTCATGTTGGACGAAAAAGAGACGATACAGTTTAGCGTCATGTTGGACGAAAGTGCGAATAGTTTAAGGTCATATGCATGGACCGTGGATGGTGTAGTTTAATGTCATGCTGGACGGTGTTGTAGTTTAAGGTCATAAAGGACCTTTGATGATTATGTAGTTTAACGTCTTTCTGGACGTAAGGGACTTTTATACAGTTTAGCATCATGTAGTTAGTACGTCATAGTTTAACGTCTTACTAGACGTAAGGGACTTTTATATACTTTAGCGTCATGTAGTTAGGACGTCAAAGTTTAACGTCTTGGTGGAAGTAAGGGACGTGCAAATAGTTTAGGGTCATTTGCATGGACCGTTGATGATGCATTTTAAGGTCATACAGGACCTAGTTGTAGTTTAAGGTCATACTGGACCATTTGGGGAACTTTTTCACAGTTTAACGTCATGTGGGATGAAAGTACAAATAGTTTAAGGTCATATGTATGGACCGTTGCTGTATAGTTTAACGTCATATACCAAGGACGAACGGTTGCTGCACAGTTTAGTGTCATGTTGCAGGGACAAAATACGGACTTTTCAGTTTATACAAAATTCTTCTTCACAAATCTGGCATTGGTTGGAGTAGTGATGAGTTCCCCATCCATTGATATTAATGAATAAGATCCATTGGAGTAGACCCTATGTATTGAATAAGTTCCTTCCCATTTTGGCTCAAGCATGGGAGGTTCATTCCTGGTATCATTGGAGTTATGAGAGCTAATACCAATTCTCCCTGAGTGAATGAATGAAGACGATCTTTTTTGTTAAAAGCTCGTGGTATTCAATTCTGATAGACTTCCATGTGGTGAAAAGTGCACAATCTTTTCTCATCTAACCATTCCAATTCATTCAATCGCTTCTGAGATTGTTCATCTGCAGATGATTGATCACAAATGGAAACTCTGAGCGAGGGTAGTTTAACTTCAATGGGAAAGACGTATTCTGTTCCATATACTAATGAATATGGA
Source organism: Viscum album (assembly GCA_963277665.1). Taxonomy (NCBI): domain Eukaryota; kingdom Viridiplantae; phylum Streptophyta; class Magnoliopsida; order Santalales; family Viscaceae; genus Viscum; species Viscum album. Next base: position 281,954,786 of record OY728127.1, read on the forward strand.
GTTGACCGAGTTGCAGTGCGGGTGGTAGTCCGATAAGCCCATAAAGCATGAAATAGTTTATCCGGGCATGACCTCTTAACTTTATCCACCATCTTTTGCAGTATATTTGAAAGAGTCTTGTTAAAGGCTTCTATCTATCCGTTGGCCACTCCATGATACCGAGATGAATGGTTGGATTTGATGTTGTATTCTTGATACAACTTCTTCATCTCAGAAGAACAGAAATTGGTGCCATTGTCCGTCAATATGGTATGAGGGACACCAAATCGGGTAATGATGTTAGACATGATGAAGCTAACAATGCATTTAGAATTGAATTTCTTGAGAGGTATTGCCTCTACCCATTTGGAAAAGAAGTCAGTATTAGTAAGAATATTATTAAACTGCTTAGTCGTAGCCGAAGGGTAAGGTCCCACCACATCCATTCCCCATGGAGAAAATGGCCATGAGTATTTAGCTGTATGAAGCAACTCTGGAGGCTGATGAATGAAGATGGCATGTACATGGCATGAATGACACTTCTTTGTGAAATCGACACAATCTCGTATCATTGAAGGCCAAAAGTATCCAAGACTTCGATCCTGATCAGACAGTCTATGTCCAGACTGGTGGGCACCACAGACTTCTGCATGCACTTCTTTTATGATAGCCATAGTCTCTTCACCATTAATGCATCTGAAGATAACTCCATAAAAACCACGTTTGTAGGTAATTTTCTCTAGGTGACCTGGGCTATCATAAAGAGTAAAATTAACCACATGTCGCCAGATTTGTTCTTTCTCAGCTCTATCAGGTGGAAGTGTTCCATTTTGAAGGTATTCCCTGATAGGTGACATCCATCCTGTAGTATGACCATACGGTTGAAGGATGGGACAAATTTCATTAATTTCCTCTGTCCTAATTCGAACATAAGGTGAAATTGCATGACGTTGGGCAATACTGATGGTTGTCTCGTCCCTATTTGGATCTTCTAGAGTTGTGGCTATATTATCCAATGCGTCAGCTTGATCATTTTGTGATCTTGGGACATAAGAAAATTTCGATTCCAAAGGGAATTCCACCATTAACTCTCTGACGTAATCATACAAAGGTATTAGTTATTTTTTTCTGATGGAATAATCCCCATTGACTTGTTTGATTACCAGGTCCGAACCACCTTTCACCTTTAAGTGATTGACTTGTGCTTGAAGTGCTAATTCCAAACATACGACGAGGGCTTGGTATTCTGCTTCATTATTGGCACCACCTTCCCAAAATTTGAAGGAATAAGGTAACACTGCCTTTTCTGGAGAAATGAGCACAATTCCTAAGCCAACTTTGTTGAATTTAGGATTTTCCATTTTCCTCCATGTTGGACTTTTGGAAGCACTATCAAAATACATTTCCCATGCCTGACAACTTTCTTGAATGGAGAAGACTTCCTCATCAGGGATTTCAATATCTGAAGATGTGTCTTCCACTAAAGGGTGTTTAGCTAGGAAATCAGTTAGAGCTTGGCCCTTTATCGCCTTTTGAGACACATACTGAATGTCGAATTGCTGCAAAATAACTGTGCACCTTTCCAGACGTCCTGTAAGCATTGGACGACTTATGATAAATTTGAGCAGGTTATTGCGAGATACCAATTGAACCTCGTGATGTTGCAGGGAGTGTCTCAACTTCTGAACTGCAAAGATTAATGCCAGGCAGCACTTCTCAATACCTGAATACCAGTTTTCTGCTTCAAGCATGGTTCGACTGAGATAGTAGAGGCTGTTTTCATTCCCAGCATCATTCTTTTGAGCAAGAAAGGCACGTAATGATCGCTCTAGAGCTGTCACATAGAGGATAAGTGGTCTTCCTTCAACAAGTGGAATGAGTACCGGTAGACTCAATAGGTATTTCTTGAGAATATAGAATGCTTATTGAAATTCTTCAGTCCACTGGTAAGTGACTCCCTTCTCCATCAATTTGGTGAAGGGTAAAATTTTACCTGCTAAATTGGCGATGAAACGCCGAATATTGGCTAAGTGTCCTTGAATTCCTCTTAATTATTTCAAATTTTGATGAGGTTACATACCAAGGATTGACTTGGTCTTCTTAGGATCGACTTCAATACCACAATGGCGTACAACAAAGCCGAGAAATTTTCCTGAGGTTACCCCCAAAAGAACATTTTAAGGGGTTCATCTTCAAATTATGTTGTCGAAGCTTGTAGAATATGACTTCCAAATCATCCAAGTGATTAGAACATTGATTGGATTTAACAACTATATCTTCTAAATAGAATTCAACAAACATCTCTAAGAATGGTTTGAAGATACGATGAATGGAACGCTGATAAGTTGCACCTACATTTTTAAGCCAAAGGGCATTACCCGGTAGCAAAACACACCCTGAGGGGCTCTGAAGGCTGTAGATTCCTCGTCTTCTGGGGCCTTTCAGATCTGATTATATCCAGAATATCCATCCATGAAGGAAAGTGATTAATATCCAGCTGTTGCATCAATTAGAAGTTCTGTAATCGGAAATAGGAAATCATCCAAAGGACAATGTCGATTAAGAACTCTGAAATCGATGAAAACTCTAATTTTTCCATTCTTTTTCTTTACAGGGACAATATTAGCCAACCATTTGGGATATTGAACTTCTCTGATGATGTTATCTTTGATAAGATTATTCACTTCAGCTTCAATTTTGGAAGCATAAGTTGGGTGTGTTCTTCTCGCAGCTTGCTTAAATCCTCGATGTTCTTTTGGTAAACCCAAATTATGAGTAGAAACATCAGGATCAAGCCTGGAATTTCTGTATAGTTCCAGGAAAATATATCTTTATTTTTCTTTAGAAAATAAATATAAATCTCTTGCTCTTCATGAGTCATGGCTGAACTGATTAAAGTGGGGCGTGGATCTCCTTTTGTACCCAGATTTATTTCTCTGAGTTCATCCACAGTGGTAGAGATACCCTCTTCAAATGCTGGAGGAGCATCTCTGAGATCTTATTCTTCTTCTTCATCATGTGTTATTTCTTTCATTTCTAATTGCATAGTATATGATAAAGTAGAATTCTCATGATCTGAAGAGATGTCAAATTTTGCACATTTTGAAGAAGAAGCTTCCATTTCCAACCCGATTGATGATGAAGGGTCTTCTTTGGGTAATAAAGAGGAGATGATGGATTGAGAATCGACATCATTGTTCACCTCTGATGTTGCTATAACTTCTTCTAGCCTAATTGGCGAATCATAGACTTGTTGGATTTCATAAGATGAAATGAAGACGTCACCATTTGTTATTTCATCACTGCATGGTAGATTACCAATTTTTCCTATGTTCCCTGGCTCGATTTCTATAATTGACATTATGGATCGTTCCATAAGAGTATTTTTATTTGGGTATATTTTGTCAATTTGACTGATAGGCAACACATAATCTGTACTCACATGTGTAAATGGATTTACTGGAATTTTTTCCAAACCATATGGAGCATTAACTTTGGTAATCTCCTTTGTTATGGATTTCTCCCTTTACTTCATGTGATAGAATTCTGCCGCAATGTATTGAGACTCACATGTCTAGAACGAGGCCTTATCACCATACAAAGTCCCAACATGACCATCGAAACAATATTTGAGACATTTATGGTATGAAGAAGGGATAGCTGCACGTTGATGTAACCAGGGTCTTCCAAGAAAAATGTTAAAGGCTGGGTCTTGATCAACAACCATGAAATATGAATTGGATACAAGATCTCCAAACTGAGTACTGAGTGTAACTTCACCCAGTGGTTCTTGTTCATTTTTATCATATCCCTATAGCATCATGGTGGAGGGAGATAAATCAGATTCCGTGAGGCCCAATCGACAAAGTGTACGAATGGCCTTGAGGTTGACTCCTGAACCATTGTCAATGAAAACTCTTCGAACATCCACGCCATTGACTTTTCCAGACAAGTACAATGGTCTAATATGTCCATGAACAACATCATCTTCATCTTAATCAGTAAAGGATATTATTGCATGGAATTCTGTAGGATTATTATCTATGTGATAGACATCAGCTGCATCAATTTCAGTTTCAAACTCCTGAGGACTTGACAAAGCCTTGATGAGTGCTTCCCGAAGATCTTTTGACATATTCAATGCATCCAGAATTGATAACTTGGCTGGTACTTGGTCCATGTGTTTCAATATATCATACTTTTGATCCAGAGGTCTGTGTTTCCCAATAGAAGTATGTGGTTTAGCAGGTACCTTGGAAGCAAATACTTTGGAAGTTTATGCATCTTGTATAGGAGTTGGAAATATTCTTGGTTTTGGAAGATTAGACCGATTATATCCATTTACTTTCTGAGAGGAAGAAGATAGACCCTTCAACTAGTCTTCCAAAATAACTGTTCCAGGACAGAATTTTCTATTGGTAGAAGAACTTGCTTGTTCTTGCTGAGCTCGTTGAAGGACTCTACAACGAGTTTCTTCTATGTACACAGTTCTAGCAGGGGTAGAATAAGAATAGTGGCTTCTGAAAGATCCACATCTTCCCCTATATCCTGAGCCCCTGGAGATTCCTCTGATTCCTCTATTTGATATAGGGAATTCAGGCTCATCAAAATTGAAACTGCGACTGGCATATGGATCTGTTAATTGAATCATATTAACAGAATCGAAGATTAACTCTTCGTCTGATGAAGACTCTGCCAGATTAGCCTGTTTAGGCTGTGCCGTTTGGTGGGGCGGTGCCCGTGGCATTGATGTAGAAGGCATGAAGTCCGCCAAAGTCAAATAAAACTTAGGCTTTGACACATACTCATATTATTATGATTCTTTTTCTCTCTTTGAATCATGTCGTTTATTTGAGGACTTTCCCTTTGATGAAGAGAGTTTTGCGGCAACATTCATGGCAGAAGACACAATTGGTTTCCTTAATTGTGTTCTCAAAATAGCATGAGTTCTATTGATTGTCTTTCTGACCATCCAATCATCATACTTTTGTGTATTTTTGCTTTTGACTTCCTGCCATTCATCTTCCTCCTCTGGAACTATAGCAGTGACACATGCTACCTGGGCTGAGGAGCCTTTCAATGTGACCTGTCCCGAGTCGACCATCTTTTGCAGGAGGTCTTTGAAGACAAAACACTCCTGGATGGGATGCCCCAATATTTGATGAAAAGGGAAATAATTAAGACGGTCTTCATCTCTTTTATTGTTTGGCCTTTTGGGTATTGGCAATTGAACCAAATTGTTTTCCAGAGATGAAATGAAATAACCAGGAACTTGTTCATTTAGGAAAGAATATTTTTTGCTCTTCATATCCTCAAATTGTTTTCGTCTTTGATCTTTTTGATCATCTGGACGAAAAGGCCTTTGTTTTTGGCACTCAGAAGGTGGCGCCCTTCGAGAAGATGAAGGTTTTGAGGTAGAAATAGGTATAGGTGCTTGTTTAAGCAAAACAATAGTAGTTTCTGCTTTAGCCATTATCCTTCCTGGAGCTGATGGAATTACATGAGATTTATCCTTAGCCTGTATAAGGGAATCTTCAATCTACTGAGCGATTGAAGTAAGGTCTCAAAATCATCCTATGTATTTCATAGGGATTAACGGCGTGCATAATTCTTCACACAGATTTGCCACACAGATTGGCAACAACTCTTCTTTAGGGAGTTCTAAACTCAAGGAATATGTTAATCCCTTCCATCGAGCAATGAAATCAGAGACCCTTTCATTCTCCCTTTGCTTACAGTTTGTAAGATCGAAAACTGTTGTCTTTAGAATAGTTGAGCTAAACTGAAGGATGAATTTTTGGAGAAGATCCTCCCATCCGGTAATTGACCGGGATTGCAAGATTGTATACCAAAAAAAACCTAGTCCTTGCACGGTTCGCACGAAGCATATGAGTTTCACTGCTTCTTGCTACTCCGGATTTCCCATCATAGGATCTCAACAAGACACGTAATGCGTCAAATGTTATTCAGGATCACCTGATCTAATGAAAATAGGGAATACAGGGTTCCCAAAACTGGATGGAGGAGAAATTGAATCTACCCATTCAGGGTAAACATTCTTTTCTGGTTGAAATTGCGCACGCTTCCCTTCCATAGATTCTAAACGAGCTGTTAATGACTCAATGGTAGTTATTAACTTTTGAGAAACATCCGGTTGAACTTGGACTTGGGTAGGTGCAATGACTGGAGCTTGGATAGATGTGGCGATTGGAGCTGCAACTGATGGTAGCACTGCCAACTGTTGTTGCACTTGACCCATAGGATTAGACCTGTGAGGGTTTATTGATAGAGGAGGATATTATTGATCCATCACAGTAGTTGCAACAAATTTCTTTGGCTGACTGACTCCAACATGCTTAAGAAGAAGACTACTCTGAAGTATTTATGCATTCAACCTTCTTAATTCTGTCATTTCTTCCTCCTGTTGTGCAAACCTCTTCTCTAGTGAGAGCGATTGACCTTCTCCAAAGGAAGGATATGTAACCTGGTTCTTTCCCTTCCCTTTTATGGATCCTTTTCGGATATGGGGAAGTGGGTTACTCGAAGGATTACGTAAGTTCTGAGTAATCCTTTCACTTCTTGTACGCACACCTTCTTCATTTGTGTCGGTGCGTACATCTTCTTGAGTAGGAACCTCTTCATATGAGTCCCCTGAGTGAGCCTCATCTGGTGGATCAGCAACAACAGCATTGATGACATTGATTGATGCATAACACATCACATCCCTTATATCATCATTTCTATGATATTGTCTTCTTCCATGTCATTGATGAGACATTGCCTTTTTTTTATTCAATCCCTCAGGAACTTCTTGATGAACAGTAATTTGGAGGGAATCTCCTGATAATTTGGCTCTTCGTTCCTCTGGAGGTTTCTTCCCCAATTGAGAAAAGACCAACTTTCTCTAAGGAGGGTATTGATGATTTGAAAAAGTCCCTAGTCCAATGGACTGGGGTTGTTCCTGCTGTTCTCACTCAACTCCCCAAATCCTATTTGTTGATTCCGAGGGTTGGTTTAAAAGAGTCCCCAGTCTGGCGAGCTGGGGTGGTTCTTGACATGCTATGTCTGAGACTTTCTTGAAAGTCCTCCTGATCTTGCGAACCATAGTCCGGAAATTAGCTGGATGCATTAATCTGTATCCAGTTTTATTACCCAATTCAAAAGACAGTTGGATGATTTTCGACACTTCTGTCATTTGGTGACGTGCTTGTTCCAAATGAGAGGCTTGTTCAATAATATCGTTTTCTTCATGCAAGAGTAATTCAACAACTTGTTCTCTATATTCTTGATTTTGAGAGGAACTAGTTGAAGCATGTTCTTGGGAAATCTTTTGATTACAAACAAATCCCATTGACTGTGGCCGACCAAGGGAAATAACATTGCATGAGACCATTTTTGGCGGGCTTTGCTGACTGGAGAGAACTGTGAAATGCAGTGCTCCATGAATACACCATCCTCTAACAAGAATACCAGATGGGGCATTGGCAATTAACTGATGCAATCTTCTTAGTGCTCCAAATCATGAACGTTGAAAGGCTCTCTGCTACTTTCCAGCCTTCAGATATCTAAAGACTGATAGAGATGCCAAATCAATCTGACTTTGTAACCCTTCTATTATCTTAAGATGATTTTCATATTCATCATAAGATAATACTTTCTTTTTTCAAATGACAAATAGTTTTCCATATGTTGAGATGAATATCATGAATTTCATCTTCCGTCATCATTTCTGGAATATTATACTGATAGTTAGCAATAGGCCAAAACATGACGGGCAGTTCACCTTTCTCCAGTTGTTTTCTGATATTCAGCATTTCCTCTTTATCATTTGATGAATATTCTTCTACCTGATTTGACCAGAGTTGGTGTTTCCTTGTTTCTTCATTGGATTCAACAGGATTGGTAGAGAAACCATTGATCAAACTAGAAGATGCACGACTTAGGGGTGGTTTGGAGAATGACCTACACCCTGGGCTATCTTCTGATAGAGAAAGTATTTCACCTGCTAGTGATGAAGCTTCAAACATGACTGGTTTCGCATTTAGAACTGCCTCATGATAAGAGGTCTTTCTCGGCACTACATTGTACACTGAAGCATTTTCTGGGAAATGTGCATCACTACTGTGGAGAGGACTTTCGCAGTGAAATTCATCATCATGGGGAGGACCACCATAATGGGTTATAGAAAAAGATGAGATCTCTTGCTCCTTGGACTTCTGACCACACAGATGTTTCATGTGGCTCTCATCTGAAGATGAAACTTTGAGATCGACCGAATTTTCATGAAGCAAGACTTCATGTGGAAGTGTATGTTGAAGACCTTCAGAATTAATGTTCCCATTATTGGGAACTGAGGGAGTAGAATCTTGAATTCCAACAGATAATTGTATGAGAGCTTCAAGAACTCCATCATCGAGCAAGGCCTTGTTATAGATTGGCTCTTGATCTCCTGACTTTGCTGGGCGGGTCTTTTTCTTAGACGCCTTCTTACTCGCCTTAGAAACCACTTGTTGACGAAAGTGGCTGCTCTGAGCAGGTTTATGTGCCTAATCAGGAAAGATGGTCAGGTTAGGCTGACGATATCCTCTCAAATCAGGTGTATATGCCTGACTTGGTCATCCGTATGATATGGGGGAGTATTCCCCATAACCCTCTTGGACTGGAACAGATGTGTGTGTCTGTTATGGAGTGAATTTTTTATGTATCACTCCACTGGTAGGGATAGATTTATGTGTCTTTCCCTGAGATGCCGCTGAAGTTGTTATAATATCCTGGCAGGCATCCAGAATATGAGTATGGATTTTCTTCTGCTCTTTCATCATTGATAGAATATTCTTGGTGACTTCAGTTGCCGGAATGGGAATTTACATCCATTCCGGGCTTGGAGTAGGTGTATGTGCCTGCTCCTTTCATCATTTTCCTGTTAGTGAATCCTGATAGTACTCAAGTGTGGGGGCAGAGAGTTGAGTTTGCCTCCTATTTGTTGTCGGGGCGTTCCGACTAACTTCTCTGAATGCTACCAAGCTAGACTGTTGGTAGGATTGATTAATACTAGCAGGTGTATGTGCCTCCTGATTGCACTTCACCAAAAGTGGTTGACGAGATCCATCATATGTAGTCAGATGAGACTGTTGACTAGCTGATGATGTATAAACAGGTGTATGTTCCTGCCTATAGTACTCCACCATAATTGCCTGGCAGGATTGGCGTGATGCTTCCAGACGAGTCTGTTGGACAACGGAATTAAAATGGGCAGGTGTATGTGCCTGCTCATTGCTTTCCACTAAGTTAGGTTGGTGGACTTCTCCGGAGATGGCAGAGATGATAACCTACTCACTATTGACCGGATTCAACCTCTGGTGGTTCGTCTTGCTTGCTCGAGTTCGAGGAACCTGAGCCGAACTCCTGGAGTCAGTACCCTCGTCATGTTGAGGGCGCACTTCCGTACGAGTCTGGCGGCGATTGTTGGTGGGAGCCCTCAGGAAGGACTCCTGTCTGTTTGAATTAAGGTCCTGAGGGACCTGCTCATTCACCTCCTCAAAATAAGGGAGTGAATAGTGATTGCGTTCCAGGGATAACGACCCGAAATGGTTGGAGACGGTATTCAGGACCGCCTGCTTCTTGATCACTGGTCGTCGTTGTCTGGATGACCGATGTGAGTTATTTACTTGGAGGGCTTGTCGGGCAGCCTCCAGAGTTGGGATGGTACCGTGTTGACGGTACTCCTTAACCAGTGTGTTTGATACCCAGCGTTAAAGAGGCTGAGTAGGTGATATTGTCCTAAGAGCGGACGACGATCCAGCAGGAGTAGCAGTAGTGGCATTTACAGCAGTAGTATTCACTGGGGTGAACATGAGAGCAGCCATTCTAGAAATGCAGAAGATCTTGGAAAAGACTGCCTATTTGATATAACAGACATAATAAAGATAAATTCAACCACTACATCTTTTGGATGAGCACATATGTCAATGATTTTTTTTCTTGGCCCTATCATTGAGTTTTAAATAGGGGCCTAACAAATAGGTAAAACATCATTTTAACTTGGTTATGGTTTCACGTCAGGTTCGCCATTTTTGTTTCCCTTGGAATCCGGGGATGACCGCCTTGATGGGAGGTTCAAACGTTCCGATCGGTTTCTAACAGGTTTGTTCATAGAACTAGAAACATCCAATGAATCCACATCCATTTGGACCTGCTTTCCAAAGGTAGGTGCTCATTACATTGTGGACTGATGAGGCTTATGAATTTTCATTGGTCGAGAGGATGGGAGGTCAGACTCATCACACCTTTTTGAGGGGAATTATTGTCTACTCAGGGACTCTGTTTATAGATTTAAGTTATGTTCATGAATCCTTATTACATTACCAAATATAAAATGAGCTTTCCTTCAGATCTAACAATCAATGATTAAATATGTAGGAAATTTAGAGAATCTTTTATATGTATTCGAGGTTCTTCATCGATAGAGAATAATCTGTATTTGTTAGAGATTATTGGTCAATGGTACCCTATGACACATTTATACAGATGTCTCTTGGTCATTATGATGACCATGCTGGTTTTAAAGCCACTCAGTGGGGCACTTGAAGTCTATTGTCATTCAGAAGGACATGGATTATTTTATAGTTGGGATCGAACCCATAGACGGGCTACCTACGTATCCTTTGTTTAGAAAAGGAATCAGAACCCACGTAGTTCGAGTAAGGGATTATGATGTTTATGATTGATGGCTCAAATAAGGATGTCACAATTACTTTTATACTCTAAGCTCATGTGAGTCATGCTCGGTGTGAGAAACAAGAGGTATTGGTAAAAATTAGACAATTGTTCCATGAAAGATGAAATCATAAGAAATAATGTGGGGCTTATGTATGTATGAATGCCCAGATAAATGAAGGTTAGGATTTACTTTAATGAAGAAATCCAGGAACAGGGTCCATAAAGGTATATGAGATTCATGGAGATTTTGAATACTCTAACTTGGGGCTTACTCTTGAAAAGGAGGCCCAAATTAGGAGAAGACTTATGATTGGGTTTTACTCCGGAAAAGGAATCCCAGATCAAAGGTAAATTAGGACTGGTTAAGAGAAATTAATACTGGGGCTTACTCCTAAGGAGGACGCCCAGATTTGAGAATAGGGCTTACTTCTGAAAAGGAGGCCCATGTTAAGGATTATGACTGGGGCTTACTCTTTAAAAGGAGGCCAAGGTTAAGGGAATTAAGGTTTGGGGCTTACTCCTAAGGAGGATGCCCAAATTAGGGGACTGGGGCTGATTCTTGAAGAGGATGACCATATTTGAGACTGGGGCTTACTCCTGAAAAGGAGGCCCAGGTTAAGGATTAAGGCTTGGGGCTTACTCCTAAGGAGGATGCCCAAATTCGGAGACCTGGGCTTACTCCTAAGGAGGATGCCCAGATTTGGGAATTTTAAGAATTGGGGCTTACTCCTAAGGAAGATTCCCAATCTTGAGACTGTGTCTTACTCCTGAAAAGGAAGCCCAGGTTAGGGGATCTGGGGCTTACTCCTAAGAGGATGCCCAAAACTTAAGGTACTTGGGGCTTACTCCTAAAGAGGATGCCCATATTAGAGGAATTATGACTGGGGATTATTCTTGAAAAGGAGACCCATGTTAAGGATTCTCTCATCTTAAAGGATTAGGTTGAATGAATGAAATCTCAATCTTTAATGACATAAAGATGTGTAAATCACTAGGTTTTGAGAGATATTCCAAAAAATTCCTTTCAGATAAGGAAGTAAAATCAAGAAATCATGCCATAAAATGGCTTTGAAGAGTGTATTGAAGACTTAATCTTGAATAGGAAAGGTGTAATGGCTTAAGAGGGGTGAAATGGGCAAAAAAGGCACCAAAAAGGGCAGGGGCGCGCAAGTCCTGGCAGGCGCGTAGGTACTGCATGGGCGCGCAGGTTTTGGTCGCGCAGGTATACGCCTGCACGACACATGATATACTTGTGCGACGGTTAACCATCAGGGTAATGCTTGAGCGACTCTTCATTAAATCCTTTAGAATCCTCTTGAGGTTCTTCCAGAAGAGGGGTGCACAAGATCTATTTAAGGAGTAAGGCAGCGCGCAAGTGTGGCCCTTTTCCCTTTATGGATGGCCACTTAGGCACGCAAGTGTTGATGAGTTTCAGCACTTAGGCCTTCCTCCCCCTCTTTAAATCGCCCGTTCTTGGTAAGAAATTACCTTTAAAGTGTTTCAGAAGCTTTGAGAAGAGACTAGGGCGCTGGGAGCTCAAATCTGAGTTTCTAGAAAAACTCATCCTGAAATGGGGGGCCCACAGGGTCAATTTATAGGCAGAAGTAGACCCCAGGCAGTTACCACTTAGGTCGCGCAAGTCACTTGCGCGGCAATAAGGCATCACACAAGTGTACTTGTGCGACAGTGATAGAACTTGCGCGGCATATGTGCTTTTGATCCCTTGTTCATTCCTTTGTCGATTTTTTATATTTTCTTCAAAGGATGAATCAATTTGTGCTAAGTAATTTCCCTTTACATTTCATTGGACTCTGTGACAAAAAAGGAGCGTCAACATGGACAAAATTACAATTATTTGTAAGAAGATGTATTTCTTGTTTTTACATAAAACTACATTTCTTTTTTTGTTTATATCCAGTGTTTGAAAACACTTTATAAAATGTAGTTTAAATATATATCATAATACCTCTATTTATTATAGAAATTAATCATTTGTATAAGTTATTTAATTTTTGTTGTTGTGGTATTATATTGTAATTATTTTTTTTTAAAACCAAATAAGACTAATGTTTTTCCTAAACTACATAACATTTGTTATAATACCTATAATAAATTTTTTATAAGTGAGTCCAAAAAAATACATATCTCATATTTGATATAAGATAAGTTACCTTTTAGAATTTAAATTTCATTTAAATTTTTTCAGAAGTTCCCTTTTTTATTTTATTAATTTCTTTTAGAATATGTTTTTTATTACACTTATTTATGGGGTTTTATTTTTAAATTTCACGTGAAATTTTTTTATAGAAAATAAAAAACATGGTACCTATCATAAGTGAAAAATATTATAAAATAATTTTAATAAGATCATTCAAATTTTTTCCAATTTAAAATAATAGTAGTAAATCTTGTATCACTTTACGATATAAAGGGGTCCTAGAGTGGTATAATTGAGATGTAAATCACAACCCAAATTCCTTTTTATTATATAAATGACCAATTAAATTTATTTGAATTAAATAATTATAAAAACATATATATTATTTTTTTAAATAACATAAAAAAGTGAAATAACATCAAAATTCATAATTAAATGAATCCATAATGCATCAAAATCATGTATAATAATAGATAATATTATCATAATATGAATTGATAATTAACTTAAATTAGAAAATTTTAATTTTAGTGTGAAAAACAGAAAATAAATAAAAATACATTAATTGGATAAAAAGTTGTTGACCAAAAACGATAATATTCTTTAGAAAAACATACACATATTCTATAATAAAAAATTGAATAAAATGAATGAACTAAATGAAAAATAACAATACATGCTGAAAAAAATAAAAAATTGGAAATGTATATATAAAATTTTTACGTTTTGATGCGGGTGATGGGAGATACATGAACACATAAGTTTCATATTATTATCACTATAAATTCAACCCCTCCCCAATCTTAATGTAGAGGAATCAATGATAGAAGATGTGGGGTGGGTTATAGAGGATGAATGAACACATTGACATCATGTTCATCTTAGAATCCAATCAAAACCCTTCTATCTACAATATTGGCATTGACTACATGGCGTCGAGATACACCACAAAAATATAGAGGGGTGAGAGGTGATATCCATTGTGATTACACATTCAAGTGATTCCAATTCACCCATGATCATTAAAGAACTAGTGTAATATTGAAAATATGAGTTTTGGTGTGACACATCGCCCCACACAAGCATGATAATAGCTTCCCCATTGGTATTAGAAAATTGTTTTTGAAATCACTAGCATGAAATTTCATATAAATAATATGATTTTTGAAATTCATTATTTAAATCAGTTTCTGTATATTTAATATAATGTCGTCATATTAAATTATATTTTTTCTAAAAATTCTAAAAAACTTTACTTTTTTAGTTTTTTGATCACAAGATAATGTTTCTATAAAAAAATTTAAAAAATAGACATCAAAAAATGATTAGTAATGAAAAAATTGATTCAATTGTATTATTTCATAAAACCATACAATGTATAGCTATGCGTAGATGTTTTTATGGGTTTCATTTTTTTATATTTTTCTAGTTATAGCTCATTAATCCAATATGATCCTGAGAAATGATTTTATATATTGATTTTTGTTGTGCGGTTTAACTAAGTTTGTGCTTTTTTTATTACTTCATACATTTAATATAGTAATATTCCATACTATTGTGACTCCATAGAGGCCCCTAAGCCTATTTCATATGAAATATTCTTAGGGGACGTCTGTTAATGTTGATTCATTGAATTTATTATTTATTTTACCAATGTTTATTAAGAAATAAATTGGTTTAATAATTTGAATTTTTTTAATATGTGATTATACTTAGTTTCTATTGAAATAATATATGATTTTTTTAAATGTAATAATTGTTATTTAAATTCATGTTATACCAAAATTTATAACAATGGAAACATTTACCAAAAATATAAATTAACTAAAAACATGGTTTTACTATACTACCATATTGCATAACACATGTCTAGCATTCCTCAATATTTTAGTAATATATATGACCAAATATATATATATCCATTCCTATAAACTAGGGTGAAATTTATATACTACAATGATTTTTATTAACCATAGTTGTAATAATATATTGTCTTGGACCTCAACGATCTATTACATTGAGAAAATAATGGGGTTGAGCTATTCTAGGAAGAAGTGGTGGCCTATTTTGAGTGTTTTCCAAAAAACTAGTTCTTCCAATAGTGAGTCAGGAAAAGTCGATCACTGATGGTAGGTCATGACAGTGAGTCACATCGTTGAGTCATAACGGTGACTAACAATTGAATCTCATTGAACTGTATCTCACCGAACGGTGACTCACTGAACGGTGGCTCACTAAATGGTGACACATCCAATGGTGAGTCATCTAACAGGTACTCATCGAATGGTGACTCATCCAATAGTGAGTCATCCAACAGTGACTCGTCCAATGGTGACTCATCCAATGGTGACTCGTTGATCAACTTCTCACTATATGGAGACTCATCATAGAGAGACTCATCCATCTGTGAGTCTTCTAATTGTGAAAATTCAAGCAGTGACTCATCCAATAGTGACTCGTCCAACAGTTGGTCAAGAACAATGTTTCTAGTTTCGTATTGTTTCTCCAATTTCATGTTTTCATTGACATAAAATGCATTCAAAGGATTTTTTTAGGGATATAAGGATGATTTAAAGCACATAAATCTTATCTGAATTTTCTTATGGGATCGGGTGCCTTTACTCGGTCAAAACACATAGTCATGATCACATCCCCCTTTAATGGAAAATCTAAATTGTTTCTTAAAATGATGATCCATTTAGATTTTAAAAAGGGATAAGATATAGTCATCAATAGTTCATACTACTAGTTTTACATGGTATGGGATTCCAAGAGTTCTTCCTCCTGTAAGAGTCGGTCATTGAACTTAAATACATGGATCGTGTTCCCTTGGAGTTTCTTACTACCTGAACTCCTCTTCTTTTAGTTCATCCAAGAAGTGGCATTCAGTATTTGATATAATCCATTGCTAGAGAGGTTATTAGGATTTATTGTTTTAGATTTTCTCATGAAAATAATACTGAAGAACATTTGAGTTATGATATTTGTTGATTATCTCTTATTTTCATTCAGTCATAGAGTTTGCATGATTTATCCAACTGGATCTGAATGAAATTAAACTAATAAATATTTGAACTGGATTAAATAATTGGTTCTAATTTCATAGATATGTTGTTTCCTCTTGATTCTCTAGATACTTTGATATCTAAACAATTTTTTTAACATGTTTTTCTTATTGGATTTGGTAAATAACATAAATACAGAATTAATTGATAATTAATTTGCTAAATATTTGAAGAGGCATGTCAATGAATCTGGCTCCTATTGTAATTTGATGGTAATAAAATTGATGCAGATGTGTATGTTTAATTGAAATTTTTAATGATCCTGAATACTGGTGATTCTTGTTGATAAAAGTATTAATGTAATGTTAAATTAATTGTTTGATTAATTTGTGATATCTTTAGAATATTGTTTCTTAGTTTTAATGTAGTTGGAATGTGTGATAATGAATCTGCTAATTCAAGATGGAATAAGAACCAGTTGTATGAATAAATTGTAAAATCTTATGGGGTACGAGTTACTTAATTTCTTGATTAGGCCATGTGCCTTATGCTTTGGAGCAATGAGATCTTGTTTTGTGTACAGAAAAAATGCCTTACTTTGGGGCAGAGAGCTCGATGCTATGATTATTTGTTTCCTACTTCATAGGATGTGATATAAATACAAGGCTTATGGTTATGGGGGAATGGTGATACAAATGTGATGTGAGACATGGATGGATGATCGTGAAGGGTTGTTGTGGAATGTGTGGGTATGAAGGCCTAATGGTTGTGGTAGTAGTTGGTGCCTGGAGTGGTGAGATGCATCTATTTATGCATATGGGTGTCAGGAAGGACACCAAAGATGATGGAATGGGTTGATGCAGGGCATACCCATTTATGTTAAAGTGGATTCTAGTTAAATTTGTTGTTTAGTAATCATCATTACTTTCCCCATTTCTCGAGGTATATAGTATTATTTACCCTCCTTCCAAAATAGACAAAGACGCATTAGGTATGCCACGTGCCTTCCGCATTCAGCTTCTCGATGTTGGATGGGTCTATGCTCCTATTATAGGTGGAAATGACTCAATGGGTAGCTTATATACTCACTGTGTTGATCCCATTACATTTGGATGCTTAGAATGTCTTCTTAGAATACCTGGAAATTTGGAAAGTGATAATGATATTAATAAATGAATGAATGAATTTTTAACCCAGGGTGTGGATTTTTTCTTGGATGCAATGCTGAGGTAATATTTTTGGGATGTCGTGGACTCAGTTTGGTTCTGCATCGAGGGAATTGAACTTGGTTTTGAAGCTAATGAAATGTGATTTAGAATTTTATAATTGTAGATTAGTGGTTAATAAATAAATTAATGTAAATTTCAACAGAGAAAATGAATAAAGTAATTTAATAAATCTCTTTAAAGGGTTGTGTTATTATAGTATATCTAGTCATAGCAGTGGCCACCGGGAGTCAAATAGACGAGAAATATAGTTGAGTATGATACTAGGTTATAACCATACTGTGGTTCTGAGCTATATTATATCCTATAATTTTTTTGATTCAATACTATACTCTACCCAGTAGGTTAAGGAAACTAACACCCTAGGGATTCTAAGCCCTAGGGGGTTTTTCCCTAACGTCTCGGTGGGAGGATGGATGGATGACTACCCCTTTGACCCCACACACTTATCTTGGGAGTTACGTGTGCTGGTATACACGACGATTAGTTTTCCCTATATATGTGTGTAATGGGATTGTGGTTATTTCATACACATATATTCTAGATATAGTTTCTTATGAAATACAATAGGCGTAACGCGTATATGTTGTGATGGCCTGTGGATCCTTACTTGGTGTATGGGATGTAATGGATTGAGGTACAATACTTGATGTATGTTACAAGCTATGAAATCTATGGTATCTCTCGGGAACTAAATAGTTAATTTCAGCTATGTTGACATTGTGGTTGTGTTCCCCGAGGTGCATGTTGTGGTCCTTCACCCAGGGGTCATTGGGATAGCCTTTTGGAGTGAGATTCTGAGGACATGTGATGTTCAGGAAAATGTAAAAAAATAGTGGGGAATTGGTAATGAGGTACCCATGAAATTCCATATTATATTATATACTATTCTATGATATACTTGGTTAGAGTATCCTTGGTGAGAGTAGGAAGATATTTTACCTATTTAGGTGATTATTAGTTTCACTTGTTGTTCGATGTGCTTTATCTTTCTTTCTTTACTTTTTCATGAGAGGCATAGAGGTGGATCATATTGAGCATACTATTTTACTCAGCCTACGTATATATAATCTATGTTTCAGGTCAATTAGAGAAGGTAGGAGAACATGCTTCAATCTTGGGGTTTTTTCAGTAGTTGTTTGTGATGTGTGTTTTCCACCATTTTTACTTTGTTTTGGTAATTTTCGTTTTCCATTTCAGTTTTAGAAGTTCTTTCAGGAAATTACATATGTGCACATGGGTTTAATTTACTTGTTGTCTGTGAAGGATTTTCTTGGGATCTATCATATATATCTCTACTATATTTTTTCTCCTAGAGGGTAATACCTCCCATCTGTGTGTTTGCTATACCATTGGTGATAGTCTCCAATACAGGGACTACTGGTGGTGGAAATCAGTGGTCATTAGCTCATTTATCACATTTTAGGCTTAGGATGGATACAATTTGTGGGGAGACGGTCGTGAAAGGGTGGTATTAGAGGTCTGGTTGAGGGATAGGATGAAGTGTTGTGTTAAGAATAGGTTAGGTAGCATTGTTTGGTAATGAAATGGTGTTAGTCAAGTTTAGAAAATGCTCTGAACAATAGAGACTAACTGGGAAAAAGTTATTTAGGGCCCCCCGATGATCTATTGCCCAATCCTTTATGTGTGTATTGGATACTAAACAATGTAATATTGGTTATTATGTAGATACCTAGGAAAGGTTCATGCATCATTCTTCAATGTGCCTTTGTATGAATGGGTAGATCTTGATAAAATTTATCCTAAAATGAATAGAAGAAAACAATTAATTAATGTTAAATTATTACATCTTTTAGGTTTTGGTTCTCAAATTGGTTTTTCTTCTACATGTATGGCTCTATGTCAATGTTCTTATTAGGTTCACATAAAATATGTCCAACATGTTGGGAAAATAGATCACCGGCGAGTAGAGATTGATTACGATGACAATTGATGGAGGAAAATCGTAGAGTTTCAATGCTTGATTCCATAGAAGTATGAGAGATTTGTTTCCGATGTTGTCACAAGGCACTAGTTTTAGGATGTTGAGATAGCCTTCAGTTTGATTTATTCTTAGACGTTGCATTGGGTATCATAGGTTGGGATGATGCTGCCTGGGGAAGTGAGGTAGAGGAAGTTCTAATTCCGTAGGGATGGCTGGGAGAATATCTGAGAGTAGTTCAGAGCCGAGTTTCATTCTTCGACTACGAAGGTGGATAGTTTCTAGGTGCTTCTTACCCTTCGACATGGACACTCTATTGCGCAAGAGTTCTTGATCCATTTTTGGAACCTTCGTTGATATGATTAGGAAATGTTGATAGATGAGGAGTCCATGGATGGAATTTTGTGGAGGCATCACATCCAGAGATTCTAAATAAGGTCACATTGTTTATAGAATAGACATATTTTGACGAGGTTGAAATGGAAAATTTCATCGAGGGGATGTTATCCAGAACTGAATCATCATGATAGGGTAGTCGTCGGGATTCCTCATGATGTATAGTTGTGGTCT
Organism: Viscum album; assembly: GCA_963277665.1. Lineage (NCBI taxonomy): Eukaryota > Viridiplantae > Streptophyta > Magnoliopsida > Santalales > Viscaceae > Viscum > Viscum album. Next base: position 281,974,385 of record OY728127.1, read on the forward strand.
GGGGTTCCCATTTTGTAAGGAAGGAGAGTTTCCATTCGACTGGTGGTAGGTTCCAGCCCTCAATGACTCATTTATCAAGGGAAGTGGATCTCAGCCCTATGGTAAGGGATGAGTTGATTGTTTTTTATGTGGATGATGTGTTCATAATCAGCATGAGTGACCAAATTATTATGTAGTGAGGGTGTTCCAAGTGTTCTGGTATAGATTCCTTCATTAAGGCAGTTCTGTAAGAGGTAACAATAGTAGGTTTGACTGACTTTGGATCAGTAGATATCATATTGAGAAGTCATAGGACAACCCTACGATTCTCCCCACCCTTAGAGAGCATAGCGAGGTTGTGGATGTGGTCGTTAATAGGGTTAGAGAGGCTTTGGAGCTGGTTGTGGCCAGCTTCATGTGTTAGGGTTACCAGTTCCAAGAATGCCATTTTTTTTTGATGTACACTTTACATGATTTCTATTGGTGTTCATGGAATCTTTGATTCAGGAGTTATGCACTCATTCACATCAATTTCCCTTTTCTATGCTTTGGGACTTGAGATAGGGAGGCTTAAAAATCCCTTATCATTAACTACACTAGTTGGAGGTCGAGCTGACCTGTTTGAAGTAGGTAGAGATTGTTATCTAGTGATGGGTCAATGACACTTTATAATACAACCATAGGATTTCATCGTTAGTATGGGTTTGTTTTATTCAGTGAAGGCTATCTTGGATTACTTTTGGAGGCAAGTGTTGTTCTTCAATGATGATGGAGAACAAGAAGTGTATGTTGGAAAGTGATAACCTCATATTGGTTAATGGCGTTTTCAGTTCATATCATCCATGATGTTTGAGAAAATGTTGAGATCGTTTTAGGTTCATCAGTCAACATTTCACAGGGATGTGGAATAGAACCCTAATGTCTTCCCAGAGGAGGTTACAACATTTCCCCAACAATTGAAGATCGAGTTCAAGATCAACTATAGCCAGGTGTGTCTCCTATCATGATGTCTCTGTATAGGATGGTTACTTTTGAGTTTTGAGAGCTACTTATATAGAACAATTGTCTATTTTTGTGTGGTTTCTTTGGTCCATGAGTTCCCACATTTGGTGCATCGGTTTTTTTAAGAAGAAGGATGACGATTGTTTTTAGTTGGGTGTAAATTATCATCGCTTAAACCGAGTAAATGTAAATAACTGCTATCTTTTTCCACATATTGATGATTTATTTGATAAACTGAAGGGTTCATGTTAGTTCTCAAAATCGACTTACAATTAGAATATCATCAGATGCATGTGAAGGATGATGATATCCTGAAGACTTATTTCTATTGTCTTCATTGGAATTACGAGTTCATTGTGATAACGTTAGGTATAATGATTTCTCCAGCCGTGTTAATGGGGATAATGAACTCTGTGTTTCATGGGTTCCTAGATATGTTCTTGTTGGTCTTCATCGAAAACATCCTGGTATAATACACATATGATGAGGATCATGTATAGAATATTCATTCTAATTTGGGAGTTCATTGTCGACAATAACTATTTGGGAAGTTGACGAAGTGGAAGTTTTGGGATCTAGAAGTCTATTTTTTGGGCTTGTTATGTCCCAGTAGGGAGTAGCTGGGTAACCATCGAGTGTAGAAGTAGTTGTGTGTTGGGTATCCCCCAAGATAGTTGCATAAGTGTGATGTTTCCTAGGAATTTCATCATAATACAAGAGGATCATATCCAATATATCTCAGGTTGTGACTCCTCTAATAGTGTTGACCAGAATGGATCAGGTGTTCATGCAGACTGATCAGTGTCAGACAAATTTTGAATATCTGAAAGAGATGTTGGTCAGTGCTCCAATTTTATGTCATCCAATATAAGGAGTTTAGTTTGAAGTTTTCTACAACACTTCACCACTTGGATTGGGATGTGTTTTGATACAAAAGTGATAAATCATTTCTTATGGGTCTCAATAGTTTCATCCCTATGAATGTAACTATGTCTCCCACAATCTCAAGTTTGAATCATTAGGGTTTTCCCAGATGTTTTGGAGACATTACATCATTAGAAATCATTTTTTGTTTTTCACTGCTCATAACAAACTAAGGTACATTTCCTCCCAACAAGAATTGAACATACAACTGTGTTGATGGATTGAGTTATTATAGGATTATGACATCATAATTTCTTATACACATGGAAAGGGAAATTTTGTATCATATACCCTAATAAGGAAGTCATGTAGTGATGAAGTGTCTGAATTGGGTGATTCCTGGAGATTCATGGTATAGCATTCAACGTTACATCTGGATATGGGATATGTTTGGATAAGAGGTTGTATTTTTTTAGAGTATAGTGTTTTTATCTCTGGTGTATCCATTAGAAGATTCTCAGTTGTGCGGTTGTGTGGTGGAGATCTATAAAGAATTTTTTTTATTGAGGGGCCCCTAATAGTTGGTCTAAGGATTAAAAACACTTGTTTTTGTTTTAGGGAAGGCTTTTGGTTCCTTTGGAATCATGTGATAAGTTTCTTAGGGAGTTCCATAGTTTACATTTAGTGGTAAAACCTGGAATGAAAATGAATTACTATGCCTTGAGTGGTATATTTTGGTGGCCTTGGTTGAAGCATGCAGTTGCGGAGTTTGTTGCTTGATTTTTGGTTTTCCAGAATGGATGGTCAAGCACTACATTCGATGTGGTTTTCTCCAACCATTGGATGTCCTCAATTGAAGTGGTAGGACATCTCTATAGACTTTGTTACTAGATTAACTAGATTTCAGGGAGTCTATGATGCTATATGGGTTGTATTGTATTGTTTGATTAAATCATCCCACTTTATAGAGATCAAAGAGTCAAGATCATTCGTGGTTCCATCTAGGAAATATCTTTAGGAGGTGGTGAGAATTCACGGAGTCTCGAGGATGATCATTTTTGATCAACATCCTTGTTTTACCTCTACAGTGTGGAGAGGTACCATGAATTTCGTTTTGTTCTCATATTTGACTTACTACTACTTTTCATCTGAAGATAGTTGGACATATAGAGTGGACTGCCCAGAATCTTGAAAACATGTTGCACTCATGGGTCTCCGATATTAGTGGTTTTTCGATAAGGCACATACCCTTGGTAGAGTATCCATACAAAAACAGTTTCCATTAAACTATTAGTATGATACTATTTGAATCGTTGTATGGTCGACCTTTCTATTATCCATTATAATGGATTGGGGTCAGAGAGTCAGTATTTCTTTGGCTGGAAATGGTATGGAATACCACAAAGATGGTTTAGGTCATTCATGAGAGGATGAAGGTGGCACATGATCATCATAATCCTATTTTGATCACTGGAGGATACCTATGGAGTTTGAAGGTAGTGATCACATGTTTCTGAAGGTGACTTCCCATTGTGGGTAGTGAAGAACTGGTCATAGGAGTAATCTTTCTCCCCAGTTTTTTGGGCTTTTTGAGGTGTTGGATCATGTTGGAGTTGTGGTGTATCAGGTAGCACATCCCCCACATATGAGTTGGATAGAATTTTTTTTATGTCTTTCAACTATGTCACTATCTTCATGATCACTATCATGTCATCAATTTGGGTGAGATCTATGTTGAAGATGATGAGACCTCAAAGTAGTGGATTATATAGATCTAGGACCACAAGGAGAAGATGTTTTGTGGGAATATTATCTCCTTGGTTTGTGTCTTGTTGTGTAATGGTGGCATGGAGGAGAGTACTTGGGAATTTGAGTCACAGATTGGTGGTCAGTACCCTGAGTTATTTGATGTTTAGCTCATCTCTTGTAATGTTGTTCCCTTGTTTGTTGTAGACCTTTTCTGGTTATGAGATGTCTTTCTCTAGTTTCATGTTTTATCATTCTCCCTTTTTATAAGTATATACCTTGGAAGAGTGTTTTAGAGATTACTTCGGTTTTCTGTGGTTTAACATTGTTTCTTTGATGAAGCGGTTGAGATCTTGTGGTAGTGAGAGCCTTGAGAGGTATCTTAGGGAATAGATTTTTGGACAACCCCTTTTTTATTTCTTCTCTTGGTTGGTTTTGGATTCTCGAGGGTGAGAATTGTTTAACAAGTATCTGATGTAATTTCCCAGACATCCTTGGTCCATTACATTGAGAAATATGGGGGATGAGGTGTTCCTGGATTCAATGGTTAATCATTTCAAGAATTTTCAAAAAATATTGTTTTTTTCAATAGTGATTCAAGAATGGTAGGTTACTGATGGTAGGTTGTAAAGGTTAGCACTAACAGTGAGTCGCAACAGTGTGTCAAAATGGTGAATCACAAGGGTAGATCACTGAATAGTAGCTCACAAAATGGTGACTCGCTAAATGGTGACACACAGAATGGTAACTCATCCAATGGTGAGTAGTCCAATAGTGACTCATCCAACAGTGGCTCATCGAATTTTGAGTCATCCAATAATGAATTGTCCAATGGCGACTCATCCAACGGTGACTCGCCGAATGATAGCTCACTGAATGGTGACTCATCTAATGGTGACTCATGCAACGGTGATTCATTTAATGGAGACCCATCGAATAGTGTCTTGTCTAACGGTGGTCGTGAACTGTGTTTCTAGTTTCCCATAATTTCACCACTTTGACGTTGTAATTGACATAAAAAACATTCAAATCCTAATTTCAAGGAATTTATGGCGGATTCAAATACGATAACCTCTATCTAAATTTTAACAATGTACTGTGTGCCTTAAATTATTCAAAACAGGTAGTTTTTACTAGATCCACAATTAATGGAAAATTTAATCCATATCTTAAACTACTGCACCATTTAGATATTCAAAAGGGTTGGGATATCTTCAACGCTCATTCTCCCTTCTTGTATTCCTTAGTACATGGTGCCCAGATTCCTTCCTCCCATAGGACTCATGTGATTAAACTGCAATCCATGGATCGTGTTCCCTAGGAGTTTCCTTCTGCATGCAGACCCCCTATTTTTATTCAACCAGGAAGTGTCAATCAGTATTCGATACATGACATTGTGGGAGAGGTGACCATGATCTTTTCTGTTGTATTTTCTAATCCAAAGAATTATGAATACCTTTTTAGGTAGGGGATATTTTGAATCTCAATTATTTTCATAAAGTCACAATGTTAGAATTATTTAGCCCACTATATCACAATTAAATTGAAATAATAAATATTTGAACTAGATTATGGAATTGGAACTGACTAGTTAGTGATGTTGTTGCATCCTTATTTTCTAGACATTGTGATATGTATAACATTCTATTGAGCATGCTGTTATTGTTCAAAGTGGTCATGAACATAAAGTCATAATTACCTAATAATTAAATAGATAACTCTTTGAATAAGAATGTCAATGAATTCAGTTACTGTTGAAATTTGATGATAATCAAATTGTTGCATATGTGCATGTTTAATTGAATTGGTTAATTAATGTCCACATTGTCATGAAACTTCAATTTGATTATGTTTTTAAGGTTTATTTATAGTATATGGAAGACCCTGGGGCATCTCTCAAGGTGAATTGGTGGTCAATAGTTTGGATTTTTAATAAAAAGGTATAAAAGAGGGGGTGGTTATGACAATAGTTTTAAGGAAATTACTTGATTTAAATAGTTAAATAGTTTCTAAATTAAGGTGGAAAATTAGAATTATGATACATGGAGATAATTTCTTGTTAAATACCCATCTTTGATAGTTCATATTTTTGAAAATTTTATATGGTTTAATGTATTCCATTTTTTGTCATTTTTCAAGATCACTACTTCCCTATTTCCTCTTAAAACGATGCTCAATGAATCAACCCTTGAAAAAAAATTGGGTTTTCAATGTTTGGTTATAAAACATATAAAAAGGGTTAACAAATCATATTCAAATCTTATGTTTGTGTGAGAGAAATATTATTTTTGTCTTGTCCAATAGGAAAAAACCCCATATTCCCACTTGAAATCTAAATCTAATCGACGTTGAAATAAAAACAATTTCACTTAATTATAACAAAATAAATATATTCAGAGGAGAATTACATCCAAATTAAAAATAAGTAAAATATTCTAGAAAAAAATTACACAAAACCAGTATAATAACAAGTGACATAAGTACCACACAACTATGTGTAGACCCCTCGAAATGATCATCCATTGTTTAGCTATCAATCGAGTGTGGGGGAAGGCACAGTTGGAACTTCTCCTTCATCCATGATCCGAAAATGAGGATAATGGTCTCCATAAATTCTTTTTTCAAGAGAGGAATCTATTGGGTATCCAAAATAGTAGATACTTTCCTCATGGAAAAGAAAAAAAATTTGGTTCCCAAGTTACCATTTTATAGGCAAAGTGGAAGGTGGTTATGGGAACACATATTGTGTAAAACAACATGGAACATGGTTTTAGACCTCTATAAAGTCTTATCCCTCCATTTAGAAATAAAAAAAGTTGTATACCCACATATTTAATATATAGACAAAATATTTCTAACTATTTAGACATATAAATCTTGAGATATTAATAGAACATAGAACACTACTTTTTACTTTATACAGATTTGATTCCCTAGATATATTTGATTATTTGAGCCTCATTGAGGAAGAATGGGGATTGGGTATATTCATATGAAATGTTTAAAATCAATCTTTTAACCAGTGGACAAAATTTAATCCCAATTGGATGGGCAGTTTAGTAGAAGTGTGCGGTTTAGTCAACTAGTGTGCTTGGATCCTGCATTGTTTGGTCCATTTTTCTTGGACTTCATCATGGGCCCTTCAAATTACCACAACCTACATTATAATTATCAAAATGTTAACATTTACCTTTTTAGAAGTTATAAAAACAAAATAATTGTATCAAATATGAAGAGATTTTTCTTTATAATTTTCAATAACAAACTATTATAGCATAGTGTTGTAAGAGTGAAAATGGAATACAGAATCATGGAGAGATCACTCACCCACACCTAAAACTTTTCACTCTTGGAAAAATTCATATTTCAATAAAAATCATGTAGATATTTACAAAATCATTATGATTTAACACTCAATGAAAATTTAACTCATGTTAGAAATGTTTTCAAAGCCAAAATCACACCGAGGAGTTATTCTCAGGGATCATGGAAAAAGACGTCTAAAAAATTGTAGCATAACAAAATTCCAAGATTTTCATGATACCAATCAACGAAAATAATTAAAAATTTAATAATGTAATTAATTCTCCACATATTGGTGTGAAATATATTTCATGGTATTCTTTCCACTCTCTATAATGTAAATATATTTTATTTTAAAAACCTTCTACATGCATGATCCTTTCCACCGAACCTTCCCTACATCATTTGTAATTAAATTTCAAGACCCTCTCACTTAAGCATTCCTAGAATTCAAACCATAAAATCCCAACCTATATATCCCCATATGTTTTACATTTTATCACGTACCTCAATTATTTTTCTTTAAAAGTTAAACGTGGAATGAATCTCACACTCTTCTCTCAACCATTGTTTGATCTCCTCACAACACTAATTGTAACTGTTATAATAAGATCAAATTTCAAAGAATGTTGGTTTTCAACCTGCCTAATATACCATCTTTTTTTAGGGTATACAACAGTCAGATAATAGGTACACACTCATAGTTCAGTCTAGTAATGTAATGAAATATATTGGATAAGGAATGAATGTATGGGAAAATAATTTTTGAAGGTATATAAAAATTAACCTAACTTATATTTACATTTTTTAAGAAAGATATTTTCACACATCATGGTTGGGTGAAAATGTGTGTGGAGAAATTAAGCAACCCAATTTTCACGTAAACTAATAACACAAAAAGGTACCATTATTCTCAAAGGTTTCAAAGTGATTCCACCGTTTATTCCATCATCAAAGAACCTAATTTAAAATGAAATTAATGCCACAATGTTGAATTATTGATGAAATTCCCATTTCATCAAATTTTTTAATGCTAAAACAATATGAAATACAGAAATTCCTCATTAATTTTCAATAAAATCCATGATTAAGAAGGAATCATTTTCCATGATAAAGTGGGAATAAAAAATTTAAAATTTCAACAAAAAGTTAGGGGGGAATGAGGGGGAGTGAAAATGTAAAGTCCCGGAAATTTCAAGGAATTTGTTTTTCTTAAATACTTTGTAATTTTACGAGTACGCTGTTTTTGATGGCACCTTATTCCGAGGCCCGGTGTGCCCAGAATCAATTTCTGAATTTTAGCTTGGGTAAATTCAGTAAACGAATGAGTGGATTTTTCTATCATTTGAACCGGTGCTCGGAATTGAATTCTGAGGGCACCAATGAACTCGCAATGCTGATAATTTCTTAAGAGTACCTTTACTGCAATTGCGTTTTCATGGGAGGAGAAGTTAAATTTTGTGGTTAAATAAGGTGTGAAAAAAATTGTGGAATAATTTTTATTCTTTATCTTAATTGGTTTTATCATACATGGGGAAGTTAGGATGGGACCCACAAACTCCTAACTACCCATGTGAGGATAATTGTAAGGTGGGGCCCACACGATCCCTAACCATTCACATTCCCTAAACCCCTCAAATCTCCCATTAAATTCCATTATTTAATGTTGACAACCCCCTTGAATTTATTTGAGTAACTCTTCCTCTCCTCTCTCTCCCTCATTAGAACATGCCAACCTATCAACTAATTAATTAGAAAACTCATGGTTTAATTAATTATGTGAATTGGAATTTGGATTTTGTATATTTGAATTCATGGAAAAATAAAATAAAATAAGGAGAAGTCTTATTTTATTTTGGTTAGATTTGTTGTGTGAGGAGGAATTGGGAGAATGCTAGTGTTTTTGAAAAAATTCATCCTTAATGAAAAATGCCAGCTCTCAGACGAAGAACTTCGACTCAGAGACCCCGAATTCTCCATCCTCTTCTTCCTCTGTGATAAGGGAGAAGAAACTGACGTGGGAACTCACCAACGACGTCCTCCTTGTTTTCATCTATCCGTGATAAAAAAGGGAGATGATACATTCTCCTCGGATGCTCTCTGTCGAAGTCTACGAATCCTCACCTCATGACGTCGTCAACCGCGACGCCAACGTTTGTCATCATTTATCGAGGTAGGGTTTATGTTCAATTTTAATGGATTAAAATTGTGATTTGGTGTTTTGTTGAGCATATTGTTTACCTCAGACATTTTTTATCGCTTTACGTAGAGGGCGTGTGCCGAACTAACACGACCCGACGACCCTCCGTTGAATTTTTTTATTTTAATTAGAATTGGAATGCAAAGGCGGAGGAGGCACGACGCCGTCGCGCCGTTCCGGGAACATGACAAAGGAGGCTGGCGTCGTCGTGCCGGTTGTGTGGGAAGAACTGCAGCCCACTACACGGGCCGCTTCTGGGGAAGAACCGGCCGGCCCGTCGTCCAGCCGGGCACAGCTGGACCGCGGCGCCCGGAGGGCACCGCGCTGGATGACCGACAGCCCACCCAAGCGGGCCCCGTGCGCTGAAAACCGGCCTGTTTAGCCGGACAATTTGCGGAAGGGTGGCGCTGCCGGTGCCGAAAACCTCCCCCCCCCCCCCGCCCATGGAACCCACTCGGCCAGCAGGCCGAGCCCGCCAGGCCGTCCGCCCAGCCAGGCCGCGCCCGGCCGGGGCGCGCCAGGCCGGCCCAAGCTGGGCTGAGCCAGGCCGCGCCAGGTCGGGACAGGCCGCGCCCCGACGGGCCAGGCCCGCCACTTAGGGCTGGGCCACGCCACTTCGGTCCAGGCCACTTCCCTTCAGGCTGAGTTATATCTCTTCGGACCGGTCCGACGCACCTGCTGGGTCGGACCCATCAATCTGGGTCAACCCGACCCGTCGGCCCACTCATCTAAACGGGTCGAGCTCATTATTCACTTAAACGTGAATAACATGTGGACTGCGCGTCCGATCGACTCGTTGTCTGCGGCACTGGGTCACTTTCGACGAGATGGTCCTTTTGCAATACTCTGAGTGAGTTTTGTAAAGCATTGGATATCGTCCGGGTTAGAAACGATCGTATTTCTAACCGGGCCCCTAGGATGGAAAAACCAATATCTCTCAGACCGGGCGTCCAATTGACACTCTGTCTGTTGCATTGAGTTTATATTGACGATACAGAAATTTGGGATACATCAATGCTAGACTTCATGATAGTTGATGTATTGACCCCCTCGGCTCATGGAGCAGACCCTCTTGGGATCGAGCGTGCTGTGTGTGGGAACCCTAGAGCTGGCTGCGACTGCGACGACGATGACAACTGTACATGGATCCTACGTGGGTTCGGCAGCAAGGATGACTGTTCTTGAATCCTCCTTGGGTTCGGCAGTGATGACGACTGTACTTGGATCCTATGTGGGTTCGGCAATGATGATTACTGTACAAGGATCCTACGTGGGTTCGGTAGTGATGACTTCTATACTTGTATCCTACATGGATTCGGCAAGGAAGATGATTTAGAGGCTACATCTATCATCTACACCTCTCTTCGTGAGTAGTAAACCTATATGAGATGAGTCTTGATTTTCAGTCATTATCATCGATGTGATTGACTTGCTTTCTTATGTGGATTGAGTTGTGTTTTCCTGTGTGGACTGGGTTTTACTTGGGCTCGTGAGTTGGAGCCTAACTGGAATTGATGACTTAGGTATATGTATGGACATATACCTAAGTAGAGTTGGTTGCTACTTCGTGTTTGTATCTTTCCATTATGGTTTATCCTTTGTGGATTCTGGGAGACCATCGGGGGTCTCGAGGTCTCTACTGAGTAACCTATACTCACCCCTGCACGGGCTATGCCCGCACTACGTTGTGTTGGATGCAGATTTCAGACATAACTAATCGAGGTGGAGTCTAGTGGAGCAGGACAGTACTTGGAGGTGGACCACTTGGCAAGACGTACATTGAGCGGACGGCCGGACCCGAGGAGCTGAGGAGACCATCTGTACCCACCCTTCAGGTGGGATATCCGAAGGATGACTCAATGGTTGCTGGTTTACATTACTGCAGCTGTTCATTCTTTACTGTTGTACTATACTTTCAATTGGGTTTGTATTCTGGCCCATTTACATTCGAGCACTTACTTTTTTACTCAGTTTACTTAGTGTTTACTTCATCTTTCATACACTGTTTTGTTTTTTACTTATATAAAGGTAATGCCATACATTTTATCGGGATTTACGCCTTTGGTTCTAGTCACCAACCCCTGGCCTATGGAAGACGGGCATGGGGTTGTAATGGCACGGGCCCCGATAATGAGTTGTGACAAATTGGTATCAGAGGAGACGGTTCTACCGCAGAACATAGGACTCTGATAATTTCTTCCTGTGAAACAATAGTGTTAAGGGTATTGAGTGTGGTTGTCAGTCCAGGGAGTCCAGTGTTAGTGAGGTGGTCGACGTATCCATACATCAGGACCCTGACTTCTGATTCAGACTTAGTGCTCGAAAACACTGATTGCATGTGTGTTTCAAAAGTTTTCTTTGTGATTACTTTGTGTCAACTCACCAGGTATATTGTATTAACGGTGGAGCACCTGTTTCTTTTCAGGATGGCAGCTAGCTAGGGATCCCAGTTACGTGAGATATGGAAACCCACCGAGCGATGAGGCCTCGGTGTAGGGACCCATTACAGAGGAGGCACCAGCGGTACCTCTACCCGCTGGGCCACCAATAGCACCATCCCCAGCATCGGAGAGTGCACACCTCCGGAGTGCACTTCATGAGTTTCAGTGATAGAGGCTTCCCAGTTTTCACAGAGAAACAGACCCTCAGGCAGCCGAGGATTGGCTGGAGGCTGTTGTCTGAGTCTTCAGATTGGTAGGGACACCATTAGATCTTATGGTGATCCTTGTCTTGAATCTCCTGCATGTAGAAGCAGGTAAATGGTTGATCCTGATTCTCTAGGTGTACGATGAGGCATCACCATTTTGGATAGACTTCGAGAGCCTCTTCCGCTCGGAGATCGTTCCAGCCACCCTCCGTGTGGTGCGCATCCAGGAGTTACTACAGCTGTGGTAGGGTAGCATGATAGTAGCCCAGTACTCGGTGAGGTTTACCGACCTCTCGCGCTACTCCACAGACATGGTAAGGGACCCATTCTTCCGGGCCCGGACCTTCGATCAGGGACTGCGGCATGAGATCAGGTCTTCGATGTTCTCCCTCAACATTCTGACGGAGGCAGGAGTACTGGAGCGAGTCCTACTTGTGGAGAGATTCCTTGCAGAGCCTATTCTAGCAGCGAGCCCTACCGCCGGGCAACACGTAGCGGAGTCTTCTATATCCAGTAGAAGACAGATGTCACATAGGTCCAAGGGGACCAGGCCATCAGGTGGGTGACCTAAGGATACTGGTTCGAAGGTGTGGGGCACACGCAGTAGAGCCATTAATACGAGAGGCAGGTAGTGCTATGCATGCCGCGGGCAGGGCCACATGGTTCATGACTGCCCGACCCGCCATGAATTGGAGTAGAAGATAGTTGTGGGACCACCCAAGAAAAGGCAGAGGTTCGACCGTGGTGGTCCATAGGGAGCAGGTGAACGAGGCATAGGAGCTGGCCAAGCAGCGGGTGGTGGGTGACACTTTGAGGCTCTACCAACACCACCACCAGGATGTCCACCCCGACCATAGGGAGATGGCGGACAGAGGCAGGCTCAGCTTCAGACTGTGGAGGCTTACGACCACACTGCACCTGAGATGTTTCTAGGTACTATCTGTGTTTAATGGATCCTTTCATAATTTATTATAGACACATGAGAGAGTAATTATTTTATTGCCTCTACCCTTGATCGGAGCTCGGAGATTCCGACGGAGCCGTTGGATCGATCCTTACAGCTAGATACTCCTATGGGAGCAGACTCGACGATTACACACTGGTTCTGGCAATGTGAGCTTACTATAGGAGGCGAGAGATTCGGCTGGGATCTTCTTGTAGTGGCGTCGAGGCCTTACGACGACATCTTGGGCATGGATTGGTAATCTACAGTCCATGCTCAGATCGACTGTATTAGGTGCAATGTGCGGTGTGTCCGCACAGATGGGAGTGGGTTCACCTTCATTAATGAGAAGGGGGCCTTTGTAGCACAGGATGAACTTACACAGAGGAGAGGGCAGCCAATCACACTTCAATTGGCTAGTCTCATCCTAGGAGTGGTGTATGTGTGGAGTATGAGTTTTCTTATTGTGGTGGATCAGTATGCGGTTGTTTTTCCTGATGACGTTCCAAGAATACCTCCTCATAGAGAGGTAGATTTCTACATTGACCTGTAACCTGGGACATCCCTGATATCAACTCCATCATGTTGGATGGTTCCCTCTAAGCTTCATGAGCTATGGGTACAGTTGGAGGACTTGCAGGGAAAGGGATTCATCTGACCCAATGTTTCACCCTGGGCTTCTCCGATTTTATTCGCCAATAAGGCAGATGGGAGATTACGACTATGTGTGGACTATCGTCGCCTAAATCAGGTGACTGTAAAGAACAAGTATCCACTTTTGATGATTGAAAACTTATTTGATCAGCTCAAGGGAGCACAATGGTTCTCGAAGATAGACCTTAGGTCAGGCTATAATCAGCTCAGAGTTCGAGACAAGGATGTGCAGAAGACAGCCATCAGGTGTCGGTATGACCACTATGAGTTCTTGGTTAAGTCTTTCGGCATAACCAACACTCCAGCAGTTTTCATGAGTCTCATGAACAGGATATTCCCGCCTAACCTCGATCGATTTGTTATAGTCTTCATCGACGACATACTGATTTACTCGACTACTGAGGAGGAGAACACCTACCACTTATGGGTTGTACTTGACACACTCCGAGAGCACCAGCTTTATGGTACGATCTCGATGTGTTAGTTTTGGATTCGGGAGATCCACTTCTTGGGGAACATCATCTCTAAGGCGGGAGTTGTGGTGGATCCTGCGAAGATTGAGGCAGTCCTTGCTTGGGAGCCACCCAAGAGTGTGACGGAGGTGCAGAGTCTCCTAGGTCGGGCTAGGTACTATCGAAGATTTGTGCCAGACTTCTCTAGAGTTGCGTCACCACTTTCATCTTTGACGAAAAACGGGAAACCCTTTGTGTGGTCATATATATGTTAGCAGAGCTTCCAGGAGTTGAGACAAAGATTGACCAGTGCACCCATCTTGAGGCTACCGGAGGATGGCCTAGGGTACATAGTTTACTCTGATACATTAGGGACCAGACTCAGGTGTGTCCTGATGCAAGATAGGGCAGTGATCGCTTATGTTTCATGACAGTTGAGGAAACACGAGCAGAACTACAATACCCATGACCTAGAGTTAGCAGCAGTTTTCTTCTCCTTGAAGATGTGGCGGCACAATCTGATGGGCGAGCACTTTACAGTCTACTCTGACCACCAGAGTCTTAGGTACATCTTATCACATAAGTACCTGAACCAGAGACTACGACGATGGCTTGAGTTCTTCCAGGACTATGAAATTGAGATAATCTATACTCCTAGGAAGGGAAACGTAGTAGATGATGCTCTCAGTAGGAGATTGGGTATTCAACTACTTGGAGAGGCGACATAGCAACTAGCCGGGTTGCAGATGTCCTTCGTGGATAGAGATGGAGCAGCCTTTCTACAATCACTCACAGTCACTCCTCCACTACATCAGTGGGTCCGAGAGGCACATCATGGGGACATTGACTGTGAGACACAGCGTGCACAGATATCCACCGGATAGGCACCTGATGTATTTTCTATAGGAGGAGAGAACACCATCAACATTAGGGGACATACCATGGTACCAGTTTAATTACAGGAGGATGTGCTAAGGGTGTTTCACACTTCCCCTTTGGCAGTACATCCAAGAGTAGCGAAGATGTACCAGGATCTCAGACGACAGCACTAGTGTCTGGGTATGAAGAAGGTTGTGGTAGAGTTCGTTTCACGATGCCTCACCTGCCAGCAGGTGAAGGCAGAGCACCATGTACCGGTAGGTAGGGTGCAGCCCTATGAGGTCCTGGAGTGGAAGTGGGACGGGATATCCATGGATTTTGTGATGGGGCTCCCTCGTACTCCTAGAGGTCATGACTCTATCTGGGTAATTGTCGACTAACTCACCAAGTCGGCCCACTTCCTACCTATCAGAGAGAAGGGCTCAGTGGAGAGCTTGGGATGCCGAAAACATTCAAGAAATCGTACGACTTCATAGTGTGCCATCATATATCGTCTTCGATCGAGATGCTCGCTTTACTTACCGGCTTTGGAAGGGGTTGCGAGAGGCATTTGGGACGCAGATACGCCTGAGAACCAGTTGTGTGGGAAGAACCACGGCCCGCTACAAGGGCCGCTTTAGCAGAAGAACCGGCCGACCTGTTGGCTGGTCGGGTGAAGAGGAGCCGCGGTGCCAGGAGGGTACCACGCTAGAGGACATGCCCGCCTGTCAGCCGGACAGGCGATACTGGACCGCGACGTCAGGAGGGCGCCGCGCTGGAAGACTAGCGGCCCGCCCAAGTGGGCCGCGTGCACAGAAGACCGGCTGGTCTAGCCGGCCTGTTTGGGGAAGGGTGGTGTTGCCAGTGTAGAACCCCCCCCCCCCCTTGGAACCCGCTCGGCTTCAGCCGAGCAACTCGGCCAGCGGGCCGAGCCAGCCGGGCCATGCCAGGCCAGGCCGAGCCGGGCCGCGCCAGGTCGGGCCGCGCCACATCGGGCTAGGCCATGTCCCTTCAAGACAATTTATGTATTTCTTCAGACCGGTCTGACACCCCTGTTGTGTCAGACCTGTCAAACTGGGTCAACCCGACCCGTCGGCCCACTGGGCTATACGGGTCAGGCTCATTATTCACTTAACCATGAATAACTTAAGGACCGCGCATCCGATCGACTCGTCGTCCATGGAACTGGGACTCTTTTGATGAGACAGTCCTTTTGCGATACTCTGAGCAAGTTTAGGACATCTTTGGTTATCGACTGGGTTAGAAACGAGTGTATTTCTAACCGGGCCCTTGGACAGAAAACCCAATATCTCTCAGACCGGGTGTCCAATTGATTCGTCGTCTATTGCTTTGAGTTTCTATTGATGAGAAGTAACATTAAGATATATCAACAATAGACTTCTTTATAGATGATGTATCGACCCCCTTGGCTCATAGAGCGGACCCTCCCGGGATCGAGCATGTTGTGTGCGGGAACCCTAGAGATGGCCGCGACTGCGACGATGATGATAACTGTACTTGGATAATATGTGGGTTCGGTAGTGAGGATGATTGTACTTGGATCCTTCGTTGGTTCGGCAGTGATGACGACTGTACATGGATCCTACGTGGGTTCGGCAGCGATGGTTACTGTACAAGGATCCTACATGTGTTCGGTAGCGACGACTTCTGTACTTGGATACTATGTGGGTTTGGAATGTAAGATGATTCAGGGGATACATATATCATCTCCACCTCTCTTCGTGAGTAGTATACTTGTGTGAGTTGAGTCTTGATTTTCAGTCATTATCATCGATGTGATTGACTTGCTTTCCTGTGTGGACTGGGTTATGCTTTCTTGTGTGGACTGGGTTGTACTCGGGCTCATGAGTTGGAGCCGAACTGGAATTGATGACTTAGGTATATGTACGGGCATATAATTAAGTAGATTTGGTTGATACATCGTGTTTGTATCTGTTTTTTGGTTTATCCTTTGTGGATTCTGGGAGAACTTCGGGGGTCTCGGGGTCCTTACTGAGTAACGTATACTCACCCCTGCATGGGATATGCCCGAACTACATTGTGTTGGATGTAGATGATAGAAAACACTGATCATGGTGGAGTCCAGTGGAGTGGGACGGTACTTGGAGGGTGACCACATGGCTGGACATACACTGAGTGGACGGCCGAACTCGAGGATATGAGGAGACCATATGTACCCACCCTTTAGGTGGGATATCCGGAGGACGACTCAATGGTTACTGGTTTACATTACTATATCTGTTCTTTATTTACTGATGTACTGTACCTTCAGTTGGGTTTGTATTCTGGCCCATTTACTTTCCAGCACTTAATTTTGTACTCAGTTTACTTAGTGTTTACTTCAGCTTGCGTACTCTATTGTGTTTGTTTACTTATATAAAGGAAATTCCTTCCCTTTTATCTAGATTTATGCCTTTGGTGCTAGTCTCCAGCCCCTGGCCTATAGAAGTCGGGCTTTAGGTAGTCACAACACGGGCCCTGAGGAGGAGTTGTGACAGAAAATAATATAAAACAAGAGAAAAAGAGAAAAAGAATGAATGAAGATGAAAATTCCTAACTGACCTAAGAATATACATGTCCCTCACACCTAAAGTGTATATTTTTCTCACTAATATTAAATAGATTATGGGAAGGAATGATAAAACCTGATGGGTTTCATTCATCAACTACTTCTTCAACTTGGATTTCATCCATCGAGGACTCCGTAATGGATTAATGGAAGCACATCAGCCACTTCCCATTGACCATGATGTTTTCTTTTTTTCATCATTTTGAACCTAAAAAAGCAAATAGGGAGTCATTAGTAATAGTGTGTGGTCCAAAAATGTGGGAAAAACAATTATTTATAGGATAATTCAGCCTTGTACTATAGAAGAGGACCTTCTTCCCAATGTGGAACAAATTATGAAGGATGGGATGGTCATGGGAAGCCTTGGTTTTCTCTTTATAAATCCTAGAGTTATTATATAAATTTCTTCTCGTTTCCTATAACTCTTGAATCATTAACTTCCTTTGAGAACCTGCACTGGAAAGATTATAATTTCATTCATTTAAGTCCTAATTATCCCAGTGATCAATCTCAATAGGGTTGTCAAAAATCTTTCCAAACAGAAGTTGATAGGGTGAAATTATAATGGGAGTTTTAAATGTGGTACAGTAAGCCCAGAATTAATCATCGAGTCTAAAACTCCAACATTTTCTATTTGGTTGATTCATTTTTTCATGAGTCTTTTTTACCTCCCTATTCGACACCTGTTCTTGACCATTGTTTTGTGGTTGATATGAAGTAGACACTCTATGCCTGGCCCCATACCGATGAAAAAGAGATCACATTTTTTGGTTAATGAAATAAGAATTTTGGCCACTGATGATGAGCCTAGGTAATCCAAACCAACAGAAGGCTTGGTTTCTCATATGTTCCACAACATTTTTAAAATAATCATTCCTTTTATCTCATGTTTATAAAAATTTTGAATCATAATCTACTTCATCAAGAATGCAATGGTTCAAAAATTAAGTGTGGAATGGCCCCATAACGTCAAAGTAGAAAACATAAAAAAATTCTAGGAAAGAGAAATGTTTTTGTGGAATTTCACTTTTTTAGAAACAATCCCCATTAGTTGAATGTGGGGATAATATTTATAGAAATCTTGGGCATCCCAAAAAAGTATTTTCCAAAATATTTTAGAATGGAAGACCTTCCGAGCAGACTATTGGGGACTAATGTGTCCCCCACAAATAAGAGTGTGAGAGAACCTAAAGACATACTGAAACTCATTATCAGGAAATAAAACACCTAAGTCCATGATCAATACATGTGCACCAAAGGCAGGGGATATCCCAAATGTTCTAATGGGACACATGTTTTAGATAGTTGGCCCAGTTTTTATCGAGACCAGTATGAATGTAAGATTTTACCAAATAATTTATAATTTTGGCATACCAAGGAATAAAATATTTCACTCAGTATAATTTCTAATCTATAAAAAAGTCATTAATGGGAATACAGGGGGTAAGTCAATAAATGAGTATGGGTGGATCCTACTAATATGATCATCCACCACATTTTTTTCTCCTTTTTTATCTCTAATTTCAAAATTTAATTCTTAAAGGATGGGAATACAGTGAATGAGATAGGGTCTAGCATCTTGTTTCATAAGGTGTTACATGTGGGCCACATAGTCTGAGAACACAATGACTTTGGATCCTAAAAGATAAAACTATAATTTATCCATGGAAATAACAATGGAAAGAAATTATTTTTCAATTGTGGTGTAGTTTTCTTGGGAATGATCTAGTGTTTGTGAGGCATAGGCAATGACATATGGAGATCGATTTATTCTTTGTGATAAAACTACCCCAACCGCATAGTTATAAGCATTTCACGTGGGTTAAAATGGTAAATCCCACTAATGGGGTTAGATTACAGGGGGAGAAGTGAGACTCCATTTTAACATAATAAAATATTCCATAAATTATTTATCAAAAATTAATTCCTTTAATTTTTAGAGAAATAGGGAGTGGGGTGCAATTTATCTAAAGTCATGAATGAAACGATGATAAAATTCAGCCTAACCCTGGAAATACAATGTATCCCATTAAATTTTGGGGAATGGTAGGGAAGCAATGACATCCACCTTTGATTTATCTACATGTATACCATCCCCAAAAATGAAATTCCCCAAAACTATACATTGTCACACCTTGAAATGGAATTTATCATAATTTAATACAGATTCTTTTCAATATAGTGATATAGGGATGAACCAAGACTTATCAAACATTCATCAAAAGGGGATTCATAAATAGTGAAATCATCAAGGAATACTTCCATGAAATTCTCTAGGAAATCAAATAAATTCTAACCATGAATATGTGAAAAGTTCCCAAAGCATTGAACATACCAAATGGGATCGTTCTATATGAAAATGTTCTAAAGGGGAAAGTGAAGGTTTTTTTTTCTAGATCCATATAGGAAATATGAATATGAATGTATCTTGAATATCCATAAAGGTAATAGTAATGGAACTTCCTTGCTAGCCTATATAGAATTTGGTCAATGAATGTCAAGGGGAAATGGTCCTTCCTAGTGTGTTTATTTAATCAGAGATAGTATATAAAGACATGCCAACTATTCTGCACCCAAGTTGGAACCAATTCATTGTATCCATTTTTTATTACTGTAAGACAAATTTTATTAGGAACCACTTGTACTGGACTGAACCATTGGCTATTAGAGATTTGGTAAATGATTACAGCATCCAATTATATTATTACCACATTTTAAAAAAATATATATGAGGTTTGGGTTTAGTCGAAATTGTGGATGCCTCACTATTTTAGCCTCCTCAATTAACAATATTCGATGTGTGAAAATTGATGTGATAATACTTGGAATGAACTCAAGTGTTCATAAAAGCGATTTTTTATTCTCCCTCAAAATTTCATTATTTCACAATTCATGCATAGGAGTAACTGAGATAGAAATGATGACATAATACTTGTTCCCTTTCTCAAGATATGAATATTTTAAATCTTGATACAGTTGTTTTAGTTCCCATTTACTGGGATTTTAGATTATTGGGAGTGTGTGTGAATGTGAGGTATCACTAATCTAATATAACAACTAAATGGTATCATCCTTAGATGAGGAATTAATTTTTAAAAGCTCTGTAGAATCATTGATGGTCATGTGATCCTCATTGTTCATGAAATCATGTTTTAACAAACATGCATGATAATTTTCCAGAACACTACAAAATTATATACATGATTCATTTACCCAAATTTCAATTAGTGGTAAAAAATAATAAAGGGGTTCAGGGGAAATACATGATTTTTATAGAGGAGAGTACATTAATTGAATTAACAGATAGAGATTGAGAGGAATGTTCTTCTGATGGGTACTTCATGGAATCAAGTACGATGATGTGGAAAATGTCACCACCAAACCGCATAGATAATGTAGCATTATGGACCATAATTATCGGTTTGGAAGTTTTTAAGGAAGGCAACCCTAGTATAATCATGTAATTTCTATTCATCCAATCATCTTCCATTTTAAGAACATAAAAATCAGTACGAAAAATTTAATTTTTCACCCTCTAAACCAGTGGGGTGTGCTATACATTGATTTTTGAGTTGAACAACAATTCTTATTGTCATTAGTTATTTGAACTACAATATAGAGTAAATAGAGTGAGGAATAACATTTATAGAGCCACCCAAATCAAGCATAACATTGGAAAAGTAATACTCCCCTATGGTGCATGAAATTAAGAATGTTCCAGGATCATTGAATTTGTAAGGAAGTGATGGCTCCATCAATGATGAGACATTCCACCCCAATCTCACCTTCTCAAAACCTCAAATTCTCCTTTAGTGTTTACACATCTCCTTCACAAACATGTCATATCATGAAATTTTCTTAACAACATCAATCAATGGGATGTTAACCGACACTTTTTTGAATGCTTCCAATTTCTCCTTAGCAAGTTAATTTTTCTTCTGTTTTCATGGTTGGGAGGACTTTTCTAGAAATCTTATAGGAATGGTTGGGATAGGGGATTCATCAATAAACTCACTCTTTTCTTTGGAAGGGATTCTCCTAGTACTAGGATGTTCTTCTCTTGGACCACTTTCATCATTTGGGATAGTGGTTTTCTAGGAGGGTATGACTCTAATGGAGAGACCATTTGGGTTTTATGTTGTTTCCCACACCTAAGGTCGATGGAACTAACATTTCCCTTATCCCAAGTGTTAAATACAAGTTATGAGGGTAGTTTAATCAACCCATGACTTTGAATTTCCTCTACATAGTTAGTGAGTATGCTTAAATGGGGTTTTTGGTCTTATATGGATGTTTGGGTGGTTATTTGGAATTGGAGATTATTGAAACCATTTCATTCATTATATTTCCAAGAATAGGATCATGTTTTTGTAGGGGTGGTTGGAATGGACTTTGTGGAAGTGGGTTACTTCAGGGTGGTGGCGGTGGATTAATAATCAACCAGGGTTGGTTCCTTTATTTTTTAGGTTGGATTGAATAAGCACATTTCCTATAATCTTGGGTTTTTCCAACCTAGGTTAGATGGATAGTTAGGTTCATTCTTAAAGGGTCTGTTAGAGGGGTGGCCTAGAAGGGTAACCTCACAACTCTCAGAAGTTTCTCTGATTTGGAATCAATGGTCAGAATAATGGGTGTCAAAAAAATATATTCCATTTTAGAATAAAGGTGGGATTTGGTATTTATCATGGGAAAGAGCATGTTGTTGAGGAAGGGTACTTACATCTTCGAACATCATGTCCAACTTGTTCACAAATTCAGTATATTGCACCTCAGAGACACCTCGAATGGGTACATTTGATATTCAACCAAATTTTTGAGTGTTCCCTTACATGATCTCAATTAGGATTCTTGAAGAAATTGGGGTATTATCAAATAGAACACCACTTATACCAGCATCCATCTCATTTCAATCGATTGGAATTAAACCTTCATAAAAATATTGAATTAGAATTTGATCACTTATTTGGTGGTGTGATCAAATTGAATAATGTCTTTTAAATCATTCAAATTATTTATGAAGCATTTCCCCGTGATATTTCCTTATCCCACCTAATTATTTCATTATTGTTGTGGTTGTAGATACTAGGAATTATTTTTCAATGAAAATTCATTTCTTGTACACCCAACCTCTAATTGGTGCATTAATATAATACAACCAATTTTTCAAAGTGTCTTATATTAAAAATGGGAATAAACTAAAATAAATTATTCTTCATCCACATTAATAAGGTTTAATGTCGAACACTTAGTATTAAATTCTCTTAAATTCTTTTGAGGGTCTTCTCCCATGATTCCATGGAATCGTGGTAATAAATGAATAAAACTGGATTTATGTTCAAAATTGGGTGCCTCACCTTGAATTTGAATATAATTGGGTTGTATATCAATATCAAGTGACATTAGTTATTTTAAAGTTATGTAGTTTTCATCCATTCTATATAAGTTTAAATTAATTGTATTGTGCGTTTCAGAAGAAGAATAAGGATCATGAATTGTGTTGATGTTTTGTTTGTCCTCCTTCAAAGGGTTGTCTTGTGCGTCTCGTTGCAGCTAATGAAATATCATCTCTGGTTCATGTTCAAATGATAGTATTTCGTTTGATGATGATCACATCCTACACAAGTCCTAGAAATGGACTACTTTTGATATCAACTTAAAAAATAAAGGATGAACAAAATAAAAAATAATTATAAAATAGGAAATACTTTTATAAAAACGCACACTAAAAACAAAAGAGATCCACAAAAAAAGTTCCAAAATTTGACCACGTGGTCAGGAAATGTCAATTATATTATGTTTTTAAAGTTTATTTATTATATTAGGAAGACCCTACGTCTTTTATAAATGAGCATTGGTGGTTTATAGGGAGAATTTTTAAATTAAATGAACTAAAGGGGGGTGGTATTGAAAACAGCACTATGAAACTGACATTATTTACAGAGTCTAATAATTGATAAATAAAGGTGGTGTTTTAGAATTATTTGATAAGGATATCATTTCATGTTCACTAAAAATACTTTATAGTTCATTATTATGAATATTTTATATGGTTTAAGGTAGTCATTTGGTTGATGGTTGGGAAAATCTCAACTTCTCTCTCGCCTCTTAAAACGATGCTCAAATAACTAACCCCTGAAATAACAATAATGTTGTCAATGTTTGTTACTAAAAAAAGAAAAATAGAAACCATAGAATACTAAATTCCTATTTATGTGTGAGAGAAATTTTATTCTTGTCTTTTCCAATTGGTACAACCCTATATTCCCACATGAAATCTAAATCCAATTAGTGTTGAAATAAAAAGTGTTTCAATTATTTATAAAAAAATATATTGAATGGAGAAGAAAATCAAAATTAAACATAAGTGAAATATTAAACACACAAATTTCAAAAAACAAATATATGAACAAGTTCTGTAACTCCCTCAGAACTATATATCACACCTTAAAAAGGATCGTCCACCATTTAACTCGCCATCGAGAGGAGGAGAAGGATCGGGTGGAACATCACGTTCATCCTTTATCCCCTTATGAGGATTGAAGACTCTAGAACATCGTGGATGAGTAGAAGAGTCCTTTTAGTATAAAAAATATTAGAGATTTTCTTCTTATACAAACTTAAAAATGAGGTTCCAAAGCTATAATTTTATAAGCAATTAGAAGGTGGTTCTGGGCACATAGTTTGTGTAAAACCACCTGGCCCATGGTTTTATACCTACAGAAACACTTATCTCACTTTGGATAAATCTATATAGTTGTATTCCCTAATCTATACTATCTTCTCTAAAATTTGGGAACTATTTGGAAACTAAATCCCTAGATATTGACATAATACAAAACACCTATTTTTACTTTTTTTCATATTTGATTCCCTGGACAGATTGGTTCAGATGGGAATCTTAGTGAAATACATGGGCTAGAGTGTCTGTATATAAAAGGTATAAAATTAAATTCTGGACCAGATCTTGATATTTAATCCCATTTGGATGGATTTTGTAGTACTAAGGTCCATTTTAATACACTGGTGTGTTTGGATCCTATAAAATTTGGGCCATTTTTCTTAGACATCATCATGGGCCCTACAAATCACCTCCACCTACATTGTTATTATCAAGACAAGTAAAATTTTCTTTATTAAAAGTGATAAATAAAAACTAATTGAATCAAATATGATGTTAAATGTGTTATTATTTTTATAATTTTCAATAAAAAAACATGTTTAGCACAGTAGTGTATTTTTGAAAATGAAACAGTGAATCATAGTGTGATCAATGAACCTAAATAATGTTGATTATTATTGATAAAAGTATTAAAGGAATGCAAAATTAATTGTTTAATTAATTTTTAATATACTTAGAAGCTTGGTTCGTAGGATTCCCATAGTTGTAACCTGTGATAATGAATCAGTAAATTTACAATGGAATAAGAACAAGTTGTATGAATAAATAATAAATCCTTATGATGTCTGGGTTATCCAATTACTTTAAAATGATATGTTCCTTAGGATTTGGAGCCATGATATCTCATTATATGTAAAAGTTTAATTTCATTCTTTGGGGCTGATAGCCCGATGCTGTGTTTGTTTATTTTCGACTGCCTCTGATGTGCTCTAAATACAATACTTTTGTTTATGGGGGAAGAGAGGCCTAGATGTGAAGTGAGCTAGGGAAAAATGATCTTAGAGGTTTTTTGTGGAATGTGGGGGTAGTGAGGGTTAGTTTTTGTGAATAAATTTGATGCCTGGAGTGGCAAGTTGCATCAGTTTATGCTTATGGGTGTTAGGGAGAACACCAGAGATGATGGAATATGTTAAAGTAGGGATTACCTATTGATGTGAAGGTTTATTCTTTTTGAAGCTGCTATTTGGTTATTTTCTTTATCTTCTACAATAATTGTGTAAAATCGTCTTCATTATCCTCCTTCCAAAAGTGGTTATAATGTTCAGGGTATGAAACATGATTTCTATGTTTAGCTTAGTGAGGAAGGATGACTCTACACACCTGCTATATGTGGTAATGTCTTGAAGGGTATCTCATCTATTCACTGTGTTGATCACCATTCATTTGGTTATTATAATTCTTTTTACAATTCCTAGAAATATGGAAGGTGATAAAATTTTTAATAAATGAATGAATAAATGTTTAACCCATGTGTTTGGAGATTCGTGGGATGCAATACCGAGGTAATATTTCTACGAAATTATGGACTCGGTTTAGTTATGCATGGATGGATTGGAACTTGTTTATGATGCAAATGAAATGAGATATTTAATTTTATAATGGTTAAACAATTAATTAAATTAATGTGAAACTCTAGAAATGGAATATTGTGATTTAATGAAGCTGTTTAAATTGTTTTTTGGTTATATGATATCTAGTCTTAGATGTGGCATCCAGGAGTCTGAGATAGGTGAGATGAAGTTCGGTCTAAAACTATGTTATGCTCATAGTGTGGTTATGATCTTCATTTTATCCTGTAATTTTTTTGTTTCTATACAGTACTCCACAATTTCAATTATTGAAAAAGAAACAGATTCCAATTTATGTTTGAGGGGAGGGGGGGGGGTTCCAAACATCTTGGTGGGAGGAAGGATGGATGAATACCCCCTTTGACTTTTCACTCTTCTCTTTGTACTTATATGTACTGGTATTCATGAGGGGTACTTCTCCCTATATATTTGTTTAGAAGTATGTAATGAATTTGGGTTATTTAACACACAAATATTCTGGTGTAACGTTTAAGGATATGATGGCTCAGGAATCATTATTTGGTGTATGGGATGTAATGGATTAAGGTATAATACCCAATTTATGAAACAAACTATGTGAGATGTGGTGCCTCCAAGAAACTACCTGGTTACTTCTGGTTATGTAGACATGGTGGTTGTGTTGCACGAGGTCCATGTTGAAGTGCTTCGTAGAGGTGTCTTTAGGCTAGTCTTTTTTTAGACAGAGATGCTCAGGAGGTGCGATGATGGGAAAAGCATCATACTAGTGGGGATTTGGTAGCGAGTTACCCTTGATATTATTTATTATATTATTAAATCTTGTATGAAATACATGGTGAGAGTATCCATGGTGTGGCCGGGAATATAGTATACATATTAAGGTGATGAGCTAGTTTCCCTTATTGTTTACTATGCTTTATCATGGTTTCATGACATTTTTATTGGAGGCTCTGGGGAGGATCTTACTGATTATACTATTATACTCTCCCTACATATATGTAAAAAAATTTGTACATTAGTTAGAGAAGGTTGGAGATTATGATGATTACTACTAGCTTGGGGTTTTTCAGGAGTTGTGTGAGCTTCGTGGCCACCCCTATTTTTACTTTCTTTTGGTTCTTGCAGTTTCCCCTTTCAGTTATAGTACTAAATTTATGACATTACATATGTGCTCATAGGTTCTTTTATTTTCTTTTTAATAAGTAGTTGGTTGGTGTCTATCTTATCTCTCTCTTCAACAGATTTTCTCTTAGAAGGTAATGCCTCCCATATTGGTGTTTGTTATACCCTCAGTGGTAGTCTCCAACCCAGGGCCTACTGGAGGTGGGACTCATGGGTCATTAGCTGTCTTCTCAAATTACCAGCCTTGGAGTGGTACACTTTGTGGGGAGGGGAAAATGAAAATTACTATTTGTATAGAATTATCCCCCAAATAAAACTAAAAACATCTAGTAATATATTGATGTAGTTTTGGGACTATTTCATCATTTTTTGCTTAAACTATTTTTTTTATTGAATAGTGTTTTAGAATTATTGGTGTATGTTGAAGCCTATATATTATGTTTGAGGAATTAAATGTTTTTTGTCAATCCTATTTTTCATGATGTAAATATTAGCAAATGTTTGAATGATTATTGAGGTAGATTGTAATTTATTCCCAAAAGGTAGAAAACAACATCCTACAACAGGCATGATCACACCAATAATGACGTTTCATATTAATAAATTTATGTTATGGTAGTATGACATTTTATAGATAAGATTAATAGCCTTGAATAAAAATGTGTTACATTGTGAAATAATCCCAAAATATATGTAAAAATATGTTGTTCTATATTAAAGCTATATTTTGGAATATTTTCCGACGAGAATCCAAAATATATTGATAAAGTGGAATTAGGTTATTTGAAAAAAAAATTAAGGAACCAATAGCAAGAAATGTTGGTGGAATTGGAATCAATTTTATGAATGACATATCTACGTTCATAGGTTCAATAATTAATTAAAAAAAGTAATAAAATGGTTTTTGATAAGACTCAATAATTTTTGATTTATCAAAATCGATGAGTTTTTAGTGATATTGATCATTATGTAGAAGGTATTGAAAAAATATTTCCCTTTATAACCTTCCAACTTTTTGGCTTGTTGGATTAAATGAATTACTATTGTAAAGAGGTGAAAAACTATGCAAAGGTAAAAAATCCATGAAGGTAATAACGGTGTATGAGAACATATTATACACTTAAAATAAAAAAAATTAATGGATACAATTTTTATTTGTTTAAATTTAATTATAATTTTGTAAATTATATCCAACAAAGTAGCTAAAAAATACTTTTGAGAGGTTATAACGGGTGGAGACAAGATTGTTGAACTCTTTTAATTAAGGAAATTTTTTTTTATCTTTTGAATATAAATAGTAAAACCATTCTACTTATGCAGAAGAAAAAGGGAAGTTGTCATACTATGTATCAAATCATCTCAAAATTTGATGGAAGGAATTGAAAAAGAAAGGTAAATATATCATATAAATATAAAATTCAAGGTATTGATGAACAACAACACATTGATTCTTGAGAGTGGCTGTTTATCCCTCTTGAATGTGAACATAAATCTTTTGATTAATGAGAAGGGCCATGTTTATTGAATAGTTTTTTTAAGAATTATTATGTATATAATATCAATAGAGGTGAAAACATGTGTTTTTTATTTTAATAATATATAAATGCTTTATATATACATAATTTGACATAATCTATT
The DNA here is from genome assembly GCA_963277665.1 of Viscum album. Taxonomy (NCBI): domain Eukaryota; kingdom Viridiplantae; phylum Streptophyta; class Magnoliopsida; order Santalales; family Viscaceae; genus Viscum; species Viscum album. Next base: position 282,002,609 of record OY728127.1, read on the forward strand.
TATAATGAGATGAATATGTGATTGGGGACTCAAAATAAAATTTAATGAGAAGGTTTCCCCAATCAAATAAAAATTTCAGAATTACTTGATTAAGATTTTGATAATAAGGGAAAACATTTATCAAGTGGATAATAAGGAGAAATTTTTTCTCTCTATCATAGACTAGAATAATAAATTATGGAACCATAGATTTGGGCATATACAACAATAATACATAGGGAAATTTTCTATGCTAAATTCAATATATGATATTTTTAATTTGAACCATTAAATATATAAAAATTATTAATGTTCCATGAGAGGAAAGATTGAGAGAAATACCTATTAACCAAAGATGAAAAGAGTTCTGAAAATTATTATCTTGGATTAAACCACTGTGTGTGGTCCAATAACACATCATGTGAATTTCAGCAAAAGGTATTTCATTGTTCGTTATTAATTAAAACATGATGGGTTTTACTATGTTCATGAGAACAAAAAAGAAGTTATGGAGTTTATTATGTGGTTTCAGAGGATAGTTGTTGGTGAAATCCAATGATTAATAAATACACATTGATCAGATAATGAAATCAAATACACTTCCATTGTGATGGGAAATTATCAATAGAATTATGAAATCACACGTGATGATTCATCCCTGAGAACCTAGTATCAAAAAAATTTATAAATATGGAACTATGTAATAAATAACAAGGTTAAGAAAATATTTATAGAGATTTGTATCTTTATACATTATTGGATAGATGTAATGAAATTCATTGTTAATAAACTGAACCAGGATTTATTATGTTTTGGATAGAAGATAACAACATATGAAATGTATAATGTGTGTAAAAAAACTCTTAAACATTTTAGATTGATTGGATATAAGTCTTATATTCAGAACAATGAATTAAATAATGGAAAATATTATTATTTTATTGATTGAGTGTTCTTAGGATACCCAACGAGTTTAAATAACAATAAATGATTCAATTAGGGGTTGAATAAAATTAAAAAATGATCAAATTTCAAAATTATCAAACAAACAAATATGTGTAAATATATATTTATATACACACACATATATATATATTTGAAATAATTTTTTTATAATGAAAATTATGTTGAAATAAATTATATTTATATTTAAAATCTTACACCAGATGAGGATTCTGAAGTTGAATTAGTTGAGGAAGTGATAATTGAATATAGGCAACCATTTACTCATAAAATTATAAGCAGGGAATAAAATAATGGTTCAAATTTCAAAGGAGGAAAACATACTCTAATAAAAACCTAAATTGTGAGGAGTGTAGAGGAATCAAACCAATTATAAAAATTTGAACAATCATCATTTATAGAAGCATCAAAGGATGAAAAATGTTTTAATGTAATGAATGATGAGTGGAAAAAAATTGAAAAAATATGAAAAAAAACTTCACGAATAAACCAATAGATCTAATGTAATTATAATAAAATGGGTGTTTTACAACTAGAATTGAATATTAATCAAGAATAAGTAAATATTAGTTTACAATGTTTAATCTCAATATTAACTAATAAACCGGGGGTAAAATTTTACCTAAGAGATGAAATATTAGTTGATAATATTTTTCAATGAAATAAATATTCAAAGACGCTTCAAATTGTCTCAAATGGATATGAAGAAAACATTCATGAATTTATTACTCATGGAGGAAGATAATATTAAAAAATAGTTGGGATTTCAAATTAGCAGTAATAGGGAAATTGTGTGTAGAGTGAGTACAAACTTTTCTGTCTTGAATCAATCATTTCATGCTTGGTAAGCTTGTTGGGAAACTGACTTGAGGAAGATGTAATTTCAGAGAGGTGGTTTTAGTCATAATATAAATATATATATGTTTTAAATCATCCTAGGATTAAATTTTATGGTACTATCCAAATTTTATGATAATTTTTTTTGTAAAAGCTACCAATATTCTATAGATAAATTTAATGAATTGATTTGTTTGAAGTTTGAGATATCGACGTTTTAAAATATTATATATTTTATCAGATAGAAATTGAGTCAGAATATGTACATTTATATCTCAAACAATTTCTACAATGGATTTTATAAATAATCATTAGGTACATGATAACTAGTTAGTTTTAACACCCATTACAATTGGAAAAAATATGGAAATATGAATATAGAATAATAGTAAATCTTATATTATACTATAGAATGTTTGGGAGACTAATGTAATTGAAATTTAAAATGTTATATATTCTATATGAAACTTCATTACTACAATTATTTCAATGTTTTATTAAGAAGGAATATATACATTTTGGGAAAATAATCATGAGGTATATTCAAGTAACTGTTTATTATTGAATGGGGTTTTGTGTAGGGAAATAATATGAACTAATTAAATATTTATATTTTTACTCGGATAAAGTTATTGTTGATATAAAATAAAAAATGATGTATTTTTATTGTAATAATGTGTTTTATATGGATAATAAATAATAAATAGACCGTATATATTATCACATCAAAAGTGGAAATAAATTTTAGTTACAAATCCATGTACATAGATTCTATGTATGTTGTAACAATATAAGGATCATGTTGAAGATTTGAAAGTAAAAATAGTGATTAATTGTGATAAAAAAACTCTATTGAGTAAATTAAAAATTGGGTACCATAATCTAAAATGCAGCACATTGAAATTTTATATACTTTCACTACTTAAAACTTCGAGAAAAAAATTATCAAGATAGAAATTTTTTTAATGAATCAAAAAGTTATATAAATTTTCAGAAAACCAATAACCACATCAACGTTTGAGAATCATTTTTTAACATTTTTGTTGAACCATATTGATAAGTATGAGGATGATACAAAATCAATTCAACCTATAAATAATTAGTTTTAACTTTAATATTCTCATTCTATATGAAATTAAACTTTAATTTTACTACAAAATAGAGGTAAATTATTGAATTTCCCTGATTTTATTTCTTTTTCAATGGAAGAGCTCATATAGATTAATAAAAGTGATTTAAGAGAAAAATTATCTTCTCATGGGGGGGTCTAATATAACTCCATGTCAAAGATAATTAGGTCTGAGATGGTATAAAACATATCATCATGCATGACTCCCCTTATGCAAGGGTCTTTTGGATAATAGTGAGGGAGATCTTTATATAATGTATTGACTTTGAGAATGATATTTTATAACTAAAAATAAGAAATGAAACAAAATAAATAATACCGAAAATCATAAAAGGAATAATAAAATATTATAAAATATATGAATGAGATAAAATTGCTACTATATCATAGTCAACTTGATCTACACAACTCATGTCTAAATATATATATATAACCAACCAAATAACAAAATGAATCCTTAGGTACAATACGAAAATATATTTTTTTATGTCCTAACATAAACTCAAATACACATCCAACTCAACATGATTAATAGCCCATCATATGGCTTTTTACCTTACCATGATCCCTAACAAAAAATCATACATGCGCACTGGGGATCCCATATAGGGTGAGAGTAATAAATCATAGTTGTATTCCACCAAAATCATCTTTAGTAAAACTGAATCATATATATAATGATGTATTCATTGAAAATAAGAAAAATATTACAATCATTCAAATCCAAATAGTTAGTTGTGTTTTAATTAGGATTCTATAATCACAATCCATACATTCTTAATATCCATAGAAAAAGGAAGAGTCATGTTGATCCATAAATGGAGTCTAGAACATAGAAAATATATCCCAAATCATTGTATTAACCACATAAATTACCATATTTCATCACACATTGGTTCCCATACTATCTCCTCTGACTGAAGGTAGGTCACATATCAATTTAAATAATGCACCCTCTCACCCAAGGGAGGACACAAATTAGAATCTAGAACCATCCCTCCAACATAGAGGAGGTCCAGAATCACAATATAGATCTATAACCTCTCAATCAAGGGATTAATCAGATCATAATCTATCACTGCTTCACTCATGATAAGATCATGGTCACTGACCATAATATATCTCTTATATAACAATAGAAAAATAAGAAAAGCATCCAACACCGTCACTTAGGATTATCCACTTTCAACCTCTCAAGGATTTACAAATATCCATTTTCATGCACCCAACAATATTTTATCATAATTTAATAGTAAATTCTATTAGATTACATATTTATTAGGCCATCTCATCCATAACTAATCCAGTAAATCTCAATTTCATCCCTATTCATCAAAGAAGACAACCCTACACAAACCCATGTAATTCGACAAGATTCTTAAAATTCCCAGCCATTTACCAGTAGCTAAACCTCTAACGGTTAACCACGTCAATACACATAGAAATGGTCACTTTGATACCAAATATAGAACATCACAGGGCTAACACATGGACATGTATGTAATTGAATCCTTTAACCATCATTTACAAATATTTACATGGTAAAGGCTTACTTCTTCAAACTTGAAGGAGTATCATTATCATGACACACACTATTATTAAATAAAGATCCATTTAAACCATAAAAAATATCCCATACCACTATTATTAGGGTTTTAATTTTGTATTAATGAAAACTATTGAAGGCGAGGTCATATTTTGAATGGGATATGTCATATTTATCATGATGAACCTCCAAAACAATTGAAACCCCATGCATTAAAGGGGGAGAGTGGAGGATATCAAAACATTATAGAAGATATCATTGTCATCCAAAAACCAAGTGTATCTCAACAGAGTAAAATATGAAGGGTAAACGGGATCCATGGGTGAATATAAAAAGTTATTTTTTTAATGATTTCTTACTTTTGTGTTATAACATGACCCAGATGGTCACACCATGAAGTAACTTCACTTGGTAAATTTTACGGTGTGACCCCTATATCATGATGTAATCACTATTCAAAATTTTAGAGGGCCAAAACATTGTAAATATTCCATCACAACATGAATATGGTGTTCTTTCCGTTTTTTTATCCTTGAGGTTCCTTAGATCCCAAATCCATCCCACCTTCCATCAATTATATTACAACAAACTACTTCCATACTATGACTATAGAAATGAATAAATCATGGGGGTATCAATACATAAGGTAAATACATTACATTCCACAAAATTTCCACTTTCATCATCACTTTGTGTCACCATATGTAAGATCTTGACCTTTTCTAGAGTCATCATGGGCATGATTTCTGGTAATTTTTGAAGCATTTAAGTACCTTTTATTTGTAGTTGTGGCTTGGGGTTTGTTTGGGTGAATTTTTAAGAAAAAGTAATGGACAATGGGCTTTACATGGCATGTTCATGGTTTAATAAACAGTGCGACAAAACCTTTCCAAGTGTGCAAAACTGGAAAAAGAGGTCTGCAAAGTTGGGGCAGTGTTTGAAAAACCATGCAACAAAACCACACCAACTATGAAAACCTGGATAGAGGGGTTTTCACTAATAGTGCGCAATTTTCCCTAACCACGTGCCTCTTCCTAAGAAACCATGCATGCAAGACTTTAATTCTGAAAAATCTTTTTAAAATCACCTAAACACCTAGGATATCCATATTTTTGAATTTTAATCAGGATTGATGAATTATAGGTGACTTAAAATCATTCTAGATAGATTCCAAGGAGATCCAAACACCGTTTATTGAGATTAAAATCCCGGATTTAATATCCACTCTCCTCTCGGTAAGTAGATTTCATCTCATTTCATCATTCATTCTTTCTCTTATCTTTTCTAGATATATTCATGGAATATATCAACTATATTATTGGATATAATCCCATGAGTTAAGATCTAGATCTATGATTGTAGATCTAGATCTAGATTTGTAGGATCTTGATGTCTTTGATCTTAGTATTGGTTTTAGGGATTTGATCCAGAGTTTGGTCGGTGATGTTGTGCCTGTTAGATTTTGGGGATTTCTATTGGGCTAACTTTCGTCAATAAATCGAGGTAGGTGGCTAAAATCAATCTCCCCTATTCATCTTCTATGATAATATAATGTGAGTTTATGATATGATAGATTCAATTGATGATTGATTTCCTAAATTAGAGTATTTAGGAATGTGAAATTGAATTGGGTTGCCTTGGTGATTTAATTGATAATTGAACTCGAAAGGAATGATGGGGTGTTGCCCAAATATATCATTTAGTGATTTGATATTGGTAAAGACATTTTAATTGAGGTATCTAATTATTGTGATAAGAAAATTAATTGGGGGAAATTAATCATGGATTTATGTTCGGATGTGAGATATAATTAATTTTGAGAAATAATTATGTTTCATGATGTGATTAGAGATAATTAATTTTTAGATTTAATTATGATAAGTTGAACATTGAAATGGATAATTATTTATGAATAATTAAATATGGAATGAGAATGGTATTCATTTATTAATTAATTTATGAATTAATTAATTTGTTTATGCTTAGTTAATTTTTGGATTAAGTAATGGTCTTTTAAATGTTTAATTAATTGTTTGAATAGTATATTAATAATGGGGGAAATTATTATTACTTAAAGAATGATTAAATTTCTGAGATTTTGTGGTGTTAGGCATGTCTTCCTACACCGATTAGAAGTTGGGACATGGACATAGTGTTCTTCCAAAATAGTTAACCAATCCTATGATTATCGGGTGTTAGGAATGATGACCTACACTGATTTAGAAAAGATGTTCTTGTCATGATGACCTATAATCAATAAGATTTGTGGTGCTATGCATGATGAGATACACCCAATGATTGATAATAATGAATGATATCTCAACTGAGATTTGAGGTTCTAGTTATGAAGACATACATTAAATGAATGATAATAATGAATTATTATTCAAATGGTAAACATGAATTGAATTCTCTTCATTTGATTATTAATGATTAAAAGAAAATTATATAACTTTTCAGATTATGCATTGTATTTATTGATTCATAAATCTGCATGCACAATCTTTTGCCTAGACTTGTTTTGGACAACGTTGGTGGTGGCCTACTCGGTTGTCCTCACACCATATTTGGGCAGCCTAATCAGCATCCTAGCATTCATTATTGTGGAAGGAAAGGTTAAGGGCAAGGCCCTAGGATAGGTTGTTTTTTTGGGATTGGAGCATGAGAGAGGGAACCAGATGCAGTTAGTGTCCCATTATGGAGTTGTTCTTTCTTTAAATTTTGTTGCATTGTAGACACTTGGAACTTGAATTGTCATATATTCTTTACCTTTTTGTTGAGTATTTTATTTTCGGGTTTTGACTATCATATGTCATGGTATTGTTCTGGTTATTTATATGCATTTATACTTGGTTATTTTTAGTTTTTTTCATTGGTGTTTTATCCTAATAACATAGGGTCTGTTCTCCTCAAGGATGACATACCAGACCCTCACTTTTAGTCAGCACCCTCTGGCGTATGGGGAGGCAAACATGAGGGAATGTGGCCAACCCGTTCGGGGCACCATTCAGTGACTCCCAGGTCGGGATTTCACAAAGTGGTATCAGCGGAGTTTTGATTTCTTTCTTCTTCTTTTGTCTTACTGTCTTGGGAAAGGTAGACATGAGACTTCGAAGAGTCGAGGCTTGGTAATGTGCTCATGCATGGGAGTTCCAGACTCGTGTACGGTGGAATATGTGAGTACTCAGGGTGGGATTTTTTTGATTGTTGTTTGTTGTTATAGTTGAATATTATTTAACCGTGGGTGACACAATTGTGGGGTGATGTGGAATTTGTTTTGATAATTTTTTAACTTTTTATTCACGGCCTATTGAGGCACAATAGTTGAGTCTACAAGTTTCATTCTAGGCACTCAGTGTTGTTGTGATATGCATCATTCTAGGCACTCATGGGAAAACAGTTTATTTTTATATTGGTCGACTTGACCTATTTCCCATGTTGTTCTATTGGAATAATGATGAAGAATGAGTATAAATGGGTGTCTAATGAGATCCTTGATTATTGAATTGAGTATGGGAAATTATTTAATTGTTGAATTAATTAATTTGAGATAATTTGATTAATTAATTGATGAATTAATTAATGGGAATGAATATACCCTTATTAACCAAGACCTAAGAGTGGGATGGTTAAGGGTAGTGATAAGGCCTCGGTGTTGACTATGTGGTGAGAAAAATGGGGAAAATGACATCTTGAAACTTGTTGGGTTAGTTTCTCCGCTTATGTAAATGATATAAGGTTGTGTTATGTGACCTGAGACATGTATTTCATTTTGTATGAGTATGCCACCACGATGCATGTTGAGAGAGAGACCAAGGGGTATGTCCTAGAATGTACATCTAGACATGGAGCCTCAAGCACCGTTGGTGAATGCTAAGGAAGAAGGAGAGATGTTCTGAGAGAACATTGATCATTTCATTCAATTCATGAAGATAGAACCATGGTGGGTTTTGAAAAGCATGTTTGAGTTGACAAGGGTGTTTCAGCCACAGAACCCTCTTACTTTTACTTGAGAGGGTGGACCTGAGGGAGATTAATTATGGATTGAATCAGTAGACAAGATACTAGACCATTTGGAATCATTGACTTAGAAGATGATAAATTTGGCTTCTTATATAATGTAGGGTTTTGTGAAGCATTGGTGGGACATTTAGGTATTATCTGGATAGACTAAAGAGATGATACAGAAGTAATTTTTAGAGAAGTTCATGGAAAACATTTATCCAGACACACAGATGAAAGATAAGGCTTTAGAGTTTATGCATTTGACACAAAGAAGCATGTCAATATTAGAGTTTGCTGAATGTTTCATAGATTTATAGCGTTCTGCTCCTTATTTGGTGGAAGATGATTCTTCTTATATAAATCGATTTCAAGGTATAATTAAGTGTGAAATAATGTCCCAAGTGAATATCTTTAGGCAGAATAAATTTTCAGAAGTGGTTAATCAGGATCTTATATCAGAGGGGAACCTTAAGGAGGATTCTTGTACTGGAAATGTAGCTGAATGATCCAAGAGTGTGACTTCTGAGAGAAGTAAGCATCTTCATGAGAATCATAGAGATGATAGTGGAAATCTAGGTGAGAGTTTGGAGGAAAAATTGCACCGGATCTTTCTCATGTGCTTTACCAGTAGTGTGGTAGGTAGGGAAAATATCATACCCATTTTCCTTGACCACCAATGGAGTTCTTGTTTTGTGGAAAGATGGGACATCTATATAAGTTTTGCAGGAAGTAGTGGAAAGCTAATGTTGAGGGAGTAGCTGCTCAGAGTCAGATTTTGGGAATTGGATCTTCTAAACCACATAGGTCAAGTAGCTGGAGTTCTACTAGAAGAGGCGGTAGAGGAAGTGGTGTGGTGATTCAGTGTATGAGTGCCTATACTAGCAGAGTGGTGTTACTCAGAGGAGTCGGACAATAAAAAAGGGAAGAGGGTCAAGACAGTTACATGCATTGCAGCCTAAACTTGTGGAGATTGAGGTTGTACCATTGATAATGATATGTACTATTATAGTTACTTATACTTTAGCTACTGACTTTTTTGATATTGGTTCCTCTCATTCCTTTATATCTGTAAATATTGTTAATTTCTTGAGGCTAGAGGTGGAGTCCATGAGCAGGATGATGAATATTGATACACCATTGGGAACAAAAAAAAGGTATATCTATTTATGAAAGGGGTGTTCTCTAGAGATCAGAGGGTATTGTTTCCTTTGGGATATCTATTTCCTTGATATAATGGGATTTGACTTGATAATGGGTATGGACAAAAAAGCCACGTACCGAGTCCACAAAGATTGTTACTGTAGGAGAGTGACATTTGTATCACCAGAGGAAGACCAATATGTCCTTCGTGGAGAATGGGATATCGAGGTAGTAAAAGCAGGGCCAATTACTCAGCAATTGGGAGAGCTCACAACCCATGTTTCTAGTATTTTTTCAATGATGGGAGTGGTAGGAATAATGTCCTTCCACTAGTAGTAGAACTATTTTAGGATGTCATTCTTGAAGACATTTCAGTGTTTCCACCTGAGAGAGATATGGAATTAACTATTGTGCTCATGCTAGGGGTTGAGCCAGTATCTATTCTGGCTTACATAATGGAAATGACTGAGCTTCAATAGCATAAAATGTAGTTTGACGAGTTGGAGGATAAAGGGTATATCCATCGAAGTATATTTCCTTAGGGATCACCAATTTTTTTTTGCAAAGAAGGATGACATGAGTCTCACTTGTGTGTTGATTAATGGATGTTTAATAAAATTACTATGAAGAACTAATATCCTCTTTCACGTGTGATGTATCTATTTGACTAGAAGAACGGGGATAGTGTGTTCTCAATGATTGATCTGAGATCATGGTATCATTATGTGAGAGTTCGGACCTCAGATATACGAATAAGTACTTTCTCGAGAAGGCATGGCCTTTATGTGTATTTTATAATGCCGTTTGGTTTGAATAATGCCCCAGTAGTGTTTATATCCTTGATAAACAGGGTCTTTCATCCGTACATAGATCAATTTTTGGAGGTGTTTGTGGATGTCATCATTGTGTACGCTGATACTCATGAAGATCATGCTCAACATCTTGACATCGTTATGGGTACACTGGGAGATAATCATCTACACACCATTCTATCTAAATATTAGTTTTGGATTGATAGGGTACACATATTGGGGCACAACATCCCAGAATAAGTTGTGGCGGTTGACCAAAAAAACGTATAGGTAGTGAATTCATGGGAGCATCCCAGGAATGTTTTTTATATTTGAAGTTTTTTGGGATTAGCTAGTAATTACATGATGTTTATCCAAGACTTTTCCCAAATTGAAGTACCACTTTCTAGTTTGACAATGAAATGGATAATGTTATTTTCGATAGAATCATGTGAGAATTATTTCTAGTAATTTAAGAAGTGAATGACTTTAGCAACAATTTTGATCTTTCAAAAGTCAAGTGAGGAGTACACTATGTATTGTGATGCTTTTGGGGTCAGACTTGGAGCAGTGTTGATGTAAGGGGTAGATTCATTGATTATGGGTCTAGGTAGCTAAAGACACCTGAATAGAATTACCCTATGCCTGAACCAAGTTGGAAGAAATGGATTATGATCATATTTATTGAAGACACTGTCTTTTGGGTGAAATGTTTACAGTTTTTACAGATCAAAAAAATATTAAGGAATATATTTTTTCAACGCAAGATTAATCTTCATTAGTTAAGATGCGTAGAGTATATGAAATCCTATGATTTTGAACTGGAATATACACTTGGAAGGTGAAATAGTGTGACTAATACACTGAGCTGGAAAAATTAGACTCAGTTGGTACATGAGTCGAGTGCAGAGTTGAAGATGATAAGATTGCTGGAAGAAATGCATGTGGAGCATCAAGAGAGTCGTGAGAGGATGACTATGGATTCTATAGCAGTGCTGTCTATGCTCTTTAGACGGATCCGAGATAGTTAGTATGAGGATATGAAATGTATAGCCTTGAGATAAATACTTGAAGGTGGGGAGACACAATCATATTGGAAAATAGATGGGGGTGATATCATATATGTGAAAAATGAGGGTTTTGGGCCTATGAGTATGTGAGAGGAACCCACACAAGAATTTCATGCTTCATCGTGGGTGGTACAACCTAGGGTGAAAAACTGTACCATGTCCTTCGACGAGAGTTTTGGTGGCCCGGAATAAAAAAAGAGATGGCAACGTTCGTAACAAGATGATTTACCTATCTGCATGTGAAAGTAGAGCATCAACGACCAGGAGGCCTTTTATAGAGATTTCCTATGATGAAATGGAAGTGGGATGACGTGACTATGAATATCGTCATGGGACATCCTAAGAATCTTAGGATAAATGATTCTATTTGGGTCATTGTGGATGGAATAATGAAGGAAACACAATTCTTTCCTATCAAATAAACCTTTATAGTAGAGCATTTGGGAGAATTGTACATGAGAGAGATAGTTCCTTTGCATGGGGTTCCATGGACTATAGTTTTAGATCATGATTCGTGTTTTAATAAATGATTTTTGAAGGGTTTTCAGAAGGTGATTTTTAAATTGGTTCTGTTTAGTATGGCCTTACACCCACATACATATGAGAATTCAGAGCGTACCATACTGGTTTATGAGGATATGCTATGGGCATGTGTACTTGACATTGGTGGTTCTTGGGAAAATGAATTGGATTTAGTGTATTTCACCTATAACAATAGTTATCAGGGAATTATACAAGGAATGTTTTTTATTCATTGTATATCACTACTATGTTGGTTAGTGGTGGGTGAGTGAAAGCTATTGGGACCGAGTCTCGTTGAGGAGACATCGAAGAAGGTGTTGTTGATTCAAAAACATTTGTCTATGGATAAGAGTAGGTAGAAGTCAGACACATATTTATGGAGACGAACCCTATAGTTTAAAGAGGGTTATCATTTATTCCTTTGGGTGTCACCAGGATTGGGTAACCAAAGGATATGGAGGCAGGCCAAGTTAGTGCCCAGGTTTGTGGCACTGTTTGAGGTGCTGGAGAGAATCAGTCCGATGCCATACTGATTAAAACTTCAACATAAATACAGCTCTTTTCATTATGTTTTCCAAGTGTCGTAACTCCAACATTATCACCCTGACCCATCTCATGTTATTGATGTGGAATACGTTTTCCTCGATACAGATGCGTCATTTGAGGAGCATCTGATACGTGTGATTGGTTGCAGTGGGAAAGTGTTACTGGGAAAGACTATGTTGTTAGTTCATGTGTTATGGAAACATGGAAATGGTCAAGGGGAATCTTGGGAATGATATGTAGACATGAGGGATCAATAGCCCAGTATTTCTATATCAAAATCTTATGGAATTTTAGGAGTGTATCTCGAGGACGATTTGTTATATGGTGGGGAGATTGTAAGATCCGAACCATTTCTGGGGTCATCTTGGGCTTGTTTTCTGATACTTTTTAAATATTATAATTACCTTTGATTTGGATTTGTTGATTGGGGTGTGTTTTGGTGAATGTTTAAGAAAAACTAAAGGATAGTGGGTTGTGCATGATTTTCCCACGGTTTGACAAACCGTGCGACAAAATCGGGTCAAGAGTGAAAACTGAACATAGAGGACCGCACAGTTGGCACATGGTTTGACAAATTGAGCCACAAAACCATGCCAACCGTGAAAACCTATACATAGGAATCCCAATGGTTGGTTCATAGTTTTCCCTAACTGTGCGCCTCTTCCCAAGAAACCATTCACGCAAGATTTTAATTCCAAAAATCCTTTTTAAAACTAGCTATACCCCTCGAGATATCCATATTTTCAACTTTGGATTGGAATTGAAGAATTCTAGGTGTTCCCAAATCCTCCTAGAGAGATTCCAGGGTGATAAAAACCCCATTCTTCATGATCTAATACTCGTATTAAATATCTTATCTCCTCTTGGAAAGTAGATTTCATCATGATGCCTCTTCTGTTCTTTCTCTTATCTTTTATGGATCTTTTCCTAGAGGATCTCCACTCTTTTCTTGGATCTAAATCCATTAGTTATGATCTTGATCTAAGAATGTTTATATAGATCTATATTTTCAGGATCTTTATGTATTCGATCTGAATTTTGGTTTTTGGGATTTAGATCTGGAGCTTGATCGATGACGTTGTGCTGCTCAAGTTTTGGGGATTTATTTTGGGCTAACATACATCAATAAATGATGGTAAGTGGTCTAAATAAAACTATTATAGTCATTCATAATGATGACATAATGTGAGTTTTTTATATTCTAGATTCACATGATGATTGATTTCCTAAATTGGATTATTTAGGAAAGTGAAATTGAATTGATTTTCCTTTCTGATTTAGTTGATAATTGCACCATGAAACAAACAATGGGGGGTTTCCCAAATAGATCTTTCAGAGATTTGATATTGGTAAAGAAATTGTAATTGATATATTTAATAGTTATTATAAGATAATTACTTTGTGGAAATTAATTATGTATTTATATTTTTCAATTAGATATAAGTAATTATGAGAATTAATTATGTGTCATGATGTGATCAATGATAATTAATTTAGATAATTAATTATAATAAGTTGAACATTGATGTGGATAATTAATTATAAATAATTAATTATGGAATGAGAATGGTATTGATTGGTTAATTAATTAATTAATTAATTAATTGTTATATACTTATTTAATTTATTAATTAACTAATAGACTTTGAAATGTTAAACTAATCGTTGGATTAGTAAATTAAAATTGTGGAAAATTATTATGACATAAATAATGGTTAAATGGATAAGATTTTGTGGTTCTATTCATGGGGTAAAAGAATTATTAGATGATGGTACATGGACATGGAGTTCCTACTAAATTGTTATCGAAGCATGAGATTATGGGGTCTTAGGCTTGATGACCTACACGAAATAAGAAAATAAGTTCTAGGGATGAAGACCTATGATAAATAAGATTTGGGGTGCTAGGAATGATGACCTACACCCAATGAATGATACTAAAGAATGATGTTTCAACAAATATATGGGGTGTTATGCATGATGACCTACTACAAAAAATCATAATAATGGATGATGATTCAAATCAGAAACAGGAATTGAATTGACCTCATGTGATGATTAAGGATTAAATGACATTGTGATAAATATTTAAATCGTGAATTGTATTTATTGCTTCACAAATCTACATGAACTATCTTTTGAGTGGAATCTATTTAGACATCATTGGTGGTGGCATACTTATTTGTACTCAAACCATATTTGGGCCGCCCGATCGTCACCTAAGAAGACTTTTTTTTGCAAGAATGGATAAGGTTGAGGCCCTTGGATAGTTTCATGATTGGGATTGGAGCATGGGAAAGGGAACCAGATGTAGTTCGAGACCTATTTTGGAGTCGTTGTGTCTTTACATTGAGTTCCACTATAGACACTTGGAACTCTCATTGTCATAGAATGTTTTACCTTTCAGTTGAGTATATTATTTTCTGGTATTCATTATGATATTTCATGGTATTGTTCTGGTTATTTGTATGCTTCTGTAATTTGTTATTTTTATTTTCTACCACTGGTGTTTTATCGTGATAGTAGAGAGTATAGTGTTTCTAAGACTGAATTACAAGACTATTCCTACTAGTCAGCACCCTCTTGCATATGGGGAGGCACGCTTGAGGAAATGTGGCCAACGAGATCGGGGCACCATTCAGTGGCTCCTGGGTTAGGACGTTACACTATATGGAACCCATATTTTATATTGTGAATTCCACCTTCACAACATACTTCATGCCACTGTACATCCAGGCTACAGTGTGATCACTGGATTATTCTCCATGATACTTGAATCACCCTTAGATTTTGGAATATATTTTCAAATAAATTAATACCATATAAGCTAGATTGTTTTATATGAAACACCATAATAAAATGATCCCTGTAAAATCAGATTAAATAATAATAATAACAACAAAAACATATTTTATCTAAAAGGTATAAATTAATTTATGAATTCTTATAAAATATTACTAAAAAAACTTATAGTTTTAAAAGGGATTTTTTCATTAAATACAATTTTCCGTATATAATGTACTCAAAAAAATGTTATAAATTTAAATTGAAAATTTTATAAAATTAACTCTTTTAAAATTAATCATTTCAATATTATCGTATGGTGTATTTTTTATATTTTTCTAAAATAATTTATTTTTCGATGAATTGTGAAAATACAGATTTCTCTAAAAATTTTTACTTTTATAAAATTTTATTAACATGATAACGGACATAATGTTTTTGATAAATTTTTAGTAAAATATAAATATTAAATAAGTAATATAAATCAGTTAATAATATTATTTTTAATTTTAAAAAAACCATCTTTAATGTTTTAGAAACATAAGTAATATTTTTCTCTTAAACAATTTTCATTCTTATATTTAATATGATTTTTCAAAACTTATCGGAATTTAGTCTAATAAAAAGTATTTAAATTTTTATATAATAATGTTCATATTATGAAATGTTTGAGTTTAATTTTTAGTTATAATATAATAATTACTAGTATTAATTATAATTACTACAGTAATTATGAAAATATTATTTTCAAATAATTTTTTAACATTGTCTAATATTTATATATTAACTTAAATTAATATATTTTAAATGATTAATATAATATTATTTTTTTATTCATATATAATTATAATCATTCTCATTTAATTTATTATAAACTCTAAATAAGATTTAGAAGACATAATTCTTTAAATATCAATTTTCGGTAATTCTGGTTCAATATATTAAATTTTTTAATTTAAAATATAGTTTAATACTATTTAAAAACTATGTTAGATAAAATGGAGATGAAATATAGGTTCATAAAAGATTATTGTTATTTGATGGGTTATTTTATATGTTTAGTAAAAGATAAATTACTTGTTTAAAAAATAGTTAACCGAGTAAAAACAAACAAAAGCTAAAGGTAATAAATATATGAAAAAATTCAACAAATCATATTAGAACCACAAGTGGATGTGATTTTTGGAGTCCTTATTAAACAAATATTACCACACATTCCATTATTTATAAGTTTTGGATTCATTAACCCATTAATAAAATAATGATATTGTTGAGAAGTAACGAGCATACACAAAAGTTCACATTAGTTCACTTATAAAAGGGGAGCACTTCCATGCTTTAAATTTCCCATGTTATCTTCAAAATATCATTCAAAACCTTCCCAATTTTAAACTCCTAGTAGTCCCATAAATTTACTAATACTCACAGTTACTACCAGTTTTCTAAAAATCATAAATTCTAACAATTTTATCAAGAGGATGTTCAAGGTCTAAAGGTAGGTATTAAATAATTGTTAATTTTTATTCTTAATGTTTATATTTAAATAATAAAATAAAAATTTCCAAAAAATGACCTTGATATAATTTTTTAATTAATGAAATATGGCATGATGTGGGGGGGGGGGAATTTCCATCCTAAAAATTAAAGTATAATTAAAAGGTAAATTAACAATTATAATGATGAAAAAAGAGTTGAGAAATCAATTGTGAATAAGTTTATAAATTCAATTTCAATTAAAAAATTGATATCAGTTTTACGTAAGAATATATTTTACTGAAAAAATATACGAATATATATTATTAATTTTTTAAAAATTAATTACGTAATGTAAAAAAGATAGAAAACACAATTAAGAAAGAGTTAAACAACATATTAATGTGAGATGAAAAATATCAACTCATCAAATCGAGTGGTTAAGAATATAAGTCCCATAATATTATAGGCGATTAATAAAATCATCTCTCACAATTATTGTTTTGTGAATACCCTCTTCAGATTTACTAGAATCAATAGAACAAGTCTGTAAATTTTTCTGAGTGTGATCCCATTGGATAATGGCCATGATAGGAGAGAGGTTTTCATTATGAAAATATATCACAATGATACTCAGAAATATATTTGATTTATGATAAAAATTAGGGATTATAAATTGGAGATAATGGATAATATCCTTCTAGATCTTAAAAACTATGGAAGGAATATTTGAGAGGATTTTAGGTATCTATAAATTCTCTATGGATTCGGTCTTGAAATAATTATATGTAATATTTGTAAAGATATATGAGTCCAAGTAATCCCTTTCATAGGATCCTAGGGGATCAGGAATGTTATAGAAATGTTTAAACCATGAGGATTTAAATAGACACTATTTTCGATATCAAATGTTATGCAGAAGATCGAGCTTAAAAAAAATTAAATATTATTATTTAATTATTATAGTTACCATCTAGTAGTTGGAATGGAGGGATTTAATGATATTAGCTAGGTTATTAATATATATTTTACGCATGTATATAAAATTAATTCATTGGTTACCGATAAATTATAAATGAAAATAAAAACCTATTGAACAAAACGGATGTGTTTTTATAATAAAACTATTTTATACCTATATTAGAGTTTCATCTAATAAAATTAAATTAATCACTATTAGTGAAATATATTACTGAAATTTATATGTTATATAGTCAATAAAATGGTATTAAATAAATTAAATTCATTTTATAGTCTTAACATAAGAATAAATAAATTTGGAGCATAAAAATCTATATTTCTTTAAAAGACAATATTTAGGCCTTTCAGTGGAACAAAAATTTTATAAATAAAATTTTAAACTATTAAAAAATTTATTTTAAAAAATAATATTACTTTTTTAATGAGTAATATCAAAATTAACTTTGTGAGTTTTTAGTATTTTTCTAAGAGGTTTCATTTTTTTGATGAATAGTGTAAAATAATTATGTTTGTAAACATACTTTTCATTTAAATCATTTATCATGTAAAATTATATTAAAAACTGGTTTGACTGTAATATAAAATCAATAATAAATCTATAAATCCATTTTAGGTTATTTTATTCAATTTCATGTTTAATTTGTATATAAAAACATTCTAATCTCTTAAACATTTTAACTTTGAAAACCCGCTTCCTTGTCTCGTCTACGGGACTAAATTTTAATCATATTTTTTCAAATCATTGAATTAAATTTAGTAAAATTGATATTTTATTTGGATTCATAAGTTACAAATTATTTTTTACTGTCACTTTAATTTTTATTCAAAACAAAATTACTAAGGGGAAAAAATTTCTGCAGTATAGGGAAAATAATGAAATGAGATATTGTTAAAAGATTAAAATAACTAAAAATTACAAATTAAAATGTATGGTTGAGGTATTTTTTGTAACCCTATAAAGTCTTTATAAAATTTATTATCTTCCAATTTGTGGAGACTAATGTCACCCCAATGTGGTTTTATTTAAATATAAAATTGTCATTATTTAATAACATAAAACAACCCATCCTCAAATATAAATACCACCCTCACCCCTCTATTTCCCCTTATAGTCCATTAAGCTCATAAATTATCAGTAAAATACAATACCTCATCAATCTCCCTAGGTCTAGGTGATGTTGTTCTCACCCAAATATTATTCCCATTGTAATTAAAGGATCCATTATGGAGGTGATATTTAAGAGGCAATTTTCTCAAAACACCACTCTTAATTTCATATCATGTTCCATTTATACTCACCTAATTCATACATAAATTAATGATAACTAAAAAATAATTAATATACATTGTTTTTATGGTTCTAATGGAATATATCATATCATTTTCATTTCCATTCTCCTATTATTCAAATAAAAGAAAGCATTATCCAAATTATAGATGTTATTCCGTCTATGTGAATAATGATTTTAGTTTTTTTCCATTACAACCATCATATATGGTCATAAAAATAACATTATGGTTAAATAATATTTTAATATATATATTATAACCTACTTCAAGATATTTAACTAATATATACTCATAATATTAAATAAAAAAACATGTTAATGATGTTTAGAACTCACCCAAAAGAACTAATCATTTATCATTGACATTCTATCAAATGAGTCATCATCATACAAAAATGAAAAACAATATATCAGCCCATTAAAAATTAGGGACATTCAAGAGTACTATTTCATTCCCCTTATATATTTGTATTACCATTTTCCATGATCGTCCATAAATATAAAAAAATGAACCAATCATGAAACAATCAAATGAACACACATACAACTATTTATAAATAAATATTATTAATGAATGGGTCATAAGATATTATAAAATAATAATAAAGGTGCTATAAATATTAATATAGTTATTTAATGTGTTAAATTTTTTTAAATAAATATACCAGAGGTTAAAGTACACAAAACTAAAGGGAATCAATTGTTATGGTGTTTCTTAACTCAATTTTCATTCATTAGTTTATATGTATACTTTTTTTATTTCATAATTTAAATATTATGTGTGGAGTCATTATTCATTTCTTTATAAGGTATTTATACTTATATTTGTGTGGATATACTTTTGTATCCCCTAATCACCCCATTGATTAATTCTCACGTCCATGATATGAACCTTGTAATGGTTTTCCTATCTCACTTTTACATATGTCAGATATATGCTTTATTCACCAGTGATTTCTTGTGAGTGGTGTTTATATTGACCTTTAATATATCATATAATGAATATAACTAGATTAATGGTATTATATTTTTTATTTTTAAAAATATTAAATTAATAGACTATATGATTCTACTAATTAATTGATTGTATGGGATTTACTAAGTCAATTTCCATTCCATGAGTTCAAATTATAACTAATTTATTTTTCAATGATAAGATTATGAGTGAAATGAATATTGATTAAATTATGTTTTATTTTCACTTTTTTATGTGAATTTATACAGGAGAAAGATAATAAATTATTTTGATTAATGCTGACTTCAATGAAATGATATTTGTAAGCGTATTTATTTTTAAAATTAGTTTTTAAAAGAATTACCTTACGAATCTCTTTTCTTCCATGTCAGTGTTTTCTAAATATTTATCCAATCAAATTTCTAATATTATACAATACTTTTTATAAATAAATTTTAATCATGATTCTTTTTATAAAAAAAGTTTTGAATGTGATATTTTTTTTCGTTTTTAAAAATTTATTCTTTGAAACTTTTCTATCAAAAATATAGAAAGAATTTTTTTAAGTTATACGTAATGAGTGTCTCTTCTAACTATTATGGTGCTTTATTATTTTAAATATGACATTATAATTTTTCTTGGTCATTATAAAAATAAATGTTTGTTTTATAATTGTACATCATTTTCAAATAAGTAGGGGACAAAGTGGAGAAGTTTATTTCCCTTAAGAGTTTTTCAATGATCACATTTAAATTATTTTAATATATGTGATAATATTTTGTTGAATATTATAATTAATTTAAGTTGTTATATTATGATTTAATATTAAATAAATTATCTAAGGGTTTATGATAAGTTTTAATATGGAATTATTGAAATTAAATATGAATATATCTTAAAATTTGGGTAATTATTGATTTTCTCAAGGATTCTTGATTCGGTTGTATTATTTATTTGTGTGAGGAATGATTTGGAATTAGTATGTAATTTTAAGGGTATGATATAGTCCATATATGCAAAGATAGGTCTCATGGTGTAAAATATATTGGTTTTGGGCCACATAATTATCCATTAATTGGATTCTTATCAAGATGTCTTGCATATTTTAGATTCATGCAATGAAGCGTTGATGGTATATAATTCATGGAATAAATATTGAATGATAATTTTTATATGCATTGAATTGTGAATTTCATAATTGCGTGATTATTTGTTAATTTCTATGTGATTATTCAATTATTATAATATCTATGGTTTAGTTTTATAGCTCTTGTTATTATATATATGGCCTAATTTGAACATCTTTTATTCCAACCATATTATGATCAAGTTATTTATAAAATGATATGTGTATAAATTGTTTACCTTTATAAAATTGTTATTTATTATTTATTATAGCTTCCACTTTATACATACCCTTACTGATCATAAGAGATTATACCTTTATTGTTTCTTATTTTTCCCTAGGATATCAAGAGGTTCATTGTGATTGATATGTAGGGATAAGATATGGTAATAATGGTGTTCTCAAGGGAATTTATATGTTTTAATCGTTGTTTTAAATTGTAATGTAATATTTGTGTATATAACTATATTAAAAAAACTACTAAATTATTAGGTCTATTGGGATGCAATTCTTTGAATCTTATGCTAATCTAATATAGTAAGGCACCATATCCAAGGTACAATGGTCAGGGTTACAATTTGTAACAAATGATGTTTAGAGGAAAACATGGGAAATATATTTAGGAAAATATAGATTAAAGAAGGAAACCCTATGAATACCTTTGAAGATAAGTCTATGTATAGTATAACATACTAAATTTTTTGATAATAACCATGGATAACCTTGGTTAAATATAAGGACTCGCAGTTTGAAAATAAAGATTCATGATTTAGACATAATTTGAATAATATTCCATGATTGTTTGATACCTCCCTCTAATTATTTTAGATTCATGATGACACTTTTCTTCTTGGTTTTATATAATGGCGGGAACCATAATGAACTATGTTATCATAGAATTTTATAAAAAATGTGTGGTTGGGATACCAAATGGGATAAGGACTGGAGTAAAGGATGTCATTGTAATTCCAAATCAGTAATCACAATATATTATAATACAAATACACCCTCACCAATTCTCATACTCACAAAAGAAAAGAATAATAATGTTTTTTAGAGATTTTGTGGTGGAGATCGTATATAAAATATTATTTACCTCATTATATGTTGAGAATGTGAGAAAAAGCACCTAAGTAATTTCCTTATAATAATAGAATGATGTTTTGTATGATTGAATTAGGATATAAAGAAACTAATTTATAACGAAAAATTAAATTTTTTGAACAATAATCACCCTAATGTATCATCAAAGGTTGAATGTTTTTAATGTTGAGAGTATGATAATTTTGAAAATATATGTCCTAGGGTAAACTCATGTAGTTATTAAATTAGTATAATGAGTAATAATTAGGTTTCTAATGTTTAAGAGAATAAAAAAGACATGTTAAATGACTAAGTAATAAGATAATGTTGCATAGTTTATGATTTGGATTTGGAATGATTATTTTCTTTTGTATTTGGATTCTAGAATAATGTTGTAAAATTCATAGTGATATTTTCATTTGGAAAGTCAAGAGATATGTAAGGAATTTTTTTTTATTAACTATTCATTAATGATTTGGAATCATGTGATGATTAATACCAGCCACAATGAGAAGGGATTCTGCTATAAGTTAATCTTTTGGAAAACACATGATTTGGGGAAGATAACACAAAATATGTGCCCGATGTTGATATAATAATGAAAAATGATGTTTATGGGAAATTATTGGTGATAATGAAATTGGTTATAGATTTTATTATTTATGTTATCTTTTTAGGGTTTACTACATTATTGGATTTATTGAATATATTAAACAATATGAGATTTTATTTTTTTTAAGCACAATTTTTTTCATTAAAGATTTATGTTGATCAAGGTATTCATATAATTGGTATGTAATAATAAGAGAAATATTATATTTTTTAAGGAATCTTTAGATAATATTACTTTGAAAAATAATTGAGATTCCATCTTAAAATTTTCGTAATTGCATTTGGATAGATGTAATTTGGATGAGCATTAAGGTTAACTAATTTTAGAGTGGATTAAGTTAAATTTTGGATATAGTTATTTGAGGTTAAATTATGATGTATCACATGGGATAAACATTGATAACCATTTTTCATTCAGTAAAAATTTAATGGATGAAGTAATTACATATGGACCTATTGATTTATGAATATGCTATAGGCATAAAAAATAAATTTGAACATCAATTTCTTGGCGTAAGACAAAAAGTGAAAAAATATTGAAGAACAAGAAAATAATGACATTATTATTATAAAATGGAAATAAATAATGTATGTTTATTTTCTCATGTTCTACTATGAATAGTAAAATAATCCCTTAACACTTGGTAAACTATTTTAGAATAAAAACATTATCTGTATACATGTCCTACTGAGAAATTAAAGGTATTTTAACCCATCGGAAATTTGTTGTTTTGTTGTAGTAAAATTCTAATGACCATGTTCTCTATAACTCTCCATACAAAAAATATAGTTATTCATCTATTCTATGTTCATGTTTTCATGAATGATCTCCAATGTGAAAGCATAATTTTATGGTTACCTTCACATTTCCCTTTCACTATTCTTAAGAGGTAGTTTTATTAACTTTATTTGTGGTGTGGGTTTCCCAAAAGTGAATTTTGAAATATTAAAATTTTATTCAAAAATTGAAATTTAAAATTTAAAGGATAAAATTTAATGAATTATGGGATAATATAAAACCATGAGACATTAAAAGCACACTATGTTTGATAGAATATATTACACAAAACACCAAGTTTAAAAAAACGATTTGATATTACTAATTAATTGTGATAGTTATAATCTATAAATATTAATGGTGGGAATGAAAAAGATTAACTAGGTTATTAAAATGTAATTTTCACATGTATATGAAATAATTAATTTGTTACCAATTAATTAGAAATGAAAATAAAAACTAATTGATCATAAACAATGTGTTTTTATAAAAAAGTATTTTTAGTTCCACAAATGAACATTATATTAATAAAAACAATTAATAACTATTAGTGAGATATATTAATTAAATTTAGATTTTATATATTCAATGAAATGTTTATAAAATCACCCAAGGAGTTTTATAGGATTATGATAAAAAAATAATTACAATTTTAAGCATAAAAAGTCATATTTTTTAAAACCCAATTTTCCTTCTTTTAACGAAGCACCTATTTTAAAACAAAATTTTTAAACTTTTATAAATTCTATTTCAAAAAAATTATCTTAATTTTTGAATTTATAATATCAAAATTATTTTAGGGTGATTTTTTGGTATTTTTCTCAGAGGATTCATTTTTTCATTTATAGTAAAAAAAATAGAATTCATAAAAATAAATATTCATAAATAATAATTTTTAATGTTAGATTATATTTCAAATTAGTTTTTAAGTAGTATATGAATAATATATATATATATATAGAACATATATAGCTCACTTGAATCATTTTCATGTTAAATTTGGATACAAAACATTTCACACTTTTGAACATTTTCACTTAAAAACTTGTTTCCTCATCTCGTATGTGGGACTAATTTTAAATATAATATTTCCAATTATGCGAATACAATGTTTTAAAATTTATTCAATATTTAGAATAATAAATTTTAAATTATTTGTATGTTTATTTTCACTTTTATTCATAAATAGGTTATAGTGGTAGAAAATATTTATTGCAATATATGTGAAATAATTAAACATGTTAAAGTTAAATGTTAAAATAATAAAATAACTATGAATTAAAAATTTAAATTGGTAATTGAAGTATTTATCTATGAAAATTTTATTTTAGAACATTTATTATCATCCCAATTCATGGAAATTAAATTCCACACAATGTTGTTGGCTATAAGTATTAAATAATCAATATATAATAACTTAAGACACCCCTCCTCATGTATAAATACCAACCCTAAATATCCCATTTATACTAAAACGATTTTAATATCCCAAAATTAATGAAAAAAAGAGTCCTAAACACTTTCATCATGTAAAAGTGCATTTGGTCTCATCCGAATAAAATTTTTTGTGGCCTTTAATAGATCATACATAGAGGTGATATTAAATATGTAATTTTCTCAAAGAACCTCTCATAATTTCATTTATTCTTCTACTTTCTCTAAAAATACTTCATATATGAAGACATTGAAAATCTGAAATAATTTACATACCATAAATTTATGTTTCTATTGGAATATGTCATGTCCTTTTTAATTCTCATCACCTGATATTCAGAGAAATGAAAATATTGTCCAAATTATGGGAGTTTACATCTCCAAGAATAATGATTTTGTTCGTTTTACATTATTTCTTTAATGGATGGACACAAAAGTATCATTATGGTTAAATAAGTTTATAATAGATATTTTATAACTTCTTTCTTGTTATATAACTAATATATACTCAAAATATTAAATAAAACATAACTAGATAATGATGTTCGGAAAAAATTCCAAAATAAACTAAACATCTATCATTAACATTCTATCAAATGAATCATCCATATACATGAAATAAAAATGAAATATGGGATAATTAATACTTATATATGTTCATATATATTATATCAATCCATTTCTGTAGTTTTTTTATAATTATAAAAGAACATCCATAATTATACAATAGTGACCCGATCATGAACCCCTAAAACAAAAGCACTTCAAATATTGTAAATAATGAAATATTATTAATTAATGGGTTATAATATGTTATAAAATCATAAAAAAGGTATTATAAATATTAATATAGTTTTACAATGGGTTAGTAAAATTATTTAAACCATTATAGTTGGTATTAAAGTATGTAAAACTATAGGTACGCATGAGGTAAGAGGTTCCTTAACTCAGTTTTCGATAATTTTGTTATTTTTTTTACATATAATCACCAATTGATGAATTCTCACCTCAATAATACAAAAAATCTAAGGGTTTTCTCATCTCACATTTACTTATATGAGATTTATACCTTATTCACCACTTATTTCTTTTGTATGATGTATATAATTCCCTTTGATATATCATATCATTTATCTAATTATATTAATGATATTAAAAGGTTCATTTGATTTATATTAATTTTTTGGAATACAATTAAACTTATTAAAAGGTGGTAAGGGATTTTTAATCTCAATTTTTATTCATTTGGTCAAATGTGTACTTCATTTATTTTGAGATGATAAGATTTTGTTTGAGAAGAATCTTGATTACCTTATTTTGTATTCCCAATTGTTTTTTCTGTATTTACAACGGATACACATAATCAATTAATTTGGTTAATTCTCACATCAATTATATGATATTTATAAGAGACTTTCCTTAAAAAAATATTTTTTATGTTCCCCTAAAAATTTTCTTTTCAATACAGGCTTTATTTTTTAAATTTAATTCAAAAAATGTTTCCAATATTCTACTATAAAATTTTAAATCCATTTTATCATGTTTTAATTATTATAAATGAATTTCAAAAGTTTAATTTTTTTTTTAAAATAAAAATCTTGCAAAATATTTCGAAAAAAATATTAAAAGATTGTTTTTCAACTTAAAATACATTTATTAGTTTTCCCAATATTATGATGCTTTAATTTTTTGAAGTATAATTTAAAATTTTACTGTGTCATATTCAAAGAAAAAAATTTCTTTTATAATTTCACATCAATATAAAAATAAGTGGGTTTCAAAGTGAAAAAGGGAATTTTCCTAAAAAATAACTAAATGGTCACATTTAAGTTACTTTCATCTATCTCAACATCAATTTTTGAATATTATGATTAATTGAGAATTATATCTTATGATACCATATTATATAATTTTTAAAATGAGTTATAATTAGTTTGGATGGGAAAGTATTGATATTCCTCAAGACTTGTTCTTCCAATATGTATTCTAATTTATTTTTTAAGCTATGTTGATTCAGTTGTTTTATTTTTTCATGTAATTAATGCATTGGACTTAGTAAGTGTTTTCTGGGTCCCTATATATCCCCTTGATTCATCAGTAGGTCTCATGAGGCAAACAAGATGGGTTTTTTTCAAGTACTTACCTATTTATTAGATTCATGGAACGAAACCATAAATGCACTAGATTTTTAGAATGATGCCTTGAAGGTATTAGATTCTTTGAATGCATCCATGATGGTATATGAATCCTAGAATGAATCCTCAATGGTATTTCATAAATGTAAAGAGTTATTAACTCAATCATTATGAGTATAGTAATAAATTTCTATGTGATTATTTAATTAGTATAATTTCCATGTTTATGTTTTCTATCTAATGTGATTATTTTATGGAATTATTTGATCATCATTTAATATATCCATATTATGCTCATGTTAATGATTAAATCACATGTTTTCCAGTTTTTTTTACCTTTAGATAATTTTTCATTATTAATAATGATATCTCTCATTTTATACATAACATTAGTGAGCATTTGATATCACCCATTTCATATTTTTTATTTTCTCCCATGATTCCAAGAGGTTTATTTTGATTGATATTCAGTGATAAGATAGAGGAATAATTGTGTTCTAAAATTAAATTTTTATATTGTTTTCGATGTTTTAAATTTTAATGTAAGATCCATGTATGTGTTTATTTTTCCAAAACTACTAAATTATTTAGTCCTTTGGGATGTAATTCCTTTTATCATATGCCAATTTAATAATGTAAGCTACCGGCTCCAGGATACTCAGGTTTTGGCCTTTATAGAAATCATCAATGCTCATGAATTCATGGAATACCAGAGTTACTGTATTTTTTTACCATATTTAATACAATATTGGAAAATATATTTCGACCCCACCAGTTACCAAGTATCCACCATTAGGGAGTTGGTGGGAGTTTGAGGGACATCATTACCATTGGAACTGGCATCGACATGCCAGTCGACTATTGATAGAAGTCCTTAGTTTTACCTTCACTACCAACTATCTATTAAGTCTTTAATAAATAATTTTTTCTATACATATGGAACTAGTTGTTCATTTCCCTTCACCAATGTGATGATGTTGATATCATATCTCAATCTTTATGTGGAGAAACGTACACTTTGTTCCGTTCAAATAATTGGTTCTGGGAACGGGATTCTATGGTATTAAAGGATGAAAATAGATTTTTAATCCTTTAATAAGATATTAAATGTTCTCCATGGTTACATGAAATCCACCACTTGGTATTCAATAAAAACACTGAAACACATTAGAATAAAATTTTAGATTTATAATTGACTTTATTATCATGAAAACACAATGATGGATAGAGGGAAAAATAATCTCTCCCTTTTTTTAACAAAAACTTAACAAAAAAAGATAAATTAATTAAAAATCAAGAGTAATAAATATAGAAGTTTTAATTAATTTATTCGTCAATATATTTGATTATGTTAATAAGTCAACAAATAACACAAGAATTTTTAAACAATACTGCTAAATTTTGAAAAATTAAATCATCAAATTCTAAATATTAAATTTCATCCCCATTGTTAACTGATTAAAAAATATATATTTTTTTGAATAATTAAAATTTCTCCCCATTTGTGATTATTATTAAGAGAATGAAATTGAAAGGGAGGATAATTTTTTAAAGAGATGATTTAAAAATTTTAATTCCAGGGTGATTTTGAGGAATAAAAATAAGGAGGTATGAAAAGTAATATTTAAAAACAAATATATTTTTAAGGATAAAAACTAAAGTTATATTGAAAAAACCTATAAAATTTTAAATACCCATTAAAATAAATATTAGACAGATAAAGAGAGATCAATAAAAATAAAATTGTAAAAGGAAATGAAAATATTTTTAAATAACAAACAATAAGAAAGTTAGGAAATGATAATGAAATTGAAATAAAAATAGCAGAAAAGAATAATATAAAATTATTACACAACTTTTCTTGTAATTTTATGTCCATTAAGCGTAATTTTTTATCACTAATGAAGAATAAGCGAATACTATCATTTTTAAGTGAAATTATATGATTAAATCAACTTTTGATTGGTGTTACATCAAATATCACTCAAAACTGATTAGAGAGACTAGTATATAAATATATTTTTACTCATCATTAATTCCTATAGAGTGATAAAAATAGAAAAAATATTTTTTTTAAAACTTTTACACTATTAATTTTTTGATTTTGGAAAATGAATTATGTTTGAAAAATTATAATCATAAAATATACTTATTTTTAAAAATTAATTTTTTAAATTTTCTATACAGGGAAATTTTTTTGAAAAAAATTATTTAGAAAAAGTATTAATCTATCATAAGAAGATTTTTAGAGTTAAAAGGGATAAGGAACCACCTAAAATGGTATCAAAACCGAGATAAAAGGATCGTATATAAGATAAAATAAAATAATCAAAAATTAATTTCTATAATTTTTTAAAATATTTGAAAAAAATAAAAAATTTAACTCAATATATCCATAGATCAAATGACTAATTTTAAAATAAAACCAATCAAAATTCACTATTAAAGAATTAGAATAGATAATGGAATAGAGGATTTTGAAAATATCAATAAATTATTTTCCACTGAAGAAAATAAAATAATATGTAACATTTTTTAATGTAATTTCCTAAAAAATTGTGTTGAAGGTCAGTGTGTTTAGTGTGATATTGATTGATAATATTTTTGAACATATTAAAGATACTAATGTCATTTCACTTGATATTGATAGTGTCAAATATAAGCCTTAAGTATCAGATATGGTGTTTTATATATAATAATTTTGTCTATAAACACATAGTATTTTTGTATTATGCTTCGACTGTAGAAAGTGAAACTAAATTCTACATATTACCACTCTATGAGAAAAGGATTTTTCTGTGTTGGTGGAAATTACAACATATACATTTATAATATTTTTGGAATCATAAATAATCAATATCAGAAATATTAGTTAATTCAAATGATGATCTATAGCGATAAAAGAGTAAGATTATTAGTTCTATTAAAAAAATATTTTTGATAGATTTGAAATGAAATTACCTTGGATTTCCTAGAAAATGAGAAAGAAGGAAATCATTGAAAATGATATCCGACCAAGTTATAGTATCATAAATTATACTACCAAAAAAACTTATATAAATTCTATTATTGAATATTTTATAATCTTTAACCAATGTTTACATACATGTTTTAATCATGAGAATAAAAATTTCATTCGTGTATGGAATTATTCTTTTATGAATTAATTGGTATATTTTATGTTATTTAAAAGGGTACTATAATTTTATTTTAAAATATTAAAAATATAAAATAATATTTTTTTCACCATTTATGATCATTTATAATTATTTTTTTTAAATTGTCAAATTCAAAACAAAGGTATTCATTGTTAGAGTCAAAAAATGACATCATCATTGTAAATATGAATGAGCTATAACTCGTTCATGATTTATTTTAAAAAAAAAGTGTTGAATTGCATTTTACCATATGAAAATGATTTAAGAAGAATAAAATTTAATATAAGGTAATTAAAAAATTGTGTGGATTTTTTTAAAAAATAAATATCATTATATAAGTGGAAAATATAATCCGAAAAAAGTGGATTATTGAATCTATGAGAAATTTTTTTTTCATATAAATACATTTAAAAAATAATTTTTTACATTCATTTGAAATGGTTTGAAATTAATATGAGTAGATGTTGAAAATAATATTCTAATGGATTCTAACAAATAAATGAGGGTAATTTTTTTCCATATTCAATTCATTTTTTTGGATTATAGTCTTTGACCACAAAGTATGATTTTTTTCTTGTGACATTTCCAAGAATGCCTAGATTATTACAAAACACTTATTTATATCAAATAATGGAATGATTGTTTGGTATTCACATGAGATTCTAAACATCATTTCATGTCAATTTATTTAGTTCATATTTCATGAAAAGAACATAATATTCATCACAAGGTTTTAGGGCTCCATGTGAGAGAAAATGAAATTTTTCAACCATAGTAAAGATAGATCTTAAATAATGATTTTCATATGTAGATATATAATTTCATTTTTTCTCAAGATTTTTTGAAATATTTATGTAACTAATTTGAATGATTTTTTTTCATCTTCACAGTCTTTAAGAAAAAAAATTTAATTAAAAAATAATTTTTAATAAACATTTTGAGAATGATATTTGGGAAAAAATTCTTAAAAAACAACAATGATTTATTTTTACACAATTCTAGTCCTTTTTTTAAAGGAATAGTATTTCATAAATTATATGAAGTTCCCATGAATGATACCTTCCGTAGATTTAGATTCAATTTTCCTATATATTTTTTGGGGTTTGAAATAAAAACATTTCAACCAAAAAAATTATAATATTTGACTTTGGGTTTTTTATTATGCCAAATTACAGATTATGTACATTAATGAAATTGTTTTATTATAATACCATTGATGACATATTATAAATATTCATAACATAAGAAAAAAAATATTGATTAATCTAAATTATTTAGAATATTCCAAGTGATTTGTTGGATAGTTTTATTTTTGTCTCTCTACTACCCCATTATGATGATGTGTTTTTGCAGAATAAAATGAACAATTATATCCTTAAGATGAACATAAATAAAAAAATTCATTATTGTCAAATTATCTACCATGATCACTTTAATTTAAGATAAATTTAAAAGATTTTATATTTTATACATTCTTAGAAAACATGTCGATGTATTTTAAAGAATAAATTTAATGTGATAATGAATATATCCATGTAAATATTTTAACGACATCAAAATTTATAATATTATATGCTTTACATCCTAGACCATCAATTTTAAAAGGTCCAAAAATATCAATATGAATTTATTCAAGATATGATAAAAGGTAATACATTTTTTTAGATTTAAAAAGAGATTTTTGTTGCTGACCATAAGAGAATTCATCACAAACCATGTCATATTTGAAAAGGAATTTCAGATGATCTCATATTAGTCGATTATGATTGAGTTTGGAAAGTGAATTTCAACAATAATAACTGAGGCCTCTACACCGAATTCAAAACTCACTAACCTGTACACTCTTTAATTCAACATTTTTTCTAGCAACATATTTTAAATTGATTGTATAATCATTTTTACATTGAGATATCAAAAATAGATGTATAAATCTTGAGTTAAAAAAATTGAAAATTCCATTTTCCAATGAAATTTTAAAACAATTATCAAAAAATTTAATTATTCAAAATAAAATTTGATTGAAAACTTTAATCAATAAATCATTTTTATTTATATTTCAATTATAAAAAATAATGGATCCTTCACCAAGTATAATAACCCTATAATTATCCCTGAATATAGAGTGGTCTCATTCTAGTGTTTTGATTTGATTGAATTTAGAGTCGTCTCTACATATATGTATTGATCAACCCTGATTGAGATACCAAAATTCTTTTTAAGACATGCTTAAATAAAAATTTTCCTATAAAACAAAATGACTAAACATTTTAGTAAGGAATCTAGCTTGGGCCTTCTTCTCTTATCCATTTAAAATCTATGAATACATATTTGTTTTGAATGGGATTCTATATTTAATAAAATATAAAGAACGATAGATTTATTTTGGTCTCCCATTTCATTGATTTTTTAAACAGTTCTTGAATATATTATTCCTTTTTTGTGTAGTTTCATTTTGTTCAGCCCTAATATCCCTTGATATAAGAATTTTATAATCTCTGTGATTTGAAATATTAATCAAAATATCAATTGATTTTTAAAAAATCCATCCACAAAACTAGTTGTTGCCAATGATGCTTCATATTTTTCCATGGGTTGAAGCATTTCATGATTTATTCCAACTTTGTTTTTGGACAAAAATATATCTCCTTTTGATCATTATTTTTTTAAAATTTTTACATCCTCCCTTGGTGTATTGGTGGAGTTTTTCTGATGCTTCTAAAAGTATAATTTTCTACAGTTACTTTTTAAAATAGTACTATTTATTGAAACAATAATATTTTAAATATTTTTTATATAATATATGTAATATATTATATTGATCTTGTTGTAGATGGATATTTATATGATTTCAAGACCTTATTTTGATATAAAAGAGTCCTTTTTTTATGAAATAGACTTATTAATATCATTTATCGTAACAATTATCTCCTCAAACATATTAGATTACTCAACCTATGATACTTTTAGGTTTATCATTTTTAATTCAAATTTGAGACACGTCATGTTGATGTCTATTTTATCAACCTCAAATTATCTCAAACATTAATCCTATAATTTTCTTATTATCTAAAAATTATTTCCATTCCCAATAATACTTTATTTAAAGGATATTTCTAGATCTTTATCCCATTTATCTTTGTTCTCAAATTGATCATTATTGACATCCATGGAATATTTTTTATTTATTTTTAATGAATGGATCTTATCTAAGAAATAATTTCTAATATAATAATTATTATTATTATTTAAATATTCTTTATATATGGTTTATTTTTCATTATAGAATATCATGGTTTTATCATTTTCTTCCACATAATTTATTTAAGTTTTGTACTTTTAAAATTTTAAGTCAACCCTATTTCCATTGAAAATTATTCCATCTCAAGCTCTGAAATTAATATTTTATATCCTTTTTGTATATAATTATAAAATTTTTAGATTTATTAGGAACATTTTCATGTAATATTTTACATCATAGTAATATTCATTGAGTGACTCATTCTTCACATAATCTTTAATCCCCAAAAGTGAATATTTAGTAGGCTCATTATCCATCGATAAAACACCACACTGATTACATTAAATTATTTTCATAACCTACTTCTTCAAAGAATATTGTATTATTATATTTTATTATTTATTTATTTTCTACAATTCATGTTTTTAGTTGAAACCTTCTAACTATATTATTTTTGACAAAGGACAGTACTATCCATTTGAAAAAGCTCTAAATAATTTTTTAAAAAAATATTTTTAATTATTTTTTCTAATAAACAACTCATAAATAAAATAGATCCAATCAAAGGGAACCTAAATTTTCTATCATTCCATAGTTTTTGTCCCCATATAAATGTCTAGTCACTCTTAGAGGGAAATTGAAATATTGAGAAATTTTTGCAAAATCATTTTCCCCATTTATTTTCCCCTAGAAATATTTCAACATAAGTTATCAATTAATATATATATATATATATTTATATATTGGTATATTTATTAATACCAATTATAAAATTATTATATGAAGTCCAAAACATAAAATAATAAAGCATATGATATTTTTAATGTGTTTGATCCCAATGTAGGTATTTAATCCTTTAGGAGTTCGGGAAAACAATGAGATAGAAAAGTCCATTTTATAATACAGGTTAATACAAGTGTATATCTGTTAAAAATCCAAAAATTTATATCCATAGTTTTATAATATCCAGAAAAATTTAAAATATCATGATGGATTTCATTCTACTAGGTCCTTCCAGTGTATGATATGTCCTCCCATTAAACTATTAAAAATGATCACTAATCGCTTTTGGGATATTGATAAAAAAAAGTATTAGATCATCCTCATAAATTATATACTTTTATAGAAAAAGGATAATCAGTTACAATAGAACACATTTCATTCTCTATATATCTACTCAGCCTCAGTGTTCATTGACTTCAACTACCAATGAATGATTAGTAGCACAACATGAAAAACATCCTTTTTTCTCAAACTGATTATTCTAGTAAAAATATATATTTTTAATAGGTAATTCCACAACTCAAACACCTATCTATTCTTCCTTTTTTTTCTTATTCTTTGGAATCTATAATATATAGATATTGTAATGAATGTTTTCTCCTATTTCTCTTACATTTCAACAAATTCTTCTTTGATTCACACATTCCGATCATAATAATTAAATTATATTCTATTTCTATAATACACGGAGTCTTGATTCTAAAAAATATAGTATAATATTTTCTCAAAACTTCATTCTCCTTTCTTACTCCATTTACATTCTTAGAATTTTTCTTCACTATTATTTTCATAAATTGTATATGAATACCATTCAAACTTGTCAATTTGAGTATCCATCAATATAAGTCATCAAAACCAAATTTCACCTATACTAGATAATATACATTTTAATTATATAAATTAAGCATTCATTATTAGTGACATGAAATTAGTATTTTTGAAGACATATCTTTCCATAATACCTATATTATTCTTTTCCTTGGTTCATAAACACAAGTAAATTTTTTTATGAATGATCTTCTATATGTGAAATAACATTATCTATATCATGATATTCATATATACTTGAATCATTAAACAAAACTATTTATTAAATCCATCTAAAAACATTATCTCCATCCATAAGAATAAAATAGTCTTTCCTACATGGTATAAAATCATCTCAACAAACAAAACAATATTTTTTTGGTATTTAATCCAAAAACTATGGAAGAATGTGATATTATTATTTATGATGATAATATAATCTCATCAATATGAAATATAAATAATAAAATACCTTTAAATCATGTTACTGATTAATTAATTAGATAAAAACTTCAATATAATAATGATTTGTGCCCCCATAAATCATTGATTTTACTAATTGGAGACCTATATGTATAATGATGAGGTCTATTGAATATTATTTTATTAACCATTATGAATGCATTGGGAATTATTATTTACTATTATATATCTCAATAATAATATAATCGTATGAAAAGTTTTCATTGAAATCCCATTACATAATAAATTTTTACATTTGTATATTTTTTTGAATACCCTTAATCATTGATCATTATTTTTCACTTTTATACCATTTACAATATGCAAACCCAAATTAAATATATAATTTCTCATATTAACAATTATATAATGATGTAATATATTTCCCTTTTCTAATTATTATGTGTAAAATTAGAGTTCCTCTTATTTTCCCTAATGGGATTATTACATATTCGTATTTCTAGTTTGAAAGTATTGGAGAACCTTGTATTACACTATGGTAACAATTACGTATCTAGACATTTTCCTTTACATATAATGGTGTGTCTGAGGAAATTTTCAAATCACATTCCACTAGGTACATTGAGCACCATAACGAATACCTATGATTAAAATTTGGTATCAATAAACTTACCCTTACATATATTTGGGTGAATCTGGAATTTTCCAAAACATTATGTGACTGTTATGCAAGAAATTATTACACTTATGTGTTATAGTGATAATTGGAAATTTACTAATTTTTCAACTATAGTATCTATTACTCATTCCCCTATGTAATAGGTTCATCTTTATATATGCACTAGACCCTTAAATTTACTCTTACATATCATCCAATGTTTTTTACATATTATAGTTAACTCTATTCAATTTCTAATTTTCAAATCCAACACAAAATTTTGTAATATTCTCAAATCAATATAGAATCACTTCAAACCTTAATATGGAATCTTAATTTACTAATAAACATATAAAAATAAATTAAATGAATTTATAAATTATCAAAATATTCCCAAATATTTTCAATAAAATTTATTAATCCATGTAGAATATTATTAATGTACATTAAGTTCATCAATGAATATCCACTATATCAACCCTTCCAAATTCCCAACTCAGCATTCTATAATCCTCATCTAAATAATATTTTTTATATATTTCAGCATCTACTATTCGTATTAATATAATGATATATTCTCAATATTTTATCAATAATTTTTTAAATAACTATTACTCCTCATGGTTTACCATAGCCATGATGTAAATATCCTATGGAAAATGTTATAGATAGTTATTTCATATTACATCACCACTTTCCATTGACATAAATATGTGCTCATCTCTATAATCATCAGTTTGAAATACTACATCCTTCAAAAAAGCATCTCAATATCCTTTCATAGTGAATTATTATTTATTTATCATAATTAATTCTAGGAAGCGCATACCCTATTATTAGAAAATCCAAGATGAATTTCATAATCTAATATTCATTAATTGATATCTTTCTAACCACCCAATATCAGCAAATATCAACTTTACTCATTATATTTATTGAAAAAAATTCCAAAAAATATATCTTCATCGCAATTCCATTGGTCTCTTCAATCTACCTTTATATTTTTTAGATGCCCATTTCAATCCTAACTATTTCAAATTTAAATCCCATAATATTATCCTCTCATTGATAATAATTGTAAATGTTCATGGGTAGGGGAATGTCTTAGTCATCTGATTCTTTATGCATGATTTGAAATTCCCTCTTCTACACCTTTTTTGAACTTGATACACTTATGTGAAGGATGGAATGACATTTCCCTAATAATTGAGCCGTAAACTATTCAATATAGATATGAACAAGCTATATTAGTTTAGAAAATATGAATGATTATTCTGTACCAGAATTGTTTCCCTAAAATTTTCTAAATTTTTTTTCAAAATTATATTTATCTTACAAGGGGATGTTTAATTATATTTTAAATTAATTTATAACCTGCACTCAAATCAACAGGGACAGAAAAAATATTGTGTTAGTTGATTTCTTCCCCTTAAAGATACATTTCTATTTTCATTAAAAAATATTTTTCCCCATTAACAATAGAATTAAACATTTCCATAAAATGATAGAACACAATAATCAAAAAAACCCAATTAATAATTCCACCACATTGAATAAATTATATATTTACATGAAATAATAATTTTATAGTATCTTTCTCATAACAATCACTCCAAATGTACATGTTATTACCTTAATTTATCATAAATGATATATTAATCAAATAAGATTAAACATATCTATAGTAGATCATACTATGAAAAAATATTTCTTTATATTAAGAATATTAATTATAATATTCTCCTGTTTTATTTCTCCCTCATCATATGTCACCTTCAATTCATGGAAAAATGAAGTAAAAAACACATATATGTGATTAATTTGACTCTTACTTTCTTCTTAATTAATAAAACTAGAATTATATTTATTTT
This sequence comes from Viscum album, assembly GCA_963277665.1. Taxonomy (NCBI): domain Eukaryota; kingdom Viridiplantae; phylum Streptophyta; class Magnoliopsida; order Santalales; family Viscaceae; genus Viscum; species Viscum album. The sequence continues at coordinate 282,040,725 of OY728127.1, forward strand.
TATACAGAAAACACATTTTCCTTTCAGATATAAATTCATGAGAAAACTTTATTGTTGTTCCTCTATTGATTTTCTAAATATTTACCACCTTGAGAAATATGGAATTTTATATTCTGTAATATTTGTTCTCATATGGAATTGCAAATTTTATATTCGTTAACAATATATATTCACTATTGTTTCTCTATATATTTTCCTTCTCTTTTATAACATTGTTTACTATATGGTGAAACAATCCTTGGGGAAATTTCCTTATATATCATTAAATGAAAACTCTTTTTTCAATGAATCGTTTTTAGCACTTAGATTCAGTGCTACGTTGTATTTATTTATCAAAAAATTCTTTTTTATAAAGTTATTAAAAGTATTTGTAGTCTATTTTCACCTTCCATGAGTTTTTTATTCAATTTATATGTTACCCTTTTCTGGTAAATTCTTAGTATCTTCTTACAATCCTCTAAAACAAAACAATGACTTTTGTTTATCATTTGTATTGATTCCATAATTTTTTCCATCTTGTTTCATTCAACATTAATATCCATGGAATGTATAAAAATTTCCATAATTTGGCCATTTCTTTCTACATATATGTATTTATTCTTTGGTATATAATCATTCTTAAACAACTTATTATGTGTTCTTTATTCAACACTCTTCTATTGTTTACAAATCAAAACCGACATACCTTTTATTCTAACTTGTTTCTTAATATTTTATAATATTAAATACTAATCAATATATAAATAGTTTTTTGAAAAAATAATACATCACTCATAATCATTTTTTTTCACTTATATTTCAAATATCAAAGAGTTATCAAGACTTTCAGATCAATTTTCAGTGAATATATTTTTCCTTTTCTGGGAATTTTAATTCTATTCGACTTCCACCATTGATTTAGGTTTTCTATATTCTCCATGATTAGTTATATTATAGCATGAATAAATTAACTTATACAAAAACCATACATAACACAAAAAGAAAACAGTGGTTGTTGATCATTTTCCTTGAGTTTCTACATAGTTGGATTTGTTCTTCTACTGGTTCTAGACAAAATAGATATTCTTTTAAGATTCCATTAGTGAGACTTTCTTTTTTCACATTTTTATGTCCACCCATGACATAAAAATATTGTCTAGGAAAATGAATATATATTTTTCTACATTATATGAATTTTAAGGAAAAAATTATCCTTCATTATAATTCTATGACGTTGCATTATCACACATTATTACAACATTTTTATCTCTATAAAATTTCCCCATTTTATTCATTATGATATTTTTCACAAGATGTGATGAATATAGTTTTGACCACTAATGTTATAATATTTTTTCATGTAAACTTTTTTTCTAATTATTGATAAATTTATTGGTATTTTAGCTCACACTTTTTTTGATACGTGCCTTTATCTTATTATATGTTCTAAGATAATTATTAATTCCATTTAGAGGACTATAAAGGGCTAAAAAAAGTTTAAATTTTTATATGTAACAAAATTTTAATAACCTAATGACGCCAAAAAATTATAACTTTCATTTCATTGGAGTTTCATTACTGTGTACATTTATATTTAAAATGATTTAATAATATTTTATGTAATATATGGTTTTTTATAGTTAGTATTAAATAAAATGTCACTGAATTTTGTAATTATGTTAGTAAAATACAACAAGGGATAAATCTAGGTATTTCATAACTTAAGATGTAATAATTTATTTACATAAATGAATTATTTGTTCATTCATGATTTATTGACATCTTATTTTTTCTACGATTCTATATTTTAGAAAATAGTGTGAACCAAGAAAAACCAATCGAACAGGGCATGTGATGGAATATTAAATGATTCTATATACATAATTCCTAATGCAATATGAGATAGAGGTCAAAACCTTATTGTAGTACATGGTCAATTGTCCATGGTGATGAATAATAATTTAAACCATGTGGAATATCCACCTTTACCCTAATAGAAACAAATAGTTATTTATTCTTTCCTATGGGCTTAACAAAAAATATTTAGCCTTTAATTTTATTTAATTATTATGGAATAATTATTCAATATAGGGAAATATATTTTATATGATATATTTTTCTCATCCAGATAACTTTACTTTGGTTATATACAATTTAAAAAGAGAATAAGATCTATGGTGTAAATTTATCAAGAATATAGAGCCTAAAGATGAATTGGAATCAATATAGTGTAAATTTGTAATGAAAATATTTCTTATTAAATATTTTCCTTATGCCCTATTTTCAAGAGAATTAGAAAAAGGATAATTAATCTATTGCAATATATGTGGTGAATTTCACAAGGTATTAATGGTATGAGTAACACCTTACAATTTTATTAAATATTATTTTTTTAAAAAAATTATTTGTTTGATATTTTTCATTACACACAACAACTATTTCACCTTGAGTTATATGCAACACCGAGTTTATCTTGCGTTATATGAAACACTATGTTTTAATGAAATGAATCATACTCTTAAAATAATATTATTTATTATGACATTTATAATATACCTATAGGATTGGTTGGTACAAATAGTATTAAATAAATGATTAAAATATATATATTACACATGTATATTAAACTAATTATTTGGCGATGAAATATTTATAAATAAAAATAAAATTTATTTCAAAAAAGGGAAATCATTTTATTAAAACAATTTTTGCTCACAAACATGTTTTACCTTAAATAATTATCAAACTATATTTTTGTGAATTATATTAATGAAATCTATATAATATATTCTCAATAAAATGATTAACATTAATCTTATGTGTTTTATAGTTAAGAGAAATAAATTAATCCAACATTATGAAAAAAACTACATTTTCTCTAATGAAAATTATACCTTCCTTTCGAAACATATTTCAAAATTTTTAATTGAAGATTTTATAGAATAATTCTATATAAATGAAATTTTATAAATCATCTTGTCAGAGTTATTTTGGTGTGAATTGTTTATAATTTTCTAAAAAGTTAATTTTTTTTATGAATTGTGAGATAACTAGTTTTTAGTAAAATTTTTCATTTCCTTTAAATATGATAAAAACATAAAAATCATTTTATGAAGGTTTAAAAGTTAAATTAGTTCAATTATATATCTATTAATTCAATTTATATCAATAGACAAATATTCATTTTGAATTTTGATATTAAAACTTTTTAATAATTTGAAACATTTCTCTTTGGAAAACTGCTTTTTATTCTCACTAACATGATTAATTTTAAAGGATTTTTTCTATTTATGTTTATGGAATTTGAAAATATTGGAAAAATATTTTTGAATCAAAATAATTTATATTTTCTAATATGATTTACTTTTTTTCTACCATATTTAATAGTAAAATAGGTAAAAATTAATGACCACTATTTAGGTTCAAATGAGTCTATAGGGGTCAAAAAATAAAAGGGGTAAAATGAACTATAACATTTTCCAAAACCCATTATATGACCATATTTAAAGCATATAACCTCTATGTTTCATGACCTTTGGATACTAGAAAATGTGAATCCACCTTTTTCATTTCAAAAAATACAAGTGTGACACTCAACACACTTAAAAAGGCCTCCCCTATCCTCCAATCATTACACTCTAAAACCCATTTGGTTTGGAAAGAAAATCTGATATATATTAAATAATTTAATATTCTCATCTTATACTACTTGTTGAAATGAAAAATCCAATATAGGAAGGCTTTTGGTTCATCCTAAATAGGTAGTCTAGAAAAGAGGTAAGGATTTCAACTATGCGTTTTCAATTTACTAATTATTATAACTCCTCAAAATATAATTAAAAATTTATAATATAATAAAAATTTATATATAATACACTTATATTAAATTGTTTTACTTTCATAACTTATATCCATCTCATCTTCCATAAAAGCAGATATTAAATAATAAATCTTGTGGACGGTGGAATATCACCTCGCAAACTGATGTTATTCGTTTTCTGTCACCAGCAATCACATGTTGATATAATGATGGGTTTAATTTTTATATATTATATATGTGATATTTTAATACCAATATAATTATAATATTACATCCAAATTCTTATTTACCTGCTTGTTTAAAAACAATCGTGTTGCTCGTGTGTACGACGAACTTCCACCTCACGAATTAATGTGATGTGTTTTTTAATTTCAATTTTTATTAGATTGCAATAAAGATAGATAAAATAAATATATATGATACTTGTAAAAAAAATTATACCTTTATAATAAATATATAAAATTAACCTTCCTACAATCCATCCCATGGGGGATATGATTACGCCGTACATATATATGGTGGACTACTGCCTCACAAAGCAATGTGATTAATTTTTCTCAAAAACCTTGAATGGAATGTATTTAGGGTAAATTTGATGAATATATATGATATATATTACATAATAATTATTATTTAACATTTAAATATTATTTTCCTTTATTTTATTTTATCCATCCAAGAATAGAAATAATGTTTATGTGTATATACGACCTATCATCTCCAAGAACATTGTATTACATTTTCAATATCTAAATTTTATGGATTACTAAAAATAAAAATAAATTTAATATATATAATAATTATATAATTGATAAAATTATGAATATTATGTGAAAATGATCGATTTAATACGACCAAAAATACAAAATGAAAACATTTCGGAAAAAGAAAAGTAGTTATTTACCAAAACATAGATTTAACATTGAATTGTTAATAAATTATTAATAATAGTACATAAGTAAATCATATGTTGTATTATATATATAATTTTAGTTGTATAATTTATATACAGTAAGCTTATATTTGTTATAAATGATTTTTAAATGTGTATGAATTATGTAAATACATATGGTAAGGTATTTATGTCTCACTTTTTACTCCTACTAAACACATTCCATATTCACGACCTATTTATTCTATGATGTGTATATAAAGTACATAAATAATTTAAAAATATCATAAAAATTATGGGGATTTAAATATCCCTTTTTATATTTATTATTGGATTTATGGTTAAAATGTTTCGAAGGAAGTTTTGTCTCATTTTTTATTCTTTGAGAAATATTTTGGGTTATTAACCTATAATTCATTAAGAGGTGTATATACATCCCATTTGACATGTAATATATTGAAAATATATATTTTCATGATATTATAATATTGATTTAATGTTATTATTTCATGGGACATACAATTCAATGTTACCAATATATAAGCATATTATGGCATATTCTCATCGTTTATCGATAATTTTGGTGTTCGTTCTTTTAATTATGATATATTTTTATCTATATTTCATTAAACAGATGAATTTTCTTCTAATAGGAATATTTCATTATTATACATGTTTTATATTTATTTCACTCTCTTTATGTACTCATGAAATAAATAAATTTATTTTAATGAAATCCAACTTCATTTCTCTCTTCAATCTGAGATTTTATTTCCTCACAATTATTTTTAAAAAAATATTAAAAGAAGTTTTAAAAATCATCAAAATTATTGTTTAAATAAATATTTAACAATTTTTAACTTTTAAAAAAAATTTATAAGAAACATCATGTCATTTTCCAAAAAAAATACAATTTGTTTCTTATTAAAAATGTGAATGAAATATCATTTTTATTATGTATGAAATAAATGAAATTTCAACATTTGTGACCCAATATTATTTTAAAAAATATTCAAATAAATTTACGAGGTTATTTTCAAATCAAATGTTTTTTATATTTTCTATGTTATAAAAAAATTGAAGAGGAAATTCAATTTTCCACAAAAAATGTCCCAAGAGATCATTGAAAATAATTTAACATCTAAAATAACATCCCATGATATCAATTATTTATTTCTGGGGTAAGATTTAATGATACCATTCTTATTCATTCTCTATTTAACAACCCATGTTTTTGAGACAAGGTAAAATTCCAAGGGAATTTGAATTTTGGAATTTACTGAATGAACCATTCTTTAAACCGAGCATTGAGATATTATTATGAGAGTTGGAACACTTAAATATGCCATTTTTTCCATGAGTAAATGCATGACAGGTTCCAAAATAGTTTCGTTGAGTTTTAAGTGCACCAGGGCAAGAAAATACCATTTTTGGGTGGATGTGATAGGGAACACGATTTATCTGAAATATTGTAGCTCCCAAATACAAACTGTGTGGCCTAAATCAAGGGTACAACATTTGATTCCTAGACAGAACACATTTTTCCCAAACCATGTGGTAATATCACATGTCTAGTTCCACATAGGCAATAAAACTTCACTATTCATCGCATGTTTTGTTCATGATTAGGAAAACCGTTCAAGAAAAACCATGTGAGGTGGGATTCTTAGGCAGTGGGTATCGAATGGTTAGCACACAATTTTGCCAAACTATGCATAAAAACTGTTCAACCTAGTTTTTAATGATAAAATTACCATTATTCCCTTAGTGACGTAAAATTAATATTTCCTTCTTTATTATCCTCTTGGCAGCCACATGAGCCTCCTTTTATGGGTCCTCGACATCTACCTCAAGCATATTATAGGATTTGAGGGATCTCGTCCATCCAGAACCTAAATCAAATGTCATAAATATATGTGGATCTAACTTGGTAATTTCACAAATCCCCCTACATCCTCTATAAGTTCGTTTTCTAACTATTGTGATATTTTGGGTTGAGCTAATTATCCCTATTTTGAGGGAAAATATCTATTTAAAGGATATCATCCAAACTACACTGAATCATAACAAGTTATTGGATGATTGTAACATCCTATGAATAATGTAGGAGGACTATGACGTTTTCCACAAATTTCCATCATATAATAAAAATTATTTTTTTCATAGCACACTGGCCTTTTTTGTGAGTTTCATTAAAATTGGTTTCTTTCATTTAAATTGATCAACATACCATGATATACTCCCTATGATCCTTAACTAGTATATAGAGGATATCAACCTTAATCACAAAAACACCATGGTTGTGCCTACTTTATTTTCCCATTTATATTTAATTGATTAAATTTCTAAAATTACTTCTCTGTATTAATTATGGATAAATAATGGGATTTTACATTTTATACACATGTCCTTGAGAGAATGTCACCTCTTAAGAGCCACGTGGAATCATTATAAATTGGATTTCCGTGGTGTGAAGTATTATAAATTGATTTTAAGTGTCAATTGAATTATTATTCATGGATGTGATTCCTGTTTATGATTAAATAATTTTTTTGAAAAAAAATTCTTTTTTTCATAATAAAACCCCTTGATTGAGGTGTGTTGTCTTTAAATTTACAACATCAAGACTAGTTATTTGAAACATTCTTGGTATTCTAGACAGGGTGATTTTTCATATTCCGTTGTGATAGTGCTTTTTATTTTTCATGTTTTTTACATGGACTCATTTTTATTTATAAATGGTGTTCCCTCCATTGATATCAATGATAAATGACCCCAAGAACGTTCTATATGTTTGTACTTTTTATAAATCGGATGGGATTCTTGATAAAAGGGATTTTCCCCAGTAGGTAAACACCCAATTGACAATGACTCTCTTAGTGTCCCTTTGATACTTGTTAAAATAATTTCTATGTTTTGATTGATACATTGGGGTGTCATTACATGAATATATTCTTCATAATGTTTGTTTTTCTTTATAATATTTTTTATATGAATAGAATTAAATTTAAAGGATATAATTCACACACCAATCATTGAATTCTTATGTAAATTCTATAATTGAAATTTTATTCCTTAATTATAATGTATTGATAAATTTAATGCATGATTGGTTATGAATCATTGATATTTCTATGTTATAAATTTGATTACAAACTAATATAATTTGTGGGACAATGGTAAGGGTTCTGTTGAGAATGGTGGTATCACACTCCTTTACCTCAAGTGTTGATTCATGGAATCTTGAACCATTGACATTATTCATACTACAGGAATGACGTACCACATCTCTTATTGAGGGTTGATGTGATGGTGAACTCAATATTTTGAGTGTTGAAATGATGGAATACGAAAAATCTCATGTAAGGAGAATAACTCCTCTAACTCACTATGATATATAGGGAATGCATCCTTTTTCCTGATCGTATAGGCTCATTCAGACTGGTTATGGATGCTTGAATTATGCCCCAATCCAGGAAGCACCTAGTATTCTAGGTATAGAGACACTTATTTCTGTATGTACTTGTTTCAAAAAGGTGGATGAAATATACAACTAAAATAAATATATAATTATAAATATCTATATAATTACACGTCAGAAATATCTTTTTGTAATTGAGACCAATCATGTAGAGCCTCCAATTATCCTTTTGAAACCATAGTGTGATATTGTTTATTTATTCTGTTTTTTTATTATTCATATTACTTACACATTATTTTACTTATTATACAAATATTGGATTTAGTTGTAGACACCGTGGGAGGTATCCTACTAGGATTTAAATCTCAGAGCCAGCTCGGGCATCTGTTGCACTAGGGTAGTCGAGTTTACCGTATATTTATAGGACCATGGATTCTTTCTTGTCTTGATTTTCTTGTACAATGATGTTGGGATCTGTTGACCGAGCTAGAGCTCAAGATGCTCATGGAGCTCGCCAATGGGGATTTTCTTTACTTTATTTATTTAGTATCATATTGTATCTTGTTTCCTCATATGTGTATACTATTTTATATTATGTATCATAATCTGGACATGCATGGATCATTTATAAATTTGTGTTTTCCATATTTTATTTTAATTTTATATTATTCTTCTACTTCTTTTTCTTTCATCTATTACAGTTTATGTTATGTTTTTTGGTTTATTATCTGATGAAATGATGTGCTATTCTAATATGAGGGTATCGTATCATTACTACCACCTCCATAGACCCTCACTTTTAGTCTATAGCCATTGTTTTACGGTGAGGTGTGTCTGTGGCCATGTGATCCACTGGTCCACTTATCATATTATTGGCCCGTAAGGCTGGGATGCTACAAAGTGGTATCAAATACTTTATTTTTTCCATTTGTATTACTATTTTGGGTTGGTATTCAGGGGACATGGAATGTTTCATCTATTAATAAGTTGTTATTATTGGTAGTTATTGAACCATGTACTGGGAAAATTCCAAGCGTCCAGGTCTAGGATTGATGTTTTTTATGTTTGTTGTTATCATTGATTGTTATTTAACCTTGGGTGATTGGTGTACTTTATGATACTTATTTATTTATGAATTTATGGTATTTTATCATTATTCTAGTTTGGAAATTATGGATATTTAAATGAATCATTATACGTACATTTAAATTCATATGTCATGTATATTCTATGTCATGTAGTTGCATATATAGGTTGCGTTCTGATTTTTATTGTGTTCCATGAGTGTTATGTAATGTTTTTTTTAATTACTAGTTTTATAACATAGTCATGTGATTATACTCCATGTTTTCTATTTATTTATCATATTATGCCTATGTATCAAGCTTCTGTTCTTGTTAGAATGTTTCTCTATGTTTACTTCATGTAATTTCATTATAATTTTTATTTTGATATATGTAAAGGGTTTCATGGGATGAATTTATTTGTTGTGATTAAACAGGAACCAATTTATAGTTGTATGATGTATAAGAATCTTATAATGGTAAAAGGTAACAAGTAAACTCAAACCATATCTAGACCCTTATATAAATATCTATATACTATTGTTAAAATGTAAAGTAAACTATTGTTTATATTTTAATTTGATTTGGTTTTGGTTAAATGGTTTCTGTAATGGAGCCAATAAAGTGTATGAGATCTTCATAGGATGGGGAATGGTAACCCATATAATCGAACCATGATATTTTATGATGATTTATTTTTAAATGGTTATAAATGTTAAAGACTTTTAATTTTTCCTAAACACATATGAATTTTTTAACTTGTAAAATGTACAACTAGACCCAAGTAGATTAGTAGGGTCTTTTATCATTTAAGATTGCCCTATATGAGTGTTTTGAAACATTAATTATTAAGAAACTGATATTGGGTTGCATTTTGATGAACCCATGTTGGATTAGCAGGACCCTTATAAGTCTCATTATCTTTTTCAACCAAAAATGTGTTTATATGATAAATTTCCTAATTATGATGGGACTCCAATAAATGATTATTTTTAAAAACGGAATATTGATAAGAATTGATCGTTACGATTTGATGATTTATTTTAAATCATTTACATGTTTAATGGTTGAATTTAAATCTACATAATGACTTTAAGTGGAACCTAGAACGGCTCCCTTCATTTGAACCCTCCTGTAGTGATAGTTTAAATACCCTTTGAGTTTCATTAGAACAAAAAAATAGAATGTTTTCAATGGGAATTTTTTTCCTTTTAGCAATGGATTAAGTAATAGGTGATTGGGATACTGAAATCTATTTGGCATGACCTAGTGATATGGTCAATTCTTATGCTCACACGAGGGGCTAGCTTGAGGTAGGTATCACCCATAGAGCATAAATGTATTGCTTATTTTCATGATAGTTATATATATAATGCTGTTTGGGTGTCATTGTTCATATTAGTACATTTAGCTTCTAAATGAAACCCTCGTTTATATGGGTAGTCATGGTATACTCAACCTTTTTTATTGGTGTAAGAATCAGATAATGATCAACTTCAACATGTTAGACATGCCTAAGTCATGGTTACTTCTTTGTAGGACTTCTGACACATTTTCTTTTTCTAGGGTTTACTCAAGTAGTTTTCATTCTATTTTTCATTCATATGAGATAGAAAATTTTGATAATGTTTCCTACATAGGCTAACAGATCCTTGAATGCATGATGAATACATCCGGTGGATAATATCAAGGACATGGCTTCTTTCTTTTGTAATACCATGGTAGTATGTGTGGAGATGCATGATACCTGTAAGGTTTCTAATTGATTTAATAAACTTGTTGAGATTAGTGAAATCATTGGCCCTTGTGCTATTGAGTACATTATCAGGTTTTCTCCATAGTAATGTGACATATGTGTTGAAGGAATCATGTTCTTCATACTGACCAGGATTAATTCGAAGCCAATCATGTGTTTTAACAAGCCTTTTATTTATGTTTTGGTTTTTATGCCATATTCTTAAACATTTAGGTTTACAGTGATCGTTATCAAGTGAACTTGAGCAGTTGGCCTATTTCTCCTTTTGTCGACTAAGACACTCCTATTGAGGGTATTATCACATCGGTTCTATTATCTGTGTTAGTGCTTGGTCTGTATCCTGAAATATTTGTGGTTCGATCTGTATAAAAGCCTTAAGAAACATTGTTGTATTTGGATGAGATTTGGTGGTAAACCATGAATGATCATGGGATTCCTCAGCTGGTAAAGGCTTATGATCGGTCGATGAAGATGTGTCGGTAGGTGAATATGATCTTATTTCAAGAGGATTAACATTAGTGGTTCTACTATTTTTCTTTCTAGTAGAAGGTCTTGCTGGGTTAGAAATTGATCAAATACTCTAAGTGTACTCTATTAAAAGAGATGAGCTTGTCCCCTTTCATGATGACATCCTTGATGTACTAATAGGTTATCTGTCATATGCTCCGTTAAAGAATTAATTGTTGTTAGTATTGATAAGTAATATGTAACAAAGTTGCATGTTGGATGTCAGTTTTTCATTGAGGGGTGGTTATTCAGTTTGATACCTAGTTTCCTATGTAGGAATTCCCTAGATGGACTCCTGGACACCATTTGTATTCCTTTAACTCAATCACCAGGTAGATGCTGCTCTGGGATCATTCAATGATCTTATGTGTACATTTTGTCTTTGTACCAACATATCATAGCGAATTGGATTTTCTCCTCATTCCATCACATCCCTAGTCTAGGGTCACTCCCAAAAATCTCTTAAAAGAAAAAGTCCCTTACAGAATAGGTTTCACTCCCCAATAAAATCTTTATTATCTCATGATATTTCCATCTTAAACAATTCATTATAGGAATATATAATTCTATAATTCCAGTCACACTCATGAAATTATGGAAATAAATAATGTGTGTTCTATAAGATCATAAAACATTTCATATATAATAACATATTAAAATGAAACAAATTTTATAAATATTTAATCATTTCAATATAGATAAACCCATGGAAAATATATTTCTTTCATAAAACAATTTTGAGAATAATAAAAACCCATCCAGAGCAATAATAATGATTCTTTCATTGGATCATATCCCTAGTAACGAATCAGAACAATAAACTAATGTTATCATAGATGAAAAATGTGGTTAAAAGATCATTATAATATCATTTGATGAAAATACACTTTTCATTATTAAATAACTTTTTTATAATATATAAAATGTAAGAACTCAGATCTTCATTTCAGGTATGCTTTCCTTTTTCTGGAGTTTTTGAGAAAAAAAAAAGATTCTGGAAATTTTTTAAGTACACGCCGTGTACTCTTTTTCCGCTCGAAGCCGTGTACTGGCCATGTCTGGGCCACACACACGGTGTGTAGGGGTGACGTGGAGGCTGATTTTGGCGGAGTATGGATAGACCTATTACACACCTTGTACTCTAAAATTACACTTCTTCTACTTTCTTTTTTTCATTAAACGGACCGGGGTTATGCCCGACCGCCAAAAATGTCTTCTTCTAGGTCTGGTTCGACTGAGAGATGTCATACAGCCGCGAAACTTCTCCGGATTCCTGAGCATCCACCAATTGGCCGATTTGACCACTGTAAATTCAGTTGGAATCACAGTGGTGAGTTCTTCCTTCTTCTTGAGTTTCATTCCTTGATTCTTCCTCTTTCTCAAGTTATCGTGCTTTGAACGTTTTGGACGTTTTATCAGATATACAACGTTGAATGGAGAATTAGTCTTCATGGTTCAATTAAATCAATCTCCTAGGATCTAGGTATGTGGTTTGTGCCTTACCATTGAATGTTCTTGAGTTTTATGTGCAAATCCACCCAATACCCATGAATGGGGTATTGGGTGTTTACCTTTTCTCCATGTTGTTTTCCTTGCTCGCTTGTCTGCTTGTGTAGAGGCAAATTAATCATGTTATTGGATATTTTGTTGTGTTTGGATGTTTTCCCTTGTTTTTTTCTATTTACGACCTTCAGGTTTCGTTGCCTTTGGCTGTTACAGCTATTTCCATACCTTGTGTCTATAGGATGGAGTGTTTTTGTATAACATGTTTGTTTCCCTGTAGACTGTTAGACAAGAATCTATATAGGTGTACTTTGGTAAGCTAAGTAGCTCTATTGGTGTACTCTGGCCTTATAGCATTATTATGCCCTGACCGACAAAGGACTGAGAGAACCTGGTGCTATAGACTATAAGGGATAGACCGAGTGATCTTCCCAATGAGTCTTAGACATTATAGACTAGAGGAGGGTAGAAAGAGAGAGACTCCTTAGAGTGTATTGGATATTAGACTATAGGGGATAGACCGAGTGAGCTCCCAAAGAGTCTTGGATTATTATATACTACAGTAGGGTAGACCGAGTGCACTTCCTCAGAGAGTCTTACCTTGTTTGTTTTCTCTTTAAGAACCTTCCCAGGCTAGAGGAGGAATTGACCGAGTGAGTTTTCTCAGAGAGTCTATGGTATAACCAAGGCTATAGAAGGAATTTACTGAGGTATCTTCCTCAGACAGTCTCTAGACCTTGGGGATAAGAGGGTTAGACAGTGTGATCTTCCTCAGAGAGTCCTTGACTACCCTAGAATCTAAGGGGAATTGACCAAGTGGGCTTCCACATAGAGTCTCATAATTTCTTATGACCAACCCAGAGGGGTTAGGTTGAGTGCACTGCCCATAGGATTGTGGTACTTCTTGGATAGGACCAAAGGGGGATGGATGCGAGTACTTCCCAGAGGGTTTCCTTCTCGTTAGCTGTTCTCTTCACTGCTGTTGTTGGTTGTGGATTGATTTCTGTTGTGAATCATCCTAATTTACTACTTATTGTTTACTGCATACTGCTTGCTATTTCTGTTTACGGTTTATTGACCTTTTACCTGCCATATACTCACTTACTCTTAGGAATAGATCTTCGGGTGGTTGCCTACTGGGATTTTATCTCACACCCTGTTTGGTCCATGCATTTGTGCCCAAGAAGACTATTCTGTTGAAGGTATATACAAGGGCAAGTGCCCGACGACTTTTGGTACTTGATTTCATGGAGAAGGAGAGAAAGGGACCAAGCTTTGGCTTGCGATGCTAAGGAGCTGTTTACTTTTCTTTTGTACTTGTTTTGGTATTGTGGTGTTGTTCAGCATTGTGACTTGTTTGGCTATTTTCCTAGATATTTATCTTGCAGCATTCCATATATATACATATGTGCTCTAGTTTTTTTTTGATTTATTCTTTTGATGTTTATTATCGTTGGATAGTTACTGCTTCCGCTATTGCATGTTTATTTATTTCAACTGTGTACTCTTCTAATGGGGGAATAGTTTCCCCACTATCACACCCAAGGCCCTCGTTACTAGTCGGCAGCCTCTGGCATTTGGGGAAATGTTCTTGACGCCATGTGACCAACCGGGTACGGGGCCCCATTGAATGGCTTCCAGAACCGGGACATTACAAAGTGGTATTAGAGGGGTTCTTTTCTCTTGATTTACTGTTTGGAGACTTTATCCATGGATATGACGAATTTGGTACTTGGTAATAAGCTGTTCCTTGGAGTAGCTAACTCCTATACATGGAAAAGCCATACTACCTCGTTTATTTCGGTTTTATAGTTTTGAGATTTTAATGTTTATATGATTTCACCTAGAGTGATTCACATGCTTCGTGCTGTTATTGTTTTGTGATTACGGTTCTATTTCTGTCGCAACCCAATGAGATGATGGCATGCCATCTCATGCATCATATTGGCACTTGTTATAAATCACATGTCATGCATTCTTGCCATGCCATCTAGGGTGCATTAGCAATTTCATGTTATTGTGATAGACTCTATGTAGATTATGCATTCTTTTGTGATATATTCTTGATGGAATTCCTACAGTTGTGATAGGGAAATTGATTGTGTTGTACATTGCTTAATTGAATGCCAAATTTTGATTCTTGAGGTTTGATGGGCCCTCTTGAATCAAAAGATGGTGGATCGTGATCCTGTTTTATCTTTTCTATGACTGTAGGAGATTCCAAACTCTGATTCGTAGGGAGTATGGGCCCTCACGGATCGGAATTTGGAACCTCTTTTCCTTGTTTCTGTGTTTTTTGGGCTTCTGTGCAGTTTCTGAGGTACTGCCCAAAAAAACCTAGAATACACGACATGTACTTTTTGACTACACACCATGTTGTTTTTTGACCATGTCTCTGACCGTGTGAGAAGGGACACACTGTTGTAGAAATACTTTCAATAACACGCCGTGTACGGTAGGTACACACCATGTAATTTCGAGTCGTATATCAGGCCGTGTCGCAGACAACACTGGATGGGGGATATCGAGTAGAACATGTCGTGTTGGTGTGGAGCACACTGTGTAGTTTTGTTCAAGAACCAGGCCATGTCACAAAAAACACAGGCCTGTGTCACCTTCTTCCATACACGTCGTGTGGGTAGAGAACACGCCATGTAGTCTTGTTCCAGGTACCAGACCATGTCGTGGACAACACGGGTCGGTGTTAACTTCTCTTATACACGCCGTGTTTGTTCGTAACACGCCGTGTAAGGGTCATCCGTGTAGACGACCATGTAACTAACAACAAGGGCCGTCGAGACCATGTATATTACACGTCTTGTCCCTAGGGAACACTCAGTGTAGTATGGGGTTACATTGGACCATGTGGGTTAGTCGTGTAAGGAGACTCAGGTAGGGGGACAACACGTCGTGTAGTTTGGGGTGTTACACGACCTGTCGGGCAGGGCTACACGCCTATGTTAATGGATTTAATGGACATTTCGTGTATTTTTTATAAACGCCATGTAGTCATGTATCGTAAAACATTATGTTTCTTCCCCCTATTCCCGTTTTGTACTCCTGTGTTTTCAGTTATTATTAATTATGATCTAAGGTGTGTTTTTTATCATTCAGAGCTATGCCTCCGAGATGTCCTCCAGTAGTACGTCAGTTGCCAGACGGTGATCAGACACCGGATATAGCCAATCAGGGACCTCCTGTTGATCCTCCTATAGATCCTCCTGATGTGATAGTCTTGGGATAAGAAGATATACCCGTCGCAGGTGTCGATACACAGTTCAGGGGGGACTTCCTGAGTATGTTGTAGACCTTTCAGGGAGCACCGCCTCCTACCCCATCGACGACTGAGTTGACGAGGGTTTTTCAGCAGTAGCATCCTCCTAATTTTTTAGGGGATGGAGGACCCCAGGCTGCAGATTCGTGTTTTCGAGGACACCCTGACTATCTTTGATAACCTAGATATTCCTTCAGTGAAAAGGGTAAAGATGGATACTTATATGCTCTGGGACACCGCCAATAGGTGGTGGGAGGTGATCTCACAGTAAGGGCATCAACAGGGTATTTCCTGGGATGAGTTTCGACACACCATCTATGACTACTTCTACCCGGAGTCCCTGAGGGCCGATCAAGCCTAAGAGTTTATGAGTCTGTAGTAGGGTACTCTTTCTATTATGGAGTACTCATCTCGCTTCACTGAGCTGCAGCGTTTCACACCGATCCCAACAGGTGATGACTTGTTCCTTACTTGGATGTTCGAGGACGGTCTTAGGCAGGAGATCTATTCCGAGGTGATTATCTTCTAGTTGACTTCTATATCCTCCATCGTCATCCAAGCACTGATTACTGAGCACAATCTGAGGAATTCTAGAGGAGTGAGCTAGGGAGGTTCCACATCTAGTGCTGGTGTTCCTCCTACGGATAGTACGAAGCGTCGTAGAGAGTCTTCTCGAGGAGAATGGGGTTCGCGGGGTGCGTCTTCTGGCAGCCAGGTTGTATGATACCGGTGCGGTAGGAGTGGGCATACTAGGCCTTAGTGCCAGAGGGATCCGATGGAGTGCCGATCTTGCGACAAGATGTGCCATCTTCAGTGTTTTTTTCCAGATCTTCTCACCTTCAGCAGGTGGTTGGGGTTCCTCTATGACTCCGCGTTCTGGAGATGCTTCGCCAGTTTCCCACCAGTCCGATAACTGGAGTTCTTCCGGCCGTTCGTGCCGAGGTGGAGGTCGCGGCTGTGGTGGTCAGTCACCAAGTCATTAGTGACAGCAGAGTGGATCAGCTCAGAGCAGTTAGCTAGGGGCGCAGGGCCATGGTGGAGGAAAATCTTTCACCGTGGAGAAGACCTATCATGAGAAGGATCCCATCCCTTTTACAGTTTGAGGTACGATCTTAGTATCCTTATTTTTATCTTAAACTCTTTTCAATATTGGTGCTTCCTATAGATTTATCTCTGTTGTGGTTGTGGAGAGCCTTGGGCTCTGTCTCTTTTCATTTTCCGACTTGTTGACTCTTGACACTCCATTGGGAATGAGGACATCTAGAGTACGTCAGTACAGAGAGTTCCCTCTTGAGGTTGTAGGGTGTCACTTCTTATGGGATCTCTATGTCCTTGAGATGTCGGGCTATGACGTCATTCTCAGTATGGACTGGTTGGTTCCAATCCAGGCAGTTGTTGATTGCTATCACCGCAGGGTGAGTTTCATATCACTAGAGGGTAGATCTTTTATTCATAGAGGTGAGTGGGATGTCCAGGCGGGTAGAGCTAGATCAGAGCATCATGGGCTAAAGGGGAAGATACCGCCCAGATTTTCAGTCTTTATCTGGATGACTAGGGGACTTCACAGTTAGACTTTCCCCCAGTGGTGGATCATTTCAGGGATGTCTTTCCAGAGGACTTTTCAGGTTTTCCTCCAGAGAGTGAGGTAGAATTCTCGATTGAGCTCATTCCAGGAACAGAACCGATGTCCATTCCTCCTTATAGGATGGCTACAACAGAATTTCAATAGCTCAAGAAGAATTTGGAAGATTTGTAGGCACATAGTTTCATCAGACCTAGTAATTCTCCTTGGGGTTCGTGAGTCCTGTTTTTGAAAAAGGCAGACAGAACCCTTCGGCTTTGTGTGGATTGTCGAAAGCTGAACTAGTTGACGGTCAAGAACTGATATCCCTTGCTAAGGATTGATGACCTCTTTGATCAGCTTCGAGTAGCTCGGGTGTTCTCGAAGATTGACTTGAGGTCCAGTTACTATCAGTTGCGCGTTAGACCATCAAATATATCTCTTATAGCCTTAAGGAGCAGGTATGGTCTATACAAGTATACAGTCATGTTGTTTGGCCTCACCAAAGTGCTAGAAGATTCAATGGAACTGATAAACCGAGTGTTCTATCCTTATTTGTACTCCTTCATCGTGGTCTTCTTGGACGATATCTTGTTGTACTCTCACACTCGACATGACCATGCCACCCATCTTGAGATCGTTTTGAGTTCACTAAGAGAGAATCAGCTTTATGCTAAACTATCGAAGTGCCACTTCTGGATGGATCATATTCACTTCTTGGGGCACGTCATCTCAAAGGATGGAGTATCTGTGTACCCAGAGAAAGTGAGGGATGTAGTTTCCTGGGAGCAGCAGAAGAACGTCTTTGAGGTGTGGAGATTTATAGGGCTGGCTGGATACTACAGGAATTTCATACAGGACTTCTAGCGCCAAAAAGAACCATTGACAGGTCTGACCAAGAAAGGGGCATAGTTTTTATGGTCAGATTCTTGTGAGTCATCCTTTCAAGAGATTAAGGGGAGATTGACGTCAGCACCGATACTAGTCTTTCCGGAGCCAAGAAAGAGCTATACTCTTTACTGTGATGATTTAGGTATCAGGCTGGGATCTGTGCTTATGAAAGGAGATGGGGTCGTTGCATACGGGTCTCAGCAGTTGAGGCCACATGAGAGGAACTACTCGACGCATGATCTGGAGTTGGCAGCAGTTGTTCATGCCTTACACTGTTGGAGACACTACCTGCTGGTAGAGTACTTTGTGGTTTTCACTGACCACAAGAGTCTCAAGTATACCTTCACTCAGCATGATCTGAATCAGAGACAGTATAGGTGGGTCAAGTATCTTCAGTCCTTTGACTTTGATCTCGCCTATACACTGGGAAAGGGAAATGCAGTGGATGATGCTTTGAGTAGGAGAACTCAGATTCAGGCAGTTTTGGAGGCCAGCAGTGAGTGCCAGCTTGTTTCTCTGTTCTTTGAGATACACTTAGAAGTTCATGATAGGCAGGGATAGATTGTCCTATCTTCTGTAGCGGTATCCTCTAGACTTCTTGATCGGGTACAGATGAGGCAGCTATCAGATTTGAAGGCCTTAGTCCTGCGGGAGAGTGTGTCAGGAGGGTACCCTCTTCCTGGATGGACTTTGAGCGAGGATGAGATCTTGAATTTCTGGGGACACGTATGGGTTCCAACCGACATACGCGATGAGATGATGCGGGATTTTTATTCCTCAGTATATTCAGTTCATCATAGTGTCACAAAGATGTATCGTGACCTACACCGCCATTACTGGTGTCCATGTATGAAGAAAGATTTTTCTGGTTTTGTCATGAGATGTTTTACTTGTCAGCAGGTGATAACAGAGCATCCGTGACCAGCAGGGCTTTTACAGTAGTTACCCATTCCCTAGTGGAAGTGGAACAATGTCGCGATGGACTTTGTGACCGGGTTTCTGAGGTCGCCTTGGGGAAACGATACTGTTTGGGTTGTTGTCGAAAAACTCATGAAGTTCGCACCCTTCTTGTCGATCAAGGAGACCTTATGTGTTGATGATTTGGGACGGTTGTACATCAGGGTGATCGTATGTCTAAATGGAGTTCCACACTCCATTGTTTCAGATAGGGATGCATGCTTTACTTATCTATTCTGGAAGGGACTTCAGAAGGCTTTGGGCACACAGGTACTTTTGAGTACAACATACCATCCCCTGAATGATGGCCAGTCCGAGCGCACGATCCAGGTTCTTGAGGATATGCTCGAATCTTGTATTTTAGACTTCGGAGGTTCCTGGGAGAAGCATATACCTCTTGTGGAGTTCGCCAAAAACAAAATATTTCAGGCGACCATTCAGATGGAACCATACGAGGCTCTGTATTGTAGGTCATGCCGATCACCCTTATGCTGGATGGAGGCAGGAGAGGTAGCTTTACTGGGAGCTCATATTGTTCCGGAGTCCTCGGAGCAGATTGAGTTGATTCGAAAGAGGATGGATACAACACAGTCTCGACATAAGTCTTATGCTAATTAGCGGAGACGACCTTCAGAGTTCGAGGTCGAGGATCAGGTTTTCTAGTGTGTCGCACCGAGGATGGGACATAAGAGGATTCATAGACAAGGTAATCTTTCACCATGATAAGTCGGGCCTTTTGAGGTTTTGGAGAGAGTTTGGCCAGTTTCCTATCGGTCTCAGCTACCTTAGAGGTACCGGGCCATGCATGACGTCTTCCACGTCTCTCAGCTCCGACGTTACTTTTCATACCTGTCTCATGTCTTTCAGCCCGAGGAGGTTGAGCTTGAAGAGGATGCGTTGTTTGAGAAGAATCCTATCTAGATATCTGATCACAGTACGAAGGTTCTCCATGGGTGGTCTGTTCTTTTAGTATGAGTGCTTTGGTAGAATGGGTTAGTACAGGACGAGACCTGGGAGAGGGAGGCCGATGTACGATTGCGGTGGCTGGAGCTGTTCGGGATTCCTTCTTCTATGCCTCGTTAAGGAAATTCAAGGATGAATTTCTTTAATGGGAAAGTTTGTAAGAACACGGATCTTGATTTCAGGTATGTTTTCCTTTTTTTGGAATTTTTGAGAAAAATAAAGTTTCTGGAAATTTTTGAAGTATACACCGTGTACTTTCTGAGTACACGCCGTGTACTCTTTTTCCACATGAAGCCGTGTACTGGCCGTGTCCGGGCCACCCACATGGTGTATAGGGGTGACGTGAATCCCAATTTTGGCGAAGTATGGAAAGACCTAGTACATGTCGTGTACTCTAAAAGTACACACAGTGTACTTTATTTTTTTCATTAAACAGACAGGGGTCACACCCGACCACCATAAACGTCTTCTTCTAGGTAAGGTTCGACCTGGAGACACCGTACGACCGCGAAACTTCTCCGGATTCCCGAGGCTCCATATATTGGCCGATTCGACTGCAGTCAATTGCATTGGAACCGCAATGGTGATTTCTTACTTCTTCTTTAGATTCATTCCTTGGTTCTTCCAGTTTCTCAAGTTATCATGGTTTGAGTGTTTTGGGCGTTTTCTCAGATCTACGACGTTCAAGGGAGAATTAGTCATCGTGGTTCATGTATATCGATCTCCTAGGATCTAGGTAGGTGGTTTGTGCCCCAGTGTTCAATGTCCTTTAGTTTTATGTGCAAATCCCACCAATACCTGTGAATAGGGTATTGTGTGTTTACATTTTTTCCTTGTTGTTTTCCTTCCTTTCTTGTATGCTTGTGAAGAGGTAAATTAATCATGTTAGAGGATATTTTGTTGCTCTTGGATTTTTGTCCCATGTTTTGTTCTATTTACGACATTCCGGTTTTGTTGCCTTTGGCTGTTACACATGTTCCATGCCTTGTGTCTATATGATGAAGTGTTTTTGTAAACATGCTTGTTGCCCTGTAGACTGTTAGCCTTGTAGCTCTATATGTGTACTTTGGATAGCCAAATAGCTCTATAGGTGTACTCTGGCCTTATAGGATTATTATGCACTGACCATCACAGGATTTTGAGAACCTAGTTCTATAGACTATAAGGGATAGACCGAGTGAGCATCCCAATGAGTCTTAGAAATTATAGACTATAGGAGGGTAGACCGAGAGAGCCTCCTCAGAGAGTCTTGGATATTAGACTACAGGGGATGGACCGAGTGAGCTCTCAGAGAGTCTTGGATTATTATAGACTATAAGAGGGTAGACATAGTGCACTTCCTCAGAGAGTCTTACCTTGTTTGTTTTCTCTTTAAGAACCTTCCCAAAGTAGAGGCAGAATTGGCCGAGTGAGCTTCCTCAGAGAGTTTGTGGTATAACTAAGGCTATAGAACGAATTAGCCGAGATAACTTCCTCAGAGAGTCTCTAGACCTTAGCTCTAAGAGGGTTAGACCACGTGATCTTCCTCAGAGAGTCGCTGAATACCCTAGACAATAAGAGGCATTGGCCGAGTGAACTTCCCCAGAGAGTCTCATAATTTAGTATGACCAAACTAGAGGGGATAGGCTGAGTGCACTGCCCATAGGGTTGTGGTACTTCTTGGATAGGACCAGAGGTGGATGGATGCGAGTACTTCCCAGAGGGTTTCCTACTTTTCAGCTGTTTTCTTCACTACTATTGTTGGTTGTGGATTGATTACTGTTGTGAATCATCCTACTTTACATCTTACTATTTACTTCCTACTTCTTACTGTTGTTGTTTACTCCTTATTGAACTTTTACCTTCCATATACTCATTGACTATTAGGCACTGATCTTTAGGTGGTTTCCCACTAGGATTTTATCTCACAAACTATTTGGTCCATGCTTTTAGGCCCAGTCAGACTATGTTGTTGCAGGTATAGACAAGGGAAAGCACCCTTTGACTTTTGGTACTTGATTTCTTAGAGCAGGAGAGCAAGGGACCAACCCTTGCCCTGCGATGCTGAGGAGCTGTTTACATTTATTTTGTACTTTTTTTGGTACTATGTTTTTTTTCAACATTGTGACTTGTTTGGATGTTTTCCTAGATATATATCTTGCATCATTCCATATATATACATATTCACTCCAATTTTTATTTTAGTCTTCCGTGGTTTATTATCGTTGGTTATTTATTGCTTCCGATATTGCATGTTTATTTATTTCCACTGTGTACTCTGCCAATAAGGTCATACTTTCCCCACTATCACACCCAAGGCCCTCTCTATAGTCAGCAGCCTCTGGAGTTTGGGGAAATGCGCTTGATTCCATGTGACCAACCGGGTACGGGGTGCCTTTGTGTGGCTTCTGGAACCGGGATGTTACATAAAAATTCCAAAATGTTAAGGAAAAATTAATTTCAAAATAAATGGGAAAAATGTAATGGATGCTTCAGATAATTGGGAATTCATCACTATGGGAAATTCTGTTTAGGTTGTTTATATTAAAACCATGATTCCTTTCATATATTTGGTTAATAGGTCAAAAGAACCTCATTTGAAAATGATGAGATAATTCTGTTAAAATAATTCTTTAAATAAATAATCATTAGTAAAAATGACATTGAAAAATCAATTTATAATATTAAAAACATTATTGAAATCATTTTTAGAAGGAAAGGATATGGAAGAAATTGGATTTTGGACTAAAGGGAGAAATAATGTCTTTTTAACTTAAATATATTACTTCAGTCTCCTGGCAACATAATGAGAGGAAAATAGAATGAAAAAAGTAATCTCTAAAAACATTGGATGATAAAAATTCATGTTATTATTGATATATAGATCATAAAATTAAATCATTGGAAACTTAATCATAAATAATCTGGAATAAAATGATATTATAACAAAAATAAAATTTCAATATTTTAAATTTATATTTAAAAATTCATTAATGAAATAACCAAAGATATATATTTCAATTTAAATATAATTCAATAAAATCCTCATTCAAGACATTTTATATTTCCTCCTTCCTATTCAAAATAGATGTTTGTTTCAGTTGGTTTGGAATAAACTCAATTACAATGACATGTGTATTGAGAAGGGGGTTTTTGAGATATATTTTTTGAGATTCATGTTAATCCACCTAATTTTGAAGTTTAGTTTTCAATATAATTAATACTTTGTTTTACACCTATTTTAAAGACTCGTTGTAGAATTTACTTGATTGAGTAGCATGAATTAATGAAGCAATTCTGAGTAAACCTTTAAAATGGATTTATTTATATAAGTGTTTCATCATGGACGCCATTTAAAAAAAATATGAATGACGGATCAATACATATTTTCTTTTATTATCAGAAACATAACAAGATCACTATCAAGAACAAGTATCCTCTACCTCGTATTGATAACCCATTTGATCAAATTCATAGAGATTAATAATTTTCAAAGTTTCAACTTCTTCCTTGATATCATCAATTAAGGGTAATGAATGAGTATATACCCATGAATAAATTTTATATAAGGTATAGACACTATGAATATATAGTGATTCTAAAATTTTTTATGAATTCAAGCACTATCTTCCTAGAGATAATTGATGGTGTATTTTAGAGTCAAACATGATCATTTTTTGTGGTATTTAAAGATGATACTCTCATCTATTAAAAGATCAATGAATAACATTACTATAATGTCCCGACCCAGGAGCCACATACGGGTTCCTTGAGTTAGACCGCTACGTGACCTCATATGTGCCTCCGTATATGCCAGAGACTCCTGACTAGCTGTGAGGGTCTAATATCAATCGTGGGGATACTATACTATCATTATCAAAGAAATACCAAAGTGTAAATAAATAATAATAATGAAAATATATATCTATAACCAAAATAATATATGTATATCAAGATGAACAAAATTAAAAATAAAATATCAAACTGAATTTTAGATATGTCATGCCAAAGTACATTCCTATTGTAAAACTAGAAACCCAAAACTAGATACACAGAAAACTCCCAGGTAGGCCCCAAACCATGTCTAGTTCCATCAACCATGGTACATCCCAAATCATCCATCTAAAAAGGTCATTTTCCCTTATCTTGTCCTACAAACAAGAAGTATATCCGGGTACTGATCATGCATCCCATGTAGGGTGTGAGTACAACTCAGTCGGCCACCACCAATGACATCTAAAACAGATCCATTCAATAATACTGTATGTAGTTTTATAAAGAATAAAATAAATTAATAAATGATAATAAATAACATTTATTGAATTACAAATTATTGAACAACTAAACCACTAGGTTCCAAAGGTCACCTAAACCAAAATACATACTTCAGTCCAAGCCAGAGTTTGAACCATATCACACATTTAATTCTTAATTAATTTTAACCAATGGATCATTCTTATCCATTTCATTTAAATTTATCTTGAAAATAATTGGAACTGTATTCCAATTCCAACATTTGATGAAAATATCATCATGTCCATCACCCCATGAGTATTTGGAGTGTCAATCCTTATCTCACACTTCAATGGTAATTTGAGCATTAGTCTATATCCCATACAATTTTCATGGCTAATTTGGGTTCTATAATTTTACATATAATACACCATGGGTATTTGGTAAATCAGTCTATGTCCCATACTCATTTTACAATCAATCACATATGGGTATTTTGAGCATGATTTTATGTTCAAAACTCATATATCATTCAATCACATATATCACTTTTATCATATATATCACAAGAATCACATATATCACATTAATTATTTTGAAAATTAAATAATCCAATTTAAAAATTTCACATTAATTTAATTCCATTAATCAATTCAACAATTAATTAAACACATTAATTCCATTTTTAAATTCAACAATTATATAATCACACCAAACCATTCAATTAATTCACCAATTACGTTTTTTCGTTAATTTCCTTAATTAATCCAACAATTAATCAATCAAAAGAAAACCATTAGTTAATTAAAAAATTTATTATTCATATCAACAATTGTATAATCAAAATATTCTTCATTAATTAGTCCAAATATTAAAAAATACAATTTCAGAATCCCAATATCCCAATCATTAATTCAACAATTAATTAATCAAATTCAACCAATTATACAAAAATCAAATTTCATTATCCATAATTAATTAATTTACTAAGTTAATTAATTCAATTTAAGAAAATAAATTCTAATCAACCAATATCAATTCAATAATAAAATACATGTAATTGAAATAAAGACTATAGGATTTGATTAATAGGCCACCAACCTTGAAATCATTGGTGAACTCTCAACTATGGAAATCCCAAATTCGAGCAGAATAACCTTAATCATGATGAAGTAGCGGAGATAGATAGATCTAAAGGGGAAAAGTCACTAAAATGGGGAGGAGTAAATAATTAATCATATCTTAAAGTATTTATTAGTGGAGGTCATGATCCCTAGGAAAACATTTGATAGCCTCAAAAATGAGAGGAATAGGTTATGACTGAGTTTTTGATTGATTTTTTGTTAATTTTGGGGTTAGGGTAATTTTAAAACAAATATTTTTTAATTAAAATTCCCCACAAGATTTCATTGGTAGGGGAACATGGTTTTCAAAATAGTGCACCTCTTTGGTGGAGTTCACGGTTTCTCCTAAAAGGGTGAATAGTTTAAAAAATCAGGTGCAAAGCATGTGAATCCTCTTCGTTTGTGTTCACCAGATTTTCTGGGATGGGGTGTAAGGTCAGGGTAAACCATGCACCTACTATGTATTTTTCCTCTCCCTTCCAAAATTTTAAATTTTCATTAAAACTCACTCAAGATAAAACCAAAAAAATATACTCAAAAAAGGAAAAAATAAAAAAAAAATGAGCTCGATTCATCTCTAAAAAAATTATATTTCTTACACTCTTCGCACCTTATGACATATTTCCCTCGAGTTGTACCCACATAAATATCCATGATTCAGAGTAAAAAAGATCAGGAAACAAGGCAAATATATCTATATCTTTATCCCATGTTTCCTCCTTCACACATCCATGTGTCTTTAATTCATGAATTATCGACACAGTCTTTCCCCTCAACACTTTCTCACTATGATCCAACAAACATATTAGATGCTCCTTGAAGGATGCATCAATCTAAATCTCAACATCATCCACATCAATACCATTAGAAGGGTCGGGGTTATGTCACAAATGTTGTGAAACATGAAACACATCGTGCATAGCACTATTCCTCTTCTCAATATCTAATCAGTAAACCACCAGTCTAATTCTCTCTAGAACCTCAAATGATCTAATGAACTTGCGTGACAACATTCCCTATCAATTTATCTCATAATAACCCATCTTAGGTGATACATGAAGGAAAATATGGTAATTATATGTAAGATATAGTGGTCATTAATGTATTTTATCATATGACTTATGTCTACTCTGAGCTATATCCATATGCTTCCCGATCAAAAGAACCTTCTCAGACATCTGCTTCCAGAGACTCAATTCCAACAACACTGACTCACTTGCGTCCATACAGCATAGTGATGATTTTCATGGCTTTTAATAAAGTTTCTAATATGTTTCCATCTATATAGTATCTGGATAACTACAGTTATGGGAAAACTCTACCAAATATGTTTGATTCTCCCATGACCCATTGAATTCTAGAAAAATTGATTAAAGAATATACTCAAGAACATGTATATAATACTCTAAATTCCCATATATTTATTTGTTTAATTTCATACTCAATAAAACCTACATACCAAAAATCGTCTGCAAGACCTTACAGAAGAATTATTGAAAGCATGATTTATATTCATAAATAATAATATGTGGCACCCCATGCAGATGTATTATTTCCTAAACATACATGTCTCCCAACTTCTCCATTGATAATGTCTCCCGTACTTGTAAGAAATGTGATACATTTTTAGATTTTCTAAAATAACCCCAATAAAATCATTATTATGAGGAATCATAAGTAGAAAAACAAAAAATGTACATAGTATTTTCATCCTACTTCCATTTCGGAATTGGAAATGGCTATAGTAAACCACCAGGTCATTGGTCATTATCCTTCACCTATTGACAGGTGTAAAATCATTTCATGAACCCTATTGTATCCTTTTACATGCATATCCTCCAACACTATCAACATAGTTCATGGTACCTTTTGATCACACCTGGATATACCACCCACATTGAGGAATAAAATCCAGACATCAGCTCCTACCAAGTACTCATAGGCATAACAACTTGATTCTTGACATAGATGATATCATTCATATCTATGCTCAAATCAGAAGGTGACTCCAAACCTTCCAGGGTTTCCTTCATGTTTAAAAAATTCTAGATACTCTTACTACCATCCTATAATCCATATCAAAAATGTAGTCTCTTCTCAAACTGATGAAATATTAATCTCCTTCGGGCTTTCCAAACCCTCAAATTTCATTTAATCTAGTATGTTCAATATATTTAACTCAGCACTAGACTCATGAACTATTTGGGCCAATGTTTTCTTGTTCACAGCATCAGAAAATCAATATAATTTTTTAGGTGTATATGCTAGCACCAAATCAAATTACTTCATATACTCAACCAATATCCATTGATATAGATATATATCTCATTGTGAAAATATATAATTTTATCTCTTTTCATCCATATAAATAGTAAAAAAGTCCCAATCGGTAATTCTAACTTCACATTAAAGAATAAACCACTGAATCCAACTCAAGGTCATGTGTATGGAAGTTTTATTCATGTGGACTCAACTCCCAAGACATGTACACCACAATTCGACCTCCATTTATCAACAATGTAACAATCACTATTCCAGAAGTGTCACAAAAAATTTTATACTACTCACCTAGCTTTGGAAGGATCATTATTGGCAGTGTATTCCAATTATTAGTCAACTCTAGGAAAGAATTAGATGCTCCAAACCATTCCAACATTAATCCCTTTTTTCAACACTAAAAGAGGTGCTTCCAAATGTGTAATGTCTTAAATTATCCTTCTAAAATATCCAAATAACCATAAAAAAATATGGATATCAAGAGAATTATGGGATAATTCCTAGAATCCACTGCCTGAATATTATCTGGGTCCACTGACACACCATCCTTTAAGGAAATGTGACATAATAAGTGTACTTTTCCAATCTAAAAATAACACTTAAATAGCTTAAAATATAACTTATTCTTTCTTAGTGCACTCTTAACTATGTGAATATGTTAGGCATGATCATTATGAGTCTTTTAGTACACCAATCTTTCATCTAAAAACACTATAATAGACTTCTCTAGGTACAGACTGAATATTATGTTCATCGAGGCCCAAAACATTACTAGTGATTTTTTCAACCCAAACATCATCATAACAAACTCATATAGGCCATACCTACTTCTAAAATCAGTCCTCTCTATATTAGAAGGTCTGACTATTAACAAATAAAACATTGATCTCTAGTCGATTCATGGACAAGACACATTCCCCCATCAACTATTGAAAAACACAATTGATAAAATGGAGAGGATATTGGCTCTTTACTGTCATCCAATTCATCTTCATGTAGTCGACACACAACTATAGAGTCTCATCAGCCTTCTTAAAAAATAACACTAGAGAATCCCAAGTCAATGTATTCAAATTGATAAATACCTTATAATCAAACTCTTCTCGATGAGACTTAATCTTTATAAGAACTATTGGTTATATTCTATAGGGTGGAATAGAAATTGGATCATCCCCCAACATGAACTCAATTGTCAATTCCACATATATCTCTCTTAGTTTGTAGCCATAATTTTTCATCAAGAAACACATCATGAAATGAGTCCACTCTAGATGGAAATACATAATGCTTTACACCATAATCATATAGAAATAGACTATAAACCTATGTGGTAATCTCCCATAGTTTATAATGAATTGTCCCTACACGACCCACCTTGATGTCCCATTCTCCATGAAGAATATAATTGTCGCCCCCAGGAGATGTAGAAGTCACTGTCTTGTGGTAATATCCTATATGGGATAAGTATTATACTAAAAAATCCATATAAATAATTAGATTAAATCTTTACAAGTCAGTAATATAAATATCCCATATAAAAAGATACTAACCAACCTCATGAGAACTCCCCTAGAACACACACATGTCTCACATCCTTATTTCTATTGGTGTGTCTATCATCAAAACCCCAATCATGAACTCTGATTCCAAACTGAAATCATTCCTTTTTTAAAAAAAATAAAGGAATTATATAACCAATTTAAAATAAGGAACAATCAATCATATAATCTACAAGAATACTTCCTCAAACTGTCTATGGTCCAGCCTCACAATCCACATGTGTAGGTTGAATGGAATTTAACATTCCATCCCCCCTTCCCTATGTTATAGTAAGAGTCTCCAGAGCTAAACCACTATGTTGATATAGTTTCTCTTACCCGAATTATCATGTCTGCCAACTCTACGACCATGACCCGTATAACATCGTCTTCAAGACTGATATGGGGTAGAAGACCCCCTTCCCACACTCTGGTTCTCCCTGCCTACTCCACAACCACTCGTTTCTTGTGGGTTTTTCAAAACCTCTATATATGACCATCTGTTAATAGTATCATAACTCTTCTAGTGTTTGGTGACAATGTCTTTGAATGTTCCCTATACAACCACACTGGTGGCAGATTACTGGAGTAAGATCCTAAGTAAATGATCCCCCAGTCTGGGTACTCTACTTCCCGCTGCCCTGGATAAAATTCTATTTATAATGCTTCCTAATCTCATATTGTGAACCTCATTTTTGTCCTTCAAGAACCAATTTTCCTCCAATGGAAGCCTCCTTCAGGATCCCCTCATATATGAGAGCATGATTTACCACTTTGGAAAACATCTTCAACATGAAGATATCCACCTGGGACATAATTTTACATGTAAACCCATATTGAAACAACTTTTTCATAGTAGCCTCATCTTCTAATAACTCTAGAATAAGGTTCTTCAATTATATAACCTGAAAATCATAGTCCATCACAAATATACTCACATAATCCAACCACATGAACTCAGCTTCTATCATATTCTAAAGCGTCTCTAGATAATAGTGCTCCAAGAAAATTTCCGGAAAGTACTTCCACTCATTGTTCTCAATCATTCCATCCCGAGTCTTGATATCACATGAAAATTTTTCATTACCATTTAACATATAATTAATAATTTTACTCTCTTCATAGCAAGAGTTTCCTTGTGTTCATGTATAGTCTAGATGGAATCAATCCAAAACTCAGCTACCTCAGGTCAACCATTTCCAGTAAATGATGGTGTGTGCTGCAACTGAAACTCCCTTTTTAGACCATACATTCTTTTCACAACCTTAATTGGTTCTCTTTCCATGAAATTCAAGTAGTGAGAAATGTTCTCAAGGAACATATCTCATACTTCCTCACATGAGACTACTGATGCCTTAGGATCAACCACTGGAGGATCATCCCTAACCATGTACTCATATCTTCCCCTCAATAAGAATCATCACAAAGGCATAAATAAAATGTAAAACATAAAATAAAGGAATAAAAATTAAAATTTTACACATTTTACATAATAAGGATTGAAAATAATCCACAACAAGTCATTCCACCTTTCTATGCCACACAATCCAAACGGAGGCACTGTCACTACCCTTAACCATCCTACATCTAGGGCAGAGTTAACAATGGGTAGACACATTGTAATTTATCATTTTTCTCATTAGACACTAATTTAATCACAAATTTCATCATTTGAAATATTTCTCAATTTCTTAATAGGCACATTTTCATTTTAAACACACAAGTATGGAAAAACATTTTAATGTTCAGCAAATTTTCCAAAACTCGTATACCTGTGTGTGCCTAAAATGATGCATGTCACAAAATAGTATAGAGTGCCTATAATGGTGAATGAATAATAAAATCTCATTCCCTAGTGTTCCATGAGTTAAATATCAAAAAAAAAAACTCTGAAATAATAATCACATCACACAATAAGGGCATCACCCAAGGTGAAATAACATACAATTGTAAAAACACACATCAATAACAGCTATCCCACCCTAGGTAATTAACGTTTACCTCATAAATAGGTTAGAAACTCCCATAAATTTTATCATGAACAAGCCCATACTCTTCTTATTTTCGTATCTACGTTCCTGAAATAATAAGACAACGGAAAAGAAAACGAAAACTGGGATTTGATACCACTTTATAATATCCCGGCTTAGGTGCAACACACTGGTGCAATGATCCGGATCACTATATGACGTCATTTATGGCTAACCATATGGTTGAGGCTACCGAATATAAGTGAAGGTATAATATAGATCATGTGAAGACTAAATCCTCTTTATCAGATTAATACCATGGTAGAAATAAACAACAATAAGAAAAAGATAAAACCATTACCATAATAATACCATTATCACAGGATAACCAAAACTAAAAATACAATATTAAAACTTAATTATATATATTCACATCCAAATAATATTCCAAATTACATAATTCAACCAAAAAATTATGGAAACTCAAAACTCCCATGTGGGTCCCGAACCATGGTTAGTTCCCTCATCCATTCTCTATCCCAAATCATCCATCGAACATTGGGCCTTTTCCCTTATCCTATCATTAAAACATGAAGTGTATTCATGTACTGAGTAGGATGTCAGAGAAAAACTCAATAGGCCACCACCAATGACATATAAAACAAATCCAGTCAATAATAGTTTAAGAAGTTGTATAAAAACTAAAATACAATCAATAAATTAATCAATTTACATTTATTAAATTATACTTATTTATCAACATAAACACCTAGGATCCTAAGGTCACAGAAACTACTATACCTACATTAGCCCATTCTGGAATCTAAACCATATCACATATTTAATTCACAATATATTTTAGAATATGTTCCTTTATTATCAATTTCATTTCAAGACATATTACGGCTAATGGGAACAATTTTCTAATGATAAAATTTTTGGTGTAGATTGTTATGTATAGAACCCCATGATTATTTGGAGCACTAGAACATGTCTGAAACCTCATGGGTATTTGGAGTATCAGTCTCTGCCCCATAAAATTTGGATGCATGCTTTCGGTCCCAAAACATCTTGGCTAGGACCCCATGGGTATTTGGATGATCATTATTTTACCAAAACTCTTTTATCAATCGATCTCATAAGGGTACATGGAGAATCATTGTATGTCACACAATCATATATCAAACAATCACATGTATCACATTAATTAATTCAAAAATTAATTAATGAAATTTAACAATTTCATATTCACATCCCTCCATTAATTTATTCAACAATAAACTAGTAATATCAATTTTAATAACTAAATCAATAGTTAATTAATCATTTCATGCCATTTAATTAATTTACCAATTAATAGGCCACATCAATTTCATTACTTAATCAAAAAAATAATTAATCCAATTAAATAAGTAAATAAATTCAATAATCAATTAATCATATGAAAAATGTTATAATCACAAAAACATTCATGAACTAATTTAAGAATTAACTAATCCAATTTCAAAATCCTAATATCCTCTTAATTAATTCAACAATTAATTATTCAAATTCATCAAAATACACAAATCCCACATTTCAATATCCCATAATTAATTAATTTACCAAATTAATTAATTAAATATATGAAAATAAATTTCAAATAAACCATTATCAATTCTACCATTACATACGATTAATTGAAATCATGACTATGGGGTTTGAATAATATTCCAACTCACTCAAAATTAGTGATGAATGCTCGCCAATGGAAATCCCCAATTCAAGCAGAATAACCCTAATCATGAAAGAGAATAAGATATTTATTCAATTACTATATATAATATTTAAATGGATTAGATAACAAAAAATCTATACCAAGATCTTCAAAATATCATATACACATCTCTTTTATCCAAGAAGATAAACGAAAGAGAGATATATAAAAATGAAGAAAGAACATAATCAGCGAGGTATAGATCCTCAATTTGTCCTTTGATTTACCATGAATGTAGGTTTAGTGCCCTAGTAAATAATTTGGGAGCCTCTAAAATTAGAGTAAAATGTTTTTTCTGACTTGGTGTCGATTTTGGGTTAATTTTGGTATTCCAGAATTTTTTTTATAAAAAAATAGATTTAATTAAAAAGCCCGGCATGGGTTTTGGGGTAGAAGCACAAAATTTTCCAAACTGTGTGTGAAAACAATGTGCATATTATAGGTGGGTATCTATTCCTCTATGTTTGCACAAGGTTCGACAAATTGTGTTCCAGCTATGTGAATCCCCTCTATTTGAGTTCTTATAGTTTTCTATACTGAGGCACAAGGTTTGGAAAAACCGTGCGCCAACCATAAAATTTCCAACTTCCATTAAAAATTATAAATTTTCACCAAAAATCACCCAAGATAAAACCCAAAAAATCATACTCAAAACAAGGAAAAACAATACATGTGAATAAGCTTGATCCATATCTAGAAAACATCAAGTTCTTACAATGAAAATCACTTGAGAATTGTATAGAAGACCCCATGGAAGGAGTTGTTGTATAAAATATATACCAAGGGAGAATTGTTTCTAAAAAATGATTTTATTTTTGGGTCATATAATCTTAATATAGGGTATATCAATGTATCCATAAAACAACAATCTTATTGAATGTTGTCCTAGGACATCTACTATGAGGGAGATCTACAGTTTTCACGATTTTAATGTATATTATTAGTGATTTGTGGAAAATTTCTAATTGATGTTCAATCTAATCACCAAGATAACATGAAAGGGAGAAAAGTTCCATTACATACAAAAAGGATATGAAATTTTTAAGGAACCGAAGAGAAAATTAGTGAGTTATCCATTTTCTTACATTAAATTGTATTATATAAGGGTTAATTATCTATATTGATGAATCAATGAAGGGACCGAGATATGCTACCAAGATGAATGATTTGTTGATAGATTATACCTAAAAATAATTGATTATTTCGGAGAAAAATTACCCACATCATGATATGGAGTTAGGTGTGGGAAAACATTAATCTAATGTATGGAGGGTATATCTTTTCAGATAAATGAATGATATATATAATTATAATAAATGTTTAAAGAATATATTCACAATGAAGGATTTGAATATGAACTTGAGAATATGGATGGAAGTTATTAGTGATTATGACTTCTAAATACAATTTTACCATGTAAACTCAATAAAGGAGGAAATTTATTTGAGTCAAAAGGATCATATTATCTTATCCATTAGGAGGATTACAAAATATCCTATAATTATTAAAGTGGAATGGATGGATCTGAAAAAAATAAAGGATGGGGGGAAATAATATCATCCTCATATGAGTGTTCAGCCATCTATATATGTGATGATTAAAGAGGCTAAAAAATAATGACATGGAGTTGGAGAAGAACGCAAGAATTGTTTCTATGTTTAACATTGATTTTGATGTAATGATATGGTTTAGGAATCATTTATGAGTTTCATCCTTAAAATTTTTAACGAATGAGTTGTGGAATGTGGCCCATGGTTATTAATCTTATATTCATCATGGAATTATTATGATTTATAGAGATATGAAGGGGTTTTTCTTATGGGAAAACATGAAGTGAAATATTTTTGATTACGTATCTCAATGCTTGGTATATCAGCAATTTGAGGATATGAGATAAAATTATAGAGTAATTTTATAACCATTACCCATACCTGAATGGAAATTGTGAAACATTACAATAGAATTTTTTGGTTGGAATCCCTAAAATGTCTAGAGGACATAATGCTATTTGGGTTTATTGAATCCCCTTACGATGTTAGCATAATTCATTTCGATTAGGGTAGAATTGCCTTCAGATAAAATTTACATGATATAAATTAAGTATGTGGTATGTTTTAATGGATTACCATACTCTAGTGTATCTAATAGGGATATGAGCTTTACCTCAATGTTCTATAAATGTTATCTATATGATTTTGATGTGATATTATGTCTTAGTAAAAATTATCATCCTTAGACAAATATTTAGTCTAGGATAAGAATTAAAACACTAGATGCTATGTTTAGAAAATCATCTATGGATTTGAAAGATGTTTGGTATCTAGACCATCCTCCTGTAATTGTTTCATACAATAATTGCTTTCACTTGAGTATTCAGATAGAAAATTATGAATCCATCTTTTAAAATAGGTGTAAAACATTAATGTACATGGATGAGTTAGGAGAAATAAATCAATTGGTATGATCTAGCCCAAGAAATGTTATATGAGGTTAGATACAATCAAAAACACATAAACGTGGAATAAACTCAATAGAAATGTTATGACGACAATCATTGGTGAGATCTATATTTTGAAATTGGAGAGAAAATGATTCTGTACATCCTTCCAGGAGTAATGTCATGAAATTTTGGATGAAATGAATTAATAGACTCATGTATATAAGATATTTGGAAATAATTTCTCTATTTTGGATGATAGATTATAACTTTTTTGCTTAATCTAAAATTATCTCGTGTTCTTGATGTGTTTTATGTATCTTTCTTGAAAAATGACATACCTAACTCATCACATATAATGAACTCTAAGCTTATACCACTAGAGAAAGGCCATTATTTTTTGGAAGAAATCATGTAAATTTACACCATAGAGAGAGAGTGATGTGAAATAATAACACTCACCTAGTTAATGTTTTGGGGAGAAACCCCAAATTTGAGGATGATATAGAAAAACTTGAGGATATAATAAGGTATAATAATCCTTAGTTTTTTGAGTCAATGTGACATAGATTCAAGGGTGATTATCATTTTAAGAGGGGGGTAGAATGTTACACAAATAAATTTTATGAAATATATTTTTAAAATAAATTTAATCTCTTTCACAACTTTCATTAAATTAATACTCAAATATAAAATAATAGTGATATACTATTAAAATATTATTATTAAATGTTACATTTATAACCGAGGTATTAAATAACAAGTTATGAATAGTACTAAAAAAATTGTGAAAATTTAATTTTTTACATGTGAATAAAATAAATTCAGTGGTTGTTAATTTATTATTAGTGATAATAAAGATCCTTGGAATGTAAAAGAAATGTTTTTTAGAAAACCATTTTATGGGTTTATTGTGTTTTTATTTTAATAAAATTAAATTATTAACTATTCATGAATAGTTATAATTAAAATTATATATTATTAATTAAATATAATTTTTTCATCATTAATCTAATATTTTTCTATCCATCAGATAATAATAAATATATTTTTATACTTATAAACTATATTTTTTTTCTAAAATCGGTTTCTTCCTGTTTTCTAAAAATATTTTAAATTAAAATTCTCAATTATCTAGAAAATATGTTTTACATATGATATTCAGTTTTGAAAACAAAATTTCAAAATTATCATAGTGTTATTTTTTTATAACTTTCTTGAAATATTAATATCTCGATTAATTGTGAAAAAACACTATTTTTTAAACTCTATTTTGATTTAATGATTTTATATTGTTCTCTCTTGTGATAATAAGTTAAAAAAGTAAAATTATATCAATTATATTATTATTGATCCAATTTAAGTCGTTGGAATAAATATAATTTTTAATTTTATTATAAAATACATTTATTGGTAAACCCACTTCTTTATCTTGTATGCGAGATTAAATTAAATTTAAATTCAACCATATTAGTGAATTCAATTTTGTAAAATAGATCCCATATTTGGGATCATAATAATTAATTTTAGTAATAAGAAATACTAAAGTATTGGTCATGATGAATGGTAAAATTAGTAAAAATTAATCGATGAGAATAATGTTAATTTAAGGTTTTCCCCTTACATGTACTTATGGTAAAACAAATTTTGAGCAAACATTGTATTTTTATATGATACATATTATTTTGTATTTAAAATCAATGGTTCTAATTTATCTAATATGTATAATTTTATTTTTAGTCATAAAATGTAATTTACATATTTAAAAAAATTGTTTTGGTGGTGTAAACTAAAATGGTAAAATAAGTAAATTTAGAGGCAATAGAAATATCATGCTTAAAGCATTTTTATTTTTTGGTGTTGGAGGTTTTTATTGACCAAATATTCCCAAAAATCCATTATATATCAATTTTTGAAGCATATGTCTTGAGAGTGACATCCCATTATTGAATAGTTTTCTGTATTTACATAAATTACACTATTTATCACTTATAAAAGTGAACATACCCTCTTTTATTATTCAATCACCAAATTTATATTGGTTTGGAAAATACAAAAAAAATTACCTTCCATACTCTCATTCCCATTTTCTAGTGTCCATTTTTAATTAGGATACCCTCTTAGGAAGGCTTTTGGTGTGAACCTTAAGAGGTTGTCTGCAGAAGAGGTGTAGTTCTCAACCATGAATTTTAGTTTTAAAGTTCACCCACATCCTTCAAATCATATTCATCTATGATGAAATAAAAATATAGTATCTCCCATATACATAGATGTTATTATGTTAATGGAATAATCTATATCTATTTTCTCTTCCATCAATTTAGAAATGAAATTTTTGATCATGTGTACATTAGACTACCACATCATAAACCGACATACTTCTTTTCCATCACCGCCTCTCACGATTGTATATAATGATGGATTTCAAGTATTTATATGATATTAATGAAATAATTATTATTTTTTAATTATAATATCATGTCCATCTTATTACATTCTAATACTTTGTAAATGATAAGATCACTCATGTGTACTTATGGACTACTACTATGTAACCCACCAACTCTAGTTACTTTTTTGTGGCATGAGGGTTCAGACATTACATAGCTATGTCGGAGATTTTTTATTTACTATTTTATATTCATTCTATAATATTAGATATGATATTAGGAATGTTTTTAAATTTTACAATGAGTTGTTCCTGGGAGTTGCTAACCAACATTTAGTGAAAACCACATTACCTGGGAATGTAATTTAATGTTATAGTTTATTCTTATTACAATTGATTCAATTCCAAAATTGGGTGATGAAAATGATATGTGTTGTTTATTATTATTATGAATATAGATTATAAATCTATCCTTTGCCTGATACAATAGGTAATCATAGATAATGAGTCATTTCAGGATATATATTGGACTAATATTTCATTGATTATGCCATTCCATGTAAGATGAATTTCATGACATCATGATTTATATATTTCCCTTGAATGATATATCTTTTATACAAAAAATATTTGAGTAGTAAAAAATGGACACTATGTAATGGGTTATTAAAGTGTCTATACAAACCTAAATGGGTTTTCCAATATATTCTGATGATGGAACCTCAACAAACCAAATATCTCATGTTTGTGTTATGTAATTAAGATAACATATACAGAAGTGTTAGTTGATTTGATATACATGAAATTAATTTGTAATGTATAGAGTGTGTATAACAATATTGGATGCTAATTATGATTCATATCATAAAATATTCTCATATTTCATGTAATATTTTTCTATCAAATGTAAATTTTTGATATATTTAAATGAACTACCATTGTAGTTTATAAATAATGTAACTGTATAAATTGGGAATTGTACTTTTGTTATATAGTGTATTATTAAAATTTAAAAATTGATTGATCAATAATTTAAATACAGACTCTTCTAAAAGGGAATAAAAATTGACAATTAATGGGTGTTTTCCTTAATAATTTTCAATTGATAGTCAATATATCGTGACCCTTATAGGGAAACTAATATCCTTACCTATACCTGAATATAGTAGTGGGACGTATGATGTATCTCATGTGGTTTATATGACTGATCTTAACACCCATTAGAACCTTTTTAATGAAAAATATGGTTGAATAATTTATATAGAGAGTATTTTAACTATCCTATTCAAGTTTTTGTGATGTTTTCATTATTATATCTGATTTTGTGTATCTATTTAGTATTTATAGAGGTATAAAACTACGAAGTCCTATAGTTGTGCACTAGGAGGTTCGTGAGGACCATGATCTAGAGGTTTTGGTCCTTAAGTCACTAGTAATAATGTCAGTAATTCCTCATGTGGAACCAACTTTTTTCCTATTTGTTTTCAATGATATCTATTTTTTAAGGGTGTTTTAACAGCTTATACAGACTATACATGGAGCTCTGTGATCTTCACCTTCTATGTGAGAGTTGATGCATTAGTTTTAGACATAGAATCCACTATCTTTTTTAGAACGTGGTGCCCACTGGTAGTAGGTTTATGTATTGATATGGTTTAATCAATTTTCAAGAATATGTCAAAACCTCATAATAAGAGAGCGAAGCTCGGTACTTATATTCTTCGAGGATCTGGAAAACAGTAGTGGGTTATTCTAAAAACAAAATTTCACTCCCAAGAAAGTATTTGGAGGCATTAACAATCAAGATTCCTTGATTATTTCTTCTATGATACTGTGAGGGATAATCATTATATAGAATTCAAGAACATGAGTAGGTTTATATGTTTTTAATGGACTACTCGACTTGTTTTACAGAGCCTCTGTTCTTTCTTCCTATTTGTACCACTAATGATCCATAAAAATGAGATGATTGGATTATTGGAATAAACATCCTTTTTGATCTCTTGTAAACATTTCCCAGTTTACTACCATGTTTTATATTGTATACTAAGCGCTCATCCCCAATTAAAACCTAAGAGATGATGACATTGTGTGTGAAGGTATTTTAGAACCGAGACATGGATGTGGTTCAACTACTGTTATGAATCGATGCTTTGAGACTACACATATGAACAATGGTTTCCAAGTGAATACCACTAATAGTTATGTTGTTTTTCACCAGAATGGTATGCCATGAAATAATAATCCTTAGTGTCCTAGAGATCCCATTAAGTGATGATTCTATCATTCGTTGGGAATCATTAGTGTTTCTACTGTACCCTCCCATCTATTCTTAGTGGGAGAGGATCCATTTGAGCCCCGCCTTCAATAGCGGGATCACGTAAATGGCACAATATAGGTAGCTTGAATACTACCATCCATATAGTTATAGGAGAAGTTCACTTCCCTGGTATCCAGGATTCATATACACAACTCTAGAAGGGAAGACCAGCTCAAGGTAGTTAGGTTGTAGCACATGGTCTTGGAACATGCCAGATTTATTCTGTGAAGCCAATACTAGAGGAGCATGGTGTCAGTCCATCTACTATTCGAGGTACCATTCTAGTAGCCACTAAAACTGTACTTGGTTGTCTTCATATGGTATCTTTACACACCTTTTTCTATATAGATATTTTATAAATCATTGATCTTGATATTGACTACTTCTGTGGTGTAATAACGCTTGAAACCCCATTAAGGATTGGATCAAATGGTGTACTCTAGTGAAAGTAATGAACCTTCATGTAGTCATCCATAATTTCTTATGGGACCTATTCACCCTTAATATGACGGGATTTGAACTAATTCTCGTGATGGAATTGTTGGTTCCCTATCATGCCTATGTGGTTTTTTATCATTGGTGGCTGTCATTCACATCACAAGAGAGCAGTACTTATAATCACAATGGATAGTGGGATTTCCAGGAATGTAGTTCTAGAGCATAGCATTTTAGGCTAGGTTGAGTGACCACCAATATCACTAGTCTTTAAATAGATGATCAGATATTGCATCAGACTGAACTCCTCCATGTGGTTGATTTTTTATGGATCGTTTCCCTAACAACTATTTTAGAAAACCTCCTAAGAGAGAGGTAGAATTTATTATCCAGATAGTTACTAAAGATAAACTAGTATCCATTCCTTCTTATATGTTTTATACAACTCAGTTTCAATATCTCCAGAGGAAATTAGAGGATTTATATTTAAATGTATTTATCCTACCCAGTATTGGTCCCCATTGTTCATAGATCCATTTTAGGAAAAAGTTAGGTGGAATGCTCAAGATTTGTACGGATTACCAAAAGGTAAATCAACTTATTGTGAAGAACTAGTATCCCATAACTCAAATTGATGAAATTTTCAAATAACTATGATGATTTTTATTGTTATAGATGTTCTACCCGAGATCAATCTATCATCATAAGTAATTCATAAATTCATACATAACACATATTTATTTTTGAATTCGGTAAGGTTTATTGAATTTTTTTCAGTTGTTTTTTGTATTCTATTACTCTAAGTGACCATGAAATACATCTTGATATCATTTTGAATACAATGATAGAGCACCATTTGTATGGTAAGCTTAGTAAATGTTACTTTTGGATCATTACAGTGTACTTATTAGGTCATATTATCTTAATGTAAGGAGTACAAATTCACCCAGAAAAGGCAAGGGATGTAGTTATCTAGGAGCATCTTGGGAGTATTTTTTACATATAGAGTTTCCTAGGACTAGACGATTATTACAAAGTCATTTATATAGTACATAACATGCTACGAGTATCCTCTTAATGTCATGAACAATATGGGTGTGAAGATTATATTATTTTAATCCTTCAAGATAGCCTTATATGAGATAAAAGGGAGATTGACTAAAGCACTAATCATAATTATTCGATATCTAGGATGATTCAATATAGTCTATTGTGATTCAACATGTATTCATATACGATATATAATGATGTATAAAGGTCATATCTTTTTTATGAGTTGCACTAGATGAGGAATCATAATCAGAATTCCATTATCCATGATCTCGAGTTTTTCACAGTTTTCATAGTTGGAGGAATTGCCTACTGAGAGAGGGTTTTGTGGTATTCACATACCACAAAATGATCCGGTATATTTTAATATCAAATAGTTAATATGGTTTGAATACATACATTCCTTTGACATAGAGATTTCCAATATTCCTGAAATTTGAAATGTTATAGTCGATGATCTGATTAGGAGGACTCATACATAGAGGGTACAAGAGACAAATAGCAAGTGGAAACATATGACCATGTTTTCAAATATTCACATAGATTTATAGGACTATCATGTAAATTATATACATCAATCACTATGAGTGACCTCATCACTTCTATAGAGAGTGAAAATCAGGTAGTTTTAAGATGATGAAGGCTTGGTCCTATATGATGGTACATCAAGTAAGGAAACTCCTCTAGATTAGTTAATTATTATAGACTACATCTTGCATATTGATGGGTGCATCTAGGTTACTTTAGACCTGAGATAAGATATGATGTGTGTTCCTCATGATTCTTATTGCATACTAAACCGAGTTATTACCGTGTTGTATCTTGATATAAAATGTATGTATTGGTGGCTAGAGATGAAATGTTAGATAATGGATTTTATCACTAGGTCTTCCACCTTCAAGAAAGTGAATGTGGGACAACAGTATCCCCCTGGATTTTTTACATCCATTATTGATTTAATAAAGTAAATGTGATTAAATTTCAATGAATTTGGTTATTTTTTACCATGGTTTTATCATTTTAGCGATGTGGTTTGGGTATTCATGGATCAACTGATGAAATTAACCAATTTATTTCCTTTATGGGAGACATTCTAAGTTGATGAGTTGGGAAGACTTTATGTCAATGATATTATATAGCTATTTCATTCTCCTAGTACTGTCATTTCAGATTAGGATTCTCATTTTATATCGAGGTTCTAGAATGAGTTACATGAAGCTATGGGTATATAGGTTCTTCTCAGCACAACTTTCACCATCAGATCGCTGGACAATTGGAAAGAACTATATAGCTACTGTAGGACATGCTCTAATCAATAATCGTTTATTTTATAGGTTATTGGGAGAAACCTATCTCTCTCATTTAGTATTCCTTTAATAACAGTTTTCAGGAAATAATTCATATGGATTCGTATAAGACCTTATATGGTTGGTTGTTATGTTCCAACTTGTGGTGGTTAGACGCAGGAGAGGTAGTGTTACTAGGTTCTTATTTCATACTAGAGG
Source organism: Viscum album (assembly GCA_963277665.1). NCBI lineage: Eukaryota > Viridiplantae > Streptophyta > Magnoliopsida > Santalales > Viscaceae > Viscum > Viscum album. The sequence goes on from OY728127.1 coordinate 282,084,326, forward strand.
CATTTAAGCATGTATATTTGATCAAGAAAAATATGTCAACTACTCATTTTATAAATATATTGTATGTTGATCACTATCAAAGAACTCTATATTTTGAGTTCAGGGGGTCATGTTTTCTATCTAGTATCACCCAAACTTGGACAAAGATGCATATAAAGGAAAGGGAAGTTGTCACATCATTTTTTAGTCCAATAAATATCTCGAATAGAGTTAGGTTAGTAGAATATTAGTTTTTTTCACCTCGGAGATGTTGTACCATGGACAACATCTTCAATATTTAATAGTTTCACCATTATCATGTCAACCCTTATCATATTATGGATCTAGAGGATGTTGATTTGGATATTGATGCTTCTTGTGAGAGTATCCCAAACACATTGTTAACTGAATCATGAAGGAACACAAGGCCCATTATATCCAATTAGTTTGGGTGATATGATAGCATGACCATTCAAAGGATGATAAATGGGACTAGGAGGGATACATACTTGACCAGTGTCTGAATTTGTTCTCAGATAATGTTATACCACCCCTGAAAGGAAAATTCTGTAATGATTTCCTTTAAAGGGTAAATACTATATAAACATGGTTTTTTCTTATGGATTGGATCCATTATTTTTGGTTTATATACTTGGTTTTGACCTAATATGAATTAACATTGAAGATATGGATTAAACGAGGTTTCTTGGGGGTTGTTCGAAGCCCCGAACATTGGATGGTGGAAGAAATTTCTAGGATTCATTTCATGTAGAAACCATTCATCCCATTCTATAAACTCTCTCCAAATAGGGTGGGGAATATTAATGCATATAATAGGGAACATGGTTTAACCTAACCATGATACCTAGTCCTCATGCCAGTTTGGATGATCTTCAATTTTTAATAAAGTTACAAAAATATTTTTCTTATGATTTCCCAATAATGTGATTGATCCATGTTGGGGGTATATAAGAAGTCCAAGGCACACGATTGCTGGATAGTTCAGCCAACTATGAGGCCAAACCATGTGACTATTTTTTTTTGGAAAATTACAATTTCACCTTAAATTTTTAATGTTTAACCTCGTTCTTATTTTTCATCTTATAGTAGACATGAGTCTCTCCTTTCCCATATTGATATCATTAAGCCTCTCCTTCAAGGAAATGATCCTGTTTTTCATCCATCCTCAGATTTGACTTATGATCATATCATTGGACAGATCTCGGTATGTTCTTCACTCTTAATCATGTTTCATTGTTTCTCTTCTCTTAGAAAATTGTATTTTTGTGTAAGAACATATACCTAATTTTCAGGGAATTCCTCTATTTTTTCATTTTCATCCTATCTTGACCAAAACAATGTCTAATAGATGATGATTCCTCCTCTATAGATATAAGGTTGGTGGTTGAGTATTGATCCATCACAGATAAGATTCTTTATATAATGATTCATGTTCTGCATGCTAGATTCTTTAGGCATAACCCAAAAAGTACACAAAATTCTGGTTTGATTATGTATCTGTGATATCCATTATTTATCACTCCTTACATAATGTTGGGATTGGCCCCCATTAATTGTTCCCACCCCTTGAAGATTATTGGTAGTTTTTTTTATATTCTCTTAAATTTTTAACTGGAAAAATAGACCACTATTTGGATTTGGAGTGACTCATAATTTTGATGATTATAATGAATTAAATATATGTGAGTGGTATTACCATAGAACATTCTTAAATTGAGCATTGTTTACGACTTTATTAAAGAATAATATTAATTAACTATGAATTATATATTTTATCCTACTAATGTTTTTCACCCATTATACTATTTTGATATATAGGATTTGAGAAACTTATATCTTATGAAGAATGGGAATAGCGAACCTAAAATTTTTAGAAAAATGTGAATTGTGGGCCTTATAAATTAGGATGAATGGGAGTGGAAAACCTTATTAATTATTATTAATGGGAGTGGTGACCCACACTATTATGATTCAGGCATGATGAAATTTAATTTTATGCTTTGGGCATGGAGACCCTTGCTATTAAGATTCATGCATGATGACCCTTACTATTATGATTCTAGCATGATAAACCATAATGTAACTGGTTGGAAATGGAATCCATACTCTTATTATACGATCATGGCATCACATATTATTGTGATACCAAGTGTAGCGTCTATTATTTTTGTGATACCACGCATGGTGTCCCCTAACACCAGTGAGACTCAATCAACTACTCATGGATTCCTCAGTTACCACTTGGGTCCAGTCTAATTGAATTATCCATATATATAGACATTGAATTCACTACATATACATACCATATATATGTATACAAATGGTTATTTTTTAAGAGATTAACTAGAATGGGTCGAAGCAGGTAGTGTCATCCTAGTGTCCATCATCCGGAGATGACTCATTATTGCTTTTGTGGCAACTTAGCATTATTATCAACACACACCTATAGTGTATGTACTAATTGGTTATTTATATGAACCCTTGGTGGTTTACAACTATGTTTATCTCCCACCATATCAAGGTTTTTAATGGTATATAGACACATTTTATAGATTCATGTTTGGAAAAAGTAAAGAACCAAATGGTAGATGCTTGATTTTATTATAGAATGGGAGTGGCGAAGCATAGTACTGAGTTATGGATTGTGATTCTATTTTAGATAGACATTTCAGTTTTTGGTTCTTATGATAACTATATTGTATTTCAAGGATTCTATCATGCCTACCTTTTTCCTTTTGGTATATACTGTAAATTATATAATTTTTTTATGAAAACCTAGATATTATTGATGTCGACTCATAATTATTCCATCTATATATTTACCTTTCCCTATCATATATTTAATATTCCTCTATCAAATATTTATTAATATTATTCACTAGCATGTTGGGAGGCACTCTTGTGGCCATGTGACCCACCAACATGGGTAACCACATAGTGGAATCTAGGCTGGGACACCATAATTTTTTCCGTGTTTGGATTTTTTATAGAATGGTTAAAAAAATCTTCATATAGATTTCTCAACGATTTACTTTTGAATTTTTTCCGTCAATATGAATAGAATATTTTTTAACTTATATAAAAGGTTTGGAAGTTCCCTCCATAATGAACATAAAATTCTTTGATGTAACCTCTTCAAGATTCCATTTTTTAAAGAAAGTGCTATCTTTAATATTAGTGAAAATCATATATTTGAGAGAACTACCTTAAAAATGGAAAAAAATAATTTACTCAAAAACATTTTTATGATATTTTTATGGTGTTTATATTTATAAATAAAAAATCATCTATTATTCTTATTATCTACTAGGGATATGATCCAATTGTTTCATCTATATTCCTTCTCTACCTTGCTTATGATTATAATGAAAACATGTTTAAAAAACTAATTTATTCTCCACATATTATTTTTATGAAACCTATTTTATTTCCATGGGTTATTCTATGATGAAATGATTAAGAAACCTATTTCCTTTCTATGGATAATGTAATCATGAAGTACTTTTAGCACAAATTTATATGATTTTCATTATTATGATGCATGGTACTGAAATTATGTATCCCTCTAATGCATTGGCTAATGATTATTGTTCTATGAAATTAATGGGTATATGGGAGTTTATCCAAATCTTAAAAAATGAAGGTACATGGGAAGTTATACCAAGGGAAAAAAGAGGAGGGTATTCAAGAGGTTATCAATATATTAAAAGAGGGTACACTAGAGGTTATCCCAACCCTGAGGTAGGAACACTAGTGGTTTTCCCATTACAATATGTTATAAATATCTTGCTGGGTGTCCTTGACATAATATTTTATATGATTACTTGTATGCCACCAATGCATGTATTATAAAGATTTAGTTCTCTAAAGTCTCATGTTATTAGATTATATTATTATTATTATGGTCTTATGAACATCCATTATTAATTCCATGACTCAATTTTATGATCAATAAAATTCATTTTATGGTTTACAAATGTTATTATTATGATATCATAGCCTTGTTCTCATGTTATGTTGATATTAATTTTTTTTTCATTACTGGTAATATAAGCTCACCCTTTCATAGGTTTCCATTACCTAGGTTATGAATAAAGGTATTATATATGATATTTCTTATATGGTTTATAGTTATGAAGAACATAGTGGGAGATGATGTAGTTCAATTATAAATGAGTTTTTTCTTGTCCATGCTTCCAATGATATAAGACCTACACAATTATGAAATGGATCATTTTGTTATGTAATTAAAATTCCGCCATTAAGAAGTTATATCTATGTATCAAAAGTGTGTTTCTCCATAAATAATGTTAATATTCTAATTAAACTTTCACTCACCAAAATAAAAATCATAATAGCTTGTCAAATCAAAATTAGTTTTAGTAGGGTAATTTGATACATTATTAAAATATCCGATAGCATATATAATAATCCTATTAATAGATTTATTTTATATTTCAATATAGTAAATTTGGAATATGGAACACAAAAAAATTGGAAACATTGAATAATTATTTGATACATTTAAGTATAACAAACTTCATATCATGCCTCTAAATGTTTTAACATCGTCATGTTTTCCAATCATTATATATGAATATTTATTTGGACATTTGTCGTATTCAAAATTTTAATCTCTAAATTCATACTCAATTTTATAAATAAAATCATCCTTTTTATTCAAATATTTTTAATTATAATTTACAATAATTGATTCATCAATAATCATGATTCATTCAATGTACTCAATGTACGCCTTGCAATTGTTTGAGTATCATAAGAAAATTACTTACTTATATTTTTCATCAAATTTATTTAAAGGATCCTTAGTTCCTAGAATTAAAACATATGGGTGAAACACTAAAAAATATATATATTATGGTTTCTTCACATCTAAAGCATATTAGGACTCTTCTTCAACATGGTTCTTAAGATAATTGAATTGGAAACATATCAATTTGTATTCACAACTTCTGTCTAAGAATATATAGGTAAATTAAACTCATTTGACATAGTCATACGAATTTATTGAGTATTTCTATATTTCCATTCTACTAAACTATTTTTTTCTTTTCTAGGACCTAATATTTTTTTAAAATACCCATTTACTTCACAAAATATGATAAATTTAGGAATCTTTAATTGAATGACACGATCATTTCTAAATAATTTATTTAAATTTTCTTTTCTCATTTTGAACCAATTTATATAAATGGATAAAGTCATTTGAGTGTAGGAAAATAAACCCATTGATATCCTGTAAAATCATCAATATTGAGAAAATGATACCTCTTACCACCAAAATTAGTAGGTTTCATAGGATATAATACATGTAATTGGATATGATCAATAGGCCATAAGATTTTTAATTATATGATTTCTCTAAGACAACATTTGTGTTGATTAAATATCCAATAAGATTCATAAAAAAGGTGTTGTCCTATTTTAGTTGAGGAATCTACAAAACTTTTTGATTCATGGATGTATTTTTCATCAGCAATAAATCATCATGTCCAATCCATTTATGTCCCAATATGTGATAATATTTTATAGAGTTTTTGTTTTTTACATATTTAATAGTTAATTCAACAAAGTTAATTAAATAAGTTCTATCAATTCAGCGTTCATAATATAGGACACGTAATGATCCAGATTTTCCATGTAAATTTTTTTATTTATATGGAATTATTATGAGTCTGATAAAATTTACAGGGCATGATTTTGAGACCCGGTGTTCCCGGAATGAATTTATGAAAATTTTTTATGTAAATTCAGTAAACGCGCAAGCGATGTTTTCTATCTTTTGAACGTGTGCTTGGATTAAATATATGAGGGCACTGTTGAATCTATGGTTCTTGGATTCACTTAAGGGAGGCTTTTCTTTGTCCATAACAGGTCTGGAGAAAAATTTATGTTTTGGGACTTTCAAAAAATAATAATAATAACATAGTTAATATTTATTTTCTCTTTTAAGTTTTTCTCTAACTAAAAAGTGGAGTGTGGGACCAGCGACGTGTCAATCCAATAAAGGGCTTGAACTTACAATTCTAGGTAACTACACTATTGGAGATTTAAGAAGGTTCTTAATTAAGGGGCCTCCATCAATTCGACAAACGTTTCACGCCCTCCCCCTCTATTATTTATATGGATCTTGGGGAGAAGTATTGGCACTACTTCACCAAGAAAAAACATGTTGGTAGAGTTCAGAGATTCCAAAACCATTGAGGATGAAGCTAGTGCTAGTGGGAGGTTATGAGTGACACCAAAAATCTGAACTGGAGATCGACGATCGAGTGGCGTCATTGGAGGCTAGTTTCTAGTGACGGAGAACACTGACCAACATCCTCAATAGTGGGTCTTTCTCCATCGTTCTTGAGGTAGGGGATTGATTCCTGTTTAATACTAGTGATTTTTGAATCCTTAAATCCTCCCTCAGGTTTTTGAGATAACGTAGAGGGCGCGGGCCCAACGAACACGGACCTAACCCTTTGCACCATAGTTTACCCCATGTGTTCTCAGTGAAAGATCACCAGAGCGGAGGTATCAGTGACCGGTGCAAGAGGGGACGAAGGTGGCCGCCGACACCAGTCGTCCATGAGGGAGAAGGAGGCGCACCCGTGCTGAAAATGGAAATAGTTGCGGATCTCCAGCCACATCGATCGGAGGAAGTGGTGCACCCACGCCATATGAGAAAATGGTTGTGGCTCGTCATCTGTGGAGGTCGGAGGAGGTGGCCGGCACACCGACCAGCTTCAGATGAGGAAGGCGGTACGACCAGTGCACTACTAGAGGGTGCGGACTGCAGCTCGTCAGCCATGGTGGCGGGACCCGCAGCGGGTCCCGCATGGCTTGGCATCGCCCTTAGGTGATCCCACTTCAGTTTCCAAATGGGGGGAATCTGCTCCCCTTAACAAGCTCGGGTGTACAGGGGGTCACGGCTCCTATGGGACACACCTCAATTGGCTGGGCTGCTTCCCAGCAAGCCGCACCCCCTTACAGGTCGTTCCAAACACATTCGTGAGCCCAATAAGCATCATGACCAGTGGGTCATCGCCCAGCAGACCACGCCCCCTTGCGGTCTGGGCCACCCCATTGTGGTCCGAGCTAACCCTTTACGGGTCGGGCCGCCCCCATGCAAGTCGATCTACTGCATTGCAGGCCGGACCACACCCTTGAAGGCCAGGCCAGACCATGGGCCAGTAGGATGAGCCCAACGCGGCCCAGCCCTGACCGGGTCGGGTCGGGTCGGTCTGACCGGGTCAGACTGGACCCTGGCCCAATCGGACCCAAAAACAATTAAAGGTCCAAAACATGATATTTGGACGTCCATTTTATGAACTATCTACGGAGATGGGACTATTAGAGAGAGACGATACTTTTAATATACTTCACTTGAGTTTTAGAGGCAGTTGTATTATGAGTGGGTTGGATTGAACCCAATTCCAACAGGGACCTCGGAACTAATAAGCTTTTAACTCACTGACTGGGTGTCTAATTGACGCACCTTCTGTCATGTTGGAACCATTATGACATGGCAGTCATTTGGGTTAATCCTTTGTGGATATTAGTGGTGGTCGAGGTTCGACTGATATCTTGAGGGGTAGATTCTATGGAACTCGAGCGCACCTGGTGCGAGGAATCTGGTGGCCAGATGTAACATGAAAAAAGAACATTGGTACTGTGTGGGTCTGCATCTATCGATCCTTAGTGGTTCTATATCAATCATATCCTGTGTGGGTCAGTGCATAGTGATCCTGTGGGGGTCAGCGCATACCGATCCTGTGTGGGTCAGATCCTGTGTGGGTCGGTAGGGGTTAGTACATATCGATCCTGTGTGGGTCAGTAGTAGTGCATCTTAACATGAATAATATGATCATTCTTATGACTAATCTTCTGTACATCTTTACTTAAGTTATACTTTGTGTGAGCTCAGTCATTTACTTGTGTGGTGATTCTATCTTTGTATTGTGACATGTGAGATACTTCTACCTTCATGGTGTTGTCATCGTGGTGTTAATTTTGTGGTACTTCTATCTTCGTGGTGTTACCTATGTGGTACATCTATCTTTGTATTGTTACCTGTGTGGTACTTATACCTTCATGGTGTAATCTTCATGGTGTTACCTATGTGTTACCTCTATCATTGTGGTGTTACCTGTGTTGTACTTATACTAACGTGGTGTTATCTTTGTGGTTTTAACTATGTGTTATTTCTATCTTCTTGGTGATACATGTGTGGTACTTCTACCTTCGTGGTGTCTTCTTCGTGGTGTTTCATGTGTGGTAATTCTATCATCGTGGTGTTACCCATGTGGTACTTCTACATTCATGGTATTTTCATTATGGTGTTACCTCTATGGTACTTCAATCATCATGGTGTTACCTCTATGGTACTTCTACCTTTGTTGTGTTACTTTTGTGGTATTCTTCCCTAATATGTGAGATAAGTATATCTTGATAACATAGGTATATGTATAGGAATATACCTTAGTAGATTTTATGTCTTCATTTGTGGTTTTTCCATTGTGGAACTATAGAAGACCTACGGGGTTCTCAGGGTCCCAACTGTGTATCGTTATACTCACCACTGCACGGGCTATGCCTGCATCTTGTTGTGTCTTGTGTAGATGATGTACAATGTTGATTGAGGTTGAGGGAACCAGGACTGGATGGTGCTCAGAGTTGGAATATTTGGGATAACCTGGAGTGGTGTGGAGATGATATGTTCCTACGCTTCAGCTAGGATTCATGGTGGATGATCCAGGAGATTTTTTATACATTTCAATAATACTTGTACTTTTTTAGTTGCATTGGTATTCCAGATCCATTTCCTTTGAGAACTCTTTTACATTCTGCACACTTTTACTATAATAGTTTACATTGTGGTTGTGTCGTGTTGTGTTCTTAGACTGTGTGTCTGTACAGGTTAAAAGGAAATACCTTCCCATTTTATGGATATGCCTTTTCGGTGGTAGTCGCCAGCCCCTGGCCTATATATGGAGGGCTTGGGGTAGTCACGACACAAGCCTCTAAGGACGGGATGTGACAAAGTGGTATTAGTGGAGTCGGTTCTACCTAAGAACTAGGACTCTATTATTTTCTATGTGGAAATAGTGTTAAGGGATATCAGCGTGGTTTTTAGTTTGGAGAATTTAGTGTTGGTAGAGTGGCCAATGTATCCCTACGCCAGGGCCCTGAGTTTTTATTTCCAACTCAGTGCATGGAAGCACTGATTACGTGTGTTTTTGAAAAGTTTTTCTTATGATTTCTTTGAGTCATATTACCGGGTATGACATAATGATGGTGGAGGACCTGTTCTTTATCAGGATATCTCCATGTAGACAGCTAGATAAGATTTCCGAGAGAGTACACAATGACGGCCCACCGAGTGATGAGGCCTCGGTGTAGGTCCCTCTTACAGCGTTATCACCTTTGGGTGGTGTACTATCTATATCACTACCCATTGGTTAGAAGTTACAACTAGTAGTGCTTGTAGAGGGAACATGTAGGGTTACTGTCTTACACGTGTTTTGGCATCAGATACCCCTCATGTTCAATGGAAATCTGATCTCATAGGTGGGTAAGGACCGTCTTGATTATGTGGCCCAAGTTTCCATCTTTCTAGGGCACCATTCTATCAAATAGCGGTCCTCATAGAGAGCATTCTCTGTGGCTCAGCAGGATGATTACCAGGTTTATATTACCCTGATCTTTTGAAGGGGAACTTATTCTATAGACACGTTTTAGAACCTTCCATAGGTAAGGGGGTCTCTTTCCATAAAGAGCTAAGGGATGATTGTTTCCTAGAGCTTCTACAGCTTCAGAAGGATAACATGTTAGTGGCTGATTATTTATCGAGGCATACTGACTAGCCCAGGTACTCGGGTAATACAGTACAGTCAGTGCTTTAGGGCTCGGACCTCTGAGCGAGGTGTGTTTTGGGACATTCTAGCCATCAATATTTCTTTATGAAATCCTACTTATTTTAGGGTTCTAGAGAGAACCATTTTGGTTGAAAGGTATTTGGACGAGTAGATGCAGCTAGTGATTATTAACAGTGGGAAAGCAGGAAAATAACACCAGTCATAGAGTCTTAGGTGTGTTAATTGTCTCAGGGAGAAGAATTGATAGGGATAGTTGAACCTTCAGGGTAGCAGACATGGAAGTGGATCTTGGAGAGAGGCATGAGGTGGTATACAATTTGATATGTTACAACCACCACCTCAATGTAGTCCCCACTAGGCTTAGGTAATTTGAAGACAAGGGAATGGGGTAGTAGTATATGGTCAAAGAGTGTGACCCAAGGGATCTAGGAATGATTAGAAGTATGGTATGAGTATACTACTAGCTATTGTGTTAATTGACATAGGTACCAATAATTCCATCTTACCATGAATCATTTCCAAGACCTTTAATTTCCAATAAAACTGAATACATGACCCTTACATATAGAGATTCCATTGGGACGAGACTCAATTATCACACTTTTGACGATGCTGTGATCTGACCATTGAGTTGAGTGTTTTGGTTTGAAACTCTTGGTTCCATTGTTGAGGCCTTACGATGTTAGTTTGGGTATGGACTGGTCACCACAGTTCATACATAGATTGACTATATTAGGAAAAAAGGTTGGGTTTATCTATAATGGTCAAATAGGGTTTTCATAGGTTGGAGAAAAAGGAAACCCCAGCAGCATATGATAACCTCATGGAAAAGAGCATGCTGCCAATCACTCTTGAGTATGTAACACTTACCCTCGTGGTAACATGAGTTTTTATTTTTCAGTTCCTAACAAGAGTGGAAGAGTGTGGGGACATCTTTGTAAAATTCGTTTCCAAGATTACCTCCCTGAAGGGAGAGGGACTTCTGCTTTGGCTGGGTGCTCCTGGAGATTTTTACCAGACTTTTCAAGGGTATAGACACCCTTTTCATCATTGATGAAGAAGGGGACACCATTCTTGGGGATGGATAATTGTCATCAAAGCTTTCAATATCTGAGATTGAGATAGACGAGCATAACTACAATACAAATGACCTAGATTTAGCAACAATGGTCATTGCACTGATGATGTGGTGGCATTAATTGATTGGAGAATGCTTTACAGTCTCATCAAATGACAACAGTCTCAAGTATATTTTCTCACAGAAGGACCTGAACCCGAGACATCGGAGATGGATGGAGTTTCTCCAAGGCTATGACTTTGAGATATTCTATACTCCTGGGAAAGGGAACATGGTTGTAGATGCACTTATTAGGAGGTATTATCTAGTTTTCATGAGTGAGGTGACGGAGCAGCTAGCGACATTGAAAATATCCTTAATGGATAGAGATGGATCATCATACATCTAGTCTATGACAGTCACTTCACCACTCCTTTAGTGAGTCAGGGAGGTGCAGCTAGGGGACATTGACTGTGAGGCTCGACGTGCTCAGATATCCTCTTGACATGAACCTGAAATATTTTCTGATGGTGGGGAGCACACCATCCTTTTTAGAGGACATACCCTGGTACCGGTGGCACTACAGGAGGAGGTACTCGGGGAGTTCCATACGTCCCCTCTGGTGGTACAACCTGGTGTTGTGAAGATGTACCAAGACCTCAGGTGTCAATACTGGTGGCCAAGGATGAAGTTGGTGGTGATAGAGTTTTTTTCTCAACGCCTCACTTGTCAGAAAGTGAAGGTCAAGAATCAGGTTTCAGTAGGCTTAGGACATCCTCTAATGGTGCCGGAGTGGATGTGAGATGGAATCTCCATGGAAATTGTGACTGGGAATCCACGTGAATCTAGGGGACATGATTCCATCATGGTGATCATTGACCGAATCAACAATTCCACCAATTCCTACCTATCCGAGAGTAGGGATCAATAGAGGGCTTGGGACACATCTATGTACAGATGATTATGAGAATTCACGGTGTTCCATCGACAAATTTCTTTGACCATGACACACATTTTACTTCCCAATTGTGGAATGGATTACAATAGGAGTTCGAGATATAGTTACGTATTAGCACTGCCTTTCATTCTCAGACGGATGGTCAGACAGAGCGGACCATTCAGACACTAGAGGACTTTCTTTGTGTATGTCTCCTAAATTTTGGACACAGTTGGGAGGATGACATTACCTTGGTGGAGTTCAAAAACAAAAACAGTTATCACTTCACAATTAGTATGGAAACATTTGTGGCCTTGTACGGTCAACCACGCAGATCACCTCTATGTTGGACAGACCCAAGGGAGTCATCCCTAATGGGTCCAGAGTATGTATGGGCTACCACTAGGAAGGTGCAGATCTTCTAGGAGAAGATGAAGAGTGCACAGAGCTGACGGAAGTCTTATACTGACAAGAGGTGGAGACATTTGGAGTTCCAGGAGGGCGACCACATATTTTTGCGAGTCTCTCCTCGACGGGGATACATAGATTGGGTGGAGGAAACAAGTTATCACCAAGGTTTATGAGACCATTTATGATCCTTTGGAGGATATTCTAGGTGGATCATCTCTTGGAAAATCCACTGCAGTTGGAGAGGGTGCACGACGTCTTCCACATATCCCAATTGAGGAGATATGTGGAAGACCCATCTCACTTCATCGAACACAAAGAGCTAGACATTAATGTTGGGGAAACATTTACAGAGGTTCTAGTAGTGATTAAGTATTGATTGGAGAGATTCCTTTGTGGGTGGTCGATACCTCTAGTGTGTGTTCGCTAGTAGCATGAGAACATCCAAGAGAGTACTTGGGATTGAGAGGCTCAGATTCATGCTCAATACCCCCATTTGTTTTCTTAGTCTATGTTGTTGCTTTTGGGGAAAAAATTACTATGGTGAGTAGAATGTAAAGTTATTTATTTCCAATGTAACTTTTTAAATTATATATAATTATTAGGAGTCTGTGAAAATTGACATCACAAGATTCTGAGGCCTGGTGTGCCCGGAATGAATTTATGACCTTTTTTAGGTACATTCAGTAACACGCGAGGGGAATTTTCAAAGTTATGAACCAGTGCTCCGATTAAAAATACAAGGGAACTATTGAATCTGTAGCACTGAGATTCAATTAATGTAGGATTCACATTGACCATAGTAGGTATGGAGAAAAAGTTATGTTTTAGAACTTTTAAAAGAATAATAAAAATTACTTAGTTAATTTTTATTTTCTCTATTATCTTTTTATCCAACTGACAAGCAGAGTTTGGGACCAACTATTTTTCAAGACAATAAATGTATTGACATTAAATTTCTACGTAACTACACTATTTTGGAATTAGTAAGGTTCCTAATTAATGGGCCTCCGTAAATTCTATGAACATTGCACACGCTCCCCCTCTCCTATTTATATGGAGCTTAGGGAGAGGTATTGGCACAGCTTCACCAAACAACAATGTACTGCTAAAGTGCCAAGATTCCAAACCCATGAAGGATGGAACCGATTCAAGTGGGATGTGATGAGTGACACTGAAACCCCAAACTGGATATCGATGATCGAGTGACGTCGTTGGAGGCTGGTTGTGGCGTTGATGACCACCAACCCACTTCTTCAACCATGAGAATTTCTATATCATTATTGTGGTAGGGGTTTGATTCATGTTTAATCCAAGTTATTGATGAATCCATTAATCCTCGGTCGCACATTAGAGGTAATGTGGAGGGTGTGGGTCTAACAAACACATCCTGAACCCTCTGCATCCTTTTTTACCCCATGTGTTCTCCGTGGAAGATCACAAGTTCGGTGGTATCGGCGACTGACACCAGTGGGGACCATAGTGGCGGCTGGCACCAGCCGACTATAAGAAAAGAGGAAGTTCACCCATGAAACCTGAAGAACTGGTCGTGGCTCGTCATCCACAACGGTCAAAGGAAGCGGCACACCCGCGTCATAGGAAGAACAGGCCGTAACTCCTCATCTACGACGATCGTAGGAGGTGGTAGGCACACCAGCCAATTGCGAATGAGAAGGGCGACATGACCAGTGCACCGTAGGAGGGTGAATATTGTTGCTCATCAGTTGTGGCGGCGAGACCCACAATGGGTCCCACGTTACATGGAAGCGCACTTTGGCACTGCCACTTCTATTTCAAAAGAGAGGGAAATAACCCCCTTTGGCAGCTCAGGTGGACTGCAGGTCGTGCCTCTTGTGGGCCGCGACTCACGTGGCTAGCCCACATACCCAGGGGGCGCACCCCCATGTTTGTTGGGATGCGCCTCAGAAGGCCAAGCCACCTGCCCAGCTAGTCGTGCACCCAATGGTTCATGCCCCCTTGTGGGACGGGCGTCCTCCTTGTGGCCCGGACTTCCCCTTTGCGGCCCGGGTTGCCCCCTTGGGGGCCCGACTGCCCCTTTGCTAGTCGGGTCGCCCCCTTGCGGTATGGCCTATATGTTTGACCAGCGGGTTGAGCATGCCCTGACCCAACCCAAACCGGGTGAGGTCGGGTCATTCCGACCTAGTTGGACCAGACCTGGACCCAACCGAACCCAAAAACATTTTAAGGGCCATAACGTGAAATTCGGGCATCCGTTTGATGAATATTCTACAGAACTAGGATTATTGGAGCGAGAAGATACTTTTTTATACTCCACATCAGTTTTGGATACAATTGCAGTATGGTTGTGTTGGATTGAACCTGAATACAACGGATCCCTCAGAACCAAAATGCCAATAACACAGAGACTGGGCATCTGATTAATGCACCATCTGTCGCATAAGAACCCTTAAGACAAGGCGGACCTTTGAGTTACTACTTTTTGGAGCTTATTAGTGGATAAGGAATGATCGGTATCTTGAGGGGTAGATTCTACAAAACTCGAGCGTGCCGGGTGTGAGGAATCCAGTGGCTGGCTATAACCAGTAGAAAGAACATCGTTCTTATTTGTGCCTGCATTTATCGATCCTGTGTGGGTCAGTATATATCAAATCATGTGTGGGTCAGTGCACATCAATCCTATATGGGTTAGCTCATACCAATATTGTATAGGTTAGATCCTGTGTGGGTCAGTGAGGGTCAGTACCTATGGATCCGGTGTGGGTTAAGTCCTGTGTGGGTCTGCAGGGGTTAGTACTTATCAATCATGTGTGGGTCAGCTACAATAACTCATAATAGAATAAGATGATCCATAATATATCTAATCATATATACTTCATTACATAAGTTATACCTAGTGTGAGCTGATTCATTTACATGTGTGGTAATTCTTTCTTCTTATGTTACCTGTGTGGTACTTCTACCTTTGTGGTGTTGTCTTCGTGGTGTTACTTGTGTGGTATTTCTATCGTCGTGGTGATACCTATGTTGTACTTATATCTACAAGGATCTATCTATGTGGTACTTATACCATTGTGTTGTTTTCTTCGTGGTGTTACATATGTGGTACTTGTATCTTCGTGGGGTTACCTCTGTGGAACTTATACATTTGTGGTGTTATGTTCATGGTGTTACCTATGTGGTACATTTATCTTCATGGTGGTACCCATGTGGCACTTATAACTTCATGGTTTTATTTCGTGGTGTCACCTATGTGATAATTCTATCTCATCAGTGTTACCTGTGTGGTACTTCTACCTTCATGGTGTTGTCTTCGTGGTGTTACCTATGTGGTAATTCTTTCTTCGTTGTGTTACATGTGTGGTACTTCTACCTCCATAGGCTTGTCTTTGTGGTGTTACCTATGTGGTACTTTTATCATCGTGGTGTTACCTATGTGGTACATCTACCTTCATGGTGTTACCTTTGTGGCATTCTTCCCACATGTGAGAGATGATTATAACATAGGTATATGTTTGGGCATATACATAAGTAGATTTGATGTATTGCTCCGTGATTTTTCCATTGTCGAACTCTTGGTGACCTACATGGGTCTAGGAGTCCTTACTGAGAATCGTTATACTCACCCCTACATGGGCTATGCCCTCACCTTGATGTGTCTAGTGCAAACGACGTACCTCATTGATAGAGGTTGAGGGAGCAAAGACTAGACGATGCTTAGAGTTGGACTATTTGGGATAATTTGGAGTCTTGTGGAGACAATATGTACCTACCCTTTAGGTTGACGATCTAGGGGTGTTTTTTAATTTTCATTTGTACTTTTACTTTTTTAGTATGACTTGTATTGCATTTCCTTTTACATTCAACACTCTTATACTTTTACCACCCATTTACTACAGCAGTTTACAATATAGTTGTTTCTTGTAGTGTTCTTGGACTATGTGTCTGTACAGGTTAAAATTTAATGCCTTCTTGATTTTGGGATATGCCATTCCGATGCTAGTCTCCAGCCCCTAGACTATAGAAAGCATTCATGGGGTAGTAACTACTTGGGCCCTGAGGGACGAGACGTGGTAGAACATGTTTATCCTAAAATACAATTCATTTAACATTTTTAAATTTAATAATTATTCCATTAAATAATAAAGTATTATATAATTTTTATAAATTGTATTAATAACCAGGACTCATTCTATTTTTTTATTTTATAAAAACTCATCATTATATCAATGCTTCCCCTACATTTATCAAAATTAAAAATCAATGAATTTAAACATTCAATTACATATTTTTGTTGTTCATTCTATTTAAAGAAAATATCAAAATTCATGACTTCATCTTCAATTAATTTTTACATGAAATAAATTTTTATATCAACCCTAACATTTTTTTAATTTACCCTTATTTAATTTATTTTAATCTTATATGAATATTTGGTTATGTTTTTGGAGGTTCTGGGAGGTTTTGGAATCTTTTTGAGGAGTTTATAGACGTGAAATATTTTTTAATGATTTGTAGAATTTATGAACCATATATTGGAAACCATATAACATTTTTTGGCATACAAAATGAAGGTGCACATTTTGTTCATGATATGAAAAATTGTGTCTTTGAACATGGGAAAACATGAAATTAAAATTATATGGAAAATCATTGTTGACACATTGTTTTTCTTACCATTCATGAAAACCATCTAGGGTGTGGGTTTAAGGTTGAACCACTACATGGTTAGTAAATGGTTTTTCAAAAAATATAACCCACACCATATAGATACATGTCTTTTTATTATAATGTGGACGGTTGGAATCCAGTTTGACGACCCACAAAACCTAACCATCTGAATTATAGATAATGTCCTGAAATATGGGGTTTAATCTACATTAAGGCTTTGTATCCATTATTTATCACCAATTCTAAAAGTAATAAATTTTCACTTCCATCCTATCCTATCAATGTTATAAATTTCTATCTGTAGAAGAATTTTATCAAATTCAATCGTGTTAGAGATCTGGATTCAACAATATGTAATAATTATTTCCCAGTCTTCTTATGCACACTATTCTCTTCACCAAAAAACATAGATTTGTTCTGTTAGGGGTATATATATGTTTTATGATGGGAATCATAATGGGATATCATTGAATTTATTAGAGTGAAGATGATTCATGTTTAGATCAAAAATATATCTATGTGAATCATTGTTTTCCAAATACATTCAGAGGTAGGTGGATTTTCTCTCATATACGCCATTTTAGACCATTAAGGAATAGTTATTATTAAATTATTTAACTGAAATATTTTTAAACCTATATATGATTCTAAAAGTAAATCACTTTTGGTTATGAAGTTGGAATTTAGTATAATTTTATGGCTTTCTAAAAACTAAATATTTTCATTTTTTTAAAAAAATTCATAAATTATGGTTTCTATTTGATGTAACCCATGTTTTTAATAAAATATTTCCATTAATGAATGGTTTTTTGAGAAATGGTTTGGCATGTAATTTGATATTAATGGTTGGTGTGATATCAACTATTAATGTGACCGTGAAAAAGGGGTGTGTGTCCTTGGGAAACCTAGATATTGGTCACCATGCGACGACATAGTGGATCCACAATAGACCACTCATGAGTATGAAAATGGCACTTGGAATTCACGTGTGGGTGTGGAAATATGGGAATGGTGACACCAAATTATGAAAAATTATTGAAAGGGTTATCTATTGTTTTCCTTATAACTACATATGGGTTTCATATAAATTACTTCATTTAATTATTAAATTTTTTTATATAAGTTAATTAAATTATTCTTATCTTAGTGGAATGAGTTGGGAATTTTTGGGGAAGCCATACTATGTTTATACTTATCCTTTACATTGGAACTTCAATGAGTTTTTATATGACATCTATTGCGATATAGTAAATTGAAAGGTACTGTACATTTATAGTTAGGAACCTTGATACAGTGGGTTAAGTAGGTGGCATTGGAGCTTGAAATTGATTCGAAATTTACTTGTTGGGATAACACATGGGAGTTTTGTTGCTACTGTTCTTCATTCCTTCTCAACTAATCTCTTTTTTTTGTTTTAAGAATGATATTTTAATTCTATTGGTTTGGACTCTGGTTCACATCACTTCAATCATGCATCATATTTTTTGATTTAATGTTTGTTGACCAGTGATTAAAAAATATTTTATATTTAATGGGAAAATATTCACCAAATTATCATTTAATCCAAATGAATTTATTTCTAGTGTTTTTTGTCTCAGGGGTGTCTACTAAGGCTAGAGGAACATTGTCACATCTCAACCCATTAAGGAGAGGATGGATTTTACAAATGGTATCGGCCTTATTTGGTTCTTCAGTAAGAAATTTTATTAGTCATGGTCGGTCCATATGTTGATTGGTGATAGAAGACAGAATATAAGATTGTCTAAAAGATAAATATATATATCAAAAAAATATGCACCTTACAATTTAATGGAGAACTTCATCCTACCATGTTGGTTCGGGTATATAAGTGTTTTAAGACACTTAAAGGTTTGTTGGCACGTCATCATTGTGGGTTTAGCTTATGAGTATAGAATATCATACATTAGTATTGTGACTTCCCACTGGAATTTCATTTATCAATTGGTATTTAATGATTTAAGGAAGACGGTTAATATGGAAATATTGGTTTGATTTTAGGAAGGAAACTTGTAAATAAATATTCTTATAGTGATTTGAAATGTTTTATGTCTTTAGTTTATTGTGAGTTTTGAATAATTGATCAATTTTCTAGTTATAGAAAATCATACCAGTTACGAGTTGTAAGAATCATTAAAAGGAAGATGCTGAAAATGTTGTTTATCCTAAGCCACGGATGAACAAACAACTTATCTAGAGCATCATATTGGGTTTTCCCTAGAATTTGATATAGAAAAATGGAATAATGAGGTTTTAAATGTGGATCACTCTATCTACTTTTAGAAAAAGAATCCACCCATATTTTAAGGGTATTTTAAACCAGATAAAGTAGATGTAGAGATGAATAGGTTTGACCAATCTACAATGTCACAAGAATTCTATAAATGGTGAAATTCATGATGAAAGCCTAAATTCTTGGTGATCATATATATAAAATGGGATATTTATAAGTTTATGAAAATGATTTTTAAGGAATTACGTGGGATGAATTCAAATAATTGTTCATCATAGAATTCAAAACCTCACACATTCCAAGTTGAAATAAAAAAATATTTACTTATCCAAAATCATGTGGATCACATGGTAATAGAGTATGTGGCTAAATTAAAGAATTTATCCCTCTTTTCCCAAAATGGTGATGTAAGTGTGTCATTGAAAGCACACTATTTTGAGTTTGTCCACTAACTAGAAATTCACAAAAAGATCCATGTACTCTATATAATTGATTATTTGGAGTTTATAAATCAATAAATAGTTATATATACGGATATTTTTGTTAATCCATCTAATGGAGGTATTTTTATCTATACAATAATTGGTGGGATGTCAAATTCATGGAATAAGTATAATAGGGATACCTACTTCTAAACTAATGGATAATATCAAAACCAAACCAAATGATCAGTTAATTTTCCTCCATAGCCCATGAGTAATCCTATATGTTTTTAGTGTGGTTTCCTTGATCATATTAAGAAGGATTGTAAGGAACCACATATATCATGACTTAACTATTACCAGATAGAACATATACAATGTTGTTATTGTAGTACTTAAATGTATAGTCGTGGAAATGAATCCCATGTTTCTTATAAATCCTATGATCAAATGGGAAGATATCATCAGAATAACCCCCATTATTTAAACCAATCTAGTCAATGTGATTCTAAGAACACCAAAACTCCTCTATTAGGGAAATTTCAATGGGGAAATAAAAGGCAATGAATAGTGAGTATGAAAAAATATGGTTCTAAGAAGGTGATTATAGATGATCAATATAGTCCTTCAACAATACAAGGTAATGGTTTTGTTATTTCTATCCTTATATAGGTATTTTTTGATATTGGTGTGTCCCACTATTATATGGATTCTTTTTTTGTTGATCTTATAGGTTTTCATGTTGTCAAGATTCCTTATATTCTGAAACTATAATTACCACATTTCCAACGAGAGTGTAAGTCTCTTAAGTTTGTAGAATGTACTATGACTATCATTGGCGAGGAATAATTATGTGACTTATTTTTCCCTAATATGTTAAAATATGTCTTTATATTAGGTATGGGATGGTTGGAGAATTTTAAAACCCATATCGAGTTTTTTTACAAATAATGAGTTCTACATCAACTAGCAGGTTAAAACCAAACTTTAATTGGGGGTATGGGATGAAAATAAAAATAGTATAGGACCTTTGGTACTTGTGGTTGGAACCATATCTTATCAGTTGGAAGCATTATCTTTTCACCAGTGTATGAGTTCAAAAATAGAATTTTTCCAACCATATTTTACTTGTTTTTTTATTTTTATCCTTAAATCATCTCAATGTTTCCACAAAAGAAGGATAAGTGAAATTTATGATATATATAATATTAGGGACCAATCCTATGTAAATTTCATATAATAGGATGGAACCAATATAATTTTTGGAATTGATAAACCGATATATGAGTTGGATATCAAAGGGTTTATTCGACCGATCATGTCCCCATGGGAAGCACCAGCCCTTTAAATAAAGATAACAGATGAAACACTTAATATTTTATTGTATTATCAGAAACATAACTATGTAAAGAAAAATAAACAATATAATATTACAATAATTGATTACATGTATGATAAATTGTGGTTATCTCAATGGTTCTATAAAATTAAGATATATTTGAGGTATCACCAAATTTGAGTTCAAAAGGTGGATATTACAAAAATGACTTTTTTGATCTTTTATGACCACTATAAATATCTAATCATGCATTTTGGTCTCATGAAGGTTTCATTATTGATAATGGAATTGATGAATCAGATATATCATAGGTATATTTATTTAATATGTGTTGTCTTCATTGAAACCAACTTTGTGTATTCGAGGACTAAATCAGATCATAGGGAACAATTGGGTATAGTGTTAAGAAATAATTAGGAGATTTGACATTATGATAAACTGTCAAAATTTTATTTATAAAAAAATTGATTGTTTTGCTGGTCACATCATCTCTTCAAAATGATTTTCTAAGGATCCTAAGAAGATAGAGGCTGGTATATCATGGAATTGACAAAATAATGTTTTTGAGATAAGATGTTTTTTTTCAGTTTTGAGGATATTATAGATGTTTATTTAAGATATTTCATTCATTTTAAGGCAATTTCATATTTGAAAAGGTATGCTATTCCATTCCAATTGTGTAACAATTTCCAATACTCTATCCGAGAAGTCATGTTTCACCTTATATCATCAAATATCCTTACATTTTCTAATTCAAGGTAAGGTTATGTGGTTTCTTCTAATGCATCAGGATATAGGTTGGGAGGTGTTATCTTGTTGGGTGAAAAATTATAGGTGATGTCTTATGATAGTTATTGATTCATGATAAAAACTACGGGACATATTATTTGGAAATTGATGATTTAGTTCATTCTTTGAAGACGTGGAATCATTATCGCCATAATGATAAATTTATATTGTTTACAGATCATAAGATCATGAAATTCATTTCATCACAAACACATGAATTTATAGAAATGAAAATGGATATAATATCTTTAAATTTATTACTTTTACTTAATTTATACACCTGTAAAGCGGAAATCCCTAGAAAATGTATTGAGAATGAGTTCTAGTATTAATTTGGCTAATGAAGCTTTAGATCATTAGTAGCTATTGTTAGTTATATCTTACAAGAATCTAGGTTGTATAAAGTATGGTCAAGATGCGGTTTTTTACAAGTAAATTATGTTCTAGATATTGTTCAATATGAATGGAATATTTAGAAATTTTTTATAGAATGTCAATCATAAGGTAAAAACTAAATGATGCGGAGACAAATTAGTGATGGATTCTATATTGGAGATATATTCTATGATTAATATATCAGATTGTGGTTCCTCTATGTTATCAAGAACATATTTTAAATACCTGAAGCCACATAAAATGGGTTATTCATTATGGAATCTAAAATATGAACAAGGAATTGAGGGAAAAAATTATTTAAATTGAATAATGAAAAAAGTGTTGGAGTTTGTCTCAAAATTCCACACTATTCAGTAGGTAAAGGAAGGGCACCAAATATGAGATGGTATGATTCATAGTTTATCCATTCATATGTTTAAATGGGAGAAAATAGATATATATTGTGTGATAGGTATACCATATGCTATTCAAAAATGTGAATATATATGGGTGATTGTGGATCTAATCCTGAATTTATCAAACTTCATCTATATTCTCCTATCCAATAAAGTGGAATATTATCCAATTTTCAATATTTTGGAAATTTTAAATATTCATGGGGTTCTTGTTTCCATAGTGTCTGATCAAGATCACATATTTTCATCTTAGATTCTAAAATCCTTGTAGGAAGGCCTTGGAACACAATTGACTATTAGTACATCTTATCATCCTCAAATGGATGAATAAAATTAGAGAGGATGATAAGAAAAGTTGGAATACATTCTTGATGATTTTGTGTTGGATTTCTCAAGCTCATAGGAAGATGAAATACCATTAGTGTAGTTATCATACAATAATAATTTTCAAAACAAGATAGATATGGATCATTTCAAAGCACTGCATTTTTTCATGTCATTCAACACTTTGTTTGGTGGAAAGTGGTGAGACTAAACTTTTTGGGCCTAGTATTATGAATGAGACAATAAAGAATATCTAGAAGATCGGGTAGTTAATAGGGTTGAAATTGAGTCATCACTAATCATATGAGAACCATATTTGATGACCGTTATCATATGAGGTAACAGATCTTATTTTCATAAGAATATTTCTAAGTCGTTTTCATCATTGTTTTTTGTAAGAAAGTATGTATCTACTTAAAACATCATCCCTTTTGAAATAACTGAAAATTTGGGTGATTTACCATGTCTGTTAAAACTATTATCAAGGTTCATTTTAGTGAACAATATGTTTTAAAAATGTCAATTAAATAATTATCACCATGATCTTGACCATTTGATTCTGGGGTATAATTTTTATATAGAACCAGATATTACATTGATTCATTTTATGAAACTGATTGTGGATAAGAAACAAAAGATAATACATAGTAATAAAATATATTTCTAATGGGTTTTATGAAAATATGGTAAATTTAGGAAGATAAATGTAAACAAGAAATGGGGATGTTAGATAAATAGCCGGATTTTTTTAGTAAAACTCAGGGGTTCTAATTTCTAGGGATGAAAAAAATGGTTTTTATAATATAGAACCCTTTATCTTAGGTACCTTACCCATTTTAATGAAATATAATATTATCTAATGATTGGGTTATGTTTGGGGGTGTTCTGGGAGGTTTGATAATGTTATGGAGGTATTTTTGGTGGTTTTGGGATTTTGAACATATTATAGAAACCATAAACCACGTACAGAATGTAATGAAACATTTTTTGGGATTCACTGGGTTGGTTCATGATTTTTTCATGAATTCTCCAAACTATATGACTGACCTAAGGAAACTAGGAAAATAAAATAAAATAAGAAATCATAGTTGGTGTATGGTTTATCTAACCATGTGACCTACCAATATGGGGTGTGGTCTTATGATTATATAACCACATTATTAGCACATGATTCAATAAAATGTGTGTCCCAAACAGTTTGAATACTTGGATTCTCTTTTAGCATGTTCATATTTGGAACATGATTTGACAAACTATGTATCCTAACCACGTGATGTGAAGTTAGTGACACAATTTTTTTTAATCCAGATTAAGGCCTTGTAACCCTAATTTTTTTTCAATATTCTCCTAGGACCATAAATTCATCTTCCCCCATAGGCTATCAAGTTTATTACATTTGATCTAGTAACAACATTTGTCTAATTAAATCATGCTGGCGATTTGGGTTCATTGATAATTCATCATTAATTACAATTCTTATTAGATGTACTCTTCTCCTCTATCCTAGAACCATAGATCTAGTCCTATGGGGACATATATTTATTCAATGATCATAATACCGATGAGATATTTTTGAATCTATTAAAGGGAAAAATTAATAGATAGATCTAGAAGATTATAGATCGTTTCATCATTTTCACCAGATGTTGGGAGGTGGATGGATTCTCTCATATCTCCTCCATTCCAGAACATAATGGCCCATATTTCATTACATGTTTTTTAAGAATTTGATTTGAAATCCAGGTATGATTATTGAAGAAAAACCCATTTGGTAACGGATTTGGAAATTTGGATAATTGGATTTCTTTTACAAAACTCATTATTTTTATAAATTTTAAATGATTGTTTTAAAATCAGCGTTTCATTTGGATGCAAGAATTTTTTTTGATGAAATGTTTCAAAGAGATAATGATTTATTTTGAAATTTTTTGACATGTAATTTTTCATGCATATTTTGAATGAGTTCATTTTTTGACATGGTCCTAATGAAGAGATTTTTTGAACTGATGTGCCTAGATATTGGCCACCTTTTGATGACTATGTGGATATGTGAGATACCACTCATGAGTATGGAGCTATCACTCGGCATACACATGTGGTTGTGTGTGTGGGTTTGGAAACATTGGAATTGGTATACCAAATTATAAGAATAGATTTAAAGGCCTCTTTATTTTTTCTCTGAGAATAATTTATGCTTTTAAAATAACTAAATTTTTTTGTCCCTAAAAAACTAATATATAATTTCAATAACCATTTATTTTTCTCATGGAATGAGATGTTGTGTATTTGGGGAAATCCTACTGATTTTATTTTCACCACATCCTTTGAACTTCAATTTTTTTCATTTTTCAACTATTTGGACACAGGGAAGAGAATGGTATCTTATTTATCTATTGATTCACCTTGATATAGTGGTCATGGGAGGTAGTGTTGGAGCATGAATATAATTTATGATTTATTTATATGGATACCACATTGGTTTATTTGGGGATATTTTTTCATTATCTAACAATTGTTGTGTTTTTTTCATTTTCACTTTGATGTTTTCATTTTATTTGAATTGAATTTGGTTCTCATTACATTACACATGAATCATATTAGGGTATTGGATGTTCATTGTTTATTTCTGAGAGGTTATTCAATATTTAAATGGGAAATCATCCCCCAATATTAATTAAAGCCCTTGGAATTTATTTCTAGTATTTCGTGTCTAGGGTATGTCACATAAGGTTATTGTAAGCCCCTAAATTATAAATCCAGTGAGGAGGGGTGAGAAATTAAAATTTCTATCTTATGTTTTTGATTTTAAGGATAATACATTGGTCGATTTTTCGTGGGTGTATTTTATATTATTATGTGTAGATTTAAACAATAGAGGATAGAATTATTCTGTTATTAATTTTTCCTATGAACAAAATTTTATAGTATCTTAGGATTCTTATATAAACCAATAATCTTTTAAAAAGTATGATCAAGTCATTAAACCTCATTATGTTGTCCCATAGTGTGCGTCTTTCATGATCAGATTCATAGGAAGAATACCATGTTGATTCAATCACTTAATTTGATGAATAAATTTACCAAACATTTTCCACATCCATTTATTAAAAAATTCTTCACCAATAATTGAATCCCCAATGGAACTCTATCCTATTTCCATTTAATTATTTTCCTTATAATATTCCTTATTCTTATTTTTAACATTCTTTAATCATATAAAATCAAGATTGGCCTGACCTCATTTTCTACACTCATAATAGATTATATCATGGACATCATTGGAAATAAAAATAAATTTCTTCTTACTCATGAAATCATATATAGGATTATAATTTTAATCTATTGTTAAATATACTTCCATTCTTCTATAAACTCTATTCATAATATTTTCACTATCATTGTTTTCACTACATTATAACATTGAATCAAAACAGTAATTAAAAACATTTGACTTTAATGAAAATACCTTCTTCTTTGTACTATCATCTTCTTTAATATTTTTAAGCTCTAACTCATATTTTAATAATGAACCAATAAGATAATAAAGGTTATATACATTAATGTTTTTACTCTAATCTATAGAAACAATTTTAGATTTCCTAAATTTTTTATAATGATCTTATCTATTCATTGATGTGTAACATGTATGATTTTCTTAATTTTGTGTGCCATTTTATATGTAGAAACATGAATACAAACATTTATAATTATTTTACAATATAAAATTTTCTTCAATATATAATTAAACACATAAATTACCACATAATTACCAACAAATGATTTCTGTTCACATTGGGACATTTTAATGGTTTTACCATGATTATCTCGTGATAAATTCTACATTTTTTAAAGAAGTATTCTATAGAATATTTCCAATACCCATAATCAATTCCATTAAAATGAGGTTTTATTTTATATATCTATCTATAATTTAAACATTTTCATACTAACATAAATAGTTATTTTCCCCTTGATAGTTAATTCAAAAAATTAATACCTAAAAAATATATTTATTAAGATGGTGGTCAATATCTGATAAAATTTTCTTGACCTAAAGGGATCATAGAAGAAAAAAAATGTGGAATGAATATTAATTTCCAAATAAAATTAATAACTATATCCTATTTTTAATTTCAATGCAGTTGAAATTAAATAAATATGTAAAATAGATTTTTATAGATATCAAGATCAATTTGATCATAATATACTCATCAACCCTGTCGAATGTATAAAGATATAGAATCCAATATCTATGGAATATGACATAAACCTTTTCACACATTGGGTCACTATATAATAATAAATCTCTATTACCTAAGATGGTTAAACCTATGACTGACATGCCTTTTCTACCATGAGGTACAATCAAAATAGTCCTTCCTTTTTCCCATGGGGACCCAACCCAAAATAATTTTTTTGGGGGAGAAAACTAACACAAACATACCTTTCAATGGAATTGTATAACACACACATTATTTAAATAATTTAAAAAAATTAAACCACAATAGAACCCTATTGAGTGAATGAAGATTGTGAATTTTGATGCAGTATGGACCACTCTTGTAAATTAATGATGAATTGTGAATTCCATCAATGTGAACTGAATTACAATGATCTGATGATGTGTAGTATATTTTTTCTGATTCATAATTCTTATGTCATGGAAAATATATCCCCTTGAACATGTTTGTTAAACACTATATATAGATTTTCTTCATTCACAACATCTTTGAAATTCTAACAACGTTCCATCCTTATTTTTCATGAATCATGAGTTACACATGTAACTTTAATTAACTATTTCAGTTTGGTCATTGATTATTTCTATGGTAACGTTACACATATTAATATTTTATAAATAAAAATTATTATTCATGTGAGTTCTTCTCAAAACTTTATAAAATAAAATAAATGATTTTATAGTGGAATAAATTAAGACAATTAGAATTTTACTAAATAATAAGAATTAATATCCTAGGAAATTTCCCTGATAATACACCTGAATGACCAATCATAATTCAACCATTTTTTATTTTAATATCTTTTGTTCGAAAATTTCACCATAAATATCCATAAAAAATTAATCCCATGTGGATCTCATTAAATACATCATAAAAAACATGAAACCTATTGACATGGATTCTATATACTTAGTGAACTATTTTAGAATAAATAAAACACTGCGAGTATTCAAAATTAAGTGGTAGTGAATAGAAATATGTAATATTACGAAAATAGAGTTCAATTATAGTTTTAGAAATATAAATAGAAACTTTCATAACCACATATGAAAAATTTACTACATTTTAGATTTTCACATATATGAATTGATCTTGTAAGGAAAATATCCATCTAACTAAAATATCTATGTGACCAAAATTTATAGAGCCAAATACACCACATAATTGAATTTTACTACATAAGTTAATCTATCCACATAGTAAATTTTTATGAATCAGAATTTATGTAAGAAAAAAATTCACAATAGGTAAATTCATAAAACCAATATTCAATGTTACAGAATTCACATATCTAATATTTGACGTAACCAAATTCGCATTTCCAATATTTGATAATGAAAGTTCACATACCCAAAAAAAGCCTATAAGTAAGTTTCATTACCATATTTTAGACCTGAATAATTCCTTCTAAATTATACAATTATATATTTCTCCAATTGAATTATATTTATATAATTTTATTATATTTCATCACATTCAAGAATCAAATTATTGCTCAATTTATCAAAAAAAAGTTGAAAAATATTTTTTTAAACCCCTTATAATTCATACTGAAAAGATGGGGTGATTTATACCCTAATTTTTGACATAATAATCCATCAATTAATAATTTGATTTATTAGAATAAAACGTAGAGAGTTTTTTTAAATTTCAAACTCAATTTGAATCTCTCAACATTATGTTACGTATTCCATGTTATACCTAAAGTAAAAAAAGGTAATAAAATCTAAAAATTTGGATAAATGGTCCGGTTATGTGTGTGATATAGCTACATGGTTTAGCTAAGTGGAAATAATAAAAATTATGTATAAATGATATTTAAAGTTCCTGATTTATGTATTTATCATAATGTCATAATATGAAACTTGAATACAATTTTATGACCAATCAAAACATTAAGTCTAAATATATTATTACCATAGAAATATTATGATATATTAAAGTTAAAATTAAATTTAATCAATAAATAAGATAATTATTATAGTTATAAAATTCAAAGTATTAATATTTATAATATAAATAAAACCAATAATGTTTGGTAATTAACAAAATATAATATGGTTCAGGGTCCACTCATCAGTTCCAAACATCTAGGACCCATATAATAATATCACCCACCAATGAAAGTCACATGCTCATTTTCCACCTCATGGAAAATCAACCATCTTTGATATAAATTGTGAAAATTAGCATAGTATAAAAATAATATGTATTATGGATAACATAAAATTTTATTATTATAAATAAAAAGTAGTTATATATCAAATAATATCATTTTATCATTATTTCACACCTTATACACTATTGTGTTTACCTAGACAAACCTTCTACTATTGTGGGAAATACTATGGGAATATAAAGGGTGTCCACATTAAGTCTTGATTCATAGACACGGTCAGTTCTAATAAATGAACTTAAATATATTTTTTAAAACCATGAGATGAAATAGAATATAAAATTTTCATACAATTAATAATTTTTGCTTCAACAAGTAATGGGAACTCAATCTCATGAAACATACCATTCCATGATGTCTTTCCTCATTTCCTATAATGTCATATACTACCACATTCAAACTCATCCTAAAAACTCACATCATAAGTAGTTTCCCTCATTATTCGTCTACCTACATTATATCGTCTTTATTTTATAATAACTAGATGACCAGGATGACGTGAATTTGGTACAGGAGGAAAGCTTCATTGGGTATACATATTATACTATTGGATTTTATCTCCTAAAACAATTTCATAACAAAATTTATCACTAAGAATGTTTTATAACATGTACGAATGGTATCCTCACCAATCAAAAAAATATAAAACTAAACTATAGTTCTTCGTAAACGACCTATAAATACTAGTTCTATTGAAAAGAGATGAGGTGGGTTTCGGTCATATCATTGCATGTCAAAAACTAAACTTATCATATAAATATGTGATTCTATATATAGATACTATCCACTTTATGTTATGATTAATTCCCTCCTAATGATAATCTATCTATACTAATGTATTGTTAAACTAGTTACTCTTCATAATCGCATTGGTATAAGTATGTAAAATGAATAATTTGATTAGTCATTGAATCTTTCAGTAGAAATTCTTCCCAAAATGTACATATCTCATTTTATTTTCATGTAATATATTTATAGAATAATATTGTAGGTTTATGAACCTAACTCTAGACTCTTGTATAGTTGGGATCCATGGTCCAATAAATATTATCTCATACATCAATTCTACCATCAACATTAAAGAAATAAGATCCTCCTATATCTTTACCTTGAGCATCTTATAAGTAACATATGACATAATAAAAACATCAAGATAAAGGGTATACCATTTTCATGTTATGAACCTCAAAAAACACCAATGGAATACAATTCTCCATCTTCATATGAATCAACCAAAAAGGTATCTTAATGTCCACTAACAACTTTCCTATCTTCTAATTTTACAAATTTCATTCAAAAAATGTTATATTTTTCATTTATATTCATTAAAATTATTTATATAGGAATAATCATTTTCATGGTCAATTCATCTATTATTAGATGATATATCATTATACACATCACCAACATAAACTATGTGAGGTATTTACCCATTGACCATGTCAATAAGAAAAAAATTAACTTCACATTCCTATATATGGAGTTAACTGAAATTCTTTCAATTGAATTATATTTTAGTTTTCCACTAAATTGACCAAATTATATGAAATTTATATACAAGGATGTTTGATATAAAAAAAATAGGGGTTTTCACTATAAGATGTATAGTATTCCTAAAGAATGTTCATGTGACTTTTAGGGTACTTGTATTAAATCATAGGGTCCCTTAAACATCCAATTCAGTTTCCCTATCATACATCATTTTATTATATTGAATGATCTTATTACCCATATAAATATAATGTAATAATCACTATTTCCTACTAAAAATTATTTTCTAATGTAAACTCTTTATTTGATTCCACGTTATTATGTACCAATTTTATTAACACATGTCATGGGTCTGCTGTTAAGACAAGAGTTTCCAAAGAATCTAAAAAATAATTGGGAATGGGTTTTGACTGGTACCAAAGGTTTCTAATATGATAAAATTAGTGGTGTTACCCTCTTTTAATCTAATTAAAGTAATTAAATCAACCAATAACCACACAAAAAAACATATAATACAGACTAAAACACAACAATAACATAAATATACATGAAATTTCATATAACCAAAATAACTCTAAATTTAATAAAAAATTTAATAGATCTTAATAAATAACGACTCATAAAATTTCTACCAATATCCCATGTCATAAGCTAGTAATTTCCACCCCATTCACCAACACCACTCTACAAATTTATAAAAATTATATATATAATTAAGGGTTAGTATGTAATTATTCTTAGTACGTTACTCATTAAAAATTATCTTTTAAATGTGGAATAAGAATACCAAATCCTTACTATAATAATAGTTAAAAAGACTCATATTCTATCCCAGGTCATATAATACAATCTCAAAATAAGATACCTCACCAAATCAATAAAAAATATAATTATAATGTCTAAGAAAATATTGGATATGGGGTAACCCTCAACCACATCAGAAAAGATCTGATCACCCTCACATCTAAATGTAATACATACTTGAGACATAATACCTTCCCACACACACATACCAAATCCTCATAAAAAAATTTCATACCATAACAACATACCATATTCCTCATATTTCAATCATATACTATATCCATGAGAACCACATACCAGAACCACTATAGTATCTATGATCTAATGGAAGAATGGTAGAGGGGGATTACACAAGTATCCATTCCCATTACATTTTTTATGTTTAGGGATAACTCGATTGACTCACACCATTACGTATTTTTGAACTAGAAGGATGATTAGGTTCCCATCATTCTAGGGGACTGGTGTTATTTAATTTTCATAAAAGAATTGAGATTGACGTACGATTGAAATGTTTTGGAAGCTTACGGGATTGTTTTTTGTGTTGAACTAGTCATTAAAAGGTTTCAAAAAATGGAGAAAATCCTCAGTGGGGGTATTGAATTATGGTTGGTAGTAATTGAACCCCACTGAACATTTAGTGGTACCCCACTCGAGGACCATTATTATTGGAAGTGGGGGTGTCACATATCTCTTTCCAGTGGAATCCTAACGGCATGACACCATGAGATTGGTGGCTGCATAGAGAGATTGGTGAGAACCACTATACTTCCAGTGGAACCAAGGATATTTTATTAAGGGAGATTAAAAGGGATATCACCCTACCATTATCACAATGATCCTACTCGATGATATTCCTCTTGGAAAGGAGCATGAAAGGTGTGTGAACTCTCCCTACCTCTATTCATCCTCCTTTTACCTACATGATCTAGGGGGTTTGAGTTCATTCCCCCAAACCAAATTGAAGAATGTTTTCCTTTTTACACATCCACAATTCTTATTATTTTTTAACATATTATTTTGGTTTATTTGGTTATATATTTATTTGTGATTCAACCAAATCATGGTGTAACTACTTCTTAATGATGGGGGTTGAAGGTTTTGTGAGTATATGATTCATATGAAGATCATATTATCTATATTACGTATTATTCATCTTATGGTATGTTTTTTTATTAATTTTTAGGATACTTTGTGAAATTGGGTTAAATTAGACAATAATTCGATTTTAAAGATATGTACATTCTCATGGATTATGTTAGGAAGTGAATCAGGAGTGGATTTCACCTTGTGGCTCATGGTTGTTGGATCATTATGCGACCTGGCGAATTTTACCATCCCTACAACAATTGTGTAAACTATTATTAAATAATCAAGTAATTAATTTTCCTATATTTATAGTTGAGGTAAGTTCTCATTGTAATGTAAGAGGTTTATATGAGAATGGATAATTAGTTTGGTTTTATAATCAACATATATGAAATTTATTCATAGTATTTTTATCACATTTATTGTTTTATATTTTTTCTTGGTTATTTTCTGTAGTAAGTTAAGTAACACATCATTACTCCCTAAATAGGATATGATCATATTAGGTTAATAATGAAAAGGGATAATATAACTTATTAAATAGTTCTTTGTTGACAACTTGGTCTAATAATATTTAATTGACCATTAATATTTTTACATGGTGGCATGAGTTGGTTTGTTAAGTAAATTTCTTTCTAATTCTAAATATCATTAATAATGTGATTTTTGTTAAATGTGTCTTCTTATTGGAAAAAATATAACCTTTTTAAAATTTAGGTTGAAAATTAATTTTTTTTTCTTTTTATGAGTTTACATTTGAATTAAAATTCAAAAGATAATGTTTTTCACATTTTTAAAAAGGGTTTAAAAAATTAAATAATGATTAAAAAGGTAATTATAAATGGGGTTTCAAATTAAAGAATAGGTTTCCAACTTGGATTACAATTTTAAACATTTTTTTGGAATTATATTTTGTGGGTTTTTACAAAGTACTTAGAATGGGTGAAGCCATCATATTATTTCCATTTCTAAATTATTTTTCAACATTTATGTGACGTGTATTTTAATGTAATTTCATAAGTGATTTTCATGAATCATGTTTTACATTCTTTACCATAAAAAGGATTGAACCTTTCATTAATGGTTTTATGCTTGTGTGAGAAATTTGATCATGGTTTCCTTATATTTTTTCTCTTATTTAATGATAGTATAAGAATCAACGGAGAAAATATCCCTTTAGGTTATGGGTTAGTTACATTGGGTTGATATATTATGTAATTTTTCATTAGAAATATGTTCATAGGAACCTTATGAGACCTTTGGGATAGGTGCGAGACAACAATATTGATAGTCTGATTTGTGAGACCATTTATAATTCACCCTCAATAGGGTTTTGATATTATTAATTACTTGTTTTCCTCCTCTGTTACATACAATAGTGTCTCTCTGTTTGACCTCTACAATGATGTGGGATATAGATGTAAATATGTTTCGATTGAAATTTATGGAAATATTCATCAAAAAGTGTTCCAGTATTGGTAAAATATGTGTAACAAATCATGATATGGGATTAGTAGATGACTGGTTTCCTCTTGGTTAATATTAATATAATGATTTTTACATTATCATTATTATTTTTGGATTCTTCCATTGCGATATAGAGAAACTAGTCATATAGACTTTGAGGTAGAGTTGATTTAGTTAAAGGCCTCAAACATAGAGGGGGTGTCTAGGTTAACCTTATAGATTATTATATGACCCAAATTGGGAGGAAATATATTTGAAAGCCTTTGAATTGTGATTGCTTTAGATCATTATAAGTTATATTCTAGGTTATCTTGGAAATTGATTGACATTACTTAATGATGATTAAGAATCACCATATATTTTATCATCCTTAAAGTTTTATGGATATACGCCGATGCTTGTAAATACAATAATATATATTTGTTAAGTACATTTAATGTAATTACCAAAAACTAATGGGAGATTTTAAAGTTATCCTTAACGATTCCCATATAGGGTAAGACCATGGACATTGAATAAAAATTCATGATAATTATATTGAGATAAGATCTAAGAGATTAGTGTTAATCCCTAGGGTTTTTTCATCCTATAGTAAGAGATAGTCATTGGGATTACTTGAGATATACATAATTGGGTAATATGTTTTCTTTGGGAATTATATAATATTTCTACTATGAGGACCAATGAAATAAGTTAGAGAAAAGCATGCGTGTTAGGATTTATATTTCAGAAATATTGGCCCAATTGTTTTTATTTTCCCTTGTTTTATCATAGAATATATAATATATAATTATTTGATTCTTTAAGACATCTTTTACTACACTTTTTAGTTTTTTTTGTTGTTTAATATCTATCATTTATGTTTGGTCCCTCTTTGATTCGCTGTTATTTTTATTCGGTAATAAAATGTTTATTGCTTATAATATTTTAGGTATTTGTTATTGATGTGATATAAAAATAATGATTGGATAGGTATGAATATTATATGATGTGGTTCAAGGATATAGTGAGACCCATGGTTATTATGATCATTTATATGAATTCAATAGTGTATTATGCATCATAGAGACATGAATAAATATGACTAATTGATTATGGAAAAGTGTGTTTTATCATTATTAGGATAGTACTAGTTCATTCATAATAATTTGAGTATATTCTCTCAATTATGAGAATGAAATTTTATGATCCTACATGTGTTTTGTTTCCAAGTGAATTGTGTTGTACTCTTCACACACATAAACACCTATCCACTTGATCGTAGGTACTTTGTTTTCCATATTGAGTGGGGGAATCTAATGGACAATTGTAATTACCCCCTTCCCACCAACCCAAAATGGGTATTGATATTTGTGGTTGTACCTTCATGTTTTTTTAAGTGATTTGAGTTTTACTCTTCACACACATGCACATCATCCACTTGATCACTAGTACATAGTGTTCTAAGGTCAGTAGAAGAATCCAATGGTCTATTGGTATAACCCCCTTCCCACTCACCTGAAATTTTTCTTGATGTATGAGTTTAGATCATCATGTTTTATTTAAATAATATTCCCCATCTCTTAGATTGATGCAAGGATCATGATAAGTGGTTTATATATGGAAAATGATTTAGAAAGATCTTATCATGTTAGTTCGGCTAGAGGCCAAGATATTCATTTCCAGAATTGTATTATATATAATTATATTTTCTATAATTCCACATGTTTCATTTTTTATATAGTATTATATTTATTCATATATTATGATTTTCTTTGTTATTGATTAATTCCATATGGAAAATTTTGTTTGGAATTTTTGACAATTAGATACCTTCATGTATCTTTTTTTCTTTAGATATATTTTTTGAGTATGTTTGTTATATTGATGGGAATTATTGAATGTTTGATTGTTTTTTCCACGAACGTAGTTCATTAAATTGATATCCATGTATCCCTATGATTGTTTCAAACCCTCTTCTATTTTTGGATGATTTATTCATATAGATTATTGTCTGAACCCAACAAGGCTCAAGCCACGACAATCCCAAGCCATTGTCCATATTCTATGGGTGATTAAAAGCGCTAAAGGCATTACTATTATTGGAGGAATTTCCTAATGTACCTATATGGACACACTCCACAATACCTTTGTTGAATTTTATAAGAAATAATAATAAATGACGCAACATGTAGATAATGAACCATGCATGTAAAACATCTAGGGAATAACAATGTATAACAGTGTAAACTAAAATGTAATGGGGAAGAATACATGCCCAACTATAAATATGTCCCTGCATGATATGAATAGAAATGTAATTTTATTAGAGAGACCATCTATATATCTAAATTCTATGACCCCCATACATATCCAAATTCACTAGGTATCCATATACTCTTCGATAATCATTGTCAAACTATCCATCATCTACATAAGACATGACAAGTGCAAGAAAATACCATGTTGTGGTGAGTATAAACATACCCAGTAGGATGACCCAAAAGCTAAAGGTGGAGCAATAAGAGACACAATATGAATAATAATCTCAACCCAAGATAAAGAGTTACAAAATTCAATTGCATGGATATATACACACACACAAAAAACACACACACATATATTTATATGTATGTATGTATGTATTATAAAAAAAATCCAAACTAGAGAGATATTGGATTTCTATCTCACGTCTTAGCCAAGTAAATAGTTTCACCTGTTTCAAGGACCGTCAACGATGCACAACATCTACCATTTATATACACATGATTAACCATGTAGAAGGCACAAATGTCACCACTATGACACATATTTGAGGGGGATCTCTATGTAGTGGACCCACTCCCTAGTGCATTAGGGAGGTTCACCTCAATATAATAATTACCTAAACTCTGTTCGATAGGGGTGTGCAACTCAATATATGGAATACATACACCCTATCTAATAAGGGGGTCTAATACGATAGATAGAGGACTCAATACCCAGCTACATTGGGGTTCCACATAGTATAAGGAGGACCCACACCCTATATAATAGGGGGTACCACTCAGTTGACAGAAAACATGTGCCTTATCCTTCAGGGGGCGACACTAAGTGTATGGAGGACCTACTCCCTATCTAATAGGGGTTATAACTCAATTTATAGAGTAAAAGTTCCCTAATTCCATATGGGCGTACCATTTACTAGATAGAGTACTCACTCCCAAATTCCATAGGGGTTACCGCTCGGTTGATAGTTGAACCACACCCTAATTCCATAGGGGATACCATTTAGTAGATAGGAGACTCGTGCCCTAATTCCATAGTGGTTTAGAACACAATAGATATATGACCTTCCCCATATTTATATAAGGGGGAACCACTGAGTAAATATAGTACCTACACCCTATTCCATTAGGGGTACCCCTATAATGATCCAGCCCAATCACAACTATCGTCATGCACCGCCTAAAGAGGCATCATAATCAGAACACATCACATTATTTTTTAAAATACACTATAAAGGAAACCATATCCTTAAATATGAACAAACACTTAGGATAGGATACATGCATGGAAAATTCTAATTCCAAATGAATGAGTTACAATATTCATAAGTTTCCACAAAAAGGAAGTAGGGGTACAAAGTGTGTAAGGGGACCCGCAAGGTTTTTGGTCCCACTCTGCTACAGAGTTGTGTCCCAATTGGTAAATGGATTACAAATAATGTAGGTTTACATGAAATTTTATGGTACATCATGGTGTGACTCATACACATGGGGTCATTCCCATGCTACATGACATGTCTATGAAACCTTGCCCATGCATGTGTACTTCGGTATATGACGCCCCCCCCCAACACACAAGGTCATATCTATGTGATCTTCTACATGGAGTGTATACCCATGGTGGGTCACATGACATGTTACCCATTCACATGGTCTATGATCCTTATCTTTTTTCAAAACCCTAGTACCGCAACCATCAATGTACTACATAGTGTGTGTTCATCCCAATACATGTTTTGTATTTGGGGTTTCCACAGATATTATAGTTCTACTTGGGAATTATAGATCCACCCTCAACCCATACATTATCTACTACATGACAAACAAAATTTAATGGGAAGCATTTTTTCATCATTTTTTGCCATCCATTTATCTAAAAAAAGAATTTTCACCTATACCCATATGGAGCCGTACACGCTGACATAGGACACGGTGCCTCCCTTCACCTCACTAGGGTTCGGATCCAATGTTGAATCTCCATAACCCCGCAATCTATCTAAATCCATCCTTCATTAATAAAACCATTCAATTTAATAATATATTATGTGAATTAGGTGTTACAATCATGCTCGATCCTACCTAGCAATGTTGAATCAAGACCCTATAGTCCAGCGATTACAAACATGATGTATGGAGGGAGAAAACCACAAGAAATAGAATTGAAATGATCATTGGACATGAGTTCATTTCCAATGTATATATATTTTTATTATTAGGGTGAAAAATAAATCACACTATATATAGATTTAATAATAAATTTAAATTTGGTTCATAGACAGGTGAAAATACTTGTAATTGATGCAGATCAAGGAAAAATAATTGATAATTCTTAAAAGGCTTAATAAAATTTTGACTAATCCAAAAATTATAATTCCCATCTCATATTTTTATCTTTAATTAATGAATAATGTTCTCTCCAATAAATGATATAATTCTTCACATTTGTTGAGCCTTGATTCACATAGATCTGGAGGCTCTTAGTCATCAAAAAATGATTCACCAATGGAGTGTAGAAGAATTATCCTCTCAAAAGGTTCCAAGGATAACCGAATAACCCTATAAATACATGATGACAGTAAATTTATATAGGGGACTTGGTCTAGGACATTAAATAAAATAAATAAAATAATATATATATATTACTTAAATGCACCTGCCAATAGCCAGTGTAACCGAATGCCCTGTGATGACTTATTTAGTTGAGGAATAGGATAAAAATCACATTATAGACTCATACATGGTATCCTATTATTGATATAAGACCCTTATGAAGACTTATCCATCTTTATTTATGTAACAATGCCTTCATGATATAAAATATACTTAATATTTTTTTTAAATTAATTTCAGGCCGACTCTGCCACAGAATCGCATGATGTCTCAACGCCTGTCTATGAAAATATTTATAGATATATTAAAAAGGCTTAATATTCAAAAAATATTCCTAAATTAATCCATATTTCATGTTTTTAATCCTTGAAAATAAAATAATTTGTAAAAATATCCAGATACTAAGCCCGTATCTGGTCTCATATTCTTAAGAGATCTCTCGGATGCTCCCTGCTTCCACAACACATGAACTAAGGGAATGGTATAACCACTGGGTGCTCCAAAAAAAGTTTATCAATCATTTATGTCCAAAATTTCCCAGTAAATAATTTATATAGGGTCATGCAAGTATCTCCTCAACTATGACACATGGACGATGTCATGCACCAACTCCAACAGTGAGGATATGGTGAGGTAGTAAAAAATCTCTCCACCCCTCAATAATATCTCAAAATTCCTAATTATCCTTAGGAATATCTTTCCTCCCTTGATGAATCTATGAAATACTTATCTTAGAGAGGATCTTTGGAGAATATGGTCCCCCTTATCGAACTCCAAGGTCCTACAACATTGATCTTCATAATAATTTTTTTCCAATTTTGGGTTGTCCTCATCTACTCATAGATTAATTGGACCTTCTTTATAATCTCTTCCACAATATTTTCCCTAACAAGAGATTATGTGCCAATCATAGTCCAACACAAGTAATATGTATAGGTTGTCCTATACAGTGCCTAAAATGGTTCCATGTTGATTGAAGGTTGTTATATACTATTGTATGAAGACTCTACCAATGGAAATTGATCCACAAATATATGGCCTAAGTCTGACACACAATCCTTCATAATGTCCTCCAACAACTAGATAATGAACTTGGTCAAGCCATATGTCTGGGAGTTAATACATTTTCACATTCTCTTATAGGCCCCAAATGCCTCCAGTAGGTGTCTCTGAAGTTGTGACATTAACCACTCATCACCTTGAGAGAGAGTAGTTGAGGTCCCTTCATGATGATGAATGATATCTCGTTTGTACAACTACCCCAAAACACTCCACTGAAGATTTCTCCCTAGTAGAAAGCATGTGTGTTGACTTCATGAGTCAGTCGACTTCATGAGTCAGTCAACTGTCACCCATATGGTGTCATTTAATTTTGGTGTCTATGGAATACCTATAACAAAGTCCATAAATACTCCATCCCATTCCCACCCAAGGGTCTCAATAGGCTGCAAGAAACCTTCTAGAATCTGGTGCTCATCCTTCACCTGCCGAGAGGTGAGGCACCAAATGATGAAATCATCCACACATTCTCTTCAGTCATCTAACCAAAACCTGTGATAAAGGTGTGTGTACATATTCCCCAAAACATGATTTAGAGTAAAGAGAGATGTGTGTAACTCTCTCATAACCTTCTCCCACATTGTGGTTGGGACCACCATCCATCCATGGAAAAGGATGATGTGATTCCATCCATTAAAAGACCATCTGGTGAATATCGTGGGGATATCTATTCAGGTAAGACCCCACAGTTGGTGTCTCCCAACTAGAAATATGTCAAATGTTGGAGAAGTTGAGGAGGTAACACCATTGAATAAGGAAAAGATACGTTCTCATTCTCAACCAGGGTCAACTGTAATGAAACTAACAACTTTGACGCCTCCATCACCAAATGTGTTCGGGACATCCTAGTAAGGTAATATTCCCCCATGTTTCCCTTACCATGATTATAGACTATCTCAAATCCATAGTATTATAAGAACTGCAACAAGAACCACTATATTAGGTTAAAATATCTTTGTGTGAAGACATACCTGGGAATCTAATGGTCTGAGTAAACAATAAAGTTATCTCCTAGAATATATGGGCTCCACATCCTCAGAGAGAAGACTAACACTACTCACTCCAGGTCATGACCTGCATAAATATTCTCATGGAGTCTCAAATTCCTTGAACCATATGTGATAAAAATCAATCTATACATCAATATGCATCTGATCCCATCTCTTGAATTTTCTCTAAACTCTATGTAATCTTGGCCCTCATCCAATAGTCTTAAAACATGATCACTCATTAGCCTCATCCTAAACTCCTATGGGAACTACTCAGTCAAAGTAAAAATCTTCCCTTTCCAATTCAGGGTGGTCAAAGGGGAATCAATCCTTGAGAGGAATTGAAGAACCTATTATATTACGTCCCCAAGACAAGAAATCTTCAAACCTCTAACATGCTCTTTGGTGGATCCCAAGAAATAATTTCATTGATATTCACCAGGTCTATATATAATCCATGTAAAAAAATGAAATATCCCCAAAAAGTGAACATGGATCAATAATTGTAACTTTGATAGATTACCACAATGCTTGTTCTCCTGGATAAAATCATGGACCATCCTTAGTTCTCATTATGATGCTCCTCAGATTTAGTTTATGTGAGTATATATTCAATTAATACAATTAAAAATAGGTCCATATATGGATGGAAGATATATTTCATCAAATACATAAAAAGAGGGGGAGAATTATTTAGACTTAAGAGAATAACCATGAACTCCTAGTGTTTTTAGAGTCATAGGAAATGCATATTTGAAATATCAGCCTCACAAACTCTAATCCAATGGTAGCCAGACCTATGCTTGATCTTTTCGAACCATCTATCACCTCAAAACAGATGAAAGAGTTCATCAATCCTCTATAATGTGTACTTGTTCATTATCATTTCCTAATTCATGTGAAAATAATCCACCAATATTTATGATCTACCATCCACATTTATCATGAATAACACTAGATCTACATAGGGGGACATATTGGGTCTTATATAGCCCTTCTTTCTATGTTCCTTCAATTGTAACCACATATAAAAAATCTCATTAGGGCCCATCCTATATGCCGTAGAAGATATTAGAGCAGTCATGATCTTCAATTCATGGAATTACTCTATCTATCACCTCATTGGTAGTCGTAGGAAATCCTTAGGTAATACGTACATAAAACTCTCAATGACCAAAGTAATCGAGATTACTAATGATCTTGTTTCAGTAAGGGATATATTCACCATGTGATGCATGATCGGATATAGCATCAGTATCACAAAAATCACTCATCCCACCATGTGATCTCTCCCACACATAAATTAGAATCTCATATTATCATAGTGAAGGAATATTACTTATCTATGTTGATTGAAAATATGTGATTGGAAAATAGACAACTAATCCATAGGTAAAATGACATCATTGTTTTCCATCGTGATGACCAGAATGTACATGAGAACCTCTCTCCATCAAGTGATATCTCAAACTTATGTTGGATAAAATATATAAATGAACCATTCTCCATAGAAACTGTGAGATAATATTACTGGGCTACAACCTAAAATTAGATCCCCAATACCTTCACTATAATTAATGATCTGTATTAATGAATCACACTCTTGTATACTAATACAGAAGAAATCGTAGAATAGACACATGTCATAACAATAATAATCTCATGTTCCTCTAGGTCATATGCATTCATATCTTGTAGCTTTTCTTGGCCCCATTCGCTGCCTCCCTAAGCTTGATGTGGGCCTCCTAGTAGAGGTTGTGTAAGGATGTCATAATTCCATCCACCACCCACATATCATTATCAGAGAGAACCCCCTTATTCTATAATAGTTACATTTCCTTGGGGGGCACCCATCCCTTACCTATGAGATCATTGATCATGGTGTTGCATCTACCATGGAATCCCATATATTATCATCCTTCCCTCATTATCATGTTGGGTCAGAAAAACATGCACCAGGTGGTTTCGCTAATCACATTCATCACACCTCCCCTATCAATGATTTTGCAAAACTCTGTATAGTCCCTGTTACATGTGACCGTGTGTTTGAGTTTGGTCATGGGGAGGTCTCCTTTTTTAACATCCTAACGATTACTTCCTACTAGATGCTATAGATGACTCGATCCTATAACACACTCTGCTTTCTCCAACTGCATATCCTCCTTCTAATATTATTCTCTCCATGACTTTTCCCACTCTAATACCTCATTATATCCTGGGATGCACAAGGGTACTCTATTGGAACTAATATCTCTGTAGACAAACTAAAAAACATCCACATATAGAGTATTAATCTCAAATAATAATGAGTGAGTACCATGTAAGGTATATGAACCTCACATTAAACATATCCACTATTATCCCTCCATGTCAAAGCTCTAGAATCTGCTGAATCTGAATAGAGAAAAATAATGAGGGTTATTAATACTCCCTAAAACTATGATCAAAGTCGGACCATGAGATTGTCAACTCATAATGCTTCGGAGAAAATAGACACCACTAGTGCCCCACTACTCCATAGAATTCTTCGTCCACCAGTGAAACCACCTGATCAATCAGTGTATGGGTAATTATGAAGACATGGATCACATAATTTATAAAATCGTCTATTTTTTGGGGATCTAGCTCCCCGTGGAACATCATCAACCTCTAGAACTGGAACTCATAGAGTGAACTAAGCCTTTATTCATCCTTAACCTACTGTTATGGTATGATCTCAATATCCAATGGTCGGGGTTATTCTACCTATCCACGTGGAGGAATAATCCCATGTGATGGCCCCTAAAATGGGGCCTCATCACTGATCCAATAATCATACCAATTCAGAATTTTTATCCTAGATGGATTTCATTATAGAGGCAACCAAAAAAATTAATCAATACATACCACAGTAAGATGAGAATACATATATTGGGATATGAATCAATAAAGATAGTCGATGACTCAATCTTGTATGATGCATTTACCATTGATCCCTACAAGAAATGTCTCAGTTTTCCATGTTGACCATTGTGATGTTAGAGTCTAGATATGCTAGCCACTGAACCAACACTGGATTCCCTAGCCTAAAATATGCACTCAAAACACTTTAACACCATTATGTTAAATCCCAACCAAATCCTTCTAAGAGGTTGAAAACAAAATCCATCCCATGGAATGAACTTATCTGATACCAATATTTCCCAAAACTATCCCAATGGGGATCAATCCGTGACTACTGCAATCCCAACACCAGAGGCCAAGGGATTGAGAAAATCACTCAAAGGAATGACTAATTTTAGAGGACATTTCCAACTATACCTATATGCACACACCCAAAAATATCCAAGAAGAAGTGTAGAGGAAATAATAATAAAATATGAAACATCTAGAGAATAATCCATTCAAATATAAGCTATATAGAATATCATAGTATGAATGTGTAGTGTAAAAAGTAAGGACACCAAATACATGCCCAACCAGAAAGAGGTCCCTACTAGAAAAGACTTGAATGGTAATGTTCTAAGAGATACCAACTATAGATATCCACGATCTGACCACAATATGTAGTAAAA
This sequence comes from Viscum album, assembly GCA_963277665.1. Classification (NCBI taxonomy): domain Eukaryota; kingdom Viridiplantae; phylum Streptophyta; class Magnoliopsida; order Santalales; family Viscaceae; genus Viscum; species Viscum album. The sequence goes on from OY728127.1 coordinate 282,128,904, forward strand.
TTCACTATGTATCCATATACTCCTCATTAATTTCCTCCTACATATCCATCATTTTCAAAGGACTGGAAACATGAGGGAAAATAACATGTATTGGTGAGTATGTACATTCCCAGTAGGACTCCATAAAAGCTAAATGGGTGGGGGAGTAAGAGACATGAAACGAATAGGTATCCAAAACCAATAAAGAGACTCACAATTTCTAATAATATATATATATATATTCTCAATAAAATAATCCCAAATGAGAGAGAAATGCGATCTCAATTTAATGACCCATCCTAGAAAATAGTTCCAATAATTTCCATGTCCATTAATGATTCCTATTATCTCATGTGTCTGTCCATAAGAGTAACCAAGTGGGGGGACCACACATCACCACTATTCCACATTGTTCAGGGGGGAATTATCCAATAAGAGGACCCACACTCTAGTGTGTTATGGGAATTCCACTAAGTGTAAGGAGGATCAGACCCTTTATGATAGTGGTTCCACTTAGTGTATGGAATAAAAACACCCAATATGATAGGGGTACAAATCAATGATGTATAAAACATTTCTTATTTTTCAAGAGCACCACATGGTGTAAGGAAGACCTAATCACTATCTGATATTGGGTACAACATGGTAGATAAAGGACTTGTGTTGGATCCATCAAGTGGTTACATTTAGTGTATAGAGGTCCCACACCATATCTAAGAGTGGGTACACATTGGTAGATTGATTTAATTTTCACTAATTCCACCAGGGGTACCACTCTATAGATAGAGGACCCACACCCTAATTCCATGGGTTTTCCACTCAATATATAGGGGACTCAGTGACAAATGGTATAATGTGTCCCACTCATTAGATTGAGGACCGAGACCCAAATTCTATAGGGGAAACCACTCATGAGATCGTGGAACCAATCCTTAATTCTACAGGGGTTACCACTCAGTAGATAGAGGAACCACTCCCTAGTTTGTGAAAGGGTTCCACTCTAAGTATCCTACCCAATCACAACCATCATCAGGCACTTCCTAAAGAATTTTCACACTCATAACACCATGAATTGTAACTAAAAACTATGAATAACACCATTATGTTATATGTAAAAAAATCTGGATATGCTACTCAAAAATAAAAATATGACCCCAAATGAGGGAGATAAGAAATGTAGAAGTTTCCTCAAAAAATGATAATTGGGTACATGGCGTGTAAGGGGACACATACTGTGTGTGGTCTCAATACTATGTCATGATTTTTCTATACCGGTACACGTATTTAAACCCATCTAGCATTACATAGAGTTAAATGGGACTATAAGGAGTGCCTCAACCACCCAATGTATTTTCTCTGCTCCTGGCTGTATCTTTGTAACCTTGTGTGTCATTGTGTACTTCAGTAAATAGTGTTTCCTCTAACATAGGGAACTTCGTGTGTTATCTGCAAAATATTTTTTTTACCCAATGAGGGTCCCATGGTGTTTGACCTAATCACATGGCATGTTATCCAAAATTTTTTGTAAAACCCTAGCACTACAACCATTGGGGTACTACATGACATGTGTTCATACTAGTGTACCGAATGTAGATGGATTTTAAACATAAATTGAAGATCTCCTCTGAAATTCCATATCCATACCCACCCCCATCGATTCTCACCTCCAAGCTACCTAAAATCAAAGTTCAATCCTTCGATCATTATTTTTTTCCATCCATTTGGCTGGAAAATAGATTTATAGACCTTCAAACATGAAGTCATACACACCGCCAAAGACCATGGTGTATCCTATCACCTTACTGGTATTTTTCATCCATGGTTAAATCATATATATTCCATAATATACTAAATTCTATCCTCGATCCATCAAACATTCCATCACATGAATATCCTTCACTAATTTATTGGTCCCGCCCGACAATGTCGAATCATGACCTCATGGTCTAACGATGAAATACAAAAAGAACTATGGGAGAAAACACAACAAATAGTTTTGAAACTATAATTTTCCATCATAAATTGGCCAATGGATATAGTTTGGGATTCTCAAAGTGAGAAACATGGCACAATGGATATATATTGAATAAGCACTTTAAACATTGTAGTTGGGTGTATGAAAAGTTCTATAGTTGATGTGGACCAATGGAAAGGAATTGATCAAGCTCAAAAAGATTAATAAAATGGAGAATGATCCAAAAATGACGAGCCATATCACAATATTTGCTCATTCATTGATAAATAATAAACTCTATAATGATTGTGAAAATTTGTCACATTCTTTTCACATCAATTATCTTGGATTTAGAGGTTTGTTCTCATTTGAACTTGATTCACCAAAGGAGGGTGCATGAATTCACTTCTAAATGGTCCTAAGGATATGTGTATAATCATTGTGATCCAACATAATGTTGTATTTATAGAGGAGTCTATTTATATGCAATTTAATAAAATATATAACATTATTTATCAATTTTAATTAATCAGAGCTTCCAATATCCGTTTTATCTGAATTCCCTGCATCGACTTATTTTAGTTCATGCCTAGGGTAAACCGTGAAATCCAAACACAAATATAGTCTCATATTTTCAATATAAGACTCCTTTTATAATATATCCCAATTTATTTAATAATCCATCTAAATGTGGTATAAAATACTATTAATATTTTTACAAAATTTATTTTGGGCATTTTTGGCCTCAAAACCGCTTGCGCCTTAGCGACTAACTTCGAAAATATTATTAGATAGATGTATTAAAAGAGAAAAAGGATCTATATATATTGGTATCATGGTTTATTTTATATAACACTATAGTGTTTTTTCAGAAGCCTTTCTTGCTCCATTATAAATGATACGATGTCATGTTTTTGGACATGAACATGTTTTTTTGAGGTGGAAATAGAATATCAAGACTTGGGAAGTTGGATGTGTGCATACATGGATGAAATAGATTTGGTTGAAACTCATGTTACCGGAGGACATAAAATATTTGGGATTAATCACTCTTTTTTGAATAGGGAAATTAAAGAAGAATACCAATGTGAGATGGGTGAGAGGCCAGATTAGTTATATGGATTATTTAGGATCAACTTTTATTTTCCATGCATCCAAAAAGGTTCATGATTAGGTTATGATATACACACAATTGAGAAGTTTTTTACATATATCATCACTAGGATCCATTATTTATTATTATAATTGGCCTTAATTGTGTAATTTTTTTATAGATATAATGAGTTTTTTTGTAAATCCATGTATTTAAAAGAAAAATTCTACGATAGACTGAGGTTCATGTGAAATTGTATTAAAAATGTTCTACAATTTCAATGGATCATGGGGCTAGTGATTTTTAAAATATTATAGTATTTTATAGTTTTGATAAAAGTGAGAAAAATAATTTTGGAAATAGTTTTTAAAATGGTGTTTGAAAAGAGGAATGGTTTTGAGGAGATGATCAGATATACTAAGGACTTATAGAATTTTGTTTGGTTAAAGACTCAAAAATTCAAAGGGTATTTAGTTGGAGTAATTTTATCAAGGGTGATGAGATCCTTGATAGGTATCTCAAAGGATGGTTTCTTTTACCCTTCCTAAATCTAAATTTAGGTTTTTTTTGAATTATCAAGGGAAAGAATAGTTTGAGTGGTATCTGACATAATGGCCTAAACCATTACAATACATTAAGTTGTGGGAAAGCTTGTGTTTATGGAGTCTTGGGAAGTTGGTGTTACTCATTTCAGAACATTACATAAATTCCATTTTTTTCTTGTTTTCCAATGGTGTCTTCCTCCAATGGTGTCACCCTAGAGATGTCACCCTAGTATATTGACCTAGGAAGTGTCTCATCCTGGCCGTGTCACCATGGTGGTGTCACCCTGGTGGTGTAACGTTGGTGGTGTATAACCCTAGAGGTTTCACCCTAGTGATGTCTCTCCCTGGAAGTCCATCACTGGTGGTTACTCATCTAGTGGTGCCTCATCTAGTGGTTCCTCAACTTGCGGTGCCCCATGCCTGGAAGGAGGTCTCTATGGTAGTGAATCATTTGGTGGTTTCTCACCCCATGCTGTCTAACGGACGGTGGAGAGCGGTTCATCATGATAGTTCCTTTTCCACTAGTTCCTCATCCAATTTTTCCTCATCCAATAGTGCCTCGACTGGTGGTGCCTCGCTGGTGGCGACTCGTCTAGTGGTGTCTCATGAACAATGTTCCCAATTCTTCCAGTTTTTCCCTTTTTACGTCCTCTTTCTTATAATAAATGTTTAATTCCATAATTGAATGTCTTTGAGACTAATTCAATGTTTATAAATCCTATATTAAATTTACTATGATTCTAGGGCATTTATTGGGTCAAAACCACGTAGTCTTGTTCAGATATGCATTTAATGGAAAATTATAATTGAATCTAGTCACTTACTTAGATTAGATCATCCTCAAGATGAAATATATTTCCCCTTATTAATTCCTCCTTCCTTTCTCTTGCAACTATACATCCCCAAATCCTTCTTTCATTGAAGTTTTAATGGTTTTGGATCAAGATTCCTAAGACAATCAACAGTTTTTTGTTCACCCCAATTTTTGGCAGAACAAGGTAGTGCCAATCATTCTCTATCCATTTTGGATTTTCATCGTCTTTATGAATTGTACATATTGTGATATGGGTATATATATGTTTTCCATATTATGATAGTTGATCACAATTTAATAAATATAATCTAATTGGTATAATAATCCATATATATGGGCTAGGGAAAGTGACTCATGTTTTTATATTTTATTGTTCTTTTGTGAATATCGTGATTTGTATGGGATAACTACCTATTGAAAATCATTTCCATTGGGGGTACGTTTTCCATATAATGGATTATATATTTAATGATTTTTTGGTTATATTGGACACTTATATATAAAAATCAGTTAACGACATATAGTTGGCTATTATATGGGTTCCTAAGATAATTCAATTTCGATGATAACCCATGACATAACAAGTAGAATTCAATAAGGGAATCCTTTATGTCTGAAAATATGTTATTTATTGGTTGGTGTGGTGTGGTGGTTGTGGGAATAGTTGTTCATAGGGGGTGGATTTGTCGATATGGTAATCTGGGTGTTTTATGATGATTCATTAGGGTTGGGAAACTGCTTATGATTTAATATGGTGATAGATGTGGTTGTTAGTTATTGGTTAGTTTTTTTTTTGTATTGTGGTTTGGACAAGAATCCATGAAGAAGGACAATACTGATTTGTATGGGTGTTTCTCTATTAATATCATGAAAAAAACATCACCATATATCTAGAGGTTATGGTATGATGTGTCATTACTGTGATGTGTGTTAATTCACCCTGACTATTAATGTGCTTCATAGTTTCTCAGGTAGTGATGGAATGAATAAATATTTTTTTAATGATGTTTTTAATTTCTTGGTTTGTTTGGATAAAATAATAGATATGGATAAATGATTTTTTTGGGAATGTGAAATGGAGTTTGTGTCTTGATGTTTGGTGTTTTGAATTTAGAGGTAGTATCAATGGATATAGGTTTGTGAGTTGCTAATTTTTTTTGAGAACCCATATGTTGGGATTGAGTGTTTGGTATTACATACATATATACCTATATTTTAATTGTGATTTCTATTCGCACCCCTCCCTAGTTGGGAACTATGAAATAAAAACCCCCATAGTCATGAGGGAGGGTGTCTATCCCCACATCCGGTGATTAGTATATATGGCTGGGTACCTACCCTTTTCTTTCTCTCTCATCCATGAAATGTAGGTATGAAATAGGCTATGATATCTAGAGTTATATTATTGCTTTAGATGGTGGTTTTTATTGCCTAGGTGTTTTCAGGATATGTTGTTTGGGAGGCCCGGGTGTCTTTAGGTGATATATAATAGTCCAAGAGTTTGTAGGTGAGGTGTTTTTCCTTCCCATGTATCTTTTTAATGAGATGTGATTTTTTGCAGTGACCAGGTGTGTACATGCACGATGTGTTGTGAGGCCAAGGTGTGTGCAAATTGAATATGTTGTGTGGCCCAGGTGTCTGCGGGCATGATCTGATGTGGTATACAGAATGGATGGTAGAACCAAGACGTACAAACTATGGATAGAGTGTCATACGAGTGGGAAAGTGGTTCCAGTTACCCTATCATTTATTTACATTATATTATATTACATGGCTTGTGTTACTTGGTGATCATGCCTGGTGAGGTTTGATTTGGTTAAAATACATGTTTCGGTGTTGTTTAGTTGTTCTATTTTCTCAAGGGGGAATGAGTTTTCTTCTTTCACATGTGTACAAGAATTATTGTCCATCCTATTGAGTATAATTGTTTGATAACCATGCTTATATAAAACTATTTTCACGTTACTCTAAGGATTATGTGGGCCATAATGTGCATTACAAGCTTGGGGCTTGGGATGGTTGTTGTGTCACTGTTTTAGATTGCTCAAGGGTAGTTACGTTGGAGAATTTTTTATATTGTAACAGTTATATTTTATACATGGATGTTGGATGGTTTTTTTATTTCTCTTATATATATATATATATATTTGTGTGTGTGTGTGTGGGTGTGTGTGTCTTGTATTTTTTCGGTATGATTCATGTTATCTCCCGATCATGTTTCTTATAAAGGGTAATTCTACAAGAATTGTGAGATTCGTACACCCTTTGTGCTAGTCACCAACCCGAGGCCTATTGGAGGTGGGACCCAAGGTTCATTATCTTTATTTATTCATTTAGACCCTAATAGGGGTATCATTTGAGGGAGGGGTTATGAAATATTTTTCAATTTATAATCACAATTATTCCCTTACTGGGATTTTTAGATCACCCATTTTACTTTTGTCTTCTCCATGTTATCGTATGTAGTTTGATGAGATAAAAAAAATTTGAATTTCATTTTGGATGTTATAATAAGTAAATTTTTTCACATTGATGTATTATGAACCTAGTATTTAGAACACAATAGGCCTCTCGATCATTAGGTTTTGTTTATTATATAATTATGCAAAAACTATGTAACATAATGTGTGAGAGGGTTGGGTATCTATAACAAATGTCTACAAAAATAATCTATATAATTTCATCCCAAAATATAATAGGTTTTTCCTACAAAAAAGAATAAACCTATAAGTATTATTGTGTATGGAAAATGATGATATCCAAGGAGGAGGTATAAGTCTTAACAAAAAAATTCATGTTTAATTTGTATTCTACCCATATTAAAAATATTTTATCCAAATAAATATAATGAAATTGGTATATATTAAATAATAAAAAATTATACATTTTTATTGAACAACTATTTTTTACCTCCTTTCCATCCAATGGAATATAAAATTGATGCCTACGTGTACATGAAGAATATCACCACTATAGAGCGATGTATTTAGTATTTCATCATTTCCTCATATGGATAGTAATATAGAAGTATTTAATTAATATATATGATATTTATCATATATATTTTATTTAATGAAAAATTGTAACACCCCAACTTTCCATGGTATGCTTCTCTTTTAATAAAACAATAACTTGTGTTGTACTCCACTTCGAGTTCTAGCACACCAGGGCCAATCAAACTAGCCGTTTAAAAAGCTTTTATGAATAGTAATACAAACATTTTGAAATTTTATAAATTTATGTTTTCAAAATGGAATTCATTTTTGGATTCCGAAATCACAAAATTATATTATGGTGAATTGTTGGTATTTTTTTGATAACGTTCAATTTTTGGTAAATATTGAAAAACAAAATGTTATTGTTTAAAACCGCCTTTTTATTTAAATTATTATCTTAATTTAAATTTATTTTAATGTCACAATATATAAAAAATACATATATCAATCTAATGTAATTCGTTGGAGTCATTTTATAATAAGATTAGATATATAAAATTTTATTGAAATTTTTAACGTGTTTTACTGACCTTGTAGAAACATTTGTAAATCTACATAAAACATAATTTTACTGTTTTTTTGTATTTAATTTCAAAAAAAATAAGAGACACGAATTAAATTAGTATGTAAAATGTGGTTCAATAGGATGAAAATAATTATTGGTGAATAGTATCTTTTGAATTTTATTTACCACAGTTAAAAGTAAATATGTTAATTAAAGGTAAAATTAATGTTATAATTACGCCCAACACATGTCCTAATTGTATTGGATTTTTGTTTTTCGACAAAAATCAACCTTAGGACAGAAATAAGATCCTTCTTGATCCATTTGTATTAGATTAGGATATTTATTATATTTAATTTAAAGAATAGTTAAAAGTGTTAAATTCCAATTTTAATAACTAAACCATTTTTTATATAGGGTTATACATAAGATAAATTCAACTATAAATATTCATTATAAAGATAAAAATATTTAATATGTCATTGTATTATATTTCTAATTTTTTTCGATTAAGTAATTATATTTATTTATGACACAATAATGATGCAGTAATTACTATATTAATGAAAGATTAATATAATTGATTTATAAATAATAAAATAAATGTAAATTGAAAATTTAAATGCCATCCAAGAATTTTATTGTTTAATATGACATTTTAGGGTTGATTTAATTTCTTTATTTCGTGGTGATAATGTTTTTATGACTTTCAAAAAAAACCAAATACTAAATTGTGTCAAAATTTACCTAAATGTGTTTTTAAAACGAATACTATTTTATTAAATGATATAATACTCCTAAAAATCAAAGATTCGAACAAAGGACATAGATAAGTTTATACATGTCATTAATTAAACACTTGAGGTTCTCTTGGTATTATATAGTATTTTTCTTAATAAGGTAACATAAAAATACAAGAAGACATGGTAAATGTTAAACTATTTTACCAATAGTTAAATCTAAATGATAAGGACAATATGGTGACCTGAACATGTGTAAAACATATTGGTGGAGATTATTTCATCCCATAATCACCATAAATTGGAAATAAATCCATTTGGATCTATTAGAAACCGAAAATTATTTTATAATAAATTAATATTTCAAGCTATTCATAAAGTGACCCTCACCACTCTTGTAAAAGGGTTCTTCCCTTATCTCAAATTCACACCTAAAAATCCATTTCTCTCTACCATACCCTACTCAATTATCCTACCTACTACCCTAAATTCAACCTAGAGGCCTTAATTTGATCATAAATTCAACCTAAGTATCCATTTTGTTAAAATCTAAAGGAGGCGCCTGAAGAAGAGGTAATTATTTCATCACCTCTTTCAAAGTTATTTTCTTCTTCCACTTATTCTTTATTTGTTGTTTCTATAACAAAATAATACTTCTTGTACCTTCGACATGATTTGATGTTATTATATATATGTTACAACCATATTCATTATTATAGCCTTTATATGAATGACAATGTCACCATACGTGCGTAGGTACGACATACCGTCTCCACGTCATGGTGTAGTTTGTTATTAAACACTTAAATATATGAATAGGTATAAAAAATGAGAATATTTGAAGTAAATAATAAATATAACTTGTTAATTATTCTGTATATATAATATACCATCTAATTACACACAATTTCATCATTAATTGAATGATATTATTGCTCGTGCGTTTATACGGATTACCGTCTCTACAATGCGATGAGATTTCATTCCCAATCATAACCATTAAAGAATAATGTTCTTTTGATGATTAAAAAAAATTCTTACAAACATAACATCAATATGAATATGATTCAAATACATTATATCCATAACAAACATGAGTTAAATAATAAAACATATAATGGAAAACGATTCAGTTAACAATCAAAACAATGATACAACTAAAATATTATTGACAAAGAAATATTATATGATCATATATGACATAATATTTATGTATTTGTTTCTTGTATTATTTAATAAAAATTAATTAACCCTTTTAGATTATGTTAATATACACTCAACTAAGTAAAATTACAAGGTAAGGGTTTATTTTACAATCTCTTTATTATCAGATGTTTTTTATACATAAGTACCTACGGAGAATTATTTATCATCCACATCCATGTTTCCTAAAAATGTATTTGAAAACACTTTTAACATTTCCTATTCTATGGTATAATTTCATTTATACCCTTTTTTGAATTTTTATAATAAAAATCTAAAGGAATTGTTCTGTCGTTTTCCAAACAAGGTATTTTATGACTTTTATGAAAAATTATGGTAAGAGTGTTTTTTTAACTTTTATGGTTGGTGCAGATATTTTATACCATTATAAAACTATTGAATTTTCCCTTAAAAGATTATAAAAATATTTTCAAAATAAATGTTTTCATTTAATATTATGAAACTTTTAAATGATTTCAATTTTGAAGGAGATATTCCTCTCAAATAGTTTTAGGATTGATTATATCTATGCCAACATCATTTTTTGGATTTTACGCTTATTTAAGTTGATTTATTATGATAAAATCTTCTATATTTTATTGAAGGTTTTGTGATATGTTTCACTATAGATGTTCTATTTTTATACCATTCATGGTTTATGGATAAATTATTAACATTTCGTATGCTAGTCTTAGTATGAATTTTTATTTTATGTTTCAACATTTTCTTATGAGGAATGCATTAGAAGTAGTAAGTGATGGGTGGGGCCCACTATAGACCCTCTATACCTCAGTAGTTCTCATGAGAAAAAGAAGTGTCTTGGCATAAGGCCTTAACAAAAAATTTATTTTTAGTCCTGGAATGAGGCCTTGGCTATGTGGTCAAGATGTCCGGCATTATGCAGTCCATCATGACGAAATTATGTATTGATATTACATGTGATTATTCGACTAGTAGAATATCAATTTGAATATGTAAATGGAATTATTTGATTTATCATTTACATATTATGATGACGTTTATTTTCAAAATTCTTGTTATTTAATCTTATACATTGTCTTAAATGTTTATGCATATTTATGATAGTTTATGCTATATTGTAATCCTTATTAAGCATCTGATATCACCCCTTTCTTATGTTTTATTTTTCCTAGGTTTAAAATAAGTATATTAAGAATAACCTATAGGTATAGTATAAGGGATAAAGGTGTGTTTTAAAGAGACAAAATGTTTTTCTTTTCCTTTCATAATGTAATGTAAAACTTTTGTATGTATCAAGTATTTCCAAATCTACTAAACTGATCGGTATTTTGGGAAATAATCTCTTGTGATTATGCTAATGTTATGTAAAAATGCAGTGAACCTGCATAACTGGGGTAGGGGCATTGTAGTTTTTATCAGAGGAAGTTAAGTACAAACCTTGGAAACGTGATTTACAAAAACTCTGATTATATAACATTAACATAAGATATACATTTAGGAATTGTATAGAAGAACATCCAAAAATTTTGGTGATGTAGATATTATGTGGGTTTTCGTAGAAATAAGTCCTTTTTGGATATTAAAATTGGATGTGGTTCTGGAACATGTGTACCATGGAGGGAAAACTCAGACAAGGAGTTTCAGGCTTGACCTGGGGTACCCTAGTACACAAAAATGGGCATTACTGCGCACCAGGTTTGAAACTCCTGGGGGCTTTGATTATGATAAATCACATTTTCTTTACAACCTATTATGATGGATTTATGAGTAAATACGTCCCCAATGAAATTTTTTTTATGATTAAGGATTATATGAAAATAAAATACAATTTATGTTATGTATTTTATATGTTTGGAATTATTCATTGTGATTTGTAAACTAATCTAGTTTATGCTATTGTATAGAAATGGTGGCTTGTGGAAGGAATGGAAACTGTATCAATTCTTGTAATCAATTTAGGGATTCCCCTCCTACTCCAGATAATTATAGTGGAGCTCATGATGCAACTGGTGTTGAACAACTTATAACCATACTGGGACAACTCACTCGGGTTATGAATAATAACATTACTCGTATGGAGCACCCTGATCCACATCACGGAGGATAAATGTTAGAATGCTTCATGAGGAAGCAACCACAAAAATTAAATGGGACTTAAAATCTATTTTTCTCTGAGCAAAGGACATGATCCTTAAAGAAAATATTTTATACTTTAGGGAGTAGCGAAAGGGAAAAAGTTGTCATGACAGTTTATCATCTCACAAGAGATGCAGATCAATGGTGGTAATTAATTAAAATAACAATGGAGGAAAAAGCAGTATCCAATATAGAATATAGGGATTTTAATTATATTTTCATTTAAATATACTTTCCTCAAGAATATGTTTATGTGTTTCCATAGGATTTACCTGGACATCCTCCAGAATGAGAAATTGAATTTTCCATTGACTTATTTAGAGGTTCAAGACCCATATCGAAGACCCCATATAGATTTGCCACTATCGAATTAGTGTAACTAAATAAAAAACTATGGGAATTAAGTAATAAAGGATTTATTCCCCCTAGTGTTTCTCCATGTCGATCCCCTATTCTTTTTGTTAAGAAGAAAGATGGATCTATGAGGTTGTGCATTGACTATATGGTGATCAATGTTATAACAATAATGAAGTTGTATCCCCTACCTCACATTGATTATTTATTTGAACAAATTCATGGAGATCAATATTTTTAAAAGATTTACCATCAATCTGGATATCATCAGTTGTGCATGAAGAAGGATAAAATTCCAAAGATAGCATTTTGAACCCGATATGGGAATTATGAGTTTATTATAATACCTTTTAGACTAACTAATGCACCCTCTATTTTAATGGAACAAATGAATAGTGTTTTTATGGAATATATTTATGACATTGTGGTGGTATTTATTGATGATATCTTAGTTTACTCCAAAATCTATGAGGATCATGAAAATAACTTGCGCACTATTCTAAATAATCATAGAAGAAATGAATTATATGGGAAGTTCAACAAGTGGAAATTCTGGATTCTAGATATTTTTCTTCTAGGACATATTGTCTCTATGGATAGAACCTCTATTGACTCTTCAAATACAAGGTATATCCAATAATGGATAACACTAATGAGTATAGCTAAGATACGTAGTTTTTTTTGGTTTAGTAGGTTATTATTGGAATTTTGTCCATAATTTTTCCAGATTGGCTAACCCATTAACCCAGATCACACATAATGGGGATAAATTTGTTTAGACAAAAGAGTGTGAAGAATTGTTTGAGTAATTTAAGAGAATATTATTCAATGATTTTATCTTGACTCTACAATCAAGGAATTATGAGTTTGTTATTTATAGTGATGTTTCAATGAAAGGACATGGTTGTGTCTTTATGCATAATGATAGATTTATTGCCTCTATGTTATGGGAGCTAAAAATTCATGAAAAAACACCATCCTACTCATGATCACGAGTTAAAAACTGTAATATTTTCTATGAAGATATGGATAAATTATATCTATGGAAAAAAATGTGAGATAAATACTAATCAAAAGAGTTTTACATATATTTTCTCACAAAAAGACTTAACATGAGGCAAAGGAGTTGGCTCAAACTACTCTAGGATTATGATTTCATAATAAACTACCATACAGGGAAGGAAAATAAGGTGGAAGATGCTTTAAGTAGAAAGGATCGTGGATTTATGAACAAGATTATAGTTGAATGGGATCTTATGTTAATGGATCTAGTAAATACTGAAATGGGAATAACCATGGAAGGTGAAACATCAATACTTTTTTAATGGGTTGCCAAAAAATTGTTACTAGATAGGATAAAAAGTTCCGAGACTAAGGATGAGGAGGTTCAAAAGAAAATCAATGCTACGAATGATGGGATATTGATCGAAATCTTATATAAGGATGTAATTTTGAATTTTTTGTAAGAGGATTTGTGTTCCCGATATACCTGATCTAAAAGGGAATTGTTGGATGATGCTCATATCTCCAATTTATCAACACACCCTGGTATCACTAAGATGTGTAGAGTTTTAAAGTAACAGTTGTTGTGGGATAACATGAATATAGAGATTGTTGATTATGAGTCCAGATTTATGGTTTATCAACTGGTGAAGGCTGGAAGAAAACATCCTAGAAGAGTTATGAAACCTCTTCCCATGCTTGAGTAGAAATGGGATGATATTTTGATGGTCTTTTTCAAGGGGATATCAAAGACTCCTGGAACGATTGATGCAATATGGGTCATTATTGATCACCTTACCAAGTCAGCACATTTTATTACTATAAGAAAAGATTTACCGCCTCAACATTTAGACATACTATATAATTGTGATGTTGTAAGACTTCATGGTGTACCCCTATCGATTGTTTCTGATCATGATCCCCATTTTACATCAATATTCTGGAAAAATACTTACAAATCCTTGGATTCTAAGCTTTGTTTGAGCACTGCCTACCACCCTCAAACTGATGGACAATCAAAACAGACTATTCCAAACATAGAATGCAAGTTGATATCGTTCTCACTTGACTTTCAAGGTACGTGGGATCAATATTTACCTATGGTATTATTTTCCTATAATAATAGCTTCCATTAAAGTATTAATATGGCACTATATTAAGTGTTATATAGAATTAGATGTCGCACATGTAACACCCGAGACTTTTATGTTATATAAATCATCAAAGGAATATTTTTCTACACAACACTTGCTTGGCTTGCTTTGCACGCAATCGCGACCTTCCTCGATAGCTTGCGTCGTACGCAATACCGAGTTTCACTAAACAACAATATGCTATTAAAACTAGCCGTTATGAATAGTAATAACCACTTTTTGAAATTTTATAAATTTTATTTTTCAAAATGGACTTCATTTTTGGACTCAGAATATCGAAATTAGCCTAGGGTGAAATTTTGGTATTTTTCTGAAAACTTTCAATTTTTGATGAATAGTGAAACCACTAAGTGGTAGGTTAAAAACTGAATTTTGCATAAAACTTAATTTTACCGCTTCTGTGAATGGAATTTCAAAAATCCGAGAGACACGGTTAATATCAAGGACTAAAATGTGGTTCAATGAGATGAAAATAATTTTTTGGTGAATAGTAACTTTTTACTTTTTTTTACCGCGGTTAATAGTAAATAGGGTAACTAAGGGTAAATATGATATCAATATTACCCTAACACATGTCCTAATACTATTGGACAAGTGTAATTCGACCAAAAACAAACTTAGGAATAAAATATGACCATTTAGGCCCACTTGGATTAGATTAGGACATTTATTATTAATTTATTTAAAGAAGGGTTAAAATAGTTAAAATCAAAGTTTAATAAGTAAATCATTTTTAATATAGGTTTATACATAAGATAAATTCTATTGTAAATATTCATTAGAAAGCTAAAACGATTTCCTACATGATGGTATTTTATTTGTAATTTTTAGACATCAAATAATTTAATTTATTTATGACACAAAGATGATGCAGTAATTATCTTATTAATGAAATATTGACAAAATTGATAATATAAATACCAAAATAAATGTAATTTGAGACTTTTTATGAATTACACTAATTTTCTAGGTTACTATGATATATTAATGTTGATTTAATCAACTTGGTTCGAACATTTAATTCTGTTATGACTTTCCCAAAAATCATATATCAAATAGTGTCAAAATTGACACAAAATAGTTTTTAAATCAAATATTATATTATTAATTGTTATTGTATTCCTAAAAATCTAAGGTTCGGCCAAATGATTTAGATAAGGATATATATATTAATAATAAACAATTTTGGGTTCGTTTGGCATGTTATTGTAAGTGTATTAACCATATAGTGAAAGAAAACAAAAAGACATGATAAAAGTTAAATTATTTAACTTAGAGTTAAATCTAAATGATAAGGTTAAAATAATATCCTAAACTTGTCTAAATTCTATTGGTTGATAGGATTTCGACCCCTCCCCACCTTATCTTCGAAATAAGACCCTTTGGAACCATTATAAACCGATTTTGACTTTAATATAAAATAATATTTTGAGATATTCCTAAGGTGCCCCTCTCCTCCCTTATAAAAGGGCACCTCCTCCCCCTCCTCCTCACACCAAATTGAGCACTCAAGCTCGGCCAACCCCTGCCATTTTCCCCTCTCCACTTCCCTAGAATAGTCCTAGAGGTCCTGGTCTTCTCCAAAGACCACTCTTAGTTCCCTAAGTGGAGGATTCAAAGAGGCGTTCCAAAGAAGAGGTAATATCCATTACCGATCTTTTCAATTTCTTTCGTCTTCAACTTCTTCTTATTTAGTTGTTTCATGATAAAGTAATAACATCAGTATTACTTACATACTGATATGTTATTATAAATATGAAACATCCCTAATTCACCTTCTATCCATCCTACGGAAAAATGAAATCACCGCGCGTGCGTACGTACGGAATACCGTCTCCACGCCGTGGTGTAATCTATTTTCCACCATCACCTTACAAGGATGGGTATAATGGTGTAATGAGTAACTATATATGATTATTATTAAGTAATATTGATACTGAAATAATATATATATATACTCCAATACAATTCCACGATCATAGGAACGATATCATCACTCGTGCGTACGTACGGAATACCGTCTCCACGATGTGATGCGACTCGTTCTACATGATCTTCATTTCATAATGATTGTATAAATGAATTGATTGAATGAATATGGTATATAATACACTAATACCATTCTGGAAATGAATTATCTATAACCTAAAGATAAGAATAAGAATTTATTCGACAAAACACGCATAAGAACAAAAAGTTATAAAGACCCGAGTAACAAGTAACAATGAAATATTACTAACAAGAAGCTAATAATATGACCATATATGATCTCATATCAATATGTATGATTCTGGAATAAGTCAATAACATTATTTAAACCATTATACAGGAGCTTCGGACACGTACAAAGCAAATTGGACCTAAGGTAAGGGAAATATCACAATCTCATTTTTATCCGAGATTGTTTATTCGTAAATATTTACTGGGGTGTATTTTATCATCCACATCCATGTTCCCTCAATATGTAATATTGTTTCCATCCACTTGAAATAGTTTAAATCCAATTTTACCCTTAGGTGAGTTTTTAGTAAAGAATATGAAAGGAATCTTTTGTCGTTTTTCCATACGAGGTACTTTTTGACTTTTCCGACAAAAGTACGAAGAATGTTTTTTTTAACTTATACGGCATGAATGGATTTTTAAAACATTACTTCAAAGAAGCTTCCTTTACAAGTTTTCAAGTTTATTTTTAATCAACTTCTTTTATTTTAAAGTTGTATGACATGTTATGAAAGGAAAAATGTTTTTGAAGAAGAAAGGATATTTTCCTCAAGAATTCAATTCAAGTGTTTTATCAAAATTATTTTCAATCTAAGATAATAAAGGGTTCTGTTTCTATCCATATTTTTTACATTGGTTTGACTATGTTGTGATGGAATTATGTTTATGAATTCCTTTATCATATATGAATTGATTTATGATGTCATGATGTTTCAAGAATCCCATTTTTGTTATATGTGTTATGCGATGATGTATGTTTTATGATTATGTGGCACACATAAGAAAGGATTCATTATAAGATGGGTGGGACCTATATCTCCCTCCAATGCATTGGGTAATGATTTTATATCTCATGAGATAGACATGGCTGGAACGGAAGGTTATTTCGGTTCAGTGATACAGGACTGAAACGAGGAGTGAACTCGGTTCAGAAAGGGACTTTGTCCACTAAGATAGTCTTGGCAATGAGTCATGACTAACAAGAAATGATTTTCCATGATTATGTGTGCATGCCACAAAGATTCAAGTTTTATGTTATGATTATGGGGATCTCATTTTCACTTCTATGATTTATTTCATGTTAAGATATTATGATCTCTTTTGCAGGTTTTGATTTTCATAAAGATATGATATGATTTTTATTTCCTTTATTTGCCCTTGCTGAGCATTTGAGCTCACCCTTTTATGCTTTCTTTTCCCCAGGTCAGGAAGATGGATATTAAGTAGAATATGCTAAAAGGGACCCTAGATATGATGAAATAAATGGGAGACACTGTAGAAGATTTATGAACCGGTTGTTTATGTTTTCCCAGTTTCTAAAGACACTATACCTATACGGTCCTTTGTGGTTTTGTCATATGTTGTAATAAGAGTGCTTCAATTTTGAAGTATTAACAATGTATGTAAAGTGTGGGTCGTTACAGTTGGTATCAGAGGCAAAGGAGGTAGGAATGTATCCGATCCTTGGGAACTCTCACATGTGAGCGTTGGACGAAGCATGGCTCTCCGCCCAAGGGCTTCATGAGGAAATGGCTGCCACTGGGGATGGTGGTGTGTCCCGCCCAGGGGGTGTAGCCGCCCATGGAGTGCCCTGATAGGTATCAATTGTAGTCCACTGGAAGTAATTCTAGACCGTTATAGTTGGTATCAGAGGAAAGGTATAGTCAACCTTTGGAAACTAGGATGTGAAAGCCTTAGTAAGAACCCTAAGGATAAGTCTAAGCATAGAACACAATCTTAGTGTTTTAGAAATGGCCTTGAATAACCTAGGATAAGACCTTAAGCATGAAAATTTTACTCTTGAATTATGTGGTTTCCTATTATAATTAGTGTTGCTCACACTATTCTTCTTGGTTTTAGTCAATGGATGGAACCCGAAGGAACCGTGTTAATGCGGAATGCGATGGGCAATGCAATGATTGTCCCCCTGAGCAACCAAACGATATGGGAGCTGGAATGCAAAATCTTGTAGCCATGCTCACACAACTTTCTCAAGCTATGAATCATGCAGGATTTCCAAACGAACAAAGGAGGGAGCAACATTCTGTTGAATCCTTCATGAGGCAGCGTCCACCATCTTTCAGCGGGTCTACTGATCCATTAGTTGCTGAACAATGGATTAGTACTACTGAAAAGATATTTTCAGTTCTTCAATGTTCTGAGCATGATAAAGTCATCCTAGCAGTGTATCGTTTGGAAGGAGATGCGGATCAATGGTGGAATCTTGTTAAGAATACGAGGCAAAGGGATGAAATTGAGTCTATGGAATGGGACGAGTTCCAGAACTTATTTTTCAATAAGTACTTCCCTCGTATTCTCCGAACAAAGATGGAGAAAGAGTTCCTTGAACTGAAGCAAAGGGATGATGAATCTGTTAGTACCTATGAAGCAAATTTTACAAGACTTGCAAGGTACGCTTCTGGTATTATTATCCAACCTGAGAGTAAGATCGATCGATTCTTTAGTGGCCTAAAACCAAGTCTTCGAAGGGCGTTAGCCATAAGGGACTTCAATAGCTACGAAGAAATCGTTCGATGTGCTCTCAAAGTCGAGATGGAGATTGGAGTAACCCATCAGTCACATGGGTTTGATAAGAAGAGGAAGATGGAATTCAAAGAAAAATCTAAAGAGCACACGGAAAAGAAGATGAACTTTCCCTTATGCTCAAAGTGTGGAAAGAAACATGGAGGGAGTTGTCTTAAAGGGACAAGTAAATGTTTTAAATGTGGAAAGGAAGGTCATCGGGCATTTGAGTGCCGTGATAATGGGAAGAAGATGTCTAATGATGCAAACAAAGGAAGGGATACACAGAATGAACCTGCTACACTTCAATGTTTCAAGTGCAAGGAGATGGGGCATTATGCCAATCAATGCCCAAATCCAAGGGTTGATGATGATGGTCGACGTCAACAAACTCTTAAGGCTAAAGAAAAAGGAAAGTCACATGCAATTTCTATCAGCGATGTGGAGTACGATAACGATGTGGTGAAAGGTACACTTACCATCCACTCTAAAGTAGCAAATGTTTTATTTGATTCTGGATCCACCCACTCTTTTATTTCTGAAAAATTTTCTAAGGGTATCACCGTATTACCTCAACAATTAGATATTGAGTTAGCTGTGACAACACCTAATGGCACGTCAATCGCATCAGAAGTTTATAATTCTTCTCCAATCGAAGTTTGTGGGAAAGTGCTTCCTGCAAATCTTGTGATCCTTCCTTTAGTGGAATTTGATGTGATTCTTGGCATGGATTGGCTTTCTCTACATGGAGCTCATATCAATTGCCAAAGAAGGGAAGTCACATTTCATATTCCAGATCAACCTATGATCATCTATCAATGCAAGGATGAACATAACCTTCCAGTGGAAATTTCTTCCATCTTATGGGTATTGATTCCACTAAATGAAGGTTATTTATCTCAAATGGTTGGTGAGAAACTCACGATTAAGAATATGCCCATTGTATGGGAGTTTGATGATGTCTTTCCGGAGGAATTTCCGGGTCTTCCACCAAATCGTGAAGTTGAGTTTTCAATAGAACTCGTACCGGGTGCTTTGCCTATTTCAAAGACACCTTATAGAATGGCCCCAATTGAGTTGCAGGAATTGAAGAAGCAACTCCAAGAGAATCTTGATAAGGGATTCATACGCCCTAGTGCGTCACCTTGGGGAGCACCTGTTCTATTTGTTAAGAAGAAAGATGGATCAATGAGACTCTGCATTGATTATCGAGAACTTAACAAGATCACTATCAAGAACAAATATCCTCTCCCACGCATTGATGACTAATTTGACCAACTACGCGGAGCTCAATACTTTTCCAAGATTGATCTTCGTTCAGGGTATCATCAATTAAGGGTCAAAAGGGAGGATATACCAAAGACGGCTTTCCGTACAAGGTATGGACACTATGAATTTATAGTGATGCCATTTGGTCTTACTAATGCCCCTGCTATCTTCATGGATCTAATGAATAGAGTCTTTAGATACTATCTTGATCAATTTGTGGTAGTCTTTATAGACGATATTCTTGTCTATTCAAAGAGCAAGGAAGAGCATGAAGATCACTTGAGAATTATATTAAAGACCCTGAGAAAAGAGAAGCTTTATGCCAAATTTACCAAGTGTGAATTTTGGCTTCAAAAAGTTGCATTTTTGGGTCATATAATCTCAAAAGAGGGGATATCTGTGGATCCAGCAAAAACAGAGGTTATCGAAAGATGGTCAAGACCAACAACAGTAACTGAGATCCGAAGTTTTCTTGGTTTGGCTGGATATTATCGACGTTTTGTAAAAGATTTTTCACGGTTATCTAATCCAATCACCAAGTTGACTCGGAAAGGAGTTATGTTTGTCTGGACAGAGGAATGTGAAGAGAATTTCAAGGAGTTGAAAAGAAGGTTATCCAGTGCACCTGTGCTCACACTGCCTTGTAGTGGAGAAAGGTTTGTGATCTACAGTGATGCATCCAAGAAGGGATTGGGGTGTGTTCTTATGCAAAATGATATGGTGATAGATTATGCCTCACGACAGTTGAAAATCCATGAGCAAAATTACCCAACACATGATTTGGAGTTGGATGCGGTAATCTTTGCATTAAAGATTTGGAGGCATTACCTTTATGGTGAAAGGTGTGATATTTATACTGATCATAAAAGTTTAAAGTATATTTTCACACAAAAGGAGTTGAATATGCGCCAAAGAAGATGGTTGGAGCTGATTAAGGATTATGACTGCTCAATCCATTACCACCCTGGGAAAGCAAACAAGGTGACAGATGCATTAAGTCGACAAGACCATGCTAGTTTATCCATGATGAGGATCACAAAAGATCCAATATTTATGGATTTACAAAGGATGGATCTTGGAATTATAATGGAAGGGGAAAAATCTAATCTTTCTCAAATGAATGTTCAACCATCTATACATGTGAAGATTAAAGAGGCACAGAAAGAAGATGTCGAGTTACAAAAGAAGGTGAGAAATGTTCCTGAATTCAACCTTGATTGTGATGGGATAATAAAGCTCAGGAATCGGGTTTGTATTCCTCCCATCCCCGAATTAAAGAATGAGCTGCTGGATGAGGCTCATAGTTCATCATTCTCTATTCATCCTGGAAGCACGAAGATGTATAGGGACCTGAAAGAGTACTTCTGGTGGGATGGCATGAAAAGAGATGTTGCTGAGTATGTCTCTCGATGCTTGATTTGTCAACAAGTTAAAGCTGAGAGACAGAAGTCTAAGGGGATGTTACAACCATTACCCATACCCGAATGGAAATGGGAAAACATCACTATGGACTTTGTCACAGGACTTCCTAAAACATCCAAAGGCAATAATGCTATCTGGGTCATAGTTGATCGTCTTACAAAGTCTGCACACTTCATTCCTATTAGAGAGGATTTCTCTCTAGATCAGCTTGCCAGGATATATGTAAAGGAAGTGGTAAGATTGCATGGAGTACCACTTTCTATTATATCTGATCGAGATCCGAGATTGACCTCGAAGTTCTGGCGAAGTCTTCAGCATACTCTGGATACAGAGTTGAGTTTCAGCACTGCTTATCATCCCCAGACAGACGGTCAGTCTGAGAGAACAATTCAAACCCTAGAAGATATGTTGAGAGCTTGCTCTATGGATTTCAAAGGAGGTTGGGATCAACACCTACCATTGGTGGAATTTTCTTATAATAATAGCTTTCACTCCAGTATTTAGATGGCTCCTTATGAAGCTCTCTATGGAAAGAAATGCAGGACTCCAACTTGCTGGGATGAAGTTGGGGAAAGAAAGCTATTAGGACCTGATCTCGTTGATGAAATGGCAGAAAAAGTCAGATCTATTCAACAACACATAAGAGCAGCTCAGAGTCGACAGAAAAGTTATGCCGACAACCGAAGAAAAGACCTAGAGTTTGAAGTGGGCGATAAAGTGTTCTTACGAATATCTCCCTGGAAGAGGGTTATGAGATTTGGAAAGAAGGGGAAGTTGAGCCCTAGATATATCGGTCCTTTTGAAATACTGGATCGTGTTCGGAAGGTAGCTTACCGATTGGCGCTTCCACCGAATCTCTCTCAAGTTCACGATGTGTTCCATGTATCTCTCCTGAGAAAGTACATACCAGATCCTTCACATGTACTCAGCTCAGAAGTTGTACCACTGGAGCAAGATCTTTCTTATGAAGAAGAGCCGATAGAGATTCTGGATCGTAGCGAAAAAGTCCTACGAAACAAGACCACTCGCTTGGTGAAAGTTTTATGGAGAAACCACCAACTTGAAGAAGCTACATGGGAGCTTGAGGATATGATGAGGGAGAAGTATCCTCATTTGTTTGTTGCAAAGTGACGAATTTCGAGGGCGAAATTCTTTTTAAGGGGGGTAGAATGTAACACCCGAGACTTTTATGTTATATAAATCATCAAAGGAATCTTTTTCTACACAACACTTGCTTGGCTTGCTTTGCACGCAATCGCGACCTTCCTCGATAGCTTGCGTCGTACGCAATACCGAGTTTCACTAAACAACAATATGCTATTAAAACTAGCCGTTATGAATAGTAATAACCACTTTTTGAAATTTTATAAATTTTATTTTTCAAAATGGACTTCATTTTTGGACTCAGAATATCGAAATTAGCCTAGGGTGAAATTTTGGTATTTTTCTGAAAACTTTCAATTTTTGATGAATAGTGAAACCACTAAGTGGTAGGTTAAAAACTGAATTTTGCATAAAACTTAATTTTACCGCTTCTGTGAATGGAATTTCAAAAATCCGAGAGACACGGTTAATATCAAGGACTAAAATGTGGTTCAATGAGATGAAAATAATTTTTTGGTGAATAGTAACTTTTTACTTTTTTTTACCGCGGTTAATAGTAAATAGGGTAACTAAGGGTAAATATGATATCAATATTACCCTAACACATGTCCTAATACTATTGGACAAGTGTAATTCGACCAAAAACAAACTTAGGAATAAAATATGACCATTTAGGCCCACTTGGATTAGATTAGGACATTTATTATTAATTTATTTAAAGAAGGGTTAAAATAGTTAAAATCAATGTTTAATAAGTAAATCATTTTTAATATAGGTTTATACATAAGATAAATTCGATTGTAAATATTCATTAGAAAGCTAAAACTATTTCCTACATGATGGTATTTTATTTGTAATTTTTAGACATCAAATAATTTAATTTATTTATGACACAAAGATGATGCAGTAATTATCTTATTAATGAAATATTGACAAAATTGATAATATAAATACCAAAATAAATGTAATTTGAGACTTTTTATGAATTACACTAATTTTCTAGGTTACTATGATATATTAATGTTGATTTAATCAACTTGGTTCGAACATTTAATTCTGTTATGACTTTTCCAAAAATCATATATCAAATAGTGTCAAAATTGACACAAAATAGTTTTTAAATCAAATATTATATTATTAATTGTTATTGTATTCCTAAAAATCTAAGGTTCGGCCAAATGATTTAGATAAGGATATATATATTAATAATAAACAATTTTGGGTTCGTTTGGCATGTTATTGTAAGTGTATTAACCATATAGTGAAAGAAAACAAAAAGACATGATAAAAGTTAAATTATTTAACTTAGAGTTAAATCTAAATGATAAGGTTAAAATAATATCCTAAACTTGTCTAAATTCTATTGGTTGATAGGCTTTCGACCCCTCCCCACCTTATCTTCGAAATAAGACCCTTTGGAACCATTATAAACCGATTTTGACTTTAATATAAAATAATATTTTGAGATATTCCTAAGGTGCCCCTCTCCTCCCTTATAAAAGGGCACCTCCTCCCCCTCCTCCTCACACCAAATTGAGCACTCAAGCTCGGCCAACCCCTGACATTTTCCCCTCTCCACTTCCCTAGAATATTCCTAGAGGTCCTGGTCTTCTCCAAAGACCACTCTTAGTTCCCTAAGTGGAGGATTCAAAGCGGCGTTCCAAAGAAGAGGTAATATCCATTACCGATCTTTTCAATTTCTTTCGTCTTCAACTTCTTCTTATTTAGTTGTTTCATGATAAAGTAATAACATCAGTATTACTTACATACTGATATGTTATTATAAATATGAAACATCCCTAATTCACCTTCTATCCATCTTACGGAAAAATGAAATCACCGCGTGTGCGTACGTACGGAATACCGTCTCCACGCCGTGGTGTAATCTATTTTCCACCATCACCTTACAAGGATGGGTATAATGGTGTAATGAGTAACTATATATGATTATTATTAAGTAATATTGATACTGAAATAATATATATATATACTCCAATACAATTCCACGATCATAGGAACGATATCATCACTCGTGCGTACGTACGGAATACCGTCTCCACGATGTGATGCGACTCGTTCTACATGATCTTCATTTCATAATGATTGTATAAATGAATTGAATGAATGAATATGGTATATAATACACTAATACCATTCTGGAAATGAATTATCTATAACCTAAAGATAAGAATAAGAATTTATTCGACAAAACACGCATAAGAACAAAAAGTTATAAAGACCCGAGTAACAAGTAACAATGAAATATTACTAACAAGAAGCTAATAATATGACCATATATGATCTCATATCAATATGTATGATTCTGGAATAAGTCAATAACATTATTTAAACCATTATACAGGAGCTTCGGACACGTACAAAGCAAATTGGACCTAAGGTAAGGGAAATATCACAATCTCATTTTTATCCGAGATTGTTTATTCGTAAATATTTACTGGGGTGTATTTTATCATCCACATCCATGTTCCCTCAATATGTAATATTGTTTCCATCCACTTGAAATAGTTTAAATCCAATTTTACCCTTAGGTGAGTTTTTAGTAAAGAATATGAAAGGAATGTTTTGTCGTTTTTCCATACGAGGTACTTTTTGACTTTTCCGACAAAAGTACGAAGAATGTTTTTTTTTAACTTATACGGCATGAATGGATTTTTAAAACATTACTTCAAAGAACCTTCCTTTACAAGTTTTCAAGTTTATTTTTAATCAACTTCTTTTATTTTAAAGTTGTATGACATGTTATGAATGGAAAAATGTTTTTGAAGAAGAAAGGATATTTTCCTCAAGAATTCAATTCAAGTGTTTTATCAAAATTATTTTCCATCTAAGATAATAAAGGGTTCTGTTTCTATCCATATTTTTTACATTGGTTTGACTATGTTGTGATGGAATTATGTTTATGAATTCCTTTATCATATATGAATTGATTTATGATGTCATGATGTTTCAAGAATCCCATTTTTGTTATATGTGTTATGCGATGATGTATGTTTTATGATTATGTGGCACACATAAGAAAGGATTAATTATAAGATGGGTGGGACCTATATCTCCCTCCAATGCATTGGGTAATGATTTTATATCTCATGAGATAGACATGGCTGGAACGGAAGGTTATTTCGGTTCAGTGATACAGGACTGAAACGAGGAGTGAACTCGGTTCAGAAAGGGACTTTGTCCACTAAGATAGTCTTGGCAATGAGTCATGACTAACAAGAAATGATTTTCCATGATTATGTGTGCATGCCACAAAGATTCAAGTTTTATGTTATGATTATGGGGATCTCATTTTCACTTCTATGATTTATTTCATGTTAAGATATTATGATCTCTTTTGCAGGTTTTGATTTTCATAAAGATATGATATGATTTTTATTTCCTTTATTTGCCCTTGCTGAGCATTTGAGCTCACCCTTTTATGCTTTCTTATCCCCAGGTCAGGAAGATGGATATTAAGTAGAATATGCTAAAAGGGACCCTAGATATGATGAAATAAATGGGAGACACTGTAGAAGATTTATGAACCAGTTGTTTATGTTTTCCCAGTTTCTAAAGACACTATACCTATACGGTCCTTTGTGGTTTTGTCATATGTTGTAATAAGAGTGCTTCAATTTTGAAGTATTAACAATGTATGTAAAGTGTGGGTCGTTACAGTTGGTATCAGAGGCAAAGGAGGTAGGAATGTATCCGATCCTTGGGAACTCTCACATGTGAGCGTTGGACGAAGCATGGCTCTCCGCCCAAGGGCTTCATGAGGAAATGGCTGCCACTGGGGATGGTGGTGTGTCCCGCCCAGGGGGTGTAGCCGCCCATGGAGTGCCCTGATAGGTATCAATTGTAGTCCACTGGAAGTAATTCTAGACCGTTATAGCACACCAACTAGTTGGGATGATGTTGGTGAAAGAAAACTTGTAGGCTGAGAACATGTTGAGGAAATAGTGGAAAAGGTGAATATTTTCTAAGCCCACATCAATGTATCACAAATTTCGAAAAATCTCTATACTGATAACCAAATGAAGGATTTGGAATTTCACATCGGTGATCATGTTTTCTTGAAGGTGTATCAATGGAGGGGTGTTATATGATTCAATAAGTCGTGTAAATTAAGTCCTAGATAAATTAGACCTTTCTAAATTCTGGAATGAATTGGAGTTGTAGCTTACTGTTTGGTAGTGCCTCCATGACTCTCCCACCTTCATGATGTGTTATATATATCACTGTTGAGAAAACACATGCCTGAACCAACACATGTACTCACCTATTAAGAAATATAACATGAACCATATCTTTCTTATTTTGAACATCCTATAAATATTTCTGATACTAGAGAAAAAGTGTTGAGAAACCAGATGACTCATCTGGTAAAAGTTCATTGGATAAACCATAAAATAGAAGAGGAAACATGAGAACCTGAGGAACCTATGATGATGAACCACCCAAATCATTTTACATATAAATATTCAAAAAAATTCTAGGATGAAATTATTTGAAGGAGGAAAGAAAATAACACCCCAAGCACTAACGGTACTCTTCTCTTTGAATAAAACAATATCTTTCATTGTACGCATCTTTGACTTCTAGCACAAAATGACCAATCAAACTAGCCATTTAAAATGAAATTATGAATAGTAATATCATCTTTTTGAAATTTTATAAATTTTATTTTCCAAAATGGACTTCATTTTAGTATTTGGAATATCAAAATTAGCATATGGAGATTTGTTTTTATTTTTATGAAAATATTTTATTTTTGAATAATAGTAAAAAACACTCAGTTATTTTTTAAAACCAACTTTTTATTTAAATAATAATTTTTTTAAATGTTATTTTAAAGTCAAAATAGATACATAATACCTATTTTAGTCTAATTTAATTCATTGGAGTCATTTTATAATAAGATTATACATGTAATATTTTATTGAACTATTTATCCTTTTTATACCACCTTCTAGGAACATTTGAAAATCTATATGAAACATAATTTTACCGCTTTTGTGAATTTAATTTCAAAATATGAGAGAAACAGTTGAAATCAGTAAGTTAAATTTGGTTCAATAGGATGAAAATAATATTTGATGAATAATAATTTTTGAATTTTATTTACCACAATTAAAAGTAAATAGGGTAATTAACAGTAAATTTAATGTTATAATTACCCCCAACACATGTCCTAATTCTATTGGATGACTTTTTTCATCCAAAATCAACCTTAGGAAAAAAATAAGATCCCTTTTTATCCATTTGTGTAAGATTGGGGCATTTATTATATTTTATTTTAAGAAGAGTTAAAAGTGTTAAATTCATATTTTAATAACTAAACCATTTTTACTATAGGATTATACTTAAGATAAATTGGACAATAAATATTCATTAGAAAGATAAATAAATTTAAAATATAAAGTTATTTTATTTATAATTTTTTGAAATTCAATAATTAAATTTATTTGTGACACAATGATGACACAATAATTACCTTATTAATGATAGATTATATTAATTGATGTTATTAATATTAATGTAAATGTAAATTGAATATTTTGATGAAATAAACGAATTTTATAGTTGATTGTGACCTGTTAGAGTTAATTAAATATATTTTTCTTGAAATAATAAAGTTTTTATGACTTTCAAAAAAATACTAAATTGTGTCAAAATTGACACAAATGAGTTTTATAAAATACTTATTTATTAAATGATATAATACTTCAAAAAATCTAATATTTGCCCAAAATAATTATATAAGGATAGATATGTCATTAATGAACTACCTAAGGTCCTCTTGACATTTTATAGTATGTTTATTAACCATGTAATATAAAAATACAAGAAGACATGATAAATGTTAAACTATTTAACCAAGAATTAAATCTAAAAGATAAGGTTAATATGGTGACCTAAAGTTGTCTAAAACCTACTGTTTTAGATTATTTCGACCCATCCCCTCCTTTTTAGAAATAAATCTATTTGGAGAAATTAGAATCTGAAAATGATTTTATAATAAATTAATATTTCAAGATCTTCCTAAAGTTCCCCTAACCTCTCTTATAAAGGGTACTTCCCTTATCCAAATTCGCACCTACAAATCCATTTGGATCGGCCAAACCCTACTCAAATATCCAACCAACTACCCTCATATAAACCAAGATTCATTACATTGATCAAAAATCCAACCTTAGGATCCCTTTTGTTCAAATGAATTGGAATCACCTGAAAAATAGATAATTATTTCATCACCTCTTTCAAAGTTCTTTTCTTCATCCCCTTCATCATTATTTGTTATTAACATAAAAAAATAACTAAAATTGTACCTTCTACGTACTGTGATTTATTATTAATATGTTACAACTATATTCCTTATTATATTCATCCTATGAATGACAATGTCACCATATGTGCGTACGTACGTCTTACCATCTCCACGTCACAGTGTATTTTGTTATTCAATACTTCATTATTTGGATGGGTATAATAATGTGTATAATTGATGTAAATGATAAATATAACATGTTAAAGATTGTGTATAAATAATATACCATCCAATTACATATAATTTCCCCATCAATAGAATCATATTGTCGATCGTGCGTCAGTACGACTTACCGTCTCCATGAAAAAATGAGATTTCATTCCCCTTCATAACCATTCATGAATAATAATCATTTGATTATTAATAAATATTGTTTAATAACTTAATATAATTCTATATTTCAGTCAAATAAATCCTATTTATAATAAACATGACTTATGTAAAAAAAGTTATAATGGAAAACATATTAGTTAATAATCCAAACAATGATACTACTGAAATATTATTTACCAACATGTTTTATAGGATCATATATGATATAATTTTTACGTATATGGTTCTTTTATAATTAAATAAAACTATTTAATAATTATTCTGGATATCAACGTACCCTCAGCTATGTAAATGTACATGTTAAGGGTTAATTTTACAATCTCTTTATTATTCGAGGTTGTTTATACGTAAGTATCAACTGGGTATTCTTTATCACCCACATCTGTGATTCTTAGAAATATATTTCAAAACCTTTTTACTATTTTATAGACTATGGGATAAATTCATTTATACACATTTTTTACATTTTATAATTTTTTTTGAAAGGAATCTTTCCGTCGTTTTCCAAAAAAGGTACTGTATGACCTTTTATAAAAATTAAGGTAAGAATGTTTTTTAACATATACGGTGGGTGCGGCTATTTTCCGCCATTATAAAACTTTCAAAGATTCCATGACAAGATTATAAAAAATCAAAATATATGTTTTCATTTATAATTATGAAACTTTTAAATGATTTCAATGCCGAAAGAGATAATTCTCTCAAATAGTTTTTGGGTTGATTTCAACTATGTCAACATCATTTGTTTGATATTACTCATGATTGAATTTGAGTTATTATGATACAATATTCCATATTATATTGAAGGTTTTGTGATATTTTTGATTGTGGATGTTCTACTTTTATACAATTCATGGTTTTGGGTAAATTATTATCATTTCATATGCTAGTTTTTATAGGAATATTTATGTTATGTTTGAACCCATTCATATAAGGAAGGCATTGGATGTAGTAAGTGACAGTTGTGGCCCTCTATAGCCCCTCAATTCATCAGTAGGTCTCTTGAGACAAACTAGTGTTTTGGAAGAAGGCCATGAAAAAATATTTATTTTTAGTATTCGCATGAGGCCTTGACTATGTGGTTATGATGCCTGACATTATGCATTCCATAATGATGAGATTAGAAATTGATAGTACATGTGATTATTCAACTAGTAGAATATCCATTTGAATAAGTAAATGGAATTATTTGATTTTTGTTTTCCATATTTTGAAAAATATTATATTTAAAAAGATTTTGTTTTAGTCTTATACATTGTCTTAGATGATTATTATTATTTATGATAGTTTCCGCTATATTGTTATCCTTACTGAGAATCTGAGCTCACCCCTTTCTTATGTTTTAATTTTCCTAGGATGCGAAAAGAATATTACGATTGACCTGGGGGGAGGCTAAGGGATATGAGTGTGTTCTAAATAGACACAATGTTTTTATTTTAATTTCATAACATAATGTAAAACATATGTATGTATATAGTAAATCCAAGGCTACTAAATAAATAGGTCTTTCAGGACTTGATCTCGTGTGATCATACCAATTTTATGTAATAAGGCACCGACTCTGTGTAACTAGGGTCGGGTAATTACAAAAACTATTATTTACCTTCCTTTAATTCTAATCATTGAATAATTAAAACATCACTCTATAGTATCTGTAGACTACCAACTCTTGGAAGTGATGTAATTAATTTTTCTTGGCACCTATGATGGATCCTTTGAAAAGTTTATATAATAAATATAAATTATATTTATAAAATTATTAAGAATCTAGAACCATGAAAAAAGAGAATGGGCCAAAATTGTAAAATTGATGCATGTAGGGAAAACAAAACTCTTAAAATCTAAATAATGATTTTATAGAAGAATTGTTAAAAAATAAGAAATTGAAAATTATAAAATAATGATATATATTAATATATTTATAAATATGGTTCTCATATATATTATTAATTAGTTTAAATTTATTATGTATCATGTTATAATGCTTATGATGAAACTCAGGAAATGAGGTAAGGGTTTATGTTACAATATCACTATTAATTAAGATTACAAGTGTTTCAATTTTTATTATGATAAATTATATGTTATTTATCTTTTTAAAGTCATATATTTTATTTTTTTATGTATATTTATAGTGTTTTATGGTATTATTTCCATTTAGAAATTTTTAACTAAAAAATACGAAATTAAATTCTATAATAAAAGTCAAAATATTTTTTGGGAATGATTAGCTTTCATATCCATGTTCATCAAAATTATTTTATAAATTTTCTTATTAAATTTAAAATATCTAATACAAGTATTTATCTACCACTATTTAATTTATTTAGAAATTATTTAATGTTATATTTTCAAACACATTTTATAGGACTCACTATTGACATTTTAAAAAGTAATAAGAGAATGTTTTTCTAAAATTTATGGATCGACTACATTTTCCCACCATTGTGAAACTTTTTCACAATAGAGATTCATTTATAGGATTATATTTTTTTTTTGAAAAATATAATTTCCATTATTCTTATAACATTTAGTTTTAAAAATTTACCAAAATAAATGGATTTTCTCTTTCTTTTTAAAAACTATTTTTATTTGTTTAATAAAAGTATTTTTCATATAGAAAAAAAATCCATTATGGATTAATATGTTTAACTGGGGATATTATTTTTTGATACCATAAAATTCCATTCTCTAGATGGATTTTTATGATAATGTTTTAATGAGTTTTAATTAAACTTTTTTTCTCAAGGTTTAATTTATCTTTTTTTGAAGGATGAATTATCTTATATTCATAGGTGATATATATGAATCTATTATTATTAAGTGAAAGGTGGTTCTATTATATCCTTCTAATTTTTTTGGTTATTTGTTTACATATCATGAGATAAAAAGTAACTTGTGTGATTATCCTAAACCAAAGAGGGTACATGAGAGGTTTTCTCAAGCCCAATAGGTTATGTGGGAGGGTTTTTAAAGCCCATGAGGGTACATACAAGGTCTTTCCAAGAAACAAAGGGTATATAGGATTTTTTTTTGAAGACAATCAAGGTAAATGGGTGATTAAACCAATCCTAAAATATTACATAGGTAGTTTTACTAGGCCTAAGAATGTACAATGGAGGTTATCCAAAGTATAATATATGATGAATTTTATAATTAAAATCCATGAAATATGATTTATTTGATTATGTTTTTGAAACAATTTTATAACTCAAACTAATTTTCTCTATTTATGTTTTGATCTCTTGGATCATGGATTAAAGTTTATTATTTATGATTCTCTATTATTTTTCTCTCATGATTTTTATTATGAAAAAAACTTATTCTATGAATCATGATGTACAACTTATAACTTATTGGATGTATTATCAAAATATGTGATCATGTTCTATTACACTTGTGATTATATTATGATCACACACAATCATCAAATGATATCTCATATATTTACCATAATAGAGAATATTGTTTCACCATTTATTATGTTATCCATTACCAAGGTTATAAATAATGGTTTTATGTAGAAACTCTCTTTCAAGGGTACCTTTTGAGAAGAAATGTTTATGATATGTTGAAGATCATTCATGAAATAAATTAATTATGTATTTAGCCTCTAAAGACACTAAAACATTATTCTTATTAATCATGTATTATTATGATATATATATAATATTCATCTAAAATGATAGAAAAAATTAGTTTGCGATTATTGGGTCACTTATTGGTATTAGAGCATGGTTTATTTATTTAATGAAGTTAATATATGATAAATTAGCGGATTAAACCCATTAGGACCTATGACATACTAAAGTAATATCAGATGAACATAATGTGCCATAGGTTTAAAAGAAGGATTTCTAATTTATTACATATTAAGATAGAATTTAATAATCATATTATTTCTCACTCCAATTATTTATTCTTGATACTCATACTAAAGCGACCATTTTCTTTTTCAAATACTATTACATAATAAACCAAAAATTATAATCCTAGGATCATAAATTCTAATGTATTTGGAAGATTAGGTACATAATTAAACATCATGAAACCCAAAATAAACACATATATAATTTAATATATAAATTTTATCCTAACTTATATTGACCTTATATTTATTTATAGGATAACATGAAAAATTCATTAACAAAGTGATGAGATAAAGAAGCCAGTAAGGGAGTAAGAATAGGGATAAAATATAGCACACTGGTTAAAAGGAATAACATGATGAAATAAAAGGCATGGAACAAGAATTAACATAAAGAATAATAACATGTTTAACATGGGAACATATAATCATGGAAGAATATGAATGTGGAAATAATATATTATATGACATAAATACGAGTCAAGGGTAACTACGAAGACTATATACTATGGTGAAAAAAGTCTAGTAAAGGAATAAAGTTCACTTCCCATCCCAACATGAAGTTTAATGAAACTAAAAATTATCCAATTAATTAGAAATCTCTTTGGGTTCACCCATAATAGCATGTTCATGAATATTTGTGCTAGATAAAGAATAAACAAAAGGTTTACCCCTGGAAAAAATGGGTATCATTATTAGGTTAGATGGCATAAAAAATGAGTTTATCATAAATGTTTCCATGAAATAATCGATTCAAAAAATACATGGACCTTAATAAGAAAAAATATGGATAGATCATGATAATTGATATAAAATTCAAGTGTAAATATGTAAAAGTAGTGTTTAAAAAACATTAGAAATGAATCATTTTAGTGTGGTTTATGGAAAATATTAAAAGGAATTCACGGAATAAAATGCATATTTGTTTTCATAAAACTAGAAATGAGCCAAGATAGTTTTTCATGATAAAATTAGTTAATTTAGAAAAATAATTTCGGCTTTAAAAAGATTATGGTTGTCACTTATAAATTCATAAGAAATTATGAAGTTCCCTTGAATCTGGTTTTCTTATCGGGGATAACTTAAAAGGGGACCTTTATAAAACATCTTTTAATCCATAAAATATAGATTATATGATCTGAATACATGAGTTTTGAACATAAAAAAATTATTTATAAGATTTATATAAAAAGAAATAAGCATTAAATTTAGGTAAATAATGAGAAAGAGTAACCTGAAGGAAAAAAGAACGGTTCTG
Organism: Viscum album; assembly: GCA_963277665.1. Lineage (NCBI taxonomy): Eukaryota > Viridiplantae > Streptophyta > Magnoliopsida > Santalales > Viscaceae > Viscum > Viscum album. The sequence continues at coordinate 282,163,689 of OY728127.1, forward strand.
GTAGAATCCATTAAATTTAGTCAGAAAAGGTTCTAAAATTAATATTAATGTCGTAGATAATAAAATTTAATCCATTAATTAATTAATTCAGAAAATTTTCTACATGTAATATATTTTTTATAATTTTATTATGTTCATTTATGAACTTTTTTATATGTTATAGTGTTCAATTTCATCATTCGAGAGTGCTTTTTTTCATAGTTTTCATTATCGGTTCACCTGTACAAGAGAATGAATGTTTATGTAAAATGGAAATAGAATTATATAATATAATTTAGAGTTATTAATGAAAATATATGAGGTAATATTTTATATTATTCGATAGGTTATTTTAGTGAGGATGAATCAATAGATAAGATGTTAGTGATAATCGTTTGGATTATTTTGGGCAGTTTTCACGCACAATGAACAAGTTTTGTTTTATTATTTAACATCATCTGTATATAATTATTATAGAACATTAAATAGTATCTATAACATATATTAATATTTTTTAACCATAAAAATATTTAATGTCCTGCCTCTAAGGGGTCAATGGAAAATGAAAAAAGTTTATCCTTGAAGGTGAAAAATTAAAAACTCAAGAATGATGTTTTACTTTTTTGAATAAAAGGGACTGGATATGGGTTTAACGATATATTATTCCATTAGAATAATAACATTTCAGTATATATGAGTTATTGGAGTGATTTTAAAAATTTTATTAGGGGATTTTATGAGAGAATATGAAAATAACATGAATAAAATTAACATAAAAAGAAAGAGGAATTTACCTGTTGAGTTTCTCCCCCTTGAAAATATCCATAGGGAAAATGTTAGGGAATTTTAATTAGACCAATATCACATGGAATATGGGAGGGTTCTTGGGAATATGGTTGGAATGAATACGTACAATAATAACTGTTGGGAAGGTGTGTGGTGATAGGGTGGGGAGGATCATATTTATAGTGGATGAGAGCGGTGTTTTCTCATTATTTTATTCATAGATTTATTATTTTGGATCAACAAAAGAAATAGTATAGATTATTATTACACAATGTGGTATGAAGTGGATGTAAGTAATAACTAATGGTGCTTACCTCATCCTTACATCAACAAAGACTAAAAAATTCATGCATTTAGCGTTTATTGGAATATATCATATTTTTCTATTCACACAAAATTCAAGTATTTTTTTAAAATCCTAAATATTCACCCAACCATTTTTTTATTATTATAATTAAAAAATAAACTCACTTTTACAAAGAAAAATATTCTATATATGATAATTTTAATTTTTAATAAAAATTATCATTTACTTGTATAATAGAGATTTTAAAATTATAACTACTTTATAACAATTTGAAAAATTAAACGAGGCCTCACAAAATTGTCTTAAAATCATAAGAAAACAAATTATCATTTTATTAAGACAATTAATGAATTTTTTTTAAGTCATTATATTAATTATAAAATTGTAATTAAATATTTATAAATTAAAAATAATACCAACACTTAATTAATAATTTTCATAACATTTATTTACAAATACTATGGTATAATTATATAATAAATTAATTTGAAATGTTTCCAAATTTTATTTATACTTTCATAGATGAGGTTACTATTCAATTGGCCGGATAACTATTCATAAGGGTCATATTACAATTCCTGAGGTCAAGTTACAATCCACTGGTTTTGGTTCCTCAATTTCTATGAATATCGCTTATTTCATTCATTCTTCATTTATAATGTCTGTTTTGTGTTCTTAATGTGATTTTATGTGATTATACTATACAAAATACTAATAACAATTGAATTTTCATTAATAAAATTTAGGTTCATTACATTCTTCCCCCGTTATGAAATTTCACCATTGATATTTCGTTTTACATGCTATGGGGAAAACAAGAGAGTGTAATTCTACTTCATTGCTTCCTCTTCTTCCCATGTTTCCTATTCATACTTTTGGTTCCTCTATTGTACTTTGACAAGATGAGAAGTCTTGTTATGTATAACTTTATCTCTACGGTCTAAGATATTCACTATCTTCTGCTTATTAGAGATATCATTCTCCAAATGTACCACTTATGAATTTTATAATTGTGTAGTATCTAGTATGTATTTCCTCAAGAGGGATGTGCGGAATAAATAATTTACTTGAGACATGGTAGTTAGAAGTGCTAGTTGATAGGCCATGAATCTGACCCGATCAAGGACCTCTAAGGGGTTGGTGTACAGGGTACATACCTTTCCATTCATTACAAATCTCATGATCCTATTCCATAGATATATACAGACAAATTCTAAGTCTCCAGCCTAAAACACAAAGTCTCTTCAATGATTGTCTTCATAACTATTTAGTAAAATTTTATCTACCTTGATGTGATGCTAAATGGTGTTCACCTTTTCCACTATTTATTTGAGCTTTTATGGTCCTATCATCTTACGTACATTGATGTCATCCTAGCATGATAGTGTTGTGCATCTTTTCCTATAGTGGGATTCATAGGGAGCCATTGTGATTCTTAAGGGGAAACTATTATTATAATAGAACTCAAATAAATGAAGATGTTGGTGCCATCTTCCATTGAAGTCCATAAATCATTCTCTTAATATGCCTTCCAATTTTTGAATGGTTCACTCATATTAGGCATCAGTTTGAGCATGATAGTTTGTATTGTAGTTTATCTCAGGTCTTAGAGCATGTTGGAGAGATTTTTTGAACATAGAGGATAGTATCATATCTCGATCGGCGAAAATCGATAGGGGCACTAAATATAGCCATTCCACTTCATTGATGTTTGTCTATGCATTTTGATCCAGTGAGAATTCTTCTAGAATTTTGATAAAGTGATATTTATTTATAAGATGGTCCAGAAGAACCCATATATCATTGTCTCCTCTAGATGTCATTGGAAGTCCAGTGACAATGTCTCTGGTAATGTGTCCCACTTCCATGTTGGTATGGGTAGTTGTTTCATAATTACCTTAGACTTGGGTCTTTCAAAATTCAATTTCTATCATACCAGTCACTTTGACATATATTCAATGATATGTATCTTAATATTTTCTAAAAAATAGTTTTATCATATATCTCAATGCATATTTGTACTCCCTGTGTGAATAGAAGGGTGACCAATGTGCTTTATCTAGAAGATCCTTCATTATAACTGGATCCAATGGTACACATAGTCATGAAACAAATCATATGACTCCATCCACAATGATCATGAACTTGATGTATTACCATTTTAGATAGCTAATACCCTTTTCTGAATTTCCACATCATTTCTTCGAGCATACTTTATTTTCTCAACAGAGGATGGTTGAGTAATTATTTGAGAAAGGATTGATGATGTTTCTTACTTAATGATTTCCATGTCCATCCTTTTTGGTTCTATTAAAATTGGATCCCTCTCAATTCTAATCACTGATAATAATGAAGGATCCTGTATAATTAGAGAATTAGCTAGATTATTTTCCTTCTTGTGATCATAGTGGATTGAGGAGTAATTATCCATGATGAAATATAACCATATTCACTGCGAAATATTAGGCTTCTTATATGTGAATATATATTTGAGACACATGTGATCCGAATTTATCTCACATTTCTCCCCATAGAGATAATACAGCCATATTTTCAATGCAAAGGTCACATCATCCAGCTCTAGATCATTCGTGGGGTAGTTCTTCTCATAAATTTTCAAATAACATGAGGGTTAGGCTACCAAATTATCATTTTCCATCAGTAAATATCCAATGAAATTGTTTTAAGAATAATTTTACACCAAAAAGATTTCCCCACTTGTTGGTAGTGTGAGAACTGGGGCAGTGATAAGCCTCTTTTTCAACATGTTGAAGCAGTCTTCACATTTATTGGTCCATACAAACATTACTACATTATGAGCCATCCTGGTTAGTGGGTAGGAAAATCATGATAATTTCTTCACAAATAATTAGTAATACTCAACTAGACTAAGGAAACTATGGATCTCCATTCAATATGTTTTCTTGGTCCACTCTTTGATTACCTTAGTCCTCGAATGGTCTGTAGATATCCCATTTCTTGTGATTACACGAACCAATAAGTATAGTTCCTCTATCTAGAACTCACATTTACAGTACATTGAAAAAGAATATCCCTTATTAATTTCATTAAAATAGTATTTAAATGCTCTTCATGTTTCTCTTTGATATGGGAGTATATCATAATATCATTGATAAATAATACCAAAAAAATTTAGAGCTAATCTCAAAATTCTCTATTCATTAAATCATTGAAATTTGTCAGAACACTAGTGAGTCTCATGAAAATCACTATAAAATTATATTTTCCATTCCTTATTTGAAAGGGGATCTTGGGGATATCTTCCTTCCTCGCCTTTAGTTGGTGATATCCCTACCGTAGGTCCACCTTAGAGAAATAACTATCCCCACATAGCTAATTGAACAATTCATCTATCTGTGGCAGGGGATACTTATTCTTTATTGTGATTTTATTATACACATGATATTGAATGTATTGGAGCATTGATATGTCATTCTTATTGAAATAGGGGACTCTTTCACCCCATGGTGAAGCACTCGGACATATAAAACCCTTTTCTAGATACTCCTTTATCTGCTTCTTCAATTACTATAGATTAACAACATACATTCAATAAAGTGTCTTTGATATTGAAGGACATAGATTAATTAGTTAAATTGAGAACTCAACCTCTCAGTTATGTGGAATATATAGAATCTATTTGAGGAATAAATCAGAGTAGTCCCTCATGATGGGTATGTCATCAAGCCCAATTCTCTCGTTTGTCTCTTTAATTTTATTTATATATGTGTACACAAAAGAAACCAAAATCCACAATTGATAAGAATATTCTACAGAAGATTTATCCTCCTCCTTACACTTTCAATGAATTGGTGTATGATTAGGAATGTGAAGAGTGATCTTCCTTTCTTGACAGTTGATATTGGATTTATATAATGATAGCAAATACATTCCCAAAATAGCATCATACTCTACCAAATAGAATATGACAAGATTTTCTGGGTGGTTCAAACCACAAGAATTAACTGTGGAAGGGTTATTTACTTTGGATTCAATAATTTCCCCATTTTCTTTTCAAATATATAACTCATCCTCCATATTTTGAGGTGGTGATTAAATAGTTATACAAAATTTAAAAGATATAAAAGAATGAATTGAACCAGAATCAAATTGTATGTTTTCAATAATTTAATGAATTACCAACTTACCTTTCACCACATCTTTTTCGGGCACCACCGCAGTATTGATGATATAATATTCCATTACATTTTACCTTAGAGGTTGTTTTTGTTTATTTCATCTAACAGCCCTTGGGATAGGGTAATTTCTTTCATTATTTCCATGTCGTTTGTAGCCAAATCACTACACTAAATAACGAGTGTTGATCTAAACATTTTTTTCTTCCCCATTAGATGGATTCTTCGTATCCCATTGAAAGTTATTATCCATGTTCCTTTCTCTTTTACATTTTATGCATCACTTGATTCTTTTTATTCAATTTCCAAAATGCCTCTACCCACACTTTTGATACACGGTTTGTTTGATCTTCGTTCCACCATTGGATTTTTCTATAGATCCACCCATAATAAACTCCATTTTACTCCTTTTATCTTTGATCCGACGAGACAAATCAGAGTATCGAATATTCATTTAAAATTTGAGGGAACAATGGTCAATCTCCTCATAGATATAAATGTCTTGAATACCAAATTCATTTCATATACTCGACATTAATCTAAAAAACAATAGATTCACCTTGATTTTGTTGTTCCAGAAAAATCTGGAGGCATACCTTGAAAGCCTTTTGAATTTTTCATTATATTCTCTGACAGACTCATCTCTTGTTTTCATCAATCAAATGAACTCCATTTAGATTTTTATATGGAGGAATCAGGGAAAATATTTATAGAAAATTATTTTCATGAAATATTCCTAGTCAATGTAATCAATTTTATCTATGGAATGTGTTTTGGATTAGTATCCACATTTGATCAGCTTCCCATAAAAATGATAAAATTTCAGTACAAATTTCTCTTCTAATGGGAACTAGAGGACAAAAAATATCTTCTAGATGGGGTTAATCCATTATTCTGTGAGGAGGGGATTGAAGGATATACTAAACAAGGGAGGCCTTTACCATATAAAGGATTCGATGGAAACATTGTCTATCTTAGTAGATAGAGAGTGTTCCATGTGATTCAAGTTATTATTTATAACATGAGATAGTTTATTAAGTATAACCATGAAGTTTTGACTCCTAGATCCCAATATATTTGGCATATCAATAGGGAAATACTCACATTTTCTATCATATTGACTCTTTACAGTAGATATTTTATTTTCATCCATTAAATATGATAAATAAACTACAATTATTGGTATTTAATACTTATCTAATATTAATAATAAAGGTAAACATTGAACATAAAAGGATAAACATGTGATTAACTAGTTTTCAATATAGGTTATAAATGATATGTTTATTAACTTATATTCTTACTGGCATTGTTTTCCTTAATAATGGTTCATAATGATCTTATGAATTTCCCAAAGCATGTCCCTTAGGAGAGTAAAAATAGGTGTGTACTAAGGCCTGTTGTTGTGTACCAAGTTATCCTGAGTCAGGCTCATAACACCTCTTCATACTTGTTTCTCCAAGGTACCACTATGCAGAACCACATCCACATATAGTATCCAGATAGAGATGTATTTTCTTGATAAACAACTTACTCTATACTAACCAAAATTTTTGGGATGCTTTCTCATACATAGTCTTTCCCCTAAAACTTTCACGATAGTTTTCCAGTCCTAATCCCAAAAATAAATAATCTTTTTCTCTTATACCAACTAGACTGACCCTATACTTTTTCATATATTATTACAAAATTAACCAATAATTACAATACAAGGATCATGAAGTCTAGGGTATTTGGAAGATTAGGTACATAATTTAACATTATGAAAACCAATATAAAATAATCATTTATTTAATCTATATAATGAGATCCTAACTCCCATTTAGATCTTATATATTTATAGGATAACATGGGGAATATATAAACAAAGGGATGAGTTAAAGATAATAATAAGGTAGTAAGCATAGGAATAAAACATACAACATTGGTTAGAAGGCATAACATGATGATATAAAAGGCACAAAATAGGAATTAACATAAGTGAGAATTACATTTATAACATGGGAACATATTATCATGAAATCATAAGAATGTGGAAATAACATATAACATGACATAGACATGAGTCAAGGCTAATGTTCAAGACTATTAAAATGATGGGAAATGTCCCATAAAAGAATCAGGTTCACTCTGTGTCTCAGTAAGACATCTCATGAGTCTAAACCTTACCTGATGCATTGGATTACTATCTTGGTTCAACCATCCTAATATGTTCATTAATATGTGTTCTATAAGAGGAAGACACCTAAGGGTTGACCAAGGAAAGAAATAGGTATCATAATCATGTCACAAGGCATAAAAAATGATCATATCATAAATTCTTCCATGAAAGAATGGATTCAAAACATAAATGGAAATTAATAAGGGAAAATAGAATTCTATGACGATAATTTATTTCCAATTTAATTGGAAACAAGTAAAAGGAGTGTTTAAGAAACTTTAGAAATGAAACATTTTAGTGCGATATAAGGAAAATTATTAAGAGAATTCAAATAAGAAAAATAATATTTGTTTTCATAGAACCAAAATTGTACCAAGGTATTTTTTAGGGATAAAATGAGTGATTTTAGATAAATAATTGTGGCTTAAAATAGATTATGGAGTTAACTTGGATGTGGGTATGAAATCAGGAAGTTCCCTTGAACAGGGCTTACTTATTTGGAAGAATTGAAAAGGGAACATTTTTAAAACATGTATTAACCCATAAAGGAGGGATGATGTGATCTAGATAAATGAATTTTGCACATAAAAACATAAATTATTAGAATTATATAAATATCGATAATCATTACATTGGTTTCATTAGATATAAAGAGTAACTTGATGGAAAAATGGAGGTTTAGGTAGAATCCATTACCTTATATCCAAACCGATTTTTCACTTGATATTAATATCAAGGATAAAGAACTAAATAGATTAATTAATTAACTAAGAATATTTTATACATTTAATTTATTTATTATAATTTTATTAAGTTCATTTATAAACTTTTTTATGTGTTCTAGTGTTCAATTTCATTATTTGAGAGTGGCCACTTTCTTAGTTATCATGATCGGTTCGCTTATATATGCAAATGAAAGATTATGTAAAGTTGAAATAGAAATATAGAATTAATGTTATCAGTAATTAATGAAAATATAGATTGTTAAATGGATCTATAAGTCATTCGGTTATTTTTGGTGGGGATGAATCATTAGATATGATGTTAGTGATAATTGTTTGGATTATTTTGGGTGTTTTTCTCTCTCAATGAACAAGTATTGTTTTATTATTAAAAATAATGTGTATATTAAGATTCTAGAACAAAACATAAGATTTAATACATGTATTATAATTTTCATAATCAGAAAAATGGTTTTATTACCAGCCTTCTTGGAGTTAATATAAAAGGAAATTTCATCATCCTTGAAGGGGATAAATTAACACCTCATGAACGATGTTTTCATTCTTAAAATAAAATTTAGATCAGAGGGATTTAATAATAGGTTATTCTATCATATAAAAAAAATTACATTATATGTGATTCACTGGAGTTATCATACCATTTGGTTTAGGTGAGGTTAGTATAGAATAAGAAAATAACTTCAAAAGAAATTAAGAGAAAAGGAAAAAGGAATTTACCTCTTGAGGTATTCCTATATGAAAACCTCCATAGAGAAATGGTTTTGGTATTTTTATAAGACCAAGAGATGTTGGACATGATGAGAGGCTTATAATGAGTATTGGATAGAATTTTTTTCATGGATAAAATCTTGTAAGGTGTGAGGTGAAGAGGATGTTAGGGGTGGTATTTATAGTGGAGGAGAGGGGTGTTTTCTCATTATTTTAATCATTTTTTAATTATGATGGCACACGAAAAGCATTAATGTTAATTATTAGGACTAAATATAGTAACCAGTGAATTTGAGTTCTAAATAATGGTGTTTATCTCATCCTTTCATAAAAAATAATCCAAGAATTAATTTATTTATCATTTAAAAAAATTATCATATTTTACTATCCAACGAAACATTAAGTATTTTAGAATAATCCAAAAAAATTACCCTATCCAATCTTCAACATTTACAATTCAATAATTAAATTCATTTGATAAAAATACATTTCGAAATATGAAACTTTTAATTTTTAATTAAAATCATCATTTACTCAAAAAATAAAGATTTGAAAATATTAACTGATTTCATAACACATTGATAAATAAAATAAGGAATTGTAAAATTTTCATAAAATCATAAGAAAAAAATGCCAATTTTTTTAAAAAAAATTACTAAAATGGATTTTATTTGAATTTATTATGTTAATCATTAAATTTCAATTAAATATTTATAAGTTAAAAAAATACCAACACTTAATTAATAATTTCCAAAAAATTTATTTACATATACTATGATATAATTATATAATACATTCTATTATAGGAAACCCAAAAATATTTATACTTTAATAGGTCTAGTTTCTAATATACTCTTTAGTTTACTATTTATATGGGCCCTATTACAATTGCAAAGGCCATGTTACTATTTCATTAGTTTAGAATCCTTGATTTCTAGGAATACCTCTTATTTCATTAATTATTCATTTATAATTTCTTTATTTCATTCTTTATGTGACTTTATATGAATTTAATATATGAAATAATTTCAATAAGGGAATTTCCATTGATAAAATTCAGGTTAGTTACACAAACTATGCCTTTTGGTCATATTCGGTGGTTATAAAAAAAAGAACATGTGGGAAAAAATGTGGCAGTCAATGAACTGACCATCCTCAATAGAAACCAAATTGAATGGGATCTTGGATAACAAAAATATTATAGTTATGACCACCCATTTCTCCAAAAATTTTAAAGAAAGTATAAAATAATGTTGGACTCTAAATTATCCAAAATAATGACCAACACACCATCGATGATTTAATGTGGAAATTTCCAAAATTCTTCAGAGGGTCCATTAATCTAGATATTATTGATGAATAGATTAATTTAATATAATTTATATTTTTCATTATTTTGTGATCATACCACAATATTTGTTCCTATTTTTTATCATTTAGAAAGTGAATTTGATCAATTCTACACTCTTATCAAGAATATTAGTCAAGAAGAAATTGGATCCATAATATGGGATGATTTTTAGAAGAAAAACAATAAAAATTTTCCTTAATATAATCATATTAAAATGAATAGGGAATTCCTAGAACTAATGTATATGGGTGATCAATCCATTGGTATATATGAGGAAAATTTCCCCAGACATGTGAGTTATTCTTATGGTTTTATCAGCAACTCTCAAAGAAAATTTGATTCAATTTCTAGTGTTTTAAAACCATATCTATGAAATATATTGTCTATAAGAGATTTATATAGTAATGAATAATTCATTTAATGTGATCTCAAGGTATAATTGTGAGTATAGACTCACATTATGCTCCATGTTTTGGGGTTAAGAAATTAAAAATGGAATTTTTTGGATATTCGAATAATAAAACCCACGGAGGAAATAAAATTAATGTTAATTTTTTTGTACAAATATAAATGAAAAAATTGAATAAATTGTCTCCATGGAATAGGTAAATTCATAAGATGTGGAAGACAATTTTATCACGCATATTAATTTTTAAGTGATAAGAATAATTCATCAAATGAAATAAATGGATAGAAATATCTAGTGAATATTCCACCCACACTCCAATGCTAATATTTAATATAGTATAATCATTATTCCAACCATTGTGTGAATATATGGGTTAATGATCAAAATTTCAATTAAAAACCTCCAAAGAAAAAAAGAAAAAATGGAAATATTATGTAATCAAAACTATTTATGTGTGTCATGAAAATGATGTATTGAAACATATACTTATGTTCCACACTAGAAAAGAAAATTTCTTATTTGATGTAGTCTTTACCCACTAATTTGTATTAGAATAATTTTACATGAGTATCACATCACCACATCAATAGTTCTATATTTCTTTATCAATAAAACACCTAAAAATATGATTATTGAATATCCAGTATATATAACCTATCCAATAAAAGATTATGACGATACAGTTTTTATAAATACTTTTTCCTCCTTCTAGTTGAATGTTATATGATTTTTAGCATTGATCAGATCTCTATATATAATGATAATATTAATATATAATGAAGGAAAATAACATTTTATTTTCTATATAACCCTATGATCATTTACCATTGTGATGAAATACAAGAACCTCCAATGGAAATTACATCTATTAAATGGGTCTTACTATCTATCCGTGAGGGATATTTCTATATAATGGTTTTAAAAAACAACATCGAAGATATGATTATAGTTTGGAAATATGAAAATGTATTTTTTTTTGAAGAGTTTCCTATTATATACCTTAATCATGAAGTGGATTTTTTAATAGATTTAATTCCATTTTCTACACCGATTTCACTAAAGACTTATGGAATGGAAATAATTGAGTTGAAGGAATTGAAGAATAAACTCTAAGAATATCAAGAAAAGGGATTTATATGCATCACCATGGGGTGTACCTAATCTATTTATTTATAATAAATATGAAACAATGTATTTTTTATTGATTATAGTGAAATTTAGAATATCATTGTCCAGAATAAGTATCCTCTACCTCATATTGATGAATTGGTTGATCAACTAGATGGAGATTAATAATTTTCTTGGATTGATCTTTGACCAAGATTTCACCAGCTACATATTGAAAGGTAGGTTATACCTATGAAATCCTAAGACATCCTTCCATGTGAGTTATGAAAATTATAAATTTATAGAGATTCGGTTTTTACTTACCAATTACCTTAAAAAATTCAAGGATTTGATGAATAGTAGTCAAAGATTATTTTGATCTATTTATGGTAGACTTTAGAGATGATATTATCATATATTCATTGATAAAATAATATCAGGAAGATCATTTGAGGATTATGATGAATACCTTGAGAATGTAAAAATATTTTATCAAATTTCGTAATTTTCAAATATATCTATATAGACTTTCATTCTTGTGACATGTAATTAGAAGTGGGTGTATATCAGTAGATCCTTCAAAAAACTGAAATTATTGAGAAATGGACCAGACAAAAAAATATGGATTATATCAATAGTTTTAAATGATTATTTATATACCATAAATTTTTTCTTATAAATTTCTCATGGATATAAAATGCACTAACAATTTTGATATAGAAAGAATCCAACAAACTTTTTATTGATTAATGTGATTAAAATTTAATGGATCTAAAAAGAAGGATTATTTGTACATCTATAATTACACTACCATGTAGTGGATAAAGGATTGTAATATATATTTTTGTATCAATGAATTTACTATGATTTGATATTATTTTGAGTGATATAGTGTTAGTGTATTCCTCATGACAATTATTAGTTCCCCATAAAGATTACATGACCCATGACTTTGAGATGGAAGTGGTAATTATTTCATTTAAAATAAAAAAGCAGTATATTTATGGTGAAAGGTATGATATATATATATATATATATATTTATCATAAAATAATAAATTTTATATTCACATAATAATATGTGAATATTCTCTAATGTAGGTGATTGGAGTTGATTAATGATTATAACTACCCAGTACATTATCATTCTTGGAAGGTGAACAAAGTGGCCAGTGCTCCGAGTTCGAAGAAACCTATTAGTTTGTCTATGATGATTATTTAAAGAGATAAATTACTCATGGATTTTTAGATTATATAACTCCATGTCATGAGGGGAAATTAAAAGTCCTATATTTCTCAAATTATTATTCAACCATTCACCCCTTTGAATATTAAGTAAACATATAGGGAGGATTGGTAATTGAAAAAAATACAACGATTATTCTAGTGTTTATCATTAACCATATTGGAATGATAAGGTTTGAGGATCTAATATGTTCCAATATAATACAATAACTGATAAATGATATATTTAATAAATCAAATTACTCATCATTATCAATACACTCTATATGTCAAAATATGTTTAGATATTTCAAAGAGAATTTGTTATAGTACAATAAAAAAGGATATTATAGAGTACGTTTCTAGATTATAGGTATGTCAAAAGTGATGTATGAACATCAAGATTATATTGAAATGATTCTAGAAATAGACATACCCCTAAGGAAATATAAAAACATCACCAAGGATTTCTTCGTAGAAATCCACAAGACATTTAAATTTCATAATTCCAATTTGGGTGTGGTCGATCACATAATAAAGCTAGCGCATTTCATTTCTATCATATAATATTTAATAGTTGATATATTATCAAGGATATAAGATAGTGAAGTTGAAATTTTTCGTGGTCAAACATTATCAATCATATTTGATTGAGTTCTGGGGTGTACCACGATGTTGTTGAGAATTATTCATCATGCATTGAATAAGAAGTTGATCGTTATTTGTTCATATTATAAAATCATAGGATTTTCAATGTGAAATAGGATTTAATATTATCCCTTATCCTTTTTTCTTTGATATATGAATTTATTAGAATGAGTTTCTAGAGTTTTCAGTTGGATTCAGAGTGTTTTAGAATCCTTTGTAAATGTGAATTATATTTTCATCCAATGTTAATTCTTTAGGAAAATCATTCACCTTATAGAGGTAGCACCCATGGTAAAACACTATTAAGGTGAACCATTTGAAAACTCACGCCCTGAAAATAATTGAATAACACCCTCCATTTGATAATATCTTTGTTGTAGAATGGTTTGAAAAACCATGGGGCCAAAATTAGTGGGTACCCATGGAAGAATGAATCCCACAGATAGAACAAAAGTTTCCAATCTCTCGGCCCAAAATGTTTATGTGTGAATTTAATAATATAAGAAAATAAGTTAATATCTATTTATGGGGTTTTTACCTATTTTTGTTTCAATAAAAATCACTATAAAACCTTGATACTAATCTATCATTCCATAATGAGTTTCTATCCTCTAGAGATAAATTCTTGTAGATTAAATGGACTTATTGATTAGGAATTAAGGTATATTATTCAAAAATAATTTCTCTATGGGTTCCTTCTGTAGGATTCGGTCACAATGGATGAACGGTTGGGATAGCGCCTAACTTTAATATTTACCATGATCAATGATTATTCTAGGATCAATACGATGATGAATTCTAGTCTCCATGGAATAGAATCAAAGATTTAGATAAAGAAGTAAGAGGCCCAAAACTATTAGAGGGGATCTTGTACATCATGTTTATAATTAATTTAATTAATTTCACAATGAAATTAATACATGGATCTTAAGTACATTTTTTTTATGATGAAAATAATCTGGAATGACATTTCTGGATTATATCATTGCACTTGTGAGGATCCAAACTAGAATCCCTCTAACATTGATTCACACATACTTTGATGGCCTCTAATTGAAACCACTCGTTCTCCAAGTGCTAGTGCAAAGAAGCGAGTATCTTCTGTTAGTCATTCTTGATCACTTGTTCTTCGGCCTTGAAGAATGTCTGTTGTTATTGAGAGGGGAAGGATGAGGATTTGATAGAGAAATTGTTTTGATAAACAATTCTCAATTCATCAAGCATGTAGTCCGGTACATGGAATAGTAGATGTACGTGTCTATTTATCGACATGGGGCTTCAGTTACAATATTTAATTGCATAACATCAATTATATACAATCATATGCTTATAGAAACCCCATGATTTTAATAATAAAACTGCGTCATTATTTGTAGTGTGCCAACTTTCACAAAAAATAATTATAAATAAAATTATATGTCACAAAATAATAGTAGTGTAATTATTTTTTTAATTTTTACCAACTAGTTGAATAATTATTTATCATCTTAAAAATAATTATATTACTACCATACCTATATTGGTCCACTAAAAATCCACATCCATTTACTGACCAAACAAATAAATAAATAATTTAATCTCTTAAATAAATAATTTGTTGACAAAAAATTTAATAAATATTTCTTAGATGTTCAATAAAATAAATAAATATCTAGAAATGGGTTAAATTCAAATAGAACATAACTTAGACCACTAGAGACACTTAGTGTGTGATCCTGTAGGATTCTATCTCATTGACATTAGACGGTCTTGCGTAAAGTCCAAGAGTACTATCTAGAAATGGGTTAAGGAACCAAAGACAAATAACATCTAGTCACAACAATGGCATCCCCATACAAACGCTCACTGTGTAACATAATCCTTTTGTACCAATATCCCATCAAGATGGTTTCAAGATAGTGTAATCAACCGTTATTCTAGATACATCATTCTTTTAATACTAGAAATAATCTTGTTATTATACCATGGGCATGAAATTTCATGAGATGGTACTATTTCAATCAAATGGTTGAGGTCTCAACATCCATAGATTGAAGGAAAAAATCCTTCCTCAACTTTTTCATTAATAACACTCCTCTCGGGATGCACCCAACACACCCTACTTCCCGCCAACAGTCTATATGACCGTGTTCGTCAGTAATTCAAAGTACGCGAGTCATGACACATATTAATGATATTATTAAAGTATATGGATCATTACACCTGTTCAAAGATAGGAATATCTTATGACACCAAAAACATGTGGACATCTTACTTGTAGTTTTGTTTTCATAATCTCCCATCTTGGAGATTACCAAGTATGAACATCGTGAGAGGAAGCCTCATCTTCATACAAGTACTCGAAATTAACAGTATGTATACTATGTTTCAAATTACAGTATGTCATCCAACCATTATGAATATTTTTATATCATTTCAAGGTTCTCATTATAATGGGGAACATCCATGACCATATCAATGCAAAAAATACTCTAGTAAGGTACTACTTAATAGTCATTATAAATAATGAAAAATTTGTATTGAGATTTTTGATATTAAAAAACATTAAATATCCATGTAATTACAGTAAATATTTTTGTTTCTAGGACACCAAATCTAATAATATACCACTTGTACTAGAGCCAACTACATATTACTTTCTCTGTAACACCCCAATATTTCATATAAAGTTATTTTCTTTAATGTAATTCAATAGCTTGCGCTACACGCAACTCCATGTTCGAGCGCACCACGACTTAACAAACTAGCTATTCAAAAGTGGTTATGAATATTATTAACTGAATTTTTTGTTTTATATACTCCATATAATTTTAGAATCCATATTATGTGTCTTTTAGACATAATATAAAAACAATTTCATTTTTTCAAATAAAAGTAGTATTTTTCAAAAAAATGCAATTTTACCTCCTTTTAATGGAATACCCATTTTAAAACCAATATTGGAAACTTTTATATATTCAATTTATTTAAATTATATTATTCTTTATAATTGGGACATAAAAATTTATTTTTGATAAATTTTTGGTACTTTTCAAATAACTTTAATATTTTGATGAATACAGAAAAATAATAAATTTTAATTGAAAACAACTTTTTTAATAGAAATAATTTTTATTTTTAAATTATGTATTTGAATGGTTTTTGAGTATAATTATATTATATTTTTATCATTTAATACAAAGTAGGTGATTATAAGTAATTTCACATTTATGTTTGACCTAATCACATGTCAACATTTTGATAGTTTTTACTTTTTAAAAATCCGCTTATCGGTTTTGACAACAAGAATTAATTTTAAATTAATTTATGAAACTTCTATGTTTTTAATTTGGTAAAATTGAATTCATTTTTGAATTCTGAATATCAAATTTATCCTAGTGTAAATTTTTGATATTTTTCTGAAAACATTCAATTTTTGATGAATAGTGAAAAACACTACGTTATAGTTTAAAACCAACATTTTATTTAAATAATTATTTATTTTATTTAAATTTATTTTTAGTCAAAATTTATGTAAAATACTTATATAAGTTCAATTTATTTCATTGGTTTCATTTTATAATAAAATTAGATGTATAAAATTTTATTGATCTTTTTACCATCTTTTACCCACCTCCTAGGAGCATTGGCGAATTTACATAAAACATAATTATACTACTTTTGTGAGTTGAATTTAAAAAATATGAGAGACATGGTTGACATTAATAACTAAAATGTGGTTCAGTATGATGAAAATAATTTTTGGTGAATAGTAGCTTTTTTCCTTTATTTACCACGGTTAAAAGTAAATAGGGTAAGTAAGGGTAAAAATGATATTATTATTACCATAAAACAAGTCCTAATTATATTGGATAAGTGTAATTAGACCAAAAAAACCTTAGGAATAACATATTATTCTTTAGTTCCAATTGGATTAGATTAGGACATTTATTATTATTTTATTTAAAGAAGAGTTAAAATATTTAAAATCAAAGTTGAATAACTAAAAATTTATAATATAGGGTTATACTTAAGCTATATTCAACTATAGATATTCATTTAAATCTAAATTTATTTCCTTAATAATGGTATTTAATTTAGAATTTTAAAATATTATATAATTTAATTTATTTATGACACAACGATTATGCAGTAATTACCTAATTAACGAAATATTAAAATAATTGATATTATAAATATCCAAATAAATGTAATTTGAGACTTTTTATGTATTAAACTAATATTATAATTTTTTATGACATTTTAGGGTTGGTTAGATGAATTTTTTTCAAAGAAAAAATGTTGTTTTAAATTTAGAAAAAATAAAATACCAAATAGTGTCAAAATTAACATAAAAGTGTTTTTAAAAAGAATATTATATTATTAATTGATATTCTATTCCTAAAAATCTTAGGATTTTCCAAAGGTCATAAAAAATATTATATATGTAATTAATGATCCACTTGAGGTTCTCTTGTAATTTTAGTGTATGTTTATTAACCATATAATATAAAAATACAAAGAGACATGGTAAATGTCAAAGTATTTAACTAAGAGTTAAATCTACACAATAAAGTTAACATAGTAACCCAAACCTATATAAAACCTATTGGTTGAGTGTTTTTCGACCCATCCCCATATTAGAATTTAAATAATTCATTTTGGATCCATTATTAACCAAAAATGATTTTATTATAAAATAATATTTCGAACTTTTCTTAAGGTGCCCCTCACCCCTCAAATAAAAGGGAACTTCCCCTTCTCTCTAATTCACACCTTCAAATACATTTGTCTCAGCCAAACCATGCCTAAATACCCTCTAAACTATCCAACCTTAATCCTAGAGGCATTAATTTAGTCATAAATCCAACATATGGATCTCCTTTGATCAAATCAAAAGGAATAACCTGAAGAAGATGTAAATATTTCATCACCTCTTTCTAGTTCCTTTATTATTACAATTCCTTTTTATTTGTTGTTTCCATTAAAAAATAATAAATCTAGTATATTCTATATACTGTGAGGTTTTTATTAATATGGTACAACCATATTCATTATTCTATCCATCCTTTGAAGGACATGTCACCATACGGGCGTACGTACGTCTTACAGTTTCCATGTCATGGTGTAATTTGTATTCAATACATTATTATTTGGATGGGTATAATAATGATGTATAATTTATGTAAATAATAAATAAAAAATGATAATGATTCTGTATACATGATATACCATCCAATTATATTTTATATTAATATCAAAAGAATTATATTGTCACTCGTGCGTACATACGGATTACCGTCTCTGCGAACGCGATGAGACTCATTCCCCATCGTATCCATTCAAGATTAATTTTCACTAGATGATAAAAATAATGTTTAAATACTTAATATCATTCTGAATATGAATACGATACATCCTATTTGAAACAAACATTACTTATTTAACAAATCACATAAAGGAAAACGAATCAGTTACCACCTGAAACGACGATAATACTAAAATATTATTAACAAAACAATATTAAAAGAACAAATATGATATCTTATTAATGTATATGATTCTTTTATAATTTATTAACAATTATTTCAACATTATACATGAGTTAACCTATCATCAACCAAGTAAAAGTACAAGGTACGGGGTTTTCTTATCTCACTTTTAATTCCGTCAGATATCCATTGTTCGCCACTTATTTATTACATGCGGTTTATTGTGTACTGAAATTTGATATATATTATCATTATTCACTTTATATTCATGGTATTCTGTGATTCATTTGGTTTTTATTATCTTTTATTCATACGACTCTATTGATTACAATGAATTAGGGGTTTTTCATCTCACGTTTATTCCAGTGAGATTCATGCTATATTGGCCACTATTTCCTTTTGTGTGGAGTATGTACTACCCCTGATCAAATTTTTTTAATATAAATTAATGTATGGTTATTTACATATTCATTGAATTATACTTATTTCAATAGGTTTATGTTTCATAAGTTACCAAATCGGTAAGGGAATTTCAAATTTCAATTTCCACTCATTGGGCTTTACTCATACTTCATTGACTATTTTACTCCCAAATTCTATGTGGAATCAATATTTATTATTTGTGTAGTAATTTACACTCTCTTTTCGGTGGATATACTTTTGATACACATAATAACTCAATTGATAAATTCTCAAGTCATCGATATGAACTTGATAAGAGTAATTTTAACTCTATCTCCATTTATTGAGTTAAACATCCAACAAATTGGTGTTGTTTTTACAAGAATATGTGTGAATTTCCTCTGATTGATTTACATTGAATATCAAATCAATTTGAGTGTATTTATATTTTTCATACATAATTAAGTCGTTGATTTATCTTTAACCTAATGATATAGTATTTATAAGAGATTTCATCTCAATTTTAATTCCATTGACACTTATTTGTTGTTATACACCAATTCACTTTTATATGGTGTATATAATGTACTTTGACATAGTATATCTTCAATCCCATTATTCTCATGATATTATAATGTTTTTATCAACACAATTATTTGTATTCAAGTGCCTCTCTTTTTTTAGGAACTCTAACTAAAATATCATTTTAAACGTTTTAAAGATTTATTATTCTAAATATTTCTCATTATTTTCCATGTTTTAAAAATGTTTTTAAGGATTTATTTATATGGAAATTAATTTTTTAAAATTAAAATTTCTTTTAAAAGTTTCAAAGTGGTATGATACACAGTGATTCAAAAATCTATTTTTAATTGGCTTCCTGACAAATTGTGTGACTTTTAAATGTTTTCATGAAAAAGGGGGAAATTTCTCTCAAATAGTATTGATTATTATTTTCATCTATGTCAATATCCATCATTATTATCGATTGTGGTTGATCTGTAATAATACAATATTCCATATTTTATTGAATGAGTTATGTTTGACTATGGATGTGGTATTTTTTTACCATTCATGGTTTGTGGATAATGTATTGACATTTCATATGCTAGTTTTAATACAAAGTTTTTTGTTATGTTTCAAACTTTTCATATAAGGAATGAATTGAACATATTAAGTGCCTAGTGGAGCCAGCAATAGCTCCTCGATGCATTGGTCGGCCTCATGGGACAAACTAGTGTCTTGGCAGAAGGCCTTGACAAAATATTATTTGTAGTCTTGGCACATGGCCTTGACTGTGTGGTTATGAATGTATGACATTATGAATTCCATCATTATGAAAGAGGCTATTGATATTACATTTGATTATTCAACTAGTAGAATATCCATGGGAATAAGTAAATGGAATTATTCGATTTTATCATTTCCCTATTATACGAACGTTCATGTTTTGAAGGCTTTTGTTTCAGTCTTATACATTGCCTTAAATGTTTACACTTATTTATGAAATTTTGTGCTATATTGTTATCCTTACTGAGCATCTGATCTCAACCCTTTCTATGTTTTTTTATCTCAGGATGCGAAGAAGTATATTATGAATTACCTACAGGGATAGTCTATGATATCTCAGTGCTTTCTATGGAAACAATGTTGTTATAGTTTTCCATTTTATGATGTAATGTAAACCTTATGAATGTATCTAGTGCATCTAAGGCTACTAAACTAATCGGTCTTTTGAGACAAGATCTTTCGTGATCATGCCAATGATACATAATAATGCACCAACTTTGGGCTTCTGGGGTCGGGGCGTTACGGTTGGTATCAGAAAAATAATAGTACAAAACATGGAAACTAGATTTAGATAAACTCTAATTTGAGCATATAGCCCTAAGAAATACATTGAGGATTACTATAGAATAACTTTCTATAATTATGGTATTATAGAGATTTTGTGTGTTTTCCAATATATACATCCCAGTCTGGATACGAGCAGGTTGAGGTAGCTCTTTCACAGATTTAACTAGGGGTAAAACCCAAAAACACTGCTTTGAGATGGACTCGAACGCGAACCGGTGCATGACAACGGGCCTTGATGCACTCTTGGTTACGACACTCTTGGAAGATATTCCTAAGATAATTCACATTTTTTTGAAAAATGATGTGAAGGATTTTAATATAAAATGAGAATAAATAAACTTCGTCAATCCTAAGGTGTTTTATATTGAAAATAAGATGGGATGATATTCTCTAAATTATTTTATGACTCACACTATGCTTTTTTGTGTTATTCAATGGTTGGATTCCCAAAAAGTCATAGTAACATTGAACATGATGTACAACGTGGGAATGACGGAAGAAATGAGCAACAGAATGGGATGTTGATAGGTTTAAAATATATCTTTTTCATTCTGAATCAGTTTTCCAAAAATATGATCAACAATATATATATTAACCAACTCCCAGAATCAACAAATAAGAGAAAGGTGGTGAATGATAAGAGCTCCAGTAGTGGAGACCATGGAGAAAAGAAAGCTCAATTTCCATCATGCAGGAAATGTGGAAGGAGACACCTAGGGAAGTGTCTCAATGAAACAATGAAATTCATTATGTGTGGGAAAGAAGGACATAAAGCAACGAATTTATGAGGAAAAATGAAGAGTAATTTGGAATAAAATAAAAATGATCCCAACAATCCATTTAAAATGATTTTTCGTAAATGTAGGGGACCAAGGAATTACCCGAGTGAATGTCGTATTCTATAGGATAACACCTTGGTCAGGGAAGAACCTATGTGGAAATAAATGGATGGTGAACTGTTTAAATGTATTGGTGCTCTTTGTTGATGGGATTAATTTGAAAGACTTTTCTCTAATGTATAACCCTGCAATCTAATATATAAAAATACTATTTTAAGAAGATTTATATTTTCTATTGTTGATATAGTTACAAATAACCATTTTGGTTTATAAAATGCCTGAATTTTTGGGTATTTACTTGTTATTAAATTTTTGGATGAAAATTTGAGGCATGAGATAACATTTGTGGTGAAATTATGTTATAGTTATTTTTTTGAATTTATTTAATTTTGGTAATGTTATAAAATATAGTTTTTGAAAACGGATAACATGCAGACCATGTGACAACCCATTGCGTCAGACAAAGCTTCAGGAATTGAACCCATAACCATAGTGCGATTGGTATTTATCTTCTACCACTGGACTACGAGAAGTCCCTGGTTAGTGTCACTAATTATTTTTAGGTTAATGATTTTATTGATCAATAATAAATTTATTTGTGATCTTATTTCTTTTCAAATTGATATCCTTATTATATGAAAATTATTTGGGGATTAGGTGATAAATGTTATTTTGGAAGACATTCGCTCTGTTTGGAATACTATATGCCTAAGGAAAATAGAACACTACGGGATTTTATTTGAGGATTAACGGTGGATTTTTATCTATATTTTTATTGTGGATTTATTGAGATTTGGGTTATTTATTGAAATGATTTTCCTATCATATATAATATGTGACTAGGTTAATTACTTTTAAGTATGTGACTTTAAGAGTAGTCGATGTTATTTGGAAATACAATTTTACATAGAAGATGGCGTATTAAAATTCATCGATGTTTTGGGTTTCAATATTAGTTTGGATTATATTGATATATTTTAAGAACAATTGATTATTGAATGGTATTTATTGATCTTTGGGTATTGTTGGTTTAATTTTAGAAATTATGATAAGTATTTCTTTCTCTAAAGGATCGTCTGATCTTGTACTAAACATTTTGATTTTGGTTAATCTATAAAGACAAGACAAATATAAATAGTTTATCCTTTATGGATTATGTGATTCTCTATAAGTTGATTCCAGTGTTTCTGGTGTGACCAAGTCATCTTGAATATTCATCATTTGAAAAAAAATATGAATTAGTGGTAGAACTTTATTAATGGATGATACGCTACTTAAAAAGTAAGTATATCTCTTTATGTTCTTAGTCAATCTCATAAATAAATTCCTCAACATTATGAAATGGAACTAAGAACTAAAAAAATGTCATCCATTTACTTTTTCTACTAGTAAACTAATGAACATTTATCTCATCCCAAGTTTGTGGTTTTCTTATAGTTATCTTTCCCCTAATCATGTTTTCTATTAGTCTCCACCAGAACATGACACTTATTTTATCTCCTATATCCATGTTTTCCAACATGGAATCCTAGTGTGGGTTATCTCGGGTGACCTTTGTACTTCATTTTAATTCTTTTAAAGAGATAGTTTTATTGAATCTTTTTCTGATGTGGATCATTGAATGAAGTTCTCAAGACCAAATTTAAAATTGTGATGATGCAATTTCCAAAAGGGGGGAAGAATGTAACACCCAAATATTTCATAGTAAGTTATTTACATTAAATTAATCCAATATCTTGTGCTACACACAACACTTAGTTCGAGCACACCACGACATACTAAAATAGTCGTTCAAAAGTGATTATAAATAGTATTAACTGAAATTTGAATTTTATATACTCCATATAATTTTGAAATCCAAATTATGTGCTTCTTAGAAATAATATAATAAAAAATTTTTTTTCTCAGATAAAAGAAGTATTTTTAAAAAAAAATTCAATTTTACCACCTTTTAATAGAAAACCCTTTTTAAAACCAATATTTGACACTTTTATATATTCAATTTAATTAAATTAAATTCTTCTTTATAGTCTGGACAAAAATATTTATTTTGGATAAATGTTTTGAACTTTTATAATAACTTATATATTTTTATGAATATTGAAAAATACTAAATTTTAATTGAAAACATCTTTTTTAATGGAAATAATTTATAGTGTTAAATTATGTATTTTAATGGTTTGTAAGAATAATTATTTTTTATTTTTATCTTTTAATACAATGTAGGACACTATAAGTAATTTCACATTTAAGTTTGACATAAACAATGTCAATCTTTTGATAGTTTTTACTTTTTAAAAACCCGCTTTTCTGTTTTGACAAGGGGAATTGCTTTTAAATTAATTAATACAACTTCTATGATTTGAATTTGGTAAAATAGAAATATTTTTTGAATTCGGAATATCAAAATTAACATAGGGTAATTTTTTTGTATTTTTTGAAAACATTCAATTTTTGATGAATACTGAAAAACACAGTGTTAAAGTTTTAAACAAACATTTTATTTTAATAATTATTAATTTTGTTGAAATTTATTTTATTTCAAAATAGATGTATAATACCTATATAAGTTCAATTTAGTTCATTTGTGTCATTTTATAATAAAATTATATGTATATGAGTTTATTGAACTTTTTACTGTCTTTTACCCACCCTCTAGGAGAATTTGAAAATTTATATAAAACATAATTTTACCGCTTCTGTGAGTTTCATTTCAAAAATATGATAGACACGGTTGATATCAGTATGTAAAATTGGGTTCAATAAGATGAAAATAATTGTTGGTGAATAGTAACTTTTTTCTTTTATTTACCACGGTTAAAAGTAAATAGGGTAATTAAGGGTAAAAATGATATTATTATTACCCTAACATCAAGACCTAGTTCTATTGGATAAGTTTGATTCTACAATAAACAACCTTAGGAATAAAATATGATCCTTTAGGTCCACTTGGATTATATTAGGACATTTATTATTATTTTATTTAAAGAACAGTTGAAAGAGTTAAAATCAACGGTTAATAACTAAAACATTTTTAATATAGGTTTATACATAAGATAAATTTTACTATAAATATTAATTATAAAGCATAAAATATTTCCTACATAATGGTATTTTATTTTTATTTTTCAGACCTTAAATAATATATATTATTTATGACAAAATGATGATGCATTAATTAACTAATTAATTTAATATTGAAATAATTATTATTATAAATGTCCAAATAAATGTAATTTTAGATTTTTTATGAATTAAACTAATTTACTATGTTAATATGACATTTTAGGGTTGTTTAGATGGTTTTTTTAGAATTAATAATGCTGTTATGAATTTAGGAAAAACAAAATACCGAATAGTGTCAAAAATTACATAAAAGTGTTTTTAAAACAAATATTATATTATTAATTGATATTCTATACCTAAAAATATATATTTCGGCCAAAGATCTTAGATAATATTATATATGTCATTAATGATCCACTAAAGGTTCTCTTGGACGTTTATAGTATGTTTATTAACCATATAATATAAAAATTCAAAGACACATGGTAAATGTCAAACTATTAAACAAAGAGTTAAAACTAAACGAAAAAGATAATATAGTAACCCAAACCGATCTAAAACCTATTAGTTGAGTGTTTTTCGACCCATACCCACCATAGAAATTAAATAATTTATTTTTGAGCCATTAAAAAAAGGAAATGATTTTATTATAAAATAATATTTCTAGGTTTTCCTAAGGTGCCCATCACCCCTCTTATAAAAAGGGAACTTCCTCTTCTCTCTAATTCAATACATTAATGCCATTTGGCCTATCCAAACCCTACCATAATACCCTCTCTACTGTCTTCCCTTCATTATAGGGGCCTTCCATTAGTAATAATGCCAACCTACGGAGCCATTTTGATCAAATCAAAAGGAAGAACCTGAAGAGGAAGTAAATATTTAATCACCTCTTTCATGTTTCTTTCTTCTTCCAATTCCACATCCTTTTTTGTTTCCATTAATAAATCATAAATCTAGTATATTATATATACAGTGATGTTATTTTAAATATGGTACAACCGTATTCATTATTCTATCAACCCTTTGAATGATATGTCACCATACGTGCGTACGTACGACTTACCATCTCCACATCGTGGAGCAATTGTTATTCAATACATTGTTATTTGGATGGGTATAATAATGATGAATAGTTGATGTAAATAAAAAATATAACATGATAATTATTATTTATACATGATATATCATCCAATTATATATTATTTTAATATCAGAAAAATGATATTGTCGCTCGTGCGTAAGTGTGGATACCGTCTCCATAAATGTGATTAGATTCATTCCCACATCGTCTCCATTCCAGAATAATTTTAATTATATGATTAAAAATAATGTATAAATATTTAATATCATTCTGAATATGAATTACATACATCCTATCAATAACTAACATTACTTACGTAACAAGTCATATAAAGGAAAACGAATCAGTTAACACCCGAAATGATGATAATACTAAAATATTATTAACAATGTAATATTGAAAGATCATATATGATATCATATTATTGTATATTATTATTGTATAATTTAATAACAATTATTTAACCATTATACCGAAGGTTAAACTACCATCTACCAAGGAAATGTACAAGGTAAGTGGTTTCTTATCTCACTTTTAATTCAGTGAGATTTCCATTGTTCGACAATTATTTATTTCATGTGGTGTGATGTGTATTTACATTTTATATATATTATCATAAAATATCATTTATATTCGTGGTATTATGTGATTCATTTTTTGGTTATTAACTTTGGTTCATATGACTCGATTTATTAGAACGAAGTAGGGGGTTTTCAACTCACTTTTATTCCAGTGAGATTAATGCTATATTGGCCACTATTTCCTTTTGTGTCGAGTATGTACTTACCCTAATTGTATACTTTTTGTAATATAAATTAATGTATGGGTATTTAAAACTTCATTGTGTGATACTTCTTTCATGGGGAGTATGTTTCATAAGTTAGCAAATTCGTAAGGGAATTTCAATTTTCAATTTTCACTCATTAGGCTTTACGCATACATCATTGATTATTTTACTCCATGATTATGTGTGGAATCACTATTTGTATTTTTTTTAGTAATTTACACTCTAATTTCTATGAATATACTTTTTATACACATAATCATTCCTTTTATTAATTCTCAAGTCATCGATATGAACTTGATAAGAGTAATTTTAACTCAATATCCATTTATTGAGTTAAACATCCAATTAATTGGGGTTGTTTTTACAAGAATATGTGTGAATTACCTCTGATAGATTTACACAGAATATCCAATAATATTTATTTTATTTATATTTTTCACACATAATTATGTCTTTTATTGATCCTTAACCTAATGATACAGTCTTTATAAGAGATTTCATCTCAATTAACATTCCATAGAGACATCTTTGTTTTTATACAACAATTCACTTTTATATGGTGTATATAATGTACATTGACATAGTATTTCATGAATCCCATTATTCTCATGATATTATAATGTTTTTATTACCTCAATTATTTATATTCAAGTGTCTCCCCTTTGGTTAGGAATTCTTACTAAAATATCATTTTAAAAGTTTTAAAGATTTATTATTCTAAATCTTTCTCATTAATGTACATGTTTTAAAATGGTTTTAAGGAATTATTTATATCGATATTAATGTTGTAAAATTAAAATTACTTTTAAATGTTTCAAAGTGGTATGGGTCACTTTGATTCAAAAAACTATGTTTAAACAGCTTCTTGACAAATAGTGTGACTTTTAAATGTTTTCAAGAAAAAGGGGGACATTTTTATCAAATAGTTTTGATGATTATTTTCATCTATGTCTATATCCTTCATTATTCTTGATTGAGGTTAATCTATTACAATAAAATCTTCCATATTGTATTGAATAAGTTTGTTTTGACTGTGGATGTGCTATTTTTATACCATTCATGGTTTATGGATAATGTATTGACATTTCGTATGCTTGTATTAATATGAAGGTTTATGTTATGTTTCAAACTTTACATATGAGGAATGAATTGGAATAATTACATGAGAGGTGGAGCCCGCTATAGCTCCTCGATGCATCTGTAGGTCTCATGAGACAAACTAGTGTCTTGGAATAAGGCCCTGACAAAATCTTATTTGTAGTATTCGCACAACGGCTTGACTGTGTGGTTATGAAAGTCTGTCATTATTCATTCCATCATTATGAAAGTGGCTATAGATATTGCATGTGATTATTTGACTATTATAATATACATGTGAATAATTAAATGTAATTACTTGATTTTATCGTTTCCATATTATGATGAATTTCATGTTTAAAAATCTTTTGTTTTTGTCTTATACATTGCCTTAAATGTTTAAACTTATTTATGAAGGTTTCCACTATATTGTTATCCTTACTAAGCATCTGATCACACCCCTTTTTATGTTTTATTTTTCCCTGGATGCGAAGAACTCTATTATTACTATCCTGTAGGGACAGTCTATGGGATTTTAGTGTTGTCTATGGAAACAATATTGTTGTAGTTTTCCATTTTATGATGTAATGTAAACCTTATGAATGTATCTAGTACATCCAAGGATACTAAACTAACCATTCTTACGAGACTTGATCTTTTGTGATCATGTCAATGATACATAATAATGCACCGACTCTAGGCTTCTGGGGTTGGGGCGTTACATTCAGTCCCCTAGAACCCACATGATGATCTTGTTTCTGCTTAGTCAAGGCTTTAGTCAAGGGGTACGCCACGTTGTCTTACGTAGAAATATTGTTAACTAAAACATCACCTCTTTGAGAAAAATCCCTCAAGAGATGATACTTATGAAGTATTTTCTTCGTCCACTGAGGTGACCATGGCTCATTTGTGAGATCCACCTAAGTAGTATTCTCACAGTAAAGTGTAATGGGACCTTTACAACATGGTATCACATCTAACCCCTAGATGAGTCTTTTCATAAAAAATAATTCTTTAGCTACCTCAAAAGCTGCAATATACTCGGAAACTACTATAGAATCTCTGACCACACTCTTCTTTGTGCTCTTCCATCTCACTATACCTCTATTTAAAGTGAATATGTATCCCGTTTGTGACTTCATGTCATCATGATCAATTTGGAAACTAGCATCTTCATATCCATTGATGACTAGTTCGTCATCTCCTACATAAAACAGGAATATATACATAGTACGCATCCGATACTTAAGGATAGTATTGACTACCATCCAATGGAAGTGACCAGGTTTAGCATGATATCTTCCCACCGCACTAGATGTGTACATGACATCTAGCCTAGTAAATAGATTGGAATACATGACATAACCAATCACCGATGTGTACAACGTCCTTTCCATTATCTTTCTTTCCTCATGTGTATGAGGAAAAATTTTATTGGAAAGATGAATACCATTTGGCACTGTAAAAAATCCCCTCTTGGATTGTTCCGTAATGAATCATTTTAGTATCTTATCAATGTTTTTACTTTGACCTAGTTCCAACAATGTCTTGGATCTATCACGATGGATCTTGATCCCAAGAATATATGATGCCTCTCCCACATCCTTCATGGATATAAATTGATTCAACCATTCCTTAACAGAAAATAAAACCGGTATCATGTTTCTAATAAGCAATATCTCATCAACATATACTATTAGAAAAATGACTACACTCCCACTAAACCATTTTCAAATACAAGGCTCACATTTGTTTCATGATAAAACCAATTTTTTTAGCTTTATCAAAATGAATGTTCCATGAACTAGATTCTTTCTTTAATCCATAAGTGGATTTCTACAACATTCATACCATATTGGCATCCTTTGGAGTCATAAATCCTTTATGTTGTGTCATGTAGACATATTCATAAAGGTTCCCATAAGGAATGCTATTTTGACTTCTGTTTTCCAAATATCATAGTCATGGTAAGTAATAATGGCCAATAAAATTCTGATTTATTTAAACATTATGACTGGTGAAAAGGTTTCATCATAGTCAATTCCTTTAGGCTACTTGAACCCGTTTTCGAGTAGTTGTTCCTTATAGGAACTGACTTGTCCTTCCATGCCCAATTTCTTCTTGAATACCCATTTGCATCCAACAAGCATTACATCCACTAAAGGATCTACCAAAATCTGGATATGGTTTTGGTACATGGAATCCATTTCAAAATTCATGACTTTTTTCACATGGAAATATTTGTGCCACTTAATGCTTCCTTTTAGGTTAAAGGATCATTATTATCAACTAATAATGAGTTACTATCCTCAGAAACTAGAAAACAATATTGTTCCAGTTCTCTAAACTCTATTATACTCCTAAAAAATTATTGTGTCTATGGAACAATTATTTCTTCCACAAGGCTTTGGGGAATCTGTTCTTGTACCGTCTCTTGTGTACCTTCAGCCTTAACATCATCGAATTTTATCTCACTCCCAATATCTCTTTTGGAGATTTTCTCCCTCTCAAGGAATATTGAATGTCTTTCCACTATAATATTTTTGTCTGAGGGGTTTTATAGGTAATATCTCCATGTTTCCATGGGGGATCCTATAAAGGCACACTTTGTGCCTCTAGGTGCTAGTTTGTTACCTAAATAGGTCTTAACAAATTCATCACTTCCCTACACAAATAAATTCGATATCATGGCATTATTTACACTCTATAACTCATATGGAATACCATTTATCGATTTTCTTGGTACTTGGTTTTGTATATGTTCCACTTTTAGTAACTAATTTCCCCAAAAGGAAAATAGAAGACTCTCATGACTCATCGTTGATCTCACCATGTCCAATTAAGTGTGGTTCCTCCTTTCTCTCAAAATATTTCACTGGGGAGTGTCTGGAGGAGTGAGTTAGGATAGGATCCCAAACTCCCACAAGTAATAAATGAATTCTTGATTAAGATATTCTCCACCTCAGTCTAAGAGATATTTCTTAATCTTCTTTCCAAGCTGGTTCTCAACTTCATTCTTGAATTCTATGAATATATAAAAATAATCACACTTATACCTCTTTAGGTAGATATATACATATCTACTAAAAATCATTAGTAAAAGTTATGAACTATGAGTACACTCCCCTTGATTCAACTGGAAATGATCTACAAACCTCAGTATGAACCAATTGAAGAAGCACTTTAGCCCTTTCACCTTTCCCAGTAAATGGGTATTTAGTCATTTCCCCATGTAAACATGAATGACTTTTTCTATGTGCTTTTAGTATAAAAGAATATAGATATCCATCTTGATGTAACTTTGTCAATAATTTCTCATTTACATGACCTAGTCGGTGATGCCAATGTTCGTTGTGGTATGTGTCTAGTGAAGTATCTTTGTTATTGATTGTAGTTACTTGGTTTGTGTAATCCAACATGTGTAGATCATTGTATAAATGCAAAGTACCAAAACAAATTATATATTTGTAAATGAATATTCATTCATTTACAAACAAGAAAACAAATCCACATGTATCTAATCTCCAAACATAAATAGTGTTTTTAGTAACAAACGACACATAATAACACTCCATTAAAACCAAGATCATCCCAGTTGGAAATGTGACGTGGTAGTCCCCAATACGTACAACAGCAAGTCTAGATCCATTGGTTTCTCAAAGATCTACCTTCTGTCAGTCAATATTTCTTAATCTACTTCATTCTTGTATTTGTATACATATTTGAGCGCCAAAAGATATATCTAATACTATATTTTTAGAAATAGGTAGATTGTATTCGATAACCAACACACCTGAATCTTCCCCTTACTTCTTAGGCTTGGTGTAGTTTTTCTTCCAGTGGTCCTTCTTGCCACATGCAAAACAAATAGCCTCATGATCCCATACCTTCCCGTCAATATTCTTTTTCATGGAAGGGAGTGAAGAATCATTGGTCTTAATGCTATTTTCCATCCCTTTCCTCATATTCCCCATGAGGAAAGAATTCTTTTCGTTCTTCATATCTTTTTCCACTTGGCGAATGAGGATAATAATATCATATGGAGACTTCTCAAAGGTGTTCATATTAAAATTAATAACAATTATGGAGAATCTCAAGGGTAGTGATTCGAGATTGAGATCGATACCTATTTCTTCATGTAGTTTAAACCTCAGAACCTCTAGGTTCCCAACGTCACTAATTAGCATGACTATATGAGGTCCAGTTGGGGAACCCTCTCTATGAATACTCTAAAAGAGTGACTTTGAGATCTCAAACCATTCATGTGTTTCCCTCACCTAGTAGAGACCACATAGGTTCTCAATCATTCTATAAACATCCATGTTTTTGTGAGACATCATGAGTTCCCTAGACATTGATGATAACATCAAACATTTAACTTCGACCATGTCGTTCATATGTTTCTCATTGACTAGGAAATCCTCATCACTCACCACATTGGAAGGAAAATCAATTAATGATGACTCCAACACATAATAATTCTATTAATGGAATAAGATAACTCGAAGGTATCTAAACCATTCATGGAAGTTTCTATTAGGGAGGATTTCATCTCTATACAAAATTGATTGTAGGTATAGTGTGGTTAACGAGCTTGCAATTCTTATTTTACACATAAAACAGAAAATCAATATTACTTTCATGATTACATTTTATGAGAAATAAATAATTAAATTTATTAAGTCTCCAACTATTTTTTCATGTCCCAATGGCCGTCACAATTGATTTAGAAATGTCTAATTTCCCTGAAATTCTAGTAGAAAGGATCTATATTCCCCTTTACATAACCCTAAAAGTGTTGGCCATGCTCGTTGAAGGTATTTAGGTAGGGAGGTATTTTCAAAATATGGTCTTGCATCTCCTGGATCTGCTGTGTGGACTCCCCAATCCTCAGACCCAAACTTTGGATTTCCTCAACTCTTGTCTCTAATATTACACCACGTCTAGCAAGGGATACTCCTCTTGATGTGATTTGGTTAAGTAAACACGAAACCATTCATATGGTCTTCCTGTATAAAAGTATGTGTCCCAAAAATGGTTGGTCAAACATGTATTTTTATTCAATTTTTACTTAATCGTGTAACAGATGGCTTGGTCTAACATAATATTTTATTTGAGGTATTTTTATCTCTTATACAAGAGTTTTTTATTATCAATATAACATGTTTAATAATATTAAGTG
This sequence comes from Viscum album, assembly GCA_963277665.1. Lineage (NCBI taxonomy): Eukaryota > Viridiplantae > Streptophyta > Magnoliopsida > Santalales > Viscaceae > Viscum > Viscum album. The sequence continues at coordinate 282,197,033 of OY728127.1, forward strand.
TCACTTAGTTAAGTGAATAACATTGTCTTGATAATATTTACACACATTCCATGTTTATTTTAGTTCCATGTTGTATGCTTGTTTAATTCATTAACTATGTTATCATGACAACACATCCATAATGACAAAATATGAAATTGACATAAATAAAATAATGAAAAGGGAATGATCATGAAATTTTCAAATGGTTAGTTTATATAGTAGTTGATAAACTAACTCTAGACTAAGTTAGAAACGCCTTGAACCTTTTTAGTTCATGTTTGCAGCTTTCCACCTATCAACCTTTGTATCTCATGGGATTGGTTTCGTCTCGGCTCTACCTTGAACCAACTCCACAGGATTTGGAGTTCCATCCATCATATATTCATTTAAACTCACAAGTATGTGAGGGGGAAATGGGTTTTTACATAAAAGAAACCTTGGTCATGCATGCCCTACATATTAATGAGGAGAAGGCTCACAGACCAACATATTTAATTTAAATAATTAAATTAAATGAAACCATCCACATACAAAGGAATTGGTCCATCTCAGGATCATCCACAAATTGAATGATATTTATGCATAAATAAATCTATAATTCAATTCTTTAATCATTATTGATTTGGATCAATCACGCTTGAATAAATTAATTATCATATTTAATAAATCAATCCTTTTATCTTAAACTCTTTTCTAAATTTCCTTGAGATTCTCATCCAACATAATTTAAAAAAGTAAATTACTCTAAAATTATCTTTGTACATAACTTTTACCTTGGAGGAAACCTAGTGAATTCCTATTCGTAACTACCCCATGGGTAGAAATGAACATTACATAGATGTTAAATTAAACACACACACACACACACACACAGATATATATATATATATATAACCTTTCACATGTTGTGCCTAATCTTTACACCCACACCAAGGTACACGTGTCAATGGTTTGTATAATATAATAATTTTTATAATAAATATGCATAATTTCGAAGAGTACATAGAGTGTAGTTCCAACTTCATGTCATGTACTATTGATCATTATCCATTTGAAGTACACGCCAGGGGATACGTCATGTGAGTGTACTTCATAAATATTTTGAGTACACTATGTGTCCAATGGCCCCCACATCGTGTAGTATCTACGTTACATGATCTCTAGTAGAGAATGTGGTCTATGGGGTACATGGTGCGACCGTAACCCAATAAACTGCATTTCATACCCTGTTGGGCACACAGTGTACAATCCGTAAACCGTGTGCCACCAGTTCCTAGTCAAAACACTGAGTCATTAGGACTTAGAAAAACTCCAATGACAAGACTTGGTTAGGCAGACTAGACCCAGTGCATTGAACCTTGACTACACGGGGTGTACAACCAAATACATGCCATGTCTTATCCTGTTGTATGACCAGGAACCTTTGGATCCATCTAATGAGATGATATGTTTTATTTTACTCAAAATTAATAGAAAAGATCATTTATGTAAGGTGATTGATAAACAAAATAGGAGGAAAAAATATCGAGATTCATATTTTTATAATGATTAACTATAATTGAAACAACCAAATTATTAAATGTGTAAATAATCAAAGAAATATTTAAATAATTATAAACTATGATGTAACCCCTATAATACCACATGTAGGTTCAAGGTTTAGTGAAAGTGTGGTTGGGACGATGCCCAATTTAAATTTTTACCCTGATAAATGATTATTTCAGGATGAATATGATGATGAACTCCAGTCTCCACAAAATAGAATCAATGATTTAGAAAAAAAGGTAGAGGACCATAATCATTAGAGAGGATCTTTCACATCATGTTTATAATTAATTTAATTAATTTCATAATGAAATTAAAACATGGGTCTTATGTACTTTCTTTTTTGATGATGTTGATCATCTGGAATGAGTCTTCAGGATTATCCCATTTCACATCTGAGGATCCAAACTAGAATCCCTCAAGCGGTGATCCACACGTGCACTGATGGCAATGGATCGACACCACTTTTTCTTTGGGTGATAGCACGGTGAATCGAGTGTCTTGTGTCGTTCATTCTTGATCTCTTATTCTTCGGCCTGGAAGAACATCTCTGATTCTTGAGAGGGGAGGGAAGAGGATTCGAGAGAGAAATTTTTGAGATCAACAATTCTCAATTCAACGAGGATGCAGTCCGGTACATGGCTCAATAGGTGTGCATGTCTATTTATTGACTTGGAGATTTAGTAATAATATTTAATTAAATAATAGCAATTAAATACATTCAAATCATTAGAGAATGCACATGATTTTAATAATAATATAGCGTCATTATTTATGGTTCACCAACTTGCCCAAAATGGAATTATATATTAAAATTTTCATCAAAACATAATAGTTGCGTTATTATTATTTTAATTTGTGCCTACTAGTTAAATAATTATTTACCAACCTGCAAATAATTATTTTACTACCAGACCCGCCTTGGTGCACTCAAACTCCACATCCATTTATTAGACACCAAAATAAATAAATATTTAATTTATTATATTCAATAAATATTTTAATTACAAACTAGTAAATAAATATTTATTAAATGTTTAAGAAAGAAAATAAATATATTTTACCCACAATCCAGTGAACATATATTTATTTAATTTAGGCAATCAATTTATCTTGAATAAAATTATCCCACGATCTTGTGAATAATATATTTTCCATTAATTAAATTCAAATTTAATTTTACTAAGACCACCAGAAACACTTAGTGCGTGACCCTATAGGATTCCTTTTCATTGGAATTAGGTGGGCTTGCCTAAAGTCCAAGAGTAATTTTTAGTAATGGGTTTAGGAACCCAAGACAAATAACTCCAAGTTGCAAAAAAGATATACACATATGAATGCTCGATGTGTATTATAATCCCTTTGTCTCAATATCTCATCATGTATGTTTCATGGTAGTGTCATCAACCATTATGCTTGATACGATGTTCTTTGAATACCTGAAAGAAACACCGTGGCCATGGAATTTTGCAGGAAAATTCTATTTCAATCAAAGGGATGAGGTATCAACATCCATAAATTGAAGGGACACATCCTTCCTTGACTTATCCATTAATAACATGCCAATAGTGACGTACCCAACATACCCTACTTCCTACCAATTGTCTGCATGATGGTTTTCGTCAATAAATTTAAGTGCGTGAGTCACGACACGTATTAATGATAATATTAAATACTTTGTATCCTTACACAAACTCATAGATATGAATATATGATTACACCAAAACATGTAGAATTATTACTCGTGGGTATGTTCTCATAATCTCCTATCATGGAGATTACGAAGTACAAACTTCATGAGATGAAGTCTCATCTACTTCTAAGTACTCGCAGTCGACGGTCTATATATGATGTTCCCCATTATGGTATTTCATATAACTACAAGAATATATATAAGAATATTTTTATAGCATTTCAAGGATCTCATCATAGAGGGGAACTTCCATGACCTTATCAATGTAACAAATATAGTAGGACATTATTACATCATAGTCATGCAGAACACTGATAAATATGTAATATGATGTTTGATATTTAAATACATTAAAAATCCATGTAATCAAAATACAAATAGTTGTCTCTAGGACACCAAATCAAACACATTCTAGATCTCACAATTTCCCCTTAAGATGATTCCATCATTTGTCACATCATTTCCCAATCATTAGATACAAGTGCCATCTAACATTCAATCCTTCGATTGTTTCTAAAATTGATGTGGTTTTGGATGTGTTGAAAATATATCCTTTGACCAGTACTAGAACTCTCATGAATGGTGTAAAAATTATAGTGTGTTTTTATATATTGGTAATCATGCGATATTAATATTCTTGAGTCTCATCTTAGGTATCTTTTCTAGAGATGGGTTCATGGTGTATCGATGTTCGTTAACTATATTCAAGGTTTTATTCTTGATTTTATGATGAATCCATGATCTTTTCTATAACCAACAGTGGATATAGTGAATTGATTTCATCTTCTTCAACATACACTAGAACTAATTCCTTTAGCGAGACATATGACTTATTTATTCATGTAACTACCCTTCATGGAATTGAATATAATTGGTTCTATTTTTTTATCCACATCTTTTATGCATCAGAACTTGGGATAGGAATCCTTGATGTGCGAGCTAGTTATTCATGGATGTGTAAAATGATTCAAGTTTAATCCTTTAATGAATATTAGAGTACTTCATCAATGATCTTGATTTAGGAATTACAACACCATTTGTGGACCTTGTTTACACTTATGTACGCTATATGATTCTTATGATATCATTTATCATTGGATAATGATGATAGTGATTTCATGTGGGTGTGTGTGTATACCATTATATCTATTTATGATTATTCATTACATGATTATAATTAAATATCATGATATGATGTCATATATTAATCAAATTTTTATGTATGTTTCTAGTTGTTTTTAATGATGAAATTCCATTGGTTTTCTTGTATGTTATGTCATGTTGTTTGTGTAATCATGCCTTTGAATGCATTATTTTGGTTCAAAGAATAGGTGTAATGTCATGTTATGATTTTTCCTTTTGTGGGGGAGTACACATGATAGGTAGGAATAGAGACGTTGGATCAGTGGATTCTAAGGGACATGATCAATCAATGCCTTTCTGAGTTAGGTGATATTTTGTCTCGATACATTTTGGATTCCAAATGAAATGTTTTATCTATGATTATTGGATGTTGAGATACATGATTACTCAATTACATGAGTATACTGATTGACATGTTAACTGGCTTTATGGATAGGTCTTGATCACTTATAACATCCTTCAATTATCCTTCTAGTATGGGGATGAGGTATGTTTTTCGGGGATTATGGTTTCTTCTTTAACACATACGATCTCAAAATATTATTTCTTATGATTTCTTTTTTAGAATAAAATTTTTCGCACTAGTTAAGGAGGTATTGGTGGGTTTAGGATGGTTTTTTTACACCCACCCCACATGGGAATCATGATGTGCATGTAGACTTCATGTTTAAGGATCCTGTAATTGGAAAGGGTCTTACAGAAAGTGGTTGGGCAATGGAATAATGTAGTTGGTAGTAGTATCCGATGTAATTTATAAAGGATTCCATAGTGTTTAATTTTTTATTTACTCTCACTCTATATCCTCCTGTAGAATTCCACTTTGGAAGCATGGTTTATTTACATTTATTTTGTAGGATACATTTTGTAACTATATTATGACTATTTATCTTGTTTCATTATACTCTAATTTATTATATTTATTATTTATTATTATTGTGTTTGGATATGATTACTGAGGGTATATTCTCCCCTCAAATGGTGGTTAGGGACTCACTACTAGTCGACATCTATATATATATATAATGACTCATAGACAAGGTCTTTTTGGTCTCTATCTTAGACTAGGTGGTTTGGGTCGGGGCATTACAAAATGTTTCCAGAGTATAGTTTTCCTCTTTTTTAATGACTATCATGATACACTATGTGAAGGAGATAGGTTGTGTGGGAATAGGGTAGGGTAGGTTCCATGTACATGGATTTTTCTTGTGTAAAAGTCCCTTGAGTTACCATTGATGTAATTTATATTATAGATGTATAGGATTTCGGTGTGTTCATGTATTATGATTAGGAATATAGGAAAACATTTCATATATATACATTTTCTATGATGTATTGTAGTACTTTAATTTAATTCATTGATTTATAATATATTCTTGTGATAGTTTTGTTCTTTTTATTGAGTGATATATTTTTTTCCTTGATTTTTTGATATATCTATGAAGGAATTAATTAGTCAAACCTGATTATGTTGTTATTTTTATATATATATGCCTATGAATAAAATGTTGGAGTAGGTAAATTTGGGTAGTCCTATGATGAATAAACATTTTATTATGGGTGGCCTACTTGGAGAAATTTTTTGACATCCTATAAAAAAACTAGGATCTGTCTTAACGGATTTAAATACTCAAAATGTTCTCCTTATGATTTAGAAGATATCCCCAAGAAGGAGAGAGATGGGACCACCAACTAATGTGAGCCAGGATGCTCTTTTTAGGGAGGATCCCCCATTCCACTGCATGAAATATAGGAGGGTGGAATAAAGATCACTCTTACACACACTTTAGCGGAACATGTATTAGTCACACCTCAGTTCGGATTACATCCAATTATTCCTTCTGAGAGTAGAGAGACAACATGTTCCAAGACAGACTATGCTAGAGACATCCAATTTCAGCATACACTGGTATATCAGGTCACTAGGGTATCTTATGACATAGATATATAGATAGTTATCATCGAGAGTTACATTGACCTTATTGAGACACATGTTTACATAATGTGAAATTGGTAGTGTTTGTGATATGGGTAACTACTATGAGATTGTGGGGAATGATCAGATAGGCTAGAAGATGTGAGGGTCTAACCTAGGAGTCATTCAAGAATATATTTTCTAGAGAATTATTTCATATAACAATGAGTATGGACTAAGCATGGGAGTTCATAGAACTATAGTAGGGGAAAATAATGTTTTCAAAATACTCCACTTGTTTCGCCCAACTAAATTGTTTTTCTTCTCTCTTTCCCAAAAAATATACACAAATGATAGAATGTTTGATATCGGACTTCATCCTATTATTAAATGTATGGGTCAAAGATTCATCCTAACAACATACTAAGTGGTTCTATAAAAGTAAGTGAATATTGATATGGTATTGAAGGAGGATCAAGAAGTTGGTATTCCTCCCCCCTTCAGTACTCATTCAAGAGGACCTACTCCTATTGCGGTGAGTTTTATTTCTGGTATCAGCATAATAAATACATATGAAGTGAGTAAGAGAAGTGGTATATATGATGAAAAGAGTATGAATTATTCACCCCTCTAGAGGATTTCAATATTGATTCAATTGTTGTAAGGTTGAAAATTACTGTATGTTCTATAAAATTTGTTATATAATGTCTATATAGTTTGGAATGGAAGGAAATCTAAAATATTTATTCTTCAGAGATTGAAGGTCAGGGTGTTGTAGTGGAGTAGGTCGGGTAACATTTCTGACAAGGGTGTCCAGACAAGGTCATTAGGAGTAGACCTAGACAATGATGGCTAAACTGTCCCAGTTACCTCGGAGACAAGGCCATGGAGATGAGGCAATTACACAATATTTAGTGTACCAGAATTTGTGGAATAGTGGTGGGAGAACATCAACTATTCAAGGAATGTGTATGGATGGTATCAATATAACATATTACTGTTATAGTATAAGTAAAATAATATTTTTTTGTCATTAATTAATACAAATATTGTAAAAATATCTTCTAATTTTTTTTTGAGAAATATATCCCTTCCATCTTGAAAATCATATTTTTAAACAAAAAGTTCAAAAATAATTTTGAGAATAATATTTTAATCATATAAACGAATTTTTAAAACAAGGATTTTTCGTTACAGTTGGATATTCAATTCTTTTTGTATATGGTAAAACAAATATTACATTATCTTTTTTGATAAATGAAAAATAGGAATTGTTTTGATAAATACATGAATATTTATAAAAAATATTTTTTTTAAAAGATAAAAATGGAAAATATTTATTCAATATAATATTTTTAAAAGATAAAAACAATTTTTCTAAAAATGTCCTGAAAATATTGATTTTGATGAAAAAGGGTTTTCGGTTGAAGGGAGAAATGATATCAGGTTTTAATAAAAACCTTTTCTCGTTAATTTAAGTAAAAAAGAGTTTAAAATGGTAATATTACTTGAAAATATATTGAGTAATGAGATGAGAATAAAATTAGATGTCATTATTGGACAATAATAAAATAAATTGCATCAATATAAATTCATGTATAAAAAATACCGATTAAAATGATATTTTAAAATAAACCCTTAAAAAGAGTAGTATGTTGAACTGCGAATTGATCAATTAATAAATTTATTATATTAAATTTAAATCAAAATATTAAAACATAAAATAGAAAAAAATATACAGATTTATTTCAACAAACAATATCATAATGACAAATACATTGAAGAAGAAATGAAATCCAATGAAAAGAAATTTGGTTATGAAATTGTTTACCACATGTGGATTTTCAATTAAATTCCCCTTGGATGAAATAATTCAAATTTTAACTAAAAATATAATTAATTGTGAATTTAGCATGATATATCATGTCAAATGGGTAGATTATACTCCATATTAAAGAAATTAGGATATAACATTACAATATTCCGCAATGAAGTGAAATAGAGATGAAGTCACTTACCCCACTCTTCCTTTATGGGGAAAATTTATTAATATCATATATAATGGTTTTAGTAAAAAATTTAATTTATTCCAGAACTATTTTCATATTTATTATAAAATATATAATCCTATTATGTTATTTTACTACCCATTTATTATTAATATTTCATTATTTTCATTATTTCGTGTTTTAATTTTCTTGTTCTATCATGCGTATTTTTTCATGAAATTTCTATTTCTATTGAATATGACATATATAAATCATCAATATAAATATATTAATGATATAAATATCATATTTACTAAGTAGAGACACTTTTATAACTATTTATGATATCTGTACAAGGGAAATGATTCATATCGGTTCATGGATTCGGTAAGCCATATTACGCATGAGAAACGATATCATTCCATTAACGATAAAAAGGATAAGTAAGTGTTGATATATTAATTTTATATAATTAAAATCATTGAATATATAACATGGTTAATCAATAAATTTACCTTTATTACCGTTCATGTAAACTGTATGTAAAAGATGATGCACATTGCTTCACGGAAAAGTAGTCCACCGTACACACTAGCGACGTCATCATGTTTTTAACAGAATATAAAGTAAGAAGGTATATCTGATTTTAAAATTATATAATTAGAATAATAACTTATATATTATATATATTTTTTAAATATACCATTCTCTCCATACTTGATAAGTGGTGAAAGAAAAAAAATATTCACGAGGCGGTAGTCCATTGTACATACGATCGAAGCATTAATTTCCCATATGATAGAAGAGGTGTTATATTTATGTTATTACATTGAAATTTTAAAATATTAGTATATGTAAGATAATATTTTTTTTATATGATCATTTATTAATTATTTTTTTATCTCGTGGAAGAAGAAACAAAGAAAAATTATGTTTAATAACATTACCTCTTTTTTGAACAACATTTTAAGGTTTTCACAAAAATACATCCTACGTAAGATTTATAAAAAAGAATCTAGGATTTATTTAGGAAATTAATTAAATTATTTGTTTAGGTATTTTCGTACTAAATTACTTTTGAATTTTAAATATAATATGAGTGATTTTTGCCTTTTATAAGTGGGGGGGGAGGACACACATGGAATTGTTTAAATGAACCAATTAGACCCATGTTTTTATCATAAATAATGCCTCCAATATGAATTATTATCGAAACATAGATGTTATAAGGTCTAAATATGTCTATAAAATGGCTTTTGGAAAATTTTTAGGTCATTTTACCCTTACCTGTATTGTTTGACCCCCTGATAAAATGGGCTTTCCCTTAACCGTAGTAATTACTTTTTACTGATTTTCCTATTCATAAAGGTGAAATTTTTTGTTAAAATTAATATATATTATAAATTATTCTTATTAAAAATATTTAATTAATTTAAAAAATTAAATTCATATATGTGGAAGAATTTAATTTAAAATTATACCTGCAAAGACGATGAATAATGATGTTTCCAAAGAGAAAATTCTCCAATGTATAGTAGGTTTTAATGTAAAAACATTATCAGGAAATTTACTCTAGTGGCCTAAATTAGTAAAATTTTAATATAATTTAAATTGTTTTAAATTAATCCAAATTTAAAATGTAATTTACCCAATTGAATTATTTTAAAAAAATGAATTTTTCATTTAATGTCATTGTTTTCACTATTCATTGAAAATGAAACTTTTCAAAAAAAAATCCCAAAATTACACCCTAATTAAATTTTGATGTGATTATTTCAAAACAAATTAATTTTTTAAATTAAATTTTATAAAAGTGATAAAAAATTTATTTTCAATTATGTACAGTAAGCGTGAAAACCATTTTTTTAGAAAAATTGCATTTTCGAAAACAATTTTTTTCTTTTAAATGATTCTTTTCAATAGACAACCATAATTTTCATACATTAGTTATTATTATTCATATATACTAATTTAATATATAGGTTATAATGGTATACTATATTTTGGTTCATTTAGGATTGGGGTTACGTATTCCTCAAACTATTGAATAGATTACATTTAAATAAATGTATTTTGTCAATTCTTTAAGTTAAGTGTTGAGCATCGCAGAATCTATCGAATAAAATGTTTTTATTTTAGATTATTTGGGTTTTGATTGTATATTTTACATAATTATGGTATTTATTCACTCTGAATGAATGATAAACCATTCCATTTTGGGGTTAAGATAATAAGGATGCATGATTAGTACCTTGACTACTATGTGGGAAATAGGAACATTTGAATTTGATGTTTGCTGTGTTGAGTAAATATGGCTCCTTGTTGAGATATATTTTGGATTTTTTTAATTTCCATCCAATAAATGTTATGTATGATGACTAATGGATTGGTATTTAAGGAAATAAAAGGCATGTGTTGAAAGATGAAGGGAGACTGTGGACAAATGTTTTTTTGAATCTATTGAGATGATATGAGGTGTTTATAAACAATAGACATTATTTGAAAAGGATTTTAGTTTTAATAATTGAATTCATTATTGGTGTTGAATTATTCAAATAAAAATTCCAACGTAAGTGTCTTTTTTCTTCAATGTATGTTTCATTGGCTATCTATGGGCATTTTCTTAAAATCAACATAATTTTGTTACAACTGAGTGTAAGTTCCATCGAGATGAATGTATATATGATAGTAAATATTTAATTTATATATATTTTGAAATTTGAATTGGTATTCATTCATCATATGAATTTACATTGTATGTCTTCATCAAAGAACAAAATGTTTTTTATTTATTCCTTATATACCTTTGAGATGACCATTTTTCTATGACTTTGTTATCATTTTTAGGAAAGTGTAATGTTAATACTATTATTTATAAATACACATTTGAAAAGGTATTGTTGAATGTTTGAAAATATTAATTCAGAACAATGTTATGTGAAACTAGATGATGAAAGGAAAAACATTTTTCATTTTCAATGCATCATCAACAATATTATGATATTAATCTATGCCGAGGTCAAAGGATGAATTAATGAGGGAAACATTGTGTTTCTAAGATGACTTCCATATACAAGAACAACAGAATTTCATTATTCTGGAAGACATATACAAAAAATAGTGTGAAATGATATGAAAGATTTATCCATGACATTCCAAAAACCTTTGTGTATTGAAAAATTAACTATGTGATATAGTAAAACATGACCACATCATAGACAAGTTCATTGTAACATAGTAAAATACATATCCATGTTCCAAGCACGTGAGGAAGAAAGAGATCCCAAGAACATTTAGTATTTGAATATGTGCACTTCTTAAAGAATTTACGTGTTGTATAAGACCATGATTTTTAGGATGTTATGTAAAGGTATTTTACTTGAGTTTGAGGGAGGTTTAAAAGGGTATCCATGACCCATCGAGAAATGAGTTTTTAATGAGTAGATCCATTACCATGATATTTGAGGATATATTTATAACTATCAGGGAAAAAATATTAACACATTATATACTGAATATAAATAACAAGAAATTATGAATGAAAATGTATTGATAATTTTGAGAGAGGTCAAATGTTACGCTTTGATATCCAAGTTGAATAACTGAGAACAATTGCATGATATTTTTTTGTGAGGAAGAGGAATAATATCAAATTATGGATAATCGAAATGGATTGTCAAAAATTTATCAATAATAATTCTTCCAAATGATTTGTTTCTGTTGATGTTAGATTGTAACTAGTTGGTGGTAATATCTATTGGTGTTCGAGGACATTCCTTTTCTAGAGTTATTTTTAATAACAAGAAGGGATATGAGTGAGTAGGATAATAATAATGGATAACTAGGTATGTAGTCATCGTTAAAGGAGGATAACCTCATTAGCCAACATGTTGTGTCCATTTCCTTTTCATAATTAGTGAATATCTTATGATAGAGGTATTGAATAAGAATGACATTAGAAATTGAATTTAAATAATTATTCACAAAAAAATCACCCCCAATGTGTATCAACATTCATTTGATCCGAAAATTGGTTTTAGAAAGAGTTAAATTAAATTGTATTTATCTCGAGTGTCAAATTTCAAATTGAAAAGTTAATTAACAATGAATATTTTTTTACTATTTATTGGGAATATGAATTTAGTGTTTATAGGATGGTTTTTTTAATGGAATTTGGAACTCATATCCAGGAGTAAACATATCATTAAATAAAATTTTTTGTCAAGGATTGATGTTTGTATTGGAATTGGAAATGCTTGGGTGGATAATGAAGGAGGTCTGGTGGTGTCAATATGGCTTTTGTAATTCAACAGCACCAACTGGCTAGATGGTGAACCCCATCAGCATATTAATGGGCTGGACAGATCCCAAGGGTTATTTATCGGTTCTATAACAAGATAGTGGCCTAGTACCGCCATGATAGTGGTTCTGTTAGCTATCTGATCATACCCACCCACTAGCTAGTGGTTTCCAATCATTTTTATTTTAATTTTAGACATTTCTATCATTCTATTGATGTTGTACATTTAGTTGTAGGGTGTTTGGGGGCTCAAGAGAAGCAATAATTTTCTAAATTTCCTACTCCTTTCCTCTAATTTTCTGTTTCATTATATGATTTTATTTTGAAATTATGTTAGGGAGCGGTTATTGACCTATCATGGGTGGTTAGTCAGTGTTTTCGAGAAATATTGGTTCTTGGTGAGTCTTTTTTCCATTATAAAACAATGGTTTTAAAAAATAATTAATTATCATTACATAAAATTAAATATTTTTATCGTTTATAATGAGATATATGCTTCCAATCATGGATGGTTTTCAGTTTTCTTAGATTAACTTGGTGGAGGCATGAGAGGGCTTGGTATCAACATGGATGTGGCTTGGTGGAGATTAGTGAGGGAAAAACTCTATGTTTTAGGTACATGGACACATTAAAATAATTTCATATGTATGTATATACATCGTAGTTCATGTATGAAAATGTTCACGGGTTTGGGTATGGGGTTTAGGTACTGGAAGTTCCCTAGGATGATGAGATAAAATGAGGTTAGGCCTCTTATGCTTCGAATAATTTATCTTCATCACATGAAGTGGTCTGAGATCACCGAATGACTTTGTCATCAAGGGGTGAGTACAATGGTTAATCTAAAAATATACCATGGGGATGTATCAAAGTGTTAAATTAGTCACAAGAATGGACATATGGTTTTCCTTAGGTATATTCTTGTTGTAAAGGTTTTCTTGGGGATTTATTACATTGGGTGAGATATTTATATATCTAGTGGGTGTTGGAAGCCCCCCCTTGGGTTAAAAGGTTAGTATTGGTGTATGATGTGAGAGGGAATTATTCCTTCATGAATTAAAATCATCATGTTAAGGGGAATTGGCTTCGATGTTATACCTCGCCTACGATGCAAAGGTCAGATAGAACATGATGAATTAGGACTATACCTTGGTAGTTGGACTAATAGTATTAAGGTACATTGGTAAGGTCTGATTGGGCCATGGGGTGTGGGTTGTGGTGAGCCTTTGGGAAGTGAAGTTACTATCAGGGGAGGGTTGGATGTTCTATCAATGGGAATATATGAAGACATGTCATGAGGATATAGTGGGTTCCCTAAGGATGAAGATGTGATGAGATAATGGATGGGAGTTCTACAAATCGTTAGGCCCGGAAGTGATGATCTTGTGAGCTATTTGATGGACTATGGACTGATGCACTTATTCTTTAGTGACCCTTCTGTACGGAGGATTTTGTATGGATTCTTGATATGACCTCTCCACTGTATGTCTATATGGTTGAATTTAATTATTGACCATTACATAGTGGCTTGTATTGGTGGATGATCATTTCTTGTTCATTCAGATATTTTGTTGAGGACCATTCAATTTGTGGCTAGGGTTGGTGTGATGTCCTCCCTAGATTTTTTGTGTATGGTCTAGTGTGAAGGACCTCCTTAGAGTCTGTAGGGATGGGTTGGTGAATGACCATGACATAATGCTTACATATCCATCAAGGACCTCTCCAAAATATTATTAGGACATTGTACTTGTTTTGGGCCTTTTGTTTCCTAGAATTTGGTCTACAACTATCATGGGTGTTGTTGGTGTTATGAAAAATTACTGATGGACCTCATAATAATGATAAGGGATGGGTCAATGATTCTAAACATATGATGGATACTAGTATTTGTGGGTATCATATTGAGGCTTTGTATGTCATCCTACCATGAGTTTTTAAACATGTTCGAGCATCCTAAAGATATAATAAGTTTATTTGTGGATTTTATCATGACATCAAATTAGGTGTGTTAAGGGTCTTATTGTATTAGATAGAACTTTATGATCAAAAAGGTCTGTGTAACTAATCTTGTTTGCTGGAGGACTAGTTAGAACGTGATGACTAAGTGATATTGTTAATTATATTTCTATTACTCATGAATAAACACACATATGAATTTGTATACTATGGTTTCTTGGTTATACACTAATTATTTTTATTCTCATACCCTGCATGGGTGTCTTGGAGCATGTAAAAAACTTTTGTATCCATTTTAGGTCAGAGCTTGAAACATAATATGGATCATGTCAGGGAAACTCTAGGGTATCAAGATATTGGGATGGGGCTCGAGTTTGTAGGGGGATCAAGGTGAATGAGAAGTATTTTTTATTTTTTATTTGGGAGCATCTCGATGGGAAATTAGTGTATGGATGTCTTGTATGAGAACATTTTCTATGTTATGATTTGAGTTTATTTATTTTCTATACAATAATATAATGTAGTTGATGTATTGTTGTTTATACTATTGTAACCCTTTGGTTCTAGGGAATATTTTCCCATTATAATGATTTTCCCTCACCACTAGTTGGAAGCCTCTAGAATATTCATAGGTGTGTTTATATCTATACAGTTCTCCAACACTATCAAGTTCAGAGTTAGGGAATAAAATGTGAAATCAGATCATGTGGTGTTTCCTAATTTAAGAAAATGATAAAGAGGTAGTATATGGATTTTTTAAGTACTATAATGGATATCAATATTGTGCATCTAGAATAACCATTTTGGTAGGATTTCTAGACTACCTGGGTGATGGAACTTTTGATTGTGGTTTGTGATTATTTATGTAATCTGATTTTGCCTTTTTATATGCACATGTATTATTAATTTTATGATTTATGGTAGTTTTCCTCTTGGTATATTGGTAAGAGGCATGTGTTTTAATCTTGTATCATTGGAATTAGCCTTGGGTTTGGATGTTGTCCTTTTAGAAAATGGTTATGTACATGTATCATTTTTGGTACATAGGCTTCACATGGAATATTTGTGCAAGCCTATAGTTTTTATTATTAAGGGACCACTATTTTTAGTGTTAAAAATGAATTTTAAGATGTTTTCCAATACATGTTCTTGGTGGGATTCTACTCATCAGATTGGTATGTATTTTTTTGAAGGAATGTCATGTGGATCATATAGTAGGAGGTTTCTCGGGGATGGAAATGCAGTGCCTTCATCATGGGATGTGTAGAGACCTAATGTGGTATTGTTCAATAATGTTAAACCCTAGAGATGGCTTGATAAGGGTTGGTATTCCTGAGTGATTTTTTGAGGATGGTAATTGATTTACCGGTGATAGTGGAAATACTGATTGGGTTGTCAAAATACATGTGACCCGGATTGTGGATTTTATCATGGATGGATTCATAGGGCTATGATAGATGGGTGTCTAGAAAAGTGGTTTTAGATTTGATTTTGTATACAATGGTAGGATAATAGATATAAACTTGTGGTTCTGTAATGACACTCATGTGGAACATGGACACATGCTATAAATTGGACAACGTGCTAAGTGGATCAGTAATTATTTAGAAGATTGGAGTGAGTGTTGACAAGGATTTTTTAATAAGTTTTAGTATATGAGTTAATGTGTGTTATTAGAATACATTTTTTCTATTTGGTTCACAGATTGGTGAAAATCATATGATTGGATTATTGGGAAATGGTTCAAGTTGTCGAGAATCATAAGTGATGTGACATCATTGGCACTATGGTGGTTTTTTTCAGCTTCACACATAGTATTATGTTAATGGTGCATTCATCAATAGGTGTGGAAGCATGGAAACATGTGGATTTTAAGGATAATTGGTATATGTCACATAGTGGTGAGTGGTGACGTTGGTTACAGATCAACGTATCATGGTATAGTTAAATAGATCTTGGTCCTAGATCAGAGTTTACAATGAGGTGATAGTGTTCCTGAGAGGATATATATTTTTTCTATAATGGTACCTATTTTTTGGATATCATGGAGCAGTATAAGGGAATCCATATTGAGGGGGGGTGGTCACCCATTTTATTCTTTTAGTTTGAAAACATCATTTTTAATGTGCTTTGGCTATGTTGAGAATGACATTCTAATGAATTGGGAATAACAAGTAATTGGTGCTTTGTGTTGTTTCTTGTGCATGAGTAATTTTGAAATTTCTCATCATTTTTTGTAGTAATGTATGTAATATTGTCAATGAGAATTGGTGTTTTTCTCATTGGATGAAGAAAATCGAACTCTTATATTGGGTAGTGTTGTATCGATCTGGGTTGCATGACCCATGTATTACAGGGGACATGGAGGCAAGACCAGTAGTAGATCGTTGAAATGGAATTGGGTTTTCATTTTATGGGTGAGCCTAATAAGTATGATTCCTTTATATATATATAAATTATAGTTTTTTTGATTAGTGTGGAATTTAGTTAATTATTATTGGATTAGTGGTTTTTAGAATGATTTGAGCTTATATCAGAAGTGCATCGATGCTCTTGGTGGGAGAATAGCTTCAGGACTAGATGGTCGGTGACCGATCTATGAATATACAATACAATTAGGGTTCCAAATTTAGTTTTTGTGCCTATAAAATGTTATGATGCCTCCATATGTGGGGAATCATGATCGGTTGTTGTGTTTAAGTATTGAATCAGTTTTACTAGTCGAGTGTTTTTGGAAATGTAAACTAGAGTTTCTACTAGTGATCATATGTGATGTTGGATGTGGTGAGGTTAATACCATGTTAGGTATTCTATATCAGATATTACGGGGTTACTCTTATAGTTAGCCTAGATCATTGGGAGGGAGACTTCTGTATCTGGTCATTCAAAGGTGGGAATAGTGAGGGATCATTGTTTTGATGTCTATGAAAGATTAGGATATGTGTTTTAGATCATTCCATGGCATATCAAGAATAAGAATATTTAGGGTTTTAAATTTGAAACACCCTCTAGATTTAGGGTCTTTACATTGGAGAGGTAATTTGAATTTACTATTTAGAAAATTATTCTTTTGGGGAACAAGAAATCAGAATTGAGGTCTAAGAGTGTGATCATATTTAAATAATCATTTTGGATGATTTTTGAGTATTTGATAGAAGTGAGAGAGTATTGGAAGAGAATAAGAGGCGTTATGTTTGAGGATTGATGGTTTCGGCAATTTTGTTGCACCCATTAGCTAGCCGGTGGGCTGGACAGAGCCCATGAGTTCTGCCTAGGCACACTAGCTAATCGGTGGTGCCACTAGCTTGCTGATGGAACACACTGGATAATTTGTGGCTTCCGGGGTGTGTTTTTTAATCATGGAATTTATTATATTTTTTTTGTGCCTCCATCTTGTTTTAGGGGGTTTGGGTTCTTAGGAGAGGCTAATCTGGGTCAAATCCCCTTTCCTTTCCTATGATCCCTCATGAGGCGGTGTGGTCTTGGATGTGTTTGACTTGTAATTCAAGTTTAGTTTGTCTATTTAATTTTTATTTTAGCTCCTCCCATCACTAACTGCCGAATATAATTGATTTTTTCAAGTTTTAGGTGACTATTTCATCAGATCTAGGTGAAAAGGTTCGATATTGGTGGAGACCTCACTCTTCTTGTAAATAGGGCATCATGATACATTGTTTGCATGCCATCAAAATTGTTTTCAGTAAACTTATTTGTATTGAATAATTTATTTAAAAAATTCAGTTATATTCAATTAAATTAATTATGAAATTGGTGTTGGATGATAATTACTTCGCTCTATATATTTTTGGGGAGTTGTGTTGGAACATTTGTGGGTGGTTTGTAATGTTTTTATGCGATGGTGGTTATCAGTGAGTTTTCCACCAATTAGATCACATTGGTTTGAAAAAAATAATTATTATAATTTCTTATTGTAAATTATTTATGTTTTTCATCGGGAAATAGATTCCTGGGGGCATGGATGTTGTTTGGATGTCTTGGAAAGCCTTGGTGGAGGTATATATAGGCTTGGAAGGTACTTGGATTATGTATGGTGGAGTATGGTGAGGGTTTAACTCTATGATCAAGGTAGGTTTTCCCTTTAATAAAATTTCATATGTATGTCTATAAATGAGAACGAATTTCTATATATGTGTATGGGTTCATGCATTGGGTTTATGGATTGGAATTTCCCTCAGTAGATGAGATAGAATGGCACTAGGCCCCTAATTATTGGACTATGTTCTATAGAGAACAAGAGGTTGTATGGGATCCCCTAGTGAATTCTGTACTAATTGTTGACTGAAACGTTTAAATTTACATGATACCTTAGGGAGTGTATGATGTATAAGATTAGTCATAGTAATATCCACTGTGGTTTGCAGAGGGATATTCAAGTTGAAATGTTTGGATTAGGGCTGGATGATGAGGGGAAATAACTATGTGGGTTTGATAAATATTGGTAACTCTCTCTTGATTCATAGGTGAGTGTTTTTATATGAGGGTAGTTGTAATAATAACTTTTGGAATTGATATCCTCATTCAAATGGGTGTGGATTGAGAGTTAGAGGATGCCCTTTTGGAAATGGTAAGATGCAACATGATGGTTTTGGATGGTCCCTAGGTGGTGGGACCTAGAGTTATGTGGGTATTTGAAATGGTTGGATATGGTCATGGGGTCTACGATTGGGTGTGTTTTTTAGCATCAAAATCCCCAATGGGAGATGATCATGAAGTGGTAACGATCGTCAGAGATTCTGATGGGTCTAAAGGACCCAAGGGGTTCCACGAGGGATGAAATGTAATGTGCTGAGGTATAGAAGGCTATCCAAAGTCTATGTCTTCATGCCGTAATCTGTTGATTAGTGTGAAGGGTTTTAACCTTCTTTTCCTAGGCTTGAGGGATCTTTCCTAGATGAGGATTTGGTTAGAATTCATGAGGTGACCACCCCAGTTTCTATGAGGATGAGATGATGTGCTTGGTGACCTTGACATAGTTAATTGGGTATACATATATCTATTCTATGTTCCTTTAGGAACTAATTATATGACCATGATGTGCATGGTTTGGGTATTTTTTGTGGCGTCCCTAGATTCTTTGGGGATTGGTCGATGTGAGACTATTCCCTAACACTCGGGTGTCATGTGAAGGAACTTCCCAAATGTGTCTTGGGACAATATGAATGTGTTATACATTTCCTCTACAAGGATTGGGATGAAATATTCACTTGGTTCCAGGTCATGGTACAATATATTACTAATTGACCACCTATAGTTATTACAGGTAGGTTAAGGAACATGGATGTATGGCCATGACCAGTGTTTGTGGGTATCATGTAAATGTTTTGGACACCACCCAAACCAATGTATATGGTTATGGATTAGGCGAAAGTGTTATAGAATTAATAAATTTGAGCATTTAGATATTATGATGAATCATTTATGGTCTGGTTTGGGGTAGACCAATTTTCACCTGATAACCTGACGAGCATGTGTAACTCATTGAATGTCATGGTGTCTATGTTAGTGCACGATGACTCAATGATAATGTTTATTGTGTTTATTTCCATACGGGATACACACATATGATGATGTATAGTAGGTGTGAATGGTTAAACCCTATAGAAATTTATGCTCAAATCCTTCATTGGAATCTCATTCTATACGAAAACCTTATGTCTATTTTATAGGTTAGAGAATGGTAACTTTTCTGCATCGAGATGGAAAAAATAATGGGTATTGAGATATTGGGAAAATTCTTAGGGTTTTTAATTGGTATAGGGTGTATGAATTATATAATATTCTATTTTTGTATTTGGGATAGGCCTTGATTGTGATCAAGGGGTGGATGTTTTGTAACCCACCATCATGTATGTTATTGATTTTGTTTATTTATTCTACGTACACCAATATGATGTCAACATTTTTTTCTCCCCAATGTTTTATTACACTGATTCATGGGAATAGTCTCCCCATTGTATGTATTAGACCCTACCAGCTATTTAGTAGTTTCTAGAGTATAAGGATGCGTTCCTGAAGTCATGTGGAACTCCAGTTTGGAATATTTCTATGATGAGGTGTTATAGATAAAAATATATTAATATATAAAGGAAACCCTATTTTTAATGGGATATGATTCCATTAATAGAAAGGGAAAATGGTTCCTTATATTGTTTCTATGGGAATGAATATTCTTGATTATTTTAAACATGTATCCACTTTTCCATATGAAGAATCAACATAGTCTCTAATAGATAAAAGAAATATAGAACATTTTGGGATGGATGGTAATTCATTATGAAATTCTTATTAAAAAAGGTTCTGATAAAGAACATGATATGTAGAACTAATAATTATATTTAGAAGAAACCCCATACCATTTATGATAGAAATTTAAATGTTATATAATAAATGTTATAGATCCTTCAATATCGTTTTGAAAATGTTAGAATGTAGGAGTATGAAATTTTTGATCAATTTTTTAGTATGGAAAATATTATTTTGAGCACTATAAAGGGTTCGTATAAACTCTTAAGGACACCAATATTTTAGAAAATACAATGAGGTTCCTACTAAATAAATGTTATGAAAATATCTCATATTTATAAGATAGATATATTAAATATTTCACCATTGATTGACTCTATAGTACTCTTATTAAGTATAAAATGAAAAGAGAAAAAGAATTTAAAATCAAAGACAAGTAGGAAAATAAAATTACAAATAATTACATAAAAGTTATAAACATAAAATATTATTAGTATTTCTCAGTTGGAGGTGAAAGCATGGAATATTTTGTTGAGACTCCTCTCACTTAAATATTCTTAATAATATAAAGAAGAGGTAAATATAGTGGTGATCTATCATTCATGTATTTGAAGTTTTTTTAAATAGTGTAAATTTATCTACTAATTTTCCAATGAAATTGGAAGAGAAAATGAATATGAATAATTTACCATTGTAAACACTAATTGATGAGATACTCTAGGAGAACATTTAATTGGAAAGATGAATATTTCACATTGTTTATTCAGATGAATTTTCTTTCAATTGAATAAGTTGTTTCTAAATGTGAATAAAGTGGGATGATGATTAGAAAATTCGTAAAGGTATCACTTAAATAGTGTACATGGAATAAGAGGGAGAACCCCATAAAAATATAAGTAACAATATAATAGTTAATATGCTATATAAGAATGAGATATTGTAATGGCTTATACAAATAAAATGGAAATCAAATGTGATGGAAATTATTAAGAAACAGAAGCGAAGATAACACTCAGATGAAAGTATGTTTAGATAAAAAAATGAAACTATAATTTGAAAAATACAATCTTATCAAAAAAGTTGAGATAACGATGGTTAATATTTATGTGGATGGTAAATTAATTTAATACATGGCCCCTACAATATTCAAAGGTTATTAATAAATTGAGAAACTAAAAAAGAAGAAGAATTAATCAAAGAGAAAAGATGATATTGTTAAATCTACTGTGAAAAATGTTCTTGTAGAACAAGGGGAATGTTCCATGAAACCTACACTCTATGTATAATCCAAATAATTTTTAAGATGAAAATTGAAATTATAATGAAGGAATATTTTAATATGAAACTAATTCTAATGAGAACACTAATGGGTGCCTGCAATCTTGAATAACAATTAGTTCTCAGGGAAAAAAATAAAGTTTTTTCAATTCTAGAATGGGAAAAATTAAGAAAATGGGATTAAATTTGTAACATATGTTCAATTAAGAATACAAAAAATAAATTTATGAAATATAAACATATAAGGGATAAAGATAAAATAAAAAACTCATTTAATAAAAAAATTAGAACATAAAATATTCGGGATATTGATGGTGTTTTATTTGGTTTCTCTGTAACGAATACAACTATTGGTTTAATCCATTATAAACTAGACTAAAAAGAGATAATTAATCAAAAGGAGGAGAATATAATATATGAGAAATTGTTAAAGGCTCTAACAACTCAAAATATAATGAAAATTTTAATATATTTGAAAAATAATAATTTTTTTTAATATGTGATCAAGAAGAGAACATCTCATATATATCTGTTAATTTTTTCCTACCATAGTTGAATAAATGACAGTGATCTAAAAATAAAATAGAATTAAATCCATGTTTTTAAAAATTATAATGTTCTCAAAGTTTCATTTAAATATTTCTAATTTGAATATCCTTAGATTATAGATTGTGGGTCTCCATCTCGTATGAAAAGTAAATTGAACAACCTTAAAAATATCAAGATTTATGAAGGAGGAGTAATAACATTTTTTCATGTTATATCACTAATGATCAAATTTATTGGGTAAATAAATATTGGTTAATATTCGATCATTTTGGATAATGTGTTCTTTTTCATACACTAAAAAAGATTTTGGATAGCCTTACAACTGTGTGATATAGGTAATTAGATTATTATTGGAATAAATAAAAATTATAGTCCAAATAATAGAGGATGGGTCTATTTTTTCAAGGGTTTTGAACACCCTATAGAAATTGTTTCATGCTAGGGATGTAATTCTAGGTAATTAATTAATTAATGTAAAAAATATCATAAAATGGTATATTCCATAGAAGGCCTAGTTAACATGGCCAAAATAATTTGAATAGTATTATCCATGAAAATATGATGAATGTTTCCATACTAAAAGAAGACCCCAACACTACATTTATAATACGAACAAATGGTAAAATGGTCAAAAAACACGTAAGGGACATGAAATTAAAACTTCCAATTCTCTTGAACTAATTACCTCAAATGAGTGTGGTCTAGTAAATAAAATATCCACAAATTGAGAAAGTTATTTCCTCAGTTCCATAGATGATTTTATAAGGATGACACACATCATGTTCATGTCAAACAAATCACGTTCCTTGGAAATATTTAAGAGTTTTTAAAGACTTATATATAATTAAACAGGCTTATATATTAAAATATTGAGATCAAGTAATGGTAGTAATTATACTAATATGAAATTTTGTAAATATTTCAACAAACATTGAATCAGACATTAATTCAATGTATTTTATGATCCTAAACAAAAAGGATTCGCTAAAGGGATGATTGTGAGTCTAGTTGATATGTATAGAACTATACTCAAAGGGAATGATACACTAAGGAATTACTTTGTAAATTCTATACAAACTAATAGAATAATTCCCAATAGATGCCTCATAAAAACATAGATATGACTCATTGTATTATTTTTTTCAAGGGAACTCCAAATGATATCATGTCAGGGTGTTTGGAATTTCATGCTTAATTTAGATGAAGGATAAAATTAGAAGAATGATTAATTAAATGCCTAAACATAGAATAATTATTGTTTACACATTTAATGAGAAATCTTATATATGTTATAACCAAAAATCAAAATGGATTATTGAAAAACTTTTTTTTACAGTATTTGAAAATGAATAAGTAACTAGGAATATGATCTTAGATAATGTTGAGGATGATATTTTTTTACACAGAATATATTGATGAAATTATAGAAAATACCTAGATTCAGTCTATAGATATAAATTATGAATTATCCAATGATGATGTTAAAGAACAAAATTCTAAATGATATAATTCAATGATATGAAAACATATAGATGTTTAGAATATTATTAGAGATTAGAATTATTTTTTCCAACCAAGAAATAATATTATAATAAGTAATAATTCAGGTTTATTTTCAATGTATGAACCTCAATAAATTGAAAAAGTATTTGAACGTAAGTATTTTTTTCATGATATATATTTTGATATTAACAAGATTGAAAAAAACTTAGAAACATGTTACCAAACTGATTGAAAAGAATATTACTGAATAAAAATTGGTCTTTTAAGATAAAATTGATGATAATGGGGATCTTTTGAGAAATAAATCCAAGATGGTATTGAATGGATTCTCACAAATTAAATTGGTTGAATTGGATAGAAATTTTTCTAAAATTTATAGACATTAGTCTATTAGAATCTTTTCATCCATAAAATATCATAAAAACCAAAGAAAATCAAATGGATGAAATGTCAGCAATTATAAATGGTTGGATTGATAAATATGTGTACATGAAATATATTGATGGTTTTTTATAGTAATAATTTTTATGAAATTTATATTACATAAATAAATATCTCTATCGAACTATGTATTCTATAAGATCTTGTTCTTTTATGCATTATGAGTATTTAAGAAATTTGATTGTTTAGAAAGGATATCTGGGAAATAATTTTTATTCGAATAAATCAAAACCATGTAACTGTTAATGATTTTTACATATTGATGACATCATTATTTATTTTAATGAGGTGTGATTATGTGAGGACTTCTCAGGATACATAAAAAAAATGTTTCATATTTAAATGCTTTAATAATTGAGAATTTTGTTTATAATATAAATTATTCAAGTAGTAGGTTATTTTTTATATCACATGAAAAATATTAAAATGATCTCTTAAATATGTTTTAAATTTTTGAATATAGAGAAGTGCCTAAAGAAATTTTGTTGGGAATAATGCAAAGAAAAGGTGATAAACAGAAAATTATGAAATAGAATCAAATTTAATGTTTTATTGTAGGTTTATATACATGGAATCATCAAATCTATTATTGTATATGGTTTCACCATTAGTGTATATTATAAATACAATCCCAAGGAAACACAAAATTATTTATCAATTTTTATCTTTAGATACTTCGGGAAGACATTCAATTATGGGATGATATATAAGAAGAATGGGGATTTAGAGCTAAAGTGATTTACTAATGCTGACTGGGTTATGGATATGATGACAAAAACTCAATATATGGTGGAGTATTCTTCATTGGATGATATATTGTCTCATGGGATTAAAAGAACAAATCTTTATTGGAAGTAATATTTTTTAGGCCGAATATGTAGTTGAATCTTAAGAAATTGCATAGATTATATGGATGAATACACAATTGAAATGATTCAGTATAGAAGTTTATTTTCCACAAATTATTTGTTACGAAAATTAAATATATAAATACCTAAAAAATTAAATCACTACACTCCATGTCAAAAAATATCAGGGCAAAGTACAAATTTTTGATGGAGAAGATTGTAGAGGGTATTCTAGGGGTGGGTTTTTTTTCCTTTTAAGAATAGGTTGATGTTATTCATACCAATAAATTCACAATTGAATAGTTCAAAAAAAATCTATAAATGGTATTTAATAACACTCTAAATCTCATTTTTTATGAATGGTTTTTATTTACACCTCCCTCATTTTTTATTTAAATTTTTGTGTAGATTTTTGTTTATAGGTATAAAAAGTTTATTCCACCAAATATGAATTGTTTAATGTTTGTGTTGATTAATTAAGAAAATAAATTTATTTGAGAACAAAAAATTAGAGTACAAAATTAAGTAAATTTTTTTAACATTTTATATGATTGATTTAACCACTCTTATATTCAATAAGATCTAACTCATATAGAATAAGAGATGATTCATTCATGATTACATTAATTTAAAAAATTTAGTTGATCCATTACAATTATTCACATCGGTATTATTGGAAAAAGTAGGATAGATGTATATATTATTGAAAACAAGTACAAAGGTGGATATTTTTTAACACTCTTAATGATGGTGTTTAATTTTTTTTCACTACATGTTAATTGTAAAGATTGAGGAGTTGATCTTTAAGGAAGAAAAAGAATGTGTTGGATGACGAAGTATCACCATAAAAATATTTTTTCAGTTTACATGGATGATTCTTTATGTTTAAAAAATCCCTAAATATGAGTTAAAGAGGAGCTATGATTAGTTAAATTTGTTCTATATTAGGGAATAAATATTCAAAAAAGAATCCCAGTGATAGTATATCATTCACTCAATATATTATTAATTGGATATCTGTGTAAGTGTTTTTGGGATTCAACATAGTCGTGTTTCTCTATGAATGAGTCTAATAGAGATAAGGATATTTTTAATAATAAATCATCAAAATATGTATATGAGGGAAAGGCTTGAGTGAATACCTTAACAATTTGAGTTATCTATTTTATGATTTCAATATAATAATTCAGGTATCATATGTATTTCTCTTAATCATTTCCTAAAACCATTTGTATTGTAGTTCAAAAAAGTTGTTTTTAATTAATTCAAAATAATTTTTATGAAGATGAGTGATTCCAGGTGAATTTTTCTTCATGTTCAAACAATCAGGATCAAGAATTCGATTAAAATCCAAGATTAAATCAAAGGAGGGACATTTGAGGGAAATGTTGGGTTTCAATGATCAGTTTCATATTCCATATGTATGGAATCAAATTTTCTAGAACAGAATTGGCTGAACGATAGTGAAATAGGTAGAAGATGTTGTCCATTTCATATTGGAAATCATGGGGTGTTGAGTAAACACCCGTGAAAAATGGTGAGACACAACCACATCATAGTTAATGTTATGGTAACTTATAACATGAGATATCTAGGATATAATTTCATTATGAAAAAGGATATCATGTGAACATATGAAATTTGGATATGTGTATTTCCAAGAGAATTTATATTTAGAGGAAGACCATGACATTTTATATATCATGAAATAGACCGTATTCCAATCATTAATGATCATTAAAAATGGGACCCAAAATAAATAATGGATGAGTATTAAATGGGTTTCTACATGTGATCCTTATTCATGTATATTTTCATTACTATTGTGTAAAAAATATTCACACAATATTAAATTAATATAAATAACAAGAAATGATGAAAGAGAAATTGTCAATAAATATGAGAGAGTTAAAATGATACCCTGCTATATAGAAGAATATTAATATCTATGAATATATGTAAGAGATATTTGTACATGCAAGGGGAATGTAGTTAACATAGTGTTTTTATAGAGGATAATACATTTATCTGTACAATTTATTCAAAAATAGTTGTTTTTTATTTTTATTTGAGATTGTAATTGGTCGGCAGAAAATTATGTATGAGTTCAGGGTTATACCATTTATTGATGTATTTTTTATAATAATATGGGTGTTTTACTTGTGGGATAATAACCATAACACATTAGTTATTTATTCATCCTTAATGGAGTGGAATTACATTAACAAACTTTTTGTTCCCATTTCCATTTTACCGTAGGTGAGTATCTTAAGATATATGTTTTAAATAATAATTAAAGTAGAACTGGAATTTATATAAATATACACATAGATTCACCCCCAGTATTTATCACCCTTCATGCGACCAAAAACTCTTTATATTTCTGTATTGTTGGGAAAAAATATGAGTGATGTCAATTGATTTTCTTATGATCACACATATGATATGATGAGGAATGAAATGTGAAAAGAATGGTGGGTGAAACATTATTATTATAATAGGGTATTGACCATTGATGTTATTTTGTTGTTAAACTATCCAAGGGAACTAAATTTGACCTCGTGTGTGGCATGTGAACCAATTAGATAACGAATACAATTACTGTAAAATGATTTTATTAGCATCTTGTCTATATTTGTGACCCCTTGGGTAATTCTTCAAATATCTATTAAATTTGAACTTCTATAAACATGTGAGACTACTACTGGAGCCACATGGAGTCTTTGTAGGATAGACCATTATAGTTCCATTACATTGATGGATTTAACTAGTTTTGTGATTTAATATCAAGACTGAGTATGCAGTGGGGGATTGTCGATGATTTGGGATAGTGGATTCAAGGATTACTATGATCTCATAGGCCTAGGGGTGAGTCTTTTTTATGTCTTTTATGGATATGATCGGTGCATTATTTCTCATATTATCGTTCCATTGATGATGTAATATGAGTATTTTATTCATTTTATGGGACCAATGTGGTTGGAAATTATATGGTTAGGAGCCTCAGTTAAGAAATTTTTATTCCAACCCATGTTTATTTGAATTATAGTGATAATAAGTGATGTTTTGTATGGATAACCTCAACAATTAGTTGTATGGGTTTTATGTTAGTGACATTATAAAAAAACTATATATATGTACATATAGATGTTGTTAGAACACCCAACTGTAGTGTTAGATATTGTTGATATTGATGGTAACTCTATTCAATGATTGGATAGTAGAATTTTGGGTATTTTAGTGGTTATATGACTATGTATGTGGATGTCAACACTCATAGAGAAGTGTGATACCCAGTGTAACGGTGCATAGATTATTTATTTTGGTCATGCCTCAAGAAAAAGATTATGGTTTAAATTCCAATATATTTAGGAAGATATCGAGCTTGATTCCAAGCATGTGGATGTTGGGTTTAGACTTGTTATGTCATCATTTAGTGTACGTTATTAGGGATATAGGAATTCCAAAGTTCTGTTAATAGTGGGAAATCATTATGGATTTATTTTATTAGATGAATCCAAGGTGCTTGATCCATTAGGGTTATTAGGGTTGGTTGTTGTGCTGAGATAGTAGTAAGTGAATTTCCAACGTGATCAAGTGCTAATCTTTAAAAAGGACCTACACGTGTTGTTCAAGAAACAACCAATGTTTTTTATGGTCTATACCCTAAAACATATATGGTGTGAAATTATTTTTAGTTCGAGTGTAGTTTCTCAATGATTGTAGCCAATGTGAGATATTAATTCAGAGCCAGCATCCGTTGTCGGTGACCAATGTGGCATTAATATGACACATGTGGAAACATATTAGTGATGATAATTGTTATAGTGGATAGGATGTAGAACCCCTTATGATCTAAAGTATATAATTTTTTAAAATTTTTATCTAAAAATATGGGATTAGATGGATAGAGGTTTTTTTGGAGCTAGTGAATGACTGGAGTTTCTATTTTGGATGTTTTTGAAATATTGAGGATGAAATTATTTAATAGGTCAAGGGTGACACCATAGTACTTTTAGGTTACAGCATTATGATGGCCTGTGGGAAATTAGAATTTTTATAACAGACTTAGTGGTGTCTTGTAACCTAGTTTATTATTGTGTGAGTAGGGATATATAATAATAATCTTAATACATTTTAAAGATTAATTTTATAGAGTATATAATAGATAAAGACAAAATGTAAGACATTGTGGCATGGTGATAGTTAGATTAGAATAGATTGAGGTTTGGTGATGGGTATATAAGAATAACTAAATAGATAAAAAAGATTAATCATTTTTTTGTGAGATTAAACATTTCTGTATGGGTGGAATATTTCACTATAACCCCCTAGATAGTGTTATTGTGGTTACCTCAATATGGATGTGTTGTTCCATAGTTATGGGGTTACACCAAAAAGGTCATATACCCTGAAATTATTATTATGTTAACTGTAAATTCCACATTATGAAGTACTTGTCTTCGCATTTTGGAACTTCCTAGGAGAAAGGTGTTGCATAGTGCTAGAGGGTTGGCATCATAATGCGATCTTTTAGTGGAGTTTCACTACGATTCCTATGGTCACACTGAAATTCCCTCCCTATGATTTGTTTTTTAATTTTTAATTAATTAGTGATATAGACGTATTAAATGTAGAATTCACATTTCTCTCATAGTTTGATTCCCACATACCATTCCTCCCACCATTGACCTCTTTCAAGTATGGGTCATCCTCATTAGTGTCCATATTTCAGTGTCCTTCATGTTAGGTGATATATAGAGGGAATTTTATAACTATTCTTAAATATATTCCTTTTTTCTTATATTATTTAACTTCATTCGAAAATTTGTTCTCTAATTTAATGGTTTTTCATATTTTTTAGGAAACATTCAATTAATGAAAAAATATATAATGATATTCAATGAGAAATATTCTATTACATCAAGGTATGTGTAACCTAAAAATTACAAATGGTTTGTGAAAAATTTCATATTATGTGGGATATGTTGTCTTTCCACCCATGGGTGTTTGATATTTTGTTAATTTAATTGTTTTCCATGACAAGTATGAATTAGGATATGATTTCAAGGGTTTGGAATAACCCTTATGCTAATATAAATCATTCCATGACCATTGATGGTAATATGATTTAATTAATGAGTACTCGAATTTATAATCCAGATCCAATGGGGATTCCTTTGAGTTATGCTACAATATCTATTTCTTTTATTGGTTACATTATAAATTAGAGGTGTAAAGATAGGGATAACTAGAATGGGCCACTACCTAGTATGTTCCTTTCTCTACATGAGAGTAATTATATTTACTTGGGACTATGTTATGGCCCTTAACATGATTTATACCGATTCCATGGCCATTGAGGGAAATTGACAAAAAATGATTTAATGGTAATTATAGTCTCTAAAACCAAAAGGGACGCCTCCTATGTTGAAAATAGCACTGTGGCCCTAAAATATGATTTATTATCCCCTATTGAATTAGATGTGAGTTTATTATTTAAAACTAAATATCTTAGATATATTTTTTCATTTCTTTTAATAATTTCAAACAAATAATTACTTTACACTAACCAAATCTAGGTATCTTAATGTATATTGGAAAAAGATACATACATTTACATTTTCAAGGAAAATAGTGGAAAATAAACTAAAATGATATATATTTGGATGTGAAAAAACTCAAGGTATTTTTTTAAAATAATATAATATATTTATAAAATAAATAGTATAATAATTCGGGCCTACATGATCCAAGGTAGTGACCTAGAGGGTGGCCTTTCTTGCAAAAACATGGGAAGATTCTATGGTGTGGTGTGTTTTTTAGCATAAAAAGAACCATGAACTTGTTATTACCATAAAGGGAAATGGAAATGGGTGAAACAAGTGTATACGGGTGGAGGTTCTCATAAGGATAGATTGGTCTCTAAGAGTTTTATCAAGTCGACAATGTCATAGATTCAAAGAAAGAGATAAGCTGGGATGTTAATAGATGTGGGATATGATATTAACACAATAATAAAAATATCTATAAATAATATTGTCATATGTATCTTTGTTACACCATATTCCTTGGAAAGAGTTCCATCCATACACCCACATATGACAAAATCAAGGTAAATGGGTGATCTTCCATGGCTACAACCTGCAAATCATATGCTCTCCCAGGAAAAGCCTTTCATCACTGGAGACTTCCATGAAAAAATAATTGAATCTTGGGTGATTATAATGTTAAATTGTTTGAAAGAGGGAAATATCATTCATGGAACATATGAATCTTGGTGAATCCACTACCAAATTCCAATGTAATAGATAGTGAAGATGAATTATTTATGTAGTAGTAGTGAATGATATAACAAATCTGTTCATATGGTGAAGATGATTATGCTACTCGGGGACACTTTATACTATAAGAGTTAATTATTTTATATATTACAAGAAAATTCTATAATATCATTTTGGATTTCTATATGTGTCATGAAATTTTGGGGTTTTTCCATTAATGAGAAGATAGAGGATGAGATATTTGTGATTATAGATCATAATGTGAAGGATGATGGTTCGTAATAAGAACCTAAATTGAATCAACAATAAATTTTTGATGGATATTTGTTTATTTCATGAAGAATGAATTGTAGTGTGGGGACAAATATAATATGTATTCGAAGGTATAAGGTTGTTTTTATGCTCTAAGTTGAATCTTTCATGTCTTGAACAATTCATTTCATGCAAAATAAGTGGAGTAAAGATTTATGTTTCCACTAAAAATTTCTTATCATTCCCTGAACATTGTACTAAAACATAAATTTTCAAATACTATCTCTATAGATTTTCAGGAATAATTCAATGTGGTTTGGAAATAAAAAATTATGTTCATGTGTGTTAGATACATAAGTAATCAACCAGATAATAGTTATTATTTAAATTGGAAAAATTCCTTTTAATATATCAATCATCAATTTAAAATCACTGATGTAAATTGTATGATGATGAATTTTTATGCTTAAAAATGATATTGAATCCGCTATGTCATCAATAAACATAAGTAATCCACCAGATCGAATTTTTAATTCATTAAATTGAGATATATCACCATGAAAAATGACTTTAATAGATTCAAATATGGTGAGGTCAAGGATAAGAAAATTACAATTTCACTTTGTAAACACATGAAATTATATTTAATAATTTTTGAAACATTCCCTTGAATATAAATCCATTTCTCCATTTTCATTCACTCTTAGTTATATTATGTAAATTGAATCCTTCTTATGGGATCACTCAAAAACATTCCTCAAACTAAACCATTAGTAGTAGTTAGATTTAGTTATTTTATTATTTTCCAAATTTGACACCCTATTGGAATTAATGAATCTATTTAGTCCCAACCAAATGTATAGCACCACTACCTATGATAATTCCATAGTTGGCTTATAAGTTTAAACCATTTTCTTTTTTCCATTTAATGTTTGTTTTTTATATTACACTATTTGTGTTCATGTGTTTTTTTGGTCTAATATTTGATTTATGAATATTTAATTTGAAGGAAAGGTAAAGAGATTATTAGAGTTTCTCTCAAGTTAGAAATGATTATAAAGAGGCAAATAAAATAATAAAAAAAGTGAAAAGTGGATATAGGGCATAGAGATTTTTTGGGAGAGTTTCGATAAAATGATCCAGGAAAAATAACTCTCATGGTTTATATATTACACTATAATATATAGATGAAACCAAAAAAAGTGATCCCACTGGTAACAAAAAATCATTTCTAGGTAAATATATCCATTTTTTAATTATTTATAACTCCATATAATTTTTATTCTTCCACATGATGATCCCAACACTCACGTTGGTATTTTTATGGTGAAATGTTACACATTCCAATTTAATAATGTATCGATTAATGTGTTGAATCCATGTTTGATTCATTTTTATTTAAAATAAAT
Source organism: Viscum album (assembly GCA_963277665.1). Lineage (NCBI taxonomy): Eukaryota > Viridiplantae > Streptophyta > Magnoliopsida > Santalales > Viscaceae > Viscum > Viscum album. The sequence goes on from OY728127.1 coordinate 282,230,380, forward strand.
GGAAATATAGTGGATATAAGTTCAATCACTTCATTCCATTATAACATGGGATGGTTAGGAATGAAATTTCCATGAGAAGAATTTTATACCCTCAAATTCAAGGAATATTAATATCAACATACATAAATATTAATAAATTTAATGATGAATCAACATATTATGAATCATATAATTTTAATGATTGGACGCAAAAATGTCTACATAATGGAATAAAAATGTGTATAATAATTAGAGGTTTTTAGAGGGGTCCCTTTTGGTGAAATAGGTTCACAATTGATGTTTCTGGTGGAGGATACATCATGATGTAGTCATCATTAGAGAGATACACTTTAATGGATGAGATGAAAATTAAAAGCTTAAAATGTAGGCTTGAACAAATTAAAAGGATGATAGATCACTTGGTTGAAACAATAGATGGATTCTTTCTCATATGGAAGATACAAAAAAATTATGTAGTCTACTTTTAACACTCACCACCTCCAAGGTATGTATTTCAAAGAAGTTATTTATTAATATTATAATTGTCGAATCAATCTGGTATGGAGACCCCAAAAATAAGAAAATGGTTTCTAAAAATGATCATTGAGATATAAAGTAACCTAAGATACATATCTTCAATATCAAATCCATTTATTAGATGAAACATTGGGGATATCATTGACCAAAACTGGATAATTATCCAATTATCTAAAGAAAAATTCAATTATCAAAATGTTTTAATGAGGAATATAAAATTATAGGTTGGTTACATTGAAGATAGTATGAAGCAGAGACCTATAGTTATTTTACCTGGTGACCTGGAGGTTTCCCCTATGGGGAACAAAATTATATCATATTAAGGAGTAGGTTAAACACTAAATATTCCAATGAGACAAGAAGATAATAGAAACCTATAAAATTATAAAATTAATATTGATTGATGTAATAAATGAAAAATATAGTGGAATTTGATGAAAAAAAAGATATATAAAATCCATGAAAACTATACAAGATATATTTTCCATTTTTGAAAAGGTTGGATCAAGGGATTTTAGAGGCATAGAAAGGAAATTTTCATGAAAACATTAAAAATTCCATGTTAACATTATTTTTACAAATTATATATCAAGCCTTCCATCATATAAAAAAATCCTGAAAGAGATTGTGTACAAGATGCCATGACACGTCCCCTGGGGCCCATGTCGTGACTACCCAAAGCCCACAATCCATAGTCCAGGGGCTGGTGACTAGCACCAAAGGTGTAAATCCCTAAACTGGGAATACATTTCCTTTAAAACTGTAAAAACACACAATAGAGCACATAGCTAGATACAAATCACTAAGTAAAACTATATAAAAAGAGAGTACTGAAATGTAAAGGGGCCAAAAATACAAGACCATCTGTAAAGTACGAGTGCAACTGAAAAGGAAAAAATAGATAAAAGGTGAAAAGTATCTTCTGGATCATCCACCACGGATCCTACCTGAAGGGTTGGTACAGATAGCCTCCTCAACACTCGTTGTCTGTTGGTCTCCTCCGTGTAATAACACGTCGTGTGTTCCACCTCCGGGTACCCTCCAGTCCTGGTGCTCTCAGCCTCAGTCTGTGTTGTCCATCGTCTACATCCAACACAATGAGGTGCGGGCATAGCCCGTGCAGGGGTGAGTATAACGATTCTTAGTAGAGTCCCCGAGACCCTCAAGGTATCAACAATTCAGACATGGATAAACCACAAAGTATGAGATCAACAGATATCCCCACTTATGTATATGCCCATACATATACCTAAGTTATCAAGTAACCCATATCAATCATGAGATAAAAAAAAGTTACTAACTTAGCTCACACAAGTATACAACTTATGTAGAGAGATAGATATGTTTATAGGTAGCCACTAACTAATCTATTCTATCGAACCCACACAGGATCAAGGAACATAAATCAGAACTGTCGAACCAACACAGGATCTAGGAATAGTAATCAGAACCATCGAACCCACATAGGATCCAGGAATAGTAAACAGAGCTGTTTAACCTACATAGGATCCAGAAATAGTCGTTAGTGTTGTCGAACCCACACAGGATCTAGGAATAGTAGTCGGAGTTGTCGAACCCACACAGGATCCAGGAACAGTCGTCAGAGCTGTCGAACCCACACAGGTTCCAGGAACTGTCGTCAGAGGGCAGCTAGCCTCAGGGTTCCTCACAAGGCATGCTTGATTCCAGGAGGGTCCACTCATCATGAAATGGTTTGATACATCAACTTCCACTAAACCCCAAGTTGATGTACCCAAAAGATCTGCCTTTCCAAATGAAGCCCAACGCAACAGACTGTGTGTCAATCGGACACCCGGTCTGATAGTTATTGGCATTTCTGTTTCGAGGGCTCGGTTGGAATTTTATTCAAATCCTACCCGGCCCTACCCAAAATGTGTCCAAACCTTGATCGGGGTATACCAAAAGACCCATCTTCCTCCATGGTTTCTGTAGCCGCAGATAGTTCGTCAATCAGATGCATGTAGCTCATGTTACGGGCAAATGAGTGAAAATAGGCAAAACGGGTCTGAGTCCGGTCTGGCCTAGTCGGACCAACCCGGACTGACCCAGGTCCAGACTGTGGTCCGACCCAATCCGCGGATCTGACCCTGTCCGTGGGTCCGACCCGGTCCGTAGGGGCTGCCTGGCCCGCGCTAGGTCTGGCCCGCGCTGGATCCTACCTATGCTGGGTCCGGCCCGGCGGCCCATGGGGTCTACCCTAGCCACGTCCAGGGGGAGGCCGCACCCCCTGGAATCCCGAATGGCATAACCATTTGGGTGGACTCCAATCCGAAGCCAGATGGAGCCGGTCAGTGACACGCAGGACTCTTCCGACAGGTCCCGCTCCTCCCTGATGGTAGAGTGGCCAGCCGCCTCCCACATGGCGTGGTTGCTCCGCGCCTCCTCCGGAGACCCGATGTCTCGGGCCCCCGATCCTCCTCGCGGCCAGCCTTTTCGCCGGCTGCCTTTTCACCGCCGCAGTCCATCGACCATGGGTTAGTCCTCCAGTGGTGCGGTTGACCTGCTACCACCACAAGATGATGCTCGTTGGTTCCATCTGCCGGTGATCTTTCCGCGGCTCACCGGATGAGTTCTGATGGCCCGATTCTCGTTTCAGAAGAAGTCGTGCTCTACTAAGGATGTCACCTTCAATCTGATATCATTTTTGATGAGAGTCTCTCCTCATGGTCTCATGTCGCGATTAGCGTCAAATTCCACAATGAAGGTAGAGGGGTTGGTCCGTGTTTGTTCGGACCACGCCCTCCGCGTTAGGGTGATAACATGTGGCTTCTAATTATAATCCTCGATAGAAAAAAGATTAATTTGTAACAATGAACAAAGATTGAACCCCTACGTTTGATTGTTGATTGTCGACGTTGGTGTGCGAAAGCGGACGTCGATTCATTGATGCCGAGAAAGAAGATGAAGAAGTTGGGGATGATTTCGTCATCATTATTCAAGGACATCTCTTCCTCCCTTGTTTCGGTTGAAGATCAATGAAGAAGATGTCCATATTTGGCAGATGAAGTGTTATTCGTTCTTCGATGGTATCTCTTTGCTGGGAGGAGCGTTCTTCATTGGAGAGAATATGTTTCTCCAATTTATCTTCAAACCCCTCTCCCAACACAGGAATGACCAATATAAATTAAATTATGTTCTAATAATTTAATTTGAATTGCACAATTAATTCAACAGGTGTTGGCATAATACATTAAAACGAGTTGTGCCATAATTAATTGAGGAGTTTAAGAGGTTTCTCCCCACTTAATTTGGAGTTCAAGAGGTTTTATCCTTGGGTGGTTCCCACTACCTTAATCATCACATGGGAGGTTGACATCTAGTGGGTCCCACCACCGTAACCTCTCATGGGAGGTTAAGGTGTGGTTGTCCCATCTCCATCTTCCATAATGAGGCTTTAACCATCAAATAAAAATTAATCTACACACTTAATTTTTATTTAATTCATTTCCTAAAAACACAAAAACTATATTTTAATCATGACCCACTCCTGTAGAGGTGATAGTATCCTTAAGAGAATATGAGAGCTGCGAGTTCAACGGTGCCCTTGGATTTCAATTCCGAGCATCAGTTCAATAGATATAAAAACTCACTCGTACGTTTACTGAACAAACCCGAACACAACATCAGAAAATGATTTCGGGCACACCGGGTCTCAAAATCACACACCGTCAATTTTCACAGACTAGTAAAATTTTCATGTATTTAAGAAACAAATTCCACAAAAATTCTGGGTCTTTACATTATCCCCTCATCAGGGTTTTACGCCCCCATAAGATACAACTCAAACTAAGGGAACAAGTTGGGGTACAGAGCATGCATCTGCGCTTCCTGCTCCATTGTGCTCTCTTGGAGGTTCCCATGCTGCCAAAAAACGTGCACCAGAGGTATCAAACATCCACATAGGACCCACTCCTGTTGATCCTCAATCTCCACTGGAACCTCCTCAAATGTCTCTCCATCGTCGTCGTCCAGCTCTACATGGTCGATGATGTGAGAAGGTTCGTGAACGTATCTCCTCATCTAAGATACATGGAAGATATCATGCACCAGGTACAACTGAGGTGGAAGGGACAAGTGGTAAGACACCTCACATACTCTACTAAGGACCTGGAAAGGTCCAATGAATATCAGAGATAACTTGCCACCTCGACCAAATATATGTAATCCTTGTCGAGGTGAGACCCGTAGAAAGATGTGGTTTCCATCCTCGAACTCAAGAGGTCTCCATATCCTACCAGCATATGATTTCTATCTAATATATGTAGTATTCATTCACTCAGGGATGATTTGCACCATCTCTATGGTAGCTCATACCATCTCTAGTCCCACTAGTGCGGACTCCCCCAGGTCTGTCCAGCACAGTGTCGATCTGCAAAGTCGACCATACAAGGCCTTAAAAGGTGCCATCACAATGGTGGAGTGATAGCTGTTGTTGAATGCAAACTACACCAAAGGTAAGTGATCATCCTAGCTGTGACCGAAGTCCAAGACACAAGCGCGTATCATGTCCTCGAGTGTATAAAATGTCCGCTCGGTCTGACCATCAGTCTGAGGATGAAAGGTGGTGCTCAGACGAAGATGCGTCCCAAAATCCTCCTGCAACACCTTCAATAATCGGGAAGAAAATCATGCATCATGATAGTATAAAATAGATGACGGTACTCCATGTAGCTGCAAAATCTCCTGCATGTAGAGGTGTCCCAAGCTCTCTACCGAACCCAGCTCTCTGATCAGTAAGAAGTTGGATGACTTGGTGAGTCGGTCGACGATCTCCCAAATCGAGTCATGACCCTGAGATGTTCAGGGAAGACCCATTACGAAATCCATGGATATCCCATCCCACTTCCACTCTGTGACCTCTAAAGTCTGAACCAATCCTATTGGTACATGATTCTCCACCTTTACATGCTCACAAGTGAGGCTTCTAGAGACATAATCTTCTACTACTTTCTTCATAAATGACCACCAGTGTTGTCATCTGAGGTCATGGACATCTTCGCCACTCATGGATGTACCGCTAGTGGGGAAGTGTGGAACTCCCTCAACAATTACTCTTAATGATCCATTGGTACCAAGGTATGTCCTCTGAAGAGGATGACATACTGCCAACCTTCAAAAAATACATCAGGTGCCTGCCCTGTGGATATCTAAGCATATAGTGTCTCACAGTCAATTTCTCCACGTTGTGCCTCCCTAACTCACAGAAGAAGTGGGGGAGTGACTATAAGAGAATGAAGGAAAGAAGCTCTATCTCTATCCAAAAAATATTTCTGTAAGGTAACTTGCTACTCTGTCGACTAGCCTAGCAGTTGTACACCAGATCTTCTACTGAGTTTATCTACAACAATGTTCCCCTTCCCTAGAATATAGACTTTCTCGAAATCATACTCCTGGAGGAACTCAAGCCATCACTGTTGTCTTAGTTTTAGTTCCTTCTGAGAGAAGATATACCTAAGAATCTTGTGATCAGAGTAGACTATGAAATGCTCTCCTATCAGATAGTGCTGCCACATCGTCAAAGAAAATACCATAGCTGCTAACTCTAGGTCATGGGTGGCGTAGTTCTGCTCGTGATGTCTCAGTTGATGAGAACAATAAGAAATCACTGCTTTCTCTTGCATCAGGATACACCCGCGTCTGGTCCCTGATGCATCGTAGTAGACTACGTACCATATGCCCTCCTCTAGAAGCCTCAAGATAGTGTCACTAGTCATACTCTTCCTCATCTCTTGAAAGCTCTACTTGCATCTCTCCGACTACATGAAGGGTTTCCCATTCTTCGTCCAGGCTGATAGTGGTGCTGCAACTCTAGAGATATCTGGTACGAACCTTTGGTAATATCCAGCCAAACCCAAGAAACTTCGTACCTCCATCACACTTCAGGGTGGCTCCCAAGAAAGTACCGCATCAATCATCACTGGATCCACTGCAACTCCAGCCTCCGAGATGACATGTCCTAGAAAGTGAACCTCTCGGATCCAAAACTGGAACATCGAGAGCTTACCATAAAGATGGTGCTCTCGGTGTGTGTCCTTTACTACCCGCTAATGGTAGGCATGATCCTCCTCAGTAGTCGAGTAGATCAGAATGTCTTCAATAAAGAATATGACAAAGCGATTTAGGTATGGCTATAAAATCTTGTTCATGAGTCCCATGAACACTACTAGAGCATTGGTTACAACAAAAGTCATAACCAAGAACCCATAGTGGTTGTACCGACATCTGAAAGTTGTCTTCTGTACATACTCATCTCGAACTCTGAGCTAGTTATAGCCTGATTTGAAGTCTATCTTTGACAACCACCGAGCTCCATTCACCTGACCAAATAGGTCGTCAATCCTCGAGAGTGGGTACTTGTTCTTCAAGGTCACCTGGTTCAGGCGATAGTAGTCGCCACAAAGGCTCAAGCATCTATCCACCTTCTTGGCGAATAGGATCAGCGCTGCCCAGGGAGAAACCCTGGACCCGATTAATCCCTTCCCCTAAAAGTCCTCTAGCTGTACCTGTAGCGCGTGAATCTCTATGGGAGCCATCCAATACATGGGTGTAGATATCGGTGTCGTCCTGGGGTACTGGTCAATGTATAATTCCACCTCTCTGTAAGAAGGGAGTCCTGGAAAATCGTCAAGGAAAACATCCGCTTACTGGTCCACCACTATAGGATAGCTCAGACTCTCCACATTGGCTTCTCTGAGGGTAAGGCAGACCAACTGATGAGTGAACAGCTACACCCTCCTCCGAGTAAGTCCGTCATGTGCTGCAAAGGATCCCATCTCGTTGGTGAAGTTAAAACTGGTCCCATATTTCCGGACAAACCACACTTTTCACCTAATACAATTGATCTGAGAATGGACTGTAGATAACCAGTCCATACCCAATATGACATTGTAAGGCCTCAACGCCACTATGAAGAGATACCAGCTGATGCTCTCACCTCATTGAGTAAGCTCACTCTTTTGGAACCTATGTGTGATCATTGATTCCACTCTAGTAGGAGTCTCTAGCCGTATGGATCAGGACAAAAGCTCCATCAGAATCTCTGAGCTCCGAACGAGTGCTACGGCAGTGAAGGAGCTACTGGAACATGTGTCTATAAAAACTGCATCTATGGTGGTATAGACATAGATCATAACTTGAATCATCTCTGGTGTGTCGTGATCGTAAGCCTCAGCTGCCTGGAGCTGATCTCTCACTTGTCCACCAGCTCCCTGCGGTCGGGGTGGACCTCCTAGTGGTGGTGTTGGTAATATCTCAAAACATCATCCACCACCAGCTACATGGCCAGCTCTTATGCCACGTCCGCCTTCTCCCTCTAGACCACCTCGATCGAACCTCTGCCTCTTCCTGGGAGGTCCCTCATTGGTCTTCTGATCATTCAAAAGGTGGGTTTGACAGTAACAAGCCATGTGACCTTGTTCGCCACATGTAAAACACTCCATGTTCCTTGAATGACTAGATCTGCCTCATGTGCTTCACACAACCGAACCCGAGTCTCAAGGTCATCCACCAGATGATCTGGTCTGATTGGACCTCTACGACATCTGTCTGCTGGCAGCTACCGAAGACTCCATTATGTGATGCCTGTTGGCGGGTCTCACTGCTGGTGACTGCTCAGCAAGGAAAGTCTCCACTAATAGGGATCTCTCCAACACCCAGCTTGTGTTGGGATGCTGATGGAAGTCATTGAAGCCCTGATCTCTCACCTGAGCCCCTGCTCGATGTTCGGGGCGCTGAAGAATGGGTCCTGCACCATATATTTGGAGTAACGCGAGAGGTCTGTGAACCTTGCTGAGTATTGTGCCACCATCATACTACCCTATTGTATATGAAGTAGCTCCTGTATCCGCATTGCACGTAGGGTGGCTGGGACAAACTCCTCCCGAAACAGGCTCTCGAAGTCTGCCGAGAGTAGTGTCGTCTCGTCATGCACTTGGAGCATCGAGCTCCACCATCTGCCTACTACTTCCTGATAAGACTCACGACAAGGATCACCATAAGGTCGGCTGGTGTCCCTAATAGTCTTAGGACTCTCACCACAACATCCAACCAATCCTCAGCTAATTTCTGGTCTGTCTCACCCCTCTACTTGGGAGGCCACTAGCACTGGAACTCGTGAAACACACTTAGGAAGTGGGAAATCACTACAGTTGGGGATAGTGGAATCAGTGGCCCAATGGGTAGTGGTACCACTAGTGCCTCCACATTGATAGGTCCCTATACTGAGGCCTCGTCCCTCGGTGGGCTTCCATCTCAAAAAAACCCTAGAACCCTGGCTGGATGTCTGCATTGAGGCATCTTCTAAAGAAACAGGTGAGCCATAGTCAAAAGTTATACCTGGTGAGCTGACTCAAAGAGATTATAATGAAAAATCTTCAAAACACAAATGCAATCAGTGTTTTTCGTGCACTGAGTCGGAAATCAGAAATCAGGGTCCTGGTGTAGGGTTTTGTCGGCCACCGCACCAACAATGGACTCCCTGAACTGAAAACCACACTCAGAACCCTTAACACTATTACTTCACAGAACAGATCAGAGTCCTATTTTTTGTGGTAGAACCGAACCCTCTGATACCAATTTTTCACGACTCATCCCCTGGGGCTCGGGCTGTGACTACCCCAAGCCCACCTCTTATAGGCCCGAGGCTGGCGACTAGCACCAATAGCGTAAATCCCTAAACTGGAAAAGTATTGCCTTTATAACTATAAACACACACAACAGAGCACACATCTGGATATAAATCACTGACTATAACTATATAACAAGAGTGTTCTGAAATGTAATGGGGTCGGAAATACAAGCCCTAGTGTAAAGTACGTGTACAGTTGTTAAGGAAAAAACAACTGAAAAGTGAAAAGAAACTCTTGGATCATCCACCACAGATCCTACGTGAATGGTAGGTACAAATAGTCCCCTCACCAATCCACATATGTCGGTCTCCTTCATGTATTGACATGTCAGGTGTTCCACCTATGGGTACCCTCCAGTCCTGGAGCTCTCAGCCTCAGACAGCACTGTCGGTCGTCTGCATCCAACACAACGAGGTTTGGGAATATCCAGTCTAGGGGTGAGTATAACGATATTCAGTAGGGACCCCAAGACCCTCTAGGTCTCACAAAATCGGACAAGGATAAACCACAAAGTATGAGATCAACAGATAACCCCACTTAGGTATATTCCCATACATATAAATAGGTTATCAAGTAACCCATCTCAATCATGAGGTAAACACCAATGTTATTGACTGAACTCACACAAGTATACAACATATGTGGAGAGATAGAAATGATTAGAGGTAGCAACTAAATCATATATTCTGTCGAACCCACATGGGATCCAGGAATAGAAATCAGAACTGTCGAACCCACACAGGATCCAGAAACAGTAATCAAGACACTCGAACCCACACAGGATCCAGGAATAGTAAACAGAGTTGTCAAACCCACACATGATCCAGGAACAGTCATCAGTGCTGCCGAACCCACACAGGATCCAGGAACAATATTCGGAGATGTTGAACCCACATAGTATCTACGAACAGTTGTCGGAGATGTTGAACCCACACATGATCCATGAACAGTCGTCAGAGTGCAACCATCCTTAGGGTTCAACACAAAGTATGCTTGATTTCGGATGGGTCCACTCCTCAATCAAAGGGTCGATACATCAACTACCACGAAGTCCCAATTTTATGTATCCAAAAGATCCGTCTTTCCAAAAGAAACCCAACTCAATAGACGGTGCGTTAATCGGACGCCCGGTCTAAGAGTTTTCGGCATTTCCGTTCCGAGGGCCCAGTTGTAATTACGTTCAAATCCAACCCGTTCATACCAAAACTGTGTCCAAACCTCCAGTGGGATATACCAAAAGAACCATCTTCCTCCAAGGTTTCCGTATCCATAAATGGTTCTTCAATCGGATGCATGTAGCTCAGGTTACGGGCAAAAGAGTGAAAACATGCCAAGTGGGTCTGGGTCTGGTCTGGCCCACTCAGACCCACCTGGTCCGCGGATCTGACCCGGTCCATGTGTCTGACCTGGTCTAGGAGGGAAGCCCGGCCTACGCAGGCAGCCCGACCCACGCTGGCAGCCAGACCCACACTGGCAGACCGACCCGTGCTAGGTCCGGCCCGCGTTGTGTCCGGCCCGCACTGGGTCCAGCCTATAGACATGTGGGGTCCCCCCTAGTTTTGTCTAGGGGAGTCCATGCCACCTGAAATCCCAAATGGATTATCTATTCAGGTGGACTCCAAACCAGTGCCATGTGGCACTGGTCCTCGTCCCTCGGGACCCTTGCGGCGGGTACCGCTCTTCCCTGCTGGCCGAGTGGTGAGCCGCCTCCCGCATGGCATGGTTGCGTTGTGCCTCCTTCAGCGACCCGGTGGCTCGGGCCGTCGGTCCTCCTAGAGTCGGGCCTTGCGCCAGCCATCGCTGCCACACCGTGGCAAGGGGCCGTGACCCCCTTTTGTTCCACCTCACGATGTGGTTGCGCCACGCCTTCCCGGGAAACTCGGCGGCTAGAGCCGCCGGTCTTCTTCACGGATGGTCTTGCGCCAGCCGCCGCTATACCGCCGCAACCCGTCGACTGTGGGTTTCTCCTCCGATGGCGCGGTTGCGCCACTTCCACCACACGATGACACTCATCCGTTCCATCCATCGACGCTCTTTCCGACGGTCACCAGACGAGTTTTGGTGGCCCGATTTTTGTTCTGGAAAAAGTCACGCTCTCCTTAAGAAGTCGCCTTCGATCTACAATCATTATTGATGATATTCACTCATCCCAGTATCATGACTCAATTATCATCAAATTCCACAAGGAAGGTGGAGGGTTTGGGTCGTGTTTGTTTGGCCCACACCCTTCGTATTAGGGTGATAGCATGCGACTTTGAATTATAATCCTCGATGGAAAACGAAGAACGTACAACAATTAACAAATCATGAACCCCTACCTTTGATCATTGATCGTCTACGTTGGCATGAGAAAGTGGATGTCGATTCGTTGAAGTCGGGAAAGAAGATGAAGAAGTCATGGACAACGTCGTCGGCATTCTTCATGGACAATGCTTCCTTGTTCCGGTTGAAGATCAAAGAAGAATATGTCCATCCTTGGAGAATGAAGTGTACTTTGTTCTTCTATGGTCTCTCTTCGTTGGGAGGAGCATTCTTCATTGGATGGAATAAGTTTCTCCAAGTGCTCTTCCAGACTCTCTCCCAACAAAGGAATGGCCAATATAAATTAAATTATGTTTTAATAATTTAATTTGAATTGCACTATTAATTAAAGAGGTGTTGGCTTAATGAATTAAAAAAAGGGGTGTTACCATTAAGTGGGGAGCTCAAGAGGTTTCTCCCAACATAATGGGGATTTCAAGAGGTTTTAACCTCGGGTGGTCCCCACAACATTAATCCTCAAATGGGAGGTTCAGTTTGGGTGGGCCCCACCACCATAACCTCTCATGATAGGTTAAGGTGTGGTGGTCCAACCTCCAAATTCCATGAGGAGGTTTTATCCAACAAATAAAAATTAAGCCACACACTTAATTTTTATTTAATTAATTCTCTAAAAACCCAAAAACTATCATTTAATCTTGACCCACTGTCGTCGAGGTGATTGTCTCCTTTAGCGAATACTGGCGTTGTGAGTTCAACAGTGCCATCAGATTTCAATTCTGAGCACCGATTCAGATGTTATAAAAACTCGCTTATATTTTTAATGAACGTACCTGAAAAAAAAACTCCAGAAATTGATTCCAGACACACTGGGCCTCAGAATCACGCGCCGTCAATTTTCGTGGACTTGTAAAATTACCATGTATTTAAGAAAAAATTTACATGGAAATTCTGGGTATTTACAAATGAAATGGAAACGATAGGAAACTAGAATCATACATCTCATAATGGAATTTTTCTTTGGTTGTTATTAGAGTTACTAATAATGGAAAAAGACCCAATTTTTTTCCTTTCTAATTAATATTGGATCTAATGACTTTTGTAATGATCTATGTGATCTAGGTTAAAGTGTAAATGCCAATACCTTCACTAAAAAATCCTAATACATGAGGAAATTAAGTCCATGACAGTTCTTCTATAGTTATAGGATACAATGGTAAAATACACATGAAGAATTACTTTTTATGTATTATTAGAATTGGAAAATTTAATATTTCAAACATACATCATTGTCATGTATATGGATTATGTGAGGAAACCACTTATCCCAGGGAGGCCATTCTTGGAAATTATAAGTGACTTAATTGATGTATTTTTTTTAGTATAACATTAAGGTTGGTTGTTATAATTTTAGTCTCAATATTCACCAATCCATAAAGAACTATGATGTAAATGATGAAGATATAGATGAGTGATATAAGTTGGAGGAAGAGGATGATGCTGAAATTTAAGAATATAATGGTTCAATAGTTATCCAAGGAAAGAAAAATGATGATTTATTTGAAAATATTAAAATAATATTTCATTATAAGATCAAATATTATATTAAAATTATTTTTATATATTGGTTTGAAGAGGGAAAATGGGTTTGGATGGTCAATGATCTAACCTTTGGTTTTTTAGGGATAACTAAACATTGGTGGATTAGAAAAATGGATGTAGAAAGGGTAGTACAATAATAGAGAATGAAACTAATTTAGAGATGCTAAAAAGTACTATTTATATAGATATATGTCAACTAAGACCATTTGGTGATCCATAATGGCTAAACATTTTCCAATATTCCATCCCATGATAAAATATGGGTAATTTCAATCTAGAACCCTTAAATAAAATTTCTTCTGGTAGGATAGATGAGATTATAATTATGATTTAGGAATCTAGGAAATGGACGTTATTCCCATTTAGCATTAAAATAATTTAAAATAATGGAGCATGTAACCTCATTTGATTCATTTTTAATGTTAATAATGGAATAATAATATGGGTATGGGAAGTATAAAAATGAAGATATTAATGGTGAAAATGGAATTAATAATTTAATTTCATGATTTATTTTTGAATCCAATGTATTCCATCAAATCAATTTTTTGGAGTTTTAAAATAAGAATGCATTCTTCTAATTATATTTATTGATAATTTTTTAATTAAAAAATAAATTAATTAGGATAAAAAATATTCCATTTTTTTGTATTTATTGTAATTAATTTAAAATATTTAAATGGGTGGATTATTAAATAATGATAAAGATGAGGTAATGAAATTGAAAAATCTTGATTTTGTAGAACAATTTGATTTATGTAAATTGAATTATTCTTAGATTTGGCATTTTTTATTTAATGAAATTTTGGTTAATTTATTTTTCATTAGTATCAATTTCTATTAGTTACCATCCCAAAATGTTTTTCCCATTCTTGATAATATTCAAGAATTAAATTTTAACATTATTTCAACAGTATTTCTCGAGATAAAATCAGACATGTATTATTATAGAAATTTCATTACAACATGTAGGTAATATGAAAGTAAAAAAGTTAAATTAATTATTATTGAGGAATATTTATTACTAATAACCTATCATTGAGAACAAACTTTTCATTTTTATATTTTTTTCAATACCATAGAACCTATGAAAAACATTGTTAAGTAATATCCAAATTACAATACAATATTTTCTATCATATACATACTCTTAGTGTTTTTCATGATACTCAATTGAAAAAATGAGGGGGAGAGGTTTTTCATAGTGGAAATGATGATCTTTATTGAGGATAAGAGGTTTGGGGTTTTCCATTGGTTTTTAGAAAGATTCAAGTATTTCATTCAGGGTATTTCCATTTTTACTTCTCAAAAAAATGATGAAAATAAAATAAAAATGGAAACAATAATTGTGTCTTATGTATTGAGTATATCAAAAACCACCCTTATCCACTCGTATAAACATTTAATAAATGATATAATAGATTTTTGTGGAATTAAAATATGGGATGGGTGGGAATTGTTAGATTTTTTACAAGTGAAACTTCTTAAAAATGGAAAAATAAAGGCTGTATCTTTTATTATATTTCTTACAGCATGATCCAAATTTGAGTTTGGGAAGTATAGGGTGATATTATTTTTGAGGAATATTTTCACTAAAATTAATTTTTGGTATAATGTAGGGTACATTTGTGTTTATTTCCTTTCGAGACTTATATTTTTTTAAAATAAATACCCTCCTAAATTAATCCTCATAGTAATTGGAACCTAATTGTGAAGACCTTGCGTATTATTGTGATATTTGAATTTATAAGGGTGAAGATTCAAGATGTTTTACAGTATTGTGGAATGATGCATGAACTTGAAGAATGATAACTACTCTATTTAACTTTTACATTGTGTAATGAGTTCTTATAATTCAATGTGTGGTCGATCAAAATTAGTATGCACATTACAGAAAAATTGACAAATAGGAATGGTGGGTTGGTGGGTTGGTGATGAAATATCACTATAAAAATATAAAATTATTATTAATAGTTAACATTATTTCCTTACGATGTAAATATTTGATTACATATTCTTATGTAAGGCCTAAAAAATCGAATTTATCTGTTAATAATAATTTCATTTTTTTTGAATTTATACTTCAATAATAGTGTGATGGTGTTTCATTGTGATATATGTTAACATTACATGCTTTAGGAAAAGAAATATGATAAGTATTGGGGATTAATATCTTAATATTGAACATATATTTTTTAATAAATCTATTCAATTTAATTAAATTTATTTCTTTACTCTTGTCAAATATTTTCGTTTCAAATCGTACTGTTAGGGGAAATATTTACTATTTAGTGGGAATGAGTGAAAATTAAAAAAAATGGGTGATATTTTGATGTATCAGAACTAAAGGTTATATTTTAAAAATAAATAAAATATTTAATAAGAAACTACCCATCCAGCATATCCAACATGAGACTATCCGACCACCCAGTCTACCATAAGTAGTGTTGACAAAATGGTATGTGCATGTAGATGAAGAGATCGTAGATTCAGTCAGTTCCATGTGAGAGAAATGCAGTGGGGTAGTGTCTATGTTTTATAATTCCAAATGTGTTCCCCAAGATGATTCATCCACTGTGAGTCTTATCAAACCAATAAATATAGTGAATCATATATATAAGGGATGTTGTTTGGGAGATAGACCAATTTGAGACATAGGAATAGTGTGGTACTGTGTATTGAAAATAAAAATGAAATTTTCTATGAAACTGCTTCATCATCTTCCTCTGATAATGAATTTTTATTCCATCAGTAATTTCACTATGTAGGACCACTAGATATCATCCAGGATCACCACCATTAATGATTGAATTCACCATAGAAACCTTGAATAACTCATGACCACCATGAAATCATTACTAAATCTTGGGTAATCTCGGTAAATATTTTTTAAAGACGGTAAAAACCCATTCATTAACATTTTAAGCTCAGTGAATACATTTTAAATGGTTAAAGGAATCAGTGGTGATGATGTGATACTGATTTTGCAAGGGTTTTCATGACAAGAAATGAGTTCATACTGCAAAGATGCATCTTCTATTGGGAGATTAAATGTACCATGAGGGTCTTTATTTAGTCCAGAGAGGAGATAATAATGTTTTAGTATCATTTTAGATATATTTTTACAAATCCTGGGTTCATTCCAGGGAAGCAGAGAAAGAGGATGAGAATATTTTAAAAAAATCATTATATGAATAGTTTTGGTTTTTCCACATAACAACAGGTTCTTGGTGGATCAAAAGTTTCTCTATAAATATGGATTTACAGCACAAGGATAAAAATATAATATATGTAATGATATAGGGAAGGGTGTATTCAAATAGATAAATATTTCATGTCACAAAACATTCATTCCATCCAAAATCAATAGAGTGACGACATACATTTTTACATTGATGTTATATTTGTGTTGTAAAAAGTGAAGTCAATCTTAAATTAATAGATATATTTCCAATATATTTTCAAGAAGAACATCAGGGTCATCCGAAGAGGATATTTTGAGATATAGATATTAACCCATAATTATATTTTCTTATAAATAATATGTTGAATTCACTAATATAGGGGCTACAAAACTAGAGGTTATACTAGAGGAGGATTATATTATTATTATTTTATGTTGATGATAAAAAATTATTTAAATTTTAATTGACCCTCATGAATAACATGATGATTTTAGTTTCACTAGTGTAGAGATATATAGGGATTGGGTATTTTTAATGTATTTTTATTATATTTCATTCCATTGTTAGATATTTTATTCAATATTATAATCTTATTCTCATTTCGCTTCTTATTGAATTACAAATGGTATTTTTATTGGAAATTTATTTTTAAATAATCAAACTACCATTTTGAATCATGAATATCCATTGGGTGGTTTAGAATAGTCATGCTTAAATATTGAATAAATTCACCCAACTCATTAATAACCTAATACAATTGACTATATAATAGGAGGAATTCTTAGGTTTGAGAGAGATCACCAAGGTAAATGACTCACTTTGATTCATCTTCAGATAAATCATGGGTAACCAAAATATCATTTCACTCCATGAACACTTGATCTAATAATTATTAAATATTGGTACATTATACTATTTGTAATTTTATCTCTTTGTTTCTTATTCACTCTTTTTATATTAAGTTTTCATGAACTATATCTTATATTTGACCTCTGACTTAGAACATATTACCCCATTAGTTTTAGTTAGATTGGATTTTTTTATAAACATAAAAATTTGATACCTATTAGAATTAATGGCACCCTTAGGACACTATTAATCATGTCAGGTTATCTTGAGGCAAGACGTGATTATAAATTTATGATGACATACTATAATTTCAGCTTATTAGGATGAAAAAAGTTGATATTTCATCATTTTTAGGAACATGGTAACTAAGTGGGTTATCCCCAATTTTTTTTATAAGAAATTGTGTTGTGAATGCAATGACTGAACATAATTAAATTTAAAGAATGTTGAATGTAATACAAACCCAATTTTGTAATGATTTTAAAGACTTATTATAATTTTTTATCACCTTGTGTTATGTGATTGGGTTATGGGTAAAGTAATTATTTAAATTATAATATTTTGAGAGAGTATGATATTCCCTTGTTTCTTTTTTTTTTGCAGCGTGGGATGCCATTCCATTCACTCCATTGTGTCAATTTCTTGATATTTTGCAACAATTTTTGTTAATGATGACAATATCCAATGATGATGTTTTCACTTTTGTTGATGACTCCTATAGAATGGGGAATACTAACCAATTCAATGGTACTTTACATGATGTGGGATAGATTGGTCTTTCACCTCATAACACTAAATATAGTATTCTTTACATAGAGACTTACCATTCCCCATAGAATTGGAACTAGCTTCCCTTTTTGAGATTCTTTCCTATAAGGGGACATGACTTCCATTTTCGTGTATGCATATGGGATGAAATAGTAATCAACTCATGTTATAGTTTAGAACTATGGATTTCATTCCCAAATATATGTTTTTAGGGATAGTGATGTTATTCTGTTTTTGTGATGAACTCATGTTCAAGGATGGTATTCCTATTATAGTGGGAACTGGTTCCCACAAGGATATGGAAAAATTTCCAATATGATTCTAATTATGAGGGTAATTGGAATTCATGTTAAATTAAACAAAAAACATCTATAATATGGGATTATTTTCATATTTACTGTTAGATTCTATTGGAAGTGGGATGTGATGTCCATGTTTTGATACGTATATAGATTGGAATAATATGACTATATCATAGTTCCCATTAATTTTTTATTTCCCTAGGTTGTGGGATGGACTTCCCATGTTTTTATTCTTTATAGTGTGGGGATGAGTTTCCCATGTATAATATTTTATTGTGGTATGTGTTATCGACTCTTATGATGTGGTATGAAAATACAATTTCTTTCCCTCTAGTGTATATTCATATGGATAGGGATCTTATTCCCACTCATTGAAGGTTTTTTTGGATGGGATGTCTATTTTAATGGGTTTCCTTGTGGATATAACATCCTATCTTATTATTATAGTTGGTATTGAATGCATTAATGAATATTAGTTCTTAGGGAAGATATTATCACACTTGTATTTTTCTTATTATAATGTGTTTCCAACCATAGGTATGATAATCCCAAATAAATTAATTTTATAATAGGACAGACTACCCAGATATTTCTCATTATATTGTGACATGGAATTTTTCCTATTTACTATGTCTTGGGACATGATTTACAATTGATTGTAATGTTATATGTTGAGTGAAAACCAAGCACATGTTGAGGTCGGTATGCATCTCACGAGGTGACAGGGGAGTTTATGTTGGTGTGAAATATTTTAATATTGTTTCCTTAAATGTTGAATTAATTATTAATCATATCACACAATGCAGGAATATTCTTACAGTGGATATATTTATGGACATCATTAGTGGTGGCCTACTGAGTAGCACCCATGCCTGACTTGGGAGGACCAAAACATTTGGTACCAAATTATACCTCTAGATTGTAGGCATAGGTAAGGGATCACACACTTGTTTGGATGAGCGAGTTTTGGATCTTAAAAGCAGTTAAATGATAGGACTAAGTATGGACTTCGATAAAGTGTTCATAGTTGCAAGTAGACTATTATGCACTTTTAGGGTTTGTTATGTGATCTATGTATGATAGATTCAATTTTTAATTCATCATTTCATGAAATTTCCACTACTCATTTTATTATATATTTTGAGTCATATTTTATTACTGGTTAAATGTAGTCTTGGCGTATTCTCTCATTCAGTTAAATTGTGGTGATTTTTTGGTAAATTTCCTTTTATGTGTTTTATGGTTATTTCTAATAGAAGCCATAGTCTCTTTATTATAACATATTATCCATAACCACTAGTCAATATCCCTTGGTATATTGGTAGGAGTGCACATTGAATATAGAACCATGTTTATTCATAGAGAAGGTGAACTGGAACGAGGATTCAAAAAAAGGAATCAATGAAACTCAATATATAAGGGGGTATTTGATTTTAATAAAGAACATGTGTCTCCATATAAGTGTATAAAATATTTATATCATATATCATGTCTAATAATATAATCCTATTTTCCTATATATATAGTACAAGATTGATACATGGAAATTGTCAATCCTGTAAAGGCTAACTCATACATACTCAATAATTTGAGTAAAGCTTGGTCCAAATATTTAATTACATTATATTTAATTCCTATATAAGAATACATGATTTCTTTTTTAAAGAAATATTTGAGTACATTTCTTGTCACTTAACTAGTATATTCATATAGTTCTGCATCCATTTTCATCATGGGCCATATTTCATACCTATCATTCAGAAGGTCAAGGCTCATTATTTTAATGAAAATACATCCATATTATAAGAAACAAACCAGATCTAGTCTCCATAAAAACTGGAACCCAACACCCTCTGGGGAATGTTCTAAAGGTATATCTGGATCCTTGCGGGATGGAAAAAGTTACTAGGTATCATAGATGAGTTTTGGGAATGATTTATCCCATTATAGAAACATAAGACAACAAAAAAAAACTAAATCTGCAAATTTAATCCAAACATGTATTTAAGAATATTCATAATTGAAATACATGGTTTTAAAAAATTTAAGAGGTCCACAACTCAAAAGTTTCATATAAAATAATCCATGAAACACCAAATGACAAGGGGTTATCATACCATGCTTTTTCCACAACACCACCCTGTGGATGGAAGCTAACAACACAAATAACCAATTCAAAAATATTTCCCCACAGTTGTGGAAAATAGTACCAAGTATACTTACACCCAATGGTTTCAGTAGGGGTTGAGCCTAATCCTAGTAGGATTCCACACAAAGGCATTCCATGTGATAAAAATTTTATGAAAAAAATCTTTCATGTTTTTATAAACAAGAAATTCTTGAGGTAATTTTCAAAATGATACAACTACAAGTGAAAATAGTTTTTTAAAGAGAATCATGAAGGAATAAACACTTTTAAGGAAAATGTACATAATAATGAATTTTCCATCACAACACATAGTATACAAATGGTGAATACAAAATAATCAATGAGAAGTAGTCATGGGAACACCCATATCCACTAGCTAGATATGGGCCCTTGGTACCTTGTATCATAGAAATAAGTAACCATAAAAATGTTATCATGCATGATCCACTAGTAGGGAACATACCCACAACATATTGGTCCCCAAAATAATCATAAATGTTTAGTTAGTTTTTTCATCATCAAACTTTCTATATAATACAGGAACGAAACCACTCCGGATCACTAGCATAACAGAACACGTTCACCCACTTTAATTCTAGGGTTCCCCCCTTTGTGCTCATTCATGTTCCATGTCATAAAAAATACCATTTGTATAGAAAAATTACATTTAAAAATAACACACACACCAAATATCCCACAAACAAGTTATGTAATCTATGTTTTAATTAAAATTCATTTTAACATCATACTCACACCAGGATGGCCTGCAACATGTTTCACATCACTTTTAAAATTCAATAATTCCATTAAGAATTTTTTTAGTACATTTCCTAGATGGTACAAATCACATAATATACCTTTCAAAACAAAATGGACCATTATAAAAATATATTCCTACCAAAACAATTTTCCAACAATATTACACCTCTTATATAAATCAATGAACCATTTAAAATATTCATAAAACATTTCCACGAAGTATGAACAAAAATTTCACAAAGAAATACATATAAAAACCCTATTTAAAAAAAAATTAATTCCAATATCACAATAAACCATATTTCTTATCCTTAACAACATTTAATAAAAATACTACATGAACTATAAAACAACCCAAAATGATACAAAAAAAGTTACACATGAAAAACAAACATTTTCAAGAAAAAATTAAACATTAAAATTAAACACTTCACCAATTCTCAGATAAATGTATTTTTCACCATAAAAAATATATTATAAACATAAAAAATAAATAAGTCAACCGTGTTATCTCATCAGGAAATTATTACACATGGAATCACCTACTAATGATGTCAAAACCCTCAAATCCTTGTGTGAAACTTCAACTGCACCACCGTCGCACCACAAGGGAGTGAACATGAACCTAAAAACACTATATAGGAAAAAATATTTAATTATATCCTAGTTAAAAATCCCTAGTTTTTGGAAATTTTTAACTTCAATAAGGAGGGAAGAAACCATAATGAAATGGAAGAAACATGGAAGGAAAACAGTTACTTGAAGTTATCTTGATGTTTCCCCTTTAAATCCCCCATCAAAAAATAGCTCCATGGGAGCTTAAGGAATATGTGAGACATACCATGGATTATAGGGTCAAATGGGGGAAGAAGGGGGTTGAATAATATTATTTATAGAGGGGAAAAGTTGGATTTTTAAAATGATTTCTAATTTCATGGAGACCATTCACAGTTGAGGTCCATGTTTTAGTAAACCGTGCGGCAATTGCATTCCACCCAAAACACTCTATTTTTATCCAATTTTAAGGGGGAATAGGGGGATTATATGGGGAGATATAGGACAAGTATAAGAGGAAATAATGCTACAAAGAAAACTCCCTTTTAACCAAAAAAAATCATCTCACTCAAGGGTATAAACAACCCCATCGAACATTCATCACAAAAGGTTCCAATAGATGTGTCAAAAATTCAATTCCAAGACACCTGATACTCATATCTTCTCTTTAAAAGAAGAAAAGGCCAAATCCTACCAAAGACATCCAAGACTAATGATTTAGATCAAGGACTCCAAGACACCATATTTCAACCCAAAACACCCAGAAACCAATAGAAAACCATGAACCAAAAGAGGATTTGAAACAAATCGCTGAATTTAAAATCTGGGTGTGTCAATTATCCCCAACATAAAGCATTCCATCCTCAGAAAGCCAAATCAATGTCAGATGAAATAACAAAACCCAACCAATATTCCAAGATGTACTCCCTTTCCAAGTTTCCTTCACACCCAAAAAGCGAAAACACCCCCAGTTGATCAAACAAAGGGATTCCCTCACCAACCAAAATTTACACAAATTTCCTAAAATGGTCAAACATAATTAAACCCCCTCCCAAAACGAGACTCTTTATAGACTACTAGATGAATCTCAATTAGTTTACCTGAAATGAACAACTTACTCGAATAGCGTTACCATAGCCAAACTTCATCAAAACTATTGGGCATGATCCAACACCAACATTTACCCATGGAAGAAATTAATTGTTATATAGATCTGAACTAGAAAACCTTCCACCAATCCGACATCAAAGACAAAACTGAGTCATTGATATCGGGATACCCGAATATATTCCCCACCATAGGAGATAACTGAACATTTTGAGATAGAATCGAGACACCACCAGGGGAGGCCCGAACAAACTCCCCCTTATAAGAATTAACCATCTTAAACAACTCTTACAAGACACAAAAGAGATATCATAAGACACAATCCCCACCACAGTGGAGTCGATCAATGAATCTACATACCAATAGAGACACCTAGAGGTACATAACTCACACAAAAATTAATATCCTTTGATGAGTCCAACCAAAATAGAGAGAAAAAAGATCATACTAGGATATTTATACATGAACAACCACACTGACGGTTGCACCCACAAGGGTTCAAGTACTAGGTTCGAGAAAACAACCACCCTACCTCCCTACAACAAAGGAGGGACTTCTCTACCAACATGGATTCCAACCCTGGGGTATATGGTCCCCACGTCCCTTTCCACCATACAAGACTACATTAAACACAACAAACACATCAAAACATCAAGCAATTATAACAGCCTCGAATGAGCCAATGTATCCGCACTAGATTCCCTACATGAACCCTTGAATTAATGAGATTGATGATAGAACCAACATCCCTTCATGACATAATTTTATTCTAACAACCACAGATTGTTTTCTCCTTCCTCTCTATAATTCCCCATCACCACTTCAAGTAAAAATTATAGACACAACGGTGTCAAACATCACCATTGAAGATTTATGAATCTCAGAAAAATTAAGGAACCAAGGTGTATTTCATCCATCCAAAACCAATCTCTTTACATTAAAGGATCCAAATAACCAAAAATGAATAGGTTTATACTCAATCCTATAACCCGAGAAGATATTCCATACATTGATCAACTAGAGGGCCATCCAATGCTGAATCACATGTTACTGCACATCAGTCATGAATTAACTCTTTATGGGGACTTACCCTAGAAAAAAGGAAGCCCAAGGACCCTACAAGATGGTACTTTGGTCAAAACATACCACAAAACATGTCATAACACATGAGGCAAGAAACCACAAGGCCTTCCCGAAACATTTCTCCAAATGGGTCACAAATCAACACATAAAACTTACTTGCCAACAAAAAACTGAAAACATATTTCAAATGAGAGGGGTTCTCGAAACTAATACACCCCACAACAAGAATACAAAAAAATACACACCACCAAAATACCAGTTATTAAGACTTCAAATTTTATATTAAAAACATCTCATTGAAAATAAATGGGTCGGCTGTTAGCACATCCAACAATGGTACACCATGGACCTCACACATGAATGTTTCAATCCCCCACTAGGAACCCTCCACATATCCTTAGTAAAAATAATATATTCATGCCATTATCCATCCATAATTGTATTTAAATCCATGCATGTGGTCCCTTGTGAAAATAACAAATGTAAACAAAATCTTTCCACTTTTCCAATCCAAAACATTTAACCTACACTTCCTTTTCTCAAAACTGATAACCACAATATAAAAACCCAATTAAAATTATACAAATATATTCAAAATAGTACCAACCATTCAAATAAATAAACACTTTCAAGTCACACGCATTTGTTTCAAAACATCTCGGCCCATTTCAAAACACTATGGGTTTTGTGACTAACTTCATTTCACCAATAACCACTCATTTAAAAACTCATTTATCCTCATTTAAAACAAGTTCCCAAAAAATATGTGAATTTTTTTAAAATCCATTTAATTACCAATTCAAAATCCACCTTCAATACCTACACATAAATTCTAGAACACATAATTAAATTCAAAACACTTTTCAATGATTTAGAAAATTGTACTGGAAATATATTTTCATAACTCCCTTTAACATAATTCATAATATCAAAAGAGGTGTTAACAGACCATTTACCATTTACAAAACATTATGAAATTTCATTCCTAACCTTTAAAAAATCAAACATTTTTTTCCATACTAGAAAATCATTTAAAAAAATTCAAATTTCAAAATCAAGTAATTATTTCATTAAAACCAAAACTCCCAAACCAAAAGACACCAGACAATGCGAGGGGAAATTATTGCTAGCAGGTGGATTGGAAATATAGTTGTTGGCCATACACCTATAACTTCACCATCACAGAGAGTGTTATAGGTAAATATCCCTGACTCCACATGGTTTTCCAGGCCCTACAATCTCACTAATACGATCGACCCAACTCTCATTTCATTTCCCAAATCAGCGACAAACCATAAGAATAAATGAACTTAGATAAAACCCTACTCCCCATTGAAGCATGAATCACATTATGAGGTGTGTTTCCCAGGAACACTTCTAATAATAATAATGTCATGTATTGACTATCCTACATTTGGTCTACACAGACTCTTTCCTAAAAGGACATGACTCAAAAAGAGAGAACCACCTTTGATACCCTTTTATCAAGAATGAGATCTGGTCTCAATCAAAAATGGCCCCCGACCCAGTCCATGGTGAGGCCCAAAGGGCGTTACCAGTCCCCATGGGCATGTACTAGTGATTAGGAATCAAAAATGAGTGTTTTGGAATGATTTTATGTAGTTTAAAAATTTAATACAACCAAAAACAATAAATAAACTGAATCTGATAATTTAGACCAAACAAGCCTTTAATAAAATTCAGAATTGAAATAAATGGTTTTAGATAAATCCCAAGAGTTCCACAACACAATAGTTTCAGAAAAAACCCAAGAACCACCACATGATAAGGTTATTCTTCCCCAAGCCTTTTCTACAACACTACACAGAGGATGGAAGCCAACATCTCGAACCACATATTCTGAAAGCCTTCCCCAAACCTGTGAAAACATTACCAAGTCAACTTATTCCAAACGGTGTAAGTAGGGTGTGATCCTAATACCATTAGTATTCTAATAAAGGATATTCTATGTGATAAACATTTTAAGAAAAAAATATAGCAAGTTTTTATAGACAAGAAATTCTAGTAATAATTTTTATAAGGATGCAACTACAAATGAAAATAGTTTTTAAAGGGAAAAAATTATGGAACAAACAATTTTAATGAATATCTACATGATAATTAATTTTCAATCCAAACACACCATATACCAATGGTTAATACAAAATAATCAATGAGCACTAGTCACAGGAACACCCCTAGGCACAAGCTTGTTGTGGGCCACAGGCACCTCGTTTCTCGGTGAAAAGTAACCATAACAAATATTAATTCTCATGCATAATCCACTAGTAGGGAATATACCCAAAACCTATTGGTCCAAAAAAACATCACAATAGTTTAGTTAGTGTTATCATCCTCAAAATTTCCACGTGAAATAGGGGAAAAACACTCGGAATCACTAGCATACTAGTACATGTCTTCCCACATAGATATATGGGTTTCCCCTATTGTGCTTGATCAAGTTCCAAATCATAAAAAATTACATTTGGATAGGAAAATGCCATTTCTAAATAACACACACACCAAACATCCCAAAACCATGTCACATAATCCCTATTTTGTTTCAAATTCATTTTAACATCATACTCACACCAAAACAGCCCGCTACATGTTTCATATCTGTTGCATAATTTTATAAATCATGTTAGAAATTTTATAATACATTTCCAATATGGTAAAAATCACATAACGGACCATTCACAACAAAATGGACCATTTCAAAAACATATTCCAACCAAAACAGTTTTCCAACATTATTACACCTCATATAAAAATCAATGAACCATTTAAAATATTCTAAAAACAATTTCAATAATTATTACCTATAATTACACAAAAAATCCATCCAAAATAAAAATTTTAAAAACAAAATTCATGACAATATAAAAAACAAAATTTTCATCCCCAAAATCATTTAATTAAAATATTTCATCAACCACAAAACAACCCCAATCGATACCACAAAAGTTACACATAAAAACACACATATCCATGCAAAAAATGAAACTTTAAAACTAAACGCTTAACCAATTCTACCAAAAATTGTTATTGAACCACAAAAAATATAGTGGGTGTGATGACCAAAACATTCATTAATGTAAATCCCTCTTGATATAATTAAATGTTTATTGTCGTTATATAAAATTTGAACTTCATTGGTTTTATGTTTCTGGATTTTACAATTTTGTTATGAACTGTGATCATAGAAAATATAGTCATTGAACAATGATCACATGATTAGTATAAATATAGGGCTTTAACAAATACAATTACTCAGAAAAATGTGGTGATGCCTCATCCAGTAGACTTTCCCGGTATGAATCCCATTTGTCGGTGCTCTGAAAGGAAGTGGCGTAGTTGGGCTTTACTCTTGACCAAGCCCAAGCCGAGCTTAAACACGTTAAACTTGAGCGAAACTGACTACAGGAGAAGTGTATGTTAATAGATATTACCACACGAGCGATGTTATCCAAGCCACCCCAAGAGTCTATCACTATATCACACCTTACCCTTTGGTCTTATGAGGGTGTTATAAGGGGTTATGTAACAAGACCCTACCTCTATGACTATGTACATTATTTTTTTATAAATAAATTGCATTCATTTTATCATTGTTACTTTGTAAATAGTTTTGAAAGCACATATAGTATTTTTAGTTTATATTCAACTAAGAAATCTATTTTGATGAATTAATGGATTTTTTTAAGTAAATAATATTTTAATAAAATATTATTATAATTAAATTACATTTTATTAAATATAATTGATCATATAATTTTATGAATGCAATTGTAATTTTTATTATAGTATGAAAGCTATTTTTGTCAAAACTCATGAATTTTTGGTAAATGTCAGTATTTATTTTAAAACTAAAAATTCATATATTAGTAAAATTATTTTGATAAATTGAATATTAAATTTGGAATCCGGGCTTCGAAATTATCCAACAGTAAATTTTTCATGATTTTCTGAGACAGTCGAATTTGTGGATAAAAATTAAATACCATTTAAATATATAATTTGTTTTATGACATCACAATGAACTAATTGTGATGTAAAAAAATAATATAAACATTATTTTCGGCCAATATATGTTTGACCATAAAAATAATGCGATTTTGGATTTGTTTTATTTATTTTACAACGATTTAGTGGACCCTCTACGAATTATAAAACGTTTTCCTTTTTAAATTGTTTTCCTTGAGAGTGTGACTCACACCCACATAAGAAACCCTATTATTTTAATAAGTTCGTCCATTGGCCTTATAAAATATTTTTTTCCACTACCCTTTGTCAAAAACCATTGGAAAAACCAGGGGTTAGGTATTGGTATTGATTAGTTTATTATGTGGTGACCCAAACCTAAATAATAAAGAATTCCTTCTCCTTTCGTATATAAACCCACCCAAGCTCCCACTTCAACTTCACTCAAAGCCTTTTTAGTTTGACCAAAACTTACCCTACTCTATCTATAATCCTCCCAAGGTTCCGCAATCTCCCATGAATCCTCCCTCAAGCCTCTCACATGCCTTTTGGATCACCCATCCAAGTAAGGGATTTCTTCCTTTCTCATTTTTGTCCAATTTTCATTAAGTTGTTATTCCCTTTATTCAATTAGAAAAATTGGTGTATGATTTTGAACCTCTCCCATACTTCCCTCTTTATATTTGGATGATGGGATACCCCTTTCTCTGTCATTAATTCCTCCCATGTACACCTTTTACCACGCCAAAATTCCGCAAGGGATTTCTCTTTCATCTTTTACATCCATGTAATTCTTTTGTGTTATGCATCTAAATAACATTATGTTTCTTGGGACATGTATCTATATGACCCCCTTACTGTCCATTTCATGTATATATGATGAGACACCCTTTTATCTCTCATCAACCATTTTCATGAATCCTTATGTCATGTGGTTATGCTGCAGAAATTGCACCACATTTTTCCAGGACATGATCATTGTGTAGTGGAAACCATACACATGTCTCTATCAAGGGTATTAACCTTTATGAACATCTAAATATTTAATGGTATATTCATGTATTTATTCCACATTACTAAATTTTGTAATAAGTTATGATGTTGATTGATTCCATGTTATATGATACATGTGGCACACTTATGCATGAAATGAAATGTTTAAAAAGGGTGCACCTTGATGGTGCTCCAATGGATTGGGTAAAGTATAGTATCATGATATTTCATGTGCTATGGGTTTTGATACATAATAATTCAAGTGAAATGAGTTTTTACTCATGCTTCATGTGCATTGATGATTTACACATTCTCCAAGTGCAATGATCCTTGGATCATTCTATTTCCATGTTAAGTGTTGTTTCCTCATTTCCGTGTTTTGATTATCATGAATTATCATGCATTTATGTTCATGTTTCTCTTGTGAAGATTTGATATTTATATTGCCCAAACACTATTTCATTCCTCTTGTTATTCCATGTTTATTCCGTTATTGGTCTTTATAGCTCACCCTTTTCTTATGAATGTCCTCTTGTTATCCAATGCAATGCTAAGTACGAGGGAATGTAGTGGTCATATAAAAGAAGTCTTAAATAAAGATGGTGTGTGTTTTATGTTCTAATCTATTATGTAATTTTACTATGACCCAAAGACACTATACCTCTTGATCATCCATGTTGTATCAAGTGAATGTTTTATGAAATAAATCTGGTATATGTTTGTAATAAAGATAAAGGTTGTTATAGTTGGTATGCGATGATATGTTTAGTTATTTTTGGGATTAGGATTAGAAAACCCTAGTGAATAATTAGAGATAATAATAAGTATAATAAAATCATCCCTATGTATTAGTGAGTATTTATTAAGTGGTTTATCAAGAAAATACATCCCTTTCTGGATACGATCATGTAGAAGAGGCTCCGGCATTGATGTATCCTGGGTGTAAAACCTGAAAACACCACTTTGAGCTATACTCAAACAGGAACGGGTGCACAACAATGGGCCTTGATGCACTCTTGGCTATGATACTCTAGGGGGATATACTTTGGTTAATTCACAAGCTTATTATGAACCCTAATTAAGGGAATTAAATTTTTTTTCCTAAGAATATATGTTAGAATGTAGATCAGGAATAGAATAAATTGAATCCTATGGATTCATAAGTTAATGAAATAAGAGTTATATATAAGTCACCAATTGTTTCCATGGATTCCATTTTATGTGTTACCCTTAACTTTCCTTTTATTCCTGTCAATGACTGGTAATAGAAGGACTTGGGCTAACAACCGATGTGAAGATCAATGTGATGAATGTGCTAATGAGATTCCCTATCTGATGGGAGCGGGAATCGCGAAATTTTTTATGCTTATCTCTAAGTTAACTCAAGATTTGAATAGAATCATGGGTAAAAAAGAAAGTTCAACCCCCCCGCCAAATAATGGACAAGTCTCTACTAAGAGCACCATGAGAGAAAGTCCACCTAATTTTAGTAGATCATCTAATCCCTTAATCACCAAACAATGGATCAACTCCATTGAAAAGATCTTCTATATCCTTCAATGTTCTGAACAAGAGAAGCTTATACTTGATGATTATCATATGGAGGGTGAATCAGATCAGTGGTTTATGCTAATCAATTATACAAATCCTAAGGATGAGATCGAAGCATTGGAATTGGAGGATTTTCAGAAGATGATTTTTTATAAATATTTTCTGTGCACCCTCCAGATTAAGATGGATATCGACTTCCTTTCCCTCAAGAAAAAAGTTGACGAATCTATCAGAGCGTACAAGGAAAACATCTCAAGGCTAGCACAATATGCCTCTGCCTATGTCTTTACCCCCAAATTCAAGGTCGGCAGCTTCTTTAGTTGGTTGAAACCTAGCCTAAGGAAAGCACTAGGGATCCGTGAATTCGACAACTATGAAAAAATTGTTTGGTGTTCCCTCAAGGTCGAAATTGAGATAAGAGAATCTAATGGATATCATGGGGATAAGAATCATAAGGTGGACTTCATTGATGTCTATCCTTTGGATAAATCCAACGGTGCTAAGATGATCCAGCTCCCACTTTCCAAATGTGTGGAAAGAAGCACCCCAGAAATTGCTTGAAGGGGACGAGGAAATGCTTTAGGTGTGGAAGAGAAGGGATCCTAGCTCTAAATAGCGAAAAATAATAACCCATGGATGGAACAAAGGAGAGTAACAGTTCATTAAAAACTAAATGTGTTGTTCATTGGTACAAATACAAAGAACCATGGCATATTTCAAATCAGTTCCCTAATCCAAGGGTTATTGGAGGCTACCTTGAACCTCTAAGGTAACAAGGGAAATATTTTTCCATCACTACTGCTGAATTTAACCCCGACAATGAAATGTCGATAAGTAGACGAGTTATTTAATCAAGAATAAAGAACATACCATTTTATTCTGGTTCTATGCATTCTTTTATATCCCAAAATTTTAGTAGAACAATCCTAGCACCACAACAAATCATGGAAGTAAAGATTTCGGTGAGTATGGAAAATTGGGAATTCATTAAATCCCATGAATATCACTCTTCCCATGTCATAATCTATGGATTGAATTTCCCATCAAACCTCTTCATTCTCCCTCTAGTGGAATTTGATGCAATCCTTGGGATATATTAGATTTCCTTATATAGATCCAACATATATATTCGTGAGAGGGAAATCACTCTCCATGTGGAGAATCGACCCTCAATTCTATACAAGTACAAGGAGGAAGATGAATCTTCTTTAGCTCCATCATCTCTAGCATTGATATTACTACCCTATGAGCACACGTATCTTGCTCAGATGATGTAGTCTAATGAGGCAACCACCTTTAAAGACATGCTTATTGTGAGGGAATTTGATGTAGTGTTTCCCAAGGAATTGACTTGTCTTCCTCCTAGAAGAGATGTTGAATTCTCTTTTGATCTTATACCTGGGGTGTTGCTAATATCCAAGAAACCATATAGAATGGTTGTAGTGGAGCTTGAGGAGCTGAAGAAACAACTACAGGAGAATCAAGATAAATATTTTATAAACCGAAGTTCTTCACCATGGGGTGCACCAATCCTCTTTATAATGAAAAAAGATGGGTCAATGCGCCTTTTCATCGATTATTGTGAGCTTCAAAAAATCACGATAAAGAAGATGTATCCTCTCCCACTAATTGATGAATTGTTTGATCAGCTGTGTAGAGGAAAATTCCTCTCCAAGGAGGATTTACGGTCATGATATTATCAAGTTAGGGTGATGATGGAAGATATCCCCTAGAGTGCTTTTTGTACAAGATACGGGAACTATGAATTCCTAGTAATGCCTTTCGGACTCACTAATGCTCTAGAAATCATCACGGACTAGATGAATAGAGTCTTTAAAAATTACGTCGAAAAAATTTTCATGGTCTTTATAGTTGATATTCTGATATACTCAAAAACCAATGAGGATCATGAGGAGCATCTAAGAACTGTACTACAGACCCTGTGGATGGAGAGTCTCTATGAAATGTACAACAAGTTTGAGCTATGGTTTAAGGAGGTCTCATTCTTGGTCCATATCATCACAGTCAATGGGATATCTATGGATTCCTCTATAATATATGAAATTGAGGGATGAACGAGGCCAACATCGGTAATGGATATCCATAGCTTCTTGGGGCTAGCTGGATATGATCGAAGATTTGTGAGAAATTTCTCATGATTTCCCAACCCTCTTACCAAGCTAACTCGGAAGGGAGTAAAGTTTTCTTGGAGCAATGAATGCAAGAATGGTTCAAGAAGTTGAAAAGGAGGCTTATCACTATGCATGTTCTCACTTTACCACCAAGTGGAGAACTTTTTATGGTATTCAATGATTCTTCGAAGAAGGGAATGGTATATATGTTGATGAAAAATGACAAATTCATTGCCTATGCATCAAGGAAATTGATAGTTCATGAGTAGAATTATCCAACACATGATTTGGAGTTGGCTGTAGTGATATTCAATTTAAAATTTTTGTGGCATTATCTCTTTGGGGAGAAGTGTGAAATATATACGGACCACAAAAGCCTCAATTACATATTCACACAGAAAGAGTTGATCATGCACCAACGAAGATGGTTAGTGCTGATCAAAGTCTATGACTTCTAAATATACTACCACCATGGGAAAGCAAAAAAGGTGGTGGATGATCTAAGTAGAAGGGACCCATCAATTCTATCAATGATGAGAATTGAGAAGGATCCAATCTTCCTATATTTGACAAGACGGACATGGGAATGACAAATAAGGGAACATCATCAATTCTTTCAGAAATTATTGCTCAAACGCATCTTTTGGAAAGGTTAATGGATGCTCAAAAGGATGATGTGGGAATTAAGAAGAATGTGGAAGCTATCAGAAAATTGAAATCCTCGTAGTTCAATGTTAATGAAGAAGGAATTGTGAGATTTGGGAAAATACTATGTGTTCCATCTGGTCCAGATCTGATGAAGGATCTTTTGGTTAATGCACATAGTTCAAATTTCTCTATTCACCCAGGAAACACAAAGATGTATCGAGATATCAGAGAGCATTATTGGTAGGATAATATGAAGAGGTAGATCGTTGATTATACATAAAAGTGTCTGGTGTGTCAGTAGGTGAAGGGAGAGAGCAATAAGTCTAAGAGTATTATGCAACCATTTCCCATACCAGCATGGAAATGGGAGAAAATCACCATGGACTTTGTCACTGAACTTCCGAAGACATCCAAAGCCAGCAATGTAATCTGGGTTATTGTGGATCATTTTAAAAAGTCTACACACATTATTACAATTTGGGAGGATTTATTATTGGATCAACTGGCATGGATATATATCAGGGAAGTGCTAAGGCTGCTTAGAGTACCACTATCTATTGTATCTATTCCGGATCCAACATTCACCTCTATGTTTTGGAAGAGTCTTCAACATGCTCTGGATACAGAACTGAACTTCAGTATGGCCTATCATCCACAAACTGATGGCCAATCTGAGAAAAATATTCCGACATTGGAGGATATGTTATGTTCATGTTCTATGGATTTCAAAAGAGGGTGGGACCAACATCTTCTAATAGACTAATTTTCCTACAATAACCATTTCAACTCGAGCATTTGAATGGAACCTTACGAATCCATGTATGGGAAGTGGGGAGGAACATCGACATGAAGGTATGAGTTCGGTGAAAGTAAGCTGATTGGACCAGAAATGGTTGAAGAAATGGTGGAGAATATGAAAACCATTTTGTAGCATATTAAGACATCCCAAAGTTGACAGAAGAGTTATGCAGATAACCGTCAATGATACCTTGAGTTTAAAGTTGGATACATGGTATTTCTATTCATAACTTTATGAAATAAGTTCATGTAGTTTGGAACGAAAGGAAAGTTAAGTCCTAGGTACATCGGCCCCTTCGAGATTCTTGATCGCGTTAGGGTTGCGTCCAATAGACTAGCAATTCTACCTACCAATAAAAGAAATTGATGTCTTTCATGTATCCCTCTTAATTAAGTACATACTAGACCCTTCAAATGTACTCTCTTACGAGGTAATATAGCTAGAGGATGATCCTTCTTACGAGGAGCAACCAATGCAGATCTTAGATCATAGAGAAAAAGTTCTACAAAATAATACAATTTCCCTCTTCAAAGTGTTGTGAAAAAACCAGAAGTTTGAATAAGCAACATGGGAATCATAGGAAGTGATGAAGCAGAGTTACCTACATCTGTTTTAGTGTGGGAAAAGGAAATTTCGAGGGCGCAATTTCTAAAAGGGGGAAGATTTTAACGACCCCCACTTTCATTAACAGAAATTCCTCTTGACCTAATTTAATATTTATTATGGATATATAAAATTTGAACTTCATTGGTTTTACGTTTCTCGATTTTAAAATAATGTTATGAATTGTGAATTTTTCTAATATAGTCATTGTACAGTGGTTACACGATTAGTATAAATTTAGGGCTTTAACAAATACAATTTACTCAGGAAAAGGTAGTGAGGGCTTCATCTAGCAGACTTACCCTGTACGAAGCCGATTTGTTAGAGCCCAAAAAGGAGGTGGTGTCATTGGGCTTCACTCTTGACCAAGCCCAAGCTGAGCATAAACAAGTTATGATTGAGAGGAATCGACTATGAGAGAAGTTGAAGTTAATAGAGATTACCACTCGAGCGATGTTTTCTAAGCCCCCCCCCCAAAAGTCTTTCACCTTAGCACACCATCCCCTTTGGTCTTATGCAGGTGTTATAAGAGGTTATGTAACAAAACACTAGCACTATGACTATATACATTAGTTTTTTATAAATAACGTGCATTCATTTTTTTATTGTTACTTTATAAATAGTTTTAAAATCAAAATAGTATTTTTAGTTAATATTCAACTAAGAAATATATTTGGATGAATTAATGCATTTTTGTATCAAATAATATTTTAACAAAATACTATTATAATTATATAACATTTTATTAAATATAAATGATCATATATTTTATAAATACATTTTTAATTTTTATTAAGGTTTGAAAACTATTTTTGTCAAAACCCATGAATTTTCGGAAAATGTTAGTTTTTATTTTAAAAGTAAAAATTCACCTATTTATATAATTATATAGTTAAATATTAATACTATTTTTGGAATCAGGGTGTTGAAATATCCAATGGTAATTTTTTCATAATTTTCTGAAACAATCAAATTTTTGGGTAAAATTCCAATACTGTTTAAATATATAATGTGTATTATGACATCATAATGACCCAATATTGATCTAATAAAATAATATAAACATTATGTTCAACCAATATATGTTTTGAAATTAAAATAATTTAATTTTTGGTTTGTTTGATTTATTTTACAAAGCATTAGTGGACCCTCTATGACTTATAAAACATTTTGTCTTTTTAAATTGTTTTCTTTGAGAGTGTGAGTCAACTCCACATAAGAAACCCTATTATTTTAAGAAGTACAGCCATTTTCCAATTAAAATATTGTATTACACTCCCCTTTGAAAAAAAAGGGAAAAAACCATGGGCTTGTTTGTGTTATTAATTAGTTTAATGTGTGGTGACCCAAACATAAATAATAATGAACTCCATCTCCTTTCCTATATAAACCCACCCAAGCTCCCACTTCCTTTGCACTAAAAGCCATTGGAGTTCGACCAAACCCATACCACCTCTCTCTATAATCCTCTAAAGGTGCCCCAATCACTCAATAATCCTCTCTCAAGCCTCTCCCAAGCCTTTGGGATCACACTTCCATATAAGAGATTTATTCCTTTCTCATTTTTGTCCATTTTTTAGTTGTTATGCCCTTTTGTTTTCAATTAAAAATGTTGGGGTATGAGTTCCCATCTCTCCCATAGTGCACTCTTTATTTTAGGATGATCGGAGACCCCTTTATCTCTAATAAATTCCTCCCATGTACACCTGTTACCATGCCGAAATTCCGTGAGGGATTTCTCTCTAATCTTTTACATCCATGTAATTATTTTGTATTGTGCTTATAAATTCCATTAAATTTGTTGGAACAGGTATATATATGACCCCCTTACTGTATATTTCATGTAAATATAATGAGACACCCTTTTTTCTCTCATCAACCATTTTCATGAATGCTTATGTCATGCCGTTATGCTGTTGAAATTGCACCGCATTTTTCTATGCCAATATCATTATGTAGTGAATACCATACCCATGACTCTATCAAGTGTATTCACCTTTATGCCCATCAAAATATTGAATGGTACTTTCATGTATTTTTTCTAAATTAATTAATTAGGGAATGACATTTTTATTTTGATTGATTCCATGTTATATGAACTATGCAGCACACTTATGCATGAAATGAAATGTATAAAAAGGGTGCGCCCTAATAGAACTCCAATGAATTGGGTAATGTATAGTAACATTATACATAAATTGTAATGGGTTTTGACTCTTGATAATTCATGTGAAATTAGTTTTGACACGAGATTCATGTTTAGTGAGGTTTTAATCATACTCCATGTGCAATGAGGCTTGGCTCATGCTAATTCAATGTTAAGTGTTATTTCCACATTTCCATGTTATGATTATCATGCTTTATCATTAATTTATGTTCATGTTTCTCTTATGATACATTGATATGCCTATTTTTTAACATGTATTGTATTCCTCTTGTTATTACAATTTTTCCCCATATTGGGATTTATAGCTCACCCATTTCTTATTCATGTCCTCAGGTTATCCCATGAAACTCATTGTACGATGGAATGTAGTGGTCATGTAAATGAATTTTTGAATAAATATGTTGTGTTTTTGATGTTATAATCTATTATGTAATGTTCCTAAAACCCAAAGACACTATAACTATCCATCTTCCATGTTGTATCAAGTGATGGTTAAATGTAATAATTCTGGTTTACGTTTGTCATAAAGAGCATGGTTGTTATAATTGGAACATGATAAATAAATAAATCAAGGAATATAACTTATCAATAAATTCTTATACATGGAATAACCTAACAATGATATCAAAAACCCCAAATCCTTGTGTGAAACATCAACCGCACCACTGCCGCAACACAAGGAAGTGAAAATTAACCTAAAACCAAAAATATGGGACCAAGAATCTCATAAATATACCCTAAGTGTAGATCCCTAGTTTTTGGATATTTCTAACTTCAAGAAGTACGGTATAAACTCTAAGGAAATGGAATAAATGAGGAAGTTAGACACTTATTTGAAGATATCTTGATGTTTCCCCATAAAATCACCCTTCAAGAAAGAGCTCCATAGAGGCTTGATGAATCTTTGAGAACTCCCATGGATGCTAGAGTTGAATGGGGGAAGAAGGGGGATGATTAGTTTTATTTATATAAGGGAAAAGTTGAAATTTAAAAATTATTTTTATGGTTCTAGACACCCTACACAGTTTGGTTAAATGGTTTAGTAAACCATGTAGCCAAACCGTGTGGCATGTTCTGTCCACCCAAAAAAACTCCATTTTGCTCCAATTTCAAGGGTGACCAAGGGAGTATTCAAGGGGATTATATAGTCTAAATATAGTTGGAAATAATGCCCAAAAACCCCATTTTAACCCCAATACTCATCTCACTCAAGGTTATAAACCATACCAATGAACATTCCCCACAAAAGGATCCATTAGAAGTGTCAAAAACTAAATTCAAGAAAACTCAAACTCATAACATATATTTAACAAAAGACATGGCCAAATACTACCCATGACATCCACGAATAATGATTTAGATCAAGGACACCCAATACCCGAAATTTAAAACCGGGAAACCCAGAACCCAAGAGAAAACTATAATGACCCGACCCTGGTTACCCAGAGTCATTGAATTATTACAAAACATTGGCATTATTAAAAGGAATGAAGTACTGAAATACCAATTAGGTTATCAGTCTTCAAAAATAGATTACATACATGGGCATTATAGTAAAAATTCAAACATAAAATATGACATAGATAATCCTTTGATAATTCTATTATTCTTCTAGTTTAAACATGCATATAAATCATAATACACTTCTTGGAATCCTGGGAAAATAAAACATAATAAAGGGGTGAGCTCAAATACTCAGTAAGGGAAAATAACTTAGAAGAATCTATAAAATTTTAAGGAAATATGTGTAATAAAAACAACATCCTTTTTAAACATAATATTTAACATAATATGGAGAAAATAAATAAAAATATTTCAAATAAACATGAACATTGATATTCTACTCATTGAATAATCACTTGTAATAATTAATTTAATAATGAGGTAATTCATAATGCCAGACATAATAACCATAGAGTTAGAGCATCGTGCCAAGACTACAAGTAAAAAATTTGTCAAGGAATTCTTCTAAGACCGCAATTTGTCTCACTTGACCTACCAATTCATTGAGGAGCTATATCGGGATCCACCCATCATTTATTAAGTCTAATTCATTCCTCATATGCAAATGTTGAATCATAACATAAAATTCATATTAAAACGATAAAACTAAATGTCAATAATTTATCTATAAATCATGAAAGTTATAAAAATAGCACATTAATATTCAAACATATCATTACTCATTCAATACAATATGGAAGATTTTATTTATAATAAATCATTCAAAGTCTAGTATAATACCCAAAAATTATGTTGACATAGTTGAAAATGATTAGTAAAATTATTTGAGAAAAATATCCATTTTCATGAAAACATTTAAAATTCAAACAATTTAGAAAGGGGGAAATTTAAAAGACAATTGTGAATATAAATGTCCCATACCACTTTGAATCATTTGAACGGAATTAACATTTTTGAAACATTCATCTCCATATAAATAAATCCTTAAAATCCCTTTTGAAAACATGGACATTAATGAGAATGATTTAGAAGAATAAATATTTAAACCATTTAAAATGATGTTTTAGTTAAATATTCTATTAAAAATAGTACTTTATGAAACTATTTTATGAAATATGGACATGGATAATAAATATGTTCCATTAAATACTTACACGTAAACAATCTTGGATAATAATGAGATTGAAGAATTAACCCTTACCTTGCACTTACCTTTAGTCAAGGGTACGTTTAACCTCATGTATAATGACCATATTATGTTATTAAATTATAAAATAAAAATATTAATATTTATTATATCATATATTATTCATTTATGACATTATACTACCCATTTAAAAATAATTTCAATGATAAAGTAACATTTTGGGTAATAATCGCTTTCATTACCGTACATGTTTTAACTTGTTATTCTTGATCATATCGCATAGATCATGATTTAAATAATTAAAGAAAATAAATAATGATTTATATATCATATTTATTCATAATATAAATATTTTTAATAGATAGATATATGAAATGAAAACACCATTCATTTAGATGATAGTCCGTACGTACGCATGAACTTCGTTTCTGTTTTTTTATTGTATAGTATGGAAGTAAGTAAATGACATATATTTAACTACACATACATATATATATATATATATATATATTGTAGTATAAATATTATTCCATATATCTCATAATTAATCAATATATATATTTTTATAAAAAATATTGAATTGTGATCGTTGAAGATAAATCTCATCGGGTCGTGGAGACGGTAAGCCGTATATACGCACAGGCGACATTATCATTATACTAATGGTAAAATGGTGTATAATTGAATGGTATATTATATATAATGAATAATTAAAATTTTATATTTATCATTTACGTTAATTATACTCATTATTATACCCATCAAAATAATATAGTGTTTAATAACAAACTACACCACAATGTGGAGACGGTAAGCCATACGTACGCACGTATGGTGACTTTGTCAATCATAGAGTGGATTGAATAATGAAAATGGTTATACCATATTTATAATAAAATCAAATTACGTATAAGGTACTGGAGATATTATTTTGGTATGGAAATAACAAAGAAAGAGGATGTTGAATAAGAAAAGAACTTTGAATGTGGTGATGAAATTATTACCTCTTCTTCCGGTGTGTCCTTCTGATTTGATCAAAAGGGCATTGTTGGATGGATTTATGTTAAAAATAATCACTCTAGGTTGAATTAAG
The DNA here is from genome assembly GCA_963277665.1 of Viscum album. Lineage (NCBI taxonomy): Eukaryota > Viridiplantae > Streptophyta > Magnoliopsida > Santalales > Viscaceae > Viscum > Viscum album. Next base: position 282,270,743 of record OY728127.1, read on the forward strand.
GGTATTTGGGAAGATATGTCAGCAAGTTTTTTCTAACTGAAATGGCTTTGGAGGTGTGATTTTGAGATAAGGGAATAACCCTTTTATAAGAGAGGTGAGGGTCACTTTAGGAAAAGCTTGAAATATTATTTTGTTATAAAATAATTTTAGATTTATAATGGATCCAAAAGGATTTATTCAGAGTATATGATGGTTATTGGTGTAAATCATTCCAAAATATAGGTTTTATAAATGTTTATCTCACCACATTAACCTTATCTTTTAGATTTACCATTTAGTGAAATAGTTTAACTTTTACCTGGTCTTCTTCTATTTTTATATTACATAGATAATAAACATACTAAAAAATTACAAGAGAACATAAAGAGGTTCATTAATGACATAAAAATAATTATATTATTCCTTTTTTCTGAATATTTTATTTTGAGGAATATTATATCATTTAATAATAATGTATTTGTTTAAAAAACATTTTTATGTCAATTTTGACACTATTTAGTATATGGTTTTTGTGCAAGTCCTGAAGACATGATTAATTAGAAAAAAATAATTTAAATAAACCTTAAATTGTCATAATCATACATAAAATTAGTTTATGTAATCAAAAGTATTAATTTCCATTTATTTTGATATTTATAATATCAATTATTTTTATCATTCATTAATAAGGGAATTTTTACATCATGATCATGTCATGAATAAATTTAATTATTTAAGGTATAAAAATATAAAATAAACTTCCATGATGAAGGAAATATTTTTATATTTATAATGAATATTTATAGTTGAAATTATCTTATGTATAACGTTATATTAAAAATGTTTTAATTATTAAAATTTGAATTTAACACATTTAACTCTTCTTTCAATAAAATAATAATAAATTTCCTAATATAATACAAGTGGTTAAAAAAGTATCATATTTTATTCCTATGGTTGATTTAAGTCTAAATAGACTTAACCAATATAATTAAGACATGTGTTATTGTAATTATAAAATCATTTTTACCTTTAATTACCGTATTTACTTTTAACTATGGTATATAAAAAATAAAAATTTATTGTTCACAAAATAAAATTCATCATATTACACCACATTTTACATACTAATATCAACTCGGTCTCTTAAATTTATTGAAATTCAATTCACAGAAGCCATAAAATTATGTTTTAGGCATATTTAAAAATGTGTCTAGAAAGTGGAAAAAGACGATAAAGTGTTAAGTAAAATTTTATATATCTAATATCATTATAAAATGACTTAAATGAATTAAATTAGACTAATGTAGGTATTATGTATATATTTTTACTTTAAAATAAATTTAAAACAAAAATAACTATTTAAATAATAAGTCATTTTTTAAACAATAACACATTTTTCTCACTATTCATCCAAAATTGAATGTTTTTAGAAAAATACCAAATCTTCACCCTAAGATAATATTTATATTCCAAATTAAAAAATTATGTCTATTTTACCCAATTAAAAAGATATAAGTTTCATTAATTAATTTAAAATTGATTCCTATTATCAAAACCATAAAGAGGGTTTTTGAGAAGTAAAATCTATCAAAAGATTGATATGTGTTTATATCTAATTTAACTGTGAAATTACTTCCAATGACCAATATTGTTTTAAATTATAAAAATATAATCTAACTATACAACAAAACCATTAAAATTTATAATTTAACAATACAAATTATTTTGATTAAAAAACTTTTTTTCAATTAAAATTTAGTATCTTTCACTATTCCTCAATATATGAAAGTTATCAGAAAACACCAAAAATTTAACCAAAATAAATTTTTATGTCCCGCTTCTAAAGAAGAATTTTATTTTGTCAGTTTTAATATATAAAAGTTTCAAATATTTTATTTAAAAAGGGTTCACTTTTTAAAGGTGGTAAAATTTAATTTTCTGAATAATGATTCTTTTATAGGAAAAATTGAATTCATTCATATATTGTGTAATAATATGGATGTTAAAATTATACGGAGTATATAAAATTCAAAATTTAGTTAACATTATTCAAAACCACTTTCTTAACTGCTAGTTTGATAAGTCATGCTGTGCTCGAACTCAGTGTTGCGTTGAGCGCATGCTATTGAATTACTTTAAAGAGATAACGTGCTCTAAAATAATGGGGTGTTACATTTTCCCCTCCTTATATAAATTGCATCCTCATAATTTGAAATTTTTCTACGGAAATAAATGGTTGAAAATAGAATATACATTTGTGAAAAACCCACATCTTAGAGAGGGTTAATAAAATTTAGTGTTAATAAGTGAGAAAGGGAAATGAAAAAGTCTCCACCAAATTAATATTTTGAATAATATAACATTGCTGGAAATTACAGACACATAATTGATGTGAAAATGTAAATATTTATAGGGAGTAATTGAGGTCATCAATCATAATCAAGTGAAAAATAAATTTAAAATTGAGGGCCCTAAAGCCATCAATATATGATGATTTAAATTATCATCGGTTCTAAAAAACATATGGTATTAGGATAACATTTTTTTAGATAATTTATTTTTTAAGAGGAGGTATTAATGTACTAACAAGTTAATAACTCATGAAAACATACATGATTTCATTACCTATCATATTCATATTCTTATCATTTGGTTGTGCTTTGTTCTATTTTCACTACATCCCTTACACAAGGAAATGAATTTTCAACAATTATTTTTTTACACCTAAAGTGCATTTGATTAATCATAAGTTCCACAAGTATTCCCTTAATCATTTAAATGTTTACTGAAAACCAAAAGGTTAGGTTAAATTGTTAAATAAATTATACATTAACCTCAAACAAAATATCAAGTGTTCAACTTACTCAATTCAATCCTTTATACTTATCCAAAATACGTGTGTCTAAACTCATAGTCCAAAAAATTATAAGGAAATTCAACATAACATAATTAAGATCAATTTTATCTCATAATAACAAGTGAATACCATCATTATGTTTTATTTTAAAACATGGTATCAACCTGAATTATCATGAAACATTATTTGAATCGGTATTTACTTTCTTGTTCCTTATAGAATACTATATATATTCATTATATCAAAAAATTTTGAATATGCCAACAATGATGGAATAAATAAACCATTAATTAGTTCCAAGGTACTCAATAATATCCAATATAATTTTTCCAAATCAACGATCTCTTAATCCAAAATAGCTACCTCATTATGAGGACCATTTTAAGGTTTATCATTCCATTAACCACGTATTTTCCAAAAATTTTAACTTTCTATTGAGACACTTTTCTTAGTAACATATAATCTCAAATCCTCAATGAAATAGTATTCCATTACAATCCTTATTTATTTCCATTATTCATATAACCAGAACATCATCAATAAAACACTGAAATGACATAATTATTTAATAATAACCTAAGAACACTGATCTTTTTTCTTCATATATGGTAGTATCATAAGTTGCTTATTATCCAATAGAATCATTTTGGTTATACTCTGATGATTTGGACATAGATTTTCATTATGTCCCATCATCACACAGAGAAAGCATTGTACATTGGAAACCTTTTTCATAACCTTGAAATCATGAACTTGGTGTCCTTTTTCTCTAAACATATAACAAAATATCATTTCTTTCAAACACTTACTTGGGTGATTCTTTCCACAGTTTTCACATATTGGAAAATCATTCATTCCCTTATTCCCTTTATCTATATTTCTCTCTACTAACCTTTTCTTCTCTGGCTTCCCTTCAAAGCCAAAGGACACAGAGAATTATTTACATATCATTTTAACACATGATACTATTTATTTATATGATAAGATTATGTGGAGGACTGTTTCACTTTTAAATGTTGTCTTAAAACTGTGAATGATATGATCCTTCTTACTATTTTGATCATATGTATTTCTAGAGTTCACATTCCTACTACTGGGCACCATTTCCAAACAATGGGATACACTGGGTTAGTTTATAAATCACAATTCAAAATTCGAAACTTGTAAAATAACTAATGTAAATTGGAAATTTTATGCATATAATCCAAAATACAAAAAATGGGTTTCATTGAGGATGTATTTATTTATAAATCTTTCATAATGGTTTGTAATGAAAATTTCAATTATCTTAACTATATCCCCCAGGAGTGTAGTATCCAAAAGCGCAACAAGGCCCATTGTAGTGCACCAGTTCCCATTCGAGTCTTGCTAAAAGTAGTTTTTTGGGTTTATCCATAGATATATCTATGTCATAGCTACCTCTACCTGCTCATACCTAGACAGGGATGTATTTTTGGGAAATTCACAAGATCTCTACATTACACAAATTCTAGGAAGTTCTTTAATACTAATAGTCAAAGTTTATCTTAGGGTAATGTTTTCTAGTTAGAGTATTTATAAATCTAGTTTCCAATATTTGTACTACAATTTATCTGATACCAACTGTAACTCCCCAACCATAGTTACCCAGAGTTTGTGCATCATTACATAACGTTGTCATGACTATAAAGAATCAAGTCCCAGAGGACTGATCAGTTTAGCAGTCTTGAAAAATAGATTACAAACATGAACTTTATTGGTTAATCCATACAACGACTCAAAAATATTACTTAGGGATGAAATCTATATTTCTATATGATAACCTACTCATTTTGATCAAAATATATCATCAAAACCGAGGAATTTCCATGATATTCCTCATGTAGTGATATCATCATAATTTATTTAAGTGTTTAATTATCATTAATATCATATAATTTATGTATAATTCATGCAGGAATTATAAAGTTAAAATTATGTTGTATAACATGATATATTTTTATATTCATATAATCATAATAAAATGCAGACTAATCCATTTACAAAAGTGTTTTTCCTAACACATCATAATATATAATGTCCTTATATGACCCTATGTTTTTATAATTTTATGATTTCTACTTAATCATGATACATTATCATGTAACAACTACTTTATCAAAATCTAGCCATAAAAAAATCAACCCTACCACTAAATTATTTAATGAGATAAAATAAATGAATTAATATTATCTGTATAATAATATGATCAGCATTTTTAATTCATTTATTTCATACATAGATATTATATAGAAATAAACTTATGTCATAATATAAAAGATTATAATTTATTTAAACATATTTTTGATTAAAATGGTTATTACCTAAAAAAATTTAAAAACACCCATGAAACACAATTCTTCTTTAAGATGATAATAAATAGTATTATGAATATTTTATTATTATATTTACATTTCCAACATATATTCAATATTATAAAGGGTTTTTTCAAGGTACAACACATTAAAAAGGAAGTGTAAGGTATCAACTAAAACCTATTACACCCCAATAGCTTGCCTTAAATATTTAATGAATAAATTTGAAGAATGGTGTACCTTATTCTCAATAAATATAGATATATCCTATAAATCTCGGATGAAATTTAAATTTATTACTAATAAGAATTGAACATAATCATTCCTACACTACTATCCACAGAAAAAAAATCCTAATAATTATGAAGGATCCTTTCTTCCCCAAAGCTTTCTAGATCCTTGTTTAGAGATAGAGGGAGAGAGAGAAAACAAAATATTATTGTAAGAGTATAAAAACCGTCATATTCTAAAAAATTAAAAAACCATGGGCTAATATATATATATATCCATCATATTATATTCCTTGTATTCCACATTATGTAATATATTTAATGAGATTTTAAGAAAATGATTTTTGTATTACAACATTTATAACTCTCGACTCTTCTTTTATGATGATAGTTTAGTATTTAAACAATTAATTTTGATATCCAAACTCCTCATAATATTATCACATGATGAAATAAAATAATATAGTAACTTATAATATAATATTAAGGTTGAACCATGAATTTTATTATGTCATGTAAATAACTATGAACAATAGCATAACATGGGTAAATTCAACAAGATGTGGTCTCACCCCGCACAGATAGTGGTATAGTCTAAACCATCACACAATGGTCTAACCATTAGGGAATATTTACATCAATATCTCACATATAATAAATCCCAAAATAATTAGTACACTTTCATGTTATGTTATACATTGTAAAACCATTTCCAAAAATAATCTCTTTGTACCTTCCAAAACACTCTTTGGAAAAATTATATTATTTGGACCACATATTTTTTCATATGTAATATATTATTAAAATTAATTAAGAAATTATTTTGGATATTCTAAAAAATACTTTTCAGGTATCCCTTAGAGTTAGTTATAAAAACATTTTAACAATTATTAATCCTTATTAATAGAATGGAAATTGTGGCCCCATAAGGCTTTGTAGAGTTGAAAAAAATGAATTTTCTAACACATAAATGTGTGAAAATATTTTTCTATATAAAATCTATAATTCTACTCAAACATAAAATTGTTATAGAGTGTTATAATAAAAAACATGTATCTATATAAATATTTTTATGAGTTATATCATATAAAGTATACATAAGCAGATAATCTCATTTTCTATGAAATATATTGGCTATGGAAAATAATGTATGTCAAACACATAAAAACATATCTGTTCTCAATTCTCTGAGTGTAGATACATTAGAAAAATGATAACATTCCATGGATTTCACCAAAATATATGATTAATTCACACATGCCTCATCCAAATAGATAAGGAAATAACATGTACCTTATGTAGGAATAGTTACACACTACCTTAATTTATCTCAATCAAGGGCCTAAATTCCATACTAATAATTTAGGAGGATAAATAACATCTTCGTTATGCCTTAATCGATGACATAATTATCCACATTCCCAACCACCCCTAGATTATCTCAGCCTTATATATTACATAATAAAGGTATCAATGTATAGAGGTTTTAATGTTAGGTATCTTTCCAACATCCGGTATGGGTATTCAACAAGAAATACACACCCCTATCATACTAGATATATATTGTATGACACTCTATATTATATATATAGCTTTTAAACTAGTATTGAAAACTCATTGTATGTCCCAATGAAATATTTTTTTCCCTATATAAGAAATTATACTCAAAATCATAGTAACATTTGTTCATTTCCTATAATAATCCATGGTGAAGATCAATTAGATACAACTAAAAGGCATAATTTAAGAGGTAAATTATTATTTCACGTTATGAATACATGAATCCAATATAAATAAAAAAAATGGATACTGTCATTTTTATATCCTAATATATTTTATATTCTTAAAACCCCTTATTAAAATTAACAAAACCATACATTGGAATCCATCTAATCATATATCTTTTGTTATATGGAAAAACATGCCTTATGTTTTTTGGGACCACTTTGTGTATGAAGATTTTATTTGTTTTCATGAATTTTCAATGATGGTCAAAATGAATAAGGAGACGAGAAAGGGCTCCAACGTTAATGGAGATCGACTGAAGTGAGGATGCCTGGAGAATTGTTATGTAATCATAGCATTGAATGTCATGCTTGGTCAATTCTCCATGAAGTAAATTCAGACGATTATTGAGTTGATCCTATGTTCAAAGAACTTGTGTCAAAGGGGACATATTTTTTACAACAATGAAGAATGGAGAAGTATCATCCATTTTAGGATTATTGGATAATAATGGAGAAGTATCATCCATCTGAGGATTATTGAAGAAGAATGAGGATTTGAAGAAGACCATGCAATTATTCATGATAGAAATCCATGGAATAGATTACTTGAAGAATAAAATCATGTGAATTACATGAAGTGTGGAATGATGGTTGAAGAAGAAGAGAGAATTTGTAAGGGCATGGCATTCTAAGGTATCCAGGCATTTCGCAATAAATCTAAAACCAGAAGATGCTTTGATAATTTGTATTTCAGATATATCATAAGTTAGGAGAACTTTTTATGCATTCCTTATAAAGGAAAGGGGGAGAAATGATGATGCCAATCATATATAGATGATGCTTTGCTAATTTGTCATTAATAGAGAAATGTGTCTCAACGTTTTGGTTACGTTGTGTTGCCACATCGTCATACTATTTCATTAATGAAACTACATGTCTATTTAGCTTCTCTTAAGTGGTATCATTAAAGGGGATCATTGTCACCAAGTAGATACACCAAAGTGATGATATTCCATCATGCAATGCTCAGAAAATAAAATAAAATAACTTTTTATGTTGTTTTATTATTTTCCGAAAATTCGGAAAACTATCATTTTCAGTCGATCATCACCAATCAAAGTAAAGTCTATTCAATGTGAATCCCACCATTTTGAGTTCAATGGTGTCTCCATATTTTTGATACATGAAATGATTTAATGTTATAAAACCTCACTTATACGTTTACTTAAATTAAAGTAAAAATATTTCAGAATTCTATTCCGGACACACCAGGACTCAGAATTAGGTTTCGTCAAAGCGTTTGGTCTCGAAATAAATCCATATAATTTAAGAAAAAATTACACCGAAATTTAAGTACATTACAAAAATTATATAGTGTATAATTTGAATCATATAGAAATATTATGTAAATATTGGATTGATATAACATAATTACATAAATTAGATTCTTTATGAAATTTTAAAACTCTTTCATGTACTTGATGCATTTTCTTTAATATCATACCTTTATATAGTGAAACACCATCTCCTTTTTAGTGACACCACCTTTAGATTTAAAATAAAAAAATTCATATACAATCCACAAACTTTTTTTCTTCTTTTCACCAATACATTTCCCTTTGATTATTTATACCATTGTCATGGTACTTAACCACAGAAATCATAGGACTTTTTCATTAAATTTGAATATATTTAAGATATAAATTACAGATTTAGTAAAACCATACATTTTATTATTAATGATGAATTATTGAAATATATCCATCAATGATTTTTGTATAATCTATGTAGTTATATCCAACCTATATGGTGTCCCCTTTAATTCCAAGTCACCTACCTAATCATATTGGGTATATGAGATGAAAATAAATAGTTATTTTTCACTAAAAATCATTAGAATACACATTTTTCTCATAGAAAGTTTTCTTCTGAAAAAGTCATACGGTTATATATTATCCAATTAAAATCCATATTTTCATGTCTCCTCTGAATATTAGGATCCATGGAAAAAAGACTGAGTATATTTATATTAACATATTCAATTTTTTCTTCTAGACTTGTTTCATCATAGTTTTCATTAGGAAATCATTTCTCAAAATGATAAAAAATCTCTTATATAATGAATACTATTCTTAAATTTTGAAACTAATAATAAAATTAAACCATTTATATATTTTATCTTAATTTGACCTCAATGAAAATTTTAAATTTATATTCATTTTATTTTTAATTTATATTTGATGAAATTTTTTTTGGGTATAAATGAGCCCAGGTCAAATAGGAAACCAATGAGAGTGGGGGTTGAATTAGGGTTTCTATCCTCTTGAAAATAATTCATTTGTAATTTAACCCTTTTGATAGGTTAATTTAATGATACACTCTCCTAAGTCACTTCCTCACTAGTATGCACAAATAAAAGATATTATTAGCACATATGAACTTTTATATGGTTTTTCCTCGATGTGATTGTCTACTAATTATCAGTACTATCCTTTGGTTAAGAAATATATTATTTTATCCCTATAATTTTTAGTGATTACATATACATAAAATTAGAACACATGATTCGAGTAGGTTTTTTCTAAATTTTGATGTGTGTAGGTTTATATCACTTCCCACTATAATCTACATGGTTTTTTTAGAACAAGACCACTTATAGATTAAATAAATTATCTTATCCTATATTTTTCAATAAAATATTAAGATAATAATTATATTCTTTTGAAATAAGGGATGGATCATCTTCAATAATGACTTTGACTATGAAATGATATTGATGAAATATAATCAGATCAATCCTCTACAAACATTTTTTTGAATATTAATCTCATACAGAAGAACATGAATGTATGGGATAGACTCATTCGTTATCATTATAAGGAACAGAAATATTTTTTAGAAAATTTATATTTTACGGGACCAATTCAAGAAAAAGAGTCTACCACAAATCAATCATGTTCTTCCTATGTCACTTTGATATATTAATGTATCGGAGTTTCAAAAAATTCTTGTTTATATTAATTTATCATTCTTATAGATTAAATATAAATGAACCGTTTGTAATAATATTCTATATAGAGAGAGAAAATAATTTCACATTAAAACTCAGTTGAAAACTAGATTTAAAAAAATTAAATCCAAGTGACTTGTTATAAATTCTATGTGATATATGAATCATCACATCCACAAATCATAATTATTTTATATATTAAATCTAAATTAAAATATAATTTATTATTATTTTGGGATTTATAAATACTTAAATATAATTTCATTTAATTTCCATATATGCATGATATTCCATGAAAATTTTATAGGTGGAAATTCTTCATTATATAATCCAAGATTTTTTTCATAAACTCATGTAACTTATTCATTTAAAACACACTTTCATGGAATAACACATGATTCATTATTCAGAATTCATTACTCCTCTGGTATTATGAACCAACTACATAATTCATGTTACTATGGATTCTAACATTTATGTATGAAGCATATTAATAAAAAAATCAAGCACTACTTAATCCCATAACCCACACCATGTGACCTATAGTGTCAAACATGTTCTTTGAAAGGCTTTATTAAGGACCAATGTTCACTTTCATAATTATTCCAAATATTTTCCTTCAAAAAATTGAGTAATATGACAACGATACTTGAGCTTCCCTGAAGGATGTTTTTTTAGTTGGTTTCATACTTTTTTCGATGGCCACTCATATCCTCTGATATCATGATATGTTAAACACAAGAAGGTAATAATTCGACCATGGCGAACTCATGTTATTTCTTCCTACCATCTCACATATCCAATAGAAAATATGTTACAATACATGCTTCAACATTCACAACACAAACGGTTCATTCATGATTCATTAGGTTAGTTTTTTTTGGTATCTCTCTTTACTCATCTTATGTTTGAATACTAATATAATCATTCATAAATTATATTATAATGATCATGTAAACAAATGGTAGATACTATTCGTTATATGTTAGGTCAGTAACTAATGTGGTAACTTCATCCACTCACTGATGGTCCATATTTTCTCATGGGGTAGCTCACTCATTATGTAGTATATTTATTTAATAAATAATTCATTATAAAAACCAAAACATCTCACTTTATGTGGTCACATGATTTTGTTGGTGTGGTAGGTTTTAAATTTTTCACATTGTAGCTTAAAATTTACATGTGGTAGATTCCTCACAACATATGTTGTAGAATGGATTTAAAATTTGTGGTTACTTCATCCTTAATCCTATGGTCAATCAAAATATGGGTTTTTGATTGATCTATGTATCTATCTGAATATTTATTCCTTATAATCTCTAGAATTATCGTATTTTGAAGGAAATTTTGAAGTGTGATCAACTTCAAATCATCAATTACAAGTTAGACTATGTTATCGTTATGTTTTTTTAACTTCGATCTAAAATAGTGGTCTTTATAAAGTCTCACATTGGAGTAGCGCTCCTCTAAGCTGTTGATATTATAACTTCACCACTCATCAACTACACATCTTTGACACTAGGGTCAACTCCTTATGAAGTCACATATTATTTCATCAAGACATGACTTATGTGAACTATGAAACATACATGTGCATGTTATGTCTCATGTGCACCAACTTTTGTGCACCTGTACGAGATACTACAATGGTTATTCCCACATATTCCATGCTACCATGGATGATCCATTTTTTACAGATCCCACATGTTTTGTTAGGGTTTCACATGATCAATTTAGTTTCTTCCATTGTCAGTTGGGGTTGGACTAATTTTTTTAACTTACCCCATAAAAAATACAACAAATTCTCTCAAAAGCTTCATAGGTATCCCTCTCAACCAATTATTAACTATTATTCACTTCTTTATTATTTCAAATAATTTGACCTTATTTGAACACCATTAGATAATGTAACATTAATTTAAGAATCTTTCGCCAATAATCGCATATTCGGATAATATAATGTCACAAGAAAAGACAAATTCTTTAAAAAAGGGGACTTAAATCTCCCCCTTTGGATCTGTTTTGATCCCATGAAACTCTTTCACAAAATTTCTTCTCATTATAGAGAAACTAAAGTAAATACTTTTTAGAAAAAAACTATCACCATACCGTAGTTTATAGTAGTATTTTTGGGATAACTCCATCACTCTATGACATGAAATATTTTATCTATGTGAAAAAATATCCCCCACCAATAAATGAACCCACACCCCTAAAAACTACCATTTTAAAATAAAAACAAAAATAGATTAGAATATATATTAAAAGTGGGGATAAAAATTGTAAACCTCTTTTCCCCATTTGAAAATATAATTATTCTCTTTGTGGTGGTAACTACTAAACCATCTTTTTGATGTGGGTAGGGTTTAAAACCCATATTTAGCATCATTTTCTCAAATCTGATATCTACCAACTGATATTGGGTTGGAATTAATTCAAACATTGAATTTCAATTTTCTTTTGTCTTCTTAATAATTGAAATATTATGGTAATATGCTTCCACCTATTCCAATGAATCACCCAATTTCTCCATTATCTAAATAATTTGACTGTAGGAAGTTGTTTCAGAAACATATAGTTCTTTTTTTAATACATAATTTTAATGAGTAATATTCCTTTTAGTTATCACTTACATAATTGTCACCCAATAGGATAATTTCACATGATTTAGACCTTCTATCATCATAGTCACATGTCTAATTAGCATCTATAAACTCAGATAGATTCATGTTGTTTCCATTATTTTAATGTAGTCCATACCTATCAAAGCATTTGATATATCTAATAACCCTTTGGATATCCATAGGATGTAATTCCATTGGGTTACATTGGTGTATAACATAGGGACTCACAAAATAAACAATATCTAGTTTAGATTCTGTAAAAAAATTTGAATACCAACAAATATTATAAACACTCATTAATTAATATTATTACCATCGACAATCATATATATTTTAATTCCCACATAAATGGGTGAAAATAAAAGTTTTAACTCCTATATTTAAATCTACACCAATAGTTATATTGAATACTTCTCTTAGGATGAAAACATGTCATTTTTTATTCTTCACTTTTAATCCCAGTAAGTATCATAGCTCACCAAAAACAGACTTCTCAATATTTTTCTTCATTTTATTGGGAAATTCATAACAAAATATTATATAACAACATAATAAATTATACCATCAATAGACAAAATTACAATAACTGTACATATCTTCATTTCTATGAAATAATTTTGTTTTCTATAAATCCTTTAATGAATTGTATCATCATTAAATAAATATAAATCCTTGAATCATAGTGCCTTGTAACCTCGTTTATGTTATATATTTATTTATTCTATTTTAAAAATTTTATCCCATAATTATCAATAAAACCCATTAGGACACTAAAGGTAGACCTTTTCCTAAAGTTCACCATTTAGAAATGTATATTTAACACCATTTTGAAAAACATTATACTTCTTATAAGATGACACAACAAATAAAATCTATATGGATTAAATCCTTGTAACTAGTGAAAATTATTCTTCAAAATTAACTCTTTATACATGATATTACCCATTTCATACAAGTATATGTTTGTTCCTATTAATTTTACATAGTCATTTAACATGTTACTGAAAAACATGGTCCCAATGACATAATTATCATCAAATCATGGAACAGTATCCCATGTTGAATTTCTTTCAATTTTTCATAACTCTTTATTCATAGATTCAATTCATTACTCATATTAAAAATATTCGACCACTGAATGTAGTTTAACCAGATACATGAGTAAAGATTCATTTTCAAATCACACACTTATTATAATTGATTGTGTTATATGATTGTCATATCTTAACATTCTTCAAGTATGCACAAGTGAAGTCTATTCTAAAATGATATTATTTATCCCCATATATTTATTTATCCAATAAAACATTTTATATTTATACAAAACAATATTTTATTCATAAATATTTTGATCTAATTAATCATTTGACAGTCTTGGTTAGTCTTAGATATGTTTTCCAATATTATGTCCATTAAATCACTCATTAGATCCATCACTATCAATAAAACATTATTCCTCTTGAAAAATTATTAAGAGTTATTTTTCAATAATCCTTATTCCTTAATAATCAATCATCTTGTGAAATCTTTCATTTCATCATATTTAGCTTTTTCCAATAGATAGGATCCTGGAAAAGATATGATCTTTAATATTATCCTTGAATTTCCCTCAACATTAGTCATTAATATTGATTATAGAATGACAACAGAAGGCTCTGAAGAAACTCACTAATATATTTTTATAATATAAAATATCTAATGATGTTTTATTCACTGTTCCTCTTAGAAAGTTTCAATTTTGAACATGCATGTTATTAAATAAAAAATATCACAAAAAGTTTTTTTATTCTTTCAAACTTAGTAAAGACAGTTCTCCAAATACTCTGAATGGTTCTATACATTATCCCCACAACAATATTTTATTTAGGTGTCTTAATAATGTTTCATTGATATTTTATCCCTTAATTACCAGGTTTAGGTTCAAATTGACAATGTGAATATTCCTTCTCATTATTTTTTCTCAACTATTTGATTTCAATGTCATTTTCTCTTTTAACTTCTATTTTGTATGCCTTGAAAATATCCACTACCTATGATTTGAGCATCATAAATGTAAAAACAATAATCTTTTATAGTTATCAATGAATTAAATAAAAAAAAATCCACCTTTTTATTATTTTATCTCATAGGTCTACAAAAATCTATATGAACTAATTCTGAAGGTCGATTTGATTGTGTCAATAGTAGTTGGGGTCTCTATTTAACCATTTTTACTTTTTGAAATTTTATATTAATATGATCTATATCCTAAATCAATTGAGGAAAATATCTCAAAAAATCATTACATATTTTACTCAGATTCTTTTGACTGATGTACCCATGTGTTCTATGACCAATAGGATTTTCCTCTCTATCATTAAGATATAAATATATATTGGGATCTCTATTATGAAACTAATATACAATAGTCTTTTCTGATATTGAATTGATTCTCCCATATTAATATATTTTAGTGGGGCATGTTTTCATCTTAAATATCACCTCATTTCACTCTTCAAATAATTGATCACCCAAAAAATTCTATGCATAATCTCATCAATGAAATAAAACCACTCATGAATTTAGTTTTTTAGGATCAATTAAAAATAAAAAATCACTATTTATTTTTAATGAACATTTATTACAAAAATTCATTTAACCAATTTCATATTTATGAATTTATTTCAACATCCAGGTATATCATGCCATGTGTGATGTGTAGACACTATCAAAAATAATGGAATTTCCCCTCTGGATAGCTTTTGATGGAACCTCAAAAAATAGTGTTTTTTGTTTCGAATTTTTGTTTAATTCTCTCATTCATTCTATAATATATTTTAGTTTCCCTTGACTCATAGTTATAGACTCTTCACATTACTGTACTTGTTGGTCTCACCTTACACAAGTTTCTTCAAGATTTCAAAATATTATTACATCCCACCCAAAACCATCAACTCTGTGTCAGAGTTCTACATGACCTCATGTGCACCTCCCTATACACAAGAGGTTTTCGACTTATTCCGAGGGTCTGAGTTTGACTATAGGGAGACTATAAGCTCAGTATCATGTCATAATATTACTAATAAAATAACTAACATTACAAATCATCATAGTATGAAGAATAACTTAATAAATGGAAAACATGATAAGTAAATAAAATCCACTCCCAAACGTGGAATTTCATTCTTGGGTAAATAACGAGAAAACAAATAAATGATAAATTGTAGTTGCCCACAGTTTATATCCTATCCCACCTCAAACTCTACCCTCCTCAGCACAATATTCCCCCATAGGGCCCTTTCCCTTCACTATAACCCTTATAAAATCTACATGCACTACGAAATTCCCAAGTAGGTTGTCAATAAAAGATTAATTAGGACACCACAAGTGTTATTTTAACCTAATGTTCTCAAGTATACAACATTATTAAAAAACATTAATAATTGTGTAACAAGAATAGTAACATAAATTCCAAAATGGAATGGTTGGTTTTTCACCAAGATGACATGAACCTTGGTCGTACCAGCTTTGGATTTATGTCATAAGGATAAAAATGTTTTTAGCTTAATCAAAGACTATAAATGAATCTCATGAATCATAATACTTGTCTTTATGTGATCATTAAATAAAACATAAAATATGCTTGAAGGAATTCATGTTCTCATCATTCTCTTTCAATTAAAGGACACCAGGAATTCACATGGTTTTTAAAACATACCCCTTGGAATCTTCAATGAATCGATTGCATCATAGGGAATCCATGAGGCATCATCATATCACAACCCTATTCATAGGTCCCTCATTCCTAAAATCATATGTTGTGTGCACACCCCCTATGAGGGATAAACATTTCATGATGGTCCACCTACCATAGACACCAATAAAAATACCAAAAATCACACATATCAAGGTGGGATACTCTAGAAATCATAAAACTTCATCACATGTATAGTAACAAAATAATACTTCTAATCAATTGTGAACATAAATAGTAAGATACAATGTACTCATGGAAACAAGGGTCACAAAAGGATTTTAGGGAAAAACACACCCACATGAAACCATATTCTTACATGGTCATCATATATGTCTACATTTAAAACATATTATGGAAAGATGTTTAAAAAATACCAAAAATGTAAGGAAATTATGAATAAAAATTCCTTAATGTCAAAGTAAAGGATAAACCACCATTGAGGTTCAATATCTAGAGTGAAGACCGCAATAGAAAAAAAACACATATTTCTTGCCTTATAATCCTAAACGTTGACATTTCATTGATAAAGGATTATCAAGGTTTCCTTGAATCAAAATAATCTATATTATTTATTAAAAAATAAAATATTACATGTTATAATACTTTCTCTCTCTTAGATAATTTGAAAATTATCATTTTAGTCCAATGGATGTGCTCACAAAATTAACCTCACAAATAATTATAAATTAAATAGTTATTCATCAACAATATAAATAATCATCCTTCACAAAACTTATTAAATTATCCTTTTATAGATACCTTATGGTAATTTATTAAAAATTAAACATTGAAAATTATTTGATTATATTTTGATACTTTTTCAACAAATTATATTTTGATAATTTACTATAAATACATATTTTTAATTCATGATAATTATCATTCTATAATATAGGTAATTATCCTGTTATAATTTCAAATATACTTTTCAAATCATAATTACACTATAATTTACCACTCATAAATTGTATTATTATATTTTCATAATATAGAACAATTTTACATTATTAATTATATTCAATAATTTCATGATAATTATTTCCAATTAACTTTGATATTAAAAAATGTGGAAAAAGAGATTAAATTAAATATGAAAAACATACCTCACCGCCACTAGAAACAAGCATATAAAGAAATTTTAACTCATTGAGATGATACAAGGACCTATACTAATGGGGCCTATGTCATGACTACCCAATCCCACCTCTAATTTGGGGAGGTCTAGTGACCAGTTCCATGTAGGCATATCAATAAAATGCGATAACTTAGCCTAATATACCTACACACACAGAGACACACAAACAAAAACACACATCTCCAATACCATACAATACTAAAATATAAAATAACAAAAAACAATGAAAGAATACATATAAATCCCACTATCAGAGTATAATGGAATGTACTAGAAAGAAAAAAGGCCCAAATTCATTCCCAACACAAAAATATTGAAAAAAATTCCAACATATAAGTACAGAAGGAAACTATTGTCTATGTAATTGTTGGAACACACCTCGGCCATACTAGATAAATAATATCCACTTATTCCTACACCTTATATGACTCCAACAAATGATTGAACATTTATATAATACACAACTCATGAGGGAAAATCCCAAGCATGGGTGATTATAATAATACCCTGTTTGATACACTGAAATCACTAATCATATCACAACATGAATAATACTAAAATTAATATAGTTATATGTTAAAGGAACATATAAAAATAATATCTAGATATTCCCAACTATTAAAATATTTATCAATATAAATTCACAACAATAATTCCATTCAAGGAATCCTACTCAATGGTTCAACATAGAACTCATCTAAGAGAACACACTCGATGAGTCAGATAGAACTAATAGAATCCAAATGTGATGTACTACTCATCATGTCTCGCTATAATATTTATACGCTAGAAGTTTTAAGAGAAATATATAGAGATAAAAATTACATCCATGTCCCTGGGGTATACCTGCAACTCAATCTAGATTAATTTGCTAATTTTAGGATCAACGCCCACGTAGTGTTTGTCCCAATGATACTGAGAACTCAATATAGGGGAAGATGATGATATAGGGTCTCATTATAGTCCTATCAGAAGGATTATAGAAACTCAATCCAAGAGGTCCCATTGATTGGATCACTATCCAATATTTAGGATATAATTCTATACTGACCGTCAAGGAATGGATCAAGGTTTTTCAACCACATGCAACATGTCTAATATGAAGAGGACAGGGAATCAAATGATTCTTTTAAGGAATAAAAGGTGTGTAAAGATAGATTATTACATGTCCTTCCACACCAAGTCATACCCATGTGAAATTTCGTGTAGTCATTTTCTGTTTCAGTGTACATGGCATGGTCAAGCCTATGTACTTATGACTATGTTCTTGTCTTGATGGTGGTGTCTGTGTATGAATATATGTTCCCAAGGCCATTCTTGTGTACTATCCTAGGTATAGTCCAAGAAATCTTGGAATAGTCATAGACCTTGTGACTTGGGTCACACACCATATGACACTTAACATACCTGGGGAAACCCTAGCACTGCATCAGGGGTCTCACATGCCGTGTAATCCAAGATTATATGACATGTAATCCCAAATTATGATCCATGTTCATTTGATTTTCCATAACTTATGGTTCTACCTCATGTGTACTCCCATGTTGTTGTTGCCTTATATTTAACCATTAATCTCATCGAGAAACATAGATCTACTCCAGCCAAGCCTCGCCATATTCATTCACTAGAATTCAAATTCTTAATGAATAGTAAAATGATTATATTACATCCCTTCCATCGTCTTATTCCTGGATTTAAATTAAGATCTCGAATTCATCTGAAATTATTTTTTAGTCATTTAAAATCAATACCATCATCTATATAAACCTAGCTAAGTGATATCAAAATGTTTCACCATGAAATGGGTTTGCAATAATAGATTATCCGGTATTTTATTGAACCATCAATCAAATGAAAATCATAGATGAACACACAATAAATGTGGGAGAAATTAAATAAACACCAAATCTTAAAAATCCTCAAAAATGTTTGGTTGGCCTCAATTCATTATTTGTATAATGATGAATGAAGAAACAAATCAATAAAAAGTTCCCAATAATCCCCGCAGATAAATCTCATTCCTCCAACGTGATCAATCCATGAAATGATATATTAGTCGATTGATTCACATTTATAATATAAATAAAAATGGGTATGGATCCAAATGAAATAACAACATATATCTATTTGGATCATTCTCCATTGTGGAACCATTTTGTGTTGTTGTTGTCGCTGATATCCTCAAGCTGTGTAGCACACTAATTGATGATCAATGATTGGGTCTTCATTCACCATAAAAATATCCCCCAATTATCTCCAATGGATACTATTAATTGGTAGGGTTATGAGGATAACCCTACAAATATTCCATAATCGAATTTGAATAGAACTTTTATTCGGACATTAATTAAATAAATAAATTAATCTATTAAATTTATTCATTTAATAAAATGTCCATGACTGTACCCAACTCAAACGCCCAATGCAATCCTAGGTTATGTCACTCCTTGGGTAAAATCCACATTAAGAAATCAACGAAAATGTAAGTTTTTATATCAAAGATACCATTTATATGTTATTCCATTTTTAGGAAAACCATGAACATGTGTGTTTAATATTTTTAATATATTTCATTAATTAGTTATGGCACATCGAGCCTCAGAATATTAGACTGTCTCTGTACTTAGATTTGAAAATACTCCATTGAAAATTCTAAAAAAACATTTATAAATGAGTGTTGTTATATTATCCCCACCTTGGAGATTTACATCCTAGAAATGAAAACACAAAAGGCTACACAAAGAGATGTGGTTACTGAGAATTAGATTATGTCTCATGCTCCGATGTGTTTTTCTAATGATTATCATTCTACCAGTGAACCTAAACTATGTGAATGGACCACCCACAAAGTATTCCCTAATGATGATCCTATATCTCTTCAAGGTACTCAATTAATGTAGATCTATCCTTGATGATTGGCTCACCCTAGTTGATAAAATGTGACAGATCGTGCACAAACCTCCACGCCTGTCACATGTAGATGACAACATGTATCCAATCTAACTACGATACTAAATCTAATAAGTATTCCATCTTTACAACCCCACATAGTGACTATAAAGGGTAAATTTATATTATATATAGATTTTCTCTGTAGTAAAATCTCTTCAATACACATCAAGGTGAAACACATATAAAGACATGGTATACCTCCTAAAACTCCAAAGGCCTCCTTCAATGGAATGCATTAGACATCAGATGGATCTGAATAGTCCTCTTCCACTCATGGAGGACCTTTACCTTATCTGGAGTGGCTCATACCAACTCTAGACCCATAAGTGCTAGCTCTCCTGGGTCATTCCATCATAGTGGTGACCAACTAGTTTACCCATACAAGGCCTTGAATGGTTCCATACCGTTGGCGGAAATATAGTAATTATTGTACACAACCTCCACCAATGGATGGTGATCCCATAATGTACTACCAAATTACAACATGCATTCCTGCAGCATGTCCTCTAAGACCTGAGTGGTCCACTCAGTTTGGGCATCATTTTGGGGGTGAATATTTGTTCCCAAGTGCTGTTGAGTTCCAAAAATCATCATATAATACATTATACAACCAATATTTTATTTTATAATTATAGGAAAAATTATCATTGAGGTAACCACATAGAGATGGAATATCTCTTGTACATAGAGGTTCCCTAGGCTCTCTTTTGATCCTACTCTTGAAAAACTAGGAAGTCATCCATCTTAGTGAGTTGTTATAAGATCACACAGATGGAGTCATTTACCATATATGTACATGGTAGCCCCCTAACAATGTCCATTAATATACAATCCTACTTCCACTCTTTTTCCTCAAGGGGATAAGCTAAACCTTCTATAACTTGATGCTCGACCTTCACTTGTTCACAATTATGGCATCGAGATAAAAACTCTGCAACTCCATTCTTTATACCTGGCCACAGAACTAACATTGAGGGTCCTATTATATCTTCTAAACACCTAGATGTACTTCCAAATGATATTTATGAAACTCTTTGAGAACCTCCTAACATAACATCATTGGTACAATTGTTTATCGTCTGAATAGAACAATATATTCCCCACATTTTGAAAATCCATGAAGAGTTTGTTGAGTGGATATATGTGAATGTAGGGTATCATAGTCCTCATACCCATGATGTGACTATTGAAATTACTATAAAAAATTAGAGGTAACACCCATTGGCTGGAAGTGAGATAATCTATCCACATCCATTAAGGATGAATGTAATTATGTCAACTACTTCGATGAATCACTCAGCAACTATGAACAAGATCTCATGCTGAGAGAATATTCTTCCACATTCCCCATCCAAGGAGTTTAGTAAATCTAAAATTCATAATCCTAGATGAACTCTTTCCAATTCCTATGTCTCAAGATAAGATACTTCTAATAGAAGATAAACATGATACTCTTGTTGTAAAAATAGATGATAAAACACTCACCCAAAAGATATTTTCTCCACATATTTAATACGAAGACTACTACTACTAACATTAGATAATGTGTAAAATAGTTCTACTCATGTGGTCTCAACTATCAAAAAACATAGTCTATCACAACCTGTGTTTTCATCCGAACACAACCCCACCTAGTCCCTGCTGCATTGTAGAATATTATGTACTAGACAACCTCTTCTATAAATATTACGATGGGAGCACTCTTTAATCTCTGTCTCAAATTACTGAAAATCATAATGGATAATATTCGTCAATAAGAAAGGATTCCCATTTTAGGACAAATGTGCCTAGGGATCCGATATCACAGAGAAATTAGTTACAAATCTAAGATAGTAGCCTTCCAACCAAAGGAATCTTCACATCTCTATCATAATCATGGGTGGCTCCCATGCTAACACTGCCTCGACTTTCACCAGCTCTACTGCTACATCATCTAATGAGATAACATGTTCTAGAATGTACACCTCCTAAATAAAAAATTTGAACTTCTAGGGATATCTGTAAATCCAGTTCTCTTGGAGTATGTCTTGAACCATCCCTGAGTGTCTTGCATGCTCCCCCTCAGATTCCAAGTATACTAAGATATTACTAATGAAGACTACCATGAAATGGTCTGATAAAGGCTAAAATATCTAGTTCATGATTCACATGGAAACATCTTGGGAATTCATCATGTCCAAAGATATCACCAAGTACATATAGTAACCATAGTGATATTTGAATGACTGTTCAGTATATCCTCATCCCATACATGGAAATGGTGATAGCCTGTTCTATGGTCAATCAACTGGAACTAACATTCCACTATCAGCTGATCAAATAGGTCATCAATATTTTATATTGGATAAAAGTTCTATAAAAACAATTTGTTTAGGTGATTATGGACTAAACATATCCTCAAGTTCCTATCTAGGTTAGACAATAGGACTCGGGATACCCAGGGTGAAGCACTGGGTCTATCAAATCCCTTCCTATACAAGTCCTCCAATTGAACCCTTATCTTTCAAAGATATGGGGGATAAATCCAGTGTGATGGTGTAGAAATCTTGTTCTCCCAATGGTTTAGATGAATACATAATTCTCTCTACCGGTGGAGAGTGAAGACTAGAATTTCCTCAAGAAAGACGTCCTCATACTCTACCACTTCTATTGGGAACTAAAAACCCATATAATCCACTATAACAAGGATTTTGATATCCAAATGATAATTAGTCAATTTCACCCTCATATGATTGAGTTTGTCCTGCACTATTTGGGTTTCCTTTTATCCCTCAATGTAAAACCTAGTCTCATCAATGTAGACACCCTGCTTCCACTTCCTAAAACAATATATTGGGACATGAAACATGGATAACATGTTCATAACTAAGATGAAATCATAATGAAATCATTACTATTAAAATGATATCCAAAATTAAACACTCACCTCCATGATTTAGGCCACACTTCCAGAAAAAGTGTGTGATCGTAGATTCATCCTAGTTGGAGTCTCCAAACCCAAGGTCCAAGCTAAGGGCTCAACCAAAATGTCCTGGTCTCTAATTTTCTATGTGAAATAAATAAATGGGTCACACATTTGACAATAATACTAAAATTAAGTTATAGAAGGCAATGATTCTAATTTATATCATCTATGGAGCATTTGGGTCATATTCCTTGACCACTTTTAGATTCCCTCTCCCCAATCCCCCCACTCCTTGATTCTAGAATAGACCACCTATGGTGGTGGTGGTAAGAAGTAAAAATGCATGTCACATTCAGATAGTCTCTCTACTCCTCTACCATTTCATTTATGCTACTGACCTCCTTTCCCTAATTTATACCTCTTCCTTGGTTGCCCATCCACTATCTCTCTGTCAACCATACAGTGGTTATAAAATCTTGTGCATTATTTTCCATTCCATCACAAGAGTAGCACCTCCTCTTCTTTGGATGACTAGAAAAATCCTTCAATTCCTAAACTACATAACCTCTACCATGGGATCATCTCATGAAAATTATCACATTTATATGTTCTTAAGGATGATTTTATCTCCCAGATTCCATAGAATCTACACCTGTGTGCCCACTGCCGGTAATAATTGTCTATGTCTGCTCATCCAAGAAACTCTCAACCACCAAAGAATGATCTAGAACACCAGCATAGCAAGGAATACATAGATGTATAAAGCTATCTTATATGTATACACATATTCCTCGCTTGATGGTATGCACTTGAAAGGAATAATCATAAACCATATCCATTGATTACCTAGAGAGGTTGGTGATCATTAAGGATTACATAGACATTTTGGTAATACCTAGATAAAGATATATAATCTCTTGGATGGGTACATAACTCAATGTATCCAGATAAAAATACTCACTGAAAATGAACATGAACTCAAACCTTGGTACAGGTACCATGTCATATGACTGGTTCATTAAACCCCACCATAATCCTATAAAATCTAGGATAATTATCACTGTTAGGACCCCCATATGATCAACCAATGTCCTAAAAATATGGAAAAATAATTTCACCTCCACAATATAGTACTCATCTACTTGTGGTTTGGGATATACTCGGAACCTGAGGGTTCACTTTAATTCGAACTCATAAAACATGCTCCAACAATGCATCTCATCTGCTATTACTGTGGGTACCATCTTTAATTCCACTAGTGTTTTTAAAATTGGTTCACCATGTAGAGGTAACACCTCTAGAACAAATATTTTTATTAATGACTCTTTACTTGGTGGATCATCCTCATGATCTTGATTCTGAACCAAAAGTTTCATTCATCCTAGAGGCATCCTAAAAAATAAAATATATACTATGTTCAATGAATATATATAAAGAGATTTATAAAGAAGGATATGGAAACCACAACTCATTCTTATATGATACATGTAACAATTGATTCTCTATAAAGAGTGTCTAATTTTACTTGTTTAATATGCAGGTGATCGGTGTCCTAGTGTATAGATACATCTGCCTCCAAACCAACTCTAGATACCCTGGAGTCAAAGAAAAACACGAAACACTTAACACCATATCCCAAAACCAATCTCACAAGCTTCGGTCCTAAAGTAGAATTGACTTCTCTAATACCACTCTTTCCTGACCCATCCCAAGGGATCCCATGTATTATCTAACTGAATATATCCTCCAATAATCTAGGGTCTAGATCATAGTTTCGAATAAGAATATAACTTACTTGGTAGGCCATAGTCTAATGTACCTGTACACATGCACCCATATCCAATCCCATACAATGCTTATTTTTAAAAAAACAGAAAAATAATTAATGTATACTTATAAATCCAACCACAATAGCTTTAAATAATATACAACAAAGAAAAAAGTACCAAATAAAATTCCACCAGATAAATACTAAAAACATGTCCAACTAGAATGTATAGTAGGAGACTTATGTCAGGGTAAATGATGGAACACTCCTCAGTCAGTATGGCTCACTTAGCTTTACCTAGACCTAGTCCCTCTAGGAATCATTCAATTGTACGATCATCTATATAAGTCATGAAATGTGTTTAAAAAACCCATGAAGGTGTGAGTAAAACAATACCCAGTAGGACACCCTGAAATCACTAAGCGTACAATAATATGAATAATAGTCATCTCAACCAAACTATATTTATACATCACAAATCAAAATAATAACCAGATATAATAAAAAAATATCGGCCATCTCAAGATAAATTAAGATCTATAATGCTATACTAGTAATCCTTCTTGAACGGTCCACATGTAAATCATTCAGAATAACATGCTTCATTAGTCAAATGGATCAAATGGAGTCCATCTGAGATGTAATACTCCTCAGGTCTCACCATAATATGTACACACTGGAAGTCTGAATAGAGCGATATATATATGAGGATCACCCCTAAGGGTATGTGGCATACTAACAACTCAATGTAGAATAACCCGTTAAGTAGAGGATCGATGGCCATATAGTGTTGGTTTAAGCGATACCAAGAATTTCACACAGGGAAAGATGATGATAAAGGATCTAACTAAAATTCCCTTTGAAGGATTCCAACAACTCTATCCATGACGAACCACTAAATAGATCGCCATACTATGTATCGGATGTGATTCCATATGAAACCTCATGGAATGTATTAAGGGAATTCACCATAAAAAACATATCCAAGAAAAATATGCCGAGGGATACAAGTATTATTTAAAAAATTACAGAGTGTTTAATGGTAGTATACATCATTTACCTTTAATATTGGGTCCTACCCATGTAATATGAACTTTTCCCATGTCCATATTTGAGTACACATTGTGTCAGATCCTATGAAATATAGACCGTGTTTTTGTATGGATGGTCGTGTTTGTGCAGAACTAGATGTGTATGTTCCTATGATCTTTTATCATCTTAGTTTCACTCAAATACATCTAGGAAGGTCCACATGACATGTCATGGGGTTCACACATCGTGTGACACTTAAATACTCTACAAAAACCCTATTAGAGACATTGTGTAATCCAAAATTTGATATTGTGTTCATTAATATAGTATAGAACATGTGGTTCTTCCACTAGTGTATGCTCACAAAACGATCTCCATGATTCCACTATCAATCTCACCGTTCAGCATAGATACACTCAAGTTGATCCTCTCGATCATTTCTCACTAGAATCTAATCTCCAAATGTATGAAAAAATGACTGATGTTCTTCTATGTCACTGTCGCATGGATGGATCAGTCTTGAGATCTCAAATGCATCCACAATCCATCATTCTCATCATGAGAACTTGATCCTTTGATAGAAACTATCCTGGATTTGTGATATCAATCCATTTATCCAAGAAATGGGTGCCAAATTATTGATTATCTAGTATTGTGTCTAACTATAGATCAAAAAATATGGGTGATGAAAACACAAGAATAGTTCTAGAAATACAAGAAACGCAAAATAGGAAGGAACTTCATCCATGTTAATTTGGCCTCTATTTTTATGTTATATTGATGAATGAAGAAAAAAATAAAAATAAATAGTTCTCCCATTATTCCTCATTGATAAATTCTATACTGACAAAATAACCAATCCATGAATTAATCCACTAGTAAATTGATTCATGTTCATCATAGAAATAAACTTTGGGGAAATAATCCACATAAAAAACATCCTACCTCAATTTGTATCAATCATTGGGGAAGAATGGTTCTATTCCATTGTATTTGGAGTGAACCTTGAGCTTCGTCACACATAGATTGATGATCTATGATTCAGACATCACATTCCAATGGAATTTCCTCCAATTTTCTCCAATGGTACCCCTCGATTTGTAGGGCTTTGTGGAAAACTATAAAAATAATCCATAATTGAGTTTATATAGAACTTTTATTTGGTTTGATAAATAAATAAATGTATTAAAATAATTCAGATAAACATCCTCCCTTGACTGTTCTGAAACTGATTTCCTGATATGCTCCAATGTTATGTCATTTCTAGGGTAAAACCCATACTAAATGTTCAGTGGATGGCTCATATTTCCAATAAAATTACTCAATTATATATTATTCAATTTTACTCATGAAAACTACATACATGTGTATTTATTATTTTAAATATATTTTAAAAATTAGTTTTTGGCACATCGGGCCTCAAAATAACACATCGTCTCTCCACCTAGCTTCAAAAAAATTTCAATAAGTGTTCCAAAACAAAAAATCAAAAATTGTAGTAATTACAAATGAATCCAATGTAACAAGTTGTGTGAAAATCCGATCAGTATCATATATGATATCTAATATATAATATTGGATGAAAAATAAAGTAAAATAATAATATGAATGAAATAAGAGTGGGGAAGGGAAAGTAGCATGAGATATGGATGTCATTAGGGAGAGCAGGTCTACCACCTGTTCATCTTTTTTCTTAAGGTGCATCCATTCCCCCATTTGAAAAATATTTTTTTTTCAAATATCCATTATCATATTATCTCTCCCAACTTATGTATTCGGTACATAAGTTATAACCCCCCTAATTATCTATATTCCAAACCTCCTTTCCTTAAATTATGGCTTCATTTTAGTTCCCTCATTTTTTTATTTATATTTATTTAATTCTATTTATTTAATTCAAATTCATCTTGTGTTTATTTACCACCCCAAACATTTAAGTGAACACATTTTAAAACACATTAAAATAATAATTAAATAATAATTTTTTAATGTCCCCTATATACACACACACACACATTTATATGAGTTATATATATACACCTTCATATACATATATAGACCCATATATATATTCATATACACACATTATATATATTTATAATTTAATCTGACACCCACAAATATTATTTTTCCAAATTTAATAATCATAATAATAACAATTATAATTATTATTATTAAATATCTCACAATGTTTTCATCATTTACATTTTTAAAATGAAACTTCCATTTAAATGCTGATAATAATAAATACATTTTTAATAAGACAATAATTGAATTTACGTTGAACAAGGTACTAATATCATCATTATTACCTAACCTCCAAATAACTATTCACTCATTGTGACGAATCTCTCAACAATTAAGAGAATAAAAATTTATTTAATTACACATGTAATTTCCATTTTATCATGAACCCAAATATTAATAATAACAATAATAATAACATTATTTTTATTTTTATTAGTACCTTAACGTGCAACTTAATAAAATGTCTGATAAAAATTATTATCCCATGCCTAGGAAGAACCCTACATAATGATCCTAATGACGGTATTTGATTTCTCATAAGATACACCATTTGGGATATATTAATTTTTTTAAAAAAAATATAATAAAAATATATTTTAAAATTATGTTCACACGTGATGTTACAAGAAACCAAATGTTCTTAGATGTTATATCATGTAATGGGTAAACCCAATTTTAAGGATTTAATAAAAGTCACAAATTTCAAATCTAAGACCCCATTAGGTAGATCTTCCATTATTTTTTTATAAAACACACACACTTAACATTTTAAATTTAATATTTATATTTCATTAATATAAAGGCTCTATGAGCCACGTAATCTGTTGTCTACTGAATGCCTAAATCAAAAAATTTATCATAGATATTCCAAGGTGTTAACTGCATTTTCACAATTACTCAATTTCCATTAAATAGTCAATTAAATAATTTTCAATAAAAAAATACAATTTCACATAATAAAATATTCTAAAATTATTATCAAAGTGTGTTTTTATTATCATTAAAAAATTTGGGGTGTTGAAATTCTCCCACTATACCGACTTCTCATCCCTGAGAAGTATCTCTAGTGGACTTTCTCAAAATAAATAAGGTTACTTAGATCAAACCTCAGGCATGTGCTCCTACATCTCCTCCTAAATCCGTTTATGATTCCATCAAATATGTTCTACTTGTGTTAAATTTCCTAAAAAACATTCTCACATCAGTATATGATCCACACCAGATTCTCCTCCAATGATGCATCAATATCCATCTCAACCTCCTTGCTATCAACACCATGCACAATGTCGGTAATGTTCCTCTGAAGATATGAAAAATGGAAAACATCATGCATACCTATATAGAGATTAGTGATGTCCAAACAATAAGAGATTTCCCATATCCACTAGATGATCTAAAATTTTCCCACAAAAAAATGATCTAGCTTTCCTTGCTTCCCATGATTTCTATAAGCTCACAGTGTATTCACTCTCAAGAAAGCCAGATCTCCCATAGTGAAATCCAACAGTTACCTCATAGTGTTGGCATAAGATCATTATCTACCCTGTGCAGTGATCAACCTATTCTGTTTCAGTTTCACTCTATTGGAGGTCCCCTAAATCTTGTCGGGACTAGAATATGTTGCATCACTCACCTCATTCCAATAGTGTGGTGAGTGGAATGACCTAAAATAAAGAGCCTCATAATGTGTCATCTTAATTGAATCAAGTAAACTATTATTGTATGTGAGCATAATCATTGTCGGGTGACCATACCATGATCCACCAAAATCTTTTATGCAATCTCAAATCATATCCTCTAGTATGTTTATAGTCTCACCAAACTATATGAAAGAAAAAAATCTCCCAGACATAGATCATTCCCAGATCCACTACTAATTGAGTCCCTCTGATCAGTAAGAAGTTACCAGACATTGTTAGATTATTGAGAATCACCTAGACTATGTCAAGACACCTTAGAGTCCTAGGTGACCTCTTCAAAAATTCACTAGTGAAATCCTCCCAATTACACATTGTTATCAATAGTGTTTGCTACAATCTACCATGACACTAGTGTTTTACCTTCAACCTCTAACAGATTTGGCATCAGGAAAAGAAACTAGTATTATCTCTCTTTATCCCTAGAAACCAGATTTATCAGCTAAATTCATTTTACATATCAGTATCACCATGATGTCTTTAACATTTAGAGGTATTATAGTACCTCATCAACTCATCTCTGATAAAAATAGGTACTACCACATTAGTATGTACCATGAACACATCATCATCATCCATTGACTATTTGGGTATTGGGGCACCCCCAGCTAGCTACTCCCATATCAAAACATACTATAGGTCTAGATTTTGAATAGTCTTCACCATTTCCCCAAGAAAATATGTAATCAGAAAAGGGTAATAGACATAGATTCATGAACCTATGAATCATCAATCCTCCAATCAGCCAACAAGATCACTATGCATCACTAATCCTATGAAGGCCTCTAACTGTGCTCTTTCTAAGCCTACATCTTATAGTTAAGAGTATCTACAATGTCGTATAATTTTCCTAGGTACATATATAATCACAAAAATATAATTTCTATAGATACTCAAACTAGAGATCCTACCTTAGATTTAGGCTCCTATGTGATAAAAAAGGATTTTGTGGTCAGTAAAAAAATTCTCCCACCAATAAGATAGTGTTTCCAGAACATCAGAGAATACACCTCATCATTCATATATAGGTTTTATGTTAGGTAGTTACCCTAATGGGATAATAGATAAATATATTCATAGGATACTACCTTCTACATTTTCATAATAACCACCCACAGACCAACATCTAATACACCACAATACACTTCATAAAAATACCTATCTAAGAGAGTGTCATTATCGGGGATATCATCAACCTTATATTTTTCTAAATGAAAACCTATTCACATTGATCTGACAAATAGAACCTAACTCACTTATTTTTTAGTTCTATAATGTGTGTTGATCGTATGGATAAATCCTCAATAAACCTCAAAAATATTATGTAAAACCCATAATGAACTTATTCTAAAACACATATTGGGGACGTGTCCACAACATAACTGCCTCAACATTATATGGGTATATTGATATATAGGTTTCAAAAACCAAATGTCCAAGGGTCTTCCCCTATCAAATCTAGATGTACCATTTCAATATCTTTGCATAAATTGTACGCATTTGAAGTGTACCTATGACTATCTTGAGGTTCCTAGATTTTCCTCTGTTATGGGAGAGTAACATAGAATAACATCAACAAACACTATGATGAATGAGTCTAAGTATAGATGGAATAACTTGTTCAGGAGGTCCATGAACATTGTCATTGTGTTCGTTAGCCTGGAGGATACTACCACATACTGATACAAAACAAACCTTATTTAAAATTTCATTTTTGAAATGCCTTCCAATCTAACTCACAACTTCTGATCGCCTAATCAATGATCAATATTTAATAACCACTGTGATCCCTATTTCTGATCTAAAATGTCATTGATATTGGGAAATGGTTATCTTTTATTTTCCTCAACCTGGTTTAGCTTCTAATAATAAATTCATATCTAATGTCTTTAATATGCATTCTTAGAGAACAACACAATTAAATCCCATGGTGAAGTACTATGTTTGATAAAACACATACTCTATAAGTTGTTCACATGGACATTGATCTCCTTTATCTCGGTTGGAACCGTATAATTTGTTGTATCAAAATGGATACGTTTTAGTTGAGATCAATATCAGCTTAACTAACGGTTCCTTCATAGTCTCTACTAGTTCAATGATTCCTTAAATTATTTCAATAGATTTTTCAAAATATTAATAGCCTCTGGATCTCTATAAGGATGAAGAATTCTAGTGTTAAAAATAATGTGTTTTCCAACTATTGGTTTGAAATCTAATTTATAGAATATTTACTAAGAAAAATACTTCAAATTGATGCATCCCTGCTTCCCTAACCAGATAGAATTCTTGGGAGGACGCTCATCTCTATTCCTCTTCACATATCATGGTAATGAAAAACCATCCTTCCTTGTAAAGGAATTCTTTCCTAATTTCAGAAGTTGTTCCCTAATAATATGTCGATTTTACATCATCTATAAACTGAATGAACATTAACAACATAAAAATACCATATTCAGTCTATTGGGTCACACAATATTCTCCTATGAGTATACTCACAACATAAGGTATACCCCTCAAAGAACTAACCCTGGTCCTCATCCATGCATGTTAGTCATAGTCAATAAGCATGTACTAGCACAAAAATATGTTCAGTTGAAGTAATAAATTCTAATAATGATATATCACCGAACTAGAAATAGATATTTCACACAAGGAGAAACTATCTTGAAAAAATACCACAAATCATGAAATTTAATTATGTAATACTATACATCACAACATCAAGTATATATAGGGAATGTGAATCTATATTCCTAGTCATGATGCATGAACACACCCAAAATCTTAAAAATCACATTTAAAAATATTATGAATCACCAAAGGAGATTTTAATTAGTAGAAATATGAACTCATAAAATCCCCACATTATGGAAACGTAGAGGTATAATATACAATTCTGGACAGGAACTAACATAGTTTCTCTACCCATGCCTCGACCATCTTATATTCTATCTGTGATGTCCCATACCAAAGATAATAGAAGAAAATGTGTTTGAATCCTAATACTATAAAACCATTTGTAATAATTGGGCACCATTGATGGAATAAATACCCTTCCTTGACATTCCCATCGGGTCTTGGCCCACCAGATACCAACAGTTACACTGAAATCCCATGATCCCTTACCTAGAGCCAACCCACATGCCCAAATAGATCATTATGCCAATGATTGTCCTCACAGGCCAAAACATGGTATTTCTAGTGTACGTTTTCCTCACTCACAGACACTGGGAAACATTCTTGAAGGATACCCATAATGATCACTACTCTAGGTCAATCGTGATTAACTATATAGTTTTAATTAGTTTGGATCCTAAAAATAAAGGTTCACTTTATTGACATGGGTCATATCATATAGTCATTTAACTCTTTATCATTCTAAGGTGTTATCAGCATTTAAATAGAAGTTTTATTTTAAAAATTATAATGATGACAATGTTGTGATAAATTTAATTATAATTTTTATTATTGTTGTTATAATAATAATTATTATTAAATTGGGAAAAATAATATTTTTCTATGGATAATTAAATGTATATATATATATAATGTGTATATATATGGGTTAAATATATATATATATGGTGTTGTATGTATGTATATAAAGGCATGTATATATATAATGCATATAATTATATATTTATAAACATGGATTACTTTTCAAAATAACCCTCTTAAAGAATAATTTCATGGGTTTAAAAAGGTTTTTTTAATATATGGTGTGGCACAAAACCATAAGAAGAAATTGAATTGAATAAAAATAATGAAATAAACGAGGGAAATAATATAAAGGCATAATTGAAGAGAAGGGGGTGTGGAATAGATAGAATAGGGCGATTTTACATATATTTACTTAAATGAATAAGAATAGAGAGAGAGGAACTTATAAGCGATCATTTAAAAAATATTTCTTAAAAGGAGGAATTGAAGTTCCTCTGAAAATAATACATAGGAGGGATACCTTTACTCCCTCATTCCATCTATATCTCAGAATACTCTCTATTCCCCTATCATATTATTTTTATCATTATTTTATTTCATTATCCATATAATATTCTCTCTTTGATATCATATATGATACTCATTGGATTCATGTGTTTCTAGTTTCATTGAATTCATCTCGATGAGAAGAAATCTTTTCCTAATCGTATTTCTAGAAGTGGAAATATATGTTTTAATGATTTAATTTAATCCTCGTATCACATTTCTAAATATAATATATAATTTCAATAAATTATAGAGTAATAACTACACACAATTATCAATGGGAAATTGTGAATGATTATTAAAAGTTAATTATACAAATTTTGAAAGAATGGTTATATTGGAATTATAATGCGATAAATATTTTCTATATTTTAAAATGATTTTTACATGTATTGTCAAAAAATATTTATCAAGAATTATTAAAAGGGTAATTTGTTAAAAATTAACATAAAATAATTTTAAATGGATAATTTATCAAATTTTTGGAAGGTTATTTATTAATATTATCAAATATAATTTATTTGGTTTAAAATTTTTCTTCAGTGCAATTCTTTGATCACATGCCTTGGCCTAAAATGATAATTATAAAATTATTTAGGAGAGGAAAACTATTATAACATGGAATATGATATTAATTATATAAATAAAATATCTAGTTTCGATTCAAGGAATAATTAATGAACATTGAGATTTGATGTGTCTAAATTTATGATATTAAGTCTAAAAACAGGTATTACAAACTACTGTGGTTCCCATTCCAACAATCAAAACACAACGCATAGTTTATCCTTTCCTTTGACATAAAAAACGTTTTAGGTAGTATGTTTCTTAAATTTTTTTTATTTTCTTACATATTATTCCATAATTTTATTTATTTGTAGACATATTTGATGACCCTGCTAACTTATGCTCACATGTGGGTGGGTATGTCTGTGTGTATCCCTAAAAACCAAATGTGACCCTTGTTTTGATTAGTATTTCATAGCATATTATTAATTTTAGAAGTTTATCATCTGTATTATATTTCTACCAAAATTGGGATGATGTGTTACACCTTATCATGTACCTCACCAAGCTATGTGTGATTTTATGGTATTTTTCCTAGAGCCGAAGTTAGGTGGACCATCATAACATGATTATACCTTAGTCAGGGAGTGTGCATGAATTACTACATTTGTGAAAATTTACCTATTTATAGGGTAAGTATTGGACATCGCCTAATGGTTTTTGTGTGATGAATTTGATTCCTAGAAGATGTCAAGGGGTATATACTCAATTCCTAATGAATGACTAGTAACTCTCAAGGACAAGAAAATGCTGATAACATGACTTCTTTGATGCCTAGTGTATACCAAGTTCCGCAATCACATGATGAAAAGTAGCATGATTCATGAGACTTCTACCAAGTCCTTGATTCCTGTGAAACCTTTATTATCCATCTCACATTGAGTTGAAGCATGTATGGCTAATGATTTGTGGTGTCTTGGTTTTTTCAAAAAAAAAACTATCGGTTTTGGATTGTATGTTTCTAGTCATGTCATGCATTTATTGTTATTATGAAATATTCTTGTGTACTTGATAAAATTAGGTTATGGATTCATCGGTGGTTCCCTACTAAGTCTTATAATGACACCATACTTAGGAATATTAGTGTTATTATAAATTTTATGAGGGATTTGAAGAAGAGTAAGGTCCCTATAGTAGACTGTAAGATGAAGAGTGTGGAGATAGAGGGGTGCTTGTATAGACAACTGGTGAGACATGTTGTTACCATTTGTATGTTTATATTATTTTTTACCATATACATGCTTACCACATTAAGGATTATCTCTTATTTAATTGTCATATATTACATTTATTTAGTTATTTTCATATATAATTTAATGATTTATTATATTTATATAGTTTATTATTGATCCAAATGGATGATAATTAGGGTAAATTCTCCCAATTGTTAGACTTAGACCCTTGCAACAAGTCAATAGCCTCTGCATATTGGGAGGCATGTATGAGGTCATGTGGAACTCCAGATCAGAATCCGTGGTTTGGGATGGAATGTTACACAACAGTATCAGATAAACAACACTACCTTAAGGTAATTGTCAATACCTAGGTTGAGAATTAGGGTTTACAATGAGGAGGTTGTGGTATAAATTTGGGTTAGGGGTGAATGTAACACACTTGAATGGTAAATGATAAATGACTAAATGATATGAATCATTTCAATAAGGTGCACTGGCCTTTCTAGGAGTATACTTGACTAGAATTCAATAGTTAAGCATACCTGTTCTACAGTAGTGATCAGGATGGGTGCCCTTATGGGAAGTACCACAGGGTGTGCGTGAGTGGGGAAAATCACTGAAGGATATATCATGTTTTTGCCTATAGGAAAATTCATTAGTAAAATGATCTGTTTAGGCCACTAGGTGTGACCCAGGTAGGGGACCACTTTTCTGTGGGGTAACTGGTGGATCTTGGAGGTCTAAGACCGGATTTCCACATTAACATGGGGAGTCTATGATGTTAATGGGGCCTGGTTATTAAAAATATATTTTCAGTATGCACTCTTAGTGGTCTTCCAAATTCATATGTATTTAAACCAGATAAGTCGCTCCTATTTTTACAATTACTCCCTATAAAAACATTCTCTATTTTATTCCATTGGAGATCCATATTATATGAAAAACCATATGCTTTATGTCTATAGGACCTGTAACACATTTAATAAACATTAACGATTTATATTTAATAAAACTAACGAATCTATATTAGAAAACTAAAATTCTATTTTATTATAATATCATCTTTATTTTACATAGATTTAAAATATTTTTTCTTCTCATGGACACACTCTCTCTCCTTGATTGTGT
This sequence comes from Viscum album, assembly GCA_963277665.1. Classification (NCBI taxonomy): domain Eukaryota; kingdom Viridiplantae; phylum Streptophyta; class Magnoliopsida; order Santalales; family Viscaceae; genus Viscum; species Viscum album. The sequence goes on from OY728127.1 coordinate 282,307,622, forward strand.
AATACTTCCAATGGGGATTTCTCTTAATCAAGGTTTTTTAGAAATGATTATAGGGTATGAAATTTTGGATTTTATAGATATAAAATTTTCATATTTAATATATACATATTAAACCTTAAGGATCTCAATGTTTTATGATAGCTCATTATTCACATCCCCATATTAATAAATTTAATACTTCATCATTCCAAGAGTCTTTTCAGCATTCAAACACATTTTTTCACTTGAGATATTATTTCTTATAATGTAATCATATTCTTCTATAATTATTTTATAAAACCGCCTATTAGTAACATTAACTTTGAGAATATTAGTACCCTCATTTAACTCTCTATCTCTTTATTTTAAAACTCATCATAAAATTTATTTGATCCTACAAACTTACTTATAGATATTTTACCTTTCTTTTTTAGAATAGGATTTTATTTAAGGAAAACAAATTTCTCAACATGTAAATCATGTATGATTCAACCCCATCATCTTCTCCGCCACTGAAACAATATTCATTTCTTTCAACATGTTCCATAAAGTAAGAATATTTTCTAGAACATTCACATTCTGACTCAATAGTTAGATAATAGTTTCTTCCTTCCCCATTACTCTGTGTTTTTTCCTTTTAAATGTTTTCTTTCTTTCATTCATCATATTACCTATAGATTTTAGCAGACTTACCTTGTAATGTATAATTTTTTCTTCTTCTTCATCTGACTCTATAGAATTATACTTATTATAATAATCTATAGTAAAATGTACAATATATATAGATAACAATTAAGTGGATGTTTAATTTTATATTTTCCTTTACCCATTTAAAATTTTTTAGATATAAGAACCCTAATTTTATTATGATTCTCATCACCCTCATAATCGTAATTTGAATCACTTGGGGGATAAATTATTTTTCACCCTAATAATTAGTTTGTTCAAGGAGCTGTAATGTAATTCTTAATTGGATTTTCTAATAATAAATGAGTATTTTTCCATCTCATAATTGAGGAGGGTGTTGTGTAGTTCATCAAGATATATTTAATAAATTTATTCTAATACTGATATATTTGTGTAAAATATATTGGGAATGTTTTTTAGTAACTTTTTAACATTAATTGAATCATCACATTTCTCATTGAAGGCTCTAATATGACTAATTATCTCATTCACCCTAGTAAAATATCCATCGGCATACTCATAATCTATAATACTAATTCGTCAAAATTTATGCCTCTATATTTGAAACATATCTTCTTTTATCTTGATGTTTCCCTCAATTATGATCTCGATATTATCCTATATTTCCTTGATTATTTATATCCCCATCACCTTTTTGAAAACATTTTAAGACAAGGATGGTAATATTTCATTTATTAATTTTACATTAATATCTATAATCCTATTTTATGAAAATTTTATAGATCCATATCTTTCAATTGGTTGGTGACCCATAGTGATGACATCACTTATATTGAGTCACTGTTTTAGTATAAATGGTTGAATTCAATTATTAAACCAATGGAATTTTTTTCCATCCATGAAGAGAAAAATACTATTATTCATAGAATTATGATTATCCATTATTTTTCGTAGATGAGTTGAAACATAGGGGAACCTAGTTTTCTTTGTCATCACATAAAAATTTTATGTCAAGTAGGAAACTACAACAAGGTGGTCAATTAGTGATTCTAATATTTGAAAATGTATGTAATTAATCTATGATGACATGTTAATGTTCTGATTCACTATCTTCAATCACTCCCTCGATAATATTAACAAATAAGAACTAGTATCAAACACATATAAGATATTACATGGTTCACCATGATTTAAGAGATTAATCATTATTGTGATCAACCTTTGGATGGGCCACATATTAATTGATTATAGTAATTATTAGTGATTACAAATTCCTATAATTGGAACCCAAGGTTCAAGAAGGTTTTATCCATGTAACTTTTTGGGGTAGTTTCATCCACGTCCAACTATAATATTCATGATGTAATTTAAAATAGGAGGACCAATAGATATGAATTGATTCTCATATCTTGTTATTGAATCAAATATTCAAATTATTTTTGTATTATTAAACCCCAAATGAAGGATCTTTTTCATGAAATAATTTGGATCCAAAATCATAATAATGAAATAAAAATAAATAAATCATCCACTACATTTCTAATAAAAATAAACACATGAATGATAGAATCCATTCACGGGATATCCATCACCATTATCTTAATGATGTACAGAAATATTTTTTTATTAATGTTATATTGTCCTCATCTACTAAAAGGATAAGATTGTAACACAGATTGATCTTCTCCTACATATCTCACATTGATGAAAAACTTATTAGAGACTATCACAAAATTATCAAGTGGCTAAATTTCTTATTAAAACTGAATAAGTAAATAAAGTAATATGAGTAATACTAATCCTGGCTGACTCAAATAATAATTTATCATTAAAACTCATTAGAAAACCAAATTTCTATCCAGGAGACAAATCCATGTGATATATGAATCCTTACATTCCTAGATCATGCTACATTTTTATTAGACACATGTTAAAATAATTGCACATTATTTTCATATTTATAACCCCACATAAATCATTTCATTTAATATCCATGTATGCATGATATTCCATGAAATAGTTTTAGATGAAAGTTATTCATTATATTCTCCTTGATTTATGCTATATAAACTCAAATGATATATTCATTTAAACCACACATCCATGGAAAAAACGCATTATTCATCATTTTTATTTCTTTAATACCATGTAACTGTGCATTGACTACCAATGACATGCTTCTCAGTCTTATCACATTCCTGCATGATGATTCCCTATAAAAACACAATATATACATGATCATAGAACATATGGAATGTGAAGTAGTCAGGTGATTTGGTGAACTTGGATGTGGTGTCAATTAGTTAAGAATTTAAAAATGTCCATGAATTCCAAATCAGATGATTTTAGAGCTAGTCATATCTTCTAAGAATTGTGAAATATGAATTCACAATTTCAACTAAATTTATTTGATGAAGAAGTTAAAGATTATATGAAAAATTTATTTAATTTTCATTAATAGGTTTTGATGTTAGTTTTGTCATTTATTTTAATAAGGAAATTATATTTTTTCTGGAACATTTAGTATGAATTTTTAATGGTCCTTCAGAAATAATTTCGCCCTTCAGTAAGAAATTTTATTATCCCAAGAGAATCATGCTTCTTAGGCTTCTCATTTTCCTTTATTTACTACCATGTAAGTGTGCATTGACTACCTTTGACATGCTACTCAAGCTTATCACATTTTTGCATGATGATTTTAAATAAAAACCCAATACATACACGATAAAAATAACTTTTGGAAGGTGATGTGATCAAGTGATTTGGTGAAGTTGGATGTGTTGTAAATTAATTTAAAAGTAAAAAAGTCAACGAATTATAAATATTATGATTTCAGATCTTGTCCAATGTTCGTAGACATGTGAAATATGAATTCACAATGTCTACTACATTTATTTTAAAAATAAGTTAAAGACACCTTGAAAATGTCATTTAATTTTCATGGAACATTTTGTAATTATTTTTAATGGTACTTAAGTAATATGTTTTCCCCTTCTATGATATGTTTTCCTAACACGGCAGAATCATGCTTCTCAAGCTTCTCAATTTTCTTTCTTTACTACTATGTAATTGTGCATTGACTGCCTCTGACATGCTTCTCTAGCTTCTCACATTCATGCATGACGATTCTCAATAAAACCCAATATATACATGATCATAGAACCTATGGAATGTGAAGTGGTCAAGTGATTTGGTGAAGTTGGATGTGTTTTCAATTATTTAAGAAGTTACAAAAGTCAATTAAATTTAAATCATACGATTATAGAGCTCGTCCTAAGTTCTAAGACATGTGAAATATGAATGTACAATGTCTACTACATTGATTAAACAAAGTGGCTGAAGATTCATTGAAGAGGTTATTTAATTTTCTTGGAACATTTTTTATGAATTTTGAATGGTCCTTTAATAAGATGATTACCCCTTCAGTAAGAAGTTTTCCTAATCTAAGAAAAGAAGCAACTACCAGTTGAGTGGGAGGATGAGCTTAACACCATCTAGCCAGCCAGTAGAAATTCACTATCATTTAGGTTGTGAAGGCACCTAGGCACATAGATGCGGCAACGAACAACCGTGCAGGGCGTTACAACGTCAACATAGAGTGGGAGTATATTGGAGCTATAGGGGAACACTAGTAGGGTAGGGAACTGGGGAATATTGAAGAGAGTTAATTGAACATCAGCTTCTGCACTGAGTATTATAAAGAAGCATTGAAACATAGGCCGTTTCGATCTGGGGTGAACTGTTTTTATAAACAAATGAATAATGACCATCTAATCATCAAATAGAAATATCAGAACTGCACGATTAATCATCATCCTTCAGAAATTTGATATTAGATAACTAATTTATGTGAGTCATACCATCAATCGTGGTGCATTTTCTTCATCCTCAAGATCTACAGAAGGGTTCTATGCACCGAGAGTTCAATGCCACGTCCTCCCAATATCAAACCGTGGATTCTATGCTTCATTTTAAGATCTTGATGAATCAGTAATGATCTAAACAAAATATGAAATTTAATTTGAATGATAATAAGGTGAATAAACCAATGGTATTCAATGTGAAAAAGATTTAAAATATGAGACGGTGATCCTCCTAGTCGCGGAATAGAGTTAGTGTTCAAAATTACCAATGATAAAATGATTCCCAGTGTTTCTAGAAGATTCTATGGTGTTTATAAATGCATATAAATATCTAGGTTGAGCACATTTTAATGTGTGAATTTTATCTCTCATATGAGATATGTTTTTAATAGAGATACAATGTTGTGAACCCTTTGGTTCACGAGGGTTTTCACGCAAATTTTTTTGGTGTGATTGGGAATTATTCCAATGATTGTTCAATATGTGTTTTATACACTCGAATGGCCTCATGCTGATTTTATTTTTGTGCATTCTTTTTCATGCACAACATTTTTGAGTTTCCATGTAATAGTGTATACATACACTATATTATGTAAATAAATGTCTTGTGCATCAACTAGATAATATACATCTTAGTATGAGCATGAAATAAGAAGTAAAGTATTATGTTTGAACACTGGACTTGTGTACTTTAATATTCTTCATCTATTTTGGTTTCTGTATACAAAGGTAATAGAATACAGTGGCATGTGGCCTCCTTACACCCATTTGGGTTTGTGCATACAAGTAGATAGTGTGTGAGATAATCCAGACAGTGTGTATAATAGTGAAGTACTTATTGTTTATTCACATGATTTACATGCTTAAAAGTGGGTAGTATGTTCAAAAGAGAGTGTACAAGGAGGATTGTATGTGTATGGATTTTTTGAGTGTTCAAAGAGAAAATGTGTGTGTATTTTGAAAATACATATTGATTAATGGTTGGATGCATTTGTGCATGTTCACATGCACATGTGAATAATAAAATGTGATGGCCAAGCAATGTATTATACACATGAATAAAGATTGATGAAGTGCATGTGTGATTCATATATCATATTCAGTGTGCCGTTTTTTGAGACTACAATCAATAAATCCTTTGTATTAGTGTTTTTCAATACTTATGTATCCAATATTTTAGTAGTTAGTGAGTTTGGGTATTCATTAAAAAAAGAATATTTTACTGGGAAACTTTGTACCGAGTCAGCTTATTATATTTAGTGATTAGTTTTATTGATCAACACTATAACTAGTGAAAATGTACTTGAAGTGTACATGAACTAGTTTGATCAAAAAATCTCTTGGAAGAAGATCAATGTGATCATCCTATCCGTGGATCAGATTGAAGAAGTTAGATCTAGTAACTGGGGTATAACAAGTTATTGATAAGGCTCAAGGGAAATACTAGGGGTTTAACTAGTCTCATGGTTGGGGGGTATAACCAACCAAGGAAGAAGATTTGGATTGTTGGGGAATATAAAAAAAATCTATTTCATGATCAATTACAAGGGTGTATAACTAGTTTCTATCTAATCCATTGTAATTGACAAAAAAATATAGTGGATAATCCACGATGGGTATATAATCAACATGGAAATGATGTAGGTATTACTATTGAATATTGTAAAAATATTGTCGGTTGTGCTCCATTAACATTCTGTATTACATGCTTGATCCATTCATATTAATAGGTGATAGAGTATTGAATTAAAGGTGAAAATATTTCATTAATATTGGCCACACCTGATTCACCCCCACTCAGTGTGACTGCATGATCCTTAGACAATTCGTCATGTTATTTTTATCCTAAAACAAGACATGTGAATGGATTGGTAAAGGATTTGGATTCACATTCATGGAATTTCCATATCCAATACTTTAGTAAACAAAGGATAATGAAAATGATTCTAAAAATTTATTTATGGGGTTTTCATGTGGTTGGTTGCATTCTATGTTTTAATTATCACTCATACGTTATTTTCTCATGCTAGGTTGAACTCATGTGGTCGATCATTCTATTGTGCCTAACTCACAAAAGATCCACCTACCATGTCACACATCTTATAATAACTCAGTGACAACACACAGTTGGTAATGCATAACTTATATACATGATTCATATCATATTAGGTTAGTTTATCTTATTGTAGATCTATCTAGCTATATTATGTATTCCTTCAATGATATTACTTTATGTGGTTGACTGTAATGATCAATGTAGATACTATAAATCTTATGTTAGGGCATTTACACATATGGTAGCTTCCTTTACTCATTTTTGGTCCTCATTTTTATATTTATTAGATCTCCCATAATATAGTAGTTTTCATTCATTATGTGTCTGATATATCAGTCATGGATCCATACTTCATACCATCACTTTAATGTGTTCATGTGGTAGGTTTAGAATATATTCATGTGATTCATTGGACATTTTACATGTAATAACTTCATCACAAATAATGTGGTAGCTTGGAATGTGGTTTTTTATCGCTTCATTGTTATCCTAAGATTAAATAAATATATAGTTGTGTGGTCGATCTAGAGATCCCATTAAATAATTAAGACTCTCAATCTCTAGGTGTTTCATAGGTTGAAGAAGGACACATGGAATCATGACCAGTGAAAAATCATCAAGGATCTAAAAAATCTGATGTTTTACACATGTTTTTAAGATTGAATTATTGTATCATGTGTGGTACAGTCCACCAACTGAGTAGAACTCCACCGTCCCAATGCATGCTCCCATATTGACTATGATCACCCCTCTAATGTTTTCATGTATGGACTTATTAAACTGGCTCCAGTGTGGTTGATTAGGTTCCGCCATTTTAGTTTATCTGAATCCTTGGTGATATGGGGTTTCCTGGGTTTTTTAGTTATCCTTATAAAAAGTGTTAAGAAATTATCTCAAAATAATTATTGGAATTATTATCACACAACTATTCAATTTCATTTAATTATTCATTTTTAAATAGTATTCACATATTTAAAACTGATATCACATTTCATAGGACTCTAATAATAACTCTCCATTCATCACTTATTTATAGAATACATGGTTGACAATAAAAACATCATCTTCCATTAAAGGTACATTAGGTTTCATGTTTTTTAAATATTCAATATGGTATTTTATTGAATGTATTCCCAATAAAATAATTCCCCATTTTATGTTATATTAAAAAATTTCCAAGATCTATATTTCGCTATGAATTTAGCTTTAGTGCATCTCCCATTAAAATTTTTTAGGTGGATAATCATGTAAATTATATTATATATTACACTTGAATAGTTGAGTGCAAATTATTTTCCACTAATTCATGTTATATATTTTTTCAATTTTATTCCTTGGGTTACCAAAGTTTTAGGGTTACCCAATCAGGTGTATTCCAGATTTTACATTAGATATAGGCATCTAGAATTTAGGATTTCCCATATTCAGAAAGTATAACACAGGATAATTAATGGGATCATAATCCTATTAGGGTCACCTATACTAAATATTCAAGGACTTGATGATTAATAGCATTTGATGGAATATATCACCATGTATTGTGAGTATTTTAAAAGTTTATCACGATATTATTATATATAAATTTCATGTATATTTCATCTCAATCTTTGATTTTATGTATACAGTATTGTCATATATTACTTTTTACATATCATATTTATTAACCAAATTAAAATATTCGTATCAGGTTAATTTATATCTTTTTATAAAAAAATTATTTATGTTTTTAATCCCTAAAAAATATAATTATATTTTTCAACAAACTCCTATATTCATATCATTAAAATGGTACATGAAATTATTTCATCCATTGAATTGAAATCATGATAAGAAAATCCATATCAAAATCATGTATTGTATCACCTGTATCTAGGAAAATACTTTTACATAGAAATATAATCCCTAATTGGATGAAGTATGAAACAAAGATCCAATATCAATATATTAGTAATCATGAAGAATTTAAACTTCCAATATAATTCCAACTCCAATTATGTATGAATAATTATATTAATTTTGTTAAATTGCTATTAAAACAACGAAAACTACTAACATTAGAAGAAAAAAAATTAAATTTTATGCTCTAGCATAGTCTGGAAATCTATATATTTAGGGTATTAAAAAGTATCAAAGTTGTTTAAGAAAGTTTAGGAAAACCATAAAAACGTTACGTAACACCCAATGGTTTTACAAATAAATTTAATGAAATGCATGAAACTGTGAGTATCTTCATAATAGAACTTTTTTAAGAAGATAGTTATATACTGGTGTTTCTGACGCATTCATTGGGGGGCACGCATCCGTCTGCATGGATGCGACAGGCGCGGCTTTTGTTTTGCCCCATAATCTCGCTTTCCAAACACGGGTGGCATTCGCTCCTTATTCCGGGACGTCTGCTCCTTGATCGAAACTGGGATAATGGGATGTCGGTTCTTTCTTCCATGGATTCCTCCTCATAACTCGTCACCTAGTCTGGGTCTCCCTCATAGATTTAATATATTTCTTGTGAAACTCTTCCCGGTGCCAAGTTTCCATGGACGCCGGTTAATTACACTGCTTCTATCAGGACATTCCAAAGGGTCCGGTCAGGGCAGCAACCTTCAGTCTGGGGAGTAGTCATGTCGAGGCATCAGTAACGTATCTGAACGCTAGGGAATTGGTGTGTCTATCTTTTGTCCCTTATTATAGGGCATCTCGAGGGAACGGAAACCCGAGGCATCCCACATCGAGCGTGGGGAATCGCATTCCATAGGCATGTATCTGAGGTTTTCCTCAGCTTCCTATATTTAACACAGGGTATTCCGCAAGTTTAACGTCTAGTGGAGACGGATCGGCCTGATCAGAACACTAGCTAGAGTGGATTAGATTGAGGAATCCCCCTTGAGGGAATGCCGATATAGGGGCCAGCCCGTGGGCGGCTTCCCAAATGCTGTGGAGGGGAATGGGGTGGCATGATCTCACCGGGATGTGGCGGCCTGGGTAAGAATCAGGGTGGATGATGGATAATTGCATGGATTGGAGGGGGAATGAAATGTTCCATCGTGGATATGGTAGTGGTGATGGGATTGTGTCTCGAAGAGACTTCCTACGTATCCCCGTGGCGGGGAATCAATGTCTATGTAGTTCAGAGTGAAAGGGTGGGTGTCGGCGAACCGACGTGAAGAAGGACCTTGCTCTAGATGGATGGTGGGCTTGAAGCACGTGAAGGCTTCCTACATACCATGCCTTGATATAGATCAAAGTCCTCGTAGTTCATATGGTGTGCTGGCGAACCGACGCGAGTGAGGACCATGGTCTAGATGGTGTGGGGCTTACACACTAGGCTACCAAGATGTTGGTGAACCGACATGAAGGGGGTCTGAGTGACCAACGGGTGGTGGGATTGAACCTCGTGAGGCTTCCTACGTACCATGCCTTGGAAAGGATCAAAGTCCACATAGTTCAGGTGAAAATTTGGGGGGGGGCATGGCACACCGACAAGGAGACTGTCTGGGCCAATGAGTTTTGGGCTTGAACCTCAGTGAGGCTTCCTACGTACCATGCCTTGACATGGATCAAAGTCCTTGTAGTTCAAGTAGAGATGGTGGGTGTCGGCGAACAGACATGAAGAAAGGACCATGGTCCGATGGGTGATGGTCTTGAACCACAAAGAGGCTTCCTACATACCATGACTTGACATGGATCAAATTCCTCATAGTTCGGGAAGGGTTTTGTCAGCGAATCGATGCGAAGGTGAACCTGTGGGTCCACTGCTGGTGGTCTTGAACCTCGTGAGGTTTCCTACGTACCATGCCTTGACATTGATCAAATAACTCATAATTTGGGATGGTCACAGCGGTTTACCGCTGGACTGGAATACAGTTTAACGTCATGTGGGACAAGAGTGAACCCTGACGTAAATAAACGGCGGGCGGTGGGCTTGAACCTCGTGAGGTTTCCTATGTAACATGCCTCAACATGGATCAAAGACCTCGTAGTTCATATGGATGTACAATTTAATGTCATCCAGGATAGGGGTATGGAGTATAACGTCATGCTGGACGAGGGTATATAGTTTAACGTCATGCTGGATGAGGGCATTTCCCTAGTCGATGCTTACTCTAAGCCCATGTGAGTCATGGTCGGTGTGAGAAACAAGAGACAGCAGAGTCCTGACGATCACGTCGCGAAGAGTACATCCTTGAGAAGCGAAGAGGGTATTACACGTTAGGCAGCCCATGGTTTTGGGACTTACTCCAGTATAGAGGCCCAAAGTACGAAAAAGCGCAGTGGGAGAGGGATTTGGGACCAAAGATGGAAGGTGCCTCGTTCCCTGTCGCACCCTCCACTGGCCTTGGCAGTGGGGAAGTACGGAGGTCCAAGGGTGCTACCTTTCTCAAGAGGGGATAGGGGGATGAAACCAAGGTGGTTTCCCTTCTCCCGTGGACATACACCACTACGATAATGAGGATTTCATCCCTTGTGTGGGTTATTCCATTCCCGTGGAGACGAGCATCGTAAAGAATGTCCGAGCTGGGGGGACCCTGCGTGCGAGGCACGAGGTCAGGTCATAGTTTAACATCATGTGTTGAGGATGGAGTTCTTGGCAGTTTAACGTCCTGCAGCTTGGACGAGGAGGGTTTACTCCACACCACTAGGACATACATGACTAGTACCCTCTGCCCATTGGGAAGGGAAGGTATAGGCAATGCCGTGGTAAAGGGGGGTCGTAGAGAGAACCATCGAGGGGTCCACGTTAGCGTGGCTATGCAAAGAAGAAATAGTCGTTAGCTTGCCTAGGAGAAGAAGAATTAGGCAACACAAATCTACGGGTGGTGTCATCTATGGGAATTTGAAATCATATCGTGCAAAGCTGGAGGGTCATATGAAAAGAGGAATTTCCAAGAAAAGGGGTCCACAGGAAGGGACCTTGTGGATCTTGGTTTCTTTGCATAGTGGAGAGAACTTGCAAAGGGATGTGATTCACGATGTGGAGTTCCTTGGACTTAGCATGGTACAGAAGTGCAAGTGTGAGGTGCTTTGCATAGTGGAATGGTGTTCGCGGAGCACTGCCTCATGAAGCGGAGGTTCCCCGCGAAACAAGGTGCTGTGAAGCAGTCTGCTTCGTGAAGTACAGTGACCCTGCCTTGGCATGTGGATCACTTGTACAGGATGGGTGTTTCGCGATGCATAAATGCTCCGCAGCTTCTCGGGTTCCCTTGGGAATCCACCTTCCTTCGAGTAGGCCCTTAGGCTTCGCGAAGGGAATCCCTCTCGGAAGAGGGGGTCAAAACGAGACAAGGCGGAGGCCTCAAGTGAAACAAAAAATACCTCTCAGAGCTCATTATTCTCATAGCGAAGAATGCTTTGCGATTTGGGAGTTGAGAATCCGAAAGGTTGGATTTTTTGTCCTTAGAGCTCAGGGGGGGCTCTGAATTTATACGCAAGGGGCGCCGTGGAGTAGAACTCACGCGGCTTGAAGGGGGCCTCAGTGTCTTCACGCTGGGTTGCGAAAGTTGACCAGATTCACGGAGGGGTACTGCCTCCTCCGCTTCGTGGAAGGTCGCGAACGTCAGGCCATTCGTGGAGCGTTACCTCCTCTGCTGCTTCGCGGAGGGTCTCAAACGTTACGACGTTCACGGATCATTACCGCCTCTGGTACTTCGTGGTGGCCGCAAATCTAGGGGGACTTCACATCGGGGATTCGTGAGGATGGGAGTGGAGCCTCTTTTCCTTTTCTCCATTCATCGAATATTTTTGGCACCAACAAATGCCCCCCCCCCCTCTGACATGGAGCCGCAGAGGGATCAAGGGTTGGAGTCTGAGGCAAATCGCCAAAATTCTCGGCCAGTCGCGATGAGGACTCGCGAAGTGGGAGCACAAGGCGGCCAGGGGCCACGCGATCCGGATGAGCCACGATGCTCCGTGCGGGATAGACGCGCTATGAAGCTCTGGGGGCCGTCTCCTATAAATAGGTGGCTGACCTCTTGTCTTTTTCCTTCTTTTCGACTTTGTCCCCTTGCGCTCTTGATTTGAGAAGCTCTCCGTCCTCCACGTCTGCTCACCGCGAATCAAGATTCACGGTGACCCGCGAGTCTCTGACTCCGCAGCTACGCCAAGAGAACTTTTGCTTGCAAGGTGAGGCCAGGCTCCACGTCTTGGCTTTGTGCCCAAGCTTCGCGAGCGATCTTCGTGAACAACCTCCGCGACCCGACCTGATTATTTTTTTCTGTGTTCTGAAACTGTAATGGCCCATCAAGAAGTTGTGTTGGGGGTGCTTGCAGACACCGCCCGAAGGGATGAGATGGCCAACCGTCTGGGCCTTGGAGAGATGGTCTGAAGTCACTCGGACCATAATTCGTTGATAGGCCTCCTATCAGAAAGACAAAAGAACTATCTGATGTTCAAGAAGCTTCCCTTGTATGGCTCCGGGTAGAGGGATGATGTCTTCATTCCTGAGGTGAGTATGGACGAACCAGCTTGCTGGTTTAGGAGAATGCCATGCCAATGCCAATGGTTCAGGGCAGCCGATGATCATGCGCAGGAGGAATTGACACCCGTCACTGCCGAATGTCTTTACAACCATCTGAACAACATCGACGGGTATCCTCTGCAACCGGAGACATCCCTTCCCATGTACCGAACCATACTGAAGGCGGCTCTGCCGAATCTGAAAAAGGGGTGGTCCGATGAGTGGGACATGCGCCAGGGAGGTAACATCACCAATTACTGGGCATGGGCCTACTAGGTAGGTTCCTCATGCGAGGAGTTTGGGGTCGAGATGAGGAGGGTGGGCTTGTATGAGGTGGAATGGGCCTCACAATTCCACATTTATCAACAGAAACAATTACAAACCCTTTAATGTTACTCTCGTGCTTCTATTTTCTTCTTTCTTATAATGTCGTAGCATGCACGATTTCCACTGTTTCACTGGTTCATTGCATCCTTATAATGTTTGTGGGACGTCCAGAGACAATTCCCTAAGCTTACATGGGTTCGGCCCGACGTGGGAAACAAGATATAGTTGCCACATCATCCCACCCAACATAGGAGTGTAAAATAAACCTCGGGCATTTGGGGTTTCGATAACCGGTCCAGATTTCCAGGAAGTAGGAGAGACCTAACCGGAGAAAGAAGTTCTCAGAACAACCAAATTACCATTTTTTCTGCGTGATCTTATTAAAGAACGGTGCAACGCCAGGGGCGCTGAAATCGGTCCAAACAGATGGAAATGGGAAGTGTGAATCACGATACCCAAGATTCGGAACACTATGGGGGTGGCATGGCAATAAAGGACAACCGTTAACCGTGGCGGAGAAACGGTATCCTTACTGCGTTAGCATAAAATGGGGACAACAAATGAGGGTCAACCATTGACCATGTTCGAAACATGGGACCAGGTCACAACTATTGTCGATCAATCCTTCGGGACGTTGGCCCTGGATAGTAGGTGGACCCTAGGTCGAGCAACCATACTGTTAGGGGGTCCTTCCAAACATGACCAGTCTTCTGAAATGTTGGCCTAGGACGGTAGGTGAGCCGATGAAGCATGGGACCAGGCATTTAGGGGGTCCCTTTAGACATGAAAGAGGATGGGGATTTGAATAAGGGGAACGCAAAGCGTGGAATATGGAGTGATGGTTTGTCAACACAAAATCCAACACTCATGTTATTACACCACCGCGGTGGGAGTATGCCAGATGGGCGCATTGGTTTGATCATGGATCATTATTTCTTTGAAAGAGGGCCTCTCTGGAGAGGGGGTTTGTCACTTCCCAATGTAATCTTGGGGCATCATGAACTTGATCAGGGCAGATTCATAGTTACACGGTCCTCTACGAGGGGTCTGGCCAGGGGGCCAGAAAGGGGAAGAACAGGATTAATGATTCCGACAGGATGGACCCTATGCAAAATACCAGGGTGCCCATACGTATCCCATGAGAATGGGAATCAAGTCACATGTAGTTTTGGAAGCATAGTGTAGTCATAGACCAACACTGACAGGTGAAATTCTCTTTGGCAAAGGATCTGATACATCCCATGATTAATATGGGGAATCCTGAACGTGTTCGGGGTAGAACTGCAGCTTAGTGTCGTGCATTGATGAAATATGGACTCTCGTAGTTTAATGTCATATGATAGGACGTGGAGTAAAAGGGAAGATCCCATGGATCATATGTTATGGTAGTTATGAAACCAATGTGAATGAGGACTTGAAGTCCAAATCACACCACATACCCCCAAAGGAAACTCTTCAGGTCGAGGGACCAAGAGTGAGAATTAGGTTGGGCCCGAAGCAGAGTGGTATGATGTTCCTACGTACCCCATGAAGAATGTAATAAATCCATATGTAGTTCTGAGGGGACGATGAGAAGCATGGCCGTGTTGGTACACATCCCACCAAAACTACTATGCCCACCTGAGTCATGCTCGGTGTGGAACACAAGAAGTAGTGGGGGGACATTCCCAACACAGAAAGGGGCAGGTTAGGGTGAAGGGAATCTCAGTGAATACTGGCCCCATAATACTAACATGGTCGTGTGGTGCACCTAGATGCGCGAAGAGATAGAGCCGAGTATGTTGGAATTCCACTTGAACATGAGGAAGTGCAACTGTGTGAATCATGATTCTCGAGATTTGGATCACAATGATGGTGGTGTGATGATAGAGGATAACTGTTAACCATGACAGAAACGTAGAATCCACATTTAGTTAGCCTAGAATGGTGGATAGGAAAATGAGGGTCGACCGTTGACCATGTTCGAAACACGGGACCATGTCGCAAATGTCGTCAGAGATCCTTAGGGATGTTGGCTCAAAACGATAGGAGAGCCCTTAGGCCCAACATCCATGGGGAGCCCTTAAGCCTAGCATCCATGTCGTCTGAGGGTAATTTTGGATGTCGAAGAGGATGAGGATCAAAATAGAGAGATCACGAAGCTTGGTCATGGGACGAGGGGAATGTCCCCATGAAAATCTCAAACTTCGGGCTCTTTGTCAAAACACATCTGAATACGACAACAAGACCTATTAGACAGAAGGAACATAGTCCTTTCCCATATGGAGATCTTAGTTTAGGGTCATAGAATTCGGACCATGGGTTTGAGGAATCACGGGAGTCACGTGACAGGTATTTACAAAAACCCAACGTGAATGAGAACCAGGGCTGTGTGAGGACATAATCCCATACCACAGTGCACAACCCCCCTTGAGAGAGGTTTTAAGTCAAGGGACTGAAAGTTGAAGATGAGATGTGCTTGAAGCAATGTTTAATGGCGTTCCTATATACCCAATGGGCATGGGGATGTAGTTGTACGTAGTTTTGAAGGGTGGAACGGTAAGGTACCAGTGTCGGGGAAGAAGGGGAGTGTGGGCGTGGACCTTAAGGGGAGTGTTTTTTTTTTGTGAAGAAACAGGCCTAGGGTAGCAAGTCCTGGTGTCTCCACAAGAATCAAGCCATGATAGGCGTTAAAAAATGGCATGGCACATGACCAATACCCAACGTGATGTCCTCTACACTGAGGTCATCACAATGTAGTGCCGTTTTTTGTCGTGCGGGTAATTTGATAATGTCACAGTTTAGGGTCATGTAATAGGACCCACCATGCATTTTAACGTCATGTAGTGCAGACGTAGAAAAGGCAATGCTAGACAGGGGTTGTGTATGGTGTCGCGTGACATAACCTATGTGAATGGGGACATAATCGCACATTATACCATACGCAATCCTGAGAGAGGAACCTCAGGCCGAGGGGACCACATGGAGGTTAGAGGTGAAGGGGGAGAGATTATCTCCCAAATGAGCTGGACCCAAAAATGATACGTTCGGGTGGTCCTATGTATCCCATGAGGATGGGAATCAAGCTGAACGTAGTTCTGAGGAGATCTTAGTTTATGGTGTTAGATCTCGGACTGTGGGAGCCCCAAAGGACACCGTATTGTAGCTTTTTCCCCATGATATGAAAAGATGCACTGAGGGGTAGAACCAAGAGTGTCTAGATTCCACCTGGACACGATGGGGTGGAACATAATGTGAATCATGTAACCAATATTAAAGGCCAGGAAGGGCTGGCGCGACGACAGAGGAATACTGCAGACCATGTTCGTAACACAACATCCTGTCGCATTAGCCTAAAACGGGGACAAAAAAATGAGCATCGACCGCTGACCATGATTGAAACATGGTATTTGTATCAATTTTTTGTCTAAAACCCTCGGGGGCATTGGCCCGTAACAGTAAGAGATCCCTTGGGTATTGTATCCAGCCCGTTCTTGGGGGTCCCTTCAGGTGTGAAAGGTGATTAATGCCCGAATTAAGGGGAATACGAAGCTTGGAAAGTGGAAGGAACCTTACCAAGTAAAATATGACACTCTTGGTTCTAGACTAGAGTAGTCTTAACACATGGGTGAATCACTACAAGGAGTCGAGGGAATCAACATGAGGGCATTCGAGAGATGGCGGATTCTCGGGAATGAGGGAATAATGCCAATAACCCTGTATCATTCCTATATATCCCCCCTAGAGAGTGATAGGCCTAGGGGACTAGGAGACCGGGAGATCAGGAGATCCCTAAGAGGTGGGGATGGACCTGATGTCTCGACATCCGGGTGGTCCTACGTATCCCATAAGGAAGGGAATCAAGCCAGATGTAGTTCTTAGGAGATCTTAGTTTATGGTATTAGAGCTCGGACCATGGGTGGATGGAAAATTTCTAGGTAAGCGCAGACCTCGACCCAATCCCTAAGCCCAAGTGAGTTAAACTCAGTGTGGGAAACAAGGGGGGAGATCCTTATCGCAATACCTGAAACATCCATCATGGGGAAGTCGGTGAAGAGCCCCGAAGGACCCCTCTAACACGGCTGTGTTCCCCTAATGCTCAGTTGTGCATTGAGGAATAGTACCAAGAGTTTTGAAACTCTACATGGACAAGATAAGAATGGAGGAGGATGTGAATTGTGTAACCGTCATTTTGGGCTTAATGGGGTTGGAGTGGCGATGGAGGATAACTATTAACCATGGTGGATAAATACTCTCCATATCACATTAGCCTGAGGTGGGAACAACAAACGAGCATCGACCGCTGAACATATTCGTAACGCGGGGTTTTTATCGATCTGTTGTCTGAAACCCTCGGGGGAGTTGGCCCGTAACAGTAGGAGAGCCCTTGGGAGTTGAATCCAGGACGTTCCTGGGGGTCCCTCCAAGTGTGAAAGGTGACGAAATTCCTGATGAAGGGAGTCACAAAGCCTGAAAAGTGGGTGCGGATGTGTCCGAGTAGAATCCGACATTCCAGGTAACATAAAACAGAGTACCCTTATGCATATCAGTGAACCGCTGAAAAGGGTCAACGAAGTGACTCATGAGAGGTAGGCCAAGGGGCCAAGGTGGGATGGAGATTTTCGGAAGATGGGGATGGACACAAATCTTTAGACATTCAGGTGGTCCTATGTATCCCATAAGGATGGGAATCAAGCCACACATAGTTCTAGAAGATACCAAGAGGGAAGGATACCCTAACGAGGACGTGTGCGGCGTGTCGTGTAACCTGACGTGAATGGGGACGTAATCCCGCACCACACCACACAGTCCTATAGGAATGAACCTGGGCCAAAAGGCCCAAAAGGCCAAGGGGCCTGATAGTTGGGTTTTGGTTGGGAAGGCTTGGCCTACTCGCAGTTTAATGTCTTGTAGTGAGGATGGTGGATGGGGAATAAGAGTTCCTAGACGGAGGAGGTGTATGGTATGGTGAACAAACCAACGTGAATGTGGACATAATCCCTCAACACACCATACACTCTAGGTAAGAACTTGGGATAGGGCCCGAGAAGGCCAAGGGGCCCAAGGCTAGGCCTCGGTGAGGGAGGCCGGAGGCTAGGCCTCAGTCAGAGCGGCCTGACTAACATGCTTTTTAACATCTTGCAGCAAGGACGGGGGTTGTGGGCCCGGAAAGGGCAAGGTGCCTGATGCTGGGCCCAGTGATGGAGTGTGTACGGCATGGAAAGAAACCCGATGTGAATGAGGACATAATCCTACACCACGCCGCACATCCCTCATAGGAAAATCGGGGTTGTGGGCCCGACCGTTGGCACCTCCGGGAGGGATGTTTGTCACTTCGTGATGGGGTAGAACGAATCACTGCACTCGATGTTTGGTACATATTGGGGTGGACCTGAAGATCTGGGGCACTGTTGACCATGTTCGAAACACAGCATCGCTATGGTGACCGGATATGTGAGCTACAAATGAGAGTCAACCGCTGACCAAATTCAAAATGCGGGACCTGTATCAGCTTGTTTCTCGGAAACCCCCAGGGGCGTTGGCCCATATTGTCAGGAGAGCCCTTGGGCGTTGTATACAAGCCGTTCTTTGGGGTCCCTCTGGGTGAGGAAAGTGATGGAATCCCAGTCATGGAGTGGGTGAAGAATAGCTATACCCATCCATGAAAGAGGTGAACATATCTGGGGGGACGTACAGCCGGGTCAAGGCTTGCTCGACGTGAGTTGGGGAAAAAGTGTGCATCCTACCATATGTCTTGACCTGTGGGGAATTCTTTGGCTTTTGGGTTGGGCCAAAAGACGATATTTCCGGGCATTCCTATGTATCCCATGAGGATGGGAATCAAGCCATGCATAGTTCTTGAAGGCCATGCAGTTTAACGTCATGCGGTAAATACATGGGAGGATAGAATAACAGGAGTGGGCACATGGTGTGACAATTATAATCCTCGTATGAGTGGGGATAAGGAAGCCTACTCCTCATCATGCAAGGATCCTCCGAGGAAACTATACCCAGGGGGGATAGTCAAAGAGAAGAGCTCGGGGCTAGGCTCAAAATGAGACGTCTGAGAGTTCCTATGTATCCCATTAAGAATCGAATCATGCCATACATAGTTCTTGATGCATAGTTTAACATCATTCTGGATGAGAGATGAGTCTCATATGAGGGAATGTATTGTACGATGGGTAACCCGACATGAATGAGGACGTAATCCCACACCACATCGTATGATCCCATAAGAGAGACTGAGTCGATGAAGGACAAGGGGCCTGAGGCTGAGCCTCGGTCAGGAAGGCCAGACCAGCTAGCAGTTTAGCGTCTTACAGTAATGATGGTGGACAGGGGCTCGAAGAGGCCAAAGGGCATGAGGCTAAGCCTCGGTTAGGAAGGCCTGACAGGCTTGAAATTTAACGTCTTACAGTAAGGACGGGGGAGATCTTAGTTTAAGGTCATAGAGCTCAGAAAAATTTGCAGTTTATCATCTTGATGGACAATATCACAGTTTTAATGTCATGAGTCGACGTAGACCAAGGGGCCTGAGGGTGATCCTCGATCAGGATGGCCTAATCGGCTTGGAGTTTAACGTCTTACAGTAAAGACGGGGGCTAGGGGCCCGAAGAGGCCATAGGGCATGAGACTAAGCCTCGGTCATGAAGCCCTAACTGTCTTGCAGTTTAACATCTTACAGTAAGGATGGGGGAGATCTTAGTTTAAGGTCATAGAGCTCAGACCATTTTGTAGTTTATCATCTTGCAGGACGATATCACAGTTTTAATGTCATACAGGATGATGGTGCAGTTTAGGGTTGTGCGGGACCGTATAGTTTAAGGTCGTGCATGACCAAGGGGCTCAGGAAAAGTAATGCTTGAGGAATATGGCATTGGTGGGAGTAGTTATGGGCTCACTATTTGTGGTCACCAAGGATTATTCTTCGTTGGGGTAAACCTTATGGATGACGTCAGGTCCTTCCAATCTGGGCTCAAGCTTGGGCGGTTTCCTACTGGGAATTATTGGCACTCGAAAGGCCAACACTAGGTCACCTTGTAGAAAAGAGAAAAGGCAAACCTTCTTATTGAAGGCCCTGGCTATCTTATTCTGATGTCTTTCTAGATTGTGTAGGGCATGAAGTTTGTTCTTGTCCAGTGCTTCCAATTTAGCTAGACGGATTTCGTCCACCTTATCTGGTGCATATTGGTCATAGAATACAGTGTGTAATGATGGCATCTGGATCTCAATGGGCAGGACGGACTCATCCCCATACACCAGGGAATATGGGGTCACCTTGTTGGAATTGCGAGTCATTGTCCGATAAGCCCATAGGGAGTTTGGGAGCTTTTCCTACCAACTTTTCTTGTTCTAACCACCCTTTTTTGTAGATTTTTAGAGAGGGTTTGGTTGAATTCCTCGATCTATCCATTCACCTGTGCATGATAGTGAGAGGTATGGTTCGAACGGATATTGTAATTGGCGCACAATTTCTTCAGCTCGGCTGCTCGAAAGATGATGCCGTTATCGGTGAGGACAGCGTGAGGGACTCTAAACCGGTTGATGATATTGGAGCTCACGAATTCAACGATGGAGCGGGCCTTGACCTCTTTGATTGGAACTCACTCTGAACACATGGAGAAGAAATCTATAATAGTTAGGATGAACCTAAACTGGCGAGCTGTCGCCGGTGGATATGGTCCCACGACATCGAGTCCCCACACCACAAATGACCTAGAATACTTGGTGGAGTGGAGAGGCTCTGGCGACCGATGTAGGAAGTTAGCGTGAACTTGGAACGCGTTTCATCTCTTGTCAAACTCGATTCAATCATGGATCATTGATGGCCAGAAGTACCCCAACCTCCAAATCTGATGGGACAGCTTGGGCCGAGCCTGGTGGGCACCGTAGGAACCGGCATGAACCTCTTGCATGACCTGAGAAATCTCGACTCCTTGAATGCAACGGAGGAGAACACCATCGAAGCTCCTCTTATAAAGGATCCACTCAATACTGGGACCACTCTGGAGGGTAAATTGAAGTGCGCACCGTCAGATTTTCTCGTTCTTGGCGCAATTGTACTTGAGGAAACCATTTTGGAGATACTCAACAGAAGGTGCTCTCCAGTCGGGAGTGGCCTCAACCATAGTGTCTGACGAACCTAGGACTCCTGAGGTAGAAGGTCCGGTAGTAAGATGACTTACCCACAGGCCGTCATTGTTCTTCTGGGTGACGTGGGCAATGAATCTCAAGTGTGCCACATGTATGATCAAATCATCTTTCTTGGGTTCTGCGAGCGACCTAGCTAAGCCATCCAAAGCGTCTGCTCGACTATTCTATGACCGAGGGATATGGGTAATCTCTGGTCGATAAGAGAACTGGGCCATTAGATGGAGGTTGAACTCTAGCAAAGGCACAAGCTTCGGCTTCCTGACAATGTAGTCTCCATTGACCTGCTTGATGACCAGTTCGGAATCCCCTTCCACATGTAGATGGGGAACATTGATCTCAAGGGCCAGCTCGAGACCAGTGATGAGACCCTAGTACTCTGCCCATTGTTGGTGTAGCCTTCTGACAACAGGAATGAGTATGGCAGAACGTCTTTTTCCAGGGAGATGAAGGCGATACCCAGACCACTTTGTTGATATTAGGATCATTGAGCCTCCTACCAGTGGGGCTCCGGGAGGCATCTTCGAAGTGCATTTTCCAACATGAGATGACTTGGTCGACTGAGAGGATCACCTCATCAATAAAATCCATATCTAGGGATTGATCCACGAAGGTTGGATGAGCAGCTAAGAAGTCTACCAATGCCTGCCCCTTAATGGCCTCCTGAGGCACGAACCTGAGGTCAAACTTCTAGAGGATCACTGCCCACCATTCTAGTCGGCCAGTTAACATAGGGAGGTTCAAGATTTACTTCAGTGGGTCTACCTGAGAGACTAACTGTACCTCATGGTGCTTTAGGTAATGCCGCAACTTCTGTACGGCGAACATGAGCGCAAGACAACTCTTTTCGATAGGGGAGTATCTGATCTCCATATCGAGGAGCATGCGACTGAGATAGTAGAGGACGTTCTCTATAACCTCATTGTTCTTCTGGGCGAGAAGTGTGTCGAGGGACCATTCCAGGGCCGTCATGTAAAGGACCAGCGGCTTTCTGAAGATGGGTGGAATCAAGACCGGAGGATGAAGCAGATACTGCTTGATTTCCTTAAAGGCAGTCTAACACTCTTCATCCCATTCATAGGAAGCGCCTTTCTTAATGATCCGGGAAAAGGGCTTACACTTGCCATCCAGATTCGCAATGAATCGGCGTATGTAGGCTAAGTGGCCTTGGAGACCTTGGAGCACCCAAATATTTCTCGGGGGAGGCATCTGACTAATGGTGTTGATCTTCTCTGGGTTGATCTCAATGCCCCGATATCTAACAAGAAAGCTAAGAAACTTCCTGAAGGTGACCCAGAAGGCGTACTTAAGCGGGTTCATCATCTTGTGGCGGGAACAGAGGAAGTTGAACACTTTCTCAAGGTCCTTGAGATGGTCCTGGTGCTGGAAATATTTGACCACTAGATCATCCATGTAGCATTCCACTAGTGTCCCGAGAATCGGCTTCAATATGCAATGCATGTCCTGCTGATAGGTGGAACCTTCATTTTTCAGGCAGAAGGGCATAACCTAGTAACCAAAAGTACCTTGGAGAGCCTTGAATGTAGTGGACTCTTCGTCCTCAGGGGACATCCATATCTGGTTATACCCAGAATACCCATCCATGATGGAGAGGGAATGGAACACGACCGTGGCATCAATCAACAACTCTGTCACTTGGAGGGGAAAATCATCCTTCGGGCAGTGGAGATTGTGATCGCCGAAGTCGATGAAGACTCTGATCTGCATGTTCTTCATCCTGACTGGCACAATGTTGGCAAGATTCCTTCGGTACTAGACTTCCTTGATGATGTTGGATTTGAAAATCTTGTCAACTTCGGCCTCAACCATGGTACCGTGAGAAGGGTGCATCTTTATAGGAGGCTTCTTAAACCCGCGATGGTTTGTCAGGAGACCAAGGCAGTGGACAGATACCTGGGGATCTAGTCCTGGCATCTCATCGTAACTCCAGGAAAACACATCACGGTGTAGTTTGAGAAAGTCCACATACTATTGCTGCTCCTCACGGGGCATGGATACATTGATCAATGTGAGTCTTAGATCTGCCTCGCTACCAAGGTTCTCCTATACCAGTTCATCAAGCATGGAAGAGACGCCCTCTTCAAAGATGGGGGGAGCATCCTCCAAATCCTCATCTCCACCCATGGAGGGATTTCCCGCAGGGGTAGCTGCTTCTGAGTTATCAAACCCTGATGGGTAGCTAGTGCTGGCCTGGGAAGTAGAGTTCATCATATTAGGAGACCCATGCACCACTGAGACCATAGTGATGAAGGAAATCTATCCTATCCCATTTGGCCTTCGGCCCAAGGGGCCATGTTTGATAACATCAAAGCAGTAGTGACACGTCGGCCTGAGCCGGTTGATTACAGCCCGGCAGAAATGACACGTATGACGTACCGCTATTTTCATAATCATAACATTCCGATACTGCACAAGGGTAGGAGGTTCCGGGATCACCTGATCCTGGTTGGTGTAGGAGTACGATGTGATTTTCTGTCATCGCTAGGACATGGAAACATTCCTTCCTATAGTCCTCGAAACAACAAAATAATGCCCCATGTCGAGGGTCGTGGCCTCCAACCGATGGATCAGGAAGATGTAGGCGTCATCTAGGCATGACCAGGGATCACTTGTGATTGGGGAAGGTTCATCCTCACTTGCTATGATTATCTTATCATTGATCTTGTAATAGTCGGCGTCCAGATAGTGGGCTTCACAAGAGGCGAACGGAGACACATATCCTTGGAGCACGCCTACTCGACCATTGGGGGAGTACTTGAGGCATTGGTGATACGATGAAGGGACTGATGCATGAAGATGGAGCCATGTCCTGCCCATCAATGCATTGTATGCAGTGTCCTGGGAGACAACCATGAACTCGGTGGTTGCAATTAGGCAACCAAACTGGATCTTCAAGCGAATCTTGCCAACCGGGGATTGTTCGGTCATGTCGTATCCCTAGATTCGGAGGTCAGAGGGAGTTAAATCAATCTCAGACAAACCCAGCTTTCGTAGTGTCCATGTAATGATTAGGTTAATCCTAGATCCCATGTCAACAAGATAGTGGTGGACTTCCATGCCATCAAACTGGCCAGTGACGTATGGTGGGTGAATATTACCATGTATGGGAGGGTCTTCGTCTTCACCGGAGAATGGGATAACCGCCTGGCATTCGGCGTTCTCAATTTCCTTGGCACGGGAGGCTTCTGTAGCTGCTACTTCCGTCTCAAACTGGAGGGGGCTCCTTAGGGCCTCGGTAAGTACGTCACACATTTCAGACGATAGGCAAAGAGCCTAAAGGATATAAATACTTGACGTAATGCCGTCATGATGCTTCAAGACATCATACTTTTGTTCCAAACACGATCCTCTTCTTACAGGAGGTCGTTCTCCAGTTGGGGGCATAGAGGGCCCTTCTGGCTGGACCGGTGGCTGGCTGGTACTTGGTACATATCGCTGCCTGCTAGTTGATGCCTGCAGAGTAGATGCCGGATGAGGACTAGACAACTGAGATTGGCCTATAGCCGGGAAAGACAGACCGCGGTATAGACGACACATCTCTACCTGATCCAGTAGCACAAATGGCGGTGGAGGTAGATTTGAGGGCACCAGATGAGGTTGCGCATGCTGAGCTCTGCGCTGGGCCTGCTATATGGTTTCAATAGCGTGCACGACCTGAATGAAAGCACCCACTGACGTGCCTCGACGACCCATGTGGTTTTGGTTCCACTTACGTTGACGTCATCTGGGGACGTTGGGGAGGCTAGCCTGGTGTTCCCCCTCATCGGGAGTCATATAGGGATTTACCAGCTCCACGGTATTAAGTGAAGTTTACCCCTATCTGTCGCTCGAAGAATCATCCACAAATGGGAAGATTTTTGGAGAAATTCCCATCTCAGGGGGCATGAAATCACAAAGAGTACGGGATGGCTACGGCAGTGGTGGAGCGCGTTGCTACTTCTTGCGTCGTTGCTGATTTCCCTTTTGGGAAGAGGTCGGCTGTGATGATGATGCAGTGGTACTGGTCGCATCTTCTAAAGCCTCCATCTGATTCAGGCATGCCCGAATGATGCCATGGGGGCGGGCGACAGTTTTACGGGCCATCCAGTCGTCGTACTTCTGGGACCCACGGCTGGGATCCTGCTGCCACTCGCCTTCGTTGTCACTACCGATTTTTGACCCTAAGAAGACACCAGCCACTTGTTTCAGGGCCGGTCCCAACCTGACTATGTTGTTGTCGACCTAGTCATGAAGCCAGTCATTAAACACATAGAACTTCTTGATAGTGTGCCCCAGAATCTGATGACATGGGCATTAGTCTGGGCGATCGGTGAGATTCTCTTCTGCCTGCCTTCTGTACTCGGCTAAGTGCACAATCCCTTGCTCTAAAGCACTTCGGAAGTAGCTAGGGACCTTATTATCATTGAACGAGTAAGTCTGGTTCCTTCATTCTAGATAGGGGGACCTTGGTGCCTGGCCCTAACGAGGGGCCGGAGGGGCCTACTGAGGAGGCCGAGCCCGATTGTCCTGCCTAGGTGGTGGTGGCACATTGCGCGGGGGTACCTATCGGTTCTGAGGCAGTCGCTGCAGGGTAGGAGCCTGCGCTTGAGGTGGAGGGCCTCTGTGGGGTTGTGGGGCCGATGCCACTAGAAATAATTCTATCTTCCTGGGGGCTTCTATTTGGGCCACCACGGTAGGTTTGGCTCTGGTATCCCTCATGGCTAGGATCACGGGGGGCAGCAGACGTGCCTGACTAGCCTGTTGCAGAGCTTCATCAAGGGGCTGAGCGTTATCTGAAAAATCCCAGAACCCTCCGGGGTTGTTCTGGGTGATCAGGGAAGGAACCAGTTCTATTTTAACAGTCCCTACACACATCGTCAGTAATTTCTCCAGATTCTGTGGCATGTCGAGGGAGTATGTAAGCCCCTTCCACCGGGCGATGAAGTTCGTGACTCGCTCATCAGGCCTTTGTTTTCACTTGAAGAGGTCTGTGATGCTGGTATTTCACTTGGTGGAGCTAAAATGGTCTAATAACTTTCGGTGGAGATCTTCCCATCTGGTCACCAATCCGATAGGGAGCTGGTTGTACCAGACAAATGCAGGGGCCTCCAATGTCTACACAAAACATCGGAGATTGGCGGCTTCCTGTTGTGTCGGGTTCCCCAACATGGGGCCACAACTAGAGGAAAAATGAGCAAGTGCTGTGGTGCGTCCCCAGTCCCGTTAAAGGGTGAGAAAGTGGGATTCCAAAAACCCGGGGGTACGGGCATATCATCCACCCACGCGGGATATTTCTTTCCATCTGGTGGGACTGGAACCTGCTGCATTTCTAACTCCTTGAGGCGGGCGATGAGTGCCTCCATAGGATCATTCGGGTGAGGGTCCATGTCTTGAAGTGGATTCCTAAATATGAGTGTCTTTTCATGCTCTTCGACACGGTAAACGTCTTTAATGGCTCGTGGAGCCACTGGCGGAACAGCCCTCGTGGCGGCTGGGGGAGCCCGGTTTGGATTCTTCAGAATGCCTATCCATTCAGGAAGGTTTGGAAAGACGTATTGCACCCTCTTTCCATGAGTTTTGGCCTCTGCCCTGTCTACAGGAGTAGCATGATCAGGGTCTCATGGAGGCATCTCACCGAGGGGGTTGTTCCTACCTCTACTGCCCCGGCTTAGGATCACCATAGTCGGGTCACCTCTTGATAGCACGTTCGGCTAAGAGTTCGTCAACCAGCCTCTTCTGCTCATCAAGCTACTGGCGCAACGCGGCCTTCTCGGGGTCTTCTTCCATCTTCTATACATGGGAGGATGGGTAAGATTTCATGACGGTTCTGACATGCTCTTTACCCTTACCGGCATTTCGGCTGAGTACCAGCGACTCAGTGGGAGGAAGGAGGCCTAGAAGGTTCCTATGCTGACGAGTAATCCTCCCCGATGGGTCCAAAAATGGTGGTGCATCCTCCGGAGGTAATTATCCATCAAGAAACTCGAACTCAACCTCTTTGTCCACAATGTCAGCCATGTGGACCACAACCCTTCGTGGGGCATGTCCTTAATATCACATAACTAATCGGGCTGCCATCGGATCGGACTGAAGAGGAGGACGACATACTATCCCCAGCCATTGACTTGCACATGGGGGGTATCTTCCCTAATAATTTTGTAGAGTACCTTGAATCTCCGAACACATTTTTGTTGGAGGGACCTCTGGCGACCTGGTGACTCAGGGCACTGGGCCACAGGGAGTGCAGCCAAATCGACCAGACGACATTGATCACTGATTTCCTCGATGTGCACTTGGTTCCTAAGGTACAGTACTCACTGATAGCGAAGACGAAAGTGTGTATCTTGTAGGGTTTGATGGAAGCACTCGACTTCCTCCGGGGTGAGCGATTCCGGCGAACAGAAGATCAGTGTTGCTACCAGCCAGAACTTCTTCAGGAAGTGGTGCACTTCGAGAATGTTCTAGAAACTACTGGGCTCAGATTCAGGGTCTGGCCTTGTATTTCCCCACTCTTCAACCGATGGTGGCTGAGGGAACAATAGCAGTACTGAGGTGGACCACTGGGACAGTAAACTGGGTGGCAGAAAATACAACGAACGAGCTGACTGGCCGCCAAATTCTGGGCCATCCTCTGATGAGTGAGGTGACCTGACCACATTGTCATGATACAATGGGATAGTAGCCACAGCCTCTGGAACATGAATTGCGGTTACCGGAAATGGGTCACCTTGTCGCTAAACCGCCATCATTCCCCAAAATAGCTCTATGTGATCTCTTGTCGAGGTAGAGGGCGCTTCTTGTGATTACGGTGGTGAATGTACGGTCAGAACCTGCAGGATTCCCACAATTTCCTCCTCCTGGATGTATCTGCGAAGAGAAGTAGGAATCTGGTGGACGTCGCATTCCGGAAGGATGAGGCTGACATACCTTGTTCCAGCCCCAGTCCTTAATGCGGGGGAACATGAGGAGGGTTACGTTGCCGAGTCACATTCTGATTCAGAATCTGAGAAGCGGGCTAGTTTGATCTCTGTCCGGGCATTCCCAGGATTCTTCTTGTGGCAGTGACGACCCACACTCCTGCCCCTAGATGACACTTTGGGACAAGGAAGATTCCTGACATGTAGTCCCGGGGCCGTGTTAACGCCATGGCAGAGTGTACTTCCACTTGAGATAGCCGGGTTGCGAGGGGTACTAGGTCAAATGTCAAAGGGGACATGGGGAGGACCTCCATGGACAGCACCTGAGCGGGCGAAAACTCTGTTGGAATCGGCGGGAGCATGGGGAGGACCTCCATGCTTGGTGCGGGTGGAGTGAGGGTGACTTTCACCCCTCTGGTTGCCAGGGTGAGGAGGACCTTCACCAGTTGTGGAAAAAATGTATGGAGGATCCCCACGTTGGAGAGGGACCGGATGGGAAATACCTTCACATCAACGGTCGGGGGTAGGAGGAGGAATTCCATACCCAGTGTGATGGGTACGGGAGAGACTTCCACGCTGAGTGTCACTACCACGAGGCATGACTTCATTTGGGTTGGGGGTAGCATGGGTCAAACATCTATGAAGAACATCGGAGTGGGGAAGGCCCATGCTCTATGGTGTGGTGGTACGGGGAGGACCTCGGTACGGAGTGACACCACCGTGGGTTGGTTCACGGTGATCACCACTCAGGCCTGCGACCCGGAGAGTTGACCCATCATACCCGTGGGGCGGTCGGGGCCTCGCCCCTGCTCGGGCGTAGGGGCATTCCTGCTCAGTGCATGCAGGGGATTCTTGATATATGTCGACAGTGGCTCGGGCCACAGTAGCTGTCGACGTCAACGCCCCTTGACGAGTTCCCTCAGCTCGGGCCCAACACTGGAGTCGGGTCAGGCGAGGTGGTGGAGGTGGTGCAGGGGCATAGCCTACCTATTCCTCTGGCAAGGAAGGATGGTGGTGTTGACACAGCCGAGTAGGGGACCTTTCCTGGAGTCCTTGGATTGGGACTATGACCGGGCTGAGCCGGACATCCCCCACCTCATCAGCGTAAGGTGAGGAGTCGTTGAGGCATTCCAGGGACATGCTCCCAAAACGATTGAACGTTGGGGTGGGGAGCAGGGGCTCCCTACGTGGCCCTCGAGTGTGGTGTTGACGGCGGGTCCTGGATGTCTCCAGGTCTAGGCGGGCCATATCCTGAGTTGGGATTATTCCCTCCTCCTCGTAATGACGTACGTGGTTGTTAATCACCCTTCATTGGATGACTTCTAATGGGGAGAGGGGGCGTGGGCGCCCCATGCTCGTGGATGCAGACGCCATTATAGCGGCAGTGGAGCCACGTGGAGCGGCTGTGCTGGTATTGCCCCTGCCCCTGTGTAGGCAGGTGGGCGGAGATCATGTCCTTGTAGCAGCAACCTGATTCCTGATAGGTAAGGATATTAACACATTAGTACTGCGAGGAAAAGTGATCGAAAACCAGTGCCCCAGTGTCATTCCATCTTTCGTGGTCGGCGAGAGGGTTCCACACAGACAACATTGTAGAATAGAATTCCCCACGTTCTACTGCCGCAATTTCTGGTGAGTTTCACGCCAGGCCCGCTATTTTCTTGGCGGGACCCGGCGCCGGATATCTAGATCTGGTGACACGTCAATCTACTGATGTTACGAATGCTACAAATCTCGACATTTTGGAGAATACCTTCACATCGGGGTCACCATTTATTTTTATGACGCTTTAGCTGGGGCGTGCGCATCCGTATGCATGGACGCGATAGGGACGACTTTTGTGTTACCCCGCATTCCATCTTTACGAAGGTGGGCGGCATCCAATCCTTATTCAAGGACGTCTGCTCCTTGATCGAAACCGAGATGATGGGATTCGGTTCTTCGTTCCGTGGATTCCTCGCCGGAACTCATCACCTAGTTCGGGTCTCCCTCATATATTTAATACATTTTTTGTGAAACTCTTCACAGTGCCATGTTTCTATGGACTCCGGTTAATTACACTAATTCTGTCAGGACATTCCAAAGGGTCTGGTCCGGGCAACAACCATCAGTCGGGGGGAGGAGTCATGTCGAGGAATCAGTAACGTGTCTGAATGCAGGGGAATTGGCATGTCTGTCTTTTATCCCTTATTAGAGGGCGTCTCGAGGGCACGAAAACCCGAGGAATCCCACATTGGGCATGGGGAATCGTATGCCATAGGCATGTATATGAGGTTTTCCTTAGCTTACTATGTTTAACAAAAGTTATGTTGCATGTTTAACGTCCATCGGAGATGGATTGGCATGATCAAAACACTAGCTGGAGTGGATCAGATTGAGGAATCCCCATTGAGGGAATGCCGATATTGGGGACAGCCAGTGGGCAGCTTCCCGAATGCTGTGGAGGGGAATTTGGTGGCATGTTCTCACCGGGATGTGGCGGCCCGGTTAAGAATAAGGGTGGATGATGGAGAATTGCATGGAGTGGAGGTGGAATGAAATGTGGCGTCATAGAGATGGTGGTGGTGATGGGCTTGAGTCTCGAAGAGACTTTCTACATATCCCTGTGGTAGGGAATCAAAGTCTATGTAGTTCAGAGTGAATGGGTGGGTGTCGTAGAAATGACGTGAAGAAGGACCTTGGTCTAGATGGATGGTGGGCTTGAACCTCAAGAAGGCTTCCTATGTATTATGCCTTGACATAGACCAAAGTCCTTGTAGTTCATATGGTGTGCCGGTGAACCGACGCGAGTGAGGACCTTGGTCTAGATGGTGTGGGGATTACACACTAGGCTGCCCAGGTGTTGGTGAACCGACGTGAAGGGGGTCGGAGTGACCAACGGGTGGTGGGATTGAACCTCGTAAGGCTTACTACGTACCATGCCTTGGTAGGGATCATAGTCCACGTAGTTCAGGTGAAAATTGGGGGGGGGGGGGGGTTGGCACACCAACAAGGAGATGGTCTAGGACAATGACTGTTGGGATTGAACCTTAGGGAGGCTTCTTAAATACCATGCCTTGACATGGATCAAAGTCCTCATAGTTTGAGTGGCAATGGTAGCTGTCGGCGAACCGACGTGAAGAAAGGACCTTGGTCCGATGGGTGGTGGGATTGAACCTCAGGGAGGCTTCCTACATACAATGCTTTGACATGGATCAAAGTCCTCGTAGTTCAGGAAGGGTTTTGTCAGCGAACCGACATGAAGGTGAACTCGTGGGTCCACTGGTGGTGGGCTTGAACCTCGTGAGGATTCCTACGTACCATGCCTTGAAATGGATCAAAGTAATTGTAGTTCAAGATGGTCACAATGGCTTACCGCTGGACCAGAATGAATTTTAACGTCATGTGGGACAAGGGTGAACCCTGACGTAAATAAATGATGGGCGGTGGGCTTGAACCTCATGAGGTTTCCTATGTACCATGCCTCGACAGGGATCAAAGACCTTGTAGTTAATATGGATGTACATTTTAATGTAATGCGGGATATGGGTATGCAGTTTAACATCATGCTGGAAAACGGCATAGAGTTTAACATCATGCTGGACGAGGGCATTGCCATGGTCGATGCTTATTCTAAGCCCATGTGAGTCATGCTCAGTGTGAGAAACAAGAGGCAGCAGAGACCTAACGATCATGTCATGAAGGGTGTATCCGTGAGAAGCGAAGAGGGGATTACGTGTTAGCCGACCCATGGTGCTAGGACATACTCTAGTATGGAGGCCCAAAGTTTGTAAAAGTGCAACGGGAGAAGGATTTTGGACGAAATATGGAAGATTCCTCATCCCTATCGCGCCCTCCACTGGCCATGGCAGTGGGGAAGTATGGAGGTGCATGGGTGCTACCTTCCGCAAGAGGTGCTAGGGGGATTACACCAAGGTGGTTTCCCTTCTCCCGTGGATATACGCCACTCCAATAAGGAGGATATCATCCCAGGTGTGGGTGATTCCATTCCCGTGGAGACGAGCGGTGTAAAGAATGTCCGATATAGGGGGACCCTGCGTGCCTGGCACGCGGTCAGGTCACAGTTTAACGTCATGTGATAAGGATGAGGTGCTTCGTAGTTTAACGTCCTATAGCTCGGATGAGGTGGGTTTACATTCCACCCCTACGAAATAAATGACGGGTACCCTATGCCCCTTGGGGGAGGTAAGGTACGGGAAATGTCATGGTAAAGGGGGGTTGCAGAGTGAACCATCGACGGGTCCACGTTTGTGTGGCTATGAGAAGAAGAAATAGCCATTAGCATGCCTATGTGAAGAAGCATTAGGTGAAGCAACGCTACGGGTGGTGTCATCCATGGGACTTTGAAATCACATCATGCAAACCTGGAGGGTTGCACAGGAAGAGTAATTTCCAAGAAAAGGGGTCCACAGGCAGGGACCTTGTGGAGCAGGGTTGCTTTGCATAGTGGGGAGCACTTGCAAAGGGGTGTTCTTCGTGAAGTGGAGTTCCTTGGCCTTATCATGGGACAGATGTGCGAGTGGGAGGTGCTTCGCGAAGTGGAAGGGTGTTCACAGAGCATTCCCTCACAAAGAAGAGGTGCCCTGCGAAGCATGGTGCTGTGATGTAGTGTGCTTCGCGAAGTATAGTGACCCCGCCTTAGCATGTGGATCACTTGTACAGGATGGGTGGTTCGCGAAGAATAAATGATCCACGGCTACCAGTGTTCCCATTGGAATCCCCATTCTATCACGTAGGCCCTTAGGCTTCGCTAAGGGCATCCCTCTCGGAAGATGGGGTCAAAACGAGACAAGGCTAAGGCCTCTCGCGAAGAAAAAAATATCTCGCTGAGCTCATGATTCCCAGAGCGATGAAGGCTTCGCGATTTTGGAGTTGAGAAGCCGAAAGGTCGGATTGTTTGTACTTAGAGCTTAGGGGGAGATCAATATTTACAGGTAAGGGGCACCGCGTAGCAGAACTCACGCGGTGAGAAGGGGTCCTCGGTGGCTTCATGGCGGGTCATGAACGTCAACCAGATTCGCAGAGGGGTACCGCCTCCTCCGCTTCGCAGTGGGTCACAAACGTCAGGCAGTTCGCAGAGCATTACTACCTCCGGTGCTTCTCGATAGGTCACGAAATTCTGGCCCTTCGTAGAGCGTTACTGCCTTTGGTGCTTCGCGGTGGCCGCGAATCTAGGGGGACTTCGTGTTGGGGCTTCGCGAGGACGGGCGCAGAGCCTCTTTTCCTTTTCTCCTTTCTTCCAAAATTGATGGCCCCATCAACTGGCCATTAAATATAATTTTTCCACTTCTATTATTTGAATTTCAAAAAAAGAACATATACATTTGTGATCAGTAATTTATTTAGAGTCTAATTGAACCAACATGTTTTATGGTGAATAGTATAATACCCTTATGAATAGTAATATTAATAGTAATACAACCCTTATGAATTGTAAATAATAATATTATTATTTTCATATGGATATAAGATAAGGAGATATTGATTAATTTTTCAAGGGGATATAATGTCAGTTATAGTTTTAAAATTGTTTTTATTTCAAATAAATTTTGATTTTATTTAAAATTTAAAGTAATCATTTTTAGAAATTTATTTTTAAAAAATAGTGTTCTTTTTTTTAATTCTAAATATCATAAAATTTTTATGGTAAATTTTTTCAATTTTTTTGAAATACTTGAACTTTTTGTGAATATAAAAATACATTAATTAGAAATATATGCTAAATAAATGAATTTCTGAATCATTCTTGAGTGATGGAGGATTTAAATGGCCATTTTTTCAAACTAACATGCATTTATTTATTTTTTGGGTCACATGAATCAATAATATTCATATTCATTATCAAAAATAATAATTTATTGATTAAAATAATATGAAACACCTCCTCTCCTCCTCTATAAATACCACCTTACCCCCCCCCCTTCCTCTCACATCACTGAAGCCTTGTGGATTTACTATGTTCTACAAAATACTCTTTTTAAGACCCTCCCCCACATCCAAGTACTATTGGTATCAAAAAAATCTCTAAACCAAATACGAAAAAACCATGGAAATCATATAATTTCATTTTCATATGACAAGAAAATCAGTTACAAACTAGCCTTGTAAATCATGTAAAGAACGCACCTGAAACCATGGAAGAAACAAAATACTAATAATTAAAGGGAGAAATGATGTTATGAAATGATCATATGAGGTTTTATGAACACAAATATGTTTTTTGAGATATTAATAACAATATTTTAACCATTACAAAAAAGTTTTAACCATGTTTATAGTAAGGCGGCCCCAATTCAAGGGAAATCTTAACCCAATTTCCATTCTTTAGGTTAAACTTCTACTTCATTAATTATGTGCAATTCAAAATAATTGTGTGATTATTTTTGTTTATATTATATTTAATTATTTGTATTTATAGTGTATATACATATTCCTTCCACGTTATTAATTTTCACCTCAATTATATCATATTTTTAAGGTTTTTTTAATCCTCTTTAAAATTATATTATACAAAATTCAAAAGAAATGTTTTTATAAAATTATTCATGTTGTATGAAGATGTTTAGGTTCATGGGAATTTTTTATGATTAATTTTGGGACCTATATCTCCATTCAATGCATTGGGTATGTATATGTAGGAGGTTAGTCATATGGTTACTCCAAGTGTAACTACAATGGTTACACAATAAGGTAGCCATGAGTGATACATTATAAGATAGTCGTGAGGGTTAAAAATCCTAAGTTAGCCTAGAGGTTTACAATATTATTCAATTAATTCCCCAAGATAAATTTATGGTTCAATTTATGTTCTTTATGTTTTGTGGAAATCTTGTGGATGTCTGATGTTTCACAAGTATATCCAGGTGAAAAGTATGTATTTTTGAAAATTATTTCATTCGTTTACAAGTATTCAATGACTAATTTTTTCTTTATTTATTTTTATATCACTTACATATCTTTTTGTTCTCCTCTCACATTTTTAAATTACATTAATAGGTTATATGGATGTTTATGGCAAAGAAGGAAGCCAATTTAAATGTTATGATGATTTCTCAAAGAAAACATGTGTTATTTGAGATGTTTTATATTGTGGAAGAAATGGATACTATTTTTTTGTATTTTCTCTGTATAAACATTGAATTTTATGTATTTATTATATAACATTTCTATAAAACTCTAAACATGAAAATAAACTCAATGTGAAAGGAAGCGAGTTCTCGACGAAAATCCAAAATTATGTAATGTAATAAGGTCGGGCCCTTATAGTTGGTATCATAGGATGGTTTATATAACTTTAGGGGTAAGGATGATGTCAAAAGAATAACATAAATGTTTTTTACTCTATTTTTAATTTGAAATTTAATTGAATTTAATGATTAACATGTTTCTTCGACTAAGATATTTTTGTTAAGAATGGTCTTCTATAGAAGTAATTGGGAAGATAAAGAAGAAAGGCACCGAAAGAATGATATCCTTATGAATATACAGCCCCGAATGGTAGAGATTAGAACCGAGTTGTTTGTGATAGTTATGGATCAACTGTCATAGGAAATAAATGGTGGCTGAATCCAATAAAGATAACAACTATAGCTAGCACAATAGAATATGAAGATAGTGGAACATTTTATGAGGCAACACCTTCATGAATTCAGGGGATATTCTGACCCAAAACTGGCAGAAGGATGGATTAAATCCTTTGAAAGTATATTATATGTTATGGGATCTGTAACGCCCTGACCCTAGTTTCCCAGAGTTGGTGCATTATTTTAATACATTGGAATGATTACAATGAATCATGTCCAAAAGGACCGTTCGGTTTAGTATTCCTGGAAATAAGATACATACATGAGTTCAACATTACAACTTGGAAAGAAATACAACACTAATATATTCCATTAGAAACATCAAAGACTCCTAGATATTCCTACAAGTAAATCATAACTAAATTCTTCATATCCTGGGAAGATGAAACATAAGTAGGGGGTGAGCTCAAATGCTCAGTAAGGGTAAGAAATACAGCGGAAGATAACATAAATATTAGGCATGGTGAATAATTGAAAACACATTCCTTTACAAATAATTAACATGAATATATTATTGTAGGAGTATGAGATGAGTAAATAATTCCATAATAAAACATAATCATGGGAATTATACTAGTCGAATAACCACATGAACCATCAATATTATTTTCATAATGAGGGAATATATAATGATGGACATTCTGAAACATTTTTTCAAGGCCTCGACCAAGACGTCTAAAAATGATTTTGGCCTCAGCCAAAACCATATATAAAAATTGGGAAAGGCTTCAGCCAATTCCACATCTAATTATCTCGTGAGACCTACCGATGCATCAAGGATCTATAGCGGTCTCCACTCATCACTTACTAAGTCGAATAAATTCCTCATATGAAAAGTTTGAAACATATAACAATCTTTCATATAAAAACTAGCATATGAAATGTCAATACTTTAACCATTAATAATGAATGGTATAAAAATTACACATCCATAGTCAAAAATATCACAAAAACTTCAATACAGTATATAATATTTGTATCATATTAAATCAACCTCGATCAAGAATGATATCCTGTAAAGGAGGTTGACATTGTTGAAAATGATCAGTAAAAATCATTGAGAAAAATATCTCTTTTTCATGAAATCATTTAAAAGTCATATAATTTATAAAGGAAATCATTTATAATATGGTTTTGAATAAATGTTTCCCATACCACATTGAATCTTTTTAAAGGGATTAACATTTTAAAACATTCATGTCTATATAAATAAGATCTTAAAAAAAAGTTAAAATCATTGACATTAATGAGAAAGGTTTAGAAAAATAAATATGTAAAACATTTAAAATTATTTTTTAGTAAAAGGGTCCATTAAAAATAATCCCTTTGAAAATTCTTTTATGAAAAATGGACATGGATAATAAATATGTCCTAGAAAAAACATAAACATAAACAATCTTGAATAATAATGAGATTGAGAAATTAACCCTTACATTATACATTCCTTTAGTCGAGGGTATGTTTAACCACATATATAATTAATGTTGTATGTTATTAAATTATACCTGAACCATATTAATATTTATGATATCATACATGATTAATTTATGACTTTATACAATCCATTTAATAATAATTTCCATGTTAAATTAACATTTCAGGTAATAATCTCTTTATTTATCGAACGTGTTTAAACTTGTTACTCTTGATTGTATCACATAGATCATGATATAAATACTTCCAAAATATAACACATGATTTATATATCATATATATTTAGAATATAAATATGTTTAATAGACAGATATATGAAATAGAAAACACCGTTTATGGAGATGGTAGGCCGTACGCACGTGTAAACGATGTTTTCGTTTTCATATCATATTGAACGGAAGTAAGTGAATAAGATATATTTAAATACACACACACACACACACACACATATATATATATATATTTATTATAATTTTTATGTCATATATTTCACACTTTTTAATAATATATATTTTTATAATCATCGTTGAATGGTGAATGTGGAAATGAATCACATCGCGTCTTGGAGACTGTAATTCGTACGTACGCATGAGCGACAATATCATAATATTGATGGTGAAATCATATGTAATTGGATGTGATATCATATATAAATAATCATTAACATGTTTTATTTATTATTTACAGTAGTTATACTCCTTATTATTCCCATCCAAATAAGGTATTTGAATAACAAACTACACCACGATGTGGAGACGGCAAGCCGTACGTACGCACTTATGGTAACTTTTTCATTTATAGGATGGATAGAATAATGAATATGGTTTTAAAATTTCTATAATAACATCACATTATAAAAAATATACTAGAGATATTTTTTTAGAATGGAAACAACAATGAAAGAGGAAGTGGAAGAACAAAAGAACTTAAAAGAGGTGATGAAATATTTACCTCTTCATCGGGTTCTTCCTTTTGATTTAATCAAAAGGGCTCCTTAAGTTGTCTTTATGAACAATGTAAGGCCACTAGGATGATGGGAGGAAATCTGTAAGGATATTTGGGTATTGATTGGCTGATCCAAATGGCATTGGAGGTGTGAAATTAAGAGAAGGGGGAGTATCCTTTTATAAGAGGGGTGAGGGTCACTTCAGAAAAAAATTTAAATATTATTTTATAAGAAAATCATTTTTGATTTCTAATTGCTGAAAAATTATTAATTTATAGGTTATGGTGGGAAGGGTCGAAAAAAACTCAACCAAAAGGTTTTAGACAAGTTTAGGTCACCATATTTACCTTATCTTTTAGATTTAACAATTAGTTAAATAGTTTTACTTTTAACATGTCTTCCTGTATTCTTACACTATATGATTAATAAACATACTCTAAACGTCCAATAGAAGCTGAAATGGTTAATTAATGACATATATAAAATTATTTAATCCCTTTGTCCGAACCTTATATATTTAAGAATATTATCTAATTTAATAATATAATATTTGGTTTAAAAACTCGTTTATGTCAATTTTGGCACTATTTAGTGTTCGGTTTTTGTAAAAGTAATCAAAACTTGATTACTTCAAAAAAGATACATTTAATAAACCATAACATGTCATATTCACCTAGAAAATTCTTTTATGTCATAAAAACTTTAAAATTATATTTATTTCAATATTTATAATACAATTTATTTGATTCTTTCATTAATAAGGTAGTTATTGTATCATCATTGTGTCATAAATATATTTAATTATCTAAAGTCTAAAAATTATAAATAAAATAAGATTATTTAGAAAATATTTTTATCTTTATAATGAATATTTATAGTGGAATTTATCTTATGTATAACCCTATATTAATGATGATTTAATTAATAAACATTGAATTTAAAACTTTTAACTCTTCTTTGAATAAAAAAATAATGAATATCCAAATCTATTCCAAGTGAACCTAAAGGATCATATTTAATTCCTATGGTTTTTTTGGATGAACTAAACTTATCTGATAGAATTGTGACATGTGTTTGGATAATTATGATGTCATTTTTACCCTTAATAATTTACTTTTAACTGTGGTAAATAAAACTAAAAAATTACTATTCACAAAAAAATTATTTTATTCTTATTGAACCACATTTTACTTACTAATATTAACTGTGTCCATCAGATTTTTTAAATTCAACACGCATAAGTGGTAAAATTTTGTTTTATGCAGAATTTAAAATGCTCCTAGAAGGTGGGAAAAAGGTGGTAAAAAGTTCAATACAAATTTATATATCTAAACTTATTATAAAATGACTCCAATGAATTACATTTAATATATATAGGTATTATATATCTATTTTGACATAAAATAAATTTAAATAAAATAAATAATTACTTAAATAAAAAGGTGGTTTTAAATAATAACGTAGTGTTTTTCACTATTCATCAAAAATTGAATGTTTTTAGAAAAATACCAAAAATTTACCCTAAGATAATTTTAATATTCATAATTAAAAAATAAATTCTATTTTACCAAATTCATAAAAAAATTTGAATTTATTAATTTAAAATTTATTCCCGTTTTCAAAACCAAAAACAGTTTTTAAAAAGTAAAAACTATCAAAATATTGACATGTGTTTATGTCAAATTTAAATGTAAAATTACTTATAATGACCTAAATTATATTAAATTATAAAAATAAAATCTAATTATAATTCCAACCCATTAAAATTCATAATTCATCACTATAAATTATTTCGATTCAAAAAGTTGTTTTTAATTAAAACATAGTATTTTTTTACTATTCATCAACATATGAATGTTATCAGAAAAGTACCAAAAATTTATCCTAACTAAATTTTTATGTCCTTATTATAAAGAAGAATTTAATTTCATTAAATTAAATATATAAAATTCTCAAATATTGGCTTTAAAAAGGGTTCACCATTAAAAGGGGGTAAAATTGCATTTTTTTGAAAAACACTTACTTTATCCGAAAAAAATGAATTTTTTCTTATCTTATACCTAAGAAAAAAAATATGGATCTTAAAATTATATATACTATATAAGATTTAAAAATTCATTTAATACTATTCATAACTGCCTTTTGAACGGTTAGATTAGTAAGTTGTGGTTCTCCCAAACTCAGTGTTGCATGTAGCGCATGCTATGGAATTATTTTAATTAAATAATGTACTATGAAATCTTTGGGTGTTTCATTATCCCCTCCTTCAATAAATTTATTCCTCATAATTTGAAATTTTTCTTCGAAAATAAATGGTTTAAAATATAAAAATACCTTTTTAGAAAACCCACATCAGAAATAAGATTAATAAAATTTAGTCTTAATAAGAGGGAAATGGATTGAAAAAGCCCACACAAATTATGATCTCTATTAGGAAAACATTGGTGGAAATTAGAGACAAAAAATTGGAGAAACAACATAAATATTTATAGGGAGTGATTGTGGTAATTAATCACAAAAAAGTGTTAAATTGAGAGTCTTAAATCCATCAATCTTTGTTGATTTAAAATATCATCGGTTCTACATAACATAAGGTATTAGGATAACACATTTTTTTTAATATCC
This sequence comes from Viscum album, assembly GCA_963277665.1. Classification (NCBI taxonomy): domain Eukaryota; kingdom Viridiplantae; phylum Streptophyta; class Magnoliopsida; order Santalales; family Viscaceae; genus Viscum; species Viscum album. The sequence goes on from OY728127.1 coordinate 282,348,584, forward strand.
CTTCCTTAAATTTTAAGAATTCATTTCTTCAGAGAATAAGAGGAAAAAAATATACCTCACAAGTAGAGTTTTATCCTTCAACTAATTCCTACCACAAATTCATCTTTCACTGCAAAAGATAATAGAATTAAAAAAATATTCTATTTATCCTAATCATATAGGGTTGCAAAAATAATTAATTTATAATTCATTTTTTAGACTATTTAAAAAAAATTACACTATAAAAACCAGGAAATCTCATATGCGAGTGGTAGGTGATCCGCCCTTGTCGCCTTTCGGTTGCAGGTTCAAGTCTCACGACCTTGCCGAACACGATGGGTTGTCACCCGACCTCTGGGTTATCATTTTTTATAACAATCCAAATATAATATTAGGAAGTGTTTTAACCATAAAAAATAGTATTCATTGCTTAACTTGATAAATTCCTTCATTTAGACTTATCCAAAATACTTATGTCCAAAGTCACAGTCCAAAATTTAAAAGGAAGGTAAACACAATGATGATCCCCTTTTCCATGTACTAACATGTGAATACCTTCATCATGTATTCTTTTAAAACACGGTAACACCCTGATTTACTATAAATCCTTATTTATTACATCCATTCTCCATTATTCCTCATCGAATTCTGTATATTCTCTTTATATCCAAAAATGATTTAAACTCCAACAATGATGGAATAAAAAAACCATTAATCAGTTCCAAGGTAGTCAAGAATATCCAATATAATTTATCCAAATCAACAATCTCTTATTCCAAAATCACTACTTCAGTATCTGGACCATATTAAGGTTTATCTTTCCTTCAACCTTGTATTTTCCAAAAATTTTAACTTGTTGTTGAGTCACTTTTTGTAGTACCATATAATCTCAAATCCTCAATCAAATAGTACTACAGTACAATCCTTATTTATTTCCATAATTAATATAACCAATACATCTTTGATAAAACACTCAAATTAAATAATTCTTCAATAATAACGTAATAACACAAGTCATTCCTCTTCATCTATGGTAGTATCATAACTTGATTATTATCCAATAGAATCATTTGGTGCATACTCTGATGATTTGGACATTCATTCGCATAATGTCCCAACTCTTTTCAAATGAATCATTGTACCTTTGAAACCTTTTTCTTACCCTTGTAATCACGTACATGGTGTCCTTTCTTCTCCACCCTTATAACAACCTCTCATTCCATTCAATCATTTACCAAGGTGATTATTTCCAAAACTATAACATATCGGAATATCCTACATTCTCCTCTTCCCTTTATTCATCTTTCTCTATTCGTTCCTTTTCTTATCTGGGTTCCCTTCAAATCCATAGGACTCAAATAATTCATTACTTATATTTTTAAGACATGATGCTATTTATTCACATGATGATAATAAATGGGAGACTATTTCATTTATAAATTTTGGCTTAATACAATGAAATATATGATCCTTCATACTCTTTGGATCATGCATATTGTTGGAGTTCTCATTCTATCAACTGGGAGCAATTTCTAAACAATGGAATACACTAGGTTTGTTTTATGAATCGCATTGCATAATTCCACACTATTGAAATACCTAAAGTAAATTGAAATGATTATCCATATAATCAATAATCATAAAATGTTTTCTTTGAGGTTTTATTTACTTATAAATCCTTCATAATGTCTTGTGATGAAAATGTGAATTATCCTAAGCATATCTCCTGGGAGTCTCGTAACCGAGTGTGTATCAAGGCCGATTTTTGTGCACCAGTTCATGTTTGAGTCTATCTCAAAGCGATGTTTTCAGATATTACCCCTAGGTACATATGTTCTAGAGCCTCCTCTACCTACTCGTATCCAGATAAGGATGTATTGCTTGGAAAACTCACAAAATCTCTACAGTACCAAAATTATAGGATGTTATTCTATACTAATACTCGAAGTCTATATTAGGGTAGTGTTCTCTAATCAATGTTTTTATAAATCTAGATTTGAAGGTTTGTACTAAAATATCTCTGATACCAACTGTAATGCCCCTACCCTAGTTTCCCAGATTCGGTGCATTATTTTAATTCATTGGCATGATTACAAAGCATCAAGTCCCAAATGATAGATCGGTTTGGTATTTTTTGAAACAAGATACATACATGAGTTCATCATTAAAGCTTGAAAAGAAATGAAACACTAATTTATTCCATTAGAAACATCCAAGACTCCTAGATATGCCGGAAAGTCACTCATAACTAACTTCTTCATATCCAGGGAAAATTAAACATAAGAAAGGGGTGAACTCAAAGGCTCAGTAAGGGTAAGAAATATAGTGGAAGATAACATAACTATTAGGCATGGTGAATAATTGAAATCACATTCCTTTACAAATAATAAACATGAATACTTTATAGAAGGAATATGAGCTTTGTAAATAATGTCATAATAAAACATAATCATGGGTATTCTACATGTTGCATAACCACATGAACATCAATATAATTTTCATAATGTGGGAATGTATAATGTCGGAAATTATGAAACATTTTGTCAAGGCCTCGACCAAGACGTCTAAAAATGATTTAGGCCTCATCCAAAACCATATATCCAAATTGTGAAAGGCCTCGGCCAATTCCATGTCTAATTATCTCATGAGACCGACCAATGCATCGAGGAGCTATAAAAGGGTCCACTCATCACTAACTAATTATAATATATTCATCATATGAAAAATAGGATACATAACGTAAACATTCATATTAAAACAAGCATATGAAATGTAAATAATTTTACCATAAACCACGAATGGTATAAAAATAACACATCCACAGTAAAAAATATCACAAAACCTTCAATAAAATATTGAATATTTTTATCATAATAAATCAACCTCGATCAAGAATAATATCCCGTAAAGGATGTTGACATAGTTGAAAATGATCAGTAAAAATGGTTGAGAGAAATATCCCTTTTTCATGAAATCATTTAAAAGTCACATAATTTATAAATGAAGTCATTTAAAAGATAGTTTTGAATCAAAGTGTCCCATACTACTTTTAAACTTTTGAAATGAATTGACATTTTAAAACATTCATGTCCATATAAATAATTCCTTAAAACCATTTTAAAAACATGGACATTAATGAGAATGGATTAAAAGAATTAATCTTTAAAGCATTTAAAATGATGTTTTAGTAAAAGTTTCCCTTCAAAATAATCCCATTGAAAATTCTTTTATGAAACATGGACATGGATGACAAATATGTCTCAATAAAAACGTACACATAAACAATCTCGAATAATAATGATATTGAGGAATTAACCCTTACCTTGTAATTTCCTTTGGTCGAGGGTATGTTTAACATATTGTATAAATACTGTAGTATGTTATTATTTGTAATAGAACCATATTAATATTTATGATATAATAAAAGATTCATTTATGACTTTATACTACCCATTTAATAATAATTTCCATGTTAAATTAACATTTATGGTAATAATCGCTTTCATTATCGTACGTGTTTTAACTTGTTACTCCTGATTCTATCACATAGATAATGATTTAAATACGTGAAGAATATAACACATGATTTATATATAAAATATATTTAGAATATAATTATGTATAATATATATATTTGAAATGGAAAACACCATTTATGGAGAGAGTAAGCCGTACGTACGCATAAATGTTGTTTCCGTTTTCATATTGTACTGAATGGAACTATGTGAATAAGATATATTTAAATATATATATATATATGTTTGTGTGTGTGTGTGTGTTTTTTCAGTAGTATTATTATGTCATATATTTCATATTTATTAATAATATATATTTTTATAATTATCGGTGAATGGTGAATGTGGAAATGAATCTCATCACGTTGTGGAGACGGTAATCCGTACGTACGCACGAGCGACAATATCATTATATTGTTGGTGAAATAATATGTAATTGTTTTGTATATCATATATAATGAACCAATAACATGTTATATTTATTATTTACATGATTTATACTCATTATTATACCCATCCATATATTGAAGTATTTGAATAACAAACTACACCACGACGTGGAGACGGTTCGCCGTACGGACGCACGTTTGGTTACTTTTTCATTTATATGATGGGTATAATAATGAATATGGTTGTAAAATTTTTATAATAACATCACATTATATAGAATATTCTGGAGTTATTTTTTAGAATGAAAATAACAAAGAAAGAGGAAGTGGAAGAAGAAAAGAACTTGAAAGAGGTGAAAAAATATTTACCTCTTATTCAGGTTATTCCTTTTGATTTAATCAAAATGGCTCCTTAGGTTGGATTTATAACCAATGTAATGCCTCTACGATGAAGGTAGTAATGTTTTCAGTATATTTGGTCTGGGTTTTTCTGATCCAAATAGTTTTTAGGTGTTAAATTAAGAGAAGTGTGAGTACCCTTTTATAAGAGAGGTGAAGGTCACATTAGCAAATGATTGAAATATTATTTTATAATAAAATAATTTTTGGTTTATAATGCCTCAAAAATAATTTATTTATTGTATAAGGTGGTTATGGGTCGAAAAACACTCAACCAATAGGTTTCAATCAAGTTAAAGTCACCATATTAACCTTATCTTTTAGATTAAACTATTAGTTAAGTAGTTTAACTTTTACCGTGTCTTCTTATATTATTACACTATATGGTTAATGAACATACTCTAATATTCCATGAGAATATCAAGTGGTTTATTAACAACATATATAATATTATTTATGCCCTTTGGACAAAAATTATATTTTTAATAATATTATATAATTCAATAATATAATATTTGTTTTAAAAACTCATTTATGTCAATTTTGGAACTATTTAGTATTTTCTTTTTGTGCAAGTCATCACATCATTATTACTTCAAAAAATATACACTGAATCGACCAAAACATTTCATATTCACCCATAAAATTCTTGTATGTCATAAAAAACTTTGAATTTTTTTTACTTTAATATTTATAATACCATAGTCTGGATTCATTCATTAATAAGGTAATTACTGCATCATCATTGTGTCATAAATAAATTTAATTATTTAATGTCTAAAAATTATAATTAAAAAACCATTATGTAGTAAATAGTTTTTTATTCCTAAATAATATTTATAGTCTTGTTTATATTATTTATAACCCTATATTAAAAATGTATGAGTTAATAAACATTGAATTTAACTCTTTTAACTTTTCTTTGAATAAAATAATAATAAATGTCTGAGTCTAATCCATGTGGACCTAAAGGATAATATTTTATTCCTAAGGTTGTTTTTTTTAGAATTAAACATATACAATAGAACTATGAAATGTTTTAGGGTAATTATGACGTCATTTTTACCCCTAATTACCCTATTTACTTTTATCCATGGTAAATAAAACTCAAAAGTTACTATTCACCAAAAATTATTTTCATCTTATTGAACCACATTTTACTAACTGATATTAACTGTGTCCGTAACGACCCAAAGTATTTCAATGGAAATTACCTTCTTAAATATATGTCATAAAATCACAAGAAAACACGACATAATGAAGTACTAAGTCCTCAATAACCTTTAAACATAAGTTTGTCACTTCTGTGTTTGAAATTTTGAAAATCTAACATACACGGTTATGTTCAAGATGAGTTTTGGGGTCCAATAAGAAAAAAAAACTTTGGTAAATTGTAACTGACCCCTATGAATAATAACCTACCCTTATGAATTTTAGTATACACATTATTAATATTACATCATCCAAATAAGAGTAACCATACCCATGATTAATTAAATAAAATTTAGGCATCTGAGAAAGTCACAATTTGATCATAGTAAACATTTTGGTTTTATTGTAAGTTATAAATAATTAGCTATAATTATTTAATTATTTAAAAGAAAACGTATTTTCTTAAAATGTTTTCATAAATTAACAAATATATTTCATCTACTTTTTATATAATTTTATAAGACCCTACGAAATTTTTGAAAGCATTATAAAATCAGTTTTAATTTTAAAGCTGTATTTTTCATGTGAATTATAATTTAAATTAAATATTAAATTAATCATATTTATAAAATTATTTTTCAAAATTTGACTTCATTTTTGGAATCTAAACGTCAAAAAATGGTTAGTGTGAATTTTTGGGATTTTTCTGAAATACATCAATTTTCAGGTGAAAAGTAAAAATATAGTTTTTTCACATAACCGGTGTATCCTAAATTGCATCTTAAATAATTTAATGATGAAATAAACATTATAGAACTTTAGTTTCGGCAAAATTATATTAAATTTCATAAATGGTTCATTAAAATAAAATAAAATCAATTAAAAAACCTAAAAAACATTCCAAATCCTAAAGTCAAAAGGTGATTTCTTGAACTGCCTTTTTCTCTTTGTTTCACATTCATTTTAATATATTAATGAATTCGAATTACAAATGTTATTTAAAGCCTAAAATAAAATTTATTATATTAAAAATATGATTTAGGATGTCAAAAAACTACTATTACAAGTCTATCTTTTGATATATTATATTATTTAATATTTTATTCTAAAAACACATATCTCCTCATGTATAAATAAACCCTACCCCTCCCCCTGCCAAACCACACATCTCAAGCAACATGAATTGTCTAAAATCTTACCAAGAATATTCCCTATCCCCTCCTAGATTTCCAAGAGATTCTGGTCTCATCAAAAGCCCTACCCTAGGTCCCTTAAAGAGGATCTCAAGGGGAGGATTCAAGAGGTAATTTCACTTCATCTTTCCTTTAATTCCTTTTCAATTTCAAGTCCTTTTCTATTATCTCTCAACATATCTTTGTCCAAATGGTATGGTAACAAGGGTATAATAAATATAATTTATTGTTATGATACTAATGGGATATTATACTATCCAACTCCCTTCTCCTCTTCCTTTTATTTTATAAAAGAAAACGTTGTTTGTAAGGTGTTAATCTATCAACTTCAAGAATGACATGTTTTATTTTTCCATTTCAACCTTCAGATCTGGTCATGAAACCATTTTTATGTTTGATCCAGAATATTTTATATGTAATATGTCCTATTTTATGTTCTATAACTAAATTATGTACATATTTCTAGATGAGTAAACAAAACATGTTCGTTGTGGTCGAAAAACCACCCAAATTAATCCCAACGATCATCATTAAATTTCTATGAAATGATTCATACACATGGTATAAAATGTCATTCATATTAAGATCATTTTAACTTATACAATATAATTAATAATATATAATGTTTTTTTCTGGATGTTTACCCATGTTCTATAAAAACATCAATTCATGAATACATGTGAAACGCTCAAGAAAACCATAAAAACAAACATTCCCAAACAATGTTTCTAAAACTCTATAAATCAAAAAAAGGGAATTATAAAACATAATTAACCAAAATGACCCCTATTAATGTATAAAATATTCATTAATTTCAAATTAATGAATATAATGTCATTATACAGGACATTAATGTGAAGGAAGCGTTCAGATATAAGGTAAGGGGAAATTCTCAAACCCAACTTCCATCCATCAGATTCTCCCTTTTCACTCTTTTTTGATATGGTTACTCTATAAAAATATTTTTTTAATCATTTAATTTCATTTTCTTGGATATACATTTTTTTCACTGGTATTAATGACAAACCAATTTTTTTTCAAAAGAACTCGTCTTTCTAGAACACGCCTTTTACTTATCATTCAAGATTGAAGGTTATTGTATCAAGTATGTTATTCCCTCTTTCTTTTGGGAACCCAACGTTTATGAATGTGTTATTAGGATATTAAATCCATTAATTTTCATGGGTTATTTATGTTCATTTATGTTATATGTTCATTGTATCCTGCATGATAAATGATAATGTTATGATGTGACGGTTGCGCTCGAAATTATATAGCGCAATATGAATGTTCAAATGTGGCAGCTGCACCCGGAATTATATATCACTAAAATGAATTGGGTAAAGTGATGAATATCATGAGTAAATTTGAAAGGATGTGGGAACAGGATTCTAGCTTTGTTCACAAGCATGTGTGGTATTTAACCACTATGACATGATGTTTAATTTTTATGAATTGCAACATTTCAGGTCTCTTATTAATGCCTCCTCTCATGTTTATGATTATTTTCCTATGTTATGATTATAATCACCCCATGATATATGGTTATTATCTATCCCCTTACTGGTCTTCTAGGTCACCCATTTTGATTTATATTCTCAGGTGGCTACATGTACTAAGGGGAGGTCAAGTTCTAATAAGAAGCTAGAGAATAAGAAATGAACAAAAATGATTATGCTCAATTTTGTAATTGTTATGGATGGTCCTAGTTTTACCAAGGAAATAAACAACAGGGTCCTCTATGAGTAATACTATTATGTTTTTTATATTTAAAATTATGTAATATTAATGTAATAAAAGGTTGGGTCACTATAGTTGGTATCAGAGGAATGTTTTAGTTAATTTGGGAATTAGGATTAGTGAACCCTAGAGAAAAATACTAGCATGAGACTAAGTAAATATATGCACACAATAATCTTTACATAGGGATACCATATGTTACGATTTGTTTAAATGAATAATTTATTCATGAATTGATGAATTATGTTTTGTTCTAACCTTTTCTATTTTAGAAAACGGTTGTAACCAAGAGAAACCTGGCCAACAACTCATGTGAGGGCCAATGAAATGATTTACCAAACGACAACCCTAATAATTTGGGAGGTCGAGTTCAAAAATACCTGGTGAGGCTTATCCAATTATCTCAAGTTATGAAAAATTACCATAATAATGTGGAACATCCTCCTTCACCAAAGAGAGAGAAACTGGCTGTCGAATGTTTTATGCGGTAACAACCACTGATGTCTAGTGGATCTTTTGATCCACCAGTTGTGGAATAGTGGGTCAACTCCATAGAGAAGATCTTCTCTTTTATTCACTATTCTGAGACAGAGAAGGTGACACTATCCATTTATCTCCTATATGGAGAGGCCGATCAATGGTGGGATTTGATTAAGAACACCAATCCATGGGAGGAAAATGAAGAGATGGAATGGGAAGACTTTAAGATCATGTTTCTTAATAAGTATTTTCTAATAACTCTTTGCATGAATAAGTAGAGAGAATTCATATAGCTCAATAATAAAGAATGAGAATCTATCACAACCTACGAAGCAAAATTCAAAAGGCTTTCAAGGTAAGATTTGGGTTTTGTTATCAACAAGGATAGAAAAATTAATAGATTCTTTAGTGGATTAAAACCACACCTTTGAAAGGCTCTTGCAAATAGAGAATTTGGGAGTTATGAATAAGTTTTTTGGTGTGCTCTCAAAGTGGATATGGAGATTGGAGAATGGTCCCATGGCTATGGTGATAAGAAACGAAAGATGGAGTTTCAAGTCAGTGGATCTAATTTATTAGGTGGGAAGAAAAATCAACGACCCACTTGCCAAAAATGTGGGAAGTTGCACCATGGGAACTTCCTCAAAGAGAAGGGGAAATGATTCAAGTGTGGGAAAGAAGGAAACCTTTCTCAATAGTGTTAGAAATACATAAAAAGTAAGAAGAATGCTACAAATGTAGGGATAAAGGGCACAACGAAAGCCATTGCACTAAACCTTGAGTTATCAAGGGTAGTCAGTGTCAACAGCCACCAAAGCCAATGGACCAAGGGAAGGCTTATGCCATCACTTATTCAGAAGTGGGGCAAGATAATGAAGTTGTACAATGTACACTTCTTATGCACTCAAGAATGGAAAAAATCCTTATTTGATTTTGGTTCGATGCCTTCCATTATATCTTTCAATTTTGTAGAACTGTAGAATCGAAGCCCCGTAACCTTGAAGTAGAGATATCTGTAAAAACACCAAGTGGTGAAATCATTGCATCCCAATTGTATGACTCTTCTCATGTTATCATATGTGGAAGTATTCTTCCAGTGAATCTTGTAACACATCCCTTGGTGGAATTCGATGCTATAATGGGAATGGATTGGCTCTTGTTTTATAGTGCACATATCAACTGTCGGGAAAAGGAACTATCTTTTTCTATTCTGAACCATCCCATGCTCCTCTATAAAAGAAAGGAAGATCATGAATCTCCTTTGAAAAATCATTTGACTGTGTGGGTTTTGATTCCCTATGAGGAAGCATACCTCTCCCAAATGGTCGAGTCAAAGGAAGGTTCCAACCTTACGAAAATTCCCATCGTGAGGGAATAGAGTAATGTATTTCCCAAAGAGTTTTCCGGAATTCCCCCAGATCATGAGGTAGAGTTCTGAATAGAACTCACACCTAGAGATACTCCTATCTCAATGTGTCCCTATAGGATTTCTCCTATCAAACTAGAGGAGTTAAAGAAGCAGCTGCAAGATCATCTGGACAAACGGTTCATACGACCTAGTGTATCATCTTGGGGTGCGCCAGTGCTCTTTGTGAAGATGAAGGATAGAGAAATGTGGTTGTGTATCGACTATGAGGAAATCAACAAGATCACTATAAAGAACAACTATACTCTTCCAAGTATTGATGACTTGTATCTATTAAAAGGAGCTAAATACTTATTAAAGGTGGATATCCATTCTGGATATCATCAGCTAAAGGTAAAGAAAGAGGATATTTAGAAGACTGCCTTCCATACAAGGTATGGGAACAATGAGTTTCTAGTGATTCCCTTCAGACATACTAATTCCCCTATAATCTTCAAGGATTAGATGAATGTAGTTTTTAGTCATTACCTTGAAAACAATTTTGTAGTGTTTATCAATGATATTCTCATCTACTCCAAGAGCAAGGAAGAACATGAAGAACATCTATGGCTTGGGTTGGAGACATTGATAAATGAGAAGTTGTACATCAAGTTCAGAAAGTGTGACTTTTGGATGAAGCAAGTCACATTCATGGGACATATGATCACAAGTGAGGGAATTTCTGTGGATCCTTCAAAAAAAAGGCAATTGAGGAATGACCCAAGCCCTCTAGTGTCACCTAAATCTATAGTTTTCTTAGATTAGTAGGGTACTACTGACATTTTGTGAGAAACTTCTTATGATTTTCCAGCTCTCTAACAATGTTAACAAGGAAAGGGGTAAAGTATGTCTGGACGGAAGAATGCGAGGGAAGCTTTAAAGAGCTAAAGAGAAGACTGATCACTACACCTGTACTCACACTACCGAAAAGTGGAGAATGTTTTTTGATATACAGTGATTCTTCAGCGAAAGTCTCGGGTTTCATTCTCATGAAAAATGATAATGTGATATCCTATGCCTCACGACAGTTGAAGATCTAGGATCAGAACTACCCGACGCATGATCTATAACTGGAAGCCATGATTTTTGACTTAAAAATCAAGCGGCACTACCTTTATGGTGAGAAGTGTGACATTTACACCGACCAAAAGAGCCTAATGTATATATTCACACAATAGGAGATCAACATTCATCAAAGTAGATGGTTAGAGCTAATCAAGGATTATGATTTCTCTATTTATTACCAACCTGGAAAGGAGAACAAGGTATCTAATGCTCTAAGCAGAAAAGAACCCGCTAATCTATCCATGTTATGGATTGAGAAAGACCCTATCTTTATGGATATGAAAAGCATGGATTTAGAAATCATAAGGGTAGGGGATACATCATACCTTTCCCAAATGATTGTGAAACCATCCATCCAAGGTAATATTAAAGAAGAACAAAAGGATTATGTGGAGATACAAAAGAGGGAGAATGCAGTAATCTAAGGGATGATTCATGAGTTCCATATCGACGATGATGGTGTGATTTGGTTTGGAATGCTACTTTATGAGCCTTCATCACCCTGGATAAAGAAGGAGATATTGGACAATGCACATTGCTCAACATTCTCTACGCATCATAGTAGCACCGAGATGTACCGTGATCTCTGAGAAAACTTTTGGTGGGAAAAATGAAGAATGAGATTAAAGAATATATATCAAGGTTCTTGGTATGTCAGCAAGTTAAATCAGAGCGATAAGATTCCAATGGGATGATTCATCCATTGCCTATAACCATATGGAAATGGGAAAATGTTACTATGGACTTTGTCATGGGTCTATCGAATATGTCGAAGGGAAATAATGCAATATGGGTTGTGGTTGATGGACACACCAAGACTACCTATTTTATCACTATTTGGGAAGATCTCTCGCTTGAACAACTTGCATGGATATATGTGAAGAAAGTGGTGAGACTGCATGGATTTCCACTCTCAATTTCCTCTGACCGTGATCCAAGGATCACATCTATATTTTGGTGGAGCCTTCAACATTATTTGAGTACTGAATTAAACTTCATCATGACCTATCACCCCCAAACTGATGGCCTATCTAAAAGGACTATTCAAACACGGGAAGATATGCTAAGAGCCTTCTCACTAGAATTCAATTATGGGTGGGATCATCATCACCCATTGGTTGAGTTCTCATACAACAATAGCTTGCACTCAAGGATTCAGATGGGTCCATATGAAGCTCTCTATGGAAAGCGATGTAGAACTCCAACTTGTTGGGATGAAGTTGGAGAAAGAAAGCTACTTGGACCCGATGTTGTGGAAGAGATGATAGTGAAGGTTCAAGTCATCCAGAAACACATCAAAGCTAATCAAAGTCAGTAAAAGAGCTATGTTGAAAACCGTTGAAGGGATTTGGAGTTTTCCATTGAAGATAAAGTCTTCCTTTGAATATCACCATGGAAGAGAGTCATGCAATTCTAGTATAAAGGAAAGTTAAGCCGAAGGTACATTGGCTCCTTTGAAATCCTTGACCCTATTAGAGTTTTGGCACATCGGCTTTCACTTCCACCGAATATGGCCCAAGTTCATGATGTTTTTAACGTATCACTCTAGAGGAAGTACATACATAATACCTCATATGTAGTAAATTTTAGGGTTGGTTTCCTGAGAACCAAAGGTTTTGTACATTGATTACATGAATGTTCACTTATTATATATTGTTCACTTTTATCAATGACTATAATATAATAATATCTTGGAATATTTGTTGCATTGATAAGGTCATGGTAGATCCCAGCTATGATGAGAACCTTGAAATTATATAACAATATTTATAAATAATTTTATACGGTTGGATGACATACTATGATAGGACACATAGTATACAGACCATCATGTGAGTGTACTCGTAATAAGACGAGACTCTGTCTCATGGAGTTCGCATTTGGTAATCTCCAACATGGGAGATTATGAGAACAGACCCACTAGTAGGAAATCTTCATGTTTTGGTGTCATCAAACATTTCTATCTATGAGTGTGTGTAATGGTCCATAGACTGGAATATTATCATTAACTCATGTCATGACTAGCACACTTAGATTTTCTAATGAAAACGTTCATGAAGATAGTTGGCGGGAAGTAGGGTATGTTGGGTGCGTCATGAATGACATGTTGTTGATGGATAAGTTGAGGATTGATTTGTCCCTTCCATGTTTATGGAAGTTAATATGTCTAGACCATTGATTGAAATAGAACTGTCGAAAAAATTCCAAGGTCGTGGTGTCACGAAGAGTTTATTTCTGGAACTCAAAGAATGATAGATCAAGCATATAGGTTTATGACACTTCCATGAAACCTGCTTGATGAGATATTGAGACAAAGGGATTAAATTACACCATAAGCATTCGTACGAGGTGACATGTCAATGCGGCGTCAACTTCTTTCTCTTAGGTGCCTTGACCCGTTGCTAGATAGTAATCTTGGAATTTATGCAAGCCCCCCTAATTCCAACGAGATAGAGGCCTAGAGGGTCACACACTAAGTGAATCCAAGTATCTCAAGAAGAATAAAGATTATTCCCGTATGTGGTTTAATAATTACTTAGGGAATCCTACATAGTTTTAATGATTGGGGAAGAGGGAAATGTAAATCAAGATATACACACCATGTATTAATGATTACACGCCATGTAGTTTTCATTTTTTAAAGCAATTGAAAAACATGTACATGCCGTGTATTAATGATTACACTTTGTGTAGTTTAATGGAAAACAAGTACACACCGTGTATTAATGATTACATGTCATGTAGTTTTCTAGTTGGGGTTTGGAGGATATAATATTGTTTTACTAATTGATATTTATTATAATCAGTGTCGGCACATGTCATGGAATTAATTATTCGACATGGGGGTTTTCGATAAGAGTTAATGAAATAAATGAAACGAATAATGCGTTTATTTATTGTCATAACTCTACAACCTCAAACCCGATTATAAATATCCTCACAACCCAACTCTTTTCCAGATAGAATTATTGTGCACAAAAATTCTGGAAAATTCTCTCAAGACCGAAAGAACTTTGTCCTCCTTGAACGCTCTCAAGACTGAGAGAGATCCACCTCCAATAGATCAAGGCGATATAAGGCAGACAACGCAAGGAAAGGCTTCTCTACATAAGAAGTGGAAGATTCCTTTGGCGACATCAGGATATTTGTGGGGTATGTGTTGATCACCGCTAGAGGAAGTCTACACTTGTCTTCTACGACGTAGCGACAAATCACATCAGAACGTGATAAAAAATATCAATGAAAAAGAACACCATAAAAGGTACTTCATTTAAATTAATTGAATTAATTATAATAAACCAGTGATGATCCTTCCATTATGGTTCCAGAAGTTTTCTTCTTCTTTGTCTATTTATGTGATTCGATACGTGTAGGATGGCATTTATTGTCGTATTGATCCCGGATTGATCATTGCAAATGACAAAAATCCACGTGGGAACATCCACCCACATGCTTCCACTATGACCAAGACCATCAAGTTGTATCAGAACTGGTCACGAAATTGATTATAGTTATTTAATTTTCTTTAATAATTTACGCATTTATATTTGATTCATTTAAAGATAAATAATTCTATAAATTTGAATGAACGAGATCTGTTATCCCTCTTTCATTTCATGATTCACATCATAGAACGACCTTTTAATTTTAATTTTGATTAAATTAAAAACAAGGAACTCATCCGGTGGAGCCACTCTTTTTGTCCGCACAACACAAGAATAAACGGCATGTAGTGAAAACTATATGTCGTGTATATCAGTTCAATGGACCAGTACTGGTCCGCTAAACCACATTGTCTGAATTGAGTATACTTGAGTTTTAATACACCTTGTTGACCATAAATGTCTGACGTATAGAACCGGAATACACGGCGTGTATGTTGAATCAACATGCCGTGTAGTCCGATCAGGCCCAAGTGAAACCTTTTACATGGAGAAGTCATGTTCCGCGTACACAGGATTACCAGGATAGTAACCGCGTAACAAGGAAGTACACGCCGTGTTAGAATAATCTACACACTGTGTAATCCAAAATTTCCAAAGTACAGAATACACGCCAAATCCCCCAGCGTGTACTTTGGATTAAGGGTAAAAAATACACACTGTGTAATATTTCCTACACACCATGTACTTTTCAGAAATGGAATTTCACTAGGTTTCCTCCAAAAGTAAAAATACATGTACACGGATTATGAATGAGAAGAATCTCAAGGAAATTAAGAATGAAATTTAAGATAATTAATTGATTAATTATAAGATCATAATTAATTGAATTCAAGCACGAAATATCTTACATAATAGAACGATTAAATAAATTTAAATTCTAAATATGCGTAAATTTCCTTGCATGTTATGGATGATCATGAGCTAGACCAAAGAACCTTTGTATGTGTGTATGGTTTCATTTAAATTTGTTTAATTTAAATTTTTTCTCCTGCGAGCCTTATTCCCATAAAATGTAGTGTTTGTGTGCCCATGGTTTCTCTAATATAAACCCCATGTAGTGGAGGATCTCCCAATCCAGTGGAGACAGTTCAAAAAATCTGATGCCGAGGTGAAACCAACCTAAGAAGATGAAAAGGTGTACAAAGGGGAGCTGAAAAAACACAAACCATTGGGTTCAAGGTGTTTTCCCTAGGTCAGGGTTATCTTATCAAACAACTAGATAAGATAACCAATAGAATCTCGTGATCATTAGAAATTATATTATTTCTATCTGATTTCATGTTTTACTTATTATTTATGTTTTGTCGTGATCACATAATTAATGAAATAAAAAAGCATGAAAATAAGGAATAAAATAAAAACCGGACTATGCGTAAACATTTTCAGAACTTGGTTAATCACTTAAGAAAGCATCACTTAATATTAACAAGCATGTGATAATGAAAAACAACACATAAAGAATAAAATCCCTCAAATACCATATTGATCCAAACCAAGCCTTTCGTTACGTGATTAAGTCCAAGACTCAATAAAACTATGTGTCTGATCAACCCTTGTTGGGACACTTACTTTTATAAAGGATGCTATTATGAATGTTTCGAGTTTACTTAAACATTTTACATCAAGAGGAGTATCCCTTGATAGACCTGTTGTAAAATGGAGGCAAGTGTGGAGGAAATTCAAGTCAGGATTTCAGGAATGGGGAGACCACTCAACAGATCAAGGAACTGTAAGCTCATAGTTGGAAAAGACCTGCCTGCCTAAATAGCTACAAATAGCTTGACTACCCCTTAGTGGAGTTATGCGAAGGGGAATATGGATCCTTTCAATAAGAATTTCAAAGAAACTACACATTCTGAGTTCAATGGTGAGGGACATTGGGACTTGATAAAATAGTGGGAGACTTAATAAAATTTATTATTTCTCATAAAACGTAATTATGTTAGAACTGATAAATTTTATCTTTTAATTTTTAGAATCAATATGACAAGCTCATCAACCACATTCTCTCTGTGATCAATTCTAGATAATGACAATATCCTCACCGGCAATAACATTGAGGAATAGTTTGGGTGCCTTCAGGTTATCCTATGCCATGAACGAAAGTTTTACGTGCTGGAGTCCTCACATCATGATTCTCTTGACCAAGGGGTGAATGATGAAGATTTCCTCTTCTATGATCAACATTTGAATGATGCACTCGACGTTCAATGATTGATGCTATCATCAATGTCTAGTGAGATCATGAAGTCTCATGAAGACATTAATGCCTATATCATGCTCGAGAACCTCCATGGTCTATACCAGGAGAGAGCAAGACATGAAAGGTTTGAGATCTCCTAGGATCTATTTCAGAGAAAGCTTGGAGAGGGTTCCCCAGTCGGGCCTCATGTAGTCATTCTCATTGTCCACATTGAGCGCTTGGAGGTTCTATGGTTTAAACTCCTCGAGGAACTGTGTACCAATCTCATTCACTCATCACTCCCCTAGAGATTGTATAACATTGTTGTAAATTTCAACATGAACAACATTTAGAAGTCTTTATATGATCTTTGTATCCTCGTTCGTCAAGTGGACAATGACATGAAGCATGAAAAGCATTCTGTCCTTATGGTGAATAAAAGTAAAGGGAAGGATCAGAGCATTAATCCCAAAGCTTATTCAAGGACCTCCATTAAAAGGAAGATGAATGGGGAGGCAAGAGAATATGATGATGTTTGTTTCCCATGTGGCAGGAAGGGCCACTAGAAGAAAATCTGCACCCAGCCAAGGAAGCAATGGGAAGCTTCTTGTGCATTTTTTATCGAGTGCAATCTATCTATTTCGACGAATTGGGTATTAGATACTACTTGTGGTGCTCACACATGCATCTAAATATAGGAACCAAGTAGATTCAGAAAGATTGTCTGAGGTGAGGTGGATCTGCGAGCATCCAACAGAGCCGGACTCGCTGTTGTAGTCGTCGGAGACTACCACATCACATTACCTACTGAGATGGTCTTGGTTTTAAAAGGATGTTATTATGTACCCTCTATAACCAAAAACATTATATCAGTATCTAGATTAGATACTAATGGATTCTTATTAAAATATAGAAATTAATGTTGCTACTTTTATAATGATATCATTTGTTTGGGTAGAGCACATTTATATAAGGGCCTTTATGTGTTAGAGTACACAAACCATGTAATGGAAATCGATGAAAAAGTTAATTCACACGACTCACACCACACCCAACTTTGGCATCACCAACTATGTCATGTCAGTGAGAAACATTTGACAAAATTACATCAAGATGGGTATTTTTATTTTATCAAACTAAAACCACTTGGTGTATGTCATGCATGTCTACAAAAAAATGACCAAACCCCCATGTAGTGGGAAATGTGAGGGGTCTAAAGGGATTCTATAATTAGTTCACACATACATATGTGGACCATTTCCAATTGAAGCAAGGGGTGGTTTCTCATACTTCATAACTTTTACTGATGATTTTAGTAGATATAGATATATTTACTTAATGAGGTATAAGTCAGATTCATTTGATTGGTTTAAAGAATAAAATAATGAAGTTGTGAACCATCTTGGTAAGAATATTAAGAAACTCCTCTCAAATAGAGGAGGATAATATCTTAATCAGAAATTCATTGATATTTAATGAGAGTTTGGGATTCAATCTCAACTCACTCCTCCTTACACGCCTCAGTGGAATGGCATAAGTGAAAGGAGGAACCACACCCTATTAGACATGGTGAGATCAATGATGATTCATGGGATTCTTCCATTATCCTTTTGATGATATGCATTACAAATAGTATCACACATACTAAAAAAAGTACCAACTAAGTTGATAAATGGAATTCCACATGAATTATGGAGTGGACACAAATCCATGTTATCAAATTTACATGTGTAGGGTTGCGAAGCATTTTTTAAGGCCTCTTCAGGTAACAGGATTCCTCCCCATGGTATAAAGTGTATCATTATAGGATATCCCACGTAAACAAGGGAATATTACCTATAAAACCCCTCAGATAAAAAGGATAATGTGGAAATACACTCCAAATTTCTTGAGGTGGAGCACACCTCCAAAAGAGATAGTGAGAGTGAGATATACTTCGATGAAGTCGAGGATCAAGATACACAGGAGTTGGTACAAGAATGGATTCCACAATGACCTGTGGATGAACAATCTGTTACAGTGACACAAGAACTATGTAGGAGCCTGAGAGAGGTAAGAGAACCAGAACAATATGGTTTTTGTGTCACTGATGATGGTGACTCATTATTGGTTGACAATGATGATCCTCTTACTTACAAGGAAGCAGTTAAAGGCATAGACATGGACAAGTGGCAAGAAGCCCTGAATTCTAAAATGGATTCCATGTACCAAAACCACGTCTTGATTTTGGTTGATGTGATGCCTATTGGTAATAAATGGGTATTCAAGAAGAAACTGGACATGGAGGGGCAAGGCATCACCTATAAGGCATGACTGGTTGCAAAAGTTTTTAGACAGCGTCAAGGAATTGACAATGATGAATCCTTTTCAACAGTTGTGATGCTGAACTCCATCAGAATCCTATTGGCCATTTCCTCTTACCATGACTAAGAAATTTGGAAAATGGATTTCAAAACATCATTACTTAATGGGAACCTCCAGGAAGATGTCTACATGAAACAACCTAAAGAGTTTCTGACTCCAAAGGATTCCATCAAGGTATGCAAGTTGTAGAAATCCATTTATGTATTAAAGAAAGCATCATGGTCATGGAACATTCGTTTTGACGAATCCATACTAGAATTTGTCTTTGTTAAGAATGAATGTGATCCCTATGTCTACAAAAGGTTTAGTGGAATTGTTGTTGTTTCCCTAATAGTATATGTTGATGACATATTACTAATTGGAAAATATGTACCTGTCTTACAGTCAGTTAAGGCATGGTTGGATAAATTTTTCTCTATGAAAGACTTGGGTGAGGTAGCATATATTCTTAGGATCAATATCCATCGTGACTGATCCAAAAGAATGTTGGGCCTAAAATAACATACATACATTAACAAGATACTGAAGAGATTCAATATGGAACAGTCCAAGAGGGGATTGTTTCCAATGTCACATGGCATTCATCATTATAAGATAATGTGTCCTAAGACACATGAGGAGAGAGAAAAAATGGAAAGGATCCCTTATGCATTCATAATTGGGTCAGACATGTATGATATGCTATGTACAAGGCTAGATGTTTCTTACGCATTAAGTGCAGTAGGCAAATATCAAGCTGATCCAGGAGATGGCCATTGGATGACAGTCAAGACTATACTTAATTATCTAAGGCATACTAAGGATAAGTTCCTGGTTTATGGAGGAGATGAGGAACAAGTCATCAGAGTACATGTAGATGCTAGTTTCCAAACTGATCAAGATGACATGAAGTCGCAGACTGAATACATCTTCAGTTTGAATGTAGGTGCAGTGAGCTGGAAGAGATCAATGTAAGTTTTGGTTGTAGATTCTGAGTATATCACAGCTTCTAAGTCAGCTAAAGAAGCAGTATGGATGCGAAGGTTCATCCAAGAGCTTGATGTAGTACCTAGCCGTAAAGATCCTATCACACTCTACTGTGATAATACTATAGCGGTGGAACATGAAAAAGATCCAAGGTCACATCAGTAGATAATGAACATACTTCATAAGTATAACCACTTTAGGATTTTTCATAGAGAGGTGAAGTTGCAGTGAGCAGTATTTCCATGGAAGACAACGTGGTGGACCCCATTAATAAATCCGCAACCTAGAAGAAACATGATCATCATGTGAGGTCTAGAGGACTAAAAGTAGTAGGCACTTGGATCTAGTCCAAGTGAGAGTTGGTTAGGGTTGGTGTCCTGAGAACCAACTATTGTTTACTTTGATTACATTAATGTTCACTGATTATATATTTTTCATTTTATGCATGACTATAATATAATAATGCCTTGTAATATTTTTTGCATTGATAAGGTCATGGTAGATCCCCACTATGATGAGAACCTTGAAATGCTATAACAATATTCATAAATAAAGTTCTACGATTGGATTACATACTATGATAGGATACATAGTATACATACCGTCAAGTGCGAGTACTCATAATAAGATGAGACTCTCTCTCATGGAGTTTGCACTTTGTAATCTCTAAGATGGGAGATTATGAGAATAGACCCACCAGTAGCAATTCTGAATGTTTTGGTGTCGTTGGACATTACTATCTACGACCGTGTGTAATGGTCCTTATACGGAATGATTATCATTAACTCATGTCATGACTCGCGCACTTAGATTTTATGACGAAAACCGTCACGAAAAATGTTGGCGGGAATTAGGGAATGTTGGGTGCATCACAAATGACAAGTTGTTAATGGATAAGTCAAGGAAGGATTTGTCCCTTCCATGCTTATAGAAGTAAATATCTCAGGCCCTTTGATTGAAATAGAACTGTCGAACAAATTTCATGGCCACAGTGTCATGACGAGTTTATTTCTAGAAGTCAAAGAATGAAAGATCAGGCATATAGGTTTATGAAACTACCATGAAACCTTCTTGATGAAATATTGAGACAAAGGTATTAAATTACCCAGTAAGTGTTCATATGTGGTGACACTTCAATGCGGCGTCAACTGCTTTCTCTTGGCTGCCTTGACCCATTGCTAGACAGTAATCATGGACATTAGGAAACTCCCCCTAATGGCAATGAGAAAGAGGCCTAGAGGGTCACACACTATGTCTATCCAAATATCTTAAGTAGAATAAAGATTATTCCCATACATGGTTTAAAAATTATTCAAGGAAGCCTAAATCATTTTAATGATGGAGGAAGAAGGAAATGAAAAACAAGATAGACACATCGTGTATTAATGATTACACGCAGTGTAGTTTTTCATGGAAAACAACTACACACCATGTATTAATTATTACATACCGTGTAGTTTTCATTTTGGAAAGGAAATTAAAAACAAGTACACATCGTGAATTAATGATTACACGCGGTGTAGTATTATGGAAAACAAGTACACGCTGTGTATTAATGATTACACACTGTGTAGTTTTCCAGTTGGGATTTTTAGGATATAATATTGTTTTATTAAATAATATTTATTATAATCTACATGGGCGCATGTAAGGGAATTAATTATTCAACATGGGGGTTTTCAATAAGAGTTAATGAAATAAATGAAACGTGCAATGCGTTTATTTATTGTCATAACTCTACAACCTCAAAACCGATTATAAATATCCTCACAACCCAACTCTTTTCCTAATATAATCATTATGAAAAACTATTCTGGAGAATTCTCTCACGACCGAAAGAACATTGTCCTCCAAGAACGCTCTCATGACTGGGAGAGATCCACCTCCATCAGATCAAGGCGATCTAAAGAGGACAACAGAAGCAAAGGTTTATCTACCCTTACATCGGGAGATTCCTTTGGCAACATCCGAGATACGTGGTGCACGTGTGGATCACCGCTAGAGGAAGTCTACACATGTATTCTGCGATGCAATGACGAATCACATTGGAACATGATCATAAATATCAACGAAGAAAGAACACCATAAAAGGTACTTATTTTCAATTAATTAAATTAATTATAATATACCTGTGATGATCCTTCCTTTATAGTTCTGAGACTTATCTTCTTATTTGTCTATTTTTTTGATTCGATCCATAGAGACTGGCATTTATCATCATATTGATCCCAGATTGATCATTGGAAATGAAAAAATCCAAGTGGGCACACCCACCCACGTGATTCCACTATGCCTAGGACCTTCACTAAACTTAGAGGTGGTATAGCAGGAAGATGATCTCTCTTATGAGAAGCAGCAAGTATAGATTCTGGACTGGAGATATAAGGTTATATGCAATAAGACAACCCACATTTTCAATGTGTTGTGGAGGAATCATTTGTTTGAAGAAGCTACTTGAGAACCAGAGGAGGAGATGAAGGAAAAGTACCCTCACCTGTTTGTGTAAAGTGAAATTTCCAGGGCCAAATTACATAAGGGGGGAAAAATCTAACAATCCAAAGTATTTCAGTGGAAATTAACTTCTTAAAAATATGTCCTAAAATCACATGAAAACACAACATAATGAACTACTAAGTTCTAAGTTACCTTTAAACATAAGTTTGTCACTTTTGTGTATGGAATTTTAAAAATCTGACAAACACAGTTGTGTTCAAGATGATTTTTGGGGTCCAATAATAAAAACATAATTTTTGGTAAATAGTAACCTACCCCTGTGAATAGTAAGCTACCCTTATGAACAGTTGTATGAACCTTATGATTAGTACATCAACCAAATAAGTGTAACCTTACCCATGAATAATTAAATAAAATTTAGGCATCTTAGAAAATGACAATTTGATCATAGTAAACATTTTGGTATTTTTGTAAGTTATAAATAATTAATTATAAATAATTAATTCAATTAAAAGAAAATTTTATAGCATAAAATGTGTTCACAAAATATCAAATATATGACTTGTAGTTTCTAGATAACTTTATAAGACCCTACGAAATTTTTGAATGCATTATAAAATCAGTCTTAATTTTATAACTGTATTTTTCATGTAAATTATGATTTTAGTTAGATATTAAATTAATTATAATTAGAATATTGTTTTTGAAAAATGGAAATCATTTTTGGATTATAAACATAGAAAATTGGTTAGGTTAAATTTTTTTGGGTTTTTCTGAAAACATCAACTTTCGGGATAATAGGAAAAATACAGTCATTTCACATAACTTATGTATCCTAAATTTAATCAATAATGATGTAATGAGGATATATCAAATAAGACATAAAAGTTATGCAGACAATAATTGGAAGGAATTTTCTTTTGAGGTAGGTAATCATGTTTTTCCTAGAATCCTACCATGGAAATGTGTTATGTGTTTTATTAAGAAAATAAATCTAAGTTCAAATTTTATTAGACTTTTTGAAATCATAGAGAAAGTGGGACTAGTCACCTACTGAGTGTCTTTGTCTCTGAGTTTATCTCAGGTACACAATTTTTTTCATGTTTCAATGTTGAGAATGTATGTGGAAGACTCATCTCATGTATGGAGCCGAGAAACAGTTCACCTAGAAGAGAACCATTCTTTTAAAGAGAATCATGTTCAGATGATTGATCATAGATAGAAGGTATTTCGGAATAAGGTAATCTTCCAGGTAAAGGTTTTGTGGAGAAACCACATGGTTGAAGATGCAACGTGGGAATCTGAAATTTCATTGAGGGAAATGTACCCTCACATGTTTAATATGTAAATAAAAAATTACGAGGACACAATTTCTAGAAGGTGGGGAAAATGTAACACCCCAATCATTCAAATATTAATTTAAATAAATGAATGAAACAATGATTGTATTCATAATTTCACATTTTTTAAGAGATAGTTATAAACAATCCATTAAAAATATTTTTTCCAAATCTATTATTTGAATTTGAAAAAATGGGCATCTAAGATTGTTATCTCGAAGTTATTTATAGTCTGATAGAACCAAAAAGTTTTTTCGTGAATAGTAATAGACCCTTTTACATAATAATATGACCCTTATAAATAGTTAGACTTATTATTATCATTTATTTTCATATGGTTATAGGATAAGTAGATCTTGATTAATTTTTTAAGGTGATATAAAATCAGAAATAGTTGTAATATTGTTATTTTTCGAATAAATTATGATTTTATTTAGAAATTAAATTGACCATGTTTAGAAAATTAATATTAAAAAAGGAGTTAATTTTTGAATTCTACATGATGAAAAATGGTTATGGTGAATATTTTATATTCGTATCAAATAAATGAATTTTATGTGAATAATAAAATATGATAATTAACAAAATATGCTAAATAAATGAATTTATGTATCATGATGGAGTAATGAATAATGTGAATGGATTTTGGTTTGAACTCATAAGCACTTATTACTATTTTGGATTACATTAATCAATACTATTCATAGTCTTCCACAAAAATATTAAACTAATTATTAAAATAATGTAAAACCCTTCCTCTTTTCCACTATAAATACCACGCTCACACCCCTCTTCCTCTCACACCACTAAAGACATTATCCTTGTCTAATATATTCCACATAATTTCCCAAGACCCTCCCCACGTCCATGATCTTCAAGTCTCACCAAAAGGACAAAACTAAGGTCCTCAAGGAGGATCTCAAGGAGAAGAGATAAATAGGTAATGATCCTCTTTTATATTCTTGTATTTTCTTTTCAATCATTTTCTTTTCTTATAATCTCTCTCCTCCCCTTATCAAAGGGGAATTAAATCTCCAATATTATTTATATTATATATTTTTATCATGTTTATGGATAAATTCATCATAATTCTTCCTCTTCTCTTCCTCTTATTCTAATAATAAAAACATCAATGATGTGTCGACTTGCCGACATTGTGGACGATGTGTCTTCAATTTATATTATTTCCACAAAAACTAGTTATAAAACTATTTTAATGGTTTGAAAATATTTTAATGTTTATTATATATAACCTTTAATTTTATATAGTTACCAAATATACATAATAATTTGTTATATAATGTAACTAGTTCATGATTATCAAAGAACCGCCAAAATGATCAAAACATATATCACTAAACATTTATCTAAAGATGCAACCTCATACCATATAAACAAAATTATTTGTGGAATAATTTAATATAATATAAACATATGAATACAATTTCACTCCACTTATGTAATTTCATTTCCATACGACAAGAAAATGAAATACAAACCGGCCATGGAAATCATGTAAAGAACGTACCTGAAATAATTGAAGGAACAAAATATTAATAAGTAAAGGGTGAAATGAGGTTATGAAATGATCATATAAGGTGTTATAAAAATGAATTTTTTTTTTTTAATATATTAATAAGACTCTTTTTACCATTATAATATAGTTTTAATTATGTTTTATGTAAGAAGAAACCCAGGTAAAGGAATTCTTATCCAAATTTCCAATCTCCGGTTCATCCTTCTACGTCATTTATTTTGTGGTATAAAATTTTTTGGTGTGATGAATGTCTTTATATTATGTTTAATTATGTTTATTTATATTTTATATACATATTCCATCCACTATATTAGGTCTAACATCAATTATATTATATTGGTAAGGGAATTTTCTTATAAAATCCTCTTTTAAAATTCTGTTTTACAAAATTCAAAAGAAATATTTTTATGCAATTATTCATGTTGTATGATTATGTTATAGTTATAGGGAATTGATTACAACTAATGGTGGTATATATATCTACATCCAATTCATTGGGTATGGGTAAGTTGGAGTTCGATCAATTGGTTACTACAAGTGTAACTATGATGGTTACCCAATAAAGTAGTCGAGAGGGTTACATTGCAAGGTAGTCATGAGGGTTACAAATTATAATGTATCCAAGAGGGATACAAGATTATGTAAGTAATACCCCCATAAAAATTTATGTATCTATTTATGTTTTTTATGTTTTGTTTAAATCTCATGGATATCTCCAGTTTCATAAGTAAGTATATATGGATGTCAAGTATGTCTTTTTAAAAATGATTTCATATGTTTACGTGTATTCATGGACTAATGTTTTCATTATTTCTTTTTCTATCCCTTAATGGGATTTTTTTGATCATCCTATGTATTTAAATAATTTTCAATGATTATAATGATGTGTAAGAAAAATAAGGAATCCATGTTTAATGTTATGATGATATTTCAAAAAACATGTTTTATTTGAAAAGTTTTATATTTTGGAAGAAATGGATAATGTTTTTGTGATATCCTCTCTATATAAATGTGGTATGTTATGTAGGTATTATAACATAGTTTTGTAGAAGTCCAAAATTGAAATGATTCTCAATGTTAAAGGAAGTGAGTTCTTGACTAAAATTAAAGATTATCTAATGTAATATGGCTGAGTCCTTATCCATTAATAATATAGATAATTTATATTCGTGAATAAGAGAAATAATAAATAAATAAATAATTTATATGTTTAAGCATGAGATATAATAAATATTTTTCCATAAATGATTATAAATAATTTATAATTCATATCATGTAATTTCCACAAAAATATAAATATAAACACATTGTATTAATTTCAACAATAAGAACAATTAACATCTATCATTTACATGGTATAAATATGAACTCTGAATTATTAAAATATATTATTTTTAAAATTATTTATTATTTAAATTCTAAATCTCTACAAAAAAAAATTAATATTAATAATATAATTGATTCACAATATTTAAATATCATTTAATTAATATTTATTTAGATGTTTTCCTCATCTAGCAAAAAATATTTTTGTATTTATTAAATAAATTTCTAAAAATATGACACTAATATCAACATTTAACAATATTTAGGAAAATTCATAAATAAAGAGTAAAGTATTTACATTTTCTTTGTGTTCTGTTTTATGAAAATATTATAAATTACTTTATAATTTTCATATAGAAATTTTATTTTCATAAAATAACTTATATACCATTTAAATTAAGGCACTTAATATTAAAAATTTATTCATTAAACACTTCATAAATATTCAAAAATTAATTGTGTAACATTTATTACTTAAAATTTATTTATAAATCCTTTATAAATTTTTAAAAAGACATTTAAATTAAATTTATTTATAATTTTTAATCATTTTATAAATTATAGATTTATTTTATGAATGAAAATTAAATAAAATTTCAAAAAATATTTTTGATAAACATTGATAACCCATATATTTTTATAAGTGATACAGAAAAATACAATAATTCTAGTGTAATATGATGAGCAAAATAAAGTAACTCAATACACGAACCAACACATAAATGGGATTAATGTTCACTCTTGATCACCGTGTGGTAGCACAAGTGTCAGGGATATCAATAATCAAGGTGTAAATGATTTCACCAAATTCAAAATTATAGGAATAATAAGTTATATTTAATTAAAAAAATTAGAAACTTCTATCCATAAGTTTCACTACCCATTCTAGTTTAAAAATTAAAAATTTTATAAGACCATATAAACAAAGAATAATATCAATATCATACTATATAAGTTAATAAACAACTAGTAAAACAAGAATAATTCAAAGATAACCAGAAGATTATATGAACCATAAGATAAGTCAATATCATTTACAAGGAATCAAAAATAAAAAAAATTCCAATTGATGCAGAAGTGATGGAGTTATAATGTGACCTTATAAAAAAAATATACCTAGAAGAAACCAAAAAAAATTAAATATTCCCAAATAGGCTCTACCATCATATGATAAGTGACCAACCCTCACATGTCACCACCTCTATTTATATACATGTTTCATTATGGTTCATCAACATGAAATAGGTAATCTTTCATATGATTGGTTCCATGAAAAGTAAGGAATATAAAAAAACACATGTGTCTCTATTTTATGTATGAGAATAAAACTGGTATCAATTCTCAAAAGATTATATATATTTCCATTCATATACAAAACAAAACAAGATTGTTTTAAAATAAGGGATGATACGTTTAATTTGATAAAATGAGACTTTTAGAAATATAAGAATTCTTTTCATCAAATGATTTTTTATTAAATATATTTTCAAGAAAATTTAAACACATATAAAGATATTTTAATATATATATATATATCTCTACACACATTATAAAAGAATATAAATCCATCATGTAGTAAGATAAAATTATCAATAGGGGTCATTCTATAAATTAACTCAATGGAACCATCTCACTTGAATTTAATGTGATCCAACCTACACACCCCAACTCAACTGATCAAAGTATCATTTGGGAGGGTAAATAAGTTAGAGTGTAATCATATCTAGTAGTTTAATCATCATTATAATTCTAATTTTTATACCTAAGTGTGTCTATTATTACTATGATTGAGACATAATGTTTTTTTTTAAAATTATTCATTCGAAATCACTCACAAAATCATTCATTGAAATAGACCAAAACTGATCTATAAATTAGAACATTACTTCATAAATCCTAAATAACATTATGGTAATTATTGAAAAGACTTCATAGTTGATTCACATTATGATAAAAACATAAGACACTTCATTGTGAAAAATGAACAAAACTGTAGCTTATAAAATAGTTTTAAACCCCCTTTTAAAGAATTCTAAAGGTATAGTATTATTTATAAAATCAAAATATAGTGTAATAAAATTTAATATATCTTCATTAAAACATTATAAAAGCTAAAAAGGTTATAAATTGAATTTTTTTATTAAAAATAATCCAAATATTTGTTAACTCATGAATTTTAAAAATAATTTTTAAAATTTACCCAAATAAAATTTAAATAGTTTATAAAATTCTGAATGAAAAATAAAACCAAGATAAAACACTCAATTATATGAGCTTATGAAAATGTATGGAAAAGTAATAGAATGAAAAAACCAATCTCAAAGAAATTTATGTGATTCCTGTAGATATTAGTAAATCAAGTCTTTAAAACAACCTACACACATCAATAACCAAAACCCCCATTTTTGGATAATCTATAATTATGAAAGAAACCCAAAATGGGAGATTATTGGGAAAAATTGTTAAAAGTAATATGTATTTATAATAGGTAAAAAATATAGAGTCACCCTAACCAATATATTTCACTAATAAATCACCAAGAATAAAGTATTAGTTAAAGGAGGAAGCAAAATGATCCCAAGACACCCTCCTAGAAAAAATTTTAGTTCTATATTATTTATTGAGAGGTTGAATCAATAAATAACATCGATATTAAAATTTTAAAAAAATTCACATTATGTAAATCCAATGGATCGGTTAGGTTACACTAAGTGGGAGGGTGAATCCATGGTACCCATTTTTATAAAATTTGATCCTTTTCAATTCAACCACATGGACATGTTAAGTTTCTAGATTCACTAATTTTATTTTCTTAAACTCACCCTGTGTGCAGTTGTAAAATAAGGGAGCTCATCACACAACATTTACAAGGTACTGTAATAATATTCATACTCATTTACATATTGGATATACACCACAACATGAATTCTCATCAATATATTCAAAAGTTAATACAAATGGATATACACCCTAGTTCCAAAATTTATTAGACACCACAATTTATTTTTCCATAGTTAGTTGGAAACCCTAACTTCTCTTCTAATCTAATTGGTTGGACATCACAATCGCAAGCCTCCAGTAGCTAGCTAGAAACCCCATCTATAAGAACCCCATCTATTTGATACATTAATAGAAAGATATTATTCAAAAATAGTATTCCTCCACAAGAAATATATATGTCTTATCCTTATGTATAATTTTTAAATGTCTTTAACAGATGAATTGATCAATATTTTTGGTCCCACAAACTCCAATCAGATCTCGAATGATCTAAAATAATTTATTCAAATTATCAATTTCATCCAATAACATATTTAAACAATTACACATCTTTTTCTTAGCATCAAAATTATTCTTACACAATTAGTACATGGATTCTCTAAATGATCTGGAAATTATGTGCATATTTCTCATCTCCTACATTCATATATTTATACACACACAAAAATCAATGCATGGGGTCTCAATAAATTTCATGATTTAAATTTTCCTATATAAAAATTAAATTATATGTGTTATAATTTAAAGGCATTTAATTTTATTCTTCAAATATATCATCATTTTCAATACCCCATTAAACAGTGGGAATTTATTTCTTAGTGAATACTCATTCGAAATGCTTGAATTAGTCGGTGGGTATTTCATTATTTCATGATCATTCATAATAAATGGTATGGTATTTCATTCCACTATCTCACTAAAATACAATAATGGGTATTATTTATTCATACATTAGTTGAATACTCTAATCTATGGGTATTTTTATTTTCATTATTGAGTAAATAACTTTGGTGTAGTCTTCTTCTCATGTAACATTGATTAATATATGGTTCCATGTTGTATCATTCGAACCCCAAAAGGATTAGAATCCTTCATTCACCTAATGTCATTAAAATTCTTGAGGACTTGGAAAAATCTCCATTCATTACACAACATCAAAAAATCAACACATCATCCACATTTTTCATCAAATGGGAAACAAACATCCCATGCCTCCTTCATTTTGAATACTCGTAGTATGTAAATCATTCATGTGGTATCTTCATTCATTTGTAATTCATGTAATGAAAATATATATTAATGCATTATATCATTCATACCATTGAAAAAATCTTGGATATGACTTCATCCAGGTAGGTGGAATCATTAGGTGATCATCACATACATGTTTCCTCGATTGTGTATGGTAATGCATGAAAAACAAGGGCAACGAATGCTTTAGACTTTCATGGATGATATGAATTCAATGAAACCACACTAAATAAACATTTCGACTTGGATTGATCCAATTATTCTCAAACATGTTCTACAATGTTTCATTGATTGTGAATGATATTTTTTTTGTAGAATCCACAAACAAGACAAAGGAAGATGACCAAACAACTCGATCGGATGGCCCATATAATTTTCTTCATGTAGCCAAAAATATAAATGATTCTTCTTAGTGTAAGAATATTAACTCATTCCTCCTCCATCCCACCTTCAATTATCCATTGTTCGAGGTCATTTTTTATTTAACAGTCACTCGCATGAGAAGAAAAAAAATTCCAAACCCACTACTTTTGTGCCACCATGCAGAGTGGTGCTGCCTCAGATCCCATTCACTATGGGCCTTATACATGGCCATTTGAGGGAATTCTTCTCTTCCCACCCATGCCTCCTACTGGCTTGGCCCTTGATGTCTTCTCTAGATTTGGTTGGTCTCTGAACCCCACATTTAGTCCAAGATTTTATTTGGACTTGCCTTCCTTGTTGGTTGGCTTTAATTTTTTATATGAGGAAAATTGAAATTGTTAAATTTATCATAGTATGGAAATATAAATCCAATACTTAGACTAATATACCAATCCAACCTTCTAAAAATCTCTTCAACCATCCTCCATGAATTAATAATTCATTTATTCGGGAACACCTTTAAATAATCATGATATATGAAACCCATATTGTATGACCATCTTCAATATTCAATTTTTTTTAAAATAATTTGTCCTACTTGGAAAAATGTATTTTTCATTAATATCACTTCAAAAAATCATTTTATTTAAAAAACATGAAGAATTTATCAACAATTTCAACCAATTTTATAAAAATAATCCATAATAATTATATAGGAATCACCACTTCATCTTCACCCACATATTAACACATTGAAATCAAATTAAAAAACTGGGAACAACAATATACGACTTTTTATTTTGTTTTCAATTTCTTATTACATCATAATAGTCAATTTGAGAAATGTAAATTATTTTACCCTTATTTATAGTCAAATGATATGGATATGGTGGGGGACTTCTCATCTCATATTTCTTCTAAAAATATATTATCATATTTTAAATGAAATTGATGATATAACATGATACGTAGAAAATATATTTTATCTAATAAACTATATGTCAATGTCAGATAACCCAGTATAGAAAACAAGAGTGAAATAACCCAGGTTGTATAAGAATTATATAAAACATTCTCACATGTGATATCAGGATCAATGTTTCTCGATTATCAATAAGGATTTTCTATATTTTATAATGAAAACTCCTTCACACATCAATAAACATATTAGAATGTTCAGTTGAACAAGAATAACTCCCCCACTATCATATTTTCCAATCAACTAATCACTCCCACTTAATGAATACAATAAATTAAAAATAAATTAATGTGTTATTTCAATACCTCATGTATCCTAAAATTTCCCCCTCAAGGGATGAACTCATCATTATCATCATAGAAATTAATGACCTCAATGATGAAAAAAACATATCCTTAAATTCCTTTCATGTTAGTTCATAACACATAAAAAATATTTATCATGGAGGAACCTATTATCTCATTAGGGGAAACATTCAACGTGAGAGTTTTCTATCTTCATTTCTTTATTACCCTTTCCAAGATCATCATTGGATGTGATTTCTTTCTTATTAACATGCTTTATAAATTGTGTGCATATTTTGTTCCTGTTAACATCTTCTTTTTATGGAATATAATTTTCCACCTCATCAAAAGCTATAAATACCTATTTATATTTATTTCTTTTTCCCAAAGAGTTTTGATTTTAGTTATAATATATTGGTGGCTGATACGCCCTTTATTGTAGACCATTTTCATTCTCCAAAAAATTATGCCTATTTTCCAGCTTGATAATATCTTTAATATTCAAATAAATATTTTTGTATGTCATGGGATTCATGTGTCTCCACATCACTTTATTACCCTTCAATTCATTCATACATATATAATTTTATTCTTATATATATGAGGTTACAAAAAATGAAAAAATTATAAAAAAATTTATGCCTCATTTGATTTCTCCTTGATCGATATGTTGGAATTGATGGAGTTATTACTACATCACTGGGCTTATAAGATATGAAATATCTACTCATTGTGTACCCAAATCATCCACAATAAAAACATTATGCTGATTTCATCTTTTATGAGACCACTTTTCTATATTTTTTATGGTAAAAAACATTTCTTCAATTTTTTAGATATTGATTCTTCTTTGATGTTACACATGTTATGACAACTTTTGTAAGGCTAATTATTTCCTCTCAAGAGGTGTTCAAATTCTCCCCAAGGTCTCTTATTTTAAGATATTTATCTTTTATCTTAAAAACTATTACACTCATAATTGAAGCGACATCCATAGTGGATTGTCTACATTATTTTTGTTATCTTTTGGGAGATATGATGTTAACCTTCAATTCCTTCTCTATATCCATATTATTTTGAATCTCCTTAAAAATGATCTCTACCATAAGAAATTTCATCCTTCATCTTGGCTCCTATATTATATATGTTTATATTAATTTACACTTATTCTTTCCTTGATCTTATATTTTCCTAGGTTATATTTTTTTCAATTGTAGAAAAAAAATCACACATGATTCTCCATTGAAATTATATTTCATTTTATGGGAATTACATGGAATAAAAAATTGTTTTGGTTACATCATCATCACTAGAATCATAATTATTTTTTTATCTCCAATAGTATTTTTTAAATATTACATTATTTCTCCACCCATGTTTTTGAATTAGAAAGAACACAAGGTTCTAAATTTACCTTGATTGGATAACATAGATTTTTGGATTAGTTATTCTTCTTTTTCGTCTCATAAAATAAAAGGATATTGACTTCATCTCTACCCATTGGATTCCTCCTAAAAAAATATTCTCCTTCCTTATTATTTTTATATCTTTTTAAATTTCTTGGTAGAAAGGAAATGAGAACATTTAAATCTTTATCAGATTCCATATATAAAACTTCATGTATCTTTAGAGGTAACCTAAGCTATGATACCACTTTTAGATCCCAAGTACATGTTAGTTTCCAATGAGAAGAGGGTGAACCTGTGGTACCCTTGTTTTATGAATCATTTTCCTTTTAAGTTCATCCCCTTGAACTTATTAAGGTTCTTGACCACCTCATTGGTTTCTCTAAAAATATATTTTGGTGATGTAGTCAAATTTTAGAGTTAAACATAAAATATTTACAATTTTTTGGTAATGAAAGGCCTAGGAATTTCCATGTTTGTTAGACACCCCAACAAGGAGTCTCTTCAATATCTTCAAATGTAAATACAACTTGTTAGAAACCCCATCTCCATAATTAGTTAGGCACCCCAATAGATATTTCCATGGTTTGTTAAACACTCCAACATCTCTTCTTCTTAGATTGGTTATATAGCCCAATCAGAAGACTTCAGTAGTTTGTTATATAACTATCTAAAAACATCATATTTATTCTAACCAGGAATAGAATGTTCTTATTCATAGATAGTATTCCTTCTTAAGAAAGATGTATGTCCCATCCTAGCATACAATTCTTCATGGTGTTCATTATACATATTGATTAATCTTATTTGTCCTAGAAACTCCAATCATATATTGAATGATCTTAATTATTTTCTTCACATTCTCAGGTTAATGAATACACCTTCTTTAATAATTAACTCACTTTGGATCATGCAGAAAATGCTTATTTCAAAATGGTTACAAGGATTCTCAAAATGATTTTGAAATTATGTTCATATTTATCATCACCTGCATGAAAACATTTATACAATAAAATATGGTGTATGGGGTCTCAATAAGTTTCATGATTTAAATTATACCATTTAAATACTCACTGAAATGTGTTAGGAATTAAACAAATTAAATTTCCATCCTCATATATCTCCTCATTTTGAATACCCCATTAAATAGTGAGTATTTATTTCTCCATGAATACTCATTGGAAATAATTGAATAAGTTAGTGTTTATTTGATTATTTCATGCACATTAAATATATATGGTTGGGTATTTCTTTCCTCCATATAACTAAAATACCCAAATGGTTATTATTTATTCACGAATCATTTGAGTACCTGAATCTGTTTGTATTTTTTTCATTATGAAATTAATACCAAAGGTGTATTCTCATTCTCACACTAATTTTATTAATTTTTTGATCCATGTTGTGACATTTAAACACATGAAGGATTGCGATCCTTTTTTCATATTTAATATTCAATGATCCTAAGGAATATGACATAACTCCCTTCATTACACAGTGTTAGAAGTGTTTTATCTCATCCAATTTTTTCATCACATAGAAACAACAGCATGAAACATAATTATTTTTTGTTTTGTTTTATATATTTTTTGAATCAACAAATTATTGAAATATTGATTAAGTATTTTTTATGTTTTATTCATTTGAATTATTCTCATTATAATTAATGATATTTTTCTAATTTTTGTGAATCCATTTCATCCATAAATAAAAGTTCATTAATATTCTTTATGTATGAGCCTTATAATTAAAATTACTTATAAAAAATATATTTGAATTTTGTACTATTTTCTAAAATTTCTTTTTTTAATCATCCATTATGATTCCTCCACATATTGGTGTTAATGAAATGAAATTAGTCATTGCCTTATGAAATAATAAATGGGAAAAAATAAACTCGAAAAAGATTATTCAATAATATTTGATAAATAATGATACAATTAAAGAGAGAGAACATTACAAAATTGATACAAGAGTTTTGAAGTGTAATGACTCAACCAATGACCCACTTAAATCATGCCCCCAGCTAGTTGGTCACATGGCCTCAAGCGCACCTCACCTTATTTTAGAGGATGTCGACAAGTAGTGAGGGTGTTAAAGTGGTACTATTGGGAGACTATACTCTCCTATAAAAGTGAAAAAATGTGTAAAACCATAGTCATATAATAAATGAAGAATATATATATAAATAGAAAAAATAAATAAGTAGTAGAGGAACAAATAACTGATAAATTGAATTATAATTTAAAGCCACTAGGTTGTGTCATATAGATGGATGCATGAAATACTGATATAAAAAATGATAATAGAGGAAAGTAATATACAAATATGTTATAAAAATAGAAAAAAATGTTTCTCCACTAGCATAATGAACATATGATCGGTCCTCTACTCCTATGTAAAATATATAAGCTAAATAAGTCAAATATCAGTAACAGGGCACTTGAACATATACATACCTATAGAAAAGTAATCTACTCAGGTACCAATGGCGTCCTAAGTAGGGTGTGAGATAAAATCACAATAGGCCACCACTAAGGGTGTCTATAAATAATATTAGCCATCCTCATATCTAATCAATTTTCAGGTATAAATGAAATGATAGAAATTCTGAATGAATAAATACGAGGATTCTTAGGTTCCTAAAGGACACTTGGAAGGTCTATATGCTTTGACTCATGGAAATAATTATTTCCAAGTCAGTCACTATATATATATATATATATTAACAATATATATATTAATAGCATAGTTACATATTTCATCCACCTATAAGGATAATGTACTTAGGGTTTTATGTTTTCATATACCTGGAATACTAGGTGATGGATGAACAGTGGCATAACTTAAAAATCCATGACAAGTGTACACAATAACATAATCTCATGAAATAGGGAACATTTCCAACATATCATAATGAGAGAGTTATTCCATACACATCACTCCAAATGGTAGGTGTTCTGTCATTTAAACAATTGAAGCACGGGATGTGGTGTGTCATTCCCACTATCTAAATAGTGTCAGTGGTGTGGGATGCCATGTTCAACACCCAATGCAAGGTAGTTTGTAGTCAGCAATCCCAAATGTGTTCTTAATATAATTACAAACCCCATATCAATGTATTCACATAATAATATTATAATCCATGAGGTATTACCTCTATTGTATCAAATTTACCCTAACATTATAAATAAGGAATAACAATTCAATTTAAGAATGGAATAAAATATGATCAATTGATGTGGCCTTACCACCCCTTCATATGTAATTCCATTTTAAATAATTGAATTCATTTATGGAGTGGAAAACCATTCTGAATAATCCATTCCATATAATCAATCCATTTAGATCACTGAAACTGTAAAATTAAATTTATAATGCTTAGTGAGGAACTAATAAGGTGGTAATGTCAATAGGGAAATTTATTATTTGGAAAATTATATTTATAATTTATTCCAAGAACTTATAAGGTGCCTTGTGTTTATTTAACATCTATAAAATAGAGAAAAAGTCAATTAAAACCCAAGTGGAATTTTTAGGATGTGTTTTACGAATTTAAACAATTGACTATAATGGGGAATTATAGGTGGAACAACTGAGGGGTGTCCATGACTGAGGGAAACATCCTCTAATTAACTAAGAAATTATTCTCAGGAGTTACAAAAGGTTCTTATATCAATTTAATAAAATTAAACCAACTTTAATACGATGAATGAAAATAGTTGGTGTATGACCCAACAACATGACATTGAAAAACATGAATCTTTTTTGGGAAAGTTTTGAGACTGCCTACCTTAGGTCTATTGAATACTCCTCAGTCGATGGTGGCCTCATATATGAAGTAATTGTAAGAATTTGAATAGATATCCCAACTCATTAGAAATAGGTAAAAATAGATTTCCCCTAAATAGCACAATATATTTGAAGGTAATTGGGAATAAGAAGGGAGATGATTATATTGCTTATCAAGGAAGATCTGATGCATCTGATAATTCTTTATTTGGACATCAAATTAGATAGATATATTAATACTCAGGTTGAAATTCTTAGGATCTCACAGGAGATGAAAAACCAAAACCTCCATAGGAAAATGGGAAGAGAGAAAAAGAAATTTGGTTTAACGATTCATTTAGGGGAAAAAATTCATTTTTCCCTCAAATATAGGGCTGCATGATTTTACTACATGGTTTGGTCCAACCATGTGCAAACGATGCACAAGACACTACCAAAATAGATACACCAAAAGATTAAGGTTCACAGTTTTTCTAATACGGCCCAAACTGTGCAAAATCTCACTATCAATACTCTTCAGCTTTTTCACGGGAGTGTGCCTTTGTCACACAGTTTCAGAAAAACTGTGTATCCCCTACAACTCTACTCTCTCACCCTACAAATATAGTAGAGATTGTGTGTTCTATGATGCATGAATTATATTAACTATGCATCCGAGTTATTTTTCCAAAATATCATTCTTTCGGGCACTGAACATGCCATAGACACCCCCATGACCCATGTGACTCCATTGGGTAAAGGTTTATGGTTCGTTTAATGGAATGAAAACAAAAAAAACAATAGATAACACTGTGTAAATGTGGTTTGTTACAACCTCCCCTATTTAAAGAATCACATCCCTAAGATGTACATCTGATAGAAAAGAGATATCTTCAGCAAAGAGTTTCGAACACTAAGCTTGTATATAAACTTCTCATTCATAGGCCTTGTCTTATACTTGGTCATGATGCGACAACACCAATACTCAAGGAACTCGACTTCCTCTGAGTGTCTTCATTCTCTAATCCACGATATGCACTGGATACTCCATAGAGGAAGAATATACATCCAAAATAACCTCATCAGGCTGAATGACATGTGGTAGGTCAGGAAAATATTGGATAATTAGATATACATGAAAGAAATCATGCATAGAACGACATTTATAAAGATTTTATAACCAGTAAGCCATTATTCTGATATGTTTCAAAGCATCAAAGGGTCCAATGAACCTAGGTGAGAGCTTACCCTACCTATGAACACGTCTATAGCCTATACTGGGTGAGACATGCAAGAAAACATAGTCTTATACCTTTAACTTATGAGGTAGCCATTGTTGGTTAGCATATGACTGCTATTTAGACTAAGCTATCATCATATACTTTCTGATCAACTAGACTTACTCAGTAGTATTCCTTCTGAGACATGGTCTAGGAATAGATGCCTCCCTTGACTCTAGCTAGCACATTGGTGAACAGAATGGAAAACCGTATAAGGATTTAGAAAGATCCATATTTATTGTAGCATGAAATCTATTATTATAAGAAAGCTCAACAAGGGAAACGGTTTATCCCAATAACCTTCGAATTCAAGGAGACATGCATAGGGAATTTCCTCTAACACCTAAATCTTATGCTCTATATGTTCGTCAGTATGAGTGTGATAGGACATGCTCAAAAACGGTTATATAACTAAGGCCTTCAACAACCCTTTCCAGAACCATGACATAAAGTGAGAATCTCTATAAAAAATTATAGATCGTTGAGCACCATGTAGATATACAACCTCCCTAGTGCAAGTCCTCTATAAATGGAATACCAAGAATATCTATTGCACTTCTACGAAGTGTGTGACCATTCCCAAATGATCAATGAAAACCACATTGTATCATTTCCATGATGTGATCTAGATATACTAGTCATGAATTCCATGAAAACATTGTCCCATTTCCGATCAAGAATTGACAATGGAAAAAAATCCCTACTAGTCACTAATGTTTTGCCTTCACTAGTAGATAGGTGGAACATCAAGTTATGAAGCTACCAATCTCATGTTTCATACCAGGCCACCATTATTGAAGCCATATATCCTGATACATGTTGGTGATACTGGGATTAACTTCCCATGATGAGGCATTAAATTCCCACATCTTCTCCTCTATGATGAATAATGAGAACCATACACACACATGGAATAGTAAAGTATCATCCCCATATATTGTATAACCTAAAAATGTATCATCATTTGTGACACATTCCCTTACTAAAAGGTCCTTGGAAATAGATAGTTGGCCCATTCTTACATATTCTATAAGATTAGAGGTCACTACCAAGTCCTTGAGACCCATCTAACCATGGTCCTCTTGAACCTTAATGCAAATCTCTAAGAATAAGGCCATAATCATCAATTCTCAATTGTAATCATGAATCATCAATGTATAAGTCTTTCAGCATAGAGATTAGGCTATTGTTTTTCCCTTAATAGGTATGTATGTTGTCTTGAAAACAAAAGATTATTGGTACCTAACCCACCTACACTACCAAAGAATGAGATCATGTAGTGTAAAGATGCACTTGAGGATTTTATGATTAGCGAGTACCAAAAAACTTTCTCCAACATGATAGTGTCTCCAAAAGCATAAATCATGAACTACAATAGCAATATTATGGTTTTTTGTCAGGTAATTCCACACATCTAGCCTCAACTAACAAGACCCATATATGACGAATCATCCATCCGACATTAGAATAGCTCCAAGCATGATACATGATGCATCACAATATATAGTAGAGCCCCTTCTTGGATCTGGAATAATCCTTATTAGTAACGAAGTAAAGTTTTCCTTCAACTCCTAAAAGTCTTCTTCACAATATTTTACTATAAAAAATTGCATATGTTTCTTTTTCAAGTTCATAAGTTGCACAAAATGTTTTGAGATATCATGGATGATGGGTCTCTAATATCTGGCTTGCCCCAAGAAACTTTGGATGTCAATGAAATTCTTGGGATTCTCTCAATAAATTACTGCTCCCACTTTCTCTGAGTCTACTGAAATTCATGACTTTGATATAATGTGACCCAGTAAGTGGACTTCATTGATCCAAAATTTTCATTTACTAAGATTATAATTGAGATGATCTCTCTTTGTTTATTCATCCCAATATTAATATGGTTGGAATTTTTGTGTCTAGATATTGAATACACTACCATTTTTTTACTAAATACTACCTTGATTGAATCTAGATATGGGTGGAAAACCGGATTCATAAGAGACATAAAAGGGGAAAGTGTGTTGATGAGACCGAGTGGTATGGTCGGGTACTCATAAATACCATACCTAATCCAAAATTATGTGTGTGGTATGTCTGATGACATGATACACACATAATGATAGATCGACCTCAAATATATCTTTTATAACACTATCACTTCTCAGATCTGATCAAAGAGGTCGTCTATTAGAGGTAATGGATACGAATTATTTACATTGATCTAGTTCAATCGATGATAATGCACACAAATCTTGAGGGTATCATCCACCTTCCTAGAAAAAAATATTAGTGAACCCCAAAGAAAAGCATTAGGGAATATAAATCCTATATCTTCTAGATCCTCCAACTACTCATTGATCTCGAGAATCTCCATAGGGTATATCCTATAAATAGGAATGGTCACCGGTGCTCCTCATGGAACAAACTCAATTGTAAACTCTATCTCTCCCAATGGAGGTAGACCATAAAATTATTCTAGATTGAAATATATAAAATTATATACTACATGAGTAAAAAAAGTGGTTCATAACCATTATTCATCAATGAAATGATGTGTGTGCGGGTCTATCACACTACTGATCCTCTACTATATAGGTCCAAATCACATAGCTTGAACATCCCATTTTCCATTACGCACGTGTCCACCATGATTTGGTGATGTATAAATCACCCCCAGATGATATGAGTCTATATGTTCTCACTAGGTAACTAATTAGTCCATCTAGATGATTAAAACTAATCTCATCATGTCGAGGATGAAAATATTCTATACGGATTTGTATCAACCTATCTCAAGTGAAAAATCCTAACAACATTGAATAACATATGATCAAATACCTAATGGGGTGCCAAGTGTCTAAATTACATGAAAGTGTTTGATCTCAAGTCCCATACATCCCACAATAGTCTCAAATATAAAACAATGATACATATATATTTCAAATAAAGAAGACACTAAAGTAGATACAACTAGAGTAGTAGAATTTATAAGAGAAGGTCTAATACTCTTCTCCTTTGAAATATGGTAGAATTAATGTAAATTGACTATAACATATCCATAAGTC
Source organism: Viscum album (assembly GCA_963277665.1). Lineage (NCBI taxonomy): Eukaryota > Viridiplantae > Streptophyta > Magnoliopsida > Santalales > Viscaceae > Viscum > Viscum album. The sequence goes on from OY728127.1 coordinate 282,390,687, forward strand.
ACTACCTGAAATCCTTGGGAAATCCCTTTATACTAACAACGATAATCCTGAGTCTCACTTCTTCTACTTTGACCGCCACATTGGACTATGCAATCAGTGGTATTCTAGATTCCTTCTATTGTGATCCTACCATCCCCAATATGGAACATGGGGTAGGAGTAGATCCCCACGTTCTAGGTGATGATGTGAAAGTCCTTTATAAGTGTTGGATATACACTCCATCTTACTGCATCCAATGCATTCCCCTGGATCATGTAAGAACTGATTCATTATTATTCCTACCTTCCAACATTGTTGAAATATCAATAAAATATCTATATGAGGTGCTTGACTGGTGTTACCTCTATAAGAAGCCTCAAAACATCTCTTTCTTCTAGAATAAGGAACATGAATAGATCGAGGTTCTAAATTTCCCAACTCACACAATTAGTTTCCCTCAAATTCTTCTCTATAATAAGGGCCTATTTTACTATCTCTAATATTGTCATCAACCAAAATACATTTACCAGCAATAGGATGTTATATACCATCCCATCCTCAAATCGCATGGGGTTCATAAGATCATCACTTGTTATAGTCGGATTGAACTACTTCATCTTAGTTAAATGAGTAGATTATTCCATAACTTACATACGTCACTGATTCAAGTTCATGATTTCTCTAGATAAATCATCCTATAGAGTCTAGGGAATGAAATAGTTTTAGAAAATAGTTTAGAAATCTACCAAAATCATATCTTTATACAGATATTATAGTGTAATAAAATCCAACCAATACTCTTCATAACATCACAGAATATAAGTGTAATGTTTGACCCCATACACTGGAGGCCTCTATAGATGCTCAAATATATCAAAAGTAGATTTGAGACATGACTCAATAGTGTGTGTTCTATCATCAACCGAAAAGGATGGAGGATGCTGCTACTGAAATTCCTAAGTCATGTCTTCAATACTAAGGAAGGTCATACAACACCTTGAATTGTCTAAAACATATGAAGAAATTCTACTTGAAACTAGGTGTTGGGGCCCATATTAAGAAAAAGAATATGATCCAGAGGTGGAACTGTGAGAGGATTCACTAGCATCTCAATGCCTACCACCTCAAGTTGATGGTCATCACCACCTTCAGGGTTTACAATCTTAGTACATTGTGGCGACATGATGATGCAATTCTAAATGTGAGCCTCAGGGGGTATCTTAATGGTTGAAATGATTACAGATAGAAAACTAGGCTACCTGCATTACCTTCCTATAGAGAGACCATACCACTCTATATGCTCCTAAAGTAATGTCTATGTGGAAGAAGATACCATCATGTCCATAAGAACATAACGGATACCCCACTACCCACTACTAAGGCTGGGTTCTGGTCTGAGTATCCTTTTTAAATATATAAGATATTTATTTTCCACTTTAATGTCACATTTTTTTTAAATTTGTTCTTGTACAAATATTTAAATCTATTTAAATGGTTGAGTGGGATGGATTACCATTTCCAATAAATAAGGTCCCATACACCTTATGAACCAAAATATGGAATCCCCATAACCCATACCATAACATGTTCCATCACATGAATCCAATGTCCCTGACTCAACATGACATAAAAAACTACATATGGTGTATTCTTTAACATATATATGAAATCAATATTATGTTAATAAATGAAATTTAAGTGTCAATTATGTTTTACAATCCTATTAAAAATAACAACATAATTTCATACATAATCAAGGAACTAACAAAATGCAATAAGAAAATTGATGCTCAAAATAGTCATGGCATAGAAAATGCATGGCATATTTTTCATATTTTGCCTATAATGATGCTTTTAATGAAATTAAATCATTTCATGGGGCCTATATAAACGAAATAATAATTTCAATAATATCAATATCACTATCATAATAAGACATGTGTGTCACCCAATGGTGAATTCTTGTCAACCATAACATGCAGAATCAATAACTGTAATTTCCCATCCAAGTTAATTTTGGTTTCCACTGTATAAGTGTTAGTTATGTCTATGAAAAGGGGCATCTCCAAATTCCATTAAATCCAAGTCTATTTTCAAATACCCAAATAGTAATAAAAATAAAAAATATCATCTCATTACACTTCGTAATTTCCTAACCTGGGATCTATATAACCTATGCTTCGATCCAGTGGATCACATGGCCTCAAGCATGCCTCCCCATACACTTGAGGAATCAAACTAGAAATGATGGGTTCAAGGTGGTATTATGGGAAGAATTTACCCTATTATTAGATTGAAAAAATGGGTACGACCATAATGATAAAAAATTGGAATAATATATAAATAAATTGAAAAAAATAACCCATGGTATAATAAATGACTGAGCAACTGAATAATAATCGAAATCCACAAAGCAATGTCATATAAATTACTACATGTTATATTAATATAAAAAAAGGGAACATGGGACAATCATATATAATCATGGTATACATAAACTACAAAAATAACAAAATATCCACAAGTATAATTAGCATATTTGTGGTCCTCTACTCCTATGCTCAATATATAATCTAAGAACATAAAATATAATTTATATGCTGGTTTCTGTTGAGATGGAATGTGAGTATGATATACACTATAATACCAAATGTAGGATCGAATATGTAAAAATGAGATGCTCAAATACAAGAGGGGTATGAATTGTACTTTAAAAAATTCCTATGGAACTTTTAAATATGGTTATGTTTAACAAGGTTAAACAAGATAATTCACAAAACTTCTAAGTTATAATAAATTTCTTGATTCTGAAAAGTGATTCCAGAAATGAAACATAACAAAAGTTTACAATATCTAAGATTCTACCTTAAAGTGTATAGAATCTAACTAAATCAGAGTACAATTATAGGGAAGTATAAGATAGTTATACTTTCCTCAAAAATACAAATTTAGCGGAAAACCTGTAAAAAACAAGTAACAGGTAGGTAAATCATTTAAACCAAAGAGAAGGGTATCCAACAAACTTGGATAAAGGTCCCTTCATCTATACTTTCAAGAAAGTCTGTCTTGCCCACACTAGGGAAAGCCCTCGATACGAAGATCGGAGTCTGTATTGCTATCCCTGCAAGACCTAAACTATCAGGTATTCGACACATCTGTCTTACTCAGCAAGTAAGCCCACAACTTCAAGGTAGTTGGAACCTCTGTCTTCCTATCCCAGGAGGCTATCAATTGTACACAGAAACAATCGGAGTCGCACGATGCAAAGATGAAAAAGCAGTTCAGTACACACTAAACAAAAAAACCACTCTCTCTATAATCACTTCAGTAGCATGTAATCTCTAGATTAATCAACTTATTTTGAGCTCTTTCAAATGAGCTCCTATTTATAGGCACAGCTCCAACGGTCAGCTCTGTCCTCCAACGATCATATTCTTCCTTGAATTTTGGACGGACCTGTATACGTGTCACTCAAACAACGGTTAGTTAATAACTGATAGCACGACATTGTTTTATTAAAAAATGAGTGTAAGTATAACTAGAATCTGATATTCGGAATGTTTGAAAATGAATGTTCAGAGTCTAAGAAAAAAAATTTGGAGTCTATAATAATAGGATATTCAGATTATGTTTTGTAGAAATTTGGAACCTGAATTCTATAGAATTACGGAGTCTAAATTTCAAGGATATTCAGAATCTGGATTTATAAGAATTCAGAACTTGAACATACAATGTTCGGAGTCATATTTCATGAGAATTCGGAGTCAGAACTCATAAGAGTTCGGATTCTAAATTCAGATAACTCAGAGTCAGAACATGGAGAAGTTCATATCGAGAATTCATAATCCGAATTTGGATTTAGAACTTAGAGAAGTTCATAACTAGAATTCGTATTCAGAATTCAGAGTTGAACTCAATTGAGTTCATAACCAGAATTCTGATTCATAATTCCGAGTCAGAACTCAGAAGAGTTCGTAACCAGAATTCTTAGAATTTGGATACTAAAACATAATGCTTCATAACTAAGTAATTATAAGATTCCGAGAATTTTTATTACAAAATGAATTTTATACTTGGGAAAAATATTGATATGAGAAATGAAATCTAGGTAAGGTAAAATTTCCTTGGGGAAGGAAATTTTCCTTATAGAAGTAATACAAGGGGTAAAATGAGTTTTTCCTTGAAATAAGGTATTTTTGATTTTCAAAACAAGAAGGAATGGTAAAGTCATAAGGATACCTTATTGACTTAACAATCTCCCCCAAGTATGAAGGAATGGAAAAATCATAAGGAAAACCTTATTGACTCAACAATATCCCCCTTTTTGGAAACTACAAACAACCTTACAAAAAAAACAAGGACTTAGCATAACTTTTCTTCACTTAGAAAATAAAACATATCTCCCTTTTCACATTGGAAAGGATGATTACGACTAACTCCCCCTTAGGCTTTGGAACACTAAGGATCGTATTCCGGATTTCCAGAATGAGATTTTCATTATCTTGGGTATGAAAATATTCATAATGAGAACTACCCCATAGATAAACTCCCCCTTAGATAAACTCCCCCTTACTTAGGGATATATATTCTTATTATTATAATTCTTTTTTCCTTCTACCCATTTTTGATTTTCAAAAAGAGTTTGAGGGAATGGAAACAAAATATGTTACCTAAAATATTAGTATAGACATCTAAACAAAACAATAAAACATAATTTAAATAAGATTGGAAGAATTAGTACAAGGAAAAAATACAACAAAAGATCGGATTTGTGTATATTTTGTTTCTTTTTCCTTGGGAATTAGCTTCTTCACGGTTGTCTTCGGCTTTTTCATCTCTTTGTGATCCTCCTCTGCTTGCTTTTCTAAGGCTAAAATCATATCCTCTTGATCCTTTAGGGCCTCTTCCTGAGCCTTCAGCAAGTCATATTTCTTCCCAAGATTTTCATCCATCTCGATCTAGAGATCCCTCTCTGTTTTACAACTTTGGACAAAAAAATTCAACTTCCCATTAAGATATTTGACATCTTGAATCTGAGATTTTTTCTCAAGAGTTATCTTTTTCTCAAATATATCTGTAAGATTCTTGATTTTTGTGTTTTCGGTGTCAAAATATTCCTTGACATCATCTTGAAATTGATCAATCTCTCTCAGACCTTCAACAATATTTTTCAACCAGATGGTCATTTGATTGCAAGATTTTCTATGGGATTTATAACTGATAAGTAAATTCTTGTGTTCGGACTCCACATTTATACACCTATCCATCACCATGGATATGTAGTCGGATTTCTGATTCATGCTATACTGTATCATCTGGCATCTAGAGTCAATTGTTGGAAAGATCGGAATGGTGTCCCTTGGCTTCTTCAGGGACTGAACAACAAAATCATGTCCCAAGGCTGATGACTCCAAATCTGACATCTATCATGGCGATGGTTCTTCCTCTAGATCTACCATATTCCTCTTAGAGGATCATCCATCCTCCTTATTTCTCAAAATTTCTTTCGTTGATGTATTAGAAACCACATGTTTCCCCTAACTAATTCTCAGAATAGCTTCTTCATCTGAGGATTCATGTTCACTCCCAAACAACTGTACAATCTTATCTTCATCTATTTTATCTTCTTCAGCACCTCCCTTAACATAATCAAGAATAATAAAGTCATTATTATGACTTTATTCCTTAGATAACTTGTTTAAATCCTCTTCACCCTTCTCATCTATTTTCGGAGTAGCATGTTTTGAAGATCCAGCTTGAGAAGTCCAGATTGAATATTTTTCAGAAGAAAATTGATTTTCAAGATAATCATCAACTTGATTAATCACGTCATCAGAGTCACCACTACTCTCAGATTCTATTACTTCTTCTACAATATTATTCTCCTCCGTAACCTTCTCTTTTGATTTTTCTGGAGTCATAAACGTCTTACCCGGAGTCTCAGGTAATGGTTCCACTAGAAAAGACTTCAGCACTAGAATATTCTCAGATGCTACTTTAGAAGCATTTTAAAGAGATTGCACAATCTCTACCTCTAACATCTTCTTCCTAATATTGTTCTCTTTGTCTTGTTTCTCAAGATCCTCAGAATCTTTCTCTTTCAAATGCATGGCCTCTGTAGGATCTAGGCCAAATTGTGGTTCCCCTTCCTTTTTATTCTTTTTATCCTCCCTCCACTTGGAAACCACTTCATATGAATTGGATTTCTTCCTTTTGGGATTTTTAGGTGCGGATTGAGATTATTTGTCCTAACCGGTATTGTTTGATTCTTCCACTTCCTATAGATTCCTCTTCTTTCTTGCTTTCCTTCAAGGCTAAATTTCTTCAACATTTTTTGAAACGACTTCTGCCTCATCCTTAGGTAGATCATAAAACTAACATGACTCCTTAGAAAAAACTACTTTCATCATATTGTGGGTATCATCACTGATTAGAATTAATTTAAAACTTCTCAGATGGGAACTTCAGGGGATCTTGAATGATTCAAGGCACCGAACTATCATCTTGGAAAGTAAGGAAGGATACATGATTATCTGAGCTCTCAGATTCCCATTATTGATACTCTCTATTGTAATGATAATGTGCTTCATGAGGTTGACATTCATTATGTTTACGAAAAAAATCTAAGATATACATGTCACTTTTCATAAGGATATCCTTATCACCCTTTCTCAATATGATAAGACCCTGAACCCTTAGCTGAAGAATCTGATTGTTGTTAGACCGATAGGAAATCTTTGCGGTCTTGACATCATTATGTCCAAGGCATTCCATAGACTTCACCTTTATGAAACTTCCTTGAACATACGACATCTTGTGGGAGAAAAACACAGCTTCCCCTTCATATGATAGCCCCAGCAAGCTAGCAGCCTTGGTGTAAGAGAGTGCATATGTTTTTCCATAACTCTTGTAGGAAAATATTTCTCTTCCATATTCTTTGAAAAAGAAAACTAATTCATATAATTATATAAGAGAATCTAGATGTAAAACATCCTGATATGATGTCTCTAAAATCGATACACTTTCCCATCCATTGAGATTGATGTTCTTGAAGATAATAGAGTCATATTTGATGATATTTTTTGGATGCACTAACCTCTCCCTGTAAATTATCCACTCTGAAATCGACTTGACAATAGACATATCATGAGAAGGAACTTCTACAGACATTCATACTGGAGCACTTCTAAAGAACTTTTAAAGGGGTATTGTAGAGGAACAGAGCTTTGACAAGAAAAAGCTTTGAAAACCGATGTGGGACAACCATCAGGGGTCCCCTTTTTATAGGTGTTCGAGCGATGGTTGAACTTCCCATTTCAATCCAAAGGATGAGAAATATTTTTATTTGATCTGACTGATGAAATAATAGCCGCAAGGAAAATTTGTTATGCTCTAATATTTTTAGATTTTAAAAAAAATTGGATTTAAGGAAACTAGAATCTGAGAAAATTTTAAAATCAAAAGAAACTACCAACAAAGAAAAGATAATAACGAAAACATAAGAAAGAATCATACCTTTATGATTGTAATGAGAATTTTTCATATTGAGGATAATTCATCTTGAAGGAATTTAGATTCTAAAAATAAAATTTTAGAATGAAAAAGATTGATTACAGAGATCTTCATTATGAAAATCTTCATTACAAAATTTTTCATTACGAGAATCTCAAGTATGAAGAAATCATTACGAAAAAATACGAAAAACATCATTAAAAAAAATAACAAAACTTCATTACATTAAATATGAAATCATAATTATGTTGACTATGAAAGTCTTCATTATGAAAAATATAAAAAATATTCATTACGAAAAATATGAAAAACTTCATTACGCAAACTATGAAAGTCTTCATTACAAAAAATATGAAAAAGATTCACTATGAAAAATATGAAAAAGCTTCATTACAAAAAATATGATAAACTTCATTATGAAAAATATGAAAAAGCTTCATTACAAAAAATATGAAAAAGATTCATTAGGAAAAATATGAAAATCCTCATTACAAAAAAATATGAGAAAACATCATTACGAAAAATATGGAAAAAAATTCATTATGAAAAATATTAAAAAAACTTCATTATGAAAAATATGAAAAACTTCATTACGATAAATTTTGAAAAACTACATTACAAAAAATATGAAGAACTTCATTATGAAAAATATAAAAAAATTAATTACAAAAAATATGAAAAACATCAAAAAAATGTACTCCCCTTATGTAAAGGAGTTTATTACTGTAAGGAGAATGGTTCAACTGGATGTTATTGAGGATGATTACCTTATGGTTATCATTATTGACATCTGTTTAATGTATTAAAATCAATCGAAGGGTAATGATTTTGTGAAAATTTCATCAAGTTGATCTTGCGTTCTGATAAATTGAATAATGATATCTTCTTTTAGTGTGTGATCCCTAAGAAATTGAGGCCTAATATCTATGTGTTTTTCATGAGAGTAATGTGCAGGGTTTTTAATAAGGGAAATGACACTTGTATTTTCACACAAAATTTGTGTTTTGGTAAAAATCATACCATAGTCTATGAGTGTGTGTTTCATCCACGACACTTGAGCACAACAACTTCCAGCTACTACATATTCAGCTTCAGCAGTGGAGAGTAATACTGAGTGTTGATTTTTTCAGGACTAAGAAACTAATAAATCTCCTAAACATGAAATCTTCTGGATGTACTCTTTCCATCCATTCTACATCCACCAAAGTCAACATCCGAAAATATTTTTAAAACAAATTTATTTCTAGAAGTATAAAATAGTCCTAAATCCATGGTTCCCTTAAAGTAGAGAAAAATTATTTTCACAACTTTTAAATGAGATTTCATAGGATTGGATTGATATCTTTCTCATAATAATACTGAAATCATTAAGTCTGGATGACTAGCTATCAAGCATAGTAAACTTCATATCATACCTCTAAAAGATGTTTGATCTACTGGTTTCCCAGCTTCATCAAGATCAAGTGCATTTGAGGTACCGATGGGAGTACTAATACTCTTAGTGTTATCATATCCATACTTTTTAAGAAGATATTTAATATAATTATGTTGGGATATGTATATTCCTTCTGGTTTTTGAGAAATTTGAAAACCAAGGAAAAATGTTAACTCGCTCATCATACTCATTTCAAACTCATATTTCATTAGATCTGCAAAGGAATCCGTTAAAGATTGTTGAGTTGAACCAAATATAATGTAATCTACATAAATTTTAACAATCAAAACATTTTTATTATATTTATTTATAAAAATGTTTTGATCGTCATTTCCCTTAACATAGTTATTTTGAAGCAAAAATCATGTAAGTCTATCTTACCAAGCTCGAGGGGATTTATTAAGGCTATACAAAGCTTTGGTAAGTCTAAAAACATGATCAGGATGTTTTGTATCTTTAAACCCAAGAGGTTGTTCAACAAAAACTTCCTCTTGAACATAATCATTAATGAAATCACATTTCACATCGATTTGAAAAAGTTTAAAATTAAAGAATGCGGCAAAATAAAGTAAAATACGAATAGATTCAAGTCTAGCTACTGGAGCATAGGTTTCTTCATAGTCTATTCCTTCTTGTCGATTATAGCCTTTAACAACTAATCTAGTTTTATTTCTAATAATGATTCCATTTTCATCACACTTATTTCCAAAGACCCATTTTACTCCAATAACATAAGTTTCCTTATGTATTTCAACCAAGGTCTAGACATTATTCATTTCGAATTCATTTAGTTCATCTTTCATTTCTTTAATCCAATAATCATCACCTAAAGCTTCATCAGTGATTTTTGGTTCTAATTTGGAAAGGAATGCTAGATTTTCTACTTCATTTCTTAAAGAACATCTAGTACTTACATGTTGATTCACATCACCAATGATACTATCACTAAGATGATTTTTTAGAAACAAATGATTTGGGTTTTGTAAAATCTGTTCATCAATATAGGGTAGGAAATATTCGGGGCTAATGTTTCAGTAGTATCTACTTGAACATTTTCCTCATCAAAAAAAAATTCTATCAAAGGTTGATAATCAGTTTTTTAAAACACATCTGAAGATGTAGGTTGGGGTTGTTTAAAATCAAAAGGATCAGTTTCATCAAATTTTACATGTACTATCTCTTCAATATTACAAGTGTTTTTATTAAAAACTCTATATGCATTAGAAGTTGTGGAGAATCCTAAGAAAACTCCTTCATCAGATTTTGGTGCGAATTTTTTTATGTTATGTTTAGTATTCAGAATGAATAACTTGCATCTAGAAACCTTGAAGTGGGAAAGTCTAGGTTTTCTACCATTCCATAACTCATAAGGAGTTTTATTATGAAAAAGTATAATCAAAACATGATTTATTGTATAACAAGAAGTACTTACAGCTTCAGCCCAAAAATGTTTGGCTATAGAATACTCACTCAACATGGTTCTAGTTATCTCTTAAAGAATTATATTTATTCTTTCAAAAACACCATTACATTGAGTTGTTTTGGGTGCTAAAAAAGTGTGAGTAATAACTTTTTTACAACAAAAGGATTCGAAATCAGAATTTTGAAATTCTCCACCACGATCACTATGAATAGTTTTCAATGGATGGTTTTTTTCATTTTTAACATGGGCTCTAATACATTTGAAATAAGAAAAAACATCAGATTTCTTTGCTAGAAAATAGTCCCACATAAATCTAGTGTAGTCATCAACCATGAAAAATACATAATACTTTCCCCCAATGCTTCCAGTTTGTGTTCGACCAAAAAGATCCATATGCACTAGATGTAATGCATAAATAGCTAAGACTTCACCAATAGATTTAAAACTTGATTTATGTTGCTTTCAATATTGACATGGGTCACAGACTTTTGAAGAATCAAATATATGCTCCGTTATATCCTTAACTAATCTTTTCTTAGAAAGTTTTTAGATGTTCATAAGGTTATAGTGTCCTAACCTTCAATGCCATAACCACAAATGATCTTCCATTCCACTAAGGCAAGGTAAATCTTGGTTCCTAATGTCTTCTATGTTTAGTGTGTAAACATTCTCTTGCCTATGGGCTGAAAGAAGAAACTCTTTCTTGGAATTGTGTAATAAGTACTTGTCATTCCAAAAATTCACAAGGTAACCTACATAACATAATTGTATTATTCTAATGAGGTTGTGCTTAAGACCCTTAACAAATAAAACATTTGATATCAATGTTTTTCTAAGAAGAACGATGTTACCTATACCAATAATTTCTCGCTGAGCATTATCTCTGAAAGTTAATTTTGCTCCATTTCTCTTGATAATATTTTCAAAATAGTTTTTGTTACCATTCATATGTCGGGAACATACACAATAAATGTACCAAGTATTGTTGATGGTACTTTCGCTATTTTTCAGAAATAAGAAAATGTTAGACTTTCAGAATCCAAACATTCCTAGATCCCAAAATTTCAGAAAGCAAAATTTTAGGTACCCAAAACTTTTTACAAAAATAGGCTTTATGAAATCCTAAAGACTGGGTTTTGTTTAGAGAAAAATTCTTTGCCCAATGTCCACCACACTGACACTTAGTGCAGAATGGAGCACTTTGGGGAAAAAAGTAATTGTTACAAAAAATTGGTTTAGAACTAGTTTAACGAAAACCAGAACTATACCTTAGAGGTCGAATTTGAGATTACATTTTATCAAAATTTTCTTTACCCAAGGTAATGTTTGAAAATCATTTCCTCAAGGAAAATATATCGGATTTGAGTTTGATAACTATGTTCTTTTCTTCAAAAATATTTGATTTAAAGCTAGAGCTAGGCTCAAAAAAAATTTCATAGAAATTACATTTTCTAGATCTTTGGAAAGGTTATTATTCCCAGAATTTACTTCCTAAAGATTTTTTGAAAAAATCTCCAAATAAACATTTTTATCATCAAGATCTTTAGAAATATCTGATATTTCCTTAGTAAGAATAGTATTTCTAGAATATTTTTGTCATGTTTTTCCATGAGTTTTCAATTCTCTATCTCAAGAAGTTTGGTAAACCTAGAAACTTATTCATAAGAAGATAAAGTATTATCTTCATCAGAAGAAGATTTTTCATCCAAAGTGTTATAATATTTATCATTACTATAATTTTCATTTAACAAAACATTGGTCATTGATTTAGCATTGTGTACATATTCCATCAAAAATTGATTTTTGATAGGTACTCTGGCTATTAGACCAAGATTCTTTATTTTTCAGAAGATTCGTAGTCTAAAGATTCATCTGAAGAGTCTCCACCACTGGCACTATATGTATCAATATCTTTCAATACTTTCATAGATTTATATTTGTAATACTTCTTTCTATTTTTCTCAGAATGACTTTCCTTTCTTTCTTTTCTATTAAGAATAGGACAATCAAGTATTATGTGTCCAGCTCTCTAAGATTAATAACATGTGACTTCTGAATCATTCTTATCATTCCTATACTTTTTCTTATATCTGGATTGAATGTTCCTCTATCCAGCTATCTTGTTCATACATCTATCATGATTTTCTAATTCATTTTATGAGGATTCCGTTCAACTAGATTCGGATTGGATCACAAATTCATAGATTTGGATCTAGTAACTCTCTCAGGAGTATTGGATTTCATATAATTGGATGTTGTAGTAAAAGAAACACTTCCATTTCCATTCTTCTTCTTTATGTTTTTAGCATCTCTCTTCATTCTATTCACATGTTGAAGAAGAGTTCCAAACAACTCATGTAAGGAAATTTGAGTAACCTTTCTGATCTCATCATTAGCAGTTCTTTTGGATTCCCACTCATTGGGCATAATGTCTATGATATTATCAACAAGAGCTTCATCATCTAATCCTTTCTCAACCATGGATTGTAAAGTATTCAAAATAGTCATGAATCATTGTTGTACCTTACATATGGGTTCTCCATAAGGAAAGTAGAAACCATGAAATTCAGCTCTGAGCATGACTCTTCTAGTTTCAATTACTTTGGAAGTTCCAAAGTGGGTAACTTTGAGTTTCTTCCATTTAGAATTTTCTACTTCCCAAGATGAAATTTGTATATATATATATATATATATGTTTCTAGTCATGGAGAAAAGTAAAGTTTTGTGTACCTTATAATTCAGTTGATATTCACGCTTTTCTTGATTGGTAAAGGTAATAACTTCTTTGTCCGGAATTTTATATCCTCTAGTAAGCATAAAAATATTATCAACACCAGTATTGACCGTGAAAGTCTTCATGCGATCTCTCCAATATTCGTATTCATTTCCATCAAATATAGGTTGTCTAGTTGGACTGAGATTGTCTACAAAACCAACATTGATTCCTGACATCTGTAATAAAATCCTTTCCACAAAAAATTGTTAATAGAAAAAGTTTGTAAACATGGAAAACAATACTATGAAAGGAAAATATAGAACAATAGTATCTCTAAGTAAAAAGTAATCTGAACTATATGATTCTGAAAAACAGATTATGAAATTGTTTGAATCTGAAAGTTCAATTCCAAGAATTCTCTTCTGAATCTAATCGTGACATTAATTCTGATTGTACCAATTCCTCTGATACCAATTGTTGAGATGGTATGTGAGTATGATATACTCTATAATACCAAATGTAGGATCCAATATGTAACCATGAGATGCTCAAATACAAGAGGGGGGTGAATTGTAGTTTTAAAACATCCTTTGGAACTTTTAAAGATGGTTATGTTTAACAAGGTTAAACAAAATAATTCAAAAAACATGTACGTTCTAATAACTTGCTTGATTCCGGAAATGTGATTCCAGAAATGAAACTTAAAAAAAGTTTACAATAACTATGATTCTACCTTAATGTTTATAGATCTAACTAAATCAATGTATAATTATAAGGAAGTATAAGATAGTTATACTTTCCTCAATAATACAAATACAGCGGAAAATTTGTAACAAAACAAGTAACAAGTAGGTAAATCTTTTAACCCAATGAAATGGGTATCCAACAACCTTGGATAAAGGTCCTTTGATTTATACATTCAATAAAGTCTATCTTACCCACATCAGGGTAGGCCATTGATATGAAGATCGAAGTCTGTCTTGCTATCCCCACAAGCCCTCAACTATCAGGTTGTCGACACCTCTGTCTTCCTCAATAAAGAAGCCCTCAAATTCAAGGTAGTCATCACCTCTACCTTCCGATCCCAGAAATCCCTCTATTGTACACAACAACAATCAGAGTCTCACAAAACAAAGCTGAAAAATTAGTTCAGTACGAACTAAGAAAAAAAACTTCTCTCTCTAGAAATCACTTCAGCATCATGTAATCTCTAGATTGATCAACTTATTTTGAGCTGTTTGAAATGATCTTCTATTTATCGGCACAGCTCCAAACGGTCTTCTCCCTCCTTAAAAGATAATATTCTTCCTTCAATTTTGGCGGGACCTGCATACATGTCACTCAAACAACGGTTAGTTAATAACTGAAATCACCAAATCTTTTTATAAAAAAATGAGTGTAAGCATAACTGGAATCTGATATTCAGAATGTAAGAAAATGAATGTTCATAGTCTAATCAAAAATTGAATTCGGAATCTATAATACAAGGATATTCGGATTCTGTTTTGCTGGAATTCGGAACCTATAATCTATATAATTCTGGCATTTGAATTTCAAGGAAATTCGGAATCTGGATTTTCAAGAATTTGGATCCTGAGCTTATAAAGTTCAGATTCCGAGATCATGAGAATTAGGAGTCAGAACACATAAGAGTTTGGAGTCTGAATTCAGAGAACTCCGAGTCAGAACTTAGAGAAGTTTGTATCCAGAATTCGTATTCAGAATTCAGAGTTAGAAATTTGAGAAGTTCGTATCCAAAATTCGTATTCAGAATTCTAAGTCAGAACTCAGAAGATTTCATAACCAAAATTTTGATTCAAAATTAGGAGTCAGAACTCAGGATAGTTTGTAACCATAAATCTAATAATATGGATCCTAAAACAGAATGTTTTATGTCTAAATAATTATAATATTCTGAGTTTTTTGATTACATCCCTAATTTTATACTTAGGAAAAATATTGATATGATAAATGAAATCTAGGTAAGGGTTAATTTCCTTGGGGAAGGAAATTTTCCTTATAGAAGTAAAGCAAGGGGTAAAATGATTTTTTCCTTAAAATAAGGTGTTTGTGATTTTCAAAACAAGAAGGAATGGTAAAGTCATAAGGATACCTTATTGACTTAACAATTTCCCCCAAGTATGATGGAATGGAAAATTCATAAGGAAAAACATATTGACTCAACAGTTTCTCTTATCCGTAAATGTATACAAGTAATTTACTCATTTACAAAAGGTGGACATAGTTAGTTATGATACAAAACCTCATTATACCACCACCAATGGTGTCCTTATGTGATCCATGTAGTCATAAAATATATGTAATGTTAATGTATAAATGAAATGATAAATAATAGTGAATAAATATATACATGCCCGCTTTGGTAGGGCAGATCAACTTGCTTTATGTCATGGATGAAATTAGAGTATGATCAATCTCTCTATATATAGTAATATTATATATATATAGTTATATATTTAATCAACCTATATGTACCAGGTACGTGAAAACGTAAGTGGCCATTTACATGGAATACTATGTGCTGGTTGGACAGGGGTGTAACTCAAACATCAATGACTAGTCTAAAAAATTCCATAAGCACAATAAACACGATACATTCCATGTAAATCATAATTATTTGGAGACACCATTATCTTCACTCAATATGGTTAATGTTATATAATGTAAACACTTGAAGCAAGGGACATTGTGTGTCATGGACACCATCAAAAAGTGTTAGTGGTGTGGGATGTCATGTTCAATACCCAATATATGGGAGCGTGTAATCTTCATAGACAATAGAACCCTTACTATCATTGTAGACCCCATATCAATTCATACCCATAATAATATTATAATCCATTAATAATTATGACTCATGTATCACATTTACCAGTCCATTATAAATAAGTCATATCAATTAAATTAAAGCATTATATAAAACATGATCAAACGGTGTGGCCTCACCACCCTTTTATAATTCGATTAATTTTTAAATCATTCAATACATTTTAGGAAATGAAAAGATTCTTGAATAATCCACCCCATATAATCAATCCATTTAATTCACTAAATCATGTAAATTTAATTTATAAGGCACAATGAGGCACTTAGAATGTGATATTATCAATAGGGAAATTTCATAAATGGAAAATTTCATTTATAAGTTATGAAAACCACATAATAGGTTCCTTGGGTTCATTAAACATTTATATCATAGTGTAAAACTCAATTAGAACCCATGAAGAACTCTTAGGAGGCCTTCCAAGTGTTTTAAAAAATTGTCTATAAAGGGAAATTCAAGTTGGAACAACCAAGGGGTGTTCATGACAATGGTAAACATCCTCTAATTTACTATGTAATGATTCATTTTAGTTATATAAGGTTCAGATATCAATTAAAGATGAATAAAATAACATTACTATGATATGAGGAAAAGGTCGGTGTGCAGTAGTATATCATGGCTATGAAAAACACCAAATGTTTTGGTAAAACATTGAGACCACCTAACATAGGTCTACTGATGAATCCCCATCTAATGGAAACATCATATTTGAAGTAGGATGGAAGAAATTTAAGAAAATTTCCAACTCCCCAAAATTAGGGAAATGGTGATTTTAGCTAAATAATAATATGGATCCAAAGATAAACTAAAATATAATGGGGGAGTATTGTAAAACATTTTAAGATGGATCTGATGCTGCCAACGGTGCTAGATTTGGACTATGGATCAAAGAAATATCTCAATCCCTAGTTTTAGATTTCTGTAACTCATAGGAAAAGAAAAACCAAAACCTCAATTGGAAAATGAGTGAATGAAAAAGAAACATTGTTTAAATATTTATTAATGGTGAAAAATTCATTTCACACTCAAATATAGGGTCTCACAGTTTGGATGCATGGTTTGGCCAGTCCTTGAAAAAACTATGCTCAAGCTACTTCACAAAGAGATACCTCATATGGTTAAGGCACATGGTTTTCCTAATCTTGTAAAAACCGTAATAAATATTGTTTTCAATACTCTACAGTTCTTGCATGAGTGTGAGACATGGTTCACACTGTTGAAGACAAACTGTGTGGCCCCTACTTCTCCTCCATATCACCCCAAAAAATTAGTAGAGACTGCTTGGTTTGGGCACTTGATTTCTAAAAACCATTTAGCTGATTTAATTTTTGAAATCCCATGGTTCTAGGCCTCAATATATCCTCAAAAAACCATGTGACCCCTATTAATCCATTAGGTAGCATTATAAGTGTTGCTTAATGTAATTTAAACCAAAAATTAATGAGTCGTAACTTAATTAAAATTGAGTTCCTTACATGATGTACTAAATATTTACAATGACGACAATTTTTTTGTGATCATAAAATAATTCTTCATTACTACAACCACTGCTGATGCGATTGAGGTTCTGGAGATGAATTAAAATTGTTCGTCATCTACTTGACTATTGTTCTAAATTCATTCTGATTTTTCGTCATTGTATTTTTCTATATTTTGTTTCTTCATCTAAATTTGGTTTAATATTTTCTCTTCTAAAATCTAATTAACTATTTCATTCCTCATATATAAAATGAATATTGGGTTGTAACTCCAATAAAAGTCAATTGGGGTTATACCACTAGAAGATAAAATGGCATGTACTTCTATAATTGGTTAATCAGACCATATAAAAGCTGATATTTTACTGAATACTGATCTTTATAATTTTTAGAAAAGATTTAATACTAGAGAAGGATATTCATGGCGTGAACTACTATAAGATATTCTCATGTGTACTTTTTTTTTAATTTTCAATGAAAAATCAACACTACTAATCACTCTAATAATTATATTTAATTTATTAATTTTCAAAAAAGGACTATTCACCCCCCTCTAGCCAGTATTGCAATATCAGAAGGGAATAATAGTTATGATAATGGATAAAATCATTGTTCAAATAATATTTAATGAATTAAATTTTCGTTGTGTAATTGTTTCATAATATATGAGTTGTTCATATGAAAAAATAAAATTTATATTCTAATTAAATACCATATGTTTTGATAAATTCCTTATAGAATTATAATGATAAGGATTTCAAAAATTTAGTAAATATAATGTGTTTATGATTATTGGTTTATGTAATTTCCATAATGTTTATTCAATTATAAAGTGTTTATATCTTTTTTTATTATTTTTTCATAAACATTTATCGCATTCCAAAATTTATGAAATATTTGTCTATTTAGTTTATTCTATAATATATTCATATATATATAAATTTCATGTAATATTAATTGAAATATGATTATGTTTCATCTTGTTTAAACTATTTATTTAAATTATCATACATGCATTTAGGGAGTTAATGTCAAGGTATAGTAGTTGATTTTGTTTTTTTTCTACCATGTCATTTGATTCTTAATGATTTATGCACTTGAATTTAGGGCTTGTAATTTATTAATATGAGGAGTTATAATTAGGATGGAATTTATGTCCATATTAAGTATTTAACCCTAGAAATGGGAATCTGGGTCAGACTTCTCACAAGACTTGGAGTTATCCTCTATCTTAAAAATTAGTTGTTTGTTACCTATCACACCATTCTATTTTGTGTGTGGATATTTGAATTCATATGATTATAATAATTTTCTTGAAATGGTTTAATATACCATATTTATGTGATGCATTTTTATATTTTTAAATATATTTGGCTTTTATTTTTAGATAGTAACATGAGTTAAGGGTTTTGTAAGTAGTTGAACATTAATATGGTCTGAATATATTGATTTGGTGGAAGGAATAGGGGTTAAAAACTAAATCTTTATAATATTTTATACATGTAAAGGGAAAATATTATTTTAGATAGAGATGTTTTAAAAACCATTGAAAAGTAATATGTATTAGATTTCTTCTAAAGCAAATAGATGTCATCAAACTGATCATTAAATGAGGTAGGTTATACCAAAGAAGGGTTCTGGTAAATTATATTATATGAATCATGGTGAATATTGGAACCCCTATGTGTTAGGTAACCATGTCCAAATATGATATTTGAGTTACAATTGGATAGTAAACTCTATTTTTTGGATTATATAGAAATAGAGTCGTGATTATACATATAATAGATGGGATAAAGAGTTATCTAGTCAGATATCCATGATTCATATATGATATTATTGAAATAAAATCCAATATAAATATTAATTTTCATATATTAATTCCAAAGAAGACTCATTATGTAGTGAATTATAAACCTTGTGTCACAAATAAAAATGATGTATTTAAAAGGGGTCATCATTTTTGTTGGATCATGTTTAATTAAATTCATATTTATATATTTTTAAAACATGAAAATAATTCCTAAAAGATTATATTGTACATAAAATGGAATCATCATCTTCAATTTTAACTATGGTATAATTCCTTGAGAATTATAAACAAAATTGAAACAAATCCTTAAAGTAGTAAAGAAACATAATAATGTTTGTTAAGAAAGAATGACAATTATATGTGATAGAGGAACCCCATTTTGAGTGTCCAATTGGTGAATTTTCTCAACAAATAGAATTATATGATTATGAGAATCATAAAAAATATTCAATATATGTATCCACTCTCGTGACTCTATCTATAAAACATACGCAGTAAAATTAACATGGGAACAGTTAAAATTTTAAAATTATAGATAACCAAAAAAAGTCTCTTTTAGGAACATAGTAGGAAAGATTGGTGTTAGGTCTCAAGTTAATTATTTAATTATAAGATAACCAAATGAACTCCTATATCTACTCATATAATTAAAATCCTTGGGTACATCAATGACTTATAGATACTAGGGTGTCTATTATGGAATTACATGGATATAGGCTTTATTCTAAAATCACTACTAGAAATGATCTAATAGTTTATTATAAATTGAAATATAAATTATTTTAATAAATTATTTTCCAATATTCTCAACATATTGAGGATAACTAATGAGGTTGTGGGATGTCTAGGATCACATGTTTTATCAAACAGTACCCAATATAAAAAAAATTAGCTGAAAAATGAATATTGGAGGGTACAATATCCATCCATTGTCATTTAAAAATAAATGAAGAGTCGGGATAGAGGTGAATTTAATCTATTATAGACATCCCAATAATTGTATATGAAATTATCTAGAATACAAAATGGTGTGCCAGAGTCTTTTTGTAAATTATAATTCTTGTTTTAAGGTTATAGAAATAAATTATTTGATTTATAATGGTACAATATACTAACAGAAATTTTATAAATAATTATAAATTCTGTATAGGAGATCAAAATTAATGAATATTTAATTGATAATGTTTGAGTAATTATTTCGTATAATGGATAAAGGGTTTGATACATCATCAAAATGGAGACTGTGGATTATTTTAAAGCTATATTAGATCCAAATAATGATGGTGTATTTTTCTTCTTGTCCACCTATTATCTGATAAGAGTAGTGATTTTAAAATTTTATTATTAAAAATAAATGATTTGATTGTGTTGATACACATTACCATGATGCACCCAATTCTATATATTTTTTAAAATTAAGATAATGATAAAAATATATCCAAGATAAAACGATTTATTCAAGTTATATGTTAAAATGACAGGGAATGATTTCCCACCACCTAACAATGAAACATATTTAATAATAAAATCTTCATGTCATTTCTCCAAAAATACATAATAACATATGATATAACTATAATAATATTTTTCTTAAATGATTCACAATATAGGAAATAAGTATTATTTCATAATACAATGGAGTTTATGTATCTTAAAATGATATATTCGATCAAATATAGTTTTTATAGGCTAGTAGGGGTATTTATGAACATAGATAAATCCATGGTATATAAAATAATGTATTATACCAATTTATTTTATTGTTAATATAATGTGAAATCGTAATTGAGTTTAGATTACGGTGGTAAATAATGATAATATGAAGAGTTATATTTTTTCACTAAAATGATCTCAAAAAAAGTTTTATTGGAAGCATTCAAGATGATAGAGACAAACATAAGTATACTAAAAAAAGTTATTAACATAATATTACATGATATTATACATTAAATAATTTTGAAAACTTGCTCAAATAATTTATCATTAGAAATATGATTTATAGTTTCACCATTTTTCAAACTGGATTCTGTTTATATATGCTTCTCACTAAAGGTGTTTAGTGGTGAATTTTATCATATTTTCACATATAAATGTAATTAGAATTAAAAAATATGTAAGCTGTTTCAAAAATTAATGTATAAAAAACAATACCCTATTATGTTCAATAATATAGTATATGATTTTATAGGAACTTTTCTATGGTTTTTTAATATTATTAAAATAATTTATGAACATAAAATGTATTTTGTTATATTAGGGTTGTCTTCACATTATGGAATTTTCATTTGGATAGAACAAACAAATTATGTGTAACGATAATTAACTTCCCAAGATATGGATTTGAGTTATATCTAAAATATTTTCATCATGGATTATAATATAGTGTGATAAAATTTCAAGGTTAGTGTGGAACATATTTCAAATAGAGATGTGTAATATGATCTTGAGATAGAAAATGAGTCATTTGTGTTGGATAAAACATGAAGCATGTTAGGATTATAATGGTAAAAGAGTGGTTATTTTATAAAACTCAATGCATAATGAAAACCAAAACCAAATATCACCATGTTGTGAAATTGAAACCATATATAAACTAAAATGAAGTATATGTGTATACCATACACAAATGTTGATCAAATCCAATGTTTCCAAAACAAGTTCAATGAATATAACTATGAATAAACATGAAATATCCTTATTTTGTGATTTCTCCATGGGTTTACCTAAATAGTCCAACACATGGGTGGAATTCTATATGTTTCCATGGTATGTTATTATGACTTGAAGATAAAGAAGAATATGAATATATATCTTGGGAAGAATCATAAGAGGTATATTAGATCACTATCTCAGTAGATTAAACCATATTATGTTATCCAATAGGAAAATCCTTGTTCATTCAATGTATTTACTCACATGTTTATAATGTACAAGTAAATATCCAATGGTTACAAAAAAATTGTAACCGACAGTAAAATGGAAGAATTTATCACAAAAATGAATTCTAGATTTTCTCATATATTTCATCATATAAAACATAGGGATTACATGTGAATTGTACGATATCATTCACCATTTCCTTATGATATATCCATATCATACATTAGGATAGTATAAGGAAATGGTTTTGTGATATCAATATATCATAATAACAAAATTAATCAAAAGTTATATAATATGTCTTTTACAATACTTTTGTCATACCGTTAAACTCACATATGTTTTACCATATAATTTTATAAAAATATATCATATGTATAAATGCTTGAGGTTATATCTCTATCAATTACCCACTTACACTTATTTCTCATGTACATTGTTCAATTTCACCTTATATTGTGTCATATATAATAAATTTTACAACCATATCGAACAAACCTTTTGGATATCATAGAAATTGATTTTGGAAAGCTGTAATAAAGTTCCCCTTATATAATATCATATCCAATACATTGTGAATATCCATCCAAAACACATTTTGGGTAGAATCTAGAACTCTTTCAGAAGGTAATATGATTTTTATAAAACAAAAATACCCTTTATTCAATGTTATATTATGTCCCCAAGGGACTTCATGTCATTTTTAGAAAGTATAAATTTCAAAATTAATTAAATTATTCAAATAGAGTCCTCTAGGAAAGAATCAGAGGTACCTAAGCTACAAAAGGATCTAGAATGATCATAATAAAACTCTTGTATCTCCGTACTTATATCCACCAGATGTGTCATATACTATGATTCATTTTTCTTATGATCACATTGTATAATGCATCGGGTAACCATGGGAAATACAGTATGCCAATCTCAAATAGATACTCATACATTATCAATTATATGAGTATTGACTATCTACATGGATGAAAACATCACATGAAATTCATGAAAATAGATGAACACATAAAATTCCCCTTATCCAACTATATATACATGTAAAATGTTCATTAACTGTGAATTATTATAAACTTACTCCCAATATATTAATCATGGGACCTGATGCCATACTCATCATATAAGAGTTCAAATCTCATATTTATTAAACTCAACTGGTGACATGATCAAAAACATACCCATCCATCACTTAAGTAGCTCAACCTCAAGGCTGGAATTAGAATGGTATAAAATTAACAAGGTTCTAATCCAAAGTATCATATATAACCTTATGTAATGGTGAAATCGAATTGGTTTGCGACTCATGAGTATATTTATTGTTCAAATACAAAATCTTGCACTTCAAATCATTTAAATTTCATTTAAACCAATATAACATAATGATGAAGATCTATAAGGGATAAATCAAATCCATACATTGAGTGGTTAATTATTATTTCATCCATAGTCTCAAATGTAACCAACATGAATGGAAGATAAATTTTAGATGCCTTTCATATTAAATAATACATTTTCTGTTATTATAATCATTTATGAATATACCAAAATATCCATATATAAATTATTGAATCATATATCATGTTAATTATTACCATAATTCTTCATGTTTTTTGTTTTTTAGGTTTTTTTAAACTTGTTACAACATAATGTAATTCCTAACATATCTTCAAATAACATTTTGATTAAGTCCTAAATCTAGAAACCTTTAATGGGTAACATCTATGAATTAATATAGTTTGAATAATTCTGAAACTTGGCAATAAAATTCTTAATGTTTAATTTTTTTAACATAGTAATCAAACATCATTTCATAAAAACATTCAATGTTATGATGTTGATAACTTCTATATTATACATAAAAAATTTCCAAGTTCATCATCATCATAGTACCTCTCTATACAAACATTAATTTTAGATTATTTAGTTAACTAAATATAACTCTTTAAATTATCACTTTTCATACATTCACTTTGAATATTGACTAGTGTAATCATTTATTTGTTAGGATTTTAACTTCACAAAGTCAAACATTAAACCACTAGTCACTCATAATATATATTCCCTATAAAATATTGTGTTTTGAAATAATTTTTTTTTGTATTTGGGAAATTACACTTATTCACTTTTGTGTAATTTTTAAAAACTAACAAGAAACCAACCATATATTGTATGGTAATCTATGATTTTTTGATAATTATTTAAAAATAAGTCTTAATTTTTTGAAATCAACAACCAATAGGAATATGTCTTATTTCTCTCATATTTTAAAAAATATCTCAGATAAACTATTTATTCCCTTAATAAAATATTTTTATCATTTTCCCTTTTGAAAACATGTTATATATTATGGTGAATTATAATCATTGTATCAGAAAATTATTTATTTTTACTCATAAAAACCCATTATTAAAAAATAACTTCCCCAATCATATAAGATAAATACACTTCCTTTATTTAGGTCCATATAATCTCAAAATATTCCGTTTCATTCAAAATATTTATGATAACACCATTTACTACTATATTTTAATGAATATTATAATCTCCATCAATTATTTCCATATCCTTAAACTCTTGTATCATTAAAACTTTTAAAAAAAATATATTTGGTATCATATACCCCTCAAAAATTAAATAATGGATGTTTATAACACTGATAGATAATGTAGAATCAGAAGGGATTTTCATAAACCCCTTCATGTATTCCAAAAAAATTCTATCCAATATAAAACATCCCCCCTTACTAACACCTCATTTTAGTTTCAAAAACATTAATTTCCTATCACAATATTAATCGTCAAGCATTCCAATAGTCTTTTATTTTTCTAGATTGAACTATTACCCACATATATTATCAATACAACCCTAAAACCTAGTCATTACATTCTTAGTTTATCTATCCTCCACACCTTGATGAAATTATATAACCTTACTATTTAATAAATTCACATTTTTATAACATTTCCAGTAATAAAAATAGTATAAGTTTATAATAATGTCCATACAAAAGGGAAACCTTAGTCTCTTTTTTCATTGGAATACCCAATCACATTATGTACCTGAATATAGACTATAATTTATTCAGTCATATTATATCTATGGAAATTTATTACTTAAGTAAATTACATTAATTCTTCACATACCCATCTATATCATGACCCTTTCCAATGGGGCCCATGTCGTGACTCCCTCAGTATTCCACCAATAGTCCATGGGCTGACAACCGACACCAAGTAGGCATATAACTATTGTGGGAGGCATTATCCAAAAGTACTACACACACACACACATATCCAAAGCCAAATAATATTTAAATGTAAAACAACTAAAATAACACATTCATGAATCCATATAAACCCACTACTACAGTAAGATATAATTAATGGAATGTAAACATTTCCAGACATATTTCGACCACACGAAGTTTGAAAACATGTCCAACCTGAAGTTAAGGATGAGGACTGCTGTCAAGATACTATAAGAACACACCTCGATTTGTGTGGCCCTGCTAAGCACTGTCTGGCCTTGTTCCGTCTTGGAATATGTCAATAATTTGATTATCGGCACAAGACACGACATGTGCGTGAAAAGACTATGGACGGGTGAGAATAAAAATACCAAATTGGATACCCCAAAACCAAAAATCATATAAAAAATTTATAATAGTCTTATATATATATTTACTTGTATACATCACATATAACAAGAATATCTTGATACACTCAACAAAGACATGAATTCTCCAGGTAACCTCACCACTTAAATGTCAGCCTATAATTCCAGCTCAAATGTTCCACATAACACTCATCTACAAGAAAAAACTCAGTGACTCTGATAGCACTGATGAAATTATTCTAATATATATTAATCACATAGTCTCTGTATTAAATTTTTATACGCCATTTTTGAAGATAATGATACATTAATGAGGATCACCACCAAGGCCATTGGTTATACCAATAACTCAATATGAATTAAACTGATATATAGAGGATCAATGCCTACTTAGTTTTGGTAATGATGATATTAATAAATCATCCTAGGGTAAGAAGATGGTAGAGTATCTCACTCTGATCCTCATAGAAGGATTCCAACAACTCTATCCAAGTAGTCTTGCTAAAGGTATCATCATCTGATGTGTAAGGTTCGATTCAATACTAACCCTTGGGGAATGGATATGGGGAACACACCCAAACCAAACATGTCCAATATGTAGAGAATAATGTCTCTAAGAAAACTTGAGTAAGAATATGGTGTGTATTTGGATTACACATTGTTTCCCTCCAACATTGGGTCCAACCCATGTAAATTGATCATGCCCATTCCTATGTATATGTATGCGACATGATGATGTTGTGTACTTATTCCCATGTACCAGTACCTGATAAAACCCATGTATCCTTTGCCTAGTCATGTTCATGTAGGTTTACTCAGCATTCCTATGGACATGTACCCTCGGGTCATGTGAATGTACCCTCTGAGGTATACGCCAATCCATTATAGAGGGGTCACACATCATGTGATCCTTCACTTCATCCTAAAACCCTATCTGTCACTTAGGGATCCCAACCGTCATGTTATTCAATATTACATTCTATGTATGTTCGGATTTCCAGATTACAACTTTTCTTCATCCTTGGGAGTCATCACCTCCTCCAGCACCAAATATAGCCATGATGCATGCCAATAATTGTGCTTCTAGTTTAGATGATGCTACCAGTATTGTTTATAGGATTTCGGTCATTCGAATCATATGAGAATTGGTTCTCATTAGTTACATAACCACCGTAAAGATTACACAATCCCCGGGGTCTCCAATATGGTCTGATCCATTCATCTCTACCATATTTTAACAATCTCTACACCATATAGAGTCTATATATATATATGATATCACATCATAGCGCCATGAAACATGTGTGAAATGATAGATTCCTCAGTATTCATGTCAAACCACCATGAAAATCAATCCCTTACGATAAACAGATAAAATAAGGGAGAAAATTAAAATCCAAAGCCAGAAAGAATCATAATTGTCCAATTTTCATTTTTCATTATATTCATTTTTATTAGAATAGTGGACGAAGAGATAACAGATATTCACTATGAAATTATTCCAATTCTAGAATAATACTAACACACCCAAAAAATGCACAATCCAAAAATAAATTATTTGGTTTATTGATTTCTTTATCACCATAGGAATCATAAATGGGTAGTATATCCATTCAAAAAAATTATCCTACCTTGATATGGATCGATAACTGACGAGGAATAAGAATGTGTCGTTTTCGTTAGTGAGATCTTTTAATCTTGTTGAACACTAATCACAAATTTTTAATTCAGTTGATGTTCTCCTAAGAGATATCCTCAAACGATATCTCCAATGTTTATCCAATGGCTCTTGGATTATGACAGAAACCCTTGAATTACATCAAAACTATTTTTATAGAATTATTTATGTTGATTCTTCAATGGATAACTAAAATATTTTTTTAATTATTTTACTTGTTTTACACCCGTGATGAATTTTGTACAAAATCTCCACACCAAAAAGGTTTTGCCACAAAAAATTTAAAACCAACGTTCTAGAATCAATGGTTTCTTCATATGTCTGACCCATGCCTTCATTAATAATTTATTCAATTTTTTAGGATAGTCGAATGTGTGAACTATTTATTATATTTATTATTTTTAGAAACATTTATTCCAGGAACACTGGGCTTCAAAATAAAATCTTGACTCAATAACTATTATTGAAAATAATATACAAAATATCAAAAAATATAATATATAGAAAATCAGAGTCACTACAATCGACCCACCTTAGGGATTTATTTCCCAAAAATCCAAAACATGTGGCTACACAAAGAGATGTGGGTACTGACCATGAATTTGAGACTCAAGCCCCCAAGTGCACTCCTAAAGATTACCTTAAATCCACTAGAAAAACACTAAATGAATTTATCAACCATGAAGGATCCTCTCTTAAACATTCCTATTCTCTACCTGGTACTTATAAAACGTAGCTCTATCATCGATGTCTTTCTCTCCCAAGTCGATAATGTGTAATGGGTCATGCACTTACCACCTCAGCTTCGACATGTGGAAGATGTCATGTACCTAGATTAATTATAGTGGTAGAGCTAAGCAGTATTCCACCTCTCCAATCCTATAAAGTATTTGGAAGTTCTAATGAACCCTGGAGTTAGCTTTCTGCCCCAACCAAATCTCCAGAATCCATTTCAATGTGAAACATGTAAGAACACATGTAATCCATACATAAACTCAAAATTCCCCCACCATCAATCATCATAATAATTATGATGGATCTATATAGTCCTCATCATCTCCTGGATGATCTACACCATCTCAGTAGTGGCTCGCACCCACACTGGGCCTATAAGTGCTGACTCTCCTGGGTCAGTCCCGCAAACTGGTCACATGCGGGTTCACCTATACAATGCATCTAATTGTTCCATATAGATAGTTTAATTAGAAATATTGTGTTATATAAACATATTAAGTGGAATATTATCCTCCCAACTATTTTAAATGTCTACTATGAAAGGATGAATCACATCCTACAGTACCTAAATGGTCTACTCAGTCTGGCCATTAGTCTGGGTGTGGAAAGTCACGTAGAAACACAACTTAGATACAAATTCCTACTAAAACCCCTCTATAACTAATATGTGAAGTGGGAATCACATTTAGAGATTATTATTTAGGGAAATAAATCTTCTTTAATGGTCCCCTGTATGTAGAGGAATCCCATGTTCTCTATTGAACTCTACACTCGAATAGATTGAATGTGAGCCAACATGGTGAGTCGGTCTATGATCTCCCAAATCAAAATGGGTACCTTGTACTTAAATGGTAATACCATCATTAAGTACCTTGATATCTCGTCTGTATTCCACTATGGAACCTCAAGGGGTTTGGAAACACCCCCACAAACTCGATTCTCATCATTCACTTGCATACAAGTAAGGTATCAAGAGACAAACTATGCAACTATCCTCTTCATCCCTAGAAACAAAAACTAATTTCATAGGACATGGTACTTATTCTATACACTTGGTTTTCTTGAAAATGGTTATGTATGAAAATATATCGTAACCTCATCTCTTAACATCACTTTCACCATCATACATCCTCTGAAATGTGAGATATGATGCATCCTTAAGAAGATACATAAGGGGTGTGTCCTATTGATATTTGAGTATGTAGGGTATCGCAGTCAGTACATACAATTTATTCCTCCCTGACTTTCTATAAAAGAATATAGGTAACAACCATCAACTATAGGTAATATTATCTACCTCCATTTATAATGGATAACTACAATGAAGATAGTGGCTCTAATTGATCACCCAAAAACACTGAACTAGATATCTTACTAAGAGTATACACTCCCATGTTCCACTTACAAGGGGTTTAGAAAATATAAAAGTAATAATCCTATTGGAACTCTATCCATCACCTCTATATCATGTTTACATTCATTTGCGAGAATATATTCTTTAAATTCTTATGTTTAGAATAGATAATAAAACTCTCATCCATCAGGTAGTGTCACTGTATATTTAGTGAGAATAATAACACTGCTAACTCAAGATCATGGGTCACCTAGTTCTTCTCATGGGTTCTTAACTGATGTGAATCATAGACAATTTTTTTCCTACCTTTGTATTAGAAAAAAACCGAGACAGTTTCCAGATGCATCATAGAACACAATGTACTCAACACCCTCCTCTTACAATGTCGAGATGGGAGCACTTGTGAATCTATGTATTCACTCTTAAAAATCCTACTAGAACCTCTCTTTCAATGTAAAACGTTTCTTATTTTGGTTCATATCTATCATGGTTATTGATATCCTAATGAAATATTGTAGAATCTATTGTAATATCCTACCACCCATGGAAGATATTCACCTCCATCATGTGATTGGTGGATCCAAAGCTAACACCACATCAACCTTTATCGAGTCCACTACCAAACCATCTTCTGAGATAACATATCGTAGAATTTGAACCTCCAAAATCTAGAACTAACACTTAGAGAGCATCCTCAAAATGCTTGTTCTCTTAGAGTATGTACAGAACCATCATTATATTTCTCCCATTCTCATCCTAAAACATTGAGCACACAAAGATATCATCGATGAAGACTGCCATGAACCAGTGTAAGAAGGGATGAAATATCCATGTCCTCAGTCCCATGAAAACTATTAGGGAGTTAGTCACAACAAAGGATATCACCAAGTAATCATAGTAACCATAATGAAATCTGAATTTCATATTTAGTATATTCTCATCCCATACTCACAACTGGTGACATCCTAACCAGAGGTAAACCTTTGTGAACCACCATTCCCCCTCTCCATTTATCAAGGAGGTAATAGATCCTTGGTGGGGGATACTTTTTTTATTGTCAGGTGGTTCAAATTTTGGTAGTCCATAAACAACATCAAAAACCTACCAACCTTCTTGGTGAACAAAAATGGGGATTCCCAGGTGGAAACACTGGGTAAAAAACCCCTTCCTCTTAAATCCCTCCAACTATACCCTCAACTAAAAATGCATCATGTTATCCATCCAATATGAAATCATAGATAAAGATTTCATCATATGTTATTCATCAAAGAAGAATTCCATCTTTCAGCAGGGAGGTAATCCTAGAAAATCATCAGGAAAGATTCCCTCATACTCCACATTCACTACAAGGAGATGGAAACTCAGAACATCCACTACACCAATGGTCATGCAAGAAAACTGATGATAAATCAGTTGAAAACTATTATGAATGAGTCCTTACTATTCTATTAGGGTTTCCTTTTCACCCATAAAAGAAACATTGTCCCATCACTACAGACATAACACATCCTCCACCTAAGACGATCGATCTGGGTATGAACTATAGTTACACATTCTATACCTAAGATGACATCATAAGGCCTTATTAATGATAAAAATATATCCCAATATAATCTCTCACCTCCAAGAGTTGGGTCACACTTTTGAAACAAGTGTGTGATCACTAATCCATCTCCCGTAGGAGTCTCCAAGAACATAGGTCGAGAAAAGGGCTCAACCTGATTCGATAAGTCTCAAAATAGATATGCGGTGATGAATTAATGACTATAAACTAGGTATTTAAGTAATTTATATAAGGTATAAAACACATATATCATACATAGAATCACTCTTAGAGCCTCTGGGTCATAACCCTCAACTGCCTACAGCTTCCCCTGCCCATGTCCTCCAGCTTCTTTATCCTGGTGTGGACCACCAAGGGTTGGTGGTGGTAAAAAGTAAAAGTATATACCACCCATATCATCTCAACCAACTCCTTTTATATGTAATATTCCCTTTGAACCTATCTACTCCCTCTATTTCCTCTTCCTCTGTGGCCCATCCACAGTCTCCTTATTAGTTATACGGTGTGTCAGACAATCTTCTACAAGATTTCACATACAATCACAGGAGTAGAACCACCTCTCCATAGTATGAATAGACCAATTTGGTGATCCCTAAACTAGATAACCTCTATCCTAGGACCATATCCTAAAATTTCCTCAAATTCATGGTCCTTGAGAATAGTGTTAGCTCTATGCTGCCGAAGTCCCTGCTCCTGGGTGACCTCTATCAGCAACCACTGCCTGCAGCTTCTTAGCAAGAAAAAACCAAACCACCAAATCATTATCTATTAAAAAAAGTATATGTAAGAATTAATAAATGTATAATTATATACCTTATGTATATATGCAGACCTCGATGGAAGGTCCGAGCCTAAAAGAACTAATCCTAAACTATATACATCGAGTTCCTGGAGAGGTTGGTTAAAATTGGTGCATACTCAACTACTTTCATGCTACCCTGATAGAACTAAGAAACCTCATGGATGCATACAACCCTTATATTCAATGGAGATAACATCCCTCTTAAATTGATCTCAAACTATAACCATGCTAGGCTCCCCTTGTCTTAAAACTATGTCACTAACGCCTAATATCATCTTGCTCAACAATAGATATGGCACACCACTAGAACCACCATATGATCTGATGGTGTCTTGACCAGATGGAAAATTCATGTCACCACCATTATCCAGTCCTTAGCCTCTAGTGGGATAGACTCACCTTGGAACCTAATGGGTCTCGGTCACTAAAACTCATGAAGTTTTCTCATCCTGTACACCTCATCCAGTGGTACTACATGTACTATATAATACGCTACAGGTGTTGGAATAGTTATTTCCATACCTAGAGGTAAAACATCTATAACTATCACCTGTATTGATGTATCGTCACTGAGGGATCATCGTCGTGATCATGATATTGAATCCTAGCTTGAATACATTGCAAAATAATTATAAAATAGGAAATATATATCATGGTCGATGATTATATCTGGAGAGCTGACTTAATAGGAAAATGGGAAATAAAATCCATTCTTATATGATTCATGTAACATTTTTTCCATAGATACAATGTTCTCATATATTAATTTGAACAAAATGTCATTGCAGTCCTCATGTATGGATACCTCAGCCACTTCACCAACACTTATGTCTCCTGCCAGAAATCCAAAATCCAAATACATTAAACATTCACCCTAAAACAATATCACAAACTATAGTCCTAAGGTACAAATAACTCATCTAATACCACTCTTTAAGGACCCATCCAAATGGGGCCCGTTTCTCAACTCCCCAAGCCTGCCTCTGATTGGTCATGGGCTGGATACTAGCATTGGGTAGGAATATCACTAATATGGGAGGCCTCAACCTAATATGTATGTACAGAGTCACATTCCTCAACATAAAAACAGTAATGAAATGTAAGAAAATTGAAATAAAACATGAATTCACATATAAAAACCAACAACCATAGTATGATAGAAGTAATTGAATGTAAATACATCCAAATAAAATCTGTCATCAAGGATTCTAAAAACAATTTCAATTTGAAAATAAAAATTAGGAATGCTATCAAGATACCATAGGAGAACACATCATTATTTCTAGTCTCACTAATCATCGCCTATCTTGATCCCTCTAGGACATTGTGAAATAGTCGATCATCTGTATAAGAAATGAAACATATAGAAAAATCCTATATAGGGGTGAGTATAAAAATACTCGATTGGACACCCCAGAACCAGAAAGAACATAACCAACGGATAATAACATTCTATACATAGGTATATTTCTATAAACAATATAACAAAAAATCTAGATACACTCAACAAAGACACATATTTTCATGTTAATGCCAAAACCATAATGTTAGTCTGGGATTCTATCTCGAAAGTTCAACATAAAACTTATTTGGGAGAACACACTCCACAAGCCTAAATGAACTAATGATGTTCATACATGATGTAGTTCTTATAGGGTATTTCCATTAAAATTATATACTATAAGTATGAATAAAATGGAAAAAAATGAGTAACACACCCTAGACCAGGGGGTATACCAGCAACTCAATCTAGATTAACTAGGTAAGTAAATAATCAGTTTCTGATGTAGTATTAGTCCTGAATATACCAAGAGATACACCTACGACAATAATATGATATAGGATTTCACTCGGGACATCATAGAAGGATTACCAAAATTCTATACTAGTAGTCATGCTAATGGAATCAACATCCTATTTGTTGGGCACGATTCCATACTAACCCTAAAGGAATGGATACGAGGAGTGCACACAAATGAAACATGTCCAAAATGTTGAGGAAAATGGTTATAATCAAAAATTGAATGAGAAAATGGAGTTTTGTAGGAGAAAGTTCTATTTACCTTCAACATTGGGTTATGAACATGTTTGTGTCAAAGTACATCGTGTGCTGATTCCCATGTATTTCTGCCCAAGTTCTAACACATGGCTTAGCCCTTGTATCCCTCAACTATCCATGGCTGTGTAGTAGTAAAAAGATTTCCCATTGTCATGTACTCTCAATTAATTTCTATGTACCCTCTAAGTTACACATTGGTCCGTATATGAGGGGTCAAATTCATTGTGATAGGTTCACATGTTGTACGATCCTTAACTTTATCCTAAAACCTTAGCCTCCACATAGGGATCCTACACACCGTGTAATCTCAGATTACATGCCCTATGCATTGGGATTTCCAGAATCTCATTTTTATTCATCCAACAGATTAATATGCTGCACTAGAACCAAATATAATAGTGATTTTCACAATGAATGGTGGATTTGGTATGTTCGACCCATCCATCATTGTTCTCCAAATTCTGGACATCTAATTCAAATGAGAATCTGTTTGAATTCATCCAAACATTACCGAACACACCACGAAATCCTTCAGGTCACCAATATTTTTCAATATGCTCATTGATACCACCTTCACACAATACCCATTCTATAACAAATCAATATCTATGATATGGAATCATGGTACAAAGAAACATTTGTATGATGGTTGATTCTTCAGTATTTGGGTTTCCCCACTTGGAAAAAGAAAAACTGATGACGAACGGAAAAAATAGGATAAAAAACACATAGAATGAACATGAAGAAAAAGTTTAATACAATGTTTTTTTTCTTTATTTCGTTTTTATAATAATGATGAATGTATAGATAACATATAATCACAATGAAATTCTCCCAATTCCAAAATAAAACTATCCCATCCTGCAACATGCATGAGATGATAATTGATTTGTTTGTTAATTGATTCAAATTTAGAATAGAAACAATAAATCGGTAAAAATTCCAATCAATAAAATTCCATACCTCAAGATAGATTGACATCAGATGAAGAAAAAGCTCATGTCATTGTCATTATAGAAATATATGACTCTCATTGCACACTGATCCCCAGTCATTGATTTTGTTGAAGTTCACATAAGAGAGATCCTCCAAAAATCCCTCCAAGGGTTCTCGAGTGACTCCAGTATTATGTGGCTAATCTTGGAAATCCATCAGAATCATATTTTTCTAGAAGTTTTTAGGTTTAAACCTAAATAGATAAATAAAATAATTTTTATAAATAATTTTATGTATATTATTCATGGTAAATATTTTTTTTAAAAATTCCCTATGCTGGAAAAGGTTATGCCATGCATAAGGTAAAACCATAGTTCTAAAATCAATGGAATACTTGGATTTATGATCTAATACATCATTTATATTTTATCCACATTTTCTAGAAAACCACATGTGTGTGTTATTCCCCATATTTAATATATTTCGAACACTTATTTTGAGAACACTCGGCCTCAAAATTGATCATCATCTCAGCACATGGTTCAAAAATAATCCACACAATATCCAAAATAAATATATGGAAAATATTGATCACTATTATCAAGATTTTATTTTTGAAAAACATCAATATTTGTTTACACATGAAGTTATAACTTTTACCCATAGAATTTACATTTTTTGATTAAAAAATCATTTAGTTTCTATAACAGTTTAAAAAAATTATCCCATTAATTTTTCATGTTTAATGAATTTATCTAAAAGTAATGTTTATTGATAATTATTCAATTTATAAACATAGGAATATTTTAACATGTATTTATTTTTCTTAACATTCATTTAATAGTGACATTTATTAAATGTTATCCCATTAAAATGATTGCCTCTTTTAATTAAATAACATCCCTTTGGAGTCCAAGATACATATTTCAATAAGTAATGAGTCAAAATTGTTGTTTCTACAACTACTTATCTATATAAGTATATCATTATGCCAGTCATCTCATAAATCACTCTTCCATAGTTGAGAAAATAACTCATTACCCATTCAATCATATATATATATAATAAACTTTGTTCCTTTAGTATCCTAACCCTCAGGGTTTCTCAGTTATGTATAAAACTAATATCATAGTGGGATTTTTATTTCCAACTCATAGAGTAATCCATTTCCAACATTCCTTGCACAAGATAATCAATGGACACCATGCTTTGGCAGAACTAACCTGGTTGAATGATTGAGGTCATGTCATGTGTTTTATATGGAAGGAACCAAACATGTATTATATTATCATTGGTATTTTAAATATATCACTATCATAACTATTATATTACCTTAGACAGATGCATTCTTTTTATAATTTTATTTAGAATAATTATTTCATAGACCAAATAAATATTTTTAGACTATATTTATGTGTGACTCCATACATGGATTATATAATTTTTTAATAACCCAAATTAAAAGACAATTATATTTATACATATAAAATAATCCCCAAAAGATTAATCATGGTGTGATAGGCAGCCAACCCCCAATTTTATTTATAAATATTAAGCTCCTAAGACAATGTGTAGTATAACCCAAATTACCTCTACTCTTGGTTATTTACTCTAGAGAGACAACAACTACATAATATTTCTACCACCAAATATATATATATATATATATAAACCTTAATTGACTTCATACTTCAAGCTCATAACCTATTACAAGTGAAGGTCATGGTAGAATAAAACTAATCTAATTATGAAACCTAGAATGAATTTACTTAAATGA
This sequence comes from Viscum album, assembly GCA_963277665.1. Taxonomy (NCBI): domain Eukaryota; kingdom Viridiplantae; phylum Streptophyta; class Magnoliopsida; order Santalales; family Viscaceae; genus Viscum; species Viscum album. Next base: position 282,427,297 of record OY728127.1, read on the forward strand.
TTATATAATAATTCACACAATCAATTTAAGTATAAAAATATATAATTATTCTATTCATAATATAAAAATTTATTCCAAAAATATAGTTTGTAATTACAATAAATAATTGAAAAATTCATTATTTTATACATGTGATAAAATTTTATGATAAATTTATAAATACATCAGTTAAAAACACTTTATAATTTATCAATACATAATTTTCATTTCTTAATTATATAAATATAAATAACTTAAATTTATATATAGTATGAAATCTTCCATATTGTCCTTTTATGAGTTATTATTCTTAAATATATAGTATTATTGTTTTAGAAAAATTATTTTCAATCTATCATTTAAATATATTATATAACAAAATATCACTTATTTTACATTACTTTAACCTTTATCAAATCAATTATCCAAAATCCTTTTACTAAGGTTCCAATTATTTTCTCAAATAAGGTCTTTTAGCATGAATATTTCAAAATAAATATTATGGACAATAAATAAGTTAAATATAAAATCTTTTATATTTTACCTTATTTAGTGTAATTTATAAATACATCAAAAAATACTTTACAATTTCTTTATAAACACATTATATAAAAATTATAAATATTTCCATTTCAATTTAAAATGTATATTATTATTAAAAATTAAAATTAAGGATATTTAATATTTAAATGCATTGTGTTTTGGGTATCATATGAGTAAATAACAGGCTGTTACCAAATGATTTGTAACCTATATCCATTTTAATTTATTTATTACATTAATTAATTCAAAATCCCATATAATTTTCATCAAATTTAAATATTGAAATCAATGATAGCCTTTTTATGAACTAAAATAAGAACATGAAAACACAACATTGAATAAAAAATGAATAGTATGGAACCCATGTGAATCATATAATATGAAACACTATATCTTTATAATATAGTCATATCACACTGTATGATAAGATTAGGTGGTGGTACTTTTATTTTAACATATTCTAAGAAATGATATACCACAAAGGCCTAAAACATTCCTTTTGAAAGACATATGTCATATTATATGACACAAAAATATCAAAAAATAAGTTATATCCAAAAAAATATATCATAAGTATTGAGAATTTTGGGAATATATTCATAAAATTATACCACATGGAGTTCCATAAACAATTTCTTTAGTATTCTAGGGGTGCCCATTTCAAATTTAATATTTATATCTAACGGTAGATACGAAGCCTGTCATGAAAAAATTTATACATTTTTACTGTTCCTATGCAAGCCTTGATGATGAGCTAACTAGGGGATGGATGGGTATGTTGTTGATCATGTCATAAATTGAGGTGTAATAAAGATATCATATCATATTATGAGTATGAAATATACACCCTGGATTTTGATAGATTGAAGAAGTGTATTGTCATACCTAGACAAGTCTAATGTGATTTGATAATATATTGGATGACAGGAATGTGATTTGATCATCCATCAGGATGAATTACATACGATATGTTCATCTATATTTTCATCCTATACATGGATAATGGAGAATATATGATTGGTTATTCATGATTTACACACATCATATCTCTTGGCCACATAATGTCTTAGATACTTGTATTACATGATCACGAACACTTTTATATGGTACAAATTGTGGAAACATAATTAAATATTCATGTATTTAATGAATATTGTTTGAGATCCCTTTGTATCTTGAGTAGCATTGATGCTTTTTGGGGGGTTTGTCTTTTCTTGCACATATAGACTGGAGAATTTATAATTATTTTCAATGCTACGATATCCAGTGGGGAAAACTATTTAGTTAATTTAATAAAGATAATGTTTTAAGAAACCTAGAGAGATACATTAAAAGTATTTTATATTTTATGCAAAAAGAAGGTTACGATATATATTTACATAGTATTCCATATGATGTTATACATAGTGAAATTAATTATTTCTTTCCAATATAGTTTTTAAAATATTAAAATGGATTTTTGGATATGGATTCAAAATTTGTTGTATATGACATAAAATATTGTGAAATAACATAAAGTCTATAAGTCATTGGTGAATGTGGGATACTTATGTAGATATTCCCTAAATCTAATATAAAATATGATTTTTTCCTATATCTGATTATATGATATAGAGATATCATATGATATGATATCCATGAATCTAATTCATATTATATTCATTATATTAACATATCAAAAGGCATGATATGGAGATATTGTTTCACATCCCTAATCGAAATCTTATTTTACAATTTCTTTATAGAAAAAGGTTCATACTATGTTCTAATAATATTATATGATTAAAAAAGGTAGTTTAATGTGAAATGTTAATATTTGGGGTTTTTTATAAGGATATAATTATTATTAAAAATGGAGACTAAATAATAAATTTAAAAGTTAAATTCATTATTTTTAAGAGGGTTTAATGGTTTTCTAAAAAATGGTGTTACTCAATCATTTCATAAATGTTAATTTAAATCCCAATAATTTTTATGTATTTTCTCTATGGGCTATATAAGGATGTCATAACCACGAAAATATATTATAATTAACTATTGACACTCCAAAAACTAAAGAAATTTTCACATTCATATTTTATGATAGATAGGTACTGTAATATCTTAGTAAAAATGATAATTCTTCCTAAACATTAGGTGATTCATTAACCCATGAATACCATTGGATGGAAGAGTACATTCATAACTCTAAGTGATCATCATCAAAAATGTTGTTAAATATAGCAGGATTAGAATATTTTGGTGTATGTTATATTAGTCATACTATATTATTAATTGATTTGGTTTAGATCTATTTATTTTAACAACATGATATTTAAAAAAAGAAAACTATGTTTGATAGAATATTTGACACGCAACACCAAGCTTAAAACACCCATGATATATATAAATGTTATGAAATAGTAGTTAAATTGGTGGGTATGAATGGTATTTACTATTATATAGTATATATATATATATGTGAAAACACAGATTTTTTTAAAAATGTGATTTCATTTCAATAAATTAAAAATAATAAAGGTCCAGTTATCTTTTAAATATAATTTAATGTGAAAATGTTATATTTTTTTTTTATTTTATCCACTTAATTTCATTTTAATCAAAATCATATTGGGTTTTAGTATAAGTTATCCTTTTGGTATAAAAATAGGTTTTTTTTAAACCATTTTAAGGTGAACAATATTTCTCCATTTTTTCTAATATAAAAACCCCATAATGGGGATTGTTTCAAATAAATTTAATATATTATATATCAATAAATATTAATTCATATTAAAAAAAGTTATTATTAGTCATATAGTTATTATAAAATTATCATTCCCTTGAAAATTACACGTCTTGAAAACTTGTTTTTTCATCGTGTCTACGAGTTTTGTTTCAAATTAAAATATTCCAGATGTTTGAACATAATTGGAAAAATGGATTACATATTTGGAATAATAATAATATATATTATATAATAAGGTTAACTTTTTTAGGACTAAGCTGATCAGGAAGAGTATCATATTGAGGTATTTTCATTTGTTATCATGGATGTTTGATAAGAAAATAAAGTACCTCAATTTATATAAGTGGAGACAAGGTTGACCATCATATTCGGGAAATCAGACTCACAATTCTTTACAAGGACCATGTGATTATGAAGAAAAGATGTTGTTGGATGGTAGAGATGTTACAGTAATTTCCATGGTAAATATGAAAATTCTAAAAGTAATCAATCAATGTTTAAATATTATGATAGATGTGGTTCAAGATGAAATCAATTGTGTGATTTGGGAATGAAGGTAATTTTTGTATGAATATGGTTGAATCTTTAATGATGTATCAATTTGTGTCTGCTGATAAATCTATATGACCATGAATTAGTTTTTTTAGTGTTACTGAATAATATTTTTACTGTGGATTCATTTCCCAATGTTTTCCAAATATTTGGTGTCATAAATTTGGTAAAAGAGGCTATAATGGTGAAAGGTTGATTTCTAGGAATGAAGCATCATAAAATTGTTAATTCATATGTTTTTTGAAGTTTGGGTTGGGATTTGAGTATATTTTGAGCATCAACAATGGTGGTGATAATCTCCACAGTTATGAAAAGTGGAGATTCATGAACACATGATGGTTTGAAGGTGATATCAGTGAAAACGAAAAATATAAAATGAGAATCATGAATGGGGGAGCACCATGAAGATATTTTTGATTGAGTTGAGAAATTATCTAGTAGTGGTAGAGCAACTAAAATGAGAATGCTTATAAATATGAGGTAACCACCACAGAATTTCAGAACAAAATAATCAGCGAAAATCCAAAATTTCTTTAATTCCGTATAAGAAAAGTATCTCAAAAAAGATGGATTTATAATCAATCTTGAGCTTCGAGAAAAGACTACTAATTTCAATACTGATTCCAATGCTTCTATGGGATGGGTGCTTCCTGATGAAGTAATTTTACACATACACTTAGTGAGTATCATGAATATGGTTCGCATCGTGATGTTTTTGAACCTTTTCAAGGGGGATTTGTGAACATTAGTTTTTGGATATCTAATTTAAGTGAGAAAATATTTCAAAGAGAATCAAATCAGGTTTATACAAACATGGAAATCATACTATGGTATCAGACTGAATATCATTACGATGTTAAGGATGTTTTTACAATATATTGGAAAATAAAGTGATGATTTGTTTTGTAAGATCAAATTTTTGAAAGTTGATCAAGAAGCGACATAACATTTTATTACATCATTTTGTACAAGAATATGTATACACACTATTTGATTGTTTTCATAGTGTTACTTGAGTGTATGAGGATATCATAATCCTTATGCTCCACACAAAAGGATTATTTTCTAGTATATTTTGTGGTATTGGGTTGTTTCTTAACCATTCAATGGATGTAGCCACTATTTTTGAGTATTGAAACTTATAAATTCTTGTTTTCCAATGGATATGTGTTTGAATTTTGTTTATTAGGAAAATGGATCTTTAATAGAAGGAAAATGATGTTTCATATGTACGGAATCATAAAATAAATTAAGATATCATGGATTCACCCCCTCCCCCTCTCAGTTATACTTGAATCCGAACTGGGTAAATTCAAACATAAATTTTCTCCCGTAATTAATAGTGAGTTAAATAAAAATAAATTTCCCTGGAATAAGTGAAATCGGGTTTACCAAGTCTTAAACTCTAATGATAAGCATCAAAATGAAATATAAACATTTAAAAAACTATTTTATGGATTTATGTTAGCTTTATAATATTTCTAAATTTATAAGGATCCTTTTTGGATCCTTTTGGCATTTCAAAAACGTGGTTACACATTTTATTTTTAAATATTAAAAGTGTTCATCCCACGTCACTTACAAATGAACACCCCCTATCCTCTCTTCTTCACAAATTCAAACCCTTATGGTTCAAGAAATACCTACCCAAATAACACCACGAAATCTATCCCCAAATCCTATAATCCTTTTTTGAGTTATATATACATTCATTCAATACATTATGTATAATCCAAAATAGCTGGACTGAGAAGTGGTAAAATCTCCAACTATACATTTTTATTTTATTTTATTTACCACTTCCTTAAAATATTTATCAACTATTATCATATGATAAAACCAATATCTCTTATAAACATAGATCATGTTATATTAATTTAATAACCTATATCCACTTCATTTTCCCTCAAGATAGAAATGATATCATCACTTTTGTGTATAGTGGACTACCTCCTCGCGAACCTATGTGACGTGTTTTCCATCAAAACCCCTCATGGTTAGATATTATGATGGATATAAAGTATTTATATTAAAATTATAAATTAATTTTTTTATTTTAGTCATTATATAATATATACCTTTTACATTTAATTCCTTGGGTCATACAATAATGTTCCCCATGTTTATAGAGGACTTCCGCTACACGAAGCGATGTGATTCGTTTTTCCCAAGAGATTTACATAGAAGGTAATTAAGATAATGTTAATAAATATATGTAATATAAATGAAATATATATGATACTCAAGACATATTTATCATTATGAAAATATAAAAATTCATTTTTTTTCTTACACTAAAAATATGATAATGTTATTCATGTATGTGTGGACTACTACCAACATGAAGTAATATAATTCATTTATCATCACCACATCAAAATAATTATATATATTAGTTTTTAAAAAAATAATATTTAATTTATGATGTTATTATAAATTTTAAAATATAAAATAATACAAACATTATTTACATAATGATCATTGAATAATGGAAATGTAACTCATTCATACGTACTGTCCACCGACTCCTTGATCATAATGTAGTTCATTTTCATAAATAATTTATTTATTGTATTTAAAATTATAATTGATGAATAAATATGAAAAGAATTTAATTATTATTATTATTTATATATTGAAACATTGACCTCTTTTACCACGTTCTACAAATCAAATCCGTTTTGAAACAATTAACTGAACGTCATCAAGACACCCAACATGGTATTAACTGGTTAAATATTTAAAAATATAATTTAAAATAATAAACTAAAGGATTTAACAATTATTTATTAAACATATATTTATTTTTTAATAAATAAAATATTTAATATGTGTTTATTATACATGTAGACTCATAGTAAAAGTTTTCCTCTCATTTCTAATTTGATGAGATATATTCCATATTCCCCAATTATTTATTATGTTCACTATATAATTTCTATTTTACATGTAATATCATGAATACTTGATACATCATATTATTTTTAGTATCAATTTTTCTTTGTTTATTTTAATGCATTTGACTTGAATGTTACCAAGTTTTAAAGGGCATCTTAAAGCAGTTTATATTTGTTTGGTTATAAGTCTTTTAGAATGATTTTTTATATGATTATGTGTTAATTTATATCTAAACATTTTTTATTCTTTATTTACAATTCTTTTGGAGTTACAATTATTACACATAATCACTCGATTAATTAATTCTCAATGATATGATATTATCTTTTTTGTGGTTATTCGTCTCAAATTCTTCTTCTTTGGGTAATATATTGATGTTATGATACTATCTCCTTTTATTAGGTTTTTATAATTTCAATTTGACATGAAAAATAATGATTCTCTCTATGTTTTGATATTTGAAGTATCATTTGAAGTTATTCTTCATGTAGCTTATCATTGAAGAGTTGTTAAAGTGGTAAAGGCTTTATGTTAAAATCTCCTTTATTTCAGGATTGTTTATTTTAAAGTTTAGTTTTGAAGAAATAATGTAATATTATTTTATTAAAACACATTTATTTTATTCTAATATGGTTTGGAATCATGTTGACATATTTTATTTTTCATTTCATCCCTTATCTATTGAATAAATATCAAGATGGTCATTTGTAAGTGATATTGGTCATATATCATCTTTTAGATCATGTATCTTTCTCTTCCATAACTATTATTTCTAAACTGTTTTTAAAAATTATGTTTCATAAAAACAAAAAATTTCTTATATCCATTTTTATGATCTTTTACCTTTTTTTAAATGGGTTCAAAATGAAATTGTTTCATTTTAACGAAATGAGTCACCTTGACTCGCTTCTTCAAATTGATTTGAAAAGAATGTTTATTTTTTTAGATTTATGACATTAATGGATTTTTCTATCATCATGTCCATTATTTTCCTTGAATATTCCTTTATAAATATCAATGGTTCTATTCAAAAAAATTTAATTCAAAATATTTTGTGAGTTCATAAAATTGATTTTCATAATGAAAAGTTTATTTTAATTAAAAATATTTTTAATGATATTTCAATTGAATTTAAAATCATAAATATAAAAAACCATTTTCATTAAATATTCTCTAATGGGGATATTTTCTAACTACAACATCATTATTATTTCGCTGGATGGATTAAGATTGTTTCAAAAAGATTTACGTGGATCAAGTTTCTTTTAGTTGGGTTAATCATGTCTCAAATATATTGTTAATTAACCCATTTCATTTCCATGGGTTAATAATGTTTCTAAGATATTGGTATGGAACATATTTATTTTATATCTTTTAATCATGTTTTAAAGGGATTTTTAGGTAACCGATTTCTTCTCCATGGGATAATCATGTTCTAAAATGAATAATGGTTTTTTCATTAAGTTTATGATGAAATTAATTATTTATTTACCTTATTCATATTACAAAACATGTAATATTATTATAACAATATGTTGTTCCATTATAAACTATTTATTGGTGGTTACATTATAAACCAAGGACAGATAGTTACATTATTAACCAAGGATTGTTGGATTTGTGATAAACTATGGATGTGTGGGTTTGTTGTAGCCTCCAATGCATTGGGTATTTTAAATATTGAGGTTATCTATATTTGATATTCCATTTTACGGATTTATATAATGATAATGTTTCCACTAAAGCAACACATTTTATCTTTCTTTCTATGCATATATAATGTTTCTTATGATCAATTTTGATATCACATTGTTCATGATTATTGATTCTGATGAATCTTTCCTTTATTAAATCTATATAAATTTTTTTCATGATTTATGATCTAGGTATTGATGGGTGTAAATATTTTTATGGTATACCCCTTCACATTGATTATTTCATTGTACCCTTATTCCCTTCTTATGCTTAGTGATGAAATTAAATTTTTACCGCATACATTTAACCTTAATGATCATTTAATATCACACTTATTATATTTATTTTTCCTCAGTTTTAAAGGATTGAGGTCTAAGGAATAATTTATATGAGGGTTTCATATGGATATTCTGTATGACCTAATATAGAATATGAAAATCTGTGTATAGTGGGAAAAAAACTCTTGAATTATTGGGTATTTTTTATGTAAGAGTTTTCCGTAATTATCTAAAACTCAAAACCTAAAATATCCTTAGGAATTTAATATTTCCAATATTGTCATTTTGATTTTGAAAATTTTGGATATAAAAAATTGGGTGACCTATATCAATATCAATGACAAAAATTTAATGTTTATGATTTCAATGCTAGATCTCAGATTGTAGGATAAGGGTTTTTATACACAGTATCAGAGGAATGGTTTAGAAAGATTTTAGGATTAATATTTATTCATGGGATGTAATATTAATAGTTATTAACACCGTTTTAAGTCTATAATATTGAGCAAGACCATAAGTTCAAACTCTTATAAAACCCTTTGAGGTTCTAAGAAATGATGTCTTAAAGTGATTAATGAAGCTTCAATAGATATTTTATTAGGTTGATTTATATTTTAATATTTAATTTAATGTGTATTATTAATTTATCATCTATAGAAGTAATATTTAATATATTTATAACCTTTATGAGTTATATGTTCTTTTATATTGAGGTGAATGTGGGGGAAAATGTTTTGTTGTATAGATCACCAAAATATTGAAGTTGATTTGGTTTTAAAGTGTTTAATGTTATTATAAAAAATATCATTATACATTTGGGACTATAATATTAATGGTATGAGATAAAAATTTATGTTAAATAAATTTTTAACATTTAGGTTATTTGGGAATGATTTATTATGAACTATGGGTATTAATTTATAATTTTAGAGGTTACTGCTCTATTTCATAAAACATTAGATTACTCATTTTGGTAACCATATTTCAATGATATAGTAATCTTTTGGGTTAATGTATAAAGACATGAGTAATATATTAATTATCCATTTTTTGGTTATGTGTTCTTTAAAAGATAATTTTTCTGATTTTGACATAAAAAATTTATGTTGAATACACATTGCTTGCAGAAAAAGATGAGATTGTGGGAAAATTGGATAAAGGATATAATCATAATGTTTTTATATTTCTTTATAGTATTTATCTATATGGAATATAATTCCAAATCTATAGGAAAAAAGACATCAAAATGTTTCCTATTAATATCATTTCAAACTATACCAATGACATTAGTCACACCTCTTTGGTTTGTGGTTTTGTGGTCATCAACTTTCACTTGATCATTCACTTTATTATGACCAATGATAACTATAACTCTATATCATTATTTAATAATTACACTTTTATTCCAAGACCAAATCTACACTTAGTACCTATGTTCTCTTATCTTGAATCCCATTATGTTTTATTCTGAATTACCTATGTAGGCCATTTTCTCTCTTATAAATAGAATGTTTTATTAACCCTTTTTATGACCTGGGTTTCCAAAAAAGGTATTTTCAAATTCCAAGATTTGAGATAACGATAAATTTTTTTATTTAATTTATTAAAGGTGGAATTAGGTAACAACACATAATTTTAGAAAATAAAACTATGTTTGATAGTATAATCAACTCACAACACCGAGATTAAATTACACATAATAGATATAATTTTTATAACCCAGATGATAAATTGGAATTTATGAATAATGTAAAAATAATTATATATTTATATATATATTTCATAATTAATATTTTTTTTTAAAAAAATAGTAAATAATCAATCAATGTTTTGTAATGTAATTTTATTCACCAAAAATAAGGTTTCTAAAAAATTGTTTTTTATTAATCTTCATGATAAATGATATTATAATATAATTTTGGAACCCTTAGAAAATTTATTTTATAAAATTAAATTAATTATTTAAATCTTAATATTAAAATTAACTTTTGGTGAAATTTAAGCATTTTTTAGAAATTATTGACTTTTATTGAATAGTGAGAATAACAATTTTTAAAAAAATGCCATTTGTTTTCACTAAATTATACCATCTAAAAGTGAAATTTTGTTATGAATATTAATTATAGTAATATAATATTTATTTATTTATATTAAATAAACTAAATTTCTATTTAATCAAATTCATATTGGGATTTATTATACATTTGACTTTGGGTTTTAAAGCTGGATTTTTTTAAAAGTCATTTTAATTTTCATAATGTTTCCCAATTTTAAGTAATTAGAAAACCCCTAATGAGTAATGGTTTAAATAAAGTATAATTATTATATATCAGTAAATATTAATTTATATTCAATCAATAATTATTATCAGTCATAGAGTTAATATAAAATCATTTTTCATTGAAAAATACACTTCTTGAAAACCCAGTTTTTCATCGCGTCTATGGTTTTTCTTTTAACTTTAATTTTTCCAATTATGTGAATTTAGTTTAGTAAAATTGATATAATATTATTAAATATAATAGTTTTTATTTTATAATATTTTTAAATTAACTTTTTATAATTATTTATAGGGAAAATACTTAAAATAAATTATTATGGTTAAGATTAAAACCGGTTTACTATGGGTTAAACTAAAAATAGAATGGTCTAAATGACCAAATAACTTATGTAAATTATAATTTATGGCCATATTTAGGGCTTAAAATGTCTAATTATTTATAATTATCCATTTTTCAAATCTTCTTTATTGTGAAAAACATGGGTACACCTTTTCCTTTTCAAAAATTACAAGTGTGTCACTCACCTCGATTATTGAAGTCCACACCTCACCTATATTATTCACAGATTCAGACCCTTTGGGTTTATCTAATACCTACCGAAATAAAATCTCAACATCCAAAAATTCAACCAATAATATATTTTTTTCATAAATTCATTCTATGTATGCTTATAGTATAATTCTTAAGATGTGGCCCAAGAAGAGTTAAAATTCCAAACTATGCATTTTATTTATTTATTTATCCATATACTTAAAATATTCATAGAAGTTGATCATATGATAAAAACATAAATCCTATATACTTATGTGTCATTTTATTAATATAATAACTTAAATCCATCGCTTATTCCCTAAAATGGGAAATGATTACATTGCTCATGCGTATGGTGGACTGCCACCTCACGAAATGATTTAAAATGTTTTCCATAAACACCTCTCGTAGTTATGTATCATGATGGATATAATTTATGTATATAAATTTATAACATAATTATACATCTAGAGTCATTATATCATATATATACCTTTTTATATTCCATTCATTATGGTATACGATAATGTTGCTCTTGTGTACGGTGAACTACATCCTTATGAAGTGATGTGATTCGTTTTTCACTAACTCTTTATATGGTTGCTGATATGGAAATATTTAACGAATATATGTGATGTAAATTGCATTATAATTATACTCATTAAATATTTATCATTATGAAAATATAATATATCATATTATTTCTTCCATTGAAAAAATGATAATGTCGTTCGTGTACGTGTGGACTATCCCCTCCACGAGTTGATGTGATTTTTTTCATCACTGAATCACAAAAATGATATATATAATATTATAAATAAATAATATGGTATTTATAATATTATGATAATTATGTAATGAAAAAATAATATTTAAACTCTTTCTATAATGATCATTGAAAAATAGAAAGGATACTTGTGCGTTAGTTCAACATATTGTCTCCATGATCGTAACATAGTTCATTTTCCATAACCATTTTCTAAATGGTTTTAAATTAATAATTAAAAAATAAATATAATAATTATTTCATTATTTATTTCTTTATATGTTTAAATAACTACCTCTTTGATCATGGTGAACACACCAATGTCGTCTTGAAACAATTACCTGAATGTCCAAAAAACACCTAATGCGGACTAAACTAATTAAATAATTAAATATGTTATTAAAAATAAATAAAATAAATTTTATTCCAATAAGATATTTAAACTAGAATTATTTTTAATAAACCAAATAATTAATTTTATTTTATTATACATGAGTTAAAGGGCACACACGGAAATTCTGGACTCGAGGTAAGGGTTTCTTGTCTCACTTTAACTTCTTTTAGACATATTCATTATTATCCACTTGTTTTTATTTTATGGCGTATATACTATCCATTTTACATGTAATATCAGAAATCCATATTATATCATGGTATTTAGATTTTTAATTTGAATCATTTAATATTATAGGATTTGACTTGAATGTTATCAATTGGTAAAGGGATTCTTAACTCAATTTCATTTTGATGGGTTGTAACACTTTTCCATTGACTTTGTCATGATATGATTATTTGTGAATTGATATCTAATTTTTTTTATTCTATATTTATATTCAATTGTATTTTTATTTGTTACACATTATTACTCCATTGATTATTCTATAATTATATGATATGATCTTTATAAGGGTTATTTTCCTCAAATTCTATTTCTTTATGACATATATAAATTTTATGAAACTATATACTTTTATGAGATTTTCATACATCCAATTTGACATGTAGTGTCATGAATATATTTATTTTCATGATATTTAATGTTTCATTTAATGTTATTATTTCATCTAGATTATGATTTAATAGTTACCAATGTAGAAAAGAATTAATGTTATAATCTCCTTTATTTCATGATTTTTTATGTTTATAATTGTTTTGGATGAAATAAAGTGATTTTTCTCATGAACTAGGTCTATTTTATTCCTCTAAAGTTATGAATGTGTTTCAAATGTTATGTTCCTATTTCCTCAAATATTAATTGATGAAATATAACTAAATTTATTCTTAAGTGATACTGATCATGCATCTTATTTTAAATTGGGTATCATTTACTTCCATATCGATGTTTTATAAAATGTTTTAAAAAATGTTCTTTTATAATTTTTCCCAAAATCTATTTTAAATGATCATTTTACTTCATCTAAATATTTTAATATTAGGTTTATTAGTGTTATCTAAATGGTTAACGTTGACTCCATTTATAAAAATGCTTTGAAAATAATTTTTATTTTTATCATTTACGACATGAGAAGATTTTCTCTTCCCCATGACCATTATTTTAATTGATGTTTCCATTATATTTTTTCATGTTTCTTTTTTCAAATTAGATAATTTTCAAAATATTTTCTAAATAAATTAATATTAATTATTCAAAATAAAATATTATTTTCGTAAATAATATTTTTACTAATATTTTTTTGGTTTTTATATTAAAAAATATCAACAACCCTTTCTTCTACTTTTCATCTAGTGGGGTTATTTCTTAATGATAATATCCTAATTATTTATTTGGATGGAATATAATTGTTTCAAAGGGCTTGAAATTGATCGTATTTCTTTTCCATGGGTTATTCATGTTTCAAAGAGATTGGTATGCAACCCACTTTTTTCCATGTATAAATCATGTTTCAAAGAGATTTTTATCAAACTTATTTATTTTACATTGGTTAGTCATGTTTCAATGATATTTTCAAGTAATCCATTCCTTTTATGTGGGTTAATCATGTTATAAAAATAATAAAGGTTGTTTAAATGAGTTTATGGTGAAATAAATTCCCTATGTACATTATTGATGATATAGTTCTTGTAGATTGTTTATAGTGAATTTTTGTTCTATTATAATCTAAATATTGGTGATTCTATTATAAAAAAAATATGGGTGGTCACATTATTAATTAATGTGGTGGTTTTGTGATAAACCAAGGATCTACGGTTCGATTATATCCCTACAATGCATTAGGAAATCTAGATATGGAAGTGATCCAAATTGGTTATTCCATTTATATTAGTGATATAATAATGTTTTAAAGATATCAATATGATTTATCTATGATTTATATGGGTTTATACTGTTTCTTATGATCAATATTGATATCACATGGATTTTGATTATTGACTATGATGACTATTTCCTTTTTAATGAATCATTACTTGTTTTCATATTTGATAATAACGGTATTGATGGGTATGAATATTATTTTGTTATACTACATCACTTTTATTATATCATCATATCCTTATAATATTCTTATGCTCCCTAATGAAATTTAATTTTTAATGCTTAAGATTACCCTTACTAGTAATTTAACCCCAACATTATTATATTTCTTTTTTCCCCACGTTATAATGATTTAAGTTGAATGAATTATATTTTGAAGGTTTTTATGTGGGTGATGTCGATGACCCTATATGGAATATTGAATGATAGTTATAGTGGTAAAAATAATCTCTTCAATTCATGGGTATTATTTATATAAGAGTTTGTTCTAATTTTGTAAAATTATAAACCTAAAAGGTCTATGAGAATGTAAGTGATCCAATATTTTTCTATTTGTGTTGTATGTTTTGGATTGAAAAAAATTGGGTCGCCTTCGTTGTTATCAATGCTAAAATAATAATGTTTATTTTTTCAACACCAGATCCTGAAGTGTGGGTTTAGGGATATTATATATATAATCTTGGTAATTTATTCATATTCTTTTCACTACATTAATAAGTGTCATAAAATTATAATAAAACTAACAAAAGGTATAAAATAATCCAATATTCATTTACCAAATGTTTTTAAATACTAATAATCTATTATAAGAAGAATTTAGGTATTAAAAAAAATATCTTTGATAATGTTTGTATTTTTCAAATAATGTGAAAATTTTACCCAAATTAAAATTTAATAGTCATTAAAACCTCCAATGACTTGGAAAAACAGTATAAAACCCCCAAAAATTGATGTCCATGAAAAATAATAGATAATATGTAGAATCATTTTTCAGCTCATAAAAAATTGATTAAATTCCACTAAATATAAGTATATTGTGACCTAAAAAACTCACATTCATTAAGAACCCAAAACCCAAAATATATTATGAAACTAATAATAAAATCTACCCACCAGAAAGGATTTTAGTAAAATGAGGTACTAGAAAGAGAAAAAATAGGGATATAATTGGGATAAAAACTAACATTTTGATTTACCTAAATTATCCCAAAAAAATCAATTAATAGTGGAAGGAATAATCTTGGATTCACCTAAAAGGACCCAACAAGATGAAATAAAATATCCTTTACCATGTTGGGAATCTACAATAATTAAAAATGGATTTTTAGATTAAATTTTTTTAAAAACAAACAATTTTTTACCATATTTGATAGTTTTAATAACCATGAATCATATTTTCAAAACACCACTATATATTAGCCCCTGCATTCAAGGTCCCAATTACATTGTGTCCCTAACTATGAAACATATCCATTTATTCAGGAAAATGGTATATAATTTCTAAATTTTATACAAAAAATATAAGGAAACAAATTATAATAATAAATTAGAAATATAAATCCATATTGATGACATTATAGATGTCATAACTTGTATAATTCACTATATGATACCTTGTAATGATGTACTTATTTTATTTTATATAATAGATAGTAATATATTATATCTCTTATTGTAATATAATGAATTTTAATTGTTATCATGCAAATCATTGATGAAATTTATATTATAGATAGTGATATCCATATGTTGATCTCTTTGTTTCTATCATAGACACTAAAATAACCATAGTATTATCTATGTTACACTAAAAACATACTTTTTAAACTTTAAAACAGACTATTACTGTAACACCCCAAGCATCTATGGTACGCTTCTCTTTGAATAATGTGATAGCGTGTGTTGTACGCAACAACGAGTTCTAACACACCATAACCAATCAAACTAGCCGTTATGAATAGTAATACCTACTCTTTGAAATTATATATATTTTATATTTCAAAATGGACCTCATTTTTGGATTCGGAATATCAAATTTTGCCTAAGGGGAAATTTTGGTACTTTTCGGGTAACTTTAATATTTTGATGAATAGTGAAAATTACTAAATTTTAATTAAAAACAACTTTTTAAATCAAAATAATTAATAGTGATAAATTATGAACTTGAGTGTTTTTAAATTATATTTAGAATATATTATTACCATTTAATATAATGTTGGTCGTTGGACATAATTTTATAATTAAACCGAACATAAACAAGTGTCAATCTTTTGATAGTTATTATCTCTTAAAAACACGCTTTTTGTTTTAACAACGGGAATTAATTTTAAATTAATTACTTCCACTTATGTGTTTTGAATTTATAAAAATGGATTCAATATTTGGAATCAGAATGTTCAAATTTTTTAAATAGGTAACTTTTATTTTTAGACATTTTGAATAATTACTGCGGTAAATATTTTATTTACCATGGTTAAGGGTAAATCCGGTAAACGACGGTTAAAAAATAAAATTATAATAATACTAAATTACCCTAAAACGTGTACTAGCCTTATTGGTTGATACATGTTCGACCATAGGCATATTTGGGTCGATTTTGGGACCCAATGGTGCCACCTGTAGGTGATAGGGACACTTTATATTAATTAAGTTAAAATGAATACAAAAATGACACAAGCATATATCTTTTAACAAAAAAAATTTTACATAGGGTTATATATGTTGGATTTTAGATTATAAATATTAATTAGAAATATAAAAAGATTTCCTACATAATGATATTTTATTTATAATTTTTAGACATTGTATAATTTAATTTATTTATGACACAATGATGATGTAGTAATTACTATAATAGTGAAAAATCAAAATAATTGATATTATAAATACCCAAATAAATAAAATATGAAACTTTCAATTAATTAAACTAATTTTATAGGATAATATTATATATTATTATTGATTCATTTGACTTTGTTCGAAGTAATCAATCTGTTATGAGTTTCACAAAAATCAACTATTGAATAGTGTCAAAATTGACATAAAAGAGTTTCAAAACAAATTATATTATTAATTGGTATTAAATTCATAAAAATCTAAGGCTCGACCAAGAGACATATATCATGATAGGTGTCTCATTAATGGACCACTTGGGGGTCGCTTGGATGTATACAGTCAGTTTATTAACCATATTATATAAAAATAAAGAAGAGACATTGTAAAAGTGAAACTAATTAACTTAGAGTTAATACTTAAAGATAAGATTAATATAAGTACCCAAACCTGTCTAAATTCTATTGGTTGAGTAGTTTTAGACCCCTACCCACCTTAAAATTTAAATAATCAACTTTTGAGCCATTATAAACCGAATATAATTTATTATAAACTAATATTTCTAGCTTTTCCAAAGGTTCCCCACACCCCTCTTATAAAAGGGCACTCCTCCTTCTCTTTTCTTAACACCTTCAAAGCCTTTTGGTTCGGCCAAACTCTGCCCAAATACTATTAAAACTTCCCTCACTACAACCTAGAGGCCTTAGTTTGATCATAAAGCAAGCCTAAGGATCCCTTTTGATCAAATCAATAAGAAGAAACCGAAGAAGAGGTAATGATTTCACCATCCTTTTCCAAGTTCCATTCTTCTTCCACTTCTTCTTCCTTTTTTGTTACCATTATAAAATAATAACTCCAGTATCATATATATACTGTGATTTTATTATAAATATGGTACAACAATATTCAGTATTCTATCCACCCTTTTTGAATAACATGTCACCATACGTGCGTACGTAGGGCTTACCGTCTCCACGTCGTGGTGTAATTGTTATTCAATATATTATTATTTGGATGGGTATAATAATGATGTGTAACTCATGTAAATAATAAAAATAACATATTAATTATTCTTTATATATGATATACCATCCATTTATATATTATTTTAATACCAAAATAATGATATTGTCGCTCGTGCATACGTACGGACTACCGTCTCCATGAATGCGATGAGATTCATTCGCCATCGTATCCATTCAAGTATAATTATCATTTGATGATTTAAAAATGATTTTTAAGGACTTGATATCATTCTGGATATGAATAATATACAACCTATCCATTACAAACATGTCTTATGTAACAAAACATATAAAAGAAAATGAGTAAGTTAACACCCGAAACAACGATAATACTAAGATATTATTAACAAATCAATGTTAAAAGATCATATATGATATCATATTAATATATATGATTCTTGTATAATTTAATAACAATTATTTAACCATTATACAGGAGGTTAACCTACCCCAACCATGGAAAAGTACAAGGTAAGGGGTTTTCATCTCACTCCTTATTCTCGTGAGATTCATGCCATATTTCCACCATTACCTTTTGTGTGGTGTATGTACTACCCATAATTATATACGTTGTGTAATACACTCTAATTTATGTTTATTTACATATTCATTGTATGATACCTCTTTCATGAGTTGTATGTTTCATAAGTTACCAAATTGGTAAGGGTTATTTCACAATCTCTTCATTATCCGAAGTTGTTTATACGTAATAATCTACCGGGATCTCTTTATCATCCACATCCATGTTTCTTAATAATCTATTTCAAAACAGTTTTACTATTTACAAGAATATGGGTTAAAGTCATTTATACCATTATGTGTTTCGAAAGGAATCTTTCCGTCATTTTCCAAACAAGGCACTTTTAACCTTTTCAACAAATTTAAGGTAAGAATGTTTTTTTAACTTATACGGCGGGTGCGGCTATTTACCGCCGTTATAAAATAGTCAAAGCTTCCCTTACAAGATTATAATAATATTTTCAAATTGAATGTATAATTTTATAATTATGTTCCTTTTAAAATGATTTCAAAAAAAGAGGTATTTCTCTAAAATAGTTTTGATTTCATCTATGTCAACATCCTTTGATGGCTTTTATGCTTATTTAAAGTTGATTTAATATGATTCAAAACATCCTTATTTTATTAAAGGTTTTGTGATATTTTTGACTGTGGATAAGATATTCTTATGTCACTCATGGTTTTTTTAAAGTATTGACAGTTTATAAGTTATTTTTAATCCGAATATTTATGTTATATTTCAACCTTTCATTCAGATGAATGTGTTAGACAAGTATGTTCCAGGTCGGGGACCGGTAAAATTAAGCCCTCCGGTTTGGTCTCCGGTTATTATAGGAACTCCGGTTTGGTCTCCGGTTATTAGAGGCACTTCGGGTTGTTGTCCGATTATTAGAGGCACTCCGGGTTGGGTTCCGGTTATAGTTAGCCCCTAGGTCTTGGGACGAGGCCTTGATAAAGAAATTAAAGTCCAGCATTATGCATTCCATCATTATGAAAGTGGTTATTGATTTTTCATGTGATTATTCTATTAGTAGAATATCCGTGTGAATAAGTAAATGGAATTATTACATTTTATTTATGCCATACTATGTTCAAAATTCAAGTTTGAAAGGATTTTGTTTTAGTTATACATTGCCTTAAATGTTTATTCTTATTTATGAAAGTTTCCGCAATTTTGTTATCCTTACTGGGCATTTGAGCTCACCCCTTTTCTATGTTTTATTTTTCCCAAGAAGTGAATAAGTAAATTATGAATGACCTGCAGTGATATTATGTGGGGATATGAGTGTAAATTATCGTGACAATATGTTGTTGTAGTAGTTTTTCATTTTATGATGTATTGTAAGACTTATGAATATATCTAGTGTTTCCAAGGATACTAAACCAATCGGTCTTTCGAGATTTGATCTTTCTTTTGATCATGCCAATGTTATGTAATAATGCACCGACTCTGGGTAACTAGGGTCGGGGCGTTACAGTTGGTAGCATAGGAAGTTTAGTACAAACCTTGGAAACTAGATTTAGATAAACTCTGATTAGAGCACGTAGACCTAAGATGAACTTTGAGGATTAGTATAGAAGAACTTTCTAGAATTTTGGTATTGAAGTGATTTTGTGAGTTTTCCGAGCAATACATCCATGTCGGGATATGAGAAGGTAAAGGCGGCTCTGGCACAAATGTACCTAGGGGTAAAACCCGAAAACACCGCTTTGAGCTAGACTCGAACGGGAACTGGTGCACGAAAACGGGCCTTGCTTCACTCTTGGTTATGACACTCCCGGGGGATATTCTTATGATAGCTCTCATTTTCTTTACAAACCATTATGAAGGGTTTATGTGGATTTACTTCCTCAATGGATAAATTTTTATGATTATGGATTATGTCCTTAAACTATTTAATTTATGTTATGTGTTTCACAAGTTTGGGATTAGGTATTGTTATTCATAAACTAATCTAGTGTATGCCATTGTTTAGAAATGGAGCCCAGTAGAAGGAATGAGAACTCCAGTAATGCACAAGATACAAAGAGAAAGAAGGATCATATATTTCATGGTCTTAAGCCAGAATTTATAAGAGAAATAGTCTCGCATGTATTATCATCATATGAAGATATAATATCATGTGTTGATAAGATAAGTAAAGAGTTTACTGAGTCCTATGGATTTTAAGGGAAGCAAGAGAAGAAAAGGATGGAAGAGAGAAAGATGGATAAAGGGAAGAGGGAAAACAAGAATTTTCCCATATGTGATAACAGTGGGAAGAAACACCCTGGATCTTGTCTGAAAGGAATGGGAGTTTGTTATAAGTGTGGAGGAAAAGGGTACAAAGTACGTGACTGCAAGGGTTAGAAAATGGTTTCAAATGTAAAATGCATCATTTGCAAGGAGTTTGGACACTACGCGAACCTATGTCCCAGTCATCAGACTATGCCGCAAATGATGCTATTGGATAATAATGAAGTTATGATACTACCACAGATGAAGAGGAATGATTAGATTTCTTATGTTGATTATGTCATTTGAGTGTTGTATGAACAATTTACTTGTTATAATAATTATGTAGTATATAAGGATTGTACTGCAGTACTATTTCATTAAACACTTGAGATTGTGTGGAACAAAGAAAAGTGACTCAATAGCAGGTTAAATTTTCTGGAAAATATATGGTTGAGAGAATGATAATCCATAATATAGTTATGATAACGAGGTAGTGATTTTGGAATAATACATGATTGATTTGGATAAATTATATTTGATATTCTTGACTACCTTGAAACTGATTAATGATTTGTATATTCCATCATTGTTGGTGTTTAAAAAAATTTCGGATTGAAGGAGTATATCTATTATTCTTTAAGGAATAAGGGATCATGAATGTAATCAATAAGGTTTTATGGTATTTTAGGATGTTGCAGTGTTTTAAAAGAATACATCATAAAGGTGTTCACATGTTATTATGTGGAAATAGGATCTTTATTATGTTTACCTTCCTTATAAATTTTGGAATGATGTATTTTGGATAGTTCTAGTTTGGATTATTTTTGATTTCCATAAAAGGACATCTCGGAAGTCGGGCGGCAACCCGTCGCGTCTGGCAAGGCCGCAAGACTTGAACCCACAACCGAAGGGTGACAAGGGTGTATCACCTACCACTGGCCCACGATATGTCATGGATTAAATAATGTAGTTTTTATTAAAAGATCTTGTAGATGAATTATAAATTCGTTTATTTTGTAACCCTATACGAATAGTGTAAATAGAATTTTTTACGTTCTAGAGTGAAAGATGAGTTTGTGGTAGAAATTTATTAATGGATAAAACACTAATTATAAATTAAGTATATCTCTTTATGATCTTATCCAATCTCATAAATAAATTCCTCAACATTATGAAAATGAACATAGAACAAAAATGTTGTCCTAGATGGTACCTTAAATCATCACTAATTTATGGCTTTGGGATTGTTGGCCTTTTCATAGCCATGTTCTCTACCACTCTCCATCAGATAATTGATGGTTATATTTTTCTTCCATATCCATATTTTCTTACATGGAACCCTAGTATGTGTTATTTTCGGTAATCTTCATACTTTCCACTCTTTATTTTAAATAGAGTCCTCATTAACTCATTTTTCGATGTGGGATTTCAACTAAGATATTTTGAAACGTCAAACATGTGTTATCCTAATACCCTATGTTTTGTTGAACCGATGGTATTTCAAATCATCATAGATTGATGAATTTAAGGACCTCAATTTTACACTTTTTTGTGATTGATGACCTCAATCACTACCTATAAATATTTACGTTTTTCCTCCAATTATATGTCTCTAATTGCCACCAATGTTATCCTAATCGTGATCATAATTTGGTGGTGACCCTTTCATTTCTCTTTTCCTCGTATTAAGACTAAATTTTAGTAACCCAATTTCCAATGTGGGTTTTCCCACAAAGATATTTTTTATTTTCAACCTATTATTTTCAAAGAATAATTTCAAATTGTGAGGACGCAATTTATTCAAGGAGGGGAGAATGTAACACCCCAAGCTTCTACGGTACGCTTCTCTTTGAATAATGTTTTAGCGTGTGTTGTACGCAACACCGAGTTCTAACACACCATAACCAATCCAACTAGCCGTTATGAATAGTAATACCTACTTTTTTAAATTATATATATTTTATATTTCAAAATGGACTTCATTTTTGGATTCGGAATATTGAATTGTGGCTAAGGTGAAATTTTGGTACTTTTCGGATAACTTTAATATTTTGATGGATAGTGAAAATTACAAAATTTTAATTAAAAACAACTTTTTTAATCAAAATAATTAATAGTGATAAATTATGAATTTGAGTGGTTTTAAAGTATATTTAGAATATATTTTTACCATTTAATATAATGTTGTTCATTGGAAATAATTTTACAATTAAACCAAACATAAACAAGTGTCAATCTTTTGATAGTTATTATCTCTTAAAAACACGCTTTTTGTTTTAACAACGGGAATTAATTTTAAATTAGTTTCTTCCACTTCTGTGTTTTGAATTTAGAAAAATGGATTCCATATTTGGAATCAGAATTTTCAAATTTTGTAATTAGGTAACTTTTATTTTTAGACATTTTGAATAATTACTGCGGTAAATATTTTATTTACCATGGTTAAGGGTAAATCCGGTAAATGAGAGTTAAAAAATAATATTATAATAATACCAAATTACCCTAAAACGTGTCCTAGACATATTGGTTGATACATGTTCGACCATAGTCATATTTGGGTCGATTTTGGGACCCAATGGTGCCACTTGTAGGTGATAGGGACACTATATTTTAATTAAGTTAAAATGAAAACAAAAATGACACAAGCATATAGCTTTAAAAAAAACAATTTTTACATAGGGTTATATATGTTGGATTTTAGATTATAAATATTCATTAGAAAGATAAAAAGCTTTCATACATAATAATATTTTATTTAGAATTTTTAGACATTAAATAATTTAATTTATTTATGACACAATGATGATGCAGTAATTACTATAATAGTGAAAAATCAAAATAATTGATATTATAAATACCCAAATAAATATAATATGAATTTTTTAATGAATTAAACTAATTTTATAGGATAATATGATATATTAGTATTGATTAATTTGAATTTTTCTAAGTAATAAATTTGTTATGAGTTTCACAAAAATTAACTATTGAATAATGTCCAAATTGACATAAAAGAGTTTTAAAAAAATATATTATATTATTAATTGGTATTAAATTCATAAAAATATAAGGATCAGACAAGAGACATATATGATGATAGTTGTCTCATTAATGGACCTCTTGGGGGTCTCTTGGATGTATATAGTTATTTTATTAACCATGTTATATAAAAATACAAAGAGACATTGTAAAAGTGAAACTAAATAACTTAGAGTTAATACTTAAAGATAAGGTTAATATAAGTACCCATGCCTGTCTAAATTCTATTGGTTGAGTTGTTTTTGACCCCTACCCACCTTAACATTTAAATAATCAACTTTTCAGCCATTATAAACCGAATATTAATTTATTATAAACTAATATTTCTAGCTTTTCCAAAGGTGCCCCTCACCCCTCTTATAAAAGGGCACTCCTCCTTCTCTTTTCTTAACACCTTCAAAGCCTTTTGGATCGGCCAAACTCTGCCTAAATACTCTCCCAACATCCCTAACTACATCCTAGAGGCCTTAGTTTGATCAGAAAGAAAACCTATGGAGCCCTTTTGATCAAATCAAAAGGAAGAAACCGAAGAAGAGGTAATGATTTCACGATCCTTTTCCAAGTTCCTTTCTTCTTCCACTTCTTCTTCCTTTGTTGTTACCATTATAAAATAATAACTCCAGTATCATATATATACTGTGATGTTATTATAAATATGGTACAACCATATCCAGTATTCTATCCACCCTTTTGAATAACATGTCACCATACGTGCGTACATACGGCTTACCGTCTCCACGTCGTGGTGTAATTGTTATTCAATATATTATTATTTGGATGGGTATAATAATGATGTGTAACTCATGTAAATAATAAATATAACATATTAATGATTGTTTATATATGATATACCATCCATTTATATATTATTTTAATATCAAAATAATGATATTGTCGCTCGTGCATACGTACAGACTACCGTCTCCACGAACGCGATGAGATTCATTCTCCATCGTATCAATTCAAGTATAATTATCATTTGATGATTTAAAAATGATTTTAAGGACTTTATATAATTATGAATATGAATAATATACAACCTCTCCATTAAAAACATGTCTTACGTAACAAAACATATAAAAGAAAACGAGTAAGTTAACACCCGAAACAACGATAATACTAAGATATTATTAACAAATCAATGTTAAAAGATCATATATGATATAATATTAATATATATGATTCTTGAATAATTTAATAACAATTATTTCACCATTATAGAGGAGTTTGACCTACCCCAACCAAGGAAAAGTACAAGGTAAGTGGTTTTCATCTCACTCTTTATTCCAGTGAGATTCATGCCATATTGCCACCATTACCTTTTGTGTGGTGTATGTACTGCCCATAATTATATTCTTTGTGTAATACACTATAATTTATGTGTATTTACATATTCATTGTATTATAACTCTTTCATGGGTTGTATGTTTCATAATTTACCAAATTGGTAAGGGTTATTTCACAATCTCTTCATTATCCGAGGTTGTTTATATGTAATAATCTACCGGGATCTCATTATCATCCACATCCATTTTTCTTAATAATGTATTTCAAAACATTTTTACTATTTAAAAGAATATGGGTTAAAGTCATTTATACGCTTATGTGTTTTGAACGGAATATTTCCGTCATTTTCCAAACAAGGCACTTTTAACCTTTTCGACAAATTTAAGCTAAGAATGTTTTTTTTAACTTATACGGCAGGTGGGGCTATTTACCGCCGTTATAAAATTTTCAAAGCATCCCTTACAAGCTTATAAGAATATTTTCAAAATGAATGTATAATTTTATAATTATGTTACTTTTAAAATGATTAAAAAAAGAGATATTTCTCTAAAATAGTTTTGATTTCATCTATGTCAACATCCTTTGATGGCTTTTAAGCTTATTTGAAGTTGATTTATTATGTTACAAAACATCCATATTTTATTGAAGGTTTTGTGATATTTTTGACTGTGGATAAGCTATTCTTATGTCACCCATGGTTTTTTTAAAGTATTGACATTTCATAAGTTATTTTTAATCCGAATGTTTATGTTATATTTCAACCTTTCATTCAGATGAATGTGTTAGAAAAGTATGTTCCGGGTTGGGGACTGGTCAATGTAAGCCCTCCGGTTTGGTCTCCGGTTATTAGAGGAACTCCGGTTTGGTCTCCGGTTAATAGAGGCACTCCGGGTTGGTGTCCGGTTATTAGAGGCACTCCGGGTTGGGTTCTGGTTATAGTTAGCCCCTAGGACTTGGGACGAGGCCTTGAAAAAGAAATTAGAGTCCAGCATTATGCATTCCATCATTATGAAAGTGGTTATTGATTTTGCATGTGATTATTCAATTAGTAGAATATCCATGTGAATAAGTAAATGGAATTATTTCATTTTATTTATTCCATAATATGTTGAAAATTCATGTTTGAAAGGCTTTTATTTTAGTTATACATTTCCTTAAATGTTTATTCTTATTTATGAATGTTTCCTCTATATTGTTATCCTTACTGGGCATTTGAGCTTACCCCTTTTCTATGTTTTATTTTTCCCAGGAAGTGAAGAAGTAAATTATGAATGACCTGCAGGGATATTATGTGGGGATATGAGTGTGGATTATGGATACAATATGTTGTTGTAGTAGTTTTTCATTTTATGATGTAATGTAAGACTTATGAATATATCTAGTGTTTCCAAGGATACTAAACCAGTCGGTCTTTCGAGATTGGATCTTTCTTGTGATCATGCCAATGTTATGTAATAATGCACCGACTCTGGGTAACTAGGGTCGGGGTGTTACAATTACATCATATATCATAAATAAAATATGAAGATCTATATTTTTTAATAAATGAACGAAGCCTATCACATATATAAATATCTCATAATTTATTTATGATATCATATTCAATAGTTGAAAATATTCCACATCTATTTAACATATATTTCTAAAAATAAAATCAAAATATTGATTCTTGTGACATCATTGTTCTTCTAAATTCCTTAATTTTTTTAAATAAATGATAACTTATTCTCAATATCAATGTGGTGGATCTAATATCACTGTTGGGTTTTAATGGGAATCTACATTGCCTAAATGTTGAAGAACTGAATAACCAAACCACATTTCCTTAATCTTCACAATGAGAGGTTTATAAGAAACATACTATTAATATATATAATAGTTGTTAAGTAGAGTGTTCTTCTATACAAGATAATAAATTAAGACCTCTAAACAATATCTAGAGTAATCCCATATCCACAGGTAATAACAGATTGTGGGAATCTAAAAACTCTTTTTAAAGGATTTATTTTATCCCAAGTTATGTTAGAGCCTCCACAAGACAAAAAAATAGAGATATTTTATCTTATGAGTATTACAACATAAGGATCACACGCCGTTCCTTTCAGTTTGATCACATATATATAAGATACCTTGGACTATTATAAAATATAATTAGTACCAAAAATAATAATAATCATTCATTCATTGAATTTTTTATTATTTATATCATTTTACATTATTAATAGAGTATGAATTTTTAACAATTAAATATTTAATTTTATGTATTATCATCCCACGGTGTCAAATCAAACATCTCATAGATTATTTTGGAAGGGATGAAATGGAATATGTGATATCTTGTATTTCATGCATTTCACACTAAATAATAACCATATATCACTCCAAAATGATATATTCCACTAAAGTATATCACTCCAATAGATATCCATATATCCTTTTATCGATCACTATATCTTTTGCAGTGATATTTCTTTATCACATACAGAAATATTACATTAGTGAACATATATATCTCTAACACTAGTACTTGGTGAATATCCTATTATATATATTTTAATTTTTTCCTTGATTCAAAATATTTTTTCTTCTAAAATGGATTTATTCATGATGATGGTATGTCTAGTTGTATGGTATGATATTCATCCAATGACCTAGTTTTAATGTCTTATGGAAACCCGAACTGAACCACCCCTAACCCCAATCTTTTTCCCAGTAACTATGTATTGGTTACTAGTATCATGGGTCTAGATTATTAACTAAGGAATGATTTATCATCTAGGAAATAAAATCTATTCAATTCAACATTCTATCAAAAATCAATCCTAAAACATTTTTATATTGTATGATTCAAAAAAATTAGAAATTTCAGTCAGGGTTACCAGTATAGTAGGAGTACACATTAAGAATAAGTAATCAATAAAATATCTGTTAATATATAAAGGAATTCATTATATAATATAAATCCAAACATATAAAAAACTAAATGAATACTGAAATAAAAATTAAAATATTTAATATAGACTGGGTGATGAGATAGATAATTGTCATCACAAACATGGAATCCCATGATCCAATGCATTAAGGATATTAAACCTACTAAATTAACATCCATGCCCTATGAGCCAACAATTCATTAAAATATCTACTAACATACATGTTCAAAGCAAAAATTAAAATCTATTGGCTTCATGTACAGTGAAGTGCACATACATGTTGTGACTATGTGTGATATGTATAAACCACCAAATATCTCCCCTCCTTTAGTGAATAATCAATTGTATTCTTATGAAAGTCTATTTATATATATATAAATCAATAAAAAATTTCACTGAAAACTGATATGCATACCAGAAGATAATGATAAAAAATATTAGAAATTAATAATTTTATTCACAAATAACTCATGATCAACTAGGAGGATTCCAAACTTCCCCAAACCATGTTTTGAATCTTTTACTATTGAAACACATACCATTACAAAATAATCCAACCCCAAATTAATTACTTATCCAGAATGAAATATAAATTCCACAATGGGATAACTTATTCCCTCATGGATAACATATCCATCAGGGAAATATTTATGCACTACAAAAATTAATATTATATAAACATAAGTTAAGATATATCATAACCCATTCTAAATATAGTTTTATTTTAATAACAAATTTTAGGTACATTAATATCCATCCAAAAAAATATTTTTAGAATCATAATACTCATATATATATATATATAATGGTTTGTTGGTGTACCCATGTCCATGGGAAGCTGGTGTACAAACATACCCTGATCATTGTTCAATTTCTATAACATGATCATCACCTTCTTAATATCATTGAGAATCATCAGAAGAAAATAGAAATTATAACCAATATGAAAAACTATATATGTTTATAAATTATTATTGATAACATGTGGAATGTACATCAGCACTTTATAATGACACTAGCATATTCAATATACAATAACACTGAATATGTATTTTTTAATATTACAAAATAAAAAAGTACAATCATGGAATAATTTGTAAAACACATGAGGCCACTTCTAAAAATGGAATAACAATGATAAAAATTATGGGCATTCACATATAACATAAATTAACTACTGGGAATTAGCCTAAACACATAAATTAATTTAACCAAAACATAACAGTAAACATTTCATAGAAGAATGTCTATTTAACTACTTTTATTTTATTTATGTACACTTTAAGATAAAAAATTTCTATAATAGATATTATGATGTCGAACTTAATTTTATTTCAATCTATTCTTACTTTCAAAAACACTATTAAAAGGGTTTTCTAATGAATGTTAACTATAAGTAAGAACCACAAGGAAGAAAATCATGAATGTTTCAAGTGACTCAATGTATTTAAGATATTAATATTAAAACATTATAGTTAAATTACTAATCATTTGGAGACAAATAAAATAAATAAACTCAAATATGATAACACATAGGATGTCTATACTATAAGGAATTGAGTTCACTTTCTGAGATATAAAAAAGGACCTAATGAATTATGAGTTATTATGGAAATTTTTTATTGATTTCTTATGAAAAAATAAAGACTATAAATTTGTATGTTTTTAAAAAGATTAGTTTATAACATTAAAATGTAATTAAAGAACCAGTTCATACATTAACACTTTACTAAAGAGAGTGAAATAAATTTCTATTCTATTTAACATTTACATGGAAAAAAATATGACACCCTACATTTTATTAATGTAATAACAATTTGAAAAATTAAATATTAGATTAAAAACTAATTAAAACATATTAAATGTTTACATTATGGATTAAAATTAATTGAACTAGTCAAATTATATTCTAAAAAAAGAATTTTATATAGTATAGTTTCACAATTAATTGATATTAGAAAAGGGTCATAACTTGGATATGATCCAAAAAACACCTTCTTGACCCCACACAACCAAATGAAAATTTAATTTTTATACATAAATACTATCAAAGGATGATCCCAACTAATATAAAAGTTTAAATGTATAGTTTTTGGAAAGATAAAATTCATGTAATAAAACATGAATAACACAGCTAAATCAAGAATTAAAAATTCATATAACTAACTAACCTAATGGTAATATAATCTTTTTAAACAATTAAAATATACATAAAATCATTATTTTAACATGAGCCACCCATAGGGGGTGAATTAGGGTGTAGGATGATTTAATTTTTCTCCTTACATCATTGATATTTCTTTAAGATATTATTCCCACATTGGTGTAAATTATGTTCAACCATTCATTTATTCCATTATGTACTCCTCCATATGAACTAATACAATGAAATGAAATATGGTAATGAATTCAATGTACATTAATGTTGTACTTAGTTCTCCACTAAAGGATAATATTATAATGCCATGTGTTTTCCACCAAATATATATTCAAAGGGAATTTTACCTTTTTCATTTACTAGGTGGGTTGTTGTTAAAATCAGATTTTTGGAACATTTTTCACTATTTAAACCCTTTTAGTTGTCATTTTATGGACATCGGTGAAGGTATGAGAAGTTTCCTAAGTTCCACGGTTGTTTCATAAGTGTCAGTTTCATATACTAAATTGTTTGGGTGTGTTGACCGAGGTGAGCAGTTGGTTTGAAACCATGCGACCCTCTACACCAAACTGTGTGGTATGTTTTTAATTCTGAAAATAATTAAATTAAAGGTAAAATTAAAATATAAAAAATAATTTATTTAATAAAATTATTATTATCAATATCATTATTATTATTATTATTAGGGTAATTTTTTAGAATCCCCAAAAGTGGTTTTCCTTTCTTTCTTGTATGAGACCCTTACTGGACAACCCCCCTGAGGCATAATGCACCCCTAGCTAAAACCCTACATCACATGACCCCATTCTTCTGGATCCCTCTCTGATCATCGTTTGCACTTCGTTTCATCATGGTTATCCATTAATCTATTGAGGTGGGTCACTCTCCCCTCTTATCCTCCCATTTACTGCCAATTTGATGTCTACACATCATATATCTTGCACAACCAAAAACCATAGGGTTATGGTTGACCTTGTTTTGAGTTTTCATCTGGATCTAGGTTTTGCGAAGAGTCTCTCAGGACATGTTCGGGTGTATTCTGACATTTACCACCAAAGGTGAAGCTGATGGATTCGATTCAGCTTTCCTCCACCATCTAAGGTCAGGTTTTATGCCCACTGTTTGGGTTTTCTCTTATAATTTGGAATCCTTTGGGTGTTTTAGTGTTCCTAATATTTATTGTGTCATTTTTTATACGCTTTTGTATGTTTTTTATTCACTGGGTCTATGGAGACTTGTCTGTATATTCATATATACGTGTATATATATGTGTGTGTGTGTGTGTGTGTTGGTTCCACCATTAATTTTATATTCATACATTGTATTGAATACTAATGTATGCAGCTAGGTGTACCTTTTAATACATCTAAAAATGCATAAGTAGGTGGGTGGAGACTAGTATATGCATAAAAGGATATATTCAAGTATCCCCTTTCAAATGTTCAGGGGCAGGATGATTTGTGCTCAGGGGATAGGTTCCCTTATATGTATGCGAAGTTTCATAAGCTCGGTGAGGGAGAAAAAGTGTCTAGTTAGAATGATCCAAGATAAGAAATGCATGGTTTGGTTGTACCATGAGGTTGGATCCCATTACCTTGCCCTTTAATCTTATTAATTCAATAATTAATTGATTTCCATTCTTAGTTTTAAATTAATTAATCCTGTTACAGATTAAATTATTTCCTTTAATAAATCAATGAAATTATTAATGGTAAAAAATGATTGTTCGTAAAACAATGTCATGTTTTTGTAACAAAACTCCACAGTTGGAGGTGTGATGACTTCAAGATAAAAATGTAGTGATATAATTTTATGCTCTACTACCTTAATACTGTTGTGTCCCATTATTATTGAGATTATAATTGTTAAATGGAATGTTAGGGTTCTTGGCCCCTTTATGTTGCATTTTCCGAAATAGGTACAAGTCTTGTTACCTTGACACCACTCCTTGCACTATAGCCTTTGAAAATCATTTGATTTTTCTAAATGAGATGCACAATTTAGTTCAGGAAAATGGATTGATTAGAATCGATTACAAAAAATGGTTGTTTTTTAGGGTAATCATTATGATTTATTTATTTAACACTTGTACCTTAAATAAAATTTTCCATGTTTGGGAAAAACAAGTGCGATGACCTTGATTAGTATGACTCGCACCAAATGGCATACCTTGAATAAATAGTTTAGTCATTATGAATTGCTTGTCTTGTATTAAATGGTATAAATTTAATTTAACATGACCATGAAAATGAATAAGAGGTATTTCCTTATGTAATATATTATAAATCTAATGTAATGGATTCAATTTAATGTCATGCTTCGACAACCTTGTCAGCTATTTTTATTTAAAAGTCATAAAATGACATGAATTTGGGAGGCATTTTGATTCCATGCACCTTTTTCATGTATCCCATTTATTATTCAAGTGTTTAATGTTTATTACCAGGATTAGTTGTTTCAATTATATATTTACTTAGTGATCTTACATAGATCATTGGGTAACTTTTGTGCTAAATTCCTTATGCCATGTCGATGGCTTGGATTGTTTAACTTAATAGCTTACATAGTTTGTGGCTCATGGTGTTTGTTTTATCGCATGATTTATATTTATGAATTCCATGTGATTTATGTATTGATTATTTCCTTTCAATTTTCCTTGGAATGTATGTTTCACTTGATACGGGTTAGGTGACAACATGGGTTACATATTAAGGACTCATGCATGGAATCATGTGCTTGGGTGGTTATAAGATGACATGTTTGGGAAATAGTGTTTTAGGCTCACCATGAAAGGACTCTCCCAGGATTTTTATTATAATATTGGGTGATACTGGTTCCCTAAGGGGAAACTGAGGATGGACCTATTGGCTAGATAGATAAACCAAGCCTCTGGTGATTACCAGTCCCTTACGTGTGATACATAGGATGGACTAATGGTTACCATTCCACAAGAGATACTTAGACCTTTGAAAGGATATACTTGGATGGGCTCAGTGGGATAGGATATTTTGAAGGCATTTACTGTAGTGATACCTTAGGAACATTCCCATACTCCACTACTAGATCAGATGGATTGTTTGAACTGTAATGATTAATTTCATGGGTTAATTTCTTGTTCTATACGTTTTTCTTCTATTTCTAATAGATCATGTACCAGTGACTTTTCTCGCTTTATTATTATCATACTTATGTGATTACTTGAGAATTAGGAACGAAGCCTATGAAGAAGCTTGGGGAGCACCACTTTGAGTTACCTTGTTACATTTGGAACTGGTACACATATTATGCTTGCACAAGTACCTAGTTTCTAATTTTCGACATATGATGAAGCAGGTTGTATGGGACGAGTGCCTGTTAAGAGTCAGAACCATGTGGCTATTATTAATTTTCCATCACTCAACATTTATTTTATATGGAACACTTATTTATTTATATTTTATAGTCTAGATTGGGCTAGACATTGTGGGTGACATCTTATTGCGATTTATGTCTCCCACATTGATCAGGTACCCTTGGTACCGATGTAGGCCTTATAATTGTAGGATCTTGGTTGAACAATGTATTTATTGTACCTGGGAGTTATAAGAAAAGGACAGAGTTGTAGCTCGAGACACTCATAGAGATCACCCGTGGGGATATTTATCCATTATTTACAATCATATTGTGTTGTAAATAATTATGTATTGTTTACTACATTAAATTATGTATCTTCACCGGGACATGCATTCATATGTTATATAATCTGGTGTTGGCCACTTTTATTAAAGTGTTAATTATTTTCGTCATCTACTTTCTCAAATTTTTATTACTAGTTTAGCTACTATGATTTCTTTTTAAGCATCGGTTGTCAATTATATTTTGGTAATCATTGTACATACATTGATCTGTGATGGAATAGTCTCCCCACAAACTCACCGTAGGGCCTCACATCTAGTCATAAGCCTCTATAATTTTGAAGGATGTGTTTAAGGGAATGTCATTGACTGGTCTGGGAACTATCTTATAGGTGATCTAGGCAGGAATGTTATAAAGTTTTATTAGAGGCATGTTTTCCTTTTTCTTACTGGTTTTGTTTGGTAGATAGGATACAGGGATTGTGTCATCCATAAGTTAATATCTGTTCCTGGGACTGATTACCCCACATAAGGGAAAATAGTATGTGTCTAGGGTTGGTAATTATTTTTCATACTTTTCTAGTTACAATTGATATTATTTCACCTAGGGTGTGTGATGTATTTTAATATTTTTTTATGAGATTTATTGTATTATACCCTTGTTAGGGTATGTAAAGGATAAAGAATTACATGAATCATATTAGGCACATAGAGAACTCACATTCAATGTATATTTCATTCCTTATAGTTGAATATGTAGGTAGCATGTAGATATAGATTGTGTGCCTTGAGTGATAGGACATGTTTTTATTTTTCTTTAGTATTCATTCTTAAATGAAATTCTTAGATGTTAATATTACATGAATTTTTTCCATTAACATTTTTACTCTATGTTATCTTCTTATTATGACATTCTAGTTTTGTTTTGATGTAATTGATTGTGTGGGATAAATGGATTGTTTGCAATTAAATGGGAGATAAATGTCACCTATAAAGTGTATGCATGCTTTTTTGGATGAGTATATCGATTCCCATATGACTAGTCTATTGAACATATGCATGTTGTATTATGAAATTTTTTCAAATTTAATGGGATTACAAATGGAACATGTAGTGGTTTCCTCTATTTAAGACCCTTGTGTTTGGTTAGATAAAGCTTATTTAAGATTCCTTGGAATGGAATCACGAGCATTTTCCATAGGAGATCTTTCTTTTAACAATGGATTAGATGATCAGATTTTGATCTTAGTGACTTATTTTAGCATGACACAGTGTTAGGGTGGATGATTTTTCTTCGTACAGGGCTATCCAACGGTTGGTAGCACCCTTAGAACTACAAATCCTTGCTAATGTCATGAGTTTTCTTCCTTTTAGTTCCATTATTATGTCTTTATCCCTATTCATACCACCTTTCTTAATGTGACACCGTTTTTGGAAGGGTGGTCATGTTTTTCATGGCCTTTGATGTGGTTGTGATCACCAAGTGTTGCTTAGTTTCATCAAGTTAGACATACCTCGAGTACGTTAGGTTTTTTTGTAGTTCACTTGATGCTTTATTTTCCTTACTGATGGATGACATGATATGGTGTAGTCCAAGCGAATAGTTATATAGGGAAATATAAAGATGGTTTAAATATCATATGTGTTCCATTAGATGATTGAATGCATATGGATGATATGATTATGGGTAGAATATTGGATGTTCTATTTTCTTTTGAATCCTTGGATTGTATGCATTCATGTACACGTTTTCATTGACTATTAATTGGTGTAATGATCCCATTGAGTTTGGTAAAATTTTTGCTCCTTGATCTATTGAGTGTGTGCTCATGTCATCTCCATACTATAGTGACCTACATTTCAAATTATTCTAATTCATCTCAATGATCAAGAATTCTCCTTCGATAATTGGGTGTTTTGACACTCCTATTGGTTTTTTAGGGTTTCCATGCCAAATTCCTTACAATTACGTTTAAGGTGTGTCGGATCTAGCGTGCTTATCAACAGTCGGTCTACCTATATTTCTTTTATGGATAAGATTCTCCTAGGTGGGGAGTGTCATGCCAAATATGGTAAATGTTTCCATCCAAGTAGAATGATCCCAATCAAAGAGGACAATTTGGATATTGATAGTCTCTCATAAACATGTTTCAGGGCTAGTGAGTTTTGTAATTTTTGTTTCCTTCTCACAACACGATGATGTTGATGTTGGCTGTGATTAAAAATATTGAAGAACATAATTTGTCTTGGTGGACTTTGCTGGGTAAAGCATGAGTAATCACGTAATTCCTGAGGTAGAAAATGGAATTGTGATCAATTTTAATGACACATCATCAAGTGAAGATGAGTTTCTCCTTTCAAGTTGACTATTTATGGTTCAACTATTCTTCTTTCCAGTAAATGAGTATGATGGAAACAGTTTAAACCCTCTTAGGGTATTCTTCAAAGTGATAATCATGTCCCCTATCTGACATCATCATTGATGTACTAAGAGAAAATCAGTCTTATACCGCAGAAATGTTTTAATGTTTTTGGGATTTTCATGATGGGTTTCTCAATGTTTCACACTGATGTGTTGTTCTTATCAAGGTTGGGTTAGTCTTAAGTAATCCTTGGGTTCTTGTGTTGGAATGACACGGAAAG
This sequence comes from Viscum album, assembly GCA_963277665.1. NCBI lineage: Eukaryota > Viridiplantae > Streptophyta > Magnoliopsida > Santalales > Viscaceae > Viscum > Viscum album. Next base: position 282,464,092 of record OY728127.1, read on the forward strand.
ACTCTAGGACACCATCTGTCCTTCTCGAACTTCACAACTAAGTGGATACCGCTCTGGGTTTAATTAGTGTTTTAATGTAGACTTCTTGGATTTTCACCTATATCTCCCCAGAAGTCAACATTGATTTTTGGTGCATGTGTCCATGATAAAAGCAATATTCCTTGGAATATGGCATTTTGGTTCTTTTTTTGTACGCCAACCATCTCTGTCGGGCGTCATCGAGAATAGTAATTCTATAATGGTTTGACTTGTTATTAATCTTATTAAATTTTATGGTCATAAGGAATGAGTTTAATAATGTCGATAGTTTTAGGTGAGAATGTTGTAAAAGTTGGTTATGTCATCCATGGAAGGTATGCATTACTGTTTTTAGTCTGATCAATCATGATTCGATCATTTCTTCTCAATGAGGTCCCTATTATAGCCTCAGAAGTAGTTGGGTTTTCCTATTAATGGAAACATGCTATGAGAGTCATTAAAAATATTGGATCTTGCTTTGATATTCAATATTGATAGTGGGAGGTACCATTGATATAAATTGGACTATTTCAAATGATAAAGCCTAATGTGGGGAGAACCTTTGGCATGGTACTTAATGAGGTGATGAAGTAATCGTGTGTCTAGTACGATGTGATTAGGTGAAGTATATGTATTTCTTTAAGGCTTCTCATGGATGATATGTTCTATGGTGAAGAGGTTGTAACATCCCATGTTTTCTATATAACATAAATTCCAAGGGAACTTGAAGGTTTTTTACTAGGTGGGTTATTTTTTAAATCAGCCTCTAAATTGTTTCTCTATGAGTTGAACCCTTATATGTTTCATTTCTTAGACTTCAGTGAAGGTATGAGATGTTTCTCAGGTGCCACGGTTATTTCAGAAGTGTCATGCCCAAAAATTAAATGGTTTGGGTATACTAACTGAGGTGCATGGTTAGTCTGAAACCATGAGGCCCTCTGCCCCAAACCGTGCAGTATTTTTTCTTTAATAAAATAAATTAAATTAGTTAAATTAATGGTAAAATAAAAAATAATAATACATCAAATTATTTACTAATAATAATATTATTAGGATTGTTATAATAATTATTATCAATTTTTTAATATTTATATATATATTATTAATAATATTTTTATTATTATAAGATAATATTTGCAGAATCCACCAAGGGAGTATACCCTTCCTTCTCACGTGAGCCCCTTCCAGGACCCCACCACCCAAGGTACGATGCTTCCCCTGGATGAAACCCTACAGTGCATGACCCCCTCCTCCGTGATCCCTCTCTAATCACCGTTTTCACCTTTTTTTATCCCATTTATCCTTAGATTCGGTTAAGTAGGTCTCTATCCCCTCTTCTCGGTCCATTTATGGACAATTTGACTTTTCCATGCCATCCATCATTCTTGGATTAAAATCCAAGAGTTAGGGTTGATCATTTTTTTGGTTTTCATCTGGTTCTAGGGTGTGTGAAGGGTCTCCCGATCCATGATCATGTTTATTCCAACATCAGCCACTGAAGGAGAAGTGGGTGGAGTAGATTAAGATCACTGCCCCCATTTGAGGTAAGGTTTAATACCCACTATTTGGCTTCTCTCTTATATTATAGAGTTATTTGGGTGTTTCAGGGTTCATAGTATTTTTTGCGTAGTTCGTTGGACACTTCCATATGTTTTCAAGTCATCGGGTCTAGGTTTAATTTCCTATGTATGAATAGCTTTGTATATATATATATATATTTGTGTGTGTGTGTGTGTTCTTTGATTATGTGTATATTCATCCATGGAAGTGAATATAGATGTATGGGTCTAGGTGTGCCTCTTTATATATCTGAAAATTCATATGTTGGTGAGTGGAGACTAGAATATGCATACAAGCATATATGTAATGATCCCCTTGCATTTGTTGATGGACATGAAGATGTGTGTGTAGGGACTAGCTGTCCATATACGTATGAGGAGGTTAATATACTCAATGGGGGAGTAGTAGCTTCTACTCAGAATGCTCCTATAGACAAAATTTTCAGTTTGGTTCCACCTTGATGTAGGATCCCTGTCCCTTTCCCTTTAATCTTATTAGTGAATTAATTAATTGATTTACATTTTTAGTTTTAAATTTATGTGGCTCCATTTATATTAAATAATTCCCTTGAATAACACAATTAAGTAATTAAAGGTGATAAATGATTGTTTATAAAAAAATCATGTTTTTGTAATAAAACACCTCCAATAGTGGTCTGCTACATTCAAGATAAAAATATAGTGATAGATGTTTATCCATGCTTTCCTTAATGACTTAGTGTATCTGTATGCATGAGATAATAATTGTTAAATGGAATGTTATGGTTTATGTCCCCTTTTATTTTTCATTTTCCCAAGAAGGAATATTTCTTCTTTCCTTGACACCACTCCTTACACTTTATCCCTTGAAAAGTAGTTTCTATGTATAAATGAGATAACAGATTTAGTTAAAAAAAAGGATTACAATGGATTATCCAAGAAGGTAGTTTTCTTAATATTAAAAATTATGATTCTATTCTTTGACACTTGTTCCCTAAATCAATTTTTCCATGTCTAGGAAAAATGAGTGTGATGACCTTGATTAGGATGAATCACACAGAATGGAATACCTTCAATAAATAGTTTAGTGATGAAAAATGGTTTGTATTGTATTAAATTGTTTATTTTGAATTGAACACGACCATTAATAGGAATAAGATGTTTTTACTTATGCACTATATTAAAAATTTAATGTAATGGATTGAATTGAATTATATGCTCAAACAAGATTGTTAGCTGGTTTAGTTTAAATTTTCTTAAATAACTTGTATTTGGGAGTCATAGTGATTCCATGTGACTTTTTCTTGTGTCACATTGCTCAGGATAGTTTTGAATGATTATTACCACATTTATTGATTTCAATTATATGTTTACTAAGTGTTATTGCTTAAATCCTTGGGTACTTTTGTGGCATATTCTTTATTCCATGTTGGTGTTTGGGATTGTTTTACGTGATAGCTTGAATATGTTGAGGCTAATGGTGCATAATTTATAGGATGATTTATGTATATGATTTCCATGATATTTATTTATTTATGTTTTCCTTTCAATATACCTTGAAAACTATGGTTCAATTGATACGGGATGGGTGAGAACATGGGTTTTGTATTAAGGACTCATGGATGAACTCCCGTTCTTGGGTGGTTATACCATGACTTGTCAGGGAAGTGGAGTCTTAGGCTCACCAGTCAAGGGCTCCCCCATGCTTTACATTATACTATTTGGTGATACTAGTTCCCAAAGGGGAAACAGAGGATTGACCCGTTGGAAAGATGGATATGACAAGCCTATGTTGATACTCAGTCCCTTATTTGTGATACCTTGGAGGGCTCATGGTTATCATACCACGAGCGATACTTGGACATTCGAAAGGATCGACCTGGACATGCTCGGTGGTATTGGATATTTTGAATGGATGTACTATTGTGATACCTCAAGAACAAGCTCAGACTCCCCTATTGGAATTGACAGATTGGTTGAAATTCTTTTCTTCATAGCTTGGGTTAATGAAATGTGCCATAATTATTGCTTCTATTTATATTAGATCATATACATTTTAATTTTATCTCTTTCTTATTATAATACTTGTGTAATGATTTGATAATTATACCCCATGACTAAGAACAAACTTGGGGTGAACCTCTTTGAGTATCCTTATTTCTTTGGGAACTGGTACACATATTATGCTTTTGTTTGTACCTCTTTTTTAATTTATAGCTTTGTCCAAGGGAGGTGTCATGGGATGTGTGTCCATTAGAAACCTAGAAAAAGTGAATATTATTAAATTTTTATCACTCTGCATTTATTTTATATAGAAAACTTATTAATTTATATTTCATTGTATGATTGGGATAGACATTGTGTGTGACAACCATCTAATATTTATATCTCACACCTAGCTCGGGTACCCTTGGTACTCGAGTAGACACTATAATTTCTTGATCTAGGTTGACAGTTGAATTTCATATACCATGGAGTTAGAAGAAAAAGACCATTCAGGAACATAGGATGCTCATGGAGATAACATGTGGGTCATTTTTGTCCATTATTATTGAACCATGTTGTAAATAATTCTATATTGTTTACTTCTTTAAGATATGTATCATCCCCGATATATGTATTCAATTTTTTATAATATGATATGGGCCACATTTGTTAAATTGTTAATTATTGTCTTCTACTGCTTTGTCAATTATGTATTACTATTTATGTAGATTTATGTCCTTATTATGACTATATCATCTATTATATATTATTAGTCATTGTGAATACACTAATATATTATGGTATTTTCTCCCCACGGACTCACCCCAGTCCCTCACTACTAGTCAAAAGCCTCTAGTGTTAGGGGAGACACACTTGAGGTAATGTCTCCCATTGGTCTGACCACCAACTTAGAACTGAGTCGGGTCAGTATATTACCAATACATAGAGTATATTCCAAGGATGATTAAGTTATACAATGAGTTAATACTACTCACAATATGTATTAACCTTGTTTAATAAAGGATCACTATCGATCCTAATGACACTTCATCTTCTTCCACTATACTCTCTTCTTTAGTAAAGGTAAAATATTCCCTATACACACTACTATAGGAAGATCATAAATATTTTATAATCTTTTGGGTCTCTACATGATTGATAGGGTAAGAATGAATACATAAATCTTCAATTCCAGGTATATGTGCAGTTTATATTTTCATCTACAACACTCATTCTTCTTTACACTAGATGAGATCACACTTTAAAGTGAGGATTGGTTCTTGTTTTCCTCTAACAATAGAAATTGTGCTTCTTCAACATATGAGTATGATTTCATACAATAATTATCTTATTTTAATCCTCTTCAACTATTATATATAATATTCTTTCTCATCCTTTTATTATATTCTCTTTCTTGAATGACAGTAGATATGATTAACGGATTTCTTTGGTGGCTTCCCTTCATCATCTTATTCTCTTTGGATCCATATCTTCAATATTTCTGATCTTTTCTATTTCATCCTTCATCATATATATATATATATCATAGAATAATATTAATGTCCCTCCCTCTGATTCCCATTTTCATCATTTTTATAGAAATTTCGGGAAGGGCATGGGATATCGTTCCATGAATATGGAAAATACACTATTAATCTCAGTTTCAATATCCATTGATGTCTCTATATTTCTTGATACATCCTATTTGATATTTTTTATGAGTTATGTTATAAATTTTAAATATATAATAACAAGAAATCCTAATTTTTTCCATTCTTCAAAATCCTAATGATTTAACTTATAAATTGGCACCTTTATATCTCCACCAAATCAGAAATTTCAAATATTAATGATTAATAATTTTATCAATAATAGGTTTTGATTGATAGTAGACATTGAAATTTATGTGGATTCCTATAATTGGATTGTATACATGTTGATTCACCAAGAATTCAGCAACAAAATATTCTTTCAATATTAGCATTATCCTCTTTATGAGTATTTTACTATGTTATTATTCATATTTCAAAATTCATAAACATTTTACTATAACAATAGTGGATCATCCACTGAAAAATACAAATGGAATCAACCATAAAAAAATATACTTGATAATCCACCTTACTAAAAAAATATCATAAAGGTAATGAGACTAAAGAAATGATGAATATAAGTAATGAAATCCATCATAAACCTTACAAACTCTAGATAAAACTTTATAAGATCACTAATGAACCTTAAAAATCAACGAACTAAATTTTGAACTTTTCACAACCTTAAATTGAACCTGTTGACATTTATAGTGAACCATTTAAAGTTTAATCAACCTTATGAAGTCAAAATTTTAACCTCATAATAAAATTTATAAACCATAAAATGTTACCCATCAACCTTATCATGTTTAGAAATCAACCTCATAAATATTTCCTTTTCTGTAAAATTAACAGTTCACTGACAAAGTGAATCCATTCCTTTTCAAAAATTGAACCTTACTGGGTTTTTTAAATGACTCTAATCGTCACAACAGTTAGTAATTTTCCCATAAACTTGTACATAACATTTTTCACAAAATATTTAAGAATATATATCAACATCCAAATTTTTTTTTGGAATTATAATTTTCTTTCGTATCATAAAAAACCTCAATTGAAACTTCTATACTTCTCAAATTTTTTTGAAAACTATATGTTTCAATAATAAACAACTTCACATCACCATTACCATGTATGAATATTTGATCAACAAAACCAACTCCAAAATCAACATCATTTTTTAGCCTTAACCTATTAAACCACTTTTACATTCTTTAAAGAAGTCAAATGTGGTTTCTACTGGTATGAATATTATCATCTCATTTTTTATATTATCTAAGACATCATATGTTCGTAATCTATTCTCCATGTAGTTTTCATCACATGCATATAAGTTATAATAATGCTTTAAATTACACCAACACATATTTTCAAAAAATACAACACGTAACATTATTGTTAAAAACTTATTCTGCTTTTAATTTGGTTGAAAAGATTCAATAAAATAAATTCACCTTGTGGACGTGAGTATAATCTTCCTCCCTTAATCATTTCAATCCAATAATTACCATATTTATTTATTTTATTACCTACCTTTCTACACCCTATTCAATAAAAATAAATGGGTCGTTATAATTATAGATTTTTCTTTTCATTTTATACCACAAAATTTTTTTATTCCAATAATGAGATCAAATCATATTTTCCACCCCATTATTATATAACTTTATTGGGTTTTCTCCACACCCTTGATCCATATTTTTCAAAATAATTTTGCTCAGGAGTTTTGGCAATCTATATAATGATGTTCTAGGGGATAGATAAATCTTCTTAACATTAGATTTAGAGAGTACCCCCCCCCATAAATCAGGTAACATTTCACAGAATGACATTATATGAGGATATGTAAAATTATATAAATATTTGAATCCAATTGTTAAGTAGATTAATTTTATTTCAAAAATATCTTTATCTTTAGATCTCTTAGATTCATTTACCACTTGTTATTATGAGGATCCCTATAACACCCTAATATTTTATGAAATATTTTACTTCCAATTTTTTGATAGTTTTCATCACAAGCAACAAAAAATTAATCTTGTGATTCATAAAAAAATGTGTTTAGCTTGTATTACACACAACACTAAGTTGATATTGCATTACATACAACACTGAGTTTAAACAAAACATTACATGTTATTGAAATACAATTACATAATTTGATAGTTATTTCCTAGCCATTTGAATGGTGGTTGTATATATGATTAATCAAGTTATGATGATATATTTTTTACAGATATTTATATTATTATTTATTTGGAGAATAATTAATTATAAATGAAAATAAAAAACCATTTGAAAATAATGGAAATAATTCACTAAAATTATTATGCCTAGATTCAAGTTTTATCACAATAAAGAATATAAATATCTATTTCTCAATGATATTAGTGATATTTGAATATTATATATTCAATCAAAATTTTAAATTTCATATTATGTTTTTTATTGAGATATGAATAAATCAAATTTTATTCTTAAAAACTTTATTTTTTTAAAAAAGTTGTTTTATCAAATTTTGTAAAAACATTTTAAATTTATTTTTACAAAATTTGGGAATATTTATTTGAGAAAATAAAATACAATTTTTAAATCACAATTTTAAAATTATATTGGAGTGAACTTTTGAGAATTTTTTGAAAAGATAATTTTTTTATTGAATAGTGAAAATACTATTTTTCATAAAAAACATCATTTTCATTCAAATAATTTACAAGATAAATTATATTTAAATATGGGATTAAAATTAAAATTAATTAATTATATATATATATATATATATATATATTAATATTATTTAGTTCATTTTAATAAATTTCATATTGAATTTTGATATGAAATATTTTTAAAATTTTAAACATTTTGTCTTTGGAAAACTTCTTTCTCCCTGCGTCTATGAATATTATTATAAAAAATCTACATGGATTTGGAAAAATTGATCCCATATTTGGAATAATAATATTTAATAAAATATAATAATTTAATCTTGTTTTTTGACCATAATTAATAGTCAAAATAGTAAAAATTTATTACCGTGATTATGGTTAAAACGGGTTTACCAGTGGTTAAACTAAAACAATAAGGGGTAAAATAACCTAGAAAATAGTCCACCTCCATTTTTATAACCACATATAGACCTTATCACCTACATGGTTTTATTAAAAATTATTTTAGATCCTTCTTTTCTTTTGAAAAATGTCGGTACACTATATTCTTTTCAAACATTCCATGTGTTTCCTTTCCCCACTTATAGAAGGTCACCCCTTATCCTCTCGTCTTAACAATTAAAAAACCATTTGGTTAGGAAACAACCTACCCAATTCCATGGATTAATTCACTAATCACATCAAAGAATCATTATTATTAATATTAATCCCTCTTAATAAGGACTTTGTTATAAACATAATGAGCCCCTCTGAAGAATAGGTAATACTCTTTAACATGTGTTTTTGTATTATTTCTTACTCCACCTCCTTATAATATTATTATAACATTATAATATAATAAAATTATTATATTCAATATTAATATATATTAAATGTTAAATTAATAACCTAAATCATTCTCTTATTCCCAAAAATGTGAAATAAAACCATTGATCGTGTGTAGGACAAACTTCCACCCCTTGAACCAATGTTATCTATTTTCCATAACCACCTCTCATGGTTGGATATAATGATGGATTTATTATTTTTATATTATACTTATGAGATTATTATTATTATGGAGTAATTAAATAATTTTTTATTTATTATTTTCCATTCATTGAGGATACGATAATGTCTCATTTGTGTATGGAGGACTACCGCCTCACGATGTAATGTGATTCATTTTTATCTAAACAATTATGTGAAATGTAATAGGGATAAATTTTTTAAATATATGTGATATATATTCCATCATAACTAATCTATAAATGAGATATACTATTTAACTTACTTTATTTTTATCCACCGTGAGAATGGAAACAAAATTCAATTGTGCATATGACATAACATCTCCATGTATAGCTGAACTCGTTTTTTATATATAACATTAACGGATTACTCTAAATACATTTATAAAGTATATATATGTTGTATTTTTTTCATTTTTAACATTTTTTGATATAATGGAATCATGATAAATATAAAATTATAAAAACTACTAAATGAAAACATACATGAAAAACAAATTAGTTATTACCCGAGATGTTATTTTATCAAGGAATTATTGATAAATAGGAAAGAAAAAGTCATAAATAAATCATATATGGTCTAATAATTTTGATTATTGTTTTATAATAGATTTATAATATACTTATATTTATTATAAAGTATTTTTTAATGTGTATAATGGAATTTGAGACTTAAGTTGAGGTATTCTTGTCTCAATTTTCATTCATTGAGATATATCTTCTGTTACGCACATATCTTCTTTCATATGCTGTATATACATCCCTTTGAAAAATAATATCATTAATTTATTTATAATCATGATATTTCTTGTTTTATTTAAATTTTTTTTATCATGGGCATTATGAATCAATGTTAAAATTGTTGTAAAGGTTTTATATTACAATCTCAGCATTTATCAAGATTGTTTTTCATTATGATTCCAATAATATAATATTATGATCCATCTATGAATAAAATCATAAATTTTATTATCCTCATGTTATGTTATGAGAATATATATTTTAACTTCTTCTACCTATCATTATATTCTCAAAATTTAAAAATAAATTTTTAATAAAAAATCTCTTTTATATCTCTCTTTGGATGAAAAAATGTTTTCTTCCATAAATTTGTTTTCTAAAAATGTTTATAAAATGGTATTAAAAATATTAAAATATAGTATAAAATAAATTTTCCCCATGTTTAGCGTTTTTATATATTTTTTGAAAGGAATATTCAGGTCATTTTCCAAACATTTTTCGTTTGGATTTTACCGAAAATGTCAATGAAATTTGTGTTATATGTTGTTTGGTAAGAATAGAATTTTGTACCATCATGAAAAAAACATTTTTTAAAGATTCATTTCAATGTATCAAAGGATATTTTCAATGAAAATTATTTTGAAAATGTTTTAGGAATTTTAAATTTTTAATAAAAATTATTTTCAAAGTTAGAGGTCTATTTTCTTCAAGAAATGTTCAAAGTGATATTTCATAATAATTTTCCATATAATATGACATAGATTTTTGTTACTTATTCTTTATTAGTGATATTTTCCAATTATAACATTATTTTTATTTCTCTAGATGGTTTATTTATTTGATGACTCTATATTTTTGAAACCCATTTCTATTCCATGGTTTATACCCTGGTAAAATTATTATGAAACCCACTTCTTTTTCCTCAGGTTATAACTTGATGAAATGATGAAATGATTATAAAACTTGTTCATTTTCCATAGTTAATACAACTATAAAATTTTTCTGAAAACAAGATATTTTCATGTGTTCGGGTATAGGGATCTTTTTTTGATCTTGATGCACTCGTATAAATGATTCTCATTATGGGATGGGTGGTACATATATATTCTTATATGGCATTGGATAAATATTGAAATTTCTTGAGATAAATAAGACTAGAATGGGGATTCAACCAAGTTCAATAAGGTACTTTTTTCCACTATGGTATCCCTAGGAGTGATCCATGAATACTACAATGGATTTGGGAGTGAACCCATTCCAATATTAGTGTCCTGGAAATGATCCTTGAATATAATTTAAAAGTCTTTGTATTCTTATGTGTATGCCAAAATTCTATGTCTTATGTAAATTTTGTGCTCTCATGGATCATATTTTTTTATTTTATTATGATTCATGCATTATGAACTTCCAATGTTTATTCCATGACTCTAGATATTGATCTGTGATATATAACGTATGGTATTCAAATGTTATTCTCATATTCTCATACCCTTATGCCGATGTTATTTTATGTTATTTAACTTATTTACCCTTTCAATTCAAATGAGGTCATCCTTTATTATTATTCTTTTCCCATGTTTTGATGATAGGTATTATGTGTGTTATGTCTATGAAGGGTTCTTGTTATGAGAAACTAGTGAGAGATAATATAGTTAACTTAGAAACTAGTTTTTTGTGATTCAATGTATCCAAATTCACTATTCTTATATGATACTTAAGAATATATTTGTGTAAAATAAATAATATTCAAAAAAATATGTAATATCCATGTATGAAAATCATAGGTTGTTATAGTTTGTATAAATGGATTAATTTAGTTAAAATTTAAAAACTATTATGAGAAAACATTAGTGATAACTCTTAGTATAAGTTATGTATAGGGAAACATCCTAATGATTTAGTAAGGGATAGATTATGTGTTTTATCAAGAAATACTTCTCTATCTAGATACTTCAAGTGGATTTTGTTCGTGAATTTATGTACTTATGGGTAAAATAACAGAAAAAAGGTGTGTTGGTCATGACATGAGTATTAATTGGTATATGAAACTAGGCCTTATTATGCACATGGTTTAACAATAATGCGTGATATTATTTGGATAATTTACATTTTCTATATAAAAATCATAAAGGATTTGACCAGATTACGAATGCGTGTATCCTTTGTCAAACTTTATGTTTTTTTATTTGAAAGACATTGTCTTGATTTAAACATCCAATAAATGATTTTTCATGGCCATGTGTTTTTTCACTATAATGTTATTACTCACAATATGATTTTTGGTTTTGGTAAATGGTTGGAAAAAAAAGGAACCATGTTAATACTAAATTCAACATAAAATGAAATGAATTTTCACCAAAGAAACTGAAAGTTATAGGAGATGAGATGAAAATTCTTATTACTATACTCAAACAACATTATCAAGATATGAATCATTATAAACATTCAAACAGAAAAAAGAATGGAACAACATTCTATTGATTCCTTTATGAGGAAACATCCAAATTATTTTAGGGGTTCTATTAATCCACAAGATTCCTAAAATTGGATCATAACCATTGGGAAGATATTTTCCATTCTCCAGTTTTTTAGCAAGAAATAATGGTTTATATATTCTATAGTGGATTGAAACCAAGTCTCCAAAGGGTGTTAACCATAAGGTAATTTAGTTTCCAGGAAGAAATTATTTGTTGGGATATAAAGTTTTAAATGGAGTGTGGATTGACACATCAATAAAAAGATTTTTATAAGAAAATAAATATGGAATTCAAGGGAAACACTAAAACTCATAGAGAAAAGAATATGAGGTTTCATTCATGCTCTAAGTATAGAAGGAAACATGGGTGAAATTTCCTTAAGAGGAATACTAAGTGTTTTAAATATATGATTTAATTTCATAGTGTATCAATGCACATGTGATGGGAAGAAGTTATCTAAAGATATAAATATACATAAAACTCCATAGAATACCCCACCACCACTCTAGTTCTTCAAGTTACTAGATTATGGGAATTAGGATATTCAGTGCCCTAATCCAAGGTATAATGAGGTTGATAATAAACAATTACGTAGGATAATAAAGGAAAAAATGGAAATCTTATAAAATCACAAAGGATTAAGTTAATCATGATAACTAGGATAGCATTATCCTCTACTTCTTAGTTGGGAATATCGTGTTTTTTATATGATGAAAGCAATGAAAATAATATTTTTCATACCTAAGTGTTACATGTTGTCATTATTTCCATTTATTATTACCCTATATATTTATTTTATAGTAATAAAATAAAATATGTTGTTTTATTAGTGCATGGATGAACCCATTCCTCAAATGGAAATATGTTTGTCTGAGATAATTCTTATTAATAGAATAAACTGTGAATTATTATTTTTTTGTTTATATGCCACCATGTAATATTAAATTAAGAGTTATGGATACCATAAATCATTTTTGAGTTTGAAGATGATCATAGGTTCCAATTCATAGTCACCCCTCTTGAGGTTTTCATTGATTAGAGTTTGTCAGTATTAAATATTTTTTTGAAAATATTTATTGTAATACAACACTTTAAATATGTTTTTGTGAAAAAGATATTTTTAGATTAATGACATTAAAATTTATGGAAATAAGAGTAATGGTATTAGAAAATTTTAGGGTGTATATTATCTTTGATGTTGAGAAAATTAAGTGTTATAGTTGATCACTATACGATGTCTACACAATTTATTGGTATTATAGATGATTTCTATCTAGATTAGATTTCCAATATATAAATTAAGGAAGTGGTAATGTTTCATTGATTCCCACATTTAATTATATCTGATCAGGGTCTATGATTTACCTAAATGTACTGGAAAGGTATCCATCAATCTTTTGATATAGAGTTAGGTTTTAGTACTATGTGTCACCCTTAGATAGATGGTTGTTCTGAGAGAAAAATTCCAACCTTATAAGATATGTTAAGATCATATTCTATATATTTAAAATAATGTTTGGATTAACTCCATACTCTAGCTAATTTTTCTTACAAAAATATATTTTAATCGAGTATTCATATAGATCCCTAAGAACCAATTTATGGAAAAAAGTATATAACTCCAATTTACAAGGATAATATTCGAGAAAAAAATCTTTTAGGACTAAAGTTGGATAAAGAAATGGTAGATCTGCTTAGACCCATTAAACAACACTTAATGAAATAAAAATATATATTGAAATGTTATAGTGATAGTTGTTAACATGATCTAGAATTTTATGTTAGTGATAAGGTGTTTTTAAAAATTTATCCAGGGAAGAAGGTAAATATATTTGGAAAGAATGGAAAATTCACCGCTATTGAAATTCTTGACTGTATCTGGATAGTATCCTTTTAGTTGGTGCTTACCCAAAACCTCTCTCAAGTCCATGATCTGTTCCATGATTATCTCTTTATGAAGTACATTCCCAACCCTTCACATTTATTGAACTCAATGGTCATACTACTAGAGAATTATCTTTCTTATAAGGAACATCTAGTTGAGATTGTAGATCGCAAGTAGAAATTTCTACAAAAAACACTCACCTAGATAATGTTTATTAAGTAAAATATCCATATTTAGGAAGATATGTGGGAACCTAAGGATGCAATTTTGAATAATATTTCACAGTTATTTGTACAAAAGTGATTAATTTTGATGGATAAATTCATTTTAATTGAGATAGAATATAACACACTTAGATTTTATGAAATATATTTTATAAAATTAACATAATTTTTTTCTATACATCACAATAAATTCCAAAATTATTTTAGAATGTGTTACATTTAATACTGAGTTTATTTTATTGTACACACAACACTGAGTTTATCTTCAGTTCCATGCAACAATGAGTTTTAACGAAACATGACATACTATTACACTTTTAATATTTAATATAATAGTTTATCAACTAGACATATAAATTGTGGGTGATAATAGAATTAAATAAATTATTATGAAATATGGTACGAAAAAAAATATAATATTAACTATTTTGGGACAAACAAATTAGAAATAGAAAAATTGAAATTAAAGAAAAAAATTTTCTGAAAAAAACTAATGTGTGTCCACAAACATGTTTTCGCTCAATAAATTAATTAAATAATATTTGGTTAATAATATTTATGATATTTATATATTAAATATTAAAACAATTTTTTAACATTAATCTAATGTGTTTTTAGGACTGAGATAAGTATAAATCTAATTTTATTCATAGGAATTTTTTTTTCAAAAAATGTGTTTCTACACATTTAACACACTAATTTTAAAATTAAATTATGATAATTATATGAATTTTATTTTATAATGTAATATTAATTATTTTAATCATATTTTAAAAATTTTACTGGATTGAATTTTTGATAATTTTTTGAAAACGTAATTTTTTTAATAGTGATAAATTTGTTTGTCATTAAAAAATTCCTTTTCATTCAGAGAATTTACTGGATAAATTTTATATTATTATGCTGTTAAAAGAATAATTATTAAAATTATAAATCTATTAATATAATTTAGGTAATTATAATCAATTTTATATTTATTTTTTATGTAAAAACATTTTTAACTTATGAACATTTTCCCTTTGGAAAATAGTTTTCTCGTCATATTTGTGCGTATAATTTTAAATAACATTTTCATATTCTTTGAAATGAAGTTGTAATTTTTTTTCCATATTTTCAATATTTATATATTTTATTATTTTTTAATAATTTCAACATAACTTTTTCAATAATTAATAGTAAAAGATATTAAAAAGTAATTACTGTGGTTAATGTTAAAACATGTTTACCGAAGGGTTAAAATAAAATGATAAAGGGTATAATTACATAGAAACTTGTTCAAATAGAATTTTATTTTCATATTTAGACCCTACAACATATATGGTTGGATAATGGACAAATTTTTCACCCACTTTTTATGTAAAAAACATGGGTACAGATTCTTCTTTTCAAAAATTCCATGTGTGTCCTCTCCCCCATGATAATATAATATAATAATTATATTTAAAATAATAATGTTTTATTATTTTAATGTAATTAACTAAATCATTCTCCTCTTCCTTAAAAAGGGAAATACAACTTTCAATCATGTGTTTGGAAGAATACCTCCTTACAAACCAATGATATTCATTTTACATCACCTCCTCTCATGGATGGAGATAATAATGTATTTATTTTTCATATATTATATTTATTATATTATTATGATTATATTTTCATGATATCACATGTTCCTTCTCAATTTACAAATTTTGGGGATAATATAACATCCCTCCTGTGTATAGAAAACTAATGCCTCGTGAAGTGTTGTGATTTGTTTTTCACTAATGATTTACATGGAAGGTAATAAGGTTATATTTAATCAATATATGTGATATATATTAAATAATTTTGACTATATAAATTGGATATATTATTAATCTTTCATTCTTTTTATCCATCAAGAAAAGGGAAACATCGTTCGTGTATCTATATGGTTTACCATCTCCATGAATGGTTTAACTCATTTTCTATATATAACATTAATGGAGTACTATAAATAAAAAATAATGAATATATATTATAATAAAATCATGTTTAAAATTATATATATCATTTAACCAAGATAAAATAAAATGATCAAAAATACAAACCAAAACATACATAAAAAAATGAAGAAGTTATTACCCAAAAAGTGATTTTAACATGTTAGTGATGAATGGGTAAAAAGAAGTCATAAGTAAATCAAATATTTTATGATAAATATTATCATTTTCTAAAAAATATATGTATGATAAACTCATATTTATCAGACATGAGTTTTCATCCTCTATAAAATAATTTGATACTTAAGGTAAGATATTTTTGTCTTAGTTTTCCTTCTTTGAGACATATGTCAATTTATGCCCCTATATTATTTTAGGAGGTGTATACACAACCCCTTGGATATGTTAAATCATTAAATTATTTATTCTAATTATATTTTAAGTTTAATTTAATTTAATTTTTTCCCGGTGATTATGATTAAATATTACCAGAGGGATAATGGTTTTATGGTACAATCATATTGTCTATCAGGATTGTATATGTTTATTATTATAAGGATGAAATATTATGATCCATCTATAAAAAACTCATATATTTTCTTATAATATGGTTATTTAATGATAATACATGATTTCAATTCATTTTCCCTTCTTTATGAACTCAATAGATCAACAAAATGTTTTCAAGAAAAAATCATCTTTATTTCTCTCTGTGATTAAAAACGTATTGTCATCCATAAATGTGTTTTCTAAAAAAATTAACACATATTTCCAAAATTCTTAAAATAATTTATAAATTAAAATTGTCACATGTTTTTTTAAAAAAAAAATTTAAAATTATTCTTCATGTCTTTCTTCAAATAAGTCTAATTTGGATTTTACTAAAAATGTGAAAGGAATATTTGTTTTAACATGTATGATATGAATGGAATTTATCATAATAATGAACTCAAAATGTATTAAAATTTCATTTATATGTTAAATATAATTTTTTTAACGAAATTTTTTATGAAAATATTTTTGAAATTTCTTGTTTTTTTTAAGAAAAAATTCAAAGTGAAAATGTTATTGTCTACAAGAAAATTTTCAAGTGGTATTTCAAAATTGTTTTCCATTTAAGGTTTAATCATTTTATGTAACATATTTATTAATGGGTATATCATCCATATATACCATTCTTATTATTTATCTACATTGTTTATGATTATGATGATAATATATTTATGAATACCATTTCTATTTCACTGGATATTCCATGATAAAATGGTTTTGATCCCACTATTTTTCATGGGATATAATTTGATGAAATTATTTAATGATTATGAAACCTATTTATTTTTTATAGTTTTTTATAGGGTGTAATTTTTATGAAACCATTTTATTTTCATGGGTTATGATATAATGGTTTTTTATGATCTTTTAGAACATTTAAGAATGGTTCTCATTATTTTATGGTTGGGACCTATATCTCCCTCCAATGCATTGGGTAAAAATTGAAATCTCATGAGATAAATTAAACTAGAATGCGATGTGAACCCAGTTGGATAATGATATTTTTACAATATTATTTTCTCAGCAGAGAACCATTAATATTATGAAGGTTTGGGGAGAAAACCCATTCTGCTATGATAAACATGGAAATAATCATTGAATACAATGGAAATGATTTTCTATGATTCTGTGTATTCCATAATTCCATGTATTATTCCCATTTTATACTCTCTTGGATCGTAATCTTTTATTTTCTTGTGATTCATGTCTTATGAACTACATATATTTGTTTCTTGACCTAGAATTTTAATCATTGATATACATATTATGGTTTTCATAAGTTATGATCGTGTTATCATACCCAAATGATCACACTATGTTTATGTATTTCCCTTGTTTACCCTTACTTATAATATGATCTCAATCATTAATATTTTAATTCTATTATGGTTATAATGATAGTTATTATGTCTGATATTTCTAATAAGGGTTAGAGTTATGGGAAACTATATGGGAGGAAATTTTTTTCACTTATGAACTAGTTATTGATTTTTCTAGGTTTCCAATGGAATTATACCTTTATAATACCCTCGAGTATGTTTATGTAACTTAGTAAATGTTCATCAAAAAATGTGAAATATCTATATATGGAAAACTGGGTTCATTATGTTCCTTCTCCACCATCTATTTATGGATCCTTTGTTCTTCCATCTACTGGTGATACCACTTTATAAATTTTCATTAATATATATTTTTTAGTTTATTTTTTGAACCCTATTTTTATCCAAAGAAATTATATATTTTTCACCTTTCAATATGAAAACCCTTTTATTCCAAAATATTTTTCACTTTCTATAAATAATTTCAATGAGTGAGTTTTCCACTTAGAATATAATTCATTAAAAATAATATATACCTATTTATCCAAATATTATTTTTGGAAATAATAGTTTAGTTATATAGCCCTTAAAATTTAATTTCCTTTGACCCACTTCCATAAGGACATATAGATAAATATGATCTCAACATAAACTCATATTGTGAACTCTATGATACTGAAACATAAACCATTAGTAGAAAAGCAATAAAATACCAATTGGGTGATAAATATAACATGTTACCTCAACTGATACCTCTTGTTAATAACAAACTATTGTTACCACATGTTACTTGTGATCAACCTTCATTGTAGGGATTCAATTTAATCTATCAAGTTATTGATTCGGGTTGAAAACCACTCCCATTTTTATCTTTTCTATTATTGGATTTTCCATTTTATGATATGGTGATCAGAACACAATTTCAAGAGTTCCATTATATTTATATCATTTTTCAACATTGGTATAATGTATTTTATAGTTACTTGAGTGTTTTTTTGTTCTTGGAACCTAGGAGGCAAAATGTCATGTTATGTAATTGTAGGTTAGAAAACACAGTTTAGGGAAAACTGTGTTGTCCCTTCCAGGTAACTATATGACATGTTTTTGAAAAACTTCATGGTTTTTTAAATTATGTGATGGAGGTGTATGACTATTCATGGTAATCTACAGTTTCTGTAGATGGATTCCACAATATTTGAGCATCATTAGGTCAACATGTGCACAAACCTTGTGAGGGTTTCCTTTTAGGAAATAACTCAAAACTATAGTCCACACGGTTACCACACAGTTTGGAAAACCATGAGAGTAAACCATATATCATATAAAGTGTGTTTCTTAATTTTTACATTATTTATTATTTAATATTATTCCCTTATTTTCCCTTGCTCACATGCACATCTGGAGCCTCCTCCACCTCTCCTCTGGTGGATATTCCCCCATGTCCTCCTCATTCACCCGTTCTTCAATCTGTTGGATTCTATGGGATAACATCGATAAGGATAACCTAACCAATTATTCATTCCTCCTTGGATTTCACCTCATGAAGAAATACATTATTTAGAACTATTTCACCGTATTTTCAATATATTAGATGGAAACTCTGGTCTAATCCAATCTGTTTCAAATTGGAGATTGATATTGGAAATGTCTCAGTCTATGGGGATAAGGTAGGTTGTGTATATCATTTTTTTAATTGACATATTAGGGTTATGTATTTTAGTGAACCTTTTTGAGAAAGTGAGTGATCTCCATGCTTCGTGGTATTGAATTTACTATATGGCCCATAGGATGTCGTTGTTCATCCCCTTGCCTTTTCGCATGAGTGAGGCTGGGTCAAAGGACATCTATCATTTTGTAAATTTAAAGGGGGAGTTAAATTCATTTAAATTTAGTTCTTTATAATGAATTTATTTATTTTTTTGAATATGAGGCATTGATCCCCTATATACTGAAATTTTATGTTTATTTTAATAATAAAAATCAATTGTATTAAATTTTATTGTCTTTTTATATTGAATTTGATATATAAAATTCTATTTTATTAAATTTCATGATATTTTAAAGTGAATTATTCATATATAATTTTTGTGATATACTAATGGGGCCCATAGGGTCGTTAAGGAATCAGTCTGAGGTTTGAAAGGCATGGCCATCGGGATTGAGTGAATGTGATCACAGGTTGGGCTAGGCTCGAATCGTTTGGGTGGTATTTTCCCTAGAATTAGGCATCCTGGACATTAGTTTGAGGTAGTGATACTATTAGGTAGATCATGGCCCATGACATTATTATTTCATACCCATCATAAATCAAGTGACATTGTCATAGGGTAATGAAAGGCCTATGATTATGTGGATTATGTTATTTACTGGTTGATTGTCACTCACCTGTGATGGAAAAAGCACCAATTGGAGTTGGGTTCACATAGTTTGAATTTGTTGATGAGGTGGTTTTGACCACTCATGTGGGTAGATTCCCCTAATTGTTTTGGAATAGTTATTTATGGTTTTTGGGTTCTTTCTATAAAAATCAATGTGGAAGGTGAGGATCATTCAATTGATAGCGGTGAGGCTATCAATTGGGGGTTGTGGCTCACCATGATTGAGGTTGTGGGCCTAGATTTATTTTGGGGATAGGTATAATTGTTCCTTATAATTTTTTGGCCATTGTCCAATGTGTCCATTTGAGAAGGGTTTTGAGGGATCAGTGAGTTGTTTGGGTGTTACTTTGGGACATCAGTACTATTGTTGAGGCACAAAGTATCGGGAAGCATGTGGTATCAAGGTACATGATTGAGGTCAATCCTGAGGGTTCACCTTAGCTATATAACATATGGTGTACCTTGGGTCATGGGCCTCAAACACTCTCAACTTTTGATATTTCTAACATAGTCCTAAGTAGGTGATAAATTCTTGGTGGATTTTTAACACAAGGAAAGTTTAAATGTTTATTTATTTCATCAATATTTTATACAAATTATATAACGAGACTTCTTAAAAAAATATTCTTGGTAGGAATCATTGGGTGGTATTATATTAATAATAGTTTTCATACCATACATGGGTCCTTCAGGACAAGTGTAGACTTTATGAATTTATAGTCAGGTAAGGAATCACCTTTCGAAGATGGAATTTACTATCTTCTTACATAGAGTTTTCCACGGGACCTTAAGGTTGTTTGATTTGGAGATTTCATTTTGATTTGTTCTATTTTAGATTACTCTATTATATCAGAATAATTATTACGTATGTAGATACTATTAGTTAGAAATTGGAAACCCTTTTGTATATTGACATGTAAGACTTTTTATGAAATGCTTGCTTATTTTTTTTAGTTAGTAAAAGTTATTTTTTTCATTCTGATATGTTTACTTTTCAATTATCCTTTATTTATTACTTCTACTATTTAATTGATATTGAAAGTGCTTCCACTATTAACGAGCCTAGTTTGAGCCAGCTATGTAATTTATTTCCAATGCATGTTATACATTATTACATAGACCACAATTATATCATTCCCTAAGGTTACAGCCCCCCCCCCCCCCAATTTTTACATTTACACTCTCACTGATAGTATAAATCCTTTGTAATTTGGGGAGACACACCTAAGTCCAGTTGTACTCGTCCTGATAGCACTATTCAGGTGACTAATCAGTTCAAAGATGCTACAAGTGGTATCATAAGAGTTTATTTTACATATTTTCATTATATTAATAATTTTTTTGTGGTAGGATATAGATTAGGTGATGTTGAAACAAGTTTTATAACTTATGTTTGGGTGCCAGAATCCATATGTATGAGGGACGAACTCAGTTTCCAGGGGTAAGCATTTATGCTCTATTTTTCTCAAATTATAGCTTACATGATTACCACCTCGGTGGCTCACATGGATTTTTATTGTTAAATTGTTTTGATATGTGAACATTGACTTTTTTAAGTAGGGGAGAATTTATAACCATGGACTCGTATGGAAAGGTGATTTTTCTTGTGGTTTCATGGATGGTTGGCATTTTATAGGTACATTTTAGGGTATTTAAAATTTACAAATTCATTTATGTCTTGTAAGATGATTATACCACGGGATAAATATAAAATTCCATGTGAAAATGTGAAATTTCATTATAGGACTGCTTTGAAATATGAAATATAATATTACATGTCTTTATATATATATATATATCTGCATGTGATGTGAAATGGTCTTGGGTCTTATAGATGTATGTAGGTACAATGGTTCAGGTGATTTGGTCACCAAGATTGGGTGACTCGGTCATCAATTTGAGTCAACGATGGTTTTGAGGATGGGCAAGGAAAAATGATTATATAATACATGGATCTCTTAAGGGAGGGTATAGCGGCTATGCGGCCAAGATGCTTTGGGTAATTGTTATGATAGGGTAGAGTGAGGTTAGTAAGGATGTGATACCTTTTTCTTATTTACCAATATTCTTTTATTGTATAAAAATATATATGGGTTGACTAACCATTTATGGTATAAAGAGAGTTCCTCCTAGACGGATCAGATGCAGCATCAGGCATGTGATGGAAAAAGGCCGCAAGTGCTTGAGATGGTTCACACCATTGAGGGTCAGGCAGAGCAAGAGCCATAGGTACAGGCCCATGGATGGGCTTTGTTTCATGTACTGGCGAGAGAGATACCATATTTCACTATGTTTTGTTTATGGATCGATGAGAATATTCGAGTGATCCTATTGACGGTTCTCTAGGGAATCTATTGGGGTTATCAGAGAGCTAATCCATCACTAGTGTATTTGATGCAGGAGTTCATGTCACAGCACACACCACTTTTTCAGGGTGATGGTGGTCCCTAATCGTTTGAGAAATAGATTGAGAGAATACAAATGATCTTCAAGTATCTCATGTTTCATCTAGGTCTAATGGTAAATATGGAGATATACATGATTAGAATAATGACTAAACACTTTTGGAATGTGTGGGTTTAGGATATTCTACATGAGTGTTTGTCCAGGAAGGATTTGGAGGGAGGATTCTTTAAGCATTTCTTCCTGAAAACTTTGATGGCTAAAAGGGCTCAGGATTTCCGAATCCTTCAAAAGGGTGTAATGTCTTTCATGAACTATACAAAAACATTCATTTAACTATCTCTCTTCAAACCCAGCATGGTGATCGATGACACCTATAGGGTGAGACGCTTCGAGGATGGTTTACGACATGCCATTCGGGTGCGAGTAAACATCTTTAGATTAGACTCATTCCCCGAGGTGGTGAACTAAGTGATAATATCCAAGGTAAACCTGATAGATAGGTCATACTAGTGTTAGGAAACGACTTCTGGTAACTTTAGTGGCTATTCTAATGATGCACAGAAGTATGTTAGAGATGAGTTCTTGCAAGGTGTTTAGGACAAGGACTGGAGTATACCACCTCATAGTGGATATTTTATGGTTTTATTTTATTGTGGGTGGCCAAGAAATGTTCAGAATCAATGAGAGAATCTTTCAGTGATTTTATGGTCATGTGGGATGGTTGGGAATATTGAGATTTTCTTCAAGATGCCTTCCGATTCAGTCAATGATCATGTTCCGTGGAATACGTAGACCTCTGAGGTAACTTCCGGGTTAGTACAAGATAATGGTAGAGGAGGTTCAACTTCATGTGGTGGTCATGTCATGGAAAGTGGTATGCATCACTCGTATAAGTGGCTAGTGGATGGTGAAACACCAAAGGGAATTCAAGCGTTGGGCAGTTGAGCTTTAGACATGGTGCACACAGTTGAGCTGCCAAGGGATGAGCGATGAAGTGATCCGATAATGTTTAAAAGTATGTTGTGGGCATGTGAATGATATTACTTTTTTGTTATTTTGGCTCGACCAATTGATGCATTTTAGTTTTCCTCCACTAAGTGCATAGGTTGTATTTGGACTGAACAGACACTGGTTAGTAGTTTTTCATCATATAGGATGTGTGATATGTATATATGAGGTGCACAACACAAGGTTCTAAAATTAGGCATTGTTGGATGCGTGAATGTGAGGTTATTTGGTATCAGGGCATCAAGGATGTGGGTTACTTAAGGATAGAGTCATATGGTAACCATGTAGGTGTGTTACTTGAAAGAGTTGTGAGGCGCTGTGATTTATTCGAGCATCTGTAGTGATGTGAGACCTTTTTTCCATGTGTGGGATGGGCTCATGGGGGAGCCGATGTGGTGCAGGATGTGTTTCGGTGTCTGGAATGACACGGGAGAACATGTTGTGGTGAGGGACTTGAGATGAATCAGAGGAGAACCAGGGATCTAGAACTTGGTCATTATATCTTTTATTAATTTGATCTTTGGGAGAGAATGGCTCATGTTAGGAAATTCCAAAGGCGGGGAGGCCCCTTGAGGTATGTTGACTAATACCCACCAGGTTGGGGTTGTCCGGTTTAATTCAAATTTGGTGTGTATGTTTTGTAATATCTCTATGTTTCATTTTCTAGATTGGATAGGAGTGATATTAAGTTTGGGAGATTGTAATGTCTAGGGATTTTGAGTATGGTTGAAAACTGTGCCCTTTTTGATGTTTCCCATTCGTGGGTATGTGATTTTCTAAAATTATGATTGGAACTCGATTCTGAGAGTTCCATCAGATTTATATCATGTTTTTGGATTTCTATAGTGTCTTTGAGAGTTATTCAAGTGTTTTTTTAGTTTTTTTGGATTTTAATAGGTCTAACATACTCTTTTGGAATTGTAGGTCTGGGTGCAAAATTTAGGGTAAATTGAGTGGCCCCTTCTAGGTAACTGTGGGACATGTTTTTGAACTATTTCACAGTTTTTGTAAATTGTGTGATGGCGTCGCACATTCTTGAATGGTTATCTACAATTTTTTCAGATGTATTAAATATTTTTTCATCATGGTTAGGTCACGACATGTTAAAACTTTGTGAGGGTTCCCTTTTTTATAGTAACCCATCACTATTAATAGCACTGTTACCGCACGGTTTGAAAAATTATGTGAGTAAAAAATTCAACCCATACAAGGTTTTTTTAGTTTTATCCTGTTATTTTTTCTTATTTATATTCTTATTTATCTTTCTTCATGCACATAGTAGGAAGAAAACTTCCTCCTCCACTCCTCTGGTGTATTTTTCTTGTATATCCTCCTCGATGGTGCATTCTTCGATCCGTCAGATTCTATAGGATCGAATCGGTAAGGATAACATCACCGTGGATTACATCCTACTTTTTTAGCTTGTGGAGTAGTAAATATGTCAGATACATTTCTCCCTATTTTCAGGGTGTTGGATGGAAACTTAGATATATTCTAATGTGCTTCGAATTAGAGCTTGATATCAGACGTGCATATGTCTACACGTATAAGGTAGGCAGTGAATATCTTGATTTGTATTTTTTTCATCATTTTGGGGGTGAATATTTTATAATTACTTTGGGAAAGTGATAGATACACCCCACTTCATGGTATTTAATTGATTGTATGATCCATGGGATGATGTTGTGCATTCCCATAAAAATATTCATGAGTGAGGTCGGGTTGGAGATTGTCCCTCATTGGGTAAAATGGTTGGGGTGTTAAATTAATTTAAATTATGTTGTTTAAAATGAATTGATTTAGTTATCTGAATCTAAGTCATTAAATTCCATTATAGTTAATTATTTTGTTTATTTAGATGACTAAATTCAATGGTAATAAATTATATTGTCTGGTTATATTGAATTCTAGATGTCCAAATCAATTTAATTGATTTTCCATATATTTGAAAGTGATTTATTCATATATAATTTCTTGTGATATACTGATGAGGCCCATGGGGTCCTGAATGACTCGACATAAGGTTGGTATTGCATGGAAATTGTGATTGATTGATGTTGATCATTTCTTGGGCTTGTCCAAGATCATTTGAGTGGTATTGACCACAGGATTGGGTGTCATGGACGTCAGTTTGAGGTAGTGAGACTGACATGTTGGACATGAATTATGATATTAGGATGGAATTTCCATCAAAAATAAAGAAACATAGTCACAGGGGAATTATTTTCTAGTCTTTATGAATCTTTGATTATTTATTTGGTGATTAATTCTCACATATGATTTCCAAATCTTCAAATTGATTCTTCTCCACACAGGTTGACTTTGTTGATGAAGTGATTTGGATGCCTCATACAAGTAGAGGCCTCAATAGTTGTGGAATAGTTATTTATGGTTCAAGGGGTTCTTATCATAGAAATACATGTGGTGGGTGAGGAGCCTTTGGTTGATAGTGGTGAGGCATTCAGTTGGGGTTTGAGTCTCGCCATGATTGAGGCCATCAGCTGAGATTTATTTTAAGGACGTCTATTGATGTTCCTATAGTTGTTGGTCCAGGTACTGACTTGTGATTTTAGTAGCGGTATAAGGAATAGGGGAGTTGTTTGTGAATTCATTTATGTTTTTTGTACTATTTTTTAGGCATGAGGTTTCAGGAGGCATGTGGTGCCATGTTACTTGATTTATGGGGCACCTGAAGGTTCTCTTGAGCTTTATGACATCAGGGGTATCTTAGGTCATGGGAAAAGGAGCCTCTCTTTTTTTGAGACATCTGACATAGATCAAATAAAGTGCTATCTTCATGGTGACTATTTATCATAAGGTATGTTTGATTGTTAATTTATTCCATGGAGCTTTTATACTTGTTATATGAAACACCCACTTAAACACATATGCTAGGTATGATCCAATGGGTGGTATCCTACTAAGAATAGTCCTCACATCCTACATGGTTCCTTCTGGATGCTTGTAGACATTATGAATTTTTGTTGAGTTAAGGGATTAGCTAAAAGAGATGTATCTTAGAAGCTTCTCACATGGAGTTGGGCATGGGACCTTGAGGTAGTTCCAGTTGGATATTTCCTTTTGATCAGTTTTTTTTTGTTTTACTCTATTGTATGGGAATGCTTATTATGTATGTAGATTCAACTGGTTATACATTGGAGCCCATTTTTTATATTGACATGTAATACTAGTTATGAAATGCATGCTTGTTTTGTTTAATTACTACAAGTGGTTTGTTTTCATGGTGATCTGCTTACTTTCCGCTACTCAGTTATTTATTGTTTACATTATTTAATTGATATTGATTATTATTACCCCATTATAAGGTATTGATAAAGTCTAATATGTCATTTATTTTCACTTCATGTCATACATTATTACTTGGGCCATAATTATATCATTTCCCTAAGGGTATAGTCTCAAAAATGATGAAATTTTTACACTTTCTACTAGTCTGTAGCCTTTGGCGTGCTAGGAGGCACGCATAAGGCTAATGGATCCCTAACCGATAACACTATTCAGGTGGATAATTAATCTAGGGGTTATTTATTTAAATACTCCATATTAGTCTCAATAGATTTTGAGTGAATGTTACCAACTCCTCAAAAATTCCTTCATCATTATATAACTATATTTTATATATACATCATTTTGGGGACACCAATTTTTGGTTATAATACCTTCTTTCTAGTATATTTTTGTATCCTAGATAATCAATTGGATAATCCCACTTGATACTGTGTAAACAACTAATAATGAAATTTATGCTTTCTACTGTTTATTCCATTAAAAGTTTTTTTATTGACTATATACTTAAAACTATATAGCTTGATATCACTTGTTTATCATTATAATTGTATTGATTCCACTGGTTATATCGGATAATATTTCAAAATATTTATAGTTATATATCTATCTCTATATCATTCAGTTTCAAATTATATTATAAAACTACAAAATTTCAATTTTTAATTCAAAGTGGTTTCTTCAAAAAACATATTGAGTCATAATTATCCATGAAACCTTTTATGTTGGCATGATAATAAATTATACATTTAATAATTCTAGATCTATTGGATCCATTAATTACAATTATCCAAATAATATGTTCTCTTTTAGAAAAATCACCCAACGAATCATATATCCCACATAATTATACAGCACATTCAATAATAGTTAGAAACATTAAAACAAATGGCATTAGGGGTACCTATGATCATGTAAAGTTGAGTATAGAATTTTTATTTTATGGACCAACCCTTTTTTATTCTTCATTCAATCCTTACTAACATCTATTTTTACAATATCACTTATATATAATTCTCCCTAATTATCATATTTAGATTTCTTAATATTTATTTTCCTGGTTTCAATATCAGTTATGGGATTAAACTGACTTATACATGTTTCATATAATGATAAATATTTTTTGAATCATTTAACATGTTTATTTCTCGGTGAGGTAAGAGCTCGACCTATTTTTTATTCATCATTAGTATTTTCTTTATTTCCATACAAACAACTATTTTGATTGAATTATTGTAGTTTTTTGTGCAACCTTTATGAGGTATATGTTTTTACTCCAAAATAGTGAATCTTTTTTCTGATCAAAAGACTTCATTTTAATATATTTTCTCACTCTAAATTTCATAGGAATGAAGATTTTCCTTATGAATTATTTTGTTCCTTTCTATCTCTAATGTACTTCTATATAACTAGATTTATACCATGTAAAAAATGTCCTATTGAAAACATAAAACATGTGGTGTTATTCTGGTAGAGATTTCAGAGTAATATATCTTCTTCTACCATGAAGCCCATGGGCTTCAAGACACACACACATAGTGTGTCCCACTTTTCCAAAATTTAGTACTTTTTAATAAATTTATTTAATAGTCCATTAAGTTGGATTTTCATAATAGTTCATTATGTTCACATAATCCAATTTCTGAATTTTTCTTACATCACATATTGAAACTTCTTTGGAGAGGATATCCAAATTCTCATTTACCCTTAAAGAAATTATTTTTTATTCAATATTCTTAATATTTTTATATTTATCAATTATAGATTCACCTATGTATTTAATACTTATGAAATATTCACTCCAACATTTTATCCTTTCTATATGTATTTTATCAAGAGGTAACAATCTTTATTTCAAATCATTCTCAATGTAAAACTTTGTTCCAATCTCTTATCAATGATCATAAAATAGTTTAATTTGATCCTCAAAATTTTCTACCATATTCCTTATGTCAATATTTATGTAAAATTTAAGTCTCTTTAATCCATTATTCTCCAGAAATATATCTTTAGTAAATGGATATTACAATTCTTTCATGATATCCCATTAATCCACCTCTTCTTTTAAGGATCACATCAATTCATGGTTTCTATTTGAGTATCCACTATATCAGTATATTGAGGTGATTACCATGTAAATTTTTGAATTTCAACATCTACAAAACCCCATGGGTGTCTCTGAATTTCAGGATTTGCCAAGATCATCAAAAAATTTGTTAGAATCAATTATATAAATGGAATTAGAGTTTTCCACCTCTAATAATGAGATATTACTTTTGAGATTATTATTACTATTTTTATTCTCTTTAGCTTTATAAATACGGTGGTTTTCATATATATAGTAATCATTGAAATCTCATAATGAAGTATTTTTTGATCATCCCATGAGAAAGGCTAAGTAACCTTATTTATATCCACTGGACATCCATAAAAATTTCTAATATTCTAAAAATATCATAAGTTATAGTGAAATAAATTGTTCTCTGATATACCACTCTAAAGATACCACTATTTATAATTATTTTTATTACTAAATCATTAAAATTTTCACTATACTTTTTCAAGTAACCATCACATTATTCATATTCCAAAATATCTTTATTACAGGAATATAGAAACAAATACATATCATTTTTCTAACCATTTAAATTAGTTACATTAATGAATTTTGACATCTTCATAGATTCCATGAGAATAGAAATTCGAAAATCTGATAGTGAAGTTGGATGCCATAACTGAACCTTTTGGATTTAATACCTCTTGTTGCAACCCGATCACCCTACGATAGGGGTGATTCATATTGTATGATGATTTAAAATTATTTATTTTCCAATTATTTATTTTTTTAGTATCTTTATCCCATGATAGAAACACCTATGTTGTAACTTACTGATTTTTTCAATGGGTCAAAAATTCCAAGGGAATTAAATCTTTGAATTTATGGAAATTCCATATTTCAATTTAAGAATTGGATTTCAATTTCAAGAGTTATATTGTGAAGATATGTTTTATGGATACTTTTTAAGGCTTGTTAAGAGCCTTTGTATTTTTTTTAGTTTTATAAGTTTCATCATTAAAAACCCAAAATCTGGGAGACTAAGCACTAGGAGCACAATTAGTGCACGGTTAATGTCAATCGTACCACCTAAACTATGTAGCCCATATAAGATAGAGAACAATTAGTCCAAACCATATGAGGGAGGAACATAACCCTGAGATTTAGTGAATAGAGTAATATTTTCTAACATGGTTTGGTAAATGATTTTACTAATCATTTTTTTGTCACCACGTGAGGTTGGGCGTGTTCTTGGCTGTGGCACCATACAGGTTGGTGCATGCGTTGGCGCATAGTTAGTTAAACTATATCGGTTGTTTAATGGGATGCAATTTGTAAACTATCCTTTACTCCTTTAAAATTTATAACTCCATTTTCCCCCATTTCCATGCATAACAGTCTATTGAGCTCTCCATTGAATCACCTTCGATATTTTTCCAACATTAATAATTTTAGCTCTAATTCAATATCTTTTGGTTGTATTGGATAGCTGGTAGTATGAATAATAGTCCTCTTTTTTCCTTTCATATTTTCTATTTCCATTTTTCATTCTATTTTCATCTAAGCTAATAATACATACTTCTAGGGTGTTAGTCTAGATTCTTATTTTCTTCCATTTAAAATTGAATCATAGGACATTCTATGATGAGTGAACTTCTATGGGTATATTGTTGGTGGTTCCTAGCATGATCATATTATATATGTGTGCTTATGTGATTGGATGAATATGAATTAATGGGGTGACCTGGGTATGACCATTTATAATATTTTTTATTTTATGTTTTTATTGGAAGATGTTAATGTGAAATTCCATTCTTGTTTTGAACTATTGAGAATAAAATGGAAAGGAATATATGAATCATGGTTTTATGTTTGTTGGATAGGATGTTAAAATTTTAAACGTTAATGGAATTATAATTTCACTATATTGGTTCCAAGGGACTTGGATGGGCCTAGACCACAAGATATTGGATGATGATCACTAGAGTTAAGGAAACGTGATTCCTCGGGATGAGGCAGAGGGTGATGAATAGCTTCATAGTTGGGAGAGAATATTTTCATGTTGAAGTGGAGGTCTCCAATGTTGTTCCTTTGGTATACTGGTGAATTTTAGCTCACCATTATTGTTAGAGAGTTTAATTAGGGTCATTTTCACATATAATATGGTTCCAGTGAGGTGTTTTTTCCACTCAAAGTAGGTGGAGTCCTCCGTAGATGTTGAAGCATATGGGATGGTGTTTACCATTACATATGGAGGTTGTTCTCACCATAAAAAGCCATGATTGATGGTGTGAGACCATTGGATAGGGGTTGAGTCCTACCATGATATTTAGGACAGTGGGAAAGGTCAATAGAAGGATTGATATCACCATGGCTTTTGAAAATAGGCTATTGAGTTGATTGTGATTTAATGATTTGGAGTCCAAAAGACTTTTGATATATTTATGGTCATATGGAAGGGATGTAATATTTACATGACATGTTGTATATGTTGTATTTTTTTCCACATGTTGTCATTTGATGTGGAAATAGATGAGAGTCTAAAGTTTCTTCCGGTATGACTGACTGTTGATTCATCATTACACTTTGGCATTGGTCTAAGAAAGTAATTTATATGCTGTAGATTTTGATCAAGAGTGAATTTTGTTACAAGTTATATGTCCGTAATTGTTTTACTAACATTCTTCATATAGTAGATTAAAACGTTGATATAAGACTAGAACATGTTGGTGGTGTCCTACAATATTCGAACTCACACCCTACACGGGCCACTTAGGACACGTGTATATTTAATGGATTTGAGATCAGGTAAAGGATTGGGCTCATGGGCTATAAATTAGCGAGTAGGGATGCATTGTGGATGCATGGGATGGATACCAGATGGACTAGGGGTTCTCTTGTTCAATGTGGGATAATCCTTTTTGAATTTTTCTATGTACTTATATGATAGGAACATGGTTGATATTATATATTTTATTTTTTCTAACATGATATGTATACATTATTAGATTTCTGTAGATTGTTTAATTTGTCATATTATTGATTCCATTGATGTTATATTTATTTTAAAGAGTTCTTTCGATTACTTTGGTAGAGTGATTATATTTTGACCATTGTTATTCTAATTTTCACCTCAAGTTATTGTCTCCTTAATATCACTTAATAGACCACTACTTCTAGTTATAAGCCTTTGGAATATGATGAGGTGTTCTGATGGCCCAGTGGCCCTTTGACCTAGAACACTGGGCAATTGGATCCCATTTTGCGGCATTAAAATGTCTTATTATAGGGTTTTTTCTTTTATCCCATTGTTTGGGGATGGTAGATTGGAGACTAGGATATTTTCATAGCTTGGTAAAGAAAAAATTATGAGTTCATATAGCCATCCACATGGGGGATAAACTAAGTTTCCAAGGATAGCATAATTGATGTTATACGTACGCTTTCCTACTGATATATTTCCACCTTGAGTGGTAGAGTGGATGTGATGTTACTACTTTAAGATGTATCATCTCTTGGAATTTTAGAGAAAGTGGGGGTGTTAATTCATACATAATGATAGGAATAAGGTTAACATGATATATATATATATATGTTATTTTAATTATTTTTTTCATCTATAAATATAGGAAAAGGGGATGGGTTTCATAAATCATCAATAATATGTTAAAAAGTATTTTTCGACTTAGCTTATTGGTGAAATTCTAATCAGTCAGGCCAAGCATGTGGTTCCTTATGAGATTGGTATGTGATCTTATGTGTATGTGGTAAATATGATTCCTAAATCTGATTTGGGTAGGCATAAACAAGTATAAGGGAATATCTGTTTAGAAAGTATCGAGAATAAGATAAATAGTGTTTTCCCATATAGCTACATGGTGGTGTTCTACTATTCCTCCTTGGTTGGTGATTTTTGATAAGATTGATAAGTGATGTCTAGATCTAATATGGGTAGGAATGGGGCATGAGTCCTTATGTTATGCAATATGGATTGGGTTGGGAAGTGATAGGGTTTTGAGACATGATGATTGTTATATATTTCCTTATTTGTGACATATGAACTTATATTGTTAATATTGATCAAGGTATATGGTCTTCAATGTGATGCTTCCTAGGTGGATTATTATGGATGTTCAAGAGGTAAAATATTTGGTGCCACTAGGGAATGCACAAGATGAGGCCATGGAGGAATGGAAAAAAATCATGATCTATAAGTAGAGGATTTGAGATAGTGGGACAGTCGTAGTAGACAAAAGTGTTTGGTTAATGGTTAGATGAGAAGATCAGGGTGAGATTTGTATTGAGAATATAAAGTATTGATTTTGGATGTTAGATAGCTGAGTAATCCATGGATTATCTAAAAGAGGAGTTCCCATCATAGCACCCTATTTTGTTCCAAGGTGAGGGTGTAGAACATGCAGTAGAGTGATGGATAGAGTCTATGTAGAATATTTTTGACCATATCGAGACATACCATAGGTTAAGGGTTAATCAAAATATATAAAATATTATAGTAAATTCAATGAGCTTGTCGTAAATATAGTTATATGCATGAAGGAATGAGTAAATGCTATGGAAGGAATTAGAGACCATGTTCTCTGAGAACATCACCCCAAAGACATTAAGGTATGATCAATCTAATATGTTTATGTACATGATGTAGGGATATGTCTCAGTCATGGATTACGCATGGAAGTTAATGGGAATGTCCAATTTCATAACATCTATGAAAAGGAGGTTTCATTTCTTTGGTTATGTGATTTACGGATAGTATGAAATATTCCATAATATTTTAGGTAAATAACTCTATGTTAATCTCATTCTCAGATGTAGTAAATCATCCATTGATAGATGAGGGGAACCTAATAATATATAATTATTTGAGTCAGGATATAGTATTTAGTGACACAGTAAGTGGTAATTTGGGTAGCTATAAGTGAGTTAAAGATGAGTCTCACTAGGGAAATCAGGTCAGGGACTCAAGGAGGCCACTAAACAGTGGTTCGATGATAGTATACTACTAGTGTAGGCATCCAGGCCATATCCAGATATAGTGTGAGTGAATACCAAAGGAGTGTTGGATGTGCAGGAAGATAGGACACTTGGAGGGGATATTTTGGAAGATACCCCTGACATTTGGGAGTTTGGGGCTAGGTTAGACTCCGAAATCTGAGGTAGGATCAAGATTGGTACCTGGAGTGGTGGCTATGATACTACTGTGTGCACATGACATGGTAGGAGAGAGATACCCAATAACGGGAGTAGTTGCTAGTAGTGAGTGAAACTATACAGTGAGGATAGAAATAGGTAAGTGAGACTTCAAAACACGAGCATGTAGTTAACCTGGTAGGTTTATAGCAGTTCATGGATATGAAAATGATTAGAGGTATTCCATGATTATGGGTGTTTCTTTTTGTTATTGGCATGACTGGTATTAGTGAATGAGGTGCAAATTTTGTTTATGAAATAATTAAATATTGGTTAATATGTTGGAATGGGGTACGGTATTATATTTATGAGGGATGAATTTTCATCAGAAAACTATTATAGTAATTATATATATAATGCAGGGTCTTTTGAGCATTAGGTCTGATGCATAAACTGTTAGAAATTGGTTTGGATTCGAGACCTTATGGGAATAATATGTATGAAATGTGAATTTCAAGAGATGAAGGATTGATGATTTATGATTTTGGGACATGTATGTCTATTATATGGTTAGAATGGGACCATCAAAATATTCAAAATTGTGTTAAGAATAGACCGGGTTGTTGATTCCTAAGGTGTAATGTACCACAAGTGGTATTAATCATGAGTGAGTGAGCGGAATAATACTTATGGTATTTTTATGTTCGGTATCATCTTAGAGTATGAAAATAGATTGGGGGAAATCTATAGTATGGTAGGGAGGTTGTACTATTCATGTTTTCTAATGGGTCATAAATTCAAAGGGAATTTGACTTTTTGTTTTGGATAGACTAGATTTTAATTTATATATAAGAATCAAAAACATGAAACAAGTAAATGTGTTGTTTTTTAGATGGGTATTGATGCTCGATAAGTATTTCGAGGTTTTGGTTGAGTTTCAAAATTATCAAGATTTGAAAACCAAAATTTAGAAGATAGATAATTGGGCACACAATTCATGCTAGGTTAGTACTAACTATACATAACATTTAAGCTAGAGCCCAGTAATTCCAAAATATGTGAGGTATGTTCATGGTTGTGTGATTTTTTTCAAATAGGTAGAGATTCTCACAAAATTAAGAAATTTCTTTATGAACCATCCAATGTAACAGTGTAATGTGGGGTGCCTTTTAGATAGTTGCACCACACAATTAGTTTATAGTTATCCAAAACATGTGGCCAAAATGTGTGTCTCAATTAATTGGATGAAATTACCTAATTTCAATTTCTGACTTTTTAATTTTATCCTCCCATTATCCTTTATTTCAGAATGTAGTAGTCTATAGAGATTTCCCTTGTTTTTCCACTAGGCTTTTTCAAACATTATTTGATTTATCTCCAATTTATTCTTTGACAGTTTCTTTGGATAACTGGTTGTAAGGATACAATTCCTATTGTTTTTGTTATTATTTTCTATTTAAAATTTTAATTTTATTTCAAACTGAGATAACATTCCATATTTTCAGGGTGTTAGTTTAGATTTCTATTTTCTCACATTTCAAATCAAATCAGTTTCTGGTCATTGATTATTAATTTTCTATGGGTATAATGCAGGTAGTTCCTAGTTTTATTTTATTTTATATGTGTTATTATGTGATGGGATGAATTTTAATGAGTGGGGTGGTTCAGGTATGATCATTTATTTCATTTTTAATGTTATTATTAGAATATTTCAATGGGAAATTTGATGATAGTTTAGATAAGTTGAGCCTTTCATGAAATGGAATGTGTGAAATATAGTTCCATGTTGGTTAGGTTGGATGTGGCACTCTTTAAAGATAATGGAATTATAATTTGATTATACTAGTTCTATGATAACTAGATGGGAATTTACCATGAAATATTGGGTGATTATGATCACTGGAATTGAGGTGATAAGATTTATCATATTGAGGTGGATGGTGATGGATATGGTTATGATTGAGTGATAAGGTTCCCATGTGGAAAAAAGGTTACTAGAGTTTTTTCTCTCGTATACTGGTGAATTTCCACTCACTCTTATTGGAAAAAAGTTTCATTTCGTTTGAGTGAGCATAGAATCAGGGCTCAATGAGGTTTTTTTCACAACTCGGTGTGGGTGGAGGCCATTTTAGAAATAAGAGTGTGGGGGATGGTGTTGACCATCAATTATGGAAGAGGTGATGACCATATAATTCCATGGTAGATAGTGGGTGACTACCAAATAGGGGATGAGTATTGACAATATGTTGAGTTCGATGGTCCAAGACTATAGAAGGATGGATATTGTCTTGCCTTGGGATTTCATGTTGCTCATCTGATGATGATTTAATGATTAAAATTCCAAATGGATTGTGATATATTTATTATCATGTAAAATGAATTCCATTTTTATTGACATCTGGTAAATATGGTACAGGTTTATATGAGGTGTAGTGTGATTTGTAAATGGATGAGTGATGCATGATTATTCCTGTATAAATGATCATGGATACATCATTCCAATATGATATTGGATGAAGTAGGTAAATTCATTCATATGTAAATTGACCATGACTAAATTGGGTTATGTTGTATATGTGTGTAATTTTTTTTACTTCAATATTTTATACACTGGTTTAAAAATGGATGTATAAAGGAAACATGATGGAGTTGTCCTAATGGGTTCATACGCACACCTTGCATGGTCCCCATGTGAATCATACTGAATTTATGGCTTTGAGATTAGGTTAGGAATCAAATTTCTGGGATGGATCTTAGTGATCCGAGATGCGCCATGGGTGAATGGGATGGATAGTAGATGCACTAAGGGATTCCACCTGTACATATCTAGATAATATTTTTGGACTTTTTTGTATGTACTTATACTATTTTTTCACGGGTGATATAATATGTTTTTATTACCAATATGACATGTACACATTATCAGATGTGTATAGATAGATTTCTTTTGGATTGTTATTTCTTCTATTTTATGTTATCTTGCTTCTGTAGTTTTTTTTGAGCACTTCAGTAGTGTGTTTATTTTTTATCCATTATTATTATTATTATCATAAGGTATTGTCTCCTCTATATCATCTAATAGACCATCACTACTAGTTGGTATCCTTTCGCATACGGGGAGGCATGTCGAAAGCCAATGTCCCTTAAACCTGGAGTACTGATTGAGTTGATATAAGTTTTTGAAATTACATGATTTCAACCTTATAATTATTTATCATTAAAATCTTCCTAACAAAGTAATAATCTAACATAAATTAATATAAATCATGTTGGGGCACTAAGGTTTTATTTTCTTCACCACTATGGGGTATTCCAAGGAGCATAATCATGAACCAAACCCATGCCTTATATAAAATAAACATGAGACTATATAAATCATTGAATAATAATTATTACACTACCTTTATTAATATACTAATTATGATCTCTGTATCAAGGAATGAGGATCTACATTACCATTACAAAATTATATAAAATAATCAAATTTATAACACTTTATGTTGTAAACCTATAATAACTAACAAATATATGTGAATTGAATGATTATAATTAATGATTTCAAAAGTTACTAAATATGAATAGGTTCATGAATAAGTGATTAATATATTTATTTTTATTATATATGGGTTAAATTAATTTTGTGGAAGTCAGGAGTAAAAGTAAGGGTTTCTCATGTCAACCTCTCATCATTGATATATGCTTCATATTAAACACTTTTTTATGTCATAATGTGTATATAGATACCATGTATATCATTTTATCATTATTTTCATGAAATTAAATTTATTTTTTCATCCATCTCAAGTTATTTCTTATAATGGATTTTGATTCAAAATTTACCAAATCTATAAGCATTTACTTTCTAATCTCACTATAAAATCTTGATTTTTTATATTTAAACATTAAT
This sequence comes from Viscum album, assembly GCA_963277665.1. Taxonomy (NCBI): domain Eukaryota; kingdom Viridiplantae; phylum Streptophyta; class Magnoliopsida; order Santalales; family Viscaceae; genus Viscum; species Viscum album. The sequence goes on from OY728127.1 coordinate 282,502,270, forward strand.
TGGCAGAAATTTTGAGTTTTTATTTTTTTAAACTATAGCTATTATCTTCTGATACGGATATTTATAGGGTTAAAATATCTTCTTATCATTTCACCCCTCTCCCCCTTTAGTTCACAATTCAACAATCATGAATTTTTTAAGGGGAGAAAACAATATCTCTTCTTTTTGGCCAGGGATTTTACTCCAATGTGATTGTATTATTTTATTTAATATATATATCTATAGTTCTATTATATTATTTTAATTATCTATTTTCATTGAATTAATTTATGAAATAATTAAAGGAATATATTTTTATTATATTCTACACATGTAATTTTTAATTGTCTATGACTTTTCATACGAAAATAAGAAAGAGGTAATTTTTAACATATTCCACATGAGTGATTTTTCCATCCATATTAATTATTTTTCTTTAAGAAGATTCATCTCCATGTTTTACTGTTTTTCGGAAGTAATTTATTTTCCCATTAATTTATATATAATTTTATTACTAAAAAATTCATCAGAAATGTCCAGGGTACTTATTATTTCTCAAAATAATTTTAATTACCTTTATGAATTGTTATTTATATATATCAATATCCTTTAACATTTTCTATTCTTAATTAATTTTACACTATAATGATATAATACCCTATAATTTATTTGAATGATATATGATTTTATTTTGTATAAATATTTATGAATCATGTTTATTTCACACTAGTTAATTATGTTATGATGAGATTATGAAATTTTTTAATATGCATGTTTTATTATTATATGATTGGTGAATCAATTATGACCCTATAATAATATGAGGTTCCATCCATAAAAGTAACTATATTTTGAGTTTTTATTCAATAATTCACTCTCTTTCATTCCTTATGATCTTTTTGGTTAATTGTTTTAAATTATTACTCCATAGCACATATATAAAAAAATATATATTACAAACTGGACACTTCTACATAGGATCCATTTTATACATAATATAAAAATTTGAAAATAAAACATCATTTATTTTCATGAAAATCACCACAAAATTTAACAAGACATCTTCTTTTCACTTACCCGTTCTTAAACCCTATGAAAAATATTTTAAAATGTGTGTTGACCAAAAAATCCAAGTAAATTGTATAAAAAGGAATAAAGAATAAAACTGGTTAGTGCATGAATACTTACCATAATTTTCTTTTTCAAAATAAGCATTTTTATACCTGTGATATCGACTTCTTAGTACAAATCATTTCATAAAATATTTCACAAAAAATATTAATGGAAAAAATAAAAAATCTAAAGTTTTATTTTAAGTCATTAAAAATTCATTAAAACATTTCCCAAAAGTTGTACCATTCACCCTTAAAAGGTAGTATATACTTTCCTATAAAAACAATATCATTGTCTTACACTATGAAATCATATGATATCTAAAGAAACACAGTTAAAGAATAAATGGAACATGTAGGTAGCTTAGGAAATCATTTTACATATCACTCTAGTAAATAGATTTACCATATAGTCAAATATCATACTCAATACATTGAAGGGATATCAAAAACCCACCCATACTTTATTTATAATTGAACCTCCCATCCCTAGTTAATAACCTAACAGACCATCCTTGGTTTATAATAAAACCACCACTCGTCATAAGTAATTCATAATAACAATAAAATAATCAAAAAACATTTGATCTTTCATTTTGATCGTTAAACTCATAAAAATATTATTCAAACCCACAAGAAAACATTTCTGGATATTAAATTATACATCATTTTTTAAAAATATTTTCAAAAATGTCTAGAACATAAGGAAATGACTTTTAATTTTATGAAAACATTAAATATTTTGACGAAATTGAAAAATAAAATAACAGTTATAGTAGAGGGGAATGTTATTATCACCATATATGTTAAAATAGAACATTAATATTGACTTTTGTAATGAAGGTAAAAACATTCTGTAAAAATATTAATTTTGAAAACTATTGAATGAATGTAGAGATTTAAATAAAATTTCATTTATAATTATTTTTTATCTACATGAATACATCTATATAATAATATTAAAAATATGTACATGGAAGAAAATTAGTTGAAGGGAAAATTTAAAGGAGGATTTTTAAAATTCCATCACCTTGAGTCTAAGATTTCATGTATTCTCTTTATCTTACCGTATAAAAAAATTAAGTTATTTATTTAAAATATTAAGAAAATTATCATGTTTATTATTCCTTTTTATTTTATCCCTTACCATGCTATATTTATTTATTAAGTCAATGACATTCATGTCAGATGTATTGAGGATATTCGGTTCATCAGTTCAAAATGACATCATAAGGATGAATGTGGTCAGATATTATATTATTTCATCATCTAAAAATAATAATCATGAAACAATTCTAATTTTTATACATGAAATTTTATTTCAAACACAATCATGAAATATGGTTATTAAAAAAGAACTGCTTTTCAATCATAGAGACGGTAGGTCATACATATGAATAACTAACATTTTCATTTGTCATAGATCATTATGGAAAGGAGTTAAGAATAATTTTATATTTAATGAATTAAAATTATATCATAAATACCCTATTAGTTATTTAAATATACTCATATATATCATCTATGTGATGTGGTGATGAAAAAAATCACATCACTTCGTTGAGGATGTAGTCCACATGTATGCACGAATGACATTATCATTTTTATGTGAATGGAATGTAAATAAAAAATATGATATATTATCATTAAAGAATTATAAATATTTCATTAATATTATATATTCACATTATATATATCATTATAACCAACTATGATATGTGGTGATGGAAAATTAACTACATTAGTTCATGAGATGGTAGTCCACCATACACATGAACGATGGATTCCTTTTCCATTTTATGGATGATGAATATGGATATAGGTTATCAAATTAACAGAATAATATCTCAATATATTTTATATATGTAAATTATTATATCATCATGGTTAATGAATATTTGAAGGTGGTGGATTAATAAATAAAACATAAAACAATCATATATGAATGATGTCTTCTCTTTAGACAACCTATTATGTTTTGCACCAAAAATAATTATTATGTTATATTTATAATAAAACCAAGTCATATAGGATATTATGGGGGTTTAAGGATAGGATTTTGGAATGTATTCAATGAACCAAAATGTATTTTAATTTTGATGAAATGAGGATAGGATGTTATCTTCAATAAGAGAGAGGAGGGGCACTCGTGGAATTTCTTAAATCAATAAAATAATATAAATTAATTCTCATGTTAAAATATATCCAAATTGATAAGATTAAAAAATAATAATAATATTATTATAACTACTCTCCTAAAATAAAAATGAGAGTTTAGATAATGTTTTTACCCTTAATGTTTTGTTTTAACCCATGTGAACCATTTACGATTATTACCGTGATAACAAAAGTTTTATTATTTATTGGTAAATATTGTTTTCAAAATATAAAAATTGGCCCATAAATGAACCAATTTTTTATTTTATTTTTACCTTATCCATATATCATGGATTAAAATTGAATTTTTATTAGTTTTAGATCAAGTAATAAAATATTATTTATTATAAGATATCATTAATATCAATTTTAGAAGTATTGATTTAACATGACTTTAATAATATCAATAAAACCTAGTAATTATAATATAATCCTTTTAAAAAACCCTAAAATATTATATTTATATAAAAAATTATTTTCACTTGAGAATTATTTAAAATTATATTACATTAAATATTTTTAAAATAATTTATTTTATTTTTTTAATTAATTCAATAATCTCTACGCTAGCATTGCAGAAGATTTTAGGGTAATTATTTCATAACTAAAGATTAAAAATAAATTTATATGACAAAAAATTCATTTAGTTTGTAAATATAAATGAATAACTAAACATATCATCTGATTATCCCAATTTTAAAAGTATTATAGTTATTAAAAGAAATAGTGGGTCATTTTTGGCTTTATAATCACTTAAATGTCATAAATGTCAAAATCAATGAAATATTGATCATGTTTGACATATTTTTGATAATTTAATGGAAATGGAAAAACATAACTCATAAAATAGGATAAATCCAAGTGTTAGGGTCATTTTTAGTCCTGGTCATATTATTTTTAATCCTCAATTACATGATTTACCCATTATCTAGGTAACAAAATTACTAAAGGGTTTATACATAATGTCCCAAAATAAAATGGGACCTACTTAAAAATATTTGTCCCTATTTAATTAAAAATATGGAATATATTTTATCAGATTCAAAACATTGAGGTGATAGAGTTTAATTTAATTTTATAATGATAAAAAGTGATAAAATAGTTTTTAAAAATAATTCCTTTTTTATGTGTAAATTTTTTTATTCTAAATTAATCTATAGAATTCATTTCAAAAACCTCTATCATATTATTTTAAAAAAAAATAATGTGATTAAACTTTTTAACCAATCAGAAATATAAATTAAAATTTTAAATAATAAAGAACAAATAACATTTTAAATAAAATTTAGTATTTATTATTATTCATTGAAAAATTTATCGTTTCATAAAATTATAAAAAATTTATCCTAAGTTCTTTTTTTCATTATTAATTAAAAAATTAAGTTAAATTTTAATAATTAAAAACCTATAATTTGGAAACAATGTTTTAAATAAAACCATATAATACCTGAAAATCCAATATGGTTAGAAATAAATATTTTTCGTTTTGACCAAAAAAATATAATATTCATATAATGAATCTGAATAATGAATATTAATAGGAAATGAAAATGATTTATTATAAATTACCTATATTTTTAAATTATTTCCCAATTTTTCAAATTTTTTCTTTTCAATTTTATTAACATACTAAAATAGTTGGGATATATTAACTATAATATTTTAAAATTCCCATGTCGATTTTTCAACCATATGGTTTCCCCACAAAAGCTTAACTTGATGAATTAACTTATTCCTTGACACGTGATCTTTGCTATGAAAAATATAAATAGTTTTTTACATATAATAATGGTTCCCTTCCAACTGAACTACTTCATGTATCAAAACATGAGATGAATCCATCACATATTTCCTTATCATTGAAACATGAAAAACATTGTGTGCCTGTGATTAAATTAAAGGAAAATACACTCAATTGGAAACTAATAAAACATTATATAGGATTTCATACATTCTAATAAACCAATGACTTATATTCTAATATTAACAAAAATTCATTACACTTTTCCATGGTTATAATTTAATAAATACATGATCACCTACCTTAAAAGAAAGACCATTCCTTTATTTACCTTCATATCTTTCTTGCATACTCTGATCCATACTCATGTGTTGTTAAATAATATTAACCATCTCCGCCATTTCCTCAACCCACTATAGTCCCATAAACTTCATTTTGCCTAATATTTTTCAAAAATTAGGATCTTGGAACACTTTTCCATATAAATATTCAAAAGGTTCCATCTGTATACTAAAATGAAAAAATGTAATCATAAGAAAATTCAACAAAAGAAAGATGATGATATTAACTCCATTGGTAAAACATTTAGCAAGAAATAATCTTTTCTTCCAAGGTATAAATCATTATCTCATTCTATCCATTATATTGATGATGAAAAGATATAGTGTAATTTAATTCAGTGCTCAATGAATTCTTAATTCCTTTCTAAAAAGTTTAATTGAACATTGGTTCATGGTCAGACATAATAGATAGAGGCACTCCATGTAATCAAACCATATCTTAGACATTTAGTCAAGATAGTTTATATAATTAAATATTATATTTAATAGTAAGTAAATTGACAGATTTATTTAGTCTAACATCAATAATCAAAATCATATTATTACCTAGCGGATTATTTGTAAATACCATTAAAAAATTTATTGGTATATTTTATAATTTCCACTCTCGTACTGGAAAAGGATGAAATAACCCCTCTATAAATAGTTGTTCTTCTTTATGATGTTGATAAATCAAAAAATTTCTAGAAAATTCTACAATATCACATTTCATCCCATCTAACCAGTAATACTCGTAAAGGTCGCTATATATATTATTACTACTATGACGAATGGGTAATATATAAATATGATATTAAATCAATAATTTTCTATTAAACTAGGTATCACATGACCTAGATAATATATTTCTAAATAAAAATATATATTTTTCAACATTAAATTTTGGAAATATACCCTTATTAACTAATTATAACTTTTAATATAATTCTTGGTCGTCCTTCTATGCTTGCTTAATTATTTCTGACAGAGGTTATTGCACTGACACCTGAAACAAAAAATATGAGGTTCTTGTATGCACAATTTTAAGGGAAAATCAAAACTCACTAACCAAAGTTTCATGTAACAAATTAAATATGATTAATGATGCATAATTATTTTCACTCAAAGAATCATATAATTTGTTTTCTATGATGGTAATGGATTGTTTAATAATAATCCTTAACTAGTTATATCCATCTTCTCTACCTCATACCCAACTCTTTCTAAGTGGATATATACATAACAACATGATCAATATGTATTTCACAATTTACTCTTTATAAATGATTCCGAATCTTTTTTAAATAAAAAATGATAGTTTATAATTCTAGATCTTGTGTAGGATAACTTAACTCATGAGGTTTCAGTTGATGTAATGAATAAGAAATTAACTAATCATTGTGAATTATGAAATAACAAATTATATTCAATGAATAATCATTATAGATAACAATCTATCATTTTGTATAGGGCGGATCCAAAAATAAAGGATCATTCACCAATCTTCTTTTGAGTACCTGAAAACAATAATCACATTCTTTCATCCAAATGAATTTAAATCATTTTCATGTTAACATATTTTGTGAGGTTGAGAGCTGATCAAAATTTTCATCAAACTTCTAATACTAACACATTATTCCAAGAAAAATATGAGTATTTATTCAATTTTTAGGGCATCTTCACTCGTTAACAACATTAGTTTTAGTAGAGTAAAAAAACCATATTTATAAACAATATGTCCAAGGAAATAAATCTATTACAACTAAAATTCAATCTTTTGAAATTTTCCACATAGATTATTTTATTTTTTGGTTTTAATATTAATCCTCAAGTATATTTCATGTGACTAATGAATTTTAGAATATATGAATATTTCATCAATAAAAACAACCAAAAAAATTCTCAATAGTCATAAAAATTTCTATTCATAAGTTCCAGAAATACAACTGGTACTTTATACAACCCAAACAGCATAACTACAAACTCATAATATCCATATCTATTATGAAACACTATCTTTAGAATATCTTCCTCATTCATATTCAACTTATGTTACCATGACCTGAGATCAATCTATAGAAAAACATTGCACACCCTAGAGCTAATCAAATAAATCATCGATATGAGGAAAAGGGTACATCTTCTTTAAAATGATATTATTAAAGGCTCTATAATAAATTAAATGTTTCATGGAACCATATTTCTTACTAACAAAAAAAATAGAGGAACCCCATCGTGTAGTGATTGGAGGAATGAAAACATTATCCATAATGTCCTACAATTTATTTCTCCATTATAAATATTTACATGAGCCATTCAATAAGGTATTTTTTAAATTGGTGTAGAATAAAGTACTAATAAAACAAAAAACTAAACCTCTCAATCTGGAATAACACTGGGTATATAATCTAGAAAAAATCCATATATAAATTCCCAATTAGGAAATCACTAACCTAAATAATTTTATTCTTCTCAACAACATGATCTAAGTAACATTCCCTGAATTTTTTAATCAAATTATCCACATCATGGTATATTATATAATGGGTGAAATCATTGAATAAAACTTTTCTAGACCAATAATATATCTTTTCATTAAAAACTAAAATCAAATCCATAATAAAAATAATATAAAAATCTATTATGGGTGTTTCAGCAAGATTAATGGAAAATACTACCCCATTAATAATAATGGGAAAATTCCTATAAATCTTGGATTCTTAAATATTTCTTCCTAGAGTTTTATACAAAATTTATATCTTCATTTGGTGGGGTGATATTAAAATTTTAATTGAAATTTTCTAAAAAATTAATGAATGTGAAGATCCATAGTTAAAAAGTGTATTGGCATAATTATAATAAAAAAGTAACATAATTGTCACTACTTCATTTGATGGCACAACACCAGCCATAGTGGTAGGAAAATATATCACCACACCATTTTTAGTTTCATCTTAATGATTTCTAACATAGTGGACTAACTTCATTCCCCCATTCAAATAATGTCCAAACTCATTTAAAATAAAATATCTCATCATTTTTTTTATTATTTTTATTATCACTTCTAATATCCGTTAATTTTCAATCTTGAGCAATATTCCCAAACATACAAAATCAAACGCATTTCTGAGTCATCATAAGACATTCCCTAGGATTTATTTTACAAAACATATATCAAGATGGGGACTTGGTTTTCTTACCTCAAAATTTATTTAGTGGATTCTTTCCTATTTATTTCTTTAATTTTAAAACATTATTTATACCTTCTTAGTATATCGAAAATGATTAGTATAACTTATATATTCATGGGAATCTAATTCATTTTAATATATTGGATTTAATATCGAATAACACTTATTAATTACACTATCATGATCCCAAATAAAATTTTTTACAAAAAATTCCAAACAAGTGAAGATTGATCCATATAAAGACACTGAGTCTTCATCCATTTATCTCAACTCCATGATTTTATTTTTACGAGTAAGTCAAATATCCTTAATAAAATATTCATAAATTCATCTCATTCCAAGGAATAACTATATTATATTTATCTAACACTCTAATCCATTGGGCATAATATGATAGATTCACATTTAAAATGATAAATGGAATGAATTACATTTTGATGATCTGAACAACTCATACATTCAAATATATTTTCCAAATCATTAATCCATCCATTATCTACCACTTGGTCAAAAGATCCAATTAATTCTATGGGATGTTGTCTCAATAAATGCTCCACCATCATAATGATAATTTTTAGAAGATCAAGATTCCCTCTAGAATGGATAAATCCACCATTTATATCCTACGTTCATTAATCAATCACTATAGAAACACTTCAATTCCAATTCCAATCATTCATGGCTACAAATATGGAAGGATATTGCCCTCTTAGTGACTTCCTACAAAACCTTCCCTATTTAATCTATGAAAACCCATTCTGAACCAATATTATTTAGTCGAACCAACATAGAAAAATTCAAATTCTATAACATGAAAAAAATAAATTAAAATCATTTGAAGTATTTACTTATATTATCCTAACATCTAAAATTATCTAAACATTTTCCTTGATGCCAATTATAAGGACTCGGCATTTAACATTACATAATCCAGAGTTTTTTGTCAGGAATTCATTTTCGAGAAATCTAAAGGATATTCTTTTATTAGAGTTTTAATGATTTATACCATAATTGTTACAAAACAAACCCATATAGTACATACTTTACACATTAACTCAATATCCATTTTTCACATAATAAAATTTTTTTAAAATAAAAAATTATTTCCTTTCATGAAAAATCATCATGAATTTCATCATGACTTCTTATTTGACCTTAACTATCCTTAAACCTATGAAAAAATATTTGGTATGAATGAAAACATAACTATAACGAAAATAAAAATGAATAAATAAAAAACTCATTATTCAATCAATACATAAAAAATTCCCACTTCCAAATAAAAAATGGGGTTTAAAATAAATATTTTATTACCCAATAAATCAACTTCTCTACCCAATAATTTTCATAAAACATTTAATAATAAATATTAAATTTATAATAAAACTTCTAAAAGATTATTTATAGCCATGAAAAAATCATAAATATTTTTTCATGAAGTTATACTTTTCACCCTTATGATGTAGAATATACTTCCCTTTAAATATAATATTTATATATTACATTTCAATAATATGAATTCCTTAAAAATAAATATAATTAATAGATAAAACATGTAAGTAATAGGGACATCATTTTTCATATCACTCAAAAAAATGGAATAATCATATAGTTGACTTCTTTAATCCATGAAATTGAGGGATATCATAGACCCACCCATCTATGGTTTATAATAGCACTACCCACCATTAGTTAACAGCATAAGCACTCATCAATAGTTTATAACATAACCACCTATCCTTGGTTTGTAAATTAACCACATATCATTATAAACAATTATATAAACCATAAAATTAACAAGAAAAATTAATCTTTCATTTTCATCTTTACCCTCATAGAAATATTCTTTTCATCGATATGAAAACATTTCTGGATATTGAAATATCCAATCAATTTTAAAACCCAATTCAAAAATAACCATAAAATAGGGAAATATGGGTTTTATTTGAATAAAATATGAGATATAATAATGTAATACAAAAATAAAATAATGGTTACATCATAAGAAAAGTTGTTTTCAACATATATGTTAAAAGAGAACATTCTTTTTATCTTATATATAAGAATTTAAAACATTTCTTAATAATATTTCTTTGGGAAACCATTTCATTAAAGACAAAAGAGACATCAAATTTCTTTTATAATTAAATTTTTTAAATATAAAAACATTTGTAAAATAACTTTAAAAATATGGATATGGAAGAAAAAGAGTTGTAAGGGAAACATTAAAATAATATTTCTAAAAGAAAGTCCCTTACAACAAGCCAAACTCATCATGTACATTATTTATCATATTAAGTAATAAAATAATGAAAATTATTTACTTTATTAATAAACATTTTGAATTTTTTTAATTTTTTTATTTTATACCTTACCATGGTATAGTTAATTATTTAGTTAATTAAATTCACATCTTTTATTTTTCATAATATTTGATTCATAAATCCAAAATTACATCAGTTGGTTGAATTTGGTCAATGAGTTAATTATATCATCATAAGCATAATAATTATCATGAAATAATTATCATATTTATATATAAATTATATTTGTTTAAATAATCATGAAGTATTTTTTGGAAAAATGATTTGTGTTATAATCATAGAGATGATATGACATTTATATGTCTGGAAAATGTTTCTATTTTCCAACGTTCATTATTGAATAAATTTAAGTATTAATTTAACTTTATGTTATTATATTTATATCATAAATTTCATATTATTAATTTAAACATAATTATATATATTATCTATGTGACGTGGTGATGAAAAACAAATCACATCACTTCATGGAAATGGTGGTCCAAATTTACGCATGAACGACCTTATCATTTTTCGTTGATGGAAAGGAAAGAAAATAGATGATATATTATCTTTTCATAAAGATAAATATGTCATTACTATAATTTATAAATATATTAAATCTCTCATTTTAACCGTTCATGAGAGGCAGTGATTGAAAATAACTTACCTCCGTTTGTGGGGTGGTAGTCTATCATACACACACATGATGGATTCAGTGTCCCATTTTATGGAGGTTGGAAATTGATATATGTTATGTAATTAATATAATAACATATATTTATATGGAAGATAAATTTTTATTTATATTATAATGCTTAAAAAATATCTGATATTGGTTAGAGAAGAAATAAAACCAAAATGATCGATTAAGAATTATTTATCTTCTTCAAAAAGCCTCTCTAGGTTTACACTAAAACATTTCCTAGGTAATTTTTAAGCTCAACACAAGGCTTATAGCATTTGAGGATGGATTTTAATGATATATTTTTTAAGGTATTACCGAAACCAAACATATTTTTAAGTGTTTAGAAAAGAGTAGAGGTGATACCCTATTACATGAGATGGGAGGAGAACTCATGGAATTTCTTAAATTATTAAATTAATATAAATTAATCTTCATGATAAAATATCAAAAAATTAATAATATTTTACTATAATATTATTATTAGTCCAAAAAATCTAATACGATAAAATTTTTACAGGTTAAGATAATTTTTTTAACCTTATATTGTTTTAACTTGTGTTACCCCTTTTTGACGGTTACTGCAATTACAAAATATTTACTCTTTATAGGTCAATATAGTTACTATAAGCATATAATTGGACCATACATGTACCATTTATGATATTATTTAATTTATTACTATAAGATTGACTAATATAGAATTTTTATAAATAAAAAATCATTTAATAAGTATTATTTATTATACAAATCCTTAATATCAATTTTGGAAGTATTCATTCAATGTGAATTTCATACTATTAATAAAACAATGTTATTCAAATAAAATAATTTCCCACGACACAGAAATTTTATATTTATGAAAAAAACATGAAGCAAAATATTTATTTCAGACTATTCTATTTTAAATATTTTTACTATCATTATTTTTATTTTTCCATTAATTGAATAATTACTGATTCAACATTGTGTAAGATCTTAAGATAGTTATTTCATCCCTAAAAATTAATAAAAAATCCATGATAAATAAAATTAATTTATATTTAAAACAAATATTTCTTAATTGAAATAACCTCAATTAAGCCTTTTCCTAAAAATATTGTATTTATTAAAAGATAAAGTGTGAAATTTTAGGTTATATATTCACTTAAGTATTATAAAGGTCAAACTAAATGAAATTAAGAACCATGTTTCCATAATTTCAAGGATTTTATGGGAATGGATGAAAATCACACATAAAATAGAATAATTGAAATTATTAGGGTATTTTTATCCCATATAATATTCTTTTGAACCCTTAATTATCTGATTTATCATTTATTGTGTTAGAAAAATTATTAAAGTTACTATTCATAAAGTAAAAAAAAGGGACTTATTCACCAAATTTTGATCCTATGGTTTCAAATATGGAATCTATTTTTTTAAGATACAAAAAATATAAATTCCAAAATTAAATTAAAAATTAAACTAGAAAAATGCATAAAAAACGGATTTTCTAAAAAAATAACTTTTTAACTATAAAATGTTTTCATAAAAAATTAAAGTGTAAAATAAATTTAAGGAACCATAATTGGATTATTTTATAAAATAATAATAAATTTTTTAAAATAATCCAAAATATAATTGTAATTTTTAAATAATGAAAAATAATGTAAACTTTTCTATAAAAATCAATACATTTTATTATACATTGAAAATTAATACTTTTTAAAAAATTAAAAAAGATTCATCCTATTTTTTTAACATGATAAATTAAAAAATAAATTGAATTTTTTCAAATAAAAACTTTATAATTTTTAAATCAGTATTTTAAATAAAACCATATTGTGAATGAAAATCCTATTCTGTTGGAAATAAATTTCATTTTTTACTAAATATTTACTTAATATTATTATAATAAACATAACTAGTTAATATTAAAAACACCTGAAAATGATTTATTTATACATTTACAATGGTTTTTATAAATAATTTGGGTAGTTTTTTATATCTCATGAGATCGGGATCAGTTGTGGTTGGTTAGCCCTTTTCTAAAATGTAATGGGGCACGAGTGGTTATCTCATGTCCAAAATGTTACGGGGGGGGATGGTTGGCCTAAGTTCTATTTTTAGGGGAATGTTGTAACCTAATCAATTATGATTTAAATTTATTATTGGTTAACCTATACATATGTTCTTATTTATATTCTTATGTATATACCACATTTTTATGTTCTGTAATGTACATATGTCAAGATTATTGACTCACATTTCAAGAATCGTATGAATCAATTAATATTTTACTCCAAAATACTCATTTAATGAATTGAATTTGTATTTATTTTGAATTGGGTTTCATTTTCTTATTTATGTTCATGTACCTCTATTATAATATCATATCAATATCTTCAACTTATGCTTACTTATGATATTCGCCCGTTATCTCTTATATTCATCCTCAATGAGCAATTAAACTCACATATTTATTATGTTTACATTCTTATAATTAGGAAGAACGTTATAAAAAATGATAAGTCTAGAGGGGGGTCCAGTGTGGTGAAACTATGGAGAAATGTTTACATTGTTGAAAAATAATTTTATTTATCTAATATAGAATGTCCCAAAAACTATATTTTCTATGGTGTTATTTTTATTGAAATGTAATGATTATTAATATAAATTGATGTAATATATGTGTATATTATGGTTGGGTAATCTAAGTTGGTATTAGAGATGGGTTTTGTCATCTTTTGGAATTAGGTTATGAAGAATAGGAGGATACAACATGAAACAACACATGGTGAACCAAATGTGATGTAAGATGAACCTGAAATGTTATAGGTTGAAATAAATGTGTAATAATTTAATATATCTTAATCTTTATTTTATTTAAAATATGATCACATAATCTAGTAATTTTTTCACGATACTCACACAAACTATAATGGCCATATATTTTATTAATAAAATTCCCTTTTTTATGGAATTATATTCCCAATCATGTATTCTAGTTATAGAAAAAACACCCTGTTATTTGGTTTTATTATATCTTACTTAATTTAAAATACCATTAATCATCATAAAAATTTATAATATATTCTTTGATAAGTGATCATATGATTTTTATAAATATAGGGTTTTGAAAAATCCAAGGGATATAGACAAAGTAGGTGGTAACCTTAACCAGTAGGATTATGCCATATGAAGCCCATTTAATAGAAAATTTGAGGGAGATAAAATCATTAGAATTTTTACTTTACATATACTAAGATGAGATCAAACAATTAAAGCATGAGAAAAACTTTTTACATGAGAATTTCAGGCTCATCGAGCTCAAGGACCAAACCATGTACGTCGAACCGCCTTAATAAAATATCACCATTATACACCTTACCCTCATGGTGTTTTATGGTGTAATAAATGTCCATATATCAAGGCCATAAGAATATGAACATGTATATTGTATTTTCAATAGAATAATAAATATATTTTCTTCATATTGTTTTTACATTATAAATGATTTTGACTTTGATACGACAAAACACAAATTGTATTTTTGGGTAATATTAAATTTCAAATAAGATATTATATTTGATGAATTAATATATTTTTTATATAAATAATATTTTAATAAATTATTACTATTAAATAATATTTATTAATTATTGATAATAATTTAATTTTATGAAGGAAAAAACAATTTTTTAAGGTTTATAAAATTGTTATTGTTAAAAAACCAATTATTTCTCAACAAATGATCATTATTATTTAGCAAGAGAAAATTAAAATATTTATAAAATTATTTGGATAAAATAAATATTAATTTTGGAATAATATTTTTTAGATTATTAATAATTTAATTTTTAATAATTTTCTAAGATAATCGAATTTTTGGGTAAAAAATAAATACGGTATAAATATACGGTGTGTATTATGACATCATAATGACTCACAAGTGATGTAATAAATATTAAAATATGTATAAAAAACTAAATATTTGATTACCTGAAATATTAATGTTTTTTGATGTTACGTTTTTAATTTTATAATGACTTTATGATTCTTCAAAAACCTATATTATATTTTATGTTTTTGAAAACATTTCTTTATAAAAATAATGAACTTACAAATCACAAAGGGTAATATTTTAATAAGTTCCCTTTGGATTAAAAAATAATTAAAATCAATGGTCTTTGACAGAAATTGAGTGAAAACCCCATGGGAAGGCTTGTTTTAATATGATTACATTGTTGTATACAGTACAAAACCTATGTTTAAGAAATAATAATTAACTCCCCAATATTTTACTATATAATTCCACAAATATTCTAACTCCTCTTCACTCAGGAACCTTGGATAAATTTCTTACTCTTCTCTACCCTCTCTAGGGTTTTGTAATGGTGCCCACAATCTCTCAAGATGCTCCCATGCTTTTGGAATCACCCCCTCAATGTAAGGGATCCTCTCATTCTCCTCCTAATTCAAGTATCTTATTTATTTTTTGTATTTTATTTCCAATTCCTAATATTGGGTTATATTTTTCCATTTCCCTATTACATTAAATTTTATTTATAAATGATTAGATACCCCTTTATCTCCCTTGATACTATTTTATGAATCTTTAAGTACCTATTTTATGCTTCTAAAATTTCATCGTAATTTCACCATACCAAAATTTTTTATTGTGAATACCATCAATATTTTGACTCATGGGTATTCAACATTTACATTCCTATACTCATTTTATTGAGTAGTTACATGTATTTATTCAAATATTCCTTGATATTTTAATTATATATTATAAAATATGATCCTATTTTCAATATTATATTTGTAACACTTATGCATGTACATGATATGAAATTGACAGTTTCAAATGGAATTATATAGTGATCCAGTGTATTTTGTAATGTTTCAGTCTCATGATAAATCATGCAAGGTATTAGGGAGTAAACCCAATCCATAAGGGTAATTTCTCCACAATGATATGATGTCTTGAACTTTATCCTTAACCTATGTTTATAAAGTCATGTTTAAAGTTGTTTCCACTTTCTTAATCTACCTTTATGTTATACTGTTATACCATAACTCTTTGTTCGTGATTATAATTATAACCCCTTTTTATGTCCCATAGAAATAAATACTCTCTAATATTTAAATCATTTTTATATTATTTTATATTTATCCCCTTATTATTCTTTATATCTCACCTGATTCTTATGTACATCCCCAGGTTATCCCAAGCATTTTTGGGAATGATGAAGTTGTATGAGCATGATAAGGAATTCTACAAAAATGTTAATAGACCCATATTTTAGGTTTTTATGTAATGTACCTAATTCGAAAATACATAATACTTCTGGATCTTAAGTCTTTTATTATGTTTATTATTATCTAGTAAATCATGAATTAATTTGTAATAAAAACATGGGTTTTATAGTTGGTATTAAATGAATGTTTTTTTGGTTTAAGATTAGAAAAATATAAATAAAGCCTTATGGATAAAACTAAACATAATAATAAATCCAAAAATTTTGGTAAAGTATAGAGTATCTGGTATCCATATAAATACATCCACGTCTAGATACTAAAAGTTGATGTGGCTATGATACAAATATAAATAGGGGTAACACTCAGAAAAAATGTATATTGCTAGACACAATAGGAAACTTTTTCATGACAATAGGACTTACGGAATTCCTATTTTTATGCTGCATTGGTATATACATTGGTAAATTCAAAATCTCATTACAAGCCATTATTCTTGGAACAAAAACAATTCCATAAAAGTTTATGTTAGGAAATATTTTATAGATAACACATATGGAAGCCTAAAATTTAATATGTTAAGAAATAAATGCCAATTATATGTTATTGATTTAATGTTATTGGATTCTAATTTATTCATTTAATAGTTTTAAAAAATTCAACCGTAATTTCCCCTTTATTCTAGACAATTCCTTGAAATGGGAGGAACCAAGTAAACAAACAATGTAAAGGGAAATGTGATGACTTCCCACACGTAATTCCCAACCCTATGGGATTATGAACTTTGGGAATATACTCTCTTAGTTTAATAAGGCTATGTATAGAAACATGAATCAAGATGAATTCTCAAATTCACCTAAGAAATAAAAATCATTAATTGAGACCATAATTCTACATGGTCCCCCAAATATCAACGTGTTGTCTAGTCCCTTAATCATAGAATAATTGATATACTCCATTGAAAAAATATTATCCATCCATAATTGTTATAAATAAGATCAGTTTATTGTAGATATTTATCATATGAATGTATAATCATATTATTGGTGTAGATTTTTCAATAATAAAAATCCTGAGTAAGAGATCAATGTGACAAGGTGGAATAAATTCTATAAAAAAATTCAAATCATAATTTCCTCACACTATATAACATAAAATTGAAATGAATGTCCTTTCCTTTGAGAAGAAAACTATTGAATCCATTGGGGTGTACAAGGAAAAACATCACAATACATCAATGATTCACATTTTACGTTTTCATTACCACCTAATTAAAATTTAACCACTTCTTTTTTTGGCTAAAACTGATCCTATGAAAATCCCTGACGATCCGTGTCATTGATAGCTATGAGGAAGTTGTTCAATGTGACCTCAAGGTAAAATTAGATATTTGGGAATATCAAGGGTCACATGGGGATCATAAGTGAAACGTAGAGTATAATATTGGATATCTAATGGAAAAATATAATGGTGGTAATAAATTTCAATATCCCACTTGTCAAAACTGTGGATAGAAACACCATGAAAATTTCATGAAGGTTGCGAGGGAATTCTTTAGGTTCAAGATGGAAGTGTTACCAGCTATCAATTATCGATAGGATAAACCCACAAATTTAATGGAGGAGAGGAATTATCCAATCAACACTCAATATTTTTTCCATTGATTCATCTTAAGGGAATATCGTCACTTTGAAAACAAATTCACTAACCTAAGGGTTGTTAGAGACAATCAATTCTAACATCCTCCAAGGATGAAAGGGTGATCTTATTCCATTACAACTGTTGAAGTGGGTCCTGATAATAAATATGCGACTTGTATTATATATATTCATTAAAAAATATAATATTTACTTTTTGATTCTAGTTCTACAAATATCTTCATAACATGCATGTTTATTAAACCTAATCAAAGACCACACAAAATCATAGAAGTAGAACTGTCAGTGAAAATGGAAGATGGAGAAATTATTTCATCATAAGTATATAAATCCTCCCCTAAGAGTGTCTTTTGGTTTTAAATCCTATAAAACCATGTGATACTTCAATTTGTTTAATTTTATGTAATTAAACTTATTTATTGTATTTCTTTATATAGATCCATCATAAATTGTTGTGAGAAGGAAGTCACTCTCCATGTTGAAAATCATCCTCTGAATCTATAGAAGTTCAATGAGGATAATTAATGTTCTTTAACACTATTATATGATGCATGTATATTATTACCAAATAAGAAAGCATATCATGATCAAATTATTGAGTCTAAAGAAAATATCATACTTGTTGACTAGCCCTCTATAACTGAATACTCTAATGTGTTTCTTAAATAATTATCTAGTCTTAAATTTAATTGAGATGTTGGATTTTAAATCAATCTTAGTCTTGGTGAATTTCCATTTTTCAAGACTCTATATAGAACAAATTTTTTGAACTTTGGGAGTTAAATAAAGAAATATTGGAGAGTCTCGATAAAGGGTTCATATTACCAACTTCTTCACCTTGGGGTACACTAGTCCTCTTCATCAAGAAGAATAATGTGTTAATGACAATTTTCATCAATTATCATGAGCTCGACAAAATAATTATAAATAAAAAGTATCCTCTTCCATGGATTAATTAACTGTTCAATTAGATACCTAGATTCATGTATATTCCAATGGTGGACATTAGTTTAGGGTATTATCATGTAAGGTTGAATAAAAAAGGATATCCCCAATACTTCATTATGTACAAGGTATGGGAACTATAAGTTCATATTAATTCAATTTATACTCACTTATTCTCTAAAAATATTCATGGAATTTATGAATAGATTATTTATTTTTTACCACAACAAATTTTTGTTAGTCTTTATAGATGATTTTATATATACACTAATGTTAAAAAGGATCATCAAGAGAATTTGTGCAGTTTTCTAATGATCATATGAAAGGAGTAGATTAATGAAATGTATAGAAAATTTGATTCTTTTTTAAGGATTTCTCCTTATTGGTGAATATTATCACAACTAATGGGATATCTGTGGAGCCTTCAAATATAGAAGCAATTGGAGGATAGCCAAGGACATAATTTATTATGTATATCTATAGTTTCATTAGATTGTATTTGTATTATTGATGACTAGGGAACATTTTATCATTATTTTCAAACCCTCTAACCAATATAACTCATAAAAGATTCATGTTTGTGTGGAATAGTTAATTTTAAGAGTGAATCATAGATTTGAAAAATAATACTATCACTTTACATGTACTTGTGCTAACCAAAAGTGGGAAACCATTCATGGTATACAACCATGCATTAAAGAAGGAAGTGGGACATGTGTTAAATCATAATTAAAAATTGATATCCAATTCCACTGATAAATTGAAACTTCACAAACAAAACTACATAATGGATGGTCTAGATTTTCCTGTAGTGATCTTCATGCTGAGAATCTGGTGGCATTATCTCATTGTGTAAAAGTGTGAAATGTATATATATCTTAAGATTCTCAAGTATATATTCACAAAAAAAAGATGAATATGTGCCATTGAATATTGTAAGATCTAATTAAGGACTATTCTTTCTAAATCAACTACCATCCTAGGAAAGAAATTAAATTGTAACATTATCTAAGCATAAAAGATACAGAAATTATATCATTCATGATAATCTAGAATCATATAATCATCTAAGGCAAGAAAAGGATGGAAATGGATATTATAAAAGTAAGGAATTCCCTAAATACTTTAAAAAATTATTGCTTAATCATCCCTTCTTGAGAAGATAATTAATACTAAAATAAATGATTCAGAAATTCATAATAAGGTGGAAGATGTAATAAAAGGGAAATCCTTTGAGTTAAAAATAAATAAATTGGGAGTTATAATATTTGGGTCATGACTATGTGTACCATCAAATCTTATGTAAAAAAGGAGTTGTTGGATGATTCATATAAATCTACCTTCTCCATCCATCAAGGGAACATAAATATGTATCATGGTATCCAAGATCCATATTGGTGGGAAAATATGAATAATGAGATCATGGAATATACATCAAGGTTCTTTATATGAAAGCAAGTAAAGGCTGAAAGGCAAAAAATCCAAGGTGAATATGCTCCCATTACCATACCTACCTGGAAATTGGAAAACATAACCATGAACTTTTTTACTAGTCTTCTAAATATATCAATATAAAATTATGATATATGATTGGTGGATCATATTATAAATAATTATCACTTCATTGAAATTCGATAGGACTTCTCACTCAATCAACTTACAAAGATATATATTGGGGAAGTGGTGACTCTTCATGGAACAACATTATCAATTTTATCTAATATAGCTCCATGATTTACCTCTATATTATATAAGAGTATCCAAAATTATATAAATATTGAGTTTAAATTCATCACAACTTCTCACCATCAAACTGATGGACAATATGAGAGAACTATCTAGACACTTGAGGACACTTTTAGGGTATTCCCAAATGAATTAAAAGGATGAGGGGATCAAAATATTCCTTTGGTCGAGTTATAATACAATAATTATTTTCACTCAAGAATCAAAATAGCCCCTTTTAATCCCTTTACAAAAAGTGGTTCATAATATCTACATGATGGCATGAATCTAGGGAATAGAAACAACAAAATCATAAAATTTCGATGAAATTGTGGAAAAAGTCAAGACCATTCTACATCACATCAATGTTTCATGGAGCCGATAGAAGAGCTAACTGAAAATCACCGACAAGTCCTAGAGTTTAAGTTTGAAGATATGGAGTTCCTCCTCATATATACCCTGAATAAAATCATTAGATTTTGGAGGAAGGTAATGTATAGTCTAATATACATCCGTCTCATTGAGATCATTAATCAAATTGGAGTGGTGGCCAATCTACTAGCACTCCCACATAACCTATCTCAAGTACATGATTTGTTCCATGTCTCCCACTTGATGAAGTACACTATAGACCCCACACATGATATAAATCTAGGGTTGGTACCATTGGAGAGTTATATCTAAAATGAAAAGCAGTCGATGATGTTTTATTATCATAGAGACAATGTTCTATGAAATACGACAATACACCTGGTCAAGGTGGTGTGGACATATGAAAGGTTTGATGAAAAAATGTGGGAGTTAGAAGAGGTGATGAAACAAAATTAGCCTCATCTATTTTAGTGTGTGAAATGAGTTTATAAAGGGAAATATTTATAAAAGGGGATGATTTTAATTACCCAAACATTTATAAATAAATTTACCTTTGTGATTGAATTAAATACCCTATCATCTATTATGGTTATAGGAAACACATGGAATTATTTGGTTTTATTATATCCTATAAAATATTAATGACTATAAATAATCAAAACCATTGATAAAATAATTTTTGAAAAGTGATTATATGATTCGTATAAATAAAGGGTTTTGAAAAATCCAATTGACCAAACAAAGTATGTGATGATCTCAAGTAGTAGGATCATACCCTCTGAATCTTATTTTTCAAAACATATGAGGAAGATACAATCACTGCACTTTGTACTTGACTAATACCAATTTGATATCTAAAAACTAAATCATGAGTTAAATCGTTTACGGGATAAGTTCAATCTCATTGAGATCATGGCACAAACCATGTATGTTGATCCACCCCAAGAAAATATCACCATTGTGTACCATACCCTCAAGGAATTTTCTAGGATAAGAAAGAGATATGTATCAAGACCTAATAATATGACCATTAATATTTTATTTTCAATATGATAATAATTATATTTACTTCTTATTATTTTTTCACAAAAAATGATTTTGATTTTGGTGCAGTAAACCACAAATTGTATTTTTGGGAAACATGAAATTTTAAATAAGACATTCATTTTGATGAATTGATAAATTTCCAAAATAGATTATGGTTTAATAAAATAAAATAATATTATATTTATAAATTAAATGTTTTGATATAATTTAATGGAGTCAAAAATAATTCATGTAAGTGTTAGAAAAATTTTATTGTCAAAAAAACTAAGGTTTTCTCAATAAATGTTGGTTTATATATTAAAAATGAAAATTAAAATATTTAGAAAATTATTTGGATAAAATAAATATTATTTTAGGAATCCTAACTTTGAAATTATACAATGGTGACTTTTCCATAATTTTCTATGACATATAAATTTTCAAGTAAAAATTAAATACTACAGAAATATACGGTGTGTATTATGACATCATAATAACACAAAAGCTATGTAATAAATAATATTAAAGGAATCTATAACCAATTAATGTTTCACATTTAAATTAATTTCGTTTAAATTATTTGATTAATTTTTGAAATCGTTTTGGAATCCCCAAAAACATACATTATATTTTATGGTTTTAAAATTATTTTTTATGAACATGACTCACTTCCACATCCCCAGGGGAAATTTTTTAATAGAGTCATGCCCTGGCCTTAAAAATAATAAAAACCAGTATTCATAGGGAGAAACAATGTGAAAAAATCATGTAATTTTTTTTTTACATTATTTTATTTTAACGCCCCGACCCGGTTGACCAAATAATACCGTAGCTAGACCGGTGGGTCACATGGCCTCAAATGCATCTCCTCGTATGCCATAGGTTATTGACTAGTAGTGAGGGTCTAGGGAGGTTAATGTGTGGATATTATACCCTAATATCATATTATCACAACATTACAATTAGAAAAAATAGTAGAAAACAATGTAAGTGGAAAATAAATGAAAGACAATGACGAAAGAAAAATAATAACGATTTAATAAAAGTGGTCAATGCCAATTTATATAGAGAATGCATGTACATTTGATGACACATAACTGAAAATAGTAAAAAAAATTCATAAAAATTTAGAATAATACAGGACTCAGGTAAAGAAAAGAACTAAAAAGTACAAAGGTGATCCTCATGAGCATCCAAGGCTCCAGCTAAGTCCTTTACTCCTAACTCTAAGGTACAAGCACACAACCACTACCAGGATCAAATGTCCTGTGATCAAGAAGTTCTACTCAGGTACCCTAGTGCAATGGATTCCTGATAAGGGTTTGAGATATAAATCTCATTTGAATTACACCCATGTTGTCAAACCAAATCTTTTCAGTGATATAAGTATTAAATAGTGTGCAGTTATAGAGGAGTGATTACAAAACAAAATAAATAAATAACTACCTGTCTATGTTCCAATGGGACCTCTGATGTCTATACCTACTTTATCCCATGACCAATATGTCTGATCATGTCACATTATATGAATAGTATAATTATATATATATATATTGATATAAATTGGGATGGATTGGGATGTAACCCAAAGGCATCCAATTCTGACAGAATCTCTCACGGTCTATCCCAAAACCCAAATCCATGAACTCTTATGGTCTCTTGGAATACATGTGCTGGAAGGACCAGGATGTAACCCACTTTCACCCATCACCAAGGGATCTGTCACAATAAATCCCCAAGTTCCATCTGTTAGAATGACAGAGATGTAACCCATTGTCATCCATCATTAGGGGAGATCTCAAGGTCAATCCCTTGGCTCCAGATGGGATGCTCACACAGTATCCCCTCCCAAGGTCTCTCATAGTCCCCTAGCTCCATATGTTATATGGATAGAGATATACCCAAAGGAATCTTTCACCGAGGAATCTCTCTTGGTAATTCACCATGCCTTGCTAGGATGATCACACAGCCTTCCCTCTCAAGGGATCTCATAGTCCCTTGGCTCCACATGCTATAAGGACTGAGATGTACCCAAAAGAATACATCACCAAGGGAGATCTCATGATCATTCCCTATTCTTGGTTGGTAATCTCACACATTATTTCCTCCCAAGGGATCTCATGGTCCCTTGGCTCCATATACTATAATGTACGGGACATATCCAAAGGAATTCCTCATATTGGGAGCTCACATGGTCAATCCCCTGGCCTAGTTGGGAAGCTCACATAGTCTTCCCTCCCAAGGTCTCTCATGATCCCATGGCTTCACATGCATATACGGTGTAATCATTTATAATATAAAATTCATGAGTATTTAACCTCCCATGCATCCCAATATCCCATTTCAATTACATTATAAGTCATAAGGCATAAACATATCATTACATTATTAATCATTATCTATATAGGATGCATATTCATTTATCATAATTATAATTATGTAAAAACATCTTATGAATTTCAATTAAAACCTTATTAGATGCATGACCACGTAAAAAATTTAATTCATGAGGCATGAACCATCCATTATTGTCATTATCCATATTTGAAACCACGTAAAACCAATTCATTCAATTTATAAAAGGAAAATATTCTTTATTAACCAACCCACATGAACCATTCCCATTAATTCCATAGACTATGGAAATTACTTATATAAATATCAAAAGATAATAAGAGTTTCATGGAAACATATTGTATGCCTACATGGGAAATTTACAATTTAAGGTGGTCCAACACTAATGAGGTGTCATGGGTTACATTTAATACTCATGTGAAAAGGGGGAAACATACTAACATTCCACGTAATATTCATTATCAATAAATAATATGGAAAAATCAAACTAGATCAAGAATGATATAACTGATTATCACTACCTTTTGGTTTAGAATATAGTACACCTCCCTTTGAGGGGTTTTATTATAAAATCATGACATTTATCTTTTAAAAATTAATTTATCATATAAAAATTTCAATCATGAAACATACTAAATTCAAATTTAAGATGCATTTAATCTAAATACCATACTTCATTAATGAAAATATAAGGAAGGTATGATAATTAAGTATTCATTATTTAAATTGAAGGGAAAGTAACGGTGTACTACCTCAAATGTAGGCCAAGCCCAACACTCGGCACATTAATCTTTAAACAGAGACCACTCAATACCTATGCCTCCCAAAACTAAGAAAATGCACCTTCTCATATACAAAAGGACACCTATCCCCTATACACATATTCACATGGCCCTGAATATGTTCAAGGGGATCATTGAATACATGCTCGTACGTGCATACACTCGTCAACACTTACATGCACATATGATTTTTTTCATATAATACATAAGCATTCCTGGACCCATATACATATATTCACTTCCTTGGGTAAATATATGTATAATAGGGGTACATAAAAATTTATATGGTTACCTATGCATACATGGTAAGTCACCTTTGACAAAGGAAACCCAAGACCACCTCAAAGATGACCCAACACACTAAAAACAATACTAGGAACTCCAAAAACATTACGGAAAGGACCAATGCACACAATAAAAATTACCATCACGTCAAAAAATTATGAAACCCCAATTGTTAAGGGAGAAACAATGAATATCGGATGATGACCTTACCTTAATCCGTTATTAGCGAACAAAATCGAACCAATATTTTTTTGTCTTAGATGGTGGATGATGGAACACATACAAGGTCAGCCCAAGTGATGCACCACATTCCCTAGAAACAAGAGGAACATCAAAACTCAGCTTCTTGGATAACCTAGGATTCGTCTGAACCTCACTAGGTGATGAAAGTGAGGAAACCCACTAAAGTGAGTGAGGAGATAATAGAAGAAGGCCTTATCTTGAAATTCCAAACAATAAACCCCAATAAATACGGATTTATTTTTCCGATCAAGTGTAGCCAGAGGGGGGTTGTCATGTGGCTAAAAGGGTATCTGAAGGGGGAGGTGTGTCATGATCCAGGGTAAGAGTAGGGGTAGAGTTTAGGTTTTTGATTTATTTTAATTTTAAATAAATTAATTTAATTTCAAGAAAAAGGGATATTTTGCACAATTTGGTCTAAATATTATATAAAATCATGATTGAACCATGCAACCTCCACTAGGCACAATGAATAGTCTGCATGGGATGGCCACACAGTTTAGAAATGTGGCACCAACCATACCATGAATTGTGTTTCGGCGCTTCCCCAATTCTACTAATCATGGAGGCTCGATGCATGGTTTAGTAATCCTTGTGCAGCCCATACGACATCCTATACCCACCTACATAAGGCCACAAAATTTCTTGTTGTGGGATGCATGGTTTCATACAAACTGTGTTCCCATTGCAAACCCTTTAAAACATGAATTTTCCAGGATCGGCGCTCCCAAAACTCCTCGTGACACATGAGAAACTTCTCAATATAGCGACCCAACCTTTTCTTAAATTACTATTACATCATTTTTAAGATAAATAACATAATAGTATTAATCAAAGAGGATCCAGTGGATTAGTGTCTTGGGGAAACTAGGTCAATACATAAAAATCACAACATCAAGCATTAACCTTTTTTCATTTCTTATTTTCTATATTCTTATTGGAACTTGACCTCTCCTTAGTATATGTAGCCACCTCGGGATATACATCAAAAGGGGTGATATTGAAGCCCTGTATGGTGACATATAAGAACAATATATCATGGGGTGATCATATTCATAACATAGGCAAAGAATCATGAAAACGAGAGGAATCATTAATAAGGGACTTGAATTGTGGCAATGCATAAAAATGAAACATCATGTCTTGGTGGTTAAATAACACACGTGCTTATGAAAAAAGATAGAATCTTTTTCAAACATCATTTCACATTTACTCATGAGATTCATCACTTTACCCAATGCATTGGAGCACTGTATACTTCTGGGTGCACCCATCACATTTACACATCCAAATTGTGTTATATAATTCTGCGCACACCCATCACATCATAACATTATCATTTATCATGCATGACACAATGAACATATAACATAAATGAACATAACTAAACCATGAAATGGAATGGATTTCATCTCAAAAGAACACTTTCATAAACAATGGGTTCCCAAAAGAATGTTGGAATAACATAAATGTTACAAGAACCGTCAATCTTGAATGAGAAGTAAAAGGTGTGTTCTTGAAAGAAGAGTTCTTTGGGAAAACATTTGGTTAGTCATAAAAACCAGTGAAAAACATGTATATCCTAGAAAAAGAAAATTAAATAATTAAAAAAATATTTTTAAGGAGTAACCGTATCAAAAAGGTTTGAAAGAGGGAGAACCCGAAGGATGAAAGTTGGGTTCAATAATTTCCCCTTACCTTGTATCTAAACGCTTCCTTCACGTTAATGTCCAATATAATGACATTATATTCATTAATTAGAAATTAAAGAACCTTTTATAAATTAATAGAGTTAATTTAGGTTTCATTTTGTTTTTTTATGGTCCTATTGATGAATTATAGGGTTTAAAAACAATGTTTGGGAATGTTCGTTTTTTATGGTTTTCTTAAGCGTTTCACAAGTATTCATGAATTGAAGTTTGTGTAGAACATGGATAAACATAAAAAAACATATATTCCATGTTATTAATGATATTATATAAGATAAAATGATCTTATAATGAATTACATTGTATACCATGTGAATGAATCATTAGATAGGAATTTAATGATGACCATTTGGGTTAATTTGGGCTGTTTTTTGACCATAATGAACTTGTTTTGTCTACTCATCAAGTAATATGTACATAAGTTAGTTCCAGAACATAAAATAGGACCTAATACATATATAATAATCTTTTTCAACCATAAAAATGGTTTGATTATCATATCTATAGGTAGAAATGGAAAAAGATAACATGTTTTTCTTGAAGGTGATAGATTAACACCTTACGAAAAACGTTTTCTTTTATAGTTTAAAAGGAAGAGGAGAATGGGGTTGGATGGTATAATATCCCATTAGTATCATAATATTACAGTATATGTATGATAATATTGTTACCATACCATTTGGACAAATATAGATTGGGAGAGAATAGGAAACGAACTTGAAATTGAAAGGGAATTAAAGGAAGGTGAAAAGAAATTACCTCTTGTATCCTCCTCTTGAGATCCTCATTAAGGGACCTAGGCTTGGTCTTTTGATGAGACCAGAAACTCTTGGACGTGGGAGAGGGGCAAGGGAAGATTATTTGGCTGATTTTAGATAGGTTTTTAAGTTTGAGAGGTGTGGCTTGTGAAGGGGAGGGAGAGGGGTTATTTATACATGAGGAGGGTGGTGGTTTTTTGAATAAAATATTAAATAAAATAATATATCAAATGTTAGACGTGTAATATTAGTTTTTTGACATCCTAAATCATATATTAATATAATATAATTCATTTTGGACTTTAAATCATCTTTATAATTAAATTTCATTAATTTATTAAAATGAAATAGAAAGAATGAAAAAAGACACTTTAAGATATCACCTTTTGACTTTAGGCTTTGAAAAGTTTTTTTAGGTTTGGAAATTGAGTTTATTGTATTTTAAGGAAATATTTATGAAATTAAATATAATTTGGTTGAAAAAAAATTCTATAAAGTTTATTTCATAATTAAATCATTAAGGATGCAATTTAGGATACACTGGTTATGTGAAAAACTGTATTTTTAATATTCACCTGAAAATTGAAGTATTTTGGAAAAATCCCAAAAATGCACCCTAACTATTTATCGATGTTTAGAATCTAAAAATGAATTCAATTTTTTAAAAATAATTTTCTAAATATGATTAATTTAATAATTTATTAAAATGATAATTTACTTGAAAAATAAAGTTTTTAAAATTAAAACTGATTTTATAATGCTTTCAAAAATTATGTAGGGTCTTATAAAATTATCTACAAACTATAGGAAATAGATTTGATAATTTATGAACACATTTTAAGAAAATGAATTTTATTTTAAACTATAATTAATTATTTATGACTTACAAAAATTCCAAAATGTTTACTATGGTCATTTGTCACTTTCTTAGATGACTAAATTTTATTTAATTGTTCATGGGTAATGTTACTCTTATTTAGATGAATTACTATTCATAATGGTCATACCACTATTCATAAGGATAGGTTACTATTCATAGGGGTAGGTTACTATTCCTCAAAAAATTAAGTTTCCTTTATTAGAGCCCAAAAATCATCTTGAACACAACCGTGTATGTCGGGTTTTTGACATTCCAGACATAGAAGTAAAAAAGTTATGTTTAAAGGTCACTTATCACTTATTAGTTAATATGTTTTGTTTTAATGTGATTTTATGACATATTTTTAAGAATGTAATTTCCATTGAAATACATTGGGTCGTTACATTTTTCCTCCCTTATGAAATTTCTCCCTAGACATTTCATTTTACACAAACAGGTGATGGCACTTCTCTTTTATCGCCTCCTATGGTTCCCAAGTAGCTTCATCAAACTTATAGTTCCTTCAAAACACTTTGACAAGGTGGGTTGTCTTTTTGTGTAGATCCTTATCTCCCTCATCCAGAATCTCTTCTGGCTACTCCTCAAAAGAGAGATCATCTTCCAACTATACCTCCTATAAGTTTAGTACATGTGATGTATCATCTATGTACGTCCTCATGAGTGATACTTGAAAAACATCATGATCTTGAGCTATATTTGGCGGAAGTGCAAGCTGATGGGCCACAGATCCTATACGGTCAAGGATTCAAAGGGTCCAATGTACCTTGGTCTTAACTTTCCTTTCATCCCAAATAGCATGACTCTCTTCCATGGTAATATTTGAAGAAAGACATTATATCCAACATAGAACTCGAAATCCCTTCGATGGTTGTCCACATATCTCTTTTTCTGACTTTGAGCAGCATTGATGTGTTTCTGGTTGACTTGAACCTTCTTTGTCATCTCTTGCAAAAGATTGGGTCCATATAGCTTTCTTTCTCCAACTTTTTCCCAACAGGTTGGATTTCTACATTGCTTTCCATATAGAGCTTCATATGGAGCCATCTAAATACTCGAGTTGAATCTATTGTTGTATGATAACTCAACCAATGGGAGATTCTGATCCCATCCACCTTTTAATTCTAGTGAGCAGGCTCTTTGCATATTTTCATGTTTCTGGATAGTCCTTTTAGATTCGCCATCAGTTTGGGGGTCATAGGTCGTGCTGAAATTTAATTTAGTACTCAAAGCATGTCGAAGGATCCTCCAGAATTTATATGTGAACCTTGGATCATGGTCAGAGACTATTGATAGTGGAACACAATGTAGTCTTACCACTTATTTCACATCATTCCTTACATGTTTTTTAAGCGAGAGATCTTCCCGAATAGCAATACAATGGATAGTCTTGGTGTGTCGATCATCCACAACCCATATCGCATTATTTCCCTTCGACGTCTTCGGGAGACCCATGAAAAAGTCCATAGTAACATTTTCCCATTTCCACATGGGTATAGGAAATGGATGAATCATCCCTTTGGACTTTTGTTACTATTCATTAACTTACTGACATACCAAGCACCTTGATATATATTCTGCAATATCCTTCTTCATGTTATCCCACCAAAAGTGTTCTCGGAGATCACGGTACATCTTGGTGCTACCAGGATGGATAGAGAATGTTGAGCTATGTGCATTGTCAAATTCCTCATTCCTTATCCAGGGTGATTAAAGAAAACAAACCCATGTTCCAAACCAAATCACACCATCATCGTGGATATGGAACTCATGCAGTTTCCCTTCCTTTACTGCATTCACCCTCTTTTGTATCTCCACATCATCCCATTGTGATTCCTTAATCTTTTCTTGGATGGATGGTTGTGCAATCATTTTGGAAAGGTAGGATCTATACCCCACCCTTATGATTTCTAAATTCATCCTTTGCATATCAAAGAAGATGTGGTCTTTCTAAATCCGTATCATGGATACAGTATCATTTTATTTTTTTCTTAGAGAATCAGATACCTTGCTCTCCTTTCCAGGATGATAGTGAATATAGAAATCTTAATCCTTGATTATCTCTAACCATCTCCTTTGACGTAGGTTGAGCTCTTTTGTGGGAATATATACATTAGGCTCTTTTGGTCGGTGTATATGTCACAATTCTCACCATAATGGTAGTGCCACCACATTTTCAAGGAAAAAATCACCTCTGCCAGCCCTAGATCATGTGTTCGATAGTTCTTCCCATGGATCATCAACTGTCGTGAGGCTTAGGCTATCACATTATCATTTTGCATGATTATGCAACCCAATCCATTCTTTGAATCATCACTATATATCAAAAAAAAATTCTCCACTTTTCTGTAGTGTGAGTACAGGTGCAATGATCAGCCTTATCTTTAGCTCCTTGAAGCTTCCATCGCATTATTTCTTCCATAAATACTTTACCCCTTTCCTTGTTAACTTAGTTAGCAGGCTTGAAAATCAAGATAAATTTCTCAGAAAACATATGTAGTACCCCGCTAATCCAAGAAAACTACGTATTTCGGTGACACTAGAGGGTATGGACCATTCCTCAAAAGTCTTTGTTCTTAAGGATCCATAGAAATTCCCTCACATGTGATAACATATCCCAAGAATGTGTCTTTCTTCATCCAAAAGTCGCACTTGCTGAAATGGCGTACAACGTCTCATTTCTCAATGTCACCAACACAAGTCTTAGATGTTATTCATGTTCCTCCTTGCTCTTGGATTATATGAGAATATCATCAATAAACACAACAAAAATTTGATGAGGTAATGTTTAAAGACTCTATTAATCAAATCCATGAAGATTACAGGGGCATTCGAAAGTCTGAATGGAATCACGAGAAACTCATAGTTCCCATACCTTGTACGGAAGGAAGACTTATGAATATCCTAGTTATTCACCTTTAGCTGATGAAATCCAGATGGAAGACCCTCTTTTGGGATGTATTTAGCTCCTCTTAACTGATCGAACAAGTCTTCAATCTTGGGAATATGTTACTTGTTCTTTATGGTGATCTTGTTGAGTTCCCGATAGTTGATACACAACCACATTGTTCTATCCTTCTTCTTCAAAGAGAACTATCGCACCCCAAGGTGATGCACTAGGTCGTATGAACCCTTTGTCCAGATGCTCTTGCATCTGCTTCTTTAACTCCTCCAGTTCGATAGGAGCCATCCTATAGGGACACTTTGAGATAGGAGTAGCTCTGGGTATGTGTTCTATTATGAACTCTACCTCAAGATCCGGGGGAATTCTGGGTAACTCTTCAGGAAATACATCACTGTATTCCCTCACGATGGGAATTTACACAAGGTTGGAACCTTCCTTTCACTCAACCATTTGGGTGAGGTATTATTCTTCATAGGGAATCAACACCCACATAGATGAAGGATTTTTAAAAGGAGATTCATGATCTTGCATTTTTTGAGGAGCATGGGATGGTTTAGAATATGAAAAGATATTTCTTTTTCCTGATAGTTGATATACTCTCTATATAACTAGATCGAAATCCATTCCCATTGTAGAGTTCAATTACACCAAGGGATGTATTACGAGATTCACTGGATTAATCTTCTCACGTACACCAATAGGAGAAGAGTCAAACACTTGTGTTGTAATGATTTCACCACTTGGTGTTTTTATAGATATCTCTACTTCAAGGTTTCGGGGCTTCAATTCTATAGTTCTAGAAAACTTTCAAGATATAAAGGAATGCATAGAACCATAATACAATAGGTATTTTTCCATTATTGAGTGAATAGGAATTGTACATTGTATGACTATGTTATATTTATCCACTTCTGCAGTAGTGATAGAATAAGCCTTCCCATGTTCCTATGGATTTGGTGGCTACTGAGAATTATTACCCTTGAGAACTCGAGGTTTAGTGCACTGGCTTGCATAGTACCCCATCTCCGTACCATTGTAGCATTGAACCATGAGTGGTTCTCTCCATTATTCTTCCATATTAGCCATATTTTTTAAGTACTTCCGACACTCTTGAGCAAGGTTTACTTCTTTCCAACACTTGAAGCATTTCCCTATCCCTTTGAGGCACTTTCCATGGTGCAACTTCCCACATTTTTGGAATGTGGGTCATTGAGTTTTCCTCCCACCTTTGTCATTAGATCCACTGGCGTGAACCTCTATATTTCGTTTCTTATCACCATAGCCATGGGACTATTCTCCAAACTCCATCAACACTTTGAGAGAACACCGAAATACTTCTTCATAGCTACCAAATTCTCGAATTTCTAGAGCCTTTCGAAGGTGTGGTTTTAATCCACTAAAAAACTACCAATTTTTCTATCATTGTTGATAACAAAACCCGAAGTGTACCTTGCAAGCCTTGTGAAATTTTCTTCATAGGTTGTGACAGATTCTCCTTCTTTCTGCTTGAGCTCTATGAATTCTCTCTCCATCATCGTACAAAGAGTTCTTGGTAAATACTTGTTAAGAAACATTATCTTAAAGTCTTCACAATACATCTCTTCAATTTCCTCCCTTGGCATGGTGTTCTTAATCAAAGACCACCATTGACTAGCCTCTCCATATAGATGATAAATGGATATTATCACCTTCTCCATCTCAGAACAAAGAAGAATAGAAATGATCTTCTCCATGGATTTGACCCACTATTCCGCAATTAGTGGATCAGAATATCCACTAAATGTCAGTGGTCGTTGCCTCATAAAACATTCGATAGCCAGTTTCTCCCAATTTGCTGAAGGAAGATGTTCCCCATTATAATGGTTATTGTTCATAACCTGAAATAATTGGGTAAGAATCACCATGATGTTTTGAACTCCACCTCCCAAATCATTGGGGATGTCATTCGGGCAATCATTTCATTGGCCCTCAAACGAGTTGTTGGCCCGGTTTCTCCGGGTTCCCACATTTTTCTAAAATATAAAAGGATAGAACAAAAAATAAGTCAACAAGTCATGAATAACTTATTCATTTAAAAAATTTCTACTAAAATCATAACATATGGGATCCCTATGTTAAGCTTCCTATGTGTGTATTTGTACTTAGTTTCATACTATAGGTTTTCTCTAGGGTTCACTAATCCTAATTCCCAAATTAACTAAACCTATCCTCTGATATGAACTATAGTAACCTAGAATTCTCTTAAATTACTATTAAATAATTTTAAAGATAACCAACATAATAGTATTAAACATAGAGGATCCAATGGTTTAGTTTCTTGGGATAACTAGGACCATCCATAACAATTTCAACATTAAGCATAAACTTTTTTTCATTTCTTCTTCTCTAGCTTCTTATTGACACTTGGCCTCTCCTTAGTACATATAGCCACCTTTGGATATACATCAAAAGTGGTGATCTATAAGCTCAGTAAGGTTACATATAAGAACAATATATCATGGGGTGATAATATTCATAACATAGGCAAATAATCATGAACATGAGAGGAATCATTAATAAGATACTTGAAATGTGGCAATGCATAAAAATGAAACATCATGTCTTGGTGGTTAACAAACACACATGCTTCTAAAAAAAGCTAGAATCTTGTTCACACATCATTTCACATTTACTCATGAGCTTTATAACTTTACCCAATGCATTGGAGCGCTGTATAATTCTGGGCGCACCCATCACATTTAAACATTCATATTGTTCTATATAATTCCGGGCACACTCATCACATCATAACATTATCATTTATCATGCATGCCAAAATGAAAATATAACATAAATTAACATAACTATCCCATGAAATGGAATGGTTTTCATCTCAAAATAACACCTTCATAAACAATGGGTTCCCAAAAGAATGTGGGAATAACATACATGTTACAAGAACCGTCAATCTTGAATGAGAAGTAAAAGGTTTGTTCTTGAAAGAATATTTCATTTGGAAAACATTTGGTTAGTCATAAATACCAGTGACAAACATGTATATCCCCTAAAAGGAAATAAAATGATTAACAAAATATTTTTAAGGAGTAACCATATCAAAAAATAGTGAAAGAGGGAGAACCCGAAGGATGAATGTTGGGTTCGAGAATTTCCCCTTACCTTGTATCTGAATGCTTCCTTCACATTAATGTCATGTATAATGACATTATATTAATTAATTATAAATTAAATAACCTTTTCTACATTAATAGTGTTAATTTTGGTTTCTTTATGTTATTTCATGGTCCTTTTGATGAGTTATAGGGTTTTAAAACACTGTTCGTGAATGTTCATTTTTATGGTTTTCTTGAGCGTTTCACATGTATTCATGAATTGAAGTTTGAGTAGAACATGGATAAAAATCCAGAACATATATTCCATGTTATTAATGATATTACAGAATTTAAAATTATCTTATAATTAATTACATTTTATACCATGTCGATGAATCATTAGATAGGAATCTAATGATCATCATTTGGGTTAATTTGGGTGGTTTTTCAACCAGAACAATCTTGTTTTGTTTACTCAAATAGTTCTATGTACATAAGTTAGTTATAGAACATAAAATAGGACATAATACGTATATAATATTCTGGTTCAACCATAAAAATGGTTTCATGATCAGATCTGTAGGTAGAAATGGAAAAAAGAAAACATGTCGTTCTTGAAGGTGATAGATTAACCGCTGACGAACAACATTTTCTGTTATAAAATAAAAGTAAGAGGAGAAGGTTTTGGATGGTATAATATCCCATTAGTATCATGAAATTAAATTATATTTATGATGACGGATTTACCATACCATTTAGACAATGATAGGTTGGGAGAGAATAAGAAAAGAACTTGAAATTGAAAGGGAATGAAATGAAGGAGGGAGAGAAATTATCTCTTGAATCCTCCTCTTGAGAACCTCCTTAAGGTACCTAGGATTGGAATTTTGATGAGAACAGAATCTCTTGGACGTGGGGAAGGGGCTAGGGAAGATTCTTGGGAATATTTTAGACAATGATTGAAGCAATGGAGGTGTGGTTTCGAAAGGGGAGGAGGAGGGGTTATTTATACACGAGGAGAGAGGTGTTTTTAGAATAAAATATTAAATAAAATAATATATCAAAAGATAGACTTGTAATAGTAGTTTTTTGAAATCCTAAATCATATATTAATATAATATAATTCTTTTTTATTTTAAATCATCTTTCTAATTCGAATACAAAAATTTATTAAAAGGAATGTGACAGAAAGTGAAAAAGACACCTTAAGAAATCACCTTTTGACTTTAGGCTTTGGAAAGTTCTATTTAGGTTTGAAAATTGATTTTATTGTATTTTAAGGAACCATTTATGAAATTAAATATAATTTGGACGAAACTAAAGTTATAGAATGTTTATGTCATCATTACATCATTAATGATGCAATTTAGGACACACCGGTTTTGTGAAAAAACTGTATTTTTAATATTCACCCGAAAATTGAAGTATATCCGAAAATTCACAAAAATTCACCCTAACCATTTTTTTGAGGTGTAGAATCCAAAAATGAAGTTAATTTTTCCAAAATAATTTTCTAAATGAGATTTGTATAATATTTAAATAAAATCATAATTTACTTGAAAAATGCAGTTTTTTAAATTAAAACTGATTTTCTAATGCTTTTAAAAATTACGTAGGGTATTATAAAATTATCTAAAAACTATAAGACATAGATTTTAAAATTTATTAACAAATTTTAATAAAATAAATTTTCGTTTAAATTATAATTAATTATTTATGGCTTACAAAAATACCTACACGTTTACTGTGGTCAAATTGTCACTTTCTAAGATGCCTCAATTTTATTTAATTATACATGCGTAAGGTTACTCTTATTTGGAAGATTTAATATTCATAAGGGTCGTAATATTATTCATAAGGGTAGGTTACAATTCATAGGGGTATGTTACTATCCAACAAAAATTATGTTTTTCTTATTTGACCCCAAAAATCATCGTGAACACAACCGTGTATGTAAGATTTTCAAAATTCCCACAACAGAAGTAAGAAAATTATTTTTAATGTTTACATAGAAAATAGTAGTTCATTATGTTGTGTTTTCATGTGATTTAATGGAATATTTTTATGAATGGAATTTCCATTCAAGAACATCGTAAACAACACTCGACCTACAAGTGTTGTGAATCATCATTGAAACAGTCATGTTTCATTTAAAAATTCCCACAGAACCTCAGATATTTTTTTTAAACACATGGTATTTAAACCTCTAAGAACCAAGACAACACCTATATTCCCTATGTGACACTGAGACAATACTTACTCGATCTTGTTTAGAAAGATACATGACCACATCATTGGGTAATTAAATATTCTTCCAAAGGTACTTATGACCTTAGGAATTAATATCAAAGATGACGAATTATGATCCAAGAAACTGCCCTCCATCGAAATTACTTATAAAGAATTCCTATAAAAATATTAACGATGCTTCTTAGGTTATTCTTTTAACAGGGTGGACCCAATTACATATGAGGTCATATCAGAGACCTTGTCTAAAAGGAATAGTCGAATCTAAGATCAATTAAATAAAATTGGTTATATAAGCTTTACTAGAAGACATTTCTGACCATTCATGAACTCCCATCTTAAACTACCAATCTGTTCAAAATGGCTTCTTTCGAACGTACACTTTTGAAAGAGTGATAATGATTCAAGCCACTCTTACTGACAAAACTAGAAAAAAAAATCCATTGCCACGGTTCAAAACTGTGGAAATAGGCCCCAAAACCACGACCCAAGGCTACGACCATGGTTTTTCCCAATCGTGGGCGCTATTGTCATGGCAGTAGGGCTTGACCTATTGCTATAGTTTTAACCTTGGCTATATGTGGCCTATTTCCACAGTTTTAAAAATCGTGGTAATTGGTGTCTCTGTTGTCAACTGTGGCACTTGACCTATGGAAATCGTTTTAACTGTGGCAATAGCCCAAGAAAACTGTGGCAATAGTCTAAAAATAATGTGTACCTAGTCGGATTTGATCCCAGCACCTTCCCTTCATGTTCTAGTTCCCTAACCACTATACCACCAAGGATTTTGTGTATATACCTATATAATATGTTATATATATTATAAAAAACTGTGGAAATATCCTAAAAACTGTGGCAATAGTTCTTCCTGCCTTTTTTTCCTGGAAATTTTATCTCCCCTGCAAGGGTGGGGGACATATAGCCATAGTTTTCAAAACTGTGGATATAGAGCTTAGAAAAAAAGACCTATTTCAACGGTTTTGAAAATTGTGTCTATAAGAAACATAACCATGTCTATAGGTGTTGTATATAGCCATAGTTTTCAAAACTATGGCTATAGCCCATGAAAAAAAGACCTATAGCCACGGTTTTAAAACAGTTGATATAGGCCACCTAATTATGGCCATAGCCACCTATAGCCGTGGTTTTAAAACTGTGGTTATAGATCTGTGGTTGTATCATGTTTTTCTAGTAATGTGAGTTACAATTCGTAAAATGCTTCACATATATGGTTGTTGTATTTCAGTAGAACCACAAGGCCTTCCTTCAAGTAACCATGTTTTTAGAACATACACATTCATCAAATCTCACACATGACTTCTGGTGGTATAACTTGGCCAATACATCACCTACACGTTTAAATTGTCATACACAACATGATTAAATGTTGTTATCTAGTTCCAGTCAATTGCAATCCCCTCCCCATTAAACATCACCTATGAGACAGACTAATTTTCTGAGATAACCTCAGATTTATCCACCTGAGTTCAATGGAATATTATAAGGTAGTACATATTACATATATTCAGTTGAGGTGTTGGATCAAGGCCAAAACAACCACATAAGATCATCAAATGATCCCAGAGTAACATTATCATAGCGGTCGAGTTAGAATAAATGGGTGGTGTCAAAAATCCCTTCCAATGAATTCATACACGGTAACCCAAGTATCACTCATATCTATCCAGACCTCTAAGAAACCCACGCATCAGCGTGGAACAGAGATAAACCCACAAGAACAAACCCAACGGATTTTAAATCTTCAGTGTTTAACAAGACTAACACTCTCTTAGTGCATCTAGGATGAATTCAAGATAGGGGATATGATCCTTGCCTGGAAGAATACACTAAGAGGGCTTTTTATGGTTTCCCTTCAACCACACTCAACTACTGGAAAGGAGAAGAGTCGGACCACAACTGGTTGACTTCAAATAGGAGTCTTATCTCCACCTAATGATGCATCTCCATTAATATAACAGATTTCATTACCACCTAATTCATTTTTTGATCTTAAACATACCGCTGAAATAAATTAAAGATTGTCAGTGATTAATTAGGGATTTCATACACATCCAACCACAAGAACATCATGCTACCAAGAATTAACGGGCACAATTTAAGACTTGAAATCCTCAATGGTATTCAAACAACCATGAAAATTTCCAAATGATCCTCTTTAGTTGGGTTCCTTCTACATGGAAGTGTAGATAACCCTGAGAACTGACACGATGCTCACCAACTTAAGAGTTTCCTAGTCATAAAAAGAAATGAAAAACTATCCACTCACAAGTGTGCTAGTTCCAAAACACCGTAAACGAGCATGGGAAGCTCCTCCGATCCATGATCACTATGTAGAGAAAACATTAAATACAAACAAATGAGACTGACATGTCAAAACACCCTAGTTTTTAGAAACTCTATCCCGATCATTGTGATGAAGTTTATTATTTAACGATTAGGCCAATCTACTATGGAGATTACCTAATACCATACACATATGCACAAGGCTCAATGATTTCCCTAACCTAATCCAGTTTTTTGCATCATTAAAAAATCATCAGGAACTGCATATGTGAATGCTTTCTACCCATAGGTTTGAGAAGAAAATGGAACATCCTGAAAAATATCCATAGTTTCACTACCCTGTGATTTATAGAATATTAAGGTCATTAAAAGAGATTTAATGAAAAAATCATATTTTTCAACATTACCATTATCCTGGATTAATTCATACTGATTCTTCCATCACTGATGAGAATAAATGGTCATTTGACCTACAAAGTAGCAGACAATTCTCATTTAATGTGTAAGAAGTTGTAACATAGAATTACTTGATAATCATTCCCATAATAAGGTCAAGGAAAAACATGACCACTAATACAATCAAGGGTTTAATTTAGAAGTCAAGAGTCAAACTATGGACAATGTAATCCAAATGGAGCCAAATGTCAGATAGCTCATAGGATTTTGTAAGGGATTTGAACTCAAGGGCTCTAACTAAAACGGGCTAGCCCCTTATGAAGACACAAGAACTGACCCTATCACTAGGAAACATTGAAAAAAATTCCCTTTCTCAAGATCTTATCATTAAAACCATTGTTATAGAAAATTACATCTACAAAAAAACTCTCATGTTTCTGTTCCTAAGAAATTAAAATAGAAACTCAAAACACCCTTATATGAGGGTTTTAAACAAAAAACACCACCTAGGGTTCTTTTTCCAATCCCTTTTCATTTATTCCCATTTAAATAATTTACCATATAAAATAATTAACTGAAACATAAAGGAAAAATAGTAAAATCATAAAACAATTACTTTCTAAAAAACATTACATTTGAAAACCATGATCTTTTATTACACAATTAAACATAATTTCTTACATAAACATCACTTGATACAACATAGAAGATCCAGAGGTCTAGTGTCTTTGTGGATTATGATAATTACATAATAACTTAAAACATGAAATACAGAATCTTTATTGAAAATATCCTTTAAATGACCATTACATTCTCTCGTACTTAGCATTGCTTGGGATAACCTGAGGACATGCATAAGAAAATGGTGAGATATAAAGCCGAGTAAGGGAATAATCATGGAATAAAATGAGGAATAAAAAACATGCTAGAAAATAGGAATATCAATAGAGAAAAAGATAATCATAAACAAAAAGGCATGATAAATCGTGATAACCATAACTTGGAAAGGTGGCAATAACACTTAACATAGAATTAGCATGTGCCAAGGATCATTGCACATGGAGCATGAGTCAACCCTCATTGCACAGGAAGCACGAGTAAACCCTCGTGGGACTTGAATGAGAATTATTAAACACCCATTTCACATGATGTATCATGATACTATACTTTATCCAATGAATTGGAGCGCTATAAGGGTGCACCCTTCTTAAACATTTCGTTTCATGCATAAGTGTGCCACATGGATCATAAAACATTGTTTCATTCAACATAATAATTTATTAAATTATCAAAGAATGTGGAATATATAAATAAAGCTCATAAAACAATATGTAAATGTGTATAAAGTTGAATACCCTTTATAGAGAAATGGACATAGCATTCACTACACAATGACTTTGGCTTGGAAAAGCGCAGTACAATTTCGGCAGCATAATGGCATCAGATAAGAACTCATAGAACAGGTTGATGAGAGAGAAAGAGGTGTATAATCATATTTACATGAAATTTAAATTAAGGGGGTAATATAGATACATGTCCCAACAAATTTAATGGAATTTAGATTCATGGAACAAAAGAATTTCTTTAATGTAAATGAGAGAGAAATTCCATTCGAAATTTCATCATAGTAACGAGTGTATATGGGAGGAATTTAGTAAGAGAAAAATGGGTATACAATCATTAAAATACAAAGATGGTAGTATGGGGGAGGTCCAAAAAAATACCCCACCATTTATAATTTAAATTAAAAGGGCATAAAAATTTAAAAAATATTGGAAAAAATGAGAAAGGAAGAAAACCCCTTACTTGGAAGGGTGCTTCCAACAGCTTGAGAGATGCTTGAGAGAGGTTTAATGGGAGATTGAGGCACCTTGGGAGGATTCTAGAGAATTGAGGGTAGAATATGGACGAACTCCAATGGCTTTTAGTGAAGAGGAAGTTGGATCTGGGGTGTGATTATATAGGAAAGTTGAGGAAATTCTTTATTATTTCGGTTTGGGACAACTTACATTTAACTAATCCAAACCACAAACCATACCATGATTTTTTCACATAGTTTTTGGCTAATGTAAGTGGAAAAAATTATTTTATAAGGACAGAGTCCTAACTTCTTAAAATAATGGGGTTGCTTATTTGGAGGTGAGTCACACTCCCAAGGAAAACAATTTAAAAAGGAAAAATGTTTAATAAGTCTTGAAGGG
Source organism: Viscum album (assembly GCA_963277665.1). Taxonomy (NCBI): domain Eukaryota; kingdom Viridiplantae; phylum Streptophyta; class Magnoliopsida; order Santalales; family Viscaceae; genus Viscum; species Viscum album. The sequence goes on from OY728127.1 coordinate 282,544,879, forward strand.
TCCACTAAGGATTTGTAAAATAAATCAAAAAAACCCAAAATTATATTACATTAATGGTAAAACATATATTGGATTAATATAAAGTTTATATTATTTTATTACATGACTATTGTGTCATTATGATATCATAAAACACATTATATATTTAAACGGTATTAAAAATATACCCAAAAATTTGGCTGTCTTGGAAAATTATGAAAAATTCACTGTTGGATAATTTAGACATCCTGATTCCAAAAATAATATTCCTTTTATCTAAATAATTTTCTAAATATGTTAATTTTCTCTTTTAAAATAAAAACGGAAATTTATCTAAAATTCATGGGTTTTGACAAAAACGGATTTCAAACCTTAATTAAAATTACAATTTCATTCATAAAATTATACGATCATTTATATTTAATAAAAATTAATTTAATAAAAATAATAATATTTTTTTAAAATATTATATAATTCACAAATCCATTAATTCATCAAAATAGAATTCTTAGTTGAACATTAACTAAAAATACTATTTATTCTTTAAAAACTATTACAAGTTAACAACAATAAAATGAATGTATATTCATTATTATATACAAAAATAATGTACATAACATTAGTGCTAGGGTATTTTTAAATAACCCCTTAAACCCCACATAAGACCGATGGGTGAGGTGTGTGATGGTGACAGACTCTTGGGGTGGCTCGGATAACATCGCTCGGGTGGTAATGTCTATCAACATTCACTTCTCCCATAGGTGGTTTTGCTCAAGCTTAACATGTTCAAGCTAGGATTGATCTTGGTCTAGATCGACGCCCAATGACACCGCCTCCATTCCGAGCTCTAAAAAATGGGCTCTGTATGGGGCATGTCTACTCGATGAGGTCATCGCTTCCTTTCTATAAGTAAAATGGATTTTTTAAAGCCCTATATTTATATTAATCATGTGGTCACTGTTCAATGACTATATTAGAAATGGTCACAATTCTTAACATAAAACCAAAGAAGTTGACATTTTATATAAACATTTTATATAAAGATACATTTAATTAGATCAAGGGGGATTTCCATTAATGATGGTTTGGGTCATTACAATCTTCCCCCCTTAAGAAATTTCGCCCTCAAAATTTCCTTTTACCACAAAAAAATAGATTTTGGTTACTTTGCTTCATTATTTCCTCTAATTCCCATGTCGCATCTTCAAACTTGTGGTTTCGCCACAACACCTTAACGAGGGGAATTGTCTTATATTGTAAAAAATTTCTCTAGGTTCTAAGATCTTCACTAGTTGATCCTCATAAGAAGGATTATCCTTTAAATGTACCACCTCTGAAGGGAATACATTTTAAGGGTCCGGTATGTACATCCTTAAGAGGGATACATGAAATACATCATGTAAATTGGTCATGGTTGGTGGAAGTGCTAGTCTATAGGCCACAGCCCCAAAATCATCAAGAATATCAAAGGGGATCATGTACCATGGACATAACTTCCCTTTATTTCCAATCATCATGACCTTCTTCCATGGAGATATGCGTAGAAATACCATGTCTCCAAATTTAAACTCAAGGTCTCATATAATGTTATTTTCATAACTCTTCTGTCGACTCTGGGCTACCTTGATATGATGCTGAATGGTTTTCACCTTCTCCACCATTTCTTTGACCATTTTTGGTCCAAGCAGCTTATGCTCACCGACCTCATCCCAACATTCCAGTATTCTACACATTTTCCCAGAAATGGCTTCATATGGTGCCATTTGGATGCTTGAGTGGAAACAATTATTATAAGAGAACTAAACAAGAGAAATATGTTGATCCAATCATCCTTTAAATCCCATTAAGAACACTCATGACATGTCCTCAAGTTTTTGGATTATCCGCTCAGATTGGCCACTAGTTTGAGTATGATAGGCCGTACTGAAGTTTAGTTTAGTATTCAGAGCTTGTTGAAGACTCTTACAAAACATAGAGGCGAATCTTAGATCTTGATCAGATATAATAGATAGTGGTACTCCATGCAGCCTTACCACTTCCCTAATATATATTTGTGCTAGTCTATCCAATAATAAATCCACCCTAATAACAATGAAGTGTGCAACCTTTGTAAGATTATCCACAACAACCCAGATTTCATTGTTTCCTTTGGATGTCTTCAGATGTATGGTGACAAAGTCCATGGTGATGTTATCCTATTTCCTTTCCGGTATGGGTAATGGTTGCATCATCCCCTTATACTTCTTCCTATCTACCTTCAAATGTTGGCACACTAGGCACGTTGATGTATATTTAGCGGTCTCCTTCTTCATATTATCCCACCAATAATGCTCTCGAAGATCTCGATACATCTTTGTGTTTCCTGGGTGGATAGAGAAATTTGAACTATGTGCATCATCCAAAAGTTCCTTCTTCAACTCCATACTTGATGTAACACATAGTCTTTTCCCAAATCTCACAATTCCTTCTCCATTAATATCATTCTCTGAGGATTTCCCTTTTCCAATAGATTCAACTTTATAATGAATTCATACATCATCTTTTTTAGCATCCTTTTTCCTTTCCAAAAGTGACAGTTGAGAAACCATTTGTGAAAGGATTAATGATGATCCCTTATTTGTGATTCCCATGTCCATATTCAAAAAATATAAGAAGATTGGATCCTTTTCAATTCACATCAATGATATAATCGTTGGGTCCTTTCTACTTAGGGAATCTGATGTGTTTTTCACTTTACCAGGGTGGTAATGGATTCAGCAGTCATAGTATTTGATCATATCTAACCATCTTTGTTGTTGCATGCTCAACTCTTTCTGTGTGAATATATACTGGAGGCTTATTTGGTCTATATATATTTCACACTTCTCCCCAAAGAGATAATGCAGCCAAATTTTCAAAGTGAAGATCATTGTAGCCAACTCGAGGTGATGTGTTGGATAGTTCTGTACATGAACATTCAATTTCCTTGATGCATAGGAAATGACTTCTTCATTTTCCATCAACACACATCCCATGCCCTTCTTCAAAACATCACTAAATACCACAAAAAGTTCTCTACTTGTGGGTAAAGTGAGCACAAGTGTAGTGATAAGCCTCCTTTTCAACTCCTTGAAGATTTATTTGCATTCATCACTCCTTGAAAACATTACTCCATTCCGAGTTATCTTGGTAAAAGGGTTGGACAATCATGAGAAATTTCTCACAAGTCATCAATAATATCCAGCTAACCCCAAGAAGCTACGGATATCCTTTAACGATGTTGGCCTCATCCATCCCTCAATTTCATCTGTTTTGGAGGGATCCACAGATATCCCATTACTTGGGATGATCTGGTCCATGAATGAGACCTCCATCAACCAAAACTCACGCTTTCTATACATCGCATAGATATTATCCTTCCGGAAGGTCTCTAGTATAGTTCTTAGATTCTCCTCATGATCCTCCTTGGTTTTGGAGTATATCAAAATATCATCTATAAAGACTACCAATAATTTGTCGAGGTAGACTCTAAAGACTCTATTCATCACGTCCATGAAGGTTTCTAGAGCATTAGTGAGTTAGAAAGGCATTACTATGAATTCATAGTGCCCATATCTTGTACGAAATGCAGTCTTGGGGATATCATCCATTTTCACCCTTACAAGATAATATCCCAACTGCAAATTCACCTTGAAGAAGTATTTTTCTACAAGTAGCTAAATCAAAAAGTCATCAATTCGTGGGAGAGGATACTTTCTACTTATCATGATTTTTTTGAGCTCATGATAATCGATGCAAAGGAACATTGACCCATCCTTATTCATGACGAAGAAGACTGGTGCACCCCATGGTGAAGCACTTGGGAGTATAAACCATTTATCCAGATTCTCCTATAGTTGTTTCTTCAGCTCCTCAAGCTCCAAAACATCCATTCTATATGGAGTCTTGGATATTGGAAATCCCCATTCATAAGATCAATTGAGAATTCAACATCTCTTCTAGGAGGAAGACCAGACAATTCCCTGGGAAACACTTCAGCAAATTCTCTCACAATAGACATATCTTCTAGGATTGTTGCCTTCATAGACTCAATCATCTGAGCCATGTACCCGTGCTCATAGGTCAGTAATATCCATTATTGAGATGATGGATCAAATGAAGATTCAACTTTTTCCTTGCACTTGTATAGAATTGGGGGTTAATTATCCACATAAAGGTGATTTCCCTCTCATGACAATTTATGTTGGCTCTATATAAGGAAAGTAAATCCATGACAAGAATTACATAAAATTCCACCAGAGGGGATATGACAAGGTTCTTTGGGAAGTTTAATCCACATATTATGATAGGGGGGAGTTATATTTATGGAATTAAATGATTTCCCCATTTTTCGTACTCACCGACATCTTCACTTCCATGATTTGTGGTGCTGTTTGGATTGTTCTACTAAAAATTTAAGCTACAAAAGAATCCGTAGAACCTGAATTAAAAATTACATTCACTATTCTTGAATGAATAAATAGTGTAACTATCTGCACTTCATTTTTGGGGTTCACTTTGACAGTAGTGATGTAAAAACATCATACTTGTTACCTTGGAGGTTGTTGGTGGCCTCCGAAAACCCTTGCCTTAATGTACTGATTTGCAAGATGTCGTAGTTCTTTGATGTTGTAGAAATGAACCACATATTGAGTTTCGAACAAAGTGTTCCCCTCCTCTGTCGTAGCCACGAGTCTTTCTTTCCTACAGTTAATAGCGAGGTGCCCTTCTCTTTCACACCTAAAGAATTTTCTCGTACCCTTCAGGCCATTTCCAGGTTGCTTCTTTCTTCCCCTTTTCCAAGTGGGGTGATGGATCTTCTTATCACCGTTGGATTTATACATCAGACCACAAACATTGAAGTTCACCTTATGATTATTATCCTCATGATACCCATGAGATTCTCTAATCTCCATTTCATCCTTAATGTCACATCGGACAATTTCTTCATAGCTGTCAAAATCACGGATCGGCAGCGCTTTCCGCAGGCTAGGTTTTATCCCACCAAATAAGTAGGAAACCTTTCATTCAGGGGGTAACGACAAAGTCGGAAGGGTATTGTGCAGGACTTTTGTCATTTTACTCGTACGCTCCAACAGATTCGTCGCCTTTTTGTTTGAGGGAAAGGAAGTCCCTTTCTATCTTAAGCCGGAGGGTGCGCCGAAAATATTTTTCGACAAAAATATTCCAGAAATCCTTCCATTCCAATTACTCGATATCCTCCCCAGGATTTGTATTTTTTATCAAGTTCTACCATTTATCAACTTCAACCTCCATATGATAATCATCCATGAGAACCTTCTATTGTTCAGAACATTGAAGTATGGAGATGATCTTTTCAATGGAGATGATCCATTGTTCAACGATTGAGGGATCAGATGATCCAGTAAAAGTAGGAGGTCTTTGTCTCATGAAGCTCTCGATAGAGACTTGTTCTCTCTTAAGGGGGTTTAACGTTCTTCTTGAACCATGTTTCTATTCAAATCATCTGTTATCTGAGAGATAATGGTGACAATGTTCGTGACTCCTGCTCCCATTGGATTGGGAATCTCATTAGTACAGTCATCACATTGATCTTCACATCAGTTGTTAGCTCAAGTCCTCTTATTACTGGACATTGGCTGGAATAAATAGAAATTTAGGGGTAACACATAAAGGGTAATCCAAGGATAAAACTGATGACTTATAAATAAATATTATTTCCTTATCATATGAATCTATTGGATTTAGTCTATGTTATCCATGATCTACTTTCTAACATATATTCTTAGGGAATTTTTCCCTTAATAATAGTTCATACTAAGCTTGCGAATTTACCAAAGCATATCCCTCAGGAGTTTCATAACCAAGAGTGCAGCAAGGCCTATTTTCGTGCACCAGTTCTTGTTCAAGTCTAGCTCAAAGAGATTTTTTTGGGTTTTACCCCTAGGATACATCTGTCCCATAGCCGCCTCTAGCTGCTCATATCCCAAGAGGGCTTTATTTTTTGATAAAACACTTACTCAATACTCACCAAAACATAGGGATGTTTTTATTGTAATTTGTCTTGTCTCTAATGCTTTATTAGTGTTTTCTGATCGTAATACCAAAAAAAAACTCAACCAATCCTCTAATACCAACTATGACAACCCTAGTATTTTATTACACAACTAAACATAATTTATTACATAAACATCAATTGATACAACAAAGAAGATAGAGATGTCTAGTGTCTTTGGGGAATAGGATCATTAAATAACAATGTAAAATAAGAAATACAACATCTTAATTGAAAACTTCCTTTACATGACCACTATATTACCTTGTACTTATCATTTCATGGGATAACCCGAGGACATGCATAAGAAAAGGGTGATCTATAAAGCCCAGTAAGAAAATAATCATGGAATAACATGAGGAATACAATACATATTAGACAATAGGCATATCAATAGAGAAAAAGAGAATCATAAACACAAAGGCATGATAAATCATAATAATCATAACATGGAAATGTGGAAACAACACTTAACATGGAATTAGCATGAGCCGAGGCTCATTGCACATGGAGCATGAGTAAACCCTCATTGAACATGAACCACGAGTAAACACTCATTGCACTTTAATTAGCCGGAGTAAACACCCATTGCACATGACGTTTCATTATATTATACATTACCCAATGAATTGACGCACTATAAGGGCGCACCCTTCTTAAACATTTCATTTCATGCATAAGTGTGCAACATGGATCATAAAACATTGAATCATTCAACATAATAATTTATTCCATGATAAAAAAAATGTGGAATACATAAATGAAAATCTTAAAAAAATATGTAAATGTTCATATAGGTGAATACCCTTGATAGAGAAATGGTCATGGTATTCACTACACAATGACTTTGGCATGGAAAAGCACGGTGCAATTTCTGTAGCATAATGGTGTGTCATAAGAACTCAAAAAAATGGGTGATGAGGGATAAAGGTGTTTCTCGACATATTTTCATGACATGGATAGTAAGGGGTCATATAGATATATTTCCCAACAAATTTAATGGAATTTATATTAATGAAACAAAATAATTTCTTGAATGTAAATGAGGAGAGATAAATTCCTTTCGGAATTTCGGCATAGTAACGGGTGTACATGGGAGGAATTTAATGAGAGATAAAGGAGTATCTATTCATTCAAACATATATAGGGTAGTATTGAGGAGGTTCAAAACCATACCCCAACATTTATAATTGAAATTAAAAGGGTATAACAATTTAATTAATATTGGACAAAAATGAGAAAGGAAGCCAAACCCTTACTTGGAAGTGTGCTGCCAAATGCTTGAGAGAGGCCTGAGAGAAGCTTCTTGAGAGCTTGGGGAACGTTGGGAGGATTATAGAGAGATGAGGGAAGAGGTTCAACGAACTCCAAAGGCTTTGAGTGAGGAGGAAGTGGGAGCTTGGGTGGGTTTATATAGGAAAGGTGAGGGAATTCATTATTATTTAGGTTTGGGACACCTCACATTAAACTAATCCAACCCACAAACCATTCCATGGTTATTTCACATGGTTTTTAGAAAAGGGAAGTGTAAATCAATATTTTATAAGTCCAGAGTCCGAAATTCTTATAATAATGGGTTTTCTTATGTGGAGGTGATTCACACTCCCATGGAAAACAATTTAAAAGGACAAAATGTTTAATAAGTCTTGAAGGGTCCACTAAAGATTTTAAAAATGAATAAAAAAACCCCAAAATCACATTATATTAATAGAAAAACATATATTGGCTTAACATAAAGTTTATAGTATTTTATAACATCACTATTTGGTCATTATGATGTCATAAAACACATTATATATTTAAACGGTATTTAATTTTTACCCCAAAATTTGATTGTTTCAGAAAATTATGAAAAATTCATAGTTGGATAATTTCGATGTCCTGATTATAAAAATAATACTCATTCTATCTAAATAATTTTCTAAATATGTTAATTTTACATTTAAAATAAAAACTGATGTTTATTGAAAATTCATGTGTTTTGACAAAAATGTCTTTCAAACCTTAGTAAAAATTAGAATTGAATTCATAAAATTATACAATCATTTATATTTAATAAAAACAGATTTAATAACATTAATAATATTTTACTAAAATATTATTTAATTAAAAAATCCATTATTTCATCATAATATATTTCTTAGTTGAACATTAAATAAAAATATTATTTCTTCTTTGAAAACTATTTACAAGGTAATAATAATAAATTGTATGTATATTCATTATTATATAAAAATATAATGTACATAACCATAGTACTGGTGTCCTGTTAAATAACACCTTAAAACACCCACATAAGACTGAAGGGTGAGGTGTGCAATTGTGAGAGACTCTTGGGGTGGCTTGGATAACATCACTCTAGTGGTAATCTCTATCAACTTCCACTTCTCCCATAGGTGGTTCCTCTCAAGCTTATCGTGTTAAAGTTCGGCTTGAGCTTGGTCAAGAGGGAAGCCCAAGGACACCACCTTTTTTCCATGCTCTGAAAAATGGGCTCTGTATGGGGCACATCATTGGATGAGGCCATCGCTTCCTTTGTCTGAGTAAAATGGATTTGTTAAAGCCCTATATTTATATTAATCATGTGATCACTGTTCAATGGCAATATTAGCAATGGTCACAATTATTAACATAAAACCAAAGAAGTTGAAATTTTATATAAACATTTTACATAACGATACATTTAAATATATCAATAGGGATTTCCATTAATGAATGTTTGGGTCGTTACATTACCCTTCTTGACATTCAAAAAAAATACGAAATTTATTAAAATAAAGTCCTTTATAATGAACAATGTGACCTAAAAGGGTACCATTTCAACCATATGAAACCCAACAACAGTTTTTAAATTATTAATGTTTCAGACACCCACACTAGTCATCTCGAATGATACACATCCCAACTAACCTACATGGGTCTTGTTTCATTTTTAAAATCTAACCAGTTCACTTTAGATTAAAATTAAAAATATTATACATTTAAAATCACTTCATAATACCAAATGCCATTAAATTTAATATGGGTGTCCATTTCCCTTTTCTGGAAGTGCCCATAAACTTTATGGATTGAAAGTTAGCTCCAATTAAATGAATCAAATTACTTTTAAGAATTTAACATGCTCATATATACTAGTCTGGTCATATGGGTGGCTATCTATTAACCTATAAACCATCCATACACCTTATAATTTGGAATTTGGATCCCATAAATAAAAATTAATTTACATTATAATTTAATTCTAGAATACTTTTACAATGGTTCGAAAACATAGGTAACATTTTCCAAGATATAAGGCACCCATACACCGTAAAACTAAAAACGGGCTTCCTTCATAATAACACACAATAAAATTCTCCCATGAAACCAATTTCATATTAAAAAAGAACCATATTATTATAATCAGTGACATAGAAAAGCATGTTGTTATCACATAATAATGGCATACTAAGTAGGAAAGGAATTCTAATCAGTTAGGAGACATGGAATATAAACAACAAAGTATATTGTACAATACATAATGGCATAGCATTCAAGGCATAGTAAAATCAAAAAGTAACCTACAATGAAACTACATGGAATGTCATATTAATGGAATGTGAATTCCTATGTTCCTGACATGATGCATTCTATGATTAATCCTTTCCATACTAGGCCAAGGGAAAAAATTACATTAATACCATAAATAAATAAGTTCATAAAATACTCCAATCACTTAAGGTTAAATCATATCATCTATATTTGAAAACATAATGAACAAAAATCACAACCCTAGCCACATGGTCATTTCCCATATTTTGGGTGATCAGTCACAAGCACTGTTATTGACCATGAACTATCACATTTCTAGTCACTTTTCTACAAACCCTAAAATAGTAAGACAATGGAAAACATTTAACCTATGATACCACTTTGTAACTAGCCAATTAAACCCATGATCTTGACATTTTCTGATTCGGTCCTATCCCATATGGTATTTTGTTTCCCAGGATCTGGAAATTAGGAATCCCCTTGGAAAATTCCTCAGGATGGAATAGGTATCCACACCACCATATAAAGGGGTGTTTCGTGCTCCTTTTCTTCGATGTGGGATTTCCATAATCCCTCCCATTAGATGTTCCAAGCGTCCTTGCTGGAACATAGAATGGATACATCCCCTCACACCACATTGTAACATCCCAAACTGGATAACAACTAAGATGGCATTCAGACCAGTGGTTCATATGGACTCGAGCGCCTCTCCCCACATTCCATAGGTTGTAGACTAACAATAACAGTCTTGGGAGGTGATTGTGGGGAAATTATACCCTTATATCAGAGTAGTACCTCAGAACAATTACAATAAATAGAAAAAATAGAATAAGTAGTAAATCAATTAAAACAGCAGTGGAAGAAAAATAATAGCAATTTAATAAAAGTGGTTGATATCAGCTTATACAAAGAAACCATGAATAGTTGATGACACATAAATGAAAATAGTGAACATATAGCATGTTTTACAATTTAGAACAATGCATGAATCGTGTATAGAAAATAAATAAAATTATAAAAGTTGATCCCCATGAGAATCCTCATATCAAACTCAAGCCATTGATCATTACTCCCATGTACAAGCACACAACAAAAAACAGGGACCAAATTCCAATGATGAAGGTCTACTATGGTACCCTAGTGAAATTGAGGCCCGAGTAGAGTGCGAGATAAAAATCTCAATAGTCTAGGATCCATGGTGTCAACCAAAAAACGGTCTGTTCAATAATAATTAAAGAGTTTGTAGGAATATAGGAATGATAACAGAACTGAACAAATAAATAACTACGTTTTCAGGTTCTTAAGGGACAGATCAAAGCTATACCTACTTCATATCATGGCTGGTATGTCTGATCATGTCACTTATATATATATAGTGTAATTGTATACATACATTAATATATGTTGGGATGGATAAAGCCATAACCCAATGGAATCCAATTCCAATTGAATATCTCTCTGTAGATACCCAAACCCAACTCCAAGAGCTCTCATTGTCTCTTGGAATGCATGTGATAGTATAACTAGGACGTAACCCACAATTATCCAACACTAGGGGAGATATCACGATCAATCTGCTTGAACTTCCTATGATGCTCACATATTCTCCCCTCCCTAGGGATCTCATGACCACTTTGATTCACATGATGTAAGGACTAAGACATACCCAAAGGCATCCATCACTAGGGGAGCGCTCATGATCAATCCCCTAGCCCAGTTAGGAAGCTTACATAGTCTTTCCTCCCAAAGGACCCCATGGTCCATTGTCTCCACATGTTGTAAGGACCAGGATGTACCCAAATGCATCTGTCACTAGGGGAGATCTCATGTTGAATCCCCTGGCCGAGTTTGGAATCTCACACAATCTTCCCTCCCAAGGGATCTCATGGTCCATTGGATCCTCATATAGTAAGAACGGGTGCATACCTAAAGGACTCTATCACCAGGGGAGATCTTATGGTCAATCCCCTAGCCCAGCAAGGAAGTTCACACAGTCTCCCCCAAAATGGTTCTCACTTTCCCTTGGCTCCACATGCCTATACGGTGTAATCATTAATAATATATAATGCGTGATTCATTAACCATTCATGCATCTCATTAGTCCATTTAAATTACATCATAATGCATGATACATTAACCTCTCAATACATTATTATTCCATATCTATATAAGACACATATTCATTAATCCCAATTTTACTTAAGGAAATATATCTTAAGCATTACAATTAAAACCTTATCAGAGGGATGACCACATATAAAATTTAATTCATCTCGTATGGACCTTTTATGATTTTTATTATCCATATTAAAAACCTCTTAAAACCATTTGATTTACTTTAAGAAAAGAAAATCCTCTTTCTTAACCAACCCACATGACCAATTCCATTTAATTCCCCAGACCGAGGAAATTAAATCTATTAAGCTCAAAAGACTAGAAGAGTGTACTGAAAACATGTTGAATGACCACATTTTAAATTTATAATTTAAGGAGGCATAACACTAATGAGCTGTATTGGGTTAAATTTAATACTAATGGGAATATGGTGAAACATACAGACTTTCCATGTGGTAAGCATTAATAGGAATGCATACAGAAAACTTAAACAAGGTCGATCATGATATAAAATAATATCACTACTTTTTGGATTTGAAGACATCACCCCACAATTGGAGTGTTTTAATTATAAAATAAAAACATTGGTATTTAAAAAATTCAATTATTATATTTAACATTTCAATCATGAAACATACTAAATCAACATTTTATAGGAATTTAATCTAAATACCATACTTCCGTAATTAAAATATAAGGAATCTATGATAAGTAAGTATTTAATGAATAATATAAATTAAAGGGTAAGGAAAGGGATCCTACCTCAAACGTATACCATGTCCAACACTCAACACTTTATGCATTAAATAGTGACCACTCAAAAATATTTCCTACCGCCTCTGAGCATATGCAACTTTGTATATACATAAGCAAACTTATCCCCTTTGCACATATTTACATGGCCCTGAATATTTTGAAGGGGATCCAAACATATATTATCGTATATTCATTAAACCATTAACACTTACATGCGCATATATATTTTTCATATAATACATAATCACACCTAGCCCTATATACATATATTCACTTCTGTGGGTGAATATACATATAATGAGGGATCATACCTTTTTATATGCTCACCTATTAATGCGTGGTAAGTCACCATTGACAATGGAAACCAAATACCACCTCATGTATGACCCAACACAATACAAACAATACAATGAACTCAAAAACACTACGACAAGGACCAATGGACCCTAGGAAAATTACCAGCACCTCAAAAAAATTTGAAAGAAACAATTATTAATAGAGAAACAAAAAAGAATATACGAATACCATAGCTTAAATCGTCAACCAAAAACCAAATAACCCCATCAGCTTCTTCTTAGTTGGGTGAAGATGGGACACATATAAGTTCAACCCGAGAGACACAATGCATGCCCTAGAAAAAATAGGAGTTTCAAAACTTGGATTTTTAGAAACCCTAGTGTTTTGCTGAGCCTCATTAGGTGACGAAAATAAGAAAACTTCTAATTTGGAAAAGGAGAAAAGAGAATAAGACCTTACCTAGATGGTTTGGATAAGAAACCCCAAGTAATTTGGATAGATTTTGTCGATCGAGATGTGTTAGAGATGGGGGTGTCATGTGGCTCAAAGGGGAGCCTAAGGGGGGAGGTGCATCATGAGTCAGGGGGTATGGGGAGGGGTAGAGTTTATGTTTTTAATTTATTTTAACATTATTCAATTAATTTAATTTTATTAAAAAGGGGTACCACACATAGTTTGGTCTGTATGGTTTAGAAAACTGTGTTCCAACTATGTCCCCTCCACTGGGAACCTGGAACACCTTGCAGGGGCTGGCGGAATTATTTAAAAACCATGTGCTAACTATGCAGTGAATGGTGTTTAGGTGCTACAAAAATACCATTAACTATGCTAGTTGGGAACAAGGTTTGGTAAACCATGTTTATCTTGTGTGATAGCCTCGACCCACTTGCATGGGGACACACAGTTTATAACTATAGGTTTTAAAATTTCAAACAATCCATGCCCCCAGTGTTGGACCTTTAAAAACAATCTTTTCCAAGTATATCACTCCTAAAACTTCTCATTAAACCAAGGAAACTTCTTGGGCCTTCACTCAAGTATAAAAACATTACTTTGAAGTGTTCCAACTCTAAGAACTCCATTCCTAATATCAGTTTAAAAAATGACCCATTCAGTAATCACAAAAGTAGAAATTCCTTCATATTTTCATCCAGTTCAAAACACAGGTTGCTATATTTGTAGATTCCAAAACCTATGTTTGATAAATAATAATGAACTCCATGATCTTTTTATTTATAAAATAAACGAAGATATTATTCATCCTCACTCAAAAACCATGGATAATGTTCTTACTCTTCCCTCCCATATCTAGATTCCTCTAAATGTTCCCCAAATATCTCAAGAATCTATTACTTTACTTTTCGAATCACCCACTCATGGTACAGGATACCATAATTCTCTTTATTCAAGAATCATCTTCATTTAATTTCTTTTACTTACAACTTATAATGTTGGTATATGTTTTTATATGTCCCTATTACTATAGATTTTATATATAAAAGATGAGAAACCCTTTTATCTCTCATTACACCGTTTTATGAATATTTATGTACCATTGCTATAGTATCGAAGTTTCTCTATGATTTTCCATTCCAACCCTCTTTATTTTGAATGCCATCACTATTTCAACCCAAGGGTATTCACCTAGACATAATTATACTCATTTATATTTTGTAATTACATGTATTTATTCTAGACTCCAGGATCATGGAATTAAATATTATGAATTATTATCCTATTTTTTACACTCTATGTCAAAAAAAGATGCATGTACATGATATGAAAGCTATAGGTGCACCTAGAATTATATAGTGCTCCAATGCATTGGGTAATGTTTTAGTCTCATGATAAATCATGAAAGGGACTAGGGAGTGAACCAAATATAACATGAGACTTTCTCCACTATGTTTTTATTTCTTTCTAGTTAACCTTGACATATGTTTATGATTTCATGTTTAAATTTGTTTCCAATTTCTCATGTTTCCTTATGTTATCACGCCATATCATTTATATTTGTTCATGTCTACTTTTATGAACCCTTTTTATGTCCCATTTAAATTCATATTATCTGACATGTAATATTTTCTTCCTGTTATGAAATGATTTTTCACTTACTAGGATTTATATATCACCCATTTCTTATGTATCTCCCCAGGTTATCCCATGCACTTTTATGAACAGTTAAATTGTATGGGAATGTGAAGGATGATGTCAATAATATCGATGTACCCCCTATTTTAAGTTTTTATGTAATGTGCCAAATTCCAAAAGACACAGAATTATTGATTATCAGGGGTTTTTATGAATATTATTATGTAATAAATCCTGAAATAATGTGTAATAAAAAAAATGGGATTCATTTTAACCTTGTTTCATTTCATCAAAGGCTATAACCAAGATGAATCAATAATAAAATGGATGCAAGAAAATATGTGATCGGTGTCTCAATGAGAAATAAAATGAGATGGGTATTGAAGAAAAAAAATTATGTGGTGATTCTCACACAACATTCTTAAGATATTAACAATGAAAAATATCATGTCAAACTCCCAAACTATCCTAGGAAGAAACAAATCTTCATTGAGTCCTTTATATAGAAATAACCACACTCATTTTGTGGGTCATCAAATCTATAAGTTTCAATTAAATATATTAACATAATTTAAATGATATTTTATATTTTATAGTTATCTTTTTAAGGAAATTTTGTTATACCCATTTATTATTTTGATGGTGAGACGGTTCAACAGTGTTCCTTAATTAAGAACACAACGAAAGGGGAAAAAACTAATTCTATGGATTGGGATGAGTTTAACAAGGTATTTTTCAAAAAAATATGTTACTCAAAGTCATTATAGTAATATGGATAGATAATTAATTGAGATAATGAAAAATCAGGATGAATCCATTGGTACATATGAAGAAAACCTCATAGGAAATTCAATGTATTCTTTATGTTTTATTATTTACCCTAAAATGAAAGTCAATCATTTATCAAGTGGATTGAAGCTAATTCCTGGAAATGAATTAGATTATATTTACATTGGTAGTTTAGAATATTTTTTTGATGTTCTATAAATGTGGAAAATGAAACTGGAGACTCCCATTAATCACTTTGTTTTAGGGAAAAGAATAAATAAATAGTGTTTAATGGAAACTAGGTTAATAAAACCTATAGAGGTAGGAATATTAAACAACTTGAATGACTCTAATGTCGGAATAATCATTGAATAGATTTCCATAAAATGATTGTAAAATTTTTTAATTGTATAAGAGAAGGTCATCCATCACATGAATTTCAGGGGATATTAAGAGGCCAACCAATGAAATTGATGGAAATAAATATCAAACTAATGTACCATTCACACTCCAATGGTTCAATTTAAAGGATTACAAATATTGCACCAAAAACTCCACTAATCCATGGTTCAATGAAAAGAATCAATTTCATCAACCAAAAATATTAGGGAAAAGTAAATGCTAATTAAATAATCACTACTGAAGTAGTTTACAAAAATAATGTTTTTTAACCTAGACTTATAATATAATCAAAAGCTAAAAATTCCCAATTTAATTCTATTTCTAAACACTCAATTATATAAAAAAATATGTATATGGTCATAAAATCATGCCCCAATGATTAGATAATGATTTTATGTTCATAATTTAAATTGGTGCAATGATTTAATCTAAAGTTTATAACTCTTCCCTGATTGAATATTGTAGGAAGGACCATCCTAGAAATCCTATTATTATCCATTTGGTAATATTTGATGTGATTTTAGACATTGATTGGATCTATCTACGTGGATACTATATAATCTACTAGATTAAGGGAATAAAAATTAATATCCCAAATCAACCTATGACCGTATATCAGTTCAAGGCTGAGTATTCAATCCCTATAGGAATTATTTGCATTATATGGGTCATAATTCCCAACCATGATGGGTATTTAGATCAACGGATTTGGGAGAAAATCATTTTTAAGGATATGTATATTATGATGGAAAAAATGAGTTTACAAGTCTTATCTAGTATATTGATTGTGATATAACTTTATAAAATATAAATTTAGTAATGTTTATTTATAGAAACCTAGAACTATTTTCATCAATAAGAGGATTAATACTGGTGGACTCAAGAGAAATTTCTTGAGGATATCGAATGCTTCTTGACATTCTTCAGTCCACTGGTAGGAGAATCCCTTCTTCATTAATCTGGTGATGTGTAAACACTTGCCTACCAAATTGGAAATGAAACGCCGAATATAGGCTATGAGTCATTGAAGTCCATTTAATTCCTTCATATTTCTAGTAGGTGTCCTATTAAGGATTGATTTCATCTTCTCAGGATCAAATTCGATACCACGATGGCATACAACAAAGCTGAGAAATTTTCTTGAGGTTACGCCAAAGCACATTTTAAGGGGTTCACCTTCAAATTGTGTGATCAAAGTTTGTTGAATATGATTTCCAGATCGGCAAAGTGATTAGAACATTTTCTGGATTTAACCACCATCCACAAAACATTCAACAAATTTTCCTTAAAATGGTTTGAAGATATAGTGCATGGAACGTTGATATGTTGCACCTGCATTCTTCCGACCAATGGGCATTACTCAATAGAAAAACACACCATGAGGATCTCTGAAGGTTTTAGTCTCTTCATCTTCTGGGGCCAATCATATTTTATTGTACCTTGATTAACCATCCATGATGTAAAGAGCTTTGTATCCAGCTGTTGCATCAATTAAGTGTTCTGTGATCAGAACTGGAAAATATTCCTTGGGACAATGCCGATTAAGATCTCTGAGGTAAATGAAAACTCTAATTTTTCCATTATTCTTTTTCATATGGACAATATTATACAGACATTTGGGATATTGAACTTCTCTGATGATGTTAGCCTTGATAAGCTTATCAACTTCAGCTTCAATTTTGGAAGCATAAGTTGGGTGTGTTTTTCTTGCTGCTTGCTTAAATCCTCGATGTTCTTCTGGAAAACCCAAATGATGTGTGGAAACATCAGGTTCCAGACCTAGAATTTCTGTATAATTACAAGCAAATACATCTCAATTTTTCATTATAAATTAGGTATACATTTCATGATCTTCAAGAGTCATGGCTGAACTAATTAAAGTGGGGCGTGAATATTTTTTTATACCTAGATTTATTTCTCTGATTTCGTCCATAGTGGTCGAGATACCTTCTTCAAATGATGGAGGTAAATTCTTGAGATCTTCCTGTTCTTCTTCAATATGTGTTACTTCTTCTAATTATACTTTCATAGTATATGACAAAGTAGAATTTCTATGGTTAGCGGAGAAGATAAAATTTGAACATCATGGATAAGAGGCTTCCATTTCTAACCCTAATGATGATGAAGGGTCTTCTTGGGGTGATAGAGAGGAGATGATGGATTGAGAATCGACATCATTATTTTCTTCTGGTGTCGCAATAACTTCTTCTGATCTGGTTGATAAAGTATAGAATTTCTGGATTTCAGCAGATGAAATGAATACATCTCTATCTAAGATTTCATCATTTCTGAGTGAATCAACAATTTCTTCCATGTTGTCTGGCTCGATTTCCGTAACTGACATTATGGAAGTTTCCATAAGAGTTTATGGATTTAGTTCTATCTTCTCAATTTGACTGATAGGAAACACATAATATATACTCACTTGTATAAATGGGTTTATTGGAACCTTTTCCAAACCATTTTGAGCATTAATTTTGGTGACCTTCTTTTCCATGGATTTTTCCTTTCCCTATATATGATAGAATTCTGTCTCAATGTATTGAGATTCACATGTTTTGAAAGGGGCCTTGTCACCATACAATGTCTCAATTTGACCATTGAAACAATATTTGAGACATTAATGGTATGAAGAATGTATGGCTGCATGTTCATGTATCCAAGGTCTTCCAAGAAAAATGTTGAAGGCTATGTCCTGATGAACAACTATGTAATATAAATTAGATACAAGGTCTCCAAATAGAATTCTGAGTGTAATCTCACCCAGATGTTCTTTTTCATTCTTATCATATCCTTGCAACATCAATGTACAAGGAGATAAATCAGATTTGGTGAGGCCCAATCGACGAAGTGTATGAATAGGAATGTGATTGAATCCGGAGCCATTATCAATGAAAGCTCATCGTATTTCTATATCATTGACTTTTCCAGATACATACAAAGGTCTGATATGTCCATGTACAACATCATCTTCATCTTCATCTGTAAAAAGATATCATTGCATGGCATTCTATGGGATTATTCTATATATGGTAGACCTCAACCATAGAAATTAAAGTTTCGAAGTCTTCAGGACTTGAAAAAGCCTAAATAAGCACCTCTTGAAGATCCTTTGATAGATTCAAGGCATCCAGAATTGATAACATGGCCGGTACTTGGGACAAATGTTTCAGTACATCATACTTTTTGTCTAAAGGTCTGTGTTTACCATCAAGAAAATGTGGTTTTGGAGGTGCCTTGGAAGTTGATGCTTTGGCAGTAGATGCATCCCGTATTGGGCAGGAATTGGAAACACTCTTGTCTTCGATAAATTATACTGACTAGGTCTATCTATTTGCTGACAGGAAGAAGGGGTGACCTCTAACTAGTCTTCTAAAATAACTATGTCAGGACCGAATCTGCAATGTGTTGAAGAACATTCTAGTTCCTATTGATCCCATTGAAGGGCTTTGACATGGGTTTTTTTCATATACTGTTCTAGAAGGGGTAGGATTGAAATAGTGCCTTCTAAAATATCCACATTTTCCCCTGTATCCTAGACCTCTGTCTCTTCCTCTAATTATTCTGTTAGATATAGGGAACTTAGGATCACCATAATAGAAACTATCATTGACATAATAATCCATTAAATGAATCATGTTATCCGAACCAAAGATCAATTCTTCATCTAATGAAGATTCAGCCTGATGAATCTATTCAGGATGTGCCATTTTGCGGGGTGGTGCCCAAGCTTTTGAAGCAGATGGCATAAAATCTTCCAGAGTCAAAGAAAACTTATTATTTTACACGAGCTTCGCTTCTTCTGACTGCTCTTATTTCTTCAAATTACACAAATTTTTTGATTATTTTCCTTCTAATGAAGGGAGTTTTGTTGTGTCATACATAACATAAGATACAATAGGTTGATTCAATTGTGTTCAAAAAATGGCATGAGTTTGGTTGATCATTTTCATGACCATCCAATCATCATATTTTTGTGCATTTTTACATTTGACTTCGTGCCACCCTCTTTCTTCCTCTAGATCAGTAGCAGTAACATATGCTACCTAGGATGAATAACCTTTCAGTTGTACTTGTCCATAGTCCACCATCTTTTGCAGGAGGTATTTGAAGACTAAACACTCCTGAATGGGATTCCCCAACATCTGATGAAATGGGAAATAGTTGGGGAGGTCTTCATCCACATTCTTGTTCAGCCTTTTGAGCCTTGGGAACTGAACTGGATTGTTTTCCAGAGCCAAGATGAAGTATCAAGTAACTTGTTAATTCTGGAAAGAATAAACTTTGGTCTTAAAATCTTTAAACTATTTCTGCCTTTGATCTCTTTGACCATATTGATGAGGCGGTCATTGTTGTGGACTCTCAGGAGGTGGATCCCTTCGATATGATGAAGGTTTTTAAGTGGAAGTAGGTACATGTGCTTGTTTAAGTGTAACTGTAGTAGTCTCTACATTCCCTATTCTCCTTCCCAGAACTGAGGGAATTACACGATTTTTAACCTTAGTCTTTATAAGAGAGTCTTCTATCTGCTGAGTGATTGAAGTAAGGTCTCTAAACCCTCCTGTGTATTTCACAGGGATCATCAATGTGCGTAATTAAAAACGTAGATTTTCCACACAGATTGGCAGCAATTCTACATGATGGAGTGTTAAACTTAAGGAATATGTTAATCTCTTCTAGTGAGAAATGACATATGAAACTCTTTCATTTTCCCTTTTATTACAATTGGTAAGATCATAAAAAATAATCTTTAGAAATGTTGAGCTAAATTGAAGAAGAAATATTTGGCGGAGATCTTCCCACCCATTAATTGACCGAGATTGCAAACTAGTATTCCAGACAAAAATTTTTCCTTATAATGAATTCACAAAACACCTGAGCTTAACTACTTATTGTTGTTGAGGATTTCCCATCATAGGATCACAATGAGAAATGAAATGTGTTATGTGTTGTTCTGGATCTCTTGAACCATTAAAAATTGGGAATGTGGTATTCAAAAAATTTTATGGTGGAGGAATTTCATCCACCAATTCTGGGTAGGCTCTCTTTTCTGGTTGAACTTCTGCACACATTCCTTCCATAGCTTCCAATCGAGCTATTAATGACTTAATGGTAGAAATTAATTTTTGAGAAACATCTGGTTGAGCTTGGACCTGAGTAGGTGCAATAACTGGAGTTCGAATGGGCATGGTGACCGATACTGCCACTGATGTTAGTATTGCCGATTTATGTCACATATGACCCATAGGATTGGACCTGTGAGGGTGTACTTGTAAATGGGGATATTATTGATCCATCCCACTAACTGAAACATATTCCCTTGATTGATAAAATTCAACATTCTTAAGAGGAAGACTACCATGAAGTAGTTCTACATTTAACCTCGTTAATTCCATCATTTATTATTCTTTTTGTGTGAAACTTTCTTTTAATTAGAGTGATTGTCCTTCTCTAGAGGTAGGGTGGGATGAAACCTAAATTTTACCCTTTTCCATGGTATGTTTCTTCCTAGAGTATTGATGGGCATTACCCGAAAGAATGCCTTGCCCCTAGGAAACCCTTTGTCTTCTGGTACTAACACCTCCTTCATTCGTTTCTATGTGTACAGTCTCTTGAACATGAACTTTTTCTTCTGAATCCTTTGATTGAGCCTCATGTTTTGGGGGATTAGTGACAATAGCATTGATGACATTTATTGATGCATAATTCATTACATCCCTTCTATCAACACTTCTATGATACTGTATTCTTCAATGTCCTTTATGAGACATTGTCTTTTGTTTGGTTGATCCCTCATGAACTTTTTGATGAACTGTAACTTAGAGGTAATCTCCTAATAATTTTTCACTACGTTCCTCTTGTGGCTTTTTTCCTAATCGAGAGAAGACTGGCTTTCGCTAAGGAAGATATTGAGAATTTGAAAAATTCACTGGTCTGGTGGACTGGGGATGTTCCTATTTTTCCTCTTCAATGCCTTGAATCCTTTCTATTGATCTCGAGGGTTGGATTAAAAGATTCACCAGCCTAGAAATATGAGGTGGCTCTTGAGCTACTATATCTACAACTTTCTTAAAAACTCTCTTGATTTTGCGAATTTTATTCTGGAAATTGGTTGCACGCATCATCCTACATCCACTCAAATCACCTAGCTCAAATGATCATTGGATTATTTCTGACACTTCTGTCACTTGATGATTTGCATGCTCCAAATGATAATCCTGTTATATATTCTCATTTGCTTGATGCAAGAGTAATTCGAAAACTTGTTCTTTATAGGCCTGACCGTGGGAAGAACTAGTTAAGGCATGTTCCTGGGAAAGCCTTTGATTACGCACAAAACTAGTTATATGTGGCCAGCCATGGGTAATAACATTGCATGAGATCACTTTTGGTGGGATTTGTGGACTGAAGAGCATAGTGAAATGCAATGCTCCGGGAACAACCCATCCCAAGATATGTATATCAGATTGGGAATTGGTAATTAACTGGCACAAACTTATTAATGTGCCAAGGCATGAACGTTGAATGGATCTCTACTTCTTTTCAACCTTTGGATGTCGGGAAACTGAGAGAGATGCCAAGTCAATTTGGCATTGAAACCACTTTATTATCTTTACATGATTTTGATATTCGTCATAAGATAATATTTTCTCATTTAAGTGAAAAAGATTTTTCCATATGTTGAGAAGAATATCGTGAATACAATCTTCTGTTAACATTTCTAGAATATCATACTGAGAGTCAGCCAGAGGCCAATACATGACTGGTATTTCACCTTTTGCAAGTTGTTTTCACATATTCATCAATCCTCTTTGTCGGTTTATGAAGATTCTGCTACCTGATTGAACCAAAGCTAGTGCTTCTTTGTTGCTTTATCCAATTCAAAAATATTGTTAGAGAATTCATTTGTCAAATTAGAAGATGAATGACCCAATGGTGGTTTGGAGATTTACCTACACCACGGTCTATATTCTAATTGAGAAAGTATTTCACCTGATAGCGGTAAGGTGGCAGACATGAATGGCCTCGCATTTTCTAGTGCCTCAAGATAAGAGGGCGTTCTCATTACAACATTTTCCATTGAAGAATTTTCCCCACAATTCAAATTACTACTGTGAAGAGGACTTTCGAAGCTAAATTCATCATCATGGGGAGGACCACCATGGTGGGTTAATGCGAAAATGAAGCCTCTTTCTCCATATTCTTCTGACAACGTAGAGGGTTATCGTGGCTCTCATCTGAAGATGATACTTTGAGATTGACCTAATTGTCATGAAGAAGGCCTTTATGAGGAAGTCAATGATGATGAACTTCTGAATTTTTGTTGTTACTTCCAGAATATGGAAATGAGAGAGTAGAATCTTGAGTTGTAACAGACAATTGTCTAAGGGATTCAATAACTCTGGCATCGAGCAAGGCCTTATTAAAGATTGGATCTTGATTTTTTAACTATGATGGATGGGTCTTTTTCTTGGATGCCTTCTTACTCACTTTGGAAACCAATTGTTGATAAAAGTGGTTATTATGGGTAGGTGTATGGGCCTTCTCAAGAGAAATGGTAAGGTTAGGCTGACTATCTCCATTTAAATCGGGTGTATGACCCTGACTTTATTGTCAGTATGACATGGGGGAGTATGACCCATGACCCTCCTGGGCTAGAACATAGGTGTGTATCTACTCCGGAGTGACATGTTGATGAATCACTCCAATGATAGGGATAGATTTATGAATCTTTCCCTGTGATGTCACTGAATTTGTTATAATATTCTGACAGGTATCGAGAATAAGGGCATGAATTTTCTTCTTCTCTTTCACCATTTTCAGAATATGCTTAGTGACCTCAGCATACGGAATGGGAATATACATCCAATCCATTTTTGGAGTAGGTGTGTGTTCTTTCTCCTATCCTCCTTTTCATGTCAATGTATTCTGATAGTACTCATATGTGGGGGCAGAAAGTTATGTTTGCCTCATGTTTTTCATTGGAGCCTTCCAATTGACATCTTCAAGTTCTACCAAACGAGACTGTTGGTTAGCTTGAGGATTTGTAGGTATATGTGTCTGCTGATTGTTCTCCACCAAATATAATTGATGATCTTCCTTCAATACTAGTAGACGAGGATATTGGTAAAATTGATGAGTGTAAGCAGGTGTATGTTCCTGTTTACATGTGGTCACCACATTTGATTGGCGAGCTTCTTTGGATGCAGTCAGATGAGCCTACTGATTAGCTGATTAATTATACACAGGTGTATGTGCGTGCCTGTAGTACTCCGCCAGAATTGCCTGCCGGGATTGGTGTGTTACTGCCAGATGAGTCTGCTGGGCAGTGAGATCAGGACGGACTGGTGTATGTGCCCGATAATTATTTTCCATCAAGTTAGATTGATGGACTTCTCAGAAGGAGCTAGAGGTAAGAACCTGCTCCCTATTAGTCAAATTTCACCTCTGACAGTTCGTTTTGCGTGCTCGGGTCTAAGGAACCAGATCCTACCACCTATAGATGATACCACCATCATGTTGAGGGTGCACTACTGCACGAGTCTGGAGGCGATTGTTGGTGGGATTCCTCTAGAAGGGCTCCTGTCTTATTGAACTGAGGCCTCGAGTGACCTCTTCATTCACCTCCTTGTAATATGGGAGGGACTGGTTATTCCATTTTGGGGATAACGACCCGAAACAGTTGGAAATGGTGGTTCGCACCACCTATTTCTTGACCACTGGTCGTCGTTGTCTGGACAACTAGGTGAGTTGTTATCATGGAGGGCTTGTTGAGCATACTCCAAAGTTAGGATGGTACTATGTTGATAGTATTCCCTCACCAAAGAATTAGAGACCCAGCATTGAAGAAGCTGAGTAGCTGATGTCGTCCTCAGAGCAGATGAGGATCTAGCAGGAGTAGCGGTTGAGGCATTCACAAGTGTTAACTTTAAATAATCCATTCTGTGTTGGAGAGAGATCATGGAAAAGAGTTCTTGTCTGTTATATTAGACATAATCAACATAGGTTTGGTTAGACTACATCTTTTTTATGATCACACGTGTATTTGTTTGCTTTGTTGGCCCTCATATTGAGTTTAATAGGGGCCTATCAAATAAGTAAAACATCATTCAACTTGGTTAATGATTCATGTCGGGTTCACCATTTTTTGTTTCTTCTGAAAATGGGAATGACCTTGTCTCTTTAAAGTTAAAACCTTCCAGTTGGTTTCCAATGGGTTTATTCTTTGGACAGCAAACACCCAATGATTCTATATCCATTTAGACCTATATTCTAAATGTAGTTTCTCATTAGTTATGGACCGATGAGGCTTAATAATTTTCATTGGTCGAGAGGATCGGAGGTCAGGCTCGTCACACCTTTTTGGGGAGAATTATTTCCTACTCCGGGACTCTCTTATATATTTATGTTATGTTCATGAATCCTTATTAATTAACCAAGCATGAAAATGAGATTTAGATTTGGAAGTCAATGATTGATATGTATGGGATGTAGAGAATATTTTATATGTATTTGAGGTTCTTCATCGATATAGAATCATCTATATGTATTGGATATTCTTATTCATTGGTAACCTTTAATACATTATATAAAAAATCTCTTGGTCATTATAAAAACCATACTGGTATTAAATCCACTCAGTGAGGCACTTGAAGTTTATTCTCATTTAGAAAGATGAGGATTATTTCAGGGTTGGGATTGTACCCACAGATGGGCTACCTACGTATCCTCATTAAAAAAAGAATCAGGACCCACATAGATCGATTAGATAGATATAGTTTAACGTCATATGGGTTGGAAAAAAATTAATGAAATATGTCCTTAAACATTATAAAGGATTCCTACGTACTCTACTTTTAAGGTAGAGATAAAAGTCCACATAGTTAGGCTAAAGAAATATGGGTTTTATGCATGGTTAATGTCCCAAAAAGAGATTTCATGATTACTTTTACACCCTAAGCTCACGTGATTCATGCTCGGGGTGAGAAAAAAGTGGTATCAGTAAATTTGATGATGGTGCCATGAAAGATGCAGTCATGTGAAATGATGTGGGGATTACATATGAATGACAGTCCAAGTAGATAAAGACCAGGAATTACATTAGTAAATAAGCCCATGAGAAGGTTCCATAAAGTTATTTGGACTTTATGAGGATTTGGAGTTTTAACTTGGGTATTAAACTTGAGAAGGAGGCCTAAATTAAAAGGGACTTATGATTGGGGCTTACCCCTGAGAAGGAGGCCCAAATCAAAAGAAATTAATGTTGGGGATTACTCCGGAGGAGGATGCCCAATTAATGGTAACTTATAACTTCAGGCTTACTTGTGAGAAGGAGGCCCAATGTTAAATGAAATTATGACTGTGGCTTACTCCTGAGAAGGAGTCCTGGGATAAGGGGACTTGATACTTGGGGCTTACTCATGATAAGGAGGACCAAACCAGGGGAACTTGGTGCTTACTCCTGAAGAGCATGACCTAAATCAAAAGATCTTCTCATCATAAAGGATGAGTTTATATAATAAACCCTTACTCGTGGGGACATAAAGCTTGTAAGTCACGAGGTTTTGGGAGATGTTGTCACAAAATTCCTTCCAGATTAGGAATCCAACAAAGGAAACATTCCATAAATGGCTTTGAAAAGGTGTTCGAGGGATAATATCTTGAAGAGGAGAGGTGAATGAGAGAGAGGCACACTAATGAAATTGGCATGCAAGAATGGCCAGACAAATCATTTGGAACGCAAATCATGGTCGCACAAATGTACTTGGACGGCATGGGTTCACCTAGGTGAAGAAAAATCTATAGGGTAATACCTGGTTGAGACTTAACTAAAACCTTTAGTATTATCCTAATATTCTTCTAAAAGGGAGGAACATAAGTTTCTTTGAAAGGGTAGGGCGGAGCGCAAGTGTTTCCATCTTTAAGGAGGTCTGGACACTTAGGCACGCATGATTTGATTAATTCTAAACACTTTGGCCATATCCTACTCCTTCAAGACTTCCATTCTAGGTAAAAAGGTACCTTAGAAGCTTTTAGATGAGTAGAGTTGAAGACATGGGAAACCAGAGCTCGAATTTGAGTTTTGGAAAATCATCCTTCAAATGGGGGGGGAACAGGGGCTATTTATAGGCCAATGGGAACCTTGGGCGAAAACAAGAATCGGGCACACAAGTGACTTGCACGACCCATAGGTGGCACACAAGTCACTTGCACGGCGCGCAGGAAACTTGTGTGGTTCCCTCCCAATGGGTACTTTGTCCATGCTATTGTCAATTTTTTATGTTCTTAAAAGGATGACCCTATTGGTGCTTAAGGTATTCCCCTTATCTATTCGGTGGACCCTGTGAAAAAAAAGGAGTGTCAAAAAGGTAATAAAAAAACTAATGAATTAACTTGATCCATATTCATATCTATATTGTAACGTAAATAGAAAATCTTATCTTGCCTCCAACACCCTATCAAGAAAAATTAACTTTTCACAACCATAAAAACTTCTCATAACATTACAATTTACATCTCATAAAAGGATAAAAACCTATAAAAGGTATAATAAGTGGCTCACATTAGAGGTGTATAACAATAAACAATTCATTTTATAAAGATAATCTCAATCGGGATTTTAAATCAGGATAGGAAGGGAAAACTATATATCCCAAACTTATCACACTCTATGGAATCATTTTATTAAGTGTCAATTATGTTTTGATTCCATCATGCAATAAAAATTCAAAAAAATCATTTCAAAAGAATTATGAACCAATAGTTTAAAAGGAACAAAATTTTCTTCCCTTAGGAGTCACTTAAGCCAAACACCTAATTAATTTAGAAAAAACCCCTAAAACATGGGTTATTTCCTCTTGAGAATCAAAATAGTATCAAAATCACATTCACCATCAAATTAATTTCACAAAGACTTTATATTATTTATTTAAAAACATGGAATACATGAAAATAATATTTTACAAAATAAAAAAATAGAATACCATTGAAATACCTTATTTGAATTATACCAAACACCGAAATTTTTTTATTAAAAATTCATGGGAATCAAATATGGGCATAAATTTATAAGAGATAAATATATAAATACCTATAATTTAATAACATTTTAAATTAGGGAATATCACAAAAACACATGCCATGATCTCCAGAAATAATCTTCAACAGATTTCCTTCGATGGTGAAAGTAAAAAACCCAGCATGAAATGGTCTCTACAAGACCTGAACATCCTGACACCAAAGATTATATTATACCTAAGACATAATTATGGATAACATTATGACAAAACCAACTCTAATACCATCTAAAACTTGTACCAAACATTAATTTCCACATACCTAAATGGATTTCCCAATCCCCTTGGGCTAGTGACTAGTGATTGGGAAAAAAACTACTAGAGGGAGAAATTTATTCCAACTTGAAGTAGAAGACATGTAATAAATATATATTCAACCTAGATAAATAGTTGTATATATAATAGTTTCCCATAAATGAACAAAGTATGTGAAAATGATACAACTCAAAAGTAGTAAAAATACCACAAAGAAAAGTTAAATATCAAAGGACAACAAAAAAATTTAATACATCATGTGATAGAATGGGAAAATTTCCACTATCCAACCACCTACTACTCAGAACCTGATGACAAAAACATCATCAAATCACTGTAGTTCCTTTCCTTTCTCTGAATCAAAAGACAAACAGAGGACTACGAACTTCCAAAACGCTGGGTAAGGAGTGAGATAATAGGCTCAATAGGATCCCACCCAGGTGTTGCATAACAAGTATCAGTATAATAATGCTAGCATGTATGATTTTAAATAAAACATGAAATTCTAAATAGTTAAATATAATTTATATCAAAATTATTGAGTTTTTTTTAATTTCACTTTTTCCCATATTTTAAAAATATGCCATGTAAAATAGGTCAATTTATTTAATATACATCAAACCATTCAAATATCATCCATCAAATATCATATAAAATCCATTGCAATAAAATATAAAAAATACAATCGAAAGAATAGGTGACATCTTGCTAAGGGTCACTACATGTTAGAATAGATTGGAAACTCATACCCTCAACAAAGATAATTGTTTTCATCAATCTCCTAGATATATTCATTGAATATAGAGATTATAGGATAACCCCATAAAGTGAACATCCCAAAAAATTATATCATGTCCCTATAATGAAATACCTAGGGAGAAGAGGAACACCCCATGATTAAACCCCCCGATAGTATCAAAAGAAGAGGCTTATTCTATAACATCCAATTATGTACCCAAGGATTCCCATGTTCTCAATTTTTCAAACCACTTCATTAAAAAAAATCATTGAAACCCATTTCAAACTCCATTTATTAATTCTCTAATAATACCTTTTTTTCAAAACTAGGGGAAACACATATTATCTTAAAAACCCATTTCCATACACACAAATCAATCATGCCAATTCATTTAGAAAACAATTTATTAAGAAAAGGAAATATATTACATCCATCATAGGCTAAGGATAGAACCAATTACCCATAAAATGGGACTCACACACCCAAAATAGGATATGATAACAAGGAATGATGAAATAAAAACAATAGAGATCATATAATCAATCCACACATCTCATAATTTAATCAAAAAGAAAAATGGTTAGTGGAGTGGATGGAACACAACATAACTCAAATTAACCCTCAGGTCGTATCACAAGCAACATAAGGGTTAGTCTCTAGGTGATGATCATGAAATGGATCTAGAAAGGATCAAGATTATAACGACCCATACATTACATACATTGTTATTACTTCAGAATTGAATCAAACTTATTACAACATATAACAAAACCAGGAAAGAACCGTATAGGTATAGAGTATTTAGAAACTGGGAAACATAAACAACTGGTTCATAAAGCATCTACTTTTCCTCCCATTTATTTCATCATAACTAGAGTCCCTTTTGGAATATCCTACTTAATAACCTTCTTCTTGACCTGGGGAAATAAAACATACAGAAGGGTGATCTAAAATGCTCAATAAGGGTAAACAAAATAAATATCAATCACACCATATACATAAGAACATAACCTTTGGAAATCATAACATGCAAAAGAGATCATAATTTCATAACATGGGATAAATCATAGTAGTGAAATGTAATCCCAATAATCATAACCTAAAACATGAAACATTGTGGCATACACACATAATCATAGAGAATCATTTCTTATTAGTCAAGACTCATTTCCAAGACTATCTTAGTGGACAAAGTCTATTTTTGAACTGAGTTCATTCCTCGTTTCAGTCTTATTTCACTGAACCGGTTTAACCTGCCATTCTAGCCATGTCTATCTCATGAAATATAAAATCTTTACCCAATGCACTGGAGGGAGATATATGTCACACCCATATCATAATGATACCATTCTTATGTGTTCCACAAAATCGTAAATCATACATCATTGCATAACCCATGTAATAAAAATGGGATTCTTAAACAACATGACATCATAAAACAATTCATATAAGATAAATTAATTCATAAAAATAATTCCACCACAACATAATCAAATAAATGTAATAATAGGGATAGAAATAGAACCCTATATTATCTTAGATGGAAAATAATTTTGATAAAACACTTGAACTCTATTCTTGAGGAAAATATCCTTTCTACTTCAAAAACGTTTCCCTTTCTTAACATGTCATACAGTTTTTAACTAATATAAGTTGATTAAAAATAATCTTGAAAACTTTTAAAGCAAGATTCTTGGAAATAATGTTTTAAAAATCCATTCATGCCGTATAAGTTAAAAAACATTCTTCCCGTACTTTTGTCGGAAAAGTCAAAAAGTACCTCGTACGAAAAACGAAAAGAGGTTCCTTTCATATATTTTACTAAAAACTAACCGAAGGGTAAAATTGGATTTAAACAATTTTAGGTGGATGGAAACAATATTACATACTGAGGAAACATGGATGTGGATGATAAAATACCATCTAGTAAATTCCAATGTATAAACAATCTGGGATAAAAATGAAATTGTAATATTTACCTTACCTTAGGTCTGATTTGCTTCATAAGTGTCAAAACCTCATGTATAATGATTTAAATAATGTTATTAACTTATTCCAGAATCATAATTATTTTTAATATATCATATATGGTCATATTCTTAGCTTCTTATTAGTAATATTTCATTACTACTTGTTATTCTGGTGTTTATTACTTTTTGTTCTTATGCGTGTTCTGTCGAATAAATTCTTACTTTTCTTTTTAGGTTACAGATACCTCATTTACAGAATGGTATTAGTGTAAGATATATCATATTCATTCATTCAATTCATTTATATAATCATTCTGCAATGAAGATCGTGTAGAACGAGTCGCATCACATCGTAGAGACGGTATTCCGTACGTACGCACGAGCGATGATATCGTTCCTATGATCGTGGTATTGTATTGGAGTATATTTATACTATTTAAGAATCAATATCACTTTACAATAATCATATATAGTCATTATTTACTCCATTATACCCATCCATGTAAGGTGGTTGTGGAAAATAGATTACACCACGACATTGAGACGGTATTCCGTACGTACGCATGCTCGGTGATTTCGTTTTCCGTTGGATGGATAGATGGTGAAATAGGGTTGTTTCATACTTATAATAACATATAAGTATATTATTCATACTGACGTTATTACTTCATAATGAAACAACTAAAGAAGAAGAAGTGGAAGAAGAAATAAATTTGAAAGAATCGGTAACGAACATTACCTCTTCTTTGAAGCGCCTCTTTGAGACCTCCTCTTAGGGGACTAAAATTGGTCTTTGAAGAAGACCAGGACCTCTAGGATGTTTCTAGGGAAGTTTATATGATATATTGGCAGGGTTTGTCCAAGCTTGAAGGCTCAAAGTGGTGTGAGGAAGAGAGGGAGGAGGTTGCCTTTTATAAGGGAGGAGAGGGGGCACCTTTGGAAAAAAATATTATTTTATTATAAAGCCATATTCGGTTTTAAATAGCTCCAAATTGATATAATTCGAAGATAATGTGGGAATGGGTCTAAATCCTCTCATCTAATAGAATTTAGACATGTTTAGGTCATTATATTAACCTTATCGTTTAGTGTTAACTCTTAGTTAATTAGATTGACATTTACCATGTCACTTTGTATTTTTATATTATATAGTTAATAAACTTACCATATACATCCAAGAGACCCCCAAGTGGTCCATTAATGATACACCTATCATGATATAAGTATATTGTCCGAACCTAAGATTTTTAGGAATATAATAACAATTAATAATATAATATTTTCTTTAAAAACTATTTTATGTCAATTTTGACACTATTTGGTAATTGATTTTTGTGAAAATCATAACAGAATTATTAGTTCGAAAAAAATTAATTAAATCAATACTAACATGTCATATTAACATAGAAAATTATTGGAATTCATAAAAAGTATCAAATTACATTTATTTGGGTATTTATAACATCAATTATGTCAATATTTCATTAATAAGATAGTTACTGCATCATCATTGTATCATAAATAAATTAAATTATTTTAAGTCTAAAAATTAAAAATAAAATCCCCTTATGTTGGAAATATTTTTAGATTTCTAATGAATATTTATAGTCTAATTTATCTTATGTATAACCCTATATTAAAAATTATTTATTTATTAAACATTGATTTTAACTATTTTAACCCTTCTTTAAATAAATTGATAATAAATGTCCTAATCTAATCCAAGTGGGCCTAAGTGGTAATATTTTATTCTTAAGGATGTTTTTGGTCTAATTACACTTATCCAATAGAATTAGGACATGTATTAGGGTAATAATAATAACACTTTTACCCTTAATTACCCTATTTACTTTTAACCGAGGTAAAAAAAAGTAAAAAGTTGCTATTCACCAAAAATTATTTTCATCTCATTGAACCATATTTTAGTCCTTGATATTAACCGTGTTTCTAGGATTTTCGAAATTCTACTCATAGAAGCGTTAAAATTAAGTTTTATGAAAAATTTATTTTTTTTAACTACCACTTAGTGGTTTCACTATTCATCAAAAAATGAAAGTTTCCAGAAAAATACCAAAAATTAGGCCTAAGCTATATTTGATATTATGAATTCAAAAATTATGTCTATTTTAAAAAATTCAAACATATCAGTTACATTAACTAATTGGAAAATTAATTCCCGTCGTCAAAACAAATAACGTGTTTTTAAGAGATAATAATTATGAAAAGATTGACAGTTGTTTATGTCTGGTTTAAATGTTAAATTACATTCAATGAAAAAAATTGTATTAAATTGTAAAAATATATTCTAAATATACTTTGAAACCACTCAAATTAATAATTTATCACTATTAGTTATTTCGATTAAAAAAGTTGATTTTAATTAAAATTTAGTAATTTTCACTATTCATCAGAATATGAAAGTTATCCGAAAAGTACCAAAATTTCACCCTAAGATAATTTTGATATTCCGAATCCAAAAATGAAATCTATTTTGAGAAATAAAAATTTAAAAATTTCAAAAAGTGGTTATTACTATTCATAACGGCTAGTTTTAATAATATTTTAATAGCATATCGTTGTTTAGTGAAACTCGGCTATTGCGTACGACGCAAGCTATCGAGGAAGGTCGCGGTTGCGTGTAAAGAAATCCAAGATAGTGTTGTGTGTAGTGAAATATTCCTTTTAGTATTTATATAACATAAAAAAATATTTCTCATAAAAGCTTTGGGTGTTACATTCTACCCCCCTTAAAATGAATTTCGCCCTCGAAATTCCTCACTTGTAACAAAAAGATGAGGATAACTCTACCTCATCATATCCTCAAGCTCCCATGTAGCTTATTCTAATTGGTGGTTCCACCATAAAACTTTCACCATGTGAGTGTTCTTGTTCCGCAGGACTTTTTCTCTACGATCCAGAATCTGTATCGGCTGTTCTTCATATGAATGATCTTGCTCCAGCGGTACAACTTCTGAGCTGAGTACATGTGAAGGATCAGGTTTGTACTTTCTCAGGAGAGATATATGGAACACATCGTGAACTTGAGAGAGATTCGGTGGAAGTTCCAATCGGTAAGCTACATTTCCAACACGATCCAGTATTTCGAAAGGACCAATATATCTAGGGCTCAACTTCCCCTTCTTTACAAATCTCATGACCCTCTTTTAGGGAGATATTCGTAAGACCGCTTTACCACCCACTTCAAACTCTAGGTCTTTTCTTCGGTTGTCAGCATAACTTTTTTGTCGACTCTGAGCTGCTCTTATGTGTTGTTGAATAGATCTGACCTTTTCTGCCATCTCATCAACAAGATCAAGTCCAAATAGCTTTCTTTCCCCAAATTCATCCCAACAAGTTGGAGTCCTGCATTTCTTTCCATAGAGAGCTTCGTAAGGAGTCATCTGAATACTGGAGTGAAATCTATTATTATAAGAAAATTACACCAAAAGTAGGTGTTGATCCCAACCACCTTTGAAATCCATTGAGAAAGCTCTCAACATATCTTCTAGAGTTTGAATTGTTCTCTCAGACTGACCGTCTATCTAAAGAAGATAAGCAGTGCTGAAACTCAACTCTGTATCCAGAGTATGCTGAAGACTTCGCCAGAACTTTAAGGAAAACCTCGGATCCCGATTAGATATAGTAGAAAGTGGTACTCCATGCAATCTTACCACTTCCTTTATATATATCCTGGAAATATGATCCAGATAGAAATACTCTCTAATAGAAATGAAGTGTACAGACTTTGTAAGACGATCAACTATGACCCGGATAGAATTATTGCCTTTGGATGTTTTAGTAAGTCCTGTGACAAAGTCCATAGTGACATTTTCCCATTTCCATTCGGGTATGGGTAATGGTTGTATCATCCCCTTAGACTTTTGTCTCTCAGCTTTAACTTGCTGACAAAACAAGCATCGAGAGACATATTCAGCAACATCTCTTTTAATGCCATCCCACCATAAGTACTCTTTTAGGTCCCTATACATCGACGTGCTTCCAGGATGAATAGAGAATGAAGAGCTATGAGCCTCATCCAGAATCTCCTTCTTTAATTTAGGGATGGTAGGAACACAAACCCGATTCCTGAACTTTATTATCCCATCACAATCAAGGTTGAATTAAGTAATATTTCTTACCTTCTTTTGAAACTCTACATCTTCTTTCTGTAACACTTTAATCTTCACATGTATAGATGGTTGAACATTCATTTGAGAAAGATACTATTTTCCCCCTTCCATTATAATTCTATGATCCATCCATTGTAAATCTATAAATATTGGATCTTTTGTGATCCTCATCATGGATAAAATGGCATGGTCTTGTCGACTTAATGCATCTTCCACCTTGTTTGCTTTCCCAGGGTGGTAATAAATTGAGCAGTCGTAATCCTTAATCAGCTCTAACCATCTTCTTTGGCGCATATTCAGCTCCTTTTGGGTGAAAATATACTTTAAACTTTTATGATCAGTATAAATGTCACACCTTTCTCCGTAAAGATAATGCCTCCAAATCTTTAATGCAAAGATTACCGCAACTAACTCCAAATCATGAGTTGGGTAATTTTTCTCATGTATTTTCAACTGCCGTGAGGCAGAGCAATCACCATATCATTTTGAATAAGAACACACCCCATCCCCTTCTTGGATGCATCACTGTAGATCACAAACCTTTTTCCACTACAAGGCAGTGTGAGTACAGGGGCACTGGATAACCTACTTTTTGTTGGAACCACTTTGTGTATATGGTTGTATTTGTTGTCAATAGTTGTCAATTCAGATCAAAATGAAGATGATCATGAAGTACTCCGATGAAGTAGAGGAGTGGTGATTCAGATGATTGTTGTGCTGATCTTATGTTAAAAGAACATGTGTCAAAGGTGATACATTGTTTACAACAATGAATAATGTGAGGAGTAATCCATTCAAGGATGATTAAAGAAGAATGAGGTTTTTGGATGAAGACCACGAAATTACTCATGATTGCATGAGAACCATGCTAGAGACTTCTTGATGGATTGAATCACATACTTTGCATGAAGTTGATCATGACGGTTGATGAAGAAGACAATGTGCCAATGAGTTGACTTCTGATATGGCAATGCACATCACATTGTATCAAAAGATAATGGTATTAAAGCAGTTCCTTCAGAGAATACATATCACCATAGTGGAGTTTTTGATTAAAGCAAAAGAGTTACTGAAGGGTACAGAACACCAAGAAGAAGTGTTGTTGAGGTGATCGTGCTTGTCGACAAAGCAAACAAACGACATACAAATTTGTTGACAAAGGAGATTCCATGGTGATAAGTCGAGTTCAAGAGTTGTGGTCAACGATCTATGTTTGATTCAAGAACATCAACAGAGGAATGGATGATCTGGAGGCGGTACAAAATCAACAAATGAAGAGGAGTGATTTTGGAAAAGTGACTTGCGCGCCATACTCTTGGAGGATAGGAAACTTGCACGCCATATGTTTTTGAAGATCAGAGCATCAAAATATGGAAAAGGGATAAGGGTCGCACAAGTTTTGGTGGGGTCGCCCAGGTGAATTATATGCCGGGAAGAGACTTGTGTGCCGACACCTTGAATGAATTATAACTTGCGCGCCTATGGTTTTTCGAGATCAGAAGATCCAAATTTGTCAAAGGCAAGATGTTCGCCCAAGTTTGGATGTTGATCGTGCAAGTGCCTAGCAGGGGCCGAGACTTGCGCGCCGATGGATGACTTGCGCGCCGCCGCGCAGGGGGTCCAGTTTGCCTATAAATACTGGACCACCCCTCCCCATTTCATACGGAGCTCAATACTTAGAGATTGTTCGAGCTCTCGTCGCACAGGTGGTTGAGCCGCGCAAGTGGTTATTGCGCGTCGATTGATGGTTGCGCGCCCCAGGTGATTTGGGTAAGCAAGGAAGTGAGTCGCGCAGGTTTGAAGTTCAAGAAGGGAGAGTCGCGCAGGTGCTTTGGAGACACTTGCACGCCAGGTTATACTTGCGCGCCTAAGACTTGCGCGCCAGATGGAGACTTACGCGCCGGGCTTGAAAAGGAGAGACAAATATTGTTGAAACACGCCCCCTTTTTCTGGAGCTGCACAAGAGCTAAAGATTGCCTGATACTTTCGGTGCAAAGCGAGATTGAAGAAGAAATCTAAATGATTCATCCATGATCTCATGCATACATGGTGAATTGATTCTGACTAATGTCGAGTAAGCTGGACATCATTTATTGAGAAATCACATAAGTGATTGTGATTCAGGAAAACGAAGACAAGGGGATCTAGTGCATTCAGTCATTGCACTAAATAAGAATGATTGATCTATAAAGAGAATCAACTCTGAACCCTGATGCAAGCAAAGTCTCGTGCTGAACAGGAGACAAAGAACATAAATGCACATTTATTGAAGATACCTTCACATCTATAAACTGAGTGAGACTTCACCAATGGCAGTGAGCCAGGGGGAGTCAACGGGAGTGACCCGAGGGACGCAGTGAGCTATCCCTGAACAATTGTAAAGGCAGTGAGCCTGGGACAGAGTGACTGTACCTGAACCTTTGTAATCCGCAGCTAGTGAAGCATAGTGGATTTAGGTACGACCGACAACCTATCGGCGTATGCTCCTTGGACGTAGCCCTTAGTGGTGAACTACGTAAAAGAGTCGTGTCGTCTCTCTGCATGTGAATGTTTAATTGCTGTTCATATCCATCATACAGGTTTAAGTAGTTCCTACCAATGTGGGAACAAGATCCAAAACTAAAAGAAGAAAAAATTTCCACCCTGATTCACCCCTCCCTCTCAGGGTGTCCCGGGGTCCTACACTTTTCAACTCCTTGAAATTCTCTTAATATTACTCCGTCCAAACAAACTTAACTCCTTTCTGAGTCAACCTGGTGAGTGGATTAGATAATCGTGAAAAATAATTCACAAAACATCGATAATATCCAGCCAAACCACGAAAAATTCAGATCTCGGTTACTATTGTTTGTCTCGACCATCTTTCGATAACCTCTGTTTTTAGCTGGATCTACAGATATCCCCTCTTTTCAGACTATGTGACCCAAAAATGCAACTTTTTGAAGCCAAAATTCACACTTGGTAAATTTGGCATAAAGTTTCTCCTTTCTCAGGGTCTTCAATATAATTCTCAAGTGATCTCCATGTTCTTCCTTTCTCTTTGAATATACAAGAATATCGTCTATAAAGACTACCACAAACTGATCAAGATAGTCCCTAAAGACTCTATTAATCAGATCCGTGAAGATAGCAGGGGCATTAGTAAGACCAAATGGCATCACTATAAAGTCATAGTGTCCATACCTTGTACAAAAAGCCGTCTTTGGTATATCCTCCCTTTTGAACCTTAATTGATGATACCCCGAACGAAGATCAATCTTGGAAAGGTATTGAGCTCCGCGTATTTGGTCAAATAAGTCATCAATTCGCGGGAGAGGATATTTGTTCTTGATAGTGATCTAGTTAAGTTCTCGATAATCAATGTAGAGTCTCACTGATCCATCTTTCTTTTTAACAAACAGAATAGGTGCTCCCCAAAGTGACACACTAGGGCGTACGAATCCCTTATCAAGATTATCTTGGAGTTGCTTCTGCAATTCTTGCAACTCAATTGGGGCCATTCTATAAGGTGTCTTTGAAATAGGAAAAGCACCCGGTATGAGTTCTATTGAAAACTCAACTTCACGATTTGGTGGAAGACCCGACAATTCCTCTGGAAAGACATCATCAAACTCCCATACAACGGGCATATTCATAATCGTGAGTTTCTCTCCAGCCATTTGAGATAAATAACCCTCATTTAGTGGAATCAAGACCCATAAGATGGAATAAATTTCCAATGGAAGGTTATGTTCATCCTTGCATCGATAGACGATCATAGATTGATCTAGAATATGAAATGTGACTTCCCTTCTTTGGAAAGTGATATGAGATCCATATAAAGAAATCCAATCCATTCCAAGAATCACGTCAAATTCCATTATAGGAAGGATTACATGATTTGCAGGAAGCACTTTCCCACAAACATCAATCGGAGAAGAATTATAAACTTTTGAGGCGATTGTTGTGCCGTTAGGGGTTGTCACAGCTAACTCAACATCTAATTGTTGAGGTAATACAGTGATACCCTTAGAAAATTATTTCGAAATAAAAGAGTGGGTGGATCCAGAATCAAATAAAACATTTGGTACTTTAGAGTGGATGGTAAGTGTACCTTTCACCACTTCTTTATCGTACTCCACATCGCTGATAGAAATTGCATGTGACTTTCCTTTGGCTTTAGCCTTAAGTTTTTCTTGATGTCGATCATCATCAACAACCATTGGATTAGGGCATTTATTGGTATAATTCCCCATCTCCTTGCACTTGAAACATTGAAGTGTAATAGGTTCATTCGGTGTGTCCCTTCCTTTGATTTCATCATTAGACATATTCTTCCCATCATTGCAGCATTCAAATGCCCGATGAACTTCCTTTCCACATTTGAAACATTTACTTGCCCCTTTAAGACAACTCCCACCATGTTTTTTTCCACGCTTTGAGCATAAAGGAAAGCTCATATTTTTTTCAGTGTGCTCTTTAGATTTGCCTTTGAATTCCATTTTCCTCTTCTTATAAAACCCATATGACTGATCGGTTACTCCAATCTCCATCTCAACTTTGAGAGCACATCGAACGATTTCCTCGTAGATATTGAAGTCCCTTATGGCTAAGGCCCTTAGAAGACTTGGTTTTAAGACACTAAAGAATCAATCGATCTTACTCTCAGGTTGGATAATATTACCAGAAGCGTACCTTACAAGTCTTGTAAAATTTTCTTCATAGGTACCAACAGATTCATCATCCTTTTGCTTCAGTTCAAGAAACTATTTCTCCATCATTGTTCGGAGAATACGAGGGATGTACTTATTGAAAAATATGTTCTTGAACTCGTCCCATTCCATGGACTCAATTTCATCTCTTGGCCTCGTATTCTTGATAAGATTACACCATTTATCAGCATCACCTTCCAAACGATACACTACTAAGATGAATTTATCATGTTCAGAACATTGAATAACTGAAAATATCTTTTCAGTAGTACTGATCCATTGTTCAAAAACTAATGGATCAGTAGACCCGCTGAATGAAGGTGGACGCTGCCTCATGAAGGATTCAACAGAATTTTGCTCCTTCCTTTACTCGTTTGGAAGTCCTACATGATTCATAGCTTGAGAAAGTTGTGTGATCATGGCTAAAAGATTTTGCATTCTAGCTCCTATAACGTTTGGTTTCTTAGGGGGAAAATCATTGCATTGTCTGTCGCATTCCGCATTAACACGGTTCCTTCGGGTTCCAGCCATTGACTAAAACCAAGAAAAATAGTGTGAGGAAAACCATATAATCAAGAATAAAATTTCACACTTAAGGTCTTATCCTAGGTTATTCGGGGCCATTTCTAAAACACTATGATTGTGTTCTATTCTTAGACTTATCCTTAGGTTTCTTAATAAGGCTTTCACATCCTAGTTTCCAACGTTTGACTATACCTTTCATCTGTTACCAACTATAATGACTCATACATTACATACATTGTTATTAATTCAGAATTGAATCATTCATATTACAACATATTACAAAACCAGGAAAGGACCGTATAGGTATAGAGTCTTTAGAAACTGGGAAACATAAACAACTGCTTCATAAATCATCTACTTTGCCTCCCATTTATTTCATCATAACTAGAGTCCCTTTTGGCATATCCTACTTAATAACCTTCTTCATGACCTGGGGAAATAAAACATACAAAAGGGTGAGCTCAAATTCTCAGTAAGGGTAAACAAAATAAATATCAATCACACCATATACATAAGAACATAACTTTTGGAAATCTTAACCTGGAAAAGAGATCATAATTTCATAACATGGGATAAATAATAGTAGTGAAATGTAATCCCAATAATCATAACATAAAACATGAAACATTGTGGCATACACACATAATCATAGAGAATCATTTCTTATTAGTCAAGACTCATTGCCAAGACTATCTTAGTGGACAAAGTCCATTTCTGAACCCAATTCATTCCTCTTTTCCATCCTGTTTCACTGAACCGGTTTAACCTGCCGTTCCAGCCATGTCTATCTCATGAGATATAAAATCTTTACCCAATGAATTGGAGGGAGATATAGGTCCCACCCATCTCATAATGATAGAATTATTATGTGTTCCACAAAATCATAAATCATATATCATTGCATAACCCATGTAATGAAAATGGGATTCTTAAACAACATGACATCAGAAAACAATTCATATAAGATAAAGGAATTCATAAAAATAATTCCATAACAACATAATCAAATCAATGTAATAATAGGGACAGAAAAAGAACCCTATATTATCTTATATGGAAAATAATTTTGATAAAACACTTGAACTCCAATCTTGAGGAAAATATACTTTCTACATCAAAAACATTTTTCTTTCATAACATGTCATACAATTTTAAACTAAAAGATGTTGATTAAAAATAATCTTGAAAACTTGTAAAGGAATATTCTTGGAAATAATGTTTTAAAAATCCATAAATTCCGTCTAAGTTAAAAAACATTCTTCCCGTACTTTTGTCGGAAAAGTCAAAAAGTACCTCTTACGAAAAATGACAAAAGGTTCCTTTCATATCTTTTACTAAAAACTCACCAAAGGGTAAAATTGGATTTAAACAATTTTAGGTGGATGGAAACAATATTACATATTGAGGAAACATCGATTTCAATGATAAAATACACCCCATTAAATTCCAAAGTATAAACAATCTCGGATAAAAATGAGATTGTGATATTTCCCTTACCTTAGGTCCAATTTGCTTCGTAAGTGTCCGAACCTCCTGTATAACGATTTAAATATTGTTATTGACTTATTCCAGAATCATAATTATTTTTATGATATCATATATGGTCATATTCTTAGCTTCTTATTAGTAATATTTCATTACTCCTTGTTATTCGGGTGTTTATTACTTTTTGTTCTTATGCGTGTTCTGTCGAATAAATTATTAATTTTCTTTTTAGGTTATAGATACCTCATTTACAGAATGGTATTAGTGTAATATATATCAAATTCATTCATTCAATTCATTTATATAATCATTAGGCAATGAAGATCATGTAGAACTAGTCGCATCACATCGTGGTGATGGTATTCCGTACATACGCACGAGCGATGATATCGTTCCCATGATCGTGGAATTGTATTGGAGTATATGTATACTATTTCAGAATCAATATCACTTTATAATAATCATATATAGTCATTATTTACACCATTATACCCATCCAAGTAAGGTGGTGGTGGAAAATAGATGACACCACAGCGTGGAGACGGTATTCCGTACCTACGCACGCGCGGTGATTTCATTTTCCATAGGATGGATAGATGGTGAAATAGGGTTATTTCATACTTATAATAAAATATCAGTATATGAGAGATACAGATGCTATTACTTCATAATGAAACAACTAAAGAAGAAGAAGTGGAAGAAGAAATAAAGTTGAATGAATCGGTAACGGACATTTCCTCTTCTTTGAAGCGCCTCTTTGAGACCTCCTCTTAGGGAAATAAAATTGGTCTTTGAAGAAGACCAGGACCTCTATGATTTTTCTAGGGAAGTGGAGAGGATATATTGTCAGGGTATTTCCGATATTGAAGGCTCAAAGTGGTGTGAGGAATAGAGGGAGGAAGTTCCCTTTTATAAGGGAGGAGAGGGGGCACCTTTGGAAAAACTAAAAATATTATTTTATTATAAAGCCATACTCGGTTTTAAATAGCTCCAAATTGATATATTTCGAATCTAAGGTTGGGATGGGTCGAAATACTCTCATACAATTGAATTTATACAAGTTTAGGTTATTATATTAACCTTTACTTTTAGTTTTAACACTTAGTTAATTAGATTGACATTTACCATGTCACTTTGTATTTTTATATGATATAGTTAATAAACATACCATATACATCCAAGAAACCCTCAAGTGGTCCCTTAATGACACAAATATCATGATATAAGTATCTTGGCCGAAACATAGATTTTTAGGAATATATTATCAATTAATAATATTATATTTGTTTTAAAAACAATTTATGTCAATTTTGACACTATTTGGTTATTGATTTTTGTGAAAATCATAAAAGAATTATTAGTTCGAAAAAAATTAATTAAATCAATACTAACATGTCATATTAACATATAAAATTATTGTAATTCATTAAAAGTCTCAAATTACATTTATTTGGGTATTTATAACCTCAATTATGTCAATATTTCATTAATAAGATAATTATTGCATCATCATTGTATCATAAATAAATTAAATAATTTTAAGTCTAAAAATTACAAATAAAATACCCTTATGTTTGAAATTTTTTTATATTTCTAATGAATATTTATAGTCTAATTTATCTTATGTATAACCCTATATTAAAAATGATTTAGTTATTAAACATTGATTTTAACTATTTTAACCCTTCTTTAAATAAATGGATAATAAATGTCCTAATCTAATCCAAGTCGGCCTAAATGGTCATATTTTGTTACTAAGGTTGTTTATGGTCGAATTAAACTCATCCAATATAATTAGGACATCTGTTAGAGTAATAATAATAACACTTTTACCCTTAAATACCCTATTTACTTTTAACCGAGGTAAAAAAAAGTAAAAAGTTACTATTCACCAAAAATTATTTTCATCTCATTGAACCAAATTTTAGTCCTTTATATTAACCGTGTCTCTATGATTTTCTAAATTCTACTCACAGAAGCGGTAAAATGATGTTTTAT
Organism: Viscum album; assembly: GCA_963277665.1. Taxonomy (NCBI): domain Eukaryota; kingdom Viridiplantae; phylum Streptophyta; class Magnoliopsida; order Santalales; family Viscaceae; genus Viscum; species Viscum album. The sequence goes on from OY728127.1 coordinate 282,588,743, forward strand.
GAAAAATTCAGTTTTTTAACTACCACTTAGGGGTTTCACTATTCATCAAAAATGAAAGTTTCCAGAAAAATACCAAAAATTAAGCCTAAGATATATTGGAAATTATGAATTAAAAAATGATGTCTATTTTACCAAATTCAAAACATATCAGTTTCCTTAACTAATTTAAAAATTAATTCCCGTCGTCAAAAGTAATAGCGTGTTTTTAAGAGATAATAACTATCAAAAGAATGACACTTGTTTATGTCTGGTTGAAATTTGAAATTACATCCAATGAACAACATTGTATTAAATTGTAAAAATATATTATTAATATACTTTAAAACCACTCAAATTAATAATATATCACTATTTGTTATTTCGATTAAAAAAAATTTAAATAAAATTTAGTAATTTTCACTATTAATCAGAATATGAAAGTTATCCGAAAAGTACCAAAATTTCACCCTAAGCTAATTTTGATATTTAGAATCCAAAAATGAAGTCTACTTTGAAAAGTAAAAATTTTAAAATTTCAAAAAGTGGTTATTACTATTCATAACGGTTAGTTTTAATAATATTTTAATAGCATATCATTGTTTAGTGAAACTCAATTATTGAGTACGACCCAAGCTATCGAGGAAGGCCGCGGTTGGGTGTAAAGAAATCCAAGCTAGTGTAGTGTGTAGTGAAAGATTACTTTGATGATTTATATAACATAAAAACAAAATATATCTCATAAAATTCTCGGGTGTTACAGAGATGATTATCATAAAAAATAAATAGATCCAATATCAAAAAAAATAGTGCCACAAAAATCAATAGAAATGAATAATCGTAATAATTACCCACTCATGTAAACCTGTAAGAACCTGATTATTTATTGAGGTATGGAATCTTTTAATTTTCATAGATTTTTATTTTAAATTAGTAAATAGGGTATAATGTGAATTCCCTTTGATTTCATGTAAACATCGAGTGTGTCTGGGGATTGTTCATACCCCTAAAACCAACTTTTGGGGAGTTATAGGCTTGTCGCATACGTAGTAGAATCCATATGGGGTAGGATGCATGGTTTCAAGAAGTCTTGTAAGGATGTAAAGTGGGTGGGAGGAGCCCATGTGATTTGAAAAATTGGTTATATGGGGGATAATTCTCATTTGGTTTCCTCTAAAGTTCTTTAATGTGGGATGAAACACGGTTTTCACATGTATACTCAAACTATGCACACAAATCGTGAAAAGTTCCCCTTATTATAGCAGTGGGTGCATGGTTGGTGTATGGTTTGGCCAACCCTATGCACAAACTATGTGGCTCAATATTTTGGGTGAAGTTATAAAATTTATTATAAATTAGTCATATATTTAGTAATTAATTTCTATTTCTTCATTTATTGGTTGCTTTCAAATTTGATAGTTCCCTTTGATACCTAATCGATGAATCAAGAGACCTCTTCCATCTGAGCTCATAATAAAGATTCATTAGAAGCATAAAATCCATCTTTGTAAGATCTCCATTCATTTTGTTTCGTTCCACTTTCTTCTTAGAATCAGTTTTTCTATTTATTTGAAAGATAATTTTCCCAATCTTCAGGGTTCTCATCGATTCTTCATTTTTCTATTATTCTGATTGAAATTAGAAGCTGATACTAGATGATCACTCCAATATCGACTAATGTTATGTGGTATCATGATTTTTCTTTAAAGTCAGAGTTTTTATATATATGTCATTAGTTAACGCCCCCAATAATTAGAGTGATTCCCCTGAAATTGAATTCAACCATTATTTAAAATTAATAAGCATGACCTATGTAATTAATCAGACTATTTGATGAATAATTAAAGGTTATGAACCTATAATTACAACCACCACATGAGTGTGTTGTTTAATTACATGGACCACCATGGGTGGAATATGAATTGTTCACTTTTAAGTGAGTCGTTACCCCTTGGTATGGGATGTTAAATGATTAATTATAAATTGTAAATATAATTGATTAATTAATGGGAATTGATGACTATGTCCCTAGTATTTGGCCATGTATGTTCTTGACAAGGAATGAGTTTTTTTCATATTCATACGCCCACATTAAAAAATTAAGAGGCTAATCCTCCAAATTTAGCCCATTCCATAAGCTAACTACGAAGGTGGGGTTTAAATGAAATGATCATGGTGATGACCTTTGAATTAATTAATTAACATATTTGAATACTTTTATGCCTTGGTTAATACATGTGTTCTCATATGAACACCATGGATGGACTCATTTAACTACTACCTTATATACGCCTTGGGTGACACATGATTTCTCATACGAATTCCATGGATGTACTCTTTAGGATTTTCCCATACTTATAATCAAGTGATACATGGACCCCCTGGTCGACTAGTAAGGAAAGAATCTATGAGATGATTCTATATTTTCCTGATTTTCACTTGGACTCCTTATAAGGATGTATAAGGAAGGAAATAGAGGGATGTTGATTATATCAACCATGGGTGACACTTGGGATCCCTTAGCAGACTGACAAGGATGGACTCAGTGAGAGATGATGTTATACCACACTTAGAGAGAGACATGTGTTCTAATGAGGATCTCCATGGATGGTATTTTAGGCTGTTAGCTTCATGTTAAACCGAAAGTGATACCTATATTACAAATAAGGAATAATAAGTACAAGATCAGGATTATAATTGGTTAATTATTGGAATGATTCATATGAAGCTTCTGCCAATCCAAAGCATGATATTGGATTCAGTCAAAGACACATACCATATTTATGGCCTTGTAGGGCATATCATGAAACAATATTCCTACAAAGTAAATTATGCTACATGCCATGTTCTGAGACTTATTTATTAAATGATACTAATTAATTAAATGAACTTGAATAGAAATTGATACCAGATTTATTTTTTAATCAGATACATTCCTACGAAGGCTGGAATTGGTTGTAAAGGATGGGTGTCCATGGGAACCTAGACCTTTAGGGGTTTTTTACACTTATAACTTCTTTTTATATTATAATACTCCCTTAACATTGTAATTATTATATATTAAATAACTAAATAGAATTAGAACTTTGGGTGATGGCCTATTGGGATTGAATCTCTCTCCTTGTTCAATATGTTTTTTGGTACCTAGGGAGACTATGGTTGTAGGTTTGGATAAGGGAAATTGATCTGCTATAGGTTTTTGATCGCTACTCAGGGGTAGTGTACCACAATGTTGATCTAAGGATAATGATGCTTGCTATGATACTTTTTGTCCTTTTTGGTATTATGTTACGTGTGTTGTACAGTTTTGTGTATATCTATTTTGGATGATTTTTTGAAATGACATGACATGTATGATCATCATTCTGTATATGGGATTCTTTATACTTTTTTTATTTATATCTATATTGGATGTCTTCCATTGTCCAATTACATTATTATATCTTATAAATATAATTTATTGTATAGATTTTGGGCTACACTATCATGATGGGGGAATAGTCTCTCCATAGACACACCTTAGGCCCTCACTGCTAGTCAAAAGCCTCTTCCATTTTTAGAAATTAACTTGAGGCCATGTGGCCAACAGAAATCATGGAACCTTTTATTGGAATCTTGGTCTAAGATGTTGAAAAATTGTATTAAGGCACATTCCTTTTGGTTTTTATTTTCTATTTGGAGATAATATTAAGGGATAATAAGGAATATAAATTTGGTAATGAGTTGTGTTTGGGCATAACTAACTCGTGTAAAGGAAAAAAATCCAAATTTCATTGAATGAAATTGTTTTCTTAGAATTTTAGCAAATACAGTTGATTTGATAAAACTGTTGGTTGATGCACTAGGATTGCGATGTTATCATTTATTTTATTATGGGATCTATTCTGTAGAAACCTGATGATATGAGGGTATTTCATCTCATGCATCATTTTTGGAACCTATTATAATTCTCATTCCATGCATTATTCCTTTCCATATAGGTTTCATTATGTTTTTTCATGATGTTGTTGTAGGTTTCATGATAAATACAACAATTGTTGGGATTGGTATTATTTTCTAGGAAATTAAAGACATAGTTGATACATAAAGTGCATGTTGTAACATAGGCAGTGATTTCTTGATTGGGCTACAGTAGATACCCTAAGTAGCTAATTATGGTACAGTGAGTTATAAACCATGAGGCTCATGGACTAGAATGTGTTATGGTGTGCATTAATTGGAATCCTTAATTCAGTTCATGTGGATTATGATCTCTTAGGGATCAGAATTTGGTGAACCCTATGGTTCAGCCATTTAAATGAATTGTGAGATAGTTTAAATCAATATTAAAATTAAATGAAAATCAAATTTATTAGAGTATATAATGTGACCCAGACCTGACTTTAATAGTGGGATGTATGTAGTATCTCTTGCATTATTAAAATCTGTATGTCACCCACACCTGATAAATGATCAGCTAGAGGGGTGTGTTTCTCATATAGTAAAGCTTGTACCTATTCTATTCGAATTTCTACAATTTGAGATGAAAATTTTGATAACGTTATTTTCTAATGAATGAGTTTGGCATTGTAGAGACATTGCACCATGAAAACCTCTATCCATATTTTAGGAGGGTGGAGACGAACATGCTCCAGAGGTGGTGAGCCTTGGGATACAAGTTGATCTTCCTATAGTACTAGTTATTACACCATCAGCTTTAAAAGACATAGGAGTTGAGAACAAGTTCCCCAAGGGCATTATTTATGTCATGCATACCATCTAGGGAGCACTGTGACCTTCCTCAACTATAGAAGAGTTGATGAGTCAGTTCTAGAAGTAGCATCCACCCACATTTTCTAGGTATGGAAGACTACATGCTATGAGTTAATTTATAGAGCCATTTAATCTATCTTTGAGAATCTAGAGACTTCTACTAAGAGGAGGGTAAAGCTATCTACTGATATGTTGCATGATTCCTCCATGAGCTGGTGGGATTTCATTTCTTAGATAGATCATCATCGGGATATGTTTTGGAGAGATATTCATATGTCCTTCTATGATTACTTCTATCACGAGACATTGAGGGATGATATACCATGACTTCTTATGCACATAGAGTTGGGTGTGTTATCAGTCATGGATTATTCATCCCATTTTAAAGATCTTTAGGGTTTCACACAAATTCTGATGGATGAAATTTTATCTAAAGCTAGGTGATTAGAGGATAGATCTATTTATGGCATATGATATCTAGTGAATGTATTTCAGCTAACTAATGTTAGGTGAAAAGTAAATCATGCACTTATCATAGATCGTAACCTATGTGAGGTTGGGGGTGTGATCTAGGGTAGTTTGACACCAATATCTGGTACGACATTGACTAGTAGTAGGAAGTTTATTATATATTTTTAACATGGTGATATTAGAATCCATATAACAAACACATGTATTCTGGTGAGGTGCCACCAGTACTGTTGATCAGGATTTTTGAGACCTCATTACATTAAAGACTTAGTCGAGTTTTGAATATATGGAATGATGGGTATTATATAGTGCTTTTCTAGAACATTTCCTTTTTAATCTTCTAAGGGAGAGTCCACACTAACTCCATGTCAAAAAACTAGGTTCGCAACTTCTCATCGGGTAGGGATCTAGAGTACAGATGTTTGATCTGGCTGAGGTGGTATTCAAGGCCTTGGAAGTAAGACCTCATACTTGTAGTGATGTTAGATTGTATCTTATCAAGGTTACCAGGATTTATCACAAGACTGAGGATTGGGCCAAATATATTTTATTCAACCTAAACTAGAGGAGTATAATCCCAGAACATCTGCTGTGAGAGTAACTACTCAAGTATCCTCTTCTTTAGAATATACTCATTTTTATATAGAGGATTCTCCTAGTTTTATATATTTTCCCCAATATAAATATCCTTGGGATTAACGTTCAATATTTTTATGGAGTTATGAAGCTTGAAACACCATTCTAGATTCAAAAAAAAATATAGGTTAGTGTAGGGAGTCACCCCTTTTGATTGGAGGGTGTCACTTCATATGGGACCTATTTTTCCTTGAGATGATATGTTTAGAAATATTTCTCAAGATGGACTAGATGGTTAACATTCATGATTTTTTTGAATTCTATCACCGTAGGGTGGCCTTCATGTCACTAGAATGTGGAGGTTTTATCCACATGGGTGAATGGGATATTTAGGTGAGAAAAGATGGACCCAAGCATTGTGGGCTATACGAGATTACATCCCATATTTTTCTAGGTGATCAAGGAATGTGTAATGTAGATTTCTCTCCAGTGGTTATTAATTTTAGGGACGTTTTCCTAGAGGAATTTTTAGGATTACCACTAGTTGGTGAGGTCGAGTTCTCTATCATGCTGGTTCCAGAAGACACACTGGAGTCTATTCCTCCTTACAAGATAGCTATAACAATTATTTAGGAGCATAAGTGGAAGCAATAGAAATTAGAGGAAAATGTTTTTATCCATACCAATACTTATTTATGTGGTTTTAAAGTAATTTTTGAATAAAATGTTGATGGTACCATTATTATATGTGCGGATTAAAAAAATTGAACCAACTAAATTTTAAGAACAAGTATCTTCTACCGTAGATTGATGACCCATTTTTACATTTATGAGGAGCTTGAGGGTTCTCAAAAATTGAGTTGAGATATGGTTATCATTAGGTTCATGTTAGTCCATTGAAAATATATTTCACATATTCTTGTATTAGTTATGGTCTATATGAGTATCTGGTTATACTACTCAGTCTCACGAATGCATGAATAGTTTTCACGAAACTGATGAAACCGGTTTTCTATCCTTATCTGGATTTATTTATTGTGGTAATCCTGGTTGATAACTGGGTGTATTATCACACATGATAGGAACATGCTAATTATAATTATATCATATTTTATATAATGATAGAGAATCATTTATTTTCTAGGATCACAAAGTCCCACTTTTGGATAGATCAAATTCACTTCCCGAGTTACATTATCTCAGAGATATGACTATCAGTTGACCAAGATAAGGTGAGATTTTTAGTTTCCTAAGATCATACCAATAATGTATTTTAGATGTAGAGTTTCTTGGGGAATTCTAGATATAATATACATTTCATACAAATCTTCTAATTCCTAGAAACACAGCTCATGGGCTTGAATAAGATGGGTGTGGAGTTTTTATGGTTAGATACCTATGAGATAGCCTTTTAAGAGATGAAAGGGAGATTGACATGAGTTATGTTACAAGTTTTTCCAGTGGAATTATTGTGTTATACTTTTTACTGATATACATCAGTTATAGGGCTTGGAGTAGTTCTTATGATGGGGGATAAAGTTATAGTGTATGAGTCTCTGTAGTTGAGGCCACACAAGAATAACTACCTGACACACAATCTCCTGTTTGTTCCAGTTGTTCTTGAAATGCAATGTTGGAGACATTACCAACTTGGGGAGAATTTTTTTGTGTTTATAGACCAAAAAATTTTGAATTACATATTTACATAATGTGATATTATTTTCAGGAAGTGAATGTGGGTTCAACGCCTACAGTCTTTCGACATAGACCTTTCCTAAACACCTAGGAAGGGAAATGTAGTGGTCGATGCACTAAGTAGGAGGAATCAAATACAAGAAGTTTAGTAGTAATTTATCATGTTTAATGTTATATATTTTTTCAATTAAAATAACATGGACTTACAAGATATTTAGGGGAAGAATGTTCTTTCACACTTAGATGTGACATCTACCCATCTAGATAGAGAGAGGATGATTCATCAATCATATTCAGAAGGCCTGGTCCTATGGGAGAGTGTATAATGTGTGTAACCACCTTAAGGATGGGATGTAGGAGAGGATTGGATTCTGGGTATGCATGGTCACGTATGGGTTTCATCATACATATGTAAGGAGATCATGTGAGTCTTTCCTAATTCATCATACGAAGTTCACCCTCATTTCACCAAGATGTTTTAAGAATTACATCACCAATACTAATGTCCATGTATGAAAATATATGGATATGGTTTTTTCCTGAGCTGTTCACCTATCCGTTGGTAAAGGAGGAACACCAACGATTGGTTGGACTTTTACAGAAACTTCCCATTCTCGAGTGGAAGTTGGTCGATGTTGTGATGCATTTTCCTACTTGGATACCAAGGTCACCACTAGGAAATGATTTTTTTGGGTTGTTGTGGATAGGCTCAAAAAGTTTCTATATTTCCTACCTATCATGGAGAAATTTTTAGTAGATGATATTGGGAGGTTTTATATTCATGAGATATTATGATTCCATGGGGTTCCATAAACTATCATTTGAAATATGGATGCATAGTTCATCTCACCATTCTGGAAATGTTTATAGAGGGTGTTGGGTACACAAGTACTTCTGAGAAGAGCATACCACCCTCGTACCAATGGATAGTTAGAGAGCACAATACAGGTTATTTAAGACATGCGGCAGGCATGCATCCTATATTTTGGGGGCTCTTGGAGGAGACATATGTACCCCTAGTTGACCTCCCCTTAAAACATTCCTTTTATGATACTATACTAATGGAACCACATGAGGATTTCTATGATGGTAGATGCTGATCACCTCTGTGATAGTTATAGAAGGATGATGTAGATCTGCATGGAACTATTCTAGTTTAGGAGACACCAGAGTATGTGTAATTTATTCGTAAGAAGAAGACTAATACACAGTCTCTAAAAAATCTTATGTTGATCGCCACAAATAACCTCTATAGATCTAGGTCAGAGATAATGTCTTTTAATGTGTCTTGGAAAGGCTTGGACACTGGGGTTAGGAGGCTTGGAAAACATTACCATGATATGTTTGGTCATTTGAGTTTCTAGAGAGATTTTTGCTGGTAGCCCATCTGTTGTAGTTACCTTAGAGGTATCGAGCCATGCGTGATGTCTTCCACAAGTATTAGCTATGCCATTATGGATGGACGGCCGTGTGTAGGACGAGACCTGAGAGTGGGAGAATGATATACGAAAAAAGTGGATGGTGTTTTTCATATGATATACTTCACCACCATCGGAAGTGAAACTCGGGGAAGAATTTCAATAAAGTTGTAATTTTTTAAAAACCTGGTTTTTTCTGGAGGTATAGTACTTTTACATTTGCTTAATTTTCAGTTTTAATGGCTATATATGGCCTAATGTGAATTCCGTTTGAGGTCGTCTAGAATATAGAGGTGTACATGGAATTTTCAGAGCCTGAAACCCGACTATTGGGGATATATAAGTGTGCCCATAATTATTAAAAACTATGTGGGGTAGACTGCATGGTTACAACAAATTGGGTGAGGCTGGAAAGTTGGTTGGGGGTGCCCGAATTTTTGAAAAACCATGAACATGGAGGAACACGCTCGTGAAAAAAACACTGTATTTTTTTACAGTGGGATAAGACACCTTTTTCACATATCTATTCAAATTGTGTTCACAATCCATCTAAAGATCCCCTTATTATATTAGTGGGCACACGGTTGGTTCATGGTTTGGAAAAATGTGCATCCAAATTGTGTGGCCTAGTATTATTGGTAAAATTAAAAAAAGTCACATAAATTAATTTTATATTTCAAAACTAATTTTTATTTCTTCGTCCATTGGAAGATTTTATCTTTGAGAGATCCATTTGATGCCTAAACTATGAATTAAGTGATCTCTTCTATTCAATATCAGAACTAAGATTGATCGAAAGCATCAGATCCATCTCTGTAAGATCTCCTTTACTATTTAGTCATTTATCTTTATTCTTAGTAACGACTATACTATTTAGGTTGAATATTTATTTCCAAATTTTAATGGTTCATATCCAATATTCATTTCTCTCCTAATCTATGACAAATCAGGAGATAATATTGGATGATCACTTCACTATGGGCCTACTATAGGTGGTCTCGTTCGTTTCCCTTAATTTCAGAGTGTGTATGTATATTCTATTTTTTCTTATGCCCAATTATCAAATCGACGCCATTGAAATCAAATTTAATCAATGTTTAAAATGGATAGGCATGATCTATGTAATTAATGAGGCCTATTGACGAATAATTAAAGGTTATCAACCATTAATTAGAACCACCCATTGGGTGTGTTGATTAATTAAATGTACCACCATGGGTGGAATATGAATTTGTCACTTTTAAGTTCACCATTACCCCTTAATATGGGATGTTAAATGATTAATTTAAAATTTTTAATTGAATTGATTAAATAAAAGGAATGGATTACCTTGTCCCTTGGATTTTATAATGTATTTTCTTTCCTAATAATGAGTTTCTTTTAATATTAATATTCCCACATGAGGAAATTAAGTAGATAATCCTTCTAAGATTATCCCATGCCTTGGCCCACCGTCTGAGTTGAGGTTTATGTGAAATGATCTTGGTGATCACATTTTAATTAATTAATTGACTTGATTGAATTATTATATTCCTTGTGTGATACATGAGTTATCATATGCGTGACAAGGAATGATTCATCTGATTTCTACCATATATAATACTTGGATGAAACATGGGTTCTCATATAAACACCATAGATAGACTCATTAGGCTTCTGCCTTTCTTACACATAAGTGATATTTGGACCCCCCCCCCAGTGGAATAAAAAGGGTGGAATTAGAGAAATGATTCTATATATACATAAGTGATACTTGGAATCCATATATAGATTGACAAGGACATACTCAAAGGGAAGATTATTATATAGGCCATGGGTGAAAGTTGTTCCCCATTAGCAGACTTCCAAGGATGAACTCAGTGAAAGAGGACATTAAACCAATAATTAAGAGATAGTTGGGTTTAGATGAGGATTACATGGATGGGGCTGTAGGGTGATTGGTTCATTGTTTCGCGCGGAATCCGGGGATGATCTCCTGGACGGGAGATTCAAACGTTCCGATCGGTTTCTAACAGGTTTGTTCGTAGAACCGGAAACATCCAATGATTCCACATCCGTTTGGACCTACTTTCCAAAGGCAGGCGCTCATTAGCTTGTGGGCTAATGGGGCTTAGGAATTTGCATTGGTCGAGAGGATGGGAGGTCGGACTCATCACACCTTTTTGAGGGGAATTATTGTCTACTCCGGGACTCTCTTTATAGATTTAAGTTAAGTTCGTGAATCCTTATTACACTACCAAGTATAAAATGAGATTTCCTTTAGTTTTAACAATCATTGATTAAATATGAAAGAAGTTTAGAGAATCTTTTATATGTATTCGAGGTTCTTCATCAATATAGAATCATCTATATTTGTTTAGAGATTCTTGTTCAATGGTATCCTTCAAAACATTTATATAAAAGTCTCTTGGTCATTTTGATGACCAGGCTGGTTTTAAAGCCACTCAGTGGGGCACTTGAAGTTTATCGTCATTCAGAAGGACGGAGATTATTTCAATGTTGGGATCGAACCCATAAATGGGCTACCTACGTATCCTTTGTTTTAAAAAAAGGAATCAGAACCCACGTAGTTCGAGGAATGGAATATGATGTTTTATGATTGATGGCTCAATGATAAATGTCATAATTACTTTTACACTCTAAGCTCACGTGAGTCATGCTCAGTGTGAGAAACAAGAGGTATTGGTAAAATTTAGATAATTGTGCATAAAATATGCAATCATAAGAATTTGTTTTGGGGCTTATGTATAGATGACTGCCCAGATTGATGAAGGTTTAGGATTTACTTTTAGGGAGAAAATCCATGAACAGGGTCCACAAAGTTATATGTGCTTCATGGAGATTTGAATACTCTAATCTTGGGGCTTACTCCTAAGGAGGATGCCCAAGTTAGGAGGGGACTTATGATTGGGTTTTATTCCTGAAAAGGAAACCCAATCAAAGGTAATTTATGACTGTTTAAGAGAAATTTTAAGAGACCTGGGGCTTACTCCTGAAAAGGAAGCCCAAGATTTATGACTAGGACTTATTCCTGAGAAGGAAGCCTAGGTTAGGGGACTTGGGGCATACTCCTAAAAAGGAAGCCCAAGGTTATGACTGAGTCTTATTCCTGAAAAGGAGACCCAGGTTAGGGATTAAGGTTTGGGGCTTACTCCTGAGGAGGATTCCCAAGATTAAAGGACTTGATTGGGGCTTATTCTTAAGAAAGATGTCCAGGATTTATGACTAGGACTTATTCCTGAGAAGGAAGCCTAGGTTAGGATTAAGGTTTGGGGCTTACTCCTGAGGAGGATGCCCAGGTTAAGATTCTCTCATCTTAAAGTATGAGTTTGAATGAATGAACTCTCAATCTTTAGTGACATAAAGATGTTTAAATCACTAGGTTTTGAGAGATATTTCACAGAATTCCTTTCAGATAAGGATGTAAAATCAAGAAATCATGCCATAAATGGATTTGAAGAGTATCTTGAAGACTGAATCTTGAATAGGAAGGGTGAAATGGATTAAGAGGGGTAAAAATGGGCAAGATGGGCACCCAAAAAGATAGGGGCACGCAAGTCTTGAAAGGCGCGCAAGTCCTGCGGCGGCGCGCAAGTATTGGTCGCGCAAGTATACTTGCGCGACATGAGGGGTACTTGCGCGATTTTCAACCAGTATTGAAATGCTTGAGCGACTCTTTATTAAACCCTTTACCATCCTCTTGAGGTTCTTCCAGAAGAGGGACGCGCAAGTTATATTGAAGGAATTAAGTAGGCGCGCAAGTGTTTGATAAGTTTCAACACTTAGGCCTTCCTTTTTCTCTTTAGATCTTCCGTTCTAGGTAAGAAATTACCTTAGAAGTGTTCCGGAAGCTTGGAGAAGAGACTTGGGCGTCGGGAGCTTTAATCCGAGTTTCTGGAAAAAGATCCTCTTGAATGGGGGGCCCACAGGGTCTATTTATAGGCAAAAGAAGACCCCGGGCGGTTACTGGGCGGTTACCAATTAGGTCGCGCAAGTCACCTGCGCGACCAAGGTAGTCGCGCAAGTGTACTTGCGCGACAGTGGTATCACTTGCGCGGTGGTTTTTCTGTTGATCCTTTGTTCATGCCTTTGTCGATTTTTGATGTTTTCTTCAAAGGATGAATCATTTTCAGCTGAGATATTCCCTTTTCCGATCTTTAGATTCTGTGACGAAAGGAGCGTCAACAAAAGTCCCCCCCTCAGAGTTGGATCCGGAGAGAAATGAGGATTTGACTCTGAGGAAATCGAATCCCTCCAAAGGAAAAGGGAGGGCGTGCAAGTCTGCGTCGTGCAGGCTTTGAGCGCTCTGGGTGCGGCGCGCAGATAGGCCCCCTGGCCTATAAATATACCGCTTCCGGCCGTAGATGGAATCTGAAGTTCTGGATTTCTCGAGCTCTCGCCGCGCAAGTATTCCTCGCCGCGGAAGTCTCTTGTTTTCACTGTTTCTTCGCTGCCGCGCTACTCTCAAGGTAATAGGGCTTGCGCGGTAATACTTGCGCGGCCAAAACATGCACGGCACATGTATCACTTGCGCGACATCTCCATACTTGCGCGCCTTAATGCCTTAGCCATTTTTTTCAAATTCATTCACAAATTTTATGAAAAATAAAACCCATTTAAGAGTTTAATTTATTCAACTCCTGTGCAGATTCAATGTCTCTTAGACCTGGATTAATTGATGAACTGGCTAGCAAGCGGATAGATGATATGATGAATATCATTGGCCCTGATTACTATACTGTCAAAAACAGCACTCTTCCAGATTTGGCTAAGTATCTGAAGAAATATCATCATGACTTTCCTCACTGCACTTACCTACCTTTGTATGGTCATGGTCATCTGCAAGAAGTCATTATTCCAGAAGTAAAGAATTATCTTCCATTTTCTTGGTTTCAGAATTATACCAATTTTTCTTCAGCAAATATCTCAGGCGGAGGATCATTTCAAACTGCTGGAACAGTGGAGAAGGCTTATGTGATGCATCATAGCCCTTGCACACCAGATCTGAAAAAACATACACCTGAGCTTCAACCACATTGTCATCCTTCAATCTTCCGAAATGCTCAGATGGATCAATCCAAAGGCTGGAAGAAAAGTTGGGATTTCCGTCCTGGGGGAGGTGTGAAACCAACTTGGATGTGGGTATACTGGGTGCGACAGACTTGCGCAGAGTTTATTGAGGATCTGAAGAGAGCTGCAATATATGAGGCTGTTTGGGTTGGGCAAACATATATTTACAGACATGATATCTTCGCACCAGAGATACTCAGCCATTGGAGTCCAGCGACTAATTCTTTCCACTTGACTCATGGAGAAGTAGGTATCAGTTTGTGGGATGTCCACAAGATTTCAGGAGATCCAATCTTGGGCGATATGTATGATGAATTCATTCCTCCCAAGGTGACTTGGAATGATCCAGAGAAGACTCCTGCTTTGGCTTGAGAATTATTCAAAATCTTTCACAAGCTCAAGAGTTCAGAGACCTCATTAACTCATTTCAGAAAAGATATCCATCCGGAAGAATGGATGAATGTGTTTCTTACTGAGAAGAATGGGATGGAGCCAAAGGAAAAAGGATCCAAGAAAAAGAAATCCAAGGATACCCGGCCCAGACGTCCTACCACTTGTCCAAAACCTGAGAAGAGAGGAGCTCCTGGCACATTCTGGCCAACTCTAGAAGAAGGAGAGTTTGAAAAATGGGGCTATGAAGTGAATCAAAGAATTCCAAAGAAAACTCGGCTGGCGGGTTTCTTAGCAATGTGGCTCAGTATTTATCTCTTGCCGGTCAGGGATTCGAAGGGAGGCGTTAGGCCAGGGACCTTCGTCATTGCGGCCAAGTTGGCTGAGGGAAAAATGGTTGGGTTAGCTACCCCCATTTTAGCAAAGATTCACAGGATTTTACTTCACGTCTTCCATGGTAAATCTCCTTTAAGAATAGTGGGACCATTCCAGGTTTTGTGGGGATGGATCGCCACTCACTTCAGGAATTACAATGTACAGAATGGATTACAAATTCCTGGAAGTTCTTTCAGACCGTCAGTGCAAGAATTCTCTGGAATTGCTCCATTATATGTCAATGGTTATGACATAAAAGTAAGACTAAGCATGTATAAGGAATTCAACTTCTTTCCTTATGGAAGTCCGCCATCTGGGCGGTTTGTTGATGATGGGAAAGCCCCTTTGGATTTGAGGGCATACATGCTATCTTGCAGGTATGGCGTGTTAGTAGCCAGGATTGATGGAGAAATCATATGCGAGGCCTATGCTCCATATAGATTTGCACGCCAATTCAAATGTTTACAACAGATTGTTGTATCCCCTCCAGTACATGTCAGGTTAGAGCAACATCCGATGGTTGCTCGACAACTATGGTTGCTGACATCAAGAGAGAAGACTGGGGCAGTATTTGATCTACCAGTTGAAAAAGCGGCACATTATCTGACTACATTTTATGCCGAACAGTGGATAGCATCATACCCTAAAGGGATATTGAATCACCCTGTATATCAAGTGGGAAAGAGGAAGAGGACTGTAGAAAAAGAAACTCTTCCTCATGAAGGTGATGCTTCTCCTCCTGAAATAGGTTCAACAGACTCCTCCTCTAGAACTGATTCCTCAGATTATCATGATGGGGATGATGAGGCACAACCGGCAGCAAAGCGGTTTCGTGCCCGAGATAATCCTCCGGCCAGAGTTAAAAGACCCACTCCATCAGCTCCTGGTGAGTTATTTGATTGTAATAACTTCAATCACTGCTACTTTATAAAGTAATAAGTCTCACTTTCTTATTCTCTATCTGTAGTTGCAGGAGTCGGGAAGAAATTAAAAT
Organism: Viscum album; assembly: GCA_963277665.1. Classification (NCBI taxonomy): domain Eukaryota; kingdom Viridiplantae; phylum Streptophyta; class Magnoliopsida; order Santalales; family Viscaceae; genus Viscum; species Viscum album. The sequence goes on from OY728127.1 coordinate 282,604,460, forward strand.
CAAAAATTGTAGGACCTTCCTCACAGCCTTTATATCTAAGACCAGAGGCTGTTCAGCTATGGCAGAGCTTATACTGTGATACTGAGACCGCCTGGCTGGATTTGTGTGAGGGCCTACAACTTCCTGGGATAGGATATCTTCTAGCTTCTAAAGACATTAAATACGGAGATAACCCCAATGAAGTGCGAGCTTATATCAGAGAGCTGGAAATGCTCATATATGCCACTGATAATTCAGTTCCTATCACCAGGCGGGTGAAGGAAATGATTGATCGTGGCACCACTGAGGGGGCTGGTGGTTCTGGAGATGAGGAGTGGCAAGAGTACGTGGCTCCTGAAGATGTAAGTTTTCTTTCCTTATTTTCTTTGCAACTTGATTTCAGTTGAAGCTTTGTTACTTAAGGAAGTTATTTTCTTCATCTTGCAGCTTGCAAAGAAAGGGACCGGGGTTCCTTCGCCACAATATAGCCCTGGTGGTACCGCTGTTGGGGCTGCTGCTGATTCTCCTCGCGAACCAGGCGAGATATCTCCAGGCCAGCAGGCCATGAATGAGGCACTGGACATAGCCTTTCATTCGCCAATCCAAGTGCCAATAAAGGAGACAACTGAAACTCCAAAAAAAATAAAAGAAGCCAAGGCAATGAAGGAGGAAATCCTTAGCTAAACGTTTCATTAGCAGTGGTAAGTCCTTTGAACAATCATGAGTTTATACCCATAATTATATGGTTACTCATATTTCTGAGGATTGCAGGGGCTTCTTCAATTTCCCCCTTGAGGGAAGGGACTGATCCTTCTTCAAAGGTCGTGGAGGGTGCTGTAGAACAACCACAGACTCAAGCTAACTTGGTTGCTCCTAGAGAAGAGCTACCATCCATTCCCAGTATCCCTCCCACTACTGAAGATGCTGTCCAGGGTCACGGTTTGCAGGACATAAGTCAGCAAGAAGACGTAGCAAATGCTCCCACTGGTGAGACTAACCAAGATTCTGAAGTATCATTAGATGAAATGATGAATCAAGGAATGTCTTTTGAAGAATTTTATGATCATGCTAGATTGTCATGTGATTTAGAAGACCTTGGGCGTGAGTGTTACCCTTCGCCCAAATTTTTCTTTTAAAAACAAAACATATTTCTAATCATGATGTAAAATAATATGCAGTTTCTTCCGTAGAAGCTGCTGAACTGCCAATGCCCGAAGACGGTGTGGACACTGATGTCAACCCTATCATTGCAGAAACATTAGCTCAAGTAGAGCTAAATCCAATAAACTCTCCTGATACCCATCTTGAAAATCCTGTTGAAACTGGGAAAGATGGGGAGAAGTCTTCTCATGTTGCTGAACCACCATTGGGTAAGGGATAACAATATTTGTGATTGTACTTTATTTGCACGACAATCCATTCTTTTGTTATCCTTTAAGATTCAACTAAAATCTTTCAATTGATCATGTAGGGCCATCAACTGTAATGGCTAGATCCGGAGATGAGGCTTCAGCCTCTGCCCCAACGGTAATTGAAAGTGAAGAAGCCCAAGTCAGAGGGGAAAGAGCAGGACGAGGCACTTCCTTAAGCATGTTAATTCTAGATTACATACCCCCTTTTGACGAAGATGTTGAATCAGATCCAGAGATGCTCAAAGCGTTCAGCTTTTCACGACGTAAGGCATGGAACAACATATGGAACATCATATCGGGGGTGCCTTTAGAAGAGCTACCATCAAAAATTTCCCGATTGTCATCCCAATTTGTTATAATGGGACTCGGTGGTTTTGGGTATGAAAAGATCCATGCTGCGGTGAAACAGATTATTTTCAGGAGGGAGAAAATGCAGACAAGTCGCGAAGATTTGACCAGAGTGAAATTGTCAGTCAACATAGGCGAATTTGAGGCTGCGATATCCCAGGCTGAAGCTGATTATGCTGTCAAGATGAAGGATCTGAAGCAAAAAATCAAAGAAAAGGTCGTCCAGCAGGTGCAGCTCCAGCAACAGTTAGATGCTGTTACTGGGGAACTTGATCAGCTTAATAAATCATTGGATGAAACTCATATGAATGGCATGAAAGCCATTGTAGATGCTAAGAAGGCACTTCAGCAAGCTGAGAAGAGTGAAGCTGGTCAAGTGCACGAGCTTCAAGTAACTGTTGATAAGGCTCAGGATGCTATACATCAAATGAAGACTTATGTTGACAATCTTCTGTAATTCTTGAAAAAGAGAAGAGATTCCAGTCTGTGGATGTCCTTCTAACTCTTGTGTATCAATGAAAAACACTTTTGTCTTCAATCATTTGTACTTGCATTCTTCCATTACCTGCTTCAAATTTACTTAAGCCAATGGGCTTAGTAAGCATAGTTTGATTTTTACTAGGATTATTACAAATAACCCTACAAACTTTGAACCTTTTAACTGCTCAATATTACCTAAATCATACAAAAAATGTATATTTAGTGAGCTGGAACTTGACTTTTATTCAAAGTTCCTTTTTCTTTTGTGTGGGCAGTTTAAAGTCATGCAAGCCGGAAATAAAGGGGCTAATGTTTAAGGTCGAAATAGCTTTGACCGAAAGTGGATTAAAATGGATTCAATTCCTTGACAATTTATCTGAAAACATATTTACCATACTCAAGTATGAGGGTAAAAAATGTAAACTATGGCTTAAGAATATTTGAATCTGAGGAATGATATGAAAAAGAGCTAAATAGAATTAGAAGAAGTAGTTTCCAAGAATGAAGTTACTATTATTTAACAAAACCCGTTAGGGGGTTGAAATATGCAGGGCCACCTATGGGCATTGGCTGCATAGTCAAATAAAATAACATCTTTTGGCTGACAAGTCTGTTATGTGGACTGTTTATGCAAGGCCACCTATGGGCACGTGCTGCATAGTTAGGCAAAAGAACTCTCAGAAATTTACTTTCCTAGTGCTAAAAGCCAGTGAAAGTTTATGGAGATTCAAATTTTCTAAAGCATAGAGTTTGTTGTATGGAAAGAGGTACTTGAATATGGAGAAGATATTTCCAAACAAGAATATCGAAGAACTGGATGAATATCACTCCTACGAAGGTCTGATCCAAACGTAGGGAAGAAGAATAAACCATAGACTTGAATACTTTCAGATTATGAAAAAGGATATGGGACAAATACGTTAAGGATGGCTATTTTTGCGGATCCCTACATACTGTCGTTTAAGACAAATAATGACAAAAGAGGCATTCATCCGAAGAATGAAGTTACTATTATTTAACAAACCCGTTAGGGGGTTGAAAACGTGCAGGGCCACCTATGGGCATTGGATGCATGGTCAAATAAATAGCATCTCTTGGCTGACAAGTCTGTTATGTGGACTGTTTATGCAAGGCCACCTATGGGCACGTGCTGCATAGTCAGGCAAAAGAATTCTCAGAAGTTTGACATTTTTGTGACTATAAGTCATGAAAAGGGTTATGAAGATCTGAAAATATTTAAGGTTAGGATTATAATACATAAATATGGGTATTTTCCAATGTATATAGAGATACATTGGTCAATGAAAACCATAATCATGTTGTGGCTGGGTCCTGAATTGAAACTTGGACTTCACTACGTATCTCATAAGAATGAGAATCAAGCCATACGTAGTTCTTGAAATGTAGTTTAACGTCGTGCAGGACGAAATTATGAGTGATCTTAGTTTAGGGTCATAGAATTCGGACCATAATAATGAATACACAGTGTGTGTTTTCATGAAGACTTTTCAGCCAAGGGACTGAGAGTGAAATTTGGGGTTAGGCCCAAAAGACTTGGGACTGGATTCGAGGGACACTTGAATGTTCCTACGTATCCCATAAGGATGGGAATCAAGTCCACATAGTTCTAGAACTACCCTTTGTACAAATTTGGTTCGTACATGTGAAGGGTGAAAAGGGGACTTTAGTGCAATGATGGTTTTAACCTAAAATAAAAAGTTTAGGCATTACCATGTATGTACGTAGTCTTTTGAAAAATGAAAACCATGATTGAAAAAGAATCAATGTTAATAATGGTTCCTTCTCAAATGAGGAAATCAAAGAATATTGTAGTTTATTGTCGTACCGGACAAAAAGTGTTGTATAGTTTAACGTCATATAATAAGGACGAAAGTGAATCAATGTAAAGATATTGATTCCAGGGGTGGTTTCACAAATCATCATCATATGAGATGGTGGTGAACCAATGTGAAGAGATTGTTTTTGGGCTTGAACCTTTGGGAGGTTGCCTACATACCCAGCCTGGAGGGCAAGGATCAAAGTCTGTGTAGTTCAATTAAAGAATGAATTAATGACCATGTTGTTCTTGTGGACAATGATCTAAAAAAAATGTTGTTGGGACTTACACATGGTTAGTGGCCCAAAGGGAGTGTTATGGTTGATGTTCGCTCTAAGCTCACGTGAGTCATACTCGGTGTGAGAAACAAGAGGTAATAACAACCTTAACGATGCACAGTTTAATGTCATGTAGGACATATCAAGGACTTTCTGTACAGTTTAGCGTCATGTAGTTAGGACGATGGGGACAATACAGTTTAACGTCATATTGGACGAAAGGGGGATTGTGCAGTTTTAATGTCATGCTGGACTTTTGATGATTATATAGTTTAACGTCTTTCCGGACGTGAGGGACTTTTATACAGTTTAGCGTCATGTAGTTAGGACGTCACAGTTTAACGTCTTGCTGGACATATTTGCAAATAGTTTATGGTCATATTCATGGACCAGGGATGATGCAGTTTAAAGTCATACGGGACCATTGCTGTATAGTTTAATGTCATATAGCAAGGACGAACTGGTGCTGTACAGTTTAAAGTCATGTAGCTAGGACTAAGGTGAACCAATATGAGGATATCAGTTCTGGGGATTTTTTACAGTTTAATGTCATGCTGGACGATGAAAGTGCGACACAGTTTAATGTCATGTTGCTAGGACACAATATAGTTTAATGTCATCTCGGACATATACAGTTTAGTGTCATGTAGGACATATTAGTAACCAATGTGATAGTTTAATGTCATGTTGGACGATAAGGGAACTGACACAGTTTAACGTCATGTTGGACGATGAAAGTGCCACACAGTTTAATGTCATGTTGCTAGGACACAATATAGTTTAATGTCATCTCGGACATATACAGTTTAGTGTCATGTAGGACATATTAGTAACCAATGTGACAGTTTAACGTCATGTTGGACGATAAGGGAACTGACACAGTTTAACGTCATGTTGGACGATGAAAGTGCCACACAGTTTAATGTCATGTTGCTAGGACACAATATAGTTTAATGTCATCTCGGACAAAATATAGGAACTTCTATACAGTTTATTGTCATGTAGGACAAAATCAGGGACTATGCAGTTTAAAGTCTTGCAGTTAGGACTATTGGTGCTGCACAGTTTAGTGTCATGTTGCAGGGACATAAGTGCGAATAGTTTAAGGTCATATGCATGGACCGTATAGTTTATCGTCATGCTGGACCTATTATAGTTTAATGTCATCTCGGACGAAGTTGTAGTTTAAGGTCATACTGGACCAAGTTGTAGTTTAAGGTCATACTGGACCATTGCTGTATGAACCAAATGTAAGAGTCTTGGTTCTGGAAACAATATTTTGTGTTTATACAAAATACTTCTTCAGAAATCTGCCATTAGTTGGAGTCGTGATGTGTTCTCCATCCATTGAGATTAGAGAATACGCTCCATTGGAGTAGACCTTATGTATTGAATAAGGTCCTTCCCATTTTGGTTCAAGCTTGGGAGGCTTCTTTCCTGGTATCATTGGTGTTCTGAGAACCAATACCAATTCTCCCTGAATGAATGAACGAAGACGAACTTTTTTGTTAAAAGCTCGTGCTATTCGATTCTGATAGATTTCCAAGTGGTGCAAAGTGAACATTCTTTTCTCATCTAACTATTCCAATTCATTCAAATGCTTTTGGGATTGCTCATCTGTTGATAACTGATCACGAATGGATATTCTGAGTGAGGGAAATTGAACTTCAATTGGCAAGACTGCTTCTGTTCCATATACCAATGAATATGGAGTAGACCGCGTTGCATTGCGAGTGGTAGTCCGATAAGCCCATAAAGCATGATAGAGTTTATCAGGCCATGACCTCTTATCTTTATCCACCATCTTTTGCAGTATATTTGAAAGAGTCTTGTTGAAGGCCTCTATCTGGCCATTAGCCGCTGCATGATATCGAGATGAATGGTTGGACTTAATGTTGTATTCTTGATACAATCTCTTTACCTCAGAAGAACAGAAGTTGGTGCCGTTGTCTGTCAATATGGTATGAGGGACACCAAATCTAGTAATGATGCTAGACTTGATGAAGCTAACAATGCATTTAGAACTGACTTCTTTGAGAGGTACTGCCTCTGCCCATTTGGAAAAGAAATCAGTAGCAGTAAGAATGTACTTAAACTGCTTGGCCGTAGCTGAAGGGTAAGGTCCTACCACATCCATTCCCCATGTGGAAAATGGCCATGAGTATTTAGCTGTATGAAGCAACTCTGGAGGTTGATGAATGAAGTTGGCATATACTTGGCATGAATGACACTTCTTTGTGAAATTAACACAATCTTGTATCATTGAAGGCCAGAAGTATCCAAGCCTTCGAATTTGATCAGACAATCTTTGTCCAGACTGGTGGGCACCACATACTCCTGCATGCACTTCTTTTATGACAGCCATTGTCTCTTCACCATCAATACATCTGACGAGAACTCCATCAAAACCACGTTTGTAGAGAATTTTCTCGAGGTGGTTTGGACCATCATAAAGAGTAAAATTGACCACACATCGCCAAATTTGTTCTCTCTCGGCTCTATCAGGTGGAAGTGTTCCATTTTGAAGGTATTCCCTGATAGGTGACATCCATCCTGTAGTATGACCATATGGTTCAGTAATGGGACTAATTTCATTAATTTCCTCTGTTCTGACTTGAACATAAGGTGAAATTGCACGACGGTGGGCAATACCGATGGTTGTCTCGTCCCGATTTGGATCTGCTAAAGCTGTGGCTATATTAGCCAGTGCATCAGCTTGAGCATTTTGTGATCTTGGGACATAAGAAAATGTCGGTTCTGTAGGGAATTCCGACATTAACTCTCTGACGTAATCATACAAAGGGATTAATTCTTCTTTTCTGATGGCGTAATCCTCATTGATTTGTTTGATTACCAGGTCTGAATCACCTTTCACCTTTAAGTGATTCACTTGTCCTTGAAGCGCTAACTCCAAGCCTGCAATGAGAGCTTGGTATTCAGCTTCATTATTGGTACCACCTTCCCACAACAAAAAGGAATAAGGTAACACTGCCATATCTGGAGAAATGAGCACAATTCCTAAACCAACTTTGTTGAATTTAGGATTTTCCATTTTCTTCCCTGTTGGACTTCTAGAAGCACCATCAAAATACATTTCCCATGATTGAGGACTCTCTTGAATAGAAAAAACTTCCTCATCAGGGAGTTCGATATCTGAATACGTGTCTTCCACTGAAGGGTGTTCAGCCAGGAAATCAGCCAGAGCTTGGCCCTTAATTGCCTTTTGAGACATATACTGGATGTCGAACTGCTGTAGAATAACCGCCCACCTTGCCAGACGTCCTGTAAGCATTGGACGACTAAGGATGAATTTGAGTGGATTATTACGAGATACCAATTGGACCTCGTGATGTTGCAGGTAGTGTCTCAGTTTCTGAACTGCAAAGATTAATGCTAGGCAGCACTTTTCAATATTCGAATACCGGGTTTCTGCTTCAAGCATAGTTCTACTGAGATAGTAGAGACTATTTTCATTCCCAGCATCATTCTTTTGAGTGAGAAAGGCACCCAATGATCGCTCTAAAGCTGTCACATAGAGGATAAGAGGCCTACCCTCAATAGGTGGCATGAGTACTGGTGGACTCAAGAGGTATTTCTTGAGAACATCAAATGCTTCTTGACATTCTTCAGTACACTGGTAAGTGACTCCTTTCTTCAATAATTTGGTAAAAGGTAAACTTTTGCCTGCCAAATTGGCGATGAAACGCTGAATATAGGCTAAGTGTCCTTGAAGTCCTCTTAATTATTTCAAATTCTGAGGAGGTGACATACCAAGGATTGATTTGGTCTTCTCAGGATCGACTTCAATACCACGATGGCGTACAACAAAGCCGAGGAATTTTCATGAGGTTACCCCAAAAGCACATTTTAAGGGGTTCATCTTCAAATTATGTTGTCGAAGCTTGTGGAATATGATTTCCAAATCAGCCAAGTGATCAAAACGTTGTTTGGATTTAACCACCAAATCATCTACATAGCATTCAACAAATTTCCCTAGAAAAGGTTTGAAGATACGATGCATGGCGCGTTGATATGTTGCACCTGCATTCTTTAAACCAAAGGGCATCACCCGGTAACAAAACACACCTTGAGGAGCTCTGAAGGCTGTATATTCCTCATCTACTAGGGCCATTCAGATCTGATTATATCCAGAATATCCATCCATGAAAGAAAGTACTTCATAGCCAGCCGTCGCATCAATTAAGAGTTCTGTAATCGGAACTGGAAAATCATCTTTGGGACAATATCGATTAAGATCTCTGAAATCGATGCAAACCCTAATTTGTCCGTTCTTTTTCTTTACTGGGACAATATTAGCCAACCACTTGGGATATTAAACTTCTCTGACGAAGTTAGCTTTGATAAGCTTATCCAATTCAGCCTCGATTTTGGAAGCATAGGTTGGGTGTGTTTTTCTTGCGGCTTGCTTGAATCCTCGATGTTCTTTTGGCAAACCCAAATGATGGGTGGCAACATCAGGATCAAGGCCAGGCATCTCTGTATAATTCCAAGCAAAAATATCTTTATTTTGCTTTAGAAAAGAAATATACATCTCTTGTTCTTCAAGGGTCATGGCCGCACTAATTAAAGTGGGGCGTGGATCTTTCTCTGTACCCAGATTTACTTCTCTGAGTTCATCCACAGTGGTAGAGATACCCTCTTCAAATGCTGGAGGAGCATCTCTAAGATCTTCCTCTACCTCTTCATGATGTGTTATTTCTTCCGTTTCTACTTGCAAAGTAGATGAAAAAACGAAATTCTCATGATCATAAGAGATGTCAAAATTTTCACATTTTGAAGAAGAAGCTTCCATTTCCGACCCTATTGATGAAAAAGGGTCTTCTTTGGGAAATAAAGAGGAGATGATGGATTGAGAATCGACATCAACATTCACCTCTGGTGTTGCTATAACTTCTTCTGGCCTGATTAGCGAAGTATAAACTTGTTGGATTTCAGCAGACGAAATGAAAACGTCACCACTTATGCTTTCATCACTGCTTGGTAAGTTACCAATTTCTCCCATGTTGTCTGGCTCGATTGCCGTAATTGACATTATGGATCTTTCCATAAGAGTATTTTGATGTGGGCCTATTTTGTCAATTTGACTGTTAGGTAACACATAATCTGTACTCACATGTGAAAATGGATTTATTGGAATTTTTTCCAAACCATATGGAGCATTAACTTTGGTAATTTCCTTCATTGTAGATTTTTCTCTTCCCTTCATGTGATAAAATTCCGCCTCAATGTATTGAGACTCACATGTCTTGAAAGGGGCCTTATCACCATACAATGTTCCAACTTGACCATCGAAACAGTATTTGAGACATTGATGGTATGATGACGGAATAGCTGTATGCTGATGTAGCCAGGGTCTTCCAAGCAAGATATTGAAAGCTGAGTCTTGATCAACAATCATGAAATCTGAATTGGAAACAAGATCTCCAAACTGAGTTCTGAGCGTAACTTCTCCCAGTGGTTCTTGTTCATTTTTATCATATCCTTGCAACATCATGGTAGAAGGAGATAAATCAGATTCCGTGAGGCCCAATCAACGAAGTGTGCGAATGGCCATGAGGTTGACTCCTGAACCATTGTCAATAAAAGCTCTTCGAACATCTATACCATTGACTTTGCCAGATAGGTACAAAGGTTTTATGTGCCCATGCACAACATCATCTTCATCTTTATCAGTAAAAGATATCACTGCATGGCATTTTGTAGGATTATTCTCTATGTGATAAATTTCAGCTGCAGCAATTTCAGCTTCAAATTCCTGAGGACTTGACAAAGCTTCGATGAGTGCTTCCCGAAGATCTCTTGATAGATTCAAAGCATCCAAAATTGATAATTTGGCTGGTACTTGGGCCAAGTGTTTCAATATATCATACTTTTGATCTAGAGGCCTGCGTTTCCCAATAGGAATATGCGGTTTGGCAGGTACCTTGGAAGCAGATGCTTTGGAAGCTGATGCATCTTGTATTGGAGTTGGAAACATCTTTGGTTTTGGAAAATTAGACTGATTAGATCCACTTACATGCTGAGATAACGAAGATGGAACCTTTAATCGGTCTTCCAAAATAACTGTGCCGAAGCTGAGTTGGCCATTTGCAGAAGAACTTGCTTGTTCTTTTTGAGCTCGCTGAAGGGCTCTACCACGAGTTTCTGCTGCATATACAGTGCTAGCAGGGGTAGAATTAGAGTAGTGGCTTCGGAAAGATCCACGTCTTCCCCTATATCCTAAACCTCTAGAACTTCCTCGGGTTCCCTTATTTGATACAGGGAATTCAGGCTCATCAAGACTGGAATATTAATCTGTTAATTGAATCATATTAACAGAACCAAATATTAACTCTTCGACTGATAAAGACTCTGCCTGGTTAGCCTGTTTAGGCTGTGCCGTTTGGTGGGACGGTGCCCGTTGCTTTGAAGTAGATGGCATGAAATCTGCCAGAGTCAAAGACAATTTAGGCTTTGATACATACTCATCTTCTCCTGATTCCTCTTTCTTTTTTGAATTGCGCTGCCCTTTTGAGGATTTGTCCTTTGATTGAGGCTTTACTGCAGCTTTTGTAGGAGACATAATTGGCTTCTTCAATTGTGTTCGCAAAATGGAATGGGTCCGATTGATTGTCTTTCTGACCATCCAATCATCATATTTTTTCGCAGTTTTGCTTTTGACTTCCTGCCACTCGCCTCCTTCCTCTGGATCTGTAGCGGTAATACACGCTACATGAGCTGAAGAACCCTTCAATTTGACTTGTCCCAAGTCGACCATCTTTTGTAGGAGGTCTTTAAAGACAAAACACTCCTGGATGGGATGTCCCAACATTTGATGAAAGGGACAATAATTGGGACAGTCTTCATCTCCTTCCTTGTTTGGTCTCTTCGGCACTGGTAATTGAACCAAATTATTTTCCAGAGCTGAAATGAAGTAACCAGGAACTTGCTCACTTTGGAAAGAGTATGTTTTACTCTTCATATCCTCAAATTGTTTTCGTCGTTGATCTTTTTGATCATTTGGACGAAACAGCCTTTGTTGTTGGCGTTCAGGAGGTGGAGCCCTTCGAGAAGATGAAGGTTTTGAAGTAGAAATAGGTACAGGTGCCTGTTTAAGCATAACTGTAGCAGTTTCTGCTTTGCCCATTCTTCTTCCTGGAGCTGATGGAATTACACGAGATTTAACCTTAGCCTGTATAAGGGAATCTTCAATCTGTTGAGCGATTGAAGTAAGGTCTCGAAACCCTCCTGTGTATTTCCCAGGGATCAATGGCGTGCGTAATTCGTCACGAAAATTTGCCACACAGATTGGCAACAATTCCTCCTGAGGGAGTGATAAACTCAAGGAATACGTTAATCCCTTCCAACGAGCAATGAAATCAGAGACTCTTTCATTCTCCCTTTGCTTGCAGTTTGTATGATCGAAAACTGTCGTTTTTGGCAAAGTTGAGCTAAACTGAAGAAGGAATTTTTGACGAAGATCCTCCCATCCGATGACTGACCGGGATTGCAAGCTTGTATACCAGACAAAAGCTGGTCCTTGCAAGGTTCGCACGAAGCATCTGAGTTTCACTGCTTCTTGTTGCTCTGGAGTTCCCATCATAGGATCACAACAAGACACGTAATGCGTCAAATGTTGTTCAGGGTCACCTGATCCATTGAATGTAGGGAAAATAGGGTTTCCAAAACTGGATGGAGGAGAAATTGAATCTACCCATTCAGGGTAAACTTTCTTTTCAGGTTGAACTTGCGCCCGTTTCCCTTCCATAGTTTCTAACCGAGCTGTTAATGACTCAATAGTAGTTATTAACTTTTGATAAACGTCAGGTTGAACTTGGTTTTGGGTAGGTGCAATGAATGGAGCTTGGACAGCCGTGGAGGTTGGTGCTGCAACTGATGGTAGTGCTGCCAACCGTTGTTGCGTTTGACCCATAGGATTAGACCTCTGCGGGTGTACTGACAAAGGAGGATATTCTTGATCCATCTCAGTAGTTACAACAAATTCCTTCGGCTGTCGGACTTCAACATTCTTAAGAAGAAGACTACTCTGAAGTAGTTCTGCATTCAACCTTTTTAATTCTTTCATCTCTTCCTCCTGTTGTGAAAACCTTTGCTCTAATGAGAGCGATTGACCTCCTTCAGAGGAAGGGTGAGAAGTAACCTGATTCTTTCCTTTCCCCTTATTGGATCCTTTTCGGAGAGTGGGAAGTGGGTTACTTGAAGTAATACCCAGATTTGGGTAAGCCTTTGATTATGTGTGCGCACACCTTCTTCATTTGGGTCTGTGTGCGCAACTTCTTGAGCAGGAACCTCTTCGTCTGATCCCTCTGATTGAGCCTCATCTGGTGAATCAGCAGCAACGGCAGTGATGACATTAATGGATGCATATTGCATGGAATTCTTTCAATCAGCATTTCTGTGATATTGTCTCCTTATATGTCCATGATAAGACATGGAATTCCGTTGACTTGATCCCTCAGGAATTTCTTGGAGAACCGTCACTTGGAGAGAATCTCCTAACATCTTGGCTCTTCGTTCCTCTTGAGGCTTATTCCCTAATCGAGAGAATACTGACTTTCTCTGAGGGAGGGATTGAAGATTTGAAAAAGTCCCCAGTCCGGTGGACTGGGGGTGTTCCTGTTGCTTCCGCTCAACTCCTCGAATCCCATTTGTTGATTCTGAGGGTTGGGTTAGAGAAGTCCCCAGTCTGGCAAGCTGGGGTGTCTCTTGACATGCTATGTCTGAGTTCTTCTTGAAATCTCTCTTGATCGTGCGAATCTTAGTTCGGAAATTAGCTGGATGCATTAACCTGTATCCACTTTTATCACCTGGTTCAACAGACCGTTGGATGATTTCCGAAACTTCTGTCATTTGATAACGTGTTTGCTCCAGACGAGAGGCTTACGCAATATTCTCGCCTACTTGATGTAGGAGCAATTCAACAACATGTTCTCTATATACTTGATTTTGAGAGGAACTAATTGAATCATGATCTCGAGCAAGATTTTGATTATGAACAAAGCCCATTGACTGTGGCCGGCCATGGGCAATAACATTGCATGAGACCATTTTCGGCAGGCTTTGCTGACCGGAAAGCACTGTGAAATGTAGTGCTCCGTGAACACCCCATCCTATGATATGAACATTAGATGGAGCATTGGAAATTAACTAACGCAATCTTCTTAGTGCGCCAAGGCATGAACGTTGAAGGGTTCTCTGTTTCTTTTCAGCCTTCGGATACCGAGAGACTGATAGAGATGCCAAATCAATCTGGTGTTGTAACCCTTCTATTATCTTAAGATGATTTTCATATTCATCGTAAGATAATACCTTCTTCTTTAATTGACAAAGAGTTTTCCATATGTTGAGACGAATATCATGGATTCCATCATCCGTCAACATCTTTGGAATGTCATACTGGGAATTAGCCAAAGGCCAAAACATGACTGGTACTTCACCTTTTGCCAGTTTTTTCCTCATGTTCAGCATTTCCTCTTTATCATTAAATGAATATTCTTCTACCTGTTTGGACCAGAGTTGGTGTTTCCTTGTTGCTTCATCGGATTCAACAAGATTGGTAGAGGAATCACTATTCATGCTGGAAGATGAATGACCCAGGGAAGGTTCGGAGAATAACCTGAACCCCAGGCTATCTTCTGATGGAGAAAGAGTTTCACCTACCGATAGTAAAGCATCAGACATGACTGGTTTTACGTTTTCAAGTGCCTCGAGATAGGAGGGCTTTCTCGTCACTACATTGCCTTCTGAAGAATTTTCGAGACAACGTGAATCACTACTGCGGAGAGGACTTTCGCAGAGAAGTTCATCACCATGAGGAGGACCATCATGATGGGTTACAGCAAAAGATGAAATCTCTTGCTCCTTGGTCTTCTGACCACACAGAGGGTTCCTGTGGCTCTCATCTGAAGAGGAAACTTCAAGATTGACCGAATTTTCATGAAGCAAGTCTTCATGAGGAATTGTCTGTTGAATACCTTCGGGATTAATGTTCCTGTTATTGGGAACCGAGGGAGTAGAATCTTGAATTCCGACAGATAAATGTCTGAGGGCTTCTAGAACTCCAGCATCGAGCAAGGCTTGGTTGCAGATTGGCCTTTGATCTCCTGACTGTGCTGGGCGGATCTTTTTCTTAGATGCCTTCTTACTCGCTTTAGAAACCACTTGATGACGAAAGTGATTGCTCTGAGCAGGTGTATGTGCCTGATCAGGAAAGATGGTCAGGTTAGGCTGACGATCATCGCTCAAATCAGGTGTATGTGCCTGACTTGGTTGTCCATATGATATGGGGGAGTAGGCCCCACAACCCTCTTGGACTGGAACAGATGTGTGTGTCTATTCCGGAGTGAATTGTTGATGTGTCACTCCACTGCTAGGGATAGATTTATGTGTCTGTCCCTGAGATGATGCTGAAGCTGTTATGATATCCTGGCAAGCATCCAGAATATGAGCAGGAATTTGCTTCTGCTCTTTTACCATTGACAAAATATGTTTGGTGACTTCAGCCGCCGGAACGGGGATATACGTCCATTCCGGGTTTGGAGTAGGTGTATGTGCCTGCTCCTGTCCTCCTTTTCCTGTCAGTGAATCCTGAAAGTACTCAAGTGTGGAGGCAGAGAGTTTAGTCTGCCTCCTGTTTGTCGTCGGGGCTTTCCGACTGACTTCTCCGTGCGCTACCAAGCGAGACTGTTGGTAGGCTTGATTAGTATTAGCAGGTGTATGTGCCTGCTGATTACACTTCGTCAAACGCGGTTGACGAGATCCATCATATGTAGTCAGACGAGCCTGCTGACTAACTGCTGATGTATAAGCAGGTGTATGTTCTTGCCTATGGTACACCGCCGGAATTGCCTGGCGGGATCGGCTTGATGCTGCCAGACGAGTCTGCTGGACAGCGGGATTAAAACGAACAGGTGAGTATGCCTGCTCGTAATTTGCCACCAAGTTAGGTTGGTGGACTTCTCCGGAGATGGCATGGATGACAACCTGCCTATTGTTAACCAGATTCCGTCTCTGGCGGTTCATCTTGCCTGCTCGGGTTCGAGGAACCTGAGCTGAATGCCTGGAGTCGGTACCCTCATCATGTTGAGGGCGCACTACCGCACGAGTCTGGCGGCGATTGTTGATGGGAGCCCTTGAGAAGGACTCCTGTCTTTTTGAATTAAGGTCATGCGGTACCTGCTCATTCACTTCCTCGGAGTAAGGGAGTGAATGGAAATTGCGTTCCGGGGATAACGACCCGAAACGGTTGGAGACGGTAGTCAACACCGCCTGCTTTTTTATTGCTGGTCGCCGTTGTCCGGACGACCATGTAGAATTGTTAACTTGGAGGGCTTGACGAGCGGCCTCCAGAGTTGGGATAGTACCGTTGCGACGGTACTCCTTAACCAGTGCATTAGAAACACAGCGTTGAAGACGCTGAGTTGGTGATGTCATCCTCAGAGCGGATGACGTTCTAGCAGGAGTAGCAGCATTGGTTTTCATAGCAGCAGACCTCACAGTAGAGGTGTTCCCAGCAGCAGTATTCACAGGGGTGAATTTAGGGAAAGCCATTTTTGTAGAAGATCTTGAAAAAAGAGTGTCTGTTCCATGTAACAGACATAATCAAGATGAATCCGGCCACTGCATCTTTTGGATGAGCGTATGTCAATGATTGCCTTGTTGGCCCAAGGGGCCTAACAAATAAGAATAACATCACTTTAACTTGGTTAAGGATTCACGTCGGGTTCACCATTTTTGTTTCACGCAGAATCCGGGGATGACCTCCAGGACGGGAGATTCAAATGTTCCGATCGGTTTCTAACGGGTTTGTTCGTAGAACCGGAAACATCCAATGATTCCACATCCGTTTGGACCTACTTTCCAAAGGCAGGCGCTCATTATCTTGTGGGCTAATGGGGCTTAGGAATTTGCATTGGTCGAGAGGATGGGAGGTCGGACTCATCACACCTTTTTGAGGGGAATTATTGTCTACTCCGGGACTCTCTTTATAGATTTAAGTTAAGTTCGTGAATCCTTATTACACTACCAAGTATAAAATGAGCTTTCCTTTAGTTTTAACAATCAATGATTAAATATGCAAGAAGTTTAGAGAATCTTTTATATGTATTCGAGGTTCTTCATCAATATAGAATCATCTATATTTGTTTAGAGATTCTTGGTCAATAGTATCCTTCAAAACATTTATATAAAAGTCTCTTGGTCATTTTGATGACCAGGCTGGTTTTAAAGCCACTCAGTGGGGCACTTGAAGTTTATCGTCATTCAGAAGGACGGAGATTATTTCAATGTTGGGATAGAACCCATAAATGGGCTACCTACGTATCCTTTGTTTTAAAAAAAGGAATCAGAACCCACATAGTTCAAGGAATGGGATATGATGTTTTATGATTGATGGCTCAAAGATAAATGTCATAATTACTTTTACACTCTAAGATCACGTGAGTCATGCTCGGTGTGAGAAACAAGAGGTATTGGTAAAATTTAGATAATTGTGCCATAAAAGATGCAATCATAAGAATTTGTTTTGGGGCTTATGTATAGATGACTGCCCAGATAGATGAAGGTTTAGGATTTACTTTTAGGGAGAAAATCCATGAACAGGGTCCACAAAGTTATATGTGCTTCATGGAGATTTGAATACTCTAATCTTGGGGCTTACTCCTAAGGAGTATGCCCAAGTTAGGAGGGGACTTATGATTGGGTTTTATTCCTGAAAAGGAAACCCAATCAAAGGTAATTTATGACTGTTTAAGAGAAATTTTAAGAGACCTGGGGCTTACTCCTGAAAAGGAAGCCCAAGATTTATGAATAGGACTTATTCATGAGAAGGAAGCCTAGGTTAGGGGACTTGGGGCTTACTCCTAAAAAGGAAGCCCAAGGTTATGACTGAGTCTTATTCCTGAAAAGGAGACCCAGGTTAGGGATTAAGGTTTGGGGCTTACTCCTGAGGAGGATGCCCAAGATTAAAGGACTTGATTGGGGATTATTCTTAAGAAAGATGTCCAGGATTTATGACTAGGACTTATTCCTGAGAAGGAAGCCTAGGTTAGGATTAAGGTTTGGGGCTTACTCCTGAGGAGGATGCCCAGGTTAAGATTCTCTCATCTTAAAGGATGGGTTTGAATGAATGAACTCTCAATCTTTAGTGACATAAAGATGTTTAAATCACTAGGTTTTGAGAGATATTTCACAGAATTCTTTTCAGATAAGGATGTAAAATCAAGAAATCATGCCATAAATGTCTTTGAAGAGTATCTTGAAGACTGAATCTTGAATAGGAAGGGTGAAATGGCTTAAGAGGGGTAAAAATGGGCAAGATGGGCACCCAAAAAGATAGGGGCGCGCAAGTCTTGAAAGGCGCGCAAGTCCTGCGGCGGCGCGCAAGTATTGGTCGCGCAAGTATACTTGCGCGACATGAGGGGTACTTCTGCGATTTTCAACCAGTATTGAAATGCTTGAGCGACTCTTTATTAAACCCTTTACCATCCTCTTGAGGTTCTTCCAGAAGAGGGACGCGCAAGTTATATTTAAGGAATTAAGTAGGCGCACAAGTGTTTGATAAGTTTCAACACTTAGGCCTTCCTTTTTCTCTTTAGATCTTCCGTTCTAGGTAAGAAATTACCTTAGAAGTGTTCCGGAAGCTTTGAGAAGAGACTTGGGCGTCGGGAGCTTTAATCCGAGTTTCTGGAAAAAGATCCTCTTGAATGGGGGGCCCACAGGGTCTATTTATAGGCAAAAGAAGACCCCGGGCGGTTACTGGGCGGTTACCAATTAGGTCGCGCAAGTCACCTGCGCGACCAAGGTAGTCGCGCAAGTGTACTTGCGCGACAGTGGTATCACTTGCACGGTGGTTTTTCTGTTGATCCTTTGTTCATGCCTTTGTCGATTTTTGATGTTTTCTTCAAAGGATGAATCATTTTCAGCTGAGATATTCCCTTTTCCGATCTTTAGATTCTGTGACGAAAGGAGCGTCAACATTCATCTTACACCTAGAATGATACCTGGATTCCAATTAAGGAATTCCATGGGAGGCTCGGGTTATTAATTTATTAATTAGAGAAATGATTTATATGAAACTTCTTTTAAACCAAAGCTTAATCTTTGATTATTTTAGAGACTTATATCATATTGATGTCTTTTTTAGTCATATCTTGATTACACATTCTTATCGGAGATGCTAGGCTTCATGCTAGGTCCCGACACATATTTATTAAATGGGAATAATTAATTAAATGAATTTGATTATAAATTGATACATGACTGACTATTTATTCATAGAAAATTCATTAAAGGTTGAAGTAGGTATCCATGTATGGGTGTCCATGAGAACCTAGGCCTTTATGGTTTAGTTACATGACACACTTATTTATATATTATATTACTATATACACACTATTATTATTATATATTCAATTACTGGACGTAATTTGACCATTGGGTTATCGACTACTAGGATTGTATCTCACACCCTATTTGGGCCACCATTTAGTACCCAGTGAGTCTATATGGGTGTAGGTATGGATAAGGTAAAGCTCGGTACTACAGGTTTTGGATTTTTACTAAGGAAAATAGGATAATAGGACCGAGATGAGTCTCTTGATGCTTGTTGGGATAATTTTTCTCCCTTTTGGTATTTTTTTCAGGTATTATACTATTGTATAGATACCTATATTTGGTACATTGTAGGCATGACATGATATGAATGATCATAATTTTTTATATGATATTATTTATGGTTTGGTTTATTTATATGTATCTGGAATGTCATCTATTATCTGATTTGTTTATTTATTCTGTTAACTATATGTTATTGTATATATATTGTGTTACACTCTGGTGATGAGGGGTAGTCTCCCCATAGAATGAAACTAGGCCCCCACTACTAGTTGGAAACTGCTGACATGTTGGGAGATGTTCTTGAGTTCATGTAGCCAACTCGGCTTGGGGCACCATTTAGAGGCATTTGTGTTTGAGAAATTACAAAAAAAACTACACTCACAATTAAGATAAATTTTTGAATGAAGTGATTCGAAAGGATAGGTGGTCTCCAAAAGTTCATAGGATATCTTCATGTTGAGAAAGGAGAGGTTGTAGCCAAAAAAGACAACAATTCTCCTTGAAGCACCAAAAAAATATATGATAATTAAACAGCTTGAAATATTTTTCACATCATCAAATCCAAAAAATCCAAAAACATAGAAAACATATTATCTTGTATTAAAAATCCTTATTTTAACCATTTCATGATGGGAAATATTATCAAAACTTCTAATCCACCACACCCTAAAAAAATTAAAGTCTTTATTCATTATATGATATGAACCTGATTCTTGGAGTGTAAAGTTTCATTCCTTGTACTTATTCACAAAATCATCCTAGTGAACAATGCATCACATGAAAATTTTACATAATGTATAAATATTTCATGATGTGTAATCATTTACATGGAATATAATCACCAAACATAGATAAAGAACTTCATATTCAACTAAAAATACCAAACCAACACTAGAGTTCTATGAACTTGAGAAGAAACTTTTAAATCCTCTAAAAATTTTATTCATAGTCACCATAAATTGAAATAATGATACATTCCAAAAAATTAATTCATTTTCCCTAGAAAAGGAATTCCTTCCCCATGAGTCCAAAAATGCACCCAGATAAAGTTTGAAATGAAAGAGAGAAGATAAATATCTAAAATTGGTAACAGGATGTTAGAAAATCCCCACCATAAGAATTTTCATCTTAAGGATTTCATGTGGAAGAATGATGTCAAGAAAAAGGTTTGACCACTACTCCCTCATCAAAAAATCACATTCCAATGCCACGTGAAAATCTAATTCATTTCATTAGAAAACATAAACCAATGGAATAGACTTCCCATGAAATAATTTCACCAAATAGCTAATGTTCTCATCTAGCTACTCTATAACAGAAACATATTTCTCTCTCTAAATCAATTCCAAGCCCATAATGTGAGAGGTATGAGGATGGTACTTCTTAATTTTTGTTATGTGGAAAACATCATGAATACTCGTCAACTAAACCAGTAATTACAAAGGATAATAAACCTTCCCAAGATGGATAGTGATCTCAAACGCTTAAATGTATCTCGGATCCAACTTTCCATTATTTTCAATATGATGGTGACCCAACTGAGGAGAAAATTTCCAGAAAAAATGTTCACCTACAGAAAAATAAAAATAATCATTCAACTTATTTGTATAACATTTCTATCAACTATAATCTATTACCAGACATCGACATATGTCATGGGTCCTTACTGATGTCTCAAAAACAGGACTCAATCCCACTTAATAAACTTTTTACACATTTTCCTAACAAATTGGTTATATGTTTGGTAAACCATGAAAAGCCACAAAATTAGTCATTCTAATCAAAGAATGAAAATATTTTCTATATAAAAACTCGAATAGTCCAAGATTAATATCCTAGTATAAAACAAAATCCATAACATAGGCATGTAGCATATCCTCTATGATTTGAATAGAACACTCTCTCTAGACATCTATATGTTGATGGTATGTTGTACTCATCCAGACCCGAGTCCCCATCACCTCTTAAGGACTTCTCCAAAACCAAAAATTAAACTTTGGATCCCTTTTTGAAAAAATGTCCAAAGAAAATCCATGTAACATTATGATCTCCTACATATATAGCTTACCCAGATCATCAAATTTAGTGGTCTCCCTGATCAGAATGAAAAGTGATGAATTTTTTAACCGATTAATCACCACCCAGATAACATTTCTTCCTCAGTGATTTTGAGGTAATCACACAACAAAGTCCCTGGATACCTTGTTCAATTTAGAAAACAACACTAAAAATGGTGGAGTAACCTAGAGAATTTTAGATTCTCATCCTTTATCTATTGATAGGTGTAATAGTGGGACACATCATCTTTAATGTCGTGATTCATACTCAGCCACCATAATAACTATCTCATTTCATAATACATCTTCATTGTTCCTGGATGAACATCTGTTGAAGAACCATGTAAATCAAACAAAACTGAGATCCTCATAAAAGTTAGGATGAAAAATAACCAATTAAACAAATAATATCATCTACATATATAGACCGACTAGAAATGGTCTCCCCACTATAAAGGGTTACTTGAAATATCCTAAACTTTTCATCCTGAAATGGAACATGTATAATAGACTCAATGATAGATTATTATAACCAAACATTGGACAGAAACATACCAAAAACATCCTCTTGAAAATTTGGTATCAAATTAGTGAATAGTCCCATAAGGTTTCACTCTTCCTTCTATTCCACAACAGCCTGCAATGGTACATTCCTATTGATATCATCTGCAACAAAATTCTCCCTCCCGGAGGTGTGGGAGATGTCAAATTCAAACATTTTATAGAATTGAACTCACCACCTCTATCTTAAATTCAATTCCTTCTGCGAAAATATATTACTCAAACTCTTATGGTAAAAAAATATAGTAAACCTATCTTTAAAAATATAGGTCCATCACCAATCATGTGAATTCTTATCTGCAATAATCAATAAATCATGATTGGAGTAATTCTTCTTATGTGGTTGAACTTGTTGAAATCCATAATCCACCACATGATCATCCTATATAATTATTCCACCAAAACCAGTACTAGAAGCATCATAGAATACCACATACCTCGTATAGTGATCATGTAAGATCAAAATAGGATCTGACTCTATAATTCATTACATCTCACTAAAGGAAGATTAAAACTTTGCATCCTATTTCTAATTTCGCACCATTTTATGTAAGAATGGAAAAAGTTGATTCCAACATTGAGAAATCCTTGAAAACCCATTGATAATGTCCAGAAAGACTAAGGAATCTATGAATCTCAAAGACATTATGTGGTTCTTCTCATGAAAATACAACCTTATCCTTCTTTGAATCAACTGATAATCGATGTTTAGAAATAATATTCCCAAATAACATCACTTAATAGATTCATAAATTTTTTTTCAAAGGATTTCCATAAAAATGGAGAATCCTTAAGATTTCCATAACTAACCCAAATAGTGTTTGTGATTGCTATCAGATCTTTAATAAACCAAAATATCATCTACAAACACCACTATAAAAGGTCTCAGATACTCAAGGAAAATTTGATTCATCAAATCCATAAAAAATGTTGGTTAACTAATCATAATAGAAAAAATCACAAGATATTATAATTTTTTCATTCCTACTCTAGAAATTCATCTTTGGTATATCATACACCCAATCTCTAAGTTGATGAAAACTTAGCCAAAGATCAATCTTTAAAAAATAATATTTCCCCATTATCTGATCAAAGAAATCTTCAAAATTGGAAAAAGAAACTTAATCTTAACGATTTCCCATTAAAAGTCTGATATTATTCACACAATAATAGTGAACCATCTTCCTTCTTGGTAGAGAACTAGGGTTGCCCAAGGAGAAACCCTAGGGTGAAAAAAAATTTCTATCATATCATCCAACTAAATCGTGATATATTTCAACTCCAATGGTTTCTAATGAGAATAGGGTATCAAAATTGGTTTTGTACCTAGAACTAGTTCAATTGTAAACTCAACCTCCCTCTATAGGGGAATCCTACAACCGTCATCTTGTAAAAAATTTGTAAAATCTTAAATAATAGTTGGAAGATAGAAAATTGATGAAACTTTGTCATTTTCTACTACTACAGTAGATAGAAAACCTCTATGCTTTGGGTGGGAAGGTACTAGACAACCAAACCTCATCACCCACTATCCCTGCAAAACATGTTAGATCCCATCAGACATAGGTAACAAGACATATTGATGATAAAAATCAATCTTATCATAATTAGAGAGAAGCCAATGCATGATGATGAAGATGTCAAATAGATCCAGATAAGAACAACTAAATATTATACTAAATCTGCATCATCTATTGATAGAAAATAAGGACACTTAAACCCCTTCTCTTTCCTCTTCCCAGGAGTTTTCGCTCTCTCTATATAAATGGACATGAGATTCATTAGAATTTTAGTCATGTCAATAAAATGGATATATATAAATAATTGGGAACAACCGATATCAAATAGGGAAATTTATACTAAATATGTTATAAATATGGTACCTCTCACTATCAATGGATCCTCATTGACCTCCACCATATACTAATCTACACATTAAGGTGCTTTACTTCTGAGGAATTTCGATACAGCCTTATAGTCTTCGAAGAATCTAACTGTCCCACAATATCATTTATATTTGATGAACCCTTAACATAATCAGGGGTAGACCTAGACAAATACAATCATTCATTATGGATATAACATTCAGAATTGTTACAAAAATTCACAGGTGTAGGACATGAATTTCAAGTGTGCCCAACTGTTTCATAATAGTATAAAGTTAGGGGAATATTACTAGATGTTACCAAAGGTCAAGAGAAGGAATGCTATTGAGAACCACCTCCACCACTCCTTTGATGATCTTTCCTCGTTATATTTTTACCTTTCACTCCATGAAAACTCCCAATTGGTGGATGAGAAGGGGAATAATAAAAAATCATTACTACCATATTCATATCTTCTATAATCTACTTATCTACTATCTCCACAGAGGTCAAATGCTTCAGCACAAATACCTGTGATTTGATATCTAGTTTGAAACTATATAGGTACGTTCGATCCTTTATTTGGTCATTCCTTACTACCTATGGAGAAAAATGAATAGGCTTAGTAAACTAAATGGTGTATATCTACACTAAATTCTCTTCATGCTATGAAGAGTATAACACTAGATACATATATATCAATAGCGACTCTAGAAAAAAATGTTGGAAGAAGATAGTTTTGAAGCCCTTTTAATCTAAGACCACATGCATATCCACACCTACCATGGAATCCCACCATCGCTTGTTGATAACCTCATATCTAAACGCCACACAATTTACATTGAATCTTCTAGGTGTATCTAAGAAGTCAGAGATTTGATTGATCTTATTCATATAATACTCTAACTATTGAGTTTCATTTGTGACTTTAAAATGTTGTGTATTATCAAACAATAAATCCCATCATCGATCTCCACTTCCTCTAGCTATAGGATGTACCACAACTGTTGGGACTGAGTTGGATGGATAAGGAAGTAAGAAAAGTTTTTTGTTACAAAGTGTTGTCTTTTTTTGTAAAAAATCTAAATCAATTCGCTTTGTAAAGAACTTTAAAATCAGAAGATTATTTGCAGATTTTTATTTTACAATCATCTCAAGTTTGGAGAACTTGTGGTGCAAGCTGTATGAAGGATAAATAGAGTAAATAAGTTTTTTTTGGAAAGAAACATTTCAACATCATATCAAAAAAATGATAATGGAAAGAAAAAGGCGTGCAAGTGGCGGTGCGCAAGTGATGTAGAGGCATGAAAGTCATTTTTCAAAAATAGAATAATTTCATAAATATGGAAAAGGATATAAAGTGGCGCATAGGTATTGGAACGCAGGTGGTGGAACGCAGGTGGTGGCGTGCAGATGGTGGCATGCCGGTATTGGAACGAAATTCTAGGTCGTGTAAGTTTTCAAAATGCCTATAAAGAGATGAACAAACTCCTCATTTCTTAAGGCTCAAGATTTGAGAATTATCATTCAGATCTGTGCGCACAGGTAGAGAAATGTGTGCGCAGGTGGAAGATTGTCTAGAAGGAGCGTAGGTTGAGGCACGCAAGTTGGAGGTGTGTAAGTGTTAGTTGGCACGCAGGGTGCATGAAGGCAGTGCGTCTGATGGGAAACGAGAAAGAAGTGGCATGTAAGTTATAGGCGAGTAGGTCTAGGTGCGCAGGTCTAGGCGCGTAGGTCTAGGTCACGCATGTCAAAGTGGGCGCGCAGGCTGCTTTGCTCCAGGGGTTCCTGCCAGCTTCTGGGTAGGAAAGAAGAAGAAGAGGCACACGAGTATATGGAACGCAGGTATAGGACATGCGGGTCAAAGTGGGCGTGCATGCTATTTTTCTCTAGGGGTTTTTGCCAACTTCTTGGTAGGAAATTGAAGAATTTATTTGAAATATTTGATTTGTATAATCTCGTTAAGAAGCACTGATCCATTGTATTACCCTATTTGTGCTAAGAGGGAGAACACACACTATTGGATTGTTTTCAAAGTGCTACATGAGTGTAAGGGTATATCATACTCGTTGAATTCCACATAAAATGATTGTTTTCTAGTGGATTGTGTGGTACTGGATTGTTTCCGTACCATACCAAGGATGTAGCTACTCCTGTTGAGTAGTTAACCTTTTAAATCTTGTGTTCATGTGGTTGTGTGTGCTCAGTAGGGAAGAAACTCTTTAACAGGAGAAGAAGGATGTTTCAAAAAGGGAGATCTTAAAAATAAAAAGATATCACTAATTTACCCCTCCCCCTCTCAGTGATACTTGGATTCTAACTAGGAACTTCAATTGGTATCAGAGCGATAGGTTGCCTTCATTTATTCATTGCTAAAGTGTTTGAAGAATAGTTGTGGTGGAGAATCTAAATTACATGAACAGTATGTGGATTTTGATTTTTTATGGAAATAACTATCACATCTAGAAGGACAGAATGATGCCTTATCTTATATCTCTTGGATATGAAGTTCATGAAACTAAAATAGATAGATTTCCTACTATTGATGACAAGGTTCCTCTTACTCCTGTCGATAAGAAGAATCTTGATAATGATGGAAGATCTAAAAATGCATTACTTTATTCTCTTTCTGAGAGTGAGTTTTTAAGAGTGAAAGGTGTTTCTACAACCAACGTAATCTGGGAAAAACTGAAGAACATCTTTGAAGGAAATACAAAAGTGAAGAAGGATAAACTACAAATCTGGAGACAGAAGTATGAAGACTTCAAAATTGGAGAATCTGAATTTGTTGGGGATTTCTTTACCAGGATAAATGATATTGTCTGTACAATCAGATGTCTTGGTGAAAATTAGAGGATTCTACAGTTGTCGAAAAGATCTTTAGAATTCATCCAGGAAAATTTGATGCTAAAGTTTCTTCATTGGAAGATAGAGACCCTGAGACATTATCTCTGGATGACATGCATAACACGCTCATAACTTATAAAATTAGAAGGGAGAAGACTATGAAAACCAAAACAAAAGTAGATAGAGAAATGTTATTCAGGGCTTCAAATAGAGAGAAGTCAAAGAAGACTCTTCTTGAAGATGATGATGGTGAATCCGATTCTGAAGATGAGGTATGTAAAAATTTTGATGAAATCTTATCCTTGTTTTCTAAAAATGTGAAAATAGGTACAGGGAAATACAAAGGGAAACGTCCCTTGAAATGTTTTGAATGTGGAGTTGTTGGTTACTTTGCGGCGAACTGTCCTCAAAATAATAAAGAAGAAGACATTGATGATGATGAGAGGCAGCCAAGAAGGTCAAGGAAGAAACAAACTGACAAAGATACATATTTTTCAATGGGTAAGGATAAACAATTCATCAAATCAAAAAGAAGAAACTTTTTATATATATTTGAAGAAGAAGATAGTGAAGATGAATCTGAGAAATCATCTACTGAGAAATCTAGAGAGAATATCCTTATTGCAGTAGTGAATAATGAAGATTACAGGAGCAACATTTCTGAAGAAGAAGAAACTTATCATGAATAACATCTGAAAGAAGAGTTGAAAGAATGTTTGAGGATGATCAGAAGGCTTGAGAAGGAAAACAAAAAGTTGATAAATGAAATTTCCACATTAAATAATCAACAAGGTTTTCTTGAGGTGAAAATCAAGATGGAAAAAGAGATTGATGATATGAATAATTCTCTTGAGAATGCAATGAATCATAATGATCATCGTGAGGTAATGCTGAAAGTAAAAGAAGAAGAGTTTGAACTGTTCCAACAGAAACGGTCCAAAGCTAAAGAAATGAATGTCAGTTTCAAACATTCTATCTCAGAAGTTGGTGAATGTTCTATTAAGAAAGAACCAATGAAGGGTCCATAGAATCTACCTTCAAATGTTGAGAGGAAAAATGGAACAGGTTCTAATAGAAACAAAGTTGGAAATGCTATGTTTGTGGCCAAAGTCAGTAGTGCTGAAAAATTAGAAGTAAATAAAAATTCTGTGTCCAGAAATATTTCTATTACTTTTGGTACTGATATGTTTGAACAGAAATCTGAGCTGAAAAAGAAAGTTATGATTGAAAATAGAAAGGTTGATGGTCAGTAGAGTTTTGTTAAGAAGGATGTTGAGAAGCATGTTCGTAACTCCAGTCATTATAGAAGTTTCAATGTAAAATATTCATTCTATGGTTACAGTTGGTATTATGGTGGATTCAAACACACTGCAAACATGTGTTGGTTTAATCAACAACATTACAATTATTCCAAAAATGTTGAAAGATAAGGATTGAGGGGGATTCAATCCATTCAAAATAGAATGCCTCCAAATAAATATCAAAAGATATCTAAGAAGACTGGTGTGAAATTTGAGAATAAGTTCCAATCACTGGAAACTGTTTGTGAAAGATGTGATCAACCTGGACATCATGCCAAGGGCTGCCCTAGTGAGTTACCATAGCAACAAAATATTCTTAATAATTCTCAAAAGCCAGAGTTTTTAAAACCTAAAAGGGACAGGTCTGATAAGTCTAAAAAGAAAGAGTGCATTGTGGTCTAGCCAGAACACATTTACTTGGATATTAAATTGGAGGAAGCACAATAGAAAGTGAAGGAAAATGAAGAACAAATCTCCCTTGTTGTTGAAACTGCTTTGAAATCTACAAAAGGAGAAATTCCATGGATTCTTGATAGTGGATGTTCCTCTCACATGAAAGGAGACTTAAAGCTGCTGAAGAATGTGAAATACTTCAAATAATGAATAGTGACATTTGGAAATGATGAATCTCTAAGGATCAAAAGTGTTGGATCCACCATTATTGGAAAACAAAAGGTGAAATCTAGGAAAACACTATATGTTGTTGGGCTGAAACATAAGTTGTTAAGTATTTCAAATCTCTATGATGAGGGAAACAATGTAATATTCAGAAAAGATGGATTTTTTGTGAAAAGTGAAAATTATGGAAATATAGTTACAAGAGTCCAACATACATGAGGGAATCTATTCCAAGTTGGTGATGTGAAGAACTCTTGTTACATGAGTGTGGTGGATGAAAATAAATTATGGCATAAAATGCTGGGGCACATGTGTTAGAGAAATATGTTCAAGTTATCAAAGCAAGACAGTGTTTGAGATATTCTTGATTTATCAAGAGAAAGAGATTGGTGTTGCACTATTTGTAAGAAAGGTAAGATTACTAATTCTATACACAAGAGAGTTATAATTCACTCAAAAAGACCCTTTGAACTCATAAAATCAGATATATGTGGACCAATGAGCAATAAATATTCAAATGGAGATATGTACTTCATTACTTTCATTGATGACTTTACTCGCATTACTTGTGTTATGTACATTAGACATAAGTCAGATGCTCTGGCAATGATTAAGGGTTTCAGAAGGAAATCAGAGAAGGAATGTGAGTATTCAGTGAAGAAGTTGAGAACTGATAAGGGTGGTGAGTATAAAAATGAAGAGTTTGAAAGCTATCTTGAGAAACATGGAATTCTCCATGAGTTCAGTTCACCATACAGACATCAAAAAAATGGGGTGGCTGAAAGAATGAATCAAAGCCTGGTGGAAATGGGGAGAACTATGTTACATGAACATAGTATTTCTCATTATTATTGGAGGAAAGCCATGAGCACTATTGTGTATATTCAGAACTGATGTTTCTATAGTCCAAACTCATATATGACTCCATATGTAATGTTCTATAGAAAAACTCCAAGTCTGAAACACATGAGGGTCTTTGGGAGTCCATGTATTATAAAAAAGAATGTTGGAAACCTGGGAATGTTTGAGCAAAGAGGAGATGACGGAATTTTTATTGGATATGCTCCATAAGGAAGGGGATATAGATGCCTCAATAAAAAAACAGGAATAATTATTCATTCTTCAGATGTAAAATTTGTTGAAAATGCTGAGAATGAAAAGACGTCATATGTTGATGTTGAAGTCGAGTAGGATAGAAAAGATTTTGATAAAAATTATGATAATGCTTCAGACTGTGTTAATCCTACTCAAGAAGAGGAATCCGACTCATAGATCTCAAGTGATGAAGATGGAGTTCAAACAACTCATCCTAGGTTGAGGAAGCAAGTGGAGGCTCAAAACATTATTGGAGATAAAAATCAGAGGGTCTAAACAAGAAGAACAACAAATGCTATATCACATACTTATTTTTATTAAAAAGTTGAATGGAATGATCTAAATAAATCATTTGAGCATCTAGAATTCATTCTTGCTATGAATGAAGATCTTGATCAGATAGAGAAGAATGATACTTGGGAACTTGTACCCAAGCCAGACAACAAGAACATTATTGATACAAAGTGGATTTTCTGAAACAAGCTGAATGAAGAAGGTAAACTAAAAAGAAACAAAGCAAGATTGGTTTGAAAAGAGTATTCAAAAACTAAAGGCATTGATTTTGATGAAAACTTTTCTCTAGTGGAATGATTAGAAACAATCAGAATCTTTCTTGCTATTTTTTCACAACGAGGTTACAAAATATTTCAAATGGATGTAAAATCCGCATTGTTGAATGGTGACCTTGGAGAGGAAGTTTACATTGATCAACCTTGTGGATTTGTTATTAGAAAGGAAGAATGTTATGTGTGAAGGTTGAAGATGGCTTTATATGGGATAAAACAGGATC
The DNA here is from genome assembly GCA_963277665.1 of Viscum album. Taxonomy (NCBI): domain Eukaryota; kingdom Viridiplantae; phylum Streptophyta; class Magnoliopsida; order Santalales; family Viscaceae; genus Viscum; species Viscum album. The sequence goes on from OY728127.1 coordinate 282,634,565, forward strand.
TTAGATCTTGGTATTCTAAATTAGATACTTTCATAAAGAAGATGAACTTCAAGAAAGGGAGAGTTGACAACAATCTCTACATCAAGGAATGTCAGGAGTTTTCACTGATCGTTATTGATTGTGTCGATGATATTATATTTTATGGAAATGATGAAAGATCGTGTGAAAAATTATCTGAGGAGATGAAGAAGTTATTTGAGATGTCCATGCTGGGAGAAATGAAGTACTTTCTTGGGCTTCAAATTTCACAGAAGAAGAATCACGTTTTTCTATCTCAGTAAAAGTATGATAAGGAACATCTGAAGAAGTTTGGAATGGAAAATTTGAAACTAGTTTCCACACCAATTTTAGTGGGAACCAAGTTTTCTAAAGATGGAGAAGGCAAGGAAGTTGATCAGAAAGAGTTGGGAAAGATGATTGGAAGTCTGTTGTATTTGACTTCCTCAAGACCCGACATCGTCTATGCTGTCACTTTATGTTCAACATTTCAGAGTACTACAAAAGAATCACATTTGATTTATGGAAAAATAATTATTAGATATATCCAAGGAACAAAAAATTTTGGAATCAGGTATGTTGACTCTAGAAATATTGATCTATTCGGGTATTCTGATGCAGATTGGGCAGGAAATGTTGATGATCGAAGATCCACATTTGGTGGAGTTTTCTTTTTGGTAAAAAGTTGGGTTATTTGGCATAACAAGAAATTTAATTCAGTAACTCTTAGCATATATAATGCTGAATAAGTTTCTTCTACTCAAGCAGCAACTCAACTAATGTGGATGTAGACTCAGCAGGAAGATCTACTTGTTGAAGTAAAGCTAGCATTGCCCTTGGGTTGTGATAATCAGAGTGCAATCAATCTTACAAGAAATCCAGTACAACATTCTCGTTCCAAAAATATTTATACAAAGTACTACTTCATCAAAGATCAGGTGGAGAAGAATTAATTAGGTCTGGAGTATGTTCCTACATCTGAACAAGTTGCTGATATATTCACAAAACCGTTACCGAAGGAACCATTTGCAAAATTGAGGTTGAACATGGGTGTCCAACCTCCTTCTCATCAAGGTTAAGGTACGTGTTTCTGTCCCCTCTTTCATCTTAACTATGGATAGTGTTATCAAGGGGGAGAATTGTTTAATAAATCTATCCTTATGGAAGAATGTATAAAGGGGGAGTTGTGGGTATGCTGTGAATCCAGCATGTATGTGTGTGAACTATTCTAACTGTTTGTTGGACTGGTTGTAGGAAACAATGTTGTTTTCCAGGAAAGTCAATGAAGTGAAGAATTATGAGTTATAAGCTTGAAAGATGATATGAAGAAGTCTGAGGAGGTATGCTCATGAGATTTCATAGTCACTGCTTTGGACCGCATGGTTTTGGCTATCAATAATTCTTGTTTTCTATAATGAGTTGGCTCACGTAGGCTTAGAATTGTTGATAAGTAATCCATTGCTTATGGTTAAAAATTACATTGATTTATGAATCATGTTTGAAAAAAAAATCCAAAGGGGGAGATTGTTGGGACCAAGTTGGATGGATAAGGAAGTAAGAAAAGTGTGTTGTTACAGAGTGTTGACTTTTGTTGTCAAAAATCTAAATCAATTAACATTATAAAGTACTTGAAAATCAGATGATGCTTTTCTGATTTGTATTTTACAATCATCTCAAGTTTTCAAAACTTGTGGTGAAATCCGTATGAAGGAAAAATAGAGTAAATAAGTGTTTTTGGAAAAACAAATTTCAACATCATATCCAAAAAATGACAAAGGGAAGAAGAAGGCGCGCAAGTGGCGGTGCACAAGTGGCAGCGCGCAAGTGCTGTAGAGGCACGTAAGTCATATTTCAAAAATAGATTTATTTCATAAATATGGAAAATGAAAGAAAGTGGCGTGCATGTATGGATGCACAGGTGGTGGCGTGCAGGTGGTGGCGTGCAGGTGGTGGCACGCACGTGGTGGCAGGCAGGTATTGGCGCACAAGTGGTGGTGCACAGGTGGAGGCGCCCAAGTATTGGCGTAAAATTCTAGGTTGGGAAAGTCCTCAAATTCTTATACATAGATTAATATCCTCCTAATTTTTTAAGGCACAATACTTGAGAATTATCTTTGAGCTAAGGGCGTGTTGGTAGAAAATTGGGCGCACAGGTGGAAGATTGTTAGAAGGTGCGCAGGTTGGGGTGCACCAGTTAGAGGCACGTAAGTGTTAGTTGGCGCGCAGGCTCCATGAAGGTAGCGCGCCTGAAGGGCAGCATGCAAGAAGAGGCGCACAAGATCTAGGCGAGATGGTCTAGGCGCGCAGGTCTAGGCGCACGAGTCTAGGTCACGCAGGTCAAAGTGGGCACGCAGGATGCTTTGCTCCAGGGGTTCCAGGCAACTTCTGGTTAGGAAATAATAAGAAGAGGTGTTCAAGTATAAGGCACACAGGTATATGTCACGCATGTTAAAGTGGGTGTGCATGCTGTTTTGATCCAGGGGTTCCTGCCAGCTTCTGGGTAGGAAAGTGAAGAATTTCATTGAAAGATTTTATTTTTATAAGCACATTAAGAAGCATTGATCCATTTTATTACCATATTTGTGCTATGAGGGAGCACACTCACTATTGGATTGTTTTCAAAGTGTTTCACAAGTGTAAGGGTATATCCTAATCACTGTATTTCACATCAAAGGATTGTTTTCTAGTGGATTGTGTGGTACTACATTGTTTCTGTACCATACCAAGGACGTAACTACTCTTGTTGAGTAGTAAACCATGTAAATCTTGTGTTCCTGTGGTTGTGTGTGTTCAGCAGGGAAGAAACTCTTTAACAAGAGGAGATGGATGTTTCAAAAAGGGGAACTTAAAAAGAAAAAGATATCCCTGATTCACCCCTCCCCCTCTTAGTTATACTTGGATCCTAACTGGGAACATCATCAACTACTATGGTTTGGACTTGAGGTACATTTTTTCAATAACATGATCTTCCCATGTGATAGCCAAGAAAATATTCTGATTTATAGTCAGATTCCATTGAGGAGAATCCAATGAACCCTCTCGATGAACCTATTGAATCCATCATAGAGGAATACCATTTAACATAAAAATATAATATGTGATCACACAACAAAATAATCATAGTTTAAACTAGAAAACAATAATAAAAAATGAGATAAAGATCAAGAACTCAATATAAGAGACACATATACCAATATCCCATGGAAACATATGTATCATCACAGAAATATATATATATATATAGGAACTCTCCAAAATAAACCTCTCATGTCCCGACAATCTTATATTCAGTCCATCACATGTCCCAAGATAAAGAACCATGAGGAAATACAACCTATGATACCAAAAACTGAGGAACCTGACCAATAAACCCTCTCAAATCGGTACATGTCTCGAATTTGAACATACCTAAAGGGAGTTCCCTATCCCCATGGGATATCTTATATATATTAGGAATCCATAAAAACCATAGGGAATGATTTATTCCATTATAAAGTAGATGAAATTTCATACATATATATATCTATAACTGAGAGAAAAAATATAATAAAAAACATATTCCAAATAATAGAGAAGATAGTGGAAATGATAAAACTAAAAAGTAGTTAGAAAATACCAAATTATAATTCCAACATCAAATGACAACTATAATAGTAAACTAACCATCCTATGTGATATCATGATAAAACTTCCACCTTCACACCACCATCTACCCAGAACTGGCGGAATGATTCCTCACCACCTCACTATCTTTCCTTTCCTTTCCCTGCATCTAAATATATAAAAAGGTTGACATGATGCTTAAGGGGTTCACATGGTGTGAGCTAACAGTATTGGTTAAATATCACCAAGGTGTTCCATAAAAATACTCTATAAAATAATCAAAAAATTATCAACTTTAAAGAAAATAAGGCGTTATACATATTTGAAAATATTTTATATCAAAATCAGGTCAAACAATTTTCTTTCTCTTTATTCCACATTTCAGAAATAATGAAGATAAAATAGTTCAAAACAATTAATATACATCAAAGGATTAAAATCAAAGAAAAACACACAACACATATCATATAAAATCTGAAGAAGTAAAAGATAAAAATGTACAATCAAAAACACAAGTAAGATCACACCAAGGATCAATACAGGTCAGGCTAGCTAGAATTATCATACCCACAACATACACAATAGCATGAATCAAACCCCTATATATTTTAATCAAATCTAGAGATCATAGTAACACCATGGAAATTGAAACTCCCAATATATCTATCATGTCCCTAGATCGAAAATCCTAGTGAGCATAAGAACCCCCCATGACTGAACACCACAATAGTATCAATAGATGAGTCCTATTACTACACCGTCAACCTATGTACCCAAGGTTTACCATGTACTCATCAAAAAAATATTTGAAAACCATTTCAAAATCCATTTCACAATTATTGAGAAATACCTTTTTTTTTATCAAAACTAGGGTAATACCATATTTTCCCAAAAACCTATTTCCACATGCACAAATCAATCTTTTCAATTCAGTCAGAAATAAATTTATAAAACAAGAGAAATATAGTTTATCCATCATTAGATAGGTAAAAAAACTTAACTAGAACTCATGTCACAATCTCCCAAAATAGTATCCACCGACTTAGAAAAATGAAAGGTCAATATTTGAGGTCCTATAATCAATCCACACATCTCAGAATCGATGAAACAATGAAAATGTTTAGAGAAGAGGATGAAACACATAACACCTTCAATAAACTCTCATTCCATGCCACAAACTACACAAGATTTAGTCTTTGTAGTATGTTCATGAAATATATATAGAAAGGATCAAAAATATTATCATCACTAATTAAGAGATCCAATAACATATCATAGCAGTGATGCAGCGATCAACAGAATTAGGAGGCAGAAGTATTACTCATCTAGAAAAATGCACTGCATCTGTAACAGAGATAAATCAATGAAATAAGTGGTTTTTAAGGATCAAAGATCGTTAAAATACTCTGGGATATATCCTAGGTCGAAATAGGATATTTTGTGGTTGAATAAGTAACCACATTTTCCATACAACACTCTAAAAACAAAAGCTGTTAGAATTACACTGCGTGAAATCCCATTTCACTTCAAATAATCCACAAAACCCAAATATTTCACTAAACATATAACCTAAGAGTGTAAATATGTATTTTACCATTTAATGACATGTAATATTCTCATAGAATTAAATTTTTCATGCGATGAGCTGATTTACAGCATTGATCATTACATGATGTGAACCCAATTCTTGATGTGTAAAATTTTTATGCCTTCTACCAGTTCATGGAATCTTCCTAGTGTCCAATAAATAAAGTGAACATTTAACATAGTGTGTAATCATTTATAATATGTGTAATCAACTAGAACATAGAAAAAACTCTTGATTGGTCTTAAAATCCCAAATCAACATAGGTGCTCTCCCAACTTTGGGATCACCCTAAAAAGTATTGAATGCATTTATAACTGGGATCCATTAATTAAAACAAACATGCATCCCTAAAAATTAAGTGATTTCCCCTAGAAAAGGCCCTCCATCATCAGGAGTCCCAAAAGGCACCCAAATAAAGTGGAAAATAATCAAGATAATAGAAATACCTAAAATTAATAATGGGATGTTAAAACCTGGCCAATATTGTTTGAGAGAAGAATTAAAAACTGGGAGAAAACGTAGGTTATGTTGAGAGAAGGGAGAAATAGTAGTCATTCTTTATAATCCACTTGAAAAATGAAGAATAAAATCCTAGAATCAAAGGAGATGTTGATAGAGAGATCCCTTGTGTTCTTCATGAGTTGGTTGATGAGAGTGAGGAGAAATAGGATCCTAATATGGATTTAATATGATAGGGGTACTGAAGTAAAATAATAAATTTAAAATCTAAGAAGAGGTCCATTGTAGTGTTACCCCATCCACCATAGCATGTCACCCCCTCTCTGAAAACTTTGAAGGTGTGGCCTCAGGGACTATGAAATAGAGGTCATCCTTGGGAAAGAATGAGGATCCCAAGACCCATGATACGATGCCACAATCTCCATCACCACAACACATCATCAACCTCGAAGTCCTTAGCATAGTATATCTTACCCTAGCTATATCAGCATCATTACCACTTTATAAAACATCATAATGGAAAGAAAAATGGCCTCAATAGAAAGTAATAATTCTCCATGGTGTACCCTGTATGTTATAGTTTTTTCCTCCCCTTTAAATCATCATCATGGCATAGGCAAACCTTGTATGGCGTGGTCTTCTATCCAAAGTCATAGATTCTCCCAAGCCTTTTTTCATCTGTCTTTTATGTATGTTTGATTGTATAGGGGTGTTTATCTAGTTATTTTTAGATTTAATGATATTTTTTCAGTATAAATGTGTTTTAAAAGTATTTTTCATTTTATGGATGTAATTTAAAATTATTAAAGGTGATTTTGGATAATATTGAATCAATCTATAAGATTTAATGTGATTTAATTATTTTAAAATTAATTTGGAGATTTAAATAATTATCTGTAATTTTGAAATGAAATAAGAATTTTTTAGATTATTTTTACTTATGGATATGTATGTATTATTTTTGTATATTATTCTATAGAACACCCTTTCTAAGTTAGGGTGAGACACTTCTCATATATAAAGTTCTTTCCCCCAACACTTTGTATAGGTAAACTAGAATTACCCTTAAGAAAGTATTAATTCTTTTTTTATATGAAGATTGTTCAACCACACACTAAGGCACTTCAATCATATGTAAGGGTCATTCAAGTTTAAAATAAGGGTAATCACATGAGTGTGGACCTTACATCAAGGAAACACTTCCAATATTAGGTAACGGTAAGGAATTTTCATGTTGTGTAATAGACCTTCATATCTCAAATAAGGGTAACATGATCATATAAGTGTGATATCAATCCTACATAAGGGTAATTCTAAGATATGTAAATTTTATTTGAACATACATTCACATAGAGTACCCCCACTATGTGAATCTACCTATTTTTAATAGAAATTCAAGATTATCATCCAGATTTGTTTTGATATTTGTTTATCGAAATTTAATTGAAATAAAAATTAAAATAAAGAGATTTTAAACCCATTAAAATGAATATGTTTGGAATATTTGATTTGATTAATTCCTGCCAAAAATTTATAAGATTTAAATGATTCGTATATCCATGATAGATATAATATAATTTAAATAGAATATATGAATGATTAAATTAGAAATATCTAGATTCGATAAATTAAAACCATGAAGTGTCTACCATCAAACCTAAATTATCAAATATTTAATATTAAATTTCCACTACATTTATATTATAAAATTTAGGCATTCACATGATTATTAATACCTGATAATACATTTTTTCTCCTCTTTTTCTTGTAATCAATTATGAAGCATCTCATCATATAGGGTATTTCTAAAATTTTATTTTTTCTTTTAAAATAATATATTCTTGATTAAATTATTTAAAAATCCCCCAATAAGGGATAAAATCCAAAAAGATAATAACTGAGTAAAAATGGGAAGTGTTTCTAATGTTTTTTCTTTATAATTTTTCCATTTTTTTGTTTTTTTTCTATTATTTATTTGAAATAAAGTAGTACAAATAAGTGATGATAAATAAGATAGTAAAAAAATTTTGGGAACAATGTGGTGTGGGAGTCTTCATATTTTTTATGATATTCATGATTATTGGTCAAACAATAACTTAGGTATGATTTATTGATCCCTATAATTTTTTAATTTTTTTCTTAAAGGACTTAATTTTCAGTTATGATCCCCTCCACCCATGACTATGTGTCAAAATAATATTTCAGAAATGTAGAAAAAATGAATAACATAATGAATATACAATCATAATAGAACAATTATTTAGATATTATAATAAGTTGACTATGTGAGAGCCTATAAAATATGGTGAACATGAATGGAATATAATTTTACAAATAAATATGATGATTTAATTTGGGTGTAATAAAATATTTATGGTTACTCTAAAAACATGTAATGATGGGACTAGAAAGGTAATGGATGGGTAAGAAATAAATTATTTCTTGAGGATAAATTTCATATAAATATTGGTGAATTAAATTTTAATGTATTTGAAAATAGAAGTAAAAAATGATAAATTTTGAATTGGGGAAAATAATAACCCAAATGGGGACCATAATGGTTACTTTGGTTGGAATTAGTTTAATAGTGAGTTGAAATTAAATTGTTAATAGATTTAAATGTTTAATGATATTATAAATAAATGTGAAGAAATATAAAGTAATAGTTGAAGTGGAATGTGTATTGGTGAGTGATTTGACATTAATGGTTTGTATGATTATGGGTTGGTGATAAACATCATACGGATTTAATGAAGATTTTTTTTGGCCCAAAATTAAATAAATTTTATCTTTGTAATAAAATTGTGTAATTCTAAATGGAAATGTGGAGATAGAGAAGAATTTTTGTGGTTTGTCCAATTAATGGAATGTCAATTAAATATTGGTAAATGGAAGACATGGTACATATAATTAAAATAGTAAGGTATTAATTTATGATAATTATAATAAAATTTATATTTTAGTTATTTCTTTTGTGGTTATTTTATATAATATTTGGCTTTTCTTCTAGTAGTGTTAATGTTTTTTATGAGACATATTTCTTGATACATGGTTGTTATATTATTGTCAATTGTTTAAGTGATTATGGTGGGGGTTATAGTGATGGGAGATGATTTGTTTGAACATTTATAGGTTTTGATCTCATGAAGATGGAAAACACATATTGTATTAATGGATTGATATTATTAGTATTCAATATGATGATTGAATCAGTTACTGAGAAATAATGATGATACATGGTGGGGGTCATAAATGGTAGTTATAGGGAATGAGGTTGATTCCCAAAATATTCATGATACCCTATAGAGATTATAAGGATGTGGGCGTAGTGAAATATTTATGAGGGATATATAAGGAAGGATGAGGGAACAGGTTTGATTACCTTTGTTTCTATATTACCCTATAAATTCATGGTTGTAAATTGGTGTAAATGCAATGGTTAGTGATATGTGATTATTGTGATGTAGTATACGATAGTATAATAGTGGTTGTTGCTAGAATATAATAATTTATTTTGTGTAGTGAAGAGGATTTATTACAGAATGAGATGATGGTTAGTGATATATTGTTGTGGTTTCATTCACTCATTCATGATCAGATATAGAGATTTTTCACCCTACTGACTATCTTTCTCTTAGTGGGTGAATGGATCTACTTATAGGTAATATTAGTGATCAAAATTATAAAGCTCGTTATATGTCATGGTTTGATTATGGTAATGGGATTGATGATGTTTTTGGTAGTTAATGATGTAATCGGTTGGATTCCAATGATGAGAATTGATAAGAATGTTCCAGAAATTGTATGGGGATTGTATATTTTGTTTTCATTTTCATACACATTTTTTCATCCTTTAATATGGTTTTTTTATTTTTTTAATTTTTTGTTTTAAATCATGTATACTATTACATATTTATTGTACAAGGATGTTGATTTCTTTTAATTAGGATTCTACTATGTATTCCAATTTTACCACATTAGAAAATTTTGATATGTGTTATCAAGAAAGATCACCAGAGTTAGAGACATTATTCAGGTATCATGGATAGAGTTGTTATATTTCTGGTTGTTTAGATACCCTATTGTATATTATTTATTTATGTTTTATATTTTTCATGATAATAAAAATTTTATTATAAAAATTTATTTTTCGAATGAAAATTCATTAGTGTTAACTGGAGGATATCCTCTTTTATTCAATCCTAAAATTCACAATCAATGATAAATCCTCCCATTATGGGTTTTATACTATTAAAACTAGTTAAAACCCCATATACTATTAGAGGCAGGCTTCATGGGACACTCTCTCTCTTCATTGTTATCCTAGTAGGGTACTATGAGATTAAGTTCATGAAAGAGTGGTATCAGAGATGAATGGTGAGAGATTGGGTGGATATTGGAGTGTGTCACTTGTGAGGACTAGATGAAATAGGTAGGTTAGTAGTGAAAATCAATCCTAACAGGTGATTTAAACCAAAAATACCAACTATGAAATAGATATTTGGGGCCCCCTTTTATCTAAATAATGGACTTTGTGAACATATTGAAATTTTTAGGTGAAAGTGCATTAGTTTCATGGGTAAAATCATATGTATTTTCATCCATAGTTATTTTTAGGTCTATCGAAAATGAATTTAATATATAGCATGTGATTCTATTCTTTTACTTTTGTGATGAATTTATTGATGAATTATATTTAACTAGTTGATTTTATGACATTGAATTAATGTTAATATTAAAATAGAGATTAACCAAAATATATAATTTAATTTAAATTTATATGAAATTATGACGCATTATACCCATTCTTGTTATAAAGTGTTCCCTTTTAAATTATTTTCATTTTTATTGTTGGAGTGAATAAATTAATAATATGATTCCCTGATTTTTTAAATACGTATTAATGAATTATTAAATTGTTCATATTAAATTTAATTTCATAAATTTTATAATCATTTGAAAACATGTTGTCATTAGTATATAATATATTTATATGTTGAAATGAACTTTTTTGGAGGCATTCATATAAGTATTTTAAATTATTTTCCAATTTTTATTCATTTTGTTTCCTCTTACTCATGATAGATAGTGTTCCTATGTTCGGAATTTATTTTGATTTTAGGTTTTTATTTTATATTCCTTAATTATCTGAATATGACAAGCATGTTAGTGATAAATAGTTTCAAAATATTAGATCTTGTGTATGAATAAAATTTTCACATCATTATACAGTATGGCTATAGTTTTGTATGGAAAAATTATTTATGTGTGATATGTCAAATCATGTTTCCATTCTATGAGTAGTTATTTAAATATAAAAAATCATATGTAAGAGTAAAATATATATTTTTAAATTATAGCAAGAACGCCTAAGATAGAAGTTTGTTTGAGTGATTTATAGTAGAAATAATTTTACTTATTTTCTTAGTCATGTTTTATGTAGATCATATTTTTGAATAATTTTAAAGTAAAAAAATAATGGAATTATATGTTTTAAAAACTAAACTGTATAAGAAAAACAATACATTTCAAGAATTAAATGCTAATATGGTATTTTTAACTTGATAAATTCATGGAATATTTTGATGCATGAACTTTTTTTATAGAAAAAATATATAAATTGTTTTTTAATTACTTGAGTGATTTTTTATTTGAGCATGTTAAAGTGTTTACTCAAATAATTTATGTTTAAGACATGTTCCGATTGATGATTTCAAGTTACTATATTGTGATGTAGATTTGTTATATTGGTTATTATGATATTATTTGATTAAATATAAATAATTAGAGTCAATGTTCTGGCAATTAAGTGATGAATTAAAATGAATGAAAATATATTTTACTATGAATATGATGTGAATATTTAGTGATTATTCACAACAATATATATGAAATAAAACATGTGAAACTATTTTATGTTTACTTGTTAGTTTTTGTTCAACAATTTTCATTCATAATTTTATTGGAATGAAGAAACATTGAAATGTGATTATTTAGTTAAAGAATATTGTTTTTATAGACTCTGATAAAAATGGTTATGTGATAAAACCTACTCTAAACAAAATAAATAAATTTAAAATAACGATGAAATGAAGATATTTATAAGTATTAATAGTCTAACCATAATCCTTAAATCCTTACCCTTTATTTTCATAAATCTACCCTAATTAAATTAATTTTTATTTATTGCTAAATTCATCCCTAGAGAATTTTAGAAGTAGTTTTTCTCAGCTTAGTGGTATATCCTAGGTTTATAAGGTTCTTTCTGATATTTTTTTATATAAGAGTTATGGTGGCTTGTTTATGTATAGATCTGTGATGTGATGTGATGTGTTATGATTGGATTCCTTTGTTGGCATTAGGATATTTGTGTATGTGATGGATGTAGTATGATGTTTTGTTTGATAATATTAGTGATATTGCATTGTGGGATGTTGTTTGGGAGAGATGATTCATAGAAGTATTGTTTGGTTTTATATATTTTCTAGTAATGTGATGTTGTCCTCCACAATGATTGATTTTTGTTTTATGGTTTAATTACACCTATTTATTGTTTTATCTAATGATATATCATCTAAATATCATTAATACATTGGGCGTAGAGAGGAAAAGAAGGACTCATGGGATTGATCCTTCTTAAAATTTTAGTTTTTTGAAGTACTCAATTTATTTGGTGGATCCTCTAGACCCAATATTGAGGATTGGTGAATATAAGATGAGCTTTCCTTCAGTTTAGAGAATACTCATATTAATTATATGTTTTTATGGTAGTTGTAATATTTTTTAAAAAAATTTCAACATGATGAGAGATAAAGTAAGGTAATCTCAATGAGATTTCTTTGGTGAATTTCAATAATTATTCAAGAAGTAATTCCTTTCCCAAGTATATATGAGAAATAATATGAAAGATATTGAGGTTATTTAGTACGGGATGAGAGTGTAGATAGTTATGGAACCCATTTCATAGATTTTATTATTATTTTTCTATGTTATCTATCTAGTGAAAGGGATAAAGATTTTCTTTATGAGTTTACCCTGAGAAAAAATATTTATTGATATATAATTCCTATTTAGATAAAGTCCATGTATGTAGTGAGAGATCATGTGTAGATTGTGGAGAAAGTTTTATATTTTATAGAGGGTCCCATTAAAGACCCCTCCTAGTTAGTTGGTGAGATTGAGATTAATTCTCCAGGTTATGGGAGTCAGGGTTTACCAATGTAGAGATTGGTGTAGTATTCAAGAGTTAGAGCACAAAATTAAGCCTGGAGGTTCAGTTTCATGAGGTTTCTAGTACCTATTGAGCTAATGTGATTATGATATAATGTCATGGGTAATCATTAGTATAAATATATGGGGAATCATAATGTTTCTAAATCATCAGTTTAGAGTTAGTTGTGATAATGTTTTTATGAACATACTCCCTTAAATAAAACTAGGTGGTGTATTTTGAACTTATTTATAAGTGTGATTTGATTTTAAAAATAAATTTCATGTAATTATGATTTTCTTATTAATGGTTGGGATTTCATTTTATGTTCTTTTAAACTAACTATGAGGCTATTTCAAAATGTTAAATATCATTGAAGAATGGTTTGGGTGGAAGTATTAATTGGCGATGAGTCATTTCTGAGAAATGCTGGTTGGTTATTTGATGGAATCTAGTGGTGGTAGTGTTCTACTTTCAGAGTCATCTCTTGAGGGAGTGTTTTTAGGGGTTGTTAGTAATTTTACTTCTACTATGAATTTTTATTCCCAAGTATTATAATTTTAATAGGTATCTACTATGAAGAGTAATATTTTCTCAGAGCGTTTTTCTTTTTTATTCTTTGTGTAATGGGGTGTCCGTGCAGTTTATGTAGTGATTTTGCGGTTAATAGAGGTTTTTAATTTAAGTGTTGTCTAGATATTTTTAAAAAAAATAAGGAATTAATTTTTAAATATTAAAAGTCATTTTAGAAAATCTATAATTGATCTAAAATTTTTAAATTTATTCAACTATTTTAAAATAATTTTATGATTTTAAATATAATCTAAATATTTTGAATAAAATATGAATTTTTAGTTTAATTGATATTCTAGATTTGTATGGGTCAATTTTGTTTCCATTTATATAGAATGATGTTATTGTATATGGGTGAGACCAATCTAGTTCATAATGTTCCTTCCACTAATTCTATATATGAAAAAACTGTAAGTACCCTAACACAAGTATTCTAATATGAATTACATAATTCTAGATCCACCTCACATTTGGTTTCTCTAATCTCATGTAAGTTTCCTTTGAGTTTCATGTGAGGTTCTTTACATGTGGGTAGATCTTGTTTCAAGGTATGTATTTTGATCTAATGTGAGGAAAATATAAATCTTGTGTAAGGGTACTACTGAGCTGTATAAATGTAGTTTGAACATACCTTTGTGTAAATAACCAATATTGAATGAAGGTATTCATTTTATATTGAAATTCCCTATTTACATTCATATTCTTTAGTAGTCTATTTTTTTAAAATTTAAAGTTAGTAATAATTAAAATAAATATATTTAAAAAATCTTAAAATGAATATGGAAGTATTTTTTAAAATTAACAATTCATTCTAAAATTTTAGAATATCTAAATGGGTTATGAATCTATGAAATATTTAATATAATTAAAATATAATACTTGGAAAATTTAATTGGAATGATTAAAATCATTTATTTTCAAACTTGGATGTTCTTTACTTTTTTCAAAATTTCTTATTTTCCCCTTAACCAGGGTAATGGAATTATTTCTTTGAAAATGATTTAAGCCATTTGTGATCAGCTCAAGGCCATACTAGGGTTCGCAAGACCTTATCTTCCTTTCTCTTCCTCCCTATCCTCTATATTTTGAAGAAATTCATGAATCTTATATTGAGTTAAGTGATTTACAAACTCTTATTCTATCGTATGAAATAATATGTTCTTTATTGTATTTCTATAAAATACAAAAAAAAGGATAAAATAAATAAATATAATAATTGGGATGTGTTTCACATGTATATCATTAATTTTCTTGACTTGTATTACATTTTGTTACTATAAATATTTATTTTAGATAAATTATTATATATCACTAAATAAAATTCATAAAATAAAAGATATATAAACTTTATAAGAAAAATGTAATGTGTGAATCTTGAATTTTTCTATGATATTGAAGCTTCTTGATGAATAAATATTGTTATATGTCTTATTAATCCCTAGAGTGTCTTTATTTCTAATAATTAAAATACTTTATTTGATATTTTGATTTTTTCATCACCGTTATGTGCCAAATTGATAATGTAATACATTTTTTATGATACTATTGTGACTAAGTTGATGAATATACACTATATTTATATCAATATGGTAATGAATTGAATATGTGTAAATCTAAAAATTATATGGAATATTAACAGAATATGTTTTGATTTATAAATATTATGTTTGAAGTAGGATATAATGAAATGTTGATGGATTTTCTAAAATCATAAAACAACTGGACTAGAAAGGTAATGGGTGGGTAAAAAAATAAAGGCATAAGGATGGGTTTACTTTAAATTTGGGTAAATTGTTGATTAATATAAATTAAAACGAAAGAAAATATCTGAATCATGAATTGGGTGAATTAATGACCTAAGTACGGACTATGGTAGCTATCATGGTTGGTATTAATTGGGTAGTGGGTTAAAATTAAAAATTTAATAGATTGAAATGTGTAAATATTTCTAAAATAAATGTGATGAAATAAAAAGATGATTGAAATAGGATATAGATTGGTGAGTGCTATTACATTAATGTTTCATGTGATGATGTGTTGCTGGTGAACTACATATAGGCGTAATGTAATGTTAGTGCGATAGAATTAAACAAATGGAAACTATTTAATAGATTGTGTGCTAATAAATGGAAAGGTGGAGATGGAGGGGAATGTGGGAGGGTTCCCCTATGGATGGGTTGCTAAATAAATATGACTTAATGGAAGAAATAATGAATCTAATGAAGCTTCTAGGATAATAATTGATGAAAATGAGAATATAATGGTAATTGTAGTCGTTTCTTATATTTTTTTCTCTAGTATTTTGTTTCGATTTTATTAGTGTTAATGTAAATTATGAAATGTGTTTCATGATACGTCGTTGTTACATTTTTTTAATTGTTGAAAAGACCATGGGGTGAAATTGATATGGGAGATGATCTGGTGGAACATTTTTGTGTTGTGATGGATCAAAGTAGGAATACACATATGGTGTATAATCTATTGAACTCATTAATATGAAATATAAAGATTCACTCAGTCTATTAGAAATGATAATGATGTATGGTGAGGTGCATGTATGGTTGGGGTAGGCATGAGGTTTATTCCATACATGTTCATGATATTTTACTATGATGATGAGGAAGTTATTATGGAGTAATATAGGTGTGGGTTTACACTTAAGGACGATGAAATGGGGTTGATTTACTTCATTTTTAAATTACCATACCAATTCATGGTTAGAATATGGTGGAAATGTGATATCTTGGTATATATGATTATGGTGATGTGGTTGGTAGTGGTGTAATGGTGGTGATTGATGTAATATTTGATTTACTGATATTTAGTTCATATATTTAGTTGCGACGTGGGATGTCGGTTGGTGATATGTTGGTGTGGTTCAATTATTACATTCCAAATCAGATAGGAAGAGAGGCCAGCATGGAGGCTATCTATCGCTTATAAGGTGAACAACTCTGCTAATAGGTATGATCAGTGACAAGAAATGTTGGGCCCAGGGTATATCATGGTTTGATTATGGTTATGGGATTGATTTTTTTTTCAGTTTTTGATAATGGAATTAGTTGAATGGTTATATTGGGAATGGATAAGAAAGATGTCCAAATAGAAGGACGATTATGTCTTTTGATTTTATTTCCATGCCAATTTTTCCTCCCTTTGTTTAAAATTATGTTTGGTTATCATTACAAGGTTTTTCTCACTCATGTATACCCTTTTATATTTATTTCACACTAATGTATACATATTTTATAATGATGATACTACTACTTAATCACATGTGATAACCCCAAAATAGTTTTCTATATGGTTACACGATAGATCACTAGAGGTGGAGATAATGTTTGTGTAGCTTTGATATAATTGGTTGATGTATTGTAGTTAAATTCCCTTATTACATATATTTTCTTCATGTTGTACTTTTTACATGTTAATATGATTTTGATTATGGAAATTTATTTTTGGAATGGAAAACATTTGGGGTTTATTGGTGGATCTCCTCATGTATCTTTTCCTTAAATTATTTGTTTTGGTAAATTCCTACCATTATGTATTTTAAACCATTGGTGATAATCTCCAGTCAGTGGTTTATTAGATGTGGGATTCAGCGGTCACTACCTCTCTTCATTGTGGCCCAATAAGAGTACCAGTGGAGGCAAGGTCATGAAATGATATATCTCAAAACTGTAGAACCCTAAAAATAGATAAACTCTGAAAATATCAAAATAACCCCAAAATGACATGATTTTATAATAAAAATGCCATGGGGTTTCACAATTCTCCCAAAAAATCCACTCTCCCCCATAAACTCTCCTTACATAGGTAGAATAAATTGAATTCTTAAAACTAAAAAACAAAAAATTAATGTTTCATATTTTTCCCAAAATTGTTTTTGTAAATTAATTGAGAAAATTACAAGACCAAGAGTTGAGATGGCATGAGATATGGCGTCCCAGTGTGCCCATAATAAATCATTTAATAATGTTCAGTGGTTAATTTAAAATGATGGGGCAGCTAACATTGGAATTTAATAACTTATAAATTAGTGTCATGATAAAAAATCTGAAGGCCCCATTGAGTACAAAGAAATTACTTTACCATAGGTGGGGCCTAACCTCAATTGGCATGGGTCGGGGGTAAAAGTTAATTTTTGGATGTTTCAAAAAACATTAAAATAATCTTAAATAAGTTATTTATTTATTTTTGAACGTCATGCAATGACTCACCGACACTACGATGCAACGATGAGCCAATTAGTTTGGTTTCATAAATGAAAGAGTGTGGCGATGCTCAAATATTAAAATGAATTTTCCCGATTTAACGGATTAATAGGGATACAGGGTTAGAATATTAACCCTACATAAAATTCCATGGATGACTCGGAAGAGGTATGTCATTAGTGAATCCCCTCATTGGTGAGTGATGAAGAATGTTGGTGGATCGATGATCGGATTCGGAGCATGTGTCATCAGAATGACGAACTATGAATGAAACACTCACTATTCATCAATGATCGATCCAATCATTGAGGTAGGGTTTTCTATTTATATGTGATTTCCCTTTCCCCATTCTTTCTTTATAAATGAAGAACACATATGAACCCACTAAATGGTTGATCTACGGTTCGATCGTCCTTGCGGGATTGGAGTTATCATGTCGGTATTAAATGGGAATTATGTCTTTGGGATTATTATTTTCATTCTTCATGATCATACAAACTATAATGAACTAAGGCAGACACAAACAAGGGCATGCATCATTCTTCATGTCTTCTTGTGCTTCTCATTTTTCCATCATTCATTGCGTTATTCGTGACCATGAGAGTGTTTTGTTGTTGCGCCTTTGATTAGGGAAGCACCAACATGAAACTAAGTATATGATAACCAAATGATGTTGTGGAGCAGCAACGACAGGCGCGGCGTGAGATGAGGCCACCGACGGGGTGAGTAGCAGCAGAAGCGGCAGGGCTGAGCCAGGCATATGACCACCGGTATAGTAGCCGACGGCGATGGAGACCAACGTTCCAATGAGACCATGTAGGTGAGACAACCTATGGAATGGTGTCATGGGTGGTAGTGAAGAAGGTCTCTGGCCTGACGACCAGTAGCGGCAGAAACCCACGACAGCGCGACTACAAGTGGCAATGGGAGCCATGGTCAGGGTGGTTTATGGCTATTCCAACTCACAACCAGGAAGGGCACCACATTGTCTAGCTGGCATGTGACCCATAGAGAGTGGGAGAGAGGATTGGTCAGCTCTTCAGGCAACAATGTTGGCGAGGGGGTACGCGGAAGCTGCCACATATAGGGGGACAGAACAGGCCCGCATCGGGCAGGCCGAGCTAGCAGAATGGGATAGGCCCTATCATGGCAGGCCGAGAAAAGTGGGTTGGGTCGGTGGACACATGGTTTGGTCAAGTCGGGTCATATTGGTCTGATCGGGTCATACCGGACTCGGACCCAACCGACCCCTTTTTACTGAAATGCGCATAACATCCAAATTGTATGTCTGTTTGATAATCCATCTTCGGTGTTGGGACACTTAGGATGAGCCTGTCATTTAGAGACACTATACGTGGGATTTATTGTAAATAGACATATGACCATTAGCTTGAGGATTAGGTTCTTTCTAGATCAAGTTCACTAAGAGGGGAATCCCATGGCTAGCTGTGACACGAAGACTATCTGAATTGAAGACTATGTGACTTGAATAATACATGACTGTGAGGCTATATGACTATTCGTGACTAGGTAACTCACTAGTAAAAAGTCTCTCAGCATGACTAAGTGTCTTGCCAGGACTAAGTGTCTTGTCGGGATTGATTTTCTCATCAGGACTTAGTGTATCATAGATACTATGCATTTTTTGGACTATGTCTGATAATATTTCTTTTAGTGTTTTATATTTATACTTCTGTGATATGACAACAATTCATGTGTGCTTTTCTTTATGGTATTTTCATTTTTGTTTCCGGGCATCCTACTGAGTACTATTTTACTCAACCCTGCATGGGATTTTCCCACATGTGTCGTATCTTATGCAGAAAACCAACGTTTTGGAAGAGACTTATGTGGTCAAATACTAGGTGGTTCCGAGTGAGATCAGACAGAAATGGTGTACTCCTACAGCTTCTGTCAACTTCTCTTCAACTATAATTCACGTAGGGTTTTTTTCAATGAGTTTCCAACGACATGTGTACTTGTTGACATCTTTTATTTTATTCGGATTGTATACTAGCCCCCTTTGATTTTAGTTTTATATTGTTAATCTTAGTGGTAGTCTTGGGGGAATTCATTGTTTACTTAGTGTTTTACATTTCATCATTTGTGGGCTTGGAGATGTGTTTGTGGATACATGTAAATTTGAAATTCATCCCATGTTTGTGATATACATTATTAGTTCGAGTCACCATCATCTATCCTATTAGAGGGGGGGATTGGGGAGTCACAGCCCAAACCCCACTGGGATGGGTCATGATAGAGTTGTATCAGAACAATTTAGCACCACATTAGGATCAGGAGTCTTTGAGATTGGTTTGGGGTAACAATGTTAAGTGTTTTGAGTTTGGATTTAAGGAAAGGGACTATAGTGTTGGTGCAGTGGACAACGTATCCATACACCATGGATCTAGACCCCCTATTTACAACTTGGTACATTAAAACACTAGTTGTTGGGAAATAAATGTTACATGAGTCATATAGGATTTTCTATTGTGTCCTCATGTCCTTCTTCAGGCAACTCACTTGGTATATTCTATTTATTGTGGTCCATTTTGACCTATTTTAGGATGACTCCCCATAGACAGCCAACAAGGAATTCATTGCATGGCCACAATGATGGTACTTTATGTGATGAAGCATCGGTACAAGGACTAGTACCATAGATAGCTCCACCGGGTGGTGTACCAGTGATACCACCACCCACCGATTAGTAGTTGCTACCAACACTACAGGCAGATGATTCATGCAAGCTCAATGCATTTCATGAGTTCCAGAGGCAGAGACCTCCCATATTTAGTGGTGTGACTGACCCTCATGAAGTTGAGGATTAGATGGAGGCGGCCACACACATCTTCCTTCTTGTGAGGACACCACCTAAACAAATGGTAGTCTAAGACACAATCCATCTTCAGGGCTCAGCGGGAAGGTGGTGGAGCATAGTGATCCCCATGCATGACTAGATGAACCTATATTGGGAACACATTGAGTGACTGTTCAAGGAGGATTTCATTCCCGCTTCATTATGCTTAGTACATATACATGAGCTCCTGAACCCACAATAGGGAATCCAAATGGTAGTAGAGTACTCGGTGAGATTCACTGACTTATCTTGCTACTCCACAGACATGGTGTGAGACCTGTCCTTTAGGGCTCGGAACATTGAGTAGGGGATATGCGGGGAGATGAGATAATCGAAGTTATTATTTATCATACTGACTTATTCTGTCTTACTAGAGAATGTTCTTCTCGTGGAGAGATTTCTGGAAGAGAACACACTAACAGTGGGAGCTACCAGTACACACTAGATAACTGAATATTCAGTAGTGGGTAGGTAAAAGCTGACGCATGGGCCAAATAAAGTTAATAACTCCAAAGGATGATCCCAGGACAAAAAATTAGTAGTAAGAGGATCCAAGGGTAGAAGGAGTTAGCTGAAGGATAGGTTGTGCTACATGTGCCGCAGTCGGGGACATATGGCATGTGACTTCTCAACTCACTACACGAATGATCTGTAGACAGTAGATGAAACATCAAGGAAAAGGTATGAATTTGAGTAGGGTGGTCTATGTAGTGTTGGATGTGGTAGGGGAGAAATTATAGCACTAGGCAGCAGGAGGAGGTTTGAGATACTACCACAACCACATCTAGGTGGTCCACCATGGGCTCTGAGAGCTTGTGGATAGGGCTGAGCCCAGCATCAGGCAATAGAGGATTATGATCCCGATGCTCTAGAGATGATTAAAGGTGAGATCTATCTCTTCTCCACCCTAGCTATAGTTCTTATAGACATAGGTACCAGTCACTATTTCATTTCCATGAACCTTTTTCGGAGCTCTGAGATTCTGGTGGAGTCATTGGTTCGATCATTATGATTAGAAACTCCAATAAGAAGGGATTTGATGATCACACATTGCTGCCGAAAGTTTGATATTACTCTTGGAGGTGATATTTTCTACTGGGATCTCCTAGTAACAGGGTTGAGGCCTTATTGCGCGATTCATGTTATGGATGGTTATCTACAGTCCTTGATCAGATTGACTATTTTCAGAATAGAGTGTGGAGTATCTGTAGATATGGGACTAGGTTTTCCTTTAATGGTGAAAAGGAAACTCTTGAAGTGAAACTTTTACTTTCTCAGAGGAGGGTGAAGTTGATTACTCACCAACAGAATTGTCTTATCCTCAATGTGGTGGACGAGATGAGTCCCCAATTCCCTGATGTGGTGGATGAGTATGAGGACATATTCCCTAAGGATGCTCCAATATTATATCCTCATAGGGAGGTTGAATTCTATATATACCTGTACCCTGTGATGGAACCGATGTCTACACCGGCATATTGGATGGCTTCTGCAGAGCTTCGTAAGTTGAGGGTATAGATAGAGGGCTTAGAGAAGAAGGTCTTTTTGAGGCCCAATGTTTCACCTTGGGCGGCCCCAATATTGTTTTCCAATAAGGAAGACTAGATCTTGAGATTTTATGTGGACTACCAGTGCATGGATCAGTTGACCATGAAGAAAAAATATATGATGCTGACAATTGACTACCTATTTGATCAACTATAGTGAACAAGTAAGTTCTCATAGATATACCTTAGGTATGGTGGTAATTAGATTTGTGTACATGATGAGGATATACTGAATACACCCATCATATGTTTCTATGGACACTATGATTACTGTGTGATTCTGTTAGGTGTGACCAATACCCCAAGCAGTATTCACGAGAGTCATGAACAGGATCTTCCATCCATAAATTGTCCGGTTCATCGTGGTCTTCATTGAGGACATCTTGGTGTACTCCAAGTCTTAGGGGGTGCACAAAACACACCATATTATGGTCTTGGATACACTCCAAGAGCACCATCTTTATGGGAAGCCCTCAAAGTGTCTGTTTTGGATTTGGTAGGCACACATTCTGGGACATGTCATTTCAGAGGCTAGAGTTTCGGTGGATCTGGTGTAGATAGAGGCCGTTATTGCATGGGAGCCACTAAGGAGCATGACTGAGTTATAGAGTTTCTAATGTATGGATAGATACTATCATAGGTTTGTTACTATCTTTTTTATAGAAGAAACTTTCTTATCATCTATGATGTAAAAGAAACATCCCTTCATGTGGATAGAGAAGTAGCATTAGAGTTTCCATAAGCTGAGGGGGAGGTTAAGAAGCACCCTCATCTTGAGACTACTAGAGGAGGGTGTTGGTTATGTAGTGTTCTATGATGCCTTAGGGACCAGAATGGGTTATGTCCTGATGTAAGGGAAATCAGTAATTTCTTATGGTTCGCAAAAGTTGAGGCAACATGAGCAGAACTACACAACACATGATCTTGAGCAAGCAGTAGTGGTCTTCGTATTGAAAATGGGGCATCATTATATGATGGGTGATCAATTTACTGTCTACTATGACCACAAAAGTCTCAATTATATATTCTCACAGAAGGACCTAAACTTTAATAAGATTTGGTGGCTAGAGTTCTCCGGGATTATGACTTTTCAATTTTCTATACTAATGGGAAGTGGGAAAAGGTGGTGGACATGCTAAATATGATATTTTTCTTGCATTTACTGAGTGAGGTATCATATTAGTTATCCGCAATGTAGATATTATTTGTGGGTGGTGATAGAGAAGCTTACCTCCAGTCGATGGTTGTCACTCCTCCGCTCATAGAGTGAGTTAGGGAGGTACAACATCCGGATGAAAAATGCATGACCCGACATGCTCATTTATCCACAGGGGAATTCCTTGATATATATTAGATAGGTGGGGAGCACATAATTCTTTTCATAGGGCACACCATTTTACCAACAACGTTGCGAGAGGAGGTTTTGAGAGAGATCCACACATCCCCATTAACAGTACATCTGGGTATGAAAACGATGTACCTGGACCTTTGACGATAGTTCCGGTGGATAGGGATGAACAAGATAGTGGTAGAGTTTGTTTCTCGATGCCTCACATGTTAGTAAGTAAAAGTAGAGCATCAGGTTTTAACAGGCTTTTCTAAGCCACTTGAGGTGTTGGAGTGTAAGTGGGAAGGAATATTGATGGACATCGTTACATGTTTTTGATGTATGTATAGGGTACATGATACCATCTGGGTGATTGTTCAATGACTCACAAAGTAATACCAATTCCTACCCATTAGGGATCATGGTTCGGTAGAGTTCTTGGGACGCCTCTACATTCATGAGATGGTTTGGCTTCATAGGGTGCCTTCAAATATCATTTTAGACCGTGATACTCGCTTCACATTCTTGCTATGGATGGGATTGCAGGAGGTGTTTGGGACTTAGTTGTGCTTGAGCATCACGTTTCATTCCTAGACGGATGGCCAGAAGGAGAGGACCATCCAGGTTATATAAGACATGTTACGTGTTAGCGTCCTGGACTTTGGTAATTGTTGGAAGGATCGCCTACCTCGAGCAGAGTTTGCGTACAACATCAATTACCACTCCACCATTGGTATTGAACCATTCGAGGCCCTGTATGGATGACCGTGTAGGTCACTTCTATACTAAACAGACTAAGGGGAGTCAATACTAATGGGTCCAGAGTTGGTACGGGCTACCACCCAAAATGTATTGATCATTCATGAGAAAATAATAACTACACAGTGTATGTAGAAATAAAATGAGGATAGGAGATGAAGGACCTAGGAGTTAAAGGAGGGAGACCATGTGTTCCTTCAGGTCTCGCCTCAATGGGTATTAAGAAAAATTGGATAGGGCAGCAAGTTATCTTTTATATTCGTTGACCCTTTTCAAATTCTGAGAAGAGTTAGATAGGTGGCATACCTCCTAGCTCTACCCCCACAGATGCATCGGGTTCATGATGACTTTCATGTTACATAGCTGATGAGTTACGTGCATGATCCATCGCACGTCATCAACTGGGGAGAGCTGTACATTGATGATGGGCTGAGGTTTGCAGAGTTCCCGGTGGAGATAGTGGATCAACAAGAGTTGATTCCTTATAGTTAGTCGATTCCTCTGGTGTGCATTTAGTGGTATCATGAGAATCTCCAAGAGAGCACTTGGGAGTGAGAGGCTCATATTTGTGTCTAGAACCTTCACATTTTTGTTGATTAGCCCTTGTTTTGGCTTTTAGGGACCTAAATCCATATGGTGAGTAGAATTTAATGACTCTAATTGTTCTCCAAATTGTTTTTATAAATTAATTGAGAATATTCCAAGACTAGGTGTCAAGATGGAATGAGATTCTAAGGCCCGGTGTGCCCATAATAAATCATTGAGTAATGTTCATTAGTTAATTAAAATTGCTCTGGAAACTAACAAAAAATATATAATTACATCTAAAAGGGTCTTAGAATTGAAAATATGAGGGAACCGTTGTGTTCAAAATAGTGACTTTACCTTCGGCGAGGCCTAACCTCAACCGGCATGGCTCGAGGGTAAAAGTTAATTTCGGGATGTTTTAAAGAAAAAAATAAAATAAAATTAAGGACTTTTATTTAATATCTTATTGAAAATCTCACAGTGACACATCAATGCTATGAAGAGGCGATGAGTCAATCCGTTTTATTTCATAAATGAATGAGTGTGGAAATGCTGAAATGCTAAAATGAATTTTCATAATATAATTTATTAATAGGGATATGTGGTTAGATTCATAACCCTGATGAAAATTCCCTACAAGGCTCTGAAGAGGGAAGTCGTTGGTAAAACCCCACATTGACGAGAGATGAACAAAACCGATGGATCGATGAACTTATTCGGAGGAGGCATTGGCATATTTATGAACAATGAATGTAGGACCCCTTATTCATCAGTGAATAATCCAATCCTCGTGGTAGGGGTTTTGTTTTTATGCCATTTATCTTTCCCTGTTCCTTCGTTCTAAACGACAAACACATATCAACCCACTAACAGGTTGATCAACGGGTCGATCATCCATGCAGGATAGTAGTTATCATGTGGGGGATTAAATGGGAATTAGATCTTTGTGATTATTATTTTTGTTCTTCATGATCCTTCTAACAAGAATGAACTAAGGCTGACAGGAACAAAGGCATGGATTATTCATCGGTTGTTCTTGTGCTTCTCCTTTTTCCCTCGTTCTTTTGAGTTCTTCATGATATTCATATAAAATGGTTGTTACACCTTAGAATCGTGGTGTAACAACCCAAAACTAAGAATCCAATACCCAAACAATTCCACGGAGGTGTGACGGTAGGCGTGGCGCAAGATGAGGCTGCCAGCAGGGTGATCTGTGGTGGAAGGGGCACCAGCCCGGTAGTAGGGTCAGGCCCAAGGAACTGCCACTAGCATGATAACCAATGGATGTGGTGACCCATGGTCTAATGGGACCTTGGTATCCTGACATCTAGTGGTAGGGGGCCGCTAGTAGTGACAACGGACGCCACTGGCTCGATGGACGGTGGCAGAAAGAGCCTCGAGGTGGTGACGGGAGCCACAACCAAGGCTTTCCATGGTAGTGAGTATTAGTGACATGACATGGTGTCATGTTATTCAGATGGAACGTGGTCCCATAGACTATGTACGGGAGGAGCATCCAGCTCTACGCTTGGCCACATTGGTGAGGTGGGTCACGACATCCGCTGTATTTAGATGGAACAAACCTGCCCTCATCGGGCAGGCTACGCTTGCTAAATGGGGCAAGCCTGTCCTGGTGGATCGAGTTGGACCCTGAAGGTTAGTTCATCCCCAGAATCTCGGGTAGGACCCATTGGGTTGGTTCGGCCTAGCTGGGTCAGCCCGGACTCAGACACTAGCTGCCCCTTTTTGCTAAAATCTCAATCTCTTCAAAATTGTATGTCGATTTTACAAGTTGTTTGTGGCATTGGGGACATCGCAACAATACTGTACTTTTGAGATTATATATGAGGGTTTTATTGGAAATTTACTTACAAATGTTGTCTTGAGGATAGGTTATCTCAGATCAAGCATGGTAAGAGTGTAATCATGTGGCTAGCTGTGATGTGCAGACTAAGTGAATTAAAGACTACATGACTTGAAGATTACATGAACATTACTTTACATGACTATTTAGGAATGGGTGTCTCACCAAGACTATGTGTGTCTCCAGGAATAACTGTCTCATTGGGATTATGTGTCTCATCGAGAATGAGTGCCTCATCTTGACTAACTGTCACATCGATACTGGGTGTATTTTGGACTATGTCTGATAATATTTCATTTAGTGTCATATATTTATATCTATGTGAGCTGAAAATACTTCATGTTTACTTTTCTTAGTCTTATTTCCTTTGTTGTTTTGGGGAGTCCTACAATGTACTATTTTACTCACTCCTACACGGGTTTTTCCAGCACATGTTGTGTCCTGTGTAAATGACTAATGATTTGACAAAGACCTAGGTTATCCAGGTCTAAGTGGTTCCCAATGAGATCAGATAGATGAGGTGTAAACCTAAAGATTCAGGCAGCTTCCCTAAACCTACCATTCACATAGGGTTTTCAGCCAATGTGTTTCCAACAATGATTGTACTTTCTTGTTTAAATATTTTCTTTTTTTGGGCTTGTATACTATCCCACTTCATTATTTGTTTTATATTGTAACTCTCAGTGGTTGTATTAGTAGAATACATGTTTTACTTAGTTTTTTTATTTATGTGTTTGTGGGCTTGGATATGTGTGCATGTGTACATGCACATATGAAATTCCTCCCATGTTAGTGATATGACTTCTTAGTTCTAGTCACCATCCCCTAGCCTATTAGAGGCAGGCATGGGGAGTCATAGCACAGACCACTATGGGATAGGTTGTGATAACAAATATAAGAGGTGGGAGATAAATAAAAACATGATATATCTCCTAAGAAGAATGTATCATTAATCAAGATACCATTTCTAAAAATCAATGAATGTGATCCTTAATCATCATAAAATATTCACATGAATAATATAACTCACATCCATATAATGAGGATATAATAAAACATAGACCTAACATTGGTCTCCCCACTCTTTATAATTCCCTAAAAAATCTGTAATAAATGATAATCACACCCTTGGAGAAGGTTATCACCACAAAACCAAACTCCCATAACATATCCATGATAAAAAAAATCCTTCACAATGATTATAAACATCCATCCTAGAAACCAATTATGTTTCCAAAAAGTAAAATTAACCCATAATAATATGCAATAAAAAATACTCCACAATCAACTACAAAAAAATCTAAGACACCAATTAAAAACGCAAAAATGAATATTTGTCCAAATGAAATCCAAAATCTCATAAGAATGGGTCAAACCATCCATAACACCACATAATAATAGAGAAATAATATTAATTGGAAACATTCCTCAATAAGAACAAAATTGGTCTAACCACATTTCATAATAAAAAATTATATGTTATCTAGGTTCCTCACACTAAGAACATCATCCCATGGTAAACCTAACAAAACAAACTAATCTGTTAGAAACCTCTATTTAACTGGGTAAAATACACTCATTCTAGTTACCCAGGCCTGATCCCAGGGATTCCAATATTCAATCCACCCTAAAAAAATTCATCCTAATGATAGAATTACATATCAACCACACATAATAGGTCAAAACAATAAGGCATTAATAGAACCAAAAATAGCCATCATGTTAATGAAAAGGTGATAAAAAGGTTCCGTAAAAAATACACAAACTAATAAATAGCTCAAGTATTTTAATCAAATCATGAAATACCATGTATGAATCTAAAAAACCCATCTTATCAATGTAAAATACACCCAAAATTTCATCTTTTATTGATAGGAGATTCAAAAATTCACTAGGTACTAGCTCATGAGAAAAGAACACTGGTTTAGAAGAGAATATCATGGATCCACCAATCTCTTTAGGCTCTAGGAAGAGTCTATAATTTGAAAGATCATTCCTAATGATAGAATTCATATTTTTCATTGAGATATTTCTAGGAATCATACTCAAAAAACACAGAATATGAATCCAAACAATTAATGGTTCACCATTTTAAATCAAATTGTCTTAGTATAAACTAATGGATGAATCAGAATCAATACTTAAACAAATAAATAACATCTCAAAATATGTTACCCTTTTTAAAATTTATTTTACAAAGGAATATATACTTTTCAAAAAACAATGCAATAAAAAACTATAGTTTATTTGGTTAAACTAGAAAAAATTCTTATTATGGATTTATCTCAATAAAAATCACTAAATCCCCTAAATGTGAATTCAAAACATTTAAAAAATCCTATTTTATTATAAAAAAAGTTACCCTATATAAATTTTAAAAAACATTATTACTTTAATAATCAAATCAACCACATAAAAAATATATTTCATGAAAATCAATTTAATTTTAAAAAAAACATATTTAAAAACCAAAATATTCCATAAGATACTTTTTCCCATAAAAATAAAAATTTAAACCAACCATATAAAAAATGAATAAATTAAAATTTAAAAAAAATCTAGTCACTAAAACATCATCATATCATGAAACCTCCATATAATTTACTAAAAAATGAGGGAAATCTCATGATTAGTTGGATGGTAAATAATAAATCTAAACAGGGTGAATAACTATGTATGCCTTGTCTACATAGTTTGATGGACCATGCTCTACTCATTCTATAGATTATAAAACATATCCAAAAGCATGTTCTAATATATCCATTGTTTTTAGGACCATACAACTAATATTACGACTCTGATTCTTCCACTATTTTCATATAAAAATTTAGGAGAGATCCCTAAAATAATTAATATACTAAATAGTGATAAAAAAATCACATCTTATCAAAATACATTAAAATGATGAAGAAAAAAACTGAAATCCAACATCCAAATCTTGAGTACCCTAGCAATTAATGGATCATGTCTATAAAGAGCTATCTTGACTCTCTCTACACCTACCTCTCAAATTTTTACAATCCTAAATACGTACTGGAAGTCTTCCCAAATATCAAGATGACTCTCCTAGAACCTATGAATTTTGAAAACCAATGCCCATATACCATTTATAACTAACAGTCTTGGGGTAACTTGACATGTATCCCTACCAAGCCTATCATTAGGCCTAAATGGAATTAATAGTCCACGTATATTAGAAACTAGTGCCTGGGTATCAAGATTACACACTTAGAACCAATTTGACCCTTGAGTAATGATAATAAATATATGGTGAAAACTACTCGAGAATTTATCAGGGAGTTTCTATACTTCATACATCTATGCCTATAATATAATGTATTTAAAAAAATAAACAAACCAATCATAACAAAAACAGTATAAAACGATATGTGACATGATCTATAAAAGAGACTTTTTTCATTCCAAATTGAAAATAATTTAAATAACTAAACATCAATTTATCAATACCCAATGGAAGTTGATACATTATATAATGTAAAATAAGAAAAACAACAACTAAAGAATGACTAGCTACTGTGGTCAAAACATGAAGATTATAAGAATAAACTATGAGACCGAATTTCCAAAGAAGCACCACCATGTGACTCATGGTCACCTCCACATCCCAACATTCCCATCAATGGGCTAAAATGAACATCAATGGATATAATTAATACATGGGGATGTGTGACCAATTATTACAGTTTTATACACACTCTTACATCAATTTATATAAAATTTTTGAGTAAAGAATGCTCAGTAGGATTTCATCAAAGGGAATATGTAATTATTTATATAGTTTTTTTTTCTTAAATTCTATTTTAAAATACAATTTAATAGTATGTTTTCCACTTAATAAATTATAATGAGAATAAATCACATTCCTTACCCATTTTAAATAACACCCAACCATTTTCCCAAAATAATGGTGAAACCCCCTCATTCAATGAAGTCACTTTAAAACCATGAAATGTTGGATATTAAAATACAAAAAAAACTAAAATAAACATTTCTCTTATTTCCTAAATGCATTTTACAATGCAATTTATAAAAAACATAACTTTTTATTTTAAACTATACCTTCCAAACTGTTTTTAAATCACAGTGAAAGTAAACTGAAAACAAAAATGAATTAAAATGTAAACATGAAAAAGAATAAACATTTTAATGGACAAAAAAATAATCAACAACCAATAAATGATTCCATAAAATAAAATAATGAGGTAGGGGCTAAAAAATGGGAGTATATTGAGATCCCTTAAAAAATCCTCAATAAGAATTAAGCATCAATGGAAAATCACTAGGCTCTAACAGGAACAATATTAAACCAATATTTTCTCAAATCGAATAAAATTATGGGAGCCTAAAAATCTTGGGAGCTCTCATGTTCTCACCAGGTTAGAAAATCCATCATGATATCTCACTCAGTCTAACCATGACACAATCCATAACTGGAACACAATATATACACGGTTAAAAATCCTCCAAACTGTTTACTTAGCTACCTAGGGTCACCATGATGAAACTCAAGCGGATTTGTGAAAACAAATAAGTAACATGATCCTCATACATATCAATAATAAAACATAAATATTAAATATCATCTGACATCCAATACCCTCACATGAAACAACAAGTTTCCCTATCATACAACCATAAAATAAAAAAAAATGCATCTCATTAAATGATCAAATGACTATACAAGTCTTAAAACAGTCTCATTTTTGGGTTGAATAATCATATTTAACTCATTTTATAAAAAATTACAAACTGAAACATTGAAATGGTCTTCAAATTCCAATCTATAAAAAACACCCTTATCACAAACCAAGGAATCCATTTATCAAGTGAAAAATGATCCTTTCACTCTAATTTTAACTACCATGTTTTAAAAATCATTTTAAAACTAATTAAAAACACATTAAAAGTGAGAATGTTTACCACCAATGGGAGTCAATTGAGACGAAAATCAACTTTTTAATTTAGAACAAAACCTTGAATAATAAGATATTTCCTATAGAGATTTAGAATGGTGTCAGATACCACTTTAACCTTAAAATTCATTTCAAGGATGTCTAATAGAATTAAAATAAACACTTTTAATATTTTAATATAATTTTTTAGAAACCAAAAAATTAGAATACCATTGAAATTCCATTTATACTAAGTTTATAAAGCATCGATAACATTCATAAACCCTTCATAGGAATAAAATATAGGCCTAAATTGATACTAAATAAATTTTTAAATCTTATGAATTTCATGACAACTTTAATCAATGGAATTCAAAAAAACATACCTCAGTTGTCAAAAATAAGTCGCAAAAAATCATCATTGATGGAAAAAAGAAAAAATGTGTAATGAAATTATCTCTACAAGACCTAAATATGCAAATACTCATTATTAAATAATCCCTAGTTTCTTAATTTTGGCTAACAATACCACATGGGTTCATGGGAAGAAGTTAAAACCTAGAGGAAATGAGGGAGTAAGGATACAAAGAGCAAAATAGGGGGTCTACCATTGAATTTTCTTGAAAACTGAATAACTAAGTTTTTGAATTAAGTGTGAAGAAGTTATAGAGATTAAATTGGGTTTTCTACATGATGGTTGATGTGATTGAGGGGAAACCGGATCCTTAAAATTCTTAAATATGAAATGGGTAAATAAGTGAAATAATAATATTAAAATCTTAGTAAACTACCTCTACAAAATGCCCCATCCACCATAGCTTAGTGCCTACCCTTAGGGAATCTTTACGGAATAGACTCAAGGATAATGGTTCGGATAACCACCTCAAGTAAGGATTGAAGATCCCAAGACCCATTAAATTATGGGTAAATCCTCATCGTTATAGTGTAGCCACACCCTTGACTTATTCAAAATGGTGTAGTGCACCATGGCTACAACACACCCATACCTACGTTGAGAAAATTTAAAAGGGCAATAAAAATTATACTAATAGAAAATAAGGACCTTCCATGGAACGGTCTGTATATTTTTGTGGGGACATTCCTTTGAAAACACCACTACAGTACAACCACACCCTCCACAACATGGTCTGCTGCATCTCAAAATTGTCGAACTCAAAAAACATAAAAACTACCCAAAAATCAAAATAAACCCCAAATTTGATGATATAATATTCAATAGTGACGTGGGGTGATACATTGAAACATGGTTTGGTATAATTCATACATGAAATGAATAATATTAATAAGATTGTTTTCACACATAATGTAATGTTACAATAAAAGTTCAAGAAACCATGTATTTCATGATATGGATAATTTTATACTTAAAATTTCATAAATTAAAAAAAATATAGTAAATAGAAAATAATATTTTCTTTAAAATATTTAAATCATATATATCCTCTTAAATCATTTGAATAACTTTTAGTGACATTAAAATTACTATGAAAAAAACACCATGAAAGGATATATAATTTTATAAAATACAGATTTGAAACTATAGTGATGAGAAGTGTGACATGTGAAGTTATAATGTAATTGATTTATATGATTTAATGAGGTAATATAGTTATTATACGACTTTTTTTTAAGCTTATGTATTCATAGGGTATAATACTCGTAAATATCTTACCAGTTTAGAATTATCAGAATATAATTGATATGCACAAATTTTATTTAAATGTTAAGAAATTTAAATATTCACTATAAATATTTTATTTTGAAATAAAATAAATTATATGTGTTAAAATAAAAGAAACTAATCCATTTTTAAAATTTATTTTATTCGAAATACTTTTATATAAAGTATTAATTTTTCTTAAAATTATTAGTTTTTTTAGAATTCTTTAAATTACATATATTTATAAAAATGAATGATTATTAAAGTAAAAAAATAATAAATGAAATAATTAAGGATTAATAAATAATACCATATTAAAAATTAATGGGCAATGAAATAAGATTTTTTTAAAAACATCATTTTTCTATGTATTAAATGTATTTATTTAAAAAGTAAATTTTATTATTTAGAGTAATAAAATTAATGAAATTTATTATATATATATATATATATTAATTGAAATTCATGAAATGGTTATTAATTTGTTATAAATAATAATAAAAACATTCAATGTTAAGATAATATTTTTTTAACGAATGTTTATTTTGTGTGTAATGTATTTTTTTAATGAATCAAATCAATCACTACTAAATAATGGTATTGATTATATTTATATATTATATATATATATAATAAATGAAAATTCATTTAAATATTATTTCTTCATAATTAATAAGAATAAGTTTATCTTTTTGATAAAAAATTATTTCTAAGAAACTATTTTTATGAGTTATGTTTTATTATATTCAAATTAATATTTTTTACTTTAGTTAACTGAATCAAATAAAATTTATTTAATATTTTAAATTATAATTTCAAAATTACTTATTAAGATAAATTTTATTTTTAGGCATAAGAAAAATTTAGCAAGTTAAAAAAAATTAAGTCACCATGGTAAATGTAAAATAAGGTAAATGGGTTTAACTAATCGTAATGACACAAAATATCACAAAAACTTATCTCAAAATGGGTTTATGAGAGAAATATTAACATTCCACTATCCATTATTTATTGTTTTTACACTTTAATCCACTTTTATTTTCAAAATGGGGAACTTATAAATTAAGGAATGAGTATCTATGAAAATGCTAATAAAAACTCACCTGTAAAAAGAACCCTCCTCTACTAATCCCGAATAACTATTTTCCCATTTTTGTCTTTTCAATACCTACCTTCTGTTACTATCATAAACCCTTATTATATTTTCAGTTTTTTTCTCCCAATATAGAGGAGTAAATCCTTCATTCTCGAGGAACTCATGTTGGGATGGGGTGAGTATATCAAAGTATCCAGTTCATCCCCACATTTTATAGTTACCATATCATATCAAATATTCGGAAGTGAAATTCAATAATATAATTATTTTATGTTAAAATATTCATTCCTTAATGAAAATGATAAAACTATAATATAACCCAAAATTCATACTCATTCATTAGTATGCATGTTCTTGTTTGGTTTTCCTAAAAAAACTACATGAATGATGCTACCAACAAAAACATTTTCATCATGAATCTGTATAAATACCATAATAAAAGTAATATATTTTATTAAAGAGTAATTTGTGTAATGAATTTAGTTCTGTAAGGGTAGAATAAAAATTAAATTTCATTATATAGTAAATTATTTATGTAGGAAAATTACCTGAAATATGCTCATCATGTATTCAATTCTCAAAAATTATATTGATAATTTTTATAAAATAATTGTGGTACTATAGAAAACAACCAAATAAAAATAAATCTATTAACATTAATAATATTAGAGTGATTAACTTGGAATTATTGATTGAGGATCGAGATCACTATTATGAATCTTGTATGAAATAATCAATATTACTAACATCTAATGATATAAATATAAACTAACTAATATATGTGAAATGAATGATTATAATTTAAGAGTATAAAATTTAATAGATATTAATAATGTTTAAAATTATGTTATCAATAATTTTATTCTTATGAAATAGGGGTTAGGGTTCTTTTGTGAATGTCAAGAGTAAAGGTAAATGTTTCTCATCTCAATTTCCCTACCTTGATATATGATTCATATTAAAAAAATCATTTTTGAGCTGTATATAAAGCCCGTAGAGGTATATTTATAACAATTATTATAAAATTCAATGGATTTACAAAAACATATCATGTTCTCTCTTTCATGTTCTTTTGATTCAAATATTACCAAAGTAGTAAGAGTATGTTTTTTAATCACATATTTAAATGGATATTGTTTATGTTTAAACATCCATTGCGAGAAATTATATGTTATTTATATATAGAAACACATATATTTTCTTCTCTTGTAGTTATTTGTAGGGATTAAATTTCTTTTTATCATTTCACCACCCTATGTTACACAGTTCAACATAAAGTACGGTTATAATTGGAGTTGACCTTATCTTTTATTTTTTGGTCGATGATATTTCTCCTCAAGCTCCTAGTCATTATTTTTTTAAAAAAATTTCATTCCTTATATTTATATGCTTTCATAAGTTATTTTTCTAATGGAATTTATTTTATTTATAATTGAATTTAAGGAATCTCTTTTTTATATTTTTTGTATATGTCATTTTCTAATGTCTATATCTTTAGTTATAAAGGTTTGAAAGGAATATTGTTTTCATGTTGTCTGCATGAACTCATTTCCCTGTAACATTATTTCTTTTTATTTATACAGATTTCAATCCAAATATTCATTTTTTTTTAAAATAATTTCAATTCACTTTTATTTATCAAATTATGGTCTTTTAAAATAAAAGTTGTTAAAACATTTACGGGTATTTTTTCTTATTTGTTAAATATATTTTTAATTATATTTTAAAATATTTTTCCATCTATATAAATATCCTTTAATGTTTATTATGGTTCATTATAGATATTATATAATTATACCATCCACCTTCTTTATCTGGATGAATTATGATGATGTTTTTTGGAAATCTTTATTAACCCTTTTTTTCTCATGGGATAAATAATTTAAGATTGGATTAGGAATGATTTCATATATATGGTTTAATATTATGTGATTTATTATTCTATTATAACCCTCAAATGAATTGGGTAAATTTTTATATCTCATGATATTGGGATGGGTCATGAGTTGTTATACCAAGTTCTAAATATATGGGAATGAGTGAGGTTATCCCATGTATTCTATATTATAGGTAGGTGGTATCCTAGTCCATTATTATTTGAATCTCCTTTTGGTTATCCTTGAAATATGTTTTGATTTATATGCATATGTTTATACCAAATTATTATATTAGGGAACATTGCTATGTCTTGATTATTGAATAATGTATCCACACTCGTAAGAATCATTTCAAAGGTTATTCTAAAAGACTCATGTCATGAATCATATATTTTATCTATTTTTTATTATTCATGATTTCCTTATTCTATATTCATGTACATTAAATATATTCTCATACACTAATGTTTATATTATACTCACTTATGACCTTCAATTTCTATCTCTTATGTTTACCCTTACCGACATCTGATCTCACCCATTTCTAATGTTTCCATACACCATATTATGAATAATATTTTAGCATATGATATGTTTAGAATGTGGTCTGGTGTGGTGTGACTATGGATAAACGTTCCTGGAATTGTAAATTAAGTTTTTTGTGTATATAATCTCCAAAGGCACTAAACCTATAGTTTCTTTTCTGTTATTTATTATTATATGAAATTTGTATTCTTTTAAAATTATTTAAAAAGTATATATTAAAGTTAGGTTATTTCAGAACCCCTTATTTGGGGTTCAATTTTCATCTCTTCCTTTTATCCTGTCTTATTTATTTATAACATATCTTTTTAAATAAAAATGATTATTATAATGAATTAATATCATAATATAGTAATAATAATATGATTGAAAGAATATATATTATAAAATTATAAATATATATTTCATGTCATAATAATGTTGTAAATATTAATAATATATATCATAGTAATAATAATAAGGGTAATACAAGGGAATTTTATAATAATACTAACAATATATGGTTATAACATTGAATCATTTTATATATCATTATATAATAATTATCAGAAAATAAATATTATATACATTAATACACTTATATATTTCATATCATAATAATATTTACAACAACATGCATGTGTCTGTGTGTGGAAGAATGTATGTGTTTATATATGTCAGTGTCTTTGTGTGTATGTTGGTGTCTGTGTTTTTTCTATATGTATGTATGTATCTATATAAGAATGTCTGTGTGTTCATATGTATGTATGGGTGTATGTGTGTATGTTGTGTGTATGTTATCTTATAATACCACATCATAACAAAAAAAATATTATAATTTTTTAATTACTATATTTAAGTAAATATAATAATTATTTGACATGATATTGTAAATAATCATTCAAAAAAATTATTATCAAAAACATTGTTTCAATATTTATTACCTATTTCATTTACAAAATCATATTACCACAATATTCCAAATAATTTTATTTTTTAAGAAAAATATATATTTTAACTAAACATATTCAACACTCGTTACATGGTAATAATAATAAATTATTAATACCTCAATTACAACAATAAAGAAGAAAAAATATATAAAATATTCCCCCTATAACTATAAGGTACCCAATACACTGCCATCGGATACCTAGTGGTCTTCTTGGAAAAACCAATCCACTAGACACCTTATTGAGTACATTGTGAGATTATACCAAGAACCTAATGGCCTATATAGTAATTTTATATATACCACAAACCTTGTGAACTTTTTCTAGGACTCTTTTTTCCAAAGATACCTACAAACATACATATATCCATCACCAAATTTATCGTCTAATTTTTAAATTCATGTATGAAAATCAAGATAAAAAAATAATCATATATTTCTAAAATTTATATTTCATACTTAAATATTAAATTTATACCTTGAATAACATAGATTTGAAATTACATGTTAGGATATACATCTAATCACAGTCACCACTAGTTTTTGGGTTCACCTAATGCCCAAATTCTCATGTGGATTTCAATCAAGTTACCCAAATTTAGTAGTGGTGTGTAAAAAATAAAAAACATATAGTCATATAATGTGACACAAAATACCCTCATAGGATTTACATCATATCACAATCACCACTTATACCATAAAAAATATATTTAAACTCCACTAAAAAAACATTATCCTTACTTATGAATATATAACACAAGAAAACACATAAACCATACAAGTCAAAAACATTTTTTCGTTCCACTTTTCCCACTTCTTAACCAGTTATCTATTAATACATTATTCTTACCACATTAAACAATTAACTTCATCATCACACTAATTCATTTAATATCATATAATTAAACCCAATTTTAACCCATTAAAATAATTAATTAATTCTTTAACTAATTTCCTAAAAAATACACTATTTTTATATAGTTTATTAAACATGTCAATTCCTCCCGTACAATTTCATTTAACTCTTTCCTCATATATCAATAACATCATATAAATTGTCTTATAAAATCATTTACTCATTTAATTTTCATCACATGACCCACCTCATTCCTCTTATTCATTTAATTTTTAATTCATTTCACACTCTTAATCTAGGGAAGAACTATAATTTATGAATTAACTACATCACCCCCACTACACACCCACCTCATCAAAACAATATTGTATACCCACATCTATATAGAACTAAAATATTATCAAATATAGTACTATATAACATTTAAATGTATTATAAAACTATTGTAAAGAAAATAAAAAATTAAAATTCACCTATATATTATATAACAATAGGATCAAGGCAGATAGTCCTACGAAATACTATACCACCACTGATAGGTAGAATCAATCAATTATTACTAAAAAATATCAATATATTTCATTCCCATAAGCTATTAGTATGATTATATTTTTATGTAAATTATGTGATGATGAGAGATATATGATAAAGAACACATGAAACACAAGGGTTGATATAAATTTCAACGACCCTTTTATAACGTATCTAATCATCGGTGAACACTAGTTGTGACCCCACTATGAAAATTGTTATTTTATTATCAATAAGAAAAATCAATGAAGCAAGGATATATCCTAGAACATTCATTATAATGAAAAATTTTAAACACCAGTAATCAAATCAATATTTACTTCCTATAACATCACGTGCCTTTGAGATTTAAATCATGTTTTTACACTTGTTCTTCTCATCGTAACCAACTAAAATCCTCCATGAAAAGGTTCACAACTATCTAAAAAACAAATCTCATTTTCCTCACCTCAACCAACTAAAAATAAATATTTGTTTATTATAAAATATAGAACCACAATGTGGAAGCCTTAAAAATCATTTTACAGGTGAACTTAATGAGATCCGAAAGTCTATGGAATATCTACTTTATATCTCCCCTTTATCTGAGGTTTTTTAAATGTAACTTCCGCTCAAAACTCCCATAACCATGCCAATTTATCTCCCATGATCCACGTTAGTAGTACCCTCTAAATGAAATTTTCACTATGAAATGTCTAATATTCCACTTCTGCATGGTTCTATCAGTTTTCATATACAGTGACCATACACTATAGAATTTGTTTCCAAAATCATATCACATAAGGAATAAAAAATTATTCTACATCATCTAAAAGACCTCTTTAAATTTTTGATCCTTATAGTTAACTTTCGTATCCATATTTAAGTTTTCAGGATTAAAATATAGGCACCCTAACAACTATCACAATGGGATTTTTTAGTGCACAGGTATTGTGTGACCACTATGAGGAGGGAGGGACGAATTAGTTATCCCATTATCTTTCTATAAATATGCCATATTAATTCAACCTCTGTATTTGGTTAATGCTTCAATCCATTCCTATTGATGTCTCTAAACATTTAAAAAATATAAAAAATTTAAAATTCATAAGACACAATGATTTACATAGTTATTCCTTGATTTCTTACTCCTTGACATGTTTAGTTTGATCTCATAGACCTGGTTTCCCCGTTATGAATCACTTGAGTACAAACACAAGAAATGTCCAAAATATATTGATATGTGATCTCTTAAAATACATATTATATAATCTCATAAAGTAATTGGTCTTAAATTGAACCGAAAATTCACCACCTTATGGTTTCTTTATATTGGAATAACTCTAGTTAAACACATCTCCTTACAAGTTTATTTCCACCTTCTAGTGGGATCATTATACTCCTCCTGACAATTATTCAAGTGTATTTATAAACTATTTAAAAATATATTTCATCTCCTTATCTGTTAGTGCATTGTGTGGCATCCTCATTCGATTTTAATCACAAAATCCAATATTTTATTCAATGATCACTTCAAATTTATCAATCAAGGATAGTAGTTGACATGTGAGTCATCATCTCACTTTTATGATTTATAGGAAATACTTTATGCAATCTTACACTTCTTCTCCTTATTCAACACATAAGTGTTTCATAACTATATTGGTTTCATTGGATTTGATGTAAATTTTATCCTCTTATCTAGTTTCATATTCTTGGGATCTCTCTCACAATTATTATTATTCAATAAATTTATAATTAATATAAATCGAGTAACAAATATATTATTTCCATATTTAAAAAATGGAAACTCCTCATTTTAAAGAAGTATTGGATCTAACTTTTTCATACATGGTATATTTTTCAGTGCCAATATTCGCTATTAAATATTGATATCACTTATACCTTTAAAGGTTCATAATTATAGGTATACTATAAATCCAATATATCTCCATTACTATTTTATTTTGAGTTGAGTCAACTTCCTTGGTCTTCATACTACTTCAAAATAGGCACCAAAATGTGTTCTCTACTCTTAACTAAAATTACAGATCAAGACTTATTGTGTTATCTATGATTTTCCGTATTTAAAACACATTCCCCATATTCAAATTTCAAATTCAATTTCTCCATGAAATCTGTGGTATATAAATCTATTTAAAAACAAATCTTCTTATGCATAGCATGATGCGCTATGATGTGGAAACTCCAATTGTAGTGTGGAAAACTCATCTTTCCATACAATATATCTTCCTCAACTATTCCACCTTAATTATATAACCCAAAACAATTATTTTGAAATAATAATAGTCTTGACGCTTACATAACATGTTACACTAAGCTTAATGTAAAAAATGATATACTATAAAAAAGATTATTTCAATGTAACCATTATAAAAAAGGTATTAAATTGGTGGTACAAATAGAAATGACAACATTATAAATAATATGTATAATGTTTTTATATAATTAAAATTTATGTACTAATTAATAATAAATAATTCCTCAATTTTTAGTCGTAAATTTTACTTCAAAAATATGTTTTCTGAAAAAATAGTTTTTACGTCATGTGTGTTTGGATATTATAATTAATTTCTAATATATTTTAAAAAAATTATTTAAATACATTATTGTTATTTTTTAAATTAAAATTTCAAAGGTATATTTGAATTAATTTCTAGTGTTTTTCTAAAAATTATTTCTTTCTGAGTGAATAGTAAATATTTATTATTTTTGTGAAATTGTCATTTATTTTATTTAAATAAAGTAATTAAAAATTAAAATTATGTTTTTAATTTGTTCATAAAATAAATTAACACTTATTTAATTAGAAATTATTTAATTAATTTCATATAAATCGTACTTATACTTGATTTTGTGGTCAACCCCTCTTAAAGGTCTTCAAGATTTTTATTTTTTTTTTGAGAATCCCCCATTTATGGGATGGGGGGGAACCCTTACATGACCTGTAGGCCCATAATAACAATGAATATGAAATAAAATATCTTATTAATATTTTTAAAAGTTTATACTTTAAATATAAT
Source organism: Viscum album (assembly GCA_963277665.1). Lineage (NCBI taxonomy): Eukaryota > Viridiplantae > Streptophyta > Magnoliopsida > Santalales > Viscaceae > Viscum > Viscum album. The sequence continues at coordinate 282,676,548 of OY728127.1, forward strand.
ATTTTCTATATTTTTTTGATTCCAATTAGGTGAATAGTCTTGAAAATTAATTCAGTGGTATTTTTTGTGAAATAATATTTTTTAAATGATTTAGAATTCATAAAAATATTATATTTGTAAAATTGAATGTGTTATGGTTAATAATATCATCACTTTTCTACCTATGTGTCAATTTTCCACTAATGTGTCGATTTTCCATTTATTGTCACATTCAAGACTCTTAAAGAGTAAAAATCAATATTACTGTGGTACTCAATAAAAAGCTAAACAGAATATTAAAACAAATAAAAAAGGGTCAATAAATGGCTAAAATTATCTAATATTTATTGAATTAGATTTTTTAGAATCATAATCATCTTATATTATATATATATATATATATTATTCCACCTGAACATTAATATTAAATTATATTAATTTAATAATTTATGTAATTCCAAGGGTGCCCCTCACTTCTCATATATAAGGACACCAACCCTACTCACTTTTTAACTCTTTTGGATCCATATATCTCAACCAATATCTATGTAAATAACTTCCAAAGATTCATACCCACAATCTATAGGTATTTGTTTCCCAAAAATATAGACTAATAAGTCTTTTGGTGTCTGTAGAATGATGTTCTTCAATGAGGTGGTAATCGACTTAACATAGAATTTTAAATTTACATCTTATTCTACCTCCATTAATTATATTTTCATTATAAAATTATATTAACATTAATATATCCCATGTTATAATATTTTATTATGTTAATTTAATAACCGTAGTCATTTATTTTTCCCTCAATTGGGAAATGAAATCATCGTTCGTGTGTACGTGTGAAGTACGGACTCACAAATCGATTTATTTTGTTTCTCATCAATGCCTTTCATGGATTTTTATAATGGTGGATTTAATTTAAATATATAATATTCATTAAATAATTATTATTATGGAAATATAATAATTTTTTATCTTTAAAACATTCTAATCATTAAAAATGAAATCATTACACATGCATATGTATGACCTATTGTCTCCACGCAATAGTTTTTTTCATTTTTCCTCAAAAAATTACATGGATGTTTATAATGATGGAAATAATAAATATATACAACTTTTGTGACATAATTAATATTCTAAAAATATAATATATAGTTTAACTTCTTACCCTTCCACCCTTTAAAATAATGATAATGTCACATGTGCCAATGTTTGGATTGCCACCTCTATAAAGATATGTGACGTCTTTTTCAGGTATAACTTTTATAGATGATTATAAATATGTATATAATTTATTTATATGATAATTTTTTCATGATTAAAACTATTTATATTATGGAACTAAAGTCAATATGCAATGACTATAACTACCCAATTGAAACAAACATGGAAAATGAAGTTATTGACACCCAAAATGATATTAAAAAAAATATTATTAATGAATGAGTGATAATATGTTATATGAAAAATTATTATGGAATTATAAGTATTAATATGATTCTTTTATAAAATTATAACACATTTAAATTTATTATATAGGATTTTAAAAACAATTATGATGCATGTTGGATACGAGGTAAGGGGTTTTAAAACTCAATTTCATTCAAGTGGGTTATATTACTTCTTAATTGTTTATGTTTTGGAAAGATCATGTGTATAATAAACTATGATTATATTATGTTTTAAATCCAATTTTTTATGTGGATTTATTTTTTTACACACAATCACTTCATTTATTAATTCTCACATCTACAATACAATATGTGTAAGGGTTTCTCATCTTATTTTTATTTCTATAAGACATGTTCCATACTCACCATTTATTTATTTTGCATGGGTTATATCCTACACCATTGATATTTTATATCATATATATTTATTTATGTTCATGGAATTTAAAGGAGCACTTTTATTCATATTTTATGGGTGTTATGATTCAAAAGTAACAACAATGTTAAGGGAAAATTTAACAATATAACACATATTCAGGATTATTTATCATTTTGTTTTCAGGAAATTATAAGATATTTAAATATTAAACAACACGTATTTCCTTATACAATGTTTATTTCTATAAATTACATGGTTTCCTTCCATTTTCTTTCATCTATATACTCAAAAGTATGAATGAATGTTTATAAGTTAAAATAACTTTATTTTTCTAATCATATAGGAATCAATTTCTTCCATGTCTAAATTTCATTAAAATATTTTCAAGAATGTTTTTAATATTATAATATAATTATTTAAATTAAATTTTATCCATGATTACCTTTATATATTTTTTTAAAGTTATATTTTTTTATTTTTTGAAGAAGATAATTTTTTCCAATATTGGGAACAAAATATTTTTTTAATGTGCACCACATGAATGAATTTTCCCACTATAATGACTATTATTTATCTTAATGATTAAATTATATGTTTCTATGTTTGTTTTCAAATAATATCTTTTCCCTAGTATTTTGAATTTTTTTGATATTTTGAATAAGTTATTTGAAAATGAAAAGGTATAGTTTTCACGAAATGTATCAGTCATATTTTAATAGTATTTTCATTTTTTTAATATCATTTGGTTAATATTATAATTTAATTGGTATATAATCAAATGAAACAATCCACTATATTGTTATGGATATATTATGATCATAATGTTATACGTTTAACTAGGGAAACATATTAACATTCCATAATCCTGTTTTCAAATACAAATGTTAACTTGATAAAGTATTGTATCGATTATTCACCCTTTTTCATATAATTAATTCCTTATATTTTTTATGTAATGTGAGGATCCCTTTATAGCCCCATGAAGCATCAATAGGTCTCATAAGACAAAATATCATGGGAATTTGTTGTATGTATACCTAATTATTTATGATTTCTTGGAATGAGGTCTTGATGGAATGTTTATGATGTCTTGGAAGAATGCCTTCATGGTATGATTATGATATATGGAATTGTAAATTACATCATTATGAAACCAATTATTATTATCCATGTGATTATGTAGGTTCCTATTTTATCCATTAATATATTACCCTTTGATGGTGTTAGTTATATGGAATATTTAATTGTTATTTTTCTTTTATATAATTTTATTGATTTATTTATTATGTTATATAATTTTTTGTATAATTCCATTATTAAGCATCAAATCTCACCCTTTATTATGTTTTCAGTTCCATTAGATACCACTAAGTATGTTATAATTATTTTGAGGATATACTATATTAAATGATAATGTTCTCACTGTAAATTTAATGTGGTATTTCATTATTTCAAATATAATGTGAGAATAATGCATGTATATAGTCTTAAAAAACAAAACATTATCCAATACATAGGGATGATAAATCTTGTATCTTGTACTAATATAGTAAAATAACCCCCATATCTTTGTTACTAGAGTCTCGGTATTACAATTGGTATTAAAGGATGCATAGTAGTAACCTTTGGAACTGGTTTTATAAAACCCATTATTAGGGAACATAACCTTACTCTATGTATAATTCTAGGTATTGGGTAATATCATTAAGCATTATTATGTTTATATTTTGTGTTGTTTTACTAGAAAATTATTCTATGTATGTATACTAGAAAGAGGATGGGGTTGTGGAAAAATCATCATAGGGTAACAACTCAAAAATGAGAAATTATGTGTTAACATGATTGATATTAATGCATGATGAGTGTGACTAAGATGGAACACCTAGCTAGACACTTCTAGGGTATGTTCTTGGCTTAATTCACATTTTCCTTATAAATAATATTGATAAATGAGAGGATGAACCCTATGGAAACCTATTATATACCACATTGATATGGGATAAACATAAAGTTTCATGGGTTGATAAGTTTAAGATTGATCATAGGTATGAAGGCATATGTACCCTTCTTGAGGTATTATGTGAAGCAAATTTAAGGTGATTAAAGATATTTTGGGAGACATTTACAGGAATACGACCATTTTTTTGGCCTATGTTTTAGTGAAAATTTTATTTGAGTAATAATGATTTTATATTTGGTGGACATGAGTATAAAGTTATTGTTAACCTTTATATTTAATATGATATTTGAAGTTAATATGGTTAATTGGGATAAAAGGTGTATCATATTTTTGTAAAATATATTTTATTATAATGATAATTTTGGATTAAAAATATATTTGGTTACTAATTGATTAATGTTATTATTAATTCATTATACTATATTAAGAACATTATACCATTATGGTAAACATAATTTGATGAATACATATTGAGTAAATTTTTTGGAATTGTTTATGGTTTTACTATGGTTTAAAAGTGATTAATGTTATTTTGGGAATGTATTAAAAAAAATTAATAGAATATGTGATCATGGTATTCATGATCTTATTATGTGACATTATTTTATAGTTTTTTTTGGTGGATAAATGTTAAAGTATGTCATGTGAAAAAAATGTGGTCAAATAATTTAGATTTTTGGGTATTAAATTTGGTGAGACATATTATGGAGTAATATTAATGGTAAGTATTTATGTAATGGTTTGAGGTGAAATTTGGAGTTTATTGTTGAGTTTTTATAGGCCAATTCATTATTTCATCACATAAATACTTATCGATATTGAAAACCATGTGTGAATTATTTTGGTTGTGGTAAATATGTAGATATGTAAGGAATGTAATTTCATTATTTTATGGATCTAAAGATACATAAAAAGTTAATTTTTGTGATTCTTTAATGAAAAAAATAATTTTTCGGTGTTAATTTCTTAGATTAATAGATGAGATAGAAGATTAAATTGATGTATGCACAACCAAAGGATGAAATTGTGCTTAGGAAATTTAAAGAAATCATGTAAGTATATTTTATCATATTCTCTATCATGAAAGAAAAATATCTCTTAATATTTAATAATATGATATTGAAATAAAAATATTATCCTTTTACATTCTTTTTAGACTAATGGATAGTCTTCTTTATCTCTTAATAATCTTCTTCTTCTCTAGGGACTAGGTTATAGGTTATTTTTGGTAACATGTATGTTTCCCACTTCCCCTTTTTGAAGGATGTTTTACTCTCTCTTTGTATAATGTGCATTTTCTAGATTTGTATTTTTAAATATTGGACCTTTAATTGCTGAGACAAAATTTGTGGGGATGTAATTAATTTAATAGAGGTTAGAATGAAAAACAATGAAAATTTATTTTAAATTAAAAATACGTGTGATGACTCGGACCCATATGCAACTTAACTGGTGCCCCGAGACTGGTGGGCCATGTGGCCTCAAGTGAATCTTCCCAAATGTCAGAGGTTTCCGACTAGATGTGAGGACCCAGGGTACATCCGTAGGAAAAACATGCCCTTGTTAGTAGAGTGTAGCATAGAAAAAGTAATATAAAGGAATAGTAAACAGTAGAAGAAATATAAATGATATAAATAAACAGTGGAATAATACTGATGCAATAGATAAAACGGAATAACAATAACTATATCAACTAGAACAATGATGATGTAATGTTGTGTCACTAGAAAACTGGAATGCATAGTTACATGAAAGCTATCTTAATATGTTCCACAAGGTAAAAGAAAACAATTATTCCTCCATGTATCTGAAGATCCTACTAAGTCATCTATTATCAAGATCCATACTATTAGCATGCAATCAAGAGTTTCAAGTTGTATGCTTACCTTTTTCAATACATGTAACCATGTAATCTACTTTGGGTACCAAACAGTGCCTATATAGGGTGTGAGATAAATCTTAGTGGGCCACCACTACAAGTTTCTATAACATCTTGCCTGTGTAATGGAATATAGCTGTGTGCAGGCATGTATATATAAAGTAAAGAAAATAGTACAATGTAACTAAATACCAAAGTACCTTTTTCAGCCCTCTGATAGTGTTTGAACATGTAACCAGTTCATTAATTAAGAAATTAACATTTTATTTCATTAGGTGATGTGAGGCATAGTCAACACTGACATAACCTCGTGATAGTATAAGTATTAAATGCTTAAATATGTAAAAAGGAAACCTAAAAATGATATCTACTGAGGGAGTTCTAGGGAACCATCCAAGGTAATGTAAACTCACATAAAGCTAACTCAGTAGTATCTGAGTCTAGCTAAGAGGTATGAGTGTAATACAAGGAGCGAAATCCAAGTCATTTTACAATAAGTCACCTACTATGTCCAAGGAGTGCATCCAAGGTATAACTGGGTAAAGCATGGACTGGGTCCAAGGAGTGTATCTAAGGAACAAAATTTACAACACTGGATCCAAGGAGTTTATCCGAGGTATCCTAGAATAATGAAAGGGGACCCTATGATAATATACTGAGCATCCAAGTTATATACAAGAACTGAAATCTTGGTGGGTATGAACATAATAAAACCACATCCTGGAATCGGAATGGGGTTCCTAAGACCCAAGGTATTCTTCTCTCAGAATCCATGTTGAGCTTCAGTCATTTATTTCCTATTTGGTATTATAATCATAAGATAATTCAATTGGTTCAATTATTTCCTTCCACTAGTGTGTATAGGTCAAGTAGAGTTGAAACCATTTATTTATTGGTCCAAGCCTTGTCTTATATTAGTGTGGAAAGGACAAGTAGTATTTCAACCATTTAATTAAGTATTAGATAACCATAAAGGCATATCCAATAACTGAGTTTCACTCTAATACCTTCCATAAACATGGAAGGGGGATACAGAAATGTAACCTTTATTAAATCTCTTTTAATAAGTCCAAGTTATATACTTAGTATACTTTCCTTTCCACATTTCATATTTAGTAATCATTTTAAGCACTTACATTAGGTAGTTCAAGTGGTGAGCATACATGTTACACGCAATTATGAAATTTTCCATTAACAACAAACCATTTATTATAGGAAGGCTCACCTTTAAGAAGTTCATGAAAGGGAACACCTGAATGGTGGCTCAAACGTGTCAAAACACTAAAAATCCAATTATGGTATAACCTTTGAAATGAGGTGGATTGATTTGTGGGTTTAACCACTAACAACTGATCACGTGTTTCGAATGATCCTTACCATAAGATTCTAACAAGTAGAATCATCGTATGTAAATTTAAGAGACAGTCCCCAATGGGATCGGGGGTGGGCCCACATGAAAATTACAAAAATCAACAAACATTAGGGATGACTTATAAATCACTCACCTTAGGGTTGTATGATCCTCCTCCTTTAGTATTGGCCCTTGATTTTCCTTGCATCAGAGTATAACTATGATAAGGTAAAAACGATCACTTAATTATACCTAGGTTGGGAGTGAAAGAGAAGAATAACGGCTAAAGAGGACACAATTACATACCGCCTTGCATCCAACGTGATGAACGGAGGCCCAATCGGATGTCTGCTGATTCAAATCTCTTGATTCCATGTTTTTATATTCATAAATCCACAAATTGATAGAGAAATAGGTCAATCCCGCATAAACATGGATTAGGGGGAATGGGGTGACTTAATTAGATCATTAAAAAACTAGAAAACTACCCAGAGAAAAATCTTATGAACGGTTTTCTCAGATGGTTTTTCAACCCATGCACAAACAGTTTGATACGACTCTTCTCAAAATCACATCCTCCACACAATTTGATCATACTGTGCCCAATCCATGCATGGGTACCTTGGAAAAAAGGGTGCTCCCTCGGTTTGGACACATAGCTATGCTCCAACCTTGTGAGGTGGATCTTTCAAAAAAAACACAATCTGCACGGTTTGGCAAACCATGTTGAAATCCCGCAAGGTTTACTGTAAACTGTGCACAGGGTCTATTTTCTCTAAAAGGATGGGTTCCTAGCTTCGAACAAGCCCTGGAAACCCATGTAACTTTTACTAACTCATTAGGAATCTATTTAAGGCCCATAGTAATGATTTAGACTAAAAATTAAAGGATGGATACCTTATTGAAAACTGGGTTCTTACAATAAGCCTTATAGTTTTCTTAACATGCAACATCGAGCATTAAAAGAAATGTGATGTGCATTTAAAATATTATTATTTAAATGCAACCATTATAACCAAGCTGTTAAATTGGATGTATGAATAGGAATAAAAAAATTATGTAAAAATATATAAATGTTTTATATAATGTAAATTTATTTATTTATTCATAATTATTAAGTACCCAATTTTCAGAAAAGTCATTGTATTCTTTAGAAATAAGTTTTTTTGAAAATATTTTTTATTATATTTAGAGAAAAGACATTATAATTAACTTCTACAATATATTCAAAGTTTATTTTTAATAAATTAATATATTTTTTGAAGTAATAAATATTATCGTAGGGTGAGTTTATGGGGATTAACTAAAAAAATTTATTTTTTTGTAATTAGTGGAAATACAAAGTTTTTTAAAACTATTATTTATTTTATCAAAATAAAGTAATTTAAAATTTATTTTATATTTATAATTGGATATTAATTTATATTAAGTCTCATTTCATTTAAAATAATCTAATTAAATATATATGAATAAATATTATTCTTTATTTTTGTAAAAGTTAATTTTTACACCTGAACACATTTTTCAAAAACATGTTTTCATTGCATTTAACACCATTATAATAAAATTGATTTTTTCAAATTCAAAACTATTATTATTTAAAATGGATTCTATATTTAGAATTAGGGTTTTTTAAAATTTTTAAAATATGACATTTTAATTTTTTATCACTATGAATACTTACCATGGTAAAAATAATTCACAAAGGTAAAAGGTATATTGGGTTATTAAGGTTATAAATAATATGAAAATTATTTAAAATCATCCTAAAACATGAATTTAATCAATTTTATGAGTATAGTTCAAAAAAACTCTTTAATATTTTAAAATATGTCATTTTGGTTCCATTTTTTCTAGATAAATACCTTTATATTATTTTGAGTAAATAATAATTCAAAAATATCACTTTCTTGATTTTAAAATCAATAATATGTCTTCAAAATAATATAAACAATTCCTTAATTTTTATAAATATTTATTTTTAATGTTAATAATTTTTTTGATTGTAATTTATTTTTAATTTTTATTTATGAAATAATTACCTTAAATGGTTTTGGAAATATGAAAAAATGCATGTGCATGCTGTAGAAAAAAAACAAGTAATTCATTTTAAAAACATACAAAGTAATATTTTTTGTTGAGTGTTGGTGTTCCATGAATTTATTAGATATATATAATGTGTTTGTCATATGTTAAATTTTTATATTCTAATAACCTTACTATATTGATATTTTTATAAAATCAATTATTTTAATGTCCAAAAAATGAATTTAATGGTATTAAATGTTAAATAATTATTTATTAAATTATTTAAAATTCCTAAAAAGATTATATTTTGATAATTGAATGGGTTATGGTAAATATTATCATATATTTTCCTTTTATTGGTCAAATTTTTATTTTATTGTAATTTTATTGGCCCTTAAACAATAAGAAACATTTTTATTGTGGTTATCATTAAAACGGTTAACGAGAGGTTAAAAGTAAAAGATATGGGTTAAAACATGAAATAAAATTCTCTATTTTTTATTTTATGATATTATTATGACCCGTAATCATTATATATTCTATATATATCAATTATTTCCAAATTGAAATTAATTAATTTTAATTTAATACATTCAGAAATTCTATTGGTGACCCTCTCCTCTCTTGAATAAGGACACCAACCCTCCTATATTCCTCCAAATTAGTGCACAATTAGGATTAAAATATATCTAAAAAATAACTTCCCAAAATCTCTCCTCACATTGTAGATGTAATGACCCGAACTATTATAAATGAAGTTTCTCTTTGTGATTTAATTAAATGTATTATTTTGTAATATGGTTATATAAAAAACATTCACTTCCTCAGTTATATATTTGGATTTCAAAAGCCATTAATAATATTATCATTGTTAATATATCCATTTAATATTAATAACATGATTAGTATAAATATTGAGATTTTAATATATCCAATTGACTCAGAAAAAGGAAGTGATGGCATCAACCGGTATAATTATACCCTTTGAATCCCATTTATCGTCGATTTCAATGGAGGTAGCATCTATGGTCTTTTACCTTGACCAACACCAAATTTAGATCCAATAACTTAAGAATTGGGGAAACTGTTTAAGGGAGAAGTTCAATCTCATTCAAATCACGACCCAAACCATGTTCATTGAATGGCCCCATGAAAGTATCACTATCGCTTAGCTTAATCTCATAGAGTATGTCGGTTTAATAAAGGTATTTGTGTCAAGAGCGTAATAATATGAATATGTATATTGTGTATAATAAGGAATCTATTTTCATTTTATATTTAATTTGTTTAATTATTTTGATTTTTATTCTATTAAACAAAGATTTTATTTTCGGGTAATATTCAAATTCAATAAAGGTTTTTATTTTGATGTATTAGTGGATTTTGGAAATAAATGGAATTTTTAAAAAAAATATTATCATTTAAAAAGGTTTTTTAATTATATGTGTTTATATAAGTTTTATGAAGTGAAATGTACTTTTTATAAGGGTTCAAAAACTTTTACTACCAGAAACATATCATTATTAAATAAATCACAAATCTTATTTGAAAAGTAAAAATTCACATATTTAGAAAATTATTTAGATAAAATAAATAATATTTTTGGACTTATAATGTTGAATTTATCCAATTTTTAATTTTTCATAATTTTCGGAGACAATCAAACATTCAGATAAAAATTAAATACCATTTAAATATACATTATGTTTTATGACATCATAATGACCCAAAATGTTGTAACAAATACTATAATGGGTATCATATGCCATATATATTTTTTAACCTTAAAATAATGTTATTTTTAAATTTATTTTATTAATTTATTAAATCTTTTATGAATCCTCCAAAACATATAATATATTTTATGATTTTAAAATAATTTCTTTAAAAGTGTGACTCACCTCCACATAAGAAAGGGCACTATTTTATTAATTTAGTCCCATTTCCTTATTAAATATTTAAAAACAAACCCTTTTGGAAGAATCCATGTGAAACCCCATGTTAATGTTTGTGGTTTTGAATATTTTATTTTGTAGAGTCTAAAATCTAAATATTAATGAAATCCATCTCTTTCCCTATATAAACCCACCCCATATCCCATTATTCTTCACCCAAAATCATTCGATCAAATTATTACTCTAACCTAAACTATATATAATTTTAATAAGGATCCACAATATCTCAAGAAGCCCCTTTTCTAGATTTTTTGTTCCTCACTTTCATTAATCCCTCACATGTACACATGTTACCCCGTCAAAATTTTGTAATCATCCTTTCATTTATCTTATTATTCATGATTATTTATTATAGTTTTACTTCTTTTCCTATTTATAAATGTGTATAAATGTCCTTAATTATACCAATTACATTCCCCTAATGAAAAAACGATTAGATACCCATTTTTCTCTCATCAACCCATTTAATGAATTTTTAAGTGTTGACATTATGCTGCTCAATATTCAATTTGATTTTCCCAGGCCAAACCAATTGTGTAGTAAATGTCATAACAATTTCATTTAAAGGGTGTTAATTTTTATGAACATACATCTTTTTATTTTTAACAAACATGTATTTATTCCACACTCCTTGATCTTGGAATAAATTACGATGAAGAATGAATTTGTGTATTATGATCTATGTGGAACACTTAATAATGATAATGAAATGAATGTGATGGGTGAGCATAAAATTATATATCCCACAAATGCATTTGGTAATGTTTAGTATCATGATACATCATGTGGGGATAGGGGTATACCTAAATCCTTTATAGTAACTTTTCCACCATGAATTATTAGTGGTTTAGTTTGGCCTATGTTTATGAGCAGTATTTAATGTTGTTTCCAAATTTCCCATGTTATAATTATCATCCTATATCATGCCTTTTTATTCATGTTCCTTTATTCCACAATGATTTTACTTGTCTAAAATTTATTATTATCTCCATTTTATTCCATGTTTGTTACCTTACTAGGATTTATGGCTCACCACATTCTTATTTATTTCCCCATGTTATCCAATGTAGTTTTAAGCTCAATCATGTTAAATAAGTTTTTAATAAAGATGTTGTAATTCAAGTTTCAATTTGTAATGAAATGTACCTAATTCCAAAATACACTATACTTCTCAATATTATGGGTTTTATTAAGTGTAATTTTATGTAATTAAATTATGCATTAATGTGTAATAAATAAAAGATTTGTTATTCTAGAGTTTTATTGGTCACATAAATATTAATTTTTATGTCATTATGTGTTAGCTAAATGATGTTTTTCAAAGAGGAGGTAATCGTCTTAACTGAGTATTTTAATTTTAATTATTCTTATACGTATTTTATTTCAATCCTATACTTTAAAATATAATAAATTAATTATCTACCATAAATTGAAATATTATTATTTTAATGTAATAACATTATTTATCTTTTTTTCATTCAAATAGGAAATGAACAACTATCCATGGGTATATAAAGACTACTATCTCGCGAGTCGATGTATTTCATTTTTCATCACCATCGTTAATAAATGGTTATTATAATGTATTTAATTAATTTATAAGATATTAATGACATGGTTATGAATATATAAATAAAATATATCATCCATAATTATTCCATTCTAATTATTAAAAATGAAATCATCAAACATGCATATAAACAACCTATCATCTCCACATAGCTGTATAGACATATTTTCATCACCAATTTAAATACCTAGTTATAAAGATTGAAATAATGAATATATATGATATTTATGACATAATTATTATTTTATAATCAAATAAAATCCTTTACCTTTCAACTGTACACCCCTTTAAAAAATGATAATGTCTCTTGTACATAAGTGTGGACTACCACCTCCATGAAACAATGTGATTTATTTTTAACATCCTACCTTTAATGGATGAATATAAATATGTATATAATGAATATATATATATTTATATGATATATATATATATATATCATTATTAACGTTTTTTATATTATTTATCCATTACCAAGATGAAAGGACAATAACTTTTGAATCAAAATATACAAGAAAAACGAACTAGTTCACACTTGAAATGATAATAATAATGAAATATTTCTAATTAATGGGTGATATGATTTTTTAATAAAACCATGTATAGTATTTCAATTATGAATACTTTTTTGTATAGAAATATATTAAATTTAAATTTTTTTTATGAGAGGTTAAAATCACATAGGAAATATGTCATGCATTAGGTAAGGGGTTTCATAACTCAATTTTTTCAGTGGGTTATATTACTTATTCATTGTTTATATTATGATAAGATTGTGTGTGAAATTACCTATGATTATTTTAGGTTGTATTTACACATTATTTATGTGGATTTAAATCTATTACACTTAATCACATCATTGATTAATTTTAACTTCAGCATTATGGTCTTTATCAGGGTTTCTCATATCACTTATTTTTGTGAGACATATGTCATATTCACTACTTGTTTATTTTTGGTGGTATATATACTAACTAATTGATATTTTAAATAATTCATATCATTATATTCCTGGTATTTAAGTTTTAATTTTATTTCTTTTATATCATGGGGCTCTTGATTCAAAATTTACCATTGGGGTAAGGGTTTATTTGAAAATCGCATCATTATTCAAAATTGTTTATCATTAAGTTTATATTAGAGGAATTATATGATATTTATATATTAAATACTATTTATTTTATTCTCCTCTATTTTTTTATATAAATTAAAATATTTCATTTCATTATCCAACCTCTAAGTAGTCAAAATTCCAAAATAATGATTTTTAGGAAAATAGACATCATTTTATATTATGTCTGGAATTATTTTCTTCTATATCCATATTTATTTAAAAATATTTCAATAATGATTTTACCATTCTCCTATGACTGTTTAAGTTCATTTATACCCAAGTTCTAATTTCAATAAAATGGTTTTAAATGATTTTATTTATTTTCGGAATGAGGTACTTTTTACCAATGGTGTGAACATATATTTTTTAACACACATTGCAAGAACAGATTTTTCAACCAACATAACTATTGTCTTCCTTTAATATTTGGTTACATGTTTCTATAGTTTTCTTCAATGAAAATATTTTCCCAAATATACTATATATTTTTATATTTTTAATAACCTTTTTCCAATTTAAAACGGTATAGTTTTCAAGAAAATTTTAAGTGATATTTTATAGTATTTTTATATATTTTAACATCCTTTTATATATATTGTTTTTTACTAGATAAATAATCTAATGATATCATTCACTGTATTACTTTATAAGGATTTTTATCATGATGTTCTTTTATTTCTATGGAAATATATTGTCATTTGGTATGTCTGTTTAAAAATATGGAAATTTATATTTTTGATATATTGTATTTATTATTCAACTATTTTTAAATGATGAATGAATTAGACTTAATAAGTGATTTTTGGGTCCTGTTATATCCCCTCGATAGATTAGTGTGTCTCATGAGATAAAATAAACTAGGTATTTAGTGTATTTTTTCCCAATTATTTATGACTTCTTGGCACATGGCCTTGATGATATGCATAGGATGTCTTAACACAAGGCCTTGATGGTATAATTATGATGTTAATAATTATGAATTCTACCACTATGAAACAATTTATTATTATCAATGTGATTATTTATATTAATATGTTAACCATGGATATATTCTAACTTTTTAATATTTGTTATATAATTTATTTTATTATTGTTTATCTCTATCATACTATTTATGATTTATATATTATATGATAGCATATATTTCAATATTTACCTTACTAAGAATATGATATCTATCTTTGTTGTGTTTTACATTCTCTATGATACCATGAAATATCTATGAATACTTTTATGGATATACTGGAATATATAATAAAATTCTCACTATAATTTTAAATTTTTATTTCATGTTTTCAAATGTAACATGAAAATCATGTGTGTATCTAGTGTACCAAGACTACAAAACAACTCAATCATTCAAGATGATATCCTTTGTATGTCATGTTAATGTAGTAAAAAACCATTGGATCCAAGTTACTATAATCATAGAGTTATATTAAATTTCAGATTAGATCATGAACACATGCTTGATCATGATATTAGTAATCCCAAATACCATCCCAAAGCATCAACTGATTTAATCTTATTGAAAATATCATGATTTTAAATATCACAATTTTTATTTTTTTCTTAAAAATTTATAATTCATATGATCTATAAAGTCATACACTCATCCTATAGGGGTAACAACTCCAATTTTCCATGTTTTATCCTTTAAATATTTATATATATATATATATCTTGATTGTACCTCAGAGTTGGAATTGTTTTTGGGTGTTTTAGGACCCTATAATTAATATAATAAAAATATTAATATATATTAAAGCACGAACATGCATAGTTTTTAATAAAAAATGGGTTTCCCTTTGATTGGGACCTCAAATAAAAAAACTAAGACCATAGTTTTATATTAGATATAGGGTTTACCCTAGGTATGACATATGGTTGGCTAGTGTCAGATGTTCCATGGAAGGAGTATGTTGATGGGTGAATTTTGTTCATTAAATATATTATTTATTTATGTTATTTAATGACCTAAACCTGAACTCCCTCTATAAAAATGTTTTTATGATGAATCTATACTGTTTTCCATATAAACCTATGAGATTAGAGTGGAGAAATGGAGTTCTCTATTATGGAAAATTACTTAGGAATGTGGATAAAAAATGAATAACCAAGAGGATTCTTGAGACCAACAATGAACAAAGTGGTATCCTAATCATCATCTCTAGTGGGGATGTTCTTAATTAGTGATGGATATGTTCTAGAGGTATGGGTCATTATTTTTTTGATTTTCACCCTTTTATTTAATTATTAATCATGGAATTCATATCTACTATATTTATGTGATTTTCATTCTCTGCTTGAGCCATGGTTTTGAAGAGTGTTCTTGAAACTATTAATTTATTTTTTTGAGGTAACATCTCAACCTCTTTATTTCAATGATTTATGATATTTGGTTAAGATTTCATCAACCAAATATGATCTTAGTTCATTATTGTTATTTTTCCTCCATTTTTCTTTAAATTAGTCATCATAGGCCTATGGTGTCATGATTATACATATCAGAGCCCAATTCAATCATGATCAATCCCCCACCCACACCCCACTAGATTCTTGATAGATACTTGAAAAGTATTGGGATTATTTTTTTCAGTTATATTGAGATGTATTTATATATTACGGTTGTTAGATTCATTGTTTGAAGCCCTAAATTGTGATGGGAGGTGTGATTTCTACCTCTTGGTATATTAGAGTTACAATTTCTATCCATTAAAAGATTGGAATAAAAAATTAGAGACCATACCCTACAGATTTAGTTGTTTTGGGAGATTAAAACACTAAAGAAAGTAGTATGAATGGAGGATCTTGCATCTTCATAAAAACATGAGTTTGTTTCATATAGAAACACAAGTAAACTTCTTGTACACTAGATGAAAAAACATTGTGTTCCCAAAAATATCATGGAGTCTATAGTTTTGGGTTGATATAACTATCACTTATCATATGGATAAGCCCACAAACTATGTGACCCAACACGGATAGATGATTTGTACATTAAGGGAATATGCCTCAGACCCTAAGTTAATAGTAAAGTTGTATCCCCATAGGTACCTGTCATGTAAATATAAATGAATTATTAAGACTTATTCTGATAGAACATGCTCAAGAACCATGTAAACAAACACAACATTTCCCCATAGATACATTCCATGTTGAGCCATGTGTTTGGATATGTTATGTCTAAGAGAGGACATGCCTAGGGATTTGGGTGATGTCACATGTCATGTAACAACATGTACATGTCGTGTAGAGCCACATGGCTATCCAAACCATGTATAGTAGAAGAAACTCCTATGAATTAGGGAAATTTCACACATTATGTGGCCCCATGGGCATGACATGTGGAGCAACATGGCTGACCAAGCCATGTACATGGAAAGACACATTGAGGAATTCAAGAAAGGTTACATGCTTTGTGACCCTATGTAGGCATCTTTTATTTTACCTAGGAATTTATACCTAGTTTATCTCTTTCAAGAATCATATTTGGGTTTGCGAGTATCTTATATTGAGTGTTTTCTGTATAGTTTATTATGGAATCCTTCATTCTATAATAAAATATAAAACATTAGGTATTTTATCTAAGATTATTCTTCTAAATATTCTTGGATGATGATGGTGATTGGTTTTGATAATCAGATAGATTTCAGTTTCATTACTCCCCTATCACACAAAGGAGTGGGTCCTTAAAACTTTTTACACTAGTAGAGTCAATACTCCCCCATGCTACAGAGGGAATATGTCCTCTATCTATGGATTATTACTCCCCCATCTTCAAGATCTAGTGGTTAGTGGGTCATTAAATAGATATAGTTCTATCTCAGATGTAGATTGAAATATCAAGGATTGGGAAATACACTTCAATTTTTGTGAGGTTGTGTGTGGTCCTTAGCATCAAGATGTGACATTTTGAGCTATAGGGGAAATCATAGTTATTTACTAGCTATGAAGAAAGAGATCCCATTTCTCTCTTAACATGGCTTTATTTTTTAGAAAATCTATTGTTGGGTTCCTTGGACCTCTTACCTTATGGGTTGAGCTGACTATTTTATCATATTTATTCCTTCTTGATTTACTGGGTTTTCATTGGGTGTGTATATACTCACCCCTGCATGGGATATGATCTCAAATGTCTTTTCTTATATAGAATATTGGTAGATAGATGGTGACCTTAGTTTAATTGATATAAAAGGATCATAGTTGTACATGTTGGTTCTAAATAGGATTGTTGGCCATCCTTTGAGATTGTGAGTTGGTATTCATTTTTGGATCCCCCTTTCCAAATAGTTTTTAGGTTGAGATCTTATTTCAGGTTGGATTTATATTTTTCCCATTTATATATATTGTATTGACCTATTGCACATTGATGTTTTTCTTTGATTTTGTTACATGAATTAATTACACTCTAGATGTTTCAGTAGTTTATTATATATCTGCATTTTTTCACAGATCTAGTTGTGTGTGCATACATGTATTGTAGGCTACGTGTACCCATTTAAATTTTTTCCCTACACAGGGCTTGTCACTAGTCCTAGGACTATTGGAGGCAGTCTTGGGGTGTCACTCTTTGCTTACTATAGGCCCATGAGGGCCCCTGGTGGGTTTGGTCATGAAACAGTGGGGAAAATGATGTTTGAACTAGGTTTGGTGTTTGGATATAAACATATCATGAGGATTGGTTTGATGACCTATAGTAATGATATCCAAGGTTCTTGAGTTCGTCTCTATATCTAGGGAATCTGTTAATGGTGTGGAGAATAACGTATACATATACAAATACTCTTAATACTTATTTCTCATCTAATAATATAGAGGCATTGGTTGTAGAGAAAAAATTTGTTCATGAATCATACTAGATTTTTTCTTTTGAATTTCATTCCCTTAATGAGTAATCTACCTAGATATTATCATATAATTGTGGTTAATCTTTTAAACTTTTAGGATTCCATCATGACAACAATATGCTAGGATACTGACACAGGGTTATAAGGATGACCAGTTGAGTTATGATTCCTGAGTTTAGGGACCTTTTTATGAGGTGCTTCCTCTAGGTGGGAAAATACTAATGCTACCACCAAATGGTCAGTGCATGGATCCGACTCTAATTAACTTGGATGATGATCAACTACATTTTGGGAAGCTAATAGCTCCCATATATCAAGAAAATTATTTGAAATGTCTTAGCACATTATGTGAGTTACAGTGACAAAGACTATTTTTGTTTCATGGGGAGCCAGACCCTATGGAAGAGGATGATTGGATTAAGGTAGTGGTATGAGTTTTCAGACTTCTTTTGACCCAATCCAATAATATTTTAGTGCTTAAAACTAGTCTTATTCATTGAATAGTAGGGAAATAATGGTGTATGATCAATCAAAACCATGATGAGATGATTCCCTTATGGATATACTTATAGTAATTATTCCATGATGAGTATTACCCTTAAATATTATGATCTATTTATTTTATGATCTTCTAGAGTTACAACAGGGTGATATGTCATTTGATGAGTACACCTTGTGGTTTACTGAACTCACATTATATTCTCATGGTATTGTAAGAGATAGATACTTCATAGAATTGAAGTTTTAGTTGGGTCTTCATAGGGAAATTAGATTATATGTGGTCACCTTATGCATTCTGTCTTATGTGGGAGTTTCATAGAGGACCTTTCTTATAGATAACTTTCTTGAAGAGTGTTGTTGGGTAGCTAGATCCAGTATTTGAAATCTTACGGATGAGTCATCTATGGAATCTAATAGTTTTCATTCATAAAGGTCTCAAAATATACGGAATACTCATGTCTTGACTCAGACAAGTGGATCCAGAGTGTAGGGTTCATATTGAGGTCCCAATCTACCTTGGGAGGGATGATGTTACACTTGTGATTCGTGAGGCCCCATGGATCATGATTTCCTAAAATTTCATGTTGTGGATGTTGGATAGGTAGTGCATATACCTCCACACACTATAGAAAATATAGTTATTAAAGTATGTTATTTTTTATTTATAAGGGGTTAAAACCCCGTATAAATACTTTAGTAGAAGTTTTACATAACCACTGCTAATGTGGATGCCTTATACTATTAGTGGTAGTTTTTTGAAACTATTGGTAAGATATGAAATTATTATAGGTGGTTATATTAGAGGGTGTTAAAATCCCCTCAAATTTAAAAAAAAATATAACCATCACTATTGGATTCTGTTTTTTAATTAAAAAAAATTATTTTGGGGTGATTACAACCTTCCCTAAAATAATAAATAGTGAATACATTTTGGGGAGGTTTTGAACCACCCCAAAATGTGTATAATTATTTTTTAAACATATTCATATCTCCCTTTCTTTACCCCACCCATAACATCTGATGGTATAAGATATAGGGGAAGGGGGTTCCGATTCGTGGGATGGTAGGGGAAATAGGGGATGGGGATTCTAATTTTGGGTGGGGTAAAGAAAGGGATATTGTATTATGTTTAATAAAATTAACAACATTTTTGGGCGGTTAAAACTTCCCCAAATTAATAAAATGTGATGATTTTTATGGGAGGTTGTGAACCGCCCCCAAAATGTGTTTAATTATTTTTTAAAAATAGTCCCATCTCCCTTTACATACCCCAACAAAGAATTGGAACACCCTTCCCATATGTCTCCTACCGTCCCACGAAATCAGAACCCCTACCCATATGACCCCTATCATCAGACACAAAGGGGACCACTAGGAAAAATGGAAATTCCTACACAATAGGGTTTCGAACCCTCTACGTAGATGAACAAATCACAAATGCCCCACCACTATACCATAATGAATTCTAGATAATTGTTTAAAATGGTTATATTTATATAAATCAAAATAATTATATAAATTAATTATATTTATATAAAATATTTAAATAAGTTTAAACATAAAACCTTATATGTGCTTTTATGATATATATTATATGCATTATCTTAAAGTATGCACAAATATAAATATAGTATATTATAAAATATAGAATGTAATATATATATTTATACATTATTTTTTATATATTTTTAATATATTTATATTTATGTATGCAAAAAAATATATATGATATAAATTTATAAAAATATTAATATAATATACATTAATGTATTCAAATTTATATTATGTGTATATTTTTACATTGTACGTTTTTATTACATATTTTACAAGTTTACATATCATACAAATACAAAAACATATAAAATTATACAAATATATTATATAAATAAAATTATATATAATATATTTTTAATTCTTTTTATATTTATATGAATATATATATTATATATTATATTTTATATATTATATATTTATATGTTATACAAATATACCATTCAAATAAATATAAATATATACATATACTATAATGCCCCAAGCTCCCTATTCCGAACTCAGTGCTTGAAAAATGTTGTGTAATGTTTTCTATAAAAGAAATTGAACAATTACACAATACTTAACACAAAATTAGACATTTTTCTTGTCTAGGTTCTGGTGGATTAGACAAAACCTTACATTTTTTAATGTAAAAAAATAGTTGTCCACTATGCTTCCGCATGCGCTAACTCCAGAAGCGAGGACATCAACAATAATCAACAAAGATACCTTTGAATAATATATTTTAAAATAAATGGGTGAGAGTTCAATTACCCATTAAGGTTTTTTTAAAACCTTTGATAAATCCCATCAAAAATAACTCATTGATGATACATTTGAAAAAATCAATAAGAAATACATTTGTAAAACAACCTTTATAAAATATTATAATGATTTGAAATATAATTATACATCGTAAATTATTTTAAGCTAATCTAGTGATTCAGTTAAAAATATTAAGAAAACTATTAAAAAAATAACTAAGGCCACTTGAAACATTGAAGGCTATCTTAGGCCTACCCACTTGATGGATGGATTCACTATCTAATTCCCTATCATATTTACAAAGTTCGAGTACCGGTTTTTATAAATCATTTTTTTCTGAGCTTGCCTTATACATACACACACACACACACACACACACACACACATATATATATATATATATATCTTCCACTGGTGGTTTAATTTTGAAAATATATTTATAATCATGGTTGGAACAAATAAATAATGATATTTACTGAAAATTATATATTTGATTTGTCTGATCATATCTCATGATACATGACTTTGCATAAACATATGGATGTTATATCCAAATCCACGCACTTGAAATTTCAATGAAATATTTATTAAATTTATTTTATGCATGGAGGTATAATCTAATAAAAATAGAAAACATATAATTCTATCTCCTTAAAATTAATCAATAACAATAGATAATTATGTGTCGTGCATAAAAATCATCAAAGTGGCATTTTTTATAAAATACAATCATCATTTTAATATGAAAAAATGTTTTTATGGAACATTACAATATGTACAAATATATATTTACGTATAAATGTCATGATAACAAAAACATCAATTTATGGTCATAATATTGACTTTTATATGTCAGGAACATGATAAAATTATGAAATTTTTAATTTATAAATTCATGTGTGAATTAATACTTAGTTAATAATTTATTTAAAACAATTATATACTTGAGAATCATGAAAGTATATACATATACAAATAATATTTGATTTCAATGACAAATTAAAATATAGAAACAATTTTGATTTTGAATTAAATGATTATGTAATATTCTTACTTATTCAAATTTATTTAGAATATAAACTCAATTAGAATTAAATTAAAAACCTATCCTTTTATAAGAACTTCTTAAAACAAATATATTTTATTTAGAAAAAATAAGCCTTAGCATCGAAAAAGTGAAACATAATCTTAATAAATGAAAACACTTACAAATACACAGTTAAAAAATTTCCATCAAGAATAAATAAACATCATACCAAACTTATACTGAAGTAATTGCAGTATGAATCACCTTACTAAAATTTATCAATGTTTCACAAAAAAGTTGATTTTGTTTGGAAGAAACTCATAAGTAAATATGGAAGAAAAAAATAATTTGATAAAATAAAAATTACAACCCCTTACTCAAAATTAAATAATTTTTGAAGACCTAAGATGAAAAATGGAGAAAAACTCCATTGAAATCAACTTTGAATGTAAAGAAATTAGATATGAAATAAATAATCTATTGCGAAAATATAATTTGGGTAGAAAAAAACATGAAAGAACATATATAACAAATACCTTATTGGTTTTTTTATTGATGAAGCATTCCCCCTATATGCGGTAAGCACGTAGTGGCTCAAAATGGGCATGCAATACCCTCTCTATTTATAATATCAAATGAACAATATAGACAAAAACAATATTATATTTAATCAATGAGAAGTCCCCACAAATTGGTTTTATTGAAATTCTTGTTGAGAAATCATGATATATTATATTAATATATTGTTGTAACTGGATAGAAGATGATATTGTATTGATTGTTTGAAAAATTGATTGATACATATTATATTGGATAATTTGGTTGGATTAGCAGCTTCATTGTGAAGTTTCAATATGAAACCACACAAAAATATGCGAATCTAAAATCATAACTATTAGATAATAAAAAAAATGAAACTTTGACAAATTGAGATAGATTGAGGGATCTGCAAATAAAATATATATGCAATAGCATAAATTTATTATCGAAACAGAGGATCCTCTACCATGCATCAATCCACATCCATACATATCCAAAATGGATTATTGAAGATATATATACTAAACACTGACATTTGATGATAAATCCAATAGATAATAAAATTAATTGAAGTAATTGTATACACCAACATGAAACAAGTGGGAGAAATCGATAGAATAATCCACTATTAATGAGATCACATTCAGATTTGTACATAATAGTCAAATAAACACAAAAAACAACAACCTATAGATACCGCAAAATGAAAAGATCTCAAAATTGGAATGGTGTTTTCCTTTAGATATCTCATAAAACCCTTAACAAAGTAAAAACAGAATATACCGAAGCTCTCCAGCGGTTGAGAAACACTCTAGCATCAACACGCACTCTGAAACACTCAACTCAAGCTTGCAACTCCTTGTTTGTTATCAACGACACCATGGACATGCTTAGATCCGCATGGACCTCAACCCACGGACAAGAACAGTGCTCGACATAGATCGGTTGGACTCCTCACGGTGGCGCGACCTGTGGATTTAAATATGAAAACCTACCCCCGCACTGGACTCGAACGAAACCCATTTTCCCGATTCATTTCTCATTTGTTGTTTCATATATATTTTTTATATACCCTTATTAATCGTTATATATATATATATAATTAGTTTTATTTTTATATCATAATTCATAATTCTAATTTTGGAAAAAAATTCATAATTTCCAAATGTAATAATATTAATTTTTTTAGAAATATGAATAATATAAAACAATTAATTAGAATTCAAATAATATTTTGATCATTTATTTCATATTTTATTTATAAATTTTTAATAATTCTTATCATTTATTTAATTTTGTTTCATTAATTTAAAAAAAACATATTTTCATGTCATTTCAAAATTAATTTTATAAATAATAATAATACTCAAATTCCAAGAATTAAATACTTTTAAGAAACTTAATAATCATTTTTTAATATCACAAAGAATGTATATATAATATTATTTTTCTTAATATTTATAAATAACCTGTTTATTCACAACTTTATAATAATATATTGTTTTTAATGTTACCTTTATGTATTGTTTATTAATTTATTAAAATTATATATTAGAAAAAGTTATTTTATGAAAACTATATTTCATAAAAGTACAATTAATTAATATTATCTCCATAGGTCATTATTTAATTAAATAGTGACATGTTGAAAAACAAATAAAGTAAAAATGAAAATTAATACAAATTAAAGTAAACAAATTACATTTGGATTAAATTAAATTACATAGTTTTATAAAAATATTTCATAACCTTATTTGTTTAATTACATAAAATTTCTGGGTTTTTATATTCCCCCCCCCCCATTAAATGAATTGTTCCCTCACAATTCTTTTGTCGGTCTTACAAAAATTCGGAATTTCCATCTTTAAAATTAAGAAACACTAAGGGGACTTAACTAACTAAAGAAAATTCTAGAGTGTAGATTTTTTTTCCTCAAAAGACAACATCTAACCTATAATGTTTTCTAGACCATCCCTCTGATACCAATTATAATGCCTCAAGCCCGCTCTTCCAGACTTAGTTCTTGAAAAATACTATAAAATTATTTTATAAAAGAAACTAAACAATTACACAACACATAACACAAAAGAGGACCTTTTACAGGTCTAGGTTTGGGAGGATTAGACAAAACCATACATTTATCAAAGTTGAAACAAAAAATAAATAAATAAAATAACATTCCACTATGCTTCCACACGCGTTAACTCCACAAGCAATGAGATATACGATTATCAACTAAGATACCTGTGAAAAAACATTTTTAAAATAAAAGTGTGATTGTTCAATTTCCTAGTAGGGTGTTTTGAAAACATTTGATAAATCCAATCAAAAATATCTCATTGATGATACATTCAAAAAATTCTATTAGAAATACATTTATAAAACAAACATTACAAAATACTTTAATTATTTGAATAATAATTATATGTTGAAAACGCTTTTAAACTAATCTAGTGTTTCAGTTGATAATATTAAGAAAGCTCTTAAAAACAAAAAAAAAATGAGGCCACTAAAAACATTGAAGGCTATCTTGGGCAAACCCACATGAGGAATGGATTCACTATCCAATTCTGTATCGTATTTACAATGTTCGAGTACTAGTTTTTATAAAATATTTTTTTCTTAGCTTCCCTTATACGTATATATATATTCCACTGGTGTTTTAATTTTGAAAATATTTTTATAATCATTTTTGGAACAAATAAATACTGATATTTACTGGAAATTATATATTTGACTTTGTATCATCAGATCTCATGATACATGACATTGCATAAACATATATAAATTAATTCAACATCCACGCACTTTAAATTTCAAAGACATATTTAGTAAATTTCGTTTCTTCAAGAAGGTATAATCTAATAAATATAGCAAACCTATAATTATATCTTCTTCAAATTAATTAATAATAAAAGATAATTTTGTTTCGTGTATAAAAGTCATTAAAGCAGCATTTTTTATTAAATACAATCATTCTTTTCATATAAACATATGTTTTTAAGGAACATGACTTTAAGTACATATATATATTAATGTATAAATGTCATGATTTCAAAATCATCAATGTATGGTCATAATCTTGACTTTTATAGGTCATGTACATGATAAAATTATGATATTATTAATTAATAAATTCATATGTTAATTAATACTTGGTTAATAATTTATTTAAAACAAGTTTATACTTGAGAATCAGGAAAGTATATACATATAAATATAATATTATATTTCTATGAAAAATTCAATTATAAAAACATGTTTGATTTTGAATTAAATGATTAGTTAATATTATTCCTTATTATAATTTATTGAGAACATAAAATCAATTTGAATAAAATTGAAAACCCATCCTTTTTATATGCAGTTCTTAAAACAAATATAATTTCATTAGACAAAATAAGCCTTAGCATCAGAAAATTGAAACATAATTTTAATAAATAAAAACCCTTACAAAAACATAATTAAACAATTTCCATCAAGAATAAATAATCCTCATACCAAACTTATACTGAATTAATAGCAATATTAATCACCTTACTAAAATTTGTCAATGTTTTGAAAAAAAACATGTTGATTTTATTTGAAAGATAATCATAAGTAAACTTGGAAGAAACAAAAAATTTGACAAAGTAAAAAATAAAATACCTTACTCAAAATTAAATAAATTTTGGAGACCTTACATGAAAAATAGATAAAAACTCCATTGTAATCAACATTGAATGTAAAGAAATCAGATATGAAATAAATAATTTGTTGGGCAAATATAATTTTGGTAGAAAAATAACTTGACAAAACAGATAGAATAAATCCCTTACTTGTTTTTTTATTGAAGAACCATTCCCCCTATGTGTGGAAAGCACACAGTGCCTTAAAATGGGCATAAAATACCCTCTTTATTTATAATATCTAACGAAAAATATAAACAACACACTATTAAATGTAATCAATGAAATGTCCCTAAAAATTGGTTTTATTGAATTTTTTTTTGAGCAACCATGATATATTATATTCATATATTGCTGCAACTGGACAGAAGAAGTTGTTTTATTTATTATTTGAAAAATTGATTGATACATATTATATTGGATAATTTGGTTTGATTAGCAGCTTCGTTGTGATGTTTCAATACAAAAACATACAAAAAGATACGAATCTGAAATCATAAGTATTAGATAATAATAAAAACAACGAAATTGTGTAAAATTGTGGCAGATTGAAGTATCAGTGACAAAAATATAGATGCAATAGCATACATTGATTACAGAAACAGAGGCCTATCTACCATGCATCGATCCACAGCCATACATAACGAAATTGAATTATTGAAAATCTATATACTAAATACTGAAAGTTGAAGATAAATTTAACCGATGACAAAATAAATTGAAGTAATTCTATACACCAATAGGAAACAAGTGTGAGAAATCGATAAAATAAGTGACTATTAATGAGATCACATTCAGATTCAGAAATAATAGTCAAATAAACACAAAAAACAACAACCTCTAGATACCACAAAAAGCAAGAATCTCAAAATCGGAAGGGTGTTTTCCATTATATCTCTCACAAAACCCCTTAATGTAGTCAAAATGGAACTTACTAAAGCTCTCTGGGGGTTGAGAAACACTCTAGCATCAACACACATTCTGAAACACTCAACTCAAGCTCATGACTTATCGTCTGTCATTGATGACACCAAGTACATGGTTGGATCCACGTAGACCTCAACCCCGAAGAAGAACAATGCTCGACATAGATCTGTTGGACTCTACATGGTTGTGTGACCTTCAGATTGTGATCTGAAACCCTACCCCCACACTTGACTCGAAAGAAACCCCCTATTCCCGATTCATTTCTCATTTCTTTTGTTTCATATATTTTTTTTATATATCATTTATCATCTTTATATATATATAAACACACAAAATTAGTATCAGTTTTCTATCATAATTCATAATTCTAATTTTATAAAAATACTTTTAATTATTTCCATTTGTAATAAAATTAATTTGTTCACAAATTTTAATAATATAAAACAATTAATTAGAATTTATATGATATTTTTATCATTTTTTTTAGATTTTATTTTTAAATTTTTATTAATTCTTATCATTTATTTAATTTAGTTTCAGTAATATTAAAAATAATTATTTTCATATCAAATAAAAATAAATTTTCTAAATCAAAATAATACTCAAATTCAAAATTTAAATCCTTTAAAGAATCTTAATAATCGTTATTTCATATCACAAATAAAGTAAATATAATATTATTTTTATTCTCAATATTTTTAAATAACTTGTTTATTAAAAACATTATAATATTATATTTTTTAATGTTACCATTAAGTATTGTTTATTTATTTATTAAAATAATAAATTATAAAAATTTAATTCATGAAAACTATATTTTTTTTAAAATTATAATTAATTTATATTATCTCCATATGTCATTATGTATTTAAATAGTGGCATGTTGAAAAATAATTAAATTAAACATTAAAATTAATAGAAATTAATTGAAAAAATTTTCATTTTGATTACATTAAATTTCATATTTTTATAAAAATATTTCATAACATTATTTTTTTAATTACATAAAATATATGGGATGTTACATTCTCTACCCCCAAATAAATTGTTCCCTCACAATTGGTTTTTCGGTCTTACGAAAATATTGAATTTCCATCTTCAGAATTTAGATACACTAAGGGGACTTGAAAATCTAAAGAAAATTCTAAATCATCGATTTCTTTTTCCTCAAAAGACAACATCTAATCACCAAAGTGGTCCAGACCATTCCTCTGATACCAATTATAACGCCCCAAGCCCGCCCTTCCGGACTCAGTGCTTGAAAAATGTTGTGTAATTTTTTTTATAAAAGAAAATGACCAATTACAGAACACTTAACACAAAAGAGTACTTTTTACAAGTTTAGGTTCTGAAGGATTAGACAAAGCCTTACATTTATCGGAGTTGAAACAAAAAAACAACTATCCACTATGCTTCCGTGTGTGCTAAATCCAAAAGCGATGACATATATGATAATCAACTAAGATACCTATTAAAAATCATTTTAAAAATAAAATGGTGAGCATTCAATTGCCTAGTAAGGTGTTTTGAAAACATTTTATAAATCCCATAAAAAATATCTCATTGATGATACATTTGAAAATTTTAATTAGAAATGAATTTTTAAAACAACATTTGTGAAATACTATAATGCTTTGAAACATAAATATACGTCGAAAATGCTTTTAAACTAATACAATGATTTGGTTGAAAATATTAATCAAGCTCTTAAAAACAAAACAACTGAGGCCACTCAAAACTTTGAAGGATATCTTGGGCCTACACACGTGAGGGATGGATTCACTATCCAATTCCATATCATATTTATAATGTTTGAGTACTAGTTTTTATTAAACAGTTTTTCCTTATCTTTCCTTATTCATACTTATATATATATATATATATTCCACTAGTGTTATAATTTTGAAAATATATTTATAATCATGTTTTGAACAAATAAATACTGATATTTACTGAAAATTATATATTCGACATTGTATGATTAGATCTCATGATACATGACATTGCATAAACATATAGACGTTAAATCAACATCCACACACTTGAAATTTCAAAGATATATTTACTAAATTTCTTTTATGCGTGATGGTGTAATCTAATAACAACATAGAACATATAATTCTATCTCCTTAAAATTAATCAATAATAATAGATAATTATTTGACATGCATAAAAATCATTAAAGAATAATTTTTTATTAAATACAATCATCCTTTTCATATGAACATAAGTTTTTAAGGAACATGACTTTAAG
Source organism: Viscum album (assembly GCA_963277665.1). Classification (NCBI taxonomy): domain Eukaryota; kingdom Viridiplantae; phylum Streptophyta; class Magnoliopsida; order Santalales; family Viscaceae; genus Viscum; species Viscum album. Next base: position 282,706,285 of record OY728127.1, read on the forward strand.
TACATATATATATTAATGTATAAATGTCATGATATCAAAATCATCAATGTATGGTCATAATATTGACTTTTATATGTCATGCACCTGATAAAATTAGGACATTCTTAATTTATAAATTCATATATGAATTAATACTTGGTTAATAATTTATTTAAAACAATTATATACTTGAGAATCATGAAATTATATACATATACATATAATATTAGATTTCAATGGAAAATTCAATAATAAAAACATATTTTATTTTGAATTAAACAATTAGTTAATTTTCTTACTTATTCAAATTTCTTGAGAACATAAAATCGAATAGAATATAATTGAAAACCCATCCTTTTTATATGCACTTCTTAAAAAAATATAGTTTCTTTAGAAAAAATAATCCTTAGCATTAAGAAAGTGAAACATAATTTTAATAAATCATAACCCGTAAAAAAACACAATTAAATAATTTCCATCAATAATAAATAAGTGTCATACCAAACTTATACCGAAGTAATTACAGTATGAATCACCTTACTAAAATTTATCAATGTTTTGAAAAAAAACATGTTGATCTTGTTTGGGAGAAACTCATAAGTAAACTTGTAAGAAACAAATAAATTGACAATATTAAAATTAAAATCCATTGCACAAAATTAAATAATCTGTGAAGACCTTAGATGAAAAATGGAGAAAAACTAAATTGAAATCAACTTTGAATATAAATAAATTAGATATGAAATAAATAATATATTTTCAAATATAATTTCGGTACGAAAATAACAAGACAGAACAGATATAATAAATCCCTTATTGGTTTTTTTATTGAAGAACCATTCCCCCTATGTGTGGCAAGCAGGCAATGCGTTAAAATGGTCATGCAATACCCTCTCAATTTATAATATCAAATGAAAAATATAGAAAAATAAAATTTTAAATGTAATCAATGAAATTTCCCTACAAATTGCTTTTATTGAAATACTTGTTGAGAAATCAAGATATATTATATTCACATATTGCTGCAACTAGACAAGAAGAAGATATTATAATGATTTTTTAAAAAAGTGATTGATACATATTATATTGGATAATTTGGTTGGATTAGCAGCTTTGTTGTGAGGTTTCAATATACAACCACACAAAAATATGTGAATTTAAAATCAAAACTATTAGATAATAGAAAAATAAGGAATCTTTTTCAAACTGAGACATATTAAAGGATTAGTGACAAAAATACATATGCAATAGCATACGTTGATTACAGAAACAGTGGCATGTCTACCATGCATCGATCCATAGCCATACATAACCAAACTGAATTATTGAAAATTTATATACAAAACACTGACATTTGAAGATAAATATAATCGATGATAAAAATTAATTGAAGTAATTCTATAAACAAATAGGAAACAAGTTAGAGAAATCAATAGAATAAGTCATTATTAATGAGATCACATTCAGATTCGGACATAATAGTCAAATAAACACAAAAACCAAAAACTTATATATTCCATAAAAAGAAAATATCTCAAAATCGGAAGGGTGTTTTCCTTTAGATCTCTCAAAAAACAAGTAACGTGGTCAAAATGGAAGTTATCGAAGCACTCTATTTGTCAGGAAACGCTCTGGCATCAACACGCACTCTGAAACACTCAACTTAAGATTGCAACTGATCATCTATCATCGACGACACCTAGGACATGCTTGGATCCACGTCGACCTCAAACCCCAAATAAGAACAACCCTCGACATAGATCAGTAGGACTCTTCATGGTGGTGCGACCTGTAGATTCCATTTTGGAACCCAACCCCCATGTTGGACTCAAAGGAAACACCCTATTCCTGATTCATTTATCCTTTTTTTGTTTCATATGTTTTTTTATATATCCTTTATCATCATTATATATATATATATATATATTTATTTATTGAAACATAATTATTTTTATTTTTATATATCATAATTCATAATTCTAATTTTACAAAAATAATTTTAATAATTTCCATTTGTAATAATATTAATTTGTTTAGAAATTTGTATAATATAAAACAATTAATTAGAATTCATATAATATTTTGATCATTTATTTTGTATTTTATTTATAAATTTTTAATAATATTTATCATTTATTTAATTTAGTTTCAATAATTTTATAAAAAACTTATTTTCATATCAAATCAAAATAAATTTTATAAATCAAAAAAATACTCAAAATCAAGGATTTAAATCCTTTTAAGAACCTTAATAATCATTATTTAAAATCACAATGAAAGTAAATATAATATTATTTTTCTTCTCAATATTTATAAATAACATGTTTATTCAAAATATTATAATAACATTTGATTTTAATGTTACATTTATGTATTGTTTATTTATTTATTAAAATAATATATTAGAAAAAATTATTTCATGAAAACTATATTTTATAAAAGTATGATTAATTTATATTATCTCCATATGTCATTATGTATTTAAATAGTGACATGTTGAAAAATTGTTAAAACAAACAGGAAAACTAATACAAATTAAAGTAATAAAATTTCATTTTGATTAAATGAAATTACATAGTTTTATTAAAATATTTCATAACATTATTTATTTAATTACTTAAAATATCTAGGATGTTACATATACAAATATACACATATATATATATATCTCTATATTTATATTATAATATTTTATATTTTATATTTTATATTTTATGTTTTAAACAAATATACCATTCAAATATATAAATAGTTGTACACATATATTTTGGTATTTATTATATTATGAAAAAATATAAAATACAAATATATATTATAAAAAATAACTATATATTATATTATACTGATTGAAAAAATATATATAATTATATTATATATTTATATATATAGAAATAAAAAATAAAACATATATATATATACGATATATATTTTATATTTAAATACATAATATTAAATATATTAATATGTATATATATATATACGTACACTATAAAGACAGTTATTTCCCTTATAAGACCTTGAAATATATCAAGGAATATATTCGGAGTCAAACACTGAGATGGTGTGCAATTCTGAGGCTCGGTGAGCCCAGAATTAATTATATAAAAATATTAAATATATTTTATAGCGTGTGTGCATAATATTTCTCAAATAATGAGATATCTCATTAACGGTTTCACAGATCAGAAATATGATACCACAGTTGAATCTGAATTGTGGGTTTTACCATCGATAGGTACATTCAAAGGATTAATTAATTAGTTTATTTAAGCAATTCATTAAATAACCTAAACTAGTTTCCTCTACAAATACTTTGTTATGGAAAATTGCCAGGGTTTTCCTTATAACCATGGGACCATTGATAGGATAATTTACCTATTCTTTGTTGGCTGATTGATATCAGAAGATAATCAATATCCAGATCAAGGATAATTGAGGCACAACAAACGCAATAGATCTCCCGCATTGTTGGCAGTTGTTTTCTTCACCAATAATCAATCCCAATCAAGGAGGGACTCATAAATTGTGGTTTCTTCCCCTTTGATTAAATTTTTTATGAATTTTTTGTTATACTTTATTTGATATGTCAATAGTCAAAACATCACAATATCTCGTTTGATTAAAAAAATTATTTATCCCATTTATTCTATTTATACCAGGTTTCTCACCACAGTTATCCCCAATCTGTATTCATTGAAAAATAACTATTAGTGAAAAAATGTTTTAACTTTTTTTTCTCCATCATCTTTCTTCATGATCTTCTCAATTATCCTATGGGGTCACAATTCAAATTTTTCGGGTAGGTTGATGCACAATTGGACTCTCGAATTCATGTAAATTCATTTGAAATTATCATATTGACAATGTGAGGAAGGATAAAAATAATTTTTAGTATATGGGTGATGATTACAATAGATTTAGGATTTGGGAACATCTTTCCAATGACGTAAACACACAAGGCGCATGTGGTATTTGAGAGAAGCATTAGAAACCCATTTTATGTCCACGGGATTTCATGGAATCAATGGTCAAAATCATTATCCTTGGTTTCATCATAATTTGAAGTGGAATTGGTTGTTCTCGTAGTGAAAGTAGAGGATTTGGAATCCACATAGCATATTTGGAATTCTAGAGAAAACATGACTACATGTCAAGTAGTTTTAAGAACACATGTCATGAAGTTAGGTTTCTGTGGTGGCTAGGGTTTCATAGTGCAATTAACTATCACACGACGTGTGGAGGGTCCACATATTATGTGAACCCCAGTTGACCAACTCGGCCCATATAGGATGTATATGTACAAGATACCATGTGGCCCTAAAAATTGTGTAGGGTGGGGCACACACCATGTACTGACACATAGCCAATGTATATGAACACTACCTAAAGAACATAGGCATGGAGAGGAGAATATATAACAGAACTGGGTGGTTAAGACATGTTATGTAGTACTCTTACATGTCGTGTAGTACTATGTATCTAGTGATCCAAGTTCTATAGAGGTTAGACCATGGTACTACAGTGGGACCACATGTCGTCTGGGTCCCTTCCATGTTGGGTACTCCCTTGTGAATCTTCATCATCTCTTATCTTCATTGTTTTGGATCAGATACCATCATGTGAGTAATCTATCCTGAGTTCTTTTTATATATAATGCGATCTTTTACTTTATACTGTATTATAAGATTTGATCTGAGATTTTTAGAATGTCATTCTTCCTTAGGCAGTGCTCGATGACAACAGTGATCGAGCAGGATCATCACTGAGTGGAACCCTCCTATTATGTCAATGCATTGGTCCTCTATCCACGGAGTGGAAATCTGTTATTCTATTAGGGAATTATTCCTCTATCCATAGAGTGAAAAAATCCATTTTTTAGGTTTTATGTCCTCTGTCAATATATTATAACCCTCTTATTATGTCAGGACATGGGTCCTCTATCCATTGAGTTAAACCCACCTATTGTTTTAAGGAATGGTTCCACTATCACTATATTGGAAACCTCCTACTTTCTTAGGATATGGGTCCTCTGTCCATAGAGTGGAACCCTCATACATTGTCAAAGTATGGGTTCTCTACCTCAATAGTGGAACCCTCCAACTATGTTAGGGAATGGGTCCTCTATCCATTGAGTAGAACCCTCATTCTAGGACATGGCATGGTCCTCTATCTTCAAAGTGGAATCCTCTAGTTTTTTCAGGTCAGGGGTCTTTTATTCACTAAGTGGAATACTCCACTTGTATCAGGGCATGGGTCCCTTACCCACTAAGTGTAACCCTTTTTTCACACCAGGCCATGGGTCCTATATTAGGATATTATGCCAACTCGATTGTGGGTAATAGTTGTGACGTGTGGATACACATAGTTACATCTTTGGAAAGACAAGCAATATTCTGGTTATTATTAATGGAAATTTACAAATATTGGGATAATCTTTTCCTAGGTTGCGTTGTGAGGTGTAAATCCACATTCTTTCTCATCAGCGCTTATTTTATGAGAATAAACATACATATGTTATTGGATTTCATTTATATATTATTATGAATTTAGTTGTGTACTTCTATGATTTCTCATATTTCTCCCCCTTCAACGGTAGGGAATCCTAATAGGTCTCTATATACCCACCTCATCATGGGATTATCCCACATGTTTCATGTCTTAAGAAAATGGTGGATATGTTAGTGGAAATTACATAGAAGCATAGCAGATACCTAGGTTCATTTGTCCATATATGGGGGTCGGGACTTGGATATCTCGATCCAAGCACTCTCATAGTTTAATTTTCTGGTTATTTTTAGGTTGGTACATCATTCTGGTTGGGCATGTATTTTTCCCCTTAATTTTCAGATTACATTTTAAAACTCTTGTAATCCCTAGAGTTTGTTCCATGAATTTTTTTATACTATAGATGTTATTATATTATATATTCGTCAGTATTCACTTCCATATGGATATGGTTGGGTGTGTGACTATATGTATATTAGTTAAAGGCCTCATATATTAGTTATTCCTTTCAGCACTTGTCTCTATTACATAACCTATAGAGGCTATCTTGGGATATTTCTGAATCATCTTTCCACCATCATGGTAAGACCATGTGGTTTGGGACATAAAAAATTGGTATCAAAGGTCTTTCAACATTGGGATGATGTTTGGAGTTTTTTTCTCTTGTGTGGATTGGTTGGAAATTTAGGTAAATATTCTCAATGTTTTTGGAGTTTGTATTTTAGGCTATAAAATCCATTTTTTGTGTGGTGTCTAACATATCCATTCACAAGGAATCTAACTATCTTTTTGTCAACTCGGAATACCGAGACATTGGTTATAGAGAACATTGGTACATGCATCATATAGTATCAAGTACTTTGGTTTTCCTTCTTTAGTCATCACCCTATATATATATATATTTGTGTGTTTGTGTGTGTGATTACTTATTGTGGTATGCCTTGTATCTTACAGGATGTTTCCACAATGATATCCATCAAGGATTTCACAGTACGATCAAGAGTATCACGCAATGAGAGAAATATTCTCCCTAAAGTTGCTAAGTCACAAGTCAGTCCTTCTTTAAGATGGTCAGCGGGTGGCTCTTTCTTCTATTGATTAGTTCATAGACCAAACCTAGTGGTTCAGGGGGATATAGCATAGAACAATGTGTTATGGTTAGATAATTTAGTTATGGATTAGGATGCATAGGGTACGTTCATGTATTATGATATTATGAGGTCAGGATGGCCAAGTGAATATGGTCAATAGGACCTATAGATACTAGATGTATGACACATGTGTCGTCATAGGAAGAACCATCATTCATAGAGACCTCAGGGATATATCAGTCCACCAAGGTGTGATCATTTCTTTTCATATGTTGGGTTTGTAAATCTCATGTGGAATTGTCCTCCCCATCATGTTGTAGTCATATAGGAGGTCAATGAACCACCTAGGAAAAGTAAATTTCTCAATAAGAGAGGTTTTTTGGGAAGAAGAGATGGTGGAGGAGCAAGGAGAGTGGTAGGAGGTGGATGGCACTTTGGTTCAATGCTGCCACCACTACCCTCAGGTGGACTATTTCAGGCTAGGGGAGATTGTGGTCAGAATCGTTGACATAAGAAGGCATAAAAGGTTATTTACATAGAGGATCCACAACTGATTTGAGGTATGAAAAATGTTCCTTATAATTATAGTGTAATAATATTAGACATAAGTATTCCACCCGTCTTTTTCTTCTTTTTTTTGTCTTTTCTAAGGATACATTGGGCGTTGGTATAGCCATTGGGTGTGGAAATTTTGGGCGACTTTGGAACTGACATATAGATGTACAATTCAACCATCAATAAGAATTCAGGAGATGTTATCCAAAACCATAAGGGTGAGTCACTTCTACCCAAACAAGATAGTATCAAGGTGTGAATGCTGATTTCCTTTGAATTTTGTGTTTGATATCACTTGGATGTAATAAGGAAACAGAGAAATCCCTAGTTATGTTATAAATGGGGGATATAGAGCTTTGAATCTAATTTCACCCTAGGACCACTTCGATAACTTCTACAACATATAAGATGGTCCCTACTGAGTTTCATAAGATGCGAGTTCCATTGGGGAACCATCAAGAGGAGGGTTTTATCGAACCTAGTGTGTCCCACGTGGAAATTCCAGTGTTGTTTTTGAAAAAGGAAGATTAGAGCTTATGTCTTTTTTTAGATTATCATCCCCTTAACTAGGCCATGCTAAATAAAAATTACCCGTTACTGAGTATTTATGACATCTTTGACCATGTTAGAATAATGAGAATATTCTCAAATATCGATCATAGATATGGATACTGCTAGTTGATATTTCACAAGAATGATATTCTGAAGAAAGGATATTGATGTCTCAATAGACACTATGAGTTCCCAGTGATTGCTTTCACTATGAAAAATTCCTCCATTGTGTTTATGTATTTTATGAACTAGATCATCTATCCATACTTGAACCATTTTTTGTTATCTACATTGATGACATACGCATCTACTATGTGTTAGAGGAGTTTCATACAGAGCTCTTGAAGATGATTCTAGACATTATTTGGGTGTTCCAGATTAATTTTAAACTCTCAAAGTGCTAGTTCTGGATCCATGAGGTTCACTTTCTAGTGAATTTAATTTCAAACCATGGATTAGCTTTAGACCATTGAAAATTTATGTGTTGATTTTTTAGGAGCCCCCCAAAATAATTTTAGAGGAGTAGATTTTTCTTAGTTTGGAAGGGCACTAATAGAGGTTCTTGTTGGATATATCTAGTATTTTATCTATTTAGACTACCCTAACATAGAAAAGGAATCTATTTTCCTCGACAGAGTAGTTCTAGAGATCCTTTGAATATTTACGGCTAATATTGATAAGTGCTCCCATTTTGAGACTACCAGAGGAGGGTGAGGAGTACTGAGTATATTGTGATGCCTATAAAGATGGGCTCAGTTGTTTGATGATGAAAATGAAGGTAGTGATCGCATATGAATCAGTACATTTGAGAAACCATTAAAATAACTACATTAATCATGACCTATAGTTGGCTATGATAGTACTACCTCTGAGGATGTGTAGTAACAATCTTCTAGGAGATCTCTTTTTTAATAAAAAAAGAGTCTCGGGAATGTATTATTGTTGAGGGACATAAAATTGAGTTAGAGGCACCAGTTGGGGTTCCTATAGGACTATGTGATGCATGCTTGTCATGGGGTGGGACAAAAAATTTATTACCTAAGTATAGTCTAGAGGTTAACCCTAGGATATCTCCTGAAGAGGAGTGAACAAAAAATATTATTTCAAATTTTGTGGATCTTCTAAAATTTTTATTTTCAAAACAAATGAAACCAATAAAAAATGAATGAAATTAACAAAAATATTGAAATAAATTTTCCAATAAAAGTGATTGAAATCTATTATTTGAGAAGGGTGATCAGGTTGGGTTTAGTTTTACCATTTCAATGTTTTCCTAGTACAAATTTTTCCAATCCTCTTCTACTATGTTGATTAATGTGAGATTTTACAATCACTTTATCTCACTCCCCTGGTAAAATGGTGATTGTGATCATAAACCCTTCCATGATCTCAATTTTGTCCAATATCCTTCTAATGTGTATGAAATTTGTATTGAATGTCCTTAATTAACTTATTAAATACTAGATCTGGTTTTCATACCAAAATATCAATCATATATACTACCACTCCAATACGTACTCACAATCATTGAGTACATAACCACTAAGCCATGATCTATTCCATTGTATATAAACCAAATCCTAGAAGAGGGAGATAATGATCATTGACTAATGAAAATAAAAAATTTAATAAAAAAACAAATATGATCGTACATGATAATAAAAAAATCGGTTAGAAATTAAAATAAACTACACAAAAGAGAGAAATAAATTTATTCAAGGATGCACAAGAACATAATCATTACAAAAGTGAAAAACTCTCCTCTAATCCTTAACTTTTTAGACATCAACTCCTACCAAGTTTAAGCATTATAGTAATTCGAACCATTATTGCAAGTACTCATGATTTCATGTGTATTTTTTCTATGTAAGGTAGATAAAGTATTTCTTAATCAATCATGTGGATAATGATAATGTTATCATGTTATGAGCACAACAATATTTAAATTTTATTATGAGTGATGAGTGAAATTATTCAAAGGTTATGTAGATCATGATTTGGAATTTTTAATAATAATCAATTGAGGAACTCAAATGAATGATAAGGGAAGTACCCTCATTTTCAAATGGGAAAAATAAAATACTTGAGTAGATTATTAATTTGAAAATTAAGAAATTAAATATATATTTTATGAGGATTTTCGGAAATTTGAATTAAAATTGATAATTGTTTTGTTTTATTGCTTTGGAGTTTGAATATTAGTACCACTAGTTCACTTTGAATTCCTTGTTGAGATTTAATGCTTCAGATCAATCATGGTTTAAAATTGGGGGTATTTGACACACCAAAATTTCAGGCCTAATTTTATACATATTTCAACGGTATTGAATGGATTTTTGATCAAAATACCCATGTATTCCAATTTTTTATCATACTTTTGGGAAAATATGAGTATGGTATTAAAGTTATTTAAAATGATTATTTTTTTAAGTATTATAAGTTCTATATTTATTTGAATTTATTATTATGAAATTTTCAGGTGTTTATTATTTATTGTTATCAAAAAATATGAAGGATGGATAGCCCTCAACCAACTAAGGTACCAAGTCATATAGTCATCCATTCATATTAACGGCTGAACATGGTTCATAATAGTAATGCTAGATCGAGTTGTAGCATGTGTATAGGGACATTAGAGATTTGAATAGGTGGTCTATAAGGGATCAATTCTATAGAAGAGGAGAAAAGTGTGCCCAAAGGCCCACATATGCTGCAGGTGTCATGAACTTTGTGACAATGTTTGTATGTGATTATGGGATCCTATCCCATTGAAAGAAATTTTCACATTGATACCATGACTTGACTTATAAGGGAGATCACACATGTTGTCTCTTTCAATGAATGGTAGTATAAACTAAGTTAATATTCACATCATTTAAAATCCTATATCACCTTGCTTAGAAAGAACAAGTCTCCTTGTGCTTCCACAGTTCTACTACCTGATGTCACCGGCCACCGTTGAATCACCAAGAGACAACATGTAAAATAATGTAAAAGCATGAACCAAAGATCTGCCTCCACTATAACCACCCAAGACCACCTTAGATCACTCATAAACCCTCGAAAAATCTCTATGAAAAAAATTTAAAAGTTTCATCTAGAAACATCAAAGGCTGTATATAAGAAGGGACCACAATTGTCCTATTCCTCCACTAATGTTCCACACATACAACTACCTCATATTCCACGCACCATGCATGATCCATGTATAAAGATGAATATTGTACCTTCTCCACTAGATCATTTCACACCATAGTGGCCTCCACATATTCTCACTGATGATTAGAAACACCTGATATACTCATGTGTATCGTTATAGGTAAACTAAGTGTATTTAAGGTATTATTTTCTGAATATCTCCCTTTACAACCAAAGGAGTCATATGGACTCTCCCTTAATCTATAAAAGGAGGCCCTTACTACTCTCTAAAAGAGTTTGTCCTGCTGGAGGAGAGGTTTCCAAGGCTTTCTCATGATGCTCCCATTTTGTTTTCTATTTTATTTTTATTTTATTTTTCATTTTATTTTTTTAGTTGCTTATGTAATTTTTATTCCTTTTAATAAAACTGATACATGAAATTTTCTTAATAATTGTGCTCCACCCCTCTTCCCCTTATTCTTCTTCTTTGGTCCATTGATTTCATCATTTTCTTTTTTTTTATTTCCTATCATTTCTATATCTTTTTATCAATTTTTTTATTTTGTAATTTTCTTTTTTATTTTTGTTTTTCTATATTAATTTCATTAATTTTCTTATTTTTATTTTCATTTTTTATTTATTTCTTTTCATTATTCATTTTTTATTTCATTTTTCATTTTTTATTTTTATTTTTTTTATTTTTTTCATATTTTTATTTTATATTCTCATTTATATATTTCTCGTTTTTTCATACATTTTCACAATTAATATATTTTTTCTTTTATTTTATTCTTTTATTTTCTTTTTCTAAATTTTTTCATATTTTTTTGTTTCATTTTAGATATATTTCTTTATCAATTTAATTCATTTATTTTCTCAAAATATTATATTTTTATCTACAAAAAAACAATCGGCCTCCACTGTAAGTGTCAAACTCCTCAACAGCATAGTGAGGTATCTCCATTGATAGATAATGGTATAAGAGCCTCATACTCCTCTTCCATGATCCTTTAGGAACTCTGTCTCTTTCAAAAATCCAATTCCCATTTGAATATGATGATTTGGATGTTGTGGTTTTGATCCAATGAAAATCATGGTATTTTCTGAGTTATAGCATGGAACATGGGAAGCTTCAGGGTTATTTATTCTTCATGCATGGCTTGATGACATGGTGGTGACCAGGTGGGTGTGCCTTGGGAGATGTGTATGGTGATAGTGGAGTCATGGCTCCCCCTTCTTCATCAATACTCAGCTGGCCTTCATAGTGTCCATGTGAGAGGTGTTCTCTTTTATTAGGGTACCGGTGCTTTCATTAGTGTTGAGACACCTATTCCAGGAGATAAGGAAAGAATAAAAGAAAAGAAAAGTATTGTAAAAAAAGTAAAAAACTAAAAATATTAAAAATATAAGAGACTTAATTAGAATTAATAATATCAGAAAAAAATTAAAATAATCTATTAAACCAAAAAATATATATATATTTTGCCAACAAAATTAACCCACCTTTGTAAATTAGGCATAAACCAGAGTAAAGAACTTCAATTGAGAATATTCCAAATGGATTTGAAATAATAATCAACGTCATGTTTAACAATTGAATTTTATGGAGATATTCTCTCAATTATTATTCTTTATTTTCCTTTCTATAAATTTTTTTTATCTTATTCTCTAGTTTGTATCATTATTTTTCTATATTCTTATACTTACTTTTTTTTCATTTAACTTTTTTTTTCAATAATTTGATTTTATTTTCTTTTTTTCTTTCTCTTCTTTTTACCCTTTATCATTATTTTTTTATTTATATTTATTTCCTTCACTTTACCATTTATCTTCATTGTTCTTATTTTTTTATTATTATTCAATTTCTATATTGTTTACTATTTTTTCTTAGTGTTTTTTATTTTTATCTAACACTATTGAGATTAATTTTATTTTCTTCTCTTTTACCTTATTTTTTATTATCTTCCTTTATATTTACCTTTATTATAGTCATTTTATTTTTATATATATTTTTTTCGATATTTAGAAAATATTTCTTTTTTCCATATATTTTTCATTTTATTGTATTTTCTTGTAATATTTAATATTCTCATCTAATTTTTTTGAATTTTTTAACATAGTTCATTTTTTTATTTTTTATATTTGTTTACATTTATTTATCATCCATTTTTTGGGCTTAATAGATTGTTTTTATTTTTTTTTTGTTTGTTATTCTTATTTCTCAATAGTTCTCTTCTATTTTTAATATTTTATTATTTATTTTTAATTTTTTAAACTTTTTATTATTTTTTTCCTTTTTTCTCAAAAGATTTGATGTGGTACTTATTACGCCGGTGATACCTTAAAAATGGCATGATCTAAAAAAATCCTCTATTCCATCCAATATCAATTCATTGAATTTTACTAATTCTTTATGTGATCTAGGTTCTTCGTTAAATGTCTTACCTAACTTTTTATTTCTATCTTTTCATATTAGAAAATTAAAGCCCACCCGAGTGGTGGTCCATCTTGCAAACAGATTCAAGTTTTTTTTTGTAGGTTTATTTAGAATATCTATTTTTGAAAGTGAATGATATATTATTAGTAGATAAATTCTACATGCTGAACATGGAACAATATATGAGATCACCACAGTCACCCATCATTTTGAGGACACCATTCTTAAAGAAAGTAAAAAGAACCATCAACCCGCATGAAGGAACACTATCAATGGAACTTGGAGATAGTCATGTACTAATAAATATACTTTACTCTATGAGGATTTAGTCAACAAGTATTCACTAAATGAAATATCTCATAATGAAGGTTTAGAACAAATTAATGACTCGGGTATGCTTCAAAAATTCTGAACCATAGAATATCATTTTCTAAAAAAATACCGCAAAAAAGGTAAGTTACCATTTTTCGTCAAATTATAATTTCCTGGTTGATGAATAAATAACAACTAAATTTTTTTATAGTTTATAAGAAAAGGATATTGAATCTATAGGATTATATTATTATATAAATAATTACAAACTCAAAGAGGTTGAAAATGAAATGACTATTGCATATCTTTAGAGGGAACTAACTATGAAGGAAAAATAACTTACTAAGAAGAAATCCATATGTCTCACTATAAAACTCTAATTAAACTATGATGGAGTAAATTTCAATAAAACTGTAGAGGTAAGTGGTGGATCTCCTCTAATCGATGTAAAGAAAGGATCAAAAGAACTGGGCAAATCTATACCCAATTAATTTCAAAATAGACATATTTTATTCATGCATTCATAGGTAAAAACCAAAACCATGTTCATATGTGTCATGAAAATTGAGGTTCAATCTACCACATCAAGAGAAGAGAATAATATTCTTAGGAAACAGAAACCTTTTACTAAGAATTATGTACAGATTACAACAAAGAAACAATAAATATTTGTATAGATTGAAAACCATCCTAGAGGAACAAAATTTCATGGTTTTTCCTAGTGTTGTGGTAATAAAGGAAAAAAAACATACTCTTGCTAGTATATCATGTCTTTACATAGAAAATAGTAAGAACTAGTAGAGGATATTACACTCCTCCAACATATTTATCAATAAAATCCATCAGGTCATACCTCTACTTTACAATTTCTTTCTTATTGTGATTAAATTAAAAAATATTCTTTTATTATAAAATCTAGATGAATGCATTGAGTACACCACATAACTTTTGTGTGCGGAGGTATCCTTTTTAGTTTAGGATTTTATATTTTTTGATATTTCATTTTATTCATTAAAAAAGTGTGTTATTTAAATTTTTGTGCATTTCTTTTTCAAATTTTTTATGTTTTTGAAACTTTTGACCTGAAATGATTATCTTTTAAATTTCTATTTAAACCCATTACAATAATTAGAATAATATATTCCATGAATCTAAGCATAAATAAATTTTACAAATGACTTTGTTTCTAAAATTTTGGAATTTCATCAAAAGGCCTCTAATTTTGGAATCTCATGCAACGTTTCACTATATCTATCTTTGAAAAGAATTTTCCATGAGGTTATGACCCATTTTCATATTATTTACATTCACCGAACATATTAATAGATCCAAACTATGCTTTCTCTAATTATAATTTCATTTATTCCTATCAAAACTTTAGGGTTTAAGGTACTTTTGATTTAAATGATTGACAATTTTCTTTGGTTTTAAATACCCATTTCAATAGAATCCTTTTTATTCTATCATTCCTTGTACATTTAATCTTTTTTACCCATATAATACATGAATGACATTTTAGTTTAGCCACATTACAACCTGTTTTTCCCTATCCAACTTAATCTTGAAGTGCAATTGCACGATCTAGTTGAACTTAATTGTGGTGGGGGAGATATCTTGTATTATTATACCTCATTTGGTGATAATTTGGGTAGAAAATAAAATATTTACGAGATGATTTAATTGATGAAAAATTCAATCTATTAAAATGTTTACCCTTCTGGTCTTTTCATGTTAAAATAATTTGTTCCATTTTGGAGTTTCCAAAGGGGAAATAATGTTGTTCCTATATAGAGGTTTAAAAGACCTGAAATTTTAATAAGTATTTTTTGTGATAAAGTTTAAGAGTTAGAAAATTTGATGGATTTCCATGAAAAAAAATATATTATATTGGAGATTATTTTTTACTATGGGGGGAAGTGGACACCATACTTGAGTGAAAATAAGAATCATGCAATTTTTTTAAAAAAAAACCAATACCCCCTCATTCGACCTCATAAGTTTTGAAATCTAAATCCTTCCAATGTAAAAAAAAAAGAAAAACCATAAAAAATATTCATGATAAACACATTTCCTCGACTAACATCATATGGATATATATAATTTTATCAAGTCTATGGGGACTCATTCATAGGTATATATGAGAAAATACTTGGTGAGAGTTGACATTTCTGAGATGATAGAAGTTCATGTGAGGAAGGTATATTTTTTCATTATGGGGGAAATTAATTGGAAATATATTGAATGGAACACCTAAAAAAAGAGTGTGGCATATTCCATGACTTCACTCCATTGTATTTCATTTCATCCATTAAATGACTCAACATTATTGCACGAAGAGCTTATGTTTTTTATAAAGGAGAAAAAAGATTTAACGAAATAATAAAAATGAGTTTGAGTTTAGTGTCACAGTGTATAATCGCCACACTCATGAACTTCACTCTTTTTTACCAAAAATATAGATACAACATAAGAATTTATGTATATAATGAAATATAAACACCACTTATCTGCCCAGGACAAGCCTCAGGTTAGCCCCTCATTTTTTTTGGTAAGAGTCCACCGTGGTATGATGATAAGAGGATAATAAGAGAATATAAAATAAAAAAATAAGAGAGAATACAGAGAGAGATGAATATAATAAAAATAATTGTAATAAAATAAAATTAAAGAAGAATAAGAACACATGAAATAAAATTTAAAAATGGAGAATATGAGAAATAGAATAGGGGGATTATAAGAATAATAATAAAAAAAATAAAATAAACTAAAAATAAAATACGTATAATAAAGATATTAGAATAAGAATAATAATAATAATAATATTAAGAATAGAAGGGAGAAACACTTGATTTAATTAACATGCATGAATTAATTATTTTTCTTCATTATTAATCTTATTAATCTCTCTTTATCATTTATATATTTATATTTTCATTATCATTATTTTCTTCTTCATTTATTATTATTTTATTTTTTGGTATATTTTTATTTTTATTTATCTATTTTTTATCTCATTTAATTTTTATTTTTTTATTTTTTTAATAGATATTTTTTTAAATAATTTCATATTTTAAATTCCAATTTATTTTCATTTTTTTCAACTATTTTATCATAAAATAATTAATTCCCCCTTTTATCTTTATTTTAATTCTGTTTTTTTTTAATATTCTTTTTTATTTCATTTTTAATATTTTCTTTTATTTTTTCTCATAATTTCTTCTCCTGATTTAAAATTTCTATATTTTTTATGTGATATTTATTATGTGGTTTAATTTTCATTATTAGTTTTTCTAATTTTTCATTCTGATGCGGGATCCACTGATGGAAATGGAGAGACCTTCTTTTATAGGAAAAGGGAAGAGTAGAGTCAACGACCTCCTCAGTCATGTAATATCCTCAAATGAGATTCTTGAGGATCTTATTTAAAAATCGCCCTAATACATATGGGTATGGAAATTTAAACACTCCAATATTTCAGGAGTTAAAAAATTTTGTGGATAGTGTGGAAGATGTGGCCACATTTATTTAATGTGTTTCATGGCCTCATGGACAATGTGACAGGGCGTTTGGTGGTGGTAGTAATGGTGAAGCTTGACCAGCCTTCACATTGGCCAGAGGGGCACATTGTGGTCAGACGATGGTCTAGAGGGGATCCATTTTGGTGTGGAGGAGTGATAGTGAGAAATGGAATGAACTCAAGTTATCATGGATGACATCCATGGTGGTTCTAACCTGTAGTTGCAAAGGACGACGACATCGTGGGGGCAGTGATGAGTTGACGGAGCAATGGTGGGTCGTCATCGAGTGTGGGTTTGGTTAGTTTATAAAAGATGAAAATTAACATATAATTCATTGTCCCACATCGAAACATATAGCAGAGCGCACACTAACATATAATCCAACGTGTGGGAGCACTGTCCAGATCTCCAGCAATGTGGTGGGATCGTAGAAAACACTTTCACACATGCCTACCAGATGCATTGTATATGAACCATGTGGGCCTTAGCCCAAACCCGACTCCAAGAGGGATCCAGTACCCATGGGCCATCTGCACGAGCCTAATTCCCCTTATTCCCAACCACTAGGCAGATTCCTCTATGGGATATTATGACCATCTAACTCTCCTTGAGATAGCTTCGTAACGTACCTCTCCACTGAGTTGATGATACTTTGTTGGTAGGTAAATTTTTATTAAAACCTAAAAAACTACAACAAAATAAGGTAATATTCAAAATCATAAATATTTAAATTAATTACCTTTAAATCTAACATCTTCATTTAATTCAAACCATTTTATTTTTATTTTCATATTTTCCCTCATTTAAGTAAAACAATGTATTATATGGTAATATCCATTGAATTTCATCAAAAAAACATTGAAAATTGATTAAAATTTATATGATAAAATTATTCTATCAAATACCCCAACACATAAACCATAATTTTCCTCAAGAATAAAATCTCAACAAAAGAAATTTAGAGGGCACAAAAGTTTCAATTATAAAAATTCCAAATTATTAAATTAAAAATAATTCAATGTTAAATAAAATTTTCTCAAATCTATTTTATAATAATTTAATTTCTCATTTTTAATAGAATAAAATAAAACCAAGAATTTTAACAAACACCTCTTAAAAATGATGGACCATATTCTTTCATCCATTTAAGCTCAAAAATTTATTATTATTAAACATGTAAAATCATGATCTACCACACTTTTAAATTTTTTCACTCATCACTCATGACATTAATTCAAGTAGATTTATTCTCATATAATTAGAACATGCTCCTAATCCATAGGAAAATAATGAAATATTTTATAAACCTTTTAAAGAAAAAAGTAACATAATATCATGAGGACTTTTAATTAACTTCCAAATGGCTCTAAGGCATAAGGTTGGTAGGAATTGATGTTTAATAATTTAGGCTTAAGAGAAGAGTTTTATCTCTTAAAGTATAAAGCATGATATTAAAATTGAATTTGTAATGATATTCTCCCCTTTAAAGTAGAAACTCCCACTTTCCCCAAACTGAAAGTAAGGTCATGTTGAAAAATTAATAATAATGAATGATTTGTAATCCTTCTTGAATTTTTCACTTCTCTTATATTTTTTTTTCAAAGTACATTTTTATGATTTTTTTTCAAAATTATTCTTATAATAATCCTCACATCCACCACCTAACCACAAATGATAAAAACTATTGGTCCAAAAATTGTTATTTTTTATCCTTATAAGTCAGAAATCATTGCTATATTTTTTTATATTTTTTTCAAGAAGGTAAAAAATTGAATATATGATGTATAAATTAATAAATTTTCTCAATACCCAAAAATAACACACCCACACTTTTTCTTACAATTAATTTCTTCCCTTTCTTCATGTATCCTTTAACCCCTACAATTAAACATCAAAGTATCATGAAAATACTAAGAGTATGGAAGGAATGGATAAAAATATCATAAAACAAGGCTCATTCTTAATAAAGGAATTAAATCTCACTATGGGATATAAAAGGATTTATTTAAAGGTCGTATTTAAGGATAAGAGTTTTTTTTTAATGTTTACTCAATCATTTTAACTGTGGGTTTTCATATTCCGAGCCTTGATAAGTTAAAATTCAAGTTATGGTATGTAAAAAAATCCCAAGATCACTCAAGAAATATGCTCATGAAAATAAATATGAAGTGCATGGATTAAAAAGACTCTTAGTAATGGGATATATGATTTTGGAAAATAAATAATGTCATGGATAATAATAAAAAATAAATTCAAGTGAATTTTAGAAATTAAAATCCTGAAAAATTTCAGGGAAGTTTCATTTACATTAATCAACCAGCTCCCCCAAATCATGATTCCTTATTTCAATATACATGATTCACTTTAATCAATTAATTATCTATTTTACTCATTTAATTTCAATAGAATTTAAATCTAAAACATGGAATCAAAACATTACTAAGAAACTCATGTCCCCTAGATAAGTCAAGTAATGAATAAATTTACGCACGGGCATGAAATTTCCATTTTAAATCTCAAATCATGTTGTTCAAAAAAAAAATCAAGGCGATTAAAAATAGTAGAAAAATAAATGAAATTATTGTCCTGTGAACCATAGTCATATTTTTTCCTTGACTGTTAGGTAGTGACCTTGTTCCATCATGAACCTATAAAATTAAAATACTCAATTAAGCCCAAGTATTTTGTCATTTAAGCTCAAAAATAAAAGAGGGAGTGGGGTTAATGATGGGATAATTCAAATGATGAAATTGAAATATAAATTTTTTGAATAAAATAAAGGGATAATTCTACATATAATCCCCTAAGTGGGTTTTGAATGTTTACTACTTCTAGCAGTATGTACTAGAGATTATCCAAATTTATATTGTGGGGTGGGGGTTATTCTAGGAATTGAACCACCACATTATGGTTTCCCAACTTTCACACCATATTTTTAGTGAGGAATTATCCATTGATATAGTATACCAAATCCATCCCCTTTAAAATTAAGTAAATATTACATAGCGAGGTTAGGGTGAAGTATAAGTCATCCTCCATCTTAAATGCTACTTTGGAAACATCCTATTTCTCTTCCAGTGCTAGAATAATCTAGGTTGTATGAACTATAATTCCAAAAGTAGGGTTAGAACATATATTTAATTTAATATAAATTAATCATGAATAATGTAAATCAGAATTATCCCTTCCTATGTGAAAAACCTCTATATTGATTTCCTCTAGCTCAGCTGCCTGGACTACTTCATGGGTTTCTTGAAATATATGTCCATCAAATCCATGGAGATCCATGTGTTCCTTAATAGGATCATGATATAGTTATTAATCTTCTTCTAAGGAATTTCACGAATTGAATAAATCTAAAAATTCAAAGTAGTAAGGAGTGATACTCAAATTATTTTGAATAATATCAAAAATAAAATAATTTAAATTAATATCATTTTTTATGTTCATTATGGTTCAATAACTTCCTCATTAGTGAGTGCCACTTGAAGTTGGATCTCAGTTGATAGAGGCAGGTAGTTAGACTCCTCCATCTTCTCTTCAAATTCCTCTACTTGGGTGGTGTCTTCCTTTAATTTTGTTATCACTTCTTCTTTGGGGATATCCTTTCATTCATCAAACTTGTTCCAAAATTCATCAATATCATATTGATATCACATACATATCTTAGGTTTGGGTTTCTTTATCAATGTACAAACATATTCAAATTTTCTCTCTATTTTTATTTCAAATTTTTATTTGTCTTTTCAAAGTTATTACACATAGTCTTTATCATAGATAGTCACTTCTTATTGTTTCTCCTGTACATATGAGTAATTTTTCCATACACAAAGATATGGTATGTTTTGATACATCATGGAAGAATTTAAAAATAAAATATGGTTTTTTTTAATAAAAACAAATAAAATATATCTTCAATGTGAAATTTGAAAAAGGAAATAGAAACCCGATTTTATCCTCAACAATGACAATAATTTTTAAGAAACCCTATCATATGGCATGGAAAAAAGAAAATTTATTTCCATAATGCAATATAGATGCTGACTCGAGTCATATCACTTGAGGATATTTCTTAGTTTTTCACGTACTATTTATAATTCAACTAAAATACTTATTTTTGGTTGATTTGATTAATTCTATGAAATTAATGATATTTAAATGAAATAAGTTATTACATAAATTAAACAAACAAGAAATGAAAAATGATGTAAAAAAATAACTTGTATTTTTTGTTTTGGATTATGGGTTCCAAAAATCTCCTTGTTGGTGACTAAATTTATTTTCATAGTTTAATCATTAATTCTTAATATTAAACTAAAATTATTTCATTTGGTGGTTTGAAATCATGAATTAATTTAGAAATATCAGTCTCACCTCCTCTTATAATCAAGGTTGGTGGCACACCTCAATCAAGAGTGTGACATCTTTCAAGATCGGACACCATCATATTGTTTTCATCTACTAAATAGCTCAACATCATTTCATGATGCTATCGTGTTTAGTAGAAGGAATAGAAAATATTTAATCAAATAATAGAAATGATTTTGAGTTCAATTTCATAGTGTACAATTACCACACTCATGAAAATCAATATTTATCACTATAAACATAAATAAAACACAATATTTTATGTTAAAATGAAATAAAAACACCACTTATCTCCCACAGGACAAGCCTTAGGTTATCCCCTCATTTTTTTAGGGTTATAGGTCATGCTGGAAAGATGAAAAAATAATAAAAATAGAAAATTAAATAAAAAGAATAAAAGAGGGGGAGAGAGAGCGAGGGAATAATAATAATAATAATAATAATATGGGCTCTCTAACCCAGGAATGTATATGTATTGTGTTAGGGGACACTTTGGGGCTCCATTATTTCAGACCACCATGATGATTGTACTGTAATGTCCCTCTCATTGAAATAAAAAAATAAAATTTAAGTTCAAATAACACATAAAATAACAGAATTAAAGCAAATAATGTGATAAAGGAAGAAATGGGATTAGAAGAATAATAATTTTAAAATAAAAAATATAAAAAATAAGTAAAATATATTGAATGATGAAATTTGAATAAGAAGAATAATAATTGTGGATGGCGGAAACTCATTCTTGAATGAAGATGAATGAATTATTTTTATAAAAACTAAATTAAAATTATAAGAAAATAAAACTAAAGAAAAAATAAAATAAAATAAAATAAAATAAAAATAAAAATAAAGTAAAATACCAACAGAACCATGGAGGCCTCCATCGAGATATTCTCCTTGTGGTCATGGGAAACCCATCTTTAAGAAGGGAGGCACTCTTTTATATACCAAGGAAGATCATATACCTCTTAATGGATCAGTAAGGATCCCCCTAAATATTCAAAATTGGATCCTTGGTTGAATATAGAATTCAAATATTTGAATTTTTTAAACACGGTATCTCTCAGTCTTTACTAATATATAGTGGAATACAGACTAACATAAAGTTCCATTCCTATACATGGTGTCCATGGGATGTGTAGGAAATGTGGAAGGGCCTTCATGCATGCGGAGGTCCAATATAACTATACAAGATAATGATGGTGGCTTGGTGGGGCTCTTCAAACCCTCCGTCCTTCAAAGTGTCCAAAGGGAGCTTGAATTTAGCTTCAAGGGATTCATCGAAGGTGTAGAAGGTGATATGAGTTGTAATGGGGATTTTATGTTGTATTTTTTCATGATCGTGTGCTTGGGGTGGTTGTTCATGGTGGTCCTAAGGTGAGTACAGGTGTCAGTGGTGAGTCTCAAAGATGAAATTGTGGCGGATAGTGATGGTGTTGGGTATCATAGGTAAGGCATGTGGGAGTATCCTAAGATGAAATCTTTTTTGGATTTAAAAAATCAACAATAATTATGGATCACTCCCCTTAATAGAAATGAATTCTAGGATGGGTGTTGATATAAAAATTATTTTGTGAGAGTATCTAAGCACAAACAAGTGGGACTGGAGTGAAGCAGCATCATTTTTTTAAGTAAACATTAACTCAAAAATATCATCCAACATCAAAAAGAGAGGTGGGAGGGGGAATATATATAATTAAAGATATGGGAGAACTATCCATATTTCTTACACTATGGTGGGATCCCAGAAAACACTTTCAGTCATGCATGCGGTCCACACCACACATAGCACATGCGAGCCTTGTCTTAAACTGTACTCCCCACAATATTGAGCTCACGCAGGCCACCTGTCCATTATTATAATTCCCCCATGCACCCATGTGTCTTACACTGGACCTCCCACTATGCCCCATGGTTGGATGACCCTGTAAAGGGATGGATATGTGAATTGATACCTTGGTTGGTTGATGGATAACTAGCTATCATTTATTTTATTAACCTAAAAATATTAAAACATTGAAAATTTCAATATAATAAATTCAAATAAATATAAAATTTCTAATAGTGAAAAAATTAAAAAAATTAAACCAATTTTATTCTATAATAATATTCTACCAAAATTTGATAGAACATTGGAATACATGACAAAGGTAATGTAAAAATAAAATTTATTTTCTTAACGCAACATAGAGGATGACCATGGTCGCCTCACTTGAAGAGTTTTTCCATTTATTCGCCTACTTATTCTAATTAACCTAAACTAATTATTTTTTTTGTTTTTATTATTTTATGAAATCAATGGAATTGAGAAGTAAAATTAAATGATAAAACTTATACTAATATTCCATAACATAATGTGACAAAAAAAGTAAGAACATGGCCATGTGGTTTAATTTATAGGTTTCATCATTCTCCTTATTGGTGTTTGAAATTAGCTTGATAGTTTAATCATGAAATGTCACTTTTAAACTACTATTATTTTATTTAGTTGTGTGAAATCTGGAATTCATTTTGCAATCTCAATTTCATCTCCTCATATAATCAAGGTTGATGGTACACCTCAATCGAGACTCTAACATCTCCTTAGGCATAACTCCATTGTATGACATTTCGTTCATTGAATGGATAAAATCCATTATATTAATATATTATACCCAATAGAATATCAAGAATAGATTTAATAAAATAATATATGTTAATTTTTGTTCATTTTCATGGTGTAAAATATCCACCCATGTTCACTTCACTCTTTCTCATCACAAACTTAATAAAACATAAGAATTTATGTACAAAATGAAATTTAAACACCACTTACCTACCTCGAGGCAAGCCTTAGGTTAGCCCAAATTTATTAGGGTAAGTGTTGAACATAGAAAAGAAAATAAAGAAGAGGAGAAATGAGAAAATAAATAAAATAAAGAGAGAGAGAGATAGATAATAAAAAAATAGTATAAAATATATAAAATAAATAAAATATTAAAATATTTAATAATGAAATTAAAATAAGAAGGAGAAGAAGAAAAGTGGGTGTGGTGACTCTTTGAATTAAATAAATTCTTGAATTATTACTAGAAAAGATATTAAAATTATTTTTAAAAATAAAAAAAATGTTGTAGCATCCTCATGCTTGGCATCATCGGGCTCTCCTCTCTCATGGGTGAAAATTTCTTAGTAGTATAGGTGCCACCACCTTTTATAATAGTAGGGAAGACATCCTTGGTCTCATCATATCCTTAAAATCTTTTATTAGATTATAATAATTTCATATCATTAAATTTGAACATTTAAAATAAATAATCCTACAGATTATGGGAGATATTCTTTGGTGTGCAAAAAATACACACGGGGAAACAATGTTGATCTTCTTTTGATGTTCATGAGATTAATGGATCCTTCCATGTGTGTAGGTAAGGAATTTTGGAGGATGTGTCACTTGACATGGAAATGGATAAGTGAACTGTAGTAATGGTGAAAACTATCTCCTCCTTCATTAAGATTTTAATGTGGCTAGATATAGCCAAGAATGGCTTCCGGGTGGTAAAAAAAGATCACAAAGAAGATATATGGTGGTGGAATGCACTGTCAGTGGGATGTGAGGTCGATCCCAAGCATTGGTGGTGAAGCAATAAAATATATCAACATCTTTCAATAGTTTCCATACAATTTCAGGTGTCAGATACGCAGAGTATCATGTTAGATGGGATTATTCGACAGTGGGTTAGTGGGATTGGAGTGAAGTGGTGTTGTTTTTATTATGAATTGAATAGTAACCAAAAAACAATTTCCCACATCGAATAGAGAAGCGATTTCATACTTGCATATAAGGTAATATGTGGGAGGACAAGCCAAATCGCATGCACTAGTGTGGGCTCCCAGAAAATGTCTTACACACAAGAATGCGGGACACACCACATGCAGCATGTGGGGTCCTTGGCCCGAACCATACTCCCCTTATAATTGATCCCCCATCGGACACTTTTTCATGGGTATTATTCCATTCTGCACCCTAATATCTTTCACTAAACCTCCCACTAGGTTCTATGCTTAATCTTTCCTATGAAGGGATATCTATGTGGTTTGGTACCTTGGAAGGTTGAGAGCTAGAAATCAATCAAATTTTTTAAATGAACTAAAATGATAAAAACTTCGAAAATTTCACAATAATACATTTTATTAAATCAAAAAAAATACTCAACAAATTATTTATTTTAAACCCCTTTAATTCCATAATCATACCTTCCCACAATTTGATAAAACATTGGAACACATGGGTATTTAGATGAAAAAATTCATTTTAAACCATTAAATTATGATTAAAAAGATGCATGGAATTTTTGCGTGTCAAATACCCTCACATATAAACTATTATTTTCATCAATCATAATATATCAACAAGAAAATATAAGGGATCCAATGTTACTAATATTCACACTATAAAACAATGAAATTAAATAATTATCATTGTTAAATCAAATTTTCAAAAACCCACATAAAATATCAATTTAATTTCTCAATTTATAAGGAAATAATCAACTTATGTATTTTACTTTTTAGCATTTGAAAATTATGGTACATCCCTTCTCATTTATTCAAGTTCCTAAATTCATTAATATTAAACATTCAAAATCATGATCAACCTCACCTTTTAATATTTTAAGTCATTACCCATGATAAAATTTAAATCATGTTATTCACATATCATGGGAATATTCGATATATCCATAGGATTGTAAAACAACTACTTTCTCCACATTATAAAGGAAAAGGTGCATAAAATCATTAGGACTTTCAAAAAAGGTCTAAACGACTATAAGGATTATGGTTGATCAGAATTGATGTTTTAAAAAATAAGGGTCAAAGAGGAGGTTTCTCTCTAAAAGTATAAATAATTATATTAGAAGTAAAAGTTTTAGGAAATTATCCCATTCAAAAAAACAACTCAATCTTTCCCAAAGGTAATGATCAAAATAATTCATAATGAATGATTTTTTCTCCTTATCGATTTTATTACCACTTTTATAGTTTTTTTCTTATTTAAAGAACATTTTATTTTTTTCATTTTTTTAATGTTATACTTTGAATAAACCTTATATCAACCACCATAACACATATAATAAAAAATCATCAGTTTATTGATGGTGAGTTTTCATTCCTCTAAGTCCCAACCCATTCAAATATTTTTCATTTTTTTAAATAAGGGAAAAAAGTGAAAGTATAATTAATGACTTGAATATACTTTCCAATTACGCAAATTATCACCCCAAACTTTTTCCATAAAATTAATTTCATCCCTTTCTTCATTAATACCTTAACCTAAACACTTAAACAGTAAAATATTGAGTAATTACTAAGAGTAGGATATGAATGGAAAAAATTGGGTTAAAATATGGATCATTCCTAGCAAGGTAATTCATGGTCTCCTTGGTTAGAAAAATATTTATGTAAAGGTGATATTTAATGATGAGGTCATTTTAAAATATACCTCAATCATTTTAAATAATTATTTTCCTAGACATATATTTGATAAGTTTCAGTGTAATTTTTGGTGGGTGGCATGTCCCAAGATCACTCAAGAAATATGCTCAAAAATAAATGGGAAGTACATTTTCTAGAAATCCTGTTAGGAATGGAACATATGATATTGGAAAAATAACTCACTAGAATGACCAATATTAACAAATCAATTTACATAAATTTTAGAAATTCATAGAATGAAAATGATTTGGAAATTTCATTTACATGAATAAACTAATTCCCTCAAGCCATGAGTCTTTATTTTAATATCCATGATTCACTTAAATCATCATATTAGTAATTTTATTTATTCAATATCATTAATTTTGAAATCTAATATATTGATTAATAGGATTCCTAAGAAGATCCTTTCTACTAGATTGGTCAAGTAAAGCATAATTCCATGTATGGGAATGAAATTTCTAGTTTAAAGCTCAGAATAGGGTTTTGGATAAAAAATATAGAGTTAAAAGATTAAAATTAAAAGTGAAATCCCTATACAATGAAGCATATTCCTTTTATTCCACTATTCGGGACCTTTCATATTCCATCACGAACCTATAAAAAGAATATTTCTCAATTAATAATAAGGATAATGTCATTTAAATCACAAAATGATAAGAAGGAGTGGATTTCATGATAAAATAATCCTAATAATGAATTTTAAATCCTAGAAAAAAAGTAGAAAGATAAATTTTGGTAAGATCATCCGTGTGGGCACTGAATTTTTACTACAAACAGAGGCCAGTACCAATAGTTATCCATAGTCTAATGGTGGATGGATCTTTTTTATCTTAACCACAACATGTACCTTTTCCCATCTTGTGCTTCTTTTTTAGGGGTGAGGAATGGCTCATGGATATAAAATACTATATCCTTTCCATTCAAAATTAGGTACATCATACATAGTTAGGGTAGGTTGAAGTGTGAATAATCCTCTTTGTTGGATGCTACTTGTGCAACCACCTCCCCATTTTCTAATGTTAGACAAATGTGGTCTTCATTAATTTTAATTTCGAAAATATTTTATTAATTTATTTTTAATTTGATATAATTTAAACATGAAGAATTTAAATCAAAATTATATGTCTCCGTCTGAGCAGCCTTTGTATTGATTTCATTAGGATCAACTACTAGGACTTCCACATGGGATTCCTTAAATTTATTTTCATTGAAATCAATGAGATCCAGGTGTTCCTTAAAAGGGTTCATGTGTTTCTTTATAATCTTCTTCTATGTTATAGAAATGATTGAAAAAATTAGAAAATTCAAAGTAGGCATGAGTAATACTCAAATTAGATTGAATAATATTAGAAAAGAAAATTTTCAATAAAGGATCATATCCCATAGTTTATTCAAGTTCAATCACTTCTTCAGTGATAAGTTCCACTTAAATTTGAGTATTAGTGGATGGAAGTAGGTATTCAGTGTAACACACCAACCCTAGTCACCCAGTGTCAATGCATTATTACATAACATTGTCATGATTCCAAGAGATCATGTCCTGAATGAATTATTAGTTTTGTAGGATTGGAAGTACTAGATACATAAATAAGCTTTACATTACATTATTAAATGAAAATAATAACATTATGTCTCCTTAGAACACACTCATATCCCTTGTACTATCCCTGTTGGTCAATCAT
This sequence comes from Viscum album, assembly GCA_963277665.1. Lineage (NCBI taxonomy): Eukaryota > Viridiplantae > Streptophyta > Magnoliopsida > Santalales > Viscaceae > Viscum > Viscum album. The sequence goes on from OY728127.1 coordinate 282,734,900, forward strand.
AATATAATTCTCTCCATCCTGGCATAAATAAAACACAAGAAAGGGATGATCTCAGATGCTCATTACAGATAAAAATATAGCGGAAACTATCATAAATAATCATAAACATTTAAGTCAACATATAAGACTAAAAAATCATTTTAAACTTAAACATTAGCATAATATGGAATAGATAAATCAAATAATTCCATTTAATTATTCACATGGATATTCTGCTAGTGGAATAATCACATTTAATATCAATAGCTAATCTAATCAGGATGGAATTCATAATGTCGAACATCATAACCACAAAATCATGGCATCATTCCATTACTACAAATAAAAAAATTTCAAAGCCTTGTGCCAAGACACTAGTTTGTCTCATGATACCTATCGATGCATCGAGGGACTATAGCAGGCCTCACCCATCACTTACAGCATCCAATTCATTCCTCATATGAAAAGGATGTAACATAACATAAACATTCGTATTAAAAATAGCATACAAAGTTTTAATAATTTATCCATAAACTGTGAATGGGTTAAAAATAGAACATCCACATTCAAACATATCACAAAACCTTCAATACAATATGGAATATTGTATCATAATAAATCAACATCAAACAAGAATAAAATCCAACAAATGATGTTGACATAGATGAAATCAATCCAAAAACTATCTGAGAGAAATTTCTCTTTCTACATTGAAATCATTTAAAAGTTTCAAAATTATAAAAGAAAAAATTTATTTTGAAAATATTATAATAAGTTTTTAAGGAAGGCTTCGAAAGTGTTATAACGACAGAAAATATCCACACCCACCGTATAAGTTAAAAAATATTCTTACCTTAATTTTTCGAAAAGGTCATAAAGTACCTTGTTTGGAAAATGACGAAAGGATTCCTTTAAAAACATTTTATAAAAAGTAAAACATGGGTATAAATGACTTTAAACCATAGTCTAAGAAGTAGTAAAACTATTTTGAAATACATTTTTATGAAACATGGATGTGGATGATAAATAAGTCCTAATATATACTTACGTCTAAACAACCTCAGATAATAATGAGATTGTAAAATTAACCCTTAACTTTTACTTCTACTTAGTTGAGGGTACGTTAACCTACTATATAATGGTTAAATAATTTTTATTAAATTATTCAAGAACCACATACATAAATATGATATCATATATGATCCTCTAATTTTGTTTTGTTAATCATATTTTAGTAGTATCATTGTTTCGATTGTTAACTGATTCCTTTTCCTTTATATGATTTGTTACGTATGTCATGTTTGTTATGGATAGGATGTATTTGATTAATATACATAATAATATTAATTTCTTAAACATTATTTTTTTAATCATAAAATAAGATTTATTCTTGTATGGTTATGATGGGGAATGAAATCTCTTCGCGTCATGGAGATAGTAAGTCGTACGTACGAATGAGCGAAAAAATCATTCTATTGATGGTGAAATTGTATATAATTGGATGGTATATTATATATAAATAATAACAAACATGTTATATTTATTATTTTGATCAATTATACTCATTATTATACCCATCCAAATAATGAAGTGTTGAATAAAAAACTACACCATGGTGTGGAGAAGTTAAGTCATACATACGCACGTATGGTGACTTTTTCATTCATTAGATGGGTAGAAAAATGAATATGGTTGTAAAATATTTATAATAACACCATAGTATATAGAAGGTACTATATTTATTATTTTTTTATTCAAACAACAATGAAAGAGGATGTGGAATAAGAAAAGAACATTGAAAGAGGTGATGAAATAATTTCCTCTTCTTCAGGTACTTTCTTTTGATTTGAAAATAACGGATCCTTAGGTTGGATATCTGATCAAATTATTTACTATATGATGAATTTAGGGTATTTGGGAGGATATTTTAGTATGGGTATTTCGATCCAAATGTCTTTGGAATGTGGATTTGAGAGAAGGGAAGTACCCTTTTATAAGAGAGGTGAGGGGCACTTTTAGACGAGATTGAAATATAAATGAAATAATTTTTAGTTTCTAACAGCTAAAAATGGATTTATTTCTAGGATAAGGTGATTATGGGTCGAAATAATATCTAAAAATAGGTTTTAGACAAGTTCTGGTCACCATATTAACCTTATCTTTTAGATTTACCTCTCAGTTAAATAGTTTAACATTTACCGTGCTTTCTTGTATTTTTATATTACATGGTTAATAAAATTACTATAAAATGCCAAGAAAACCTAAAGTGGTTAATTAATTAAATAAATAACCTATCCATGTCCTTTTTTGAATATTAGATATTTTTAGGATTAAGATATCATTTAATAAAATAGTATTTGTTTAAAAACTCATTTATGTCAATTTGGACTCAATTTAGTATTTTGTTTTTTTTTAAAGTCATAACAACCTTATTACATAGAAAAAATACATTTAATCAACCCAAACATGTCATATTACACTAAAAAAGTTGTGTATGGCATAAAAATTTTAAATTTACATTTATTTTTATATTTATATCATCAATTATTTTAATCTTTCATTAATAAGGTAATTACTGGATCATCACTATGTCATAAATAAATTTAATTATTTAATGTCTAAAAATTATAAATAAAATAACATGATATAGGAAATATTTTTAATTTTCTAATGAATTTTTATAGTTGAATTTATCTTCAGTATAACTGTATATTAAAAAAAATTAGTTATTAAAATTTGAATTTAACACTTTTAAATCTGCTTTAAATAAAATATAATAAATGTCCATATCTAACCCAAATGGATCAAAAAGGATATTAATTTAGTCATAAGGTTGATTTTGGTCGAAAAATAGTTATCCAATATAATTAGGACATGTTTTGTTGGTAATTATATCATTAATTTTACTTTTAATTACCCCATTTACTTTTAACTGTGGTAAATATAATTCAAAAGTTACTATTCACAAAAAATTATTTTAATCATATTGAACAACATTTTACGTACTGATATAAACTGTGTATCTCAGAGTTTTTAAATTCAATTCAAAGACGTGGTAAAGTTACATTTTTTGTATATTTGCAAATGTGCCTAGAAGTTGGGTAAAAGATGTTAAAAAGTTCAATAAAATTTTATATATCTAATCATATTATAAAAGGAGTCCAATGAATTAAATTGGACTAATATTGGTATTATGTTTCTATTTTGACCTTAAAATAAATTTTAAAAAATAATTATTTAAATAAAAAGTCTGTTTTAAACAATAACGTAGAGTTTTTCACTATTCATCGAAAATTGACTGTTTTCAGAAAAATACCAAAAATTCACCATAAGTTAATTTGGATATTACGAATCCAAAAATGAATACCATTTTAAAAAATACAATTTATTAAATTTCAAAAAGTGGGTTTTACTATTCATAATTTCTTTTTTAAACTGCTAGTTTGATGAGTCGTCGTGTGCTAGAACTCGAAGTTGTGTATAATGAAAGCTATTGTTTTATTCAAAGAGAAGCATATTGTGGATGATTGGGATGTTACATTCTGCACTCCTTGAAATAATATCATCCTAAAAATTTATTATATTTCTACATAAAAATATTTGGATGGTTCTTCATCATAAGTTCCTCAGGTTCCCAGGTTGCCTCTTCTATTTTACAGTTTCTCCAAATAACATTTACTAGATGTGTCATCGGATTTATCAACACTTGTTCTCTGGTATCAAAATTATTAATAGGATGTTCACAATAAGACAGATCTAGTTCCAGTTCTATTTCTTTAGAGGTGAGTACATGCTTTGGGTTAGACATGTATTTCCTCATAGTGATACGTGGAACACATCATGAACTTTGGAGAGACTTGGAGGTATTTCCAAATGGTAAGCTACCACTCCAATTTGTTCTATAATTTCAAAAGGATTGATGTACCTGTGACTTAATTTACCCTTTTTACCGAATCCTATAACACCCTTCCATGTAGATACCTTCATGAAAACATGATCACCTACTTGAAATTCCAAATCCTTCCTTCGGTTATTGACATAGCTCTTTTGCCTACTTGGAGGAGCTTTGATGTGGGTTTGGATAATCTTCTCATTTTCTATTATTTCATCAACATGTTATGGGCCAATGATTTTTCGTTCACCAACATCATCCCAAGAAGTTGATTTGTGACATCTCTTTCCATATAACGCTTCATATGGTTGCATATATATACTTGAATGGATCCTATAGTTTTAGGATACTTCTAATAGAGGTAAATATTGATCCCACATACCTTGAAAGTAAACTCTGAAAGATCAAAAAATGTCTTATAAGGTTTGAATAGTCTATTCTGATTGTCCATCAGTATAAGGGAGGTAGGCAGTGCTCAAACAAAGTTTAGTATCTTGGTCTGTCTGAAGAAATTTCTAGAATCTTGATGTAAAACAGGGATAACGATCAGAAACAATCAATAGGGGTACTCCATGAAGTCATACAAATTCATTAATATATATTATTTCTAAATGTTCAAGTGGTAAATCTTATCTTATAGAAGGAAAATGTGCTGACTTGGTAAGATGATTAACAATGATCCATATTTCATCATTCCTTCTAGGAGTCTTTGGTAGCCCCTTGATAAAGTCCATTTTAATATCATCCCATTTCCACTTAGGTTTGGGAAGAGGATACATTAATCCTCTAAGATGTTTTCTTATAGCCTTCACCTATTGAGAAACCATACATCTTGTCACAAAATTAGTAACCTCTCTCTTCATGTTGTCCCACCAAAAATGTTCATTCATGTCTCTATACATCTTAGTGCTACCAGGGTGTATAGATAAATTTGAGCAATAAGAATCATCCAATAATTCCCTTTTTAGATTAGTTATATCAGGAACACCAAGCCTCTTCCGAAATTTCAAAATTCCATCTTTATATATGACGTCAATCAATCACCCATCATTCAGAGCATTAAGTTTTTTTGAAACTCATCATCATAAATATTAGAACTTTTTATCCATTCTATTAAATATTGTTTACCAACCATTTGAAATAGTATCGATGTTTTACCTTCCATAATTATTCCCATATCAATCATTACTAGATCCACGAACATAGGATCTCTTTTAACTATCACCTTGTTTAGAAATCCATTACCCTTTCGGTTCAAAGCATCTGAAACCTTATTTTCCCTCACCGGATGGTAGTGTATTGTGAAATCATAATCCTTGAGTTTTTTGATTCATCGAATTTGCCTCATGTTTAGTTATTTCATTGTGAAAATATAATTCAAATACTTGTAATCAGTATATATCTCACATTTTTTCACCATAGATATAGTGTTTCCATATCTTTGGAGCAAAGATTATAGCTGGTAACTCAAGATCATGAGTAGGACAATTTTGTCCATGAAATTTTTTTTCTATGATGCATAGTCAATAACTATATCATTTTTCATAAGGACATAACCAAGTCCTTTCATTGATGCATCACTATAAATAAAACTCCCATAATTCCTGGATGGTAGAGTCAATATAAGAGAATTTACTAATCTTATATTCAATTCTTCAAAACATTCTTCACACTCTTTTTTCCAAACATGTTTAACCCCTTTACATGTGATCTTGGTTGATGGGTTATCCAATCAGGAAACATTCTGGACGAAATGTCGACAATAACGTGTTAAGAAAATAAAACGGTGTACCTCAGTTATAATCGTTGGTGCTGATCATTCTTGGATTTCCCTTGTATTTGGAGAATCAATAGAGATTCCATCCCTAAAGACAATATATCCAATAAAAGAAATATTTCGAAGCCAAAATTCACACTTTCTGAACTTCCCATATAAATCATTTCTTCTAAAAGCCTTCAGAATAATGCGTAAGTGATTTTTATGATATTCATAGATTTTGGAGTATACCATGATATAGTCAATAAATACCACCACAAAGTCATCAATATATACCTTGAAAACTCTATTAATTAAATCCATGAAAATAGATGGTGAATTAGTTAGTTCAAAACACATTACTGTAAAATTGTAATTCTCATACTTGGTTCAAAATGATGTCTTTTGAATGTCTTCATTTTTTCACGCACAACTAATGATATCCTGATCGAAGGACAATCTTTGAAAAATATTGATCTCCGTAAAGTTGATAAAATAAATCATCAATGTGAGGTAGGGGAAACTTTTTCATTATTTTTATAGCATTGATCCCTCTATAGTGAATGCACAACCTCATAAGTCCATCTTTCTTCTTAAAAAAGAACACGGGATCTCCCTAGAGAAACACTAGTGCCAATAAATACATTATTACTTAATTCCTCTAGTTGTTTATTTTATTCCACTACTTCCACAGTGGCCATTTTATGAAGGTCTTCTATATATACCTTGAACTAGAAATTAAGTCAATAGAAATTTTAATTTCTCATTCTAGAGGATGTCTAGGTTAATCCTCTGGAAACACATCAATATATTACTACAAAATAGGAACATCCTCTATTTGAACATTCCTTTCCTCACCCACTATTATTTCACTCCCTTACTCCAAAACAACTGAATTTTGTAGAGCTACTGGGGGTGGATCTAGATGAGAATTAGATCATGATGTTTCTGCTCTAAAGATAAGGTATTCCATACCATCATCCAAAATTGTAATCTCATTATTCATACAATAAATTTTCTCATCATGGTATTAAATCCAATCCATATCGAGGATTATATCAAATTAAATAATTGGTATGAAAATAAGGTCAGCAAATAAAGCACATTTACATGCCATAATTGTAACTGATTGAAAAAACATTATCGCCTTGATACTTCCCTTGTGAGTTTTGACTGAAAACTCCCTTAATAAGTCAAATTGAAATTATCTAATTTTCTTAGTAAACTAAAAAGATATAAAAGAATTAGATAATCCAGAATCAAATAAATAATTGGTTAATTTTGATGAAACGATTCAAATACCTGCCACCATGTCATTCGGAACATTAACCTTTGCAGTTGTGATAGCATAAGCTTGGTCTTTCTCCCTTGGCCTTTTTGGAGGTATGTTTCCTTGACACATTGGACATTTATTTTCAAAATTACCCATCTATTTACAACTGTAGAATTGATCATTGACAACCACTTTCTTACCCTTACAATCATGAGCTTGGTGGCCTTTTTCTCCACAGTTGTAACAAACCCCATCCCCTTTAGGTAAGTACCATGGTGTTTCTTCCTAAAATTACTACATGATGGAAAGTCGTATTTTCCCTTCTTCTCCTAGTTTCCTTTTTCAGAGTGTTCAGGAGATCTCTTATTATCTTGCTTCACAATAAAGTCATAAGACATAGAGAATTACTTTTCTATCTTGGTTGCACATTAGACTATATCTTCGTACAATGAGAAGGATTATAAGACTAATGATTGACGGAGAAATGGATTCAACCCATAAATGAAACAATCAATCATACTTCATGGGTTATGTATATAATCTGAATCAGGCCTTTCTAACCATGTAATGTTAGCCTCATACTTTACGACATTCTCATCCTGATTTTTCCTCAAACTCAAAACTTGTCTTTCCATATCTGCTCAATGTTCACGAAGAAAGTATTTTTCTAGAAAAATCTATTTAAACTCCCTATATTCCATATTTGATACTTCTTCATCCTCCTTTGTGTTATGAATTAATGAAAACCATAGATCTGCATCTCTTGTGAGGAGATAAACTTCCATAACAACTTTTTCCCTTTTTCTAATCCCCAAAGCATGAAATATTTTATCTAAGAACTTTTCCATTTCTCAGCTACAAATGGATTTTTTAGTCCCAATTAATGTTGGTGGTTGTTTCCTAATGGAGAGGTCTAACATTGATCCTCCATGTTGTGGATCAGGGTTCTCCATACAGATAACCCTATTATTCATAACCTGAGTGAGTTGTCTATAGTTATAAGTTGTTCAGCACTAGTTTCATCACTAGCTCCACTATAGTTATCTTTAGTAGGAGGGAAATGCATACATGGATTATGTGTGTTGATATGGTTTCCATTCCTTCCACTAGGAACTATTTCTAAACAATGGAATACACTAGATTAATTTATGAATCGTAATGCATAATTTCAAACTTGTAAAATACTTAACATAAATTGATCAAACTACGCATATAATCCATAATTATAAAAATGTTTTTAGTGATGTATTTACTCATAAATCCTTCATAATGGGTTTTAAATTAAATGATAATTATCCCAAGCATATCCACCAGGTGTGTCAATGTAGGTGTGTAGTAAGGCCCATTATCATGTACCAGGATACCCCGAGTAAAGCCCGAAACTCCTTGTTGGAGTTTTCACTCATTGATACATCTATTAGAAAACCACTTCCACTTGCAGTATACATAAAGGTATGTATTTCTTGGAAAACACACATAATATCTACATTACCAAAAAAATTGGATGTTCTTATGTACTAATCCTCAAAGTCTATCTTAGGGTAATGTTCTCTAATCAGAGTTTTTCTAAATCTAGTTTCCTTGGTTTGTACTAAACTTCCTCTGATACAAACTTTAATGCCCCAACCCCAGTTTCCTAGAGTCGGTTCATTATTACATAACATTGGACTAATCACAATAGATCAATCCCAAAAAGGCTGATCAGTTTAGTAGCCTTGAAAGTACTAGATACATAAATAAGTTTTACATTACATTATTAAATGAAATGAAAAACATTGTGTCTCCTTTTAATACACTCATATCCATTATACTATCCCTACAGGTCAATAATAATATACTTCTTCAGATCCTAGTAAAAATAAAACTTAATAAAGGGGTGATCTCAGATGCTCATTAAGGATAACAATATAGTAGAAACTATCATAAATAAGCATAAACATTTAAGCCAATGTATAAGAATAAAACACAAGACTTTTAAAAATAAAATTCAGCATAATATGAAAAAGATAAATCAAATAATTTCATTTACATATTCACATGGATATTATAGTAGTCAAATAATCACATGTAATATCAATATCTAATCTCATCATGATGGAATTCATAATGTCAGACATCATAACCACAAAGTCAAGGCCTCGTTCCAAGACTAAAAATACATTTTTTTCAAGGACTTTTTCCAAGACAATTGTTTGTCTCATGAGACCAACTGATGCATCGAGGGGAAATAGTGGGCCCTGCCCATCACTTTCTATGTCCAATTCATTCCTTATATGAATAGGTTGAAACATAACATAAATAATCATATTAAAACTAGTATAAAAATGTTTATAATTCATCTATAAATTGTGAATGGAAAAAATAACACATCCAAAGTCAAACATATCCCAAAACCTTCAACAAAATATGGAAGATTGCATTATAATAAATCAACTTCAAAAAAGTGTACAATTAATCAAAGCATGTTGACATAGATGAAATCAATCAAAAAACTAATTGAGAAAAACATATATTTCTACATTAAAATAATTTAAAAGTTTTATAATTATAAAATAATACACTTTCTTTGAAAATATTCTTATAATCTAGTAATGGATGCTTTGAAAGTGTTATAATGGTGGAAAATAAATGCACCCATCATATATGTTAAAAAAATTCTTAACTTAATTTGTCGAAAAGGTCATAAAGTACCTTGTTTGGAGAACGATGGAAAGATTACTTTCAAAACACTTTTTAAAGAGTCAAACAATGGTATAAATGACTTTAACCCATATTCTAGTAAATAGTAAACATGTTTAGAAATATATTTTTATGAAACATGGATGTGGATGATAAAGAAGTCCTAGTAGATACTTACATATAAACAACCTTAGATAATAAAGAGATTATAAAATTAACCCTTACCCTGTAATTTTCCTTAGAAGATGGTCAGTTAACATCATTTATAGTGGTTAAATAATTTTTATTAAATTATACAAGAACCACATACATAAATATGATATCATATATGATCCTCTAATATTTCTTTGTTAATATTATTTCAGTAGTATCATTGTTTCGAATGTTAACTGATTCATTTTCATTTATATGTTTTTTTACTTAAGTCATGTTTGTTATAGATAGGATGTATTTGATTCATATTTTGAATGATATTATGTTCATAAACACTATATTTTAAATCATCAAATGAGCATTATTCCTGAATGGTTATGATGGGGAATGAAATCTCATCGTGTCGTGGAGACGGTAAGTTGTACATACGCACGTGTGAAAATAACATTCAATTTATTGTAAAAATATTTTTAATTGGATGGTATCTTATATATAAAGAATAATTAACATGTTTTATTTATTATTTACATCAATTATACTCATTATTATACCCTTCCGTATAATGAAGTGTTGAATAACAAACTATACCATGAAATGGATATGGTAAGTCGTACGGACGCACGTATGGTGAATCTATCATTAATAGGATGGATAGAATAATGAATATGGTTGTACCATATTTATAATAACATCATATTATGTATAAGGTACTGGATTTATTATTTTGGTATGGAAAAAACAGAGAAAGAGGAAGTGGAGGAAGAAAAGAACTTTGAAAGAGGTGATGGAATAATTACCTCTACTTATGTTTCTTCCTTTTGATTTGAACTAAATGGATAGTTAGGTTATCTTTCTGATCAAAGTAAGGCCTCTAGGTTAAAGTGAGGGTAGTTTGGAGGAGATTTTAGTAGGGTTTAGCTGAGAAAAACGTCTTTGTAGGTGTGAATTTGAGATAAGGTAGGTCCACTTTTATAAGAGAGGTGAGGGGCACTTTAGGAAGAGCTTGAAATATTAACAAAATCAGTTCAGTTTCTAATAGCTCCAAATTGATTTATTTAAAGGATAAGGTATGGATGGGTTGAAATAATATCAACCAATAGGTTTTAGAAATTTTTAGGTTACCATATTAATCTTATATTTTAGATTTAACTCTTGGTTAAATAGTTTTACATTTACCATGTCTTCTTGTATTTTTATATTCTATGGTAGATAAACGTACTATAAAATGAAAATAGAACATCAATTAGTTTATTAATGACATATCTAACCTTATTTAAGTTATTTGGACGAATCGTATAATATTTTATGAGTATTACATCATTTAATAAAACAGTATTTGTTTTAAAAACTAATATATGTCAATTTTGACAGTATTTAGTATTTTGTTTTTGTGAAAGTCCTAAAAACATTATTCCTTCATAAAATAATAATTAATCAACCCTAAAATAACATTTTGAACTAAAAAAATACTTTTATGACATCAAATGTTTCAATTTATATTTTTATTAATATTTATAACATCAATTATTTCAATCATTAATTAATAAGGTAATAACTTCATCATCATTTTGTCATAAATAAATTTAATTATTTAATGTCATAAAATTATAAATAAAATAAAAAGATATAGGAAATATTTTTCGATTTATAATGAATATATATAGTCGAAATTACCTTATGTATAACCCTATATTAAAAATGGTTTAGTTATTACGATTTGAATTTAACACTTTTAAGTCTTCTTTTAATAAAATATAATAAATTCCCTAATCTAACGCAAATGGATTAAAAAGGATCTTAGTTTTTCAAAAAGATTATTTTGGAAGAAACACACTTATACAATAGAATTAGGACATTTTTTTGGGGTAATTATAACATTAATTTTACCTTTAATTACCCTATTTAGTTTAACCATGGTAAATAAAATTCACAAGTTACTATTCACCAAAAATTATTTTCATCCTATTCAACCACATTTTACTTATTTATTTCAACCATGTCTCTTGGATTTTTGACATTATAATCATAGAAGTAGTAAAATTATGTTTAATGTATATTTGATAATGTGCCCAGAAGGTGGGTAAAAAATGTTAAAAAGTTCAATAAAATTTTACATATCTAGTATTATAATAAAATGACTATAATGCATTACATTATACTAATATAGATATTATGTATCAATTTTGACTTTCAAATAAATTGAAAAAAATAATTATTTAAATAAAAATTCGCTTTTAAACAATAATGCATCATTTTTCACTATTGATCAAAAATCGAATGTCTTTAGAAAAATACCAAAAATTCACTGTAGGATAATTTTGATATTCTGATTCCAAAAAGGAAGTCCATTTGTAAAATAAAATTTATAAAATTTAAAAAATTGGGTATTACTATTCATAACTGCTTTATAAACGGTTAGTTTTATTAGTCGTGGTGTGCTAGAACTCGATGTTGCGTACCACAAAAACTATTGTTTTATCAAAGTGAAGCGTACTGTGGAATCTTAGGGTGTTACGTTCGGGATCCTCTATTATTTATTCAAATTACACCACTTCTGTGGCTTCCTCCTCTTCCACGGATAGCAATAGGTAGTTAGGTACTGATTCATCAATCCTGTAGATGGGAACATCTCATTGAATTTCATATTATGCCCAGTTATTAAAAAACTGAACTAAATATATTCCCATATTTCGATCATCATGTGACTCTTTGTCTTAAATCTCTATCTCTTTAAGGTACTGCTTATTTGATATTTGATATGGTTGGGTAGTTGGTGTTCTTTATGTGTTTTTTCAACCACATTAATTTCTTTAGTAAAATTTGGAAGCTTTAGTGGTTCTTCTTCCTTGGCCTCCTAATGTTCATGTCCATGTTTTGGCTTCTACATCAATGCATGAACATATTCAAATTCTCTTTCAAATTATCTTGTCCTTTGTTCTATACTTTCTCTATGTTCATGCACCAGGGGTTTATTAAAACTTTCTTTGTCTGTTTCATCTGGAATTTTTTTCTACACCAGTGAGTAATCAAACCATGCATAATAATCTAAATTTGAATACATAATGGAAACAATTAGGTTTTTTTAGAATGGAAACTATCTATTGTGTTAAAATATAAAAATATAAGAAAACAATGATTGGATCCCAGAAAACAACATCGTTTTTTATGTATGGATGTCGTATAGTGCAAAAAAAAGAAAATTTATTTTCCTAATGAAACATAGAGGCTGTCCAAGGTCGTCTCACTTTAGGGTCATTCTTAGTTGTTCACCTGCTTCATTTGAATCACATAAAATACATCTTTTTGGATTTTTTATTATATCTAGGAAAGAAATGGAATTTAACAAGATAAATGATGATTAAAAATTTATACTAACACGTAGTGAAAGAATGTAGTTAGAAAATAAATAACATAGCCTTTGTGGTTGTGTTTTATGGGTTTGTTCATTCTCCCTATTAGTGTTTAAATTTATTTTCATAATTCAATTATGAAATATCATGCATGAATTACTATTCGTTTATATAGGGGTGTTAAATATCGAATACATTTAGAAATCTTAATATCACCTCATCCTATAATCAAGGATGATGGAACACCTCAATCAAGAGTGTGACATCTCCTATGACATGGCTCAACCCCATTGTATGAAGATATTTTATCAAGTATAATGGATTAAAAATATTTAATAAAATAATAGAGATGAGTTTTAGTTCACTTTCATGGTGTAAAATATCCACACCCATGCACTTCACACATTCTCAACACAAACATAACAAAAACAATATAATTTAAGTGGATAATAGAATGGAAACACCACTTATCTCCCTCATTCCAACCCTTAGGTTGGCTAATAATTTTTTTCGATAAGAGTTTGCTTTGTAAAATAAAATAAAGATAAGAAGGAGATAAAATAATGAATATAGAGAGAGAGAATAAAATAAAATAATAGAAAATAAATAAAATAAATCAAAATAATAAAACAGTTAATAATAAAATTAAAATAAGTTGATGATGATGATGATTGAGAAGAGTGGATTTGATGAGAATTTTAATTAAATAAATTAAGGAATTATTTTTAGAAAATAAACTAAAATTACATTTAAAATTAAACTAAATTAAAAATGAAGTAAATAAAAAAAAGAAAAAAATTATCTCTCATCCCTAGGATTAACCTCATCGGGCTCTCCTCCAGCATGGGTGTGAACTTCCTTGGAAGCATGGGTGTCGCCTACATTTATAGAGGAAGGCACGAAATCCTTGTCCCCATCATATCTTCAAAATATTTTAGTCAAGGTGAATCATTTCATATCATTATATTTGATCATTTCCAAAAAAAATACTATTATAGATCGAGGTAAATCTTCTTTGGCATGGAATAAATCCATGCAGGGTAGTGGTGTTGATATCTATTAGATGTTCATGGGATATGGGGATTTTTCCATGAAAGGAGGTAGGGTAATTTAGTGGATATATGACATGAAATGATATTGTATATGTGAAGTGAAAAAATGGTGGAAGCAAGATCCTCCTTCATTCTACCTTTATGTGGTCAGATAAAGCCTTGAATGGATTCAGGGTGGTGGAAGAAGATCTTATAGAAGATCAAAGGTAGTGGAACGAATTGTAATTGAGAATTGAAATCGAGCCAATGCTTTGGTATAACGATAATGGAATATATAAACATATTACAGTGGTGGTCGGGTGATGTCAGGTGGTGGATCTGTAGTGGAGCATGGAATATAAGAGTATTAGAGCATCGGTGAGCAGTAACTAAGTAAAGAAGTGTCGGTTTTTTATAAAGTGAATAGTAATCACAAAATTCCATCCCACATAAAAAATATAAGTGGGGGAATATATATATAATATATCATGTGGGATCACTATCCAGATCACTAGTGTTTGGGTGGGATCCTAGAAAACACTTTCATACATGAATGCACTCCATACCACACACTACACATGTGGGAATTGTCATAAATTGTACTTTCTATGGTATTCATCCCCCATGAGCCACTATTGCATCGGGCTAATTCCCCATACATCATTTCATCTTGTGATTGTCCTCTAACTAGGCACCATGGTCGGTCAGCCCTATGAAGGACTGGCTATGTGACTTGGTACCTTGGTTGGTTAATGGCTAGCTAGACTGTATATTATTTTCCTAAACTAAAATGATAATTCTTTTAAAATTTCACAACAATAAGTTCACATAAATTTAAAACTTATAATATATAACAAATTATTCATTTTAAACCACCTTAATAACATAATCTTATTTTCCTAGAATTTGATAAATCATTATAATATGTGGGTATTTAGATTAAAAATCCCTTTAAAACCCTTGAAATATTTTTAAAAAATTTTATGTTTTTTTTGCTTTTCATTATAAATTTGAGATAGTCTATACTCCTAGTAAGGGAAACATGGTGGAATATTCCTATAGAAGTTAATATCTTTCCCTCTTAGTAGAGGATGCATCTGAGTAGTTGGATTCCTTGAAGTTATACTTGGATGAGGAGGAGGATTCATATTTTCTTCAATCAATGGTGTTGACTCCCCTGCTTTTCTAGCATGTGAGGGAGGCCCAATTAGGATACATTGTCTATGAGGTCATATATTAAAAGATATACTTATGAGACTCTCATGATAGATTTTTTGAAGGATGTAATAACATCATCTTTTTCTAAGGATCGATGGTGGTCCTAGTCACGATGGGAGAGGATATGATGAGGGAGTTTCACGCTTTTCCTTTTAATTTACATCCCAATGTCATAAGTATGTACAAATACCATAATTAGTTGTTTGGTATGCTAGAATGAGGTAGAGCATTGCTGATTTTACCTCGGGTGCCTCACATGTCAGTAGGTGAAGGTTGTTCTCTATGTTTTAGAAGGTTTTTTGGATCCTCTTGAGATATCAGTGTGCAAATGGGATGAAATATTCGTGAACATTGAGATAGGTCTTCCATAGAAATTGGGAGTCGATGATTCCATTTGGGTGATATATGAGTGACTTAATAAGTTTTTACAGTTACATACTATCAAGGAGAATATTTTTTTGGATATTTTGGGGAAGTTCTATATGTAAGAGATCATAATCATACATGGGGTTCCCCCATTGATTTTCTCTGACCATGATTCATAGTTCACATCACGTTTGTGGAGAGGCATGCAAGATGATTACAGGACATAAATTAGGTTGATTACAATATTTCAATCGCAAAAATATGGGATTAATGAGTGAACTATATAGGTGTTTTAGGATATATATAAGGGATTACGTGTTCAAATTTGTCCAGATCTAGGAGGATCAATTACCCTTGGTGGAGTTTTCTCATAATAATATATATCACTCTACTATCGACAAGACACATTTTGTGGCCATGTATGGTATGACTTGAATGTCACCCTTATGCTTGACTGAGGTCGATGAGGGATCTCTTATTGGGCTATGGATGGTGCCTATGATGACGGAGAAGGTCCATGTGATCCATGAGTGAATGAGGATATCTCATAGAAAGACAAAATCCTATAAATATTGACATCGTATGCCCTTGGAGTTTGAGTAGGGAGACCTTGTTTTTTAAGTGTCTCCTAATGAAGAGTATTTCGATGATTCAGATGGGGAGGAATGATATCACCAAATTTTATTGGTCCATTCAAGATCTCGTAAAGGGCTAGCAAGGTTTCCTACCACATTTCCTTACCCCCGTAGTGGGTGTAATAGAGTCATATTCATCCTCAGTATCCCCATATTTTTATTAGTTATTACTTTTTGAAGAAAAAAATAGTAAATAGGGAATAGTGTAGAGTCCCTTTTTTCCTTTTATGATATTAAAATATATCAAGAAATATTTTTGGAGATAGGCACTAAGACGACATTTGATTCTGAAGTCCGATGAGCCTGAAATTAAGTCTATAATAATAATAAATATATTTTATATCATGTACCCATATTTTTTCATAAATAATGATACATATACTAAAAGGATTCATAGATCATAAATATGATATAATAGTTGAATCTGGAGAATAGGTTTTTCCGAAGGCACGACCTGATGTTCGTTGGTGTGGGACATTTATATAGTGTGGTCAAGAGCAGATACGTTCAGTGAATTTATAAATTTATTTATTTACTTAATACATTAAATGAACTAAATTGGTTTCCTATATAAATATGTTGTTATATAGAATCTCCAAGGTCAGCCACATAACCGTGGGACCATTAGGAGAATTATTTTATCATTATTTATTGGTGGCTTGAGATTGGATGACGATCTACTTCCGGATCAAGGTGAATCAAAGATAAATGAACATAGTGTGTCTCCCCCATTATTGGTAGCTACATTATTCACCAATGATCAATCTGAATCTTGGTAGGACTCTTAATTTCATTTGACACCTTACATTAAATTATTCAATCATTTTTTGTTCTTCTTTATTTGATCTTTGAATAATTAGACCTTCATTTGATCCCATTTGATTGAGAAAAATTGTTTATAAAATTTGTTCTATTTATTCCATTTTTCAAATTCTAGTTATCCCCATTCTATATTTTTGGCCCATAATTATTTCCCAATGATTTTTGTGCCTTTTTTTCTTTTCTCTCACATTGTTCTTTTCATTCTTTTCTGTTAGACCACGGGGCCACAGTTTTACTTTTTCAGGCATGTTTGAGTGTAATTGAACCCCCCCGATTCATGGACTATTTTGTGTGAAATGAATGGATTAACGATGTAAGGAGGGATAATAATGTTTTTTGGGATATGATTGATGATTCCCATGTATCCAAGATCTTAGAACATTTTGGATATGATGGAATCACATGACGCACATTTGGGATTTGAGAAATGGATCAAAACCATAGTTTCTATACACCAAAGATAAGGGAATCAATGGTCAGTATCATAATCCTTGGATTTATTGACATTCAAAGATGAATAGATTGGTTCTGGTGATGGGACAAGGGGAAAAGGATTTCGAAGCCATGTATTAGATCTGGAATTCTAGGATAACCAGACTACATGCCGTGTAGTTCAAATAATGCATGCCATGTAATTAATTTTCTTTGGAGGCTAGGGTTTATGGTAAATTTAAATATCACACACCGTATAGAGGGGCCATACGATGTGTGACCCCTATTTGAGGGACTCTACATGTATAGAAATTAAAATCCCAGGAACCCATATATCCCAACATAACATGTAGTTTGGAGAACAAGTCTTATATTGGCACATTTCCAGTGTCCACGGACATGGCACGAAGGATACCGAAATGACTAGAAGAACACATCTCAACCCCAAGTTGTCGGTACAAGATGTTTAGTGCTCTCAAAATCCATGTAGTACATCTTGGCTAGTGAGTTATGTGCTGTAGAGGAAACATCCATGCAATAGAGCGGGACCACACACTGTGTGGGTCCCATACACTCTTTGTACTCCCTTAATAATCTTCTTCCTCTCATATAGCCTTCATTTTAACTCTAATTTTTTCCCATGAGTATCCTATCATAAGAAATTCTCCACCTAGAACGTGATGGAAGTATTCGTACTGTTTTTTTTTTCTGAAATGATTTTGGGTTTTATATGTTTGATTATTTCTTAGGTGGCGCTAGACAAAGACAGTGATCAGATAGGATTGTCATTGAGTGGAACCCTACTATTTTGTCGGGGCATGGTTTCTCTATCCACTGAATGGAACCCTCTTATTGGGACAGGGCATGGGTCCTCTATATACAGAGTGTAACTCTCTTGTTATGTCAGGCGATGGTTCCACTATCCACTAGGTGGAACCCTCCTTTTATGTCAGGACATGTACCCACTATACATAGATTAGAACCCTATTATTGTGTCAATTCATGATTCCACTCTCCATAGAGTGGAACCCTCTTTCTATATTAGGGTATGGGTATTTTATCCGTAGAGTGGAAACCTTCTACTATATAAAGGTATGGGTTATATACCTACATAGTGGAACCCTCCTCCTATGTCAGGTAATGGGTTCTTTATCCATGTAGTGGATCCCTCCTTCTGGGATAGGGCATGGTTCCTCTATCCACTGAGTGTATCCCACCTATTTTATCGTGGAATGGGTCATCCATCCACCATGTGTGGCCCTACTATTTTATTGGGGAATGGGTCCTCCATCCATTGAGTGGAACCATCCTATCATAGAACATAATTGGTACTATATCTATTGATTACACTACCTCAACTATGTGATATAGTGATGAGGTGTGGCTCCACATGTTTACGTATTCAGAAAGACACACAAGATCCTAGGCATCATTTATGGATCATTAGAACTATTGACATACTCTTTTCCTGGGTTGGTTTTTGAGATTGTGATTCCATTTCTATCTCAATTGGGTATCATTTATGAGAATATATATATACCTATTTTGTTGCAATTTATTTCTCTCTTGAAATAGATTAAGCTCTCTACTTCTATCATCTCTTATTTCTCCCCCATTATCTTTGGGTCATACTAGTATGTATGTATATACTCACACCTACATTGGATTTTCCAGCACATGTCTTTTCTTAGGAATAAGTTGAAATGGTCGGTGTCAGTTACATAGGGGCATAAGGGAAACCTGGGTGATTTTGGATATGCACAATGGTTGGAACATGAAGATATAGAACCTGGATCTCTAAGAATTTACATTTCTAGTAATTATTATTTCTGGAAATATTTCTCGTTGGGTGTATATTTTCTCCTTTTACTTTAAAAATTACTCTTTCATACTCTTGTATTCCCTAGAGGTTGTTACATGAATGGTTCATACTCTAGATGTTATTTTCATCTATATTTTTTCTTTTTCACTTCAAAAAAGAGATGGTTGGGAGCATACATAAAGGCATATTATGTAAATGCCTCCCATATTAGTTATTCCTTTCAATACATGTCACTAACACATGGTATATGGAGAAGGTCTTAGGGTAATTACGACTTGGCCTTCTAATGGCTAGGCGGTCCCTAGTGGGTCGGGTCAAGACATTCAAAAATAAAATCTTATATATGTGTGTATATATACATATTGTATAATAAAACACAATATAATATTTATATAGAGATAAATGTTTAAATATATTAATATATTAATATCTTTACATATATCAATATATCTATACATATATTTATATATATACACACATATAGTTATATTATGTATGCAATTATATATTTAATATATTATTTAAATACTTTTCTGTATATTAATATAAATTTATATATAGATAAATATATTTTTAAAATACAACATAATGAAATATTTATTTATTTATTTAGGCAGAGTCCCCTTAAATTATATATTTAAATTTTTATAAATATATATATTTATACAAATATTTATACAAACATTTCTATTATATATACTTACAGGCACATGATTATATAAAGATGAATATACATTATAAATAAATTTATATAAAACACACACAATATTTGTATAGATATACTTAGACATATATTTATTCATACATTTATACATACATCTATACACACACACACACATGAACGTGTATTTATATATTTATTTATTAATATTTATTTATATACTTATATATATATAATGTATTTATATGTTTACTAATCGGAAATATATAATATATAAATTATATAATTATATAATAAATATATAATATAATATAACATATTATAATATATGCATTTATATAATTATTTGTCTGTATATATACAATTATATATATACTAATTTGTTTATTAATATTAATTTATATACAAATTTGTATAAAATACGTTTATAATGTATTTAAATATATTTATATAATTCCGTTATATAATAAACACATACACATACATACATACATATATATGTATATATATATATTATAAAACCTCATATTAAAAAACTTATAGGGGTTAAACCCCATTCCAATCTAATGGATTAGTGGTGGTTTTGACATAACCACCATTAAAACATAATGTATTCATTTAAAAAATAAAAAAGTTCATAGGGGTTAAAACCCCTCTTAATGTATAAATTAGAGGAGGTTACATACTCACTACTAATATCTCATATTATATGGGGTATACCCCCTCTATTTATCAATTTTAGTAAAATATAGATAAAAAATTATATGGGTTTAAAAAACACTCCAATCTATGATATTAGAAGTGTTTTTTTAACCTCTAATAATTTTCTCAATTATAGAGGGTTATAGTGTGAGTTGGAACTCAGTGGAGAGAGTTTCTATTGGTAACTATTAGTTTTTGTGATGAAAACTTATAATGTTATCATGGGTATGGATTAGTTTTCTATGGTGAATGAATAGATATACTATCATCACAGGAGAGTCAGATTCCTTTGTAAAAATGGAATGCGACTTTGCTTAATGGGTAAGAGGGACCTTATGACTAGGTGAGTGTGGATCTCGAGAAGGAAGTTGCAACATTTCACCCATCAATTGGTGATTTATCCCTTGGTGGAGTGGGCTTAGTAGGCATTTGGCTGTCAGAGGAAGTGAAGGATTATAAATATGTCTCTCCTAAAGATGTACAAGGACTAACTCTATGGTGGGAGATTGATTTTTATATCTACTTTCCCTAGGATACCCAACCGATATCTTATGAGAAATGTCAAATGGCCCATACCAAGCTCCCAAATATGAGGTTTTAGATTAAATCCCATTAAGAAAAAGTATTAATCAGACCTAGTGTGTCCATATATGTGACTCCAGTATTGTTCATGAAACTTTGGATGGGAGCATGATGCTATTCATTTATTATCATTTCTTGAACTATGTGACATTCAATAATAAGTACCCCTTGGTGAGGATTGATAACCTTTTCAACCATTTTAAAGGTGAAAGTTAGTTTTCAATGGTCGATCTCAGGTCTAGTTACCATCAAATGAGGGTTTTTTTAGGATGATATTCTAAAGATGGAATTCTAATGATTTTACAAGCATTATGTGTTCTTGGTGATTCATTTAGTTGTGATAATTCCCTTATTAAATTCATGGAAATATAAAAACAAATCTTCAGACCATACTTGGACTAGTTTTTAGTTTTCTATATCGATGATATCCTTATATACTATAAATCTAAGGATGAGCATAAAAATAAATTGAGGATAGTTCTAGAATTACTCTAGGAGAACCAACTAATTGTAATCTCTCAAAGTGTTAGTTTTGGATTTAAGAGGTTAAATTTCAGGGGAATTTCATCTTTGAACATAGTGTACCTGTGCATCTAGAAAGTATTTTTTGTGGTTCTTACTGGGGAATCACCCAAGAGCATGTAGTAGGTGAAAATTTTCCTTAGATTGGAAGGGTACTATCAGAGGATTTTAGAAGGATTTTTTTGGATTACAAATCCTTTAACTTCCTTAATATAGAAGAGGCATCTTTTTTACAAAATTGAGAAACTTCAGAGAGCCTTTGAGTATTTGAGGAATAGGTTGAATAGTGATCTTGTACTATAACTACCATAGGATGGTATTCAGTATGTGATATTTTGTAATGACTCTAGATATAGGATCAAATATGTGTTAATGCAGAGGAAACAGTATTATTTCCCATAAATACATGGAAGCATAATCATCTAGGTGATTGTTTTATTGTTTACTCAGACCACCAAATATGGAAGTAAATATTCAACCAAAGAAACCATAACCTGATACTAAGTCTTCAGTTGGAATTCCTACAGGAATAAAATTTTGAGATATTCTACAATCTAAGGAAGTGTAATGTTTTTGTAGATTCCCTTTGTATAAAATCATGTTCTTTCTTGTTTGTGTAGTAATCGACGAATTATTCCTTGTTACAACTGAACCTAGTAGAGTATAAGGGTAAAGATTGCCTTCAGTTAATGGTGGTGACTCCACAACTTCTTCGGTGTGAGAGATAAGATCAGTTGGTATATATCGACTATGAGAATTGTGTGAGAAAATATCCTTAAGAGATGTACTAGATAGTTTTTAGGAAAGGGAGGAGCACGTAAACCTTTTTCATGGATGGATGATAGTTTCACTATTGTTGTTTGAGGTTGTTTTATAACTCCCCATCGGTTGTACAAACATGGGATGAAAATCTGTACAAATATCATTAATAGTTGTTTTTGTGGGATGGAATGAGGAAGAGATTTTCCGAGTTTATCTCTCATGCATCCCAAGTTAATAGATAAAAGATAAACATCAGGTTATATCATGTTTGGATCAACCTATTGAGGTCCCATAATATAAGTGGTATGGTATATATATCAATTTTTTATGGAGATTATACTAATAGTAGACGTCATGGAACTATATGGGTGATTTTTGACCAACTTACCAAGTCATTACACATCCTTTCCATCTAGGAGCAGTGTTTGATTAAGAGTTTGGGGTAGTTATATTTGAATTAGATCATATGTATCTATGGTTTACCCATGATGATTAGCAATGGTCATGATTCCTAGTTCACATCATGATTGTGAAGGGGTCTGTAGTAGTATTTTGGGACCTAGTTATGGATGAGAATAGAGTTTCATCCCAAGAAGAATGGCCATACCGAGAAAAATATATAGGTTTCATAGTACAAGTTGAGACCCTAAGTGTTGGTCATATTTCAAACCTGGGAGGATCACTTTACACTGGTGTATTTTTTCAAAAGAAAAAACTAACACTCCACTATAGGTATGTAACCTTTCATGGAACTATTCGAGAGACCCCAAAGGTCACTCTTGTGATAGACTAAGATTGGTGAGACATATATTGTTTGGAAATAATTAGTATAGGAAATAACAAACAAGGTTTAGGTGATCCAAAAGGGTATGATTATAGATTTGATTTGATATAAATATTACTCAGACTGGTATCGAAAGATTTTGGATTTCAAGAATGAGGATCATGTTTTCCTGAGAGTCTCCCCATGATGGAGATTGTAATGATTTATCCAAGGAAGTATGATATCCCCATGGTTCATCAATCCATTATTTATCTAATGGAGTGTGGGTGAGGTTTTTTATTTTATTCCCTTCCCCCATATTTGGTATGAGTGCATAAAGTATTCCATGTGACAAAAATGAAGAGATACATGAATAACTCATGACGTGTTATTGACGAGGGTCAGATATACATTGAGGATGAAGCAATATTCCCAAGCTACCTAGTGTCAATTTAGGATCAGTATGAGAAGATCATATATGGATATTCCATTCCACTAGTTTGTGTACTTTGGAAATATGGGATCATGTAGGAGAGATCCTAGGAGACTGAGAGCCATATGTGGTCTCACTAACCACACCATTTTTTAGCTTGTGATTTTTAAAGTATAAATCCATGCAGGGGAAAATGTTACAGCTCCGATTTTCTTACTTTGATACATTGAATATTTTTATACATATCTATAGATTTTCCATCATATTTTTTTGTTGTGTTTGGTTGTAGTTGGAGCCTCTAATTAAAATATTAAAAATAATAATTCCTATTAAATCATTCAT
This sequence comes from Viscum album, assembly GCA_963277665.1. Taxonomy (NCBI): domain Eukaryota; kingdom Viridiplantae; phylum Streptophyta; class Magnoliopsida; order Santalales; family Viscaceae; genus Viscum; species Viscum album. The sequence continues at coordinate 282,759,075 of OY728127.1, forward strand.
AATCATTTTTTAGAATAAACATTTTTCTAATTGATCTGGACATCAGATGGAAAATATGATACCGTATTAGTTTATGGGATGTGGGGTTTACCCTAATAGTGACATAAGTTTGTTTGGCATCAGATGTTCCATGGAAGACATACATTGGTGGTTGTGTTAATTAAATTAAAAAATAATAAATTATTTATTTGATTTAATGGCCAAAAACCTAACCTTCCTATATAAATACATCATTTTAATGAATCTCAAGGGTGAAACACCTAACTCTGGGAGATTATAGTGGAGAAATGGAGATCTTTTTTGGTGTTGATGGACTCAAGAATGTGGATCGACAATGGGAGAACAAGGGGATTCGTGATATGAATGATGAACACATGGAGATATTCATCATCATCTTAAGAAGAGATATTCTTGAAAAACAATTCATCTATTCTTGAGTTTGGGCTTGTTATCTTTTTTATTTTCATACATTGATTTAACGACCAATCATGGATTGTATATCTACATTATTTTGGTGACTTTTATTCTTCACAAGATCCATTGTTTTCATTAGTTTTCTAGAACCTATTCACTTATATTTTGTTCCCATATCTCACCCACTTTGTTTTGTTGATTTATCATCTTTGGTTATGATAAAATAGGCTATCAAAGGTCAATCCTCATTCCTGTTCCTTTTCCCACTATTGTTCTTCATCAATAGCCCATGGGGTCATGATTCAATATTGTCGGGCCAGATTAAAGTGTGATAAAACCCATGGATTCAGGATTTATGAATGAATGACATAGAGATAATATTTTTTAGATATATAGAGATGGATTTGGGATTTTTGTTGTTGGATTCCAGGTTTGGAGCCTTGAACAGTGACCAAAGGCATAAGGGCTACTGCTCCAAAGATTAGAGTTCTACTTTTTGGTGACCAGAGGATAGGAATATACTTTATGAGGTATATTCCTATGCATTTGATCCTTTTTGTGATTTAAAAAGAGAGGGAAATATTGAGAATGGATTATTTGGTTTCCTCATTAAAGAATAAATTTCCAGTTTAAAAAAAACTTTTTTGTATGTGTTGTGTACTCTATAGGAACACAAAATATATACCTAAAAATAAAACGGTGGATAAGGTATTAACATGTTATAAGTATCAAACATAATATGGATAAGACCTCATGCCATGTGACCCTTATTGGGTAGCTGATCCATTTCCCAAGGGTGCACATCAAGGACCCCAAGTGAATAGACATTACATGTCCCTATAGGGAAATTTCATTTGAAGTTACATGCACAGTAATTCTACGTGTCGAGAGAACATTCCCAAGACCCCATGTGATCATACATATTGTGTCCCTATAGGGATACACTATGTGGATCCACATTGATGGAAATTGTTTATCAAGGGTATGACACGCCTATGACTTTGGGTGAGGTCACATTGAATGTGACCCCATGTTCAAGTCATGTAGTGCCACATGGATGTCCATGTTGTGTCTAGGGGAGGACACAACCAGAAATTTGAGCTTGGTCATGTGTCATGTGACCCAATGTACACACTATGTAGAGTTACAATATTGGACAATCCTTGTCCAAAGGATGAAACACATAGGCATTCGAATGAGTTCACACGTCATGTGACCCTATGTACTTGTCGTTTTAATTCCCCATGAATTTCTACCATGTGTATATCCTTCTACAAGACTTGTATTTGATCCCATGAGTAGCCTATCTTTAATAGTGTTACACATAGTTCAAGATGGTATTCTTAACCCTAGAATAAAATATATGTCACAAGGTATTATTAGAAGGATGCTTCTTTTAGAAATTCTTGGCTGATGATAATGATCTAGTTTTATGATTAAAGATATGTTGAGGTTGGGACTTCCCTGTCGTAATAAGGTGAAGGTCCCCCATACTCTTTATATAGGTAGATTTGATACTCCCCCATTCTATTGAGGGTGTGGGTACTCTATCTATAGAGTTAAACACCCTTATCCTTGAGACCTGGTGTGGATAAAGTCCTCCATGGGAGATAGTTCTCCCTAGGATGTGGAGAATAATAGCAAGAAGTGAGACCTCCACTTTGATTCATGTAAAGATGTGAATAGTTCTTGTCATCAGAGATTAGACCTATGGATCTACAATAAGACTCGTCATTATTAAATGACTATGGGGATAAAGATCCCCTTTATCTCGTTGCTTGGGTTTCTTTTTGAGAATATCTATTTTTGGGTGCCTCTTACCTCTTGATTTTTGGGTTTAGTTGAATATTTTATTTTATTTATTCCCTCTTGGTTTTCAGTGCTTCCTACTGGTTGTGTATTTACTAACCCCTACATGGTATATTTATGCATTTTTTAGTCTTATATATAAAATAGGTAGATCAACACTGACTTTGGTGGACCCAGTATCAGAGAACCATTAATGTGCTTTGAGGTGTTGATTATGTATTGGGATCAGCCTTAGATATTATGAGTCAGTATCTCTTCAGTTTCCCCCTTTCCTAGTAGTTTTCAGGTTGGGGCCTCATTTTTGTTCGATCATGTATTTTAGCCCTTTATATCTTATGTACTACCTGACTGTACATTGGTGTTTTTTAATTAGGTTTTATTATGTATTTATTAAACTCCAGATGTTTCAAACTTTTATAATAACTCTGAAATATTTCATGGATCAAGTTGTGTGTGTGTTTAGATAATTTTGGATAATCCCTCACATTTTAGTGTTTTTATAACTTGGTGATTTTCAGTTTCCCCTAGCCAATTAGAGGCAGGATTGGAGTATCAACCTTGACTTACCACAAGCCCAGATAGGGCCCCAGTGGGTTAGGTTGATATAGTAGATGACTATCTATCATGTGGATTTAAATTCATGCAATTTTTATGTCATATTCTTAATAAAAGTCAAAAGATTAAGAAAAAAAATCAAATTTTGTGGATCTAAAGTCATATGATGAAGTCATATAATAGAGTCATACTATGGTTTATAATTCATATTGTTGAATTCTGGGGCCTAGAAAAGTCATATGTTTGTCATAAAATTAGTAAAATGTTCTCATTCAATAAATTCACATGACTAGGAAAAGACATATGATTGGTAGGGAGAGTCATATTATCTGGGACATTTCTATTTTTCAAGCATGAACAATGAAATTCAAAATTTATTCAAATGACATATAAGGACTCTAGGGTTTCTTCAAACCAATAAAAACTTCATTCAAGTAATTTTCACACTAATTATAGAAAACAAAATGTCAATAATTCATTCGATGGTTCCTTAAATACTATTTATCTCTAATAAAAACATTGAACCTATTTTATCCTTTTTAATGATATTTTTACAAGATTTTCAGCATATAGTTCAATATCCAACTCTTTTTACATCTCTCCACTGGTTTTATAAAGTGTAAAAAGTTCGTCATGCATAAGAAAAACATGTCATAAACATTAGAAACAACTCAATAATTATCACATATAGGTGTTTCTACTTGATTCTACCTTGAAAATCTCTTAAATCAATGGCCTAAAACTTCATTTTTCATTTAGGATATAATTTTCTCACTTATCTCTTCCATACCTTTTCAAAATATATTTATATATTCCTATCACTATAGTATCCTTATTGATTAATAAAATACCCAATCCAGACATGATCTCTTCAATCTCCCCAATTATATTATCAATGCTATTCATCCTCCTTGAAAATATGTGTACTTGGATTATTTTTATTCTCCCCCTTATTAATATTAAATTCAAAGGTCATGTAAGTGTTATATTTCACTCATTTTATCCATATTCTTATTGAGAAAGGTGATTTCCAAAACAAATTTGTCTACCTCTATAAGTATGAATTGTTCCTTGATTAAATTATGAGAGAAGGATTCAACCACACACAACATAGTTAAGAGAATTTATTTGGTCCACTATAAGTCTATGAGGTTGAACCCATTGTATAAAATAAGAGATTTTTCTCCATGACATAAAAATGTTTTAGTGAAATTTCAGCATGTGATAACACTTACAAATATGAAAATATAGGGGTTGTTTAATAGATTTATCTACAATTACATATCACTCATTCAACTCAATAAAACTCATCATAAATTATCAAGTTACAAACATGTTAATCCTCATTTCCCTTACCAAACACATCAACCAACACTCCCCTTATTAAACACATTTGATATAATCCAAAAACATGTTTAAATTGTGATTAGAATACCTACATATTTAAATTTATAATGATTACTAGAAATTAAATATTCATACCAAAAGAATATTTTTGATAGATTCACCTCATGTTTGATCCCCCTTATGGTATGCACTCAATTTCTTTGTCATGTTAGCGAGATTACTCCATCATAGATACTAATATTTTTTTGGAGTAAAAACCTTATCCAACTCCTCCTTTGTTCTTGTATAATTAATTTCCCTAAAATGTATTTCATAAAAAAATAAAAGGGAATTAGGAGGGGGTTACTTCATACATAAAGATAACAGTATGATTGAGATTTTCTTATCTACTAGGTTCCTTTATCATATTCAGTTTTCTCACTTGATGAGATCATCATGAATTCTACTTTAAATTTCAAATCATGAGTCTTAAAATGTTGTATGGTGTTCAAAATTATTTCAATAGTCTTCTTGAGTGGATAAAACTTCATGTTGTGAGCAATGAATGAAAAATATTCCTCAAATATTTGTATTTACTTCTTCATCATTTTTGGCTAAGTTGGAAACACTGATAAACTATATCATGATGTTTATCCAACTTGATAATTATTCCCACACAACACCTCCTATTATAAATTTTATTATGTATTTGTAGCACAAAAACTTCCTTAAATAATACCCTTGACCAGATTAATTAGGTCTCTCCATCCACTTTTCTTTTTCTCAACTTCAGCAGACGGTGAGATATGTCTTATAGTTTTTCTAGCCTCAATGTTTTCCATCTAACAGTATTTCATCTTATAATGGAGTTCATTATTTTCTTCCTAGGTTTTCTCCCCTTTTTCTCATGATAGTTTTTTAGATATGACATGTTATGACAACATTCATAGGATTTTTATCGAAAACCTATAAAACACTAATAATATCTCTTGTATCATGATATTTCTATATGTTGTAGAGTATATTCATAAAAACATTCTTATTTTATAGGTGTTTTCCAGTATTTCCATTTTCTTGGGGGTTCTTTCTTTCCCATCTTATCCTCACCCATCCTTATTATAGGAGAACTTTTTTTACTACTTTCTTCAGCCTAAAAATCTATAGATTGTGTTTTATAATATATATAACTAAAGTAAATAGATTCAGTATCACTTGATCATTTTAAAAAATACTTCTATATTTTCTATAGGATGTTTTCATAATTATACATCAATGATTCAATTAGAATATTTACTTCTTATCATAGTTGTTTCTCACAGTTTTCAAGGTATTTTTATCTTAAAGACACGTAGATTGTCCTTATTATGTTCCTCTTCATTGGTAGTCAGTTTTACATTAATATCATCTATAATATTATATTTTTCAATAACTTTCATCTTATAAATTATGATCTACTCTATGAGATCACATTCTTTTGTATTCTCACTTAATTTATAAATTTATAAATGTTAAACTCTCTCATTTAGCTCATAATATTTCTCATGGTTGGAAACTAAATCACCATTTAACATATATTTTTTTTAACCATCACCTTCATTATCTTCATAAGATCTTGAAATGACTATTCATCTTTCACCCTTAGTAATAAAGGTTATATGATTTTGAGATATTCCTTCATCATTAAATTAGTATCATATTGAGGAGTCCCCACTTTATCCACCAGTCATAATTTTTTTCTATAATTTCATAAAAACTTATTATTCATTCCATAGTCAACCTTTCTAATCTTTTATAATATTCTTTTAAAAAATTTCTCTAGTTCATCATCATTTTTAAATTCATCAAATATACTTTTCCTTGGATGTCCAATTTAAAAATTCCCAATACCTCCACTACCAAACAATTTAATAGGAATCATACCATTGAATTTTCTTTTTCCCCCTCCAATTTTCTTTGAGGTAAAAGGAATTATTAGTTTATGCCAATCAAATATTTCATTATCACTTTCTCCATCCTCATCAAAATTTTAAAATGATTAACCTACCTTTTACTTCATTGTGAGTTTTTTCATTGATTTTAATGTTATTTCTTCCTTTTCATTCATTATAAATATCATGGTTTTAATTTTATCATAATTTAGGAGTGTATTATGTAACTTATAAAGTAACGAGTATCCAATTTCTTACAAGTTAGATGTCTTTGGATAAAATATGTCATAGAAATTCCTAATCAGTTTTGTAACAACATTTGATTCTAATAAAGCATCACCAATTCCCCTAATGAGGCATTAAATTTTATTTTCGCTTGAAAAATAGTTATCAATATTCTCATAACTATCCATTTTTATGTCATCAAACATTTATCACTAAATCTATAGTTTCTCTCTTTAATCTTTACATTTCCTTCAAACACGTTATCTAAATTTTCAAACATCTCTTTACAAGTTTTATATCCCTTTATCATGATGTATACTATTTCATATAGAGATAAATGTGTGGAATTTGTATCATTATCATATACTTAAAGATTTATTTTATCAGCATAATTTATGGGGGCATCTCTTCTATTTTGAGTAAACTATATTATTACTGCATATACAACTTCAAAACCTTATGATAAAAGATATTGAATCGTTAGGTGATTCAATCCATTAATACTTCTTCCATAAAAAAAGTGTAATACTAATATATTGATAGGGTTTGGATCCTTCATGCCTTTACCTCAGTAATATATTTGATAGGGGACATTCTCTCAAATACCAATTTTAGTACCTATGTATTTTTAGATCCCTGAGAGAGGGAGTGGTGAATTAGTGATTATTATTTATTTTTTTGATTATGCCTTATTAATTAAAACGTTTTAGCTATATAAATCATAAATCCACCTCCATTATTGTCTCTCAATATTATTTGAATATGTAGAATGTAAAAGGCATAAGACCTAAGGATTAACATCGTTAAACCTTAAAAATATACTTCTTTCTAGGTTCGATTTGAGTTCAAAGACATAGTTCATCCACTATGAATGACTTGAGTAGAAATATAGTTTATCTCCTAAAAATATTGATAGGTAATCTCATTAAATACCCATCATATTATATCTGAAAATATTTGGTCTTGAAGTGAACACAACAGCTGCGTCCGGATGAGTTCTTTATACTTGAATCCCTTTAATTGAATCCATCTTCTAAAAATATTATTACTATGTTTTAATAGGATATTTACACTACATAATGATAGTTCCTCAAGTGTTTTTCTAAACATGTTGTGTAGGTATTTAATCACACTATTTCATGGTACAGTGTATATTTCACTCATTCTTCTTCAAGACTCCATGTACTCTCACTTCTTGGAATATTTCTTCTCCTAGATAAATCCCACAAATCCATTGTTATTTTGGTCATATATTAGCAATTTATGTTTTTAGGGACTCTAAGATACAGCCATCCTAATATCCTCGTTCTTATTCAATGTATAAGTGTTTCCTAACTATACATGTCTCTTCACCTTCGATACAGAGTTGGTCTTATTCTCTAGTATAGTAGTATTAGGGTCTCTCTAACACTTCTTCTTCTTCTTCTATAGTTTTTTAATAAACATTCATAGATTATGGAATATTTTTCACATTTTTGAATAATAAAATATCTACCATTTATAGAAATAGGTGAACTCACATTTTCAAACTACATATATTTTTAATTTCTAATATTCTATAAAAGAATTTAGTCTCATTGACCCCTTAAAAGGTGAGGGATTTTGGGGATACTATTAATCCAAAAAATCTTCCATATTATTCTATTTTTGAGATTATTTGACTTAATTATTCTTAATTAATCTTTAAAATAGGGATAAATCATGACATATATTATCACCACAATTCATGGATCAAGACATCATGAAATCTCCAGGATTATCTCTTTTTAAAAATTGTTAAACATCCTCAGGTTTCCTTTTCAATCACATAAAATAATATATTTACTTTAAATATATATTATTCAAAATAAAATGTACATGGTTTTACGTGACATGATGTGGAGAATCCATTTAAAACATGGAGAACTCATCTACGCATTAATGTTTTCCCACCTAGATAGTCCTTAATTTTTAGTTTGGATAAAGATCACATGCTCGATCATTATTTTTTCAATCCCAAAATATCATCCAAAAGCATGATTTGATTTAATATTCTCTAGATTACCATGATTCTAGAAACATATTATTATATGGTATTTTGAATGATTATGAAATTCATAAAATCTACAAAGTCATATACTCATCTTGTGTGAAAATGTCGATTATATAACTCTAAATTCATATGGTTTGTGATTTGTACAATAGAAAAAACTTATTATCAATCCAAATTTATACAGTGCAACTCTAAATTCATATGACGAAGTAATATTATAGAGTATTGCAATGGTTTGGATGTCATATAGTGGAATTCTGGTGTAAGAAAAAAGTTACCAAATCATTATTAAATTCGTATGTTGAAGTGAAACAATCAAGTAATATGTCTACGAAAAGTCATAAAATTAGTAGTAACATTCATACGATCTAAGACTTTTCAATTTTCATAGCATGAAATCAGAAAATATTATATTTATTCAAATTATTTTCAATGAATCTATTGCTTCTCTAAACCTATCAAACCTCATCTAAGTATTTTTAACACTATTTCATATGACAAATGATAATAAATACAAGGATAGTTCGTCATACTTTATATAGATCTTATAAACACATTAAACCTATATTAACCATATTAATAACAATTATACAAGATATTCATCACATGGTTCAATAACCATATCTCTATTTCTCATATACACTTCTTGATCATGGTTAAGAAAGTACACTAGACATCAATTTCACTTTTCATAAACTTTAGGAATAGTTAAACAATTATAAAATATGGGACTTTATACTTGAATCTGTTTGATCAATCTCTTTAAGAAATAGCCTCGAACTTCATTTTTCATTTTGGATAGCATAAAATCACTCAACTCTTATGTGTTATTATAACACATATTGAATTATTTCTGTTATCATAAAATCTATATTTATTGATAATAAATTCAATCAACACATGGTCTCTTACATGTTTCCATGGTCAACCATAGCTTTAGAGAAACTTGAAATTCCTATTTAGGTCCTCCCCTTAGAATACCATAGTATCTTCTTACTAGAATAGTTTATATACCAAGAATATTAATGAACCATTTTCGATAATTATAAATTATTATTTCATATGGAATCACAACATAGTTTGAACCTCCTCAAAACATTTTCATTTCTTTTCATCCAAATTACATCTAAATATGCACTCAATCATTCATGATCATGTTTTAAATAAATACCAAATAAAATCACCTTCAAAACTCAGGAATGAATTTCCTCAATAAGAAAGTCAAAGCTTGCCTCTAATGTAAACGTACTTCAACTACAACACCATTGGATATAATAATGTTTTTGAGTAAAGTCACACTTCGTGTAAGTTCGACTCTATACTAAACATGTAAAATTAAGATAATATCATAGCTCCCCCTTTTCAATTCACTTCATCTGAAGATTCTTCAATTATAATGACTCATAAACTACCACAAACATAAATATCTCTTCATTATATCCATTTTTATTAGTTAGTAACATGAGAATATATAGATGAGCTCTTTCTTTATATTTTCCACAACTCCACCCATAGCCTAAAAATGAAAATAGCGCCTCCCCTCTTTTACAGGAATTTTTCCTTATATATTATCTACCATTGTCAATAAATTAAAAGAAATGGAATAGGTAAAATAGATAATTAAATATATAGATGTTTTGTGAAAAAATTCACTCTAAAAAACACTCTAAAATTTATTAAGAATTTATGGTGATCGATAATTTTTATATATAAATATTGTATCTTATTAGATGAATATTCAAAACATAACATAATTATCGACACCATAATCATAGAGGCTTAGTGTATTTGTAAACATGGATATAAAAATCTATTTAATAAGATATCTACCTCATATAACACTAATTTATTCGTAATTATCACCCTTTAAAGGTATATGAGACTTAAAAACATTGTTTATAACCTATGGAAATAAAACATAAGAAAGGTGGGCTTAGATTCTCTATAAGGATAAATAAGGTAGATATCAATGATCATTAAAAAATGAGAATAAGGGTATGAGAACATTATCATAACATTTGATAACCATAACCCTTAATATCATAGATCAAAATATTTTGTCATTGTATAAATCATGGAATCTCATAATAAATGAATCATAATTTAATCAAATAACATTATCCATGAGTGCATAACATTGTCATAATATATATGTTTGTGTCAGAAACATAAGCACGGAAAATCACATAATTAGTAAATGATCACTTACAAGAGTATCTTATTGTATTAGTTTCACAACTCATTCCATTATATCATTAGTCAATATTTTCTCCCAATACTATCATAGTGGATAGAGACCCTTATTGTACTTGGTTCACTCCCCATTCCAATCCTTATTAAATCTTGAGATATTAATCTTTACCCAATGCATTTTAGGGATATATAATATCCGACCCACCCATCACATAATGAAAATATAACATATATGTTACACCTTAAAATAATTAGTTGTCATGATGGTGGAAAATTCCATTCATGTTGGGTACATTAAAAAATATTTTGTTCACATTTTCGGGAAAAATTTAAAATATCTCATTCATAAGATAAAAATAATATTCCTCTAGAACTATTTTATAAAAACTAAAATATTAGTAAAAATGGATTTAAAAAATTATTATATAATGATAAAATCATTCTTGGAAAAAAATAAAAAACATGGACATGGAAGACAAAGGATTTTCAACTGAAGATAGAAATAAAGTTAGTTTTCCTCAAAAATGTAATTTTAGTCTTCTACATAATTAAAATGAAGAAAACGAAATGAAAAATTGTATTAATATGAAATAATCAAATTATAATAAAATTATAGAGTTTATTGAGAGGTTTATCATAAAATTTCATCATCAAAAACTTAGTCATAAACAATCGTGATAAATAATGAGATTGTAACATAAATCCCTTACCTCAAGTTCAAATTTATACAAAAGAAATATAACCTATTTTATAATAAATTTAAATTTATTTTGATTCTATTAAAAATAAAATAAATTCTTATAATATCATATATGATCCAATTATAACATTTTGAAACCAATTTTTTAATAATTATTTACTAAAAGTATTATTCCCTAGTGTAATCTTTTTCATTTTTCATGGATGTTTTGGTTCTAGAGTTCTGGTCCTTGTACTTTGATCATGGTTTTATCATTTATAAAATTTTAAACATTTTATAAATATAATTTATATTCACTATATATATCTATATAGTTATCCATAAAAGATATAGATAGAAAAAATGAATTACACTATTAATGGACACGGTAGGCTATACAAACGCATGAATGTGGTTTCTATTTTTCGATGGATAAAATGAAAGAGAGGTAAATAAAGATTGACATTTATAAAATAATTATTATCTCATTTATATATTATTATTCATTAAATTAATCATTATTTACATTGATTTAAATCAAAAATGAAAAATGAATTGCATCACTTTGTGGAGCTGATAGTCCACACATACCCACGAGCGACGTTATCATTTTCCAACAAATTGAAAGGAGGTGGATAGTGGTTTATCAATCTTCATAATAAAAATATAATATATTTAAGATGTTGAATAAATTTTTTTATGTTGTAAACCATAGATTAAATGATGTGTAATAAGGAATAAAATTGAAACCACTCAATTTAGAGTTACACCTCTTCGTTCAGAAACCTCTTTTGCCTTACACGATAAGACATGAAAGGATGGTGTTTCTTCAAGAACATAAGATCTATGATGTGTTAAAGGAATATAAGAAAGTTTTATGGTAGGTATTTTTATATATATAATGATAAATCATTGTAAATAATGAAGGGGTGTATATTCATTTTTTTGAGTGAGAGGATGTGTATTCCTGGAATTACTTAAATTATTAAATTAGTATAAATTAAATTTATAATAAAAAAGGATAAAATTTTTTATAATTAAAATATAATATGAGAATGAGTTATATTAATATCATATAATAAAATTTGGATTGGTTTTTTTTATTTTTTCACCCTTATCTCTTAGTTTTAACCCTTGTTAACCCTTTTTGAAAATTAACATGATATCAATGTTTTCTACCCCTTATGGGTTATGAATGTTACCAGAAAAGGACAAGTCACCCCTAAATTAGAAAATATTTTTATATTAAAATATACCCAATTTTTTACTTTATATAATACATTTATAAATGATAAACAATTTAATAAAATATATTTTATTCTAAAATATCATTAATGACATTTTTGGATGTCTTCAATTACTTTGAAGTTGAAAACTACATGAAAACAATTTAATTCAAATATAAAACATTCCTAAAATCATAAAATATTATATTAATATATAAAATTCATAACATAGTAATTAACCAAAATTTTATTAATTTTAATTGTTTTAATATTATTTATTTTATTTTTCTATTAATTGATTATATACGATGTTGGTGTTGCATAAGCATTTAAGGTGATTATTCATTCAATAAAAATTAAAAATACATATATAATATGATAAAAAAAATTAACTTATCTTTCAAATATACATTTATAACTAAACAATGCTAGTTTTTTATCCTTATGTGAGAAAATTTATAGATATTAAAGTCAAGAGATTGAGATTTCATATTTATTCTTTTCTTAAAATGATATAAAGGTCATTATCAAATAAAATGGAACCAAGTTTCCATATTTCTGATAATTGGATGAGAATGGTTGAATTAAGTTCATAAAATAGGATATTGTAAAGTGTTGGAGTAATTTAAAATCACTATCCCAATGTTTTATCCCTATTTTACCCATTTTACTCCTATTGAGGTGACACATATTTACCAAGGTTACTATTCATAATGATAAAAAAATAAGAGGTCTGTTTATGAAATTTGATCATCCTGATTCCAAATATAGAATACATTTTTCAAGATTTATTTTTTTATAAGAGGTATAAATTCATTTTAAAATAAGTTCACCAAACAAGATGAAGATCATTTTTTTGAAAAATACATTTTAAGAATAATATTTTATTTATTCTTATCTCTTGACTAGAAAAAATTTATGAATTTTAAAAAAATTTATTGAATATATAATATAAATATTTAGTTAAAATCACTAAATAATAATTATTAATTTAATATATTAAGATAAATACAAATTGCATGTATAAAAATAGTTTTTCAGACAAACAACCGTTTTACATTCAAATGAGTTTTATTTTGATTTATAATCAACTGAAACCCAATGAATTCATTTTATAAATGTGTAAACTATGTATTTTTCATAATATTTTATACTACACATACTAACCAATCCAACATCTAGGAGATAACAATCACATTAAATAATAACATTGTAATAGTATAACGTGGTTTGTTTAAACTCAGGGTTTCATGTTGAGAAAACTATAAAAGAATTCAAACTTATTCCAAGAGAAGTGTCATAAAAACTTTTTTTTTACATACCAACATGCATAAAATGAAATTCTCCCCTTAAAATTCATTACTCTAATACAAAAAAAATAATTATATAACCTTTTCATCATATCCTAGGTTTTCCAAGTAGATTCTTCAAATTTCAGATTCCTCCAGTGAACTTTAACCAGCTGAGTAGTCTTGTTTCCTAGAAATTTATCTCTAATATCCAAGATCCTTACCTATTTTTATTCATAGTAAATTTCATGTTCCATTGTTAAAACCTCTAAGTCGAGTGCATTTAATGGATCAGTTATGTACTTGCTCAAGAGAGATACATCAAACACATTATTATCTTAATAGATGTTTGATAAAAGTTCCAAGTGATAAGATATCATCCCTAGTTAATAAAGAATTATGAATGGGTAAATATACTTAGAGCTCATATTTCCGTTATTTATTAATATCAAAACCTTATTCCATTGAGAAATTCACAAAAATACTATCCCACTAATTTCAAATTCCATATTTCACTGAAAATAATCAGCATAAATTGTTTTTTGACCATAAGATGCCTTGATATATTATTGAATGGATCTAGTTTTATTTTCCAAATCCTCATCTATCTACGTTCAAAATAGAATTCTTTATACGTCTTCATCCCAGTATATTTGATTTATATAATTCCATCTTTATAGATCTTTATAATGATCATCTAAATTCTCATGTGAAGGATATTGTTGTAAGAAAACTCAACTAATGGATGGTATTGATATCAACCACATTTTGAATCAATAGAAAAATATATTAACATATCCTCTAAGGTTTTAATGGTTCTATCATACTAAAAATATATCTATGAATGATAAGTAGTACTAAAACAGTACACATAATGTAAATCTCATTGAAGACTTCACAAGAACATTGAGGTAAAACTAAGATCTCAAAAAGATATAATAGAATGTGGTACCCTATATAACCTTATCACGTACTTGATGTATATTATGGAATTTTTTTCAAGAAAAAAATATAATCTGATATCATTGAAGTGTATTGAAATCATAAGGAGATCGACCATCCCCCAAATAAAATTTTGTATTTTTTGACATTTTGGGGAGTCTAACGATAAAATCCATGGTGGTTCTTTATAATTGAAATTTATGTGTGAGTAATGGTTGTAACAACCAATTAAAATTCTTCTTATAAATCATAACTTTTTCACATACCAAGTACTAAGATACATACTCTACAATATCTATCTTTCTATTTTCTCAGTAGAAATACTCTTTCATATATATATATATATATTATTTCTTCCATGATAAATAGAAAATATTTAACTAATCATTTTTTTCAACAACTTTTTTTCAAATCTTGAATGAATGGAACACATAAATAGTTCCTAAACCTTATCTTTCTATCACAATCACTAGTAAACATAGGAAAATTTTCCATCATATTTTTTAGTTCTATATCTTGCTTTTACACCCCTTTAATATTCACATGGATAAATGGTTGCACATCCATTTGAGCATGATAAGATTTATCACCTTATTTTAATATTTATAGTTCTATATTTTGAAAATAAAAAAATATAAGATCTTTGGTTATCATCATCATAGATAATCTATCATGATCCTTTTAACTCAGAGCATCTTCCACCTTATTCTCCTTCTTAGGGTTGTATTTTATTAATCAGTAATAATATTAACTCATCTCCAATCGTCTTTTATAGAATGTATTCAACTATTTTTTTGTGAATATATACATTAAACGTTTATGATTATTATATATATCAGAAAATTTATTGTAAAGATAATGAATCCATGTCTTTAATGAAAAAATTATTATATATAACTACAAATCATGATTTGGTTAGTTTTTCTCTTGAACCTTCAATTATCACAAGGTATAGGTTGTCACTATATTATTATATATGAGAATACATCCCAGTACCTTCTTCTATACATCACTATAGATCACAAACCCTTCACTGAAATAGGTTAGTGTGAGCACAATTTTATTGACTAACCTTTTATTTAATTCCTTGATTTTATTATTCCCATTCATTTATACAAAGGTACACAGATACCTTCTAAGATAACATGGTGATTGGATTAGATAGACTAGATAAATTCTCCAAAATCTTTGGATAATATCTAACCAAACCAAGAAAATTATGGATCCAATTTACAATGGTTTTCATGGACCAATGTTCAATAACGTTTTTCTTTGATGGATCCATTGATATACCCTCTCTTGAGATTATATGCCCAAAAAATGAAACATTATATATCTCAAATTAAAATTTTTATTGTTTTCATATAAATATTATCCCATTAATTTATTCAATAAAATCATCATTTGATCATTATTATCTTGTTTTATATTGAAATAAATAAGTATATATTCTCTAAATATCACAAAAAATAGATCATGGTAATCTATAATGACTCTATTCGTTAAATCTATATAGATAGTGGGGGAAGTAGTAAGTCCAACAGGAATCACTATAAATTCATAGTGTAAATACCTCATGTATAAGGTTGTATTAGGTATGTCGTCACCTTTTACCCTAAACTAATAGTATTTATATTGAATAACAATCTTGGAAAAGTATTTCCCCCCTCATAATTTATCAAAAAAATCATCAAAATGAGAAAGAGGATACTTATTATTGATTATGATATTGTTTAGTTCCTGATAACCAATATAGAGTCACATTGATCTATATTTGTTAATAAAAACAAGTAGGTGTATCCCATGGTGAATTTTTTTTCAAAATGCATCCCTTATTGATATTCTCATATAGTCTCTTCTTTAATTCCTATAACTCAATCGAAGCTACTATATATAGAGTATTTGAAATAGGTGTAGGTCTTGGTATATTTTTTATTTAATAACCAGCTTCATGATTCAGTGTAAAACTATGAAATTCTTATGAAAATATATTATCAAACACCATTACAATAGTCATATAAACTATTTTTAGTTTCTTCCCAACCATCTAAGATAAGTTCCCATTTTTAATAGGAATTAAGACACATACAATGGATGAATGCCCATATTTAACTTTTCACCGATTAACGATCAGAGCTTGGTTTATAATATCACACATGAATTCTATTACTTTTGAAATTGATGTGGAATATATGTAAATAAAGTCAATCTATGCACAAAATAACATTAAATTCTATTAAAGGGAGAATATAGAGATTGTAATGATTCATAATCCCACTAAAATCAATCAGCGTATAATTATCGAATTGAGATGTGATCATTATAACATTATGGGTTTTCACCACTAATTTAACAACTAATCATTGTGGTGAAGATATGATACCCTTACAAAATTCTTCTGGTAAAAATGAGTGTGTAGATCTAGAATCAAATAACACAATAGCAGTTCTAGTGTGAATGGTATGTATACCATCCACCACTTAATTATCCACATAAGAAATAATGGTCATGTGATATTTCTATTTTTCTCTAGGATTGTGAGGTTTTTTATATCAATCAACATTATTAACCTTTTTATTTGAATAAGAGATATAATAATTCTAATAATCTTTTTCATTTGAAACACTAGAGTGTGGGTGGTGTATTTCATTGTATGTTTTATAAATCATTAGAAAATTACACTTCCTGTCACTTGAACATTCCATTACCTGATTACCTTCCTTTAAACAATTAAAAAATTTACCAATCCCATTAAGATAATGTACTTCATTTTTCCTTCCACACTTTTAGCATAATTAAGAACTCATATCCTTATCTCTATAGATTTTAGAATTTCCTTTGAATCCCATCTTTATTATGTTATCAAAATAATGAGATTTTTGGGTAACTCCAATCTCTATATCCACCTTAATATAACATAAAATGACATAATCATAGCTAATAAAGTCTCTTATATCTAGCACCCTTAAGATACCTGATTTTAAACCACTGATGAATTGAAAAATCTTTCTTTTTGGTTGCATGATAAAACCATAAGCATACCTTTTAAGTCATAAAAAATTATAGGTACTAATAGAATCATTTTCCTTCTTCTTTAGTTCATGGGATTAATTTTCTATTTTTGTATGAATTATATGCGGAAAGTACTTATTGTAAAATAATCTCCTAAAATACTCTTACACCATGGAGTTAATTTCCTCTTACTATTGATTAGATTTTCCTTCACAATGATAAATACATTAAACTAATTATTCATGGTCTAAACACTAAATTATGGAAAATATATTTTCTATGGTACTGATATATTTCATAAAAATGTGTGGAGTAGTTGGCCCACTAAAAGAAGGTGTAGCTTTCCTCATAAAGGACTCAACAGAATGTTGTTCCCTCCTTTGAACATTTGGAAGATCAGAATGATTCATACATTGAGAAAGTTACATAAGAATAAAAAACCAAAATTTCATTATATTTCCCATAAAATTTGGTTACATAAGATTAACATCATTGTATTGTCTATTACAGTCATCATTTACTTGGTTCCTTTAAGTTTCAGCTATTGAATAAAACCAAAAAACATAGTATGCGAAATAATAATCATAGTGGGAAACCACGAAATCATGGAAAATTATATATAGGATGTCTAAATCAAGACATCATCTTTTCAATAAATTACTCCTTAGGTTTATTCTAGTTCATCAATGATAATATCCAAAAAATTAGGATTATACCCTATATTTTTACTTATCCTCAGGGTTTTCACTAAATTATTCTTATCCTTGTTTCCAAATTTAACTAAACGTTGATTTGATACCAACTATAGAAACCCATACCTTTCTTACATAATTATTACATCTTACTATACAAATATTCAATACAAAACCTAATGATCCATACAATAATTATATAATTTAGTGTTTTTGGAAACATGGGTACATAAAGAACTGGTTCATAAGATATCCACATAATATCCCACAATATTCTTCGTAATTACCACCATTTTTATATATATCATACTTGAAAACAATAATAATAACATGTGAAATAGAAACATAAGAAAGGGTGAGATCATATTCTAAATAAGGTTAAATATAGGAGATATCAATGATCAATTAAACATGACATGAGAATAAGGGTATGAGAACATGAGCATAACATTTTAAAACCATAAAATTCATATTTTATATCATAATCATAAGTCATGATATAAATCATGGCAGTTCATAAGACATGAATAATAAATTAATCAAAGAACATGATCCATGAAAACATAACATTGTCAAAAAAATATTTTTTTGGAATACACATAAGCATGGAAAATCATTTCCCCGGTCCGGGATAACTGTTAAGTATATCATAGTGAATGGGGTTCACTACCCATTCTATCATATCCTTAGTCAGGGTTTACTCTCAAGAATTTCATATTTGAAAGATTACCATTATAAAATGGGTTCACTCTCTATTTTAATATTTATTATCCCATGAGATATCCATATTTACCCAATGCATTAGAGAGATATATATTTACAGGACCATCTATTACATAATGAAAATCAAACATATGTGTTCTACACGATCAAAAAAAAATATCATAAATCAAAACCTATGAAGTTGAAATTGGTTTCATAAACATATCAACATGTCATTATGACATAACTCATGGAAAATAAATGGGTTTCATATAAATTCAACATTTGACCATAACATAACCTGTAGAAAGTAAACAAGTTTCATAAGTGTCTCATCATCATAACCATACACCATAAATAAAAATAATAATAATGGTACAATAATATTGGTATCATTGGATAATATCCCTATTAAATCATAAATAACATAAAATTATGTCATCTTAGATAAAAAAACCCATTAAAATATCACTGGGAATATTTCTTGAGGAAATTACCCATTTCATTTGAAAAATCTTCTTTGAAATATTAAAATTTCTAAAATATAAAGGAAAAAATTATATAAAAAGAATCATGGAAAATTTCAAAGTAAGATTAAAATAATTTAATTTTCATAACAGTGGTATGTTCTTTCATGATGTGTATCTTAAAATTATTATTTCATTCACATTTTTAGTAAAAATTCAGAAGTTTCTAATTTGGAAAATCACAATAACATTATTTTTAAATCTTTTTTAAAAATTAATACAAGGGAAATATTTAATTGGAACAATAATTTTAGAATATTAAAAACATTTATGGAAACATTTTTAGAATACATGGACATAGAAGAAAAAGTATTTTCAACTGAAGAGAGAGATAAAGTTAGTTTTCCATAAGAACATTCCTTCAGCCGATTGAATTATTAAAGTGGGGAAAATGAAAGAAAAAATATATTATCAAGAATTAAATAGATGGTAATTAAATACATTTTTTTATTAAGAGGTACATTATTAATTTTCATCATCATATATATAATCATAAACAATCCCGATAAACAATTCATTTGTAAAATAAATCACTTACCTCAAGTTCCAAATTCTTCAAAGATCTCTAAACTTATAAATAAAATTTTAAATTTATTATAATTCCATAACAAAATCATATAAATACTTATAATATAATATATGTTACAATTATTTCAAAACCTATTTATTAATTATTCTTTATTAAAATCTTTGTTTCTAGGTGTTGATTGTTTCATTTTTCATGCATGTTTTAGTTATAAAGTTATATCACTTTAACATTGATCATGGTTTCATAGTATATAGATTTTTAAATATTATATAAATATCATATAATATATATATATCCATAAATATTTATAGAAAAATGAATTAGACTATTCATAGAGATGGTTGGGCGTATGTATGCATGAACACTATTTCCATTCTTCGACGGATGGAACAAAAGAAAGGAAAAAATAATTCACCTTTATAGAATAATTATATTATCATATATATCATATATATTAAACAAATTTATTCTTATTACCATTAATTTAAATCATAAATGAAAAATTAATTGCAACGCTTTGTGGAGGTGGTAGTTCACATGTATGCTTGAGCGACGTTATCATTTTCCAACGGATTGGAAGAAGGTGGATAATGATCGTTACATCATAATAATTAAAATTAATTATATTTAAGATAATTAATTAGTTGTTTTAGGATAGATACCATAGATATATTGGATTTATAAGAATAAATAAAATTGAAAACACTCAGTTAAGAGTTATAAATTTTCATTGAGAAACCACTTTTGGATTAATCCTTAAGCCTTAAAAGGATGGTATTTTGACAATACAGGAAGAACTAGTATAATGGGAAAAAAATAGGATGGTATTATGGTAGGTATTTTCAGAGATATAAGGATTAAACATTTTGAATAACGAAATAGAGAATTATCCTTTTATAAGTAATAGGATGGGCACTCTTATAACTACATAATGTATCAAATTATTATAAATTAATTTCAATTGAAATATATAACCAAGTTGATATAATTAGAATATAATATGTGTATGAGTTTAAATATGATAATCTAATAAAATTGGGACAGGTTTTGGTTATGTTCTCACCATTATCTTTTAGTTTTAACCCCTGATAAATAATTTTGACATTTACTAAGATAACATAGTGTTCTACTCTTTAAGGGTAAAGAATGTTACCAAAAAATGAAAATTGATCTATAAATAAATAATTTTTTTTATTTTAAACTAAATCCCCTTAATAATTACAAATATAGTGTTTTTAATAATTTTAATACATTTAATAAAATATTATTTATTATAAAATACCATTAATGTCATTTTTGTGACTATTCATTTACACTTTTTCTTTGAAAACAACATAACAGAAAACGTATAAGAATATAAAACTTTCACACATCCCTAATATCATATATTTTTATATAAAATTCATGTATAATAATAATTAATCCAAATTTTATTACATTTAATTATTTTAAAATCATTTATTTTATTTTTGTATTATTTGAATAAATACTATTGTGGTGTCGTGTTAGTATTTAAGAAAATTATTCAATCACTAAAAAAGTCAAATAAAATCATATGATAAAAAAATTAATTTATTTTTAAAAAAATCATTAAGAACCGAACATAACTTATTTTTATCCTTTTGTAACAATTTTAGGGATATTAAAGACATTTTGTATTTATTCATTTCTTTAAATGATATAAAGGTCATAATAAATAAAAACACATAGTTGAAATATTATTGTGAAATAGATGAGAATGGTCAAACTAAACTCAACCAATAGGATAAATTCAATTTTTATAACAAATTTAAAGCCTTATCCAAAAAAATTAACCCTATTTTACCCATTTTATTCTTACGAGAGTGAAAAATATTTACAAATTCTGATATTAATAATGACAAAAAATTCAAGATACCTATTTACCAAATTTGATGCTCTTAATTAAAAATATGGAATAAATTTTTAATGATTAAATTTCTAAATTTTGTGGAATTTCATTTTAAAATAAGTTCACAAAATGTGAAAAAACCCATTTTTTAGAAAAAAACACATTTTTAAGCATAAAAATGGTATTATTCGTTTCTCATTCCTATAAAAAATTAGATTAATGTTAAAACATTTGATGGAAATTATAATATATATTTCATTAAAATAAATCAAAAATAGTGATTAATTTAATTTATTAACATTAAAACATTGTGCACATAAAAATAGTTTTTTAGAAAAACATTCCTTTTACTTTCCAATGATTTTTATTTTCATTTATAAACAATTTATAACCAATGATTTCATATAAAAATATTTAAACCATACATTTTTTCTAATTTATTTAATCTCATTCATACTCACCAATCCATTTCTTTGTGATAAATTTCACATTAAACAATAACATTTCAATCGTACAATGTGGTTCATTTAAACTTAGTGTTGCGTGTAGAGATAGATATAAAAAAAATCTTACTTAGTCAAAGAGAAATATCATAAAATATCATGATTTTATAGGAATAATTATTTAGGAGGTAAATCAATATATTTTTAAATTTCTCCTTGGTTGAAACATACTCTAATGAAATCACACTATATTCCACCTTATCATTGATGAAGTGATACATGACATCAATATGATTCAAAATCAAATATTTTAATACATTATTTGATACGTTGGTCACACTATTATTTACATATAAATTCATTAATCATTATGAAATATTAACTAACATGTTTTCAAGATTCTTTTTTATCTATATATTTTTTTTCATGACTTATGATGCTGCAACATACTCAACTTCCATTATACTCAATGTGATACAATTTTCCTTCTTGGAGTTCTGTGTAACACATCTTCCCCAAATAAATAATGCACCTCTATAAGTGTACTTTCAATAATCATTTATACTTTTTACATGTTACAAAAGTGTAAAAAATTTCAAGATTTATCTTTAATAAATTTATCACGGATTTATATTGGTAATATTATCCATGTTCTTCTTTCCCAAATGTCTTCGCCTCTTATGTCATAAATGATTTTCCACCTTTATTCCCAAAAAATATTTCTTATTCTAATTTTAAAATATTTTTTTTTATTTTCCACTATTAGTTCATTGGAATTTTTTTCCTTTATCTTTATAATAAAACATTTATTTCTTTAATGGGTTTACTCATTCCCATTTTCAAAATTCAAAGAGACACTTAATAGATTGTGCCTCGGGCCATCAATATAGAAAACATCACGGGATTTGGTATTAGGGATCATGGTGAATTAAAATAATTTTATATTTAATAATAAATCATTACCTAAAGTAATATATATTCCATCATACCAATTTATTTCTTTTGAGAGGTTTTTTCCCGTCATGTGTGAAAAAAACCATTTTCGAGTATATAAGGCTTCTCTCCTTTTTCTGATTTGTAAGAAACCTCTGCCACCATCATTTTCTCCTGAATAATCATTATATTGATATATTTTAAAGTAAAATTATTCCTTATATAATCCTTTAAACATAAGATGAAATTTTATGTAGTGTTTTTGAGTTTATCAAACAAACCACAAGTTTCCTCAACAGAACTGAATGGTTTTTTCAATTTCTCTTTCTCTTTCAGATGATTCTTGGATGGAAACATTGAATTTATGGTTGAAACCTATTTCATTCAAAGAATCCCATAAATTAGGGAAGTGAAAAATTTGACCAAAAAATATAATATTTGTGTTTATACACTCCATTAAACTAGCATATTCCTTCATGAAAAAATATCCTTGTGTAATAAATAAATTATTCAAAATCATCAAATTATATTTCCTTTGTATTAGAAATCTAATACTTGATTAAAAAATTCTCATTATTAAGATACATTTTATTCACCGTAATCATTACCTTGGGCTTATAATTAGTATTTTTCTCCTCACATGCCTCATTTATTTTAGAATTACCAAAACCACAACTATATTTATCAGTGGTTGTTTTCAAATTCATAGATAATGGAAATACATTTTCCTTTTTTTCTAATTAAATCAATTATTTTTCATGATTGACTATAAATAATGATAGTTCATGAAACTATATAAATATATTTATGATTATGTTTAGTATTAGAAACGTTTTCTACTACCTTTGATCTTTCACCAACTTTATTGATAGAATTTTCGAATGTTGGGTGAGTGATTTTCGTCACTTCTATCATCCACTACATTAACACCATATTCATCTTTACATGAAGACTATTTGAGATGATTTTATTTTTCCCTGAAATATATTTTCTCTTCATTCTTTTACTACTATTTCTCTTTTTCACTTTCTTTATCATTATATTTGGTATCATGTTTTGAGAGAAATTTCTTATCCTTTATTGTATTGTAGCATTATTTTTACTTAGAAATAATTTCCTTCACCAGAGTCATTATCTATATTGTTTCTTCTTGATGAACTTTGTATTTTGTTATCCTCTTTATTTTCTTGTTCTTTCTTAAGGTATATACATAAATAGTTTTTAATATTTTAAAAATTGAAACATTTAAATGGAATCTTACCCTTTTATTTACCTTTGACTCATTTCATGACTATTAAGAATAATTATATATGTTAATATGATTATATTAAAGAATATTTATATTTCTTCTCCATATCATAATAATTTTTTATCTGAATATGTTTCTAAAATTTTGTAGCTTTAAATACCATATCATTTCCAGATTTTCCATTTCCCCTTAAGGTTATCTACCTCATGATATCATAAGAAATCAAGAAATTATTGACTTTATCAATGTTTCACTCAAATGTGTCTTGATCCATAAGTTGAAAACCATCATATCAAATTTATCTAGATTTTTTATCTTTAATTTATTCACTATGATAAAAAAATATTTAAGAACTTTTTAATAGCATTAAACGGAGTTAAAAAAATTAAAACAATGAATAACTCATCTATTATTTCATATTATACCATTCATATATCCTTATATTGAGTGAAATAAGTTTGTAACCATGAGTCCTTAACATATTGATCTATATCAAGGATTTAATAAAGTTTTCTCATATTCCATTCACATTTTTTAATCCCATTAATCATGTAAACTTATTCTCTAAGAGGGATGAATCTAACGCCTTACATGCTCTCCTATATAGTTCAATATTTTTCTTATCAAGATTTTTATATAATGTACCATCTTTTAGAATGAATACCACATTATTAGTGATGTAGATAATGTCAAAAAATATATATATAAGATACAATACGATCATATCCATCGATATATGGAATCATTTTCCATCGAATGCCAGAAATACTTTATTATTAATTTTTTTAATATCCTAAAAAGATATCAATGGTGAAATATATTATAGATAAATGAAAACTCATATCCACAAGAATAAATAGAATCAATTTTAGAAGGCTCTGATATAAACTGATAATCCTAAGAGAATATACCACCACTTCTATGGGGGTGAATCAATGGTTGCTAAAAACTAACTCTCAATATATGTTATTTCCATCATTAATTAGTGTGATTGGATCTTGATGGTTGTATGTGATGATGAGAGATAGATTAAGAAATAATACACACAACATATGGTAAAATAAAAGGTCCACCTTCTCTTTTTATCAAGTGGTTAATCCCTGGGGAATAATTTTTTTAGTCCTTGGTACACATTACTATGTTATTATCAATAAAGTAAGGATTGAATATGAGATATGTCTTTGAACATGGTGTACAGGAATGAATTTATATTTCTAAAAAGTCAATATTTCTTCACTTCTCATGTACTCATGTTCTTCTAAAATTTATATCATGTGTTCACCTTTGTTCTTCTACTCAGTCCCAACCAAAATCCTTATATAATATTGTAAATACTATGATTCATGTATCCTAGAGTCAGTGGTTACATTATTACATTGGATGTAGATACTAGGAATCACATCTTAAAGGACTTAATAGTTTATTAGTCTTATTAAACTAGATACATACTTTAATTTCACATTACAATTTTATAATATAAAAAAAGTTATTTTTGATAACTATATAGTTCCCCTTGGGATATCCCTACATATCAATAATAAACCACTTCATCATATCCTTGTGGAAAATGATACATAATAAAGGGATGATCTCAGATACTAAATAACAGTATGAGTACCAAGAAAGATACAAATAAAAAAATCATGATTAATATTTCAAGGTATATAATTGAAAAAAATTCAATTTAATCAATAACATTATCATAACATGATAGCAATAAATAGTGATTAAATAATTTCATATATTTAATCACATGATCTTGAAACATTTCTATGAAACTACAAGAAAAGTCATACTTAAAAGGATAAATGTTACTACCATGTCAGTAAGGTGCGCCTTTCTTTTCCAGATCCTACCATATTAGAACTCCATGATTAATAATTCTAATCCTAGAGTCATGATCAGGATGGGTGGTCTTCTGGGAAGTTTTCTAGGGTGTGTGTGGGTGATGGAAAAACACATTGAAATAATATGTGTTGGACCATGGGGACAATCGTTAGTCCAATAAGTGACCCTAGTGAGTAATAGAATGTTGTGTACTAGGAAGGAAACCAAGGTTTCGTAGGCCACCCATTGGGTCATATGACCAGTTGCATGGCCCGGGTAAGGTTAACTCATGAAAAATGGTATCAGAGCCAATACCTAGCCAAATGTGTAGAGGTGTTGTCTAGGTTTGATGCTTGGGGTCTATAATGAGAGAGTTTTTCTTTAAATGGGTCGAGAGTGTAACACCCATGGAAAAGTGAGAATTAAAAGGATAAATGTTACTACCCATGTCAATAATATGCAACATTATTTTTTAGAGCCTAACAGATTAAAACTCCACGGTTCAGCATGCTTGACCTGGAGTAGTGATCAGGATATGTGACCTTCTAGGAGGGTGTGTATGAGTGAGGAAAAAACACACTGAAAGAACATGTGTTTTCTTATGGGGAATTCATTATTCTAATAAGTGACACCAGTTATTAATATCATTTAGTGTTCTATAAAGGCAACAAAGGTATTATAGGATCCTCATGGGGTTAGATGACTAGGTTCATGGCCTCAGGAAGGTTGGGTCATGAAATTTTCCATGGAAATTAAAAAAATCAAATAATCATATGGACATTAATAACTAAATTTGTAATGATGAAATGCATAATGTTGGACACCCAAAACGTACCATCAAGGCCTCAGTGAAGACATTTAAAAATACCATCAAGGCCTTGTGCTATGACATCTGAATAAATGGGTAATGCCATTGCCAAAACCTAATTTAGTTTGTCTTATGATACAATTTGATGGATCGATGGGATATATGAGGCCCCTTCTATAACTATCTAATTCCAATCCATTCCTTATAATAATATATAATACAATTTAATCAATATATGATAACAAAATCAATAATTTCATGTATTAAAATAACTATACATATAGAAAATCAATATTTTCCCTAGCCACAATATTCATTAACCATCCAAAGAAATATGATGAATGGTGTAATTATTTTACATCCTCAATATAATATTGAATAAGAGATGTTGACATATATAAAATCAATTTTAAGATATTATTAGAATATTTTTGGAGTAAAATACCCTTTTTTACTTTGATGATAATTTTTAAAATCTACAAAATACACATGTAATAAAGAAAGAATTTTATTTAAAAATAACCATAAAAAATTGTAAAGTAATATTAAAATAATTTATGTCCCGTGATAGAATAAAATTATGCGTATGTCATGTAAGTTAAAGAAATTAACACATTTGTAAGGAAAGTCAAAAAGTAATTCATTCGGAAAATGAGTGCAATATTCCTTTTAAAACATTTTTTAAAAAACTTAAAAAATTGTTAAAAATTAATTTAAACAATCATTTGGTTTATTAAAAACATTTTTATAAAATATTGACATGGAAAATAAATATTCCTCATCTTATACTTTAAAATAAACAATGCTGAATAATTAATAGATTTTGAAATAAACTCTTTCCACTTGGGTTTATTTTAAATTGTAAGCCCCATTAAAGAAATAACATCAATTAAAACATTAAATTTAATTAATAAAAATATAATAACTCTATAAAATATCGAATGGGTATTATATATAAAACATAAAAGAAATAAGTTGTGAATATGACATATGTCTCATAGAAGTAAAAGCGATACGAGAAACCCATAATTCATGTGTGATTTCATTTTTATGTGTTTGAAATAATTTATAATAAATATATATTTATTATAAATGTATTTAAAAACCATAATATATATATATATATATCATAAAATATATGACCTAATTATAATATTTTGCAACCCATTTATTGTCAACTTTTGTTAAAATCACACTTTCTGGTGGTAACTGTATCATTTTTCATGTATGTTTACATTTTTTAGTTCTGGTCTAGTTGATTTTATCATGGTTAAATAATATCAAAAATATTATTTATGTTATAAATTTAATATATATTAAATATATATATATATTTAAAATCATCCATTAATATAGATATGTGAAAATTAATTACATCGTTCATGGAGATGGTTAGTAGTACGTACGCATGAACTCTGTTTTCACTTTTCGATGGACGGAAAGAAACAAGTGAAATAATAAATAATAATTTAAGATTAATATGAATTTAATAAATATAATATAAACTCATGAGTTCAATATTTATAACCATACATGTAATATTTTGATGAAAAACTAATTACACCGCTACTTGGAGAAGGTAAATCGTCTGTAAGTATATGCGATGTTTTCACTTTTTATAGGATGTAAAATAGAGATAATATGGTTTTAATATAATAATAATAATATATAATTATATTTATGATACTTTATTTATTATATTATATTGATTAAAAAAATTAATTGGGAGTAGGAGAAGAAATAAAATTATAAGAGTCATTAAAGACGATTACCTCTAGTTCAGTGGACTCCCTTTAGGACTTAGGGTTTCTATTTTTGAAGGTCCATAACATCAATTACATGTATAAGGATTTTAATAATAGTAATATTCCAGGATATTATAATCTATATGGATCATTATTGTATAAAGAAGTGAGGGAATGGGTGCCCTTTTATAATTGAGAGGAGGGGTATTCTTGGGATTTATTAAAATATTAAATTAATATAAATTATTTATCATTTCAAAAATAGATGAAAATTGATATAATAAAAATATAAGTTGAATATAAGTATAAATATTTTCATCCTATATAAATTTGGATAATTTTTTGATATGTTTTCACCCTTATCTTTTATTTTTAATCTGTTTTTGGCCATTTTGAAAATTATCATACTATTAAAAGTTTCTACTCTATAAGGTTTGAATAATGTTAATATAAAATGAAACAGTACCAAAAAATGTAAAATTGAATATTTAATTAATAATATTTAATTATTATTGATGAATATAATATTTTTTATGAAATTTATATCATTTAATGAAATATTATTTATTATAAAATATAAATATTTTTAATTTTTAAAACTATTCATTACATTTTCTTTAATAATATCAATAAAACACTTATAACTCAATAAAAGATAATAATATCCATAATATTTCATTTTCCTCTATGAAATTCATGTATTAAATTATTTATCATAATTTATTTTACTTTTAATCTCATTTATTTGGTTTTTCTATTAATTGATTAATTACTATGTCAGTGTTTTGTAAGCATTTATGATAAATATTTGTCAAATAAAAATTTAAGAAAAGAAGAATGACGAATAGCATTTTTTTCAAATTAAAAAATAGTATTTATATATGAACATACCCTCTGTATAACCCCACTTTAAAAATATTGTAGTTATTAAAAACAAGAGTCTGACATGTTTGACTCTTCTTGAAATAAAATACAATAAATTTCATAATCACATAAAAATATAACTAAAATTCCATATAAAAAATATTAGGTTATTATGGATGAAATATAATCCTAAAATAATATTAAGAAAAGTGTAAGGTTCATTAAACAATCTTTATCATTTTAATTATAACTATAATTACACAATTTACCCCTAATCATGGTGATAAAAATTACTAAGGTTACTATTTATATTAAGCAAAAATAAAAGGAACCTATTTAATAAATGTGTAAATTATGAATCCAAATATGGAATCGTTTTTTAATATTTAAAAACACATAACAGACATAGTTTAATTTAAAATTAAACCAATAAAATGAAATGAAAAACAGTTTTACAAAAAATTCCCTTTTCAAGTATAAAAATATTTTCATACCAAATTCAACCATGAAATTGATAATGGTAAACATAATTATATTACTAATAATATAATATAACTTAATTTTATTTGAAATCATTTTAAAATAAAATCTAACTTTTTAAAGAGATGAAATTAAAATACATTTTTTAATAAAAAATGGTATCTCTCACTATTCACTGAAAAGTAAATATTTTTAAAAAAATATTAAAATTTAACCCTAATATAATATTGATATTCTTATTTATAAAATTATATTATTTTTGTAAAATTAAATTTATCCCATTCCATAATTTTATTGTGATATTTTCCTAATAAAAACCATTTTTGAAGAAAACGTATTTCTGAAGCATAAAATAACATTGTTGAAATATGATTTCTAATTTAATAAGAATTAGTCAATAAATTTATACTGAATAAGTCCTTTATATATATATTTCATAATTTGTTTAATACTATTCATAACCTCCAATTTAATTACTAGGTTATAAGGGTTATATGTATATAATTTTTTGTGATTCGTTGAATTATTGTGTTTCATATTTTATATGCAATCAAATATAGAGTTCTTTTAAATTCTCAGACATATGTGCACCAAAAGATATCAAATAAATTATATTTATTTAAAAACATATCATAAAATAGTAATATGTTAAATTCTCTTCTAATCATGATGTTTTTTTTCATATTTTCTATTATATATGATGTTCCTTTTTTAAAATCTCGAGGTGAACTATTCTATCTCCTTAAATAAATTGCATCATCACAATTTAATCATATTCTCAATAATAAACAGTTTGATAATTGAAAATACCATTCTTGAAATTCCACATTGTGAGAAGGGTTAATATAACATCCTCTTGATGGGAGATAAAATGAAGTACAATGTTCATCTAGAATAATCACATAACTAGGTTTTAAAGTCAGAGAACATAGGTGGGATGTGATGATATAGACATGGAAGAAAAGAATAATTCCAAAAAAATTATGGAGAGTTATATAGATCATTAATCACTAGAATTTGAATGATTAAGATAACTTAAAAACCCCCAAAACCATAAATCTGTGATGAGTCAAAATACTATTGATTCATATGATATAATGTTAATATGATATAATTTTGGTTTCAAGATCCTTTTCTTATAGTTGAGGAATTCCTTTACCATTTAGACTATGAACATAATAAAATATAGTGACATTAAATATTGATATTTCATAGGAACAATTTCATCATTTGGATGTGCTTTGATCAATTCTTACTTCATCTATTACTCCAGGAAATGAATATCCCATAGGAATGTTTTATCCCTGATGATCTAAAATTAACATTTAACATATCATTTTCTCAATAAAATAATGAAAATCCATTATTCCTGTATCTACATATTTTCAAGGACCAAATTTTGTTACAAAAGTTATCCAGAAACACAAAATTTTGAACTTAATACATTCCATACATTGTTTGCCTTATGACTCATCCAAAATACATCTGTAAAAATTCAAAGTCAAAACATATAGATGAAAGGCCACTAAATTTATAATGAAAACTTAAAATTATATTACCAAAATAAAAAAATTATATCTTAATGTCATATACCAAATATGTGAATACCTTTACCATCTTAAAACCTTAATGAAAACATGCATGCTTCAAAAAAATATTAGGTTACTGAATATATTCCTTAAATCCAAACATATAGTAGACTCGAGAAAAGATATCATAAACGATCAAATCACTAACCAATTTATTGGTAATCAATACTATCCTATAAAAATAAATTTTAAAATTATTATCTCAACATTGACCACATATTAAGGGTTATTGTCCCGCAATCATGTTTTTTTTAAAAATATCAACTTGCCACTGTATCATGTTTCCAGGTCATCCGTACTATTCAACATATGCTTTGAAATACTTAATGAAATTATGCAATGGTACAATCCTTATAAATTTCATAATTCTTAACCAACCTTTGATAAAATAATCACATATCATAATTACTGAATTGAATAAAAAGAACATTAATCATTCCACTTCATTCATAAACCGTTAACTAGGATTCATTATCTTATTATTTCATATCTTCCTCCCCTTATATTTGATTTTATTCTCTTTAATAACAGCAGTATAACCATTACTAATACATCCTTATGAATTCTATTTATGATATTTCTCCCTGGGACATGTATTTACGTAATTCCAATATTTTTCACATTTAAAACATCCAACCATCGATAATAACGTATGAAGACTATTATTATTATCCATTATGTTTGCCAAACATTTAATTTGTTCATAAGAATTACTTTATTTTGGTTTTCTTTTCCACAAAAAAAAACATTTTACCAATCCATTGAGACACCCTCCTGGGTTTCTCTTTCCACATTTCTCACATGAAGTAAATCGATCCTTCATTCCTCTATGGTATCTAATACTGAGTCTCTCAGTGGAATTTATCCTTCTCTTATTTTGTTAGTTTTAGAGTTTGTTATAGTGAATGTATTTAATGATATATCATGGAAACTGATTAGGAATAATCACAATATCATTCTCCTAGTCATCGTCTCATTCATTTTCTCATCAACACATTTTCTACTTCATTCATCATTAATAGAGTTCTTTATGGTTCTATTCATGGACTAAAACCAAAAAACATAATGTGAGAAACACTAATTATAGTGGTAAACCAATAGTCAGGAAGAATAATTAATAGTATATCTAAATCATGAAAAATAATTTTCAAAATATGTCCAATTAGTTTTAATCGGGTTTATTCATATTCCTCATTTATTGAAACCATTTAGGATAGTTTGTAAATAAAATTTGAATTAACCAAACCATATCCATCAGGAGTATTATACTAACTGTTCACTCAGGCCCATTGTCGTGTACTAGGTAATGATCATGTCCAGCCCGACACAACATTGTTAGAGTTAGTACACATATGTATATCTATTCTATAACCACATCCACTTGTAGTATAAAAACAATGATGTATTGATAGGAAAAAACACATAATATTGATCTTAACAAATCTTTAGTGTTTTAATCTATACTTATCCTCAATTTATATCATATGTTTATGTTCTATAATTTATGTTTTCATAATCTACTTCCCAATTATGTACAAAACATCCTCTGTTACCAACTATAAATACCCATATTCTAGTAGCCTGAAGATAGTGGTTACTTTATCGAATTATTACTAGATAAAAGGAATCGCATCCCAAAAGACCAAATAGTTTATTTTTCTTAGTAAACTATAAAAAACATTAATTTATCATTATAATTAAGAAACATAAAATACACAAGGTTCTATCGTTGAGAATACCATAGTCCCCCTTAACATATACCATCATATGAATTATAAAACACTTACTGGTGTCCTGGGGGAAAATAAAAAATAAGAAAAGGGTGAGATCAGATGGACAGTGATGGTATGAGTACATCAAAAGCTATAAATAAATAAATCATATTCAATATTTAATGTTAAATAACTACAACACATGCCATTTAATATATAACATGAGAAGAATATAGAAGTAATAATTAATGATCAAATAATTCCATATATGTAATCGCATGATCTTGAATTTTTTCCATTGATATTATGACTAATCTAATAATCACATAAACATCAATAACTTATTTCATATTAATGGAACCCATAATTTCAGACATTTGAAACATAACATCAAGGCCTCGATCAAGACATCTAAAAATAGAATGAAGGTCATGTTCCATGAAATATCAATATATGGGAAAGGAAATGACCAAAAACCAATATAGTTTGTCTCATGAGACATATTGATGTCTTGAGAGGATATATAGAGACACACCCTTTACTTACTATGTCCAATTAATTCCTCGCATGAATAAATAAAACAACATACTCAACATGCCTTAATATAATCAATAATAGTTTATATTGGAAGAAATGGTCATACGGAATATCAATACTTTCCCTAGTAAAAATAACCATAAACCATTTAAAGAAATATTATTTATTGTAACATTATATTCCATACTCACCAAAATATTCAATAAATTATTTTCACATATATGAAAACAATTTAAAGATATTACTGGAATATTTCGTAAGAAAATTAAACTTTTTTACTCTGAAAATAATTTTTAAATTTTAAAAACTATGAATATAATAAATAATTAATTTTATTCGAAAATATTCTTATAAAAATTAAAAGGAATCTTCAAATTATTGACACATCATAAAAGAGGAAAATTTCATCCATGTTGTGTTAGTTAAAAAACATAACGTTCACACTTTTGTGAGAAAGGTCAAAAATTGCCTTGTTCAGAAAATGATAGGAGGGTTCTTTTAAAAATATTCATAGAATTTAAATATATGGTAAAATTTTATTTATAAAATAATTGGATAATATTAAAATCATTTTTATTAAACATGTACATGTAAAATAAATATTCCTCAGCTGAGACTTAAAAATTAATAGTCTCAAAAAATGATGACATCATGAAATAAACCCTTACCAATTAGGTTTATTTTGAATCATAATCCACATTAAATAAATAAAATAAAATGAAAATTTAATAAAAAATAAAATATATTATGGATATAATATATAAATGGGTTAATATATACACCAATCAAAATTAATTAGTGGTGAATATGGAATATGTATCATAGAAGTAAAAGTGAGACGAGAAGCCCTTACCTCAGGTTCGATTTCCTTTTTACATGTTTGAACCTCCTATATATTAAATATATATTTCAAATAAATATATTCCAAAACCATACTCATATATATAATTACTTATATGATTTAGTTATAATATTTTTTCACCCATTTATTACAATTCTTTGTCAAAATAACCATTTTAGACGGATAGAAAAAATGAAATAAGAAAAATATTTAATATATTAAGAATAATATTTATATCATAAATATAATATATAATAATTATTTCTATCTTTATAATTATCCAAGTAATGTGATGATGAAAATTTATTACACCGCTATTTAGAGAGGGAAAGTCGTACATATGTATGAGTGACGTTTTCTCTTTTTATATGATGGAATAGAGATAGAATATGGTTGTAACATAGTCATAATAACATCATATTATTTTTATTATAATTGATTTATCATATTTGGATGTGTAAAACACATGAAGAAGAACTGCAAGAAGAAATAAAGTTGAAAGAGTCGGTAAATATGATCACCTCTTCTTCGGTGGACTCCAATTAGATCTCTTCTTAAGGGACCTGGTGTTTTTATTTTGGAAGGTCTCGAACCAAAATAACTTTTATAATTATTTTAATAAGATGATTTTTCATGGTTTTTCCAAGATAGTCAGCTCAAAGTGGTCAAAATAATTGAATGAATGTGTTCCCTTTTATAATTGAGGGGATGTTCATTCTTGGAAATTTTTAAAATATGAAATTAATATATATTATTTATCATTAATAAATGGATAAAAATGATATAAATATAATATAAGGTTTATATAATTCTAAATATTTTCATACAATAAAATTTGGGTAAACATTGGATATGTTTTCACCCTACTCTTTTAGATTTAAACACATTTAACTATTTTCATAATGACAATACAATTAAAATTTTCTACTCTCTAAGGGTCGGTAATTTTACTATAAAATATAAAATACCCATTAATGTAAAATGGATGATTTTATTAACCTTAGCCCATTCATTTTTTCAAATATATTATTTTTAGGAATTTTCAATCATTTAATAAAATATTATTTATTATAAAATATCAATCTTATCAATTTTTAAAACTATTCATTACATTGAAATTAATAATATCATTAAAACACTTATGATTAAATATAAAAAAATCATATCCCTAAAATTTCATGTTAGTATTTAAAATTCATCTATTCCATTTTTTATCTCAAATTATATTACTTTTAATATCATTTATTTGATTTTTATAATAATTAATTAATTACTACATTAGTATTGTGTAAGAATTTAAGATAGTTTTTTCATCAAAAAAATTAAATATAAATTACCATGATGAATATAAAAGTTTTATATTTCAATAATATATTAATATTTAAAGGTATCCTTTAGGTAACCCCGTATTAAAAATATTACAGTTATTAAAAACAAGAGTGTGACATGTTTGATATTTTGTGAAATTAAATACTATAAAGGTCATAATCTCATCAAAATGGATATAAAATTCCATATAACCAAGTATTGGATTATTATGGACGAAATAAAATCATAAAATAAAATTAATAAAAATTTTATGGTCACTTCCTAGTTCTTATCATTTTATTTTTGACTTTCATTGCTTGATTTACCTTTTACTAGGGTAATAAAAATTACTAAGATTTCTATTCATATTGGCCAAAAAAGGGGGACTATTTAATAAATTTTCAAATATTGAATATAAATATGAAATAATTTTTTACAAATTAATATTATATAAGTGGCTGAATTTAATTTAAAATTAAACTAGAAAAACACAATGAAAAACAGTTTTTCCGAAAATGCCCATTTAAGTATAAAAATATTTTTATACCAAATTCAATCATGAAATTGGTTCCAATGAACTAAATTTGAGTATGAAAAATAAAATATAACTAATTTTACTTGAAACAGTATTAAAATAAAATTTAAATTTGTAAATTTTTAAAATAAACACATAGTTTTCAATTAAAAAAATGGTATTTCCCACAATTCACCGAAAAAAAATCTATTGAGAAAAATCCAAATATTTCACCCTATGATAATTTTAAAATTATGATTTAAAAAATTATATTATTTTTATAGTATAATATTTATATAAATTCCATAATGCAATTATAATATCTTCTCAATAATTTTTTTTTGAAGAAAGTATATTTTTGAAGCAGAAAGTAAATTTAATGGAAATTCAGTGCTTATTTTGTAACAATTAATCAATACATTTATAATGTGTGGTTAATTTATATATATATTTTTTTATATATATAATTTATTTAGTACTATTAATACCTTCGAATTAAATTACTAGGTTATAAAGTTCATATTTAAATAATTTTTTGCAGTTTTTTGAAAGTTGGTGTTTTGTGTTGTATACACTCTCAAACATTGTATTTTAAAAAAAATATCAATGTTTTTTGAATAATAGTCTTTCAATGAATTTATTTGAAAAAAAAATGTATCATAAAATATTTGGGTGTTACATTCTCCTTTATGTGTGGTATTGGGTGTCATATATGCTATTGAATATGATGTTCCTCTTTTTAAATATCGAGGTGTTGCAAATAAGCAGTCAGATATCTGAGAGATTCATCTCTTTTTCATAACACATACATATTTAAAGATGATACTTTTATATTATTTATAGATTGACCAGAACCATTATGTGGATACATCCAATACACCTATTTAGGAGGTTATTTTAGTTTTTTTAAAATTTTCTTCCTTTCTCGTTCTTATATTCTTATTATCCCAAGTAATTTTAAATATAACATTAATTCAAAATTCCCATCACCATGCCCATTTTTATCTTCATAATCCTCCTGAAAAACACCCACTAGATCCTAGTTTCATAATTTCATGTTCAATATTTACCATTCTCATGATCATCTTGGATCTCATTTTCAATATCATGGAACAAAATCCATTTTCTATTAATTGTTTCAATAGTGGATTTCTCCATTTCACTATGGGATATAAAATAATTGTTTGAATGTATTTTAATCATGGTTACATCTCAAATCTACCTTCGAGTCATTAAGGTAGAGGCTGAGGTAATATTACCTATCTCCCTGTAGGAATTTTCATGGTCAACAATCGACTAGAAGAAACTTGAAATGTTTATTTTGGGCTACCCCATGGTCCACTACCTAAAATCCACGTGATAATTTCTTCTAATATGGGTGTTTCACCTTATCAAATTTTTTATTCCAAAACCCTCAAAACTTAAATAGCCACAGAAACAATCATTACACCAAGAATCCTAAAAATATATTTTTAGATCTTTCAAAATTTATATTGTAGACTTAATTGTATTATAAACAATTCCTCTTAAAAATTTCATCATCCATTTTCACTCTAATCAAATCTAATTAGCCTCCTAATCATCCATGTGAATATTGTCAATTAATAAAACATGAAATCACCTTAAAAATCATGAATTATTTATATTAAGTAACAAGTCATGGTATGCCACAAATGTGTCGGTAATTATGCAACCACACCATAGGATAGAAAAGTGTTTTTGAGGGTACTCCAAATTAGGGTGTCAGGTCAATGTTATATTTTCCATGGATTAATTAAGACTAACACACACCAGTCCCATTGAAAATTCACTTCATGAGGGTCTTATTTAGTTATCAAGAATCTTAAACTCCCCAAATAATCATGGTCTCTCCAAAATAAACTTCTAAATATCATTTCAATTTACCAGACAAAAATCATGAAACCAATATAATTAATGAAAATTAACATATGATGTATAAGACTCACAACCCATATGAGGATAAATTTACTCAAATAAATGAGTATAATTTAAACTATCTACACAAATAAGGACAAATAAAGATATATACTCATTAATAATAATAAATAATAAATATAATATTTGAATCACCTACCTTGAATCAAAGATCAATTTTTTTAGTCACTAAAAGATGATTTCTAATTACTTGGACTCCCATGTTCTCACCAGAATCCTACCACAAAACTAGATCTTGTCATCCTCACATCAATTATCAATCATAATAACTCATAACACTCAATCATGAGTCCATAAATATTGAATAATCAAGAGAAAATAAGAAAAAAATAAAAAGGATGGTACATTATTTCAGGAGGCCTAAATCTCAGGACATCAAAACTTAAAAAAACAAAAGGCACATAAAAACACCAAAAGAGTGTTATCGGTCATTTGGGTTTATAAATGTATTAGGTGAACCAAAAGGCCTCAATAAAATGAAAACAAAAGGCACTTTATCACCCACATCAAACTCTAGGTCTTTTCTTCGGTTGTCGGCATAACTTTTTTGTCGACTCTGAGCTACTCTTATGTGTTGTTGAATAGATCAGACCTTTTCTGCCATCTCATCCACAAGATTAGGTCCTAATATATTTCATTCCCCAACTTCATCCCATCAAGTTGGAGTCCTACATTTCTTTCCATAGAGAGCTTCATAAGGAGCCATTTGAATACTTGAGTGAAGGCTATTGTTATAAGAAAATTCCACCAAAGGTAGGTGTCGATCCCAACCACCTTTGAAATCCATAGAGCGAGCTCTCAACATATCTTCTAGAGTTTGATTTGTTCTCTCAGACTGACCGTCTATTTGATAATGATAAGCAGTGCTGAAACTCAACTCTGTATCCAGAGTATGCTGAAGACTTCGCCAGAACTTCGAGGTAAATCATGGATCCCGATCAGATATAATAGAAAGTGGTACTCCATGCAATCTTAACACATCCTTTACATATATCCTATCAAGCTGATCCAGAGATAAATCCTCTCTAATAGTAAAGAAGTGTTAAGACTTTGTAAGACGATCAACTATGACCCAGATAGCATTATTTCCTTTGGATGTTTTAGGAAGTCCTGTGGAAAATTCCATAGTTATGTTTTCCCATTTCCATTCGGGTATGGGTAATGGTTGTACCATACCCTTATACTTCTGTCTCTCAGCTTTAACATGATAACAAACCAAGCATCGAGAGAAATATTTAGCAATATCTCTTTTCATTACATCCCACTAGAAGTACTCTTTCAAGTCCTTATACATCTTTGTTCTTCCAGGATGAATAGAGAAGGAAGAACTATGAGCCTCATCCAGAAGCTCCTTCTTTAATTCTGGAATGGGAGGAACACAAACCCGATTCCTGAACTTTATTATCCCATCACAATCAAGGTTGAATTCAGTAACATTTCTCACCTTCTTTTGTAACTCGACATCTTCATTCTGTGCCTCTTGAATCTTCACATGTATAGATGGTTGAACATTCATTTGAGAAAGTTAATATTTCTCCCATTCCATTAAAATTCCAAGATTTATCCTTTGTAAATCCATAAATATTGGATCTTTTGTGATCCTCATCATGGATAAGATAGCATGGTCTTGTCGACTTAATGCATCTGCCAACTTTTTTTCTTTCCCAGGGTGGTAATGAATTGAGCAATCATAATCTTTAATCAGTTCCAACCATCTTCTTTGGCGCATATTCAGCTCCTTTTGTGTGAAAATATACTTTAAAATTTTATGATCAGTAAAAATATCACACCTTTCTCCATAAAGGTAATGCCTCCAAATATTTAATGCAAAGATTACCGCAGCTAACTCCAAATCATCTGTTGGGTAATTTTACTCATGGATTTTCAACTATCTTGAGGAATAAGCTATCACCATATCATTTTTCATAAGAACACACCCCAGTCCCTTCTTAGATGTATCACTGTAGATCACAAACCTTTCTCCACTTCAAGGCAG
The DNA here is from genome assembly GCA_963277665.1 of Viscum album. Lineage (NCBI taxonomy): Eukaryota > Viridiplantae > Streptophyta > Magnoliopsida > Santalales > Viscaceae > Viscum > Viscum album. Next base: position 282,799,827 of record OY728127.1, read on the forward strand.
TGTGAGCACAGGTGCACTGGATATCCTTCTTTTCAACTCCTTGAAATTCTATTCACATTCCTTCGTCCAAACAAACTTAACTCCTTTCCTAGTCAACCTGGTGAGTGGATTAGATAATCGTGAAAAATATTTCACAAAACGTCGATAATATCCATCCAAACCAAGAAAAATTCGGATCTCAGTTACTATTGTTGGTCTCGACCATCTTTCGATAACCTCGGTTTTTGCTAGATCTACATATATCCCCTCTTTTTAGATTATGTGACCCAAAAATGAAACTTTTTGAAGCCAAAATTCACACTTGGTAAATTTGGCATAAAGAATATCCTTTCTCAGGGTCTTCAATAAAATTCTCAAGTGATCTTCATGTTCTTCCTTTCTCTTTGAATTGACAAGAATATCATTTATAAAGACTACCACAAATTGATCAAGATAGTCTCTAAAGACTCTATTAATCAGATCCATGAAGATAACAGGGGCATTAGTAAGACCAAATGGCATCACTATAAATTCATAGTGTACATACCTTGTACGGAAATCCGTCTTTGGTATATCCTCCCTTTTGACCCATAATTGATGATACCCCAAACAAAGATCAATCTTGGAAAAGTATTGAGCTCCATGTAGTTGGTCAAATAAGCCATCAATGCGCGAGATAGGATATTTGTTCTTGATAGAGATCTTGTTAAGTTCTCGATAATCAATGAAGAGTCTCATTGATCCATCTTTCTTTCTTAACAAATAGAACAGGTGATCCCCAAGGTGACGCACTAGGGCGTATGAATCCCTTATCAATATTTTCTTGGAGTTTCTTCTTCAATTCCTCCAACTCAATTGGAGCCATTCTATAACGTGTCATTGAAATAGGTAAATCACCTGGTATGAGTTCTATTGAAAACTCAACTTCACGATTTGGTGGAAGACCCAGAAATTCCTCTGGAAAGACATCATCAAACTCTCGTACAATGGGAATATTCTTAATCATGAGTTTCTCACCAACCCTTTGAGATAAATAACCTTCATTTAGTGGAATCCATAACCATAAGATGGAATAAATTTCCACTGGAAGGTTATGTTCATCCTTGCATCGATAGACGATCATAGATTGATCTCGAATATGAACTATGACTTCCCTTCTTTGGCAATTTATATGAGCTCCATATAAAGAAATCCATTCCATGCCAAGAATCACATCAAATTCCACTATAGGAAGGATCACAAGATTTGCAGGAAGCACATTCCCAAAAACTTCAATCGGGGAAGAATTATAAACTTTTTATGCGACGGTTGTGACATTAGTTGTTGTCATAGAAAAATCAACATCTAATTGTTGACGTAATACAATGATACCCTTAGAAAATTCTTCATAAATAAATGATTGGGTGGATCCTAAATCAAATAAAACATTTTCTACTTTATAGTGGGTGGTAAGTGTACCTTTCACCACTTCGTTATCATACTCCACATCGTTGATAGAAATTGCATGTGACTTTCCTTTGTCTTTAGCCATAAGATTTTTTTGATGTCAACCATCATCATCAACCCTTGGATTTGGGCATTGATTGGAATAATGACCCATCTCCTTGCACTTGAAACATTGAAGTGTAGTAGGTTCATTCTGTGTGTCCCTTCCTTTGTTTGCATCATTAGATATCTTCGTCCCATCATTGCGGCATTCAAATGCCCGATTACCTTCCTTTCCACATTTGAAACATTTACTTGTCCCTTTAAGACAACTCCCTCCATGTTTCTTTCCACACTTTGAGCATAAGGGAAAGTTAATCTTCTTTTCAGTGTGCTCTTTAGATTTTCCTTTGAATTCCATTTTCCTCTTCTTATCAAACCCATATGACTGATGGGTTACTGAAATCTCCATCTCAACTTTGAGAGAACATCGAACGATTTCCTCGTAGATATTGAAGTCCCTTATGGATACGGCCCTTCGAAGACTTGGTTTTAAGCCACTAAAGAATCGATCGATCTTACTCTCAGGTTGGATAATAATACCAGAAGCGTACCTTGAAAGTCTTGTAAAATTTTCATCATAGGTACCAACAGATTCATCATCCTTTTTCTTCAGTTCAAGAAACTCTTTCTCCATCTTTTTCGGAGAATACGAGGGAAGTACTTATTGAAAAATAAGTTCTTGAACTTTTCCCATTCCATGGACTCAATTTCATCCCTTTGCCTCGTATTCTTAATAAGAATCCACCATTGATAAGCATCTTATTCCAAACGATACACTTCTAGGATGAATTTATCATGTTCAGAACATTGAATAACTGAAAATATCTTTTCAGTAGTACTAATCCATTGTTCATCAACTAAGGGATCAGTAGACCCGCTGAATGAAGGTGGACACTACCACATGAAGGATTCATTAGAATGTTGCTCCTTCCTTTGCTTGTTTGGAAGCACCGCATGATTCATAGCTTTAGAAAGTTATGTGAGCATGGGTACAAGATGTTGCATTCCATCTCCCATAACGTTTGGTTGCTCAGGGGGACAATCATTGCATTTCCCGTCACATTCCGCATTAACACGGTTCCTTCGGGTTCCAACCATTGACTAAAACCAAGAAGAATAGTATGAGAAAGACTAATTTTAATAGGAAAACCACATAATCAAGAATAAAATTTCACACTTATGGTTTTATCCTAGTTTATTCATGGTCATTTCTAGAACACTAAGATTGTGTTCTATGCTTAGAATTATCCTTAGGGTTCTTACTAAGGCTTTCACATCCTAGTTTCCAAAGGTTGACTATACCTTTCCTCTGATACCAACTATAACAACCCATACTTTACAAACATGGTTAACACTTCAAAATTTAAGCATACTTATTACAACATTTAACAAAACCATGAAAGGACTGTATAGGTATAGTGTCATTAGAAACTGGGAAACATAAACCACTGGTTCATAAAGAATCTACAATGTCTCCCATTTATTTCATCATATCTATAGTCCCTTTTGGCATATCTTACATAATAACCTTATTCCTGACCTGGGGAAATACAACATACAAAATGGTGAGCTCAAATTCTTAGTAAGGGTAAACAAACAAAATATCAATCACATCATATACATAAGAACATAACTTTTGGAAATCTTAACCTGCAAAAGAGATCATAATTTCATAACATGGGATAAATCATAGTAGTGAAATGTAATCCCAATAATCATAACTTAAAACATGAAACATTGTGGAATACACACATAATCATAGAGAATCATTTATTTTTAGTCAAAACTCATTTCCAAAACTATCTTAGTGGACAAAGTCCATTTCTGAACAGAGTTCATTCCTCGTTTCAGTCCTGTTTCACTGAACTGGTTTAACCTGCCGTTCCAGCCTTGTCTATCTCATGATATATAAAGTCTTTACCCAATGAATTGGAGATAGATATAGGTCCCACCCATCTCATAATGATACCATTCTTATCACTACTGGAAATCATGTTTTTTCCAATGCTTGTATTCCAATGGTTCTTTGAACCATTGGTATAGGTAATCTTTACCAACGGTTTCCAAAAACTGTTGGTAAAGATCTGTAAAAATTGTGTTTTCCCAACAGTTTGATGAAACCATTGGGAAAAATGGGTAAAAAAGAGTTTTCCCAATGGTTTAGTGAAACTGTTGGGAATGATGAAGACCCTTATACCAACGGTTCTATCATAACCGTTGGTATATATGGCATTAAGAGGTTTTTTCCAACGGTTTTTTGAAACTGTTGGGATAACATAACTTTCCCAGCGGTTTTTTAAAACCATTGGGAAAGAAAATCCACAAATATCATCGATCTGCAACTCCAGACATCTCGAAAATATTTCCCTAACAGAGACCTGGATGCACCCTCTCGAAATTTTTTCACTAAACCTCAATTGTCTGTAAGGTTTGCCTCTAATTCTCAACACAAACGCTACTTCCCAACACAACTAGTCTGGTTTTCAATGATTTTTTCTTCCTTTTTAAATCGGTATGTGTTAGTTTATTGATTTTAGATTTGTTCTTCCCGTTTAAATCAGTTCGTGTGTGTTAATTTATTTTAGATTTTGTCATTATATTTTGGTGCAATCTAGTGTGTATTATGATCCCCTTACGAAAATAAGGCATATATAATTTTTGGTTACGGTTGGAACCCTACTTCACAACCTGCTCTAGAGGGTTCTAACTCTAATTTCCAACGAGACATCTATCTTTGATTCAAGAAATTTTTGTTCTTCCATTCTAAATCGGGAGGTGTGCCTTCATTTATTTTAGATTTTTTTGTTCCATTTTTCTACAATGTATTGTGTATTATGATTCCCTTATGAACACAATCAATATATCATTTTAGGTTGTGGTTTTGTTGTGATTTATCTGTATTGAATAATTTTGGTTGATATTAAAGAGGTCAATTTGATCCAGAGTTATTTTATCCTTGATTTATATTAAATTTAAGTTCTATTGACTTGATTTTGTTGGTTATCCATAAATACAGTTAGGATTGTCATTGTGGGGTGGGGGGGGGCTGGGGTTTCCAAGTGGGGTGGGGGGGGGGGTTGTCCATGTGGGGTGGGGGTAGAGCTGTCCAAGTGGGGTGGGGCTAGAGCTGTCCAAGTGGGGAGGATGTCGAGGAATCTCCAAGTGGGGTGGGGGAGGGGCTGTCTATGTAGGGTGGGGAGGGGGCTAGGTTGTCCAAATGGGGTGGGGGTAGGGCTGTTTGGGGTGGGGGAGGGGCTGTCTAGGTAGGGTGGGGGAGGGGGATGTCTAGGTAGGGTGGGGGAGGGGGTTGTCTAGGTAGGGTGGGGGAGGGGGTTGGGTTGTCCAAATGGGGTGGGGGTAGGGCAGTTTGGTGTGGGTGAGGGGCTATCTAGGTAGGGTTGGGGAGGTGGCTATTTAGGTAGGGTGGGGGAGGGGTTTGGTTGACCAAATGGGGTGGGGGTAGGGCTGTTTGGAGTGGGGGAGGGGCTGTCTAGGTAGGGTGGGGGAGGGGGCTGGGTTGTCCAAATGGGGTGGGGGTAGGGCTGTTTGGGGTGGGAGAGGGTTTGGAGGTTGGGTGGGGGAGGGTGTCCAGGCAAGGTTATCCAAGTGGGGTGGGTAGGGTGTGCAGGTCTGGTGGGGGAGGTGCTGTCTAGGAAGGGTGGGGGGATGGGTTGTGCAAGTGGGGTGACGGTAGGGTTGTCCAGGTGGGGTGCAGGGGGGGGGTGGCTGGGTTATCCAAGTGGGTTGTGGGGGGTAGGGGTGTCCAGGTATAGTGGTGGGGGGGGGGGGGCTGGGTTTTCCATGTGGGGAGGGAGTAGGGCTGTCCATGTGGGGTGGGGGTGCTGGGTTGTCCAAGTGGGGTGGGGGTAGGGCTGTCCAAGTGGGGTGGTGGGGTGGGGGTAGGGCTGTCCATGTGGGGTGGAAACCCTAAATTCGGATTGTGTAGATACTTTAGAACAACTATAAATGGGTCATATGTGACGTGTACGAGTCAACCCCACCTTAATCTGAGGCATGATGAAGTCAGAATCACTCTAAGTGGCTCTCTTTTGCTTAAAATGGACAACAATTTAACTACATACGGAAAACTGAACAAAGGCATTCGGTTTCCACTGAAACATCAGGATAACGATCCATGGTTCATATGTGACGTGTAAGAGTCAACTCCTCCTCAATCTGAGGTGCGGTGTGGTCGGAACCACTCAAAGTGTCTGCCTTTTGATTCAAAAGTACTTCATTTTAATTGAAAAACATCAACTAGCATATGTAAAACTGACCAAACGCATTCGGATTGTGTCGATACTTTAGAACAACAATCCATGGGTCATATGTGACTTGTAAGAGTCAACCCCGCCTCAATCCGAGCTGCAGTGTGGCCTGGAAAACTCAAACTGTCTCTCTTTTGTTCAAAATGGACTAAATTGTAAGTGAAATCAACAAATGACATACGATAAACTTACCAAACGTCTTCAGATTCTGTTGAAACGTCAGCAAAATGATCCATGGGTCATATGTGATGTGTACGAGTCATCCATTCCATAATCCGAGGTGCTGTGTGGCTAGGACCACACAAACTTCCTCTCTTTTGTTCAAAATGGACAATATTTTACAAACATACGCCAAACCAATCAAACGGATTCTGATTGTGTTTATGCTTTAGGAAAATGATCCATGGATCATATGTGACATGTACGAGTCAACCCCGCCTCAATCCGACGCCCTTTGTAGCCGACACCACTAAAAGTGCCTCTCTTTTGATTAAAATGGACTAAATTTTAAGTGAAGACAACAACTGACATACGCCAAATTCACCAAATGCCTTAGGATTCTGTTTAAACTTTAGTAAAATGATCCATGTGTCATATTTGACGTGTACGAGTCAACCCCACCTTAATCCGAGCCGCGGTGTGTCTGGGACCACCCAAAATGTCTCTCTTTTGTTCAAAATGGACTAAATTTTATGTCAAATCAACAACTGTCATACGATAAACCAACCAAATGCCTTTGGATTTTATTGACACTTCAGGAAAATGATACAAGTGGCATATGTGATGTGTACGAGTCAACCCCGCCTCTATCTGAGGCGCTGTGTGGCCGGGACCACCCAAACGTCCTCTCTTTTGTTTAAAATGGACAATATTTTACATTCATATGCCAAACCGATCAAAAAGATTCTGATTGTGATCAAACTTTAATTAAATGATCCATGGATCATATGTGACGTGAACGAGTCAACCCCACCTCAATCCAAGGCCCGTTGTGGCCGGCACCACTCAAAGTGCCTCTCTTTTGTTTAAAATGGACTTAATTTTAAGTGAAAACAACAACTGACATATGCAAAACTGAACAAATGCCTTATGATTCTGTTTAAACATTAGTAAAACGATCCATGGGTCATATTTGACGTGTAAGAGTAAATCCTGCCTCAATACGAGCTGCAGTGTTTCTGGGGCCACTCAAACTGTCTCTCTTTTGTTCAAAATGGACTAAATTGTTTGTGAAATCAACAACAGTCATACCAGAAACTGACAAAATGCCTTCATATTCTATTGACACATTAGGAAAATGATAAAAGGGTCATATGTGACGTGTACGAGTCAACCTTGCCTCAATCCGAGGTGCGGTGTGGCCGAGACCACCCAAAATGCCTCTCTTTTGTTCCAAATGGACAATATTTTACGTACATATGCCAATCCGATCAAACGGATTCTGATTGTGTTGAAACTTTACGACAATGATCCATGACTCATATGTGATGTTTACGAGTAAACCCCACCTCAATCCAAGGCCCGGTGTGGCCGACACCACTCAAAGTGCCTATGTTTTGTTTAAAATGGACTTAATTTTAAGTGAAAACAAAAACTGACATACCGAAAACCGACCAAACACCTACAAATTCTACTGAAACTTTAGAAAAATGAACCATGGGTCATATGTGACATGTAAGAGTCAACCCCGCCTCAATCTGAGTCTCGGTGTGGATGGGACCACTCAAACTGTCTCTCTTTTGTTCAAAGTGGACTAAATTGTAAGTGAAATCAACAACTGACATATGATAAACCTACCACAAACCTTTGGATTATGTTTAAACATTATGAAAATGATACATGGGTCATATATGACGTGTATGAGTCAACACCACCTCAATCCGAGGCACGGTGTGGCAGGAACCACTCGAAGTTTCTCTCTTTTGTTTCAAAAGGACATCATTTTTAGTGAAAACAACAACTGACATACAAAAAACCGACCATATGCATTTAGATTCCATTTAAATGTTAGTAAAACAATCCATGAGTCATATGTGACGTGTACGAGTCAACCCCACCTCAATACGACGTGTGGTGTGGCTGGAACAACTCGAAGTGTCTCTCTATAGTTTAAAATGGACTTCATTTTAAGTGAAAAGAACAACTAACATACGGAAAACCGACAAAACGAATTCGGATTCTGTTAATACATTAGTAAAAGGATTCATGGGTCATTTGCAGCATGTAGGTGTGAACCTCGCCTCAATCTGAGCCTCGGTGTGGCCGCCACATCACAAAGTGATTCACATTTCATTGAAATGGAAAACATTTTAAGTGAAAACAACAACTGACATACTAAAACCAAACAAAACACATTAAGATTCCATTGAAACTTTAGGAAAACGATCCATAGGTCATTTTTGACGTGTAAAATTCAACCCCACCTCAATCCGAGGTGCGGTGTGGCCGGAACCACTCGAAGTGTCTATCTTTTGTTTCAAAAGGACATCATTTTTAGTGAAAACAACAACTGTCATACGGAAACTGACCAAATGCATTCAGATTTTGTTGAAACATTAGGAAAACAATTCATGAGTCACATGTGACATGTACTAGTCAACCCCACCTCAATCTGAGGCGTGGTGTGGCCGGAACCACTCGAAGTGTCTCTCTATAGTTTAAAAGGGACTTCATTTTAAGTGAAAAGAACAACTGACATACGGAAAACCGACCAAATGCATTCAGATTCTGTTGATACTATATTAAAAAGATCCATGGGTAATTTTTTATGTGTATGAGTCAACCGCACCTCAATCCGAGCCTCGGTGTGGCCGCCACTTCTCAAAGTGACTCACTTTTCTTTGAAATGGAAACATTTTAATTGAAAAAAACAACTGGCATACTGAAACCCAACAAAACACATTCTATTTACATTGAAACTTTAAGAAAACTATTCATGGGTCATTTTTGATGTGTACGAGTCAACCCCGCCTCAATCCAAGTCGTGGTGTGGCCAGAATCACTCTATGTGTCTCTCTTTTTGTTAAAAATGGAAAACATTTTAAGTACATACGGATAACTTACCAAACGGATTCTGATTGTGTTGATACATTAGAACAACGATCCATGAGTTATATGTGATGTTTACAAGTCAACCCCTCCTCAATCCGAGGCGCGGTGTGGCTGACACCACTCATAGTGTATCACTTTTGTTTAAAATATACATCATTTTAACTGAAAAGAAAAACTGGCATACGGAAAAATGACCAAATGCATTCGGAATCGGTTGAAACATTAGGAAAACGATCCATGGGACATATGTGACTTGTATGAGTCAACCCCACCTCAATCCAAGGTGCAGTGAGGCCGAAACCACTCAAAGTGTCTCTCTTTTGTTTCAAAAGAACATCATTTTTAGTGAAAACAACAACTGACATACGGAAAACTGACGAAATGAATTCTTATTCCTTTGAAACGTTAGGAAAACAATCCATGAGTCATATGTGATGTGTAAGAGTCAACCCCACCGCAATAAGAGGAGCGGTGTGGCCGGAACCACTCGAAGTGTCTCTCTATAGTTTAAAATGGACTTCATTTTAAGTGAAAAGAAAAACTGACATACGGAAAACTGACCAAACACATTCGGATTCTGTTGATACTTAAGGAAAAGGATCCATGGGTCATTTTTGATGTGTATGAATCAACCGCGCCTCAATCCAATCCTCTTTGTGGCCTCCACGACACAAAGTGACTCACTTTTCTTTGAAATGGAAAAAATTTGAAGTGAAAACAACAACTGACATAAACGCATTTGGATTCCGTTAAAACTTTAGGAAAACAATCCATGGATCATTTTTGATGTTTTCGAGTCAACCGCACCTCAATCCAAGCCTTGGTGTGGCCTGGACAACTCAAAGTGACTCACTTTTCTTTGAATTGTAAAACATTTTAAGTGAAAACAACAACTGACATACTGAAAACTGACCAAACGCATTAGTATTCCGTTGAAACTTTAGGACAACGATCCATGGGTCATTTGTGACGTGTAAGAGTCAACCCCACCTCAATCTGAGTCGTGGTGTGGCCAGGATCACTCTAAGTGTCTCTCTATAGTTTAAAATGGACTTCATTTTAAGTGAAAAGAACAACTGACATACGGAAAATTGACCAAACACATTTGGATTGTGTTGATACTTTAGGACAAGGATCCATGGGGAATTTGTGATGTGTACGAGTCAACCGAGCCTCAATCTAAGCCTCGGTGTGGCTGCCACAACTCTAAGTGGATCACTATTATTTGAAATGGAAAGCATTTTAAGTGAAAACAACAACTGACATATGAAAAACTGACCAAACGCATTTAGATTCTGTTGAAACTATAGGAAAACAATCCATGGGTTATTTGTGACGTTTACGAGTTAACCCCGCCTCAATCTGAGTCGCGGTGTGGCGGGGATCACTCAAAAATGTCATTTTTTTAAATGAACAACATTTTAAGTGATAATAACTGGCTTACGGAAAACCAACGAAACCCTTTCGGAATATGTTGATACTTTAGGAAAATGGTCAATGGGTCATGTGTGACGTGCACTAGTCAATCATGCCTCAATACGAGGTATGGTGTGACCGGTACTACTCCAAGTGCATGTATTTTGTTTATAATGGATATCATATATAGTAAAAACACCTGTATACGAAAAACCGATCAAATTGTGAATTGAATTCCAAATTTCACATATAATTTTCATCTAAATTTGAAATTGAATTCTAAATGAATTTTAAAAGGAATTTTAAATGAATTCTAAATGAATTTTAAAATGAAATCTAAATGAATTCTAAATTATGTACCTTTATAATTACGTTATGAATTCTGATTTAATTCTGAATGTGTATAGTTTCAAGATGTATTTTATGTTAAATGTATATGAATTTGTTTTGTATATGTATATGATAGTAGGTTATTGTAGGTAAAGGAGAGGGATTGAATAATAACAGGTGAATAGAGACCTTGCTCCTCCCCTGTGCAAATTGTATCCTACTATGCAGATTGCAGGCTCCTGTGCAATTTTCACAGCATAGGCTATGCCAACGGTTTGAAACCATTGGCATAGTCTTCTATGGAGGTTTATACCAACAGTTTAGATGGAACCATTGGTATAAACTCTTTCCCAACTGTTTCAAACCATTGGAAAAATATGTATAGTTGGATTTTTCCCAACGGTTTTGAGTGAACCATTGGGAAAAGCTAGAGATTTTTTTGGGTTTTCTCAACGGTTTACTTAAAATTTTTGGGAAAACATATGCCAATGGTTAATGTTAACCGTTGGGATAGGTTTATTTTTATAACCTATCCCAACGGTTCTTTGAAAACCGTTGGGAAAACTTTTCCCAATGGCTTACTTCCCCACGGTCTGTAGAACCGTTGGGATAGATATTCCCAATGGTTCTGGAGCCTTTCCCAATAGTTTTGAACCGTTGGAAATGCCTGTTTTTCCAGTAGTGTATGTGTGCCACAAAATCATAAATCATACATCATTGCATAACCCATGTAATAAAAATGGGATTCATAAAAAAAATGACATCATAAAACAATTCATATTAGATAAAGTAATTCATAAAAATATTTCCATCACAACATAATAAAATCAATGTAATAATTGGGATAGAAATATAACCCTATATTATCATAGATGGAAAATAATTTTGATAAAACACTTGAACTCCATTCTTGAGGAAAATATCCTTTCTACTTCAAAATTTTTTTCCTTTCTTAACATGTCATAAGATTTTAAACTAAAAGAAGTTGATTACAAATAAAATTTAAAACATGTAAAGGAATATTCTTGGAAATAATGTTTTAAACATCCATTCATGTCGTATAAGTTAAAAAAACATTATTCCCGTACTTTTGTCGGAAAATTCAAAAAGTACCTCGTACGAAAAACGACAAAATATTCCTTTCATATCTTTTACTAAAAACTCCCCGAAGGGTAAAATTGGATTTACACAATTGTAGCTGGATGGAAAAAATATTATATATTGAGGAAACATGGATGTGGATGATAAAATACACCCCAGTAAATACCAAAGTATAAACAATCTCGGATAAAATGAGATTGTGATATTTTCCCTTACCTTAGTTCTGATTTGCTTCGTAAGTGTCTGAACCACCTGTATAATGATTTAAATAATGTTATTGACTTATTCCAGAATCATACATATTTTTATGATATCATATATGGTCATATTCTTAGCTTCTTATTAGTAATATTTCATTACTACTTGTTATTCGGGTGTTTATTACTTTTTGTTCTTAAGCGTGTTTTGTTGAATAAATTCCTATTTTTCTTTTTAGGTTATAGATTCCTCATTTACAGAATGGTATTAGTGTAATATATATCAAATTCATTAATTCAATTCATTTATAAAATCATTATGCAATGAAGATCATGTAGAACGAGTCGCATCACAACGTGGAGACGGTATTCCGTACGTACGCACGAGCGATGATATCGTTCCCATGATCGTGAAATTGTAATGGAGTGTATTTATACTATTTCAGAATCAATATAACTTTACAATAATCATATATGGTTATTATTTACACCATTATACCCATCCAAGTAAGGTGGTGGTGGAAAATATATTACACCACGGCGTGGAGACAGTATTACGTACGTACGCACGCACGGTGATTTCGTTTTCTGTAGGATGGATAGATGGTGAAATAAGGTTGTTTCATACATATAATAACATATCAGTATATGAGGGATACTGATGTTATTACTTCATAATGAAACAACTAAAGAATAATAAGTGGAAAAGGAAATAAAGTTGAATGAATCGGTAACAGACATTACCTCTTCTTTGAAGAGCCACTTAGAGACCTCCTTTTATGGAACTAAAATTGGTATTTGAAGAAGACCAAAACCTCTAGGATGTTTCTAGATAAGTGGGGAAGTGAAATGGTCAGGGGTTGGCCGATCTTGAAGGCTCCAATTTGTGTGAGGAGGAGAGGGAGGAGGTACCCTTCTATAAGGGGGTAGAGGGGCACCTTTGGAATAACTAAACATATTATTTTATTATAAAGTCAAATTCAGTTGTTAATAGCTCAAAATTGATAGATTTAGAAGATAATGTGGGTATTGTTAGAAAGACTCTCATCCAATATAATTTAGACAAGTTTAGGTCATTATATTTACCTTATCTTTTAGTTTTAACTCTTAGTTAATTAGATTGACATTTACCATGTCACTTTGTATTTTTATATTATATAGTTAATAAACTTACCATATACATCCAAGAGACCCCAAAGTGGTCCATTAATGATAAAACTGTCATGATATAAGTATCTTTGCTGAACCTTAGATTTTTAGGAATATAATAACAATTAATAATATAATATTTGTTTTAAAACTATTTTATGTCAATTTTGACACTATTTGGTAATTTATTTTTGTGAAAATCATAACAGAATGATTAGTTCGAAAAAAATTAATTAAATCAATATTTACATGTCTTATTGACATATAAAATTATTTTAATTCATAAAAAGTCTCAAATTACATTTATTTGGGTATTTATAACATCAATTATGTCAATATTTCATTAATAAGATAATTACTGCATCATCATTGCATCAAAAATAAATTATATTATTTTAAGTCTAAAAATTACAAATAAAATACCAATATGATGGAAATCTTTTTATATTTATAATTAATATTTATAGTCGAATTTATCTTATGTATAACCCTATATAAAAAATGATTTAGTTATTAAACTTTGATTTTAACTATTTTAACCCTTCTTTAATTAAATTGATAGTAAATGTCCTAATCTAATCCAAGTGGGCCTAAATGGTCATATTTTATTCCTAAGGTATTTTTTGGTGTAATTACACTTATCCAATAGAATTAGGACATGTGTTAGGATAATAATAATAACACTTTTACCCTTAATTACCCTATTTACTTTTAACCCCGGTAAAAAAAAGTAAAAAGTTACTATTCGCCAAAAATTATTTTCATCTCATTGATCCATATTTTAGTCCTTAATATTAACGGTGTCTCTCGGATTTTCAAAATTCCACTCACAGAAGTGGTAAAATTATTTTTTATGAAAAATTAAGTTTTTTAACTACCATTTAGTGGTTTCACTATTCATCAAAAAATGAAAGTTTCCAGAAAAATACCAAAAATTAGGCCAAATATATATATGATATTATGAATTAAAAAATGATGTTTTTTTTACCAAATTCAAAACATATCAGTTTCATTAACTAATTTAAAAATTAATTCCCGTCGTCAAAACAAATAGCGTGTTTTTAAGAGATAATAACTATCAATAGATTGACACTTGTTTATGTCTGATTTAAATGTGAAATTACATCCAAAGAACAACATTGTATTAAATTGTAAAAATATATTCTAAATATACTTTAAAACCACTATAATTAATAATTTATCACTATTAATTATTTCGATTAAAAAAGTTGTTTTTAATTAAAATTTAGTAATTTTCACTATTCATCAGAATATGAATGTTATCCGAAAAGTAGAAAAATTTCACCCAATGATAATTTCGATATTCCGAATCCAAAAATGAAGTACATTATGAAAAATAAAATTTACAAAATTTCAAAAAGTGGTTATTACTATTCATAACGGCTAGTTTTAATAATATTTTAATAGCATATCATTGTTTAGTGAAACTCGGTATTGCATACGACGCAAGCTATCGAGGAAGGCCGAAGTTGCGTGTAAAGCAGGCCAAGCTAGTGTTGTGTGTAGTGAAAGATTACTATGATGATTTATATAACATAAAAAAATATTTCTCATAAAAGTCTCGGGTGTTACATTAGTTATATAGGAAACACTATATAAATAGACACATACACATTAAATAACTGACCCATGCCATTGTTAGAGTAATAATCTGACGTCCCAGACCTAGATGCCACATAGAGGTGCCCAGATCTTGGTTGAACACATGTCCTCAAGTGAACCTTCGTGTAAACTAGTGGTTGTAGGCTAGCTGCAAGGGCCTAGGGTGTGTTTGTAGGGAGATTATCCCCTCATAACTAGAGTGGATAACATCATACATAATCAATAGATAACTAAATAGAAATGGCATAATTTAAACAGATGGCATAGGGGAAATAGAAACTATACATGTGAACCATTTTATCACCTTAGAATAATTATAAATAGAAGAATAAATAAACTTATAGAAAATAATAATCATCTCAAAAGCTAAAAAATATGGAAAATGCTGATAATACATGTCATTTATCTATAAAGCTGGAAAATAGGTATAAAAGGCAATAGAAAAAACAAGTTATAAAAAATAGAAAAAGGAAATCAAAAACCATCTAGCATCCTCATCCCTGGATAAATAATATTCTACCAAGCTTCATCCTAATGAAAGCAAGAAATATCTGGTGTCCAAAGCAAGATGTTTCCCCCTATCAACACCTGCATACATGTAATTTACATGGGTTCCAATGGAGGCCTAAATATGGTGTGAGATAAATCTCAATAGTCCACCACAAATGGTGTCTATACCATCCATTTTATGAAATATAAATTGAATGTGTGCATGTATATATAAAATTTAAGATTATACATTAATGTAAATAACATGATACCTTCTTTATCCATAGCTAGAAATGTCTTTACCCATGAGATCATTTAATCAATTAATTTATATTAAATTTATATGGATAATTCATATGAGGTGTAACAAATAATGACATTATATCATGATGACAATAACTGTGGATCCATGTATAATAAGGAATACATGAAAATTATGGTGATAATAAAAAGGATTCAAGATAATAACTAAGGAATCCTTGAACTCAGGGGTTGATCTAACTATGTAATAACATGTATCCCAGCTATATGGTGTTTGTACGTAATATGAGGGGAATACCCCATGATATTCCACTATTATATGATTCTAACTGTGCCCAATTATCTCATCCAAGGTAAAACGGGATAATAAATGGTTGGGACTTATGGTTGTATCCATGGAAGCACATGTCCAATGACATCATGATGGATCCAATGAGTGTTTCCAAGGAATCCTATTATTTGAAATATATTGGAGGGATCCTATGGAGTCATTTTTGGAATCCAATAGTAGATAAAGATCATGTTTCAAGGTGGGTATCTCCCCTAGAAACCAGCATCCATGAATAAAAATGGAATCTACAAATCCTCATGGCATTCCCTTGGGAATCCAAGGATAGCTCGAGTATAAACACTCCTATAAAGATGAATAGGTCTATATACAATAGGAACCTTATACTTTACTCATTTAATAAATTAGTCCATGTAATACTCATTCCATTTAATTAGAAAAACTTTCTTAGTCCTTTTCTTTCATTAGTGTGACAATGCATGATGAGGACATGTAACCATTTATCATTTTAATTACTTAATCATCAATTATGCTCACTCCATTACCTTCAATTAAAAATGAGAAGGTGCGTTATAGACATGAAAACATTAATAATTTAATAAGATATTCAATTTATTAGGTTCATTATTTAACCTCCATAATAATGAAAAGTTAGGCTAATTATATGAAAAATAATACCATTTCAATTTATATACATTTAATAGGTTCTTTCCATTTCCATTTATTTGGAATAATAAGGAATAATCAGAAAAGTATCCCATTTCCATTCATATGGGTCAATTCCAAGTGATATTTATAGTATAATTTCATTTTTATATAGTTCATATTTAATTTATAACACTTAAATTGGATGGGTGAAGTGAAACAATACCCGAATGGTGGTACAGATAAACATAACAGGCCACTAAAGGCATAATTATGGAAAACACCCGACTTGGGGTGGTCGATGTTGAGATCATACCCCCAAATGATAAATAACACATATATAAATGGATCTATAACATAATCACGTTACTTATCAACATGGAATTATAAATTAATAAGCAATTCCTAATGAAATCGGCATGCGTACAACGATGGCAGTTTATAAAAGGGAGAGACTTGAGGGATGATTCATAGACCTCTTAACTTAATCTCATGTGAATCTCCTCATTGATTTTAATCCTTTAGTTTTTTCTAGATAAGAATAAATCTATATAATGGATCAATACCTGAAAAATAGTTCATATGAGTCTACATCAAAATAGAGTCACCGATATTAAGAAGAACGATGAAAGGAGCTTAAGGACTGAAGCACTTACTAGCACACTTCAAATGCAATTGATGGATCTGGAATGAGAGCTCGGATAGAGAAGTGGTGGAAGAACATGGTTTAGGGATCCTTGGGGGTCCTTAATTAGATAGAGGGAGAGGTGAGGGTTCTGTGTAAAAATTATAGTAATTTTCTCTATTTTTATAAAAAAAACTTTTTTTGGAATTTAATTGATGTGTAAATGTCATGCTGTTCATTTAAAGATTGGGGCCTTCCTCCTAGGTAATCCCACTTTACAAAATTTGAAATATTATATCCATACCATTAAACATCATTTAATAGATTCACATCTTATATTTCATTTTTAAGGCTTGTAATTGGCCTACACCCAACCTATATCCCTCATTCATCTTCCTTTTTAACAACTACCCTACCAAACCAAAGTCTGGCTTTGGATCTAATCTTAAATGAACATAAACAATAGTTCAACTGAAAATTAAAAGGATCAATACCTAGAGGAAAAGATTGGGTTCTTATATTCTTCCCCCCTTAAAGGAACTCAACCCCGAGTTCAACTTGAAAAGGTTGGAAAACTCTGTCTAAGAACAATTCCATCCACTAAGCATGTATGTTGGCCTCCCACTCCCAAGTCCCTTCCTGTATGTGGTCATGCTTCCATAGAACCCGTACTAATGGGAAGGATCAGCCAAAGAGAACCTTTTTGATCTAGTCAATGATACATATATGATACTCCTCAAATTAAGCATCGACATCAAACTCTACTTACTCAATATCAAAAGTATGAGATTGGTTGGCATGATAATGGTGAATCCGTGAAATGTGGAAGATATGGTGCATGGAACAATACCTATTAGTGAATAGAAATCAATAAAATACTAACCTAAATCTATCCAAGATCTCAAATAACCCAATAAAATGCTGTAAAATATTCCCTTGCCATCATATCCATCTATGTCCAATCCTGGGTGATACTCACAGGAAAACACTATCCCTGACCTCAAATTCTAGAGGATATTGAAGGAAATCGCCATATGGTTTTTTTCTAGATTGAGAAGTAGAAATATGATTTCTAATAAGTTGAGCCTTCTCCAAAGTCTCCTGAATGAGATAAAGACCTAGTACCACTACCTATCCTTCCTCTAACCAAAATAGGGGTGAACATCATGGCCTACCATACAAGGCCATGATGAGAGGGGTATACATCTACAAAGAACCACTGAAATAAATGATTCATTCTTGTAGAATGTCCTCTATGACTTTTATATTCCATTCTATCTGGCCATCAGTCATGATGAGAGGGGTATTCCTGCTTATAAGAGAAATCTATGAGAGGAGTATACATCTACCAAGAACTACTAAAATAAATGATTCATGCTTGTAGAATGTCCTCTAATACTTGTATATTCTATTCTGTCTGGCCATCGGTCTAAGGCTGAAAAGATATGCTCAGAAGCACTTATGTTCCCCTAGCTCTCTACAAACCCCTTCTAGAACCTCGATGTGAAATGAGTATCCCTATCTGAAATGATAGTATTAGGGACCTAATGTAGTCGAATAATCCCATAGAAATACACTATTCCTATCTCGTCAACTATGAAAGTCTCATAGATATGTTGTAAATGATCTAATATGAAATCCCACCTTTTATTACATATCCTTTTCATTACATGGAACAAAACAGAGGATCCTTTAAAGTTCAGTCTCTCGGAAATTAGGAACATTGTACATGAAAACATAAAACATTATTCTAATCCACTTTAAAGGCATCTTCATGGATTCATAATAAGTACATTTATTTCATCTCATATCCTTGGGATATACATCACATGAAAGGGGTCAGCATGAGGCCCAGTAAGGTAATAAGCAAAGGAAATAGCTTAAAAGTGATTATGAGGAATATCAATAAAAACATGTGAACTATCATTATGGAATGATCAAGGGAACATGATCCATATCATAATTAAAATAACATGATTCATAAAAAAAAATTCTACAAATTTTAAATGATAAATTCATATGCATATCACAAATGATTTTGAAAAATGTGTCATAAATGAATATTAACAAGTTTATTCACCTAGGTATCATAAAACATGTCATCTCTATATATTAAATTCTTTACCCAATTAAATGGAGTTATATTAGGGTGAACCCTTCATATGTACTAATTAATATTTTTCATATATATCATAGTCAATAATTTAACTAATAAACCATAGAGAATAAAGAACACATTTCTTGTCAAAATCATGGCATACAAAACTTCTTAAAGACAGGATCATTACATCATTTTTAGCCCATAGAAAGGGAATTCGGGTTTATTATGTGTAAATACCGAAAAAAATAAAACATTTTTACATATAGTTGAATACACATGTAAAAGAAACATTTTTTTATCATCCACACGATGATAATAACAAATAATTTCTTAATGAGAATAAATAAATTTTGAGAAGTAAATTTAGTATCATGAAGGGTACAAAATGTGGTTTTAGAAAAGGGTAAAATGAGAGGGGACAAGGGTTTCCCATTGATAAAATATAATATGGAAGTAATTGTATGATCAAGAGGGTAATAAAAGAGATTATTCGTACCAATTGGAAGACATATACAAAAAATAGGTTCTTGAATTAAAGAGAAAAGAAGGATAATTCCCATTCCATGAAGAGATACTCTTAAATATTTAGGAATGGAACATTGGGGGCTTGAGTAAAGATTTGAGGATCCTTGGGAATAAAACACACCATAACATTGCGGAGGATTGATTTAGAGTGAATTTAACTGGAGAAATGGTTGGGTATTTATATCAAAAGTGTAATATTTGTTTATTAATTTCCAAATATAATCCTTGCAAATATAGGTTTTATAATATGAAAAAACATTGTCTCACCAATGATTTTTTCCCATTGTTTTGGAAATTTGGTACACATTTGTGTTATTTTAATCCACCAGAACAAAAAATGCCTTTTTTATAATTGTTTTTGACATGGAAACGTAAATTTTACACAATGTAATGTTCTTAGAGTCAATGTTTTCATTTTAGACTTTGAAAAGTCACTTATAGGTTTGGAAATTGCTTAAAATATATTATATTACTTGATGTTAACAAAATAAAATATTATAGGTCATGGGTTGTGGTTAATTAATTATTACATTATTATCGAATAATTATGAAGTAATTAAACATACTGAAATCCCCAAACTATATTTTTCTAATTCAAGAAAAAATAAATTATTTTATAAAATTATCATAAATTCCCCCTAACCTAATTTCAACAAGCTAATTTAGAAAATTGTTTTTATTTAATAATAATAATTTTATATGTTATAATTTAAATTTTTAAAAATAAAAAACCTTATTTATTAAAAATTAGTGGGTTATAAGGCACGGTCAAATTTCGGACACATAAAAAAATTCAATGACATAATAAAATTATTTTATAATTTATATTTAAATAAGAGTTAAAAAAAACAATTTCATTAAAATAAATATTATTCATAATACCATACTTTATTATAAAAATTTACATCTTTTTTTCTAAAAGTATAATTTTTCTATTAAAAATAAATTTATCAAATTCATCACAATTAAACATATATTTTATTAATCAAAAATATTCTTAAAATTGAATTTATGGAATAAAAAATTTATTTTTACAAAGAAATTTTAAACATTTAGTAACTAAGTCCTAGACATGTTACCCTTTATAACACCCATGTACGACCTAAGGGTATGTTCTGTGATGGTGATAAATTCATGGGGTGGCTTAGTTAACATCAACTGAGTGGTAATTTCCATTAACTTGAACTTCTCCGGTAGAATATTTAATTATGGATTCACTAGTTGAGACTCATCTTAGTCTTGGTCAAGTTAGAACCTCAGTGATTCCACCTACCTCCCGTGTTCTAAAAAATGGGCTTTATACCGCATGACTCTACTAGTTGAGGTCATCACTTTTCATTTCTGCATTAATTAACCTTTTTAATTACTACTTATAAACACTAATTATAATATTAGAATTATTAAAGATGGGAATAGTTCACAATGATCAAATTTTCCAAAAATTATATTGACTAACAATCATATTTGACCAATGGTCTTATAACAGTCAAATCCCAACAGTCTCATTTCCTTTTATACACTATAAATACCACTTCATTAGTTCATTAAATATTCACTAAAATTACATCCAAGTTTATATTTTTTTAGTTTTTTAGATGTTGATTGGTTTACTAATAATTATTTTTATTTATATAGTGTTGTTCATGGGTATATGATTCTAATAGATTATAGAGATCTATATTTTTAAATTTGAAGTTTTATATTTTATATGTTTTTACAGTTGTAATGTTTGGAATTTTATTTTCTTTTTTAGGTGAATAATGTATTGATCATTATTAAAGATATATGGTTTTTTGTATAATATAATATAACACAACTTTTCATAGGAAATAAATATCATTTAAAAGAAACCTGTGTCATTTCATTCTTCCCCCATTTAGAAATTTCTTCCCAAAAATTTAACTCATATTATTGGTTACAAAATGTGAGGGTACATCTGCTTCATTTTTTCCTATGGTTCCCATGTCACCTCTTCAAAATTATGTTTTCTCCATAACACTTTGATATTGTGGGTTGTCTTTTTGTATAGAACCATGTCTTTATGGTCCACTATGTCTATTGGATAATCCTTCTAAGAGAGGTCATCTTTCTTTTGTACCACCTCTGGATTCAGTACATGTGAGGAATCAGGTATGTAAATCCTCAATAGATATACATGGAACACATAATGAACATTAGATTTGCTGGAAGTGAAAGAAGACAGTCCATTTCTCCTATATAATCCAGAATATCATAGGTGCCAATGTACCTAGGGTTAATCTTCCCTTTCTTCCCAGATTGCATGACTCTCTTCCAAAGTGATATTCAATGGAAAAATTCAATGCCAAACAAACTTTAAGTCCCTTAAACGATTATCATCATATATATTCTACTAACTCTATGAAAATTTTATATGTTTTTGGATGGAATTAACTATTTTTATAATTTCTTGCACACGATCAAGCCTAAGAATCTTTCTCTCACCAACATCATCCCAACATGTAGAATTAATGCATCACTTACCATATAGAGCTTCATAGGATTCCATTTGAATATTCAAGTGGAATTTATTCTTGTATGAGAACTCAACCAATGGGAGGTGTTAATCCCATCCACCTTAAAATTATATTGATAATCTTCTCAAAATATCATCAAGTGTCAGAATACTACTTTTAAATAGGCCATAAGTTTGGGGGTGATAGGTCATAAAGAAATTCAATTTAGTATTCAGATCATATTGAATACTTCTCTACAATTATATGTGATCTTTATATTCTGATAAGAAATTATAGAAATTGGTTCCCCGTGATGCCTCAACACTTCCTTTACATATATCCTGGAATGTTGGTAAAGAGAGAATTCTTCCCAAACAGCGATAAAATGGGCAATCTTAGTGATTTGGTCCACTATGACCCATGTCAAATTATTTCCATTGGTTATTATTAGGTTACTGGTAGAAATTACATAGTGATATTATCCCACTTCCATGTTGTTATGGGTATAGGTTACAATACCACTTTAGGAATTTGTCACTACACCATCACTTGTTGACACACCAAACACCTTATAGATTAGTCAACAATATCCATTTTCATGTTATCCTACCAATAATGATCACAAAGGTCCCAATACAATTTAGTGCTTCCAGGATGTATAGATAATGTAGATCTATGAGATTCATCCATCATTTCTTTATTAATATATATATTATATGGAACACATATCCCAGTAAAAAATTTAACATGAAATCTTGGTCAATATTGAACTCAAGAAACATCCCATTATTCACATCCTCTAACTTATTTTTTAATAAAGGATTTTCTATTTCAGCATTCCTAATATTCTCTAGTAATTATGGTTGAAGAATAATTTGGTATAGGATTTATGATGTTCTGTCGCTCTTTATTCCCATTTCTAACTTTACTGGGACTTTAATCAATTGTTCTCTATAAATCCTCATACTTTCTAGCATAATAGGGTCTTTCCTACTTAATTCATCAGATTTTTTTCTTTTCTGGGGTGATAATAAACTAAACAGTCATTGTATTTAATAAGTCCCAACCATCTCCACATCATGTGAATTTTTTGGAGGAATATCTCTACAAATGAAAAAACCACACCTTAGAACAATATTTAAGAGGAGATAGAAACAATAGCAATAGAATAAAATAATAATAAGGGATCACTACGCAATGTATACTACCCCAAATACCCACTTAGAAGGCAATATATTTTTATGTTTTTAAATTTAATTTATTTTTGTTATAATAGGTGAATGATCAACTATATATTACCTATTTTTTACTAGAATCCATTTAATTTTACAAGTACAACTTTACATTTTTAAATTTTCAATTTATTATATACATATATCAATTTTTGATTAAAACAGATCACTATTCCAAGTAAATATGGGCCCACACACCTTATCACTGAAATCAATTCCCATTTTATTTCCATTTAACCCTATCTAAATTTGGTCTCAGAGTGTAATGGGTAATATATGATGGCTTGACATAGTAAATTACCCACTCCATCCCATTATGGACCATACAACTCATTAATTAATATTTGAAATCACTCAATAACAGCAAAAGATCAGCTCATGTTACCAACGGTACATAGCTAACATGGGTATAAAACATCCATTTAAGATTACACCATCAAACTATGTAGAAAAATAATATTTATATTTATTATAAATAAATAAATAAATATCTACCTACCCAATTATAAAATTTTAGCAGCATAAGAATTTATAACAAGCATGGATCACTCAACAATCACATGAAATACAGGAAAATGTGAGCAGTGAAATGCACATAAATGACATGTCATGTTCATGGAATGTGAATTTTAGGATCCTATAATGATGCATGTAATAATGCTACATGACCTCATCTCATTGGGATAAGGATAATAAATGTCTCAATCATATCAATATTAACATCACAGTTCATGTTCATCACTCAACAGTGAAATGATATCAATCCTAATATGAAAAATATTAAACAATAATTATAATTTCATGAAACATGGAATTTACCTGAAATGTCGGTTATCTATGCCCAATACCATATTATAAAAAAGATCCAAAGGTTTATGAATCTATTATATATTATCTCCAAATAGTAAATACAAAGAATAAACCTTTGATACCACTTTGTGACATCCTGGACTTGGATTCCACTATGGGGTTCCCAGAGCCTGGTTTCCACATTGCCTCAAGCCCGCCTCTCCATATTCCAGAGACTACTGACTGGTAGTGGGGTACAGGGTGTGTCTATTGTAAGACTATTCCCTCGTAACAAGATTTCAGAACAATAGATATAACTAATAGATAACTAAATAAAAGAAGAAGAATATAAATAGATGGAATAAGGGAAATGGACATTATACAACAGAACCAGACAACTGTCTTAGTGGAAGCAGACACAAAAGTAGCAATAAAAATATGAGAAATAATAATCATATCATAAAATTAAACATATACAATACGATTATAATTCATTTCATGTCTCTATAAAGATGCAAAATGGGTATAAAAGGAAGTAAAGAAACATTCTACAAAAATGAAAAAAAATAAACAAAAAACTATCCAGCATCCCAAGCCTTGGCGTAATAACTTTCTACCATTCTCTATCCTAATAAAGGAAATAAATATCAGTTTTCCAAAGTAGATTACTTCCCCTTATCCACACTTTCATACATTTAATCTTCTTGGGTACCAATGGCATCCTGGATAGGGTGTTAGATAAATCTTAGTAGGCCACCATCAACAACATATATACCATCCACTCTATGAAATATAAACTGATAGTGTGTAGTTATATATTAAATTAAAGATAGTACAGTAATGTAAATACCCCAATACCTTCTTCAACCTTATCTAGAAATTTATCTGAACATGAGATCATATAATCAATTCATTTAAATTCAATTTATATGGGTAAGTCATGTGTGGTGTAAGCAGCACTGAAATTATATCATGGTAACAATAATAGAAGATCCAAGAATAACATGGAATCCACAATGGTGATGATAATGAAGAGGATCCAAGGAAAAAACCAAGTCATACTCGACCTCATGGGTCAAGACAAATTAGTAATAAAATTTATCCTAGATATAAGGGGTTTTCATGTAATCCAAGGGGATTCTCCCATGGATTTCCACTATAAAATAATTGTAACTGAGTCCAAGGATCTCATCTAATTTAAAATGAGGTAAAAAATGACTCGGTCCAATTGGTGTATCCATTACACCATGTTTATAATGACATAATACAGAATCTAAGGAGAGTATCCATAGAATCCTAATATCTAAAATATAATGGAGGTGTCCTATAGAGTCATGTCGAGAATCCACTAGTAGAAAAAGATCAGGTTTTATGGTGGTTATGCCCCTTGGAAACTATCATCCTTGAATTAAAATTTCATCCATGAGTGCTCAAGGAATTCCCTCGAGAATCCAAGGATGGTTCAAGTTTGAACACACTTATAAAGATGAAAATTTTGATTTGAAATAGGAACCTTATATATGATTATTTTAATAAATTAGGTAATGGAATACTCATTCCATTTAATAAGTAAATTAGTTTCATTCCATGACTTTCATTAGTGTGACAAGGCATAACAAGGACATACGCCCATTTGTAATTTGAATTACTTAATCATTAATTAGGTTCCCTCCAATTCCTTCCATTAAAAATGGAAAGGTGTGCTACGAGAATGAAACCATTCATAATTTAAACACATATTCAATTTATTAGGTTCATTACTTTACCTTTCATATTAATGACAAGACTATCTAAGGACATTCAACCAATTACCGTTTAAATTGAGAGATATTTAATATGTTCCTTTAATTCTCTTTTACTTGGAAAAACAAGGAAAATCAGGAAATTAAACCCATTTACATTCATATAAATCAAGGAAAAGTGATATCTATAGTATACTTTCCTTTTTGATATTTTTTAAATTAATTTATAACACATACCTTGGGTGGGTCATGTGAAAACACACTAGAACGGCATCACTGATAAATATAACAGGACACTAATGGAATAAATAATAAAAACACCCTACATGGGGTTGTTTTCATTGAGTTCATACCCTCCAATGAAGAATAACACATATAAAACATGCTCTAGAACACTAACACAATGCTTATTGACATGGAATATGAATTTAATCAGTAACACACAATAAATACAGCTCATAAAATGGTAATACTAGAGGTATGAGTCATAGAACACCTACCTTAATCTCATATGACTCTCCTTATCCAATACCAACATTTATTTTGTCCTGGATCAGAAGAAAAATAAAGAACAGATAAACACTCTCAAAATAGGGCATATGATCTTGCATCAAAATAGTGTTGTCGATATAAACAAGAATGATTAAGGGGAAAAAAGTACTAAAGCATGTAATGTTTCACTTTCATCATGATAGACAGATCTAAAATCTAAGTCCAGATGGTGGAGTAGCGAATGAACCTAGATTAGGTCTCCTTATGAGGCTCTTGTATGAGAGATGGAGGGAGGGGATGGTGAGGGTTCTGTGAGAAAAATAGAGGCCTTGACTCTATTTTAAAAAATAATATAGAAGGCATTTACATGACATGTAAATCCTTTACATGTTGTGTAATGATTAGGGCCTTCCTCCCTGGTAAAACCCTTTAAACGATGTAGAAGATTCTAGTAAGACCACTACACATCATGTAATTTATACATGTGGTGTATTCTATTTACACGGTGTGTAATTGGATAGAAACCAATCTACTTACCTCCTACCACTTACATTAAAAAAACTACAAATCCATCTTATGGACTGGAATATGGTATATTCCAAAAAGAACATAAACCAGATTTCAATTGAAAATTAAAAGGATCCATACCAAAAGGAAAATCATGTTCTTAAATATAATCACATTTAATCATGATGATATCATGTATATACTACATGTCTAATATGATTCATGTACAAATGAAATCATTCCATATAGTCCAAGATATAAAATACCATATTCAATAACTTCATAATCACGTGTATCACTCGAGGTAAAATAATTGTACAGTAAAAGTGAAATTTATGAAAAATATTCCCATCACTAGAATTGTGGATATCCCTTATACATGGGGTGGTAATTCCCATGAACACGTTTCATACCATGTTTTGAGGACACCCTAACTCATATATACCTTCCCCAAACATTAAGAAAAAATAAATGGATTTGATTCCAATTTGTAATGTTCCACCTCCCCAAACTATTAATCGGTTCCTAGACCGACCGTTACTAATGTACTTTAGGAATACCGCCCCATACTAAAGATGTTCCTCCCTAGAATCAGGGATTTAAGGTGGTACATAATAGAGACTATACCCCCTTAATCAGATTAAAATAATAGAAAAATCAGATACAATGCCTAGAATGGGTAACAAATAGGCATTCAGGTAGGTGTTGATAAATAATCAAATAGAACCCATGCTACATCAAAATGATAATGCAAAATACATGTTAGGAAACTATACATCAGTAGTAGATCATATACATTAAACTCTAATTTCCAGAAAACATACTAAGAAAATCACAAAAAACATTCATGAGTCCTAGCTCTGTTATAAACTCTTATTCTTCATAATATCTTCCCAATCACATATCTGTCATAGGGGAATTTCCATTTACTTACCTTATAAACAAGAAGCTTTTCATAGGCACTAAATGGTGGTCAAAGAGGGGTGTTTGTAAAACAATAGGTCACAAACAACACGATCCCATATATAACTGAAAAATATAGTGTATATGAATGTGACATGATCAAAATATAAATAAATCAACATTGAATTAATAAATAAATAACCACTATCGATCCTCAAGTCTTACTAAGAAACCCAGGATCTTCCAAAACCTTCTCTGATTTTTTTATGTGTCTTTGAACATGTCTGGTAATTATTCCAACAAATAATGGGACCAATGTTTATATAATATCAGGAATAAACTCTATATCTCATGTAGTATCTAAAGGAATCAGTATAGTGTTAATCATAACTACTAAATATAAGGAGCAAGTCAGAGGTGTCCTAGAGTATCAGGCTACAAGAGAATCCCTAGTAAGAAATCCTAGGAAATAAATACTCATTAGTAATCAATATCAAACCCTAGTAGGTAATAATGAGAGTTCCATAGTCATCAGACATCACCATCGAACCTCATAAGAAAATCCAAGGCATTCTATAATCATCAAACAACATTTCCAAATGTCATTAGGTAATCTAGATCATTCCATATTCATTGGGAATTATCACCAAACCCCAAGGTATAATCTTGGTAATTCCATTTTCATCATGATCAATCCAATACCTGGGGGATAATATTGAGTGTTCAATTATATTAGGATCCAAATATAGATCTAAGAAGTAAGTCTAAGGTATCCCATATACCTCTATACATCTTTTTGGGTATTGTGTCCCACCCAAACTATCTCATCCCATAGGTACCATAACCTATCCAACTCACATCATTGATCTAGATTCTAATTTAACCCCACATGATCATCACTACTCATTTCCAATGCATCCTCACTAGGGACAACATATCATTTTAGAACCCACCGAGGTCCCCTAAGTCTCATAATAGCACGAACACCCTTCATGATTTCTCTTTCCTCAATTACATATCTAGAGTCATCACCCATCACTCAAGGATAATACACCCCTCATCCATATCATAATCATTATATAACCTCAATGGCCTCATAAGATAAGCCTCATTGTAATTTCTATCTATAGATATAAAAAGGACCATCTTCATCCCCAAGTAATCCCTAGGGTGGTCCACTCACCCAACTTATCCATACATCACCATAGGTTCTACCATCTGAGATAATCATATATTTTATGGGGAGGATCACTCACCCCATTCCCATCACATCTATGCCATTGGATTTAAGGTATCTCAAAGATTACACAATGACTACTTTTATTAACACTCTTAGCCCAACACTCACCTCTAAAAGAAAGAATCATTGTGTACATATACAAAGGGTCACTGCAACTCAAAAGTCCAAGTTATATCCCTAAAGGTTCTATGTATCAAAAATCCTACATGACATATCAACGCATCCGTCATTGTTGGTCATGAAATCAAAATATTTCCCATTGTCCCTTATAGCCTTATAGCTTTTTCCAATTTAGACATTGGAATTTAATTTAAATAAAATAGTTCATTTAATCTAAAAATGGTTGATCATCCTCATTTCAAATACTATACATAACATTTTATGAAAAAACTTATAATGTAAAACTTCATAAATGAGGGACCACCTACCACATTTATGAATCATTTTACCTTTGGAAGCACACTCAACCATCCTTTTCGAGACTCATCTAAGCTTGAATCAACATCCCAAGCACCTACCTCAATCCATGGAAACAAATAATGTAATATAAATAAAATAAAATTATTTATTTAATTCGCTTAAACAGTTATAATTTATTTTAATATTTAATTCATTTACAAATAATTTCCTAATAAATAACTTTATGCTCTTATTACACCAAAATGTTATCAAAACACCTAAGGAATTCGATGACGCACTCCCAACACCAACCTAAGAAAAATATATAACATGAAACATTGATTTAACTTTAAATTTAATTTAATTTTATTTTATTTGAACCATTATAAAATTCATAAAGAAAAATACCTTTACCTAAATGTTTTGTAGCTGTGTGAAAATACCATCTCATGGAATCCTCTCTCTAGAATATTTAGAATCCCAACCATTATCATTCAATTCTATCATGAATCGGTTGAATTTAAACCAATATCCTAAACCAAAACATATGAAATCAAAAGGAAAGTAATAGAAACAAGAGTATAGATTAATGAAAGAGAAATATTACCAAGAAATCCTAATAATCACACCCAAAATCACAAAAAATGATTGATAAATAAAATAAGAAGTGGAGGATAGATATATTAGTACATGTACATGTGAGGGTGGAGGAAAATAGGGCTACCCTCTTAATAAATTGAGAGAATATTTTGTTAATTTTACCTTTTTTTATTGATCCATAGGTTTTGGTTGTACTATTGGACAAAATATATTCTAACCATGTGGAAGGAACTATCCAAGTACACCCTAATTATATGATTGGTCCACAAGGTTTACTAGACTATTCAATAACCACATGAATTGTATTTGTGACCATATACAACATTTCACATGTTTTTTTTGTAACTATGCACAAATAGTGCGCTAAGCCCCAAGTCCAATCTACCCATCTCAATTTCCTATGAAGTTTCAATGGTTTACCCCAATCCATGAACTATTTTTGAACATAAACCATGTTATATAAAATTTAAATTATAAACCTCCTCATACTTAGGGTGATTCATGTTTTGTCCTAAGTCATGCACACTAAACCATTCACCATGGGAACAAACCTATAAAAACTCCAAAAATTTAACTTTTAGCTCTCGAGACTAATATAAGATCTTGAGGAACCTATAAATACTAAAACCATATATAAATAAATTAACCTAGGAATCTATAAGTCTTGAATTATCTATCTGAATATTTATTATAAAAAATAATTTTCCACCAAACTCAAAAATTCATAATTCTCTAATAATTTCATAACTCCAAGAGGGATGGGATTTTATACTTGAGGTTTGTATCAAATATGGTATATAAATATTTTTTTTCTTTATATTTTATACAGATTTGTGGGTCTTATATAATCACAATAATGTCTCCCATATGTGAAGGATTTTGTGCACAATAGATGACCCCATCCAACCAATAGAGATAATCCATAAGGAAGTCTCGCCGAGTGAAGCCCAAGATAAAACAGTGAGCCCATATCCACACATTATTTGATGCTCCTAATCTTAAGGACATAAAATTACTTTTTATATGAACCAATAATCTATTGACTCATCATTAAAAGGAGGAAACAACTAAATTTTTGGAGGTTATCCCCTGTAATATTTTTGCTAGAATCTTTGGATGACCTCCCTAGAGTGTTCACCATGAAGTAATTCCCTATGTAAATATCATGATCAGTAATATGAATTATTATCATATTGATAGTAATGAAAATATTCCTCATATTTAGATTATCCATCAATAATAATTTCAACCCTTTATTGTATCAAGGATTTTCCACCACAAAGGTCATCCCCATGGAATATACTATAAGTATCCTCATTATAGCCATAAATTGATCCATAATTTTAGTCCTCCCCATAATGGTTTTCTATGTGAAGGTACTATCTGTAGTGATATCTCATTTTAGTAATAAT
This sequence comes from Viscum album, assembly GCA_963277665.1. NCBI lineage: Eukaryota > Viridiplantae > Streptophyta > Magnoliopsida > Santalales > Viscaceae > Viscum > Viscum album. Next base: position 282,831,154 of record OY728127.1, read on the forward strand.
TTTCTATTGTTTTTATAGAAACTATGTGATATCCCGCGTATTTAGAGGAACTCTAGATATTGAGGCTAGTTACACTATGTTTCTTATATCTATTGAGAGATATCCTTTCTCAATGGTAATATATTATTTGGTAGAAGTAATTTTCTATAACGCCCTCATATCTCTCACCTTTAATATATTGAAAACATTACAACTAATCCCCATCATCATAATAAGGAATCCAGAAAATAGACTCTTTGGTCAGATCAAGTTGATGAATCTATCAAAAAATATTAAGAGAATGTAGTGATAATGAGGTAAGAACTGTATAAACACAATATACCAGTCATGTTCTAGCTCATGGTCAACTCTTAGTGTGATATTATAAAGACTATCATAGAGGAATGAATACATTATCTTTATCTAAATCTTTGTACGAAACACCGTTATTTTAAGGTAAAACATATATATTATTGAAATTATTTCATCAACATTAAGAATATGTTGGATATTAATCACCAAATTTACATGGATTCCCTCTCTATAGTAAGACACCCAAATTTAGAAATACGGTTCAAGGATTTTCATTTTATTCCATGATTATTAGAGGATTATGTGTCAATTGATCGTTAATGTTTCATCTAACATATACAATATATAATGTGTTGAACATGGATCACTACACTTCACTTTGATCCCCAGCTAGCAAAGTACTCTATGAATTGAATCATGGAATGTCACTACTTCATGCCATGTCCCATGCCCGATCACTACACATTCCATTTGTCCTATATAATAGGATCTTATTATCTCTAAATCATAGAAATGGTTAACCTGGTAGGAATGGTCCACAAAGTGACTCTTACATCAGTTCTTTGAAATGCTTGAATAGGATTCTCACTTGAGAATATCCAAAGCATTGACTAAATTGTTTCCCATGAAAGCAAGAATCTCATATTTATAACCTGAACTGCATCCTGAATGTACTCGAAAAAAATCCCATAAAATCAAAAGGTAAAAAGAAGTGGTTGTAGTAGTAATAATATATAAGAAACCTCATGAAATAATTCTAGGTTCACTTTCACCACCACCACCACCCTAGGGACCACAAAATACCCAAAAGTCCAAAATTTCACTGTAGAGGAACCAATTCAATATTAGTATGTATGGATAGGGTCATTCATATATCAATGTTTATATCACCCATGAAATAAATATTATTTTAGACGAAGTAAATTCTATAATTAATTCCATCATAGTTTATACCATTATGTGACCCATATCTCTATTTGAAAATGCATTCAACAATAGTTTCTTGAGACTCCTATAGGATTACTCATTAAAAATCAGTCTCATGGGAGTATTATAAGTTGAATCTAATGCCTCACATGGGAAAAAAATTTCAATGGTATACCATTAAAGGAAATACCAATGATAGTTATGACTTTCCTATTAATTGATATTCAAATGGAAACTAATCTCCATAACCTTTTAGTGAAGAAATAATTCCAACATAATGTTACAAATCAATGAATTCCATCAACATCAGCCCCACATATGATCGAGAAAAAGATTTTGACACAAAATAGTGGGGTTTGGAAGTTTTTATCTAAAATATTTCCCACACCTAAATGGTTTAATAAGGTGTGTGTACCCTCCATTGGAGACATATTAATAATATTGTAGCTACTTAAAATTCCCAACTACCAAATACTCAGTAATCCTCATCTAAGGAAAAGGGGAAAAGTGTGGATACAATCCACCCATCACCTAAATAATTTAAATAAACTACTATCGAGGAATGATATGCCCAATATTAACTGGTGTTAAAAGAATTAAGGAAACTAAAATATAATTTACTCGTGGGAAAAATTTCGATTAAAGATAACCCCAAAGAAGAAACTTACATTTCTACTCTTGTAAATATCGCTTAGCATGGATAGGATGCTCAAATAATAAGATACGAATTTAACCATCTGTGTAACTATGGATTCATATATAAAATCAATCTAGAGTCAAAAGATGGGGAATATCATGAGTTTTCTCCATTAGACAGCATCCAGAACCATATGATGTGACCTACCCTAGGCTAATCTATACCAATTATCAACAACAGATATGAGAAAGATAGATATATAAAGATATACTTTTTTCCTCCATTCAAGTGTTCATCCAACCAATTATTCCTTTAGAATTCATTGACACTAAAAAATATACATAAGATTAAATATTATCCATGGAAATATCAGTGTCCACCAATGAAACATGAATGAAATTTATATATATAATAGGTGAATAAAACCACTCCTCCACCCAACTTCAAAAAGCTGTCTTTTTGGCACTCAATGATACTACAGACCTAGAATAGCATCAAAATCACTTTGTATCTCAATTTGGTCACATGATGGGAACCCTTGAGTAGGAATATATAGACAAGATCAAATACTTTGTGAAAAATCTAGACTAACCATCATTTTTTCAGTATAGAAATATTCTGTCTAGATCAGTCATAGAATGGGAAGACCTTTACCAAAAACATCACTAACAATTCATCACAACACTTAAAAAGACAATGGTCCTCACTCACTTAAATTGTAAAAAATATGATAATGAGAGTGTCTAAAATTTTATTACTAGGTAGAGGTATTTCACCAAATCCTTAAATTTTCAACTTCACCTAGAATAGTTTCTTCAAATCTGTAAATAAACCATCTAGGATGAGTTAGGAACAATTCCCATTCTGTAAAAGTAATCAGGAAAATTTTTGGAATTTCACCACAGTTTCATAGAGGTTGGAAGATTCTATTTTCTATACTAAGGCTCAATCTCAACTAAAAAATTTATATCAATGGAAGAGGACTAGAAAATAAGAAACAAAAATGATGCCACTTAATCCATCTCTAACACTAACTCTGATTCCCAAAATTGTGCAATATTGCATTGTACACCCTCTTATATGGTAGAAATAAAAAAATTCCTCATAAATAGAAGATAAAAGGTAAATTGTAACATTAATATGTATAATAAAAGAATAATGTTTATTATTTTAAAAATGAATATGTTTTTGGGTATTTCATTTAAACTATAGAGAGATTTCTTTGAAGATTCTAGAGCCCATAAATACAAACCAATCCAGAATCAAAGAAAATATAAATTATTGTACCTTACCATGAATATTGGGAAACACTATCTATGAGTATTTTTTTCTCTAAATAAATCCTCCAAAACATGGTAGATTTAGGTAATGTGAAGTTTAGAAATACACAAGAACAAGTGCTTTGCATCTTCGACATCCCACTAGATGAATAATAATAATAATAATAATTATATGAAGTTTTAGATAAGGGAGAACAAAAATTTGATAATTAAATAGTCATAAAGATGTTAAATCTATCTCATGTTATCCTTAGGTAATAGTTTAACCAACTAGTTGTGGCCTCAACCCCCTTTGTGATGATTAAGCCTATTTCTTTGGAACTATAGTATTCCAAGAGTCATTATTCTAATAACCTATGAAATTAGCATAAAAGAATTAATCCAAATAAAGGGGAACCTATTCTAGGGCCTAAGTCAATGAAAACTCTTAAAGACTTTACCACTTGACACTATAAGGATGGTAAATTCTTGAACAAATGGTCCAACAAGAATCAATCCATCACACATAAACCTCATGAGGTGAAGAATCTCAATATAGCTCTATCAATGTGATTCACTTGGGAAGACCCTTCTTTGATAAGGAAGACTAATATGACCCTCATTTCCCCTACAATAATCAATCAGTAGAAGGAATATATTATAAAAAAATGATTGGGTTCAGTAATATGTTATTGATATGGTTCTCAAAACATAATACATATCTCATCTAAAACTATTTATACTTCACAGACCTAGAGACAGGCACTCCAATAGGCTTATCATTGTCACCAATCTAATCCTAAATTATATATGGTTCATTCATGGTTGATCATACTACAGGTCTAGTTTGTGAATCAGAATCTATATGGTCAAAATAAAAATGTGGGGAGGTCAGTTTATCCCAATCCATATATGAAAAAGATTTCTTTTAGTCCTAATTAGGGAAGAAAGATACCAGTATAAATAGCTCTAGCCTCAATACCTCGGGTCAAGAATCAACCTCATGTATAGAAGCATAATCTCTTGACTTAGAATTATGCTATCTTGAAACAAATTGCTATTTTTCTAGTCAAGCTATAAATTCTCTATGCTCCTTACCTTTCAAAATATCTTTGAGGATAACTTATTGAGGCTCCCCTAATACCTCAAGAATTTGAAGCTATGGTAAATGTTTCTGAATTATATCATGTAATGACTAACCCTATAAAATTACTTGTAATCATATCACTCATAGAGAAATATATGGATACTAAGAAAAATAGGAAAAATCATGCCCAAGTACATATATAGTATGTTTGATGATGTTGAAATTATTCAATCCCCAATTAAAAATATCTCTAAAATCATCCTTATCCCAATTCAAAATCTCCAATAATTATGCTATAGTGAGTCTTATTTTCCTCCCACTTCCTTGATGATTCAATATTATGAAAAAATAAAGAAATTATTCTTGGTCAAATAAAGCTCAGATCCTAGTTTGGGGACCTTATCCCTAATTCTAAGTTCATTATTATATATCAGGACTTAGATTTCAATGATCTATTAAGAATATTGTAGCTATATTCCCATGTGGTAGTCCCTTAATTATAATATCAATATATCAAATTCTTTGTTAATGGAAAATCTATGGTACTGCATAGTGATTGTACCCCTTTTAATTCCCATGACTCTCAATACATAGATGTGAGATTATACCAAAGATAGAAAAATTAGCCAATGACATGTGATATCATCTAGCTCACAGTTCTTAATGCTCTAAAAATGGATCCATTAAACCATCCAGTGGTCTGGAGGCCTTCAAATTTTTATTATTTAAAGAAAAAACCCCCTTTTAAGGGAAGAAGGGGGGAAATCCAAAGAGACATAATCAACACAAAAAAAATCACTACCTAAAGGTCAAGTGAGACAAACCAAACTAAAAACATGGAGCTACCCCTTCCCAGCAATTTATTGTGAAAGAGATCTCCTCTGGTGAATGGTGGAACGGAAAGCAAGTGTTATGTGTCAAAGCAAAAGCCCAATCTGATGGAAAATTCCATACCCTCTCAAACATACAAATCTATAAAGGTCTGAAATGATGATCAGCTAGCTCTAGAACCACATCTGGAGCCTGATTCACGTGGTCGAGTCTGGGTGCATCACCCTTCCACCATCCCTCACAAATCCTTTCACCATTCCGAGAATAAAAAACCAAAAGTCCTCCAACAATATGTCATCATAGACCAACCCGACGACCTCCTTAGACACCCATGCCACCGCAACCACATAATCCCGAAAGACCATACAAAGAACCAAGGTTCAAGCCATCATCACCTAGGACTATATGTCCAAACCCCACATCAATGGACCGCCACTAATGAGGGAACCTGGGTCATCCTGAAACAGAAACACCGCTCTTGAAATGAGTAAACTCCGATCAAACCCACAAATTCACCCTCACTAGGTTCTAGCAGGCCTCACAGTGATAAGAACGAGAAGGAACATCACATTAAACCAGGACAACCAAAACCAGATCCATCCAGAAGAACAAATTCAGAACAACACCAAATTAAAGGATTATAAACACTCAAGTAATCTGGTACTTAACCCCCCCCCCTCCATAGCACTGTGGATCATGCCCTGAACTATACCAGAAGTTCGATGGAATAAAACCCTAGATACATCGGATGATCCAATCTGCCTGAACTAATAGATCAGGGCCACCTCATGCCTCAATGCCATCGGAGGAGGAAGACCACATTGGGCCGACTGCCGAAGTGCCTCCAAGAAGCGATGGCACCAAACCTCGTCGTCGTTCTATCTGCACCTAACTGACCACCAGAGCTCCTCAGAGAATGAAGCTGCTACACAAGAAACACTTCCCACACTAAGAAGAACCCACTAAATCCATACATAGATCCCAACCTGAAGGGGGAGGTGGGACAATCTTGGAGAAACCCTTGGTACTGCGAGATGGGGGACAACCATGATGCTCTGAGGACTCATCCTTATCTTCAGATCTTGTCAACCCATTTCATGAACTTGTGTAATATTATGTGTCACATTAACTTGATTATAGTAATAACTCTAGACTTGGAACATATGACCCTGCTTTCATGATATCTATAACATAAACTAAGTTTACTTTCATTGAAAGAGGATCCAATACTATAAATTGTGAGGATACCCTAGATTAAAATCTCCCCTCATTGTTTTTGTAATCTATGGATAACCCTGAATTATCATCTAGATTGAATAATACCTCCATACCACAAACATAAAATGAAGGTACTCATATTTCACATCCTGAATGTCAAGGTGTCAGCATCCCTTATTCCCCTAATAATAGTAGAGAGAATGACAGTTTATCCAGAATTCCCTCAATAATAACACCCATGTATTTGAACCTTCAAAATCTAGAGACGCCTCCCCATCATTCATAGAAGATAAAAATTCCCTCTCATTCACTTCTATCCCAAAAAATGTCCATTTATCATCTACTTCCACTTAAATCAAAGCATAGTAAGTAGAGGAAGAGGAGGAGGAAGATCTAATAGATTACCATTAATAACCTAAGGAAGGTTAATCTATCACCAATAATGAACTCATGCTGTTTAATCAAGGGATATCGAAACACACATAGACTACCTTTATAAAATTTTCACTATCTCTAGAAGAACAGGATATGTACATATATTTTTTTAAGAAACGCTGCTGTGTATTTTCCTAGAATAATATTGAAATGCCTAGAAATGATCTTGATGTGGGAACCCATAATATGGATATAACTAAAGATCATAATGGCTAAAAAGATGAATCTAAGATACTACATTGGACTCATGTTACTATGGTGGAAACTGAAGTAGAAAATATACTCAAAACTACCTTTATATAGGAGGTTTAATACCCAAAACATCACTCCAACATCATTCCCATCAGGAAGAATAATGGGAAGATTAATGTTTGTATCAACTTTAGATATCTCAGTTAGCATTTCCCAAAATATTATTTCCCAATACTACTCATGAATATTTTAATTGATCTTATAGCTAATTTCTAAACCCTCTCCTTTATGGATGGATAGTCAGAAAATACCAAGATTTAGATGGATCCCAAAGATGAGGATTCCACCAATTTTTGGGCACCCCAAGGAGTTTATTTCTATAAATTAATTCCCTTTATATTGAAGAAAAATGAAACAAGATATCAATGTTCCAAGTACCATATCTTTAATTCCAATCTAGGGAATACTGTGTAACTCTATATCAATGGACTGGTGATCAAATATCAGTAACACTATGATCATCTTACTGATCATGAATATGTTTTTGAAAAATTGTGGAAGCATAGACTTAAGATAAACCCCTTAGAATGAACATTTGAGATAAAAAAGTAAAATTCCATTTATTTTTATTACAATATCATCACATCAAGGTTGGCCCTAAGAATACTAAAACAATATTTAACATTTCACCCCATGAAATATAAAATAACTGAGATGGATTCGAGGATGTCTCTATAAAATCATATGATTCATCTCCAAACTCATAGGAAAGTGCCTACCCTTCACCAAACTCATGAATAAAGTATTCATCTATTACAGGGATGGATATTTTTATGAAGGTCTTGAAAATATCAAGCAATACCTTTTGATCCCACTGGTATTAATGCCTTTAGTTAAATGAAATCTAAACATACTATACATGGAAAATTTGTATTGATCACTTGGTTCCCTCCCCAAAAAAATAATGAAGTTAGAAAATAAAATAAATTATATTATCTCATTATAAATACAAAATATAGTGATACTCAATATTCTGATATCAAGAAGAATTTCCTTGAATAAATCTTCATAGTTTTGAAATTAAGAAAATACTTATAGCATCCTAAGGTCTATTTGTTCTCTAATTTTGACCCACTCAAATATATCATCAATAATAAAATTTTTAATGAACATTTGACATGGGGTGGTCAACCTATATAAGTATTTTACTAAGTTCATACCATAGAAGGCGGTCAAATGGAAAGCATTTTCAAACTTTCTATCGATACATCATACCTATAAAAGAACATTATACAGAATTAACCAATGAAGTGGTATTATCCATTCACTAAACTCCCCATATGTTGAAGATGTATTTTGATAGTGATTATATAATTACAATTGGGATAAGGATTTAAAACATGAAATCCAACAACATTATCTTGTGAAATTCTCTCATCTCTCTAGAAAAGGTGGTATTTTCACACTATTTCCTATTACAAAAAGGTTTCCCATTAATGAATAAGAATACCAAGGTCTAGTTATAGTCAGGGGATTTTTACTATATATACCAGTTTCCCACCAAAACATCCTGGATGGTTCAGAATTTATGATTAATAAAATTAATGGTGAATATACTATTAATAAAGAGGAACTAGTTCAATTGTTGGATTATGTAGAAGGGTTGACTCTAAAATTCCCCTATGATCCAACACAACCTCATGTTCCCCATTATAAAAATACATGTCTTAATTCATTGGATTATGTGTCCATATAATTGGAAGATTTGGATTGGGATGAGATAGTTATCAACATTGTACACCACAAGGTGGTGTCCCTGTTCATTGGTAATGATAATATAAGATATAAGTAAGAACAACAGCACCCCTAAAAAGGTGTAATGATAGCCTATATAAATTATATCTCCATAATATGTTGTCCTACATATTATACTATCTCCTAGGAATAATTATTATATCATATTGATTAATGAAGGAGAAGATCTAATAGCATTTTGTTAACTTTTTCTTGTGATGCTCTTGAGGCCCGGAAAGTATTTACAAACAAGTATTTGATGGAGTCCTCTTAATATTCATTGAATAAGTAGTGATATCCACTATTATTCAATAATCCCACATGGGTTCCATTGGCTTTCATCAATTAGGGATTAAGATCTCTTATAAAATCAAAATAATTGGTTATTTTCGACCATCAATGACCTTAGACTGTGTGGAGTTCACCCAAAAATTTAATTTTTTCCAAATAAATCTCATTTTCATCCATAAATACTTATAGTTTTTTAATATGATGGAATATTCTTGGTCATTTTCTATTTGTATAATATATTTCATTGGTACATATTCCCTAGCTACATCTTGGTAGTTCGAGTACATCCTTACTACCACTGACTTTTATCTGAATGAGTTGAGGCTATATGCCTCATGGATGTTGGGACAAAGGCTATAATCAACTTCATGAATTAAATATCATCACAATATTTAGTGTCCCTATCATAATATTTATGGAATATTTCACCAAATTCTTCTCTACTGATTTTAAAAGATTGTATCAGTAATATGTAAATTAGTCCAACCACTCATCCCACTACCATGTGATAGAAAATGAATACATAGAGGATTTCAATAAGACTTAATACAACATACTATAGAATATTATGGATAATGATAATAAGTACTATACCAAAAAACATCTTTATGCTTTATGGGATTATCATACCACGACCTATAATAGTACATAAGTGACCCCATATTCTCTTGATTCTAATGAGTTTCATGATATTTTAATAAGAAATTATTATATTATCCATTCCTTCAAGGAGAGCTGATAGGCTCCAATGATATTTAACAAAAATCCTCCAAATCATGAACCAAATTGGGAAGGACCACATTTAATACACACGTTTGACTACAACAAATCTTATTCCTTAGTCATATGGAATAGTGAGAACATCGCGCCATCCATTAATGAATGATTTCTGAAGAATTACTTGGTATAACATTCACATCAATTAACTCATCATACCTACTTAATAATAATATAATACTTAACACAAGTCTTAAATATATTAACAAATAGTATATCTTCCTTAAATTATTATATGAAATTATATAGTTAAGGACTTTGCTTCATGACCTGAAAATCCAAACCTCCATAGTCCTAACAACAAGGTTTTAAATTGTATATCATAACATATTTGTCATGTGATGTTAAACTATATGGCAGTCATCCACACCACATTTGTTGAACCAAATGATATGTGTTTGAAATTCCCATATCATGTTCCAAATACTATATGGTTGACCCTCCAATTTCTTCTTGTTTCTCACATTGAGTATGAATTACTTGATCTTAGAGGCCTTGGTCGATTGGTCCATATATCTTGACTAAGAATAACCAAGAATAAAAATGGGGAACAATTTGGTCCATCCTAAAAGAAATTAAACTACTTATAGTATATTACACTAAATGGCCCAATTCCCCTAAATAAGATTCAAATCTATGTAGAAGTACTTGGTATACAATTTTCATGCCCCCAATGATAAAAATGCTCACACCCCTATGCAAGAACTTGATATACATAGTAGATCCTTCAATAACTACATGTGGATTGATTTCTATTTTGTAGGATGCATAGTGATGCTTAGATATTTATCCTAGTCCCAAGTGAAAACAAAAAAGAAATCCCTTTTACTTACATATGAGTCAAATCTAAATAGATAATTTCTCTACAAGAACCATGTGTGTCTTAATTCCTTTCCACATAGGATATGTAGTGATTCCTAGATCTCCTATCATAGGCTCAGATATGACTTAAAATAAAAAAAATCCTTCACCGTAGTGTGTGAAAGTGTATTAAATTGAAGCCATATTTTCTTCCCTACACATGAATACATTCTATACAGAATAGGTATCATATGGACTATGAATGGATTTATAAAAATGATTTTTCCTATATACAAGATAGATTATTATATAGATCCTTGTATAAATTCATACTTGAAATATATTACTGAAAATACAACAAGGTATATATGAATTTAATATATGTAGTATCTTTAATTGTAAAATTCTCCATCTATAAACCTATGAAAAAAATCCCCCTCGATGAAAGATCTTGACTTTTATAGGAAGAATAATCCAAGAACTACATGTTTCTTAATTCAAATTTCTTCAAGATACTTAGTGATTCCTATATCTCATATCTTAGTCCTTGATATAGATTACAAACAAAAGGCCACTTCATCCTATTATTTGAAACCCTTTCATTCATTATGAGTTTGGTACTATGATGAATACATATCATTTTTTTGGATGAGGAAAATATGTTTGAATCCCCCATATAAAATTTCCTCATTTTATAACCTTAAATTGTATGTCTCTTAAGTCTTTATCACATGAAATTAAATTTTATGAAATGTTTTCCACCCTATATGACATTAAACTTATTATAGAATCTTATTATATATCTCAATGCCACTACATGATATCCGGATCCATTTAAGGGTTCCAAACATTGGATTTTTCTCTAAACAAGAATTTTGATAAAATACCCATTTCTCAGTATATATCCAAATCTTTATAGATTCCACTATAATATAATAACTAAGTGTGGATTAATGACTTAAATACTATGATATGTAGTGATTTATAAGTCATATATTTAGAAACTAGTCATGAATTATAATTCATATTCACTCATTTTAAGGAAAATATAATAGGCTAGTTATGCCGAGATCAAGTCTGAAATACCTCAAACACTCTTTATGAAAATCCTTTTTAATCACAATTCAAAAAATTTAGGGCCTCATATCACCATAAACATTTCAATGATATTTTTAATTGGTGTATTTCACTCCATTTGAAAATTTTATTTGACTATGCATACATTCCCCCGATATTTCTCATCATATGTTCCCCAAAATATGGTCTGTAAAATGGAGGCATCTACATACAAAGGGGGAGATCCTCTAACATATGTATTCGAATTAAATATCACAATGGAACTCTTTGTTAAAATTTGGTAAGTGATCATCCCTTGTGTACCTATTCTAAATCATCACATCTGATCTAACAACCTCGAGTCTAGATTTATGACTACACCACTCCTATATGTGAAATTTGTTGGGACATTCTTGTCGTTAGAGCCCTAGTTGGGTTGTCATTTTCTCTCCATTGGTATTGGAATCATGACCTTAAGTTGTTTTCACCCTCTCTGAGACATTTTATACTAGCAAGGAACCCTATTCACTTGGATTTCACTTTTCTATTGCTATATAAATTGTCTCAATCATTGGTCAAATATATGACCTTTAAATCATTACTTGTTAGTCAATGATATAGTACGTTAAACTCTAGACCTCATTGGTCTAGACCACAAGACCCAAAACTATAACAGCCCAATGTTTTTAAATTATAAATTTTTCCTAAAATGAATGTGTATTATATTATATTATATAGTATTATACACATACAACACATGGAGAAACCAACAACGCATTATTTCATTAATGAAAATCATTACATTGGTTAATGAATAAAACCATTGAAATTAAAATTATTAAAATGGGATAAAAATATAAACATAAAATTTATTATGGGAAAATATAGGTCGCCCCAATCTGCTAGAATCATCCCTCCCACAAACAACACTACAGAAAAGAAACAAAATATTAGTAAACCAATGAACTTTATAGAAAATTGAATTATAGAAACTTTAGAGTAATTGAGTTGAATAATTAATTAATTAATTTATTTTTATATATATGATTTAATGTAACCATTGTAATTAATATGTGACCATTATAATAGTATCCTAACCATTGGTAATAGTAACCTAACCACTGGGAATAGTTACCTAACTGTTGGAATAGTAATTTAACCTCAAAATAATAATGTGTGATATAAATAACATTTATCATGAATAATATATATAAATATTATAAATATGAGAAATAAATATCTTGATTAAAAAACTCAAGGAAAATATAGGCACATTTTTAATAAACTATATTTTAAAGTATTTTTTAAAAGTCAGGATTTTTTATATTAAAAACTAAAATAATATATGTTAGATATTTTTTTGGATAAAATGAATATCAATTTTGAAATCATAATTACAAAAATTTCCAAGGGTTATTTTTTGGTAATTTTCTGAAATACTTCAATTTTTAGGGGAATAGTAAAAATATTGTTTTCACATAACCAGTGTGTCTTAAATTACATAATTAATGACTTAAAAATGACCTAAGAATTTATATAACTTGAGGTTAGGAAAAACTATATTTTATTCCATAAATGAGTCATTAAAATACATTAAAATTAATTTTTAAACCTAAAAATTATTTTCTATAGTCTAATGTCTAAAGTATTACATTAAAATATTATTTTTTCATATATCCACCTTTATTTTTTATTAAAATAAAAAATTCAGATTTTAAAAGGTGTGAATGTCTCAAAATAATTTTATTTAATTAAAATAAATTTTATAATGTTAAGGATATAACTATTACTAGGTTTACCATGGATATAATAATTATTCAATATCTTATCCTTAAAATACTTCTCTCCTTGAGTACAAATAACCTAACTCCCTCCATTTAAAAAACATGTCATATCTCTCTTAACAAATCCAAATATATACCAAAATCCTCCCTCTCAATGCCCTTAGAATTCCAATTGAATTTCAAGAGTTAAAAAACTCCAAACATGAAGGGATATTTAGTGTAATACAAGAGATGCTACACCGAGGAAAGAGTAAGTCACTATCAACTCTTATATTTTTTTCTTCTCTTTCTTTTCTTCTCTTTCTTTTCCTCTATTTCTTTTTCCTAATTAATTTCAACAATAAATATTATATACTTAATTATGAATTATTTTAACATTATATTAGTGATATTAACCTACATTAATTATCATAATTATGACATATATAAATTTCAAACTTCCCTTTTCTCGCTCTTTCAATAATGTCCCATAAACAGTCAGTTAATCATGAACGAGGACATTAACAAAAATTTTATTATCACCAAACCAATGTTTAGTTAGAATAAAATATTTCTGATATATAAAGTTATAAATCTGTTTATTTTAATCTTATTTAATTAATTATACTTATGTATAAATTACATTGAACAAAATAGAAAAATCGAAGTAAAATGGGAAATTTTTTATGAAAAGAAGATATCAAAATGACTTCCATTTAGCCAAGGAAATTTATAAATAAAATCATATTATTTTAATAGCTAAATAGTGGTAAAAAATAAAACAATTCACTTCTAGATCAATGTTTTAATAAATCGTTGTTTATTATTATGTAAGTGCAAAAGTGAAAAAATAAAGTGGGACTTAAGGTGAGGGGATTCTCAAACCCAACCTATTTAGGTTATCCCTATTTCATTTAAATTTCATTATGAAAGTTACTATAATGTTTCATAAATATAATTTATCTATTATTAATATTTCATTTGGGTATATACATATTACCTCCTTTATTTATAACCAAAAGACAAATATTTTATGAAAATACTTGTTTTCTATAACACAATTTTTACTCATATTGATTTGATTCTTACTAACTCAAGAATAATTATTTTTATACCAAAAATGATTTCCCATATTCATTTAGTAACCCCAAGTTTATTAATTAAATTATTCTTTATGATATCCTTATGAGACCCATTCATTTCCATGGGTTATTTCATGAGTACGTTTATTATATGTTCTATGTGGTATGAATGATAATGTGAATATTATGATGTGACAGGTGGTAATGGAATTATATATCCCTCTAATTCATTGGATAATATGATTTATTTCATGTGATAATGCGTAATATGTGTAAACATTATTCTATATTTTATTTATAATGATGATGTTATTATTATGCAAAAATGGTATGCATGAACATGATGATCGCTTTATTCACAGTTAGGTATGGTATTTGATCACTATAACATTATGTATCATTTTTATAAATTGCCACATTCCATGCCTTTATCAAATGTCTCCCTAATAATTTTAATGATGATCATATTCTTATTATATGATTATGATGATTATGCTCACCCATTTTATATTGATTCATGTCCCTTGTTCATCCTCTCACGAGGATTTTGTCACAACCCTTTCTTCAATCTATATCCCCATGTTAAAACATGTACTAAAGAGAATGTGAGATTTTATGAGGGAAAATAATATGTATTTAAATAAATATTTATGTTTTATTATGTAATAGTGATGTATTGTCCTAATTTTCACGAGATAATAAACCTTTCAACCCTTGAATGTAAAACTATTATGTTTTTTATATTTAAAATGATGTAAGAGTCACATAAAAAAATTAGGTTCATTGTAGTTGGTATCATAGGTATGGTTTAATTAATTTGATAATTAGGATTATAGATAATTAGTTAAAACCCTTAGAATAAGTATTAGTATATGTGAATATCCAATAATATTTTTTAGAAAAAGTCTAAACATAGGAATTCCATAAGATATATTTTTAGTGTTAATTTCATAGAAGAATAAATTATTCATGATTTATTGACTTTAGTTTTTTTTCAAACCTTTTCTATTTTATAGAATGGTAGAAACCAGGAGAAACCAGGCCAACAACATATGTGAGGGACAATACAATGATTTCCCGAATGACATCCCCAATTCCTTTGTAGGTGGAGTTCAAGACATTATGGAAATTCTTGCCCAAGTGCCTAAGGCTACAAACAATAACCACTACCACATGGAATGTATTCCATCACCCAAGAAGGAACAAATAGTTCTTGAGTAATTTATGTGGAAACTACCATATATGTTTAGTGGATATTATGATCCACATTTCAGGGAATAATGGGTTAACTCAATGGAGTATATCTTTTTAGTGATTCAATGTTCTGAGAAAGATAAGGTGACTCTGGTCATCTATAATTTATATGGAAAATATAATAAATGGTGGGTGGTTATATAGAACACAAATTAGATGGGTGAAATGGAATATATGGAGTTGAAAGACTTAGAGAAAATATTTTTTAACAAGTATTTCCCTGAAACTCTTCAAACAAAGATGGAGAGAGAATTTATAGAGCTAAAGAAAAAGGAAGGTGAATCTGTCATGGATTACAAGGGAACTTTACAAGGATTTAAAGGTACACCATTATTTTTGTTATCAAAAATGATATAAAAATAGATATATTCGTTAGTTTTTTATAATAGCACCTTCAAAAAAACAATGCTTTCTGAGACTTTGAGATTTAGGAAGAAGTGGTTCGATGTGATCTCAAAGTAGATATTAAGTTTGGATATTGGACCATTGAACATGGGGATAAGAAGAAAATAATCGATTTTCAAGATAGTGGGTCAAATTAAAAATAAGAAAAGATGATCCAACAACCCACATTTCAAAAATGATGGAAGAAACATCATGGGAATTTCCTCAAAGAGTGGGGAAATTCTTCAAGTGTCGCAGAGAAGGTCACCAAGATCATGTATAATGAAAATTCAGGAATAAGACACCCAACATGATGGATGAAGGATCCTCCCAATAAACCACCCATGGTTAAATTATTAAACTATTGGGAGAAATTCCACTATTCAAGCTAGTACACTAAACCATAGGTCCTTATGGGTAATCAGTGTCAGCATCCACCAAATCCACATGAGAAAGAGAAATATTGTGCAATACATACTATTTAAGTGGAGAATAAAAATAAATTCATCTAGGTTAAACTTACTATTCACTAAATAATGGAAGAAGTTTCATTTTATTATTGTTATATGAAATCCTTTATACCCTAATTTTTTTCAAAAACTATTGAAACCCAAGGGTCGGTCCTTTCACCAGTTAGTGTATATTAGAAGATTATTCTATAGAATATTGGAATCCTTCCATTTGTGGAATTTGTAAAATTTCTAGGAATGGATTGGCTATAATTATATAGAGAACACATCAACTATTAGGAAAAGTAAATATCTCTCCATATTCCAAACCATCCCATACTCCTATACAAATTTAAGGAAGATCATGAATTCCCTATGTAAAATCTCACTATGGTGTGGGAATTTATAACCTGTGAAGAATCATAACATTCTCAAATAGTTTATTAAAAGGTATCAAAAATGATAAAATCCCTATATGAGGGAATACAATGATGTATTTATCGAAGAGTTACTCAAACTCCCCCAGATTGTGAGGTAGAGTTTCTCAATAGAGCTCATACACGGATCCAATGCTATCTCTAAATTATCCTACAGGATAACCCTGATCAAAATGGTGTTAAATATGTTGCTAAAATAGAATTTGAAAAAATGGTTCATATTCCCTACTGTATCATCTTGGGTGCACCAGTGCACTTTTTCAAGAAGAAATATGGATCAATGTGGGTGTGTATCAATTATTAGGAGCTCAACAAGATCACCCTAAAGAACAAGTATCCCCTTCCAAGTATTTACAACTTTTTAGATCAACTAATAGGGGTTAGTAATTCTCAAAGTTGGATATTCATTTTGGATATCATTAGGTGAAGTTCAATGAGGAAGATATTAAAAATACAGTCTTCCATACATGGTAATGGAACTATGAGTTTATAGTGATTCCCTTCGTAATTACTAATGCCCCCACAATATTCATGGATTTGACAAATATATCCTTTATAGACTACGTAGAAAAAAAATTAGTGGTTTTTATCGATGATATTATCATTTACTATAAGATAAAATGGGAACATGGAGAGAATCTAAGGATTGTGTGGGATACATTAAGGAGGGAGAAAAATCATTCTATATTTAGAATGTGTCAATTTTGGATGTATTAAGTCATATTCTTAGAGAAAAAAATCATAAGAGATAATGTTTCTATGGACCCTTCAAATACAAAAGAAATTTAGGAATATACTAGACCCACTTGTTTTATGGAAATACATAGTTTTCTCTTACCTTAGCAAGGTATTAATGATGTTTTGTGAGAAATTTATCACAATTTTATATTCCACTATCTATGTAAAAATGGAAAGGGATGAAGTATGTATGGATATAATAATGTGAGGAAATATTTTTGGAACTCAAGAAGAGACTAATAACTATTCATATACCCACACTACTAATAAGTGGAAAAGTTTTTGTGATATATTGGGATGTTTTAAAGAAAGTCTCGGGTTGTGTACTCATCCTTAATGAAAAAGTTATAGCTTATGCCTCAAAAAAGATGAAGATCCATGTGAAAGAAATGCCCAAAACATGATCTGGAGTTAGTAGGTGTGATATTTTAATTGAAAATTTTGTGCCACTTTCTCTATGGTGAGAAGTGGTATATATATACTGATCACAATAGTCTGAAGTATATATTAAAAAATAATAAGATCAAAATTTTCCAAATGACATGGTTAGATCTAATCAAGGACTATGATTTCTCTATTTAGTACAATCTAAGAGAGGTGAAAAGGTATATGACACCTTTAATAGAAAAGAACCTAGTACTATATCCACGATGTAGATTAAGAAATACCATATCATTATAGATATTCAAATTATAGATCTCGAAATCATAATAGTAGTAAATACATCTTACCTTACCTAACTTATTTCCCAACCATCTATCCAAAGGAAAATCAAGGAGGATCAAAGGGATGATCTAGAGATATAAAAAATGAGAAAGTAGTAAAGGAATACAATATACATGATTTTAACATCAATTATGATGGTGTTATTCAATATAGAACTAGGATTTGTGTGCATTCACCCTATGAGGAAAAGAAGTATCTATTGTATAATTCATATATATCACCTTTCTCTATCCATATTATAAGTAACAAGACGTATCATGATCATAGAGATAACTTATGATGGGAAAAAAGAAGAAAAAATATTGCAGAGTATATATCAAGGTTCATGGTATGTCAGCAAGTTAATGTATAGTGACAGAATTCCAAAGTAAATATGCAACCATTTCCTATACCAATGTGGAAATGCTAGAATGTCACTATGGACTTTTTCACTGGTCTCCTAAAGGAAAAAATTTGATCTGTGTAGTGGTGGATCAACTAACCAATACTTACCACTTCATCGCTATTAAAGAATATTTCTCTCTTTAACAACTTTCGAAGATTTATGTCATTGAAGTGGTGAGGCTGTATGGTGTGATCGCACTGTGATTCACTATTTTATTTCACCCATACACCACTGTTTAAAACTAATTTTTTATCATAAAATTAAAATTTAATAAAAAAAATTAACTTTACGTTTGATTACATTATTTTTTGTTCATCTATTTCAAAATCGGTAATTTTACTTTCTTGGATGCTTTCATTTTAGTTAGAGGTGATTTGGAGGTCCCCGGAGAAGTTGAAGAAAGATGGGCCAAAATGTTCCAGATTTCAATAACACCAATGGATTCAAATGGACACAAAATATGATAATTACATTCAATTGGGCTTCAATTTTGTGATTTGATATAAACTTAATTGGGATAAAAGTATTATAAAGACACAAACTCCCAATTATTTCATTAAATGGCCTAACCTAATTGATTTGTGTAAGCCACTGAATCTGCACGAATTCAAAATAGGTGTTCTTTATTTCATCTATATCTCTAATTTTAAACCTCCAAATTATTATAAATTTTCAATGGAGATATTTAAGATATGGGGAAAAAGTTTCTAGTTTTTTAAAAAGAAAGATAAAATTTTATGGATGATGAAAACCATGGTCTATGTGGTTATAAGAAATATGTGTGCCCAAAACAACCTTCCACTATGCCTATAAAATGGAACCTTGGGAACTGCATTTGTAATTTAGAACAATGAGAGAATTGATTCCATTTTTTGAGTTCTATAGTATTCCTCTCCTCTTCTAAGAATTTTTAACATCCCCTATCCTCATAGGTGGATCAAGGATGAAGAAGGAGATCCACCTAAGATCCCTCCTCCTTTTAATGTCAGGCTAAATGGTGGGAGTTCTTTGTGAGGGAGCAGCACACATGTTAAGGGAGTTGTGATGAAAATATTAGCTACTGGTTTGGAGTAATTTTGGTGTTAAAATATTTCATTATATGTAAATTACATGATTTCGTATTTGAATGTTTTTTATGCATATGAATGTTATACCTTTAATTTTTAACCGATCGGTGTGAGTTTTTGAGTGTATGGATTGTGTTGTTATGATTTAACAAAAGAATAATCATTTTATTACCAAATTTATTGAGTTTTAAATCTTATTTTAAAGCTCTGATTCTATTCATAGTTTCACAACCTTGAAAATAGGACTGTTATTTCAATTTTTGGTTCTTCAAGAATGGAAATAAAAGATTAGGAATTAATCATGATTCCAATTAATTTCAACAATATAATCACCTATAACATGAATTAATTTATAATATAAATGATCTTGAAATGTGTGTAGTCAAATAATAATGACCCATTTATCTCATATTTTCTAAAATACACTTGGTATATCAACTATTAACCTTTTAAATTATGTTATTTTTTGTAAACTACTTTTAAAACCACCCCCTCTTTTAGTAATGTTTATTAAAAATACACACTATAAAACAACCAATTATCCATGAGAGATGACCTAGGGTCTGATCTAAACTATAAATCAAATTTAAAAACATAATCAATTTGATTTTTCATGAAAACACCTTAATATTTTTTCATTTTTTCCAAGGAGTGTTTTTTGTTTGTTTGTGTTTTTATAAAAAAATTGTGTATTTAAAATTAATTGTTCGCTTCTTTTTTTCCTTAGTTTTTTAGTTGATTTATAAAATATTTCTCTTTCTAGTAATTTTTCATGATTAAATATTCACTTGAGGAACTAATTCTTTTAGAATATGAACCGGATTGGATATTTATCATCGACACCATGAAGCACTGAATGATCCATTGAAGGAGGACACACAAGACATTGACACACTTCTTGATCCTTATTATTATTATAAAACCAACATAAAGACTAAAAAAACTTCTATAATATGGATTATAACAACAAGAAATTAAAATAACCAAGCTCAGCTGATGTTGATATACAACCCACCTATAATGCAATACAAGGAAAAGCACCTAATTTTGAAATTAAATCAGATTTATTTAGGTTATTACCAAGATTCCATGGACTCTAGTGAGAATATCCACATAATAATTTAAAAGAATTTCATAATATGTTTTCTACATTAAAACCTAATAATTTTTATGAAGTACATGTAAATCTTAGGTAATTTCCTTTTTCGTTATAAGAAACTGATAATGGTTGGCTATATTATGTTAATTCCCCAATTAGAGGCTGGGTTGACATAAAACATAATTTTCTTCAAAAATACATCCCATCCTCTCGAACTATAGCTATAAATAAATAAATTTTTGGTATAATAAAATCACAAGTGGAAATACTTCATGAATATTAAGAAATATTTATATGGGTTTGATCAAGTTTCTCACACCACCAAATTAGTGATCAACTTTTAATACAGTATTTTTATGAAGGTTTAATTCATTTTGATCGAAACATGATTGATGCTACTGTAGTTGGTGCACTAGTGGATAATACCCTAATTTATACAAGGACCCTCATTGAGAACATGGCTCATAACACCCAACAATAGGTTCAAGGACTGATGTACCCATTTTAGGTGTCCATGAGGTGCAGAGTTCTGATTTTTATAATAAGGTGGACACAATGTTTGAAGAGGTAATACCCTTCTTTGACAAATTTCTCTTTCCCAAGACAAATGACAATATCCTAATCCCATACATTGTGGTATTTTTTCTTCCAAAACACACTATTCTGACCAATTACCTCAATTGAGATAAACATCAGAGAGTTATGAGGCAATCTTTCCAGGCCACCCCTATAACCAACCCATTAGGCAAGAACCTTACTATCCATACAACCCTAGGTGGAAAGACATCCAATATTATAGTAAAGGGGGTGTTCAATCCAACCTCAACAACCACGGAACCAGCTAGGGTAGAGTAGTCAACCACCACCACCCAGAAATCCTCAACCACCATAATGGTATTTCTAATAACCCCCTCCAAACCCGAGCCTAGCCTAGATGACATGATGAAACAAATGGATTATAATAATATATAATTCCAATAAACCATCCAAGATTCCATACAAGACCTAAAAATAGAATTAGTCCAAATAGCCAACTCGGTGAGGGAATTTAAAATTCATGGGTCGAGTAAACTACCCTCTCAACCACAAGTCAACCCTAGGGATAGGGGAAAAGTTAGTGAATCACCATTAGGAGTGTAACTCAACATAAAATCTGAATGAACCATCAAATAGATTCATCCCCTCCGGAGGAAATTTCCATTCCATCTTTCTCAAATTACCCAAATAAGAAAAATCCTTATCCTAAGAAAAATCCGACTAATGGAAAGAGTTTGTCTGTCGATGAGCTTCCTAGCCCAACCATTCCTCTTCCATTTTCTCAAAGGGTAGCCCAACCACGAAACCCAAAAGAAAATGTATGTGATAAATAAATCTTGGAAACTTTTAAAAAATTATTGTTTAATATCCCCTTTATTGATGTCATGAAAAAATTCCATAATATAAAAAGTTTTTCAAGGGGATGTGTACAAGTAGAATGAGAATTTGAGGTGATGGAAAATTTAGATTGGGGAGGAATGTTTTAGAATTGTTATACCCGTCACTTCATACCAATTGTAATGATCCTGAAACATTCTTGATTCCATTCACTATAAGGGAGTATTCATTTTCCAATGCTATTATTGATTTGAGAGATTTTATAAATGTGATACCTCACTCCATTTACTCTTCATTTACGATCATAGAATTGAAGACCGTAGGATTTTTTTAACTAAAAAACTAGAGTATTCCACTCCCCACTGGTGTGTTAGAGGATATTATTGTGAGGGTTCAAAATTTAATTTTTTCTCCTGAATTTATGTCCTAAAAATAGAATATGATAGGATGAATAGACATTCTCTAATTAAATTGGGGAAGCCATTCTTCAAAACCACCAAACCATAATTAATTTTCATAATGGTACATTATCTATGGATTTTTGTGGTGAAAGTTTCCACTATAACATCCTTGATGCCATAAAGCACCCCCATAAGATAATTCCTCACTTTTAGTTAATTCAATTGATGTACTCCCTTCCCCTGAAAAATACTCTTTTCTTTCCCATAATCCCATTTTTATGTTTTCATCCTTGATAGAAATTATAGGTAATGAATAATTCATAGAATGTTGTACTAGTTTAAAAAAATGTATGGCATGTTTATTAATTGATGATTTCTTGAACACTGAGGATCCCATGACCATCGATGATACTACTACGCTTCTAAAATCTTATTTCTCATCTAAGGAGGTTTCTATTTAGTAGTTAGATGAGATCAATGACCAATAACTTTCACATTCACTCTCATTAATACAAAATCCCCCGGAATTGGAACATAGAAAACTACATAACGATTTAAAATATTCATATCTTGAGAAGAGAAACAAGTTGTCTATCATAATTGCTAGTGTACCCCATCAAGAGCATGAATTGTGACTCCTTGAAATTTTGATAGAATATAGAAAAGCTTTGGGATGGACGCCTTCTGACATTATTGGTATTTTCTCATCAATTTTCCCTCATCATATATTGTTAAATGATGAGGCTCAACCAGTAAGTTAGGAATGACGTTGACTGAACCCAAACCTCCTCAACGATGTAAAAATGAGGTAACTAAATTACTAGCTACTGGAATCATTTACCCAATCATTGATAGCCAATCAGTCATTCCAGTGCAAGTTGTTCTTAGAAAAATTATTCTATCAGTAACAAAAAATGTAAATAATGAATTGATACAAACCCATATGAAGAATATTTGGTGTGTCTGCATAGACTATAACTGACTAAACCAACACACTAGGAATGACTGTTTCCCATTTACATTAATTGACCAGATGCTAGAGAGGTAATTATGGAAGTCTAATTACTATTTTCTTGGTTGGTATTTTGGATACTTTCAAATCCATATTTTTCTATAGGATCATGAAAAGAAAACATTTACTTTCCCCTTTGACATATTTTTCTATATGAGGATTCCATTCAGTCTATGAAATTATATGGGTACGTTATAATGATGTATGGTTCGTATTTTTTAGATTACCTAGAAAATTGAATGGAAGTATTCATAGATGATTTCACTATATATGGATCCTCTTTTGATGAATGTTTGAGTATTCATGGTTCAGTCCTACATTAATGTATTCTCATATTAAATTATGATAAATTCCATTTCATGGTGTGAAAAGGTATAATATTGGGACATTTCATTTCAATAGATGGTATACAAGTATATAAATCAAAATTTGATGTCATTTCATTCCTACACTTCCCTAAAAATATTTGGGATGTGCGATCATTCATAGGTCATGCTGGATTTTACTGTCATTTCATTCATGGATATAGTAATATTTCACTTCCCCTCTCCCACATACTCCAAAAATAAAAAGAATTTGTTTTTGATAAATAATGCGAGGATTCATTTAATCAATTGAAATGGAGTATGACATAACCCTCGGTAATCCAACAATATTGGTTGTATTTAACATTTTAGCTCATGTATGGAACCTCAAACTATTCAGTTGGGGTAGTATTATCACAAAGGGTTAATTGAGTTACACATTTAATAGCATATACCTCACAAAAACTATACCCTTCCCAAGAAAACTACCCCACAACTAAAAAATAATTTCTTTCCATAATATTTTCATGGTAAATTTAGGTAATTCGTTTTAGGGTCCAATTTCATTGTGATCACATACCATGAATCCCTCTAGTATCCCCTTAAAAATCTAATATCCAAACCACATCTCATTCAATGTATTATCATGTTTCAGGAATTTAACATAGAAATTATAGATAAAAAATGATCATAGAATGTGGTGGATGGCCATATTAATAGGATCCTCCCATCCTCAAACATTGACTAATCCCCCTTTATTCCCATAAATTACATGTTCCTTGATGATCAATTGTACCGTCTGCAAGAATTTATTCCTTGGTATGCTAAAATTGTAAAAAAAAATGTAGCATCTTTCATTCCTACTAATTTCAAAAAAAACATGTCGTCCATTTAAAACATGAGTCTCATTGTTACATTTGGGATGACCCCTAACTATGGTGCACATGAAGTGGTTAGTTCCTCATAAGTTCAGTTCGTGATAGTAACTTTTTGTCTATCCATAGGTTCTTCCACGCTCTGGCTTGTGGGGGCCACTTTGTCCCTCAACAAACTGCCCACAAGGTCCTAGATTCTGGACTCTTTTGGACAACATTATTTTGGGATTCATATGATTTCTTTAAATCTTTTCCTCGCTATAAACTAGTGGGGAATGTATCTAAATGAAATGTAATTCCCTAACAACCCTTTCTCTTCCATGACATTTTTTATATTTGGGGAATTGATTTTTTGGGTCCATTTCCCAATTCCTTTGTAAACTTGTACATTCTTCTGGCAGTTGATTACATTTCAAAATGGGTAGAGATGCAAGCCATGAAGACAGATGATTCCACGATAATTGTAGAATTTTTTAGAACCCAAATTTTATATAGGTTTGGATTACCAAGGTTTATCATTTGTGACCAATGATCTTATTTCTACAAACAAAAAATGCAATAACTTTTACGTTAGTATCGGGTCGGGCATCGAGTGTCTATTGCATATCACCCACAAAAAAATCATCAAGATTAAGTGTCAAATTGAGAAAGAAAAACAAATTCATTAAAAAATGTTCCTTCACAATAGAAAATACTGGAATCTTAAACTCAATGATTCATTATGAGATTACTATACTACCTTAAAAACTCTCATTTTCATGTCACTATATCAGCTAGTTTTTTGAATCAGATGTCATAACCCAATTAAGATATAGAAATGATGCTACTAAGTCATTAAATAATCTAATTGTAATATTTATAGTGTAAGTTATCAAAGGAAGTTACAGATTCAAGAGCTATATAAAATGTGTAGAGATTCATATGAAAACTATTAGATCTATAAGGAGAGAACCAAGGATTCCCATGACCCCCTTATCAGTCATCTTCAGTTCCACATTGTGAATAAGGTCCTCATTTTCAATTCAAGGTCGAAGTTTTATCCAGGTAAGATTTTTCACACTTTTTGGTCCAATGAAGTATTACCAATGTTTTCCCATTTTATTTTTTCCAGGTTAAAAATGAAGAAACAAAATAAACCTTCACTTTCAATGGGAAGTGGCTGAAGCACATTCATAAAAGCACTCTAGAGTACCCGATGGATAATCTCTAAGTTAATGATGTAACCTACCAATGACACCCAAAAAGTTATATCCTTCCTTACTGCATTTTATTTTCTTACTTTGATGACACTATACACTCTTGGTGTGGGGGGATGGGTATATTCTTATGTTAGTTATAAATGGTTATCATCTTTTTTTTTTCTTCTTTTTTTCATTCTAAACATTATTTGTACTTTTCATCCCCTTGTTTTCCCATTCACTTTTGTAACAGAATATTAATTTTTAAATCCTAGATTATCATGGAAAATGATTCCCACTTTATCATGTAAAATTATGCACACTTAATCTTGAAATTGATTGAAAATTCATGAGGAATCTCCCTATTTTGTGTGCCTTAAACATTTAAAAAATTTGTTTTAAGGATGAAATGTGAATTTGAGCACGAATTTAACATAGAGGTGTACCTTTTTCTAGAAAATTGGTTTCTTGTTAATGATATAAATGGTTTTATCATTTTCAAACCTTTGTGATGAATGGTATCCTTTATATGAGTAATTTATGGGAAATTTTTTTCACTAAATATCTCCACACATATTTTCACCAAACCATGAAGTGTGAATTTTTCTTACTCAAGAGAAGGTAAATGTATGTTAGGTTAATATTTATCAGCTTACCCAAATGATTTTTCCATATGATTATTCTTTTCCCAATATTTTTCTTTACATTACTAGATTGACCTATGTGTGTGTTCTTGTTATCCAATAGTTGTACACCATAAAAAAGTAGGGAAATAAAAACCAATAAATAAATAAAACATGGGTTGCGTTTTGGGAAATTAAAAAAACACTCTTCCTTGACCATTAATCTGGTTATAAATATTGCAATTTTTTTCTTGAGGAGATAAAACAAGGGTTGAGTGATGAGTGTAATATTTTACCCATGTTAAAATTTTAAAATAATAAAAATGATGATAAATGTGGTGGGTAATGAAATGTATAACATATGGGGATATCCAGTAAGTAGATTATGGTTTGATTTTTGAGAATTATTAAGTGAGTGGGTTTGGAAATTTGATTGCAAATGATGTAGCGTAGGTTCGTTGGGAAGATTCATTTAGGTATAAAATTGTTAAAATAACATATATTTAATAGATAGAAGGTTGGAAGAATAGAAAGAAATATTTTCCACACACACACATGGATAATTACTAATATGTTTAAATTATGAATTACTTGATCAGATTGGTATCATGAATATCTTATAATTTCATTATAATATAATTTATGAGACGCCATTGTCACGACCCACCTTCAACAAAAGGAGGGAAGGGTCAGAAGATTTCTAGGCCCTTCCTTCTTTAAGTTGAAGGAGAGATAATGACCCCCGAAACCCGCCTTCAATAGGTCTCGGAATGGAGAGTGGCACCTAGAGTATAGAAATTACACCCAAATGGAAGGCATTGCCCTTTTTTTGTTTTATAGGATCAGGAGATAAGAAGATAAAACCAGACAACACCAAGGTAAAAGATAAGTAAATCCAAAAGTAAACCATTCCCACATGCATGTTCCAAAAGTAAAAGCCACAAAATACAAAAATGTGGCTACAAAGGTAAGTTCCAAAGAAAGAAAAACAAAAACTGCAATTGCCCCAAAGTTTCGAGCTAGTATGGTCCCGCACGATCCCCGAAGTCCTCCTGGAAACCTAAAACTAGTTTTATATACATAGGGTGAGCATACAAGTACACTCAGTAGGGAACACCAATGACTCTCGTGCACAAGTGGGGGAACGTACTAAAGACCCGTGAGAAAAGGAGTAACCTAAACACCTATCAAGGTAAACTATCCACCCAAGCCTCACCAGGGCACACTCCCCAAATAACTCAAGTCAAGTAATATATATAATAAGAGAACATCGATGTTTGGGTACCCCGTGCCACTTTTCCACTAGTTATTGAGACATCCTACGCATAGAACCAATCCCACCATTCTCACCGCAGTCCCACTGCCACACCCACCCGCACACACCTGGGCCACAACCACATGTATTCCCACTGCCAAATCCCGCCTGCACACACCTAGGCCCAAAACTGTCACACGTAACCATGCCTGCAAACACCTAGGCCAGAACAACCACTACCACGCTCGAAGACACCTGGGCTATAAGATCCACTGCCACGCCCGAGGACTCATGGGCCTCATCTCGATGACACTTGGGAAACCACCTTCTGCACAGACCTGGAAAACCACCACACTACCCCGGTCGAAGGTTCTTGGGCTAATAATGGACCTCAGGCCATCACAGCCTGCCCGAAGATACTTGGGATGTCCGGGAAAGGGAGAAGAAAATGAGCTAATAACCAGCCACTAATGATAGTATTGGGAAAAAACACCCTCCCCCCTGAAATGGGGGTGTTCAGCACTAAGTGCTCAACTTGGGTGGGCCGCGAATAAGAAACAAAAAACTACAAATATAGATATAGGTAACAAGCACTCGCCCAAAGTTTATGTTTTTCTTCAGACCTCCTAAAGAGCACAAACAACACTGCGTCCAAGTCACGACTCTCACCAACAAAACCCATTTCTCTCATTCTTGTTTCATTTTCAGTAATAATGTTCAAATATGTTTAAGCACTACTAGGAAACTAAGCCATAAGCATAACCCAGGAAAAGAAACCAGCCAAATGTCAACTTATCATCCACACCCGGTTCTCCTGTATAGTCACAACAACAAAGGAAAATTGAGAACCCGCGAAGTACTGGAACCAGACAACCCCGAGACACTGCCCCGTGTCCCCTCCCGCAAAAAAGGTTTGTCATCAACAGAGGATCCCACCCCAATTCGTGATTATAAACAAGGTAACCACCCGGTCTTAAAACTCACAAATACAAAATCCATAACAACAGGGGATCCCATCCCCGATTCCACAACCATCGAGAGTATAAAAATAAGGGATCCCATCCCCTCGCACATCTCCAGCAACCATCCCGTGGAAGAAGAACAAACTATCAACTACCATCAAGCAAAACATGCCCATGTGGTATTTTAAGATTTAATGATTTTACATGATCCATGATTTCAATTTTCGTGTGTTTTAATCGGGGGTTATCACAGAAGGATAGATCCTAGTGATTTCAATTTATTCAGCTGGGTATACATTATTAACCAATTTACTTTTCACAGTAGGATTTTACAATTACAAAACAAGCCATTTAAAGCACTACGAGGGGTTCATCAGTGCACAGACAACGACCACCAACTGCCTCAATTTTCAGAAGGCGTAAGCCAGCATAACTAAAGAAGATGATCATAATATAAACAACATAAACGATCACCCCCCCTTATTTCCTTATAGAATCCATTCATTATATTTATTTAGGTCTGGTTTATCCAACTCTACGGAAACAAAACCACTCCAACCCCGCATGATACACAAAAGAGGGAGATGAAGGAGAAAATTCCCTACTAGTTGATAGACGATCGAAGCATAGGCCGGGCGCGGAACTTTACGGATAACGATGCGGCTCGCCCGATGAACTAGAAGCTATTCGTGAAAAGCCACGATCGAGGAAATATGAAACCACGACTAACCGTTAGTTTATAAGGGTAACGGACGGTTGTGATAAGAAGGAGGAACCGCGTAAGGCGCATGGTCGTGGGTTGGCCATGTGGCCCCACATGTTATTAAAGGGGTTGGTTGTTTAAACCGACATATTAATTCATTAATTAATTAATTAAAACATTCATGCACATTACCGGGCTTTAAAACACGTTAAAGGAGTCAAAATTGGGTTTAAAACCCTAATTACGCAAGAAGGAACGCCACTGGAAAAAACCCGCGGGGGTAGGCCAGAGCCACTGGTAGCTGAGAGCTACCGATGGGTGACTGCTACTGGTAGGCCGAGCTACTGGTAGGCTGCAGCTACCGGTAGGTTGGAGCTACCGGTAGACCGTGCAACTGGTAGGATTCCGCTACCGGTAGACCGAGTTACCGATAGCCTGCAGCTACTAGTAGACTGAGCTACTGGTAGGCCGTAGCTATCGGTAGACCGAGCTACTGGTAGACAGAGCTACCGGTAGGCTGGGGCTACCGGTAACCTGAGCTACCGGTAGGGCTGCTACTGGTAGGCTAAGGCTACCTGTAGGCCTACACCATCGTGATTCCCAGTCCAGAAAACCCAACATGAGGTTTTCACAAAGTAATGTACCCCAAAAACCCAAGCCATTACATCAGATACCTCTTAAACGATTCTCGTCCTCGAGAATCAAAATAAACCAGAAGGAAATAGAGGGTCTGAACAACCACCTCGAAAGATACCTCTTAATAGTGAACCCATGCTAACTAAAAACACTTCCATGTCAAGAACCAATCAATATACCATGCCAAACTGCCCAGGCATGTTGGTTGGGGAGTTTCCTCCCCCATGTCAAGATATTATCCGCTTTGGGCGGCACTGACTCGCCCACACGGGTTTAATCGCATCCACCTTAATGCGTCTTGATTAGGGGCTGAGTCCTCTCCTCACCTATAGCCAGGGATTTTCACACACATCCAGAGGAAGAAAACCAGTACATTCCATAGCAAAAAGAAAAAACATTCTACTACAACAGGTACAAAAAAGAACAAAACTCAAAACAACTCTGGGTACTGGTTACGCATCTGTGCTTCCCTCTCCCGCATAGTCTCCTTAATCCCACCATGTCTCCACAACACACGAACCAAGGGAATGGTTCACCCATGAACCACCTTCTCCTTGCGATCCTCGATCCTCACTGGTCTCTCCACAAAAGTCACGTCGTCCTCGATGTCCAGCTCACCCCAATCAAGGACGTGTGAATCGTCGTGCAAATACCGGTGGAGGTGTGACAAATGGAAGACATCATGTATCCTCAGTAGCGGCGGTGGTAACGCTAGCTAATAATCCACTTCGCCAACCAGCCACAACCCTCCAAAGGGTCTGATGAACCTGGGAGAAAGATTACTCCCCTTGCCGAACCTCTGCTGCCCATGCCGAGGGGAGACCTTCAAGAACATGTGGTCTCCAACCTCAAAATTCAAGGGCCTCCTCCTGGAATCATCATACGACTTCTTTAGGTCCAGGGCCACCTTCATCCTTTCTCGTATGAGCTGAACCTTCTCTATCATGCTCTGTACCACTTCCGGGCCAAGGATGTCTGCCTCTCCTACTTCGGTCCAACACACAGGTGAACGGCATGGCCTCCCATAAAAAGTTTCAAACGGGGCCATACAGATGGTAGAGTGGTAGCTATTATTGTAGGAAAACTATACTAGAGGCAAGTATCGCACTTATGATCCTCCTGAGTCCAGAACATAAGCCCGCAACATATCCTCCAAGGTTTGGATTGTGTGCTCTATATGTCCATCTGTCTAGGGGTGGAAAGCAGTGCTAAGGCATAGCTGGGTTCCAAAATCATGCTGCAATCCTCTACAGACTCGCGAGGTAAATCGTGCATCCCTATACGAGACTACAGACCTCGGAATCCCATGCAACCGCACCACCTCATCCATGTACCTTCGCGCCAAAGCATCCACTGCACTCGACTCCCTGATTTCCAGAAAGTGAGCTGATTTCATCATCCTATCCACTACCACCCAGATAGCGTCGTATCCCCCTTGGACCTTGGGTTGTCCTATGAAAAAAATCCATCGAGATGTTGTCCCACTTCCACTCGAGGATATCTAGAGGTTGTAGTAGCCCGCCTAGAACTCGGTGTTCAGCCTTCACTTGCTGACACACTAAGCACTTGGCCACAAACTCTGCCACCGCTCGCTTAACTCCGGGACACCAAAACTACCTCTACAGTCCCTGGTACATCTTGGAAAACTCCTAGGTGTACCGCCAGGGGTGGGTTGTGGAACTCACTGAGAACCTTGCCGCGCATCACCTCCAGAACAAACAACCTTCCCTGGAAAAGCATCTGGTTCTGACCATCCTTTGTCCATCCTTCCGGATCATTTCCCTAGTCAACTCGGTCACACATCACTTCACACTCTGGGTCTCCCCACTGAGACTCCTCCACTTGTTGAAATAGAGATGACTGCACTGTCATCTGATATAGGCAGCCTCTACTGCTATGCATCCTCACATCCAGGTATAAAGTTGCCAACTTCCCCATCACCTTCTAGGCATCCTCTGACTCTAAGACCGCATCCTTCTGCATCCTCCTGCTCAAGGCATCGGCCACAACATTTCCCTTTCCCTCAGTATAAGAGATGTCGAAGTCGTAATCCTAGAGAACTCCACCCATCTTCGCTGTCGCATGTTTCGGTCCCGCTGGGAGAAGATATACCTCAAGCTTTTTTGGTCTGTGAAGACCACAACATGTTCTCCGATGAGGTAGTGCCGCCATAACTTCAGCGCAAAAATGACCACTGCAAGCTCCATGTCGTGGGTGGCATAATTACGCTCATGAGGGCGTAGCTGCCTGGACCCATAAGAGATCACCCCTTGTTGCTGCATTAACACACATCCAAGGCCCTATCCTAAAGCATCACAAAATACCTCATAAGTCGTCCCTTATTCTGGTAATCTTAGCACCGGGGCACTAACCAACTTCTCCTTCAGATAGGTGAAGGCTGATTCTCACTGCTCGCTCCACAGGAAAACCTGGTCTTTCTTGGTAAGGGTTGTTAAAAAAGCTGCTACTCGGGAAAAGTTGGGTACGAACCACTGATAGTAACCTGCCAGCCCAAGGAAACTACTGACCTTTTCCAAATTATTGGGTTCTTCCCAAGAAAAAACTGCCTCAAATTTTGATGGGTCCACCGCTACCCCCTTCTCAGACACCACGTGCCTGAGGAAGTGCACTTCTCGCATCCATAACTTGAATTTAGGCAACTTACCATAGAGCTGATGCTATCGGAGGACCTCCAAAACTGTCCTCAGGTGCTCTGCATGGTCCTCCACCGATCTCGAATAGATCATGATATCGTCAATGAACACAACCACGAACCAATCCAAGTACTCCCAGAATATGGAGTTCATAAGACCCATGAACACAGTTGGGGCGTTGGTAACGCCAAAGGGCATAACCCCGAAATAGATGTGTCTATACCTACATCATAACGCCGTATTCGGGATGTCGCCCTTCTTCACTCTCATCTGGTGATATCGAGACCGCAAGTCGATCTTTGAGAACCATCCTTCCCCTTTCAGCTGGTCGAAAATATCATCTATCCTTAGATGGGGGTAGCGATTCTTGATCGTCACCTGATTCAGCCTCCTGTAGTCAATGCACAACCTGAGGCCACCATCTACTTTCTTTGAGAACAAGACTGGAGAGCCCCACGATGATGCACTCGGGTGAACATAACCCCTCTTCATTAGATCGTCAGTTTGGATCTGCAACTCCCGCAGCTCTGAAGGTGCCATCTGGTAAGGAGCCATCGAGACCGGACAAGCGCCGAGATGCAGGTCTATCCCAAAATCAATATTACCCCGAGGGGGTAGAGTCGTCACCTCTTCAGGGAAGACATCCATAAACTCACGGATGATCTCTAGAACTTCCATCATTTTAGCATCTACAGACCCTACTGACAGCCCACCTAGGAAGTAGAGGAGGGGTTCCCCTCACCTGTCTCCCTTCTGACTGCTCCGCTCACCGGTGAAAACAACACGTCGGCCGCCCATGTCTGAGAACACAGCCCTTCTTCGGAAGTAGTCGACGATGGAACACACAGAGAATAGCCAGTCGTTGCGTAGGATGACATCGTATGGCTGTATCTGTAGCATAATAAGATCCCTAATGGACGGATGTGGCCCTATCATCAGTCTGCATCCCCGAAAAACAAACAACAAGTCGGTCTGACCCCCGACTGGTGTGCTCAACACCAGGGGCAATGGGAGTCTCTCAGCATCTAGACCAAATTCACGGGCTAGACTGGATGCAACAAAGGAGTTCGAAGCTCCGATATCAAACAAGGAATAAGAAAGGGTACTAAACAGACTGATCGTACCTCGAAAAACATCCGGCCCTTCTGGAAGTACTACCTCTGCGGCATGTAACTGTCCACAATCAACTCCCATGCCCCTCGGCTGTCATCCACCTCCCTGGCCACGCCCTGGTAGAGGTCCCTGATGTGCACCCTAAGGTCGCCCTCCTCCTCTTACGTCTGCCCTCTGAGGAGCGGGAGCTCGCTGTCCATGCTGCTGCTGCTGCTGGAAAGGCCTAGCTGGAAGCTGCTACTGGGGCGGGTGGTGGGGTTGTCTGCCACCACCATATTGTACCCTGTCCGAGCACTGACTCCAGAGATGCCCAGGGCTCCCATAGAATGAAGCATCGCGGTCCCAGGCCCGATGGAAAAGAACAAGGACCAGGGGATCAAAACTGAAACTGTTGCGGCCTGCTCCCTTCATTTCAGAACCTGGAGGGTCCTGACGCTGGAGGCCTGGTGCTGACGGACTTCCCCTTTGATGGTCCCAGCTGGATCCCCTCTCATGACACTCCTCCTTGAGCATGCATCCTCTCCACCGCTTTGGCATTTTTCTGGACCTCCAAGTACGTCGTAAGGGTAAAGGGGGTAACAACATACTAGAGGGAGGGTCGGAGCACCCCCTCCAAACGTCTTGCCCAAGACTCCTCATTGGGAAAGAGGTCTGGAGAAAAATGTAGGAGGTCCTTGAACATGATCCCTAGCACCCTCACGGACATACTCCCCTACTGGAGGGAGAGGTGCTCCTGTCTCTTTTCTGCCTTCATCGTCGAAGAGAGGAATTCCGCCCAGAACTCCCTCTCGAAATCAGTCCACGCCATCTCAGACTCTCTCCTCTCCCCCAGGTAAAGCTTCCACCACTGACGCGCCGCTCCCCACATCTGTCTGACGGCCAGAGGAACCTAGTACTCGTTTGGGGACCGAATCTGGCCGAAGGCTATCACTAGCTCCTCTAGCCAGCCTTCCGTCTTCATGTCAGAGGTGCTGCCTCGTACTTCTCGAGTGTCTGTCGCTGGAAGGCTCGAAGGGTCTTCTGCCACTGGTCGTCCTCTTCTTCTCGATCAGCTCTATGCCGATGGGCCAAAGTAGTCTGTGGGGCCTCGATCATTTGCACCACACGCTGTCGCCTTCTAGGTGCCATAACTACAAGGTAAACAAAGAATGCCTAAGCCCAAGTAGTGCAGAATATTGTTTTTAAAACTTCTTAAGATTTTAGTTTATTCTTAATTCCCAAAACACCCCAGAAAAATGAGAACAAAAGTCATTATGATGAATGTACCTTTCCTAGGGTCTCTACCCAGCAATCAACGTGGCCTCACTTGGTCGTTCGGTAGGTCCAGAGTCTTGCATCAGATCACGGAGGGCCCTAAAATCCCGTATACTAGCCGGTCTTCCCTGACCTAATTCACGCACCAAGGTCACACAAAATGGTTGCCCTACCATCCCATTCAATCCTCACTGTGCCTAACTCCAGACTTCGTCCTATCTCTCAACCATCACCTCTGATACCATTCTGTCATGACCCTCCTTCACCAAAAGGAGGGAAGGGTCAGCAGATTTCCAGGCCCTTCCTTCTTTAAGTTTTAGGAGAGATAATTCCCCTTGAAACCAGCCTTCAACAGGTCCCGGAGTGGCGACTAGAACCAAGGGTATATAAATTACACACAAATGGAATGCATTACCTTTTTTTTGTTTTATAGAATCGGGGGATAAGAAGATGAAACCCAATAACACCAAGGTAAAGGAAAAGTAAATCCAAAAGTAAACCATTCCCACATGCATGTTCCAAAAGTAAAAGCCACAAAATACAAAAAGGTGACTACAAAGGTAAGTACCAAAGAAAGAAAAATAGCAACTACAACTGCCCCAATGATCTAAGCTAGTATGGTCCCACGCGATCCCTGAAGTCCTCCTAGAAACTTGATAGCTGTTTTATACACTTAGGGTGAGCATACAAGTACACTCAGTAGGGAAAACCAAAGACTCTCGTGCACAAGTGTGGGAACGTACTAAAGTCCCGTGAGAAAAGGATTAAGCCAAACACCTATCAAGGTAAAATATCCACCCAAGCCTCACCAGGGCACACTCCCCAAATAACACAAGTCAAGTAATATATATAATAAGAGCACATCGATGTTTGGATACCCCGCACCACTTTCCCACTGGTTGTTGAGACATCCTACGCATCGAACCAATCCCTCAATTCTCATCGCAGTCCCACTGCCACACCCGCCCGCACACACCTGGTCCACAACCACATGTAGTCCCACTGCCGAATCCCGCCCGCACACACCTGGGCCTAAACCTGTCACACATAACCATGCCTGCAAACACCTAGGCCAAAACAACCACTACCACGCCCGAAGGCACCTAGGCTAGAAGATCCACTACCATGCCCGAAGACACCCGAGACTCATCCCGAAGACACTTGGGAAACCACCTGCCGCACACACCAGGCCAACCACCACACTACCCTGCCCGAAGGTTCTTGGGATAATAATGGACCTCAGGCCATCACAGCCTACCCGAAGATACTTGGGCTATCCGGTAAAGGGATCAGAAAAGGAGCTAATAACCATCCACTAATGATAGTGTGGGGAAAAAACACCCTCCCCCATGAAATGGGGGTGTTCGGCACTAAGTTCTCAACTTGGGTGGGGCGCGAATAAGAA
The DNA here is from genome assembly GCA_963277665.1 of Viscum album. Classification (NCBI taxonomy): domain Eukaryota; kingdom Viridiplantae; phylum Streptophyta; class Magnoliopsida; order Santalales; family Viscaceae; genus Viscum; species Viscum album. The sequence continues at coordinate 282,867,884 of OY728127.1, forward strand.
ACACAAATCTAAAAATATAGATATAGGTAACAAGCACTCACCCATAGTTTAGGTTTTTCTTCAGTCCTCCTATAGAGCACAAACATCACTGCATCCAAGTCACGACTCTTTCCAACAAAACCCATTTGTCTCATTCTTGTTTCATGTTCAGTAATAATGTTCAAATAAGTTTAAGAACTACTGGGCAACGAATCCATAAGTATAACCAAGGAAAAGAAACCAGCCAAACGTCAACTAAGCATCCACACCCGGTTCTCTTGTAATGTCACAACAACAAAGGAAAAGTGAGAACCAGCGAAGTACAAGAACCAGACAACCCCGAGACACTGCCACGTGTCCCCTTCCACAAAAAGGTTTCTCATCGACAGAGGATCCCACCCCAATTCATGATTATAAACAAGGTACCCACCAGGTCTTAAAACTCGCAAATAATAAATCCATAACAACATGGGATCCCATCCCCGATTCCACAACCATCGAGAGTATAAAAACAGAGGATCTCATTCCCTCCCACATCTCCAGCAACCGGCCCATAGAAGAAGAACAAAAAAACCACTACCATCAAGCAAAACAAGCCCATGCGGTATTTTCAGATTTAAGGATTCTACACGCTCCATGATTTCAATTTCTGTGTGCTTTAACCAGGGGTTTTCACAGAAGGATAGATCCTGGTGCTTTCAATTTATTCAGCTGGGTATACGTGATTAACTGATTTACTTTTCACAGTAGGAGTTTACGATTACAAAACAAGCCATTTAAAGCACTACGAGGGGTTCATTAGTGCACATACAACGACCACCAACGTCCTCGATTTTCAGAAGGCATAAGACAACATAAATAAAAAATATGATCATAATATAAAAAACATCAACGATCACAACCCCCTTCTTTCCTTATAGAATCCATTCATTATCTTTATTTAGGTCTGGATTATCCAATCCTATGGAAACAAAAGCATGAACACCACGCATGATACACAAAAGAGAGAGATGAAGGAGAAAATTCCCTACTTGTTGATAGACGATCGAAGCATAGGCTGGGCGTGGAACATTACGGATAACGATGTGGTTCGCCCGATTCACCAGAAGCTGTTCGTGAAAATACGTGATCGAGGAAAGAAGAAACCACGGCTAACCCTTAGTTTATAAGGGTCGCCGACGGTTGTGATAAGAAGGCGGAACCACATAAGGCGCGGGGTCGTGGGTTGGCCATGTGGCCCCACCCGTTATTAAAGGGGTTGGTGGTTTAAACCGACGCATTAATTCATTAATTAATTAATTAAAACATTCACGCGCGTTACCGGGCTTTAAAATTGTTAAAGGAGTCAAAATTGGGTTTAAAACCCTAATTATGCAAGAAGGAACGCCACTGGAAAGAACCCGCGGGGGGTAGGCCAGAGCCACCGGTAGCTGAGAGCTACCGGTAGGGGACTGCTACCGGTAGGCCGAGCTACCGGTAGGCTGCAGATACCGGTAGACCGAGCTTCCGGTAATCTCCAGCTACCGGTAGACTGAGCTACCTGTAGGCTGCAGCTACCAGTAGACTGAGCTACTGGTAGACATAGCTACTGGTAGGCTGCGGCTACCGGTAGACCGAGCTACCAGTAGGCCTGCTACTGGTAGGCTAAGGCTACCGGTAGGCCTACACCACCATGATTCCCAGACCAGAAAACCCAACACGATGTTTTCACAAAGTAATGGACCCCAAAAACCTGGGCCATTACAGTCTTATTCCACGATCACTAAGAAAAACTCGTTGGTGTGATTTTTTCATTGATCACATTATTATCACCAATTAAATTTTTATTGAATATTAAATATTCATGAAGTTTATAATATCTCCATGTATAATTTTTTAAAATGTGACTCTTCCTGGGATAAAAAATGTTTGGTTGTGGTGGTGTGGTCACACAGTGATTCACTATTTTATTTCACCCTAACACCAGTGTTTTAAATTGATTTTTTATCATAAATTACAAATTTAATAAAAAAATCACTTTATTTTTTGTTAATAAATATTAAAAAGGGTATTTTTACTTTTTGGATTTTTTTCATTATAGTTAGAGGTTATTTGGATGGCCCAGACCAAGTTGAAGAAAAATAATCCAAAATGTGCCAGATTCCAAGAAAACCGGTGGACTGAAACAAATAGTATAGTTCATCCATTCAATAAATTGAGTAGAAATTTGGTGATATGATCTAAAAATAATTGGGATACATGTATTATTTACCCAAAAAATCCCAATTAATCTATTAAAGTGCCCCACTAATATGATCTGTCCAAGCCATTGAATCTATATGAATTCAAAAGTAATGTGCTATGTTTCATCCATATCTTGAGACTTTGACTTCTAAATGATGAAAAAAATTGGTGGAGATATTTAAGAGGTGGGTAAACTAGTTTTTAGTTATTTAAAAATATTTATAATACTATTTTGTTGTTGAATACCATGCGCTAAGTGGTTTTAATAAATCTATGTTCCCAAAACCATATTCCACTTTTCATATAAAATGGAACCTTAGGAACCCCATTTGTAAGTTAGACCAAGGAGTGAAGTGCTTCCATTTTTGAGTTCTATAGAAGTCATATCCTCATCCTAGAAGTTTTTGAGTCCCCTATCATCATAGTGGGATCAATTATGAATAATGAGATCCACATGAGCTTCCTCCTCCTATAAATGTCGGGATAAATAGTGGGTGTCCATTGGGAGGAAGATACACACATGTCAAGGGAGTTGTGATGCATATATTAGCTAATTTTCTGTATAAATTTGGGTGTTAAAACATTATATTCCATGTATCTAATATTATTTCATATTTGAATTTTTTTATGCATTTGAATGTTATGCACATAATTTCTAACCAATCACTGTGAAGTTTTGAGTGTGTGACTTGTGTTGTTCTCATTGGAGAAAACAAGAATAATTTTCTTACTCAATTTATTTATATTTAAATATTATTTAAAATCTATTTTTCCATCCATAAGTTCTCAAAATTGGAAATACGATTGTTATGTCAAGGTTAGGTTATTCAAGAATTGAAATAAATTCATAGGAATTAATCAGGAATCCAATTAATTTCAACCAAATAATTACCCCAAACATGAATGAATTTCTAATAATAGTGAACTTGAAATGTGTGTAGTGAAATAAAAATGACCCCTTTTATCTCATATTTTTGAAAATCCACTTTTTATTTCAAATATTAAACTCTCTAAATTATGTTATTTTCTTAAATCAATTTTCAAAACAACCCCCCTATTTTAGTAATTTTTATTAAAAATACACACTCCAAACAAATCAATGCTCCTTGAGATATCAACTAAGGTATACCATAGACTATGAATCAACTATAAAAACCTAATAAATTTAATGATTCATGACAATATGTTCAATGGGGCACCACTATCAATCATCTCTAATCATGATCCAAGGTTTACCTCTAATGTATGTGGAAGTATCTAACATACTTTAAATTATAAATTGGATTTCAATATGGTTTATCATTTCCAAACTGATAACCAATCTAAGAGAACTATTTAAATTCTTGAGGACAGGCTGAGACCTTTCTCAATGGAATTTAATAGATGATGAGATCAACATATTCCATTAGTTAAGTACACATACAACAAAAACTTCTACCCAGGTATTCAAATCACTCCATAAGAAGATTTGTATGGGAAGTGATGCATAGCACCAACTTGTTGGGATAAATTTGGATAACGAAATATATTGGGAATTAATCATGTGAAAAGGATGATATAGAAGTTTCAATCCATCCAACAACATATAAAAGCTACTCAGATTAAACAAAAAATCTATAATGAAATTGTCTAAGGGACTTAGAGTCTAAAGTTAGAGACAAATTTTTCCCTCAAATATCACCATGAAAGAGAGTTATTTGGTTTGCAAAGAAGGGTAATTTTATCCCTAGGAACATTGGCCCCTTTTAGATCCTTGATAATAAAGGATTAGTGGTCTATTGGATTTCACTTACACTAAATATGGAACAAGATCATGATGTGTACCATGTATCTCTCATGTGAAAGCACATACCTGACCCCTCATATGTAATAAATCTAGAGGTGGTTCAACAAGAGAATGAACTCACATATAAAGATTAGTTGGTGATGATCTTAGACTATAGAGACAAATTTCAATGAAACTAGATAGATCACCTTCTAAAAGTTATTTATAGAAACCATAAGTATAAAGAGGTGATGTGGGAATAGAGTAACCAATGAAATAGAAGTACCCTCATGTATTTTCAATTAAGAATCTGAGTTTAAATTTCTAGGAATAAATTTCTAAAGGGGAAAGAATGTAACAACTCATAGTTTATAAATGATATTTTTTTCTTGATATGAATGTGAATTATATTATATTATACAATATGATTCACATAAAACTCTTAGAGAAACCATAAAACAAATTATTTAATTAATAAAAAATATTAATTTAATTAATTAATAAACCCATTAAATTATAATTATTATAAGGGGGAAAATAGAAAATGGAAGAACTACAATTGGAAAATATGGATTGTTCCAATCTACTAGAACCATCCTACCTATAAACAACACTATAGAAAAGAAAACAAATATTAGTAAACTGGTCAACATTATAGAAAATGGAAATATAGAAAAATTATTTGATTTGATTTGAATAATTAATGAAGGAATGTCTTAATTAATATATATATATTAGGTAATGTGATTGTTAGAATAGTAACCAGACATGTTGGGAATAGTAACCTGGTTGTTTGGGATAGTTACATGGTTGTCAGAATAGTAATTTAACCAAAAAACAATAAAGTGAGATATAAATAATATTTATCATGAGTAATATTAATAATTATAAATATTATAATACCAAAAAATTAATATCACGATTAAAATCTCAAAAAAATATGGGCCCATTTTTAATAAACTATATTTTAAAGTATTTCATAAAAATCATTCTTTTTATATTAAAAATTAAAATTACCTATGTTATAAGTTAGTTTTTTTAAAAATGAATATAATTTTTTAAACCATCACATCATAATTTTCCAATGTTTATTTTTTCAATTTTTTTTTGAAATTAGTCAATTTTTAGGTGAATAATAAAAATATAGTTTTTCACGTAACTGTTGTATCTTAATTTACATCATTCCTGACGTAATAATGACCTCATCATTTTTATAAATTGAGTTTTGGCCAAAAAATTAATTCCATATCTTATTCAATAATATACAATTAAATTAATTTCGAAACCTAAAAATTATTATCCAAAGTCAAAAGTCTAAAGTATTACATTAAAATATTATTATGTCATTTTTCCACCATTATTTTTTATTAAATTAAGAAATTAAGATTTTGAAAAGTTTTAAATTCTTAAAATAATGTTATTTAAATCAAAATAAATTTCATCATGTCAAGGATATCACTATTACAATGTTTACCTTGTATATAATAATTATTCAATATTTTATCCTTACAATACCTCTCTCCTTTGGTATAAATAACCCCACACCCTCCCTTTGGAAAACAACTCATCCCTATCTTAAAAAAGCTAATACTTTAACGAATTCCTTAATTTAAAGCCCATTATAAGAACTAGTGAGGTAATGGTGTAAACCAACTCCAAACATCAAGGAATTTTTAGTGTAATACAAGAGAAGCAACACTGAGGAAAGAGTAAGTTTCTATCAACTCTTCTCTTTTTTCATATTGTCTTTCGTTTTCCCTGATTACTTTCAAAAAAATATTACAGAATTAATTATGAAGTATGTTAAATTTATATTAATTATTTTTACCTACTATAATTTTCATGATTATGACATATATAAATTTTAATCCTCCCTTTCCCTATCTTTTGACAATGTCCCATTAACGGTCGGTTAATCGCCAATGAAGACCGTGTCAATCCTTTTTTATCACCAAAGATATGGTTGATGACAACTAATTATTTATTATATATACATTTATAATATAGGTATTTTAATATTCTATAATTAATTATAATTATTTATAAATTACTTCTAAAAAAAGAAAAATTGAAGAAAAACAGGAAATTTTTAAGGAGAACGTGATATCTAAATGACTTAAATTTAACCAATAAAATTAATAAATATAATAAAATAATTATAATTTATAAGTAATGAAATGAATTAAAGTAATTAAATTCTCTATAAATGTATTAGTAAATCTAATTTTATTATTTTGGAGGTACAAAAGTGATAAAATAAAGCGGCATTTAAGGTGAGGGGATTCTTGAACCCAACTCCCTTTCTTTGAGTTATCCCTCATTCATGTCAATGTCATTATTGATATTACTATAATGTTTCTTAAATTTCGTTTCACTATTATTCCCTTTTCATTTTGGTATGTACATTTCACCACCAAGAATTATAATCCAAATACAGATATTTCCGAAAAAACATTTTTTATAACACATCTTTTACTCCTCTTGAGTTGTTTCTTCTTCAATCAAGAATTTTGATGCTTATGCGAAATATGTTTTCCAGTATTCATTTGTTGACCAAAATTTTATTCATGAAATTATTTTTGATAAAATCCTTATGAAATTCATTCTTTTACATGGGTTATTTCATTACTATAATTATTATAAATTCTATGTGGCATGCATGATAATGTGAATATTATGATGTGATGGGTGGTCCTGGAATTATATAAACCACCAAATAATTGGGTAATGTGATTTATCTCATGATATAATGTGTATAATGCATGAAAATTGGTCTATATTTTTTAAAATTTATGATTTTATGATTATTCACATATTTTATGCGTGAACATGATGCTAACTATGTTCACAACTATGTGTGTTATTTGACCACTATGACATGATGTTTCTTTTTTTTGAATTTCCATATTCAATGAATTTATAAAATTTTTCATCATAATTTTTATGATGATCCTATGATTATTATATGATGAAAATGATAATTCTCAACCATTTTATATTGATTCATGTCCCTTATTCATCCTCTTACAGGGATTTTGCCCCCCCCTTTCTTCAATGTATATCCTTAGGTGACTATATATACTAAGGAGAATGTGAGATTTTAGAGGGATAAAGAAAAGTTATTTTAAAAATGTTTATTTTTTGTTATGTAGCAGTGATGTATGATCTTAATTTTACCAAGATACTAAACCTTTTGATCCTTGAATGTATAACTATTATTTTTTTATCATTAAAATTATATAATAGTCAAGTATGTATGGTCTATATATAAATTTCATGTGAAAAACATGTAAAAATTGTCATGTTGAAAAATAATAAAAGGACATATTGAGAATTCTTCATTTCTATTTTGACTATTCCACCTAATAGTAGGGCCTACGAAAAATTAAAGTCAAAACAAAAAACTCACAAATCTTTTAGGGGCCATTATATGGACCTAGAAAAAGGTAATCCATGCTCATTATACCCACATGTTTTGTAAAAATGTTAGAGTGATGGAATATCATATATCTTTCACATAAATGTGTGTTCTATACATGGTGGTTTTACCTATTGGTTTCCATAACCCTTCTTGAATATTCCTCCCTTCCATAAGTCTAATTCATTTTTACAAGTGTTTGAATCCCTTGAAATCATCCTACCCATCAGTAACAAGGTAATAAAACTAAAAGTAAAATTATTCTTGACTATACATACACACCCCCTCATATAGATCCCCATATGTTCCCCTAATAAGCCCAATCAACCAAGGGAATCTGGGTCCAAAGGAGATAATTTTTTGATCCTTATATACCCATAAACCATTAGAGTAGAGTCCATAAATCAAATGTGGTTAGGAATCCTGATGATAATACATGTCCCATCTCAATATACCATATTAAAATATCATGGTTTATGATTTACAGAATCTATAATCCAGCTATTCAAGTGGATTTAACACCCTCTGTATTACATAATTGTGCATCATTCTTACCTTTAGAGAAATAATTCAACATCTCACCCATAAAATATTTTTTATGGTCCTTATAATGTGAACCTAAACTAAATCACATGATGGTTAAAATGAATTACTAATTCTATGAGATGGATTATGATGGAATTGAACTCCATCTATGTTATTTTTTTCCATGACATTTCTATATTGATTTATCTACTTCTATTTAAGTCAAATATGTCTAGCCTAAAACAACAGCTACATTAGAACATCGTTCGTAGCATAAAACTTCCCTATGAATGATACACGAAACTTTGTAGTCTAAAAATCACAAAGGGAGACCTAGTAAAAAGTAAATTATCATCTCAGTGGACATGAATCTCACATGATCTGGGAATATTTGATCATTTGAAAATGAAAAGGAACAAAAATTATTAGGTCGAAAAGTTTTAAAGTGTGGATGAAGTAAAATATGAGTTCATTCCCTCTAGGATTCCACCCTATGAGCCTTTAGAAAAATTTAGGCAAAAAAATAAATGACTAAAATCTTATGGGATAAAAAATACATCCCTAGTATAATAAAATCAATGCTCCCTATTCCCCTTTTCCAAGGAAAAATGTAGGGCATTCATCAGTTTCCTCATCCCTAGTATATCAATCTAGAGAATCCTTGTGAATTTTGTGAAGGTAATAATCTAGGGTAATTGAACACTTTTTGACATTTTAATCCTAATTCCATATTCCCCCTTTCTGATTCTCACAATGTTGAGTCAAATAATGCATTCAAGTATACTAACTCTACTGTTATGATGATGTTATTTTTTCTTATATCCAACCATGATCCACACACAAGAAGAAACCTCTCATTTAAATAGACTAAATATAGGGTTTTGTTGATGGTATTTATGCATATACCCATCTATTATCCATTCCTAGGAGTAAATAATTCATTTAAAAAAACCAACTCTAGTGTTATGGTGATGGTATTTTTTTCTTATACTCGTTTGTGAGTGATGTCTAGGAGGAACTCTTTTTTACTTGAATTTTTTGGAACCAAATTTGAATTTTCTCATTCCATATTCAATATTAAAATGGTTTAAATTTAGTATGTTTTTGTTTTCAATATTTCTATAGGTTATTGTGAATTAATAATTGAATTTATATGGAAACCTAAAGGATGAAAAATTATTGAGAACAAATTATTTCCACTCATTTAAAAAAATGAAATTGGATTATCTACAAAATATAGTCTCTCTTCATGATAAAAAAATTACAACATATACTTCACATAAGTTCAAAGATAAATGAATTATTTTTAGGCTTCATCAATATTATGTTGAAGTATTATAATCTCTACAACAATAGTTTCTTTAGTTAAATGGAGAAATTTCACTCTAATAACTGCATTCATTTCCCTAGAATCAACTTATTCAATTAACTTATGATGTTTCTCCCTATTCTGTGGAATATTCTACAACTGAGTGGTTACTTTATAAGACATGTTTCACTAATCAACTAACATCTATAAATTGTGTGACTCTTATTGGGAATCTATATTTTGAAAATTATATGATTTTGATGTTAATTTTCCCTTCATAAAAAGTTGTTGTGATGCCTACTCTTTCTCACATCTCTAGTAAATTTTATTTATGGTGCCATGGATCAACTATTATCCAAACCCATCATATCTGAGAATCATAAAATTATAGTAAATCTAATATTACATTATTAATAAGTCTCCCAAAGGGGTTTTAGAGACCATCTTTAATATATAATTCCATGTGACCTATAGAGCGATGAAAATCCTACAAGAAATTATTGATCAGGTTTCAAGTATCTATAAAAAGATCTAATGTACTCATAGAAAAAATATCTCATGTAAAAAAAATTGGTACAGCCATGTAGTTTTCAGGTCCCAAATAAAGATTAATCTGTGTATGTCTTAATAGGTGAACTATGGGAATAAGAACTTATTTAATGGGATTTGTTTCTCGAGAAGATGATACTAGGACTATTGATAAAATAACACATTTCTCAATTATCAAGATAGTGAAAATAAAAATGGAATTTTAATATATACTCACTTATTTTTATGGTCTAGGACTCTATGGATTCCATTATACATATAAATAGTATGCTAAAAATCCTCCCAATCTGGAGTTCTTCTCTTAGTGTGAACCAAAACCATAAATTTCAATTCTAGATAATTTCCAAGAACAATAAGAGTATCACTAATCATGTTATGCCCATATTAGATGGTGATATCAGTCTCTCCCCTGTGTTCATGTCCTCACTGATTATTGAGGAGGAATAATCCTAAGTAAGAACTCCTTCTAGATAACCCCCAGGGCTCACCCCGGGTGAGCTAGGTAGATACACCTTTTCAAAATATCTAGCTGATGACTACTAAAATGAGAGAGTGGGGAGGATATTAGTATCTCCTATGAAAATAATTTTTAAAATATTCCCTATATATATATCTTTAAAAGTTATTAATCCAAATCAAAATACCATGTATCGAAATAACTAAGTCAAGAAAAAATGGGGGAAACTTTTTCCATATTCGTTCCTTGTTGAAATTATAGAACTCTCCCAAGGAGTCCTAGACATTGATGTCATAAAAAAATTGGTCCATAATTAATAAATCTTATGATAATTTAATATAAAATTTTACAAAGATAATAACACATATATGTGGAAAATAATCATGCATTAGTTTATTCAAAATACCTGAATCATGCCATCTTATATAAGTTGTAACATCATCAATATGACTCAAATTAGGTTATAAGTTAGGCCATTATTGTACTCTGCATTTTTTTCTTCTATATACCCCCCCAAAAGGTACAATGGTTTCACATTTCTAAAAAGATGATGCCTCTAGGTATAGGGATCTTGGAATGGTATCTTTACAAGTTAGTGTGTCATTAAAAAGTAGCCCTGAAGGTGTATTTTGTAAATGTAATTTATAATTTGTAACCTTGTGCAAAGCCAGATTTCCAATTAATTTTTGTACTTATGGTTTCATATGTCATTATACATTGAAATACTATAAGGAATGAAAGGTTTATGAATTTTAAGTACATCATATGGGTTGGATATTACTTCCTTCATGTGTTCCTCTAGGTCAGGAGATGTTGTTCCTCCATCACCCATGGAATTTGAACAAGTTCCTGAGACATTTATTGCATCCCCAAAGGTGTATAATAGGGACATTATAGGACATATATCTTCTTATAACCATTAAAAAATACAAAGGAAATTTTAAAGTTAAAATGAATTCAATGTAAAAGTTGTATACACAAAGAGGCACATATTCCTTACCTTCTCCTAAGGTGATTTTGGGTTATTGTTTCTATCCTCATCTTTTGTCTCTAACTTGAATAGATTTGATATATAGTCTAAATTAAATGTTTTATCCTTCATTATATGGATAAAAGCCTCTATATATTTGATATAGGCTTCATCCTTGCGTGGATAATCCTTATAAGATGTAAAAATTGCAACTGAGATCATGCCAAACTCTGTTAGAGGAAAGTCCATCCACTGAAAAACATCCTATATCTATTTGGTATATTTATTTTTTTTCCATGTATCCCACTCCATTTATGAATATAGATATTTTTAATTAATAGGAATAGAGGGATGGAATAGTAATTCACTCCATGAAGGTGAAACCCCTATTTTCATTACTTTCTTCTTTAAAATATTGGATGATAATTACCCCTTCATTGAAACCTTCTTCCTAGGGCTTTCTACTCCTATGGGTTGTTGACAAATCCTATTCCTATGTCTTTTCACCTCTTCACTATCTTTGGATCTTCATCACTTTTATACACTAAAATTTCTCTAAATTTGGTCACCAAATCAACTAGTGACCATTAGGATATAAGTGGATCCAAGCTTCAACATACTCAACTATAATCCCCTTGGAATTATGAGTAAGGGGGAAAAGTATTTTTAATTCATATATCATATCACATCATCAACCAAAATTGGCATACCATTATCGGATGGTTCTCAATGTGTACTCTTATAGGAGGGGTGAGACCCTTAATATAAAGATAGATAAATTTCCTTCAAAAACTTAAATGTATATATCCATCGCATATGACATTCTCATCAATCCTAGATTCCATGAAACCTTCTCTTTGAGATAGAAAATAAGTATGTGATTTTATAGTTCTGGTTGAATTATCAATAGTGAAACAGGTCAGAAAAGGATTTAGTGTATACCAAAACTAGTCATATTAGTTTATCTTCTCCTTCAAATCTCATTACTTTAATAAGGTTGTTCTTACTCCACTTATACTATAGTCATAGGGTATAAACTCAGCGCCATCAATCTCCTAGGTTTTGTTAAATTCATACCCACCAATGTGAGCTATTATCTATCCCCATAACATGTAGAATGACCCAATGATTTGAAATAAGATCTTTCATTTGTAAATATGAACAATTTTTCAATATATATTGGCCAATAATGAAACATAAAATCTTATATGTTTACCACTTTCAAGTTGGGTAGCCATCACATAGTATTTAACCCTAACCTCAATTATCAACTATCAAATCAAAATAATGTATCAACTGTTGTATATTATTAAAAAAACATCCAGATGAACTAGTCGTTTATCCATGAAGATAACTTCCCAACCCCACTTTTTGAATTTTTACTCTTCTAGAGTTAGCTGATAAGCACTATGAGTTACACGCTTCTGTTGACATGGACATGTTTGAGATATCTTGTGTTCTAGTTCTACTTGGTCAATTTTATGAATAGTTATATCTATTATTTGAACGTAATTTCAGACATAGGATAAATTTTTTTCCCTAATATATAGTTTTTAAAAATCAAGAATCTCCTTTTCTAAGGGTGGGGACCTCTCAGTATTCTCTCATATAGTTTACAGGGGGATAAATTCATTATACATGTCACCCATTAAAAGAAATTTGTTCATCATATTCATATCCAAAAGGCTGATTCCTACCTCTATGTTCACAATATGAAAGGTATTGGTCTCTAGGATCCATCATATATGAATTTCTAGAATCAGGTCCTAGTTATGATTAAAAAAGGTATGATAAACCAAGACAGCTTCCTATAGGCCTACCACCTTCATCTCCTATTCAAATTATTTACAACACCATTACACCCAGAATATCCATCTCCAATCCTTACTAAACTCACCTCAAGAATGATGATCCTAAATTAATGACCAATCAAAAATTTGGTTCATCACTGAATTCATAATGATTGAAATATAAACATGAACATATGGCTCAAATATGAAATATTTATCCTCTAAATTCACTATATTTTACCCTAGTACATACCCCTAGATATGATTAATACCCTTAATGAAACACCTAACCATTGATACATTAGAATTTTCTAACTCATATTTTTTTAATCCAGTGGAGTGGTAGTTTGTCTATCTATAGAGAAGGAATTAGTGTTTCACTAGGAAATATGAATCTATAAAAGGAAAGCATATACAATAAGGGATAATATTGAAGTATATCTCCAATCATATATGAGAGGGATTAGTTCTTCAAATGGATCTACTAACAATGGCCAACCTTGAAACATCTAATCATCTTCACCTCTCTCATCGCAACAACATGGGTGTGCTCATTCTTTTCGTGGGTCATTCTCTACAAAGGTAAAATCAAATTGGTGAGATCAAAAAATTCAAAAAATGATAATGTAAGGGGAACTACATGATAACCACATGATAACTCAAAAAAAAACCTAGTCTCAGATGACAGTGGGTGATAACAAGGCATATGTCCACATTTTGCATGAATCAAACAAAACACGGGAAAACTACATAAGATTTTTAATTTCTCTAGGAACCTAAATTTATGTCATAATGGACTCATAGAGGATGAATCTATATACCCATCTCATAAATAATTTCTAGTGGAGAGTAAGGTTTGTAGATCAGAGAATGTGAATATTTGTTTTCTCCAAAATAATACATGTATTTAAAAAATCAAGTGAAAATTAATGGATTGTCTCTCAATATTTATAAGAAAGATTGATACCTTTCAACTTCCCAATAAGTGTCCAATATGTGATATTAAACCTAGATATAGGGACCATGAGGTTCTAAAAAGACCACATGGTAATTCATGGGGGGTTTCATTTACTTCAACAGAATGAACCCCTCTTCATGCCAATTATACTTCATTATGAGGGTGAATTTGATATTACCCAAGGATTTATTGAATATAAAAGACAAAAGAGACCCATGGGAAACTCTGGACTATAAAAACCTTCCATGTAATTTTTTCATACCAGTTGCATGAATCAGAGATGGGGACTTCTCGTGGATGGCTACTAACTAGGAGACTGGACATTGATCGCACATTCTCATACTGGTTATATGACTCTAATAGAGATAAAAATCATAGATTTACACTAACCAAGTGACCACCCCTCTTTCATGAAACCACCTAGTGGCCAAGAATATCTTAGAAGGTAATCTCTACAATTTTCCATTCGATAAAAAAAATCCCCATGCACTGAAGCTTGGTGAATCCACCACACAGTCACACACCTCTCTACTACATGGATTCCTATTTAAGGAAATGGTTTCCCTTTCCCATACATATAAACACCAAGGGTTTCCATTTAAATAAAAAAATAGAGAGATATAAAGAGGATAAATATAAGGAAAAAAGTGCTCTTAGAAAAACCCATATGTAATCTTTGATCCCAATAACTCATGAAAAGTTTCATTTTTAATGAAGCCTCCTTGGTGAGGGTCTAGGTACAAGTCCAGTTTTTTGGATATTGTCATCTTCATGCACATCCCTAGAAACCATCACAAAAGAATACTCTATGAGTATTTAGTTGCCTAAAAATTTTTCTCTACACATATCCCAAACCACTATTCCCTCAATAATGAGCTAACCAAGTGGATCGGCCTCCCTCATGAGCTTACCACACAACTCATATTTTTTCATTCCCACTAACCACATAGGATAAACCCTCTATATGTACCTTAGGTATTCCATCCTCCCCATAGGGTTTACCAAGTGGATCATACTCCTTAACATGGTCCTTGAGCGGGTCTACCCTCCACACACCTACATACCATGCAGACTTGATCAACTTCACACTTACGATGTAAAAAAACCTACCCACACATACCTACTTCATAGACCAAAGCTTATTTTGGGTTTTCACGAACCGCCTTCTACTAGTACCTATGTGCATGGTATTAGTTTGAATAATGGATCACTTTTTCAAAGGAAAACCAAAAAATGATAACATAATACCTCTTTGAAACACACCTAATGAATATGATCAAGTTATCAGGCATGAAATAATACCCTTTCATTCATATTTCATTCCACTGGTAAAAGGTGACTCTTTATTTTCTTCCCTATCTGATAGGGGCCTTATTCAATTTTTAATCATTCATTCCATTGATTGTGAGGGTCCCATTCATAGGGACATCATTGAGACTTTCCATAGGCCATGGAACCTAATCTATTCAATATTATCATAATTAAATTAGGATGGGAACTTGGTAGATTCATAATTATATCTAGTGAGGGAGGTAACCAAATCTAGAAAAATATCTACATCTACCCTTCCAATCCACTAATTGGGAGTGGGATTCCTTCATCACTCTCATCTTATTAGTATTGTTATGTTATGAGAATGTACTTGTGAATAAATTTCTATAAACAAAATCTTTACATAATTTCTTTAATACTAATTATTATTTCTTTGACATAACTATCCCTTAATTACAAGACTTAAAGAAAATATTCTATTACATAAATTAAAAATACCTTTTAGGTTTTGATATTTATATAATTAGAATAAATCATAAACTATAAAAACTCATCTCATTATCAAATCTATGATATTGTTTCCACATATACGAAAATACTTAATCCATATTAAATATTCAAAATATCCCACAAATTCTCCAAACAAGTTATCCTGGTAAGAATATCATGTGTAATAATCTTCTATATAACCAGGGGAATGGAAATATAATAAATATGTGAGATGAAATGCTCAAAAAGGTAAATATATAACTAAATATGTCAAAAACATAATCATGGTATATATATTATTGAAGGAATAAATAAATTACATGAATCCATAATCAATTGAAGCTAAAGAATTATATATCCATGATAATAAATGAATACATGTATATCGACAATACTGATATCATACTGATGTGATGCATAATTTTGGACATCAAATTTTTTTTTCAAGGCCTTGTTCTAAGACATTTACTTGTTGTTGAGATAGAATTCATGATATCTTTCGTAATCAAGTGGAATACAACAAATCACCAAACATTTTTTGTCTCATGAGGCTTATTGATGCATTAGGAGATATATAATTTGAAACCCTAACTATCACCTGACTAATTCCAATAAATTACGCATAATTTTTTTTAAAAAACTTTCATACTACACCATAGGTATCTTTTTGTTGATGAAGAAATATATTTATCCCTATAATGAAGAATATAGAATAAAAATAAATGATCAACCATAGTTAGCAATAAATAATCACCATGAATTACAATACACTTCCCCATATCAATAAAAGGGATAACATGATCATAAACCTCCCCTAGAAAGAATATGGATATTAATACAATGAATAGTCAACTTGACAATAATCATCCATATTTTAATGAAAATATATAGTACACTAGTACTTTTCCCCATGTTAATAAAGTGGATAATATGATCATAACCCATCTCGATAAAGAAGGTGGATGGTCAAACAATTCGTAGTAAACTTACCAATAATCACCTATATTGTAAAATCAATATATGTAATACCAATAAATTTCCCCATGTTAATAGAATAACATTCATTCTAGGTGAACATCATATGATCTGAATTATGCATAATGTTATATTCAACTCTATAGATAAATGGGTATATATTTAAGTCAATAATAAAATAACATTATCATTATACATAGAGAGAAATAATGTATATTTGTATGGAATAACATAACCTAATTGTAATGAAGGAAACATAGAAGATTTTTGACATAGATGAAAAGCATCCTTGCAAAATAATTCATCGAAAGATATCATACAAGAACGCATCAAGAATCGAATTTATTGATACTGTGAGTTCAAAACCACCAAGAAATAAATATATATTAGAATATAAATAGTTATATATGAAATCTATTAGGGTAAATACTTTTGAAAATGAAAGGGTAAATTTAATTGAAATATTAAAAGAGATTATAGAAAATATTTTTAAAATTGTCGTAGAGGATGAAGTTTCTGGTAACTTCCAAAAGTATTTTCCAAAAGGTGAAGTGAAAAATATTTAAAAATAATTATTTTTAAGAATAATATTCGATAATATGGCCTTAAAATACATTATTTGTATCTTGGATAAATGTGGAGAGGAAGGTAAAACCTATGAAAGTGAAATGAAAATTTGTTTTCAATATCTTGAAAAGTACCTTTTCTCAAAACTCGCATTATAAAAAGACTAACAAAACATTATTTTGTATAAAAATATATTTTCCTCATATTTTTAGAGAAATTACCATAAAATGAAATATTATCTTAGGAGAACCCAATAATGTAATAAATAATTTCATGATGAAATAATATATCTTACAGGAGGGATGCTTGAGTAATCAATATTCTATATGAGAAAAATATATCAAGAATTGATAAATATTTTTCAAAGGGTTTATGTGATAGGAATATATATATATAATGAAAAAATACCAAATAATATAATAACATGGAATAATGTACCTGAATTATATGAAATAATTTAAAGAGATTGATCATAACTCAATGAATAAAATTTGTGTTACCAAAAATCCTTACTACTAGGGAAACAACTGAGCCAACAACCACTTGAATAAGGGAACATTAATTGGATAGTAAACCCCATGAAAAAAATATTATGATAATATATATATATATGGTCATTTAATACACCATACAAAAAAACATGCGGAACAAAATGTATTATATATCAATGAATCATAATTGAGACCTAGAAAACCCTTACGATTTTAGAAACATTCGAATCAAAACCCATTGAAAGTGATGGATTTTAATTAAATATATAATTACATGATTAAAATATAATTCATGATATTATATCTGAAATATTTTTTAAATACATTATATAAATGAAATTATGTTCATAATACCAAACATGTATCAAAGAGTGGAATTTGAGATGAAACCCCTTTCATTGTATTCTCACTTACATGATCCTTATTTATCCTCCTATAAAACTAATATAACTATCTAAATCATTTATCTTAAAAAAATTATACCATTTTATAATTATTTTATGATCATATATTACAAATATATTAACCAGTTTTAGTTTATTTTCATTATCAAGTTTTACTGTTTGTTTCGTACAAACCTATTGAAGGTAGGATCTATTCACACTAAGTGGTTTAAAGTTGATAATTTATAAACTATTTAAGATAATGTAATATATATCGAAAAAATTATAATGTTCCACTTTAATTCCATGAGAGTTTTAATTATGACTCATGAATATGAAATCAATGACAAGCTTGTTTAGACATTTTTATTGATTGAAGATGATATATTAATAACATGTTTAGATATTAATATAACCATTATATAATAATTAGTAAATATTTAATATATAATTATTATATGTTATTACAAGTATATTAAATTCCTTAATCATTCATTATAAAAACATTACCACATAACTTGTATAGGTGGTTAAAATGACCCAAACAAGTGCATTTTATAACATTTTATTGAATAAGAATATGTTATTATATAATTTTAATATAGCAATTAAAAAAATTAAATATTTCATATATATCATGTATCTCCATTAAAATATTTATTATAACCATCTAGGTTGGGTTGTAAAGAATGTCATGATCTAAACTGGGTCGACGTGACCCGTCACCCAATTCGTCTTGAAAAAAGGCCTCAAGGGTGCCCCATCATATTCTAGAGGCTTCCGACTAGTAGAAAGGGCCTAAAGGATATATTGAGAACATTCTTACATAAGATCATAGTGAAATAACAACAGAAATAGACTAAACATACAAGAATCCATGAATATCATAGTTAATGTAAATAAACAAATAACTAAAATAGCTATAATAAATAGATTGTTGCATATATACTCAAGGAAAAAGAATATAGATATTGTTCACCCATTGATTAAACCAAATACATAATAATATTAAATAAAATAAATATATAAGGATCTAATACTACTCTGAGTGGAACCACATACCCAGTCTTTATGATAGTTGAATAGCTCCAGCATGAACCTCAGACTTCACATGAGCAGCTCTGGTCGAATAAACAGCACTTGGCCTCCACCAAATCCATTGCACCATGCTCAAACTGAAATTATGAATAATTTATACACATAAAGGTTCACATGTAGGGGGTGATAAAATAAATCTTTGTTGGCCACCACCAATGTCAGTCCTAACATCGACTATCATAACATGTGCATGAAACACATGTCATACCCATCCTAGCTAAACATGACTACCAGTATAAAAGATAAAAAAAAGATATAAAATATAGAAAAAGAGATAAAAAGAAAAAATATAAAACCTCGGGTTCTTGCTTGATGCAAATAGGTAAATATACCTTCACTCTAGCTCCATCCATAGGAACTACAAGACATCGCCCACACAGCCACAACATCAAGAATGCATGCGAGAACAAGAGGGAGCTAAAAAGTCCGCCATAAGGATAGGCACACACTCTAGACCCTAGGATCTCATCCTGGGTGTAAAAAATGATAGTTCGTCTATTTTAAACTAGAAATTCAATTGAAGGATCTAAAATGGCAGTAGGGACTCTCTATTGAACTCGGGGGTACACTAGTAGGTCCAAAAGTCCTATAAAACATGATTAGTAAAATGAAACTGTCAGCACATAACTAGGATACCAAAATAGGCACATAACTAATGTAAAATGGGATTGAGGAGTGAAATATCCTCCATGGTCCACTAACCCTATCCCTGAGATATTAGTCAATCTAAGGTGGTTTCACTCATCCAGATCACCTGTTAGCTCCCTAGAAAAACTATAGAGTAACCAACCAACTAGTAGAGGAGATTAACAAGAGTCAATATCAAGGATAATTACTAGACCAATAGTATCCCAAACTTCTCCCCTATTACATATTGTCCTAAAAAAGAACAACCTAAAACATCCAATTTAGATATCAAACACTAGGGTTGGCTAACACCAACGCCCACTAACCAAAAATACTGAAACAAGCATCGACCATCTCACAGGACAACCAAACACAGGGAGACCACCACAATTCCCAAAACCATAGAACAACAGGACACCCTATAAAGGGGATCCTCCAAAAAACCCCATCTCAGGTAGGACACCCTAAAATGGGCTCCACCAGTAAAGCAAAACCGCGGGCCAAGCCCTCTCAAAGAAACCATGGATGGACTCCCAATTCAGACCCTCATAAAACCTTCCAACACGGTAAACCTTAAGGAAAAACATTCCCAAAAGGGAATTCCTCAAAATAGGTCTTAGGGACCCATCTCAAACCATGTTCAATTTCACCTAGAAACACCTGACATCCAATGATTTCAAACCACCCACAAGTCTCCTAACAATCCCAACCTGAGGCAACCAGACCTTAATCCTAAAATAACTGAACTAATGGCCCAATTAGAAAGACATGTAAAGACCCTTAAAATTCAAGGGAAATTTTTTATTAATTTTCTTTGGGATTTTACAAGAACGCAGATTCAGACGACACCTGATTCCGAGGCCCGGTGTGCCCGGAAACATTTTCTGAAGTTTAGCTCGGGTACGTTCAGTGAACGAACGAGCGGGTTTTCCTAACTTTTGAACCAGTGCTCGAAATCAAATTCCGAGGGCACCGATGGAATCGCAGCATTGGTAACTGCTTAGAAACCCATTTTCTGGAGTTGTTTTTGCTCGGGTGTGGTTTTTAAATTTTTGGGTTAAGTAAAGGAATAAAATAAAAATGGGGCATCCAATTTTTTATTTTACATAAAGTTGTTTAACCTATGCTTAGTGATTGGAGTGGGACCCACAATATCCTACCCACTAGGTAGGATATTTGTGAGGTGTGGCCCACAAAAGCCCCACCATTTCTTTTCTTCACCCCTGCTTTAATAAGGTAACGCACCAGAACCCCTATTAAGTGGAAGTCAACCCTTGCGTTTATCTTTTTATGAAATGCCTCTATTAAATTGGGTGGTTTAAACGTTGCAATTAATTCAATTAATTGTTTGATTTTTTTTGAATTTTAAAACGCATGGCTAGAGAAATAAAATAAGACAAACTCTTATTTTATTAGAGTCATTGTGTTGTGAGAGGCTTGGGAGAATTTTCTTGAAGTATTGAAGTTCTTCCTCCTCAATGAAGAACGCGAAGAATGCCGTCCTCCGACGACGGACGACGGTGAGAGACGCCTTCCTCAGAGATCGACGACCCGATGTGCATCACCTCATTCCTTCATTCTGCGTCAAAGGAAGGGAGACATCGTTCCTCTGCGACGTGACGATCTGCCTTCTTCTGCGACGATCAATTCCGAGACGTCCCTTTCCGCGACAACCTCATTCGACGACTACACTCGAGGTAGGGGTTTATTTTAATTGTTTGTTCATGACTACTTCTGTCGCCTTTATTCATTTCATTTTGAGCCTCCTGATATCACAATAACGGGAGGAGGTCAGACGACACGAACACGGCCGACCCTCCTCCCCCCTTGGTTGTTGATTTTTGTTGCGGCACGTGTAAGGCGGAGTTGTGTCGTTTCACCTCTCGGAAGCTATGAGTTTGGGAGAAGAAGCGTGGCACTAACGCGCCGCGCCGTTGAAGTCGAACAAGGTGTGGCGCTGTCCAACCTCGCCGGAGAACCACAAAAGCACCGTGGCCGGAGAGGGGATGCGGAGGAGCAGGGAGCGGTGGCCGGTTTCTGGCTGCCAGCGCCGGAGAAGGAGGGTGGGACCGTGGGGTCCCACGGTAGCAGCACGGTCGGCCGGCCGGGTAGGCTGGCATCCGAGAAGCATCAGGGGTCGTAAGCCCTGACTGGCCAGCATGAGTGTCCCCCCTCATGGGGGTTGCGGTTTCGAACTGCCCCCCCCCTCCCCTGCACCCTCTACGCTCGGCCGTTACGGTCGATCCATCGGGCCGCCTGGCCACCTGGCTAGGCCGAGGGCGCCCAAGCCGGGCCACACCTTACTGTACTGCACGAGTTTCAGTGTCAGCGACCGCCCAGGTTCCATGGGGATACGGACCCTCAGGCAGCCGATGATTGGCTAGAGGCAGTTGTACGAGTTTTCAGGTTAGTGAGTACACCAGCTGACCTCATGGTGATCCTCGCAGCGAGCCTCCTATACGCGGCAGCAGTCAGATGGTGGAGCTTGATGCTCCGGTTGCACAACGAGGCATCTCTCCTCTGGACGGACTTTGAGAGCCTCTTTCGCTCAGAGTTCGTCCCACCCACCCTCCGTGCGGTGTGCATCCACGAGCTTCTACAGCTGCGGCAGGGAATCTTGACGGTCGCCCAGTACTCTGCGAGATTTACAGATCTCTCGCGCTATTCGACGGACATGGTACGAGACCCATTCTTCCGGGCCCGGACCTTCGAGCAGGGATTGAGGTAGTAGATCAAGGCATCGTTGATCTCCCTCAGCATTCTGACACAGGCAGGGGTACTAGAACGAGCCCTTCTCATCGAGATCTTTCTTGCGAAGTATACACCATCGTCGAGACCTACCGCAGGTCAGCACATAGCAGAATCTTCTGCAGCTGGCAGTCGATGGATGACACATGGATACAGGTGGACCAGACCCTCAGGCAGACGACCTCAGGACACTGGCTTAGAGGTACGGGGCACTCAGTGCAGGGCTAGTCTTTCGAGAGGTAGATAGTTCTACACATGCGGCGGGCAGGGCCACATGGATCGGGACTACTCGACCCGCCATACGGAGGAGCAGCAGATGGTTGAGGGATTACCCAGGAAGAGGAAGAGGGTCGATCGTGGCGGTCTGCCGAGATCAGGCGGATGAGGCAGAGGAGCTGGCCGAGCAGCAGGTGGTGTGAGACGCTTTCAGGCTCTACCACCACCACCCCAAGTAGGTCCACCCCGACCACAGGGAGCTGGCGGGCATAGGAAGGCACATCTCCAGGAAGCGGAGTCCTATAGACACAGCGCACCAGAGATGATTCGAGGTACTATCTGTGTCTATTCAACCCTTGATGCAGTTCTTATAGACACAGGAGCGAGTCATTCTTTCATAGCCGCTGCCCATGTTCGGAGGTCAGAGATTCCGACAGAGCCGTTGGCTTGATCCTTACGGCCAGAGACTCTTATGGGAGCAGACTCGACGATTACGCACTGATGACGGTAGTATGATCTTACTCTAGGAGGAAATATCTTTGGATGGGATCTTCTTGTAGCGGTGTCGAGGCCTTACGACGTCATCTTGGGAATGTATTGGTTATCTATAGTACATGTTCAGATTGAATGTATTAGGCGCAAGGTGAGGTGTGTACGCACCGACGGGAGCAGGTTCACCTTCACCGACGAGAATGGAGCCTTCTCATCATAGTATAGACTCTCGAAGAGGAGAGGGCATCCCATCACTCATCGTTTTGCTAGCCTCATCCTAGGAGCAGTTGACGTGCGGAGTCATGGTTTTCCTGCAGTGGTGGACAAGTATGCGGATGTTTTCCCCGACGATGTTCTAGGACTACCTCCTTATAGAGAGGTAGACTTTTATATTGATTTGTACCCTGGGACAACCCCGATATACACCCCATCATATCGGATGGCCCCACTGAGCTACGAGAGCTATGGGTACAGTTGGAGGACTGGCAGGGAAAGGGATTCTTCCGACCCAGTGTTCCACCCTGGGCTTCCCCAATATTGTTCGCCAAGAAGGCGGACGGGAGCTTGCGACTTTCTGTCAACTATCTTCACCTGAACCAGGTGACCGTGAGGAACAAGTATCCACTACCGAGGATTGACAACATCTTCGATCAGCTCAAGGGAGCACGGTGGTTCTCGAAGATAGACCTCTGGTCAGGCTATCATCAGCTCAGAGTTCGGGATGAGGACGTGCAGATGACGGCCTTCAGATGTCGGTATGGCCACTATGAGTTCCTGGTTATGCCTTTTGGCATGACCAATGCTCTAGCAGTGTTCATGGGCCTCATGAACAGGATCTTTCAGCCATACCTCGATTGATTTGTCGTGGTCTTCATTGATGACATTTTGATATACTCGACCACTGAGGATGAGCATGCCTACCACTTGCAGGTTGTACTAGACACACTCCAAGAGCACCAGCTTTATGGTAAGCTCTCTAAGTGTTAGTTCTGGATACGTGAGGTCCACTTCTTTGGACACATCATCTCTGAGGCAGGAGTTTCGGTGGATCCTGCGAAGATCGAGGCAGTGCTAGCTTGGGAGCCACCCAAGAGCGTGACAGAGGTGTAGAGTTTATTGGGTCTAGCTGGGTACTAATAGAGATTTGTGTCAGACTTCTCCAGAGTTGCGGAACCACTCTCAGCTTTGAAGAATAATGGTAATCCCTTTGTGTGGTCATACAGATTTGAGCAGAGCTTCCAGGAGCTGAGACCGAGATTGACCAGCATGCCTATCTTGAGGCTACCGGAGGATGGAGTTGGGTATGTTGTTTACTGTGATGCATTGGGGACCGGACTCGAATGTGTCCTGATGCAGGAGTGGGCAGTGATCGCCTATGGATCATTACAGTTAAGGAATCATGAGAAGCACTACGCTACCCATGACCTGGAGTTAGCAGTAGTTGTCTTCACTCTGAAGATGTGGTGACACTATCTGATGGGCGAGCGCTTCACAGTCTACTCTAACCATTAGAGTCTCAGGTACATCTACTCTCGGAAGGACATGAACCTGAGATAGTGGTGATGGATCAAGTTCCTCTAGTACTATGACTTTGAGATAGTATATACTCCTGGAAAGGGGAATGTAGTAGCTGATGCTCTCAGCATAAGGATGGGCATTCAGCTACTTGGGGAGGTGACAGGGCAGCTAGCCGCTTTGCAGATATCCTTCGTGGATAGAGATGGAGTATCCTTTCTTCATTCACTCATAGTCACTCCTCCACTACTGCAGTGGGTTAGAGAAGCACAGCGTGGGGATGCAGACTGTGAGATGTGGCGTGCGTAGATATCCTCAGGACAGGCACCTGATGGTTTCTCTTTAGAAGGAGAGAATGATATCCTTTTGAGAGGACGTAACTTGGTACCATTTTATTTATGGGAGGAGGTGCTGAGAGAGTTTCACACTTCCCCTTTGGCGGTACATCCTGGAGTGGCGAAGATGTACCAGGATCTCATACGGCAGCACTGGTGGACGGGCATGAAGAAGGTTATGGCTGAGTTTGTTTCACGATGCCTCACCTGCCAGTAGGTGAAGGCAGAGAACCAGGTACCAGAAGGCTTGGTATAGCCCTTGGAGGTCCCAGAGTGGAAGTGGGACGACATATCTATGGAATTCGGGACTGTACATCCAAGAACTTCAAAGGTCACGACTCCATTTTGGTGATTGTCAACCTACTCACCAAGTCGGCTCACTTCATTCACATCAGAGAGAAGGGCTCAGTGGAGATCTTGGGACGTCTCTATGTTCATGAGATTGTACGGCTTCATGGTGTGCCATCATCTATCGTCTCTGATCGAGATGCTTGCTTTACTTCCCGGCTTTGGAAGGGGTTGCAGGAGGCATTTGGGACGCAGCTACGTCTGAGCATCGCCTTTCACCCCCAGATAGATGGTCAGATGGAGAGGACCATTCAGACTCTCGAGGACATGCTCCGCGCATGTGTCCTCGACTTTGGTCGCATTTGGGAGGACCACCTACCCATGGTGGAGTTCGCGTACAACAACAGCCACCACTCCACCATCGGGATGGCACCTTACTAGGCGTTGTACGGAAGACCTTGTAGATCACTTTTGCGCTGGACAGACCCTGGGGAGTCAGCACTTGTGGGACCAGAGATGATCCAGAACATGACAGAGAAGGTCCAGGTCATCCAGGAGCGGATGAGGATAGCTCAGATCCGGCAGAAGTCTTATGCTGACAGGAGGTGGCAGCCACTGGAGTTCGAGGATGGTGACCACGTCTTCTTGCGGGACTCACCTCCACGTGGATTACAGAGATTTGGCCGAGGCGGAAAGTTGTCTCCGCGCTTCATCGGACCATTCCATGTCCTCAGCAGGATTGGAGAGGTGGCTTATCGCCTGGATCTACCACCTCAGTTGCAACGGGTGCACGAAGTCTTCCATGTATCCCAACTGAGGAGATACGTGCAAGACCCAATGCATATCATTGACCATGGGGAGTTGGACATTAATGATGGGGAGACTTTTGCGGAGGTCCCATTGGAGATTGAGGATCGACAGGAGAGGGTCCTACATGGATGGTCGATTCCTCTAGTGCGCATCAGATGGTAGCCTGGGAACCTCCAGGAGAGCACTTGATAGCGGGAGGTTCAGATGGGTGCTCAGTTCCCACATTTGTTTCCCTACTTTTTTATGTATCTTTACGGGGACATAAAGCCCTGAGGTGGGAGTAATGTAAAGACCCATACAATTCAAGGGAAATTGTTTATTTATTTTATTTTGGATTTTACAAGAACATATTTTCTGACGGCACCTGATTCCGAGGCCCGGTGTGCCCGGAAACATTTTCCGAAGTTTAGCTCGGGTACGTTCAGTGAACGAATGAGCGGGTTTTTCTATCTTTTGAACTGGTGCTCAGAATCGAATTCCAAGGGCACCGATAGAATCCCAGCGCCGGTAATTTCTTAGAAACACCTTTTCCGGAGTTGTGTTTTCTCGGGTGTGGTTTTTAAATTTTTGGGTTAAGTAAAGGAATAAAATAAAAATGGTGCGACCCATTTTTTATTTTACTTAATGTTGTTTAACCTAAGCTTAGTTATTGGAGTGGGACACACAATATCATACCCACTAGGTAGGATATTTGTGCGGTGGGGCCCACACGAGACCCACTGTTTCTTTTCTTCACCCCCTCCTTTATTATGGTAACGCACCCGCACCCCAATTAAGTGGAAGTCAACCGTTCCGTTTATCTGTTTATGAAACATCTCTATTAAATTGGGCGGTTTAAACATTGCAATTAATTAAATTAATTTTTTGATTCATTTTTTATTTTTAAAATGCATGGCTTGAGAAATAAAATAATACAAACTCTTATTTTATTAGAGTGGTAGGGTTGTGAGAGGCTTGGGAGAATTTTCAGGAAGTCTTGATGTTCTTCCTCCTCGACGAAGAACGCCGACCTCCGACGACGGACGACGGTGAGAGACGCCTTCCTCGGAGATCAACGATTCGACGCGCATCACCTCATTCTTTCATTCCACAACAAAGGAAGGGAGACATGATTCCTCCACAACGCGACGATACCCCTTCTTCCGCGACGATCAATTCCGCGACGTCCCTTTCCGCGACAACCTCGTTCGACGACTACGCTCGAGGTAGGGGTTTATTTTAATTGTTTGTTCATGATTACTTTTTTCACCTTTCATCATTTCATTTTGAGCCCCCTAATATCACAATAACGGGAGGAGGTCGGACCGCACAAACACGACCGACCCCCTCCCCCTTGGTTGTTGATTTTTGTTGCGGCATGTGTAAGGCGGTGTGGTGCCATTGCACCGCGCGGAAGCTATGACTTTGGGCGATGAAGTGAGGCGTTGTCGCACCGCGTTGTCGAAGTCGAACAAGGAGTGGCTCTGTCGTACCGTTCCGGAGAACAACAAAAGCACCGCGGCTGGAGCGGGGAAGCAGTGGAGGGGTGCGGCGCCGTCACGCGGCGCCGGACGGACCAAGGCCGCGGCGGAGCAGGAAGCGGCGGCTGGTTTCTGGCCGCCGGCGCCGGAGTAGGAGGGTGGGACCATGGGGTC
Organism: Viscum album; assembly: GCA_963277665.1. Taxonomy (NCBI): domain Eukaryota; kingdom Viridiplantae; phylum Streptophyta; class Magnoliopsida; order Santalales; family Viscaceae; genus Viscum; species Viscum album. The sequence goes on from OY728127.1 coordinate 282,895,767, forward strand.
CCGCGGCAGTAGCACGGACGACCGGCCGGGCCGGCCGGCTTCAGATAAGCGTCGAGGGTCGTAACCCACGGCTGACCAGCAGGAGCGGCCCCCCTCATGGGGGCCGCGGTTTCGAACTGGCGGGGGGCAGTGCCCCCCCCCCCTGCACCCCCTTCGCTCGGTCGTTACGGCCGATCCATCTGGATGCCTGGCCACCTGGCCAAGCTGAGCGCGCCCAGACTGGGCCGGGCCGCGTAGGCCGGGCCGGGCCGTGCCAGCCGGGCCGACCCAGGGGGTACCGGGCAGGGTCGGACCGGGCCCGAACCCCCTAATTTCGGACCTCTCATGGTATTTTTCCCATAACATGGGCTACGTACCTCCAATATACGCATCGTCTACTGCGATGAAATCCTTGGGTCGAGACGGTCGTTTCGGTATATTACACTCAAGGTTTTGCATGAACTTTGGGTTCGGCCAGGTTGGTTCGTACATGAAACCAATCGGGCCCTCGGAGCGGAAACACTTATAACATGAGCTCCGGACGTCCGATTGACGTGCCATTGACATTGATAGATTCCTATTAGTGGAACGGACCTTTTGGCTTACTCCTCTCGAGGTTTGGACACAGTTGGAGTATGTTCTGGTTGGTTTTGACTTAAAAACCAACCGGGCCCCTAGGACGAAAAAGCCAATAACTCTTAGACCGAGCGTCTGATTGACACGCCGTCTCTGACGTTGAGTTCATATTGACGATACGGAACTTTTGGATACATCAACTCCAGAATATGTTTCAGTTGATGTATCAGCCCCTCGGATCGTGGAACGGACCCTCCCGAACGAGCTTGTTGTGTGCGGGAACCCTAGAGGTGGCTGCGACTACGACGACGATGACGACTGTACATAAATCCTTAGTGGATTTGACGGCGACGACTATAGCACTTAGAGATCCTATGTGGATCAGTGCTACCGATCCTGTGTGGGTCAGATCCTGTGTGGGTTAGCGCTCAGCGGTCCTGTGTGGGCCAGCGCCTACTGATCCTGTGTGGGTCAGATCCTGTGTGGGTCATTGCGTGGGTTAGTACCTATCAGTCCTTTGTGGGTCATTACGGGGGTTAGTACCTAACGATCCTATGTGGGTCTGACGGCTTAGATTAATCAGTGGCTACATCTAATCATATCTATCGTCTTACGAAGAATTATACCTGTGTGAGCTGAATCTTGACTTTCAATCATTATCTTCGATAAGATTGAATTTCTTTCCTATGTGCATTGTGTTGTGCTATCCTGTGTGGACATGATCGAACATGGGCTCGGATGTTGCAGCCGAACTGTAATTGATGACTTAGTTATATGTATGGGCATAAACCTAAGTAGTGTTGGATGTTACTTTTTGATTGTATCTTTCCTTTGTGGATTATCCTTTGTGGATTCTGGGAGACCTTCGAGGGTCTCGGGGTCCCTACTAAGTAGCTTATACTCACCCCTACACGGGCTATGCCCGCACAATGTTGTGTTGGTTGCAGAGGATGGACATCGCTGATCGTGGTTGAGGCTTGCGGAGCAGGTCGGTACCTGGAGGTGGACCACTGGGCGGGACGTACTCGGAACGGACGGCTGGACCCAAGGAGCAGTGGAGGCTATATGTACACACCCTTCAGGTGGGACTTCTAGTAGACGGGTCGACGCCGCAGCTTTACTTTTTCAATTGTTGTACTTCCTTTTTCAGTTGTACTTTACTTAAGTTTGGGTTTGTATTTTGGCCCACATACTTTACCACACTTTCTATTGTACCTAGCTTTACTTAGTGTTTGCTTCTGGTTTCTTGTTTGCTCTGAGCTGTTTGTTTACATTACAAAGGCAATGCCTTCCCTTTTTTGTTCGGGAATTACGCCTTGTTGCTAGTCGCCAGCCCCTGGCCTATGGAAGGTGGGCTTGGGGTAGTCACGACACGGGCCCCGAGGACGGTTCATGACAAGACACATGATTCAACCTCCAATAATATATCTCAATTAACTCAATTAGACTCACTTGGAATCCTCAATCCATATTTATCAACAAGTTCACACCCTCACATGAGCCTCATAACTCACAGTCCAACCCCCGAGATGATTCTAGAACTACAACATCAAAGGAATCCTCCCTCAAAACATAAATGGTCCAAAACACCATCCATAAGGTTTCTAAACTCTGAAATAATCCCACCACAATTATTTATATGGATGAACACTCAGAATGGGCTACCCATAATCCCAACTCTGCCTTTAGGGAAAAACAACTCCCAAAATCCCATGTTGGAAAAAGCAGACGGAGTGTACTTCTAAGTACACAGTGTGTACCCTTATTGTTTCACTTATCTATGTACTTTAATATGGTTAGTGAACAACTAGGTTCTTCCCATGTACTAGTTATGGGTAGGTCATCTACTTGTGTACTATTACGTGGTCATTCCCCTTCACACGGGGTGTCTTCTCAAGTATATGGCAACATGTCCAAGTACTATTACACAATGTTTACTCCAACTACATGGTGTGTGGTCTCAAATTTCCTTCAAACATGTAATTGGCTACATGTAAAAGTAACAACACACAAGATGTACTCTGGGTACAAGGAATGTAATTCACCAAATCTTCATGCCCATATACATAGCCACATGGCTATTTAAATGGCCAAGTACTACTACATGGTGTGTTCTAAAAGAACACCATGTGCACTTCTAAAAACTTCACATTACTCAAACAGTAAAAACAAATGGCATGTGTTCATCAAAACACATGTTGTGTTATAAGTATTTCTTGTACAAAAACCCCTCACGATGACTCAAAATTCCCATATTCACCCAAAAACCTCAAAATAAATCTTCTATGGGGTCCCCAATGACCCAAAAAGAATATTAAAACTAAAAAAACTAACCCTTGGGTATTTATAGAAAAACAAATAAAATTGTATTTCTTTTTGGTGGAAACTGATGAAGCTTCAATCTAATTTTCATTCTGCAACACCCAAACAATGATCCAGTGTGTCCTGAACACCGCGATGACACCTCCTTCTCCCTCTCCCCCTCTTCTCTCCCTCTGTTATCCCTCTCCTATCTCCCATAAAATGGATTCCCAAATGGGTGGTGGTATTAATTGAATCCCAAAATGATTAAAGTAAGAAAATAATAAAAATATAAAATAAATAAAAAAGAAAAGAAAAAAAGGAAATGAGGAGAGAGTGAAAAAGCGGGCCGAGCTGGACCGAGCACCCGACATGAGGTTATACCGAGCCTAGGAAAAAAACATCCTTCTATACTCAATGACAAATTTAGAATTCAAATCGGATGTTCTGAATACAATATATCATCAAATAAATATGCGCAAATAAATAATATTTAATTAATTAAATATGAAACATTCTTCCAAAATTCTAACAGCTCATAGTTCTAAAAAACTCTTGTCCTAGGGTAAACACCTTGTTCCAAGACCAACAGAGTGGTCATAAGATTTATATGAGATCTCCTGATAGGATAGATTACCATTTCCCCCCTCAAACACCACCATAGAGAAAAAAATTCAAATTTCCCCTATTTTTCTTAAACCATTTGGACATAATTCATGAAAAAATCCCCACCATAAATTATTCTCACCCTAGATAATCCTATGTGGTTAACCAGCTACCAAGATTTACACTAAACACTAGAAAACCCAACACAACAAAAACCACCCAATAACCGATCTCACAGTGCCGACAACACCCCCAACACAAGGGGAATTAAATCACGACTAGTCTGATGCCCCCCACCATAAGAGTATCCTAATCATCACCCCTAAACAAAGTGAAAAACTCCATATCCCATACTCCTTTCATTTCCAAACATAATATAAAGACATGGCCAAATAGCTCACACTAGTGCACCAACACGGAAAACCAACCACCACCCATTTTTGCCAGACCACAACCCTGCACTTAAAGAACTTCTTATTACTAGTACCACACCCCATGGAATACTATGGTGCACTCCCCACCATAAGGATTCCTCAAGACCTAAACAAATCTTAGGTAACTAACATGGAACAACCGGTCTTGCGCATGACCAGCGTGCATGTTCCCTCTCAATATAGATTCCTCCCAAAATTCTTTGTTATCCACCACTCTCCTCCTCAAGGAAGATTGTTCTATGAAAAACCTATCTAAGAATATCATGCTCAAATGAGACATGATGTAATGAACCTAGGATAACATACCTAAACCCACTAATCATGCTCCTTATATAGACTATTATTAAAAAACCAGACCACCATTAGTAGTACTCTTTTTAAATAAGGCATCTCCCTTATTCTAAGATCCACCAACATGTCCACCCTCCACATGGGTGTTAGTCGAAAACCACATGCTCCAATCACACTCCCACCACTCTACCTAAAGTGAAACCAGAAACAACACGGTAGGCATCCAACCAAATCTGGCCTCTCAACTAGCCACAATACCACAAAACCAAGTGCACTCTCATCACTCCACCACACAATCCCAAGGTAACCTCATCCTCACCACATAACTTCTCAGGGACACCAAAACCATGGGGTACCTCGAGCTCGATCCAAACATTTCTCATGAATCCTTTCCTTTATCGAGACAATCACCACCAATATGAAGGCATAAGAAATCACACACCAACCCAGGAGGATTTTCAGTCATCCCTTGGAAAAGGGAATATATCTCCACCAATAGAGAACACCACTCAAAAGGATCCATGTGACCTTTCATTGTAATAAAAACACCCATAGTTGATTTGATCATAATTCCAATGAGAAATTAGATAAGAAAACACTATATAACCAATTTATATAACATTAAACAATAGAACCTATATCTTTATTAAAACACAAATAGATAAGAATATTAATCCTATACTCCTAGAATGATTTTGGAACACAGGCCTCTTGCCACAAAGCTAAGATCCAAAAACTCAAAAATAAAAAATTCTAAAAACACAAGTCCATCATAAGAAGGTAAAAACCACAGAGTTGTAATAGTGAAAACCAAGAATAGAAATACCACAACCCTGGTAACCTAGAATTCCTATCAAAACAAGTGAAAATAATGCATGTAACTAGTATTATCATAGGCTCAGAAAAATTACTAGATGTCTTTTTCACTGACTCTCTAAATAGTAAGATAAAGAAATCAAATGCTCTAATACCATTTTTCCATGATCCATCCCGATTCGACCCGCCCTATCACTTTATCTAGATCATAAAATTCCATCAAACATGCCTCATCATACACTAGAGGTTGTAAACTACGGTAGAGGGTCTAAAAGTATATTGTGAAGTGATTATTCCCTCATATCAAAGTGAAATAATTGCAGAAATAGAATAAAAATACAAGAATCCATGAAAATCAGAGTGTGTATAATAAATAAATAACTGAAGTGACTATAATAAATGGAATGTTTCATAAATACTCAAGGAAAAGGAATCCAGAATCTATTCTCCCACTAATTCAACAACATACATATTAAAATAATATAAAAGAAATATACAAGGAACTACTGTAACTATGAGTCAAACCACATACCTTATATCCATGATGACTGAACAGCTCCAACACAAACCACAGACTCCACATTAGTAGCTCTGATTGAACAAGAAACACTGGGCCACCACCTGATCCCCTAAACTATGATCAAACTAAAATCATATAAAAGGACTAAAGGTACACTAAGGATCATTTTTAGGGGTGAGAAAAAATCTAAGTAGGCCACCCCCAACAATGGTCTTAACATCTGTTGTTATAACATGTTAATGAAACAAATGTCATGTCCAAAATATTGAAACATGAATACCATCATAAATGATTAAAAACATGGAAAAGTCATCAAAAGGGATAAGCATAAAGGAAAATAGAAAACCTCAAGTTTTATCCTGACACCCATGGGTAAATATACCCTCTACCTAACCTTATGTAGAGGAATTGTGAAACAAATCCCACATATCCACAACATCAAGTGCATCCACCTTATCAAGAAGGATCTCCAAATTCTACCGTAAAGACAGAAACACATGTTGAACCCTAGGATCTTATCCAAGTAATCAAAACATTGAACATATTTATCAGAAACTAGGACTCCAATGGAATAATTTTATCTGGATGTTGCGACTCCCCATTGACCTCAGGGTGCACAACCATGAGAAAAAGTCCTACAGAAGCTAGTGGGTAGAAAAAACATGTCAACGCATTTTTAGACCACCTAAATAGGCCCAAAAATTTTCTAAATCATGCCTAAGAAGAGAAATGTCCTCAATGATCCACTAACCATATCCTTAGAAGAATATATAACCTAAGGCAGTTTCACTCATCTAGATCGTTTGTTAGCTCCCTAGCCTCACCTCACAGCAACTAACCAACTAGAAGAGGAGATAAACTAGAGTCAATCTCAGTGCCAATGCCTAGAAAAATAATATCCCAAAGGTATCCTCTCTCATATCTAGTCATGAACAATAAAAACCTCAAACCACCAAGACATAGCTCAAACACTAGGGTTAGGTAACACCCACACCCGCTAAACAAAACTACAGAATCCAGCACCAGTCATCTCATAGGACAACCAAACACATGGGTGCAACCATGGTTCCCAAAACCTCAACATTATAAGAAATCATACGAAGGGGATCCTCCAAAAAACAACATCTTATTTATAAAACCCTATAATGGTATCCTCTAGTGAAAATGAACCTCAGCCCAATACCTCTCAAAGGAATCACGGCTGGACCCCCAACTCAAACCCATAAAAAACATTCCTAGAAATCCAAACTCAAGAAACAACCTTTCTAGAAGGAATTCCTCATAAATGATCTGATGGACCAATCTTAAAACCCTCTCAACGTCACCCACCCATAACTAACATCCAATGATGTCAAACCACCCACAATGCTCCTATCGGTCCAAACCTCAAGAAATCAGGCCTTAAATCTCAAAGAATCTAACTAAAGATACCAACCTTTAAGAAACTAGATTCCACCTCCTAAAACCTTTCCATAGAACGTTAATATAACTCACCTAGAATCCTCAAGCCAAGGTCATCAATACTTTCACACCCTCACATGATCCTCACAACTCCCAACCCAACCCCTAGAGTGATTCTATAACCATGACCTCCAAGGAATCCTCCTGCAAAACTCCGATGGTCCAAAACACCATCTAGACAGCCTCTAAATACCAAAATTATTCCACCAATGAGATCTATATTTAAATAACTTATAATGGACTACTAAAAAGTACAACTCTGACTCCGAGGCACAAACACACCCAAAACCCCTTACTAGATAAAGTACACATCATATACTTCTAATTACATCACGTGTACCCTTCAAGGTGTACCTAGAAATGTACTTCCACATGGCCAGGGCACACCTAGAGCCTTCCCATTTACTAGTAAACTTTCATGGAATCTTCTTTTGTATGGTTACATGGCCATTCAGATCCACATGGGGTGTCTTACCAAGTACATGGCCACATGGATAAGTACAACTACACTGTCTGTAATCCAAATACATTGTGTGTGGTATCACATGTCCATCAACCCATGTAGTTTGATACATTTCAATGTACCACTATATTGGGTCTACCCTGGGTATATATCAAGTACATCCCCAAATCATTGTGTCCATGTACAAGACCACATGGTCATGTACTACCATGTAGTGTGCACTTAAATTACATGGCGTGCACTACTTAAAACGTAAAAATCACCAAATCGGAAGAAAAAATGTTGTGTGTGTGTGTTCATAAAAATACATGTCATGTGATCATGATGTCCTAAATAGAAATCCCTCTTTATAACTATGAATGACCTGATTTACCCAAAAACCACCTGATCGACCCTCTAGGGGGTCCCCATCAACCCAAAAACAAGAATAAAACTAAAAAACAAAAAACCAATGGGGAATTAGAGAAAAAAATTAAATTTGTACCACAATAGGGTGGAAACTTATAAAGCTTCGATATAATTCATGTTTCGCAACAACCATATGAAGATATGGTGCGACCCGAGATCCACCGTAGCTTCTCATTATCCCTCTCTCACTATTATTTCCATATCATATCCCTCTCTTCTATATCAGCTGAAGGAATCCCCAAGGGTGGGTATATAAGAGACACACCAAGGGAGGAAAGAAAAAAAGAAATAAAATATAGAAAAGAAAGTAAAAGATTAAGAAAAATAAAGTGATGAGACAAAAGAAAAAGGTGTCTCATCCGGACCCCAAGCCCGACATGAGGTTATGCCCCGCCTAGGAAAAACCCCCCATTCCAGTATCAATGGGGAAGTTAGAATTCAAATATGATTCTATTAATATAAAATATCACCAAATGAACATGCCAAAATAAATAATATATAATTAATTAACTATTCAATATTCATCCAAAATTTGAACAGCCCAAAATTCTACCAAACTCCTATCCTAGGGTAAAAAACTTATTTTGGGACCAATAGAGTGGTAAGAAAAATTACCCAAGATCTCCTGAATAAATAAATACATATTTTTCCCTCAAAATCCATTTCAGATCAAAAAATAAAATTTCCCTAATTTTTCATAAATCATCATGACACGATTCATGACAATGAAAAATGAAATTCATCGCTCATGAAGGTGGTAGTCTGCACATATGTATAATTGATGATCTCATTTCTCAATGAAATGATGAAATTATGGTATATGATAATCTAAAATATCATAATAATAATTATATTAAATAAAACATATTTATTCATCAAATACAACCTTGATACCATCATTGTAACGGCCCAACCCCAGTTACCCAGAGTCGGTGCATTATTTCAATACATTGACATGATTACAAGGAATGAAGTCCTGAATGACCGATCAGTTTGGATGTCTTGGAAAATATATTACATACACGAATGTTACATTACATTATAAAATGAAAAACAACAACAACATTGTCTTCATTTACCACTTTCATATCCCTTAGACTATCCCTATAGGTCATTCATAATATACATCTTCGCATTCTTGGAAAAATAAAACATAAAAAGGGGTGAGCTCATATACTCAGTAATGATAACAATATAATGAAAAATTTCATAAATAAGCATAAATATTTAAGGCAATGTATAAAACTAAAACAAAATCCTCTTAAACTTAAACATCGGTATAATATGGAAAAGAAAAATCAAATAATTCCATTTACTTATTTACATGGATATTCTACTAGTCGAATAATCACATGAAATATCAATAGCTAATTTCATAATGATGCAATGCATAATGCCATACTTCATAACCACATAGTCAACGCCTTGTTCCAAGACTATAAATAATATTTTCTCAAGGCCTTGTGCCAAGACACTAGTTTGTCTCAGGAGACCTATCGATACATCGAGGAGCTATAGTGGGCTCCACCCCTCACATACTATGTCCAATGCGTACCTCATATGAAAAGGTTTAAACATAACATAAACATTCATTCTAAAACTAGCATATGAAATGTCAATAATTTATCCATAAATCGGGAATGGTATAAAAATAACACATCCACAGTCAAACATATCACAAAACCTTCAATACAATAAGTAATATTTGTATCATAATAAATCAACCTCGATCAAGAATAATATCCCATAAAGGATGTTGACATAGTTGAAAATGATCAATAAAAATCTTTGAGAGAAATATCTTTTTTTCATGAAATCATTTAAAAGTTTATAAAGGATCTAATTTAAAATATAGTATTGAATCAAAGTGTCCCACCCAACTTTGAGACTTTTGAATGGAATTAACATTTTAAAACATTCATGTCCATATAAATAAACCCTTAATACCATTTTGAAAACATGGACATTAATGGGAAAGGTTTAGAAGAATAAATCTTTAAAAAATATAAAATGATGTTTTCGTAAAAAGTACCTTAAAAATAATCCATTTTAAACCACTTTTATGAAACATGGACATGGATAATATATATTTCCCAGAAGATACTTACCTAAAAACAACCTCAGATAATAAAGAGATTGTGAAATTATCCTTTACCTTGCACTTTCCTTTGGTCGAGGGTACGTTTAACATTATGTATAACAACCATAGTATGTTATTAAATTATAACAGAACCATATTCATATTTATAATATCATATATCATTCATTTATGATTTTATACTACCCATTTAATAATGATTTCAATGTTAAATTAACATTTTGGGTAATAATCGATTTCTTTATCGTACTAGTTTTAACTTGTTATTCTCGATCGTATCATTTAGATAAATATTCAAATAATTAAAAAATATAATCCTTTACTTATATATCATATATATTTATAATATAAATATTTATAATATATATATATATGAAATGGAAGGCACCATTTGTTGAGACGGTAGGTCGTTCGTACGCATAAACTTTGTTTCCATTTTCATATCGTATTGAACAGAAGTATGTGAATAAGATATATAGAAGTACATATATATATATATATATATATATATATATTCAACAGCATTATTATGTCATATATTACATACTTATTAATAATATATATTTTTATAATCATCGTTGAATGGTGAACGTGGGAATGAATCTCATCACGTCGTGGAGACAGTAATCCGTGCGTATGCACAAGCGACAAAATCATTATATTGATGGTGAAATCATGTATAATTGGATGTTATATCATATATAAAGAATTATTAAAATTTTATAATAATTATTTACATCATTTATACTCATTATTATACCCATCCAAATAATGAAGTGTTTGAATAACAAACTACACCACGACGTGGAGACGATAATCTGTACGTACGCACATATGGTGACTTTGTCGTTTAGATGATGGATAGAATAACGAATATGGTAGTACCATTTTTATAATAACATCAAAGTATGTAGTAGGTACTGGATTTATTATTTTCATATGGAAATAACAAAGAAATAGGAAGTGGAAGATGAAAATAACTTGAAAGAGGGTTGTGAAATTATTACCTCTTCTTTGGGGGTTTACTTTTGAATTGATCAAAAGGGATCCTTAGGTTAGATTTATGATCAAAGTAAGGACTACAGTTTGATTTAAGGGAAGTTGGGAGGATTTTTGGGCAGGATTTGGTCGAGCCAAATTTATTTGGAGGTGTGATTTTGAGTGAAGGGGAAGTTCCCTTTTATAAGAGGGGTGAGGGTCACTTTAGGAAACTATTAAAATATTAGTTTTAAATAAAATCATATTCAGTTTATAATGGCTCCAAATGAATTTATTTCAAGACTTAGGTGGTTATGGGTCAAAATACTCTCAACCAATAGGTTTTAGACAAGTTTAGGTTATCATTTTATCCTTATCTTTTAGATTTAACTCTTATTTAAATAGTTTCACTTTTACTGTGTCTTCTTGTATTCTTACACTATGTGGTTAAAAAACATACTATAAACTTCCAAAAGAACCTCAAATGTTTCATTAATGATATAAATAATATTATTTAATCCCACTGGATGAACCTTAGATTTTTGGGAATATTATATCAACCAATAATATAGTATTTATTTTAAAAATTCATTTATCTCAATTTTGAAACTATTTGGAATTTTGTTTTTGTGAAAGTCATAACAACAATATAACATCAAAAAAATATCTAATCAACCCTAAAATGTCATATTAACCTATAATATTCATGGATGTAATCAAAACATTTAAATTATATTTATTTTAATATTTATAATATAAACTATTTTAATATTTTATTAAGAAGGTAATTACTACATCATCATTGTGTCATAAATAAATTTAATTATTTAATCTCTAAAATTTACAAATAAAATAAAATTATGTATGAAATATTTTTATATTTTTATTGAATAATTATAGTCGAATTTATCTTATGTATAATCCTATATTAAAAATGGTTTAGTTAATAAACTTTGAATTTAACACTTTTAATTCTTCTTTAAATAAGATAATAATAAATTTCCTAATCTAATCCAAGTGGACCTAAAGGATCATATTTTATTCCTAAGTGTTTTTTGTTCGCATTACACATATCCAATAGAATTATGAAATGTGTTAGGGTAATTATAATATCATTTTTACCTTTAATTAACATGTCTACTTTTAACTATGGTAAATAAAAGTCAAAAGTTACTATTCACAAAAATTTATTTTCATCTTATTGAATCACATTTCACTTACTGATGTAAATCATGTCTTTTAGATTTTTTAAATTCAACTCACAGAAGCGGTAAAATTACTTTTTATGAAAATTTGCTAATCTTCCTAAAAGGTGGGTAAAATAGGTTAAAAGTTCAATGAAATATTATACATCTAATTTTATTATAAAATGACTCCAATGAATTAAATTGAACTTATAAAGTTATTATATATATATTTTGACTTAAAAAAAATTTAAATTAAAAAAATAATTATTTAAATAAAAGTCTGTTTTAAATAATAACGCAGTGTTTTTCACTATTCGTAAAAAAATTGAAAGTTTTCAGAAAAATACTAAAAATTCAGCCTAAGAAAATTTTGATATTAAAAATTCAAAAATTAAGTCTATTTTACCAAATTAAAAACCTATAGGATTCATTTATTAATTTAAAATTAATTTCCATTGTCAAAACCAAAAAGCGGGTTTTAAAAAAGTTAAAACTATTCAAAGATTGACATGTGTGTTTGTCAAATTTAATTGTGAAATTACATATAATGACCTCAATTGTATTAAATGATATAAATATAAAATAATTATACTTATAAACCTTTCAAATTCATAATTTAAGCCTATAAAATATTTCTATTGGAAAATTTTTTTTCAATTAAAACATAGTATTTTTAACTCTTCATCAAAATATGAAAGTTATCATAAAAGTACCAAAAATTTATCCAAACTAAATTTTTATACCCCAATTCTAAAGAAGAATTTAATTCATAAAATTGAATATATAAAAGTGTCAAATATTAGTTTTAAAAGGGGTTCTCCATTAAAAGGCGGTAAAATTTCATTTTTTGAAAAATACTTCTCTTATCTGAAAAAATGAATTTGTTCTTATATTATGTCTCATAAACACATAATATGGATGTTAAAATTATATAGAGTATATAAGATTCAGAATTCAATTAATACTATTCATAACTGCTTTTTGAATGGTTAGTTTGGTAAGTTGTTGTGCGCTTCGAACTCGGTGTTGCGTGTAGTGCAAGCTATTGAATTACTTTAAAAAGATAACATACTATGAAATATTGGGGTGTTACAATCCTTGATAGGTGGTGATGGAAAATAGAAAGTGCAATTTTTTAGAGGTGGTAGTCCATGCACATGCATGACTAACAATCCTTTGATTTTATTAATGGATGGGATAGATGAATATAAAAATCAAATACCATTAATATAGTAAAATTAAATTTTATTAATGATTTTAAAATAATTATATTATGGTTTATACAATGAATTTTAATGTGGATATTTAGGAAGAAAAATTAATTCATTGGAATTCTCCTTGGAAGCAAAGGTATTCTGCTAAATAATGTTGAACATAAGATTTTGAATGTGGGAGAGGGTAATAAGAGGATAAATTTTTTATATTTTCATTGATAAATTCTAATAATGGGTGATTCTTTAAGTGGAGGTAGTGTTACCCTTTTATAAGTGAGGGGAAGCGAACTTGTGGAATCACCTAAACCATTTTTAATAATGTGATGTTATTATTCCAAGTTCAATGAATCCACAATCGAAAAAATAGGATTGGAATGTGATTTTGGGTCTAAACGTACCTCAACCCCTCATTTAGGAGACAACATTGATTATTTTACTTATTTTTCTTTTAACATTTTAAATTTTTCCCTAATTTAATTTTACCTTTGTAATTAATTTTTATGCTTATAAATTAATAATTCTGAAAAATAATTAATATTGATAATTTTACCAAAATTTAACTTTATGAATTAAAAATTTTAAATCATTTTTTCAAATAAAATTATTACGGTTTTGAACAATAAATTTTAAGATTATAACACATAACACATAAAAATAGTTTTTTAGAAAAAGTGTGTTTTCAAGAATAAATTGTATGTGTAAGACATAGTTATTAAAATTATAAATTAAAATGACATAAAAAATAAAATTTTCGTGTCTTTAATGGAAAGAAAAAACTAGATCTGCCGTTAAAAATACTTGATTTAATGAAATATATTAAATAAGTTTTATAAACTAACATTTTAATTTAGTTATAAAAATATTGGAGATAGCTTTTTATATCAAATAATATTCTAAAAATTATAATATTACTCCATTGATTCATATTTTATCACCTAAAAGGTTTTTTAATCTTATATATCAATCTTATATAATGATAAAATCGTAAAAAATTCAAGTTTCATGATAACCGTATTTTTTGACCAAAAATAATCCTTATAAGAAAAATATAAAAACATCATACTGAGTAAATTTTGATACGAAGAATTAAAAAATGTAGTTATTTTTTATTAATTTAAAATTTGAAAATTTAAAAATCCAATTTTTGAATAACAACTAAAATATAATGAAAATGTGTTTTTATTGGAAATTGACATTTTCATATATTAATTCTTATTATTCTTATTTCATATCATTTATGAACTATATTTTCATTAACCATTATTTAATATCAAACATAATTTATCATTAAAAATATTTTTATTAAAATAAAAATTCATATCGCATAAAAAGATAATATATTGAAAAACAATTTCTAAACATTAAATTGTCTTTTTAGTCATTTTAGGAAAACTAATTGAATTTCATTAATATTATAAGTATAGTTTATTTTCCTAGTTTTTATATTTCATAAGTCATTAACCCTTATTAATTATTGTTAATTCAATGGCTATGTTTTAACTATCATTGTTAATATTTATATTTTTATCTAAATATATCATGGTTTTGATTAAGTTCTGTGTTGTGTGTGGAGTAAGATATTGAACAATTTGACTTATTTAAAGGTAATAATATATTAATATCTCCATGATTTAAATTATCTCCCCATAAATAAATTGAGTCCTTGAAATTTTAATTATTACTCATTGAATAAAGTAATTGACATTATTCATAATATATTCATCATTCGGGGTATAATTACTTATATGACATCTGCCATAATCTCTTAGGCTATATCAAGTTACCTATGCTGACTAAAACAACATTAATAATTCCTAAAATCATATTCCCAAGTATATATATATCCTAGTTGTATATTATCAATAATATTCATTTCCCCAAATCATTTGGGTCTCTGGGGCATTAAAGCAGAATGAGATTATATTTTGTTCCAATAGTTAACCCTATCATTATAACCTGAATGGTATTAACAATGAGTTCATATAGTCACACGTTGGTCAATATATATCATAATCACAAAAATGTGATTAACTTCACCAAAAATATCATGAATCAATTATCAATACCAATGTAACCTATACTATCTTAGTTACTTTTAAAAATAACTCAATCAACCCTTTTTTATCTCAATATCAAGAATCCATTAATCCATGGATTTTTCCATCCATAAATCATGTGTTATTCAATATTTATCCCCAAATATATTACCTTGTCATAAAATAATATTTTATGTTTATTAATACCTTATACTATTTGTTTCCAAACCTTTAAAAAACAAATGAAGAAAAATACTTTGATATTTCACATAATCCTAATAAATTTTAGAATATACTAGAATATCATTGATAAATATAACTCACCAATGAATATTGATAAGAGTTTCATTAAAATAAAAAACTCAATACCTTAATTATTAATAGGAAACTTTACTTTATTCATCATAAAAAAATATACAAAAAGTATCAATGATTTAATTATTATCCCTTAATCCATTATAAGAAATAGTGGTTTCTAGAAAAATACATTTCTTAGCTTAATTTTTGTGATCCATTTTCAACCAAATAATAAATCCCAAAATGGTTTTGATAGTATAAAAATTATCAATATCAGAAAATCAAAACAAATATTTCTCCCCTTATAAAGCCTTTGTTTTTAACAAATAATGCTTTTGGATCAACTGATGACTCTCCTTGTTCAATATTTGGTTATCCAAAGTCAATTTCCTATTAGGTTATCTAACCAAATTAGATTAAATCATACTCAAATCCTTAACAATTGTTCATAAAGTGAATTTGATTATATAATTCATATTCTCTATGAATTTAAAACTAGGTGTACAATTAGGCCTGTTTTTTCACTAGGTGGAAATTGATATAATAACCAATCCACCATATTTTGAGATTTTTCCCCTAGTAAAATACCAAAAAAGTTCAATCAGAGGATAATCCACTGACCATTTATTAAAATAAAATAAATGTGCACCAGCAGGCATATAGGTATGTAATTTCATGTATAACCACATAATCTATATTTACTAAAATTTCATAATGTTATCCTTTACTTATAATTCTCCCTTAGACTTATCCATTGGGTTTTCATTAATGTTATCTTATCTTAATCCCCAAATAAAATATGCATTATTGACTTAGTACTAAATCATATTCTATCGTAATGTTTTGTCAATACCTTTGAAATTTTTATTGTCCCTAACTTATCTACCTTTATATTTTCCTCAACAAATATAATAATCACCAATGTTATTTAAACCCTTCCCTAATATCAACTATGATACCCCAAAATCATACTCTCATATCCAATTCTATAAACAGATACATTACATACTAGATTTGATACCAACTATAAATTCCCAGACATAACTATCGCATAATTACAATACTTAAAGAAAATATTTCATTTCATACATTCCCAAGACATTTTAGGTTTAGTAATTTAGAGAATTGGGACAAAACATAAACTAGAACAACATGTGTCTTTATCAACTAGTGGATATTTGTTTTCCAATATATTAGAAACAAATTAATTCATAATAATTCTTTAATATCTCCCATAAATTTTCCACACAAGCTATCCTATTTAGAATATCATGTTTAATACTTTTCTTCATAATCTAGGGAGTATAAACATAAGAAATCGGTGATATCAAACACTCAGTAAGGGAAACAAATAACTGAACATATAAAATACATAATCATGATATATATATTATAGAAGGAATAAAACATGAGATGAATCCATAATCAATTGAAACTAAAAGAATTTTATATCCATAATAATAAATTAAACATAGATATCATTAATATGGTCCTCATACAGATGGAATTCATAATTTTTAGTATCAAAAACATGTTTTTAAGGAATTTTTCTAAGACATTTACTAGTCATAAAGACCATAGTGAAAACATCTTGTTGAATTGGGCAGGCCTACACAAAATACCCAAATATGTTTTGTCTCGTGAGACCTATCAATGAATATAGGGGATATATGGTTTTATACCCCACTCATCACCTAATTATGTCCCATACATTCACTATAAGGGTCGAAAAGACCTTGTATACCATTCTTTGAGGAATGTTTGGTTTAATAAAAACATGTATATACATATAATGAATAAAAAAAAATACATGATAACCCTACATTATTAGTCAAAAATAATAATGAATATAAATACGTCACCCCTATCAATAAAATGGATAACATGATCATAATCCATCCTATTAGAGAATGTTTATGGTCAAACAATAAATATTCATCCTTCCAATAATCATCTATATTGGAATAATAATATATGATACACTAATAATTTTCCCCATGTTAATAAAAATGATAACATGATCATAACTCATGTAGAGAAATAAGGTGGATCATAAAAAACATAGTCAAAATTAAAATAAATATTTTTATTTGAAAATCAATATACTGAATGATATTACATTTCCCCATGTCAACAAAATAGCATTATTTTTAAGCAAACATCATCCAACTTGAATTATGTAAAATATAATGTTCACAATGCAAATAACAATGGGTATATAATTAAGTCAATTCTATAATAACGTTATCATAATCCATGAATTTAAATAAGTTTTATGGATTCAAAAGAACATAACCCTAAGGTAATAAATTACATTTTTAAGGATGTTGACATAGATGAAAAACATCATTTTAAATGAATGCTTCAAATAGTATCATGTAAGAAGGGATCATGAATCGAATTTTTTCGATTCCATGAGTTCGAACCGAAAAAATATAAATATATATTATAGTATAAATACTTACATATATACCCTATTAGGATAAATCCTTTTGAAAATGTAAAGTTAAATGGAACTGAAATCTTAAAATAGCTTTCAAAAAACATTTTTAACATTGATATAAAAGAGAAATTTATTGGTCACTTCAAAACTAATTTTCCAAAAAGTTATGTGAAAAATATTCAAAAATAATTAATTTTAAATTAATTTTAAAAAATATGGCCTTTATAAGATATAATGTTTATCTTCTATAAATTTAGAGAGGAATAAAAAACATATAAAGTGAAATTAAAACCCCTTTTTAATATCTTGAAAAAAATATTTGTTAAATAATCACATTATAAAAGGCTACAAATAGTTATTTTGTATCAAAATATATTTTCAATGTAATGATTTATAAATTATCATATATATAAATATTAGTATGGGATAACCCTATCATGGAAGAAATAAGTTCATGATGAAATAATATAACTCAATGAAAGGAGACTTGAGTTATCAATATTCCTAACAAGAAATATATCTCATGAAGTGAGAAATATTTTTCAAATTGTTTATGTGGAAGGAATTTATATCTATATAAAAATGAATTATTATAACATAATACAATGAGGGGGTATAATCTACCCAACTTATATGAAATAAGTTCAAGATAATGATCTTAAAGAAAGTTGAGTTTCCAAAAATCCTTACTGTTGAGTAAACAACTTAATCAATAGCCACATTAATAAGGGAATATTAATTTGGTAATAAATACCATAAATCACAAATATTATGATAATAATATATTCGTTATCATTGAATACATGATATATAAAAAATATGGTGCACAAAATGTATTATGTATCAATGAATTATAATTGAGACCATGAAAACCCTTATGGCTTTTGATAATTTTGAATCAAAACACATTAAAAAGGAGAAATTGTAATTAAACATAAAATACCATGATTAAAATATAATAAATGATATGATATTTAAAATAGATAGTATATACACAACATAAATGAAATTTGGTTCATAATTCCAAGCATGTGTCAAAGAGAGGAATTTGAGATGAAAACCCTTACCTTGTATTGCTACTTACACAATGGTGATATAACCTCCTACATAGTGAACATAAATATATTAATAAATTATATATAAAAACCATATATAAATTTAATACCAATTTTATAATTATTTTATGATCAAATATTTCATATATATTTACCATTTATAGTTTATTTTCATTATCGGGTTTTCAAAATTTTGACTGTTTAATTCGTAAAAAAATCTCAAAGACATGATCTATATTTACAAAGTCATTTAATGTTCGGAATTTATAGATTATTTAAGGTAATTTAATATATATTTAAAAAAATTATAATTTTTTGCTTTGATCCTATAAGAGTTTTTATTATGACTCATGAAGGTGAAATAGGTGACAAGTTTGTTTCAGTAATTTTTAACAAACAAATATGATATATGAATAACATTTTTATATATTAATATTAAAAATATATAATAATTAAAATATATTTAATAAATTTTTATTATTATTATATTTTATTGCAAATATATTTTATTCCTTTATCATTCATTGCATAAAAATTGATACATCATTCATATTAGCGGTAACCAACCAAAACATGACTGTATTATAACGTTTGAATGAATAAGAATATTCTATTATATAATTTTAATATGAACATTACAAAAAGATAAATTTTTTTTATATATATACATATATCATAAATATACATTAAATTCATTCTTAGAAATATCCATGTTGGGGGGGTGAAAAAATAAATTCATCACTTGGGGAGGTGTAGTCCGCACATACACACAATTAATGATCCCATTTCTAAAAAATTACATAGAATTATGGTATATGATAATTTAAAAAATTAGAATCATAATTATATTATATATACCATATGTAATAAAAAAAATACATCCTTTATTTCCTCCTTTATAGGTGGTGATGAAAAACAAAAACATCATTTTGTGGAGGTGGTAGTCTGCACGCACACATGACTGACATTCCTTTTCTCTTCATAGTAGGAGGAATATATGAATAGAAAATGATAATAACCTAAAAATTGTGAAATTAAATTATATAAAAGATAATATCAAAATATATTAGTATTTTTATAATAAATTTTAATGAATATATTTAATAATAAAATCTAAGTAATCGATAATACTCACGTCAGGTACTTGAAATTTCCTTGGAATTATTTGTGAAAATGAAGGCCTTATGATAACTAATGGTGACCAAAATATTTTGAACATCTGATAAATTTTTAGGAGTATAAAATTGACATATTTTAAATTATAAATTTAAATAATATGTGATTCTTTAAGTGGAAGGAGTGCTTCAATTTTATAAGTGAGGAGAAGGGAACTTTTGGAAGCACTATTAACATTTTAAAAAATGTGATGATTACATTACAATTTAAATGAATCCAAATAGAAAAAAAAGATGTTAAATTGAATGTGTGTAGAAAATAACCTCAATAAACAAATCTTGGAGAAAAAAATTATTATTTTGAGGCTTTTTCTTCTAACTTTTTAACTTCTTCCACAATATAATTTTACCTTGGTCATTAATTTTCATCCCCATTAATTAATATTATTGAAAAAATTAATATTTATCATTTTAAATAAATTAAACCTTATGATTTAAATTTTTAAAAACAGTATATAAAATAATATTTAAAAGGTTTTTAAAATTTAATTTTAAGATTAGTACACATAACCTGTGAATATAGTTTTTTAGAGAAAGTGGATTTTTAAGCTTAAATTTTATGTGTAAGCAATAGTTATAAAAATTATAAATTATAGTGACATAAATTGGTTTATTATAAAACTAAAATATTTTATGAAGCTTTTTAGTTAATATAAAATGGAATCTCACCTCAAAGGTACTCAATTTGAATAAAATATTGAAATTTTTTTATTCAAATAAAATTTTAATTTAGTTTTAAAAACATTGAACATTGGATTGATAAGATCAAATAAAATTTTAAGGTGGATAATATTATTACATAGATTCATATTTGATAATATAAAAGTTTTATAATGTTATATATCATTCATATATAATGATAGAGCCATAAAAATTATAAGTTTCATGATAACCATATTTTTCGTCTAAAAATATATCTTTTCAGAATAAGATCCAAAATTTATAATGATTAAATTTTGATATAAGTAATTAAAAAATTATGTTAGTTTTTATTAATTTAAAATTCCTAAATTTATAAATACAATTTTTATATAAAATCAAAAAATATAATGAAAACATGTTTTTATTATAAAATGAAATTTTCAAATATTAATTGTTTTTATTGTTATTTCACATAATTTACTAACAAAATTACTCTTTGGAAATTATAAATATTAAAATAATTAATAACTAATCATATTTTTTATAAAATATTAATATATATCACATAGAATGGAAATTTTTAGAAAAACACTTTTAAAAATAATAAATGATCATGTCGGACATTTTAGGTAAACTAATTAAATTTCATTAATATTAAAAGTAGCATTAATTTTCTTTAAAAATATATTTCATAAAGTAGTTAATCATATCCATTCCACATAGTTCAATGGATATGTTTTAACAGTAGTACTTCATATTTTTTTATCTAAATATATCACAACTTCATTTAAGTTTGGTGTTATATGTGGAGAAATCTATCAAACACATTGACTTATATAAAGGTAATCATATATTAATATCTTAGAATGTGAAAAATAGGAAATAATATGGGAGGATGAACCTCCTACTAGGTGTAATCCCCAACTCTCTATGAATTCACCAAATTAACTTATTTAGTTAAGTGTCATAGGGTAGCCTCAGGGCATAATCCCCAATCAAATATCCTTACACACTCTTATGAAATTTTTCAAATCTTATATTATCTCTTAATAATCACACATATCATGACTCATGTGTTCTTATTGGTATAATTTTAACATTCCATTATTATAATTTAAATTCCTCTAATGTAGTTCTCTTTCTTAGGTGTAAAACCCAATACCATCATGCCATTTTTAATAAACTCATTCCAATGGTTTTTTAGTGAGACACGTTTGGGAAACACCATATGTGTAAGCGCCACTCAATTTTATATTATCTCACATTTCATTAAATAGATGTCCCTAAATCATGATGTTGAACAATATAGCCAATTTCCTAGTCTCAAAATGTAAAAATATATGGCAACTCCCATACCCCATGATGTTAAACTGCATTGTTTGGTCTTAACACTTAACCTTAAAATTTTCATCTTGAACTATATGGGAATTGATTCCAATCAATCAGGATATGTAAGATGTTTCTAAGAGGTTAAAAACAAATATCATCAACCCTCCATTTTCATCATCATCGGGCTATATCCCTTATAAATCTAAATATGTTTTCCATTTTTTGGATATATTAATTGTGAGTCAAGAGTCCTTCCTCAATATGAAATATTCCCTATAATACCTCATTTTCATGCATTAAGGCCATATCCCCTATATAAAATTCACTAATTGGTCCATATTCCCATGAAATAATCCCCCAATTGATGAGATATATTCCCTCTAATTGTCTTAACATATCCTTCATCGAGTTATATCCCATTTTAAATTCAACCACCTTAGTCTATATTCCTTTCAAGGTCAACCTAAAAGTTCCACTTATTCATAATCCTCAAACTAAATATTTTTATAAACCTTTCACCAAATAATCTTTACCACGTGAAAATAAACTACATAGATTTTTTGTTGTCACATGACCTTAAAAGTTATGATGTTACCCTTTAAGTGTAACCAAACAATGTAGGTTTTAATTTATTTCAAAAATATGTGTAGGAATCCCCTATCTTGGGCTCGATAAAAACTCTATAATTCCTAACACTTCCCTAGACTGTCATAAACTCAAGAGTGGTTAGTTTTGCGGATTTAAAAAATAGTACCTCAAAATTATGATTCACTAATTTGAAAATAACAAAGATAGAGAACCATTAATAGATATATATGTTTATATAGATACGTGTTAATGACTAACTATTAGTTCATGGGAAATCAGTCCCACTATGGGATTTGGGAATTATTCATTAATATGATATAATTCTATAATAGATTCTATGTGTACGGAATAATCCCCTGAAAAAGGTGTGATGATCTTGACCTCCCTCCCTCCCAATCAATGTTCATTCTACAGAATTGCTGGTAAGAAACCCTAATGATATTATGCCTTTAGACTAAAGGTATATATTGATGTTCTCATTGAACAATCATTGAGTGAACATCTTGTTATAGTTTTCATCAAAAAAATTTAAATACACATTGATAAAAATAAATTAATGGAGGATTTATAAATCAGTTACCTTGAATCAAAGAAATAATCCTCAATGTGTTAATGGATGATCTCTAATTACTCAAACTTTGGTTCTCTCTCAAGAATCTTCGAATAAACCTAGATTATATCATGTTCAAATACATCCACCATTATAAAATTATATAAACCATTATCGATAATGAGTTGATATGAATGAATCAACATAGAGAGAGAGAGAAGATGGTTCATTTGATAATGAAATTTTTGTTGTACAATTTTAGAAACATAAACAACCACCAAGAGAACTTAAAATACACTAAAAGAGATATCTTGGTCATCTAGGTCCATAAAGGGAATAATAGAATTGAATAAGATAAAAATAAGTAAATGTGATTTATATTAAATTTTACTCAAATTAAACCATGGTGTGGTGATATAAACCACATCATGATTTATTTCTATTAAATATTATCTAAAAATTATTTAATACATAAACCTCTAATATTTTCATAAAAATTTCCTTTAAATAATTATACCTTTGACCAAAAACACAATGATTCTAGTAAACAATTATAAGTTTTGCGTAACATTTTTTCAAACCAAAAGATAAAAAATGTGATGTATATTCTCCAAACCATGTAATCTTCAATCATGATGTTAATCCCTAATGTCTTACTTCCCCATTTCAAATAGAGACTTCACAATATCAATGTTATAAAACACAACATGATAAATATTCATTTTAATAAACCAAAATATAATAATGAAAACCATTACATTTTTTATTCTCTATGGTGACTGGAAACAACTATACTTAACTTCTCAAAACTATAATCACTCTGTCACAGTAAAGTACCAAAATCATAATAGATGAAAATAAAAACACTTTTTGACTAATTTTTTCCATGCTTTTCATAAAGATGAATTATAGCAATTTCTTGTTGGATATTTTGTCAATATAGAAGAATAGTGGATTTATAAAACATTTAAGTTATTAATGGGATCAATGGAGATTTTTTTTCATACATGACATGTTTCATTCTCTAATAAATTTAAATATTGAAGGAGATTATCATAGTGGTTTGGGAGGTGTCTGAGTTGTAAACCCTGTAATCCTATATCTAAAAGACCCAGCTTAAAATTTGGGTAGTGGTTAATTCTTATAGTTACTACAGTAGTCACTATAGAAGTTAATATAGAATTACTGTAATAGTATTACTATTCCACCAATTTGGATAAATGGATAAAGAATATGGGACTTCATGCCATAGGGAATATGGATAAAAAATATTTAGTCATTTGGGAAACAAATCCTTCTATTCTATGAAGTAGATTAGTCTCAGGCTAACTGGAGCAACCCAATGTTGATGGATCAGAGCATACGTAATCACCAAGTAAATCCAACCAAACCCATGACTAAAGAAGTGATATGAAAGGCATTTCATTAGACCCTTCATTAGCACAAGGGAACTATAATTCAATAAAAACACAATGTAAGTAATATCATGCATACTTATAGAGAAACTGGGGAGGGATGTTCAAGTGTATTTAGGGTTCAATATATTGTAAAGGGATTATGCCCCTAGGCCCCCATGCCTTGTAGTTTAGTCTTTGAGCCTCTATTCTTCTATTTTATGTAATGGTTCCCTATTAACATAGTTAAAATGAGTATTTTCCCAAAATAAAAATAAAAATCTAATGTTGGTAATTAATTCCATCCTGAGGAGATTATCATAATATGTGATAAGGTAACTAACTGATTTACATGAAAACATTAAATTCCTATCATCTTGAAGAATATGACTATAGATACAGTTTCAATGTTTTTTATGAAGTTCAAGAAATATATTGGATATTAAATTATTTTTTATTAACATGGGGAAGAGAAGAACCCATGGAATGATTTTCTATTGGACACATTATTTTATTTTTATTGAGGGATAAATTTTTGTCGCAAACACTATCCATGATAATGGTGCAATGGAATAAACCCCTTAAAGGATATGTATAATGATTCATTCATTATTTAAGAGTTAATGGAACACTAACATCATATATATATATATATATATCAATGTGTGTGTGTAGTTTTTCCTAGAATTTTCTATATAATATTAATCCTTTTTATTTAAATAGATATTTTTACACATTATTTTCACTTGGATGACAAATAAATAGAATTAATAATGAGTCTTTATTTTAATGGTGGAGTTTTATTTATTATAATAAAATCATCATAGATAATGGAATAAATTGAAGATGTTGGTGATGAAGGGATATATAGAGAAGAATAACTCTTGAGAGAAAGACTAGAGAATTCAGAGGTGGACTACACCATGACATGGTGCTAAGAAAAAAACTATGGTTTAGTCAAAGTAAAAAATCATATGATGCAAGGAGAAAACAAATGTGGTTCTATCTATTTTTCTACAGATTAAGTTGAATGGAATCATGAGGACTCAAAACATTAGAGTTCCCAAACAAAATAATGGTTTTAAAAAAATCAGTGTGGTTCTCATTATGGATTCAATGATAAATTAGATAAATCTCTAAACACCATGGGTAATAACAAACTATCATGGTTTCATTGACTACATCTTGTTTCACTATATAAATTCTCATGGTTGACTGGTTATTAATATTCTATTGGAGATGTGACCATAAACTATTTGAAAAAAATGATTATGGTTTATAAATAATGACTTTCTTGGAGGAATAAATTGTTTTGATTTAGGTAAGCATGGTTTTTGAAATCTAAAAATGTATTTTAAAATTAAAAATGGAATAATATTTAAAAAAATAAATTAGTTTATTCCAAATGAAAAAAATTGGTATTTCTATTTCCATATATTTTAGGAATGGGTTGTATAATTTAAGAAATATTTTTTGGTACTGGGATAGATAACTTTGATTAAGAATAATGTGTACATTCTATGTGGTTCAAATAAAATCCATCTAAACACATAAATCAATCAATACCATTATTCTAGGATTAAATATGTAATATATCACTATTTAGATGTCAACTAATCTATTTTGTATGCTGTGAGATAATAATAAATTGTTTAGTCATAATAAAAGAAGATATGAACACTAAATAATTTTGTACATAATAGTAGAATGTTGAACATAACTTCTATTAACACAATTTAACTTCAGTAAAGTGGAGTAATTTCTTTTTTATTTGATTTCATAATTTCTTATATTTTCATTAACATAATTTTACAAGTGTAAGATCATATTCTTGTTACATCTAAAAAAAATTCATTGTTGATAATAATACATTAATGTGTACAACTAAATGAAAATTATTAAATATCAAGGACCTAGACACTTCATAACAAGTTTATGTGATACTTTTAGACCCTCATGTAATATAACATACATTATTACTCTCTCTATACCTCTTATTTTCATCATCATCATTCCCTTATTGAAATATATACATATATTAACTACCCTTAAAATAACTGTGTTTAGAATAAAGGAAAAATATAAGACTTTTAAATAAGAATTTGAAAACTAATTTATCCCCCCCCCAATGGTTAACTCTATCTAATCCAGGTACATCAATTAGTATCATAACTTGGTTCACACTTATGGATATTTTATCAATCAAATTATGAATAAATATTCCATCATTTTTTTAGAAGTATAAGGTCTTGGGTATACTCTTTTTTGGATCATAAGTATTTAAGAAAATAATGATTGTATATTATACCTTTAGAACATTTTTCTTGATCATGGTATTCATTCATTTTTTACATTCATATTTTCTATTTCACATTAGGATTTAAATAAAATTCAAGTAACAGATTTATTTTTTATAGAGGTTTTGATTTAATAAACTCTTTACTAAAGTTATCTTATTTTTTACCACATATTTCTTCACTATAAATGATATTTTAATTTATCCCATTCACACTGAAGTGAAATTTTAAGGGTATTTATCTTATAATTTTAGATAATTTTTCTATTGAAAAATTGAATTTTAATGGTATTAAAAAATTATTATATTAACTCAATAATTAAATGATAAATTTAATCAATGGTTATTTAAAATTTGAAGAATTATAGACTCTAAATCCATTTAAATCAAGGGTATGAGTTTTATAATTTTGAATTTAGAGGCTCTTGGACTTTTTACATTTATTTATAGAAATATATTGTTTAAAATACTGAAAATAAATTAACATTGGTTTATAAAAAAATAATATCTAAAGGGATGAAAAATAATAGTTCTCATAGAGGAGAAACATTAATGAAAAATTTTAAGATAAAAAATAATATAAATTCTCTATGAAATAGTTAGAATATTTCCAATTTGAACACTCCAAAGAGGGACAAATCCAAGGGTGATAGAGAAGTAAAATAATTCATCATTGATAAAAACCACTTACTATAATCATAAGAAGTGAAATAAAAATAATGATTGGTAGAAAATTCGATTTAATTATGATGTAAAATATTCTATGGGGAGACTCGCCCATTATGTGGGGTATCTATTGAATGCCTCATCAAAGAAGAAGGATATTTTTATCACATAGAAGGATTGTTGACAAAAACTGTTGAATCCGAATTGGAAAATTGTTTCATATTCTATTTAAATACTCAAATATATATCTCTCATTGTGAAGTTTCATTGTTTATAGAATAAGGATTTTTTTGTGAAAAATTTTAATAGAGAGAAAAATCCAAGTTCTAAAGTCTAAACTGAAAGAAGAAGTTCCTACCAATCTTGGTGTACTATAAGAGAGTTGTATATGGTGAATGTAATTATAAAAAAATTAGAAAAACCAATATCCCATATAATGTATAGTAATTAATTTTATATATTGATTCTAAAACACATAAATAGTGTATTCATGGTGATACTCTCGTAAATATGGTTGAAAAATGTAAGATGATCTTTCTAAACACTTAGTTGATCATGAAAGGAAGAATGATTTGATTAATGAAGAGATTTTGGAACTTGTTTTCTGGTTTATCATGTTCAATGTACGTTGATAATGTAATGAAGGATTATTCCAAGTGCATTTTGATCTCTAAAATTCAAATGAATTATTGATTCTTCTCTACACATTTAGAGATCCATTAGAACATCTCAAAATCTTGGAGTGATTAAGGAGAAAAAGGATGTAACTAGATTGAATTCAAGAGGACATAAACATGACATTAATATTCCCATGAAATAAAATAAGGGGATTAAACAAGAGGATGGATGATATGTGTTGTAGATTAATTAAGTAAAATATGCAAATATTTTTATGTCAATGTGGTTCTAAATGGGACAACATAATCTAATAAAATCTCGGTGAATGAGTTTTGGAACCCTATTCCATTTTTTATTCATAAATTACTTGGGATGTGTTGTAATGGAATGGTATGATTAATTTACTAATAAATAGTTTTTTAATAAATATATTATTTGGGATATTTCATGGACTATATAGATTTATTAATTGGTAAAACTTGATTCATATAATGGATTCTCTCTTATAAGCTTTGATAGATTAATTAATATTTATATTATCAATAATTAAATGATTTAGAATTCATATATTTTATTAATAACTATAATTTGAGGTGTAATTATTTAAGTATGTTCATGGATTAGATTACTGTTAAAAATTATAAGTACCCTTCTCACTTTCACTTATTAATTTTGAAAATACATTCATTTGTATCAAAGAGAAAAAATAGAAAATATTTTTTTCAGGGAGTAAATTTGTAGGGGGTTCTTGGATCTCTATAAATTTAAATATGTCACCATCATTAATTTGGGGAAAAATTCTCAAACAATCAAGGGGTATATACCGTGGTACATTCCTAATCACCCACTATTTATTTCTTTCCTTTAGATTATATTATAAAATGGATGCACGTAAATCCTAATTATTGTTACTAAATTCAAAATAAGGCTTATATGTGAAAAGGGGGTTTATTTTACTAGGTTACTAATATTTTTGTCATTTTATTCTAAGAATTTATCACAAATAATTAAAGTATTTTAATTATGAGGATTTATGTTGATTTATTTCCAACAAAAAAAGGAAGAGATTGATGTGCCTTTTCATTTCATTAAGATAAAGTCCATGAATTCCATAATGGATTTATTATCAATATAAAAGAATGTTATGTTAGGAATACATTGATAATATTTATGTTCTCACGTGAGATTATTTTTCATACACGAAATATTGTATTTACTATAGAAGATTCATATTGAATGATATTATTATATGATGATATTAGGTAAGTATCTGATTTAGGTAAAAATATTTAAGTTCTAGTATATTGTATGGGATGACTATAGATGGAGTTTCTAGGTTACCTATGAAGTTCAGAGAAAATATTAAATATTATTATATTTTTTTATTAAATAACTATCGGGAAGAACCCGTGTAAGGAGTTTCCATTGGTGATATTATTATATGTTTACTAAGGGATGGATATCTCCCAAAAACAATATCCAGAATAATTTTGTGGTGTTTAAACCTATGAAAGGGGATATCTATGGATTTATAAATTGATGAGGATTTAATGACACACTTACATTTTCCATATATATATATATATATATTAGTTATATATTAAATTTTATCCTAAGTATACATCCTTATGATTAACATAAACTTATTGTCTCACATTCTTATCACATTAATGTTGAAGAAAGAAAATAATGAGTAAGGATTGATGTGAATGGTAGAGTTTGAGTTATCCTAATTTCATCATGAAGGAAATATAATAAATTGCAGATGTAATTTATGGAAGAAGAAATAGTATAGACTCACACATGGGTTAAATTCTAAAGGATTAACAATTAGTCTAAATCAAGTTGTGATGATAAGAAAAAAAATATGGTTTTACCAAAGAGAAAAATACCCTATAAAGAAAATAAGAAAATGGTCATGGTTATGGATATTGTTATGGATATTAGAGGATAGGGTAACAAAAGGAAATAATGTTTTAATTCACTATCCATATCTTTTTTGAATAGAAACTCATGGTTCTTGAAATCGCTTAAAGGAAAAAAATAATGAAATCCCTGCACACCATGGGGAATAAAAAAATAGGAATCAATTTATTGATTATGTCATGGTTCATTATGTAAATTATCATAGAATATTGGTCATGGTTTATCTACTAGATAACTAATCATCCACTATTTATAGAAAATAGGTATGGTGTATAAACTATGTTATGGTACGGTGAAGAACATATCATGTTTAGGTTGATCATGAGTCCATTAATATTGAGAAGTGTTGGACATGGAAAAATGACATGGTCTACCAAAAAACAACATGGAATATTCCTGATCATGAAAATCATGATTTTAAAGTCCCTATATTTTATGGATGGGTTAAGGATTTTAAATTTGATATTTTGGTAGCAATATAGATGAATTTGATTTAGAATAATTATTACTTGGCACCTAGGTTATAGGGAATCCATATACACACATGGATTGATCAATACTATTGATATATAATTTGGAATATAATATATCTATATTGAAGGATCATATAATATAATGTGAAAATTTTTTAGATAATGATGAAGTAGTCAATAAGTAGAAAGGAATAAATGGAAACCCTACCGGGTCATTCTTGAGAGAAAATTAGTGCACACAACTTCCATTAACATGAAGGCACTTAAGGAATGTGAGGGAATTTTATACACACTATAGTTCATTATTCCTTTTATTTTCATTAACATACTTATAGGAGTTTAAGACCATATTCCTACTCAATCCATCAATTTTATCGTCACTGATAATAAGATATTTATGTGTATAACAGCATAAGAACCATTGAACGCCAAGTATGTTTTCACTCGATAAAAAGAGTATTTAAACATTATAATACCGTGTGTTGTGTGCCTTATTTAAATTATATTTCTATAAAACTCCTATTTATATCACTATTACCTTATAAAATAAGATAAATTCACTAATCAATATAGGGAGAAATTATTTTTTAGAATTTAAAAAGTTATAATAAGTTTTTATTGGACTTTGATCTCTAGTTCACCCTTGGTGGTCATCCATCTCTCATCTAGGACCCTTGATAGTGACCAATAAACCATAATGTGTTCTATATATAAATATAAACATCAACACATCATCAAATATTCACCTCTAGACTCACACACACCATCTTCAACACTAAAAAACACAATGTAGAGGAGTAATAAATTCTTGGCATTTATAGTCTAATATTGAACTATATAGTGTTATATTACTTTAATTTTTAAATAAATATAATGAATTTTTTTTCTATAATATGGAAATTAGTGAGTCTTTTATTTAATTATTTATTAAAAGGAAATTAATCAAATTCATTATTCTGAAGTGACTAAAAGTATATAATATTTTACATTAGATGCGCAAATTTGGTATTCTATTGGAAGTTATTAAATGTAAAAAATTAAAGTGGATAATAAGTTTTTTAATGGAATTTGATTATGTAAAAACATAAATATTTATATAAATTCCTTTAATTATAATTTTATTTTTATATTTTTATATTTCATTCATATATGTTTTAGTGTGCTCTACACTAACATGTGAGAGTTCCTAATGAGGAAGCCACTGAGTATAGTATATACATACTCCTAGTTGTAGAAATAATTTTATTAGGTTTTTAAGAAACTTTTGGTGGTTCATTTTGGGTATTAATATTTCAGAGTGTGTAATGGTTAGTTGTGGTTTGAGAATTATATACTTTTTTATATTTTTAATTATGAGTATGTTGGGATTTATTAGCATAGAAATTTTTTTCTTCTAGTGTTGATTATTTTTTTTGGTAGTGTGATATATCATGAATGTAGTTTCTTCAATGAAGATTTCAAAAAAATATGATATGTTTTTAAGAAATTTTTTTAATTATTAGAGTTTGGGTTTTAAAATAAAAAGTGAAATGAATACCATAAAGTGATATTTATATATTTGTTTCTAACTTACACCTCATAGCCTAATAGAGGTGGGTTTTAGGTATCACTCTCGATATCATTTTTGACTTAGGTGGATTCTAAGAGGAATCATGTTGAGATAGTATCTAGGTCCTCAAATTAATGTATGAAATTGATTACTCTATTTTTTATATTTTTCATCTGATAATTATTTTTGTACAGTGTTCTCACAATATCTTCTTTTCATGATTTTTTTTATTAGATGTACTTATTTTTTTATCACCTATATATGAAAATAAAAACTATTTTCAAATTAGAATGTATCCTTTATTATAATATCATATAGATATTATGATAAATTATTTAATTTTTGAGTTTTATGATATTCTACGTTTGAGGGTGGAGTGGGAACCCTTACAAGATAAAAAAATATAGACAAAAAAAAGATATCAAAAGGGAAAGACATTATAAAATATCACCAGTCCTCAAGTCATGAGTATCATACCAGTATTTCCAAGATAGATCCCTAATATTAATCCCCACATTAAACGTGAATTTTTCGTCAATGGTAAAGGATATGTAATCAAAGACTATAAGTTAGTAATAATAGCCAAACAATCTAGGTTTTATTTTTTAATAAACATATTCCACTTGTAATTAAAACCATTTCACGATTTCCACAATAATACTCATAGGAAATATATCTAACTCCACTTTATCTAGATCTTATAGAGAAAACTTGTTTTTATTATTGTTTTCAAAATCCATAATTCTTTCTTAATTTGACTTCTTGAAAAATTCATCAATAAGGAATTTTATAATTTAATAGAAATAAAAATGGTATAATATCTCACCCATGGCCTTTCAATCAAGACTGTTAATATTTGGTTTATGAATTATATATTTTAGCTAGAACTCCTCAAGAACATTGATGGCCTTTAAAAATGGATACTTAGAAACAATAATTTTACCCATTGATACAATTTCTATTATTTTTAGAAAGTGGGAGTAATCCTTATAGTTCCAGGTTTTTTACCCTGGATTCATTCTATAGACCTCTAAATCAAAATTACATTTCTTTTATTTCATAATCCATGAGTGAAAAGACTCATCAACTTATAGTTAATATTTATTTTCTAATGAATACATAGAATCAAAATCTTATTTTGTATCATCTTTAATAAAATCACCAATTCCCACTTCTTGAATATCATTTTAGGACTGAGATCTAAGACTGTGGAATGAAACAGCTTCTTATTCCACCTAGAATCCACCAGTTTCCACTTTGACCTCCTTTACCAAGTCCATTTAGGTTTTTTCCAATTTCTAGATCTATTTCTAGTGATCATTTTAAATAAACTATTAATATGTGATTGTTTTATTTTCTTTTGTTTAGGATAGAAGTATTTACATCATATTTTTAGTCTGGACCTAAGAAAATTCAGCCCCCAAAACATACTTTCCCTTCTTGTCACTGATCTTAAATACTAGTTTTAGAAAAAATCATAGAATCTATAAATTTTTATTTCTTAATAGATGAATCCATTGTAATATTCATTGATATTGGTTGAGGTTTTGGAATCTACCTTATCATTACAGGTTGAAAATTGCATTCTTATAATTTCTTCTTATTAGTTGAAGTGGAATCCACCTCCCTTTTAGGGGAGATATAATCTAAATACACTAGGTCCTTTTTCATGTGAACTTCCAACCTATCCTATAAGTTTGATGAAACACCAAACTTCTTCTTCAATGGTGTGGACTTATCCAACATCCTTTCATAATTGAGGTCATAAATATTACCTTAAACGATCACCTCATGCAATATCCTAGTGGTTTTGGGGTTACAACAATACACAGAACTAAAGGGACTATCTACCAAAGGACTATGCATACTCTATTTAAACTACCATGAATCAAGACCATGACCCATTTAAATCATCCACAAATTCCTCAATTTAATTATCCATAAAAATGGATCCATGATGTATTTTAAAAAAATCCAATGATTTTAAATAAATAACTATTAAATAAACATTTAAATGAATCATTCACTATTACACATCCTCTAAATCAAACTCATATATAACTTTAAATACTCTTAAATATCCTATAAAACATTATATTAAATCTTATATCACTCTGGATTATTAATTTTCAAATACACATACCATGTATAAAACTAAGTTTACAATTATTCAACATTATTCTATTATTAACACTATTATATAGATTTCAAAAATATTATATTACTATTATGAAGAATACTTATGAAACCATTATAAAATCAGAGGCACTGTCACCTAGAAAAAATTAAATGATATTTAATATTACATAGTGAAAAATAAAATCTAATATAGCCTTTATATCATGGATTTAATTGTAACATGGATTTAATAGTTTCTATTTTAAGTTACACATGTATTCACATCATCATTAACTTATCTACACATTCAAATATTTATATTTACATAGACTATAGTTAACTCCATTCTTTATTTACTCCAAAAAGTACTCATTTATATTTCATTGACGCCAAGAAACTCCTCCTTCATGATGTATTATGTCAAACAAACTTCACATTCATGTATTGATGACTCTAAAAAATCCTCATTTAGGTTGAAACTTTATCCTTAATTTTAAAAATAAATACGATAAGTACGTTGGATTCAACAATATAACCCATCTTATTTTATTTTAAAATTTTAAATAAGGACTAAAAAACATGTTAACTTCTAAATCAATATCAAAAATACTAAGTCTGCAATTTTCCAACTACTGTATTTTTTCAACCTATTTCAAAAAAAATTGAGTTATATCTATATATTTCAAACTTCTCCAAACTATATCAATATAAAATTTTGATCTTAATCCTATATTTTCCATCTTTTCTCCAAACGTTTTTTATATTATCTTATTTTTCCTCCCTCTTTAACAAAAATATCAGGATGGCATTTCATAATTTTTCACTAAATTGTATTTTTTATTACCCATAAGTATTTATCATCATTAATAATTTTACTTGAGAATGGTATTTATGTGAGAAACAAGTAAATGATGAATTTGAATCTTTACCTATAACTTTTTTTACTGATAAATAGAAATTTAACTCTTTATATTGGAACACCCTATAGATTCCTTTATAATATCTTTCAAGCTATAATTTTTTATAAAGATCATATGATGAAACTCTAGATTAAATCTGTCTTTATTTGTAACACTAAAATGGATTATATCTCCCCCTAAATTAGAATATACAATTTTTCTATGAATCAATGGATAGAATCATATATAAATAAGAAACTAGATATAGAAAAAAAAACACATGACAATAGGGGACTCCATTTAACTCACATAAAGTTTAGGGAGATGGATAAACATAATTGTTAAATAATTTTCATCTAGATTTATCCTTTTAGTTTAAATTTAGCATAAGTTTCATTCCATTAAAACATAGTCCTCTATTTTTTACTGTGATTTACTATTTTTATTAACTTTATACTTCAAGTCTATCCTCATAGTGGGCGTGCTCTGCAGAAACCCTCTATGGAAAATTTATATTCTACTTCTATTATTGTAGAATAAAACATATTTATTATTAAATCGACTAATACAAAACTCACCAATATGTTCATTATAATTTCATTATTAACCATTATCTTTCTCCAGTAACTTTAAAAAATATCATTTTCTATTCTCCACTTTCTTCTTATAAATAAGATAGTTACCTTGAGTGGGGACTGGGTCATGTACTTATTTATAAATATGATACACATATAATTTCAGGGATTAGTGATTTATATTATACTTTCTTTTTTTTTTATTTTTATTCTATGAAGTGTATTGTAAATAATTTCATTAAAATATTTCATCAAGTATCGATCAATATCATATTCATTTTTAATTAGTATATGGAATATTATTTTAAGGGGAATTAATTCCATCATAAATACATGATGATAAAGTTATTCCTAGTGATTACTAAATTTCTGTAGCATATTATTCCAACTAGACTCATATTTATTTATTAAATAATTTATATAATTCTCATAAATAGAGCCATTGTCTGTACAAGAGGAACTATTAAAACCAAAATCATATCTCTTTTTTTGTGAAGCATGATAAAATTTTATTGATGTTATTCCAAATTAATATATTGAAACAAATTTCATATATTCATCATAGAAAATAAATTTTAATTTAGTAATCCCACATAAATAACATGTATTTCATGGTCTTTCCCTATGATTCCATCTTTCAAATTAAAAAAATGCTTCCACATTATCTATTAATCCACATTTTGTAGGTCTCATCTTATCAAATTGTAATTTTAAATATTATCATTTTTTTCTTTGATTCTTTAAAAGATTCATAGTTAATTTATTTTTTTATCTATAAAGATAATCTATCATATATAGTACAATATTTAACAACATAATGACACCTTTGAAATGAAATACCTTACTTGACTCTATGTACAGGTTAAAAAACTTTGACTATGTTTTCATGTTTACTCTTAATAAAACATCCATGACTTTAAACATTACTTCAAGATAAAAATATTTTATGTTCAGGAGTCTCTTATCATCTTCATAAAATTTTATTTTATCAATAGATTGTTTTTAATAAAAATTATATAAGGTTCATGAAAATGTTACTTTTTTTATTTCTTCCAGTGGGATACAAATCTTCTCAATCCTGCTATATATAACTACTAATTGAGCATTCATCACTTCATGGAATATTTCATTTCTCCTTCCAACACTTGTTATTTTTAATTTTTTAGTTTTTTAGTATTATTTTTTATTTCATTTATATCATTTAAGAAAATAATAATGTGAACATAATATATTTTTCAACAAGCTCATTGGAAATATTATTTAAAAAATTATCATTATCATTCATTCCTCGAATATATTCTTCCAATATTTTTCTCTTCTCTTGATTTTCCTTCTTCAATCCAACTAAAATTTCAGTAATTCTCTTAAAAATGTACACTCTTATTCAATGATTTCAATTTATCTTACTCATTTATAAAAGAATAATTTTTTTTTTATTTCTATAAATTAATGCTTCTTAGTTTATATATTCCTTTAATGGAAAAATATAATATCGCTTTAATCCCATTAATATCACATTCATAATTATTAGTACCATACTCTATATAAACTCAATACTTTTAATCTTTAGATATACCATCAATTTCATTAAAAATTATGAAATATTCTTGTAAAACCTTCCCAATGAAACCAACATATATGATAGTATTTACATAAAAATCTATTTTTTCTATTACTTCATCAAAATATCATTTCCTTTTTCAATACTTTTCTTTCCCTTTACGTAAACAGTCATCATAACTATATCATCTTCAAATTTTATAAATTTTAATTATGTATCAAGTTTCTTTTCCATAGTAACCACTTATTAAAATCTTATGAATTTAGCTTCTATTTCATTAACATATTGAGATGAACCCTTCTAAAAGACACCTATTTTTTCATTTTTTTCATTGATCGTCATATTCTTCTATAGAACATTCCAGTCTAACCTTCATGTTGACAACACCCTCTTGTTGAGTTTTTTTATCATCAATCATAACCACGATAAATTCTTCGATATTAAATAAGTATTTTTTCATCTTATTCATTGGTTATTTCAATATCACCGTTATATTTTTAAACATATAACATTTATTGGAAATTCATCTTACCTTTTTTTAGAATAGTATTTTTTTATTTTTATTTAGAGTAAATTTATTTTATATTTTTTGTAATATTCATTCTAAAATTCTTATTATTCATGTCATATTGTACATATACCAAAAAAATCAACATTCCCAAGCTTAAAGAATGTCTGTGATAGTTAATCTTAGAACCTACTTTTACTCCTATTTAATATAATATAAAAAAGTGATAAAATTAAAATCTTACATCTTCATTAACATGAACGTACCAATCAGTAACCCACTATAAATTCTGTTAAGATGAGTGTGCCACCCCAACCCTACCTTCAAAAGGAAAGGTGTTGTAGACTATCACCAAGAAGGCATAAAAGACATGGGAGGTCTTAGAAGATATCAACCTAAAATAAAAATTAAACTGAAAGACACAAAATATATCCACAAAAAACATCAATATATATAAAAAAAATAAAACAATTATTATATAAGACAATATCTATAGAGTAATACAACACATCAAAAAATTGTGAAAGATACCATAAAAAAAGAATCCATCCAGAACATTAGACATACAATAGAAGAAAACACTTATTCACCTATAATAAATCTAAGAAATGGATCACCAATAGAATTTAAAATAATCTATAACCACTAATAATTATCTCTCCATAAGTAGATCGAGATCCATATCCTCCCATACCATTAGAAAATTTTGTTTCATCTGTACAAACACAACACATGCGGGCATAAACTATATAGGGGTGAGTATAGACATACCCAATAGGATGACCTAAAAACACCATGGGAAAATGAAACAACATCTCAATTAAATTATATAGAGTAAGAGTGAAATCATATTGAAGTTAAACCTATATATTCTTAATAAGTAGGAAACCTAGGGACATAGGAAAAACGTTGTCCTCATAGATAAGCTCTAAATTCATAACGTAGCACAACAAGGGAATACACCTCCTAATAAACTAGGGACACTTAGATTAGTGTTAGACACAAAGTTCCTAATGTCAATATATTGATTATAAGACATTCCTTGTATGAAATAATGGTTATAGGAAGAGTCCCCAAATCACTATATCTCATCTCCATTATATTTTTATGTTGAAGTGAACTTGAGGATATCATAAAATCTTTGATTCCTAAACTTTATACACCTATTAACTCCCAAGTCTCCTCAAAACCATAGTGTGGCACTATAGTGTGGAAATATTCCCCTTCGAAGGAAATTATATCTACTGAGGGAATACTATTCATTATGGGAATTTATTCCCTAACACATAGGAAAGAACTAAATTTGTGGATAGAGGACCATTCCTTGATACTCGATGGAGTACATGAGCTCTATCTAATCAACTTTAAACTATACATGTCATCTCACTATAATTATAGTGGGGGACTCATGCCTCACAGAGGAGTATATATCGGTTAAACAGGTATCAACCCTGATAGAGGGCATGTGCCTCATCAAATGGATAGAGAATCTTTTAAGGGGGTTACCAAATTCGTAAGTGGAGGATCTACACCTCATATAGAAGAGTTGATACCTAATCCACAATGTATATATAGAATTCATTCCATGGTATCACTGTGATTATAAGGGGATTACTGACCCCACATCTCCTCTAAAAATATTTCCCATGCCCTATCATCAACTCCACATTTATAAGGAACATGAATTACCCAAACCACATTATAAAATTATCTTGATTATGAATATATATGCACCATCATGTATTATTTTGAAGAATACTTAGAATGATTTACTCACATGTTAAATTAAAACACATGATAAATAAGATATGGAAAAAAAATAACACTTAATACATAGTATAAACTATTTTTTTCATGGCATATAGGCCTCAATAGTAGCTGAACATGTACCACTATAGTCTTATTTATGTGAAGTAAACCTAAAACAATATCGATGTAGGGTATACCGGTTATGGGGCCTACATAACATTTGGTCATGTAATTCCATGGGATTCATTTTAATTTAACTAAATTACACAACATGTACAACAGTCTACATAATGAATTGAACTATCTAGTGTTTTAGTCAGTATATTAAAGAGTACACATTTAGTCGTGCAGTATTCTATACATGTCATGTGAATAATAGTCACACCATGTATGATATTTATTCACATTAGTAAACTATATCCATTATGGTATACAACATACATGGTGTTTACCTTGGATTTATATGTCATGTGATATTTATAGCCTCATGTAAACAATATAATAATAAGGAAAATCGCACATGTTTCATGTTATTTGGACTACATGTTGTGTAGTCTGATTTCCTTATAGATATGTTTTCCTCACCATTTATTCAAATATTTTCATCATTTTCACCCCCAGTTAACCTTGAATCATTTAATCACATGTATCCCATTCCCATTGAAAATGTTGATCAGGGCCAATGCTATTGCAGTCTCCATAAAAAATTTCTAGAGTTTCGTTATACCACTCAAACGTAATTTTCATGAACTATAACCATTAACTGAGCCTCATTAAGCCACATCCTTGCTACCAAAAAGCCTAATATGGTTCCTCCTTCACCAATCACTAACTGTTTTATCAATATCATTATACCATGTTAAATAGCTGACCTTATAAAAGTTTAACAGTGAGTTTTCAATGAGAAATAGGGTTGAGATGTTGGAGATGAATATGGTTTTTCCAATATTAAATATATAATAATTATTCATTTATTATCATGTGTTAATCATTATTTGATCAAACAACAACAATATTAATGATAATATCAATACTTTTACCACCACATATAATGATTGATTAATAATTAAAAATTATTATAAATTATATATATAACTTATTTAGCATAAATCCATAATCATCTTAGACTCTCAATATTCCATGTATTTCAATTTAACTTGCATTATTTAAATAATACATAATTAAATCACCATTAAATTCGTCAAAAATATTGGATATAAATATATACCAATATTTTTATCATATTATCACCATCGAAAATTGGGTGATTCATTTTTTTGAGTTTATTAATTTAATCACTCGTATAAAGAGGCAAAAGAATTATCAAAATGTGCTACCTCATGGTAAAAAAAGCTTCAATTTATTTGATGGTGCCTCATGATCTGACCACCATTTTCATTATGAATTCAATAACCCTTAGATGTATATAAAATCTATATTATCCATCAAAGAAACAATTTAGGATTAGTATTCAACAATAATATAAAATGATGAAATGTGGAATAAAGAATGAGAATCACCTCTTACCTTGATGAATATTTTCCAAATATTCTAATCAATCCTCAATCAACAGTCTCATAAAGAATTCACCAAGAATAGATCCTCTAATTATATTTTGGGTTTTTTCATAGACAATTAATAAACTTAAGATAAATGAAAAAAGGAATAATTTATATTCCAAAGGTAGGTAAAATTTATAAAAATAAATAAATACCAACAAAATCTTTTTCCAAGACCCAAAGTTTGAACATGAAAATTGAACCGCTAGGTAATAACCCTCTTTATGAATAAAAAAGAGATGTCATAATTTATACCCATGACTCAGTTTATGAGATATAATCCTTTCCACTCAAAATGTAAATATTTAATTATTTAATAATTATTAAATATCTCTTAAAAACTAACTGGCTCAAAAAATCACCAAAATTCAGACTGAGGGTAAACACCATGTCATGAGACCAATGAAATGATGAAAAAAAATCTCACAGGTTAATAGATAGGATAAATTTAATATTTCACCCTTTAGAGTTCTCTTGATTTATTATCTCTAAAATGAGTTAGGATCATACTAATAAAAACTCAGGTCATTATATCCTTCCCAAAATTAAACCATTTATCCCTAAAATGAAATCCTTAAGTGTTATAAATTGGAAAGATCATAAAATAATCTCAAGTGGAGAACAACCCATTATTCCACACACATTATTTGAATATGGTAGTAAAAGTTCCATGTGAACCCATATCACAACTACACATGAAAGCATCCACTTTTTCTACCACTTCCAAATGGTACTTCCCACAACCCCGTGGGGATAGTTAACCTAAATACCATTATAGAAAAAATACTTGATAAATGTATAAAATCATTTTATAAAACCCTAATAAATAAATCTAACCCTTTAAATTCTCATCTCTAGGTGTCAATATTCATAATAGAAGAAAACTATAACCACTAATAGCTAGGTCAAGAATGGTATGCTATTAATATTGCCTTATATGTGAGCATTATTCTCATTTCCATTTAAATAGAAAACCATAATATTGTAACATAAGGATAATCTATCTATTTCAAACTATTCCATCAATCATAACAATGAATAGTATACTCAAAATCATGTTTTTGATATTTTTATTCATGTGGGCCTATTTTATTTAATTCGGGCCTCTTATAAATCTACCACTTTCTATAAGCGAGAAATGAAAAGTTATATTGTTAGACCCTTTTGTAAATCAGGGGGATGGGAGGTCAAATCATCCCAAAAGAGGTCTTTTTTTCTATTCTGAGAATCTGTTATAGATTTAATAAATGTTTGTAAAATCCTTTCTAGTAAATATATTTGTTACCATTTTAGTGAAATTCATTGATTGACAGTGTGAATTTAAGAGGAAACTACACATAACGATGATAATGTTTCTCATTTTATCCAATTATTTTTTTACTATATAGTTTGAATCTCTAAAAAAAGGCACTCTATAATTTATCTCCATCTAAGGAGGCCTTAGAATCCATTAAAAAGATATGAGACGTTTTAAGATGGAGGGATTGAACCAATTAAAGGGGATTCATTCATATCCTTATAAAAGAGATCAGAACCCATGTAGTTTAACTCAATTTACCATGGTATGAAAAACCATTTAAGGTTATGTGATAAAGATCATAGTGGTGCATTTTAAGATCATGAAGCCATGATAGCTTCCATGAAATTTAATGTCATAAAGAGTGTAGTTTTAGGTGAAAGGAACCTAGTAATGGTTTAGTATGGGAATTAAATTGAATAAATACTCTCTAGTTTATTATATAAGATGATCCAGGTGAAAGTATTTTTGGGTGCAGATAGGTGTATAAAAAATAAGTCATTTTGGGATGAAAAAAATAATCTCAACTCTAGAAATTTTTAGGAAACAAAGTGGGAAAACAAGAATAAATACATTAGAAATCCAAGATGAGTATCCAAACTCAATAAATATTGGAAACTAAGAGGATAATATTGACTCATAGAATTTTTTGGATAATGGTGAAAATTACTAGCATCATAACCGAAATCATTTTTGACCCATCTTTAAAAGTTCATGATGTCACTTTCGATTTATCATGGGGTTCAATGATGGAATTTAGGGGATCATAAGGATTAAATTAGACCATAAACCATTATTAATCCAAAT
Source organism: Viscum album (assembly GCA_963277665.1). Taxonomy (NCBI): domain Eukaryota; kingdom Viridiplantae; phylum Streptophyta; class Magnoliopsida; order Santalales; family Viscaceae; genus Viscum; species Viscum album. Next base: position 282,939,209 of record OY728127.1, read on the forward strand.
CATGGGTGTAGGGATGATTCTTCCATAGTATAGATTAGTTTGGTTGGGATTAGAACCCACTTTTTCCCTTGATGTCTAGGTGCATCCATGAATGGGGTTCTTGGGAAGATGGTCACTTGGATTAGTGACCTAGGAAAAATGGACTTAGGTGTTCAACAAAAAAATAAACTATTTCTGAAGTGATCATTTCCCAATTTATTTTCTACCTAGGTGTTTGGAACCTAGGTGTCTAGTTACCAAGTGCATTGACACCTAGGTACTTTAGTTCTTAGAGAATAGGTTCAATTAAGAGGGTTTGGTAATAGACCTACATATCTATTCTTCATAGGTTTTGATTTTAAAATCATATGAAGGAGGTTTTTATTCTCTATAGTCCTTCATCTCCCATTTCTACTTTTCACTTTATACTCTATGTAAAAATGCGGGTTTTGTGGTCCTTTTATATTAAATCCATGACCTAGACACCTAGTCGTGGGTGGTAACCACCCAATTCCTCTCGAACACCAAGGTATAACTCCAGGGGCACATAGAATCGTCTGATAGTTAGAGTCATAGTGAAAATTAATGGGTTTTTGTGGATGAGTTTGTGGATAAGGGCTCTTGGATTTGGGTGAAATTTGGAAGAACTTGGTTATAAAAACAAATCCATATTAAAATGGACATAAATTTTGATTTGGGTATCCATTTTGGATCCATGAGCTATCAAATCAAAGTATACAAAATGAGTTACACTATAGGTTATGGATTTATTCTAAATTAATTGTATTATAATTCTAAAAGATGTCTACAAAGTATCGGAAAATGAATCTAAATACTAAGGTGACCTATTATCTAAAAATGTACAAAATCTATGTAATACACCTAGTTAGAGGTTTTCACTACCACTTTACTAGATTGGAAAAATTTTTAGGGGTTTTATACCACTAGGTGTTTTAGTAATAATGTAGAACATAGAGATCTCATTTGCGTCTTCTTCATTGAGTGTAATAATCTATTCTAGTAATCATGAATAAGTGTGTGGGGAAGTTTAGGGAATTTTCATTTCCATTGTTCACCAGCAACATAATGTTTTCAGGGTAATATTTTATAAAGAATAAATTACCTAGTTTTATTGAGGAAATAAAAAACATTTGGAATATAATTATGGATTTACATTAAGAAATGACTCACCTTTATGATGATTTTTGGACTAAATCCCCACATACAATAGATGGAACCATACATGATCAACCCATTAAACTCAAAACTTTTGTTGTTATTCCTCATGGATGTTTTCCCAATGTTAAATTTTCATCCTACAATAATAGTGGACCTCCTTATTATGAATTACCTCATCTCAAATGGCTGAGAGAATTTTCCTAAAACCCATCAGTATATCCTAATAATGGCTTGGGTAAATCCTAGATCACCATTAGGCAAAAGCCTCAAACTTCTTCAAAAATATCCTAAGTGATTTTTTCAATAGACCCATCAATATTGATGAAGAGAATTAACTCGTATTGAGATCCTCAAATTGGTATCCCACTACATCCGGAACCCAAAATAACATTGATTGGAGAAGCAAGGAGGTTCGTAGATATAACATAAATATCCTAAGGGTAACCATACAACATGTATGGGGGAATTTTTACACACATGGTTATTTCTAATATCATCCATTGGGATAAAATATGCTCAGATTATGGATATACCTACTCAAAGGAAGTTTTTGTTTCCTACCACATGTTTTACAACAGTAAATTTCATCATTGTTGACCCAACTAGTGTTATAAAACACTATACTATTAATGAATATGACAATGAGAATGCATTTGAAGATAATTTCACTCATACAGAGCTACATGAATAAGGAGTGTGTAATTGGCATCAAAGGAAAGCTCGTGATTTGGGATCACATCTTATTTTTCCACTTCCAACCACTCAATGATCTATTTACCAATAAAATGAAAAATTCATGGCCACATCCACAACCCACCCACCACTTAATGATGGTGATACTATCTTAGTAGAAGAAAGAATTTCTTAGGTCAAGTCTATAAAAGATAATATTTAACAAATCAATACTAAGATGATCATGGAAAATATGCTTATTGGTTATGATTTCCAGGTCAAGGACATACCCACTACAGATATACCTCTTTAATTATAGAATATTTTTCAACCCATTATGATAGAATTAAGCCACAATGTTAACTTGAGATTATAAAAACTATCCTAATTGATTATAATTCTGATTCACTCTCAAGAGTTCTCTCCACTTAGGAAATATTATTTGTTAGTCCTGGTAAGTCATTCATGGATAAATTGGGTGATTCACCATCTACTGGATTAAATAAAACAACAATACCAAACTTGAACAGATATTCTAACTCAAGTGTCAACTCCTGTAGTAGTATCCTAATATTTACTATATGTTATAAGTTCTTGAGTGGAGATTATATAAGGATGACATGTACTAGTAAAACTAGATATAAAATTATACCCTGAATGGGTTAATTTGATACCACTATTGATAAAATTTGTAAACAATAACTTCTAAACATTCAATGGAATTGGAGATCCGTAGTATCATATCACCTATTTTTATCCTGGTTTGGGCCAATATTGGGGGCTCCAGAACAAAAGGTGGCATCCAAAGTCATATTTTGGAATGTCTCATATTTTATTGGAATTAAAACTACACCACTGGATATATCGCTAGTTAGGATGACCTATTCCATAAATAATTCTTCCAAATTAGCTCTATTTTGAGGAAAATAACAATCCATAACCTCACTAACCACATATAGCATAAGAATGAGGTTCGTATATTATATTTTTAAATTAAATTTTCTAAAATAATTCCTATAAATATAACTTCCTTAGGAAAAATTAATTGAGATATATATGGATAATCTACATGGTGATTTTTCCATCATTTTTATCCCATTAAAATATTCCTGTGGATTTTGAGATCTTAATTTAGAAACTCAACAACTAGAATATTTCATTTAGTGAATAAGGGTGAAACATAAACAAGCACCACCATCATAACTAAGGGTTTATGTAAAATAAAATTTATCTTATACTACTCTAAATATGGTAACATGAAGTTCATATGAAATTATTTTTTATAAAAATTAACAGAGTTTATTTCTACACTGATTATTAGGTTATAACTAACTACATCTCTTCCCTATAAAGAAATTTGATTGCATTATAATAAATCAAGAATCCATGTAAAGTAGGGTTGAATGATTATGAAAATTACTACCCTTACCATCAAATGTTGTGACACAAGATATAATAATACTTTATCTTCATGTATTTTCTAAAAAATATTATTGATAATAACCAAGAAATATTGGACAGTCCCAAGGTTCATGTGACATGTGTTTCAGCCAGTCTCCCCAAAGAAGAAGTAGAATACATTAAGGGCCCATATGATATCATGAATAAAATTTATGACTAGGTGTTATATAAAATAATTAATCATGAACATTCCATCATTAGGGAATGATTAAATCAACTATCCATAAACTCATACATAAATTACACTTTCATTATATTCCCCTAACTATCCTAGAATATGCTATCATTAGTTCACATCAGTCTTTCATCCATTGAATCTATGATAGCATAAAAAATAATTGGTTTTGAGATAATCCTAATGGAAATACAAAATCCTTGAGTTGAAATCCTCCCAAAAGAGATAAAAATACTTGAGTGGAGATTCTCCTCTTACAAACCAAAAAAATCTTTGATTTGAGGTACTTATCATGGAAACACATACACCATGAGTTGAGATTATAATCTTGGTTAAAAATAAGCCTTGATTTAATATCCTTATATAAGTAATGAAGACATTATAGTAAAGGTTTTCATATTGGTGTTAAAGATCCTTTACTAAAGGTACATATAATGGAAATCCAAACACATTGAGTTGAGATTTTACATATTCTTCTAAAAATACTTAAGTCAAGATCCTCCTATAAGAATTAAAAAAAACATAATTAAAGATTATCTTCTTGGTAAAAAAAATTGTGTTGAGATAATACTCTTGAAAATATGAATATTCTTGAGTTGATATCATCATTTAGGTAAAACAAAGACCATAGGTTTATATTCTGCACTTGGTGCTAAAAAAACTTACGTTGAGATATTCTTATCAAAGAACATATACTTTAAGATTCAACTCCAAGATTCATACTAATGTTTAATTAATGTATAAAATTTCTCTATATGACCTTATAATAATGTTCATTTCATTTCAAATGAATCCAATTTTAGGGGTATTTTTTGGTACCAAAAAAAAATCAGCACAAACATTACCACAATGACTATGATATGACCCTCACATGAATAATGTGATTTGAGTTTAATATAAAGTAATATCACAATTCATGAAGAATAAAAAATGGTGTATCCATGTTCTATATGATTTCTGACACATTGAGGGATATAGTTCCTTCAAAAACAATTTTAAATTCTGTGATGTAGTGGTACGAAACTACCACTGTAATTTGGTTGCAGATTTCATCGATTGTTGAAGAAAATATAGTAGAATATTTATTTTTATAGAAGTAAATTTGATAAATTAATGATCTTAAAATGACTTATATTTCAAAATTTATGTCCATATAAAGTTTTACTTTTATGAAGGAGGTTTTCCCAAGTCCGGGTTTATGTCAAGACAATTTATGTATGTGAACCTTACTCTTCATGTTCTCTACTTCTCATAGCCTAACACGTGTTCATAGTATCATGACCGTAAATATTATTAATATATTGTTTATGTAAGGTTTATATGTACTCATACAATGTTTCGGTGGCCTATTAGGTCACACCCAAATAAAGCCTTATGAACATCTAGACTAAACCCAACACATGTGCCTAGATAAATCCCCATACACACATGTACAACTAATTTTTTACATGTTATCATATCTATAAATATGTTCCCAAGTAATAAATGGTGGTTACCAACTAATGTTGGATTCTCATTCTAGGAATTTCCTATAATAGAACCCCTACCCACCCATTATTTTAATTAAGTGAATCTTAATCGAAATCCCAAATAACCTAAAAACATTGATCATATACATATACACACAAGTATAATATAACTATCTTTTAGGTGATTTACAAATTAAAAAATATTAATAAGTAATTAAAATTTAATTTATACCTACCCTCAAGGGGTGACCTTCATGAAGAATCCAAGACACTAGCCTCCTTCTATTTAAAACTATTCCCAAACCATATGGGATAACCTGGGGGAAGTAACATTTCACTCAGTTTTCTTAAAAATGGATTCGTATCTATCTCTCATGGCCTTACCTGGTAAAATAATCTTGGGGCCTGAGTCTATTTAAATCAGGCCACACCCAGAATATATGGTCACACATGGTATCCCATTCTCCCATGTAATCTACCTAGGAACTCATATCAACTATGTTGGTTCATTCCATGAGGAAACCACCCTCGCACCCCTAATCAATGTTAGTAATGGGGAGACTCTCTTGGGCATTGACCTAATCCCTATACTTTTTTCACTCACCCCATTGAAATTTCAAGAGTCCCACCATGAAATTTTTAGCCTAAGTCAAACAGTATTTGGGTAATCATATTAATAACCCCCCACATTTATCCTAAAACTACCTTAAGTCAAGATTCTCCTCTTGGTATATTCAAATACCTTGAGTTGAGATCCTCCTCATGGTTTTCTTAAATTACTTAACATGGTATTTTCAACTTCATTTCCTAAAATTCTTTGAATTAAGATTCTCCACTTAGTTTCAATTTTTTTAACATGACTCATTTTATTGGTTGAAAAATAAATGTCTAATTCAATATACCACACCAAAACATTTCAATGTACCTTTCACTTAGAAGTCTACTCTATATGAATTTTAACATCTTAGAAGTGGTTTTGGATGCACCAACATAAAATGGACCACTATGTTCCTTGCCACATAAGCTTATAAGTTATGACATGCCTTGTTAAATGTAACTAAACTTCAGGGATTTTGATTTCCTTTAGAAGGATACATAGGAATCCCCTTTCATAGGCCCGATCCCAACCCCACATCATATATTTCATCCTTTCACGTGATTCCAACACCTCTCTGGATGGTGATAAATTTTTTAGTTATTTCATATGTTTCTTTAAATTATAGAGTAACAGAAAATTTGGAACAATTGATAGACATTATAATTTATAGGTAAAGTTTCATCTTAAATGCATGTTTCCAATTAATCAATTTCACCAAAGGGTATTCAGTATTATTACCCCTTATGGGATGAGGCAACCTCTTATCCTATGATCCTATAAAATGTTCCATCTTCACCACATTTGGTGATAAGGTGGTATCCCACATTTAGAAAGCTGGAGAGTCATATTAGACCCAAAATAACAAAACCAAGCTGATAAAAAAGGAATATTTGGAAACAAATTGGTTAACTCTGTGGGAAATCCATTACTTAAGAAATAATTATATTAACCATTCAATATTATTTTTATTATACATTGATTTGTTTCTTATTTATCCATAATAATCCAAATCAAATATGAGATCATGATCCCTAGATAGCCAAGGGGAAATTAAACGACATTGAGGATTTCCATGAACCATCATCTAATAGAACATTGAAAAAATACAACCATTTTTGTTGTAACTCCCTCAACTTTTAGGAACTGACATATGTTTTCACCTAAATATCACCTAAAATTAAATATATTGAATGAAATAATTCATAAGTATCTCTATAAAGGAAAAATTTCATCCCTGGAAAAAACTCATGATTGTTTGGAGGGGTTGAGTCCACCTAGGTCAATCTTACATAGACAATTTAATTGGGGAATACTTCCCCCATATCAATATAAAACTACCTTTGGAATATATCTTATGATAACGGTGGTATCTACCTTATATACTTATAAGAGAGTGGGGATGAAATCTCTTATATCTTGAAAATTACCCTGGAGCATCCTTAGAGAGCTCCAACAAATCAGGGGAATCATCTCCATCGTAGGAAAAGCTCAATCCCATAAGAAACTATAGATGAAACTATTTAAGGCCCGAGTATATAGATAAGATAACCTAAAATTAGATCCCATTTGGGAAAAACAACCACTAAAATTCAATATAAGGTCTACATATATACTATTACCAGCATCCCTAATGCCTATCAGTGTATCATGATAGGTGTTAGAGTCCAATTCCATGTCACCATTAGCTAGAAGCCTTTGAATTCATAAAATCTCACATTGGTGGAAACTTCAAAAGACCCCTCACAGATGAGGGAGATCATGAATTGAAATGGAGGTCCTTATTTTGGTATCTCTCTATGTTTTTTAATCTTAAGAATATAAACATGAAAAATGGGAAGGATAACCACTATTAATACAACAACTCAAAGGTAACCCTATTAGATATGGTTAATGGAATTTTTACCCTCATAATCATCTACAGTGCCATCACATAGATACTAATATACATAGATTATGAATATACCTCACTCAAGGAATTCGATGTTTCATATTATTATAACCAGAGGTCCCATGGTAAATAACCTAAGATGAGGTGAATTATGATGTCTTTAAATTGCTTATTTTCTCAATATTAAATGGATATTTTATTCATGTTGACAATGAAAATTCGAATTTTTCATAATAATCACTTGTAATCACCAGCCAAATATATAAATATAGAAGCAAAAACATGAATATTTTTATTTGTTTCACCCACACTAGTCTAACTAAAAGGATAACATATCAATAATATGTTAATATTACAATTAACCACTACTATAGTGGTATTTTATTAAAAATTTAGGACCAAATAACTACTCATCCATGTTCTATGGCCTCTTAGTCACTTCAACTCATATATTTAAAGAGGTTTAAAAATATATATTCAATATGTAGGTTGAAATCGCATTAATATCAATCAAAATTATAACACTATACAAAACTAAGTGTTCTTCATGATGCTTCAATATTCACTTACACATTTTCAGTGATATATATATAAATTATATCTTCTAATATTTATATTCAATTTAATTCATACCACTCACACTTCTCTATACAATTATATATAATCAATAAACTTTCACTACCAATACACTCTACATCCTTATATTTAGTATCCCACTATTTTCAAAGTGTGTATTACTTATTTATTCTTATAGATCTCATTCTTCTATATCCAAAAAATTTTGAATTCCTAATTCAATGTGCAAACCTCAATTTACTACCAACTTATTCCATTTCAAATCCATCCATTTATGAGTTCCCACGTGAATCTCCACCAATGAATTTAAATTGGGTAGTAAATAAATGTTTCAAAAACCTTCCTGAGATGGAAAAGCCATCATGTCTATTTAAATTATCTAGAAACCCTTAAATCATGGTGCAACATTATATCCCACAATGTGATAGGTTAGTTTCTCCTTTAACTTTATTCAACCATAATATGAGTTGTGTCATGATGAGAAACTTCATAGTGAAAACATTATTTGTTCTTCTAAACAGTCTAATGTTTAACATTCACAAATCATTCTTCTTTTTCAGGACATTATATCATTAAATAGTCCTTGTGATATTTATTTGATCCTAAAATAGGTCATTCAATGGTATGAAGCTTCATGGAATGATCTTATTTTAAGTTTCAAAAAAATTGATCTTTAAATATCATTGCTATATATCTTTTTAAAGATATGAATTCCTGATGTGATTCCTTCAAACATATTTTAATATTGAAATTTTAACAACATGACAATATTTCTACGTGGAACAACAAAATATTTTTCTAAAAATCAATGTATAAAAAACATAGGAACTAAAATGAAACTCATATATATCATCCTGCTTCTTCTTATGAAATTTATGAATTTCCATAATTCTTATACTACTACTATATTCATGTTGTGACATATTTTTTCATGTTGTGTATGTTCCTACAACATTAACATATCAAACTAATTTTATTATTCCCAAAATTCTTCAACTCTTCATTATTTACTCATCTCAAACTTTTAATAACTTCTAAAAAAGTATTATGGTCAAAATCAAATTCCAGTTATTAAAAATTAGTTGCATCATCACCCCATTTGGATATTGTTTTCAATACAATATCTATGTTTTCACACCTTTATATATCTTCTTCAAAGATTCCATTCTCCTCGTACATGCTTCCCTTATATTGATTCTAAGACTTTCTTTTTCTCAAATCTTTCTCCCCCTTTGAAAATAAAATTAAAAGGGTCCCAACATAGAAATTTCTAAACCGAAAACCTTATAAAAGTCATATTAACAAATTATCTAAGACTACATGATTTAAATATAATTATAGGAAATAATAGAAATATTTAATTTTCATAAAATTGTCCATATTTCCTTTAATCAACTTCATTCTTCTAATAATTCCCATGGATTGCGTCTCTCCTATCTTCTTATTCCATATATAAAATAAATTACTCTAATAAAAAACAATATTCATGTAATGAATTATATAAAAAGGGAAGTGGTGTAGTCTGAACCTCTTTAATTGGTGGAGATTGGTTGAACTCTATGTTTCATCCAGTTATTCCAAAATACATGTCCCACTGATGGTTTAGTTAATAATATTGACACATGTTATTGTTTCTCAAAAAATCTAGTTTCACAACATTTTTATTCACCTTCTCTTTTGTAAAATGGTTATGAATCTTAATGTTTTTCATTTGGGAGTTTTGTACCATATTCATTGTAAAGTCAGTGGAACTTTTATAGTAAAATTGGATAAACGTTTTTTCTTAATCCATTTCCCCAAGATATTACAACTACTACTTTATCCATGTTATTTTTTTATTGTCCTAAGTAACTAAAATATACTCTTATTATATTGAACATAAAGAAACACAGTCTTGTTTCTTATTTATCCCTCTAACAGAGCTTCTAAAAATGTATAACGACCCACCACTTGTGTTTTTTCAATCCATTATGTCTCTGGCATTGTTTTCATCTAAATATTCAATTAAATCAATATTTTCCACATACATGGAAACTATTCCATAATTTATTAAACCTTAAACATGCATAATTAATATTTTTATTGTTGTAAGATTTTAGTCTTTTAGAAAAAACTAAAAAACATGATACAAATAATATTGCAGAGAAGATGTAAGGTCTTGTTGTAATAAGATAATGTAAACTCCTAATAATTCTTTCAAATGGTGTCAAATACACTCCCTTGATATTATTATGTGGTCTGAGTTTTATTGTAACTATTATCAGAGTTGGAACTGGTTTGAAACCTCCCATTCTGAATTTCCATAATACTATTTTCATATTTCACATATGACATGAATATGTTTCCTTCCTTTTAATGAACCTATAACACAAAAAATTGGTTAGCCCTAGACATTTCAAATTATTAATACAATAATTTTGAAAAATTTGTCAACCTAATTATGCTTGTATCCTCTAAAATGATGTTATCTATATACTCCATGACCATAAAATATTCTTCATAAGAGATTTTCACATAGAGATTATGATCAAATCCTCCATTCCTAAACTCCAATTATCTCATTTAATAATTCATTCATTCGTACCAAGAATGAAGAGATTACTTTAGATAATAAAAATCAATTTTCAATCTACATACATTTGAGTAAGTTTCTCCAATAAAAAAAATCCAACCAATTGTTCTATATATAATTATCCATTCAAGACTCTATTAAGAAATTCTATATTCACATCCATTTTAACAATCTAATCTTTTTCGGAACAACCACTACTTGGAATAGTTTGATATAGTATATTCTTTCTACTGTAGAAAATTTTCCAACAAAATGAACTCCTTCAACCTCTAGATATCCCTTACACTCCATCATTTTTTTATTTTGGATCAATTTTCCTTGTTAATAAAGCTTGTTTTTATGACCCATTTTTTTCCAAGAACATTATGGTATCATGGTATATAAACAAGTTCCCGAGTTTTATTCTTTTCAATTTAGTATAATTCTTTATTCATGTATTTCACCAATAATTCATCCTTATCATATTATTCAAAATAGTTTGGTTCTATCTCTAATAATAGAGTAATTGGTATAATTATACTCATTCTCCAAGTGTGAATTGAAATAGATTTATATCTAATAATATTTAGTAGATAAAATATGACTATACACTTTCTTTTTTGAGTCACATATTGACTCTCTTCTTTACATTGATTTTATATTGATTCAACTTTAGAATCATCATCAATTAAAGAATTTTATGATTCTATTAAATCCAAAACTATCTCTTATTCATCTCCAATTACTTCCCCAGGGAAAATTTTTCTATAATTATCTTTATCTTCATTCACAACAACCTCTTCATCACTTACCTCAACTATTTTGTTTAACCTTTTATTGAAATATTTATAGGCCTTACTCTTTTATGAGTACCCTAGAAATATAACTTCATCTATTGTGTCGTCATATTTTTCCCAATTTCCCTCATTATTAAGAATTAATATTTTTATTCCAAATTATCAAAAAAATATTGAATGAGGGTTTCCTACTATTAAAAATTTAATATAGAATCGTATCTTCTTTGATACTAATTAATTATAAATTTTTAGTATAAACAGCCACTTACACATCTTCTTTCCAATAGTGTCAATAGATAACACTCTCTATCAACAACTACTTGGCCATATTATTTAACATGTGATTTACCTTTCCAAAAATACTTTCTATTGAGGATTTATCACTAAATATACTTATTGCATAGTACCATGTTTATAAATGTAGTTTTCAACCTCAATGAATGTGTACTTTGTCTCATTATATAATCATAGAATCTTTATTATTCTTATAGTTTAAATTTCTTACCTTCTTTGAAATCTTTTAATTTAGTCCAACACTTCTCTCTTTGACTACATAAACATGGTATATCTCATCTTGCAATGGTGATAAATAAATAAATTAAATTAATTCTTTGTATAAGTTCTAGCCTAACTAATTGGATTCTATACATCATTGTGTAATATATTTAGTAAATTTAATGAATGATTATACTTGGAATTATAAGGGTTTCTCTCCATATTTTCTCTCAAAAAAAAAGATCAAAAACATTATTTGTATTACTCTTTAGTAAAGTAATGTATATAATATAATTATTATTTGATAGATTCTTTATAATATTCTTATTAATGTGACAAATCCTATGATGTATTAAACAATTATCTTATTCAATAGAAAAAAGACATGCATTATCCTTTCTATCCATTTGATAAAAATTTACATTTGTTCTCTAATCATTCAAGAGATACATTATTTCATTTACCTTAATGAAATATCCAGATTTGTTTAACATAACATTAAATACAAATTCACCAACTAGAATAATTATTAAGATGTTATTCCCCAAACCATCCACATATTGAACTTTAATAATTCTCAGTTCAGTACCTTACAATTTAGTCGTAAAATTTCGATTGATATTCAAATATTCATTATTACTAAATCAAACGATTCCATCAACTCATACCATTAAAGTATTCAAGATATTCATACTACCCATTATGTGGGATGAAATACCACTATCTTGAATTAAATTTCTATTATTTTTTATATCCTTTAAATCTATCTTATTAAGTATAGATTTATCTCTCATATTTAGTTTCTTATCTTTCCATGAAATTTTAGAATGAGTTGAGATACATGTAAGCCTTTTCTTATTTTCATCATCAAAATAAAATAAATCGTATTCCTTTTTCCTTTAATGGATAAAAATATTTCGAAAAAAAACTGAGTTGGGTTTCCCTGTGTTTGTTCTCTAATTAAATAGGAAAATTTTATTGTTATTTTCCTAAAATTAACAACTTTATTCCCAAAGCTATAATAACTGAAACCATTTAAATAGAATTAATTTATATACTTATGTGAAGGATATGTTAAATTTCTCCTTTATAGGCTTCCAATTATTTCTACTCTCAAGAAAGTTTATACTTCACCCCAGAAAGACATTATGTGTACTCAATATCCATTTAATTGATACTTCATAAGATGAAATCTTCAATTGTTATCATCTATCCATAATTATCCTATTTTTCGAAACCTAGTTTTTTTGGTAAGTTATCAGTGGTTGAGAACTTTAACCCTTTACTTGTTTCCATTGTATTTTCACATTTGTTGAATTTTATTTAAACGTTAAAAATAAAATACTAGACCAATTTTAGTCATGTAATTAGCCCTTTAAGCACTAAAAATATCTTTGAATTTTATGGTGCCTTGTTCATCCATTTCCGTTAAAAGATTATCTAAATACATCTGAAAATGTGAATTTTTATTTGATCCATATATTCTTATTTCATACCCAACCTTCTTTTACAAAAATAAAACTTATTATTCAAATTTTTCAATTATATTATCCTTATCCTTGATAAAAATATTAATATTATGAATATTTTTTGTCTATTCCTAAATCCTTAACCTATAATTCAAGTCTTCTTCAAGTTTCACATGATCTTTTTTATATTTTTTAACATATTTCTCAAAATAGTTATCTTATTCTTCATGATTATCAACATAACATAAAAATTCCTTCAAAAATACTCCAATGTTACAATGTTTATTTATCTATGGGTCAAAAACCTAAATACCTCCTTCCAATTATACTTGGTGATCAACAACTCCCTCTTGATGATCATACCATTATTTTTTATCATTATATCTATCTAATAAATCTACCATTAAATATTCCATGTCTGAGATAAACCCATTTTTGACAACTTATAATAGATCTTCCTCAATATATTCTTCCTCTTTTCTAACTAAAAACATTCCCTAAAATTTCTTTCCACTTAAATTTCCTGGATTAAAACTTCTTCAAGGGGGAAATTATTTCATTGTTTTTGTAAGAATTCAAACTCACCATCCTCTCCGTCCAATAATTTTGGAATCTAGTTTTTATGTTCCCAGTTTTTCTATAAGGAAACCATTATAAAGGTAATTTACCTTCCAATATTCTTTTTTATCTTCTAAAATTCCTTAACATAAGTTATATGAAATCATAACTTACATCTTCTTCAATTTTAGATTCCTAAAATTACTACTTATATACTAATTTTAATTCCATTTCTTTAGATAAATGTTATAAAGAACATTATTTATTCATTATAATTTCATATGAATTCATTATTCTATGTAAATAAACTAGATATAATTACCTATTATTTAATTATTTATGTATCAACACTTTTTTATTATAAATCGATGGTAATATTTGTTTGATCATTGTCACTATATCACCACCTTTAATCTCATTAATGATTTTATGAATATATCTAACTAAATAAATATTATTATTGAAGAAACAATCAATATTTTCTATTTAATTGATTTTCAAGTAAATAAATATGATTTTAAGAACTTGCATCTTTTCCTCCTTCACTCTATTTTCACCATCATAGTTATTTACACTATTTTCCAATATTCCATTATTTATTAGAAAACATATCAATTTCATGTAATTATGATTGTAAATTTATCTTACCAAATAATTTTGAGCCTTAGAATCATAATTTAATAATATATTATCATCTTACAACATAGAGTTTTTTGTGGAATCACTTACTTTCTATCATAGGGTTGTCCTCTCCTTGTGCTACATGTGATGTCCAGGTGCTTCTTTCCCAGATTTTGTGGTGATGGTGTTTGTGGAATCCATTTGTGGATTTTCTGTGAATACTCTCTGGATATGGTCATTATTGGTGGTTTCATGGAATTTGGTGGTTATGTCATTGATATATGTTGCTTCTATCATCAGTAGGAGTCTTAGGGAAGAATTTGTTGGGTTTATGATGACCGTCTAGGGATGAGTGGTTGTTAGGGTGTGGATTTGGCCCTATTTAAAAATGTTGTGGTGAGATCCATTCAGGTGAAATATGGTTCATACGAGTGTTTGGATATAGAGAAGCTATTGTGTCATTAGTCAATGGTGACGATGTTCAGTAAGGCATTGGATACTAATGGTTTCTCATCATAAGTTATATACAAGTGACCGAGTATATGAAATCATGATTCCTTGGTTGTTTCAGGCATAGTTCAATTTCAATATATCTTGTTCAGTGGGTCTGATTGTTTTATTAGTTTACACATATTTTTGTGTGTTGTGGACTAAATCTTGTTTCATTTGTATGTTGGTATTTCTTTTTGCAAGTATTGCTTGGTGGGATGACTCAAAATAGGGATGTGTGTACTAACACCCATCATTCACCCATTTATCCTTTTTGGATGGATGGGCACCCTGTTTTAATTTTTCACAGTGTTTTTCGGATTGTTTTTCATTGCATAAAGTTTACAGTGCAGTGATTTTCTCTCACGAATTATTGGTTAGGCGGCTTTAAAGAGGGGCAAGTGTGTTGGAACCTATCATCCAGTGCTCCCTCTACATGTTTATGTGAGTGGGAGGTGTGCTCTGTCACGTTGTGTTTGACCAGTATGATTAAACTTCTTAGCATAAGGGTGATGCATCATCATCATTCAATATCACTATTTCAATGACTATCAGGGGCGATGAGACTTTTTCTATTGGACGTATTGACCTTTTCTTCCTTAGATCACTCAGGACCATCTCATAACCTTCAGCTCATTTTTCTTTAAGGCATTTTTACCACTGAGATTTTAATGGGTTACCTCTTTTCCAATTTTTTAAAAAAAGTTTTCTTATTTTCTTCAATAAAGGGGGATTAACCTCCAAACTTTAAATAAATAGTATTATCCATGACAAAAATATTTTTTGATAGATTCTCTAAGAATTAATCAGTGGATTTCATACCACTTGTTATAACCTGATGTCCCATGGTAAATAACCTAAGAGGAAGGGTGAATTAGGGTTCCTTAAGAATTATTCTATTCTCAATATTAAATGGATATTATTTAAATGTTGAAAAATACACATTTAATCTATCATAATGAA
Source organism: Viscum album (assembly GCA_963277665.1). NCBI lineage: Eukaryota > Viridiplantae > Streptophyta > Magnoliopsida > Santalales > Viscaceae > Viscum > Viscum album. The sequence continues at coordinate 282,955,149 of OY728127.1, forward strand.
CCCAAATAAGAAAACCTAAAATGTAGAAATAATGAAGCATGGACACATATATTTTTACTTGGTTCACCCATAATGAGCTACACATATTAACAATATATCAATGATGTGTTGATATTATAATTAACCACTACTCTAATAGTATGTTATTATAAATTTAGGACAAGATAATTACTCATCCAAGGTATATGCAAATTTAATCTCTTCCTCTCACTACTTTCAATAGGATTACAAAGATATAACTGAAATATGTTTCAAACTCATTAATATATCAATAAAAAGTATTAAACCATACAAATATGGGTGACCTTCATGATACATAAATATTAAATTCCGTGTATTTAAATATATACATGGTAATAATATATTCTAATCCTGATCATTCAATGTATTTTATCTCACTCACACTTCTCTTAAAAATTTGAAATATTCAATAAACTTTCATTGTTGATACACACTAATTCATGATATTTTGTCTCCCTCTATTTTCTATTTTTGAATCACTACTTTATTCATGTGTAGAACATTCCTCTATATTCATCAAATTTTTAATTCAAAATTCAAAATTCAAACATTAATTAACAACAAAACTCTTCCATTTCAAATACATCCATTGATTACTTCCCAAGTGAATCTCTACCAATGAGTTTCGAATGGGTTTTGAATAAACAATTCAAGATATACAAACATTCCTGAGATATAAAAGTCATAATTTTTTTCTAATTATATATAAATACATAAATATGTTTTGGTATCCTAACCTATAGTGTGATAGGTCAGTATTTACTTTAATTGTCTTCAATATCCAAATTATTCATGGCGTCATGAGAAGCTTCATGGAATGAACCTTATTTGTGCTTCTAAATAAACCAAAGTCTAACATTCATGCCTCATACTCCTTTTTTATGTCAATCTATCACTACATAGTCATTAAAGGTTTATTAAATCCTGAAATAGGTCACAAAATGGTTTGATAATTAATAGAGAAGTCTTATTATGTGATGAAAAAAACTCAATCTCTAACATTAATAGCACTATAGATTTTTCATGGTAGGTGGTTATGTCATGATTTCGTTAATCATATTTTATTATTGAACCTTTCTTGGTGTGACACTACTCTTACACAATGTGAAAATATATCCTTCTCAAAAATTAAAGTATAAAACCCGTATAAACCAAAATGAAAACATTACACATCAACTAGTTTATTCTTATGCATATCAGGCCTTTTCACATTTCATGTAGGATTACTCCCTTCACGATGTGACCTCTATTCTCATAGTGTGATCTATCCCTAAAAATTAAATATATTAAATTAATTTCAAATTTCCAAAACATCATTGAATCAACCTTATTTACTCATCTCAAAAAAACTAAATGACTTCCAAAAATGCCTTATGATTGACAGAAAATACAACTTGTTAACCAATAGTTGGAAAACCCTATCTAAAATTTGACATCAGTAAATGTCATCAATTTTTACACAACTCCTATTGTATAACGTAATTTTGTAGAAGAAAATATAAAAGAATAGTACTTTAAAAATAATTACACACACTCCCATGTATGAAAATAAGGGGTGTGTACCTAGTATCAAAGTAAATTCCATGATTTGGAACCCCTCTAAATATTCCACTATTGGAAAATCAGTGAAATATTTCCAAATAAAAAGAGAAATTTTTTTGCCACATCCACATCCCACCCACCACCCAAATATGATGAGATATTCATTGTATATGTGTAACACCCCAAGCTTCTACGGTACGCTTCTCTTTGAATAATGTGATAGTGTGTGTTTTATGCAACACCGAGTTCTAACACACCATAACTAATCAAACTAGCCGTTATGAATAGTAATTCCTACTTTTTGAAATTATATATATTTTATATTTCAAAATGGACTTCATTTTTGGATTCGGAATATTGAATTTAGCCTAAGGTGAAATTTTGGTACTTTTCGGATAAATTTAATATTTTGATGAATACTGAAAATTACTAAATTTTAATTAAAAACTACTTTTTTAATCAAAATAATTAATAGTGATAAATTATGAATTTGAGTGGTTTTAAAGTATATTTAGAATATATTTTTACCATTTAATATAATTTTGGTCATTGGACATAATTTTACAATTAAACCGAACATAAACAAGTGTCAATCTTTTGATAGTTATTATCTCTTAAAAACACGCTTTTTGTTTTAACAACAGGAATTAATTTTAAATTAATTTCTGCCAATTCTATTTTTTGATTTTTTAGAAAAATGGATTCAATATTTGGAATCATAATTTTCAAATTTTTTAAATAGGTAACTTTTATTTTTAGACATTTTGAATAATTACTGCGGTAAATATTTTATTTACCATGGTTAAGGGTAAATCCGGTAAATGAGGGTTAAAAAATAATATTATAATAATACTAAATTACCCTAAAACGTTTCCTAGCCTTATTGGTTGATACCTGTTCGACCATAGGCATATTTGGGACGATTTTGGGACCCAATGGTGCCACTTGTAGGTGATAGGGACACTTAATTTTAATTAAGTTAAAATGTATACAAAAATGATAGAAGCATATATCTTTTAGAAAAACAATTTTTACATAGGGTTATATATGTTGTATTTTAGATTATAAATATTCATTAGAAAGATACAAATATGTCTTACATAATGATATTTTATTTATAATTTTTAGACATTAAATAATTTAATTTATTTATGACACAATGATGATGCAGTAATTACTATAATAGTGAAAAATCAAAATAATTGATATTATAAATACCCAAATAAATATAATATGAAACTTTTAATGAATTAAAATAATTTTATAGGATAATATGATATATTATTATTGATTCATTTTACTTTTTTCGAAGTAATAAATCTGTTATGAGTTTCACAAAAATCAACTATTGAATAGTGTCAAAATTGACATAAAAGAGTTTTTTAAACAAATAATTATATTATTAATTGGTATTAAATTCATAAAAAAAGGCTCGGCCAAGAGACTTATATCATGATAGTTGTCTCATTAATAGACCACTTGGGGGTCGCTTGGATGTATATAGTAAGTTTATTAACCATATTATATAAAAATACAAAGAGACATTGTAAAAGTGATACTAATTAACTTAGAGTTAATACTTAAAGATAAGGTTAATATAAGTACCCAAACCTGTCTAAATTCTATTGGTTGAGTTTTTTTCGACCCCTAACCACCTTAAAATTTAAATAATCAACTTTGGAGCCATTATAAACCGAATATGAATTTATTATAAACTAATATTTCTAGCTTTTCCAAAGGTGCCCCTCACCCCTCTTATAAAAGGGAACTCCTCCTTCTCTTTTCTTCAAACCTTAAAAGCCTTTTGGTTCGGCCAAACTCTGCCCAAATACTCTCCCAACTTCCCTCACTACAACATAGATGCATTATTTTGATCAGAAAGAAAACTTATGGAGCCCTTTTGATCAAATCAAAAGGAAGAAACCGAAGAATAGGTAATGATTTCACCATCCTTTTCCAAGTTCCTTTCTTCTTCCACATCGTCATCCTTTGTTGTTACCATTCTAAAATAATAACTCCAGTATAATATATATACTGTGATGTTATTAAAAATATGGTACAACCATATTCAGTATTCTATCCACCCTTTTGAATAACATGTCACCATACGTGCGTACGTACGGCTTACCGTCTCCACGTCGTGGTGTAATTGTTATTCAATATATTATTATTTGGATGGGTATAATAATTATTTGTAACTCATGTAAATAATAAATATAACATATTAATGATTCTGAATATATGATATACCATCCATTTATATATTATTTTAATATCAAAAGAATGATATTGTCACTCGTACGTACGGACGGACTACCGTCTCCACGAACGCGATGAGATTCATTCTCCATCGTATCCATTCAAGTATAATTATCATTTGATGATTTAAAAATGATTTTTAAGGACATGATATCATTATGGATATGAATAATATACAACCTATCCATTACAAACATGGATTACGTAACAAAACATATAAAAGAAAACGAGTAAGTTAACACCCGAAACAACGATAATACTAAGATATTATTAACAAATCAATGTTAAAAGATCATATATGATATCATATTAATATATATGATTCTTGTATAATTTAATAAAAATTATTTCACCATTATACAGTAATTTAACCTACCCCAACCAAGGAAAAGGACAAGGTAAAGGGTTTTCATCTCACTCCTTATTCCCGTGAGATTCATGCCATATTGCCACCATTACCTTTTGTGTGGTGTATGTACTGCCCATAATTATATTCTTTGTGTAATACACACTAATTTATGTGTATTTACATAATCATTGTATGATACCTCTTTCATGGGTTGTATGTTTCATAAGTTACCAAATTGGTAAGGGTTATTTCACAATCTCTTCATTATCCGAGGTTGTTTATACGTAATAATCTACTGGGATCTCTTTATCATCCACATCCATGTTTATTAATAATGTATTTCAAAATATTTTTACTATTTAAAAGAATATGGGTTAAAGTCATTTATACCCTTATTTGTTTCGAAAGAATCTTTCCGTCGTTTTCCAAACAAGGAACTTTTAACCTTTTCGAAAAATTTAAGGTAAGAATGTTTTTTTAACTTATATGGTGGAGGCGGCTATTTACTGCCGTTATAAAATCGTCAAAGCTTCCCTTACAAGCTTATATGAATATTTTCAAATTGAATTTATAATTTTATAATTATGTTACTTTTATAATGATTTAAAAAAAATATATATTTATCTAAAATAGTTTTGATTTCATCTTTGTCAACATCCTTTGATGGCTTTTAAGCTTATTTGAAGTTGATTTATTATGATACAAAACATCCATATTTTATTGAAGGTTTTGTGATATTTTTGACTGTGGATAAGCTATTATTATGTCACTCATGGTTTTTTAATGTATTTACATTTCATAAGTTATTTTTAATCTGAATGTTTATGTTATATTTCAACCTTTCATTCAGATGAATGTGTTAGACAAGTATGTTCCGGGTTGGGGACTGGTAAATGTAAGCCCTCCAGTTCGGTCTCCGGTTATTAGAGGAACTCCGGTTTGGTCTCTGGTTATTAGAGGCACTCCGGGTTGGTGTCCAGTTATTAGAGGCACTCTGGGTTGGGTTCCGGTTACAGTTATCCCCTAGGTCTTGGGACGAGGCCTTGACAAAGAAATTAAAGTCCAGCATTATGCATTCCATCATTATGAAAGTGGTTATTGATTTTTCATGTGATTATTAGATTAGTAGAATATCCATGTGAATTAGTAAATGGCATTATTTCATTTTATTTATGCCATACTATGCTGAAAATTCAATATTGAAAGGCTTTTGTTTTAGTTATACATTGCCTTAAATGTTTATTCCTATTTATGAAAGTTTCCGCTATATTGTTATCCTTACTAGGAATTTGAGCTCACCCCTTTTCTATGTTTTATTTTTCCCAGGAAGCGAAGAAGTAAATTATGAATGACCTGTAGGGATATTATGTGGGGATATGATTGTGGATTATGGAGACAATATGTTGTTGTAGTAGTTTTTCATTTTATGATGTAATGTACGACTTATGAATAAATCTAGTGTTTCCAAGGCTACTAAACCAATCAGTCTTTCGAGATTTGATCTTTCTTGTGATCATGCCAATGTTATGTAATAATGAACCGACTCTGGGTAACTAGGGTCGGGGCGTTACAGTTGGTATCAGAGGAAGTTTAGTACAAAACATGGAAGCTAGATTTAGATAAACTCCGATTAGAGCACGTAGACCTAAGATGAACTTTGAGGATTAGTATAAAAGAACTTCCTAGAATTTTGGTATTGTAGAGATTTTGTGAGTTTTCCAAGAAATACATCCCTATCTGTATACGAGCAGGTAGAGGCGGCTCTGGCACAGATGTACCTAGGGGTAAAACCCAAAAACACCGCTTCGAGCTAGACTCGAACGAGAACTGGTGCACGACAACGGGCCTTGCTGCACTCTTGGTTACGACACTCCCGGGGGATATGCTTAGGATAACTCTCATTTTCATTACAAACCATTATGAAGGGTTTATGTGGATTTACTTCCTCAAAGGATAAATTTTTATGATTATGGATTATATCCATAAACTATTTAATTTATGTTATGTGTTTCACAAGTTTGGGATTAGGTATTGTTATTCATAAACTAATCTAGGGTATGCCATTGTTTAGAAATGGCGCCCAGTAGAAGGAATGAGAACTCCAGCAATGCACATGATGCAAAGAGAAATAAGGATCATATATTTCATGGTCTTAAGCCAGAATTTATAAGAGAAATAGTCTCGCATGTATTATCATCATATGAATAAATAATATCAGGTGTTGATAAGATAAATAAAGAGTTTAATGAGTCCTATGGATTTGAAGGGAAGCAAGAGAAGAAAAGGATGGAAGAGAGAAAGATGGATAAAGGGAAGAGGGAAAATAAGAATTTTCCCATATGTGATAACTGTGGGAAGAAACACCCTGGAACTTGTCTGAAAGGAATGTGAGTTTGTTATAAGTGTTGAGTAAAAGGGCACAAAGTACATGACTACAAGGGTAAGAAAATGGTTTCAAATGTACAATGCTTCATTTTCAAGGAGTTTGGACACTACGCGAACCTATGTCCTAGTCATCAGACTATGCCACAAATGATGCTATTGGATAATAATCAATTTATGATACTACCACAGATGAAGAGGAATGATTAGAGTTCTTATGTTGATTATGTCATTTGACTGTTGTATCAACAATGTACTTGTTATAATAATTATGGAGTATATAAGGATTGTAATGCAGTACTATTTCATTAAGGACATGAGGTTGTGTTGAACAAAGAAAAGTGACTCAATAGCAGGTTAAATTTTTTGGAAAATATATGGTTGAGAGAATGATACACCATAATACAGTTCTGATACCGAGGTAGTGATTTTGGAATAATACATGATTGATTTGGATAAATTATATTGGATATTCTTGAATACCTTGAAACTGATTAATGATTTGTATATTCCATCATTGTTGGGGTTTAAAAGAAATTTTGGATTGAAGGAGTTTATCTATTATTCTTTATGGAATAAGTGATCATGAATGTAATCAATAAGGTTTTATGGTAATTTAGGATGTTGCAGTGTTTTAAATGAATACATCATAAAGGTGTTCACATGTTATTACGTGGAAAAAGGGTCTTTATTATGTTTACCTTCCTTATAAATTTTGGACTTAATTATTTTGGATAGTTCTAGTTTGGATTATTTTGGATTGCCATAAAAGGACATCCCGGATGTCGGGCGGCAACCCGTCACGTCTGGTAAGGCCGCGAGACTTGAACCCACAACCGAAGGGCGACAAGGGTGTATCACCTACCACTGGCCCACGAGATGTCCTGGATTAAATAATGTACTTTTTATTAATAGATCTTGTAGATGAATTAAAAATTCGTTTATTTTGGAACCCTATATGAATAGTGTAAATAGAATTTTTTACGTTCTAGAGTGAAAGATGAGTTTGTGGTAGAAATTTATTTTTGGATAAAACTCTAATTATAAAGTAAGTATATCTCCTTATGATCTTAGCCAATCTCATAAATAAATTCCTCAACATTAAGAAAAGGAACATAGAACAAAAATGTTGTCCTAGATGGTACCTTAAATCATCACTAATTTATGGCTTTGGGATTGTTGGCCTTTTCATAGCCATGTTCTCTACCACTCTCCATCAGATAATTGATGGTTATATTTTTCTTCCATATCCATATTTTCATACATGGAACCCTAGTATGTGTTATTTTCGGTAATCTTCATACATTCCACTCTTTATTTTAAATAGAGACCTCATTAATTCATTTTTTGATGTGGGATTTCAACTACGATATTTTGAATCGTCAAATTTGTTTTATCCTAATACCCTATGTTTTGTTGAACCGATGGTATTTCAAATCATCATAGATTGATGAATTTAAGGACCTCAATTTTACACATGTTTTTGATTGATGACCTCAATCACTACCAATAAATATTTACATTTTTCCTCCAATTATATGTCTCTAATTGCCACCAATGTTCTCCTAATCGAGATCATAATTTGGTGGTGACCCTTTCATTTCTCTTTTCCCCATATTAAGACTAAATTTTAGTAACCCAATTTCCGATGTGGGTTTTTCCACAATGATATTTTTTATTTTCAACCTTTTATTTTCGAAGAATAATTTCAAATTGTGAGGTCGCAGTTTATTGAAGGAGGGGAGAATGTAACACCCCATGCTTCTACGGTACGCTTCTCTTTGAATAATGTGATAGCGTGTGTTGTACACAACACCGAATTCTAACACACCATAACCAATCCAACTAGCTGTTATGAATAGTAATACATACTTTTTGAAATTATATATATTTTATATTTCAAAATGGACTTCATTTTTGGTTTCATAATATCGAATTTAGCCTAAGGTGAAATTTTGGTACTTTTCGGATAACTTTAATATTTTGATGAACAGTGAAAATTACAAAATTTTAATTAAAAACCACTTTTTTAATCAAAATAATTAATAGTGATAAATTATGAATTTGAGTGGTTTTAAAGTATATTTAGAATATATTTTTAACATTTAATATAATTTTGGTCATTGGACATAATTTTACAATTAAACCGAACACAAACAAGTGTCAATATTTTGATAGTTATTATCTCTTAAAAACACGCTTTTTGTTTTAACAACGGGAATTAATTTTAAATTAATTTCTTCCACTTATGTGTTTTGAATTTAGAAAAATGGATTCAATATTTGGAATCAGAATGTTCAAATTTTTTAAATAGGTAACTTTTATTTTTAGACATTTTGAATAATTACTACGGTAAATAGTTTATTTACCATGGTTAAGGGTAAATCCGGTAAATGAGGGTTAAAAAAATATTATAATAATACTAAATTACCCTAAAACGTGTCCTAGCCTTATTGGTTGATACATGTTCGACCATAGGCATATTTGGGTCGATTTTGGGACCCAATGGTGCCACTTGTAGGTTATAGGGACACTTTATTTTAATTAAGTTAAAATGAATACAAAAATGACACAAGCATATATCCTTTAGAAAAAAAGTTTTTACAAAGGGTTATATATGATGGATTTTAGATTATAAATTTTCATTAGAAAGTTAAAAAGATTTACTACATAATGATATTTTATTTATAATTTTTAGACATTAAATAATGTAATTTATTTATGACACAATGATGATGCAGTAATTACTATAATAGTGAAAAATCAAAATAATTGATATTATAAATACCCAAATAAATATAATATGAAACTTTTAATGAATTAAAATAATTTTCTAGGATAATATTATATATTAGTATTGATTCATTTGACTTTTTTCTATGTAATCAATCTGTTATGAGTTTCACAAAAATCAACTATTGAATAGTGTCAAAATTGACATAAAAGAGTTTTTAAAACAATTATTATATTATTAATTGGTATTAAATTCATAAAAATATAAGGCTCGGCCAAGAGACTTATATAATGATAGGTGTCTCATTAATAGACTACTTGGGGGTCGCTTGGATGTATATAGTAAGTTTATTAACCATATTATATAAAAATACAAAGAGACATTGTAAAAGTGAAACAAATTAACTTAGAGTTAATACTTAAAGATAAGGTTAATATATGTACACAAACCTGTCTAAATTCTATTGGTTGAGTTGTTTTCGACCCATCCCCACCTTAAAATTTAAATAATCAACATTGGAGCCATTATAAACCGAATATGAATTTATTATAAACTAATATTTCTAGGTTTTTTCAAAGGTTCCTCTCACCCCTCTTATAAAAGGGCACTCCTCCTTCTCTTTTCTTCACACCTTCAAAGCCTTTTTTTCGGCCAAAATCTGCCCAAATACTCTCCCAACTTCCCTCACTACAACTTATAGGCCTTAGTTTGATCAGAAAGCAAACCTATGGAGCCGTTTTGATCAAATCAAAAGGAAGAAACCGAAGAAGAGGTAATGATTTCACCATCCTTTTCCAAGTTCCTTTCTTCTTACACTTCTTCTTCCTTTGTTGTTATCATTATCAAATAATAACTCCAGTATCATATATATAGTGTGATGTTATTATTAATATGGTACAACCATATTCAGTATTCTATCCACCCTTTTGAATAACATGTCACCATATGTGCATGCGTACGTCTTACCGTCTCCACGTCGTGGTGTAATTGTTATTCAATATATTATTATTTGGATGGGTATAATAATGATGTGTAACTCATGTAAATAATAAATATAACATATTAATTATTATGTATATATGATATACCATCCATTTATATATTATTTTAATATCAAAATAATGATATTGTCGCTCGTGCGTACGTACGGACTACCGTCTCCACGAACGCGATGAGATTCATTCTCCATCGTATCCATTCAAGTATAATTATCATTTGATGATTTAAAAATGATTTTTAAGGACTTGATATCATTCTGGATATGAATAATATACAAACTATCCATTACAAACATGTCTTACGTAACAAAACATATAAAAGAAAATCAGTAAGTTAACACCCGAAACAACGATAATACTAAGATATTATTAACAATTCAATGTTAAAAGATCATATATGATATCATATTAATATATATGATTCTTTAATAATTTAATAACAAATATTTCACCATTATACAGGAGGTTAACCTACCCCAACCATAGAAAAGTACAAGGTAAGGGGTTTTCATCTCACTCCTTATTCCCGTGAGATTCATGCCATATTGCCACCATTACCTTTTGTGTGGTGTATGTACTGCCCATAATTATATTCTTTGTGTAATACACTCTAATTTATGTGTATTTACATATTCATTGTATGATACCTCTTTCATGGGTTGTATGTTTCATAAGTTACCAAATTGGTAAGGTTATTTCACAATCTCTTCATTATCCGAGGTTGTTTGTACGTAATAATCTACTGGGATCTCTTTATCATCCGCATCCATGTTTCTTAATAATGTATTTCAAAACATTTTTACTATTTACAAGAATATGGGTTAAATTCATTTATACCCTTATGTGTTTCGAAAGGAATCTTTCCATTGTTTTCCAAACAAGGCACTTTTAACCTTTTCGACAAATTTAAGGTAAGAATGTTTTTTTAACTTATACGGCGGGTGCGGCTATTTACCGCCGTTATAAAATCTTCAAAGCTTCCATTACAAGCTTATAAGAATATTTTCAAATTGAATGTATACTTTTATAATTATTTTACTTTTAAAATGAATTAAAAAAAAGATATATTTCTCTAAAATATTTTTGATTTCATCTATGTCAACATCCTTTGATGGCTTTTAAGCTTATTTGAAGTTGATTTATTATGATACAAAACATCCATATTTTATTGAAGGTTTTGTGATATTTTTGACTGTGGATAAGCTATTATTATGTCACTCATGGTTTTTTTTAATGTATTGACATTTCATAAGTTATTTTTAATCTGAATGTTTATGTTATATTTCAACCATTAATTCAGATGAATGTGTTAGACAAGTATGTTCCGGGTTGGGGACCGGTAAAAGTAAGCCCTCCGGTTTGGTCTCCGGTTATTAGAGGAACTCCGGTTGGTCTCCGGTTATTAGAGGCACTCCGGGTTGGTGTCCGGTTATTAGAGGCACTCTGGGTTGGGTTCCGGTTACCGTTAGCCCCTAGGTCTTGGGACGAGGCCTTGACAAAGAAATTAAAGTCTAGCATTATGCATTCCATCATTATGAAAGTGGTTATTGATTTTGCATGTGATTATTCGATTAGTAGAATATCCATGTGAATAAGTAAATGGCATTGTTTCATTTTATTTATGCCATACTATGTTGAAAATTCATGTTTGAAAGCCTTTTGTTTTTGTTATACATTGTCTTAAATGTTTATTCTTATTTATGAAAGTTTCCGCTATATTTTTATCCTTACTAGGCATTTGAGCTCACCCCTTTTCTATGTTTTATTTTTCCCAAGAAGTGAAGAAATAAATTATGAATGACCTGCATGGATATTATGTGGGGATATGAGTGTGGATTATGGAGACAATATGTTGTTTTAGTAGTTTTTCATTTTATGATTTAATGTAAGTCTTAGGAATATATCTAGTGTTTCCAAGGCTACTAAACCAATCGGTCTTTCGAGATTTGATCTTTCTTGTGATCATGCCAATGTTATGTAATAATGCACCGACTCTGGGTAACTAGGGTCGGGTCGTTAAAATAAGACTAGTTATCTCAAATCAAAGTTATAATATAATAGTATAACAATATCAATTTTTTATTCCTTAGGTAAAACATACCAAAGTAATATTTACTTTTTGAAGTTTTCGTGCATCCTTTAGCTAACCCACTTAAACAGGATGAGATTTCTCAACTCAAAGATGTAGAATTAAGTCACCAAATCAACATGAGATCATATTGGCAATATTTTTTTTATTATAGTAGTTATTTATTATCAATAGTTTCCTTTGATAATGAAATATCAACCATTAATCTAGGGAAGTTGACTGAATATAAATCAAGGTATTCACCAACCATTGGTTCAAGCAATATAGAAATACCAATATCATGTAGATATTTTAACTCAAGTATCAACTTAGGTTCTATAACCCTAGGAATTATTAGATTCAATTATTTATTATATATAGGGTTTGAATAGATGACATACACTTTTTAAACATGAGTGAAATTCATACCCATAATGGGTATATTTAACTCCTACTCTACCCAACATCGAGAACCAAAACATTTCAACATTTAATAGAATTGAAGATCTAGAGTATCCTCTCACCCACATTTCTTCTTCATAGGGACGGATGATTATAACATTGGAATAGTAAAATGAATCCAATAATTGGTTATTTTTATAGACCCTTGAAGATCCAAGATTTATCTAATATAGTAACCTTGTGTACGGGTCTATTATATGTTGGGAAGATATTTTAAATTAATTCCTCTTCCAATTTATCTCTATGCTGAGAAAAAACACCCTTTGTTACCTATCTATATAGAAGTAGTGAGAGAGTTATAGATTTTATTACTGTATTGAAGGGTTTAACATACTTCATGTAAATATAGCTTCCTTAGGAAAAATTACTAGATATCTATATAGAGAACCTATTGGATGAGTTGGAAATCATGGTTATACTATACAAATATCTTGGTGGATTTGTAGGATTTATACAATAGCATAACATCTAGAAAATTTCCTTCAGTGAACTATAGAAAAACATTAACAATCACTACCATCACAGATAATGAATTATATAAAATAAGAAACAATAGTTGTTAATCACAAGCTAGTAACATCACTATCCAGCCAATATTACTTTTTAAATAGGAATAACAATGTTTATTGCGTTCGTAATGATCCTGTTCTAGGATAATTCATCTCTTCCTTAGAGAAAAATCTTATTGAATTACCAAAAATAAATAATCTAGATGAAGAAGGGATTAATGACTGCATGGGTTACTACCCTTATCAATATATATTCGTTCACGCGGTCCAAGAATTATTTTTTTCAAAGTATTTTTGTAAAATATTTCCAAAAGGGTAAAATTGCATCAATATATCTCAAGGGATATGTGACATATGTGTTATCCATTCACCCTAAAGAAGGATAATATTTGGAAGAGGATCTGTGTGGGAATGAAAAAAATATTGATATCTAGATATCCTAGAATTCAATGTGGAAATTACATTTTATTATCAAGGCATGGATGAATTATCCAATTGTGAACATAATTCCCCTTGAAACTCAATCTATGACACCTTTTAATTATCATCATCCCAAGATTTGATGGAATCATCATATGTGATACATAGATCAAAAGGGGACCCTAAGTATTATAAAACCTATCCAAAATTACATATACTTTAATCCCCTGATATTGGGATTATGGGAACCACTCCACTAAACAATTTCCAATTCATAGGAGGAGATCCAACATATAAAGCTCTACCAAACAAGATCCTCTTCTCGAGAGGAGAAACAACGGGAACTACCCAACGAAATTATATCCTCTTATTAGGAGAGAAAATAATTAGAGTCATCACACCAGATGAGATCCTCTTCATAGTAATATCCCCAATTAAACTCCATCAATGTTATTAAATTAATGAAAAATTCACTCAACATAAATAACTTTATAAAGTGAGAGAAATTGTTTCTATATATTTGATATCAACCAGTTCTAAGGAATTTTCACAAGGTTCTGATGAGTTCACTTTCAATAATGATCAATAAATTACTATAAAATTGTATAAGTCCTGAAAGGATGGGCCATTCTCTACACTATATTTTAGTGTATAAAGGCATGTAGATGACTAAATTTCTTCTATAGAAGGTTTCACTACTACTATTAATGCCTTAGAATTTGATGTTGATAAGGAACTGATTAGTGATGTTGTATCTATGAAAAATATCACCCACACTATAGTGTGTGGAGAAGAAGTTCCTGCCCAATATCAATATATTATCTAGTCACTAGGGTTCCCTCCTAAACTTTAATTATCATGTACCCATTATACCAATATAAAAGTCAAAGATCTAGTCATTTATACTATTAATTAATCTCTAGGAATTTTATAGTCCATTATACTAAAAACATATCTCCTGGTTATATAGAGTAAATAAAAGTATTTGGAATATAATTATTAAGTTACTTCAAGAAAGAAATACCTTTCTTTGTTATTTTTGGGATAAAAACATTAATTCATTATATGGAACCAAAAAAATATTTTCCAATGTTATTGAACACTGCAATGTTGAATTTTCAATGTTGTTTTACCAAGGGTAAAATGTTATCCTCTCAATACAGTGGTCCCCTTGTAGTGAAGTATGTTATACCACAGGGTTGGGACAATTTTCATATTATTAACCCCCTCATTGGGTTTATTATGGGAATAATTCAACCTCAATGGCCACCAAAAAATCCACCAGACAGTTAGAGTTCTCTATGTTAGGGTAGGCACCATCGATGTCCCATTCATCAATAGATTAAACATCTAACCCCAAATTGATTGAGATTAAGAAAATTCCACCTAAATATCAAATTTATCCATGTTCCCATGTTGATCAAGTAATATGTGAAATGCATGGGAAGTAGTGTATTAACTTAAAAAGGGAA
Organism: Viscum album; assembly: GCA_963277665.1. NCBI lineage: Eukaryota > Viridiplantae > Streptophyta > Magnoliopsida > Santalales > Viscaceae > Viscum > Viscum album. Next base: position 282,970,365 of record OY728127.1, read on the forward strand.
TGTCAAATAAGTTATATTCCTTATAACCAAATTAAGTTTCTAATTACTTCACCCTTACTTTAGAGAGAAATTTGGTAGATCTCCCAAATATCAAGAGACATGAAGAGGTAAATTTTAAGGAACATCCCAATTACTACCCCTACCATCAACTGTTAGGGAATATAATCCTAAAGAGATTCATCTTTAAGGATTAGATTTAGAAGTCGATATATGAAGTGATAATAGGGTCAATATAACCTAAATGTATTCTTTAGTCATGTTAGCATCCGGAGCAGAGTTCTTGATGTGTACAAGGGAATCAATGGTTTCTATATCTTAGAGATAAATAAAAAAATGTCTAATAGTTTAGGATTAAACATGTAGATGCATTTATTACATATTTATTAGAGAATTAACTTATCAATATTATGAAGATCAAGATACATGAGAAGTAATTTTTGAAATATCATTCCAATTATTATATCTACCACCAAATTTTTCAATATATTATCTAGGTATGATTTGTCCTTAATGATTGGTTGTAAAATAATATAGAAAATGGGCCAATACTGCAGTATAATCCTAATATACATGAAACTTGTTTGAATGTAATTATCAACCCAATATAATAGTATCATTCCTAATAATTCATGTGGGATTCAAGATCTGAGTCACAAGACCCAAAATTTCATGACACTTCATCCCCACCACATGACCCTAAATTTTATAATTCATGTCCTTTACAACATAACAATAAACTATAAGATGGAAGGTATATCCTATGTGACATTAAACATCTTGCATTGGTTAATCCCATATGTCCTTAAATTGTGTTCTCCATTTTCATAAGATATTGACCTTTATAGGCCTCTATTATTTTATTTGGTACATTGGAATTTCATGTTGAAATTAAGCCGGTGTCTCATAAATGATAGGTTTTATATAACCAATGACCATGATAACCCACATCACATCTTGATACCTCAATCCATTTCATATGAGGATTAATTTAAGTTATTTCATAAATGATAATAAATTATGTGACCATCAGTGAGGTGAACCAATAATTTCATTCATAAATATTATATCATTTTAGATAAATTTTCAGTAAATCTCATAATAATACACACCCCAAACTAATAAAGTTTTAGTTTCTTTGTATTTAAGATATATAATCATATTATTTCATTAAATATATTAAAAATATCTAAAAAATTATTCTCTCGTAGTAAACTTATTAGACATACCCTACTTAAAACCATTCTTCATAACCCATAGAAATGAATCACTAACAAATGGTGAGATCAGTTCCTCAGAAAGGGTAAACATTTGAGATATCAATCAATGATAATAAGTGATCATTTACATATTTTTATTAAAACAAGATCATAATATAAGAAATTCATACTCCGTAATAAATATCTTTAATCATAAATCAAGGAATAATGTTTTTTCATAACAAAATACATCAATCATAACAATGTGGAATTATCAATAATTAATAACGAGCCTTGAGAAAATATCATAAACATAAGACATAATTTTTTGTCATACAAGTAATCATAGAAAATAATTTAATTAGTTAAGGATCATTTCTAATATTATCATAGTAGAAAAAGTCCCATAGTTGATAAGGATCTCTCCCCAACCTCATTCCATTATTGGAATGGATTCATTCCAACATCCACTTTTCATTCGTGGAATAAGTTCACTCTCCAATCCATCATTTCCTTAATCATAGTTCACTGCCAAGGATTTCATGTTAGATAGAGTCCCTTAATGAACTAGTCCCACTCCTCATTATGGTCTATATTATATAATTAGATATCATTCATTACCTAATGCATTTGAGGGTAATATAATTTCGAGTTCACACATCACATATTTAAAACCATATACATGTGTTCCACAAGACCATAAAACATTAATCTATTCATTATATCATAACCTATGGAAAGGAAATGGGTTTCATAAACATTATATCATTTCATCATATCATAACCTATGGAAAAGATATTAGTTTCATAATTATTTCATCATAATTTAATTAACCCATGGGAAAGAAACAGGTTTATAGGTTAATTCTTAAATGATCGTAATCATAGTCATGTAGAGAAAGAAATCAGATGGTATCATAATATCATATCCCTGGTGTATTATAAAAATCATTTAATGATATTTAAATAGAAGAAATATATCTCTAAAAGTTTATTTGATCATTTCCTTGAAAATAAAGAAAATAAAATTTTCTTTCGGTAACATTAGAAACTAAAAATTCCCAAAATATTATGAAAAATGTTTTCATAGAAAATAACCATGGAAACCTTGTAATTCTTAAAAGTAAATAATATTCATGATGGTGGGAAAATTCAGTCATGAAACAAACATTAAAAAAATATTTCTTCCACACTATTTTTAAAAAGTCATAAATAACCAGTTATGAAAACTTTGTCAAAATTCCTTTCAAAAAATTTTATAATAAATTATAATATGATTAAAATGGATTTAAATATTCATTGGATCATATAAAATAATATTCTCAAAAAAAATAAAGGACATGGACATGAAGAAAAACTTTTTTGACCAAAGAGAAAATAAGGTCGGTTTTTCATAAAAAAATATTGATCATTTTAAGTGCCAAAAAGAGGAAAATGTAACTATTACATGAAAATTAAGGGAATAAAAATAGGATAATAAAATATATAGGATTTAAAGGATAATATATATATAATTTCCTTTAATGGAAATTTATCATAGAAAACCCTGAAAAGAAATGATATTTTAACATAAAGTCTTACCTCAAGAACCATCTTGTTTTGTATGCATAAGAAAATACTATATAATAAATATAGATTAATTTTAAATATATACCATAATTATATTCATATGTAACATACTATGTATCATTCCATTAGAATTTTTAATTATCATTTTATTAACAATTTCTTCCTTAAAATGACCATTCAAATGAAAACTCGTCTGTTTTCCATGCATGTTTTGGTTTGATGGTTCCGGTCCTTCCACATTGGTCATAGATTAATCATCTATATAATATTAATCATTAAATAATTATCATTTTTATTAGTTATATATATTTTTACAACCATTTATAAGAATCGGTTATTAATGAATTACATCACTTTGTAGAGGTGGTAGTCTACAAGTATGAACAGGTGATGTATTCACTTTTTGATGGGTTGAATTAAAGAAATGTATATAATTATGCACCTTTATAGAGTCATAATTATATCATATATATTTATTAAATATATCCTTATAACTATCCATGTAAATAATAAATGAAAAATGAATCACATCTCTTTGTGGAGGTGGTAGTCCACACATACGCACAAGTGACATTATCATTTTACAAAGGTTGAAAATGAGATATAAATTGGATATAAAATTAACATAAAAACATATAATTATAGTTAAGATAAAGTTATATAATTTAAGTATGTTTATATAATATTTATAAAATTTATAAGAAGATATATCGATAAGATAATATACCTCTTCTTCTGGTATCCTCCTTTGAAGAGAATCTTAAGGCTTCTTGGATGGGTCTTTTGGGAAGACCAGAACCAAAAGGTCATATATAAAGATAATGAGAAAGTATTTTTCCGATATTTTTTGGGATAAATATATCATTTTTTGTGTGTAATATAGTATAGAATGTTCCATTTTACACGTGATGTTGGTGGAAAACATATAAATACTTGAATCATTATAATAAAATATTTGTCTTACTGAAGTCAAGTGGCTCCAAAATGATAAATATTTTAAGATAAGAAGTATAATTTATAAATATTAATAACCAATAAAATTAATGAAAGTTTTTTGTGATATTTTAAACCTTATCTCTTAGGTTATCCCGTCATGTAACCCTTTTAATTCTTACCATGGTAACAAGATTTTTACCATGATAACTATTCATTAAAGCCGAAAATTAAGTTGAACATATTAAATTATATTAATTATTATTATATAAAATATGGAATACAAGTTACATGATTCAATTTATATAATTGGTGTAAATTCATTTAAAAATAATTGCTCTAAATGCAACAATAAATGTTTTTATAAAATTGCATTTTTAACCAAAAAAATGAATTTATTCTTATTATTTGAATAGTAAAATCCATTAAATGGATGATAAAATATTTTATTGAATATATTATAAAAAAATTAATTAAAATCATTCATTTATAGATATTAATTTAATTTTTTAATATAATAACACATTTTGCGCATAAAAATGATTTCCAAAAAAATATCTCTTTTTACCTTCAAATGATTTTATTTTCATTTTCAATCAATTTATAACCAATGAATTTATTTTATTATTGTGTAAAAAATAATTTTTCATAATTTATTTAGTCCTATTAATACCCTCCAATACAATATCTAGGTGATAACTATCACATTAAATAATAAAATTTCAATACTATATTGTGGTACGTTTAAACTCAGTGTTGTGTGTCAAGTAAGCTATCAAAGACATAAAATTTATTAAAAAAAATATATATCATAAAATATTAGGGTTTTATATTATAACCCCTTATAATAACTAATTACTTTAAATTCTATCATTCTGATACAAAAAAATGAGTATACTTTTGCCTCATCACATCCACAGGTTCCAACATAGCTTCCTAAAATTTATAGTTTCACCCCAAAACTTTGACCAGGTGAGTGGTATTGTATTGTATTACTTTATATATTTGATCCATAATATCCACTAATTATTACTTATAATATATATCATGATCTATTGGTATGACCATTGAGTTTAGTACATGTGAAGGATCAGGTATGTACTTCCTTTGGAGATATACATGAAACACATCCTGAACTTGAGAGAGATCCAGTGTAAGCACTGAGAAATAAGAAACCATCCAAATATAGTCAGGAATTAATAAGGGATTAATATATCTAGGTATTATATTTCCTTTATTTACAAATCTCATAACCTTCTTCTAGTTAGATATTTATAGTAATACCTTGTCACCAACCCAAACTCTAGATCTCACCAAAAATTGTCATTATATCTTTTTGTTGACTTTAAGCATCCCTAATGCATTTTTGAATGGATCCTACCCTTTCCATATCTATAACAGGTCCTAATAAATTTTTTCTCTAAATTTATCCCAATACATTGGATTTATTCACTTCTTTCCATAGAGGGATTTATAAGAACTCGTTTGAATGTTTGAGTAAAAGATGTTATTATATGAAAACATGACAAGAAAAAGTTATTATTCTCAACCACATTTTAAATTAATAAAACATTCTATAAAAATATATTATAGGGTTTTAAGATTCTTATTATACTAATAATACATATAAGGATGATATAAAATACTAAATTTCAATGTTATATTCTAATCTTGATAAGGACATCTCCTGAACTTTTAGGTAAACCTCAAATCCTGATCAGATATAATATAATATGGTGCTCTATAAAAATATTCTAATTCCTTAATGTGTATCTTATAAATATAATCAAAATTTAAATCTTAAATAATTTCAAATAATTGTGATAAATTTATAAAGAGGTCAAATACAACCCAAATAGCACTGTGGCCTTTAGATGTTTTGGGGAGTTTAATGATGAAATCCATGGTGATGTTTTCAAATTTCCATTATGGTATAAGAAATGGTTGTAACATCCCCTTGTACTTAAATTTATAAAAATTAACATTTCTACATACTAGGTCTCGAGATATATACTCTAAAATATCTTATTTTATGTTATCCTTCTAGAAATTCTCTTTCATATCTTTATACATCTTCATAGATATAGGATGAATAAAGAATGATGAACTATGAGCTTTATTAAGTAGATCCTTAATAAAATATAGTATTTATAGGACATATAATTTTTTATTTAACCTTATAATTCCATCACAATCATGTTTGAACTCAGGAAAATTCAGCACCTTCTTCTATAATTCCACATCTTCCTCTTATGCCTCCTTAGTCCTCACATGGATAAAGAGTTGAACATTCATCTGAAAAATATAATATATGTCCCCTTTCCTCATGATTTCAAGATCCATATTTTTGAATTCATAAGAGTTGTATCTAATTAAATATTTATCATTGAAAAACTAGGAGGATCTTTCTTACTTAGGGAATTAACCACCTTATTCACTTTTCCTAGGGTTTTAATGTATTGAGCAGTCATAATCTTTAATCAACTCCAATCATCATATTTTTCACATATTATACTCTTTATATGTGAATATATACTTAAATATTTGATTAGTAGTATATATATCACATATTTTAACATAAAGATAATTCCTCCATATTTTCAATGAAAAACATTCATATGCCAACTCCAAATCATGAGTCGGGTATTTGTTTCTCATGAACTTTCAATTTATGTCAGGCATAAGATATCACCATATCATTATACATGAAAAAACATTCTAAAACCTTGTTTCATGCGTCACTATATATTAAAAAAAACCTTATCCAGTATATAGTAGTATGATAACATGTTCACTAACCAACAATCTCTTTATTTTCTTGAAATCTTTCTCAAATTTATTGGTCCAATGGAATATGGATCCCTTCCGAATCAACGTCATTATTGGATTAGATAATCATGATAAATATATAAACTGTTGATAGTATCCATCCAACCTAACAAAACTATGTATCTTGATCACCATTATCGGTATTTGTTATTTCTCAATAACTTTAATATTTTAATTATCTACCAATATACACTCACTTGAGGCTATGTAACCCAATAATGAAAATTTATGCTGCTAGAATAAACACTTTATGAATTTGTTATGAATTTTATCAATCCTCAAAGTCTTTAATACAATCTTCAAATGATCTTAATTATCTTCATTGATCGTGGAATATATAATAATATCATCCATAAATAATACCATAAATGGATCTAGGCAATCTATAAAGACTATATTCTTTAAATCCATAAAGATGGTGGGAGAATTATTAAGTCCAATTGGAATCCAAATAAATTAATAATGACCAAACCTCATATGGAAGTTTTTATTAGGTATATCCTCCTTATTAACCCTCAATTTCTGATATCTAAAATTAAATAATGTCTTGGAAATATATTGAACTCTTCATAGTTGATCAAAAAATTCATCAATAAAGAGTAGAGGATACTTTTTATTGATAATGATCATGTTAAGTTCCCTATAATCAATATAAAGATGCATTGATCCATCTTTATTCTTAAAAAAACATATTCACCCCATGGTGATTCACTTGAGCATATGAATAAATTATCAATATTTTTTAGACTTAAAGTTTTAATTACATTAACTCAATTGGAGCCATTTTATATAGATTCATTGAAATAGGTGTAGCAATAAGCATGATTTCTATTAAAAAAAACTTCACAGTCTGAGGAAATACTAAGAATGTATTCAAAAAATAAATCACCATAATCCTAAATAATAGTCATATCTTTAATGTTGATATTATCCCAAACCATTTGAGATAAATATATCTCATTAATAGTCTGTAAGGCTTAGGAAATGGAAGTAAATTCCATTGAAAGTTCGTATTTACCCTCACACTGAAAGATGATCATATGTTGATTTGGAATATCAAATGTGACTTGACATACTCAGTAATTGATATGGTATATATATAAATATATTTAATTCATGCCCAAAATAACCTCAAATTCTACTAGAGGTAGAATCATAATATTTTTAGGAAGCACATTTGCATAAACTTATATTAAAGAAAATCTATATACTTAAGATAAAACCATCATAAAATTAAAATTTTTCATAAATAATTTAACATATAATTGTTCTAAAGGTGATGTGGTACCCTTATAAAATTATATAGATATAAAAGAGTGTGTAGAGACTGAATTAAATAAGATATTTGAAATTATTGAGTGGATGGTAAGTGTACCTTTCACCACATCATTCTCATGAACCACTTCAGCAGTTTTGATAATATGATATTTCCCTTTATTACTTTCCTTAAGATGTTATTAATGGAAATTTCAATTATTAACCCTTATATTCATGCACTGATTGGTGTAATTTTAAAACTTATTACAATTATAGAATTGTTGTGTGGGTGGAACATTCAGTTTATCTTTCTCACCATCATTGAAGGGCCTCTTCACATCACTTTAGTATTCTTTTGCTTGATGGACTTATTTTACACACATAATACATTTATTATACCTTGTAAGTAAATTCAATCCATAATTTTTCCACACTTATGACATGATGGAAGAATAAATTTCTTTACAACATGGGTTCTACTGTAATAATTTCTCAAAATTACATCTTTCTCTTTTTATCCCCAAAACCATGAGAATAATGACAGTATCTAATATTGATTTCTATCTTAGAGAAACTAAAAAACATTAATCATATATATCAAAGTCTATTACATCAATTTCCTTTTAGAGAGTTGGTCTATATCCCCTAAAGAGTCTATCAACATTTCTTTCAAGATCAATGGTAAAATTGGAAGAATACCTTGCAAGTCTACTGAAATTTTCCTCATAGGTACTAATGGATTCATCATCCTTCTAATTTAGTTTAAGAAATACCATTCCTATTTCCTTGAAAATATTTAATGGAAAATTATTATTAAAAAATACCTTCTTAATCTCTTATTGTTTCATGGAGTCAATTTTATCCACTTTCATCATATTATTTATAAGAATCCTCCATTAATGTGATTCACTTTTCAAATGATACATTTTTAAAATAACCTTCAAATTTTCAAGTCATTAGAGAATAGAGAGTATATTTTTTATACCATTGATAAACTACTCATCAATAATTATAATATAGAAACCACTAAAGTAAGGTGGAAGTTCTTGGATAAAAGACTCAATAATGAGTTATTCCTTACTTTTGTCTTTTGGAATTTAAGTATGACTCTTCTTACCATTCCTCACTTGAAAGAGTTAGGTGATAATAGCCCTAAGATTATTCATCTTGGATCCCATTTCATCTGGTTTCTCATGAGTATGGTTATTTTATTGTCCATCAAATTCATTATTCACATGATTTCTCATGGTTCCATCCATTTTCTAAAACCAAAAAAATCTTAATGTGAGAATCAATCATCAATAATCTGAGTAAAAAAATCATATGATTATGAAAATAATTCTTATTATGTAATAAATTATGAAATCTTGTTTCAAATCATGACACTTTATATTCATTTCATATCACTATGTATTATCATTAGTCATCATAGGTTCTATCCTCTTATTCATTATAATGGTTCATAAATATAATGTGAATTAACCAAAGCATATCCCACATGAATACCTAGACTTATGTGAAGTCTTAAGCCCAGTCATTAAGCATCTAGTGAATATTTATTTTACACTCAATCAGAATTTTTTATGGTGTTTACCCTAGGTGAATTTGTGACACTTCTATATGCACTTTCCATCATTTAGATAAGGATTTAATTTCTAGGAAACTACATTATATATAATTTACCAAAACATGAAGATATAATTATATACATAGAATTTTCCACAAGTATTTCACTAAAGTTACCTAATATTAATATTTAAAAATAACTAAACCTTCTTATGATAATAACTAGGGAAACTAGAGTAATTTATACATTAATATTATATCATATTAGATTAATATTCAATGAATCTCATAGTAATACACACCCTGGAATTATAAAGGGTTCATTTATTTAGATATTAGATACATAATATTCTAATTTCATTAAATTTATTCAACATATCCAATAAATTTCTTCTCACATAGTACACTTCTTATATATACCTTACTTCAATCCTTTTTTCATAACCTAGGGAAATGAAAAAATAAAAAAGGCCGATATCGGTTACTGAGTAAGGGAAAAAATATGATTTATCAATAAATGACTATAAGTGAGCATAATCAAAATGGTATTAGGGATTTATCATTACATAAGAAATCCATACCCATCCATTCAAATATCTTTAATCAAGAATCATGGAATAAGGTTTTTTTATAATAAAATACAGAAGTTATAAGAGTGTGCCATCATCAATAATAAATAATGATCCATGAGAACATATCATAAACATAAGTCAAAAGTTTATGGAATACACATAATAATAGAATATAATTTCTATGTTTAAGGCTCACTTCCAACACTATCATAGTGGGAAATGTCCAATAGTGGATTGGGCTCACTCCCCCAACAACTTTTCATTCTTGGAATGGGTTCACTCACCATCATCATTTCTTTCTCTCAATGGGATCACTCCCAATTATATCATTTATTAATCCAAGGTTCACTTCCAATACTATCATAGTGGATAGATTTCCTTACTGGGCTAGGTTCACCCCCCCATTCCATTCCATATTATCTCATGATATATCATTCATTACACAATTCTTTGGAGGGCTATATAATTCTAGTCCAACCCATAACATAGTTAAACCCATAAATATGTGTGAGATAATATCATTAAAAATTAATTAATTCATCATATAATAACCCATGTAATGGAAATGGATTTCATAAACATTCCATTATTTCATCATAACATAACACATGGAAAATAAACTAGTTTTATAATGATTTCATCATAATTTAATTAACACATGGGAAAGAAATGGGTTTTATAGAATAATTATTAAATAAATATCATAATAATACATCTAGAGAAATAATGTATATGGTAACATAAGATCATATCCCAAATGAAGCATAATAATCCTTAAATTATTTTTACATATATAAAAATATATATTTGTGAAATAAACATTAAAACAAATATTCCTTTCAAACTTTTTGTTAAAACTTGAAAATAATAAGTTTGAAAAACATAAAAAAATTATTTTTTAAATATTTGAAAATAAATTCAAATATGATTAAAATTAATTTCAAAAATCATAGTATCATAGAAAATAACATTCTTTAAAAACATTTTAAAGAACAAGGACATATAAGAAAAAGTTTATTGACCAAAGAGGAAATAAGGTTGGTTTTTCATTAAAAAAATTTGAAAAATTTAAGTACTGAAGAGAGTAAAATAGTAATATTAATTTAAAAACTATAGAAATAAATATATTAAATTTATGGGTTGTAATGGATAATACCCATATAATTTCCCCTAACAAAATTTTAGCACTGAAAATCCTGAAAAGTTGTAACATAAACCCTCACATCAAGTATCGTCTAACTTCATACGCATTTAAACCTCATATATAATAAATATTTATTTATTATAAATATATTCTAGAACCATATTCATAAATAAATTAATATTTAAATTCCTTTATAATTTCCATTTATCCTTTTATTAATAATTTCTTTTTTAAGATGAACATTCGAGTGAAAACTGTTTTCTTTTCCATGCATGTTTCGGTATGATGGTTCTGGTATTTCAACTCGGGTCATGGATTCATAATATAAAGAATATTAATCCTTAAATAAGTTTCATATTTATTCATTATATACAATTTTATAATAATTTATATGATGTGTTTGTGGAAAATGACTTGTATCACTTTGTGTAGGTGGTAGTCCACGCACAAACAGGTGGAGTTTTCACTTTTTGATGGATGGAAAAAAATAAAGGTATATAATAATTCACATTTAAGAATAATAATTATATCATATATATATATATAATATATATTAATTAAATATACTCTTATGATCATCCATATAAATAGGAAATAAAAAAAGAATCACATCACCTCATGGAGGTGGTAGTCCACACGTACACATGAGGGACATTTTCATTTTCCAAATGATGGGAAGGAAATAAAAAATGGATATAACATTAATATAAAAAAATAAGTATAGTTATGATACTGATTTAATCAGTTTAGTATGGTTATATTAAATTTTATCAGATTTCTAAGAAGAAATATTGGTAAGAACATATACCTCTTCTTTAGGTATCCTCCTTTTAAGGGAACCTTAAGGTTTCTTTGATGGGGTTTTTGGGAAGTCTTGAATGTAATGATTATGGATAAGGATGTTGGGATAGTATGTACTAATATAATGGTTAAGATAAATTGAAAATTTTATTTTTATAATATAGGAGAGCAGGTTCTATTTTATAAGTGAGGTGGGTGGAAAACTTGCAAATGCATGAACCTTTATTATACAATAGATGTCTTACTCAAGTAAAGTGGATTTAAAGTGACAAATATTCATAGATAAAAATTATACAATTGAAATATCATTTACCAATCAAATTAAATCAAGTTTTTTGGTATTTTAATACTTATCTCTTTGTTTAACCTCTTTTTAACTCTTTTAACTCATAATGTGGTAATAAATTTCTTTACCATGATAAATATTTATTATAGAAAGAAATTAAGTTGGCCTTATTAAATTATATTAGTTATTTTTATTCAAAATATTTTTCCATTTTAAATGATTAAATTTATATAATTGGTATAAATTTATTTTAAAATGAGTAATCAAAATTCAATAAAACCCTTTTTTTAGAAAAATATATTTTTAAGTATAAAATTAAATTTATTGTTACTACTTTTCTAGTAAAATTGTTAGATTAGTTATAAAATATTTTATTGAATATATTATTTAAAAATTTAATTAAAAGCATTCATCAATAGAGATTAATTTAATTTGTTGCGATAAAAACATATTGTGTGCATAAATATAGTTGTTCATAAAAACATATTTTTTTTACCTTAAAATGATTTTATTTTCATTTATAATCAATTTATAACTAACAAATAAATTTTATAAATTTTTAAAAAATATTTTTTCATAATTTAGTCATTCTTATTAATACCAACAAATCCAATTTTTAGGTGCTGATTTTTTCATTAAATAATAATATTTCAAAAGAATATATTTGTTTGTTTAAACTCTGTGTTGTGTGTAAAGCAAGCTACCAAAAACATAAAATTTATTTCAAGATAAATATATCATAAAATATTGGGTTGTCTCACTCCTTAAATAAGACCTATATCTATATAATAGTTTCTATTAAGAGATTTTATGGCCATAGAAACATTTTTCCTCACAAATATAGAGGTTCATCTAACTAGTGACATAAAATCCCCTTTTCTAGAACTACATCCGCATTGATTCATATTATCATAGAATATGTAGTGATTCCTAGATATTCTATCAAGGTCCAAGATATAAATTTTATTTCCCATATAATCAACCTTATTATCCAAGTGTATAGTGTTCTCAGTTCACATCGAGTTTCCTCTAATGGATCTACACTATGTTACAACCATCTTATTTCATGAATTATGTGTGTAACATCCTGAATTTTTCAAAGAGGTAAAAATAAATAATATACTATAAAAATTATTTTTATATGATTTTAATGTTCTTAAGATACTAATTAGTGGTTTGTGAGAGTTTGGGACTTATTCAGATCCCAGAGATCCAAATTTTGGAAAGGCGGACTGAGATGCATGCTTAGTCCATGGTTAGTGAAAACTATGTACCTCAACCGTATGGATGGTAGAGTAGACTATATATGGGAACATATCTAGTTTCAACCATGCACCTCAAGTTTGATAGCTATTCAAGGATCTATAGTGGTATATAATGGGTTCCATGGTTTTTCTAAACCATGCACCTAAAGCTGCATGCTTTATTCTTCTTAACCAGTGGCGACACACGATTTAGGTGGACGATTTGGAAAACTGTACATCCAAACCACAAACCTCTTAAAATGTGTGAAAAGAAAAAATTTACATTAACTTTATTTTATTTTCTCCCTTATTTTTCTTACCCATTCACATATAGTGCCTCTCCTAGCCATGGAATCTCTCTATCCTCCTCTAACCTATGATTTATACTAGGTTCTTTGTCTGGGATTTGATTAATTTGTTGTCAGTTGTGTTGGATACATATTTGTATGTTCTTCATTACTCTTTCTTCCTTTCTTGGTTTATATTTCCTTCTTAAAAACTATTTTTTGTATTCTAGTATGCCCTATTTTTAGGTCATTTGTTTATTTTTATTTTTTCTCATATTCTACTATGAATCTAAAGATGATAATTAATGAGGGGTCATCTACCAAACTAAGTTTGATGGTCTAATTATTTTTCCCTAAAGTGTCATTTGTTTATATGGTACAACATTGTGAAGCACTCCAGAACCTTCTTTTGATGCCTCATAAATGTATAATTAACTAAATAAAATGATGTTTCCAAACATATTAGAGCACTAGAAACATGTGAATCAACATCAGAGGATGACCACATCAAAGAGAGTCACCCTAAGGGTGTGCCTTCCTTAAAGTCTTAAGAGCCTCCTCAATTGGAATTAAATTGAAACACTAATTGAGGTGAGTTGAATTTACCCTTGTAAATGTAATTTATTTTGAATTAAACCAAGGGAAATTTGTAGGCTGTGTGCATAAATCCTTGCTCTTCTAGTTTTATCTTGAATTAACCGTATTAAATGAATTTGAAAAATTGACTAAAATGAATTGTCTAAATGGTACGAGTTTAATTATAATAATGAATATTTATCTAAACCAATTTGAGGGAGATAAAAGGGTCTCAATTAATTATTCCTTGGATGGGATCATTGATCATAACAATTATAAATTGTAATTGAATTGAAACATGCCGGGAGTGATACATGGTTTCTTTTATAGAATGAAATGGTCGGTCTTACTAGGAGGATTACTTATTTTACCAATAATAGATACCTGGTTCCCAAGTGGATTTCCTTTGAAGGTATTGGTGGGAAATATTTTTATACCATGCCATGAGTGATACTCAGTTCCCTATGTGGTATTCCATGGACTAGCTCAGATGGTTCTACCTATAACTTATGTTGATGGTGATACTTGTGTTACTTTTATGGAATAGCTTTGATGGAATCCTATGGTGAGGGGTTTTATAGTTCACTTTGATTGATAACTAGGTTAATTTTTATATAATTCCTTGTATGGGCCTAGGATTATAATTAATTAAAATTAATTATGCATCATCTAATCCAAATCATGTTCTTGGGTTCAGTCCATGATTTATAGTTGGCTCTTATAATAACCTATTTTTATCTTCATTATCATATATCATGAGAGTTAAAAAATCCCTTATAAGTATGTACAAAGGCCATGGTATTACACCTCAAATCATAACTATTATTATATATATATCTATCCACATATATGTCTATATTTATATAAGGCATATATATACATACCTTTATGTATATATATAAATATACATGTAGGGTGACATCTATTCTGAGACTTCAAGCTTAGGCCAAATAAGGTAGTATCAGTCAGGTATCCCATTAGGATCCCAGTTTGATGTGATTTATATATTTACTCTCTTATGTTTATTATTACCTACATACTTCTCATATTATATGTACAAATTGGATGGTTGTAGATGCCTTTGGTGGTGACCTACTAATTATATCTCACACAATGTTTTGTACATCGGTTGGTACCCTAAAAAATATATGGATGTAAGTAGGGAAAAAGGGAAGTGTCAAACTTTAGATGCTTGAATTATAATCCTTGTATGGATTAGGGGAGAAGAGGACCGAACCTGTGCTCATGATGTTAGTGGACATAGATTTTGATCTTTTTTCTTTTATATAGAATGTTGCATATACATGTACCATGTATCCCGTTCACTTCCCCTTTTGTATAGAATCATGACATTTGTATCATTATTATATATGATATTGATTCATCTTCTTCTTGTTTATTTTATCTGGATGATTTAGTACTATGTTGTTGGTTATTTATTACTATTTCTGCTACTTATCATTATTGTATACCATTGTGTTGTGCTCTGATCATGAGGGTATAGTATCCACATTGTACCACTATAGAATCACACTACTATTTGGATACCTTTATCATATGCGGAGGTGAACTGGAGGTCAAGTGGCCAATCGGGCACAGTTACTTATAAGTGAACTAAGTATGAGATTCTAGAAAGTGTTATCAATGGTTTTTTTGTCTTACAATTTGATTACTAGAAAGGTGACTAGAAATGTGTTGTAATTTTTTAATGATTATGTGTTTGGGAGTATCTAACCCTTGTTAAGTGTAAATATAAATTACATGGGTTGGGATATTGTTTTTTTGGTTTATGATTGAAATATTTGTATTTATTTAACCATTGGGTAACGCACATGAGTTGTGAAATTTTATATTATTTTGATTTTTCATTTACCCTTGGCTGGATGAGGAAATGATATATCATCTCAGGCATCATTATAAAAACTTTAGGATTCACGTGTCATGCATATTCCATACCGTATTTATATTACTAAGTGAATTTCCTACTATATTTTATTGGTTCCTTGACAGTTGTATTTGAAAATGTGATAATTTTTCTTATAGGGATAAAATAAATGAGTTAATTAATGTTTTTACCTCAACCTAAATGGTGTTTTCTCATATAGCATGATGGTGGAAACTTAATTAACCAATTATTCCATGTTTGAGACATGGAACATTGGTTCCATGGACTAAAACATTAAAAGATTTTGATTACACATATGTTAATTATAATTTATGAAGAATTTACTTCTATAAATTGGAAATGGTAATCCATTTAATGAAATCATTTTATATTTCCTGTTATATCATGATACTGAATATAAGGGCCTGGTCATAGTTACATGAAATTTCAATTACAACTTATAAATCATATTCCATTATAACATGGGATTGGTGACTCATCTAACTAGATTGTGATATTTATATAATTTTAAATAAGTATGAAATTTAGCAAAAATTTAAATTATTAATTAAAATTTTAGTAAATTTATTAGGGATTCTAATTTAAAATCAAAGGGTGTTTTCCTATGTAACTTATAACTAACACTCCATATACATGGACCTATGCTATGTAATGTGAGGCTTTGTCCTGGACCTTAACTTAGTAGTGGAAATTAGTAAGTGTCTCTTATGAACTATTTTTTCTTTCTTATCACCTAGATCTAGATTTATAACTAGGGAAAGGGTTGTACATCTTATATAAGAAGGTGAGCACCTATATTACTTTGATATTTATGATCTTGACAGTGATGATTTTTATATGAGGTGTGCATTTATCAATTTTAGATCTGTATTACCATGATGTCCTCAATTCATGCTCTAGGATGGTGGGAACAACCATGCTCTAGAGGTGGTGAGACCTGAGCCACCCGTATTTCCTCTTATGGTTATACTTGAGGTTCCTCCTATTATTCCTCCTTTAGGCATTGATGCTCAGTTTTGAGATAGCTTCATACAATTTATGCAGTCTTTATAGGTACCTTCATGACATACCCCATCTATAGAAAAAATGACGAGAGAATTTTAGTATCATCATACTCCCTCTTCTCTAATTTGTGGTTCTACTAACAATTGGTGAGATGTTATCACCTAGGATAATAAAAATCAGGGTATAGTCAATTTTGACTGATAGATATCCTTTTATGACTATGCCTTCCCTCACACACTAAGAGAGTACCATGTTAGGGAATGTATACACCTATAGAAGGGTGATATGATAGTGATAAATTATTCTTCACATTTCCCTAAAATTCCTAATTTTGTATAGAAACATGCCCATGGGGGGTTCAAAACTAATAGATATCTTAAGGATGGGTTTATATACGCCCTCTGATCATAGTTTAATGTCTTATATTTGGCCACCATTTATGAGATAGTGAACCAAGCTCTCATCACCAAGTGAAACATAAGGGAAGTGGGCAGTGTGAGTCATGGTAGTTCAATATCGATACATGGAGGTGGTTTGTCTAGTGGTTGGAAACATCACTACAATGCTTCTTGTGGGGGTGATTCTAGTTATATGACATGCACTAATAATTATATAGTGTGTCACCGGTGTGGTAGGGTGGTCCATAAGAATCCCCATTGTATGAAGAACCCAATTGGGTGTCAATCTTGTGGGAGGATGGGACACCTTCAGTGGTTTTGATTAATTTTCCTTCCATTACCTGGTGATAATAGATCTTCACCAACATGCATTCAGTTATAGTATTATTAGTTACACATTAGGTATAGAGCTGGACTACTACTGGCTGATCATGCCAAGGAGGTGTTCATGATCGAGGTATCTAAACATCATATATACATCTCTAAGAGAGTGGACCTACCCATGTTAGTCAAGTTACATCTCATGGGAGTATATTTAGATATATCTATGCAATTTAGCCTACTCTTAAGGATCAGGGCCCAAGTCCTTCTAAAATTTGAGGTATTATTATAATAGTATCCAATTTATTATCTTCATTATTCGATATATTTGTTTCTCATTCCTGCATATCTTCAGTTATTATAGAAATTATAGTCTTAGAAATATAGTATTTATATGGTGGAATAACTCTCTACACGCTATTGTAGATCTGAAAAATGATTGTATACTGATGTAAGGGATTGCCACTTAATATATGTTGTTATGTTTTTTTTGGGGTCTCTTTTTTCTCAAGATAGTGGGCTTCGACATCATACACAAGATGGATTGGTTAGTACCTTATCATTCTCATGTTGATTTCAATTATTGGAGAGTGACTTTCACATCACCTGAGGTTGGTATATATATTCATAAGGGTTAATTGGAAGTATAAAAAAATTGATATGGGCCTGAGAATCATATTATGAGTTGTGTTGAAGCCCATATTTCTAGCCTTTTCTTTAATCGATTAGGGAACATGTATTATTGATTTCCCTCCTATAGTGAATCATTTTAGGGATGTCTTCCCAAATTGATTTTTTTTGGGTTACCACCTATAATGTAAGTGGAGTAAACTATAGAGTTAGTGCTAAAAGAGAAACCAGGGTCCATTCCTCCTTAACGGATGAACCCTATAGAACTTCATAAGCTCAGGATAAAACTAAAGGACTTGTAAGATAAGGGTATTATATGACCCAGTACTTCCCTATAGGGTTCACCTATCCTTTTCTCTAGGAATCTGAATGGTACCCTTTGGATTTGAGTGGATTATCACTAGTTGAACTACCTTATGTTTAATAACCAGTATCCACTTCCTCGAATAGACGACATTTTCAACCAGCAACAAGGAGAAATGGTTTTATACAAGATCGATTTGAGGTCAGGATATCATCAAGTTCATGTTAGGATGTCATACATACCACATATATCATTTAAAATAATATATGGCTTGTATGAATATCTGGTTATGTCATTCGATCTTTTGAAAGTGCCAATGATTTTCATAGAATTGATGAATCGGGTTTTACACCACTATCTTGATTCATTTTTGGTAGTCTTCATGGAAGATATCTTGTTGTATTTTCATATTCAAAATGACCATGCCCAACATCAGGAGATCGTGTTGAATACACTAGGAGAGCACCATCAATATGCTAATCTCACAAAATGAAACTTCTTGATAGAAAAAGATTCAATTATTGGGTCACATAATCTCAAATGAGAAAGTATCTATTGAACCAGAGATGGTTAGTGTTTTGGTTTCCTAGGAGCATCCTAATAATTTTTTTGACATATGAATTTTCTTGGGGAGGTTTATATGTTACATGAATTTCATTTAAGAATTTTCACACCTAACATATCATCTCAGGGTCTTAACTAAAAATATTGTTCCTTTTTATGGTATGGAGTGAATGAGAGAGCCTTTCAGGAGATTAAAGGAAGATTGAATTCAGTGTTTATTATTATTCTTCCAGAGCTGGGAAGAAACTATACAATTTATTGTGATGTGTCATCAATCAAGCAAGGAGTAGTTCTAATGTAGGAATATCAAGTCAGGGCATATGGATCCAACCAGACGATACCCCGGGAGCATAATTACCCTATGCATGACCTCAATATGGAGGCTTTGGCTCGTGATTTATGTTATTGGAGGCATTACCTTTTGGTATAATGGTTTATAATTTACCCAAACCATAAAATTATCATATACATTTCCACATAGTGTGGCTTGAATCTCAATCGGCATAGGTGGGTAGAGTACCTTCAGACATTCAATGCTGAACTTTCCTATATACCTAGAAAGAGAAATGCAATAGATAATTTCCTAATAAATAATAATTGGGAAAAATACATTCAAGAGGCTAGTATGAGTGGAAGTTGATGGACCTATTTTCTAAGATGCACCTGAAGATTCCAAAAAATCAGGGGTAGAATGTTTTAGAATATTTCGTATTGTAATCCTTCCTTATGGAATGGGTAAGGATGAGACAGCTTTCATATTCTCAGGTCCTATACTTGAGGGGTATTTTTTTAAGTGAGGACCCACCACCAAGTTGGGTAATTGATAAGGATGAGATCCATCACTTTTGCAGAAATTTATGGGTGCCTATGAAAATATGGGAAAAATTAATGTTGGAGTCTCATGCATCTATTTGGGTATTTAATCTTGGGATTACCGAGATGTTATAATATATAATTCATCAATATTGGTGGTCAGGTGTGAAAAGGAAAATTATAGATTTTATCATAGGGTGTTCCATTTGTTAGCAGGTGAAGGTCAAGGACCAGTTGTCTGCTATACTTCTACAACATTTGTTCATTCAAGAGTGGAAATGGGATGATTAAACCATATATTACATAATGGTATTTACAATATCTCCCTAAGGAGGTGATATATTATGGGAGATCATTGATAGGATAACCAAGGTTGTAGACATTCTTCCAATTAAGGATGCCTTTTTAGCTAAAAATCTTGGAAGGCTTTAAATTTGGGAGATTCTATACCTTCATGGTTTTCCCCATTTTATTATATCAAAAAAAGATTCTTGGTTTAAATCATGTTTTTAATAGGGGTTTTAAATTGAAATGGGTTCACATTTGATTCTAATTATGACATACCAAACTCATATCGATGCTCAGTCTGATCATATTATACAGGTGTTAGAAAATATGCTCTGAGGATACATCCTTGATTTTGGAGGATCGTAGGAAAATTACCTACCACTCATAAATTTTTCTAACCATAATGGCATTCATAAAACTATTTATATGGATCAATATGATTCCCTATATGGTTGGTCATGTTATTCACCCCTATGATGGTTAGAGGAAGGTGAGGTAGTGGTATTGGGACCAAATCTCCTTTAGGAGACTTCAAAATATGTATATCTTATTAATAAGAATATGGATACAACTCAATCTTGTTAGAAGTATTATACTGATCATAATCACCATTATATGTAGTTCAAGGTTGAATATTGGGTATTTCTATGAGCTTCTCATAGATTATGTCATATATATATTCAGAATCAGGGAAATCTATCACCTCGTTATGTTGGGCATTTCGAGATCTTATAGAGAGTTTGTTCAGTAGCCTATCAGTTGGATTTACCTCAGAGGCAATAGGACATGCACAACATTTTCCATGTTTCATCGTTTTGTTGTTATTATCCTGACCCATCTAATTCATTTGATCCTGGGGATATTGATCTGGATGTAGATGTGTCCTTTGAGGAGAATCATGTTCCTGTCATTGATCTAAGCATAAAGGATATATGAGTCAAGTCAGTTCCTATGGTGCAGGTTCTATGGAAGTATATCCTTGTATAAGATGAGACCTGGTATTGATAGGTTTATGTATGTGCTTAGTGGATGGAACTTTTTTTAGGGAATTTTTTTACCACCCTTAGAATGGAAACTGGGGGATGAGTTGTTTTAATGAAGGTAGATAATAATGTGTTGGCTTTTTCAAAAAGGTATGGATACTTAATTTACTATAAAAGAACTCCCATTTTATGCTAGCGATGTTTTTAAGAGGCTAAAGTGTGGTTCGGGAGAGTCTAGTGCTCATTCAGATCCCAGATCTCTAAATTTTGGGAAGGAATACTGAGCCAAATTGTTAGAACGTGGATAGTTCTAACCTTGAAACTCAACTATGTGGTTGATGTAGTAAATTACATTGGGGCACATGGTTAGTTCTGACCATTCACCATAGGCTACATGACCATGCGGGGATCTCTAGTGGGATAGAAGGGGCCACATGGTTTTTCTAAACAATGTGTTTCGGTATGCACCTTTAGTGCCACTTAGCCAGTGGTGATGCATAGTATAGTCATAGGGTTTGGAAAACTGTGTGTCCAAACCATGTGTCTCTTAAAAATATGTGAAAATAGGATTTTTCCTCTGCCTTCATTTATGTTTTCTCCCATATTTTTCTACCCGATTCACATACAACACCTCTCCCAATTTTACCATCTCTCTATCTTCCTTTATCCTAGGATTTGAGATAGGTACTTCATGTGATCTCTGATTCCTTCACTATCAGTTTCATTAGATTCATATTAGTAATAGATTCATTCCACTTCCATCCTTTCTCAATTTATCTCACCATATTTGACACTATTTTAATGTGAGATAATATGCCCTATATTTAGGTAATTTTTCTATTTTTCTAATTTCACCTATTCTAAAATGAATTTAATGTCGATAATAGATTAGGGTTCATATACCAACAAAAGTTAGGTGGTCTAGTTCTTTTTTCCAAAAGTATCATTATTTTATATGGTGTTTCATTGTTTTAAATTTTGGAACCTTATGGCAGAACCTCCTAATTATATAATTAACTAAATAAAATGATGTTTTCATGCTTAGTAAAGTCCTAGAAAACTTTGAATCAACTCCATTGTATTCCCACCATAATGAGAGTCACCCTACAGGGTATTCCTTCCTTAAATTCCTAAGAGCCTCATGAATTGGAATTAAATTAAACCACCATTTTAGGTGAGTTGGATTTACCCTTTTGAATGTAATTTATTTTGAATTGATCTAAGGAAAAATGGTAGGTCATGTGCATAGAACCTTTATATTCTTATTGTAGGTTGAATTATCTATATTAAATGAATTGGAAAACCTGATTAAAATTTATTTTCTGAATGGTATGAGTTTAATGAATGCTATGACCATTCCTTTAAGACAATCCAAGGAAGATACATGGGTCCTGATTAATAATTCCTTTGATTGGCTCGTTGATATTAACAATTAAAATTTTTAATTGAATTGAAACACCTTGGGAGTGATACATGGTTTCTTTTATATAATGAGTTTTATGGGATTACCAGATGGATACCTTATTTTACCTATGAGAGATACCTGGTTCTGAGTGGATTACCTTGTATGGTCTTAATGGGTAGTGTTGTTATTCCATGCCATGAGTGATACATGGTTCCACATATGGTATCCCATGGATGGGATCATAGGTTTCTACCTATATCATATGAAAATGGTGATACTTGGGTTCCCAATATTGAAATCCTAGGATATACTCTTATGGTGTTTGGTTTTATAGTTCATATGGAGTGATACTTGGGTTTATTTTTATAGAAGGTCTTGGATTGTCTTAGGATTCCAATTAATTAAAACAAAGGGTGCATCTTCCAAAATATTCATTCCATGATTTATACTTGACTCTTATGATGGTATAGTTTTATCCCCATTCTCAAGTGATAAAAGTGTTTGGAAATCCATTATAGGTATGTACAGATGCCTTGGTATTACACCTTAGGTCCTAACTATTATATGTATCAATATATATATACATATAAATATATGTGTATATGATTAATATATATACATACTTATATATATATATATACATGTACGGTGAAATCTATTCAAGACATTTGGCTTAGGCTAAAGCAGGTAGTGTCGATCGAGTATCCCATGAGAAACCCAATCTGGTGCAATTTATTTATTTACTATATTACATTTATTATTACCTTCACAATACTCATATTATATATATATATACTTGATAGTTCTAGTTTTCATTGGTGGTATCCAACTAAGTATATCTCACACCTATTTGTTGTTTTGTAGTTGAACAGACCTTATAGGTGTAGGTAGAGATAAAGGGAAGCATCCAGCTTTGGATTCCTAACATACTATCCTAGGTTAGAGTATGAGATAATATGACTGAACCTATGCTCATGAATTTAGTAGAGATATATTTTGGTCTTTTTTTCTTTTGTATATAATGATGCATATGTGTGTACCTAGTATCCTATGTACTTCACCTTTTGTATATCATCATTATATGATTATCAATTTTATATATGATATTGATTCAACTTCCAGCTATTTATTTTATCAAGATGATTTATTATCCCACTACTGGTTATTTATTATTATTTCAACTACTTATCGTTATTACATACCATTTTTATATGCTCTCATCATGAGGGTATAGTCTCCCCATTGTACCTCCGTAGACCCTCACTGCTAGTTAGCAGCCTCTGGCATATGGGAAAGAATGCTTTAGTTCATGTGGTCATCTAAGCTTGGTTACTTATAAGTGAACCAGGTTCGAGAAGCTATAATGTGTTACTTGATTCTAATTATCGTGGGATACATAGTAACATCTGGGTCTCCTATCATAAGCTCAGTCCCCAATTTCCTTCCCATTTAATCCAACACTTTGTCCTAGTGTATTAGTTTTCTGATTCATGTTAGGTTTCCTTTAATGGATCTACACTAGGATAGAACAATCCTATTTCGAGAACTATATATGGATTTATTCTTATTTTCAAAAGATATATAGTAATGAATGTATCTCATATTCTAGGACCAACCATAAATATACATCCCATTCAATCCTTAATTCTATCCTAGAGTTTGAATCCTATTAATTCACATTGGGTCTAGTCTATTATCCTTTAACCATATCACCTCTACATTCCATTCTATTTTCCCCTACATATGAGCCAAATATACACAGAGATCCTTATAAAACATAACACAGACTGAGTTGTATAACATTAAAGTATGATAAATACCATGGTATAAGTAGTTAGACTTAAAATTTTTGCACGATTTTTTACCTAAGGCTTCCCATAATAGTGTTGGGTTCATCATTCAGGCCAAGTCATTTTTTTCCTTAGCACTAAACATGAAAACTAACAATTCATCAAAAATGTATGGATTTAAACATTGACCACCTTAGTTACAAAATGGTCAAATTAAACTATACACATATTTCTACCCCTTATAGGTTTTCTACATCGGTTTGGGTCCATCATTCATGTTGGATTATTTCATTCATTTATCAAATAAGAATCCTTATTTTTATTAAAGTTATGTGACCTTAAACTTCATTTACATTTTTCAGAGTTATATGACCTTAAAATTCAGCCACTATAGTGTAAGTTATATGGAATTAAACATTGACACTTTATTTTTTATCTAAATGAAAATACCTTTAACTAAAAAATAATGATACACTGAGGCATTTAAGGTTAAAATAAAATAAAGGGAATACTGGTAAAAATTAAATTCTATATTTTCTAAGCATATCCCTTTTATGGATTATGAAAAACTCAAAGCATTAAAATAAATATTCATAAACTCTTTCCAGGTTGAAAATGTTGGATCGAATAGTCGATATAAAAGTCTATTAGATGGAACAATACAAGAGGGGGGGGGTGAATTGTAGGTTTAAAAAGCTTTCAGTTTTAGTAACAAAGAGATTAGTTTAAATGAACTTAAACTAATACTAATACAAACACCCACAATTGTATTGAATGTAAAAGGTATGATGTATTGTAATACTAATGTAATGCAAAACAATTGTATTCAAGATGAACACAATAATCAGAGTAATACAGATATGAATGATTCTACCTTAAAGCGTATAGAACCAATCAATACAATATGTAATGGAATGATTGTAATTGAAACAATTACAATTGAATAAGTAAAGAAGAAAGGAAATAATACAAATCCCTTTCTAATACAACAGCAGAAATGTAAAAGTAATACAATTCTTTTAACCCAAAGAGAAGGGTTATCCTTTCACCTAGGATAAAAGGTCTGTCTCACCAACACCTTGGTGAGCCCTCGATACGATGATCGGCACGTCTGTCTGCCTATCCCCGGCAGCCCTCGATACGATGATCGGCACGTCTGTCTGCCTATCCCCGGCAGCCCTCGATACGATGATCGGCACGTCTGTCTGCCTATCCCCGGCAGCCCTCGATTTTGCAGGTAATCGGCACCTCTTTCTTTCAATTACTTGAAATCCCTCGATACGAAGATCGGACGCACAAGGCTGATGAGAGAAGTCACAGTGTCTCTCTCTAGAATCTTCGTAGTTCACAGTCGTTCTCTTCGTTCATCAGTGTATTCTCAGCTTCAAATGACCTCCTATTTATAGGCCTCGGGTTCCAACGGTCATATTGCCTCCAACGGTCATATTGAAACAGAAAGCACTACATCGTTTTGATTAGTATATAACTAACTCAACGACATCGTTCTGTTTGGATAAGAGATATATAGAAATGTAAAACATGAGTACGATTCATATGCAGAGAGAGTTTTTGACAAAGTACCAAAACAAATAATGATCATCTGAATAGCAAAGTCAGTACGATACGATTGACAGAGTCAGTACGATACGTTTGACAGAGTCAGTACGATACGTTTGACAGAGTCAGTACGATACGTTTTGGTCAGTACGATCAACATCGTACGATACGATAAACATGATAAAAGACAATTTTTTATTTACAAACATATGATAGAATACATTTGAGATTTCCAAAACATGACATAGAATATATTTGTGATTTCCAAAACATGACATAGAATATATTTGTGATTTCCAAAACATGATGTAAAAGCCAAAAGAAGACTTTTGACTTAACAATCTCCCCCTTTTTGGAATGCACAAACACACAAAGTAAATGAAACAAGAAATACTTATCTCCCCCTGAGTTATTGAAAACACTTCTGAATAAGAAATTGAATACAACTAACTCCCCCTTAGGTATTGACTTTCCTAAGGATTGTATTCATAGATTTTCCTTGAGTATTGTAATGCATTCTCCCCCTTTGTAAAACAATCTTTACTTTGTAAATATTCTCCCCCTTTGTGATTTACAAAAATAAAGGAGGAATCTCGAATTGTCTGGAAGAGTTAGTGAAGTAATACAAGACAATGGATAAAAGAGAAAGGATTATAAGAGTTATTACAAAACAAACAAGTCCCAAAAGAAACAAATACAACAATCATTTGTTTTCTCTTTCCTTCTCTTTCTTTATAAGCTCATGAAGCACAGCTTTCATCTTCTTGATCTCTTTCTTGTCTTCAGAAATTGATTCACCCTGAGTTTTGAGAAGCTCTTGTTGATCCGCAAAAATCTGATCTTGATTTCTGATGGTTTCCTCCTGTACTCTGATTACTTCTTCAAGAGTATCAATTCTGTTTTGCAGAGTCTTGTTATCCTTGGACAACTCAGAATTTTGATTCTTCAGTAAAACCATTTCATCTTTGAAAGATGAAACCTTCAAGAATTCAGATTGGAAAGCATTCATCCTATCTTGAAAATCTTTCCCTGAAGGAACATCGGCTCTTTGAGAAGATAAAAGGTTCAGCCTTTCAATTGTTTCTTTATCAAGCTTGTTGAAAGCAATTGCTAGCTCATTTGATAACCTCCTTATATCTTCAATAGCTATTTCATGATCATTGATTGAGCTCTCTGTTTTGTATGACCACTTGGTCATCTTATTGCAAGCTTTCTTATGAGCAACTGAGCTTTCCGAAAGAACTTTCAGATCGGCTTCTACAGACAAAACTTTCTTCCTCAATTCTTTTACAGAGCCAAACTTTTTCCTTTTATTTTCAGTAATGAAATCAATCTTCCCTTCCAGCCTCGGGAAATAAGGAATGGTTTTCTCCACCCTTCTCAAAACATGAACAATGTAATCACTCTTCTTGAGAGAGATTGTATGCTCTGAATCAGTATCTTCATCGTACGATGCTAGTTCATACGATCTGCTTGAATCAACAACTGGCTGTTTCCCTTTCGCTTTTTCTTTCTGTTTTCTTTCATCTTCCACTTTGTCACTAATGACAACTACTTTATCAGACTGAGAAGATTGAGCATCTTTCTTTTCACGAGATGACATCCTGTCCGGAGATCTTTCCTGATCGGCATGAGGAGTTTGTTGAACACCTTCACTCAGCTTTTGAAGCGATTCCTCTCTACTTTTCTTTGAACTTTGAAGAAATTCTAACAGAAAATCTCCTTCTTATACTTCCACTTCTTCTATCACTTGTTTTCCTTTTTCTTTCTCAGGCAGACTCTGTACGATGGGCTCTTGGTGCACTTCCACAGTTAGTTGAGCACTAGCATCTTCAACTGCTTTCAAGACTTTAGAGATATCAAAGTCCTGAGCCTTTCTTTTCAAAAGAGTCTTCTTTTTCTTTTCAGCTTGAAGGGTTTCTTCTACCCTTATTCTTTCTTCAAAGGCCTCAGCAGGGTCAAGTCCAAACTTTGGATCACCCTCTTTTCTCTGTTCCTTGTCCTTTCTCCACTTTGCAACAACTTCTTTACTGTACCTCGGCTTCTTCTTTGGCATTGAACTAGTGTGCGGATCAGACTTTCGAGTAACACCGGCGGATTGATTGTCCTTGGCCGGCATAGGTGCCGATTGATTTTCAGGCAATTCAGCTTCTACATCTCTGACAAAAAGTTTTGAATTTGAATCAAAACAAACATTCAGCTTTTTCATCGTACTCTTATTAATCAAAGACGGCCACAAATCCATAGGTTCTCCTTTCAAAGGAATGTTACAAAACTTCATACTCTCAAGAATGAATTTCGTAAGGATGGCTGGATACATTATTATTTGGGATTTAATCCCTCCTTTCTTGACATTCTTGATGGTTTCAAAGATATATCCCATGAGATTTACATTCCTCATATTCACAAGATAATCGAGCATAAAGACATCAGAAACTTTAAGAGTTTCTCTATCCCCTTTTCTTGGGACAAGAAAACCTTTCATCCATAAAGTGACAAACCGATTGTCCGGTGAAATATGATAAACTTTCCTCTTTCCCTCATTAACAACAAACAAAGATTTTTCAGCACTTTCTCTATTGAACGTACCAACTTCCTCTGGTAGTTTGTGAGATGGACAGAATGAATCCCCTTCTATAGAAACATTCAGAAAGTGTGCCGCTTGTTTCACAGACATTGATAATTTTCGATCGTACACAGCGAAGTTTATAGTCATATCTTTGTCGAAAGACACGGTTTTGTAAAACTGACAAACTTCATCAAAAAGAACTGGATCTTGAATATCATGCTTTTCCACACAGAGATGTTCCCATCCTTGAAACAAAATAATCCTCTTGATTGTAGAATCGTACATATCGAAAAATTCTCGGGATACTAACCTTTATCTGTGAAAGTCTTTCTCTGTAAAGGTCTTTGAAGACATTTCAGCGGGAGTGTTGGCAGAGGATTGAGACATAAAGATGATGCCGATTGAGAAGATCGTACGATGGTTTATAGCTGGTGGAGCAGAGCTTCGCCTCAAATCCTGAAACTTCAATGTGGGTTTGGGGAGGGGAGGGGGGTATTTATAGGCGATAAATAGATGACCGTTGATATTCTACGGTCAAGATTAGATAATACCAGATCAATGGTTAGGATTAAAACAAAGAAAATAAAAAAATTTAAAATAAAATGAAAAGAAACCTGTCGGAGAACATAAGGTGATTGCTGGTTTTGGTATGAATCAAAAGTAAACACAATCGTAAGAAGAAAAAAAACATGATGCCGATGGAAAACAAAGTCATTACTATGATCGGACCGTACGATGGAAAATAGTTGTTACCATTAACCGACAGTACGATGGAAAACAATCTCAATACTATCATCGGTCGATACAAAAAAAATCGAATGATATGATGGAAAAGAATTTGAATACTATCATCGGTCGATACAAAAACTATTGAATGGTACGACGGAAAAGAATTTCAATACCATCATCGGTCGATTCAAAAAACTATTGAATGGTACGATGGAAAAGAATTTCAATACCATCATCGGTCGATTCAAAAACTATTGAATGGTATGATGGAAAAGAATTTCAATACCATCATCGGTCGATTCAAAAACTATTGAATGGTACGATGGAAAAGAATTTCAATACCATCATCGGTCGATTGAAAAACTATTGAATGGTACGATGGAAAAGAATTTCAATACCATCATCGGTCAATTCAAAAATTTTTGAACGATACGATGGAAAAGTATTTCAATACGATAAACAGAAAAACTGAAATGGTCAATATGATAAACAGAAAAAGAAACATATATAAAGAGAGTAAATATTTTAAAGATCAGAAACATAGACATAAAGAAATGTCCTCCCCCTTTCTACGAGGAGTTTCTTACTATTAGGAGAGATGTAAAACAGGAAGTATATATGAATGATTATTTTAATGTAATCATTCCTAGCTTCTGTTTTATAAATTAAAATCTATCGGAAGGTAAAGGTTTTGTAAAAATATCAGCAAGTTGTTCTTGCGTTCCGATGAATTGTAAAACAATATCTCCTTTTTGTGTGTGATCCCTAAGAAAGTGATGCCTAACATCTATGTGTTTTGCACGAGAGTGATGTGCTGGGTTTTTACTAAGAGCTATGGCACTTGTATTATCACACAGAATTTGAGTTTTGGAGAAACTCAAACCATAGTCAGTGAGTGTGTGCTGCATCCACAATACTTGAGCACAGCAACTTCCAGCTGCTACATATTCAGCTTCAGCAGTGGAGAGTGCTACTGAGTGTTGTTTCTTGCAAGACCAAGAAACCAAAGAATCTCCTAAGAAATGACATGTTCCAGATGTACTTTTTCTATCCATTCTACAACCACCAAAGTCAGCATCTGAAAAACTTTTTAAAAAAAAATCATTTCCAGAAGAGTAGAAAAGTCCTAAATCCATAGTGTCTTTTAAATACCGAAAGATTCTCTTTACGGCTATTAAGTGAGACTCTTTTGGATTAGATTGATATCTTGCACATAAGCATACAGAAAACATCAAGTCGGGTCGACTAGCTGTCAAGTATAGCAAACTCCCTATCATACCTCTAAAAATTGTTTGATCTACTGGTTTCCCAGTTTCATCAAGATCAAGAGTATTTGAGGTACCAATTGGGGTGCTAATACTTTTAGTTTTGTCAAATCCATACTTTTTGAGTAAGTATTTAATATACTTATGTTGAGATATATAAGTTCCTTCTGGTTTTTGAGATATTTGAAAACCTAGAAAGAAAGTTAACTCACCCATCATACTCATTTCAAACTCAGATTTCATTAAATTTGCAAAAGAATCGGTTAAAGATTTCTGAGTTGATCCAAATATGATGTCATCAACATAGATTTGGACAACCAAAACATTTTTGTTTTCCATTTTGATAAAAAGAGTTGGATCAGCTGTACCTTTTCTATAATTGTTTTGTAAAAGAAATCCTGTAAGTCTATCATACCATGCTCTAGGGGCTTGTTTAAGACCATATAGATCCTTGGTAAGTTTAAAGACATGATCAGGATGTTTTGGGTCTTGAAAACCAGGAGGTTGTTCAACAAAAACTTCTTCTTGAACAAAACCATTTAAAAAAGCACATTTGACATCCATTTGAAATAGTTTGAAATTGAAATATGCTGCGAAGTCTAATAGAATGCAAATAGATTCAAGTCTAGCTATAGGAGCATATGTTTCTTCATAGTCTATTCCCTCTTGTTGATTATAGCCTTTAGCAACAAGTCTTGCTTTATTTCTTACAATGATTCCATTTTCATCACACTTGTTTCTGAAAACCCATTTTACACCAATTACAGTTGTTTCTTTAGGTCTTTCAACTAAAGTCCAGACTTGATTCCTTTCAAATTCATTTAGTTCATCCTGCATTTCTTTGATCCAATCATCATCACCTAAGGCCTCACTTGGACTTTTAGGTTCAAATTGGGAAAGAAAAGCAAGATGTTCTAATTCGTTTCTTAAGGAATTTCTGGTCCTTACAGGTTGATTTATATCACCAATGATATTATCACTGGGATGATTCCTAAGAAACAATTGATTTTGGTTTTGTAAAACCTGTTCATCAACATATGGTAGAAAATCTTCTGTGGTAAATGTTTTAGGAATACTTTCTTGAACATTTTCTTTATCAGAATGTTATTCTAACAAATGTTGATAAACATCTTTAGAAAACACATCCGAGGATGTAGGATTGGATTGGTTGAAAACAAAAGGGTTAGTTTCATCAAATTTTACATGTTCTGTTTCTTCAACAGTACAAGTGTTTTTATTGAAAACTCTATAAGCCTTAGAGGTTGTGGAATAGCCTAGAAAGATTCCTTCATCAGATTTTGGTGCAAATTTGTGTAAATTTTCTTTTGTATTCAGAATGAATACTTTGCATCCAAAAACTTTGAAGTAAGAAACTTTAGGTTTTCGGCCAGTCCATAACTCGTAAGGAGTTTTATTAAGAAATGGTCTAGTTAAAACACGATTTATAGTATAACAGGCAGTACTTACAGCTTCAGCCCAAAAGTGCTTAGCAATTGAGTATTCACTCAACATGGTTCGAGTCATTTCCTGAAGAATACGATTTCTTCTTTCAACAACACCATTTTGCTGAGGAGTTCTTGGTGCTGAGAAATTGTGAGTAATACCTTTCTTACTACAAAAAGTTTCAAAATCTGAGTTTTGAAATTCACCACCATGATCACTATGAATAGTTATCAATGGTAGGTTTTTCTCATTTTTAACTTGGGCTCTAAAGGTTTTGAAATACGAAAAGGCTTCAGATTTCTTTGTGAGAAAGTAGACCCATGTAAATCTAGTAAAGTCATCAACTAAAACAAATACATAGTATTTGCCTCCAATGCTTCCAGATTGTGAAGGACCAAACAGATCCATATGCACAAGCTGTAATGCATTAGAAGTTGAAACTTCATTAATTGGTTTAAAGCTAGTTTTATGTTTCTTGCCAAATTGACAAGGATCACAGACTTTTGAAGAATCATATCTATGATCCGGTAGCCCTTTTACAAGTCCTTTCTTTGAAAGTTTTCTTAGGTTTCTCAAATTACAGTGTCCTAATCTCCTATGCCATAGCCACGATTGGTCTTCTATTACACTTAAACAAGGTAAGTTTTGGTTCCTAAGGTCTTCTAAGTTAATAGTGTAAACATTCTCTTGCCTATGGGCAGATAGAATGAATTCATCCTTGGAATTGTGAACTAGACACTTATCATTTCTAAAATTCACAAGGTAACCTTCATCACATAATTGACTTATGCTGATGAGATTGTGCCTAAGACCTTTAACAAACAGAACATTTTAAATAAGAACTTTTCCAAGAAAAACGATATTACCTATACCAACAATCTTTCCTTGAGCATTATCTCCGAAGGTAACTTTTCCACCTTTTGTTTTGATAACCTTTTCAAAGAAATCTTTGTTTCCAGTCATATGTCGAGAGCAACCACTATCCATGTACCAAATGTTCTTATTGATACACTTCTCATTTCCCTGAAAAAGAAACAATTAGATTTTTGGAATCCAAACTTGTTTGGATCCAGAAGGGTTAGATAAAAGTATTTTAGGAATCCACATTTGTTTAGCAAAATGAGCTTTATGAAATCCTAAGGATTGAGTTTTGTTAAGAGAACAATCTCTTCTCCAATGTCCACCACATTGACACTTGGAACAGAAAATGGTTTTTTGGGGAACAAAATAGTTATTACTAAAAACAGGTTTGGAATAAGTATAACCAAGACCAGAACGATTTCTCAATGGTCTAATTTGAGAATACATCCTATCAAAGTTTTCTTTTCCATGAGTAAAGTTTGACAAACACTTTTTCAAGGATAAAATCTCTGACTTTAGTTTTAAAACCAAATTATTATTTTCTAAAACATTTGAATTTGAACTAGAGTTAGACTCTAAAATATTTTTCTTTGAAATTTCAGTTTCAAGATCCTTAGAAAGTTTATCCTTTTCAGATTTGACTTTCTCAAGGGTTTTCAAAATGCTTTCAAAATCAGAAGTTTTCCCATCAAGATCTTTAGAAAGATCTGATACTTCTTTAGTCAAAATAGAAATTCTAGAATTTTCTTTTTCAAATCTCTTTTTGAGTTTGGAATTTTCATTTTCAAGTAATTTAGCAAATCTAGAGACTTCTTCAAAAGAAGGTAAAGTATCATCTTCTGATGATGAGGGTTCATCATTTGAAGATTCATAATATCTATCATCAACATAATTTTCATTTAAAGAGACATTTGTAACAGCTTCAGCATTATGTACCTTAGCCATGAGACAATGATCTTCAATTGGTAGTCTGGCTAGAAGTCCAATATTCCTTTATCCTGACGTCTCATATTCTGAAGAATCATCTGAGAAATCACTACCACTTGCACTCCATGTATCATTTGCTTTCAAGCCTTTCTTTTTCTTATAAAACCTTTTCTTGTTTCTGTCAGAGTGTTTCTCTTTTCTATCTTTCCTCTTTAGTAAAGGACAATCAGGCCTTATATGTCCTGCTTTCTTGCATTCATAACAAGTTACCTCTGAATCTTTCCTATCTTTCCTGTCTTTCTTTTTGAATCTATATTGAAAATCTTTCGTTCCCACAATCTTGTTCATCCTCCGAGCAAGATTAGCTAACTCATTGTCTGAAAGATTACAATCACTTGAATCAGAAACAACAACTTTCTTGGATTTAGACCTTGTAACCCTTTCAGGTGTTTTAGCTTTAGATGCAAAAGCTACACTTCCATTCCCATTCTTCTTCTTATTGAAATCAGCATCTCGTTTCATTCTTGTCTCGTGCTGTAGAAGAGTTCCAAAGAGTTCATCAAGAGTAATCTGGGAAACTTTTCTATTTTCATCAATAGCTGTTCTTTTTGACTCCCATTCATTTGGCATAATATCTATAATCTTATCAACAAGAGATTCATCATCAAGACCTTTTTCTCCCATAGATTGTAAGCTGTTGACAATTGTCATAAACCTTTGTTGCACTTTACATACTGGCTCTCCATAAGGAAAAAAAATCCATGATACTCTGCTCGAAGCATTGCTCTCCTTGTTTCTATAACCTTGGATGTACCAAAATGAGTGACTTCTAATTTCTTCCAAATACAGTTGGCTGCTTCACATGAAGATATCTGACTATATATATTCCTGGTCATTGAGCATAATAAAGTATTGCGTACCTTGTAATTCAGTTGATATTCTTTCTTCTCTTGATTGGTAAAAGTACTAAATTCTTTGTCAGGAATTTTGTAACCCCCAGTAAGCATAATAAAATTGTCTACACCAGTATTGATGACGAAAGTCTTCATACGATCTCTCCAATACTCATAATCATTCCCATCAAAGATTGGTGGTCTAGAAGGATTCAGATTATCTATTGATCCGAAATTCATTCCTGCCATCTAATATAAAAAAAAAACAACTTTTCCACTCCACACGTTAGTGTAGTAAGTATTTAAGAATGTAATAAGAAATAAAGCTAGTAATACAAGTCAGTGGAAAACCTCCTCTGATACCAATTGTTGGATCGAATAGTCGATATAAAAGTCTATTAGATGGAAAAATACAAGAGGGGGGGTGAATTGTAGGTTTAAAAACCTTTTAGTTTTAGTAACAAAGAGATTAGTTTAAATGAACTTAAACTAATACTAATACAAACACCCACAATTGTATTGAATGTAAAAGGTATGATGTATTGTAATACTAATGTAATGCAAAACAATTGTATTCAAGATGAACACAATAATCAGAGTAATACAGATATGAATGATTCTACCTTAAAGCGTATAGAACCAATCAATACAATATGTAATGGAATGATTGTAATTGAAACAATTACAATTGAATAAGTAAAGAATAAAGGAAACAGTACAAATCCCTTTCTAATACAATAGCGGAAATGTAAAAGTAATACAATTATTTTAACCCAAAGAGAAGGGTTATCCTTTCACCTAGGATAAAAGGTCTGTCTCACC
Organism: Viscum album; assembly: GCA_963277665.1. Taxonomy (NCBI): domain Eukaryota; kingdom Viridiplantae; phylum Streptophyta; class Magnoliopsida; order Santalales; family Viscaceae; genus Viscum; species Viscum album. The sequence goes on from OY728127.1 coordinate 283,006,098, forward strand.
AACACCTTGGTGAGCCCTCGATACGATGATCGGCACGCCTGTCTGCCTATCCCCGGCAGCCCTCGATACGATGATCGGCACGTCTGTCTGCCTATCCCCGGCAGCCCTCGATACGATGATCGGCACGTCTGTCTGCCTATCCCCGGCAGCCCTCGATTTTGCAGGTAATCGGAACCTCTGTCTTTCAATTACTTGAAAGCCCTCGATACGAATATCGGACGCACAAGGCTGATGAGAGAAGTCACAGTGTCTCTCTCTAGAATCTTCGTAGTTCACAGTCGTTCTCTTCGTTCATCAGTGTATTCTCAGCTTCAAATGACCTCCTATTTATAGGCCTCGAGTTCCAACGGTCATATTGCCTCCAACGGTCATATTGAAACAGAAAGCACGACATCGTTTTGATTAGTATATAACTAACTCAACGACATCGTTTTGTTAGGATAAGAGATATATAGAAATGTAAAACATGAGTACGATTCATATGCAGAGAGAGTTTTTGACAAAGTACCAAAACAAATAATGATCATCTGAATAGCAAAGTCAGTACGATACGATTGACAGAGTCAGTACGATACGTTTGACAGAGTCAGTACGATACGTTTGACAGAGTCAGTACGATACGTTTTGGTCAGTACGATCAACATCGTACGATACGATAAACATGATAAAATACAATTTGTTATTTACAAACATATGATAGAATACATTTGAGATTTCCAAAACATGACATAGAATATATTTGTGATTTCCAAAACATGACATAGAATATATTTGTGATTTCCAAAACATGATGTAAAAGCCAAAAGAAGACTTTTGACTTAACAGAAAACATAAAAATGAAAGCCTTATAAATAGTCATGTCTTCATTTATCAAGCCTTTACTTTCCATAGAATAGTAAAAATTAGAGCACTGGGTGGAAAAGACACAATGATATTATAAACCAAAACATGGCCCTATAAAAATTCAAGATATACTCATTAGACTCACTAATATATGAAAAAGTTAGAGAAAATTATCCTTGATATATGCACATGAGTTTAAATTGTTTCATGGGTACATTTTCATTCATGATAAGGAAACCTATTCACATTGAATAGGCCCCCCTATCAAGTGATTGTATAACCAAATAATTTCTTTTCTAGGTCCATTCACATCGAGAGTGTGTTCAATACAAGATGGTATAAGATTTAGTGTAATAAAACTGTTCTTGAAAATTATTTTCTCCATGAAGACACTTCATACCTTTGATGTATCATTTATCATAATGTAAAAAATACTTGAGACGATATTATCCTCAAACTATCCCAAAAACCTTGAGATTCCCTTATGGTTCCCAATTTCTTAAAAATTGGTAGCATGTGGATTAGCTTATCTAAAAGGACCCCCCATGAATAAAAAATAGTATAATTTCTAGTGAGCCTCTATGTAACCCCTAGTGAATCTTTTTAGTCATAGAATAAACTCCCCCTTAAACTCCATGTGTTATTTTATATTAGTGTGATGGAAGCCACTCCATTACCAATGGAAAGAATATTCTTGACTACCATTTTCTATTGAATCATACATTATTTTTTTATGATTTCCCATTTCCATAACCTAGACATTCAATTGGATTGAAATACCCTCGATGTTACACATTTTTGTATCATAACAATTGTCAATGAAAGATTATGAAATCCTACTCTTTCACCCTGGAGTAGCAAAAGGAAAAAAGTTGTCATGGCAGTTTGTCACCTCTCAAGAGATGCAGATCAATGGTGTTCTTCACATAAAAACACAAAGGTGAATGAAGATGTATAAAATATGGAATGGATAGAGTTTAAAGATCTTTTATTAGAAAAATACTTTCCTATTGAACATTGAGCGTATATGGAAATGGAATTTCTTAGTATGAGGCAGAAGGAGGATGAGAATGTCGTAAAGAATGAGGCTAACATTACAAGGCTAGCATAGTATGCTACAGATTATATACGTAACCCATGAAGTATAAATGATCGATTCATTGATGGGTTAAATCCATTTCACTGATGATAATTAGTCTTAAAATGCATCTCATCATATGAAGTTATAGTCTCATGTGCTATCAAGACAGAAAAATAAATTCTCTATGTCTTATGACTTTAAATTGAAGCAATAGAAGAATAGATCTATCGAACACTCTGGAAAATGAAATAAGGGGAAGAAGGGAAAATTTGACTTCAATCCTATAGTAATTGTGAGAAGAAACACCCTGGTACATAGTTAAAGGGGATTGGAGTCTGTTATAAGTGTGGAAAAAAAGGACACCAGGCTCGTGATTGCAAGGGGAAGAAAGAGGTTGTCTATGTTCAATGTTACAACTGTAAAGAAATTTGGAATTATGAAAATTTATTTCCTAATCATCAAGGAAAATTACCTCATAAAAGGATAAGTGAGAAAGGCTAAATTTATGTGATCACAACTACAGAGGTTGAAGTTCTTAATGATGTGGTGGTAAGTACTTTAACAATTTCCTCAAAATTAGCTGATGATTTATTGGATTCTGGATCATCGCATTATTTCAAATCTTCCCAGTTTTCCAAGAAAATTATATATTTCCAATTTGAATTAACATGGGAGTGGGATTTATCATATCAATAATGTTTTTTCAATCATTTACCATTATGGCATATAAACGTGCTTTATTTGATGATCTTATTATCATACCCATGATTGAATTTGATATAATCATGAGAATGGATTATATTTTGGACCATGATCTGAAAAATTGTTGTTAAAAGAATGTGGTAACAATTTTAGATGATGATAAGGAATCCCTTATCTTTAGATTAGAAACATCACTATCATATTCTTATCTAGATCCACCCCTAGTAGATCTACTAAATTTAATTATTGGGGAGGAATGAAGTGAAATAAATATGGGTGTGGAAAGGAATGTTAAAATAGAGTATTTACCTATTTTTTAAGAATATTTTGATGTGTTTCCAGAATATTTACCTGGACGTCATCCATAATGGGAAATAGAGTTCTCCATTGACTTAATTTCTATTTCAAGGCACATATCGAAGTCCAATTATAGAATGGACATTGTGGAATTAGTGGGACTAAAGAAACGACTATAGTAACTAAGTAAAAAATTATTTATTAACCTTAGTGTTTCTCCATGGGGATCCCCTGTTATTTTTTTTCAAGAAGAAAGATGTATCTATGAGGTTCTATATTAACTACATAGAGATCAATGATATGAAAATAAAGAACAAGTATCCCCTAACTCTAATTGATGATTTATTTGATCGACTTCATTGAGATCCATATTTATCAAATATTGTACTTCAATCTAGATATCATCAGTTTTGTGTGAAGAATGAAAACATTCCAAAGACAACATTTCAAACCAGGTATGGGCATTACGAGTTTATAGTAATTCCATTTGGACAGACTAATGCACCCTCAGCTTTCATGGATCTAATGAATAGAGTGTTAAAGGAATATCTTGATGAATTTGTAGGGGTATTTATTGATGATATCTTGGTATACTCCAAAATCTACGAAGATTATAACAATCACTTCCACACTATTCTAAAGACTCTTTGAAGAAATGAATTATATAGGATGTTCAAAAAGTGTGGATTCTGGCATTAGGAGATTTCTTTTCATGGCTATATTGTCTCAAAGGATGGAATATGTGTTGATCCTTAAAAGACAACAGAAACCCATGAATGGATAGCACTGAAGAATATAACTGTGGTATGCAGTTTTATTGGTTTACCAGGTTATTATTGGCATTTCGTCTATAGTTTTTCCCGATTGGCTAACCCATTCATCAAGATCACACTTAATGGGGTTAAATTTGTTTGAAAAAAAGAATGAGATGAATGTTTTGAATAATTTAAGAGAATATTATTCAATAATCCTATCTTGACTCTACCATCAGGGAATGATGGGTTTTTTATTTGTAGTGATTCTACAAAGAAAGGAATTTATTGTGTCCTTATGTAGAATGAAATATTTATTGCCTATGCCTCACGACAGCTAAAAATTCTTGAACAAAATTATCCCCCTTCATGATCATGAGTTAACAGCTGTGATTTCTATAATGAAGATATAGAGATACAATCTCTATAGTGAAAATGAAAGATATATACTAATAATAAACTTTTGAAGTGTATTTTCTCATAGAAATAACTCAACATGGGGAAAAGGCGATGGCTTGAAGTACTCGAGTATTGTGATTTCACAATACACTACCACCCAAGGAAGGAAAATAAGTGGTAGATGCTTTGAGCAGAAAGATCATGGAGTTCTGAACAAGATTAGAGTTGAAAGGGATCCTATATTCATGGATCTAGTAAATATGGATTTTTGAATAATAATGGAAGGTGAAACATCAATACATTTCAAATAAATTCCAAAACATATTTACTAAAAATGATAAAAATTTCTCATACCAATGATGAAGAGTTTTAAAAGAAATTTAAGGCTGTGAATGATGGGAGAATGATAGAATATATATTTGAAGATTGAATTCTGAATTTTGGGAAGAGGCTTTGTGTTCCTGATACACCTGATCAAAAAATAGCATTGTGGGATGATGCCCATAGCTCGAATTTCTCTATATAGCCTGGTAACACAAGGATGTATATAGATTTGAATGAACATTTTTTGTGGGACATCATGAAGAGGGAGATTGCTGATTATGTGTTAAGATGTATGGTTTTTCATTAGGTCAAAGGTGGGAGATAACATCCTAGATGAGTTAGGAAACCTCTTACTATACCAGAGTGTAAATGGGATGATATAATGATGGGATTTGTCATGGGGATACCAAATAATCATAGATGGAATGATGCAATATGAGAAATTATTGATCATCTTACCAAGTCAGCACATTTTTAGGCTATAAGAGAAGATTTACCACTTGAACATTTAGCCAAACTATATATTAATGACGTTTTAAGACTTCATGGTGTACCACTATCGATATTTTCTGATCTTGATCCCTGTTTTAAATCATGATTCTGGTAATGTCTTTAAAAATCCCTTGATACTGATCTTTGTTTGATCATTGCCTACCACCCTTAAACTGATGGAAAATCATAACAGACTATTCAAACATTAGAAAACATGTTGAGATATTTATCACTTGACTTTAAAGATATGTGGTATCAGTATTTACCTATGGTATAATTTACCTATAAAATAGCTTTCATTCAGGTATTTATATTGCACCATATGAAGCATTATATAGAACATTTGTCACACAACAACTTGTTGGGATGTTGTTGGTGAAAAAAAACTTGTATTCCCAAAACCTGTTTAGGAAACAATTTAAAAGATGAAGATTATCCAATCCCACATCAAATCACCTCAATGTAGGAGAAATTGCTATGTCGATAACTGAAGGAGAGATTTATAATTTCATGTAGGATACCATGTTTTCTTGAAGGTATTTCCATAGAGAGGTGTTATAAAATTTAGTATGATGGGATTTAAAGGTACACACTATTTTTATTTATTAGAATGATGGGTATAGAAATAATAAATGAAGGGATTAAATCTTAAATTTATCAAATATTTCCTCGACCATCCATTTATATAAAGGCCATGGAGTCCATGAAAAATGACATGGACCTACATAGGAAGGTAGAGAGTACTATAAAGATTAATATTGACTATGGTTCAGTTATAATATTTTTAAAACTAATATTTTTCCCCTAAACCAAAATTAAATAAGTTTTTGTTGGATTAGTCACATATAACATCATTCTCTATTCATAATGGAAGCATAAAGATGTATAGAGATTGTAAAAATCACTTCTAGGGGTACAATATTAAAAAAATGATATTATATTGTATTTATCTCAATGATTGTAATTCCATAATGTTAAGGTAATACAATAGAAGTCTATGAAAATTATACAACCATTACCTATATCATTTTGGAAATGGGAGAACATCACCATGTATTTTATGGGCAGGCTTCCTAATAATTATAAAGGTAATAATTCTATTTGTTTAGTGGTGGATCTATTTACAAATTTGGAACACTTATTTGATATTTGATAGAACTTATTAGTTTTTCAACAATAAAGGTTATACATAATGTGTCTGTTTAGGATTCATGGAGTACCACATTCATTTTTATTAGATAAAGATCCAACATTCACATTAAAATTCAGGAGGAGACTTTAATAGGAATTCAATAAATTTCTAATATTTAGTATATCTTATCAACCTGAAACTAATGGTCAATATAAAATAACTATTAATATATTATAATATATTCTAAGATACTCCTCAATGTATTTTAATGAAAATTAAAATCCTTATATTCCTCTTGATGTGTTTTCATATAATAACAACATCAAATATAGAATTAAAATTCAAGTTTATGAGGATATATACAGGAATAGATTTCTAAATTTTATATGTTGTGATGAAGTTAGAGAGATTATTCTGCTAGGACAAGATATTATATATGAAATGACAGGGAAATTTCATACCATTTTTCAAGATTTGACAGTAACACAATGTCAACAGAGAAGATATGAAAATAATCATCGATTATAATTGTATTTTTAAGTGTATGATAGAGTATTCCATTTAAATAACTTCATGAAATAGGATTATAGGTTTTTATAAGAAGGAAAAGTTAATCTATAAAAACATCAATCCCTTCAATATTCATGACTGTATAAGGATTGTGGCCTCTCACTTGATATTTTCACTAAAACCCTATTATGTAAATGATGTGTTCTATATATGTTATTTGAGGAAGAAAATAATAGATCCATCACATGTACTGAACTTAGAAGCATTGAAAATGGAACACAGTCTCTATTATTAGGAATAATCAATGGAGATAAAAAAATTAAAGAGATAATTTTTTAGGAACAATCCCCCTCACATAGACATAGTTGTATGGTGAAACTGTAAGTTAAAGGACGTAATGTGGGAACCCTAATATGTGATGACACTAAAGTACCCTCAATTATTTATAATGATATTTTGAAATTTTGGGATACAATTCATTTAAGGGGAAAAGATATAAGATTTTATTTTTCCAATGAGTAGCTTTATTATAAATTAAATTTATTAAATTATAAGTAATAATTATACATGAATCTCTTTATTTTGAGAATATAAACATAAAATAAATACTTTTATATATATCAATGATTTTTTATTATATATTTTTCAATTGTAAAGGAATTTTATTAGATAAAGGGGAAGCCCGTAGGATGGATGAGAGCATGACATGTCTAGAAAGATCATGAGGATTGAGGACATGACCGAAGGGACACAGGGGTGAAGAGCACACCACTAGATTTGATGATGTTCTATTTACATTTTATATTATTTCAAAATATACATATATCTATTTTAATATATTCATAATTCATTTTACATATATATTTTTATTTGATAACTACACTACTTTAGTTTTATTTTCATATTGACATATTAATTAATTCATTATAACTTAATCCTTAACCTAGTATGATACATTTTTTCATAGTCACAAAATCTTAATATATAACAATTAATGGTAATGTTAAAGAATATGTTATGTGAAACATAATATGAATGGTTGAGTAACATCATTACACTAAAAAATTACTATATTACATTACAAATCATTAAATTTCAAAAAAAAAATCATATTCTATATATATATATTTTAATAAAAATGACCTTTAAATCCTTAAGTAACATGTTTTGTAATAATACAAAATTATAAAATATTTTATTTTTATATAAATATGGAAATTATTTTTTTATTGTGAATTATTATCATAAAATGGATATAAAATTTTGATAATGTATATTTTAGAAAGTTGAAATGGTTATTGACATACAATTGTAATAATAGTGTTTAAAGTTTGTTATACTAAAACTGTTTTTTATACTTTGCATTAAAATGATAAATTAAAATTAACTACCAGTATTATTTCATAAAATGTATACGTTTTAGAACTATAAATAATTAATTTTCATCCACATAATAACTGAGGGATAATAACAAAATTAAATGTAATCACTCATAAGAAAATAAATAGTATTAAATCTAAATAAAAAACTTTTATATATATTATATGATTTAAAATAAAGGTTAAATATATAAATTTTAGAATTTTAAATTTATATAAAATGAACTGATTTTTTTAATTATCATGTCAAAGTCATATTAGGGTTGCTTTTGAGTATTTTTTGATGAATTTTTTTATTAGTGATTTTAAAAAAATACATTTTTTATGAATACCACAACTTTTATAATATATTTATGATGTAATCACATATGATAATTTTATAAATCCTTCATTATATATATGTATTTAATGGAAAATGATGAATTTAAAAATATTAACTAGAATTTATAAACCCATATGTGACACTTTGGAACCCAAATTATATTTCAGGAAAATAAAAACTATTTTTGGTTATTTTCATTTAATTGAATGTTTGGAAGGTTCCATATGGTTTTGGTTTAATTAAAATATAAAATTACCCTCTTTAGTTTAATAATATACCAAAAAATAGGAGACTCATCACTATTAAAAAATATATTATATGGTGCCCCATGTTGGATGAACCACTAAGATCATAGGTTAATCAGATGTTTATCTTAACGAATTCCCTTTATTTAAAATTCTACCTCTTGAACTTGTTATGCTTTTTTATTTACATAATATTATATCTCGATCTGACGTCAGGTGTAGTTCTAGTAATAAAGAGATCATGACATTTTTATTTACAAGTTTTGGCCTAGAATCATAGTCTTCACTGTGTTTCATAGACTCCCCTCCCCCAACACAGATTCTTCACTATCAAAAAACTCAATACAACCATAAACTATCTTGTTATGATCAATATAGAGTCCCACTATGTTCATCAACTACAACCAACAACTAAAAAATCTTTTCAATTATTTCAAAACCAAAAGAATGGTTTATTTACTTGTTCAAGGTTGATCCAAAACTAAGAAGATATTAAACTTATAGAAAAGAGTCTTAATCCTAAAGACGATAGGATTAGGCATGATCATGTACAATTCATTAAGGTATTCAATAACTACATGTAGTTGGTCTATTGGCCTTGAAAATATTCTCTAATCTTGAATGATCTGATTTTATCATTCTTTAAATGATCAAGTATATCATCTTTAGGGACTTCTATCATCACCTCACCTTCTTCTAGTCCTTGATACTTGAAGTATCGGTCTCTTAGATGATTTATTATTTATTAAAAGTGTTCTCTATTCTCTCAATAAAATTATTTTTTTTCTAATTAACAAATTTATATTTCTAAAATCATCATGAACATTATTCATAAATATTTCACTAAATGTTCCATATATGAATTATAGAAATCCTGCGATCTTTAATAGCAGGATTATCTCATTTAAATTGGTAAAAATATTTCTAATTTATCTCACATTTTAACTCATTAGAATTATAGTTCAGATATTTATTTAGATTTCATGAAGAATAAAATATTATTCTATCTTTAACATGATATTATAATATCCATGATCTCATTTGTTACTCAAATTTCACCTATATAAAGAAAATCATGATTTCCATGTATTCGTGAAATCGGCTACAGTGTCACAATCAGTTACTTATAAATAAAATATTTTATTATTATATGTTGTGATGTAATAAGATACTTGATTCCAAATTATCTATATAGAAATTGACCATGTGTTTATCACTGAACATCAGTTTTTAGTAGCGTAATCTCATATACTATAGTGTATCCCCTCAGTACCTCAAATTCTTTACCTTCTTTGAATTAAAACCTTCCATAATGCAGAGTGGAGTTATAACTTGGATATCGTGTTTTCCATGGTGATTATTTGGTGATTATATCATCCCTACAGTATAGTTAGTGTTATGTTAAAAACCCTATAAGATTAAAATTACATGGCTTACCATTATATGTTCCCGTACACAATCATTAGAAAAATTGAATGACATTTATTTGTGCTGAGTAAACTCTTTGAAACTCTAACACAGTGTTTGGACTTCCTTTATAAAAGTATATCTTACCTTATATGGAGTGCTCATATTACATTCTTGAAAGGATACCTTACCCTTACTCAAGTATGTTTACACCTTTCTTACGCTTAAATAAGTCGCCAAATACTGTGGTATAATGACATGAATACCATTACAGAGTAAGCTGAGCACATTTACACTACTTCATGCACCCTTATTCATGTATTTTAAGTTACACATTAACCATATTTAATACTTGTTCCCCTTTAAATATCCTCATGATTTTCTCATTACCATTATTGATTTACATTTATACATCCTCATTAGTTCATTAGTACCTTTATATAGTTCCCATTTTTTCTTTATGCAGATATAGATTACCTTTACATAGGAAATTTGATTCTTAATTTACCTCTATGTAGGTTTCTAATTTATCTCAAAATGTTGTCGGGAATTCACCAACACCTCAAGCTGAATTGACATGGTCTCCCAAATTTAGTCACAATATGATGATAAGGTTGCATCATCATCCAACACTAGTCATGTAATTATTTATAGATATTCACAACAATCATTAGATATTTAAGAAGATATTTTCATGATTGAAATCCATTTTCATTACATGAATACATAACAATTCTTTAAGAACCAACCAAAACATATTGAACTATTGAAAACATATTCAATACTTGAGAAAAACAATTTCTCCCTCCATATTTCTTTGTCAATATATCATCACATAATTTAATTTAATACATATTATCAAACTTTCTACATCATATTGAATATAAAATGAAAATGGTAATGAAGGTGTATCTTTATCAATATATTTTCTTGTGAAAATTCACTTATACTTGTCCTAATTTTCTAAGAGAAGGTTGGTACCACTTGGTATAATTTGGAAAGATCTTTTAGTTGGTCTAGTCTTAGTATACATGTAAAAACAAAGTGTATACTAAAAGATAGGTAAACAAATTATATATGTTTTCTATTCACAACCATGCATACAATATCAAGATCAAAATTTATTATTTCAATAATAAGGGATTTATAAAGGATGATTCTATTAATAGAAACATGTAACCAACACACATCTTGACATACCATAAATAATTTTCATATAAAGGTCATATAACTCCCCCCTCCAATTTTGATAACCAATAAATCATCCTAATAATTTCATTTAATATAATAAAAATAATAATATATAAGATTGATTCTAATACCTAAACCTTTAAGTTTGGAATCTAATTAGAATCTCTAGATTCAATATAATTTTTTAATGTCATTTTATTCTCAGAGTTTCTCCCCCTTATGTGATGAAATCCTATTCTTATATTTTCATCGTAATCAGTAGACTCCATGAGAGAAAATATCTTCATGATGTTCATTAGTGACACCCTATAACAACCCCTCCTATTCCCTATATAGTATCTAAATATAAATAAAATAATGAGGAATAAGGAGGGACCTCTTGGTTTTCAGAAGAAGCTATGAGGCTAAAATCTTCCTCTCAACCAGGGATCGTATTTCCTTCTTAGATCAAACTTCCTTTTGTGTTAAATCATATTTCCATTTGAGTGCATGAAGCCTCATAAACCATAATTTTATTTTTAAATAGCTCAAATTTTCTAAGAATACATGTCAATATTTTTTCAATTGTATGTCCTAAATATTTACACCCTTCCCACAAGACTCCAGTATTCTTTAAGTTATCATTAACTAGAATCTTTAATTCGTTATTTTTAAACATGATATTAATTCTATTATCACTTCCCTAATATTTAAACCTCAAGGAATACTCATTTTAATTTTCTTTGGTATTATTATCTTCTCCAAAATGATTTCTTCTATAATTATCTTTTCTCTCCCTTTCTTGCGTATTTTTATGATATTCATGTGTTGACATGTTATGCCCACATTTTATATCTTTGGTTTTGAATATCCCACAACACAGAAAATAGCCTATGAAACGTTTTCACTTCTTTCCTAGTGTATCCTATCCAAATTTCATAGGATGTGAACATCTCGATCCTTGATTGGGAACACCACTCTTTTGGACGCCTCTTTGGGAAAAAATCGTTATACATCTTTCCTCATCCATCCTTTATGTGGTGGGTTTATGAGATTTTTTCACCATCCCTAATTTCATGATATTTTATTTTAAACCTTTATTTGAAAGTTAAATATTATTATTACAAATGAATGTTTCTGGGATATGGGATACCTTCTTCTTAGAGCATGTTTCCAAAAAATTATAGGATGATCTCAGACTCTTATTTTCGTAAATATATGTCCTCTTAGAATCATGAATCTCAATGTAATTCTGTGTGGAAAAATATCTTTTTCCAGAAACATGGGTTGTTTCATCTTATAGTGATTCATGATTCATTAATATCACTTTCAACTCAAAACAATTCATGTTAAGGGTTTTCTTTTCATCTATAATATATCTTTTCATATCTTATGAATCCTATTTAATCTACTTTATTTTTTATTCAAGTATTTTTCTTGATCCCTATAGAATATTTTCAAGATACTTTACCCTTTTATCTTTAATCTATAATTGATCATATTTTGTATCTATATAAACATTAAAAAATATATCAAGTGTATTGAAATATTCAATAAAAAAACTTTGAAAAAAACCTTCTTATAGAAAAAAAATGAAATTATTTTTCAACATAAAGAATGCATTACTCCCCTGATTCTACCTATTATATGAGATTAATTCACCTTTTGACCTTTTTATTATTTTATCATCCATATATTCAACTTTTTATTTTAGTTATTATTTATCAAAAAAAGAAGTCCATTAAAAGTACCATTAATATAATTTACCACTTATTTGGTAAATTTCTCTCATTCTTCTTTAAATTTAGAATGAAGATCACATTGTGATACACAATTAGCACAACTAAAACATGATTCATATGAAGAATCCTAATCAAAATAATAATTTTATACTTATACCACTATGATTAAATAAAATTAATGGTATTTATCTATTTAATTTTGGATTCTTTTTTAAATCATTTATCCTCTTTTATTTCTATTTTTGGAGTCATAGAATAAATATATAATTTTTTTCCCTTATGGGTAACTTTATTTCCTCCACATGAGACAACTGAAACACATCAAGATATATGAACATCATAAAATACATTAATATAAATCTTTTAAAAGAATTAGAACATCATAGATAACCTTTTATGATACCACTTGTAATGCCCCAAGCTAGATAAAATGCAGAGAGGGTTGTTCAGTTGGTAGCTTCTTTTTATAAATTATCATCATTTTGAATTGAACCTCGTAAACTTGTTAAGGTTATTAATACATAAAATATTATCTATTTATCAATCATGATGTGTAGTTGTAATAATATTGAGATAATAACCCATGAATTTATATGGTTTGGTATAAAGTCATTATCTTTGAAATATCGGTTAGACCCCCCCTCCCTAGTACAAATTTGTAAATATTAAATAAGTGACTACAACCACATACTATCCCAATCTTACCAACACAATGTTCCACTCGTTCCTCTACATATAACACAAAATTATTTGTTTTCAATTATTTCAACACAAAAATAAAGACTTATTTTCTTCATCATAGTTGATCTATAACTATAAATATCTCTATAATTTTAGATGAAATTATTCCTTCCTGGGCCTATAGGATCGAGTTTCTTTTGATCAGTTCTTTAAGTTCCTCATCTACTACAAACAGTAGTTCTGTTAATCCTAAAACTATTTGAAAATATTGAATGATCTAATTCAGTCAATCTATAAGTTCTCAACTGTCTCATTTAGGTACTTCCATATTTTTCTCACAATCATCTTCTCATTGGTACTTGATTTAAAAATTTCTCATATGATTTTATATTTAGTATAAGAGTTTTCTATTCTCCATAAAATATTATTCAATATCTAAATAACATTCATATACTCACATGATAATCATGAAAATTATTCATAAAAAAATTTCATTTAATGTCTCAATATAGAGATTATGTAAATTTCATGAACATCATTAGTAGTATAATATAATTTAAATTATTCAATAGATTTACATTTTATCTCAAATATAAACACATTAAAATTATCGATCAAAGATTCGTTTAGATTACACAAAGACCTAAGACTAATTATATATTTCATGTTATATTTAAATATCTATGAAATCAGTAGTTCAAAAAAATATCTTTTGTAATTAAAAAAATCAACAGCTTCGTGAAATCAGTTATGTGGTCACAATCCGTAATGTAGCAATTGGATATGTGATTCTTATCAGTTATATAGCAATCAGCTATGTGATTTTCAATCATTTGTTCAGTTCTCATTAATAATTATTTTTTTATGGTGAAATATCACATACAATAGAATAGAACCCCATTTTCTTGCCTCTGTTGAATTGAACCTTCCATGATGTAGAGGGATGTTGTAGTGTGGCCATCTTATTATCCTTGGAGCTTCCTCTATGAGGTGATTATCCATGAAATATATAAATAGTCAAGTTCATTTCCATTTAAGATTGAAATTACATGGATTACATTTACATTTACCCTTAAGAAAACTTTATAAATTTGAAATGATATTTACATGACCCGAGGAAACTCACAACCACTATTATGCAATTATTAGCGTACCTTTAAGCAAGGATATCTTACCATTATGTAACTCAAGTAGTTAATGAATTACCTTTACACAAGGATATATTACCATTAATAATGTAATTTTTCACAACTATTACCCTTAAAAATTTCCAAATACCCATACATGGTCTAGTTTACCCTTACAAAGCTAATGACTTACCTTTACATAGTCTGGGCTACCCTTAAATAGTGACCTGGGTAACTTTACGCAGCGGCCTGACAACCTTTATGAAGATCCCTATACCCTTAAAAATACATGTATATTATAAATTAAAATTATATAACACCTAGTACACATTTATGAAACCTCATGGGTTTTTTAGAACCTTTACTAGTTCACCTTTACACAACCTTGCAAGTTCCTCAATACCTTCATATAGCCCCAATTTAGCTTGACATAGGTATATCTTACAATTATTCAAGTATTTTAATTCTCAATGTACCTTTAAAAAGGTACCCTATTTTACTCAAAATCATTTTGGTTCTTCTCAAAAAACCTTATATTCAATTCCCAAGACCTTCCAAATTAAATCACATAAATAAGGTTTCTTCATCCAATATCACTTGTCCTGCATTTATTTAAAGATTAGAACAACAATAAGCATATATTCAAATAGAATTTCTCAAGAATGAAATAAAATTCCAGTAGAATAATCCATAAAAACTCTCCAATAACATACAAACAAATATTGTCTCATTGAAAATTAACTCAACACTTTTTCACAACATCATATATGATTAAACAATCAATATTTATCCCAAAACCCCACTCTCTTCAAGTGAAAATACCCCTATGCATTTCCTTCTCAAAACAATTTCCAAAAATTTCTAAAATTCAAATATATTACCATTTAAAATATACTTTGTATCATAGTACCCTTATTCTCATTTTTTATGAAATCAACCCCAATCCTACAATACATTAGAAGGGGATTAAATCTCCCCCAAAGTGGGTTCCCTTGCTCTATTTATGTTTTTTCAATCTTCTCCATTATACCCTCTGAATTAATTTCCCCTTTTATAATTATAAAAAAATAATTCAAATATAGGGATATGAAACATATATTTTATCATAATATTAATATATTAATTTTAATATATTTATAGTATACAATATCTCTTCACGTCTTTTGGTGTTTCCCAATAATGGTTGCTTTTATCCCCCTATGAGGAAAGTGTTAGAGCACATAACTTTCAGATAATATATATATAGTCATTGTGTATAATAAAATAAAATTTCTTTTAGTATATTATAATAATATTTAAATAGTTTTACATGAAAATAAATTACTAATAATAAAAACCATGAAATCAAAAATGAAACGAGATAATTAAAATGAAATATTTCTTTCAAGCCTTTATATTTTCAAACGAAATATTAATAATTAAATTTCAAAGGATATAATTAATTAATAATGAAAAAAAGTAATAAAATTAATTAATTTATTAATATGTTTAATTATTATAATTTTATTATATTTTAGGTGTAAACATAAGGAAAAAAAGAGGGCATATGGTAAGGACTTTCCTGACTCGTCTCATTTCCACGTGTCATAATCATTTCTATTTGACTAAACTTTTATAATTATTATTTAGTATATGATATAATGACATTATATTATATTTACTAATTATGTTATATGTAATTTACATCTTCAACTCAATTTATCCATATTTTATGGATTTATTTATTCATTAAATATGGCATCATTAGAATAATTATCAATTCTTTCTAATGTCTATTTTTCACCCATGTTAACATTCATCCTTTCTATAAATGTTTTTCATTTTTTATTTATAAATCTAAATATGTGTATTTATTAGGATATTCATGTTTATATTTTCTTCTTTTCAAAAGGAAACTTATTAACTCTCTTAACGAAGTGGGTTTCACTGAAAATAATATTAATATTAAAAGGACATTTCCATTCATGATTGTATGATTATATTCCACTCCACATTTGTTGGCTTAAACTTTATTTATTTTCGAGAATACATTATTATGATTTTAATATAAAAAATATTTTAAAAATTCTTCATGTAAACTTATTAAAAGTAAATTTTGGAGGTTACTCATAATTTTTCATCTTTATGAGAACACTGAAAAATGTTTTTAAAAATCTATTTTTACAATTTCCATTCCATTTTAATTATTATATATAAGAGATCTATAACCTGTGGAGTTATATTTTACATATCAGCCTCTCAATTCCCTTTTGAAATACTCATTTTTTGTGATTTATATTTTTGTATCAACGTATCAAATTCTTGACTTCATATTATGTGATACCATTTGAAAATATTTTAAGACCAATTTTTTTCCATTGATTTTTTATGACATGATGTATGATTGATTTCATGTGGAACTAATATTCTTGTTATATCATTATGTGATGGTTGGTCCATATATATCCGTTATACTATTTGGTAAAGATTTATATCACATGAGATAATTATGGGAAATGTGTTATGATTCTTAATCAACTCAGGGAAACAAGTTGTGATGCCTGATATACTATGTTATGGGAAATAGGTTTTGATTTCTAATCTATAATGTTATGATGGTCATGGTAGTTTATATTGACATATGATATGATTTCTATAATTATTATTTCCATTTAATTATTAATATATTTTCTAATGTTATGATTATATAGTTTCTAATTATTCTCACATGTTTCCAATACATAGTATACATTTTTTAATTGCAGGATGGGCCATTATGATCTTATAGTAGAATTCCATGAGATATGATGTATAATAATTGCACAATTATATATCTTATTATTATATGAGATTATTAACAACATATTAATTCTATGTTATTTTTTTCTTATATGGTTTTGATTTAATCCTTTATGAGTCATTGATAATTGTTCTCTTAATAAGAGTTTGATCTTTATCCTAATATTGTATTACACTTCCCCAGGAAATTATATGCAACACTATTTATACAAGGGAATATTATATAGTGATTTATATTGGATATTTTGATACAATATGATGTCATAAAATATTTTTTAATCCTGTATCCAATTACACTAAACCTTTAGGTTATGGGATTGTGTGATCATTTTTAGATATAATAAATTATAAAAATGAAGTAAAATATATGTATATTTATATTGGGTTAATTCACTCTTAGCTCTAACCACAGAACACCGGTACACCAATTAATGGAAATACCATTTCCATTTCCAATTACATAATCAATAAATTCTACCCACCCACCAATATTATTACATATTATTTGATTGAAACTTAGTAGTCCTGCACCAATAGTGTACCTAAAAATATAAATAATTTGTGGTGAAAATACAAAGTGATGTGTTCATTATTATAAAAAATTTATTATTAACAATTCACATCGCAATTGTGGGTATTAACAAGACACTTTGTGGTGAGACCATATTTGAATTGAAAAAATTTTAATATTAGTCTAACTTATTCTCCCAATATGTGTTGCACAATTACTGTAGAGGCAGGGGATAATTGATTTCTTATATTTTTCACAAAATAAAAAACCCCATCTTGAAAATAATATTTAGAATATTAGAATAAATTTTATATCATATATATTTAAATAAATAAAATAAAAAATAAATATCATGATAAAGTGAATTTATAGTAGATCGGGGTATAGAGAACCAGCCATAATCCACTCTAATAATACTTAATGTTATTATGGTGATTTTTAATCAATCAACACTTTTCAAGGGGAATTATCATTTATGATAATGAGTATTTCACCTAGTATAAAGTTAAAATATATTTTTAATAGGATATACCTTTAAAATAAATCACCAAAAACTTCACTACACTCATTACAAGAAGTGTATACTTTTACAAATAATGAGATATATAAATAATAGAATATTTTGAACAAAATTGAAATAAAAAAACTATAGATGAATAAATCTAAGAGTATGAATATGAATTTGAAGACTAGATATTAAATATTCTTCAACATCAATATATTTACTTATATCTTCATAGTATTAGTTTTTTTTCACTCTATCACATGATAATAGTTAACTTGAAAATAGAATATATGGTTTTTCTTTCTTATAAATATATCTTCTACTTTTTTTTATTGAAATGTATCTTTTTAATTAAAATGATTTAGATTAAATATATATTCCTCAAAAAATTCACATTTTTCATTTTCATGTGACATTATATTAAAAATAGAGTAAAATAAAGTAGAAAAATATGTATAGTTATAGTCTCCATTGGAACAATATAATTTCATGGAGATTATAACACGTATTAATTTTTCATTCCTAATTTAGACAACATCAATTTTAATAAAACATTAGAATGAGTTTTATTTTCATATAAATATTTAATGATAATAAGTTTCATAAAAAAAATGAAAAATATAATGAAACATAACATGGTATTCCATTTAATCGATATCCACCTTAAGAAAATAAAAAATGTTATTTGATACTAGTGAATAGCATATTTTCCCATAAAAAAGAACCAGTAGATTAAATTTAGTTAAAATAAACTATTTTTAGATCTTATAAAACATCATAGAACTTTTATTTTGATCATATGAATTCTCTTTCTTTGTAGGTGTTTTTCTCTAAGATATGAAATTTTCAACTTTTTAAGACATTTTCCTATCTTAGAGGACATAAATTCGGTGTAGAACATTTTTCTTCATAGTAAATTATTTTGTGTATGAAATTTTAACTCAAAATAATAGAATCAAGTGTAACATAATCTATAAACATGATTCTAATAGAATAAGTTTCTCTAGCATAGGATTGTTCAAGAATTTGTAGGATATTGTGATCTGTGCTGGATATTTCAGGACTCTCTAGGATATTTTAATCCATGAAGGATATTTCTATTCTCTATAAGAAAATTGATATAATAAACCAATTAAATTAAATAATAAATTACATTCCTTATTAAAATTTATTAATTATATTTTATATAGTTATATTCATTATAATAATATTACGTAAATTTTCAATCAAAAAGAAAATTGTTTTATTCTTATTTAATTAATTTTCATATATTATAATTTTTTATTTAAATTATTAATTTCTAAATTTAATAATTTTAATTTGAAAAAATAAAATTTATTTTTGAAATAATCTTATCAAATTTATCTTTGGGTTTTTAATTTTTTATTAAAAGGATTCTTTTTAACAAATAGTTAAAAATATGTATATTAATTAAAAATGTCTTTTATTTTCAAGTATTTATAATTTTACATTATATTTTATATTATTTCCAAAACTTAATTAGATTATTTTGATTAAACATAATCCAATAAAAATTATTATAATCAACACTATACTTTATTTTGTTATAAAATATTTTTATACTTAAAAGGATTTTTTGGAAAAATAGTTTTTCATCGCATTTTTTGAGTTTAGATTTAAATTAGAATATAATAATTATATAAATTGAATTAGGAAAAATCTTTTTAATATTCTGAATAAATAATTTCAGATTTTTTAAATAGGTCACATTATTTTTTTTATTATGAGTACTAACAGTAGTAAATTGTTGTTACTATGGTAAATATAAAATGTTTTAATTTGGGTAAAAATTTGATAACGATAATAATTGATTCAAAAACCTAACATAATTTCATTATATTATTGTATATCATCCATAATATTAAAAAACACTAAAATATAATATTTTTTTCCATTTATCTTTTATTTTCACATGTATACCTTTTTATATAATGAAAAATAAAGAATGTCACTCTTTTTTCTTTTAAATTTCAATTATATGTTCACATCTGGGTAAAAATAGGTTTTCAATTTATATTAAATTTTATTTTTGGAATAATTGATTTTTTTATTATGGAAATTTATTTCTAATTTTTAGTGATTAAATAGTTTCCTTATTTTCTTACGCAGCACTGCCACATCGCTTGCGAAAACTGTAGAAATTCAAGTAAATAATTTTAAACATTTTAAAAGTAATTTTTCTGGGTTATTTATAATTTAACACTAATTTTATATATCAATATAATTTATCATTTATTTTTTATGTTTAATATTTGAGTTAAATTAATATCATTATGTCTTTAAATACAAATTAAACAAATAGTTCCATAAATGACATCATTGAAAATTTATAATAAGAAAATATTTTTCTAAATGATTTAGAAATAAAATAGATTTTATATGTATCCAAATGTTTTTGATGTGGTTGATAATATCCAAAATGATATATTTATTGGGAAATTTTAATTTTATAGTAAATTTCTCGACACCAATACTATAAAAAACTTTCATGTCACGGTAATTTCCAAAATGATAAATTCAGGTTAAAACAATTAGGTATTGGTGAATAAATCACTATAACTTATCAAAATTTTATTTTATAGTGGTATTTAAACTAATAATCATCTTATATTCTAATTATATTAATTTTTACACACAAGAACATGAGAATATTTTGATATTAATTTAATACCTTAAGTGATTACAAGAGTGTCCCTCTCATCACTTATAAATGGGTTCCTTCTCTCCTATCTTATTCACACATTTTGGGGACATTATTTCGTCCAATTACTACAATAATATATCACCATAATCACTACCCATTTTATAGGGGCCTTTTTTTATTAAAAATTCAACATTAAAGGATTTAGACATAAACATAAAGATATTTCCGGAAGAAGAGGTAAAGTTATTAACCAATAATTTTCATTCTTATACCTTATTAAATTATTCTAAAACAATGATAAAATAATTAAATAAGTATATTAAATATATTTATATGTTATTTTGTTGATAATATTTTCTATATCTATCTCCTCGACTATCAAATGGGAAATGACACTGTCATTCGTGTGTACTGAACTACCATCTCATGAACTGGTGTCTTTAATTCCATCACCACTTGTCATGTATAGTTATAATAATGGATATAATTTATATATATTATATTCCAAATATAATTAAAATTCAATAAAGCTAATATATCATATATTTTCATATATTTTCCTTCGTTAAAAAATGTTAACGACATTCATATTTATGTGTGAATTACCACCTCAACGGAGCGATATGATTAAATTTCCATACCTACATCACATGGATGGTGTATATAAGTTTATTTCACGATATAATATGAAATTTATGATATAATAATAATTATTTTAATGTAAAATATTATTACCTTATTTCCATCATGATCATTAAAAAATGGAAATGTTGCTCATGTGTACGTATGACCTACCATCTCCATTATTGTAACGTAGTAAATTAACATAACCATATTTCATGTTTGGTTTTTTAATAATATTGTATGTATAACAATAATAATTTTTCAATATTATTATTAAATATATGATTATATAATGATATATTTTACCATATCCTACCTAAAAAAGTCATTTTGGGACACATGAAAATAATATCATCGAAACATCTATCATGAACTTAATAGATTAAGTAATTATATATATAATGGTAATATATAAAATAAAAGGAATAATAAACATTAAAAAGGGTCTATATAAATAAAATATTTAAAATAAATTTAATATTTATGAATATAAATAATGTAAAAGATGATTCAGACTCAAGGTAAGAGATAGTTTAACTAAAAAACTTGTATTAATTATTGTAATTATTAGTTTTATAAGTATTTTCATTCCATTAACATTTTAATAAAATTATATGTAAATACATTAATTATATTGAAAATTTTAAATATTATTTTGAGTTTTTAAAAATGGTTTCAAAAGGAATATTTTTACATATTTTATATGAAATATTTTTACTTTATTGACAAAAGGAAAAAAATGAATGTTTTATTTTAATGTATACAAGACCAATGAATGTTATCACCACCAAAACCAATATTTAACATTTTTATTTAATTAAAAGATACCATTTTTTATTCAGATAAAACCCTTATTCCTATTTTTGTAGTTATTTTAATTTTTAAAATTAGTTTTTAAAAGAAACAGATGTTTTTATATCAAAAATTATGTTGAATATGGGTTTCAAAGCTATTTAAAAGGATTTTATGATGAAAAATTTATAGTATAAAAGGTTTTTTTATGAAATTGTATCATTGAATTATTGATGATAATGTATTATCTCTATAAATCTTATAAAATATGTGAGCCTGATACATCTTATGTGATTTGTGATCCTGATACAACTTATATGATAGGTGAGATTATATGATGGGTGATCCTGATATAGATTTCCAACTCATTGGGTAATATTCCTTGTATTCAAGGTAAAGAATGAGGGAGTTTACCATATAGGTTTATATTATGTATTTAATTGGGTTATATATATTTCTGACATTAGTTATCAATATAATTCTCAATGTAGACTAAAAGGGTTTAAATTTTCTTGTTATGGATTTCAAATGTTTTATTTGAGAAAAATGTATGTTTTTTCATGTAGATATGACTTATTTCATATTCATCAATAATATTGGGGAAAGGTTAAACATTTTATTAGTTTCCATATTTTTTTCAAGACTAATTTTTTTATTAGTTTTATGTACCTTACATATATTTTTGTTCTCATACCATTTTTAAAATCATTTCATTGGGTTTAAGGATGAGTAAGAACAAAGATGAAGTCAAGTATAAATTCATGATGATTATTCATAAAAATAAAATATTTTTCATTTTAATTTTTTTATATATTCGAAAAAATTGAAATTTAGTAGAAGTGTATACTTTTTATTATATAGTTTTTTATGAAATATTTATGACTTAATTCTTTGAAAACTTGAAGTGTAAAGATCATTGAATTGTGAGAAATTTAATTATTGACTAAAAAATGAAAATTATTTAATATTTTAATTCTGGGTTCTTATGGTTGGTTTGAGAGGGAGGTTTAGATAATTTTATAGGTTTTGATAATGTTAATAGAATACCTCTGATAGATTATAATTTATGGTTAATTAGAAACAATATTTCATTTGAATATTTCATTGTTGCGTCATATAATATATTTCTTAAAATAATGGTATTATATTAAATTAATATGGAAGATAAAGTAGAAAGGTATCAAGAGGATATTGTCCTTCAAAATTAGAAGCCTAAAATAGATTTAATTTTATCTAGGTTTTTTTGTACTGATGCCTCATTTGACACTGGTTATGCATTATGGATTGATCCATATTCGAGAGAAACCAAATTTCCCTAGAAGAACATGTCTGTAGTTGATCCTTTTATGAAATATCGTACATTTTCGTTCGGTGGAACCTTAGATCAAGTGGTTGTCAAATGATTGATCAATTATCTTGAAAAGTTATTTGAAGTCAAGTGATGTTCAAAACTTATAAATTTTATTATTACCATTTATCATTTTGAAGATGAAGGTGATATATCAACATGTGAGGATTGATCAAAGTAGGTAATAATGTTATTAAGATAACTTGAGGAAAGATATTTCTTTAGAAGTGGGTAATCATGTTTTTTTAAAGTATCTCCATTATAAAATGTTATTTATTTTTAGTAAAATTAGGTAAGATAAGTTCATGGTTCATTAAATCATTTTAAATCCAGAACAAACTTGGATCATTTCCCAACCGAGTGTCCTTTCCTCTAATTTTTTCTCTGGTACAAAACTTTTTTCATGTTTCATCATTAAGTAAATATATGTCAAGTACATTTCATGTTTTGAGCCCTGAATTAGATCAGTTGGAAGAAATCCTTTCATTTGAGGAAAATCCAGTATAGATTCCTTAATTCAAATATAAATATTGTGAAATAAGTTAATTCATCCATTTAATGTTTTATGTAAATACAATACGTTTAAATAAGCATTAAGGTAATCTCAAAATTATATTATTTAAAAACATCCCAATTTTTTTAAGTAATGAATAAAATTATGAGTACGGAATTTCCAAAAGGTTATAAGAATATAACAACCCAATTAAAGTTATTAATAAATTCCATAACTTATTGATTTTTATTAATTATATTTTTTATTTTGATATTAATTATGATAATATTATGTACATTTTCAATCAAATAGAGAATATTTTTATTCTTATTTAATTCATTTTCAAGTATTATAATGTGTTATTTAAACGAATAACTTATACATTTTAAGAATTTAAATTTGAAAAAATTAAGATTATATTTTATGTTATCATATCAATGTTATCTTAGGATAATTTTTTTTCTTTCTTCTCAAAATATTGATTTTTTAGGGAATTGTGAAAAATAATGATTTTTTAAAAGTTGTCTTATCTTTACAAGTATTTAAAAATTAAAATTAAATTCTGGATTAGTTTATAATTTCATTAGTTCATATATATTAAAATAATACACTAACTTATATTATAATAAACTTTATTTTTGAATTTGGAATAAATCATTTTAATTCTTAAAAGGAGATATTTCTAAAAAATGTTCATCATCGCATTTTGTGAGTATAATTTTGTATATATTTCGTCTAATTATATAAATTGAATCCTGAAAAATTTATCCATATTATTACATAGGATTTATAGATTTTCTAAATAATACCCTTTTATTTTTTGATTATGAATGATAGCTATAATAAATTTCTTTTTCTATGGTAAAGGTAAAATGGGATAATTAGGTTTAAAACTAATGTCATAAGCCTTAAAATTCATTTGAACACTTTATCTTATTTTATTTTATGAGTCTATTCCTTCTATAATCTTCCAAAATTATTAAATATGACCTTTTTATATATTATCTTTGATTTTTCTTTTATAATAGTTTATGTAATGAAAATAAAAAAATCTCATTCTCTTTCGTTAAAATTTATATTTTATATTCACATAGGGATTAAAAAAATTCAACGAATTTTAAATGCTAAATTGATAAAAAGGAAATTATTTTTATTGTGTAAATTTATTTATAATTATTTGTGATGAAATAATTATATTATATTATTTTGCACCACTGACAGAGTGTTTGTGCAAGTAGTAGAAAAATCAACTAAATAATTTTTAAAACTCTAAAAGTAATATTTTTAGGTGATTTATAGATTCCCAATAATTTTGTTGATAAATATAAAATATTATTATATTTATAAATATTTAAATTTTAATTCCATTTCTATATTGATTTCATTGAAGGAAAATAAAATGAATAGTTCCAAAAATGCCATTAATGATATTTTATGATAAATAATATTTCATTAAATGGTTTAAAATAAATTAAATTATTAATATAAAAAATTTAATTATATATGGTTAATAATATAATAAAATATATATATATTGTCCAATTTAAATTTTATTATAACTTTATTGACGCATATAGTGTTAAATACATTGATGTCGTGGTAATTATCAATAGGGTTAATGCAGGTTGAAAGAAAGATATAAGGGTGAAAAAAATATTCTAAAAATGTACAATTATTTATATGATAGTATTTAATCTAATACACATCATATATATGGTATATTTTTATTTAGAAACAATTTAATATTAATATTAACTTATATTAATTTTATAATTTATGCAATTCCAAGAGGGTCTCTCCCCACACTTATAAAAGGGATCCTCATAAACCCTTTTCTACACACCTTTTAAAAATGTTATTTCAAACAATTAATATCCAAATATATCCAAAAATTAACTCCCTATATCTTATATGACTCATTTTGATCATAAACCCATCCTAGGAAGGGTATAGGTATAAACCTAAAGAGGTTGTTCGCAGAAGAGGTATAGTTCCTAAATAAGTGTTTTCTTTTTATTTATTTTTATACATACATAAAATAAACATAAATGTTTATAATATAATATAATAATTATATTAAATATTAATATATGTTAGTATGTTAGTATAATAATCTATATCTATCTCCTCTTCCCTAAAATGGGAAACAAAATCATTGTTTGTGTGTACAACGGGCTTCCGCCTCACAAACTGATGTAATTCATTTTCCATCACCACCTATCATGGTTGGTGATAATGATGGATTTAATTTATATATATGATATTAGTGACACAATTACTAATTTTTATAGTAATATATCATCTATTTTCTAACATTTCTATTCATTTAAAAATGATAACGCCATTTGTGTGTATGTTTTCAATACCACATTCTTGATGCTATATGATTTTTTTCATCAATGCAAAACACAGATAGTTTATATAAGTTTATTTAATTATCATATATTATATTTATGATATAATACAAACTATATAATGTGATGATAATACATACCTTTTTTTCAACATGATCATCGAAAATGGAAATGTTACTCATGCGTATGTACGACCTATTGTCTCCATGGTGGTACTATAGTTTATTTTTCATAATGATCATTAATGGTTTTTATATATAATTTATGTATAAAATGAAAATTATATCAGGATTATTATTATCTATATGAGGAAGTAATTATCATTTTTACAATAGTCCACTAACCTATGTCATTTTGGTTATATGAGCCTAATATCATCAAATCATATGACATGAACATAATTTATTAACTAATTTTAAATTACATGGTAACAAATACAATAAATAGAATATTAAACTTGAAAAAGTTCAAAAAACATTATATAATTAACTTAATTTTATTATTTTAGATGATAAAGAATGTTTGTGACAAGTCAAACTCAAAGTAAGTGACACCTTAACTTAATATATTGTTCTAAACGTGTTAATGATAAATTTTATAAATATTTTTACTATATTTACATATTATTAAAATTATATAGACATAAATAAATATAAAAGGGAATTCTTTTATATTTTTTATTTAATAAAAAAATAAAAATGATACTTTTTTATTTTATATGGAATATTTTCACTTTCATTACATTAGAAAAAAGGAATGTTTTATTTTAATGTATATAGAATAAATATATTTTCCAATTACCACAAAAATTATTTTATGGTTTAATTCCTTTACAAGATTTTATCATTTCATCAATGAAAAATTATTCTTCGCTTTGTTTTGGATATTTTAGTTTTGAAAATGGATATTTAAAATTTATGGATATTTTTAAATCTGACAGTGTTTTACATATGGGCTAAAAAGAGGTTTTCAAGGGTTTTATAATGTACCCGAGCAAGAATTATTTTTTTTTGTTAATGACATGGTACTTCAGAAGTATAAGTGGTGAAAATTTGTCCTAAAATGTCTTATACGATGGGTGAGTCTTATACAACTTATATGACAGGTGATCCCGATTTACATTATCAACAGGTGAGCCTCATACCACTTATACAATGGGTGAGGTTGATATATATCTCCAATGCATTGGGTAACGTTATTTTTATTCAAAGAAAATAATTCGTATGTTTACCAAGTAGTTTTCTCCTATGGATTTAACTTGTATCTAATTATTTCAGGCTTGGTTTATGAATATACTTTATGTTTCCTTAAAGGGTTTCTATTTTCTTTCTGTGCGATTTTACGGTTTTATTTGACAAAAAAATTCCTTGTTGATATGATTCATTTAATATTCTCAAAGAATATTTTGATAAGGGTAAAAATTTTATAGCTTTCCTTTTTTCATTGTACTAATGGTTTTTATAATTTTATATCCTTTACTGATATTTGTTTGTTTATCTCGCATTTTTAACTATTTTTCAAAAAAATTAAGAATCAGTAAGAAAAAATAAGGTGTCCAGTTGAAAGTCAAAATGATTTTTCAAGAAAATACAACCTGTTTTATTTTAAAAAAATACATTTTTTGAAAATAGATACATAGTAAAACATCCCAAATTTTAATATATGGTTTTTTATATAAGATTATTTTCATAATTCAATAAAAATATAAACAATAAATATCATTAAAATGTAATAAATTTAATTCTTGACTAAAAAATGAAGATTATGAAATATTTTAAGGTTGGGTACTTATATTTTAAATTGTCTAATATTCATCACATTTGAATTTATGGCCACCTAATACAATTCATGTAGGATGTTTCCACTCATAAGAAAATTCTTGATTCAAGCTACATTAGGTTGGATATTTCCTCATCTTAAGAACTTATTGTATTATTTATGAAACTTCACTAATGAAATTGGACAGTTTAAACTATCCATAATATAATTCACTTTGCTAAAATATATAATTTATATCCTATGATATTTGAGACTTTCTATAGGATATTTATTTAGGCTTGTATGATAAAATCCATGTTAAAATTAATAAAAAAATGATTATTTGAAAATTTAAATAAAAGTTTCCATATAAAATTATACTTAGGAAAATATTGATTATTCTCTTGGAATAAATTATAATAAAATTATTAGTATAAAATGGTGATTTTCATAGCATCAAAACATTTGAATTATTTGGATATATTGGAATGAAATTAGTAAGCCAAAAATATCCCTATTTTTTATGATCACAAAATTCATAATATTTTAATCCTAAATTTTGTAGATTCGTCAAGAATATGTGAATCAATTAAAATTATAAATTAATGGTAATTTAAATTAAAATTTACATTTATTAACTTTTGAATTTCCAATTTTAAATAGATTTATATTTCCCCCATTATCATTTACCCCTTTTTCCAATTAGTATTTGAGATATATAATATGTAACATAGGAGTAAAAAATTACTCATATATCCTCTACCTTTTGTCATATTAAGAATAATGATAGTGAAGTGAGATAAAATAAATTTATTATACGACACTGAATTTAAAAACTAATAGATTATATATTTCTAAAAATAATAAATATTTTCCATTGAATTAACAAGATCAATAATACAAATTAATAAATATTTAATATATAAAATTGAACAATTAGATGTAAAAATTTAAAAATATGATATAAGATAACATATTGAGAATGAAATTATAGTGAAAATTTAAGGAAAATTTTTTATTGAGATGAAAACAGTGTGTACAATAAAGGTAATAGAAACAAAAAATTGAAAATATTACAATAAATAATTTTAAAGGTGGTTTGGATAAATATTTAGGATATAAATGTTTTAGATCAATGATTTCATTTAAAATTTTTTAGGCTATAGGATAACAACCATGAGGTGTATGACCTAGATATATTCTCCCGAGAATCTAAAAAATTGCATCTGTACACATTTCAATTATGTTATTGATTTATTATCTACATAATTGATGTATGAGACTACACCCTTTCCATTATTTATATCAATAAATATTAAATTAAAACTAAATATCATACTTATTGAAAGTGGTGGCAATCAGATTACTCAAAATTTCTATCTGATAAACTAAAATTCTGGAAAACCCAACTAACTCTATAGAAACCACGTGAAAAATATAATATTATATTTGATTAAAATATATTTTTTCTCTTGGAATAATCCATTTAAACTTGATATTATTTCTCAATAGACTATTCAGAATATTCCTCGAAATATAGAGTTAAATAATTTGAAACCTATATAAAAATTTCCTTTAGCCTATAAAAAATGATGTCAAAGTTGTAATTTATGGTATGATCCCACAATTTTATTAAGGTTATAGTTCTTTCTATGGATGTAATATTATGTAGTGATGTCGGTTTCAAAGAGTAATGATCTTCCTCATTTAATGTATTAAGTTCATACATCTTTTTTTCATTCCTTTTAACCCTATCTGTTTTTTTATCTTTTACATCCTTAATATAATAAATGGTTTCTATTTTTTAATATTGAATGGTTTCAATAGATACTGAGTCACATTTTATTTTTTAATATTTACATTTCAACATATTCAAATCTAATGAAAAAATTAATAACTATTTCGAAATAGTATCATTTTCCTTCTCAAAAGGAGATGATATGACTATATGAATATATGGAATCCTTTTTTAGATACTCGAACTGAGATATCCCCACATTATTGAAATAATAAATATCAGATTTGACATCAATTTTCATAAACTTATTCTCCCCTAATACTAAATAACAAAAATCTAATTAAACAATTGGGATATTATTGATCATCTTTGTCTAATGCTTTATCATTTCCATTAGATCGTTAATCTAAAACATTGTTATTGATATTTCTTTCAAGATATCCTCCTGGTTTTTCAAAAAATCCATTGATGATTTCATTGAATAGAATTTAGAAAATATTTCCTCTATAAAGTATTTAATTTCATTACTTGATTCATATCTACATTCCTTTTAGTTTTATAAGGAATATTCACTCCATTCCTCTTCAACAAGAGAATGATAAATCACCACTATTCTACATTTGTATTTATAACCCAATAGAGCTTCTTAAATTAATTCATTATCTTAACCAAAAATCTTATTTTTTATATAACAAACTTTTTTAAACTTTACCTTCTCAATGGTTAGACTAATTAACACTTCTTCATGTGGCCTTGACATTATATCCATGGTTATATAGATTCTAAGAATCTCAAAATAGGCATAAGAATTATCATGTAATGTGATGGTTTTATTTTTTAAACCTTTAATAGAAACTATCCTCTTGATAATATCCAATAAATTTACTTTATATGTATATTTTTTAACATCAATAGTAATAGTGAACACTTCTTTAGTATTTTGAGGTACAACTACATCATTAGTTGGAACAAAGACCTTATCTTGATACCCATACGAAACTTATTTTTCTTCCCTATTTATGGATTCAATAATAGTAGAAGTAATATCCTACAAAATAACATTTCTACCAATTCTTTATATAATATCTTTAGCTTCCTATGGGGAATCTTCATGAAAATTTATTACATGAAAAAAGGTTCATTGTTAGGAACTTTAACACTAATAGCATTAACAAAAGTATGTTCCTCATATTGACTAGATTATTTCAATTCAGCTTATATTCCTTCTACACTTGTAAAATAAGGTTTTTATATCTCTTATTTTGGTAGTTAAAACTCAAAATCATCTTACATAGGGGGATTCCCTATAATATTATAAGGGTCCTCTTAAACTTTTTCTTCAACCCTGAGAGGTATTGGTTTTTTAATTAGTAGTTCTAGAAAATCCAATATTCTCATTAAATCAATCTATCATTTTATTTAAACCATGACACTAAGATGTGATAAAATCAATTACATATTACACTTTTATTTCAGAAACTCGATTTAGAATCCATACAAATTGATAAAAATCTAATCCTTCTTCTAAATGTGGTGAATATATATTAATATATTCCCAAGAAAGTTAACCTTCTACTTAATCAACAAAATATAGAGAAGTTAAATGTCTTGGAAGAAGAAGTTATCAAATTATTCATTTTTTGGGGAAATAACACTCTTAATAAACATGGTTATAATGTTTCACCCATCATAAATACCCTTAATAGGTTTCATCACAATATTCAGAGCTCCAAATAGAGAGCTTAACATCTTAGTGGGAATTAATAAATGTAAACTGGAAATATATGAATTAAAATGATATTATCACTCAAGAGAATAGTAAAACACTTTATCCAGATCTATTGAAAATATATTAAACTCCTTATTTATTAATTTCTTGATAACTATTTAATCATTCATATCAAAACTGAACATTTCACCCTTGAAAAAATATCTGACTTCCTTCTCATATAAACATGATCATCCATTCATCAATAATAAACTCCCATACTTGGAATATCATATCATTATTCATCAATAAGTATGTGTAATATTTCTTAATAAAATCCAAATACTTTCTACATAGAACCTTATGTATAATGTTTTCACTCCTAGAGCTACCCACAGTAGTATATCATCCACTCATACTTTTTCCTGATCAGTATAAGGATTGTTTTCATGTTCTTAGGTTAAATGTTCATATATTTAAGGATATATATGAAATATAAATCAAGTTCAAAAAGTTTTTCAATTAATATAGAGTGAGAGGATTCAAGCTAAAATATTGATAAAAATATATCTCAAGGAATATGATGAGTAACTTAAAGAGTTATGTGAAGAAAGAAATAAATAAATCCATGAAATCAATAAATATAATTATATCACATAGTGACATGATATTTATTTAAATAAATAATAAATAATTCCAATTAATAAAAAAAATTATATTTAACAATAAAACTCATATTGATCAATTAAACCTATAATTCTTTCATATTCAAGTAAATCAAATTTATTTTTGAAAAAATAAAATCTATTTATAGGTAAGATATTTATAAATAAATCTTCTAACTAATATTGTGTATTAATTAATTTGAGAGATATATTACCCATTTGGGTGTGATATCTCAAGAAGTGATGTATTTATTCTATATATTTTATCTTTGGATATAATTTCATATTTTTTTACAAATGGTGATAAAAAAAATTTCTATCATATTTAATGGGTACATTATAAAAAATAAATATTAATCCCATCAAGGTGTGTTTAATACACAACACAGGAACACATCAACTATCAACAATAATGTGTTCATATTCAGTAGTTCATAATACAAAATAGTACTCCTTCTTACTTAACCATTATACTAAATATTTTCCTAAAATATTGTATATGCCTAAAGTAATTTTCTTATCTAATGTACATCAACTGAAATCAATATAAGAATATGAAATTAAAAGAAATCATGAACTTAAAAAAAATGTAAATATAAACAAATTAACCTTTCAAATTTCTTTAAAAAAAATTTCAACAGTAAAATATAACTCTAGGGTTTCCCAAAAATCATAAAAAAATAAAAAATTCATGATCATTGGTCTACTAGAAGTTAGATATAAAAACATTAATTATTCCTTTATAAATCATCTTTTATACTAGTTTATCGACTTCTTCTAAGTCAATTTTTATATTATAACTTATAGGAGTTTCATAAATCATGATATTTTAAAATCAAAACCTTATTTTTGAATCATGTATGTATTAAATTTAATTCCAAAAAATTCAAAAATATTTTTTATAAATCTGAAAAATGAGAAATAAATTTAGTCATCGCATCATGCTCATCTCAAATTCCATTTGTATTTATTTTCAAACAATCATTGAATAATTTTTATTTCTTGATAAAAAATTGAAGGGTTTTTTTAGTGTCTAATAACATTTATTAAAAAAAGTGGAAGTAATTAAAACTCTTTATGATGATATTCCATGAAAGATAATATGAAACTATAGAAAAATATAAAAATGATGAACTTTTATAATTCTTTTACCATGGAAAAAATTGTCCACTACATCATCTTCATATTCACAAGTTCTTGATAAGGATCCCCAAAAGTGTAAAAAACATCCCACCTCTTTTTTTATCCATGGATGAAAAGAATCACATTTCGTACTTGGTGTATTCTCCTTTATCCTTTGATGTTCTAGCATGTGAGAATACAAAGGTTCAAGAATCAAAAATCTATTTGAGTGTAGAGAGTTTTGAACAATTAAAATAATTACCATAAATACTATAAAAATAATATGGATATATTGTTTATAATCATAAAGGACACTCTTTAAGTTTAATCATTTATTCAGGCATTAAAATGTATGAATAAATACCATGATTGGTGTGGATTTGTTGTATGAATTTAATACCAAATGTTTCATCAAAATAAATAGTATAATAAATTATTTCTAGTATGGGAGAATAATAAATGATAGAAGTTTATTATTTTTCCCATA
The DNA here is from genome assembly GCA_963277665.1 of Viscum album. Classification (NCBI taxonomy): domain Eukaryota; kingdom Viridiplantae; phylum Streptophyta; class Magnoliopsida; order Santalales; family Viscaceae; genus Viscum; species Viscum album. The sequence continues at coordinate 283,040,251 of OY728127.1, forward strand.
TTCATTAAATTCATTGGACTAAAAATCACAATTTGAAATCAATTTAAAATTACATATATCTAATATTAATATACATATAAGGCTTTGGGGTATATTCCCATCAATATCCCACTTTCACTAAATCCTAAAATACTTTGTACCATTTTACCATATATTATATCATATATAATAAATTATAGAACCACATCCAAAAAATACCTTTTGTATATCATCTTTTTTTGGAAAGTTATCAACAACATCACCTTTTATCACATCATATGAAATACCTTGGGAATACCCATACAACACACTATTGGACTAACTCAAAAAAACATCTAGAGTATCTCTCTAAGTCAAAATCAATCCCCATTCAGTAAACCATAATATGTGATCCCAAAATCCATTATATCATTTACAAAAAATATGAATCTTTGGATCCATATATGTAAGAAAAGAGATGTCTCTATAAAATCTTCAATTCTACGCAAGTCATAAAGGGATCATAAGTGATATCAATTAAACACTTGTATATCTATACCCATTCCCACGAGTCTACATCATATGGAAACATGAATTCTCATAATTTCCCTTTATCTAACACATTGAGTGACAATGGTACATGAAGAATTTCAATACAATGTAGCCAAATCATTTGTTCTAAATTCTATAAATATAAAATAGTTTTATTTAGTAATACATCCCATGTCATTCATTATTATGGATAATCACATCACATATCTCTTATTTGGATATATATATTTAATATCTATTTTTGTACAATCCCATATTTTATCTCAGTAGAGGTCCCTAATTTCATAATCATCATACAAGGGGACAAATCCTATGTTTTTTAATCTCTAAAAGATGACATGATTAAAAAATACCCAACAACCTCTATATTAGGTAAGTCAATATGTGGACTTTTTAAGTATGGTATCAATGTATAAATCTTATAATGCTAGTTATATAACCAATATTATGTTATGGAATCTCAATTATGATCCATGAAAAACTAGTATGTCAAATACATTTTTTTATGTCACTATATATGATATACTTAGTTGTCTATCCACTGCACACAAAGAATCTTATTCCTTTTTTATGTCTCATGTGAATATTTTGTATCTCTATCCAATAATCATACCCACAAAAACCTTAACATTTCATCATAACCTATAATACTCCAAGATGAACATTTTTTAGGGATATACTCAAATCCATAATATTAGAGGTAAATTATCATTACACACTAAGATATTTATATCTATATTAATTTATTTATGTACCCAATATAAAATAATGATAAAATGTAGGTTTCCTTTAATATGATTCACTTTAATATTCTTGAACTCTTTAATAATATTTAACAAAACCATCATAAGAAGAAGTTTTGCATATCATAAATATAAAACTTCTCGATCATCCTTATGTTTTATATCAATTTTTTTTAACATGTTACATCATAAGTAATACACATCACATCACTATATAACTATCTTAGAAAATCCTTCCACAAACTCTTTTGTGATAAAAATCTCTGAATTGATGTATTTTGATTAATGGTGAGACTAAGGAATCAAATTTCTCTCTCTTATACTTCTTGAACATATTTAATATACTTAACATCACAACATAAAATGTTATGATGTCAATTTTTTTTTATTTTAAACTCTTTCAAAGATCATAATCATTATTTTTTAAACCCTATTCCATCAACATTTTTCCATGAGATAATTTTAGTACTTAAATTATTTTTTACCGGTCATGCTAAAATTATTTGGATAAATTGAAAATCACTTTAATATGTTAACTAAATATAACTATTTTATTTATCTTTACTTCAAAACCATAAAATATTTTTTGATAAATTGAAAGCTATTATTTATAAAAATTAATGTAACTAATATCATTTCTCATTACCATGATAACCTAAAATCCTGCATCATGTCATGTATAGTTTGCATTTCGTTTTTAATGGTGCAATCCTTAAGGAAATAGTGGATTTTATTTTCCCTATAACAAAATGTAACTCTATAGATTTTTCAATTATCATCACATATCCAGAACTATATTAACATATTGAGTGAAAAAAAATCTTAATCAGAGACTATTGTATTAGTGATATAAAATTTATAAATGGTAACTAAACACACTTTAGATTCATCTCATATCCTGAATAATTTTGTATATTAAGTGGAAAACACTTTAACTGAAAATTGGTTTTATCTCTAATTTGTTAATTTTGTACATCACTGAGTCTCAAGGTACTCACACTAACCTCTTAAACACTATATTCTTTTTATAATATCTTTTTAAGAAACATTAACTCTTTTTTGGTAGGAAAAACATTTATTTCCTTTCATTATGAATATTTAACAGATAAACTATTGTTTCTATATCATATATGGTATTCTATAAATTTGAACCAGTTTAGAAAAAAAATATTAAAATATACCATCAATGGGTGGTTGGAACACATTCCCATATATTTTAAAAATACATGGATAAGACTTCTATCATTTATTTCAAAATTTTATTCATATATTCCTCTAAAAATATTTTATAGAAATTGATGAATCAAAAACTATTTGTATTCAATTAATCATCTCATACTTATTAATAAAAACAATTTGTTATCAAATATCTTCTCTAATCATATAAGTGAATTGAGATAAAGATAAATATATTTTATTTAGATTCATTTGAGCTTGATAAAATCCTTTACATTAAAATCCTTGATGTAGTAACTATTTACATCATCTCATGAATATAGACTAAAACTTCAACCAATTTTTACTTTAATTTTGAAATTTTTGTATATTTATAACACTGTTTAAAAAATATATTTGGTATATAATTCCATTAAAAATAATTAATTAATTTCTATAGAATCCAAGATTTAAATGTAAATACCATGGATTTTCAAAAAATACTTCAGGTATATCTTTGAAAATCCAAACATATTGAATTAAAACTCTTCCTTCCTAAAAAACATAGTTTTTAATGATATTGATTTTCTTCTTGAAGAAAAATTGTTGAAGTGACCAAAATTTACTTTTCTTATTTAAACATTGACTTACTAGTAATATCTATATTGAACTTTAGAGCTTATAAATGATATTCATAGCTTATATATATATTACCAATAATTTTTTAATATAGATAAAATATTATTTAAATTCAACCATATTTTCAGAAAATTTCATTTGATGAAAATACAATATAATCCCTAACTAGAACAATCCGGGTTTGTCTCCCTTAAATCAAGTTGTATATCTAAACAAATCATAATTTTTTGTTTCAAAAATAACTCATATAATTTTAATAAACAAAAAGTTTTTTCATTATCTTATAAATATTAAAATGATGCAATACAAATCATATTAAAATTCCCCACTAGTTTGAAGCATCCATGTAGAAATTTGTTTGATCCATTACATGAAAGTAAAATCCAAGCTCCATTTGTTTCTCAAATTCAGACATTATATATATTAACAACACTTTTATAGTCATAATATTTATAACATAAACCAATCATAATAATAAAATTTAATTTTGTAACCATTAAAGATTAAGGAAACCATCGGTCTCCCCAATTAATTTAGCATATTCAATAATATTGAATATAATTTAGGCTAATCAGAAATATTGAGTACATGAGAATAATATAATCTCACTTATACTAAAGGAATCTCATAAGAAATTTTTACAATTTATATTAGGGATTGTTCCCAACGTGGCACATCACTCATTTAATATGATGAATTTCATGCATGTAAATGAAATTTTGGAATGAAAGGATGACCAACCGTTGTGTAGAATGGATTTTATCAGGAAAAAATGGTCGATTTATACCTAATTGATAAAAACTAGAAAACTTGGTAACACCCCCTCCCCCTATTTGGATTTAACTGATGATACATTAATAATTAATAAGAGACAAAATTATATTACTCAAAATTAGTTTCACCATGACCAAGGAAAATCTTTACGATAGACATGTTGTGATTTTGGGAATTGTGAAGAAGATTTACCACATTAAGAAGGGTGGGAAAAGAAAATGAGGGTTGTGAAGCCTTAAGAGAAAAAAGATAGGGAGGTTTTGACTCTTATATAAATTTTAAACATTAATTAATTAATTATAATATTTTAAAATACAATCAGAAACCCATAAAGTACCCTCTAACCAACCACTAGGTACCCTATCTAGGGTCATCAGCCACTCAGTGTCCAACATAGAGTTACTGCCTATTATATCTGATCTTCTGAGTACAATGTGGCATTTTTTAATGGACAAATATTTTATAAAAAAACTGATTTTCATAAAAAACACCTATGATTCCCTTTAAACACTTCCAAGACTAAGGATTAATTAAAATACACACATTTTGGAAAACATTAGATTGAAATTTCACCTCATACAAATGTGTGGTGTTATAAACTATAATCCACATTGAAGTCCATCCCTGAGATTAACTACCGAGATTCATCTAGCCTCCTAAGTGAAATTATCAAGCCATTATACCCATAAATGGATATAACTTTTATATCACTTTTCCCATTTTAAAGGGAATGTATTACCATATAGAGTATTATTCCACTTATGCCCTATATAATCTAGTCACTCATTTAATGATATGTCTAGATATATTGCAACCACATCAAGTATAATCAAGTGAGATGGGTTGGGATTCTATCTCTAAAGTTGAAATAAATGTACAATTCTAGACATAGAACTATATCTCTAAGAAGGTTATGAAGAATAAATTATAGTAATTATCAAATAAATAGCCTTGAATGGCTCCATGAACCTTGAAACTAAATTAACCTACTATTATATACACCTATATCCCAACAGAGGGGAAACATATAAGAATACATGATCTCCCAACACAAATTCTAGTGAATCAAATCACTAATCAATATATGATCTCTAGATACTCATTGTTGTTTCTAAACACTTCTGGGTTAACCAAATATTCATTGAACTACCTCGCATGAGATTGGGCTAGGTAATAGTGGACTCCACTGCCTCCTATCAGTATATAAGTGATTGGGAAAACCTTCTATATACATATCCTAAACATCCACTAACTATATTGATGCTTGATAAATGCTATTATAAGTAATGTTTGTAAGGGAAATATGGTTCTTCCATAAACTGCTAAAATCAACAACACATTCTGGAAGAATATGCTCCAACACATAGATATTATTCTCATGCTACCCTTTAGTTCGAGTATAATAGAAATTAATAAAGTGATCATGTGTATTATGAACCTTCTACGGACCACCCTTTATGTATGATGTAAAATGGGAATCTTGATCAGATATGTTTCTCTTATACATTAAATAACAAAGAATTTTCCCCTAAATATATATCTAGACCATTCATTGATGGAATAGGTCTCCCAAATTGGAGGGAAATATAATACCATCACCAAATTCTACAAAAAACCCACCTTGAATCAATGTCATGATATGAATTGTGTAATACCGTCATGAATTACATGGTCACATTATCTCACATTAACTTAGGAATGGGTAATGATTAATATCTATTTTTTATTAATTTTAAAGATTCACCTTCTTGTATGTAAACAATCATGTAACTAACCTCATTATGTATGTATTCATTCATATCCACCAATACAACCTCTCGATATCATCATAAAACTGGTAAGCCTTCGATGAACAACCCATCAAATGGGGTGTGAACCCTATATCAGATCCTAATGCATGATTTTGGGGACCAAAAACCAACCTTGGAAGTAAAAAACCTCATCAATATCATCGGACAAATCTACTCATAGATCCCCACCATATATATTATCACATGACACCAAAAAATAGAATTTTGTTTACTAACACTTTTCAACCTCTTTAGGGTTGGGGATAAAATATTTAAGTATGTTGAAGTCACTCTACCTTGATACTTCTAAAAAATAATAGGCATCATAGTGAATAGAACCATCACTTGTCCCTCATTTTTGTCCACCCTCTCAGCCTATTCATGTGTCTTCCAACTCAATAGATTGTCTACATCATTGATTTTACCGGGGTTATATACCATGTCAAAATTGAAATATTATAGGTACATGATCCACCTACTTTATTGAAGGTTCATATTGAGATATGAGAATATATAATTCAATATTGAATGTCTATTGTATATAAAACAACACTCACCTAGAAAATAATAATTCCAACATCTCATCATGTGCATTACCGTTTCAGGTTCCAAATCATTTATTGAGTAGTTTTACTCATCTAGCCCTAGCTACCCTGGCATACAAGTGTCCACTCACCTGACCCATATCAGAATAACCATTCAAATAACTCCTAAAAAATTATAGTGAAATGTATATTTCTTACCTAGATAAGGAAAGGTCGGGATCAGTGAAAAAATCAGTATCCCTTTTAGCACCTAAAATTCCTTCTTATGAGATTCAAACCACACAAACATCACCCTCGTCTTGTTTTGGCCTTCATCAACACTACCATATGGGAATATTATTATATGAACCTATGATGGTAACATAACATTTTAAGGAAACTATGAATATCAAATATTTTCTTTGGTCTCTCCAATGAAACCAAAATGAAAAACTTCTCTGGACCCATTGATATAACTGCCTCAAATATCATATTCCCTATAAATAAAAACTCACCAATCTAGAACCGAAACTTCATTATAATGTAAAAAAATCAATGCTTTATCATTGTACTCAAAATAATATCTATATAGAGAGAATGATCCTCCTATAATTGGGAGCACACTAGAAAATCATCAATCCATATAACCATGAATGAATCCAGACAATGATGAAATTTGATATTCCTCATGGCATTAAATACTTCCATTATATTAATTGAACATACTGAAATCACTAGATAATCATATAGGTTGAACCTTTCCCTAAAGGCCATACAAAAAATATTAGAAGGACTCACTTAAAATGAGAAATATCCCAACCTCAAATCAATCATGGAAAAAAATAGGATCTTTTAGATTATTTGAAATTTCGCTGATTCGAGGAATAGGATACTAATTCCTAATTGTCACCAATTTAAATATCTAGTGACCCAAAAAAACACAATGAATCATACCCCATCTTATTGAAAAACATAGAATCACTTCAAGGGGATGTTCTCCAAATAATAAATCTCTTCTCTTATAAGTACATTAGCTAAGACAGTATATCCCAGAGTTCTGTAGGATCTATCTTATAAGTCAGAATATAGGTGGTATATGTGCTAAAAAGAAACATGATCATAAACTCAATCTCATGATCTCATGGAAACCCAAATAAATCCTCAACAAATACATCATGGAACTGATCAATGCTTAGAGAAAAACTTTCATATTATTTTCTATATCTATCCGAGTAATGTTATCCTACTGAATCCTGATTACACCCAGTTCTAATGGATAGGTCTTGAATATACAACTTGAAAATCATACTAATTAATATATTTATGATAGTCACCTTCATTGGACATGAATGATACCCATCTATGTAAGTCGTCTATGTATTCATGATAACAAATCAACCAATCTATTCTAATGATCACATCAAAAGCACACATCTTAAACATGAATAAATTATGGAGTGTCAAACATCCACTTATAATTATAGTGAAATATAGAAATCTCCGAATTTCCTATTATAGTACCACCTAGAGAATTTGAATAGAAAAAAATCACATATTTATACTCTATATAAATCCCCAAATCACTAACTGGATGAGTATATATAGATGATTGTGACATGTCTGTATCAAATAAAAAAAGACGAGGGTTAATTCCATAAGAGTTGCACCTTTCATTGTTGATGGGTCATTTACCTACATCGAAAGAGTTTTCTTAATGTTGTACATATATATTAAACATTATCATTGAGCTACCATATATAGACTCCTCTAAAAAAATTTCCTTATTATAAATTATACTGATCCCATATATACTATAACCTCATCCAAGACCTAAACTAATAGAGGTACCATAACTTCATGACAATTTCTAAACTCCTTTACCTACCCCTAAACCCTATGTATGACCAAATCAAGGCCTTCTATCCATCCTAGGTGAGATTTCATGTTACCTTTAAAAGTTTCCTATATCTCCGTTAGAGTATCACACTTTTGTTTTTCTTTAATAATTAGGCTAAATATGGCCATTCTAACCACACAAATAACACATAAATAAGAAAATATTTTAGCTAGAGTAATGAAATCAGCCTAGGATACTCTTTATCTCTCCTCTCTTCTAATGAAACTTAACCCTCTGCTTTCCCCTTCACAATAACCAACTCCCATCCCTGACAGATGATGTTTTTTCCCGTACAATCTACCCTTAGTAAAGTTTTAGCCTATAATTACAGCTTGATTCAAAAAATATATTAAATGATTTAAATTGAAAGATATTCACCTAGGAGAAAATATAGTTCCTTAGTGCGTCCTCAAATTTTATAACTCTAGAAACCACACCACCCTACAATACAGCTATAAACTATATTAAATTAGTACAATCGGGAGAAAAATCCATCCAAAATATTCACCCAATATGAAATGTATAAAATATATAAACATATCATCCCTTAGAGTCACTAGGGAGAAATTATCGAAAAAAGTGAATGAAATTCCTTCCAATACCTTACCACATGCCGGTATTCCTAGAATATAATATATTCTTAGTGATTCAATGGTCCTCAAAGCAAATAGTTATCAATATTTTCATACTTCTAAGGGGGTGTCTCAAGGTGGTCTAATATAGTCTTCATAAAGTCTATCCAAAACTCATAAGAATATCATATGCCCCACCTACCCATAGTGGTGGATCTGGTAGCTAGAACTCACACATCAGATCGTACATGTTCATTATAACCCTCAGTGCCTCAGTTACCATAATTTACAACACCATATGTAAACAGTCACTATGAATATATTCTGTAGAAGTAACATGCATTGATGGAAGCTATAACTCCATTTTCAGTGGGGAATTATTTTTCCCTCCTTCCTATAACCCATAAATATGATTTTTTGGTGGTATATATCCACAATTCGTAGAAAATTACAAGGAATATATTTCAATCATATATCTAAACACCAAAATTTAGGGTAATAAATAATTTTCACACACCACTCTTCCCAAAATGCACACCCTGTGTAACAAAACAGAATGGGTCATCATGGTCTGCCACCCATGCCATTCTGTTACAAGGCTCGAGGCACATTTCTGATCACCATAAGCTGGAGTCAAGTTTTAGGGTATTATAATTGAACACTTTGGAGTTGTCTTTCCCACATAAATACATGGTTAAAAAATAGTTTCCGATCATGAATCAGACATGTGGTCTCTATTCACTAGACAACTATCCCCTAATAAATAATTAATTCTAAAACAAGAACATCCAAAAAAGGAATAAAAAAATTATTCCAAAAAAAATTCCCATCTTTTTTCTACATAAAATAAACCATTTTTTGAAATTAAACCATTATAAAACAACACAATGAACCTAATATAAAATAAATTAGGAAGCCAAAGAGTCTAATACACCCAAGAATAACACAGGTACATCAAACATAGTAGAAAAATCACAATATCACCCAATGAATCTTGAGTCACCACTATAACCAACATCACCCACTTCCCAGTAGAGAGTGATAGAAAACCAACCAGTAATCCATAACTTGGTAACCAATTGAACACATGAATAATACATACCCACAAATGTGAGTATGTAGGAGGTGATACAAAGTCCATTTGGAAACCACCATAATTACATTACATTTCTTTTATAGAGAAATATAGTATACTATTTTTAATATGATATAAAAATAAATTTTCAATTACTATAAAAAAATTTGAAATAAAAAAACCACAAGACCTTATATAATTTATTAAAACATAATATTTGTAAAACATGCCTCAAAGGTGTCTTACAAAGTTAATTTTGCGTAAAAAACTAACCATTAACTTTTAGAAACATCTTTAATTTCAAAAAAAACATTTCAATCCTTCTCTTTTCATTTAAAACATCCTTTTTTGAAAAAAAATCCTCGCATGGTTTAAATGTTTTTTCAAAATAAACATTTCATGAGGACTGAATTTAAATCAACCACCACTTTTTCCTTTTTAAAAATCAATACGCACACACGTAAATCCACTTGAGTATATGAAAAGGGGAAACATGATAAAAAAAATTCTTGTAAATTCATAAAAAAAATTGACAAAAATAACACAAAGAAAACCCTAAAATATAACTTCTTAATCATAAAAAACGAATGCATCATAGTTGGACAAAAATAAGAAATGAGAAACTGACATTCCAATACAAAAATTAGACTCATAACATGGTAAACATATCATGATACAACACTACATAGAATAATGGGATGAGTACTAGACATGAAACAGTGGGACCAAAATTTCGATATGTTAACAATCACACAACCCATCACCTAAATCACTCTACCTAGTCTCATCAATGAGACTATAATCATATATTGGGTCTCTTCAAGTAAATGTTAATCTAATTAAAAACACAAGTCCCAATGGAAATATAACACTATAATCATATAATAGTCTCCTCTAAAAAAACCCCCTTCACCAATGATCCCCCAACCCAAACCTCATAACATGAATCCTAATTTATTCAATCATTAACACATGTAGAAAAGCATAAAAATGATATTATAGGGCTTCAACTAGGGTGAAAACACCCATCAATAAAATACATATTTCACATAAGATTCCTAATAATAATTTTCTTGAAAACAAATTATCACATATTCCAAAATCATTTTTCTATCCACCATTCAAAAATAATTAATTTCTATAAAATAAAAAAAATCATCAACATGATCAATTATAAAAATGATTCACTCAAAACAATCAGACCAAGGATACATACACCCCCATTTTAGTAATACTGTAAAAACCCTTTTCAAAAAAATAGGAACACCGCTTTAGAATAATTAAATCCATATAAATAAATTAATTACACACATTATAAATTCTTGTTTACACAAAGTTCCCTAAACCAATAATTTTTCATGAAGGAAACTACCATTGGAATTTTCCCAAACTCTAAGAATGCATAAAAAACATTTTAAAATAATGTTACATTGAGATTTGAAATTTAAACAAAATGATAAAGAAAATAAACTAATCATGAATGCAAAAACTTTTAAAAATCCAATCTAGATTTCATATACATCATTATCTTTGTTCAAAAACAGTTTTAAATATCAAGCATAAAATGATCTCTTTCACAAAATTCAATGGAACTAAAACACCTTCTTCAAGAGGAAAAACCACGTCATAATCAATAGAAAAAACTAGATTGGGTCTGTTAATATGGTTCATAACATTTAGAAACCAAAATACGCAAATAAAAACAACCCTTGCTATAACAATTGACATAAAATAGCCAATAGGGTTAGGGAAGAATATGAAAATGGGAAGAAACCAAATAAGAATGAATGAAGAGCCCTAACACTTTGATCCATATGAATTAACACTAATAAATCACCAAGAATATTCCTTGGATGGTATTTTAAGAAAAATGAGGTGTTTGGGAGGTTTCTAGATCGGAGGAGTTCGAATGGTGAATCTTTTAGGAGAATCATTAAAAAAACTCAAAATGACCGAAATTTACAAACCATAGTAGGTCACACAATTTAAAAAACCATGGACTTATCGTGTGGTCTCCAATATCCAAAAAATAGCCATGTTTTTTATTTTACACTACATTTTTTCTCAAACCATGAACCATATCCATATGACCCCAAAAAAGTTCCCAAAATAAAAAAAATACCTTGGTACAACCTGAACTAAAGGGTAAAATTAACGGCATAAATATAAATAAGAATATAGTATTTTGAGGTGGAAAATTTCTCTTAATCATTAGACTTTCTTCCCCAATAAATTCATTGACAATAAGTGTCAACGGAATGGTCAAAACCAACTCACATAAATAAAGGAACCAACCATTGGGAAAACTTAGCCAACATGAAACCATGAACATGGGATATCATTAGACCACTCCTAGGGAAAACATCAAAAGATGATTTTGGATTTACAATCCATCATAGAACTACAAATACTAAATTAGATTCCTCAAAAAATAAAATGTTAGGATGACCAAACCTCTAGAATTAATTTAATTTGGGAAATCAAGAAAATTACTTATCAAAATAAAATGGTGATTTATAAGTATCAAACCATACCATAGGAAAAAACAGCACTAAAACCTCTATAATATATGAGTTTATAAGAGCTACATGAAATAGAACATACCCACTAAAAAATCGTGTAAGAAAACTCAGATGAATAAGGTAATTACATGGTGACTGATCATAGATTTCCATTCTCATTAGTATATATCTAAATTGTTGAATCACTAGAAGGCCAAAAACAAAATAATGATCATCCCCAAAATAGACATGATTAAACCAACCATAAGACACAGTCTCTAAACACTACAAGAGATAATAACCTCATGATTAACCAAAAATGGATGATAGGACTTGTCACCAATAAAACACATGCCAAAAATCATGATAAACATCTAAAACAAAAAAAACATCTCAATAGAGAATGGCATGTCTCAAACGTCATGAAATGATATTAAAAATAGGGTAGATCTGGCCCAAACTCATAGAACACAAACTATTGGTGATATTAAATTAAAACCACACCTAGGTAAATCTCACAGACTACTCAGAAACCAAAATTGTAACCCAGTTACCCTATTCAACACCCAAGACATTCCCTAATCATTAATTAAATAAAGCAAAAATCAGAGTCCACACTATAAACAAGTGATAATAATAAATGAAAAATAATTAGGCAAGAACATATCCAAATATATAAATTTGAACTAAAATCACTATTATTGATTAAAAAGTGATATGTGTAACAAATTAGTGGAAAAATTTTCTATGAGTGAGGGGATTATAGAAGATATCAACCCCAAAACCACATAACTACTTCTCACTCTCTCATGTAAGCAATGCTGCAAACACTACTCAGATAAAAGTTGGGTCTAAGAGTTCTTCATCTAATTAACTTTTAGCATATAAAACATATATATTTAAATCCATAGCATTCTCACTTCCTTGGTATAAAACCACTGGATGATTGTAGCCTTGAAATATTTCCCATACAATTCCTCAAACATTTTATCATAGATAGTGTTCTTCCACCAATCAAAGCCTAATCTGTCAAATAATGGAGTGGTTCTCCTCATGCTTAAGGTTTATAGAGTACCTAGTGACTCAAATATCTCTTAAAACATAGGTATTCACTCCATTACCTCATGAAATCCTTGACCACCACTAATCACTAGGGGTTGCATATTCAAAAACTCTCATGCAAGATCCACAAGTCGAGAATAAAATTACCATGTAACTATATCTATTGTTCAGTAAGAGTCAAAAACTAAAAATAAAAAATATGTATCACTGAAAACACTACATGATATAATCCTTTATTCACTTGTCAATTCCTTTATGTGGATCACATTCTTAAACATCAAAAAATACCAAATTTAATCTAACCACCCCAATTCTCAATACAAGTGGCACAAAAACATAATCAAAAACAAATTGAATGAAATGAGACTAAACAACACCCATTGAAATTTCATTTAAAAAACGTTCAATAAGGTCTCTTATCTTTTTTCAAAATACCACATGTGTTCCTCAAAATCATTAAACCATTTTGAATCCAAAAATAAATGAAGCCACTTCTTGAAAACCATTTTCCCATTTGAAACCACGCATGCCTAAATCCTTTACTATTATGAAACTAACCCAATCTGAAAACAATTAAAAGAATTAAACCAAGAGTAAATCTAATTAAATTCACACATTTAATACAATCATTATAGAAAAATCATTTTATCTACTCAAATTTTTAGTTGTACAGTTCAAATATTGTTCATAAAAGAAACTCAATCACCGAAACATGGTTTTTGAAAAAAAAATCACCAAACATTGATTTAAAATATTATCAAAAAAGCATTAAATATTAAAAATATTCAATTTTTTACTCACAAAAAGTATCGTCAAACATAAGAGGGGCTAAAAGAATTGTATTAATGAAAACAAAAAAATTGTAAAATTTTTTCACTATACACAATATGGTCACACGGTATTTATGACAATGCGCTGATCATGTGAGGGATAACGAAAGTTGTCTTTAATATTTTGAATGTACTATTAATTGTTTTAAAAACCATGTACCCTACTCATTATTCACCTATATTTACATTAATTCCACTCTAAAATACGGAATTTCCCAAGATCTATCTTGGAATCTCCTCATAACTCAATGTATTAGCAGATCACATCACAATATCTCAAAAATATATTTCCATAAATCCCAAATTCCGATGAAAACAATTTAACACCAATGGAAACTTAAGGTCTAGAATGAGAAAGTGTTTGACAAGAACTCCTTTACATAAACCACTTGATCATAGATGGTCCTAATTAATGATTACCACTAACCCTTTAATAATAAGAGGTATCTAATACCATTTTTAAAGGAACTAGACTCCGTTGACTTGATCCATCAATCGAGTAGTTCTATCATAAGTCCCAAGGAATGATCCCTATCACCACAGGTTGTAAACAGATTCTAGGGGATCATAATTGAACACTTGGTTATTATTTAACCATTAAAAATTCTAGTTTCAATAATGGGTTATAACCAATAACTTTGGATGAGGTATCTATGAATTAGATAATCATTATATAATAAATAATCATTTCTAAAATAATAATATCCAAATAATGAATAATAAAAACAAATGATACCAATGTCTTTTTACAATAAAAAAAGAAACCTTTTTTTTATAAATTCATTTTAATCAAAACATGGAAAAAATGATAAAAAAATTTAGGGGTTGGAGTGTTCGATACATAACATGACCCAGTAGTCTATAAAATTTTACATAAAACCCCAATATCACCATTTGACACTCAATTCACCATCATATCCAACATCAACTAATTCCTAATGATGATAGATAGGAAACCAACATATAATACATAACCTGGGAACATATATAAAACATAATTAATATATACCCATTAATGTGATTATGAAGCATGTGATCTAATGGTTAGTAGGATACCACCATGAGTCCATTACACTCATTTTATAAAGAGGAACAGTTCACTATTTTGAAAATGATATCAAAATAAGTTTTCATTTCCCTTAAATTAAATTTAAATAAAAAACCACTATAACATATGTTTTTCCTAAAAAAGTTCTATTTATAAAACATTCCTTAAATAGGTCTCACCAAGTAAATTTAATTTTGAAAATAAACCATTGTCTTTTAAAAAAATCATTCATTTCAACTGGAAATAATTTAAACATTCGCGCTTTTTTAAAACAAACCATTTTAAAAACAAACCATCGCACGGTTTAAAATGTTCTCTAAATAAACATTTCACAAGGCTTTCATTTAAATATACCCCTTCTTTTCCCTTTTTAAAACTCAAAACCCCACTTACCTCCATGTGATTATAAAAAAGGGAAAACATAATATAATTTAAAGAATGGGAAGTTATGAACAAGTGAATATAATAACATAGAGAAAGATATAACATATAAATACTCAATCATAAATAACTAATTCATCAAAGTAGGATAAAAAATGTGATAACAAAATTTCATGTAAATACACATATAAGAGGCACAACATAGGATTCATATCATAGGGAAACACCAAAGGACTAATGGGATAAATACTAGACATCCGAACATGGAACCAACTACATGAAGGTTAACAATCACACATCCAATCAGATGAATCTCTCTAACTAGTCTCATCAATGATACCCACTAGATATGTTAAACTGGGGACTACTATATAGTGTGTGAATATCAACTAGAACAAATAAAATCTCATGAATCCCCACATAGTATCACATGGTTCTTCATTTCATAGCTAATATAGGTGGCCCATAATGAAGACAATTTCAATCACATGACAACAAATTCCAAAGGAATTAAAAAACCATTATAATATACATCACACCTCCAAAAAACCCTTCACCAATTATCCCCAACCCAAACCACCTATCATGAATCATAATTCATTAATTTATTAAAACAAGCACATAAAGATAAACAAAGGATATTATAAGGGATTAGTATGGGTGTAAACCTCAATCAATAAAATCTATTTTCACATAAGATTAAAAATTATTCCTTTCCTTAAAATCAATAATCAAAATATTTGTAAATCTATTTACAAAACCACCTTTTAAAACAAGGTAATTTCAAGAAAAAAAATAATCACCAAAGCATGAACATGACAAATTAACCAATGGATTCATTTAAAATAATAAAACCAAGGGAACATATACCCCCATTTAAAAAACAAGGAAAATTTTTTTCAAAATATTGAAATGACCATTAAAAATATAGAAATCCCTATAAAAATGTAACTCAACATTTTATAAATCCACACTAATCCAAATCACTATTAACCAGTCATTTTTCTTGAATAAACCCAATAATAGAAATTTAACAGTTAGTAATAATTCATAAAATTCAATTTTAAAACAATTCTCTATTGAAATGTTAAATTTATCCATATTTCTAAGGTAAAGAAACCACCCAAGCATATAAATACATAAAAACACAAACTATATATCATATAAATAATTATCTTAATATAAAAACACTTTTAAAACCATAAACATCTTATTTAGTCTTTAATAAAAGGAAATGGAATGGAAACACCTATCTCAAGAGATGAATCTAAGTACCCGATAACTAAAAACACTGAATCAGGTCTCCTAAGATGGATTTTATCCTTTAGAATAAAAAATACCCAATTAAGAACTACCATATCCATGAAAACTGACCAACCATGGCCATTATGGTTAGGGAAGAAGAAAAATTAGAGAGAAACCAATGAATAAGGAAGGAGGATCCCTAAACTTATGATCCAAATGAAATACAATTAACAAATTATAAATAATCCACCTTATATGGGATTGAAATAGAATGAGATGAATTTGGGAGGAACCAAAGTTTCGGATTCTGAATGGGGATAATTTTGTTATAAGACCCATTAAAAACAACTTGAAATGAAAAAAAAACCTAAATCTATATAGGATACTTGGATTACTCACATTATTTACCAAAACATGTGGTCCCCATGGTCCAAAACCTCCAAATAATTTTTTCTTTTCAATGCATAGTTTCCAAAATTGTTCGACTAAATAATGATTCCCTAAAAAAGATCCAAAACCCCAAAAAATTAACCCTATTGAATCCCAAACAGAATGGTGAAATTAAATGTATAATTATAAATAAAAAATGGTATTCTAGGACCTCACTTCTTGTAGTATAATGTTCCCTCACATATTCTTGAGTCTATCCTAACCTACCAATTCTCTAGTCAATTATGATCTTACAAGGGGTCCCCTAATAGTCATAATATATCAATGATAATTTCTTATCATAGGTTATTTAAGAATAATTTTACTAATAATTTCTATTGGACAAATATATGTAATTTATTATTAAAAATATAAATGATTTTACTTTTAAAAGTAACTAGGATATCAATAACTAGAACTGTTAAAAAAATAACTTTCACATTTGTGTTTTAACATCATTTTTTTAATAATTAATGTTAATGATTTTTAAGAATTCTTATTCATCTAACTGACATTATATCCATTTTATTATGGGTTTTAATATGGGTAATTTAAAAAATGATGTTTAGACTCAACTATTAACATTATTTTTTTAAATAAAGGATTCTAAAGAATGATTTTAATAATCATTTTTAAATAAATGTTGTTAAAACTACTCAAGATAATATTTTTAACATTAATTTTTCTCATAACTGATATTAAAGGAGAAAAAATCACATCAAACTCTAGTGATGTTTTGATTTTTCAATAATTTACCTTAAAACATTTAATTTCACACATAAATTTTTTTTACTCTATATAACACATTTTCAAGAACATTATATAAGTTTTAATACTATATTTTTTACTATTTTTTATCTACTCATCCTTTTTCCATAACATCCTTCCATTGGTTATTAATTGAATGATTTCTCCAATATATTAGTAATTATTATTTAATTATTTAATTATTTAATATTTTATTTCCTAAAAAATATTTCTTTTAATGATTATTTTATGATGAAGAATTAGCCTTATGATCACGTTCAAAATTTCAATCTTCAACATGATACTTTTCATATAAAGTTTAAAATTACTCCCCAATCGCAATAAAGGTTTCCCCATGAGTTCTCTAATCAAAGGAAAATTATGGAGGAACTCAAAATAATCATATAATTGAAATAAAATATCTAATATTTATTTTCTTATTTTCATTTTGTATTATAATTTTCAATCTTATTTGTCCTATATTTTCTTCCAATGGATTACTCTGTGTTTAAATATTTAAAAAATTGGAAACCTTCAACATCTTCTATTTTTTAACCAACATCAAAAATGGATTATAACATTATATTTTTATGATTGACATTATACGACACTTTTGAATTCCATTATAAAAATAACCAACATCAAAAGAATTTTTTTTAGTTAATAATTTTGGGGTTTTTTATTAAAAATAAATGTTAAAAATATATTTTCTATGTCTCCTTCAATTAGGTTCTTTAAAACCCGACATTAAAAATAGGAAATAATAACTGTGTAGAATACCGTGTTTTGTAGTGATGAATGCATAAGAATATCATGGGAGCCCAGAATTCCAATAATGATGCATGAACAAATTCTCTCTCTCTCTCTCTGCCTAATGACATTATTAGAAAAAATAATCCATAAATCAAAAATAAAATTCATCATATTTAGTAAAAACAACACAACTATAAAATCAATAACCAGGAAAAATAGTGTTAACCCTATTAACTTGGACATGCATCATAAATGGTTTAGCTATTATTATAAAAAATATCCATAAAAATTTGTGAAAATTACCTATCTCATGTATAAAATATCCCCAATATTAAGAATAAAAGAAAAAATAAGTCTTTGATACAAATTTGTAACATCCTCGATCTGGTTCACATCCACCGTGACTGAACTAGGTCACTACATACCTCAAGGGTGCCACCCTTTATGTCATAGCCTACCAAATAGAGGTAAGGGTTTAAATTAATCGGTGGGGAGACTATAACATTAGGTATAGATAACTATAAATAATATAGGAATAAAAATAAAGGAAATAGAAATCACTCTAAAATAATAGTGTGAAATAGAAATCATTTTATATTCAAGACAAAAGTAAATATTAACAATACTCTATATCAAGATGAGATATTATTCATTTCATGTGAGTCGCAATGAATAAATGATATCTCACATGGGTAGATCTTATACAACCGGGTACAAAAGTAAATTTAAGTAAAGGAGACATCCTCCAAAACATGTCTCGTGTCTAAGACTGGTCAAATATCTCAACAGAGACTCCAAATCCTTATATAACTATTTAATACAACATTGACTTTTCCCTTACTAGGGCCATGGAATATGAAATCTAATCCAGTAATAGGTTTCCCAATTAATGTATTATCATAACATAGAAGTCCACCACCAATGTTGCCCCTAACATAGAAATTAAATACTTTTATATGCTAATTATAGAGTTTCAATACAACAAATAATTTATCACCCCATGGAGTGCTCCTACGTGACCATTTATGACCATACGTTCTTCAGATGGTTCTGAAATGGGATTATATAAACATGTTATAAAAACACATCATTAATGAATGATTTATCGCTCCTCGCATCTAAAATTAGGTGAAAGATCTACCAATATAGGAAATTTTTAGTGAATGATGCATCACAGCCAAAACCCATATAGGTGAACGACACATCCCCAATCCGTTATTAATAGTCATAAATTCATATCCTTGTGAATAAGAAATCAGCAATCTCATGTATATTATACACTAACCAATATAATCTTAGTTGGATAATATTCCATTATTAAAAAAACTCAATTGGAGATATACCACAAATTCTACACACCATAATTGGATGGGGCCCCCATCAGAATCAACTACATATGTATAAGAATTTCTATAATCATCAATATCTAGGTGGATGATTTACCAATACTACTAGTATCTAGGTGGATGGGGAACCATTGATGTTGACCTATATATTGATAATATACATCTCGTACCAATCCCAAAGTGGAAAAACGCCATTAGGAAAACTCTCATCCATAAATAGTACACCATCAACATGAATCCTTAGGTAGATGATGAAGCATAAATATCACATCATAGGGAAGATAAGGCTCCAAAACCTTCTCAATCTTATATAAAAAAGGAACCACCAACCCATATCAGAAGGTGTATGACATACAACTAACCATTCAATGGTGGAAGAGGTACCTCCAAGAAATAATATTATGAACGGTTTCTCATTTATAAGAAATTATAGAGAATTTTTAATTATTTATAACATAAATGTACCATTCTCTCAAAATATTACTCAACTCAATTATTTATCACTAATCTATCTTATCATGTTCCTATCACATTCTCAAGTTATTTCCTACCAAGGATCAGTCTATAACCTAATTTAGGGTTCCCATATTCTCAAAATAAGTATATATTCCCCTCATGGATCATATTTTTACACTATATTAGAAAATTTTAAGTTCTTGGTTATCCCTGACTTGAAATATAGTAACACAAGTAATGGAGGACTACTCATGATCCAATTGGATATCACTCAATCCAATTGAATCAAGGAATGAATTTTTAATATTTAAATTAATGATTACACATGAATTGGAAAATCCTATATTTTATTTAATGCATACCACACATATAAATACTAACAGGGAAGTTGGAGATAACCAGATTAGGTCTATTAGGGTCATAATCATAAAAAATAACCTGTTGATTTGGACTAAATCAATTTAAATTGTAAAATCTAACAATCCACCCCCCCCCACCACCATACTTAGGATTAACAAAAGTTACTTGGTGGAACTTCTATAGATATAGTAATAGGACTATATAAGAGCCTCATAATTACTTGAGTAAATTCTTATAATATAAATTTTGTGATTTCAATCCCGAATGAATAATATCTACCACATGAAGAAATCGGAGGAGGACGTGAGAATGTGTGGAGCATGTGGTGGGTGATAAAAAAATGAGAGGGGTTTATTTATTAAATGAATATAAAATTTTAATTAATTAATGAAAATATTAAAAAAATAAGAAAATACCTAAATTATCCATTAGTTAGCCAACAGTTTCCTGATGTTCATTGGGTACCCACTCCAAGGTCATCAGAAAGTTGGTGGCAACTTTGAGCTACTCAATCATCTACCACCTCCACTAGGTACCTAATACTAATACACTGGACACATTGTGGAATCTATAAAGAAAACTTTATCTCATAACCCAAACAATGATTCTTAAAAAATCACTCTGAGGTCCCTCCAACACCTCCAACACTCATAATTCATCAAAATTCACTTCGTTTTGTGACAATTAGATTGACATCCCATATTGTAAATATAGTGTTTTAAAATTTCCAGAATGCTCGATTAATAAAATTTAAATACTGGTTTATTATTTTAAAAATGATTAAATTTAATTTTTTTATAATTCTAGTATGGTAATATATTCACTTATTTTCATTAATAAAATCAATTATTTTTATTGATTGAAAATTTACAAAAAAAAAAGACAATTTATTACTATTAATTATGAATGGTCCCTATAAAATCCATTAAATAACCATGTACATCAATAAATATATAAAATACATATATAAAAACTACATTACAATTATATAAGTGATGAATACAGGATCATTGAGTAAGGACTGAAGAGTCCATACTAAAAAAATAATTGAATATATTGAATAATTTACACATAATGGTTAATTCTAAATATGAATATATAATAATTGGGTAATGACTAGATAAAAATTAATCGAATAAAGTAAAATAAATATAAATAATTTTTTAATTTAGATGAATAATAAACCTAAATTTATTAAACTGGAGTTCAGAGTGCATCTAACTATATGAGAATCCATTGTAATGGTTGTTTTCAAAATCCTATTTCAGTATGTTGTATTATTTATTCTTTGAATTTATTCACATAAGTTTGATATATTCCTCCACTTATATACCTAATAATTTATTTTCTATTTATTTTAATTTAAAAAAATTTATAAATTTTTTTTTATCAATTCTTTCTTTATTAAAATGCTATAATGTAAATTGTGATTTTTGTTATTCTCTATTGGGTACTTCTCTCCCATATCCACATTAATTATTTCCAAAAACCATTATTTTATTATTTATAAATCTAAATATTCATTCTATTCTATAAATTTCATATTTATATTTATCTCTATTCAAAAGGTAATTTTTTAATTCTTTTATCGATGTGGGTTTCTTTAAAAATAGTAAAAACATATAAAGGAATTTCATTCTAATTCATCATATTTTGCATCTTACACTCTATATTTCTTTATATTTACCTATTTTTCGTTCAGGATACCAATAATGGGATTTTTATAATTAAAATATTTATTTTAAAAGTCTCTTTTGTCCTATTGAAAATGATTTTGAAATTGATTTATGTCTATTTTTCAACAATATTACCAAAAAATTAAGAAAATTATTCTTATGATTTATATTATATTTTTCCTTTATTTACATATAAGATTCATTATTAATTAATATTTAATATCCATCATGTGTTACCCTCAAATTACCCTTATAATATATTTATTTTTTGGGTATTGAATTTAAGGTATCATAGAATCCTATTCTTATTTGATTTTTATGTGATACCTTCTAAAAAAGTTTTATAATATAATTGTTTTCAACAAATTAACAAAGATATGATTTATGATTCATATCATGGGGAACAGTTTTAAATGGTTTATGATCATGTGATTGGTGTGATCATAATTATATATCTCTTTAATTCATTTTTTAAATATTATATCTCATAAGATAATTATGTTATGAATAGATATTATGTGGTACCAAATGTTCATAAGGTTAGGTTTCGAAATGATATGATTAGTCATTTTTATGATGTTATGCATATACATGATGTGATTAAGTATTTTCCCAATGTTATGCATCGACATGATGTTGTTTGATATGTCAAATTGTTATGTTTGTACATGATATAGTTATCTTTGTTTAGAATCTTATAATATTTTATGTGTCTACTTAATCCACATGCCCAATTTGAACCTTTATAGACGATTATTATTTTCTTATAATTTCACGTCCTTATTTCACGTTACATGGTATGGAATTATAATGATATATTTATGGTTTTATGTTACTATGTATTGAATATATGATAATTATATCATTATTCAAAATCACTTCATGTGATCTTATTTCATTAATCAGGTATTTCTTTTATGTTCATGTTTTCATTCATATTTATAATTTAATGAAAAATCCTTAATAACTCATTAATAATATTTTTCCCTTATTGTAAATTTTTTCTCAACCTTTTCTGTTGTTTCTTATTCCCCATGAACATATACATAAGCGTTTGCCTACTGAAAACCGTATGTGGAAATTTTTTTGGGAGAGATTGATGTATTATTGTGTAATAATATGGTTATGATGTTAGTATCAAAATTTACTAAACCTTTGGGATTCAAGAGTTAGTTTTTATGTGTGATATTTAATTTTTATTTCTGTAAAATGATATAAAGTCTATGTATTTCATGTTTGGGTCATCTCAGTTGGTATCAAATTAGGGTTTTGTTAATGTTTTGTGTTAGTCTAAGAATTATAATATAGAAAAACATAAATAATCTATGTTTGAACTAAAATAATCATAGGTTTTTTTAAGGTTTCATATATTCAATTCAATTTTTATTTTATTTCTCGATAAACCAATTTTATGGGTTGAGAGGGATCCCTGACATAGACCAAAGGCCTTTATGGCAATAGTCTCATTACAATTTGACAACCTAAGGACTCTATGGCATAATATCCCATTACATGATTGAAATTCCATTCTATGAATAGTACCTACTACAGTATCAAGCACTCATATAGTTCCTAATATAGTACCCACTACTGTGATATAACCTTTATAAATCACCCCAAAAGAGGCCACTAGGATTTGAACACTACTATATTGGTGTTACATCTTAAGATTTATTTTTAGATGTATATGTTTATTTACTATAGTTTTAATATGAATTTGTTATTTAGTACTCATGATAACCCTTCTAGTTTTAGTAAATAGATGGAACCTGGAGGGACCAAGTGATCAATGAGTGCAATGGAAAATATAGTGTGTTTCCTAATATAAAACTTAATTGGATGGGAAACGGTGTCAAAACCTTCATAACTATGTTATCTCATATTATTAGTAATAACATGAACCATGTCATGGACCCAAATTACACAAAGATATAGAGACTTCTGATTGAGTCCATTGTGTTTTACTATTCAGAATACTTTTGTAGAACTTTAGAACCACTAATTTCTTATAAATTGATCAACGTGATAGAAAATGTATTTTTTATTTAATTATTGTAGAATTAAATGGTATTTTTATTTTTTTATCATTTGGAAGTTTAAGTGGACCAATGGTGGACCATAATAAAGAACATGAGTGAAAAGAATGAAATAGACTTCATGGAATGGGAGGATTTTAGGAAAATATTTTTCAATAAAAGGGATAATCTATTGGTTCCTATGAAGCATGCTTTATGAGTCCCAAAAGGTATTCCTATGGTTTTATCATTGATATCAAAATAAAGGTAAATCATTTATTTATTATCTTAAAACTAATTCTCTAAAAAGTATATGATGTGATGGACATTTATGAAGATGAATAAATTGTTTTATATTATCTCTAGTTTGAATGTATTATTCTTATACTTAGGTATTTTGTGATAAGAAAAGGAAAATTAAGTTTCATGGGAACTCAAATGAAAAATATCATAGATAAATGATATTCAACTTCATATATGAAAAAAATGTGGAAGGAATTATCTTGGTATTTTCCTCAAAGGAATATGAAAATTTTGAAGTGAGGAAGAGTAAGCCATTAAGAACATGATTGTCAAGGAGATATTTCTTGACCAATTATTATAATAGAGGACAATAAATATCAAACTATTGCAACACCCATCCTTCAATTATTCGAATGTTAGGATTTTTTTTAATTATTAAAATCAATTCAACAATCAAGAATTTATTGTGGAAAATTTATGTGAGGAACCACTAAAATTTATGGATAAAGAAAGCTCTTATATATTCACTACCAGAAAAGTGGAATACAAAAATTAAGTGGTGAAAGGTACGCTTCTTATCCACTCAAGAAGTAAAAAAAATATTACCTAATTTTAATTCTTTGCATTCCATTATATCCAAAAAGTTTAATTTGATTATTTATTCACCACATGAAGAATTAGAAACTATGTTATTAGAGAAAACACATATTCGTATGATGATAATATCTATAGTATATAACTATTATCCTATTTTAGATTTTTTGAAGATACTTCTTGAAAATATATTTATTCATCCCTTGATAGAATTTCATATATAATTAGGACTAAATTAGATCTCTCAATAAATATCTTATTTTAGTTATAAGGATAGAGAAAACTCAATTCATATCCCAAATAATATCATGATCAAGTATTGATAAAATGATTACTATGAACTTATTTTGGTCACTAATTCCTATTGTGGTTCTTAATTCCCAATAATGAGGGATATTTGTTGAAAATGGTTAGGGATGATCTCAAACATTATATTGTTTCAATTACATAATAATACTTCAATGTATTTAGTAAATAGTTTTCTCATCTTACCCTATACCACGTGGATAAGATTCAATTGAACTTATACCTACTTAAATTCATTTATTAATGATTCATTATATAATGGACCCCAATGAATTCATAGAATTGACGGGGAAACTCCAAGATAAATTGGATATTGGTTTTATACATCCTTGTGTTTCTCTATGGGATGTTATGATCATCTTTATTAAGAATAAGGTCATCTTTATTAAGAATAAGGTTAGTTTAATTCATATTTCTATTAATAATTATAATCTTAATAAAACATTTATCCATAAAATTATCATCTACCAGGTATTGATAACTTTTATTATCAACATAGAGGGGATAAATAATTATCAATGGTTGATTTTAAATTTTTATTTCATCGGCAAGTGATGAAGAGGGTAAAATATTATTCCATATAAGATATTAATAATTTGAAATCATAGTGATTCCTTAATATAATTTTCTATGATATTAGAACTAAATTAGATCTCTCTAAAAATATCTCATTTCAATTATAATGATAGAAAAAACATATCTCATATCCCATATCATCTCATGATCAAATATTGATACAATGATGAATATGAACTTATTTTGGAAATTAATTCCTATTGTGGGTCTTAATTCCCAATAATGAGGGATATTTGTTGAAAATGGTTAGGGATGAGCTCAAACTTGATTTTATTCCAATTACATATGAAATTTTCAATGTATCTCTTAAATAGTTTTCTCATCTTCCCCTAGACCATGTGGATAAGTTTCAATTGAACGTATTATTAGTTCAATGAATATATTAATGATTCCTTACAGAATGGACCCCACTGAATTAATATAATTGATAAGGAAAATTTAAGGTAATTTGGATATGGGTTTTATACACCCAAGTGTTAATCTATGGGATGCTTCAATCATCTTTATTCAGAAGAAGGATGGATTAATTAATATTTCTATTTACAATTATAAGCTTATTAAAATCATAATCATTAAAAATTATCATCTACATGGTAGTGATAAATATTATTATCAACTTATAGTGGATACATACTTATCAAAGGTGGATTTTTTATTTTTATTTCATCAAAAAATGATGAATAAGGTAATATATTCTTCCATATGAGATATTAGTAACTTGAAATCATAATGATCCATTTAGGATATAAAAATTCCTATGTTATCTTCATAGATTTGATTTATAGAGTCCTTATTGATTACCCAAAAAATATTTATTATTGATGGTATTCCAATCTTTTATAATTAAGTAAAAGTACATGAAAATAATTTGAAGATTTTCCAAAATACTTTAGTAAATAAAAAATTGTATGAATTGTTAATAAAATGAGAATTTTATATATAAAAACTATATTTATATTTTCATTTAAAAACTAAGGTATATTTTTTTGGATTCATAAAAGTAATAGGTGGCTCGATAATGGAATAAACTAACAACTATAACATATATCCAAAATATTCTTTAATTATTAGAAATTATTAATATTTTTTTAGAAATTTCTCATAGCTGTCAAATAAACTATCTAAGTAAACTAAAAATGAGGTTAAGATTATCTAGACATATTAATATGAGTATATTTTTAATTATCCTAAAAAGTATTTATTCATTACACCTTTTTGACACAACTGTATAGTGGATAATGATTTGTGAAATACAGTGATGAATCAATTAAGGTAATATTATATTTCCTTATGAGAAATGATAAGGTGATAGCTTATACCCCATAAAAATAAAATAACAATGACAAATATTATCCTATGATTGATCTAAATCTATCAATAATAATTTTCATATTTAGAATTTTTAGGTATTATCCTTATAGATAGAAATGTGATATATGGAAAAATAATAATATCTTAATGTATATATTAACATAAAATTTTAACATGTGATAAAGGATCATATTATCATTAATCAAGAATTATGATTTTTATATGAATTACCATCCTTTAATGTTAAAGGAGGGAGATAATGATCTATGTAGAAAATATCATGATACCTTATCCAAGATGGGGATTAAAAAACACTCAATATTCATGGATATGGAAAGGATGGTCGAATAAATTCTAATGTAAGGTATGCCATTCTTTCTTTTATAAATGGTTTCTTAATCATCTCACTGTGTAGATATCAAGGATACACTAAAGGATGAAATGTAGTTATATAAAAAGTGGTAAATACTATAGAGATTAACCTTGAAAAATATAGAGTTAGGAAATTCATAACTCCAATATGTGTCTCATCAAATATAGAACAGAAGAAGGATATTTTGGATTAAGCACATAGAATATCATTTTCACTTCACTATTGATGAAAATTTATGTAGTGATATTTGTAACACCCTATGCTTCCACAGTACACTTCTCTTTGAATAATACAGTAGTGTGTGTTATACGGAACTTCGAGTTCTAACACACATCACAACCAATCAAACTAGACGTTATGAACAGTAATACCCGCTTTTTGAAATTTTATACATTTTATCATTCAAAAATGGAAATAAATTTTGAATTCAGAATATTGAAATTATCGTAGGGTGATTTTTTAGTATTTTTCTGAAAACTTTCATTTTTGATGAATAATGAAAATTACCAAATTTTTATTAAAAAAAACTTTTTTAAACGAAATATTTAATAGTGATAAATTATGAATTTGAGTGATTTTAAAGTATATTTAGAATATATTTTTACCAATTAATACAATTTTTGTCATTGGACATAATTTCAAATTTAAACCGGACATAAACATGTGTCAATCTTTTGATATTTATTATTTCCTAAAACCACGCGTTTTGTTTTGACAGAGGGAATTAATTTTAAGTTAATTTCTGCAACTTCTGTGTTTTGAATTTATAAAAATGAATTCCATATTTAGAATCAGGAGGTCCAAATTTTTTAAATAGGAAACTTTTATTTTTAGACACGTGGAATAATTACTTCGGTAAATATTTTATTTACCATGGTTAAAGGATAAATCCGGTAAATAAGGGTAAAAAATAATATTATAATAATAATAAATTACCCTAAAACGTGTCCTAACCCTATTTTTTGATACATGTCCGACCATGGGCATCTTTGGGTCTATTTTGGGACCCCATGGATCCACTTGTAAGTGATAATGAAACTTTATATTAATTATGTTAAAGTAAATACAAAAATGACAGAAGCATATATCTTTTAGAAAAACAATTTTTACATAGGGTTATATATGTTATATTTTCTAATATAAATATTCATTAGAAATATAAAAATATTTCCTATATAATGGTATTTTATTTATTATTTTTAGACATTGAATAATTAAATTTATTTATGAAAAAATAATGATGCATTATTTTCAATATTAATGAAAGAATCAAATAATTAGTATTATAAATGTAGAAAATAAATATAATTGGAATGTTTTGATGCCATCCACTAATTTAATTTGTTAATATTACATTTTAGTATTTCTTAAATTAATTTTTTTTTGAATTATTAAATTTTTTAAGACTTTAACAAAAATCAATTATTAAATATTTTCAAAATTGACATAAATGAGTTTTTAAAACAAATATTATATTATTAATTGATATTCTATTTCTAAAAATCTATAGTTTGGAAAAAGGACTTATATAATGATATTTGTATCATTAATGGACCACTTGAGGGTATCTCGGAAGTATATAGTATGTTTATTAACCATATAATATAAAAATACCAAGTGACATGGTAAATGTCAATCTATTTAACTAAGAGTTAAATATAAATGATAAGGTTAATATAGTGACCCAAACCTGTATAAAATCGATTGGATGAAATTATTTAGACCCATACCTACCTTATACTTTGAATAATCCACTTTAGAGCCATTATAAACCGAATATTAATTTATTATATATTAATACGTTAAGTTTTTTCTAAAGAGTCCCTCCTCCCCCTTATAAAATGACACCACTTCTAACCTATTATTCACTCTTTCAAAGCCTTTTTTCTTGGCCAAATCCTACCCAAATATCCTCCGAAATTAACTCAATTCAACATAGAGGCATTATTTTGATCATAAATCCAAACTATGGATCCCTTTTGATCAAATCAAAAGGAAGAACCCGAAGAAGAGGTAATGTTTTCACCACCTTTTTTCAAATTCCTTTTTTCTTTAACTTCTTCTTTCTCTGTCGTTTACATTCTAAAATAATAAATCCAGTATATAATATATACTATGATGTTATTATAAATATGGTACAACCATATTCAATATTCTATCCATCCTTTAAATGACATGTCACCATACGTGCGTACGTACGGCCTACCGTCTCCACGTCGTGGTGTAATTGTTATTCAATACATTATTATTTGGATAGTTATAATAATGATGTGTAATTCATGTTAATAACAAATTTAACATGTTAAATATTCTTTATATATGATATAATATCCAATTATATATTATTTTAATATCAAAAGAATGATTTTATCACTCGTGCGTACGTACGGACTACCGTCTCACCGAACGTGACGAGATTCATTCCCCATCGTATCCATTCAATTATAATTATCATTTGATGATTAAAAATAATTTTTAACGAATTTATATCATTCTGGATATGAATAATATACATCCCATCCATAAAAAATATGGCTCACATAACAAATAATATAAAGAAAAACGAATCTGTTAACACTCGAAACGATGATAATACTAAGATATTATTAAAAAATCAATGTTAAAAGATCATATATGATATCATATTAATTTATATGATTCTTGTATAATTTAGTAACAACTATTTCACCACTGTACAAGAGGTTAACCTACCCTCATCCAAGGAATATTAAAAGGTAAGGGTTTATTTTACAACATCTTCATTATCTGAGGTTGTTTATAAATAATTATCTACTGGGACCTCTTTATCATCCACATCCATGTTTCTTAAAAATTTATTTAAAAACATTATTAATATTTTATAGAATATGGGTTGAATTAATTTATACCCCTTTTTGACTTTTTAAAATATGTTTATAAAGGAATCCTTCCATCGTTTTCCAAACACGATCCTTTTTAACCTTTTCGACAAAATTAAGGTAAGAATGTATTTTTTAACATATACGGCGGGTGTGGCTATTTTATACTGTTATAAACTTTTAGAAGCTTCCCTTACAAGCTTATAAGAATATTTTCAAAGTAAATGTTTTATTTTATAATTATGTGACTCTTAAATGATTTGAAAATATAAAGAGATATTTCTTTAAAAAGAGTTTTGATTTCATCTATGTCAACATCCTTTGACGGATTTTAGGTTTATTTCGAGCTGATTTATTATGATACAAAACTACCATGTTGTATTGAAGGTTTTGTGATATGTTTGAGTGTGGATGTGCTATTTTTATACCATTCGTGATTTATGGTTAACATATTGACATTTCGTATGCTGGTTTTAATACGAATGTTTATGATATGTTTAAACCTTTTCATATGAGGAATGTATTGGACTTAGTACTTGAGTGGTGGAGCCTGCTATGGATCCTCTATGAATCGGTAGGACTCATGAGATAACTAGATGTGTAATAGGCTGAGTCCCTTTCCTAGTTTTATATATGGTTTTGTCCGAGGCCTTAATCATTTTTAGACGTCTTGGCCGAGGCCTTGAAAAAATGATTACGAATGTCCAGCATTATACATTCCCTCATTATAGAAATAATATTGATGGTTCATGTGGTCATTAGACTAGTATAATACTCATGATTATGTTTTATTATGGAATTGTTTACTCAACTCATATTCTTACCATAAAAGTATTCATGTTTATAATTGGTAAAGTCATGTGGTTCAAATTATTTACCATGATTAATATTTATGTCATTTTCCGCTATATTACTTACCCTTACTAAGCATTTGAGCTCACCACTTTTCTAATGTTTCAATTTCCTAGGATATGAAGAAGTTAGTTATGAGTGACCTGCAGGCATAATCTAGGAGGCTTGGATGTTTATAATGAATTATATTTGTGTTGTATTTCTCTTCAAGCTGTAAAGTTGAACTTATGTATGAATCTTATTTCTAATAATACTAAACTGATCGGTCTTTTGAGACACAATTTCCTTGTGATCATTCCAATATTATGTAATAATGCACCGAATCTACATAACTACAGTCGGGGTATTATAGTTGGTATTAGAGGAAGTTTAGTACAAACCTTGGAAACTAGATTTAGATAAACTTTTATTAGAGCACATAGACCTAAGATGGACTTTGAGGATTAGTATAGAAGAACTTCCATTATTTTGGTATTGTAGAGATTTTGTGAGTTTTCCGAGCAATACATTCTTGTCTGGATATGAGCAGGTAGAGGCAGCTCTGGCATAGATGTACCTATGGGTAAAACCCGAAATCTCCGCTTTGAGCTAGACTCGAATGGGAACTGGTGCACAACAACATGCCTTGTTGCACTCTTGGTTACGACACTCCTAGGTGATATGATTAGGATAATTCTCATTTTCTTTAAAAACCATTATGAAGGGTTTATGAGTATATAATTCCTCAAAGAAAACATTTTTATGATTAAGGATTATATCCATAAACTTTTTAATTTAGGTTAAGTGTTTCACAAGATTGGATTTATGTATATCGAGTCATAAACTAATCTAGTGTATGTAATTATTTAAAAATTGTGCCTAGTGGAATAAATGAAAATCATATCAATGCACGCACTCCATGTAGGGATTTTCCTCCATCTCAAGATAACAGTAGTGGAGCTGGGGGTGCAACTGGTGTTGATCAGCTAATCACCATACTGGCACAACTCACTCAGGTTTTGAATAATAATCTTACCCGTATAGAGAACCCTGATCCACAGCGTGGAGGATCAATGTTAGATCGCTTCATGAGACAAAAACCACCAACATTCAATGGGAGTAGAAATCCCTTAGTAGCTGAGCAATGGATAAATCTTTAGAGAAAATATTCCTTGCCTTGGGGAGTAGTGAAAGGGAAAAAGTTATCATGGTAGTTTACCGTCTCATTGGAGATGCTGATCAATGGTGGTAAATGATTCAAAACACGAAGTAAGATGATTAACTATAAAATATTGAATGGAGGGAGTTCAAGGATTTGATTTTAGAAAAATACATTGCTCATGACCATCAAGCAGATATGGAAAGGCAATTTCTGAGTCTGAGACAAAAGGAGGATGAGAATGTCATAAAGTATGAGTATAAATTTACAAGGTTAGAAAGGTGTGCTACAGATTGTATACGTAACCCAAGAACTAATATTGATAATTTATTTGATGGGTTAAAACTGTTTCTCCATCGAGCATTGGTCTCACAATCCTTCTCATTATATGAAGATATTGTCTCGTGTGATATCAAGATAGAAAAAGAATTCTCTAATTCTTATGACTTTAAATCAAAGAAAGAGAAGAATAGATCTGTTTAACACTCTGGGAAAGGAAATAAGGAAACAAGGAAGAAGGAAAGAATTTAATTTCCACCTTGTCATAATTGTGGAAGGAAGCACCCTGGTTCCATTCTAAAAGGAAACGGAGTTTGCTACATGTGTGGACAGAAAGTCCATCTAACTGGTTATTGTAAAGGAAAGAATGATTCTACCAATGTTCAACGATACGATTGTAGGGAGATAGGACATTATGAAAATGAATTTCCTAAGTATCGGGGAAACTTACCTCAGAAAATGCCTAGGGACCAAGGCCAAAATTATGGAATCACTACTGCTGAGGTTGAAGCCCCGAAAGACATGGTGGCAGGTAATTTAATGGTTTCCTCAAGTTTAAAAAATGCTTTATTTGATTCTAGATCATCACATTATTTCATATCTTCCCAGTTTGCTAAGAAAATTAGATATTTCCAATTTGATTTAACAAGGGATTTGTCAGTAAAAACTCCTAAGGGAAGTATCATTGCAACAAAGTTTTGTGAATCAGTCCCCATTAGAGCACATAAATGTTCTTTATCTGCAGCTCTCATCATCATAACATTGATTGAATTTGATATAATCCTCAGTATGGATTGTCTATCGGAACATGATGCAAAAAATTATTATAAGAAGAAGGAAGTTACTATTTTTTATGATGATGATAAGGAACACCTTATCTTTAGAGCGGAATCATCACACCCTAATTGTTACCTAGATCCACCCCTAGTAGCTCAAATAAATTAAATTATAGGGTAGGAAGAGAGTGAAATAACTGTGGGTGAGGAAAGAAATGTTCAAATAGAGGATGTACCTATTGTGAAAGAATATGTTGATGTGTTTCCGGAAGATTTACCTGGACATCCTCCAGAACGAGAAATTGAGTTTTCCATTGATTTAATTCCTAGTTCAAGGCCTATATCGAAGACCCCTTATAGAATGGCCACTGTGGAATTAGTTGAACTAAATAAACAACTTGTGGAATTGAGTAATAAGGGATTTATTCACCCTAGTGTTTCTCCATAGGGAGCCCCTGTCC
Source organism: Viscum album (assembly GCA_963277665.1). NCBI lineage: Eukaryota > Viridiplantae > Streptophyta > Magnoliopsida > Santalales > Viscaceae > Viscum > Viscum album. The sequence goes on from OY728127.1 coordinate 283,074,546, forward strand.
TTTTTGTTAAGAAGAAAGATGGATCTATGAGGTTATGTATCGACTATAGGTAAATCAATGTTATAACAATAAAGAAAAAGTATCTCCTACCTCTCATTGATAATTTATTTGATCAACTGCATGGAGATTAATACTTTTCAAATATTGAACTTAAATTTGGATACCATCAGTTGTGTGCGAAGAAGGAAGACATTCCGAAGACAACATTTCGAACCAGGTACGGGCATTACGATTTTACAGTAATGCCTTTTGGATTGACTAATGAACCCTCTATATTAATAGATCTAATGAATAGAGTTTTCAAGGAATATCTCAATGATTTTGTGGTGATTTTTATTGATTATATCTTTGTATACTCCAAAAGATACGAAGATCATGAAAATCACTTGCACATTATCCAGAAGACTCTTAGAAGACATGAATTATATGTGATGTTTAGCAATTGTGAAATATGGCTTCAGTTGATTTCTTTTCTTGGCCATATTGTCTCTAAGGATGGAATCTCTGTTGATCCTTATAAGACAACAGCAATACAAGAATGGCCAACACCGATGAGTATAACTGAGGTATGCAGTTTTATTTGTTTAGCATGTTATTATCGACGTTTTGTCCAGAACATTGCCCAATTGGCTAACCCATTAATGAAGCTCACACATAAAGGGGTTAAATTTGTTTGGAAAAAAGAGTGTGAAGAATGTTTTGAAGAAATGAAGAGAAGATTAGTCAATGATCTTATACTGACTCTACCATCGGGGAATGATGGGTTCATTATTTATAGTGATGCATTGAATACAAGAATTAGTTGTGTCCTTATACAGAATGATAGAGTTATTGCCTATGCATCACGACAGTTGAAAATTCATGGGAAAAACTATCCTACTCATGATATTGAGTTATATACTGTAATATTTTCATTGAATATATAGAGAAATTATCTCTATAGTGAAAAATGTGAGATTTATGCTGATCACAAGTGTTTGAAGTATATTTTCTCACAGAAAGAACTCTACATGAGGCAAAGGAGATGTCTTGAACCACTCAAGGATTATGATTGTACGATACACTACCACCCTGGGAAGGAAAATAAGGTGGAATATGCTTTGAGAGGAAAAGATCATGGAGTTTTGAACATGATAAGAATTTAAAGGGATCCTATTTTCATGGATCTAGTGAAGATGGATATGGGAATTACCATGGAAGGTGAAACATCGATACTTTTTCAAATGGTTTCCAAACTATCTTCACAAGAAAAGATAAGGAGTTCTCAGACCGGTGATGAAGTGTTTAAAAAGAAGATTAAAGCTGTGAATGTTGGGATATTGAGAGACATTGTGTTCCCGATATACCTGATCTAAAAAGGGAATTGTTAGATGATTCTCATAGTTCCAATTTCTTTATACACCCTGGGAGCACCAAAATGTATAGTGATTTTAAAGAACATTTTTTGTGGGACAACATGAAGAGGGAGATTGCTGATTTTGGGTCAAGAAGTATGGTTTGTCAACAAGTTAAAGCTTGAAGGCAACAGCCTGGAGGATTCATGAAACCTCTTCCCATACCGGAGTGGAAATTGGATAAAATTACAATAGACTTTCTCATGGGACTACCAAAGACTCTTGTAAATAAAGATGCAATATGGGTCATTGTTGATCATCTTACCAAGTCAGCACATTTTCTTTCTATAAGAGAAGATCTACCACTTGAACGTCTAGCAAGACTATATATTAATGAAGTTTTGAGACTTCATGGAGTACCCCTATCGATTGTTTATGATTGTGATCCCCATTTTACTTCATGATTCTGGAAGAGTCTTCAGAAGTCCATGGATACTGAACTTCATTTGAGAACTGTCTGCCAACCTCAAATAGATGGACAATCAGAACTGACTATTCAAACCTTAGAAGACATGTTGAGATCATGCTCACTTGACTTTCAGGGTATGTGGGATCAATATTTACCTCTAGTGGAATTTTCATATAACAATATCTTCCATTCATGTATTCATATGGCACCATATAAAGCGTTATATGGAAAGAGATGTCGCACACCATCCTGTTGGGATGAAGTTGGTGAGAGAAAACTCGTAGGCCCAGAATTGGTGGAGGAAACGATGGAAAAGATTAAGGTAATCCAAAACCACATCAAATCATCTCAAAGTAGGCAGAAGAGCTATGCCGATAACTGAAGGAAGGATTTGGAATTTCAGGTAAGAGATCATGTTTTCTTGAAGTTATCTCCATGGGAGGGAGTTAAAAGTTTCGGTAAGAAGTGTAAATTGAGTCCCAGGTACATCAGAACTTTTGAAATTCTAGAACGAATTGGGGTTGTAGATTACCGTTTGGCAATACCGCTAAGTCTCTCCAAAGATCACGATGTGTTCCATGTATCACTGTTGAGGAAATACATGCTTGACCTAACGCATGTACTCACTTATGAGGAATTAGAACTGGAACCCAATATGTATTATTGCGAAGAGACCATCAGGATTCCTGATAAAATAGAACAAGTGTTGAGAAACCGGACGACTCATCTGGTAAAAGTTCTATGGAGAAACCATAAGATGGAAGAGACAACGTGGGAACCCGGGGAAGTTATGATGAAGAACCACCTGAGCCTTTCTATGCAAAAATATTATAGAAATTTCGAGGATGAAATTATTTGATGGAGGGGAGAATGAAACACCCCAATCTTCCATGGTACACTTCTCTTTGAATAATACTGTAGCGTGTGTTGTACGCAACTTTGAGTTCTAACACACACCACAACCAATCAAACTAGCTGTTATGAATAGTAATACCAAATTTTTTAAATTTTATAAATTTAATCATTCAAAATGGACCTCATTTTTTGATTCGGAATATTGAAATTATCATAGGGTGAATTTTTGGTATTTTTCTGAAAACATTCAATTTTTGATGAATAGTGAAAATTACCAAATTTTAATTAAAAACAACGTTATTAATTGAAATATTTAATAGTGATGAATTATGAATTTGAGTGATTTTAAAGTATATTTAGAATATATTTTTATCACTTAATACAATTTTGTTCATTGGACATAATTTCACATTTAAACCGGACATAAGCAAGTGTCAATCTTTTGATAGTTATTATTTCTTTAAAACACGCTTTTTGTTTTGACCGCGGGAAATAATTTTAAATTAATTTCTGCCACTTCTGTATTTTGAATTAAGAAAAATGGATTACATATTTAGAATTAGGAGGTTCAAATTGTGTAAATAGATAAGTTTTATTTTCAGAAATTTTGAATAATTACTTCGGAAAATATTTTATTTACCACGGTTAAAGTGTAAATCTAGTAAATAAAGTTAAAAATAATATTATTATTATAATAAATTACACTAAAACGTTTCATAACTATATTTGTTGATACATGTCCGACCATGGGCATATTTGGGTCGATTTTGGGACCCCATGGATCCACTTGTAAGTGATAATGACACTTTATATTAATTAAGATAAAGTAAATACAAAAATGACATAAGCATATATCCTTTAGAGAAAAAAAAATTTACATTGGGTTATATATGTTATATTTTCAACTATAAATATTCATTAGAAATCTAAAAAGCTTTCCTACATAATCGTATTTTATTTATAATTTTTAGACATTGAATAATTAAATTTATTTATGACATAATAATGAAGCAGTATTTTCCATATTAATGAAAGAATCAAATAATTAGTATTATAAATGTTAAAATAAATATAATTTTTGAGTTTTGATTCCATACACGAATATTATTGGTTAATATGACATGTTAGTACAGATTAAATGAATTTGTTTTGAATTAATAAATTTTTTAGGACATTAACAAAAATCAATTATTAAATATTGTCAAAATTGATATAAATGAGTTTTTAAAACAAATATTATATTATTAATTGATATTCTAATCCTAAAAAATATATAGTTCGGCCAAAGGACTTATATAATGATAGGTTTATCATTAATGGACCACTTGGGGGTCTATTGGAAGTATATAGTAGGTTTATTAACCATATGTTATAAAAATACAAAGTGACTGGTAAATGTCAAACTATTTAACTAAGAGTTAAATATAAATGATAAGGTTAATATTGTGACCCAAAACTATTTAAAATATATTGGATGAAATGATTTTGACCCATACCCTCCTTATACTTTTAGTAATCGAATTTGTAGAGATTATAAAACTAATATGAATTTATTATAAATTAATACTTTAAGTTTTTCCTAATGAGCCCCTCCTCCCCCTTATAAAAGGACACCACTTATAACCAATTATTCACACCTTCAAAGCATTTTGGCTCAGCCAACCCCTGACCAAATATCATCCCAACTTCCCTTACTTCAACCTAGAGGCCTTAGTTTGATCTGAAATCCATCCTATGGATCCCTTTTGATCAAATCAAAAGGATGAACCTGAAGAAGAGGTAATGTTTTCACCAACCTTTTTCACGTTCCTTTCTTCATCAACTTCTTCTTTCTTTGTTGTTTACATTATAAAATAATAACTAAAGTATATTATATATAATTTGATGTTATTATAAATATGTTACAATGATATTTCGTATTCCATCCATCCTTTTAATGGCATGTCACTATACGTGCATACGTACGGCCTACCGTCTCCACGTCGTGGTGTAATTGTTATTCAATACAGTATTATTTGGATGGGTATAATAATGATGTGCAATTAATGTGAATAATAAATATAACATGTTAATTATTCTGTATATATTATATACCATCCAATTATATATTATTTTAATATTAAATTAATGATATTTTCGCTCGTGCATATGTACGGACTACCGTCTCCATGAACGCGATAACATTCATTCCTCATCGTATCCATTCAAGTCTAATTATAATTTGATGATTAAAAATAATGTTTAAAAACTTGATATCATTATGTATATGAATAATATACATCCCATCCCTAACAAATATGGCTCACATAACAAATAATATAAAGAAAAACGAATCCATTAACACCTGATACGATGATAAGACTAAGATATTATTAACAAATCAATGTTAAAAGATAATATATGATATCATATTAATGTATATTATTATTTTATAATTTATTAACAATTATTTAACAATTATAATGTAGTTTAACCTGCACTAAACCATGTAAATGTACAAGGTAAGGGTTTATTTTACAATGTCTTCATTATCCGAGGTTGTTTATACATAATTTTCTACTGGGACCTCTTTATCATCCACATACATGTTTCTTGAAAATATATTTGAAAACATTCTTAGTATTTTACAGAATATGGGTTAAATTCATTTATACCCTTGCTTGAATTTTTATAATATGTTTATAAAGGAATCTTTCCATTGTTTTCCAAACAAGGTCCTTTTTAACCTTTTCGACAAAATTAAGGTAAGAATGTCTTTTTTAACTTATACGGCTGGTGCGGCTATTTTCTACCATTATAAACTTGTTAAAGCTTCCCTTAGAATCTTATAAGAATATTTTCAAGTTAAATGTTTTTTTTATAATTATGTGACTCCTAAATTATTTCAAAATAGAAAGATATATTTCTCTAAAAAGAGTTTTGATTTCATCTATGTCAACATCCTTTGATGGATTTTAAGTGTATTTGGAGTTGATTTATTATGATACAAAACATCCATATTGTGTTAAAGGTTTTGTGATATATTTGACTATGGATGTGTTATTTTTATACCATTCATGATTTGTGGTTAAAATATTGACATTTCACATACTAGTTTTAATACGAATGTTTATGATATGTTTAAACCTTTTCATATGAGGAATGCATTGGACTTAGTATGTGACGGGTGGATCCTGATATAGCACCTATATGCATCGGTAGGTCTCAAGAGATAACTAGACGTGGAAATGGACGAGGCCCTTTCCCAATTTGATTTATAATTTTGGCTGAGGCCATAATAATTTTTAGACGTATTGGCTGAGGCCTTGACAAAATGTTTCATAATGTACGGAATTATACATTCCCTCATTATGGAAATAATATTGATGGTTCATGTGGTTATTCTACTAGTAGAATACCCATGATTATGTTTTATTATGGCATTATTTACTCAGCTCATATTCATTCCATAAAAGTATTCTTGTTTATAATTGGTAAAGTCATGTGGTCTTAATTATTTACCATGCTTAATATTTATGTCATTTTCTGCTGTATTACTTACCCTTACTGAGAATTTGAGCTCACTCCTTTTCTTATGTTTCATTTTCCCATGATATGAAGAAGTTAGTTATGAGTGACCTGAAGGCATAATCTAGGAGTCTTGGATGTTTCTAATGAATTATATTTATGTTTTATTTCTCTTCAAGCTGTAAAGTTGAACTTATGTATGAATCTTGTTTCCAATAATACTAAATTGATCGGTCTTTCGATACATTATTTCCTTGTGATCATGCCAATATTATGTAATAATTCACCGACTCTTGGTAACAAGGTTCGGGGCGTTACAATATTCATGGTAATTTCTAGTGGGAAAACATAAATAATAATATTATGGACTATATATATTGTGGTGATTTGTCTTATAGTAAGTTAAGGTTGAATTATATAATTCTAAGGGTATTATGAAACCATTTCCCATACCTATATAGAAATAAAATAATATCAATATGTATTTTTTCAAAAGTACCCACAAGACCTCAAAAGAAAATAAAGAAATATTGGTATTGTTTTTTGGGATTATAAATAAGACACACATAATTTCTTTTTGGGAGGATTTATAACTCGATAAAATTACTTATATATACACAGAGGAACTAATGAGACTCTGTGGAGTACCACTTTCAATCGTATATGATTGAGATCCAAGGTTTTCATCAATGTTATAGAGATGTATTCATACAGAATTGGTTACAAATATGAACATAAAAATAGATTAAAAACCATAAATTGATGGTAAATATAAAATGATAGTTCCACCTCTAAAATATATGCTAAGTGGTTAACTAATGAAAAACATTTCCCTAACGACAGGCGATGATTTTGGCTATCTCCCTTGTCAAAATGGATACATATTATAGCCATATCTAGGATACCATGGATGTATTTTCCATAAAAATATACCATAGAAATATATACATGGGTAATAACATAATTATAACTACTTTTACATGTAACTAGATCTATATTTCAGTTATTTACACATACTGCAACCTGTTGCAAAAATGATTTTTGGGAAAAATGATATTGAGGTGTTTAAATCCATGGTATCGGAGATTATATAGAGTTGACTTCACCACTCAACTATAACACCCATTAGGTATACATATAAATATATATTTAAGAATCCATGTAATTTTAATATTAAATAAATTTCAAGCCTTATTAATATTCATTAATTATATTGTATAGAGTTATTTTCATTATAGGAATATTAAGTAAATTATCATTCAAAAAGGAACTATTTTTATTCTAACTAAATTTCTTTCATGTGTGATATGGTTTTATTTAAAAGTTTTATTTCAAAATATCAAAATTTTAAATTAAAAAATATACATCATTTATTATATCATGGATTCAAAAATATCTTAGAGCTAGTTTTTTGGGAAATTTTTGAAAAAAGTAGATTTTGTATGTGAATGGTAGAAAAAACCAATTTTTAAGAAAATTGTACTTAATTTTAAAGTATTTATATAGTATAATTTTATTTATATTGATTTTAAATTTTAATTAGTTTCTTTTTATTTAACATAAACCAATTAATCTCATCAGATTAACTTTATACTTAAATTTGGTATAAAAAACATTTGTATTCTTAAAGTGGTATTTTTCTAGAAAATTGTTTTTCATCGTGTGTTGTAGGTTTATTTTGAAACTAATTTATTACAACTATATAAAATTAATTTCATAAAATCTACTAGATATTTTGAATAATAAATTCAAAAAAATAATGATGCCACTTTCATACCTGGTCATTTGGAATAGTAACTTCGATAAAAAAATCCATTACACTGGTAATAGATAAAACATGTTAAAAAGGTTAAAATAGAATGATATTGGTTTAAATGAAATAAAAACTTATATAAATTCTATTTTAAGTAATATATAGACCATGTATTCTATCTTATTCTAAAATGCTCCATTTTGGAGACATTATTCTTGAGTAAGACATTAATATATTTTAATATTTTGAAAACTTCAAACTATGTACTCTCCCCTACTTGTAAAAGGTAACTCCTATTCAACTTTATAAATACTTATATAGCATATAATATCCTTAAATAATTTAAAAAATCCATTACTAACATTCACAATCATTTCCTAGCAGTCCCGGTTTGATCAATATATCATCCTTGGAAGAAATTAGATGTAAACATTAAGGAGGTTGTCCCAAGAAGATATATAGTTCTTAACTAAGTATTTTATTTTTTATTTTTTATTTTACCTCCTACAAACCCATATTAATTATTTAAATATAATTAAAATTAATATAACATAAACTTTCACATAATTATGTTTTTTTATAACCATTTTAATCAACTTAACCATCTAAAAAATATAAAAACAATTCTCTTGTGTATGTAAGAACTACCTCCTTCCTAGATGATATATTTAATATCTTATCATTGAGTATAACGGTTAGTAATATTGATGGATAAAAATGATTAAATAATATATATATATATATATGATATAAATTTAACTGTTTTATAGAAACACTATATTATAAATCTTTCTTTACCATCGAACTGAAATTAAAAATATTGCTTGTGTGTACGTGCATATTAACTCCTCGTAAACCAATGTTCATTATTTTTTATCACTACCACACATGGATTGTATATATATGATTATTTAAATAATAATCTGATATTTATGATGTAATTATAATTATATGATGATAAAATAATAATTACCTTCAATTCCTCGTATTTGTGGAAAAATTGAAACTTTACTCATGCATATGTATGGACTACAATCTTCATATTGTAACGTAATCCATTTTTCATAAAAATCATAATTTATTGGATAAAATACTCTAAATACTGTGAAAATGATAAATATAAAATTATTAAGATTCTTAAAATGGTATAATCATGATTTTTTTGACCATAGTCAACCAACCTAATCCATTTCTGACTTATAAGTCGAATGTTCTCAAAACATCTCATATGAACTTAATTTTTTAAGTAATTAGGTATAACATGGATATAAATGAAATAATAGTAATATTTAAATTGAATTTTTTTATTAAACTAAATAATTAATTGTTTTTTATTATTTAGGATGATAAATAACGTACAGGATATGTCATACTAGAGGTAAGGGACACATAACATTAAATCCTCATTTTAATTGTTTTAAAGATTTATTTTGGAAAAAAAGTTCCTCCATCACTATATTTGTAAAATTATATTATGGATATATTGGTATTAATATAAATAATTTATAAAAAACATTTGACGTTTCTTTTTTAATTTCTTTCAATATTTTACAAATGTAATCTTTTTAAATATTTTATACATAATTTTTTGAATTTATTTACAAAAAAGAAAAAATGAATGTTTTATTTTAACATATATGATGTTAATGAATATTCACTCCTCCACTAATAATATTTGATGTTTGGATTCCTTTACAACCTTCCTTGTTTTCCTAAAATAAAAAAACATTATTCCCTTTATTATTGATATTTTATATTTGAAAATTGGGTATTAAATGAATGGGATATACCAATATATAAAAAATGATTTATTATGGGTTTAAAAGTATATTTTTTGAGATTTTATAATGGAAATGAAATTATATATTTGTTTTATATATATTATTATCATATTAAATTACTAATTATGACAACTGTTCTGAATATATATCATTAATGCATTAGTTAATGATTATGTTATTCATATAATTTTATTGGAATTAAATAAACAAGTTACTCCATTTTTATGGGTTCTTGTTCAGGTTATATAAAGATGATTTCCCAAGGAACCCACATGAATTTTATATTATTTATAATGGGTTTTCATGGAATGATTTTGATTTAATAATTTAATAAATTTAACATTAGATTAAAAAATGATTATTCCCTTTAAAAGTAAAAAAGTATGTTTTTAAGAAAATGTTTTTCATGGGTTATCAAATTTTCTGAGAAGACATTGTGATTATGAATTTTCCATTATGTTTTATAATAAAGTGTTTTATGGAAAAATTCCGGTCGTAAATCTAATTTTATGTGTATGTAAATTATTATTTGATCTAAAATTCTATGATGTTAAAGGTAAATTTTCTTATATGAAATCGGAGTTTGGAATTAGAGCAACTGGTTTCTTTTCTTATTTTTTTATGTCCCTTAATAAGATTTTTTCTTTCATCTAACATTTATGGATGTTTTTCATGGGTTTTAAGGGGGATTAGTAATAATTATGAATTTGTGTTAAAAACCGTGAATTTTTTTCATTAGAAGAATACTTTTTCCATTTTAATTGGTCTATATTATTCAAAAAAATTGATACTTAGTATAAGTTTATAAATTATAATATATGTATATGTTATGTATGAGTTATAACATAATTATTTAAAACTATAAAATGAAAAAAAATATTTGGTAATTTAAAAAATAATAATTCTTGTTTGAAAATGAAATTATGACTAGAATAAAGATTAGGTATTTATAATTGGAATCCGAGTAGTGTTTAGATAACTTTAGATGAAAGGATAATATTGATAGAATAACCTTGAGTAAATATAATCAATTTTTATGATGACGTGGAGCATAATTTGAAGATTACAATGTTTCTTCATTTAATATATTTCTATTTAGAAAGATTTTTATGGAGGGAACAAGGAAGCTAAAGTAGGAAGGCACCGATAAGAAAATATCCTTCCAGATCAACAACTTAAATGGTTGGATTTGGAACTGATTAGTTTATTGTGAGGATGTATTTATTGATGCAAGATATAAATGGCGTTGGTATATATGCAAAATATAACCATGTTCACCATGGAAGAACATGTATATAGTAGATAATTTAACAAAAAATCACCCTCTCGAATTCATTAGATCTTTTGAACTGAATATAGAAACCATATGTACTAAATATTTCAAATAGAAATTCAAATTCATGGTTTGTTCTTTGAAAAAAAAAGGTAATTATAGCTATTTATTACTTGGATATTGATTTTTACTAGTAGTGGTCGATGTTGAAGTATAATATGGAAATAGAATAGGTTGATGCATTAGAATGGGATAAATTTAAGAATATTTTCCAAGATAAATATTTTCTTAAGGTTTTTCAACTTAGGATCGAAAAAAGAAATTATTGTAATCTGGGAAGAAGGAGGTAGTTTCAACACCCACATATGATGTAAACATAACCCGTTCGGGAATTCATAACCATATTTTATGGGATATATTGATAGTAAAATAATTATATTTTAATTAGAATTGAATCCATTATATCCAAGGGAATTAGCTTCTCATTAATTTAAAAGTTATGAGAAGCTAGTTTTATGTGATGAGAAGGTAGAAAATGAGTTTTTTAGGATCATGTGTTCTATTAAAATGAATAAAAAATAGGTCTATAAGGTAGGAAATATGGTAGAATACATTGAGGAAATACTATGGTAAGAAAATCAAGTTTCCATCTTACGATATGTGTGGTAATAATCACTCGGGAAAGAATTATTATAAAATCACGGAAGTGTTTCCAATGTGGTAGGTTTGGACATATGTCTTATAACTGTAAATAAAAGGATCACAGTAATGATCAAAACAATAATTGAAATATGGGACTAAATTTTTTTAATTGTAATGACATTGGTCAATATGTTTTTACTTTTAGGAATATGGGTGTAAAGGAAAAATTTCATCAGGATCATAATAAAAAAGATGTGTCTAAATCCTTTTTAACTACTTCGTAAGATGTTGGACCATATAGTGTCGTGGTTTTAAGTATATTAGTTTTTTATTAAAATTATTCCAATGTATTGTTTGATTTGGGGTGTACACATTATTTTATTTCCAATAAATTTACTAATGAATTGCGAATTTTACCATAATAAATAAAAACAAAACATTTGGTGAAAATATCTAGTGGTAGTACTTAGGAAAATATAACTTATAAGAATTTTTTTTATCATTATTGGAATGAATTTACTGGTAAATCATATCATCTTTCCCATTATAGAGTTTTATGTCATTATAGGTATGGATTTTCATTTAATTTAATATGCTAAGATTATTTTAGAGAAAAAAAAATTTATTTTCATAATGAGCATTGTTTTTTATACTAGAATGAATTCATACCTTTGATTAAATGTCAAGAATCTGAGTATTTTATTAAACAATGAAATGGAATTTATCTTGCAGGAATTATTGAGAAGAATGAATCTATTTAAATTAGAGATAATCATGTAGAAAATGAATATCTGAATGTATTTTATGATGAATTTATTGCTATTAGACATGATTAAGAGATTGAATTTAATATTTAATTAGTACCTAATGTTAAACCAATATAAAAATCACCATATCAAGTGGATAAAGTGGAACATTTGGAATTAAAAACACATTTACCAGAGTTTCTTGAAAAAGGATTCATTCATTATATCACTTTATCATGGGGTTCCCCTATTTTTTTTAAAAAATAAATAGGATTTTCATTGATTATGGTGAATTAAATAACATATTTATTAATAGTAACTATTTTTTCCTCATATTAATGACTTTTTGGATCATCTCTAGGGATCTTAGTATTTGTTTGAAGGCTTATATCAAGTCTAGGTACTATCAGTTGAAGGTAAAGGATGATAAAATTATTAATAATGTATTTCATACTAGGTATTGTTTTTATAAGATTGTGTTTATTCCATTTGGGTTCAAAAATGCAACAAATATAGACATTGAACCTAGGAATAGTGTTTTCATGAGTTCATAGATAAATTTTTGGTTTTTTTATTAATGAAATCCTGATATATTCTAAAATTTATGATGATCATGAGAAACATTTGAGATTTTTTCTAAAAACCATAAAATAAAATAAGTTATATAGAATATTTAGTAAATGAAATTTTGGGTTATCATAGATTTATTTTCTTGGATATAATATAAATAAAGATATAATAATTATAGATCCAGCTTAAACTAATGTGGATAATGAGTGTCCATAACTTATAAATTACAAAGAGATTCAAATTTTTCATGGACTAGAGAGTTACTACCAATGGTTATTGAAAAAATTTCTTAGTTATCAAGACTACTAACTATGTTAAGAAAAAAATAAGTTAAATTCATCAAGATAAAATAATGTGATGATTATTTCTAGTAATTGAATATAATATTATTTACTGATCCAGTTTTTTACATGGCATCTAAAAATGATGACTTTGTTATCTACCTAGATGCATATTTAAACAGACATAGTTGTGTTCTAATATATAATGATCATGAAATTTATTATTATTTATTAAAATTCAGACCTCATAATATAAATTATCCTATATATGATCAGGAACTAGCTGTTGTGGATTTTTATTTAAAATTATTGATACATCATTTATATGGATTAAAATGTGAAATATATACTAATACTAAAATATTTAATTATATATTCCCCAAATATTGTTGAACGTGAGGCAGAGAAGATGGTTGGAACTAATAATGGATTATTACTACATGATTCATTACCATTCAAGAAATTAAAAGGGAGCAGTGGATGCATTAATTAAGAAAGATAATGCACTATTAAATATGCTACATTTAGAACATGACCCATAGGTAAATGATTTAATGAAATTTTTTCAAAAAATTATGAATGTATATACTTTTTATATTTTATTTTTGGTGTTATTTAATTCATCATTGTCATAAATAATAAAGAAATCTCAAAAGGAGGATCATTTATTATAATAAAAGGGATAATTGGTAAGGAAAGTTAACTTTCTTCAATTTAACATTAACAAAGATTGATTTTTTAGATTTAGAAAAATATTATGTGTGGCTTATGATTCCCATTTTAAGAAATTATTATTGAGTGTAGCTCATAAATATTAGTTTTTATGTTCAACCCACCATCACTAAGTACTATAATGGCCATTGAGATAATTTTTGGTGAAATGGAATGAAAAGAGATACTATTGAATTTACCATGAAATTTTGACTTCTCACTAGGTAAAAGTTAAAACTAAATTGTCGAATGGGCTGCATAAACATTTTCCAATTATGGAATGGAAAAGAAAGGATATATCCTTGGTTTTTTTTGGATTACCAACTACAATTGTTTATTCTTTTCACTAAATTTACATATTTTCTTCCAATTCGATATAATATGTATTTTGATCATCTTTCAAGAGTTTATATTAAAGAGATCATCAAATTGTATGGGGTCCCCTTTTTTATCTAATCATGATCCCATATTTACCTCTACTTTATGTAAAATCATTCAGAATTCATTGGGTATTGAATAAAATTCAAATACAAATGTTTATGTTCTATCTGATATATGGATAGAGTGAAGGGTTAATAAATTTAAAGATATGCTTTGAGAATGTTCGACAGATTACTAAGGAGGTTTGTATTAGTATCTTTTATTAGTTCTATTTTAATATACTAAATAGTTTTCAGTCTAGTATACATATAGAACCATTTGAGTAATTATATAGGAATTAGTTTCAAACTCATACTTGTTGGGATAAATTTGGAGAAATAAAGTTATTGGGACTATAATTAGAAAAATAGATGTTTAAAAGAGTGAATTTTATTTAACAATACATGGGGATGACTCTGAGTAGTTAGAAAAGTTATGTGGATAATTGGAGGAAATATATTTCTTTCTAGGTATGTGATCATATTATTCTTACATTATATCCATGGAAAAGTGTTATGTGTTTTGGAAAATATGTAATATTGATATCATGGTTTATTAGACTATCTAAAATCATAGATAAAGTTGGACCAGTTTCCCCATGAGTGGACCTTCCTCCTTGTTTATGCTAGGTACATGATGTGCTTCATCTTTCACTGTTATAAAGTATCTACTAGATACATCTCATGTTTTGATCCCTAAAGTAGTTATGTTTGAGTATAACTTTTCTTATAATGAATGGACTATTCAAATTATTTACTACAAGGGGTAGGTTTTATAGAATAAGTATATTCTCTAGGTTATGGTATTCTTTAAAAACCATATGATTAAATAAGTAATAAAGGAATACAAAAATGATATGAAGGAAGAAATAAATCCCTACTTTTTTAAAAAATGAATAAAATTATGAGCACGCAAATTCCAAAAGGGGGGAGAATGTAAAAACCTGTTTAATTTTAAAATATATTAAATTTAATTAATTATTGATATGGTTTTCTGAATATTTTTATTTTTTA
This sequence comes from Viscum album, assembly GCA_963277665.1. Taxonomy (NCBI): domain Eukaryota; kingdom Viridiplantae; phylum Streptophyta; class Magnoliopsida; order Santalales; family Viscaceae; genus Viscum; species Viscum album. The sequence goes on from OY728127.1 coordinate 283,089,901, forward strand.
GTTAATATTTAAAAATACTGATCATTATGAAAATCATCTTTTCCTTTTGAGTACTCCAAGTATGTTATTTTATTTTGAATTGGATTTAAAATTCATTAGATTCTTTTGATTACAAAATCTATTAAATTTCATTGTAATCAAAATTATACTTGAATTTGGTATAGAAATATTTTTATTCTTAGAAAGGAAATTTTTAATAAACTTTTTTTTTCATCACACGTTGCGAGATTATTTTAAATGTATTTTTTTTCCACTTATATAAATTTAATTTAATAAAATGTACTCTATATTTTTAATTATTGTTTATAAATTTTTTAATGATGCCAATTTCATTTTTGATCTTTATGAATAGTAACCTTGGTAAAAATTAAGTTATTATCCAAAGATTTACGATAGTTTAAAAGGGTTAAAACTAAAAAGATAAGGGATAAAATAACTAAAAACAATTTATAAGAACTATTTTATAGTACTAATTTGACCTTAAATTATCTATTATTATTAAATGGATCATTTTGGATATTTTTTCAAGACAAAGACTTTAATATATTTTAACATTTTAAAAAAAATCCAAGTGTGTCCTCTTCCCAAGGGTGTTGCTAGACCTGATTTCATTCCTCTTTATTTTTTTATATCCTCTTGGGAGATTATTAAGGATGACCTTATTGCTTCAATTCATGATTTTTTCAAGAGTGGGAAGTTGTATCGAGCTAGTTGTGCCACAACGGTGGTTCTTATTCCTAAGAACAAGAATCCAACTACAATCCTCCATTATCACCCTATAAGCATATGTAATGTGACTTATATGATTATTGCTGGTCTTTTTTATGCAAGGGTTTCATTTCATTTACCCAAGTTTATATCTCTTAATAAAAATATTTTTGTGAAAGGTCGAACAATCTATGGAGTCATAGCTTTAGTACAGGAAATGGTTAGGGACATTAACATTAAAACTCTGGGTTCTAACATGTAAATTAAACTTGATATGAATAAATCTTATGATTGTGTGGAAGGGGGATTCATCAATAATGTTGTGGAAGGTATGGGTTTTTCTTCATTGAATTTTGACCTTTTTATTCTTTTATTGTTCTTCTTGGTTGGCTGTTTCTTTTATGGGTAAATCATATGGTTTCTTTAAATCTACACGAGGTCTTTTCCAGGGGGATCCCATTTCTCTAATTATTATTTTAGTTCAGAATGTTCTCCATGGTATGATTCATAGGGGAATGAATCATGGTGTCATTCTTCCTTATTAACGTGGTATGAATTCCCATTCAGTGCCTCATTTCATGTTTGTTGTTGATGTTTTTATTTTAATGAATTCATCAAGTAGTTATTTGAGTGGTTTGAATAATGTCTTTGAGGAATATTGTATTTGTAGTGGTTAAATCATTAAAAAGAGCAAGATATGTTTTTATATATTCAAAACTTGTACCTCATGATATGTGTCTAATATGGTTTTATTCTTAACATGCAGAAGGGTGACATTTTTTCGTAATATTTAGGGGCTCTTCTATCTTATAAGAGGATTTGAATTTCTAATTTTGAATCTCTAATCCGCAGATTTATGACATAGATTGTTTACTAGAAAAACTTTTTTCTAGCATTTGGGGGTATAATTACTTTGATTAATAGTGCTCTTCTTACTTCTCTTATTCATTCACTATCTTCTGTTAAGGTTTCTAAGGGTGTGATAAATAATATTGATTGAATTCGAGTGAATTTTTTATGGCATCCAAAATCTAAATGAAAGAGAAATTGGGTGTCATGGGATAGAATGACTCGTCATGTGAATGAAGGGGGGATTAATATTTAATGCCTTAATGATGCTATTAAGAGCATGCATGTAAAACTAGAATGGAAAGTTTTGGAATTTCAAACTCTATGGGGTAAAACTATGCATGAAAATTAGGTAGGAGATAGAATTTTTCTAGATGGCTATGTGTCTCCTTTCTGGAAGGTATTGGTTCCGATATTAATTACATTAAATCTCACTCTATATGGATGGTTGGGAAAGGTGAAATTTGGTTTTGGAACCAAAACTAGAGTGGCGAATTAATTCGATATCTTGGATTTCCTATTTCTATCATATCCTTCAAAGAAGATAGTCAACAACCATCTATTATTACGTTAGTTTTGGACACCAAACAACGGTCCCTTTTCCATCTTATTATTTTATCATCTAAATCTAATAAGTGTGTTTTCACTCCTTCTTCATCTATCTCTTTCTCAATGAGAGATTATCGTATGATACTTAATGTTTATAATCCTGTGAATACATGGAATAATATCATTTGGGTTAAGACCACTCCCTTGAAATATAATTTCATATTTTGGAGGATTTGGAATGGTGATGGTTATACTGAAGAAAATGTTAAAAGATGTGGGATATCCATTTTTTCAAGATGTGTTTGTTGTATAATTCATATAGAAGAAATTTCTAATCATATTTTCTTTGATAGTGATTCCACTTTTGATAATTGGATATTTTTTAGTGATTTCATGGATTTTTCATCTTCAGCTATGGCTAATCTTTCTTTTCTTGATCATTGGTTGCATGGTTCATGTATGGGGAGTATTGAAAGATCTCCTTGCACTTTAATTCTTCTAGAAGGATGTTGGTGTTTATGGAAAGCAATGAACATGTATCATTATTAAAATATTAGTACAAATAGCTGGATCATTATCTATATAATTAAAAAATATGCATTCTGGTTTCATTAGGGCTTTAGGGAAATGGTGGGAGGCTCCTTCTTTACCAAAACATGTGTGTACTTGTATAGTTGGACCTACTCCTCTTCTTGGGGGGGAAAGGGGATGTTGGCATCCTCATTTAAAATGTATAAATATTAATAGTGATAGTTTTTCTATTTCATGCTGATGTAGGGGTGGAGGTATTATTCGATATAGTTGTGGGTCTACTATATTGGCCTTTTCTATTAGGCTAGATCAAGGGAATTCAATATATTCTAAAGCTATGACTATGTTATCAGGTCTGTCCATTTACAGGAAAAAGAAGTTGGATATTAACATTGCTAAAACGGACCCATTACTCTTATATAACATGTTACATGATTATGGTTCAGTTCCTTGGTATATTTGTTTTTTTAGAAGATTGATGACATGGATTGGTTTCCCACTCCATGTCACCGATGTAATTTATTAAAAAATAAAGAGTAATAGTACAAGCTCGAGGTGTAAGACACTTACACCAGCAGGGATTTGAAGACCATAAAACAAAACTGACAAACAAACAACTCAGATATGAAAACATCAAAATAAAAGATCACCAAGAGACTGTGTGGTCCATCCATCCTCCCAGTGAGTCGTCATGATGCTCCCTTGAATATAATTCAGTTTCTTCAAAGCTAGGACTTCATAAATGACGTCCATCCATAAAATCAGTGAGCTTCCCTATTGGATAGATCGAACCTTCATCCCCAAAAATCCTGAACTTGTGGCTTCTTATCAGTAGGATTGATGAGTAATACATGACCTCACTTATCAACCATTCAACCTCAGACATAAGGTACACCAACATCAGGACAGTACCGAGGAAATACTGTCCTCCAATCCAAGACTCCAAAATCATCCTCCATAAGAGTGCAGAAGACATCCAGATACAGCCATCCTTGATTTCTCAAACTGAAATGTTTAAAAAGAGAAAAAAAGCAGCACATTCGATGAGGTTGAGGATTCCATCCAAATAAACCATCAAAATCGGAGTCTATAGCAAGAGAACCTGCAGAATCCAGTATATTCAGCTTCTCCTCAACCATAAAAAACGGAGCCTCTAAGCGGATCAAAACCAGGTAGATAGCGAGATACAGAGGCAATCAGAACCAGAAGCCTGCCCAACTCCAAATAGATCACCAAGCCATCCAGAAAAAATATTGAATGCCGGACTCCATGAAGTAAAGATTCCAGCAGATCAAACAGATATTCAAGACTGAAATTGTTTCAGAGTGATAAAGGTAGTTCATCTGATAATATAGAGCAGAAATCCAATAGAAATTTGAAACTAATTCATAAAAAATCATGCCAAACTGAGAACACAAGGACCAGCCAAACAGATGAGCAAAAACCAGAGAAACAATGTAGTATCACACATAATTCCAGTACAATATCTATGCATCCATGTTGAGTATTCCCATAATCATAACAAAAACATCAAGCATTCATGATATCATATAAAGGTGGAGGACCCAAGGCTGAAGATTGCATCTAGCCAAATAAAAGGCCATCCAGTCCAAGGCTTCAACAGCAACAAACAAGAGTATACCACTCAAACAAAACCAGTGCATTAAAAAAGAGATACCAGGACAAAGATCATCAAGCCCAGCAGTCAGAAAAATACCCACTGTTCCATCAGAAAACTATTTCTGCATGCTGGGAGCAATCACAAAAAAAAACAGAAAAACCCCTAAGACCAACCATCAGAGATCATAGAAATATTCTTTGATGGTGTTATGCAATAAATCCAATTCAATCCAGAGTCAACAAGACAAAAGTTCATGCAAAGAGTGAACCAGATCCAAAACTTATTGCCATGTGATACTCATGAAATCAAAGTTTGGATCCTTATTGAATTCCTCAGCAACTTTGATAAACATCCTCTTTTTGATATCCAGGTAAACTTGTGCGGTTATCTAACCATTTTTATACTTTCGAAATGTAGATGTTTCAATTTCCCTGAAGCAGGAGTCAAGCTCCTTTTGAAAATCTAGATCATAATCATACTGATAGGCGTCTCTAAATGCCGAGTCATTTTCATCAACTTCACTCGAGAAGGTGTATGAATCAGAGCCATCTGAGTTTTGTGGATATTCAGGCAGGGGCTCTATAGGAATTGGCTGTGGAGGAACCTCAGGGTCAGGATTTTTGGCCGCAACTGATCTTGTGATGATGGTTCTTTCATAATTGGTGTTGTCTCTATGTTTCCTAGTTTTCGTGGGGAGTGGAGTGATAAAACCATCTGAGTCTATAATGACTTTTTTTCCTTTTGTATCATTTAGATGAAAAGATCCCCCTACTTTAGGAATCTTCTCAACAACAACCTGGAGAGATTCCTCTGTAAGCCCATCTTTGTTAACCACATGACCCTCGGATATTTCATCATCCTTCAAGGTTAGGTGGGTGGAATCTCTTTTATCTACATCAAGATGTTATTGTTGTTTGGTGACAGCAATAACTTCATTGAAAAATTCTGAGAGTGTATCACAAGGTGTTTGAGAATTCAATTGTACATTTAACCCATCATCTCTTTCCTTGGTAACACAATCAGGGGTTTTTTCTTTGTCCTTAACCACCAGATCATCTTTTCTAATGACATAATTAGAAGGTCCAGCCATGTTTTCTTGATTATTTTTATACTTTTCAGTCCAAACAAGTTTAAGACTTTTAAAACGAATATTGGATTTGTCACATTTGTTTGAATTGTTTCCTAATCTGAAGAATTTGGAGCAGTAGTCCGGCAATCTTTCATAAAAAAATTCTTGGGAGAATGCAAGGTCTCCACTTTGAATCCAAATACTGGAGGGAAAATTTTGGGAAACATCCAACTCAATACAAATCCTAGCTATCAAGGGTCTTGAAAGCATTTTTGTTGAAAAAACTAACTTCAAAGGATTCCCAATAAGATTAGCAATGGGGAAGAGTGTTTCCTGCTTGAACTGGTGAAGAGGTAACTCTAGGAAGCTAACCCAGATAAGAACAATAGGGGATTCAGAATATGCATCAAACTCTGGAGTCCACTTAAGAATTTTCAATAAACAACCTCCAAAGGACCATGACCTCTTGATCCAAAGCCTATAGTATTCCTCCTCGGATGCAAACCGAAAAACAATGTGTGAGGGGTTCAGGAGACCGATTTGAAATCCCGTAAAGCCTATTTCTTCGAGAGATGATCGAACATACTTCAAAGAAGGCCTTCGATTCATAAATTTTCCAACCAAGACAAATTTTAAATTAGAAGAAAGAAAGTTTACCTCACTTGCTGAAAATGAAATCGTGGGTTTCCCACAATGTCGAAAAGATTTAGGGGAAACATAAATTTCTTGCACCGCATCAGGTTGAGCAGGAAGCGCATCTTTTGATTTTCCAGTGGCAACATCAGCAAATGATCGAGAATCAAGCTTAGGGTTTCCCTCGTGCGATGGGTTCTGCAGGAGCGCTCTGCGGGTCTCCATCACCACTCCAACGTGTTGTATGGGTAACGTGGTATAGGGCTGGCCTGCCCACCTGCGCGCCGCACGCCCCCAGCTAGGCCCAAGGTGGCCAACCCTTGGGCTTGGGCCAGTTCCCACGGAGTCGAGGGGACGAGAGGTTCGCTGACAAATGGTGTGCGTTTCCTTTGTGAGGACTCGAACCTGGAACCTCAGCGACGGGTCGCCACCGCCTTGAACCAACTCACCCAGCCCCCGCGGGCATTCCTTGGTATATTTTTTTTATTGTGATAAAGTGAAAAATATTTTTGTAGAATGGCATCAGAGTCTCACACAGCTGGAGGGAGGGAAACCATGTTGTGGACTATCTTACGTCGATTGATATTCTTGGTATAGATAATTTTTATTTTAATGATTTGTATAGATTGAAATTGGAAGGGGTTAACATCATTAGTGGATATTCTCTTGGTCTCTAATACTTTATACCCCCTTGATTATTTTCTTTCTTTTGGTATGTATGTTCGGTACTTCTCTTCTTGTAATTGTTTTTTTCTTTGAATAAATAAAAAATATCAGTTTTTGTCTTCTTCCCAAATTATAAAAGGACACCCCATCTCCTATTTTATCCAAAATTAATGAACCTATTAGATCATTCAATCCCAACCAAAATACATTCCTAAAATCCCTCCCAATATCATATAGGACCTAGTTTTTTCAAAATACCATCCTTATAAGTATTTTGATATAAAACACATAAGGTTTTAAAAATAAGATTTAATATTCTTAACCTATTGTATTCTTTTTTTTTCTTATTTTTCCTCTGTACCAACCCTCTTATCCATTGTAATATAATAAAATCAATATAAACAATATTCAAGAATTTTATTATTTTTATGCAATAACCCTTTATCATCAAAGAAACCATCTATTATAAAAACATCACTCGTGCATAGGTGTGGACTATCGCCTCACAAGATGATGAATTACATTTTTCACCACCAACACTCATGGTCAGTAATAATGATGTATTCAAATAAAAATCATGATATATATAATATAAATATTTTTCTATAATGGTAGATAAATTTTTCTACTTCAATATTTACCATCCGATAAAAATTAAAAACTTTGCTTCTGGGTATGTTTAGGTTACCACCCCACTAATAAATTTATTTTATTTTTCATCACTAACTCACATGGCTTATATATTGTTTCTCAAAAAGTCAAGAATTTTCTCCTCGATGATCTGTTGTGGGTTTTTTAAGGTGGTTTCAAAATATTTTCTGTTGGGTTTACTATATTTTTCTCTAATGGAAACATTTAATGGTTCCCACACCCATAACTATGTATGTCCATCCTTTCCAAAGGTAGTTTTTCCTTTGAGGCATTGACCCAAGGGTTCTTATGAACTCACATTGGTTGAGTGGAAGGGAGGTCGGGTTCATAACACCCATTTGGGGGGGAATTATTTCCTAGTCTAGGACTCTCTTATAGACTTACGATATGTTCATTAGATCATTCCCAATCCCCAATACGGGACTAATTACCCCCATGATAGTGAATTGATTAAGATCATGTTTTGATGATAACAACAGTGTGTTTCATAAGTTCTCTATCATCTATTTATTCATTTTTTTTTCTTAATTTAATATCAATGTTTAGGCTCTCTGGATTTTATTTTCATCGAGGGAGGTAGTTCATGTCTTGTACATAGGATTGAACCTCTAGGATCCATCTTACATATCATGTGAGAGTAACAATCAAAACCCATGTAGTGTGTTTGACATAGTTTAATGTTGTGTGAAATGATTATACAATTATATTTAACATCATACTATAAGGAGGTAAATGTAGGGATTGGGCCTCGAGTAGGTATCATATGTATCCTGTAAATACATGAATCTGAGCACACTTAGTTTATGTTTTGGGATCCTAGGTTGTAAAAGATGTGATAATAGAGTCCTTGAGTGGGGATTATCCACATATGGATGCCCTGAATTATCTCATCAGGAATATATCCCTTTAAGTAAAGATGAGATACAGTCGAACATACATCCCAATGAAGGGCCCACACTACAGGTATCCTTTCATGCTATTGGTGAAATCATCATCAGTCTCTAAGACCATATTAGACATACTTGATGTGAGAAACCAGATATAATAGAAGAGTAGAAACAACATACTGGAGCATATTTGTACGGGGCATACAAAACAGAGTATCCTATTGATACAAATAATGATTAGTATCATAGAGGATATGGCATGGAGCTCAATAATTAGGAAGTAATACTATATATCCTATCTATAACAACAATTAGATTCCTTATAGTTCAGTCCATCCCAAACTCGCATACATGTTTGGGGTATTTAAGGGAATAGTTGGGGATTACAATTAAAATGTTCCATGTGTATGATCCCACTTATCATACATTGATGGGAAATGAAGGATGGAATACTTATGGGAGAATTTAATCCAAAAATTTAAGAATATTTTGGATATAAAGATACTTACACTAGGTTGGATTCTCATTAGAGAACGGGCCATAAGAAGGCATTTAACATATTCTGTTTGGATAATAATTAGAATTCATGTGGTACAGTTACCCTCTAACCAACTGATGGATTGTGGAGTGTTTTTTTACTCAGATATATTATTATTATCCCTATGGTTTTAGTAATTCTATATGAATTTACCAGGGTGGGTTCCCATGATTCATATTCATTCACTATCCTCTAATACATAAAGAGGAAGGATTACCATTGTAATGTCATGACCCTACAGCCACTAAACGGTTCCCCGATCTGGTGGGTCACATGGACTCAATCATGCCTCCCCATATTCTAAAGGCTATTTAATAGAAGAGATGGACTAGGGTGTGTTTTTTGGGAGACTATACCCTCATATCAGAGTGTATAATATCAGTAATAATCATAACAATCAATAATTATAAGTATAATATAAATCATCGAACTATATACTAAAGATAAATATCCTAAATAATTCAATTAATATAAATACATAAAAAATAATATACAATATTATGATCATGACATGTTTTCATACCAAATGGAAGGAAATACATGTAAATAGGAAACCTGTAGAATACATGTATCAAAATACCCAAAATACTAAAAGTTATTATCTCAAACTAGCACCATGAGAATAGATTAGTCCTACGCTCCCCCTACCATAATAAATGATCAAATCAAGAATCGTATAGTGGTCGATTTACCCAATCCCTACTTCCATCCATGATGTTTTTTTAGGTACCCAACGATGACCTAAATAGTGTGTGAGATAACACTCAGTATGCCACCACTAAACGTGTCTATAACAAGTCCATTTTGTGTATTATAAAAAACGTAGTGTGAAATATATCACATATATAATAGTACTAAAATAAAAGTTTAAAAATTAAAATGTGATCCAATTTGGTCAAACATGGCTCCCTATGAATAATATGCATGTTCCCACAGACAAGGGAACCTGTAAATCATAAATAAAGAAGGTGTGATACAATCTATTCTAGAAACTACAATCAAATACCCATACTAGGTCTATCTGTAAGAATATAAAAATATCTACAATTTCCATTCTATGTAATCATGTGTCGACATCTATAATGGCCTATGAAATGTAATATATTGTAATCCAGTGTCTAACCATGATGTGTTAGATCCAAGGTATAGCTGAACAAAGAATCCTCATCGAGTCCTAAGAGCATCACGATGGATACTCATTATAGACATGGGTGGAGTCCAAGGAGAATTTCAATGGAGCATGTCTAATTGTAGTCCATGTTAGCCAGATCCAAGGGGTAGTTAGGCTTGTGGCATCCTATAGAATCAGGTTATAAGGAGTAAAAATTTACAAGGTATCCACTACCGTAATCAAGATCCAAGGAGAATAAATTTCCATGGAATCTAATGGAATCAAGATCCAGGGAGATGATCCAATGAATCCCATCAAATTATCATTTCATCAACCAATTCATCAATTATTCACAGCCAATGAGTTCTTCTAAAACATTCAATATTTTTCATATAAATCATTTACCAATTTTCACCATATTTCATAACATGAAAAAGAGGTAACAACCTTATCCAATCAATTCAATTAAATTAATTACATACATTTAAATATGAATTGTTAAAACAAGATTCTAACAATCTAATTCATTAAATTCTCATTAAGTCTTCTAATAAAGTCTTCTAGCTCACACGCACCCATTAGGGTAATAGAACAAAGTTCAGGTACAAGGGAACACTCCATGGGTTACCTAGGTTAGATATAACATCCTATAATGATAAAAAAGGTACTAGGTGGTAACTGAATAGGTTCAAAAAAATTATATCAAGATGTTCATATAATTTTAGGTACGATGATGGAAAGTCCTGTGTATGGAACAATGGAAATAATGCTTATAAAAACGGAACCTTGAGGGAAAGGTGCAGACCACCTACTGTATACTTGTGGTAGAACACTAGTTTAGTAACAACCTCTAATTCTGTATAAATAAGGATAAAAGTGAATAATGGAAGAGAATCTTAGAAATTCGGCATATCATCTTACACCAAAATAAATCTTTCTATTTGAAGACAAAAGAATAATTTTACAAGACAAATTAAGGACTTACAGACATATATCCAAAGAGATAAACAGATCTCAATTATAAGTCCTGATGAAGAAAAGGCACCAAAGTCTCTGTTAGGATTTAAAGGGTTTTATTAAGAAAGTTATAAGGGAGTGGTGAGGTTTTGTTTAAAATTGAGGCCCTGCCTCATATTTTAAAATCTAAACTCTAAAATTTAAACAACCTCTAACCATTTTTCATGTCATGTAAAGCAAAAGGTCTTCCACTTAAGAAACAAACATTACACACTATGAATTTTCCTACCTATTCCATTACACGTCATTTATTGAATACAAATCATGTAAACCAAATACATGTTGTGTAACTAGATTGCAGTCAAACTATTTCCCTCCTACAACTTCCTTTCTAAAAACAACTCAATCATACTAACGGCTTGTCTTTACATTCTAATCCAAAAAATAACTTTACAAGTGTTTAAAATATAATTAAAGTATATGAATATCATCTAAAACCCCATGATCTTACAATATTCTTTCCTTAAAAGAATTTATCCCTAAATTTCCCTTCCAAGTGTGGTAAATAATCACATGGAAATAACTCCATCCACTTAACATGTCTTTCAGCTTCTATCTTCTGAGTCTCGTCTTATAAAATTTCATGATGCCAAGACACCCATACTAGTGTAACTAATCAGGCCCAGAGATCCTTCATGCTCATATCAATTATAGAACTAGTATTGTCATCAAATGATGAATCTACCTATAACTTATCCACATTCGGATACAGATTGCGAGACTGGTATGAATGATAAAAGCATAGCTGACATACATGGAAGATGTCATACATGGATCTATGCCTATGAGGTAACATCAATTGATTGGCTACCATCCCAACTCTCTCCATAATATCAAACATCCTGACATATCTTGGTGAAATTTTACTCTGTCTCCTAATTCATCTATGTCATAACCTCAATGAAATACATAAAAATACTTGATCCCCAACCTCGAACATTATAGGTCATTGATGGCAATCAGCATAATATTTATGTCTAGCCTGGGAAAAATCCCTTCATTTGTAAATCAACTAGAACTTATTTGATGTCCCTTTAATGCTATGAGGTCTATGAAAAATATGTCCCTCCTACCTTATACCATCCGAAAGGTGATCAACATGGACTATTGTATAAATCCTGATAAGGTTCCATCTGTATAGTCTCTTTATATATATTTTTGTAGGTGAAATAAACTAGGGGTATTGACCTCACCCTAGAGACCGCAAAATAGAGGATACATACTCTAATAATTTCTTCTAGAACCTATATAGTTTTCTTTGATTGGACATCAGTTTGAGGGCAGTATGTCATTCTCAGAAGCACTTATGTACACAATTCCCTCTATAAACTCTGCAAAAATCTACATGTAAATTGGACATCTCTATTTTATACTAAGGTTTAAGGATCCCAATCAAGGAGAACAATATCGTAGATATAAATTCTCCCAAGATTAGTGTCTAAGACAGTATCCCTAGGAGAAAATAAATTGGTGAACATCATGAGCCTATCCACAAAAACCCATACAACATCACTACCTTGAGAATCCTTAGAAACCTGGTCCTGAAATCTATTGAAAAATCATCCCATTTCCACTCCAGAATAGGTAATGTATTTAAAATACCAACCAGATGCTAGTTTTTTTCCATCACTTACTGATAGGTGGAACACATCGTGACAAAACTAGGTTCCTCATGTTTCATACTCGACCACCAATACTGATGGAAAAGGTCATGATACATCTTGGTTATGTCAGGGTGTACATCCCAAACTGAGGCATAAAACTCTCAAATAAACTACTAACATATGTCTTATGGAACCCAAATGACACCACAGATAAGTACAATTTCATCCTCGCCCATATTCTAACCATGAGGTGGGTCTTCACCTTCCACCCTCTACTGTAGGATGAGGCCCTCATCATCAGATAACTATCTCATCATTACAATATCCAGATCAGTGGATTTCACTACTAAAGATGTGAGAAAATTATTTCCTTTTATATCCTACTCCTCCAAGTGTATCTATGGGAATAATTCCATAATATTCTAATCACTATTGTCCACTTAAATTGCTAATATTTGAGTCCTATGGGATAGTGCATTGGAAACTGAATTTCCCTTTCCTGGAATATAGGAATGTTTGAAGTCGAAAATCTATTGGTATTAAACCAATATTAGCTACCTCAATTTCATGTAATGGTGTGTAAATATATACATGAGTCGTTTCTGGTACATGTACATCAAAAAATGTTACCCCAATAAATAATGCCTCCAACACTGTAAGGCATCAGGAACAACAGCTATCTTGAAATCATATGTTGGGTAATTCCACCTATGTGGACTCAATTGATGAGACCCATATGCCACAAATCACTCTCCTATATCAAAAATTCTCCTAAACTACTACCTAATTAATTGAAATATAAATTATAGCTTCTTCTCATCTCTCAAAAAATTAGGTTCGGCCAATCTCTCTATCAGCTCGTGAAGGGATTTCATGAAGGTATCTAACCATAAAAACAACACACCATTATTTTTAAAGATCACAGGAGGTGTTTATAAGTTTTATGAGTCCTATATAAAACACTTTTAATATCCATATTGTCTTATGAAACATTGTATGTCAACTGTTTTCTTGTGATCTTCCCAAAAGACTACAGTTCTCACCTTCTTTGGTTTAACTGATACTCCTATATCGAAGATAATATAATTGAAGATGTGAATATTATCCATCCATAAGTGTATGTTTTTTAGCATAGAATATAATTGTTGGTCTCTCAACATATCCAAAATGATCTCCAGATGTTGGGCATGGTCACTGTAGATTGTGAGAATAGACCAAGATATCATCCATGAATACCACCACAAATGAATCCAAATAAAGATAGAAAACCATGTTCATCATCACCATGAATACTTCTTGATCATTTGTGAGACATAAAGCCATAAAAAATACTCATATAGACCATATTATCTATGAAACGATATATGAGATATATATAGGGTTTGAACACATACCTAGTGATAATGTAACCTAAAATAAATCATTGACAAAACCTGAGCTCCATGGACCTGGTCAAATATATCATTTATATTTGGAAAGGGATTTCATTTATTAAATGCCAAAAAGTTAAATTTCTAATAATCCACACAAATCCTGAGTGTATTTTCCATATTTTTAATAAGATGGACTGATAAACCCCATGGAGAATTAATAGCTCATATGAACCCCTTCTCTTCCATGTCCCATAGATTCCTCTTAAACTTCTGTAACTCTATTGTATCCATCCTATAACGGGGAATAGATACCGGTGCAACTCCTAGAAATATCTCAATAGAGTACTCCATGTCACTCTTAGGAGGTAAACCAAAAATGTTATCTAGGAAAAGATCCCTAAAATCTTCAACAACTGGAGGAAAATTAGTCTGGCAAATCACTAATCATCCATATTCAAGCTAGAAATTTAGACTATCATATCAGATAGCCTAAGATTGTGTGGTACAACTATACCTACCTAGACATCCCATTAATCCTTACAAATATAACTTCTACTCTCTTGTTTTGTGAAGTTCACTCTTCAGTGATAATTGTAAATATGGGATTTATAAGAAACTTTTTGTTTCATACTAAGTGTAATTCCAAAACCTATCACATTGAACATAAAAATATTCCATAAGAATTAAAACCCACCAATATCAATGGATAACTCCCTAAACTATCTTACACCTTCTATTCTAATCCTCAACGAATTATCCAAAGTCATAACACCATATGAAAACTAAACAGAAAACCTAGGTATTTCCATAGTAGGTATAGATATGAAGTTATGAGATGAACCTATATTGAAAACAGACGATACTAGTGTAAATGATACTAGGATAGTACCTCTCATCATATATAGATTAGTGATATTCTCCTTAGGTTTAGGATGTACAAAATATATATGTCTTGAACCATAGACCTAGGAAACAACCACACAACCTGAAGCAGGAGCACTATGGTGTCTAGGTACCACTGGTGCCTAGATTCCTTGGCGAAGACCACCACCTCAACCTGAATGACCAGCACTTCTCTAGAACCCAGATAATCATGGAGATATGAATCCCACATCTAATCCTAGATTTAGATTCGATCCCCTTCCACTAACTACAATAAGGAAGGTCCTTCAAAAACATTGTACATGTCCCATCCTACCACACTCTCATCACTCGATTGGGTCTCAATCACATTGATACATCATATTTTCTCACCTCCCACATTAAGGAAAATAGATATAACAACCAAAACAAACATACCATATGCAATTCCCCTCACCACAAACCACAAAAAATGGATTCTTACTACCTAACATTGAACCATTGGGTCGGGATGTTGAATTACACTACTCGGTGCCCCTAGCTTCCCCTAGGTTCCATTCAGTAATAAAAAACTATTTCACTATCTCTATAAAATGGTCAAATGAGACATGTTTACCTATGATTAAATGTTTTGGTTGATACATTCCTTAGTGCATATTTACCTTGATAATTCATCAGTGAGATAAACCATATCATAACATTGAAGCAATGTGTAGTGTGATGAATAAACTATAATGATCATCTTTCCCTACTCCATATGTATAAACTCCCAAACCATTTAGCTCTCAGGGCCTCAAGAAATAATTATTCATAAAAATAATTTTGTAAATCCATCCAACCCATATCTTAGAGCACACTATCTTGGTTCAAAATAGCACACCAGTGCTCAGCTTCTCCCCAAAGAATATATGTTGTGAGCATCACTCTCCTCACAGGAGGTGTATTCAGATGCATGAAGATAGAAAATATACTCTCAAGTCACCAATCATTATCATGTAGACCACCAACC
Organism: Viscum album; assembly: GCA_963277665.1. Taxonomy (NCBI): domain Eukaryota; kingdom Viridiplantae; phylum Streptophyta; class Magnoliopsida; order Santalales; family Viscaceae; genus Viscum; species Viscum album. The sequence continues at coordinate 283,105,578 of OY728127.1, forward strand.
AATGTAAACATGAGAGGATACTACTACTTGAAATTATGCATCATCTATTCTATAGATAAGATAGGTAACAGGGCTCCCTTAACGGTCTGCATGAAACGTAATAAACTATCAAGAAATTATGCCTCATCACCAATATCAAGAACAACCCTTGGTTCCATAAGTGTTACTATAGTAGGATCAAATGGTATAACATGGCCCTCCACCTCTAGAGAATGGTCATCACCACCCTGATAGTATATGAATATAGGACATTGTGGCAGCATGTCTCTATAATACCAAACACATGCTTCAGAAAAAGAATCAACTAGTGACCAAGACATAGATAAAAAAAGAATATTATAGGTTCAGTCCTTCCTATAAATAAGTCACACCCATCTTCATTCTAATAAATCCAATTTTGGGTAATGAAAATAATCATATAAAACATAAGAGACACTACCTAATTTCCACTCTAAATCCAGTTCAAGGTCAAGTTCCATATTTTCAAAATTTCCCATTTCATTTAAATTCCAATTTATATTAAAAGTATTTTTAATTTTTTTAATAAAATAGTTCACCACTTCTCATACACCTCATGAACCAAAATGTGGTTTCCAGAAACCATAACCCATTCTAGTCCATACAACCAATGGTTCATGACTCAATATTCCATTATATACTACCTGGGGTGTGTGTTATAGCTTGTATCGGAAAACAATACTTATGTTACATAAGTCACTCTAAGTACCGTTTATGTTTCTTAATTACCTACAGAAAAAATTTATCAATAATAGGTATATCACTCAAGGCACACATAATAATGTCATGCAGTAAAGTAATTCATCCTATATGGCAATAAATATGCATGGAATGTCAATTATAACATGTGCCTAAAATGATGTATGAGATGGAATACCCTCATATCAATGGGGAATGTATAAAAATATATAATCCTAATAAACATCAAACCTCAAGTGCATCACCCAATGGTGGAATCAAATCAAATATAAAAGGGAATATACAAAAAAAACATGTCACGTTTCTCGAAATTTGGCTTCCTCATGTACATGGGTAAGATACTCCCATTAATAGCTCATTACCAAATTACAAAACCTCTTCATATCATTTATATTTTCTAAAAATAGTATATCCAAAAATAAAAAAACCCTCTGATACCAATTTCTAATGTTCCAACATAGAAGCTACTAAGAATTTCCGTGAGCCAGTGGGTTACATGGCCTCAAGAGCACCTCCCCATATGTCAGAGTCTACCAACTAGTAGAAAGGTCATTGGGTGTGTTTGTGGGAGACTATTCCCACATTTCATAGTGTAGAATAGTAGTAATAATTATAACTATCAATAAGTGGAATCATAATATAAATCACTGAATATAACACAAAATATAGACATCCAAAAGACTATAATGATAATAAAACCAAAAGGACTCATATATAATAGTATTAACGTGTCATGTCTCTATAAAAAAATATCATGAAATACATGGAAACATGAAACCAGTATAATACATGAATTAAAATAAAAAAAAATAAACAAAGGAACTATCTCTAGAAAGTATCACAAGCATAGATAAGTCCTTTCCTCCCCTTCCCCTAAGAAATGATCAAATCAAGAATCATCGAGTGGTTTCTTGATCTAGTCCGTACCTTCATCTATTAAGTCTGTTCAGGTACCCAATGGTGGCCTAAAAAGGTTGTGATATAACACTCAGTAGGACACTACCAATGGTGTCTAAATCAATTCCAATCTATTTAATATAAACAGAAGAAATGTGACATGTATCACATGTATAACAGTACTATAAATAATGTTTCAAGATGAAAAATATGATCATATCTAGCCAACAAAGTATCCATATGAATAATAGTCAAGCCCTTACAAATAAGGGATTCTATAAAGCATAAATAAATAAATTGTGATATTGTTCAATATAACAACAGTAATCAAATACCCATGCGAAGGCTATCTATAAGCATAGAAAAATATCCACAATGACCATTCCACGTATTCAAGTGTCAAAATTAACAATGGAATATTTCATGTAATCCAGTTTCAGACCATGAAGGATCATATCCAAGGTATAGAATACCAATTCATCCTCATTGGTTCTCGAGAGAATTTTAATGGAAACTCCGTACATACTAGGGTGGAATCCATGGAGCGTGTTAATAGAGCATGTCCAATGTGAGTCTAAGAAAGATGGATCCAAAGGGTACCAAAACCCATAGAAACCTACAGAATCATGGTCTAAGAAGAAAAAAATTTCCAAGTCATCCACTACCATAATCTAGATCCATGGAGTATAAATGTCCATGTAATATAATGGAATAAAGATCCAAGAATCTCTTCCAAGTAATCCACTACTATTATCATTACCTAAACCAATTCATTAATCATTAAAAACCATTAAGATATTCCAACCCGTTAAATAATTACCTTATAAATCATTTTACAATTTTCATCATATTTCATAATATTAAAAGGAAGAAACAACCTTATCCTTTCAATTGAATTTAATTCACTCCTTTTATTTATAAATGAACAAATAAAAAAAGGTGCTAATAACCTTAAAAATAATTAAATTCTCATTTAAGTATCATACTAAAATTAGTACTCTCATGTGCGCACAATAGGGTTGTACAAAATACTATAGATATAGGGGAGAACCCAATGGGTGGCCTAGGTTATGGATAAAAACCTCCAATGAAAACAAAGGTACTAGGTGAAAACCTAAAAGGTCCCAAAAAATAATATTAATAAGTCTATTTAATTTTAATAGAAATACTAGAATGTCTGGAATGAGTCACAATTGATACAATACTTATAAAACATCAATATTTAAGGTAAATATATATACCACTTACCGTATACCTTTAGTAGAACACTCATCCAGTAAAATATTATGATTCGGTCGAGATCATGATAAAAATGAAGAATGGATGATAACCCTAGAAATAGGGCATATCATCTTTCACTAAATTAACTCTATTTATATTAAGACAAAATAATAATGGTAAAAGATGAATGGAGAAAAAACTATCATGGATACACTGAGATAAATGTCTCTCGATTCCAATTATGGATGATAAAAGAGCATGAAATCCTTGGTTCGGCTTCAAAGGTGTTCTCTTGCATGTTAGATAAGGGATTGTTGAGGTTCTTTCAAAAATAGAGTCCATACCTATTATTCTAAAAACATCGCTCATGCATTTACAAGGCATATAAATGATTTTCACTTCATGCAAAGATCACTGTCTTCTTGTGGGAAAAAACCCTTCACAAGTCGTGAATTGGTTTTCCTAGGAAATTATATGCCTTCAATTGAATACACATTATGTAAACCAAATACATGTCATGTAATTATATTACAATCAACTGATAGCCCTCAATCCTCTTCCTTTCCAAAAACAACCCAACCGACCCACAAACCCAACATTAGGGTCTAATCTAAAAAAATAACATTACATGAGTTTAAATTAGAAATAAAAGGATCCATTCCAAGTCATGAAACATTGGATCTTACAACCATTAAAGGTCTATTTAATACTCTAGTCATGACATGGAGGTCCCATCTGCGAAAATTACATAGATAGGATTGCATGAGTATGTAACCATATTCCATTAAGGACACTCCCCTTATAATGTAGGTATGTGTCTGATGGTTCCTATCTAGGTTCCACATTGTATAAGTTTGATTGTATCTACCAAAAAAAGTTGACATGTCCTAGGGGGTCTACCCAACAAGTCTTGATTGTCTATAGTTCACGAATTGATTATCTATTAGACATGTCTTGATTATCTATTGGACATGTCTCTATTGTCTCCTTAAAATGTCTTGATTGTATTCCCAAAATGTTTTGATTGTCTAATGTACATGTCTTGATTTTATATTGTACATGTCTTGATTGTCTAATGGATATGTCATGATTTTCTTCTTGACATGTCTGGATTGTCTAGAAGACATTTTTGGGGTGTCATTCGAACATGGAATACACATACAAGTTATTCTACCTAACAGGTCCAAGATGATTTTCATTATCAATATTTATGTTTCCAAGATCATTCTCATGATAAACAAACTTGTATGGGATGTATTCGTACAATCAAAGTTAATTTTTCATGATGTATTTTCATGATCAAATTGCATGGTTCAGGATGTATTCACATGATCATACTTTACTGTATTTGATGTGTTCACATGATCAATGTGCATTTTCTGGGATGTCTTCACATGATCCAAGTGAGCATGTCCTGGGTATTTTTCATGATCAATAGACTTTTCTTGTATTCCTTGTCATGATCAATGTGACTTTTCTATCATATCTTTTCATGATCAAATTGTACATATCAAGGGTCTTTCTCAGGATTGACCTAGATTGTCCAAGGGAATTCATAGGATCAAAGTGTCTTATACAAAGTCTTCCTCATGATCAAAGTCACATATCAAATTCCATCTAAGGGAATTGAGATAACAGTAAAGAGTCTTATCATCACGTGACCCTAATAGATTCGTGTGGTGGGGTCATAAAGACATGTCTTGGATCACACGCACATCCAAAAGTTTGAGTTGCATGTATAAAGGGATTATGAATCAACCACATGGGAATCATTTGACATGATAATAGGATTGGATATCCAAGGCTTCACTTAATATATACACCTCTTGGGGTTTTAATGAAAAATTGAGGGACCTTCCGTGATTTTTCATACACTGTAATGATACATACATTACATACATGTGGAGGGGTGCATGTATGATGGAATTGCGTGATACTAAATTGCTCATATGATTTCTTGTCTTTAATTTTCTCTTGAAAAGGATTTTTATAATATGTGCATAGGCTACATGTTAGAGCCGTAACATGGAAAATGGTACTTGGATAAGGGAATTCAGTACCATTTTCATGCATGGGGTAGGTGTACATTGATTTTTATTTTCATGGTTGGGGATCTATGGGTGTACTTCATGATGATTCAACCATGTCCACTGTTGAATGAAATCACCATAAGAGTGAGGGTTCATGACATCATGATACAGAGGGTTTGCACAATCCCCTCTTTAATATTGTTTGGATGAATTATATTCACCATAGGTGTATGTCTGTGAACACAAGTATGGGTGTCTCTCAAGTCCAAGAGACTACAACATGTGGCTGAACATAAGCATCATGAGAATAAGGAATCATCCTATTAATTCTTACTGGAAAAAAGGATCTTTCCAAGACTCATACATTAATTACATAGCATAGTTCACATGATAATAAAGTGATCACATGACCTTCAAGGGATCATGTGAGGGGATCTGCAACCACGTACAAGGGATTCATATTGGGTTGTAAAGAAGGATTCATGGTTGAGGGTTATTGTCAAGGCCACACCTCCTAGGTTATGCATGGAAAAGATGAGGGAATAATCATGGGTTTGTATACATTTCATGGAGTTTCTTCATGAAAGAATACATTTCCATGTATGTTCTCCTGATTGATTTGCATAACATGGATCTCATATGAATATTTCTATGCATAAATCTTAACATGATAGAATTGATTGATTTTTAAAGCATAAGGTGATCATATGAAGGGTATAATGCGATGGAGCTCATAATTACTTATAAAATCTATCTGAAGATAATGGTAGATCCACCTATATTATCTTCTATTCTAATCTATATTCTCTCCATTTTATTCCAATCATTTGTGTGTGTTTTTCTAAGTTAATAGAGATTTAAATTATAAAATTTGGCATGGTATATCACTTTATTCATCTGGAAGGCACTGCGTACACCGTCATGATGTGGTGGGGGCTTCGCATGAGTGTCTCGTTAGGATTATCCGATCTTATGAAGGAATAAAGTGATAGCTACTTGGAAGTTTCATACTATCTACAGCCCCGATTTTCATCACTATGAATTCCTATGACTAATTTGCAGTGGGATTATCAACTTCATGTCATCATGCCTTAGCATGTAGTGTGTTGATGTGGTAGATATTTGAAGGATCCATAAGCAGGAGGCTCTTGTGATAGTAATTACATTCTCCTTCATATGTAGCTTATAATAAACACATTTCTTCATATGGTCATCATCGTTTTAAAAACTGAATTGTTTTTCTTCTTGCGACGGAATGAAAGTGAACTTTTCCAGACCAGTCACATAGTCATGAAACTTCATAATTATTATTGTTATGCCTTCATGTGATGTTTCTTTTTATTATTATGGCCCAATGGTTGTATCCATCTGATCCAATGATCTATTTCAAATCTTGTGATGGATTCATGTGATAGCTTTAATCATATTCATGTGAAGTGAAGTCACCTACATGAATTTTATACATTGAGGATTATTCAGATATATCAGTATTGATCATTGTAGAACATAGTCATAGTGGTATTTGAGCACCAGGATCATGCGGATAATTTTGGGTCTGACTCACTACGTTGAACTCAGGGTGTCGGTGGGGGTAACAGATGATCATAGGATGAAGATGACATGGGAGTGGGATCAGACAAATCGGATCAGCTTGATCAAATATCCATGGTTTGATCTATATATTTTTTATATTGGAACTGAGTGCATACCATTGGTCATCCAAATTTATTCTCAAAAATGCATGGGGAGTTCTTAATAATAGATTATGTTACAGAATCACGTCGATCTGAAAAACTGGTCTGCACCTATGACACCACCACCACACCCTAATCAGCCACACCCCCAATTTTGTGTCCTGCATAGGCACACCTACATGTGCCCAAATATTCTCACTGCATGATATCTTCTCACCCACAACCATTATACTCAGCTGGCTGGCTGGATGGCTCCTAAGTCATGGTTGAGTCTTGACTACCATACATGCCCCTTGGATGAGAAGAATGGCTGGTTGGCATAGATAGACCTTTATTAAAGAGGGGATTCCTAAATACATAAAAAATAATCTATTTAAAATGAATAAGGTTAAAAAAATACCATATAAATCACATCCTAGGCCTATTCTTCATGAATTCTACCCCCAAGTCCTTCTCATATAAAAATATGAATTGTATTTTCATGATCATAACACATCTCAAATTTTTATTGAAAATGGTATGTTGAAAAATTATGGGTTCCCAAAATATACCCCAACCCTCCCATTAGAATTAGTTCATTTAGAATGAAAAGAATCTAATTATAAGGTAAATGTAGATCACTTTTCCATATATTTGAATGTCTTATGGAATTTGATATTGATACCTATGAGATCATTCTTCCTAAGTATATTGAATAAGGGATTTTAGTTTTTATCCAGAGGATATTACTAACCTTGGATATTTGGATTAATTCAAGATACTTAGTAGCATTTTCTTTGGGAAAAAATTCCCTAAAACAAAAATGTGTAAAATTCTAGGATGTAACATAGAGTTGGTGGAAAGGAACTTGTGGCTCGATCCAAGACAAAAGACCTGGATATTTCTATGTATCCTAGGGAAATGGGAATAAATCCATATATAAATCTAAGATAAACATTTATTTAGATCAATTTCATGAATTTATATTATGGTTAATGGATTAATAACTCTATGATTAATTTTTTATATAGATCAAGCTCTTATATTATAATTGGAATATCACCATTTTGTGTTAAAATCACGATTAGATACCCAAGTTTTAGGGGAGATACTACACAGATCATTAATGATACCCATCCTTTTTGTAATACTAAATAAACCCAAACATCTATATTATAGTTCTTAACTCAAAAAAATTCTTTATAAATTCTCAATAATCCCCACCGACATGAAATTCCTCATTAATGTACTTGCTTAGTTTTTCTTGAGATCATCTGAATTATAAGGATAATTTGGGTAAGATATACCTCCCAAAAGGATAATTCTATAATTGTTTATTAATTTAGTGGACATAGAGAGCATAGATTTATCTTTTATTAGGATAACTAATGATCCCTATATGATTTGAATCTTCTTTTTTTATATTACCCCTAATTTTTCCTAACCATCATATAGGGGGATTCTTAGCTGGAATGTTATTGGAGTTTTCATAGGCCTTCCTATGATGGGTTTTAAAATGGAAATGTTTTTATGTATTTTCCATTTTTATGACTGACCAATACTTCTAAGATCACTTAATGTGTATTTCTAGTGAGCAGAGGCTCGACTTTTTTCTAGGGTTCCCTTTTTAGTTTTTCAACCTGGTGAGCATCATGTCTGTCAATTGGTTTTTTATGTTCTTGAAAAATAAACCACTATTGTGATGTTTTTTAAGCTCTTATATCTCATATATTCTATTTCTGTTATTTTTAGAGCCTTCTAACTTGGAATTTCCGCAGGTCATAGTTTAGAGTATTCTAGCTCAGACCTTCTGTTGGTGGTAGTTTAGAGTCTTCTTTCTCGAACCTTCTATTTTTTGTAGTTTAGAGTCTTTTATCTTGAACATTCTACTAATATAAGTTAATATTATTCAAGATTGATTTTTTTAATATTTTTTATGGTATTATGGATTAAACCTTCTACTACTAGTATTTTATAGTGTTTTAGCATAGACCTTTAAATGCTGGTAGTTTATAGACATATAACTCAAACTTTTTCTGTATTTGTATTTTTTAGTCATCAGGATTATAATTTTTTGTACTTTAAAGTCCTCTAGATATAACCTTATTCTTCAAGTCATTTAGATTCTTCATTCTCAGAATTTTTTCTGTTTTTAGTTTAGATTCATCAAGGTCAGAATTTTTTCTACTTTTAGTTTAGAGTCTTTTACCTTGGACATTCTATTTCTGGTATTTTAGAGTCCTTTATCTTGGAAATTTTATCAATAGTAGAGGATAAAAATTCATGAATGGTTATAGAAAACTTCATCCTTGATCGGATTTTGATGATTGAGTGTCCATGAAGTGTTTTGATACCATGAATTCTTAATTAATATTAGGAATAATGAATGTTAACGAAGGGTTATGGAACACTGTAATCTTATAGAGATCATTAGGGATGAGTATTCATGATAGATCTTTACACCCTACATCTAGAATTAAATTATATTTTATGTATGGTGAAATACTAGTGATTATGATTCCTATTGTATAGTTGGAATATGGTTTGTGTAAGTCACTGGTCCAAGATCCTGAATCAATGAACATGAAATGGGGCATACATACTAGGGATAACCAAAACCACCCTAGGTTGATAGGTTCTTTGAAAATGTCATTGGGGATCCTGAGAATATGAGTTTCTTAACAATAAGAAGGATATAACTCTTATTGGTAGGTTAAAATTCCTTATTCATGAGCTCATAGGGATCACATTCATTGTCCAGTAAAGGTTATCACCTCTCTTTTCCAAATTACATGGATGATTTTTTAGGACACAATCATCTGGAATATGAAGTGGTTCGTGGTTAAAAGAACAATCTAGGAAGGGTTCTAAAACCCTAATTTGGTTTATCTTTTTTTGGGAGGCTCAATCCCTACACATTTTGGTTTCAGGTTATGCGGAATGGGAAATAAAAAGGTTTAGGAATGGATTGTCACATTCCTACATTGTTAATGTGTACAATATATGGTGATGTAACATCAAGGATGTTGAATTTGATTTAATAGTCTAATTATGGGGATTGAAAATCATGCACTAGGAATATTTGAGTTACTAGGGATGGGAACTGGTGGGTATAGGACCAACATCTAAAATTGTAGGATCCCATAATTTTTAATGTTGTCATGGAAATAACTCCTAGATTTAAGGGTGGATTCCAAGGATCCCAGGGTCCATTTAGATGAAATAGTCCCCATTACAATTTTTATTTGGGGAGGTGAAAAAAGAAAATAATATCAAGCTCTATGGGGTCAAAAGAGAAGGATATCAACATAGTAAACTAGTTTTACTCGCTTAGACTTTATAGGCAGGAATGTGGTTTATGAAATGTGTAATATTCAAGATGGTTTTGAGCACTCTAAAAGTTGTGTTGCACCAGAATTAAAGCATAATCAATATGAGAATATGTGACAAATAATTACGCTATCTTTTTCATTGATTAGGGGGTCCAGCAAGCATGTGTTGGATTTTCCTTGGGCTACAAAGTGCGGCCTATGATATTTAAGCCTCACTTATTTATGCTATAACATTTTCCTGAACTCTAGAGGTGAAGAGTTTAGCGAGTAGAAACTTGAATTTTTCTAATATATTCCTTTACAATTTTTCAACATGAAAAGTTGTTTGTATAATTTACTACTATTTTTAGGGTTTTATTATTTGTACCATAAAAGGTTAAATTTTATGTTTATACCACTTTGACTCATGAATTTTCATTTTAGTTTAATGTCATATGGTAAGGATTTTTTTTATTTCATTTTAACATCATGTGGTAAGGATGTGGTAACTGATATGAAATTGTGTAAGTTATCTATTGGGATACTTTACACTGGTTAGAGGAATTTTCATATTGGGAAAACCTTTTATCCATGCATGGGCTTATTGATTGGTATCAATATTATGAAGAACTTTTCTTCATGCATTTACCTCAAGTGAAAGTAAAATGTACATAGATCATACTCATGCATAGGTAGAGAGATATTTTACGACTGGAACCTCTTTAAATATATGTATATACTTCATAAATTACTAGTTTTTCCTGGGATTCCCTATGAATATTGTAAGGGAAGGATTCGTTTCATAATTAACTCCTCTATGGATATCCCTATGCATATACTTTATCCATATGCAGGGGAGATGGGTGACTATCTCATAGCGATTGGGTCTTCACAGGAGATGCATAGCCCAAAATATAAGGGTCTAAGGATACAATTCCATAATCTTACATTGGAAATAGGTACAATGAACATATTTGTAACATTTAGTGAATCTAAATCCACTTGAATGGTTGGGTTATGTAACATGTAAATCATAACCCAAGAATATCTAAGTTAACTAGAGGTGGGAACCAATGTGTATAGTTCCACCATTGGTAAACAGAGTATCTTGTAATGCTCCACGTGGTTAAGGAAATAACTCTTAGATTTAAGGGGGCCTTCATAGGATCTAAGGTTCCATTTAGACAAACCAGTCCCTATTACAAGATTTCTATGTGGAAGAGCCAAGGGCAAGTAATCCAAAGGTCAATGGGGTTCCAATAGAAGTGTAACAACTTGAGGAACTTGTTGTATAGACTCAAATATGAAATATATGTCTCTAAGAAAATGTAATATTCAAGAATGGTTCGAGTACCATTACAACAACTCTATTGTGTATTGAACACATTTTAAGGTGAATGAATAAAACACATGATTCATGTATACACAAACATCAAAGAGGATAATTTGTTCAATGTGAAGACCTTTTATCATGTAGTTTAACATCATTCGACGAGGACATGGTTCCCAATTTTAGTTTTATCTTTTTCATGTCACCTAGAGTGGATTTTAAATCTCCCTAAGCTCACATGATCCATACTCAGCATGAGAAACAAGAGATAGATAGGCAGTCCACTGAACCACATGAGAGTGGGTCTCAGATGGTTCACTTCATAGGTCTAACCAATAAGAAGTTTGGGGGTGAAATTTTATCATTGATATTGTGAATTGACCTAGAATTAGAGATTCAAGAGTCACTATGTATCCATCAATTGTAGGAATCAAGACACAAGTAGTTATTACATGAAAGTGCCATGTGTAGGTCTGACTCATAGGCAAGGAGGGGGAATTTTTTATATTGTAGTTGGACCCAAGATCAATGATGTGATCATCACTATGTATCCTATGATGACAGAAATAAATCCACATGTATTTATTGAATGTTAAACTCTATATATAGGTCTAACCCATACATAGGGGAAATTTTTTCCATTGATTGTTGTGTATGGCCAAGGATTCGGTATTCAGGAATCACTATGTATCCTTTGATGATACGAATCAATCCACATGTAGTTATAGAATGGGAAACTATCCATGTAGGTCTGAACCATGAATAGAGGGGGAATAGTTCATGTTCATTGTTTCATATGAACCCATGATTGGAGATCCATGAATCACTATATATCTGATGATGATAAATATCAATCCATACATAGTTATCGAATTGAAAACTCCCCATGAAGTTCTAAACCATATGTATAGATGGGGAAATGTTCCCATTGATTATTGTAGTTGGGTCCAAGATTGGAGATTTGGGCATCACTATATCTCCTATGATGACATGAATCAAGAAACACATAGTTCTTCAACAAGAAACTCTCTATACAGGTCTTTCCCACACACAGAGGGGGAATTGTTCCCATTTATTGTCATGGATAGGCCTAGTATTGGAGATTTTTGGAATCACTACATATATTCTAATGATGTGAATCAATCCACTCATAGTTCTTAAATGGGAATATCTACACATAGTTCTTCAACACATGAATAGGGTGGAATTATTCCCATTGATTGTTTCATACGGACGCAATATTGGATATCTGAGCATCACTACATATCTTTTGATTACATGAATCAACCCATGCATATTTTTTGAATGGGAAACTCTCAATGAAAATCTAACCTATACACAGAGGGGTAATTGTTCTTATTGATAATTGCGAATAGACCTAGGATTAGAGATATGGGAATCAATATGTATCCTATGCTGACATGAATTTGGCCACACATAGATCTTGAATGGGAAACTCTTCTTTCATGTATGACCCATATGGTGAGAGGGTAATTGTTCCCATTTATTATCATGGATAGACCTTGGATTGGAGATTTGTGTGTCGCTACATATCATATGATGATAGGAATTAAGTCGCAGATAGTTCCTAAATGTGAAACTCTCTATATAGGTCTGACCCATACATATAGAGGCATTGATCTCATTAATATCCCTATATAGATCTATAATTGGATATTCCTATGTCACTATATATCCTATAATGATAGAAATCAAGCCACATGTATTTATTGAATAGGAAATACTCCATGCAGGTCTGGTCCATATGCATAGGCAGCATTGTTCCCATTAACTGTTGCACATGGACATAAGATTGGAGATTGAGGCATCACTATGTATCCTGTGATTATAGGAATCAAGTCTCATGTAGTTCCTGAATGAGAAACTCTCCACATGGGTCTAACCCATACACATAGAGGGGAATTGTTCCTATTGATTGATGCAACTCAACCCAGTATTGGATAACTAGGTGTCACTACATATCCTATAATAATACGAATCAATCCACACCTAGTTCTTGAATATGAAACTCTCCATGATGGATTAACCCATACGTATAGTGTGTCATTTTCCCAATTGATTGTTGTAGCTGGACCCAGGATTAGATATCTGGGAATCTCTATGTATCATGTGATGACAAGAATAAATAAAAACATTGTTCTTTAACAGTACACTCTCCATTCAAGTATAACCCATGAATGGAGGGGAGGAAATGTTCCCATTGATTTTCATAGTTGGACCCTATATTGGAGATTCATGAATTAATACATATCTTGTGATGATAGGAATAAAACCATGTGTATTTCTTAAATGGAAAGCACTCTGTATTGGTTTGACCCATACATAAAGATAGAATTGTTCCCATTGATTGTCATAGATAGACTTGGGATTATAGATACAGGCATCACTATGTATCTTGTGATGATAAGAATCACGCCACACATAGTTCTTGAAATCTTTGTAGTTTAACATCATACAGTGGGGAAAAAGGTTCATCGATGTGAAAAAAGGCATGAATCCCTATAAATGTGCTCTAGGAATTCAGTAAATCATCTCATGATTTACTTCCTAGGTTTGTGATATGAGACTTCCTAAGATGTTTTAACATGGTATCCTATGTGTTAGGTCTACAAGGTCGAATACCAAGAGTGGGAGTGAATCAGCGTATGACAGATTAAAAATTATGCCCTTTAGGATCTTGTTTCATTATTCAAAAATACTCAATTCTCTCTTCTTCCCGTAGCAATATATGAATAGATATGAAATCATGCACAAGACTCAATGATTTTTACTTGGCTCACCCTCACTAGGATACATCCATGGAGCATACAACAATGATGTGCGGATTTACCGAATTCATTAAGGCTCACTGCCAAAAATGGGTACAACGTTTGGGCTAGATATTCTATGCCCAATATAACTTCATTTAACAGTTTTACGGTTTTCTCACTGAATTCCCAAGGGTCACTCCCTATGATTATTTCTCTGGATCGTTGTTGGTGGAAAGGGTCACCTTCTTCCTATTCCTTTACTCAATGATCTTATAATGGAATCCACTCACAGTTTGTAGACTTGTAGGTAAAACACAGTTTATGGACATGTATGCCCCTTTATTTTCAGGAATACTGCATCCTCAACTTTAGGTAGACGCTCTGTTGAAGTCCATTTTTCAACTGTAGATGAATTACTCCTTCCCAGGTATTTTTAGTTATATAAAAAATACTTTTGCAAACTGATTTTAAAAATTTTGATGATTCCTTGAGTGTTTCACGAACCACCTTCCCCTCATGCATACTGTGAACCAGGTATGGTACGTGAAACGTCTCCTCTTCGTACCACTTCCGCTTCCACAAACCTTACTCCATATGGGGACTACCTATGCCTTATATGTCGCATACCACCTACACGTACAGACTCTGTGGACCTCCTCTGTTAATCACCCTATATCTGAAAATTGTTCTTTTTTCACAAACTGTCTTCACTTCAGCAGACCATCACTTCTCCGTGTACCGGACTTCCTTCTCTACGTACCATACTTACATCTCCACATACTGAACTTCCTAATCCTCATACTACATCCTTTTCAAGTTTATGTTCCTTGAAAACCCCTTAGGAAAAGTTACTTCAGCACAAACAACTTCCCCTCACAAAAATCCTCCTCGCAATCCACTTTCAGATTTCACTGAATTGCTAAAGCAAAGAGATGATTTCTAATGACATGTTCTCTCTCTTATAATCGATGGGATTATCTCTCCTTATATAGTAAAATATATATACAAAATATTCTAATAAAAGATTTGTAACACCCCAAACTTCTACGGTACGCTTCTCTTTGAGTAATACAGTAGTGTCTATTGTACGCAACTTCATGTTCTAACACACACCACAACCAATCAAACTAGTCGTTATGAATAGTAATACCCACTTTTTGAAATTTTATAAATTTTATCTATAAAAATGTACTTCATTTTTAGATTCGGAGTATCGAAATTCACTTAGGGTGAATTTTTGGTACATTTCTTATAACTTTCATATTTTGATGAATAGTGAAAGTTACTAAATTTTAATTAAAAACAACTTTTTTAATCAAAATAATTAATAGAGATAAATTAAGAATTTGAGTGATTTTAAAATATATTTAGAATATATTTTTACCATTTAATACAATATTGGTCATTGGACGTAATCTCACATTTAAACCGGACATAAACAAGTGTCAATCTTTTGATAGTTATTATTTCTTAAAAACCACGCTTTTTGTTTTGACAGTGGGAATTAATTTTAAATTAATTTCTGCCACTTATGTGTTTTGAATTTAGAAAAATGGATTCCATATTTAGAATCCGGAGGTCCAAGTTGTGTAAATATGTAACTTTTATTTTTAGACATTTTGAATAATTATTTCAGTAAATATATTATTTACCATGGTTAAAGGGTAAATCCGATAAATAAGGGTAACAAAATAATATTATAATAATAATAAATTATCCTAAAACATGTCCTAAACCAATTGGTTGATACATGTCCGACCATTGGCATCTTGGGGTCTATTTTGGGACCTCATGGATCCACTTGTAAGTGATAATGACACTTTATATTAATTAAGTTAAAGTAAATACAAAAAAGACATAAGCATATATCTTTTAGAAAAACAATTTTTACATAGGGTTATGTATGTTATATTTTCAACTATAAATATTAATTATAAATATAAAAATATTTCCTAAATAATGGTAATTAATTTATAACTTTTATACATTGAATAATTAAACGTATTTATGACACAATAATGATGCATTATTTTCCTTATTAATGAAAGAATCAAATAATTGGTATTATAAACGTAAAAATAAATATAAATAGAAATTTTTGATGAAATACACGAATTTTATTGGATAATATGACATTTTATTATTTCTTAAATTAATTTTGTTCGAATTAATAACGATTTTAAGACTTTAACAAAAATCAATTACTAAATAGTGTCAAAATTGACATAAATGAGTTTTTTTAAAAAAATATTATATTATTAATTGATATTCTATTCCTAAAAATCTATGGTTCAGTCAACGGATTTATATAATGATATTTTCATCATTAATGGACCACTTTGGTGTCTCTTGGAAGTATATAGTAATTTTATTAACTATAAAATATAAAAATACAAAGAGACATGGTAAATGTTAAACTAATTAACTAAGAGTTAAAACTAAAAGATAAGGTTAATAAAGTGACCCAAAATAGTATAAAACCTATAAGCTGAGTTTTTTTCAACCCATACCCACCTTAGCCTCAAAATAAATCAGTTTGGAGTCATTAGAAACCGAATATGAATTTATTATAAAATAATATTTTAAGTTTTTTCTAAGGTGCCCCACACCCCTATTATAAGAGGGAACTCCACATTCTCATTAATTCAGACCTTCAAAACCTTTTGACTCAGAAAACCTCTGCCCAAATATCATCCAAAATTCCCTCACTTCAACCTATAGGCCATAGTTTGATCAGAAATCCAACCTATGGATCCCTTTTGATCAAATCAAAAGGAAGAACACGAAGAAGAGGTAATGTTTTCACCACCCTCTTTCAAATTCTTTTCTTCTTCAACTTCTTCTTTATTTGTTATTTCTGTTCTAAAATAATAACTCCAGTATCTTCTATATACTGTGATGTTATTATAAATATGGTATAACCATATTCAGTATTCTATCCATCCTTTGAATGACATGTGACCATACGTGCGTACGTACGGCTTACCGTCTCCATGTCATGGTGTAATTGTTATTCAAAACATTATTATTTGGATGGGTATGATAATGATGTTTAATTGATGTAAATAATAAATAAAACATGATAATAATTCTTTATATATGATATAACATCCAATTATATATTATTTTAATATAAAAATAATGATATTGTCGCTCGTGAGTACGTACGGACTACTGTCTCCGCGAACGCGATGATATTCATTCCCCATCATATCCATTCAAGTATAATTCTCATCTGATGATTAAAAATATTGTTTAAGGACTTGATATCATTCTGTATTGGAATAAGATACAACCTATCCATAATAATCATGGCTTATGTAATAAAACATATAAAAGAAAACAAGTATGTTTACACCAGAAACGACAATAATACTAAGATATTATTAACAAAGAAATGTTAAAAGATAATATATGATATCATATTAATGTATAGGATTATTGTATTATTTAATAACAATTATTTCACCATTATACAGGAGGTTAACCTACCCTCGACCAAGGAAAAGTACAAGGTAAGGGTTTATTTCACAATCTCTTAATTATCCGAGGTAGTTTATACGTAATTATCTACTGGGACCCCTTTACCATTCACATCCATGTTTCCTAAAAATATATTTCGAAACATTTATACTATTTAGTAGACAATGGGTTAATTTCATTTATAACCTTATGTTTTTTGAAAGGAATCTTTCCGTCATTTTCCAAACAAGGTACTTTTTGACCTTTTTGGCAAATTTAAGGTAACAATGTTTTTTTAACTTATACGATGGGTGCAGCTATTTTCTGCCATTGTAACATCATCAAAGCTTCCCTTACAAGCTTATAAGAGTATTTTCAAATAAAGTTTTTCTTTCTAATAATGTGACTCTTAAATTATTTCAAAATAGAAAGTGATATTTCTTTAAAATGGGTCTTGATTTCATCTATGTCAACTTGCTTTGATAGATTTTAAGATTATTTGAAGTTGATTTACTATAATACAAAACTTCCATATTGTATTGAAGGTTTTTTTTGATATGTTTGACTATGGATGTGCTATTTTTATACCATTCATGGTTTATGGTTAAAGTATTTACATTTCGTATGCTAGTTTTAATACGAATGTTTATGATATGTTTAAACTTTTTCATATAAGGAGTGTATTGTACTTAGTATGTGGCGGGTGGAGCCCGCTATAGCTCCTCGATGCAACAGAAGGTCTCATGAGAAAACTAGACGTGGAATTGGCCGAGGCCCTTTCCCAATTTTTATATATGGTTTTGGTCGAGGCCTTAATCATTTTTAGACATCTTGGCTGAGGCCTTGAAAAAATGTTTCAGATTGTCCGACATTATACATTCCCTCATTATGAAAATAATATTGATGGTTCATGTGGTCATTCGACTAGTAGAATACCAATGATTATGTTTTATTATGGAATTATTTACCCAGCTCATATTTTTGCCATAAAATTATTCATGTTTATTATTGGTAAAGGCATGTGGTTTTAATTATTCAGCAAGCTTAATATTTGTGTTATCATCCACTGTATTTCTTACCCTTACTGATCATTTGAGCTCACCCCTTTCTTATGTTTCATTTTCCCAGGATATGAAGAAGTTATTTATGAGTGACCAGCAGGCATAATCTAGGAGTCTTGGATGTTTCTAATGAAATATATTTGTGTTTTATTTCTTTTCAAGTTGTAAAGTTGAACTTATGTATGAATCTTGTTTCCAATAATACTAAACTGATCGGTCTTTTGAGACATGATTTCCTTGTGATCATGACAATATTATATAATAATGCACTGAATATGGGTAACTTGGGTCAGGGCATTACAGTAGGTATCAGATGAGGTTTAGTACAAACCATGGAAACTGGATTTAGATAAACTCTGATTAGAGCACATAGCCCTAAGATAGACATTGAGAATTAGTATAGAAGAACTTCCTAGAATATTGGTATTGTAGAGATTTTTTGAGTTTTATGAGAAATACATACTTTTCTAGATACGAGAAGGTAGAGGCGGCTCTGGCATAGATGTACCATGGCGTAAAACCCGAAAACACTGCTTTGAGCTAGACTCGAACAGAAACTGGCGCACGACAACTGTCCTTTCTTAACTCTTGGTTACGACACTCCCGGGGGATATGCTTAGGATAATACTCATTTTATTTACAAACCATTATGAAGGTTTTATGAGTATATAATTCCTCAAAGAAAACATTTTTATGATTATGGATTATATCCCTAAACTATTCAATTTATGTTAAGTGTTTTAGAAGTTTGGAATTATATATTTTGAATCATAAACTAATCTAGTTTATGCCATTGTTTAGAAATGGATCCTAGTGGAAGTAATGGAAACTGTATCAATGCACGCACTCCATGTAGGGATTTCTATCTCGCTCAAGATAATTATAGTGGAGCTAGTGATGCAATTGGTGCAGATCAGCTAATCACCATACTGGGACAACTCACTCAGGTTATGAATAATAACCTTACCCGTATGGAGAACACAGATCCGCAGTGTGGAGGATCAATGATAGATCACTTCATGAGGAAACAACCACTGACATTATATGGGAGTACAAATCCATTAGTGGCTGAGAAATGGATAAATCCCTTAGAGGAAACATTCCATGCTTTGGGTAGTAGCGAAAGAGAAAAAGTTGTCATGGAAGTTTACCACCTAACTGGAGATGCTGATCAATGGTGGTCATTGATTTAAAAGACAAAGGAGGATGATGAAGTATCAAATATGGAATGGAGGGAGTTAAATGATATTTTCATAGAAAAATTATTTCCTAGTGACCATCGAGAAGATATGGAAAGGCAATTCCTGAGTCTGAGGCAAAAGGAGGATGTGAATGTCGCAAAGTATGAGGCTAACTTTACAAGGTTGGAAAGGCCAGTTACAGATTATATATGTAACCCAATAAGTAAGATTGACCGTTTCATTGATGGGTTAAAACCATTTATCCATCTATAATGAGTATCACAATCCTTCTCATCATACGAAAATATTGGCTCTTGTGCTATCAAGACAGAAAAGTAATTCTCTATGTCTTATGACATTAAATAAAATCAAGAAAATAAGAGATCTACTGAACACTCCTGGAAAGGAAATAAGGAAATAGGGAAGAATTGAAGAATTGAATTTCCACCTTGTGATAATTACGGAAGAAATCACTCTGGTTGCTGTCTAAAAGGAAAAGGAGTATGCTACAAATGCAGAGAGAAAGGCCATCTAGATGGTGATTATAAAGTAAATAAAGATGCTACCAATGTTCAATGCTACAATTGCAGGGAGATGGGACATTATGAAAATTAATGTCCTAAGCGTCAGGGAAACTTACCTTAGAAAATGCCTAGGGACCAAGGCCAATATTATGCAATCACTACTGCTGAGGTTGAAGCCCCGAACGATGTGGTGGTGGGTAATTTAATGGTTTCCACAAGTTTATCAAATGATATATTTGATTATAGATCATCACATTGTTTCATATCTTCCCATTTTTCTAAGAAAATTATATATTTCCAGTTTGATTTAACAAGGGAGTTTCTAGTCAAAACTCATAAGGGAAGTATCACTACAACAATGTTTTGTGAATCAGTTCCCATTAGAGCACATAAATGTTCTTTATCTGCTTATTTCATCATCATACCCATTATTAAATTTGATATAATCCTTGGTATAGATTTTATTTCGGACCATGATGTGAAGATTTATTGTAAGAAGAAGGGGGTAACGATTTTTGATGATAATGATAAAGAACAACTTATCTTTAGAGCAGAATATTCACCACCTGATTCTTATCTAGATCCACCCCCAGTAGATCAACTAAATTCAATTATCGGGGAGGAAGAGAATGAAATAACTATGATTGAGGAAAGGAATGTTCAAATAGAGGATATAACTATTGTGAAAGAATATGTTGATGTGTTTCCTGAAGATTTACCTAGACATCCTCCAAAATGAGAAATTGAGTTTTCTATTGATTTAATTACTGGTTCAAGACCCATATCGAAGACCACTTATAGAATGGAAACTATTGAATTAGTTAAACTAAAGAAAAAACTAGAGGAATTGATTAATAAGGTATTTATTCTCCCTATTGTTTCTTCATGGGGATCCGTTCTTCTTTTTGTTAAGAATAAAGATGGATCTATGAGGTAATGTATAGACTATAGGGAAATAAATACTATAACAATAATGAACAAGTATCACATACCTCGCATTGATGATTTATTTGACCAACTGCATAGAGCTCAATACTTTTCAAAGATTGACCTTCGATCTGGATTCCATGAGTTGTGTGTGAAGAAGGAAGACATTCCGAAGACAACATTTCGAACTAGGTACGGGTATTACGAGTTTACAGTAATGCCTTTTGGATTGACTAATGCACGATCTGTATTCATGGATCTAATGAATAGAGTTTCTAAGGAATATATCGATGAATTTTTGGTGGTATTTATTGGTGATATCTTGGTATACTCCAAAACCTATAAAGGTTATTAAAATCACTTGTGCATTATCCTGAAGACTCTTAGAAGACATGAATTATATGGTATGTTTAGCAGGTGTGAATTCTATCATCAGGAGATTTATTTTCTTAGCCATATTGTCTCCAAAGATAGAATTTCCATTGATCCTTCTAAGAACAATGCAATCCATGAATGGCCAGCACCGATGAGTATAACTAAGGTACAAAGTTTTATTTTTTTAGCAGGTTATTATCGGTGTTTCTTCCAGAACTTTTCCCGATTGGGTAACCCATTAACGAAGCTCACACGTAAAGGGGTTACATTTTTTTGGAAAAAACAGTGTGAATAATATTTTGAAGAACTAAAGATAAGATTAGTCAATGCTCCTATATTTACTCTACCATCAGGAAATTATGTGTTTGTTATTTATAGTTATGCATCGAAGAAAAGACTTGGCTGTTTCCTTATGCTGAATGATATGGTTATTTCCTATGCATCCCAACAACTGAAAATTCATGAGAAAAACCATCCTAATCATGATCTTGAGTTAGCTGTTGTAATTGTTTCCTTGGAGATATGGATAGATTATCTCTATGATGAAAAATATGAGATTTATACTGATCACAAGAGTTTGAAGTATATTTTCTCACAGAAAGAACTCAACATGAGGCAAAGGATATGGATAGAACTACTCAATGATTATGATTTCACGATACACTACCACCTGAGGAAGGAAAATATGGTGGAAAATGCTTTGAGTAGAAAGGATCATGGAGTTTCGAACAAGATGAGAGTTGAAAAGGATCCTATATATATGGATCTAGTAAATATGGATATGGGAATAACCAAGGAAGGTGAAACATAAATGATTTTTCAAATGGTTTCCAAACCAACTTTACACGAAAGGATAAAGAGTTCTCAGACAAGTGATGAAGAGTTTCAAAAGAAGATTAAAGCCGTGAATGATGGGAGATTGAGTGACTTTGTGTATGAAGATGGAATTTTGAAATTTGGTAAGAGACATTGTGTTCCCAATATACCTGATCTAAAAATAGATTTGATGGATGATGCTCATAGTTCCAATTTCTCTATACACCCTAGGAGCACCAAAATGTTAGAGAATTGAAGGAAAATTTTTGGTGGGACAACATGATGAGAGATATTTATGATTTTGTGTCAAGATTTATGGTTTGTCAACAAGTGAAAGCTGGAAAGCAACAGCTTGTAGGAGTATTGCAACCTTTTCCCATAACTAAGTGGAAATGGGATAATATTACGATGGGCATTGTCATGGGACTACCAAAGACTCCTAGAAGGAATGATGCAACATGGGTCATTATTGATCGTCTTACCAAGTCAGCACATTTTCTAGCTATAAGGGAGGATTTACTACTTGAACGTCTAGAAGGACTATATATTAATGAAATTGTGAGACTTTATGGAGTACCCCTATTGATGGTTTCTGATCGTGATCCCCATTTTACTTCAAGATTCTGGAAGAGCCTTCAGAAGGCCCTGGATACTGAACTTCGTTTGAGCACTGCCTACCTCCCTCAAACAGATGGACAATCAGAATGGACTATTCAAACCTTAGAATACATGTTGAGATCCTACTCACTTGATATTCAGGGTATGTGGGATCAATTTTTACCTCTGGTAGAATTTTCCTACAACAATAGCTTCCATTCGAGTATTCAGATGGCACTATATGAAGCGTTATATGGAAAGAGATGTCGCACACCAACATGTTGGGATGATGTTGGTGAAAGAAAACTTCTAGGCCCAGAACTGCTAGAGGAAATGATAGAAAAAGCGAAGGTAATCCAAAACCACATTAAAGCGGCTCAAAGTAGGCAAAAGAGCTATGCCGATAACCGAAGGAAGGATTTGGAATTTCAGGTAGGAGATCATGCTTTCTTGAAGGTATCTCCATGGAAGGGTGTTATACGTTTTGGTAAGAAAGAAAAATTGAGTCCCAGGTACATCGTACCGATCGAAATTATAGAATTAATTGGGGTTGTAGCTTACCATTTGTCAATGCCTCCAAATCTCTCCTAAGTTCATGATGTGTTCCACGTATCACTGTTGAGAAAATACATGCCATACTCAACGCATGTACTCACCTATGAGGAAGTAGAATTGGAACCCGGTTTATCCTATTGTGAAGACCCCATCAGTATTCTTGATACTAGAGAACAAGTGTTGAGAAACCGGATGACTCCTCTGGTAAAATTTCTATGGAGAAATCATAAGATGGAAGAGGCAACGTGGGAACCCGAGGAACTTAGGATGAAGAACCACCCGAGTATTTTTTTGCAGTATTTTTCTAGAAATTTCGAGGACAAAATTATTTGAAGGAGGGGAGAATGTAACACCCCAAGCTTCTACAGTATGCTTCTCTTTGAATAATACAGTAGCGTATGTTGTACGCAACTTCCAGTTCTAACACACACCACAACCAACCAAACTTGCCATTATGAATAGTAATACCCAATTTTTGAAATTTTATAAATTTTATCTTTTAAAATTTACTTCTTTTTTGGATTCAGAATATTGAAATTAGTTTAGGGTGAATTTTTGGTACATTTCTGATAAATTTCATATTTTGATGAATAGTGAAAATTACTAAATTTGAATTAAAAAAACTATTTTAATTGAAATAATTAATAGTGATAAATTATGAATTTGAGTGGTTTTAAAGTATATTTAGAATATATTTTAAACATTTAATACAATTTTGGTAATTATACGTAATTTCACATTTAAATTGGATATAAAAAAGTGTCAATCTTTGGATAGTTATTATTTCTTAAAAAACACGCTTTTTGTTTTGACAGCGGGAATTAATTTTAAATTAATTTCTGCCACTTTAGTGTTTTGAATTTAGAAAAATGTATTCCATATTTAAAATTAGGAGGTCTTAATTGTTTAAATAGGTAACTTTTATTTTTATATATTTTGAATAATTACTTCGGTAAATATTTTATTCACCATGGTTAAAGGATAAATCTGGTAAATAAAGGTAAAAAATAATATTATAATAATAATAAATTACCCTAAAACGTGTCCTAACCCTATTGGTTGATACATGTCCGACCATGGAAATATTTGGGTCGATTTTGGGACCCCATGGATCCACTTGTAAGTGATAATGACACTTTATATTAATTAAGTTAAAGTAAATACAAAAATGACATAAGCATATATTTTTTAGAAAAAAAAAACATTTTTAATAGGGTTATATATGTTATATTTTCGACTATAATTATTCATTAGAAATATAAAAATATTTTCTACATAATGGTATTTTATTTATAATTTTTATATATTGAATAAGTAAATATATTTATGACCCAATAATGATGCATTATTTTCCATATTAATGAAAGAATAAAATAATTGGTATTATTAATGTTAAAAGAAATAAAATTTGAAAGTTTTGATGACATCCACGAATTTTATTGTATAATAAGACATGTTAGGATTTCTTAAATGAATTTTTTTTAATTAAAAAATGTTTTATGACTTTAACAAAAATCAATTATTAAATAGTGTCAAAATTTAAATAAATGATTTTTTAAAAAAAATATTATATTATTAATTTATATTCTTTTCCTAAAAATACATGGTTCAACCAAATACTTATATTACGATAGGTGTATCATTAATGGACCACTTGGGGGTCTCTTGGAAGTATATAGTATGTTTATTAACTATATAATATAAAAATACAAAGTGACATGGTAAATGTCAAACTCATTAACTAAGAGTTAAAACTAAAAGATAATGTTAATAATGTGACCCAGACCTGTCTAAAAACTATTTGTTGAGTTTTTATCGACCTCTCCCCAACTTAGCATCGAAATAAATATGTTTGGAGCCATTAGAAACTGAATATGAATTTATTATAAAATAATATTTTAAGTTTTTCCTAAGGTTCCCCTCACCCCTCTTATAATAGGGCACTCCCCCTTCTCACTAATTCACACCTTCAAAGGCTTTTGGATCGGCCAAAATCTGCCAAAATATCCTCCCAAATTCCCTCACTTAAACCTGTAGGCCTTTGTTTGATCAGAAATCCAACCTATGGAGCCCTTTTGATCAAATCAAAAGAAAGAACCCAAAGAAGAGGTAACGTTTTCACCACCCTCTTTCAAGTTCCTTTCTTCTTCAGCTTCTTCTTTATTTGTTATTTACATTCTAAAATAATAACTCTAGTATCTTCTATATACTGTGATCTTATTATAAATATGGTACAACCATATTCAGTATTCTATCCAACCTTTGAATGAAATGTCACCATACGTGCGTACGTACGGCTTACCGTCTCCACATCGTGGTGTAATTGTTATTAAAAACATTATTATTTGGATGGGTATGATAATTGTTGGGAAAAAATCCCTCCAGGCATCATTGAAGCATTTTTGAGGTGATTGTGTTTGTTGACAAAGTGGACATCTGAGTGGTGCTTGTTGACAAAGAAAAACAATGTCGTACAAATTTGTTGACAAATAGGATTTCATGATGGAATGTCGAGTTCAAGAGATGAGGTCAATGATCCATGTTTGATTGAAGAATGTCGACAAAAGGAATGGATGATCTAGAGGCGGTACAAAAGAACAGATACAAAGTGGCACTGTTTTCCAGTGTTTGCCAAATTTTTGGGCCTCAAAATCGACAAATTAAGAAAAGTGTTTTTGTCAATAGGAATTGCGCGCCGAGGACTTGGAGTATAGGAAACTTGCGCACCATATTTTTTTCAAGATCAAAAGATCAAAATATGGCTAAGTAAATGGGTTCGCACAAGTTTGGGAGTTGGTCATGCAACTATCTAAAAGGACAGAAGACTTGCGCGCCGAGACTGGGTCCTGCAGGTGACTTGTGCGTCGTCACGCAGGGTGGTCAATTTGCCTATAAATACTGGACCACCCCTCTTCATTAAGTACCTGAGTTCAACACTTTGAGAAATCAGAGCTCCCGTCATGCAGGTGTGGTGGTCGCACAAGTGGCGTGTGTGGTCGTGCAGGTGGGACTTGCGCGCCAGGGTGATAGTTGGGCGCCAGTGTTTGAAGATGCGCACCAGTGTGGAGTTACGCGCCAATATTAGATTGGGCGTAAAAGGTAGTGAGTCACGCAGGTTTGGAGTTGATGAATCTTGAGTCGCCCAAGTGTCTGAGGAGGACTTGCGTGCCAGTTGTGACTTGCGCGCCGATACTTGCGCGCCGAGTTAGACTTGCGTGCGAAGTAAGGTTTGGTTCCATCAGTGATTTTTGGGCTGCGTGGAAGCTGGGAGATTGCCTGATACCTTCGGTGTAAAGAGATATTCATCTAGGGGTGAAATTTTTACTTCAACAGAGCATCTACATACAAAGGAAGATTCATTCTTTCATGCAAATGAAGATACCTACAGGTCTATAAACTGTTAGTGGATTCCTTCTAAGAGCAGTGAGCAAAGAAAGAGAAAGAAGGTGATCCTCTCCACTGGCAGTGAGCCAGAGAGAGAGAAACATGGAGTGACCCTTGGGTAAGCGGTGAGCTAACCCTAAACATTGTAAAGGCAGTGAGCCTGGGCATATAAGTGATCTAGCCCGAACATTGCAATCCACAGCTAGTGAAGTTTAGTGGAATTGGTGTGACTGGAAACTTGTCGGCGTATGCTCCTTGGACGTATCCCTTTGCGTTGAACCAAGTAAAATTATTGTGTCCTGTGCATGCTTTACTTTCTGTTTACTTTGTGAAATAGGAAAGAGGGAGAAGAGTGTTTTTCTTAACAGTGAAACAAGATCAGAACGGGCGTTAATTTTAAATTAGTCATACCCTGATTCACCCCCCCCCCCTCTCAGGGTATTCATCCTTGTAGACCTAAAAATAATGATGTGTAATTGATGTAAATAATAAATAAAAAATGATAATGATTCTTTATATATGATATACCATCCAATTATATGTTATTTAAATATCAAAATAATTATATTGTCGCTCGTGTGTACGTACGGACTACCGTCTCCATGAACACGATGAGATTCATTCCCCATCATATCCATTCAAGTATAATTCTCATTTGATGATTAAAAATAATGTTTAAGGACTTGATATCATTCTGGATATGAATAAGATAAAACCTATCCATAATAAACACGGCTTATCTAATAAAACATATAAAAGAAAACAAGTAAGTTAACACTCGAAACGACGATAATACTAAGATATTATTAATAATGAAATGTTAAAAGATCATATATGATATCATATTAGTGTATATGATTCTTGTATAATTTAATAACAATTATTTCACCATTATACAGAATGTTTACCTACCCTCGGCCAAGGAAAAGTACAAGGTAAGGGTTTGTTTCACAATCTCTTCATTATTCGAGGTTGTTTATACGTATTTATCTACTGGGACCCCTTTATCATCCACATCCATGTTTCTTAAAAATATATTTCAAAACATTTATACTATTTACTAGACAATGGGTTAAAGTCATTTATACCCTTATGTGTTATGAAAGGAATCTTTCCGTCATTTTCCAAATAAGGTACTTTTTGACCTTTTTGAAAAATTTAAGGTAAGAATGTTTTTTTAACTTATATGGCGGGTGTGGCTATTTTCCTCCGTTATATCATCATCAAAGCTTCCCTTACAACTTATAGGAATATTTTAAAATAAATGTTTTCTTTATAATTATGTTACTCTTAAATGATTTCAAAATAGTAAGAGATATTTCTTTAAAAAGGGTCTTGATTTCATCTATGTCAGCATCCTTTGATAGATTTTAAGTTTATTTGAAGTTCATTTATTATGATACAAAACATCCTTATTTTATTGAAGGTTTTGTGATATTTTTTACTGTGGATGTGCTATTGTTATACCATTCGTGGTTTATGGTTAAAGTATTGACATTTAGTATGCTAGTTTTAATACAAATGTCTATGATATGTTTAAACTTTTTCTTATGAGGAATGTATTAGACTTAGTAAGTGATGGGTGGAGCCCTCTATAGCTCCTTGATGCATCGGTAGGTCTCATGAGATAACTATACATGGAATTGGCCAAGGCCCTTTCCCAATTTTGATATATGGTTTTGGCCGATGCCATAATCATTTTTAGATGTCTTGGCCGAGGCCTTTAAAAAATGTTTCAGAATATCCGGCATTAAACATTACCTCATTATGTAAATAATATTAATGGTTGATGTGGTCATTCGACTAGTAGAATACCAATGATTATGTTTTATTATGGAATTATTTACTCATCTCATATTTCTTCTATAAAAGTATTCATGTTTATTATTGGTAAAGGAATGTGGTTTCAATTATTCACCATGCTTAATATTTATGTTATCTTACGATGTATTGCTTACCCTTAATGAGCGTTTGAGATCACCCCTTTATTAGGTTTCATTTTCCTAGGATATGAAGAAGTTAGTTATGAGTGACCAGCATGCATAATCTAGGAGGCTTGGATGTTTCTAATGAAATATATTTGTGTTGTATTTCTTTTCATGTTGTAAATTTGAACTTATGTATGAATATTGTTTCCAATAATACTAAACCGATCGGTCTTTCAAGATATGATATCCTTGTGATCATGCCAATATTATGTAATAATGCACCAACTCTGGGTAACTGGGGTTGGGGCGTTACAAGATTTTCCAAATCTTTGATTCGGTAAAGCCTCCACTGCATATTGATCCTTCAGCTATGAACAACACCCATTCTGCAAACCATTCTTCCCGGGTTGTCTGCGTACTTCCTATTCTCCTACACGGTTCCATTCTCTTCTACCATCCCATGAACTTTCATGACTTCCGCATACCGTATTCCCTTCACTTCAAACAATTTCTAGTTTCGCGAATCACTCCCACGTACCATTCACAATTCCTAATACGCGGCAATGAACCCTTCCCAGACATGGTACGTGGTTCATGTCTTGAGCTCCACATTTCTCTTCCTTTTTTGATTTCATTCACCATTCTGCACACTATTCAGTCCTATGAAAAAACCATACATTTCCAAACACAAATTCTTGATTTTGATGCCCAAAAATTTAGCAAATACCGGGAAAACTGCACCACCTTAAAGATATGTCTTCGGTAAAAACCAAATATACTCATTTTCGGTCATTTGGATTTATAAACAAACACAATCACACCCCAAAAATACTGATAAGATGCATTGAGGGATTTTTTCCCAACATTATGCTTTTTATATAGGTTAAACTACATTTTAACAACATGTGATGAAGTCATTGTCGCACAATATGATGTCTTATGAACAAGATAGATATATTGTGGTTTGACCCATGGATTGGGATCTGGGAATCACTACCTATCCTATGATAGAAGTAATAAGGACACATGTAGTTCTTGAATAGATAGACTCCCTATGAGGATCTAACTCACACACATGGATGGGTGGAACTTCATTTCTATTTTAAACATATCTATCTCAAGTGTTGTGAGTCATCTATAAAGTAATAGTTTCCTTAATGTTTAATGTCATGCAGTTCGTATGAATGGTGTACTTTATTTTAAGGTCATATGACTAAGACCAGTCATGTAGTTTAGAATCTTGAAACCAGG
Source organism: Viscum album (assembly GCA_963277665.1). NCBI lineage: Eukaryota > Viridiplantae > Streptophyta > Magnoliopsida > Santalales > Viscaceae > Viscum > Viscum album. Next base: position 283,135,589 of record OY728127.1, read on the forward strand.
ATGACTTCCTTGTAGTTTAACATCATTGAGTCAGGATATGAGATGTTTTGTAGTTTAAGGTATTGCTTCCCGGACTTATTCCAGGTAGTTTTAATTTCATATGGTAAGGATGTATCATGAAGTTTAACACCATGTGACTAGAACATATTGCTAGAATTTTAACTTTGTATAGTTAGAATGCCTTCCTTGCAGTTTAACGTCATGAATTTAGGACATCTTCCCTATAGTTTAACATTATTCAGTCAACAAATATCATGTAGTTTAACATCATGAGACAAAGACATTAGTACACTACGATGTTTAATGTCTTATTTTTGGGACTTGATATCACGAGACGGGTGTATTATATGAGATATTTTCATGAAACCTTGATGGCCATCAAGAAATCCTAGATGGTGTGTAGCAACATCGAGGTTAAAACTGGTCATTACCTTGTAATTTAAAAGGAACGCATATCGATGTTGCTTTAGGAATTAAATATAAATATCCTTCTCCTTGAGAGGCATGGTGGAACTAAACAAAATAGGTCGTATGTATTATTTTATTCCTATATTCACCTGCCTGAGCTCATTGATGGTGGTGGTGACACCTTCCTCAAATGTGAGATGTGAATTACTAAGGCCATCCTATTATTATTTCATCTCTGAGTCTATGGAGGTATTTTTCAAGATTGGTAGGTAATCTAGGGGAATCTCTATCACTGTTAAGGTGAGAAAGTCCATGGGAAGATATATTGTTATCCCAAATAGACAGATGTGTTTAAGATAGATTATGTAGCTGATTTTATTATCTTATGTTGTCACTATGTGTAGGAGGAGGTTAGACATATGATATGATGTTTTCTAACTCAATACACATTATCGGTAGTATATAATAACTATCGATCATTCTATAAGGATATGCAGGGTTGTTCCCCAAGCCATTCGGGGATATAATCTATATATCATTATCCTCCATTTTTTGATTTCCTTCCCTTAAAAAAAACCTTCTTCAGAATATATGGCATCAAAATACTTAAATGGGGAAATATCAACATGTAGCACACCGAACAACCCATCGATTGGGTATTTTAGGTACTGTTAAAAATTTTAGGGTACCGATACGTCGCTATGAAGCCAAGTTGTTCCAAGTATTACAATATATATTGTGTCTTCTATATAACCATGAACTCATCATTAGGTGTAAGGTTCTCAAACTCAACTTTGAGCTTCATCTTCATGAGTATCCTTTTCTCACTATTATCATACACTTGAATGGTAAACCTTGTAATAGATAAATCCAACTTACTATATCCCAAAATACAAAGGCTACGTATCGGGATGAGGTTGATCTCAGAACCATTTTCAATTAGATTCTTTCATATGATTACATTATCAAGAAATTTCAAAATATAGAGGGGTCAGATATGTCACTAGATGATCTATTCTTGATCATTCTTTATAAACGAGATAGAAACATATAATTCTGATGTCATAGTCTCCACTCGATAAACCTTTTCTACAGAAACTTCTATCTCAAACTCATGTGGGCACTAGAGGGCCCTAACGAGTTCCTCTATGAGTTCTCTTGAAATATGAAATGAATAAAGTATTTTATAAATTTCAGCTGATCCTAATGACATCTCCCAAAGATTAAGATCTCTCATAGTTTACCATCTTATGATTGAGACATGTTTCATGTAGTTTCATGTCATGCGGTAAGAATCTTTTCAGACAGATTAATTTCATGCGACTAGAATGCCATCATGAATTTTAATATCATGTGACCAGGATGTGGTTATGAAGTTTAATATAATGGGACTAGAAATTGTTCCTTATAGTTTAACATCATGGGACTAGGATGTATTATGCCACAAACAATTTGGAGAAATTGTTTTTTATGGAGCTTGGATGACTCATGAATATTTAATGAGTTCATGGATCCTATAACTCTATAAATTCTTCAATTAAATGCTACATTAATTAATTATTAATGTTAAATCAACTCTCTATTGTGTTCCCAAGATGTCAGTGGTAGGGGAAATAATTTTTATTTCCTAACAACTAAGACGCACCTGGATTCCTCATTTTTGAGAGTTTGATCCAATAATTCTCTGTGAAATAATTAATGTAAATGGGGACATGTTTCAAAGGGAAGGAATATACATTTTTCTTTATTTCATCAAGAGATGAGGGTCCATGCTACATATCCTGCATGCTACATATACCTCTGTTGGCATGGGTAAATGGATGAGTTTGAATTCTGGGGTGTAGACCCCCAGTTTTTATTAGTGTGGGGTTGGTGATAAGGGATTGTGGGTCTGGAATGATAGAAATTTTCCATGATTATTAAGAAAACCTCACCCTCATGGAGGATTTGTGGCAACAGTTGAGGTTGGATAATTTTTGGAGTACCCCCGATGAGGGGTTGGAAAATATTGAAATTTTCTCATTCATATGGAATAGGGATTTTGAAAAATATAAAAATTCCCCTAGAATTGTGGTATGAGGTGATGTGGAACAACATATTGATTTCACCCAATGAGGGGATGAATAATATGAAAATTCCCCCATCCATGTTGGTTGAGGGACTTTACTACATGGTGGGATTCTGTTGGAATTTAACGGTACGTCATTCCTGGGGAGATAACCCAAGAGTATTCCCACAAATATTTCCCAAAGATGCTTTTTTATCTAACTAGAATTGAGTTATATGTTCCTATATATAAATTTCCTTTTCATCCTTAAGGGGTTGATTGGTAAGATCCATGACAACACCCTTTCCTCTTTCAATGGCTAGGTGAGTGGATTGTGATGGGAGTCTCAATGTTGACCATAGAGATTGAATATCTTACTACCACTATATATATTATATATCTATGTTACCCTATGAAATAATAAATGGTTGATAATAAATTCTTTAAAAGAATTAAAGATTCTACCACACCCATATTTTCCCACACCGGAAGAAAATGGTGGGCCAACCTATTGTGACTCAGAAGAATATAGGAGGGTTTGATTATACATACGGGGATTGTGATCATACGAATCCAATGAGAAGTCTTAATATTCATTTTAAATAGTATTGATAGAGACAAAAGTGGTTTGGTGATGCTCCTCAATGGATTATCATGTTTGACAGGTCAGTCCACATAAATTGGTTGGTGGGACTGTGCTCAACATTCAATTTAGTGGGTCGATTCCCATTTTACCATTTCATGTTTTAGTGCATGTACCACCATTTGTGGGGTTGGATCTCATATTGAAGATAATAATATGGTAAAATAAAATAAAAATTACCCAAACCTCTAGGTCTAGGGTTCTACCAAGGATTGCATAATCACCATGGTTAGCTACGTTGAAGTCAGAGGCTCCTGGCAAGAGATGATTTGGGATTGATTCTGGGCCACTATTAGTATATATCGGTGGTCCTCATACAAATTAGAATAAATGTGGATATAATATTTCCATGAAAAATTATTATTTTTATACGCCTGTAGAGCACTCTTACTAGATTCCACAATTTGTATGTTTAGTGAAGGCACATCATCATATGTATCTCCTTGTGGGATCACGGAAACATTTCATTGAATGTAACGTATGTTATCCTCCTAGGAAGATTTTTATTTGTTGAGTTGATAACATGATTATAATCATCCATTTCCATGCGATAGGGAATGTATATATTGTTTCTCTATAAGGATAATATCCAAAAGTTGTTTAATGGGGTAACATGGGCCACTTCCTCCTCTAAATATCTTCCATCCAATGGCCCAAAGGCCTACAATTTTTTTATTATAATAAATAGACCTTTTAAGGGAATATGGGGGAAACCCAAATGGACTTCATGAAAAAAAATAACATGACCCAATGGTCATAAAGAGTAAAACCATACTGAAAATATGGAGTAACCCCTCCCAGGCATGTGATCATGGTGAAACTCTTCACTATTGCATGAATTTTCAGCTAGAAAGAGTCCTGTACAAAAGCACAGGCCTGATCCGATGGCTGATGTCATAACATCTCAAACATCCAAATCCAAAAAGATCTATAGGGGTAAACCTCAAGATGTAAAACATTCTTGGGGCCTAATCTATGTGGTCTAGTCCGGCCAACATGGACAATCAAAAAACAGCATACAAAATCAAATTCAAAATTTAAAATCCAAATCCACTAACCCTACCGAGACTTCCGTATTCCACATATTTGAAAAATTAAAAATTCAAAAGGCAATACATAAACATACAACATGAAAAAATAGTCACCTCTCTACCTCGAGACCCACACTTAATGTGGCATCTTCTTTTTCCACAACAAACCTGTTCGCTGGAGTGCTCCACCAATGTCTGTTATCGCCATCGCCATCGAGAAATGTCATCAACTTTACTATACTCGAGACTTGGAACATCACGCCATCATCAAATGATTATGCAATTCCCAATAGCAGAAAAATGAATCATGAGGAACCAATGGAGATATCGATGGTTTAACCACAAAGTCGATGTCAGCGTCCGAACACCACACCATTGAAGAGGAAAGATAGAACTAACCCGTACTAGATTCAGAATATAAAAACATCACCCAACCATCCTCATACAAAACCACTTCCAAAGAAGGAACACACAAATAAATTTCAAATCCAATAGAAACATGTGGAATGAGAAGAAACAACCTACGCCATATCCCAAATCCGAAAACCCTTAAGGAATCACCGTTACAGCTTCAACTCATAGAGAAGAAGATGGACTTAGTGTCAGGGAATGGATAAGAGAAGTTGGTGCATCCATGTGACGAAAACCCTCCTAATCTGAATATGGAATCCACCGAAAAAAGAAATAACTCTAACTGGCTGCAGCTTGAAGCCCTTGGTGCACTAAACCACAAATCCCATAACTAGGAAGTTATCTTTGCGCTAGATCCAACCAGGAGATGTTCATAGGCACTTGAGGTTAGAGAAGGTTGAGTAGCCAAGGATTTATTCAGTAAAAAACCATCATCGGGACCATGAATCCATTAGGAGGAGGCTTCTCATTTCAGATCTAAACCAATTGGCTTGTGACGTGGAACATAAAGTGGAGATGGAGGATTCCCCAACAAAATGACGCCTGAATTCGCTGAGACCAAAACTCGGAGATGCCGCCACCTCAGACCCACCCAGATTAGATGGAGTGATCACTATTGAAGAACCTTAGACCCTTGAATCTTATATTAGTGTGATGAATCTACCTTACAAAGACTCTTCTCCATCCCCACTTGCAGTCTTTGAGGGCGGAGAAAACCTAGGGTGCTCACAAGAGCAAATATCCCTAGAGTGCTCGTGTTTGGTCCAATTTCATCCTCTAAATACAATCATGGAAAGATATCCAATGAGAATTCATCCTCTGATGGATTTCATGAGATGATTCCAAATTAAATATGGATCTATTGATGTTGAAATCCCAAACCAATACTTTTACCAACTGGCACTACAGGGGTTGTGTTGGTGACAACATACATCAGGGCCTTGGGGCAAAGCATCTTGTCCAGTGGTCTCAAAATCCATTGGCACATTCGATGATTTCATTTTGATTATAAGGAATATGATAATTATTGGAGAGTATAAAAGACACCTTATTAGTAAATCATTATATATTGGAGTACATGTTCGATAAATTGATTTCATAGTTAAAAGATTTATAAGTTTTCACTTCTATTATGAATGGCTCATTATAGTTAAAAAGATTTCGAGTTCACTATTTTTGTTTCACAAAAAGTGTGAAAATATTTTCATTATAGGAACTAGGAAGTCAATCCTATTTTATCTATGAAAGGTATGACATAGTTAAATAATTTAATGATGGGTTAACAATTTTGTTTCCCAAATAATCTGGAATGGTCTCACTCGATTCTCAGTTTGGGGTGTTTGATGGTGGTTTCAACATCATTTCTGTCAGGTTTACCATATTTTTTTTTAATGAAATCTCTCAATGGTTCACATATCCATAACTGAGTATGGAATTTCTTTCCAAAGGAAGTCATTCATTTGGGGTTTTAGACCCAATGTCTCTTAGGAACTCACATTGGTTGAGGTGATGGGAGGTTGTGCTCATCACATCATTTGTTGGGGAATTATTATTTATTTTGGGACTCTCTTATAGATTTAATATATGTTTTTATACACTTTACAGTCATTAATATGATACTAGTTATGACTACGTCAATGAGTTGACTAGGATCATGTGATGATGGTAACAATTGTGTGTGTCACTACTTCTCCATCATTAACTTATTCATTTATGATGCTTTAGTTTATAACCCTGGCCGGGCTCTAAAAAGTTTATTTCCATCTATGAGGGTAGTTGGTGTCTAGGGGGTGGAATTGAACCTCTACAAGGAATTCTAATTATCTTGTGAGAATATAATTCAAAATCCATGTAGTTTATTTGACATAATTTAAAGTCTTGTGTCTTGATTCTACTATGTACTTTAACATCATGTAGTAAGGATGTATGTATGTGGTGCGGGCCTTGCATAGAATTCCTATATATCATGTTAATATAGGAATAGAAATCTATAATGTTAATGTTACAGGAACCTATTTCATAAAATATGTAAGAACATATTCCTTAGGTGGGGATTATGCACATATAGATTCCCTAAATTGCCTCATCGAAAATATGGCCCTTTGAGTGAAGACGAGATCCAATCAGACATACATCCCAATGAAGGGACCATGCATGGGGAATACTTTCCATGATATTGGTACAATTATCACCAGTCTCTAATCCCATGTGAGTTATGATCAGTGTGACAAACAACAAATAACATAAGATCGGACACATCGCATGGGAATATATTTGTACAGGGACTGCACATTAGAGTTTCCCTTTGAGAGGTATGATGATTGTTCGTAGGGAGGATATGTTATGGAGCTCAGGTATTAGGATGTTTTACTATATATTATGATTATATTAGGAATTAGATTCCTCATTGTTTAGTTCACCCCTAACATGTTGCTGTGTTTGAGATATTTGAGGGCATTGTTGGGGATTACACATAAAATGATGATCATGTCTGATCCCACTTATTGGCTACTGATAGATGAGTAATGACAGAATACTAATGGGAGAATTTAATCACATGAATCAAGAATATTTAGGATATTGAAGGAATTACAGTGGGGTAAATTCCTATTAGAGCACAAGCCTTAAGAAGGCGTCCTATATATCTTATTTGTACAACAATCAATGTTCTCATATTTCAATTACTCCTGATCATACTGATGGGTTAGGATGGGTGATTATACTTGGAGAAATTATTTTTATCCCTTGGTTTTAAGGAATTATAAGGAATTATACCACGATAGATTCCCATGTTTCATATTCATTCTCTATCCTCTGATAGATAAGGATAAATGGTGACCATAAATGGTCTGTTGAATATTATTGGAACTATATGAATGTATCATCTAAGATATTGAAACATATAGGGACACGTGATTGAATAACCCTATACCATTAAAGAGACTCCACTTATAATGGGGGTATCTAGCTGAATGTTCTTGGCTCGGGGTCCACATGGTGTAAGTCTGAGTATGTCTGTAGGACGAAGTTAACATGTCCTAGGGGGTATGCCCAATATATATTGATTATATATTAGGCATTCCTTGATTTCATGTTAGAAAGGTCCTAATTGGCTACTAGACATCTATTTATTATTTTAATTAAATTTCTATATTATTGATTGGGCAATTTTTTATTATTATTTTGACATCTCTTGATTTTTTGTTTGACATTTCTTGATTTTATGCAGGACATGACTTATTTTCATCCTAACAAGTATTGACTATCATATGATTCAGGTTTCATTATGACATTGAAGACACATCCAAGGGTGTATTCCTGATATTTCCAAGAATCTTTTCATTATTTACGTTTACATTTCCAAGATATTTATCGTAATGAAATGAATTTTCCTTGATGTCTTCGCATAATCCATGATATTTTTCTAGGACGTATTCTCATAATCGATGTTCATTGTTTGAGATGTATTCACATGACCAAAGTTAATTTTCAAGGATTTATTCACATAATCAATCTTTATTGTTTTTTATGTCTTTTCAAAAATAAAGTGCATTTTCTTCTATGTCTTCCCATGATAAAAATAGACATGTCCAAGGAATTTCATTTGATAAACTGACTTATCTAGGATTCCTCTATATGATCAATATGAAATGTACTAGATGTATTTATATGGTCAAATATGGAAAGTTATGTGTATTTTTAATTATCAACCTGGATTTCATAAGGTCTATTGTGTTATCAATGTGACTTTTACAAGGTCTATCTTAGGATTAAAGTGATACCTCCAAGGATTTCTAAAGGAATCAAAAACCCATTAAAGAGTCTTGTGATCACATGATCATAAGAGGGTCAAGTGATGAGGTCTTGAGAACATTTATATTATCACGCTCAAATCCATGTTTTAGATTTTCATGTCCATAGGTATAACACCATGGCTGCATGGGCAACATTTTAGGTGGGAATAGGAGTGCATGGCCAAGTGTTAAATTCATAGCCACACCTCCTAAGGTTTGTATGGAAAAAGGATGGCATATACATGAATTTTCATGTATGATAAGGTCACATGCAGGTGGAGGGGTTCCCGAATGATGTAATTGTATGATGGTCAACTTCTCATGTGATTTCCTATCTTTAATTGAGTCTTTCAAAGGGTTCTGCTAATATGTACAGAGGCTGCACATTGGATTCATAGCATGGAAAGTGGTTCATGGATTACTATAGTTAGCCCCCTTTTAATGCATAGGGTGCACGTACACATTGTTTTTTATGGTTGGGGACCTGTGATGGTACTTTATGTCTAGTCATCCACTTCTAGAGTTACATGCAAGCACCAAGAGAATGAGGGTTCATCCCATTGTGAAACCAAGTATTCACATGATCCCATCTTCATGAATTCACAGAGGCATTGCATTATCCACTGGTGTATAACTATGGAAACTATCATGGGTATATCACATATCTGAGATCCTACACCACATGTCCCAATAGTTGCATCACAAGTCCGAGGGTTCTTCCTAATAATTTTTCATATCCAAGTGGCACTCGTTCATGCCTTATACGTAAATTGCATAACAGTGATCGCATGATCATCATGTGATCACATGATCTCTAAGGGATCATGAAATGGGTTGTACAAACACATATAAGGTATATGTATTGTGGCACATGAGCCTTATACCGGTTGGTAGGGACTCCGTAAGTGCATCCAAGCGACCAGGGATCAAATCCATGCGGAGGAAGAATTTCCGGGTACTGTATAAGTACTATAGAAGGCACTGTAGCAGGCACTATAGCGGGACTGTGCAGTACTGTCGTAGGTACTGTAGCAGGACTATAGCAGGAACTGTTTGGCACTATACCAGCCGAGAATATGCCCCCATTTGGGCCTTCGGGCCACTGATTTGGTCCATGAGTCATGTAAGGCCTTCGGGTCACCCAGGCGTTCGGGTCAGTAAGGACTTTGGGCCACCTCAAGGCCTTCGGGCCACCTTAAGTGCAGATGTAAACCATAAAACCTACATGGTTCATGTTCTAAAAGGAGGATGAGGAAGGACCTTTCACCACTGCAGAAGCTAAATGGATTGCAAGAATGAGAGGGTATGGCACCTACCATCGGGACAAGCATGTGCAAGCATGGGAATACCTAGCCGAACAGCCATGTGAAGGTGGAGAGCTGATTTCACGATAAAGATGCTGGGGAGGAGTAGTTCTGAGTAGTCAGTCTAGGTTATATATAATGTTTGAAGCCTACAGGCAATTAATTCCTCTAAGTCCTACGGGCCATGTAATACTTATGCCTTCGGGCCTTGTAAGGGTTCCACCTCACCCCTTTAAAGGTGGATAATCAAAATAAATAAAACAATGAAGGCCTTCGGGCCATTGGAGGAGGTATATGTGTTGTGATAAAAATAAGTTTGTATGGAAAAGTGTTATTTTCAAGGGCGTACCTCTTAGGGTCCTCAAGATAATGTGGAGGGAATGCATGCTAGTTCATATGCATGTAAAGGAGGGTATTTAAGATAATGGACATGTCTTCAAATGTTCTCATGAGTGATCCATGTAACAGGGATCTTGTTAGAGGGTTTTTTGGCCTGGGAATTCCCATGAAATCATCACATGATGTTTAAAGAATCATGTGATCATGTGAAGGGTATCATGCAATGGATATCTCCATTGCCTATAGAATCTATCCAAAGGTAGTGGTTGATATTCATATATTCTCTTTTATTATTCTATTCTTGATCTCCCTTTTTATCCCCTTGTGTGTGTGTGTGTGTTGATTTCCTAATAGGAGAGTGGTTTATATAGGTGAAGGTGGCTTGTTATATCAATAATTTTCTCTTGTAAGGCTCCACATTCACCATCTTCATGTAGTGGGGTCATCACATGAATTTCATTTTTTGTTTATGCGATCTCATAAAGGCTTTATATGATAGCTACATGGAACTCACCAACTATCCACAACCCATTTTTCATCATTTTTCACCCAAACAACAACTTTGCAGTAGACTTTTCATGATTAGCTTCATGTGATCATGCTCTGGCATGCAGATTATTGAATTGGCGGAACTTAATATGAGCTACAGATGGGAGTCTCTCATATTGAGAATTATGTTCTTATTTATGTGAAAATTGTGATCTCCACATGTCTTCATCTGATCATTGTTATTTTAATGAGTTACTTGTGTTTCTTATTGTGATGTCCTCACATTGAGCTTCTCATGATCAGTCACTTAGTCACATGTCTTCATAATGATCATTAACATTGCTTCATGCTACATTGCTCACTCCTATGATGGATCGGTGATTGTCTCTATTCGACCACATTATCCATTAAATGTTTTTGATTTCATTACATGATAGCTTTGATCAGGGTCATACGAAGCGAAGCCACATGCATGTCTTCAAGATGTCAAAGATGATTCAGTTATCTCAAGATTGATCATTGATCATGCGACCAATGTTTTATCCATATTTATTTAGGGAGGAACAATGTGAATATTGTTGGTCATCCCATGTAGATATTTCTTGTTGATGGAGATTGCTTAATAAGTGATTATTTGGAAACATCTCCTTGATCCAACAATGGGGTTGCCACTCTCAACACCTCCAATGTGCCCTCATCGGCAATTCCCTCTCATTATGCAGCCCGCCTAGGAACACCTGTATATGCACTTATGCACAAAATATGAGTTCTCTACTCTTCAACATATAATATAATTTTAAAGATGTATATATGGCTCCCAGCGCACGGTTGAGTCTTGACTCCCATATGTTCCCCTTGTTTGAGTAGAAATGCATTCTGGCTTAGTTGGTTGATATTTTGGTTAAGGAGGGAATTTATAAATTGTTACAAAATTATCTATATATAATTAATAATGACCAAAAATATATTCCTTTATAAATAAAATCCCAACAACATTATTCAATAATACCTCCCCATGTTTTTCTCAAAAAAAATATGAATTTTTTTGCACAGGATTCAAACATCTCAAATATTTGATGGCAATGTGTATGGTGAACAATTATGGGTTCCCATATATATAGGTGAATTTGAATAAATAATAATATAGTTATGATATAATTATAATTATATATAGATAAAATAAAAATTATCTTCTTTCCCTTATATTTTTTAAAAAATTGAAAATTTACCCATTATACATTGGGACAACCATCTATATGTAGTAATTAAATTTATATTTCATAACCATCTTAAAAGTTTTGTTCTAAAATTATAAATAATGTGTAAAATTATAATTTCAATATAATTAGGATAATATAAATTATATAATTTTTATTCATTTGACCATAGTAAACCTACCTGATCCATTTCTAACTTATAAGTTGAATATTCTCAAAAAGTCTAACATGTAGTTAATCGTTTATGTAATTAATTATCACATGGATATAAGTTAAATAAATGAAAATAATATACTCGAAAATAGTTATTAATAAAGTAAATAATTAAAATAAGTTAATTATTTAGGAATATAAATAACATACATGACATGTTAAAATCGAGCTAAGGGACACATTACCATAAAAACTCAATTCAAATGTTTTAAGGATTTACTTTCTAGATAATTTCTCTCCATGTTCATATTCTTGAAATTATTTTATAGATTTATTAATATTAATATAAATATATTAAAAATTATATTGTATGACTCTTTTTCTTCTTTCAAATGTTTTTAAAAGTACTATTTTTTAGGTATTTTATATAGATTGTTTTGACTTTCCTTAAAAATAGTAAAATAAATGTTTCATTTTAATTTATATTATGTCAAAGACTTTTCACACCACCAAAAATGTTATTTTACGTTTTTTATTGCTTTAAAATATTCTATGTTTTCATTAGATAAATATAATTCTTACCTTTATTCTTAGTATTTTAGTTATGAAATATTGGGTTTTAAAGGAAAGGGATATATCGATGTTTGAAAATGTTTTACTTATGGGTTAAAAATTATTTTTTATGAGATTATATAATGTAAATGAAGGATTCTATTTTTTATGAATATTATAGTTTTTAAAAAATTATTACGATGGATGAGCTTGACATGGCTCTCTAATAAATTTTTTAATGATTATGTTCCCTGCAGAATTAAGATTGAGTTAACCAAGTAGGTTTTACCATCTATAAGGGTTATTGAAGGGGTTGTAAGGGTACTATTAAGATTATTTCCCAAGGTGACTACATTAATCTTCTATGTTTAATAATGAATTTTCAAGTAAAAAAATTATTTCATAAGGTAATATAATGATCTTTTGTTTAAAGGACTGATTATTTCCTTATAAAAGGCATAATTTTTAGAAAATGTTTTTCATAGGTTCTCATGTTTTCAAAGAAACCCTCATGATTATGATTTTTCCTCTAATTTGTTTTTTATAAATTGTTTCAGGAAATACTATGGGTAGTATATTTTATTTTATGTGTATATAAATAATAATTTTATCTCAACATTTATTGTGTTAAAGGAAGATTTTATTATATGATATCATGGTTTTTAAATGGACTAATGGGTTTATTTTCTTCTTCTTTTTTTGTCCTTTACTGATATTTTCATTCTTATCTCATATTTTCAAAAGGTTTTCATAGAATTTAATGATATGTAGGAATAATTTCGAAGTTATGTTGAAAATAATGATGTATTTTCATGAATAGGAAATATATTTCATTTTAAAAGTTTTTTATTGTGAAAAAATGGATACTATGTAGAAGTGTCAACTTTTTAATGTATGGGTTGTCAGGTAATATTTATAACCTAATTATCCAAAACACTTGACTGGAGAAGATATTTGGGAATGAAGAAAGTAATTACTATTTAAAAGATTAATTATGGTTTGAATAAGGATCAAGTCATTATAATATATATATATATATATATATTTATTTAGAAATATTTTATCCTAATATTATTTACTTAATTATAATTTTTATTTAGAACATGGGGTTGTACCCATACTAATATTTACAATTAGGTCTATCTATGGATATATTTTCCCATACCCCCCATATCATTGGTCAGTTAATCTTTTGGTTTTTTCCCTACCCACATAACCTACATCTACAGTAACAATTAAGATAGTATCTAGAGCCCACATAACCGATAAACTATATCCGTGTTCACCCCTGACTATGTCTATATCACGAGACCACACACTATATAGTCATTATTAGAGTCTATACATGGATATTCTTCATTAAATAATTCATTTTCATACATTTTTTTAAATCATAAGACACTTCATATGAATTTCATTTAACTTGATGCTTTTAAATTTTATAATTATTTTGAATTTTTCAAATTCCTTGTTTACTTTTGAGAAATATTGGTCATTGAAAATTTTCTTTCTATGTGTTTCAAAAAATATCTAGAATTTTTTTAGTTATATATATTAAAATATCTTAGTTTATCTATAATAATTGAATTTTACATCATTGAGATCAAGGTCGCATAAGGAAGTCAGTATAATAACCCAGCACTTTTTCAATCAATAATTTCATTTTTAAGTAAGAATTCATTTTCTTTAATTCCCTATAATCATTATGGATTGTAGTTTTTGAGAATTAAGTGATAAATATTACATAATAAACCTATATATTAAAAATTAGACACACTTAATTAGTATCATTTTTTACCAAAATAAAAAATTTTCAAAATAAAAAATATTTTATTTTAAAAAAAATTATCATGAATTTCAACTAGAATTATTCTCTATCCATTCCCATCATTAAACCAAATGAAAAACATTTTAAAATGTAGGTTGAGCATAAAAATATCGATAAGGGACATAAAATTAATAATGAGTTTCATTTTATATTTTTAAAACCATGAGATCATAGAGAAGATTTGGTCTCTAACTTAATAAACTTTGAGCTCAAATAATCATTTACATAGACATGAAATTAGAATTACTTCCCATAAAACACTATATAAGGGAACATAAAGTCAGAATCATAATCATGATGATTCTATAGAAAACATGTGAACCTATTAAAAACATTTTCTTAAAAATATATCTTTTTACCCTAAAAGGGCATAATTATTCCTTTAAAAATAATCCTTAGATTACTTTTTGAAATCAAATGATTTCAATAAAAACTCATTATAAGGAACAGAAAAGTCATACAGGTGCCTTAGGAAATAATCTTCATATAACCATTATAATAACCCTTACCATTTGAATAACAGTTATAGTCAACTTCCAATATAATTCTTTATAGAACATACTCGTTACCCAATTCATTGGGGATCTATATTGGGAACACCATTAATCATGAGCTATATTGAGAACACTCATCATCATGAGATATATCAGGCTTATCCATCATCAAAAATAGTTTTCAAGGAACATGTCATGAATAAAAAAAATGTAATCATTTACATTATATTCATAAAACCCTTACAAACTCTTTTTAATCTGTATGGAAAACACTTTTAAATATCAAAATATACTATTCTTTGAAAACCCCATTTTTAGTTTTAACATTCCACGAAAAAAAGTGAAGGAGGTTTTCCCTTTAAAGAAAAAAAGAAATATTATAAATAAATGAAAACATAAAATAATGGTTATGTTGGTGGCAAAATATATTGTCTCCATATATGTTAAAATAGAACATTCATTCTTCCTTTGGTAAAGAAAGACAAAATATTTCGTATAAAATATGAAAAAATGTTCCTTTTGAAATCCTTTGAAATAATATTAGAAGTTACATAACATTTTATTTATAATTCCTTAATTTTGTTATAAATTAATCCATAAAATAATTTATAAAATTATACATTGATGAAAAATATTAACCAAATAAATCTTGGATACATTTAAAATGATATTTTTAAAGTGTCTCTTACCTTGAGTTTCACACATAATGTATTTTCTTTATATTCTTGAATAATAAAATTATATTAATTATTTAATTTCTTATGAAAATTTTACAATTTAATTATTCCTTTAATTTTATTTATTAGCATGTTATATAAAATTAATTTATCAATTATCTTCATGTTTGATGTTTTGATAATTTTCGGCAAATGTGTCCCAAATAACTTCAATAAGTTGACTATGGTCAAAGTGGTAATTGTGAAATTATCTAATAAGTAAATAATCAGAGAATAATTATCATTTTTAAACATCAATTATACTTATAAAACAAAACATAATATATAGTTATGAATAATGAACTATGTTATAATCATAGAGACGGTAGGCTATACATACGCATGAGTAATGGTTCCATTTTTCAATGATCTTGATGGAAAGAAGGAAAATATCATTTTATCTTACCAAAATTATTATTATATCATTAATATAATATTATATATTTATGAAAACTTATATATATCATCCATGTGATGTGGTTATGAAAAATAAATCTCATCGCTTCATGAAGGTGGTATTACACACATACACACAGATGACATTATCATTTTCCAATGGATGAAAGGGTATGAAAATATATCATATATTATACATAAATAATTATATATGTCATGAATATCTAATATATACATTCAATAGATCACTAAAAATAGTTGTGAGTGGGAGTTATAGAAAATTAATTATATCAGTTCATAGTGTGGTAGTTTTTCGTACACACAATCAATGGTTTTTTTCCATTTGATGGAATATGAAGATGGATATAAGTTATTAGATTAATATAAAAACCTAAAAGTATATGAATAATTCTATTTTATTTATTTCTTATTTTTTAAGAATATATTAAGGATGTGGATTAATAAATAAAACAAAAATTCATATTTAATAACTATACATCTTCTTCAGAGAAACTCTTTAAGATTACATAAAAACCATTTATATGTTGAATTTATGATATAAATAAGAACTCTGTGAAATGATGATATATTTAATGAATTTATTTTTTTAGGTATTCGAATATATAGATTTCCCAATATGTTTGAGGGAGATAAGAGAGTATGTTCCCTTTTTTATGTGAGTGAAAGGACACACTTGGAATTACATAAAAGATTAAATAAAATATATATCTTAATCAGGTTAAGTGTACCAAAGTAACCCAAAATTTGAAAATATGATTTTATAGTGTCGAAAAAAACACATCCAATAACATTTAAATAATTTTTTGTAACATTTTAAGCCTTATCTCGATGTTAAACTATATTAAACTTATTTTAACGTTAACTATGATAATTTAAATTTTTATCATGATAAATTTATAATAATAAAAGAAATAAAAGGAAACCTATAACAAAAATTGTAAAATATGATTAAAATTTGGGAATATAATTTATTTTATTTATTTTATAAATGTGGTAAAAATTAATTTTACTATAAGAATAGATAATGAATGAACAATAAAATATTAATAAAATACTCGATTTAAGAGTAAAAATAGGTTTACCTTGATATAAAGTATTTTATTATTTATGAAAACATTTTATTTGATAAATAATAAAAGATGGAATGATTTTATACTTTTGGAACAATTCAAAACCTAATTTAATCTTCCAAGCATTCCATTAATTAAAAAGACCCAAAAAAAAATTTGGATTTGAATAAAATATAACATAACTTCACAAAATTCATGCTACGTTTCCCAATTTCAAAAAATATTTTAAAATAATTTATTTAAATCATTAATAAAAAATTTGGTTAAAAAGCTCCTAAAATAGTGTAAATTTAATTTTCTAGGTTATTTTATGATTTTATCTTAATGTTTTATCCTTGTTATCCTCACTTTCCCCTTTATTGAGGTGATATATTTTACCATGGTTAGTATTCATAATTCAAAAAAAAATATTATTTACTAAATTTGAACCTCCTGATTTAAAATATTTAACCCTTTTTTTAATGATTCAATTTCTATAAGTGTAAAAAAAAATTAATATTAAAGTCGCAAAACGTGATGAAAAAGTTCTTTCCATAAAAATGTATACTTAAGTGAGAAAAGTTTAAACACAAAAATAATACATAATATTTTTTCCAATTATATTTAATTATATTATTAAAATATATAAATGAAATAATTTTACATTGTAACCATTTTAAAACAAAATTGAACTTTGTAAATTCATGAAATGATAATATAGTTTTCAATAAAAAATACTATTTTAAACGATTCACTGAAAGATTAATTTTTTCAGAAAAATACCAAAATTTCATCTTACATTAATTTTAATATGATTAAAATAAATTTATCCATTTTTTCAAAAAAAAATCTAAAATTTGGAAATAAATCATTTAAATAAAACCATGTAAACAAATTTATTAAAAATAAAATTATTTCCTTTTTAACTAGAAAATTACTTAAAATTATTATAGTGAATATAACACTATAAAATGTAATTAATGGATATTAATAAGACATAAAAATTATTTATTATAACATTAACTGGTTTTTACATTCTTCCCCCCTTTTGGAAATTATGACCATGCAATTCTTTCCATTACATAAATTGATGGGCATATTTTTTCTTCATAACATTTTTGGATTCTTATGTTGCTTATTCAACCATACAGATTTTCCAAAAAACATTAACTTTATGGAATTACTTATTCAAAAAAACATTCTTTATATCTTTAAGAATCTATACTAGTAGTTCCTCATAAAAACTGATTCTCCCAACTTAACAAATTCACACCTCCAAACTTGACATGCCTCTCGTACCTATTTTCATAACAACTAAATAAGAAATTCATTATGTACCTAATATAAACATTGAGGAAAGGCCACTTGGTAGGAAACTAATAAAAATTTCTCTATTATTTAATATTTTCTAATGAACCATGAACATAACCTTACATTTTACCAAAATTTATAACAATTTAGTATAGAGATTCTTTATAAAGAATATGATCACCTACCGTAAAAGAATTTTCATTCCTCTAATTATCTTCATTAATTTGTATCCTTCTCTGATCCACCCTTATATTTTGTTTAATAATCTTCACTCTCTTAACCATTTCCTCTACTAACTATTTTCCCAATAACTTTCTTTCACCTACTTCAGCCTAACAATTTAGAGTCTCACACATATTTCCATATAATGCATCAAATTATTCAATTTATATAATTGAATAAAAATTATTATTATAAGAAATTTAAAAGAATGGAATATGTCTTTAATAATTTACCTACTAATCCATTGAACAACAATGAATCATATTCTCCATGGTTTTAAACTTTCTCTTAGACTGACCATCAGATTGAGAATGAAAGATTGTAAAGAAATCTAATTCAGTTATCAACAACTTCAAAAGGCATTTCCTAAAATTAAAAGTGAACTTGGTGTTATGGTCAGATACAATGTATATATTAAATCCATGTAACCTAACTAAATCCCTAATGTATAATCATGAAATATGATCTAGATTCACATTATCTATGATGTTAATGAGATTTTACGATTTTTTATTTTGATCAATAAAAACCCAAATTTCATCATCACCTCAAGATGTCTTTGTCAACCCACTATGAAATCCATGGATATATTTTCCCATTTCCACTCTGGAACTGGAAAATGCAAAATCATTCCCTTTGGAAATTTTAATTATGATTTAACATGTTTTCAATTCAAACATTTCATGGTAAATTCATAAATATCTATTTTCATTTTATCACTCCAATAATACTCCTGAAGGTCTCTATATTTCATAGTACTGTCCCAATGAATCGAAAATGGGAAACTATGGGCTTCACTCAAAAACATTCTCTTCAACTAGTCATCACAAGTAACACATAATTTATTTCTAAATATAATAAAAAATTTATCATCATTTAAATCAGTAAACATACCCTTATTAATAAATTTTACATTTTCCTAAAAAAATTATAAGGACACAACCTCAAATATTACATAATCAAGCTTCATTAGATTAGAATTTATTTTCTTTAATTCCAAAATATATTTTAATGTTATAGTTTTTTATATGTATTCCATAACTCTTACATAAAAATACCATATATTAAAATACACACACTTTAACTCAGTATCCATTATTTTATAATATAACACCTTTAAAGTAAAACATAATTTCTTTTCATGAAAAATATTTATGAATTTCAACTTGACTTATTATTTTACCTCAACCTACAATAAACTCCCTAAAAAATATTGAAACATGTAATGAGCACAAAAATATAATTAAAGGTCTTAAAAAAATTACCCATTAGTCGGTTTTAAATCCATGAGATCATAAAAAGAGTTTTCCTTTAAAATAAATAAACATTGATCTCAAATTATCATTCACTTACTCAGGAAATTATCTTCACTACCCACATATTTTAATAAAAACCATTATAATAATTAATTTATAAATTCAAAATATTAATCATGAAGGTTTCATAGAAAACAAGAGAACCCATAAAAAAGTCTCTTAAAAACATACCTTTTTACCCCAAAAGGGTATAACCATTGATTTAAAAATATCTTTAGAATATCTTTTTTAATAAAATTATTTCCATGAAAACTCATAATAATGCATAGAATATTCATTTATGTTTCATGAAACATCACCTTAATTGAACACTTACAAAACCCTTACAAATTATAATAACAATACAATCAACTTCCAATAATACACATGAATTGAAGTGTTATTAGGGTGTACCCATGTTATAAGCTAGATTGGGATCATCCATTATCAAAAAAAATGTGAATGTTCCATATATTGAAGAATATATTTTAATTCTTCGCCTTTTAATCATAAAACCCTTGAAAAAATCTTTTGAAGACATATTAAAAACACATTCAGATATTGAAATACCCATACTTTTCAAAATCCATTTTCAAAACTAAAATACCAAAACGGATGGGAAATAAGGTTTTTCATTGAATAAAACATGAAATTTTATAAAGTAAACCAAAAATAAATTCGCAGTTATGGTGTAATTATTAGTCATAAATGTCATATACATCAAAATAGAACATTCCTTTTTTCTTTTGTAATGAAATTCAAAACATTCTAAAAAAATATTCCTTTTAAAAAATTTAAACAAGGTAAAAAGATTGAAAAAATATTAATTTCAATTATTTAATTTCCATATAAATACATCTATGAAATAATTTTTAAAATATTGAAATGGAAGAAAATATTTTTTATGGAAATTTTAAAAATAATTTTTAAAAGAAAGTATCTTATCTTGAGTCCAAATCATCATGTGCATTCATTATATTTTTTAATAACAAAAATTATTTAATTTCACTTGATTAATAACATTTTTAGAGTTAATTATTCCATGTTTTTTATTTATAATCAGGTTATATATAATTTCGTAGTCAATTGATTTTGTGTTAGATGTTTTGAAAATATTCATCTTTTATGTCCAAAATGACATTAGTATGTTGACATGGTTAAAGAGGTAATTATTATATCATCTACATATTGATAAAAATGACTTCATTATAATTTTTTACATCACTTATAATTTTTAAATATACTTTGAAAATTTATGATGACAAATGAACAACATTGAAATAATAGAGACAGTAGGTCGTGCAAACATATATGTAGCATTCCAATTTTTTAATGCTCATTATAGAAATAAGGTAAGTATTATTTTTTCATCAAATAATTATAATTATATCATAAGTATCATATTATTTATTTTAAATACTTATATATATCATCCTTATGATGTGGTAATAAAAAATAAAATCACATCACTTCGTATATATACTTAAATCGATCATTATAAATATCTTTGATAGGTAGTAATGGAAAAACATTATATCGATTTGTGAGGTGGTAGTCCACCATTCACACAAATGTTGGATTCATTTCCCATTCGTTGGTGGTTGGTGATGAATATAGGTTATGTCATAAATATAATAGCATCTAGTTATATTAAAGATACATATTTTATTATATTATCATGGTAAAGTAATATTTTAATAAGTTTGAAGGGGAAATAAATAAAAAAATTCTTGGTTAAGAACGATACTTCTTCTTTGAACTACCTTTTATGGTTTATACCAAAAGATTTCCAAGGTTTTTTTATGATCAAAACCTTGATTCTAGGAAGTTGTAAGGTGTTTAATGAAATTATTTGGGTAGGTACTATAAAAACCAATTGGTTTATGAAGTGTGAATTAATAAGAAGAAGATGTGCCCTTTTATAAGAGAGGAGAGGGCCACCATTAGAATTTATTAAAATTTTAAATTAATATAAAGTATTTTTAATGTTAAAATGGTAAAATTTTTATAATATGTTATTTTAAGATGTCTATGATTCTAAATATTATTATCCCATATAATTTAAACAAGTTTATATTACATTTTTATCCTTTCCTTTTTATTTTGGTCCTTCTTTAATCCTTTTGACAATTACAGTTATATAAATGTTTTTTACCCACAAAGAGTTCATATATTTACTATAAAAAGAAAAATATTACATAAATATAACATGCTTTATATTTTAAAACTTATGAAAATCACTTGGCTGCAAATATTATTTAAGTAATTTAATATCATTTAATTAAATATTATTTAATATAAAATATCATTAATGTCAATTTTGGAACTATTCATTTTATTTGACTTTTAAAACTACAAGAAAACAATGGAATTCAAAACAATTTTATCCAAACCACTATAATATCTCGGTTTTATATATAATAATTTACTAACAGAAATATTCATTTAAATAATATTATTTTTAATATTTTTTATATCATTTTTTTTCTATTAATTGAATAATTACTACATCAATGTTTTTGTAAACTTTTAAGTTAATTATTTATTAAGTAAAAATTAAAAAAAATTACCATGATAAAAAATTATTTATATTTCAAATTAATATTTATAACCTAAAATTTCATTTATTTGTCCTTATTTTTAAACTAATATATTTATTAAAATCAACAATGTGGAATTTTTTTCTTTATATTCACTTAAATATTATAGAGGTCAAATCCTGTCCAAATGGAAAAAAGCCATATATTATACTATTTAATAATTATGGAAAATATATACTCATCTAATAAAATTAAGGAATGTGTTATGGTCATTTCCAAGTCATTATCATTTTTTACTTTAATTAATTTATTTATAATTATACTATGGTAAAAAATGATTATGGCTAATATTAATATTTCTCAAAAATAAAATTGACTAATTCACCAAATTTTGATATCCTAATTCAAAATATTGAATATATTTGTCATGATTCAAATATATATATATATATATACATATATATATATAATTTAAAAATTAAATGATAAAATGTGATGAAAATATTCTTTAAGAAAAATGAATTTTTCAATTAAAAAATATTTTCATACTAAATTCAAGTATAAAACTAATTTCAAAAAACATAAGTGGATAATTTTAAATCTATAGGATCATGTTAAATTTTAAAATCTGCAAGAAATATATTTTCACTCTAAAATTAATCTAATAGAAAATAAAATTTTCATTAAAAATCCTTATTTTTTACTATTTGTTTAAAATTTCTTCTTCTTATAAAATTATACAAAAATTCATCCTAATATAATTTTGACATGATAAAATCAAAAATTAAGTTCATTTCACCAAATTAAATTCTATAATTGAAAATTATACTTTTAAATAAAACCATGTAAGAAAACAGTTTAATAAAACTATTTCCTTTTTTATTAAAAAGTAATTTAATTTTTTTATAATGAATATAACTATCTGTATCATGACTAATAATTAATATGAAAATGATGTATTCTATCATTTTCTTGTTATTTTACCTTCTTTCCCCATTTTTAATATTTTATCATCATAATTTTATTCAATTTTGTAAAAATTGTGTATATCTTTCCCTCGTAGAATTTTTCATATTCCTGTATTGCTTCCTCAACCGTATGTTTTTTCCAAAAAACCTTATCTTGATAAATTACCATTTTTCACAAAACCAGAAACCTATGGTCATCATTATGAATATTTTATGCCTTAGAATAAATTTTATCTTCCAACTGAACAGCTTTAGGGTACCTAATTTTTTATGAATTCGGCATATATTTTCGTAACATCAAAATTAAAACAGTTCTGTGCTTGGAAAAAACCCCATCAAAATTAAGCTCAGTAAAAAACTAATCCAACTTTATCTAGGATTTCATATATTCAAATAAATAATATAATTATTTAACCATTTTTACTAAAATTCATAAAACTTTTCCTTTAGTATACTTTATGAAAAAAATGTTCATCAAACAAAAAATAATGATATTTTCTTTAGTTATTTTCATATAGTTTCTACCTTCTATAATAAATCCACATATGTTTCTAAATAACTTACACCTTCTCAACCATTTCCTCTAATGAACTCTGGTCCCATCAACTTATTTTCTCTTACTTCATTCCAAAAAGGATGAGTCTGACACTACTTTTTATATAATTTCTCAAAAGGTTCCATCTGTATACTAGAATGGAAATTATTATTATAAGAAATCTCAAAAAAATAAATATGTTGATCCCAATATCCTTATTAATACATTAAACAAGTACGAAACATGTTTACCAGGGTTTTAATCATTATCTCATACTTTCTACCAGATTAAGGATGAAAAGTTATACATAAATTTAATTCAGTACCCAATGAATTCTAAATACCGTTCTAAAAATAAGAAGTAAACCTGGGATTATAGTCAGATACAATAGAGAGTGGAACTCAATGTAACCTGACTATCTCCTTCAGATATAACCGATAAATATGATCTAAATACATATTATATCAAATAGGAAGTAAATTTTGTTATTTATTAAATTGATCTATAATAACTCAAATCATATAATTACCTAGAGAATTATTTTTCAATCCCACTATGAAATCCCTGGATATATTTTCCAATTTCTACTCTAGCATTGTAAATGTCTTAAGAATCCCCTTCAGTAATTTTTATTAAGCATTAACATACTACAAAGTGAAATATTTCCTCATAAATTCAAAAATATATATTTTCATTCCATCCCACCTATAATAATCTTTAAGGTATATCCTAGTTCTTGGATGAATAGAAAACTAGAAACCATGAGTTATACTCATCAATTCTCTCTTCAACTAAGAGTCAGGGGGAACAGATAATCATTTTCTAAATCTAATAAAATAGATTTTATCAATATTAAATTCTAGAAACATACTCTTATTGATAGATTCTTCATTTTATTGTAAATAACTATCCTCTTTCTCGGCTTTCTCATTTCTATTAGACAAATTCAACCTTAGAGAAACTTGAAAAAAATAGAGGAGTTTCCCACATCCACAACATCTAGGAAATAATTAATAAAATAATTTACTAAAGGTTCATGTTCATATCGTAACATGGGTAATTTAGAATTATTTTCCAACAAAAATCATCAACTACATTATTTTATTTACCAGGATGATAATGAATCAAACAATAATAATCCTTATTCAGTTCTTTCCATCTTCTCTACCTCTTGTTCAACTCTTTCTATGTCAAAATATACTTCCATATTTTATGATCAGTATATATTTCACACTTTACACTATATAAATTATTCCTGCAAATTTTTAAAGAAAACTACATAGTAAATAATTCCATATCATTTATAGAATACTTTAACTCATGAGGTTTCAGCTGACGTGAATTATAGACCATTACCTGACTATCAAAACTAATTCCCTTCAGTGAACAACATTTTAGATGAAAAATTAACCATTCCTTAAGTGCGCATCCAAAACTAGAGCATTCACCAATCATATTTTTGGTTCCTGAAAAAAATCATCACATTATTTTTTGAGCTGGATTTTATTCATTATCGAGTTAATTAGGTCAGTGTACTAAAAAACTGAAAAATTTTCAAAAAAACATTTATAATAGACTTACAATCCAAGAAAACTACTAATATCTATGAAATTTGTTATTATTTTCCATTATTTAACAAATTTAGTTTTATCAGGTTCAAAAGTTATGTTATCTTTAGGAAAAATATAACTAAGGAAATAAATTTAACATCTCACAAAACTTCTCAAGGAAATATATTCTATTATAAATAACATGTGTAATATATTTCTTTATAATCTGGGGAAATGGAAACTTAATAATGGTGAGATCAAATTCTCAAAAAGGTTAAATATAAGTGATGGTAATGAAATATCATAACTAATAATAAGTTAATCATAAATATTATGATAGGAATATATAAACAAAATTAATTCCATAATATAATTAAACATATAGAATAATATATCCATAGATAATAATTGAAATTAAAATATCACATGTATAAAAATAACTAGTTCTATAATGATAAAATACATAATGCTAGAAATATATTTCAATTCCCTAAGTCAATACACCAGGATCATATATATCATGATCTTACCATCAAGGGTATGTGTTTAGGAAGTATTCAATTATGGGTAGGCATACAACAAAGGTCCCAAGATAGTTTTTCTCATGAGACCTATTGATTCACCAAGGGGTGATCGTAGGACCATCAAAAAATTAATTCTAATAAATTAATTATATGAATGAATTAATAAATTGTATAATATACAAATAACATTCCTCATTAATAAATAAACACCTATAATAAAATAAAAAGTAAACATATTGTCAATATTTCCCAAATGAATATATAGAATTCCTTTTTATGTAAACATACCATAAACTAACACTAAATGGATTAATGTTATATAGTAAAGTCAATAATTTCCCAAATAAATTGATCTAAGGCATCTATATTAACACCCTTCAATCACGTGAAAGAAATGTAGTGTGTTCTCAAGAGAAATTAATTTGAAGAAAAATTATACATGTAACATAGGATGGTTTAGTTAGAAAAAGGTAGACGTGGATTTTTGTGAGTTTAAACAAACAAAATTAATTATTATGATATTATTTATATGTTAATCCATTATTAATATATACTATAAAAAAAGAAACAAGTGGTGAACATGAATAATATCTTAATAATGAAAAATTAAGATATAAAAACTCTTACAGTAATTGTAAAAAAAGAATGAAAAGTATATTAGTGGAATTATATGAAATTTAATGATATTTATTTTACTTGAACTAAATAGGGAATTAAATACACTATATAAAATAAAAAATTGTGTGAGATAACAAATTTTTCTCGTGGAATTGAAAATAGAGATAAATAACACTTATGTCTTCAGAATGTTTTGAATAAAACCCCTTGAATTAGAGAATTTCAAATGAAATATTAAATACCAAGAATAGTGAGAAAATGTTTATATAAAATATCAAATGGGAATAAAGTATACCATAAAATAGAATACATTGTGTATAACATAAACACGTCTCAAAGAATTGAAATTTTAGACAAAGTACTCTTACAATTAATATAATCATTGAGGTACGAATCATTTGATAATGAGGTTATAAGGATGAATTTTAGTACCCTAGAGAGGAAGATGGAAATAAAATATAAGTATTCATTATTATGAATAAATATATCTTGGTACAAAATAATTTCAATAACAATTTTTGTAACTCAATGGATGAAAATTGAGTTAGCACAAACCCATAACTTAATATATGTCTTACACTAATGAAATTGAATATATTATATAATACAAATGAAATTTTTTTTCTTATATTTCATAAAATTATTCATATATATAACATTTTATAATTATTATTTACTATTATATAAGTTAGTAATTATTAATTTTCAATATTGGGTGTTCGTAATCTTGATTATTTTGAACTAGTTTCTTAATAGCTGTGTTTTTTTAATATTATGGAAAAGTTAATCAATCATAGATTATGGATTCTACTATTAATAATTCTTTATAATTATTTATAATTTAATAATCTCATTCTATGGTAGTTTGGGTTATTATCCTTAAATATGAAATTGGTGATGATAATGTTTTAGTACTTTCTTACAAACAGACATAGGTATATACATTAATGAGATTAAAATTAACGGTATCATTCTAGAACAAAAATAAAATTTTTTTATATCTTATATTATCCATAATTAAGTTATCATATTCTTGCATGGTTCTAATTTAATGCATTTTTAAATTAAGAAGTTAAATCGACTCCAAAATGAACATATCATAATTAATGGCTAATTATTATTATGAAAGTGATTTATTTTTCATATAATGTAATTATTATAGAATAATAATGATATTATTTAAATAATTTTAAATTTTTAAATCATATTTTAATTTTATTTAATAAATATTAACGAAACTAAATGAAAATTTTGATACGTTACTACATTATGTTGGTAGCTGGCACAATTCATGGTTAACATTTTCATTTCTCGAATTATGAGACAGAAATAAATTGGATTATAATTTTCTGTTAATAATAATAATTATATTATAAATTTTACATTTATACATTAATTTAACCTTTATAATCATTGGATATGGGTGGTGGTGATAAAATGGAAGTCGCTACTTCATGGATGCGGTAGTTCGCACAACGCACGAATAACAATTTCATTTTATCAATTAAAATTAGGAGTGGTTAATAGTTATTACCATGGATTAATGAAATTAAGTATACAAAAATATGTATTCGAGTATATAGTAATTATAAAATTATATTTCGGAATATACGAATAAACTGAAAATAATTTAGGGGAAAATTACTCACGTTGAGGACTTGTAATTTATCTTGGAAGACTCTTTGGAAATAGAGGTATTTAGCTAATATATTTTAACAAAAGGTTGAAGTGAAATTTATTGGATTATATATTAAATAAAAATATAATATTTTAAAATGGTAAAATAATTTTTAGGTTTTAATTTAAGGGGTGGTGAGAGGATCCTTTTATAAGGAGTGATAATGTTATCTTTTGTAAATATTTCAAATTAATATAAGGAGAGAAAATGTTTCACATGCCATGTGGCACAAAAATTGATAATAATTGATCAGGGGATGAGATAAGTTTGATAATACCATATAAATTATTTTACACAGATGTACTAGTCATGTTTTTTATTCCATTTCTCTTATAATTTTCACTTCTGAATTTTTATTCTTACCGGAGTAACTAGTTTTTCCCTAGTAAATATACATTTAATGCCTAAAAATTAATTACCATTACATAATTGTTACCTTATAATTCATAATTCCAAATCATTTTATAATATAAAATTTATATGTTTAATAAAAAAAATTAACATTAGAGCATATAATAGGTAAATTCCCAATTTTAGAGAAAAAAATGTTTTTCTTTTCTTAAAATTTATTTATTTTGTAAAATATTCAATGAATTTGGTTTTTATTAATAAAATTGGTTTATTATTAAAGATATAATATTTAAGTGTCTTTTATATCAATAAAAAGTCAAATCTTAACAATATAACATCTAATTAAAATAAAATATCAAAAAATATTTCTCTTATTGGAAAATATTGATTAAACTCATAAAATGTTGACCATAGGTTTTATAAATTTAGCATGGTATTTAAAATTTTATTATAATACTATTTAAATTAATATTTCATTAATTAAAAGGTTTTATAAACATCTAGTCCTTTCTTATAAAAAAATAAAGTCATAAAAGTTATAGTTTTAGTACAAAATAAATTTTTCACTATTCACAAAAATAAACTATTTCATAAAAATCCTAAAAATTCATCTTAAAATAATATTAACATGAAGAATATAAAGGTAAATTTTATTTCACCAAAATAAAATAAGAAATTTTATAATTTAACATTTAAATAAAAACAAAAAATAATAATAATGAAAATTATTTTCATAAGATATTATTATTATTTCCTAATAATTAATAATCAAATTGGTGTTAATTTATTATTTATATTGTCAAAATATTTTATCTATAAATCATTTATCTCCTTAATAAACACTTAATAATTCTACTTTTAGAATTGTTACATTTTAAATAATAAATTTATCTACTTATTTTTAAGTTTCACTAATTGAATTTATCAATGTCATTGCATTAATGATGACCTCTCTTTTTATTTATAAATATATTTCATAATTTAGTCACATATATTTTTACACATTGATTCAATGACTATATTATAATAATTATATATTATTATGAAGTTTGTTTTGGTTCGGTGTTATGTGTGTCACTGGCTATCAAATGCATTAGTCCCTAAAGAAAATAAAATAAATAATCTTTAATATTGGTGTATTACATTGTTCATTTTTATCATTAAGAAAAACTATAATATTAGAAAAATTATAAATTGAAAAATACTTTTTGTGTTCAATGACCAGAAAAATATATAGCAAGATATCATATTGTGAGATGGAAAATGAAATTTGAAAGAAGATAGAGGTCACACACTTTGGAACATATGTGGTGTTAAAAACATTAAGAGCTATATTAAGAGAAGACTATCATGATTTTAATTTTTTACTTAGAAAAAAAGTAACTCAAATGCATCTTTATTTTATAACTATAATTAATAGTTTGTGATATTTGGGTGGGAAATAATTAATGTAATATCATCTTATTGAAAGAGATATTGATGATATTCTAAAGAATCATGAATAAAAGAGGACAGTTATTGATGATATCAAACATTTAACTATGCTTTGTTTAGATGAATTCATTAGTACTTTAATGATATATCAAATCAAGTTGAATAGATTTTTTGAAAAATATAAAATGAATAATTGAATGTACTTTGTGTCCAATTCTATTAATTCTTCTTTCAATTCATTTATTTCGTGTGTTAATGTTTCTAAATCGTAGGTTTAAAAGATTAAATGTATGCTTTTAGATCAATGTAGTTTATATGAGTGTGAGAATAAACTTGATCAACTTGTAAAAATAATGAATATGATTGTCATATATTAAAATTTTCAATATACTAAATGGAAAGATTGAAATGATAAATAAGGTAAAAATTAATATTAATATGTTAATTGTTATGAATATAAGAATATAGGTCACATGTGACCATATTTTATAAAATTGAATACTATGGAATGAAAATAAAAGATGTTCTCCCTCAGTATAGGTAAAAAGATCTTGAAAAATTAATGTAAAACCCTGAGATTTTAGATCTCTTAAAATACATACTATGTTATATTACTTGCGTCTGATGGCACACCCAATATAAACAAACCAAAAACATTAATAATACATTATTAATAAATATATATTAACCTCTAATATTATAAAACACTAATATCTATTACCTTTTTGGAATAAATAATAGATATGAATAAATATCAAAAAGGGTAGTAACAAAATAGGCATTCTTAATCATTTACCTTATTTTGAAAAATGAGTGTAAAAATTCATAAAACACACATTGGATAAAATAAATTTCATTATTTTACTCCTCTAATAATAAATTACTTAGTATGAATTTTTAAATTTTTTCCAAAAGATTTATTCATAGTTAAAATTATGATTTTTTGCAAAAACATTATAATTTTGATTATTTTTACACTATGTAAGTGTATCCTAGATGTTTAAAAAAATTTAAGTAATAAAATATTTACTTCATTTATAACATTAATAATTTTAATATATTTTTTGATCTCATAAATACCATTTCAAATTCTTTTAGAACTAAATAAAAATTTTAGTTTAATAACAATAGTTTTTAAATATCTACTCGAATGAAGTATTTTAAAGGTGAGATTCACCTATGGATTTTTTTGAAAGGATCGTAACATTTTATTTGAATTATAATAAGTAAATTTCTGTCAATAATAATAACAATAATGATAATTTTTAATTATATATAAATTTAAATATGAAAAACATCATTTCTCTAAAAAAGGTTCTTATCTGATTAAGTGTGTTTATTTTAAAATTTACTTGTTATTCATTTAGAAAATTGATATGAAATATTTATTTTCATATTTAAAAAATAAATTTAAAATTATTTAATAAGTTTAATATTATTTTTACTTATAAAAATTAATTATTATGGTTACAAATAGTTACCTTGGTAAAAAGTTGAAGTGGTCAAAAGTGTTTTACTAAGATGAAATAGATAAAACATGTTAAAATGGGTTTTTAAATAAGTGGTGGATTTTATTTTAGGTTTTAAAATTTTCCTCACTCAACTTTTTCCAGTTTTTTTAAATTTACCCATTAATGATTTTATGGAATTATTGATATATGATGAGTATTTCCAAAAGTTCCCTTTTTTCTCTTGTTAAAGGATACAACTTCCACCCTTACAACGATAAACATAACCTTCAAATTTCTCCTTGAAACTCTATTATTTTTCTCTCCATTTAACCATATCCAATGAAAACAATACTATTTTGACCTATAGTTAGCCTAATCCTTTCAATTTCAAAGGGACTACCAAGGAAAGATCAACCCTTTGATGTAATTATTACCTCCTTCTTATGTTTTTCTTCCTAATATTACTCTTCCAAATATCTTATAACCACAATAATATGATTACTTAAGTATAATTAGTATAATAAAACGTTTTTATATTTATTTTAAAACACATATTCATTCATTTTCATTAACTTAGAAAAAATAAAAGAACATCAATCATGTGTGTGTGAGGACTACCGCCTCCAAAAAGAATTGGTTTTTCCATTTTTAATCAAGGATTTTAATTATTTATCAAAAATAATAAAAAATGGTATAATATAATTAAAAAATTTATGATTCAGTTATAGTGGTATTATTTCAAAATAAAAACCACCTAAATCCTACACAACAATTGAGTTAAATCTTGTTCAAGTTTCGGTTGGTTTAACCACCTACATGAACAATGGTTTAAAATTTGATTATTGGTGACTATAGGAACATGAAAACTAAAATTAATATAAATATTATTAAAAACATGACCATTATATGGTTTTGGAGGTAATTTATAATGTATTTATCTTTTTATAAGTAACATTTCCGTTCTATGAAATTTCTGAAATAAACTGTTATCAATTGAGTTTTCACATAACATTACAAAAACACATATAGAATGAAATAATAAAATTTTTAATCAATATAAGTCATATATTAATTAAAATTAAAATTTATTTCTATAATTAACTTTGTTTTGAATAATGTTTAATGAAATAAAAATTATTATACATGCACAAAATAGTTAAAGTTATTAACACCTGATGGGTGAAATAAACTATAACTAACCAATATAGCCATAATAAATAATTATAAATGAGTGAAATAAAATTTCAATATATTAAAATGGTTTTTAAATATATTATTAAGATAGATGTGTTTTCTTTAATGTATTTTAAAGTGCATCTGAAAAATAATGGAGATAAGGTAACATTTTCCCTTCTTTGATACAATTACTGTATATATGCACCTATTTTATTTGTAGAGTTGTTTGTAATAAAAATTTAAGATATTATATAATTAATAAATTATATTTTAAGGTATATAAATATGAATTTTTTATTTTAACTCTCAAAGGTTTCAGATCAAAAAGTTAGCAAAGTATTTAGGGCTTCGTCTCAAAATTTCATTCTTTGAGTCAGATGTACTTTTATGAACCTAATTTTTTTAAAATGGTATATATAGTGAGCATTGTATGTTAAATGTTATTTATTATTATTATTATTCATGGTATTTTCACTTAAATCTTGATATCCATCTCTTTAAATCTACTTTTAGAATGTTTCTTAAGACGTAAGGGTTTTTATATAAACTTCCCTTTATTGATTCATGTTTTATTGTTATACAAAAATATATTATTTTTATAGTGTATACGCTACCGAAGAATTTACATTGACATACTCTATGATTTTCTTCATGATATTTATATAAAAATATGATTTTCAAGATTCCAATTACTTTTTTTCAAAAAATTATAATGTTGTAAGGGTTTTCTTTACTCAATTCTCTTCCTTTGTTCATAATCAGTCATCTTTATAATTTTAATTTCAAAATTGATCTATTATAACCTATGATTTTTTTAAGATTTATTCCACCTTATTTTCTAATTAAATCAGTATTTAAACCATTTTATTCCCCTCAAGGATTTAATTTTTTTTTAAATTCGTTTTTGTTAAGAATAGTTCCCATTACTTTTAATGGATTTTTCTACCGTATACATATTTTTAATTCACACCCACACTCTCTTTTCTCTAGTGGAAACTCGAATTGTTTTTATCTTCCATAATCACTTTATTCTAATTATTTAATTTTATATGAAAGGTTCATTTATCTTTTTTAATGATTTGGGATTTCAAACAAATTTTATTTCATAATGTACAAAATATTTTTTCCATTTTTTTAGAATAAATATGTTTGATGTTCCAATCTACATTTTCTTTTAATATAATTTGTGTATTTTACAAGTTTCCATTATTAAGTATTCATTTAAAAAGTATAATTTTTGAAATTAATTACACATTGGACTTTTATTTTTGAGGTAAAATAATTTTAAAACAAATACATTTTCATTAAAGGATTTATTTTCATTATCAAAAATCATGGAGGATTTTTTAAAAGATATTTGTTACTACGACTTTTACAGCATTGAATACAAAATGTGTTCAGATTTCTCATTTCATTAATTGGTTTTCATTATGATCTATCTCCAAAGGAGGTGTATTTTATTTTTTACCCTATATTATTGTTTTATTATGAAATTATTTTGGGTGATCATGTTTTTAGTATCAAATTAATTAGTTCAGGATATTATTTTATGCCTTTTAAATGATTTATGAAACCCATTTTATTTCCACGGGTTCCTTAAAAAAATGAATGGTTTTTTATGTGGAACTCAAATGTATGGATCATTAGATGGGTAGAACATATATCAAAACCCAGTAAATTGGTTAATGGATTATATCCCATTATATAATAATTTTATGTCAACATGTTAGCAAGTAGTTGGGTTCACAAAATTGGATTGTGATTGAATTAAGTTATACTTAGAATTTTACATCTGACCAGGTTATTAAGTTTCTAGACTCGCATAGTGTGAGTGTAACGATATTAATCTCTAATCATAATTTTATTTTTTAATAGGTTAGTGAGTATCCATGTTCAAAAATTGTGTGTGATGAAATTTATCTCATCTTGCAAGTTTATGAGTGAACATGTTGGGTAGTAGAAAGGTTCACAAAGATAAGAAATATATAATATATAATTATTCTATTTTATTTCTTATGTTCATAGATGTAGTTAAATTCTTTATGTTTTATTTTCTCATGTCATGGTAAAAGTGTTATCGTTTATATTTTATGACCATATCTAATGTTCATGGTTAACACTTATTGTTTTATGCTCATTTTTATTATATATTTTTCCTTATTCACAATTTTCCATATTTATATGATCTTACCATTAAGACCCTTGTTATATTACCCCATATTGAGAATTTTACCACACCCCATAATTATATTTCCATTAATTGAGTAATTAAGATGATTAGATCATGTTGTATATATAGGAAAGCATCAATAGGATCATGATTATTGACCAATGTCCACAAGTGTAATATAATAAGATGTTTATGTAGCTAATATTAAAGACACTAAACCTTTTTATCATTGGGTTGTGTTACTATTTCTGAGATGTATTATTGAAATCATGTGATTAATTTAGTATCTATGTTACATTTATCTTGGTTTATTTTAGATGGTATCAATGTAGGGTTTATTTGTTTTCGATGTTAGTTTAGTTATTTTGAGAAATTATTTTAGTTAAAAGTGGTGTTAGGGTATGATAACATTAATGAAAACCCCAATGATGAGTCTATGTATAGGATGGTATCCTAAAATATTTTTATTGTCTATAGTAAATGGTTTTAGTAGAAATACATTCTTTTCTAAATACTATATGTGGATTTGGTTTTGGAACCAATGCTTCTTCATTAAATAACCCTGAAAATAGTTGGTCAAATATATATCGATTATTATTTTGGTACATGGTGAATTCTCCCTTACTATGTACCTGGATTGAAACTATTTGGGGAAGATATTTGGTTGATAATTTTCTCTTTAAAACCCACTATGAATGATTGAGTTCCTAGTTACTTTGATTTGTTAGGTTAATAAGTTTAATATATCCCAAATTAAAGTAACATTGGATAAATTATAATTTATATAGGTTAAGATAATGGAACTATAGACCAATTTGATAATGTGAAATGGATATAATTTTTTATGTTGAATTTTATTTATTATTGTGATAATTCACCCATATTATTAATGTTTCATCACTGATTTCAATATTCTTGGTTTTAGGAGTGGATGGAGATAAGTGGAACCAAGTTAATAACAGATGTGATAGATAATGAAGTACTTTTCCTAATGGGAAACCAAATGGGATATAATCTTGTGTTAAAAATATCATGGTTATACTCACACAACTATCTCAAGTTATGATTAACAATTTTAGATTAATCTAATATCTAAACCCACCAAATAAAATAAGGTTGGGGTTTCATGGGAGATCATTTGATTAAAATGGTGAAGAAAAAAAAAATTAAATTTCCTTCATGTAAAAAATTCTAGAAGAGAAACCCACGGGACTGTCTCAAAGAAACAGGAATATGTTTAAAATATTGTAAATGAGGAAATCAAGCAATCATCTTCTAAGGAAATATTTAGAGTTTAGTTAACACGATGGGAATAAATAATGTTCCCCCAAAAGATCCAATAGTAGTTTAATATTTTCGATGCGAAATAGTTAGAAACTATGAAAACTAGTTCATTGATCCAATGGATTAAGATAGAACTTCACACCAATAACTTCCTACACCATAGTATCTAGTAAAATCCAATGCAATTATTATCAATAAAGAGGATATTTCTAATTACATTTCACTTACCCTCCACCACAAATTAGTGGATATATTCTATTTCTAACAACCCTATTATATCTATAATGTTTTCCATGAACATCAATTAACCACCATTAGTGATTTGAAATTTAAAGAAAACATTTAGTGACATGATTATTTTTTATGGAAATAAACTTTCTAAAAATAGTAATATACTTATAAAAAATGATTCAAATTTTATAATAAAATAGATAACTTTACCTTGAATCTACATTAATTTCTATAATAGGGAAAGACACTCTATAAATAAACTCTGACCATCTATAAGTTAGGGAAAACTATGAATAATCTAAGAAGAATATTGAATCATTCATATGTGACTTAATACCCCATTATGAGATATATTTACCTTAAATGGGTAAGGAAAATAATTATTTTATAGTCTTACCTATGATATTGAGAATCATATCTCTTTAAAAAAATATCTTGAGTTATATCAGTATTTTCTCCACCTTAAGCTATTCTATAATGTAGATGATAATTAAATTATGGGAATGTGATTAATTTAAGGGGGATAATGTAATGACCTATGATATTGGATACATTAAATTACATATTATGTTTTATAACTTGTTTTAGATTATATACCTAATGTAAAAAACCATACATATTAAGAATAAATTATTATGAAATATATAATAAAAACAAAGATGGTATCCCATTAATATCTATTGAATTTGAAACATAAACAATTAATATGAATTAATATTTTAAAGGGTTATAATAATAAAAATTCTATATAATGTACCCTATTTAATAAAATGAATTTAAACATTCAAAAAATGTAACATCGATAAAATAAAATTCATTTTTGAACTCCTCTCATGAAATATTACTTATTATGAAATTTATAATTTCATTGAATCGATTTATTTTTTTTCAAAAATGTAGCTATTAAAAATTTATTTTTTTTTTGATTTTATAACTATATATATGTATCCTAGAAGTTTAAAAATCCTTCTATGTAATAAAATATTTTTAAAAAAATAAAATTATTTATTTTAATATGTTATTTGAGCTTATAAATATGATTTCCAAAAATTTTAAGACAAAATAAAAAATTTTGTTTAATAAAAATTATCTTCAATCTTCACTTTGAATAAAGTATTTTCCTAGTGATATTAAGTTTTTTATTCAATTGAATGCCTCATAAATTTAATTTCATTTATAATAAAAAAGTTTGTGTCAATAAAATAAGTAATATTGGTAATTTTATATTATATCTATATTTATAGCTAAAAAAGTTCATTTTTCTAAAAAAAATTATTTTGTGATTAAGTGTATTTATTTTAAAATTAACATTACATAAATTTAGAAACTTGATATAAAAAATGATTTTAAAATTTAAAATCATAAGGTTAAAATTATTTAATAATTAAAATATTTTTACTCATTATTGAAATTCATTATGAATTTTGAAAAATATTTTCCCTAGTAAAAAGTAAAAGTGGTAAAAAGAGATTTACTCAGGGGAAATGGAAAAAACATGTCAAAAATGTTTTAAAATAAGTTTTTGAAGTATTTTCAGATTTTATCTTATCCCATGGTCCACTTTTTCATTAATGTTCCATTAAACCTTTAATAGTGTCATGGAATTATTGAAAAATGATGAGTGTTTTCAAAAATCTCCCTTTTGTTCTCTTATAAAAGGATACAACTTACACCCGTTAAAAGTTATACATAACCTTATAATTTCTCATCTAAATTATTAAGTTTTTATCTACTCAATGCCTTATCATTTTAACAGAATAATTTTTTCACTAATATTTAGCAAAATCCCTTTTTTGTTAAGGGGACTTTGAATTAAATATCAAGCCTCTAATGTAAGTATTATATCTTTATTATGTTTTTCTCCTTAATTATACTCTTGAAAATATTTTATCACCATAATTATATGATTAATTAATTATAATTATCATACTAATATGTTTTAATATTAATGTTAAATACCTTGGTTATTCATTTTCATCCACATAAAAAACCAAAGAACGTCATTCATGAATGTGGGCACACTACCGCCTCCACGAAGAATTGGTTTTCATTTCTCTTATAGTTTTTTATTATATATCAAATAATCAAAAAATATGATTTAATATCATAAAAAAATAAAAATAATATCATTATAATATTGTTTTAATGATATTATTTCAAATGAAACAACTTCTTAAACATACTCTCCAATTGATTTAATGTGTGTTCATGTTTGTGACGGTTTAACCACCTACAAGAACAATGCTTTATAATATGATTATGTATGACTACGGGAATGTGAAGAATAATATTATTATAATATATTAATAAAATAATTATTATTATATGGTTCTAGAGATATTTTATTAATTTTTTAATTTATTATTAAAGTACCATTTTCATTTTCTAAATTTTCTGAAATACTACATTATTAATTTGGATTTCAAAAAAATAACAAAACACATATGGAATGAAATAATATAATTTTAAATAAAAATAATTTATATATTATATAATATTAAATTACATATCAATAAGTAACTTGGTACCAAAAGTTTTTTAATGATTTCAATATTATTAAACTTGTGAAAAATAGTTAAAGTTGTAAATACCTGATGGGAGAATTAAGATATGATTAATCAATATAGATATAATAAATAATTATAAATAAGGGATAAAAAAGGTAAATATATATTAATATTTTTATGAAATATATTATTTAGGTATCTATGTTTTATTGTAGGAAGATAGAGTGAAACTGACTAAGAAGGGAAACAAGGTAACTGTTTTTGTCTCAATTTACCTTTATTGAGACAAGTATTTTATTTATGCACATATTTTCATTATCCAGGTGTGTATACCTAAAACATGAGATATTTTATAATTAATACCTTTTATTTCATAATATATAAATATAAATATCATGATTTAACTATTAAGGGTTTCTGATCAAAAATTTATTAATGTGTCATGTGTTTCATCGTAAAATTCCATTCTTTGAGACACGTGTTCTTTTATAAACCAAATTGTTTGGAATGTGTTAATACAACAATTTACTTAATTTATCATTTATTTTTCTGTTCATATCCACCAAATTTATTTTACTAATTATGTTCATTTCAGTCAATTTTTGGATAATATTTATGGGACTAAATAGTTTATCATTGAAGCATTTTAGTTTTTAAATATAGATAAATTTTGTTTTCTTTTAGTATTATAGGAATTCCAAGATAGTTTGGAATATATATTCATAAAAATCTGTTTAATGAAACGTATGGATTAGGAACCCTTCTTTTGTAAGAAATACTAATTTTGGAACCCTCTGTTCATATATAAAGTATGGTTTCTGAAACAAACTTCTATGACATACCTTACATGTGTGTACTTAACATATAGTTTATCAACCCTACTTTTTGAATTTGACATAAAATTTCAACCAAAATTTTAATGATTCTATTCATGGTGAAACTCTAAATGTGACCTATTCATCTATGAGATTTTAATTTTGGATTATTTCATATACTTCTATAGCAATTTCATCATAATTATTTTTATCATTTAAACAATTTAATGACTGATTCAAATGTTATTATTAAATGGATTAAATTACTCATATTTCTAAGGGAAGTTATGATTTTGTCTAGATATTTAAGTTAAAATGATCATGATTTATAAGTAAAATTTTTTGGATCTATATAACATGAATAAAATCATGATTCTTGTTAAATATAGGGAGTTTCATCTTATCAAATATAGTGGTGAATTCAAAAATAAAATTTTGATTTCATCTCAAGTTCTTTGAAGACATAATTTTTGGATATATATATGGTTTAGTATTATTTTTTATCATTGTGCTACTGAAATGTTATGTATTTTCATTCTTTTTTGTAACTCATTAAGGTAGTAATTAAAGCTATAGGTTAGAGGCATACATGTTTGTAATCTTATAAGTGATGACTCTATTATTATTAAAAGGTTATTATTTATGTTATTGAATATATTTTAATATAATATGAAACTATGATATCTGAAAATCAATTATTTCTTGATGAATTTTATCAATGAAGGAGAAGATTACATTATCTATCAGTTGTTGCTACAATTTTGAGTTGAATTTGTTTCTCAAAAAATCTATTGATCATGTTTTCTTAAATTATTAGATACATATTCTCAATGTTAGTTGATTTATGGATTCTCGTATGAGTTTTATTTCAAATATCCTTATAAAAGAACTGGACTTATTATAAGGTTTCAATTAACTATACTAAATTTTTAAGGTCGCATTATATGGGGACCTGATATTGAAAATCCCTAATTTCATAGAGAGTGTTGATAGAGTGGACTATGGAAACATTATTCCCCATACCCATATAAAAAATTTTGTATTTTCTTCTCTATTTTTTCCTCTTCATAATATATATAAATAAAATAATGTTACACATATTTACAAATCACACTGAGATATTAAGTTTGATTTTTTCAATAATTTCTAAAATGTTACAACCCCCCCTACATCATGTGTGTCTTCATATTATTTTGGCTAAAAAATTAGTGTAAAAGGAGTTCTCTTTGAAGAATTCTTTTAAGCTATTACAAGATTGCGTTAAATTTCTATGTAATAAAATATGTATTTAGATGAACTCAAATAAGGAATATCAATTATCATATTTCCATATTTCAATAGAGAAAATTATTCATGTTGGAAACTAATAGTGATTATCTAATAATATAATGTTGGTTTTCAAGTCTGTATGAATATTATCAAACATTATAAAATTCCTACTTAACTGGAGAGGTGTGATGCTACTAAGGAAATTTACTATCAGGTTAATTTAGAATACATGAATGTAATTATATATATGGACTTGGTTCCGATAAATTCAATCATGTATCACAATATTTTACTACCTATGAGATCTAGAAAACAGTCATTGTTTTCTTATAAAGGTACTAACAATGTTAGAAAATTAGGGTATAGCACAACTAATATAAATTTTGAAACCATCATGATGTATGATGGTGAAATAATCACACAACTGAATAGTTGAATAACAAAAATAGTCACTATTTTTGCTACCTTGTGATATATGATTACTCACCTAGATCCGGATTTAAAATTTCTATGAGTATTAAACTTAATATGGAGATGAATATCTACTGCAGTCATACAATCAACTTCATTAAAAAATATATCAATGAAGGAATTTATTGAGACTATAATGATGTATGAAGTTGAAATGATATCTAAAGTATAAGAACATATAATTATAAAAATGGAGAAAACTACCCTCAATGTCACTACCAAAAAAAATAAAATAAATATAAGGAAGATGTTATATCTATAAATAATTCTGAATTTTCAGATTCTAGAATGGAACTAGATCATTTATCCATAATATTTAGTGAATTTTTTTAAAATAAGGGAGGCTTCAAAAAATATTTCAATGATTTAAATTAAATATTCACTAACTCAAAAAGATATATTTTATGAATGAATGTAAATGGGTCACATCAGACCTGATTAATCATAGCTAAATTAAGTGAAAATGAAAATGGAAAATAATTAATAGAAATATTAGATGATATAAAATTATGAGTGAAAAGGAAATAAAGATATAAAGGCAATATGAAATGTTTATGAAGAATCTAGCAGCTCCTCTAAAATTGATTCATAAAAGGAGCCATCAGATCTGAAAGAAAAAATATTCTTTTTAACTAAGGAAAAAGAGGTACAATTCTTTTAATCTTATATATCCGATTCAAAAATATACTCAAATGGTAGTTTATCTTCATAATGATCTATGATTTATAATAAATATCAATCCCTAGATAAAAATAAAAAATCAACAAATAATATTCATAAATCAGTTCTAAGAAAAAAAATTGATGTCAAAATGGCACCTTGAACTAAAAGAAAAATTTATAAAATCTGTTTTAAACTACACTATGCATTAAAATAATATTAAAGAGTTTAATTCTCAAGTTGAATCATATAAATTTTATGATACTATACTTACTAAAAGGTAAAATCTATCAATCAGATTCCTAAAAAAATATTCATATAAATTAAAAATATAGAATTGGAAGTAATAATGAAAATCGAAAACAATACAAATATTACGTTGTTCCCAGTTCTAAGAAACACAACATGTCTATAATTACTTGTTTCTATTATGTAATTAATGGTCATTATTATAATAATTGATTTATGAGAAATCCTCAAATTAGTAGTGTAAATAAAGTCTTTATCTCTTAAATTATTTCCGAATTTCGTTCTATCAATGTTGTTAAAATTAAGTTGATTTGTTTCCCATATCCTTACATGTTGATTTGGATAGAACCAACAACATTAGGGTTCCAAAAAAAGTTATTTCAGGATTATTTTATTAATAAAATTTAACAAGGATATAAGTGAAATATATTATATGGATAGTGGTTTCTCAAGGCACATGAGTTGATTCTTTTAAAAATTCCATTCACTGTCTAATTTTATTGGAGGATTAGTCACCATTGGAATAAATATTAAAAGTAAGATAATTATAGTTTGATTAGTTGGGTATCTAAATAGGATCCTAATCATCAATGTTATATATAATCATGTATTGAAGTAAAATTTGATAAATATCTCTAAACTTTTTTATGATGGATTTTATATTAATTTTTCTAAAAATGATTACTGTGTATTTAAAGATAAAATGGTTAATTTTATATCATTAAGAACTAAAAATATTTATATGTGGACCTCATTTCCTTGTGTGAACAGTAATTTAATTTTTTAACTACTAAAATAGACGAATCCTATATTTTTTATAGAATTATTGGACACTATAATGTTGTTTATTTAACTATGTTATCTAATAAACATTTTGTATCTAATATTCCCATCCTTAAATTTATTCAGAATAAAATATGTGATACATGCTAA
Source organism: Viscum album (assembly GCA_963277665.1). Taxonomy (NCBI): domain Eukaryota; kingdom Viridiplantae; phylum Streptophyta; class Magnoliopsida; order Santalales; family Viscaceae; genus Viscum; species Viscum album. Next base: position 283,178,723 of record OY728127.1, read on the forward strand.
TTAGGTAAGTAGAATAGTTAATATTTTATATATATAAACAATATTTCTATATTAAAACCATTAGAACTTATACACATAGATTTATTTTGACCATCAATAGTAGAAATATTGGTTATTAGATCTTATAGTTTTGTTTTTATGGATGAATTTTCCATATTTAACTGGTTTTATTTCGTAAAACTTAAAAGTTTTAAATTTTTAGTTTTTGTAAGCATTTAAAAAAATCAAAATGAAAAATATTTCAAAATAATTTCATTAATAAGTGATCATTTAGAATAGTTTTATAATAAAAATAATAATTTTTTTACTCAGCCTTGGGTATTAAACACAACTTTTCTTCTCTAATAATACCTCAAAAAATAGCATTGTGGAAAGAAGAAATAAAAATATTCAATAAATATTAAGAAATATTTTAAATGCATATTGTAATCCTACGTATTTCTTGGTAGAATATATTTTCATAGATTTCCATATCAGGAATTTTTTTCTAATAAGGGCCTTTTTTAAAATGATACACTACAATTTATTAAATAATTGAAAAAATAAATTTGGATACATTAATGTTTTTTAATGTAATGTGTATATCTTGAATACTAAGTAAAACCTTGTTAAATTTGATTCAAATTTTGATGAATGAATCTGTCTAGGTTTTTCTACTAATTCTAAATATTATAGAGTATTTAATAAAAATTCATTGATATTTTAAGAATTTATTAATGTGAATTTTGAGGAAATTGATCCTTTTAATCATGATAAAAATTAAAAATCAGAAATTACTTTTTCTATTTATAACATGAGACTTGATACTTTTAAATATGTTTTGGAAAAAAAGATTGAATGTGATGAAATTCAATCTAGTTCATAAGAATATGAAACTATAGAACGTGAAAGTATCTTACCTAGACATCCTAAAACCTTAAAGGAAAATCTTTCCAAGACTATTATAGGAGACCTAAATAATGGAGTTAGGAAAATAAGTAATGTAGGAATCCTAGATAAACTTTATTCCTTCCTATCCATTCTTGAACATAAGATTGAATAATAATCCTTAGAATATGAAATTTGAAAAATAGATATGTAAGAAGAACTAAACCAAATTTAGAGAAGTAACATTTTTTAACAAGTCAATAAGACCTAAAATCGTCCCATAATTGGAACCAAATGAGTATTTAAAAAGAAAAAAACATAACTAAGGAATAATTATATAAATAAATATAAAATAGTTATTAATGGATATAATCAGGAAGAAAGTATAAATTATGTGGAGACCTTTACTTGGGTTTCTAGACTAGAATACATTAGGATACTTTTATCCTATGAATATTATATAAATTTTAAGATATATCTGATGATTATTAAATATATATTTTTAAATTGATCTATAATATAGTAAGTCTTTATTGATAAACATTTTGTTTTTTAAAATAATTATATTCCAAAATCGTTTTTCAAACTTACTAAACCTATTTTTGGTCTTTAACAATAACCAAGGCCTTGGTATGAAATATTAAGTTACATTATTTTGAAAAATGGTTTTTTAGTAGGATTGGAAAATCATACTATTTTTATGTAAATAACATTTTATGATACTTTATTAGTGAAATTATATGTAGATGATATTATTTTTGGCCCAACTGATAAAGAAATATTTAATTATTTCTCATAACTAATGAAAAATGAATTTGAAATGTGTATGATTGAAGAATTACATTTCTTACCTGATTTTAAAATTAATCATAATGATTTTGGAAAAATATAAACCAATTTAAATATATTATTTATTTATTGAAAAATTATAGACTTGAAAATAGTAAGACTTAAGAAACTCCCATGTGTAAAAATAAAAAACTTTCTTTGTAGGAAGCTAAAAAATTTGTGGAAAACAAGTTATAAAAAGTTATGATTGTAAGCCTTCCATTTCTAAATTCTATAAGGCTATACATAATATTTTACATCTATATTTGTACTATATTTCAATCAAATCCTAAATAATTGAATCATACTATTGTTAAATTAAGTTTTATATATTTAAAATGAACAATTTTTATCCCTACTCTTTCTAAAAAACATATGATTTTTATTTAATTTCGTATTCATGTGCTAATTTTGGAAGGACTGTATTAGTAAGAAAAAACACACTAGGAACCTGTCACGTTTTAGGAAAATATATAGTTGTGTGATCTAGTATGAAGAAACATTCAATTTCATTGTCAACAAATGAGGCAGAATATATTTCTTTAAGATGTATTTGTATTCAATTGTTGTGGATGAAACATACTATTTTGGACATTGGACTTAATTTTAATCATATTAAATTTATATGTGAGAATACTAGAGCTATAAATATTTACAATAATCTGGTGAGCAACTCATGGACTAGGAATATGGATACAAGGTATCATTTCCTAAGAGATCATGTCCTAAAAGGTGATTATATACTAAATATCAACTTGAAAATATTTTCATTAAACCTCTTCTCTCTAATAGTTTTGATTTTATTAAGGGGTATTTGGTTTATTTAATTTAAAAAAATCCTTAGTATTTATTATAAATTTGTTTTATTTAGTATTTATTCCATTATTATTATTTGTTTATTTACGTTATTTATTATATCAATTTGAAATCTCTAACTTTAAATTTTATTTTGTTTTATTCATTATATTTACTTTTTAAATTTCTTCTTGATGATTATCCAATTTTAATGTTTTTGGAATATTGACTATGTAATGTAATATTTTCAAATTTTCATTTTCAAATTAAAATTCTAAATGATTATACTCTCTATTTGGATTGAGGAATCAAAAGGACTCTCTAAAATCATTAAAGATAATCTCTCTCTCAAACTCATATCCTCAATCATTCGCCCTTTCATCCTCTTGAATCCTAAATATCTCTTCTAAAACTAATATTCAAACTTCTAACCTTTTGATTATTATAAACGGGTAAAACCAATAGATCTGATCAAGTAGACATAAGAATTTCCAATAAATTAAGAGGTTTGAGATTATGTAGGAGTGTTCTTCAAGGAAATGTTATAAATTTTTAATGTTAATTCCAGAAGAATTTTATCTAAAAGCTATTCCTATGATTTTTATGACTGAAGTTATTTTTTTAGTCGAAAAGAAGATTAATTTTTAGATAAATTAGTGTGGGAGTTCTTTGAAAATGTTCATTTTAGCATTAAATAATCCAATGACATTTTTATTCAATGGTAAATAAATTAGATTTTTCTATTTTTGTTATCAATCTCACTCATATTTTCAATTCCACCCATGAAGGGGAGTATTACTTCATCCTGCATTATATTTGAGGCAATTCCCATAAGTCAGAGGACATAATTTCATTTTTTTGGGTCTTCTAATGTAAGGTAGATTTTTTTAAACTGTTGATAGGTAGACCAGAATGTTTTATTTATGAGTATTAAAATAGATATAGTGCCAATAAAAGAATATTTAGTGAAAAAAATTTCTAATTAGACATGTAATGTTATTATTTCTTTGTGACATTAAATTCAACTTTAGTGGATTTATGTTGAGATACATGGTACATTTTTATCAAAAGGATACAAGTATTTTCTTGAATCCATAAATAAGGATAATTTCTATTTTTCTTTATAAGAGAAGTGAAATAATTTTCATTAATAACTATATAAAATATCACCACGAAAAGAATTTCTCAGTAGGGACGCCCAAAAAAATGGATATTTTTAGAGCACAATTTAATGTAAGTCATTTCCAGCTACTACTAAGGAGAAAGAATCATCAGGAACTAGTGATCAAGGGAAGAACAGAAATAAATAATCTATTGGTTTTGTAAGATCATATGTTAAGGATTTTGGAGAATATATAATATAAAAAACTCTATAAGTGTCGAAAAATATACAGGATTATCCCTCTAATATTATTTCTCCTTCAAGGAGAAGTATATGGGTAGATGTAACTAAGAAATAGATTTAATGGGGAGTTCTGAAAACTAAAAGAACATATCAAGAACATTTTGATAAATATAGTGGTGAAAACCCAATTCTCTAACCTAAAAGAAGAGAATAATATACCTAAGAAGTTATCTTTCCTACTAATGAGTATGTTCATTAACAAATTGAAATGGTTGAATAAAGAACTACATAGACTATAGAGAAGGATGGAACTAATGACTATGGAGATGAAAACCAAACTACTTTTTAAGAAAAGATATAATAATTTGGTGTTCATGTTTTCTATAAAATACTAGATGAGGATCATATAAATAATCTAGGAAATAATGTAGATGAAGAAGTGGCTCATTTTAAAGAGTAATTAACTCTTGAATAAGATAAATTAATAAAAATGATCAAGATGATGATAATTTTTACACTCCCTTAGCTAATTCAACTAAGATGACAAGATATAAAACTATTTTCATTGTTTGGAGCCTTTGGAAAATATAGTTACTGATTATTGTGAGTAAAATAAGGTTCTTATATATTATTTATCTCTATCTAATTAAAGGCTAGAAGTAAAATACATTCATTTAGTTGAAGTAGGATAATCCTCTATAATACTTGAATAAGAATATTGTAATTAACTTAATGACACATTTAATATATGATTTCTAAATTCAAAAATTTGAGAGAATTTAATAATAAATTGAAAGGGGTGTGGAAAGTTCAGTAAACTATTATGAAAATTTGATGATTTCTTCAATTCCTAGAATATAGTTAGAATTTATTTAATCTCAATTGAAAAGTGTGAAAGAAAATAAAATTTCTAAACGATATTTTGACACATTTAAAAGAGATATAGAAGTCCAAATTAATAAAATCAAAGAAAATATATTTTGATGTCTAATTTTGGAGATCATAAAAAGTATTTGAGAAATTAGTTTGAATCTATCAGAGAAAATAAATATTAATGAATAGATTTTGATTTAAAAAAAATAACTTCACTGGAGTTAATAATAACGTTTTAATCATTAAAATATATTCTATATTTTAAAAGTGATATAATTCAGAGTTTATAGTGTGATAGTATCCAACTTGACACTCTTTTGGACAATCATTATGAGCTTGTTGAAAGATTGACTTCTGTAGAACCTGGTATTAGGAATCTATTAAATGATTGGTAAAAATTTTGTAAAATATATATTCAGATAGCGGAATCTATTCATGAGTTTCTAAAATCTAATTTGGATAAATATAAAAAAATAGGCTAGGAGTCAATTGTATTGATAGAAAAGTGGGTGGGGACATTGAATCATTATTTTTAGGTGTTGATGGAAGATCTCAAAGTTATTCATCATGTTTTTCATGATTCATTTACCTTAGAATTATCTTCTGAACTAGAGCCTTCACCCCCTTCCTATATTGAAACCAAAATATTTCATACTTGAGCCAAATACTTTATTTAATCCAGGATGACTATTAAAAAAAATTATGTTGTCCTTTTTTATTTTCCTTTTTTGTATAAGACTATTCAAATTTATAAAAAACATTTATGTTGGGATTAACAAAATATTAACTATATTATAGACCTACATTATATGTGTTTTAATTGAACAATATTTTTCCTTTTTTATATCATAGAATGGGGTAGATATTTATATAAACACAATATTCCGATTCAAAAAAAAACTGTTCTAACTAATTCTATAACATTTTTGGATATATTAAAAAAATTTGAAATTTTTTATACCCTATGTTTTGTGTTTTTGTTTATAAAATTTTATGAATGTTTAATTTATATGGCTTTGGTGATCATTAAAAAGGGGGAGATTGTAGGGAATGTGTTAATATAACAATTTCATTATTTTTTTCATTGATTTGGTGGATCAAAAATACCCAAATTTGTATTAATAATGATTCTTATTTAAGTGGATTTCAGGATAGTTTTTATTAGATTAATTATTTTATTAGGTATTAATTTTAGTTTTTAAATATGGTTCATGTTTGTTTCTATAAGTATTTTGGTAATTTCAATGTAGTCTTGAATCGCGGTTCAGAACCCTACATTTGAATTAAACATATAGATCATGAACTCAAGTTTTCAAAGGAACACTAATTTTTTAACCCTGTGATTAGATAGAAAGTAAGGTTTAGGAACCATACTATTTTTAGATACCCTATATACATGTTATTAACATATGTTTCGTCAACCATACCTTTTTAATCAATCATATATTGCCAATAATACATTTAAATATTACTTGTTCATAGTGAAATTCTATGTATCACCAAGTTGTCTACGAGATTTGAATTTTTGATTATTTTTTTCATTTTTTCCATAGTTTCATTGATTTTATTTTTTATCATTTAAATATTTTTAAAGAATGATTCAAAGGATGTTATTTAATAGATTAAATTTTTCATATTTCTAAGAGAAGTTATGATTTACTCTAGGTGTTTAGTTTTAAATGATCATGATTTATCAGGAATAAAATTTATCTATTTGAACTGAATAAAATCAATATTCTTGTTAGATATTGTGTGTTTTTTCTTTTGAAATATAGAATTTTATTTGAATATATTATTATGATGTTGTTTATAATTCTCTAAATAGATTCTATTTGGAGACATACATATTTTGATCTTTTTTTTATCATTATGTTTCTTCTATCATATTCATTATCAATCCTTATCTTTAGATCCTAAAAGTAACTATCCGAGCTACATGTTGGTGGTATACATGTTCATAATTTACTAAGTGTTCACTATATTGTTATTAATGTTTTTTCTTAATGTTTTTAATTTTCTTTGAATATCATCTGTAACTACAATCTTTATAGATAATATCATTCTTGAATAATTTTATCCATAAAGAAGAATATCCATTATCATTCACTTGATATTAAAATTTTAAGCTCAATTTGTTTCTCAAAAAATCAACCAATCTTGTTTTCTTGAAGTATCATCTACTTGTTCTTATTCATAGTAAACCAAATCCATTTTTATTTTGATATTTTATGAAATAAGTTATTTAAGTTAAGAGATAACCCTCAAAAAATCAAACAATTAAAAATCCTAATGCAAAGAAAACACCATAAAATAGTCATAACAATGAACAAAAAATCAAACGAAAAAACCATTGAACATGTGGACCATCCCTACTGTAATAAAAATTCCCTAAAAATAACTTGAATTATTATAATTTTTCAATCTTTTTCACTCATTTGTTGAGGTCTTATAATAAGAGGACTTACCAATGAAAATAACGATTTATGTGGAGGGAGTTTTGGTGGTGTGGACTAGGGTATATTTGTGCCCAAAAACATTATAATAAATATTGTATTCTATTATCTATTTCTACCTCTACATAATATTTATAAAGAACATAAAACTCTAATTCATTACCAATCAGAAAGAGGGTTTAAGTTTATTTTTTCTAGATTTTCTAAAATGGTACAAGTCACCCACTCCCCTACTTGTGTGTCTAGAAATTATTCCAAATTAAAACTAATTTCTTTTAAATTGTGTATATACTATAAATTAGATATTTAATATCATGTATTATACATATTTTTGGAATTTTAACTTCAATATCATGCTCTCTATCTATCAAGAAATTTTTATTAGAATGTTCTTTAAGAAGAATGTGTTTTTTGTCTCAAATTATCTTCATTAGGACATGTTTTATTGTTATGCAATGATTTCATATTTTTATGGTGTATATACATACCAAAAATTGATTACATACTCTATGATTTATTTTATTATATTTACAAAACCAAATAATTTCCAAGATTCCAATTCATTTTGATTCAAAAATTATGAATGTTTTAAAATGTTTTTGTGACTCAATTCTCTTCCTTTGGTCATAATCTCTAGTCTTTTTCGATTGAATTTCATAATTGGTATACTATAAAATATCATTATTTTAAGACATATTACACCTTATTTTCTAGGTGAATCAGTTTCTAGGTCAATTTCTTCTTCCTCGATGATTTTAGCATTGCGTTAAAATAAATTTTAATGAAGAATAATCCCTATTACTTTTAATGTGTTTTCCTTCCATATCCATATTTTTACATCCCACTATTATTATTATTTCCCTAGTAGAATAAGAAATTGTAATTATATCCAATGATCCATTTATTCTACTTAATTCATTTTAGAGGAAAATTCCTTTATCTTTTTTTAAGATTTTATTTTCCAAAATAAATGTTATTTCAAAATATTCCAAAAAAAACTATCCTTTAAAAACAAAGAGGTTTTATCATTCAATCCAAATTTTATTTTTATATCCTTTATAAATTAAAATTATTTTTTTAATTATTTTTAGAATTTCATTAGTTACTTTGGATGAAAAATAATCTAATTTGGGTTTTATAAGATTTTTTTACTTAAATTTGTTATAAATTAAAAAATAATTTTTCTAAACAAATTGTCACATTTTGCAGGATTAATATTAAATTAAATTCTACTACTTCAAATAATTGAATATTGAAAAAATTTATTCCATATTTGAAATAATAATATATTTTTTTTAATATGTCACTTATTTGTTTCCATTATGAATAGTGATCTAATTAAATTTATGTCACCATGAAAAGGGAAAATTAGGTAATTAAGGTAAATAAAAATATTATAAGGAATAAAAAATAATCCAAATACTTTATATTATTTTATATTTTTATTCTATTCTGACCATAATCAATTGGACTTTGAAAATATGACCTTTCTCCATTTACCCTTGATTTTGACCTTTATAATACTAAATTAAAGCATAAAGTAAAAAAATTCACTCTTTCTTTTAATATCTTAAATATTTTTTGGTAAAGATAAAAAAATATGTTCGGTTACAAAAATTTATTTGAAAGATTAAATATTTTTCATTTTGGTAATTTATTTCTAATTTTTTATTTATTAAATAATTAATTTAAATTCTTCAACAGTATCAACACTATATTTCATCAATTAATAGAAAAATAAAATAAATGGTATGAAAAAATTTCAAAATAATATAAATTTATTGAATTATTTTATTTCAATACTTTTTTAGATAAATATTAAATTTTAATTACGTTTGAAAGTATTTTATTCGAATTCCATGGTTTTTATGTTTTTTTTAAAGTCAAATTAAATTAATAGTGTCAAAATTGAAATTAATGATGTTTGTGTTAACTAATATTTTATTAATTTATTTAAAATTCATAAAAATCATGAAATTAGAAGATTATGATCATTAATGTTCTATAATTTATGAACGTGTATGTCTATGATCCAATTTTCAACTCATAATTAAAATTATTACCATTTAATATTGAAAATTAATTACTATATTTATGGTTAAAATTTATTAATCAAGGGGTTAAAAAAACTATGATAAGGTTTAAAATGATATAAAAACCTACCAGACTTTTATTACATAATTATATTGATACCATATCATCTATATCTTAAAATTAATTTTGTTTTAGAACCATTTTACATGATTTATACATATAATAAATTATAATGTTTCATTTATTTCCAAAAATGACAATAATAATATTTTATAAAAAAATATTTTCCATAAATTATTTAAAATTCATAAAAATATTTTCTTCATCAAAGTGATTGGCATATGGATTGAAATACCAACCATGTTCCATTTATGGTTCAATTTTTCTTTTATAGTAACATTATTTTCCTCTATATAGTAAAAACATTTTTATCACATCAATCTTAAAAGGGGTCAATAGAGGGTTACAATAAAAAGATAAGGATTAAAAAATCACCTAAAATAGTAAAATTAATATTTTATTATAGGATTCAAACTCATAATAAAATTTTATTTTAAAATATATTATTTTATATCCTTTTAGATATGAAAATAAATTTATATTAATTTATTATTTTATGTAATTCCAAGAGTGTCCCTCCCCTCCTTATAAACAGGAACCTCCCCTTCTATTTTTTCACACTCAAAATCCAGATTTTTTCCACAATAACTTATGAAAATACCTTCCTCACATGCCTCCCCATGTCCTAGAGTAATTTATTTATCGTAAAAACCCGAGAATTATTTTTGTATAAGCCAAAATAGGTTTTCTGAAGAAGTGGTATAGTTCATAACAAACAATTTTTGTTTTATTTATTATTCTACCACATTAAAATCTTATTAAACAATGTTTAAATAATTAAATTAGTATATAACATATACTAAAATTATATTACATTGTTTCATAACCTATATCCATCAACTCTTCCATCAAGTGGGAAACAGAATCGTCGTTCATGTGTACATCATGATACCACCTCGCAAACCGACATAATTAATTTTCCATCACTGCCTCTCACATATGGTTATAATGGTAAATTTATTTTATATATAAGATTTTAATTACATATTTATCTTTTTATAAATTTAATATATCATATAATTTCTTATCTTTCCATCCATTTAAAAAATATGATGTCATTCATACGTATGTATGGACTACCACCTCCACAAAGAAATGTGTTTCATTTTTCATAAACAAATCACATAGATTCTATATATAAGTATATGTAAAGAAATAATATGGTATTTATTATATAATTATCATTCAAGAAAGATAAAATAATACTTAACTTTTTTTCATCATGATCCTCTAAAAATGAAAGTGTCACTCAAGCATATTCACGACTTGTCATCTCTAAGATTGTAATGTAGTTAATTTTTCATAACTATCATTAATGGTAGATTTAAAATTATAATTGATATATAAAAACATTATTATTTCATGATAATTATTTTTGGAGACGATGTATTAATGACTCCTTTGAACACTCTCATCCTAGAAAATTCATTTCGGACATATGATATCATCAAAAACTCTGATGAGAACTAAATTAATTGTATATAACATGGTAATAAATATAATAAAAGGAATAATAAGTATGAAAATAGGTTCTCAATCATGTCAATAATTAACATAAGGTTAGAATTCTAGAATATAAATTACTTACATCAGAATTCAAACTTGAGGTAAAAACATTTTACTTTAAAAACCTCATTTTAAATGCTTTAAAATATTTATTTTCTAAATAATTTTGATCCATATCCATATACTTTAAAATATTTAATGGATTTATTTATATGGAAATATGATTTATAAAAAAATATGTTTCCCTTTTTTCTTTTTCCCAATTTTTTTCTAAATTAATATTTTTATAGGTTTTATAAAAAATCTTTTTACTAAAAGGAAAAAAAGAATGTTCTATTTCAATATATAAGGCATCAATAGTTTTTCCTGGATCCAAAACTATTATTTGATAATAGGATTCTTTATAAGATTTCATGTTTTCTTTAAAAAATCTGTTTCCCTTTGTTTTGGGACTTTTCAAAAAGGGTGTTTAAAGAGACTGGGTATTTCAATATCTGGAAATTTTGTCTTATGACTGTAAAAAATATTTTTATGATGAAAATACAAGATTTCATGTACTATGATTTTTTATGGTTATTGAGAATTATTTGTAATGATGGGTTGTTCCTTTATAAACTAAGGATAAGTGGTTTTTTTATGAACCAAGGACAATTGAGCCTGCTATTTCTCTCCAATGCATTGGGTAGAGTGATAGTGTTAATCTGTTAGGTTTATAATATGAGATTATTGAAATTTACTATAAAGTTTATTCTTTTTTTAACATTGAATGTTATTCAATTTTTGACCATGAATTTTATTCCATTTGTAATAGTGTTTGTATGAGTGATAAAAATAACTCCCCAAGTTACCTATATGATTTATCTATGATCTCCATAGGGTTTTAAAGAAATATTATCATTTCAAAAAGGTAAGAAAAATTTTTTTTTTAAGAAAATTTTTGATACTTTTTAAAGAGTGAAATGTATAACCTTTTTTTAAATGTTCATAGGTGGTTTCATTATTTATATAAAACCTTTATTTTTTATTTTAACTTTAATATTTCTTTTGAAATGATTGATGAAAATCATTAGGCAGAGAAGTTTACTTTTTATGAAAAAAAAATATTTATTTTGAGAACAATGTTTATTTTGAAAAAGGTAATTTTTTATGATTATTCATGGACTAATAGGTTTCTTCTTTCTTTTTATAATTCGCTTATTGAACATTTTGTGCTCATCCCACATTAGAAAAAAAAATGGGTTTTAATTATGGGTAGGAACAAATAAAAAGATAATTTGAAAATCCTAAATATATTTCAAGAAAATAAAATATGATTTTTTAGTGTTAAATATTTTGATAAGAATTGATATTGAATTAAATTTACCACTTTATAATGTATGGATTTTATATGTAAGATTTATGGAATAATTCTTTAAAACTCTAAATTATAAAGATCCTAAAAATGTAAGAAAGTGAATTCTCGAAAAAAAATAAGTCTATGTAATGATTTAATGTCGATTCATAATACTTAGTTCCGTATTTATTTTAATATAAAATTTATAATAATTTATGAAAATAATAAATATAAAATTTCTCTCTTTAATTTAATATCTATAAAAATGTATATATGGAAAAAATGAGGTTAATTTCTATTATAAATTTTTATTTTAATGATAAATTAATTTTTATATCATGGTAATTTATTTCTAATTTTTAGTAATGTAATAATTAACTGAAATGATTATGAAACATCGAAATAGTATTTATTCAATTAATAAAAATAAAAAAATAAAATCTTTTAAAAATATTAAAATTATTACAATTTAATTGAATAATTGTATTCCATGAATTTTATAGATTAACATAACATATTATAGTTGTGTGAACGTTTTGGATTCAAATTACATTACTTTCATGTAATATTTAAATTCAATTTAAATGAATAGGGTCAAAAAGTGATGTTACTGATATTTTATCTAAATGATATTTCTAAAAAAATTAAAATATAAAAATATTTCAATAAGACAATTGGATGAGAAATGGTCAAAAATGTCATCCCCTGACCATTTATAATCTATTTTTTACCTTATAGTTAAAATAATAACCCTTTAATATATAAAATTAATTAGCATGGTTAATATTAAATTTGGTTAACTAAGTGCTTAAACCAAACGATAAGGTTTAAAATGACACAAAAACATGCCTAAATATTTTTATGTGATGATATTTAGAGATTTTCCTATTTTTCTTTAAATTTATGCACATTTGGAATAATTTTTATTGAAAATGACTTAATTTTAGGTTAATCTATTAAGTAATTCCATGTGTTTCATTTCCCTCCCTTATAAAAGGAAACTGCTTCTCTATTTTCTTTACAGCACATTGATCCATCTTTCTTGACAAAACCCTACCCATTTCTCTTAAAAACATCCTTATCCAAGTTATAGAGGTTTTTTTCTTCCTAAATCACCAATATTAAGCCCCTTAAGAGAATATATAAAGTAATTATGCCAAATAATTGGAGGATAGAGTGCCTTAAAATAAATTCAAACTCAATGTATGATATTTCTAGTTTCACATTTATTTATGGGAGACATGTGTCATATTCAACACTTATATCATTTTTCGGTGTATATATTACCTCAATGAAAAGTTATATCATTAATATCATTATATTAACGATATAAAAAGTTTCATTTTATGTTATTATTTTATGGGACTTAAGATTCAAAATTTACTAAAATGGTGAGGGTTTTATGTTACAATATTATTGTCTATCCAGATTGTTTATGGTTAGTTTCTAACAAATAAATATCATGATCTACATCTCAATAAAATCATGAATTTTATATCCACTATTAATTCATGTAATTTTCATTTAATGGTATCATTTTTCACCCTTTGTTACATAAAATGATTGAGAAATTTTTTTCAATAAAAATGGACTTTCGCTCATCTATGGTTGGGAATCTTTTTCTTCCTTTTACATGTTTTAATTAAAATTTATTTGAGGATGTTTCTAATACTCTCCTATGATTATTTAAATTAATTTTTACCCATGTTTTAATTTTTCACAAAAAAAATTAAAAGTAATCTTTTTGTCATTTTCTAAATGAATTACTTTTGAATGTTTAACAAAAATGTGAAAAAAATTATTTTGAAGAATATAAAAATAATGGAATTTTACACCATCATGACCATTCAATAATTTTCAAATTACATTACAATTTTCCAAGGTTATTTTCATGGGAAATATTTTCCTTAATATTTTCAAAATTCATATATTTTAAAGAATGGATTTCAAAATGAAAATGGTATTTTCCTCAATAAATGGTCCAAGTGATCATTTAAAGGGTTTTTTATCTATTAAAAATACTTTTTGTTACTTATGTATCAATGGGGATATGATTCTATATTACCATACTTATTATTTATCTAAATGGTTTACTATTATGATGATATGTTTATAAAACCCATTTTATTTTCCATAGGTTATATTTTGATGAAATTATAAATGTTTTCATGATCATGTGAAATACATATGAATGGATAAGGATTATGTAATGGGTAGTTCTGTTATAGACCTATTATTTTTTGAGAAAATATGGACAACTCATGAGATGAATATGTTATGTGTAAACATAATTTCATGTCCACAACATTATGTCTATAACTATAATTCATGTCTATGATATTATTCATAGATCAAGATTTCATGTTCATAAGTTTATATGAGGACCTAGATTTTATGTCCATAAGATTAGGGTTTGTATTAGTTTTCATTTCCATAAGTTTATACAATGACCTATTTTTAAAGAACATAATATTATGCATGGACATGGATTTCATGAACATAATATTTTGAGTGGGAATCTTTTTATGTCTCTAAGTTTATGTGAGGGATTAATTTCATGGACTTAACATAATGAGTTAACTTGTTACAATTTATACAAGTTCACAATGTCATAAGATTATGATTTTTCCATATTTCTATGCCTATGTTATTCTCTCATGGAACATTTTCTTTGATTCATTTATGATTCATATATTATAAAATATCAATATTTAGGAAATAAATTTTTATTATAATCTATGATATGTAGTTTATGGTTTTCAAATTTTATGATCGTCTTCTCATACCTTTATTTTCATGTTATTCTTAAGTGATCATTAATATCTCTCTTGTTTACCCTTACTGTGAATTTGAGATCACCATGTATTATCTTTTTCCTCATGATATGAATAATGTTTTTAAGTAGGGTATGTGTAAGAAGATTACTATGTAAGAATATATTTATGAGATATGTTAAATATCATTCATGAAATGAGAATATTTTGTGTCTAGTATCCACACACACTAAACCATTTTGGTCCTTGGTCATATATTTGTTAAATATATTGAAGGTTAATCTATTAAGATGTAATATCTATGTATAAAATTTCTGGTTCATTAAAAATCATCATGTAACCATATTTATTCCTAAAAACATAATAAGAGAACACTATTTTGATGTTTTAGGATGAATAAAATACAAATAAATATACTATTTTATCTACTTTTTCAATTCAAATAGTTTTTCTTTAGATATTCAATTATGTATTTTTGATATTGGATTATCATTAGGCACTAAGTTGATAGTAAATTCAATCTTCTGTCCAAGTATAATACTTGTAAATTCCTTAAGAAATATAACCTCATATTCATTTAATATAGGAATATCACTAATTTTAACCATCCCCTTCATCCCATCAATAAGTTCAAGATAAATTTCATTTATATCTTTTAATATTTTCTCATTTTATTGATATGATATCAAAGGTATAAATTCATTCTTTTATAAAAACTAGAAATTCATTTAAAAAAACTTATTTAGATCTACAATCTACCATGGCATGATATGTTGAAATCTAATCCATTCCCATAATAACATCAAACTTTATAAGGGTTAAGACAATAAGGTTTTTTGGGTAAAGTTGTTAAAAAACAAAAACATGAATATTCTTATACATTCTTATTTATCTAATACTACCCCTACATATTTTTACTGAAAAATCTATGTTTATTTATTGAGGTGAAATTTCCAATTTAGACAACAATTTCTCATAAAAGAATGAATATGTTGTCCCCAAAATGAAATAATATATTGGAATAATTTTACTAAAAAACTAATGTACATGAAACCACATTGATGGATTGTCCAACATCTATTGAAGTAATCACAAAGTATTTATGTATACCTTTTTGTTTAAAATCTAAAAAAATTCTATCCTTTATTATTATATTCGTATAAGTACTTGCATAATGACACATTTTATTACAATTTAAACATCACACACCAAACCTTTATTTATTTGTTTAATCATTACTATGATCATTATTCTTTCAATTCATGATAATAATGTCCACACTTACCACATCAAAAACCCTTCCTATATTTTGTAATACATTCACCATGGTTCTTTTTAACATAACTGTCTCATTATGGAAACTTAAATTTCTTACCATTTATTTTACTCAATTTATGTTTCCCATTTTCCTCCCACTTGGACCCCTTTTTCTTCTTCATTTTATAAGACATTTGATCATCAAAAAACTTATTTTCTACCTTCTTGACACATTGAACATGTTTTTCATTACTTCTAAATTCATGAGAATCCAATTACCTAAAAATTTCATAGATTCAATAATAAGTAAAATCAATTAATTTTACTATCAATATCTCATATACAATTTGGTGTGTTATTTTCTTCATACGTATCCACTGAATATAAGAATTTATATTCCATCCCAGGTAGAACAGACTTAGAAAAATATTTCTTAAGGAAAATATTCTTAAATGCATCACATTACAAGACATAAATATCTTCTCTTTCTCTGATATTATTAACCATTTTCCACCGCTGAGTAGATTCACCTTAAAAAAGTATATAGAAATAGTTACCCTTTTATGTTCTGAATAACCCATGCATCCAAATATATTCTAAAAGGATTTAACCCATCCTTCTAATATGATAGGTTTAGATGATCTACTGAATGTTGGATGGTATTTTTCTATAACATGCTCCACTATAGACAAGTTCATCTATGGTGAATGTGGTTTCTATCTCACATGGGTACCGACACTATTTATGTCCTATATCAACTGAGCTGTCAAACTAAAAACTAATTAATTCTAATTAATCAATTTTAGTTCACAAATTTTGAAATATATTTTACTATTATTTCCTTCCAATATTATCTTCACTATTTTATCTATGAAAAAACATTCTATATAAACATGGTTTAAATGAAGAAACATGCTAATTTTAAAATGATATATCATGATAATAATAAATTAGAATCTCTTAAGGGAATTATACCTATAAAATTATCTAAACACTCCATTTATATAAACTATAAATACTCAAAGATAATCCATCCAAAAATTGAATATATAGAAAATATTTTGTTCTCTATAATTCCCAAAGAACTCTTTAGGTTTATAGTTTTAAAGAATTGATCCATAACTCTTAAATAATAAATATTTTAATTAAAATATTTACACTTCCACTTAGTATCCATTTTCCAACAATATAAAATCTTCAAAATGAAATATTTTTTTCATTAAAAATAATTATAACTTTTAACCTGACATTTTCTACATTCATAATTTTCCATTAAACAATTGAAAAACGTTTAAAAAAGTTGGATTAGCATAAAAATATTATTAAGGGGTATAAAAAAGATTCAAGAAACTCATTATTCATTTTAAACCAAGAGATAATAAAATAGTGTTTCCTTTAAGATAATAAACATTGGGATCAAATAATCATTTACGTACACATGAAATTAGCTTTACTTTCCAAAGATTTTAAAAAATACATAATAATAAAGAATAAAGGAAAAATTTTAATCATGAGGGTTTTTTATAAAACATGAGGACCCATAAAAAAAATCATAAAAATATACCTTTTTACCCTAAAAGGGAATAATCATTCCATTAAATAAAATATCATTAGCTTGCTTTTTGAAATCAAATGATTTTTATGAAAACTCATTATAAAGGATTGAGATTTTATAAAGGGACCTTGGTAAATTATATTTATAAAAACCCTAAAATAACCCTTACAAGAACCAGTAAAAGTGTAATAGCCAATATGGTCAACATATAGCATTATTCTCCCAAGAACATAACCATTACTCAATGCATTGGAGACCGATATCGGGCTCACTCATCATCCTGAGATATTTCATGCTAACCCTTAATCATAGATTTTATCAGGATCACATGTTATAATAAATAATTTTTAAGGAACATAACATGTATAAAACACATAAAATATTTCATTTCCATAATCAAACTCATAAAAATATTCGTTTTAACTTGTATGAAAAACATTTTTAGATATTCATATATGTATTTCCATTAAAACATAATTTCCAATGCCAAAATAACTAGAAAAAATGGGAACAAGGGATTTTATATAAATAATACATGATAAATTATAAATTAATACAAACATAAAATAATGGTAATGGTGATGGTAAAATCTATTGATGTCGTATATGTTAAAATAGAACATTTATTTTTCCTTTTGTATAGAAAGTTAAAATGTTCTATATAAAATATGTAAAAATATTCATTTTAAATACAATTGAAAAACAATCAAAAAAGTTACATAAAATTTCCATTAAAATTAATTTAATTCCATATAAATATACTAAAAATACATTTTTTATAATTTTTATATGTAAGAAAATATTTATAAACTAAATATTTAAAACATTTAAAATGAGGATTTTAAGGATAATTAGCCTTTACCTTGAGTTCAAACTATCACATACACAGTTTATCTTCAGGAATAATAAAATTAGGTAAATAAATTCATTTATTAAGAACCCCTTTAATGTTTATAATTACATTGTCTTTATTTTTTACCCAATGATATTTAATTACTTGATCAATTACATTCGCATCGGATGTTTTGATGATATTTTGCTGAAAAGCCCAAAATGACATTGGTTGGTTGACTATGGTAAAATAAATAATTATTTCAACTTCTAAAAAATTATAATCATGAAATAATTATATTTTTTAATAATAATTTATAATTTTAAAACCAACTATTAATGATGGATATGAAAAATGAAATACATTACAATCATGGAGATGGTAGGTCATACGTATGCATAAGTAATATTTCCAATTTTCAACAAAAAATATATAAAGGGTTAAGTAATATTTTTGTATCAATGGAATGATAATTGTACAATATATATCATATTATTTCTTTAAATACACTTATATATAGCATCCATATGATATGGTCATGAAAAATAAATTGCATCACTTCAAGGAGGTGGTAATCCACACACACACACAAACGACATTGTTATTTTTCAGTGGATTGAAAGGAATGAAATTAGGTGATATGTTGTATTTATAGAATTATAAATATATAATTAAAATCATATATATACATTAAATCCATCATTATAACCATCCATGATAGGCGGTTATGGAAAACGAATTACATTGGTTTACGAGGCAATAGTCCATTGTACAAATAAATGATGGCTTCATTTTACATTTTATAGAATAAGAAGATATATATAGGATATTTAATTAAAATAAAAAACGTAAGTATATAGATCATACTAGATCAATTATTTCATTTTTTTAACAATATTTTAAGGATTCATAAGAATAAATAAAATGAAAATGCTTGGTTAATAACTATACCTATTCTTTAGAAAATCCTTATAGGTTTATACCTAAATCCATACTAAGTTGGTTATATGATAAAAATGGGGAATATGGGATGTGTTAAGAAGTTTATGGAATGTATTTTGGTGGTTATATTATAAAAAATAAACTTTTATTTTTTTATCAAAGAGGATAGGGGGTTCCCTTTAATAATTGGGGGAGAGGACACACTTACAAATTTTAAAACTATTAACATATATTAATTTATTAATAAGGAAAAATAGATCAAAAATTGATGATTTTAGGAAATGAGATTAATTAGGGTCAATATATGTCTATAAAATAAAATTTAGATAAGTTAATATGTCATTTTAATCCTTATCACTTAATTTTAACCCCCGATCAACATGATTTAACATTAACCGTGGTATGAGATATTTATTGTTTTTACCATTCCTTAAGAAAAAAAATTATGATAAAATTATTATATACAACTAATTATTTATATTCCAAATACATAATCCAACTTATCAAATTTTATTTAATGAAGTGAAAAAATTTTAATTCAAAATTAAACAAGCAAAACATGATGAAAAGTCATTTTTAAAAAAAAATGTCTTCTTAACTACAAATAGTTTTTATAAAAAAATCAACTATAAAATTTACTAAAAATACCATAATTGGATTATTAATAATAAAAACGAATTAAATTTAATTTGAAACCATTTTAAAAAAATTTAAATTTTTAAATACTTGAAATGAAAAGACAGTTTTTAATAAAAATCAGTATTTTCATTATTCATTGAAAATGAATATTTTCAGAAAATTATCAAAAAATAACCATAAGGTAATTATAACATACTAAATTAAAATAAAAATTAATCAATTAAAGTTAAAATTATAATGTTTTGAAATAAATATTTTAAATAAAACCATATAATACATAAAAATAAAATTAAAAAGAATAAAACTGTTTCAATACTCATTCAAAAACATACTTAATAATCTTATAGTAAATATAAATATATTAAATATATTTATTTAATATCAATAATGTTGGATATTAGTTTAATGTTAACATTAACTTGTATTTTCAATAATAAACATGAGATATGAAGCATAATCACAGGCATATGACATAGAAATTTGGCATGCAATAGAGACATAGCATGATAAGGAATTATGGCACTAGCATAATCATAGAAATATATTACATATTGGATCAGGAGTAACTATATTATACCCAATGATATGGTGTCTGATGCATTAATTCCTATGACCAATTAGTGACTTGAGCATCATAGCTCACAGCCTATTAGTGACTCGAGTATCATAACTCAAAACCCATTTTTTTATCCAAAGATATAGATCCGTAACTAATCCAATAGAGTATGGCATGTGAATACACCTATTTATATCCCAATATATGTGTTCCATAATAATTCATTCATAATATCATAAAGAAATCAAGGAAATAAAATGGGTTTCATGACATTTTTGCAAGGTATCGCATAAAATATCCTCAAAAGTTAGATTAGTTGATTCCCAAAATCCATTCACCAAAAAGGAGTATTTTAAAAGTTAATTTAGTGGGTGATTTATTAAATATTACTCCAAAGGAGATAGTAATTTTGGAGATAGAGGAAAATGGCACAAAAAACATAAAAATAAATTTCATAAAACATTTTTAACCTTTTTATAAATTGAATAAGTTACGAATTACCATAAAAACTATTTTTTTAAAAAATTAACATTGTTTTTTTAATAATAAACTTCAAAATAAATAAAAATAATGGATCCTTGAAAACTAAATTTATGTTTTTTAGTGTAAATTTGGGGTTGAAGAAAAAATATTTGATCATGAATAGAAAACCACTATAGTATTTTAAAAGGACATTATTGAAACTAGTGTTGTTTAAAATAGAAAAAATATACCTTTTGAAAAGAGGTAAAAAAAATTGAAGATAATAAGGAATAATAAATTCTTTTAATTCAAAATAAGAAATGATAAGTTTTTCAGTAAGAAATAACATGGAATAAAATGATCTAATTTGGGTTGGATGAGAATTATTATTAACAATGTTATACTTTATAAGAAATAAATTCATCAATGAAGAAGATTAGAATTTTAAATTTATCTTTCCGTATATATAAGGGGAAACTATACTTTAATAAGATATTAGGTGTAAATAAACTAAACATAAGAAAAATAAGTTCACAGAGAGACGTTATAACACTAAGAAATATGAAATCGGGTTAACAAAATCCCTTACGAATTTGGTATCTCTCAAATCAAAAGCATATGAAACATATAAATTGATATTGATTTTTAAATCAATTAATTTTCTGAAATTATCATAAAAACATCCATAGTGTAGTTTATACACCAAAAGACATAAAATAATTGGTGAATATGGCATGTCTCAAAGAATGAAATGTGAGTTGAGAAGTCATTACATATTTAGTAGCATTTAAATAAAAACCATTTAAAGGTATTAATAAAATATAATCATGATATAGTATTGAAAATCGTCAATACATACCCTATATAAACAAAAATACAAGCTTAATACAAAAAATGTCTAAAAGAAGAAAATTTGACATAAAACCCCTTACCTTAACTCTCAATTTTGGAAAAACATTCACCTTCTATTTAAAAAATATAACCATATTAGTAAATTATTTAATAAATTTTTTCATATCTAATACATTTTATAAACTCAATTTATAATCATTCTCTATATATAGTTTATTTAGTTATATTTTATTTTCATCATAATATGTGAGTGACTTTGATTATTTTGTGTATGCTTTAAAAAGTTTTTTTATTCCTTTTCTTTGATACCTAGTTTATAAATAAAATATTATACAAGGTTATGGAATATATTATTTATAATTATTTATAATTATTTATAATTTTATATTTCATTTAATGAGTGTTTTAGTTACGATTCAGGAATATTGAATCAGTGAAGAGTTTGTTTCGGTAATTTTTTACAAAACAAATGTTAGTATATTAATAATGAGTGAAATATTAATATATCATTTTTAGAATAGTATTCACATAAAAAAATATTTTTAATTAATTAAATAAATTATTATAATCATCCAAATAGGGTTGTGAATAAAAATAAAACAATTTGTTCATGGTGGAAGTAGCTGGCACGTAACACAAACGACCATATTTTTTTTATAAGGAAAAGGTGAAAGGTGGATAATGGTTATTCCATAAATAAATAAATATTTTAGTATAATATTAGTAATATTTATTTAATTATATTGTAATTATTAAAATAAGATTGATAATATCTAGGAGTGGAAGAAATGGAAGAATGATAATATAATAGAGAAAATACTTATGTAGAAGTGTTTTATTTCTTCTAGAAAACCATATTAATTTAGAAAGGGTTTGGTAAATCTCTAGGTACAAAAAGCTTAATAATGTGGGATTGGATTATTTGGTAAATAAATATTAATGATTATGGGGTGGTTTTGAATTTTTTATTTTGGTTTTAAGGGATGGTGGGAAGATCCATTTATAAGTGAGAGGGGTGAAACTTTTTAAAATATTAAAAACATAATATTAAAGGTATGCCATTTTAAATATATTTTAAATTATAAATTGAAATTTAATGTAATAGAGTTGATTATTGGTTGATACACCTCTCATAAACTCCAAAAAGGGATATTTTTTTGAGATATTTTTGGCATTTTATCTTAATTTAACTCTTTACCATACTTTTATTTTGCTAGGGTAATAATTTTTTAAACCTCAGTAACTTATTTTTATGACCAAAAATAAAAATAAAATTGTTTTCTAACTCTAATTTTCTAATTCTAAATCTAAAAAGTATTTTAAAATAGTAAATTTTTGTGATAAAAATTAATTTTTAAATAATAAATGTTTAACGTAAAAAACCATTTTTAGAAAAAAATATTTAGGTTCCAAAATATCAATTGTAGGATTTCAAATTAAATATGATATATTTAATTTATAATTTTAATTATTTAATATATATTTTATTATAAGGAAAATTCATAAAATTTATTTCCATTTTTATATCTTAATAATGTTATAAAATTCATGGTATTTATAAAAAGATTATTTAATACTATTCACCTAAAAATCAAGCTTCCTAAGAGAGACCCTAATAATATTCTTAAGATAATATTTATATGATGAATCCAAATATTAACTAAATTTTTCTCAAATAAAAAGTTTAAAATTTAGGAAGTTATCTTTTAAATCGAATGATAAAATAAACTGGAAAAAAACAATTTATAGGAAAACGACGTTTTAAATATTAACTGTGATTATTCTTATTTCTTATAACATACAAATTAAATGATTTTTATTCTATTATTCGTATAAAAATATATTATATCATCATATAATCATAATTTTTAATGTTTATTGAAATAAAAATGCCTGGAATATAAAAATACAATTTTAGGAAAAACAATTATCCTAAAATGATCATATGAGTTGTTTTGATATGAAAACTTATTTCCTAAATAGATTTGTTCCAAATGAAGTTTATTTTGAATAGTCACCTTATTTTTAAGATGTCAAATTTTATGTATCAAATTTTAAAACTTACCAAAGAAATATATAAAATAAATAAATCCCTAATAGTTTGGTAAGATAAAATTGTCAATTTTTTACTTTAATATAATTTTTATAAGGTAAATTCATATCTAAATTTTTAATAAAAAAATTCAATGATATAATCCATATATTAATTTATATTTCTGAAATTATTATTTTTTAAAATAAAAAATCTCTTTTTGATGGATTTTCAAAACTTATGAAAAGTATGTTTGAAATGAGCATGAGGGGAAAACTTAACATCTTTCTTGGTTTAAAAATCCCTCAAAAAGAAGAAATATTTTAACTCAACATGAATATATTAGATATTTAATTGAATATTTTTATTTTGAAAACACATCTTGTATTATTTCTTTGATATAAATTTCTATCAAACCTGATCTTGATGAATCTCGTAACCCGGTGGATTAAAAACATTATAAAGATATGATCAGAAGTTTACTTTATCTTATCAAAATTTAACCATACATTATGTCATTAGTAATTTTTGTGAAATATTCTAATAGAATCAAAAGGAACCATATATTAAAGTGGTAAAACATATTTTCTAATACCTTAAATTAACCTTATAAATTAATTTATTTTATTCTTCTAGAAATGTAATTTTTAATAAATGTTACTTAGATTCTAACTTTAAAGGATATATATTTGATAGGAAAATTACTTATAGAAAAGTTCATTTCTTAAAAGAAGATATATTTTAATTTTATAGAAATAATAAACACTCAATTACACTCTCCATTACTAATGATAAATATTTCATACCCAGAATTGGTTTTTTACAAGGGTAATGGATGCAAGACACACTCAAGGATTTTGGATTGGGTTTCACTTGAAAACCAATCCTTTGTGACAATAAAAATTTAATTTAGTTTCATAAGATCGCATAATATAACTCATGGTCAAAGAACATAGATATAAGATACCATTTTCATAGGGATCATATAAAAAAATAATGATATTATTCTTGAATTTATTAAAAATTAAAATCAACTTCTTTATTTTTTTTATAAATAATTAAATTTTCATACATAAAGGAAATTTTGGGAATTATAAACTTAAGTTTATATTCAATTTACTTATATTTTAAATATATCATAACATTTAAAAAATCCTAAATAAATGGTGTTCATTTTATAATAAAATAAATGTTGAACTTAATCTTCTATGAATAAATTTTAATTTTTTTTCTTAAGGATTATATATAAAAACCACTAAAATAAAAGAATATGTTTATTTATTATATTGAATTTAGAGTTTAATTTTTCTTAAAACCTTATTTAAAAGATGAAAATCATCTATGTATCAAAATATAAAATCTAGGAGGTTCACTTTATTAAACATTATCTTAATCAGATTTCATTTAAAAGTTTATTCTTAAGAATTGATTAAAAAAGTGAGGTGTATATTTATTCATTCAGGAAAGAATTTATAAATTTTTTAATGTTTCTTTTTCATTGTTTATTTTTGAAAATCACAAAGGTGGATAATATTAATAAAAATTAAAAATGGATATTTAGAAAGGGAGACTATCAAGAAAAAATTGATACATTTAATAAAATTGTAAACAGTATGTTTTTGTAAGATGGATGTTTTCTGAAGGGGGAAAAAGATAAAATAATAAAATTAAATTTATTTTAATGGGGAGAAATTTTGTCATTATTTTTTTCAAAGGGAATATTTTTATTATCTAAAAGTGGGAGAAATGATAATAATTATTTAATAAACTCATATAAATAAGGGGACTTTTCTATTTAATTTTAGTTTATGTGTCTAAAGAGTTATTTTTGAATGTTTTAATTAAAATTGGATGAATATTATTCTCTCATAACTTTTAGGAAGTTTTCATTTATAATTCAGTATATGTGGTAAATATTTCCTACATTTATTTTGTTATCCTAAAAGTTATAGTTTTTCGAGTTAGTAACTCACTTGCTTATTTTTTTGAATATAATAAGACACTTCAAATGAATTTTATTTCAATTGATACTTGTTTTTAGTTATCTATTATATGTAAAAATAAATTTCTATTAAATGAAATTATTCATAAATTTATTTAAAAATAATATTATTTAAATTTTAGTGATAGAATAAATTGATTGGATATATGAATTTTATAGTGGATAAATAATAACTCTATTGAAAGATGAAAATCTAATCATGATTTATGGGAAGAAGGTGATGAAGATTATAATACAATTACAACTAATCCAAAATAAATAATAATTTGAAAGTAATAGTTTGTTATAATAATGTATATAACTAAATTCATATATTTTTAGAGAAATATAATAGACATGAACATATATTACAAAAATCTTCAAAAGTTTCTAGTTGTTTTGAGGCTCTAAAATAACTTGTTTCCTTGAGGGTTATCCCAATAAATGTAAATTTTTGAGTGTTTTAATAAAGATGTACCAATTTTTTGGTTTCAATTTTAAAATATATATTTTTCTATTATAATCATTGAATTTATGATCTTTGAGATCAAGGTATTCTAATAAGGAATATTGAGCTTCCAGTGTTTGAATTATATCACCAACCAGTGTGTTGAGGGCTTCTGATAATGAAGATAGAGATTAAAATGTGTGTATCATATATCCAACCAGTGTGTTATGGTCTTATTGGGATAGGAAGATAGATAATATGATCATCTAGATCTACGGATTCTAGGGATAAGAACATAAAGAAACTTCCAATAGGTTTAATTCTATGGATCATGGGGATAGGAAGATAGACCTTTCAATAGGTATAAAGCCGGGAATACCAAAATTCTAGTTTAAAAACATCCTTAACACTTAAAGTTAAAGTGTAGTGTTTTTATAATATCATTTTTAGGATTGTACAAATTATGATTCGACACTCTTCAAATTATTTTAATAATTTTCTTCTATTATGTTTATTATCTTTATTAGAAGTTGTTAAATTTATAATAGTATTGTTAAAGTTTTTATAAAAAAATATATAATATAATTGTTTGTATCTGATTGGAAGATCATATTTTTTATCCATGTAATGTTTGAGGTTTTCAGAAAAATTTTAGTTTATTTTGAACTGTAGTCCCCCCCCAAATTTTACTATATCTGCCTATAATATTTATAACAACACTAGGAAAGTGTTTATAATCTCTTTTCTTTGTTGTTCATTTGTAAAAAAATTACCTTTGATGGAATTTATAATGATATAGCCACTATCAAGGGTTGGACATGACTATAGTTGACTAATAGTCATGGTCATGTCTAGATGTAACTATAGGTATAAAGCTATAACATATTTTTCTATTATTTACTTCATGGTGGATTTCAAAGAAGGCTTGTATAAAAATATTCTATTGGTTTAGTTCTCAGATAACAACAATCTCCAATATAGTATTCAAATAGAACAATATGATGATCTATATAAAAATAGATACAAAACTATGACATACTGGGATTAAGTTAGAGAGATAAATTTATTAGGACTATATCTTTCTCAAGAAATGAAAAGGAAGGTTCAAACCATTTAGTGATATAAGAAAAGTAGTGTAAATTTGACATAATAGTTGTAATGGTAATCATCGATGATATTTGGAGTTCAATATTGGTGGAAAAGTATTCTTTCGAATATATCTTTGGAAGAGTGTTATGAGATTCATGAAGAATTGAAATATAATCCAAATATACATCTACCCCTATTATATTCTGAATCATGTGTGGATTATAACATATAAATATTTCCGCAAAACATTATTAAGTTCACAACAAGTCCATATATCACTTTTGAGGAATTATATACTAGATCCGTCACAGGTGCAGAACTCGAGGGTTTTAAAAATAGATCATGATCAATCATATGCATAGCAGTCGATGGAAATATTATATCATAAAGATAAAGTATTATTAAACAAAACCACACATTCAGTCAATTTTTTGTAGGGATATTGATAGTTTGACGAAGTGATGTGGGAACCCAAAGATTTAATGATACAAAAGTAAGATTATTTTTTCATCTATGTAATGAAATTTTGAGGGTGAAATTTTTTATATGGGTAGAATATAACAATAAATTAATTTGAAATTCACTATAAATAAAACCCATGTGTTAATTGGTGTAACATCCTACCTCGAGAGCCACTGAAATGGTACCCCGATCTGTTCGGTCACATGGCCTCAAGCACACCTCCTCATACGCCAAGGGTTTCAAAATATAAGATAGGATCTATTGGTAATATGTTTGGGGGATTATACCCTCATTATTAAAGTATCATAGCGACACATAATAAAAAAAATGAAAATCGAAGAAATATTAATGAATTATAGTGTAAAAAATCAGATTCATTGTAATTCCAAATACATACCATAGATTTCCATGTGATGCAGAAAAATGGAAATATTTGTAAATAAAAAAACATACACATAAAAAATAGAATCCCCAAGGTCTGTCTCCATGATAATCTTGAGCTTTATCTCAATCAAGTGCTCCTAAAATCCCATGTGCAAGAGTCGTAGCACAAACATAATTCATGATCCTGAACCAAAAACCAAAAGATCTGGTCGGGTACCAAAGGGTGGCACGATAAGGGTGTGAGATAACTCAGTAGGCCACCACTAATAGTTTATAATTAATTCTAGTCTATGAAAATAGAGTATAGTTGTGTTTCGATATAAAAAAAGTTAAAAATATGATTAATCAAGTCATGCTTAGGTTCTTCATGGATACCTAGTCGACCATTCCTACTTTGGCCTAAGCTAAAATACCTCTAAATATGTATCACTATGTATATAGGTATATATATATAAGTATTCATATATATAGATGCATTATATATTTAATTATATATATATATATACTCTTATATGTATATGTGTTGTATTACTATCCAATAACTAAGTCATAACTCAGGCATCCATGCATAATCATAATAATTAAATAAGAGACTCGTTATTTAATTATGGGTATAATATCCATAATTTGAATTAGGGATATGATGTTCCATGAAAAACCATCCCAATAAATTATGTGAAACTTCTTTTCTAACATCCTAATCACAGGGTGTGAAATGTCATGTCCAGTCACCCAAAGTAGGTGAACGTCTTGTCCAGTATCTAAGACTAAGGGGGTATTAAATGTCTGATGAAATTACCCTAAACAAATCCCCTTAATGATAGTCATATATGAGTTAATCAAACATGAAATATGATCCCTTAACCTATGATTTATGTAATTAAAAATCTAGTATATCTCAAGGTGTAGTGTAATTTTCTAACATATGAGTCGGTTCAAGGTATTCCAACATAGGAATCCAAGGTTTTCTCAATGTGTAATATAAAATCATAATAATTGTACATTTAAAATTTAGATATTATCCATGGTAAACTACCATTCTATACACTTGGATCATCATGATCCATTTCAATTTTAACAAATAATTTAAACATTAATCGAGGTATTTTACGAGCTAGGAGAACTGGTCATGAGTAGTTAACACAATACATGTATAAATTATAAGATAGTCTATGAGAAAAAACCATTCCATTTTTCATTTAAAATGTGTCCATTTAGTTTTACATTTTAATGACGGTATACCTACAACCTTATCATGGGACAAGAAATCATAAATTCCCATTTTTAATTTAAGAGATTCCTTTTTCATTAATTAACAAATTCTCATTCTAGAGCAAATTAAAACAATTTACCAAGGGAAATTAATATGAAACTTACCAAAGGGGTGGAAAAAGTTAAGGTCACAAACCTACAACCATGTCGACAATTCTAAAAAAAATTCTATGTCATGGTCTAGAAATTTAATTTTTGTTAATTAACATTTTAGTAGAAACATGTGTAATGACCAGCATGAAGCATAATGGATAATTTATAAACAAGAAGGAATTTAAAGTAAAGGAAATATAAAATATACCTAATGATTAGGATTCTTCACTCATCCAATATGATTTTTAATTAAATATAGAATGAGATAAATTGGAATAATATAAAAATACCATAAAAGGAAAATGAGCTCACATTAAAATATAATTCAATATGAAAAGAAAAGCAAGAAAAGGAGGGGAGTCATAATATTACCAAGGGTGATCAAATATGATCGATGGGTCTTGATTTGGGCACTAGATTAATGGGGAGATTCAAATCCTAGAAGAGGCCAATGGAGATCTACATGTGTATGGAGGATGTTGTGCACGAATGGGGAGAAGAAATGAGGTAGGAGTGAAATTAAGAGGCATGTGAAAAATAATGATTTTGACACTTTAATTAGATACAGGGTTAGTATACTTGGTTTAGATAAAAATAAACCAACTTTTCATACCTACTATCTATGGTAATCTTCATCACACAACTATGATCATTTTTAGACAAACCATACATAAGTCGTGAGGTCTCCTCTGTAATTTATCATAGAAAATATCCATAGTTGTGCCGCCTCGGGTGTACAATTTTTTAAACCATGTGACACCCCCTTCATGCCCAAATAGTTTAATGGGACATCATCACATTCCTAAGAAAACCATATCCCCAGAAAATTTAGTCAGTATGTTTGAACCTCATGGTCAGCAGTAACCATGCACCAACTATACTCCTATGGATTATTCTCCCAAAATGAAGTTTTTTTTAAATCCAGATGCCTCTGAAACTCACCCTAACTCCTAAGACACATATTAGGGCTTTACCCTTGTCCAAAAAATCAGTATTAAGTTTTTCAATTCTCTAATTCACATTCCAAATCTTGGATAAGATTTTGGGCCATCCACTAAATAGAAATTTTCAAATTCTTTTTTAATTTAGACTATTCTAAACATAGGTAGTTACAAAATCCCCATCTTAGAACTTATCATCCCTAATAATACATAGGGAAAAACTATAAAAAAAACTTTACCTGATCAGGTCATGAAGTTTCGTTCAAATGGTTGACTTTCATTTCCAAATGCTCAATGCACCTCCAAGCATCACATTAATCCTTCGGTAAATAATCCACTGATACTTGAGCTAATGCTTATTCCAAAAATTAAATACATCAAAAAAATGATTACCTAATCCAATCTAACTTGAGATATTATCACATCATCATCTCTTTCCTTGTCTAGCTCGTGGTTCTAATCACCATAGGTTATAACATTTAATTGAAAATTCAAAGCCATAGTGCATTCCACAATTGGAATTTCCTAAACAAACAATCCCTTTAGCGTTATAATGATGCTCTCATCATAGTTCTCAACTATATTGAATGGTAAATATCCAATCGACTGAATTTATCATGTTTATTCCATACTTTACATGGAAACACATATCCAACCATTTCACTACACTCATCATATACAAATTATATTTAGAATGTGGTTCCTCGCCGACCACAATTATCCAAATAAAAGAAAATAATGTTGAGCCACTAAAATCCAACTATTTATAAAAAATGGACTTCTTTAACAATCGACACATCTGAAATTTTATCTTGGAACCTTCTATCAAGGTCACCTAAAGATAATTTCAATTAATCTCACTAAAACCAATAACCTTCATTTTAGTGTTATCTCTATCCCAACCAATCATTTTTGGTGTCATTCTACAACATGAACATTGGACCAAGCCTAACCCAACATCCTTCAATTGTCATAAACTAACCATCAACAAAGACAAAACATAAGTCTAGGGTAACCTTTGAATCAGCTAATAGAGTCCAATTAGTTCATCAAATGAATCTCATTTTCATTAGATTACAATTGAGATACTAGTACAAAGAAAAAATTTCCATGTATCAAGAACACTGACTAAGGCCACTACTGGTTGAATCAGGGAATTAAATGGTGTCTCTGAGTCCATCATAGGCCTTACTACATGGAAATCAATGTATTAATTAGGATAAACTAAGCCTCTAATAACATCCATGATCCTGGGGTGGAACTCCCAAGGAGTCTATTTATCAATCCAATAAGGCATTTAATTATATCTTTATCTATGTGTATAACTGATGATCTCACATTTTACCCTAAAAGATATCAAGATAAGGTGAATATTTATCACTAAGATAAGGGAAAACTAATATGATATAAAAAATTACAAATAATACTTGAGAAAATCCCATAATATGCATAACAAATTGCCCGACATGGTTTTCAACCAAACATATCTAACCACTTGTGAGAAAAATAGTCAAACCATATCTGGTTCAATCCTTTATAAAGGATACTCTATAGCCTCCGACACATCATCACTAACGAACCAAAATTACCTCACAACTAATTTAATCGTTGATTTTTCAAAAACGCCCACTATAGTTCAACCTTGAATCACATCATCCTCAAGGGTTGCGTGCCTAGCCTACCATTTTATCATTGTGTTTCCTTCCAAGCACCAAATTTCCTCAGAATTATTTTTTTATCCTACACACCCATGCACCCTGAGCCTGAATCAAGTGTCTAAATGGATCCAGACCCATAACTTTGTTTTTATCGATCATAATCTCAGTGACTAGAAAGATCAAAATTATTATCCTCATAGGATTTTAAAAGTAGTGATAACCACTCCAAAATGGTTTATACGATCATGTTCCCTCTACTTGGAAGGATATTATTAAACCACTTTCAAATGTGACTCTCTCACCTTAGGAATATCCTAGTCATCATTTTTTTAGACTCGGAACTCATCCCACATAACACACTCCAACCCCCACCAAACATGGGTTGCGTATATTTCCAAAATGGTTTTAATAAGAACCAAATTGAAAGGAGAGGAAACCAAAATTATTAAAAAACAATAGAATAGATTCACCCTATACATATGCATGATTCTCTCCTTATCCTATATCATATACTTTATTAGTATCATATATATAATCAAAAACAAAACTGATCAATACTATCACAGCACCTAGTCCCTTTGAAACATCATCCCAAACACCTAGATATCTCAATTTTCTCTAATATATAGGTTATTATACTCTAGATATGGCTTGATAACATAGCATAAAATCTCAATGTTTTAATTATTTTCACATAACACATACAGTCTACGACGCCATTTTAACAACTTGAAGGGTACTGCGTGTATCAACCCATACAAAATTAATATTTCATCAACTAAATGATACATAATTTTATACTATACATTATCTAATTGGCCCTATGTGTCTCATTATCTTATGGAAAATAAAAAAATTATCATAGATTCATATTCTCCCATATGACTTTTTATTCAGATAACGACCCCCAAATTCATCCATCAGTGACAAAGAAGAAGGGTCACGTGACCTACTAAGTGGCCGACCATGCCCTAATCATGTCTTCCCATCTGAATTAGAGCATAATAAATTTCCCATATACATAACATGGCTCAAATTACTAAAGAACCACTCATATTCTTAGGGTTTGGCTTTAAAACTGAGAGTCATACTCTGTACGAGGACATCTGAATGATACCACTTTTCTGATAACTGAAAGCAAGTTTACTAGTGATAATTTTCCTCATATGGAGTTACCTCAATCATGATATCCCCTTAATTAAATTTTAATAATTGAAATTATAACTTTTTCACACTAATAAGGTCACTAGGCTCTACTATCCATCATTTAAGTTCAACATAACCTAATAAGAATCCCATAGGCCTTTGAAAATGATCACATTCTAGTCATAAGATAAAACTTATGGAAACATTTGAACTACCCTTAAATCAGGGTCAAATATAATAACATCACATTAAGGTTTCATTTAATCCATTACACAAATTCAAATTTTATCATTTAAACATTATAAAGGCTCAGTTTAATAACATCAAGTACCAGTCATGAAAGACAACTATATTTGGTACTTTATTCGTCTAACACCTTGAGGAAATATAGGAAAGTTATATCTACTTACTTTAAAGTATTTTTAATTAGATTAATTATTGTCACCATTTTGGGTAAATTATCTCATAAATTCCCTTAAACCATTTAATAATCATTTATTTAACTTTACGTTGTTTCAACAACATTAATTAAAGAAAATTTCAATTCTAAACTATAGAGGAAAAAACTATTTAGGTTGTAATTAAATATTTTAGTTAACTAAGATCTCATATAATAAATATCTAAATCATAAAAATTTATTTCATAAAATTTAAGGGTATAGGTTCATTAAGACACCACAATACATTTATATGTAGCTCCTGTAAGTGGTTATTAACACATTAATTAACTATCCCATGTTAAAATATGCATGACCCCATGGGGTCAAATACCAAGGCATATAAAGAATAAGGTAACCAATGAGGGTCCTGCTATTCCATTAAATATTTTAAAAACACCCTCAAATGGTTTAGTGGAAATTCAACATGCCCCAAATGACATACTTGGGACCAGTTGTGCATTTAAGGATTTAGTCATATGGTTCATCATACCCAAGTTACAGAGGTAAAAGTATTTATACATTTTCATCCACTTCCTAGAAGTATTTCAATTTAATGCATACCAGTATTAAGTTGGATGAATTACAATTCAAAATTTATAAAGTTATATTCCTTTATAAGTTACCGTTAGCATGCATGTAGCTACAACCAGTTTTTTTATCTTTAATTTCATAGTATTTCAAGTGCATTTAAAATGGTTTGATTATATGGGTTTCCCTTACCAATTTATAAAGGCCTGCAAAATTTATAAATTGTTATTGACACCCATTTAATCACAACCATAAATATTTTATCCCATGAAACTAATGGTGCATGGCTCAAACATGTCATGATTGGTTAGTTAAGGTGCCCCATCAAGCTATGTGGAAAACACCATTTAGTGTGATTCAAACACATTAACAACCAATCATAAATCATAATTATAACAAGTAATTATATCACATAGTAGTAATGAATAAAACTATAACAGGCATTCTACCACTATAGTGTGGAATAATAATAAGTATAGCATATAATTACACAAACACATTGTACAAATAGTCAAACAATGCAACCTACAAGGCATGGAATATGTATGCAATGTGAATCACTAATTGCCTATAATGATGAATGATACAATAATTCATTTACATTTCGATACAAGGGTAAAATTCCATAAGTCTCACAAATAAGTAATTAGCATAAGGTACATCTATCACTAAAGGTAAAATAATAATCAATTGTAATAACAAACAGCACAAACAACAGTCTCATCACTAGATACGTGGTATTTTACCAATGCATTGGTCGATTTATCCTAGAAAATACTATTTACCAATTTCCAACACATTTCTATTCTCCTTTATACCAGCCAAAAATTGAAAGAGAAAGGAAAAAATACCTCAGGTATTGCTTTATAACATACTAACCTAAGAGCCACTGAAACGGTTCCCCAAGCCGGTCTTCCACATGGACAAAATAGAGTTTCCCCATACACAAGAGGCTTCCTACAAGTATAAAATTTCTAATCATTGTATTTTTGGGAGACTATATTCTCATCATCAGATTAGCATGACAATACATTACAATAAATCAATAGTGTGTGAAATATAGATGAAATGAAGTGAAAACAAATCAGATACATTGTAAATTCCAAATATATTACCATAAATTTCCATGTAATGAAAAAATTTAGGTAACACAATTATTTATTATGAAAAAAATGCAATATATACGATGGATTTCATTATACACAACTCCGAGTTTTAATGAACCATGAAAAACTATTAATGTTTTAATTTACATGGAACCATTATTACCTAGCTATAAAACTTTGTAGAATTAATTGGAATAACCATATTTTAAAATTTATGTATAATTATTTTATAAAAATGAATTTTATTTATAAAAAGGTACTAAATTTTTATAAAAGTCTTTATATTTTTCAATAAAATTATTTTTCTCAAAAAATTGATTTTTATTGATTTTTGTGAGCAAATAATAAAATTATTTTTTTATAATTTTAGAAAATTAATTTATAAATATGAACTTAATTTTTTAAATAAAATTTAAAAATTATCATAGGTTAAATTATTTTTGTTTTTCTAAAAAATTAATTTTTTTGCGGAATAGTGAAAAATAAAGGTTCTTATTTATAACTGCATTTTCATTTAAATAATTTATAGGGTTAAATATTATTTTAAATTGATTAAAAGGTAAATTTAAAAATATTATATTATAATTAATCTAATATAGTTCATTAGAATCCATTAAAATTTTATTTTTTATATAAAATTGATTTTGACTTTTGAAATGTTTCTTGGGAAAACCAATTGTTCATCGCATCTGTGAGTTTGATTTTAAGTTATTTTTTTCAAATTATGTGAATGTAATTTTTAAAAATGTATTCCATATTTTTAATCATAATAATTTATATTATATGATAAGTTCAACTTACAGTTTTTTTCAAAATTAATTGTAGAAATAGTAATAAATTACTATTGTAGTTAAGGTTAAAATGGGTTTACTAGGGGTTAAACTAAAAACATAAGGGTTTAAAACACATAAAAACATGTAAAAAACCCATTTCATGGAAATATTATGAACCTATTACATATAATGTTCTATAATTACCCGTTTTGAATCTTTTTTCAAGTGAGAAACAAGGGTACACTTTATTATCTTCAATAATTACATGTGTCTCCTCTCCCCGACTTAAAAAAGGTCACCTCTCTCCTCTCCTCTTAACAAGTCTAAAACCCTTTTGTTTAACTAATACATAACAAAATAACTTCCTAAAAAGTCATTAGGTATAAACTTAATGAGTCTCTATGAAGAAGATGTAAAATTATTAAACATCTGTTTTTGTATTATTTTTTCTTCTGCCTCCTTCAAATTTTCTTCAAATTTTCGAATATAATAACAAAAATATAAACCATATATTAATATTTTATTATTATAATGTAATAAACTATATAAATATATAATACCATCAAATGTGAAACAAAAACATCGATGAGGTGTACGGCAGACCACTACCTCACAAACCAATGTTATTTGTTTTCCATAACCACCTCTCAAGGATGGAAATAATTATGGATTTAATGTTTATATGTGATATTTATAATTTTATTATACCTATATAATTATAATACCACATATTCCTTTTTACCTACCAACCTTTTGGAAGATAATAGCAATGCTCGTATATACAGAGGACTACCACCTTGTGAACTGATGTTTTATGTTTTTCATTTTTGTTTTAGTTTGATAATAATCAGGATATATTAAATGAATATATGTGATATTTTTAACATAATTATACATATTTAATTATTATAAAACTTATACCTTCTTACATTCTATTATGTGTGGAAAATGATAATGTCATTTGTGTATACGATGAACTACCTCCTAATGAAGCGATGCAGTTTTTTTCGCCAACAGTCATGGAAGGTGATAGGGGTAAATTTAATGAATATATATGATATTTATGACATAAAAACTATTCTATTAAGGTTATATATTATTTCCCTTTCTTTCATTTCATCCATCTTGAAAATGGAAACAGCATTCATGTGTACGTACGGTCTACCATCTCCACAAACAATGTAATTAATTTTCAATATATAAATTTCATGGATTAATCAAAATAATTATATTATGAATATATATGATATTTTTATCATGTTTAAAATTTTGGATGTTATTTCATCATGATAAAAATTAAATGGATGAAGATATCAACCCAAAACATATGTGAAAAAATGAAGCAGTTATTACCCAAAACATGATTTTAATACAGAATTATTAATAAATGCGTAATAAAAGTTCATAATTAGATAATAAATTTTATAATAAATATTATTATTGTTCTATAATAGATTTAAAATAAACCTATATTTATTATAAAATAGTTTCAAATGGGTATGAACTAATTCTATAATTAAGGTAAGTGATTTTGACACAATTTGTCCTCTTTGAGACATATGTTGTGTTATACACCCTTCTTCTTTTATGAGTTATATATACTTCATATTTTAAATTTTATATTATGAATATAATTATATTCATGATATTTAAATTTTATTTTTATTTTATTCCTTAATGGGTCTTACAATTCAACATTTACCAAAGTGGTAAGGGATTCATGTTACAATATCATTGTTTATCACGATTATTTATGATTATACTTTCGATGAGAAAATATTATGATCTATTTATTAATAAAATAATGAATTTTATTTTCTCCTAGTTATTTCATGTTAATACATTCATTCCTTTCATTTTCCTCTCTTTATACACTCAAACTTTCAAAAAAATATTTTTTATAGAAAACTAACTTTATTTATCTCTTTAGTTGAAAACCCTTCTTTTCATCCATGTACATATTTTATAAAAATAATATAAAAAATTATTATTATAAAAATAGTATTTAAATTAATTTTTACCCATGTTTATATTATTACAAAAAAATTAAATGGAAACTTCATGTCATTTACCAAACAAGGCCCATTTGGATTTTATCGAAAATGTGAAAGGAATAATTATTTTAAAGTGCACAACATGAATAGAATTTCTTTTCACCATTACCTATAATTAATTTAAATATTACTTTATAAGATTAAAATATTATTTTCAAAGAAAATGATTTGAAAAATATTTTATGAATGTTTACATTCAAAAAATGATTTTCAAAGAAAGGTTATTTCCCTCAATAATTGTTTCAAGTGATATTTCAAAACAATTTTCAATTTAATATGACCTCCTTTGATGTTATTATGGTTTTACAAGGGATGTAATCAAAAAATAACATATTAATTATTCTTCTATATGGTTTAGCTTTATAATTAAAAGACTTTTATGAAACTCATCCCTTTTACATGGGTTATACTATGATGAAATGTTTATGAAACCCATTTCTTTTCATGGGTTCTGATATGATGAATTCTTTATGAAATTATAGAACATGTATATGTGGTTTTCATTATTTTATAGTTGTTACATTATAATCAAGTACAGTGGTCACATTATAAGCAAGAATGGTGGTCATGTTAAATCCAATGATGGTGTTTACATTATAACCAAGGACGATGGTCACATTATAACCAAGGATGGGTGGGACCTATATCTCCCTCCAATACATTATGTAATGATATGTTATTCATGAACCTAATTTAATGTCCACATGTTTTTGTGCGGACCTTATTTTATGTCTAAATGATTTTTAGATGACTTTATTTAATTTCCATAATGAAATGATTGAACATATTTCTATTTATACATGTTCATAATGTTATAAGTTTATGTGTATGACACAAATCTATGTCTTATTAAAAGATTAATCTCTCATGGATTATATACTTTGATTAATTTATGATTCGTATCTTATTAAATTCCAATATTTATTCCATGAATTAAGTTTATTATTTATGATATGTAGGTCAGGTTTCCAAATTATAAGATCATGTTACCATACTCTTATTCTCATGTAATTTTTATATGATCATTGATATATCTCATGTTTACCTTTAATGAGAATTTGATCTCATCATTTATTATGTTTTCTTCCCAACGTTATGAATAATTGTTTTATGCATGATAAGTCTAATAAGGGTTATATATATAAAGAACTTAGTGTGAGAAGATGTAGTTCACCAATGAATCATTTTTTTGTTTCTAAATTTCCAAAGGCACTATACCTAAATAATTCTGTAGTGGATCATTATGTTATGTATTGACTATTCATCTATTAAGGTGTGATATCTATTGATGCTTAGTTTGTGCCTTAATATTTCGTATCAAATCAATGTTTAATTAACCTTTGGAAAATAGTAAGAGAACATATTATTGATATCCCTAAGGTTATATCTTGTGATATTCAATGATGAGAACTTGTAGGAACTAGGTTAACTTTAAATATAATAGAAAATTCATTTATTAGAAACCAAATGAGATGATAATTATAGTAAAGGATATTTTGGTTATGTATAATCAGTGATAATGATATATTATTAACAACTATCACATCAACCAACTCTTAGACTCACTAGAAAAACACAGAGTTTGCTGAGAGATCGGGGGTGGAGTTCATGGAGGAAAGAAGATTCAGTTTCCTATATATAAATAATGTGCTAATAATAACTCTAGATAATTTCTCAAAGTAATGAGAAGATGTTTTATGTGTGGACAATAAGGGAATATAGTAAGTTATTTTTGGTAAAAAATTCAAAATTCAGTTTACACAGTGGATAAGAATAATGGTTTCCCTAAGGCATCATTAATGGTTCAATTTTGTAAATGTGGAATTTATAGTAATTATAAAAATCAATGTTCTAGGGGGAACTTAAGAAGAAAATCTATGATGTGGTATATTTAAAGGATTTATTATTGATTATGAATAGACTCAAAGTGACATGTGAATGAAAATAGGTATTACGAAACAAGATAATTAATCTTAGTTAATGGTTAAAAATGAAGTGGAATGATTGAAGTATTTATCTATTGGAATTTAAGAATTATGAAATATATAAGTATTTTTCTGTTGAAATTTTTCATTAAGAATTTTCAAGAATACATTGAATGGTACTGATGATCTAAACAATTTATTTAATGGCAAGGTCATATTTTATTATTAAGGGAATGATAACACTTAATATGTTCCTAATATTGATAAAGTGATTTTTAATTTGGATAAATATATGATTGATATGGATAAAGTAATTTAGATAGAATTTATTACCTTAGAACTAATTAATGATTTTACTATAAAGTGTTTTATGTTTTCATTTATGGATTTTACATCATTTTGGGATTTATGGAATATATCTAATAGTCTTTAAGTATCTTTGTTTTCAATAATGTTTAATAGTAATTTATATTATTACTATGTTTCAATATAATACATGTTTAATGGGTTCACATGTTTGGTATGATATAATTAATCGATAAATTTTGATATATAGGGGATTGATTTTATGTTTATTATTCGAAATTTAGTGACCTTCTTTAAAAAAAATTGAAGGGGTATTAAGTTTTACCATTTATTTAATGGTGTAAGTTTAACTTTGGATGAGGTATTAGAAATTAATGTATTATTTCACCATATAAAGATTTATTCAAATTTGATAAACTGTTCCAGCCATTATAATTCTAAAAATAACCAATGATAGAAGGAATGAATTATCATTATTTTTTGGATATTAAGATCATTTAGTGATTAAACCATAAAAAAATGCATCTTCTCTTCTTAAAAAGAGATATAATGTTAAAATTCATTAAAGAAAAATTATTCTTTTGAAATTGAAATAAATCAGGTAAGTATATGTTCTTATGTTATCTATATTTATAGTAAAAATTCCCTAAAATTTAGTAAAAATATATTTAGAAAAAAAATTTGTCATATTACTTTCATTTCTATTGAACCAATAGTCTTTTCACATATTGAAAGACCTGGAATTCCCATGTAATTTTTTTTATATATGAGAATTTTAAAACTCCGT
Organism: Viscum album; assembly: GCA_963277665.1. NCBI lineage: Eukaryota > Viridiplantae > Streptophyta > Magnoliopsida > Santalales > Viscaceae > Viscum > Viscum album. The sequence continues at coordinate 283,220,171 of OY728127.1, forward strand.
GAAAACTGACGGCGCGTGATTCTGGGGCCTACTGTGCGCAGAATGAATTTCTGAACTTTTTTTAGTACGTTTAGTTAATTTCTGAGTGTGTTTTTGTAACATTTGAATCGGTGCTCGGAATTGAAATCTGAGAACACCGTTGAACTCGCAGCACCGGTATTCTCTTAACGACACCTTCACCTCGACCACAGTAGGTCAAGGGTGAAAGATAGTTTTTGGGGTTTTCCTGGGAATGAAAAATAAAAAAAAAATATTATTTTATTTTATTTCTAATAAACCTCCCATGTGAAGGCTATGGAGGTGGGGACCACAAGGGGTTAAAACCTCCCAACGTGAATGATCGGTGGTGGGGACCACCTGATCTAGTAAAACCCCCAATTCAAAGCTTGGTGGTGGGGACCACCCGAACCCCTCATTATGGGAGAAAAACCTCTCAACTCCCTACTTAAATTATACCAACTCTCCTTTAATTAATTAATCCAACTCTCCTTCAATTAATTAATCCAACCTATTTTTGTGCCAATAATAAATTAAACAATATATTCTATTATGTTGGCTACTTTTCATTTTAGTGGAATTGGGAGAAGATAACCTTCGAGTGGATTGCTCTATCCAATGAAGAACGCTGATGCACGACTTCGAATTCTTCCTTGAGACATCCTTCAATGGTGGACATCTTCAACAACAAAGAACCACCTCCATCGAAGAATGTTTCTCTGGTGAACAATCTCGGATCGGAGGCATGTGGCGGGCGCGACAAACATCGACATCTTTGAATTCTTTCATGTTCCAACATCAAAGGACCTTCGAGGTAGAGTGGTTGTTTTAATTTCTTCCCCTTACCCATTCTTGACGATTCATCATAAATTAGGAAAATATTATAGCCGCTTGCAACTTCTCTAACGCGGAGGGTGTGGGCCAAACAAACATGGCCCGACCTCTCTGCAATTCTCATGATAAATTGTTGTGTTATTCGCGATGGAGGAGGATGGAAACTAACCTTGGTGGAGCACGAGAACGGCGGTCGTCACTACCATCAGCTGTGACGAAGGAAAGAAACGGAGGGTGGCCGGTTAAGCCGGCTGCCGATGAAGGTACGACGCGCGACCGCACCACACGACCAGCCACATAGAATCGCCGCCCTCTGTCCTTGCCGCCCGTGGCCACCACCGCCTCGTGGCCTCACCTCGCCGCCCCACGACCTCACCTCCCTCTGCCATCTGCACCGCTCCGCGGCCTCGCATCCACACGCGGCCCCCATCGCGGCCTCTATGGCCCTCTACGGCCTCGCATACAGACCGCGCCGCCCAGGTCGGGCCGCCCAGTGTGGTCTAGACCACCCAGCATGAGCAGGTCCACCCAGCGCGAGCTAGGCCGCCCAGTGCGGGCCAGGCCAGACCCATCGGGTTGGGCCGGGTCGACCCAAACCAGGTCAGACCGGACCCGGACCCACTTCGACTCATTTGCGCTCTTTTGGCCATAACTTTGGCACCAGGCGTCTGTTTGAAAAACAATCAATGGAATTGTAAACATTGGAGTGATATGATCCTTTAATTATACCCCACTGATGTTTTGGATAAATATGGGGAACGGTCGGGTTGGATCGAGCACGAATCCAACCAGGCCCTCAGGACTAAAAGACAAATAACTTACAGACCAGGCACCCGGTTGACGCACCATCTATTGTGTTAATACCCCTATGGTGTGGTGGTCCTTTGTTATCATTTTTCATGGGACATTGTGGAATTTGGAGTATCGACTAGGGGATTTAGGAGCAAACTCTCCCAAAGACAAGAATGCTTTGTGCGGGAACACAGTAGTTGGATGTGACTTGAGAAAGAGATCCTTCGTGGGTCCGTGATTGAGGGTCCTACTTGGAACCGCACTAGGATTCCATGTGGGACTACCCTAGCAATCCTTTTTGGGTCATCCACTGGTGATCCTGTGTGGGTCACCGCCGAGTTATCATGTGTGGGTGAGCACCGAGCGATCCTGTGTGGGTCAGCACCGAGTGATCCTGTGTGGGTCAACAACGAGCGATATTGTGTGGGTTAGCACCTAGAGATCCTTCGTGGGCCTGCTTCTTAATAAAGTAAGATGAATTAGTTGTTACATCTAATCATCTCTACTATTGTACTTAAGTTATACTTGGTATGAGATGAGTATGTACGCTGTGGTACTTTACTTTTGGGTAATACCTTGGTGGTACTCTTCTGTGTCACGTACCTAAGTGGTACTTACCATCGTGGTACTCCTTCATTTTTTCGAAATGATGAGCATTGAGCTATTAGGTTGGACTCTGTGTTTCCTCATGATTAAGATTGGTATACTTGATAACTTAGGTAAATGTATGTGCATATACCTAAGTAGGGTTTACATTTGATTTCATGCTTTGTGGTTTATGCTTTGTCGATTTTTTGAGACATTGAGGGTCTCGGGGTCCCTACTGAGTATCGTTATACTCACCCTAGCACGGGCTATGCCCACACTTCATTGTGTTTGGTGCAGATGACGAACATCGATGAATGAGGATGAGAGTACCAGGACTGGAGGTGTCTTGGAGGTGGACGTTAGATGAGGTGAACCGCAGAGACGGTCGTTCGTGAGTTGTACCTACCCTTCAGGTAGGATTCGTGGTAGAAAATCCAAGAGATTCTTTTCACCTATCTATCATCTTTTACTTTCTAGTTTTCCTTGTACTTTCTAGTTTCGATTGCATTCTATCCCCTTTTACTTATTATACTCACTCTTTTTACTATTTATTTTACTTGATTTTGTATCTTGATGTGTGATTGGTTGTGTGTGTTACAGGTTATAAAAGAAATGCCTTCCCGGTTATAGGGAATACGCCTTTCCGTGCTAGTTATTATCCCCTGGCCTATGGATGGCGGGCTTGGGGTAGTCACAGCACGGGCCCTGGGGGATGGGTCATGAAAAAGCGGTATTAGAGGATTCGGTTCTACCGTAGAACATAGGACTATAATCTTTATTTTTAACGGCAATAGTGTAAAGTTTAGTGAGTGTGGTTATCAGTTTAGGAAATACATTGTTGGTGCGGTGGCCGACATATCCATACACCAGGACCCTGACTTCTGATTTCTGACTCAGTGCACGAAAATACTGATTGCATGTGTGTTTTGAATAGTTTTCTTTGTGATCTCTTTGAGTTATCTCACCAGGAATAACTGATTGACCGTGGATCACCTGTTCCTTTTTAGGATGCCTCCATGTAGACAGCCAGCTAGGGTCTCTTCCAGTAGAGGCACCAGCGGAGGAACCAGTGGTACCATTACCCATTGGGCCACTGATGCCACTAGCCTCAGTAGTATAGGGTGCACGCTACTTGAGTGCATTTCACGAGTTCCAACACCAGAGGCCATCAAGGTTCAGGGTAGACACAGACCCACAGGAGGTTGAGGATTGGCTGGAGGCTATGGTGAGAGTCTTTCGACTAGTAGGGACAACAGTCAATCTCATGGTGATCATTGCCGCCAGCCTTCTACAGGAAACATTAGGAAGATGTTAGAGCTTAATCCTCCATGTTCAAGAAGAGGTGACGCTTCTCTGGGAAGACTTTGAGAGCTTATTTCGAGCAGAGTTTTTTCCAGTGGCTCTTCGTGCAGTCTGCATATAGGAGCTTCTTCAACTGCAGCAGGCCAGCATGGATGTAGCTCATTACACAGTGAGGTTCACTGACCTCTCACAGTACTCCATAGATATGGTGCGGGACCCATTCTTGAAGGCCTGGACCATAGATAATGGACTCAGGCGGGAGATCATGGCTTCAATGATCTCACTCAGCATTCCGAAGTAGGTGGGGGTGTTAGAGCGAGCCCTTTTAGTGGAGAGTTTCCTTATTGAGCAGTCACTAGTAGCGAGACCCACTACCATTCATCACGTAGCGGAGTCTTCTGCAGCTGGCAGCAGACATATGACATAGAGGTCCAAGAGAACCAGACCTAATGGTGGACGACTGCATGATTCAGGGTCATTTGTGTGGGGAACTTGACGCAGAGCCAATCATGTGAGAAACAGGCAGTGTTATGCATGCGGCGGGCAGGGTCACATATCTCGTGACTGTCTAACCCTCTGTATAGATGATCAGTAGACGGTCGATGGACCGCCCAGACAGAGATAGAGATTCGACCGAGAAGGTTCGTACGGAGCAGGTGGACGTGGCAGACATGTTGGCCATGCAGCTAGCAGTGGGTGACGATTCGAGATGTTACCTCCACCACCACCATGTGGTCCACCCCAACCACATTTAATAGGAGGATAGGGGTGAGCTCACCTCCCGGTAGTTGAGGCCTATGATCATAACACTCTATAGATGATACGATGTATGATCTATGTCTACTCCACCTTAGTTGTTGTACTTATAGACATAGGTGTCAGTCATTCATTTATTTCCACCACCCTCGTTCAGAGCTCGGAGATTTTTATGGAGACATTGGCTCGATCCTTAGGGATAAAGACACTTATGGGAGAAGATTCGATGATTACGCACTGGTGCCGGCAATGCGAGCATACTCTAGGAGAAGAGAGCTTCGACTAGGATCTCCTAGTAGCAGCGTCGAGGCTTTATGATGTCATCTTGGGTATGGACTGGTTATCTATAGCCTATGCTCTGATTGACTGTATTTGGTGAAAAGTGCAGTGTTTCCACATGTATGGGACTAGGTTTACCTTCACTAGTGGGAAGGGATCCTTTGCAGCAAAGGATGGACTTACCCGGAGAATGGTGCAGTCGATCACTCATCATTTGGCTAGCCTTATCTTCAGAGCGGTTGATGTGGGGAGTCTGAATTATCCTATAATGGTGGACCAATATTCAGATGTCTTCTCTGATGATGTTTTGGTTCTGCCTCCTCATAGAGAGGTGGAATTTTACATTGACTTGTACCCCATGATGGCACCGATATCTACACCAATGTATCGGATGGCTCCCGTGGAGCTTCATGAGATGCGGGTACAACAAGAAAACTTGTAGGGGAAGGGATTCACACAGCCCAGTTTTTCTCCTTGGGAAGCCCTAATTTTTTTCTCCAAAAAGGTGGATGGGAGATTGAGGCTTTGTGTTGACTATTGGCACCTGAACCAGGTGACCGTGAAGAACAATTACTCACTTATGAGGATTGATGTCTTCTTTGATTAGCTAAAAGGACCACAGTGGTTATCGAATATTGACCTCAGATCAGGCTATCACCAGCTCAGAGTACAAGATGAGGATGTGCAGAAAATAGCTTTCAGATGTCAGTACGGCCAATATGAGTTATTTGTTATTCCATTCAGCGTAACCGACGCTCCAGAAGTGTCCATGGGACTCATAAACAAGATCTTTCATCCATACCTTGATCGATTTGTGGTGGTCTTCATTGATGACATTATTATCTACTCATCTATCAAGGATGAGCATGCCTATCATTTGCAGGTAGTACTGGACACACTACGAGAGCACCATCATTATGGTAAGCTCTCTAAGTGCCAGTTCCGGATCCGAGAGGCTCACATTCTAGGACGTGTCATATCGGAGGCTGGAGTTGAAGTTGATCTAGCGAAGATTAAGGAAGTACTTGCTTTGGAGCTACCCAGGAGTGTAACAGAGGTACGGAGTTTCCTGGGTTTGGCTGGATACTACCAGAGGTTTGAGGAAGATTTCTCCAGAGTTGTAGCACCTTTATCAGTGTTGAAGAAGAAGGGGAAACCCTTCATGTGGTCAGAGAGATGCCAGCATAGTTTTTTGGAGCTAAGGTAGAGGCTGACTAGTGCACCCAACTTGAGGCTACTGGAGGAGGGAATAGGGTACATAGTCTACTACGACGCATGAGGGGCCAGGCTCGAATGTTTCCTAATGAAAGAGCGAGTAGTGATCGCTTATGGTTCTCGACAGCTGAGACAGCATGAGAAGAACTATGCTACCCATGACCTGGAGTTAGTAGCAATGGTCTTAGCCTTGAAGATGTGGCGATATTACTTGATGGGAAAGAATTTTACAGTCTACTCAGATCACAAGATCTCACGTATATATTCTCTTAGTAGGACCTAAACTTGAGATAGCAATGTTTTATTGAGTTCCTCCAGGACTATGACTTCGAGATAGTCTGTACTTCTTGGAAATGGAATCTTGTAGGAGATTCACTCAACCGATGATCTGGTATACAGTTTCTAGGTGAGGCGACGGAGCAGTCGGCCTCTTTGCAGATATCCTTCGTGGAACGTGATGGAGTAGCATTCCTTCAGTCTCATACAGTCACTCCCCAACTTTATCTGCGATTCAGGGAGGCACAACATGGGGATGCTAACTGCGAGGCTCGACGTGCTCAGATATCCACAGGGCAAGCACCTAATGGATTTTATGAAGGTGGGGAGCACGTCATCTTATTTATAGAATGTACCATGGTACAAGTATCACTTCAGGAGGAATTATTGATGGATTTCCACACATCTCCTCTAGCGGTACATCCAGGAGGGGAAAAGATGCACCAGGATCTCTGACGATAGTATTGGTGGCCGGGAATGAAGGAAGCAGTAGCAAAGTTTGTCTCACGGTCCCTCACTTTCCAGCAAGTGAAGACAAAGCATCAGGTACCAGCAGGCTTAGTTCATCCTTTAGATGTCCCAGAGTGGAAGTGGGATGGGATATCCATGGACTTCATGACAGGACTTCCATGTACATCCATAGGTCATGATTCTATCTGGGTGATCATCGACCGACTCACCAAGTTGTCCCACTTCCTACCGATCATAGATCAGGGTTTAGTAGAGAGCATGGGATGTCTCTCTATGCAGTATATTGTGTGGCTACGTGGAGTACCATCAACGATTTTCTCCAATCATGATACACATTTTAATTTCTGGCTATGGAAGGGGTTGCAGGAGGCTTTTGGGATACAACTTCATTTGAGAACCACCTTCCATCCTCAGACGGATGGCCAGACTAAGCCGACCATTCAGACCCTCGAGGACATGCTATGTGCTTACGTCCTCAAATTTGGTCGCAACTAGGAGGATCACTTTCCTTTGGTGGAGTTTTCATACAACAACATCTATCACTCCACCATTAAGATGGAACCTTTTGAGGCATTGTACGGGAAAAATTGCAGATCAACTTTGTATTGGAATTACCTGAGGGAGTTAGCACTCGTGGGACCAGATATCTTTTGGGCTACCACAGAGAAGGTGCAGATTATCCAGGAACAGATGAAGACTACACAGATCAGGAAGAAGTCGTATGCCGATAGGAGACGGAGACCACTGCAGTTTGAGGATGGAGACCATGTCTTTCTACGAGTCTCACCTCGATGAGGTTTGTTGATATTTGGCTGAGGCGGAAAGTTATCTCTGAGATTCATCAGACCTTTTCAGGTCCTTAGTAGATTTGGCAAGGTGACTTACCGCTTCGCTCTTCCACCTCTGTTTCATCGGGTGGACGACATCATCCAAATATCCCAGATGAGGAGATACGTGCATGACCCTTACCACATCATCGACCACAGTGATCTGGATGTTAACGATGGGGAGACTTTTACGGAGGTTCTAGTAGAGATTGAGGATCGACATGAGTGAGTCCTTTGGGGGTGGTCGATACCTCTAGTTCATGTATGTTGCTAGCACGGGAACCTCCAAGAGAGCACATGGGAGCGGGAGGCTTAGATACATTCTCAGTACCTTCACTTGATCCCTTAGCTTGAGTTGTGGCTTACGGGGACGTAATGCTATGAGTTGGGGAGAATGTAAAGATCCAGAATTTCCATGCAATTTTTTTAATATATGGGAATTTTACAAGTCTGCAAAAACTGACAGCACGTGATTCTGAAGCCCAGTGTGCCCGAAATAAATTTATGAACTTTTTTTCAGGTACGTTTAGTTAACATACGAGGGGGTTTTTGTAAATTTTGAATCGGTTCTCGGAATTTAAATTTGTGGACACCGTTGAACTCACAGCACCAGTATTTTCTTAAAGAGACCTTCACCTCGACCGCAGTAGGTTGAGGGTGAAAGAATGTTTTTGGGGTTTTCCATGTGAATGAAAAATAAAATAAAATAATATTTTATTTTATTTCTAATAAACCTCCCTTGTAAAGGCTTTGGAGGTGGGGACCACGAGGATTTAAAACTTACAAACTTGAATGCTCGGTGGTGGGGACCACCTGAGATAGTAAAACCTTCAATTAAAATCGTGGTGGTGGGGACCACCCGAACCCCTCATTATGGGTGAAAAACCTCTCAACTCCATACATTAATTATGCCAACTATACATTAATTAATTAAGCCAACTCTCCTTAAATTAATTATTCCAACCTATTTTTGTTCCAATATTAAATTAAACAACATATTCAATTATATTGGCTACTTTTCATTTTGGTGGAATTGGGAGAGGAGAACCTTTGGGAGGATTTCTCTCTTCAATGAAGAATGCTGACGCATGACTTCGACTTCTTCCTCGAGACATCCTTCAACGGTGGACACCTTCAATAATGAAGAACCATCTCCATAGAATAGTGTTTCTCCAACGAACAAGCTCGGATCAGAGGTGTGTGTCGGGCTCAATCAACGTTGACATCTTCAAATTCTATCCCACGCCAACATCAACAGACCTTCAAGGTAGGGTGGTTGTCTGAATTTATTCCCCTTACCCATTCTTGACAATGCATTATAAATCAAGAATATATTATAGCCACTTGCTACTGCTCTAATGTGGAGGGTGCGGGCCAAACAAACATGGCCCGACCTCTCTGCAATTCTCGGGATAAATTATTGTGTTCTTCGAAATGGAGGAGGACGGCAACTGACCTCGGTGGAGGACGAGAACGGCGGTCGGCTCCACCGTCGGCCGCAATGAAGGAAAAAATGGAGGGAAGCCTATCAAGATGGCCGCCAGCAAAGGTACAGTGCATGTTCGTAATGCACGGCCCGCAACGGCGGATCGCCAGCCAACAGCCTCGCCGCACCACCCCGCGGACTCGTCGTGTTTCCCGGTGGCCTCGCCACTCGTGACCATTGCCGCCTCGTTGCCTCGCCACCCACAGCCACTGCCACCCCAGGTCCTCACCGCTTGAGGCCTCGCCACCTGCGGCCTCGCCTCCCGCAGCCACCACCTCCATATGGCCTTCTGCATCACTCTGCAGCCTCATGGCAACCCGCGACCTGCGCGTCCACCCTTATAGACTCTATGGCCCTCCACGGCCTCGCGACCACATCACACCACCCAGGCCGGGCCGAGCCGCACCACGGGCCGGGCTGGACCTAGCGGGTCGTGCCGGGTCGACCAAACCAAGTTGGCCCGGGTCGGTTCGGGTCGGGTCGATCTGACCGGATTAGACGGCACCCCGACCCACTTTAGCCCATTTACGCTCTTTTGGCTATAACTTTGGCACCAGACGTCTATTTGATAAACCGTTAACAGCGATGTAAACCTTGGAGTGAGATTATCCCTTTATTATACCCTACTAGAGTTTTGGTAAAGTTGGAGAATGGTCGGATTAGATCGAGCACGAATCCAACAGGGCCCTCGGGACTAAAAGACAAATAACATACAGACCAGGCACCAGATTCACACACCATCTATTTCATTGAGACCCCTATGTCATGGCGGTCCTTTGGGATACTATTTCGTGGCACTCAGAGGCAATTGGAGTATCGACCAGTGGATTGAAGAGTGGACTCTCCCAGAGACAAGCAAGCTTAGTGCAGAAACCCAGTAGCTGGCTGTGACTTGAGAAAGAGATCCTTCGTGGGTCTGTGATTGAGTTTCTCATATGGAACCTCTCTTGGATTCAATGTTGAACTACCCTAGTTATTCTGTGTGGGTCAAAACCTAGCGATCATGTGTGGGTCAGCACCGAGCGATCCTGTGTGGGTCTGCACCGAGCGATCCTATGTGGGTCAGCACCGACCGATCCTGTGTGGGTTAGCACCAAGCGATACTATGTGGGTCAGTACCTAGAGATCCTTCATGGTTCATTTTATTAAGAGAGTAAGACGAATTAGTTGTTACATCTAATCATCTCTACTAATGTACTTAGGTTATACCAAATGTGAGATGAGTTTATACCTTGTGGTACTTTCCATTGTGGTAATACATTGGGGTATTCTTTTGTGTGGCGTACCTGAGTGGTACTTACCATCATGGTACTCCTTCCTTTTTGGAACTGATGTGATTTGGGCTTTTGAGTTGGACTTTTTGTTTCCTCATGATTGAGATGGGTATACTTGATAACTTAGGTATATGTATGGGAAAATACCTATGTAGGTTTGACAATTGATTTCATGATTTTTGGTTTATCCTTTGTGGATTTTGTCAGACATTGAGGGTCTTGGGGTCCCTATTGAGTATCATTATACTCACCCCTACAATGTCTATGCCCGCGCTTCGTTTTGATTGGTGCAGACGATGGACAGCGCTGACTGAGGACAAGAGTACCAGGACTTGAGGTGGCTTAGTGGTGGACGTTAGATGAGGTGAACCGCAGTGACAGTCGTTCCTGATTTGTACCTACCCTTTAGGTAGGATTCGTGGTGGACGATCCAAGAGATGCCTTTAACCTATCAATTGTCTTGTACTTTATAGTTTCCCTTGTACTTTCCGGTTGGGCTTTTATTTTGTCCCCTTTCACTTACTCTACTAACTTTTTTTACTATTTAGTTTACTTGAGTTTGTATCATGTTGTGTTCATGGTTGGGTGTGTTACAGGTTATAAAGGCAATGCCTTCCTGGTTATAGGGAATATGTCTTTCGGTACTAGTTTCCAGCCCCTGGCTTATGGAAGGTGGGCTTGGAGTAGTCACGGCATGGGCCCCGGGGGATGGGCTATGACAACCTATCACAAATTTATGATTTCATAGTCATTAACATTGTCCTAACCATGTTATCTATCACTATCAATTAGTTTTGGGACATGTTTTATCTCTTCCATGTCCATATTTTTATTTCCTTCCAATTTTCTTCTATTTGGGAACCTAGTTCTGTGATGGCCTTCATAATTTCTATTCCCTCTTTTAAATAGGAATTTTTATTGACCATTTTTATGATGTGGTTTTTCCATGAAAAAACATTTAAATCACAATCCATTGACTATTAATAGCATGTTCAAATTTCAAGTAAGAAATCATTTTAAGGTGGTATAATGTAACATCCTAATATTTAAGTAAAAAATTCAAATAAATTTAATTTATTTGATGGCTATCATTATTTGTAACACCGAGTTTTAACAAACCATGATGAGCTATTAATATTATTATTTAAATTTGACCATTATTACATACCCGTTAAAATTTGAGGATTAAATTGGAATAAAAATATTTAAAAAATTAATTATAATGGTTTTATATAAATAAATCATATCGATAAAAAGTACATGATATTTATTAAAGTCTTTATATTCTTCAGAAAATATTTTTTCTCAAAAATATGAGTTATATTAATTTTTATGAATAAATAGAAAAGATAGTTTTTTAAAATTTTAAAAATTAATTTGAAAAAATTAAATTTATTTTTGTAATAAACATGTCAAAATGATTTTTGGGTGAATTTTTTTTAAATTTTCTAAAAACATTATTTTTTTATAAATAGTGAAAAATACTGGTTTTTATTGAAAACTACATTTTTGTTCAATGATTTTATAAGGTTCCATTTTTAAGTTTTTTAAAAATTAAAATTATCTCAATTATATTATAACTAATCCAATATATTTCATTATAATCAATTTCATATTGAATTTTTATATAAATACTTTTTAAACTTTTGAAATTTTTTCTCTTTGGAAAACTGTTTTTTCATCGCATCTATGAGTTTAATTTTAAATTAAATTTTGAAAATTTTTTGAATATAATTTGGAAAAATTATATAAATATTTTGAATCATAATTATTAATATTATATAAAAATTTCAATTTTAATTTTTGGTAAAAATTCATAGTAAAAATAGTAATAATTAATTAGCGCGGTTAAGGATAAAACATGTTTATTGAGGGTTAAACTAAAAAGATAAGGGGTAAACTGACCTATAAACTTTTCCAAAACCCATTTTATATCTGTAATGAAACATTATAATATATAAGGTTTAATATTGATCCATTTGTAATACTTTTTTCATGTGAAAAACTTGGGTACACTTCATTCATTTCAAACATTTCATGTGTGTCCTCTCCCCCACTTATAAAAGACCAACCCCTCTTCACTTGTCATTAGACTTCCAAAACCCTTTGGTTTGACAAATACCTAAAAACTATATTGCATAATTCTATACCCACATATTATATTCCTTATTTTGATTATAAATACCTAATAATAAGTCTTTATGTATAAACCTAGAGAGGATATTTGAAGAAGAGGTAAAATTATTAAACTTGTATTTTTCTTTTATTTCTTCTTCCACCACCTCCAAATATTATTAAATTAGTATGTTATAATTACACCAAAATATCTCATATAATAATTTGTTATATTTTTCTTTAATTACCAATATCCATCTCCTCTTCTATCAAATATGAAATGAAACCTTCGATTGTGTGTACGGTGGACTACCACATCGTGAACCAATGTTATTTGTATTATAATGCCACCTCTCACGTATGAATATAATGTTGGAATTTATATTTATATATTATATTTATGACATTATTATACCTCTATAATTATAATACCACAACTAAATTCTTACCTTATAACCCATTATAAAACAACAACGTCGCTTATGAGTAAGGCATACTACCGCCTCGCAAACCGATATGGTTTGTTCTTCATTTATATTTTACATAGATGGTAATAAGGATTGATTAAATGGATTTTTATTATATTTGTAACATAATTATAATTATATAATTATGATATCACATATACCTCTTATTTTTCATTCTGTGGGGGATACGATAACGTCATTTATGTGTACGGCGGGATATCGCCTTGCGAAGCGATGTCAATCGTTTTCACTATCATTTGGAATGGAAGGTAATAAGAATAAATTTAATTAATATAAGTGATATATATGACATAAAACTGATTATATAAATTTAATATATCATTTACCTTTATTTTATTTCATCAATTAATAAAATGGAAATTGCCTTTATGCGTACATATGACTTATCTCTCTATGAACAGTGTAATTCATTATCTATATATAACTTCAATGGGATACTCTAAATACATATATAATGAATAAATATGATATTTATATTATTTAAAAAATTATATATATTATGTAACATGATCAAAATTAAAGTATCGAGGATACAAAACTAAAACAAACATGAAAAAAAGTGAAGCAGTTATTACCCAAAACATGATCTTAACACGGAATTTTTAATAAAAGGGTAGTAAAAGGGAATAATTTTATAATAAATGGAATGATACATAATATTATGTTTATTTAATATATTTATAATTAATCTTATATTAATTAGTCAGTATTTTTTATTGTGTACCAAGGAATTCCATACTTAAGGTAAGGGCTTTTGTTTTGATGTACTTTCTCGGAAACATATGTTGTATTATGAAAATATATTATTTTATTAGGTGTATATAGTACCCTATTTAAATTTTATATCATTAATATCCTTCTATTAATGATATTTTGAGTTTATTTTGAAGTTACTTTTTAATAGGTCTTAAGATTCAAAAGTTACCAAAGTGGCAAGGGTTTGATGTAACAATTTCATTGTTTATAGGGATTATTTGTGATTATATTTTAGATGATGAAATATTATGAAATATTTCTCAAGAAATTAATTTATTCTATTACAATATGGTTATTTTTTGAAAATTCATGTTTTCCCATCATTTTCATCCCTTTATACACTAATGATTCCAATTTAATATTTTTAAAGAAACCCGACTTTATTTCTCTCTTCAATAAAAAACCCTTTTTCTAAAATATCCATGTTTTTTAAAATGATTGAAATAATTTTTTACTATTATAAAAATATTTTTTAAATTAATTTTTACCCATGTTTTACTTTTTACAAAAAAAATAAAAGTAATCTTCATTTTGTTTTTCAAACAAGCCCCGTTTGGATTTTACATAAATTGTGAAAGGAATACTTATTTTAATGTTTATGGAATGAATAGAATTTATTTATATCACCCCCAAAAAATTATTTAAATATTAATTTATAATTTTAAGATTGTATTTTCATAGAAAATAATTTCTAATATATTTTATTAATTTGTAGTTTTAAAAATTAATTTTCAAGGTAATTTTATTTTTACTCAATAAATGTTTGTTTTGATATTTCATCATTATTTCCATATATGGTGAAATAATTTTATGTTAATGAAGTTTTATTGGGTAAATTATCCATTGATACCGTCTTTATTCTTCCCTTAGAAGGTTTATGTTTATGATTAATGGATGTTATGAAAATCATTCCTTTTTCATGGGTTAAACTATGATGAAATGTTTATGAAACCCATTTCTTTTCATGAAACCCATTCGTTTTCTGGTATCCATGGTTTACATTATATGATGATGATTATTTTATAACCAATTATTTTGGTAGCATTATAACCAAGGATTATGGTCATTTTATAACCAACGATGTTGGTTATGTTATAACCAAGGATAGTGGTCAAGTTATAACCATGGAAGGGTGGCACCTATATCTCCCTCTGAGGTATTGGGTAGTGATATATTGTATTTGAACCTTATTTCATGTTAAAAATTTTATGTGTAGTCCTGATTTCATTTACATTAGATTATGTGAGGGTATGATTCATTGTACTTAATCAAATTAGTGAACTTGTTTCATTTATACATGCTCACAATGTTATAATTTTATATGTATGGATAAAATATATGTCTTATTCAAAGGTTATCCTCTCGTGCCTTATATACATTTATTCCTTCATGATTCATTTCTTATTAACTTCCATGATTTATTCCAGGAATAAATTTTATGATCTATGATATTCATGGTATGGTTTTAAAATTTTAATCACATGTTCACATAACCTTATGTTCATGTCATTCTTATGTGATCATTGGCATATCCCTGGTTTACCCCTACAGAAAATATAAGCTCACCCATTATTGTATTTTCTTCCCTGGTTATTAAGAAAGGTTTTATTTATAATAAGTCTAATAAGGATTCTGGATATTAATAACATAGTTGGATGATATTTTTTTCCTGATGAAATAGTTTTTTATGTTTATAATTATCCAAAGACACTAGACCTATATGATTAGGAAATTTATCATTATGTTATGTAATTAATATTCATCTATTAAGATGTGATATCTATATATGAAAAGTGTGGGTTACTATAATATAAAAATTATTATAAATACAAAACAAATACGAACAAAATGAAAAAAAATCCCCAAAGGCTATCTCTATGAGAATACTGAGCTCTGACTCAGTCATGTGCCCATAATCTCTAGTGTACAAGAGTAAGATCTCAAGCATAATCCATAATCCTGACCGTACAACAATAAGGTTTTTTTTGGGTACTAAACAGAAAACTAAATAGGGTGTAAGATAACTCAATATTCCACCACTAATGATTTCTAATGCATTGGGAAAATATAATATAGTATTAGAAAAGTATAAAAAATAATATAGTAAACAAAATATGTGTAATCAAGTTAGGATCAGGATCCTCATGGACACCTGGATGACCATTTCTGCTTCATCCTAAGTTGCAATACCTCTAAATACGTTTCACCATGTATATAGGTATATATATAATTATTTATGTATATATATGAACTATATATGTAATAACACATATATCCTTATATAAAGATATGTAGTAATATTCGGGGCCTGAGGTGTAACTTGGGAGTCAATGCATAATCATAATAATGTCATTAGAGTATAATTATTTAATTATTGGTACAAGCCCAAGCATCTGAATTGGGGATATAGTGCACCATGACAGACCATCCTAGTAAATTGTGTGAAATATCATGTTTGAAATCCAATTATGGGGTGTGAAACTTCATGTCTCGTCACCAAAATGTGGTGAACCCCCATGTATATCATCTGAGACCAATGGGTGTGAAACATTTTTTCCAAAAACCCTAAATGATTCCTCTAAATCATATTCATATATTAGGCAATCCTAGTTACTTTTTTATCCCTTAACCAATGCATTTAGTAAAGAGGAACTCAGTATCACTCAAGGAACAATGTAATTCCCTAATGTATGATCTTGTCTAAGGTATTACTAAATGGAAAACTATGTTTCACCAAAGGACTAATATAAAAGTGTAAGAAATTTACATTTAACATTTATATATGGTCCATGGTAAACATCCATGCCAAAATCTAGGATCATTTTTTTCATTTTCAATTCTAAAATACAAGTCAAACATTAAGCTAGGGGTGATAAGGTCCAGGTGAACTAACCATGAGCAGTTAACACCATACATCTAAAAAGAATAAGATAGTTCATGTGGAAAAAATGATACATTTATCATTTCAAACATTTAAATTTATTTTCCCCTATTAACATGGGAATACCTCTTATATTATCATGGTCCAAGAAATCATAAATTCCCATTTTTAATTTAAACAATTCATTTGTCATTAATTAATCAATTATCATTCTAGAACCAATTATAAAAATTTAAAAATAGAAATAAATAGGACACAACCCCAAGTTGTAGAATAAGTTGAGGTCAACAACCTCTAACAATGTTAATGGGTCTAACAAAGAGTCTAAGACACACTCTAGACATTTAATTTAAGTTATTTTTCATTTTATGAGCAATGTGTGGAAAGTATGGTGTGCCGAACAATGTCACATTTATAAAGAAGAAATAATTTAATGAAAATTACATATACCACATTCCTCATGATTTATATGATTCACTCATCAAATATCAATATTTGATCTATGTTGGGATGAAATAAATCACAAGAATATACAAACTCCCTGAAAGTAGGTCATATGAGGTCACATTGAAATTGTAATAAATATGGAAATATAAACCGAGAAAATAAGGAAGTGGAGTCACAGTGTTACTAAGGTTGGTCAAACATGACTGAAGTAACTTGAATTGGACATTAGATTAAGGAGTAGAATCTAATCATAGAATATTCCAAGGGAGATCTCCACATGTGGGGAGGTTGTTGTGCATGAATGAGGAGAAGAAATGAGAGAGGAAAGAAATAAGGATACAGAGTAAAATTGGAAATTCAACACTTTAATGAGGTTCATAGTAAGATCACATTGTTTGTATAACCATTTTCATACCATGCTCACCTACTATCTAAGGTACTTGTCCTCACACTACTCAGTTCATGGTTATACAAACCATGTGCAAGTCATGCGGTCACTTATGTAATTTATAGTATACATTATGCACCATCATACAGACATCACTGCATATTTTGAAATACTATATGACACCCCATTTACACATTCATGGTTTCTAAAGGCATCCTCTGTAACACCCCAAGCTTCCACAATACGCTTTTCTATGAATAATATAGTAGTGTGTGTTGTACGCAACTTCGAGTTCTAACACACACCAGAACCAATCAAACTAGCTGTTATAAATAGTAATACCTACTTTTTGAAATTTTATACATTTTATCTTTAAAAATGGACTTCATTTATTGATTTGGAATATCAAAATTATATTAGGGTGAATTTTTTGTATTTTTCTGAAAACTTTCAATTTTTGATGAATAGTGAAAATTACCAAATTTTAATTAAAAACAACTTTTTTAATAAAAATATTTAATAGTGATAAATTATGAATTTGATTGATTTTAATGTATATTTAGAATATATTTTTAACACTTAATAAAATTTTTGTCATTGGACATAATTTCACATTTAAACCAGACATAAACAAGTGTCAATCTTTAGATAGTTATTATTTCTTAAAAACACGCATTTTGTTTTGACAGCGGAAATTAATTTTAAATTAATTTCTTCCACTTCTATGTTTTGAATTTATAAAAATGGATTCCATATTTATAATTAGGAGGTCCAAATTGTGTAAATAGTTAACCTTTATTTTTAGACATTTTGAATAATTATTTCGGTAAATATTTTATTTACCATGGTTAAAGGGTAAATCCGGTAAATAAGGGTAAAAATAATATTATAATAATAATGAATTACCCTAAAACGTGTCATAACCCTATTGGTTGATACATGTCTGACCTTGGGTATCTTTGGGTCGATTTTGGGACCTCCTGGATCCACTTGTAAGTGATAATGACAGTTTATATTAATTAAGTTAAAATAATACAAAAATGACATAAGCATATATCTTTTAGTAAAAAAAATTAAATAGGGTTATATATGTTATATTTTCGACTATAAATATTTATTAGAAATATAAAATCATTTCCTTCATAATGTTATTTTTTTATAATTTTTAGACATTGAATAATTAAATTTATTTATGACCCAATAATGATGCAATATTTTCCATATTAATGTAAGAATCAAATAATTAGTATTATAAATGTTAAAATAAATATAATTTGAAAGTTTTGATGAAATTTGAGAATTTTATTGGTTAATATGACATGTTATGAGTGATTAAATGAATTTTTTTTAATTAATAAAGTTGTTAAGACTTTAACTAATATCAATTATTAAATATTGTCAAAATTGACATAAATGAGTTTTTAAAACAAATATTATATTATTAATTTATATTCTATTCCTAAAAATCTAACGTTCAGACAAAGGACTTATATAATGATATTGTTATCATTAATGGACCACTTGGTGGTCTCTTGGAAGAATATAGTAAGTTTATCAACCATATAATATAAAAATTAAAGGTGACATGGTAAATGTCAAACTATTTAACTAAGAGTTAAATATAAATGATAAGGTCAATATAGTAACCCAAACCTATATAATATCTATTGGATGAAATTATTGCAACCCATACCCACCTTAGACTTTTAATAATCTACTTTGGAGCCATTAGAAACCGAATATGAATTTATTATAAATTAATACTTTAAGTTTTTCCTAAAGAGCCCCTCCTCCCCCTTATAAAAGGACACCACTTATAACCAATTCTACACTCCTTCAAAGCCTTTTGTCTTGGCCAAAACCTTCCCAAATATCCTCCCAACTTCCCTCAATTAAACATAGATGCCTTATTTTGATCATAAACCCATCATATGGATCCCTTTTGATCAAATCAAAAGGAAGAACCCGAAGAAGAGGTAATGTTTTCACCACCCTTATTCAAGTTCCTTTCTTCTACAACTTCTTATTTATTTTTTGTTTCCATTATAAAATAATAACTCCAATATCTTCTATATACTATGATTTTATTATAAATATGGTACAACCATATTCAGTATTATATCCATCTTTTGAATGACATGTCACCATACGTGCATACGTACGGCCTACCGTCTCCACATTGTGGTGTAATTGTTATTCAATACATTATTATTTGGATGGGTATAATAATGATGCGTAATTCATGTAAATAATAAATATAACATGTTAATGATTATGTATATATGATATACCATCCAATTATATATTATTTTAATATCAAAATAATGATATTTTCGCTCGTGCAAACGTACAGACTACCATCTCCACGAACGCGATGAGATTCATTCCCCATCGTATCCATTCAAGTCTAATTCTCATTTGATGATGAAAAGTAATGTTTAAGGACTTTATATCATTCTGGATAAGAATGATATACATCCCATCCATATCAAATATGGTTCACATAACAAATAATATAATGAAAAACAAATATGTTAACACCCGAAACGATGATAATACTAAGATATTATTAACAAATCAATGATAAAAGATAATATATGATATCATATTAATGTATATTATTCTTGTATAATTTAGTAACAATTATTTCACCATTATACATTAGGTTAACCTACCCTCAACCAATAAAAAGTACAAGGTAAGGGTTTATTTCACAATCTCTTCATTATCCGAGGTTGTTTATACCTAATTATCTACTGGGACCTCTTTATCATCCACATCCATGTTTCTTAAAAATGTTTTTAAAAACAATCATAGTATTTTACAGAATATGGGTCAAAGTAATTTATACCCTTGTTTGAATTTTTATAAGATGTTTATAAATTAATCTTCTTGTCATTTTCCAAACACGGACCTTTTTAACCATTTCGACAAAATTAAGGTAAGAATGTCTTTTTTTTAACTTATACGGAGGGTGCGGCTATTTTCTACCATTATAAACTCGTCTAAGATTCCATTAAAATATTATAAGAATATTTTCAAAGTAAATGTTTTATTTTATAAATACGTGACTCTTAAATGATTTCAAAATAGAAAGAGATATTTATCTAAAAAGAGTCTTGATTTCATCTATGTCAACATCCTTTGATGGATTTTATTTTTATTTGGAGTTGATTTGTTATGATAAAAAACTTCCATATTGCATTTAAGGTTTTGTGATATGTTTGACTGTGGATTTGATATTTTTATACCATTCATGATTTATGGTTTAGTATTTACATTTCATATTCTAGTTTTAATACGAATGTTTATGATATGTTTAAACCTTTTCATATGAGGAATGTATTGGACTTACTAAGTGATGGGTGGAGCCCTCTATAGCTCCTCGATGCATCGGTATGTTTCATGAGACAACTAGACGTGGAATTGGATGAGGCCCTTTCCCAATTTGATTTATGTTTTGGGCCGAGGCCTTAATCATTTTTAGATGTCTTGGCCGAGGCCTTGAAAAATATTTTCAGAATGTCTGGAATTATACATTCCCTCATTATGGAAATAATATTTATGGTTCATGTGGTCATTCAAATAGAAGACTACCCATGATTATATTTTATCATGTCATTATTTACTCATATCATATTCGTTCCATAAAATTATTCATGTTTATTATTGGTAAAGGCATGTGGTTTCAATTATTTACCATGCTTAATGTTTATGTCATTTTCTGCTGTATTACTTACCCTTACTGAGCATTTGAGCTTGCCCCTTTCTTATGTTTCATTTTCCCAGGATATGAAGAAGTTAGTTATGAGTTACTAGTAGGCATAATCTATGAGGCTTGGATGTTTCTAATGAAATATATTTGGGTTGTATTTCTTTTCAAGTTGAAAAGTTGAACTTATGTATGAATCTTGTTTCCAATAATACTAAACTGATTGGTCATTCAAGACATGATTTCCTTATGATCATGCCAATGTTATGTAATAATGCACCAAATCTGGGTAACTGGGTTCGGGGCGTTACAGTTTGTATCAGAGGAAGTTTAGTACAAACCTTGGAAACTAGATTTAGATAAACACTGATTTGATAACATAGACCTAAGAAGGACTATGAGTATTAGTATAGAAGAACTTCCTAAAATTTTGGTATTGTAGAGATTTTGAGAGTTTTCCAAGAAATACATCCTTTTCTGGATACGAGCAGGTAGTGGCAGCTCTGGCACAGATGAACCCAGGGGTAAAACCTAAAAACACTGCTTTGAGATAGACTCGAACTGGAACTGGTGCACGAAAACGGGCATTGCTGCACTCTTGGTTACGACACTCCCGGGGTATATGCTTAGGATAATTCTCATTTTCTTCACAAACCATTATAAAGGGTTTATGAGTATATACTTCCTCAAAGAAAACATTTTTATGATTATGGATTATATCCATAAACTGTTCAATTTATGTTAAGTTTTTTACAAGTTTGGATTTATGTATTGTGATTCATAAACTAATCTAGTGTATGCCATTGTTTAGAAATGGAACCTAGTGGAAGAAATGGAAACTGTATGAATGCACACACTCCATATAGGGATTTCCCTCCTTCTCAAGATAATTATAGTGGAGTTGGTGATGCAACTGGTGTTGATCAGCTAATCATCATACTAGGACAACTCACTCAGGTTATGAATAATAATCGTACACATATGGAGAACCCCGATCCACAATGTGGAGGATCAATGTCAGATCGCTTCATAAGACAACAACCACCAACATTCAATGGGAGTACAAATCCCTTAGTAGGTGAGCAATAGATAAATTCTTTAGAAAAAATATTCCATGCCTTGGGGAGTAGTGAAAGGGAAAATGTTATCATTGCAGTTTACCACCTCACTAAAGATGATGATCAATGGTGGTCATTAATTCAAAAAAAGAAGGAAGAAGATGAAGTATCAAATATGGAATGGAGGGAGTTCAAAGATCTGCTTTTAGAAAAATACTTTCCTCGTGACCATCGAACAGATATGGGAAGGCAACTTCTGAGTATGAGAAAAAAGGAGGATGAGAAAGTCACACAGTATGAGGCTAACATTACAAGGTTAGCACAGTATGCTTCAGATTATATACGTAACCCATGAATTAAGATTGATCATTTCTTTTATGGGTTAAAACTGTTTCTTCATCGAGAATTGGTCTGAAAATCCTTCTCGTCATACGAAGATATTGTCTCGTGTGCTATCAAGACAGAAAAAGAATTATCTAAGCCATGTGACTTTCAATCAAAGAAAGAGAATAAGAGATATGTTGAACACTATGGGAAAGGAAATAATGAAACATGGAAGAAGGGAAGAATTTAATTTCCACCTTGTGATAATTGCGGAAGGAACCACCCTGGTGCCTATCTAAAAGGAAATGGAGTATGCTACAAGTGTGGATAGAAAGGCCATCTAGTTGGTGATTGTAAAGGAAATAATGACGCTAACAATGTTCAATGCTACAATTTCATGGAGATGGGACATTATACAAATTAATGTCTTAATTGTTCGGGAAACTTAACTCAGAAAAGGCCTAGGGACCAAGGCCAAGCTTATGCAATCACTACTGCTGAGGTTGAAGCCCCGAAAGACGTGGTGGAATATAATTTAATGGTTTCCACATGTTTAGAAAATGCTGTATTTGATTCTGGATCATCGCATTGTTTCATATCTTCCCAGTTTGCTAATAAAATTAGATATTTCCTATTTGATTTATTAAGGGATTTTTCAGTCAAAACTCCTAAGGGAAGTATCATTACATCAATGTTTTGTGAATCAGTCCCCATTAGAGCACATAAATGTACTTTATATGCAGATCTCATCATCACACCTATGATTGAATTTGATATAATCCATGGTAAGGATTTTCTTTCAGACCATGATGCAGAAATTTATTATAAGAATAAGGAGGTTACTATTTTTGATAATGATGATAAGGAACACCTTATCTTTAGATAGGAATTGTCACCCCCTAATTCTTACCTAGATCCACCCCCAATAGCTCAACTAAATTCAATTATCGGGGAGGAATAGAATGAAATAAGAGTGGGTGAGGAAAGGAATGTTCAAATAGAGGATGTACCTATTGTGAGAGAATATGTTGATGTGTTTCCAGAAGATTTACCTGGACATCCTCCAGAATGAGAAATTGAGTTTTCCATTGATTTAATTCATGGTTCAAGACCTATATCAAAGACCCCTTATAGAAAGGCCATTGTGGAATTAGTTTAACTAAAGAAACAACTAGAGGAATTGTGTAATAAGGGATTTATTCCCCCTAGTGTTTATCCATGGGGAGCCCCTGTCCTTTTTGTTAAGAAGAAAGATGGATCTATGAGCTTATGTATCGACTACAAGAAAATATATTCTATAACAATAAAGAACAAGTATCCCCTACCACACATTGATGATTTATTTGATCAACTGCATGGAGCTCAAAACTTTTCAAAGATTAAACTTTTATCTAGATACCATCAGTTGTGTGTGAAGAAGGAAGACATTCTAAAGATAGCATTTCGAACCAGGTACGGGCATTACGAGTTTACAGTAATGTCTTATGGATTGTCTAATGCACCCTCTATATTCATGGATCTAATGAATAGAGTTTTCAAGGAATATCTTGATGATTTTTTTGTGGTATTTATTGATGATATCTTGGTATACTCCAAAACCTATGAGGATCATGAAAATCACTTGCGCATTATTCTGAAGACTCTTAGAAGACATGAATTATATGGGATGTTTAGAAAGTGTGAATTCTGGCATCAGGAGATTTATTTTCTTGGCCATATTGTCTCTAAGGATGGAATCTTTTTAGATCCTTGTATTACAAGATCAATCCAAGAATGACCTACACCGACGAGTATAACTAAGGTATGCAGTTTTATTGGTTTAGTAGGTTATTATCAACGTTTCGTCCAGAACATTGTCTGATTGGCTTACCCATTAATGAATCTCACACATAAAGGGGATATATTTTTTTGTACAAAAGAGTGTGAATAATGTTTTGAAGAACTGAAGAGAAGATTAGTCAATGCTCCTATACAGACTCTACCATCAGGGAATGATGGGTTTGTTATTTATACTGATGCATCGATGAAATGACTTGGTTGTGTCCTTATGCAGAATGATAGATTTATTGACTATGCATCATGACAACATCAAATTCATGAGAAAAACTATCCTACTTAGTATCTTGAGTTAGCTGCTGTAATCTTTTATTTGAAGATATGGAGACATTATCCCTATGGTGAAAAATGTGAGATTTATATTGATCAGAAGATTTTGAATTATATTTTCTCATAGAAATAACTCAAAATGAGGAAAAGGAGATGGCCTGAACTACTCAAGGATTATGATTGTATGATACACTACCACCAGGGGAAGGAAAATAAGGTGGGAGATGCTTTGATCAGAAAATATCATGGAGTTTTGAACATGATGAGAATTGAAAGAGATTCTATTTTCATGGATTTAATGAAGATGGATATGAGAATTACCATGGAAGGTGAAACATCGATACATTTTCAAATGGTTTCCAAAACATCATTACTAGAAAAGATAAAGAGTTCTCAGACTGGTGATGAAGAGTTTCAAAAGAATATTAAAGCTGTGAATGGTGGGAGATTGAAAGACTTTGTGTATGAAGAGGGAATTTTGAAATTTGGGAAGAGACTTTGTGTTCCCCATATACCTGATATAAAAAGATAATTGTTAGAAGATGCTCATAGTTCCAATTTCTCTATACACCCTAGGAGCTCCAAAATGTCTAGATATTTGAAGGATCATTTTTGGTGGGACAACATGTAGAGGGAGATTGCTGATTTTGTGTCAAGATGTATGGTTTTTCAACAAGTGAAAGCTAGATGAAAACATCCTGGAGGGGTCATGAAACCTCTTCCCATACAAGAGTGGAAATGGGATAATATTACGATGGACATTATCATGGGACTACCAAAGACTCCTAGAAAGAATGATGAAATATGGGTCATTATTGATCGTCTTACCAAGTCAGCACATTTTCTTGCTATAAGAGAAGATCTAATACTTGGACGTCCAAAAATACTATATATTAATGAATCTGTGAGTCTTCATGGAGTACCCCTATCGATTCTTTCTGATCGTGATCCCCGTTTTACTTCAAGATTCTGGAAAAGTCTTCAGAAGTCCTTGGATACTGAACTTCGTTTGAGCACTGCCTACCACCCTCAAACAGATGTACAATCAGAAGAGACTAATCAAACCTTAGAAGACATGTTGAGATTATGCTCACTTGACTTTCAGGGTATGTGAGATCAATATTTACCTCCGATGGATTTTTCCTATATCAATAGCTTCCATTCAAGTATTCAGATGGAACCATATGGAGTGTTATACGGAAAGAGATGTCGCACACCAACCTGTTGGGATGACATTGGTGAGAGAAAACTCGTTGGCCCAGAACTGGTGGAGGAAATTATGGAAAAGGTAAAGGTAATCTAAAACCACATCAAACAATCTCAAAGTAGGCAGAAGAGCAATGACGATAACCGAAGGAAGGATTTGGAATCTCAGGTATGAGATCATGTTTTCTTGAAGGTATCTCCATGGAAGGGAGTTATAAGTTTCAGTAAAAAGGGTAAATTGAGTCCCAGGTACATCGGACCCTTCTAAATTCTATAACAAATTGGGGTTGTAGCTTACCGTTTCGTAGTACCGCCGAGTCTCTGCAAAGTTCATGATGTGTTCCACGAATCACTGTTGAGAAAATACATGCCTGACCCAACGCATGTACTCACTTATGAGGAATTAGAACTGAAACCTGATCTATCTTATTGCGAAGATCCCATCAGGATTCTTGATATAAGATAAAAAGTGATGAGAAACTGAACGACTCTCCTGGTCAATGTTATATGGAGAAACCATAAGATGGAAGAGGAAACATGGGAACCCGAGGAACTTATGATGAAGAACCACCCGAGTCTTTTTATGCAATAATATTCTATAAATTTTGAGGAAAAAATTATTTGAAGGAGGGGATAATGTAACACCCCATGCTTCCATGATATTCATCTCTTTGAATAATACATCAGCGTGTGTTATACGCAACTTCGAGTTCTAACACACACCACAACCAATAAACTAACCGTTATGAATAGTAATACCCACTTTTTGAAATTTTATACATTTTATCTTTCAAAATGGACTTCATTTTTGGATTCAGAATATTGAATTTATCTTAGGGTGAAGTTTTGGTATTTTTCTGAAAACTTTCAAATTTTGATGAATAGTGAAAATTACCAAATTTTAATTAAAAACAACTTTTTTAATCGAAATATTTAATAGTGATAAATTATGAATTTGAGTGATTTTAAAGTATATTTAGAATATATTTTTACCAATTAATATAATGTTGGTCATTTTACATAAATTCACATTTAAACCGGACATAAACAACTGTCAATCTTTTGATAGTTATTATTTCTTAAAAACAAGCTTTTGATTTTGACAGCGGGAATTAATTTTAAACTAATTTCTGCCACTTTTGTGTTTTGAATTTTGAAAAATGGATTCCCTATTTAGAATCAGGAGGTTGAAATTATGTAAATAGTTAACTTTTATTTTTATACATTTTGAATAATTACTTCGGTAAATATTTTATTTACAATGGTTAAAGGGTAAATCCGGTAAATAAAGGTAAAAATAATATTATAATAATACTAAATTACCCAAAAACGTATACTAACCCTATTCGTTGATACATGTATGACCATGGTCATCTTTGGGTCGATTTTGGGACCGCATGGATCTACTTGTAAGTGATAATGACACTTTATATTAATTAAGTTAAAGTAAATACATAAATGATATAAGCATATATCTTTTAAAAAAACAATTTTTACATAGGGTTATATATGTTATATTTTCGACTATAAATATTCATTAGAAATAAAAAAATAATTCCTAAATAATGGTATTTTATTTATAATTTTTATACATTTAATAATTAAATTTATGTATGACACAATAATGATGCAATATTTTCCTTATTGATGAAAGAATCAAATAATTAGTATTACAAATTTTAAAATAAATATAATTTGAAAGTTTTGATGCCATACACGAATTTTATTGGTTACTATGTCATGTTAGGATTTTTTAAATTAATTTGGTTCTAATTAATAATGTTTTTAAGACTTTAACAGAAATCAATTATTAAATATTGTCAAAATTGACATAAATGAATTTTTAAAACAAATATTATATTATTAATTGATATTCTATTCCTAAATATATATGGTTCGCCCAAAGGAAATATATAATGATAGGTGTATCATTAATGGACCACTTGGGGGACTCGTGGAAGTATATAGTAAGTATAGTAAATATATAATTTAATAATAGAAAGTGACATTTTAATGTCAAACTATTTAACTAAGAGTTAAATATAAATGATAAGGTTAATATAGTGACCCAAACCAGTCTAAAATCTATTGGATTAAAGGATTTCGACACATCCCCACCTCAAACATTTAATAATATACTTTTGAGCCATTATAAATCGAATATGAATTTATTATAAATTAATACTTTAAGATTTTCCTAAAGAGCCCTTCCTCCCCCTTATAAAAGGACACCACTTCTAACCAATTATTCACACCTTCAACGCCTTTTGGATTGGAAATAACCTGCACAAATATCCTCTAAAATTCCCTCACTTCAACCTAGAGTCCTTATTTTTATCAGAAACCCAACCTAATTAGCCCTTTTGATCAAATCAAAAGGAAGAACCCGATGAAGAGGTAATGTTTTCCCCACACTTTTTCAAGTTCTTTTCTTCTTCAACTTCTTCTTTCTTAGTCGTTTCCATTCTAAAATAAAAACTCCAGTATCTTCTATTTACTTTTATGTTATTACAAATATGGTACAACCATATTCAGTATTCTATCCATCCTATGAATGACATGTCACCATACGTGTGTACGTACGGCCTGTCGTCTCCACATCATGGTGTAGTTGTTATTCAATACATTATTATTTGGATGGGTATAATTATGATGTGTAATTAATGTGAATAATAAATATAAAATGTTAATGATTCTTTATATATGATATACCATCCAATTATATATTATTTTAATATCAAAAAATGATATTGTCGCTCGTGTGTACGTACGGACTACTGTCTCCACGAACACGATGAGATTCATTCCCCATCATATCCATTCAAGTAAAATTATCATTTAATGATTAAAAATAATGTTTAAAGACTCGATATCATTCTGGATATGAATTATATACATCCCATTAATAACAAATATGTCTCACATAACAAATAATATAATGAAAAACGAATCAGTTAACACCCAAAACCATGATAATGCTAAGATATTATTAACAAATAAATGTTAAAATATCATATATGAAATCATATTAATGTATATGATTCTTTTATAATTTAGTAACAATTATTTCACTATTATACAGGAGGTTAACCTACCCTAATCCAAGTAAAAGTAAAAGGTAAGGGTTTATTTCACAATCTCTTCATTATCTGAGGTTGTTTAGACATAATTATCTACTGGGACCTCTTTATCATCCACATCCATGTTTCTTAAAAATGTATATAAAAACATTCTTAATATTTTAAAGAATATGGGTTAAAGTCATTTATACCCTTGTTTGACTTTTTATAAGATGTTTCTAAAGGAATCTTTTCTTCGTTCTACAAACAAGGTCCTTTTAAACCTTTTCTAAAAAATTAAGGTAAGAATGTATTTTTTTTAACTTATACGGCGGGTGCCTCTATTTTCTACCATTATAAACTTGTCAAAGCTTCCCTTACAATATTATAAGAATATTTTCAAAGTAAATGTTTTATTTTTTAATTATGTGACTCTTAAATGTTTTGAATATATAAAGAGATATTTTTCTAAAAGGCGTTTTGATTTCATCTATGTCAACATCCCTTGATGGATTTTAAGTTTATTTGGAGTTGATTTATTATGATACAAAACTTCCATATTGTATTGAAGGTTTTTTGATATGTTTTACTGTAGATGTACTATTTTTATACCATTCATGATTTATGGTTAAAGTATTGACATTTCATATGCTAGTTTTAATATGAATGTTTATTATTTTTTAAACCTTTTCATATGAGGAATGTATTGGACTTAGTAAGTGACGGGTGGAGCCCACTATAGCTCCTAGATGCATCGGTAGGTCTCATGAGACAACTAGATGTGGAATTGGCCGAGGACCTTTCCCAATTTGATTTATGGTTTTGGCTGATGCCTTAATCATTTTTAGATGTCTTGGTCGAGGCCTTGACAAAATGTTTCAGAATTTCCGGCATTATACATTCCTTCATTATGGAAATAATATTGATGGTTCATGTGGTCATTCGACTAGTAGAATACCCATGATTATGTTTTATTATGGAATTATTTACTCAACTCATATTCTTGCCATTAAAGTATTCATGATTATTATTGGTAAAGTCATGTGGTTTCAATTATTTACTATGCCTAATATTTTTGTCATTTTTCGCTATATTACTTACCGTTACTGTGCATTTGAGCTCACCCCTTTCTCATGTTTCATTTTCCCAGGATATGAATAAGTTATTTATGAGTGACCAGCAGGCATAATCTATGAGTCTTGGATGTTTCTAATGAAATATATTGGTGTTGTATTTCTTTTCATGTTGTAAAGTTGAACTTATACATGGATCCTGTTTCCAATAATACTAAACTGATCGGTCTTTAGAGACATGATTTCCTTATGATCATGCCAATGTTAGGTAATAATGCACCGAATCTAGGTAAATGGGTTTGGGGCGTTACATCATCTCATGGTTAATAAAACTATGTCTAAATGCATTATAGGTCACACGTTTGAGTTGTACGGCTAGAAATAATTGTTCCCCAACTGTGCATGTAAGGCTGTTTCTCTCAAAACAATTATTTCGAATCCTAATGCTTCTGAAATTCACAATAACTACTAAAAAACCTCTCAAGATTTAAAACACTTCCAAAAACATAACTTTTATGTTTTACAACACTCAAACTGACATTCAGAATCCAGTTTTAGAATTTTCTCATCCACTAAATGGGAAATTTTAAATTCCTTTGGAAATTCCATAGTTCAAAAAAACTGTACATTACTGATATCTTATATTACATATAACACTAATATAGGATTATAAAATCCTTATTCTATAAAATAATAATATATAAATGGGATAAAAAATAAAATATATCTTAATCAAACATAATTTGGAAAATTAGAAAATCAATAAAATCAAGAGTAAATAAAAGTACAAAAAGATTAAAATATCCATCATCATGATTATTTATGAGGATTATATTTTTAATGATAACTATATAATTAATGAAAAACATTATAAATATGATAAAAATATAAATTAAAAAATAGTATGAATGATGTTTGAGTAGTATATAAAGAATTATAAAGGAATAGAAAAGGGAAATATGGTTGTTATATAGTTATTAGCCATATATGTTCTTTAGGAATGTATGATTTTTGAGCATATAGAGTCATTGGATATAGGATTTAATAATGGGATAAATGGTTAATTTTAATAAAATTTGATACTAAATTAATTTATACTTGATATATGATATTTTAAATATATCAATTTGATATAGTGGGCATAATTATAAGAAATAACACTATGAAATTTAGGAATATAGAGAGAATTAATGCATCAAGTAGGATAAATACTCTATATGAGTCTAGTTTTTTAGATCTTGGTATGTTGCTAGAATCACTAGGTTTTTTCCATGATCAATCCCAAGATGAATTTCAATAATTAAGGCTTAAAAAACATTTTTTGGATAAGTTCAAGATTGTAGAAATCACTAAAAGATTCATACTTGTTGAATCCCCACCTATGACTACCATCATTGCTTATATTACACTTAGGAATGAAAAGTAGGTCTTGAGGGGTTTTATAAGTAGAAATTAGTATGATATAAAAATTTAATTATTAATTTAATAAATGATATTTTAAACATATGTTTAATTATTAGTATTATTATGTGTACTTTTATGTAGTTTGAATTTTTATTAAATTTATTAACTTTACTGAATGATTTTAATTAAAATTATAAAAATAGAAGAATAAATTTTAATATAAAAAAATTAATAAAATTATTTCTATGGTTAATAAATTATTAATTAATTTTAAATAAATGGGAATAAATTCATTTAATAGTAAAAATGGATAATTTTGTAATGATTTATTTTGTTTACATGTCATGTATTTTATTGTAAGAGACTAAAACTGATCACTATTAAAGAATTATTCAAATTAAATTTATTTTATATAAATATAAAAAAAAATTAAATTCATATAATTATAATCAAATAATAAAGAATAAGAATAAATTCAATTTTATGTTATATATTATCCTAAAATTATTTCTTTTTCTGTACTATGCATTTTTTTTTTAAAATTAATTTTAATAACTTTTAGAAAATGAATTCAGTAAAATTTATTTTATATTTTTAATCAAAATATCATGATTCCTTAATAAGGTTAATTTTATTTTTATAATTAAAATAAGTTATCATGAATAAAAAGTGAGTTATCATAGTAAACGGTAAAGTGAGGTAAAAGTGTTAAAATAATAGGTAAAAATATAAAATATATTTAAATCATATTTATAAATATATGTAAGTGTTATTTAATGACCTATCCTCTCCCTTTGTGTATTTTTGAGTCACATTCATTGTAAAATTTCATTCCTTAGACATTAAGGAATGGGCATTTGTGGAAATGTCACTCAAAATCGCATATAAAAGGACCCATCATCAACACACTCTAAGACATGCATGTTCTTTTATTTCCTCTCTAATATCTACCCAAATTCCCAATATTATAATCCCCCTTACGTTTTGGATCTTCTGGTCATACAGAGGATCCCTGAAACCTTGATTTACAACATAGTCATTAAGGGAATATTTTACTCACTAAAATAAGTGTTACCTTCTACTTAGTCATTATTATTCATCTTATTATTTCACCAATTATTAAACCTAATAAAAAAATTTAATAACATGTAATTAAAATCATTATTAATCTCTAAAATCGATTTTACCATTATATAATAGCATATTCTTAATCATTCATTTGTTGTAACATGTTCTTGTTTGGGTTGGTCTTACCACCTACATGAATGATCTTATAACTTTTCCTTCCTGAATGATTAATAAAAATTAAATAATAGTACTTTACGGTAATAACTATTAATTTAAGAAGTTTTTATAATTTTGGATTAGAATATATATAATTAATTTCCTTAATAAAATCAATTCTTTTTATTATTTGAATATTTATAAATAGGGATAATTCTATATTGTTCATTATAAACCATCATTGGATCATCCATGAAACAATAATGTTACTTCATAACTCTACAAAACCAATATATATAAACTATATGACCATTATAAAGGTTTTGAACACATGGTCTAGGTGTAAGGACCAAAATCTTCTTACACAATCAAGCTTGGAAAAAAATTTACATGTAAAACCTGATGACTAATTATAACTATGAATGAAAAATAAATGGGTAATAAGTAATTATAAATAAACATAAAAAAGTAAAAAAATGTAAATAATTTATATATATAATATACCTTGCAGTTTGGGGATTAGCTAAGTGGTAATGTCACAACATAATATGGTAAAAACCCCCTAATAAAGTTCTTGTGAAGGAGAATTATAATGGCATTGTAGAAATAATGTGACATAGTAGGATTTTAGGTACTACAGACAGTATGTTAGGGGTGTTGTAATAGTATTACTATTCATATGAAATGATATTTCAACCCATATATTTAGGCTTTCGGGCCATAGTGCCTCTGAGCCATCAAAGGCCTTTGGGCCATAGGGCCTCTAAGACATGATAGTGTTTTATAGAAGTAGGCATATATGTGGAATAATATGAACAGGTGTTTAGTGTGGCATAACATGGTGGGAATTATAGCATGAGAACACACAATATTCACCATATGGGAACATCAAAATAGATATGTTCCCCTTGAAACTTATCATTTGGCCCTCCACCCACTTAGATTTCGAATTTTGGAGAGGGGTTCCCTACCACAATGTGGTTAAGGGTAGAATTCATAATGTTTGCTAAAAGGGGTGGAGATGTAGTGTGTTAACAAGTGATACCCCTACATATGTGACCAAGTGAATGACATGGAAAGACTGTGAGGGGTAAAACTTAAATATGTATAGGTGGCTCTATCAGGGTATCTCGA
Organism: Viscum album; assembly: GCA_963277665.1. NCBI lineage: Eukaryota > Viridiplantae > Streptophyta > Magnoliopsida > Santalales > Viscaceae > Viscum > Viscum album. The sequence continues at coordinate 283,253,643 of OY728127.1, forward strand.
AAGAATTATGGTGTCATTGGAACCTATCAACCACCCCTCAAACCTCACAGATTTATATTGTGACACAAATTGGTGACAATCCATGGTGCAATGGAGAAACATATTGTGATGGTTTCGGTAGGGGTATCACTATGTAAAGTCTAGGGACATGGAAAAACACTTGGATACTCCTTTGGGCCTTCAATTCATCTTTTTCAGAGTCCTTAGGGACACATTTATATGTCCCTTTAAGAAATCATTAACTTGGTCTTTTGGTCCATAAATTTGTAATAAAATAGTCCAATGGATGATTTACATTCCCTATGTGGAGGGATGATGTGTGACCCACTTGGGTTCTTGGGTGTGTGTTTTCTCATGTTTTTATTAAATTATACCTAATATAAATTGATAAATAATATAACTAAATTTACTATACATGAGGTTAGAGAATGTCTGACCGAGATAGAATCCAATGTAAAGGTTTTTCTTGACCAAGTCTTCTTTTATTATGTCATACTATTTCATATATGAATTCATTTTTTTAATTTTGATATATAATCCCTATTCTCTAACATTAATTTTATATTCTCTTTCATTCCTAGGATATTAAAATTTCTTATAAAAATGTTTTGTATCGATTCTTATTTCATAGAATTATTTCATTGTAAAGGATGATCTTTAAATTCTATATTAGGTATTTATTTTCCAGGCAAATATTTTTTCACATCACAAAATTTTAGTTTCTCATTTTAAAATTTAAATATGTATTCTCTATTTTACATTTCATATTTCCCTTTTTCTCTATTCAGAAGTATATTTTATAATTCCTTTTTCAATTTTGGATTCTTAAAAATAGTCAAATAATCTTTAAAAGGAATTTATTTACAATTCTATATATTTTATATCTCAAAATCCATATTTCTATATCTTGAATTTATTTCTTTTCAATGTTCCATTATTGTGAAATTTATAATTAAAATATCAGTTTAAAAGACATTTTTTACCTTTTGGGAATTAATTTTAATGTATCTTATGTGGTTGTTTTTGCAAAAAAATTATAAAATATTTCAGAAAAAAATTAATGATTTATCTTATATCTTTTCTTTTATTTCCCAAAAATATAGATTAACAATAACTATTTCATATCCATTATATGTTTCCCACTAAATACTTTTATGAAATGTTTCTTTTGGGTGACTTAATTTGGGGTGTCATCTGATCTTATTATTATTTTCTCCTTTTTTATACCTTATAAAAATATTGTATAACCCATTTCTTTTTTATAGTATAATCAAGATATGATGTATGATTAATATCATGTGTCACACATATGTATGGTTTATCATTATATTATGGGTGGGTCTAAATTTATATCATCTTCTAATGTATTGGTAAAATATTATATCCAATGGTATAAGTTTTTTAATGGTTTACATGATGTTCTTATTTTTATTAAAAATGTAATAAATTAACATGATTTGGTTAGTTATGTTCATAATTTTATGTGTGTACAGGATGTGGTCATCTATGATTGTGATGTTATTTATAAACATGGTGTTTCTAAATATGTTCAATTTTTTATGTGTGTACTTGATGCGATTATATTTGTTCACAATGTAATGATTTTCAATGATTATATTTTTTCACATTCGTAAGTTACATATCCCTGACCTATGATTATTATATTATGATATCACATTCTTATGTCATGGTACATGATATTATTTCATGATAATCATTTTGTGGTTCTACGTTCCTATGTCTTAAATCTATGATTATTCTATTATGTTTCATTATCACTTCAAATGATCTTATTTCCTTGATCATTTATTTATCTTGTTTTTATCTTTCCTAACATGTTTATGATTTAATGATAAATCCTTGATGATTAATTGATATCATTTTTCCCTTACTATGAATTTTTTATCACCTTTTCTTATTTTTCTAAATTTCCATGAATTTATATGTTGAAATATATCTTGGAAGAAATCATGTTTTGTGGATAAAATATTATCATATGGTACCCTCTATCTCTGTTCTCATAGAACCCATTAGGGTTTCCTCTTGAAACCCCATGAAAATGTAGATTCCCTGAGCATTAGGCCTTTTTCTAATTTCCTTCTAAGGTATCTCCTACCTTATATATTTTTTATTATTTATTTCATATTTTGGGTTTGGTATTTAGTTAGATTATTAAGATATTGCAATTTATAAATTTTGACATAATCATGTTATTTTTGTGTTTCTTAACATGGAGAAGATTGTTTCTCCATGCAAGTGGCGTTTCTAGATGAGGGAAATCACTTTTTTCTCTTTCCACATAACCCATTGTTCTTGACCTTATCCTTATTTTTTTATGTAGAGGTACACATGGAAATTTATGATAGATATTGTGGATTTTTTTGTTTCAAAAATTTCCTCTATACACATATTATCATCTCTTTAAATTCTTAGGGGTATTTATAACGACCCCGACTATAGTAGCCTAGAGCCGGTACTTTACTTTATTATATTATCATAGATAAATGATTCAAATCCCAAAGGACTGAATAGTTTATTAGTCTTGGTAAACTAAATACATATTTGAAATTAAAATTAAATTTTAAACATAAAATAAATAATGTATTTTCTTTGAGAACACAATTATACCCACTAGAAAAACCCTACATATCAATAATAATAAACTTCTTGAGAGCCTTGTGAAATAAAAAAGAAGAACATAGTGAGCTAAAATACTCAGTAAGGGTTAAACATAGTAGAAGGTATCATGAATCAATGAGAATAATCAACATGGATAGGTAGATAACTGAGCACACATTTGATTTAATATATACACTGAGAATTAAATGAATATTTTCATTTTTTTCATAGTTAAAATCTCCATGATAATAATAATAGAATTCTAAATTAAGGCAATACTGAATTATTATACATCATGTATCTGGAACCTGAACCATTATACTGTCCAGACCATTCACTATAATGTTTAATCTTTATGGGTAAAAACCCATTTAATTTGGCCAACATTATCATATCATGAGACTACCAATGACATGGAGGGCTATCTATAACTGGTACCCACCCCTATCTTCATGCCCAAATCATTCCTCATATGTTGAATGATCGATTTTAAAATATATTTTTAAATCAAAGTGTCCCATATTACTTTTATATAATTTAATTATAATATGTATAAAGAAATAAAATTTAAAAAAACATAAAATACCATAATTAATGAATAGATAATGATATTACATTTCAAAAGGATATTATATACACCATATGGAATTTAATTGGTTCATAGTAATATAAAAGTATCAGTGTATGTTAATATGGAATCCTTTACCACTTTTTAATCAGTCAAATCATATACGCCATAAAAGTAATATTTATCAAATGAAAAATTGAATACCAAGAATATAATGAGATTCTTGATATGAAATATATAAATGTAGTACATACACCACACAAAATAATTAATTGGTGAATAAGGTATATATTTCACAAAAGTAAAAGTAAGATGATAAAAACCCTTAACTCAACCTTCCCTTTAGTGTAGTATACTTTAACCTCCTGTATAATGGTTTAAATAATGTTATTAACTCATTATAGAACTATATTAATATTGATAATACCTTATGTGATAATTTTATGGCATTTTATGACCCATTCATTAATAATATTTCATTATTTATAATCTTTCTAGTGTGTTCATTTCATGGTTTCATGATCGGTTTATTTGTGTATAATTAAGTATTATCTTGTGAAATGGGAATAAAAATCTAGAAGTGGAATTAAATAGTATTATTTAACTTCAATATTTTAAATGGTCCCATATATAATTTTTATTTCTTACATTTGGATGATTCATTAGATAAAATGTTATTCATAAATGTTTAGTTTATCATTGCATTTTCTTCCGAACACCATAAACCAATTTTGTTTTATTTACTATTATATGTACAAATTAGTTCTAGAAAATTAAATAGGCTATAAAATACCTATTAAAACCTTATTTAAATATAATAATATTTTTATTACCGTCCATGAAGGAAGTAATGTAAAAATAACAAAAACATTATTCACGAAGGTGGTTAATCTCCATAACTTGGACAATGGTTTCATTTCTTTGAATAAGATGACTTAATAAAAAGTATGGATAAAATATAATCCATTAGAAACATAATAATACATTTTATAAATGATTATATAGTTATAATTACTTGATTTGTGAATATGGTGAGGATAAAGGGGAAGAATAAAAGAAATTAAGAGAGGGATTTTGAGAAAATTACCTCTTGAATATCACCTCATTGAGAGACCATTGAGGACCTTGGATTTGGTATTTTCTGAGAATAGAAGAACTAGGACGTGGGGAGAGTGAGGAAGATATTTTTGGCTAGATATTTGAGGATATTAAAGGATTTTTAGTATAAATGGCGTGGTGATGGGTGGTATTTATACTTGAGGAGAGGTCGGTATAAGTGATTAAAATAATGAATATATTATAATTAAAGCTAACCACATTGAGGTGACATTAATTTAAACAAATTTTACTATTAATTAATTTTTTTAGGATTTTTATGGTTGATAAATACCTCAAATACTCATTAAAATTTGAATTTTATAGGTAGTTTAAGCCTTTACCTTTTTAACATTAACTTGTATCATTTTTTACCTATACTGTGGTAAATAATTTGTTACCATGGTAACTTTTTTATATTTAAAAATGAAATTGACCTTAAAAACAAATTTTTTCTCTATAGTTCCAAATATTTGATTCATTTTACCAAATTTAATTCACATAGTTTTAAAAATTATATTTAAAATTAATCTCGTAGATACAAAGAAAAATTGGGTTTTTAAAGTGAAAAGTTTGAAAGTTTGAAATGGATTTATATACAATTTCATTGTTAAATATATTAAAATGAAATAAATCATATTTATTGATATATAATTGGATTAATTATTCTTTAAAACAATTTAAAATATAATTTAACTATGTAAATAAATTAGAAGAAATTAGAGTTTTCAATTAAAATTTAATATTTTTCACTATTCATTAAAAAATGAAACTTCTCCAAAAAATCACCCTAATCCAATTTTTATATCCCAATTTCAAAAATGTAGTTTATTTTTTCAAATAAAACTTATAAAATTTTCATAATATAGTTTTAAAATAGGCACAACATTAAAAAAGGAAAATTTTCTTTTTAGAAAAATATAATTTTTTGCTTCAAATTAGATTTATTCTTGTCTTCAGTATATTATAATTATTGGATGAATTTAAAAAAATTATTAAATATATAAATTATAAGTTTCATTAATATATTTCCCTAATATTGAATAATTTTATTTATTAAGATAAGATTCAATTATGGGTATATAATATATTTTTTTATAAAAAACATCCTTTATAGTCAATTGGTTATCTTTTTTATTTTTAATTAATTGGTAACATATAAATTCATTAAATAAACATGTGTAAACTATATTTTAATAATTTAGTTAATCTCATTAATTCCCACTATTCCAATGGCTAGGTGATAACTATAGTAATTAAATAATAATATTTAATCGTTTATTTAATCTATGTGTTCTCTGTAATATGATTTATTAATGAAATTGAATTAATTTAACAAGAAACGTACTGTAAAATCATGAGGTGTTACATTATCCCCTCATTTAATAAATTTCATCCTCACAATTTTAAATTTCCATTTTAAAATCAATGGTTGATACTTGAAAATTCATTTATGGGAAACTCGCATTGTAAATAGGGTTAATAAAACATCCCCTTAACAATAGGAAAAGGGAAATGTAAAATTAAGCACAAAATTAGGATTTTTAATAGAATACTAATTATGATAAGTGAAAACCCGGACTTTTGAGAGAAATATAACCCTAAATTTATCATGGAGAGTGGTAGATAACATGGTCATCAGAAATTTTACCATCACAAAACGTTAAATATGTGATGGGTTATAGATTTTATTGATTTCCTGGTAATAAAATTAAATTAATAGAGTTTATGGTTCCAAATTACTTTCCTATATTTGACGGATTATTTTACTATCCAGATAATCACTTGAAAAAAAACTTACTTGATTACTTTCCATATCATAAGAATAATCTCATCCTTTATTTGTACTATAATCTACTTTCACTTCATACCTTACACTAGGAAATGAATGTTCACGATGAATTTTTTATTCCTATAAGGCATTAATGTGTCAAAAGATCCACAATCCATTCCTTCAGACTTTACATGTTTACTGAAATATAAATTTTTAGAAAATAATATCCAATATAATAAATCATACATTAAATTCAAAAAATATTATCATAGGTTCTACTTAATCCATTCCCCAAGTATTCAACCTTATGAATTATCCAAAATAGACCAATCAAAATACACAGTACAAAAAATATATAACATTAAAAAATTTCAAAAAATAACATTATATTCCCCAAAACAAATGTAACCCTTATTATCACATACCAAATATATGAATTACATTATCACCCTTAAACCTTAATGGAAAAACTAATGACTCTAAAAAAATATTAGGTATATTTCATAAATCCAAATATGTAGTAAACCCAATATAACCCATCAAATCACTAACCAGTATTATCCAATAAACATATCATTATCATAAATCATATATTAAGGGTTATATTCCCTCAATCATGTGTTTTACAAAATATTAACTTTCCACTAGATTGCTTTTCTTAGTCATTAGTATCATTCGACATATACTCTCAAATCCTTAAAAAAAAGTAATCTAGTGTAATCCTTATTTATTCTATAATTCTTATAACCAGTACATCATTGATAAAATAATCAAATTAAATAATTTTTTAATCTTATAATAGTAACATTAATCATTCTTATTCACCTATAGTAATATCATAAGATTTTCTATGATCTGTTACCTTCTCTTGAGATATATTCCCTTGATTCTTGGAGCATTTATTTACATAGTATCCCACTTCACTACAGTTGAAAGAATGGATATCAATATTTTATTTTTTACCTTTTCTTTCCCTTTCCTCGTGACCCTTTTATATGAATTTATAATAAACTCCCAATACTTTTAATCATTTATCAAGTTTATTCTTTCCCAAGTTATCACATGTTGAAAATTCAATCTTCCTCTTCTTTCCTTTATCCATACTTTTACCATTTTTACTCCATTTCTTATACTTACCACTAAATAAATATTACTTGTAAAATAATTTCCCAATCTCAATAGCACATGATAATAAATCCTCATATTATGATAAGGTTTTGGAGACTATTTCCCTTTGAAATATTAGGTTGAGACTATAAAAGATATGATTTTTCCTCCTCATTGGATCACATGTACTGGTGAGGTACCCATTCCTTCCACTAGAATCCAATTCTAAATAATTTCAAAAACTATATTATATCATAACATTATAAAAAATAATTTATAATCTCAAAAATAATTATTATAAATTGAAATATTTTAATTATAACTGATCTCTAAATCATAAGTTTGGTTTCTTTGGGGGAAAATCCAAATTCTATTATAGGGTCTCATTATTTAATCTATATTTTACCTAAATATAGTTCCTATTATTTATAATAAACTTGATCTGATATAATATTTAATGACCCAATCTCCAATATCACAAATCCAATTACTTAAATTATTACATTGGCATAAATACAATATTCAAATACCAAAGGATTGAATAAGTTAGTAGTCTTGGTAAACTAGATACATATTTGAAATTCAAATTAAATTTTAAACATAAAATAAATAAAAAAAATCTTTAAGAACACCATTATCCGCATTATTGTGACCCTATATATCAATCAAAATAAACTTCGTGGAATCATGATGAAATAAAATTTAAGAAAGGGGTGATATGAAATTCTCAATAAGGGGTAAATACAGTTGAAGCTATCATAAATCAATTAGCATAATAAACATGGATTGGTAGATAAATGAACATGAATTCCATTTATTCAACAAAAAAGTAATGAAATGAATCCATTTTTTTCATATTGAAAAACTCCTGAATATTAATAACATAATTTTGAATCAAGGCAATGCTTAATTATTAGATATCATGTATCTAAAACATAAACCATTATACTATCAATACCATTCACAAGAAAATTTAATATTTATGGGTAAATACCCATTTAATTTAAAAAATATTTTCATATCATGATACTATTTATCCATCAAGGAGCTATGTAAAATTGGTCCCCACCCATTTCAGTGTGTCCAAAGCATTCCCCATATATTAAATGATTGATTTAAAAATGTATTTTTAAATCCAAGTGTCCCAAACCACTCTGAAACATATGAATTATAATCCCCATGAAAGAATATAATTTAATAAAAACTTAAAATACCATGAGGAATTAATAAATCATGATATTAAATTTCAAATGGATATTATATACACCACATGAAGGTAAATTGGTGTATAGTAACAAATAAGTCTCGATGTAATTTAAGATAGAATCCCTTACCACTTTTTAATCAGTCAAATTGTATACCCTATAAAAGTAATATTTATAAAATGAAACATTTATTAACATGAAGATAACTATATTCATGATATGATATATCAAAGGGAAGTACATACACCACAAACAAAAATTATGTGGTTAAAAATTCATATATCTCATAGAAGTAAAAGTGAGATGAGAAAAACTCATACCTCGTGCTTCCCTTTAGTATATAATACTTTAAACTCTTGTATAATGGTTTAAATAATGTTATTAACTCATTAAAAAATTATATTAATATTTATAATACCATATGTGATGATTTTATAACATTATATGGCCCATTCATTAATAATATTTCATTATTTTCATGGTTTCAGTGCATTCATTTCATGGTTTCATGATCGGTTAATTAGTGTATAACTATGGATTGTCTTGTGAAATGGAAATAAAAATATATAAGATTAATGAATTATTATTAATTAACTTAAATAATTATAAATTTTCCCATATATAATTTTTATTTCTTACGTGAGGATGACTCATTAGATAAAATATTAATGATAAATGTTTTGTTTATCTTGGTTGTTTTTTAGAACACCATGAACCAGTTTTAATTTTTTACTATTATGATTATAGATTAGTTAAATAACATGAAATAGGATATAATATACCTAATAAAATCTTATTTAACCAAAAAATAGTTTAATGACCAGTCAAAAAGGCCATAAGGAAAATGAAAAAAACATTATTCACGAAGCCGGTTAATCTCCATAACTTAAATAATGGTTTTGTTTCATTGAAGAAAGGGTGGTAATAGAATTTATAAATATAATATATTTCATTATTAACGTAAAAATATATTATATACAAGATTATAGAGTTATCATCCCCTAATTGATGAGTTATGTGAGGAGAAAGTAGAAGAAGAAAAGAAATTAAGAGGTGTGTTATGAAAAAATAGCCTCTTAAATAACACCTCTTTGAGATACCCTTGAGGACCAAAATTTTTTTATTTTGGTGAGAATATATGAAATAGGACGTGGGTAGAGTTATTAGGAGAGGTTTATTGAGTTATTCTAGGATATTCAAGGATTTTAAGTTGAAATGGGGTAGTGAGGGGTGGTATTTATACTTGAGGAGAGGTGGGTTTAGGTGATGAAAATAATGAATAATTTAAATTTAAATCCAAATAAATTGAGGTTGAGTTAATTTAAATGAATTTTATTGATAATTAACTATTTTTAGTATTTTTAGGTTCTATAAATACCACAAACAACCATTAAAATTTGAATTTTATAGGTATTTTAAACCATTACCCCTTTAACTTTAAACCATTTCATTTTTCCTTGGTAACTTTTTAACTAAAAATTAAATTGACCTTAATAAATAATTTGTAACTTTGGATTACAAATATGTAATAAATTTTACCAAATTAAATTAATATAATTCAAAAAATTATATTTAAAATTACCCCCATAGACATAACAAAAATGTGGGGTTTTAATGTGAAAAGTTCAAGTGTTTGAAATGTTTTTATATCCAATTTAAATGTTAAAATGATTATAATAATATAAATAGGATTTACTGATATATAATTGAACTAATTATAATTTTAAATCAATTAAAAATATAATTAAACTATATGAATAAATTTTAATAAAATGTAGTTTTCAATTAAAATTCAATATTTTTCATTATTCATCAACAAATGTAACTTCTCTAAAAATACCAAAAATCCATCTTAAGAAAATTTTGATATCCCAATTTAAAAAATGAAGTTTATTTTTTCAAATAAAACTTATAAATGTTTCATAATTTATTTTTAAAATAGGTTCTCCCTTAAATGGTGGAAAATTTTCCTTTTAGAAACATATAACATTTTATACCTCAAAGAGGTTTTATTCTTATCTTAAGCTTATCAAACTTATTGGATGAATTTTAAAACGTTTTATTGAATATATAAAATATAGTTTTCATTAATATATTTAAATAATAGTTTTTGATTTAATTTATTATGATAAAATTACATTGTGAGAAGAAAAAAAATTTATAAAATCACATCCTTTTTGTTCAATTGGTTCTCTTTTTTATTTCTAATTAATTGGTAACCAATGAATTAATTTTATAAACACGTGTAAACTATATTTTAATAATTTATATAATATTATTAATTCCCACTATTCCAATGTCTTCGTGAAAACTATCATAATTAAATAATAATATTTAACTATTTGTTTAACCTTGATGTTCTGTGCGACATAAGCTATTGAATAAATTGAATTTATTTAGGAAGGTACATACTAGAAAATATTGGGGTGTTATAGTCTTCCTCATAGGTAAGTATTTTTCATTTTACTCTACATATATTCTAATTTTTTCTAATTATCAAGACCTCATCCTTAGTCAACTATGTTTGTTTTCATATATGTATGGGATGTTGCAGGTGGGTGTGATCGATTATAATGATTATGTGTGAATTGTACATTTCTATTTTATGTTATTTTTTTATTTGTTAATAGTAATGTTTTTAATGGTTTGAATTAACCTATAGTGGTTTTGGTTTCATCTATGGTAAATCCATTCTTCATCTATCTCAAAATCACCTAGTTATGTAGTAATGAAACCCTCAGTGGCTCTCTCTTTTCCATGTATTGTTATTTGTTTCTATTTCTCTAATAAAATATTTGTATAGATTATTGGTAGATAAAATAAAGGTTTTATACTGGCTAATGTAATGTTTAATATAGTGGAAACCATTTTTTGGTAGAAATAATGAGTTGGAAGTGGTAATTTGGGTTTTTTCGGTGTCAGTAGTGAATCAGGCAGTCAAGTTCTTTGGTTGGGAGGAGATTTAAACTAAATATAGTTATAGTGGTGTTTATTTTAGTTATTATGGTAGAATATATATTTTTTTGTGTTTTTTCGGTTTGGTGGTCTTGGTAGTGTTCTTCGATTAGTCTATTTTCTATGATTCTCACTAAGGATGGTAATTTGTGGCATGTTGGAAAAGACTTTATCGACTTCTTTGGGAAGTGAGTCTTCCTTATTCAGTGAATTGTGATATCCTAATGCATGTTTGTGTTTATAATATCCTAATTTAAATATCAATGGGTCTCTAAAATGTATTCTAACAGCTTCTAGGAGTCCCTTATATCATTAACTTCCCACCCATTTTGGTCATTTTTCTATTCGGGTGTCCCTCCCTAGCATTCGGGTGGCCCATATTAATGTTTTTGGTGTATTTTTTGGTCAGTGTTGAACATTGGGTGATTTAAATAGTTACCAATCAGTCATATAATGCATTTTAAAAATCTAAAAAATTCAACTAGAGAGATGAAATAATGTGTGAAGAATTTTATTTTTGATATTTAAAAACAATTGTGTAATAAGATGTTTATTTAACTAATCGTTAAATACCATAAAACTCTAGGTTATGGGAGTGTGTTTTTATTGATGACATGTAATATTTGATGATTTAAAATGAGGTAAATATTATTTATATAATTATTGGGTTATTTTATGATAATCTTGATGGTGGTGATTTTGTAAATACATTGACCCCTACAAGTTAGTAATATCTATGAATATTTGTCTTTTAACTCCATTTTGCAGTTATCATTAAGGCTAAAGAATAGTTTGAGGATTTTTGAAGTAGAAATAAAGGAGGAGGAGGAGGGAACTAGGTGTTAGGGTAGAACTAGGTATATTGTGTGCTTGTAATAGGTACCCAATGATACTTATGGAGATGTACTAAATCATTTACCTCTACTAGGTACTCAGTGGCTATACAAAGTACCCATTAGAGTTAAGGACATTTTTGAAATGTTGTGGGTGTATTTTTCTTTTCATCTAAAAATTAAATTCCATTAAACTCTAAAAATCGTGATTCCACCCAAATTTCAATCATCCAATGCCTCAATGGTGCTCTCCTCTTCCTATCCTCTATACTAAGATAACCTACCTTCATCTTTGGTTGGAATGTCTCTTAAGGGGCCTCAAAAGATCATATTTTGTAAGGTTTTGATATAGTCAACTTGTAATATTATTTTATATTAAATTTATTCATTTTAGTGATGTAAATATTTTATTCATTTGATCTAGATCTTGTGAATCTCATTATTTCATTCAATGTTATTTTGAACTAGTTATTTTTTATGTTGGTCCATGGGAAAACTAATGAAATGATTGGTTTTTTACTTTATTGATTCTTATTCCATTATTGTAATGGTTATAATTCCTAGTTACTTCTCTTGTTAGGTGGGTATAATAGTGTATATTGAGGAATATATTCTTCATTTAGACATTAATGAATATTTCTTCCTTCTGTTGGGAAGGTGAAACCTTTTTACTTTTATATAATTGACAGATCAAAGTAGATGTTTTTTGTGGTTGAGTGAACTAAATAATAATAAAATATTTTTGAAATTATTCTATGAAATTATTAAATTATTTTGGTAAATTAATTTATTATTATTGGAATTGGAATTATTAAATTCTCTAAGTATTATTAATTTTCTCTGATATTCTACTTATAATTTTAGGTCTTTTATATACATTACATATCATGTATACATGAATTTTTAGATATTTTAGTTATTTTCCGTCATGTATAAAAGTTATAAATTCAACATATTGAAACTATTAATTTTTAATACCTTGATATGAAATGGATTATTTATTTAACCATGAAGTACCATAATTATAATGAATGATTAAAAGGGATATAACATTTCTAAATAGATCTTGTATATGTACTCCTACAGTTGATGAATAGGTTGATGGTTGGGATGGGCTGGAAACTCCCTGTCTCATTATACCCCTTTCCTCTTTTTACACTAGTATGGGATATAATATTTAATCAAATAATTATATATGATTTTATATTCCTCAAGATGGGTAATACATCGTAACTCATTATATTGGTTTATCTCGTATTCTAATTTGATTCTCAATGTTGGTAAACAAATTGTGGACCCTCTCATTATAGGGTGTTACATATAAATGCATAGATTTATGCATATTATCATTAGGATACCATGTTGCCTAATATTATACTAGTTCATATAGATTCACATTTTTTTGAATATATTTTTGTTTATGATAGGTGGTAAGGGGTGGGGTGTTGAATTTTTACAAGGTATATTATACTCACACCATGCACGTTCCTTTCTGGGATGTGTGTAGATAATTTTAGACATAACCCTAGTAAAGGAAAGTCCCAAAATAATGAGAGATAGTCATGAATGGACTGTTTTTTGTGGGTGTTTTTTTATATAATTTTATGTATAGACTAGTTTATGAAATTTTGGTTATCCTCATATGTATCAATGGGATATCTCACACATCAGATTTCATTTTTTGGTTCTTTGGACATGTTTGGTTGGCTCACGTTGTATATACCATGTTTTTTTCTAATAACTTATATTTTGTAAGCTTTATATATTATTTTGGACTCAGAATGTATAATATTGAATGTATATATTATGTTAATAATTTAGTATTATTCTTTTAACTGATTGATTTTATTAGTTTGTTTATTGCACACTTTTCATTATTATTGTCTCAAGTAGGTCATGTTATATGTGGACATGAACCTAAATTAGTATATCATATCTTATTAAGGGGGAAATAATCTCCCACTCACATTCTATTTAACCCCTGAGGGTATTTCATCATCTACTGATTGAGAGGTACACTTAAGGTATTATAAAAACCAGATCCAAATTCATACGATTAATTAGTTCATTTACATTAAAAAGTGGTATCAAACCCCACTTAGTACTATTGGGTATATAATTTTAGAGTAGTGAGGAGCTAGGACTATCGATAATTAAGAATTAACCCATATATATATCCAACCAATATAATTATATTTTAATCTTGAGTTTCCATGGGATGTATGGGATTTATCATAATTTTTCTATGAGTTTTTTCTAAATCCTTAAGTCTTATTCATCATGTTAGGTATCGGTAGGAAGCCAAAAATATGGTATCAGTTCATGTTTTGTATTTTATTTTCTTTGATTATTTGATGATGGTTGGGACCAAATGAATATTCATGGAAACTGACACATTATTAAAAAATAAATTTTTTTCTTATACATTTATTGTTAAAAACTAGATTAATATTTGTCAATAATTGATCCCCTAACTGAAAAAACCTTAACTTATTTATAATTATAATTATAATTCACACATATATGTTAAAATATTACCTTTATATGTTTTTAAAGTATCACTTATATTAAGTAAAAAAAATTAAATCGTAGGGATTTTGTTTAAAAATGAAAATAATTTTAATAAATGGAAAAAAGTAAGTTAGTGAAGAATGGTGTTATATTTGATCTTTATAGTGTGGTTTTGAAATTTGATTTTTATATCCTTAGGAAGAAGGTTTTATTATTTTTCTCTACTTTATTGAGGATTATGCCTTATATAAGACTACATCCAACCATCTAGGTGAGGTAATATGATCATGCACTTCCTACTCGGTATGTAGTTGACCCTTAGATCAGGTAGTGTATTTCTTAATTACACTAAATGTTAGGATAAGGAGCTCTTTGAAATGATCTAATGTCCTATGATGATAGGAGGAAATTCCAGTTCTATCATCCTTTAACGTTTCAGGGTGAGTTATCTCCTTAGTAGGATGCGAATTTGATTTACCACCTCCTCTATATCTTCAAAATTATAGAGACACTTTAGAATCATTAGGAATGGTTAGATGCTCTCATGCTAAAAGTGGAATCTCTCTCATGGTGTGATGTCATGTTCACAATTATGAAAGACCAGGTCCCTACCTAGAAGAATATTCAAGAGCTATTTTTTGAATAGTTTTATTCTAAAACCATATGTTATGTAATAGATTATTAGTTCATGGATTTGAGGTTAGGATTAATGTATATTTAGAGTATACCACGTAATTTATATATTTTTATATTTTTTACTCTATAAATGATAAAAGATGGAGAAACAAAGGAAAATAACTTATAGATAGGTCCCAAGAAGACATTACATACTTGAGTAATTCTATTCAATGTTCTAACCATTGATAAGTTATTGAAGAAGGTCATACTTGAAGAGACTTGGTCTAAAGGAGGCTTATGAGTATGTGCCTCACTATTTGGACCAACTATATATGATAGCTCTTCTAGAAACAAAATGTTTTGGAAGGAATAGATGAGTATAGGTTTCTCTCAGTGGGAAACTAGTGGAGTAGTGTATCCTTATCTTCTAGCTCATGAAGATCTCTTGATTTAATGAAATTAGTGTGGTTACCCAATCCATTTTATGTTGAATTATACCTTTGATGTGAAATAGTGCCATATTTTTTTCTATATAGCCATATTCAAATATTCTACTACTGGAGTACATTGAAGGAAATTCGTAAGTGACATCAGTTAACCCATGTTTTACTACCATAATCATATGCTTTGTCTATTAGAGGAATTTAGAAATCCTCTAGGAGATTAGGTCAAGGAACTTGATGTAGCAGCCAGGTTTTTTTTGCTATTGTGCAATATTCTGAGAAATTATTCTCATCCCAAAGTCATAATGAGTCATTAGAAGAAACAAATTCATAAAATAATCTATATTTAATTACTGATTAGATACTTTTATTGTCTAAGAAATATTCTGGTATCTTCTAAATTTTTATGTGACTCATTTTATATTGGTTCCTAGTATTCTTTTATTTCATTGAAATAATATACTTTTGTTTAACTCAAAGTGTATGTAGTGCCTACTTTTCTAAGTCTTGATACCCTTATTGGGGAAAAAATAAACCCAACAATGATGTTTTTATCATGTGACCCGGTACTGGATTAATATGTACATATCTGGGATTTTATAGTCTTTAATATTATGTCCTTTGATTTCATTTTGGTAATGTACAAGTCAAACAATTTCTATGCCTATAGTGACTATAATGGAAAGAAATTAACTTTCTCATTGTATTATGTTATTGACTATATTCTTCAAGTATGGTGGAGTGTTTATGCAAGTTGAGTAGATCCTAATCCGAGTTATGTATGATTGATCAATACCAAAATTGTTAGTTTCTTCTTTAGGGTAGTTGAATATAGATAGATAAAATAATTATCTATTATGTTGGATATTTATCATTATGGGTTCACTAAATATTTATTAGGACTGACTCCAAAATTATAAGTGGAGTTTACCATTGATCTAATGAATATAATGAAACCTATATCAATTACTCTTTATCAAATGGATCCAAATAAGTTAATATAATTAAATATTTAATTTCAATAGATTTTGGGGAAATTATTAATTTGACTAATAACTTATCCTTGGGGTACTCTGGTTATATTCACAAAGAAAGATGATAAAAATATACATCTTTGTGTAGACTATCATATGTTGAATCAGGTAACAATAAATAATTGTTACTATTTTCCTAGAAATCATGGTATATTTGATTATTTAAAAGGGGAAAGTGTTTTTCCAAGATTGGTCTACATTAAGGTTATCATCATCTTTGTGTAAGACTAAAATACATTTCAAATACATCTTTTTATAGTGGTATAGTCATTTTAAATATCTAATGATGTTGTTTAGATTGAAAATTTCATAATATATATCCATTCCATTGAAAATAAGATCTTTTATCCATTATTATATTATTTTATTTTTGTCTTTGTATATTATATTATTATCTATTCAATATACTAATATGGGAATGGCAGACATCATCATATTATCTTATAAACTTTATCGAAGTATTTATTATATGATAAGTTATATAAGTTCTTATTATGGAACTAGGAAATCAATTTCCTTGGGAATTTGATTTATAAAGCTAGTATTTTAGTGGATCCTAAAAAAATATAGTTGGTTATTTCCTAAAATTTTACTTAAATGTGTTTGAAATAATATGTTTTCTCAGGATTATAGGATATTATTTCTAGTTTGTTCATAGTTTTTCAGAGAACATCACTCAAATGAAATATTTTATAAATAAAGTAGAGAAGTTCATATTATATTACCAGTTTTATATCTCTTTCCTAGATGTAAATAAAATATTGTTCATGGATCCATTTTTCATACTACCTTAGCTGGTTTAAGGGTTAGAGGTTTATTTTGATGCAGATTTAGTCGATATCAATTTCATTCTCGTGTAGGATCATCATGTAGTGTCATATGGTTTTAAAAATTTTCATCCTTATGAATGGGACTACCCTAACCATTATTTAGAATTGGTCTACATCAACACGCTTTAATTTTTTTGAGGAACTACCTATTTGGAAAATTATTCATGGGGCTCATGGACCATAAAATCTGTAAATATATATTTTCTTAGTGATAATTGAACGTAAAGTAGCGACTATAAGTAGAATAATTCCAATCATTTGAATTTTATATTTAGTGTTCTTATAGAAAAGAAAATATAGTTATCCATTCTCTTTGTGAAAAGGTTCATCCTCAATTAGTGTTAGAGGAAAAAGAGGAATAGTGGTTGATAGTTTTGATGGATGAAATCAGCTTGGATGCGATGGGGGATCAAACTAGAGTGAATTCATGTAGATTCCTTGAACTAGATCTCATGAATGGAACTCGAGTTAGATTATAACTGACCTCATTCATGTCTCACTATGTTCTATAATCTTTCTAATAACAATGAGAGTCTACAAGGTGATAGTGGAGAGACAATACATTTTAATATAAAATAAAAAAAATATTATGCAATATAATTTAATAGTTGAACATCATATCAATAATAAAACCATAGGTATATTACATTTTGGGAAATAAAAACATCAAAAATTTCACACCAATCATAAAATAATAACCTATATTATATATAGTCTAATCACATACAAATATGTTGAAAATTTATAAAAATAAGGCCCAACACGGTACATAGGATCCACCCCTTTTGTCCCCAAAGTCCATCAATGTCCTTCCTATACATACACTAAACCTCTAGATAGCTACTCACATTTGAGAAGGACCTTGACCTTTTTTGTTTCCTAAATAATAATTTTTTAGGCATCATGGAGTTCTCTTGTAGGATGTGAGTATGAACTCAGTGGGCTACCACCAATGGTTCTACAATATAATATACATTCATATAAAAGTATATGAAACATTACAGATATAAAATCTAATTCAATCAACATAACCCACCCAACTCAATTCTTAATCATCCATGGTATAGAACATTATCTACATTATAAAATTCTTGAGTAGGATGATGCCCCCACAATCTGAACACTCCCTCAAGGAGAATGGTGTATCACTGTTTATCTCACCATTATTCAATAGAAAAAATATCTTTTCCCAAGGCCACTTGTTAAATATGGCATCACTAAACCATGTTTTAAATCCGTCCACACTTTTTGTCTCAATGACCCCAAACCATCCCACATATGGAAAGAATGATTCCTTTTCCATTATTGGACTTTCATCCCCAACAAATTCCACTTGTATGAAGAGTATTCCAATCCAACCAATGGTATCAATCACAAATTGGTTACAATGGACACCTATAATGCATCCCTCCTTCATTTTAATTGTCAACACCATCACCCTATGTTTTACATCTATGAAGGATACTTCCAAACATCCAATATTCAATACCAACTTATAGGCCCTTAACTGTGTTCATGTAACCCTAATGGCCTTATCTGCATGGTGAGTATAAATCACCAACAACCTATGGCCATAACTTGTAAAATATTCATTACCCCATATTTATATAGGTTCCACCCATCATGTTCCCAAGTAACCATATCATTAAAAACACCATAAGAACAACACTCTTATAACTATAAGGGACTTTATAAGCAATCCCTAAAGACAACACACACCAAAAACAATATATACACAACATATCTCATCATTACCCGCACCAATAAATCATATGAAACATAAACATAGATATATTAATGGAAATATCTAGGCACCACCTACCTAGTATAAGTAAGATATGAAATTTTAAATACCATTGGTCTATTCAAATTAAATCTAAATAACTTGAGAAACAAACGAAAACCCCCTAAAATTGATATTTTTTATAAAAAACACCCAAAAATGAAAAGACTATAAATAAATATTAGAGTAAATTTAGCCTTAGATATGGATATTCCTTGTGACAAAACACTCAGAAAACTAGCCACAAATGCATAGAAATCCCTATGTGATAAGAAGAGTAAGAGGATAAGAATGGAGGGTCAATATCCCATGTTGCTGGATCAAAATGGGGTATCCCTTCATTTATAATAAAAAAAATAGTTTATTAAATTTTAAAATTATAGAAAAACATGGATGAATATAATTGAGTACTTGGTCCCTTTCTAATGGATACCCATTAGCCATTGGGCACCCACTCCAAGTCCACTAGGTGGCTGGTGGACCTTAAAAATCCACTCCCATTCTAATGGGTCCACAAAACACTCAGTGCTAGTCCACCACATACCTTGGGGATTCTATATTCAAGAAAAAATTCCTAAAAATGGTACAACTTTCTCAAAACCATCTCTCATGAGATCATCGACCACTTCAACAACTCTAACTTTCAAAATTACACATGAACTATCCAAACTTAGACCCAAATTAACTCACCTAGATACCCAATTCATAACATTCTATACCATATCAATCTTACATATACTCTTATGGAGTGATTCAAGGAATCCCAAATATCAAATTTTGATTGAATCATTATTTGAGAGAAACTCAATGGTAGGGAGATCCTCGATGGTTAGTTTTAGGACCATACATATTTCTTATATATCCATAGAAGGATGATATCCCCAATTGGTATGAGTGAGGAAGTAATGAATGAGATCCATGCTTCTATATATGTTGTAAATCCTATAATCATGAAGATTTATCATGAAGTTTATAACTAATTTTACTGTCCTTGTATGACAATGGATATTTCAGGGATTTTTAATAGATGTTTTACTTGTTAATAAATACAAATATTTCATAAAAAACATACTTCTTATCTTTATCCACTTACTTCACTAGTATATATGGGCGATGAAATCAATATAAAAATTGTGACTATTCTGTTAAAATTTTTAATATGTGAATATATAATTTAGATGACCATGGATTTTCTAACCAACAAAACTCACTTTTTACCTATTCAAGATATCACTTATGTTGATGAGTTGGGGAAGATATATTTCAAATATAATGTTAATTTTAATGTTATACTATCAATTATCACATCTTATAGATACCTGAGGTTCACATTTTGGTTATGATAAGGGTTATAGTGGGATTTAGTCCCTCAAGTCAAGTTGGGAACAACTTTCCATCCTCCGACCATTTTAAAGTCTAATACAACCATCAGTATCCTATAGGATATGATTAAATATCAAATTATTAAATTTTTTGTCTTGTTGGAGTATTAATATACATTAATCAATTTCTTCTATTAAAATAGCTACCAATCATCAAATAAGATGGATTTGTTTGAATCTTTTTATGGTATACCTTATCGTTATCCAATTTTTTGAATAGAAATGTGTGAATCCTTAGTGATTAGAAATAGTATTATTTATGGAATATATGAACATGTGAAATTTATTGATAATTATCATGTGAATACTCAAAACTGATAAAAGTTCTATGTTGATCATTGAAGGTGATCATTGTAATTTAAAGTGTGTGGCCTTATATTCATTTATATTTCACCAAGTCTTGGTCATCGATGGGTTGGAAAACAAGGAAATCTAACACTAAGGTTTTTTTAATTTTGAAATCATGAGAATGTAAAAAAAATATGCATATAAACTAATTAAATATGTATTATACCCTACACATGTAATATAGTATGTTAACATTGATCCTGAAGCTAATGAATCCTATGTGGGGCATATTGTCATTATAGTTGATTGGAATGAGAAAGTGTTATCAGGAATGGTCATACATCTTATTTAGGAAAATGGGTATATAAATATCTAGGATGAATCTTAAAAGTTATTATATTGAATAAAAATTTAATGTTCATACTTATTTCTTTGGTAATATGGTTAATGAATCTTTGGGATGAGAAACTCAACATTGAGGATGTTTTAAATTATTTGGCCACTATAGGATAGTATTCCTTCTTAATTGTTGTCTTTTAATTTCATTTTGGTGTTATAATTAGGGTTTTGTAAGATTTAGAATATTTTTGGAGGAGAAGGAAAGGAGGAATGGAATGGGCTCAATTTCTAGAGAAACACTAGGTACTTAGTGCAACTAGAATGATTACCTGATTATATCTTCTGGGATATAATATACATTTAAAATTCATCATGTATTTTTTATGTTTATAGTAGGTACCTAGTATAGTTTTAGATTTTTCTTTTATATTTTTGGGTACATATTTTTCTTTTCATATTAAAATAAAATATGACTAAAAACTCAAAATCATAATTTCAACTTGATTTTGGTCATCCACCACATCGATGGAACTCTTATTTCCATCTACTACATCCTAATAAAACCTAACTTCATAATTGGTATAAATTTCTCTTAAGGGGTCTCAATAGATTATCTTTATTAAGGTTTTAGTTGGTTCTTCCTTTAATATTCTTTTATCTTTTATTTATTCAAGGTTTTGATTGTAATCCCTTCTTCCTTTAACCCAAGTCATGTAAATATCTTCAATTCCTTTGGTTTTATTCATATTTATCTACCATATTAATTAGTCCTTGTTGAATCTTAGGAAATAATTTGGTTTTTATTTCCAAATTCCTCCTCCTTTATTGGTCGAAACAAAATTCCTAATTCTTACTCATTCTAGGTTGGCCAAATGGTTCATGTGGGGAATATCATCTTCTATTGGAATTTAAACAAAATTTATTACTTTATTTTGGTATGTGACCCGTTATTCCTCTCATACCCTTAAAGGGTTAAACTAATAGTGGTGTGGGTATAAGTGAACTTAATTATAATAATTTTATTTTAAATTTATTCTATGAAATCATCAATTGGCTAATTCATTTATGGTTAGTGGATCTGGAATGCTTAAATAGCCTGTATAGGACTTTTTTTATTTGAGTTTCTATTTGGTAGGATTAATTTATTATATGTATTATGTATTATGTCTTCATGACTTCTTGTATATGTCATATATTATCATTCATGTATAAAATTTAAAATTAAACATATTTAAAAGTGTTTCTTTGGCATGGATATATATGTTATGGATTGCTTATTAATCCCAAAATTACCACGATTGTAAAGCATGATAAAATTAATATCCCATTTTTGTATAGAGATTGTGTGGGAACTCTTCCAAATTATGATTGTGTTGGTGGTTTGGATTGGATCACAATAACCTTACTTAGTATACCCCTTTCCATTTTTCCCCTAAAATGGACTATAATATTTCCATGGTTCATTATACATGATTCCCTTTTCCTCAAGATGGGTATTACACCCTAATCATTTTATTGGTTTTTTTAGATTCCAAGATGAGGATAAAATGTAGTTATCAAGGTATAGAATATCCACTTATAACAATTGATCTCTTCTTAGAGATTTTGATGGACATACTAGGATTCTATGTTGTGGATGACCTATGATGTATCAAAAGAAGTTTTTACACATGGGATTTCTAATTTTTTGTTCCTTAGGAAATGTTTGGTTTTGTCCCTTTGTATAAATCCAATTTATTTCAATTGTCATATATTTTTATTAATTTATAGATATTTTGTACTTAGGATGTATGTTATTTTATGTACATATTATGTTACACATTTAGAAATATTATTTTATTCTATTTCTTCCATTAGTTAACTAACTTTGTACATTATATGATTGGTATCTCAAGTTTCTCATGCCAAATATGGGCATGAACTAGACTTAGTTTATCATATATTATTAAGGAGATAATTAATCTCCCACTTACATATTATTCAACCCTTGGAATTATGTCATCCTCTGAAAATATAGAGGTGTTCTTGATGTGTTTTGGAAACCTAGTTCAATTATGTATATTTAATTGGATCATGATCATTATAATAAAACTAATTCTTATTTATAGTTGATTGGTATATTTAAAATTATTTAAAAATATATATAATCTATCATGTTATATAAAAGGTAGTCTTTAATCTATCATTTTTTTCAACATGGTTACATATATTACCTGAATTGAAATAATAATTGATCCATTGAAGTATGTATTTGAGTTATCCATAATAAATGGTCATCATGGAATATTATAGGTTGTGATAATATGTAAATATTATTATGGGTTGAGTTTCATATTGAAATATGAAATTATTTCATTAGGTACAAAATGAGTTTTGTGTGATGGAAGTCTTATCACATATACCATATGGAGTGTCATAACCTATATATTCAGTATACTAAAGTTTCATGTTTCATGAATAATCCTTGTTAACTATGTTTAACAAGATAACTAGAATTTGAACTTTCATACTTTGATATCTTTCTTATTCCCACCTTAAATATGATATAATTAGGATGTGGTTAGGTATTTTGTTGAAAATGTTGACAATTTTGGTTTAACTAAGATGGGATATTTATTATTGTATGATTAGTATGTCATCTTGAACCCTCATTTAGAAAAAATAATGAATTTCATAGCCATACTTAGATATGTAACATGTTTTGTTCGTGTATATTTGGGCAAGGGAAATGTGATGTACTCATTTGTTTGGATGAATCACATGGGATGTGTTCATCTGTATGGTCATTCTGTACTGGGATAATATAAAATGTATAATTAGGATATATGATATTGAAATAATCTAGGTCTCATGTTCACTAAATTTCTTAGACAAAGGGATTTTAATATTATGATAACTTTTATATCATACATCTGGTGGACATAGTTATACTGATGCATGTGTTAAATGGAGATCATGCCAAATCCATTAATAAATTGAGTAGAACTAATTTTTTATAGTTTCCACTCTTCAATTACAATTATGGAATAAATATTTCATAATTTTTATTAATGCTATAAAATCCCATGAGGTCACACATTGTGTTTTGGTAAATAAATATTAAGTTTTGTTACAAATTTACTATAAAAAAACTTTGAGAGATCCCTCAAAATCATTTTTAAGGTATCCAAAAGGATTTTGGATGTATTTTTATAAGTTGTTACATAGGATGTAACATGAAGTGAAAAATTAATGTTAGATCTCCTAAAATGAGTTTTATATATGGTTTCAAAAGTTTTTAATTATGATGTAACATAAGGTAAATGTTTATAAAATCTATAAGGATTTAGTGAAACTGGGATATTGATAAAAATATCCACTAAATCTAACCCAAACATGTTGGTATAATCCATATCATGTTTTGTTCTATTGTAAACCCCAACATCCTGTGTATTTATAAATGTAATTTCATGTGTTATACAATAACCGACGATTTTGACTTTTTCATGATAGTTATTATATATAGATGGGATCATCATGTTACGATAATTGGATAATTTATAATGATACAATATGAAATTTTTAAACCATTTAAAATTTCATCATAGTTGGTTGTAATTATAATTACTTTGTAACTTTTTCCATTGTTCAAATAGTTTTGATGTTTTGAATGATGAAATAGTTAGTCTTTATTAATTTTTTATTATTAAATGTGTGACCTTAAATATTATAAAATAGTTTTGAAACCATGAGACATTGAAAATAAATTTTTAAAATGAAAACTCATTCATTATAAAGTTCTCATTTCTCTTCATTCATTAATACCAAGGTTCTAGAAAACTATCGACTGAAGGGAGACCTTATCAAGCATTGAGTGATTCATGAAACCTATGGATTACCCTCAAACGAGGGATATTGTTTCCTTTAAGGGATAACCATCATGTTCATATAAGATAAGAATGGGTATATTTTATTTGAAAAATAAAATATACGTTATTTGTTTATTTTAATTCAAAATAAATGAATAGATGGATATTTTAGAAAAAAGGGTTTTGTTTTATTATTTTTTCAATATTTAGACAAGGTTCATACCCTATAAAAACTTCAATATTGAGTTCTATATTGAGGTATATTAATATATATGACGTATGGAATTGTTCACATTACACTATTTTATGTTTTTATTACATAAGAAAATTATAGGATATTGTATAACATGACTTATATCACATACTATTATTACAGATATCATTTCATGTGGTTTTTCTTTCTTTATTCTACACAAATAAGATTAAAAAATCATACAGTACAATACAATCATACTACCATATACGATTTGAATAATATCCAAGAATTGTAAGATATATTTGAAGAAAATCTAAACTAAATGGCATGAAATGAATATTTCATCATGAAAAACTATGTTAAATGTGGATATTATAATAAATGATGGTGATACCATATACTATAATATAAGATATGAAGACTCTACATAATTAAATCATGTTTCTAAATATCATGATTAAAGGATATTTCAATAGAAAAAGAAAATATGAATATTTTATGAATATTAAAGGGAGATAACAATTAGAAGGATGTAGTTTATAAAAGAGAGATTAAGTTATTCAAATGAATAAACCAAGGATTTTTAAAAGCTCTTGATACTCAACATGTTGAAACATTCATTAAATTTTTGATAGGATTCTTGTTCAAAATTTTATTTTCTATTTGATCTTTATTATGTTATTCCATTAAAATTTAAATAGTTTTAGGTTTTTTCTTTTTGGCTTTAAAAGAAATAATTTTTCAACATGGGGTTTTTTCTTCTAAAAAGATATTAAATATTATATTTGACCCTATAACACCCTGAGCTTCCACGATACGCTTCTCTTTCAATAATGTAATAGCTTACATTGTATGCAAGTTCGAGATTCTAACGCACCGCGACCAATCAAAATATCCATTATGAATAGTAATACCTACTTTTTGAAATTTTATAAATTTTATCTTTCAAAATGTACTTCATTTTTGGATTCGGAATATCGAAATTAGCCTTTGTTGAATTTTTGATATTTTTCTGAGTACTTCCAATTTTTTATGAATAGGGAACAATACATAAAAAAAACTTTTTTAATAGAAATAATTTATTGTGATAAATTATATTATTGAGTGGTTTTAAAGTATAATTAGAATATATTTTTACCATTTTATCCAATGGTGGTCATTAGAATTAATTTCACTTTGAAATTGGACATAAAAAATTGTGAATATTTTGATATATATTGTTTCTCAAAAACACGCTATTTGTTATGACAGCGGGAATTAATTATGAAATTAATTAATGCAACTTATATGTTTGGAATTTTTTAAAATAGACATCATTTTTTAATTTGGAATATCAATTATAGCTAAGGGTGAAATTTTGGTATTTTTCTGAAGAACTTCAATTTTTGATGAATAGTAAAACCACTAAGTGGTAGTTAAATAACTGATTTTTTTCATTTAAATGAAATATTACCACTTCTGTGATTTGATTTTCAAAAATCCGACATACATGGTTGTCATTAGGAAGGAAAATGTGGTTCAATGGGATTAAAATAATTTTTTAGTGAATAGTAACTTTTAAGTTTAATTAATCGCGATTAAAGGTAATTAGTGAAAATTAAGGTTAAAATGATATTATAAAAATATGAAATGACCTTGAAACTTGTCCTAAATCTATTGGATGAGTCATGAACGACCACGACAATACATGGATCAACTTGGGGACCCCATGGAGCCACTTTGGTAGGAAAATGACATAAATAACTTTTATTTAAAGTTAAAATAAAAATGTCACAAACATGAGTTGTTTTACTAAAACAATTTTTAAATGGGGTTATACAGGTCATAATTTTGACTATAAATATTAATTAGAAAGATAAAAAGATTTCATACATCATGATAATTTTTTTATAATTTTTAGACATTAAATAAATTAAATTATTTATGACACCATGATGATTTTGCGATTACCACATTAATTAACGATTTAAATAAATTGAAATAATAATGTAAAATCTAAGGCTTACACTTGTAAAAAACCTATTGGATGAGGATATTTCGAACCCTTATCACCTTATCCTTGAAATATATAATTGTGAGACTTTTATAATCCAAAAAGAATTTCTTAATAAAGTAACATTTCATGACATTCCAAGAGTGCCCCTCCTCTCCACTTATAAAAGGCCCCCACCACTACCACCTTACTCACACATTAAAAGCCTTTTGGATCTGACAACCTCTGCCCAAATAATCTACCAACTTCCCCCCCCCCTTAATCCTAGAAGCCTCACTTTTGGCATAATTCTTCCCAAGGAATCATTTAGCTCAAATCAAAAGAGTTACCCGATTTTAAGGTAATGTCTTCTCTAATGTTGTTTTGTTTTATTTTACTTCTCCAACCCCTTAAACTCTTTTTATTATTTTCTTTTGTAACAACACCAGTATAAAAAATTTACTAGGATGTTTTTATGATAAGGATTTGGTTTACACTTACACACACCTTCGTCTAATGGTTAAAGAACATAATGTTTCTGTGGGTGCCGAAATACTGCCTCACGAAATGATGATTGTTCAATATTCTTTTAACACCTCTAATGGTGGCCATTTTTATGACACTATTTTCATATATGATATATATATTATTTTTATGATTTCCTTATGCTTCTGTATTTCTCATTTGTGGCATACATTATGATTTCCATTATGGGTAAACGCGATAATTTCATTTTAGGAAATGCGGACCACCGCCCCCTCAAAGTGATTTGAATCGTTAATGCCATATGTGGGATGTATAAAGGATGGAATAAATGGTATTATACATTATATTATACTGGAATTATATTATACCTTTATATAATTATAACTTCATTCCATTAAATACGAAATAGAAATGAAAGTAGCGTTCATGCGTACGTACGACTTACCGTCTCCATGAACGGTGCATTTCATTTCTTACCTCTAGATGTTATGTAATATTATAAATGCATGTATATACTGGATATATATGAGATATATGATATCTATATCTTGAATATAATTCTGGATATAATGGATATTTCACCACATGAACAACTCGTAATTATAAGAAGTTTATTTTTGACTCAAGTACCAAAGATCGACAAAATGACCGTTATTAACTTAAATAAATACATAATGTTCATACATGGTAATAAGTGATATAAAAAAAATTAAAAAGTTGAAAAATGTTCTTATGAAATTATAAATTAACTCTAGTTTATTATTCAAGGGGTTAAAGAACGGTCGAGTCAAGACAGGACGCAAGGTAAGGGAACATCTTAACCCAATTTCCATTATTTGGGTTAATCTCCTACTTTAAAATTATGTCATGATATTATTATGTCCTATCTTGTATTTGTACTTTCTTTATGTGTACTTATAGTGAATACACATAATAGATTTATTTTATTTTAAAAAAAAATGATCTTTGTAAGGGATTTAATCTCAATCTCCATTCATTGAGGCATATTTTGTTTTATACACAAATTTATTTTATACGGTGTATAAACCCCTTTGACTTTCACATTTATTCGAAAGGAATCTCTTTATACGAATCGGTTTACTAAAAGACAAAAAGGGAATTTTTTTATGGTCATACGTATGCGGAGACAATGACTTCTCCGCCGCCGTGACCATTATTTGAGTTTCGGCTTCCTCTCTAATCCATAACCTTTTTCAAATGATTTAAAAAAGAGAGAGAGATATATTTCTCCCAAATGTATGAAAATCCAGTGAAAATGTATACGTATATAACTCAAGCTTAAAATTGTTTACAGAAAACCCGATTCTCGAGTGTGGTAGACAGGAAGGGATTGGGCGTGGACCCATCATGGCCTGTAATTAGTCGAGGAGTCACATAATTAGTTATTTCGTTTACAGAAGCTTGCATAAAGTTTTTCAGAAAAACAATGGAGTATATTTGAGAAATTTTAAATGTATGTATCTTCTAAAAATCTAACTGGTATTTTGATACCGCAATTAATTTCAAATGGTATTTTAAAAAATTGTATTCCCAAATGTTTATATACCATTTTTAATATAAGGAATGCATTGGACTTAATAAGTGCCAGGTGGAGCCCGCTATAGCTCCTCGATGCATCGGCAGGTCTCATGAGACAAACTAGTGTCTTGGCACGAGTCCTTGAAAAAATCTTATTTGTAGTATTGGAACGAGGCCTTGGCTACGTGGTTATGATAGTCTGGCATTATGCATTCCATCATTATGAAAGTGGTTAATGATATTGCATGTGGTTATTTGACTAGTAGAATATCCATGTGAATAAGTAAATGGCATTATATCATTTTACTTTTTCCATATTATGTTGAAGTTCAAGTTTAAAAGGCTTTTGTTTTTGTTATACATTGCATTAAATGTTTATGTTTATTTATGAAAGCTTACGTTATATTGTTATCCTTACTGAGCATCTGAGCTCACCCCTTTCAATGTTTTAATATTTTCCAGGATGTGAATAAGTATTTTATGAATGACCTGCAGGGATAGTCAGAAAGGGATATGAGTGTGAACTATGAATACCATGTTATTGTAGTTTTTTTACTTTATGATGTAATGAAAGACTTATGAATGTATCTAGTATTTCTAAGGCTACTAAACTAATCGGTCTTTCGAGATTTGATCTTTTGTGATCATGCCAATGTTATGAATTAATGCACCGACTCTGGGTAACTGGGGTCGGGGCATTACAATTGGTATGAGAGGCATGTTAGTACTAACCTTGGAAGCTAGATTTAGATAAACTCTGATTAGAGAACATAGCCTGAAGATAGACATTAAGGATTAGTATAGAAGAACTTCCTAGAATTTTGGTATTATAGAGATTTTGTGAGTTTTCCGAGCAATACATCCCTGTCTGGATACGAGCAGGTAGAGGCGGCTATGGCACAGATGTACCTAGGGGTAAAACCCGAAAACACCGCTTTGAGCTAGACTCGAACGGGAACTAGTGCACGACAACGGGCCTTACTGCACTCTTGGTTACGACACTCTCGGGGGATATGCTTAGGATAATTCTCATTTTCTTTACAAACCATTATAAAGGGTTTATGAGTATATACTTCCTCAAAGAAAACATTTTTTATGATTATGGATTATATCTATAAACCAATCAATTTAAATTAAGTATTTTACAAGTTTGGAATTATTCATTAAAATTCATAAACTAGTCTAGTTTATGCCATTGTTTAGAAATGGAGCCTAGTGGAAGGAATGGAAACCGTATCAATGCACGCACTCCGTGTAGGGATTTCCCTCCTACTCAAGATAATTATTGTGGAGTTGGAGATACAACTGGTGCTGATCAACTTATTACCATACTGGGACAACTCACTCAGGTTATGAATAATAACATTACTCGTATGGAGCACCCTGATCCGAAACATGGAGGATCAATGTTAGACCACTTCATGAGGCAACAACCGCCAACATTTAATGGGGGTACAAATCCATTAGTAGCTGAGAAATGGATAAACTCATTAGAAAAAATATTCCACGCCTTGGGGAGTAGCGAAAGGGATAAGGTTATCATGGCAGTTTACCGCCTCACTGGAGATGCCGATCAATGGTGGTCATTGATTCAAAATAAAAAGGAAGATGAAGAAGTATCAAGTATGGAATGGAGAGATTTCAAAGATATTTTTTTAGAAAAATACTTTTCACATGACCATCGAGCAGATATGGAAAGGCAATTTCTGAGTCTGTGGCAGAAGGAGGATGAGAATGTCACAAAGTATGAGGCTAACTTTACAAGGTTATCGAGGAATGCTGCAGATTATATACGTAACCCAAGAAGTAAGATTGATCGTTTCTTGGATGGGTTAAAACCATTTCTCCGTCGAAATTTAGTATCACAATCCTTCTCATCGTACGAAGATATTGTCTCGTGTGCTATCAAGACAGAAAAGGAATTCTCTTAGTCTTATGACAACAAAGTAAAGCAAGAAAAGAAGAGAACGGTGGAACAAGAGACGGATAAAGGGGAAAAAGGAAAGAAGTATTTTCCATTATGTGATAATTATGGGAAGAATCAGCCCGGTTATTGCCTAAAAGGAATGGGAGTTTGTTATAAATGTGGAGAAAAAGGTCACCAAACTCGTGATTGCAAGGGAAAGAAAGAGGCCATCAATGTTGAATGCTACAATTGTAGGGAAATGGGGCATTATGAAAATGAATTTCCTAAGAGTCAGGGAAACATACCTCAGAAAAGGCCAAGTGATCAAGGACAATCTTATGTTGTTACTACAGTTTAAGTGGAATAATTAATGTATTGGTGCTTTTGGAAACAAGGATTATATTCTGGTTATAAGAATAATGTGATATATATAAGGATTGTACTGCAGTACTTGTTTTTTCATTAAGGTTTTAATATGATGAAGGTAATCATATTTTAAGTATGTGACAATAAGAGAAACTTTACTTTGTTTGGGGAATCTCATGTTACAATTGATTTTGGAATTTAGAGACCTTTTAGAAAAAGTCTGGACAGTGGTATTTTAGATAACTATATAGGTTGGAATGCATTAAGTTGAACCTTGGAAAGTATTTTTTAAGGATAAAACATTTATGAAGATTCTTTTTGGAATGTTATAATACTATAGTTTTAGGAAAAAGGACAACCTGTAGGGTGGGGCATAACTCGTCGCGTCGGACAAAGCTGCAGGAATCGAACCCACAACCATAGTGAGACAGGCCTTTATTACCCACCACTAGCCTACAAGAAGTCCCTGGTTATTACAAAATAGTTTTACTAATCTAAATGGTATGTGTTAATATTTGGAACCTTATACAATTAGGATAAATAGAATATTTTTGAGTTCTATTACCTTTTAGAGTGAAAGATGGGTTTGTGGTAAACATTTATTAAAGAATGAAAGTCTACATGACAAGTATGTAGATTCTCTTACATTCTTAGTAAATCCCCTAAATAAACTCCTCAACTTTATAAAAGGTAACTTAAAACAAAAGTGCTGCCGGTTAACTTTTCCAACTGGGGATTCAATGACCGTTTAACCAATCACAAGTTTGTGATTTTCTTATGGTTAAATTTCTCCTAATCCATTTTTCTACAACTCTCCATCAGACCTTGATGGTTTGTTTCTCCTCCATATCCATATTTTCATAGAATCCTAGTATGGGCTATCTCAGGTGACCTTTGTACTTCTCTTTCTTTCTTTTAATGTGATATTTTTATTAACATTATTTCCGATGTGGGTTTTCCACAAAGGTACTTTCTATTTTTAACCATTTATTTTTTTAAAAAAATTTCAAATTGCAAAGATTAAATTTATTGAAGGAGGGGAAAATATAACACCCCGAGCTTCCACGATACGCTTCACTTTCAATAATGAAATAGCTTGCATTGTACGCAAGTTCAAGATTCTAACGCATCACGACCAATCAAAATAGCCATTATGAATAGTAGTACCTACTTTTTGAATTTTTATAAATTTTATCTTTCAAAATGGACTTCATTTTTCGATTCGGAATATCGAAATTAGCCTATGTTGAATTTTTGGTATTTTTCTGAGAACTTCCAATTTTTTATGAATAGTGAAAAATACTTAAAAAAAACTTTTTTAATCGAAATAATTTATAGCAATAAATTATACTATTGAGTGGTTTTAAAGTATAATTATAATATATTTTTACCATTTTATCCAATGGTGTTCATTAGAATTAATTTCACTTTGAAATTGGACATAAACAATTGTCAATCTTTTGATATATATTGTTTCTCAAAAACACGCTATTTGTTGTGACAGTAGGGAATTAATTATGAAATTAATTAATGCAAGTTATATGTTTGGAATTTTTTAAAATAGAAATCATTTTTGAATTTGGAATATCAATTATAGCTAAGGGTGAAATTTTGGTATTGTTCTGAAAAACTTCAATTTTTGATGAATAGTGAAACGACTAAGTGGTAGTTAAATAACTGATTTTTTTCATTTAAATGAAATATTACCACTTCTGTGATTTTATTTTCAAAAATCTGACATAAATGGTTGTCATTAGGATGTAAAATTTGGTTCAATGGGATTAAAATAATTTTTTGGTGAATAGTAACTTTTAAGTTTAATTAATCGCGATTAAAGGTAATTAGTGAAATTTATGGTAAAAATGATATTATAAAAATATGAAATGACCTTGACACTTGTCCTAAACCTATTAGATGAGTCATGTACGACCAATACAATACATGGGTCAACTTGGGGACCCCATGGAGCCACTTTGGTAGGAAAATGACATAAATAACTTTTATTTAAAGTTAAACAAAATGTCACAAACATGACTTGTTTTACTAAAACAATTTTTAAATGGGGTTATACAAGTCATAATTTTGACTATAAATATTAATTAGAAAGATAAAAATATTTCCTACATCATAATAATTTTTCTTACAATTTTTAGACATTAAATAATTTAAATTATTTATGACACCATGATGATGCCGCGATTACCTCATTAATTAACGATTTAAATAAAATGAAAGGATAATGTAAAATCTAAGGCTTACACTTGTCAAAAACCTATTGGATGAGGATATTTCAAACCCTTATAACCTTAGCCTCTAAATATATCATTGTGGGACCTTTAGAATCCGAAAATAATTTCCTAATAAAGTAACATTTCATGACATTCCAAAAGTGCCAATCCTCTCCACTTATAAAAGGCCCCCACCACTACCACCTTACTCACACTTTCAAAGCCTTTTGGCTCGGCCAACCTCTTCCAAAATACTCTACCAACTTCCCTCCCCTACTCCTAGAAGCATCTCTTTTGGAATAATTCTTCCAAAGGAATCCTTTGGCTCAAATCAAAAGAGTTACCCGATTTTAAGGTAATGTCTTCTCTAATGTTGTTTTGTTTTATTTTACTTCTCCAACCCCTTAAACTCTTTTTATTCCTTTCTTTTGTAACAACACCAGTATCTAATATTTACTAGGATGTTTTTATGATAAGGATTTGGTTTACACTTACAGACACCTTCGTCTAATGGTTAAAGAACATACTGTTTCTTTCGGTGCTGAAATACTACCTCACGAAATGATGATTGTTCAATATTCTTTTAACACCTCTAATGGTGGAAATTTTGATGACACTATTTTCATATATGATATATATATTATTTTTATTATTTCATTATGCTTCTGTATTTCTCATTTGTGGCATACTTTATGATTTCCATTATGGGTAAACGTGATAATTTCATTTCAGGATGTTCGGACTACCGCCCCCTCAAAGTGATTTGAATCGTTAATGCCATATGTGGGATGTATAAAGGATGGAGTAAATTGTATTATACATTATATTATACTGGAATTATATAATACCTTTATATAATTATAGCTTTATTCCATTAAATACGAAATAGAAATGAAAGTAGCGTTAATGCGTACGTACGGCTTACCATCTCCATGAATGGTGCATTTCATTTCTTACCTCTAAATGTTATGTAATATTATAAATGCATGTATATACTGGATATATATGAGATATATGATATCTATATCTTGAATATAATTCTAGATATAATGGATATTTCACCACATGAACAACTTGTAATTATAAGAAGTTTATTTTTGACTCAAGTACCAAGGATCTACAAAATGACCGTTATTAACATAAATAAATACATAATGTTCATAACATGGTAATAAGTGATATAAAAGGAATAAAAAACTTGAAAAGGGTTCTTAAGAAATTATAAATTAACTCTAGTTTATTATTCAGGGGGTTAAAGAACGGTCGAGTCAAGACATGACGCAAGGTAAGGGAACTTCTTAACCCAATTTCCATTCTTTGGGTTAATCTCCTACTTTAAAATTATTTCATGATATTATTACGTCCTATCTTGTATTTTTACATTCTTTATGTGTACTTATAGTCAATACACATAATAGATTTATTTTATTTTAAAAAAAATGATCTTTGTAAGGGATTTCGTCTCAATCTCCATTCATTGAGGCATGTTTTGTTTTATACACAAATTTATTTTATACGGTGTATAAACCCCTTTTACCTTTAAATTTATTCAAAAGGAATCTTTTTATATGAATCGGTTTACTAAAAGACAAAAATGGAATTTTTTTATGGTCGTACGTATGCGGAGACAATGACTTCTCCGCCGCCGTGACCATTATTTGAGTTTCGGGTTCCTCTCTAATCTATAACCTTTTGCAAATGATTTAAAAGAGAGAGAGAGATATTTCTCCCAAATGTATGAAAATACAGTGAAAATGTATACGTATATAACACAAGCATAAATTTTTTTTTTCAGAAAACCCTACTCTCGAGTGTGGTAGATAGGAAGGGATTGGGCGTGGACCCATCATGGCACGTAATTAGTCGAGGAGTCTAAGAATTTGTTATTTCGTTTTCAGAAGCTTGCATAATGTTTTCAGAAAAACACTAGAGTATATTTGAGCAATTTTAAATGTATCTTCTAAAAATCGAACTGGTATTTTGATACCGCAATTAATTTCAAACGGTATTTTAAAAAATGGTATTCCTAAATGTTTATATACAATTTTTAATATAAGGAATACATTGGACTTAATAAGTGATGGGTGGAGCCCGCTATAGCTCCTCGAAGCATCGGCAGGTCTCATGAGACAAACTAGTGTCTTGGCACGAGGCCATGACAAAATCTTATTTGTATTCTTGGCACGAGGCCTTGGCTATGTGGTTATGATAGACTGGCATTATCCATTCCATCATTATGAAAGTGGTTATTGATATTTCATGTGGTTATTCGACCAGTATAATATCCATGTGAATAAGTAAATGGCATTATATCATTTTACTTTTTCCATATTATGTTGAAGTTCATGTTTAAAAGGCTTTTGTTTTTGTTATACATTGCATTAAATGTTTATGTTTATTTATGAAAGCTTACGTTATACTGTTATCCTTACTGAGCATCCGAGCTCACCCCTTTCAATGTTTTAATATTTTCCAGGATGTGAAGAAGTATTTTATGAATGACCTGCAGGGATAGTCAGAAAGGGATATGATTTTGGACTATGAAGACCATGTTATTGTAGTTTTTTTACTTTATGATGTAATGAAAGACTTATGAATGTATCTAGTGTTTCCAGGTCTACTAAACAAATCGGTCTTTCGAGACTTGATCTTTTATGATCATGCCAATGTTATGAAGTAATGCACTGACTCTGGGTAACTGGGGACGAGGCATTATAGTTGGTATTAGAGGCATGTTAGTACTAACCTTGGAAGCTAGATTTAGATAAACTCTGATTAGAGAACATAGCCATAAGATAGACTTTAAGGATTAGTATAGAAGAACTTCCTAGAATTTTGGTATTATAGATATTTTGTGAGTTTTCCGAGCAATACATCCCTGTCTGGATACGAGCAGGTAGAGGCGGCTCTGGCACAGATGTACCTAGGGGTAAAACCCGAAAACACCGCTTTGAGCTAGACTCGAACGGGAACTAGTGCACGAAAACGGGCCTTATGGCACTCTTGGTTACGACACTCCCGGGGGATATGCTTAGGATAATTCTCATTTTCTTTACAAACCATTATAAAGGGTTTATGAGTATATACTTCCTCAAAGAAAACATTTTTTATGATTATGGATTATATCTATAAACCATTCAATTTAAATTAAGTATTTTACAAGTTTTGAATTATTCATTTCAATTCATAAACTAATCTAGTTTATACCATTGTTTAGAAATGGAGCCTAGTGGAAGGAATGGAAACCGTATCTATGAACGCACTCCGTGTAGGGATTTCCCTCCTACTCAGGATAATTATTTTGGAGTTGGAGATACAAATGGTGCTGATAAACATATTACAATAATGGGACAACTCACTCAGGTTATGAATAATAACATTACTCGTATGGAGCACCCTGATCCGCAACGTGGAGGATCAATGTTTGACCGCTTCATGAGGCAATAACCGCCAACATTTAATGGGGGTACAAATCCATTAGTATCTGAGCAATGAATAAACTCATTAGAGAAAATATTCCATGCCTTGGGGAGTAGCGAAAGGGAGAAGGTTATAATGGCAGGTTACCGCCTCACTGGAGATGTCGATCAATGGTGGTCATTGATTCAAAATACAAAGGAAGATGAATAATTATCATGTATGGAATGGAGAGATTTCAAAGATATTTTTTTAGAAAAATACTTTCCACATGACCATCGAGAAGATATGGAAAGGCAATTTATGAGTCTGAGGCAGAAGGAAGATGAGAATGTCGCAAAGTATGAGGCTAACTTTACAAGGTTAGCGAGGCATGCTGCAGATTATATATGTAACCCAAGAAGTAATATTGATCATTTCTATGATGGGTTAAAACCATTTCTCCGTCGAGATTTTGTATCAAAATCCTTCTCATCGTACAAAGATATTGTCTCGTGTGCTATAAAGACAGAAGAGGAATTCTCTAAGTCTTATGACAACAAAGTAAAGCAAGAGAAGAAGAGAACGGTGGAACAAGAGACGGATAAAGGGAAAAAGGGAAAGAAGGATTTTATATTATGCGATAATTGTGGGAAGAATCACCCCGGTTCTTGCCTAAAAGGAATTGGAGTTTGTTATAAATGTGGATAAAAACGTCACCAGGCTCGTGATTGCAAGGGAAAGAAAGAGGCTATCAATGTTGAATGCTACAATTGTAGGGAAATGGGGCATTATACAAATGAATTTCATAAGCTTCGGGTAAATATACCTTATAAAAGGCCAAGGGATCAAGGACAATCTTATGATGTTACTACAGTTGAAGTGGAATAATTAATGTATTGGTGCTTTTGGAAACAAGGATTATATTCTGGTTATAAGAATAATGTGATATATATAAGGATTGTATTGTAGTACTTGTTTTTTAATTAAGGTTTTAATATGATGAAGGTAATCATATTTAAAGTATGTGACAATAAGAGAAACTTTACTTTGTTTGGGGAATCTGATGTTACAATTGATTTTGGAATTTAGAGACCTTTTAGAAAAAGTCTGGACAGTGGTATTTTGGATAACTATATAGGATGGAATGGATTAAGTTGAACCTTGGAATGTTTTGATTAAGGTTAAAACATTTATGCAGATTATTTTTGGAATATTATAATACTATAGTTTTAGGAAAAGGACAACCTGCAGGGTGGGGAATAACCCATCGTGTCAGACAAAGCTGCAGGAATCAAACCCACAACCATAGTGAGACATGCCTTTATTACCTACCACTAGCCTACAGGAAGTCCCTAGTTATTACAAAATAGTTTTACTAATCTAAATGGTATGTGTTAATATTTAGAACCTTATACAATTAGGTTAAATAGAATATTTTTGAGTTCTATTACCTTTTTGAGTGGAAGATGGGTTTGTGGTAAAAATTTATTAAAGAATGAAAGTCTACATGACAAGTATGTATATTCCCTTACGTTCTTAGTAAATCTCCTAAATAAACTCCTCAACGTTATAAAAGGTAACTTAAAACAAAAACGTTTTCGGTTAACTTTTCTAACTGGGGATTCAATAATCGTTTAACCAATCACAAGTTTGTGATTTTCTTATGGTTAACTTTATCCTAATCCAGTTTTCTACAACTCTCCATCAGACCATGATGGTTTTTTTCTCCTCCATATACATATTTTCATAGAATCCTAGTATGGGATATCTCGGGTGACCTTTGTACTTCTCTTTCTTTCTTTTAATGTGATATTTTTATTAACATTATTTCCAATGTGGGTTTTCCACAAAGGTACATTCTATTTTCAACCTTCTATTTTCAAAAAAAAATTCAAATTGCGAGGATGAAATTTATTGAAGGAGGGGAGAATATAACACCCCGAGCTTCCACGATACGCTTCTCTTTTAATAATGCAATAGCTTTCATTGTACGCAAGTTCGAGATTCTAACGCACCGCGACCAATCAAAATAGCCATTATGAATAGTAATACCTAATTTTTGAAATTTTATAAATTTTATCTTTCAAAATGGACATCATTTTTGGATTCGGAATATCGAAATTAGCCTATGTTGAATTTTTGGTATTTTTCTGAGAACTTCCAATTTTTTATGAATAGTGAAAAATACTTAAAAATACTTTTTTAATAGAAATAATTTATAGTGATAAATTATACTATTGAGTGGTTTTAAAGTATAATTAGAATATATTTTTACCATTTTATCCAATGGTGGTCATTAGAATTAATTTCACTTTGAAATTGGACATAAACAATTGTCAATCTTTTGACGTATATTGTTTCTCAAAAACACGCTATTTGTTGTGACAGCAGGAATTAATTATGAAATTAATTAATTCAACTTATATGTTTGGAATTTTGTAAAATATATATCAATTTTTAATTTGGAATATCAATTATAGCTAAGGGTGAAATTTTGGTATTGTTCTGAAAAACTTCAATTTTTGATGAATAGTGAAACCACTAAGTGGTAGTTAAATAACTGATTTTTTTCGTTTAAATGAAATATTACCACTTCTGTGATTTGATTTTCAGAAATCCGACATACATGGTTTTCATTAGGAAGTAAAATGTGGTTCAATGGGATTAAAATAATTTTTTTGGTGAATAGTAACTTTTAGGTTTAATTAATCGCGATTAAAGGTAATTAGTGAAATTTAAGGTAAAAATGATATTATAAAAATATGAAATGACCTTGAAACTTGTCCTAAACCTATTGGATGAGTCGTGGCGGACCACGAAAATACATGGGTCAACTTGGGGACCACATGGAGCCACATTGGAGGGAAAATGACATAAATAACTTTTATTTAAAGTTAAAATAAAAATGTCACAAACATGAGTTATTTTACTAAAAAAAATTTAAATGGGGTTATACAAGTCATAATTTTGACAATAAATATTAATTAAAAAGCTAAAAATATTTCCTACATCATGATAATTTTTTTATAATTTTTAGACCTTAAATCAATTAAATTATTTATGACACCACGATGATGCCGCGATTACCTCATTAATTAACGATTTAAATAAAATGAAAGGATGATGTAAAATCTCTGGATTAAACTTGTCAAAAACCTATTGGATGAGGAGATTTCGAACCCTTATCACCTTATCCTCGAAATATATCATTTTGGGACCTTTAGAATCCGAAAATAATTTGTTAATAAAGTAACATTTCAGGACATTCCAAGAGTGCCCCTCCTCTCCACTTATAAAAGGCCCCCACCACTACCAACTTACTCACACTTTCAAAGCCTTTTGACTCGGCCAACCTCTACCCAAATAATCTACCAAAATTCCTCCCTTACTCATAGAAGCCTCTCTTTGGGCAGAATTCTTCCCAAGGAAGCCTTTGGCTCAAATCAAAAGAGTTACCCGATTTTAAGGTAATGTCTTCTCTAATGTAGTTTTGTTTTATTTTACTTCTCCAACCCCTTAAACTCTTTTTATTCCTTTATTTTGTAAAAAAACCAGTATATACAATATACTAGGATGTTGGTATGATAATTATTTTGTTTACACTTACACACACCTTCATCTAATGGTTAAAGAACATACTATTTCTGTGGGTGCCAAAATACTGCCTCACGAAATGATGATTGTTCAATATTCTTTTAACATCTCTAATGGTGGCCATTTTGATGACACTATTTTCATATATGATATATATATTATGTTTATGATTTCATTATGCTTCTGTATTTCTCATTTTTGGCATACTTTATGATTTCCACTATGGGTAAACGCGATAATTTCATTTTAGGAAGTGTGGGCTACCGCCCCCTCAAAGTGATTTGAATCGTTAATGCCATATGTGGGATGTATAAAAGATGGAGTAAATGGTATTATAAATTATATTATACTATAATTATATTATACGTTTATATAATTATAACTTCATTCCATTAAATACGAAATAGAAATGAAAGTAGCGTGCATGCGTACGTACGGCTTACCGTCTCCATGAACGGTGCATTTCATTTCTTACCTCTAAATGTTATGTAATATTATAAATGCATGTATATAGTGGATATATATGAGATATATGATATCTATATCATGAATATAATTCTGGATATAATGGATATTTCACCACATGATCAACTTGTAATTATAAGTAGTTTATTTTTGACTCAAGTACCAAAGATCTACAAAATGACCGTTATTAACTTAAATAAATACATAATGTTCATAACATGGTAATAAGTGATATAAAAGGAATAAAAAACAAGAAAAGGGTTCTTAAGAAATTATAAATTATTTCTAGTTTATTATTCATGGGGTTAAAGAACGGTCGAGTCAAGACAGGACACAAGGTAAGGGAACTTCTTAACCCAATTTCCATTCTTTGAGTTAATCTCCTACATTAAAATTATGTCATGATATTATTATGTCCTATCTTGTATTTGTACTTTCTTTATGTGTACTTATAGTGATATAAATTTATTCTATTTATTTAAGGTGAAATATTTATATATTTTGATTATAATGAAATATTTGTAACATTAATTTTTAAATGAATTATAATAAAATTAATATTATATGCATTGTATATCGTTGGATATACACATGTAAGAATTGGGTTCATCTACTACTATACACACACATGCACAGGTTCTGTAGCAGTAATGTAGTGTGTTGTAGCAACGACAGCAACGACAGCACTGTAGCAACGGCAAGCACTATAGTGGTGGCAGGTTAATGTAGCGGCGGTAGGGTACTATAGCAGCGGCAGTACTGTGCAGGATTGTTGCAGCATGAGTACTGTAGCAGCACTATTCACAGAATGGGACTTGGGACAAAAAAGGGTCTATAGGCCATGTAATGGGCTAAATTCCCACTGGGCCTTCGGGCTATGTAACGGGTCTCCCTCTACCCAGTTAAAGAGGTCATTGATTTGATTTAATAATAAATGAGGCTTCGGCCCCAACCTTTTAAAAAATAATAAAATTAACATATATCTATAATTTTAGTAAATTTTCAATCAATTTTTTTACAAATATAATAATACTAAAATTAGTAATTAATATTTATATTTAATTAATTGGTAGTATATATTTCTTTTAAATATTCTTTATATAAAATATAATTATTTATGGATATAATTATGCATTTATATAATTAATGATATATGTAAAACATTTATACATTTATATAAATAATAATATTTTTAATTGTAATTAATAATTTTAAATGTAATTAAAAATTCATTATATTTTTTTGATAAAAACAATATTATATATAAATTTATAATTATAAATTATAATATATTTATATATTAGTACTTGTAAATATATTTAAAAATAATTATTCAAATTTTTACTTTTAATCTTTTTGGTTTAATAATTAATAAAATACTATGGAAAGTATTTATACATTTAAATATTTCATATAGATAATTAAAATATATTATATTATTGCATATGTAATTTATATATATATATATTCTTAAAATGATAATAATATTGTAGTATTTTATATATATTTGATAATGAATTTAATATTAATTAGTAATATATTGAAAATAAGCCTTTGCAGACTGAAATATATTTATTAATATTTTTAAATATTAATATACATTAATATAATATTAAATATCCATTAATTTATATAATTAATAAAAAAATTAAAAGTTATTAAAATTATTTAAATAAAATAAATAGAAATATTTTATATATATAATTAATATTATTACATTTATATAATTTTTTTTTATTGTAAATATTTTGAATTTAGTGGTAATTTTTAATATTTTTATATATATTTATATATTTATATATTGCTAAAAAAATTACATGTTAATATAATTAAAAATATTTATTAAATAATATTAGTCAAACTGAAATATAATTATTAATTATTGATGTTTTTAATATAATTAATAATATATACATATTTTAATAATTCTTGAAATATTTTTTTATCTTTCAGATTTGTCTTTTTGTATGTATGCATCTAATTATTTTTATTATAGGATTAAACTTATAAAATTAATAATATATTTTAAAAAAATATTTATTCATTCATATAAATAGTGATAATTTTAAATATAATTAATAATTTTTAAATAAATTTAAAAATTAATTATATTTCTTATACACCATGAGTATAATATATAAATATGTATAATTA
The DNA here is from genome assembly GCA_963277665.1 of Viscum album. Taxonomy (NCBI): domain Eukaryota; kingdom Viridiplantae; phylum Streptophyta; class Magnoliopsida; order Santalales; family Viscaceae; genus Viscum; species Viscum album. The sequence continues at coordinate 283,297,180 of OY728127.1, forward strand.
ATTAATATTTATAATATATATATATACTAAATTTTTTAAATCTATTTAGGTATAATTTTTAAAAAAATTTGTTTTAATTTTATAATTAATAATTAATAATATGTTATGAAAAATATTTATATGTTTACATTTTAATGTAGTTGATAAAAGAATTTTATATTCTTTCATATATAATTTTTATATATTTTCTTAAAAAATAATTCAATATTATTTTAAATATAGTTGATAGTGAATTTGTAAAGCCCCTTTTGTACAGGCTGGTTTTAAATGTCTAGGAGAAATTTGAGTCTTCATTTGGTGGACATGTCATATTTTAAACAGACCTTGGGATGGAATTATAATGGTTTAGACCCCTCAAATGGGTGTTCTGGATGGGGAATGGGGCTTTGGCAATTTTCATGTGATCGATGGAACATATAGGAAGGGTCGGTGTGGCTACTGCAAAATTACAGCAGACCACCATCCTACTGGTGGTGTCTGGAAGTGGCTACTGCCACTACCTTTAGCCATTGACTGATCAATGGGATTTTTAAAGGGAGGAAATTACAACATTTCTCCCTCAGGTTTTTTAGGGCGTATCCAACTCTTCCCCTTTTTTTAGTGAAAACTAACCCCATCATCCATCTATATTTATCCCTTCAACATCCCTTGATTTTGAGTATTTTATATAGCATTTATTCAGTAATTTAATGTTAGTATCATCCACCACCAACCTCAATTGATCTTATCTATTATTATTTTGGATTTTCATAGCATGGTAATGATCTTGTGATGGGGAACTTCATCCCCACATACTAGGTGAAATAAAAGTTTATATTGGTGGGAATTTTTGTTCTATTGTTTTTCTTTCATAGTTCATTTATAATTTATTTCTTTACACCTTGATTGGATCACTTGAGTTTGATGTTATTGATTTATAGAATTTTTTTCTTGGTCAATATGGAAAGATTTTGTGTGTTTTCACGCATCATTGTTGTCACATAGGATTGATATGTCATATGCATGCTGCATGTGACTAATACTTGCTTGGGATTTACATGTGTTGATGTTTTATTTATTATCTATGGTTTGTGATTTATATCCAACTATGGATTTAAATAATTGGGAGTGTTTGTACCTTTAATGTACCTATATATATTGATATGTTGCTTTTACATATAAATGTATGGTGGCGTTATTCTTGACCAACTCCTCAACTGGCTTTAGATTAAATAGGTGGGTATAAATTACTTATTTAAATGGTAGTTATGCTTAAATAAAGTTCCAGGGAGTAATTTATAATGTTTTTCCATTATAACATATTAAAGGAATTATATTTAACCAAACATGGAGTGTGATATCTAAATAAATGATAAACAGGTAAAATATGGAATCGTGATAAAAAAATGGGAAGACATAAAATGTGAATCCTACAGGAATAGTGATATGTGACATAACCCTATATATGGATAGTTAGGGCTAGATAGTGAGACCCTTGGATGTGAATTGTTCTAGATAGTGGGATATTACCTATTTTTCCTTCAGTTGTGTAATTCCTCGACCTTAGTTACCTAGAATCGGCGCATTATTACATAACATTGGCATGATACAAGGAATCATGTCCCGAAAAACTGATCAATTTAGTATACTTGTAAGTACTAGATACATACATAGGTTTTACATTACATCATGAAAAAAAATTGCGTCCCCTTTAAACACTCTTATATCCCTTAGCCTATTCCTGCAGGTTAATCATAATATACTTCTTTGCATCCTGTGAAAAATAAAACATAAGAAAGGGGTGAGATCAAATTCTCAGTAAGGATAAAAATATAGTTTAAACTCACATAAATAATAATAAAAATTTAAGGCAATGTATAAAAATAGAACACAAGCCATATAAACTTAAACTTTAGCATAATATGGCAAAGATATCAAATAATTCCATTTACTTATTCACATGGATATTGTACTAGTCGAATAATCACATGTAATATCAATATCCAATTTCATAATGATGGAATGCATAATTCGAGACTTCATAACCACATAGTCAAGGCCTTATGCCAAGACTACAAATAAGATTTTGTCAACGCCTTATACCAAGACACTAGTTTGTCTCATGAGACCTACCAATGCATCGAGGAGCTATAGCGGTCTCCACCTGTCACTTACTAATTCTAATGCATTCCTCATATAAAAATTTTAAATATAACATAAACATTCGTATTAAAAATAGCATACAAAATGTCAATAATTTATCCATAAACCATGAATGGTATAAAAATAACACATATATAGTCAAACATATCACAAAACATTCAATAAAATATGTAATATTTGTATCATAATAAATCAACATTGATCATGAATAATATTCCGTAATGGATTTTGACATAATTGAAAATGTCCAGTAAAAATCTTTGAGTGAAATATCCCTTTTTCATGAAATCATTTAAAAGTCACATAATTTATAAAGGAAGATATTTAAAAGATAATTTTGAATCAATGTTTCCCATACCACATTGAAGCTATTGAACATAATTAACATTTTAAAACATTCATGTCCATATAAATAAATCCTTAAAACCATTTTGAAAACATGGACATTAATGAGAAAGGTTTAGAAGAATAAATATTTAAAACATTTAAAATGTTATTTTTTTTAGAGTTCCTAACCAAATTAGAGACACTTGAATACAAATAATAGAGTAAATAAAAACCTTATAATATCATGAGAACAAATGGATTCATGATATACTATGTCAAAGAATAGTATATAAACCAAATAAAAGTGAATTGGCACATAACTACAAAGAAGTCTCAATGGAATGTAAGTTGATATGAATTCCATTATTAAGACTGTATCCTTAGGTTAAGGATAAATCAATGACATAATTATGTGTGAAAAATATAAATGCACTCAATATGATTGGATATTTAGTGTAAATCAATTAGAGTACATTCACATATATTCTTATAAGAACAACACCAATGACTTGGATGTTTAACTCAATGAATAGAATTTGAGTTAAAATTACACTTATCAGGTTTATATCGATAACATGAGAATTAATCAATGGAGTGATTATGTGTATCAAAATAATATCCACACAAAGGGGAGAGAAAATTACTATATAAGTAAATAAATAGGGATTTCACACATAATCTTGGAGTATAGTAATCAATGAAGTATGCGTAAAGAAAAATGAGTGAAAATTGAAATTTGAAATTCCCTTACCGATTTGGTAAATTACGAAACATACACCCCATGAAAGTAGTATCATAAAATGAAGATGTAAATACCCATAAATTAAATTATATTACAAAAATAATACAATCATGGGCAGTACGTACACCACACAAAAGGAAATTGTGACAATATAGCATGAATCTCACAGGAATAAGAAGTGAGATGAAAACCCCTTACCTTGTACTTTTCCTTGGTAGAGGGTATTTTAAACTCCTTTATAATAGTTAAATAATTTTTATTAAATTATAAAAGAACTATATACACAAATATGGTATCATATAGGATCCTTTAATATTGCTTTGTTAATAATATTTTAGTAGTATCATCGTTTGGGGTGTTAACTGATTCATTTTACTTTATATGCTCGGTTATGTAAGCCATGTTTGTAATGGATATGATGTATTTTATTCATATACAGAATGATATTAAGTTTTTAAAAATTATTTTTAATCATAAAAAAAATTTCTTGAATGATTACGATGGGGAATGAATCTCATAGTATTAGTGGAGACGGTAATCAGTACGTATGCATGAGCGACAATATCATTATATTGATGGTAAAATTGTATGTAATTGGATGGAATATCATATATAAAGAATCACTAACAAGTTATATTTGTTATTTTAATCATTTATACTCATTATTATACCCATCCAAATACTAAAGTGTTTGAATACCAAACTACACCACAACATGGAGATGGTACATCGTACGTACGCACGTATAGTGACATTGTCATTCATATGATGGATAGAATAATAAATATGGTTGTACCATTTTTATAATAACATAATAGTATATTGAATATACTGTAGTTATTATTTTACAATGGAAACAAAAAAGAAAGAGTAAGTGGAAGAAGAAAATAACTTGAAAGATGTGATGAAATATTTACCTCTTCTTCGGGTTCTTCCTTTTGATTTGATCCAAAAGGCTCCTCAGGTTGGATTTATGACCACAAGAAGGCCTATAAGATGAAGGGAGGAATGTTTTTAGGATATTTGTGTAGGGTTTGGCTGATACAAATGGCTTTGGAGGTGTGAAATATAACATCCCATCTTTTTATAACAAAATCTTTCATTACATTACACAAAACTGAGGATCTTTAAGGTTTAGTGTCTTGTAAACCAGGAACATAATACATGAAGACAATATAAAGGATTCTTCTTAAACACTTGAAAGTCTTATCCTTAAGTTAATCCTAGGTTCATTACTGCATCTCATAACCTGGGGACATACATCAAAAGAAAGGGTGAGCAGAAGGCCTAGTAAGGGAAACCAGAGGAACATTTTACATGTGAACTTGATATACTTCAATAAAGACATGAAAAGAACTTTAAGGAATGAGAATGAAATCATTAGGCATTGCATAATAAAAATAACATTTTTCATAACTTGAAGATGTGGCTACATCATTTAACATAGAAATTCATGAACATATCACCAATGTCCATCCCCAAGGTGTCATTTGAAAATTACCAAGGTTATTCACGAAGGTATCGTGAAAATTGTAATCTCTAGTGGATACATCATTACCCAATGCATTGGAGCGATATCAGGGCGCACCCTTAAATTTTCCTTTATTATCATGTGAGAAACATATATCATCATCAAACATTTCATAAGGAACCCATATAGAACAAAATAAATGGGTTTCATTTCATAATCATAACGTTCCAAAAACTGCTTTAAAGACATGATCTTAATGTCACTTTAAACCCACGGAAAGGGAAAGCGGGTCTCATGTATGTAAATACCAGAATATAAAATAGAACATTTTTATATATATGTGAATAACCTTTTATAAATAAGATATTTGAGTATTCACTTTATAATATAAAATAATTTTGAGAAAAGAGAGAGGCATTTTGAGATGAAAATTCTGCAGCATATCGGCTATGTTACAAGGTTTTAGAAAACATTGAAAAGAGAGGGGACATGGGTCACCACTCATAAATGATCCATAAAAAAGTAGGGGGACAGAATATAAGGGATTTAAGAACATGGAAGTGAAATTTTAATGATATATCATATTAAATGAAAAACATGGAAGTGAGACAAAAATAAGATTTCTCTTTTGAAAATTCGGCAGCATAACGGCGTCACTTAACTTCAATAAAAAAATGATTTGACAAGATAAAATAGGATCTCTCATCATATTATCATAAGAGATCAGTATTATAGATATAGAGATCATACCCCAACATAATAAAAAGGAACTTGAAAGACTTGACATAAAAATCGAACTTGAAAAATGAGAAGGGTGAAAGAATCACATAAAAATTCGGCAGCCTAACGACGTCACTTAAACTTTCATAAAACGAAATGATGAGAGTAAGAGTGGATCTCTCATAATATAAACATGAAAAGGGAAGTAAGAGGAATATAAAAGAACATCCTCTCACATAAGAACATAGAGCATAAAAGGAATGATATAAAAGAGATTACATGAAAAGAAAGAGAGAGGTCGGATCCCTTACCATAAAACGTAACTCTTAAAACTCAATGGTTTGGACCTTGAGGGCTTGGGGGAACCTTTTGAGGACTCCTTGGGAGGTAAGGAGACCGGAAATTCGTTTGGGGAGAGTTGGGAGTGAAAACTAAAGGAGGAATGGGTGGGTATATATAGGGAAAGTGAGGGGACAAGGCATTAATGGCCAAGGGACACCTCACAAGTGCTTTTCTCAAAACCATGTGCTTTTTAATGGCATTTACCATGATGTTAGGCCACATGGGGCCCCCAAAACAATAATTCATCACCTTTGGATGGGAAACCCTTAAAATATCTCATGAAATCATTATGACACAGTTATGATGTCATTAAACATACCAAAACCCTAAAACTGCATTTTTACTATTCACTCAAAAATTCATCTTTCTCAGAAAAAAACCAAAATTTCACCTTAACCAAATATCGATGCTCTAATTAAATTTATGAAATCCATTTTTTTAAAATAATTTTCTAAATATTTTTAATTTAATTTTTAATTAAAAACACTATTCATCGAGAATTCATTTTTTTCCAGAAAAATCCCCAAAACATACCATAACATAATATCGATGCTCTGAGTTCAAAAATAAAGTCCTTTTTATAAAAATAATTTTCTAATTATTTTTAATTAAAATTTTAATTAAAAAAACACAATTCACCCAAAAAAACTAATACTTGACTAATAATTTATGAAACCCTTATTTACCCATTTTATTGAATCACATTGCTTAATCTACGTGTCTAAATTATATTAAAACTTTCTTTGACTGAAATTGTTAATCCATTTGGTCACATTACTAATCCTAAGCGTAAAATCACTATTCATAATTTACTATTCATCAAAAATTAAGTTGATCTTATTAGACTCCAAATTCTTTACTAAAAATATATGTAGAAGACCATTTTTTGAAAATCATTACACATCATTAATTATTTAGGGTTCACATAAATATTTTAACATTTCCTTTTTTTCAAAATTCATCAATAAAATACATCCTAAAATTATTCGGACATTTGATGTTTCACAAACATCACTAAAAGAAGAAATCTTAATTCATTCATCCCAAAGGATTACACAAAGAAGCTAGGGTATCATCACATAACCCCTTATAACACCGGCATATGACCTAAGTATAAGGTGTGCTATGGTGAGAGAATCCGAGGGAGGCTCAGATAACATTTCCCTAGTAGTAATTTCTACTAACTTGAACTTCTCCCGCAGGTGTTTCCATTCAAACTTGACACGTTGGAGTTCGGCTTGGGATTGGTCAAAGAGAAGCACACAGACGCTACCTCCTTCCCATGCTCTGATAAGTGGGCTTCATAAGGTTCGAGTCTACTGGATGAAGCCATCGACTCCTCTTTCTGCATTAACCATTAACATCTCTATTAAATCGTTAAGAGTAAGTTAATATACTATTTAAAAAGTTTGGGTCATTACATTCTTCCTCCCTTAAGATATTTCGTCCCTAAAATTTTATACTTCAGGCCTAGTCGAAAAGGTGATGGTACTTTTGCTTCATTGTTTCCTCAGGCTCCCAAGTCGCTTCTTCATATTTATGATTCCTCCACAACACTTTCACAAGGTGGGTAGTCTTGTTTCGTTGAACCTTGTCTCTACAGTCTAAGATCTCCACTGGCTGCTCCTCATAAGAGAGGTCATGTTCCAGTTGTACCACCTCTAGGTTCAATACATGTTAAGGGTCGGGTATGTACTTCCTCAAGAGAGATACATGGAAGACATAGTGAACTTGATCTAGGTTCGGTGGAAGTGCTAGACGATAGGCCACTGATCCTATGCGATCAATGATTTCATAGGGGCCAATGTACCTAGGGCTGAGCTTCCCTTTCTTCCCAAACTGCGTGACTCTTTTCCATGAAGAAATTCGAAGGAAGACTTTGTCGCCAACACCAAACTCCAAGTCCCTTCGATGGTTGTCAGCATAGCTCTTCTGCCAACTCTAGGAAGCCTTTATGTGTTGTTGGATCGCATGAACCTGTTCTGTCATCTCTTGCACAAGATCTGGCCCAAGAAGTTTTCTCTCACCAGTTTTATCCCAACAAGTAGGAGTTCTACATCTCTTTCCGTACAGAGCTTCATAGGGTGCCATTTGAATACTCGAATGGAAGCTGTTGTTATAGGAGAACTCCACTAATGGGAGGTGTTGATCCCATCCACCTTTAAATTCCATTGAGCATAATCTCAGCATGTCTTCGAGTGTCTGAATAGTCCTTTCAGATTGGCCATCACTTTGAGGATGATAGGACATACTAAAATTCAATTCAGTATTCAGAGCATGTTGAAGACTTCTCCATAATTTTGATGTGAATCTTGGATCACGATCAGACACGATGGACAGTGGTACCCCATGCAACCTCACCACTTCATTTAGGTATATCTTGGAAAGTTGATCCAGAGAGAAATCTTCCCGAATAGAGATAAAATGGGCGGTCTTGTTGAGACGGTCCACAATAACCCATATCGCATTGTTTCCTTTGTACATTTTCGGGAGACCTATTACAAAGTCCACAGTGATATTATCCCACTTCCATACAAGTATGGGTAGCAGTTTAATAGCCCCTTATGAATTTGTCGTTCTGCCTTTATTTGCTGACAAACCAAGCACCTTGTAGTGTAATCAGCAATCTCCATCTTCATGTTATCCCACCAATAATGATCACAAATGTCTCTATACATTTTAGTACTTCCAGGATGTATAAAGAAGGTAGATCTATGAGCTTCATCCATCAATTCATTCTTTTTATATGGAATAGATGGAACACATAGTCTTGTATGAAATTTCAATACACCTTCTTGATCAATATTGAAATCAGGGAACTTCCCATCCTTTACAGCCTCAAACTTCTCCTGCAGCAAAGGATATTTGTTTTGAGCCTTCTTGATCTTCTCTAGTAATGAAGGTTGAGAAATCATTTGGGATAAGGTTGATGATGTCCCTTCCCTTACAATTCCCATGTCCAGTTTTACTAGATCTTTAATCAAGGGATCTCCTAGGATCCTCATTATTGCCAGAACAACACGATTTTTCCTGCTTAACGCATACACGACTTTATTTTCTCTTCCAGGGAGATAATGAATTGAACAATCATAGTCTTTAATAATATCCAACCATCTCCTTTTTCTCATGTTCAATTATTTCTGTGTGAAAATATACTTTAGACTTTGGTGGTCAGTGTATATATCACATTTATCCCCATAAAGATAGTGCCTCCATATCATTAGAGCAAAAACAACTTCCGCCAGCTCTAGATCATGCCTAGGATAATTTTGCTCATGAATCTTCAACTGTCGAGATGCATAAGCAATTACCTTGTCATTTTCCATAAGGACGCACCCAAGCCCTTTCAGAGATGCATCGCTAAAAATAACGAATCCTTCTCCGATAGAGGGTAGTGTTAATACAGGTGCAGTAACCAACCTCTTCTTCAGCTCTTGGAAACTTTCCTCGCATTCCTTTGTCCAGATGAACTTAACCCCTTTTCGAGTCAACTTGGTTAGTGGATTACAAATTCGTGAAAAGTTTTTCACAACCCTCCTATAATATCTCGCTAAACCAAGGAAACTATGAATCTCAGTTACTGTTGTGGGTTGAGGCCACTCCTCCACAACCATTGTCCTTTCAGTGTCAACCAAGATTCCTTCATTGGTTATGATGTGCCCCAAGAAAGACACTTGTTGTAACCAAAGCTCACACTTGCTGAACTTTCCAAAGAGCCTCTACTTCCGCAGAGTTTTCAAAATAACCCTCATATGATCTTCATGCTCCTCACGAATTTTTTAATATATCAAAATATCATCAATAAAAACTACCACAAAGTTATCAAGGTAGTCCTTAAAGACTCTATTCATCAAATCCATGAAAATAGTAGGAGCATTAGTCAAGCCGAAGGGCATAACAGTAAACTCATAATGCCCATATCTTGATCGGAAGGCAGTCTTTGGAATATCTTCCTCCTTCACCCTCAGTTGATGATAACCAGATGGAAGGTCAATCTTGGAGAAGAATTGAGCCCCGCGGAGTTGGTCAAATAAATCATCAATTCTTGGAAGAGGGTATATGTTCTTCACTGTGATCCCGTTCAGTTCTCTATAATCAATGCATAGCCTCATTGATCCATCCATCTTCTTCACAAAGAGAACTGGTGCTCCCCCAAGAGACACACTCGGTCGGATAAACCCCTTCTCCAACAAGTCTTGGAGTTATTTCTTTAACTCTTCTAGCTCCACATTTTCCATTCTATACGGAGTCTTTGATATCAGTTGAGACCCAGGTACGAGTTCAATGGAGAAGTATACCTCTCTTTCTGGGGGAGGTCTAGGTAACTCCTCAGGAAATACATCCATGTATTCCTGAACAATCGGAATATCTTCTATTTGTATGATCCATTTTCCTTCTTCATCATCACTGATTAACTCCATAAAGAAATCTATAGGAGGTGCTTCTAGATAGGGATCAGTTCGGGATATCTCACCTTAGAAGATAACTGTAGGTCGTTCATTCAAGACTACTGAGATTTCCTTACTTCTGCATTTGATCTTAGCATTATACTTTGAGAGCCAGTACATCCCTAGTATAATGTCGAATTCCATCATGGGAATGACTACTATATTTTCGATAATATTGTGCTCACCAAAGTAAACACTAGAGTCTCTAAATAATGTTAATGCAAGGATAATCCCACTTAGAGTCTTGACTGACAACTCTACCTCTAGCAGTTCGGGGATTGATTCTATATACCTTGCAAACTTGGAGGAAATAAAGGAATGCGTAGAAACAGAATCAAATAAATTACTTGCTAGTTTTGAGAGGATGACAAGATTACCTGCTACCACATCGTTCGGAACTTCAACTTCTGTTTTTGTGATAGCGAAAGCATGACCTTGCTCCCTTGGCCTCTGCTGAGGTTGATGGTGATTCCCCTCGACCACCCTCGGATTTGGACATTGATTAGCAAAGTGCCCAAGATTTTCACACTTGAAGAATGTGACTTCGGGTAGGGCCAGAACCATCTTTCCTCTGTCGTTAGTGTTGGGAAGTTGAGGCTTCACATCACTACGTCAATTCCGAGAAATATGGCCTTCTTTTCACACCTATAGCACTTACCACTTCCAATCAAGCAGTTCCCCAAATGCTTCTTCCCACACTTATTGCATGTGGCATGATGCATATTCTTTCCACCTCTTTCCTGATAAAAACTTCTTCCCAGGCATGGTTCTAGAGTTCTCTTCTTCTCATTAGATTTGTGAGACCACTGTGTCTCCCCAAACTCTAGTTCAACTTTCATAGCACTTCAAACTATTTCTTCATAGCTATCGTAGTCCCTGTTGGCTAGATTCTTCTGCAGATGAGGTCGTAGTCCGCCAAAGAATCTATCAACCTTCCCATTAGGGTCCATGACAAAGCTTGAGGTATAACGGGAAAGCCTTGTGAAGTTCATCTCGTAGGTTCCAACTGATTCATTCTCCTTCTGCTTCAGATCGAGAAATTATTTCTCCATTTTCGTTCTCATCGAACGAGGGAAATACATATTAAATAATATTCCCCATAACTCTTCCCACTCCATATCTTCCATCTCTCCTCATGGCTTTGTCTTTTTGATCAGTGACCACCACTGATCAGCTTCTCCCTCTAGGCGGTAAACAGCAAGGGTGACTTTTTCTTGTTCCGAACAATGAAGTTCAAAAAAGATCTTTTCAATGGAGCTTATCCATTGTTCCACAACCAATGGGTCAGTAGATCCACTGAATGTTGGTGGTAGTTGACGCATAAAGGACTCAACAGAAAGTTGATCCCTTCGTGGTGAGATCGGCCTCTCAGCTTGATTCAAGTTATTACTCATAACTTGAGTCAGTTGGTTCATCATTCGCATGAATGTTTCCATTCCGGCTTCCATCGGAGGGTCATCAGCACATGGTGCATTGCGGTCACCATCTGCACGGTTCCTCCTATTTCCCTCCATTTTCTAAAAGAATAAAACCTTAGTGAGAAACTTATTTCATTTATGAATCTTTTAGCTAAGACTTCATGCTTAGACAATTACACTTCTCTATAATTCCTTCATAATGATTCATAAAAATCTTGTGATTAACCAAACATATCCCCCGGGAGTGTCATAACCAAGAGTGCAGCAAGGCCCGTTATCGTGTACCAGTTCCCATTCGAGTCTAGCTCAAAGCGGTGTTTTCTTGTTTTACCCCTATGTACATCTGTGCCAGAGCCGCCTCTACCTGCTAATATCCAGACAGGGATGTATTTGTTTGATAAACCACTTACTCAGTACTTACCAAAATACCAGGAAGTTTTCCTATATTTAAACATTTCTATAGGGTTCTTCCTAACGTTTTTATATCCTAATTTCCACAAATAACTAAACCTTCCTTTGATACCAACTATAACATCCTGTATTTTTATAACATAAACTTTCATTACATTACACAAAACTGAGGATCTTTAAGGTTTAGTGTCTTGGAAACCAGGAACATAATACATGAAAACAACATAAAGCATTCTTCTTAAACACATGAAAGGATTATCCTTAAGTTCGTCCTAGGTTCATTACTGCATCTCATAACCCGGGGACATACATCAAAAGAAAGGGTGAGCAGAAGGCCCAGTAAGGGAAACAAGAGGAACATTTTACATGTGATCTTGATATACTTCAATAAGGACATGAAAAGAACTTTAAGGCATGAGAAATAAATCATGAGGAATTTCATAATAAAAATAACATTTTTCATAACTTGGAGATGTGGCTACATCATTTAAAATAGAAAATCATGAACATATCACCAAGGTCCATCCCCAAGGTGTCATTTGAAAATTACCAAGGTTATTCACCAAGGTATCGTGAAAATTGTAATCTCTAGTGGTTACATCATTACCCAATTCATTGGAGCGCTATCAGGGCACACCCTTAAATTTGACTTTATTATCATGTGAGCCACATATATAATCATCAAAAATTTCATAAAGAACCCATATAGCACAAAATAAATGGGTTTCATTTCATAATCAAAACGTTTTAAAAACTCCTTTGAAGATATGATTTTAATGTCACTTTAAACCCACGGAAAGGGAAAGCGGGTCTCATGAATGTAAATCCCAGAATTTAAAATAGAAAATTTTTATAGATATGTGAATACCCTTATAGAAATAATAGCTTTGAGTATTCACTTTATAACATAAAATAATTTTGAGAAAAGAGATAGGCATTTTGAGACGAAAATTCTGCAGCATAACGGCTATGTTACAAGGTTTTAGAAAACATTGAAAAGAGAGGGGACATAGGTAAACCACTCATAATTGATCCATAAAACAGTAGGGGGACAGAATATAAGGGATTTAAGAACATGTAAATGAAATTTTAAAGATATACCATATGAAATGAAAAACATGGAAGTGAGACAAAAATAAGATTTCTCTTATGAAAATTCGGCAGCCTAACGGCGTCACGTAACTTCAATAAAAAAATGATTTGACAAGATAAAATAGGGTCTCTCATAATATGATCATAAGAGATCAGTATGATAGATATAGAGATAATACCCCTACATAATAAAAAGGAACTTGAAAGACTTGACATGAAAATCGAACTTGAAAAATGGGAAGGGTGAAAGAATCACTTAAAAATTCGGCAGCCTAACGGCGTCACTTAAACTTTCATAAAATGAAATGATGAGAGTAAGAGGGGATCTCTCATCATATAAACATTAAAAGGGAACTAAGAGTAATATAAAATAACATCCTATCACATAATAAAATGGATCATAAAAGGAGTGACATAAAAGAGATTACATGAAAAGAAAGAGAGAGGTCGGATCCCTTACCTTAAAACGTAACTCTTAAAAATTAAAGGTTTGGACCTTGAGGGATTGGGGGAAGCTTGGGAGGAATCCTTGGGAGGTTAGGAGACCAGAACATCGTTGGGGGAGAGTTGGGAGTGAAAACTAAAGGAGGAAAGGGTGGGTATTTATAGGGAAAGTGAGGGGACAAGGCATTAATGGCCAAGGGACACCTCACAAGTGCTTTTCTCAAAACAATGTGCTCTCCCATGGCATTTACCATGGAGTTAGGCCACATGGGGCCCCCAAAACAATAATTCATCACCTTTGGCCGGCCAACCCTTAAAATATCTCATGACATCATCCTGACACAGTTATGATGTCATTAAACATACCGAAACCCTAAAACTGCATTTTAACTATTCACTCAAAAATTCAACTTTCTCAGAAAAAACCCAAAATTTCACCTTAACCAAATATCGATTCTCAAATTAAATTTATGAACTCCATTTTATAAAAATAATTTTCTAAATATTTTTAATTTAATTTTTAAATAAAAACACTATTCAACGAGAAATCATTTTTTTCAGAAAAGTCCCCAAAAATTACCATAACATAATATCGATGCTCTGAGTTCAAAAATAAAGTTCTTTTTATAAAAATAATTTTCCAATTATTTTTAACTAAATTTTTAATTAAAAAACACTATTCACCCGAAAAAACTAATACTTGACTAATAATTTATGAAACCGTTATTTACCCATTTTATTGATTCACATTGCTTAATCTAGGTGTCTAAATTATATTAAAACTTTTTTGAGTGAAATTAGTAATCCATTTTTTCACATTACTAATCCTAAGCGTAAAATCACTATTCATAATTTACTATTCATCAAAAATTATGTTGATCTTATTAGACTCCAAATTCCTTACTGAACAATTTTGTAGAAGACCATTTTTTGAAAACCATTACACATCATTAATTATTTAGGGTTTACATAAATATTTTAAAATATCCTTATTTAAAAATTCATCAATAAAATACATCCTAAAATTATCCGGACATTTTAAGTTTCACAAACATCACTAAAGGAAGAAATCTTAATTCATTCATCCAAAAGGATTACACAAAGAAGCTGGGGTCTCATCACATAGCCCCTTATAACACTGGCATATGACCTATGTGTAAGGTGTGCTATGGTGAGAGAATCTGAGGGAGGCTCAGATAACATTTCCCTAGTAGTAATCTCTACTAACTTGAACTTCTCCCGCAGGCGTTTCCGTTCAATCTTGACACGCTGGAGTTCGGCTTGGGCTTGGTCCAAAGCAAAGCCCGCAGATGCTACCTCCTTCCTAAGCTCTGATAAGTGGGCTTCATAAGGTTCGAGTCTACTGGATGAAGCCATCGACTCCTCTTTCTACATTAACCATTAACATCTCTATTAAATCGTTAAGAGTAATTTAATATACTATTTAAAAATATTGGGTCGTTACATGAAATTAGGAGAAGGGTAAGTGCCTTTTTATAAGAGAGGTGAGGGTCACTATAGGAAAATCTTGAAATATTCTTTTATAATAAAATCATTTTTTGTTTCTAATGGCTCCAAAATGATTTATTTCGAGTATATGGTGTGTATTTTTCTATAAACTTTCAACCAATAGGTTTTAGACAGTTTTCGGTCACCATATTAACATTATCTTTTAGATTTAACTCTTAGTGAAATAGTTTGACATTTACCACGTCTCTTTGTATTTTTATATTAAATGGTTAATAAACTTACTATAACAAGAAAATCGAACACAAAGTGGTTCATTATTAATATATATAATCTTATCTAAGTCCTTTGGTAGATCCTTATATTTTTAGGAATATTATATTAATTAATAATATAGTATTTTTTAAAACTCAATTATGTAAATTTTGACACTATTTAGTATTTGGTTTTTTTCAAAATCATAATAGCATGATTACTTCGAAAAAAAAATTATTTAATCAACCCTTACATGTCATATTAACCTATAAAATTATTATAATTCATCAAATATCTCAAATTACATTTATTAAGAAATTTATAATATGAATTATTTTAATCTTTCATTAAAAAGGTAATTACTACATCAACATTGTGTTATAAAAAAATTTAATTATTTAATGTCTAAAAATTATAAATAAAATACCATTATGTAGGAAATATTTTTATCTTTATAATGAATATTTATAGTCAAATTTATCTTATGTATAACCCTATATTTCAAATAGTTTAGTTATTAAACATTGAATTTAACACTTTTAACTCATCTTTAAATAAAATAATAATAAATGTCCTAATCTAATTCAAGTGGACCAAAAGGGTCATATTTTATTCCTGACGTTTTTTTGTCTAATTAAACTTATCCAATTGAATTATTACATGTGTTAGGGTAATTATAATATCATTTTTACCCTTAATTATTCTATTTACTTTTAACCGTGGTAAATAAAAGTCAAAATTTACTTTTCACCAAAAATTATTTTCAACTTATTGAACCATATTTTACATACTAATTTCAACTGTGTCTCTAGAAGTTTTGAATTTCAACTTGCAGAAGTGGTAAAATTACGTTTTATGCAAATTTTTAAATGCTCCTAGAAGGTGGGTAAAAGACGGTAATAAGTTCAATAAAATTTTATACATATAATTTTATTATAAAATGACTCTAATGAATTACATTGAACTTATAAATATATTATATATCTATTTTTACTTAAAATAATTTTAAATAAAATAAATTATTATTTAAATAAAAAGCTGGTTTAAACTATAACGCAGTGTTTTTCACTATTCATCAAAAATTGAATGTTTTTAGAAAAATACCAAAAATTTACCCTAACATAATTTTATTATTCCAAATTAAAAAATAAATTCTATTTTACCAAATTAATAACATATAATTTTCATTAATTAATTTTAAATTAATTCCCATTGTCAAAACTGAAAAGCGGGTTTTTAAAAAAGTAAAAACTATCAAAAGATGTACATGTGTTTTTGTCAAATTTAATTATGAAATTACTTATAATGACCTAAATTTTATTAAATGATAAAAATATAATCTAATTATACTTCCAAAAAATTCAAATAAATAATTTAACACTATAATTATTACAATTAAAAAAGTTGTTTTCAATTAAAATTTAGTATTTTTCAGTATTCATCAAAATAAGAAAATTATCAAAAAAGTACCAAAAAGTTATCCAAAAATAAATTTTTATGTCCCGATTCTAAATAATAATTTAATTTCATTAAATTGATTATATAAAAGTGTCAAATACTGGTTTTAAAACAAAAATTTCCATTAAATGGTGGTAAATTTGCATTTTTTTTAAAATACTTCTTTTATAAAAAAATTGAATTTGTTCTTATATTATGTATAAGAAATGCATAATATGGATTTTAGAATTATATGGAGTATATAAAACTCAAAATCCAATTAATACTATTCATAACTTCTTTTTGAATGGATAATTTGGTAAGTCGTGGTCCGGTCGAACTCGATGTTGCGTATAGCACAAGCTATTGAATTACTTTAAAGAAAATAACTTACTACGAAATATTGGGGTGTTTCATTCTACCCCCATATTGGAAATTTCATCCTCGCAATTTTAAAATTGGTCTTGGGAACTTCATTGAAAGTCCCACATCGGTAAAAGAGTCAATAAAACTATCACTTTAAAGAAAGAAAGAGAAGTAAAAAGGTCACCCAAGATAACCCATACAAGGATTCCATGTAGGAAGACATGGACATGGAAGATAAAATAAGTGTCATGTTCTGATGGATAGTGATAGAAAAAAATATCAGGTGAAAGTTAACAGCAAGAAAACCACAAACTTTTGATGGGATAAACGGTCATTAGTTTCCTAGTAGGAAAGTAAAAGGACAATGTTTTTTTTTGTTTTAAGATCCATTTCTTAAAGTTGAGGAATTTATTTATGATATTTACTAAGAACATAAAAAGTTATACTTACTTTTTAAGTATAGTTTTAGCCTTTAATAAATTTATACCACTAACTCATCATTTTTTTCAAAAGATGAGTATTCAAGATGACATTATCACACCTAAAGTGCTAGAATCAACTTTTAGAGAATCACATTATCACAAAGGATAAACTATATATTTCCCTTATATTTAGAGATTAACCAAAACCAAAATGGTTATAACAAGATCAGATGATCCCCAAAAAGGATAATCCATTAGAGAAATAAATACTTATATTATTTTCTAAAATTAAACCAACAATACCAAAATTTCAATAAATACCATTCAATAAACAATTGTCCTTAAAATCCTTTAATATAATCCCAACTAATATTGAAACCCAAAATATAGAGGAATTTGATTACGTAGTCTTCCATGTAAAATTGTATCCCAAAATAACATTGACTACTCTTAAAGTCACATACTTAAAAGTAATTAAACTAACCACATATTATCTATAATAGGTCAATCATTTTCATAAATAACCCAAATCAATATAAATGCACAATAAAAAAATAGATAAGAATCCATCATTACTCCTCAAATGAAATCTCATAATATTCTATTTTCCTTAGGCATATAGTATTCCCAATAGAGAAAACATCTTCCAGAATAATATTTATCACTTAATCACCAAATCATTTTCCTATACTAAGGATATCCATTTGATAAGACATAAGATCCCAAATAAACTTATTATTTCTTAATACAATCATTTAACTAAAAATAATTAGTCAAACTAACCATGGACTTCACATAGTCCAGTGCTAGGTGATAAATTCCAATCGCACTCTGGTTGTGGGTTCGATTCTCGCAGCTTTGTCTGATGCGACGGGTAGTCACACGGTCTGTGTGTTGTCCTTTTTCAAAAACTATATTTTATAACATTCAAAAAATGAGATAAATTCCTCCAAATAACCATACCATAATTTCAGCACAAATGTTATCTCATACCTCACATTTTCATTCCAAAATTTAATAACTTATAATTGCCTCAAATTCAAGTATCATATAAACCCATATGGTTATTTATAACTATATCAAAAATAGAAAAGATAGTTCTTCCTAAAATAGAATTTTCACATAACAAACTAAAAGGTTACACATACAAGATAAAAGTATTCCAAAGTAATCCCATCAACAAAGAGCACTAATACTTTTAAAAATTTCTCCATCCATTTATTTCCACATAGGTTCTTTCTTGACCAAGAGGTAATCCTATAGAATAGGGTATTCACTTGGGTAATGCCTAGGTCCTCTATATTTATGGAAAATGATTGTAAATGGATTTTTGGGATCATTTTTATTTTCTTCCACAGTACACTTCATTTTTCCTCGGTAATTTTTTACTTTATGTCATTATTTCCCACACATAAATAATTTATTTGTTCCATTGAGACACTTTCCTAGGTTTCACCTCTCACATTTCCTACATGATGGAAATTGAGCTTTCTTTTCTCCATGGTCTCCACTGCTGGAGCTCTTATAATTCCCCACATTTTTCTTCTTTGTTGAGTCTGAGAGTTGTTTAATATATATGTTGTTGATCATTTTTTTGGAAAACTGATTCAGCATGAACATCATCTATTTTACACCTATCAACATTCGATTTTGTTGCTCATTTCCACCACCACGGTCATCTTGTACATCGTGTTCAATGTTACTATGACTTCCTTGGAATCCAGCCATTGACAAACACAAGAAAGAATAATGTGAGTCATAAAATCATTTAGAAAATATCATAACACCTTATTTTAAATCTAAAACACCTTAGGATTAACCCATCTTATTTATTCTCTTCTTATATTAAAATCCTTCAAATCGGTTTGGAAATAAAATGTGAATTATCCAAATCATAACCCCTAGGAATGACGTAACAAAGAGTGTAGTAAGGCCCGTTGTCATATACCAGGATTCCCTGGGTCATGCCTAAAACTCCTTGTCGAAGTTTTCACTTCTAGGTACATCTGAGTCAGAGCCGCCTCTACCTAATTGTATCTAGATAGAGATGTATTGCTTGGAAAACCCACATAATATTTACATTACCAAAATTTTGGGATGTCCTTCTATACTAATCATCAATGTCTATCATAGGGTAGTGTTTCCTAATTAGAGTTTTTTTTATAAATATAGCTTCCAAGGTTTGTACTAAACTTGCTCTGATACCAACTATAATGCCACAACCCCATTTTCCCAGAATTGGTGCATTATTACATAGCATTGGCATGATACAAGGAATAATGTCCCGAAAGACCGATCATTTTAGTAGCCTTGAAAGCACTAGATACATACATAAGTTTTACAGTACTTAATAAAATAAAAAAAACAACATTGTGTACCCTTTGAACACTCTTATATCCCTTAGCATATTCTTGCAGGTTAATCGTAATATACTTCTTTGTGTCCTGGGAAAAAAAACATAAGAAAGGGGTGAGCTCAAATACTTAGTAAGGATAAAAATATAGCAAAAATTTTCATAAATAAGAATAAACATTTTAGGCAATGTATAAGACGAGAAAACAAGCCTTTTAAAAATAAACTTCAGCATAATATGGAAAATATAAATCAAATAATTGCATTTACTTATTCACAATGATATTCAACTAGTTTAATAATCACATGTAATATCAATATCCAATTTTATAATGATGAAATGCATAATTCCAGACTTCATAAATACATAGTCAAGTCCTTGTGCCATGACTACAAATAAAATTTTGTCAAGGCCTTATTCCAAGACACTAGTTTGTCTCATGAGACATACCAATGCATCGAGCAGCTAAAGAGGGATCCACCTATCACTTACTATGTCCAATGCATTCCTCATATGAAAAGGTGTAAACATAATATAATCATTCGTATTAAAACTAACATACGAAATTCCAATACTTTATCCATAAACCATGAATGGTATAAAAATAACACATCCACGGTAGAACATATCACAAAACATTCAATAGAATATGGAATATTTGTATCATAATAAATCAACCTTGATCAAGAATAATATCCCTTAATGGATTTTGACATAGTTGAAAATGATCAGTAAAAATCTTTGAGATAAATATCCCTTTTTCATGAAATCATTTAAAAGTCACATAATTTATAAAGGAAGTCATTTAAAAGATAGTTTTGAATAAAAGTTTAACATACCAATTTGAAACATTTCAAAGGAAATAACATTTTAAAAAATTCATGTCCATATAAATAAATATTTAAAACAATTTTGAAAACATGATCATTAATGAGAAAGGTTTAAAAGAAAAAATATTTAAAACATTTAAAATGATATTTTAGTTAGAGTTCCTAAACAAATGAGAGACACTTGAATAAAAATAAATGAGAAAATAAAAACACAATAATATCACGAGAATAAAGGTATTTGTGATATAATATGTAAAAGAACAGTATATACACCAAATAAAAGTGAATTGGCGCATAACAACAAAGATGTCTCAATGGAATGTATGTTGTGATGAATCCCTTTATAAAAACTGTATCCTTAGGTTAAGGATAAATAAATGACAAAATTATGTGTGATAAATATAATTACACTCAATATTATTGTATATTCATGGTAAATCAATCATAGTAAATTCACATATATTCTTGTAAAAACAACATCAATGACTTGGATGTTTAACTCAATGAATAGAAATTGAGTTAAAATTACTCTTTTCAAGTTTATATCGATGACATGAGAAATTATCAATGGAGTGATTATGTGTATCAAAATTATATCCACACAAATGGGAGTTCAAATTACTACATAAGTAAATAAATTGTTATTTCACACATAATCTTATAGTATAGTAATCAAGGAAGTATACGTAAAGCCCAATGAGTGGAAATTGAAATTTGAAATTCCCTTACCTATATGGAAACTTACAAAACATACACCCCATGAAATAAGTATCATACAATGAAGATGTAAATACCCATAAATTAAATTATATTACACAAAGAATACAATCATGGGTAGTACATACTCCAAACAAAGGGAAATTTTTGAAATATAGCATGAATCTCAAGGGAATAAGAAGTGAGATGAAAACCCCTTACCTTGTACTTTTCCTTGGTAGTGGGTATGTTAACCTTATATATAATAGTTAAATATTTGTTATTAAATTATAAATGAACTATATACATAAATATTATATCATATATGATCCTCTAATATTTCTTTGTTAATAATATTTGTGTAGTATCATCGTTTTGGGTGTTAACTGGTCTGTTTTCCTTTATATGCTTGGTTACATAATCCATGTTTGTTATGGATAGGATTTATTTTATTCATATATATAATGATATTAAGTTATTAAACATTATTTTTAATCATAAAATGAAAATTATTCTTTAATTATTACGATGGGGAATGAATCTCATCACGTTCGTGGAGATGGTAATCTTTACGTATGTACGAGTGAAAATATCATTATATTGATGGTGAAATCGTATGTAATTGGATGTTATATCATATATACAGAATAATTAACATGTTATATTTATTATTTTCATCAGTTATACTCATTATTATACCCATCCAAATAATGAATTGTTTCAATAACAAACTACACCACGACTTGGAGATGGTAAGCCGTACGTACGCACGTATGGTGACTTTTTCATTAATATGATGGATAGAATAATAAATATGGTTGTAGCATTTTTATAATCACATAAATATATATATAATATACTGGAGTTATTATTTTTTAATGGAAACAACAATGAAAGTGGAAGTGGAAGAAGAGAAGAACATGAAAGAGGTGATAAAATATTTAACTCTTCTTCGAGTTCTTCTTTTTGATTTGATCAAAAGGGATTCTTAGGTTGGATTTATGACCAAAATATGGCCTCTATGATCAAGGGAAGATATTTGGGAGGATATTTGGGCAGGATTTGTCTGACCCAAATGGATTTTGAGGTGTGAAATTAAGAGAAGGGGAAGTCCCCTTTTATAAGAGAGGTTAGGGTCACTTTAGGAAAAGCTTGAAATATTATTTTATAATAAAATAATTTTCAGTTTCTAATGGATATAAAATGATTTATTTCTAGGATAAGGTTTTTATGGGTTCAAAACCTCTCAACCAATAGGTTTTAGATAGGTTTAGTTTGCCATATTAACCTAATCATTTGGATTTAACTCTCAGTGAAATAGTTTGACATTTACTATGTCTCTTTGTATTTTTATATTATATGGTTAATAAACATACCATAACAGTCCAATAGAACCCCAAGTGGTTCATTGTTAATATATATAAACTTATATAAGTCCTTTGGCGGGAAATTATATTTTAGGAATGTTATATCAATTAATAATATAGTATTTGTATTAAAAGCTCAATTATGTCAATTTTGACACTATTTAGTATTTGGTTTTTTTGAAAATCATAACAGCATGATTACTTCAAAAAAAAAATAATCAACCATAACATGTCATATTAACCTATAAATTTTTTTGAATTCATCAAAAGTCTCAAATTACATTTATTTCGATATTTATAATATCAATTATTTTAATCTTTCATTAATAAGGTAATTACTGCATCATCATTGTGTCATAAATAAGTTTAATTACATCATGTATAAAAATTATAAATAAAATACCATTATGTATTAAATTCTTTTATATTTATAAGTAATATTTATAGTTTAATTTATATTATTTATAATCCTATATTAAAAATAGTTTAGTTATTAAACATTGAATTTAACACTTTTCAATCTTCTTTAAATAAATTAATAATAAATGTCCAAATCTAATCCAAGAGGACCAAAAGGACCATATTTTATTCATAAGGTTGTTTCTGGTTAGATTACACTTATCCAATAGAGTTAGGGAATATGTTATGGTAATTATAATATCATTTTTACCCTTAATTACCCTATTTACTTTTAATTGTGGTAAATAAAAGTCAAAAGTTACTATTCAAAAAAATTATTTTCATCTTATTGAACCAAATTTTACTTATTGATGTCAACCTTTTCTCTCAGATTTTTCAAATTCAACTCATAGAAGGGTAAAAATTATGTTTTATGCAAATTTGTAAATGCTCCTAGAAGGAGAGTAAAAGATGGTAAAAAGTTCAATAAAATTTTATACATCTAATTTTTTTATAAAATGACTCTAATGAATTACATTGAGCTTATATAGTTATTATATATATATATATATTTTGACTAGAAATAAATTTAAATAAAATAAATAATTATTTAAAAAAAGTTGGTTTTAAACTATAACGCAGTGTTTTTCACTATTCATCAAAAATTGAATGTTTTTAGAAAAATGCCAAAAATTTACCCTATGATAATTTTGTTATTATAAATTCAAAAATTAATTCTATTTTACCAAATTCAAAAAATAGAATTTTCATTAATTAATTTAAAATTAATTCTCGTTGTCAAAACCGAAAAGCGGGTTTTAAAAAAGTAAAAACTATCAAAAGATTGACATGTGTTTCTGTCAAATTTAAATGTGAAATTACTTATAATGACCTAAATTTTATTAAATGATAAAAATATAATCTAATTATACTTCCAAACCATTCAAATTCATAATTTAACTCAAAATTATTTCAATTAAAAAATTTGTTTTCAATTAAAATTTAGTGTTTTTCAATATTCATCAAAATATGAAATTTATCAGAAAAGTACCAAAAATTTATCCAAAATACATTTTTATATACCAATTCTAATGAAGAATTTAATTTCATTAAATTTAATATATAAAAAGTGTCAAATATTGGTTTTAAAAAGGGTTTTCCATTAAAAGGTGGTAAAATTTTATTTTTTGAAAAATACTTCTTTTATCTAAAAAAATGAATTTGTTCTTATATTATGTCTAAGAAACACATAATATGGATTCTAAAATTATATGGGTTTTATAAAACTAAAAATTCAGTTAATACTATTCATAACTGCTTTTTGAACATCTTTTTTGGTAAGTCATGGTGCGCTTGAACTCTATGTTACGTATAGCACAAGCTATTGAATTACTTAAAAGAAAATAACTTACTATAAAATCTTGGGGTGTTACAAGTTGGTTTGTTACCTTGAGGTTGTGATATTTCAACTTGTATCATGTTTTCCTCTAACCCCTATGGGTTTTTAGATCTTTCAGGATGTCTTGGACCTTAGAGTGGGTGTCTTGGATCATAGTCAATAGACTCTAGTGTACGGGGAGGTGTACCTGAGGTATAGTTGGAAACTCCTTATACGGTCATTGGACTGTAATCTGAGGTTGAGGGACATCAAAAAATTCAATGTTTTTCTTATATAGCTATAGTTTAATTTTACACATTGATCTTTATCAGTGATAATTTAAACGTTGGTAAATATTCCTATTTCAACTCTGTAGGGTCCTGAAAATTCCTCCAAGGGAAGCAAATACTCCCACAATCACTTTATATAAGGAAAAAAGTATTCCTACAAGTTTAGCAAGGTGAAGCGACTCAAATCGGGTTGCAAATTTCAAAAGAAACTTGAAGGAATTCTATGTTTTCAATGAATTTCCAGTGGCCTGCATACCATCACTGGGAAGGGCCCACAGACCACCTGGATCAAAAACCACCGGTACACAGAATGATCTAAAAACCATTGGCCTGGGGAGCGATGGCCAACAAACATGATGGACCATGATCTGCATTGTTAGAGGACTCATGCGCATGAAGGGGATCGACGTACTGTCTCGCAAACTCAACGGTTCATGAAAGAAGCAAAACAGCAGGGTTCTGCGAACCATGATCAAAATCCGTAGCCTCTATGAACCCCAGATTGATCAAGTCTTCTGCCGGTCAGAATATCTCTGCATGGGCCTCTACAAATTGTGTTGCATTCCCAATAGATATAATTTCCCCAATTCTCTATAAAAGGAGAATAGAAGGAATTGTGAAGGTACAGACAAGGGAATATTAAAGGGGGCCTAGAGGATGGATGAACTTAGAAAAGATTTTGGCTTCAGTCTTGAATCATCAGTTGAGCCCGAATTGCAAATCGAATTCTCCGCAAGTACAGTCGGTTGCGAACCATAAAATGGGGGGATTTAATAATAAAAATAGAACCACGAACCTAAATATTGAAACCCCGAACCATATACTTCTCTCAGATGAGATTCCTCCAAATGATGATCCCCCGAACCCTCCTCAAAAATGGTGTTCTGCATAGTGTATCACTACACAGATTTAACTTGACGTTGCGTACTGCATCAATACGTGGATGGAACCCAAAGCTGCGTGAAGAACTGTGTACTACTGTGGTGCGCAATGTTCTATACCCATGCTCACATACAGCATCAGTATGCGTAATACCACTCTGCTCATATACCATTGCGGTATGTAGAGCTTCCCCCATCCCACATAATAAAATAGTACGCGGAATGGGGTATTTTTGAGTATTATTTCCTAGGGTTCCAATTTCGCCACTCCACTACCATCCAGTCCTCCATGATCCCTCCGTGAACCAGTCCCCTGGAATCAGTCCAAAGCCTCTTGCAAAGCCATCGGACCCATATGATTATACCATTGGGTGCATCAGTATACCCCTTTGAGTCTACAGACTCATGGTAAGCAGAGTCATGAAGGATCTCCCCAAAATGGTTTGGTCTTCCAGAAATCCTTTGGGTCTACATTCTCATGGTAACACAGATTCCAACCTTGGGATGACAATGTGAACCTCCCCATTCTAGGTATTAAGGGTGATCACATGATTTTACATTCAATGAGGAATTGGGATCAGTCAAAGCGGTTATGTTCGCTCCCCACTTTGAAGAGGATGCAACTCCTCCCCTTCCCAAAATGCGTTATGGGGCCCTCCCACTGAGGAAAGTCCCCAGTTTTCTGAGGTCGAGCCGCATGACCTTTAATTTAATTTCACATTGAAATATTCATCTCTCCATGCCATCACCCATCGTCTCCCCAGCCTCTTCCACCATAGGCTCTCCCTCTCCCACCAACAGGAGAGGAAGCATGTGGTTTGTTAGATCTCTCATATCCTCTTTTTTCTCACACTGATCATGACTCACATGGGATCAGATTATTGTGATGATTAAAACATCCACACAATATGAACTATGAGAACATTGATTCCAAATCAAACCAGGATACGTAGGATGCACACTTGAAGGCCCAAGCTCAAAAGGGTGCCCATCCAAAAGGGTTCACCCAACCATGTCCCCCCAAATGGGAAGCTTCCATGCGAAATCCCCACATGATTCCAAACTATGTGGATTATGATTCCTCTCTAGAGGATACATAGGAAACCCATATTATGGGTTTGATCCCACTGGATGATGATAAAATCTAGAGCGCCTTATTGTATGGCTCATGTCAGTATCACCTCTGTAGCATCAAATCCATATGTTCTTATAACGATCCTACATACTAGAAGTAGCTCGTGGAAACACTCATCGGAAATGAACCAAGTATTCAAGAACATATGAACATGACTTAAATATATAAGAGTGTCCTGAAACAACTGATAATCAGCCCCCAGAAGGGTGCATTGATCCCGACTTCCCATTCTCTCGACCAATGGAGTCCTTAAGTGTCGTTGGATGAATGATCAATCAACGAGCACCTGCATTTGGAAGGCAGGTCCATGAATCATGGATACCTAGGTCATTGGGTGTTTCTATCTCCATGAATAAACCCAATGGAGACCATCTGAGGAAGTTATATTTGAGGAGGACCTATTTCACAAGTACTTGACCCCATGCAATCTCCCACTAAGACCAACTGATTATGACATCTCCTTCTCAATGAAAAGTGGTTAAATTGCCCAGCCCTAATGGTGTTAATCTAAACCTCCTTTTAAGGATAATGATGTAGAATGGGTCAAAAAAAAGGGTCAACCTAATGTGAACTTGTATCTATAGAAAAGAGGCATTTGATGATTCTCTTCGGGCCATTCCTTCATCACCTAAAACGCACTACCTCGGAGGCAGAACAAAAATGGTGAACCCGACATGAATCCTTAACCAATGTGGCGGTTCAACCCCAATGATAATAGGAAAAAGGATATTTCAAGTTGGACCATTTGTTTCACCCTTTTGAATGCGATATACACCACCTTAAAGGAGGAACAAAAATGGTGAACCTGACGTGAATCCTTAACCAAGGTGGATGTTTTACCCCACTCAAGCCCCTTCGCCCCAAAAAAAAAGAAAAGGGGACGGGGGGCCAAGATGAATATCCAAATATGAATATATTTAAAAGAATAATACTTTGAAGATATTTTTTGTTCTGTTTGTCTTATATGTATGTCACAGGTTCCTGTAGAGAAACATTCGATCCAAATGACATCCCGATGACCAATGCAAACACCCGCATCAGTAATCCTAGCGAGTCGTTTCACCGAAGGTATATTATCAGTGTCCCAAATTATTTTTACCCTAACAAGTATATCAACAGTAAGGGGTCGATCCACAGGGAACAAGAAGTTAATTTTATCTTGTTTAACTTAGTTTGTATTTTTGTTTTAATGAAGTTTTCTGAATTTAGAGTCGATTGTTGTTGTTTGGATAAAAAGAACATTTGGTTTTAAGTTTCTTTTAACAAATTACTTAACAGAATAAAATTGAATATGGGAAAATTTATTTTGATATAGATAAAGAGAGACGTGGATTGGGGTTATGGATTAAGGAGAATTTTTTTAGTAAATCAAATTGTTTATGAGGTTGTGTTGTTCATAATAACCTAACACACTGGGTTTCAATTTGTAATAATGATTCCTTGGTCCGGTAAACTTGTATTTAGAGATGAAGAAACTGACTCCTTGGTCCGGTAGTTAGTGTTTCATAGTTCTTTATTTGGATTAGTCTATTTTTAGTCGACGAATAATTCCAATTGTCATGAAATTATTCGCTATTATTCTTCTTTTGAATCCCTGAAAATTCTACCCTTAGTATGGTTCAGAATTTTGAATGATAATAAAAAGTGGTTTAAGAATAATATGAAGATATTAAAATGAACGAACACATCCATAACAACTAATTTAAATTACAACTCATCATCTTTCACAACCCCAAAACACTGTGTATTTAGTTACCCACATAGAAAATGATAAACACAAACCTCTTGAAACCTGATGTGATCATGCTTGGAACTTTGAGGTGGAAGTGATTCTTCGGTAGATGGTAGAATGGCGGTAGTACGGTGGAAGAGCCTATCTCCTTCAATCCTTCAACCCTTTCTCCACAATTTCTCCCCACACACTCCTCTCAAACCAGAGGCCAAGGCCTCCATTTATTGAAAAAATAAATAACTACACGGCGTGTGGAAAAAGTACATGGTGTGTACTTTTTTCAATGCGTTTTTGCCTTTCTTTTCTTCATCGGTAGGCGGCCTAACACGCCGTCTTTGACTTGGAACATGGAGCCTCCTAGTGGGTATCTATACACGGCATGTAGCGCTCCAATACATGGCATGTATTCTCATTTTTTGGCCACCAACCGCTTCTCGAAAGTCCTACACAGCGTTTATACGTTAAACACAGTGTGTTCCCTTTAGTCGGCCACATGGGTGTGCAAACATATTCTAATCTTACATCTTCTTCTAGAAGGGTGTACACAGAGTGTAAAGTTTTCACGCGGCGTGTGCCAGATTCTGATTACTTGGGCATGTACTTTTCCTGGTTAATTTGTGTCTGAGTCTGGAAGTACGCGAGCTGTATATAGGTACACGACATGTAGTTTGTAAATTTTGATCAGTCTCCCCCGTTTTGTGTATTTTCCCATAAATCTCCTGAAATTGAACAAGATCGCTAAAATCAAAGTATTTGTTCCCTAAGTAGTATGTAATTTCTAAAAACTTGTTCTTATTTTCAATAAAGTATGTGAAAATGTATACACAAATCGGGTGCATCAAACTCCCCCATACTTAGTCATTTTCTTACCCTCGAGAAAATATCAACATCTAATTAACAGGGTCTATATTTTAAAAGGAAGGAATTCATTTAATCATAAAAGTAAATAATAAGTTACATGAGAAAATTCCAAAAAGATACAAAACAGTTTCAATTTAGGGGATATTATAATCATGCCTCATATATAATTCTATTAACCACTTTAATACTATTTTAACACATGTTTCAGCCTTTCAAAAACAAGCAAGACACTAGATGATCTACCTCACCAATAATATTGTCAACAAACATGAAATTTTAAATAAAAGTTTTTCTCAATAAAAGATATATAGACTCTATGTGTAGGTTTGTAAGAAATCTAGTTCTCTACTACAAAAATATGATTTATAGAAATCATGAGGTCTTTTCAATAAGGATCAGATGTTTTGTGGCTAATGGTTGGTAGGTAAAGATGTGAAAATTAACTCTGAGGCATGAAAAAGGAGGATAAATTATTTAAATAACAGTGCTTGATATTCAAAGTAAAGCTCAATGTAAAAGCAAACTCAACAAGCTTTATCAAATAATCTCATCACCACGATCTCCTTTAGTTGGGTAGGTTGGGTTTACAAACCAACAAGTGAGTATAATGACCCTTTTTCTGTATCATTTTTTTAAAGGACAAAGGGAACCTTTCAGAATTTTCACCAATAGATATTTGGAACCCTTTTCTCGCCAAATGATCAAGAGGCTCTCCCCCATACTTAATTTCTTGGAAATTCAAGAAAGTATGTTATGTGTTTCCAATCCATTCTTTTGAGCTCAAATGAATAATCATGAAAAATCATAAAAGAATTTGGGTAGGAAGGGAAATACGCTTGTAATATGGCTTCCTATAAAGATAATTCATGGTTTCTAGGGGCTTCACAAAGATAAGATGTAGGGTAGGTCTCATGATAAAGGGGTTAAGACAATCTAATGCCTCAATCATTTTAATGTAATTAAAAAATTCCTCATGTTTTGAAAATAAAACTTGAAAATTTTGGTAGTTATATATATCCAAATAATCTCTCAAGAAAGAGGGTATTAGGAAGAATATGACAAAGGGTTTAGAATACCTCTCAGGAGTGGGAAAAAAATAAAGAGACAACCAGGTTGTGACTTGCATATAATTGATTAGTCTAATAGATGTAATTATCTAAGGATTACAAGTTGTAATTTAAACTATATCAGCAATCATTTAAAATACTTAGAAACCAAAATAAGCATGTAACTATTTTTAAAAATTTCTCAATTTCAGCTTTGTTATTTAAAAATATGGTTAACCAAAATTTCTTCACATTTTAAAATATATCTTCTAAAAATGATGTATCCTAGAATGATGTATCCTAGAATGTTGATAAGGGAAAATACTAAGGTGGTTGATAGATGCTCCCCCATACATAATACCGCACTTGGTCCACCAAGTTCCCGAAAGTGAAGAAGGGAATGTGGGGGCACAATAGTGGACCAGAATGAGGGGAAGTAAGGAAATAAGTAAAGAAAGAAAGAAAATTAAATAATGAAAAAATACTCCCCTCGTGTCAAGGTGCAGAAAAACAAGAGGTCATGTAATAGTGTGTCCCAAAATGTGCCAGAGTACTTTTGATGGTGGGGATAAGATAACACTGCAAGCATACACAACAAACACTGGCAGAAGATATCATAAATATATGTAATGAAAAACATGTGTCCAAAAACTATTTAGGGGGTCGCCTCAGAAGAGGCATCATCCGGTACAGAACTAGCCAGAAGAGGTGGATCAGGAGCCATGGAAACCGGAGGCTCAGACTCTACACCCGAAAGAGAAGTCATAGAAGTAGGAGCCATAGGAGTTGGACTCAGAAGAGGAATCTCGGCATCACTCCCTAGACTGGTAGTAGTAGTGGCAGCAATGGTAGCAGCAGCTGGGCTCAAAGTGGATAGGAGAAATGAATCTGTGGCCAGTGCGGTAAAGGGAAGTGGAGCTGTAGAGGAAGGGACAAGAGCCGAAGTAGGGGAAGGTGATGGGGGAAGTGGAATACCATGATGATGAAGAATAATCCCCAATATCTTCTCCAGTTGGTCCTAACGCCGATCGAGACAGACCAAGTGCTACTCCATCACAGCTAGGTGGAGGGAAAAGTTGATATCAACCAAGGTTGTGGGGGTAGGGGCAGTAGGTGGAATAGAATAAGGAATGTCAGAAGTAGGGGGATGCGGTGGGGAAGTTGGAGGGGTGGGAAAGGAGGAGGAGGTGTATCAGTGGGGATAGGAGGGTCAGCAGGCAGGTGGGGTCATGCGTGGGAAAGAACATAGGCACCCCCTGCTTCTAGACCAACCCCATGTGAATAATCATGAGATAGTCCATCCGCTGGGGGGAACCTGACAGGTCATAAGTAGAG
Organism: Viscum album; assembly: GCA_963277665.1. Taxonomy (NCBI): domain Eukaryota; kingdom Viridiplantae; phylum Streptophyta; class Magnoliopsida; order Santalales; family Viscaceae; genus Viscum; species Viscum album. Next base: position 283,328,987 of record OY728127.1, read on the forward strand.
AAGGCTTAAAAACCCTGAGATGGTGGTCAAGGCTGGTGGTGTAAAACCCACCGTTCAGGTTTCCCTGATGTCTGGTAAACATGGCATGAAAATAGGAGGTGGAAAGGTAAGGGAGGTCTAATTAGTCCTGCCGGATGACACAGGTAAGGAGATCCATGTCATGACTTGTCATGACCCTCATATCCTCTTGGCGGGGAAAAATAATGGCACCGGAGCACCAATGGGTAAAGAGAAGGATAGGGTCAGGTATAAGGGTACTCTTCTGGGTTGTAGGGGTATAGCGGTGGTCAGGCCCATCAATCTCATGCCCCATGGCAATGAGGTCATAGCACTCAGGTTGGGTCATGGAGGAGACAAGGGGTGGGGTGATAAGATGAGGATAGAAACTACACCCTCAGCCGAACTTGGTCATGGTAATAGAAAAGTGACGGCCGCCTAGCCGGAATCGTACCACTAGTACTGCATCACAGAACGTATCCCAGTACTTGGCCTCATCAAACTCAAATGAAGTAGAAAATTACAAAAATAAATCCAAAAAAATAGGAGTGCTGACCTGGAAGATCGAGAGTAATGGAGTGTGCCCGAGAAGATCTTCCAACTCTCCCCAGATTCCCAGCTACTGCGGGCTGCTGCTATCCAGATAGAGGCTGCTCAACGGAATCAGGCGGCAAGAGAAGCGTTGGACCTTTTTGTGTTCCAAATAGATGATTGGGAATACTATGCAAGGTTAGGGAACACCTTAAGGTCCCGTCCCAGGTGGAGGTGCTGCAGCGGGAGCTGGATCTGGGGGTGAATCAGGTGGAGTAGATGAAGGCTCACTGGTTGGGGTGGTGGATGAGGGACCAACTGTGGATGAGGAGAGCTCAGATGGAGAAGAAGCGGTGGGGAAGTAATGATGGTGCTCGGAGGATCGGTGAGAGATGGTGGAGGTTCAGCGCTACTAGGACCAGCCTCAGCTAAGGGAGTGAGGGGTAGAAGGATGGCCAATGGCGGGAGCTGATAGACTAGAGAGTCTGGATCTGGTAGCGTCACAAGTCGGAGTCAGATCCAATGATAAATGGGCCTCTCTCCCTCAGTTTCGGATGTAGGCCGCTTCCCATGGGAAGGATCTCTGTCTGCCATACCTTGAAATAGAATAGAAAACCAAACAAAAGAAAAAGAAATGAAAAAAATGAAAAAAATAAAATGTGAGAACAATGGAAAAATTAAAAGTACAAGGTGTGTAATTCCAGATTTCACGGCGCATCATAAAATTGGGTTAGCATCCCACGTTCTCTGGACAGACATGTCGAGTGAGCAAGGAATAAACCAGGAAAGGTTACATGTCGTGTACTGAACATACATATCGTGTTCATGTAAAGTGGTCCTAGTCGTGTATTGTCAAAGACATGGCCACTCTTTCAGCAGTTATAACAACACGGTACACGTCGTGCGCATGTACCACATGGTGTGGGCAGGACCAAAGGGTAAATGGTCGTGTGATGTAGTACACATGGGTGGGCCAAAAGAAAAGGTCTACACGACGTGTACCGAATAGACACATCATGTTCATGAAAATGGTGTGTGAGTCCATGTGTAAATGATACCCAGGCACGATGGGGGCTGTTACACGGTGTGTACCGAACATACACACCATGTATTTTCAATTTGTGAAGCATCCAATGTGTGGCCGTGTACAAAAGTACACGGCGTGTGTTCTTCATATCGTGGTTGGGTATCGTAGAATCCAAACAGTTGGATGATCTATAAATCAACCTAAACGCATATAATAACTTGAAATAGGGGGTTTTGAAGGGTGTACGTAGATAGAGGATCAAAATTCATCAGAAATCATAAGAAGAAACGCCCTAAATCAATGGATTTGAGCAATGGGGTCTGGGTGTCGTACGAGGGAAGAAACAGGAAGAAGGGGAGGGTCGCGTGACATGGGCTGAAGCCGGGTGGTCCGCGACCTATATAGACAAGGTACACGGCATGTACCGTAGACTACACGTCATGTATTCCATTTTTTGATAATAAATATATATATAAATATATAATTTTTATAGTAAAGTATTTAATAATTAATATTAATAATTAAAAATAATAAAAATAGATATATAAATCTATATAATTTATTAAAAATAAAACAATACACGTAATTTATCGGTAAATACATGTCATGTGTTTTAAAAGTGGAAAAAGAGAAGTACAACCTTTAGTCCGATGCTTGGGGAGAGGTTCGAACCGGCGATCAGCCGTTCCGAATGGAAGCCCTCAAACACTAGAGAAAAGGTTTTATTGTTTCTCCTATTTATAATTTATATTTATTTAATATATAAATCCTATACTACACAGGGAGAAGGAAACACATGGTGTGTGGTGTTTAATTGTACAAAAAGGGATGAAGCGGGAATATTAGACGAGTTCAAACCAGGGTCTTTTGGATCCAGGGTCGAGACTCTGCCAATCTTCCAACATCACCCTAATGAATTACCTTATTCAAAAAATCTTCTCAATTTTAAAAGGGAAACATGGCGCACACAATGTATATCAAAAGACATGCCATGTGGTTTTATTAAAAGGACAAATGATGGAAATGGGGCAGTTGTCAGGATTTGAACCTGGGTCTTTTTTAGCCGAGTTATGATCTTGGCCAACCAATCCATCCCCACCATGGGTTTTATTATAAGAATATATATATATATATATATATATATATATGAAAAATACTACACACACTGTGTAGGAAAATATGAAGAGAAAAAGGAGGAACCTCGTGCCGAAGGTAGGTTGGGAGGATTCAAACTGGTGACAGCTCGGATAAACTCTAGTGACCTTACCATCGGTACTGGCATCATCCCTGTTTATTTTTTTGTTAAACTATAAATTTATAATAGTTAGAAAATAAATGAAAAGGAAAAATTACATGTCATGTATATTGGTGGTATATGGCGTGTATCGGCTGGGTTTCCTCCTAGGAAGCGCCTTTGTTTTAGGTTGTTAGCTCAGCATACTTACCTCGTCTTAACTAATATTTATAGTGGATAATCTGCCCACCTTGTTTCCCTGGCCTTCTAGGAATTTTAGGTCTTCTGGCTATTCTTCAACTAGAATGTCTAGAATTATAATGTTATCATAAATAAAAGAACATACCAGATCATCCAATGAGCGATCATCCACGGTAGTTATTTCATAACATCCCTCATGATCAAACAATGATGAATGCTTGATGGCCTTGAGGACATTGTAGGATACTCTCTTGTCTCCTAACCAAAAAATTATCTCCCCCTGGTGCATGTCGATGAGTGCCTTCCCAGTTCCCAAGAAAGGCCTTCCCAAAATGATATGTTCCTCCTGGTCATCTTCCATGTCAAGGATAATGAAATCTGCGGGGAGGATCAGCCTACCCACATTGACCAAAACGTCCTCTAGTAGCCCCTTTGGATATTTGATGGATCAGTTAGCAAGTTGAAGGGTTACTAAGGTAGTCTTCAAATAGTTGAGCCCTAGATTTTTGAAAACTCCTAGGGGCATGAGGTTCACACTGGCCCCTAAGTCACAGAGGGCCTTCCCAAACTCGCATGGTCCAATAGTATATGGAATAGTAAATGTACCTGGATCCTGGAGTTTGGGAGGAATTGAATGCGAGACGACTGCACAACACTCCTTGGTTAGGGAAATGGTGCCCATATCCTCCATCTTTCTTCTGTTGGAGAGTATCTCCTTCATGAATTTGGAATAAGTGGGCATCTTCATTAGTGCCTCTACAAGAGGTATATTTTTGTTTAGATTCTTAAACATGTCCATGAATTTGTTGAACTGGTGGTCCGTCTTTCTCTTCTTAAATTTCTCTGGGAAAGGTAAGGAAAGCTTAAAGGTTTTGACAACCTCTTTTCTTTTATTCTGCAAATCCTCCTTCTATGGGATATTGGATGAGGAGGGGTCTATATCTGTACCTTCTTTATCAACAGGGGGTGTGGATACACCTGGCTGTTCTAGTTGCTATTGTGGTAGTTCCTTTCCACTCCGAAGTGTGATGGAATGGGCTTCCTCCCTTGGGTTCTTCTCAGTGTTACCTAATAGTGTACCGGGTTTCCTTCTTAATAGTGGGTTTGCGAACTGACCAATCTGGTTCTCTAGGAATCGAATTGAAGCCTCTTGATTTTGGAACCTGGTCTCAATAGTAGATATAAATTTGGTCATGAGATCCTCTAACCTTGAAGTGTTCTCTTGTTGAGGTTGTTGTTCATATGGTGGAGGTGGTGGCTATCGTGGCTACTGCGGGCAAGGGTTCTTATGCCCTTATTGTTGATAAGTGCCATGTTGGGGTTGTTGTTGCCTTTGGTATAGGTTCTGATATGGAGGTTGGTTGTAGCCAGTCGGTCGCTGGGGCAGGAGATTCTACTATTGTTGGCCCCATCCTGTGTTCTGTTGATCACGCCATACTAGGTTCTAGTACTGCTGGTACTGGTTTGGCCCTTAGTTTTGAGCAACATAACTTACCTCGCTTGTTGAAGGGCCTCCAACAGAACCCGGACATTCTCCCCGGATGTGGTTATCACCACATTCGCTACATGTCGGATGGTTTGTCGCATGTACTTGAGACATGCCCTTCAAATTGAGTGCATAAATCTTTTTGGAAATAGCGTCTAACTAGGCAGCAAGCATAGTAGTTGCATCAATGTTATGCATACCTTGTTTCTGGGTGCCCCGCTCGGAATTCCTTTGGTATCTGTTGGCAGACATGTATTTCAGTAGTTCGAAAAGATCTTTGGGGGATTTCCTCAATACCATACCTCCGGTAGTAGCATCCACCGTGGACTTTGTATTCGTTGTCAACCCTCCGTAGAAGGCCTGGACCTGCATCCAAAGTGGGAGCCCATGGAGCGGGCATTTTCACAATATCTCCTTGAAGAGCTCCCATGATTAGTACAGTGACTCAGCATAATGCTGTTCGAAGTTATGGATTTCATTCTGTAGAGTCACCGTCTTTGAGGGTGGGAAGTATTTAGATAGGAATTCCTGGGCTAGCTCCTCCCAGGTGAGGATAGATCATTGTGGAAAACCTTTAATCTAGTCTTTCACCGTATCCCTTAGAGAGAAAGGGAAGAGGCGAAGACAAACAGTTCCTTTGGAAACTCTATGGTAGTGGGACGTGTTGTAGACCTCCAAAAATTTGGAGAGATGGGAATTGGGATCCTCGCTGGGAAAACTTCCAAATTGAATAGTGTTATAGATCAGTTTCATGATAACAGTCTTGATCTCAAAGTGTTGGGCCTCCACCAGTGGATAGACAATACCTATATCAGCTCCGTGGATTTATGGGAGTCTGTACTCCATGAGAGTATGGTCTGGAGGTGGCTCTTGAGGGATTGAAGCCGGCATGTATTATTGTTCTTGAGGGGCATAGTACAGCCCCTGACCTTGGTTGAAAAATGGAATCTGCTCCGGTTGGAATTGTTGGAGTTGATGCAGGCCATATCTTGAAGCAAGTGGAGGTTGCTGGGTCCAATTGTCTTCAGATCCTGACTGTTGTCCATCTCCTTGGAAAATAGTTGTATTTACTTCCGTTTTCTATGCCATGGGGTTGTTGTGGTTGTTTTTGGCCAGGAGTTCTCATTGGTGCCTCATAAGTGTCTATTCGATCTCTGGGTTAGTTGGGAAAAACCCTGATGACTCAACATTCTTGGAACGTGTGAGGTAGCTGGTCATACACCTAATGACCTGTACACCACAAAACAAACCAAGTGTAAATGAGGAAAAAGATAGATAAAGAGAGATAAGATTAGAAAATAGATTTTTATAAATTTTTTATTATTATTTTCACTAAAATTTGATAAATACTTTATTATAATAAGAATAAAAGTAACTTTTCTTAGTCCTGGGCAACGGTGCCAAAATTTGGTGAGTTGTTTCAGTGAAGGTATATTATCGGCGTCCCAAATTATTTTTACCCTAACAAGTATAACACCTATAAGGGGTCGATCCACAAAGAACAAAAGGTTATTTTATATTTATTACCTTAATTTTTATTTTTGTTTTAATGAATTTTGTTGAACTTAGAGTTGATTGTTGTTGGTTGGATAAAAAGAACATTTGGTTTAAAATTTTTTTAACAAATTACTTAATAGAATAAAAGTAAATATGGGAGAATTGATTTTGATATAGATAAAAAGAGGTGTGCATCGGGGTTATGTATTAATGAGAAGTTGTTTAGTAAATCAAATTTTTTATGAGCTTGTGTTGTTCATAATAACCCAACACTCTAGGTTTCAATTTGTAATAAAGTTTCCTTGGTTTGGTAAAATTGTATTTAGAGCTGAAGAAACTGGCTCCTTGGTCCGGTAGTCAGTTATTCACAGTTCTTTATTTGGCTTAGTCCATTTTGAGTCGATGAATACTTCCAATGTTCATGAAATTATTCATCATTACTCTTCTTTTGAATCCCAAAAAATTCTGCCCTTGTTGTGGTTCAGAATTTTCAGTGATAATAAAAAGTGGTTTAAGAATAATAAGAAGAGATTAAAAGGAATGAACACATTCATAACAACTAATTTAAATTAAAACTCATCATCTTCCACAACTCCAACACATTGGGTATTTAGTTACACATATAGAAAATGATAAACATAAATCTCTTGATACCTGATGTGATCATGCTTGGAAATTTGAGGTGGTACTGATTCTTTGGTAAACGGTAGAATGGCGGTAGTACAGTGGTAGAGCCTCTCTCCTTCGGTCCTTCAACCCTTTATCCACAATTTGTCCCCACACACTCCTCTCAAATCGGAGGCCAAGCCCTTCTTTTATAGAAAAAAATAACTACACGGCATGTGCTTTTGTCAATGCGCTTTTGCCTTTGTTTTCTCCACCGGTAGGCGGCCTAACACGCTGTATTTCACTTGGAACACAGTGTCTCTTCGTAAGTAGTTATACACGGAGTGTAGCGATGCCATACATGGCCTATAGTCTCATTTTTCAACCGCAAACCACTTCTAGAAAGTCCTACACGGCGTGTATAAATTAAACACGGTGTGTTCCCTTTAGTCGGTCACATGGTCGTGTAGACTTCTTCTCATCCACCAACTGCTTCTAGAAGGGTGTGCATGGTGTGTAAAGTGTGCACACGACGTGTACCATATTCTGATTACTTGGGCATGTACTTTCCCTAGTCAATCTGTGTTTGAGACTGGAAGTACATTATGTGTGTATAGGTACATGTCGTGTAGTTTGTAAATTTTTCTCAGTCTCCCCCGTTTTGTGTATTTGGACATATATCTTCTGAAATTGAACAATATCACCAAAATCAAATTATTTGTTCCCTAAAAAGTAGGTAATTGCCGAAAATTGTTCTTATTTTTAATAAAGTATGTGAAAATGTATACACAAATTGGGTACATCAGATCTCGTAGGCGGTCGGGGCCCCAATGAAGAGCAGGACCCCCTAGCCTACCCAGAAACTTCAACTTTGGGTATCCAACATGCTGATCAACGAGTACCACTAAAATGGTACTCTCTCCACAATAGAGGCTAGGAGAAAATCCCTCTAGTCTACAATGGTTCGCCAGCCCCCTCTTCAGACGTGACCAACACCCCATCAAAAGACGGGCTCAGTGGTCATCTCAAACTGTTTCGGGATCCTGTCCCCGAAGTGTGACAACGAGTACCTCCCTTACCTTAGAGAGGCAGATGATGTTAATTCTGAAAACTTCATCTCAACTGCACATGGTTCCTACTCACGGGCCCCCTCCAGAGAATGTATTCACTGACATTGGATGACTATACATCCTCCCACCAAAGAGGACCTTATTCCGTGGGAACCTTCTAAAGTCTAGGAGAATCGGGCCCCTCGGGTTTCCCCCAAAGGTCAGAGAATAAATATTCAGGAACACGCTATCACCCTGGTTCCTGAGGAGAAACAATGTCATACTAATGTGGTGTCATTTAACGGGCATACATACGACTCTTCCCCCTCCAACCATGCCCACCACAGAAATAGTGTGCCATAATATGAGAACGTGCACATTCCTGTTAGTGCACATCGGTCATGCTGTGCAGACAGAGTGGAAACCTATAGGGAGATGCAGATATATGTCGATGCACAACAAGACCGTCATTCAAATAGGATGGAAACTAGCTATAAGTAGGCACAAATACCTGATGATTCATATCAAGCTCTTCATCCAAATAGGACAGAAACCAGCTCTACATGGGCACAAATACCTGATGATGCATATCAATCCCGATATCCATATAGGATGGAAACCAGCTATACGCAGGCACAAATACTTTTTGATTCATATCAAGATCGTCATCCAAATAGGACGGCAACCAACTACACACAGGCACAAATACCTGCTGACGCATTTCAACCCCACCATTTAAATAGGGCGACAAGAAAATATGAGCATAGTCAAATTATTGGGGATGAATACAAAGCCTGTGAGACAAATATAGCAGAAAGAGAGAAGATGAAAATCCCCAATCATGAATATGAATACCACCAGTCAAATACAGTGGAAACTAGAGAAGAAAACTAGTGGCAGACTCGTTCCTCCATCCCGATACAGAAGATTTACCAGTATCTACTGGAAACTCATGGAGGACCGGATCAGACACAAACCCATGCCCTAATATAAGAATGGGCCTCCATACCCATTCCATGAAAATATGTATCTCAAAACATCCTGAAAATTATGGAAGATCAGAATTCAATCCCAGACCATATCATCCAAACATGCCAAGACATTATTGCATCGGCGAAGAAGGCGAGAAACTGGTCCCACGACCCAGTTTCTTCAAATGGAATGACTCACTCACAAAATGAGTTAGTCACTCCAAATTAGTTATGCATCCCATCTCCATTCTAGGAGGGTCAATGAAAATATCCCACGATACACGGATGACCAGATCGGGAACAAATACTCATTCAAACTGGGGGACGTCGGTCCAACGTGGTGGCCTCTCTAGGGAAGGAATATATTCCTTCCAAACAAAAGATGACCATCAACATATCTCAATGACATCATGGGACCCAAAAATACAATGAATCATATATGAATGTTGTTACCAACAAAAAATGACCCTAGTTTCCCATAATAGAGTGCACAAAAATGAAATGCGCCAAAGGAAATCATAAAATTAATAGAACAAACATGATCCTACTCTATTGGAAGCTAGGGTTATTGATGCCCTAAAACATATATCAATAAAGGCTCAAGACCCTATCAGTCCATTACCAAATTATGGATGTGGAAGTAGCAGTTGTGGAGGTCCTCTCTACAATATTGCTACCAGCATCTCTGAAGGTCCTCCCTAGAGCACCCATGGGGCCTCACTCCATGGCCCAGGAATGATTGATCATGAGAGACTATCTTCTAATGCATGTTAGGGTATCCCTCACCTTGACCTAAAGATAATATGAAAATAAGGTCCTCCCCTTGCTGTCAACCACCCTGGTGGTCCTCCATAGGGTATATGCTGTAGATATACTTCTCCATATAGTCAGACAAGAGTCATGTTGGTAGTCATCGCCATAATGACAGTCATTGTGAAGGCCCTCTCTACAATGGAAGTTGTTTTGAAGGCCCTACCCATAGTAACATCAAGCAACGATAAGGTTCTCCCCTCATTATAGTACATCCTAAAGGCCCTCCCCAGGATATGAACTGCAGAAATTCTACCTGCATCTAGGTATTAAGTTGTGATGGTAGTCCTCGCCATCATAGCAGCCACTGATAAGGTCCTCCCATCAGTGGCATCAAGTAGTAAGGAGGTCTTCCCCTCGTTGTAGCCTTCCCTGAAGGTCCTCATCGGGGTATACGCCATAAACACATTTCCCACGATCAAGCATCGAGTTGAAATAGTATCCCTCACCATTACAGCACCAATTGAAAATTTTCTCCATGAAACCAAAAGCTATAGTCGAAAGAAGGTTCTCCCCTTGCTAGAACAAAGATTAGAAATCCCTTCTATGATAAGGTGCTCATAATGATGGAGTCAAATACATCAGGCACTCCGTCTATAAAGAGTGATATTCTTTCACAACCAGAGTATGAACTGGGGCCACGCTCATCTTCTGAGCCACCCCTACACCTTTCTTATGACAATGAGGCTCCCACCATACTGGCTGCTTGGAATGAAATTATTAAGAAGTAGTTGAGCTGGTCATATCAAGTAGAGGAGCCTTTGGAAGAACAAATGATGGATATGTTGCATGTAAGAATACAACTAGCTATGGATAATATATCGATGATGTGTTGGCCTGCGTCCACTTCTCACTTTGACATACCAGGAGTGTTTTTTGGGGAATGTATACATGACATTTTCCTCAATTTATGGATGAATATTCTTTAGCTAAAATTAAAATTTCTACACTACGAAGGGTATGTGGACCATGAAAACATGATAGGAGAGCTTCATCATCTAATAAACCTGGAATCCCTCCCATCCGCATGACATCCATAATCAGAAATGAGAAATAAAAACTTTCAACTAGCTTTCCTCCATGCACTGAATATGTTGTGTCACCTCATTAGAGAATCCATGACCGGAGTTCACATTTAGGGATGGGGAGAACATGGAGCTCTACACTTCACTCCTCATCCCATCCAGAAAACCCCATTGAAAATGATATCTTACAATGTCATCACCCAATGGTATCAAGAAATTGAAACCACTTCTTAGTAATGATGGGATACTCAAAAAAAATGACCTGGAGTAAGTCTCAAAGGTGTCAAGACCAAATAGATCAAGGCATCGAAAATATTCTGAGTCAGGAAACCAAGAACATCCAGTAGGCTTCTAGAATAAGGTAAGCCAACCAAAATGTAGTGCTCATGACTTTAAAAGACCATAGACTTAATGTAGGCCCAATGACATACATGACTCACTCCCAAGAAGGAGTGCGTGAAATTGAAAAGGTGCAAATACCAGTGACTTCAACTAACATGTGGTAACAAACCCATCCCATAGTGTTGGGGGAATTTTTAAATCAAAATGCCTAGGTAAGACATAAAAATACAGGCCATAGTGCATCAAAATAAGAACCGAAACAACCTCAGCCCACAAGGTTGGGGGAATTCTTACCTCAAATCCCTACACAGCAGACATCTATCTTCTACCATCTAGGAAGAACGGTAGATAGTGGAGTCACCTGTTCCACACCTTCTCGTGGTTTGCACCCTTTGAGACAAATGTGCATTATTAGGTTAGACCAAGGCTCCCTTCAGGTCAATATTTTCCAAGAAACCCAAAGAATACAGAATAATGGAAGGATAAAGCATAACAAAGGATGCAGAAACCCTTCCTACCATTTGGCACCGAGTACACCACCCCTAAGGAAGTATGTCTTAGTGAACATGGTAATAATAAACCCCACAGATCTCATAGTAAATGGAATATAGGGAAATTTATCAAGGGAAGATGGTTCCCTCCCAGATGTGTCCCACACCGAGCCTGATGGTGTGCAAACCCAGAACTAGAGAGCGGTCCTAAATCTTGGCACCCCCTCAGTTAATCTGACATTACCTCTCTTGTGAAACCCCAATAAGGAGGAGAATAAATCCAAGGTTGTCTATGAAACGCCTTTTCCTCCCCCTAGAAATGTGTCCCTCACTATCGAGGAAATGTTATCAAATAAGGAGGAAGAAATAAAAGTGCTCAGGAAAATTAATGTCGAGATGCTTTGAGGGAGATACCTCATCAGATGTGTTCCCCCTATGGAATGTCAGTAGGTGCTCCCAGAAGAAATTCCCTTGCCACATGAACTCATCCCGGTGAATGAATCCAAGCTTGGATGTTTGTTCAACCTAGCCTCAGAAGGACATTAAGAATTCCACCCATTGTGAAGGAAACTAGAATATATTTAGGTAAACCAACAAATGATACCTTTGGTAGGGTATCCACCCCAAATTCTAGCATCACTAGTATGCCCAGTTTTGTCCACTATCGCACCAGCCCAAGCTCAAGCCTGACATGATATGAATCAAGGGATATTGAACATCGTCGAGAAATTAATAGGTTGACTAGAATCTATGAAGGGGAGGCATGCTATAATATAGCCAGAGCACAAACCCTACCCTTATTGGGTAAGCAATGTTACACCACCACTGAACATTAGGAACCCCATATTCCCAGTATGCAATGGATCGGGGGACCCAAAACAACATTTAATGAACTATGACTCTTATTTTGACCCCATGATGGGAACTCCGGAGTAGTATGAAGTAGTAAAACTCAGGTGCTTCTTACGAACCCTATAGGGATTGGCCTTCGTATGGTATACCAGCTTGCCATCCAATTCAATCACAGGCTGGGAGGATCTCCAGTGATAGTTTATCTTCTAGTTCTATTAAACATTACCTAAGACAACATTAAGTGATCTCATGAACAATAATAAATGAGAGAACTAAAGAGTCTTATAATTTATTTCCAGATGGAAAGGCCTGACTTATTCCCTGAACCGGCCGCTTCGTGGGGATAAAATGCATGCCATGTGCATTGATAACTTTCAGGAAGAATTACGAACACTGCTCATCCAAATTAATTACACAAGTGGGATTAGAGATTTCTCTGAAATTTCCCAAAGAATATAAGACTCCTTGCAACAGACCAATTTTAAGTCTCGAGTGGCCCCATAATCCCCTGGGAAAAGAATGGTAAAAGCTGAAGTGGCTTATATCATGCTTAAGTCACCCCCGACACCAGCTCCAGTTGTGAGGCCCCCACCAAATCATACAGGACCCCCTAGGTGTCAAAACCACCCCCACATCGGCAAGATGAGTGACGGGGTGCTAAAAGAAATCAGTTTGAAGAATGAAGAAATAATGTTTAATCATTATAATATGACCAGGTTTGCGACTATTTTATAGCTGATATGAATTGTAATTTTATCTAGCTACCAAAGGAAAAGTGAGCTAATGAAGTGGGTCTTGACGACTATCCAAATTATTGTCCCTATCACAAAATAATGGGACATATCATCTAGGAATGATTTGTTTTCAAGTATCTCCTACAAAATATAGTGGATTTCGGGCAAGTCAAGTCAGGCCCCCCACCAGCACAAGTGGAATATGTTTCCTCCTAAGACTCAAGAGAGTAAAAGGAATGGAAAATGGCTTCTAGTAAGAAGGAAAAAATGTTTGAAAATTGTATGACCTGGAAGATAGTCAAATTAGTTCCTGGAATACTCTAAGCATAGTTGAAACAACCAACCATGCCTCCAAAATCCCCCAATATAGCACAACCATCCTCCTCATCCCTGCAGCCTTATAAAGTCCAGAAGGGTAGAGAGCAGAAGCAATAAGACGGGCTAACACAAAATCCAAAGTCAATGTTGACACTTTCATATTTTATTCCAATAGTCTTTCTATAATGGTCATCACCCCACCAAATGGTACAATGGGCACCGGCCTGCCAAACAGTATAACGGGCACCTCCCCACCAAAAGGCACCATCAGAAGGAGATGGTCAGACATAAACATTTTCAGATCAATAACTAATCTTTGGCTCTATTATTTTCATTCACTTGATGGACCCCTTCTCGAATGGAGACTATGTCCATGAACATGTATTCCCCGCACCCAAATAGAGATCCGAAAGAAGAGGCCGCAGAGGCCGGAGGTTTCTTGAAAGGCATGATCATTGTAGGAGTCAGATTCCCTCACATGCCATAAGTCAAGCTGTTAACATCGCGGAAACTCACAGAAGGATCCTCCAGTAGACACAACAAGAACCAGAATGCTCATCTTCCTCTGTTAGAATAAATCTAGGCTAAATTATCTTGGAATATCCATCAGCAGAAGAACAAATATCAAATTGTCCAAGGCATATGGGTTGACCAGTTTGGCCAAACCCCAAAACGACCGCAACACCACCAGCCTTGGTCATAGAGGTCGAACCATAAATTCCCAAAGAACAAACCCCTAAAGTGCCTATGAAATATCAACCCCAAACTATGAAGTTCCAACCCTTAGAGCAGAAATACAATATTCTAATGCAGATGGATTTATTACCAGAAAAACTTTCAATACTAGATGCATTAATCTTGTCTGCAGGTCTTGGGGAGACACTCATAAAATCCTTACTAAGTCCCCAGGAATTCGAGGCCAAAGTAGCATAAGTCGAATTCTATCGAAAAAAGACCAGTCTTGAAGAATTTCATGTCGTCATCTCTTTCATATATAGGGATGAAGACGCCATCATGCAAGGGTGCATCAAACCCTTATATGTGTCCAACAAGATAAATGGAATTGATTTCTGGAGGATTTTAATTGAAAACGACTCTAGAGTTAACCTCTCCCACTGTGAATGCTTCGTTGGCTGGGATATGATGAACACAGCTTGACACCCTGCACTACAACTCTGTTGGGATATGACAAAAGAAAGCAAAAACCTATTTGGATGAATCATGCTTAAAATTTGCCTTAAAGACCTCATGTCAGATTCGGAGTTCTTGGTAGTACGAAAAAGAAAGGAATTTAACTACCTATTGGGGAGGCCTTGTCTGCATCATCAAATTGTAATTCCATCATCATACCATCACTGCATCAAATATTGCAATAATGGGAAAACAGGACATTTCACACTGATAAATACCCATTTGAGTCATGTGAGTCAAATTATATCAACACATGGTTATATGGATTGGAAGGAAAACATATTTCGACCAATGAAATTGATTGGATTACTACCCCGAATGGATTGGAAATGGCTCCCACTGATCCCTCCATCTGCTTGGGGAAGAGTATGTATTTCCCATCAACCAAGTTGAATGCATAAGCGCAAGTCCAGATGAAAAATCAATTATATACATGGTCTCTGTTATGGACTCCAATTCCAAAGACAAGGAACTGTGTCCTGGCTCCCATGATGTCTGGAAAATCCGTAACATAGATTCTCTTGGCCAATCCTCGAGAACCCTAGACATCCTTGGCCTCAATCACTAAGGAAAAAGATGATTTGTCTCCCAAAATTGGAGATTTCTTCTCAAGAATACTCTCTCCATTAAAAGGGTAAGACGATGAAGAATATGAAGATGATGAAGAAGAAAAAGAGGAATACCTTAGAGATTCCCCTCTTTCTTTCGAGGAAGGTGTCTCCACCACAATCGATGAACTTAAGGACATAAACCTAGGAATCAAAGACAACATGAGGACCACTCTGATTAGTGTAGCTATGACCGTCAAGGAGAATGAAGCATATACCTACTTCTTAAAGAAGAATCAAGATGTGTTTGCTTGTAATTACATAGAAATTTTAGGCCTCTATCCTAAGGTTTCCATTTATCATCCACGCTTACTAGAAGATCACCAGGGCTATAAGAAGGTAGCCAGAAGGACCCACCTAATGCATGCTTCCAAAATAGAGGTTGAAGTTGAAAAGATGATCAATACCAACTTCATATAGGAAGTCCAATACCAATTATGGCTGTGAAACATAGTCCCTATCAAAAATAATAACAGATAGATTAGAATCTGCATTGAATTCAGGGACCTCAATCAGTATTTCCCAAAAGACGACTTGCCGGTCCCGATCACAAAATTGTTGATTGATGCAATAGTCGGATATGAGGCTCTCTCTTTAATGGATGGATATTCTAGATACAACTAGATCTGAATTACCCGAGGAGATGAAGAAGCTACTGCTTTTGGGCCCCTCAAGGAGTTTTTTGTTATAAAGTGTTTCCCTTTTCCATACAGAATGGCAGTTCCACATATCAGTGCACTATGCATCGCATATTCAAGACCTTCTTGGGAAAGTTCTTTGAGTGTTATGTCGATGATCTAGTGGTTAAATCATGATGTCGCTCAAACCACCTATTTGACCTTCAAACTGTCTTAAAAAAACTGTGGCATCAAAATTTAAAGATGAATCCCCTAAAATGCACCATTGGCGTTACCTTTATAAAATTCTCCAGCTTCATCATATGCCATCGCAACATCAAATTCAACCCTGAGAAGAAGAAATCCATCATTGGAATTTCCCCACCTCGAAACCTCACCAGGTTGAGAGGTCTCTAGGAGAACTTCACCTACATCTGGCGATTCATAGCCAACCTAGTAGGTAAATGATTACCTTTCTCCAGGCTCATGAAGAAAGGAGTTACATATGAATAGGATAATAATTTCCAAGAAGAGTTCGACGATCTCAAAAGATATATTCTAATCATTTCGGTTATGATGCCACCAGTTGAGTAGAGACTTCTCATTTTGTATGTAACCACCCTGGATTGGTCATTAGGCACATTCCTCACATAGAAAAATGATTTCAGCATCGAGAACATCCTCTATTGCCTCATTCAAATAATTAATGATGCTAGAACATGATATTCAAAATTTGAAAAGAACTGTCTAGCCCTAATCATCATGGTTCAGAAACACAGGCATTACCTAAAGCACCATGAGGTTCAACTGGTCTCCTGCTGCAACCCGCTCAAATATATCCTCAACTGTCCCATGCTAAAAGGACACCTATCATGATGGGCGTTCATCCTACAATAGTTTGACATATGGTGAATACTATATAAGTTCATCAAAGACCAGGAGTTAGAATACTTCTTGTAGAATAACCCCTTGGAGGAAACAACATCGTTGTATGCCGAACTTCTGGAAGAAGAAGTGTTTTCCATCCAAGAGGACCCCTAGAACTGGGAAATGTACTCCGATGGTGTTTCCTGAAGCTCGACATAGAAAAGTATGGAGGATCCCAAGCTCAAAAAAGTAGGGCTGGGAATTATACTCGTATCCCCTGAAAAGGTCATCATGCCTTACTCTTTCCTTCTTTTGGTAGGGTGTACAAATAATGAAGTAGAATATCATGCCCTCATTGCAGGCCTGGAACTGCCACTTCATGTGTGATCCAAACACCTAAAAATAAAGGGTGATTTAGAGCTAGTCATTAAACAGGTCAATGGTAACTATTACATTAAGAAGGAAATATTTTCCCCCTTGATGGACCATGTTCAAGAACTGATGGTTGAATTCCCATCATAACCAACATTTACCTATGTCCCCTGGTCTCAAAATGCTCAAGTCGATGCTTTGCCTAATGCATCCATAGCCTTGGTTGATCCAAACCTGGATGAAACAATCATTAGTATTTCCCACCTCTTGATGGTATTTCCATTGATCCAGATCAGTATGGAGGAAATTAATGAAATTAGCCCTGTTTTAGAGCCTTATGGTCACACCATCGGCTGGATGACACCCATTGCAAGTTACCTTTGGAATGGGGAACCCCCACCAGATAGGGATGGAAGGGAACAAGTCTGAATATGGGCAGTCAACTTTTTCAAGTACAAAGGGGTAAACCAAGAAAAGGTTCTCAAAAAACGAGGCCTTGACATAGTCCTTCTCAGGCACATTGATGGAGAAGAGACCGCTTCCGTCATAAAACAAGTTCATGATAAATCTTGTGGAGCACATAAAATAGAAACCAATTTCTCTCACCAAATCTGAAGGTTGGAGTATTACTAGCCCACTATGATATAGGATTATTCCACATTCCCTGAGAAGGTTCATTCCAACCATGTTCATGCCAATTTCATTCACCGACCCCCAAAGTTACTTCATATTGATAAGTACTCCTGGCCATTCATCACCTGGGGGATGGATGTTGTGGGACCATATCCTCCCACTACATCCAAATAGTTTAAGTTTATAGTCACAGAAACTGACTTCTTTTCTAAATGGGCATAATCCATACCCCTTAAAGAAGTTGGGGTGAAAAAAATTGTTAGCTTTGTAAAGGACAACATCATTACCAGATTTGGTGTCCCTCATACAATACTGACATACAACAACACCAACTTCTTCTCTAATGAGTTGGACAAGTTATACCAGGAGTATGGAAATAAATACAACCATTTTTCCATTTACCACATGGAGTCTAATGGGATGATAGAGTCTTTCAATAAGATTATTTCCAAGATACATTAGAAGATTGTTGATAAGTATAAGAAATTGTGTCCAGATATGCCTTTTCATTCTTTGTGGTCTTATCGGACCACGACCCGTACTACCACCAAGGTGACCCCATACTCACTAGTATATGGGGAAGAGGCGGTCTTGCCTATCGAAATCCATGTTCCATCACATTGTGTGTCCATTTCTGATCAACTCTCCATAGATGATAAATCCCATAGACGGTTTGACGAGTTGGAGTAGCTAGATGAAAAAAGGTTTCACAGTTTACACCATTTGGAAATCTACCGAAACCAGATTGAACGAGTCTTCATCAGAAAGGTTCACCTTTGATCTTTCCATGAAGGAGAAATGGTGTTTTTCTTTATATACACAATAATACTTAGGAATAATCTCTTAAAACTTGAACCAAAGTGGGAAGGACCATATGTCATATATAGGGTCAATTCCAATGGAGAATATGCCCATACATCAATGGACAGACAGCTTATCACGGCTCCAACAAACGCAAAGTTTTGTAAGAAGTACATTGCGTAATAGCAACCCAAAAGTCATGGTACAAACTATAAGACCTTAAACTATGGGTAGCAATAAAGTGAAGTCACTGTCTAATCTCTATAACCCTAAACTATGAGTTATAATACCCCCAAGACATGGTCCATACTCTAAGACCATAAACTATGAGTAGCAATAAAGTGAAGTCATGGTCCTAGCTCTATAACCCTAAACAATGATTTATAATACTCCCATGTCATGGTCCAAACTATATGACCTTAAACTATGAGTAGCAATAAAGAGAAGTCATGGCCCAAACTCTAAGACCTTAAACTATGAGTAGCAATAAATTGAAGTCATGGTCCAAGATCTATGACCCTAAACTATGAGTTATAATACCCCCAATCCATGGTCCAAACTCTAAGACCTTAAACTATGAGTAGCAATAAAGTGATTTCATGTTCCAAAATCTAAACCCCTAAACTATGAACCACTGACCTTTCCACGTGATGTTAAACTGTAAGGAAATTGTCCCTGAAACATGACATTGAACTGTGACTCACTTCCTCACTATAAGATGTTAAAATACATGGCACAAAGAATCCTAATCACATGACCATAAACTGCACGATCTCTCATAGAACTAAATATGACTTGATTCCTTCCCTCACAAGATGTGTAGCAATGCCTCGATCCTCAATCTTGGCCCACCCCCACCAAAAAAATGCCCCCATAATATCCTCTACATCATTAAATTGGAATGAGAAACCCTTATCACTCTTTTTTTCACACATCGAGTATAACTCACATGTTTTAGGATCAGTGGTAAGGATTCTCTTACATAAACAAGTTATGGGGAAATATGGCAGACCTGGAACCTTTAGAAAATTCCATCACATGTCCTCACATATGAACTGAGCCAGATCGGCATAGGGAACGTTTAGAACAACATACATCTTGATTCCCTCTATTTCAGGATATGTAGTGATGCCCGAATTTGGAATCTAATCCCATCCACCATAAAAAATTCCCCTTTCCCCATGTGTAGTTCAAACTTGTACGGGGAGTTCATGAAAGGTCCTAATCACATGACAATAAACTAAAAAATTATATAAGAGTTATGTGTGGCTCAGTTCTCAGATTCACAAGATCCCACACATGCCCCTCATGCATGAGAAGTCGAAAGATCCTACTTCCCCCTATACATATGATTCATACTTATGTAGAAGCATTAGCAGTTCACAGTTAGTCATAGTTTGGTTATTATTTACATTATCAGACACATAATTCCTATTTGAAAAACTCTATATTCTGGGAAAACATGGATCCCCATAATCATTCAAGGCCATCGATGATGGAAGGACAGTGTCCTGCAGACACCTTTGATTGACTAATCACATCATTCCCTAATGGCTCTGCATTTGTTGCCCACAAAAAAACATTCGTCAATCAAAGTAAAATTCACCCCTAGGATATTCCCCTCCCATCTTAGTATGTCCAATGGCTTTCAAGCCCCATGTAAATCTTCTAGATTTATGTTTCCCCTGGGACTATGTTTTACACCTTCTATCAGCAGTCATGTCTAAATAATTCGGAAAAACATCCTGATTATCATTAACTAAAAACTATTAACTATCTTTTTGATAGCATAATCGTCCTCACTGCATGACTCTAAACTGCACAGCATCGTGTCCTCACCATACGAAATTAAACTGAAAGTCCAGAATCGTCCATTCTATATGACGTTAAACTCTATAACAATGGTTTAAGCCTAAAGTGCCCTTTGATGTTGATTTTTCTGTTCCTAGGTAATAACTTGGAATACTCATAATCCCTTATTTCTCACACCGAGTATATCTCACATGAGATTAGGGTTCTTAGCGAGAGATCTACCATTAAATTATGGAAAAATAGTCCAGGAATTCGGTCCTAACATCACGACCCTAAAAGGAATTTCAGGGTTCCCTTCACTATGTGGAACCTCGCCTCTTGGAAATATGACATTAAATGATAGGGTACCCCAAAAGATGAGGTAAATTCCTCACCCTTCATGTGAGATATATCTACATAAGTCATTCCTAATTCCATGAATAAATCGCAGCCCAAATGTTTCTAATATGTTTGAATACACTTCTTCCATTCCTCAAACTCTGTGCTTTGAAAAATCCTGAATCCCCATAATTATTCATGGCTAGCTGAAATGGAAGACCAATATCATGTTGACACCTTTCTTTGATTATACAGATCATTCCCTGGTGGCTTTTCATATGTTTCCCACAAAAACAAACATAAATCAAAGGAAAATTTGTCCACAAGAGAGTCCTCTCCTATCTCATTATTCCCAATGGCTTCCAAGCCTTGTTTCATCCCTCTTGATTCAACTAGCCCTCAAATTCATGGTTTACATTCTCCTCCCTATACACATCCATGAAATATCAGAACATATGAGCTCAATTCATCCCTGGTCTCTTTTTAGGTTTCTAAAGATACCACATCCATATGCGTCAAGTTGATCTGCATACAAAAGAAGAGTGACCCCACTCATTTTCAGGTTTACCTGAAGAAGATTAGTTAAAATCCCCCATTTTTTATCAGGTTCTCCCCTTGTCGAAGGTCAAGTATCGTATTCATAAAGTTCCCAATCTCTATAATCCTTCATATCCATCGGATAAGGAAGGACAGTTTCATGCAGACACCTTTGATTGACTATACACATCATGCCCCAGTGGATCTACATATGTTTCCTTTAACAATAGTTGTCAATCAAAGGAAAATTAGTTCTTAGGAGAGTCCTTCCCAGTCTCCATATGCTCAAATGACATTGATTACCTTTCAAACCCCTGGATTTGGAAATCCCTTGATAATTGCTTACATAACATCCTCTTTCCAAATGCCCATGGCATAAAAAGGGATTTCTAACTAAACTAACCATTCACTAGATCTCCCTTATGTAAGTGAGAATTGTACAGGAACAGTTGGGCACTCAAATCTGATATGAATGTCCCTAATGTTTTCAAACAACACTACTCAGTCCATTAACCCATTGTGGCTCCCGACATCAAAATAAATTCAAAGTGTTGCATAACCCTACTAGGCCATCGGAGAAGGAAGGCCAATGTCTTATAGATACCTTTGATTGACTATTCACATCATGACCGGTGGCTCTGCATATGTTTCCCAAAAAAATTTCCATCAATCAAAGGAGAATTTGTCCCTAGGAGAGTCCTTTCCTACTTCTGTACACCTAAAATAGCTTTCAAGCCTCATGCATGTCCAAAATTCACAATTTTAGGATCAAGAAAAATCCTTAATATATGTCTGAAGTATATTAGAAGATTATTGGTAGAAGATCCCGAATTAGGGCCATGCCCCATTAAGTTTGGTCAAAGTGGTTCAACCTAAAACATCAGTAATAAGTTTAATTGTACGAACTATGAACTTCTAGAGAAATAAAAAGAAACTATACATTCTAGAGGGAAAATATGTAGAAGGCACCTCTAGGTAAAAGTCAAGTATTAGTTCACTAAAAAACGTTGATCCATCAAAAGAGACGTAAAGATTGTTAGGTCAAAAACCCTCAAAGGGAGGCCTAAGTAAAAGTCATGTTATGCCTATTAAGCATGTTCCAAGAAGGATTAGGAAAAAATTAGGGTAATAATGAAAAGGAAATAAAAGTTTGTGAGGTGTTCCATAAAACCTCAGCAATAGTCGAACTATGCTTGTTGAGTCCAGCGACTCAAGAAAAAATTAGAGCCCGAGTTGATTATTTTAGTTTACTAATAATGGTATAAAATTAATACCTAATATAAATGATATTTATATGATTGATTATGATCAATTGACATGAAAATAAAAGATAGATAATAAAAACTCAAATGAAAATTGGTTCCATCATATTCCATACAAATATATAGTGGGAATCCACAGCCTGGAGCCTCTCCTTGTAATCAAGATAGGATTTTTACAAGAGATGCTCAGCAGAGTCACAGAGTTACATTAATGATTGATGAGAATTATCAACGGCATGTAGAAGATTCAATAAATTTGTAATCTCATCCCCCACGCTCGACCATAGCACCTCTGCATCCCTTATGGCTTGAAGGTATGCCCTTTCCCCTTCTTGAATTTTCCATTACCCCTCCTCAATAGAAGTTGTAGCCCGGACTCACTCCTATTTGAGCCACTCCGGTTTTTGGCTTTGTTTCTCCACTTCCTATTTCAGTTTCTCTATCAAAGACTATTGCTTCATGAGTTCGTTATACAACCTGGAAACTATTCCATCATGATTGATGGCTTCATCAACAAAACTTTTCGGTGTAGTAGTAAGATAAGTCATCAACTCTGTCACAGAATGTTGAGATTCAACCATACCAGTCACTTTCCAAGTAGTGACCACTTGCCTTGAAACATCATAAATTACATGATATTAAAATGCACTAAATCCCAAAACCACAAACTAGTACTGTATCTTTGGAAATTTCGCTGGCATCTCAGTCAATGGGGTCTGAGAAATTAATCTTCAAATGTTCCTCCATGATTTTTTCTGAATGGGAAGAAGATCAACCAAACTTTCTTGATCAGTCTCTGAGTCACTCCATGATGATGAAATGTAGTTGGAAATGAAAATTATAAGAGAGTGACTGGATTAAGTAGATACAGCACAGCTCATCCCTATAATGGCCTCATCTATGGTAATTGTAATGGATGAAAAAATAGGGGCATCTACCGCTATTTCCAGGTCTTGTGGTTGTGATTCTGATGATAGGGGAGATAGCTTCAATACATCCCACCCTCGCAGCAGTACTGCTATCTAAAATAGGTGGCGTTGCATCTTCAATCATCAGTTGCACTCCATGGATACGCAGGAATACTGAAGTCACAGGTCCGTGATCATCCAAAACAGTAGACATCATAGAGGTCCTCAAAAGGATACTGATTAATATAAGGCCTTTAGGAATATTTAGTTCAGATAAGGGTATTGTTCTCAGAATCTTATGGGAAGAAAACATAACCCACCTCAGAACTGTAAAAAAGGTCATGATACCCCGCTCCAAATTTTCAGGGGTCAAAATATCAGCCTCTCTGACTGGGACTTCCCCAGAGCCACCATGATCAGGAAGAATATCAATCTTTAGAGAAAATCCCTCTATAGGGTAAATGTTCATTCAGTCAAGATTTATTGGATCCTTGATATTCTAATCCGCTCTAAGAGCCATCAAGGCTTGGGAATTGCCACCGGAGTCAGCCCCTAATATAATGACCGCCATGTATCTCTCCATGAGAGTCGGCTCAACACGGTCAGGTGAGCCCTCAACTTTTGGATGTCCTTCTATTATTTGGATATAGATTGTTGTAGCAGGATCAGTCACACCTGGGGGGTCAACAACACCCTCGGTCCCTTCAAATGGCCCAGTTTCTTTATTTCGGTTAGCCGCAAAAGATGGTGACCCTTCCTCTGCACTAAAAGGGATAGGAGTTGTAGATGCTTGAGAGTTTTTCATTTGGTCACCAATAATCCATGCATAAAAGTAAATATATGTACCAGTGAGTTGATGAGATAGGGGTACCTGTTTCAATCACCAGGTGAACAGAAAATTAAATGTGATTCTCCTCTAAATAAACATTGACGGCTGGGAAGCTTGCTTACATTTCTTTTACTTTTGTGGGGATGGCTCTTAAATAAGATCACCAAGAGGAGCTTGAGGAGGAAATACTCTGAAGGGGGCTGCAGTGACTTCCTCCATGTGTTCTTGGGCTCCATGGGATCCTTCCACAGTACCCTCTACCATTGATATGGTGCACTCCCCAACCGCAGTACCTCCAGGAGAATAAATCAGGGAAAGATTCATTTATTGAGATCATGTAGGTCCCTGCAAAATAAAAAGGAAAGGGGTACCTTTAGCATCATTACATTGAAACAATTTAAGGATAGATGTTGTAGATAAAACCTCTCCCATCAGCTACGGGAGTACTTCCATCAACACCGCACGATACGACAAGTAATGCTTGTCTACAAGTGCCTAGAGACACTTATCCATATCATTAAAATAAGCAGCCACTTCCTTAGGCTCTTCATAGGCTGAAATACCAGTAGGATCATTGGATTCCCTAAATCCTGGAAGGTCGAAGTGTCCATCCTGAAGAAGCCTCCATATATCTTCATTTGAGTTGATTTCGTTCAATTAATCCTAGACTCTCTAGGCGTCTAGAAATGCAGCCATATTTAGGATGTCCAGTGCTAGTGGATTGGTGCAATGAAGTGGAGTGGGTTTTGACAACTGAAAATGTTTCCTGGGTGTCCCTTCAAACTTAGGACCTCGATAAGATGAACATTTATGAGGCGATGGGATCAAGAATCTTTTTTTGTGGAAGTGAAAAAAGGTAATCCAATGACATCATCATCCTCATCAATGGTTTCTGGTTGCAATATAGCAAGTACTCGATGTGAGTACTTGCATCGACCACTTCGGAAGTGGATGATGGTCTTGAGGTCCTTAATATAGCAAATCACCCTATCTCGATCCTCATCAAAATAAATGTTAGTCGTTGTTGACATGTAGCCAATTCCTGTAAAGGAAACTTCCCTAGTCTAGAGGAACTATCATAAATCATGGGAGGACTGGTCATAGGTAGATGGATGATCTTTCAAATGGTCTCATTGCCTCCAGGCCACTGGAAAATTGGCCTCAAGTGGAATAGATAATGAACTCCCGGTAGCATATTTAGTAGCTTTTTCGGCCGCCTGTGAACTCAAAACCCCATATTTCACAACTTTCCTTGAGGTGGGGAGCAAAGTAGCCTTAAAAGGACTTTTCCCAGTCGAGAGTTCTCAAGAATTCCTTTTAGTTTCTCATTTCCCTTCACCTTGGATGCCATAGAATGCATTGTGATAGGTACCGGGTCAGCTAATTGTTCATCGAGATATGATTTAACCCGGGCCTCATCATAGTTTTTGGTAAGGAAGTGAAAGGACTCCCCAAGATCTAGAAGTCTATCATGGAACTAGGTGTCCACCCGGGTGAACATTATCCATAGTTAATGGGATATCATTAGATGCTTCTCCTAATGAGCACTGTTGAGAGCATGAGGGCACAAATTTTGGACACATTTGAATTGACAAGTAAACATATAGGGTGTATATCCCTCACAAATAAGCTCCCATCCGATATGGGAAACCAGGATGCCTTCTTTAAAAGAAAATAAGTAACCTCAGTTGATGAAGTCTTCATATGCACTATTTTTAATAGTACTAGTAGTGGAATCATAAGGGTAATAAGAGAAACATTTGTAAACATTGAGATAATCCATTAAGTCTTGTTCATTCTTTTTGGTTTGCTCCTCTTGCTTATCTAGTGAAGCCCAAGCTACTGGCATGACCCCACTGGTGCTCCAAAGGTATGGTCAGAGGGTGGAATGTGGAATTGGTAAGGAATTGATGATGGAATAGACTCATATGAGGGCTCCCATCCATCCAAAAAGAATCTATAAGGGAATAATCATTCGATAATGTGGCCCCCTCACTAATTCAAAAAATTAGAAGGTAAATCTTGGACGACATTAGGATAGCTAAATTGATACATATTACGTTGGCCAACAAAGAAGCCACAATAAAAGTTGAGGGTCTTACACCACTAGATTCCCACACTGGTAGGATCCACCCACTTAGAAACATGGCCAAATAATCCACCAGTTGAAATAATCAATCGACATTAGGGATGATCCCCTATCCCCATTTCAGAAAATTCTCCTCTTCTAGGGTGGGCCAGTAAGTACCTGCTCGCCTCTGAGTGGTTTTGGTAGGACAAGCCCTGGGTCTCTAAGGATCAGGCTCGAGACCAGTATTCTTAACAAAATCACCAAACTAGTCATCAAAAGAAACTTCTTACATTGTATAGGTATTGGTTTCCTTCAAAATTTCCTTTTCTTGGACAATGATTTTATTGGCTAAAGGGGGGGGGGGGGTCTTTTCTCTTCATCCCAAGAAGAGGAGTGAGGAAAAAATTCATCATACATATCTCGGACGATAGGGGCTCCCAAAATTAGTCGGATGTCCCAAAGAATGATGTCTACCTCCTTGTGGGTTAAGTGGAATGTATTAATGTCTGGACTCCACCTTCTTAGAAGCTATGAAATCACGGCAGTAGGAAAATTGGTGTATGTTTGAGAAACCCAAGCGGCCTCGTACAGTCACATGGTCTGTAGCTTAGTTCAGAATTATTTGAAACTATGGTGAACCCAAAAAGGCCACTCCCAGTCCAAGAAAAACGAGCCTCAAGAGAGAATAACCCACTGTTATGACCAAACGTTCTACTCATTTGTTGTATCTTTACGCACATTTCTATGATAATAGTGGGTCATCTGGTCAGGATTCTACTGCACTCCCTCTAAAGTTTGAGGTCCATAGTTCAGAAAAGACCCATAGGTAGTATCTCTTTGAAGGTACCACCCCTTGGAAGAAATTAATGCCTTTATAATAGAGTTATTAATTATCTAGGTGGTAGGATGATCGGTCAGGTTTTTCACTGGGATTGTTGTGTCAGACAATAGACCAAACTCGTAATAAGGAATCTTATCAGAAACTGAGTACTCTCGTTGGATCACTATAAGTAGATTCGCTAGATATTGGTGAAATGGAATGAATTGAGTTTTTTCATTGACTAAATCTTCCATGCTCCTTGATATTTAATCATCAGTAGAGAGTGGGGCAGTAATAGTAGCCTCAGAAGAGGAAGCGATGTTTGAAACAGCCTATGAAGAAGCTAATGTAACCTGCACGGGGGGATTGAAAAGCCGATAAAAATCCAGTCCAATAACAATTATTGGATAAAGTCTACAAAGTAGAAGCTAAAGGACATAAAATATGTATGCATAAGGCTCTACATACTATTCCCGGAAATGGTATCCGGTAGCCACATCCCACGTACTTCATAAACCGTGGAAGCAGCCACCACACACGGCTACGGTACACGAAAGTGTCACACTGTGTATAGACATGGTATACAAAACCTCCATGAGGTGATGGCCCATGAATCATTGGACGGAATATGGAAGGGTTCGCGGAAGGTGTATACCATCAACCTAGACCTCATTAAGTTCATTATCGAAGATTGCGGGTTAAATGTTAAAGTTCAGATTAATAATTCATAAAGTTCAATTCACCGATTCGAAATCAGTATGTGGACATGCAAGCCGCGTAGAATTATCCTATGTGGAATATGGATTTTTATTTTTAAAATTCTACAATGTTGTTCGAAAAACCCAAAATTCAGTACGCAGACAGAGATATGGTGAAAAGTTAAGTTCACGACACATAAGAAGTAGTTCACGAATAGTATTTTCGCAAGAATCACGGTACACAAATACAGAGGAAGTCGTGGGAGTCAACAGTACTTTTCCCCATGAGAAATAGTAAAAGAAAAATGACATGGTGACCTATATATAGGTTTGGTCTCCTCCTACCAAACCTATTTGTTCTACTGTGAACCATTTCTGATCAGGACCACTTCTACATTGGAATAGTCCACATTTCATTCCGAACAGAGCCCATTCCGGTCGGGAGCATTTATAGGGTCCTGATAATTCCACCATGGGAATAAAATACTCCCACAATCACTTTGTGGAAGGAAGTAAGTTTTACTACAAGTCTAGCAAGGTGAAGGGACACAAATCGAGTTGCAAATTTCAGAAGCAACTTGAATAAATTCTATGTTTTCAAATAATTTCAAGTTTCCTGCATACCATCACTGGGAAGGGTCTATGGACTACCAGGATCATGAAAAACAGGTATGAAGAATGATTCATGAACCGCTGGCCTGCAGAGCGATGGCCAGTCAACACGATGGACCATGAACTGTGTCGCCAGATGAATCATGCGCGCGAAGGCGATCTGCATACCATCTCGCAAACTCAATGGTTCACTTACGAAGAAAACCAGAAGGGTTCTGTAAACCATGATCATGTACTGAAGCCTCCACAAACCCTGGATTGACCAATTCCACCACAGTTCAGAATATCTCTGCATGGGCCTCCGCAAGTGGTGTCACATGCCTAATAGATACAATTTACCCAATGATCTATAAAATGAGAACAAAAGGAATTGAGAAGGGACAGACAGTGAAAGATTAAAGGGGACACGGAGGTTGGAAGAACTCAGAATATATTCCATCTTTATTATTGAATCATCGTTGAATCCCGGATCTCAAATCACGTTTCCATAGGTATAGCTGGCCACAAACCATAAAATGGGGGATCTTAATAATAAAAAGAGAACTATGAACCTAAATGGTGAAACCAAAAACCATATAATTCTCACGGATGAGTTTCCCATGAACGATGATCCCCCGGACCATCCTCCAAAATGGCATTCCATGTAGTTTATCTCTATACAGACTTAACCCGACACTGCATACTGCATCAGTACACGGATGGAACCCAAAGTGACATGACGAACCTCGTAGCACTATGGTGCATGGTAGACTATACCCATGCTTTCATACACCATAGGTATGTGGACGACCCCTTTGCCCGCATTCCACTGTGGTATGCAGAGCTTCCCCCATCCTGCATAAGAAAACAGTAGGCAGAATGGGGTATTTTTGGGTATTATTTATTTCAGTTCCAATCTCACCCCTCCACTACCGTCCAGTCCTCCATGATCCCTCTACAAACCAATACCCCGAAATCAGGCCAAAGTCTCCTTCAAAGAAATTGGACCCATATGATCAGACCATTGGGTGCATCATCATGCCCCTTTGAGTCTACATACCCATGGTAAGTCGAGTCATGAAGGCCCTCCCCATAATGGTTCAGGCTTTGGGAATTCCTATGGGTCTACATTTCCATGGTTAGCTAGAGTCCATCCTTGTGATTTTAACATGAACCTCCACATTCTAGGGATTATGGTTGATCACTTGTTTTTCCATTTAATGAGGAATAGTGATCAGTCAAAGGGGTTATGTTTTCTCCCCCCTTTGACAAGGATGCAACTCCTCCCCTTCCCAGAAGACGTTCTGGGGCCCTCCCACTGAGGTAAGTCCCCAAATTTCTTGAGGACAAGCCGCATGACCTTTAATGTCATTTCACATTCAAAGGTTCATCACTCCATGTCCTCACCCACTGTCGCCCCAGCCTCTTCCGTCGTAGGCTCTCCCTCTCCCACCAATAGGATATGAAGCATGTGGTTGGTTGGATCTCTCATATCCTCTTATTTCTCACACCGAGAATGTCTCACATGGGCTTAGAGTTTTGAGATGATTATAAAATTCACACAATATCAACACTAAGAACTCTAATTCCTGATCAAACCTGGATATGTAGGATGCCTACCTGAAGTCCTGAGCTCAAAAGGGTTCCCATCCAAAAGGGTCCACCCAACCATATCCCCCCAAATGGGAAGCTTTTATGCATAAGCCCCACAAGATTCTAAACTTCATGGGTTTTGATTCCTCTCTCTAGGATACATAGGAAACCCATCTTATGGGTCTGATCCCAATATCAAGTCACCTTCCATCCCCCTATAGATGATGATAAACTCCAGAGTGCTTTATTGAATGGCTCAAGTCAGCATCACCTCTGTAGCATCGAATCCATATGTGCTTATAGTGATCCTACAATCCAGGGGTAGACTATGGACACACTCTTCGAAAATGAACCGAGGATTCAAGAACAAATGAATACGACATAAATTTATAAAAGTCCTGGAACATGCGATAATCCCCCCCCCCCTAGAAGGGTGTGGTGAGCCCGACTTCCCATCCTCTCGACCAATGGAGTCCTTAAGTGTCATTGGATGAATCATCAATCAAAAATCACCTGTATTTGGAAATCAAGTCCATGAATCATGGATACCAGGGTCATTGGGTGTTTATGGATCCACGAATAAACCTATTGGAGACCATCCGAGGAAGTTATATCCAAGGAGGACCGATTTCACAAGTACTTGACCCATACAATCACCCGCTAATACCAACTAACTGTGGAATCTACTTCGCAATGTGAAAGGGGTGAATTACCCAGCCCCAGCAGGGTTTATACAAACCTCCTTTAATGGATAATGATTCAAAATGGGTCAAACCAAAAAAAATGGTGAACATGATGAGAACCTGTCTCTATATAAAATTGGTGGGTGATGATTCTCGTCGGTCCATTCCATCATCACCACCTTGGAGGAGGAACAGACTCTAAGGTTATGATTAATAAAAAAAAATTGTAAGATAAAATCAATGTTGTGTATGAATAACTCTTTATGTATATTTGGTTTAATATTTCTTAGATATCTTTATTAGTGATAATTTTAGCAATGATAAATATGTCTATATCAATGCTAATTCTAGTACTGATAAATTTATCTATATAAGATGAAACAAAAGTTGTATAAGAATATGTTTTAATTTATAATTATTTTTAATATTACATAAATTAATTATCTACACTAAATATAACATTTATCAATGATATAATTAGTGTAGATAAAATATTAAATTATTTGTGCTTATAATTTTTTCCCTAATTAAATACTATTTTATCAATTATTTTTCGTAAGAACTAATAATCTTTATTCCACATTTATAAAATAACTCTAATTTCCCCACTCATTGACCCTTTATTCTATATCTTGTGGAATTCATACTCTTTTTCACCCCCTCACATCATTTTTTGAACGATTCAACTTTTGAAATTTATGGTTTGAAATATCCTGTGATCGTGATGGGTTTTTGGGGAAATTTTAGATTTTTATTCACATAAATCCATTCTATATAAATGTATATATTTTTTTGTGTATAAATATCTATTGGGATCTCTCTTCATGAAAATAACTACAATTTTTCTAATTGTTCATCATAATTTTGGATTGTTCTTCATTTTATAATAACTTATCCTTTGATTTTTCTATATTGGTTTTCGTTTGTATCTCATGGTGTTAATCCTTATCATACCTTTCTACCTTATACCTACTCTATGTGTGTGTGTGTAAATAGATTCCCATGTAAATTTATATATTTATTTAGGTACACACACAGACACATATATATATATATATATATATATTTGTGTTCAATATTTTTTTATATGTGTATATATATTTTTACATAAATTATTTTGTGTGTGTATATTTATGTGAATATATATATATACATATTATTTGTTATGTATTTGAAATTGTAGTTTTTAATTATTCCACCTTTCTTAAAGCTACTTGGAAAGGAATCACCTATTCATTTTTAGACATCAGTTAGATAATTTTAGTATCTGAGAGATTCAACACTTACTTCTTTACCACTTCCTTCATTTGAGGTGTAAACCTCTATTGTAGTTTCTAACTTGAATTACTCCCTTATTTAAGTCTCTGCTTATATGTGTATGGATAGGTTATAATTATTACCCATGAGGAGTCATCACTTATTTCTAGTAATCATGTTTATAAATTATAATTACTCATCTTTAAAACTAAAACTTAAAAAGGTGAGGTATACTCTCAATCCTAAGGTTGACCTAGATAGATAAGTATTATTATCAGAAAACATTAGTTAAAATGTAAAAAAAACTTAATATTTGAATTATTGAAAAAATATAAAAGGACTTTTAATAAATTTTTTTGTGTTAAAAACATACTGAGAATTTGTAAATCTAGGTTAATGTGATATAGAAACATCTAAAATATATAATATATAATCATATTTTTTTCAAAACTGGATCTAAAAAAATATTTAGTCATTATATTTTCTTTCTAACTTTTAAACAAAATTTTTCATATGATAAAGTAATTTTCTGTTTAATAATATGGTATTCTAAAAAAATATTTAAACATAGAAATTTAAACTGATTATGTGAACAGGAATGAATTAAGGTAACCATTTTATAGACTAAAAATAAATTTTTCAATCAATATGAAAATTATCATGTTTTCAAAGAAATAATTGATATATAAGAATGATTAAATGACAAAACTCAACACAAAATAACGTTAAAAATAAAATAAATTCAATACTCAACCACCCTTCATTACTTATCTTAACCCAATGTGACTACACACCCATGTTTTTATAATATCCACTAATAAATACAAGTTTGACATAAGATAGATTTGTAAAATCCTATCTATGTCAATCCATAGATCCTTTATCCTTATAATATGTTCATCCAAGTACACATGTGACTCATTACACATATAATTGATTTCCATCCGTTGAAACCAACTCCTATTTTAATCGATAAAATCATCCCATATATCTTATTATATCTCCATTATAATATTTCCTATTATTTGGAATTAAAATACCATTAAAATATTAATTCAAGTGGGATATACTAAATATCTCTCATATATATGTATTATAATCTATAATTATACTTTTTGAAATTATAATTTTTATAATTTATGCATGAAAAAATGATAAATTATATGCATAACTTATGTGTATTTATTTTTTTAGTGTTAAATATGAATATTTTTTAGCTAAATAAGATAAATATGAATTTAAATTTGATGGATTTCAATCATATTATAAAAGAGTATGAGGATTGGGTTAAAGAGTTTATCAAGTTTATAACAGAGAATAGAAATAACCCTTCTCAAATCATTTTTCCATGTTTATTTTGTTTTTATTACAGATGAATTTATCAAGATGGGTTAGAATAAAAATTTGATTTATCATATAATAGATAAAAGTTTTGGGTTGTCTCATATGCGTAAACCCAGAGACAAAAAAATTGATCTTACTAAGGAAATGATAAAATATGTTGAATATGACCTTCACGATTTTCTAAATCTATTTGAGTAGTTAATGACATTTGAAAAGATTCCACAATATGTTGTTTGCACTAAATATACAAAAAAAATAGCTATATTGAAGCTATATCTTTTGAAATCTATCGACAAATAGAGAGACACCAGTTTTACAAAACTACATGATCTATTACATAATATTTTACCAAAATATAATGAGATTCCTTATTGATCATTTGATGATAAATTGTTTTATATTCATTAGTTATGATCTTTGAAAGAATACTATTCAATACAAATGATGGTATATTATTTCACAAGTAATATCAATCACTTAAAAATGATCTAAGTGAGTTTTGGATTGGTATAATAAATATGAATCAAGTCCTTTAAAAACATTATGCTACTTTTTAATCATTATATGGTTTGGAAAACTATATAGAAGGAAGGTGACTATAATGAAAATGATGTAGTATGTAGATACATGAATTTAAGGTGGGAAACTTCATCACCCAAAACACTCTACTCAATGGAAAAAAATTGATCATGAGTATCTTGAATTTGGAAATAAGATATGTAACCTTCATCTTGTTATGTCTATATATGTAATTAATCATTTTCTTACAAAGTATCACTCAAAGTACATGGTCAGTTATGTTATTAAATTATAACTTTCCATTATGGTTATGCAAGAAACATAAGTACATTATATTTGGAAAAAAACAACCTAGTATTGATATTGATGTTTATTTGGATCCATTGATCAAAGATATGAAATTGATGTGATATTTAGCTATTTCATTATTTGAATATCACAGAAGTGAAGAGTTTACATTGAGAACCATGTTCTTCGGGATGATAAATGAATTCCATGCTTATGAAAAAAAATAAGGATATAAAATTATTCGAAGGTTAGGGTTTTCTATTTTTGAAAAATTTACACACTATGTTAGGTTGAAACATTCCTTGATGAAATAGTTTCAAAGAAATCTTAAATTTTTACCCCAAAACATAAATAAAGTTCTCGGAAAACATCCTTCGATGGGAATTCAGAAGAAGGTCCAAGACCCTCACCATTAAAATTTGACAACTAGTTTGATAAAGTAAAGGATATTGTCACTATTTTTGGTAAAATCTTTTAAAAACCATAGGAAAATGGGATAGAAGAATTGATCACTTTTTTAGAATTATCGTAATAGAATTTCTTATATTCCATCCATTTTCCTGATGCCATGCATGTAAAAAATATGTGTAATGGTATCATTTGGACATTAACAAATACACATTGAAAGAAATATGGAATTAAGGAAAGGTTTTACATGGTTGATATGAGGATAATGAAATATTTGGCCCTAGTAAAAGGTGAATGATGGACATTTCTTCCTTCAACAACTTACACTCATTCTAGGAAAGAGATATTTTTGTTTTTTAACTTCCTTAATAGTGTAATAGTCCTAGAAGCTTATTCATAAAATATCAATATTTCCATTTCAATGTATGATTTCAATTTAAAGGGATTAAAATCACATTATTATCGGGTTTTGATATAATATTTAATGTTTTTGGATTTACGTTGCATTCTATATAAAACTTTCTGGCACACATTAACCAAGTTTTGATTCATTTTAGTTAAGACTTGAAGAAGTTTACAACTATGAAAGAAATAAATTTTTTTCATATTATATAAATTTGATATGTTTTCACACTATCATTATTTGATATAATGGTTCACTTCACTTGGTTGGAGATATATGACAATACATTCTGATAAATTAAAGATAGATGTACCTTATTCAACGATATATGAAGATTGTAAAAGTTTATGTTATAAATCAATGTTTTCATACAGGTTTCATTATAGAGTGATATATTGTTGAGTAAGTAACTGAATTTTTTATCAACTGCCTATCTAATATGTATAGTATTTCTCTTCTAATATCTGATCACAACAATTTCATTGTCAGTGAAGGAATTTATAAATGACATGTTGTAAAATTTAAGATTATAGAGAAGGACTATTATCATATTTACATTTCATATAATAGTATATAGGTTGTTCTATATATTGAAGCTCACAATGTAATTATTGGTCACCTAAATCCATCAAGGGAAAAAATTTGGATGTCAAATACACATAATAAATAGGTTATAGGATAATTTCAAGACAATATGTTTAAAAAGTTATTTAAAAATTTGATTTTAATTTCAGAAATAATTTGATAGATAGTTAGAAGACCAATTTTACAAGTATTATCATACAATGGTTAATTAATAGTTATATAATATATATAAATAAATAAAATGAATTTTTTACAATGAAAATAGTGGAGTTACTATTGTGGTGTAAGTGATGCATATATTTGGTGTAAAAGATAAAAATATAATTTGTGCGAATATTTTTTACCTTAAAATCACAAAACATATATTTGAGATTTTGATTAGAAACATTACAAGTGATTATTTTTTCATGAAAATTGGTTAATAATAGGAGTTTAATTAAAATTTATGAATTTTGATTCATGAAAGTGAATTTTAGTAGGGAAAAGTACATGGATTAACCCATTATAATAGAATAAAAAATAAATTTATTTTATTCCCTAGATCTTGTAAACATAAATCACTCAATTATTTTTTTTGTCAACCAAGAAAATATAGGTTCAAATGAAAATTTCAATGAGGTTTACCCTTTCATTGGGATGATGCAAACATTTCATAGTGGTCATAATATAGTTAGTGTATTTTATGTCAGAGGTGACTATGAAAATGGATCTAGATACTTGATAGAGGAACCAAATCCCTTCAACTGTTAAAGGAAAAAATATTTCATTGAAAAGATAAAATATTTCTGATTAGATTTTCTTTATATACAATGTCTTTCTTCATAATATTAGTTGTTCACTACTATATTTTTGTAATCTAAATTAAATTTATAACTAGTTTTTAAGATAATGACTTATGAACATTATAATGTTATTAATCTCAAGGGAAAAATAGGTTACATGTTTAAATTGACCAAATTTTATATGGAGAACAACATTTTTTAGGTGAGAAACAACCTAAAGGTGAGAAAGCATGAAAAATAAATATGGTTGACAAAATGGCCGGATCAATGTAGAACGATAGTGTTTATAGAAAATATTAATGTTATAATTAATGGTAAAAAATTAAAGGTTATATGTAATTCACTTGGTCAAAAAATTGACCCCAATAATTCCATTTTTATTTTCAACATTGGGTCACTTATCAAATTTGCATGGTTATTGTTATAAATATACGGCAGAATGTTTTTCTCATTGAATACAATAATTTGGGAAGACTTTAGTGTAACGTTATGATATAATTTCTCTATTTTACCACAAATAAAATAATGTAACATACATTTACTCTTTATTATCACTTATAGAGTACATTTATATTAGAATATTATCATATTTAATTCAAACTAATGAACACATTAAAGGCTTATAGATAGTTTCATAAACTTCTTCCAAAACCTCATCTTAATGATATTTAGGGGAAAATAAAATCTCAACCATCATCAATATATCCACACATCATAAAATAAGAAACTTGTTATGTTTTCATTGAACTTTGGAAGGATGAAATATTTATGGTAAATTGTAATTGGTAATATTTTATTTAGTATTACATGTATTAATCACTTTTATTAAAAAATAATTTATGAAATAGATAATGAGTATAAAAAATATATAGAATTCATAGAAATAACTATATATCTACCATAAGTAAGGATAGGGTATGATTCACTTGAAAAAAATGGTATGTAATATAAATCTATATTAAAAATTTTATGTGATATAACAAAATAATGTAAATATATTCCATTATTATGTATAGATTGATGAATTTAAATCTCAATACACTACCATCCTACACTACGTGTTTTGGAAGGAGGCTTGTGAAAATAAAAATGGTCAAAAATTAGATTAAAATCACATAAATTATAGGAATCATGTAGAAGTATGACATAATAGAATTTTTCTACTTCAAAACAATATTATATAACATTTACTACATATTTTATTATATTTTTTATCCTATTTAAACACAATATTAATATTCTATCATAATAAATGAACTAATTATTTCAATGGATTTTAAGCATTCAAAATAATATGGTCATATTAGTGGTAGAGATTGTGAAGTGTCACTAAGAGAATAGTTTTAGAAAAAAAATTCCTAGGGTATACAAATGTTAAAAATAAAAAGACTCAGGCCCAAAAAGATACTCTAATTAAAAATGTTAATAGGTTGGTTAATGTGGTAAACTGGTTTCTCAAAGGGAAAATGAGAAAAATAAACATAGCATAAACCACAACATGAAGATCCACCCCCACCCCCATGTTTTTTGAGGCTATCCATTCCACTAAAATTTCTTCCTTATTTGGGGGAATTGATTTTTTCATAATAGGTAATGTTTAATGTGATCCAAACAAATATTTATACCTTTCTTTTATTGAAATTATACATGGTCAAATTGATTATGATTTATATATATCATCACCCACTAGTCACCTTATTGTGGGAGGTACGGTGTACAATATCCAATGAGATATTCCATATAATAAACAATTTGGGATTCAAGTAGCTCATGAGATGGGAATCGAGCTACTTATTCCCATTGATGGTCTTATTTTCCACAAGTCTGAAATTTCAGTTGAAACATTCATAGAATTGTTGCTTAATATTATAAATATACATTAAGATAATGAGGTACTTCATTTCCAATTTGTTTTATATGAAAACCCTTTTAAAATTAATTTAAAAAGTTATGAACTAATGTCTGTTATTATGGAAGCATAAACATATGGTCAAGTCAAGACAGCCTAAATTATCAACTAATATATCAAAAGAACCTTAAAAGAGTACCATTTCCCCTATAATTACACTGACACATTTATTAATGTTAAAAGTTCATGTAGATAAAACATTTCAAAATATAAATATGTTCTATATTGAATATGATGAAAAATATTTGTGGAGATACCTTTACAAAAATGATTGGTATTGTGAATGTGAATGATATTCTCAAGCATGAATGGTTGAGAGCCTCTTTTTTGAATGTATTCATGAGGTACAAATTCATAATTCGTTTGAATATTACTTTTTCAACTATGTTAATTATAGTTTTCAATTATTCATATTTTCTATCAGATTTTATATCAAAACAATGTAAATGGAAGAGCATGAAAAAGAAATTTTGGATTCATTTGTCCTCACTTCACTTCTATAGAATGAAACATTAAGCTGAGAATATGAAATTTTAGAAAAATCACACCAAGTAACCACATAATTTGACAATAAAATAACAAATTCCAAAATATTCTTAATACCAATAATACAGGGGTAAAACTCTACACTCCAATCATATAAAATATATTTTCATTATTTTCTATAACTTAATGCCTTTTGTTTTTTTATGACTCACTAGATACTCATTGAGAAAATTTTGGATACTCAAAAGATATATTTTTTGGATCTAATGCATGAATATCAAACAAATCGACCACACATGATGTTTATTATGAATTTTTAGTACACTATATTAAATATTTTACAAATAAACATAAATTAGATGCTTTATATCATGTTTAAAAATAATTATGATATGATAGGGTGGTGTTTTTTTGTCATCAAAGATGTAGTATAGGATGGATAGTGCACACAAGAAACTGATTTATTTCTATGGTTGTAAAAGTATTAGGGTATATAGAATAATATTTCACTATAAAAACATGTATGAAATAAATTAATTATTTTTTTAGTATTTATTTATTTTTCAACGAAAATTAATCACACTAATTATGGTCATTAAATTTGTATATTTATGAAATATTTCATATTCCATTCCAAAAATAGAATCCCCAAAGAGGTATTTTGGAATATAATTAAAATCTCATCTAAAAAAATTATTAACTGTTATTTAATATATATTTTTATAATACTACCAAGACTATCAAAAATAAATATATTCAAAAGAGGAAATGTATTTGTTTTAGAATGATTGGTAAACTTACAATGTGTTAGAATGTTTCTAGAAATATTGAAGATGTGGTTTCCTATCACGCTTGTAATTTTTATATTTCTTGATTTCAATTTAAAAGTTATATTTTAGTTCAAAAACATGTTCCACATAGTCCAAACTGATCAAACATGATCTTATTATCATGATTATATCATAAAAATATTGTTTTTAATTCATTCCATATAATAATTAATAGTATGTAAATACGACACATGATGAGCACCTTTATAAATGGAAGAGAGAATTTTCAATTTTAAAGTGACATTTTGTCTCAAAACACACATTACATACTCAAAACCTAGTAAATGACCACAGATTGTCTTAATTATATTAAAAATAATTTTTAATTAATGTTTTATATATAGGAATTAACCACACATAAATCTAATACATGATGTGGCTAGTAAGACAGAAAGTGTTTGTTTTCATTTAAAGTGACATATTAGTTCAAAACACACATCACATACTCAAAAATTATAAAAACACAAGGATGATATTGAAAATTTATAAAAAGGATTTTTAATTCATTTATGATATATAAGAATCAATCACATGTCAATATAACACATGGTCTATATAGTATGACTCAAAGTGCATGTTTTTAGTTCAAAACATACATTAATGTTCAAAATGTGCATCACATACTCAAAACTAATAAAACAAGATCAAATTATTTTAATACATTAGAAAAATGATTGATAATTAATTTTTCATTTTTAATAATTAACCACAAGTCAATCATACATAAAGTGTGGCCGATGTGACTGGAAGTTCTTATTTTTCAGTTTACAAGTGACATTTTAGATCAAAGCCTACATCACATACCCAAAAATGAGAAAACACACTTGGATTGTCTAGATACTGTAGGGAAAAAATTGATTCATTTTTAACATGTAATAATTAAACAGATGTTAATATTTCACATGGTGTGACTGGAATGGCTAAAGTGAATATTTCTAGTTAAAAGTTAAAATTTAGTTCAAAACATACATCACATAATCAAAACTAAGAAACCATACTCTAATTTTCATGATAAATTAGTAAACTGATCTATTGTTTATTATTTACATATATGAATTATTCTCATATCAATATGACATATGTTGTGACAAATATAGGTGAAAGTGTGTGCTTTCATCTTAAAATTGATATTTTCGTTCAAAAGATGATTCACACAGCTAAAACAAAGAAAAAATGTTCAGATTTTGTGATGCTTTATAAAAATAATTGCCTAACCATTTATGAAATTTAGTAATTAAATATGTATTAATCTAACATGCAGTGTGAGTGGTATGACTGAAGGTGCATCACATACTCAAACCAGTGAAAATACATTGGGAGTGTTGTATCACTTTGTTATATGTTCTATTTATGTATTTTTTTTATAATTTTTAATTTATTAATTATATTTTAATATTTATGTTATCCTTTTAATTTATTTTTTATTTAGTAATTTTTTCATTTTTTTCATTTCTTTATAGTATTACTAAAATAAGCACAAAATTTATTATAGGTGAATTCTTATTTTCTTTGAGGTTTTAAGGATAAAGTCTCCTACAATTTAGATTGTTTTTTAGTTGGTTGTAAATTTGAAATGTTTGAAGTAAATTGTACATATTAATTTAATTTTAATGCATTTAAATGTCTATAATGAAAATTAGTTTTAATTTTAAATTTATTATAATGTAAATTTATTTTTAATTTATTTATGTTTAATTAATTTTCCTACTATAGTGTTTTGTTCACATAGAATCACACTACTATAGCTGAGAAGGAAATATCATTACTAAAATTCATGTTGATAAAATTTAAATTCTATCTACCCTAAATCTATCCTTAATCAAATGAATTTTTATCAGTTCTATAAAAATCAGTGTTTTTAACCACAAATAATGTATTTTTACATGTTTTTAAAGTCTAAATGTGAAGTATTTGTAGGCTAAAATATTTAAGTCCCTAACATGCAAAAATATATGGGCTAGTGAATCATCATGTTTGCTTCTGGGTTTTTAACATCTCTATACAGACCATTGATTAGAGGTGTACATGATTGAATTATCTAACATGAACTGACCAAACCAAAACACCATAAAATTATAAAATTTAGTTTAAATTAGTTAATTGGTTCATTCAATTTGATAAATATTGTATATTTTAGTTTTTTGGTTTGGTTCTTGTGAAAACTCATGTATTTATAAATAATGTACCAGTTTTATGTTTAATTAATATACATGCTGTGAATTTATACAAGAAATATTTATTTGACAATGTATATATTTTTTTATATCACAAAAGATATTATATAATCAAATTATATACTTATTAAACATTTACAATTTTTTTGTTTAATTTATGATAGAAATTATTTTTAATTTTATGGTTAAATTTGTTTTCTTAAAATTATTTCTTATTATGATCTATTTAATGAATTAATTTATTATTAGATATTTTATAAATGGATATTAATGTTAATTCAATGGATTTATATTGATATTTATATAAATAATTTTATTAAGGTATGGAATAAGCATATAGTGTTTCATTTGAGGAAAGAGTGGTTTTTATTCTAAATAAAAAAATTTCAATGTAATATAAGGTTTTTTTTAAAATTTATATTTCTAAATTTTAAATTTTAAATTTGATAAAATGGATTTTTTTGTATCATAATGTCAAAATTATATTAGTTATATTTTTACTTTTATCTTTCTAGGTTTATTTTGGGTTAATAGAAAAAAAATAATGTTTTTATTAATACTGTATCTTTTATGACATTGTTATGATAAAAATATAAAATAAAAATTTATGAAACATATGTAAATCCTCTTACATTATGATATAAACAAAATTTCATCCAAATATTATTCAATTATATAGGTTAATTTTCATGTAAATATAAATAGAAAAACATTTATTGGTGTTGATACAATGCTTTCACAA
Organism: Viscum album; assembly: GCA_963277665.1. Taxonomy (NCBI): domain Eukaryota; kingdom Viridiplantae; phylum Streptophyta; class Magnoliopsida; order Santalales; family Viscaceae; genus Viscum; species Viscum album. The sequence goes on from OY728127.1 coordinate 283,371,096, forward strand.
CATTGAAAAAGTTAAATTGATGTCTTTGAGGTTGTATATAGGAAGGGATAAGTTTGTGCATGACCATAATAGGTAAAAATAATTTCTAATTAATGATTTTGAAATAAATTCATAAATTATAAAATTAAATAAGAAGTTAGATATCTAACCCAACGCATGTGCATGGTAAGAAAAGTCATAATTCTTATATTAAAAATGATATCATGATATAAATTGGAATAAATAATATTATGAATTGTTTTATATGATGATATTTAACATTAATAAAATATATTTATTTCAGTGATTTATTTTAAATATTAAGTAATTGGATAATTATCTAAAAACTTACACAGTGATGATGCATAGCTTGTTGAATTAAGAGAAAATTCAATATAAATTATTTTAAAAATAATTAAAATGATAAAGTCAGGATGAATTATCGTGTTTCCCAACTTTTAATTATGATCATGATAAGTAAAAAATTATTTAAATGTTTAAATATGGAACTATTATAAAAAATACTTATAGCCGCGGGGTTATATCCACGGTCAAAGGTGATTGTAGCTATATGTTGTCATGAGAAGTTTTTTAGGGAACCAACAAGTTAAGAAAGATTTTTTTTATAGAAGAACCTATAGACGTAGAATTTTTTTCCCATGGATATATAATTTTAATCATTAACTTATATCGATGGTAAAAAATTTGTTTCCACCTGAAAATTTCAACAAAAATAATAAATAATTGAGGACACAATTAGGAAATAATTCAAAGATGGTTGTAGGAATTTAGAAGTGTAATAAGGAAATTCTATGCATTGTGAGGCCCCAAAACCGATGAGGTAAGGCTCCAAGAGTCACTATATGGTTGAATATCCCCACCACATGGTACAACCAAATGGATATGGAGTGTAATTATAAGATGATTTGTGATGTTTTCTATCCCCACTGTGTGGTTCAATCCCATGGTGATTGAGAAACATCTTTATATTCCTTATGTGGTTTCTCTCCCTATCTTCTGCTCTAAAAACACAGCTATGAGGATTCCTTTTCTAATATTCCACAAATTTCTCTTATAGATATCATTAACCCACTAACTATTTGTGGCTATGTTTCATCACTCTACTATACACCTATTTTGGGACACCACTAACTCATCTCCTTATTTATTTATTCTAAAAATATCTTTCAAACATACAATAAAAAATCGAACGAAAAACAATATGGAAAGAAAAAACAAAGAATAGGACTATGGTGGGATGAAGTAGTGGAGACCAAGAGCATACCCCCTTAATAAATTCTCCCCCTCATGACTCAAGTAACTCAAACTTGGGAACCAGATAACACTAGATCCTTTTTCCTCAATAGATAAATATATGGTCTTCAACCATATTTCCCTCACACCAAGTATGAAGAACCAATATGTGGTTGGTGAGGAGACTCCTGCACCTTCTGACTACATAAGAAATTGATCATGGTATCATACCAATTCCTTGTAGAGATTTATATAAAATAATAGAGTTTTTTTCCATGGATGTGAGATCAATGTTACTTTGTCAACATATATAGAGATCAGTTAGCATATCCATGGCTTCAGCCTGGAGAGAATGACCAAATCCAAAGTGTGTTGTGAATACTAGAGTAATTGATCCCCTGGTGTCCCGAACGACACCCCCTCCATACATGTAAACCATGAAATAGGATCTTTCCATGTTTAGTTTGATACATGAGGATGGTGGACACCACCAAACCTAGTGACCCGAGGAATCATTGCATATAGATTGATCAGAGGGTTTCTCACAGAAATCGATCTCAGTGTAGGAGCGTCCTTACAATTCTTAAATAGGATAACCAAGTTGATATCCAAACTCCTTGTTCTTATTATGAGATAATTACACAAGGAATAGGACACCTCATGGCGGGACCTTTTTCTCTCTTTCCAAATTCACAAGCATCCATTGCTCATAATTATGGCATACGCTTTATTTTAAGGACACAAGACACTTACATCATGAAACCATCGCTCTATAAACAAAGCCCCAGTAGGATTCTTCGAGATAAAACTAGTCAATTCAATGAAAAATACCATATTTCCCATGCCCATTTGCCTTTTCAAAATAGATGGTATAAACTATCATCTTGTTATTCCCTACAACACAACCTCCTAAAAGAAATAGGGATGTTAGTTCTCTTGAAGATCCTGTGAATCCTACCCAATAGAGGCTGACCACCCAAGGCTAAGCCTATGAATTCCAACCATGTGAGGTCATTCCCATTAATTTTGTCCATATAGTATCCAAATATGTTATAGATGACCACACAGAGGCCGACCACATTGGATATAACCTGTGAAGTCAACCCTACGAGGTGACTGCATGAGGCCTATAAAACCTCAAGGAAGCAAGGGATGACCTCATGGAGGTTGAGCGATTGTGTGAAAGCTAAACTATGGGGTCCACCTCATAAGACCCACTCTCTGAGATCATCTTTTGAATAGGGTGCCTTATATTTTGGCAACCAGCCTCCCTATATAATTCCCCATCATAGAGAGTCAATTCAAAAGGCCTTCATGAATTCCTTTCACCATGGTAAAACCCCTTAAAAGGCCAAATTAAAACCTCCTCGAAGGCTATCCAATAACTATGATTGGGGTATGAACACTAGAGTTCACCCCTTTGATCATGTATTCCCTTGAGAAAATTACTCTTAGGATACCATCCCAAATCGGTATAACCCTTTGAGGGATCATAATCATGGATTCCATTTATAACGGGGGTCCCTGTTGGGAGAACACTGGAAGGGTCTCTCCTGGACCAATAATGGATTGCTTCTCAATTCCATGAGTCTTGCCATATAGGACATCCCTCCTAGAGGAAACCCCTAATATTTCATTTAGGGTACCATGCCTCTACGAATATGTGCCTCCCTCGCCTACCAATGGGTAAGAAGATAGTTGGATGGGATTCCCTATAAGTTATAAGTCCCATGATGGTTCCTATTGGCGATTTCACCAATTAACATGGGATGCTTATGAAAAGCATCCTCCATATATAAAATCCATTTAAATCTAATTTTTCACTTTCATACAATGAATTTGATCTATTATTGGATATTATTTTTCACAAAAATCATGATTCATATGGGATTAGAGATGTGTGATGATTATTCCATTAACAAAATCCCCCATGGGCCTCCTCCTTAGGTGTAATCCCCAACCATATTCAATATGGGTAGACCCATTTGTATAAGACCCACTAAATCATCTATTTTAATACCTTTCAAGACACATGCAAACTTATATCATGACATTAAACTACATGGTATGGTCCTATCAGTTGACCTTAAACAGTTTCAATCAAACTACATGGGATTTGATTCCTATTTCAATGGGATACATAGTATGCCTCACTAAGGCTCAAACCCAACATCATCAATACTTCTTGTCTATCCTCATGGGTTCATATTCTTCATTAGATAATATATGTCCTTCCATATATTGGTTATATTCCCAGAAGCCCAAACATCACTCTTTGGGTCCAGATTTCCTAGAATCACCTCTCACAATTTCATATTCCCAATGAAATTTTACCCCCTCCTGGAGATCCATATTCCCTCCAAAAAGTCATCTTACTTTGTTAAATTGATATATATTCCCTATAATCCACCTATAAATCCATATTAAAACTATCCATTCCAACCCATCCTTATGGGTAAGTATTCTTCTTGAAATAGGACTCTTATATATATTCCTCATACCAACCATTGTTATGAACCTTTTACCTAATCATACTTACTGTACAGTGTTAAATTGTATGGAGCAGTCCTTTCCACATGACCTTAAACTACATAACTCAAACAATGTAGGTTTTGATTCTTATTATCACAAGATATTTAGGACACTGATTTTAGGTTCAATCCCAACTATATAACATCTTAAGACTTATTAGATAATAATAAAATTCAAAGTACCCAATTATCAATCCATAAACCATCACAGCATAAAATTGAACATTTCCAAGTAATGACAAAATATTGTATACTTATGATATATAAAAATGTCCAAATTGATGCATGATCTTGATCCATTATTAGAATAGGGATTAACAATTCCAACCTAGAAATTTGGTAAGGATTCATGAACCTAGATTAAATCTATATTTGAGTCCCAAAGTAGGTAATAATTCCCCCAACTGGGTGCGATGAGGATGAAATCACATTTTCTTGACCAACATGAATTATAAAGTGTCACTGATTAAAACCTCAATTACCCCATGTATTTATAAATTAGGTCTATAGTGATTTCTTTTTTAATAGATTCAGAAGTCATTGGGTGTTTCTGGTTCCATGAACAACAATACTTTGGAAACCGATAAAAATAAAAATGGTGAACCCAACATGAATTATTCAATTAAAAAACAGCTGGGTTACATCAAATTTCATTCCATTTTGTTTCACATGTTTCAAGAAAATAAAAATGGTGAACTCAATGTGAATATTTCAATAACCAAAATAATTGAGTTATTATTCACCTATGAAAAACAATAGTCAAGAACATGCTTACCTATGATACTAAACTGATCACTATTCTTGTTTTTGGTTTTTTAAATATGTAGGTACTCTTTATTGTGCTCCCTTTAATCTAATATGGTGGAATATTCACCCAAAATACATTATCCTACTTTAGTTACTACAAAATTTTTGGCACCCATGACTAGAAGGAATACGTCACCAATCCAGCGCCTCCAGTACTAAGTGAAAAAATGTGATGGTGAGGGAGTAATACAGACATGGTACCATTCTAACATAGTATCTAAATGAAATGGTATATAAGAACTAAATCCTGTAAGACCATCCCATTAGAGTAAATGTGTCGAAAAGCCAAAAACAATCATATAGACACTACCAACCACTTCAGGAGTGTATCCACAAAGAGAAAATCAGTAAATACCATATCTTAATGAGGTAGATAAGAAGGTCAATTTCCTACTCACCTCAGTTTAGGGGTATCCCATGAAGGGTCTTCACAATTTTCGTTATCACTAGCATTGTGTGGATACTATCACTTAGTATCCCACTGAGTAATCCACCCAATATATTCATCCGATGATCCCTCAGACCTAAAAATCTATGAGATCTCACTAGGTTTAGTGAGATTCTGAAAATTCGTAGTGGGATCATATCTCCACTTCTATTGAAGAATCCTATCAGAAAACCATGGCGTAAACTAGTGAGATGAACCATATTCATGTTAATTCCCAACATGCCTTCAATTATATTATAGCATCACCATGGAATACATGATGATATATAATGATAGTTAGTAGGGGGTAGGCACATATTACCACCCTCACACATGAAGCTAATTGGCATATCCTAATTAAAAATAAATGGTAGGAGTGATCACATATTTCCACTCCCATTGAGGAATCAGAACACAATTTCATTCCCTTTTTAGAATCATCTCAACATATTTTGGAAGACAGGTATGGACATACACGTATTCTAACCCATGTCTTATAGATCTTTTAGAATATCTATATATTGTCAATACAAGTCATTAATTGGAATATCCTAGAAATCAACGAGAATCGATACTATACCCATTATCATGTCAATATTGAAGAAGCTCTCCACCGTGTCGCAGTATCCGATCAAGAGAAGGACTATACCCCCACTCCCTTTCTTTTGGATAGTCGGTATATCCTGGTAAAACACGAGAGTGAGATGGTATTCCCATATCCATCCAAGTGGTCCATCAGTATATCCTGGTAGAAAACTAGATGTAGCTACACATACATGCTCCCCTTTATCCTGATGAAGACTAAAGACATGGATCATCAACTACTGAATGGAAGGTAAATATTCCCACCCAGTCTAAAGGGACCCACTGGAATATTTTGATGTAAAATAAGGGATAGGACCATATTAAATCCTAGTGAACAAGATATCATTGACCATCTCCATCAACGGAACTTGATTCATCTAAAAATACTATCATACAAGGTAGTTACCAGTCATCCCCAAGGAGAGAATCTAAAATAAGATCTCTCTAAATGAACATAGTGACCCAAGAACTCTCACATGTTCTAATAAAAATTATCTATGATATGCTTGTGGCCCTAACACACCTATCTATGGTGTCCCAAGACTCTACCAACTCCATGTAAAAATGAGATATCATCTCCCACCATAGAGGACCTCCCAATTATACTCCAATCAATAGTTCAAGAGGTCATATCCAGAACAAACTTCAAGAATTTCCTCCCCTTGTAGAACATTATTCAGTGACTCCCACATAATGATCAGTGCATAAAGGATCAACGTCGCTTATACCCAAGGCCTACAATTTTTAGTGGTACTTTATCCACATAAATAGAGGGAGACACTCCCCTTTATGATAAATAAATTATAATGTATCCATAGTGGTCAGATCAAGGAGAATAATTTTACCTCATAGATGATGAAGATAGAATGTAGATATATAAATAACTAGCCATGGATTACATCTTGTCTATGTTCTTTCCCATTACCACTCCCCAATATGACATTATAAATGTGTTAAAAGAGGAATGTGTTCCTTAATTATGCTAGAACTTGTGTGTTACTCTTCACCAGCTAATGTATAATAGCCTCCCTTATCAATAGTACATCAAACATCTCTATGTGGTGAACTAGATATACAATTAGATCAAATTTTCTACTTTCTCCATATATTTGAATATGAGGTCATAGAAACACTATGAAAAATTGTGGTATGATTGTCTCGATAGTTTATGGAAACTTGGGTATATAATCATAGATTCTCTATCTAATAATTGTATTATGGTATGGGGATATTATGGAGAATTTCACTTCACCTCGTCCCTTAGCTAGAATAGTCCCCCAAAGAAAGCATCTTGAAATATCATTACTGCATGAGTGGTAACAAACCAAAATAATGTGTATTCTAGTTGATCCGTCCAATAAATCCTTCCCACTTCTAGGACATGAAAGTGGTGTGACCAAAGGGGGTGATATATTGATAATAGCAAACACCAAGACTCTAATATGATTTCAAAATCATTATAATTTAGATAGGAAAAACTTGTCACCAAGAAATAGTCTATAGTAATGAACAATTCACATTCTAATAATGTATTGAACCCATCTCAAGCTCAATTAAAAGTGCAAAAAATTAATAATAATGAATTATAATTCATATAGGATTAACCCCATCCCACATGGATAGGGGAATTTTTATATTTACCACCTCCCTTGGGATTATTAACTCGTTAATCAGTCTAATATATACTGGTGGTAGAGCCAAGTTTTCCCCAAACCTCTATGATGAGGGAATTTTAACTATATCCTACTAGGAAATCAGTCTTTTACAGGATAAGAGGTGACCTATGACACCCATAAACCCCACCATTATAGCCACTTCATAACACAACCCTGTAATTCAGATCCTGATTGGTAAATACAGTTGAGGACTCCCTTAGGTTCACTATCCATGAATCAATACCAAGGGAGGATCTGAAAATGAAAATTAATCCCCATAGATGTCACAGCCTGAAATTGACAATTAAAAAGGGGACCCGAATGATTACCTCTATATAACCTTTGAAGAGGATACCATTAATGAGGAGTCACTCTATCAACAAATCGATGAAAAAGTGATTTTCTATTATTGATATGAATCATTGATCATTTTCATTATTTATATGACAGAGAATGTATGTAAATACATGGATGTTGAGGCATAAAATAAAGAAAAAACTTCCCTATATATGGTTCATAGTGAAACACAAGTTGGATTATGTGTATACCTCATATCTAAGGTATACCATGAACCGTGAATCTCTAACTTATCAGTTTCCACCCCCTTGACACCCTTCTACTAAAGCTAAAGGGTAATGTGTAGCTATATCCCACTCACAACCTTAAAAAGACATAGTTCACTCCACTAAATAAAAAATTGCACAGAATGAGGTTGAGATTGACCATATAAAATGACTCAATGTTGAATTACATAGATTCAATATTCCTATTGAGTATAATATTCAAGTAGAAGTGAACAATACTTATCTCACTCATCGGGATGAGGTTACCCAACCCATGAGAGTAAATTTTGAACATCAAATTTTCTCTAGGTCTAGAAAACTAGTGTACTTTAACCCAGATATAGAGGAAGAATAGGAATTTCCCCCACTATGATAGAATTTTTTGTCATTCTGAGAGAGTCACCTAGGGTTAACTCAAATTGGGAGTCAACAATTTATTTTTTCCGGGATAGTATATTAGGATTCACTAGATACCCATGTTCAAGGCTCAGCTCAAAAATTATTTCCACCAAATCCTCAGTTCCATCAAGCCTCTTACTTCTCGAATGGAATCCATTAAAGGGTGGTGTGTTCAATTACAATCTAAAAGGGAACCATACCCCAAATGGGTTAATGTCTCTCTTCCTTCACCCAAATTTGGGAATCCCATTTTCCAATATTGAATGTATATTGAGGTCTAGAGTATCATTGATCCTATTTCATTTCTTGTTTTATCCCCATGATAGTTCCACTCGATCTGTAGGAGAAGGGAAAATAAGGTTCTTTATAAATACTCTAGTGAGATTAGCCTTCATCTGGTATGGTATTTTATTGTTTGTATCTATTATGGGATGGTAAGACCTACACCATCAATTCCTTTACCAATTTACCATCACACTAAGGAAGAGGATGGTCATTGACCTCAAAAATTTAAAGAAATGTGAAAATGAGGGGGTATCAAATTTCACCACCAGATAGAAAGTCCAAATATATTCACTCAAAATTCATCTCCCATAGGAGAAACTATTAGAGATTCATATATAGAATCTATGTGATCATTTTCAAACATATTTAATCCCAATGAAATATCTAGGTGGATTTGTGGATTTTATAAACAAGGTACAATGATTATAGGATATCATTCAATGAACCCATTCCAACTCTTAGCCTATTCCTATTACTCAGGTAAGAATGTATGGTAAATAAAAAACTAATTTTAGAATGATTAATCTAGAAATGACTACTGCAATAGTTCCCAAACAAGTTTTATGTTTATTGACACCACCCATAGAGCAACACTAATAACAAAACCACCCTCCTCCATAGGCAATAAAAGTACAAGGTTTCCTACAATATAAGTATATAATAAACAAAACTTACTCTTTCTATAAAGAGTAGTTATCAGGATACTTCATGATATACATGGAAAATAATCTCTTTAAGATACTCTTGTCCAAGAAACCTGATGAATTTAGCCTCAATGAACATCTTGACTATTTCCCTTTTCATCATATATTTAACCATAATATCCAAGACTACTTCATCTTTAAGGATATCCATAAGAAAATGGAATATTTTGGACATGTCACATTGAGAAAACCTATACCTCAAGTGGACTATGTATCCACTATCCAAACTAAGTAAGAATGTGACTCAATGGAATTCCTAGATATAAATGAATGGAATTTTGAGAATTGGATGACCTTGGAGATAGTCGAATGGGCACATGACATCCTCAGGGAATGTCTCATTCAGCAAGTTATAGCCTTGGTTCCCACTACATAATCAAAATTGTTACTTTTTAATCCATCCTTTGGAGCCAGGAATAACTAGTGAAGGAATAATAATGTATAGTAAGAGTAACATCGACATAATCTTAAGCCATCTAAGACCCTCATGGATTTACTAACCCATCATTCAGAACATGGGTGTTTCCCCACCAAATAGAACCATCATGAAATGAAGAGTCAAAACATGTCTTGGTCAACATAATATACTATAAAAACCCAATTATCTGATGAATAATATATATATGAACCTATATTCCCCATTCATAATTAGGTATCTATAGGAATTGGTTATTGAAACTAGGGGAACCAAGGAAGAAATGATTTCGTAATATCACAATATTTGAGTCATGTGACCAATGAAGTCATTTATATAGCTGAATCCCAATGGAAATAAATTCAATGTTCCTAATAGTATCATAGAGTTATTATATAATCCTCTATAAATATTCGATGTTTGATAGTTTTGAAAAATAGGTTGGTAGGTATACAACTGTCTGACCAACCAAGACATGTGGGCAGACCAACTCTGACCAACCCACTGGATAAAAACATGCCTTTAACTCCTACAAAAACATTAGATATATCTAAAAAAATTCCTCAACCATAAATAATTGGGATAAATAACAACCCTATGTTGGGTTATGAAGTTACAACCCTTGGAACTGACGTTTGAAATCTTAAAACATCTGGTTGTTATCCTAGAAAAACATTAAATCCTTATTTCTCTCCACCTTTCAAAAGAGATTTGGGAAACACATTTCATGGATCTTAATATACCCTAAGAGTTCAAGATCGATGTTTAAATAAGTGTATTATATCATTTAGATATTTCCTTGGTGTAATGAAAAGTGGACATCTCATTTACATAGTAATTTCAGGAGGCCTCCAACCTGGGATATATCATACCATTATAGGTCTCAGTAAATCTTGATAATGTTAACATTTTTCAACCAATTATTTAAAATTTATATAGGATCAATCCAATTCAAATATGAAAAATTCAATGTTTTGGTAATGTTGAGGATGATTTTTCTCCCCCAAAGTTGTCCATTCATGGGTATGGAAAAATGATCAAAATCCCCATGATAAGATTAAACTAAAATTCTAGTTTAGAGATTGTGTATCTAACTCTATGTTCATAGTAATCTATTTGTAAATATAATTTAATGTTCTATTAGGGAAAAATTTCCTTTATATCCATGTCATTGTGTTATCATCATACCATCAATGTCTAAATTACCCAATCAAGGAAATTTTAGAGTACTATATGGCAACAACACCCCATTTAAATATTGAGAATATTGATATTATTAAGTAGGATTATATAAGTGATACAGAAATCAATCGATGATAGGAGGAAACTTTCATATCACTACTCCCATTGGTTTGGTAACTTTCCTAATAAACCTTTATAACATACTTGGAAATGATTGTGTATTACCCATGAACCATATAGATGCAAAAAACCCAGATCTAAAGAGACACCACAGTTCAAAGGCATAACATTCCCCTATTTAAATAGTAATATATATTCCATCTAATATTATCCCATAATAATCTCAACATATCATTCTTATGGTGAAAAACACTATAATTGATGATACCCCAGTCAAAAATTCACCCTTTTTATTTTTTAATACTTGGGAAATATTTACATCATCACTAGGTTCAAAAAATACTTCCACATTGTCTTTAGGATCCAAATAATCACCCACAATAAAATTTCCAAGATCTAATAATGCCTCCTTCTCATCAATAGGAGTAGATGGTACCCCCATTCCATCCCCTGATTTTGGAGATATTGGCATATCCTCTTCCCTCGGTCATAGTGATAAGGAAGGGGAAGATATCCAAGGAATAATTCCCAATAATTCCCCTAAATCATCACTCTTAGGATCTAAGGATACCTCCTCATCATCCATAGGATATGAAAATCCTCATATGACATTTTATGGATCCCAATATTCACCTATATTCCCAACATACAATGATATAGAGATATTGAAGGAAGATGATGATATTATTAGAGATTACCATCTATCATTTGAGTAAGGAGACTCTACTACCATAATTTTACTCTGAAAAATAAATCTACGTATAGAGGAAGACCCACATCTTAACTTGATTTTTTCTTCAATGTGTCTTGAAGAAAAGTAGGATTAAATTTCATTCTGGAAAAAATACTATTATGTGTTCACTAGGAATTATACACAGATTCTTAGGATTGATACTGATGTGTCCACCCATCATATGGGTCTATTAGATTATCATCATGGTTTCTAGAATGTGTTTAGGATGATTCATTTTTTCCAGTACACTAAGGTCAAATATGAAGTTGGTAACCTTATTAAATCCAACATTATTCAAGATGTCTATTACCTAAACCAGCTTTCCATTATCTTCCATGTTAAGAAAAATTATGGGAAAATTATGGTTTTCATCTATTTTATGGATCTCAACTCGAACTACTTGAAGGGTTATTTCCTAGTCTCGATCACAAAACTCCAAATCAATGTGATCATAGTCTTCAAATCACTTTTCTGCGTGAATGGGTAAACAGGGTATAATTGGATTATAATCTCCCCTGAGGATGAGGAATCCACTACCTTTAGAGTAACTTAAGGGATATTATGTTATTAGTTCATTTCTGTTGTTTTAATTAATGTTAGAAACACATATCAATGTGTCATTCATTGACACTTTAAGTCTTTACTAAGAAATATCATAGAATGTTATGTTGAAAACCTATTGTCTAAATCTTGGAAATGTCATGAATAATTAGATGACATTAAAATAGTGATCCTTAAACTATATTATCATAGCTTGAAGTTTAATCCTCTGAAGTGTGATTTTGTGATGATGTTCAAAAAATCCATCATCTTCATGGTGCATCATCATGGCATAATGTTGACCTAGAGAAGACTAGTGAAATACATAAAATGACACCTCCATGAAACCATAAAGAGTTTAAAGAGTTTCAGGGTTGATTTACCTAAATAAATAATTTCATAGAAAATATAGATGATAAATTCCTCCCCTTAATGAATTTAATTAATAGAGTAGTTACATACCAATGGGATGAATATTATCCAGAATTATTTAAAAATATCAAGTGATTTATGCTCATTCTACCAGTCTTGAAGTCACTGGTAGAGGTTAGGCCACATTTCTTATATATGTGGACACCATGGAGTGATATATCAGAGCCATTATCATTTTTAGGAATTATTTGTTCAATGAAAATAGTTTTAATATATCATAAGAACAATGATATATACTAAGACTCAATATTATCATATCGAGAAGAACTAACTCACAATTATTTTTATGGTAAAAAATTTAAGGCCTTACATAAATTTCCAAGACAACCTCCTAGTCTATAAACAAGAACTACCTCACTCTAATATAGCTCAATGATTGGTTATTCTACAATATTTCTACATCCAATTAATCTCACATAAGGAAATTAAAGGGATTACACTAATTTATTTTTTTATAGAACATCCTACCTTAGAATGCACACTGGTGAATACCAAGCTCCTGGATGAAGAAGTTTTATTTTTCCATGACACTGCCTAAATATAGGATATGTAATTTTATGGAACCTATTGAATACAAATTGGTAAAATAATTGAATAAATTGATTTCAATAGATTCAGTTTGTAGATTTTCTTCATCTCCCTGAGAGAGGAGGTTCTACCATATTCTTTCCTCCTATCTTTAGTCTGCACCAATAAGTAGGCACTGTGTCATTCTTTAATCATTGGATTTATTTTATCCCTATGGAAAAAATATCTCATTTGATTGTTAAAGGTGAATTATGAAATGTAATGAAGAAAATTAATGGTGAATATTCCATTAAGAGATAAGGATTGGAACATCTCCTCAAATATGTAAGGATACTTATGGTATAATTCTATTTAAAGCTAATACTAATTCATGTCCTCATTCACAAAATTAATGTGTCAATGTATTGGTTAATACAACCATTTCCTTAGATAACCCTTACCAATACAATATAGGTTTTCAAATAAAAAACCATAGGGTAGTCTCCCTAGTTATCATCTTTGGCATAGAGGAAATCAATAAAATCAATTTTACCTCAGAGTAAGATGATCCAATATCCTTTCTAACTGATTCCATTACTAGATGAGTTCTCTCCTTGATATAATATCTCAAAGGTGGGATCCTTGCATCCTACCAAGATAAAGAGGAATAGATCTTATTTCAGGAAGAAAAATTTCTCTTCTATGATAGACTAAATGATAAAAATCTCCTCTAAAATACAAGTTTCTATGGAGTCATCCTTAGATGAATTGAATGAAGATAAACCCTCAATTTTATGCAGAATGTTTATGCGGGTTCCTATAGTGCTCAATAGTCTATAACCTATATCTCCCATTAAATTAGGATCCATGGATATTTTTGGAGAATGATGACACACAATTATGTGAAATTTACTAGGAAGCACCATGTTTTTCAAATACATGCCAACTTCATCCATCAAAACTCAATGTTATTGCATATTACCAAGCACTCTTGGTCATTTGTTGTATGGGGAATGTATATTATGGGGACATATCCACCATCTATATCCATATAATTTTAGTGCATCCTTACTATGACCAATTTCTTCTCCAAATGGTCTAAGGTTATACCCCTTAAGTTAGTTGGGAAAAATAATATCATCTACATCATGAATTCTAGTATAATCACCAAATTTGGTGTCCCTCGTATAATATTGAAAAAAATGGCCCCAATTTCTACACCTCTAAGTTTAAGAGGTTGAATCAGGAGTATAATATAAAGTTCAATCACCCATCCCACTATCATATAGAATAAAATGGATAGATAAAGTCATTTAATAAGTCTCTATAAAATATACTTCATCAGATGGTAGATAAAGTCTATATATCTTTACCAAATAAGATTTTGCATACGTTGTGGGCTTAACACACTAAAACTCATACTTCCACACAAGTGACACCATATTTGTTTGACTATGAGATAGAGGATATGCTACATATTAAATTACAAGTTCCTTCGATCTATATTTATTTATATCGACAAATATTAGAATACAAGTAATCTCAGCAATGGAAGGATGAGTTATTGTAGCTCGATGGGGGAGGGTTATTCACATTTCACAACCTGTAAGTCCATTAAAATTAGATTCTACAAGCCTTAAATAATTTTTTTTCCTTCTCATGTTCCTCTCAGGATAGATTATATTGGTTATTATAACCCTAATTATACCAAGGAATAATCCTCCAGATATATAACTAAAATGGGAAGGGCCTTATGGCATACACAAGGTCTATTCTTCTTAGATACATTGGTTGAGGAGTGTATCATACCCCTACCAATGGAATATTTCTTAAGAAATAATTTTCTTTGATATCATGGAAGTCCATAACATCCTAACTATATAACATTAAACTATATTGTCTTGGTCTATGTCAAATAAACTTAAACTTCATCACATTGATCCTCATTTCATGACCGAAAACTTCATGGAATAACTTCCCCACTACATGACATTAAACTATGTGGTGGAGGTTTAGTGTCACATTACCTTAACCTACAGAACCCATTGGTATGATCAATATGAACCTAAAATAAATACCCTAATAATTTCATCCCGTATTACTCTAAACTATTAAAAGTTTCCCATTTTTAATGGTTGTATTCCCCTTAGGTGAGAGCTCGGTCCATATAATAATTTTGGGTGCATGGTCTATTTATTTCATCATCTGATACTAAAAACTGTAGCATTTCCCTAAATATGAGATAAATATATAAAATGGAGTTAAATTTAAGAAATATTTTTGGCTAGATTCTTCTTAGTTTAGGATATATATTGATGATCATATCTCATATCCTAGTCCAAGTTGGAAATCTCATCAACAAACAATGCCCCCCACATTTGATCCTAATCAATGTGGAGTTGATACCCTATAAGAACTATGAATGAATTGATTTATACTCTTATATAATTAATAGTGATTCTTGGATATATTATCTAAGTCCCAAACATGAATCTAAAATAGAAATCAAAATAAATAAAAATTCCTAATTCCCCTTCATAAAAGCTACATCTATAAAAGTAATTTCTCTTCATAAACTATGTTTTCATTGATTCATACTCTTGTAGGATATATAATGATGTGAAGGTTCTTTAACCTAGTCATAGATATAATTTCACCATTATCAAAACCATTTTGGTAATATGGACACCTTATATGGTCTTAATTCATTTGGGTGTGTGTTCCTAAAGAGTAAAATGCCCCTCTCTTACATATGAGTCAGATATGTGTAGGGGATTTAGGTGTAGGATTATTTATCCCTGAACCTATGGCTAAAAAAATGAACTTTTCCCCAACATATGAGATTTATATATGCAAGTACATTTTAAAAACTATCTATGGATTGATTCTTATCACTACATGATACCTAGTGATTCTTGGGATCACTTATCTTGGACCCATCCATGAGTATTCCTTAATACCAATGCCTTTTTCTATAACACGAGGTTTAGATGAGCATTCCACATGTAACCTAGAATGGTGAAAGGTTCCAACATAGTCCTATCACTCCATTTTGGAGTACCATAGTCTTATCCATATAAAGTTAAATTTCATAGCTTAAACTTCCTCAAAATTCCTTAAACTACTAAATGAAACCTACCTCGTACGATTAGAATCGATCACCTGTGAGTCAAGTCTATGTATAAATACTTGGTGTATAGTTCCCAACTATCACTAGCCTATGTCAATATGAAAACACCTCTATTTTATGAACCCCATCCCATAAAAGATAATTTTATATTCCCCCTTCAGTTTTTATATTCTATGCCATGCACAATCAAATAGAATGTGTGTCTTCTCAGTCATCTCTTATTTATCACACCGAGTATGACTTATAAGCATAGAGGTCCTGTTGAATCATTGTAATCGGAATAACATTGGATATCCATACTAATAAAGGTAGGACTTTATATCCTAGTCTCATAAAATTAAACTATGCAACAAAGCCCACAACATATGAATTATCAATACATTTGATATGTTTTTTCAGCAAGACCTCTTTACCTTACATAATGACCAAATTAGTGTAACAGATTTTGGTTCATTGATCAACATTCAGGTGAAATTTACCCTTATAATAAATTGGTTTCCCTTGATTCCTATTATTTTAGGATGTTTGGTGATGATTGGATATCTTATCTTGGGCCAATCCGTGAATTACACTAAAACATAAACGCACATCATCATTAGATTTAAGTATTTCTATCCCTAATTGGAATACAATAAAAGTTTTTACTTCTTGTGAAATTTATCCAAATAAAATTATGAAACTATATGATAAATTTATGGATACCTACAATAGGATATAATTTCCCCCATTTTCATATATTTCATCCCTTATGGACCCAAAAATAAGATGAAGGCATTTCCTATTATGTGTGATTCAAGTCTACATAAATTTTTGTTATACATATGTCCCTTCCACAATAAACTATGTGGTGGGAGTCCTTTTCAAATGATGTTAAACTGCACATCATCTGATTCATTTTATCATAACGTTAAATTGAATGAAAATCAAATCCTTATTGCATGATATTAATCTGGACATACCATCACTCATTCTTACTCATTTCTAAAGGACCATGATATCTTAACCATGGTCAACCAAGGTTAGGGATGCTTCCATCACATTTTCTAAACATTTCATTTCATAAGTCACATTTGTGTCTTAGTTATATTAGATTCCCACAAACCTTTCATGCAAATTGGTAACAATTGAATTTGGATTCAAGGGACACCTATGTTTGGTTGTGCATACATACCCATTTTTTGATCTTATACATGCACCCCCAATATGGATTAACAACTAGAGGAATATTTATCCTAAGAAAAAGGTTATATAATATTTGTATTCCACGAAAACATCATAGTGGAACCTTCTATTTTAATATGTGCAATGGTCATCCCTTGCATACCTATACCATATCCTTTACCTTGATTTAAGAACCTTGGATCACAATTTATGGAACAATCACCGTCTATAAAAAATGTGTTAGAGTATTCTTGACCCTGGAACCCCATGTGGGTCATTGTGTCACACTTCCCCTTTATTTTAATTAGTCTAAGTGCTATGAACTTATTATAAGTGAACTCCCCATGAGATAATATATGATATCATCAGGATATCTATTCATGTGTGGGTTTTCTCTTCCCTTATTGTATAGATTTCCTCTCCCTTTAATTTTCTATGGTCCAAGAATCATGACCATAAACTATGTGTCCCCTTCGCCAAGGCAGTCTGTTCTAACAATGAGAATATCACTCACATTGGGTTTTCATGGATTGTGTTTGATGAAATTTCTCACATTTTTCAACAAAGTTATACAAATATAAACCCTATAACTATATATTATATATGATAAGACTTTAAACATTAAAGAGACATAAAACGTGTTAGGATGAAATCTTATAAGGGGGATCCTGAGAGAAATTCATGTCTTTTCTTTCTAATCCCCCATTATTAGGGTCTAGGAAAATGTTAGAGATTAACTAAAAGACATAAAGCACATGGGGCCTACCATATTGCCCTAGAAAAACATATTCTACACTCACTAAACCCATTGGTTTAAGAAAAAGTTACAGGAATGATTCAATAAAACATCACCTTGATAATGTGTTCAATACACATTAATGTAACCTTAATGTTACTAGAACCCTCCTTAAATTACCCTATTCCATAACCACACTTTATTTATTAAGTGATTGAATCCTCATCGGTCTCTCATAGCTATCAGAAACATTTGTATTTCACTCGAAGGGATGCCTTTTATTGGGTATGTATACATGACACAATTTGTATCTTGTATTTTCACCCCTATTCTGGCCTTCTTACCAAAGGAATTTCCATCCTGAAGAGAAGGTCATCTATTCAATATACGTCCTGGCACTATTTTTAGTAGAACCTATCATTTAAAAATGATTACTGGTCATCCCAATAATATGTTCCCAATCTCATCATCCTTGATTAAATCCCCTTGAGTTATGATTCACTCAATTCGAAATATAACTACTCTAATGGATTCGATAACCCTGATGTTACACCATCATGAAACATATCCATTATAAAAGAAATTATGAAACAACTCATTATGGAAACTTTTTTTGTTCTCAATGAATTACCCCAAACTTCATGACATATTGTTCTAAGCTTCATTACCATAAACCAAATTCCCCTAGTGTGTGAGGTTTTCTATCAGTTGCACTGGTATTTTTTGGTTCACACCTAATTTGTCTCACCAATGTTACTGGATAGTCCATTTCATTTTTATTTATTCAAACCTATTTGACCTAAAATATCATCAATCATTGGTCAACATTATATGACCTTAAACTAAAATGATATGTGGTCAAATTTTTTTTACCCTAAGTATCAACTAATAGTGGTCCAACTTAAAACTTATTAAATCAAAACCCCACAAAGGGTGACCTAAGAAAAATCCGAGTCCCTACACTCAAAGTCCCCCCAATGTGAGGCTTGGGAAACATTTATGGTGATATAATAAAATACTCAAAGCTTGTGGAGCCCAAAATATTTCCCTAGTAAAATTAATGTTATGATATCTATTCCCCTTAGATTAGGAAAAATATAGACCATTCTCAGTATACTAAAATCTTCTTAAACATGGAATCCTTATTCCAAGTTTCCCCTTTGTGATCCTTATCATTTGAGTTAAACCAATCTCCAGATAGACTAACTCTAGTGTATGGTGATATTATTCCTAAACATATAAATCCATGATCCACACCTAAGAGGAAGCCATTCATCCAAAAGGACCAAATCAAGAGTTCATTAATAATATTACTACCTATATCTATTTTTAATCCACACCCATGAGGAAACCAGTCATCCAAATGGAATAAATCTGGTGTACAATGATATTATTACTATATCCATCTATGATACACATCTAAGAGAAATATATTCATCCAAATAGGATAATTATTGTGTACAGTGATTGTATTACTACCTATATCCACATATGAGCCATTACCATGAGTAATTCATCTGAATGGAACAACTATAATGTATGATGATGGTATTTTTCCTATATCTATTCATGATTCATTTTCTATAGGAGTTCATCTTAATATACCAACTATAGTGTAAGGTGATAGTATTTTAGTCTATACATATCCATGATCCATGCCCGGGAGGAAACCCTACTAAATCAAGTATTTTTGAATCGTGATTGACATAGTTCATTCTAATTTAATGTTCGAGTGGATTCAAGTTATCTTTCCACAATCATTTTAAGGTATCACAAGACATCATGGAATAGAAAAAAAAGAGAAAAAAAATTAAAAGTAATTCAATAAGTGATTAATGGAAAATTATTTTCTCCTTTATATAATAAAAAAGAGATAAAATTTCTAAAATTTGGATCCCCTCCTTGATTATTACAACAAATAAAAATAGGATAGAAATTTCATAAGATACATTCTAAAGAATCGTAAATATTTTTCCATTAATTGATAAAATTAAATAACTTGATCCTTTAGTTTAATAATCTTGAATACTTCATCCTTGAAATGAGGAACCAATATTTTGGTTCTCAAAGTGTAATTCTCTATTTCCTTTTATGATTCAACAATTGATAGTCAATTCTCACCAATTTCCCTTTCCATGATAGAAATTTTCTCTTGAAGACAATCCAACTATGGGTGATGCTGGTAAAATAGAACTCATTTTTCCATGATGTGGTGGTTCCACATCACTATTACTACTGCATGTTGAGACGCTTCCTATATTATAGAATATTTGAGGCTTACAAATGTTAAAGACAACTCCATCATAGAATAAATTTTGTGAAAAAGTTCACGATCACACTCACATGTTCAAACGATGATTTCATGATATTATGAATGGATTTATAATCAAATATGATATTTCCAAGAGTGGTGAACCTGGGACCAGGTTTGTGTTGCTTTTTTAGAAACTCGTCCAAAGGAGTATGAAAAATGAACTTTTATATTCTCTACCACATGGATATTAAAATGATTGGATGAGAATAAATAACCTCCTAGTTAGAATCAAAATTATATTTCTGGTGGTGGTATATACTCTAGAACTAGATCAACCAAATAAATTATAGCCTCAATATCCCCTAGTAAATATATCATTAGGCCATCTTGGTCTCCTAACACTATAATTTATTGAGATTCTAGGATGTTGGTGTCCTTAATCTCATTAACTTGGAACGAGGATGACTGAATAAAACAGGAAACACTCATTACTGAATGAATATAACAATATATTAGGGTTAAGGGATACAAATAACTAACATTTTATAAAAGGATGTTCGTTTCATCTACCACCATTTATTCATTAAGAGTGGTAGTAATATTGTCTTCTAATATAAACACATCCTTTTTCACAAAGGCAAATTGCTTCACAGATCAGGTTCTTCATGAAGGTCAAGGATCCGCATTTGTACTGTCACTTTTAATTCATGGAATATTGTCCTTCATGAAGTAATATTAGTTTATAATGAACAAGTTGATCACCTATGGGGTCATTCATTCTTTGTGTAGGAAGAAAGCCTCGCGGAACATCTTCCCCACGAAACAACATCTCATGAATCTCTATTTCAAAGAGAAATTTGATATCTATTGAATTTTGTAGAAACTCACTCATTTTAGGGTCTTCAATATTTATAAGAACATTCCATTGACTCATCTTTGAGAATCAAGTTGATTCGAGGGGTCTTATTTTCATGTGGTGATGAAGACCCAGTCAAACAATCCTGAGTCATTTGGGATATTTTATGTGTATGCTGAATTTCATGGTGTCTCAGTTTTGTGAATCCGAGGTTCTTATTAATGGTGGTATCTTCACATTAATATGATGAGCATCACATTCTCCTCATATCCCCAAAGATTCAAACTCATGTCCTCTGAAAATTCATTTTCAGATCATTCTAAAATCATCTTCGATTCATTATAATGCATGAAATAGAGATATTTCATTCTTGGTGGTCTTGGGATGATAGAACGAAACTCATAATCTTTGTATCATATTTATCATGGAGTTATTAGGTTAATCGATGTAAGGTGAGGTAATATACTCTAGAAAATAGTAATGCCATCGAACATTGGGAGGATGAAGATGAGAGCACTTGTTTAAACTAGTAGGGTGTGGGAGATCGGATAACCTAGATTGATCCAATCCATCAGCCCGTGTTCTGTTTGTATTTTTGAATAAGGATGAATAGTAGTAAGGATTTTATGTCCCATGTAAAAATGGGAAAACACCTACATCTGATATGTAAACAAATTCTTGCAATGAGCTGGCTATAAATCTCTTCCCCCTCTCGGTACCTCCCTGTACCGATTCACTTCATCATCATGCCACCCCGCATGGTGGTTCTGCCTCTCTTGTGCCTTATACACTGAAACAAACGGGAAACATCCCACAATTTTTCCCCTTTTGGATTTCCATAGATGGTTTCCTTCAGTGTGTTTGACCCATATGGGTCTTACAAGTTCTTAGGTTGAGCCTGGATGGGGAAGGTTAATTAGTTGGCTTATTTTTTATATAAGTCCAAATTTATACTTAGAATATTTCAAAGTAAAAAATAAATTCAAATCCATCTCAATATATTATTTGAAGACATCTCTTCAAATATTCCTCATGAAATGGAAATAATTGATGATTTTAATGGTCTTTAAATATATTATTCAATAAATCATCCTCATTTATTTCTTCTTTAATATTTTTTTCATTTAATATTGCATTCACTTCAATAATTATGCATGAAATCTTCAAATAAGTATCTTCACTCCATGATCACTCCTTATACAAGATGTATGAATTTATTGTTTCATGGGAACCATGAAAAATATTTCATCATGAAAATAAATATTTTTATAGTCTTGATCAAATTAGAAATCACTCCTGAAATAATTTACCTATTTCATGATCTTTACTTCTTTCTTAAAATTTTGTAATAATGTGTAATCTCTAAAAAGGTATTTCACATAGATTTGGAATTATGAATAGTCCAACATTTGTTTGATTTAACAACATGGAGAATTGATCAGGCATGAAATTCAATTATATGAATCCATAACATTTCTCTATGAATTATCACCACTCAAGGATAATTTTCTTACCAAAATACAATCAATGAGTCCATAACAATTCTTTAAGCATCATTACCAATATTCTTGACTATATCTAAAACACTTTACATATTTATCTTTCTATGAATAATCACTGATCATATCAAAATTAATCATTCATTGACATTTGATTCCTTATTATATATTGAAAAAAAACAACCATACTCATCAACAATTCACATGTGATTTTCAATTTTCTCTAACATTTTGAATAATTATTTTCCAAATGGAGGATTCCTTTCAGAATCATCCCATGAATAAGTGGGATGGAATAAATCTTCATACATGTCCCCTAAGATTGGATCTCCATTGAATATATGAACATCCTAGAGGTTAATCCCATCCTCTTCATGCATCATGTGAAAGATATTTATACCCATAATCCAACATCTAAATTTTTTTATCATAGTTTCATTGTTGTGATGGAAAAGGGATTGTGAAATCCATACCATCTAATACAATCTAATGTATTTGATCTCCTTTTTTAATTCCTCACAACACCATTGATTAGTATAGGACTTGCCACAATTCATACCAAATGAACTTCTATATCAGAATTCACAATTGGGTGCTGGTTGCGCCCCAATTTACCCTACTGGTAGAAGTAGTCGTTGAATTAAAAGTAAGTATAGAATCCATAGGGATCTAGTAAGAAACCAAGATACATGTACATTCTTTGAAGGAATTGGATATGAATTGGACAATTTTGTTTTTGATTTAAATTTTTATGCTAAAATAGTAATTTACCTAAGAGAATGGAATGAATTGAATAATGAAACACCTAAATATTTGAATGGAAACAATTAAATAATTTTAGTCGGTCATAACTTGTTGCTTGTGTGGATTGGATGAATTTCTTTTAATGGTTTCATTTTATCAAATTTGAGTGTTTATTTCAGTGAAATATGAACTTTAAAACTCACTCATTGATTTTTATTCTTCATTATCATAAGTATAATCACATATAAACATAGATGATCATATTCATGAGAACTCCAAGGTAGAGGATCATTTTTATCACTTAAGATGTGTAGCCTTAAAATTAGTGAGATTAAAGAAGAAGGTATATCATTGAATGAAAATATCAATAATATAATTGAATAAGAATTATTAAAATGATAAATAACATCCAATAAATACCCTTTATAATCCCTTGGATTAACCCATAAGAGGTTTATACCTCCATTTATTCTATTCTACCAATGGAATTGGGAAGTATACTTATAATATATGAATTAATACAGAATAACATTGAAATAATGATCACTCCATCGTTGTGTGATGAAATTACAAAGTGTTGGTGTAAATAAGTTCACACATTAATTAAATGGTATCAATGTGATATATAAAAGAATAAAATAAGATAAAATAGGAAAAAATTTATAAATTAAGGTGAGAGAATAACTTACATGGTAAAAATTGAAGATGCAATTACAAAATGAAAGCGTAAAATTACAATTGATAGAAAAACATGGATCCCTAAATAACTTAACCACAAATTACTTATATAGGAATATTATGAGACTTATTTAGACCCCCAAAATAAATTCCCTCCCAATTAATTAGGAGATTAAAAAAGTGGGTGAGAATATAGGAAATTGGATGTTTCAAAGTTGACCACAAAAATAGGACCAGATTCATCCCCCTCTAGGCATGAAAATAAGTCATTTTATATGGATGAATATTTGATAGTGATAGAAGATAAATATATTTTTCTAGTTTTACTCTAATATATATCAAAAAAATTAAACAATTGGATCATACTTTTTGATTTTATGCTCAAAATCGTGTCATGATTTTATGGGCCTTGAAATTTGGCCCACAAATTAAATGTCATCTTGGGATCCCTGAATCTCCTTGAAAAATTTAGAATTAGATATGGAAATAGTTTTATAAAATTAACTACATAATTTTATATTTATAAAATTAAAATTTTAGCTTTATTGGGTTTGTAATGTGGGCTCCACTTTTATTGGAAGGGCCTAAGCCCCATTATGCTTTGTCTATAAATTTCTGTGTTTATTTCCAAAAAATTTCATCTTCCCTTGGGATTCATTCATCGATAATAATAGACAAAATTTTCCAATAAAATTTATCAATCATATCCCAAAATATAAAATAAAAAAAATTAATATTGTTTTCATAAATATGTGATTTATTGGGTCTAAATTTTCATTTTAAACATGAATTTCAAATCTAATGAGAAGTGAAGTTCAATTTATAAAATTCATTAAAATTGGTGTTTATGGAATTTCAAACACATTAATATTAAGATATAATCAATTAATATTATCCTCTTTTTGTGGATAATAACACCCCCATCTTGGGTTTTTTTAGTCCAGAGAAAAAATTCTATCAAAATATGAAATTGAATTCCCTTTTTTTAAAACATACAATTCTCACCAAAATACATCATGAAAAACAATAATGAAACCCATAAAAATAATTTCACACAATATAGGTTCACAAGAATATTCAATGTCTAAGAACGTTCCATTTTTCAAATTTATAGCCACATTTCATCGAATTTAAATTAAGGATGATGATGTGTTGTGTATCTCAAAAGTAATGGGGCCCATTTTCTTATTCATGGGGTAAAAATGGAAGTGCTAGGTGATAATCCCATTAAACCATAATAGGAGTATCCAATTTTATCATTTTATTTTTTTATCCTTTTGATTGTCTTTTTTTTTGTTTTTTGGTTTTGGTTTTCTTTCTTTTTACCACAATAAAAATGAAAATACTAACTCTGGAAAAGACCACTATGGAGTCATGATCCCCAAGTGCCATATTCCACACATTTTTTCAATTCCATTCACTAAAATAGTGATTTAAATCCAAAGTATGGGAAAAAAAATATGGATTTGGGACCCCCCAAGTGTCAAACTCCATGCATTTCGACAAAATATTAGTCTATGCATTCATTGTTTTAATTTTTTAGATTCTCAATTTAAAATAAAAGTGATCCCAAACCCTAAGATATGATGAAAGGGACCCAAGAAATTAAACATACACCCAAAATCTAATAGACATGCATTGTGGCATTTTTATTAAGACGATGAAAATGTAAATGTTGAAAATCACATTAGACAATGACACTTTCCAAAAACTATTCTCATGAACTTAAACGTGTATAAAAAACATAATATATTCATTCAAAATCATTTTACATTCATTTTTCATATTTCAAAATTTACATTATTGTATACCAGGACAATGAATTAGAATTTTCCATAAAATACATTTTTTTAATCTTAGATTTTCACTCCCCAAAACATAGAATGACAATGCCCTTGGTTATTTTAAATGAATTCATGGAACAAAAACCCCTGGTTTAATGTTGATGACGCATAAATTATAAATTGATCACTTTATATTCATGTAACAAGTGGACTTCTTGGGGTGGATAAAGATTGGGTTCAAACTTTAGAACGCATGGGTTTTATTTTTAAATGATAAAATTATTAGGCTATAAAAATATCACACATAGGAGAAATCTGATAACATTGGAAACCCCAATGTGGTTCACTTAACAAAAATAACACTATAAAAATAAAATAAAATTCAAACGCTATGTTTTATCCTAGAAATCACTTAGTTTAAATTCATTATCTCGACATGGACCCCTAAAATTATCCAATAGAAACTTTTAACATTTTCAAGACACCATTTTTCACTACCTCTACTAGATTGATATTTATTCTTTATTTAAAATTTGTTTAATGTAAATTCTTATTTTCTACAATGAGTTGTAAAATCGATGTAATATAAAAAATGGTTGATTCATCTGCATTTTTAGACCTACCTATGTCATAAATGATCATTCCAATATTATTTGTTTCAAGAGAAGAATAAATTATATTTGAATGATCTTGTTTATCACCTATAAATAGATTCTTGAGTGGGGAAGGAAGGAAAATAATTTTGAGCTCAGGTTTGATAACACTTTCATATAGAGTTTGGGACTTTGAATCAAACTCAATTTCATTTTCAAAATTTATCAACAGAATGGGTTCCTTTTGAATAGATGATTCAACCCAAATTTGGATAGATAAGTTTTAGGAATTGCTATTGACTCTAAATTGTCTATTTCCCCCAATGGTGTAGTGTTTGGTTTTTCAGAAAAACCATCATTAGAGTAATCTAAAAGTGATTCAATACATGGATACAAGTTTCCCTCATGTGAATTAAAAAAATAAATTCCATTGTGATCTAGAAACCCATCAACAATTTCATCTAGTTCCTCAGGTTCACGTTCAATATTCGCTAACAAAATCACTTCATTTTCTGATTCTGATTTCTCAAATTCTAATTTTTTCATTTATTATTTTATTTTGAATTGAATCCTTTGATGGTTTGAGAATTAATGATTAAATTTTTTCATTATATTTCTCACTAATTAAAATAGTCACATATTGGATTTTTTTCATGAGATGTTTGTGTGTAACAATATTCCTCCATCAATGTTGATAAAGGGACAACCAGAGTGGGTGTGGGTTCCATAATTTTTTTATTCTTTGTAGTTATAATATCAAAGATGAAACTTCTGAATTCATTTTATCCATTTTTCACACAATTGTTCAAGACGTTTATGGGTATTGGGGTTTATAAGAGTTTATACATCACATATTTCATTAAGATTTATCTCATTAACTATTCTCGAGTGGGATGGAAATTTATCCTTTAATCATCCTTCATCCAAAATATTGTACATTTCACTGAGTGAGGGGTATTCATTCAAGGTTTGATCACATAAATTCACTATTTTAGATGCTTCCCAATATTGATTTTCAATTTGATTCATTCCGTAGTTTATGTTTGGGTAATTTTGATGATACTCCATTGTAGTAGATTGAAAATTGGAATTGTGATTTTCAGGATACAAACAAATATAAAGAGTAAAAGATAACAGATATGCGGTGAGAATATAGAATTTGGGGTTAGAAAAGAATGTGATTGTCTAAGATATTTAATTAGGTCCTCATAAATAACACCAAAATTTGGTTTTGTCCAAATTTACCCTACTATTATAAGCATTCATTTAAGTAAAAGTAGGGATATAATCCATAGGGGCCAAAGAAGAAACCTAGAGACATGTACATTCTATGAAGGAATTAGTTATAAAGTGGCCAACTTTGTTGTTGATTTAAATTATGATACTAAAATACTAATGTACCTAAGATAATGGATTGAATTGAATAATTAAACACCAAAATATTTGAACGTAAACAATTAAATAATATGGGTCGATCCTAGGTTGTCACTTGGGTGTATTGGCTGAATTTCTTTTAATGGTTTAAATGTCTTAAATTTGAGTGTTTCTAACAGTGAAATATGAACTTTCCAACTGACTTCTTGATTTTTATTATTCAATATCCTAATAATAATCATCTATACACATGAAGTATCATATTAATGAGAAATTCAATATTGAGGGTCGTTTTTAGCACTCAAAATGTGTAGCCTTAAAATTAGTGAGATCAAATGAGAAGGTACAACATTGAATGAAAATATCAATAAAAGAATTAATTAATAATTTTTAAAATTATAAATAAAATCACATACATACCCTTTATACTCCCTTGTATCAACCCATAATAGTTTTAACCCTCTATTTATTCTATTATACCAATATAAGTGAGAAGTATACCAACGAAAGATGAATTGAATAAGAATAACATTGAAATAACAATCACTCCACCGTTGTGTGATGAAATTCACAAGTGCTGGTATGAATAAGTTCACACCTTCATTAAAAGGTATCAACATGATATTAAAAAGAATAAAATAAGAGAATAATAGGAAAAAAATTTATTTATACATGAAGGTGAATGAAAAACTCACATGGGAAAAATTGAATTTTCATTACAAAATGAAAGAGTAAACTTATAATTGAAAGAAAAACATGGATCCCTAAATACATTCAACATAAATTATTTATATAGGTATATTAGGATTCTTAGGTAGACCCACAAACAATAAATTCTACCCATTAATTAGGAGAGTAAAAAGTTTCCTGATAAAAAATGAACTTGGACGTTTCAAAGTTGACCACAAAAAATAGGAACAGATTCATTCCCCCTCTTTATGTGAAAGGAAAATTCATCCTCAAGAGAGTCATTTCCAGCTTCTGTACTCTCAAATGACATTCATGTCTTGTCACACCCTTCGATTTGGAAAACTCCTAGTTGATGGCTTATGTATTTAGTTTTTCCCAAGTTCCCCCCACCCTGACATAAAAAAGACTTTTAATTGACTATACCATTCACCCACTCTCCCTCACACTAGTAAGAAATGTGTTGGAACAGTTTCCCACTCAAAGCTGACATGAATGTCCTTAATTTCTTAAGACTCCACTACTCAGTCCAGCCACCCACTATGGATCCCAACATCAAAATAAATTTCAAAAGTTTCAAATCCCACTATGCCATCATAAATGGAAGGCCATTGTCCTGCGGACACCTTTGATTGACTATGCACATCATTCTCTGGTGGCTCTGCATATGTTTCCCACAAAAAGGGCTTCCAATTAAAGTAAAATTCATACCTAGAAGAGTCATTTCCTACCTATGTATTCATAAAGTGGTTCTTGAGCCTCATTCATGTCTAGAATCCACAAATCAAGGGTCATGAAAAATTATTAATCCATGTCGGAAGGATATTAGAACATTCTCAGCTAATGGTCTCAAGTCAGGGCCTTGACCTGTTATGTTTGGTCAAAAATATTCGACCAAAAACATCATAAATAAGTTTGATTGGCAAGACTGTGAACTACCAGCAAAAAAGATGCCATACTTTCCAGAGGAAAAATTATCAATGGGCACCTATGGGAAAAATTCAAGTATCGGTTCGTTAAAAAAGGGAAACATTGAGCCATCAGAAAAGGAGAAAAGCTTGTTAGGTCGAAAACCCACAAATGGAGGCCTATGAAAAAGTCAATTTATTCTCACTAACCTCACGTGAAGCGGGATTAAAAGAAAAATTAAGGTAATAATGAAAAATGCATGAAAGTTTGTGGGGTTGTTACATAAAACCTCAGCAATAGTTGAACTACGCTCGTCTAGTCCCTTGTCTCAAGAAAAAATTAGAGCATTATCTTGCCATTCAAGGTGGGAATACATATACATCATAATAGCCTCCTCTTTATCCCGACTAGATCCCATTCTGATGGGGGGAATTTTTAGGGTCCTGAAAATTCAGAAAAGGGAAGTCAAATACTCCCAAAAGTTTGGAAAAGAATATGGATACATGTTTTATTGAAAAATTGAGGAGAAATGTGAATAAATAAAATTTTTAAAAGGAATTCTGTCTGGCCATGTACCATCATCAGGAAAGGATAAAGGAAGGCATAAAGTGAAAACCACCAGTACGTGGAAGTCCTACGATGATCTGGCATGTTAGGCGTTGTCCAGCAAACGAAACTATTCGTGGTGAATTTATGCCTGCAAACTAATGCTACCACGGACCATTTTCACTGGAGAATATCTAATGGAAGTACGCCTCTTGTACCATCCCCATGAATGATTTAGTTCACAGATGAGGAGAATCTGATATCATACCACAATTCCGCAGACCCCAGTTGACCGAGTCTACCACAGTTCAAGATACATGTTCATGGGCCTCAACAAATGGAGTCGCATGCCCATAGATATTATTTTCCCCAATGATCTATAAGAGGAGCACATAAGAGGGGTGAAAGAAGGAGAAGAATATGGGGAGAGATCTCTGGGATGGGAAAAAAGTTTGGATGGGAAAAAGAAGTTCGCAGAAGTCCTCCCCACGAACCGTATTTGGAAGACCCTCCACAGCCAATCAGCAAACCAATAAAAAATAAAATAAAAACAATTTGAGGATTCTCATATTTGAAAAATAGTATGCGGATGCCCATATGTGTAAGATGGTTCACATATTCCAATATGTGGAAGACAGTTCACAAACTCCCATATGTGAAATATGGTTCTCTTCCGTCACTGAACCCCATGAAAAATGGAGAGTCACACCATGATCTTTTTAGGTCGTGACAACGACATTTTACATTACACCCTTATGCCGCCCAAACATCTGTCCCTTAAATACCATGATAAGAGAAATTCCTCATGAACTTCCTGAAAACCCTATCACATGCCTCATATGCTAGGTTGATCCGTAACTCCATGGACAATCACAGTCTGAATTTATCCTTACATGCCTGAACACATCTTTTCCGTCCATTAAACTCAGTGTCTCTCGTGATTTTGAATATTTATAAACCTCAATAGCCATCATAAGATGAAGGCCAGTGTCCTGAGGACACCTCTTCTTCACTATGCACAAAATTCCCCAATGGCTCTGCATATGTTTCCCACAAAAATGGCTGTCAACCAAAGGCAAATTTGTCCTCAGGAGAATCCTTTCCTACCTCTGTAAGCCTCAATGGATTCTATACCCCATGTCATTTTTTCTTATCTTAGAATCCCTAAATTTTTGATTTAAACCTCCCTTAGCTTTCATGGTTGAGGAATTTCAGAACATCCCAACCTAATTATCCTACAGATAATCATGGGTTTCTATAATGAGTGGTTCAAACTCTATAACCTTAAAATATGAGTTATCATCCTAACCACATGAAATTAAACTACATGGTACTAGTCCAAACTACATGAAATTAAATAGTGATGTCATAATCCATGTTATATGACATTAAACTGTAGTATACTGGGGGATTTTGGGTCTTTATAAACCTCCATGGCCATCAAAAATGGAAGGCAAGTGTCCTAAGGACACCTCTGCTTGACTATGAACATCATGCCCTGGTGGCTCTGCATATGTTGCCCACAATAATGGAATGTCAACAAGAGGAAAATTCATCTTTAGGAGAGTCATTTCCTACTTTTGTACGCCTCAATGGCTTCCATTCCCCATTTCATCACTTCTGATCTGATAATCCCTGAAATCATGGTTTACACACTTTTTCCCTTTCATGTTCGAGGCATGTCAAAATATCCCAACCCGTTTATCCTACATATAATCATGGATTCGATAAAAAATGGTCCAAACTCTATGACCCTAAACTATGATTAATCATACTAACCACATTACATTAAACTATATAGTATTGATCCAAGATATATGACTTAAATTGTAGTATACTAGGCGATTTTGGATCTTCATAAACATTAGTAACATTAGAAATGGAATTCTAGTGTTCTGTGAACATCTTTGTTTGACTATGCACATCATGCCTCGGTGGCTCTGCATATGATGCCTACAAAGCGGCTCTCTACCAAAGCCAAATTCATCCTCAAGGGATTCCTTTATTGCCTCTGTACACCTCAATGGATTCCATGCATCATATCATTTCTCCTGATCTGGGATCCTTCATAACCATGGTTCACACATTATATACCTCTCATGTTCAAGGAACGACAGAATATCTAAATATGATTTTCCTCCATATAATTATTGTTTCTATAGAAATTTTTCCTCATCGCATGACCCTAGAAAGTGTTCCTCGTCGCATGACCCTTGGTTCTTTATCATGATGTTGGTTGTGGTTCTGACGTTTTGGAACTCCCTGGTGGGTTTTCTTAAATTATTCCAAGGTGAATTAATTAGAGAAATTAATTATAATTATGTATTTTACTATTTTATTGATGTTATATGGGATCATGTGATTTATGATCAATGTAGTGGAATTATATAGAATGAGAAAATTTATTCCCATGTGTATAACATCATAAAAGAGGGGGGTGGTACCAAAATTATCCTTCAATGTTTTTTATGTATTTTAGTGTGAAATGCGGTACATAGGAATATCTAAATGAGGAAAGGAGAACATAGTGAGTTATAATATGGGTTTATGATAATGATGTATAATAATTAACAATTATTTGGAATAAAATAGTCATTCCATACTTTGTAGGATGATTATAGTCTCACTCGGTGGTTTCTTAGCATTATGATCCTTAAGTTGGTTAGTTGGTAAAATCCTAAGGGATATTAATATATATTTTGAAAGGGATAAACATAAGATATTCTTATATGATTGTGTGAGAGGGGCCTTTGGGAGTAGATTTTGTGATTGATGGTTGTAAATGGTTTCTTTATGGGCCATGTTTTATGAAGAAAGTGAGACATGGACTTAGGAAATAGGATATCACCATGGAATTTAATGTCTAATAGTGTATAGGTTTTATTATGAGAGGCCTAGTGAGGATAATAATGACTAATGGAAGTATCCTATAAGGGTATAATAGTATATAAGTTTCCCTATGATTATTTTTCTTAGGGTAGTTATGTGCTAAGAGGTATTATATGATAACCTTAGTAGTGATTAGATATGTTATATAAAATTGAGTATAGTCCCTTGAAACCTTGTGGGATAACCTATTAAGGGTAGGATAGTTTAGTTGATCATATAGCTTATATTGTCTTGAGATTTGTGGTGTGTGAGTGGAAAATTATAGCCTAAAGACTATGAGATTGTCCAACAAGTGATCATTGAGAAAGATGATAAATTCCTAAGATAGATAGTCTTTGAGTATGGTATATTAGAATATTATGGGTATTATGTGAGGGCTAGGTATGGTATATATAATGTTCTTTAAGAATTATAAGAAAATAATATGTAACATATAATAAAAAAAATATAAATTATAAAAATATAAATGCATAGAAGATAATGTATAATAATAATAATAATAAAAGTTGAAATGATACATATGATGTGTTTTTATAGTAAGGATATTGGGAAAAAAAATTATTTAAATTATATTATTCCATTTTTCACATATTCATTTTATTCATATTTAAATGGGAATACATGAGAGTTCAAATGTCAATTTATCCAAAAAATCACTGTAAAAATCCAAAATATTTTAACCAATGATGTAATAAAAGTTATTTTTGAGTTATTATCATTGAGTTATATTCCATAATATCAATCATAAGATTGAAAGATTAAAGATAAACCTATTTAAATGATTGAAGATAAATTTTTCAATAAATAAATGAATTGGTAATATAAATTTTCATGCAATATAAGTTATTAGCATTTGTATGATTTTTTATTTATGGAAAGTGAAAATATACATGTATTTAACATAGATATAAGAAATTTAATAGAAAAAAGATGCACATATAGAGGTTAATAAAATAATATAAAAATCAAATAGATATTCTCATAAACTAAAAATAATCTAATACATGGAATGGATGATAAAAAACAATATATTGATGGATTATTATTACACTACAATGGTCAAAAAACTATGATAAATAAAAATTTTCATAATTACATAACACATCTTTATCAACCATTATTGGATGTCTAGTGAAATCTGAAACAAAAACATTTATGAATGGTCATGAATATAATGTCTAAGTAGAAGCTTTGAAACATCCACACACAAAAGGATTCAGAAATTCAGTTCTTTCTATGGTCTCCCTTTATGAAGATGGATAGATTGATCACCAAGATCATGTTTATGGGAAAATGGGACTCTAAAACACAAAACCCTCATATTAAAAAACATTCAAGCCCCAATGAATCTACCTTGGATCTATATTGGTATTTTTTCATCTAGAACATAGATCTATTCTAGCATCTCACTGATCACCTTCATGTGACCTTAATAAATGATAGGATGTTGGCAAGGGATGATATAAGATCTTATACAAGATTCTTGGATCATCCATGGATTTATTATAGTAGGGGTTGATATCTATCTCATTGAAAATTATTGTAGGGTTTAAAACAATAAAAGAACCAGATTTTTATTGAAATAAATAACATAAAATCCTGAATTATTCAAAAAAATAACCAGATAGCTCTCCAAAAAATTTAGTGGATTCATTTAAAATAACTAGGTACTATAAATACAGTAAAAGAAGGTGCATAAATCTCTAAACAATTGATTGGATTCATAAAAATTTTGTTGAGTACATGGGGAGTTATTATTGAAATTCCATATATAAAAGAAAAAAATGATATATAATAAGTTGTATAAAAGGAATTAATAGGATCTAATAAACAGCACCTACAGGAGTGGAAGAAAGTAATAGGATCTAATAAATTGCACTTACAAGGGTGGTGGTTAGTAATAGGATCTAATCTGATTTTAAAAATACCTCCCCATACACCTATATACACATAAATATAGACAACTATGTGTACATGTATTCATATAGTTGTTTTTTAAACAATGTGACTATATACATAATGTATTCATATAGGTTTATCCATCATGAAGTTTTTTAAACAATGTGCATGTATGTTTATAGTTCAAAAAATGTATGAAGTGTATGTATACATGTGTGTAATTTCAAAAAATGTATGTATACAATATGCATAATGTATGTAATTTATCAATTTGTAAGAGGCATAAGAGGTATATTAAACATTATATATAAGGTATGTATACTATAATTACATAAAATATGACTCTTGAAGAGGCATGGGAGTGTATAATATATAATATATGTGAATAGTTGTGTGTACATTCAAACAATGTATGCACACAGTATGCACACAGGTGTATGTAATTTAAAAAAAATGTATGCATACCATACATGTAATGTATACACCAATGCACATACAGTATACAATGCATGCATATTTTAATTTCACACAGTTTGAATATGAAAGAGTCATGGGAGGTATATATAATTTTAAAAAATGTTTCCATTGTATAAGGTAAATGAATATAAAAAAGTTAGTGATTATATATTTGTAACCATGTTTTAAGGGAAAGGAATATCAAATGATAATTCATGAATTGTGTATGTAATATAAATGTAACTAATTTAATAGAGAAAAAATGTGTGTACCATTGAACAAACTAAAAAAATGATATATTGATTAAGTCACATAACCTGTAATTTTCATCTGTACAAATTTCATATATTGAAACAAAGGATAAATAGTGAGAAAAAAATGATTTTATGATTTACTTCATTTATACCTTATACACCATATTCAAAATTAAATGTTTGACTACTCATGTAGATAATGTATTCATCACATGATTATGTTACCAATATAATGGAAGAATATACTATTGATGTTAAAACTACATAATTATTAGGGAATCAATAGCATGTTGATGAAAAAACAAGAATGACACATCATCACAGTGTTGAATAAAATTATCAAGGCAATAAGTAAGGGTATAAAATATTAGGTTGGTTTGAATCAACGCAGTTAACCTCCTTACCCTCAATAATTCAATGTTAAATAGTTATGTTGGGGTCACAATGAGGATGAATGTGCTTATTGATATTGATTTTTGGAAACACATCTAGCATGTAATGAATAAATCCTTTTGGAACGATATAATGGTAATTTTATGATATGCTTTATCAATTTTACTGAAACTTTATATAATGAAATGTTGATTTAATTTCAATCATTACTTGTAAAGTTTTTGTATTCTAGAATATTTCTATAATAATTTTTTCTTAATGGCCACTAAAAAATTCCATAGAGGCTTTCATATTCTTCTTACAAAGTTACATCTTAGGGATATTGAGGGAAAAGTAAAGCCCATCCCACTAGTTAGTTATGCACACATTATAAAGCAGGAAACATAAAATGATTTCATTGACCATCGTGATGAGAAATCATTTCATGTATATTATGGTCGATAATATATTATTTATCATTATTTATTTTATCCAATTTGTTTCAAAATTGATAATTTATGAAATAGAAAAAATAGTGTTGAAAATAAAGAACATGCATTAGAACCAACATACAACTATCGTAAAGTAAGTATGGGGTACGCTTCACTAGAGAATAAATTAGTATTTATTTTAAATAAATAAAAAAAATTATTTCAAATGAAACAACATATGTTTCTTTTTTTTATATAAATATTAATGAATCAAAATCTGAAGCCACTTTTATCCCACGTCATGTGATATGGAAGGAGGATCGTGTAAATAAGGAGGGTAAACTAGTTGATGAAAACACAAAAGCAGTATGAAAAACATGTGTAAGTATAAAATAATAGTAATTTTTTCTTTATAATAGTATTACATAAAAACATCTATTTATGTTTATAATTTTTTATATTTTTTAGATGCAAGAATTAGCAGTGACCATACCAGAAGAAAAA
This sequence comes from Viscum album, assembly GCA_963277665.1. Taxonomy (NCBI): domain Eukaryota; kingdom Viridiplantae; phylum Streptophyta; class Magnoliopsida; order Santalales; family Viscaceae; genus Viscum; species Viscum album. The sequence goes on from OY728127.1 coordinate 283,407,970, forward strand.
CTACTTTTGGTAGCTTTGATGTGGCTGGAACAGTATGGTCGCATTAGAGGATTATGTTTTGGAGTGTCTACTTAAACATATTTTGATAATATAAAACCACATGAAGATACATATAATATGGTGAAGATATTGCAGACATAAATATATGATTTTAATGATATTATGGTTTGTTGTAGTTTGGCAGACCAATATATGAGAAAGGATCAAAGAAGACTGGCAGCGGAACAAATATATTCACATGAAGAACCAAATGACCCCACCACCTTTGAGGCTATTCAGTCTCACCAACCACATACCTTACCTATGTTAATCAATTATTTCACTACTATTTATCTTAAATGTGAATCAAATAACTTCTAATTATTTTATATTACTAAAATTCTATAGGGTATAGTTGTATTTTATTTCTATCTATAAACACCCACACACTGCCTTGTTATGAGGGGTATGGTGTATAATATCTAGGGAGATAAGATACACCAGAAATAACTCCCAAAAGATCACATGAGAGTGATGATTGAGGTAGCTCATGGGATGACTGCTGAGTTTCCCATTCCACTTGATGATTTGAAGATTACAATGGTCAATGATTCTATTGTAACTTTCATAGAATGGTTATATATTATTTTAAAGATACATAAGTTATGTCTTTAAAAAAAATTCATATGAAAAACCCATAACAGTTGATGAAAAGGGTTCTAAATTAAGGTATGATATTACATATGGATAAATCGATGGGGAAATAGAAGGTTGGATCAAGACAATCTAGTGAATCGACCAAAAAATAAAAAGGACATTTCGAGAGTACCTTCCCCCTTCCAATTATAGATTAATATTTATTATCATTAATAATTCATGTAGATACCACATATAAGGACGAAAATATGTCTTAAATTCTATATGAAAAAGAAATATATGGAAATTTCAATGAATGTGTGGTTGGTATCGATAATATAAATGAGATTCTTAATCATGAATGGTCAGGAGTCTCAATTGTGAATACATACATAAGGTAAATTTTCATATTATGTCTATCCAAATAGTCAGCTAATATGTTTATTAAAGTTAATAACTATTCATATTTTCTACAGGTGATTATATTACTACTATATAAAGGTAAAATTGTGTGAAGCATGACTTGGGTTCATTAATCCCTATATCATTTATATGGAAAAAATTACATTAGATAAGAAAAAAATTAAGAATAAAAGAGATGAGATGCTCGATGTATTTGAGAAAAAAATAACATACGACAGACTCTTTTTGATGCCTATAATATAGAAGTAAAACTCCACAATATAATCATATAAATATATTTTTATTATTTATGTTTACTATTTCTTGTTGATTTTGTTTTTTTAGGAATCATTGGATGTTGATCACATTCAATAATGGATACCTCAAATATTTATGTTTTGGATCCAATGCATGGATATCCAACAAACCAACCCCACATGATGCTTATCGTGAATTTTTAATACACTAAAATAAAAAATTTATAAATAAAATTATAATTATATTTTTTAGTATGTCTTTTAAAAAGAATTTTTTTTATTATATGATGGTCTCTAAATATAGGATAAATCATGGAATTAAGTCAATGTTTGAATATAAAAATCAAATAGATTACTACAAATGGAAATATATTAAAGTATATGTAGAAATATTTAACTATCAAAACATATTTCAAAACAATTTACTTATTTTGGTCAATATTTCTAGTGTCTGAAGCAAGATAATGGAATTGATTGAGGATATTATGTTTTAAAAATTATGATGGAGATCACAAAGAATGAAAATACATACATCCCTGAATAGGTAATTTATAAGTTAATTAAAATTTTATTAAAAATATTTCTTAATTTTTTGTCTATATTCTCTTAGTACTTCCAAGATTTATAAAACTCTTCATACTCAAAAAATAAGTAAACTTTTTTAGAGATGAGTAGGAAGTTTACATAGTGTGAGAATTTTTTTTTGAAAATAAATTTAGGTGGTTACCTTGTATGTTTGTGATCTAGTGTGATCCATGACCTTTGAAATATATTTCAGGTGTAAACCATTAATGTTATAATGATTATATATTATTTTTGATTTCATTCTCAAGGAGAATTATAATGGAGGAAATGAATTTGTTTAAAAGTATTGTCCTGCAAACAATAAAATTATTTGGAAATAGCAGAATTAGAGGTAGAGTCAGTGGTGGAGGTGGAGACGAAGACATAGGCATAGGTAAAGGTGTACGTAGAGGTAGAGTCAAAGTCAGAGAATGAAGCAAAGGTGGAGACCAAGTCAGAGACTAGGGCAGAGGATGAGATGAAACGCTGGCAGAAAAACAATAAAATTTTTGGGAAATTGAGTAGAATAGGGATCATACCAAGGTTTTGTTTGAGAAAAAATGTTGATAAGTTCACACAACACTTTTCACTTAATATAAGAGCCATTGTGTTTGAGAATAATTATTGAATTAATATATGTGTAATCAACCACCAAAGATAATATGTGTATGAGAGAACTATTTAACTAAAACCGGCATTGAAAGATCACGGTATTCAAGGAGGGATAGTGTCAAAGGAAACATCTCATAAAATGAAAATAAACCATTTTATGAAGAAATCCCAAAAAATGAAGAACTCACTTCAAATGAAATCATGACGAACTAAAAATTCAAAAGAAGAACCCTTTGAAAAAGAAGCTAATATCATGATCCAAAAACTCTAAAAAAATAAAGAAATAAAAAATTTCATTGACCAAATAATGAATTTTTAGAAAAGAAAAATATAGTGGGTTCACTTTGGTGGGAGGTGGGATAATTTTGGATATTCTATTATCAATTAGATGCATGATATAATATCAAAAATTCTTTTGAAATACATGAAAGAGTAATTCATTATGCATGTTAACATTCATTATAAAAAATTATCCCTGTTCACAATATCATTAGTAAAAAATCACCATCATTCTCAATAAAAAATACATGAGAATAGGGATATTCACATTTTTTTGAAAAAATAATGATGAAGTTATGTTAGAGTTTATCATCACCCATAATATTGAATAAGATATACTTATCTATAGTACAATCCAAGAAGGATTAATATATGTGATGTATTTTAGTGTCATTTAGATGCTATAAAGGGTTATACTGATGTTTAATACTATCAAAAAGGGGTAAACAATTTATAATGGAGTTTAGTGTCTTCTAAAAATACAGAATGGGTCACACTGATGTTTTTTTCCATTAAATAAGGTAACTGTTTTGTCATGGAGTTTGTAATCTCTATGAATGTGAAAGGGAAAGATAGATTTTATTATGTTCCATAAAAAAGAATATGTAAATATTTATTTTATTTAAATGAATGAATGTTAATATGTTTAAACTAATGGTTAATTTTTTTATGAATAAATGACTTCATCAACAAGGATGATTCACTCTTGTACTATGATCATGCACTCAACAAGGATAATTCACTCATGATGATGTAATTTTTTTATTCTCCAATGAATTCAACATTGTGGGTTATAAAACCACAATATTGTCAGATAAAAAATAATTTTGAATGCATAATAGGATACAAATACATGGTGGAATCAACCATTCCTCAAAGTAAAACACAGGTTACCCGGTATGACTCAAATTGTAAGGTTTCAGTTTAAAATTGATATTTTATTAATGTATTGTTTCATATTTATTTTTAATTTATTTATTTATGGTATTACTAATATAATAATTGTTTTCAAATATATGTGTATTATTTTAATTTATTTGGGGTGCTTTATTTAAGATGATCATTCTCATGAGAGATTAGAATTCAAGGATGCAACTGAGATAACAATAATAAGGAAATGGGTCAAGAAGACATACAACCATCATGAAAAGGTTAATTACTAAAATTTATTGCATTAATTATTTCACCATTTTATCTATTATTTTAAATTTAATTTAATTTTCATTTTTATCTAATTATTATTTTTTCACAGATCTTTTGGGAAGTCATATTTTTCCTTCAATCATCTGTAACAAGCCTGAAAATAGAGAACATGTTGCTTTAAGATGAGATGTTTTAGGAAACATGGGGTTTCTTCCTCATAAAAATGGAACATTTATTTCCTTTATAGTTTGGAGAAATTTTTTTTAAATAAACACACATTACATTCTCAAACAGCTGCGTCTCAATCCAACTCACGGTGTGACCGATATGACTCAAACTGTATGTTTTTAGTTTATAATTTATATTTTTGTTCAAATAACACATAACATGCTCAAAATAGATCAAATGAATTGATATTTTTTGATAATTTATTACAAAAAGACATAATTAATTTGTGATTTCTAGGAATTATCCTCACCTCAATTTGATGCATGGTGTGCCCTGTAAGTCTCAAAGCATCTGTTATCAGTTAAAAAATGAAATTTTTGTTTAAAAAGTTCAGACATTGAAAAATGAGAAAAAAATATTGGATTGTGTTGATAATTTAGTAAAATAATTCACAAGTCATTTTTTACATATAGGAATCATTCTCACATTAAACTAACAGACAATGTGAATAGTATGAATAATTTACATGTTTCTAGTTTAAAATGACATTTTAGTAAAAACACAAGTGACATTCTCAAAACCAAGAATATGATTTTTTATTTTATTGATTCAATTGTAAAAAAATACATAATTAATTTGTAACACTTATTAATCATTCTCACCCCAATTCGATGCACAGTGTGTTCGGTATAACTCCAAGTGCGCCTTTTTATTTAAAAATGACATTAATTTTAGTAAAAAAGAAAAATGACATACTAAAAATAGAGAAAACATATTTTTTATTTTTATACATGTATAAAATAATCCATAATTCGTTTTTTATGTTTATTAATTAAGTTTAACTCAATCTGATGCACGGTGTTCCCAATATGTCTCAAAGTGTCTGTTATCAATTTAAAATTAACATTTTTGTTCAAAAAGTTCCACTCACTAAAAACTAAGAAAATGCACTCATATTGTTTTGATAATTTATTAAAATGATTTATAATTAATTTTTGACATATTTGAAATAGTATCACATAAAACTGACACACAATGTGACCAGTATGACTCAAAGTGAATGTTTCCAGTTTAAAATTACATTTTAGTAAAAAATAAAAGTGATGTACTCAAAATCAATAAAATGAATTCATAATGTTTTGATACTTTATTAAAATGATAAATAATTAATTGAGGATGTGTAGGAATCATCTAACGCTCAATCCAATGCATGGTGTGACTGGTATGACTCTAAGTGCGTCTTTTTATTTAAAATTAACATTAATTTTAGTAAAAAACAACACTAACAAACTCAAAACTGAGAAAAAGAATTCAACTTATTTTGATACTTTAGTAAAATGATCCATATGTAATTTTCTTATGTTTAGGAATTAGATGAACCTCAATATGATACACGATGTGTCTGGTATGACTCAAAGTGTATGTTATTAGTTTAAAATTTAAATTTTATTTTGAAAAGTCTCACTCACTAAAAACTAAGAAAATGTGCTTTTATTATATTGATAATTTATAAAAATTATTCAAAGTTAATTTTTTAAATGTAGTAATTAGTCTCACATCAAACCGACACACGATGTGATCAGTATGACTCAAAGTGCATGTTTCTAGATTAAAATGAAATTTTAGTTAAAATCACGAGTGACATACTCAAAACCAAGAAAACATGTTAGAACTTTTTTTATAATTTATTTAAATAATCTATAAGACATTTTGGACATGTATGAATTAGCCTCACCTCAATATGAGGCATGGTGTGACCGGTATGACTCTAAGTGAATCTTTTAATTTAAAATTGATGTTAATTTTAGTAAAAAGAAAACTATCATAGTCAAAATCAAGTAAATGAATTCACATTGTTTTTATACTTTAGGAAAAAAAACCATAAGTCATTTCTTATTTTTAGTAATTATTCTCACCTAAATCTGATACATAATGTTCCCAACACGACTCAAAGTGCCGGATATCAGTTTAAAATTTACACTCACTTAAAACCAAGAAAATGTAGTTAGATTATATTTATAATTTATTAAAAATTTCACAAGTTATTTTTGACATGTAGGAATCAGTCTCACATAAAACTGACACACGATGTTACCAGTATGACTCAAATTGTGTGTTTCCAAGTGTGTCTTTTTATTTAAAATTGACATTAATTTTAGTAAAAAAGACAACTCACATACTGAAAACTGATAAAAATAATGCATATTATTTTTATACTTTATTAAAATGATCCATATGTCATTTTTGATTTATATGAAACATCCTCTCCATAATCGGATGCACGGTGTGACCGGTATGAATCAAATTGTCAACTATCTGTTTTAAATAGACATTTTAGTTCAAAAAGTTTCACACACTGAAAACCAATAAAACAAACTCATATTTTCTTGATAATTTAGTAAAATGATTAAAAATTAATTTTTTATGTATATGAATTAGTCTCATATCAAACCTACACATGATGTGACTGGTATGGCTGAAAGTGAAAATTTATAGTTTAAAATTATATTTTAGTAAAAAACACAAGTGACATACTCAAAACTAAAAAAGTCATTAATATTGATTTTATAATTTATTAAAAATATCCATATTTTATTTGGGAAATATAGGAATCCACCACACCTCAATCTGAATCACGGTGTGACCGGTAAGACAACAAGTGCGTCTTTTTATTTAAAATTTACATTAATTTTAGTAAAAAAAAGACAACTGACATACTCAAAACCAAAAAATAACATTCAAATGGTTATATACATTAAGAAAACAATTCAGAAGTCATTTTTTATGTTTACTAATTAATCAAACCTCAATATGTTACATGATTCTCTCAGTATGAATCATAATGTCTGTTACTGTTTTAAAATTGATATTTTAGTTTAAAAAGTGTCACTCACTAAAAACCACGAAAACACACTTAGATTATATTTATAATTTATAAAAAAGATTTATAAGTCTTTTTTTATGTGTAGGAATCATAATCACATCAAATCAAAACATGATGTGACCGGTATCTATCAAAGTTTGTGTTTCCAATTTAAAATGACATTTTTGTAAAAAAACAAATGATGTACTCAAAATCAAGAAAATGAAATAGAATTGTTTTGATACTCTAATAAAATAATTTTTAAGTCATTTGGGATGTGTATTAATTATCCCCACCTCAATATTATGCATGGTGTGATTGGTATGAATCCATGTGTGTATTTTTATCTAAAATTGACATTAATTTTACTAAAAAAACAACTACCATACTCAAAACAAAAGAAAAACCATTTGGATTGCTTTTATACTTTAGGAAAACAATCCATAAGTCCTTTTTTACATATAGTAATAATCCTCACTTCAATAAAATACATGATGTGCTTGTTATGACTCAAAGTGTCTGTTATTAGTTTAAAATTGACATTTAAGTTCAAAAGTTTTCACTCATTGAAAACCAATAAAACATGATCATATTGTCTTGATAATTTAGAAAAATGATTCATAATTCATTTGTGATATTTATAAATAAATATGAACTAAAACCTATACATCATGTGATTGGTATCACTCAAAGTTCATGTTTCCAATTTAAAATGACATTTTAGAAAAAAAACACAAGTGGCGTACTCAAAACCTAGAAAATGCATTTGGATTGATTTGATACTTCAGGAAAACAATACATAGGTCATTTGGGATGTGTAATAATCAGATTCACATCAATTAGATGCATGGTGTGACTGATATGACTCTAAGTGTTTCTTTTCAATATATAAGTTTCATTTTAGTTTAAAATGCACATCACATCGCCAAAACTGAGCAAATTAGACTAGATTTTTCTATCATCATTCTATCTACTATTAATTAATTAATTTTCTTATCATTTTTTTCTTATACTTATTTAGTTAATTTTTAAGGAGATAATTCATAAAGGCAAAAAAAAATTGGAGTGATGTGCAAGCATCTACTATCACATAATCTGATACAAAATGTTCCTGATATGACTCAAATTTTACATTAAAATTAACACCTTCCATTTAATTTATTTATTTATATTATTTCTAATATAAGAATTCTTTCTTATATAGGTGTGTTTTTTTCTCCAGCGAGGGTGGTTTTTTCTTTTATACAAGTACGTTCTTTTTCTCTATAATATTGTGTTGTTTTCTTATATTTTTATTATAAATTATATTTCATTTAATTTTATATATTTTTACCGGATTTTTATAATTTATGGTGTTTTTTCTAGTGTTTTAGTGTTTTGTTATAGCACACTTTAGTATGCCTTATTTTTTGTGTTGAAGGGAGCTGTTACCGCACACTATAATATGCCCCTTTATCGGTGCTTTTAAAAGTGCTAATAAAGGGGACCTTTATTAATTCTAAATAAAAGTGCTGATAAATGGGGTATTTTATGAGTACTTTTAGAAGTGCTGATAAAAGACTAGGTCTTTTACTCTTACTCTAGTATTTGGTTCTTTTTTAGCATTGATAAAGTCCAATTCTACTATTTTTAATGGCCTATTTTGTAGTAGATTAATAAGATAATTATCTAAATTGCATACATAGCATTTATTATGTGCTTTTATAAGTTGGAGAAAATTCAAAATAAATGGTTTTAAAAATATTAAAAATGATAAAGTTGGTGTATTTGGTTCCCTAGAACCAACTGACTTTATAATTTCAATTAACTATATATTCATGGGTTTTATTATTAATAATGTTCCTATCTATAGTAACCCAAGCCTTAAACACATATTATATCATCATTCATAACATTAGATTCCAAAAAATACACATTTATAATTGATATCTCTAGTTCATTTTGAAAATTAGATATATAAATCCAACATATTAAACATAAATTCAACATCTTTATTTAATTATCCAAATGGTTCTCCTACTCCCATAAGTCCTCTAAAACTTCATGGGATATCCTAGGGAAAATATGTAAGGGAAATGGTGAGCTAAAAATCCCAGTAAGGTTATAATAATGGAACTAAATCATAACATGAGATTCAAGATTCATAACATGATATCTTAGATAGAATGATCATAAGCATGGAAACCTAGATTAAAGTAATGACATAATAATATTATTGAATCATAATCATGTTGAAACATAATAAATAATAAAATCATAATAATATGTCAAGGATAACCACCAAGACAACATAATATAGGCTAACCACTGTCATAATCATGGTATCCTCCATCTAACCACCATCATAACATATTGTGCTTATGCTAACCACCCATTCACCATACATAGTATTCTTAGGCTAACCGCTCATGCATCATACATGGAATATCATGAGACATTAACATTACCCAATGCATTAGATATCTATAATGGATACACCCATCACAACATAGGCTAACTCTAATTATAATATATATGAGATTTTGTGTTCCAGAAAAGGTAAAAATAATCCATATATAAATCATAAGCATGATAAACCCATAATAAGAAAATGGGTTTCATAATATTACATTAAATAATAACTAGAGGCTATATCATATGGATTCCCAAGATAAGAAGGAATTAAATCATTTTGAAAATTCATAATTGAAAAAATTAACATAGGTGTAAAGTTATTGAATATTCCTAATCCTTTCTTTGTTATTCTTGGGTGTCCTGTGGTTTAGGAGAAATTTCATAAATTTTTATAATTTGTTCTACAATGATTTGTAAATTAAAAAGAGTTTTTAAAATGGTTTGAAAATTATGGGAGTAATTTAAATGTTTTAGAAGTTTATTTGATAAATTAATTTGGAAATTATAAAAGTTTTTCAAATATTTTCAAAGTGTTTTGTGATTTTTGATGTGATAATAAACCATTTTCTTATATATTTAAAAGTTTGTTTACTTAAAAATGTATTTTTTGTAGATTAATTGTTTACCCATATGAATGAAAATGGAGTTTCATAAGGGTAAGTCTTTTTTTAAAGATCTAGATAAAGGTGTCCAAGATTTTCAATAGGATATATAAGGGTATCCCTAGTTTTACAATACCTACATAAGGTCAATCTTTTAGTCACATAAGGGTAACTCATTAGTTATAAAGATTTTTTATAGGTAGATCCTCAACTAAAAAATGGGTAGTTCCCTACCCATGTAAAGTTATACCATCAATCCTAAATCCCATGTAAGTGTCCAACCAAACTTCCTTTACTTACATAAGGGTAAGGTGAAATTATAAAATAATACATAAGGGTAAGCCTGAAGATATCCTTTTGTAGGGGATCTATGACATTTCCTTAATCTTATGTTCAATTATAAAATTATCATTCTTTATCTTCTTTGTTTAAATGAATTCACTTAACTATAATCAAATAAAATATAGGAAATAATTTCATATAGAATATATATGTGATAATATAGAAATAAGATGATAAAATGCATGCTATGAAATTTTGTTAATGTGATATTATTATTTCTATAATTGAATTAAAAATAAAATTACATTCTATAGTTTTTTTAAATATATTATAATCTAGAATTATATGTTGAAATAAGTATATTAAATACTATTAATAATAATTCCAATATTGGAATTTAGAAAATTGTCACATATAGTGGATACTAATTTTTGATAATCAATAAGATGAATAGAATTAGAGAAAATTAGAAGATTCATGGTTTAGAATAATGATAATTATCTTAGAATTGTCCAAGAGAGAGAGAGAAAGAGATAATAGCTTTCCATGATGTTAAAATGCATAAATATTGTTGATGAGAATTATTCAATATTTCTATATAAAAATTAATATAGAGATTATGGAATTTTTTATTCTTTTTAGTATTTTGTTGACAAATATTATTACATGTTTAGAATTTTAATCATTCTTAGAGACGATTATTGCATGTTTATGATAAATTCTTGAAATGAAAACATTTTCACTTGTGGGAATATTAATATTCATGGTTGAATATTTTAGGATGTGTGATCTCATGGTTTATTATGTATATTTTTCCCCTATAAGGTTTTCTATATAGTGTGATATCTATGTTTAGTATTTGGTAAGAATATTTTTTGTGCTTAAATTAGCATGTTTAATTTGATGAAAATGGTTAAATAACATAAAGCCTATAATATTGGATATAAAAATAATTAAAGCGGCGTGTTTTTATAAATCGTTCATCATATAATTTGATGGAAATAAAATTAATGCTTAATACTTGTTTAATTAATTTGTTCTTCCATATGTTAATGGAATTTTACAAAGAATATAAAGTTATAATTTCTTATTATTGTAAATGATAAAAGGCATGTTAAATGAAATTTTATTCCTTAATGTTTAATAAAACTAGAAGTAATTATTAAAATAATGGTTAATAATTGATAGCTTATAATAGTTAATGCCTTAGGATACTCGTCTTAATAACGTTTGATAAAGGAATTGGTTAATCCATGTTGTAGATAAAATAAGTTGTTTGAGAAATATAAATGTTTAGGGCTGAGATAGACCATTTGTATGTGAAGTTTGGATGCCTTATTCTGGGGCCTAGATGCCCTATTTACTCTGTTTATTATTTATTTCCTTATATTTTATCTCTATATATGATCCTTACTATGAGATGTGACGTGATCCTGCGATGGCTTTGGTTGATGAGATATGGGTGGGGATTCTTGATGCTGAGATGGTGTCATGGGGAATCGGTTTTTATGATGATTTTTTGTAGTATTTTCTATGTGATAATGTACAGTGGTGCCAGGGATGGTATGGGGACTAATATATTGGGTTGAAATCATGCTTTCCTATTATTTTTGTGCTGAAATTTGTGATTCTTTCTTGGTGGATTATGGTTGATTACTTTTATATAATCAATTTTTAATTATGGGAAGAATTTTGATACCTATCCTTATGAGTTCATATATTATGTGGTAGCTTGGGATGAGTCATAGAGTACCCATATGATTATAAAATGATAAATTAATTACTGAAATAATATGGTTGGTCCTTGATGCTTACCTTATAATGAATACTTACTTAATAATTAATAGTGTCTTCGGTACATAGCTCAGAAGATTAAAATTTTAAAATTGTAAATGATAATGATAATTATTAATTAATGCTTAATTAATAAATTAATTAAAATGAAGCTTGATTATTCTATGATTTTGATACCAAGGCCTTAGTAGTGGCATCCATGACTCCCGTTCAACGTTAGTGTAAGATGAGTCTAAGGATAGGCAGTTACCCATAGTGTGGTTATGATCCATATATATATTATATATTTTTTGTTATTTCATACCTTATCCCACCCATATTGATAGAGTGACTAAAACCTAGTGGACTCTAGGAGGGTGTTTCCCCTAAAATTGAGGTTGGTGAAGAATGGATGGTTGAATACCCCCTCCTGAACCACTATCTTCTCCTTGTGGTATTATATACTGGTATGCACATAGGTCATATTTCCACATTTATGTGTGTAGAGGGTTGTGATGGATTCTAGTTATTTAACACACATTTATCTCTATATCTAATATCCTAATGGTTATTGTAGGTATGATATGTATGGGTTGTGATGTATTAAGGTATAATACACAATGTAAGGGTTGTGGTGGCTCTCAGAAACTACTTAGTCACTATGTTGAGATGTTTTCAAGATAGTGAAATGATGTGATTCATGGGGTTCATGTTTTAGCCCATGTGTCTTTAGGCTAGCCTAATTTAGCCCATGTGTCTTTAGTATGGCTTTCTTTTGGAGATAAATAGCTCAAGGCTTGTGATTTTGGGGAATAGTGGTAAACTAGTAGGAAATTGGTAACGGTGTACCCTATTTTTTAATTATATTATATGATCTCTTATATATAATACTTGGTGAAAGATATACACGATGAGGTTGGTAAAAGAATAATAAAATTATTTAGGTGATTATTTGGTTTCATTTTTTACTCAATGGGATTTATTATGATTCTTTCACATTTTTCATGAGAGGTTTCTGGGAGGATCATAAAGAGTATATATGTTATTATCACCCTATGTATATATAAATTATTTTCCAGGTCAATGAGAGCTAAGTTGTGATTAATCTATACATTAGTACTTCAAAGGAGTTGTTTAGGAGTTGTTGGTGATTCATGGTCATTATCAAGGATTTATTTTAGTGTTTTAATTTTATTTAGTTGTATGTCATTACATTCATTTCATGTATTAGGATTTATTCATATTTAGTTATGAGAAAAAGTATTTTGGTGGTTATTTCTATCTAATCTATCTCATTTCTCATATATTTGAGTGTGATACCTCATATCTATGTGTATTTTATACACTTTGTAATTTTCACCAACCCATGGACTATTGGAGGTGGGATTTTGGAATTATTATCCCCCTTATATCATATCCATCCCAAGAGTGGAAAATTTTGGGGGAGGGGTTCCTAAGAGAGTGGTATCAAAGGTGATGATTGAGAGATATGATGGAGTTTGGAATTAGAAACTAGTGAGGATACATGATTTGGTAACAAAATAATGTTAGTTAGGATTCATATATGCTATAAAAAGTGATATTATCTAGGATATTTGATTTTAGGTTACCCTATGATCCTCCACAAGGACCTTCACGTTTACAAGATACACTAAGTAAAGTAATGTTGCTTGTGTGGTAGAGACCTATTGAAGTATCATGTATCATTCTTGTATTCAACTATATTTGAAATGGGTAAATAATGATAAATAGTTAAAAATGTATTGACTAATTAAATTTAAATAATATGTTTCCTGGGTTAAGAGTACCTAATGTTTTTTCATTTGTAGTAGTAGCTCTAGTTCTACATCCCTATCAGGTTCATGCTAATGATGTTTATAAATATGTGTTATAAAATCACCATATAGTATAGGATGATGAAAATGATGCTTGGAGGAGGACACTTTGATTTTTCCAGCACCATATTTTATAAAAGTATAAGGGATTCATTTTATTTCATGGGATAGAGTTTTGGTTAGAGGAGGTGGTGATATAATTTGGTACGAATTCTGCTTGGAGGGATTATTGTGCTTTGTTGGACATGATGATGCTATGTGGATCATCTTGATAGAAATGGTTCTTATTCTTCATGTTTTGTGAAGAGTTGGTTGTTTTGTAATAGATTTTATGGGGAAAGTTTCTAGGATGATTTTATTTTTTTGACCCAAGAGTATTTAATTTTTGTTTGGTGATTTTTTACATTCATTACGGTATTTATAAGCTCAGTACTTGATGTGTGGTGAGACCTTTTAATTGCCTTATTGAACCTGAGACCCTTTAGTTTTTATCCCCTTGATGTGAATGACTGGTTTTATCATAATTTTTCAATTTTTATCCCTTGGTAATGAGTTTAGTGAAACATCTTCATTCACTCAATTGAAACCAACCTAATAAATCCTTGATCTGTGATCATTTTTATCACATTATCCTTTTAGTTTCCAACCCACACTTAATTTCCTTCATAGACGGTAATCATAACTCAATTCTTCGGACTTTTTTTGAGATGGAGATGTGGTCTATGTAAAGGTTTTTATTTAACATTGTTCATATCATTCTATTACTCTCTCCTTGATCCCTTGTTTGGTTTCAGTGGGGGGTGTTATCATCATGTACATCATATACTCTTCTCCCATTCCCAGTATAGTGGAAATTTAGTTTAGGTTAAGGGGTTATTATATTTATTCTATTGTTTTTAATTAATATACTCTTCACTCATTCCAAATGATATGGGACTTGGTTTGAGAAAAGTAGAATATTGTAAGTTTTCCTTTAATTTATTTGTTTCTAGTGTTCTATTAATAAATCGCTCTATTGTGAATTAAATTATTGTATGATGTGTGTTGTTCATGTGGATTTTTTTTTCATATGGTTTTGGCCTAGTTTTCTTACATCCCCATAAGTTATTTCTCTCTTATTTTTTACATATCAATCTTATGAAGAGTGGGGAAACTCAACATATCATGACGTGTTATATTATGACACATTTTAAAACTGTGAAGGTTAGTTAGTACTGCCCAAAGAGGATAATATCATTTTGTGGTGGATGGGTCCCTTGATTTGTATGCCTATGAAATATCTTTTTATCTTGGTACATGTGATGTTTGGGGAATATTATGTTATGTTGATATATAACTCCTGAAAGTAATGAATTGTACCCATGGTAAATGAGATATTATATCCCTTCATTATTTTACATGAGTGTTCTCCTAGTGAATAAATATTGTAATAAAATCATAAAAATTTCTTATGTACATGATTTATCAAGGAACTCGTGTTAAATATGAAATATTTTTGGAAAGGAAATTTTACCTTGAATATGTCATCCTTGGGAGTTTCTTTCATACTGCATAATGATATTCAGTGATACCCTCTTAGAAAAAATTATTCCTCTGACAACAAGTTTTCTCAAATAAATTATTGTAATTCTTCCATGAAACTATATTTATTTTCAATGTAGTTTTTCAAATGTATTTAAAGTGATTTCTCAATGAATATTTTGATAAATACCTTGTTATAAAGAAGTATTAAAAGGGTTTTTCATTTGATAATTTCTTAACCAATTAAATTATAAACACAATAGACATAGTGAAAATTTTTTATCAGCTTGTTTTAAAATTTAATAAGTTTTAAATTAAATTTTTTTTATCCATGTCTAGAAATACAAGAATATTTTGGAAAACATTTTTATGTTCAAATCAAATTTTCTTGCATGATAAATGAAAATAAATCACGTGTAGATTTTCATTTGAAGGCATTCTTATGTAAAATTGTAAAAGTTTTATGATCTCTTCCCAAATTAAAGTGAAGTGATTTTTTATGAAGGTGTTTCCTTCTATTATGTTTGTTTTAATGGATATTAATGGATTACTAGCTTTTTTGTTAACTATGTGAACTATTTTTTATTTGAGAGGTATCACTCTTGGGATATTTTTTTTAAACTATTTTAATGTTTGGTGTAACTTTATGCTTTGATCCTATAATGTGGTTTATATGTTCCAAATATAGAGATAACCTTGAGAGTTATCTCCTGAAGTTGTTGACTTATCCCCAATAATTCCCCTCTCCTTTCAGTTCTTTTTTAATTCTTGATGATGATAATTTATTGAGAGGTATCTAATGTAACAGTTTAAAATATTCTTGGGACTTCCTTTATCATTTTGGGGTGTCCGGTGGTTTGGGAGAAATTTCATAAATTTTTAGATGTTTTTTAGAATAATTTTTAAATTATAAATTGGTTTTTAAATGGTTTAAAAATTATGGAATAAATTAAAATGTTTTAGAAGTTTGTTTGAGAAATTTATTTGGATGTTTTTAAATTTCTTTGAATATTTTAGAAGTGTTTTGGGATTTTTGAAGTGATAATAAATCCATTTCATAGATATTTTTAAGTTATCATAATTAAAAATATAATTTTTTTAAAGAATCATTTACCCTTATGCAAGGGAATGAATTTTTTCAGGGGTAAGTCTTATTTTTAAATATTTGTGTGAGGGTGTATGAGATTTTAAAATGGAAATGTAAGGGTCAACCATGTTTTTAACTACCGGCATAAGGGTAATCTGTTAATCGTGTAAGTGTAACCCATGAGTTATAAATCTTGAATTAAGGTATACATCTGAAACTCATATAAGGGTAGTATCTTTCCCACAAAAAGAAATATTGTGAATCCTAAATCCCACATAAGGTTCCAACAAATATTTCTATAATTACATAAGGGTAATGTGGAATTATTACAAAAAGTATTTATCACATAGTCTTTTTCATGTCAATTATTATATAACTGACCTAAAAAATCCATCCATGTTGCCTTATCAATTTGGTTATATAATAACTGATGTGAAAAATAAAGTTACCCACTTTATAATGTTATCTATTATATAACTGACATGAAAAAAACAATTTTTAACATTGGTTATTATATAATTAAATTTAGATACCATTTAAAATTTTCTTAATCATCGGTTTGAATCATTTTAGTGTAATTAAATCCCATGAAAGAACACTCATTTCTATCATGAAGAATCCCTAACCCTAATTTCATCCATATGATAGACTCCAATATCATATTTCAATCTTCATATATCCTCAAGTTTCATCAACTTCATTGTTGTGCATTCAATATATTTGTTTCTCAAGTAAGCCTCACACATCAATCCTCTCTTATGGTCATTCAATGGCATAAACAGTCCGAATCTCTTTTTTTTATTTAGACTCAAATCTTGAATTACCATCTTTTAAAACCCTTAGCTTTCATAAACCTTATTATTGTGCATTCGAATATAGATATTCTTGTTTCAAATGTCATATTACCTCCATACACCTTAGTTATCCATTTATTTATGTTAAAATGTGTATTTAATTAATTATATATTAATGTTATATGTTAGATCATAAATTTACACATTATATCTTATTGTTATGGTTGTTTTACTATATGTAAAGGTATTTTCACTGAATTGTTTCACATATGTTTATATTGTATTACATCTTATATTTTTTCATTGAGTCTCTAAATGTTTATTATTGGGTTGATATTTGTGAATAATTCATTTTTTATGCATACACTTCTATGTATATGGATAAATTTCAATTATTTTTATGCTTTTATTAGTCACTTAGTAATATTAAAATGTAATATATACATACATTTAAATTTTCATATAGTTCAATATAAAATATCATATAATTATTTTATATGCATGTCAACACTTTTCTTATGATGTGAGCATATTATGATATTCAAACATAATATATTAAATATGCAGTCTGCATATTATGATTTACTATCAATATAATGTTGACTTTATTGGTGAATACACATATATGTTAGGTTTTAAATCTATTTAGGCTAATTATCAATATTTATTTAATATGACATTAAAAATATCATGAACAACGGGTAATTATAATATAATTATATTAAAATTCTATAATATATTGTATCGATCTCTAAAATTCCTTACAGATATTAACTCATCCAAAATATTTCAATATTTACAATTTTAATGTCAATTATTCTATTTTCCCACTAATTAAATAAATATTGTTTTAGCATTGCATGAGAGTGTATTGTAATTATATTATTTATGAAAATTAAAAATAATTTTCAATAATTAAAATAGTATCATCCGACTTAAAATATTCATTTATTGTTGTTAATATCTTTTATTTTTCACTATGTGGACATATAAATGATTTTAATTACAATGAGAATGATATTTTGAAACTATAATTTATTTAAATTATATATATGTTATTTTCATGAAAATTTTTCCACTAAAGAATTCCAATTCAATAATAAGGTTATACTGGTCAAATATCCTAAACTCGATATTATTTAGAAATGATTACATTATATACTTAACATTATAATATGGCTTTAACCCATATTTAAACCCTTTAGCTTTTAAGAATACAACACATGTTTTTAAATATTCATGGTTAATATAGTTATGATAAAACATTAGTAAATTAATAAATTATTCATGGATGAAATTTAATAACATATCCAAATAATTTGGCCAAATTTTTTATTTTTATAATATTTATATCATTTAATGAATTATTTTTTGAAATATCAATAAGTTCAATTATGACATAATTAATTAATTGCATTTTCTAAAAATATGAATGAACAAGATATCATTGAAAAAACCAAAAATACAACTTTAATATGTTTATTTCAGAGATAAAACTTATTTATGGAATTCATTATATAAAAATATATTAAAATTAATATTTATAAAATCATTATTTTATATTCGTGTTAATTAAACAAATAATGCATCATCAAGGTGTAAGAAATTAAGTTTATTATTTATATTTTAAAAATAAAAAATAATTTTCTATGACCATGATAAAAATTTAATATTTTAAAAATACTATTTATAATCGAATTTACATTCTGGATAATCACATAAAAAATGTCTATAGATATTAAAACCAAGAGTATGCCATATTTTACTTTCCTAAGAATAAAATATTATAAAAGTTATAATCTCATCCAAATGGCCATAAATGGTCACATATCTGATACATTATTTCATATATAAGGAAATATATCATCAAATAAAATTATGGAATGTGTTGGGGTAAATTTTTTATATTAATAATATTATATTTACACCTAATTAATTAAATGACCCTTAATTTTGGTTATAAAAATTACTAATGTTATAATTATTATTGTCCAAAAATAAAAGGAACATATTTACAAAATTTTGACCCATTGATTCAAAATATTAGATCAAATTTTAAAAATAAAAAACACACATGTTTCATTTATTAATATTAAATTAATCTCATTGATGGAACTAGGAAACGTGTTCTTAGAGTGAAAAAATTCTTCATATTGAAATATTTTTATATGTAACATAAATTTCAAACTGATACAAATGAACTAAATTTAGTGTAATGATGTTCTCTATCTAATTATACTTTTAATCAAATTATACATATATTTTACCACTAAACATTATTTATAATAATAATTTGATTTCAATTAAAATGCAGTATTTGTATCAGTATTCTTTAAAACATGAATCATGTCAAAAAAACACCAAAAAAATAAAACAAAATTAATTATAATAATTACCATCAAAAGAATAATTTTTATTTTTAAAATATTTATTATTCTGCCAAAAACAATATTTAAAACAATGGCACCATTAAAAAATAGATAAAATATTTTTTTTAGAAAAATTCATCTTTCATACATAAAATTGGATTTTTTTATCATTATCAAGAAAACACATAAGACTAATCTTCTAATTTATATTATATATATTATATAAAAATTAAATCAATAATATATAATGATATTATTAAATTTAAATATTAGTATGAAACCATTTTTGCACATACCAATTGTTTTTTATAAAAACATTTTCATTATATCCATTTGTTATTATATTTATTAATAATTAATTGGTAAGAAATGAATTCAATGATATATTTTAATTCATTAATTTAATCTTTCTAATCAAAACAAATTTAACATCTAGTTGATAATATTTATTTTAAAAAATAATACTGACATTATATCATGGTTTATTTAAGGACGGGGTTGCATGAAATGTATACAGTCCAATAAATTGTATTTTTTTAAGAAGAGTCATACCATAAAATATCAAGGTGTAACAATAGATGAATAACATTTTCATTGAAAAAATGAAACAGTTTTTTGGTGTAGTAGACACATTACATGTCTCATAGGTCAATAGGTTAATAAAGCACATTAAATGGATTGAAGGTGTCTTTGGTAATTAGTAATTCTATTATATTTTGACTACTACAGTCCAACCTCCACTAAAATTCCTACAATAGAACTAGCCAAGACCACAATATCACTAGGTATTTAGTTTCTCCACTACTACAATTATGATCCAATACAAATAAATTGTCTCATAACTAAATTGTCCCAAATGACTTCTGAACCCCATACTTGATGTAGTATTACGCTCTGCTTCCAATAAATCCTATCAATAACTACACTACTAAATGAATTTTCATATCGCATTATTTTAGAAATGGTATTTATTTTTATGTATATGTACACCATTAAATGATGAACACTCTTTATTCCCACCAACATTATATATAAATATAAATTCCACTATTTATTACTTATAGTTTCTCTTAAAAAGAAACATTTCACTAGTTTTTTGATTGGTTTTTCGTGTGGGGAAGGATATCAAAAAATAAATTAATTTACTATAAATATATATATGAAAAACATCTTATGTTACATTCTCCACATTAAAAAATGAATTTTTCCTCCAATCATTTGAGTAAATTCCACCCAAAGATTATATTTCACAAATGCTATAATTAATTGTTTTTCTAATATATATCCTAGTTATCATTACATTGAATGATGATCATGGAATGGTTTAATATATGAAATATGATTTCTATTTTTCATTGATTAGTATGTATTCTACATGGAGATAAGAAATATATTTCAAAATATACATCAAATTAAATGATAGATATTACGACTTTCATAAATCATTTTCCCACAATCCTTGATTGAGATTCAAGTACCATATGTAATGTAATATTAGAACTTTGTGTGGAATTTAATTAAATTTTTAATATATGATGAAAACATATATGAAATAATACACGTGTTATAATATATTGGTGAATACCTAACTGTAATAAATTATTAGCATCAAATTTAATAATATTTTTTTCAAATATATTTCCAAGTCCACATGATCTAGAAGTATTTTATATTGATTTTCATCACAATTAATTGTATTAATGAACTTGAATTCATAATCACAAAATTCATCACATGAAAAAATTGATTTACTAGTGGATCTGTAACATCCCAGTTCTGGGACCCCCAATGGTTCCCTAAACCTGGTTGGTCACATAACCTCCTGCACATTTTCCTAAATACTAGAGGTTTCTAACTAGCAGCGAGGGCCAAGGTCTGATAATTGGGAAACTAAACCATCATTAGTAGATTGCAGATAGTGTAAAAACAATTGTAAACTATAGCAGAAGCAGTAATACCATAAAACAAAAGTATCCATTTGATGAATGATTGTATTATAAAAATTGGAGAATATATCAATGATCATGTCCCATGTGTATAGGAAAGCATCCAAACAAATAACTATACTATAAATACAATACTAAACCAAAGTATAGAAAAAATATATACTCTAACGACATCACAACCCCGAGATTAGTCCCAACTCAAACAATAATTAAGTATGTGATAAAGATGGATGCTTACCCTTAACTATACCTACAATCATATAATCTGTTTCACTCCAAAAGCATGACCCAAAAATGGTGTGAGATGAATCCCAGTAGGAAATCACCAAAAGTTCAATGCCTAAAAGTTAGTAAATATATATAGAAGGAAATATTCATTAATGAAATAATTAAATAGGAAGTACTGAAAAGTAAACAATCATTTGTTTTCAATTACATTCATTTTCATTTAAAAATTAATCAAATGGTTGAATAATGTATTCTAAGGATATAGACTATAATTTTCATCACCCTATCAAATAGTAACAATGGATGTCTCATAAAACCATATAAACAATGAAGTAAAATTTTTTCCAAGCTTGTGCTTTGTCTTGGAAAACATGTAAAAATAGTTCATTTATTCATAATAAACCATCTAGGAATGTTCACAGACTCTGACTGCTTTGGTCTCACATAGAACTAATCATTTACAAACAACAAATGTTGTAGCTCTATATAAGGCCCCAACCTTAAACATTACATAATATTGAATTATATAAATTGTTCACGTTGAGGATCTTTTTAGGATTAGAGATTTGGAAAATTAGTTCATAACCTATAAATAACATCTTTAATATTAAAAGAATACACTTCAACTCACTATACATTTTTTTCATAAAACAAAAAATATCCATAATAGAAGAAACATGTCTAGTTCTATTTTTTCTTGAATTAATGACTTTTAATTGATCTCATAATTGACCCTATTTATCATTATGTCCCGTGAAATTTTTTTCATAACATGCGATGAGCATAAAAATCTCATTATATGACATATAAAGAAAGAAAAACTATTTGTCTTTAAATAACATGAATATCATTAGGACATTATTACAAAGTAATAATTTTCACCTTTAAGATGTAGTTAAAACACTTCATTGAATATAAGATCATTTATTAAACTTTTTAAACCAAATGATTACCACAATACCATAGAATACAACAGATATGATATAAATGTAACTTGGGACATTAACATACATAAATTGAATAACCATATAGTTAAATTATACAATAACAGTAAATTGAATATCTATACCATTGAATTCCATACCAAATGCACTATAGATTATAATGTAACCACCCATCCAAGGTTTATCACAGAATGACTCGTCATCTGTCTTATCACGTAACCACCCATCTATTGACCATGTAAAATTAT
The DNA here is from genome assembly GCA_963277665.1 of Viscum album. Classification (NCBI taxonomy): domain Eukaryota; kingdom Viridiplantae; phylum Streptophyta; class Magnoliopsida; order Santalales; family Viscaceae; genus Viscum; species Viscum album. The sequence goes on from OY728127.1 coordinate 283,430,896, forward strand.
ATAATCATAACACATAAAATATTTCAAATATCAACTTTTCACTAAAAACATTTCATTTGAAAACTCATGAAATAATTTCCAAATGTAGAAATAATCAATCCATTTTGAAATCCATTTTCAATATCAAAACACCCAAAAATGAAATAAATTGTATATTTTTTCCTTTTAAAAACATTAAATCTTATAGAGGATGCCAAATAACTATTACGGTGGCAGTCAAGTGATTGTCACCTAATATGATAAAAACATCAATATTTTCATTTAGTAAAATGCTTCATAGATAACGATTTCCTTTTAATGAAATTAAAAGTCAAAGGGTTTTATTATACACCCTTTAATAGAAGGAGGTGTATATTATCAAAATAGGCCTCAATGAAAGAAGGTTGAGATAATTTCCTTTACCTCGAGTCTAACATGTCTCGTACTTTCCTTATTATTCATTAATGATAAACATAAGTTAATATATACTTAATTAAGAAACATTTTCATGTTTAACACCATTTTTTATCACTCATTATCTTTCTATAATAGTATGTATAGTATTTTATGTCATATCCTACATTCTGCCGATTTTCGGAACCTGAGTAATTAATAAACATGATATAATTACCAATTGTCCATTTGGTAAAAATTAAATTATCTTCAAAATGATATTCATGATTTAGATATCATATATGTCATATATATATATATATATAATATACATGTACTTATAATAGTCTATAGATTTTGAATATAAGAAATGAAATGCACTGATCATGGAGACCTAAAGTCGTACGTACAAATAAAAGCTACATTAATTTATTTTTCATATTTTAAAAATTAAAAAATAAATGATAAAATGGTTTATTTTAATTCCAGTATTATATATTATATATGTTCATTGACTCCATACTTTATACATTCCATGTATGTAATTAACGATTCATATCACTTTGAGGGGGCGGTAGTCCGCACGTCCTAAAATGAAATTATCATATTTATACGATAATAAAATAATAAATGTTTGTAATAAATGATAATTAAAGAATCATAAAGATAAAATAAATATATAATATATAATATATAATTACATTTCCATCACAATGGCCACAATGATAGGTGGTATGAGATGAGTGAATAATTATCGTTTCATGAGGTAGTAGTAAGTCGTCCATATAAACAGAATGTTCTATTCCCATTTGAAGGAGGTGTGTGTATGATTAGATAGAATAAGTCTCATAACAGAAACCTAGTATATTTATGATAATGGTGTTTTTATAAATGAATTTAATAAATAGTTTTTATGGGGATGGAGATGAAAAATAAATGAAAGAATCATCAGAGAAATAATTACCTCAAATCAGGTAACTCTATTTGATTTAAGAAAAAATGCCTTCTTTAGTTGCCTTATGCAAATCTTAAGTAATATAGAATGAATATAAGGATGTTGGGAGATTATTTTGGATGATTTTGGTTGAGCCAAGGGATATGAAAGGTGTGAGTAATGGTTAGAGGTGGTGACTTTTTATAAGTTGGAGGAGGGGGCCTTTGGGAATGTTTTAAAATATTATTTTATGGTAAAATTATTTTCAAATTCAAATAAAACCAAAGTAATATATTTCAAATATAAGGTGATGATGGGTCAAAATCCTCACATCCAATTGATTGTAGAAATGTTTTGGTCCTAAAATTAACGTTACCTTTTAACTTTAACACTTAGTAATATAATTTAACTTTTACCATGTCTTCCTGTATATTCATAATATATGCTTACTATAGTTCCTATAAAAATCCAAGAGACTGAAAATGGGAAATTAATTTCCTTTTTGACACAATATATGTCATTTTTATGAATCATAAATTTTTAGGACTATTATATAATTTAATAAAATGTTAATTGATTTAAAAACTCATTTTTGTCAATATTTGTACTATTAATATCATGACTTTTTAAAAAACCATAACAAAATTATTCATCAGAAAAAAAATTATTATTTCAATTATAAAAAGTCATAAAAATATCTAAAACTCATGTATTGAAATAAAAGTCTAATTTTTTATGTTTATAATCTCATTTATTTAAATCTTTCATTAAAATGGTAATCACACCATCATCATTGTGTCATAAATAAATTTATTTATTTGATGTCTATAAATATTAAAAAAAATACAATGATGTAGGAAATATTCATAGAATTATAATGACTATTTATAGTTGATTATATAACTTATATAACCACATATGAAATTTTTTGTAGTAAAAGATACATGTTGAGGATATATTTTCTGTAACATTAAATTAAAAGCAATAAAATGTCATTTTCACCGAAAAGTGGCTGAATGAGGTCCTCAAATCGACCCTAGGATTCGCATGGTTAGAAATATAAAATCCATTAGGGTTGGGACATGTATTAGGGTAATTTAATATAATTATTATTTTATTTTTTACCCTTATTTAATAGATTTACCCTTTAACTACGGTAAACAAAATATTTATGTATATTAATATTAATAGTGTCTAAAAATAAATGATAACAATTTTCAAAATTTAGAAAAAATAAATCCAAATATGGATTCAATCTCTCCAAATTCATCACACAGAAGATACAGATAAACATTTTAAATTAATTCCCATTGTCAAAACCAAAAAGCGTGTTTTTATCAAATAAAATCTACTAAAAGATTTACATGTGTTTATGTATAATTTCAAATTTAATTTACATATATAGATAATAATTTGATTAAATGATAAAAATGTAATCCAATTACACATTAAAACCATTTAAATGGACAATATAATAATATAAATAAATTATATGAAAAGACAGTTTTGACATAAAATGCAATATTTTCAACTATTCATAAAAATGAACATTATCTGAAACATAACATAAATTTACCAAAAGTAAATTTTGATTTCTTTTTTATAAAGACGAAGTTTATTTTTTTCAAATATAATAATTAAAAATAAAAACACTAGATTTAAAAATGGTTCTCTATTAAAAGGTTGTAAATATGCCTTTTAATGAATATTAAAGTATTTCATGATTAAAATAAGATACATTCTTATTTTAATCCTCTAAAATATATTATATAAATATAAAGGCATTTAACAAACATGTCTAATAAAAATTTAGTTTAATTTTTTCATTCCCTCCAATATAATGACTAGGTGTTAATTAAAATAATAATATTATAATTTTAATTTTCTGTATATCTCAATGTTGTGTGCAATGTAAGATTTATGAGAAAAACATTGTTGCGTGCCGAGTATGATGTTGGAAAAAGATTCACCTTTAACATAAAATTAATATATTATTACACTTTATTAATATAAATTCCAATGTATTATTCTATAAGTTCCAAGAACATTACATCCATCATAGCTTTTGAAAATTATGTCACGCATATTTAAAATTGGGCTTGGAAATTTATTTTAATATCCCACATCAGAAAAAGAGTCAATAAAAAATCAATTTAAGAGAAATAAAGATAAGTACAAAGGTCACCCAATATAACACATTATATGATTCTATGTTGGAAAAAATGATATGGAAGATAAAATTACTATCATTGATTACATTGATTGATAGATAACATGATCAAAAAATGTTAACGACCAAAATACCAAAAATTCGGGGTTGGGTAAATGTATGATGATAAAATAGGGAGTATAAATTTTTTCCTCATCATACTTTTAGTAGAGTTGAATAAAGTTATTACTGGCTAGAATAAGATCATAAAGAAATATACTTACTTGAAAAGATGTGTTTCATCCATTATTCATATTTTTACCAAAAACTCTTCTTTGATCTATATGATACATATTCAAGATTACTTGGTCAAATTTGAATTTCTATAATCAAAATCTAGATAATTACATATTCCAATGAAATGAACTATATATTTTCCCTATCTGTATACATTATCCAAAACCAAAAATGTTAGTATTAGAGCAGATAATCCTCAAAAAGGATAATAAATTATAAAATGAAATACTACTATATATATCCAAAGTAGAACAAATAATTTTCAAAGATCAAAAAATATAATTCAATACACCATTGTACATAAAACTATTCAATGTATACCAAACTATGATTGAAACCAAAAACTCTCAAGGATTTAATCACATAGTCTTCCATAGTGAATATTAACATTTATCTATAAATAACATTGAATACTCTTAATGTATCATACTAATGTATAATTAACCAAATAATATATTCTCAATTATAGGATAATCGTTTCCATAAAAAACACTAAACACCTTTTGTCCAAAATAAAAACATATATTCATCCAGAATAAGATTTGAACAATTACTCCACAAATGTGATCCCATGTTATTCTATTTACCATAAGCATATATTGTTCCCAAAATAGGGAATGACATACAATATAACCTTTATCACTTGTTCGCCAAATTATTTTCCAATACTAAGGATATCCGTTTGATAAAATATAAGTTCCCTAAATAAACTTATTCTTGATCCATAAAATAATTTAACTAAAAATTAATAATTAAAACTAACTACGAACTTCACATTGTCTAGTGGTATGAGATAAATCTCAATCACTCTTTGGTTGTGGGATTTATTACTGCAACATTGTCTTACATGACAAGTTGTGACGCATTCTGCATGGTGTCCTTTTTCAAAATATATAAAATTTTATAACATTCTAAAAAATGAGATAAATTTCTCAAAAATTACGATGACATATTTTAACTTCAAATCTCATCTCATACCTTGAATTTTTATCCCAAAATGTAATAACCTATAATTTCATCAAATTCAAGGATCATATAATTCCAAATGGTTCATTATAACTATATCCAAAAAATAAATGCTAATTATTCCTTTAATAAAATTTTCACATATAGAACATTAGGTTTACACATACAAGAAAATGTCTCCCAATGTAATTACTTCATCAATAAATTTAAACAAATAATCATCCTTATATCCAATATAACTCTCCAAATCCTAAAATGTAGACACCTTAATCATTGAACATTCTTGTAGAACCTTCATCAATTTTTATCTATCTTATTCTTTTATACTTCTTTCTAACAAAAAAATCAAGCATAATTTCCTATGATTTCCGAAATGTCAAAAAATGAGCTATGAAATAATCCATACCATTCATATGTAATTTTATATTTTCTCATCTTCAAATGTTGTAGGATTAAGAATTGATAAACATGCCTTTTTATAATCTTACTGATCTTACTCCCGAACATTCTTCATAGGACATCTATTTGTATAATGACCATGCACACCACATTTAAAACATTCAATTGATCTTTCACAATTAAACTCTTTCCCTTTCCTATATTCAACTAGATGAGTCCTTTTTCCATGTATGGTTATTTTTTTATGTCCATTATTAACACATCTGAAACATCTTCCCATCACATTAATTAATTCTTCTACGCGTTTTTTTTTCACATCGTTGACACATTGGTTTTTGAATATACGTACCTTTAGGATTTTTACTTAATATTCTAGAGGGATTCTTTTATCGCATATATGTTGCCTTAGATAAATAATCAAGGTTAATTAATTAAATCATGACTCAAGATAGTTGGTTAAGAATAACTGGAAGAGTTCTTATTGAAGATCCCATTTCATTCGGTTCCTTATTCAAAAATCCCAAATAGTTTCCATCACATCCATTGTTACTTTGGAGCTTACAAGATCATTCCATTTACATAAATAAAAAATTATTGTATGAGTATATCAGTAAAATCATCATAAAATATCCAATGTGGAGGTTTAACACTAAGATACACTTATTAATGTAATCTTAAACCCATTCGATTTATCTAAAATAACTATGAATCTTTCTAATATTATAACCTTTAAGGTTATGTAACATTTTTTTAAATAACACCCTAACCTCTAATGTAATATAATTCAACCTCTGATACCAAAAATAAGGCTATAGTCTTAAATGTTACATAATAATAGATTAATTTACTAATTCACATAGATGATCATATTAGTTTTAGAGCATTAGATAATTAGGTCATAACATATTCATAGCATCTTGATTATTACAATTATACCCTTAAACTCATTTTCCATTTTTTGTTTAAAAATTCATTAAAACAAGATAATCATGTCAAGTTTAATTGTAACAAACCTGACAGGCCAAAAGCCCACACCAGACTCGGCCACGCTGGAGCCCAGCCCACTAGCAGATAGTAGAAACCTACTCCACGGGCAGATAACAAGCCCCCACCTCATACTGGCTCAGATAACATGTGGCAGGAACTGTCTCATTCCTGATGAGGATTTAATTTTCCTCCCTCACAACTCGAACTGACGACCACATACTTAACAACCAAATGTGAGTGTTAATGAGTAACACTACTCCAAGTTGGAAGTGAAGCATGTGGTTTCCTGTTCGATTTGTGAGGGAGGGAAATTGAATCCTCTTCAAACAGGGGACTATTCCTTCCATGTGTTATCTGGGCCATCATGAGGTAGGGGATTGTTATCTTCTCGTGGGGTGGGGGTCTGCTATCTGCCAAAGGGTTGTGCTCACATGTGGCCGAGTTTGGTTGGGCTTTAGGCATGCTGGGTTCTTTACAAACATAAACCCAATATTCCTAGAATTTTCAATTTGAAAATTAATTCACCAGTGTATCACATTGGTGAAATCCTAATGGAGTTACCCAAAGAAGAGGTAACATCCTTCCTCATGCTCTTTAATTTTATTTTCATCTCCACCCTCAACTATTCATATAACATGTTTATATAAAGTAATAATTATCCAAAAAAGAAAATATGTTTTTAGGTTAATCATTAAACCTAGACCTATACACACATCATTAATATGGGAAACATACTTACCATTCATTAATAAACAAATATTTTCTCATGAAATGATGTCATTCAATTTTTTTGTTACAAAAATAATGGAATGAAATTATGATGGTCATGTTTTTCATTTATGATATATATGATATTTTTTATTTCATTATTCTTATTTAAATTTTTAATAACACATGAAATTAATCTTTCCCTTTTTTGTGTATATGATAACATCATTTCTGGACATGTAGACTACCACCTCATCAAAGCAATGTGATTTTTTCACACTATACATGGAATATATTAAGGGTGGTTTTTATAAAAAATATTTATATAAATGAAATTAATTTTAAAATGTAATTATAATATACATATTAATTATTTAAATTTTACTCTAAAAAAGTGAAAAAAGGTAATAGTTGTAGCATTAATGAATTTGTACGACCTACCATCTACATGATTGCTGCATCTCATTTCCAATCATAAATATTAGGGATTATTATAAATAAGTATATAAATTATATATATGATAATTTCATCCTATTTTAAAATAAATATATTATGAAATAATTATATATTTTATAATAAAAACAAATAACATGTAAAAACATACTCGAATAATTGGGAAATTAACAAACGAAAGAGTTAGATTAATGGATTATTATAAACAAATTGGTAATATATATTCAAAGAAGATAATACATGATATTATTAAAAATTGATATGTATCTGGTATAATTTAGTATCATTTTCAAATCCATTATATAGGATTATAATGGATTTTCATACAAAATAAATTACAACTTATGGGATTTTCATCATAGTTTTTACATTTTTTAAATTAATATCATACTAATTAATTAATTATTTTGTTTGGTCCTTAAAATGCCATATTTGACATATTATATCACGAATCATTTTTTCTTCATGGTATTGAAAACAACCATGTAATTTTATACCTTCCTTCGGATTATGATTCAAATGTGTCACTGTGGTATGTGAAACTTTGGAATGTTTAATGGTTATCTTCCCCAAGATTGTTTTTAAAGATTACATTTTCAATATCACTTTATTTTCTGAATGTAAAATTTATCTTGAAATAATCATATTAATTATTATCATTTTATAGTACAATAAATATTTTTAAATATAAATATTCTCTTGAAATTAATTTTATTTTTCCCTAATCCTTATAACATTTTAAATAATATGTTCACTTTAACAGTTATTTGAGTTACTAGGGAATTATTTACAAAAACATATCTTTTATTCAATGTGGATATTTTATATTCACTTTTTTAATGACTTATATCTATTAGTTGATATATGAGTTATTATTTGGTTAGGTATGACATATGTGAGGTTTGGTAATAGATATTTCCTCGATGAATCATAGTCTCATTAGAAAAATCAATTAGAAAAATTAGATAGTTTTTTACCTAATATGTTAAACCATATTATTAATGCTATTGAAGGTAAAGGTACAATGAACATAGGAAACATGTAGTAAAATAATAAAAAATTTCAACCTTTAGAATCATTTTTTATTTATCCATGATATATTTTCATAGACATATTTATGGAATCATCCTATTACCAGTTTTTTGATTAAATGAGAAGTGCTTCAATTTCATGAAAGTCTATATTTATTATTCCTTATATATTTATATTAACAGACTATATTATTAGTTTTATACCATCCGATATTTTTTTTATTCCAATATATTTAGTTTTTCATCTAATTTTCATTCCATTTTTTAGGAGATGATGTCAACCTTATTGTTTTTCCATTACATTGATTTTGAAGAAGAAATCCTGAAATAATATATCAAGTGTGGGGTATATCTCATTTTTTTATCTATATTGTATTATTTAGTATTTCCCAAGGTAATATGGGTATCATTTCAGTGATATGGTATTTCAAAACTACTAAATTTATCAGTCAATTGAAATTGGTTTCATTGTAATCATGCTAATGTAATAAATTAATGTACTGATTCATTGTTTTTGGGGATAAGGAATTACAGCTTCCATGAATTATGGTTTATCACTAACCAAGGAATCTAAATTCAGAAAATATAGATTATATAATGTAACACTACAATAGTAATTTGGGAAAATTATAGAATAATATCATAGAAATTATTTAATGTATAAATTATGATGTTCAATCATGAAATCAACCACAATGTACATACTATAAGAGAGAGTTGTTTAGGAATAGATATATCTAGTGGTAAAAGATACAACATGGTTTGTTAGGCCTAACTAGTCTAACCCCGGTACAAAAAATGGGCGTCACTACAAACCTATTTTTAATATCCTAGGGGATACACATAGGATAATTCTCATTTTATTTACAAATCACTACGATGTATTTTAATTTAATTATATCAACAATGAAACCAAGTTCATGATTAAGAGATTATATAAACATAAAAATTTAAATTAATGATAGGTGAAATTACAAATACTGATTTATATATTTTATAATATTATGGCTGAATCTATTATATGAAATTTATTAGAAATGACACCTAGAAGGTATATGTGTATCAATACTCAAAGAAAATGAAGTGGTTTCACATATGAGAAAATCAATGTAGGTGGTAAGGGATATAAGAATTTAATAGATATATTAGGGTAGATTAATATATTTATGACCCTAATCCTCACCTAGATAGAGAAATATATTCCATAGTGAGACTCTCTATTGTTGGGTTGCTTTATACGATAGTATCCCTCATAATTTTGTGGGACAATAGATATAATAGTAACTGAGAAATGGATTATCTCTTTGGATAAGATACTAATTTCATTGGGATGTTTCAACATGACAAATCTCAATCTTCCACTATATTATCTCAAATTTTATTCTAATAAATGGTGGAATTAGATAAAGAATATTATAGAGGATGATAAAGTAGAACATATTTAATGAATAGTTTTTATGGAAGCATTATTCAACAAATATTTCACCTTTTTCCAACAAACTAGGATGATGAGTAAGTTCTAACCCATAATGAAATATGTTGCATAACATTTTAAAAATTATGAATCTGACATTACATGGATTTCATGTATTATATGGATTACATATGAATCAATTGTTGTTATATTTATAATTTTTTTAAAGGGCATAATAAATGATTCTAAAGGGAACCAGTCTACCAAAAAACATGGTCATGTGATGAATCCGTTTTATGTGCTATCGAGATTGAGAAAAAGTTTTCTATGCATTATTTTTTCAAAGGGAAACTGGTGAATAAGATGAAGGAAGATTATAAAATTGATAAGGAAAAGAGTAGGACGATTTTGTTTCTTAGATTGGATACTCAAGAGGGGGGATGAATTGAGTTCCAATTAAAATTTCTATTAAACTATTGTCTATAAAAATCCCCTAATTTATAAAACAAGTTAAACTATTGTGAATTTATACAGATTTTAAATGTTCACTTAGCTTCTCAATGATTTATTAGGACTAGTTAATTTAACCATAAGATTAAACTAACTTTTGAAACAAACCTACTCATTTAAAATAAGTGTAAACTCGTGATAATTTATCTGTTAAAGTAACATTAAAATGGTTTTGTATTTCAAAGTAAAAGAAGCAAAATATAAAATATATATATTGTATACTTTAAACATAAACTAAATATGCACAGCTGATATAACAAGAGGTTATGTCTCCAGCCGAGACTCAATCCTCTCAAATTTATATGAAATTTATCCACACCCTGGATCGGGGTTAACATTAGTTTAAAAAACTGTCTAGGCCACACAGGGACCTCTACCACAGTTCTTCATGGGAAACAAAACAAAGACCAGGCCACACAAGGACCTATTCCACAGTTGTCGTGGGTAAACAAGAGTTATGATTTTTGGAGTGAGGATCTTGATATCCTCCAGTTAAGTGCAAGAGACATTGTGTGTGTGTATAAGATATACAGAGTACACCACACTACTCGAAAGTAAATAAAAAATTCACATAGAGAGAATAGATAAGAGTTTAGAAATCACTAGTGATTAGCAATGCATCTCTGGACTCATTGGATTTAGCATAAATGCTTCTGAGTCCTTCTCTGGTTTTTCTGTAGAAAAACAGAGTGTCGTAGTCTAGCTTGTGTTCTACAGGAGTGAAGATGTTCTCTTGACATCAGTTCCTCCAGTAGTGTAGGATTTCATGTGTTGGTACTTCTTTGAGGATCGTTCAATGTCTTCTTCACAGTTGTGCTCAGGATTGTTCTTCAGTTCAGTACAAAGCACTTTGCATGTGTTTTGTAATGTATATCGAGGCGAATTCTTCTTTTTACTGCAGCTAAGACTTCTTTTTTTTCCTTGAGCACCGGCAATAGGAATGAATCAAATTCCATAAGTACGAGGTATGGTTTCCTAAAATTCCAAAAAATATCATTGAATAACATTAATTGCATTAAAAACATCAAATATGACTATTATCATTATTTAATTAATATTGACAAAAAGTTAAGAAACAGTGTCATAGTGATTATGTAAATGGTGTATTCATCACGGTATTGTCTTCACAGTATGTGGTTCATGGTATGTGCATCACGGTGTCTCCATGTCACGGTGTCTGATTCACAGTATGTCCTTCACGACGTTTGGGTCACGGTGTGTCCTTCACGGTGTCTGGGTTACGGTGTGTCCTTCACAGTGTCTGGGTCACGGTGTGTCTATATACTTTGACAAATATCTGTATTTATACATAAACAATAATATGAAGAATATGGATTAAGCTTAATTATTAGAGAGTAAGAGAAGTTAAACTATAAATATAAAGGCTTGATAATATAAGTGAGATTTGTGATCTAGCATAATAATTGTAAATAATAAAGAGAGTAATTAAAATCTATAATATTTTTTATCATTTAAACATGATTTGTAATTATAATTGAGATTTTGAGATCATTAGCAAGATTTGAAATTATGATTGATATTAATTAACAGTAATAATATTTGGGATCATTTAAACATGATTAATACATGAGGAGTCCAATAATATCCCCCTTTTTGATGATCACAAATCATGTATAGTCAAAATATAAATGAAATGCAACATTAAGGAAACTAGCATATTAGAATAACAAAATTAGAGAATAATAGATTCAATAATAACATATCTCATTATAGTACTGATACTTTGACTTTGTCTCCCCCTTTTGGGATTATCAAAAATTTGAGAGAAATGGAGTGAAACACTGCATTTATCAATAATAAGGTTCAAAATAAATCATACAGGAAAAATACAAAGGGGAAACAACAAAAGACATCCCATCAAAAAGAAAATAGACCCTGGAGTCTTTCGGGGTCAATCTTTTCCTTGACTTTATCAGCAGTAGGAGATGGGGATGATGTAGAAGAAGGCATAGATGTTGTAGACAGAGAGGGTAAGGGTAGACCATCAAAAACAGATAGAGCCAAAGTAGGAGAAGTAGAAGATCTATGCTGTGGTTGGTCAAGAATGACTGGCCGGATCTGAGAAAGAGCTTGACTGACCGACATGGAAGTTAAGGCGAGGGCAGGTTGACCAGGTCTAAGGGGTGCAGCAGCTGGAGAAACAATAGCAGTTCTCTGCAAATGAAGATATGACTTCAAAAGATTGATGAAATCAGTAATGATTTCTCCCCCATATTGCATATCCTTTTCAAAATCGTCCATATTATCCATAAATTTTTCCAACAATCTGGTGAACTCTGTAAGCATCTGAACTTGAGATTTAAATGATTGAGTCACCAGATAGATTTTTAGATTTTCCACAAGATATTTAAAGTGATTTTTCATATAAATTTTAGAGAAAACCCGGGTAATATAAAAAACTATATTCATGGTGATCTATTGTTGAGCATCATTGTCTATATTAAAATGGATCCAGACAAGATCGAGTTCCCTATCACTATTCTTCATAACATCATCCAGAGGAGAAAGATCTAAACCACTGAAAATATTCTGAATTTCTTCCATGATTATGGATCTAAAGATAGAAGGATCCAATGAAGGTGTGTAGGTCTGAGCAGAGGGAGAAGAAGCCTTGATAGCTTCAGTTAGAACATTAAGTTATTTTAAAACATTCTGCAGACATCCAGTGTACTCATCTGTGAGCTTATTCAGATTTTCTACAATCTCCATCTTGCATTCTAGCATTTTTGTGTGTCTTTTTCAAATATTCTCATCAAAATATAGTATATATGGATGCACATGAGACAAAATCTCTCTAGAAATGGTGGAATTAGTTGGTTCAGAAGAAGCAGCCACAGGTGTAGGGGCAGAAATAGGAGCATACACAGGTTCTGATCTTAAAGACAATTCTGATTGCATGTTTTCCACCAAACCTTTCAAATTTGCAACATTAGGACTGAGAAACTGATTTTCAACCCTGACATCTTGATTCTCACGAATCATCCTCAGTTGAATATGAAAAATAATGTTTTCGTGCAGAATTGAGGCATCTTATTGTCTTAACTGAGTCATAGGACGAGGTGGACTGGGTAAAATCTTCTCAACACCAGCCAAGATAGTTTCTCCAAAGACTTTCAAATCATATTTAGTTACAAAAGAGTTTTTCTCGTGTAAGAGTGAAGGTGAAGGTAGTGGTGCAGGTTCTGGTTGTGGTTTTGAGCCATCTTCAGACTCAGATTCTAATTTAGATTGAGGCTCTGGTTCTGGTTCTGGATGAGCTACAGACATCAGTTGAAACAATGAAGAGAGATCTATATCAGTTTCATTCACTTGCTGTGACACACTCACATCATAAAAACATGGAAATTCATACCGAGTGTAAACAGAATATGGGACATAAGGTAGAGATATTCTAGCATGTCCAGCCTCTACAATCTTAAGGTTTTAAGGTTCCTCCCCTCAAAATGGGCTTCCATTTCAGATTTTTGAGGCTCAGGAATTGGGTTATGATCCACGAGATCATCTCTAATCTCTTTAGAAAACTCTTTCCTTGCCAGTTGAAAGGCAATTTCCAGATCGAAGATGTCAGATGATGGAGGAGGGTCTCTCTGGTAATCCTCACAAACTCCTTCTTGAGGAATCCTTAGGCATGCAGCCCACAACCTCGAAGATAATGAACACTTTTGTACATTTATCTAGCTTTTCACCATAACTCTTTCTCCAAAATCGACGGAAAACTTCACATATTGGTAAAATTGAGATACCATCCTTGGATAAATAGGTCTATCTTTTCTATAGAACCATTAAAAACATCGTTGTTCTATTAAGATTATAAGGATTAAAACCTTACTAGACAACAACCAATCCGGGAAAACCTCTTTTTTCAGGAACTACGGTATGGTTAACATGGTTTGGGATCAGGGGTCCTTCTGGTGCTATCATCAGTATTGTCCTCTATTTCATAGAGCAGTGCTTCTCATACGAGGTTGAATTATGAATGCTTCATCCTTGGCATCCACTGAAGGTTCAAGAGGGAGAGGAGAAGGTTTTCAAGAATGAGAAGATTCATGGGAGAGTTAGGGTAAGGAATCAAAATAAACCCTTATGTTTTATCATTTGGGAATGTCAAACATCATAAAAACAAAGACGCGGGAAATCAAATAGCGGTGAAATAAAAATTACCACGATAAGAGTTAAAATAAGTGTATAAATAATCTTCACGGTGAGACAGTGAGTATGCATTATGGTGTGATGAAAAACAGTCATCATTGTGAGACAATAACCATTATGTACAGTCACGGTGAGACAGTGAGTGAACTGATCTGTCACGGTGAGATAGTTAGATGATAGACCGTGAGCACAAGATGTTAATGGTGAGACCGTAAGCATGAAACAGTAACTGTAAAACAGTGAACATAAAACTGTAATGTAAAATACAGTAAAGTATTAAACATTAAGATCAGTAAGATATCTATTTATGATTAATCATGCGAAGATCATATATGATGTAGTCTAATCTCTCAGAAATTAATGGTTTAGTGAATATATTAGCATGTTTATATTCAGTACCAATGAATTCCAAAGTGATATCACCTTTTTGATAATCATCCCTAAAACATTGATGTCTTACATCAATATGTTTTTTCCTAGAATGTGAAATTAGATTCATAAAAATGTTAATAGCACTTGTGTTATCACAATTTATTGGGACATGTCTGAATTGATATCCATAGTCTAGTAATGTGTGTTTCATCCACAAAATTTGTGCACAGCAACTTCCAGCAGCTATGTATTCAGTTTCAATAGTATATAATGCCACAAAATTTTGTTTCTTACTACACCATGATACTAGTGACTTCCCTAAAAGGTGACATGTTCCAGAGGCTCTTTTTCTATCTAACATTCATCCAGTAAAATCTGAATCAGAATAACTAACTAGTTCAAATGATTGTCTTTTTGGATAGAACAGTCCTAAAATGGGAGCATGCATTAGGTAATTGAAAATTATTTTCACAGCCTTTAAATGTGACTCCTTACGGTTTTCTCAAAAATGAGCACACATACATACACTAAACATAATATCAGGACGACTTGGAGTCAAGTAGAGTAGACTTCATATCATTCCTCTATAAGTGGTTTGATCAACATATTTACCATCTTCATCAAGATCCAACTTACAGGTGGTACTCATGGGACTGTCACTAATTTTTGTCCTATATAATCCAAAAAGTTTTATAAGATCTCTAGAATATTTACTTTGAGTTAAAATAATTCCATCACCATTTTGAAAGATTTGAAATCCAAGGAAAAATTTGTGTTCTCCTATTAAACTCATATCAAAATAATTTTGCATCATTTTAGAAAAATTAGTACATAGGTAATTTCTTGAAGATCCAAAAACAATATCAACTACATAAATTTTTACAACTATAACATCATTATATATTCTTTTTATAAAAAGAGTAGGACCAGATATACCTTTTTTAAAACATTTAGAAATTAGAAAAGTACATAGTTTGTCATACCATGCTCTTGGAGCTTGTTTTAAACCCTAATTCTTTTGATAATTTGAAAATATGATTTGGAGAATGATGGTTTGAAAATCCAGGTCGTTGTTCAACAAAAACATCCTCAACAATATATCCATTTATGAATTCTCTCTTGACATCCATTTGATATAGTTTGAGATTTATATGTGTTGCATAAGAAAGTATAATTCTAATGGCTTCTAATTTGGATACAGGAGAAAAAGTCCCCTCATAGTCAATTCCTTCTTCTTGACTGTAGCATTGTGAAACTAACCTAGCTTTGTTTCTAACTACATTTCTAGACTCATCTACTTTATTTCTAAACACCCATTTAGATCCTATGGTGAATGTGTCCTTTGGTCTTTCATCATGTTTCGAAACATTATTTCTTCCAAATTTATTGAGTTCTTCTTGCATAGAAATTACCCAAAATTCATCATTAATGGCATCATCAATGTTCTTTGGTTCATGTTGTGACAAGAAGGCTTGATGTTCAACCTGATCTCTAAGAGAAGCTCAAGTATGTGTCCCTCTATCCATATTTCTTAAAACAGCATCTACAGGATGATTCTTTATAATTCTAGTTGATCTATTAAAGGTAGGACTAGAAATTTCAGGTTCATCTATAGGTCCGGGTTCATTAGGAGAAGATTATGGAATAAGTCCAGAACTGGTTGTCTTTACACTAGGTTCATTTATTTTTTCATTAAGGTCCAAAATAGATAAATCTTCTTCATGATTATCAAGAGACGTTTTAGACTCATGTGAATAAGTTTCATCAAATTTGACATGAATAGATTCTTCCACACACTTGGTTCTCTTATTGAAAACTCTATAGGCATTACTAGTTAAAGAATATCTTAAAAAGATTCCTTCATCACTCTTAGAAGCAAACTTGTCCAGATTATCCTTTGTATTAAGAATAAATACTTTGAAACCAAAGACTCTAAAGTTACTAAATTTGGGTTTTCTATTATTCTATAACTCATATTGGGTCTTCTTAAGAACTGTTATAATTATGACTCTATTAATAATGTAACAATCTGTATTCACAGCATTAGCACAAATGTAAATAAGCAGTTCATACTCATTAATCATAGTTCTAACAATTTATTACAGGGTTATATTGCGTCTTTCTTCTACACCATTTATCTGAGGTGTCCTAGGAGCAAAAAATTATGATTATAGCCATTGTGTGATCAATAAAATTCAAAGTCTTGATTTTCAAACTCACAGCCATGATCACTTCTCAATGTTTTAATCTTAAGACCACTAATATTTTCTACAGATTTGGAGTATTTAACAAAGTAAGAACAAGATTCACTTTTGTGAGATAAGAAGTATACCCAAGTAAATCGGGAAAATTCATCTACTAAGACATAGACATAGTGCTTCCCATTTAAGATAGAAACCCTAGATGGTCCAAAAAGATCAATGTGAACCAACTTGAGTGGTTGAAAGTTGAAACTTCTTTCTTTGGTTTGAATGAGATTTTTTATTTCTTTCCCTTTTGATAGGGATTGCACACTTTTTTATTTGGAAACTCAAGATTGGGTAAATCTCTAACTAAGTACTTCCTAGTCAGTTTTCTAAGTGGGTGTAAATTTCAGTGATCTAATCTCTTATTCTATAACAAAGAATCTTTATAGAATGCATTTAATCATGTAAAATTTTTCTTAGCTAGAGAATTAAGATCAACCGCATAAATATTCTCATTTCTCAATGTAGAAAATACTAAAAAAAATTTATAATTAAAAAATTATAGGAATAATTTTCAAACATGAAATTAAAACCATCATCACACTATTGGGAAATACATAACCGATTATATTTAAGTCCATCAATAAATAAAACTTTAGAAATTAAAACTGAATTAGTGTTACCAATTTGGCGTAGGCCGTTGATCTTTCCTTTAGAATTATCACCAAAGGTGACATAGCCTCCATCAACCATTATTAAACTATTGAAGCATGAGTAATCCCTAGACATATGTATGGAATATCCATTGTCCAAATACCATGTCTTCTTGTGGGAGCTCTTCATGCAGGTTTCCTACAAAACAGTTTTAGATAGAATATGATTTTGGTACCTAGATCTTCTTAGGTCCAGACAGGTTAGCAATCAATGATTTTGGTACCCAAATTTGTTTTATGGGTCCCATAAAATTTACCGAATAAAAATACTTTGAGAGATAAACTCTACTTGATTTATAACTATGTGAATAACTAGTTGAAGCATATGAATATCCATAACTAGAATTAGTAGTATTCTATCCAGATTTAGGAATAGATCTATTCTTAGTAATTTGTCTCTGTCCAGGTTTTTAGCCATTTCCAGTAGTGTATTTAGGTGCCACTTTCTTTCCAATCATTTGAGTTAGAGTGTTCTTTCCATTTGTGAACTTCTCTAAGTCATTTTTCAGTTGTTCATTTGACATTTTTAGTTCAGTTTTTTCCTTTAACAGTAGATCATTTTTCTCTTTTTCAATAGCAAGTTTAGTTTTAACAGTTGTACTGAGAGCATGTTGTTTCTTCATTGATTTTTATTTATCTTTATGTTCATTGCATGTCTCTCCAGCATATTACAATATTCAAATAATTCCTCACTAGTCATGTTTTCAGAATCCGAATTAGATTCAGTTCCATAATAATAGAAATTTAAAACATGATTATCTAAGGTTACCTCAGATGTGTTTGTCATGAAACACATGTTGTCATGTTTCTTTTCAGAATCAGACATTTTAGATTCATTTATGTTGTCTTCTGAAGCACTCCAAGTTGCTTTCATTTCTTTCTTGTACTTATTGTCCTTAGAGTCATGTTTCTTCTTCAATTTTAGCTTTGGTCAGTCTGCTTTAATGTGTCCTTTTCTTTTGCACTCGTAGAAAAAATATTCATCACCTTTATCTGGATTTTTCCAATCCTTCATCATATGTCCCTTATTTTCATACTTTCCCTTGTAATTTTATTTTCTGGAAAATTTCTTCTTCCTAAGAAATATCTGAAACATTTTGGCTATTTGAGCCATTTTAGCATCACTATCAAAGTCTGAACTTTCACTTGTTGAACTGCCAGTTTGTATTTGAGCTTTTTATTTGTCCTTTCTCATTGAAGAAGTAGTCTATAAATCCATTGATTTCCTTTTTGGTTCATCATCTTCATCTTTATTCACCTTGAGTTATTCCTCATACATCATAAACATACCAATCAACTCTTTGATAAGTAGAGCTTCAATGTCACATGACTCTCTGATTGAAACAGATGTGCCTCTCCATCGGTCTGGTAGACACCTCAATATCATCATAATTTGTTCCTTTACTAGAATAGCCTTCCCAAGTGAACTCATTGTATTGGATATCTCATTGAACCTGAGATACATATCAGAAATGGGTTCATCAATTTTCATTTTAAAATTATCATATTTAAGAGTATATGTATTTAATCTCATTTCATTAACATTGGTTGTTCCCTCATGGGAAACACCCAAAGTATACCATATTTCAAAAGAAGTTTTACAGGAAGATATTTTGTCGAATTCTTCGTCTCCTAAACCGCAATATAGGGCATTCATAGCTTTACAATTATTATTGTAAGAAGTCATTGTGAGTTCATACCAAGTTGTTCTTTTGGTTTCTGGAATTTTATATTGAGACTATATAGCAGTCCAAATATCAAAACCCATACATTCCAAATGAATTTTCATTTTAAGCTTTCATTGGTCATAGTTTGAGCCATTAAAGAATGGTTTCCAGTTAGTATCAGCACCCTCTAGTCTATTTTACATAGCTAGTTTTTAGAGGAGAAATTTAAAAGAGATAAAATTTAGAACTAATAGAAATTTAATATCATTAATGATGTAACGAAAATCACAGATGAAAAACAGATTGTTTTGAAATCTTTGAAAAACAACAACCCTCTGATACCAAATGTTTGTCAGAGTGGATACTCAAGAACGGGGTGAATTGAGTTCCAATTATAATTTCTGTTAAAATGTTTTCTATTAAAATCCCCCAATTTATAAAATAAGTTAAATTGTAGTGAATTTATACAGATTTTAAATGTTCACATAGCTTCTAAAATATTTATTAGGTCCCAGTTAATTTAACCACACGATTAAACTAACTTTTGAAACTAACCTACTGATTTATAATA
The DNA here is from genome assembly GCA_963277665.1 of Viscum album. Lineage (NCBI taxonomy): Eukaryota > Viridiplantae > Streptophyta > Magnoliopsida > Santalales > Viscaceae > Viscum > Viscum album. Next base: position 283,450,796 of record OY728127.1, read on the forward strand.
ACTGTAAAAACATTCTAATTTAACTATCAACGTAACATTAAAATGGTTCTGTATTTCAATGTAACAGGATCGGAATATAAAATATATATGTGGTATAATTTATACCAAATCTAAATATGAACAACAGATATGACAAGAGGTTCAGTCTCAAGATGAGACTTAGTCCTCTAAAATTAATATAAATTAGATCCACACCATGGATCGGGGTTAACAATAGTTTACAAAACTATCCATTACATGTAGGGACATCTACCATAGTTCTTCATGGGAAACAAAACAATGACCAGGCCACACAAGGACCTCTTCCACAGTTTTCTAGGTAAACATGAGTCAAGAGTTTGGGCATGAGGATCTTGATATCCTCCATTTCATTGTAGGAGACAGTGTGTGTGTGTAAGATATACAGAGTACAACATACTGCTCAAAAGTAAATAAAAAAATCACTTAGGGAGAACATATACGAGTTTAGAAAGCTCTAGTGATTAGCAATGAAGCTCTGGACTCTTTGGATTTAGCAGAAATGCTTTTGAGTCATTCTCTGGTTTTTCTATTGAATAATAGTGTCGTAGTCTAGCTTGTGTTATACAGAAGTGAAGATGTTATCTTGTCTTTAGTTCCTCCAGCAATGTAGGATTTCATGTGTTGGAACTTCTTTGATGATTGTTCAATGTCTTCTTCACAGTTGTGCTCAGGATTGTTCTTTGGTTCAGTATAGAGAACTTCGCATGTGTTGTGTAATGTATATCGAGGTGACTTCTTATTTTTACTACAGTTTAGACATATTTTTATTCTTTGAGCAGCAACAATCGGAATGAATCCATTTCCATAAGTACGAGGTACGGTTTCTTGACTTGCTAACAACTATCATTAAATAACATTAATTGCATTAAAAACTTGAAATATGACCGTTTGCCTTATTTAATTAATATTGACAAAAAGTTAAGAAACGGTGTCACAGTGATTATGTAAAAGATGTCTTGTTCACAGTATGTGGTTCATGGTATTTTCTTCACGGTATCTCCATGTCACGGGGACTAGCTCACGGTGTCTGAATCAGGGCATGTCCTTCACGGCGCTTGGGTCACGGTGAGTCCATCACAATGTCTGGGTCAAGGTGTGTCCTTCACGGTGTCTGGGTCACGGTGTGTCTTTATACTTAGACAAATATATGTATTTAGACTTAAACAGTAATCTGCAGAATATGGAATAAGCTTAATTATTAGAGAGTAAGAGAAGTTAAAACATAAATATAAAGGTTTGATAATATAAGTGAGATATGTGATCATGCATAAGACTTGTAAATAATAAAGAGAGTAATTAACATCAATAATATTTTCTATCATTAAAACATGATGTGTAATTATTATTGAGATGTGAGATCATTACCAAGATATGCAATTATGATTGAGATTAATTAACAGTAATGAGATTTGGGATCATTAAAACGTGATTAATACTTGAGGAGTCCAACAGATTTATTTTCTAGCATGGTATAATTTTATAAATAAGCAGACCAATACATGATTGAAGGGAATACATGTTTCTTATAAATGTAGAAAAAATGGATAAGAATTTTTTTCAACATAAATAAAGAAAATTTAATTGTAGAATTCTTCCAATATAAATTCATTAGTAAATATGAAAATGAATTCCCCAGTCATCAAGGGAATATACTATATAAGAAGCCATTGGATAATGGTGATTTTAATGTTATTGAGGCTGCTGAAGTGGAATGATTCATATCCTATATATTTAGATATTTGAGTAATGATAAATATTTTTTATTATAAGGGATGTAATGGATATATGAAATATGAAATATGCTAGTATTGTAGTGAAGTACTATTTTGATAATTATTTGAGAACATATGTAGTATAGTACCAATAAATGTTACTCAATAGAATGTTAATATTTTTAATAAAAACACATGGTTGAGTAAATGATAACCCTAAATATCTTATGAACGATGAGACAATTATGGTTGTGTAGTTATAATATTGATATGGATAATGTAAATTAGATATTACCAACATCCTTGGAATTGATTCGAATGTTTTAGATCATAATACTATGAAGGTTCATAAGGTTAACCATTTCAAAAATAGATTATGTTTATCTTTGGATGAGGATTTACTGATTATTGTATTTATTCACTATATGAAGAATATTTTCTTAAGAGATGAATTATAAATGATTTAAGGAGTAATAAAAGGAAACATTTATGTTTATATAAACAGATATTTACATATATTCATAGAGGGTGAATGAATTCTACAAATCTGGAAAATGGATCTTGAATCAGAAATGATATCATGTAATGTTCATATCTAATGAATCAAATGGTCCCCATGATCTTAAAAAAATAATATGTTTTAGGAAATTAACTTTCCAATGGTCACATATTATCTTCTAAAATGTCTAAATTTATTTACCACATTATTCAATGTCCGTGTTTTTCTTTTCCACTTATGTTCTGCTACTTGGGACCCAAATTGTGTGACATTCATATATCCCAATCTCACTTATTAAGAAGATGTGTTATTAATAGTACTTATAATGTGGTTATTTATAATAATATTATATCAAATATAAACCATAGATAATCAATAAAAATTTTAAGTTGATATAATTTTATTGATTTGTGATAGGGAGAATACAAAATATGAAGAATTCACAATATTTTCATTTTAGAAAAAATTTAACTTTTTATGTAACATTATTTATAAAAAATATCATTTTTAGAATATTCTATACATGAAATGTAATTTATGATACTCTACATGTAATATTGAGGTTACCATGGTTTATATGCAATAATGTTATTCCGCAATGGCTTTTGTAAAATGAATGATTGGTTTATACCACACAATAATATATAGTTAAAAATTATTATATAACATAAAAAGACATATAATATAATAGAAATTTTAGGTTTTGAATATTATTAAAATAAAATTATAAATATATATAGTTGAATACCGTTTTTAAAAATTAATTAGAAATTAATATAATAACAAGTTTAATTTAAATGGATTTTTTTGTAAATAAAATTATTTCATTGACTGTAGAGTTGTTATGTCGTAAAAATTAAATATAATATAATTATAAATTAATATGAATTTAATTTATATTAATCATATAAAATTTATTATTTTTTAAAAAAATCCAATATATTTGATATGAATTAGATATGAAAAAACACAACATTTATTATAAAAATAAATAATTTTTTAAAGGCACTCTAACTACCTTTTAATAGAGAACCTATTTTAATTAAATTTCTAGAATAATTATAGATTTTATATTTTAAAATAAAATTTTATTTTTAATTAGAACCATATAAATTAGTTTTTAGTGAATTTATTTTATTTTTATATTAGGTTTCAATTTTAAATTAACTTTGAAAAAATACATAATTTTAAATTAAAATTTATTTTTCATCTAAATATTTTTTTAATATAATTGTCATTATTTATTTATATTAATAATTAATTAGATTAACTTTTCCAAGTAATTTAATTTTCTCCATTGGAATCAATTTCACTATGAAATTGGATATAAATACATAGTAATCTTTTAAACATTTTACATTAAAAACACAATTGGATTCATATCTGTGGGACTATGTTATAATTAATTTCAACCAATTTTGTGATTATAATTTTGAGTTATGTATTTCATAATTTAAGTAGAAATTATTTATATTTATTAATAATTTAAAAATAGTTTTTCCTCAATATATATTAATGATAGGGATTAATGTTAATTAATTTGATGAATAGAAAAAATAACTTAACATAAGACTATATCTCAATCTTAATGCCCAAAATCACCTAGAAAATTATACACGATCTATTTTGTAGAAATATTTACATAATATCAATAATTTTATTAAATTGGGTATATTAATGGATTTAATGTCCATGGATAAAATGTTTCATTAATTCTATTTCCCAATATTTAGAATAATTGTAATCATCCACGATTAAAATACCCTCAACCCTCCCATTTATTCACACCACTCTTGCCCTTTATGTAACCCAAAATTTTCTAAAATAATTTAGAAAAATACCACCCCTCATCATTTAATACTACCTCTGAGAATAATTTTATCCATCGATTCTTTTTTTTGTAATCCAAAAGGAGTTACACAAAGAAGATGTAACATCCTTCCTCATGCTGTTAAGTTTTATTTTCATCATTCATCACCTCATAATTTCTAAAATCATTAGTATATAATAAAATCAGTATATTGAATACGAATTTATGTTTTTTTAATGTTTCGAACATTACCTAATTACACTTCCTTCATATGGGTAAAAACATATTGTTCATCAAATGAAAACTATCACCTCTAAAAACGATGTTGTTAATTTTTCCATAACCAACATTAATTTTTTGAAATTCTGATAGAAATTTTATTAATGATGGATATATATTATATATATTATGTATTTATTCTCTTTTAATTATTTTTAAACACATAATTTTATACATAACATTTTAGTGTAAATACGATAACAACATTTGTGGATGTGTGCACTAATTCCTTCTCAAAGAAATGAAATTTTTTTATGCAATACCTAAATGTATTGGGGATTATATTAATAAAAATAAGATACATATATGATATGAAAATGATACTAGATTTATAAAATTACATATTTATCATTTATTAACATTTTGTTAACTCTAAAAAGAAATTGAAGTAGTGTTATTGTGTACATATAGTCTACCACCTCCACGAATGGCAGATTTCATTTTATATCTCTAAATATTATGGATTATTATAAATACATATTTAATGGACGTATATGATAGGTAAATTATGTTTTAAATTTTGTATATTATGATATATTATCAACATATTAATGAAAAGATGTAACAACTCATATCATACATGAAAAATGATGCAATTAAAACCTAGAATTGAGAAAGTAAAAAATATTGTAATTAAATGGGTAATGTGAAATTATAAGAATATATTATATGATAATATAAAAAAAATTGATATGGTATAAGATATTAACATGTTCAAAATCATTACACAATATTTTAATGGACTTTCACTAATGAGAAATACAATTTACGCAATTTCCATATGATTATTATATATAAAACATAAATGTCATAATCACCCCTTACTTTTGGTTTTAGTGTATTTACTACCCATTTTGATATATTATATCATGAATCATTTTATATTCATGGTATAAAAAACATCAATGTAATGGTTTTTTACCATGGTGATTATGATTCAAATATTTCAAAGTGGTATGAGACACATTGTATTATTTACCCTTTATCAACCTCAAGAATGTATATAATGGTTAACATAACAATATTATTTGGATTTTTCAATTTTTCAATTTATCTTTAAATAATCATGTTAATTATTATAATTTTTATTATACATTACATTTATCTCAAATATCCCTATTATTCTAAAATTTATGTTATTTTTTCCAAAACGATATACTATTTAACATATTATTTTCACAGTGATAGTAATTTTATTAACTAGTGATGTTTTGATAAATACATATATTTTATTCAATATATATATTTCATAAGTCGCATTCTTCATGAATTAAATTTATTATTTTATATATTATAAATTCGTGAAACATGTATGATATGGGATGGGCCTTGTTACAGATATCTTTTAAATTCATTGGTACCCTCAAGAGACAAATTACATGTCCAAATTAGATAGTTTATTACCCGATATAATAAACCGTATTGTGTATGATCTTTACGGTAAAGTTTTATTGTACCTAGGAAAAATTATATTGAATAACTAATAATTTACCACATTTATATGTTTTTTTATTTATAAATGAATATTTTTTTCATTAAAATATATATAGATTCATTATATTATCAATTTATTTATTAAATTGGAATGTGATTCATTTTCATTCATTTCCATAATAATTATGAAATATCACATTTTTAATTGAATCTATTATTAGTTATTTACCTAGATTTGTGTAATTTTTAAAACAATTCATATTTTATCCCTCAATACATACCCTTAATACACATCTAAGATCACCTATATAATGTTTCCTTTTCCCATGTTACGGGGAAAATGTCATTGAGTAAGCTTCTAAGGATGTCATTTATTTCAATTTTTTTGTATCATGTATGATTTAATATTTACCATTGTAATACGGTTATCATGTAGGTGATCTAGTTTTACAAAACAACTAAAATTGTAGATCCTTTGGGATTTGATTCCATTTAATCCTGGAAATGTAATAATTTATGGAATAGAATCAGCGGAAATAGTATCATGACATTACAGAAATAAAATTTGTAACTATGGAGGAATATAGCAAAAATATTGAATCAATGAAATATTAGGATTTCATAGAATTTATTTGTCCAATGAATCATTTAGAAATATGACAATTAGAATATTAATATGATAATTTGGTTAGTACCAATATGGTTGGAAATTTAATCTATTGATTACAACAAAGAAAAAAATTAATAATAGAATTCCCAATTATGGATTTGTAAAATAATATTTAGGTAACCTATAAAATTGTAATATTATATATTATTATCATTATATAGGTAAATAAATTTTTTATCAATCATAAACTATGGGTTTATATATTTTTATAAAACAGAAATGTTTTAATTTTAATGTCATAATAAATATACTTAATTATAGAATATTCTATTAATATAAAATTGTTATAAAATTTAATATAATGATGTATTAATGTTCTAAGATAATTTTTTAGACCATAATTAATTATTTAATGGGTGAGAAAATAGATCACCATATTAAAATTGATATTTTTAAAATAAATGTGCATTTTGAATAAAAAATAAATTTCACATATATATTAAATTATTTTAACAAATAGATATTTTTTCTATGAAAACAAAACTTTGAAATATGGTTAGGGAGATTTTTTTAATTTTTATAAAATAGAATAATTTTTTAATGTGCGTGAAATATTATAAAATACAGTATTTATCATATATAGATAAATACATGAATTATTTGGTCATAGATAATTTAATATCCCATTATTCAAACTCACAAAAACCATATACCATATGTAGTCACCCTAGTCATTATTATTGATAATATATGATCAAATTAATAATCAAATGACTATTAAAATTAAAAATAGCCCCCAAATCCATTAATAAATTCCACTATTCCCTACCCCTCTCATCATAACATATTTTCCACCAAAATTTCAAAAAAAATAGCTTTCCTAATCTTTTCCTCAATATCCATGTTTTTCTGGTCGCACTAAATAAAATTTTGAATGCATTAGTAGGTATTTCATATATACGACATTTATTAATTAATATACTCTATTTAGTAATTCTGACATCAATGTTTAATCTACATTCCCAAATCCTCCCTCACCAATCGTGTGAAATAAACTCATAATATATATATATATATATATATATATATATAATCTAATATTCATAATAGTGTATATACCGTAAAACTCTTCCACATCGCCTCCAATTCAATAAAATTTATTTGTTTCCCAATTTATGTCTATTCATTAGAATCATGGATATTTGGATATATTTTTCAACTAATACTATATTAAATGGTTTAAATTAACATATAACGGAATAAATTAAAATAAATAAATATATTAACAATTTTTCAAATTTAGGAATTAATATATGGTTATAATATTATATAAAAAACCAGTACATGATTCTCTATAAACAACCTAAATGAACTAATTTTATAATAATAATGTTTTTACTAAAATTATCATCCAAATGATATGAATAAAATTACAATTTTATTTCACTTTTATAGTAATATTCCCTTTTGTAATGGACATTATTATATTTTCATATGTTATCCATCCTTGAAACTATTAACTAAAAACTCCCCAAAATAGAATTAAATATTATATTCATTTTATATGATTATTAATAAAAATATAAGAATTATAATAAATCAGGTATAGATGGTAAATTTTCTAAATTATGAAATTAATTATTCTAATTGGATTATCCATGATGATATGTGGATGTGTTAAAGAGAACCATATATATTTTAAGGTCTCTATATGGACCACCTGTTTCATAGGTTATGAGTAGCATCTCTTTAGATAAATTTGTATCTATATACTATACTGTTAAATAGTTATTAATTATTTATAATGTATCCTAAATATATGCCTATTTTATTCTCTATTAAATTAATGGGTTAATACATTTCCAAAATTCATTTCTCAAATAACTTATGATTGTGTCATATGGTTGATTGGATTTTATGGAACATGAAAGAATGTACATGTTATGATGTGAAAAAATAGAATGTGATCCAATTCATTTGGTATGTTTTTTTCTCATGCTTTCCCATCAAAGGAAACATATTTAAAATAAAACATGGATTCTTTCTTGACACTTCCTCGACAATATCATCACATCATGTACCTTTCTGTTGACATGTGAAAAACATTTCAAAAACATGGGATGAGCATAAAAAGATTAGTAAGGCATATAAAAATATTGAAAGAAAACCTTAGTCCATGTATACATAAGAATCAATGAAATAATACTTCACTCATAAAACATAAAAACTCTAACATACCATAGGAAATCATAAGTTTTATGAATAACTCATAGAAATAATAAGATGTAAAGGTATATTGAGTCATTCATAACATTGTTACGTAGGGAGTAACCCTCATGGTTACGTTTGGAATATCCATCATAGTATATTCCCTAAATATCTTTGGAGAAACGTGACTGTTTAACTCATTCGCATTACCCAATGCATTGGAGAGCTATCACGGGCTCACCCACCCTTAGTTTATCATGGAACCACCCGTCTTCATAAACAGTTCCCAAGAACCATAACATAATCATATCACATAAAACATGAATAAAGGAAACATAACATTGCCACATTTCAATAACAAGATATCAAAAACACATTGATATAATAAAAACATTATAAAAACCATTTTAAATACCAAAATAAAAGAAAAGTAAAACATGGAATTTATTTTTCATTTAAAAAAAAGTTATAGCTTGGAGAGGAAGCTGAAACTCAAATAATGGTCATGGTGGCGGAGAAGTCGTTGTCGCCGCATATGTATGAAAAAAACATTCCCTTTTGTCATTTATTAAAATGCTTCATATATAAAGATTCATTTTGAATAAAAGTAAAAGTAAAATGGGTTTATACACCGTATAAAAGAATCTTGTGTATAAAACAAAATTTGCCTCAATGAAAGGAGATTGAGACGAAGTCCCTTACCTCGTGTCCGACTTGACTCGATCATTCTTTAATCTTCTGAATAATAAACTAGAGTTAATTTATACATGATTAAGAACCTTTTTGAAGTTAATTATTCCTTTTGTATCCCTTTTTACCAGGTTATGAAAAATTTGTAATCATTTATGTTAATAACTGTCATTTTGTCGATCCTTGAAACTTCATTCAAAATTAAACATCGAATAATTACAAGTTGATCATGTGGTAAAATATCCATTATATCCATAATTATATTCATGATGTATATATAAAATCTATAATATATATCCAGTATATAAATGAGTTTATAATATTACATAACATTTAGAGCTAAGAAATGAAATTCACCGTTCATGGAGACGGTAAGCCGTACGTACGCATGAACGGTACTTTCATTCCCATTTCATATTTAATGTAATGAATTCATAATGATATAAAGGTATATTATAATTTCAGTATAATATCATATTTAATATCAATAACTCCATCCTTTATATGTCCCACATATTGCATTAATGATTCAAATAACTTTGAGGGGGTGGTAGTCCGTACATCATAAAATGAAATTATCGTGTTTACCTAAAATGGAAACCATAATAGTATGCCATAAATGAGAAATAAAGAATAATAATGAAAACATAAACATAATATATATCATATATAAATAAATTGAAATCTTAATGTCCACCATGAAATGTGTTAAAATAAGATTGAACAATCATTATTTCGTGAGGTAGTAATTCGCCACTCACAGAAACACTTTGTTCATTAACCATTATACGGAGTTGTGTGTAATTTTAAATCAAATACTTCCCCTAACAACATCCTAGTATATTTAAGATACTATTTTGTTTACAAAAAATAGGAATAAAAAGGTTTTAGGTGGTTGGTGAAGCAAAATTAAACCCAAGAACATAAGGGAAGACATTACCTTTAAATAGGGTAACTCCCCTTGATTTGAACCAAAAGGGTTTCTTGAAGAGCTTTCGGCCTAAGGTAAGGCTTCTAGGATGAAGATAGAGATGCGGAGAGATAAAATGAGTAGATTTTTTCGGATCCAATGGATTGAGAGGTGTGGTTAAGGGGGTAGAGGTGGGGGGTTTTAGAAGAGGGAGGAGGGGAACTCTTGGAATTTATTGAAATGTTACTTTATTATAAAATGATTTTCAGATTTTATAGTTCCCAAAATGATATATTTCTAGGATATGGTGATAAGGGTTTGAAATAAATCCATACAATAGTTTTTTGGTAAGTGTATGTCTTATATTTTACATTATCTTTTCATTTTATTTAAATCTTTTATTAATGAGGTAATCACTACGTCATCATAGTGTCATAAATAAATTTATCTATTTATTGACTAACAATTATACAAAAAATACCATGAGTTTGAAAATATTTTTAGATTTACAACGACTACTTATAGTCTAAAATATCATTTATTTAGACAATGTTACATTTTTTTACTTAGGTGTTACATACTTTTTTTATATTTTCCTTTCTTTAAAAATAAAATGATAAAATGTCACTATCACACAAAAGTGATTCTATGGGGTCCTGAAGTAAGCAAAAGGCATCCCATGGTCTTCCATGACACAACCAGTAGAATTAGGACACATTTTGGGGTCATTTTATATTATTATTTTATTATTTTATTACCCTTAACTACCCGATTGCTAATTAATCACAATAATTAAAGATAATTACCGTTCTTACTATTCATAATGTCCAAAAACAAAAGAGTCATAATTAAATAATTTGGACCTTCTGATTCCAAACATGGAATCTATTTTACCAAATTCCAATAAAAAAATTGCAGTAATTAATTTAAAACTAATTCATGTAGTCGAAACAAATAGCAGGTTTTTTAGAAACAAAATCTATCAACAGTTTGACACTTGTTTATGCCCAATTCCAAAGTGAAATTATTTACAATGGCCAACATTGGATTAAATGGTAAAAATATATTCTAATTAAAATTTAACACCAATTAAAAAGATAATCTATCCATATAAATAAATTATATGAAAAATCAGTTTTGAAGTAAAATGCAATATTTTTCACTATTCATTAATAAATGAACATTGTCAGAAAAATACCAAAAAATTATCCAAAGTAAATTTAAATGTCCCAATACTGAATAATAGATTTATTTTTAAAAATATAGCTTATAAAACTTTCATGAGTTTTATTTAAAAAGGGTTTCCATCAAAAGGCGGTAAAATGATCTTTTAAAACATATTAGAGTACTCTATGGTTAAGATTGGATTTATTCTCATTTTATGCCTATGGAATAGTTTCTAATTCATAAATAGAAATAGATATGAAAATCCATAATTATTTACTAACTTGGGATGTTACGTCCTTCCCCCATTTATAAAATTGTGTGCCCACAATTGATTTACTTAATGAATAAGTGGGGGTATTTTTCCGTCATTCCATTTTCAGATTTCCATGCTTCCTCTTCAATCATGCGGTTCTTCCACAAAACCTTTACTTGATAAATCACCTTCTTCTGCAATACTTTCTCTTTGTGGTCAGGAATCTGGACCAGTTGTTCCTCATAAGATAGGTTCTCTTCCAACTAAACTAGTTGTGGACTCAAAACATGAGATGGATCTGGCATGTACTATTTCGATATTGAAACATGAAAAAAATTGGGTGCCTGAGATAAAATCGGAGGTAAAGCCACTCAGTATGCAACTGATCCAACTCTCTCCAGAATTTCATAGGGTCCAATGAATCTTTCACTCATCTTTACTTTCATACCAAATCAGATCACACTTTTCCAGGGAGAAACATTTAGGAAGACATGATCACCTACCTCAAAAGAGAGATCCTTCCTCTGGTTGTCCGCATCACATTTCTGCCTGCTCTGAGCTGTTCTTATGTGATTCTGTATCAGCTGAACTTTTTCTACCAACTCTTCTACCAATTCTGGACACATCAGCTTCCTTTCCCCTACTTCATCCCAAAAAGCTGGAGTTCGACACCATTTTCCATATAATGCCTCAAACAGAGCCATATGTATACTGGAATGAAAACTGTTATTATAAGAAAATTCAACCAAAGAATGATGTTGGTCCCAACATCCCTAATGATCCGTCGAACAAGAACGTAGTATATCCTCCAATGTCTGAATTGTTCGTTCTGATTTACCATCTGATTGATGAAGAAATGTTGTACTAAAATTTTATTCACTACCCAATGAATTTTGAAGTCCTTTAAAAAAGATTGAAGTAAACCTGGGATCACGATCAGATACAATGGAGAGGGGAACTCCAAGTAACCTGACTATATCTTTATGATACAAATGAGATAGTTCAACTAGGTAAAAACTATATCATATAGCAAGGAATTGATCAGATTTAGTCAAGTGATCAACAATAACCCATATTTCATTATTACCTCGAGGTGTCTTCGACAATCCTACAACGAAGTCCATGGATATATTTTCCCATTTCCAATCTGGCACTGGTAAATGTTGAAGCATACCTTTTAGTAGCTGTCTCTCTATTTTAACCTATTGACAAGTCAAACACTTCACAGTAAAATTATCAATATCTCTTTTCATTCCATCCCACTAGTAATACTTACGATGATCTCTATAAATCTTAGTACTTCCAGGATAAACTGAAAACGAAGAACTATGTGCATCACATACCAACTCATTCTTCAATTTCTAATCACAATGCACACACAATATCTTCCCAAATATCAAAACACAATCATTACCAATGTTGAATTCAGGTAACATACACGTCGGAACAAGCTCTACCTTTTTCTGAGACTCAGTGTCTTGCTTCTGTGCTTGCTTAATTCTGTCTGATAGAGAAAATTTCACTGATACCTGAAACAGAACAGAAAAACATCCTACACCAACAACTTCTATGCTAATGTTCATCAAATCCTTAACGAAAGGATCATGTTCCAAACGTAACATGGTTAAGGAAGCATAACTTTTTTGACTCAAAGCATTTTCCACATTATTTACTTTTCCCGGATGATAATTAATTGTACAATCATAATCCTTGATTAATTCTAGCCATATCCCATGTCTCATGTTCAATTCTTTCTAGGTGAATATAAACTTTAAACTTTTGTGATCAGTGTATATTTCACACTTTACACCATATAAATGATGCCTCTAATTTTTTAATGAAAAAACAACAACAACTATTTCCAAATCATCTGTAGGGTAATTTACCTCCTGATTTTTCATCTTATGTGAAGCATGAGAAATTACCTAATCATTCTAGATTAGGATTTAACCAATTACATTCAATGAAGTATAACTGTAGATAAAAAACTCACCATTCCTGGAAGGTAGTGCCAAAACCGGAGCATTTACCAATCTTCATTTCAATACCTAAAAACAATCACCAAATTCTTTTGTCCAGATAAACTTAACACCCTTCCGAGTTAGCGTAGTCATTGGACTAGATAACCATGAAATTTTTTAAACAAACCAATGGTAATAGCCTGCCAAACCAAGAAAACTACGAATCTCTGTTAAATTTTTTGGTGTTGGTCATTCTTCAACAACCTTTGTTTTAGCAGGATCAACAATTATCCCATCTTTAGAAATAATGTGACCAAGGAAAGAAATTTTTTGCAACCAAAATTCACACTTTCTGAATTTCCCATACAATTTCTTTTCTTTTACGGTTTGAAAAATAACCCTTAAATGACTTTCATGATCCTCTTTACTTTTAGAGAACAACAAAATATCATTAATGAAAACAACCAAAAACATATCCAAAAACTCATGGAAAATTCTATTCATAATGTCCATGAATACAACAGGTGCATTGGGTAAACCAAAAGTCATTACTACAAATTCATAATGGCCATATCTTGTACGAATCCCCATCTTTAGAATATATTCATCCTTTACCTTCAACTGATGGTACCCCAATCTCAGGTCAATATTGGAAAAAAAACTAACTTCCATGGAGCGGATCAAACAAATCATCGATATGAGGAAAAGGATATTTGTTCTTAACAATGATGTTATTGAAGGCTCTATAATCAATGAAAAGTCTCATTGAACCATCTTTCTTTTTAAAAAATAATATAGGAGCACCCCATGGTGGTGTGCTAGGTTGAATGAATCCTTTCTCTAATAAATCTTTCAATTTCTCCTTCAACACTAAAAGTTAAATTTGGGAAATTTGATAAGGGGGTTTTGAAATTGGATTAGCTTCAGGAACTAGGTCAATAGTAAATTTAAATTCCTAATTTTCTATTATTCCAGGAAAATCATCAAGGAAAACATCAGGATACTCATTTACAATTGGTACATCATTAATTTGAATGGTTCCTTTTTTTTCAAAAATATGTTCAAGGTAACAATCATTTACATCTATTACATGTTTCTCAGCCTCGTGATATGTTATAAACAGTAAAGGTTCATTCTTGTACACAAAATGAAAGTCTTTCTGAAAAGAAACTTCTTTACATATACAATCAATCATAGCATGGTAAACATAGAGCCAATCCATAACTAGTATACCATAAAATGCTACTTGAGGTAAACAATATGTTTTTAAAATAGTTTCTTTCCACAGAGAAGGATAAGAAGATTCTTATAAATTCTTTTTTCTTCAACATTTCCCCCCAGTGTTTTTACCACAAGTCCATGAGTGATTTATTGAGACGAAATTCCCAATTTACTATAAAATTTTTCATAGATGAAAGAATGTGTAGACCCTGAATCAAACAACACATTGGAATAATCTGAAAAAACAAACAAAGTACCTGATACCACTTCATTTAATGCCCCAACATCTTCTAAAGTAGTTACAAAGGATTTCACCACACCTTTCTTCTTGTAGTATGACTGCTTCCCATCATTCGAGCTCTTTTTCGAACAATCGTTTGCATAATGACCAATCTCATTGCTCTTGAAACATATCACTAATTGTAAATCATATTTGGTCTAACAGTCACCCTGATATTTTTCAGGGAAATCACGAGCCTTATGTTCCATATTACCACATCAGTAGAACTTTCTAAAATTCAAAAGAAATTCCCCAGCATGATTTTTACCACATTTATCAAAAACTGAAATCCTAGTTTTCTTACCATAATTCCTTTTTGAAGGATTATTTCCTTTCTCCTACCACCTCAGTCTCTTCTTCTGTTGGTTGTTATAGATCACTTGATCATCGGAAAACACCATTTGCACCTTCTCAGCACGTCAAACAAGCTTTTCACACCTTTTGATCTCATGAGAAGCTAATTCCCTTTGATATTTTGGTTTTAATCCAGAGTAAAAACGATTGATTTTACTATTAAGGACTCAGATAAAATTTGGATCATACCTTTCCAATCGAGTGAACCTTTCATTATAAGTAGCCATTGAGTCATCCTCTTTCCTCAATGCCAAGAATTGTTGTTCCATCCTATGTCGAACTGCCTTAGGAAAATATTTCTACAGAAACAGTCCTTTGAATTCATCCCAGTCAAGAGAATCATTCTCATCAGCGTCCCTGATATTTTTTACCATTTACCACCATGGATCTGCTTCACCCTCCAAATGGTAAACTGCAAGACTAACCTTTTTATTTTCTGAACACCCCATGACATCGAAAATCTTCTCCAGTGCTTTAATACACCCTTAATCTAGCACAGGGTCAGATGATCCTCTGAATGATGGGGGATGTTGCCTCATGAAATGTTCCACTAATGACATGTTCCTTTGCGATTTATCTAGATGATCTCGTGCATGGAGACCACCACCATTTATCGCTTGAGTCAACTATGCCATTACTGCAAAAAACTGCTCAGTTCCAACTCCGACCATCTCAGGATGATGATTTGGAAGGTAATTTCCTTCTGTAATCCTTCTTATCACTGCTTCAATGTATCCTCTATGGAAAACCATACTGAAAAAACTTGTCTTAGATGAAGCCACATGGTATTCTTCAAATGAAATATCATTTCAATTTGACCATGAATTTTTTTTGGATAATCATTTAATAGAATTATAACTCTTAAAGTTATCTAAACTGACCTATGATACCAACTATATGGCCCCAGCCTTAAACATTACTTAATCATGATTTATTTCAAGAATACACATTGAGGATCATTTCAAGTTTATAGTTTTAGAGATTTAGATCATAAATCATGCATTACATTCCACATTTAAACAAGTTGGTTACATAAAATAAAATATTCACTTTTTCTATCAAAGGAAACATATTTAAAATAAAACATGGATTATTTCTTGACACTTCCTCGACATTATAATAACATCATGTACCTTTCCCTTGACCTGTAAATAACATTTCAAAAAATTGGGATGAGCATAAAAACCTCATTAAGAGATATAAAAATATGGATATAAAACCTTAGTCCATGTATACATAAGAATAAATGAAATAATACAACACTCATGAAACATTAGAAATTTATCATACCTCCTAAAATCATAAGTTTTATGAATAACTCATAAAAATCATAATACGTAAAGGTAAATTGAGGCATTCATAAAATTCTTACATACGAAGTAACCTTCATGGTTACGTTTGGAATACCCATCACAGTATATTCCCTTAATTTCTTCGGAGAAACCTTAGAATTTAACTCCTTCGAATTACCCAATGCATTGGAGAGATATCATGGGCTCACCCTTCCCTTGTTTATCATGGAACCACCCATATTTATAAACAATTCCCATGAACCATAACATAAACGTATCAAATAAACCATGCATAAAGAAAATATAAAATTTCCACATTTCAATCACAAGATATAAATAACAAATTGATATAATCAAAACATTATAAAAACCATTTTCAATACAAAAATAATAGAAAATAAAAACACTGTATTTATTTTTCATTTAAAAAAATTTATGGCTTGTAGAGGAAGCCGAAACTCAAATAATGGTCATGGCGGCTGAGAAGTCATTGTCACCGCATACGTAAGACAAAAACATTCAATTTTTTATTTTAGTAAAACGCTTCCTATAAGATGATTCCTTTTGAATAAAAGTAAGAGTCAAATGGGTTTATACACCGTATAAAAGAAATTTGTGTATAAAACAAAATATGCCTCAATGAAAGGAGATTGAGACGAAGTCCCTTACCTTGTGTCCGACATGATTCGATCATTCTTTAATCTCCTGAAGAATAAACTAGAGTTAATTTATATATTATTAAGAACCTTATTCAAGTTCATTATTCCTTTTATATCTCTTATTACCATGTTATGAACATTATGTAATCATTTAACTTAAAAACGGTCATTTTGTCGATCCTTGGTACTTGAGTCAAAAAATAAAGTTCTTATAATTACATGTTGTTCATGTGGTAAAATATAACTTATATATAGAAATATATTAATGATGAAGATATCATATATGTCATATATATCTATTATATACATGCATTTATAATATTACATAACATTTAGAGGTAAGAAATAAAATGCACCGTTCATGGAGACGGTAAGCCGTACGTACGGATGAACGCTACTTTCATTTCCATTTCATATTTAATGGAATGAATTCATAATTATATAAAAATATATCATAATTTATGTATAATATAATATATAATATCATTAAATCCATCCTTTATACATCCCACATATGGAATTAACTATTCAAATCACTTTGAGGGGGCAGTAGTCCACACTTCCTAAAATGAAATTATTGCGTTTACCCATTATGGAAACCATAAAGGTATGCCATAAATGAAAAATAAAAAATCCTAAAGAAAACATAAACATAATATATATCATATATAAATATAGTGAAATAATAATGGTAATCATGAATGGTGTTAAAAGAAGATTGAACAATCATCGTTTCGTGAGGCAGTAATTCGCCACTCACAGAAACATTTTGTTCTTTAACCCTTAGACGGAGGTGTGTGTAAGTGTAAATCAAATAATTCTCATAAAAATAATATTATATTTAAGATAATGGTGTTTTAGATAATATTGGAATAAAAAGGGTTTCGGGGGTTGGAGAAGCAAAATAAAACAAAAGAACATAAGATAAGACATTACCTTTAAATCGGGTAACTCCCCTTGGTTTGAACGAAAAGGGTTTCTTGAAGAGCTTTCTACCTAAGGAAAGGATTATAGGAAGAATAGAGGTATGTGGAGAGATAAAATTAGTAGTTTTTATCTGAGACAATGGCTTTAGAGGTGTGGGTAATGGGGTAGAGGTTGGGGCCTTTTATAGGAGGGAGGAAGGGAACTCTTGTAATTACTTGAAATGTTACTTTATTATATAATGATTTTCGTATTTTAAATTCCTACAATGATATATTTAGAGGATAACGTGATAAGGGTTCGAAATCAACCCATCCAATATGTTTTTGGAATGTTTATGTCTTATATTTTACGTTATCCATTAATTTTATTTAAATCGTTCATTAATGAGGTAATCACTACATCATCCTGGTGTCATAAATAAATTTATTTATTTAATGTCTAAAAATTATAAAAAATACCATGATAATGGAAATATTATTAGCATTCAAATTACTATTTACATTCTAAGAGATTATTTATTTAGGAAATAGTAATATTGTTTTACATAGGTGTTGCATACTTTGGTTATATTTTCCATTCTTTAAAAATAAAATGATAAATTTTCACTATCACACAAAAGTGATTACATGGGGTACCAAAGATGCCACAAGACATCCCATGGTCGGCCATGACAAAAGCAGTAGCATTAGGACACAAGTTGGGATAATTTTATATTATTACAATATTATTTTATTACGCTTCACTACCCGATTACTAATTAATCACGATAATTAAAGATAATTATCGGCGTTTCTATTAATAATGTCAAAAAACAAAAGAGTATTAATTACATAATTTGAACTTTTTGATTCCAAATATAGAATCCATTTAAATAATTTCCAAAAATATAAATTGAATTAATTAATTTAAAAATAATTCTTGTTGTCAAAACAAATAGCGGATTTTTTAGAAACAATATCTATCAAAAGTTTGACACTTCTTTATTCCCAATTCCAAAGTGAAATTAATTACAACGACCAAAATTAGATTAAATTGTAAAAATATATTCTAATGAATCTTTAAAAACAATTAAAAAGATAATCTAACCATATAATTTAATTATATGAAAAAGTAGTTTTGAAGTAAAATGCCGTATTTTTCACTATTCATTAAAAAATGAACACTGTCAGAAAAATACAAAAATTTTATCCAAAGTAAATTTAAATGTCTCAATACTAAAGAATAAGTTTATTTTGACAAATAAATCTTATAAAATTGTCAAAAGTTTTATATAATAAGGGTTTCCATCAAAAGACGTTAAAATTATCATTAAAAAAATTAGAGTACTATATGCTTATGATTGGATTTATTCTCATTTTAATCCTATGAAACACTATATAATTCAAAAATAGACATAGATATTAAATTCCATAATTCATTACTTACTTAGGATGATACAATCATGAATAATATGTTGGATTGAATTACCAGTCAACAAAATAAGATTTTTCGTCCATGTGATTATAAAAATATATTATTTTATAGTTTAACATTAATAGAAGGGATTAAAACAAGAAAAATAAATGTTTTAGAATAGAAATATCATGTTTAAGGGAAAGAAATTGTAAAATGATGCCTAATGGTTTGATATGATTTTATTTGGATAAATAGAACCTTATAGGGAAATGACATTGCCAAGGAAGCAAAACCATAATGATTTTAGAACCTGAACAAAACTAGTGTATTAAAATAAACATGGTTTGTAAGGTATGATGAATAAGATAATGGGGAAATGTGATAAATTTAATATAAAATGGAATAGGAACCATATCTGACCACAACCGGACTCAAAATGTTATAATAACCTTGGTATCTCTATAAGTGCTGAGAAACATGAGGTGAATCATGCGACTAAGAGTGGTGATGTTATACTATGTCACACACATGGGAGAATAATGTGAAATGTTTTATATAAAATAATTTATGATACATATAGTAATTTTAATATTATAAATTCTAGACATTGTACAGATTTTTGCAACGCAATTGTCCAAATTGTTCTCTAACTATTTACCCCATTCTAGAACACATATTGAACCTCATATGAGTATGATTCATGGTTAAAATTACTATTCACTAGCTATGGTTTTAGAACTAAAATATAACAACCCATTTCCATGATTTTCACATGGATTATATTACACATTCTCTAATACTATTAATATATTAATTTTAAAAAAATTGTGAAAATAAATACATTTATTCTTCTAATTCATGGAGAAGTTAAAAAATTTATATCGAAATGTAAAAAATGACAATGAAAATGATATGATTTGTGGTGATAGAAACTCCAATCCACTAAAATACATACAGTTATAAAACTATTATAGGTTCGGTTAATCAATAAAATTAGTAAAATTGAACCCCCTCTTATACCACGATATTATCCAAAACCATAGAACACCATAAAAAACATGTATATTATACCTACAAATGAATTGAAATTTACAACACTATACAAATGTGCTGAATTCATATCCTATATAATCTTGAAGGACACAACCAAAACATAGGAAGACTATCACATGAATAATTTTCTTAAAGCTATATTGGAACACTCTAATATGAATTTTCAAACTAATTGTCACCATCTCCTAGACATATATGAAATCCCTTAAAATATTAATCATTTAATATTACACAATCCTGTTTATCAACCTCATATAAACAGATATCACAAACCATATACCCCAATAATACCAAAATCATATCTAAAATAATAATAAAACATTCTAAAACAATAGACATGTCGAAATGAAAATAATTTTTAAATCTAAATTATAAAATAGATAAAAAATTGTTGATGACTATAATGGATATACAAAATATAATGGTGATCAACTCTCAATTTGACAGTCATTAATGTTTCACTAATAGTAATGGTTTAGTAAAATATAGAAAACCCTAATGTTAATAACATTATTGAAAAATTATCTAAATCATGGGATCAAATATAAAACACTCAATAGATTATATAATTATAATTTCAATAAAATAAATCATATATTATTATATAATATAAATTCATTACTATAAAAAATGATAAATTATTAATCCATGAAGGTTAATGGATAAAAATGATTAAATTTGAATCAATCTGAATATTCTCCTTCTGAATATTTAATATCCTACAACATAACTATCTCAATAAAAAAACCCATGAGCCAAATACTATTTAATATAAGATAACTTATCCCTTTAGGATATAGAATCATCACTATTAAAAAAACAATTATGTCCACCACCCATCCTTGTTTGGACATTTTAAATTTGAATCACAATCATGACCGCACTGATCACTTTTATATATTGATCTAGGTGAGATCAAAGTATCAAAAAACTAATTTATGGATAATGTTCACAATTAAAAAACTTGAAATAGTCATCATCTAATTTATTGATGAAAAGAACCTACTTATAAAAATGAAGTGAACACCAAAAATGAACCTTTTTTTATAAACTCATTACAAAGAAGAACACTCCCATACCTAATGAAACACAATATAGATATATTATAATATAATAACATCATAATTACCATATTGATATTTATAGGGGAACAAAAATCAATAAAAAATGAAATTTATTGCAAACAGGTTCAAGATTGGAGTGAGCCCGACCCTAAAAAAATACATTAAAAAACAAGATAGAGTGGCAGAGTAGGGGGTTTACACAGAGGTGAGTAAAAAAACACCATGCACAATGGAAAACTAAAACTCCACTATATTATTTTGGTTACCCAAAAAAACCCAACATAATATTCGATAAACCAAAAACAGATCTTTAGGACATGACGTGGACCATGAAAATTACGGCATGGTCAAATAACATTAATATCAAAAACTAGCTAAAATGATAGAATATAGGAACCTCTATAATAAATTTCAGGAGATCCATAAACACATTAAAAATTTATATTAAATGGGTATGTTATTTTTAAACAATAGAATAGTCTAGTCTTAGGAAAAATAGATTATATTGTTTATCTGTCGCTGGATCATGGTTAGTTCAAAAGTGAGACACAAATGATATAAGATGAAAATTTTGTTACCATAAATACCCCTGAAGGAACACATTGGACTATTCACATCCCTTACCCAAATATGATGATGGTATGGTCCCTTATCAACATTCGATAACTAGTTTTCTTCCATTAATTAAAAATTTATGTAATCAATCCATCGGTAAGAATATTATTTCTACAAGGCCACAAAGTTCATGAAATTATATTTTAAACTACCATTTATATGCTTCATAAATATGTCTAAATCAACCACAAGGTGACACATTATTTCGAATATAAGAAATAAATATAATATCATCAATTTGAATGTTGGCCTCCCATGAAAATGGTGTCACCATACATTGGGACATTGATAATTTAGTGTCACTCCAATGTAACTATACCCCAAACATTATTTCAATTTGAATTCCATTACATCACTATAACATCTATAGGGAAGATATAAAAGTAAAATTCAACTATCCTCATGAAAAATATTTCATATACTCTATTTAACTCTTAACTTAGTTATAAATTGTAAATAATGTGGAACTTGATTCTCATTATCACATTTGGTGGTTTTTCTCACCAATGAACATTGAATATTACTTCTGCATCAATGTATGAAACTCACCACCTAATCCTATCAGTTTTATCCAACAAAAAAACATATAATCCATGTAATGATTCACATTAGGAAACTATACGCAAAAATAAATGAAAATACATTAATAATAATGATACCCTTATATCATATATCAATCTATATAGAAATTGTAATTGATATCTCAAGCTCAAATAGGAGCATTAAAAGCCATGTTAACTGAATCCCCAATTAAATTAGGTCTAATATCCAGGACATCAGTATGTGAAAAAAGATTTTTATTGATAATAAGTCATACATTTCATGAACATAGATAGATAAATGATAGACAATACATCACATGAATTCAATATCATCAAGATCCATCACATCCTTTTCAATAATTTGACAACATTCAAATCCATAGAGTCTTTATCCATGTAGTATACACCCTAAATATCCCTTCTATTATCGAGGTATTCAAATATTATGGAAATAATATGGCTATCGTATTCTTTTTTGTACCCTTTATTTTCATATATCCATGGATCACTCTACTAATAATGAAACTATATTATTATATAATACTGCAATGATAAATCGTAGTATGAGTTGTGTGATCTACAATAATTTACATGGAGTTTTTGTGAATAATTTTGTTATTACCAAAACATGTACATGACAAACAATAAACATGAAATCTCATGAACTGAATCAATGAATATCCCAATATAATGAAATAAGATAATGATATATAAATCTAACAACCCGAAATTAGAAAAATTAACTGAATTGACATATTAGAACCTCGTCCCAACTCATTAATCATTGTGGAATCCTTATGAATTACATATTAATACATTATAGTCCGAGATACCATCCCCTAAATAATTGTAGTCATTACCCTTAAATATTGGTACAACAACAATGTGAATAGGGTGGCCTAATGATATATCTCTAAATGCAGCAACTATAAAAAAAATACATTTATCTATCATCCTAATATAAAAGAATATTAGAATTATTAGAATATATGATCAATAAATGAAAAATAAAATCTAAAAAACATAAACTCCCTAGTAAGTGGTTCAATAACATTTTTTTAAATCAACAACATTTTAGTTAATTATAAAATTTCAACTTGCATCTCATCCTATAAATCATTATTTAAATCACCTAAACACTAATTATTACCAATAAATTAAAACCACCAAATGCGAGTATGTCTTTGAAAAATGTTACATGAAATATAATCATGTTTACCATCCTATAATAGATCTATTCGATATAAATAACTATCCCCTCTGACCAATCATATGTCACCTAATAAGAAATATATTCCTCCCCCTTATGTATTCCCTAATGGTGGAACTAACAAACCATTTTCCTCTAAGACAATTATCAGCATACTTCATGTAATTTGATATATTCTCATATATTCTATATAATATAATGAATATAACGATAATGAGAATGAAATTTTAGAGCCATTTTGGTAATATAATAAATTTTAGTGACCCTATAATCGTAATGGATGGAATGATAATGATTATTTAGAAAATATTCTTAATAATTGACATTATCTATCCAATTCAAATAGAGGTACATATAATAATTATTCTTGACACACTCCTAGCTCCTTTCATGCCATGTATAATAATATGTAATTATATAATTAGTATTCTTATGTACCATTAATTAGATTTATAGATGCCCAAATTTCATATCAGTTAGCAAGTTTATCTTGATTATATCAGGTAAAACGTCTATCATTTACTATTTACCAACAAACCCATGAAATCCTCCGGAGTGTTTATCTCCAATATCCAAGAGATCATTCATATAAAAACTAATATAAATTTAAATTTTACCTCCTCCAATGGATACCCCTTCTAAATTGGAAATTTAACTCGATTCTCCCCAAGTAGAGTAGCAACAATATTACTTATTTAAGAACTACCAACAGGGTTATATACAACACACATACGGGTTTAATTAACATGATATTGTAATTAATATTTAATATTGAAAAAATTAACTCCATATCAATAAATAAATCATTCGTGATAAATAAATATTTATAATATTTAATATATAATTGGAAGTATACTAAAAAAATAGTATCATAGGGGCCACAAAGAACAAAAACACATGGAAAAACTTCACTACCATTTATCAAAAAACATAATCATAAATTCAATAATATGGAATGATAAATAGTTATAAATATATATATGGAATATATAACATTGTTATAACCAATTCATTTCTACCATAATGCTCTTATAAAATTGTTGATTAATAATACATACACCTTATCGATTAAATACAAAGACCAACATGTGACACAATAATGATATATTTTCTCAAAAACTTATTAAGGCACTCTCATCAAGTAATTCATAGAATTTATAACATATCATTGACAACAATATATTAAATTTGGTGCAACACTAAATATTTTTCCAACTGAACCCATTAAATTACTACCCTATATCATAAATATAGTTCCCTAGTATTTAAAATTACATAATATTGAGTAAATTATATATTTCACATTTGGGATATTTTTTGGTTTAGAGTTTTAGAGAATTAGGCTATAACTATTACAGAATAATAGAAATTTTACAATTTATTCTCTTCTACTAGTATCCTTTTAAAAAAATTATAACACTTTAAAATACAACATGATTTATTTTTATTAAAAAATATATTCTTATATTCTTCCTTCCTTATACCCATCCATATTTTCACTAGGAAACTTATAAAAAACATGGGACATAGAAAAAATTGTTAGAAAAGGATATAATAAACGGAATTAAAACATTACTCATTGAATATTTTAATCTCATTATTGTTTTAAAAAAAATATTTTTAACCAACAAAACATAAGATCATTAACATAACTCATAAAATCATATGATTTTAAAAAACTAATTATAAATAATAAATCAGGAAGGTAACATGCGGTATCCATAGGAACCATATATGGAATATTTGACAACTACATAGGGTGAAAACATTATGGTTAACATTGGAATACCCATCATTATATATTCTGTAAACTAGTTAAGATAAAATATATTTTTTTTAAATTACTCATTACAAAAATAATTGAAGAGTTATCAAGGTCTCACTTACCCTCTATTTATTATACAACCGCTCCTATATATAAACAATTCAAAATTTCGAAGACATAAATATAATGCACAAAACTGTAATAATGGAAAAATAAAATTTCTACTTTGTAATAAAAAGACATAATTTAAAGATATTTATATAATCAATCAATTAAAATAAACATTTTCTATACAAAATTACCTGATAAGGTTATATGAAATTCATTTAAGGAAAAAAAATTCTTTTAAAGGAATCAAATTATAAAATAATGGTTATAGTGGGAGAGAAGTCATAGTCACCGTATATGTTAAAAACATTCATTAAATCATTTAGTAAAATTATTCGTATAAAAAAAATACATTTTTAATACCACTGAATTAAATTTAAATTCAACGGGGTTGATTATAAA
The DNA here is from genome assembly GCA_963277665.1 of Viscum album. Lineage (NCBI taxonomy): Eukaryota > Viridiplantae > Streptophyta > Magnoliopsida > Santalales > Viscaceae > Viscum > Viscum album. The sequence continues at coordinate 283,477,237 of OY728127.1, forward strand.
CAATGTAAAGGAATGTTGTGTATAACATCAATAAAAATTTCAATGAAAGGAGATTGAGACGATGTCTGTTACCTCATGTATGAATCATCACATATGTTCTTTATTCTTCCTAAATAATAATCATAGGTTAATTTATTATCTCATGAATACTTTTTTCATGTTAATTATTTTTTTTATATTACTTATCATAAATATATAACAATTGAATAATTATTTATGTTCATATTAGATGTTTTTTCAATATCTGGTACATGAGTCAAAAATGAACTTGTTATGATTTAAATAGTCCATGTGTTGATTAAGTACATAATCTCTATGATAAAATTAATGAAATAATAATAACTTGTATAAATATATTATACTTTTATATAAAACATTATTTGTGGTATATATAATGAATAATGTTATAATTAGAGAGATGGTGGCTCATACGCACACTTGAGTAATGTTTCCATTTTTCATTGATAATTTTTGAAATAAGTTAATTATTATTTTATCATTAAAATATTATCGTAATATAATTTCAATCGCAATAATAATTTAATTATATATATATATATATTATAAAAGTGATTTGGTGAATAAAAATGATTCACATCACTTTTGGGCTGTGATGGTTTACACGTATGCATGAACGAGGTTGTCATTTTTTCATGTGTGTAAAGAAAGAAAAAAATGGATATATTATTCTTTTAAAATGAATAATATGTCTTTAAAATCATAAAAAAAAATTAATTACATCATTATTACTATTCATGAGAGACGGTTATGTGAAACAAATATCAGTTCTTGGTTGTTACATTTAACAAGTGCATAAGAAAAATTAATACTTTTATCATTTAACTGAAATGGAGATGTATTTAGGTGATTATATGAAAATATTAAAAAATTAGAATATTTTGGATATAATATTTTTTATTGAATCTTCTTTGAAGAATATTTTATGTTTTTTTAATAAGAAATAAAACTAGTACACAAAAATAAAAACATAATCTTTCCATTAGATGATCGGAATTAAAAACACTATAATACCTATAAGAAAGAGGTTCTTTCTAATATATGTTCTCATTAATGTGGTGAGGTATTATAATAATTTTTTTGAACATATAATTACTCAACTAAAATGTTTTTGAAGTGTGAGGATAAAATAGAATGGAAATCCTGAAAATTGTCCAACTAATGTGTAATTAATAAACTTTCTATAGCTTTATAAACCCATTGTCTGAATAAATGATTTTCCGAAATTTTATATCATTTAATTATATCTTTTATATTTTAAATTAAGAGTTGTTTAAATTTTGATTATAGTAACTAGATGAATTTTTAGGATATCATAAAGACATGATTAATTTCGAAAAAACAACATTAACTTAATCCTATCATTTCATATTATTCCAAAAAATAATGGATGCCATGAAATATTTATAATTATATTTATTTCAATATTATTAAAATAATTTTATTAATTAATTCTTTAATAAATAAACTATTACATCAAATATTACATCATAATTATATTTATTTATTTAATTGCTAAAAAGTATAAATATATTACTATGTAGTATATAATATTTCTACATTTCTAAATATATTTATAGTAGAATATATAATTTACATAACGCGATATTAAAATTCTTATATCATGAAGATACATATCTAGGACATATTTTCCATTACATTGAATTATATGTTCTAAATTTTATAATCACACCCAAGAGGCTTTAAATGCTCTCAATTTATGAACAACGATGGTTATGGTTGATTATAACAAATACATTAAGATTAAATCTAATGTTAGGTAAATTGTATTATATTTTAATATTTATTTTACTTTTAATATATCCATTTACCTTTGACCATGGTAAATAAAATAATGAAGTTACAATTAAAAAAATTATTTTGATACTATTAGACCCCACTATTAATCCTGAGTACTACCATGTATGTCTGTTTTTAAAAGTCCAAATAAAATAATTGGTTATATTATTATTAATATTAATCTCATTGAAGGGTCTAGAAAGTAATGTTTTGAAGTAAAACGATCAAAAGTTCACGTAGTTTTTCTATTTATTATTAATTTGAAATATAATACAACAAATAAATTGGTTATACATATAAAAAATAATAAAATTATACCTTAAACCCACAGTCAATTATAATCTAACAATATAAAAAATTAGACGAGTAATCAATTTTGAATTAAAATGCGTTATTTTTATCTATTCTTAAAAATATGAAAGTTATCAAATAATAAGTAAAATAAATCCAATCAAAATTTTGATATCACACTTCTATATAAGAGCTTTATTTTCTCAAATATAAAATATAAATGGAAAAAACTAGATTTAATAAACATTCTCTATCAAAAATCGTTAAAAAATCATTTTATAAAAAATACTATTTTTGATCCTTAATTTTGATTTCTTCAAATATAATATCTATAAAACATATAATATTGATTTTAAAAATCATATTTAATTTATATTTCATTAATATAATTTATTAAGTGTTATTTCATTATTTTATAATCATAATTATTCTCACTCAAACAGGCTTTCATAAAAACACATCCTTTATATTCAATTGGTATTTATATTCAATTTTGATTAATTTTCAAACCAACAATTAATCATATAAACATGTGTATTCCAAATTTTCAAAATTTAGTTAATATAATTCAATAAATCTATTCTAATGGAAATGTGATTAGTATAAATTATAAATAAAATATTAATAATATGTTATTATTATTTTTATAACTCAGTCTTGTGTGAAACAAATGATTTCAGAGAAACTCATTTTTGTGTTCTAGGTCTGCTTTTAGGCATAACATCATTTTTAAATTAAAATTAATATTTAATTAATAATTATTAAAAAAATATGAAAATTAATTATTTTATAATTACGGGCGATGTTACATACTTCCCTTATTAGAAACAATATCTGCATAATTTTATATTTGGGCTTGTAATTATGGATTCACTTTTAGAAATACCTTTTATTACATTCCCACAATAGAAAAAGGATTAAAAATATCCAATTTAAAGGAAACTAAATGATATTTAATGGTCACCCTATATAACACATACAAGGATTCCATATAGGACAACAAGGAGATCGATGAAAAACTAACCACCTTGTTGTAATTGAGAGTGATAGAAAAAATGATCAAAAAATTAACAATTAGGATACCACAAACTTGTTATTGGTTTTATGGTATTTAATTTCATTATTAGAATTTTTAATGTAAAATATTTTTTGTAGAACATTTCTTAGATTTTTGGAATTCTTTTATTTATTAGATTAAAATCATAAAAAATAAACTAACATGAACAATATAGTTACGTGCCTATTAAAAATTCCACCACAAACACATATTTTCCTCTAAATGATTAGAATATAAGATAAATATTTTTTTCATGCCTGAAAAACAAGAATCATCTTCTAAATATTCATATAATCAAGAATTTATTAAATAATTATTCTTCATGCCTGGAGTCATTGACCAAAACCAAAAATATTGAATAAGATAATATAATTCAACCAATATAATAAACTTTAAAAGTGGATTGACTACTTTTAATCTCCAAAATTCAAAAGTAATACAAAAATTCCAACATAGACCATTAAACAGATAAAATTACATAAAATTACTCAATAGAATCAACCTATGATTGAAACCCAAAATTTGGTAAGATTTGATAATGTAGTATTTCATAATACATTTTAAAATTAATCTCCGAATAATATAATTAACTCTTATTGTATAATACCAAAATGTAATTCCCTAATCACATATTCACCATGATAGTATAATCATTTCCAAAAATAAGCTAATTCCCCATAAGTTCACAATTAAATATAACATATTATTCAAAAATATAATTAAACCATTAATTCTCAAATAAATTACCATATTATTCATTGTACGTTAAGGGAATATTGTTTTATGGGATGAAAACACACTCTCCCTCAATTATGTCATCTAGGATTCCCACTCGGTTATGAAGGTCTATAATTATCTAGGATTTGATCTCAATATCCCTCCTCGCGGCACTGCATGGGTGGTTCCCTCTTTGATCACTATTTGTGACCCATATGTGTCCATTGAATCAAGATCTTTGGATATGTTGTGCAATTTTCCTGATATACGTAATTATGTTGTGGTGTCATCAGTGGTTATGGTTGCATCACTGTTGGATGTTCAGGTGGCGGCAGTTCCCTCTCAACCATAGGTGTCGTCTGATGTATGCATCTATATAATTTCAGCCAATCTGAATTTTTCAACATGTCTTTCCTTTTTTCCAAATCTACACTTATGATCTGTAGATGTGCAGTAGGCTTCTACCAATTCTGCGTTATTTCACGGTTATTTGATGTTTACATTTGGTCAAAATGGTATACAAATGGCATCTACAGATTTATTTTTGTGGTATGCTCAGGTATATCATGAATTTTCATAAGGTTTTGATAATCCTAGATTTAAATATTTTGTTGATCTAATGAAGATCTCCATTTTATGACTAATTCTGGATGGAGTTAGTAGTTTGTCTTTGTTCAAGCATTATTCCCTTAATAAAATTCATTGTAAGGATATATTAGCTCATTTTTTAGACAACCCTGTAGTAATAATGAAGAGAATAGAAATTGGGAAAAATTCCTTGATTGAACTAATTTTTCTAACTAATGTTTCAAAGAATTGGATTCATTCTGATTTTAGTCAAAGAACATTAATTTTATTAGGTTTCACAAACTAGAAATGTGTCTCTCTTATTTGAGGTGTTTTTCATTATCAATTTCATTTAGATGAATTTAATCTTCTAGAATGGAGCATGGGGATCCAATTTTTGATTCATTGATGGATTCATTTACTCCAATGGTCTATTGACATTAATTTCACATATGTAAGAGATTTATTTTCATTGATTTGGTTTCTAATTCATGGACTCAGTTGGATAAATTGGTATCTAATATTTTTTCAAGATATTATTATGTCCATTGAGACAATTAATATCTTTCAAAAAAGAGAATACAAATGTCCAGTTTTGGTCACTTTTCCAGGAATTCGGTGGAGGTTGATCTCAATTCCACTCAGATTGGGAAGGTAACCCTTAAAGAACCTTATGGTAACATCCAAATTGATGATTAATATGAAAAAATACTCTTTTAGGAAATTTATGTATTTAGTCACTCATAAGAGCTTTTTGGGAAGAAAATTATCATGTGACGAAGGTGGGATGAGATTTCATCCAATTAATCATTGTTGAAGGAAGTCAAAGATGAAAGAATCATATTTATCAAGACCACTATTTATGATTCCAATTCATAAAAAGAGATAATTCCAAATGTGGATGATGTGTTAATTGCTGGGAAATCTAATTCCAAGGTGACTCATTTGAATGGTTAAGATCTACATTAGAATGTGTTTTCAAAGAGATCACAAGTGGCCCCTCTAATAAAACGGTTGATATGGATAAGTATGATACTTAAATAGAGGCCACTACATGGTCTTAGGTATTTTTAATCCCGCAACCCACACAGGTTGATGTATCAAATAATAATTATTCAAAAAAAACCGGATGGATATCTTCAGAAAATCCATAAGATCTTTCATGAATTTGAATTATCTGAGAAATGGGGGATGATTTAGAATAACAAAAGGGGAAATATTGGTACCCCACCCAGGGATTCAGTCAGTGCTATAAATTCCTCTAAAAAATGTTATCTTTCATTCCATGGAATAAATTTATGATAGAAAGGGATTCACTTACGTTACATCAACATGTAAACCACATATGGATCATTATAATCTTCCATAGGCTATGTGTACAAAATTGTCTTCTATTGTGTGAAGGAGTTTTTATATAGATATCCTAATGATTTCTAATTGTGATAAGTTTCATTATTAGTGGGAGATTTCTAGTAAGAATTATTATGGTAATGATATGTTGTACTATGATATTTAGACCTTATTTTTATTTTAGGTTTTAAATTCTTCTTGTTTTAACCCATATTCCAATTTTATTTAATGTTTATTTTTTAATAAATTATCAGATTCTTTTCATATGGCTGGGGTTTTTGCTATTTTCATTTATCTTATAAGATTCCCAAATAGTTAACATCTTCCAAAATAATAGTTATCACTTAATCCCCAAATCATTTTTCAATACAAATGATATCCATTAGATAAAGCATAAGATACGAAATTCAACTAATTCTAATTTTATTAAGTATTTTACTAAAAAGAAAAACTCTTTCATAACCAGAGATATCACGTAGGCTAGTGGTAGGTGATAAATCCTTCTCACCCTTCAGTTGTTGGTTGGATTCCTACATCCTTGTTTGACGTGATGGGTTGTCACCCTTCCTATGGGTTGTCATTTTTTGAAAAACTATGTAATTATTATAACTCTAATAACATTCCAAAAATAAGATAAAATACTCAAAACATACAAGAAAATATTTTCACATTTTCTTGTATCTCATACATTACATTTTGCATCCCATTATATAATATCCCATAATTACTTAAAAATAATCATCATATAACCCTTAAAATTTAATTCATGCCTATATAATCATGTCAACACAATAAAATTTAATTCTTACTTGAATAACATTTTATCACAAAAAACATTAGGGTTATACATATCATATATGTTTTTTTTGAAATGTGATCCCATAATAAAAAAAAGAATCAATACTTTTAAGTATCTCCTCATCCAGAGAAGTAACATAACTCTCAAATCATTTATATGTGGTCTCCTTAATCATTCAATATTATTCATGTTTCCTTAACCATAACTTTCTATATTATTCCTTAATTTATATTTCCTACAATGAAAAAAATGAATCACGTCCTAAGATTTTATAATGTCAAAACACGAGTCAAGAAAATAATCTATACCTTTCATACGTCATTTTTAAATTCCTCAACTTTAATTGGAATTTCATTAGGTATTAATAAATATTTTTTTTCACATGTTGATCACATTACTTATACTTCTTAATATAACATCAATTTTAATAATGACCATACTATTTACATTTAATCCAATCAATTTATAAATAATGATGAACTTGTTTCCCTTTCTTGGAGTCAACAGAATTCTTCATTTTTCTCTTTGGTAGATTATTTATGACCTTCTATAACGCATCTATAAAAATTTAATTTCATTTTAGATATTTTTACAAGGTGTTTCTTTCAACATCATTGACACATATATTGTTGAATATTCTTAGCTTTCGGATAATAATTACCTCAAATCCCACAAGGAATTGTTTCTCTCATATATGATACACAAGAAAAATCAATATGGTTCACGTGGTTAATTATTACTCTCGATGGTTGATTTAGAATAACCCAGATTATTCTCATTTTAGATCCAATTTCAATCTTTTTTAAATTCATGGAACCATGACATTTTCCTTTAGATCCATTATTGCATTAGATCCTACTCGATCCATCCATTTACTATAATAGAAAAGGTTAGTGTGAGTACACCGATAATATTTCAATATAATAACTTAAGAAGGAGATAAAAACTATGATATACTTATTCATGTTATCTCAAACTCATCCAAGTTATCGAGAATAACTATAAATCATTCTATTATGATTACTGGAGTGGTTATATGTGGCTTTTAACTCATGATTAAATATCACCCAATCCTATAAGGTTGTCTAAGCCATCCTTAGATACTAACTACAAGGCCTCATCCTAAAAAATTACATAATATTGAATTATATCAATAAAACGCAATGAAGATATCTTATTGTTTAATTATTTTTATAATTAGGCCATAAATACTAAATAACAACTCAAATATGAAATAGTAGACACTTTTACAGACTACATTTTTTCCAAAAATAAATCTAATTAAAATATAAAAAAATTCATTTATCTTGATAAAATATTTATTAACTTCTTGCAATCTCTAACCCATCCATATACCTTTTCAAAGCATTTCAATAACATGGGATGGGATCAAAAATCTAATTAATGGATATAAAATATAAAGGGAAACCTTTCATACATGAATAATTTAAACCCTTGATAATATTTCCTCAAAATCATTCTCTTCACCCATAAAATATATGCTCTTTGACATAAATTATTAAATAATCTAAATACAAAAAAACTTATTAGAAATCACAAATATTAATGGGAACATTTATCATCCATAACGTACTTACCTTTTAGCATTCACAACTACAAAGGAATTAATATTAATCGTTACCTTTTGAATACCCATCATAGAATATGCCCTAAATCTTTTAAGAGAAATATAATTGATTATTATGGATAATTACCTAATGAATTATAGATCTATCATGTATCACACACCCTTATTTTTACACAAAACCATTCGTATAAATAAAAAATTCACATGAACAATAACATAATCAAAACACATAAAACTACCATTACGGTAAAATAACATTTCCAATTTTCAATAACAATATATAATTTTATTATATTTGTATAATAAATCCATTCTAAAAAACATTTTATATAAAAAATACCCAAAAATTGAATAAGGATTTTATTTCTCATTTAATAACCTTACGGCTTGTAGAGGATTCCAAATATCAACAAATGGTAAAGGCGGTAGAAAAGATATTGTCACCGTATACGTTAAAAACATTCCATTTGTCATTTTTAACAAAATTCATATACAAAAAAAATTCATTGATTACTTATGGATGAAATTGAAAGTCAAAGTGGTAGATTATATACCGTATACAAGAAGGTGGTGTATAACTTCCAAATATGATCCAAGGAATGGATATTAGGACGAAGTCCCTTACCTCGAGGGTGATTCATCACGTATGTTCAATATATTAATTAATAATAAGTTTAAAAATATTTATACTTTATAGATAATAATTTCCTGGTTTATTATTCTATTTATATCATTTATTTCCTTGTTATAACTGTAACATAATTATTTAAGTTCAAATCAGATGTTCTGTCGATATTCATTACTTAAGTTAAAAATGAACATGGTATGATGTCAACATTCTATGAGTTATTTAATTCCATCATACTTATAACAATATTCATTAAAAAATAATAACTTTAATACATCAATAATAATATTAAATCAATATATTTATTTATTTCATGAATAATTAATAACGTTATAATCTTGGAGATGTTAGATCGTACGTACGCACGAGTAAGGTTTCCATTTTTCTGTGGTCATTATAAAAAATGTAATTATTATTATATATTTACCTAATGATCATAATATAATTTAAATTATAATTACCATTTAAATATACTTATATTTGTCATACAAGTGATGTGGTGAAGAAAATTGATTCACATCACTACATAGAGGTGATAGTTCACACATTCGCCTGAACAAAGATATCATTATTATCTGAATGGAATGTAAGAAAATACATTATATAAAATTTCATTATAATAAAAAAAATTCATTGAGATCATATAGGAACATTAATTACATAATTATGACCAGTTATGAGGTATTGTTATGGAAAAAAAATTATGTCAGTTCGTAGAGGTGAAAGCTCACTCAAACACATGAACAGTCAATTCCATTCCCATTTTAATGCTAGTGGATATGGATTAAGGTGATTGTTTTAAAAAATGACATATTAGTATATTTAAGACACATGATTTATTATTTCATTATTGTATAATAATATTTTAAGGTAGTGCATGAATAAATTATAGAGAAACACTTAAATAAAAACAGTAACATTCCTTTGGATAATCACTACTATTAACAGTAATACACCTATAATAAGAGAGATATATCCTAAATATAAGGACACAAAATGTGGTAATGTATTATAAGAAATTATTTGGGTAGATTTTTTGCAATTCAAAAGGTTTTGGATGTACTAGTAATAGATAAATTTGAGTGACTTTTTATAGGATAGGGGAAGGGCATACTTGGAATTATTACAAGTATTAAATTAATATAAATTCAATTTCGATTAAAAATGGATCAAAACTCAATACATTGGAATATAGTATGATTATATGTATAAATATAACCATAAAATGATAATTAAACATGTTTAGTATATTTTTAATCCTTTTCATTTTTTAACCACATTTAACTCTTAACATTTAGTCATATAATTTACTATTTTATGGTAAAATAACTACCAAATCTGAAAAACATGTGAGGAATGATTAATTCATGAAATATTTAGATCTATATATTCTTTTTGGCCAAATAATTGATTTTTTAAAATTTAATATCACATAATTAATTATTTTATATTTTCCATATAAATAATTTCAATTTTGTCACTATTCATTAGATAAATTGTTTTAAAATATAGTTACATATTGATTACTTCATAAAAACAATATTAACTAAATACAAAAATTTAATATAAATCCAAATTTTTTGATTATGACATCAAATATTTCAAATTATTATTTTAATATTATCAATATAATTTATTTTTTTCCTTCTTCAATAAATCTCTTAGTGTATCATGTTTGTGTCATAATTAAATTTAATTATTTATATTTTAAAAATTATAAATAAACTAACAAGTAGTTGGTAATAGTTTTCAATTATAAATAATATTAATATTCTATCATATCACTTACATAACTATATATTACAATATTTTTATTAAGAAGACACATATTTATGAAATATTTTACTTTATTTTAAATTAAATGTTTTAAATGTCATAATTACATAAAAGTGGCTACCAAAGGTAATGTTTTTCCAAATGATGGTAATAGATGTTAATAAATAAGTGAATAATATTAGAACACGTTTTAGGGGAATATTAAAATTCTATAATATTAGTTTATGTTTAATTACCCCATTTACATTTCATCATGGTTAATAAAATACTAAAGATACTCTTCACCAAACATTATTTTGATCCTGTGGAACCAATTTTTTCATATTGAATAAAACTATATGTGTTTGTTTTTAAATCCATATCAAATAAGTTGTTTAATTTGGTTAAACACTAATCTTGTTGATGGATTAAGAAAATAGGGTTCTTAAGTAAATTGTTCAAAAGTTCACATAGTTTTTCCCCTAAAAGATTACTTAATTATACCTAAAACTGTTTAAAAGATTATATAACTATGTAAAATAAATTATATTATAAATAATATTTTAATTAAAATGTAGTATTTTTCAAAATTCATTGAATTATGAATGTTATTAGAAATATATCAACAGTTTATCCAACCTTAATGATGATATCTCATTTCTAATGAAAAATATTTTTTTTTCAAATGAAACAAATAAAAGTGAAAAAATAATAATTTATCAAGGGTTATCCATAAAAAGGTGGTATGATTGCATTTTTTAAATAAACATTTTATTCATAAAATAGAATTTCATCCTAGGTCATGTCTAGAAGACAAATACGATGTACTTTAGCCATAATATTAAATTTATTTTTCATTAATATAATCGAACAATAGTGAATTTTTTATTTGGATAACACATTATTCACACCTAAATATTTTTTTATGAACACATATCTTTAAAATTTTAGTGGTTTTAATTTTCATTTATATTTAATTTTCTAAAAAATTAATCAATATATAATCGTGTTTATTTCTAATATTCATAATTTAAGAAATATAGTATATTCCCTCCATTCCAACAGCTATGAGATTACCCAAACATAAAACAAGAATATAAATAATATTTTATTTTTCGTATAACTCGTACTTATATTCTACGTAATATTTTACAGATACTCGTTGTTGTGTGTTGAGTACACTATAATACATAGTGTCCTTTTGATGTAAAATTACTATATAATTCATAATTATTAATAAAATATGTAATATTATTATTCTATAATTACATTGGATGTTACAGTACATCAGGGTCCTATTATCCCCGCCATTATTCGTATTGTATATATCTGGACACGCATGATAGACATATCATCATAATCAAACCTCTATCATAATGGCTCCAAAAATGTAACATAATAAAATAGAGATCCATTATAGGTCATTCCAAAATAATTATTACATAATCTATATCATCTTAATGGTAAATATATCTATATATATTTATTATAAATTATTATTTTTTGATAAATTCATATATTATGACATTAATATACCAAAATTCCCACAAACATGTATATCATATTAAAAATCCACTACATCATGTATGATAAATAATCTTACATCTGTACAACAACATATCCCAATAATTCTTAATCACATGTTACATTTTGAAGAAAGATTGAGGAAGGGGGAGTAATCTTCTATCCATAACCTATATAAACATTATTTTAATAATTTCATTGAATCCATGATAAAATATAGTCATTAGTATATTTTCTTAACAATTATCATGGAGTGTTAGATATTACATAATATTATGACTATATAGAACTCCAATAATGTATGGTAAACTAATATTCCTAAGAATGGATCAATATATAATGGTTCACTTTGAAACCAATTTTTCCAAAATATTAGTTTGGAAACTAATGGTTCTATGGAATGAATTTGTAAAATATAATTTTTAACACCATTTTTGATAAATTATTTAAAATTTATTTAAAATATTCTTTTAATCCATTCAATAATATTATCCATATTACAAACCAGGTAGATATTCAGTTATTTAATATTATAGGTTTATCATCCATTTATGTGGTGATTTAATCATTTAGTAATTCTCGATATATTTCTCATTAACATAAAAAATAATAAGATATTCATCATTAATTAGAAATAATTTATATATATTTTCGATTTACAAAATATCATAAGATTTTATGAAAATTGTCAAAATTAATTGATTCAATAATTATTACCTTTATTTACTCATGGTTTCAAACAGAAATATTCATATTCCACTTAAATATAATTCAAATATAAAAAACATCAATACAACTCGAATACAAAATAGAATGAAAGTAGGATATCATCCCAATCTGACCATCCAACATTACATTCAATGACATTTTACACCATCTACAATAGCCCACCAAAAATTTAATCAAAGAAACCTCGTAAATATATATTTTGACCGGTGAAATGTAACCATATATCCAAATTTACCATGTTTTAAAATAAAAACACAATATTTTCATTCAATAAATATATATAATCTTAATGAAAATATATTCAATAAATAAATTATTTTCATAACCAATCAACATAGATTTTACTACGAATATAATGAAATAGTTAATAAGAAATCAATTTTAGTCATAAATTAATATTTAATCATTAGATCAATATCATCCTACACGTTGTGAAAATTTCATTTCCATATAATTTTGTTTCTTATTAAAAAACCATAATAATATTATAAAATAGTAGTAATAACCAATATTATAATATGGTTTTGAATATGTGAAATAAAATTATAATTTATATGTAAATAATAATGAAAATTGAATCCCTATTCCATATAAAAAGCATTAAATTAATAATAATTGAACTTATTTTATAATATATTATTCTCTTACTTTTAAAATAATTAATTTTTTGAATGTATTTTGAAATAATATTTTAATAATATAATTGTATTATAAACACAAATTGAAGCTTCTAAAATCTATATTAAAAAATAAATATGTTATAATTGGGTTCTTGAACTAAATTAACATTTTCACTTCTGAAATTAACCATTATTATGTTATTTATGATAATATCTAATTTTTTATCCATTATAAATAATATCATCGTAAATATACAATTAAAAGTAATTAAATAAGATATGTTTTTAATCCATTACTATAAAATTATTCATTATTTATTTTTTAATAAATTCATAGAAGCTTTTCTTGTGGCTAGTGTTGATTGGAATTTACTTTAATCATATAAGTTCTAGAAATAGTTAAAATCTTCCAAAATTACACTTTTTACTTAATCCCCAAATCATTTTCAAATCCCAAGGATATCCATTAGATAATGAAAAATTTACAAAATTCACATTATTATTATTTTATTAACTATTTAACTAAAAAGAGAAACTCTTACTAACCAGATACTTCATGTTGGCTAGTGCTATGTGATAAATACATATCTCCCTTCAGTTGATGGTTGGATTCTTACAGCCTTGTCTGACATGATGGGTTTTCACCCTTCCTATGTGTTTTCCTTTTCCCCAAAACTATTTAATTATTACTACTATTATAGAATTCCCAAAATAAGATAAAATCCTCAAAAATAACAACAACATATTTAAATATATATATATATATCATACCTTCCGTTATGCGTCCTAAAATATAATATCACATTATTACCTCAAAATAAAAAAAAATATAACCATTAAAGGTTATTCACAACTTTATAAAAATGTAAACAAAAGAAATGGTAATTCCTATTCTAATATCATTTTCACACAAAACACATTAGTGTAAAAAAAACTATTTTTTTGAAATATAATCCCATAATCAAAATATAATCAATACATTTAAAGATATCTTCATCCCTAGAAGTAACATAACTCTCATATACTTTATATGCAGCCTCCATAATCATTAAACATTATTATTGTTCCCCTAAAAACAAATTTCCATATTATTTAATAATTCATATTTCATAAAATGAAAAACATTAACCATGTACTATGATTCTATAATTTGAAAACAAAAGTTATGAAAATAATTCATACCTTTCATACGTCATTTTTACATTCCTCATATTAAATTGGAATTCCATTAGATATTTCTAAATATATTTTTTACTTGAAGATAACAATCTTGATCCTTATTCATAAAAACTTCAATTTTCATAATTACCATACTATTGAATTTTAGACCAATCAATTGATAAATCATAAATAGATTGTTTCCCTTTACTAGAGTTAGTGGAACTCTTCTATATTTCTTCAGTAGGTTATCTATGACATTTATTACAACATAAATAATAATTTTATTTCATTTTAGATATTTTTCCTAGGGGTTTCTTTCCACATTCGAGACACATATGTTGTTGAATATGTTTATCTCTCAAATTTTTATTTCCAGAATTCCCAATGGGATTCGATTCCATCATATATGATTTGTCCAAAAACCCAACAAGGATCAAGTGGTTAATTATTACTATAGATAGTTGGTTTAGAGTATCCATGATTATTCACATTTCAGATCCAATTTCATTCATTTTCTTATTCATAGAACCACAACATATTCCCTCACATCCATTATTGAAATAGTCCATACTTGATCAATCCATTTACTAAAACAAAAAAGGAATGTGCAAGTATACCAAAATATTTTCCATATAATAACTTATAAAGAAGATAAAAACAATGATATTCTTATTCATGTTCTCTCAAACTAATTAAATTTTTCTGAAATAACTATGAATCTTTCTCATATGATAAATAGAGTAGTTATGTATGGCATGTAACTTATGAATAAATATCACCCAATCCTTTAAGGTTGATTAAACCATCCTATGATACTAATTACAAGGAATTATCCTTAAAAATTACTTAATATTTATTTAAATAAATAAATCACAATGTGGATCATTTAATGTTTAATGATTTATATAATTAAGCCATAAATATTAAATAACAACTCAAATATGACATAGTTTAAACTTCTACTGACTATCTGTTTTTTCAAAAATAAATATATTTAAAATAAAACACAATTTATTTTTTGTGATAAATGTCTTCTTAACATATTCATTTCTCTAACCCATCCATATACCATTTCAGAAACATATCAATAACATGGTATGGGCACAAAAATCTCATTAATAGATATAAAATATGGAAGGAAACCATTCATCCATGAATATTTTAAACACATGAAAACATTTCCTTAAAATCATTATTTTCACCCATAAATTATAATCTATTTAACATACATCATGAAATAATTATAATACAAAAAAGAAACTTATTAGAAATCACAAATCATAATCATAATATGTATCATCCCTAACAAACTTACCTTATAGCATTCCCAACTAGATAGGGTTCAATCTTCATTGTTACCTTTGACTACCCATTATAGTATATGAACTAAATCTATTAAGAGAGAAATTATAGTATAACTATGTATCATTACCTAATTAATTCGAGAGCTATCATGGGATATAAAACCTTAGTTTAGCACCAAACTATCCGTATACATAAACAATTCCCATTAAAATTAACATAATCACAACACATAAAACAACAATTATGGTAAAATAACATTTAAACTTTTCAATTATAATATATAATTTTATGATATATTATAATCATTCCATTCTAAACATATAATTTTTATAAAAAATACATAAAAATTGTATATGGTGTTTACTTTTCATTTAATAACATTACGACTTGTAGAGTATTCCAAATATAAAAAATGGAAATGTCGGTATAATAGATGTTATCACCGTATACGTCAAAAGAAAATTCCATTTGACAATATTTAAAAATATTCTTATAAAAATATTTCCATTTAATTCTTAATAATTAAATTAAAAGTCAAAGTGGTGGATTATACACACTATAAACGATGGTGGTGTATAACATCAAAATATGTTCCACTGAAAAGAGATAAGAATGAAGTCCCTTACCTAGAGTCTGATTCACCACATTTGTTCATTATATTAATTAATAATAATTTTAGGATTATGTAAACTCTATTAATAACCATTTTCATTATTATTATTACTTTTATATAACTTATTACAATGTTATAATAATTACATTATAATTTATGTTCAAATCAGATGTTTTTTCGTTATTTGGTACTTTAGTTGAAAATGAACATATTATGATGTCAATAGTCCATGAGTTATTTAATTCTATCATATCAATAATAAAATTCATTAAATAATAATAAATTACATTCCTCAATTATACAATTATATCAATTTATTTATTTATGGAATTAATAATTAATAACATTATAATCTTGGAGTTGTTAGGTCGTATGTACGGAGGAGTGATGTTATTATTATTAATTGGACATTATAAAAATAATGTAATTGTTATTAATTATTTCCCAAAATATCATAATATAATTAAAGTAATAATAATCATTTATATAAACTTATATATATCCTTCAAGTGATGTGGTGAAGAAAAAAAAGTCACATCACTTCATAGAGGTGATAGTTCACACATTCGCTTGAACGAAGATATCATTTTTAACTGAATGGAATTTTAAAAAATAAATTATATATTATTACATTTTAATAAATTAATATGTCATGGATATCATATAAGAACATTAATTACATAATTATGAGCAGTCTTGATATATTGGTTTGGAAAACAAATTATATCTGTTCTTAGAGGTGACTACTCACACGTACGCACGAACAGTCAATTACATTACCATTTAATGCAAGTTCTTATGGAATAAGGTGATTATATTAAAAATGACATATCAATATATTTAAGACACATGATTTATTAATTATTTATGGTTTAATAATGTGATAATTTAGTGGAAGAAGAAATTATATTGAATCATGTATATAAGAACATAACCTTTTCTTTTGGATGATCACCACTATTAACTTCTTAACACCTCTAAGAAGAAAGATATTCCAAATATAAGGACACAAAATGTGGGAATGTGTTGTTATAAAGGGTTTTGGGAGATTTTTTCTTATCCGAAAGTTTTTGTATGTATTAGTAATAGATAGAAATGATTGACTTTTTATTGGGGAGGGGAGGGGTAACCTTGGAATTATTATAAGTATGAAATTAATATAAATTACATTTTGATTCCAAATGGATCAAAAATAAATTATTTTGAATAAATTATGATTATATGTATAAATATAATCGTCCAATGATAATTAAAAATATTAGTATTTTTGTAATCCGTATCATTTTCTTTTAACCACCTTTAATTATCACCATTTTGTCTTGTAATTTATAATTATAGGGTAAAATAACTACCAACTACAAACTAACATCCAATGAATGTGTTACTCATGAAATATTTAGAACTATATATAATTTGTGGTCAAATCATATATTTTTTAAAATTATATATCATATAATTAAATATTTTATGTTTTACAATATATATAATATCTATTTTGAACCTATTTACTAAATGAATTTATTTAAAATATAATAATATCTTGATTACTTAAAAAAACTAAATTAAATAAATCCAAAAAAATTAATACTAATTCCAAAAATATTTTATGAATTCTAATATTTCAAATAATATTTTTTTAATTAATCAATATAATTTATTTGTTTCTTTTTTTATTAAATCTCTTATTGTATAAGGATTTTTTCATAATATGATTTAATTATTTAATTCCTATAAATTATAAACAAATTATAATTTTTTAAGAAATCTATTTTTCGTTCTAAATACTATTAATATTCTAAAATATCACTTAAATAACCATATTTTATTGGTTTCTTATTAATAAAAGACATATTTATGAAATATTAATTTTATTTTAAATTAAATGAATTTAATAATCACACACAAGTGGCATAAAAAGGTAACAACATTTTCTCAATGATGGTAATGGATGATAACAAATCCGTGAAGAAGATTAGAACATGTTTGAGGGAAATTTTATAATTTTATAATATTAGTTTATATTTAATTACCCCATTTATCATTAACCATGGTTAAAAAAATATTAATGTTACTTTTCTCCAAAATTTATTTTGATCCAAGGGGAAAAAATTTCTCATATTTAATAAAACAATATGTGATTGTTTTTTATATCCATATAAAAAAAGTGGTTTAATTAGGTTTCACACTATTCCAGTTGACAGATCAATAAAATTGGGTTTTAAGTAAATGGTTCAAAAGTACAAATTTTGTTTACTAAAAATTCAAATAATTATACTTTAAAAGATTTTAAAGGATAATATAACTTTATAAAATATATTAAATAAAACATAAGATTTGAATTAAAATGTAGTATTTTTCACTATTCATTGATATATGAATTTTATCAGAAATGTATCAACAATTAATCCATCCTATAATTTGATATTTTGTTTTTAATGAAAAATATAATTTTTTCAAATAAAGCATATAAAAATAAAAAAACATAATTTAGCAAGGGTACTCCATCAAAAGGTGGTATGATGGATTTTTTTTTAAACACGTTTTATTCATAAAACCGAATTGCATCCTATATAATCTCTAGAAAACATATACGATGTATTTTAACCATATTATTAAATTTATATTTCTTTAATAAAATCCTACAATAGTTATTTTCTTATATTTGAAAACACAATTATTCACACTTAAATTTTTTTTCCTTAAAAAATATCCTTTATATTTATAGAGTGTTTATTTTCATTTATATTTACTTTCCTAACTAACTAATAATTATATATACATGTTTATTCAAAATATTCATAATTTTGTGAATATAGTTTATTTACTCTATTCTAACAGTTATGACAGAACTAGATCATAAAATAAAAATATAAATAAATTATTACTTTTTGTATTAATCAGTATTATATGAAACATAAGATTTTAGGGAAAGGCGTTATTGTGTGTCGAGTACGCTTTAGACATATCACCCTTTTTATGTAAAATAACTACATAATTCATAATTATTAAAAAATATGAAAAATTATTATGCTATAAAAACCTTGGATGTTACAATATAAAATGGTCTTATTATCCTCTCCATTATTCATATCATATTATCTGGTCACACCTGATAGCCATATCATCATAATCAAACCTCCATCATAACGACTATAAAATGTAACTTATTAAAATAGAGATCCATTATAGCTCATTCCAAAAAAAATTATTACCTAATCTGTCAACTAATAAGGGAATATATATCTATATATTTATTAAATATACTTTATTTTTTCCATGAAAAATTTATATATTATAACATTAATCTACCACCATTCCCACATACATGTATATAAACATCAAAATCCAATACATCATGTAAGAGAAATATTCTTACATCTGTACCACAACATATCCTAGTCCTTCCAAAACACATCCTTCCTTTGGAATAAAGCATGTGGTAGGGGAGTACTCTTCTATCCATAACCTAGATAAACATTATATTAGATATTTCACTGAATACATGTTCAGATATAGTCATTAGCATCTCCTACCAAAAATTATAATGGAGTCTAAGAAGCAACATATTATTAGGACTATATAGAACATAAAATAAATATGGGAAACTAATATTCCAAATAATGGATGAATATATAATGTTTCACGTGAAAAACATTTTTTTAGAAATATTAGTTAGGAAAATAATGTTTCTATAGAATTAATGCGTAAAATATAATTTTTAAAACCAGTTTTGATAAATATTTTAAATTTTATTTAAAATTTTATTTTATTCAATTCAATAATATTATCCATATTACAAAAAAATGCATATTTTCCAATACTAAATATTATAAGTATAGTTTCCATGTATGTGGTTCCTTAATCATTTAGTCATTCTCTATATATTATCCATTAACATAAAAAATAGTACTATATTCATCAATAATCTGAAATAATTTATAAATATATTCCATTTACAAAATATCATATTATTTAATTAAAATTATCAAATTTAATTTATTCAATAAATATTATAATCATTTACTTTGGATTTCAAACACAAATATTCATATTCTACTATAATATTATGAAAATATAAAAATACATTAACATAACTCGATTACAGAATACAATCAAACAAGGGTATCATCTTAATATGACCATCCAACATTAAATTAAATGACATTTTACACCATCTACAATATATCCCCCAAAATTTAATCAAAAAAACATCTTAAAAATATATGTTCAAATGTGAATTGTCACCATATATCCAAAATTACCAGGTTTTAAAATAAAAAAATCTATTTTTTCATACTATAAATATATATATAATAAATGAATTTATATTTGGGAAATAAATTATTTTCATAACCAATCAACATATATTTCAATACTGAAATAATGAACGAGTTAATAAGAAAAGACATATAGTCATCCATTAATAAATATTCATGTGATCAATATCATCCTATACATTGTCAATATTTCATTTCCATAAAAAAAATTCTTATTAAAAAGCACCATAATTATATAATCAAATAGCAGTATTATCAAATTTAGTAAAATGTATTTGAAAAAATGATATAAAACTATAATTAATATCTAAATAACAATGAAAATTTAATCCCAAATCCTTATAAAAAATCATTAAATGAATAATAAAATAATTTATTTCATAATAAATTATTCTCTTACTTTTCTATAATTAATGTGTTGAAATTATTTAGAAATAAAATTTTAATATTATAATAGTAGTATAAAATAAAAATTAAAGCCTTTAAAATATATATTGCAATATCATGAATGTTATAATAGGGTTCTTGAATTAAATTTCAATTTTTAGTTCTGAAATTGAAGGTTATTATCATATTTTGGAAAATCCCAAAATTCATATCCATTTGAAATATTTATCATGGTAAATATTGTCTTAAAAATAATTAAATATGATTAGTTTTTATTCCACTTCCATAAAATCATTCATTAATGATTTTCTATGAAATTACTACAATATTTTTAATGGATTTTTTAGATGTAAATGAATTGGTATTGAGGGATAAATATTCAGCTAGTACTAATAAGTAATATGTAATTAAACCATAGTTATCTAAGTAATTTGACAAATTTATGTTTGAGAGAAAAATGAATAATAAACTTCAAGAAAGGGCAGTCTAAATATTAATGATATATATGAATAAAAGTTATAAAATGATCATTTTTGTATAGTTAGCCTTTTATAACCCATTCATGTTGCACTTAATTTGATATTTTCTAGGTAATTTGGTTGTCCCCCTGACCCAAACACCCAAAATAGGGTTTATAAACACATACATTACAAATATGCTTCGATAATAACTCCATATACCTAAAATAACTATCTATATTTCAATGAATATTTGAAAATAAATAATTATATGCATTCTAAAGACATTTATTAATAATTATAACCATTTATAATCATAATATTTAATTTACCTATATATTAACTTAATTTTTCTAAATTTCTACATAAGATATATATAATTACTGTTACATTTAAGAAGTTTTATATATGATTTTTTGGTATCTATTATTTTTTACAATGACCATAACTATATGATCATATAAGTTAATGAAATAGATTAACCAAGATATTTTTTAAATCCATAATTTTATTTTAAATAATTTTTTTTAGTAAACCCTAATGATGAAATCAGTGATAATCAAGTATGTCTCAATGTTTCGAATGAATTGGAAATTAAAAGGATATTTCTTTATATTTCAGTTGGTGGATGATAAAATTACTAACTTAGACTATTAATAAAATTATTTTAATTTAATGATGTTAATGTTTTTTTCACTATATGAGTCGGAAATATTATATGTTTTGTTGGTATTGTAGACCAATATTGAGAGTTGTATGCTTCAAAAACAATTTTCAAGAGAAAAAAAACATGTAAAAGGGTTGGTTCTTTTTTATTGATAGCCATATTCAAAAAAATTTAAATTTTTATTAAATCATGATTAGTTTTAACAATAAATTCCAAAAAAATACATTTCACTTGGTGCAGTGGTGTGGAATAATCTATACAGTTTGTGCATGATTTTTCTAACATTATATTGTAACCTTATATTATTGGTGTGGATAGGGATGATGAGCTATACATATCATGAAAGCTTCCCTTATACAATCATTATTGTCACCTAACCTTGAAAATGTCATGGGTTGAAAGAAATAATGAATCACCGTATTTTGGAAACTCTTTAATGAGAATTAAATGAATCCTTTTGGAACTATTTAACCCACAAGAATAATAATTATCATAAATAAATTATTCTATTAAAATCATAACATATTATCAAAAAATGTTTTAAAAACGGGAATTACATGATTTTAATCAAATTTTCATTAAAATATATTACTATTTAGAAATATGAAATAATATTAGAGGGAACCAAAATTTGAAAAAAAAAACTTATCCTTGATACATTAGGGTTTACACCCACATTCCTCCACCATTTACCCAAAACAAAAAGAAGCCTCTAATAATTATATTATATTAAAAATAAATCGAAGGACTATATTTTATTATAGAAATCATATATTCATAATCCCTTGGTAAAGTGTAATGTTTGATCTCACTCACCTAGAAGTATACCAATTGATATTCAATTCATACACATTACATGAAGAAATAAAAATATTTTTTATTGAAATTAAATTTCCACATTCATTTAAAAATATGTTTTAAATTTATATTTAGTTTTTACAATGATGTAAACAAAAAAAAATTGGTTAAATGAGATATGCTTCATAGGAAACTTCAGTTAAGCAATGTTAGTGGGGGCTAAGTGCATCGCATCTCGATGATAAAATGTATCTAATCCAATTCACGAGCTATTTGTGGAGAAAACCAAATGTCCAATGGTAAACATCAATTTCACATAATTTTTTTATTGTTGAATCAAATTTATTCTAATGATTCCATGTCTAGATCCCTTCTAGTTCATATTTGCTACTTATTCCAGCATGTTCTTAGAGGTACCAAATGATTCCAAGTGATCTATTTTATTTTTAAATTCTCAACTGACCCCAATTATCTCCTAAATAATTTTTATCCCTATTTATGAAAAAAATTTGAATTCACTTCAAATGGGGATTATGAATATCTATGAATTTATAATGTGGGTTAACATATTCTATAGAAACAGACACCACTACCCTTGAAAACACAATTTTCAACACCAAAAAATATTGAACCCCATTATATTTACGGAAAAAATGAAATTAGAAAATTATGAAACAACATGGAACCACCTAAATTTCTTCTTGAAATAACCACCAATAGTTTTCAAATCATAATCCATGATAAGAGGAGGTCCTTCAGAAGCATGAACAACTGATAACCATCAAATCCGAAACCAAAAAAAATATTAAATAAAATATAGTGTGCTAATTTCATTCAAGAAGATAAAATCCAATACGAATATATAAGGACACAATGGAAGTGAATTGGATTGGATTACATGAAGATATATTTATGATATAATAATTAATAAAAAAGCGTTTGATTCGGGTTAATGGACGGAATACTTGAATTTGGGCCAAGGGAGATGGGTGTTGAAATATATAAGAAATTGGGTTAGGAGAGTAATAATTAGGGAGGGGAAATATTTAATTTCAAAAAATGTAAAGAACTGGAAGGCCAATTTATTTGAATTAAAGGTATGATTAATCATGTTTTATACATAAAGATAATATGTACAAAGGGATGGATATAATACATGGTTTGTTAAGGCCTTGTACATGGTCATTTATAGCCATATATTCTTTATAGACCCACTATTCAGGTAATACAATTTTAAGAGGGATGGTGTGAAATTTATAATAATATCAAACTATTCATGAACCACCATCATTATTTCACAAAATAACCATTTTTATTGAAACAGACATCATTATTTATACAATAAATTAATAAATAAATATAAATGAAAAATAAGATGAAATAACTTTGGGTGTAATAATTCTATCAACAAAAAAACAATCAACCCTTTGAATATCAATCTATGGAGTGAGGAATAAATATGTGATTTTACTAATACTCCACTGTATACAATTAATTAAATTACATTTTATCATTAATCATTTACATACTGAATACTGCAACTAGTATAACATATTTATTATAATGAACTCCAACATATTAAGTTATAATTTTAACTAGCTACTTGGTCACTAACAAACTGAATTCTAAATCAAATGATTCCCAATGAAACATGTGATAAGGATCCAATATATATGTTCTCAAATGTAATTTATAGAAATCTTCATCAATATTCATTACAAATATGGAAATTGTTGGTGATATTCAATATTACCGATCTTATATGAGATCTCAAAAAGACTGACCTACCAGGATTTAAGATTCTCCTAAATACCCATATGAGATTTTCCCATTTGAGTTGACACTTTAAATGAAACTTTTCCCCCCACTAAGAACTCATGATGTATTGGATCATTGATAAATATTTTACATAAGAAAAAAATAATGTTTTCAATAACCAGTACCTAATAAATTGAAATATAATATTCATTAGATTCATAATAATTGGTCATATCAATGAAGTCTCAAAAAATTTCACCATCCATATATATAATCGACATAGCCATCCATACATCTCTTAAAAGGGATCCCCCATCATTTAGGATTGGTAATTATTATTCCATGAAAAATCCACCAATATCAAAGGATTTTTCAATGATATACCAAAATATAACAAACAAACAAATCAAATCATCCCTAATTTGGTGGCCCTATCAGATATAATAGCATATGATAGACCATGAATCGTCAGGATCACCTAACCATATTCTCTTCTAAATTATTCAACTAGGAATAATCCCTGATTATGATGTAAGGAACTAAATTTTTATTATTATCATTAACAACATTGACCATTTTTCATTCTTTTGTATTTCATGTTTGAATGATATTGAAACCCCCCTATAATTTCTTCCATATATAAGTATGAATGTAGATAGGCTATAGATATCATAATTTTTGTTGATTCATAGAGTTGGCATATTTTTGGGGGAAAAATTATATAAGATGTGAGTTATTTCACATATGATACATTATAACCAAAATATCTTACAAAATTGTTAAAACAACATGGGGTAACTAGTTTTGAAATCCAACTAAGACTGATGATTTTCCATATTCCCAAATTTCCTCCCAATTTTGTTCACAACATAATGACACATAATGTATTGAAAAAAATCAAGAGAAAAATTATATTCATTAGACATCACCCGTATAATTTAAAATCATGGTAGAATACTAACATAGATCATTATCATATTGATTATCCCAAATAATATTGAGTAGGTAAGGGGTCCAAAAAAGGGATAAGAACATATAAATACCCTATTATTTGTATTCCATGTGAATCTATGTTTAATTTACCATCAAAACCCACTCATTATTGGACGCCTTTAGAGACCGAGTAGGAAGTTTCCATCATAAATATTTATATGCATCATTTCCATTACATAGGGTTTTGATGATATCCATGTCAAACCCATGAATGTACTCAATAAAAAGTCACTACATTGAGATCAGACCGGTCTAGGAGAATGTATAGTAATGATTTTTTGATCGGATTTGACTATAAAATTGTGTGAAGAGAGATAGTGAAAGAAAGATATATGAGTATGAATCACCTCTACTCTCATTAGGATATGTTTTGGATAATTATTATACTATTGTCGGAGTTTGTAAGATCTATACACCATGAAAAGGTAATCAAGAATTACTATGCACCCCAGATGAACACATGAATCATTATAATTGAGTATGCACCATGTTCCATGAATGGGTATGATTATGATATGGGTGGTGGTACGCAACCTATTAGAATCCTCATTGGAGTCCTGACACTTTGGAATCAAAAAACAACACCCCATTCTTGGTGAACACTATCATTATTAATGAATGGTGAGAGTTATAATTAAACAAATATATATAATAGCTTCAAACAATAAGAAAACATATGATCTAGAATGCATTATTTGTAACATAAAATGACTTGAAAACAAAAAATATATAGAAATTAAATGATTCCCCATGTTCCAGAATCTAATTTAAATAAAAATATAACATCAAAGATAAAAAAATACACAGAGAGCATGGCATAATGATGGTGATCTCAATAAATGTCCATTAAAATTCTCAGGTGATGATCACACATAACATACATCCATTAGTAGAATATGATTTCATATAAAAAAATGATAAAGATGTTGATGTGTCTATGGAACAACTAATTGATTGGTTCCATGAATACTGTTTGAGAATCCATCAATAAAAATGGCATGAATAGCCACTAAAAGATGTCATATATTATTTGGAATACCATCTTTGAAATATATTATTCTTCCACCCTTACCTTGTGATAACCTGAATGGATTTCAATCATATAAATAAACAATTATCAATTAATATGTTAAAATATTTCATCAATATGTTATAAGGGGTATTTTTTTGTTTGTGACCAGATAGAGCTTCTGATAGGTCCTAAATAAGAAGAGTGATCCATTAACCTAATATTAAAAAATCACAGGACTGATATATGGTGAGTTGCTCAAGTTAATGATCACTTTGGATTATATATCATCCATTTGTATCTTTAATTCACTCTATTTTGCGATGTCCATACGATTTGATGTAATTCTCTCTGGATCCAAATCAATTTTAAACACCATGTCTCAATCAAGAGTTTTTCCTGAGAAATATTCTTGATTAATATTAGGAATCATGGTAACTACAAAAATAAAACCATTAGACCATCTAATCATCTCAAATAATGGGGAATGTCACGTAAAAATAATTTCTACATAACACTAGTAGTGGTGGTGCATCTCAACTTCAAAACAGTGTCGCATGATCTACATAAAATCAAGTGATACCATCTGAGGCCAAAAATTTCACATGCTAATGAAAATAACCAATATGATCCTTAACGATGTTAATATATTCCATTATTTCCTGATTTCCGTTTTATAACAACTATTCATTGGGTTATCCAATATGAACATATCACATGTAAAATTTAGGGATTGGAGAGTCCATAGGATCTTAATGATCCAATCTATTTTTTCAGCCAATATTACTCTTCAATGGGATTTCTCCCTCACCATAATGCATGAGGGTTCTTTTTTATGAAAATTTAGGTCATTCCTTTTCTGGAATCGATTCATCATATTTTTCTTAACTAGTACTAGAGACTACATCCTAGTAAAGGTATCAAAAATACATAATCACAACCTAAACTATTTATTGATTGACATGTGATGGAAAATTCACTCCAACATCCTCCGGTAGAAATATATGTAGAATCCTAGTAGGCAAGATACTATAAAGGGAAACACAAAAAGTGAAACCATTTATTAATAAACCATAATTATATAAAAAAATAACATGATTTAAAAATCCAAATAAATCAAAATAAATCAAATATAATCACATTAAATAATTTAAATCAATCCACCCAACCTTTGGGTCCATGCCTATTATATACCCTCTACTTGAAACAATAATTCGGTGTCAATAAAATCCTAAACTACCAATTGTTACTCATGGCCCATCACAATGTTTGTTATCAAGATACCCATATCGCATCGTGATACTCATGCCCTGACAACCTTGTCTCTTATATATCTATAGATTCAATTATAAAAAGTCCTAAAATTAGGGAAAACCCCACATATGATACCATTTCTCCAAAAAATATTCTATGCCTCAATCAAAAACTTCTTCATCCATAGCAAAAAGAGGGTTCACATAACCCATGTGCACTAAAATAGTGCATAAGAATCAATAAACACCATTAAAAATGGTTTATTTCATATGATCAATAACTAACATCGATAGAACAAAAATGACAAATAAATACCACCAAGACTGTACTTTGGGTTCAATGAACTCAAAAATTTGGAGGCCAATAGATATTTTAATGAAAATCCATTTCATTAAAAATAAACCTCTTATTTTTTAAAAAAAATGAAAAATATTTTTCCAACATAGGATTTATTTGTTGATGGAAGATGTACAATGAATGAAATTTAAAAAAAATATAAATCCTAAATTAATATCTAAGGGAATAAAAAAATTATCTATATAATTGGGAATTTGGTATATCATATCATGTATCATGGTTATATTCCTCCCTTCACCTGATCTGATAGAATTGACTCACCCAATGTACAATGTTATAATCCTTATCATTTGATTTATTTACTCTTTTATGAGAATCATTATTCGAATACGTAGAATAATGAACTACTATCACACATAGAAACTAGTCCAATCCTTCATTCCTAGGAATCTGAGGCTCCTATGTTCTATATGTTGTTTAATAATGAAAATGATATCCCCATTTTCCCAATAATATTTTTGCAATAACAAATAATTACATTACCATGAATTTCAATTGGTGGTTAACGATTTCCAATTAATTTCCCATACATTATAACCCTTTTAGATACCCATTTTCATAGTGAATTTAATTTAAAATAAAATTATAAATTAGGGAAAGGGCATTATGGTCCTGAAATAATGAATCTTAATGGAACAATTTATATTTCATCTTGATATCGCCACTAACTTGGTAAAAATTACAATCCAATATGAGGTGAGGTCTTATAGGAGAAATAACACACCATGGACATCAACACTCAAAAAAAATATTTATATTTCACCAATCAAGGTAACCACTACAGTTTTATAATAGTGAACTCATGAAGTAATAGTGATTGATATAATAAAAGTTGAGAGGAGGGACATACATTAATTAACCTTGATGAACCATGCTTTAATCGACCAAATAAATGATCTAAGAGGAAGTGGATAATATAGGTAGGTTCACCTTTATTTGTGAGTGTTTATAAGGATAATTAATGGGCATAAGACTATTAAAATAATGGTGGAAAATTTTATAACTTTAGAACATTTAAATACAATGTAGGATTCTTATATTTTCTAAAATGATCTCTAAAACTGTATACAATTTGTCTGGAACCATTTTCCGAAGGGAGGGAGTGGTCTCATGGTTATTTGTGTAATAAAGTACTAATATGAACCATGAAATGTGTTCTTATAAACCATATTTTCTGGGAAACATGGATTGTAGAGGGTTTTTGTATAGTTTCTATTACCCATGACCAAATGGGAACCGCCCTTAGTATGACCAGAAAACTATATTTATGTGAAACGTAAATCAAAAAATGGAACCAATATATCATAATAAATATATTAAAAATACTAGTATATAACTCTATATATATATGAAATTATGTTTTTTTGTACAGTTATGTTAAATGTGTGAGGACATCATTTGCCGGGGTGGTTCTTTATAATTAATTCTTGTATTGTTTTTTCTTTCATGTCAAAACAATGGTCCCTCATTAGGATCCTTAATAAAAATGTGAAAAATAACCATTTTTCCAATCTAATCATTAATGTGATTCACCCATTTGTGTTCCTCGTTAATTCCAATTAGAACTATATATGATCCATCCTCCCTTATTCTCTTTATTGATATTATATTGTTCATTATTTTATATATAAAACATTTTCATATGAATTCGAATCATAGAGGTGTGTCTAAAACTATTAATACTTCCTCTATCCTCTTTAATTGTCATCAGAAATCTTTTCATTTTGTGAGATAACATACTATATTTTTAGTTAACTAATTTATTTTATTTTCCAAAGTGCAGCTAAAATATAATTTTGATAATGGATTTTTGATGAATTTATTTCATAATTTAGGATGCCTATTAATTTTCTTTAAAAAATTTCGCTTATGTATGATGGATTTTATTGTTATTCAAACCATAAATTATGCATGATTCTAATAAATGTGAAATACAGTAAATTGAATTCTTATTCCATGTCATTGACATTATATAGACTGTTTTTCATGGTTTTAGGTTAAAGAACTCAATGAGAACCACCGTTTATTTTTTATCAAGTAGATGATGATAATTATCAATATTTCTAGAACATAAAACAACCAAATTTTGTATTTTTGTTTTCAATTATAAAGTGATGATCAAATATGAATTAATAATTAGTTTTATATCATTGATCATATTTTCTCTCTCTTTAAATCATATTATTATTAAATAATTATTTAAATAAAATACCCATCTCTATTATGTTCTTTTAAATTTCTCGTGAGATTCCATATATGAATTAAATGGAATTGTGAAAAAACATGTATACTCATATGTTCCTTTTCACATATAATTGAATGACTTGCATGATGCACTGAATTGTCAGAAGGTGATAGTGGAGAGACTATATTGTCATATTAGAGATGCACAATAATAAAATATAAATATATCAATCAATATAGGAAGAAGTGATGAAATGAAAAACTATACCAAATGAAAAATAATAATAAATAAATAAATGGGGCCTACAACAGTTTATATAAATCAGTCATGACAGATGATAATACATAAGCCAAAAAGAAATCATACAACATGATTTTTACAATAATAAAAATGAATGATTGTAGAAATTTAAAGGAATAAAAATACCTACATTTATCCCCATGAGTATCATGATCTAAAAATTCATCCATTTCTCTTAACTACACATGTAAATGTTTCATAGCTTAATCAAGGTCTAAATCCCCTCATACAAGATGGACTACTCAGGTTCCCAAGTGTAAATGTGTCCCGAGTTGGGTGTGAAATGTTAATCTTAATAAGTCTACCTCACTATTTTCTATCACTATCCATGTATAGAAATATAAAATAAGCTGTCTATATGTATCGATAAGTAATGTCATAACAAAAAGATAAAATAAATGCATGTTCAGGTTCCTAAGGGACACCTGGTGACAATACCTTCTTTAGCGCATTGATATAATAATCTTAAAGATGTCCCTATATGTATATATTGTATTTATATATATATATATATATATATATATATATTTCCAAGAGTGGACCATATTATTACATGATTTCATCAAAAAACATTTCTATGAGCTAATAAGATCTACTAACGGGGGTAGTAAGCCTAACATCGATCTTAGGGAGTGAAATTCCCAATGCTTTACAATACCCATACCATCGGTCTCAAGTTTCTATGGTGAACATCTTCATAAAAACCATAATGTATTTGTGTGACTATCTTTATGGATACCCACACCCTTAGCATCATATCCAAGTATTTGTGGTGAGGGTATCCATACCCAACACTGATTTAATGGAGTGAAAGTCTCCATGCCTTTCCACTCTCGTACCATCATTCTTAGACTCTATAAAGGATTCAATATATAAAACTATCTTGGGGTAATTTCTCCCATCCATTATCATTTATATAGACAATATCAATATCATAGGAATAATCTCATTTATCAATTCAAAATTTCAGGTACTAAAACTCATATTACCATTTTTTCAAGACAATCCATTTCAGGAATTACAATTTATTAAGGAATTCTAAAGGCATATCTGAAAAAATATCTATAAAAAACATAAATACCCGAAGAATAAATATCTCACACATTCCATTAGCCATTTAATAATGTAAAATTCTATTTAAACATTTTAATTATCATAAGGTATTTAATTATACTTATAAAGGGTGCATAACTGTTTACATAATACAATATATGAAGAATTACATCTCATGTTCCATGTTATCCATGGTAGGTTCCATTTTAATTATTCAATTCATTAATGAATGGAAATTTCACTTATCAGATCAAATGGTTCACAAAATGGATACATGTTAATTACAATACTTTCTTACATGGTATATTCCATCATAAAATTCAAATGCAGCATATATGGTACATTGGTTCAAACAACCAATTTAATAGAAAGGGTAAACCCATTTAGGGATATCAATGCACAAATATATGAGTCATACCCTAAAAATACTAATGACATCATGTATAATGAAAACATCATTACAATAATTCCCAGAAAGATAAATAAGCATAACCTATCACTATGAGTATTCATATACAACACACCTCCATTTGTGCGGTTTTAATACCTAATGTTTAGTTTTATTTGTAATGAAAATCTATTATCGTGACTATAAAATAATTAAATACTTACAAATATCTTTATAAATGTGTATTTTAGCATAAAAAATAAAATTTTAATCATTATTAAATATATGAAGGCATGAAAAGGGTTCAGGAAAGAACCTAGATAACCTAGAGGTGGGGGTGAATCATTGCGTCAACTTTTTCTCTTCTTTATTAGATCCTCTTACCAAGTTAGTATGAACTTATTTAAACATGTATGATGGATATGTACAGTAATTGAAACATGTATAAGAACAACACATCACATTATACTTGGTTCACCACTAAGGGATACGTCCTTGGAGCATACACAGATTGGTTTTCAGTCGTAGAAAATGACACTAATAATCCCTAGCTATGTAATACAATGGTTCGAGAACAATCACTATGTTCCACGAAAACGACCTTTACAATGGTTCATGTACATCCCACTTCATCCCTCCGATCACTTATTTTGACTCCCCCTTACTCACTATCTTGGAAGAGGTCTCACTCAGTTTCATAACATTTAGGTCGCTTCAATAGATAGGAAAAAATTCCTTCGTATCATATTCATCATGATACATTTCATGAATCATGGTCCAGAGTTGATGCACATTTATGTCCAATAAATTATTTAGCAAAAGAACTGAATACACAAAATATTCTTATTCTTTCTTATAGAATCATAAAATTCCTTTATAATGTTTCTGATTTCACAAAACATTCCTTGATTTTGAAGACTGTCTCTTATCTACATACCATGGCTGCTCCACTTTTTGAGATTGTTCTGCCTACTGCGCATAATCTGTGTACCATGCTAGCTCTACATACCATTAATGCTCTGCCTGTCACACTTTCTCACAGTAACATGCCTACTCTGCATACTACCTCAGCTATGTGCACCGCACCTGCTCCATGCACCACACATGCTCCACACACCATTCCACTATGTACTGTGTCTGCATATAGCCTTCGCGTATAGCCTTCACATACCGCCTTTGTGTACTACCTTCATGTATTGCCTCTACACCCTTCCTCGGTTTACTATCTTCATATATCATTTCATCATTCTGTGGACTTCTTCATTTAATTCTGCGAATTATTTCATCTCCTTCATACCACATTTTCTTATGAAAAATGTCTTCAAAAAACTACTACTTCCAATTTTGAGAACTATTTTGTCTTTCATGTACCACTTTATCCTATGGTGAATCACTTCTGCGTACCTCATTCAGACATAGCTGAGTTCCTCCATAGAGATAATATTTTCATATCTAATTATCTCTCACATAATGATGGTATTAGAACTACATTTATAGGAAAATAAATAAGCAAAATCCACTAATACGTATTATCAAAATTTTCCATGTGGGACAAACTTCATTGCATACTGAACTCTATTTGCATACTTTAACCCTCAACATCGTACTACAACCCTTTCGAGAACTTTGAACCTTGACCGCATACGATGTGTCTATCGGTCTGCGTATTGCATCTTATCCACCATCGAAGATTCATTTCGTATACCTCAAATATTTTTGTAATGAATCATTTTTGGTACCATGACACATTCCACGAACCATTCCACCTTCAACAGGTACCATCCTGTGAATAGTTTTCGCCATCATTTCATGTACCACACAATTTCACTGCATACTGTCGATGTGAACTGTTTTTGGTTATTCACACTACTCTGCATACCAATTCAATACTATGGTATGTGGCCACGAACAATTCCTGGAACGTGGTGCGCAATCCAAGTTCCATGGTATGCAGTTTTCTTCATTATATGATTTCCTTTTCCATTTCACATCTCTTTCACTCTTATGCATAAATCATTGTGTTACTAAATACAAAATCTTGATTTGGAGTTAGTAAAATTTGTCAAATGATGGAAAAAAACCATTATAAATATCTACTATGTAGAGAACTCTCCTGATTCATCATTTTCATATGGGTTATTCAACGATCATTATCATTCATCACCAACACCTTCCACCATGATATATACTATTTCAATGACCAGTTCCAGCATTGGTAGATTCTCATAGGTATGTACTTCATCTTCCCTACTTCTATGTCTTCCATCAAAATCAATCTATCCATTAAACACTAAATATGACATGAATCATCGTATCATATCTGTATTATAATTCTTAAATATTCAAATCACCATATGACCCCTCATGCAATGATTCATGTCTCTTCATGTAGGATCTTTCATTGGCTCATTGAATAGTGAGATGTTACATGATCGTGGTATAACATGAATCCCTTAAACAATCTCTAATATGGTTTCATTGTTGTACAAAATTTATCACCTTTGATACATGTATTTTTAACTGAATATAACATAAAAAATATTCTAAATTATAACTCTCAATAACATTGGAGTTATTCATCATATCCTTATTCATTTTTATATTCATAAAAAAGTATTAGCAACAAATTCATCCATATACAAAACATGTTCCCAACAATCTCTCCCTTTTTATATTGTAGTCAATACAATAATTTCCTCCTCAAATGAATGAATAAATATCAAAATGAGAATTTCCACTCTCCCCGTACATTCATTTCACTTATCTCCCCCTAATTGACATTAAATACAATGTTCATGGGAAAATTTTATTAGTACATTATTAATAAATCTACAATTAATAGTTTCACACTATGTTTACATGAGCAATACTCGATGTAGAAAACAAGAAGATTTGATTTGGTCAACAAGGCAGTTCATTATTCTCTAATCATGATAAATCATGAGATAAAAACTCATGTAAATTGTCTTCATGGATTTTCCACTTTAATTCTAGGCTCTAGTAATTGATTGTGATATGGAATAATCAAATTTAAAATCCATCACTCACTTCAACAATCATATCAAAACAATTTTAGTCAAATTTACAGGATAAATGGTCGTGGGGAACTTCCATTCTTCTTATGCCACTGAATAATTAAGTTACACCCCTTTATTAAATCACCATCATTATGAGTAAGAAAGTATTAGATATTGATAAATGGAATACATTTTCCAATGAAATGTTCTTTATGCAATTTATAGTGTAATTAAATTTAATACCAACTGATGTTGATACTGATTAAAATAATAATTCTTGATGCTTTCTAATTTGTCTCCCACTCAAGGGAAACACTCAACATCGTCTTCATCAAGGATGATCATTAATCATTTTAATATTTGAATATCAATTGATGAATTTTCTAAGCATGGTAAAATCTTAATCATAGCTCTCAATAGATGAATGCATTCGCTACTTCTCAGGTCCTCCCCCTGAGAGAATGCATCACCTTCAATTCCCTGTAAAATCTAGAGGTTCCAACTTTCTTCTAAAATGATAAAACGAAGGCTGAGATGGTTTTCTCAACCATGATGATCCATTTTTTCTAGTCTTTATTCACGCACATCTGAACATATTTTCCGATCAATGTTGATGTGGCATGCTTCTCTTCACATTATCTT
This sequence comes from Viscum album, assembly GCA_963277665.1. NCBI lineage: Eukaryota > Viridiplantae > Streptophyta > Magnoliopsida > Santalales > Viscaceae > Viscum > Viscum album. Next base: position 283,513,302 of record OY728127.1, read on the forward strand.
ATGGTAGGTATTTAGGGTTGTTTATCTTAATAGCCATCATGAATGAAACATTCTTAGTTATTTTAAGGACTAATTCTTGATCAGGTATTAAGGTTTGATAACCTATTGCAATGTTACTATATTTCATTAATCTATGACACAGAATATCTTTAACACATGTTTATCTTTTGATTTTTATTCTCTCATTTACTTAATCTTCATCATGTAAATGATTTTTTATTTATCACCAGCCTTGGACTTTTTATCTTCATGATTCCTTATTATTTAGAAATCATCTAGCTAGATGACCAATATGTCATTCGGAACTCTTGAAGGTGGTTTGGATCTTCGACGGGGGTTCAACTGAGTGTCATCCCTCTTAGTTTCTCTTTTGGATGAATTTCCCTTTAATTTCAAGGATCTACTATCCAGTGTCTTCTCTGCTTCCCTAAATGAGATCGTCATTGGGAAGTGTGTGTCCAAAATATTCTTATGATTTCATTTCAAGGTATCTTAATTATACTTATATGGAATCATAGGTCTTGTTTTCTATTCAACAATGAGTTCATGTTGAGATGTACATATACCTACCTTGTGACCACTATCGCTGCATAAATAAAAGTTGTTTTCAAGCATTCCAAATATGTATTCAGTAAATACATACTTCTAGGCCAGTGGATATTGTTTCTTCTTCTCTGGCCTTCTTCCCTATGATATAGTCTATCTCAGTGCTTTTTCATTTATGGGATTGTACCAAAAATCCAATTCATGGTTCCCAAATATGTTGCAGCACCAACAATGACCCAAAAATATTTTCTTCATTATATCTTCTATATAAGGATGATGGGACTTCTTATTAATGTGATGTTCTCCCTCTAAGGAACAATATTCTATCATTTTCATCCTATATACCCTAGATGTGATGGTAGGTTTATTCTCCTCTATTTTGTTCATCCATACATGTTTATATTTTTTCATCAAACCTGCACATTATGTAGAAACATATTTATAAACAATATTAAAAGATTGTATCGATGGTACCTTCACATTCTCAGTTACTTTTGATATATCTATTATTTATATAATGATCTTCTAGTCACATGTTAGAGATATTTTGAAAGTAGAATCCACTAGAGATCATTGAGTAACATATGCTACTGATTCATTCATTTGTGAAGTATCAATATTTTTCTTCTAATTATTTGTCAAATGAGAATCCAATTCATGACATTGAATATTTAAAATTACCTTTTGATTATTAATCATAGTCATATTCTTTTCACACGCCTTCTATATTCCAAAAAACTATTCTTCATGTTGCATCATTTTTTTGTAAATCAAAGAGTCATGTTCCATGATCTTCTTGGATATCCATATAAAATTAGACCCTTGACATTAGTGAAAATTTTCAATTTCACATCATGAACATTGATCTTTTCATCAAGATCTTATTTGAATCTCTCTTACTCTCCATCTTTTTTTATCCATTTTGATGTACTTATTTGAGGTTTTGTATTTGTTTCATTAAAGGGTTCAATAAATCTGGAGGGCTTATAACATAATGATATTTTATTTATCATGACTTCCTCCATAGATTCTGATTCTTTTATTAGCTGGGTGGTTTCCTATTGAATACATTGAAATATTCAAAAAATATTGAAAAATATAACATCGAAGATATCGTAATGTTATTTTGTACTCTATCAATTTCATATAAGGGTGAAGATTGGAAATTCATGAAAAAAAATACCTTCTAATCTCCCTTATCATTTTGTTCGAGGCCTAGAACATCCACATTTTTTGATTGGAATAGAGAACCAGATACAACATCATCTTTAGATAAGGGGAACATCTTCAACTGTTTCTTCTCTTTCTGTTTCATGTTCATCATTGTAGAGACCTGAAGCTTGACGTACATAGATATTAAATTACTTTTTCGGAATACTTAATACATAATAAGAACCAACACTCATGCACTGTAGTAGTTTAGTGTCTTTGGAAACTGGGAATATAAAATTCTAATCATGTTGAAAGATCTTCAACAACTCCAATAACGATCTTCCCCTTTTTGTTTCCTTACCTAAAAAATTTCTTTATTTCCTGGGGAAAATAAAACATAAAAAGGGTGATCTCAAATTTCCAGTAATGCCAATCATAGAGAACATAAAACAATGCATAAACATTTGAGAACAAAAACTTGAACATGAAATTTAAACATCAAAATATTGAGCAAAGAAATAAATGATGGAAGTACGTGAGGCACATATCAAAATGGAACATCAACCATGATAAAATATAATGGGAATAAAACTTGTAATTGTGGAAAATATTCATCACATGTTATGATTTCCATAGTAGCCAAGGAATTGCTGCCAAGACCATCTTAGTGGACAAAGTCCCTTTCTGAATCGAGTTCACTCCTCGTTTCAGTCATGTAACATTGAACCGGATTAACTTACTATTCCATCCATGTCTATCTCATTAGATATAAATCTTTACCCAATGCATTATAGGGAGATATAGGTCCCACCCATATCATAATGAAATGATTCCATATTATGCCACAAAATAAACATACATCATTCATAACAACCCAATAAATAAAATGGGTTTCATAAAATTCATCCCATCATCACATAATCCATATAAAAGAAATGGATATCATTTCATAATAAGAAAAGTGAAACCATGTAAATCATAGAGACATGATACTTGAAAAATACACATATGAAATAATTTCATCTTAGATGAAAAATGGTTTTGATAAAACACTTGAAATGAAATCTTGAGTAAAATATCCTTTCTTCTTCAAAATCAATCTCTTTCCAGAAAATGTCATGCAATTTTAAAAGAAAAAGATTTTGTTGAAAATAGTCATGAAATATTTTGGAGTAAGCTTCATGAAAATAAGGCTTTATAAAACCGTAAAAATCCTTTCATGCCGTATAAGTTAAAAAAACATTCTCCTCGTACTTTTGTCAGAAAAGTCCAAAAGTACCACGTAACGTAAAAAAAGAATGATTCCTTACATACCATGTAGTAGATGTAATGACCTGGACCTCTCCGGCCCATCCATTTGTCAAAAAGAAGGTCAAGAAGTGTTCTAGAGGTTAAAATGGACATTTCCCATGCATTCCAGAATTTTGAAACTACACGCCGTGTAGTTTGAGTACACACCGTGTACCCCCTTTTCGGGGTTACCCCAGGTTGAAGGTCGTGTCCTTGCTGTCTGGAATAATGGGTGCACACTGTGTAGTCCTTCCCTGCATACGCATTACCAGTCAACAGCCATGTACCATGTTGAAGTCGTGTCCCTGCCATGTGCAATAAATGGGTACACGTCACGTGTCCAAACTACACACCGTTTTGCCCCTTCCCGCGTCTGCGTTACCCTCAAACCGTGTGTTGACCAGCCAACGGCTGCGGTGCCATGTTGGAAGCCGCGTGGAGACCGTGTGAAATAACCGAGTACACGCCATGTAAAATAAAGTACATGCCATGTACTTTTTCTTTTCTCACCTATAAAAGGATGTGTCCCCTCCTCCATTCAACTCACCCCTCTCCTCCCCTCTACTCTGAGCAGAGCTCTCCCAAGAGACTCGAAGGCACTTTCTTCCATAACTCTTTCGTCCGAGCTCCGATTTACGATCCGTCAGTGGCCATAGGATCATAAAGACGAAGCGGAACTTTCGATCTTGGATCCATTGTCTTTCCTTTGGCATTTCCTTTCCGACTTGCACTCAAGGAGGTTTTTTCGGGACATGACGGAAGTGACAGACGCCAACAGACATCTTGTAAAGTTGATCCGGGGGAGCGTTGGGATCAAAACCTATTGAGGTAGGGATTTTAACTTTGTCTCTCTAATTTGTGAATCATTAGGGGTGGTTTTCCTCTTGTTTACGTGAAACATAGTCAAACCGGTTTAATGAAGATAATAACTGGCTTATATAACAGGAATGGGAAGTTTTGATTATTGTTACTTTATATCCTATGATATTATGTTGTGAATTGAATGAGCTTCTACCTACTGAAAATCACGATCGTTGGGGTCCTTTTATTACGCAATTAAATGTTTCCCTCTCTTTCTAGATTTTCTTATGGATAGAAACCTTGTGGAATGTGGAATTTGGTTAATCACGTAAAGTTGGCTGTTTAAAATCTGTAACCCTTGTGTGATCACCCCGGTTAAACAAAATGGAATAATGAACATGTGGGTGTTGGATTCATTACGTGGCATGTGATGGGGGTGTTTTGTGGGTTATTGTGGAACGGGTGGGAAGCAGGGCAGCGATAAATAGTATTAAAGGGATAATGATGTACAGTGTGGTTGTGGTTATGGTGTTTGTCAGTGGGGTTGCAGGGATGGGTTTTCTTGGGAATGAACATTGGGTTGTTAATATTAAATAAAAAGTGGAAGAGCTAAGGAATGGTGGGTCATGGTAATGGAACAGGTTTAATAATCAATGGGTTGGTTGGTTGATAAGAAGGGCTTGGTTGCGTTGCTTGTGATTTTATTAACTAGATTTGTGGATGGTAGGGATATGTTTACGAACGATTGATGTGGTTGGTTGGGGATAGTTGCCCAGTAGTTAAGGAACATAATTAACTATTTCTACTAAAACGTGAAAACCTAAATGGGGTTGGGATTGTTTGTTGTATGCATACTTCGTGGTAGTAGTGTCGAGGCACGTGCTCAGTTTTTCTGTTTAGAATCCATAGGTTGGGATGTGTGTTTGGTATACATATATATATTTGTATCTTTTGTGTTTTATCACACCCCACCCATGTTGAGAACTTAGTGTCGAACACTCCCATTTTATGGGAGAGGTTGTTTTTCCCTTAGTTACTAGCTCCTTCCTACTCCTTCTCCCCTAGGCTGTGATGGGTTGAGGCGACCTTGCACCTAAGACTATTCAGGTAGGTTTCTATTGGGGTGGTTTTATCACATGACTCTTCGGGCAGGTTCTAATGTTTCCCTTGAATCTTCAGGATGATACCCAGGTGTGTGCGGGCGGGATACGTGGTTGTGAGGCCCAAGTGTGTGTGGGCGGGATATGTGGTTGTGAGGCCTAGGTGTGTGTGGGTGGGGAGAGTGTGGCAGCGTCAGGACATTCTCCGTTATGAAGAGCAGCTAACTAAAGGGAAATGGGGCAGGGTACCCAATACTCTTGTTTTTATATACTACTACTACCTGTTGTGATTGTGTTTTTGGTGAGTGTGGCTGGTTAGGATGGGTGGATAGAATTCCTTGATATGATTCCTCTGTTGTTCTCACAGGACATTAGGATGTCTCCCCACTTGTGCATGAGATCGTTAGGTTTCCCTACTGAGTATACTTGTATGCTCACCCTACGTTTACTTTCAGGTTTCCAGGAGGAAGACCAGGGCCGTGCGGGATCCTACTAGTCGGACAGTTGGATTTGTTGTAGTTGATGTACTCTTGTTTTATTTTGGTACTGTACATTTACTTTATTGTACTTGTACATTGTTATAAAATTTGTTTAAACTTGTATGTGGGTTTGGTTTGGGTTTATTTCTATACACCTGCTCTTTTCCTTTTTAGTGGTTGACTTGTCCTATTTCCTGATCATTAATAATAAAAATGTTAATTCCTCCCGTATTTGTGAAAAACTCATACCCTTGGTGCTAGTCGCCACCCCGGGGCCTACTGGAGGCGGGACTCAGGGGTCATTATCACCCTTTCGCCATTCCGAGCTGAGGAGGGGCATCTTTGGTGGGAGGGGGTCATGACAGAATGGTATCAGAGGGAGGTTGAGAGAGTGGATGGAGTCTAGAGTTAGGCACAATGAGTATTGAATGGGTTGGTAGGGCGATAATGTTAGTTAATATTGGTCTGTGACATAGGCCAGGGATGGCCAGCTAGGATGCGGGATTTTAGGGGCCCCCGTGATCCAATGCAAAGACTCTAATCATACCGAACGACCAAGTGAGACTACATTGATTTCAGGGTAGAGACCCTAGGGAAGGTATGTTCATTATTATGATTGTGTTTTACTTGATTGGGGAGTTCTGGGAAAGAAATTGAAAAAAATGATAAAATAAAACCATGAGTTTTTCCTTAATACTCGGGCTTAGGCGATCCTTGTTTACCATACAGCTATGGAACCTGGACGTCGTCCCTAGGTGGCTCAGACGGCCGAGTCCCAACAGATTCAGTCGATCAATCAGTTGAGGATTGACCGAGAGGAAGAAGATGGCCAGTGGTAGAAGACTCTCCACACTTTCCATCGGTAGACTCTCAAGAAGTATGAGGGTAGTACTTCGGATAAGGAGACAGATGGGTGGCTTGAGGAGCTGGGGATCACTTTTACCATGATCCGTGCTATGAGGGAGTACTGGGTTCCCCTAGTAGTCAGTCCGCTGAGAGGTGCAGAACGAAAGTTGTGGATGCTCTACCTCGGAGAGAGGATAGAGGCAGAGGATCCATGGGCTGACATTGAGATGGAATTCTGAGAGGAATTCCTTTCTTCTATGATCAATGCGGAGATGTGGCAGGAGTTACCCTCCCTTCAGAAATGGAGTATGTCAGTACGATAGATGGGGATCAAGTTCAAGGATCCCCTGTGCTTTTCTCAAGATCTCTTTTCAGATGAGGAGTCTCGGGCGAGACGTTTGGAGGAGGCACTTTGTCCTTCACTCCAGTATGTTATCACCCCCTTCACCCTTCCGATGTACTTGGAAGTACAGAAGAAGGGAGATTTTTTATAGAGGATGTACTCACTGGGAGGTGCACCACGTGAGGGGTTTCAGCTAGGTTCGTCGAAGGGGAAGGTAGTCAGCAGCAGGTCTCCTGCGACGGGACCTTCCAGGCACAGGCTAGTGGGGAGAAGGCCCCAGCAGTTCGAGTTCAGATCTATGGGTCCTCGTCCCTTTTTGCCGAGCCTAGGACCGATGTGTTTCTCTTGTGGAGGTTTCGGGCACATTCAAAGTCTGTGCCCGACCCGAGCTCAGTATGGTGGAGGTGGGTAGGTTCAGCGCCCACCTCAGCAGCACCAGTTGACGGCGAGGCCCTTCCAGCAGCAGCAGGACCATGCTCCTCCGAGGGCAGACATTGCGGGAGGATGCTGACCTCAGACTGCTCCTTAGGGACCTCGACCAGGGCGTGGTCGGGGAGGTGGACAAAATCCGAGAGATAGAGGAGTTGGGCGTGGACAGTTGCACGTAGCAGAGTTGGCAGCTCCAACAGGACCAGAGGTGGTACGAGGTACGATTTGTTTGTTTAGCACTCTCGTTTCCTCTTTGTTCGATTCGGGAGCTTTGCACTCCATTGTTTCACCTGTTCTAGCTCATATTTTGGGACTAGACATAGAGATACTTTCTGTACCACTGGTGATTAGTACAACAGTTGGGGGCCAGACCAGCATATCTTGTGTTTTTCAGGGATGTAGGCTGACATTGGGACAACATCGATCTAGTGGGGACCTCCTTCTGTTACAGATGCAACCATATGATGTCATCCTAGGCATCGAATGGTTGTTTTCTGTTAGTTCCGTTATCGACTGCTTCCGGAGAAGAGTCGTGTTCTCCGACGTGGATAGGCAGTGCGTATCTTTTGTTGGCGAGAGAAGCTATCAGGTGGGAAGCCGGTGTGTGGAGCCTCTCCTTTCCTTGTTAGGAAGGTTATCAGTGGTACCAGCTGATACAGAGATGATGGATGTCCCATAGGTTGTTGAGGAGTTCCTCGATGTTTTTCCTGAGAAGGTTGTGACTCTACCCCCCAATGTGATGTTGAGTTTGGGATAGACATACATCATGGTTCTCATCCAATTTTGTTGGCCCCATATCGGATGGCACCTTCGGAGTTGCGAGAGTTGTGAATTCAGATTGACGATCTGATGGAGAAGGGTTTTATTCGACCCAGCGTATCTCCATGGGGTGCTCCAGTGTTGTTCGTGAAGATGGAAGATAGTGGTCTTAGGCTATGCATAGACTACCGAAGGTTGAACCAGGTAACGGTCAAGAACTGTTACCCCCTTCCAAGGATATATGATCTCTTCTACCAGCTGAGGGGAGCAGGTTGGTTTTATAAGAATGATCTATGATCGGGATATCATCAACAGCAGGTGAAGGACAGTGACATCCAGAAGATGGCATTCAGGTGCAGGTATGGGCACTTCGAGTTTGTAGTTATGCCGTTTGGAGTTACGAATGCACCGACTATGTTCAAGGGACTTATGAACTTTATCTTCCGATAGTTTCTGGACCGGTTCGTCATTGTGTTTATCGATGACATCCCGATATACTCAAGATCATAGGAGGAGCACGTTGAGTATCTCAGGGCAGTCTTGGAAGTCATTCGACACAACCATCTTTATGGGAAATTGTCGAAGTGTATGTTCTTTACACAAGAAGTAAACTTCCTTGGGAACATAGTGTCTCAGCATGGAGTTTCAGTGGACCCGTCGAAGGTGGAGGCAGTTGTTTCTTGGGCGGCACCCAAGAGAATGGAAGAAGTTCATAGTTTCCTGGGGTTGGCAGGTTACTATTGGAGGTTCGTTTCAGACATCTCTCGAGTTGCTGCTCCATTGATAGCTTTGACGAGGAAGAACAAGGTCTTCCTATGGAGCAAGCAGTGCCAGAATTCTTTTGAGTACCTGAAGGAGAATTTGGCCAGTGCTCCCATACTCAGGTTTCCAGAGGAAGGTTTGTTGTATAAGGTGTTTTGTGATGCTTCTGGACTTGGTTTGGGGTGTGTACTGATGCAGAAGAATAGTGTTATCTGTTATGGGTCTAGGCAGTTACGCCCTCATGAGCGTAACTATGCCACCCCTGACCTAGAGATTGCAGCAGTAGTGTTCTCACTGAAGTTGTGGCGACATTATATCTTTGGGGATCACTTTGTGGTCTTCTCAGATCACAAGATCTTGTGTTACATCTTCTACCAGCGTGACCTGAACATATGGCAGCGGAGATGGGTCGAGTTTCTCCAAGACTATGACTTCGAGATCTCTTACACTGATGCTAAGGGAAACATTGTGGTTGATGCCCTGAGAAGGAAGTCACATCAGGAAGTGGTTCTGGAATCAGCTGATTATTGGAAATTTATGGGAGAGTTCGCTGACATGCACTTGGATGCAAGGGTAGAGGGTGTTATAGGCTGTTTGTTTCAGATGACGGTGCAGTCCTCCTTGTCGGAGAAGGTGTAAGAGTATCAGTGGGGGGACTATGAGGCGGATGTGATGCAGGATCATGTCGATCATGGGAACGCTCTAGAAGGATGGTCAGAGGATATCCAACATCGGATGCTTTTCCATGGAAGGTTGTTTGTTCTGGGGGCGATTCGTGAGGGAGTTATCTGTGAGTTCCATTGCTCAGCCTTGGCGGTATATCCAGGAGTTTCAAATATGTACCGAGGCCTGACAGAAGAGTTTTGGTGGCCTGAGGTGAAACGGGCAGTGGCAGAGTTTCTGGCCAAATTCATAGTGTGTCAGCAAGTGGAGGTTGAACACCGTGTTCCCGGTGGTTTGTTGCATCCTTTAGAAATCCCCGAGTGGAAGTGGGATGACATCTCAATGGACTTCTTCATAGGACTACCCAGAGCTCAGGGTGGTTATGATTCTATCTGGGTGTTGGTGGATCGTCTAACGAAATCAGCTCACTTCTTAGCAATAAAGGAGTCAGGCCCAGTGAGTACCTTAGCACAGAGGTACATGGGCGAGGTTGTTCAGTTTCATGGAGTCCCAAAGACTATCATCTCAGATTGGGATACTCGGGTTACCTCACGTGTCTGGAGGGGGTTACATCATGCTTTTGGCACCCAGCTACGCCATAGCACAGCTTTCCACCCCCAGACCAATGGGCAGATAGAGAGGACTATCCAGTTGTTGGAGGACATGATGCGAGCTTGCATTCTGGATTTCGGAGGATCATGGGTACGACACTTTCCTTTAGTAGAGTTTTCCTACAACAACAGCTTCCACTCTACTATTGGAATGGCACCAATTGAGGCTTTGTATGGAAGGCCATGTCGTTCACCCATTTGTTGGGCAGAGGTTGGTGAGACAGGTGCTCTTGGGCCAGAGGTAGTTCAGTGCACCACAGAGAAAGTCCATCTTGTACGTGAGAGGATGAAAGCGGCTCAGGACCTATAGAAGTATTATGCTAATCTTCGGAAGAGGCCCTTTGAGTTCAAGGTGGGGGATCTTGTGTTCTTGAAGGTTTCCCCTCGATGGGGGCAGTGGAGGTTTGGGAAAGGGAGCAAGCTCTCACCTAGGTTCATCAGACCTTTTGAGGTGATGAGGCAAGTTGATGAGGTGGCATATCAGCTGGACGTGCCACCTCAGTTGGAGAAGGTTCATGACATCTTCCACGTCTCACAGCTTCGTCAGTACTTACACGATGACTCTCACATTATTGACTGGGGAGAGTTAGATATGGGAAATGACGCGACCTTTGAGGAAGAACCAGTCAGAATCGAGGATCGTAAGGAGAAGGTGATTCGTGGACGAACCATTCCGTTGGTTCGGGTGTTGTGGAGGCATGGCGGCCTCGAGGAGAGCACTTGGGAGTAGGAGACCCAGATACATGCTCAGTACCCAGAGTTATTTTGACTTGTGTTTTCCATTGATATTCTAAGCATTTTGTTGATGTTGTACTCTGTATCTTTGATATTTATGGAATGCTTGGCTTGTCAGTTGTGAGAACTTTTGTTTCCTTGTTCCCTAGTATTGTGTGACATGTCCGGATGTGTGGGGAAATGGGAAAACGTGACCCTTAATTAAGACGCATTAATGAAGATGCGATTGAACCCGTGCGGGCGAGTCAGTTCCGCCTAAAGCGGATAATATCTTGACATAGGAGAAGGAACTTCCCAAAAACCACGTGTTCGGGTAGTGATTTTGTTGTGTGGTGTTGGGGGTAGTATGAGTTGAAAAAAAATCTTAATGTATGAAAGTGGGAAGACCCAATTCTTAATTGAGACACATTAATGAGGATGCGATTGAACCCGTGCAGGCGAGTCAGTACCACCTAAAGCAAATAATCTCTCGACATAGGAGAAGAAATTCCTAACACATATGATTAGGGTCGTTGGTTGGGTTCCTATTATAAAGAGAACCCTAAGAGGTATCTTGGTGGGTTTCCTCTGGGTTGGTTTTTGAATTCTCGGGGATGAGAATGTTTTAAATGGTATCTTATGTAATGAATCGGACCTCTCCGGCCCATTCCTTGGTCAAAAAGAAGGTCAAGAAGTGTTCTGGAGGGTAAAATGGACTTTTCCAATGCATTCCAGAATTTTCAAACTACATGCCGTGTAGTTTGAGTACACGCCATGTACCCCATTTCCGGGTATACCCCGTGTTGAAGTTCGTGTCCTTGCTGTGTGGAATAATGGGTGCACGTCGTGTGTCCAATACTACACGTCGTGTAGTCCTTCCCCGTGTATTCATTACCAGTCAATGGCCATGTGCCATGTTGGAGCTGTGTCCCTGCTGTATGCAATAAATTGGTACATGCTGTGTAATCCCTCCCAGCGTATGGGTTACCCTCAAAATGTGTTTTGACAAGTCAATGGCCATGGAGCCATGTTGGAAGCCGCATGGAGACCGTGTGAAATAACCAAGTACACACCATGTACAATAAAGTACATTCTGTGTACTTTTTCTTTTCTCACCTATAAAATGAGGGGTCCCCTCGTCCTTTCAACTCACACCTCTCCTCCCCTCTCCTCTGAGCAGAGCTCTCCTAAGAGACTCGAAGGCTCTTTTTTCCATAACTTCTTCGTCCGAGCTCCGATTTACATTCTGTTAGCGGTCATGGGATCGTAACTACGAGGCGGAACTTATGAGAATGGATCCCTTGTATTTCCTTTGGCCTTTCCTTTCTGACTTCCACCCGAGGAGGTTTTTCCGGGACTTGACAGAAGTGACGGACGCCGACAGACGTCTTCTAAAGTTGTTCCGGGGGAGCGTTGCAATTGGAACCTGTTGAGGTAGGGATTTTACCTTCGTCTCTCTAATTTTTGAATCATTAGGGGTGGGATTCCTGTTGTTTACGTGACACATAGTCAAACCGGTTTAATGAAGATAATAACTGGCTTATATAACGGGGATGGGAAGTTGTGATAACTGTTACTTTATATCCTGTAATATTATGTTGAGAATTGAATGAGAATATACCTACAGAAAATCATGGTCGTTGGGGGACTTTGCTTACGTAATTAAATGTTTCCCTCTCTTTTTGTATTTTCTTATGGATGGAAACCTCGTGGAATGTGGAATTTGGTTAATCATTTAAAGTTGGCTGTTTAAAATATGGAACCCTTGTGTGATCACCCAAGTTAAAAAAATGGAATAATGAACATGTGGGTGTTGTCTTGGTTACGTGGCATGTGATGGGGGTGTTTTGTGGGATGTTGTGGTTCGGTTGGGAAGCGGGGCTGCGATAAATGGTATTAAAGGGATAATGATGTACTGTGTGGTTGTGGTTATGGTGTTTGGCAGCGGGGCTGCAGGGATGAGTTTGTTTGTGAATGAACAGTGCGTTGTGAATATTAAATAAAAGGTGGAAGGGTTAGTAAATGGTGGGTCATGGTAATGGAATGAGTTTAATAATCAAGTGGTTGGTTTGTTGATAAGAAGGGCTTGGTTGTGTTGCTTGTGTTTTTCCTAAATTGATTTGTGGATGGCAGGGATATGTTTACAAACGATGGATGTGGTTGGTTTTGGATAGTTTCCCAGTAGTTAAGGAACTTGTAAAGACCCGCAAATTTCAGGGAATTTTTTTTTTTAATTTTCTTTGGAATTTTACAAGAGCGCAGCTTCAGAGGGCACCTGATTCCGAGGCCCGGTGTGCCCGGAATCAATTTCCGAAGTTTGGCTCGGGTACGTTCAGTGAACGGACGAGCGGGTTTTTGTATCTTTTGAACCGGTGTCCGGAATCGAATTCTGAGGGCACCGATGAAATCGCAGCGCTGGTATTTGATTAGAAACGCCTCTTCTGGAGTTGCGTTTTCTCAACCGTGGTTTTTAAAATTTTGGGCTTTAAGTCGGAAATAAAATAAAGGTTGTGTGACAACTTTATTTTATTTCACTTAAGCCGCTTGGAAGTCACTTGAAAGCCACTTGAGCTCAGTTAAAGCGGATAGGGTGCTATCCAGAAATATCCTACCCTCTTGGTAGGATATTTGTGCGGTGGGGCCCGCACGAGCCCCGCCGTTACTTCCGCTAAGTAACGCACCTGCGAAAACCCGTCAAAGTAACTGAAAAGTCAACCGACGCGTTTTCTTAAATTCTTAACAGACCATTTAATTGCGCTGTTTATTTCGTGAATTAAATGGGCTGTTTCATTCGTTGAATTAATTCAACGAATTTAATGGGTCGTTACTTACGCGTTTGCGTTCGTTGGAAAATTAATAAAATAGACAAACTTGTCTATTTTGGAGGATTGCTATCGTTGTGAGAATTCTCTGAGCCTCCACTCTCCTCGCGAAGAACGCGAATAACGCGAAGAACGCCGGCGACCAGAATTCGACGACGCACACCGTGATCTGCGACGTCGACGAGCTCTACCCGCGACGTTCTTCGGCGACGCCTCTTCTTCCGCGGTCGATCCTCGTTCGGCAACTAAGATCCGGAGATCGTCGGCGTGACGTTTTTCCCGCGGTGCGACGAACGTCTCTTCCGTGACGACGCGACGATCCCCTCCTTCCGCGACGAGCGATTCCGCGACGACCTCACGTCTGACGGCGACATCGAGGTAGGGATTTTATTTTTCTTGGTGATTCGTTCCCGTGATCTAATTCTTTTTAATAAAAGAACCAAACTTTAACAATTTTATTTTTTGGATTAAATTGTGGTTGCCTTAATCCCTCCCGATGATTTTATGACTAACGCGGAGGGTGCGGATCTAACGAACAAGACCCGGCAACCCTCCGCCGATCTTTTTGTTGTGTGGATTTGGCGAACGACGACAAACCGTGTGGCAGGGGCGATCCGTTGATCCCGCAGTGAAGATCAGCCCCCGGGAGGAGCTACGGCGCAGACGAAAGAGGAATCGGGCCACCGGAGCAACTCCGGCGGCCCGCGGAAGGCGGCGGCGGCGGCGGCGGCGAACCGCCGGACCGCGTCCGCGGTCCGGCCACCTAGCACGCGGGCCACGTTCCTCCAAGCCGCGGGTCAAACCCGCGGCGGTTTTCTTCGGCCGCTCGGCCGAAGCCGAGCCGGCCGGTCCGGGCGGCCGGGCCGCGCCCAGGCCGGACCGGACCCGGCCTAGCCGGGTCGGGCCGGGTCGGGTCGACCCGGTTCGGCCGACCCAGGGGGGGTTCGGGCCGGGTCGCCCCGGGCCCAGAACCCCCGTTTTCGGGCCCTCTTCGGTCTTTTGCCCGTATATTGCGCCTGGGACCTCCGATTGACGAACCGTCAGCGGCTACGCGATCCTTGGATCGAGACGGTCATTTCAGTATATTACACTCAAGGTTTCGGAAGACTTTGGGTTCGGCCGGGTTGGTTCGTACACGAAACCAACCGGGCCCTCGGAGCGGAAACGCTAATAACTTGAGCTACGGACGTCCGATCGACGTACCGTCATCTGTGGTAGTTTCCTCTAAGTGAGACGGAACTTTTGGCATACTCCGCCCGAGGATCGGACACAGGCGGAGTACGGTCGGGTTGGTTTTTCCCTAAAAACCAACCGGGCCCCTGGGACGAAAATGCCAATAACTCTCAGACTGGGCGTCCGATTGACGCGCCGTCTGTTGCGTTGAGATCCTGTTGTCGATACGGAACTTTTGGATACATCAACTTCGGACTACGTGTCAGTTGATGTATCAGCCTCTCGGCTCGTGGAGCGGACCCTCCTAAACGAGCTCGCTTTGTGCGGGAACCCTAGTACTGGCTGTGACTTCGACGAAAGAGCAGAGATCCTCTGTGGACTACGACGACGACAGAGCAGATATCCTTCGTGGACTGCGGCGACGACTGTGCAGAGATCCTCAGTGGACTGCGTCGACTACTGCACTCAGCGATCCTACGTGGATCAATGCTACAGGTCCTGTGTGGGCCCGATCCTGTGTGGGTCCTTACTACCGGTTCTGTGTGAGCCACTGCCTACAGGTTCTGTGTGAGCCCGATCCTGTGTGGGTCTTTTGCGGGGGTTAGTACCTATCGATCCTTCATGGGTCTGACGACTTAGATGGATCAGTGATCATCTTTGACGTCATCTGAAAAAAAAAGTATACCTGGTTGAGCTGAATCTTATGTTACTCTCCTTTGTGGAATGTGTTGAACTATCCTGTGTGGATTTACTGTTTACTCTCCTTTGTGGTTTTGAGTCTTGCTTTCCTGTGTGGATTGAGTTGTTCTTGAGCTCGTGAGCAGAGCTAGAAGTGGGGACTTAGGTATATGTATGGGCATATACCTAAGTCGAGTCAGATGTTACTTCGTGATTGCACCTTCCTTTTTGTGCTATATCCTTTGTGGATTTCGGGAGACCTTCGGGGGTCTCGGGGTCCTTAATGAGTAGCTTATACTCACCCCTGCACGGGCTATGCCTGCACCTTGTTGTGTTGGATGCAGACGACGGACAGTGCTGATCACGGTTGGGGCGTGGAGTAGGACGGTACCTGGAGGTGGACCACTGGGCGGGACGTGCTCGGAGCGGACGTGGGACCCGAGGAGCCTGGAGGCTATCTGTACCCACCCTTCAAGTGGGATTGCCAGTGGACGACACGAGGCCGCCGTCTTTTCTTCAGTTGCTGTTCTTTACCTTTTCAGTTGTACTTTCAGTTTGGGCTTGTATTCCGGCCACCTTTACTTTTCTGCACTTTGTAGTTACTTTCCGCTTGCTGACTCTGTGGTGGTTGTTACTTATAAAAGTAATGCCTTCCCTGTTTACCGGGATTTTACGCCTTGGTGCTAGTCGCCAGCCCCTGGCCTATGGAAGGCGGTCTTGGGGTAGTCACGGCACGGGCCCCGAGGTCGGGTCGTGACAAATTGGTATCAGAGGTGGTCGGTTCTACCGCAGACTCTGATCGTCTTTTCTTTCTATATGAAGCAATAGTGTTTAGTGTATTGAGTGTGGTTATCAGTTCAGGGAGCCCAGTGTTGGTGCGGCGGCCGACGTATCCGTACACCAGGACCCTGACTCCTGATTTCCGACTTAATGCATGAAAACATTGATTGCGTGTGTGTTCCAAGTTTTCTTTGTGATTACTTGTGTCAGCTCACCGGGTATACTGATCTGCTTCATGAAAGTCTCAAGTTTTCCTTGTGATTACATGTGCCAGCTCACCAGGTATACTGTTCTGACTGTGGTGCTCTTGTTCTCCTTTTGAGGATGGCCCCGCGACGACAGCCAGCTAGGGTTCCGAGTGTAGGGCGCGACGGCAGCCCACCGAGCGACGAGGCCTCGGTGCAAGGCCCTTTTCCAGCAGTGGCACCGGCGGTAGCTTTACCCGCCAAGCCACCGATGCTACCAGTACCCGACGCTGACGATGCACGTCGCCTCAGGGAACTTCATGAGTTTCAGAGCCAGCGACCGCCTAGGTTTCGCGGTGAGGCGGACCCCCAGGCCGCCGAGGACTGGCTAGAGGCGGTGGTACGGATCTTTAGGCCAGTGAGGACACCAGCGGATCTCATGGTGATTCTCGCGGCGAGCCTCCTGCAGGCGGTGGCAGGACGATGGTGGAGCTTGATGCTCCAGGTTCACGATGAGGCATCCTTGCTCTGGACGGACTTTGAGAGCCTCTTCCGCTCTGAGTTCGTCCCGGCCACCCTCCGAGCGGTGCGCATCCAGGAGCTTCTCCAGCTGCGCCAGGGCAGCATGACGGTCGCTCAGTACGCGGCGAGGTTCACTGACCTATCTCGCTACTCGACCGACATGGTACGGGACCCCTTCTTCCGGGACCAGACCTTCGAGCAGGGCTTGCGGCAGGAGATTCGGGCGTCGCTGATCTCCCTCAGCATTCCGACCCAGGCGGGAGTGCTGGAGCGAGCCCTCCTGATCGAGAGCTTCCTGGAAGAGCCTTCTTCAGCGGCGAGACCTAGCGCAGGGCGGCAGGTAGCTGAGTCTTCAGCAGAAGGTAGCCGACGGATGACTCTCGGGTCCAGGCAGACCAGACCCCCATGCAGGCGGCCTCAGGACACCAGCTCAGCAGTGCGGGGCACACAGCGGAGTGCCAGCCTTCCGAGAGGCAGGCAGTGCTACTCCTGTGGCGGGCAGGGTCACATGGCTCGTGACTGCCCGACTCGCCGACCAGAGGAGCAGCAGACGGTGTAGGGGCCACCCAGGCAGAGGCAGAGGGTCGACCGTGGCGGTCTGCAGGGAGGAGGCGGATGAGGCAGAGGAGCTGGCCGAGCAGCGGGTGGTGGGCGACGCTTCCAGGCTCTACCCCCACCACCACCAGGAGGGCCACCTCGAC
This sequence comes from Viscum album, assembly GCA_963277665.1. NCBI lineage: Eukaryota > Viridiplantae > Streptophyta > Magnoliopsida > Santalales > Viscaceae > Viscum > Viscum album. The sequence goes on from OY728127.1 coordinate 283,530,658, forward strand.
CACAGGGAGCTGGTGGGCAGGGACAGGCCCAACTCCAGGCAGTGGAGGCCTACGACCCCGACATGCCAGAGATGATTCGAGGTACGATCTGTGTCTATTCCACCCTTGCTGCAGTACTTATAGACACAGGAGCGAGTCACTCTTTCATAGCCTCTGCCCTTGTTCAGAGCTCGGAGATTCCGACTGAGCCGTTGGCTCGATCCTTACGGCTAGAGACTCCTACGGGAGCAGACTCGACGATTACGCACTGGTGCCGGTAGTGTGAGCTTACTCTAGGAGGCGAGAGCTTCGGCTGGGATCTCCTTGTAGCGGCGTCGAGGCCTTACGACGTCATCTTGGGCATGGATTGGCTAACCACGGTTCATGCCCAGATCGACTGTTTTAGGCGCAAGGTGCGATGTGTTCGCACCGACGGGAGCAGGTTTACCTTCACCGGTGATAAGGGAACCTTTGCAGCACATGATGGAATTCCGCGGAGGAGAGTGCATCCCATCTCTCATCAGTTGGCTAGCCTCATCCTAGGAGCAGTGGACGTGCGGAGTCCAGTTTTTCCTACAGTGGTGGACCAGTACGTGGACGTCTTTCCCGACGACGTTCCAGGGCTACCTCCTCGTAGAGAGGTAGACTTTTACATCGACTTGTACCCCGGGACAGCCCCGATATCTACTCCAGCATACCGGATGGCCCCCGCCGAGCTTCGAGAGCTGCGGGTACAGTTGGAGGACTTGCAGAGCAAGGGGTTTATCCGACCTAGTGTTTCACCCTGGGCTTCCCCGATTTTGTTCGCCAAGAAGGCGGACGGGAGCTTGCGACTGTGTGTCAACTATCGTCGCCTGAACCAGGTGACAGTGAGGAACAAGTATCTGCTGCCACAGATTGATGACCTCTTCGATCAGCTCAAGGGAGCGCGGTGGTTCTCGAAGATAGACCTCCGGTCAGGCTATCATCAGCTCAGAGTTCGAGATGAGGACGTGCAGAAGACGTCCTTAAGGTGTCGGTATGGCCATTATGAGTTCTTGGTTATGCCGTTCGGCGTAACAAATTCTCCAGCAGTGTTCATGAGCCTCATGAACAGGATCTTCCAGCCATACCTCGACCGATTTGTCGTGGTCTTCATTGACGACATTTTGGTATACTCGACGACTGAGGAGGAGCATGCCTACCACCTGCGAGTTGTGCTAGACACACTCCGAGGGCACCAGCTTTATGGAAAGCTCTCAAAGTGCCAGTTCTGGTTACGTGAGGTCCACTTCTTGGGGCACGTCATCTCTGAGGCGAGAGTTGCAGTGGATCCCACGAAGATCGAGGCAGTGCTAGCTTGGGAGCCACCCAGGAGCGTGACGGAGGTGCGGAGCTTCTTGGGCCTAGCCGGATACAATCGGAGATTTGTGCCAGACTTCTCCAGAGTTGCGGCACCACTCTCAGCCTTGACAAAGAAGGGGAAACCCTTTGTGTGGTCAGACAGATGTCAGCAGAGCTTACAGGAGCTGAGACTGAGATTGACCAGCGCACCTATCTTGAGGTTGCCTGAGGAGGGAGTTGGATACGTAGTTTACTGCGATTCATCAGGGACTGGACTCGGGTGCGTCCTGATGCAGGAGCGGGCCGTGATCGCCTACGGATCACGTCAGTTGAGGCCGCATGAGCAGAACTACGCCACTCATGACCTGGAGTTAGCAGCAGTGGTCTTTGCTCTAAAGACTTGGCGGCACTATTTGATGGGCGAGCGCTTCACAGTCTTTTCTGACCACCAGAGTCTCAGGTATATCTTCTCTCAGAAGGACCTAAACCTGAGACAGAGGAGATGGCTTGAGTTCCTCCAGGACTATGACTTTGATATAGTCTATACTCCTGGGAAGGGGAACGTGGTAGCCGATGCCCTCAGCAGGAGGACGGGCATTCAGCTACTTGAGGAGGCGACGGAGCAGCTAGCCTCCTTACAGATATCCTTCGTGGATAGAGACGGAGCAGCCTTTCTTCAGTCTCTCACAGTCTCTCCTCCACTTCTACAGCGGGTCAGAGAGGCTCAGCGTGGGGACGCTGACTGTGAGACCCGGCGTGCACTGATATCCTCAGGTCAGGCGCCTGATGGTTTCTCCCTTGGAGCAGAGCACGACATCCTTTTCAGAGGACGTACCTTCGTACCAGTCGCTTTACGAGAGGAGGTGCTGAGAGATTTTCACACTTCTCCCTTGGCGGTGCATCACGGAGTGGCGAAGATGTACCAGGATCTCAGACGACAGCACTGGTGGTCGGGCATGAAGAAAGCTGTGGCAGAGTTCATTTTACGATGCCTCACCTACCAGCAGGTGAAGGCAGAGCATCAGGTACCAGCAGGCTTGGTACAGCCCTTGGAGGTCCCGGATTGGAAGTGGGACGGCATATCTATGGACTTCGTGACTGGACTTCCACGCACTTCCAGAGGTCACGACTCCATTTGGGTGATTGTCGACCGACTCACCAATTCGGCACACTTCTTACCCATCAGAGAGCAGGGCTCAGTGGAGAGCTTGGGACGTCTTTACGTCCAGGAGATCGTACGGCTTCACGGTGTGCCATCGTCTATCGTCTCCGATCGAGATGCTCGTTTCACTTCCCGGCTTTGGAAGGGGTTGCAGGAGGCGTTCGGGACACTGCTCCATCTGAGCACAGCCTTCCACCCTCAGACAGATGGTCAGACGGAGAGGACCATACAGACACTCGAGGACATGCTCCGTGCATGTGTTCTCGACTTTGGTCGCAGCTGGGAGGACCACCTACCCTTGGTGGAGTTCGCGTACAACAACAGCTACCACTCCACCATCGGGATGGCACCATACGAGGCGTTGTACGGCAGACCCTGCAGATCACCGTTGTGCTGGACAGACCCTGGGGAGTCAGCACTCGTGGGACCAGAGATGGTCCGAGCCACGACAGAGAAGGTCCAGATCATCCAGGAGAGGATGAGGACAACTCAGAGCCGGCAGAAGTCATATGCTGACAGGAGGCGGAGGCCACTAGAGTTCGAGGATGGCGACCACGTCTTTTTGCGTGTCTCACCTCGACGTGGTTTACGGAGATTTGGCCGAGGCGGCAAGTTGTCTCCACGCTTCATCGGGCCTTTCCAGGTCCTCAGCAGGATAGGAGAGGTGGCTTATCGCCTGGCTCTACCACCTCAGTTGCACCGGGTGCACGACGTCTTCCACGTGTCTCAGCTGAGGAGATACGTGCACGACCCGACGCACATCATTGACTTTGGGGAGCTGGACGTGGACAATGGGGTGACTTTTGCAGAGGTCCCAGTGGAGATCGAGGATCGATAGGAGCGGGTCCTACGTGGGCGGTCGATTCCTCTTGTGCGCGTCAGATGGCAGCACGGGAACCTCCAAGAGAGAACTTGGGAGCGGGAGGCTCAGATGCGTGCTCAGTACCCCCATTTGTTCCCCTAGTTTTTGATGTATCTTTACGGGGACGTAAATCCCTGAGGTGGGAGTAATGTAAAGACCCGCAAATTTCAAGGAATTTTTTTTTAATTTTCTTCGAAATTTTACAAGAGCGCAGCTTCAGACGGCACCTGATTCCGAGGTCCGGTGTGCCCGGAATCAATTTCCGAAGTTTGGCTCGGGTACGTTCAGTGAACGGACGAGCGGGTTTTTCTATCTTTTGAACCGGTGCCCGGAATCGAATTCTGAGGGCACCGATGAAATCGCAGCGCCGGTATTTTCTTAGAAATGCCTCTTCCGGAGTTGTGTTTGCTCAACCGTGGTTTTTAAAATTTTGGGCTTTAAGTCAGAAATAAAATAAAGGTTCTGCGACAACTTTATTTTATTTCACTTAAGCCGCTTGGAAGTCACTTGAAAGCCACTTGAGCTGAGTTAAAGAGGATAGGGTGCTATCCGGAAATATCCTACCCTCTTGGTAGGATATTTGTGCGGTGGGGCCCGCACGAGCCCCGCTGTTTCTTCCGCTAAGTAACACACCCGCGAAAACCCGTCAAAGTAACTGAAAAGTCAACCGACGCGTTTTCTTAAATTCTTAACAGACCATTTAATTGGGCGGTTTATTTCATGAATTAAATGGGCTGTTTCATTCGTTGAATTAATTCAACGAATTTAATGGGTCGTTACTTACGCGTTTGCGTTCGTTGGAAAATTAATAAAATAGACAAACTTGTCTATTTTGGAGGATTGCTATCGTTGTGCGAATTCTCTGAGCCTCCACTCTCCTCGCGAAGAACGCGAAGAACGCGAAGAACGCCGGCGACCGGAATTCGACGACGCACACCGTGATCTGCGACGTCGACGAGCTCTACCCGCGACGTTCTTCGGCGACGCCTCTTCTTCCGCGGTCGATCCTCGTTCGGCAACTAAGATCCGGAGATCGTCGGCGTGACGTTTTTCCCGCGGTGCGACGAACGTCTCTTCCGCGACGACGCGACGATCCCCTCCTTCCGCGATGAGCGATTCCGCGACGACCTCACGTCCGACGGCGACATCTAGGTAGGGATTTTATTTTTCTTGGTGATTCGTTCCCGTGATCTAATTCTTTTTAATTAAAGAACGAAACTTGAACAATATTATTTTTTGGATAAAATTGTGGCTGCCTTAATCCCTCCCGATGATTTTATGACTAACGCGGAGGGTGCGGATCTAACGAACAAGACCCGACAACCCTCCGTCGATCTTTTTGTTGTGCGGATTTGGCGGACGACGACAAACCGTGTGGCAGGGGCGATCCGTTGATCCCGCAGTGAAGATCGGCCCCCGGGAGGAGCTACAGCGCAGACGGGAGAGGAATTGGGCCACCGGAGCAACTCTGGCGGCCCGCGGAAGGCGGCGGCGCCGGCGACCGGAGGCGGCGGCGCCCGGCGCAGCGCCGGAGGATCCGCCGCGGCTCGGCCGCGGCGGCGGCGAACTGCCGGACCGCGTCCGCGGTCCGGCCACCCAGCACGCGGCCATCGCGGGCCGCGTTCCTCCAAGCCGCGGGGCAAACCCGCGGCGGTTTTCTTCGGCCGCTCGGCCGAAGCCGAGCCAGCTGGTCCGGGCGGCCGGGCCGCGCCCAGGCCGGGTCGGGTCGACCCGATTCTGCCGACCCAGGGGGGGTTCGGGCCGGGTCGCCCCCGGCCCAGAACCCCCGTTTTCGGGCCCTCTTCGGTCTTTTGCCCGTATCATGGGCCTGGGACCTCCGATTGAAGAACCGTCAGCGGCTACGCGATCCTTGGATCGAGACGGTCATTTCGGTATATTACACTCAAGGTTTCGGAAGACTTTGGGTTCGGCCGGGTTGGTTCGTACACGAAACCAACCGGGCCCTCGGAGCGGAAACGCTCATAACTTGAGCTACGGACGTCCGATCGACGTACCGTCATCTGTGGTAGTTTCCTCTAAATGAGACGGAACTTTTGGCATACTCCTCCCGAGGATCGGACACAGGCGGAGTACGGTCGGGTTGGTTTTTGCCTAAAAACCAACCGGGCCCCTGGGACGAAAATGCCAATAACTCTCAGACCGGGCATCCGATTGACGCGCCGTCTGTTGCGTTGAAATCCTGTTGTCGATACGGAACTTTTGGATACATCAACTTCGGACTACGTGTCAGTTGATGTATCAGCCTCTCGGCTCGTGGAGCGGACCCTCCTAAACGAGCTCGCTGTGTGCGGGAACCCTAGTGCTGGCTGTGACTTCGACGACAGAGCAGAGATCCTCTGTGGACTGCGACGACGACAGAGCAGAGATCCTTTGTGGACTGCAGCGACGACTGTGCAGAGATCCTCAGTGGATTGCGTCGACTACTGCACTCAGCGATCCTACGTGGATCAGTGCTATAGGTCCTGTGTGGGCCCGATCCTATGTGGGTCCTTACTACCGGTTCTGTGTGAGCCACTGCCTACAGGTTCTGTGTGAGCCCGATCCTGTGTGGGTCTTTTGCGGGGGTTAGTACCTATCGATCCTTCGTGGGTCCGACGACTTAGATGGATCAGTGATCATCTTTGACGTCATCTGAAAAAAAAGTATACCTGGTTGAGCTGAATCTTATGTTACTCTCCTTTGTGGAATGTGTTGAACTATCCTGTGTGGATTTACTGTTTAATCTCCTTTGTGGTTTTGAGTCTTGCTTTCCTGTGTGGATTGAGTTGTTCTTGAGCTCGTGAGCAGAGCTAGAAGTGGGGACTTAGGTATATGTATGGGCATATACCTAAGTCGAGTCAGATGTTACTTCATGATTGCACCTTCTTTTTTGTGCTATATCCTTTGTGGATTTCGGGAGACCTTCGGGGGTCTCGGGGTCCTTACTGAGTAGCTTATACTCACCCCTGCACGGGCTATGCCCGCACCTTGTTGTGTTGGATGCAGACGACGGACAGCGCTGATCACGGTTGGGGCGTGCAGCAGGACGGTACCTGGAGGTGGACCACTGGGCGGGACGTGCTCGGAGCGGACGTGGGACCCGAGGAGCCTGGAGGCTATCTGTACCCACCCTTCAGGTGGGATTTCCAGTGGACGACACGAGGCCGCCGTCTTTTCTTCAGTTGCTGTTCTTTAACTTTTCAGTTGTACTTTCAGTTTGGGCTTGTATTCCGGCCCCCTTTACTTTTCTGCACTTTGTAGTTACTTTCCGCTTGCTGACTCTGTGGTGGTTGTTACTTATAAAGGCAATGCCTTCCCTGTTTACCGGGATTTTACGCCTTGGTGCTAGTCGCCAGCCCCTAGCCTATGAAAGGCGGGCTTGGGGTAGTCATGGCACGGGCCCCGAGGTCGGGTCGTGACAGAACTAAATAAACTATTTCTGCTAAAACATGCAAACCTAAATGGGGTTGGGATTGTTTGTTGTATGCATACATCGTGGTAGCAGTGTCGAGGCACGTGCTCAGTTTTTCTGTTTAAAAGCCATAGGTTGGGTTGTGTGTTTGGTATACATATATATCTGTATCTTTTGTGTTTTATCGCACCCCACCCATGTAGAGAACTTAGTGCCGAACACTCCCATTTTATGGGAGAGGGTGTTTTTCCCATAGTTAATAGCTCCTCCCTGCTCCTCCCATAGGTTGTGATGGATTGAGATGACCTTACACCTAATACTCTTAGGGTAGGTTTCGATTGGGGTGGTTTTAGCCTAAGACTCTTCGGGCAGGTTCTAATATTTCCCACGAATCTTCGGGATGATTCCCAGGTGTGCGCTGGCAGGATACTTGGTTGTGAGGCCCAGGTGTGTGCAGGTGGGATACGTGGTTGTGAGGCCCATGTGTGTGCAGGCGGGGAGAGTGTGGCAGCATCAGGACGTTCACCATTAGGAAGAGCAGCTGACTAAAGGGAAATGGTTCGGGGTACCCAATACTCTTGTTTTTATAAACTACTACTACCTATTGTGATTGTGTTTTTGGTGAGTGTGGCTGGTGAGGTTGGGTGGATAGAATTCCTTGCTAGGTTTCTTCTATTGTTTTCATGGGACATTAGGATGTCTCCCCACTTTTTCCTGAGAGCTTTAGGTTTCCCTACTAAGTATACTTGTATGCTCACCCTACGTTAACATTTAGGATTCCCGGAGGACTAACAGGGCCATGTGTGACCCTACTACTCAGACAGTTGTATTTTTTGCAGTTGTTGTACTCTTGCTTTCTTTTGGTATTGTACTTTGAGCTTTCTTGTACTTGTACCTTGTAATAAAATTTGTTTAAACATGCATGTGGGTTTGGTTTGGGTTTATTTCTATACACCTGCTCTTTTCCTTTTTGGTGGTTGACTTGTCCTATTTCCTGATATTTAAAAATAAAAAGGGTAATGCCTCCCATATTTGTGAAAAAATCATACCCTTGGTGCTAGTCGCCACCCCGAGGCCTACTGGAGGCGGGACTCGGGGGTCATTATCTCCCTTTTTCCATTGCCAGCTTAGGAGGGGCATCTTTGGTGGGAGGGGGTCATGACAGTAAAAGTCAAAAATGGGTAAAAAGTACTTTAAACATACATGAAACCATTTTTAGGAAACATGGACATGGATGATAACAATAACCCCGGTAAATACTTACGAATAAACAATCTCAAACAAGAACGAGATTGGAAAAGTTTTCCATTACCTTAAGACTAATATGCTTCGTATGGATCCTAAACTCTGTATAATGATTTAAATAATGTCATTTAATTATTAAATAATCATATTCATTGTTATGATATCATATATGTTTCACTTATGACGTTATTTTACCCGTTCTTTTGTAAATTCCATGTTAAAGCAGCGTTTTGGGTAAAATCATTTCATTTATCGTATGTGTTTCGACTTGTCGTTCTTGATATTACTACTTATATCCTGATTTACATAATTCCAGAATGTAAAACACGATTTATATATAATATATATTCATCATATACATATATATTATAGATCGATAAAAGAAATGAAATACATCGTTCATGGAGACGATAGGCTGTACGTACGCATGAACGCTGTTTTCAATTCCTAATTGAATTGAATGAAACTAAATAGATGGCATACATATATATATACATAAATCCAGTAGAATCATTATTCCATATATTTCATTATTATTCATTATTTTAACTTTATGATCATTCATGTATGGTTAACATGGAGAATGAATCTTCTCGCGTTGTGGAGATGGTAGTTTGTACGTACGCACGAGCGATGATATCGTTACCATAACAATTGAATAGAATTGGAGTGGATGGTATAATATATCATAATTAGTATGATGTTATAATAACCATATATAGTTATTATTTACACCATTATACCCATCCATGTAAGGTGTTGGTGGAAAAACAAATTACACCACGACGTGGAGATGGTATTCCGTACGTATGCACGCGCGGTGATTTTGTTTTCCGTAAGATGGATAGAAGGTGAAATAGGGTTGTTTCATATTTATAATAACATATCAGTATATGAGGGATACTGATGTTATTAATTCATAATGAAACAACTAAAGAAGAGGGATTAGAAGAAGAATGGAACTTGAAGAAAACTGTTGAAGGTATTACCTCTTTCTCGAAGTGTCTCCTTTAAACTTTCTCTTAGGGCACTAGAGATGGTCTTTTGAGAAGACCAGTCCTATAGTAGGATTATAAGTAATTGGGGAAGTGAAATTGTCTGGGTTTGGACGAGCTTAAAGGCTCCAAATTTTGTGAGGAGAAGAGGGAGGATATGCCCTTTTATAAGGAAGGAGAGGGGCACCTTTGGAAATATAAGAAAATATTAATTTATACTAAATCTCAACCCCACTTAATAACTTTAAAAATGACTCAAATCCGAATATTAGATGATATAGGATTTTAATCTCATCAATCAATAAAATTTAGACATGTTAGGAATCTATTTTAAACATTATCAACTTGATTTATCCTTATTTAATCAATTTAATTTTATTTGTGGTAATAAAATTCTAAATTTTAAATTGTTACAAATAATTACACATGTGTTTATAATTTTCCATAATTTGACACTTTATGACATTTTAGATCATACAAATTTAAATTTATAATTTTTAAATTTTTTTGTGATTTTTTAAAAATTTTATAATTTGTTACTTTTATAAAATAAAAATACTGTCAATTTTTACACTATTCATTTATTTGAATTTAAATAGACAATATATAGAAGATATGTTCAAACTAAAAGATTTAATAGTTTCATAACATGTCATAGTTATCTAGAGAATTAGTGGAGCACATTAAATAGCTCATATAATATTTATTTTATTATTTCTAAAACCATTTATTTGGTTTATCTATTAATAAAATAATTACTACAAAATTTTTGTATAATAATTTAATATACTTATTTGTTGCATAAAAATTAAAAATAAAATATTATGATGAATATAAATATATTAAATTTCACAATAATACTTTTACTCTAATTTATACTCTTAAAATAACAATATTTAAATTTTTATATTTATTAAATTATGAAGGTGACAACATTGGAATCATTTAAAATAAAATAATACAAGTGTCATAATCACTTTTATAAGTATCCAAATGGTCAAATAATCGACTATTTTATGATTATGGTTTATATTTACATGACCAATATGTTTTTTTCAGGGTTTTGTCCCTTTTATGGTGACTAATAATTTAATAAATACTATATCCTTGATTGATTACTAGATAAATAATTTCTGCATCACTATTGTGTCACCCTTAATGATAATTATTTAATCCCTAAAAATTATAAATAAATTCATATGATGTAGATAATTTTTTTATCATTTTGGAGATTATTCATTTTAGAATTTTCCTGAAGTATATCACTAAAATAAAATTAATATACTTATAAGATTTAAGAGAGTGACATGTTGCCACTTTCTTTGGTTTTAATAATAATTAAATTGTTTTTATTGTAAAAAGTCCATAAAATGAATCTCATCCGACCCTTAGGTTATATGGGTCTACTTTTAGCCATCTAATAGAATTTTTTCAGGTGTTAGGGTAATTCTATAATCTTATATTTACCCTTAATTTCCCGATTTAACTTTAACTATGGTAAATAAAATTTACCGTAGTTACTATTCATAATGCCCAAAAATAAAAAGTAGCTTATTAACATAATTTGGACCCAATAATTACAAATATGGGATCCATTTTTCCAAATTCAATACAAAAAGTTGCAGGAATTAAATTAAAATTAATCTCATTGTCGAAAGAAAACAGGTTTTTGTTTAAAACATTGCAAAAGATTGAATTGATTTAACCTACTAATTCAAGATAAAATCAATGCTAATGACATAAATTATATTAAATAGTAAAAATATATTCTATTTATACTTTAAAACCATTCAATATTATAATTTATCCATAGAAATTATTATAATGAAAAGATTTGTTTTTAATTAAACTATAGCGTGTTTTTACTATTAATTAAAATATGAAAGTTATCAGAAAAATATCAAAAAATTATCCAAATGAAATTTTTATATCCTGAATCTAAGGAAGAATTTTATTTTTTTCAAATTTAACTTATAAACATGTCAAAAACTATATTTAATGTTGGTGCGCCATCAAAAGGCGGCACAATTTCGTTTTTTTAAAAATACTTATTTTACCCGAAAAAATTATTTTGTTCACATACCATGTTATAGAAAATGTTTAAGATGAAATAATAATGTTATATCACTCAAAATGTAGTTAATACTATTCATAAAGTCTAGTTAATTATAATATTATAACCATATGTTCTTGTTTAGGGAAACTCGTAATTGTGTACAACACACGCTATCGAGGAAGGTCGTGATTGCGTGTAATGCAAGCCAAATCAGGGCTGCGTGTACTGCAAGACTCCTTTGTTGTTGTGTATAACAAAATATAACCATATATCATTTATAAATTGAATATATATATATATATATATATACACATACACACTCAATTTTGCATAGAATAACAACTATCAAACAAACTTGAAATTGTGTGTAACGCAATCCAAGAATAATGTTGTGTATAATGAAAGATAATACGGTGTTGTGTATAGTGCAAGATTATCTTGGTGTATCCTAAAACAGAATATATGAAAGAATAAAAAGAATATATATCATAAAATCTTGGGTTATTACATTTTACACCCCTTAAAATGAATTTCGCCCTCGAAATTCATCGGGGTTATAAATGGTTTTCTATATGAAAGATTATTTAATTGAAACCCACATCGTAAAAAGGAATACCAAAACTTATCTTTCATAACTAATGTATGAAATGTAATGGTTACCCAAATAAACTAATCACTGGGTTTCCACATAGGAGAACATAGGTGAAAATATGGATATGGAAGAGAAATCTAACCATCATGTTCTAATAGAGAGTGGTAGAGGACATGGCTATGAAAAATCAAACAATCACAAAGCCATAAATTTGTGATGATCTAAGGTACCATCTGATTCATCGGATATAAGAGCACTAGGAAAACATTTTTGGTTTTCAGTATCATTTCCCTGAACTTGTAAATTTTGAATTAGAAGAAATACATGCTTGATTTTGGTACAATCTTACTGTTGTTCATGATTTGAAGAATTTCCACTTCATATCTTATTGATATGAAGTTGAATTTGTTATTCGTGAAGTGTTAACAGGTCATGTGGTTGAATGATGGGCCATTCCATCTGTTTCAAACAAAAGGTTAGCAATAGTTATCAAATATAGATAAGTCCATCTATGGTGTGGTTTATCTTATAAGATTCCAAAAATGAACTGATACTTCATATATTATACCGCTTAATAAAATAAAACTAGTTTCTACTAACCAGGGTCTTCCTGTAGGCTTGTGGTAGGCGATAAAGGCTAGTCGCACTTCGGTTGTGGGTTCTATTCCCACAGCCTTGTCCGATGTGATGGGCTGTCGCCCGTCATGTAGTTTGTCCTTTTTCTAAAACTACATTACTATAACATCCCATCAATAATATCAAAAAAAAATATCCTTAAACAATACTAACTTATGTCCAACATAATCCATTCCAATCTTTAGGCTTATCTAAAATACTTCGGTCCAAGCTCATAGTATAAAGAAAACAATTACTAGAAAGGTTATCTACCAAAAATGTGAATACAAACATTTATCTCACATATATCATAAGATATATCTTGTTGGTTGAATTCCAAACACATGAATACCTTAGTCTTATATTCTCTTGAAACATAAATTACCATAGAACCTTATTGAAAACATGAATACTGTCAAAAGGTAACTCTTTCCTCATACCAAAATCCCAAAAAAAATCTATATAATCAAACCATAATATCACTTAGTCCTTATATCATTCATGAGATCCTGAATACAATCAAACATCTAATTATATTCTTCTCCCTTCATTATGCGCATATCATCTACTTTCCAAAAATATCTGAATAACCATCTATGGTTACCAGTACCATTCAACATATACATTCAAATACTTTAGGAAAACAATAGTGTAACAATCCTTAGATGATTCTTTATTCCATAGTACCATACATTATTCTTTATAAACATACAATCATTCCACTAAATTCTTAAACCACTGATTGAGCTTCATCATTTCATTCATCTCATATTTCATTTGTATTCTCTTCATCATCATCCATTTAAATACTAATCATATGACCATGCTGATTCTCTTCATGAGATTTTACCTTAGGGTATTGGTTTTCATAATTTCCATACATTCCAAATTTAAAACATCTAATCATTGTTGATGTTTTAGCAATACCATTATCCTTGTCCATGGTGTTAACTGAACCATTTCCTTTGTACTTACTGGATTTGTGTCCTTCTTTTCCACAACCAAAGCATCTTCCAGTTCCTTTGAAATAATCTCCATGATGCCTCTTCCCATATGATTTACATGAGGGAAGTTGAACTTTCTTTCCTCTATGGTCATCATGAAAATCCATCTTTATCTTATTATCTGAGTCGGGAAACTTACCACAGTTGAGATTATTGATCATATTATGAGATTTATGATTCGGTATATTAACAATGTTTGGACTTCCAAATCCCATTTCATTTGGTTGCTCATGAAGAATATCATTCCATTGTCCGTTATATCTTCCATTATCGTGAATCTTCCTGTTTCCAGCCATTTTCGAAAACCCAAAAAGAATAGTGTGAGAGGAAAATGTGATGCTAGGGAAAACAAAATATTAAAGGGCTAGTACACTCAATATCTAACATCTTAGGTTAAATTATAAGATCGTTACCATAGTTATATGACTATATCCTATAAGTATAGTTATCCTTAGGGACATCCCTAGAAATACCTTAGAAATACCTCTAGGGATCTCCCTAAAGTTTTGGCATCCTAGTTTCCAAAGGTTGACTAAACCTTTCCTCTGATACCAACTATAGAGACCCGAACCATGATGTAAATGGATATTACATTACTTTTTCGGAATACATAATACATAATAAGAACCAACACTCAAGGACCGTAATAGTTTAGTGTCTTTGAAATCTTGGAATATAAACTTCTAATCATGTTGAAAGATCTTCAAAAACTCTCATAATGATCTTCCCATTTTTGTTTCCTTCCCTAAAAAATTTCTTTATTTCCTGGGGAAAATAAAACATAAAAAGGGTGAGCTCCAAATCTCATTAAGGGAAAACATAGAGAACATAAAACAATCCATAAAATTTTGAATACAAAAACATGAACATGAAATTTAAACTTCAAAATCTTGAGAAAATGCATAAATCGTGGAAGTACGTAAGGCATATATCATAATGGAACATAAACCATGATAATATATAATGGGAATAAAACTTTTAATTGTGGAAACCATTCCTCACATGTTATGATTTCCATAGTAGCCAAGGCATTGTTTGCAAGACCATCTTAGTGGAAAAAGTCCCTTTCTGAATTGAGTTCACTCCTCGTTTCAGTCCTATAACACTGAACCGAATTAAATTACCATTCCAGCCATGTCTATCTCATGAGATATAAATATTTACCCAATGAATTGGAGGGAGATATAGGTCCACAAATCTCATAATGAAATCATTCTTACTTATGCCAAAAAATAAACATACATCATTCATAATAACACAATAAATAAAATGGGTTTCATAAACATCATACCATCATCACATAATCCATATAAATGAAATAGATATCATTTCATAATAAGAAAAGTTAAACCAGGTAAATCATAGAGACATGATACTTTACTCATACACATATGAAATAATTTCATCTTATATGAAAAATGGTTTTGATAAAACACTTGAAATGAATTCTTGACGAAAATATCCTTTCTTCTTCAAAATCAATATCTTTTCACAAAATGTCATGAAATTTTAAAAGAAAAGGATTTTGTTGAGAATATTCATGAAATATTTTGGAGGAAGCTTCATGAAAATAAGGCTTTATAAAACCGTAAAAATCCTTTAATGCCGTATATGTTAAAAAAACATTCTCCTCGTACTTTTGATGGAAAAGTCAAAAAAGTACCTCGTAACATAAAAAAAAGAAAGATTCCTTACATACAATGTAGTAAAAGTCAAAAATGGGTAAAAAGGAATTTAAACATACATGAATTTTTTTAGGAATCATGGACATGGATGATAATAATAACCCCAGTAAATACTTACGAATAAACAATCTCGGATAAGAACAATATTGGAAAAGTTATCCCTTACCTTAGGTCTGATATGATTCGTATGGATCTAAAACTCCTGTATAATGATTAAAATAATGTCATTGACTTATTATATGATCATATTCCTTGTTATTATATCATATATGTTTCAGTTATGAATTTATTTTACCCGTTCTTTTTTAAATTCCATGTTAAAGTAGCGTTTTGGGTAAAATCATTTCATTTATCGTATGCGTTTTGACCTGTCGTTCATGATATTATTACTTATATCCTGATTTACATAGTTCCAGAATGTAAAAAAAGATTTATATATAATATATATTCATCATATACATATATATTATAGATTGATAAAAGGAATGAAATACAGTATTCATGGAGACGGTAGGCCGTACGTACGCATGAACGTTGTTTTTGTTTCCTTATTGAATAGAATGAAACTAAATAATTGGAAAACATATATATATATATACATAAATACAATAGCATTATTATTGAATATATTTCATTATTATTCACTATATAAAGTTTATGATCATTCATGTATGGTTAACATGGAGAATGAATCTCATCGCGTCATGGAGACGGTAGTCTGTACGTACGCACGAGCGATGATATCGTTCCCATAATTTTTGAATAGAATTCGAGTGGATGGTATAATATATCAGAATCAGTATGATGTCATAATAACCATATATAGTTATTATTTACACAATTATACCCATCACTTGTAAGGTTTTGGTGGAATAACAGATTACACCACGGCGTGGAGACGATATTCCGTACGTACGCACACGCGGTGATTTTGTTTTCCATAGGATGGATAGTAGGTGAAATAGGGTTTTTTAATATTTATAATAAAATATCAGTATATGAGGGATACTGAAGTTATTAATTCATAATGAAACAACTAAAGAATAGGGAGTAGAAGAATAATGGAACGTGAAGAAAATGGTAGAAGGTATTACCTCTTTCTCGAAGTGTCTCCATTAAACTTTCTCTTAGGGCACTAGAGATGGTCTTTTGAATAGACCAGTACCTCTAGTAGGTTTATAAAGAAGTCGGGAAGTGATATGGGCAGGGTATGGCCACGATTAAAGGCTCCAAATTGTGTGAGGAGAAGAGGGAGGATATGCCCGTTTATAAGGGAGGAGAGGGGCACCTTTGGAAATATAAGAAAATATTAATTTATATTAAATCCCAACCCCACATAAAAACTTCAAAAATGACTAAAATACGAATATTAGATGAGATAGGATTGTAATATCATCAAAAAATAATATTTAGACATTTTAGAAATGTATTTTAAACATTATCAACTTGATTTATCCTTATTTAATCAATTTAATTTTATTTGTGGTAAAAATATTATAAATTTTAAATTATTACAAATAATTACATATGTGTTCTGAATTTTCAATAATTTGACACTTTATGACATTTTAGACAATATAAATTTAAATTTATACTTTTTAAATATTTTTGTGATTTTTAAACAATTTTATAATATGTTATTTTTATAAAATAACCATATTGTCATTTTTGATACTATTCATTTATTTGAATTTAAATAAACAATATACAGAAGATATATTCGGAAAAAAAGTTTTAATAGATTCATAACATGTCATATTTATCTATAAAATTAGTGTATCACCTAAAATAGTTCATATAATATTTATTTTATTATTTTTAAAGCCATTTATTTTGTTTATCTCTTAATAAAATAATTACTACAACATTTTTGTATAATTATTTAATATACTTATTTGTTGCATAAAAATTAAAAATAAAAACCTGAGATGAAGATAAATCTTTTACCTTTCAAAATAATACTTTTACCAGAATTTATCATCTTAAAATCACAATATTTAAATTGTAATATTTATTAAATTATGAAGGTGACAACTTTGGCATCATTTAAAATAAAATAATATAAGTGTTATAATAACTTTTATAAGGCTCCAAATGGTCAAATATTCGACAATTGGATGATTATGGTTTATATTTACATGAAAAATAAGTTTTGGTCAGGGTTGTGTGCCTTTTATTGAAACTATTAGTTTAATAAAAACTATATTCTTAATTTTTTACTAGATAAACATTTTCGGCATCACTATTGTGTCACAATTAATGATAATTATTTAATACCTAAAAATTATAAATAAATTCATATGATGTAGATAATTTTATTATATTTCTAGAGACTATTTATTTCATAAGTTTCATGAAGTTTATCACTAAATTAAAAATTATATACTTATATGATTAAAGAGAGTGACATGTTGTCACTTTCTTTGGTTTTAATAATAATTGAAATATTTTTATTATAAAAAGTCCATAAATGAATCTCATCCGACCCTTAGGTGATATGGGTCTACTTTTAGCCATCCAATACAATTTTGGCACGTGATAGGGTAATTTTATAATCTTATATTTACCCTTAATTACCAGATTTAACTTCAACTATGATAAATAAAATTTACCGTAGTTACTATTCATAATGCCCAAAAATAAAAAGTAGATTATTAACATAATTTGGACCCAATTGTTCCAAATATGGAATCCCTTTTTCAAATTAAATACACAATGTTGCAAAATTAAATTAAAATTATTCCCGTTGTCCAAAGAAAATGAGTTTTTGTTTAAAACATTGCAAATGATTGAATTGATTTAACCTACGAATTGAAGGTAAAATCAATGATAATGAAATAAATTATATTAAATAGTAAAAATTATTCTATTTAAACTTTAAAACCATTCAACATTATAATTTATCCATATAAGTTATTACGATGAAAAAAGTTTTTTTTTAATTAAAATATATCGTGTTTTTACTATTCATTAAAATATGAAAGTTATCAGAAAAATATCAAAACATTATCCAAATTAAATTTTTATATCCTGAATCCAAGGAATAATTTTATTTTGTCAAATTTAACTTATAAACATGTGAAAAACTATATTTAAAGTGGGTTCTCCATCAAAAGGTGGCAAAACTACATTTTTTGAAAAATACTTATTTTACCGAAAAAAAATTATTTTGTTCACATACCATGTTCTAGAAAATGTGTATGATGAAATAATAATGTTATATCATTCAAAATTTCGTTAATACTACTCATAACAGCATGTTCATTATAATATTATAACCATATATTATTGTTTAGTGAAACCCAGAATTGCGTACAACACACGCTTTTGAGGAAGGCCGTGATTGCGTGTAATGCAAGCCAAATAAGGGTTGTCTATGGTGAAAGAATCCTTTTTTGTTGCGTATAACAAAATAAAAACATATTTCATTTATTCATTGAATATATATATATATATATATACATACACACTAAATGTTGCTTAGAATAACAACTATCAAACAACCTTGAAATTGTGTGTAACACGATCCAAAAATAATGTTACGTATACAGCAAGCTAATACGGTGTTGCGTATAGCGCAAAATAATCTTGGTGTATCGTACAACAGATGATATGAAAAAAAAATATCTTATAAAATCTCGGGTTATTACAATCATGGTCTTCTTTACTAAAGAATTCTTCTCAAATATAACTAAACATTCATCAGGAATACACTTCATTATTGAAATAGGAAATCAAACTAAAATAATATTATAAAAATAATTATTGAACTGTATCCAACATAAATAAAAAATGGTCTCAAATACAAATTGAATAACCCTAGAAAACTGTGCGAGGGGCGGTGAATCCGGGTGTTAACGTTTTCTCTTCTTTATAGGATCATGTTCCCACATTGGTAGGAAGTTTTTTTACCTGCTATGATGGATATGTGCAGTAATTAATACATGTATAAAGAAAATAGAACACTTTTTACAAGGTACACCCCTATTGTCTATGTACAAGGAAAATATGCTGATAGGTTACCGGTTATACCAAATTTCACTAATCATCACAAGATGTTGATTATAATGGCTTGGGTACATTAACTCTATCCCAGGAAGACTTCAATTACAATGGTTTAGGGATAGTCCACTGCATCATTTAGATCACTTTTGTTGACTCACCCTAGCTCACTACCTTAGAAGTGGTCTAAACCATTTTATCCACTAGAATGTCACTTCAATAGATAAGAATAAAATTCCTTTTATTTGGTTCATCATGGGACTTTACTAACATTAAGGCTGAGAGTTGATTCTATTTTATAATCAATATTATTATTAGTGAATGAACTGAATAGAATTAATATTCTCCTTTTTTCTACTAGAATCACAAACTTCATCTATGTTGTTTCGGATTTCAAAAACACTTCCCGGATTCTAGAGATTGTTTCTAATCTACGTAGAACTCCTACTCTGCATACGACCACTGGTCCGCATACTGTATCAACTCCATGTATCTTGCCTTCTCCATGCAACATTATCATTCCATGCATCATACTTTCTTAGTGTATTGGGACTTCTCTGTGTATTGGCTCTGCTCTATGCACTACAACTTCTCCATACATCTCACCTTCTCCGTGTACCACACCTCTTTGTACCCCCTCTGTGTATCGCATTCGGGTACCTCCTTCACGTAGTGTAAAAACTTCATGTACCACATCTACATACATCCTTTTCATAATATATTTATTTACTATTTATTCCATCCATGGACATATTCATTAAATTCTTAGAATTAGGTCATCTCTTATATACAACATTTTCTTACACAAAATGCCTTCATCAGACTATTCCTTCCAATTTTGGGTACCGTTTTGTCTTTCATGTACTTCTTCATGATATGTCGAATCTCTTCTTCGTACGACTTTAAGGCAAAGCCATTATCTTCAATAGTGAGAATATTTTATTATAGAATTCACCAACACATAATGATGGGATGATCCCAAGATATAAAGACAAGTAACTCAACAAAGTTCACAAATATATTTTACCCAAATTTTCTTTGTGGGATTAAATTTACCACATACCAAAATCCATCTGCATACTTTAAGCCTCAATCATATACTGCAACCCTTGAGATACCTATTAACCTTCACCATGTATAGTGTGTTTATCTGTCTAGGTATTACATCTCTTCCACCAACAAAAATCCATTCCGTATACTTCAACTCCTTTTGCAATGAACCATTTTCAGTACTGAGACCCATTCCACGAACCATTTCTCCTTAACCGAGTACCGTCCAATGAATTGTTTTCTGAATTATTCGATGAATCACATTCCTTCACTATGTACCATTGATATGAACTATTTTTGGTTCTTCATACCGCTCCGTGTACCATTTCCGATGCATGGTGCGCAGCCACGAACCATTCATGGAACATGGTAAACGATCCATGTTTCATGGTACATAGTTTTCTTTCTCTTCCAATTTCCTTCTCTAATTAATATATTGTTCACTCTTATGCATAAATTTTTTCATTTATAAAAAAAAATCCCGATTTGGAGGTCCAAACATTGGGAAAACTCTACATAACTGAATAACCATTAATATAAGCATCAAAAATAACACTGATGCTTATTTATTTTCATCTATTTTCATTAAAAATCAGTATCATTCATCACAAACTACTTCTACCATGATATATACTATTTGAACGATTGGTTTTAGTATTGTCAGATTCTTTAGGGAATGTAATGAAACATCCAAACTTACATGTCTTACAATAACCTTAGTCTCTCTAGTAAACACTAAATATGACTTGAAACATCTTCTCATCTTTGTATGATCATTCTTAAACCTTTAAATAACTACATTACCACTCATGTAATGATGCATGTCTTTTCTGGCAGGCTCATTCATGGTATCTTCAATGTTTGAGATGTTCCAAGATCCCTGTATAACATCAAACCCTTTAACACTCTCAAACATGGTTTCATTGTTGTATACCATGTCTCAACTTTGATACATTCATTAATAACATAATATCAATTCAGCAATGTTATGAATTATTAATATCAATAACTTGTGATTTCATCATCATATCCTTCTTAATTTGGATCATACATGACAATTATTGGAAAAAAATACAACCTAATACACAAAGTTGTCCCATTAGTTCATACCTCAAGAGGTAGTTTATACCAAGAACATTTCCACTATATGTTTTGAGTTGTGACCACTCAAAGATGTTCTAATCATGAATTCACACACATTATTATATATATACCACTTAATTCAATGTTCATATTCCCCTCTCCATGAGGGAATATGTATAAGGAATATATATTTGTATATAAATACACACATATATTTATATATAGAAATAATTATGTTTGGTTTCATTACCTCAATGAGTCACCAAGAACACTACAATAAATTATGTGAACTAGAAAATGATGTCTAATGCTCAATGCACTGTTGGTAAAATACTTGGGACTCAATACCACCTACATAAGATATATTAAAAGGTTTGAAACTATCAAGAGGAGAAAAAACCTCTCCTCAGATCGCATCAGTGAACTAAATCGACCTATTCTTCATCCTATTCTGTGGAGGATGCAAAAACTCTAATAATGGGGTACTTGGAGAGGCACTACAGAACTTAAATTTCGTATGAAACCAAAATCGAGGTTATAACTAACAATTGGGTTTTGGATGAACCATATCAAGTGATTGGGGGGATCAATAGTAGGCTTGAAAAAGATATTATAAGGATATTAGAACCATACCTTGAAGGATCAAACATAAATCCCAAAGGATTGTTCGATGCATGGCCTAAGATGAGGGTTTCCTATGTGGTATGTGTTACGTGGAAAAGGTAAATCTTGAGGGGTTTTCATGTAAGATGAAAGGTTAGAGAGTTGAGGGATATATTTTTTTGATTTTAATTTATTCCATATCAATTTAATTCAAATTCATAGAAAAGGGAATACTATATGGATTGGAATGCATGGTTTTTCAAACCGTCTACAGACCCTACATTGAATAGTGTGTCTCTACTACCCCCAAATGAAAACTATACATACTAGGACGAAAATGTAGAAAACTATTGATTTTATATGTGCACCTCGACTACAATATTAGAACAGGGCTACATAGTTCTCTATTGGGATTTCACCATTTCAATGAAATTGTTTTCTGGCTGTAGACCCTTTAAAACCATGATTCCCAAACCTTGGAACGGATGAAACTCAATGAGAGACCTTAGTAAACAATTGATCCATCACACAGTTATGAAAAAAATTATTTTTTAGTGAATTTATACTCAGATTCAGGTTCTTGCGCTCTGTTTTATAAATTTCATGTCTGGTAATTTATAAAATTCATATTCTCTCCAAATTTTTGTTTTGTTCAAACCATGTGTTGTTACTAACTCATAATCATAAAAAAACTAGTCCCCATGAATCATATGAGAATTAATAAAACTTCTCATAACCTACAATGGTTTTAAAGACTTGTTAAAAAGGTCACATTGCATTTCCAATAATTCAATGCATCTTCAATATTATTCTCACACACATGGATCTTAATCTATTATCATCATAGGAAACTATCAATTTCCAATAGAATCCCCGAGACATTGATCCCCTTATCCCATCCAACTAGATACATGATAAATTACTCAATTCTTATAACATATATAAAAACTTCATCCCCACCTTAGGTCTTTATTCTGAAAAATGACAAATTCTAAGCCACGACACCTCCACTAATGGAATTGCACAAAAATCACTCATCATGTATTTTAACAGTGCTCGAGGAATCTCTCCATCAAGGGGGAATGGTCGAATCCCAATTGAAAAAATATTAACTAGTCACACAGGATTCCTCGATGTCCTGAACCTTGTAAAATCACATCCACCTTAACCATTATGGCTTTCTTAAAATAGTTCCACACATACTACACACATATTAAACAATAGGGATAAGAATTCAAGCTAACTCTGCTCAACCTATACTGATGATTTTCATCTTATATTTCAAGTCTATTATGAACTAAACAATGATTCCTTCTCATAAAGAATTGATCATTTATAATGAACAGGTCAACTAATCTCCTTTTCTAAATTCTGATTATGTTTCTAGATCAAGAACATCCAATTTGAGAATGAAAATAATTTTTGGTAAAACTCATATTTATTTAGTCTATATTTTTTAAACCCAAGGTTGATTCTGATCCTCATTAACATGTGAGGCTTTATAACCACACCCCAATGTCGACAACAGATCAATGAGTATGCCTAGAGTGGCATCTTCATGGCAGTCGTGTAGATGGAAATGGTTGTGGTCCTTTATTCTATGAAGGTAATTCTAGCTTAATAACCCAAGGGTCACTCAATACCACCACACCTCGATAATAACCATGTTCCCAATTGGTGATGTTGATAAGGACCACCAATCAAGACCAACATCTTTAATGATTTATCGTTGCATAATAACGATGAACTCGTAGTGAATCCATGTTAGAGACAAGATACGATACATGATCCCTTAAGAAGTATACACTATAATGGTTCAAATGGTTTCCATTGAATAATTCCCAAATAATATAAATAAGAATCATAAACCACAAGTGACCTAAATCATGGAAAACACTCAACGTCAGTGATAACATAATATTATAAACTGATAAAAATTTCTTTTCCACATGAGGTGTTAGTTGATCATTTAGGATTTACAACCAAATTCCATCCAAAATCATCAATATTTCTTAATGGTTTCATACATAGAAATTTTATCAATGTTTTGATTTATATATATCTCTAGCATTTACAAAACCCAAATGCCCCAAGGGTATTCCATAAAATCCAACAATTTATAAATGGTCCACCTTCGATTTTATCCTTCTACAAGGAAGGAACCTTCAATAGAACCGAAAATATGCTCCTCACCTTATGAGTGTTAAAGTCATAAAAAAGAGATTATGTTGTTTATAAAAAGTTTTCTAAGTAATATTCACTTAAATCGCATGTGATAAATTCCACAAAACATGATTAAAACATAATTTTATATTGCATGAAATCAAAAAATCAAACTGACCGTCTTGTCAAAACATTATTTCCCTAAAATAGTTCTATTGTGTAGTGGTATAAACATATTTTATTAATTCCTACGTCACTCTACCTGATATATTACTAGACAACATGCCCAAAAATAGAAGTCTAAATAGGTATATAGATCTATAATGGTTTATGACATCAATATACACTCCATTGGTATCATGTATAACAATACATACTAACTAGAGTTTTCAAGAGAAAATGACACATCCTGAGTAAAATCCAGAGGTTTTCTACATTATGAAATGGTGAGACAGATGAAAAATATAGAATATTTCATAAATTTACTTCATGGAACCCAACCATTAAATCATATGAAAATATACCATGTCACCTATCACTGAAGAAAAAAGAGTCACATGTCCTAGGATGAAGATGACCACACCTAAGGCATCTCTAATATGCTGCGAAAGAGAATTGCTCAATGCTCATGCCCATATCACATGTCATTAATGAATGTAAACCCATTCATACAAGGGTAGAATTTAATAGATAGGATTTCTATAAAGGAAAACATAACCAGAACGAAACCAAATATATTAAAACTCATGCTCTCTCATGCCCATACAATAATTCTCAAGTACCATTGGCGAGGGTCATCATTACCAACACTGATGTTTGGGAGAGTTAGTCTCCATGATCTCCCTCATCCTTACCATCATTACTATTTATTAAGGGTTAACGAGGTAATGGCCAACATCGATTTGTGGGAGGGAATGCCTCACTGCTCTTCGAATCCCTTTATATTGTTCCTTGTTTCTCAAAAGGAATATAATAAGAAAAATTGTCAATGTGTAATTCCCCTCATACATAATCATTTATATAGAACATTAAATATAAGTGGAATTA
Organism: Viscum album; assembly: GCA_963277665.1. NCBI lineage: Eukaryota > Viridiplantae > Streptophyta > Magnoliopsida > Santalales > Viscaceae > Viscum > Viscum album. Next base: position 283,555,536 of record OY728127.1, read on the forward strand.
TCTCATTTTTCAATCCAAAATATGTGGCATTTCTTCCATTAAAACAATTTTGTCAAAAATAATCAATGTATGGAATTAAATTTTTTAAGGATTTTATAAATAATATATGAATTAATGTTTTTATAATAATTCAATACATGAGGAATGAACCTAACATTTATTACATTATCCATTTCTTCCTGTTAAATTCCATTTAATGATTTTATTTTTCATAATGAATTTAATTACACATTAAAAGGATCCATTACCATTTATTTTATACACTACCTGATGTAATACCTATCATGTTCTCTATTATCCATGTTTGGTTTCATTTAACTCATTCAATTTATTGAATCATGGAAATGCAAATTAAAAGATCAAAGGTGTTACATAAATGGTTACATGGTCATTACCACACTTTCCTACATGTGACATTATATCTTAAATGTATAAGAGAACATAGAGGGTACATTGGATCAAGAAATAATTTTATTAATAAATGGTAAACACAATTTAGAGATATCCAACGGGCCATATATGAGGTATTCTCTACAACTAGAAATAAGTCAAAGAAGTAGGAAAACTTCAAGGAAATAATTCCTAAAAATCTAAATGAGCATAAAACATCACTATGAGTTTTCACATACATTGCACCTCTATGGGAGGGTTATTATTACAAAACACTCATTATTAATCATCGTGATTACAATTTTCATAACTAAGAAATTTAGTCAAGAATTAAAATTCACCTTATGAAATCATCTTTAAGAAAACAACTAGAGAATATGTAAATCATTTGTAAATTAATATATTCTAGGAATGGGAACCAACCTCAACTGGTAATCTAAGAGATGCATGTTGGAACTATAAATTTTGTGTAGTTACCACTAAAAGGTGTTCAAAAAATTCATTCGCCCATATTACAATATATATATAACTCTTAATCCAATTCATATATAATACTCTTAATGGGAAAACGATTATAAGTAATATATATATATATATATATATCATTTTCTGTTCTCGCACACACTCAATGAGTCATTAACTGCTCTATAAATAAATTGAACTCAAATACCCCACAGTAACTACTATATACTATGGGTAAAATACTAGGTACTCAATATAACTAAAATACCCTAAATTATAAGGTGTGAATATAGGTAGCTCAGAATTAACCTCATGTGGGATTGTGGTAGAAAAAAAATTGATTAAATCTACTTCTCCTTCAGTGTAAGATACTAGAACTCAAACAAATAGGTCTCAGTTGAAGTACTTTATAGCATAAATTTAGACAAACCAAAAAGTTGGGATATAAATAACCCAAGGTTTTTTGCCAAACCATAATGAAAGATGGAATGACTGATAATAATTTTAAAAAGGTGGGTATAATGAGTATAGAACCTTACTATGGATGATCAAAGATAAATCACAATTAATCAATGTAACATGGGAATTAGATGAAGGTGAAGGAGTGGTGTGCATCACAAAATAAAGTGGAACCCCTAGGAGGTTTCATGTGGGATAGAGAGGGAGGAATAATGAGGGACATATTTTTATATTTTTATCCCATTTTAATATAATTTGATTCTTATTTACAACGTAGGCTATATCGTAGGTTTTCACTAACATGGTTTGTCCAATTGTGCACAATCTATAAAGTGAATAGTATAAGGATACAACATCTATTATCTCACTGTGTTGGATAGGAAAATGGTTTGGATGACTATGTGTTTCCCTTTCACACCTCTACTACCCTCCTATGGACAAGGAGTCATAGTTTCTGGCTACAACCACTCAATAATTGAAATAATATTCCCCTTACAAAGTCCCATTATAACCTTGATTTCTAGACCTCAGCACTCCTAAAACATGATGAGACACACATATAACCACTCATTTATTTCCCTAGCATTAAAAATATATGATTAAAGTGATCATTCACTCATATTCACGTTCTAATGAATTGTTTAAAACCCATATCATCTAGTAAATAATAAAAATTAAATTGTCTTTGATTGATTGACTGGTTCAAAACTCTAGATGGCACAAATATTTCTTATTTACTATTTTTAGGTTTAGATACAATAGATTTAGTCTGAATTAGGTTGAGTTATCCATGTATACCAGGATGAACCTGATATATACATGGTCTATTTTATTTTTAAATGAAAAATTTTGATATAACATCACATTTTACATTTTATATTCACAGACTGGATTTTTATCGGACACTGTTGGTGGTATCCTACTGTGAATCACTCACACCCCTTCCATGACACAATTAATTCTCTGGGTAGATATCCTAACTACATGTTAGGAATCATCTTCATATTCTTGTAGTCAAATCATTTCGGATATAAACTTCCATAAGTGAAGAAATATGACCTCTAATTTATTTATAATTATAAATTATAGTCGTTTATATATATATATATATATATATATATATATATATATATATTATTCTATCCCTATTTTTTATATAACCTATTGTATGTTGATGTTTTATAAATATATTAATATTTACATGAATGATTATTTTTATTGACACCTACAAAGATATAATATTATTACAGATTCTTAATAATGTAATATTACACTATTTATAATATTCATTATTTACATGGATACATTTATTATGAATATATATGGTATAGTGTCCAAATTGAATCTCCACTATACCCTTGCTGAGAATTGGGTGACACTCATGTATGGTTTGGCACACATGAGCTAATGGGACACCAATTCAAGTTACTTATGAGTGAACCTAAATTATGATATCACAATTATGTATGAAATGTTCTTCATTCCCTTCCATTATGTTTTGTACTGGAAAACAAAAGTAATGGAACGATTTGGTAGTTGGTAACTAACTCCATTTTGGGAATGGCCTACCGAAGCATGGGGGATAGATCATGTTTTCCATGGTGGGGTTGTTGTTCATTGAATTTTTTATTATAGTTGATAATCATTCCACATAAATTATTGTTATACCTATTATGGTTACTAATTTTTGTTATTTATAATTTGGTAAGGTATTTCTATTGAGGGATTTTATTCATAAATAGTTTTTTATATTGGATTCAAATATCATTATCATTCATATAGGTTTACTATGATTTTATGATTATTTAGTATGTTTATTTTTATTCCATTCTTGTGTGATTACCACCATGTTTAAATATTTTATCTAATAATTTGATATCATCTTATGATATTGATAGATTATATGGTTTGTTTATTAAAGTGTTTGAATTTAAAAAATTTTGTTTCTCATATATCTTGTCTGTGGAATTATTTTTAACCATCTTGTGATGTACTAATGAAAGGAAAAAAATTGATAGATAAAAGATAACCACGAATGGAATCATTAAATATCTAAGAAATTTGTTTTCATTTATGAATTCAAGTAATTACATATTAATTTTATTCAAATTGCGTATTAGATAGTAATAAAGATGGTGTGATCCTTCATAAAACTGGAATGATGTACACCGTATTAGAATTTTATAGGCTTTACTCGACCCTTATAGGTGAGGTGTATCATTATTACATATTATGAAAACAAACTATGTGTGTATTTCATTTTTAATTATTATGGGATACATATAAATAGTTTACAATTGTAATTTATAGAGTGTTAAATCCATAAATTGAGATAAAATACTTATAGAATTTACCTCATATCAGAATGATGTGACACTTGTAATATTCATTTATTCATATGTGCCTTATAATATAACTCCATATGGGTAAGTTGGTCATAAATATGGATGTTCATTTTATGTGCCTCTAGCTGCTCATAAGGCTTTTCTTATAACTATATCAAATAATATAATTTACTTGATTCACATTAAATAAAAAAATCCATATTTTTTTAATTTTATTTTTATGAGATTTTAGTTATGTAATGTGCATGTTACAACCAAATGGGTGTTTTCCCCTCAAGATTATAATTATTTTCTAAGCAAATCTAATTTTGGGAACATATGGGTAATTACATTAGTGAAATAAAATTACGAGGTAGTTTCCTGGAATTTTCAAGTGATGTTACTGATGTAAGGTTACATGTACATTGTGAATATCATTTTCCACTATAACTAGTACATCACATTTCATTAATCACAGACACATAGACGTTGTTAATAAATTTTAATTGATCCATTTAATTAAATATTAATTTTTTTATTTCCATATATTATAAATAAGTGGATGGGGTAGTTTTACTATTTCCTAAGAGATACCTTTGATAGAAACATGGACATTGTCCATGGGGATCATATGACATACTTTATTACATTAGATATAGTCGTTAGGAGACAGATCCTCGTGACCATATGATCAATACCTATGAATTTTATTGGATTTCATTTAGTATATTAGACGTGAGCTTGTTTTTGGTTATTACCATAAAGGTAAATGAATTAGTAAATTATCCTATTGATTTTTAGGTTAGAGGAGTTGTTTTAGTACTAATTTACACATGTTAGATTCCTTATGCTGAAACATCACCCTCTTTGGTAGATGGTTGGTTATTTTGTAAGTTAAACCCAGTTAAGAAAAAGGGAATAAAGTGATATTCATTTCTAGTGGGCTATACCTTAGGTGTTCATGGTTATCCACATTGATTATCATGTGTCATATTCACATCCTTGATAAATGACACATGATAGGGGGTTTTCATTATAAGGACCCAGCCTCAAACATTACATAATCAGTAATTAAATTAATAATTCATATTGAGGATCTTTTTAGTTTTATAGATTTTGAGAATTAGGCCATAACATATACATAAAAATTTTAATATTAAATGTAGACATTTCTATTCAGTATTCATTTATTTCACAAAATAAAAACTCTTAAATGAAAAGAAACATGATTTGTCCCATGTTTTAATCATCCTGACTTTTCCTTGATCCCATCTGTGAGCCTATTCCACTTTATTCCCTGTGCTGTTTTTTCAAAAAACATGATATGATTATAAAAAGCTCAGTAAGGGTTACACAAAGAAGGAAAAATGTTAGTTTTCTAAAACAACAAACCATGAAAACATTATCATAGTTAATAATTTTCATCATTATTATGTAGTTAATAATCCTATTTGAATAAAATCTCATTTCATACCCTTTATTAACTTAAATATGAACATAAAACCCATAAAAAGAACACATACCATATAATGGTATATTGGGATAGAAACAAATATAAATGGAATAAACATACAATAAACTTCCACACATATCACTAAATAGAATAGGCATACAACTAAACTACATACCCAATGCATTTGAGAATATAATGTAACCACACATTAGTTGTTTTATCTCGTAACCACCCATCAAATGTCCATGTACCGTTATATAATCATAATACATAAAATATTGAAAATATAAAAATTTAACTAATAACAATTTTTTCATTCAGAAGAAATAATTTCAAATAATTAAGGTACATGAAAAACCCTTTTCCATATTAAAACATAAAAAATGTGAAATAAGTGATCTCTCTTCCATTTATAAACATCATGGATTATAGAGGAAGCCAAATATCAAACAACAATTATAGTAGAGGAGAGGTCATTGTTGCCTCATACGTTGAAAATATTAGTTTTCACATTTTGTAAAACATTTCATAGAAAAATGATTCCATTTTAATGAATGTAAACTTTAAATGGGTTTATTATACGCAATTTAACAGAAAAAGATGTATATTATCAAAACATGCGTCAATGAAAGGATATTAAGACAATATCCCATTAAAGATCATTTTGTAAATAAAATTGATAATTTATGTGTATGAACTAAAAGTAAACATAATGAATTTATAAATACATGATAGGATTTCAAAATTTATATCACACATAATCATAGCACGAAATAACAAAGAATTATAAATTCATCCCAATGAATGGAAATTGGGTTATAAAGTTCCCTTAAGAAATTTCAGCAGCCTAACAACATCCCAAAAAAATTCATAAAATGATTTGATGACAAAGAAAAGTTTCCCTCATCCCATGGAAATAAAATGGAAAGAAATAAGAATATTCCAAAACATATCCCATCATAAAAAATGGAAATTAAAAGACATAAAAAAAATATGACTTTGACAAAATGACGAGGGTGAAAGGTTCCCTTACCAATTTGGTATCTTATGAAATAGACACCCCATGAAGAAAGGATCATATAATGAAGATGTATATTACAATAAAATAGAGTATATTACACAAATAAAACAATAATAAGAAGTATATATACCACACAAAACTAAATAGTGACAAATATAGCATGAATCTCATGGTTAAAAAATTGAGATAAAAACCCTTACCTCATGTTCGACTTGACCCGTTCGTTCATTAATTCCATCATTAATAAATTGAAGATAATATATACATTATTTGGGACCTTTTTTAAGATTATTATTGTTTTAATATCACTTATAAAATTTAAATAATAATTAGTTAATTATTTTAGTTCATATAGGATATTTTGGCAATGTTTGGAACTTGAGTAAAAAATGAACATGCTATATTTACAAATTAACTTTGTGGTGATAAGTACATTATCTCAAGAACTATAATCAGGATTTTGATATCATATATATAATATATCTACAATATATATGTATTTATAATTTTCCATATCATTTGAATATATGAAAATGAAATGCACTGTTCATGGAGATGGTAAGCTGTACGTACGAATAAACGCTACTTTCATTCCATTTTATTTTCATTTTTTAGGAAATAAAATGATTAAAGGGTATATTATTATTATAGTATAATATCATATTTTATATAAGTTACATATGTTCATTAACACCATATTTTATACATTCCATTTATGATATGAACTATTGATATCCCTTTGAGGGGGCAATAGTTCACATTTTTTCAAATAATTTATTATATATATACAACTTGAAAAGAAGAATGGTATGTTCGAAAAAATAATTTCAGAATAATAGAGTTTAATTAAATATCATAAATATCATATATAATTATAGTTTCATTAAAATGGACACCATTAGAGGTTGTAGGGGAAAATTGAACAATCATCATTCTGTGAGACAATTGTTCGCCATACATAAAAACATTATGTTCGTATCCATTGGAAGGAGTTTTGTATAAGAGTAGTTTGAATACTTATAAAAAACCTAGTATGATGAGGATACTGATGTTTTTATATAAACATGAATAAAAAGATAAAATGGAGTGTAGAATAAAAAATAATAGAATGAAACTTGGGAAAAGATGATACCTCAAATCGGGTAACTTCTTCTAATTTGAGCCTAGGGGATTTCATGAATTGCCTTATGCCTAGGGTAATGTTTTTTGGGGGAATATAGGGATGTTGGGAGATTATTTGGGCAGATTTTGGATGACCTAAAGGGCTTGATAGGTGTTACTAATGGGTTAGTTATGGTGACCATTTATAAGAGGGAGGAAGGGATTTTTAAGAATGTTTGAAAGTATTATTTTATTATAAAAGGATTTTTCAGTTTCAAAATGTCCACAACTCATTAATTTCAATGATAATATTAATAAAATTATAATTGAAGTCATATAACAATAATTGAACATTTTTTGGATATTTTAGAATCTATATATTTTTTATTTAACACTTTTCTATCATATTAAAATTTTACCATGTCTTCTTGAATATTCATAATATATGGTTAATATGTTTACATTAAAATGTCAATCATCCCCAAAAGGATGATTAACGACATGTGTAACAACATAAACATCATTTTTCAGAATATTAGATTTTTATGACTATTTTATCATTTAATAAAATATTAAATAAATTAAAAACTCATTTATGCCAATTTTTATACTATTCATATCATGACTTTTTAAAAATCCATAAAATCATGATAAATTCGAAAAAAATTAATAATTCCAAGATTCCAACTCATAATCATCAATTAAATTCTTGTAAAACATAAAAGGTTCAATATAGATTTTTCAATATTTATAATATCAATTATTTATAACATTCCTTAATGAGTTAATCATTACACCGTCATTGTGTCATAAATATATTTATTAATTTTATGTCTAAAATTTATAAATAAAATACCATGATTTAGTAAATATTTTTATATTTGTAATTAATAATTGTAGTAGAAAATATCCATTATATATCCCCACATAAAGTTTGTCTAATCAAAATAATATATGTTCATGATATTTTTATTTTAACATTAAATAAAATGTTATTAATGTAATTATCATACCTAAGTTGCATACAAAGGAAAAAACTTCTACTCATGTATTTAGTTAGTTTTTCTTGACTCATCCAATAATTTTAGGACTAGTGTTAAGGTAATTATAAAATTTGTTTACCATAAATTACCTTTTTTACCTTTACCAGCAGTAAATAGAAATAAAAAGATATGATTCCCCGAAAATTATTTTAATCCTATTTAACCACATTTTACTTATTGATGTCAAACATATATGTGTGATTTTTTAAATTAAGTTCCTCGAAGAAGTAAAATTTCATTTAAATTAAAATTTTAGTTTTTTAACTATTATGTAGTGTTTTTCACTATTCATTAAAAACTAAATGTTTTCTTAAAAATACAAATAATTCACCCAATGATAATTTTGAAATTGCGAATTCAAAAATTAGGAATGTTTTTTTAAAATTCTAAAAATATATGTTTCATTAATTAATTTAAAATTATCTACCTTTCTCCAAACTATAAATCACGTTTTTAAGAAATAATAACTATCAAAAGATTGACATTTGTTTATGTAAATTTTTCAATGTGAAACAACCTCCAATGATGAACATTAGATTAAATGGTAAAAATATAATCTAATTAACTATTCAAACCAATTAAAAGGATAACCTAATAATATAATTTAAATAAATTAAAAGTCATATTGGATTTAAAATTCATTGTTTTGTTAACATTCATTAAAAATGAACTTTATCAGAAAAACACCAAAATTTCATCCAAAGTAAATTTTTGATGTCCAGATTCTAAAAGTGAATTTTATTTTTTCTAATATAACATATTAATGTGAAAAAACTGTATTTTAAATAGGTTATCCATAAAAAAGTGGTAAATAGACCCTTAAAATAATACTAGTTTATTTATGATTAAAATTGGATCCATTCTCATTTAAATCCTCTAATGTTTTTTTGATAAATGTAAAACAATTTAAAAAAAATTTATAAAAATATTGTAGTTAGTTCACTTCTTTCATGCCAATAAAATGATTAGGCCTTAACTACCGTTTAAAATAATAATATTAGATTTTTATTATTCATTATAACTCAGCCTTGTGTGGAATAAGAGATTTTGGAGAAACCCATTGTTGTGTTTTAGGAATTCCATTGAACATACCATCCACTATAATGTAAAATTAATACTTAATACACAAATTTTAATAAATAGGAAAATTTTCATATTCATTATTTACCAGGGGTGATACATCCTTCACCCTTTTAGAGAATTGAGTCCTCTCAATTATAAAATTGGGACCAGAAATGTCATTAAAAGTCCCACATTGGGAAAAGAGTGAACAAAGATATCACATTAAAATAAAGAAGGAGAAGTGAAAATGTCACCCATGATAACACATATTAGGATTCTGTGAAAACATGTATATGGAGGATAATCTAAGTGTCATTTTCGGTTGGATACTGATAAAAACATTATCAGGAGAAAGAAAACCACTAGAAAAATTCAATCTGATGATTGGATAAATGATATTTGGTATCCCAGTAGGAAATGTAAATGGACAACATTTTTTAGGTTTCATTTAAAAAATTTGGAGAATTTATTTACGAGATTTACTAAGTACATAATGAAATATATTTTATTTTCATGTAGAGTCTCATCCTTTAAAAAGTTTCTACCAAAATATCATATTTTCTCCAAACGATGTGTATTCCAGATGACTTGCTCACACCTAAAGTGTTAAATTCATCTTTCAGAGAATAAAAAAAATACAAAAAACATGAACTACATATTTCCAATTTCTTTAGACATTATTAAAAACCAAATTAGTATGAATGTGATCTGATAAACCCCCCAAAAGGAAAATCTTGTATAGAAATGAATACTACTATTAATCCCCAAAATTGAACCAAAATACCCAATGCTCAAAAAAGACAATTCAATAAACAATTTTCCATAAAATCCTTCAATGTAATTCAAACTATGATTGAAACCTAGAACTCATAATGATTTTATCCCATAGTATTCAACAAAAATATTAACATTTATCTCCAAATAACATCAATTACTCTTAAAGTCTCATACTCCTATGTAATTAACCCAATAACATATTCTCCAAGATAGGTTAATTATTTCTAGTAATAACCTGAATCACCATATGTCCACAACAAAAACATAAATTCTTCAAAAATAATATTTCCACCATTACTCTAAAAATTAAATGCCATATTATTCTATTTTCCGTATGTATATGGTGTTCCAAAAAGAGAGAATAACTTCTAAAATACCAATTATCACATATTAACCAAATCATTTTCCAATACTATGGATTTCCATTTAATAAAAAATATGTTCCCAAAATCAACATATTATAGATCAATAAAATCATTTAACTAAGAAAATTATTCATACATACATGAGACATCACGTATGATAATGGTAAGTGATGCACCCTTGTATCCCTTCAGTTGTGTGTTTGATTAATGCGGCCTTGCCTAACGCAACGGGTTGTCACCCATCTTTCATGTTATCAATTTTTATAAATCGCAAAAATAACTCTAACATGATATAACCTATATGGTTTTCTTAGAACACTAATTTTTATCCAAAATCATAATTACCTCAATATCATAATTCATGAGGTCTTATATATATTGATAATTTTTCCACCATAAAATAACAATATTCTTAATGATAGAACATTTTACATTGACCATGGTGTCCACTTGGTTTCTCGTTGTATTTTAAACATTGATAGATATTCCATGAATTGAAAAAATGATTTATAGATACATCAAAATCACTTTTGTCCTTTATCTAAATACACCTCATATAACTAGGGTCATATGGGAGTACATAGAATTTTTTTTTGAATATAATCATGTATTACATATAATTTCAAATCATCTAATAAAACATGAATTTTATGGAACATACAGACTGAGTTTGAGTGGAATCTTTCAATCATTGGTCCCTCTAAAATACCATCAATATGTTTTGAAAAACAATAATTCAAAATAAAATATAAACGAGTTGTGCAAGGGTTACCTTCTTCATCACCATTTTCAAAATCATAATATGACACAAAATAATTTGATAAGGTAAAATATTTAAAAATACCATGATAATATTTAACATTCTTGAAAATATGAAATATTGAGAAAATAGGATTTGATTAAAATCAACCCATCATCCATGAAGGTATCATGGTGTAACGATGGTGTTTGATATCTCAAAGAATTTCGTTCAAGTGAGTTGTATGTTAAAAAATGTTTCAGAATCGTCTAGACATGAATTTTTAATAATTATTTCCATAAAGTAATCATAAGGAGATATGAATGTCATTTGAGATAATCATCCTCACATTTTTAACTGACATTACTTGATGTTAAAAAGTAATAAAATGAGTTTTTAGTTGAATGAATAAACATAGCGACTAACCATGTGTTTAATGAATACTAATAATCCCTAAAGTTTTCTAACCCTTCTGTTGAAACAAACTGTAAGGAACTAGACACAAACATTAAATAATCTTGAATTAAGATAATAATTCACATTGATGATTTTTTATGTTAAAAGATATAGAGAATTAGGTCGTAACATATACATAACAGTTTGAATATTACATGTAGAAGCTTCTACAGAGTATCTAATTTTTTTATAAAATAAAAACTCTTAAAAAAAGAAACCCGTAAAGTTCAGATTTTTAATCTTCATGAAATTTCCATTATTATATCCTTTACCTTATTCCACTTTAATTCATGTGAATAACATTTAATAATCTTGGGATGGGCATAAAAATCTCATTAAGGGTTAAACAAAGAATGAAAACATTAATATTTTCAAAAGAACAAGTAAACTATGAATATTTTATCATAAGTAATACTTTTTGACATTATTATGTAGTAAATACTCGTCAATAAATAAAAGCACATTTCTTATCCATTTGTAACATAAATATTACCATAAAACCCATAGAAATAACACATAACTTATAAAGGTAAGTTGGGACATAAACATAGTTAAATGGAATAACCAAACTTTTGAATTCCAAACATAATACTAAATGGAATAGTCACATAGCCATATTCTATACCCAATTAATTATAGGTTATGATAGAACCACAAAGGCCTAGTGTATCACAGAACCACCCGTTGTTTGGTTTATCTCGTAACCACACATCAAATTTCCATGTTCCATAATATCATCATAATACATAAAATATTGCAAATATCTAAATTTCACAAATAACTATTTATTTGCAATCACAATAAATATTATCAAATACTCAATATATTTCAAAAACCATTCCAATATGAAATCACCCATAATGGGACATTAGGGGTCCCTTTTCCATTTAAAACATTAAGTTTTATATAGGATGTCAAATATCAAATAATGATTATAGCGGTGGACAGGTAATTGTCACCACATACTTTAAAAAAATGTTCTTTAGTTAAATGATTAATTGAGAGAAATATTCCATTTGAATGAATGTAAAAGTCAAATGGTCTTATTATAAACCATGTAATAGAAGGTGATTTATAGTATCAAAACATGCCTCAATGAAATGATATTGATTCAAAGTTCCTTATAATGATCATTTGGTAAATAAAATAGATCAATTATGGGTATTCAATATAATAGAACAAATTGAAATACTATATAAAAGATAGTATATAAAAATTTATATCTAAAAAATCATTGCACTATATAATAAATAAGTTGAATTTAACCCATAGAATAGAAATTTGGTTAAGAAGTTCCCTTATGAAAATTCCACAGCCTAACGATGTCACATAAAAATTCATCAAATTAGTTGATGAGAGAGAATAGTTTATCTCATAACATGTAAATTAAAAGAAAAAAATAAGGATATATAATATCATATCCCAACATAAGAAAATGTAATTTAAATTACATAACATAAAATATTTCATTGACATAAAGAGGAGGGTGAATGGTTTTCTTATCGATTTGGTAACTTATGAAACATACCCCCCACCATGATGGAATAATCATACATTTAAAATGTAAATACCCATAAAATATAGTATATTACACAATTAATTCAATCATGGGAAGTATATACATAAAACAAAATGAAATTGTGGAAAATATCTCATGTGTCTCATGGGAATAAAATGTGTGGTGAAAAACCCTTAACTCATGTCCTATATGGATTGTTCATTCATTAATTTCCTGAATAATAAACTTAAGTTAATTTATATTTTATTAATAATCTTTATCAATTTTGTTATTCCTTTTTTATCAGTTATTACCTTTCTATGACAATTAATTTATTATTTGAGTTCTTATAGGACATTTTTTCGATGTTCAGTACATGAGTCAAAAATGAATATGTTATAATTACAATTTGTCTATGTGGTCAAAAGTACAGTATATCTAGAACGATATTCATGATTTAGATATCATATATTTAATATATATATATATAGTATATATGTATTTATAATACTCCATATCATTTTGATATTTGAAAATGAAATGCACCATTAACGGAGACGGTATGTCGTACGTACACTTGAATGGTACTTCCATTTAATTTTTTTCCATTTTTAAAGGAACAAATTTATACAGAGCTATATTATTATTCCAGTATGATATAATATTTTATATACGTTACAAAATTTCATTAAAACTATCCTCGATATGTTCCATGTATGGTATGAACGAGTCATATCACATTGAGGGGGTAGTAGTCTGCACTTTCTCAAATGAAATTATCATATATATACAACATGAAAAATATAAAGGTATGTTCTAAAAGATAATTACAAAAGAATAGAGATAAAATAAATATCATAACTATCATATATAATTATTTCTCCATCATAATGTCTCCCATGAGAGGTGGTAGGGGAAAATCGAATAATAATAGTTTCGTGAGGCAGGAGTTGATGGTATATAGAAATAATATGTCTGTATCCAATTGATAGAGATGTGTTTAAGTGTAGTCAGAATACCTTTCATAATAATAACCTAGTATATTCAGTATACATTTTTATATAAAAACATATAATAATAAGAATATTTGTAGTGGAGAATGAAAAATAATATAAAAAAACTTGAGAGAATATGTTTTCTCAAGTCAGGTAACATCAATTGATTTGAGCCAAAGGGATCTCTTTAATTTCATTATTCCCAAAAGAAATCCTCTAGGAGTATTATAGAGATGATGGGAGATTATTTGTGTAGATTTTGGATAGGCCATGGGGCTTGTGATGTTTGAGTAAGGTGTTAGGGATGTTGTTGTTTTATTCGATGAAGGGGGGGCTCTTCAAGACAGTTTGAAAATATTATTTTATTATAAAATTATTTTCGTTTTCATAAGGTCCAAAACACAATAAATTATAATATAATATGAATACAAGTCAAAATAAAATTATCCAATAAAAAATGAAATGTTTTTTGGATATTTTTTAATTCTAATATTTTTTATTTAACCTTTTGTTCACTTTTTTAAATTTTACCACGTCTTCTTGTATATTAATAATATTTGGTTAAAATATTTACTATGAAATTACAATAGTCCCAAAATAGAGAATTATTGACACTTGTAATATCATTTATTTCATTTGGCCAAATATTTATTTTCAGGACAATTTTATCATTTAATAAAATATTAATTGATTTAAAAAATCATTTATGTAAATTTTTTTACGATTCATATTATGAGTGTTTAAAAAAGCATAAAAATATTATAAATTCTAAAAAACATAACTAATTTAATGATAAAAAGTCATACTCATGCATAAAATTCATATATATCAAAAAATGTTCCTAAATAAATTTATTTTAATATTTATAATATCATTTATTTTAATCATTCTTTAATGAGATAATCATTACAACATCATTGTGTCACAAATAAAAAATGAAATTTTATGTTTACAAATTAAAAATAAAAATACCATGATTTAGTATATATTTTTAGATTTATAATGACAATTTATAGTAAAAGAGATCAAATATATAACCCCACATTAAAATTGTATTAGAAAAAAAATGATTATAATATTTTTATTTTTTACTTTATATAAATATTTACCAATGTAATTTTCTTACCCAAGTGGCTTCCAAAGTCCACAAGTTCTACCCATGGATATTATTGGTCACCCATGATTCATTCAATATGGTTAGGACAATTGATAAAGTAATTATTATATTAGTTTTACCATTAATTACCTTTTTTCTTTAACCCCAGCAAATAAAAAACAAAATTTACTATTAACTAATTTTTTTATCCAATTGAAACAAATACTACATAGTGATGAAAACCATGTCTGTAAAATTTTAGAAATTCAATTCATAGAAGTGGTAAAATTTCATTTAAATGAAAATGTCTGTTTTTTAACTATTATGTAGTGTTTTTCACTATTCTATAATAAACTGAACGTTTTCTAAAAAAATGTCCAAAATTTACCCAAATATAATTTTGATATTCCAAATTCAAAAATGATTTCTATTTTATAAAATTCAAAACATATATGTTTCATTAATTAATTTAAAATTATTTTCCATTGTCAAAACTAGAAATAATTTTTTTATAAATAATAATTATCAAAAGATTGAAATTTGTTTATGTCTAATATCAAAGTGAAACTACTTCTAGTGGAAAATATTGGAATAAATGATAAAAATAGTCTAATTACACAATAAAACCAATAAATAAAATTCTAATCCCATTGATAAATTAGATTAAAATACTATTTTGATTTAAAATTAAGTATTTTTTTACTATTCCTTAAAAATTGTCCATTAAAAGAAAAAAACAAAAATATCATCCAAATTAATTTTTTATGACCCAATTCAAAAAAGGAGTTTTATATTTTAATATGGTTCACAAAGAAGTGTAAAAAAAATATGTAAAAAGTTTCCTCCATTAAAATGTGGTAAATCGACCTTTTATTGAATATTAGAGTATTTATGCATCAGATTGGATTCATTATCAATTTAAGCCTATAAATTATATTGGATATATGTAAAAACATTTAAAAAACATGTATAATAATATTTTAGTTATTTATATTCATTCCCACCAATAAAACAGCAATGCATTAACTACCATATTAAATAATAATATTTTATTATATTTTTTTAGTATGACTCATCCTTGTGTGAAACATGAGATTTTGGAGAAACTTATTATTGTGTGAAGCGTACACCATCCAACATACCATCATCATTAATCTAAAATTAATATTTAATTCACAAATACTATTAAATGTGAAAATTTTCATATTCTTTATTTACCTAGGGTGTTATAGTCATCATGGATTATAATATTATGGATAGTTCCAATATGGTGTAATCATTTATATTAGATATACAATTTTAGGATGCATTGTTACAATGGCCCTTTTAATTTAATGGAATTGATTTCATCACATTATGAATTATTGAAATGAAAAATTAACACTTCATTTTTAATAATATTAGTTTTATAGTGTTGAGTTATGTTATCATTGCAGTAGCATAAGATGTGTTAGTACATGAATTATTTATGAATTCTATTTGGGTTCATGAAATATATCTTTATAGGTCAACCTAAATAGAAGAGTAATGAAGATGTTACAAGCTAATGTAAGTGTCATAGCCTTGATATATTAAAAGATAAATAATTTATCCATATTCTCTAGATGATGTTGTAAATAGTATTAAATTTTGTAACACTATACTTTGTTATTGGTATTGATTTTTTTTGATGTTGTTGATTTTTTTCAGGTATTTTACATGGGAGGAGTGTCACATTTATTTTTAAGATAGAACCTATCTAGAATTTTCAATTGATATATAATGTTCATGGTGGAATATGGAATATGTTTTTTTCCTTTTCAATTCCCCAAGTTCATTGGTGAAGGAATATATTTTATGGGAATATATACTATTATTTGTAAAGAAACCACTAGGACACTTTTATGGTTGGGAAAATAATGATGTTTATGAGATTAATGTCCACTAATGTTGAGGAATCACAAAAAATATTGGACCACATAGATGTTGTCCAAATAATTTCTAGAATTTTCTCATCTTCTATGAAAAATATTATAGTATTGAATGTGTCATTTAGTTTTAGACACATTTTTATGACTGAACATATTTTCGATTACATATTCATGCTCAGGGTGTATAATAGATCCAATATTGTCACTGGTCTATAACACATATATTATTGAACATCTTCATGATGACAAATTCAGCGGTTGATAATACAACATTTGATGAACACAAGTTTTTATTTTACACATATATGAAAATTCATAAATTTTGAAGGGTGAATTTTTTATATTAGGTGATCTGATTAATCCATTGACTGTGTCTTTTCCTATTTAGTTTGATTTCTGTTATTAAATCCACCATGGAGTGGGTCGATAGACATTTCAGAATGCAATGTTTTATAATGAGATTGGGATTTTAACTATGAATCATAATACATTCAATGGGTATGTTTTAATTATATGCCTTATTAACTATACTATCATAGTGTAACAAAAAATTTTCATATATCATGGATAATAATGTGTTGTTGTAGTAACTGATTGTGTTCTCTGAAAATGGTCATTTCACCAATGAAGTTATTTTCTCTAGCTCTAATAGAAGGAATTTTTATTAAAGTCCAATATGATCATGAAGTTGGTGGGTCACAAGGGATATCTAGGAATAAATCAAATATCATAAAGTGTTTGACCCATGGTTGGACCTAGCCATACATTTTCTAGAGATGTGGCAGTAAGGGTTTCATAAGGAATATATATCATGGTTTAGAGGAATAGTTTATTGGGGATATAGATACACACATATTGTTAGAATATTTAGTGAATGTTGCAGTGCCTATTTTCGCAGGTCAGGAACTGATGATTTATAAAATCAAATAGTTGGATAATGATGTAATAATTTATATCATTTAATGGTAGACACAGTTAGAATATGATCATATCCATTAACATATAATCATCTTCAGTATTTTAATAGATCTCATATAAAAATGATGATAATAAAAAAATCATCATTTGATGTTGAGAATACATGTTTTTTTTCTCCCAATGATCGTTGTAGTAAAATTCATATGGTGATGAAATCACAATAGGATGTTAGAAGATTACCGTCACCTGACAACAAATATATCATTGTTTGTATACTATCTAAAGATGATTTTGAATTATTATAATGTTTTGTAATAGAATTGGGAACTATTGGTTCCAAAATTTTGTCAAAATTAGTTGTTGAAATGTATATATGGATATGTATGTGTTCCGGAACTAAGACCAATATATCTTTTGATGATCCACTAGTTTTTGAAGAAAAATTCATCAGTTTTATGCTTATGGAATGGTAACATAAATGAGTTTTGGATTATTTAGATGATATATGTAATTGGATGCTAAATACGGCTTTGCTGAGTGTACATAAAATGGTCTTAGTGTACCATAGAATAATGGAATTAGAATATAATTTTTTTGATGTTTCTACTATTATACACGAATATGTTTTAAAATAAATGTTATGTGTATTTGAATATTTTGTTCTCTCAATGGGTTTGTGTTACTGTTGAGTATTAATGTCTAAATTTATATACTATGAGACCTTTTTTATTTATAGACCTAGTCTTTTCCATGAAAATATTACGTGATCTTTTTTAGTATGTTCGATTAGGTTTTTTTATCAAATCAATTACTGAATGGTTTTTCTTCATGTTTGATTTGGTTTAAAGGAAAAAGAACCATGTAGGTAGAGTCTATATGACTGTATGAATGTGTTTCAAATATTAATTTTAATAGTTTGAGTAATGTCACTTTGAATTGGAATTTCAGGACATGAACATTTGGTGTAGAGTTCACATAGGCAGTTGAATTAAGGGATAATGATGAAATCATGTATTTTTTTAGAAGATATAATGTAATAACAGAAATAGTTTTTCATTAGTCATTATTAACAATTTCTAATGTTTTGGTGACCATATAATCATATAAATTATGGGCAACTTATCCTCATGTTTGTAGTTTAAAATATAAATATTACCATTTCAATGGGTATTCCAGAAGATGTTTATTTGGTTGTTGTTTTGAATTTCCATTATGGATTCTCATTTATGATATGTTTTATGGTTGTGTGGTTAATGGTCCATTTTTTTATTTTTTTGGAAATTCCTAGAGGGTTGAGTTATACACTTGGTTCAAAAAAAATTAAACTAAAAATTATATTGTAATTTCACGAGGGGTAACTCTTTAATGTTTTATATGGTATTTAAATCACATAAGGAACTTATGTGAATAGATGAATTTCTAGGGCATTGGGAATGGAAAACATGCTTTCGGTATAAACCGAATATGTTACACAATTATCACATATGTATTTATAACCATATAGAAAAAGGTGTGTGACTAATTTTTCCTCGTAAATTGTTATAAAACTATCTGGTGGGCTAAAAAAATTCAATTAATGTAGTAGTGGAATCCTCAAACCGGTGTCTAATTTTTCAAACTAGGCACTATATTTATGCAACATGGGTGTGGATTGGGATGTATCACTACATAGATGATGTATGCTTAGGAAAATCATGCATAGAAACTATATATCAATGTATTTCCTTATAAGAGTGTCCAAATCGAAGAAACATGGTCTACCTAAATTTGTATTCTAATTATTCAACTCATTTAAAATTTGAATCATTACAATTTCCCCCTATGTAATTTAATGATATTCACACCTCTTTTATCCACATTCAGGCCCAAAATCTCTCATCACATGTCATCCTACCTTATCCTATTCTATATATCTATCTCCACTATTACATGTCCCATTTTAATTCAATATGATTCATTAAATTCATAGAGTTGAGTGTATAACTCTTCATTCTTCCTTTCTACACTTTTAGTGCCATTAGAAATTTTATCTTCGTGTTTTCTAATATACTCTATATTTAGGATAATCATTAATTTACTTAATTTTTCTAATTATGGAAAAAATCGGTGGCTGATAATTGATTTTTGGGGCATCATTAGAATAAGGTATTGAGTCTATTGATTTTCCCTAAAATTGTTCCTGTTTGTACAGTGTTTTTGTTGTTCCACTAGATGGTCATTTTTCAAATTTCTCTTAAAAGTTGAAATAAATCAAATGATATTGATAGAACATAACATTGATGTTAATTAGACGAATATTTGGTGTTGGAGTCTTACTAAAAAAAATGAACGTCTTCATAAGGAATAATCAATGTAATGAAAATAATTAAAAATTTTGTTGGAATCCAATACCTGAAACATGTGTACTTGGGATGTTAGTTTTAAAATGTGAGACCTAAACGAATTAATGATTTTTTATAACATGAAAACTCTTTTTCATTATGTTTAATAATAATATTAAACATTAATAGTGTAAAAAATCTACCCATGATTTATGTTAAGTAGTCTACTATCTAGTGGGATGTCATAAAAAATATAGAATTGTAAAATGGAATATATACCATCATGGACATATTTCTACTAAAATTTTCGTGAATAATTATATGTAGATAATTTTTACAAGGAAATGATATACAAATAATAAATTATTAATTATTTAATATTATTTATACTACTAAAATTATGTTTACTAAATAAATGAATTACATTTATCAATGAGAGATATGTGGGTTCCTTATGGTGAATGTCAGGGATAGCCTCATAGGTTAATTGGAAATATAATAGTTCTTATGAGAAACATTGGTTCCTTATAAATAATTCCTTGTATTAGGATATATTTTTTTCTAGAATATATTTTCTCTTGTAAAATACTTGGGTTCGTAACATGGGATTCCATGGAAGGGGGTAGAGGTTAAATGAAATTATATTTTTTCTTGAGAAATACATTGGTTCATAATATGAAATTCCATGGATGGGATCATAGGTTAACTATACTAAAATAATCCATTGATGGGATTGAAGGATAAATGATTCAAAATTATTCATTAATTTTATTTGGAATTCCCTCGATTTAAAATTGTAATTTTCATTGAATGCATAATACATTATTTTATTTTAAATAAATATGTTTGCATTATTTTTCCATTAACCCATTTCACTACTCATCCCCATTGATATGGGGGAATTTATACATTATTAATATTTATAATTTAAAATTATTATGTTCATAGAGATCTAGTTAATAATATAATAGGTGGAGTTCAAAAGTCTCCCATTAAGAGCCTATGCAAGATATGTTTGATAATTTCTATTATCATCTAATTTTGAACTACATGAAAATTTTACATTTTATATCCTCTAAATATATTTTGATTACACACTTTTAGTAGTTTCATATAGAGTTTTTATCGCACAATTTTTAGAACATGTTTTAGTAGATAGATACATCTTCTGTAATTAGTTTAAGACACTTCTCAAGCATCTGGGTTGATGTACCATCTCATCATGGAAATTCCCTTAGAGTAGTGGTTGATCAAGTTCTCAGGATACCATTAAGAGTTGGATTCATTTCTTTTTTTATTATTTTATTATTCTATATGTATTTTATGTATCACATTATAGATGTGGATGTATTTTATATATATGGAATAGTATGTATATTAATGGTGTGTTTAATTATAATTTGGTATGATATCATTTTATTATTGAAAGAAAGTAATGTTATCCTCCTTAAATTATATAATTTATTTTTTATTGGAATATATTATGGAAAAGTACATAGGGTATAATCTCTCCAACATATGTCCATTAGACTCTCTATTTTATTCATTTCCCACTAGCATAATGGGATGAATGCCTAAGGTTATGTGGTCATCGGTCCAGATTACATGTTTTTGAAATGGGAACAAGAGATAAAATACAATGTTCTAATGATTCTTAATGAAACAAATGTTTTTTGATAATTAAATAAATGAATTTTTATATGAAAAAAGTAAATTATTTACATGTTTATATCATATTATTGATATATATATGTTATCATAGAAATCCCAGGAAAAAAATTATAGCATTTTTTAGTATTGGAGTTGAACCAAGACTAACATAATCTAACCACAATAATGTGATGATTACATACTTTTTTTATATAAAATTATTAAAAAAGTTATATGATATTTTAATTAGTGTGATATGTGAAAATAATAATGAATTAATAATGTGGGTATTAATTTTTTAATGTCGTAACATGGAAATAAGATTATCTTTTACACATAGTTGATTAATATTAAATATTAAACTCATGATATTTGTTGTTTCATAATATCAATAACATTTTATATAATTATTCATTAAATAACCAAGATTATTTCATCAACACAATATTTTTTAATTAAATATATTATAATAACCATTAATTAGGGGTTATAATAATAGAAAAAATTCACTTTGTAGTGGTAGTTTTCGAGTATTTGTGAATGATTATTTCTATTTTCTTATGAGGATTGGTAGATGAATATAAATTGAAAGTACTATTAATATAGTAATAATAACTTAAATAAATGGTAAAATTCTACACATATTAATATGGATAATATAACATCAAACTATGATAATTATGATCAAATTCATTCTTGTAGATAGTACATACATAAGGGACAATAATTTCCATGTAATTCTCATTAGAAAAAAAGAAAATATGGTATCTAATTGTCCCAAAAATCCATTTAACAAGTACTATGGTTATAATAGGAGTAATGTTGAAGAGTATAATGGATATGATATAATGGATTTTGAGACAGTAAATTGTGGAATTCTTACAAATTTACTATGAAGTGAAGGGTATTTTTCACATTAACCATCACATTTTCAACACTATAAGGATACTATTATAGGATTAATAGAAAAACATGTAAAAATAGATTGGGAATGTGAATGTTTTTTTAAACTAATGAGAAAAAAAATTTAGTTGGTATTGTTTGTTATAGGGTTGTAACATTGAATATTTTTTTTAATAAAACTTATGATTAAAATGAATATTTATTTAAAACAATTGTAATTACTTTCATTTTAAAATAATTAAAATAACCAATTTACTTAATTTTATCCCCCTAATTTATTATTTGAAAATCATTTTATAATATCATATATATAATGGTATGTAATTTTTATTTAAAAATAAAATCACTATATCATGTAAACAATGATTCTTGAAATATATATTGTTTTAATGAATTAATTTAATATATAATATAAATTTTTCATAGATATAGATTTTAATGATAGGAATTGACTTATTAAAAAAAGAAATTGATTTATGGTTTCATGGAGCATAAAATATACTCTTTCATTGAAAATATGCTATTCAAAGAAGGGTCAGTAATAGTTTTTTATTAATGTAATATTTTAATTAGTTTATAAAATAATTAGTATTTTGATAATAAGATTACACAAAATTTTAAAATGAGTATTTTAAGTCCATAATAATTTTTTTAATAATTTAATTGTTTTGATATATTTAGTTAATGCTTACATCCTATTGAATTCATAAGTGTCTACATTTTAAAAACTATATTTTTTCAATTTACCAAAAAATCCTTCTTTTCTATAAATATTCAATAATAATTTTAACAAAAAATTAAAATGATTAATTGAAAACAATGTTTCTTTATTAAAATTAAAATTATATATTTATATAAGTTTACCATTTAATTTTAATAGTGATATACAATGAAAGTATTTTTTATAAAAAGATATATTATTTATAATATTAAATAATATTATATTTATTTCAAAATACGTAATAATTATATTAATATTAACCAATTATTCATATAAAATATAATTTATTATTATCAATTATATGTTTTAAAATAGTGATACATATCACATTGAAAAAATTTGATCAAAATCGAATAAAATAGTTAGTGTGGGTTCAATCCCAC
Organism: Viscum album; assembly: GCA_963277665.1. NCBI lineage: Eukaryota > Viridiplantae > Streptophyta > Magnoliopsida > Santalales > Viscaceae > Viscum > Viscum album. The sequence goes on from OY728127.1 coordinate 283,579,583, forward strand.
TTCAAATACTCATTTTTAGACAACATTGTTGGTTTTAACGATATTTATTTAAATTTCGTTTCTTATACCATTATTTACTTTTACATTCACAATTAATTTTTATCTTTATTATTTAATTTTAACAATAAAATTAAAATTTTCCAAAATAAATAATTTTTTATTCTAATTTAAATTTATCAAAAAAAAGTACCAAATATTATATTCAAATGTGTGAAATTATAGTGTTTAAATAAAAACCAAATTGCATATAATAGTTTTTGAAGAAATAACATTTTTATTAATTATGATTATATATAATTAAAAAATATCATAGATACTAATTATATATATATATATATATTCTTTTAAAAATGAATGGTATAATTATTTAAATTAGTTCATATGGAAAATATCACCTAGAAAATACATGATTCTATAAAAATACTGATATTGAAAAAAAATAGTATAATTATCCTTAATTTTAATAATGTTAAGAATAAAATTTATAATCTCAAAAAATATTTTAAAATTCATAATTTTATACTTTAAATACATATTAACTTACATGGATTTTACTATACGTTTCATTTTATCCTCACATACTAGAAATTTTAGAAGAGCAACAGTTTTATCTAAAATGGTATTTGAAACATTCTCCCAAAAGTTATTCATTGCAGAAAAATACAAAAATATTCATATTAAGAAAATATTACATTGATGAATGCCAAAATAATGATTATTAAAAAAACCAAATTTTACATATTTTTGTATTAAATAAAAGGGTGAGATATAATGAAAAAATGATTTTATTGTAAAATTACTCATTTTGAATATAAATCATTATCATCTATATTAAGAAATTATTAATAATTATATAAATATTATATAATAATTCACAAGAAATATATTCCATCCATTAATGACATGTTTATTAATATAGATATAGATTTACTATAGAATAAAAATATATATATAATTATTCTTTTGAAATAATTTATTCATTTAATACATTTTACAAATAATGATCGAATTTCAATAATTTTGAATGAGGCCATTAAATTTTTTTAAAAAATTTTCATAAAGTGAAATCAAATTGTTATTCAAGATACATAAATGGTTAATTTTTAATGGTATAAAATATATTTATTTTCAATTTAGGTTGGTGTTGCGTTTGGAGGTAGCAATCGAACACAATGACTATTTTTAATGAAATATTATTTTAATATTTAAAAGTATTATGATTATCGTGGTGGTTTTTTATCACTTTGTCACTTTCAATACATTGATTAATGTTTAATATATATGAGATTTTAATTTGTAACTAAATTCCGTATTTTTATAATGATTTATAAATTTTAATTATAAATCAATTAAAGAATAAATTTTTTAAAATAATTAGAAAATTAGAAAATTTAATTTTTCTTCAAACATATATGCAGTTATATGATGTCATGGAAATTATAGTTTCCAAATGTTAATGTATTTAATGAGACAATATTATAGGGAATTAGAAGATACGGTCTGTTTATGTGTTACAATGAAATTCAACAAAATTGCATGCAAACAATGGGATTTGTAATGTTTATGTCTATAACTATTTTACAACTCAAAATCAATAATTATAAAAGATAGAGGAGTTACAAAGAAATTCAATATATTATACAACTACAATATATTATAAACTATCTATGATCGAACGATACTTGATAAACATGGAGTTTAATTATGAGGATTTATAAAATAACCATTATATGTGATAATGATCATCTATATAGCCATATAAGAATGAAATAGAATATGTAAAATTATAAAAATATGACGGTATTTGATGTATAAATCAGAAAATCATTAAACTAAAGAGCCATGTTGAAGTATGTATATGATCCAATATAGTTATAAATAATGGTCACATGATAATAATGATCATTAATAGTTAAAACCCATTACACATATATGTACCTTTATGATATTAAAGAGTTATATATGGGTAGTGTAACACCATAAAATTATATATATATATATATATATATATATCTCAAATACATTTAATTTCATTAATATCTTATGTTCATGGAAAATCGAATGCTGACAAACCACAATATACTATTGAAAATATGAATATTTAAACATTACAATTACAACAATTCAATTAATTTAGAGGTAATAATATGATGAAATAATATATAAAATTATGTAATTTTTTTAATTATATATATTTAAAAATAAGTACATTATTTTTTCTAAATTAATTATAAGCTTTGGAAACACATTATAGAAAATAATAGTAGTCATTTTTTTAAACAACAATTTAATTAAGTCTTTAAAAATTTTCAAAAAAATATAATAAAATATTTATTAAATCCTTGTGTAAATTTTTTATATAGTATATATTTTATAAATTTAAAAAATATTAATTTTTAAGTGGACATAGATTAATATGGAATTTTATTAAATACTACATTCTCATTTAAAAATTATACAAGATCTATTTGGTTATAATTGGTTTAAAAATGATAAATTACTTCAGTTATGTAATTATTAATCCAATATATGTCATCAAAATAAATTGCTTTTTCAAATTATAAAAAATGTATTTTATAATTAAGAAAAATATTACATTTAAAATTTATTATTCATTGCATCTTCTTCATTTTTTAATAATAAATTCTGAAGATGTTTTTAATTAAATTATCTAAAATGTATTAAATATTTTTATTAATCATAAATTTAATTATATAATGTTTTTAATTTAATTTTTTTCCACAAAGAATAGTAAAACAATAAAAATTAATTACAACGGTTAAGGATAAAACATTTTTAGTCAGAGGTTCAACAATGAGATCATGGTACATATGAAAGATAATATTCTCTAAATTATATGTTATGGCCATATATCTACCATATATTTTACATCCACATATGATATATCTATTTCTAATAACTTTAGGGAGAATGTTTTTATTATTCTGACTTATTTTTGGATGTTTCTCAATGGTATCAAATTGGCCCATCTCCCCCACTTATAACTTGTCATCTTCTCTCCACTCCATTCTACATATAAACCCACATTTTGATCATCCAAGTCATCAAAAAATCCATTGCATACTCATTATCTAAAATCCAAGATTCTGCGTTTTAATTACAAATCCATCTTATAAACGCATTAGGTTTTAACCCAATGATGTTCTCTGAAGTGGAGGTATAACTATTAATAATGAATTTTCATTTTTATTCCTCCACGTACAAAAATATTATTATAATAAATTTATATTGTAAAAAAATTATATAATATATATTTATATTTAATTATGTTAGTTTCATAACATATTTCAATATTTTCTTCCATAAAATTGGAAAAAAATTGACAATCGTGTGTATGGTGAACAACAATATCTCAAACCGGCATATTCATTTTCCAAACCACCTCTCCCTCTCTCAGACATAGATATATATATATATATAACGACAGATTTAACATATTTATATTTTATTTATTAAATAAAAATACTTCAATAAATATAATATATAATATCTATTCTCTCTTTCCATTGTATTTGAATTCAACAACATCGCTTATTTCTATATTTTGACTACCCCCTCTATGAAGAAAACATGAAACATTATTAATTTTATAATGACATGGATGATAATAATGAAATGTTACATTAATATATTTATAATCTTTGAAATTAATTTTTCCTAATGTTTAATTAATCATTACCCTTATTTCATTCCATCCATCAAGAAACTAAACACATTATTCTGGATACATATGCCATACCATATCCATGAATGGTGTAATTCATTTTTCTATTAATAATAAACCATTTACTAAGGAATAAATGTTATATTTATGAAATACATAAAAATATTTGGATATTTTAACCATGATCTATGTAAATTTATTGAATATAATAAAAACAAAAAAAAGTAGAAAAACAACACAGTTATCAAAAAAATGGGATTTTAACAAAGAATTGTTAATAATCCGCTGATTAAATGTTATAATGAAAAAATATATTCTAAAATACATAGGATTAATGATAAATAAATTTCATATAGTTAACATATATTTATGGTAGATGGTGTTACAACATGTAAGATGAATATTTAGACATGGGGTAAGGGATTAGAAATTAAATTTGTCTTCTTTAAAAAATAATTTATGTTATGAACATATCATCTTTTATGAGTTGTACATTCAAAACCACTAAAATTTTTATGATATGATTATCCAATTTTTTTTGATATGTAATGTTTTATATGATGTTATTATTTCATATTTCATATCATTCTATGGATTACCACTAAGATAATAATTTTCAATATCACTTTTATTTCTGTGAAATGTACATAATATTCACTACTATTTTCATATCAATTGTTTATATAAATCCAATGAAATAGTTCTATATTCTATATTAAGAATTTTATGTGGATTTAAAAATCCATTTATTAAAAATTATTTAATTAGTTATATTATTCAGATATTATAGGAGTTTTAATGGGTTTATATAATAATATTATTGTCTAAAGAGATTTCATATTATTATACTTACTGATGATTAAGTCATAGGATCTATATCTCATTAATCTCAATAGTTATTATCCAATGGTAAGATATTTTAAATATAATTTATCCATTCATTTTCACCTCATTAATAACAACAAATTACAAAATCAGATTATTAGTAAAATTACCGATATTTCCCTCTTCAATTGAGAATCTATTCACATGGATTTGAATGCTTTCATGAAATGTATTCATAAATGTTATATTATGCAATTATAAATCATTAAATATGTTTCCCGTGTTTTTAATTATTTACATAATTTTTTAAAAGGAACATTTTTTTCATTTCTTGAACGAGGTACAATATATATATGATGAAATTTTTTTTAAATGATTATTTGGTTTGTTTCATTTGACATGCCAAAAATTTTAAACATTTTTAACCTCTAAATGATTAAAAACATCATTTAAATTCATTGTGATTTTTTTTCAAACAATATTTTTCCCATAATCATATAAAAAATATTATATTTTTGAAAATTGATTTTCAATGATAATATTTTCCTTCCTCATGGGAATTTTTGGATATTTTTAATGAATTTAAATTCATTAATGAACAAAATATTGTTGTTTATTTTTTTTTATTGGGAATATTAAGAAATAGTATGTCTTTATTATTTTAATTATTTTTTATAATTATAGATGTTGATATTTTTACGTAAGACATATATTTTTTTCAGGGGTTTTTCAATGATTGATTGATGAAATGTTTAGGAAACCCAATTTCATTGAATGATTTGTGACATCAAAATACAATGAATTTTTAGTGATTTTTTATTGACATATGTTATGTTTTAATTATGTTATGAGTGGGCCTGAAATTATATATCCCTATAATTAATTGATTAAATAATTATGTATCATGATACAATTATGTGAAATAAGATTATGTCATTCATCTTCTATCGGAAACATACTAATTTTCTTGATGCGATGTGGGAAACAATTCAACGTCCTTAATCATCTATGGTATTGATTTCCGTGATTCCGGACCTATTATTTAATGGGAAATATGTATGTATTCTTGATCCACTCATGTTTTATAGTCTAAGCAGTAATCCATGACATATGTAATTGATTATTTATGTATGATGGTTCCGCAAATATATTAAATGAACCACAATTAATGATTTATTGATAATGATTTTACTCTAAAATGATTCATTGTTTAATAATAATAATTTTTTTGATATATTTCATTTTTATGATCCATGTTTTATTTTTTATAATCATTTAATATTTTATTCATTATCTCACCCACTTACAAATTCCATTGTATTTTTGGAAATCATCAATTGATATCCATGATCCATACCCTTTTCGAGCATCCTAGATACCACTTTATTATAAATTATTTCCATTGATTATGTAGAACTTTTGATGTTGTGTAGGTATATTAAGTGTAATACATTTTTTGATTATTATCATACATGTTCATTATATTTCATCATATAATAATTTTTTGAATTAATTCTCTTTTGAAACTTAACCATGATGGTCCTTCGTCGTGTCTTTATCAAATGTATTAAATATTCATTTAAAAAAGACGAAATATTTATGTGTGAAAATACTGGGTTGTTATAGTCAGTATCAGAGGAGGTTTTTTCACACCATTGGAACTACGATAAGATATATTCAGTTAGAATATTATGGAAAATAATGAAGATATATAAAAGTATAAGAACATGCGAAGGAAAATTAATAATGGATATAGTGAGTGTATTAAAAATAATTAAATTTAATTTTAGATAATAAATTTTTATGTTGAAATATAATAGTTTTTCTTATAGTAAAGAATTTAAAAAAGATTCTTGTGAGCTGTGAATCAATTATTACATGGTCAAAATATGGCACATACATTACACCTGGTTTGACACTCTTGGGAGATATTTTTTGAATATTCCAAAAATTACAAACCAATATGATGGATCAAAATAGGTAAATACCATTAATGAATTTGAATAAACCTAAAGTGCCAAATACTTAATAATATTTTCCTTTATTAAAAATATTATGAAAGAATGGGCTTGTAGATCAATGATTAATGATGGTCATGATAACTTGTTTTGTTTGAATGAGATTTATGAATAAACAATAATGTTTGGGTGGAGGTCTATATGCTCACATATTGACCTATAATTTTCATACATAATTATATATATTCCATTATATCATTAAAATTATTTTGGAATATCTAATTATATCCTCGATTATAATATGTTGAATTATCATTGAATACCCCTTCTGGAACTATAATAACATCTAATGTTTACAACTCATCTCAACCTAATGTTTTTATTAGTGTGATTCAAAAAAATAACATTACTTACCCATTTTTCAACAATGGTTAAAATTTAAGAATATATATTCATTATTTACTAAAAATCTGTGTCAATTTCCTCTAATATAATGTATCATTTGATATTCAAAAATATCCTATGATATTACATTAGTGGGATGATAAATATGAATATATATTTGATATCAAATCAATTTTATGGGACTTTATTCCTATTTAGAAGTGGGTTTTATGTCAAATGGATGGTGAAAATGTAATCATATATGATATTACCATTGTATGGGAGTTTGTTGATATCCTCAATGATGAATTTCCTTATGTTCCACTAGATAATTAGGTTGTTTTATTAAAAGAAACTATTTTTGGGGATAATCATATATATATGTTTTCCTATGAAATCACTCAAACTAAATTTCCTGATCTGAAGAATAACTTACAAGAAATCTAGATAATGGATTCATTCAACCTAGTGTATAAACATGTGGAGCACATAATTGTTTTTATTCAAGATTATTGATTATTATGAATTTATATTTATTTCATAGAACTAAAGAAAATTTAAATCAAGAACACATATAATCTCTCCAAAATTGATGAGATGTTTGATTAAAAAAAATTACTCTGAAAATTTCCAAACATAGGCTTCATTTTATTAATGAGTAATATAGAGTGATCTCACTGACCAAATCTATTCATCACTGAAACATTTGCCAAATTGAGCCCATGAAAAGGCCACAATGGGGTTCCCTATCCCCATGGGATGGCACATGTTACTGGGTAAATTTTATCTTGTTTTGGGAATAATTTACCCGATTATTTATACGTAAAACATAAAAAACATTTGATAAACTGAATCACAAAAAATCATACCAAAAAAGGTTTATACAAAAAACTATTACTGAATAAATGACTTAAAATCCAATAAAAAAGGGCCAAATACACAATGAAACCATATAAAAATAACTCCATGGACTCCACATGACCTGGGGTTTTCACCCACTTGGTGTCTCCAGAACTCTGCAATAAGGAGGGGAACTAACACATTGAACCTCCATCACCCAAAGGCTTCCCTTTACCTGAGTCCATAATGATAAAGTCTACTTACACCCATGGGGTGTAGGTAGGAAATAATCTTATTCCCAATAGTATACCACCCAATTATTACAAATTTCATGCAACACAAGCTGAAAAATAATGTAGTTTTTATATGCAAAGAAAAGCGTTGTTAAATTCCAAGAAATGAAACATTAAATTGGAAATAATTTTATTGATAAAACATTAGAATGTTATCACATTGAAAAAGGTATGTTAGCTACAAAAATATAAATAAAAAAACAATTAAATACAAGAGAATATAACTCTAATCCAATGAGGTAAAAAATCATGAACACCCCTAGAAACTAGATATTATCAGGCCCCGTATACCTCGTACCTCAATCTAAACTAACCATAGTAAAATTTGGTCTCATGCAAAAGCGACTAGTAGGGAACATTACCATATCCTAGGGTTCTTTAATAATCATACATATAGTTTAGTTATAGTTTTTTTTATACAATTGTACCTAAAACAGGGACAAAACCTTTCTTATCCACTAGCTGTACTAGTACACATCAGCCTATCCTAGAAACCCGGGCTTCCCCCGTTGTGTTTAAAAACTTTCCACATTCTACATAAATCCATTTTCATATAAAAAACAAATAATGTACTCATTCAAATAATACAGTAGCTACACACACTTTATACCAGATAAAACACAAAACAAAACACTTTAAATTTCCATAAAAAAAATCTCAAAAACACGCATTATACTGCACCCAAAACTCCTTGAAATCCCCAAATTGCATACTCTGTGAAAACTAACTTTTAAAAAAATAGAATTAGAAATTGAAAAGTAATTTATATAAACCAATTACATTTTTTACAAAACACAACCATTAGGCATAACATCAAATAGTCAGGTAAAATAACCAATTTAGCACCAAAATAGAGCCCAAAAATCAATCACTAATCAAACGTCTCCAAAATCATATTTCACAGTACAAAATAAGAGAGATAAACATTAAAAACATAATTTTCATCCCAAATAAGTTTCATTGAAATCAACCATGTGTTTATTGGGAATCCCGAAATAAATATATAAAACATTTCTATGAAAAACCACCAATTTCACCTAAAATTGACATTTAAAATTCATTTTAAATACAAAAACCTCTTATTTTTTTAAGAAATAATAAAATGAGATAAACTAGAAAATATGAAAAATATAGAATGATAAGAGAAATATATTTCATAAACATGGAATCAAATACAAAAGTAATGAAACCAATTGAATAATTTGTGTGAAAACTCAAACGCACCACCGACATACCTCATGAATGGTAAAACAGACCAAATCGCCAAATTTCATACCATGAAACCAAAAATCAAAACCTAATTTCAAAATCATACTTTTTGAGAAATAGTAACCTCATTGTTAATGGATGAAACATTACACACATTGAATGAAACCCTAAGAAAATTTAATGAAGGTGGAAGGAGACCCACATACATGAAGGGTCTTGAAGAAATACAACCAAATACACTAGTATCTGAATATTCAACCATCAAAAAATTAAAGAGACATTCAAAAAATGATATTTAGATCATGTTGTAATTTGAATAAGGAAGTATGTTTGAGAAGTTTAGATGTTATTAATGAAACAATTTTCCTTTAAAAATATGCTCAAATTGAAGAAGGTTTATAAGATTTGATTTAATCTGCATAGAAAACGACCTCCAAAGAGTGGGAGAAAAGAATGGGGGAATGAAAAGGTTTAATGTGCTCTTTTTGGAGGGGGAATCATTGAAAAATAGTTAAAATTGAATATGATATGAAATAAACAATTTATTTTTTTAAACTGTAAAGGGGAAATCAGGTTGGCCAAATTCCTTAATTGAAAACCTAAATCCACCATTATTATGAGTTTCAAAAGGGTTCATATTGCAATGGTGCTGCTAGCAGTTCCTCAGAGACCATTTATAAATAGTAATGGGTGCAAAATATTAAGAAATTAAATATTTATAAAAGAAACAAAAATGGTTATTAAAAATGAATATGGGATCACTATTTGGCCCAAAATATTGAAAACCCACCATTTCCCCCAAAATGCATGGAAAACCCCCATAACAAATGAATGGAAGGAAATTAAATGAAAAATTCACTTGTTATACTTCGTGGATGTGAAAATTCTCCCCAACATAATCCTTTTGTCCCATATAAAGCCACAATAATGCCAAAAGAAAAAACCAAACCCAACTAATAGACCAGATATTAACTCCATCACCATGTTTGATCCACCCCCAAATGGCCAGAAACGCCTCCAGTGATAAATTAATGAAATAATACTCTCAAAAACCATAATTTACATAAATTTTCTTAAATTATCATGAACATTAGTACTTTATCCACAAATTAAAACACTTAAAATGCTATATGAAAAAGACTCAAGTAATCTACCCAGATGAACAACAACAAAAAACATGGTTACACATAATTTTATTTAACATAACTATTGGGAACGATCCAATACAAATGTATACCCATAAAAGATGTTGGTAGTTAGTTTTCAATGAATGAGACTAACTCTGTCTTGACCTAGACCAATGACCAATATGGGTTACTAGTATAAGGAGACCCAAATGGGCTTCCCACTATAAGAAACAACATATTTTTTTTAGAAAGATTCTGCACATTAACATGGGGAGGCCTGAATGGAATCCCTAGTTCAAGAGGTAGACCTGCATCAGAACTTAACAAAAGAACTTCTATAAGACTCATAGTGGGTCTCTACACCATAAGAACCAACCATCTTATACGACCTGTAGAGACCAGTAATGAAAGGCCACAAAATTGAAATAGTTGGGATGACAGCATGGTTAGTCCACACTAGTTGGGAAAATTTGTGCTAACCTTAGGTATCCTTATATGTACATGGTTTTATAGGGAATAGTAAATTCATACCATACAAAAACCATGTGCTCAAACTATAATTTCAAAATTCATACCATTATCCAAATACCCAGTTGTAACCATAGGTGGAAAGTATGAACTTAGGCTACAACATGGAAACGAGGCCCTCCCACCTCAACCACCAAATAGTAAAAACTATAAAAAGATGCTAACACTATAGTTTTATACTCTTCCAATCATTCATACTAATGATAGGACTTTTCACAAGGTTTTGAAATACCCTCATATTTCCCCAGACAACATAACAAATTCTTTCTGGGACCTATGGATGGAGCTCAAATGGTTGATGAATCTTCAGCCTCATAGTTAGGCTTTTGAAACCACCTAAATAGTACTTCTTCTTCGAGTGATATAAAAAACTATACCGTAATTCCCTATATGTTTAACAAGAAATGAAACATTCCAAACTCTCTTTACCCAGACCCAACATTTCACTTAAACAGGGTCTTAGATGATGCACAGATATCACACGTTGTTTCTTCGGGTGAGAAACAGTAGATGGAAAGGAATAATGTAAACACATTACTATGAAATAGAGTATTTGAACATTTTTACAAGGGACACATAGACCCGAAAAAATAGAGACTCATATAGTATTTTCCAACCTTCAACTTTAAATTCAATCAAGCACATGACTTCATAAAGAATCGCCAAACATGACCATTGCTACTAATAGATACAATACATGGAACGAGACATTATGCCCAATCTCTATACAACACACTAGTCAAGAAAGAGGCCAAAATAGCCTCTCATTATCCGATTCCAAAAAATGGTGTTTTAACATGAACTCTTACATTAATGAAACTATGACGAAACCAGACGACCTCTTAGACACCATCGAGACACTCATCCACACTAGCAACCCTAGACCACTTCCACCTTTTTCGAATCTGGAAACATATGAAACTAAGGTCACTTTTAACCTTCCATGAGCAATCTACATCCAAAAGATGATACACAAATAAAAAAATTGAGTCGGTGTAGAGTCATTCAATAATGATAGAAAAAATATTTCATAAATTGATCAAGTGGAGGATTTTATAAAGGTTGAATAATCCGAGTTGCACTTCAATAGTGCATATACACTTAATGGGGAAGTAAACTATCCAACGAGAGAACCCAAGGAACCATCTAAGATGTTACATTGGTCAAAACATTCCATAAACCAGATCCAAACACATAAAGTAACCACCATAAATGTTTATAGGAACATATCACAAAAGATACTTCTAACATGTCCTTCTACCCAGCTTACTGACCGAACACAAACACCAAAAATTGTTTGAATATGAGCTATTGTTCGACTCAAATCAGCCCAAAACATAAAAATTTATCAAAAAAACATATTATAAACCTTCCCAAAAAATTCATCAAGACATCATGTATGTCTTTAAAAACATTTCTTTTAAAACAAATGGTTCATCGGTTAACTTATCCACCAATGGTCCCACATGGACCTCGCACATGCATGTTTTTGTGCCACACCGGGAACCCCCACACACATCTGAACTGACGATCATCCAGTCATCCCATCATCCATCTACCATCACATATAATCCCATGAATTTGGTTAATCACTAAAATACTAGTGGATAAAACAAAAATTCTTTCCATTATTCCACACCAAAATGGTCATCCAATACATCCTTTTTTCTCAAAACCTCTATGTATGAGATCAAAATCCCAATTCACATCCTACAAAACATTTCAAAAGGACACAAACATTTTTATATGAAATCATATTAATTTCATTCACATAAATTTCAAAACATCTCATCCCATTAAAACACCCTTTTATTATTTATAAAACATTATTAGAAACACTTCTTTATAACAAACTTCAACATAGTTAATGCTTTCAAAATAGGTGTATACACACCATTTCCCATTTAAGTTTTTTTGAAAATCATATTCCTCCATTTTATAAATCAAGAAACTCATTATTTATTTTAAATTAATTTCTAAAAAACTTTACGCTTCTTAAAAACAAGTAACTTTAAAACCAATGTTCCAAGATATTAAAACTAATGAACCCTAGACAATGAAAGAAGAAAATAGTTTCAATGGGTGACATGGAAACATGTGTGGAAGCCATATTCCAATTAATTCACCATCAGAGAGAGTTTTCAAGGGAATATCGCCAACTCCTCATGTTTTTATAGCCCTCTTGAGCTCACTGAGACCATAAAACCAACTCTTTTTTAATTTCCCCTAATCATCATCAATCCAATAATACCAAAGGACTTAGATAAATCTAGAATTTCCTTTGAAACATGAATCTCTTCATGAGTTTTGGTTATCAGGCACACTACCCATAAAAGGAATTCCATGTCCCAACAATTCTAACTCCTGACTATCATGACTCTTCCACAAATAACATGGCCTAAAGAGTTAACCTGAACCTCCTCAGATACCATTTTGTAAAAAACCAAATTTGGTCACCACAGACATCATCACAAACTCGGCCTGTGACAAGTCCCGAAGGGCGTTCCCAATCCCCATGGGCTGGACTATGATCTCGGGTATCATTTATCTTGGTTTGGGAATGATTTACCATAATACGTATACATAAAACAACAAAAACATTTGATAAAATGTATCTGAAAAATTCATACCAAACAAGGTTTACACAAATATGAAGAATTGAATAAATAGGATAAAATGAAATTAAAAAAGGTATAAATACACAATTAAATTTCATAAAAACAGCCCTAAGGTATCCACATTACATGGGATTAACACCCACAAGTTGTCTTCACAACTCTGCACCAAGGATAGGAAATAACACACTAACCACTATCACCATAATCATTCCACATAATTGATTGAAGAATGATAGAATCTACTTACATAAAAGGGTTTTATATAGGGTTTGAGCTTAATACAAATATAGTACCATCCAATTATTCCCATGTTCTTTCAATATAAGCCTAAAAATAAAGCAGTTTTGATAAGCAATGAAAAGCAGTGATAAATTCCATGAAATGTCACATTAAATTGAAAACAATTTTCTAGATAAAACGTTCATAATGATATGAAATTTAAATATAAATGATATATAAGGTAATATACTAACAAAATAATCTAAATTAAATTTCATATACCATAAATCTAATGATCAACAAAATCCATATCACCTCTAGGCACTAGATAGTCTCGAGCCCCATGTACCTCATACCTCGGTGTAATGTAACCATTTTAAAATATTTTTTTTGTGTGAGTCACTTGAATATTACATAACCATAAAATTTTTTGCTAAATAATTATCCATATAGTTTAGTTCTAATTTTCATTATCCCAATGCTATGTGAAATAGGGACAATACCCATCTAGTCCACTAGTCGTACTAGTACACATCCGCCCCACCTTGGTACTTAGGCTTCATCCTTTGTTCTCAAACAATTTCATCATGATAAATAAATATATATTAATATAAAACACCACTATGGGTCACATTAAAATATTAATGTAGGTACACAAACTTTATACCACTTAAAACACACAACAATACTCTTTGATTTTATAAAAATAAGTTTCTCAAAACCTCAAGTTATTTTGCACCCAAAACTCCTTGAAAACCCCACATTGCACACTATGTACACACTAAAATTTACCAAAAATTAATTCATATTGTATTAAACAATTCAATAAACCTATTACATGTGTTTTTAAAAAACCCCATTAGCCATAATATTAAATATCCATGTGGAACAACTAATCTACCACAAAAATTGTGCTAAAAATCATTCACTTAAAAAACGTCACCAAAATCAGATTTCACACCCGAAAAAAAAGAATATAAACATTAAAAAAATTATTTTCAGCACAAATACATTTCAATAGAAACATCCAAACAGTTATAGGAAATACCCCTATAATCATATATAACATTTCAATGAAAAAACCCAAATTTCACATAAAATTGGCATTTAAAATTCATATTCAATATATAGACCTCTAAAACAAATTGTTACTGAAATAATAAAATGATGTAAACCTGAAAAATATGATAAATATATAATTATAAGACACCATTATTACATAAATATGGTATCACCTACCAATTTAATGAAAAATCTTGAATTCTTTGTGTGAAAACTCAAACGCACGACCACCACATATCAAGTAAGGAAAAACAGACCTAAACTAGAATTGATGACCATGAAACACAAGATAAAACCACAATCCTGAAACCCTACTAGTAGTACATTAGTAACCTCAAGGGTAATTGATGAATCCCTAAGAACATTGAATGAAACCCTATGAAAATTGAAAGAATATTGAAGGACACCCACTTACTTATGGGATCTTTAAGAAATCACCCCAAATACTCCAGTAGCTGAATTTTCAACCATCAAAACGTTAAAGGGAGGTTCTAAAAAGTATATTTAGATAATTTAGAAACTTTAATGGGGGAAATAGATAGGGAAAACAAGTATTATTTAATGAAACAAATTACCATTATAAATCTACTTGAATTGAGGAATATTATGTATATTCGACATAATCTATGACGAAAATGAGCTCGAAAGAGATGGATAAGAGAATGGGGGTGCGCCTAGGTTTGGTGGACAAGTGTTAGAGTTTAAATCACTAAATATTTTTTAATATTAAATATGATATTAAATAAACAATGTTTTTTTAAGCTAGAAACAAGATTTTGTGCTAGCCCAATTCTTTAAATAAAAACCTAAAACCACCATTATTAGGAATTTTTAAAGGGTAAAAATTGATGTGGTAGTGTAAAGAGGTCTGTATAGGACATTTAATTGTTTAAAGGGGTGAAAAATATTAAAAAAAGAAATAGTTATAAGTGAAATAAAATAGGTTTTTAAATCGTAAAATGGTCTCACAGTTTGGCCTAAATTTAGAAAACCATCCCTTTCAAAAAAAATGAATTGAAAACCCCCCTAAAAATGAATGGATGGAAATAAAATGTAAAATTACATTAAATTATATAATGGATTTAAAAGTTGTTATTTTTTATGTATACATGATGACAATCCCTAAAAGGTATTGACACTATTTGTCACACTCTTTTGTTTTGTTTCCATGTCTTGGGTTTGATCTGATTCATTGGAAATACTGAACCATTACATGGGTTGTGGGTGAGATTAATATTTATTATTTAACATAAATATATTTATAATCCTTCTACCATTGTTAACTAATAATTATTTGGGGATTTGTTTAGAAAATGGTGGTTACATCAAGATTTGGGCTAACCGTTCGCCCATTTCCATACTTAAAAAATCAATTATTTTATAATTCATATGTTATTAAAGAATTTTCACTAACTCTTCTTATAAATTGGGATAAATGTAATTATTATATCCATAATATCCTTTTTTACCCCATTTAAATTCATAATCATGTGGAGTTTGGGTTCTTTAATTGGTTATTGGGCCAGCCTGTGGGCCCATTTCCAGTAAAAAAACAAAATTTGTTTCTTTTATACCATATTAATTGTTTTTATAAATTTTCTTCATTCCAACTCCTAATAAAGTCCTAGAAATCTATACCCACACCAATTCTCTATTTTCACTATCATGATCTTATCTTAGTCACATATTTGGGGAAAACATCCCATTGGTCCTTAAATATTATAGATTTTCCAATGGTAAATTTTTGCATTCATAAATCATTAAATTATTACTCTATTTGTACAAAATATTCATTCATTAGTTCCTGCAGACCATAGGAACTTATAAATGGTGTTTCAAACCATTACCTTTCCTCTAGGCATGTATATCTACGGGAAGACGAAGAGTTTTCTAGTTTCAAAGATGATATTCCTTCTCATTTCTCCTCCCTCTTCCTCCTCCTTTCATTATTTCATAGTTTGTTATCAACCTATAGCCTTAATAGACTTATGGTTCTATTCTGACCTGATTTTTATGGGGATTTTTTTCATTTGGGGATGTTCTTCATAGGTTTAGGGTGTATAAACCATCAGATGGTGATATCAGGTGTGCATGTACATTAGGCCAAAGATTTGCTGTTGGATATCCATTACACATGACATTATCATTTTTGATTCATAATTTTCTTATTTATAAATCCTGATATATTTTTCTAATATTGTTGTTCATACTTTGGATAATTTTCATAGTGTGTAAAAAAAAAATTAAGCATTTCTTTGTGAAATGTTGTGTTGTTTTCTCATAAAACTTCACACCAAGTGTTTATTTAAATGTTTTGTTGTATTCTTAACCATGTTTGTGAGTATTTGAACCTAGTTTATTGTATTATGACCATTTTTTAGTAATTTTAACTATATATGGAATTCAATTAGAGTTCAATTCCTTTTCAAGTGCATTAATTAAATTAATATTTTTAATGTGCATGTCATGTGTTCGGTAAATTTCCAGGTTGGAATTTATGTGTTAAGTGTGATTTAAAGGTTATTTTTTGGATATAAAAATTTAGTGGATGCATTAAAATTTTTTTTGATCATTTTATGTCTTTACATTGTGTATTTTGTTATTCATGAAAATAGGCATTGGTTTACAACATGTTTTGACTAGAGTTGGCAGAAAATGGCCCTGTTTCACATTCTTATGAAAATGGTTGTGTTTTGAATATATATCCTAAATGTTTTAAGGGATTTATTAAAGTTTTTTTCTATGTTAAAATGTTTATATACACCTCTTTAATAAAAATTTAATTAAAAAATTTGTCAAATATTGGTTTTAAAATAGCATTAAAGGCCTATTTGGTATTTTTTTCCTGTAAAAATGGTTTCCATGTGTATTTCATGCTTTATCATTTGGGGAAATTTTATAGTCCATGAAATTGATTTATTAATTATTTTGGGGGATGAAATATTTAGGTTGATATAGTATTTAAGGGGTTTTTTCATTAAAAGATAATTTTGACATGATTTCATGCGTAATGCCTCGTTATACGTCATGAATCTGTTTTATAAAAATATATGTGTGGTTTATTGATACGTGAAAGAAATTTGAGACATGTGTGTGGCCTTTTTGATAAGTTTATGATTTTTCAATTGAATATCAATGAATAAATATTATTTTACTGATGGGTAACTTTTTTTATCTCAACAGAGGGAAACCCGGGTATCTATGTTGGTGGACATGTACTAGTATAGTAGTGATCCAGATGGGTTTTCTCCCTGTTTCACATAGTATGTTTAGAGATTACAACACTAACTACTCAATTATTATGATGTGTTTGGATACAACTTGTTTATTGATGATTCCCTAGCTAGTTTCTCATGTGAACATTAATTTATATTCATTATGGTAACTGTTACCCCATGATATGAGGCTCCTAGGGCCCACAATGAACTAGTACCTTGGGGTATTCTGGGACTTGTTCTCATTAGAAATTGTTTTATCACCATCTTTATACAATGTTCTTAGTAACTAAATTCAGCAGAATGTTAGTTTTATTTAAAATTTTACCATCTATAACGTATCCATATTGAAAACTATTTTCATTTAGATGTTGAACCTCTTTTAAAAATTTATACTAGCATTCTTGATTATAAAACATGTATATTTATTTATGATAATTGTTATAGCATGGAAATATTTTTGAATAAAATACTCTAATATATTTTATTTAAAACATAAAATTTATGTTTCATTTATTTTAATGGAAGTGGATTTGGAATACAATATCTGGCTATCCTACTAAGTTTTAATACCCATGCCAATATTCTTCTTCAATTTTTATCCCCTATACAGGTTTAAACATGAGTTTGATCACCTTGGGTGATGGGTGATCATTGTATTGGAGAGTGACTAGAAGGATCAAATAGAGAATGTAGTTTTTTAGTATTGGTTAGTTGTCATGT
This sequence comes from Viscum album, assembly GCA_963277665.1. NCBI lineage: Eukaryota > Viridiplantae > Streptophyta > Magnoliopsida > Santalales > Viscaceae > Viscum > Viscum album. The sequence goes on from OY728127.1 coordinate 283,598,269, forward strand.
TGTATTATCACAACATTCAATTTCTTGTTCAAATAATGATCATTTCAATTTTTTTTAATGTAAATGTATTTTTGGTTGTACATTTATTTTAGTAGTTTTTTATTGTTTATATTTGGGCGAAATCGAACCCTTGTGTTATCTATTTTTTTCATAAGTGATTTTCTCCATCCTATGAGGATTGGGAATGCATATAGGGACTTCTAACGGGCAGGCCTGGGTGGCTAGTTCAGGGTCAACTCGAGCTAGTTCATGACAAAACCGTATCAAAGGAGGTTGACACTTAACAAACAATTTTTTTTAGAGAAATTTTATTAATTGTTGGATTTAAAGGTATATAGAGTAGTATTTTTCTCACATGATGGATATTTGTGAGAAGAGAGTCGCAAACTCTTTCTTGTTATGATCGTGTAGTTTCCACGGGAATTCCAATTTAATTAGTGACCATTGTTCTTGTTGATTTTTGGGTTTTGGGATATGACTAGGGGAGTCTGACAAACAACCTTTGTGTTCTCACAGGGCATGGAATGCCTTGTAGAGCTAAGGAATTATCCTAATAAATCCCTCCATGTTTGTGTCTTGTTTAACATATGGCCGCTTATAATTTTTTCTAGTCACCCATTGACACTAGTTCACTTGTGTGGGTCTCTTGGTCCTTTCTAAAATTTTTATTTTTTATTAAAATTATTGTGTGAGAATTTTGGAAGTGGTATTTAAAGAAAGGATTGAATTTTAAAAAGTGGGAAAATGGGTTTAAAAATTGTAAATATAAGAATGGTCTTTTAAGGTTTTGTTTTTGTGATAAAAAAATTTGGAGGTAGTAGAAATGATTTGACGAGATTAGATTTTCCTTAATCTAAACATGTGTTTTGTTGAAATAAAATGTTATGAAAGTGTGAATCATTTTAAGTTGGTTCCAAATAATTGTTTTAAATGGGGTGTTTTGGGGTGTGTAATATGATTGAATCTGATGAATTGTTTTTGTATAATGGTTTTGAGAAGTTGGTGTATTCCTAGAATGGGTGTTGGTTTCAATGGACGTCGGATTATGAAAACACATCTTGAGAAATTTTAGAAAATGGGAAGGGTTAGTTGGAATAGAGTTGTCGGTTTGAATGTTTTAAAAATGAAAATGGTTTTTTTTATGAAAATTGTAATTGATGAAGAGTGTTTTGTTTTGTGAAATCATAAAAGTGTTTTGACTTGGGGGTTAATGTTACTTTGGAATGTACATGATTTTTGGAATGATGTTATTTTTTTGGCCTTTGGTTTTTTCTTGGGTGTTCACATGCTTGGTTTTTTTATATCATTAAGGATTGACAATATGGAATGGTGAATTGGTTCCTGGGGTTTCATTGTAATGTTCATGTGAGTGAGACATGATTAAACACCATAGGTGAATGTGGAAATCCACTATGTTATATAGATTTTCTAAAATGTGTTTTGAATAGAAAAATTGTGGAATAAATTTAGAAATAGATGGTTATGTGGCCGGTTTTTTCTATGTAATAGAATATTTGTTTATTTAATATGCTAACTTGTGATCTAGAATTCATTCTCTTTTGGTGTTGTGAGATGGGATCTTCTTGGTTTTTCAATTTTTGAGTAATTTTCAGTGGGTTTCTAATGACGTGTTGGATGTTTTGATGTAGCCATGGATAGTTATCCATTGTAAAACCATCCAATTGATCATCCTATAGATTCATTTAAAATGTTAAATAAACATATTGAAATGATGCCTCAAACAATTTTTTTATATATAGTTTTTTGGGGCTTCTTTAATGTGCTTCAAGGTCATGATTATTGTTTTGTACATAACAGTTTTGTTCAGTGATAGTTATTTGTTTCCTTATATTCCTTGTCCATTATGCTCCACATTCATAGTGATAGATAATTGTTCTATATATCTATGTGTTCTTATTTATATTATGTATTTTTTTTGTGAAATTGAGTTTTTTTCTGAGTGGTGTGATTCTTATCTCCTGACTACGGTGTATTAGATGCTTCCAGAATCGGGGCTCCATCCATAGGCCTCAGAGCGAAGCTTTTCACATAGTTAGTAAATTTCCAGAGGTGTGGAGACCTCGACATTGATCATGCTTCCACTATGTTGGTATAGTATATTCTACTCTATTTTGGATCCATAACACTATGAATTTCTTCTTATTGCAACATGTGTGGTGTAAATACCTCCCACATAGTGTCTATTGTTATGCCTCCATGGATGTGGGTTTCTGATCAATGTCCCTACATGGACCACATGTTCTAATCAGGAGTGGTCATGGTTTTACCTATTCTTAGGTGGAGAGTTTTGGTTAGTTCCTTTGATTCTATTTTGTATTTAGTGGACTAATTATTGGATCCAGTTCACTCTCCTCCTTGAGTGGTGGATGTCTTGATCCATGTAGATGGATTTGCCGTAGTTCATGTCCCCTCCATTCAAAAGTTTGTGTTTTTGATTTTTATGTTATAACCCACATAACAAGGGTTTTTAGGTTGTTGTGGAGGATTTTAGGTGGAATTTTTCAGATGATCGTGATTTCTTGTTGATGTTTAATTTTTTTTTCAGTTATTGATGTTCTTTAATGGTGGAGAGACCCATTGCAGGTCTCAAAGATCTTTACTTGAATGATTTTTCAGATGAAAGTTGTGATTTAATGTTGGGGAGACCATTCCGGCCACCCCCCCCCAAATTAATTGGATATAATGAGCTATCATTGGTTTGGGTGATCATTGAGTTCATAGAGACAAGGCCCAACAATCTAGTTCTAGGATTCGTTGTGGATGATGTGTCTTGATCTTTCTGTTGATTATCCAGAAGTGGTTGTGAGTTTATGTTTTGTTTAGGTAAATGGATTAAGATCCATTGATGCTAAATGATATTTACATGGCAAGAGAGGTTTGTTATTTTTGAAAAGGAATCTTTAGGTTTTGTTCTGCCATCTGTAATGTGTTACGGATATCCGTGGGAGGAAAGCTTTAATAGTGGGGATAATTGTCAGACCTGTTATTTTTTGTTTTAAAGTCTTGGTTTTCATCCTATTCGCTGGGAATTCATCTACATTTATTCTGTTTTGGATTAGATTAATTTTTATTATTGAACTTCCATATATTTTTAATCATCCTACAATGGGTTCCCTATAGCTTGTTAGGGATTTTTGGAGAAAAGGGTGGTTACCTCATGATTTGGGACAATAGTGATCTAATTTCCAAATTTAAAAACCAGAATTGTTTCATTTATATCTCCTTAATTTTTCATAATTTTTCAGTCATTTTACATATCACATATCCTAATCTGATATATTAAAACCACAACATCCTTTTGGACACCTAATTAATTAATAATCATTGTGAATTTGGGTTATTTATTCAGGTATTGGGCATGCGAGTGGGCCCATTAACGGTTTTTTAAAAAATAATTTGTTGATTTTATATCATATTAAGTTATTTTATAATTGTTAGTTATTACAATTCCCACTAGATTCCAATAACCCTATTCTCACCCCTATGTTCCATTATACCTCTATGGAGCTCATCATAGTTGTGAATTAGGGAAAAACATCTCAACATTTCTTAAATCATCCAGATTTTCCAAAGGTAAATTATCGCAATCATAAATCATTTAATTCATACTCATTTTTTCACAAATAATATATCCCAGGATATTACATACATAAGTATCCTCTCTATGTAGTTTCAAGACATTACTGTTGCTCTAATGGGGCAGATCTAATGAATGACGATGTGTTTCCAAGATTCCAATGTGAGATACCTTCTCATTTCTCCACACTCTTCATCCTCCATTCATTATTTTTCGGTTTTATTTATTTTATATAGTTATTATAGACATATTTTTCTATTATACCATAATTTTTATGGGTTTATGTTTATTTGGGGCTGTTCAACATTGGTGTAGGGTTTATTTTCTCTTGGATGGTTATATTGGGAGTGTGTTTCCATTACGTCAATGATTTGAGGTTCGATATCCCTTGCACATGTCATTATCATTTATGATTCATCATTTTATTAATTTTATCATTTTATATATATGTTTATTAATATTTTCAGCCTTTGGATAATTTTCATGGTGTGAAAAATGGTTGTTTCGGCCTAGTTTTGTGAATGGTAGTCTTGTTTTGTCATAAAAGTTCACGTCAAGTGTTTGTTTAAATGTTCTATTACATTTCACAACTATTTTTGACGAATATAACATAGTTTTTTTTTTATTTTGAACATTTTTCTTTATAATTAATAAAATATTTCACTCAATTTGTTTTTTTATCACTTTTCATGTGCATAAAATAATTTTTTTTGTTTAAAAGTAAATGTCATGTGTTCGGTAAATTGCTCGGTTGGCATCAATGTGTTAGGTGTGATTTGAGAAATAAATTTTTTGAATAAAAAATTAATTGGAAGCAAGAAATATGTTTATTTTCAGCCCTTCTATGTCTTTTCAATGTGAATTTTGTTTACAAATAAAGGGGTTTTGGTTTACAAAATGGTTAGGCACGAGTTGTCTGAAAATGGCCCATTTCACATACTTATGAAAATGGTTGGGTTTTGAATATGTAACCTGAATGTTTTAAGGGATTTATGAAAGTTATTTTCTACATAAAATGATATTTATACACCTCCTTAATAAAATTTTAATTCATAAATTTATCAAATGTATGTTTTGATAATGGTTTAAAGGCCCATTTGGAATTTTTTCCCAGTATAAATGTTTTCCATGTGTATTTCATGATCTATCTTTGGGGCCATTTTATGGTCCATGAAAGTGATTGATTATTTGTTTTTTGGGATTCCATATATTTTTAGATATGGTATTTAAGGTTTTTTTCATTAAAAGAAAATATTTTCATATATTTTATGTGCATGGCCTCATTATACTTATTGAAATTGTTATATTAATATTTATGGGATTTATTGATCTGTAAAAGATATGTGATACACGTGTGTCTCATGTATGATGTGTGTATGATTTTTAAATTTAATCATCAGTATAAAATGGTATTTTATATATGAGTTACATTATTAATCAAAAAGAAGAAGAACTTGGGTATCTAGGTGGGAATATATTTACTAGTATGCTAGAGATCCGGAGGGGATTTGTCCACTATTTCACGTAGCTAGTTTGATGATGACAACACAAACTAAACCATGATTATGGTGATGTTATGGAACAAAAGGATATTTAATATTCCCATACTAGTGTAACATGTTCACGAGAATGGGGTTTCGTTATGGTTACATTTACACCTAGATATGAGGTACCTGGGCCCACAAAGAACAATTGACTATGGGGTGTTCCTAAGACTTGTTACTAATTGCTATATTATACTCACCGCCATAATATTGTGTTATTAGTTGGTATTTTCTGTAGCATGTATGATTAATTTTATTTTTTTTATTTTTAAATAAGTCCTCTTGAAAAATATTTTCATTTTGAGTTAGCACCTCTTTGATATTCTATTACTAGCATTCTTATTTATAAAACATATATGTTTTTTAAGATAATTATTATACCATGAAACCTCTTTTGAAAACATATATTTATATATTGTATTCAAAACATGAAATTTATGTTTATTTTATTTAAATGAAATTTAATTAAGAATAGATTATTCGGCTAACCAATTATGTTTTAATACTCACACATAGTGTCTTCTTCTGTTTTTCCCCTATTTAGGTTTCAGCTTTAGTTCAATCACCATGAGAGACTTATAGTCATTGTATGGGAGTAGGACCAGTAATGTCACATGGATTTAGTTGGGTTTTGGTTTGGTTAGTTGAGTTCCTGGTTTAGTTTTAATTTCAGTTTATTGTACAAATGATGTTCCATTAAATTTTATACGTAAATATATTTTGGGATGTCTGTTTTGTTCTGATGTTTTTTTGATTGACTTTATTTGGGGGTAATCATTTCCTTATATACTTTATTTATTCCCTTAATGCTTGTCATCGTCACTGATGATTCATGAACACCTCTCGGGACATGTCGTGCGTAGTCCAGGGTGACCGTTTCAGGGTCGACTCGGGCTGGTTCATGAAACTGTATATTTAGTAAATTTTTTTCTCATAAAAATTAACCTACACTCATCTTGGATTTGATGAATACATTATTTCAAGATTAAATTGATAAATTTTAATTTATCACTATACATGGAATTCATATATATGTAATTAAAAAATTATATTTTTTATCACCTAAGAATCTTACTAGAGAATATATGGATGGATAATCTATACATTAAAAACAACTGTGATTTTTAGATGAATATAGATTCATTTTTATTACTCTAGTCTTAATAAATGATTATCAGTGGATCCATAAAATATAGATATTGTATAATATTATTCCAAAAAAACCAAAAATATTTTGGTTTGTTGAAATAATATGTTATGGATATATTATTGGAAAATTTATCATGATATTTTAATCATATCAAATAGATAAATTTGAAGTGATCCATGCACTTTTTGATTGATAAATGTGATGATAATTTGAAGAAACATCAGAGAATTAAAGTAAGACCACATTTTATTACATTACCCATTTTGGGTAATGGTTTATAATCTATAGAGATGCATAATAGAAGGTATTGTTATGTGTTCTCATGAAAACTGTTTTTTTTATGCCTCATGAAATGTAGTGTTTCATGATAATAATTACTCACAACATGATTTGGAGTTATCTATGATAACGTTTTCATAAATTATATAGTGGTATTATCTTTATATACAAATTTTTACATATATATTTAACATAAATTTTATAATTTTATATTCATGATGAATCAATAGGATATATCTCATTGAATATGGTTCTAGCTGAATTAATATAATGAATACTCAATACATTAAATCCCTTTAAATTAATACATTGTTGATTATAATTTGTAGCAAAATTAAAATTCTATATTTTCTATGATGATGTTCAAAAAGGAAAAAGAATTATATATTTCAATGGATGGATCTAGAAATAATAATTAATAGGGGATTTAAGATCATTATCAAATGAGAAATCAATGATCAATTCATCTAATGATTTAGAATTCACCTAAGGATTATGTGGACATATAAAATAATTTTATAGATGTTCATATGTTTAATAATTATATTAATGGAATGATAAGGTCTTGTACGTATCTATGTAATCCATCCATAGTTGATTTGAATAAGGAATTGTCTGGGGATTCTTGTAGTTATTCATTTTTATTCATTTTTGATATACGATGATGTTTTGAGGTTTCAAAGAGTATTATTGGTAAGTTGTTATGAAGAGTGATATTAAAGTGTCTTCCCCCAATACATATGATGTTTGAATTTTAGGTTATAGATTCAAATATATACGGGGATATCACAACCATTAACTATACCATAATATAAATAAAAAAAATTAAAGCCCTGATTTGGTCGTTGGAATCCCCAAAATATAAATAAGGGACATTCATTATGGGTTATAGTTGAACACCTTATATAGTTAGAAAAATTCATAAATATTAGTGAATATCATTTTCTTCATAATTTTTCAAGGGTATAGATTAAGATTGTGGTAAGATTTCATGAGGTAGAACTTTGTATTGCATCTGATCATGATTCATGGTTTACTAAAATGATCTACTAATGGCATCACCATCTGTGTATATAGAATTTAGTATTTTAAAAATATTTCATCATATTATAGTTGGTTATTCTTAAAGAACAATTAAATACATTAAGTAATTTTTTTGAATTATTTAATGGATTTAAATGGACATTGGGATTAACAAAATAATGGGGTTGTGTTTTCTAATATTAAAAACATTCCACAACGCATTCAAATTGTTCATTATGATTTATCATATTGAAATATGTGTATTATCCCAATTTTTACTGGATGAATTTTGTGTATTAAATATATTCATACATAAAATGGAAGAAGAAATGTAATAGAATTTAATATCCATTCAAATGAACTTCAATCCATATTTTATTTGATAAGAATTTATTTCTGACAATCATCAATGTGATTAGAAAATTGATGTTCATGAAAATGTGTTCCTTCAAATTTATTCATGGAATATTGTTGTTATTTTTAAAAGGAATTAAAATTTTAGACCTTGGAATATTTTACTATATTGTATAATTTATTGAGTAGGGATTTTAGCTTTTAGTGTGTCACTTCTATCAAAAACTCCTCAAATCCATGTTGTGTTCCCTGAATCTCTCATGAGAATGAATATACCTGACCCATGACATTTATTAAAATTAGATTTAATAATGTTGGAGACATGTCTATCTTATTAGGTAATACCAATTTTATTCAATATAATTTATAGTATGGTATATGAAATAGGCTTAGCCTCCTGATGTTTTTTGGGGAAACAACCATCTCGATGAATCTGCATGGAAAGCTAAGGATATAGAGAGGTAGATGTATACTCTTATGTATTTATTAGAGTGATTTAATTTTCATGAATAAATTCATTTTATTGAGGTTGTAATTTAAAATCGTAATATATAATGAAATATGTTTTCCAAATAAATATCATTTTTATAGCATTTGTTTCATGCAACATCATGTTGGCGAAAACCATAATATTCTAATAAAAATATTATTATTTGGCTATGTCATTTATAACCAAGGTATTAAATTTTGAATTTTGAATATGATTAATTATTTTTAAAATTCTATATAAATATTTATGATTAATTAATATTTTTATAAATGTTTAAATTATTGTTGGTAAATAATTTATATTCTTCTAAAATACAATTTTTTAGAAAAATTATTTTAATTTCAATTTATGAAAAGAAAAAAAAATATTTTATATTTTTAAAAAAATTCATTTTAGTAAATGGATATAATTATTCCAATAATAATGTCAATATTTTCATATATTTAATTTCTTAAATTTTCATGAGATGGTTTTTTTATATTTTTATTGGAAAATTCTAATTATTATTATAAATTTTATTATCATTAAATTAACTCACAAAATAAATATATATTAAAATATTATTTTAATAATAAAATTATATTTTTTTTGTTATCAATAATTAAATTTTTTTTAAATCAATTCTATGTAAAATTTTCCCTATAAAAGAAATTATTATTTTGAAATATTTTTATTTGGAAAACATCATTTTTGTAGCGACATAGGACTTAATATTATATTAAAATCATCAATCTATTAGAAATGATTTTTTTTGAAATTGATTTAAATCATTTTAATGGTAAAAAATTGTGGTTAATTTTAAAACGTGTTTACCAATTGTTAAACCAAATGACAATAGTGTGTTTACCAAGTAATCATGTAAAAATAAAATTTTTTCCATATTAAAACAGCATATTATACCAAAATTGAATATATGGAATCATTTGAAGAATTTATCTGAGGAATAAATATATCAATTTGGATTGTGTTGGGAAATTTCCAGGTGGCTTTCAAGTGGGTCATCTCCCCAATGTGTGAATGGATATCTAATCTCCCATTATATTCAAGCATTCTATTCCTTTGGGTTGAAAAAATAACTCTAAAAATAAAGTCCCTAATTACCTCACAAATATTTATATCCCTTTTTTGATAGGACGTCATCATACAAAAGACATATTTATAAACATTAGGACGTTCACTGAAGAATAAGAATAGTTCATAAACACATGTTTTCATTTTACTATTTCAATATACTCATTCAAATAATATTAAAATATTATGATATAATAACATCATTATCTCACTTATACTGAGATTTAATTATGTTATATTAATATCCTACATCCATATCCTCTACTATCAACTGGAAAGCGAATCTATCAATCGTGTCTATGATGGAGTACCGGCTCATGAACAAATATAATTCATTTTCCATAATTGCCTCACATTGATGTATATAATAATTTATTTTACCTATTTATAAAATATATATGAAATTATTATATATATTTAATTATAATACACTGTAAAATATCATAACTTCCAATACATTAGAAAACAATAAAATTTCTCATGTGCACAGGTGGATTTCCGCATTCATGATGTGATGTGATAAATTTTTCATTTTAATTTGACAATTATTTTAATAAAGATATATATAATTAAAATATATATTATTTAAAATAAAAATGGATTCTTGAATGGTTATTTAATATTTATATTTCATTCCTTCCATCCATCATGAAAATGGAAATAGTGTTTGTGGGTATACATGATCAACTATCTTCATTCACAAAGTAATTAATTTGTATATCAATCAATCATATGGATGAATCAAATAATTTATATAATTAATATATTGTATATTTATAATGTTTTTAAATATCTCTAGATAATGGAACCATCATTGGTGCATAATGAATTAAACTAACAAAGGAAGACATAAATAAAAAAACAGTTTCCAAATGAAATGTTTATTTTATAAAATTAATTCTAGAAAAGGACTAATAAATGTTTTTATGCATATAATATATGGTGTGATACATATGAATATGTTTATCTAATAAAATTATAATAAATATATATTTTTATAAATTAGGATCGACTGTTTATGAAGAAACTCAATACTTAAGAGGGGGGTTTATCATCTAAAAATGGCTTCTTTGAAAAACATGTTATATCACGAACATATTTTACTTAACAAGGATTATGTACATCCCAATTGACATGTTGTATCCTTATTACCCATAATTTTATGGTATTTAATTTATCATTTTATTTTATTTAAGAATGTGTCTTATGGTTGAAAAAGATAACATTGATGGTTTACATTTTTTTTCATTGTTATTTCTTTGACATAAGTGAAATATTCAAAAAAAAATTATTTAATGTTTTTTATATTATATTGAATAAAGGATATTATAATGTTTTATACATAATTCTTTTAAATTTTAATTTTTATAAAGGTTCTCTTATTTATTGGTCTTACGATTCCAATGTAACTAAAATGGTAATTGTTTTCTATTACAATCTAATTAGTTTTTCTAGATTGTTTATAATTATAGTACCCAATGATTAAATCATATGAAACACTCCTAAAAAAAATAGTATACCATCCATATAATTTATTAATTTGGTGATAAAAAATTAAAATCAATAATTTTTGTATATTTACAAAAAAATGTACAAAACATTGTTTAAAGGAAAATTTAAATTATTTTAATCTATGGTTGAAAATTTATTTTTAAAAGAGGATTTTTTTTAAAAATGTTTGAAAAAACAGTTTCAATTCTTCAATAAATATTAAAATATATTTTTAGATATGATAGAATTGTTTTTATAAAATGGAATAAAATTATTCACCATTTATTTTTTTAACTTAGATATTTTAATGTTTTAAAGAATATGGGAATGAAATATTTATTTTAATATGACTAGAATGGATTATATTTTAAAATATAATGAAAATATAAATATTTAATGATTTTTTTAAAATATATCATGGATATTTTAATGAAATAATTTCATTAACACATCGGAAATACTATATTTTTAATAAATATATTTTCCATGTTGAAAGGGTGTTTTTCATAATGTCTATTTAAATGGTCTTTTCAAAGATTTTATAACAATAAACGACAAGAAAAACTGGTATTTCATTAGTAAAATTAGTGATATAACCCAATGGTACTATATGTATACTATTAATTTGATGGGCTATAATAAATTTTTCAGACATCTTTATTTAAAGTGATTATTTTTTAAGGGTTATGTTATGATGGATTTTTGAAAATTTCATGAAGCCCAATATCAATCTATGGGTAATTATATAATAATATAGGATACGATGAATGTTATCTGATTTTATATAAAACGTATTTATGGTTTTTAAATAGTGACGGGTGGGACCGAAATTATACATCCCACCATTGAATTGTTTAATTTATAATATCTCCTTAAATTATTTTGTTAAAAATAAAATGCACAAGATCCTCTATAGAATAAATGAAAACCATTAAAAATAATAACAAGAAATGCTTTAATTTGATTGATCCACTAAGTTATTTAGGTTTTGATTCATGATTCATTATGTTAATAAATCATTGTATGTATTCCTAATTTATATGACTTTATTTGTTAAAAAAAACCAATACATATGAAATTAATTTAATGATTATAAATTTCCAAATGATATATAACATGAATATATAGTCCATGATTGATTTAAAATAATTTATTTCTCTTATAATTAATTTATTTTGCATGACAATGTATTATTCAGTGCCCCATGTTTATGATCCATGATAGATTGCCTTTTAAAATTGTAATTTCCATTAATAATCTCATTCCACCATGAATACCATATTCATTGAAATGATCATATAGTTATTCTAACATTTTTACCCCTACTGAGTATCTAAAATAACTCTTTATTATGTTTCATTTCACTTTGGTATGGTGATGTATTTCTAGAGTTTATTTATATGAATGGTTACAAATTTGAAGATATTTATAGGAGATATTCATGATATTATAGGGAATAATAAGATTATGTATCATGTAACTAAGGACAACTAACCATTATTGTGCAATAGTGTGTTTTTTTCAAATGAATTTCATATTAATTAAAAATTTATTCTTTATATATTAAAATATTTGATGTCTTTAGGTACATTATGATTTCATAAAATTGAGTTTAGGTTACCCAAATCATTATCATAACACATAAAAACATTATTACATACCTATGCTCTCCCAATTCTCTGGGAAATGATAGAGTGTATGGAAAAAACCAAATCAATGGATAGAGGAAAATTGGAAATATTATATGAGGAATTAATTGGATCAAATATACCCACATTAGATGGTTATTTATTAAAATTAATGATATAAATTAAATAAAATGTGAATGAGACAAGAAATACCATACCATAGTTTCTCTAATACTCAAACATTCCTTATATCATTGTATAATTTTTACAATGCTATTATTCATAGATTTTGAAAATATATTTATTTTTAATTTACATTACATTTTGAAAATTTTTTATATATAAAATAGAAATTCATTTTCAACAATAATATATACTTCTTAATTTTTCTAATAATTCAATTATTAATTTATTATAGTGGTCTCAATACAATTTATATTATCCTATAATATTATTAATAACAAAAAACAGTATGGTTTAATATACTATTCCACTTATGGTAAGGGTTTTAAGAGAATTTATAGGATGAATAAAGTTTTTATTAGAGCGTATTTAAAATTACAGAATACAAGGTCAGCATTTATTCAATTTAATTATAGTTTGAAGGTTTTATTATAGTGGGATTGAAAACAAATTGTGGGAATTTCTTAGTATGGGTTGGTTTCATTAAATGGGGTATCTAAATGCTTTAATGTTGTATTATAAAAACATTTCCATATTAAATAAATTTTATGGAGAAAGGGTTAAGTCTATGGTGTGAACTATATTTGTAGTGGTGATAATTTTCAAAAAATAACAATAATGGTGAATTTTACCTATCACTACGTAAGAGTCTGAGAGTCAATTTAATGTTTCTCAATCGTGTGTATTGATTCATAGTAGGACGTGTGGTTAATGATAAAAACTTTATCTATCATATATAACTTCAAAGATTCCAAAATATATTAATATATATGACCTATGATATTAAATTTTAATTTGTACATGTTTTGTCGAACTCGCCTCATCACGTTTTCACCATGTTATATAATACCATGATGCATTATTACATCAATTCTGGTACAATTTTTTTTTTCATTATTTATGTCTACTTATAAGTTTTCCCAAACTACAATTTATCAATATTGTGAATTGGGAAACTATTATTATCCATTGGTAAAGATATAGAAATTAGAATTGGTATATTGATTTTCATTTTATATTATTTGATTTTGTGCCTAATTATTCCATAAATTCTAGTTCTTCATTAAACCTATAGTAGTTATATTATTTTATACATATTTTTTTGATTGGTAGTCATCTTGTTATTTGTATTTGTTTTTCATCTCACAGGTTATCTATTTTATGGCCTTTTATTTATCATCTCGATTATTTTGAATTAGTTGTAATGAATTGTTCAATGTTCGAATTTTCAATACACATAACATAACCCACTATTTATATGTTCTTGATTATTTATTGGTGATCAATAGTGACCAATTTTTTTCAAACATAAATATATCATTTCAATATATGAATATTAATTACATTTAATGAATACCCACCTGATGACTATAATGGTTTAGTGTCTTTGGTGATTAGATAGAAAATATTCATATATGATGAAATTTCTTGAACATAACTCACAAATATATTTCAATATTGTACTTTTCATATGAATACACTATAGAAAATATTTATTCATATCATGCAGAATAATGACATAATAATGGGGTTGATCAAATTATGAGTAAAGGGAATCATGGTACATATCATGTGATTATCATAATATAGAATAAAAGCCGCATGGGGTGTATGAAGTAATGAATATAACATAAAAATTCCAAAACAATTATATCATGAATCGTAAACATATCTTATTGCACAAAATATTATAATATCAAAATACATTAAATATATATGAGAGAGAATCATAAAATCAAATCAAGAACAACAATTTCGTGTCATATAAGTGTTTCTCCCTCAAAAATTTGGAAACCATTCCCATATACCATGGATAAATTCTGATAAAATTAAATCACAATAGATCAAGAAATATCACATATTATCCATATCATAATGGATCAGGCATCATCATATTTTTATGATTGTGGATCAAGACATTTACTTGTTTCCCGTAGTTTTCTAAGGAGATAGAAAAATTTACACAACACGTTGCAGAGATATATAATTACGTGTAAAACTATAACATAATTAAAACAACACATATGTGTGAAAAAATATCCATAAAAGTTTACTATATCATCATATAATATCTAGTGTAATGAAAATGGTTTTCATAAACATTTCATCTATCCATAACCACATGACCAGTGGAAAATAAATGGGTATCATGAATATAGAATAACCATTACCATAAAAAATCCCATAAATTAATTATTGTGATACCATTGGATTATATACCTAGTAAAACATATTAAAGACCAAATGTTTTAGTCATTGATGATAAAAAAGAGATTAATGTTGTCCTCTAAAATAGTATTGAGGAACATAAACATTCCTATTAGAATGATATTACATAAAATATAAAATATAATGAAATATTATGAAAATAATTTTTATAAAAATGAACTATTAAATCTTGTAAATGGTGAATCAAGTCATTTTGTGTTCATGATGATTGTTAATTACATTTATTTTTTCAAAAGATAAATAATAATATTCTATTAACATTTTTCTTAAATATAATAAATTACCTATTCATATAATAGAAAAAATATACCATTTAATTTTTTATTAATTGATAATGTATATAAATTAATATAAATTAACATTTAAATAATAGTAAAATAAATCTTGAAAACTTTTTTAGAAAATTTGTACATGGTAGACAATAATTCTCGACATAATAGTAATGCATTGTTGATTTCCATTAAAATCATCATATAGGTTTTTTAGTACAAAAAAACATAGAAAAAATATAGAAAAAATTAATTCTTAAATAATATAGAGATTATAAATAAAATTAAATATATTATTCATATTCGAATCATATAATTTCTTTAATGAAATTTCAGACATAAACTATCCCATTTTAAAAATGGATTAAAGCATAAATCCTTTACCACATTGGTAACATATAAATCATAATCCCCATGATGGAAATAAAAACAGAGATATATATAAAAACAAAGATAATTTTTCATATGAAAAAGATATTCTAGGAAAATATATACATCACTTAAATGAAAAAAATACTCAATATAGAGTGTATGTGAAATAAATATAAGAGACATTAAAATATATTGCCTCAGGACCAACATCCTTCATACACCTTAAAACTACCTATAAAATAATTATAGTTTCATTAATATGTATATATATATATATATTAATAAAAAATCATCATATATATCATACCATGTATGGTTTACATAAAACATTTTATCTCTTATATTAAATAAAATTTCTTTTTGAAAATGACAATTCTGGGGGCAAATTCTTCATTTTTCATGTCTGTTTCCATTCACTATTCTTGTACATTTTAACATGATCAGGAATAAAATATATAAATAATTTTATTCATTATATAAATTATTTATATATTAATTATTATCATTTATAGTGTCATCCATTAATTCCATTTATCAAAAAATTATGTACACCCTTCATGGGGATGGTAGGTCGTATGTACGCAAGAAATATGTTTTCATTTTTTTGAATGATGGAATGAAAGAAAATAAAATACTAATTCAATATTATGTTACATTTTTTATATTATATGTATCTTATATATTTTGTAAATATATTATAATTACTAGCCAAATCGAAATAAAATGAAAATTTAATCACATCGCTTCATGGAGGTGATAGTCCACTCATTCTGAAAAGTGATGTTATCATTTTACAATAGTTTGAAAGGTAAGATAGTATATACTATGTTATAATTATTGAAGTATAATTATTTCATAAAAATCATATAAATATATTAACTAAATTATTATTTCCTTTCATTGGATGAGTTAATAGAAATCCAATTACTCTATTTTGTGAGGTGATAACCCCCTAAAGACACAATCGATGATATAGTTTCCCATTTGATGAAGAGAAAATATATATTGTTTTTGAAAATAATTTAATAATTATAATGTATATAAAATATAATTTTTTAGTATTTTATTATAGTTGAATATATATGATGATATAAAATGAAAAATCATGAAAAAGAAATATACATCAGAATCAGAAAACCATGTTATTTTTATACATGAATACTTGGATATTCTCCAGATTAATCTATGTACTATATGAAATGGGTTGGAATGTTCAGTTGGAAATTTTTATGGATTTATCATAAACCGTTAAAATGATTTGTGTCAAGTATATGAGATTGGTTTCATTATAATAATTTATTTGATTGACACACATTTAATTCATTAATGATTTAAATAAATTTATTTTCAATACAATGGAATCAATACTTAGAAAAGGATCATCATTGGAGTTTATTATTCTAAGGATTATATAAAAAACTAATGTATGGTAGGAATTTGTGTAGTTCATTTTAACCATTATCTTTTTAAGTTTAATGTCCATGTTAAAGTGTTCCAACCAAAACCGTGGTAACAAGTTTTTTTAATCATCATACTATTCATTATGAAGAAATTTGAACAAATTATATTATATTATTTATTATAATTCCAAATTTTGAATTAATTTTAAAAATTCAAATTTATATTATTTCAAAATATAATATAAAATTAAATCATTAAACGGATCAAATCATAGATATCGAAAAATGTTTTCTTGTATATAAATTGTGTTTTGAATAAAAATAAAAAAAGAAATAAAAATAAACTACCATGGATTACTAATATCAAAATTTAATTATTTAAATTTTAAAATAATTTTTTAACACAATGTATCATTTAGTGTTATTTAAAAAAATACTTTCTTAATAAAAATAATTATTTTCACTATTTATCAAAAATATTATTTCTTCTTAAATTTTAAAAAATTGCAATATATAACTGGAAAGATGATTTAAAGAAGGAAGTTATTTTTTTCAATAAATGTTTCCAAATATGGAAAATTTAGATATTATAATAACATTAGAAATGAGAATAAAAGAAATATTTAAAAAAAATATATAAATTTTTAAGTAACAAAATATTAATTCTTATCTCATTTATTGAAAAAAGATTATATTAATTAATAACCATTTTATTTAATATATAATATTTATATTTAATTAAAATCAATTACCTACTATTAATATTTTAATTTATGATGATACAAAATTTTTTCATCTATAAATTCATTTTTAGAAACAAAATTCATGTATATTCATAAGATTTCTACAATAATATCTAGTATATTGAAAACATATAAATTTTTATATAAATATTTAAACCATATGTTTTTAGTAATTAAAGGTTTTCTATTCATACTCACATATCTAATGACTTCGTGCTAACTTTCACATTGAATAATATAATTTTAAAATACTATCATAGTACCTTTAAACATAATGTAGCATCTAAGGAATGATATCAAATAAAATAAACATATTTTCAAAAAAATTTATAAAATCATAGGATGATAAATTATATACCTATTCAAAATAATATTTCCCTAGAAATTTCATTACACTAATAAGAAAGTTGAGGATAATTGTTCTTTATTATTTACTCATCTTCTATTTATACTACTTCAAATTAGTTGTTTCACTACAAAATAATGATTAGGTTAGTGATATTGTTTCATATAAAATTATACCCAAGATCTAGAACCTTAAAAAAATTCCCCATAAGATTTATTTTTTCCCATGGTTATGACGTTTGTGTTCAGAAAATGTGTTGGTCATGTATTTACTTACTCATGAGATATATATGAAACACATTATGAACATGATAGATGTTTAATGGAAGAAAAAAATGATAATATTCTATCCAATATTTGTTAAAATATCCTAGATGAAAATATAAATTGGAAATATCATTCATTTTTTCTCAATTTAAGTAGATTTCTTCCATGGAAATTTTTTATTAAACCACCTAGTTATAAAAGTTGATCTAGAAATAACAATAATGAATATCAACATGAATATTTTACTCATTAGGCTTATATTATTCAATACTAAACAAATATATCTATATTATTCATTTCTTTATATATCTTAGATCCCAATAGCTTTTTATCTCTACCTTCATTCCAGAATTTTATATATAATCACTTCCATCCATAGAGATCTTCATATGGATCCATCTGAAATATTTTGTGTAGGATATAATTAAAAAAAATTACAAGAGGAATGTGTATATCCCAATGAAAATAGAATTTAAAATAACATGATCTCAATATATACACTACAGTTTGAATAGTTCAATTGATTAAACATCTATCAAAGGGAAATAAGTATTTCGGAAATATAACTATTTTTCAATGACATGCTTTGTTTATTCTTATAACATCAATTTAAACCTTAGATCCCCAATATATACAATAGAATTTTTTACTCCATGAAACCTTACCATATCATTTGGGTATATTATGGAATGTTTTTAAGGATATAACTCTTCTCAAATATAAATTATGTTACCACATTTCATATGGTGATCAACTATATCAAAAATAGAATTATTAATATTAGACATTTTTTTGGGTCTATTAAAAAATCCGAATATATATTTCCCATGTCACGAACCAGGCCGGGTCGCCATCCGACCCGGCGCCGACCCGGTCCGCGGCAAGGCCCGAAGGGCGTTCCCAATCCCCACGGGCTGGCACAAGTGCCCGGGTATCAAGTTTAACAGGTGGGAACGGTTTTACCCGAAATAAAAGACATAAAAACCAACTAACCAGATAGATAAACTGAAATTAGAAATAGACAACAAAACATGCCTTTAAACTATGAACAAGTTTAAAGTCTACAACTTGAAGAAATAACTAAAAAAGAAAAGACGACAGCGGAAACTAAAACTCATACCCAACCTCCCGGCAGAAGTGAGACCACATCAACACCATTCTGCATGAGAAGACCAGCTGCAACCTGAACCACCATCACTGAGCACGAAGTCGCAACCTGGAAGACAGAAGAAACAGAAACTACATACACCCAAGGGTGTATGCAGGGTGTGAGCTAAAAGCCCAGTAGGACTCCACCGAGAAATGGTTCCATGCCACAACATCAAAAGACAATTTAAAGTGATTATTCAAAATTTTACTTTTAAATTTTTTTTAAAGAAAACATTTACAAGCTAAACTCTAAAAGAAAAACATTAAAAAGAACTCATTTAACAAACACGATTTTTTTTAAAAGGGGAAGAGAAATGTTCAATATGGGAACACACACACATACTCACACACACATACACATGCTCACACACACACACACACACTCACACACACACACACATACTCACACACACACACACACACATGCTCACACACACACACACATACTCAAGTGGTCTTCCATATACCGACGGAAGGCACCACGCCAAAGACGGTAGAGCACTACGGGTAAATCCCCTAAGGTTCATCTAGCTCAAATGGGACCCTAGAACCTCGTGTCTCGGTGAAATGTGGCTTAGAAGGCCACGACCCTCAGAAAACGTGGCTTAGAAGGCCACGACCCTCAGAACACGTGGCTTAGAAGTCCACGACCCTCAGATATCATATGTTTAGTTAGTGTTGCAATCGTCAATCCAGCTAAGTGAAACAGGGACGATACCCATCCGGTTCACTAGCACACTAGTTCTAGTCTGCCCACCTAGATACCCAGGGTTTCCCTTGTGCTCAAATAAGTTTCACATTCACATAATGTATATCGCTTCCACATATCTCAAACCAAACAAAACATTACACACACACGTCACCATTTGCATACCCAAACACCCAAAAAAACACACGCACACCAAAACCATTTTATCACATAGTCCAGATCACTTGCGTGACTTGATAAACTATTTAAACAATTAGAATAACATTTCAAAATAGCACAATAGGAGTTTTTACATGAGACATGTCCACTTTCACAAGTAATAATACCTTTAAAACTTAACGCACACATAATTCTGTCAAAAACAACTCTCGCGCTCCACATATAATATAATAAGTGCAATTAACAATTTATTAAACACTTAAAATTGGAAAGAAAAGGTTTGCACTAGAACGACAAACTCAATTTCATTTACGAACGTCAATTTAAAACCAAAGTGCAGCTTATACAAACTAAAACATGTTTTCCCATTGTTCAAACAATTTTTCAATTTAGTTCCAAAAGTACGCCACACGGCAAACACACCCAAAGTGACTCATTTTGGTTGAAAATCTACATTTAATGACACAGACACCTCAAAGAACTTGAAAACACAATTTGCACAACCTAAACAATTAACTATAACGGGTCTGAACATTTCGACGACACAACGCACATGAAAACGTTGGCATTTACTTAACAACAACTCAAATTCACCAATATGCATATCGAAGCACGTCAAAAAAAATAAAATTCGCATCATGCAATTTATCACTAGAACACATTATAATTTAATTAATGAGCAATTAAATTATCTAGAGATGGTATGGCATGGAACCACCTACCTCGTCATTGCAGACTTCACGACCGTGGTGCACAACGACCGCCGCACATCAACCGCAACTCAAACAAAACCAAAATTGATCCTAAACAAACAATTGAACTAAAACATCAATAATTAAACCAGAAATTCATTGAATTCTTCAACCTCACCCAAAGCGCACCATAAAAGAACCAAAGGTAAACTATAAATCATGAAATTGAACCAAACTCGATTCGCAAACATAACCGCACTAAACCATCATTGAACAACAAGCAATCAAAAAAAATTGCCCTTACATCGGGGGCGCGGGAGGTCGGCCGAAGGTCGACGGAGGCTGCCGGAGTTGCGCGAGGAGGTGTAGGGAGGCTGTCCGACACCGTGAAGGGATGCGGGGCGGTTGTCCGAAAGCTCGGAGGGGGTTTCAGCCGGAAGGGAGGCTGCCGAGCAAAAGGCGAAGGAGGCGGTACGCGGCCTGAAGAAGAAAGGAATGGAAGGAGGGGTTGCGATTCGACCAGGCCGAAAGGGGGAGAGGTCCAGGGCGCCGGATCTGGGTAGTGCCGGAGGAGTACGGGGTGCCGGAGGTGGGGCGAGCAGGAGAGGGCCGTGACAGGGAGCCGATGGCGGGGCGAGCCGGCCGGCGATGGGGCGAGCGGGAGAGGGCTGTTGAGGATGACGTCGGACGAGAGCCGAAGGGGAGCAGGGGGTTCGGCGCAAGCCAAACCCTAGGAGGGGGGGGGGGAACTTCGACGGGATGAAGAGGGAAGAAAAAAAAATGGGGAGAGGCAGAGAGATGGGTCACGACGCCAAAGGGAAAGGAAAAAAAAGAGAAAGAAAATAAATAAATAAATAAATAAAAATGAAACTAAATAAAAACATAAAATAGAATTCAATACAAATAAAATAAAATTAAATAAAAACTTAAAATCAAAACTCAAAACCAAAACAAGGCACCGGCAAGACGTGCGGTGAATCGGCGAGGCCGCGCGGGGACCCAAGCGAGGCCGCGCAGCTTCGACCGCGTCGCGCTGGACGCAGACAAGACCAAAACACAAGGGACTTGAAATGTTAAGTCGGGTTTCGACCCGAACTAACCAATGCAAAGAAATTTAATGAAATAAATAAATTTTGAAATAGCGGGTGTGACAATTCTCCCCACCATAAAGCTTTCCGTCCCCGGAAAGCCACACCCAGAATCAAACCCCAAGGCAGACAACCACACTCCCTTAAGGTTCAAAGGGAATCTCCACAAACATCAAGCAAAGAGGAAAAG
Source organism: Viscum album (assembly GCA_963277665.1). Classification (NCBI taxonomy): domain Eukaryota; kingdom Viridiplantae; phylum Streptophyta; class Magnoliopsida; order Santalales; family Viscaceae; genus Viscum; species Viscum album. The sequence continues at coordinate 283,620,692 of OY728127.1, forward strand.
CATCGTGCTCAAAGGAAGTGACTTAAGGATAACCCCATGAAACTCATAAAAAGAATTTCCAATATGTTTCGTCTGCCCCGAAGAGCTAGAACACCTCCAGTTGACTGACCAAGGAAGGGAACTCTCGCACCCACGAAAACCAACTTCGCAAGCCGAAACAACTCAAGCACTATTAGACCAGAACCACACCATTTAGATAGAATGAACAAATAAGTTCAACCCACATCCACAGAACATTTTTACCACTTATCACCAAACCATATTTAAAAACAGAAGCAAAAGATCAACATGGGGAGGCCCGATGGGCTCCCCACCATTAGGAAGTCACTAACACTCAAAACGAGACTGGAAAACCGGCACGGAAAGCTTCGAGCAGACTCCCCGCCAGTAAAGAAAAGTCCAGCACTGATTCAATCTAGAGACATTCGTGTGAGACCCACTGTGGGTCTCCCCACCATTAGAACTGACAGCAGATACAAAACTTTAGAAATTTCTCGACGGGGGCTAGGCACCCCACCACAAGGGGCGGGGAGGGTCGGGCCCAACTACCGGGCGTCAAACCCACAACCCAAGATGAACCAACATCTTCACATCCCTAGATGAGTTCCATTCCAATTTGATACCAACTTACCCAACACATCCCATAGGGACAACTAAAAACGATTACCTTTGATGGAACGCAACCCTCAAGACCTTAAGATAATGAGACGACCGCGCCACCTTATAGCCACATGGATCCTCATGCACCCAATCGGGTCGTTCGGATTGGAATCACAGAAAACAAAATTAAATTGCCTTCACCTTTATTACCGACGACAGAGATAACATTGGGGTCTCATACAATCCTGGGGTTCCTGACTACGCGCCAGCTTCACTCTGAGACCTATGGCTGGAGGCCTGATGTTTGAAGCATCTTCTACCTCGCAGTAAGGTATTGAAGAATCATGAACGAAGCTTCTCATTTCGGTGTAACACGCAATCATACTGCAACCGAGGCAACACCATTAGACACAACACACCATGACATCTAATCGATCATACCCAAAACATTAACCAACACAAGAGCTGCAATGGTGTATGCGTATCACCCTTTGTCACACTGGATGAGAACATGACACCATGAATCATCACCTGAACATGACCATTGTTGTTGAGAGGAACATTATACAGAGAGGGATTTCAAACTGAGTCTTAAACAAAACATGATTCCTGCGATTGACCGTAGCATCCCCATGTGACTGGGTCTGCCACACTAGTGGCCTAACGTAAACCTCTTTCTTAAATAAGACAAACCAAAGATCAGAGGTCATTTAGAATGATAGGCTACACCGACGACTTAGGGTTGCTTCCAAACCACTGTTGATTATCAAAGAGGTCTCACGCTACAAGAAGTCACCGAACATGACCCTTGCGGCTAATGTAAACACTACCAACCATTCAAAACATCGATAAGCACTGACAGCTCTCAATCACCTTCACCCTTCCCCACTGGAATTTCTTTCGCCGTTTCTAGGGGAAACCTTCAAGGGTAACGACGTCAAATTTCATACTCGATGACTCAGGAAACTCAAAGAAACCAAAACTCTGTTCAACTCCCCTCGCATCTGTCATCCCAGTGCGAGAGGATCCACTTAGTTGTAAAAAGTAAAGGTGGGTTTAATTCCAGAATTCAAAAAGAGAATTCTTCGATCAACTGGAGTGTCGGCCAACAGGGAATTCCCCGTAGTCGTACTTCAATCACATGCCAATGCTTTATGGGGGCATACACTAGTCAAGAAAGAAAACTATGGACCCAACCAAACTGGTCCAACGGTCAAGACATACCACAAGAAAACACCAACCGTGCAGGGGAAACCACTGCAAGTGCTCCCCGATGTACTCTTCAAAGGAATTTACTAACCACACGCTTACATACCAACTTACAAATAAGAACTCAAACTCGGGACATAAACCATTCAGAAATAATACTCAGTTCAAAACGCCACACAAACACCGTTTACTAAAATACCAAACATTTTCTTTAGCAAGACATTTTAAAAACAAGCAAAGCCAGTGGGTTGCACAAACACCAATGGTGTCTCATGGGCCTCGCACATGCATGTTCTCGTGCCGCACTGGCACCCACCTCATATCCATCAGAGCACTCATCCGCTCGTGCCATTAACCATTTGTTTTCCATATACACTCATGCATGTGGTTTCCCACGAGAACACCAAGGGTCAAAAACAAACCATTCCATTTTTTTTTCAAAACCAAAACATCCAACCCACACTTTCCAAACCTTTCGCGTCATTTTCTTTTTAAAGCCTTTCATTTGAAAAAATTTTCCAAGACCCAAACATATTTACCTAAAAACCAAATTCTCACTTATCCAAAACAAAGAGACGAGAAATGGCGCAAGAGAAAACTTGTGTCAGAGGGTGACTGGAACGTATGGTTGGCGGCCATACGCCAGTCATGCCACTGCAACGGAGGGCATTCTAGGACAGCGTCCCCGGCTCCACATGGCTTGCCAGACCCTGCGAGCTCACTGGGACCACTGACCTTACCCCTTTTTCATTTCCCATAGACAAGATTAACCGCAATGACAAAAAAAACACAGACAAAACTCAACACACTTTGGTAACTCGAGTCCCGCCACGAGGTGTGCTGGCCAGGCACATTGCTCGTAGCTAGAACGCTGAGTTCCGACAACCTAAATTTTTGTCCACTCTGACTCCATCTCAAAAGAAAACGACCCAAGAGAGCAAACCTTGCCCTCTGATACCATTTTGTAACGAACCAGGCCGGGTCGCCATCCGACCCGGTGCCGACCCGGTCCGTGGCAAGGCCCGAAGAGCGTTCCCAATCCCCACGGACTGGCACAAGTGCCCGGGTATCAAGTTTAACAGGTGGGAACAGTTTTACCCGAAATACAAGACAGAAAAACCAACTAACCAGATAGATAAACTGAAATTAGAAATAGACAACAAAATGTGCCTTTAAACTATGAACAAGTTTAAAGTCTACAACTTGAAGAAATAACTAAAAAATAAAAGACGACAGCGGAAACTAAAACTCATACCCAACCTCCCGGCAGAAGTGAGACCACATCAACACCATTCTGCATGAGAAGACCAGCTGCAACCTGAACCACCATCACTGAGCACGAAGTCGCAACCTGGAAGACAGAAGAAACAGAAACTACATACACCCAAGGGTGTATGCAGGGTGTGAACTAAAAGCCCAGTAGGACGCCACCGAGAAATGGTTCCATGCCACAACATCAAAAGACAATTTAAAGTGCTTATTCAAAATTTTAATTTTAATTTTTTTTAAGAAAACATTTACAAGCTAAACGCTAAAAGAAAAACATTAAAAAGAACTCATTTAACAAACATGATTTTTTTTAAAAGGGGAAGAGAAATGTTCAATATGGGAACACACACACATACTCACACACACATACACATGCTCACACACACACACACACACACACTCACACACACACACACATACTCACACACACACACACATGCTCACACACACACACACATACTCAAGTGGTCTTCCATATGCCGACTGAAGGCACCACGCCAAAGATGGTAGAGCACTACGGGTAAATCCCCTAAGGTTCATCTAGCTCAAATGGGACCCTAGAACCTCGTGTCTCGGTGAAACGTGGCTTAGAAGGCCATGACCCTCAGAAAACGTGGCTTAGAAGGCCACGACCCTCAGAACACGTGGCTTAGAAGGCCACGACCCTCAGATATCATATGTTTAGTTAGTGTTGCAATCGTCAATCCAGCTAAGTGAAACAGGGACGATACCCATCCGGTTCACTAGCACACTAGTTCTAGTCTGCCCACCTAGATACCCAGGGTTTCCCTTGTGCTCAAATAAGTTTCACATTCACATAATGTATATCGCTTCCACATATCTCAAACCAAAAAAAACATTGCACACACATGTCACCATTTGCATACCCAAACACCAAAAAAAACACACGCACACCAAAACCATTTTATCACATAGTCCAGATCACTTGCGTGAATTGATAAACTATTTAAACAATTAGAAGAACATTTCAAAATAGCACAATAGGAGTTTTCACATGAGACATGTCCACTTTCACAAGTAAGAATACCTTTAAAACTTAACGCACACATAATTCTGTCAAAAACAACTCTCGCGCTCCACATGTAATTTAATAAGTGCAATTAACAATTTATTAAACACTTAAAATTGGAAAGAAAAGGTTTGCACTAGAACGACAAACTCAATTTCATATACGAACGTCACTTTAAAACCAATGTGCAGCTTATACAAACTAAAATATGTTTTCCCATTGTTCAAACAATTTTTCAATTTAGTTCCAAAAGTACGCCACACGGCAAACACACCCAAAATGACTCATTTTGGTTGAAAATATACATTTTATGACACATACACCTCCAAGAACTTGAAAACACAATTTGCACAACCTAAACAATTAACTATAACGGGTCTGATCATTTCGACGACACAAGGCACATGAAAACGTTGGCATTTACTTAACAACAACTCAAATTCACCAATATGCATATCGAAGCACGTCAAAAAAAATAAAATTCGCATCATGCAATTTATCACTAGAACACATTATAATTTAATTAATGAGCAATTAAATTATCTAGAGATGGTATGGCATGGAACCACCTACCTCGTCATCGCAGACTTCAAGACCGTGGTGCACAACGACCGCCGCACATCAACCGCAACTCAAACAAAACCAAAATTGATCCTAAACAAACAATTGAACTAAAACATCAATAATTAAACCAGAAATTCATTTAATTCTTCATCCGCACCCAATGCGCACCATAAAATAACCAAAGGTGAACCATAAATCATGAAATTGAACCAAACTCGATTCGCAAACATAACCGCACTGAACCATCATTGAACGACAAGCAATCAAATAAAATTGCACTTACATCGGGGGCGCGGGAGGTCGGCCGAAGGTCGACGGTGGCTGCCGGAGTTGCGCGAGGAGGTGTAGGGAGGCTGTCCGACACCGTGAAGGGATGCGGGGCGGTTGTCCGAAAGCTCGGAGGGGGTTTCGGCCAGAAGGGATGCTGCCGAGCAAAAGGCGAAGGAGGCGGTACGCGGCCTGAAGAAGAAAGGAATGGAAGGAGGGGTTGCGAATCGACCAGGCCGAAAGGGGGAGAGGTCCAGGGCGCCGGATCTGGGTAGCGCCGGAGGAGTACGGGGTGCCGGAGGCGGGGCGAGCAGGAGAGGGCCGTGACAGGGAGCCGATGGCGGGGCGAGCCGGCCGGCGATGGGGCGAGCGGGAGAGGGCCGTTGAGGATGACGCCGGACGAGAGCCGAAGGGGAGCAGGGGGTTCAGCGCAAGCCAAACCCTAGGAGGGGGGGGGAAACTTCGACGGGATGAAGAGGGAAGAAAAAAAACAGGGAGAGGCAGAGAGATGGGTCACGACGCCAAAGGGAAAGGAAAAAAATAGAGAAAAAAAATAAATAAATGAATAAAAATGAAACTAAATAAAAACATAAAATAGAATTCAATACAAATAAAATAAAATTAAATAAAAACTTAAAATCAAAACTCAAAACCAAAACAAGGCACCGGCAAGACGTGCGGTGAATCGGCGAGGCCGCGCGGGGACCCCAGCGAGGCCGCGGAGCTTCGACCGCGTCGTGCTGGATGCAGACAAGACCAAAACACAAGGGACTTGAAATGTTAAGTCGGGTTTCGACCCGAACTAACCAATGCAAATAAATTTAATGAAATAAATAAATTTTGAAATAGCAGGTGTGACATCCCATATCTATTATGGTATATTTAATGGTTCTGTAATCCCCATATATTTGTCACTCCCACCCATAACTTGTTATAATATCATCAATGAAGATACATGTTATATTGTATACATTACGATGTTTTTCTACTAGATATAATATTTTAACCCTATATACATCACTATACTTCTATGATGAATATTGAATGATGAATGCTGAGATTATTCATTAATCTCTTTCATCAAATACTGTATGAATATGACATGTACATATTTCCAAAACCATATCATTCAAAAAAATAATGGTTAAAATTTTGATTATATATCCCCATACTTTGGATCTCTACATCTTGCTTAAGTACCTTAGAAATAATATCGTATATAAATTGTTGAATATTCAACTAATAATTAAAATATAACTCCATTTAATCTATGGTTTCAGCATCAATCCATTGAAAACCCAAAGATATTTGACAATTTTTTTCCTCCATAAAGATAAACTAGGATGATTCATTCAGCTCAAGGCATTAACCACCTAGTTCAATTTCCCTTGGTTTAATTTATTGAGAATATATAATATTTAATATACTGCAACCAACTTATCTTCTGTATATTCCTCACATTTTTATTGAATATAAATTTTATTCATTTTAAATAAAAATATATAACGCATAATTTTCCATAAATATGATGTATTCATATCATTTATCAAAAAATTACCATATGTAACTACAAATCATGAGTTGGGTAATTCTTATAATCAAACACAAATTTTCACAAGGCATAAGATACAAACATATAATTCTACATGATAACTCATCCCATTACCTTCTATTATGAATCTATTTATATTGAAAACCCTTATCTATTAAAGGGTAATATACAATAAGATTCATTAATAACCATATCAAGGGTACATTTTAAGATTTCTAACATTCAATATTAATGAAAACATAGCTCTATTTTGAATTATCATTGGGAAACAGACTAAATGGTCAAGCTATATTCAACAAAATTCACCATTAATTTCCATCCAAACCAAAAAATATAATGTACTTAGTAATCATTATTTGTTTTACCCATATCTCAATTACATAAACCTCAAATGAGACTTTTTAAATACCCTCACATGTCATTATATAACCCATTATGGAAACATTTAGATACCAAAAATCACGCTTTGTTAAAAAATTAACACTTTATCCTTCATCAATATCTAATATATAATTGTCAAGTGAACATCATGATCTTTCTTATACATTGATGTTTTCCAAATATCTTTTATAAAGACTCCCAAAAACTGATCAAGATAAATCTAAAGAAACATTTGGTTAAATCCATAATACTTTATTGGGAATTTGGTAAAAAATTTGCATCACTAAAAAATCACAGTGTTCAGGCCCCATAAAGAAGTATATTGTGGTTTTTTCATTAAATTTTATCCTCTATAATTCTACATAGATAGAAGATTAATCAATGAAATTTATTTATCTCCTCATTATTTATCAAAAATATTATCAATTTGAGTAGAGGAAACTGGTTATTGCATGTGATGTTTTTATATTATCTATAATCAATAATGAGTCACATAAACCCGCATTTCATCCTATAATAAAAGGTTCACTCCAAGGTGACCCATATGACCAAATAAAAATAATATCGTGGTTTTCCAAGAATTTCTTATTTATTCCAATACATATATTTTGGTAATTTTTTTTGGAGTCTTTGAAATTGGTGTATCCCTAGGTATGAAGTTTTTCAAAAACGAAACTTCACAATATAGGGGAAGACCATAAAATTATTCTACAATGTAAAAAAAATATCATATAATAGGTATACCATTTATTTATAGTTTTCCATCATATATTTCGCTAAACTACCTTCATAACAAAGAAATTGGACCAAAAAACAAATAAAATAAACCCTCGGCCTTTCTTTGTAGTTGATTCATGAAAATCCAACAAGCCTAATGAATCTATTTTTTGACTTTTTATAGATATTGATTCATTCTTAGTGCCAAATAATATTCATAAAAAAGGGTATCCTATGATTTCTATCTCATAAAATAATTTGAACCTCCTTTATTCAGACCATTTCATTGTGGTAGTTTATAAATTTATCAAATGTAGATTGTTACTAATGTTTTAATGATGAATATTATTGTTATATGTATTATGGGATTCCATATAAATATCTTAAATTTACTCAATGTCCTTTTTATCCTCTGTTATAAATTTTTTTACTATAGTCATTGGGGTGAGAGGCTAATGGGTTTGCAGGACCTCTTAAGTGAATTTTCTCAAATGAAAACTCAATTATGATCCTTACCAAGATTCTTTTGTTGTTCCAGTCTGGGTTGGATTCCTTGGAATACACCACAGTTTCACATGGTTTCCTTTTTATCTTTTCTCCTGTCCTAGATATGGATTAAAAAACATATATTTGGATCATTCTAGAAGTTCTCTATTAAAAACATCTTGAATATTGTAGTGTCATCTATAATCAGGTACACTGCATAAATGATTTGAATAATAGGGTAGAACTCCCTCTGATATATAATATAACATGAGATAAAAACTGAAAAAATCTATACATGAATGTATTCAATGATAGTTATATATTTTCTTCCTGCCCTTTTTGGGGTTTATATCCACATGGGGTGAAATTTTAACCAATAAGATGCCTATTCATGTTGAGACTCTTGATGTTAACAATGAACATATTAGAAAATCTATGAGACATTATTCCACATAAAATCAACTTTTAAGTTTTTTAATGCTATTGACATCATATAATGTGAGACCGCTGATCCAACCACCCTTATAGGGTTCTAGGGGACCCTAGTGAACTGAAATAATCCATTCCAGAGGAAGAATTTTTTTTTAAAATTTTAGTATAGTGAGTATTTACATGATTCATGTGATATATCATGGTATATTGAGGATGCTTAACATAATTCAAGTTATATGTATGGTAGAAAAAGATATTTACTTTGAAATATTCACCACTATAAATCACATGAAGAATCAAAAATGTAGAAATTGTTTTAATATTGAGAAAGAAATTGTTAATTTATCATCATAGTCTTCTAGGAAGGTGAATATTTATATTCTTCCATAGACTAAGGTTTTTTAAAATTCTTGTACATCCTCTAGTGATAATAACTTGACTGAAATTAATTATAATGGAATCCATAACTCGAATGTGGGGGATCAATATTTATTTTAAGAGGATGTGAAGAAATAACATGATTCCTGGATGATGAGAAATATACAATAGTATTAAAAAGATTTATGAATTTTAAAATTAATTCCAATCATATCATTCATAACAAAAATATATTGTTCATCTACATTGTAGAAGAATTAAAAAATGATGAAATAAATTTTTGAGACATTCCATGAAACCATTATATTTATTCCAAATATTTTAGGACTAAATTATTGTTTTTAAAAGATGATAAAATACATATCATCTTGGATGTTTGAATTTGGATGGGTTTTCAATAATGTGTTCTTTTACAATTTTCAAGGTTTTTTGAGAGGTATTTATAATTAATTGATGTTGATTTGGAATTATCAATCATTTAAATTGAGGGTTTGGAGGACATATAATTTTCAATTTTACCCAGTAATAAGGTAATATCTAAATCAAGTCAAATCATCGACTATTGGTGCCAGCTTTTAGGTAGCTCAAGATGTATCTGCTTGTTGCGATGTTTTTTTATTCATTGGAAGGTATTATAAATTGTGTCTCCAAATGATGATCTATTTAAAATATTAATGTTTTATGACATTTATTTTCTTCTTTATTTCTTTTCATTGTCATTTGATCATTAGATAGAGCTTTCAGGACTAGTCTGTGTAGCCCGACCCTCTCCTAAGGAATAATCTCTTAGAATTCACAATTTTTTGGATATTTTGATTTACAAGAACCTACCTCAGTTTTTATATGGTTTTATTTTTAGTTCCTTTCTGGATGTTCTCGAATAATATCTCATATGCTAGAGATTTGTTATTTTTATGGTTGAACTCACTAGATCATGGTTTTGATTGTACTTCATGATTTTAATATGTATCTTGTTTCATTAATCCTAATTTTCATGAATTATTTCTTGATGAATTAATACTCTTTTTAATATAAAATAATGGAAATCAGTGACGAATTCTGCATGTTTTACATATTTGAGTGTTGTTGTTATATACTACAAAAGGGTGACTTTTCTTCCTCAATGATTGATGTGTCAATATAAATGGACTTTGGTAATTTTTTAGATATATCATGGATCTAATATATGATATATACATACCTATTTTTATGACTCTCTATGTCTTCATTTTGATCTTATAAATAATTATAATACATTTATAGAGGAAATATTCATCGGATTTGATGTTTTATGGGATGATAGCATCCCTTTTCAATGGGTGTGATTTAATGCACACTTAATCTTCTAATTTTATTCAATATTATAATTTATTTACTTCAAATACCTGATGGTGTATGTTTTTGGAACCTCATGCATGTATTTTTACCATTAGTTTTATTTAAAAAAATTGGTTATCACATTAATAAACATTTGACATCTCAATTTTTTTTAAAACATCCCGTCATCCTGAATTCATTTGGGATACATCTCAATAATGAAATTAATTTCCAATTATCACATATAAATATTCTTCATGAACATTGAAATTTATTATATAAAAATATTTCCAACAAAAATCAATCTGAGAGGAATTGTAGAATAAGATGTAAAAACATAATACCATTTTGATTTTTCACCTTTAACTTGATATTATTTTACTTATCTTATAATTATATAACCCATTCCAATTCATTATAATTAAATCATTTGGTATTTCCAATATAAAATAATAAATTTTAAAATATTTTATTGTATATAAGAATACCTTTCATCACATCACTCTTGTAAATAAGTTTTGCAGTCATGATCGCATGAGATATCCCATTGTATTTGATTTCAAAAACATTCTAAGGAAAATAATCATCCTAAACGTTCATATTTGTGTAATTATTGGAATATTATCTATACTATTTTCTTATAACCTTTATATTATGGGTAGTTCATTGGTGAGAGTAAAAATCACTTCCTCTTAATTTGGTAGCCAAATCAACTAAGTTTTACATTCATGGGATTTAAGAATCAACAACCCAACTTAATCTACACTTTAGACCATACTATAAATTCCATTGATTTTTCATCCCATATTTATGGAACTTAAATGGCTATAATCTATTTCAAACATGTGATTTATATGTGTTTTCATAAGTCCCAATCCTCATTTCTTTTGAAGACCATGAAAATTCTTGGAATATTGAATTTCTAATTCTACCATGAGTGTAAATTACAAAATTTCATCAAAGATAATGTTCTATGTCATAGATTATACCACCAAGAGAGAAGGTTTTAAGACCCAATGAATAAATATAACTTGTATTTAGGTTAGATGGTAACACTAGAAGCATACATTATAGGCCTTGTAAAAAACATTATATGTACCAATAGATTTTACCTCAATCTTCATTATCTCAAGGAATTAATTATTTATTTTCATTTTAATAATTAAAGGAAAATAATTCATAAAAATTAGGATGTTAATCTTATACCAATTCATGTAGTCAGATTATTCATATTTCCTCATATTAATAATAATATTTAAATATTGATATTCTTGGCCTTATAAATTTTAGAAGGACAAGATAAAATTTTCATTCTATAAAATATAGATAATAAATTAATATCTTTTCAATGGTACTAATCCATTTTCAAACAACTGGTGGATCCATGTATAAACTAATATAATGTGGTTGTTTCCTCAAGTAGGACTAATATGATCATTATTCCCTATTTTCTAATTTTTATGTTCAACATTTTTTATAGCGTTAGAAATATGAATCATGAGAGAAACAAGAGTCTATATTTTATTTCCCATATAATTTGGTTATTTAGTTGAAATATAATTTGATTTTCCATCACCATCATTGGTAGCATTAATTTTCTTTAGTTCTATCCATTGACTAAAAACAGAAAGAAGTGTGTGGGAATCAATAATCATAGTGGGAAACCACAAAATCAAGAATCTTGTTTATGATGCATAAATAAATAAGCCTTCATTTGATTCTATGATATAATATTTTTATCTAAGATCTTTCATGGTAATTATTTATTCAAATTATTTATAATTTCTTGTAATGAAAATATGAATTACCCACATTTTATCTTCATGAGTATTATAACTAGTTATTCTAATGGAACACTCAACATTCAACCTAATGATGTATTATATATACTTGAACAAGTCTATTTAGGGATGTTTAATATATATTGATAAGTTACAAAACCATGTCCACTAGTTATGTTCAAATATGAATTTAATTTTATGAAAATAACATAATCAAATATTTATCAAAACTATTGTGTACCATCCTATGCATTTATTTATCCGATTTTTTTTCTAAATTATTATAACACCAAAATCCAAATGATGACTAATCATTCCTATAATACAAACTATAACATTCAATTTAAGTTATATATAATTATTAATAATATTTAATTGAACATATAAAACATATCACAAGTACATTTCAAATTAACTTAATGGTTTAATGTATTTAAATACTAGATACAAATTCATCATTTTTTGAAAAATATTCCAACATCTTCCGAAATTATCATCCAATGTAGTAAATATTAAAAGTGTAACATACATAAAATATTTCATAAAAACACTTGGAATATAATCACAATAATGGATGAGGTTATATGATAAGTATGAGTTAGGTTCAAAGATATCTATTTATGATAATTTGAAATAATAAGATAAAAATAAGTGTAGAAGATCAGGAATAAACAATTTAATGTTAAAACATAATCAATCATAGATTAAAAAATGATTCATGATGTAAAAAATTATCTTTTTAGAAGATATTAATCTTATAACTAAGTAATAATAATAAATTAATAATGAACCATATATTTAATTAATTTTTGTGTGGATACATCATATGTGTAAATTCACTTCATATTTCATGGTTATCTACCAAGACAATCAAATCATAATAGATTAGGAATCAACACCATTTTCCTATATAATAATAGTGCATGAATCATCACTTGTTTACTATATTGGATCATGCACATTGACTTGTTTCCCATAGTTGATCAATCCCAAATCATTGATTCCCACTGAGGATAAATAACATTGAATTTTATCCCATAGTTATCCCAACAGATGGAAAAAGTTACCCAATGAATTGGATGGATTCATAATTTTGGTTGGTGCAATAAAATATTAAAAATCATATATATGTCTATCATATGATAATAAAACATTAATCTCATCCTCATTAAATTACTATTATAATGAAAAACGGTTTCATAAATCATTTATAAATACATAGTAGTATATCTCAAGGAAAATAAATGGTCTTTATAATAATTTCATTATGATAATCAAAAACCATCAAGAGATGTAATAATCATTGTACAGTTTGATCAAATCCCCTATAATAAAATTGAAACAAAAAATGATGATGTCATCGATGAATAGTGTTACCATAAGTTGATCATTATAAATATTTTGGAATAACACCACATTTACTTTTTTAAATCAATTATTTGATATTTAAAAAAATTCTAAAAATAATAAAATGAGGAATCATATAATAAAATATAAAAAAATTTACTTCGAAGAATGACATCAAATTTTATTCATATCGTACAGGAAGAAAGAACAAATTCCAATCAAATTATTATAACAGATGAAAAATTACCTCATTTGGAGAACAATAAGAAAAATACCTTTGTAAAATTTATTATAAATTTAAACAAGGTTGAAAATGAATTTTAAAAATAACATGGATAATTTTAAAAACATTGTCAAAATGATTTCTAAAAATATAGACAATGAATAAAAAGTTGCTCAACTATATAGTATTACATAGTTAGTTTACCATAAAAACATTATATCAATCTCTTGAGTTTGAAAAATGATGTAAAATTAAGGGAATCCAATTATTCACATGATTTAATAAGAGTTAAACCTAAATTAGTTATATTTATTAGATAATAATCATATACTCTCTCAAATTAAAATTATTCATAAAAAAACATTATTAAAAATATGACTAAAACAAAAATACTAAACCACATTGGTAACCACATAATTATAAGCCCCTAAAAAGGATAGAACATATATGAATATTTCATTCCCCATAATTCCTTACAAGATTCATAATGAATTTTATATGAAATACTCTTATTTTTATGAAATGGTTATCTTTAAATATATTTATTTCTTTCATAGTTTGTGATTATTAAATCAACAATTTAATAAAAGAAACATTATAAAAATATAATGCACACATTATTTCCTAGATATTATATTTGGTACTATTAACTTTATTAATTAAATTATAAATATATATGGTTTATAATATAAAAAAAATAAATTCATTAAGGGAATAAAATTAATTTTATTTAAAGTGATAAATTTTTGGAAAAATAATTATTTAACATGTACAATTATTTTTAAATAATTATATTAACTTATTCCTTATTAAAAAACTAATTTAGAAATTTATATATTATATTCCAAGAAATTTTTTAATAGAGTAAATAAATACTTTTCTATGTAAAGGATAGGACAAAATTTAGTTTTATATAATAAAAAATATTACAATAATAGGGTGTATTTTCACATTTTTCCAGAACACATAAAAACAATTTCATCAATTTATAAGTATTTAATTTGATAAAATTAATTACCTATCAAGAATTATCACATTTAAATTTTATAATTAATACCCTTTTAGTTTTTGTCAATATGACTAGTTTCCATGATACAATTCATCACCTTCGTAAAAGGTAAATATTATTAGTCTATGTTAAAACAAAGTTATATGCCCATAAATAATCATTATAAGTCATTTTGGATAAATTAAATTCTACGTAGAACACATAATGTTATAAAATTATTAAATTTATGGATAATTTACTATAAAAAATTAGTTATATGTTAATTAAAACATATATAGGCGATAAATGTAAATATATTAGTTTTAAATATCATTTATTTTTTCAAATATTAGACAAAATAGTTTTTCAATAAAACATATATTAATTTTGTGACAAATAATATTATATTAATTCTTGTATTGTATTTAAAATTTTATGTTATTAAATAATTACCTTAACATCATACATTTTACACATGCACAAATTATTCAATTGAGAGAAAAATAAAAAATTGGTATTAAAAATAGTAAAATTAGTATGATATGAGTTACAAAGGTAGTCAACATATTTTATAGATGATAATGACCTGTTATGGATGTGTTAAAATAATTTTTTCATAACTATAATATTTTTCTTGATGTTGTTATTGTCAATGTAATGAATGATGTCCAAATTGATAATAATAATAATTTATGAAAATAATATTTTATTAAATTATTTATATATAAAAAAAATTCAAATTAAATTAATGGGGTTAATATATGGTGTCAAATTTAGCCCTTATAAATTTATGAGTCAATGGTTATATTATTTTTAAAATTATAACCTTTTACGAGTGAAAAATATGTAACAACATATGATGTTAAAATAGGATAATTAATGTGATAAATCAAAATACAAGGATAACAATACCTCTTAAAGCTATGCAATTTGTTTTCATCATGATATTTCTACCATATCATACCTATTGTATTAAATTACAACCATTTTTAAGAGTTTGGCTCTATAAAAGACATTCTATATATAATTTTTTAGGAAATTCAAAAATTGAAACTCCCCTCATTTATAATTGGACACTACCACCCTTAAATAATTACGAAAAATATTACATTTTTTTAGAAGTCCTATTCAAATTTCTCTAATCCACATCCCTAGACACATTATATAGGTTTTTGTCTTCCCAAAAGTCCACCCAATTAGCCCTTTAGAGGAGAACTAAATGAGTATTTACAAAGAAGGGTATGTATGAATGTGAAAAGTAAATGAGAGACTTGTCGTAATAGTTTATTTCACAATATCACCACTATTTTTGGGATTAATTTTCATAAATTTCCATGTTTTCTAAAAAAATAAAAAAAGAGTTTTTTTATTTTCATAAAGTTGATTAAATTAATTTTTACGTTTTAAAAATATTTGGAAAGTAATTTTTTTTGAATGAGTTACATTGTATTATTTCAGACGAAAATATAGAATTAATTCTTTCTTAACACATACAGCCTATAAAAAATTTCCCTCTACTATGACGACATAATACTTAACAGGTACCAAAATTTTCAACAAGATTACTTTCAATAAAAATGTTTTCTTTTATAATTTTTTTTATTTAAAATATTATTTTCAAAATGGAAAGGTTATTTTCTTCAATAATTATTCCATGTGACCTATCAAAAATCATTTTAACATCATAGATTATATACCTTTGATGATAATTAATTGTTACTTGGGATATTATACATTGATATTATCCAAATTATTTTTTGTAGATGGTATATGTTTAAGGTGAAATGATATTGATGAATCCTATTCTCTTTTACATAGGATATTCCTTGATGAAATAATGTCAGGACCTGTCCTCGGGGCACGTTCCGTGACTATCCCAATCCCACCTTCCATAGGCCAGGGGCTGGCGACTAGCACCAAGGCGTAAATCCCGGTAAAAAGGGAAGGCATTGCCTTTGTAAAGTAAACAAGCACCACAGAGTCGGCAAGCATAAAAGTAAACACTAAGTGAAAATAGAGTACAACTGTAAGTGCGGAAAAGTAAGTGGGCCAGTATACAAACCCAAACTGAAAGTAAAGTACAACTCGAAAGGGAAAACAGCAACTGAAAAGTAAAAGCCTCTACACAGAGATGTCCACTGGAAATCCCACCTGATGGGTGGGTATAGATAGCTCCACTACTCCTCGGGTCTCGCCGTCCGCTCTGAGCACGTCCCGCCCAGTGGTCCACCTCCAGGTACCGTCATGCTCTGCAAGCCTCAACCACGATCAACTCTGTCCGTCGTCTGCAACCAACACAACGTAGTGTGGGTATAGACCATGCAGGGGTGAGTATAAGCTACTCAGTAGGGACCCTGAGACCCCCAAAGGTCTCCCAAAATCCACGAAGGATAAACCACAAATGAAATATACAATCACGAAGTAACAACCGACACTGCTTAGGTATATGCCCATACATATACCTAAGTCATCAATTCCAGTATGCTCCAACCTCCGAGCCCAAGTACATCCCAGTCCACATAGGAATGTATATGTATTCCACACAGGAAAGCAAAACATAATCCACGCAGGATAGCACAACACAATCCATATAGGAAAGCAAAGAGGATTCCGCTCTCACAGGTATACTTCTTCAAATAACAATAGAGATGATCAGATGTAGCCACTGATTCATCTAAGCCATCGGAACCACAAAGGATTGGTAGGTACTAACCCCCGCAATGTCCTACATAGGATCGTTCAGGAAGTTGAACCCAAATCTATTGGGAAACTCCTTTTCCATCAAGTACAGTGGTTATGCCGCTACAACCAAGCGCTACACCTATCAGGTACTGTGGGCCTGCTGCTACAACCAAACGCTCCTCTGTCGTGGGTCTGCCGCAATAACCAAGCGCTCCCCTGTGCCGCTACAACCATGCGCACCTCTGTCATGGGTCTGCTGCTACAACCAAGCGCTCCCCTGTGCCGCTACAACCAAGAGCACCTCTGTCATGGGTATGTCGCTACAACCAAGCGCTCCCCAGTGCCGCTACAACCAAGCGCTCCTCCGTCGTGGGTCTGCCGCTACAACCAAGCGCTCCCCTGTGCCGTTATCCGTAACACACTGAGTCGTTCGATTAGCAGTCGTCAAGTCTCAACCGGCTCTAGGGTTTCTGTACACAGCATGCTCGTTTCGGGAGGGTGCACTCCACGAGCTAAGAGGTCGATGCATCAACTGACATGTAGTCCGGAGTTGATGTATCCCAAGATGTACCATATTGGTCACTGCCGAAAACATGGAGGATTCCCGTACTGTTTTCTCTATCGTCACAGTTGAATCCACTGAGGATCTCTGTACAGTCGTCGTCGTCACAGCAGCAGTTGCAGCCAGCTCTAGGGTTCCCGCATACAGCAAGCTCATTCGGGAGGGTCCGCTCCACGAGCCGAGAGGCTGATACATCAACCGACACATGGTCCAGAGTTGATGTATCCAAAAGTTGCGTATCGTCAACAGGAACTCAACGCAACAGACGGCGCGTCAATCGAACGCCTGGTCTGAGAGTTATTGTCTTTTTCGTCCCAGGGGACCAGTTGGTTTTTAAGGCAAAACCAACCCGACCATACTCCACCTGCGTCCAAACCTCGGGCGAGTATGCCAAAAGATCTGTGTCACTAAGAGGAACTCAACAAAGTTGACGGCACATCAATCGGACGTCCGTAGCTCAAGATATGAGTGTTTCCGCTCCGAGGGCCCGGTTGGTTTCATGTACGAACCAACCCGGCCGACCTCAAACTATTCTGAAACCTTGAGTGCGATTAACCTACACGACCATCTCGATACAAGGATCACATCGCCGCTGACGGCGCATCGTTTGGAGGTCCGTAGCCCGAGTTATGGGCATTTGAACCCAAACAGTCCGATAACGGGGGTTTCGGGCCCGGACCGACCCGGCCCGAGACCCACCGGTCGGCCCGAACCGGGTCGACCCGCCCCGGACAGGGTCGGCCCGGCTGGGCGCGGCCCGGCCTGGCGCGGTGCGGCCTGGCAGACCCGCCGGGCGCCGGTCCGGCTGGGGACAGCGCGCCCAGCGCAATGTCGGTCTCGGCTTTTGCCGAGCCGTTCGGCAAAGGGGGGGGGGGGGGGGCGCCGGCCCCCCTGTGTAATCGCCCCTCCCCCCCAAATTATGGGGGGGCGTTTGAACCGGACGGGGGAATATAATTCCCCCGGCCCCTCCCTTTTTCCGGCCGGCCCGACCGGGCCGGCCGACTCCTTCTCAATGGGACCGGCGTGGCCGGTCCCCTTCCAGCTCCATCACCGGCGGCCCGGTCTGGCCGCCGGTCACCTTGCTCTGCCGCGTCCCGGAACCGGCCACGGCCCTTGGTGTTCGGCGCGGTGCGACGGAACCGCGCCCCTTCGTCGCGGCCCCGATCCGGCTATGGCGCGACGACGTCGCGTTCTTAAACTTCTTTCCACGACGTCGCGCAATACTTGCCGTGTGATTCCCGCGTGGTGCGACGACACCACGCCATCCCGTTCCATCCGCAAAGAAATAAAACATGAACATAGGAGGGTGTTCGGCCGTGTTTGTGCGGTTTGGCCCCCCTCTCGTTTATGATAAAATCTAGTCAAAAATCCATCATAATCGATAAACTAGAATCATGAATGGAAATAATAAAATAAAATAATCCCCTACCTCGGTTCAGGAACAAGGTTCGTCAACGAGCTGCGGGAGACGAGCGTCGTGGAGGTCGGGCGTCGCGGGATAACGTCGATGTCGCGAAGAGAGGATTCGAAGTCGTTGACGGAGATTCCATCATGGAATACCATCGCGGAAGAGATGACACAGAAGAAGAACGTAGCGTCGCGGATACGACGTCGTGGAAGAACCGTGTTCTTCGGCGGAGAAGTTCTTCGTTTGAAGAATGGTGTTCTTCGCCTTCTTTGTCGAGGTTGCAGAAGAATAACACTGCTTCCCCAATTCTCTCAAGGTGACAAAACTCTAACCAAAAATAAAATAAGATTCTTTCTTATTTTATTAACACAACAACACATTTGAATTTCAAGAGTTTGAAATTCAATAACCACACACAACTCACCTCATTAAACTCATTACATTTAAGTCATAGGTTATAACTTATGTTAACAATATTAAAGTTGGTGTTGAGGGGGGTTTTAGAGGATATGAAGGGGTGGGGTTCGTGTGGGCCCCACCACCCTCATAACCTCCCAAGGGAGGTTGGGTGGTTACCCAACTTATATCATGTGCTAACACTTAGAGTAAAATAATAAAAATTGTAGTGTAATTATAAAATAAACTTCCACAATTTTTATTATCAACACTCGTGTAAATGCAACTCTGGAACATGAGTTCCTAAGCAATTACTGGCGCTGCGGTTCCATCGGTGCCCTCAGAATTCGATTCCGGGCACCGGTTAAAAAGTTAGAAAAACCCGCTCGTTTGTTCACTGAACGTACCCGAGCCAAACTTCGGAAATTGATTCCGGGCACACCAGGCCTCGGAATCAGGTGCCGTCAGAAACCGCGCTCTTGTAAAATTCCAAAGAAAATTAAGAAAAAATTTCCCTTGATTTTTCCGGGTCTTTACATTACTCCCACCACAGGACTTTACGTCCCCGTAAAGCTTTAACACAAACTAGGGATACAAAGGCGGTATAGCTAGGGGGTAAGCCAACTCGCCAATCTTGCTGAGGACCTGGAAGGGTCCAATAAAGTATGGAGATAGATTTCCACCTTGACCAAATCTCCATAATCCACGTCGAGGTGAGACCCGTATGAAGAGGTGGTCTCCATCCTCAAACTCTAGTGGCCTCCGCCTCCTGTCAGCGAAAGACTTCTGTCGGCTCTGAGCTGTCTTCATCTGCTCCTGGATGACCTGGACCATCTCTATCGTGGCATGGACCACCTCTGATCCCACAAGATATGCTATGATTTCTTCTTTTCCGATAAGAGAAATCTGGTCTCATCCCTTGGATGAACCACGTTTTTTGCCTAATACAGTCAATCCCGACATGGATGATACTAATCCATACCAAGGATGACATCGTAAGGCATCGACGCTACTACCAAGAGATCCAACCGTTACTTTAGCCTCCAAGGGTTGAGTCATACTGTCGGCATCAGTGTGGGGTAACTGGGTCTCCTCTAGTAGATGTCTCACAAGTGAGGGTCAAGTCAACAGTCAAAACTGGAATCTCTTAGTAACAACACAAAAGAGGACAGGAATGAAAACATCACAAATGTATGTGTCTTTTATTATTGCAGATCATAATACATAGACGCTACACAATAGAAACAAGGAACTGGAAGTACAAAAAAACGTATCCACTAGTTCCGCTCCTGTCCATTTTCTCCTAGAGGTCCATGATCAAAGGCCTCAGCTGCCTGAAGCTGAGCTCTCCCATGTCCACCAACTTCCTACGGTCGGGGTAGACCTTCTGGTGGTGGTGGTGGAAACACCCCGAAGTTTCATCCACCTCTAGCTGCACGGCTAGCTCCCCTTCCATGGCCGCCTGCTCCTTGCGGCCCACCCTGATCGAACCTCTGCCTCTGCCTGGGGGGTCCTTCGTTCATCTTCTGGTCATCCGTATGGCGGGTCGGACAGTCACGAGCCATGTGACCAATCCCGTCATAGGAGTTACACTTCCCTCTCATGGCAAGTAGTTGTCCACCCCGAGTGCCTCGCACAAACGATCCAGAGTCATGCTATAGACCACCTGTAGGTCTAGTCCTATTGGACCCCTGCGTCATCTGTCTACTGCCCGCTGCAGAAGACTCTGCCGCATGCCGGCTAGTGGTGGGTCCTGCTGCTGGAGACTGCTCAGCAAGGAAACTCTCCACCAAGAGGGCTTGCTCCAACACTCCTATCTGAGTCGGAATGTTGTTAGAAACAACTGAAGCTCTGATCTCTCGCCTGATCCCCTGCTCGAAGGTTCGGGCCCTGAATAATGGGTCTCGTACCATGTCCGCGGAATAGCGCGAGAGATCGGAAAACCTGGCCGCGTACTGGGCTACTGTCATGCTGCCCTGCCACAGCTGTAGTAGCTTTTGAATGCGCACCGCACGGAGGGTGGCCGAGACGAACTCTGAGCAGAAGAGGCTCTCGAAGTCCGTCCAGAGAAGATATGTCTCGTTGTGCACCTAGAGAATCAAGCTCCACCATCGCCCCCGCTGCGTGCAGGAGGCTCGTTGCAAGGACCACCATATGATCCGCCGGTGTCCTCACTAACCGGAAAACTCGTACGACTGCCTCCAGCCAGTCCTCGGCTACCTGGGGGTCCGTCTCCCCATGGAACCTGGGAGGTCGCTGGCACTGGAACTCATTCAGTGCACTGAGGCAACGTGCAGCATCAGCGGCTGGAGCTGGAAGTAGCGGTGGCTCGGCGGGTAGAGCTACCGCCGATGCCATTGCTGACAAAGGGCCCTGCACCGAGGCCTCGTCGCTCGGTGGGATGTCGTCACACTCGACTCTCGGAACCCTAGCTGGCTGCCGTCATGGGGCCATCCTGAAAAAGAAACAGGAGCGCCACTGTCAGAACAATATACCTGATGAGCTGATACAAATTATTCACAAGAAAACTTGAAACACACATGCAATCAATGTTTTCGTGCATTAAGTCGGAAATCAGAAGTCAGGGTCCTGGTGTACGGATACGTCGGCCGCCACACCAACACTGGACTCCCTGGACTGATAACCACACTCAATACTCTAAACACTATTTCTTCACATAGAAAAGATCAGAGTTCACAGTAGAACCGAACTCCTCTGATACCAATTTGTCACGACTCGTCCTCGGGGCATGTGTCATGACTACCCCAAGCCCGCCTTCCATAGGCCAGGGGCTGGCGACTAGCACCAAGGCGTAAATCCCGGTAAAAAGGGGAGGATTTCCTTTGTAATGTAAACAAGCACCACAGAGTAGGCAATCGGAAAAGTAAACACTAAGTGAAAACAAAGTACAACTGTAAGTGCGGAAAAGTAAGTGGGCCAGTCTACAAACCCAAACTGAAAGTAAAGTACAATTCGAAAGGGAAAACTGCAACTTAAAATTAAAAGCTGCTACACCGAGATGTCCATTATAAATCCCACTAGAAGGGTGGGTACAGATAGCTCCACTACTCCTTGGGTCCCGCCGTCCGCTATGAGCACGTCCCGCCCAGTGGTCCACCTCCAGGTACCGTCCTGCTCTACAAGCCTCAACCACGATCATCGATGTCCTTCGTCTGCAACCAACACAACATAGTATGGGCATTGCCCGTGAAGGTGTGAGTATATGCTACTCATTAGGGACCCCGAGACCCCCAAAGGTCTCCCAAAATCCACGAAGGATAAACCACAAAGGAAAGATACAATCACGAAGTAACAACCGACACTGCTTAGGTATATGCCCATACATATACATAAGTCATCAATTCCAGTATGCTCCAACCTCTGAGCCCAAGTACAACCCAGTCGACACAGGAATGTATACGTATTCCACACAGGAAAGCAAAACGTAATCCACACAGGATAGAAAAACACAATCCACAGAGGAAAGAAAACAGGATTCAGCTCACACAGTTATACTTCTTCAAATTACAATAGAGATGATCAGATGTAGCCACTGATTCATTTAAGCCGTCGGACCCACAAAGGATTGGTAGGTACTAACCCACGCAATGTCCTACACAGGATCGTTCAAGAAGTTGAACCCAAAGCTATTGGGAAACTCCTTTTCCATCAAATACAGTGGTTATGCTGCTACAACCAAGTGCTACACCTATCGGGTATTGTGGGCCTGCTGCTACAACCAAACGCTCCTCCGTCGTGGGTATGCCGCTACAACCAAGCGCTCCCCTGTGCCGCTACAACCAAGCGCACCTCTGTCGTGGGTCTGCCGCTACAACCAAGCACTCCCATGTGCCACTACAACCAATCGCACCTCTGTCATTGGTATGCCGCTACAACCAAACACTCCCCAGTGGCGCTACAACAAAGCTCTCCTCCATCGTGGGTCCTCCGCTACAACCAAGCGCTCCCCTGTGCCGTTATCCGTAACACACCGAGTCATTCGATCAGCAGTCATCAAGTCTCAACCGGCTCTAGGGTTTCCGTACACAGCATGCTCGTTCCGGGAGGGTCCACTCCACGAGCTAAGAGGTCGATGCATCAACTGACATGTAGTCCGTAGTTGATGTATCCCAAGATCTACCATAGTGGTAACTGCCGAAAACACAGAGGATTCCCGTACTGTTTTCTTCATCGTCGCAGTTGAATCCACTGAGGATCTCTGTACAGTCGTTGTCGTCACAACAGCAGTTGCAACCACCTCTAGGGTTCCCGCACACAGCATGCTCGTTCGGGAGGGTCCGCTCCATGAGCCGAGAGGCTGATACATCAACTGACACATGGTCCAGAGTTGATGCATCCAAAAGTTCCGTATCGTCAACAGGAACTCAACGCAACAGACGGCGCGTCAATCGAACGCCTGGTCTGAGAGTTATTGGCTTTTTCTTCCTAGGGGCCCAGTTGGTTTTTAAGGCAAAAACAACCCGACCATACTCCACATGCATCCAAACCTCGGGCGGAGTACTCCAAAAGATCTATCTCACTAAGAGGAACTCAACAAAGTTGACAGCAGGTCAATCGGACGTCCGTAGCTCAAGATATGAGCGTTTCCGCTCCGAGGGCCCGATTGGTTTCGTGTATGAACCAACCCGGACGAACTCAAAGTATTCCGAAACCTTGAGTACAATATATCTAAATGACCGCCTCGATCCAAGGATCGCATCGCCGCTTACGGCGTGTCATTTGGAGGTCCGTAGCCCGAGTTATGGGCATTTGAACCCAAACAGTCTGATAACGGGGGTTTCGGGCCCGGACCGACCCGGCCCGAGACCCCCCGGTTGGCCCGAACCGGGTCGAACCGCCCCGGACAGGGTCAGCCCGGCCCGGCCTGGCTGGGCTCGGCCCTGCCCGACGCGGCGCGGCCGGGCAGACCGGCGGGGCGCCGGTCCGGCTGGGGATAGCACGCCCAGCGCGCTGTCTGGCTCAGCTTTGGCCGAGCCGTTCGGCAGGGGGGGGGGGGCGCCTGCCCCCTGTGTAACCGTGCCCCCCCCCCCCAAATTATGGGGGGTCGTTTGAACCAGCCGGGGGAATTTAATTCCCCCGGCCCCTCCCTTTTTCTGGCCGACCGACTCCTTCTCAAGGGGACCGTCGTGGCCGGTCCCCTTCCAGCTCCATCACCGGCGGCCCGGTCCGGTCGCCGGTCACCTTGCTCTGCCGCGGCCTGGAACCGGTCTTGGCCCTATTCGTCCGGCGCAGTGCGACGACACCGCACCCCTTCATCGCGGACCCACTATGGCTACGGCGCCTTCGATTTCTTTCAACGCGGCGCGACGACGTCGCGTTCTTAAACTTCTTTCCACGGCGCGGCGTGACGGTGCCGCGCAATACTTGCCGTGTGATTCCTGCATGGTGCGACGACACCACGCCATCCCATTCCATCCGCAAAGAAATCAAACATGAACATAGGAGGGGGTTCGGCCGTGTTTGTGCGGTCTGGCCCCCCTCTCGTTAATGATAACATCTAGTCGAAAATCCACGATAATCGATAAACTAGAATCATGAACGAAAATAATAAAATAAAATAATCCCCTACCTCGGTTCAGGAATGGTTTTCGTCAACGAGTCGCGGGAGGTGAGCGTTGCGGAGGTTGGGCGTCGCGGGAGATCGTCGACATCGCGAAGCGAGGAGTCGAAGTCGTTGACGGCGATTCCGTTGTGGAAAACCGTTGCGGAAGAGACGACGCGGAAGAAGAACATTGCGTCGCGGATACGGCGTCGCGGAAGAACCATTTTCTTCGGCAGAGAAGTTCTTCGTTTGAAGAATGGTGTTTCTTCGTGTTCTTCGTCGAGGATGAAGAAGAAGAAGACTGCTTCCCCAATTCTCTCAAGGTGACAAAACTCTAACCAAAAATAAAATAAGACCTTTTTCTTATTTTATTAACACAACAACACATTTGAATTTCATGAGTGTAAAATTCAATAACCACACACAACTCACCTCATTAAACTCATTACATTTAACTCATAGGTTATAAATTAAGTTAACAAAATTAAAGTGGGTGTTGAGGGGGGTTTTAGAGGATATGAAGGGGTGGGGTTCGTGTGGGCCCCACCACCCTCATAACCTCACAAGGCAGGTTGGGTGGTTACCCAACTTCTATCAAGAGCTAACTCTTAGAGTAAAATAATAAAAATTGTAGTGTAATTATAAAATAAGCTTCCACAATTTTATTATCAAGACTCGTGTAAACGCAACTCCGAAACATGAGTTCCTAAGAAATTACCAGTGCTGCGGTTCCATCAGTGCCCTCGGAATTCGATTCCGGGCACCAGTTCAAAAGTTAGAAAATCCCGCTCGTTCGTTCACTGAACGTACCCGAGCCAAACTTCGGAAATTGATTTCGGGCACACCAGACCTCAGAATCAGGTGCCGTCAGAAACCGCGCTCTTGTAAAATTCCAATGAAAATTAACAAAAATTTTCCCTTGAATTTTCCGTGTCTTTAAAAAGATCATTCATTTGATAAGTTTAGATATGGTAAATGTTTTTTGATGTTTTCTCACATTTCTATATGAATTTATTTTAAGGGGGGGTATAAATATCCCTACAATTCAATGGGTGAAGATGCATAATAGTTGAGGTAAATAGATGATGATAATGAATTGTCATTATTAGATATAAATTTCTATGACATAGGCATTCTATATGTTATTTTAATTTATTATGTGGTTCAACGCAATGATTTTTGTTACTCAGAGTATGATTTTTTATTTTAGTCAATAGAGGAAGTAAGAAGAAATTAGAGTAACATTTCTATGATAAGAAATATGTTGTTTAAATTCCAATTGGAGAGGGGATTAGTGTGAAATATTTTTTTAATATACATAATCATTAATCAAATAATATAATTAACCACATCCCATTAACTAACAATACGTTTTAAAAAATAATATATGAAAGTTGTTTTATAATAATTCATGTAGTAAAAACCATGGAAGAAAGAAGATTCAGATTCCAATATGCTAAAAATATGGATACAATATTTCAATTTATTGCCTTAGTGGGCCCGGAAAATTTTCTTAATATGATATAGAATGATCAAAATCCATAAACTGATGATGGAAAAAGTGAATTTTTATTGCGGTAATGGAATAGATTAATTTTCTACCTAAAATATCATCAACTATTTATTGTTTCAACTTTTTTAAGTAAGGTAATTATTAAAATAAATATTGTTAGCGGAAATAAATTTAATTAAATCAATGAGGTTTTGTGAGTAATAGTTTTTTGCAGACAATGAGTAGATAATTAGTGAAATATGATTCTATAGAGGTATTAAGAAAAAAAATGAAGAAGCCTAGTTAATGAGTTCAAAATGAAGAAGATATAATGATGCATTTTTATGTAAATAATGAGTTTTAAATATATAAGGATATTTGAATTTACTATTTCACTAATTATTTTCAAGGATATGTTAAATGTTACTGATGGAAAAGAAAATTAATTTAAGGGAAATGATATATTTTTATTAATGAAATGTTACCCATAATATTCTATAAGTGTTAAAAATAGTTTTTAAGATAAATAGATGATTGATATATATAGTATATTAGATAGTATAGATGACCTCATAACTGTTAAATGATCCATGAAACAAAATTTTGTTATCAGGGATTATTACATTATAGTTATTGGGTTCATGGATTATACTCAATATTTTGAGAATTTATTCAATGATATAGGAATTCTGTATGTTTTTAATAATTATTTATGAATTTATATGTTTTTAACATGTTTTGAAAGAATACATGACGATGGTATTCAATTTTTCATTTGTGTCAATGACATGATATTTCATAATGTCTGGGGGAATAATGATATGTTAATTTTGGAAATTATTTACCGTGATTGTATTGCTTTGATTTTTAGTCAATCAAAAGTGATTTAAGAATAAAATTTTTTGAAGTTGATTATGTTAAACAATGTACGATGTTTTAAAGAATAATGTATTACTTCAAAAAAGGCACATTTCTCTATATTTGATGACATGATATAAACATTTTCATCAAGATATATATAAAAGGAATAAATTATCAATCTATTATATGTCATTCGATTAACCAGTGCATCATGATTTAAAAATTCTTCTTCATTTGATTGAGTAAGAGGTGATGTGGAAATTAATAAAATAATAATGTAATGAATTTTTTTTCTTATGATAAAAAATGAAAGCAATGACCTAGGTATTCTAGTCCACAAGACATTATTTATCACATTATAATTATTTCTCATCGAATGTCACATCCACATAGCATCTCTTAGGTTCAAGATGTGTTTCGTGCATCACTCCATAGAACATAAATACATATTCCATCACATGTATATATATCACATGTTTTATCACTAATTTATGATAATTCTTATGGTGAATAACATTTAGATATTTTTTATTCTAGAGAGAACATGCTACGAAATGGGAAAACTCATCACGTAAATTTTATATTTTGGATCCACGAATTTGACAAAGATACAGGGGAAACTAAGGATATGATGACTTAGAGGAATAATAAACTATTTATATAAAAGTGTTTAATTTTGATAACTAAATTAATTTTATTTATTGTTGAATATAACAACATGATATTTTTACAAAATATTATTATTTAAATAGATTTATTTTCTCAACATGCGTTACAAAAAAAATCTAAATGAACAAAGTAATATTATTAAAATAATTTGTTTCCATTATTTCAACGCCATTATATCGGATGATATTATTAGTAATATGTAAATTATAAAATATATATGTTCAATAAGTTTATAATATAAGTTCAGAATTAGAATAGTAAAAAATAATGAGACATTCTTCAAATATTTATTTTATATATAATGAATATTATATTAGTATAATAATTTAATCACTAATGGTGAAATATTTTAATTAAAGATATATTTTTTCCTGATGGACTATGTTTTACATTTAATTAAAATTTTTGTTAGAATATTATAAGAATAAATCATGTTTTATATATAAAATCTATTTTTCCTAAATTCTGTTCTATCACCATTGATGCTCATACATTAAAATTTAGGTCATAAATTTATAGGTATTGAATAAGAAAAAATTAATTACATATATAGATATATGATTTTCAATTTTTTTATTTAAAAACCTTTTGTTTATAGTCAATATGAATTGTAACCATGGTTAAATTTTTCATCTTAGGAAAGCATAAATCCTATTAGTCCATGTAATAACTATGTTATAAAGAAATCATTACTCAAGTTAATATTTATTTTATGTAGAAAAATAAACCCTTAAAATGTAAGGCTTGACATTGAGTTCCGAAATGTCAAATTCTCAATGAGGATGAATTATATATTATTTAAGCGAAATGAAGTAACAAAATGTAAATAATTTTATTTTAAATATAATTTACGAGTTCACATAAAGAAAATAACTATCTCTGATATATTATTCAAAGTAATTTCTTGCCTAATAATGTTAAATTCATGAACGTAGTTCATTTATATATTTTTGAAATTAAATAATAACCTTAAATACTAATAAAATGATGATGAAAATATTATTTAATTAATTAAAATATTTAATTAATGATATTAAAAATATCATAACTATTATAATATTGGATAATTATCATTATTAAATAATTTTCATGAAGAACATGACATTTTGGTTTTGTGGTAACATAATTGTAATTAATACTATTTGTTTTCATGCTGTAAATAATATAATTGTAATAAATTATTTTTGAAATTTTTGATAATTATAAATTAAAAAAGTAATATATTTTTAAATTGTATAAAAAATAAAAAAAACATATATTTATATAGTGGATTGGATGTGTTATTACATTTAATCCCTTATCTATTTATGATTCTCTAGTTCTGTTATATAAAAAATAATAAAACCAAAGTACTAAATAATATGTTCCCACAGTTAATGATAAAATAGGTTAACTATGTGGTTATACCAAAACATAATGTTTAAAATGGCACATAAACCTAACCATGTTTTATTATTGGACTATAGTTTCATTATATACAACCCTTGGGTAGAATTACTAAACATTTGGAAGTATATGGATTGGGAATATTCTTATTATATTTTATTCTTAATGAAATATCTTCAAATCCCATAACCCCAATTTTAAAAGGAACACTCCTCTCTCACATCATTAAATAATCATAATCCATATAACTTGGTCGTCCCAGTGGAAAATTGTCTTTTAAAATTATGTATACAAATTCTATAGGTTTTGGTATTCTTAAAATTACAACATAATATTACATTAATGGATATCTAAAGGATTAATCTCAATGAAGATGATGTTTGAACATGAATAGTGAAAGTCATGACATGAGGTAAGTGTTTACATCACAATCACATAATTATTTAGGACTATTTATGTTTAACTCAATTCTAAGAAATATTTCTCTTATGTATCCTTGAATATGAAAAATATTTCAATATGGGTTTTAATATTTTTCCAATAACATCTAGAGGATTTTTTAATTTATAAAAAATATTTTCCAAAATATTTTTTTCATATTTGAAATTGTGAAATTATTATATTTTCTATAAAACAATTGATGGAATTTTTAAAAATATATATATGGCATTATCATATTTAAATATTCCCAATTCTATTTAATAACCTAAAACCCCCCTCTACATGTTTACTAGGATATTTTCCAAGAGAATGTTTTCCGTTATAACTATTTAATTTTATAAAAATGAAATTATTTAAAAATCTGTAGGTTATTTTATACATGAATTGTTTGATGTGATAACTCAAAATAAATTATTCATATAATATTATATCCTTATAGTATTATTTAGATTTAATTGTGATATTATCCATGGAGTCATCCCTTATTCATTTTCTATGTGTTATAATTTTATGGTGAAAAGAGGTTGATAAAACCCATTCCACTTTCCATGCTGTTTACTATTATTAAATTAAATTCATTTCATTATCTTTTAGATGATGAATGTTTTTTGATCTTTTGGAACATGTTTATATTATTTTCATTATTTTATGGGTGGGACCTATATCTCGCAACAATTCATTGGGTGAATATGAATTACTCATAAGGTAAATATGTCATTCAAGAACCAGATTTCATGTTTATAATTGTATTGATGGATCTAGTTTTGATGTCCAAATGATATTGTATAGATATGAATTCCTTTAAAAATTATTATATGCGGACATAGTGTTTATACGCATATGTTTCTGAATATACCATTTTAAGGACTCGTAAATTTCAAAGAATTTTTTATTTCTTAATTTTTTTGGATTTTATGCGTACACAGTTTTTAACGGAACTTGATTCCGAGCTCCAGTGTTACCAGAATCAATTATCGAAGTTTATCTTGGGTGCGTTCAGTGAACGAACGAGAATGTGTTTCTATATTTTGAACCGGTGCTCAGAATTGAAATCCAAGGGCACCGATGGAACCGCATCGACGATAATTGCTTAAGATGACCTTTACAGAAGATGCGTCTACTCGGGAGGAGTTGTTAAAAAATGTGGATTAAATGAAAAGTAAAATAAAATTGTGTTACAATTTTATTTCCTTTCCTAAGGTTGTTTTAACCTATATGGGCTAGTTAGGGTAGGACCCACAAGCATCCTAACTACCCATGTGAGGATAAATGTGAGGTGGGGACCGCACGAGCCCCACCCCTTCACATTTCATAAAACCCCTTAAACCACCCATTAAACTTCTTGTGGTTAATTTTTGCAAACCCCTTGTATTTAAATAAGTGAGTCCTCCTCTTCCACATTAATTAATTCCAACACACATTTAAAAAATTAATTGTTTTAAGTGTTTTAATTTTGTAATTTTGAATGCATGGAAGAGTAAAATAAAATAAGGGAAGCTTTTTTTATTTTGGTTAGCTTGTTGTGTTGAGAATTGGAGGAGAGAGCTGTTGTCCCTTTTGAAGAACGTCATCTTCAATGAAGAATGCCAACTCTCCGATGAAGAACGTCGGATCAACGACAACAGTTTCTCCATCCTCTTTTCCTCCATGAAAAGGGAGGAGACACCGTCGACAACAGAAACAACTCCATCAACCGCGGTGCTTGACAACCACGAACATCCTTCGAGGTAGGGTATCAGTTCAATTTTAATGAATTAAATGTGTGATTTGTTTTGTCGATGAGCATTCTCATTTACTTTGGCCACTTGTTATCATCTTAACAGGAGGATAATGGACCGCACAATCATGGACGATCCTCCTCCCCTTTTTCGTGTTGACCATCATTGACATTTGAGGAGAAGGCGGTGCTGTGTCGTTGCACCGGATGGGGAAGAAGAGTATTATGGCCGGAGTGGGCCGCGGTGGTGGTGCGTGGAACCATCGCACCAGGACGATGAGGCCGAAAGAGGTTATGGCCAAGATCGGGCCGCGACACCTCCACGCCTCACCAGAGACAAGAGTCGCGACCTAAGGCCATGACGGACCAGCAGGGGCGGCCGGGCTCGGCCGGCCGCCGGCGCTCAAGGAGGTGGGACCCCCGCGGGTCCCGTGGCAGCTCACAACCAGCTGGCCATTACGGTCGGCCGTTACCTGAAACATGGGGGGTGTGTAACCCCCCATTTTGACATGACTAGGGCAAACCCCACCGATGGGCCACCATTTCAAAAACAAAGTGGATCGTGCCCCCTTCGCACCCCGCTCGGCCGACAGCCGAGCCGGGGTTGGCTTCCGAGCCAGGTAGCCCATGCCATGCCAGGACGCTTCCAATCGGGCCAGACCCAGACCCAGATTGGGTCGACACGGTTTGGGACGACCCAGGGGGTATTGGACCAGGTCAGACCGGGCCCAGACCCCCTATTTTCGGGCCAGGTTCGTTCAAACATCCATATCGTGGGCTACGGACCTACAATCGGTGCACCGTCAGTTGTGTAGGGAACCGTGGATCGGGGTGGTCGTTTAGGTATATTACACTTTACGTTTCGGTGAAGTTTGGGTATGGTGAGGTTGGTTCGAACCTGAAATTAACCGGGCCCTTGGAGCGGAAACACTTATAACTTAAGCACTGGACGTCCGATTGACGTGACGTCAATTAAGTTGGATTACTATTAGTGAGATGGTTCTTTTGGATTACTCCACTTGAGGTTTGGATGTATCTGGAGTACGGTCAGGTTGTTTTAGCTTAAAAACCAACTGGGCCATTGAGACGGAAAAGCCAATATCCCTGAGATCGGGCGTCTGATTGACGCGTCGTCTGTCGCGTTGAGTTCCTATTGACCAGACAGAAATTTGTGATACATCAACTCTGGACTTCGTGATAGTTGATGTATCAACCCTCTTGGATCAGGGAGCGGACACTCCCGGAATCGAGCATGCTGTGTGCGGGAACCCTACAGCTGGCTACGACTGCGACGACGATGGCGACTGTACTTGGATCCTACGTGGGTTCAGTAACAAGGACGACTGTACTTGGTTCCTCCGTGGATTTGGCAGCAATGATGACTGTACTTGGATCCTACATGGGTTCAACAGTGATGGTTTCTGTACATGGATTCTACATGGGTTCGGCAGTGACGACTTCTATACTTGGATCTTATGTGGGTTAGGCAGAGGAGATGATTCCGAGGCTACATCTAATCATCTCCACCCCTTTTCATGATTAGTATACCTATGTGAGATGAGTCTTGAAATCCAATCAATATCATCGATATGATTGACTTTCTTTCTTGTGTGGATTGGGTTGTGATTTCATGTGTGGACTGGGTTGTACTTGGGCTCGTGAGTTAGAACCGAACTGGAATTGATGACTTATCATTATGTATGGGAATATACCTAATTAGAGTTGGTTGATACTTCATGTTTGTATCTTTACTTTGTGGTTTATCCTTTTTGGATTTTGGGAGACATTTGGGGGTCTCGGGGTCCCTACTAATTATCGTATACTCACCCCTACACAGGCTATGCCCGCACTACGTTGTATTGGTTGTAGACGACGGACAGCGCTGAGCGTGGTTGAGGCCTGTGAAGTAGAACGGTATCCGGAGGTGGAATATCATGTACGACGTGCACAGAGTGAATGGACAGACCCAAGGAGATGAGGAGACCATCTATACCCACCCATCAGGTGGGATAGTCGGAGGAAGACTCGGTGGATTCTGATTACTTTATTGCTGCAGAACTTTCTTTTTAGTAGTACTATACTTTCAGTTGGGTTTGTATTCTGGCCTATTTACTTTTCAGCCCTTACTTTTGTACTCAGTTTACATAGTGTTTACGTCATCTTGCGTACTCAGTTGTGTTGTTTACTTGTATAAAGGAAATGACTTCCCTTTTTATCGGGATTTACATATTTGGTGCTAGTCACCAGCCCCTGGCCTATGGAAGGTGGGTTTGGTGTAGTCACGACACAGGCCCCGAGGATGGGTCGTGACAAATTGGTATCAGTGGAGTCGGTTCAACAACAGAACTCAATACTCTGATAATTTCTTCTATGTCAAGCAATAAGTTTTAGAGTATTGAGTGTGGTTATCAGTCCAGACAGTCCAGTATTGGTGTGGCGGCCGACATATCCATACACCAGGACCTTGACTTCGGATTTCCGACTCAGTGCATGAAAACATTGATTGCATGTGTGTTAAAAAGTTTTCTTTGTGATTACTTTGTGTCATCTCACCAGGTATACTGTACTAACTGTGGAGAACCTATTTCTTTTTTAGGATGGACTCACTATGGCAGCCAGCTATGGTTCCCAGTTACGTGAGAGATGACAGCCCACCGAGAAACGAGGCCTCGGTGCAGAGCCCCATTACAGCGGAGGAACTAGTGGTACCTCACCCTAGTGGGCCACCGATACCACCAGCCCCAGCAGTGGAGAGTTCATGCTACCTGAGTGAATTGCACGATTTTCAGCGACAGAGGATGCCCAGGTTCCGCTGAGAGATGGTCCCTCAGGCAGCCGAGTATTTTTCTAGAGGCTGTTGTTCGATTTTTCAGATTAGTAGGGACACCAGCTGACCTCATGGTAATCCTTGCGGTGAGTCTCCTGCAAACAAATGTAGGTAGATGGTGGAGCTTGATGCTCCATGTGAATGACGAGGAATCTCTGCTTTAGACGGACTTCGAGACCCTCTTATGCTCAGAGTTCGTTCCAGCCACCCCCCATACGGTGCGTATTCAGGAGTTACTACAGCTGCGGTAGGGCAACATGACAGTAGCCCAGTACATGGTGACATTTACTGATCTCTCGGTCATCTCCACGGACATGGTACAGGGCCCAATCTTCAGGGCCTGGACCTTCGAGTAGGGACTAAGGCATGAGATTAGGGCATCGATGATCTCCCTCAGTATTCTGACGTAGGCAGTAGTTCTAAAGCGAGAACTTCTTGTGGAGAGCTTTCTTGTTGATCCTACACCAGTAGCAAGGCCTACTGTAGAGAGACACATAGCGAAGTCTTATGCAGTCGGGAGTAGACAAATGTCGCAATGTTCCAAGTGGACTAGACCATTAGGTGGGAAACCTCAGGATACTGGTTCGAAGGTGCGGGGCACACGAAGTAGAGCTAGTCATAAGAGAGGCAGACAGTGTTATACATGCAGCAGGTAGGGCCACATGGCTTGTGACTGCCCGACCCGCCATGCAGAGGAGCATCATATGGTTGAGGGACCACCCATGTAGAAGCAGAGGTTCAACCGTGGCAGTCCGCAGGGAGCAGGCGGAGAAGGTAGAGAAGCTGGCCGAGCAGTAGGTGGTGGATGACACTTTAGGGCCCTACCGCCACCACCACCAGGAGGTCCACTCCGACCACAGGGAGCTAGCGGAGAGAGGCAGGCTCTGCTTCAGGATGTGCAGGCTTATGACCACGGTGCACCTGAGATGATTCGGCATACTATCTGTGTCTAGTCCACCTTTGCTGCAGTTCTTATAGACACAGGAGCGAGTCATTAATTCCTTGTTGTTCCCCTTGTTCGAATCTCGGAGATTCCGACGGAGCCATTGGCTCGATCTTTATGGCTAGAGACTCCTACGGGAGTAGACTTGAAAATTAAGCATTGGTGCTGGTAGTGTCATCTTACTCTAGGAGGCGAGATCTTCGGCTGAGATTTTCATGTAGCGGCGTCGATGCCTTATGATTCCATCTTGGGTATGGATTGGTTATCTACGGTCAATGCCCAGATCTACTGTATTAGGTGCAAGGTGAGGTGTGTCTGCATTGATGGGAGTAGGTTTGCCTTCACCGGTGAGAAGGGAACCTTTTCATCACAGGACAGACTCACGCAGAGGAGAGGGAAGCCGATCACGCATCAGTAGGATAGTCTCATCCTCAGAGCAGTTGATGTGCAGAGTCTGAGTTTCCCTATTGTGGTGGATTAGTATGTGGATGTTTTTCCTGATGATGTTCCAGGACTACCTCCTCACAGCGAGGTAGACTTCTATATTGACCCATACCCCGGGACAACCCTGATATCTACTCCAGCATATTAGATGACTCATGTTGAGCTTCGAGATCTACAAGTACAGCTAGAGGACTTGCATGGCAAGGGATTTATCTGACCTAGTGTTTCACCCTAGGCTTCCCCAATTTTGTTTGCCAAGAAGTAGGACGGGAGCTTGCGACTGTGTGTCGACTACCGTCGCCTGAACTAGGTGACCGTGAAGAACAAGTATCCGCTTCCGTGGATAGATGATCTCTTCAATCAGCTCAAGGGAGCACGATGTTTCTCGGAGATAGAACTCAGGTCATGCTATCATCAGCTCAGAGTTCGAGATGAGGATGTGCAGAAGATGGACTTCAGGTGTCACTATGGACACTATGTGTTATTGGTTATGCCTTTATCCATAACCAATGCTCCAATATTGTTGATGAGTCTCATGAAAAGTATCTTCTTGCCTTACCTCGATCGATTTGTCTTAGTATTCATCGACGACATACTGATTTACTCGATTATTGTGGAGGAGCACCCTACCACTTGCGGTTTGTACTAGACACACTCCAAGAGCACCATCTGTAACATCCCAGGTATGTAATGAATAATATATATTCATATATATGTCTATTTATGAATTAGATAGTGTTTTAGAGGCTTAAAATGAGAATAAATCCAATCTTAATCATGGAGTACTCTAATATTTTTAAAAGATTATTTTACCGACTTTTGATGGAGAACCATTTTTAAATCTATCATTTGAAAATTTTAAAAGATATATTTGTCAAAATAAACTTATTCATTATGATTGGGACATTGAAATTTATATTGGATAATTTTTTGGTATTTTTCTGACTATGTTCATTTTTTAATGAATAGTGAAAAATACTGCATTTTACATCAAAACAGATTTTTCATCTAATTTAATTATATGGATAGATTATCTTTTTAATTGGTTTTAAATTGTAAATATAATATATTTTTACCATTTAATCCAATGGTGGTCATTTTAAATAATATCACTATGATATTGGACATAAACTAGTGTCAATCTTTTGATAGATATTGTTTATTAAAAACATGCTTTTTGTTTTAACAAAGGGATTTAATTATAAAATTAATTAATGCAACTTCTATGTTATGAATATGGTAAAATAGACATCAATTTTTGTATTCGGAATATTAAATATAGCTTAGGGTGAATTTTTGGTATTTTTCTAAAAAACATCAATTTTTATGAATAGTGAATCCACAAAGTGATGGTTACAAAAATTGATATTTCGTTTAAATGGGTCTTTACCACTTCTGTGATTTGAATTTAAAAAATCCAATTTAAATGATTTTCAATATTAAGTATAATTTGGTTCAATGAGATGAAAATAATTTTTGATGAAAAGTAACTTTTAAGTTTTATTAATCGCGATTAAAGGTAATTAGTGTGATTTAAGGTAAAAATGATATTATAATAAAATGAAAATATCCTGAAACTTGTCCTAACCCTATTGGATGAGTTATGGCCGACCAAGACAACCCATGGGTCGATTTCTAGTACCCCATGGAGCCACTTGGGTAAGATAATGACATTTATGCCTTTTATTTAAAGTAAAAGTAAAAATGACACAAACATGTATTGTTTTACTAAAACAATTTTTACATGTTGTTATCGAAGTAATATTTTTGACTATAAATAGTCATTGGAAAGATAAAAAAATTTCATACATCATATGGTTTTTTATAATTTTTAGAAATTAAATAAATTAAATTATTCATGACATCATGATGATGCATTGTTTACCTCATTATTTAACATTTTAAATAAAATGGAAAGATAATGAAAAATATAAGATCTACACATGTAAAAAACATATTTGATGGGTTTATTTCGAACCATTATCACCTTATCATCTAAACACATCAATGTGGGACCATTAAAATCCGAAAATCATTTGAAAATAATGTATCATTTTGTGCTTTTCCAAGAGTGCCCCTCCTCTCCTCTTATAAAAGGCCCCCACCTATACCTCCATACCCACACCTCTAAAGCCTTGGGATAGGCCAATATCTGATCATTTTCTCTCTAAACATCCCTATAATCATCCTAGAATCCTTAACTTAGGCAGTAAGCTCTTCAAAAAACCCTTTTGATTCAAACCAATGGGAGTTACCCGATTTTATGGTAATGTCTTCACTTGTGCTCTTTTGTTTTATTTTGCTTCTCCAAACCCTTAAACTCATTTTATTCATTCCTTTTGTAACAACAACAGTATCTTCAATATACTATGATGTTTTTATAATAAGTATTCTAGCGACAATTACACACACCTTCATCTAATGGTTAAATATCATATTATTTCAGTGGTTGGCGAATTTCTGCCTCATGAAACGATGATTGTTCAATCTTCTTTTAACTCCTTTAATGGTGGCCATTAAGTGTAAAACTATTTATATATGATAAATATTATGTTTATGTTTCCTTATGCTTCTGTATTTTTTATTTTTGGCATACCTTTATGGTTTCCATTATGGGTAAACACGATATCTTCATTTTAGGAAGTGCGGACTACTGCCCCCTCAAAGTTAATTGATTCGTTAATACCATATGTGGTACGTATAAAGGAGAGATTTAATGATATTATATATGATACCATATTGGACAAATAATACTATTTTGTATCATTATGTTTTAATTCCATTAAATATGAAATAGAAATGGAAGTAGTGTTCATGCGTATATACGGCTTACCGTCTCCATGAACGATGCATTTAATTTCTTACCTCTAAATGTTATATACTATTATAAATACATGTATATGCTTGATATATATGATATATATGATATACAAATAATTAAAATCATTCTGGATATAATGAACCTTTGACCACACAAACAAAATGTAATTGTAAGAAGTCCACTTTCGACTTAAGAACCAAATATCGACAAAACAAATATTATTAACTTAAATGATTACATAATGTTTATAACATGGAAATAAGTTATATAAAAGGAATAATAAGTTTGAAAAAGGTTCTTAAGAAAGTATAAATTGACTCAACTTTATTATTCAGGACATTAAATAATGATCAAGTCAAGTCGGGCCCGAGGTAAGGGACTTCGTGTCAATCTCCTTTCATTGATTCATATTTAGTTTTATACACAAGTTTCTTTTATACGGTGTATAAAACCCTTTGACTTTTACTTTTATACAAAAGGAATCTTTTTCTACGAAGCGTTTTACTAAATGACAAAAAGGATTGTTTCTTTTAACGTATGCGGTGACAACGACCTTTTTCGCCACCATGAGTATTATTTGGTCTTTGGCTACTCAACAAGCTGTAATGTTTTTAAAATGAAATTAATACCATATAATCTTTTATGTATTGTGGTATTGAAAACAGTTTTTATAATGGATTTTCTATGTCAATATATTTAATTGATATATTGCGATCATAGTGTGTAAATGTTTTCTTTCCATTATATTTGTTTTATGTCTTATGATTTTATAATGGTCCTCGGACATTTGACGGGTGGTTACGTGATACACCATATAACAGGTGGTGTCGTGAATACCAGGACGAGTGGTTACGTAATAACCTCAAATGCATTGGGTATGGAGGTCGGCCTTATGGCTATTCCATTATGTGATATGTGTGGGAGTCGACCATATTGTTATTCCACTTAAGTATGTTTATGTACCAAGTTACCTTTATATGTTATGTGATCTTTATATGGGTTTTATGGTAACCTTTTGGTTACAAAAGGGTAAGTAATGATATTTTATTCAGAAAAGTGTTTTTACTACTTCATAAAGGTGAAAAGTATTACTCTGATAAAGTATACATGGATTACTTGTTGTTTTGAAAAACTAACAGTTTTCATTCATTGTGAATCCCTTATTGAGTTTTTTATCCTCACCCCAAGTTTTTTTGAAATTTTTTTCACATGAAATAATGTGGAGTAGGGTCAAGGATGGGATCAAGGGAAAGTTATGCTATCTGAAACATGGAACTAGAAAGGTTTCATTTTAAGAGTTTTTAATTTACGGAAACTTAGTAGAAGTGTCTACTGTGTAATCTTTTGAGATGTAATAGTTATGTCCTAATTCTCTAAAAATATAAACCTAAAATGATCCTCAATGTGAATTATTCATTTAATTCAATATTAAGTAAGGTTTAAGGCTGGGGCCTTATAGTTGGTATCAGAGGTCGGTTTAGACAATGTTATGAGTTAGAAAAGTGTTAAATTATACATTAATGGAATGATTGAAATGATATAGAATTTACGGATTAACATGTTGCTTCGCCTAAGATATTTCTTTATTTAGAGTGGTTTTCCACAGAGGAAACAAGGTAGCTATGTTGGGATGACATCATGAGGAAGACAACATTTCAAATCAGCAACCCGAGATTGTCAGAATTTGAACTGAACAGTTTGTTGCAGTGATGGAACAGTTGACTCATGCTATAAATGGTGGTGGTATCCATGCATGAGATCAGCCAGATCAACCACATAGGAACATGTCAGTGGTGGAACATTTCATGAGGCAACATCCCCCATCATTCAGAGGATCATCTGACCTTGTGATAGCTGAAGGGTGGATTAAAGCGATGGAGATGATTTTTGATGTCATAGGGTGTTCAGAACATCAAAAGGTTAGTCTTTCTATTTACCGTTTTGAAGGTGAAGCTGATCAGTGGTGGTCGATGGTGAAAAATATCAGGGATAGTGACGATATTGATGATATTCACTAGGACTAATTCAAAGGAATGTTTCTTGAGAAATATTTTCCTATGATGGTTCGTCTAAGGATGGAAAAACAATTCCTAGAATTCAGGTAGGAGGATGACTCGGTGGCTGATTATGAAGCATTGTTCACTCGACTGGCAAGGTATGCTCTGAATTTCATACAACATCATGATATTAAAATCAACTATTTTTACTCAGGGTTGAAGCCAAATTATCGAAGGGCATTAGCTTCTCTTGAGTTCAAAAGTTATGAAAAACTTGTTCGATTTGAGGAGAAGGTGGAAATGGATTTTGCCGTTGATCAGGTTTTCTTTGAAAAACAATAGAATAAGAGGTCGAGTTGGTGGGAAAAAGGGAATAATTCATCAAATAAGCAAGGAGGTAAGAAAACCAAATACCCATCCTATGAGAAGTGTGGTAAAATGTATCCTAGAGAATGTTTATCCAAGTCTGGAAAATGCTTTTGGTGTGGTAAGTCTGGTCATATTGCTCGTAACTTTAAGGAAGATGAACAACCAGGAAATGAATAGCCAGTGGTAAGATGTTTTAAGTGTAATGAAATGGGTCATTATGGAAATGAGTCTCTAATGAATAAATCAACTGAGGGAAGGTAGCCAGATTACATGAAGAAAGGGGTGGTGAAATCCTTTGCAACTAATTCAGCAGATGTTGGGCCATCGAATGAAGTAGTATCAGGTACACTGTTTGTTTGTTCGGATTATACCAATGTGTTGTTTGATTCAGGGTATACACATTCTATCATTTCCGAGAAGTTTTCTGTTAAAATGAAAATTCTATCTCAAGATATGAATCCTGAGCGTATGGTAAAAACACCCGAAGGGAACATTGAGACAAAAAGAAATTATAATAACCTTCCTATCCTTGTGTGCAGAAAGAATCTACCAAAAAAACTTATTATTTTGCCTCTAGTAGAGTTTGATGTTATTTTGGGCATGGATTGGCTTTCTGTTGATCATGTGAAGATTGACTGCAGAGCAAAAATGGTTTCTTTTCATAAAGATTTTCATTTTGTTTACAAGAATGAACCCTTGATTTTGATAACATATCATGAAGTTGAGAAACTAGTAAAAGTTGGAAATGAATGTTACCTTTCACATATTGTTGAAAATAAAGGAACTCTTCAGATTAATGATGTGCCAGTGGTAAATGAGTATCTTTATGTTTTTCCTGATGAGTTGCCTAGTATTGTTCATGATCGGGAAGTTGAATTTACTGTTGAATTAGTTCCTGATTCTAAGACAATTTCAAAACCCCCGTATCGAATGTATCAAGTTGAACTTTTAGAGTTAAAGAAGCAATTTCCGGAGTTATTAGATAAAGTTTTCATTAGATCTAGCACATCACCATGGGGTGATCCTGTCTTGTTTGTTAAAAAGAAAGATGGTTCAATGAGACTTTGCATTGATTATAGAGCCTTGAATAATATCATTGTTAAGAACAAGTATCCTTTGCCTCATATCGATGATTTGTTTGATCAGCTCCAGGGAGCTCAGTATTTTTCAAAGATTGGCTTGAGATCGGGGTACCATCAGTTGAAAGTAAAAGAATCAGATGTTCTGAAGACTATGTTCCACACTAGATATGTCAATTATGAATTTGTAGTTATGCCTTTTGGGTTAACCAATGCACCTTCTATATTCCTGGACCTTATGAATAGAATTTTAAATTATTTCTTGGATAAGTTTTTGGTTGTTTTCATTGATGATATTTTGTTGTTTTATAAATGTAAAGAGGATCATGAAAGTCATATAAGGGTTATCTTGAA
This sequence comes from Viscum album, assembly GCA_963277665.1. Taxonomy (NCBI): domain Eukaryota; kingdom Viridiplantae; phylum Streptophyta; class Magnoliopsida; order Santalales; family Viscaceae; genus Viscum; species Viscum album. Next base: position 283,663,244 of record OY728127.1, read on the forward strand.
AACATTAAAAGAAAATAAACAGTATAGAAAATTTAGCAAGTGTGAGTTTTGGTTACAACAAATTTATTTCCTTGGTCACATTTTTTCAAAAGATGGCATATGTGTTGATCCTGCTAAAACTAAAGTTGTTGAAGAATGGCCAAGACCGACCAATGTAAATGAGATCCATAGTTTTTTTGGTTTGGCAGGTTACTACCGAAGGTTTGTTGTAAATTTTTCATGGTTATCTAGTCCAATGACTAAGCTAACTTGGAAGGGTGTTAAATTTATCTGGACAAAATAATGTGATGATTATTTTCAGGAGTTGAAAAGATGATTGGTGAATGCTCCAGTTTTGGAACTTCCTTCCCGGAATGGTGAGTTTGTTATCTATAGTGATGATTCATTGAAAGGACTCGGTTGCGTCCTAATGTATAATGATCAGGTAATTGCATATTCTTCACGTCAATTGATAACTAATGAGGTAAATTACCCTACACATGTTTTGGAATTAGCTGCTGTTGTTTTCGCTTTAAAAATTTGGAGGCATCATTTGTATGGAGTAAAGTGTGAAATATATACTGATCACAAAAGTTTAAAGTATATATTCACTCAAAAAGAGTTGAACATGAGACAGAGGAGATGGTTGGAATTAATCAAGGATTATGATTGTACAATTCATTACCATCCGGGAAAAGCAAATAAAGTGGTTGATGCTTTGAGTCGAAAAAGTAATGATTCATTAACCATGATACATTTGGAACGAGATCCTTTGGTTTTTGATTTGATGAACTTTGGCATGGAAGTTGTTATTTCAGGATGTCCTTCTATTTTGTTTCTGGTATCGGTGAAATCTTCTCTATTAGACAGAATCAAGCAAGCACAGAAGCAAGACAGTGAGTTTCAGAAAAAGGTAGAGCTGGTTCATAAGTGTAGGTTGCCCAAATTTAACATTGATAATGATTGTGTTTTGAGGTTTGGTAAGAGATTATGTGTGTGTTGTGATTCACAGTTGAAGAATGAGTTGTTATGTGAGGCTCATAGTTCCTCGTTTTGAGTTCATCCTGGCAGTACTAAGATGTACAGAGATCTGCGAGAGTATTACTGGTGGGATGGAATGAAAAGAGATATTACTGATTTTACTGTGAAGTGTTTGACTTGTAAGCAGGTTAAAGAAGAGTGACAGTTACCGAAAGGGATGCTTAATCCTTTACCAGTGCCAGAGTGGAAATGGGGAAATGTGTCCATGGACTTTGTTGTGGGATTACCAAAGACACCTCGAGGTAATAATGCAATCTGGGTTATTGTTGATCGCTTGACTAAATCTGCTCATTTCCTTGCTATTCGAGATACTTTCTATCTAGATCAACTTTCTCAATTGTATCCTAAAGAGATTGGCAAGTTGCATGGAGTTACCCTATCCATTCTATCTGATCGTGATCCCAGGTTTACTTCTAACTTCTGGAAAGACCTTCATAAGTCATTAGGTACTGAATTAAATTTTAGTACATCTTTTCATCCTCAATCAGATGGGCAGTCAGAATGAACAATTCAGACTTTGGAGGATATGCTACGTGCTTGTTCGATGGATTATCAGGGAATTTGGGACCAACATCTTTCTTTGGTTGAGTTTTCTTATAATAATAATTTTCATTCCAGTATACAGATGTCTCCATTTGAGGCATTATATGGGAAGTGGTGTCGAACTCCGGATTTTTGGGATGAAGTAGGTGAAAGGAAGCCGATGGGACCAGAATTGGTAGAAGAGATGGCAGAAAAAGTTTAGTTGATTCAGAAACACATGAGAACAGCTCAGAGCAGGCAGAAGAGTTATGCGGATAACCGGAGGAATGATCTATCTTTCGAGGTAGGTGATCATGTTTTTCTCAAAGTTTCACCATGAAAAAGTTTGATGTGATTTGGTAAGAAAGGAAAGATGAGTCCAAGGTTCATTGGACCATATGAAATTCTGGAGAGAGTTGGATCAGTTTCTTACCGAGTGGCTTTACCTCTGAGTTTATCTCAGGTTCACAATGTTTTTCATGTTTTGATGTTGAGAAATATATGCCAGATCCATCTCATGTTTTGGGTCCAGAGGTAGTTCAGCTGGAAGAGAACCTATCTTATGAGGAACAACCGGTCCATATTCTTGACCACAGGGAGAAAGTGTTACGAAATAAGGTGATTTATCATGTAATGGTTTTGTGAAAAAACCACATGATTGAAGAGGCAACATGGGAATCTGAAAATGCAATGTGGGATAAATACCCCCACTTATACGATAAGTAAATAAATTACGGGGACACAATTTTATAAAGGGGGGAAGGATGTAACATCCCAGGTAAGTAATGAATAATATATATTATTATCTATGTCTATTTATGAATTAGATACTGTTTTGGAGGCTTAAAATGAGAATAAATCCAATCTTAAGCATGGACTACTCTAATATTTTTAAAAGATTGTTTTACCACCTTTTGATGGCGAACCATTTTTAAATCTATATTTTGACAATTTTATAATCTATATTTGTCAAAATAAACATTTTCGTTATGATTGTGACATCGAAATTTACATTGGATAATGTTTTGGTATTTTTCTGTCAATGTTCATTTTTTAATGAATAGTGAAAAATACTGCATTTTACATCAAAACTTCTTTTTCATCTAATTTAATTATATGGTTAGATTATCTTTTAAATTGGTTTTAAAGTGTAAATAGAATATTTTTTAACCATTTAATCCAATGGGGGTCATTGTAATTAATATCACCTTTATATTGGACAAAAACGAGTTTCAATCTTTTGATAGATATGGTTTCTTAAAAACACGCTATTGTTTTAACAGCGGGATTTAATTATAAAATTAATTAATGAAACATCTATGTTATGAATTTGGTAAAATAGACATAATTTTTTGAATTTGGAATATCAAATATATCTTAGGGTGAATTTTTTGTATTTTTCTGAAAAACATCAATTTTTGATGAACAGTGAAACCACAAAGTGGTGGTTACAAAAATTGATTTTTCGTTTAAATGGGACATTTCCACTTCTGTGATTTGAATTTCAAAAATCCAATTTAAATTATTTTCATTATTAATTAAAATTTGGTTCAATGGGATGAAAATAATTTTTGATGAAAAGTAACTTTTAAGTTTTATTAATCGCGATTAAAGGTAATTAGTGTGATTTAAGGTAAAAATGATATTATAATAAAATGAAAATATCTTGATCCTTGTTCTAACCCTATTGTATGAGTTATGGCCGACCAAGACAACCCATGGGACGATTTGTGGTACCCAATGGAGCCACATGGGTAAGATAATGACATTTTTGCCTTTTATTTAAAGTAAAAGTAAAAATGACACAAACATGTATTGTTTTACTAAAAAAATTTACATGTGGTTATAGAAGTCATATTTTTGACTATAAATAGTAATTGGAAATAAAAAAATAATTCCTACATCATAGTATTTTTTCATAATTTTTAGACATTATATAAATTAAATTATTTATGACATCATGATGATGCAACATTTACCACATTATTTAACGATTTAAATAAAATGGAAAGATAATGAAAAATATAAGAACTACACATGTCAAAAACCTATTGGATGGGTGGATTTATAACCCTTATCACATTATCCTCAAAACACATCAATGTTGGACCATTAAAATCCGAAAATCATTTGAAAATAAAGTAACATTTTATACTTTTCCAAGAGTGTCCCTCCTATCCTCTTATCAAAGGCCCCCACCTCTACCTCTTTACCGACACCTCTCAAGCCTTTGGATGGTCCAAGCTCTGATCATTTTGTCTCTCCACATCCCTCTCCTCATCCTAGAAAACTTAACATATGAAGGAAGCTCTTCAATAATCCCTTTTGGTTCAAACCAAAGGGAGTTAATCGATTTTAAGGTATTGTCTTCACATGTGCTCTTTTGTTTTATTTTTCTTCTCCAAATCCCTAAAATCATTTTATTAATTTCTTTTGTAACAACACCGGTATCTTCCATATAATAGGATTTTTTTTATAAGAAGTATTCTAGCTACACTTACACACAACTTCATCTAATGGTTAAAGAACATACTGTTTCTGTGGTAGGTGAATTTCTGCCTCACGAAACGATGATTGGTCAATCTTCTTTTAACACCTTTAATGGTGGCCATTATGATGTCACTATATTTATATATGATATATATTAAGTTTATGTTTTCCTTATGATACTGTATTTTTCATTTTGGGCATACCTTTATGGTTTCCATTATGGTAAAACACGATTTCTTCATTTTAGGAAGCGCGGACTACCGCCACCTCAAAGTGATTTGATTCGTTAATACCATATGTGGTACATATAAATGATAGATTTAATGATAATATATATGATACCATACTGGAATTATAATACTATTATTTATCATTATGTTTTAATTCCATTAAATATGAAATAGAAATGGAAGTAGCGTTCATGCGTACGTACAGCTTACCGTCTCCATGAATGGTGCATTTCATTTCTTACCTCTAAATGTTATATACAATTATAAATACATGTATATGCTTGATATATATGATATATATGATATCCAAATCAGGAATATCATTCTGGTTATAATTATCTTTTGACCACACAAACAACATGTAATTGTAGGAAGTCCACTTTCGACTTAAGAACCAAATATCGACAAAACAAACAATATTAACCTAAATGATGGCATAATGTTTATAACATGGAAATAAGTGATATAAAAGGAATAATAATCTTGAAAAAGGTTCTTAAGAAAATATAAATTGACTCATGTTTATCATTCAAGTCATTAAAGAACGATCGAGTCAAGTTAGACCTGAGGTAAGGGACTTCGTCTCAATCTCCTTTCGTTGAGGCATATTTCGTTTTATAGACAACTTTATTTTATACGGTGTATAAACCCCTTTAACTTTTAATTTTATACAAACGGAATATTTTTCTACGAAGCGTTTTACTAAACTACAAAAAGGAAAGTTTTTTTAACGTATGCGGTGAAAACGACCCTTTCCGCTGCCACGAGTATTATTTGGTCTATGGCTTCCTCAACAAGCCATAATGTTTTTAAAATGAAATAAATACCATATACGCTTTTATGTATTTTGGTATTGAAAATGGTTTTTATAATTGATTTTCTATTTCAATATATTTAAGTGATATATTGTGATCAAAGTGTGGAAATGATTTCTTTCCATTATATTTGTTTTATGTCTTATGATTTTATAATGGTACATGAACATTTGACGGGTGGTTACGTGATAAAACATATGACGAGTGGCGCCGTGAATACCAGGACGGGTGGTTATGTTATAACCTCCAATGCATTGGGTATGGATGTCGGCCATATGGCTATTCCATTAAGTGATATGTGTGGGAGTCAACCATATGGTTATTCCACTTAAGTATGTTTATTTCCCAAGTTACCTTTATATGTTATGTGATCTTTATATGGGTTTTATGGTAACCTCTTGGTTACAAAAGGGTAAGTAATGATATTTTATTCAGTGAAGTGTTTTTACTACTTCATAAATGTCAAAAGTATTACTCTAATAAAGTATACATGGTTTACTTGTTGTTTTGAAAAACTAACAGTTTTCATTCATTGTGAATCCATTATTGAGTTTTTTATGCTCACCCCATGTTTTTTTTGAAATGATTTTCATAGGACATAATGTGGAATAGGGTCAAGGATGGGATCAAGGGAAAGTCATGCTATCTAATACATGGAACTAGACATGTTTCTTTTTAAGAGTTTTTCTTTTATGGAAACTTCGTATATGTGTCTACTTTGTAATATTTTGAGATGTAATAGTGATGTCTTAATTCTCTAAAACTCTAAACCTGAAAAGATCCTCAATGTGAATTATTCATTTAATTCATTATTAAATAAGGTTTAACGCTGGGGCCTTATACCATCATTATGGTAAGCTCTCAGAGTGTCAGTTCTGGATTCGAGAGGTCCATTTCTTAGGGCACGTCATCTCTGAGGTGGGAGTTGCAGTGGATCCTATGAAGATGAAGGAAGTACTAGCTTGGGAGAAACCCAGGAGCCTGACGGAGGTGCAGAGTTTCCTATGTCTGGCTGGGTACTATCAGAGAATTGTGCCAGACTTATCCAGTGTTGCATCACTGATTTCAGCTTTGAAGAAGAATGGGAAACCATTTGTGTGGTCAAATAGATGGCAGTAGAGCTTCCAAGAGCTGGGACAGAGATTCACTAGTGCACCCATCTTGAGGCTACCGGGGGATGGCGTATGGTATGTAGTTTATTGCGATGCATCAGGGACTGGACTTGGGACTATCCTGATGCAGGAGTGGGCAGTGATGGCCTATGGTTCATGAAAGTTGAGGTAGCATGAGCAGAACTACACTACCCATGACCTAGAGTTAGCAGTAGTGGTCTTCGCCTTGATGATGTGGTGGCACTATCTGATGGGCGAGTGCTTTACAGTCTACTCTGATCACCAGAGTCTCAGGTACATCTTCTTGTAGATGGACCTGAACCTGAGATAGTGGCGATGGCTCAAGTTCCTCTAGGACTATGACATTGAGATAGTCCATACTCCTAGGAAGGGGAACCTAGTAGATGATTCTTTCATCAGGAGGTTGGGCATTCAGCTACTTGGAGAGGTGATAGCGAAGATAACTACTTTGTAGATTTACTTCATGGGTAGAGATGGGGAAGACTTTCAACAGTCGCTCAAAGTCACTCCTCCACTACTTCAGCGGGTCAGGGAGGAACCGCATGAGGACGTTAACTGTGAGACGTGACGTGTGCAGATATCCACAGGACAAGCACCTCATGGATTTTCTATAGTAGGAGTGCACATCATTCTTTTTAGAGGACGTACCATGGTACTAGTTGAATTACATGAGGAGTTTCTGCAAGAGTTTCACACTTCCCCATTGGCAGTACATCTAGGAGTAGCGAAGATGTACCATGATCTCAGATGATAGCACTGGTGGTCGGGTATGAATAAGGCTATGGAAGAGTTCTTTAATGATGCCTCACCTTCCATCAGGTGAAGTCGGAGCACCAAGTACCAGCAGGCTTGGTACAACCCTTAGAGGTCCTGAAGTGGAAGTGGGATGTGATATCTACAGATTTCGTGACAGGGCTTCCACGTACTTCAAGAAGACATGACTTGTCATGAACCTCCTTCACCAAACGGAGGGAAGGGTCAGCAGATTTCCAGGCCCTTCCTTCTTTATGTTGAAGGAGAGATAATGACTCCTGAAACCCTCCTTCAATAGGTCCCGGAGTGGCGACTAGCACCAAGGGTATGGAAATTTCACACAAATGGAAGGAATTACCCTTTTTATTTTATAGGATCGAGAGATAAGAAGATGAAAATCCAACAACACCAAGGTAAAAAGATAAGTAAATCCAACAGTAAACCATCCCCACATGCATGTTTGAAATGTAAAATCCAAAAAGTGCAAAAGGTGTCTACAAGGGTAAGTACCAATGAATGTAAAACGACAACTGCAACTTCTCCAAGGATCTGAGCTAGTATGGCCCCGCACGATCCCCGAAGTCCTCCTTGAAACCTGAAAGAAATTTTATATATGTAGGGTGAGCATACAAGTACACTGAGTAGGGAAAACCAAAGATTCTCATGCACAAGTTGGGGAACGTACTAAAGTCCCGTGAGAAAAAGAGTAAACCAAACACCTAACAAGGTAAACTATCCACCCAAGCCTAACCAAGGTACACTCCCAAAATAACGCAAGTGAGGTAATATATAATAATATCACATCAATGTTTGGGTACCCCACGCCACTTTCCCACTGGTTATTGAGACATCCTACACATCGGACCAATCCCGCCATTCTCACTGCAGTCCCACTGCCGCACCCTCTCGCACACACATAGGCCACAACCACACGCAGTCCCACTGCCAAAAACCCGCCCGCACACACCTGGGCCTCAACCGCATGCAGTCCCACTGCTAAATCCCTCCCGCACACACCTGGGCCACAACTATCACGTGTAACCACGCTTGAAAACACCTAGGTAAGAACATCCCCCACCACGCCCGAAGACACCGGGGCTAAAGGATCCACCGCCACACCCGAAGACACCTGGGCCTCATCCCGAAGACACTTGGGAAACCACCTGCCGCACACACCTGGCCAACCACCACACCACCCTGACCGAAGGTTCTTGGGCTAATAATGGACCCCATGCTATCACATCCTGCCTGAAGATACTTGGGCTATCTGGGAAATGGTGGTGTTCGGGCTCGGCCGACCGCCGGTGCTCTAGGAGGCGGGACCCCTGCGGGTCCCGCGGCAGCTCACAACCGGTCGTCCATTAAGGCCGAACGTTATCGAAACATGGGGTGTGTAACCCCCCATTTTGAACTTCCTAGTGAAAACCCCACTGGGGGGGGTCGTCGTTTCTGAAACAAAGGGGGTCGCGCCCCCTTCACACCCCGCTCGGTCGACAGTAGAGCCACGACAGGCTTCCGAGCCAGGCCGCCAGCGCTGGGTCGGGCCGCCAGCGCCTGGCTAGGCCACACCAGTTGGGATGGGCCGAACCCAAAGAGGGCGGACCCAGACCCGGGTTGGGTCGACCTGGTTCGGGCTGACCCAGGGGGTATTGGGTCGGGTCGGACCGGGCCCAGACCCCCTATTTTCGGTCCAGATTCGTTCAAATGTCCATATCATGGGCTAAGGACATCCGATCTACGTACTGTCAGTTGCATTGGGATCCTTGGATAGATACGGTCATTTAGATATATTATACTTGAGGTTTAGGTGAAGTTTGGGTATGTACGGGTGGGTTCAAACTCGAATCCAACCGAGCCCTTGGAGTGGAAACGCTTATATCATAAGAACCAGATATCTGATTGACGTGCCATAAATTATGTTGTATTCTTCTTAGTTAGACGGTTCTTTTTGTTTACTCCACTTGAGGTTTGGATGCAGCTGGAGTACGTTCGGGTTGGTTTTATCTTAAAAACCAATCGGGCCCCTAGGACGGAAAAGCCAATATCTCTCAGACTGCGTGTCCGATTGACGAGACATCTATTAGTTTGAGTTCCTATTGACGAGATGGCACTTTGTGAGACATCAAATCTATACTTCGGGACAGTTGATGTATCTACGTTCTAGGATTGGGGAGGGAACCCTCCCGGAATCGAGAATGCTATGTGTGAGAACCCTAGAGATGGCTGCGTCTGCGATGACGATGGTGTATGTACATGGATCCTATGTGGGTTCTATAGTGAGGATGACCATACATGGAACCTCTGTGTGTTAAAAAATGATGAAGATTGTACATGGATCTTATGTGGTTTCGACCATGATGGTTACTATACTTGGATCCTACCTGGGTTCGGCAGCGACAACTTCTGTACTTGGATCCTACGTGCGTTCGGCAAAGGAGATGATTCAGAGGCTACATCTAATCATCTCCACCCCTCTTCGTGAGTTGTATACCTTTGTGAGCTGAGTCTTGACTTCCAATCAATATCATCGATATGATTTACTTTCCTTCCTGTGTGGAATGTGTTGTGCTTTCTTGTGTGGACTGGGTTGTACTTGGGCTCGTGAGTTGGAGCCGAACTGGAATTGACGACTTAGGTATATGTATGGGCATATACATAAGTCGAGTTGGTTGAAACTTAATGTTTGTATCTTTCCTTTTTGGTTTATGCTTTGTGGATTATGTAGGACAAACAAGGGTCTCGGGGTCCCTACTGAGTATCGTATACTCACCCTTGCACGGGCTATGCCCGCACTATGTTGTGTTGGTTGCAGATGACGGACAATGTTGATCATGGTTGTGGCTTGTGGAGTGGAACGGTATCCGGAGGTGGAATATCAGGCGGGACGTACATGAAGCGGATGGCCGGACCCGAGGAGATGAGGATACCATTTGTACCCACCCTTCATGTGGTATAGCTGGAGGATGACTCGGTGGTTGCTGATTACTTTACTACTGAAGTACATTATTTTCAGTTGTACTGTACTTTCAGTTGGGTTTGTATTCTAGCCCACTTACTTTTCAACACTTAATTTTGTACTCAGTTTACTTAGTTTTTACTTCAGCTTGCATACTTTGTTGTGTTGTTTACTTGTATAAAGGAAATTCCTCCCCTTTTTATCGGGATTTATGCATTTGGTTCTAGTCGCCAGCCCCATGCCTATGGAAGGTGGGTTTGGGGTAGTCATGGAACGGGCCCTGAGGACGGGTTGTGACAACCATAATATCATGTCCATAACATTATTCCAAGACATGGCATTCTTTTTAATAAGATAGGGTATAAACGTATTTTCTTTTCAATATGTTTAATCATGGTCTGGATATCACTTCTTTAACATATAGAGTGAACCTATATCAATTAATCCATTATCCAATTGTTATATGTATGTGTTTATTCCATAACTATATGGCATGTCACAGTGTTATTCTATCATGGACTATGCTATTTTATTATTCTATGATTCTTGTATTATGAAATTATAATCATTAAACCATGATAATTGATTATAATTTAATCTATGTATGGTTAAATGATTAAATATTAATTACATGTTATCACACCATTCATCCAATTTTCTTGTAATGTGATTATTAATATATCCCATTTATACATTTACTATGTATCTATGCTCAACACTTATTATGTTTCATTTCCCAAGGTGATGAAAAATGACTATAAAAATAATGTATCTAAAAAGGGGGATGGTTATGAATAGTTTAGTGAAAGATGATATAGATCATTTATGAACCAGTTGTCTATCGGTCCTTGTTTCCAATGGTAGTACATTTATATTCATTATGTGTGGATCAATATTTATGGTAACTAATATTAAAATTCATATATTTAATTAATATATATGAAATGTAGGTCCTTTTATATGATATTCATTGGATTTATTATCACCACATAAAATTAGAAAGTTATGTGTATGATATGTGTCTTATAAAAGAAATAGGGAAAGAAAAATCCATTATAATGGGACCGACATCTTGCATACATGTTCTAACCAATTTTTTTATAAAAATATGTTTATTATAATTAGATTACATAACTATCATCATATATATCCTAACATATATACTTTAATTATATCCTTTTATCTCTATTTATTGACAATTATTAATTAATATAATTATTCATTGTGATAACTAAATTCTTTTTCATATAGGGGTTGTTATAATAATTAAAATCCTTGAACATTGGTCAGGGTGTAGTAATATAAAGTATTTTAATAAATAAAAAAACAAATAATATTGTTAATGTATATATTTAAAATAATCCATAAATTTTAAATATTGAAGAATGAATTTTAGATTTCATAGAGGGGGAAGGAAATATGTATGCATGAAAATAGTTTATATTTTTCCACAGTTGGTATGAATGAAAGTTAAATAATATTTCTCCCCTGAAAAATAATTATTATACCATAAGTGTCATATATAGTCACTAAATATCTCCATATTACCTTCCATGTCAATAAAAATTGAAAAACATATGAGATATCCTTGTGAAAGATTTTAAACACCCATTCAAATGAATGAAAATATTTTATTCCATTGGAATGTAATTTATGAATTTAGAAGTGATATTATAATTAAAAAATATATAATCCTGACATATATATCATAAATATACATTATATTCATCATTATATTCTTGTGTTATAGGAAGTAATGGAAAACACATTACCTCTATTCAGGATCCACTAGTTTGTTGTACACACAATTTTCGGTCTTGTTTCTCAATTTATGGGTGAGAATAAAGAAATAGGATAGTCCATTGACATTAAAAAAGTATTTGAAATGTTTTTATTTTTTTTATTTCGTAATATTTTATGGATATATGAAGGAGTTAATAGATTAAATAATATTTTAATGAATTGTAAAAAGGTATGCCTCTTATATGAAAAACTCTTTTGGTTTATACCCAAATCGGCAGTAGAATTTTTTTTATGATCAATCCAAGGATTCGAGGAATCAGTTTGGTTGTAGTTATGATAATTTTTATTCTTTTTTTATTACTAAAAGGGTTTTGATGTTTGGAGAGGGGAGGAGATGGGATGAAGTTTTCTTTTTGAGGTTGGTGGCATACTTATAATATTTCAATTTTTTAAATTATTTTTCATGTGAAATTCTTGGAAAGAAGGATATAGAAGATAATTTTAATAGGTGGTAAGGGAAATTAATAAATCCAACCCTATAATGGGGTTTCATCATGTGTTTATTTTATTTTTACTTTTATAAATTTAGTTTAACCCCTTTGTAAATTAGTATCAACCTTAACCATGCTAATTGAATGTTTTAATATTTTTAAAATTCAATAACACCAAAAATTATGTTTTCATTTTTAATTAAAATTGAATAAGGTGATTTATAATATTGAATTTATTTGATCAAATTTAATGGATATGTTTGGAATCTGTTAATATAAAATTAAAAAACAATCATTTCAAAAAACGGTTCCCGAATGAAAATATTTTCCGAAATATGAAAAACAATAATAAAAAAGAAACATATAATTAAAGAAAATTATAATTAATTCTTTTAATAAAAAGAAAAATTTACTGATTTTTCATTAAAATATATTTAATATAAATTTTATCTTTTCAAATTTAGCAAATGAAAAGTAAAACATTAATAATAATTGTAATTTTTCACTATTCATCGAAAATTTAATAATTTTTATAACATTATCAAAAATAATATTTAATAAAATTTGGAAATTATATTTTAAAAAATAATTATTATTTCATACACAATATTTTTGATAAATCTCAAAATTTAATTTAAAATAATTTCAAAAAATACACTGAAACCATTTTTTAGAGCTTAATGATAAATTTTTATTCAAAAATCTAGATTGATTTTTATCTTATTCCCCAAAAAATAATATATTACTGATATAAATAGTATTTAATACATAATAAATAAATAATATTTAAATAATTAACTAATATTTTATATTATAATTAGTATTCAAAAAATGTATTTTTGTATAAATTTTATTATTCATATAAATTATTCATTTTCATTCAAATGACTTTTGGTAATTATTTCTAATAAAACATTAGTAGTTGATTTTTTATACACATGTATACACTATTGTTGTTGTAATATAAATATTTTAATACATAACCATTAATTTAACATATTAGTGATAAAATTCACATTAAATAATTGTATTATAATATTATATCTGGGTTTGGTTAAACTAAATGCGGTGTGTAACTCATCCAATCCATGATATTAAATTTTACATGAAAAATAATTCATTGAATTTATTGGTATTACATAATCCCATAGAAATGATTCATTATCTTTATCTTATATATATTATAATATATATTTTTTCTAATCTTGGTCTAGTCGTGAAGGGATGTATGATTGAATATTATTTTTTATGAAATACTGAATTAAAAATGGATGATAAATAAATAATTGTAAATGTAATGTATATTGGTTTCGTGTGTGATTTATTATTATTATTATATTTTTTATATGATAATTTAATTGGTTATTAGTTATTCATGATGATTTCATTTTTATTTAAATGTAATAGAACCAAATCAACGTCATAATTGGATTAATATTTAAACATTGTAACCAATGGATAAATTCTAAATACTTGAATAAAATTTTTCCATTGATGTTAATTTTATATTACGGGTCTTTTATATTATATTATATTTATTTATCATGGAAATAAATATTTTTTATTTGGTTTCATTAAATATGGCTAATTGGATTGTGAAATGAAAATGGGATTTGGGTGTTTAAAGGGGAAATGATAATATGGAATAAATAATAAAAATTGATATAATAAATAGATCATGAAATATATAATTATAGGGATGTTATTTTTTATGGTTTTTTTCATCCATTTAATATTTATTAAACTATTTTTCAAATTTATTATAGAGGTGATATTATATCAAAATGAAAAACTAATTATTTGAAGTGGTGACCTGACAAAATAATGTCATCCCTAACTAAAAAAATACATAATGGTTTCGGTGATGTAAAATAAAAATATAATGATAATTTCATTGAAAAATGATCATTTGTGTAATGAATGTAATATGATTGGAATGATAAATATGAATATATTTGTTAAACTATTGATAAATATTTAATTATTTTAATGTTTAAACATGGCTATAATAAAAAAATTGAATCATGAATAAACAACAAGAACTTTCATGTCAGTTGATAAATTTATGGACATGGGTGAATGAGTAAAAAATTAATTATAATGATTAAAATGAATGTTAAATAGTGTCATTCGAATAAATATGGAAATAATATGTTTTAATGGGAAATATTTTTTCTAAATTTTAGTTATGCCCTAGATTGTGATTATTCATGGTAAAATGTTTTCATTGATGTGTTTTTTATAAGATTTTATGATTCAATTATTGATGTTGTTATGGGATAGGTGATGATTAAATATAGTGTTAAATATTATGATGGATATATGTATGTTTGATCACAAGTGTTTTAATAGAGTAACATGATGTATGTGTTGTAACAATAGACCAATTGGAGCATTGATGTGATGATACATTGTGATAGTCATTCCTAGTTAGAAAAGGGCTTGATTTTTGTATCATACATAGAAATAATTCGCTACTACCATAAGGATGATGTGGATATGTGGTTATGGGTGGGGTGTAATCATTAAATGTGGTTGTAATGGTATTGATTCCCATAATGATTATAGAAACCCTATAATATATTTTCTTTGAAAGGTGGATGTGATTTAATGCATTTGTTGATGTGTGATAGTGTTGTTTTTATATGGTTGTGTGGTATATGTGGTGATGTGTTTTTTTATACTGGTATAGTGGATATGGATTGGATATTACAGTGTTTGGTTATATGAATCAATGTCAGTTTTGGAATGGTAAATTTTTGATAAAATATATATGACATCCCTTCATTTTCGACTCCCTAATAAGTTAATAACTTTTTTACTATATCAATATAATCAGTTTTAGGTCCTTGAATCCCATGAAATAATTATTTATACAAGTGTGAAATTTAATGTCCCCGCTATTTTTTTAAATTTCCTAATTATTGAGGTTATTGGGCTAAAAAGTGGAAATGAAATAAAATGATATTAGATGTCAATGTCTGTGATTATAATATAGATATTCATATGTATAATTAAATATATGGTTATTTTTTTGGTTTATCCAATAATTATTGTTTGATTATATATATTTCATATTATTTTGTTTCATTTTAGAGGATCTTTCTTACTAGATACAACAAATTTCTCAATTAAACACAATTTTCTTTGTGTTTTTCAAATAAATAGATGTGGATTTGATCAATTGTATTGGTATATTAGATGGAAAAAGAGTAAATCCTTGATTATTATAGGTGTTCAATGAATTCATTTTATTTTATTGGGTTGTATAAATATAATCACATGTTTTTCTTGTGCTTTATTTACTATAAAAATATTATATTCAATTAATTATTGTATTTAATTTTTATTAGAAGGATTTTATAAAGGTAATGCTTCTCATTTACATGATATATATCATCAGTGTTATTCATTGACCCATGGCCAATTGGAGGTAGGAATTAGGGGTCAGTATCACCATCATTGTAGTTCCAGTAATAGTTCTTTGGTTTGTTAGTCAAGAGAATGTGATATCAATTTTTTTCTCAAATACACAGTGGAGTTTAATTTTTTTCAAGGAATAATATTTCATTGGGATGATATGATCGTAATTTATCTTGATCCTTATATGTGATATAAAATAATAACACCATATAGGTTAGAGATATCTAGTTCCCTCTGTAAACTAATTTTAGTAGATTGACATCCAATTGAAAATTATTGGTTAATGTGTGACCATTTTAGAGAAAAATTAAAACAAAGGTACATGTTTCAATTTCATTATAATCATTAAAATTTATATTTTTTATAATATATATGCTTTCATAATCAAACATTAGTGATGTAATTTTAAATTATTTTTTATTTTCTTACCAATATTCATACAAGAAATTAAAATAATTTCTAAAATGTACTATAAATGAAGTATAGTGTTTTGATAAATTCCTTTTTAATCATTACTGTATTAATTACATGATAGTTATTATATTTTTTATTAAATTTGATTATAGTTTTTATAATTGTTTTCTGTAAAATAAGGATCAACATCCATGATGTTTTGAAACATTACTAAATCATAACTAATTCTTATTGTAATTTTTAATATATAATTATTTATATCCATTATAAAAAATATTCCTTTTATTATAAAAATGTTTATTCATTTAAATTAATTATTTTGTAACCATTTATAGATTTTAATAATTCATGTAAACATTTTTTCACCCGATTGTTAAATTCCTCTATTTATCATTCATAGGATTATGTAAAAAAATTTCCCTTGAATGAAAATTTGATATTTTTTTAATTCATCAAAACTACTTGATCTCTTACTAGTAATAATTTTCAATTTATGAATCTTTACATGAATAAAAATTTCCTATCATTTTTAGTGAAAGTTAATATTTCTCAGTACTAAATTTTTTATATATAACATTTCAAATCATATCAACCAAGAAATTTTCAGTTTATTTTATATATATTATGATGTATAAGGGTAGGATGCCAATTGTTTATTTTTTTTCAATCCGATAAAATGAATATAATTTTTGGGAGAATAATTTTTGAAACCATAAAATGTACTTTCCAATTCATAATGGATGTTGAACATATTATACATAAATGAGGAATTGAAATGAAATCCCAATTTTTTATTTTAAATAAATTTCATGATTATAGTACAATGGTAAATTAATTTTTTGTTTAATATGTTAAATCATTTTTTAGATGATAAATCATCTATATATTCCTATTTTAATATTGAAAGAATATTTTAGGGATATTATTAAAGTAAAAAAATTAACCTGATTTCCATTGAGTGTCTATTGATCATTTTTTATGGGTTTTAATGTTCTATATTATGAATCATTTCCTTCTATTGTTGGTATATATCTTTTAATGTCTATTTTTATAATTATAAAGTACAAATAGATATATCATTTCGAACATGAATTTTCAACAACATAAAAATATTTCTCAAAATTTTCATTTCCATACAATAAAATCAATATACTATTTTAATTTGAAATAGTGTTCCCTATTATATGGTTAATGTGTGACTTTTGATATTGTTTTCTGATTAAACTTTTTGATAATAAATATTTACATTATTGTGGTATTAGATAAATCCTGTTTAAAAATTTAATATTTGGGGGTGAAATATTTTTCTCACCATACATAATTTTTGTAATTATAAGGATGGAATAATGATTGGATTTTTGGAGGTTATAATAGTTTTATCTATTTTCCTTATTTTCATATTAATGGATTTAGTAAAAAATATAGAAGGAAAATTTTAATGTATTTGATGTGATGATTCATGAGGCTATTGGTTTCATTAAATATTAAAAATTATTTTGTTTGGTTATTATAACTATGGTGGTATGGTACTGTAATATAAGGGTAGTGGTGATGTAATTTTGTATAAATATATAAGAGATATTTTTTATGAAGTGTAGATGATAGAATATTGTTATTTCATTAAAAATGTTATTCTTCATTATGATTTAAGGATATATTTTTAATTTAATATGACCGTATTATTATTCCATACAATGATCCAACATTTAAAACTGAATATATTAATATGATAATATTATTATTTTTATATTTTGAAAGGGAAATGGAATATTTTGAATTGTTCATTACTGAAATATCAGTGATATAAATTACTATTGTTCTTATGTTCTTCAATTATCCCCTATGTGGATGATTGGAATAAAGAAGTATGAGTATCATTTTTAGTGAATACATTAGATCAATTATATTTTTTTTGGTTATATAGTTTTAAATGAATGTTCCCAAATAGTGGGTGGATATGTGTGGTAATAAATAAAAGATGTCATGGAGGGATTTGCAACACCCCAATATTTTATGAAATTTATTATCTCAAATAGATTTGAACTGTTATGTATATTTAGTTGTATGAGACACTCATTTTATCATTTGTCACATGAAAAACATTTTTTTGTGTTTTATACAATATCATGTTTACCTTGTCTTACAATAAACATTGTTTCTAACCAAAATTTTACATAAGATTAAAATATTATTATTTAATACGATATTTATAACAAATATATTATATTTTTTGTCATGAATAGGATTAAAATAATTTTGTATTTTTTTAAATGATATTATATATAATTAAATTTTCCACATATAATTATATATGAAAATAATAAAATTTTAAAAAATAGAAAATATTATTTTGAAAAACTATTTTTCTACACATAAATGAACATTTACTAAATAATTTAAATGAATAATTTTAGGTGAATGGTTTCAAAGATATTTTTATCTAATATATTCAAAAAATAAATTTATATTTTAATTTTTGATTCATTAAATGACATAAAAATATATATGATTTTATACATCATTTTTTTTAAATAAGTTATTTATACATTTGGTGGACTAATATAAAATTTATTTTACCAATTTTTGAAACATAATTTTTAAAAATAAACATCATTTCGTAAATATTAATATCAAAATAATCATAGGTAAAATTATTATTGTTTTTATGAAATGCTTAATTAATATAATAATTGCAAAAAATAATGAGTTTTAATTGAAATCTACCTTTCCATTTGACATATTTATAATGTTAATTTATATTTAAAATTATTTTATAGTAGGAATAGATTAATTATAAATAAAATAATCAAATTTAGTTCATTGTAATTAATTTAATATTGATTTTTCATATAAAATATTTTCAGTAATTTCAATATTTTTTCTTTTAACTCCAGTGTAAAAAATTTTAACCCAATTTTTAAGAGATATATTAAAAATTATTTTCCATAGTTGTGGAAAAAATGGTTTTATAAGGGGTAAAATAGAATTATAATTGTTAAAAATATACCAAAACATACCTAAAACACATTTATGATCATATTCTGACATTATATATTGTACAATTAATAATGGTTGACTATGGGAGCCATTATACATGAAAAAAGGGGGTGGAATTAGTTCATTCAAAAAAATACAAATGTTCCACTCAACGAAAAACTAATTGTCCAACCCTTATTCACTCCCCAACACACTCATAACACATTTCTTTTCAAAAAAATACCCAAATTAATAGAAAAATATAACTATTTTTATCCTATAATAATAATTTTTTCAATAAATCCATCATATGAACGTTTTTGTGCATGTATTTGGTTCATATCTGGAGAATAGGTTTTGTAATCAATTAGAATTTTTATTTTATTTAATCCTCCACATTATTTAATTACTATTAATACTACATGAAATAATATCTTCAATATATTCATTATATTTATATTTATCTATGCTAACATGGAGAAATAAAATTCTTCTATTACTTTATCAAATAGGACATGAAATCATAGTTTCGGTCTTTATAGAAATACCTCCTCGAAAACTAATGTCATTAATTTATTCATTACCACATATCACTATTCAGTGTGATGAATGATATAAATTATAAAATTTATATTTTTAAAATTTCTATTCATATTTATTCCTTATATCATATTTACCTTTTTTACATTCCATTATTTTGGGGATATTATATCATCATTTGTTTGAATATAGGACTACCCATCGCAAAGTGTTTGATTTATATTCACTAACATGTTACATAAAAAATACTAATCATTTTGTTAAGAAATATATGTTATATATAAGAAATAATTAAGATGTTTATGACAACTTTTTTCCATAATTGATAACATATCATTTTCATTCTGGAATTTTCACACACTAAAAAATTATAATGCCATTCATGTTTGTGTGCACTACCTTCTTCATGATTTAATGTAAATATCGTTTAAAACCACACCACATAGATGCTATGTATAATTATATTAATTGAAATAATAATGTATTAAATATATTACGATCCTTTTTTAGGATATTATATTACTTATCTCCTCACAATAAAGATAATTTAAAAAAATGTTACTCTTGAATACATATGACCTACCATCTCAAGGATCATAATATACATATTTTATCTGAAACATCATTCCTTAATATTCATAAATATATAATTGATTATGAAATTTGATAACTATTTCAAGATTATAATTATTATATATATTAAGAATCCATAATAAATGATATGGGGATGAGAATAAAATAACATCAAATATTTGAAAAAAAAATTATTTATCACCTGCAACGTGAAATTAATACAGATTTTTTAATAAATGGGTAATAAAAGGAAACAAGTATATAATATGATCATTAATTTATATAATTATGTTGTTTTAAATGATAAATAAACATATTATATTTTTTATACATGATTTTTTTCAGCTATAAAGGAGGATAATACATAAGATTATAGATTTCTAGTCACTATTTTATTAAAGGAAGATATATGAAAATTCACCACTTTCATATTTTTTGGGGGTGCATATACTACCCCATATATCAAGTTATATTCAAAATATCATTATTATATTAAAATTTAATGTTTCATTTGATGTTTTTTTGTTGCAGATTGTGAATTAAAATATTACTAAATTTGTTATGGATTTATTATCTCTTTTATTTCTAGGATACATATGAAAAATCACCACTCATTTAATTTGTGTGAAATATATACTTCGCATAATAATTTATAAATAGTTAATAAAGTTCAATTTAGGAAATTTAGTTTTTTATTTTATGTTCTTCTTTATTGGTTTATATGATTTAAAAGATCATTAATGTTGCAGGATATTTATAGTTTCTCTTTTATTTATAGTAGATGTTAGAAAATTCACCACTCATTTTTGTTGTATTGTATATACTACCCCTTTTACACTGTATCTCATGAATTCAATAATGTAATTAATATTTTAATATTTGTTCTATTTTATTCCTATTAGGTATTACTATTTAATATATTACAAATGTAGAAATGAATTTTTTTCTAAATTTTTATCCAATGAGA
This sequence comes from Viscum album, assembly GCA_963277665.1. Classification (NCBI taxonomy): domain Eukaryota; kingdom Viridiplantae; phylum Streptophyta; class Magnoliopsida; order Santalales; family Viscaceae; genus Viscum; species Viscum album. The sequence continues at coordinate 283,684,290 of OY728127.1, forward strand.
CTTATGTCATGTTATGAACATATCTCCATTTATGAGGTGAATATACATATCATTTTAATTATCATATATTTAACTTATTTATCCTTCAAAAATATTAATTTTCATTCATGGATATCCTTTTATAGGTATACAATTAAATGATTCTAATTAAGTAATGATTTTAGGTTATAGTCTCATCATTTAATCAAGATAATTTATGATTATGTTTTTTATGATAAAATTTTATAACCCATTTCTAATGAAACTCATTACTTTTATTCTCATTTGTTGATTCTACATATAAATATTACCACACTCATACTCTTTGTTACATAAAATAAATGGGAAATTTTTATTATAAAGATAAGACTTTATCCCTCTCTTCAGCAATACTTGATTTCCTTCCAAAAGCAGGCTCTCAAAAAATCAATAATGTTTTACTATTATTATGTGTTTTTTAAAATATATTATTTCCGTTTTTTAACTATTTATGAAATTTTTTTCAAATAACTATTCATGGATTCTTCCAGAAAATACCCTTTTAGATTTTATAGAAAATTTTAAATGAAACAATTTCACAATGTATAAGAAAATGAAAAAACTAGTCATTATTAAAACAATTTCTAGTAAATATTCCACTATATGTTTTTCAGGTAATTATGAATGAAATTTATTTTCAAAATGTTATATGTTTTAAAATGGTGTACATTAAAGAAAAAAATATTTTCCACAAGAAATATTTTAAATGGATTTTAAAATTATTTACCATCTAAGAAAACATCTATTTATGACACCTAATATTTAATAGAAATATTAGGCAAGGAAACAATTCTTATGATTTATTTTCATTTCTTTACTCGTAAAATATCTTTATGAAACTTGTTTCTCTCCCATGGGTTATATCAATATAGATTTATTAAGAAAACAACTTTTTTCACTGGATACTCTATTATGGAATGATAAAAATACAATTAATATTTTCACTTTTATAGAAATTATGATATGATGATTGATTATGAAATCCATTCATTTCATGGGTTTTTATTGATTGATGTTTTTTGATCATGTGGGAAAAGTATGCATGATTTTTATTCTGTAACTTGTGGGACCAATATCTCCCTCCAAAATTTCTAGTAAGGATTAATATTATATGAGCTAATATAGTACATAGATGGATACACCATTCCAAAAATGAGGGGTACATTGATGGTTTAAAAAATCCAAAAAAAATGGGGTACACATGTGGGAATCTCAAGCACGAAGTAGGTACAAAGTTTTTTTTCCAAAGTCTAACATATTATGATTGTCTTCCTTGGTACCCAAAATATAATAATTTCTATTTTTATGTATTCAACAAATCTATGTATTATTACAATTTTATGATATCCTGGATCATGTTCACAGATTTACTTTTATCCATCTCTTATGAAATAAAAAATTTTATTATCATGATTCAATATTTTGATCTTTAATATGTGGGGAATGGTTCTTAATGATAGTATTATATTATCAAACCTGTATGTTCATGTTATGATTAGGTGTCCCCCATTATTACACTTATTGATAATTTTTGCTAACCCATTATTATGATTCTTTTCCCAAGTATTTAGAGACATGTTTTATGTAAGATTGTTCAAGGAAGGGTTCATGTTTTTATGAACATAATGGGTTAAGATGTATCTCACTTATAGACCAATTGGTTATGTTTCCATATATATGAAAAAATATAATATGATTGTCAATAGATGTGTTTTTAGTTTACTTAATTATTTTTAATATCAAAGGATGTCATGTCTATGTCTAAAAATATAGGGTTGATATACTTATTGTTTGAGTAATTCTTTAGATATCCATTTGAATCATGGATAGTGATAACATATAGAAATATCGTGGGTGTTTTATATGGTGATAGATCTTAGCCATTTCTCGACTTATTCTAGGCATGTTTTTAGGTAATTTTTGATTTCTATAATAAGCTTTGGATTATAATAGTGGCATGGAGTGAGTTTGGGTGAATTATTAAATAAAACTATTGGACAGAGGGTTGTGCACGGTTTGCACATGGTTGGAAAAACCATGCAACCATACCATGACAAGCATGCAGAACTAGATAGATAGGTCTACATGGTTTGTCCGTGGTTTGAAAAACCTTAAGACCAAACTGTGACTACTATGCCAAACTTGAGAGTGGAGTTCGCACTATTGGTGCAGGGTTTTCCCTAACCGTGTGCCTCTTCCAAAGAAAGAGTGCGCGCAATATTTTAATTTAGAAAATACTTTTTAAAACAACTTGAACCCCCATGATACCCCTATTGTTGACCTTGGATTGTGATTGAATAATTCTATGTGTTTAAAAATCTTCCCAGTAAGATTCCAAGGCAATCTTAATGTTGTTTCATCATGATAAAAATCCCAGATTAATGATCTGCTCAACATCTGATAAGATGATTTTATCTCGTTGCTTGCCATTTTCTTTCCTCTATCATTCCATGATGATTTCACAAAGTATCCTAATTGTTTCCATATAACAAAACCATTTAGATTATATATAGATATAGGATTGTGGATATAGATCTAGTTTTACAAGATCCTTATGCCTTTAATATTATTTTTTCTTTTTGGGATTTAGATTCGGAACATGATCGACGACGTTGTGCCGCTCGGATTATAGGGATTTCCATAGGGAAAACATTGGTCATTAAACCAGTGTATGTTGTCTAAATCTAACTCCTGTAGTTATTATTTATGATATTTCTATGATTATATGTGTTTTCCGATTTTCCCTTTATAATTTAATTTCTACATTAGAGTAATTAGGAATATGGATTTGACTTTTATATTGCGTTAGTGATTTAATTGATAATTGAATCTCAGAGCAAATGATGGGGGAGTTTCCCAAATTGTTCTTCTTGATACTTGATATTGTAATTGAGATATTAACTTGAATTTTGAATGATAATTAATTGGTTAAATTCAATAGGGTATTATATTTAGACATGCAAGATAATTAATTGTGATAATTAATTATGTGACAACAAGTTGACCAAAGATAATTAATTAGGAGAATTAATTATGTGTCATGATGAGATTAAATATAATTAATTGTGAGAATTAATTACGACATGATGGTTTGGAAATCGAAAAATAATTATGATGAATTAATTATGGCATACAAATGGTATTGTTTGATTAATTAATAGATTAATTAATTAATGGTAATATTCCTAGTTAATTGTTGAATTGACTAATGGTAATTGAGATTTTTAACAAACCATAGGAATTTTAAATGAATAATATTGAATATTCTTGAGAATTAAAGGATGATTAAATTGCTACGATTTTATGGTGCAAGGCATGGAATCCCAGACCGATTTGAAGATGGAACATGGACACGGTGTTCCTCCCCAATAGTTTTCCACGATTGTGATTATGGGTTACTAGGCATGACAACATACAACGAATGATAATTGGAGTTATATGCATGTCGACCTACACTCACATGATTTTTGGTGATAGGCATGATGTGCAACACATAATGATTAATGATAATAACGAATGATAATTCAAATGAGATTTTGGGTTATAGGTATAATGCCCTACCCCGAATGATAAATGATAATGAAGGATGATTTAAATGGGAATCATAAATTGAACATGGCCTAATGTGATGACTAAATATTGAATGACAATGTGATTATTTGTTAAATTATGATTTGTATTTGTTGATTTATTAAATTTCTTGCACAATCTTTTGACTGGAATTGTTTTGGAAACCATTGGTAGTGGCCCACAGAGAATTACTCACACCCTATTTAGGACACCTTTTTAGAACCTAAGAATACATTTTTGTTGTAAGATATGATGATGGATAGACCTTAAGATATGTTGTTGTTTGGGATTGAAGTGTGGGAGAGTGAACCAGACGTAGTTCAGAACTTATTTTGGAGACGTCGTGTCTTTACTTTGAGTTTCATTGTAGATACTTGGAATTTACATTGTAATATCAGGTTTTTCCATTCATATGTGTATTTAATTTCCTAGTTTTTACTATCATATGTCATGGAATTGTTCTGGTTATTTATATATGCTTCTATACTTGGTTATTTTATTTGCTTCCTCTGGTGATTTATACTTATAACATAGGTTATAGTCTCCCAAATACTGACTTATCAGACCCTCTCTACTAGTCTAAACCCTCCAGCATACAGGGAAGCATGCTTGAGAGCATGTGGACAACTGCCTAGGGGAATTGTTTAGTGGCTCCTAGGTTGGGATTTCACAAAGGTGTATCAAATTTGATTTCTTTTCTAAATTATTTGGTTGTCATAATATTTTGCAAAAGTTAGGCAGGAAACTAGGATGAGTCAAGGCATGGTAATGACCTCATTCATGGGAGTTGTAAACCAATGTATGGGGGGGAAATATGATTACTCAGGTTGGGATTATTGTGACACTTTTTCACTGTTATAGTTGAATATTATTTCACCATGGGTGATACACTTTTAGTGTGATGTGATATTTTATTTGAAAATATGGAATTTTGGTTCATATCCTTAAGAGGCATGATATTTCAATTTTCTTTCGTCATTCTAGGAACTCATGGTTGTGGTGACATGCATCATTCTTGGAACTCATAGTAAAATGGGTTAATGATATGTTGTTAAACATGAACTATTTACCTGGATGTGAGATTGAAACAATGATGTAAAATGAGAATAAATGTGTATATAATTAGAACCTTGATTGATGAAATGGGAATAATAAATTAATTAATAAATTAATTAATTAATTTTAAATAATGTTATTTATTAATGGATGAATTAATTAATGAGAATAAATTTTCTCTTGTTAACCATGACCTATGAGTGTGATGATTAAGGTTAATGAAAAGGCCTCGGTGTTGACTGTGTGGCGAGAAAGAGGGTGAATGTTTATGTTTGATCTTTTTGTTATAGTTTATGATCATACATAAATGTAATATGATTGTGTTATGAATCCTAACACGCGTGTTTGGATTTTTTTATAAATATGCCTCAATGGTGCTTGTTGAGGGATAAAACATGGGGTATGGTTCAGAATAATCCTCCAATCAGGGAGCTTGAGGAATCATTAGTGAAAGCTGAGGACAAAAGGGAAAAGTTTGAAGAGAACATTCCTCATTTCATGAAATTCAGGGAGATAGAACCAGGGTTTGTTCTAATAAGAATTTATTTGTTGACAAGGGAGTTTCAACTGCGGCACATTACTACTTTTACTAGAGTGGATGTACCTGATGGAGATGAATTAGGGGTTAAATCCATTGTGACAATACAAGAAAATTAGAAGACCCCTTCTAGGATTTGGGTAACGTAAGATGATTATATGCTACATGGTTCAGTGAAACACTGGTGGGACATTCAAGAATGATCTGGATATATTGATGATAAGTAATGGAAGGGATTTTTGGAGAATTTCATGGAAGACAACTGGCCATACATTATGAGGAAAAATAAGACTTCATATTTTATGCTTATGAAATAAGGTATCAGGTCCATAATGGAGAACGCTAAACATTTAATATATATATAAAGTGTTTCCTCCAACATTGGAGGAAGTTGAGGCATTTTTTGCAAAATGATTTCATTGTAGACTTAAGTGTGATATTATTTCCCAGGTAGATATCATTTTGCTGATGAGATTTTCAGAAGTGGTTAGTCGGGCACTAATTTTAGATGGGAACCTGATGGAGTCATCTTGTACAGTACAAGTTGCTGGATGATTAGGGATTTGGCCTTCAAAATGAATGAAGTTTGATCATAAGAATATTAGACAGGAAAGTGTAAAGTAAGGTGTATAGTAAATAGTAATAGTTACACCCAATCATTTTCATCTGCATTCCCACCAATGTGGTAGGAATGGACACTTTCATGCACATTTTCACTGGACACTAGTAGAGTTCCAGATTTGGGGAATGATGGGACACCTATAGATGTGTTTCAGGAATTAGTGGCATGCTAGGGCTGAGGGAGCAGCTGCTCAGTGTTAGAGTATGGGAATGGGTTCTTCTACACCATATAATTTTGGTATCTGGAGTTCAATTGGTAGAGGAGGTAAAGGGTGTGGATGTCGTGCTTCAAGGAATTATCACCTGTATATGAATATTAGTGCTAATCAGGTGAGTCCGATGACACTACAGGGATGTGGGGCGGTAAAGGTACTTGAAATAAAGCCTACACTTGTAGAGAGCGAGGTTGGTCCAGCGATAGTGAGAGGTACTACTTTATTTTCTCCAACTTTTTCTGTTACCTTGTTTGATACTTGTTCCTCTCATTCATTCTTATCTGAATATCTAGTTAATGGACTGATCCAAGATGTGGAGTCAGAAAGCAGGATGATTGATATTGATACACCATTTGTAACATGAACTATGAATATCTGTTAATGGAAGGATTGTTCTATTGAGATCAAAGAGTATTGTTTCCTTTGGGATGACAATGTCCTTGATATAACATTCATCGATCCAACTATGTGTATGGAATGGAGAGTCATATATTTATCCCACATAGATTATTACTATAGGATAGTGACCTGGGTTCCTCTGGAGGGTGATCAATATGTTTTTCATAGTGAATGAGATATCCACACTGGCACAGCTAGGATAATTACTCATCAAATTGGAGATCTCACGACCCAATTTACTAGTCCTTTGCTGGATGATGAGAGTGGTTGGAAATATGTTCTTCCAAAAATAGTATAACTATTTTAGGATGTCTTACATGAATACTTTTTAGGATTTCAAAATGAGAGATAAGTGGAAATCACTATTCATCTTATGCTAGTGGCTGAGATGGTATCTATTCCACCTTACATAATGACACCAACTAACCTTCAAGATATCAAAACAGAATTTAAGGATTTGGAGAATAATGTATTTATCCATATGAGTACATCTCCTTTGGGATCACCTATTTTGTTTTCAAATAAGGCCGACTAGAGTTTATACTATTGTGTTAATTAACGGGTATTGAATAAAATTATTGTGATGATCGGATATCCTCAACCTTGTATCAATTATCTTTTTTTCTATCTCAAGGTGGATAGTGTGTTATTAATGATCTATCTGAGATCAGATTATCATCACGTGAGTGTTTGGACCACTTATATAACAAGAACTACTTTCATTATTAGGTATGACCATTATAAGTTTTCCATAATATCATTTAGTTTGAAAATTTCCCCAGTACTATTTATGGACTTCATGAACATGTTATTTCATCAATACATATATCAATTTTTGTGGTTGTTTGTAGATGAAATCATAATGTATTCTATGACTCATGAAAATCATTCCCATCATCATGACATCATCATGTGTATACTGATAATGCATCATAAATATGCCAAGATATATAAATGTCATTGTTTATTGAAAGGGTAATCTTTTTTGGGAATATATTGTTGGGGTATGGTGTCGTGTAGATATATAAAAAGAAAAGGAAATGATTTATTGGGAGCATCCAAATTATTTTTTTTGATATTTGAATCTTTTTGGGATTAGCTGGTTATGATAAGAGGTTTATCGATGAACTTTCATGAATGGTGGCATAGCTATCTTCTTTGACTACGAAAGGGTTCAAGTTTGTTTAGACAGAGTCATGCATGAAGGATTCCCTAAATTTGAATAAGCACTTGACTTCCAAAAACAATTTTGGAATTACCAGAGTCAGGTGAGGAGTAGATGGTGTATTGTGACGCTTCTATGGTCAGACTCATAGTTGTGTTGACACAAGGTGATAGAGTCTTTTCTTATGTGTCTTATTAGTTTATGCCCCATGAAACAAATTATATTACACCTGAACATGAGTTGGTATCTATTATTTTTTCCCTTAAATGTTGGTGAAACTATCTTTTGGGTGAAAAGTTTATAGTTTTTAAATAACAAGAAATATTGAAATATATATTTTCACAGCACGAACTGATTCTTTGATAGAAAAGATAGGTAGAGTATATGCATTCCTTTGATTTTGACCTATCATATACACCCGGAAAGCTGAATAGTGTGGCTGATTCCATGAGGAGAAAAACATATATTTAGTTATTATATACGTTGAGAGAAGATTGGATGATGATGAATTTGCTGGTGGAAATGCAAGTTGTAGTTCAGGAGAGTTAGGAGAGGATGAATTTGGTTTTTATATCATGGAGTCTATACTCCTGGGACAGATCTGGGAAATGCATCATGGTGATCAAAAATGTTTATCCATGAGATAATGACTTGAAGGTGTGGAGATACATTATGACTATAAAATAGATGATGATGAGATAATATATGTAAATATTAGGGTTATTGTGCTTATGTGAATGTGATAGGAACTAATTCGAGAATTTCATGCACCAAGTTGGGTTGGAAATACTAGATTTGATAAAATATACTATGATATTCAATGTCATTTTTGGTGGCCATCCATGAAAAGGGAGATAGATGGGTTGGTAACAAGGTGTTTTACCTATAATCAAGTGAATGCATAACGTCAATAGTCTAGAGTCCCATTGCAAATGTTAACTATTCCTTAATGGAGTGGGATGACATGACTATGTATTTTGTGGTAGGAATTACAAGGAATCTTAGGAATAATGATGATATTTGGGTTTTTTTTCATTGACTAATGAAGCTAGAACACTTCTTGCCTATTAAGGAAACCTTCACATTAAAGATTATGGGAGAACTATAAATTTGGGAGATAAATCGTTTTTACATGGTTCCATGGACTATTGTTTCAGGTAGAGAATTTTGTTTCACTTCGCACTTCTTGTAGGTCTTAAAGAAGGAACTTAGTACACAGGTTCTGTTAAGTACTGCTTCCATCCATAGATAGATGGGTAGTCAGAGCATACTATACATGTGTTATAGGATATGTTGTGAGCATGTGTTCTATGACTTTAGTGGTTCTTGGGAGAAGCACTTGGCTTTAGTGGAGTTCACCTATAACAACGGTCATCCGAAAAATATACATATCAAACCATAAGAGGAACTTTTTTGGTAGAAAATGTAAAATACTAATATGTTGGATTTAGGTGGGAGATTTTGAGCTGGAGGGACCAATTCTTGTTCAAGAGACAACAGTGTAGGTGCAGTTGATTCAAAACCGTATGGGTACAGCTCAGAGTAGGCAGAAGTCATATGCTGATAGACAGAGTTGGCCTATAGAGTTTACAGTGTGTGATCATGTTTTCTTTCAGGTGTCACATTTATTATGTCACAGCATGATACAGAGGCAGGTCATGACAACTCCAAGGTTTATAGGACAATTTGAGGTGCTAGAGAGAATCGGGCTAGTGCCATACCGATTCGAACTTCTATTGAAGTTTTGAGAAATTCGTGATGATTTTCATGTGGAAAATTTATGGCCTTATCACCCCAACCCTTCTATTGTGATTCATGTGGAAGAGGATGATCTCGAGATTAATTCTTCCTATGAGAATCATCTGATACGTCGGTCAGGTCATAGTGAGAAAGTGTTATGGGGAAGACAGTTCCATTAATTCATGTTTTATGGACTCATGTAAATGTTCAAGAGGAAACATGGTAATTGGAAGAATACATGAGGTCTCAATGGGCCATTATTTTTGACTTGGAATCTTAATGATGTTCGGGAGTGTAGTTCGAGGATGAGCTATTATAAGGCGGAGAGATTGTAAGATCTATTCATTTTCTAGAGTTATCTCGGGCACATTTTTTGGTACTTTTTATGTAAATAAGTAACTTTGATTTAAAATATTTTATTTTGGTTTGTTTGGTTGAATTGTTACGGAATACTAATGGACAGTGGGATTTTCACGGTTTGCGCATAGTTTGAATAACTGTGCAACAAAATTGGGCCCAACATGCAAAAATGGAAAATGTGGTTAGCATAGTTTCAACACGGTTTGAAAAACAATGAGACAAAACCATTACAAACATTCAAAACTGGATAGTGGAGTCCTCATGGTTGGAAAACAATTTTTCTTACCGAATGCCTCTACCAGGAAACTATGTTGGAGGAATTTTAATTCCTAAAATACTTTTTAAAACATCTTGAACTCTTGAGACATCAACATTTTCAACCTTGGATCAGGATTAATGTATTATATTTGTTTTCAAATCCACCTAGTGATATTCCAAGGCAATATGAATGTTGTTCATTGATATCAAAAGATCAGATTGATGATTTTCTTTGATATCGGTAAGTGGATTTCATCGTGTGTCTTATCTAATTATTTCCTCTATCATTACATGATCTTTTCATGGTGGATAATCCCCTTTTCAATAGATCTAAACATATGATTTGAGAACTAGATCATGGTTTGGGTATCTTGATCGAGTTGTACATGATCTTGATGACTTTCATCTTAATTTTGGTTTTAGGGATTTAGATCTGGATCTTGACTGATGATGATATGCCACTCAGATTGTGGGTATTTTGGTGGGGATATCATCAGTAAATAAACCAATGTCAGTCTTCTAAATAGAACTCCCTTACACATGATTTATGATATGTGTATGATTTTATGAGTTTCCTAGTTTTCCTTTGATAATCGAATTCCTAAATTGGAGAAATTAGAAATATGGATTGGGCTTGTGAATTTCATTGGTTATTTAATTTAAAATAAAATCATGGAACAAAATATGGGGGCCAAATTGATCTTTGGGAGATATGATATCATAATTTATATTTTAATTTAAATGTGGAATGAATATTAATGGGGTAAAATTAAATAAAGAATTATGTTTGGTTGTCTAAGATAAATAATTGTGAGAATTATGTATGTGCCAAAAAGTTTACAAATGATTATAAATTATGAAAATTAATTATGTTTCATGATGCGATTTAAGATAATTAATTGTGAGAATTAATTATGACTTGATGGTTTTGAAATGGGAAATTAATTTTGAATAATTAATTATGGGTTGTAAATGGTATTGTTTTGTTAATTAATTGATGAATTAATTATGGGGTTATATGCTACATTAATTGTTGAATTGACTAATGTCCTTTAAAATGTTTTAGTAATTATAGGATTAGTGAATTAATAATGTGTAAAATTCTTGATAATTAAAGGATGATTAAATGTCTGAGATTTTTTTGATCAATGAATGGTGACCAAGAATGATTAGATGTTGGGAATTTTAAATGGTATCCATCCTCAATAGTTATACATGATTGAGATTATGGGGTTATGGGAATGAGAACCTACACCGAATGAGAATTGGAGTGATTGGCATGACAGCCTACACTCACAAGATTTGTGGTTCTGGGACTGATTTCCAACACCAAATGATTAATGATAATATTGAATGATGAACCAAAGGAGATTTGGTTATCTAGGCATGGTGACCTACACGAAATGATATATGATAATGAATGATGATTCAAATGGAAAACATGAATTGAACTACACTAAATTTGATGATTAATGATTAAATTAAAATGTGATAACTATATTAATTATGAATTATATTTATTTCTTTATTAAATTCCATTAAATATATTTTCACTGGACTCATTTTAGACATCATTGGTGGTGGCCAACTTAGTTATTCTCACACCCTATTTGGGGTGTCAGATCGACACCAGATAAGACTTTATTTTTGTAGTAAAGGATAAGGTAATGTCACAAGGATTGGTTTTTTTTTGCACTGGAGCGTGGGAGAGGGAAGAAGATGCAATTAAATATCTGTTTTGGAGTTTTGGGTCATTACATTGAGTTTCATTGTCAATACATGGAACTTTCATAGTCATGACATGTTTTACCTTTCAGTTGATTATTTTATTTCTTGGTTTTTATTATCATATGTCATGTCATTGTTTGGGTTATTAATATATAATTTTTCACATGGTTGTATTATTTTCTTTTTATGGTGTTTTGTTCTAATAATAGAGTGTTTAGTCTCCAAAAGACTGACTTAACAGACCCTTGCTGCTAGTTAGAAACATTTTGAATTTGTGGAGGAGTGCATGAGGGCATATGGAAAACTAGATCAGGGCACCATTCAGTTTCTCCTGAGTCAGGACATCCCTGAAGGATATATGTTGGGAAGTCATTGAGGATAATAATATGGATGATTCATTATTTCGGTAAATTTCCTATAATTTTTTTGAAGGATATAGAACATGGTTTCAAATAAATTATATCCATGTATGGATACTATATGTGAATGTGGCTCTAGAATAAATGTATAAAGGATTAATAACCCCAAAATGGCCACATTTAATTCGACTCGATCTTCTCCCGGTGCATGAAAATTGGATTTTATGCACACCTAGTTTTACACTCCTAAGAGATATGATATGAAAATTTAAAAAATAATCATTAAAAATCAGCACTGATTTGAATAGGCAATGACTATTGATAACTTATTACAATCCTATGGTGTTATATTAATAAAGGTGTCCATGATATACATTATATAAATGATGTTCAAAATCATTTGGTTTCCCATTATGTTTATTCTGGATTACTCTATTCGTATTTGTTTTAGTCATTGTATGGAAATATAAGGACTGATGATAAAACTAAATATGATAAAAATTAGGTTTCTATGAGTATTGAAATTCGATAAAAACTATTGTGATTCATATTTTTATTTTTTTAATAAACTAGAATGATATTTGACTAAAATTTGAAAATAAATGAGATTCCTAATGCGTTAAATTTGTGGAAGATAAAATTTTGTTATTGGTTTTGTGGTTAGAATCACACTTGAATGATTATTCAGCTTTTTAAACCTTGATAATTTAGTAAGAATAACCTAAATGAATATATCAAATCAAGATTAGGATGATATAAATGTGGAAAATAAGGGCATATAGTTGAAATGTTTTTTTGGAGTTCAATGTTGTTTATGTGTGGATATTTGGAATTATCCAACTCAATTTTCTAACAGAAGAAATAAAATCTAGGCCAAGGATGGAAATATCCCATGAAAATCCTTGAAGTGGAAGGATTATTGTATTTATGTATTGGGATTCATAGATTATGTGATGAATTTATATTCCTAATAGTATCAGGGTTTTGTGAATTCTTAAACAATGAATGATAATGATAATTGATAAATCCTAAATGTATATAGGTATGACTAAATTATGAGTTATATAATTCATCATGGGTTTTTATGTTTAAGGTTGATATTAATATCAATATCATAGAAATCACCATGATGACATACGAGGTGAGAGTTTGTCATTATGAATGAAATTTTCAGAGGAATTTATGGAAATATAACCCACTGTTTTTTCGATGCATAATATTTTTCAGGATATATGATTAATTTTATTAGTAAAATATATTGTTTTTTATTTTTTGAAGTTATGGTAATTATGGCTTATCATAATTTTAGATAATTTTTATAAATTGGATTTCAAAAAAGGGTAACATGCATTCTGGGAGATTTCCATGTTGAACCGTAATGGCCACGAGGCTTCAACCCACAACGAATGGGAGATAAGGGTTTAAAACCTAAAACTAACATGTTGGAAAGATAACAATATTTGGGTTAAAATAAAATGGTATATTGATGAGTATGAATTCATATTATGCCAGACATTCATGGATTAGATATATAGGTCTAAAAGGATGAAAAAACATTATACATATAATAATTTTAATTTAATTATAGAACCATTTGTTTTTTTATTAGACTCACCAAAACATATTAATGGAATCATGATATATGGGTTTTATTCAATCCTCATGAATATAAATTTATCTTTATATATAAATTATTTTTTATTAGGGGATATGTTTTATAGTAAATACATTATTAATGTTGAATGGTGTCATGGATTCCCACATTTAATTATATCTAATCAGGTTCAACTATTTACCTCAATGTTTTTATGAAATATTCATCTAGAACATGAAATAATGGTTTGTTTTTTCACTATGAGGAAAATTTAACACATAGGGGATATGGTAATATCTTATTCAATAAATATAAATAGTTGATGTGAGCACCCGTTACTAAAATAGTTTTTCCATAAAATAATAGCCTACCTTAAAGCATTTAGTTTTATCTGTATGAAGAGATTTATACATAATAAAATAATGTTTTAGATATTTTTATTTGGGACATGGGACAACTGAAAATCTAGAATGAAGGTTTTAGGCATTGGAAACATGTAATTACTAGACAACGATAATAAAAAATGTTATGATGATAATAAATGACATGATCAAGAATTTTAGGTTGGTGAGAATACCTTATTATGATGTTCTAAAATAATAAATGAAGGGAAAAATAATCCAATGATATATCGGTCCCATTACCAAACATGTTCAAATAAGTATAATAGATTATCATTTTATACTTCCACCAAACCTATATCAGGTTCATGATGTGTTCCATGTATTACTATAAAGGATGTATGTTCCAAATTAATAACATGTTCGAATCTAATAGGTTGTACTGCTGAAGCATGATATTTCTTATTAAGCATGACTAGTATAGATTCATGATCTAAAATAGACTATGACACTAAAAAACAAAACTCACCTAATCAATGTTTTATGGTGAAACCACTTGTTTATGAGATATATATGGGATAATGATGAAATATTTTAGAATAAGTATCCTCAGTTTTTGCTATAATTCTAGAAAAATTCAATAGGGAAAATATTTTTTAGGGGGTATATTGAAACACCATGAAATTTTGTGATATTAAATTTAACATGAAATATATTTAATATTTTTTATATTTTATTTTTCGAGAAAAAGTTTGTTTTTATTTCATTTCTTGAAACACTATGTTTGAAATATCTTCACAAAACAGTTAGTTTAACATTTGTAACACTCAACACCGAGTTCGAAAAAAACATGAAATGTTGTTAAACTATTTTTATTTAATATGATAATTTTCACCCAGACCATGGAATGTAGGGAATCAATTGGATTAGCAAAATTCAGAAAATATAGAGTTTACACAATTAAATATAATAAATTATATGTTGAAAAATTATTTAGAAATGAAAATATAAACCTTTTCAATATAAAGGACTCATTTTTGATAAACTATTTTTATACAAACAAATGTGTTTTACAATGTTAAATTAATTAATTTAATTTTGATTTAATATTTTAATTAAATTTATATATGATATTTTATATTAAATATTCCACATTCATATTTTTATTAGACTAGGGATATTAATAAATCCAATTTAATTTTTAACACTATATTTTTCAAAATACAATTTTCCCCTTATGGGTAGTAATTATTAAACCAATTTACATTAAAAATTATTGAAAATTTAATTGAAAAAATTACTATTTTTTAAAATAATATAATAATATTATCATAGGATTATTTATTTGGGTTGTCTGAAAGGATTTATTTTTTAACAAATATTGATAAATACTGAATCTTAATTTAAATTTTTCTTCATATTTAATTAATTCATAAAGATTAATTATGGTTTAGATTATTTTTAAAGTAAAATAAGTTCACTTATAAATATATTAATTCAATAATTTTCATTGGAATCAATTTCAAAATGAAATTTTATATAGAAAATAGTATACTTATGAATATTTTTTTTAAATTCAAAATTTGACATTTAATTTACATGATTATGTTTAATTTAAATTTAAACTTTCTGTGAATTATATTTTGAAAAATGAATTACATACTAAAAATCAGAATTATTTATATTATCAAGCACTATAAATTTAATTTTTTTCCAAAATCAATATTGAATATAATTCAAATTAGTTTCAATGTATAAGATAAAAATTACTTTAGTATGTAGACTAACAATAAATATAATGATTAAAATGAAAAAACATACAAAACAACCTACATAAAGGAATATTTAATCCTTATATATTCTAGGATCATGAATGGTCTATTTATTTGTCAAATATTTTTTAAAAAAAATTAGACATTTAGTCTTTAAAAAAAATTACCAATGTACCACTCACCTATCTTTTAAACGACCACCCGTTCTCCAATCCTTTTCTGAACAACAATACCTTTATGTTTGAAAATGTCATAAAAAATTTAACTTATCAATGTCCCACCTATCATACAAAAACACTTATAATTTATAGAAATATATAATAGTAATGATTTTGGTGCAAACCTAAGAAGGTTACCCAATGAAGTGGTATTATTCATCAAAGAACATTTTTTATTTATTTCATCAGTCCCTTTTTAATTATAATTTTACCATAATGATATAATATCATCATTATATTACATATAATTAGATTTCATTATTTGATGTTTATTAATGATCTTCATATCAAATTCCATCAACTTTGTTTTAAAATCATCATTTTTGTCTACAGTAGACTACATCCTAGAGATCATATGTCATTCGTATTTCAGATACCACATATCACATATGGGTAATAAGATGGACATAAATTATATATATAATATTTATTACATCAACATACAATTGTATTCTCTATATCATATAAATTTTTTTACTTCAATTCCATTTGGGATACAATAATTTCATTTTTTTGTATGGTGGACTACAACCTCATGAAGTGTTGTGATTTGTTTCCACAAACTATTTATATGGAAGATAATAAGGTGAAATTTTATGAATATAAATTATTTGAATGAAATAATTATTATACTAATGTAATTATAATCATTATAAAAATATAATATATCATTTTATTTCATACTATATCTCTCACTGATAGATGATAATGTTGTTTATGTATGAGTGGATTGTCATCCTCGTAAAGTGATGTGACTTAGTTTTCATCACCATATCACATTGAATATATTAATAAGTATATTTAAAGAAATATTTTTTTTATTATGAAATTATTATCATTATGATATGATAATATTTTACTTAAATACATTGCATAATTATATCTGGAAAATTGAAACATTACTCATGTATACATATGACCTACCATTTCCATGATTATAAAATTCATATTTTAAAAAAAATTATAAATTATTGGTATTAAATGTATAATTTGGGTATAAAAATAATATTTATTTCATGAGTTTTATTATGGTTCTTATAGAACCCTAATTAATGTAAGGAGTTCGAAAATAACAATACATAAAATATAATACAAATAGAGCATGATTACCTGAAATGTTGCATTTATAGTGAATTGTTACTAAAAATGTAATAAAACAAGTAATTTATATATTTAATGAAGTATATTAATATTTATCACTTATTTTTATATAAAAAATTTATGATTTTTATACAAGACGCTTGAATGTGTATGAATGTATGAACCTGAACCTTTTTGGAGATTTAATGTGCTCATTTCAAGGTACTCTTTTACCATTAATTTTGAATACCATGGGATGGATTTTTTCGGGTTTTTGGGAGAATTTTTTTTAATTTTGGAAGAATGGGTTTTGTGCTAGGTTGGTGCACAGTATCCCCAAAATATGATCCGTCCCCCCATCAAACTATGAATCCCTAGATAGATGGAGATTGGAAGGGTAGAACACAATTTTCCAAGCTGTGCACCCTCTTGAGATAAATTATGTTCCCTATAGTGGAGTTTCATGGTTAATGATCTAGTGTGGGAAAACCATGATCCCCACATAGGAAGCCACTCATAGATAAAATTAATGCCATGAAAAATTATTAAGAAATTACTGAACCCCTGGGTTATAACCCAAAACACCGAAGCTCAAATATAACCCATTTTTCATCGAAATTGGTGGCTCCCATATGGATTCCATGGCCTTGAAAACACAATTCATTACATGTTAAGGATCATTTTTAATGATATAAAACTCTACCATTATGTAATATCTCCTTATGTGGTTTCCTTTCCATATCCTCTCTCTTTCTGAATAATGTTTAATGTTCTATTCCTCGTTGGAGTATTTTTGGATATTGGTTTTGATGGTTATTTTAATTTTACACCTTGGATTTATGGTTTATTTAATAAATCCCTTCCACTAATGGGAAATTTATTGTCCAGATTCAATTTGAGTATATGTTGTTAAATGGAATCTCACCAACAATATTATGGCAGGTTTCCTACTTTTGAATTACCACATTTTTTATGAATTTTTTTGTATTTAATTTTTAAATTATAATTTCTACATTCAATGATTCATTCTAAATTTAATTTATTAATTAAATTTCCATGTGATACTAAAATGTGTTGAATTTTTAGAATTCTAATTCTATTATGGAATTACATAATATTGGATTTTAAATTTGATTAATTGATTGGTTTATTAAAATAAAATTGTTTCCATCTCATGGGGTTTGGCGACATGACTAATTTTATAATTTTTGATATGTGATTGATAATAAAATAGTGTATATTGAAATTTGTTGATTATTGAATTTTAATATTCATACACACCCATGGGGGTGTAGCAGATGATAAAAATGTGTTGTAGGAAAATGGAAAGTATTCCAAATAAAGACATGATTCAAGACTACTCTCTAGAACGACAATATATTTCTCTATATGCACATGTCCTCAATAATTTCTTGGAAATGAATTGAAAATAAAAATACCAAATGAGTTCACAACATACACTCTAGGACCACATTGTTGGAATGTGAAATTTAAATGAAATTAAATATTATAACCCATGGTTCTGTGATATGGGATATACTTTTTATGATGGTACAGACTCTGTAATGGTTCGAAGAAGGAATTGGTGGTTCAGGTGTCATTATAAACCAAAGGTTTTATGTGGTTATGTAAAAAATAGATAAATATGTTAATATTTTTACTTTATCAGTTTTTCTTATTTCTCTTTACAACTCTATACACTTTAATTTAGTACATATTGATTGTGATTCCATTGGTGGTGGCCTAGTGATTTTTACTCATACCATATTTAGTATTCCCGAACGATACATGAATAGATTTCATGTTTTCAGGACACGATAAGTTTCAAATACATATATTAGATGGATATATTGGGATGTATCATTGATATTAAAATCCAACCTCGTGTTAGGACTCTTATGGGAGGTTCGGTGTGTGTTTATTTTGTTTTTTAATTTAGACACTTGAAAAATACATGGAATGACAATCACTTACATATGATAATTTTCAAATGAAATTTAGATTATATTACATATAAATATTCATTTTATCATTGATATAATTTTTTCTTAAACAATATTCCATTTTTACAATTGGGTTTTCACTATAGAATATGTTTGTTTCACTATAAAATGTACAGATATATTCATATTTTTTTTAAGAATATCAATATTTATTTAAAGTCTTGTTTATCAAGATATAAATAGATGTTTTTATATATAAGGTATGATTCATAAAAACAGTGATAGGTGGGTCCTACAATTATATATCCCCCTAATGCATCGATTGATCTCATAAGTCAAATCAACTTGCCAAAATATATTATTTTTATCTATGCTTTTAAATTTTCTTATCACAAGGCCATGATGTTAATGATATTAGGATGTCTAAGATCATAATGACCAATATTAAAAATTTCATTCATTTAAAATTCATTTGTTATAGTCATTGAATATGTTTAATTTCAATTATCTATGGAAATTTTTTTTGATCATTTTATTGATTAAGAGGAATGTATATTTATTTAATTACACTCCCATATTTATTAAGACATATCGAATTATTAATTTAATTTAATTAATTGAATACAGTTTTTTTTAGTTATCTATATTTCGATATTGAGTTTTCCTTATATATTTGTGATATCATCTACTATAAATAACAGTTACAAAGAATTTGTGATCACCATTATTTTGTTTCCTTTCCATAAGAGATAATGAAAAATTAATTGAATGAGTTAAATGATACCAAATTAAAAACAATTATATGTTTTATATTTTACCTCCAATTTTAATATAATATCATTTATATATATAGTTGGTGATGATTACTAAATTGATCGATCATTCTGGATTTTAACCATTGTTTATATGTCAATGTAATATGGTAACTACCGACTATGAGTCCCTATAGTCTAGGTTATTATAATTTATGATTTATCATTCCAACATAAGCAATATTTTTTCTTTTAAATTTAATCCTAATATGGTCTTCTTCATTAAAATGTCTAACCAATGACAAATAGAATATATTACCACCTATCCACATCCACATGAAATATAAATAAAAATAAAAAATAATTCCAATATATAAAATTTCTAAATTCATTACTATCTCATCCATTTATCTATATTCAATCAAAATTTAACAAAAAAAACATGTATGTTAATTTAAAAATATATTTCAATAACACTATAAAAAACGAAAAATAATAATAATATATTTGATTCAATGAAAAATTTAAATTTCATATATGATTATTCATTTCTTTTTAGAGTACTGTCTTCTGATTAAACTTATTATGTTTTCTGTAATGATTTGTAAACTCATTATAGCATTTTCTCACTAGGGGATATCATTATATAAATTAAAATTTTGAAAAACTAATTAGCAATATTTTTTTACACTAAATTCCAAAAATTTAATGATTTTACTTACTATTAGTTAGGGATAAAATATGACATTGATTTATGATTTCTTCAAAATAAACATAAGAAAAACATAATAAATTTGGTTTGAATATACAACATATTTTTAAAAAATTATTGAAATATATAACAAATAGAAAAAAATTAGTATCCAATCCAAAGTTTATGTTTTACATTTGGAAATTTTTTAATGAATTTATTTTTTCCATGTCATCAGCTCCATTTTCCTTTTCTGTATTGTTAATTTATGGAGACCAATTGATGTAGTTTGAATCTATTCCATTTTTAGAATCAAATCTAAACACGACAACTATTTTAATATATTTCATATGTAAGGATGAGTATGAATATTCTCATTTCCCATTATGTGATGAATTAATATAATTTTATGGTAGAATCAATTAAATATGTTTTCAGTTCTGTTATTTCATTCAAAAAATATTATTAAAAAAATTCCACTTAATAAAAACATTTAATTCCAATACATAAAATCCAAAATTTCAGAACCTTGTAAATAAAAAATATATATATCACAAATCATAAAAAATTTTATTTTTATTCAAAAAAGTTATATATTATGGTATACTTTCAAATATATAATTGTAGAAAAAAAATAATTTTCTCAAATTATAATTGATGCATTTTTTATACATAAAATAACTTAAGAATCCATGTTTCCTAAGACCCCTAATTATAATGAAATATAATTAATAATCAAAATACAATAATTGAATCATTTATTATATTTCTAAAGTATAAAATAAGTCAAAACCCATTCAAACCTTATAGAAACCCTTCTCCTTTACTAATTCATTAGTATAAATGGCACATTTCATAATTTATTAGTTCTACCATTTCATTAATTAATTTACTAAATCATTTTTTCATTATAGAGTAATGATAAATATATTTTTCAAAATAATTCACATTGAAAAAATTTATTTAAAAATGGATATGTTTTATGATTATATTTAATAAACTTTGTTTAAATCAATTACCAAAACATGGGGTCCTCCCGTTATATTTAAAAAGAAGCATTTTAAGAAAATACCATTTTATTTTAAAATAATGGATTAAAAAATCTATAAACTAAAATATTTAGTAATATATTAAATTAATAAATACTATGGGGACAATAAAACCCATATAAATTATTGAATACACCTACCTATAAGATCAATTGTAAATTAATAGAAAATTCAAAAAATGGTTATATTTTAAAACTCAACAAATAATAGTTATTATATTATTTAACCACTAATCACAATTTATTATAGAAATGTTATAAAATTCAATATTAGGGAATCTGTTATGGTCTATATAATTTTTAGGGCTCCTTTCTGGAATTTCCCCTTCAAACACTTTGAATCTGAGTACATGACCACCCGCATGTTGAAAGACCCAATTCAATGTTATAAAAAACATGAGTAACTCTTTGGAAATTATATATACTAAAATATAAGTATCAGGAAAATGTTCTTGTGAATGATAGCCCATATTCCATTATTCCATATCTCAAAAGTATTTATTTGAATCTCAACCTTCAATGGGTTATTGATGATAAAAATAAATTTTGTGTTTTAGTTTTTTATTCACATAATTTATACAACATGTATTTAAATTAGAATATTCATATGTTAATATATGAGAGATACCATAATTCCCCAACCAAGTCCCTGAAATCTAATCAACATCAATATATATCTATATGAAGATTTCCAATACTATAATAAATAAATATATTGAATGTCCAATTAGAAAAAATTTCTCATCTATACAATAATATATAGAAAAACATTATGTTTAAAATATTTCTGTAATAATAAAAAAATAATTAATCTTGGGAAATAGATAATTTAAATTGTTAAAACCCAATATTTTCTATATTTATCATAATATATTCCATAAATTCCTCATCTTTAATAATTAAATTATTTCATTTTTCTATTCATCATCCTTTCCCAAGGAATAATTATATTTCTATAATTATAAATTCACGTGGATTCTTTTGAAATAGTAGTTTAATGAATTTCTATTAAATTTTCAGATATAATAAATTATTTAATGTTTAAAGATTTTCTATCGACAAATTATATTTTTAATTACAACATAAATAATTCTATAAATTATTTATGTACCATGTCCTTCAGAATTTACAAAACAAATCCATTCATTAATTATAAATATAAAATTCCCAAAATTAGGTAAATTCATCATGATAATTTTTGTACCTTCTATAATTATCATCATAACTATATTCCCTAAGACACATCAATATGAAAATAATTATTATGAGAATAAAATTTTAGTATGAAATTAAATTTTTTAATTCAAATCATTAAATATATTAAAACATATTTATAACAAAAATGTGAGTTTACTACAATGACATGTAGATATCTTACACATTTATCTTATTTAGTAACAAAACCATCTATATTTAATCAATTAATTATGAATTGCACAGAAAATAATTTACTAATCTACCTTCATAATTTCCTAAATAATTGTGTAAATAAAAATCTATTTTCATGTTTTATTTTTAACTTAATATCCATTTTCATGTCATGAAAAATATTTCACCATAAATATTTTAAATGAATTCTTACTTACTCAAACATATCATGGTATGTCTTGAAGAAAATAAATGGTTCCATCATTTTCATCAAAAACCATTAAAATTATATAATTAAAAAAATTTAATTTATTACATAATAATGTTTTATAATTATGTTTAAATACACATTTTGTTTTGTAATATTTTTATCATCGATGTGATCATAGATTCCAAATAAATTAATGAAAAATAATTCCTGGAAAAAATTCCCAAGAACCTATTACTAAATAATAGAATACCAATACATTAACTAAAATTCTATAGTTCCTTATATACAATTATTTATAAGAGGATCCTAAAAAGTGTTCTATGTAATAAAATTTTTAATTTTTGAAAATTATTTTATCACAAAATTATAATTAAATATTGATTATAAATATATGTTATTGATATTTTTTTACTAAAATCCTTTCATAATTTTAAAATAATATTTGAAAAAAATAAAGAAATTTAATAAGTAAGTAATGAATAATAGATTAAAATAACTAAAATAATTCATATCAATTCTATGGTACCACATTCCCCTTGTATATATCATGTGTGGATATAATTCAAAATACTAGTTTAGAATATGGTTAATTAAATTTGGAAGTATATTTATGTGATCATGTAGGGGTCATTATAATCACTATAGGATTTTAATAATTAATCCTATATTTTTACCATTCTTGTGTTATTCAAATAATGATATTCTACAAAGCATTGATATATAAAGTACTTGTACTTCCAAAATAGAATTTTTAAAAACATTTTGGAAATGGCATATCAAATCAACCAATAAAAAATAATATTTTAATATATATATATATATTCATGAAAATAAATAATAAAATCAATGATTTTAAGTAAACATCTTTGAAATATTATCTTGATGAATATGACATTTTATAGAAACAACTCATTAAAATATTATAAAAATAAGAACATATTTTCCCAAAATCATTATTTAAAATACTGAATTTCCCAAAACCAAACTATTGACCTCAATATTTTTAAATCATTAACAAATTATTTTCAAAACATATAGAACATATTAACATTCATTTTCTAGATATAAATTTGGATTGAACAATCATTCATAGAGACGAAATGACATCGATATTTTTCATGACTGGTTGATTGAACTATTTCTACAAGAACTCAAATGGAAAATAGAAAACAAGATTCATTAACATGTTAGTTAATTTTTGTTTCCATTGGTCATAATCTTCCAAATTGCTTCCCACTTTAAATAATACTCTGTAATCCCAACATTATAGTAGATGATGTTGGGATATTTCTCTATAATTCTCATTAAATGTATATCTCACAAACATTATGAAAAAATTTGAGAAAGAATTTCAATGTTATTTTTTAAAAAAAATTTTAAAACCAATACCATCACATTATTGTATTAATAAATACAATATTATAATAAATATTAAATTTTAATTGAAATAATTATTTCATATAATAATAAAAATAAATATAATTTCTCTAGAAATAATAAATTCAAAAATTATAATATGTTATCCACTCTCATATAATGTAATGAAGTAACCGTATTTCATGTTAATTTATATAATTTTTAGAAGTTTTAAAATTTTTATTGTAATAATCTATGCCACTAAAAAATATCATTAAAATCATACATAAATAAAAATTCCTAATTCTAATAAAATTAAACATCATATAAAAGAGTTTTGAGGAAACTATGCGCAATTGTAATATCCTTGTGAAATATTCATATAAGAATTACATTTTAGTGTATTACAACCCTATAAACCAATAATTTATGTTAAATTATGTTCTTTTATCTAAAATATTCTTCTGAAAAATTAAAAATAAACTAAAATTACTCATGATATAAAATAAATAAAGGTGTAATTTTACTTTGTGAAAAAGATAACATCCTTTCCCTCATATATTTTATTAGAAAGTGGTGGTAGGACATTGAATTTTCTTACATAGAATCCCCAAGACAACAACATCGGAAATAAATGAAGAGGGACTTATAAAAATATTGTGGAACAATATTCCTAATAAAGATAATAAAACTAGATAATTATAATAACAAAACAATTATATGATGCATGATTAATTAAATACAAGTTAATATAAAACCCAACGGGAGGAAAATATTATATTCCAAGAGAAATAAATTTGAGATAACCCAAATAATAAATAGATGAGAAACCCCAAAGACACCAAACATTTAATCCCAAACTACTCCTAGGTCAAAATATTCATTCCTATCATTAGGTATTAAGAAGAATCACTAAATAACATGATTTTGTTGTCTTTAACAACCCCTCAATAGATTAAACATTAAAACACGAAATGTATCCCAATTATGGTGTGTGTCAAAACATATTAGGATTCACACAATGACATCCCAAATCACACCACAAAGAAAGAAAATGTAATCATATTTATGTATAAAATATTATTAAAAATATTTATATAAAAAAAGGATTTCCAAATGAAAAATACATCAATGGAATTCAGAAAAAAAAATTATTCCAAACATTATGAACATTTTTTGAATCACATATGGAATACCCATTCCTTTGTTTTGCAAATATGCACATGAAGGAATTGGTGATAGATTCATACTCTTGAGTAGTCTCTCATCTATCTTCCACATAATCAAAATGTTACAAATCCAATGTTCCATTTCACCATTGGCATAGAAAAGAAAGTCATATTTCTACCAGGAATATTAAAATGAAACATGAAAACATACTAAATTTTTTTCCCAAATGAATTCAATAACATTTCACATCAATCATTCCATTATCTAAACCATATCCACAAAATTTTCATCAAATCAAAACCAACCCAAATTTTTTAATGTCATAAATATAAAATCATGAACTAAAAAAATTCACATAGAAATCAATTTTCAACAAATTTCAAAGAAAACATCACTAAACAAGAATGCATAAAATTACATATGGTTCCAATGATAATACAAAAAATTCAATAAATTTCTAAAATATCCATCATTTTCTATTGAAGATCAATTGATAGATATTCCACTTACCTCACAACAAATGGAAAAAATGAAATAAACACACCAAGGTCAATAACCTAGATAATATAATGTATATCTGATCAAATATTTTCTTCCATTCAATAAATTAAATAGGATATTATCATGAAATCTATCAATAAACCTACATCAAAACACAATGGATCTGATTTATGGTTCTGAGATAGGGATGGATAATAGATCTAATGAAAACGAAGAATAATGATAAGTTATTATTGAAACATTATCTCCACTAGAATTTTTATTTTTTAATACTCTCTCCTAGTTCAATGGGAATCACCTATCACTCCTCGGGAGGAGGGGGGAATTTTTGCTATGGATAGATTATTGGAAAACTAGTAATAAAAGAGGTAACCTAAATTATATACATGTTGTTTTCATATTATATTTTACCATACACTATTAGGGTGAATAGATATGGAACTTTGTAATATAAATCATGTGATAATTGTTCATGATAAACTATCCCAGTCCACACCTCACATTCTATTATTTCAGGGTTAGATAAAATGTGTTCCAAAAGTGTGGTTCTCCATTATCTCAAAAATTATGTTTTATCTAGGGAATCTGTGTGGTTTTCCCAAACCACACACCTATCCATGCACCTACCTAGTGCCAACATTTTCTATTATATGATTTCCTATATGACTTCACGGTTTATACTAACAATGATTACATTTTAAAACTATCAAAAATCCTCTAAAAAAATAAATAATACATATGATTCTCTAACAAATATCTATAGAAAAGTATATGATGAAAATAATTGAATAATGGGACATGTTATTTTTCTTGGGGGTGTTACATTCTACCTACAAAGGTTATTAAATACTGAGAATATAAAATACAATCATTTCCATGAAATATTTCAATCAATTTATCAGACATTTATTTCACATTGTCCCATTATTCCTCAAATATATGACCATGTTTTGATAAAACCCACATTATACTGATTTCATTAAAATGCATGATGTTGTATTTCATATCAAAAATCTGGACCTAAACATGAAAAAAAGATAATCTAAATCTTGATCAACGTGATCCCATCATATCACACTTCTAAGATCAATATTATACAATTTTTTTGTGACACATGAAAATAATTTTCCAATGAACATAAAATTGGATGAAAAGTGAACCAATATTCCATGTCATGAACACATTATATCTAGAATAAGGCTTGGTCCACCCATTTATGTGTCACCCATTTCCTCCCATCAAATTGTAGAATGAAAAGGAAACCCATGAAACTAATCAAAAGAAGTTATTTTTAATAAAGGTTGAAAACCTTTTTTTGTATGAGAACTATACTCTAGGTATGTGATATTACCAAGAGAAAAAAAAAATAAAAAAAATCATAGTAATTTCCTCATGAATTAGATTCATTCTTTTGTAATTATCTCCTATTTGATGATAAAATATCATTATCATAGTGAACTGAATCCTAAAGGATTTGTGTAAGGACTTCCAAAAACTATATGTATACTTAAGATATCTATATAACACAATTAATATTATAATTACATGCCACATTATAACATCTTGGATATAGAATTTGAAAAAATCATCCCAATATAGTATTCAGCAATAGGGATAAAATGAGCTGACATTGTGAGTTAAGACAGAATTACCCATAAGGTATTGTGATTCTAAAACAGTCTTGGTATGATTTGTATAAAATAAGTGGATATTTATTCCCACATCCACATATGAAATAAAAAATGCATCAACATTTCTATTGGTCAGTGGGGTTTGTCTTTGACCAGTAGATTGGTGAGGGGTCTTTGAAAATACTCCATAATATCTTATTTAATTTTATCCCAAAAATACTATGCCTTATAAATTCAATATAAATTTTTGATGTACTTATGACTATTAAATTTCAAATTTTTTTATTCAATTTTTTTTGGATAAACATAATTTAATAAAATATTATCTTTAATCCATAAAAATGAATTCCCATCCAACATCAATCACAAAATGGTCTCCCAGCCACTGATTATTTACCTCTTTGAAATGCACTTTCAGTTAGAAATATAAAATATTATAACATGATAAAAAAATAAAAAACCAAACTATAAGGGAAAAAAATGCTTACCATGTTCGGTACCATCTAAGTGTATGTCTATAAAAAACATCAATATTTTCCTTATATCTGATGATTTTACAACTAATTAATTATATGAATTCATTATTAATTAATCCACAACTTAATTTCCTTTTCCTAATGTATAAATCATGTTGAATTAAAAAAATTACATATTTAATCCATCTACTATGAAATAGGTTCAAATTACAATGTAGAAAAATCTGATTCAAAAAATTATGGTCCATAAATACCATAAATTTCACTCCAAAAATAAAAAATTAAAATACATCAATGTATGGACTATATCAACCAATTCCAAATAATATGTTAGTTATTTTTTATCCTACAACCATATCATTCATGATCCATAAGAAACAACATAATATCATTTCTTTAGAATACATCCCAACCCAAATCTCAATGAATCATGATACACAACACATCCTTATACAGACTCAAGAAATTTGAGAATAGATGCACATTTTTTGACATAAATTAAATCTATTTAATGGAAATATGATAGTCCTCATGATATTGGATAAGAACACCATTCCTAGATAATCTATAATAATTGATTTAGTATGTAAAATTTTACATACAAATGTTTTTATTATCCCACAAATCCAATGAAAGTACATATTTACAAGACATTATCTATAAGTTTCTAATAAATTATAGTTTATTTCTACTATATATATAAAAATAAATAGTCTTTTTAAATTACATGCACAATTATATGTATCTATTATATCCATAAACCACACATTGAAAAATTTTAATAATAATTATTCTCACACAATATACTCAGCATTGTATTTAACTATTTCTCTTGAACCTAAATTTTTATATCATACAACTATATGTCATCAACAAACACATAAACAAAGGAATAAAAATGCCATTGATTTACCTTAGTTTCTAATTCCATAAATATTTTTGGAGTCTTCATAAGGATAAAATAAAAAAACTAAAAATTTCCAAATCTACTTATGAAATTTATATTCAGAATATACTCCTTTTGAACCGGCAATTGATTATATCTTGAATTCAATTCAACTATAGAGAACCATATGTCTCCTCTCAATTGAAAAAGAACTATTCATGGATGAGGATTCAAATTGTTATCATAACATTGTTATGCTTTTGATATTCCACAAAAAAACCCAATGGTTCTATCCTCTTTCTTCAAAAAGAAAACAGGCGTATCCCTCAATGATGTACCCAGGAGGATGAACCCTTTAACATCCATATCAGCTGACTTATTTTTCAATTCCTCTGATGATATAAGTTTTATTCAGTAATACATTTATAAAATCCAAATGGTTTACAATATAATAACAATAATAAAATGCAATTGTCTTTTAGGATCTGTCCGTATGGAAAGTTCACGCAAAAAATTACGGAACGGGTCCACTATGATTGGAAAATCATTATTTTTGATCTCATCTACCGATTACAAAGACACTTTTAACAACTAATAATAGAATGCTCCATCCACCGGTACATAGGGCACTTATATTCTTCAATACACTTCACAAAATCATTAATATATATTCCATACACCATTTTATTATTTGAAACATAGCTTGAGGTTAGAAAATTCGATATGGTCATCAATGTTTGTCCTCAAATCAATTCCCTGGATCACGTTATAGATATCCATATGTATCAATGATAAATCAAAAACCATCTCTTTCTTATCAATTATTTATAAAAAAATTAAATTTATGTTCTATACTCACATTGTCTCATTTGTGTTTGGATTTCCCCAAAATAAGGCATCATGTAAACATGTAATCATTGACGATCTACAGAATGATAAGAAATAAAAAAATTGGCTGTGACTGTGTCATAAAATCATTCATAAGGGTATTAATCAAAATAATCATGTATATCCCCATATAAGGTAATGAATTATCATTAATGATCACATGTAATGTCCATACAATTTCTTACTCATTGCACATTCCACTTTAGTACCCTGTTCAGATCATAATGGATGATGAGTCATGATATTTCGGTAATAACCATTGATTTCATGATCCTATTGATGAGATATATTCTAAATCATTCACACCATATAACCATATGATTCTAGAGAAGCATTATTTGTGTCTTTGACACCTAAACATGGATTACATTGACAATAATGATAAGGATTTATCATCCTGTAATTGGCGTGACAAGATCAAGGTAGTTTCATACAATGACACTTCATTTGATCGATAGATCCACATTCTAATCATCCTAGTTCACTTTTCTAGTTAAGGAGGAAGGTTTAGTGACCTCATAGTAATAATATATTATATAAAACAAGCATTATAACAGGTTTACCTCCCCATATTTTTTAAATCGCTAGAGTTGTCACTAGTCTCTATTGAATCACGCTTCCTCCAATAGTATTTCACAATATATCCCTTTTAGCCACCATTTATATATTGACCATATTTGAATAATAAATTATTCAACGCACAAAATTCATTTTGTGATTTTATGGTTTTATATATTACTCAAAAATTAATTCTCTCAAGGATCCACTTGTTGAAAAATCTTGTGAAATTGAGAAAAAATTATAAATTTATCCTCATCCCCTACT
Source organism: Viscum album (assembly GCA_963277665.1). Taxonomy (NCBI): domain Eukaryota; kingdom Viridiplantae; phylum Streptophyta; class Magnoliopsida; order Santalales; family Viscaceae; genus Viscum; species Viscum album. The sequence continues at coordinate 283,715,068 of OY728127.1, forward strand.
ACCAAGAGATTATCTTTCTCAAACATAATAAGACCATATTTCTAGAAAATTTGAACATGTGATGTTAGAATTTTATTGAACAATTATTTAATTTCAACCCATTTAATTCCTTTTATAATTTTTATCTTGTACTTCTAAATATGAGAACTACCATGCCAGTTCCTACAATATATAGAATGCCCACATTAATTTTAGCTATGTTTGTCTAAAAAAACAAATTATTTGATTCATCCTATTTCATCGCTCATTTTATTTTTCAAACTCTTAATCTTCCCAAAATATTTGTGGAATCTAAATCAAGAATGGATATGAATGACCCAATTTTCTTAGTCCATTCATTCTATTTTATCTATCCATAGAAAGAAATTTATGGATAATACTCTAGAATAATTTTATGATCACATGTGTCTCTGGTTCTACAACATTCAAAGCATCCTCCTCTATTTGGTTTCATTAATTCCCACCTGGTATCATTTTCACTAACCATAATTCGCTCTATTTAATCTCACATACCATAAATTTTTTGCTTATAAATTTCAAATTTTCCACTTCACACATATCAAAAAATGAATTTAAAAAACTAAATAATTTCTAAATTCACCCAATTTTTTAAACATCCACCGTATTTTTTCAAAATAATTCCATTTTAATATATTTTTGAAAATATGGAAATTTTTACCAAATTATAAAGAATTACTCAAAATGAATTGTTCAATCCCACTTGAGAGTCATTCCGATCAATGAATGTCATGCTATTCCCATAATCATAACCCACAATGATGAAGTGAAATCTTATATAAGGGTCTCAATATATTCATGCACCCAATCTATCCAGTTTCTTCATATTCAATCAAATTAGGTTTTCTATACCATTTTTTTCTCTACACTTCATGTAGTAAAAATCCTTCACATTGATACCATTAAAACTCAAGGATAAAAAAACATATACCAAAGGATTAAACAAATTAATATGATATGTAACAATCTGCACCTCACATATTGGTTTGGTAATATGTTCGGGGACATTACTAGGCCTTATGTGACTACCCCATGAAACCAATGGCTTGAAATAAATTCCCAATTTAATAAAAAAAATTGATGAATGATTTTACATATGAAGATAAAAAAACCAAACCATTATAACTATAAAAAATTAACAACTATATGAAACTTTATTCCCAATAAATAATTTATTTAAATACCAATCGAATGGAAAATTTATTATTACTTGTCTTAAAAATTGAGATAATAATATGATCCAAACCCTGAGAAACCACAAAGTCATTAAAAAGAAACACATAAAAATATCCTATATCCATATACACATTCTCGTCCCATGATATCAAGATGATTCTCAAATGAAATGGGACACATTTATTTTACCTTTTTCTTAATATTTGACATCTACAAATGTACAACATTTCTCATGAATGGGGTGAGTCTAAAATCAGAATGATTTTACTAATGACATGGCGACCCATTTCAGTTGAATGTAAATGTTTAAAAATTTAGTATAAAATATTGGTAAAGCTATTAAATCAATTTATATCAAATATAAATTTTTTTTCAAACCAAAAAACATTCTATTGAAATCTATAAAATAATAAAACAAATCATTAAAATCATTTAACAAATCTGATTTGGTGTACCCATTCCAAGGATCTACACATCCACACATCCACCCATGCATATCAAGGTGACAGTTAAATATTAATATGTGGTCTCTCATTGATATTACAAGGAATAATAAGGTAACAAATCTAATGGTCCATTAAATATTTGGGATCAATAACTATGTCATATTTCAACAAGGCCTCATCAAATGAAATATGAATAGAGATGACACTGTATTCTCAAAGAGAATATTTAACTAATTTCATATAAAAAATTAATTTTATAAAAAAATTAATTTTTTTTATAATCATATAAAAAATAATACATTTGAAATTTTTATTTCAATATAATGCACCTATTTAATTTTTATAAAACCATCAAATTTTCTAATATTTTCAAATAAAGCATCAATAAAGTTGTTTCAATCAAATCACACATCGGATTAAAAAATTTATATAAATTATATAAATTTTAAAATAATACTTCATGTTCTAATCCAAAAGTGATGATAGATAAGGATCCTAGATCAAAAACATTTGGTGAAATAAATGAATGGAACTACAATGTCAAAAATCCGGATTAGATATTTAAGATCCTAACACGTATCTTTTTTACCTCGACCAATTGATCAAGATGTAATCATGAAATCTATGAAATAATATTGATATATCCCTATTTTATTAGATTTGAGAGATAGAATGATAAGATATTGAATTTAATGACCCATAAATTCCATATAATATTTTTAATTATATGGAATTATTTCCAGACCGCAAATTCTGATGGCGTATGATTCTGAGGCCCAAAGATCCCAGATTGGTCCGTCAATGTTTTGTTAAATATTAAATAGCATGAATAAGTATTTTTATTAAAATAGTGGAATAACTCTTAAATGGTTACTCAAATTAGAAATATGAGGGAACTATTGCATTCAGGATGTCGGGTTTATCCTAGGCATGACTTAAGTTTAATTGACACGGGCCTCCTGTGAGAAAACCCAAAAAAATGGCATAACTATAAATAAAATAATAAAATAAATTATTTTATTTTTAAAATTCTTATAACTCAAAAATGGTAGCTTGGATTGAAAATATGAGACCACCGCTGAACTCATGAGGGCATGCTTTGTTTAAGAAAATATAACATTTGTTTGTTCGGGAAACCAGTGAAAGTTATTTTTTGGACGTAAACAAATTAATTAAGTGACATTTATTTTATTGTAAAATCAATGACAATAAAATGGTAGCTTATATTAGAAATATGAGAGTACCATTGGGTTCATTGTGGAGTAATTCACTTGGGAAGAGCCTAACCTAGACTGGTGTGGGTCGAGGGCGAATGTAAATAATTTTCAAAACATTTTATCGGGGGCGTTCAATAAACATGTGAGAGAGTTTTTTATAAGTTTTGAACTGGTTCATGGAATTGAAATATGAGGGAATCATTGAACTCACAACGCTGGTATTCACTTAAGGAGTTTTTCACCTCGGTCATAGTAGGTCGAGAGTGGATGTTTTATTTTCACATATTTGTGAAAGAATAATATAAAAATAAAATTGTGTAGATTTTATTTTAATTTTATTTGTCAAAAACTCCGACATGTGGATGTTGAGAAGTGGGGACCACTAGACCAAAAGCACCCATGAGAGGTTATGGTGGTGGAGACCACCCGAACTAACCTCCCATTAGAGGTTACAAGGGTAGGGGCCACCCAAGGCTTGGAACCTCTTGAACTCCCCTCATAAGTGTGAGAAACCTCTTGGAATCCCTCTAACCTTAATTATGCCAAACCAAAAAATAATTAATTATTCCAACCTATGTAATTAATTATCTCAATTTTAAATTATTCCATCATATTCTATAATGTTGGATAATAATATTTTTGGTGGAATTGGGGGAAACTCTTGGGAAAAAGGAGAAACATGGAGACTTGAGAGAATTCTCTCCAACAAAGAACAACAATGATGAACTCCAATGAAGAATACCATTGAATAAAATTCTTCTAAAATTAAGGAATATGATGACGTACGAGCCCATCATTGATGTGTGGTTTCAGAAGAAATGATCGTTGGCACCCCATCCATCTTCTTCGACTTCTTTATCACATCCTCCGTTGAAGAATCAAATGAGGTAGGGGTTTATTATTGAACTCTTGAATTCTCTCGATTAATATTATCATTCATGGAAAGAATAGAGAACACGGATCAATCCAAAAAAATGACACACGATTCATATTAAACTATAGAGTTGGTCATACAAAAATCCTAATTTTTCTACTGAGCCGCTTGCTACCACTCTAACGTGGAGGGTGCGGGCCAAAAAAAAAACAAGGCCCAACCCATCTTTCTATCTTCTTTTTTGGTGTGTTCAAAGCAATAGATGATAGAAAAAAAGGCAACAAAGGCAACAATGCTGCCAATCACGGTCTCTGCTCCCCGCGGCCCCGTTGCGCCACCGTTTGGGCTGAGCCGCCGCCGCCTCCTGAGACACCGTCATCGCCAGAGCTGCCGCTGTCGTTCAAGATGCCACTGCCGTCCGAGGCGCTACCGTAGTCCAGGCCACGTGGCCACCGCCTTCTAGGCCAAGTCGTCACTTGAGCTGCCACCCAATCCATATCCGCCCTTCTGGACGAACCGCCCAAACCGAGCCGCTCCACAACCTCGCTTCCTCGCGGCAACCTCCTCGGCCTCGCGGCCTCCCGCGGCCCTCCGCAACAACTCGAGGCCTTCCAGGCTAGACCCAGCAGGCCGGGGTGAACCCAATCGGATAGGCTGGACCCATAGGGTCCAGTTGGGTCGGCCCAAGAAGGGTCAGACTAGGTCGGACTGGACCCGGGCCTACTACGACCCAATTATGCTCTTTGGCCATAACATTGGCACCAGACATCTGTTTGACAAACCGTTAGCGGAACTAGATTCCATGGAATGAGATGATCCAGTTAAGTATACCCCACTATTGATTTGGATTATATTGGGGTATGGTAAAGTTGGATCGAGCACGAATCCAACCGGGCCCCCAGGACTAAAAATATAATAACACACAGACCATGCATCCGATTGACGCTCCGTATTTTGTGTTGAGACCACTCTGACGTGTTGGTCCTTAGAGATACTTCTTCATGGAAAATCGTGGTGGTTGGAGAATCAACTAGTGGCTTGGGGAGCAAACTCTCCCGGAGATGAGAAAGCCTAGTGCAGAAACCTAATAACTAGTTGTGATGAGAAGAGTGCTCCTAGAAATCCTAAGTGGGTCATCTCCGAGAGATGTTGTGTGGGTTAGATCTGAGCGATCCTATGTGGGTCAGCTCCCAATGATCCTTTGTGGGTCTTCTCCCACCAATCCTGTATGGGCCAGCTCCAAGATATCCTGTGTGGGTCATCTTCGAGCGATCCTATGTGGGTCAGCTTCCAGTGATCCTGGGTGGGTCAAATCCCAGCGATCGTGGGTGGGTCGGCTCCCATCAATTCCACCTGGGTCAGCTCTAGAGATCATGTGTGGATCAGTTCCTAGCGATCCTGTGTGGGTCATCTCTAGCGATCCTGTGTGGGTATGCTCCTTGAGATTCTATGCAGGTCAGCAGTAGAGCCTCTTAACAGAGTAAGATTATTCAGTAGTTATAACTAATAATCTCTACTAAAGTACCTAAGTTATACCTAGTGTGAGCTGAATTCGTACCAGTGTGTTACATTCCATTATGGTAATACCATGGTGGTATTCTTCTGTGTGGAGTACATGTCTGGTACTTGTCGTCATGGTTATCCTTCTTTTGTGGAACAGTTGAGCATTGGACTTTGAGTTTCACTCTATGTTTTCTTCATTATTGCGATGGGTTTACTTGATAACATAGCTATATGTATGGGAATATACATAACCAGGGTTGACAGTTGATTTCATACTTTTTGATTTATCATTGGAGGATTTTGTGAGATCTTGAGTGTCTCGGGGTCCCTACTGAGTATCGTTATACTTAACCCTTAACGGGATATGCCCGCAGCTTGTAGTGTTGGATGCAGATGATGAAATATGCTGACTGATGATGAGGGTACCAGGACCAGACAATGCTCGAAGGTGGACCATACGTCCTGTTGGTACGCAGAGGTGACGGGTGGAAATGGATTGCTAAGGGGTCGATCTGTACCTACCCTTCAGGTAATAACCTCAGACGATGATCCAATATCTATGATTCTCTTTCTTCATTTGTATTGCATTTCTGTTGTACATGTACTTTCTGGTTGGGGATGTATTTTGGCACCTTATTACATACTACGCTCACTTTATTACTATACAGTTAAATTGTGTTCGTATCTTTCTGTGTGTTTGGTGGTGGGCATTTAAAGGTTATAATGGAATCACCTTCCTAGTTTTAGGGAATACGCCTTTGGTTCTAGTAGCCATCCCCAATCCTATGGAAGACAGGCTTGGGGTAGTCACGGCATGGGCTCCGGGGGACCGGTCGTGAAAAAATGGTATCAAAGGAGTCAGTTCTACCGTAGAACATATGACTCTGATTTGTTTAACGCCAATAGTGTTATGTTTAGTGAGTCTAGTTATCAGCATAGGGAAACTAGTGTTGGTGTGGAGGCCGACGTATCCACAAACCGGGACCCTGAATTTTTATTTCTGACTCAATGAATGAAAACACTGATTTTGTGTGTGTTTTGAAAATTTTTCTTGTGTTATCTTGAGTCAGCTTACCAGGTATAACAAAATGACCATGGAAGACCTGTTCATTATCTGGATGTCACTGCATAGACAGCCAGCTAGAATTCTAGATAGAATACATGATGATGGCCCACCGTGTTATGAGGCTCTGGTCCATGGCCCTCTTATTATGAAGGCACGTTTGGATGGTGTACTAGTAGTACCACCACACGTTCAGCAGTATAAATCACCAGCCGCAATGGAAGACGGTGCATGCCAACTGAGTGTGTTGCATGAGTTTCAGTAGTAGTGGCCTCCAAGGTTTTGAGGCGAGACAAATTCCCACACAGCTGAGGGCAGGCTGGAGGCGATTAATAGGGTTTTCTACCTATTTGAGACACCATTAGAGCAGATGGTGATCTTAGCTACTTGTCTATTTCTATGTGTGACCATGAGGATGGTCTGCATAGTGATGAGGCTTCGATATGTGGACCGATACCCAAGATAGTACCATCAGGTAGTGTGTCATCTATATCACTACCAGTAGGTCAACAGTTACAACTGACGGTATCAGTAAACTAAACATATAGGCTTAGTGCCTTATGTGATCTTCAACATCAGACACCCCTTAGGTTCCAAGGTGAGCCCAACTAACAAGCCAGTGAGGATTGGCTTGAGGAGGTGGTTGAGAGTTCTTCAGAGCTTCTACAGCTTCGGCAGGCTAACATGTCAGTAGCTGAGTATTCAACGAGGGATATTAACCATTCCTAGTACTTGATTAATATGATACGATTAGTTCTTCAGGGATCAGTCTTCTGAGCGATGTGTGTTTATGGACATATGAGCTAGCACTATTCATCTATGCATTCCTACAAATGTTAGGATGATAGAGATAACATTTTTGGTTGAATTTTCTTCGGCTGAGTGGATACAACCAGTGAATTTTAGTAGTGGGAATGTAGGAAACAAGTGTTAGTCTCATATACTTGGTCGTGTAAGATGTTTCTGGAAGAGGATATGACAGGGATATATGAATCTATATGGAAACAGATGCGGAAGTAGAGCTAAGAGAGCATCATGAGGTGGTGTACATTTCAACATGTCATAACCACCCCCATTTTGTGGACCCCACCATGCTTAGGGATCTAGAGGATAGGAAAAAAGAGTATCTGCATGCGGTCAAGGAGTTCGACCAATGGGATCTAGGAATGATTCGAGGTACGGTTTCTGTCTACTACAAGATACCATTTCAATAGACATATGTACCAATCATTCCTTCCATCCAAGAATCATGTTCAATACATAGAGTCTTTGGTTAAACTATTTACTTGACCCTCACATTTGGATGTACCCTTGGGAGGAGACAGGATAATCACACTTATGTCGATGGTGTGATTTGACCCATTAGGCGACAGTTTTGGTTGGAATCTCTTGGTTGTAGCATCGAGGCCTTACGATGTTAGTTTTTTTATGAACTGGACATCCATATTTCATTCTCAGATTGACTGTATTAGAAAAAAAATGATGTGTTTTACCTATAACATTGGAATGGGGTTTTCCTTGGCCAGACAAAATGGAAACCCGAGAAGCACAAGATAAACTCATGCATAAGAGATTTTAGTTTTCAGTTCCAAACAAGAGTGGAAGAACATGGGGATATCTTTTCAAAAGATGTTTCCAGGAATACCTCCTTGAAGGGAGAGGGATGCCTATTTTGGTATGGTACTACTGGTGATTTGTACCCAACTTCTCCAAGGAAGAGACACCATTATCAGCATTGACGAAGAAGGGGTAAACCTATGTTTGGTCAGAGAGAAGCCATCAGAGTCTTCAAGAGCAGAGGAAGAGGCTGACTAGTGCCCCCATCATGAGGATTATTGAGAAGGGATTTGGGTACATATTCTATTGTGATGCATTAGGGATGGTACTCGGATGTGTCCTGATATAGGAGAGAGCAGTTATCGCTAATGCTTATCGATAGAGGAGACAACATGAGAAGAACTACGCGACCTTTGACCTGATGTTAGCAGTAGTGGTCTTCAGCTTGAAGATGTTGTAAAATTACTTGATGGGATATCATTTTACAGGGTACCCTGATGAAAAGAGTCTCAGGTATATATTCTATCAGAAGCACCTGAACCTGAGACTACAACGTTGGCTTGAGTTCCTCTAGGACTATGTCTTTGATATAGTCTATACTCCTGCGAAGGGGAAAGTTGTAGTATATACACTCTCAAAGAGATAGTGTGTACAGCTACTAGGTGAGGTAATAGTGCAGCTGGCCGCATTGTAGATATACTTTGTGGAACAGGATGGAGTAGCTTTTATTCAGTCTCTTATAGTCACTCACCCACTACTTCCACGAGTCAGGGATTCACAACATGGGGACACTGACTGGGAGACTCAACATGCTTAGATATCCACAGGACTGGCACATGATGTGTTGTCTGAAGGTGGGGAGCACATTATTATATTCAAAAAACATACAATGGTACCAGTGTCTCTTTGTAAGGATGTGTTGAGGGAGTTCCACACATCCCCTCTATCGGTACATCCTAGTGAGGTGAAGATGTACCGAGACCTTCAACATCAGTACTGGTGGCCAGGGATGAAGAAAGTGAGTGGAAAATTTTCGATCATGATGCCTCACTTCATATAAAGTGAAAATTTCTCAGAGCCAGTAATGGTCTTTGGCCGACAGGAGGATGGAGACCATGTACTCCTATGGGACTCACCACGATGAGGTTGGTAGTGTTTTTCCCAAGGGGGAAATTTATATACAAGGTTAATGGGGCCCTTCCAGGTCCTCAAAAATGTTGTCATGGTGGCTTACTGCCTAGATCTTCCACCTCAGTTGCATAGGGTGCATGACGTCTTCCATGTATCTCAACTGATGAGATATGTGCACAACCCTTCTCAAATCATCGACCATGACGGGATGGGCATTGACGATGGGATGATGTTTTCTGAGGACCTAGTAGAGATTGAGGATCAACTAGGTCATGTCCTTCATGGGTGGTTGATACCTCTTGTGTGCGTTCACAGCAAACACAAGAACCTCCAAGAGAACACATGGGACCAGGAGGCTCAGATTCGTGATCAGTATATTCTTTTGGTTATTTTTCCTTTGTTTTATCTTTCTAGGAAATAAATCCTTAATGTGGGGAGAGTTTAATGTCCCGAAAATTCCATATATTTTTTTAATCATATAGAATTATTTTGAGACTTCAAAATCTGAAGGCGCATGATTCTGATGCCCGAAGTGCCCATAATGGTCCATAACAGTTTTGTTAACCATTAAATAGAACGTGTAAGCAGTTTTCCTGAAAGAAGTAGAATAAATCATAAATGGTTGCTCAGATGAGAAATAAAAGGGCACTGTTTCATTTAGGATGGCTGGTTTACCATTGTCGCGACTTATGTTTAGTCTGCATGGGCCTCCTGTTAGAAACCCCAAAAATTGAATAATTGTAAATAAAATAATTAAATAAATTAAATTATTTTTTAAATGTTTATAACTCACTAACGGTATCTTGGATTGAAAATCCGAGACCATCACTAAACTCATGAGGGATTGATTTATTTATACAGATACTAAAGTTGGCTGGTGCGGGCCAATAGTGAAGTTAGTTTTTGGTCCTAAATAAAATAAATCAGTGACAATTATTTTATTGTAAAATAAATAACGTTTAAATAGTAACTTGGATTGGAAATTCTAGAGTACCGTTGGGTTCGTTGGGGTGTTTCTCACTTGGGAAGAGCCTATCCATGACCTACATGGGTCTCGGGTTACTGTTAATAATTTTCCATTTTTTTCTGGTACATTTTGTAAATGTGAGAGTGGGTTTCTATAACCATTTAAAATGTGCTCAGAATTTAAAATCCAAGTTCACTGTTGAACTCACAATTCTGGTATTCGCTTAATGATACCTTCACCTCGACCCTAGTAGATAGAGATTGGAAGTTAGTTTTTCACAAATTTGTCAAAAAATAAAATAAAAATAAAATTGTGTAGATTTTATTTTTATTTTATTTGCTAAAACATTTCACATGTGGAATTTGATAAGTGGGGACCACCATACATAATCTCCCATGAGAGGTTATAGTGGCAGGGACCACCCGAACTAACCTCCCATGAGTGGTTATGATGGTGGGAAGCACCTTAGGATTGAAACCTCTTGAACTCCCCTCATAAGTGTGAGAATGCTCTTGGACTCTCTCCAACCTTTATTGTGCCAACCAAACAAATAATTAATTATTCAAACCTATGTAATTAATTATCCAAATTTGAAATTATTCCAACATATTATATAATGTTGGATAATTATTTATTTGTTGGAATTGGGGGAAACTCTTGGATAAAGGTAGAAACATGGAGCCTTGGGAGAAATCTCTCCAACAAAGAACGCCAACAAAGAACGCCAATGAATAATTCCATCGAAGAATGTTATTAGGAAATAAAGGAAGTGGATGATTTATGAGACCGTCATTGAAGCGTGGTTTCAGAAGAAATGATCGTTGGCACCCCCTCTATCTTGTTTGATATCTTTCTCAAAAACTTTGTTGATGAATCAAACGAGGTATAGGGTTATTATTCAATTCTTGAATTCTCTCGATTATATTTACCATTCATGGAAATAATGGCGAACATGGATCAATCAAAACGAGTTGACCCACTATTCATATTAAATTGTGGAGTTTCTCGTTCTCATCTCATGATTTTTCTACTGACATGCTTGCTACCACTCTAATGTGAAGGGTGTGGGCCAAACAAAAATGGCCCAACCCCTTCGCCGTTCTACTTATTTGAAGTGTTCTTTGCAATCGACGAAGGCGACAAAGGTAACTAATGCAACGACGCCACCACCTGTGGCCTCCACACCCCATGGTGTTCTACTGCCTGTGGCCTTGCCACGCCACCCCGGACGCACCGCCGCCGCTGCCCCACCATGCTTTGTGTGGCCCCGCCGTGCCATCATGGCCATCCAGGTCGAGCCTCTACCACCACCTGAGCCGCCACGGCCATCCAAGCCACTATCGCCTTCTGAGCTGATGAAGCCTTCCAAGCCACTTACCCTGTTCGATCTGAATCCCTAATGTCATCCAGGCCGAGACTCCTCCCAATCCTCCACCTGAACCATCGCCACCTTTTTGGACGAATCGCCCCGACTAATCTACTCAGTGGCCTCACGCCCTCGCAACATCCTCCATGACCCTCTACGGCCTTGCGGCCAATCGCCGCCCTCCTCGACCACTCATGTCCTACCGGGCCAGACCAAGCGGGCGGAGCTGGGAAACCATGCGAGTTAGTTTGGGTCGACCAGAATTGGTTCGGCCCAAGCTGGGTTAGGCCAGGTCACTATGAGCAAGTCGGACCTGACCCGGGCCCACTATGACCGATTACGATCTTTTGGACATAATGTTGGCACCATAATTCCGTTTGACAAACCACCAGCGACACTAGGTACCTTGGAGCTAGACGGTCCTTTTAAGAATACCCCACAAGAAATTTGGATTACTTTGGGGTACTGTCAGGTTGGAACGAGAAAAAATCCAACTGGGCCCCCGGGACTAAAAGGTTAATAACTCCCAAACATGGAAACTGATTGACGTGTTGTCAGTTTCATTGAGACCTCGATGACTTGGTGGTCCTTTGAGATACTTCCTTATGGGACATCATGTAAGTTGGAGAATGGACCAGTGTCTTGGGGAGAGTAATTTCCCAGAGATGAGAAATCCTAGTTCAGAAACCCAGTAGCTGGCTATGACATTAAGAGTTCTCCTAGAGATCATGTGAGGGTCAGCTCTGAGCGATCCTCTGCGGGTCAGCTCCCACCAATCCAGTGTAGGTCAGCACCAAGCGATCATGTGTGGTTTAGCTCCGAGTGATCCTGTTTCTGTCAGCTCGGGGCGATCCTGTGTGGGTCAGCTCTGAGCGATCTTTTGTGTATCAGCTCCCAGCAATCATGTGTGGGTAATCTCCCAGAAATCGTGGGTGGGTCAGCTCCTAGAGATCCTATGTGGGTCCGTTTCAGTGATCATTCATGGGTTAACTCCTAGTGATCTAGTGTGGGTCAGCTCCTAGTGATCCAGTGTGGGTCAACGCCTGGTGGTCCTATGTGGGTCTGCATCAGTTATATTGTGTGGGTCAGCTCCTGGAAAACCAGTGTGGGTCTGCTCCAGCGATCCTGTGTGTGCCATCACCTATAGATTCTATGCAGGTCAATAGTAGAGCCTCTTAACAGAGTAAGATGATTCTATAATTATAACTAATAATCTCTAGTACCATACCTATGTTATACATGATGTGATCATAATTTGTACATGTGTTGTACTTTTATTTATGGTAATACCATGGTGATATTCTTCTGTGTGGTGTACTTTTGTGGTACTTGCCTTCATGGTTATCCTTCCTTTGTTGAAAAGTTGAGATTTGGACTTTGATTTGGACTCTGTGTTTTCCTCATTATTGAGATGGTTTTACTTGATAACTTATCTATATGTATTTTTATATACCTATGTAGGGTTGATAGTTTATTTCATACTTTTTGGTTTATATTTGGTGGATTTTGGGAGACCTTGAGGGTCTTGGGCACCCAACTAATTATCATTATACCCACCACAACATGGGTTATGCCTGCACCATGTTGTGATGGATGCAAAAAACAGATAATGCTAACTGAGGAAGAGGGTACCAGGACTGGACGGTGCTCAGAGGTGGACCATACGACATGTCGGTACACAAAGGAGACAGGTAGACGTGGAGTGTTGATGAGGACATCTATACCTACCCTATGTGTAATAACATTATAGGATGATCTAGTAGCTGTATTTATCATTATTTAGTTGTATTGCATTTCGGTTGTACTTGTACATTCCAGTTGGGTTTGTATTTTGGACCCTTTTTACTTACAACACTCACATGATTACTGTACAGTTTACTTGCATTCCTATATTACTGTGTGTTTAGTTTCATGTGTTTACAGGTTATAAAGGAAATTCCATACCTGTTTTATTGAATACGCATTTGGTGCAAGTCACCAACCTCTAACTTATGGAAGGTGGGGTTTGGGTTGTCGCGACATGGGCCCCAGGGGACGAGTTGTGACATTGATGGAAATCATTGATGAATGAAAACATTCATGGAATTCTATATTTATAACAGACTTTAGATTGACTAATTCATACTCCCATATAAATGTGAATTTCAACTAAACCCTTAGAAGGTAATGGGATTCTTTTTATTTATAGATTTTAAGAAAATTAGTTCTTTCAGATGTAAAAAAGTTATATCCACAATTTTTAGGTCTAAAACTTTACGGTGCATGCCTAAGATGCACTATTTGGAAAACCGTGGGATTAATGTCAAAGATTGACTACATATATACACACCACACATGATTGGATCACATTTTTTGGAAAAGAGTTCTGCTGGATTGAATTTACACACAATCGTAAATAAACTTTTCTTGTGGGAATCTATATGCTTTCGAGAAAATTCGAAAACTAAATGTGAAAACACACAGTGAACTTTGTTCCCTTTCATGGTTTCTTGTAGTTTTTTCACACATTTAATTCAATTAACTCAAACCATTCACCTCTATAAATTTAAAAAAAAACATTTCAAAACACCATAATACAACATAAACCATAACCCATACATTTTATATTCATAAAATTCATAAATAATGGGTTAATTTCGTGAAACTGATGGTTCTAAAGACCCCATATGTGGCACATCACCCATTGAATTTTACATAAACCTATTAAAGCTATCATAAACCATAATAGAATATTGATAAAAAAATCATTAAAATCACAAGATCCAAGATATTTTCATCTATCTAAATAATTTTAATAATTGTTATTAAACATTTTATTTATTATATAAACCTTGATATACTGAAAAAATATCAAACTAGTATACACCATCTATGTAAACCTCCACTATAATATAATACTAAATTAGAACATTAATTTACATAGAATAATAAAGAACATATCTATTTAAAAACAATTTAACCCTTTAGAACTACAAATATACCATATGTAACATCTATAAAGAGGGAGTCAAAATCCACCTACATCATTATAATATGATTATCATCCCACTAAAATAATATCATTCCTTCTTTCAGTATGCTCTTTTAGTATATAATAGTTTATATGGTATACTACTATAATATAAAATGGATTAATCTCTCAATGTCCAATAATAAAATAAACTAAATTATATTAAATTCTTATTTAACATTCAATTAAAAAACTACCCAAAATATTCAGCATGTAGAAATAAAAATTAATTGTTGAATATTATCATATAACATTTCTTTATATAACAAAATGTAATATCCAATGTTACTTTTTTCATTTTATTCACCTAAATTATATATTTATTTCATTAAAATTTAAGGAAACATTTTAAAAATTAAATTTGAAAAGACTAATAATATATTATTTTTCATTTTAATAAAATGATATTATAACATGATTTATCTTCCTAAATAAATAATTAAGATATAATAAACATGATTGAATTATTCTCATATGGAAAATTATATTTACATTTATCAAATTAATTCTATAATAAAATATTAAATTGGTTTAATATTACTATATTCCATAAGGAAAATGATTCTTATTGATGAAAATGATTAAATATAAAAAATAAATTTATAATGAAGAAAAAAATTAATGTGAGGACCACCATTTACAAGAAGGAACCCCTCCTAGGCTAGAATTGTGAGAAGATGTTAAATGATTCTTGAATATAGGATCGAATTGGATATATTATTTTGAACAACATTGTGGGTATAAAAACACACAAATTAGAGGCAATGCACACTAAGATAATTGTAATGAGAGATAAGATAGAAACACTCAAAAAATATTCTGGAATCAAAAATTCAAAGTTGATCCAAAGAACATCCATGTCTTGTAGTACAAATGAAAATAAGAAAAAGGTAACTATATATAATAGAAGATAATCTCAGTGGTGAAAACAATCCCAAAGAGATTTTGTATAACCAAAACGTGATGATAAAGTCTATCCTAATAAATAAATTCTATTATTGACCTAAAAAACTACTTAAAAATATTTTGGGTGAGAAAAAATGGTAAACTCGGTACAATCCATCTGACTTCCTCTCTTGTAAATGATAATGAAATTATTAAAATAACTATGAACAATAAGTGAATGTAACACATCACATAAATAGATATGCTATTTTCAAATCCTAAAATTTGAAATCTCTCACTGAAAATAAAATAAAAGATAATATATAACATAATGTCCATAAAAGGAATAAAATTATCAATTCCCCAATAGTTTTATGCTCATACAAAACTTCATAAGTCTTGATCTACTAATCTCCAAAATAATACAAACTAATAATACCTGGGAAAATAGATAACACTAAACACCTAATACATCACACCATATCATCACATACAAAGTAATCCTCTGTGTCGCATTGTTACATCAACCCATGAAATGATTCCAAATAGTTACCATGTTGTTTTAGGTATCCACCATATCTCAAATTTTAGGTATTAGACATTTATCCATTATATCCCATACATTTCATACAAATAATAAGCTCTCTGATTCATTAAGCATTGATACATGTGCGTAAAAAAATAACCATCCTTTTAATATATCTATAAAAAATATTTTAAAAGATATAAATCTTTAATACCAATGAATATTACAATACGTAGAAGAGAGAATGTCTAGATATGTCAGTCATCCCTCTCTTACATTCCAACCTAGATGTTAATGAAAACACCCTCCCAATGTCTATAGGGTGACAATTTCCTTACTAACACATGTTTAGTAGGGTATGAAATAATAAATCATATAAGATGTAATATACCCCCAAACACTCTATGGGAATAAAGATAGTCTTAGGCTAAAATATTTTTATAATCCCTTTGATATCAATTTTCTAACATTATAAATTATATATCTTATAGCATAAAAATGATTTTAGGAAACATAATGTAATTCATTACTTACTTTTTATAGTTTACATTATTTTAATTTATTAACTATACACTTATTATCATTATTCCATTATAATTTCATTAGTAACCAATTTAAATCCCCCCACTAGTAATAATCAAACGGATTCCTTGGTTTCTCAATATTATCAGCATTTTTATAGCATTCAATTACCAACTGAATTGGATAAAAAAAATTTCTATTGTTTTTCCATTATTCCATATATTTTAGGAAAAATACGAAGATTAAATAAAAGATGAATAATCCAATAAAACAAGATACCACAACCAGTGGGGAGTGGAATACATAAAAAACCAACCCAGAAATCAAACATGGTTTCATTCTTGACACCATAATTCATATAACCATGCATATCTACATGCATATCACCATATATCCATTCATCAAATTTATCAATTGATTTAATAATATCCTTCCCCGTCACCCATTACTAACCTAACAATCAACCATCCAATGTTCAGAACATATCAAACCATAAGTGACACTTCAATAGAACCAAAAAAGGAAGAAAATGATATAATAAGTTAGTAGGTAATATTACCATGAAAATAATGCTTATATATTTCCCACAATAATAAGGGAACATTTTACCATATATATGTCTTTATCCAATATTCATCTTTACTTCCATCATGAATAAATTGATTAATTTTTCATATTCTAAATTGTGGGAATCCAAAGGCATCAGTTATTATAAGAAAGAAAATTTTACACCATTCCATTATGCGTATCATACAATTTCAAATTAAATTATGCAATAAAAATTCCTTTAAGATGCATTTTTATTATTGTTAATGATTTTAATTTCCAAAATATTGTTCTTTATCTAAGTCCATTAAAATATATGAGATCATAATTAATAAATCTTTCATCATGAATATTTCATTTTTTACCAAATTATTAGGTAAAACAAATTTCAAAATCATTCCACATTATATCTTTTCCAACCAAAACTATCAGATTCATGATAATTCATAATTTTATTCAAAATAAAAATATAAACCATATCACAGACAATATATTCAGATAATAATATTATATGGTAAAATATCTATAAAATCAATCTGCAAATTGTTATCCTGTGGGGAAAACATGTGAATTCAATAACACTAATCTATCTAATTAATTAATATAGTCTATTCATTATTATGGTTCATTAAACTATATAATAAAATAATATATAATGATAAATTTCTAATTTCCCATAATGTAAGAGCTGAGTAAATGAATCCCCTACCAAAATGATTATAATGTTTTCTAATAAAGACTATTGAACCTATACACATCAATGATCTCCAGTCACACAATGAAGGAAAAAATTCCTTGGATTTTATTTCCCACCCCACACCAATGAAATAAATATAAATATCAAAAAACGGTTATCAACCACCACATAATGGAATAATAAAACACAACGCATGAAAACATATTAGATAAGAAACCACAAGACAAAGAGTGAAAAAACACCTCATATTTCCATAGACTGGACACAGAATACCATGGGAAATCCCATTTGAATGGTCTTTGAATCATCATAAAGAATATCCAATAGAAACATAGTGTTTTTGGAAATCCTATTGATGTTCGGAAAATTGAAGGATGTGGTGTTAATTATTGGTAAACTGATGAACATACATTCACTAAATGAATAGAATATTCATGTTGGGAATCACAAAAATTTAACACCCTACAAAAAGAATATCTCCCAACCCCACCAAACCTATGATCAATTCAAATTTCCTATTTTTTTGGTTATATTAATTGAGCCCATACCCCAATCCATTAGCATCATTATATAATTTTTCATTAGTGGAATTTCATCCATCAATATATTCTCAAAAAATATACAAAACTATATCTATGAAATGAATTAAAGTAAAATGTGGTCAACTAATATTCAAATCATAAACATGTCCTATTTTGAGACTGAATATACCATCCTCTGTTGAACAATCACTAATATTACTCTTGGTCCTATTACCATTTAAACAATTAAAAGGAATTACCTATATGGATATAGTCCCTCACCCAGGATACCAATCAACCCATTATAGTTAAATTGAATTTAATTAAATCTTGTATAAAAAGAATAAATAATATGGTTCATTCCAAATGACCAGCTTGTGAGATTCCAGTCATGTTTCTCACCATCACATTAGATCAACCACCTCACTGAGATGAATAATGAAAAATAGAACACACCAAAAAAACATTTCTCAATGCATTCTTCTGTAAGAGATATCGATTGATAAGATAATCAACACAAAAAGGAATCATTATGTGAAAAAATATATCTTATTCCAAATAATGTTTTAAAATAAAAATAAAAATAATCTCTAAAAGAGAAGTGTAAAATATTCAATAACTATAGATTCTATGTAAATATCTACCACTCACATTCCAATTTTCTGTCCTCTATGAAAATATTCATCAAAAGGACACATTAAAAAGGAATATAATTCCTATATTATACCATATATTGGTGGTATTGGATCACCATATGCTAATCTCAATGTTTTCATCAGCATAAAGATTTTTCATTCCAGAATTTATGAAATTAGAATGATTATAAATATAATTTTAAAGGTATAACACATGAAATATTTCACCGATTTAGATTATCTAGGGGAAGTGTTATTTAATACACCAAAACAATTACATGTAAAAACACATTAAAAATATAAGGCCCCAGCCTTAAAACTCACTTAATCTTGAGTTATTACAAGATTACACATTGAGGATCTTTTCAGGTTTAGATTTTTAGAGAATTATATCATGAAAACTTCATTACATTCCAAATTTAAACAAAGTGGTTACATAAAAGATAGTATTCATTCTTCCCATCAATGGAAACATATTTAAAATAAAACATTGATTCTTTCTTGACACATCCTTGACACTATCATCACATCATGTACCTTTCCCTTGACCTGTGAAAAACATTTCAAAAACTTAGGATGAGCATAAAAAGCTCAGTAAGGGTTATAAAAATATGCAAAGGAAACATGAGTTCATATATACATAAGAATTAAATCATACTTTACCCATAAAACATAGGCACTCTAACATACCTCATAAAATCATGAATAAATCATAGAAATCATAAAGAAATAAAGGTAACTTGAGGCATTCATAACTTTCTTACATAGGGAGTAACCCTCTTGGTTACGT
Source organism: Viscum album (assembly GCA_963277665.1). Lineage (NCBI taxonomy): Eukaryota > Viridiplantae > Streptophyta > Magnoliopsida > Santalales > Viscaceae > Viscum > Viscum album. Next base: position 283,734,518 of record OY728127.1, read on the forward strand.
TTGAAATACCCACCAAAGTATATTCCCTAAATCTCTTCGTAGAAACCTTAATGTTATCCCCTTCGCGTTACCCAATGCATTGGAGAGCTATATCGGGCTCACCCGCCCTTAGTTTATCACGGAACCACCCGTTTTCATAAAAATTCCCAAGAACCATAACATAAATGTATCACATAAGACATTCATAAAGGAAATATAACATTTCCAAATTTCAATCACAAGATAAAATTTTAGGATATTGAAATAATGAATCCATAAAAAACCATTTTCAAAACCATTTAAAACATTTAATAAAGAAATTTTTGAATCAAAGTGTCCCATACCACCTTGAAGCATTTAACATTTTAAACCATTAATATACATATAAATAAATCCTTAAAACCATTTTGAAAACATGGATATTAATAAGAACAAATCATTAAAACCTTTAAAGCGATATTTTGGTTAAAGGGTTTTTACCAAAAATTAGAGACACTTGAATACAATAATTGAGGAATAACATTTAATCAGAACTTTATAATATCATGAGAATAAATGGATTCATGATATAATATTCCAAAGGACATTATATACACCATATAAGAGTGAATTGGTGCATAACAACAATTAAGTCTCAATAGAGATGTAAAATGTGATGAAATCCCTTATAAAGAAGGTATCCTTAAATTAAGGATAAATCAATCTCAAAATTATGTGTGACAAATATAAATACACCCAATAAAATTGGATATTAAGTGTAAAACAATAAAAGTTCATTCACACATATTCAAAGTATGACATATTCAATAACTGAATGTTGAACCCAAAGAAATCGAAATTGGGTTAAAAAGTTCCCTTGGTAAAATTCGACATCCTAACGTTGTCACATAAAAAATTCAGAAAATGAGTTGATTAGAGATAAAAAGGGCATCTAATGACCTGGACATAAAATTTAAATCAAATTTGGATATAAAAGAACATATCCCAACATAATAATATGTGAATTAAAAGACATAACAATAGAAGTCTTTTAAAAAGAGGAGGGTGAAAGGTCCCCTTACCGAGTTGGGTCACATTCGAAACGTACACCCCATGGAAGAAGGGTCATACAATGAAGATGTGAATACCCATAAATGAAATTATACTAAAAAAAGTGTATAATATTGGGCAGTACATACACCACTCAAAGGAAATTGTGGCAAATGTAGCATAAATCTCACGGGAATAAAAGTGAGATGAAAAATCCCTTACGAAAACTCGGCAGCCTAACGGCGCCACTTAAAACTTCCAAGATGGATTGATGAGAGCAAATAGGGTCTCTCATCATATGAAAATAAAAATTACAGTAAGAGTAATATAAAATAACATCCCAATCAAAAGAAATATGAGCTTAAAATGAATGACATAAAAGGGTTTACTTAAAAAGAAAGAGAGGAGTAGGATCCCTTACCTCAAGTCCAACTTGTCTTGTTCGTTTCTTTATATTCCTGAATAATAAACATTAGTCAATTTATAATTTCTTAAGGACCTCATATAAAGATTATTATTCAGTTAAAATCACATATTTTATTGTTATAATAATTGGTTAATAATATGAGTTCATATCAGACATTTTTGTCGATGTTTGGTACATGAGTCAAAAATTGAACTTGTTAGAAAATGATTTTCCATGTAGTTATAGGTACATCATATCTAGAATAGTATTGATGTTTTAAATATCATATATATCCAGTATATATCCATTTTATACTATTCCATAGCATTTGAATATAAAAATTAAAAGCACCGTTCATGGAGACGGTAGGCCGTACGTACGCATGAATGCTACTTTAATTTTTTTGTCATATTAATTGAATTAAAACAAAATGAAAGATATATATATATATATGTTATAATTCCAGAATGATATCCATAATTTATAGGTAATATATTAAATATATATCCAATATTTATATATATATACTTATAATAGTACATAAAATTTTGAGATAAGAAATGAAATGTACCGTTCATGGAGACGGTAAGCCGTACGTACGCAGGAACGCTACTTCCATTTCTATTTCATATTTAATTGAATTAAAACATAATAATACATAATATTATTTTAATTCCAGTATGGTATCATATATAATATCATTAAATATATCCTTTACATGTACCACATATGGTATTAACGAATCAAATCACTTTGAGGGGGCGGTAGTCCGCACTTCCTTAAATGAAGATATCACTTTTACCTATAATGGAAACCATAAAGGTATGCCATAAATGAAAAATAAAGAATCTTAATTAAAACATAAACATATTATATATCATATATAAATATATTTTCATATTAATGTCCACCTTTGAAGGTGTTAGAAGAATGTTTAACAATCATCGTTTCGTGAGACAGAAATTCTCCATCCACAGAAACAGTATGTTCTTTAACCATTAGATGCAGGTGTGTGTAAGTGTAAATCTAGTAATTCTTATAAAAACATCCTATTATATTTATGATACTATATTTTTTACAAAACAAATTAATATAAAGAGTTTAGGGGGTTGGAGGAGCAAAATAAAACAAAAGGACTCAAGTGAAGACATTACCTTAAAATCGGGTAACTCCCTTTGGTTTGAGATCAAAGGCTTCCTTGGGAAGGATTCTTCCCAAAGTGAGGCTTCAAGGAGTTATAGAGGGATGTGGAGAGGACCAATGGGAAGGTTTTGGCCGATACAAAGGCTTTGGATGTGTGGGTAAGGAGGTAGAGGTGGGGGCCTTTTATATGAGGAGAGGAGGGGCACTCTTGGAAAGGTATAAAATGTAACTTTATTTTCAAATGAGTTTCGGATTTTAATGGTCCCACAATAATTTTTTTCTGGGATAATGTGATAAGGGTTTTAAATACACCCATATAATAGGTTTTGGACATGTTTAGGTCTTATATATTACATTATCATTCCATTTTATTTAAATCGTTAAATAATGAGGTCATCGCTAAATCATCATGATGTCATATATAATTTAATTTATCTAATGTATAAAAATTATAAAAAAATATATGATGTAGAAAATATTTTTAGTTTTTAAAAGAATATTTATAGTCCAAATGATAATTTATGTAGACAAAATTAAAAATATTTTACTTAGGAGATACATTCTTTGTTACATTTAACATTCTTTAAAAATAAAAATATAAAAAGTCACTTTCTCACAAAAGTGATTCCATGGGGCCCCCAAGATTGGAACAAGGCATCCCATGGTTGGCCATGAGACAACCAGTATCCTTAGGACACATTTTGTGGTAATTTTTTATTATTATGATATTATTTTATTATCATTAACTACCCGATTACTCATTAATCAAGATAATTAAAGACAATTACCGTCGTTACTATTAATAATGTCCAAAAACAAAAGAATATTAATTACATAATTTGGCCATCTGATTCCAAATATTTAATCGATTTTACCAATTCCAAACACATAAATTGAAATAATTAATTTAAAAAAACTTCCCGTTGTCAAAACAAATAGTAGGTTTTTTAGAATCAATATTTATGAAAAGTTTGGCACTTTTTTTATGCCTAATTCCAAAGTGAAATTAATCCCAACGACCATAATTTTATTACATGGTAAAAATATATTCTAATTAAAATTTAAAACTAATTAAAATGATAATATAACCATAAAATTAAATTATATGAAAAAGCAGTATTGATATAAAATGTATATTTTTCACTATTCATTGAAAAATGAACATTGTCAGAAAAATACCAAAAATTAACCCAAGGTAAATTTCAATGTCCCAATCATAAATAATAAGTTTATTTTGAAAAATAGTGCTTATAAAATTGTCAAATGTTTGATTTAAAATTGGGTTTCCATCAAAAGGTAGTAAAACAATCTTTTAAAAATACTAGTGTATTCAATGCTTAAGATTGGATTCATTTGTATTTTAAGCCTCTAAAATTTATTGGATAAAAGTAAAAACATTTAAAAAACATATATAATAATATTTTAGTTATTTATATTCATTCCCGCGAATACAACGGCTATGTGTTAAATACTATTTAAAATAATATTATTTTATTATTAGTGTGCAACGTAATATTTCAAAGGAACTCATTGTTGCATATTGGGTAAGCCATCGAAAATAGAGTTCCATTTAAATTAATATTGACATTTTATCCACAAATATGGATAAATATAAAAATTTCATATTCTTTATTTACCTGGGGTGTTACATCCTTCCCCCCTTTTGGAAATTGTGTCCTCTCAATTATAAAACTGGTCTTGAAACCTCATTGAAAATCCCACATCGGAACAAGAGTCGGTAAAACAATCACTTTAAGATAAAGAAAGAGAAGTATAGCGGTTACCCGAGTTAACCCATACTAGGATTCCATGTCGGAAAACATGGACATGGAGGAGAAAACATAGGGTCATGTTCTGATGGAGAGTGATATAAAACATGTTTAGGAGAAAGTTAACCACAAGAAAATCACAAACTTGTGATGGGTTAAACGGTATTAGATTCCCTAGTAGGAAAAGTTAATAGACAACATTTTTGTTTTAAGTTACTTTTTATTGAGGAATTTATTCATAAGGAAACATAATCACTTATCATGTTGGCTTTCTACTATTATTAAATTCCTTATACAAACTCATATTTTCTCCAAAAGACGAGTATTTAGGAAGACTTGTTCACATTAAGAGTACTATAATAAACTTATAGAGATTCACCTAATCCAAAAAAGAGAACTATATACTTCCCATATATTTAGACCTTAACCAAAACCAAAACCAAAAGGTTAGTACAAGATCAGATAATCCAGAAAAGGATAACCCTTTATAAAAAGAAAATCTATTCTTAATCTCCAAAATTTGTCCAACAAAACCCAAAGTTCAATGAGGAACATTAGATAAATAATTTGTCTATAAAATCCTTCAAAGTAAACCAAACTAACATAGAAACCCAAAAATTTAAAGGTTTTAGTCACATAGTCTTCCAAGTTAAATCATAACATTTATCTTCAAACAACATCAGTTTCTCTTAAAGTCTCGTATTGAATAGTAATTAACATAATCACATCTCATTCATGATAGGATAATAAATTTCCATAGATAACCCAAAATCAAATTAATTTTAATTCATAAAATCATCTAACTAAAAAGAATCAGTCAAACTAACCAGGGACTTCACGTAGTCCAGTGGTATGCGATAAATACCAGTTACACTTTGGTTGTGGGTTCGATTCCTACAGCTTTGTCTGACGCGACGGGTTGTCACATGGTCTGCGTGTTGTCCTTTTTCCAAAACTATATAATTATCAAATCATTCCCCAAAAAGAGATGAAATCATCAAAAATAACCACAACATAATTTAACCTCAATTTTATCTCATGCCTTTCACTTCCATCATAACTTATAGTAACCCATAATTACCTCAAAAGTAAGGATCATATAAACCCAAATGGTTCTTTAAAACTATGTCCACAAAAGAACAGATAACTATTCCTTGAATAAAATTTTCATATATTAAACATCAGGGTTACAGATACTATAATAAGTATTCTAATGTAACCCCATCATCAAAAGAGACCTAATACTCTTAAGAATTTCACCATAACTCTGGAAGCACTTATATGTTGACTTCTTACTCATTAAACATTCTTTATGATCCATTAACCTTTCCTTTCCAACTAATTCTGAAATACTTCTTTCCTACCAACAAAATCATGAATCATATCCTAAGATTCCAAAATAGGAAAACAATAGTTATGAAATAATCCATACCTTTGATTGGTCATTTTCAGTTTCTTCATCCTCAATCGGAATGGCATTACGTATTGGTAAACGAACATTTGTACGATCTTGGTGATCCCATTCACGAAACTTCTTCATAGGACATGTGTTTTCATAATGACCATGCACACAACATTTAAAACATTCAATTGATCCCCCAGAAGGACCTTCTTTCCCTTTCCTCGAGTCAACTAGATGCTTCCTTTTTCCATGGAAGGTTCTTGCTTTATGAACTTCATTTCCACATCTATATCATATTTCTATCCCTTTGAAACATTTTCCTAGGTGTTTCTTCCCACATCTTTGACACATAGGTTTTTTAACACACTTACCTTTATGATTATTACCTGTACTTCCGTAGGGATTTGTTTCTCGCATATATGATGCCTTCGAGAAAACACCAAGGTTTAGGTGGTCAATCATGATTCCGGATAGTTGGTTGAGGATAATCACACGATTTCTTATTGAAGCTCCCATATCATTCAGTTGCTTGCTCAAAAAACTCCCACAATTTCCTTCACATCCACTGTTACTTTGGTGCCTGCTAGATCCATCCATTTACTAAAACCAAAAAGGTCAGTGTGAGTATATCAACAAAACCATCATGTACTAATGAGGAAGATAAAAACTAAGATATACTTACTCATTCACTATAACTAAAACTAGGACTCTTTCTGAAATCCTAACCATTATGGTAATGTACCTTATGCTTAAAGAATACCCTAACCTCTAATGTTATCTAAACCTCCCACTGATACCAACTATAAGGCCCCATCCTTAAAACTTACTTAATCTTGAGTTATTACAAGAATACACATTGATGATATTTTCAGGTTTAGAGTTTTACTGAATTAGATCATGAAACATCCATTACATTCCACATTTAAACAAAGTGGTTACATAAAAGACAATATTCATTCTTCCCATCAACAGAAACATATTTAAAATAAAACATTGATTCTTTCTTGACACATCCTTGACACTATCATCACATCATTACCTTTCCCTTTACCTGTGAAAAACATTTAAAAAACTTGGGATGAGCATAAAAATCTCAGTATGGGTTATAAAAATATGAAAAGGAAACATGAGTTCATATATACATAAGAATGAAATCATACTTTACCCATAAAACATAGGCACTATAACATACCTCATAAAATCATGAATAAATCATAGAAATCATAAAGACATAAAGGTAACATGAGTCATTCATAACTTTCTTACGTAGGGAGTAACCCTCTTGGTTACATTTGGAATACCCACCACAGTATATTCCATAAATCTCTTTGGAGAAACCTTAACGTTTAACCCCTTTGCATTACCCAATGCATTAGAGAGCTATATTGGGCTCACCCGCCCTTAGTTTATCACGGAACCACCCGTTTTCATAACAATGCCCAAGAACCATAACATAAATGTATCACATAAAACATGCATAAAGGAAATATAACATTTCCATATTTCAATCACAATATAACATTTTAGGATATTGAAATAATGAATCCATAAAAAAAACCATTTTCAAAACCATTTAAAACATTTAATAAAGATATTATTAAATCAAAGTGTCCCATACCACCTTGAAACTTTTAAAATTTTAAACCATTAATATCTATATAAATAAATCCTTATAACCATTTTTAAAACATGGATATTAATAAGAACAAATCATTAAATCATTTAAAGAGATATTTTGGTTAAAGGTTTTTTACCAAAATTAGAGACACTTGAATACAATAATTGAGGAATAACATTTAATCAGAACTTTATAATATCATGAGAATAAATGGATTCATGATATAATATTACAATGGATAGTATATACACCATATAAGAGTGAATTGGTGCATAACAACAATTAAGTCTCAATAGAGATGTAAAATGTGATGAAATCTCTTATAAAGAAGGTATCCTTAAATTAAGGATAAATCAATCTCAAAATTATGGGTGACAAATATAAATAAACCCAATATAATTGGATATTAAGTTTAAAACTATAAAAGGTCATTCACACATATTCAAAGGATGACATATTCAATAACTACATGTTGAACCCAATGAAATCAAAATTTGGTTAAAAAGTTCCCTTGGTAAAATTCGACAGCCTAACGGCATCACTTAAAAAATTCAGAAAATGAGTTGATGAGAGATAAAAAGGGAATCTCATCACCTAGAGATAAAATTTTTATCAATAAGGATATAAAAGAACATATCCCAACATAATAGTATGTGAATTAAAAGACATAACAAAAGAAGTCTTTTAAAAAGAGGAGGGTGAAAGGTCCCCTTACCGAGTTGGGTCACTTTCGAAACGTACACCCCATGGAAGAAGGGACATACAATGAATATGTGAATACAAATAAATGAAATTATACTACACAAAGTGTATAATAATGGGCAGTACATACACCACTCAAAGTAAATTGTGGCAAATGTAGCATAAATCTCACGGGAATAAAAGTGAGATGAAAAATCGCTTACGAAAACTCGGCAGCATAACGACGCCACTTAAAACTTCCAAAATGGATTGATGAAAGGAAATAGGGTCTCTAATCATATGAAAATAAAAATTACTGTAAGAGTAATATAAAATAACATCCCAATAACAAGAAATATGAGCTTAAAAGGAATGACATAAATTGGTGTACTTAAAAAGAAACAGAGGAGTAGGATCCCTTACCTCAAGTCCAACATGTCTTGTTCGTTTCTTTATATTCCTGAATAATAAACATTGGTCAATTTATAATTTCTTAAGGACCTCCTATAAATATTATTATTCAGTTAATATCACATATTTTAATGTTATAATAATTGGTTAATAATATGAGTTCATATCAGACGTTTTTTTCGATGTTTGGTACATGAGTAAAAAATTGAACTTGTTAGAAAATAATTTTCCATATAGTTACAGGTAAAACATATCTAGAATAGTATTGATGTTTTAAATATCATATATATCCAGTATATTTCCATTTTATACTATTCCATAGCATTTGGAGATAAAAATTAAAAGCATCGTTCATGGAGACGGTAGGCCGTACGTACGCATGAATGCTACTTTAATTTTTTGTCATATTAATGGAATTAAAACAAAATTAAAGATATATATATATATGTTATAATTCCAGAATTATATCCATCATTTATATGTAATATATTACATATATATCCATTATATATATATACTTATAATAGTACATAACATTTTGAGATAAGAAATGAAATGTACCGTTCATGGAAACGGTAAGCCGTACGTACGCATGAACGCTACTTCCATTTCTATTTCACATTTAATGGAATTAAAAAATAATTATAAATAATATTATTTTAATTCCAGTATGGTATCATATATAATATCATTAAATATATCCTTTACACATACCACATATGGTATTAACGAATCAAATCACTTTGAGGGGTCGGTAGTCCGCACTTCCTTAAATGATGATATCGTGTTTACCCATAATGGAAACCATAAAGGTATGCCATAAATGAAAAATAAAGAAACTTAAGTAAAACATAAACATATTATATATCATATATAAATATAGTGTCATCTTAATGGCCACCTTTGAAGTTGTTAGAAGAATGTTGAACAATCATCGTTTCGTGAGGCAGAAATTCGCCATCCACAGAAACAGTATGTTCATTAACCATTAGATGTAGGTGTGTGTAAGTGTAACTCGAATACTTCTTATAAAAACATCCTATTATATTTAAGATACTGGATTTATTACAAAATAAATGAATAGAATGAGTTTAGGGGGTTGGAGAAGCAAAATGAAACAAAAGGACTCAAGTCAAGACATTACCTTAAAATCGGGAAACTCCCTTTGGTTTGAGCTCAAAGGCTTCCTTGGGAAGGCTTAATCCCAAAGTGAGGCTTCAAGGAGTTATAGAGGGATGTGGAGAGGAAAAATGGGCAGGTTTCGGCTGAGCCAAAGGCTTTGGAAGTGTGGGTAAGGAGGTAGAGGTGGGGGCCTTTTATAAGAGGGGAGGAGGGGCACTCTTGGAAAGGTATAAAATGTAACTTTATTTTCAAATTAGTTTCGAATTTTAATGGCCCCACATTGATGTGTTTCGGGGATATGGTGATAAGGGTTCGAAATACACCCATCCAATAGGTTTTGGACATGTGTAGGTCTTAGATATTACATTATATTTCCATTTTATTTAAATCGTTAAATAATGAGGTCATCGCTACATCATCATGATGTCATATATAATTTAATTTAATAAATGTCTAAAAATTATAAAAAAAATTACTATGATTTAGAAAATATTTATATATTTCCAAATAATATTTATAGTCCAAACGATCATTTATGTGGACAAAATTAAAAATATTTTACTTAGGAGATACATTCTTGGTTACATTTAACATTCTTTAAAAATAAAACGATAAAAAATCACTTTCTCACAAAAGTGATTCCATGGGGCCCCCAAGTTTGGAAAAAGGCATCCCATGGTCAGCCATTAGACAACCAGTAGCCTTAGGACACATTTTGTGGTCATTTTTTATTATTATGATATTATTTTATTATCTTTAACTACCCGATTACTCATTAATCAAGATAATTAAAGATAATTACGTCGTTACTATTCATAATGTCCAAAAACAAAAGAGTCTTAATTACATAAATTGGACCTTCTGATTAGAAATATGTAATTCATTTTACTAAATTCCAAACACATAAATTGAAATAATTAATTTAAAAAAACTCTCCGTTGACAAAACAAATAGCGGGTTTTTTAGAAACAATATTTATGAAAAGTTTGGCACTTGTTTATGCCTAATTCCAAAGTGAAATTAATCCCAATGACCATAATTGTATTACATAGTAAAAATGTATTCTAATTAAACTTTAAAACAAATTAAAAAGAAAATATAACCATATAATTAAATTATATGAAAAGGCAGTTTTGATGTAAAATGCAGTATTTTTCACTATTCATTGAAAAATGAACATTGTCAGAAAAATACCAAAAATTAACCCAAGGTAAATTTAAATGTCCCAATCATAAATAATATGTTTATTTTGAAAAATAGAGCTTATAAAATTGTCAAAAGTTTGATTTAAAAATGGTTTTCCATCAAAAGGTAGTAAAACAATCTTTTAAAAATACTAGTGTATTCAATGCTTAAGATTGAATTCATTTTTATTTTAAGCCTCTAAAATTTATTGGATAAAAGTAAAAACATTTAAAAAACATATATAATCGTATTTTAGTTATTTCTATTCATTCCTGCCGATACAACGGCTATGTGTAAAGTACTATTTAAAATAATATTATTTTATTATTAGAGTGCAACGTAAGATTTCAAAGGAACTCGTTGTTGCTTTTTGGGTAAGCCATAGAGAATAGCGTTCCATTTAAATTAATATTGACATTTTTTCCAAAAAAAGAGATAAATATAAAAATGTCATATTCTTTATTTACATAGGGTGTTACAAAAAATAACAAAAAACCACGTACGAATCTTAGACCCATGATTGAGCTAGTTCTAACCACGATGATTATAATCCTTCATTAACAAATTATCTTTATTATTAAACATCATATTCCTCATGATATTATCTTCATCAGAATAATGATGACCATGTTCTTCCTTCTTCCTCTCATTACCCACTTGAATAGTCTCCATCATGATATATAATTTTTATGGCTTAAAAAATAATGAATGAAGATTCCAAGTCAATAAAAAATGGAGAATATAATTTTCCATAAAATATATATTTGAAAAAAAAATCATGTTAGTGGTAGATTAAAAAATATTTCTGTAAGAAAACATGACCACATCTAGGTTCTTGATCAACGAACCTCCAAAATCATGGACACATGTGTGTAACATGTCTTCACAAAACTGAATATCCTACTCTGTTGTAATGTAAATCAATGTATTAAAATATATTTGAATACACAATTGAGAGGAAAAATAATAATCAAATCATTGGAACACAAAGCCTATAAAACAAGGATCAAGATCAGAGATGATATCCCTCATGAATCTATGGGTCCTCACTACCTCCTTTGTATATTACCTCATTCAAATCACCATTAAGGTAGTCAAACTGATCTCTATATAGGTGGATGATTTCATTAAATAATCATGTATCAACCATACAGAATTAAGGACACCCTTAAAATAATATAAAATAGGGTTGAATTCCATATATTTTTTCTCACACATCCACTGTGTATTATCCAATAGAAAGTGAAATCTACCAGTTAAATAGTTCCCCACCATCACCTTATAGAAGAAAAAATATAGAGCCATAAAAATTTCAATTGAATGGTTCATACCAAGACACCCAAAAATACCTATAAAATAATTATAAAATTATTCACACTATGATGTTCTCCAAAGGGTGTGATTTGAAACTCATGGATTATAAACTATATAATCAGTAAAGAAAAATAAAAAATCATAAAAAATAGTAGCTTCAATTTATCCTTAGATCAACCATCATGTCCATCACCACATATAACACAATTCATCAAAATGATATGCATTAGAATTACCCATGTTGGACTCCCCACAAGCGATTCTAAAAATGATTGATCTAGTAATTATAATAAGAAAACTATTCCACCAAGAACTCCCATATCTAGATTCAACTTTGAGATAACTTACATCACTATCTAGGCATCCTCATATTCATTGATGAAAACACTCATTGATTTCTTATAATTGCATCATTAATAAAATGACCATGGACCAGTTTATATGAAACCTTAATTTTATGACATATAATAATAATATCTATTTTTTTTGTAACATGTTCATATCATGGTGATATAGGATATAAAATTTTTTGTTGTGTTTATTAAGAATAACATAACACTTTATATTTAGGTAAGGTCACCATAATATCATAGAAAACATGACAGATCCAAACTCGAGATTAGGGGTGTTATAGTTAGTCTCATTTGTCATACCTTCCAGGGACCATAATAAACAACATTTCAATGATTCATCATAACATATACAAAATAATGATTCAAAATAACAACAAAAACATCAAAATAAACCCACCCTTCAATAAAAAAATTTAATAGTAATTAAAAAACATCCCGTTTGGTATACAATCATATTCTACCATTGAACAATATATAATAAATACTTATCAATTATTTTCAATGATATTATATGAATCAATGTATGAGAAATGTTGGAAATTAACCTTTTATAATATCCTATTTGTGTTTTGAACCAAACATTACATAGATATATTTGTCATCATAATATCTATGTTTTCTAATGATAATATAGGGATCAGTGATAGAATAATATAGTTATTGTTTCATTGGAAACATGGATACCTAATATTATTGTTCATAAGTTAACTACATCACCCCAAACTATGATTTTAATATCTATCACCATTAATAGGAATATAACACTTAATTCATTTCATCATAATTTATGAATTGAATTATAATAATAGTGATCACAAAAATTTAGTAAGGGTAAATAATGGGATTCTAGTTATATGTTAAAGATATAATCAGGAAAGGGTCATGAAAATAATTGAATAACGTTTTAAAACCAAAAATAATATATCACATATCATAATATATGGTTATGGATTATATATTTGATGATCATAACTCATAAATCATAATTGAATCAAAGAAAATGATCCATGAGAGTAGAACATTGGTATATGAACTACGTCTTTTTGATACATAAAATCATTCCATATAATATATTTAGTATTAATGTATTACTACTAAGACGGTCATAGTTGACTGCATTCACTCGTCACATGATCGTAGTATTCAACATTCACTCTCAATAGTACCATACTATACAATGTACTTCACTAAACTATGTTCACTACCCTTTACAATCAAATATATGACATGAGATTTCTATCATGACATAATTAATGGGTGTTCTATATTATTCCTAGTCCATCCATCATATAATTAAAACTATACAATTGGTTTCCACTAGATCAAAAATCACACATTAAATTATCATAACCTAACACCTAGAATGATAAAAAGATTCTTAAAAATATAATCAATGTAATCACAAAAAATATATGGAAAGAATAATGTCTTAATACGTGGATCATTTAACAAGTATATAATATTAAATGTCAAATTATTCCTTCTTATATTGAAAATTCATTTAAAAATTACTTTGATAATTTCACAAGGAAAATACACAAAATCCTTTCAGAACACTAATTTAGAATATCAAAATATCCCAAACATTAAAAATAATTTCCATTAAAAAAACCTTCAAAACATTTCATGGAAGAATTAAATCATTGAGTGTTCATGGTGGTGGGAATGAGAATTCATGTCATAGAAGTTATAAAAATATTCCTTTCATATTATCATTATAACATTAAAAGTAAATTGTTTAGAAAATTAAAATAATATTCCATTGAAACATTTTTTAAAACAAATTAAATGTAAGAACCCAGATCTTCATTTCAGGTATGTCTTTAATTTTCTAGAGTTTTTGAGAAAAATAATGTTTCTGGTAATTTTTTAAGTACACGTCGTGTACTCTTTTCCAACTCGAAGCTGTGTATTGGCCATGTCTGAGCTACACACACGGTGTGTAGGGGTGACGTAGAGGTCGATTTTGGCGAAGTACGGAAAGACCTACTACACGCTGTGTACTCTAAAAGTACATGCCATGTACTTTTCTTATTTTCACTAAACGGACCGGGGACACGCCTGATCTCAAAAAACGTCTTCGTCTAGGCCTGGTTCGACTGAGGGACGTCGTACAGCCACGATGCTTCTCCTGTTTCCCAAACCTCCATCTGTTGGCCGATTCGACCACTGTCAATTGCATTGGAACCGCAACAGTGAATTCTTCCTTCTTCATGAGTTTCATTCTTGATTCTTATTCTTTCTCATGTTATCATGGGTGGATCATTTTGGACGTTTTCTCAGATATACGACGTTCGGGGGAGAATCAATGATCGTGGTTCAAGTATATAGATCTCTTAGTATCAAGGTAGGTGGTTTGTGCCTTACCATTCAATGTCCTTGAGTTTTATGTGCAGATTCCACCAATACCCGTGAACGAGGTATTGCGTGTATACCTTTTGGCCCTCCTTGTTTTCCTACCTTTCTTGTATGCCGGTGTAAAGGTAAAATAATCATGTTGGAGGATAATTTGTTATGGTTGGATATTTTTCCCATGATTTTCTCTGTTTACGACCTTTGGGACTTGTTAACATTTGGACATTATGAATGTTTCCATGCCTTGTATCTATAGGATGGAGTGTTTTGCATTAAATGCTTGTTGACTTGTAGACTGTTATCCAAGTAACTCTATAGGTATACTTTGGTTATCCAAGTAGCTCTGTAGGTGTACTTTGGATTTATAGAATTATTATACACTGACTGTCACAGGGCTGAGGGAACCTGGTGCTATATACTATAAGGGATAGACCGAGTGTACTTCCTAGAGAGTCTCTGACATTATAGACTACATGAGGGTAGACTGAGTGAGCTTCCCTAGTGAGTCATAGACATTATAGGCCACAAGGGATAGAACAAGCGAGCTTCCCAGAGTGCCTGTAACAGCCCAAGATTTTATAAAAAAATATTCTTTTTAATTTTATTAAAGTCTTGTGTTGTACGCTACACCAAAAGGAGCTTGCACAACACGCATCCTTGACATGCCTTGCATTACACGCAATCACGACCTTCCTCGATAACGTGTGTAATACGCAATACCGAGTTTCACTAAACAACGATATGCTATTAAAATATTATTAAAACTAGCCGTTATGAATAGTAATAACCACTTTTTAAAACTCTTTAAATATTATTTTTCAAAATGAACTTCATTTTTGGATTCGGAGTATCGAATTTAGCCTAAGGTGAAATTTTGGTACTTTTCGGATAACTTTCATATTCTGATGAATAGTGAAAATTACTAAATTATAATTAAAAACAACTTTTTTAATAGAAATAATTAATAGTGATAAATTATAAATTTGAGTGGATTTAAAGTATATTTAGAATATATTTTTACAATTTAATACAATGTTGGTCATTGGATGTAATTTCACATTTAAACCAGACATAATCAAGTGTCAATCTTTGGATAGATATTGTTTCTTAAAAACACGCTATTTGTTTTAACAGCGGGATTTAATTATATAATTAATTCAAATTCTATGATATGAATTTGGTAAAATAGACTTCATTTTTGAATTCGGAATATGAAATATAGCTTAGGATGAAATTTTGGCATTGTTTTGAAAAACATCAATTTTTGATGAATAGTGAAACTACTAAGTGGTAGATAAAAAAATTAATTTCTTCATAAATCTTAATTTTACCGCTTCTGTGAATGGAATTTCAAATATCCGAGAGACACGGTTGATGTCAGTAAGTAAAATGTGGTTCAATGAGATGAAAATAATTTTTGGTGAATAGTAACTTTTTACTTTTTTTTACCACGGTTAATAGTAAATAGGGTAACTAAGGGTAAATATGATATTACTATTACCCTAACACATGTCCTAATTCTATTGGATAATTGTAATTCGACCAAAAACAACCTTATGAATATAATATGACCATTTAGGTTCACTTGGATTAGATTATGACATTTAATATTATATTATTTAATGAATAGTTAAAATAGTTAAAATCAAAGTTTAATAACTAAACCATTTTTAATATGGGGTTATACATAAGATAAATTCGACTATAAATATTCATTAGAAAGATAAAATGATTTCCTACCTAATGATATTTTATTTATAATTTTTAGACTTTAAATAAATTAATTTATTTATGACACAACGATGATGCAGTAATTACCCTTTTAAGGAAATATTAACATAATTGATGTTATAAATGCTCAAATGAATGTAATTTGAGACTTTTTATGACTTAAACTAATTTTCTAGGTTACTATGATATATTAGTGTTGATTTAATCAACTTGTTTAGAACATATAATTCTGTTATGACTTTCACAAAAATCATATATCAAATAGTGTCAAAATTGACACAAAATAGTTTTTAAATCAAATATTATAGTATTAATTGTTATTTTATTCCTAAAAATCTAAGGTTCGGACAAATGACTTAGATAAAGATATAGTTATTAATAATATACAATTTGGGGTTCTTTTGGCATGTATAGTAAGTGTATTAACCATATAGTGAAAGAAAACAAAAAGACACGGTAAAAGTTAAATTATTTAACTTAGAGTTAAATCTAATTGATAAGGTTAAAATAATAACCTAAACATGTCTAAATCCTATTGGTTGATAGGATTTCGAACCATCCCCACTTTATCTTAGAAATAAGACCCTTTGGAACAATTATAAACCGATTTTGACTTTAATATAAAATAATATTTTGAGATATTCCTAAGGTGCCCCTCTCCTCCCTTATAAAAGGACACATCCTCCCCCTCCTCCTCACACCAATTTGAGCACTCAAGCTCGGCTAACCCCTGCCAAAATCTCTTCTCCACTTCCCTAGAAACATCCTAGAGGTTCTGGTATTCCTCAAAGACCTATTTTAGTGCCCTAAGAGGAGGTCTCAAAGAGGCGCTTCAAAGAAGAGGTAATTACCGTTACCAATTCTTTCATCTTTATTTCTTCTTCCACTTCTTCTTCATAGGTTGTTTCATTATGAAGTAATAACATCAGTATCACTCATATACTTATCTGTTACTATAAGTATGAAACAACCCTATTTCACCATCTATCTGTCCTACGGAAAAAGAAATCACTGCGCGTGCGTACGTACGGAATACCGTCTCCACGCCGTGGTGTAATCTATTTTCCACCACCACCTTACATGGATGAGTATAATGGTGTAAAGAATAACTATACATAGTTATTAAAACATCATATTGATTCTGATATATTTTATAATCCACTCCGATTCAATTCAATATTTATGAAAATGATATCATCGCTCGTGCGTACGTACGGACTACCGTCTCCACGACGCGATGAGATTCATTCTCCATGTTAACCATTTAAGAATGATTATAAAATATATATAAGAAATAATAATGAAATATATGACATTATAAAGCTAATGTATTATGTATATATATATCTATGTATGTCATCTACTTACTTCCATTTCAAGACAATAAGGAATGGAAAACAGCGTTCATGCGTACGTACGGACTACCGTCTCCATGAACGGTGTTTTTCATTTTATTTATCTATCTATTATATATATATATACTGAATATATATGATATATAAATCAAATTTTATATTCTGGAAGTAAGTAAATCATGATATAAGTAATAATAATGTCAAGAACAACAAGTCAAAACACCTACGATAAATGAAACGATTTTACCCAAAACGCTTCTTTAACATGGAATTTACAAAAGAACGGGTAATATAATGTCATAAGTGAACCATATATGATATCATAACAATGAATATGATTCTATAATAAGTAAATGACATTATTTAAATCATTATACAGGAGGTTCGGACACATACGAAGCAAATCGGACCTAAGGTAAGGGAAATATCACAATCTCATTTTTATCCGAGATTGTTTATTCGTAAGTATTTAATGGGGTGTATTTTATCATCCACATCCATGTTTCATCAATATGTAATATTATTTCCATCCACCTACAATTGTTTAAATCCATTTTTACCCTTCGGTGAGTTTTTAGTAAAGAATATGAAAGGAATCTTTTGTCGCTTTTTCGTACGAGGTGATTTTTTGACTTTTCCGACAAAAGTACGAAGAATGTTTTTTTAACGTATACGGCATGAATGAATTTTTAAAACATTATTTCCAAGAATATTACTTTACAAGTTTTAAAGTTTATTTTTAATCAACTTCTTTTAGTTTAATGTTTTATGACATGTTAAGAAAGGAAAAATGTTTTTAAAGAAGAAAGGATATTTTCCTCAAGAATTCATTTCAAGTGTTTTTTTTTAAACTATTTTTCCATCTAAGATGACGTTATTTGATATGTATGTTTCAAGTAAAATGTCTCTATGATTTAAATGGTTTCAGTTTTCTTATGATGAAATGATATCAATTGTTTATGGATTATGATGGCATGATGTTTAAGAATCCCATTTTATTACATGGGTTATGAAATGATGTATGATTTATGATTTTGTGGCACACATAAGAATGGTATCATTATGAGATGGGTGGGACCTATATCTCCCTCCAATGCATTGGGTAATGATTTTATATCTCATGAGATAGACATGGCTGGAATGGTAGGTTATACCGGTTCAGTGAAACAGGACTGAAACGAGGGTTACTCGATTTAGAAAGGGACTTTGTCCACTAAGATAGTCTTGGCAATGAGTCTTGACTAACAAGAAATGATTCTCTATGATTATGTGTGAATGACACAAAGTTTCATGTTTTATGTTATGATTATTGTGATTACATTTCACTGCAATGATTTACCCCATGTTATGAAATTATGATCTCTTTTGCAGGTTAAGATTTCCAAAAGTTATGTGCTTATGTATATGATGTGATTGATATTTCTTTTGTTTACCCTTACTGAGCATTTGAGCTCACCCTTTTATGTTTTCTTTTCCCCAGGATATAAAAAAAGGTTTTAGGTATAAAAAAAATAAGATCTTTATGGGAGATGTTGAAGATCTTTCACCACGATTAGAAGATTATATTCCGAGTTTCCAAAGACACTAAACTATTACGGTCCTTGTGTGTGTGTTTTTGTTATATACTAAGTATTCCGCAAATGTAATGTAATGTCCATGTACGTCAAGATACGGGTCTCTACAGTTGGTATCAGAGGAAAAGTTTAGTCAACCTTTGGAAACTAGGATGTGAAAACGTTAGTGAGATCCCTAGAGATATTTCTAAGGTATGTCTAGGGATATCTCTAAGGTTAAGTATACGTATAGGTTATAGTCCTAGAATTGCTCTAACGATCTTAGAATTTAACCTAAGATGTTAGATATTGAGGGTACTACCCCTTTATTATGTTGTTTTCCATAGCATGATTTTTGCCTCTCACACTATTCTTTTGGGGTTTTAGACGATGGATGGAACCCAAAGGAACCGTGTTGATCAATGCAATGGACAATGCAATGATTGTCCCCCTGAGCAACCAAACGATATGGGAGCTAGAATGCAAAATCTTGTAGCCATGCTCACACAACTTTCTCAAGCTATGAATCATGCAGGACTTCCAAACGAGCAAAGGAAGGAGCAACATTCTGTTGAATCCTTCATGAGGCAGCGTCCGCCTTCTTTCAGTGGGTCTACTGATCCATTAGTTGCTGAACAATGGATAGTACTACTGAAAAGATATTTTCAGTTCTTCAATGTTCTGAACATGATAAAGTCATCTTACCAGTATATCGTTTGGAAGGTGAAGCTGGTCAATGGTGGAATCTTATCAAGAATACGAGGCAAAGAGATTAAATTGATTCCATGGAATGGGACGAGTTCAAGAACTTGTTTTTCAGTAAGTACTTCCCTCGTATTCTTCGAACGAAGATGGAGAAGGAGTTTCTTGAACTAAAGAAAAAGGATGATGAATCTGTTGGTATATACGAAGCGAATTTTACAAGACTTGCAAGGTATGCATCTGGCATTATCATCCAACCTGAAAGTAAAGTTGATCGATTTTTCAGTGGCTTAAAACCAAGTCTTCGAAGGGCATTAGCTATAAGAGACTTCAGTAGCTATGAAGAAATTGTGCGTTGTGCTATCAAGGTAGAAATGGAAGTTGGTGTTACATATCCATCTCATGGTTTTGAAATGAAACGAAAGATGGAGTTCAAGGAGAAATCTCAGAATAATGGTGAAAAGAAGATGAATGTTTCCTTATGCACAAAGTGTGGAAAGAAGCATGGTGGAGATTGTCTTAAAGGTACTAGAAAATGTTTTAAGTGTGGAAAAGAAGGTCATCGAGCAGCTGAGTGTCGAAGTAATGGAAAAAGGGATTCTAATGAAGTGAATAAAGAAAACACTGCAGAGAACGCACAACCAACACTTCAATGCTTCAAGTGCAAGGAGATGGGACATTATGCCAATAAATGCCCTAATCCAAGGGTTAGTGATGATCGACATGAGCAACCGCTTAAGGCAAAGGACAAAGGGAAGTCACATGCGATCACTATTGGCAATGTTAAATATGACAACGATGTGGTGGAATTATTAAGTTTTTATGTAATGGGATTCCAAAATAATGTTGTATCATGGAATATTGGAATATTTATGTGTTGGTCTAATGTGGTATTCAAAGTGATTGAGATATTATGCGCATAATGAAGGGAAAACGAGAAAATGAAATGTTTATCAGTATTCATGAGCTCATGATTGATATAAGGACTATGTGATATCATGGTTTGACTATATAGAATTTTGAGGATTTTGGTATGTGGAAAGTGTTAACTTTTAACTGCATTCAAGTTTTCACTAAGGTTCAATGGGTATTCAATAGAGTACAAGATTAAGGCCTTTGAATGTTTGGAATGTGTCCAACAAGATATATCTTATGATATATGGGGATCAACGATGGTATTAAATCTCTGGTAATGGTTTTCACTATGTTATGAGAATGGACTGCAGTATTATGGATAAGCCTAAAAGATTGGAATGGATTATGTTGGACATAAGTTAGTATTGTTTGTTTTTTCGATATTATTGATGGGATGTTATATAGTTTTGAAAAAGGACAACCTGCAGGACGGGCGACAGCCCATCGCTTCGGACAAGGCGGTGGGAATCGAACCCACAACCGAAGTGTGACTAGCCTTTATCACCTACCACTGGCCTACAGGAAGTCCCTATTTAGTAGAAACTAGTTTTATTATATTAAGTAGTATGATATATGAAGTATAAGTCCATTTTAGGAACCATATATGATTAATCTCACTATAGATCGACTTATGCATATAATTTTTGCTAACCTTTTGTTTGAGACAGATGGAATGACCCGTCATTCTATCACATGATCTGCTAACACTTCATGAATAACAAATTAAACTTCATTTATTTAATATATGAAGTGGAAATTGTTCAAGGCACGAACAACAGTAAGATTGTACCAAAATAAAGTAAGTATTTATTCTAATTCAAATTTTCAACTTTAGGGAAATGATCTTGAAAACCAAAAATGTTGTCCTAGTGATCTTACACCTGATGAATCAGATGGTACCTTATATCATCACAAATCTATGGATTTGTGATTACTAGCTTTTCCATAGCCATGTTCTCTACCACTCTCAATCAGAACATGATGGTTAGATTTCTATTCCATATCCATATTTTCACCTATGTGGAAACCCAATGATTAGTTTATTTGGGTAACCGTTACGTTTCATAATTTTGTTTTTAAAGATTGGTTTTGATATTCCTTTTTACGATGTGGGTTTCTATTAAAGAAACTTTCGAATAGTAAACCATTTATAACCCCGACGAATTTCGAGGGCGAAATTCATTTTAAGGGGGGTAGAATGTAACAGCCCAAGATTTTATAAAAAAATATTCTTTTTAATTTTATTAAAGTCTTGTGTTGTACGCTACACCAAAAGGAGCTTGCACAACATGCATCCTTGACTTGCCTTGCATTACACGCAATCACGACCTTCCTCGATAGCGTGTGTAATACGCAATACCGAGTTTCACTAAACAACGATATGCTATTAAAATATTATTAAAACTAGCCGTTATGAATAGTAATAACCACTTTTTAAAACTCTGTAAATCTTATTTTTCAAAATGAACTTCATTTTTGGATTCGGAGTATCGAATTTAGCCTAAGGTGAATTTTTGGTACTTTTCGGATAACTTTCATATTCTGATGAATAGTGAAAATTAATAAATTATAATTAAAAACAACTTTTTTAATCGAAATAATAAATAGTGATAAATTATTAATTTGAGTGGTTTTAAAGTATATTTAGAATATATTTTTACAATTTAATACAATGTTGGTCATTGGATGTATTTTCACATTTAAACCAGACATAATCAAGTGTCAATCTTTTGATAGATATTGTTTCATAAAAACACGCTATTTGTTTTAACAGCGGGATTTAATTATATAATTAATGCAAATTCTATGATATGAATTTGGTAAAATAGACTTCATTTTTGAATTCGGAATATGAAATATAGCTTAGGATGAAATTCTGGCATTGTTCTGAAAAACATCAATTTTTGATGAATAGTGAAACTACTAAGTGGTAGTTAAAAAAATTAATTTCTTCATAAATCTTAATTTTACCACTTCTGTGAATGGAATTTCAAAAAATCCGAGAGACACGGTTGATGTCAGTATGTAAAATGTGGTTCAATGAGATGAAAATAATTTTTGGTGAATAGTAACTTTTTACTTTTTTTTACCACGGTTAATAGTAAATAGGGTAACTAAGGGTAAATATGATATTACTATTACCCTAACACATGAACTAATTCTATTGGATAAGTGTAATTCGACCAAAAACAACCTTATGAATATAATATGACCATTTAGGTCCACTTGGATTAGATTATGACATTTAATATTATATTATTTAATGAATAGTTAAAATAGTTAAAATCAATGTTTAATAACTAAAACATTTTTAATATGGGGTTATACATAAGATAAATTCTACTATAAATATTAATTAGAAAGATAAAAAGATTTCCTACATAAGGATATTTTATTTATAATTTTTAGACTTTAAATAAATTAATTTCTTTATGACACAACGATGATGCAGTAATTACCCTTTTAAGGAAATATTAACATAATTGATGTTATAAATGCTCAAATGAATGTAATTTGAGACTTTTTATGACTTAAACTAATTTTCTAGGTTACTATGATATATTAGTGTTGATTTAATCAACTTGGTTAGAACATATAATTCTGTTATGACTTTCACAAAAATCATATATCAAATAGTGTCAAAATTGACACAAAATAGTTTTTAAATCAAATATTATATTATTAATTGTTATTTTATTCCTAAAAATCTAAGGTTCGGCCAAATGACTTAGATAAGGATATATTTATTAATAATATACAATTTTGGGTTCGTTTGGCATGTTATAGTAAGTTTATTAACCATATAGTGAAAGAAAACAAAAAGACACGGTAAAAGTTAAATTATTTAACTTAGAGTTAAATCTAATTGATAAGGTTAAAATAATAACCTAAACTTGTCTAAATCCTATTGGTTGATAGGATTTCGACCCATACACACTTTATCTTCGAAATAAGACCCTTTGGAACCATTATAAACCGATTTTGACTTTAATATAAAATAATATTTTGAGATATTCCTAAGGTGCCCCTCTCCTCCCTTATAAAAGGACACCTCCTCCCCCTCCTCCTCACACCAATTTGAGCACTCAAGCTCGGCCAACCCCTGCCAAAATCTCTTCTCCACTTCCCTAGAAACATCCTAGTGGTTCTGGTCTTCCTCAAAGACCAATTTTAGTTCCCTAAGAGGAGGTCTCAAAGAGGCGCTTCAAAGAAGAGGTAATTACCGTTACCAATTCTTTCATATTTATTTCTTCTTCCACTTCTTCTTCTTAGGTTGTTTCATTATGAAGTAATAAAATCAGTATCACTCATATACTGATATGTTATTATAAGTATGAAACAACCCTTTTTCACCATCTATCCATCCTACGGAAAAAGAAATCACTGCGCGTGCGTACGTACGGAATACCGTCTCCACGCCGTGGTGTAATCTATTTTCCACCACCACCTTACATGGATGGGTATAATGGTGTAAAGAATAACTATAAATAGTTATTACAACATCATATTGATTCTTATATATTGTATAATCCACTCCGATTCAATTCAATATTTATGAAAATGATATCATCGCTCGTGCGTACGTACGGACTACCATCTCCACGACGCGATGAGATTCATTCTCCATGTTAACCATTTAAGAATGATTATAAAGTATATATAAGAAATAATAATGAAATATATGACATTATAAATCTACTGGACTATGTATATATATATATATGTATGTCATCTACTTACTTCCATTTCAAGACAATAAGGAATGGAAAACATCGTTCATGCGTACGTACAGACTACCGTCTCCATGAACGGTGTTTTTCATTTTATTTATCTATCTATTATATATATATATATACTGAATATATATGATATATAAATCAAATTTTATATTCTGGAAGTAAGTAAATCATGATATAAGTAATAATAATGTCAAGAACAACAAGTCAATACACCTACGATAAATGAAACGAGTTTACCCAAAACGCTTCTTTAACGTGGAATTTACAAAAGAACGGGTAATATAATGTCATAAGTGAACCATATATGATATCATAACAATTAATATGATTCTATAATAAGTCAATGACATTATTTAAATCATTATACAGGAGGTTCGGACACATACGAAGCAAATCGGACCTAAGGTAAGGGAAATATCACAATCTCATTTTTATCCGAGATTGTTTATTCGTAAGTATTTACTGGGGTGTATTTTATCATCCAAATCCATGTTTCATCAATATGTAATATTATTTCCATCCACCTACTATTGTTTAAATCCATTTTTACCCTTCGGGAGTTTTTAGTAAAGAATATGAAATGAATCTTTTGTCGCTTTTTCGTACGAGGTGATTTTTTGACTTTTCCGACAAAAGTACGAAGAATGTTTTTTTAACGTATACGGCATGAATGAATTTTTAAAACATTATTTCCAAGAATCATACTTTACAAGTTTTCAAGTTTATTTTTAATCAACTTCTTTTAGTTTAATGTTTTATGACATGTTAAGAAAGGAAAAATGTTTTTAAAGAAGAAAGGATATTTTCCTCAAGAATTCATTTCAAGTGTTTTTTTTAAACTATTTTTCCATCTAAGATGACGTTATTTGATATGTATGTTTCAAGTAAAATGTCTCTATGATTTAAATGGTTTCAGTTTTCTTATGATGAAATGATATCAATTGTTTATGGATTATGATGGCATGATGTTTAAGAATCCCATTTTATTACATGGGTTATGAAATGATGTATGATTTATGATTTTGTGGCACACATAAGAATGGTATCATTATGAGATGGGTGGGACCTATATCTCCCTCCAATGCATTGGGTAATGATTTTATATCTCATGAGATAGACATGGCTGGAATGGTAGGTTATACCGGTTCAGTGAAACAGGACTGAAACGAGGGTTACTCGATTCAGAAAGGGACTTTGTCCACTAAGATAGTCTTGGCAATGAGTCTTGACTAACAAGAAATGATTCTCTATGATTATGTGTGAATGACACAAAGTTTCATGTTTTCTGTTATGATTATTGTGATTACATTTCACTGCCATGATTTACCCCATGTTATGAAATTAAGATCTCTTTTGCAGGTTAAGATTTCCAAAAGTTATGTGCTTATGTATATGATGTGATTGATATTTCTTTTGTTTACCCTTACTGAGCATTTGAGCTCACCCTTTTATGTTTTCTTTTCCCCAAGATATAAAGCAAGGCTTTAGGTATAAAAAAAAAGAAGATCTTTATGGGAGATGTTGAAGATCTTTCACCACGATTGGAAGATTATATTCCGAGTTTCCAAAGACACTAAACTATTACGGTCCTTGTGTGTGTGTTTTTGTTATGTACTAAGTATTCCGAAAATGTAATGTAATGTCCATGCACGTCAAGATACGGGTCTCTACAGTGCCTTCATATATTATAGACTACATGAGGGTAGACTGAGTGAACTTCCTCAGAGAGTCCTACCTTATTTGATTTCTTTTAAGAACCTTCCCAAGATAGAGGAGGAATTGACTGAGTGAGCTTCCTTAGAGAGTATGTGGTATACCTGAGGTTACAGGAGGAATTTACCAAGATAGCTTCTTCAGAGAGTCTCTAGACCATGGGGATAATAGGGTTAGACTGCGTGATCTTCCTCAAAGAGTCCCTAACTACCCTATACTATAAGGGGAATTGACCGAGTGAGATTCCCCAGAGATTTTCATAATTCTTATTACCAAACCAAAGGGGTTAGGCTGAGTGCACTGCCCATAGGGATGTGGTACTTCTTGGATATGACCATAGGGGATGGCTGTGAGTACTTCCCAGAGGGTTTCCTACTTGTTAGATGTTTGCTTCACTACTATTTTTGGTTGCGAATTGATTACTGTTGTGTATCATCCTTCTTTACTTCTTACTATTTACTACTTCTACTTTTCTGTTTTTTTTTACTGCTTATTGATCTTTTACCTGCCATATACTTACTGACTGTAAGGCACATATATTCAGGTGGTTTCCTACTGGGATTTTATCACACACCCTATTTGAGCCATGCTTTTGGGGCCAAGAAGACTATGTTGTTGCAGGTATAGACAAAGAAAGAGCCCTTCAACTTCTGGTAATTGATATCTTGGAGCAGGAGATCATGGGACCAAGCTTTGGCTTGGGATGCTGAGGAGCTGTTTACTTTTCTTTTGTACTTGTTTTGGTAATGTGGTGTTTTTAGCATTGTGACCTGTTTGGATGCTTTCATATAGTTTTATCTTCCATCATTTCATATATACATATGTGCTCCGGTTTGTTGATTTAGTCTTTCTCTGTTTATTATTGTTGGTTATTCACCACTTTTGCTATTGCATGTTTATCTATTTCCACTGTGTACTCTGCCAATGAGGGAATAGTTTCCCCACTATCACACCCAAGGCCCTCACTGCTTTTCGGTAGCCTCTGGCGTTTGGGGAAATGCTCTTGAGGCCTTGTGACCAACAGGGTACAGGGCGCCTTTGGGTGGCTTCTAGAACCGGAACGTTAAAAAGTGGCATCAAAGGGTTTCTTTTCTTTTGATTTACTATTTGGATCCTTTAGTCAGGGATAGGATGGATTAAGTACTTGGTAATGAGCTATTCCCAGTAGTATCAAACCCATGTATAGGAACAACCTTAATACCTCATTACTGTAATTTTCTAGTTTTGAGATTTTACGGTTGATATGATTTCACCTAGACTGATTCACATGCTTTGTACTGTTATTGTTTAGATATTACGATTCTATTTCTGTCACAACCCGATGAGATGAGGGTATGCCATCTCATGCATTATATAGGCACTTATAGAGATCACATGCCATGCATTCATGCCATGACATCTAGGGTGCATTAGTGATTGCATGTTGTTTTGATAGAAATTGTGTAGATTATGCATGCTGTTGTGATAGATTCTTGATAGAATCTATGCTGCTTTGTTAGAGGACTGTTTGTGTTGTACTTGCTTAAATGAACGCAAAATTTTGATTCTTGAGTAGTTATGGTCCCTCTTGAATCATAAGTTGGTGGATCATGGTCCTGTTTTCTCTTATACATGATTGTAGGAGATGTCAAGATTTTACTTGCGGGGAGTATGTGCCATCGCAGATCGGAATTTGGCACCTCTTTTCCTTGTTTTCACTGTTTCTAGGCTTCTATGCAGTTTCTGAGATATTACCCAGAAAAACCTACAATACACGGCATGTACTTTCTGGATACACGTTGTGTAGTTTTCAGGCCATGTTATTGACCGTGTGAACAGAAAAAAGTTGTCATGAAAATGACTTACGGAACACAATGTGTACTGTAGGTGTATTCCATGTAGTTTAGAGCTGTGTACTGGGCCGTGTAACTAACAACATGGGCTGAGGAATCTCGAGTAGTACACGCCGTGTTGGTAAAGAACACACTGTGTAGTTTAGTTCCAGGTACCCGACCGTGTCACGAACAACACGGGTCGGTGTTATCTTTTCCTATACATGCCATTTTTGTTCGGAACACCCCGTGTAAGGGTAGCCGTGTAGATGACCATTTAACTAACAATACAGGACGTTGAGACCATGTCTAGTACACGCCGTGTCCCTAGAGAACACGTCATGTATTCTATGGTTATTGCAGACCCTGTGGGTTAGCTGTGTAAGGAGACTCAGTAAGGGGTTTAGAGTGAATGTACACACCGTCTGTGGGAACAACACACTGTGTAGTTTGGGGTGTTACACGTCCAGTAGTGGCACGAGTACATGCCCATGTAAATGGCTAAAGAAGACACGCTGTGTAGTTTTTATGCACTCCGTGTAGTAGAGTTTTATAAAACATGATTGTTCATTTCCTTATTCCCATTTTGTAGTCCTGTGTTTTCCGTCTTTGTTAATCCTAATCTAAGGTGTGCTTTTGATATTTTAGAGCTTTTCCCACGTGACGTCCTCCAGTCGTGTGTCAGTTTCCAGATGGTGATCAAACACCGGATATAGCCGATCAGGGACCTCCTGTTGATCCTCCTACTGTGCCAGCCTTGGCAACAAGAGTTATACCGGTCTTAGGTGCCGATGTGTAGTTCAGTGAGGGTTTCCTGAGGATGATGCAGACTTTTCAGGAAGCGCCACTTCATACCCTATCGATGGCTGAGTTGACAAGGGTGTTTCAACAATATCATCTTCCTACTTTTTTAGGGGATGGAGGACCGCATGCTGTAGAGTCATGGTTTGAGGCCACCCTGACTATATTCGAGCATATGGAGATAACCCCAGAGAAAAGGGTAAATCTGGAAACTTATATGCTCCGGGACATGCCAAGAGGTGGTGGGAGGTGATCTCACAATCAGGGCACCAGCAG
Organism: Viscum album; assembly: GCA_963277665.1. Classification (NCBI taxonomy): domain Eukaryota; kingdom Viridiplantae; phylum Streptophyta; class Magnoliopsida; order Santalales; family Viscaceae; genus Viscum; species Viscum album. The sequence continues at coordinate 283,763,882 of OY728127.1, forward strand.
GGTATGCCATGGGAGGAGTTTCAATGTACTTTCTATGACTACATCTATCAGGAGCCCCTGAGGGCCGATTGAGCCCGAGAGGTTATGAGCCTGCAGTAGGGTACTCTTTCTGTTATGGAGTACTCGTCTCGCTTCACTAAGATGTAGCGTATCACGCTGATTCCAGTAGGTGATGAGTTTTTCCTTTCTAGGAAGTTCGAGGAAGGTCTCAGGCCGCAGATCTGTTCCTAGGTGAATATCTTCCATTGGACTTCTATATCCTCCATCGTCAACTAGGTTCTGATTACTGAGTGCAATATGATGGATTCTGGAGTAGTGAACCCAGGTGGTTTGTCATCTAGAGCTGGTGTTCCTCCTACTGATAGCAGGAAGCACCGTCGGGAGTAGTCTCGAGGAGATCAGATTAGGCGGTATGCATCTTCTGATAGCCAGTTTGTATGCTACCAGTGCGGTAGGAGTGGGAATACTAGGCCTTAGTGCCAGAGAGATCTAATGGAGTGCCGATCATACGGCATGATGAGCCATCTTTAGCACTTATGTCACATATTCTCACCTTTAGCTAGTGGTAGGGGTTCCTCCATGTCCCCGCGTTCTGGAGATGCTTCACTAGTTACACAATATTCCGGAAACTGGAGTTCTTCCGGCCGTTCAGGTCGTGGTGGATGTCGCGGCCGTGGTGGTCAATCACCAGGTTCTAAGAAACACTAGAGTGGATCAGCTCAGAGTGGTCAGCCAGGGGTGTAGGGTTGCGGTGGAGGCCAGTCTTCTTCCATGGAGTAGACCTATCAGGAGCAGGATCCTGGCCCTTCTACGGTTCGTGGTATGATCATAGTAGCCTCAGTTTTATCTTCAGCTCTTTTTGATACTGGTGCTTCCCATATCTTTATATCTGTTAGAGTTGCGGAGAGCCTTGGGCTCTGTATATTTTCTTTTGTTGACTCGTTGACACTAGAAACGCATTTGGGAAGGAGGAAATCTAGAATAAGTCAGTGCAGAGAGTGCCCTCTTGAGGTTGCGGGGTGTCACATATGATGGGACCTCTATGTCCTAGAGATGTCGGGATACGATTTCATTCCCGTGATGGACTAGTTGGTTCCTTTCTAGGCATTCTTCAATTTCTATCGCTATGGGGTGAGTTTCATATCACCAGAGGGAGGATCCTTCCTTCATAGATGCGAGTGGGATGTCCAGGCAGGTAGAGCTAGACCAGACCATCATGGTCTAGGAGGGATTACAGCCCAGAGTGCTAGTCTTTATCTGGATGATCATAAAACTCCACAGTTGGACTTTCTCCCAGTGGTGGATCATTTCAGGGATGTTTTTCCAGAGCACTTTTCAGGTTTGCCTCCAGATCATGAGGTAGAATTCTCAATTGATCTCATTCTAGGAGCAGCACTGGTGTCCATTCCTCATTATAGATGTCTACACCTGAGTTGCAGGAGCTCAAGAAGCAGTTAGAGGAGTTGCAAGAAAATGGATTCATCCGACCCATTACATCTTTGTGGGGTTCGCATGTCCTGTTTGAGAATAAGGAAGACGAAACCCTTTAGCTTTGTGTGGATTATCGGAAGATGAACCAGATGATAGTCCAGAACCGATATCCCTTTCTAAGGATTGATAACCACTTTGATCAGCCTCGAGGACCTCGGGTGTTCTCGAAGATCGATTTGAGGTCCGGTTTTCATCAATAGCATGTTAGACCATCAGATATACCTCTTACACCCTTCAGAAGAAGGTATGGTCTATTAAAGTATAAAGTCATGTCGTTCGGTCTCACGAACGTACCTGCGATGTTCATGGAACTGATGAATCAATTGTTCCATCCATACATGGACTCCTTCGTCGTGGTCTTCATGGACAATATCTTAGTTTACTCTTGTACTCAACACGCCCATGCTACCCATGTTGAGATCATTCTGAGTACACTGAGATAGCATCATATTTATGATAAACTCTCGAAGTGCCACTTTTGAATGGATCAGATTCACTTCTTGGGTAACTTCATCTCAGAGATAGGAGTTTCAGTGGACCCAGAGAAAGTGAGAGCTGTAGTTTCTTGGGAGCATCTGAAGAACGTCTTTGAGGTGCAGAGTTTTATTGGGATGGCTGGATAATATAGGAATTTCATACAGGAATTATCACACCTAGAATCACCGTTGATAGGACTGACCAAGAAGGGGGAAATGTTTTTATGGTCAAATCCTTGTGAGTCAACCTTTCAGGAGATGAAGGGGATGTTGATGTCAGCACTGATACTAGTCTTTCTATAGCCGGGAAAGGGATACACTATTTTCTGTGATGCATCAGGTATCAGTCTTGGAGATGTTCATATTTAGGGAGATATAGTTGTTGCGTATGGGTCTCAGCAGTTGAGTCCACACGAGAGGAATTTCCCTACACGCGATCTGAAGTTGGCAGTTTTTGTTCATTCCTTACGCTGTTGGAGACACTAACTTCTGGGAGAGCACTTTGTGGTTTCACCGACCACAAGAGTCTCATGTATATCTTCATTCAGCGTGATCTAAATCTGAGGTAGCATATGTGGGAAGAGTATCTACAGTCCTTTGACTTCGATCTCACCTATACACCGGGAAATAAAAATTCAAGGGCAGATGCTTTGAGCAAGAGAAATCAGATTCAGGCAGTTTAGGAGGCTAGTAGTGTGTGGCAGCTTATGGCTCTATTCTCTTAGATGCACTTGGATGTTCACGACATGCAAGGACAGATTTTCCTATCTTCTATAGTTGTTACCTCTATAATTCATGAGTGGGTATGGATGAGGCAACTATCAGATTCGGAGGCCTTAGTCCTACGGGAGAGTGTGTCAAGAGGGGAACCTCTTCCTAGATGGACAGTGGGAGAGGATGACATCTTGAGTTTTCACATAGGCGTATGGGTGCCAGTAGACATATGTGAGGAGCTGATGCTGGATTTTTCTTCCTCCATTTGGCAGTTCATCCTGGCGTCACCAAGATTTATTGTGACTTACACCACCAGTACTGGTGGCTAGGTATGAAGAGATATTTGGCGAGTTTTGTCATGAAATGTTCTACTTGTCATCAGGTGAAAGTAGAGAATCAATGACCAGCAGGGCTTTTTCAATAGTTACCCATTCCCAAGAGGAATTGGAATGATGTCGTGATGGACTTCGTGACCGGGTTACCGAGGTTACCTCGTAGGAGTGATTCTATTTGGGTTGTCATCGATAGGTTTACAAAGGTTGCACACTTCTTGCCGATCAAGGAGACCTTCAGTGTTGATTATTTGGGACGACTGTACATTCAAGAGATTTTACGTCTACATGGAGTTACACACTCCATTGTTTCAAACAGGGATGCACGCTTTACCTCTCAGTTCTTGCAGGGACTTCATAAGGCTTTGGGTATACATGTACTTTTGAGTACATCATACCATCCCCAAACAGATGGCCAGTCCGAGCACACGATCCAGGTGCTTGAGGATATGCTCTGAGCTTGCATTATAGACTTCGTTGGTTATTGGGAGAAGCATATCCCTCTTGTGGAGTTTTCCTAAAACAAAAGTTTTCAGGAGACCATTCAGATGACACCTTACATGGATTTTTATTGTAGGCCATGCCGATCACCCTTATGTTGGCTGGAGGTAGGAGAGGCAGCTTTGTTGGGACCTCATCTTGTTCAGAAGACCTCATAGCAGAGATAGCTTATTTGGATTCTGATGGCTACGACACAGTCTCGGCAGAAGTCTTATGCTGATCAGCGGAGACGACCTCTGGAGTTTGAGGTCGGAGATCAGGTTTTCATGCATGTCGCACCGAGGATGGGACACATGAGGATTCGTAGAAATGGTAATCATTCACTGCTGAACGTCGTGCCTTTTGAGGGTTTAGAGAGAGTTGGGCTAGTTGCCTATCAGTTGCAGCTACCTCAAAGGTACCCGGCCATGCACGACATCTTCCAAGTCTCTCAGCTCTGACGTTACTTTTCAGACCTGTCTCATGTCTTCCAACCCAAGGAGGTTGAGCATGAATAAGATGCATCATTTGAGGAGAATATTATCCAGATTGTCGATCGCTGTACGAAGGTTCTCCGTGGGCGATCTATTCCTTTAGTACGGGTGCTTTGGCAACAAGGGCAAGTAAAGGACAAGACCTGGGGGAGGGAGGCCGATGTTCGATCACAGTGGCTGGTGCTGTTCGGGGTTTCTTCTTCTACGCCTTTCTAGGAAAATTCACAGACGAATTTATTTAAGGGCGATGTTTGAAAGAACTAGGATCTTCGTTTCAGGTATTTATTTCATTTTCTGGAGTTTATGAGAAAAATAATGTTTTTGGAAATTTTTGAATTACACGCAGTGTACTTTCTGAGTACATGTCATGTACTCTATTCCCGCTCGAAGCCATGTAATGGCCGTGTCTGGTCCATAAACACAGTTTGTAGGGGTGACATGGAGGCCGATTTTATTTCAGTATGTAAAGACCTAGTACGTGTCGTCTTCTCTATAATTACACACTGTGTACTTTTATTTTTTTCACTAAACGGACCGGGGTCGCGCTTGATCGCCAAAAATGCCTTCTTCTAGGCCTGCTTCGACCGAGAGGCGTTGTACGACTGCGAAACTTCATCGGTTTCCCGAGCCTCCTTCTGTTGGCCAATTCGACTACCATTGACTATGTTGGAACCGCAGTGGTGAGTTCTTCCTTCTTCTTGAATTTCATTCCTTGATTCTTCTGATTTCTCAAGTTATCGTGGGTTGAGAGTTTTCGATGTTTTCATAGATCTATGACGTTTGGGGGAGAATAAATCATCATGGTTCAATTATATCGATCTCCTAGGATCTAGGTAGGTGGTTTGTGCCTTACCGTTCAAAGTTCTTGAGTTTTATGTGCAAATTCCACCATTACTCGTGAATGGGGTATTGCGTGTTTACCATTTTGCCCACGTTGTTTTCCTTCCATGCTTTTATGCCTGTTTAGAGGTAAATTAATCATGTTGGAGGATAATTTTTTGTTCTTGGATGTTTTTCCCATGCTTTTCCCTATTTACGACCTTTGGGTCTTGTTTTCCTTTGGCCATTCTGAATGTTGGCATGCCTTGTATCTATAGGATGAAGTGTTTTGCAATACATTCTTGTTGCCTAGTAGACTGTTATCCAAGAAGCTCTATAGGTATACTTTGGTTAGCCAATTATCTCTATAGGTGTACTTTTTCCTTATAGCATTATTATGCACTGACTGGCATGGGGTTGAGAGAACCTGGTGCTATAGACTATAAGGGGTAGACTGACTGTACTTCCCAGAGAGTCTTTGACATTTTAGGCTACATGAGGGTAGACCGAGTGATCTTCCTCAGTGAGTCTTAGACATTGTAGGCCACGAGGGATAGATGGAGCGAGCTTCCCGGAGTGCATTCAGATATTATAGACTACAAGAGGGTAGACCGAGTGAGCTTCCTCAGAGAGTCTTACCTTGTTTGATTTATTTTAAGAACCTTCCCAGTCTAGAGGAGGAAATGAACGAGTGAGCTTCCATAGAGAGTATGTGGTATACCTGAGGCAATATGAGGAATTTACTGAGATAGCTTCATCAGAGAGTCTCTAGACCTTGGGGCTAAGAGGGTTAGATCGCATGATTTTCCTCCGAGATTGCCTAACTTACCTAGACTATAAGGGGAATTGACCGAGTGAGCTTCCCCAGAGAGTCTCATAATTCTTATGACCAAACCAGAGGGGTTAGGCTAAGTACAATTCCCAGAGGGTTTTGGTAATTCTTGGATAGGACCTTAGGGGATGCCTGAGAATACATCCCAGAGGGTTTCCTGCTTGTTAGATGTTTTCTTCACTACTGTTTTTGGTTGTGGATTGGTTACAATTGTGTATCATCCTGCTTTAATGCTTACTGTTTACTACTTCTTCTTTTCTATTTTTGTTTACTGCTTATTTAACTTTTACCTTCCATATACTCAATGACTGATAGGCACATATCTTCTGGTGGTTTCCTACTAGGATTTTATCTCAAACCATGTTTGGGCCATGATTTTGGGCCCAAGTAGACTATGTTGTTGCAGGTATAGACAAGGGAAAGTGCTCATCGACTTATAGTACATGATTGATTTGAGTAGATGATCATGGGAAAATGCTTTGACTTGCGATGCTGAGGAGCTGTATACTTTTCATTTGTAGTTGTTTTGGTACTATGGAGTCTTCAGCATTGTGACTTGTTTGGCTGCTTTCTTAGAGTTTTATCTTGCATCATTTCATATATACATATTGGCTCCAATTTTTTGATTTAGTATTCCGCTGTTTATTATTGTTGGTTATTCATTGCATCCACTATTTCATGTTTATATATTTCCACTGTGTACTCTACCAATGGGGGAATAGTTTCCCCAATATCACACTCAAGGTCCTCACTGCTAGTCGGAAGCCTTTGGCATTTAGGGAAATGCGCTTGACGCCTTGTGACCAACCATGTATGGGGCGCCTCTGCGTGGCTTCTGGAACCGGGATGTTATATTAAACATGGGCACAAATAAATTTAAAAATTCATCATAATTTACATTTCATTATTGAAATCGTTGTTCTAAATGATAATGGATTTTTTTGGCACTTATATTATGGTTCAATCACTTTGGTCCATATATATGGATAATGATTGTATAATATTTAGAATATTAAAAATTATTGAAATAAATTATATTTTAATTACATACATTTTTACATTCATCTATAAAATTTATAAATAAAAAATAGAATTACACAACAAATGGAGGTAGTTGGTTTTATGTATAGATGAATTTTGTTTTATGTTTTTGACTGATAGAAGGGAAAAAAGTAAACAATAAGTCATTATTAAATAATAGTTATTAAATAATAATAATAATAATATATATTCCAAAAATATGTACTTATTAACATTGATGTATATTTTTAATAAAAAACAAATCATAGCACTTTGTGTTGGTGGTAGTCCACAATTGGCATGAGAGACATTATTGTTTTCTAATGGGATAGAATGAAAAATGGTAGACAATACATTATAAATCAGGAAATAAATTAATGTTATAAATATCATACCCATGAAAAAAATTAATCATTTCATCCTTCGTGTGATTATCTATGGTGGAAAATTAATTACATATGTTTGTGAGGAGGGAGTACTCCATAAACATGATCGATCGTTATGTTTCCAATTTTCTGGGAGTGAATATTCATAAATACAATTCCATTAAAATTTTAATCATTTTTTATATGTGATATAATATTATTATTATTTCATTATGGTTGAAATATATTTATAGAATTATAAGTGGAAATTAAATAGAAACACATGGTTAAGAACTCTACCACTTCGTCAAAAAAAAATATTTTGATTATACATAAAGCCTTCTATTGAATATTTTTTATCAATAAAATGATTATAGGATGTGGAGATTAATGTAATTAAAGTATATGGATAGGTTTTTGTGGAAAAAAATTTATATTGAATTTTAAATTGGATTTGATATGGGGTGTCACTTAATAATTTGGTGAGAGAACATAAATAGAAACTTTTTAAATTACAAAAACATATTAATGTAAAATTCACACAAAATATTTATTAAATGGACCATTTCCAAATAAAATATGATATATAGTTGAGAAATATAAATCTATCCGAATTAATATATGTCTTTAGGTATGTTCAAACCTTCTCAGTTTAGATCGCCCCTCTATAGTAATATTGTCTGAACATTTACTATGAAAAAATATTTTACTATTTTTACCAGTAATTATGGAAAACAATATTATGAACATATTAAATAATATTAATTATTCATATTTTAATAATTGAACAAATTTTGGGGAATTTTTTTAAAATAAGTTAATTATTTTTTAAAAAAAATTTACCTAAAAATGCTATGAAATGTGGTTTTCCAAATTAATGGTTTTCTTAAATTATAAAATGATATTAATTAAAATTTATTCAAAAAATGTATTCTAATCACATAATTTTAGTCAATCCTATTATAATTGAACCAATTTTACATTTAATACAATTATAATAAAAATGAATGTTTTTAAATTCATTAAATGAAAAGCCATTTTTTTAATTATTAATTTTTACTATTCCTCAAAAACATTTATTTTAAGAGAAATATCAAAAAATTAATCTGGGAATATTTTGAGTTTTAATTTGAAAAAATAATTCAATTATATATAATAAATTTTCTAAAAGTTGAAAAAAATTATTTATATTATTTTCAAAAAAAATTATATAAATCTATTTAAGAGAAAATTGTTTCTTTTTTTCATTCTAGTGAAAATGGATCAAGGTCCATGTGTTAGATTCACTAAATCCCATTTCATACCCATGTTTCCCATTAGTATTGATAGTATGTTTCTTTTGGTATTTTTTAATCTTCCATATTTCCCTTCGCAACCACAGAATCTCAATGATTCCATCTCCATGTGTTCCCAGAGTCCCACTGTAATCTCATCCCATATTCTACCACTCCTTTATACCCCGTTCCCCTAACTTTTGTCCCTAACTACTAAGACTCACTTTATTTAACCATAAATATTTCTACATTAATTCATATTTCTTCTTCTCTCTCCCCTTGTCACAATCTCAGAATCTTCGGGTTTTACGTCTACTCTCTCATCCACCATTCCACCAATACAGGTTGTCTCTACTAATTATAACCCTTAGGTATCTCCATCTATTACTAGTGGCTACATTCATCCTTGAATATTATATTTTAAAAAAAAAATTGGTTCTAAAATATCATCTTGTAGTGTCTTATAATTTTTTCATTTTAATATAGGAATTATTTTGATTTATTTATCAAACAAAAAAAAATTATAGATCCGATGTAATTGTTAGAGAACATAAGGAATTAAAACAACATTACTATTTTTTAATTCATATATTATATCATCTCTTAATTCATAGATTCATGGATAGTAAAAAATTACATTATAGGTTGGTTTTAAATATCTTTGGGCGTTACTAATATAATCTTATTCCTAGAATATGAATGATTCAATATATTTGTCTTAATGTCATTACATCATAGTAAAGATGTGGGTAACAGTTTTTGTGTTGTATACTAACAGTTGTTATGTTAATTTAGTTAGGACTCATCACATAGAATTCTCCTGTTAACAAGTCTAACTAGTAACCATTCCCTCACCATCATGCTTAAACCATTATGAATTTGGTTGGTTTTCAACATCAAGGTGTAATGCTCGTATCAGCTTTTGATTTTCAAAAATAGTTATTTTCCTCAAAAAAATAATGTTATTTTCATTGGGATATATTCTTATTAGTTTAATTTGAAATTAATATTTTTTTTTAATTTAATTGTGTTGGGTGTTACTTAAATTACATGATATATTAATTTATTCCAAAACTATATAAATGAAGGTTAATTCAAATTTCCTGTGCCATGTGATATATTTTTTTCTAGTTTCATATGATAGGTATGTATTTTTATCAAGTACCATATCTTTAATGAAATCTAAACAATTATTTTCCCTCAATATTTTTTATTTCGTTGATGTGTTTTTATAAAATAAAAAAACTAAGACAATTAATATTATTACTAATAATGTATTTTTTCATTAGTAAATTTTTAATATTGCCCATTTATACACTAATTAAATAATCCAATTTATTGATTTCTAAAATGAATGGAAATAGTTTTTTACAAATATAGACAAGATATAAAATATATATGTTTTCAAAAATAGGGGATGATTAATATTAGAAAAAGATATTATTTACCAACATTCTATAAAAAGAAAATAATTTATGGCATATATCATTGTCAAAAAATGTAAATTTTATAAAGAGGCAAGACAATATCATATTGTGTGGATGAAAAAAATAGTGTTAATTATTTTTTATTTTTTTATATACCATTGATGTAACCGTTAACTATAATAAAGTTGATTATAAAAATATTTTTCATTTACGAATTTATTGAAATAAAATATGTATGGTCATTTAAATTACAATGAATATTGTGTTTTTTCATAATCAAACTTTTAATTTCTTATTTTTAGTGATAATAAAATCATTCATGTTAAGATAATAATAGTGTAAATCTTTCATCTTTCACTCATTTTACAAATTTGACTACATAATGTATTTTTATTTAAATTTATGTTGTTAAAATATGAAATAAAATATTAAAATTTCATTTTTACACATTATGTAACAAAATTTCTCTAAACCAACATTATTAAAAATTTAACCATTAATGAATGAAATTATGTAGACAATAAATGTTTATAAATACAAATCAGTTCCACTTATTGAAATTTAAAATGAGATACAAATCAATCAAAATAATTAGTTAACTCTATACGATACGTTTACTATCATTCATGAAATTATTTGATTTCAAGACAAGATATAGGGGACAAGCTATAAGGGTCGGCCTTAATCATTATCTAAAATCATGTTAAGTCAACAAATCATATTGAGGATATTTTATGTTTATAGTTTTTGGGAATTAATACATTTCTATTAAATAACAACTCAAATACAAAAAATTGGACACGTATAATGACTATCAATTTCATCATAATCTAAAACATTCTATGATAAATGATGAATTATTTTTCTTAAAAAAATTATCATAACATTTATATTGACTTCTTCCATTCCCTTACCAATACATATACACAGTAAAACATTTAAAAAACTAGCGATGATTTAAAAAAGAGCTTAGTGAGGGAGAATAAAATAACGAAAATAAAACATTATTTCATGAATACTTAAAAACACCTAAAATAATAATTTTCACCCATAAAACATAATATCATTAACAAAACCATGAAATAATCTGATTCTTGAAAAGAATCATTGAAAACATAAATCATAAAAGTTACATTGGGAATCTATATCATACATACATTTTATATTTCACATCTATATAGGGGTTAACCTTAATTTATAAATTTGTAATACACAACAAAATATATTCCCATATTCTCTTAGGTCTGACCTTATAATTTATCTCTATATCATTACCCAGTTCATTAGATATGGTAGGTTATACACTTGCATGAGAAACGTTTCAATTTTACAATGTCCATAAGTGAAATAACATAATTGTAATTTTATAATTCTAGGATTATAGTAATATTATTAAAAGAATAATAATAATTTCAATATATTTATATATATATTATATAAGTGATGTGGTGAACAATAACGATACACATTGCTTCATAGAGGTGATAGTTTACACATATGCCGGAATATCATTATCATTTTTTTGTTAATAAAACGTAAGAACATGAATGAAATATTACTATTTTCAAATGATAAATATTTCATGAATATATTATATAAAAATTTAATCCATCCTGAACACTATTATTTTAAAAAGATAATGAAAAATGAACAATATTAGTTTGTGAGGCGATAGTCCACCATACACATGAGCAAAAGGAATATTTCCTATTTGATGAAATTGGAGATGGATTTAGTTGATGATTTTAAAATATTAACATCTCTGTATAATGAGGATACTATATATTATACTTCAACTAATAATGATAAGATTTATTCGAACTGTTAGATGAAATGAAACATAAATACCTAATAAATGATGACTCTTTATCAGTTGATCACCTTTGAAAAACACTGTAACACCTCTAGAAACGGTGTTCTGCCTAAAATAAGAGAACATTAATGTAGAGATATATTATTTTAAGGGTTTTGAGTAGATAATTGTTTGAATAGATGTTTTTTAATTGTGAGGATTATAGAATAGATTTATATTTTGATATGAATGGGGAGGGACACCTTCGAAACACATAAAATATTAAATTAATGTAAATAAATTTTTCACTTCAAATGTCCCCATCATGAGATATATAGAATATATGATATGTGTAGTTATAAATCTCCGAATCAGATAATAGTTATACATGTTCTAATTTTTTTTAAACATAATATCCTTGATTTACCCTTAATTATTCTCTTTTAATTTTACATTTGGTCTCAAAATTTTAAATAATATGAGGCTATATAATTTAATTATATGTGGCCAATATCCCATAATTGGAAACATAATGAATATTTTTATCTTATCTTAGTATCTTTTTTATTTTAAAATATTTTTATCATTTATATATAATTAAATAAATTCTTGTTTTTAGAAAATATCAATTATTTCAAATTTTACACTATTCCATTCATTGAATTTAAATAGAATCCAAAAGAGTACAATAAATTAGAAAAAACTCATTTAAATGACTTAAAACATGTCATTTTCATCAATAACATTTTTTTATTGATTTAATTCTTTCAAATATAATTTATTTTAATATTTATAATTTCATTTATTAGATTATTTATTTAATAGATCGATTATTTCATCATTATTGTGTCATTATTAAATTTTAATATTTATTTTATAAAAATTATAAATAAATTAGCATGATGTATTTATTGTTTTCAGATATCTAAATAATATATTTATTCTAATAGATCCATTTTATTACTCCATATTAAAATGCATTACTTTTTAAAAAGCAAAAGTGTAATTAAATGACTTTTCATTAAATATGATATTTTAAATCCATTAATGTCATAAATGTAGCTCCAAAGGGGACTACAATAACCCCAATGGTGCTCATGGATGGGATAATATCATCCAATAAATTCATGAAATGTTTTATGTTGTTTTATATTTTTATAATATTATTTTTACTTTTAATTACATGATTTTCCTTTTATAGTGGTAATTAACATAATTAATAATGTTATTGTTCATAATTGATAAATAATAAAAATGACCTATTTACATAATTCATACCATCTAATTCCAATTATTGAATCCATATTTCAAAATTTAAAACATAGGACTTTAATTTATTAAAAAACGTTAATCCATGTCGTCAAAATCAGAAAATGAGTTTTTCAAAGTTATAAAACCATTAAAAGTGAGACAAGAGTTTATAACAACATTAAATTTGAATTTACATCCAATGAAAAAATCGTATTAAATGATTAAAACCATATTTAATTTTACATAAAACAAAATTAAAAGGATAAAATAACTATAAAATTAATCTATATGAAAAGGCAGTTTTGAATTAAAATTCAGTATTCTTTCAATATTCAATAAAAAATTATCATAATGACACTAAAAAATCATGAAAAGTTTATTTTTATTTCCTGATTATTAATAAGAAGTTATTTTTATCAATTAGGTCACATAAAAGTGGGAAATAAGTTTAGAATTTCTGATACATCAAAAGGTTTTGAAACTACATTTTAAAATTATTACTGTATTGTATGAATGAAATTGAATTTATTCTGATTTTAAGACTCTAAAACATGTTAGAAAAAAGTGTAAATATTTTAAAAACCAGTGTAAACACAATATAGGTAGTTATGTTTATTCCTACCAACACAACTATTAATGATTATCTACTATTTAGAATAATAATATTAATAATGTTTTCTTTTTTAGTATAACTCAGTTTTTGGACCAACATATGATTTTGAAGAAACTCGTTATTTAGTGTCTTGTATACAATCTAACATAGATTACCATTTTATGTAAACTAAATATCTAATTCAAAAATATTAATAGATATGAAAATTTATAATTCTAAAATTACTTGGGATATTATGTTCATCCCTCTTTTAGTAAATTATGTCCTTGTAATTTTATTCACTGATCAAATAAGAGGGGTCATTTTTACATTATAAAATTTTTAGATTACCATTATTTATAATCAACGATATTGTTTTTTTTTCACAAAACCATATAATGATAAATCATGTTATTCGACAACACTTTGTTGTTGCGGTCTAGAATATAGTCTGGTTGTTTCTCATAAGAAATCTTCTAATTCAACTGAACAACATTTAGACTGAAAAAAAGATATAGATCCAGAATATAATTTCATAACATTGAAATATTAAACACATTGTGTTCATTGTATAAAATCATAAGAAAATACACTCAGTAAGATATTGGTCCATCATTATAAATTATTTCATAGTGTCCAATGAACCATGTACTCTGCTTTGATTTCTTCCCAAAATTCATCATCTGTTTCAATGGTGAAACATTGAGAACGATATGACCACCTACCTCCAAATAACGATCCTTCCTCTAGTTATCCACATAACTTATATTCCTCAATTGAGTTTCCCTCATGTGTTTTAAAATCATCTGACCCTTTTATACCATCTTTTCTTCGAATTATAGTCCCAATAACGTCCTTTCAACAACATCCTCTTAAAAATATAGAGTTCAACACCTCTATGAATATATCCCCACAAATGGGGCCATATGAATACTGAAATGAAAACTGATATTATAGGAAACATCAACTAAAGAAGGTTATTAGTAATTAATTCTGATATAATCCATTGAAATATCACATAGCATATCCTCCAATATATGATTTGTCTGTTTTTTGACCCATATAATTGAGGATTAAAAGATGTAATAAAATTTAATTCATTTCCCAACGACTTCTGAAGACCTTATGAAATGTTAGATGTTATCCATAAATCACAATTAGATTCAATATAGTCAAGAACCCCAATTAACCTGACTGTATATTTATGATACAACAATTAATGTAGATCTATAGACAATGTATCTGAAATAGAACGAAAATGATAAAATTATTCAACCTATCTACAATAAAAAATCATATTGTTTCCTCAAGAATTATTCGGTAATACCACTACAAAAAACATTGATATATTTTCCAATTTCAATTACGACACTAGAAATGGATAAATCACCAATTTTTGTAATTGTATCTCTACGTTAAACTATTGAAAAGTAAAATACATCACAATATTTTTTAAAATATCTCTGTTTCATTCTATCTGACTAATAATACTCATGTAGATCTCTATAAATCAATATACATCAAGAATGAACTAAAAATAGAATTCCGTAAGATTCACATAACAAATATGTATTATATTTTGAATCACAAGGCACACATAACCACTTAAAAAATATGAAAAACACAATGTTTATAAATGTTAAATTCAGGAAACAAACCCTCTGGAAAAAAATCAAAAAAATCTACAATTCAGAGTCATCCTTCTAGGATTTCTTGACTCTACCCGATTGAGATGATTGAACTGAAATATGAAACAATATAGCTGGAATTTCTTACACCATCAACATACATGCCAAATGTTCATAAAATCATTATTCAAAGGGCCATGTTCCAAAAAACTATGGATCATGTAGCAATATTTTTCTTGATTGAATCATCATCCAATTTTTTCCCCAAAACGGTATGAATAATGAAATAATAATCTTTTATTAGTTCAACCAATATTCTATGTCCCATATTCAATTATTTATAAGTTAATATGAACTTCAAAATTGTTTTTTCAGTATATGTTTCATATTTTTTCAACTAGAATCGATGTCCCCAAATTTTTATAAGAAAACCAATATCAGCTAATGTAAAATCAGGTGCTGGGTAATTTAACTCATTTGTTTTCAAACTACATGAAGCATAAGAAATCACCAAATCATTCTTTGTTATATAACTACGAAGTCCTTTCAATGAAGCATCCTTGTAGATATAAAATTCACCATTTATGGAATTCCGTGTACAAACATTAACATCCACCAATCGTTTTTTCAATTAATAAAAAAAATTCATATCATTCTATTGTTCATATGAACCTTACAACATTTTGAGTGAACTTAGTTTGTAGGATAGATAAATATGAAAAATTTTCAACTGAACTCAAATAATAGACTAATAAATCAATAAAACTAAGAATCAAGATTATATTTGGGGTTCATGGAAACTAATTAATATAACACCCCAAGATTCCATGGTACTCTTTCCTTTGAATAATATAGTAGCATGTGTTGTATGCCACTTCGAGTTCTAATACACTCCATAACCAATCAAACTAGCCGTTATGAATAGTAATACCCACATTTCAAAATTTTTTAAATTTTAACTTTCAAATTGGACATTATTTATGGATTCATAATATCGAAATTATCCTGGGGTGAATTTTCGGTATTTTTTAGAAAACATTCAAAATTTGATGAATACTGAAAAATACTAAACATTAATTAAAAAAATATTTTTTAATAAAATATTTTAAAGTGATAAATTATCCTATTGAGAGGGTTTATAGTATAATTAGAATATATTTTTACCATTTAATCCAATATTAGAAATTGGATATAATTTCAAATTTAAACTAGACATAAACAAGTGTCAATCTTTTGATAGTTATTATTTCTTAAAAAACACGCTCTATATTTTGAAAACGAAAATTAATTTTAAATTAATTTATACAACTTATGTGTTTTGAATTTATAAAATGGATTCCATATTTAGAATCTGGAAGTCCAAATTGTGTAAATTGGTATCTTTTATTTTTAGATATTTTGAATAATTACATCAGTAAATATTTTATTTACCATGCTTAATGGGTAAATCCAATAAATTAGGGTAAAAAAATAATATTATAATAATATTAAATTATCTTAAAACGTTTCCTAACCCTATTTTCTGATACATGTCCGACCATGGGCATCATTGGGTCGATTTTGGGACCCCATGGAGTTAGTTGTAATTGATAATGACACTTTATATTAATTAGGTTAAAGTAAATACAAAAAATACATAAGAATATATATTTTAGAAAAACAATTTTTACATAAGGTTATATATGTTATATTATTGAATATAAATATTAAATAGAAATATAAATATATTTCATACATAATGGTATTTTATTTATAATTTTTATACATTGAATAATTAAATTTATTTATGACACAATAATGATGCACTATTTTCCTTATTAATGAATGAATCAAATAATCGGTATTAAAAATGTTAAAATAAATATAATTTGAACATTTTGATGACATAAAAGAATTTTATTTGTTAAGATGACATTATAGGACTGAAAAAATGAATTGTGTTCGAATTAATAAAGTTTTTATGACTTTAACAGAAATCAATTATTAATTAGTGTCAAAATTCACAAAAATGAATTTTTTTTAAAATATTATATTATTAATTGATATTCTAATGCTAAAAATCTGAGGTTCAGCCAAAATACTTATATAATTATTTCTGTATCATTAATGGACCACTTGGGGTTCTCTTGTATGTATATAGTAAGTTTATTAACTATATAAAATAAAAATATAACGAGTCATGGTAAATGTCAAACTATTTAACTAAGAGTAAAATAAAAAGGTTAAAGATAATATAGTGACCAAAACCTATCTAAAACATATTGGGTGAGTGGTTTTATACCTATACCCAGCTTAAAATTTAAGTATTACACTTTTGAGTTATTAGAAACCAAATATGTATTTATTATAAAATAATATTTCAAGCTTTTCCTAAGGTGCCTCTCACCCCTCTTATCCAAGGGCACTCCCCCTACTAAAAAATTCACACATTCAAAGCCTTTTGGCTCGGCCAAACCCTACCCAAATATCCTCAAAACTTCCCTTACTTAATACTAGAGGCTCTCCTATCGTCAAAAATCCAACTTAAGGTGCCCTTTTGATAAAATCAAATGGAATAACCCGAAGAAGATGTAATAATTTCACCACCCTCTTTCAAGTTATGTTCTTCTTCCACATATTATTTTTTGTTATTTAAATTATAAAATAATAACCCTAGTATCATATATATAATATGATGTTATTATAAATATGGTACATCCATCATCATTATTCAATCCATCCTTTGAATGGCATGTCACCATACGTGCGTACGTACGGATTACTGTTTCCTCGTCGTGGTGTAATTGTTTTTCAATACTTTATTAATGTGATGGGTATAATAATGATGTGTAATTCATGTAAATAATAAATATAACATGATAATGATTCGTTATATATTATATAACATCCAATTATATATTATTTTAATATCAAAAGAGTGATATTGTCGATCGTGCATACGTATGGATTACCGTCTCCATGAACACGATGAGATACATTCCCCATCATATCCATTCAAGGATAAATTTCATTTGATGATTAAAAATAATATTTAAAATTATGATATCATTTGTAATATGAATAATATACATCCCATCCATAAAAAATATGACTCACATGACAATGAATATAACAGAAAATGAATCTGTTTACACCCAAAACGATGATAATACTAATATATTATTAACAAATAATTGTTAAAAGATCATATCTGATATAATATTAATTTATATAATTCTTGTATAATTCAAAAAAACAAATTTCACTATTATACATGAGGTTAACCTCCCCTCAACGAATGAAAATGTACAACGTAAAGGGTTTCTTATCTCACTTTTAATTTCGTGAGATTTCCATTGTTCACCACTTATTTATTTCACATGGTTTGTGTACTACCCATGATTGTATTAATTATGTAATATAATTTAATTTATGGATATTTACATCATCATTTTATGATCCTTATTTAATGGGTGTATGTTTCGTAAGTTACCAAATCGATAAGGGAATTTGAAATTTCAATTTCCACTCATTCAGCTTTACGCATACTTCATTGATTATTCTACTCCAAGATTATGTGTGGAATCATAATTAATTATCTTATGTCATAATTTCCACTCCCCTTTCTGTGGTTATAATTTTGATACACGTATTCACTCCATTTATAAATTATCTAGTCATCGATATGAACTTGATAAGGGTAATTTTAAGTCAATCTCTATTTGTTGAGTTAAATATCCAATTCATTGTTGTTGTTTTTAAAAGAATATGTGTGAATGTCCTCTAATTGATTTACACTGAATATCCAATCATATTGAATGTATTTATATTTATCACACATAATTATGTCATTGATTTATCCTTAACCTAACAATAAAGTCTTTATAATAGATTTCATCTCAACTTACATTCCATTGAGGATTCTTTATTATTATACACCAAATCACTTTTATATAGTGTATATAATGTTCTTTTACATAGTATATCATGAATCCCTCTTTTCTCATGATATTACAAGGTTTGGATTACCTCAAGTATTTGTATTCAACTGTCCCTCTTTTGGTTGGGAAGTCGAACTAAAATATCATTTTAAATGTTTTAAAGATTTATTATTCTAAATGATTCTCATAAATGTCCATGTTTTAAAAAGGGTTTTAAGGATTTAGTTATATGGACATTGTAGTTTTAAAAATAAAATTCCTTTTAAAATTTTCATTGTTTTATGGGACTCTTTGATTCAAAAATTAATTTTAAATGGCTTCTTGATAAAAAGAGAGACTTTTAAATGTTTTCATAAAAGGGGGATATTTCTCTTAAATAGTTTTGATGAATATTATTCATCTATATAAATAACCTCCATTATTCTCAATTGATGTTAATCAGTTACAATACAATCTTCAATATTGTATTTAATGAGTATTGTTTTACTATAGATGTGATATTTTTATTCCATTCATGTCTTTTGGATAAAGTATTGACATTTCGTATGATAGTTTTAAGAAGAATGTTTATGTTATTTTCAAGCCTGTTCATTTGATGATGGAATTGGACTTAGTAAGTGAGTGGTGGATCCCACTATAGCTCATTGATGCATCAGTAGGTCTCATGAGACAAACAAGGGTCTTTCAACAAGACCTTGACATAATCTTATTTGTAGTCATAACAAAAGGCCATGACTAGGTGGTTATGATAGTCTGGCTTGTGCGTTCCATCATTATGAATGTGGTTATTAATATTGCATGTGATCATTTTACTAGTAGAATATCCATGTGAATAATTAAATGGAATTATTTGATTTTATATTTTCCATTTTATACTGAATTTCATGGTTAAAGTCTTTTGTTCTAGTCTTATACACTTCCTTAAATATTTTTTCTTATTTATGATTGTCTTTGCTATAATGTTATCCTTACTGAGCATCTGAGATCACCCCTTTCTATGTTTTATTTTCCCAGGATACAAAGAAATATATTATGACTGACCTCTAGGGATAGTCTATGGAATTGCAGTGTTTTATATAGAGATAATGTTCTTATAGTATTTCATTTAATGATATAATGTAAACCCTATGAATGTATCTACTACTTCCAAGGCTACTAAGCTTATTGGTCTTTCAATACTTGATATTTTATGATCATGCCAATGATACCTAATAATACACCAAATCTGGTCATCTGGGATCAGGGTGTTACAGTTAACTACTCATGTTATAGCAAGATCATGAATTATATCATCATTAGAAAAAAAATTGACAATGACATTACATTTGTTTACCAAAACCCACACATTATGAAGTTACGATAAAATTAATTTTAATTTTTTTTGCAATAAAACCATTAAATGAATTTTACAAACCTCTTTACTTTTAGAATATATAAAAATACCATCAATAAACATTAGCAAAACCATATCGAAGAATTCAAAAAATATTCGGTTGGTAAGATTTATGACTACAACAGGTGAATTGTTTTACCAAAAAGGCTTAACTACATATAATGGCCATATCTTGTATAAAATGTGGTCTTCGAAATGACTTCATCCTCTAATTACTACTAATGTTACCCTGACCTCAAGTCATCCTTTTGAAAATATTATGCTCTCCATATCTATTCATATAAATAATCTATAAGAGGAAAAATATTCATTTTTATAAAAATGATGTTTTTAAAGGACCAATAACCAATTAAAAGCCTCATTGAACCATCTTTCATTTTAACAAAAATGCATTTGCACAATAAGGTGAAGTTCTTTGTTGAATTATTAAATTATCTAAAAACTCTTCCAATTGCTTCTTAAACACTAAAAAGTAAATTTGATCCATTTAATATGGGGTGTTTAAAATTGGATTTGTATAAGGAACTAAATTATTAGTAAATTAATCTACCCTATGGGGTCTAATATAAGGAAAATAATAAATAAAAATATCAAGATACTCATTTACCATTGGTATATTATTAATATGAATAGTTATTTTGTTTCCAACAATATGTGCAAGGTAAAATTTATTTCCATATTTTAATTGTTTCTCATTATCCTGATATGTTAATAATGGAATGGGTATGTTCTTGTACACAAATTGAAAGTATTTCTGGAAAGTAACTTATTTAGATCTATAATGGATCAAAGTATAGAAAAAAATCTTATCCTTCACCAGAATAACATAAAACTCTACTATGGAAAAAGTAATAAGGTTCTCAGGAATATTCGTTCCACAAAAAAGAAAGGTCAGATCATTACAATTTATTTTTACCTCAAAATTTCACTCAGTTATTTTTACCATATAATCTGGATTGATTTATTAATATAGAATTCCTAATTTTATTGAAACTTTCTCAAATATGATGGAATTTGTATATCCTAAATCAAAGAACACATTTTCATAATCCAAGTAAACAAACAATTTACCTAATACCACTTCATTTTATTGACCAATATCTGATGAAGTAGTTTTAATGTATTTTACCAAACTCTTTTCTTTATTGTCACATTGCTTCCCATAATTTATGTTTTTTATATTCTTGTTTTCATAATGACACATAAAATTACAACTAAACCATTTTACTACCTTAAAATAGTTTTTTGTCTTACCACTACATTGATCATCTTCAATTCAATTACGAGTCTTATTTCCCAACTCACCTCAATAGAGAACATACAAGAATTCAAAAGGAAATCCCTAGAATTTTTTACCAACGTTTTAATAAAATATAAACATAATATTATTAAAATAATTTTTTGATGAAATGATCCCTTTTACCTCACAAATGACTTAATATTATACTATTTCTCAAATAAAACCTCATCATTGACAAACTCCATTTACACCTTGCCTGCATATCAAACATGTTTTTAGTTACTTTTGAACTCACAAGAAGCCAATGTTGTTTGATTCATTGTATTTAATCTTGAGTAAACAGAATTTATTTTAATATTAATACCCCATTTGATATGGGGATCATACCATGAATAGTGAGGGAATTTTTCTTATTAAGCACCACTGTGTCATCCTCCTACCTCTATTATAATAATTAATTTCCATCCAATGACAAAATTCTCAAGGAAAGTTTTAAGAATGAATCATACCATTGAATTCATTTTATTAAAGAGAATCAATCACACCACTAACAATGATATTCTTAATCATTGACCACCACTAATTAGATTCACCTTGAAAATTTTAAAAATAAATACTAACGTTATGATGTTCTAAGCACCCACTAATATTGAAAATATTTTCTAGTGAACTAATCCATCTTCATCTTTCACTAGTTTAAATGATTCTATGAATGTTGAAGGATGTTTTCTCAAGAAATGATACATTATCGACATGTTTTTATATGGTTAATCTGGATGATATTTTGTGTGGATACAAATTCCATTTATAACTCGAGTCAATTATACCATCATTAAAATAAACTATTCATTTCTGATTCTGATCAACTAAGGTTACTGATTTGGAAGGTTGTTTTTCTCTGTATGTTGTCCCAGCAGAGCTACCCATCTCCAATATAGAAAACAATTCTGAACATACTTAGCATTGATGAAGAAACATAGTAATATTACAGTGATATATAATTTCAATTTCTACCTAATGTAAAAAAATCAATTATGGATATTCTATTAATAATATCCTAACATTTAATGTTATCAAAAAATTCCATTGATACCAATAATAAGGCCCCTACCAAAAACATTAAATAAGTTTAACTTAAATAAATAATTCAAATTGAGGATATTTTACGATTTAAAGTATCAGAGAATTAGTAAATACTTATTACATAACAAGTAAAATATTTCACTGTTGGAAATTCTAATTACTATACATTTTTTACAATGTAAAACATTTTAAGAGAAACCCTGAATTATTTTTTCTAAATAGAAATTTCCGTAACATTAATCATGACATATTCCTTTATCATAACAATAATTATACTATTTGAATAACATTTCAAATACTATGGATTAGAACAAAAAACACAGTATGAGAATTTAAAATATAGAATGGAAATTGCATTCCATGAATACTTATAAACCCATGAAATCATTCTTTCCCCCGATAAAACATGAGTAATTTTACATAATAATGAATTAATTTGATTCGAGGAAAACATGTATAAATCATTAATCATAGTTATAACGTGTACCATCTATATCACACATACCTTGTAGATTTTATAGCTACATAACGGGTAACCTTCATGGATACACTTGAAATTCCCATCACAGTAAATTCCCAAAATCTATTAGGAGAAACCATATCATTTTACTCCATCTTATTACCCAAGACATTAGAGATCCATTAATAGGTCACCCACCAATAGTTTTTCACAGAACCACCTGTATACATAATACATTACCAATAACTAGAAAATAATAAAAGCATATAAATCATGCATAATTGAAAAATAAAATATTTATATTTCCATCAGAATTTATCATTTCAAGATATTGATATAATAAATCCATTCTGATAACCGGTTTCAATACCAAAATATTGAAAAATTTAATATTTTATTTAATTTTAATTTACAAAAATATTTCATAGAGTGGAAGACAACTTCTAAATAATGTCCACGATGATGGAAAGGTCTTTGTCTCTGCATATGATAAAAAATAATTCCTTTTGTGATATTTTCAAATGATTCATATAAAAAATATTCATTTTATAACACAATGAAAATAGTGAAACGGTTTTTTTATACACCTTATCCAATAAGGTGGTGTAAATTATCCAAATATGCCCCAATGAAAGGATATTTAGATGATGTCATTTACCTTTTGATTTTTTCTTCACGTACAATCCTTATTTGCTGAATAAAAAATTTCGTGACTTTATTCTTGCATGAGATTATTTTTTGTGTTTATTCTACAATTAATATAACTTCTAACCATGTTTTATAAATTAAATAATTATTTATGTTCATGCTGGACATTTTATCAATATTCATTACTTGATTCGAAAATGAACATGGATTCATGAGAATACTCCATTTTTTTATAAGATCAAAATATCTAGAATGAAATTCATGAATTAATAATTACATTTATAAAAAAATTTATCTTTTAAATAAAAACATAAATTTATTTTATGAAACATGAGAAATGTTATAATCATGGTGATGGTAGGTTTTACATATGCATTAGTACCATTTCCATTTTCAATGACCATTATGGTAAAAAGATAACTTTTATTTTTCGTTTCTTGAATCATAATAATATTATTAACATCATAATAATAATTGAAATATAATTTTATATATATCATACATGTTATGTGGTGAATTAAAATGATTCACATCACATCGTGGAGGTGATAGTTCACACGTAAGCATGAATTTGAGTACCATTTTTGTTGATTTACGTTATGGAAATAATAGAAATATTTTTCATTTAAAATGATAATCATGTCCTTAGTATCATATCAAAACATTTAACCCATTATCAAAACAATTATTGATATATTGTAATTAAAAATAAACTATATTGGTTCACGAGGCGATAGTCCACCATACATATGAACGAAATATTCATTTCACATTTGATGAAATTGGATAAGTATTTATGTTATGATATTAACATAATAACATCTCAATATATTTAGGATATTGGATTTATTATTTAATCTTATTGGAAGAATATTATGAGGATTTGGAAGAATAAATATAAAATAAACTCAAATGAAAATGATGCATTTTCTTCAGTTGATCAACATTGAAGAACACTTGAAAACCTCTAAAAAAGATGTTATTCCTATAATGGGACCTCCAAAAGTCGGTAGGTATTCTATGAAGGGGTTTGAGAAGATAATTTCTGAACCAAAATATTTTTATTTGTGATTATTAGAGAATAGAAGGTAATTTTTTATAAGATATTGGTGGGATAAAATGGAAACTCTAAAAAATCAAATTAAAATGAATTAATTCTTTAATCCAAATGAATTAAACAAGAGAAATGTTCAATATTGGAAGAGGATATTCTAAAATGCACTAATATAATAATTTGTATACATGTATTTTGATTATTTTAATCCATATCCTTTTATTTTACCTTGAATTATTCTTTATAAATTTTAATTGTGGTAAGAACATTTTAATTATTAAGAGGCTATAAAGTTTACTTATTTAGGGTAATTGTCACATAATTTGACAGTAAATAAACATCTAGAACTTATCATAATAACATTATGATTTTTAATATTCCAATGATTTATAAATTATTTAATAATGTATTATTTTTATAAAATATCAATTATGAAATTTTTATATTATTTATTTCATTGAATTTTAAAAAACCCAAACGGAGAGATAACATTGAAAAAACCCATTTAAAATACTTATACAATGTCATAGTATCATATAATATTCATGTATAGAAAAAATTAAGTCTGATAATATTTATTTAATATTCATATTATCATTTATTTGATTAGTTAATTAATAAATTAATTACAACACCATTAGTTTGTCATTTTTAAATTAAAATATTTATTTAATGATTATTATAAATAAATTAACATGATTTGGGTAATATTTTAACATCTCTAAAAATTATTTATTTTTAATGATATCCACTATATGGCTCCAAATTAAAAAAAATTACTTTATAAATAACCAAATGGTAACCGAAATCACTATTCAATGAATATATTATCATAAATGAATTAAAGACATCCATGTTTCTAGAAGTGGTCCTAAAATTGAAAATATGATTATAATGGTTGGGATATATTGATTAAAATAAATTATGACAAGTTTTAGGGTAGTATTATATTTTATTATTATTATTTTTACCACTAATTACCCTCTTTACACAAAACAGTGCTAATTAAAATAATTTCTAAAGTTATTTTTCAAAATTAACAAAAAAATAAAAATGATCTATTTACATAATTTAGACCCTCTAATACACAATATTGAATTAATTTTTCCAAATTCAAAATGTATAAGGTTCATTAATTAATTGAAAATTTATTTTTTTTGTTAAAACGATAAAATGAGGTTTTAAATGTAAAATACACCAAAAGATACACATGCATGTATATCTAAATTAAATGTCAAATTACATCCAATGAAAAATATTGGATTAAATGATAAGAAATTTATTTAATTATAATTTAAAATTAAATTACAGTTATAAATAACTATATAATTATATTAAATTAAAATGTAGTTTGAATTAAAATATAGTATTTTTTCTCTATTAATCAAAAATTGATTTTTTGTCCGAAAAAATACAAAAAATTATTCAGAATATAATTTTTATTACCCTATTATAAAGAAGATGTTAATATTTCAAAATATATTTTATAAAAGTGACATATTGTATATCCATAAAGGAATCCCAATCGAATTGTGGTAAAACTACCATTTCGAAAAACTATAGTGTTTTATGATTAAAATTAAAATTATTATATTTTTAATCCTATTAAAAATTTAGTAGAAATTAAACAAATTTAAAAAACATGTGTAAACTCAATATATGTAATTTTTTCAGTACTTCCAATAATATTTTTATGCTTTGATAACCTTTTAGAATAATAACACTAATAATGAATAAATTTTCAATATATCTCATTCCTTTAGGAAAAATAATATTTCAATGATACCCATTGATGCATGTCTTTTATATTATCATAAATAGAGCCCCTTTTTATGTAAAAATAATATCTAATTCAATCAATATTAATAGATTAAAAATTTTGTTATTCAATAATTACCATGGATGTTACAAAAGCACAATTGTCTACTATATTGAGTTTTTTTAAAACCATAATTACAAAAATTTATAATTATTATATAATAGAAAATTAAAACATGTAATATCTAAAATTTAATATCACGTGTTTTAAGAAAGAAACATTATCTTCAATAGAGTACCTGATATGGAACATATATCTTTTACAGAAATCAATATATTATTATTTAACTGTTACCATTATAACATAGTATTTTGAATGGAGGAAATAAAAAATGTTAACTATATTTTGAATATATGGTTTACAGATGATTATATAATGATTAATTGTTTTAAAAATTTATTATAAATTGAAATAAAAACCAATTTACTATAAAGATATGTATTTACGAAAACATATCAAACAGATAATAATTATGCTTATAAAATCATATCTGTCATGGTGGATTATATTATTAAGATATAAATATATTGTGATGTTTAATATTTATATTTTATTTTTTCAAGAAAACATAAAAGATCAAAAAAAATTATGCAAAAAATAAGGATTAAAAAAGAATATTTTAAGGCCTTCAGATAGGGAACCCATTTTAAATAATGTTTTTGTCACTTTTATATATTCTATTTGAAATAATAATCATCTTCATTGGATATGTGAGAACAAAATTTACTTCGGTTGAATTTTTTTAAATAAAATTCGTATATTAATGAATAGTTAAATGTAGTATATGTTAATTGTAAAATACATGTTCATCTTACTAATTTATATAGTTATATTATCTTTTTAATTGGATTTAAAGTATAATTATATTGAGTTTTTATAATTTAATTTAATGTTGGTCATTGGATGAAATTTCCCTTAAATATTTGATATAAACACAATGTAATCATTTGAGGCTTTTTACTTTTAAAAAAACCGTTTTCTCATTTTGACAATGGTAATGAATTAGAAATTAAATTCTACATATTCATTGTTTTAATTTGTAAAAATATATTCCATATTTGGAAACATAATATGTCAATACATCCTGTTTATTTTGGAACATGATGAATAGTACCTTTAGTAACAATTTATATTTTCCACGGTTAGGGGTACATCATGAAAATAAGATTAAAAATAATATTATAATTATATAAAACTACCCAAACATTTTTATAAATCCAATTGGATGATATATAAATGACCAATTGGTGGTGATTATGACACTTATATCATTAAATTTAAAGGAAATATGATATAAACATATATCTTTTTACTAAAACATATTTAGAATGGTTTTATATAAGTGATACCATAAAATAAAAATATTCATTATAATGATAAAATATTTCCTACACAATTTTATTTTATTTATAATTTTTACACATAAATATATAAATTTACTTTTGAAACAATTATGATTGAGTAATAGACTTATTAATGAAGAAATCAACTAAATGATAATATACATATTTTTGTACATAATTTATGTAATCCAAAATTTTTCTAGGAGTTTATTATTTGTTATAATACTATTAAATTCTTTATTTGAATTTATCAATCTGATTATGTTATATTTAAATTCAATTAAATGAATAGTTTTAAAATTTAGATAAATGATGTTGTATATAAATAGTAAATTATTAAATTATTTAAAAATATGAAAAATATTTTAAAATAAAAATATTGAAAAAGATAATGTCTAAATGTTCATTAAGTGTCCAATTATTGTAAAATTACCCAATATATATAAAATTTATAGCCTCTTTAATATTAAAACGTTGTTAGAAAAATTGAAATTATAAGAGAATAATTAAAGGTAAACCAAAAAGATAATGTTTAAATAAAATAAATACTTTTCAAAAAATTATTGGATTACAGTATTTCGATGTATATATATCTTATCTTCTACATATCTCAATATGGAGACATTTTAATTAAAAAATTTATTTTTATTATTTTAATAATTTATGAGTATACAGAGGTGCCACATCCCTATACTATAACTAGGTACCATATATTATATTATAATAACACATCACAAACCCTTTGGGATAGCCAAATCCATAACCAAAACACTTCCTAGATTCCCTCCCTAATTATAGATGCCTCCCTTAGGATAGAAATCCATCAAATGAATCCTTTTGGTATAAACCAAAAATAAGTTAACTTATTATGAGGTAACACCTTCTCTCATTTTTCTTAGATTCATTTCCATTATACACTACCGAAATTTTATTATTATTTTATTAAATAACAACAACTTAATAATAAATATACTACGTTATTATGAAATTTTTGTACATGCACATTCACACGTCATTTAATGGCTAACAAATATATTATATCATTTTATGACGAACTACTTCTTCATGAAACAATGATTATTGATTTTCCCCTTATCAACTCTCATGGTGGCCAATATAATAGAAACTATTCAATAATATGATATTAAATAAATTTTTATTGTATCTTCAATTATTTCAATTTTATTCAGGACATACCATTATGCTTTATAGGTTATTTAAATAAGATAATTTATTTTGAGGAAGTGTGGACTACCGTCCCCTCAAAGAAATATGACCCATTCCCACTATACATGGAACATATAATTTACGGTTTTATAAAACATAAGATACATACATTAAATTAAGGTAATAAAATTATTATAATTTGTTTTATGTCATTTATTTATAATTATTTTAATATTACAATGAAATAAATGTATCATTAATGTGTACATACATCCTAGCATATCAATGAACAGTGCATTTCATTTTGTATCCCCAAATATTATGGATTATTATAAATACATATATATTAAATATGAATGATATTTAACTAATGAATACTATTCTAGGGATGATTTAATTTTGACCACATGGACACTTTACATAAAAACATGATCATTTTGGACCCATGTACTGAATATCGACAAAACGACTGATATTAACATAAATTTTTAATTAATTTTTATAAAATGAAAATAAGTGATATAAATGGAATAATAAAAATGAAAAAGGTACACAATCAAGTATAAATTAATTTATTTTTATTATTTTTCAAAATATAGGATAAACGTGATATGTCAGGCTCAAGGAAAGGGAAATCATAACTCAATATCTATTCATTGTGTAAAGTATACATGTCTTTAGTTCTGTTTTTCAAAGAATGTTTCTTAATGATCAATTATTGTTTAACTCTAAATATCCACTTTTATTTGATTTATTTATATTTTTCATACATAATTATGTCATTAATTTATGATTAATCTAATGATATGATCTATGTATGCCAGTTCATATCAATCTTCATTCATTAAGGCATATCAAGGTGATATGAACCTTTTTAATCCTATATAGTGTACATACACCCCTTTTGAAACATTATATCATTAATTTATATATTCACCATGTATTTATTATTTTGGTTAATTTTATTCCTTAATTATTTTTAATCAAGTGTTTCTCGAGTGGTAAGGGACACTTTTACTAAAACATTGTCTTAAATGTTTTAATGATTTGTTCATCTAAAACCATTTATTCCATGTCAATGTTTTAAAAATGGTTTTAAAAAATTATTTACATGGGAATGAATATTTTAACTTGTAAACATCATCCAAACATTTCAATATTTTATGAGATCCTTTAATTCAAAAATAAATTTTAAAATTTTTTTAAATTGAATTTTAATATGGATTGACTATATAAATATTTTTGAAATTCATTCATGTGACTAAGAATGAGATTTTATGAGTTATTTTTTGATAGTTTAATTCTTTTATGTGATATGATTTTATAATGGTAGTTGGAAACATGATGATTGGTTACGTTATAAACCAAATATGGCTAGTTGTGTGATAAAATAAAGATGGGTGGTTCTATGAAAAAACAAAGGATGAGTGGTTATGTAAAAATATAAAATGAATTTTTTATGGAAGTTCAACATATAGAAATTACCTTTGTTAGAGTGATATATTTGGAAGTCGGCCTTATGGGTATTCCATTTAAGTATGATTATTTCACTAATTACCATTATATGTTATATGTTAACTATATGAGGTTTGTGGTGATATCTTTATTAAAAAATATTATGAAATGATATTATATTTTGTGAAGAATGTTTACTATTTCATAAAGGTGAGACGTATTAATCTATAAATAAGTATTCATGGTTTACATGTTTTACAAGACTAATAAATATCCTTTCCTTTTTTATCCCTTAATAAGATTTTAATGCTCATAAAAATTCTTTGAAATTTCTTCTGGAAGGAAAATTGATGGGTAAGATAATGTAAGAAGTGAATAATATTTTTATCAAGAGATTAAATAATGTTTTGTTTTTAGGAGTTTTATTTTATAAAAAATGGATTTTGAGTAGAAGTGTGTACATTTTAATATTTGAGTATCAATGTATGAGTTATGTCATAATTCTATAAATATATAAACATTAATATATCCTTAATGTGAAATAAGGTCAATTTATTGACTTGTCTCATGATTATTTAATTTCTATGGTCGTGTACTTATAGTTGGGATAAGAGGTCGGTTTTTAAGAATTTGGACATTATGAAGCTTTATTAATAAATTATTATATCATCAAGGGTTTATTATATTATGGATGATATTATATTCAATATCATTGTAACATATTTTGAATCTCTATGTACTTAAATATTAATGTGACAAATTGTATTTTTTGAGTCATTCGCCATTATTGAAATTTAGATTATCAGTTTTGAGATAAAAATGTGAGGTATTAAATAAACATTCAGGTTAAAAATATTATGTATATTTTAAGGCCTTTATAATATTTTTGGAGTATTAAAAGAATTATATAGTTTTTCAAAAAGTACAACACACTGGATGGGTGGAAACCCATCACATCCGGCAGGGCCATAAGGAAAAAAAACAAAACTAAATGGCGATAAGGGTTCATATCCTACCACTAACCTATATTAATTCCCCTATTATTATGACTTCATTTTTTCATAATCGATTGTATGGAATTATAATATATTTCTTTATTGAACATTTTTTATTTAAAATGGATATCATTGGTATAATAATATGATTTTGGGATATAGTAATAAATTTTATCTAGGAAGATGCTCACTTCATTGGGAACCCTATATTCATATTGATAATTGAATACTTTTATTTTTTTAGGAGTAAAAATTTATATTATTTTGGAAGAATATATGTTTTTAAAGATTACATATGTTGATTTTGGTCATTTATTGATGTTATTAACCTATCATGTCGAAAATTTTATTACTTTAATTACTTTTTGGTAAGAGAAAAATGAGTGATTGATGTTATTTGGAGATAAATGTAAAGAATTTATCTTGGAAGTATAAGATCTCAAATCCTTCTAATTTTATGGTTTCAATCATAGTTATAAATATATTGAAGGAATTTTTGGAGAATTATTTATCAAGTTGTCTTTATTGAACATTGTGTCTTACTATTGAATTTTAGAGATTAAAAGTATTCTTAAAGCATACACTGGTTTATAATTTTGGCGGAATAATCTGATTTTCTCCAAATATTTTCTGTTTTGGTTAATATTTCAAGATAAGATAACTAAATATTTATTCATTTGTGGATTATGTGATTCTATAAAAGTTGATTCTAGTGCTTTAGTTGTGACAATGTCATCATTGATACCCATCTTTTGGAAAAAAGCTACGTTTGTGGTGAAAATCTATTAAAGGATGAAACTCTCGTGGAAAACTAAGTATGTATCCTTATATTAATAGTCAATATTATATATAAATTCCTTATAATTTTAAAATGGATCTTAAAACAAATAAATCTGTTTAATTTTACTACATTGATAACAAGGATAGTTTTACTCATCACTATTATGTGGGTTTCAGATTATTAACATGCTCTCGATCATTTTTTGATCACTCTCTATCATATCTTAACACTTTTGTTTTCTTATATATTCATGTTTTAATACATGGAATCATAATATGTGTTATCTTAGATAAAATTTTTAACTTCTATTTATTTCATTTCTAGTGGTATTTTTATTATCCCCTTTTCCAAAATGCTATTTTAATAAATGTATATTCAAAATACATACCATTATTACTGATCACAACTTCAAATTGTGAGGATGCAATATATTAAGGGCGGTGTATCATATGAATTTTTATGAAAGATACAATATGTTTATTAACGTACTTGATATGCTACATTGAGCTTGAACACAAAACTATATATTATTATTTAAATTATTACCTTATAATGCAACACCCCAGTATTTCATGGTATGTTACCTTTAATAGCTTGTGTCACACCCAACACAGACTTGGCTTATGTAACAAAAGATAGAGTTCCTATGAAAAAACAGTATAGTGTTAAAATTATTTAAATGATATATTTATAATGAATCATTTATATATTGTAAGACAAATAGTAATAAATAAATCATAATTATTTTTTATAATGCTTTCACACAAATGATATTTATTTATAATGAATGTTATAAGTTTCAAAAAAACTAGTTATATGTTTAGAAATACTATTTTCACAAAGGAACTACTTTTTTAAGTTCTTTGGTGAAAAAATAATAAAATAAATTTTGTACTCACTAATAATTTTATTTTGGTTAAATAATTATTTTTCATTAAATTTATTTTAAAAGTCACAATATATAAATAATACACTTATTAACCCAATTTAGATCATTAGAACCATTTTTTAATATAATTAGATACAAAAAATTATTTAACTATTTATTGTCTTTTTAACTGCCTCCATGCCAAATTTATATATTAGTACTACTTGTAATTTTACTATTTCTAGGAATTGAATTTTTAATAATAGAAATGAGTTAATTCAATTTGTATTAATTTTTTTTGAAACTAGTATAAAAATAATTTTCGGTGTGTAATAACATTTAAATTTTATTTACCATGGACAATGTTAAATAAAGTAATTACAGGAAAAAATAATATTATAATAATATATATTTACCCTATGATTTGTCCTAATTTCATTGGAGAACTATTTTTTGAAAAACATAACCTTATGTCATAAATATTACCCATTTTAATCCCTTTGTGTTAGATTATGACATACATTTTATTTCATTTAATGAAGTGTTAAAAATATCTTATTCATTTTTAAATAAATATTTTATTTTTAATATGAGGTTATATAAGTATTATGGTGGAATATAACTAGTCATTAAAAATATCATAAATTTATATACAACATGATTATTTATTTATATTTTTTATACATTATATAAATAAATTAAATGGTGATATAATGATGATTCAGTAATTTTTCATTTAATTTAGATATGAAATAAATTGTAAAAAAGTATTAAAATAATTAAAATTTAAACAAATTAATGAAATAATTTTATTTTATAGATAACATAGACATGTTAGTGGCTTATTTGATGTATTTTCTGGAAGTTATCATTTTGTGTTGAAATATTTAAAAATTAAAATATTGAATAGAATTAAAATTTACATAAATGATATTTTATGATAAAAAATACTTTATTAAATTAAATAAAAAACATAAAAATATAAAATTTGGAAAAATATCTCAGAAAATGTCTAATATTTAATATAGTATCCAATTGGGTTTTTTTGGAATTATATAGAAATTGTATTATTCTTATAGTGTAAAATTACCAGAAGTCGCAGTATGAGTTAAAAGGTTTAACTAAAGGTTAAATTAAAAATATAAGGTTATCTTAAGACCCAAACTTGCAAAAAATTCATTATATGAAAGGAATCATACCCATACACATCCTATCTTAGAAAAAATTTACTTTTTATCTATTGTAAAACTGAAATTCATCTAGTATAAATTAATATTTTATGATCTTCTTAAAGTGCCTCTCGCCTCTTTTATGAAATAGAACTTCTCCATATCTTTAATTCACAACTCCATAGATATTTGGATCCACCAAACACATCCCATTTCCTCTCCCAAAATCCTCATTAGATCCTAGAGGAAATACTTTTTGATTAAATCCATCATATTGAGTCCTATTATGAACATCAAAAGAAGATAGCCAAAAAAGATGTTATTGTTTCATCACCTATTTCAAATTTAGTTTCTTCTAATAGCTACACATAATATATTTTTTCTATAAAAATGTAATAATTCTAAAATATAATATATTCTCATATTTTTTTTATTATTCTGTGACAACCATATTCCTCCTTTTACCCCTTATACAAAAATAAATATCACTTTGTGTGTGTACAAATGACTTACCATCTCCATGCTGTTTTGTAAATTGTTATCCATTATCCCTTTATTTATATGGTTATAATGGTGAATATAAAGGATATAAATATTAAATGTCACATGATATTGTTTCATTATAATTAATCGTCCATTAATTATTAAACCATTTTAAAATTAAGGAAATGATATAGTCGCTTGTGCGTACATACAACTTACTATCTGAATGAGATAATGGGATACATCGTCCACATCCACCATTAAATATTTATTATGAAAATATATATTATTAATAAGTAAAAAATATATGACATAATAATGGTAAAACAATAATATATATATATTGTCTCTGTTTGTGTATTTCATTCACAAACATTCATTCAATATTATAAGAAAACAAGAACAGTGTGCATGCTTATGTATGGCCTACCATCTACCCGATTTGTATATTCTATTTTATATATATATCTATTATTTTTGTTTATATTATGAATATATATGATATATAAATCATGTTATACATTTTTTGGTAATAAATTCAATGTCTATGTAATACGATCAAGAATAAAATGTCAAAACATGTATAATAAAAAAGCATTTATTTCCAAGAATGTTGCCTAAATATGGTAATTATGAATAAATAGAAAATATAATGTTATAAATTAATCATATAATGTATCTTAAAAAATATCTTGATTTGGTATAAGATAAATTTATTTTTAAAACCATTATACAAGAGTTTTCGACACGTAAGGAGAGTATCAGACAGAACGTATGAAACTTTCGTCTCACTTATAATTTTCATGAGATATAAATCATTTTCACCAATTATTTCTTCTGTGTAGTGTATTTACATCCCATATTATATTTTGTATCATGAATACATTTATCTTAATGGTATTTAATGATTGATTTGATGATATTGGGCATATTTTATAATTGTTCAATGCGGAAATGAATGCTTAGAATTATTAAATAATTAATCTATTCTCCATTTTAGTATTATTGATATTTTCATACCTTTATATTTATATGTGTATAAAGGATTATATAGAAAATGTTATATCCATTTTTAAATTCATTAAAATGTTTTAAAAAGGAGTATTTGTTTTCTTTATGTAATTTTATCTTTAACTAAAACGTTTATTTAAATGTTTACATCATTTATTATTGTAAATATTTCTAAATAATTTCAATGTAATCAAATTGGATTTTTGGATTTAATTATATGGAAATTAATGTTTTTAAGAATTAATTCTATTGAAATGTTTCAAAGTGTTATGGGACACATTTATTCATAAATGTCTTTTTAAATGACTTCTGTTATAAGTGTGTTGATTTATCGGTTATGATTTCAAATAAAATGGGTCTTTTGTCAAAATATATTTTTAATGAATTTATTATATTATTTTCTTATATCTCAAAATAATTTGTTGATTTTTGTACTTAATTTATTCCGATATGTTATGATACAATATTCAATATTTTATTGAACTATTTATGATATATTTGACTACAGATATTCAATTTTTATATCATTCATGGTTTATGGTTAAAGTATTTACATATTGGATGTTAGTTTTAATATGAAGGTTTGCGTTATTCTTTTCCACATTCAATATAGTAATGCATTGGAATTAGTAAGTGATTGGTGGGGCCCACTATATCCCCTCGATGCATTTATAGGTCTCATCAAACATAGTAGTGCCTTTAAAAAAGGCCCTGGCAGTGTGGTAATTATCTGGGCATGAGGCCTTGAAGGTATGGATAAGATTTCCTAAATTATTCATTTCCTTATTCTTATATTGGTATTTAATATTATATGTGATTATTCAACATGTAGAATATCAATGTGAATGTTTCAATGGAATTATTTTATTTATTCGTTCCAAATAATATTGTTGGTGATTTTTAATATAATTGTTATTTTATTTAATACATTACCAGAATGTCCTAAAGGCCTCCATTTATATTCATTTTTCATAACCCCCCTTCCAACGGATGAGGGAGAACCCTTACAAGGCCCGTAGGCTTAGAGATTAGATGGCCCGTAGGCTTTGGGTGTTACATGACCCGAAGGTCTTAGGAAATTCAACCAGGCTATCTACAAGGAACTTCTGCTCCCCATCATTTGCTTCTTAATAGAAGCTCTCCACATTTTCATGACCATCTGGCAGGGTTTCCTATGTAGGCAAAGGCTAGTAGCAATGGCATAGACATACCCTCTCATTTTTACAATCGATTTGTCTATGCTCTGGTGAGTTCACCTGATCTGAATCATCTTCTGGGGATGCTCTTTTTATGTACTGTGTCTGGGGC
This sequence comes from Viscum album, assembly GCA_963277665.1. NCBI lineage: Eukaryota > Viridiplantae > Streptophyta > Magnoliopsida > Santalales > Viscaceae > Viscum > Viscum album. Next base: position 283,801,066 of record OY728127.1, read on the forward strand.
CTACATTCATGTGGCCTGAAGGCCTTGGGGTGGCCCTAAGGACGTAAGGTGGCCCGAAGGCCTTGATAATCAACTGGCCTGAAGGCCATGGGGGACCCGAAAGCCTTGCAGGACCCGAGGACCAAACCAATGGCCCAATGGACCCGATAGTTGAATTGTTCTGGCTACTATAGTACCGAACAGTGCCTGCTACATTACTGCTACAATATTCAGAAATAAGCCTCCACCTGGATTTGATCTCGGGTCTCTTGGATGCACCTAGCGAGTCCTCACCAACTGGGCTGAGGCTCATGTGCTAATACATTGACATAATGTTTTCTGTTTATTAATGAAATTTTATTCTATATTATTTAAACTTCCTAATTATCTAATCTCTCACCTTTATTATGTGTTATTTTACTATTATGAAAAGAAGTGTATTATGATTTATATGTAGGGTTACCCTAGGAGAATATTTCAGTTCAAAATGAATTATAAATGTTGTATTTTATGTTTTGAAATGTAATGTAGTGTTCATGTATGTAATATATTTTCAAATACTAGAAAATTAATCTATCCATTAGGATTTTATTCTTTATAATCATCCCAATGTATTAAAAAATGCACCAGTTCCAGGCATCTAAGGTCATGGTGTTACAATTGGTATCTATGGAACGATTTCATCAACATATGAAATTGATTTATAAAACATGGATTAGAGATCATTATTATAAAATACTAATTGAGGAAGAGTATAGAACAACACCCTAAAAATTTGGTAATTTATAGATTATGTAGGTATTTCATGAAAATGCAATTGTGTCTCTATAATACAAGTGGACTTAGTTATAGAACATATGTACCTAGGAGAAAGAACTCTGACAAGGTGTTCAGGGAATTACATTGGGTAACCTGGTAAAACACTATGAGACTTATTGCACAGTTTTTTAACCTAATAAGGGGATATGCTTAAGATAATACAAATTTCCATTACAAAACTATTATGAGGGATTTATGTGTAAATATTTCCCCAACGAAACCATTTTTCATTTTTATGAGACTATATATGTGTAAATAATTAATTAATGTTTAATATTTTTCTATTTATTGGATTATACATTGTAATATGATCTATCCTACTTTATGTTGTGATTTATAAATGGTGCGTAGTAGAAGGATTGATAACACCGCCAACATACAAGATCCAATGAGTAAGAAGGAAAATATCATTCATGGACTTAATCCAACATTTCAAAATAATATAGTATCCCATTTATTCTCGTCATATGAATAAATAATATCTTGTGTTAATAAAAAAAGTAAATATTTATGCTAAACATATGGTTTCTAATGGATATAAGAGAAGAAGTAGATGGAAAAGAAATATATGGATAATGGGAAGAAGGGAATGAAGGATTTACCAACATGTTATAATTTAGGAAATACTCACTTCATTAAATGATTTAATGGAATTTGAGTTTGATATATGTGTGGAGAAAAAGGACACCATGCTCATGATAGAAAGTATTTTAAAAATTTTTCCAATGTATAATGCATCATTTTCATGAACATGGTAAACTATGAAAATCAATTTTCCAATCTTTAGAGTATACCCTAGAAGATTCTATTGGATAACAGTCATGTTATGATACTTTTGAAGATATAGAAGAATGATTAATGTTGTAATATTGTTATTGAATAAATATATCAATTTAATATTGTATCATTTATTTACTTGTTATAAGAATTATTAAAAAAAATAAGGATTTTACATCAACATTATTTCATTAAGGATTTGATATCATATGGAACCAATTAATGGGGAATAGTTTCACGTTAAACTTTGTGGAAATTATATGGTTGTGTTAATTATAACACATTATACGTCTGAAATATTGATGTTGGGATAAAGAGATGATTGATATTGATATTGTATATTGGATATTATTGACTACCTTGGAATAGATTAATCGTATATTAATTCCATTATTATTAGATTTAAAATTTTTGAATTTAAGAAGAATATCTAGTATTCTATGTTTTACATAAGTTATTAGGAACCATAGACATATTAAAATAGGTTTTTTAGTAATTTAGTTTATTAACATGTTTTTTAGATTATATGATGAAGTTATGCACATGCTGCTTATGTGACAACATGTTTTTCATTATTTAATGTGACCTTACTTTTAAATTTTTGGATTGTGTGTTTGGATTGATGTATTTTGGAAGATTATAATGGTTGTATCTGATTATATTGGAAATTGGATAGCATTGTTTGTGGATAAAACAATCCATAATATTATTTTTTGGATTGTTATAATAATATTTTTTTATGAAAAAGAAAACCTGAAGGTTGTGTGACAACATGTCGGGTTATACAAGGTTGTGGAAATTTAAAACAAAAATGATGTACAATAAGGATTTACAACTTTCCATTGATCTATGTAGTGTCCATTTTTTCTTAAGGTTGTTTTTCTTCTTTATATGGTATTAATGATTTGGAATACATTCTTTTTTGGGACTCTATATGATTGGGTTAAATATAATATGTTTTAAACATAATTATCTTTTGGAAAAAGAGGATTTTGTGGTAGAAACTAGTTAAAAGATGGAACTATACTTTTCAAGTAAGAATTATTCATTTTGTTTTTATTAAATTAATTATAATAATTCTTAAAATCATGTGGAAGGGTCCTAAAAGAAAATAAATTTCATTGTATTTTATTTTTTGATGAATCAAATGGACCCATAGATCATCATAGAATTCTAGATTTTGGGTTGTTCACCTTTTACTAATCATGTTTAATATAATTATCCATCTAAACATGAATGTTAAATTTTCATTCATGTCCCTTATTTCTAATATGTAATCCTAGTATGTGTTATATATGTTGACCTTCATAATTCCCATCCATTATTTTAAAAATGATGGGCTCAGTAATCCATTTTGATGTATGATTTTAATAAACATATTTTGAAAATTCCCCCATGTAGATTTTGATTCGAAGTATAAATTGTGAGGTCATAATTTATTGATTTATAGGAGAATGTAACACCCCAAAATTTCATGCTATGTTATCTTCAATAGATTGGGTTTCTCGCGACACCAACTTGGATTCTCTTACATGAAAAATTGGGTTTCTACATCAACTATACTTTAGTGTAAAAATTATTTAAATGATATGTTTATAACATATCAATTAAATATTGTAATATAAATTGTAATAAATAATTTTTAATTATTATATTTAATACATTAAATTAAATTAAAAATATTTAAAATGAAATATATATGCTTCGGTAAAAAAGATATATGTTTTGAAATATTGTTTTTTATGAAACAAAATTTCGCGTCCTTTTATGAGTAATAATAAAATTAATTTTATACACTCATATAAATATAGTTTGATAAAATAGAATTCAATTTTGATGTTATAATATCTAAACAAAATTGGGTTGATTTTTTTTATTTTTCTAAAAACCATCAATATTTTTATGAATAGTGAAAAACAATATATGATTGTTAAAAAACAAACATTTTAATTAAAAAAATTTACTAATTTAAATTTATATTAATGACACAATATATAAATAATCCGTATAGTTTCCCAATTTAGTGAATTTGAATTATTTTTGAAATATAATTAGATTTAAACATTCATTGATGTTTTCTAACATCTATTTATCTAACTTTTACAGATATTTCTAGATCAGAAACAGACTAAATTTTACCATATAATGATTTTAATTTTGAAAAATTGAAAAACATCGTTATTATAAGTAAGAAAAATTTTATCTAATAAGATAAAAACAATTTTTTTTGTTAATAGTAACTTTTGAATTTTATTTACCTCGGTTATTGGTAAATAGTGTAATTAAAGTTTAAAATAATATTATAATAATATATCATTACACTAAAACTTGTTATTATATCATTTCCTAAGTAGTTATTGATGAAAATAAACCTTAGGTTAAAAATAAGATCCCCTTTTTGAAAATTTTGTCAGATTTTGACATTGGTTGTATTTTATTTAAAAAAGAGTAAACAATGTTATTTACAAATTTAAATATCTATTTTATTTTTAATATGAGGTTATATAAGTGATATGGTTGAATATAAATATTTTTAGAAAGATAATAAATTTATCTATATCATAATAATTTCATTATAATTTCTATATATTATATAAATATATTAAATGTTGACATGTAGGTGGTTAAATAATTATAAAAATAATTAATATATCTAATAAATGATATTAAAAATACTATAATAAATACAGTTTGGCTTCATTGATGACATAAACTAATACTTTTAGATAAATTAGACATTTTTTACATATAATAACTATTGGATCTTAGTTATCATGTTTATTTTATATTTTTAGAAATACAAATATGGAAAAGAATTAAAATTGACATAAATGACATTTTATGAAAAATACTTTTTTATTAAATAATTTAAAAGTTATTAAAATTTAATATTAATAAAAATATTTTTATAATGTTATAAATTTCATAAATTATCCAATTGGGATTCATTTTTCATATTATAGTAAGTATATCAAACATATAATGTAAAAATGCATGAATACACAGTACAAGTGGAACTGTTTAACTAACAGTTAAATTCGAAATATAATGTTTATTTTATGACATAAACATTTATAAAAATAATTTTTTGAGAGTATTTACACCCAAAATGATCATATTTTTGAAATAAATCACATTGGATCTATTTTAAATAGAAATTTAATTTATAATAAATAAATACTCAAATATCTACCTAAAGTGCCCTTCTCTTCTCTTATAAAACGGAATTTCTCGTTATATTTATTTTTTACCTCCAAAATCCTTTGGATCAAATAACCCCGACCCAATTTCTCTTCCAACATCCAACAATACATCATAGAGGCCATTATTTGTATGTAAATTCATATTTAGAAGTCATTTTTTAAAAATGAAAATGAGGTACCCCGAAAATAGGTTATTATTTCATCACATCATTCTATGTTATTTTCTTCTTCAACATCCTCTTAATATATTATTTAAAAATGAAATTAATTACTCTAGAATCTAATATATTATGATATTTTATTATTATTATTATTATAGAACCGGACTAGTCCTATATCCCATCCAAGGAAAAACAATATCACCATGCGTGTGTTAGTAAATCGTACATTTTCCATGTCATGGTGTAAACTAATTTTCATTTCCACATTAATTGGATGAGTATAAAGATGAATATAAAGGATGTGAATAATAAATATAAAATTTTAATGTTTCTAATAAATTCATATTACATCCAATTCTAAATCTTTTAACTATTATGTAAATGATATTATTGCTCGTGTGTACATACGACTTACCATCTACACGACACTATGAGATTCATCGTCAATATTCATCATTCAATAATGATTATGAAAATATATAATATAAATAAGTATAAAATATATTACATAATAATTATACTTAAAATATATATATATATATATATATATCATTCACTTACATCAAATTGATGTGATCAGAAAACAGAAACAATGTCCAAGGGTATGTACGACCTACAGTCTCCATGAACAAAGCATTCCATTGATAATATATATCTATTACATATTTTAATATTCTAAATATATATGATATATAAATTATTTTATAAAGTTTATAAGTATGTTAATCATCATCTATATAATATGATCAAGAATAACAAGTCAAAACACATACGATAAAGAAAGAGATTATTACACAAAATGATGATTTAAAAAGTAAATTATTAACAAACTGTTAGTATAAAGTCATAAATGAATCAAATATTTCATAATTTATATTATTATGTTTCTATTATAACTTAATAATAGTTTTAAAACCATTATAATGTAGTTTAATACACATACGATGAGTATGATACCAAAGTAAATAGAAATTCATCTCACTTTTGTTTTTTGTGAGATAGAAGACATGTTCACCACATATTTCTATTGTGTAGTGTATGTAATGCACCACTTATATATGATATCATTAATACATTTATCTTTAGGTTATGTAATGATTCATTTGAAGATATTGGTCATATTATTTAACTATCCAATGTGGCATGAGATTCTTTGAATGTTTAAATAAATAATTATTTCTCCATTTCAATATTCTATATATTATAATATATTATTTAATATGTATAAAATGGATTAAGAGGAAAATTTATATCCATATATAATTTTATTCAAATTATAAAAAAGGTATATTATAATGGTTTTTAAGGGACACTTTATCTAAATGTTGATTTTAAATGTTTTAAAAATCTATTCTTCTAAAACATTCTCATTAGTGTCCATGTTTTCAAAATGGTTTTAAATATTTATTTATATGGATATTAATGTTTTGAAATAATAATTAATTTTAAATGTTTGAATGTTTTATTGGAAAAGATTATTCCAAAATCTCATTTTTCAAATTTCTTATTTTATACGTGCATTAATTTTGAATATTTTAATTCAATGAAATATGTGTATATATCAAAATATATTTTTAATGAATTTGTTTAATAATTTTCATAAATGTCAGCATATGTTTTTGGAATTTTTACTTAATTGAGTTAGATTTATTATGATACAATATTCCCTATTATATTTAAGGTTTTAATATATATTTGACTATGTATGTGTTGTTTTGATTCCATTCTTTGTTTATGGTTAATTTTTTAACATTTTGTATTTCAATTTTAATAAAAATGATTATCTTATGTTTTACCCCATTCATAAGTGGAATGAATTGGACATACAAAGTGAGAGGAGGGGCTCAATATATCCCCTAGATTCATTGGTATGTATCATGTGATAATCTATTTTCTAGGAACAATTATTTGATGGTTTGGTAGTGGTCTGGGAATGAGGCCTTGATGGTATGATTATGATGTCCAAAATTATGCATTTCTTAATTATAATATTAGTTATTGATATAAAAAGTTATTATTTTAATAGTATAATATATAAGTGAATCTTTCTATGGAATTATATAAATTATTCTATCCATGTTATATTATATGTAATGTTTAAAAGAATTTTTTTAATTTTATACCTGGCTTAAAATGATTATTCTTATTTAAAAAAGATTCTCCTGTATTGTGTAACCTTACTGAGAATTAGAGCACACACCTTTTTTATGTATTATTTTCCCATGATGCTAAGAAGTGTATAATAATTTATATGAATGATTAATTTGGGATAATAATGGTGTTCTCAAACCATTATATGTGTTTTATTTTATGTTTTGAATATTATTATATAGATGATGAATGTAATATATTTCCAAATACTATGAAACTGATTGGTCCATTGGGATTTGATTCCTTATAATCATAAAAATTTATTAAAATAATGCATCTGATCTGGTCTTCTGTGGATGGAGAGTAACATACGAACTAGAAATTGTAATGATGGGAATGAAAAGTATTAACTGAATTATGAAATCATTGTAAACACATGTTTATATAATGATTCATTAGTTACCAAATTTAATAGAAATGGAAATAAAACCAAATTTCATTCAAAAGTTGTGTTTTTATGAAGCCTAATTTAAATGATAATAATTATTTTTATAAAATAAAAACCATATTTTTAGATTATTTTAATGTAATATAAATAAAATTTGATGTTTAATATTCATATTTTATGTTTTCTAGGCATGATTTAAGACACAAATCCATATTAAACTAAAATATATATTTTCTTAAAATGGAATTTTTTACCGACTTTTGATGAAAACCCCATTTTAAATCTGTTTTGACCCATTTATATGTTTTATTTGCTAAAACAATGCCTTAATGGGAATGGGGACATCAAAAATTTATTTGGTTAAAATTGATGTCTTTTTATAAAATACATATTAGACTGAATAGTGAAAAATAATTCCTCTTAATTCAAAAATATTCTTTTATATAACATATTCATATAGTATTACTATATTTTTAATTGGTTGGAAGATAACATTTGATATATTTTTTATCATTTAATCTAATATATGTCATTGAATGAAACATCAAAATGACATTTGATATAAACACATGTAAATAATTTGATGGTATTTACTTTTAAAACACTATGTAGAGACATGATTATTTCATTATAATACTTTGGAATAATTCTACATATATTTTCACAACTAGGATCTAATACAACGTGAAATCCCATGACCTAGTCTTCCCAAAAAAATTATAAAATATTGTTATGTCTTTTTCTAGTATTTATAAGATAGAAGTAGGATATCTCTTAAACAGTTGACGAGGTCATAATTATGATACCATTGTTGCGCCCAGAATATGGTGTTTACCATATGAGATATATAAAATTTTTCAGTTTGGGAAGTTTAGACACCTCACTCATAAAAGGTATGTTAAATTTATGAATTAATTTTTTAATTCTTTCATTTAGTATCCCAATCCCAAATAACTCTAAAATTTTTGCTCAGATCAGAATTATGAGGACACGGTTGAGTCCAATTTTGTGATGTTTACCCAAGAAGGGGTATAAGTTTTTTTTCGTGAAATACATCTATTGAAAATGTCTTGGTGGGATGAAAATGTAAATAAAATAAATATATAATACTGTTTTATTTGAAACACTACATTGAATAAATTTTTAACTTGGACTCAGATTAGAAATCTGAGTCTGCCATTTAGATCATAATGCAGTGTTTTCCCTAGGGGTGACCTCAATTAAGATGTTGAGGAATATTTGAATTATATGAACACTAGTAGTCTCATACAAATAAGAGTTAAGTAAAATTAGTTAGATTTGGGTCATTTTTCTCTTGGATGGTGGAGCTCTGAATGATGACGATTCGATGTCCAAACAATATTTGACCACGACGAAAATGCTGACACTATTGATCAGAGTGCAGTAGACTGAACGGTGGATCCTAATTTGACGTAGGGTCTCTATTTTGGATTCTTCCACATGTACATTGAATAATTTGTCCCTATTAAAAATTTATGTTTTAATTAACTACATGGGAATCCTTCATTAATGGCCAAACAAAGAAATTCCATCCATTGTTTATTTCGAGAATCATGTGTTCTTTTCATATATCGTGTTATTCATCATTCGTCAATGTTAAACATTTCATCATGAAGAAACAACCTCTGATCCTAGAGAAATTCCCATTTCGTAGAATATATCAACTAAAAGGTTCCCGATATATGCACAATGTCATGTTTGGGGTGTCGGAGGAAGCGCATTGGCAAAAAAAGTGGTATCTAATTTTCCCTACATTGAAACAATGATCGATCTCAGAGTGGAGGCTGGATATGTGAATGTCTCATCCCTGGGAGTCCATATCATGTAACAGATCATTTTTATGATCATTGGGGTGTTTCCAGTGGTCAGTGGATGAACCAACAACATAGTGGTGCTGGTGGAGAACAGAGTGGTGGTGATGCCAGCACCGACGCATGGTAGAAGCCACAACCATAAGTCCATGAATGTTCGGTGCTGGTTCATGGGCGGCGCACTAAAGGAGGGGGTTAGATACTACCAGAGCCTAGCCGATTGGAAAATGATCTGGGATAGAAGTCTGCGGCATGGTATGGTTGGGAAAACAGGGCGAACCAAGATCATAATGCCCGAACAAGACTTTGTGTTGGGGGTTTCAACATTCATATCACATAAAATGGGAGTCTATTTTGTGTTCCCTCAGTGACTACACATTTTAGATAATGAGATAGAACACTTAAGGAATTTTTGGGAACTTTTTGTATTAGGCTTGATGTTCGGTGGAATGAAACATCCTTTTTAATAATATTAATAATATAATTATTATTATTCTAGAAAATATCATTAGACCATATGTATGCATTTGAAATCTGATTAACACGCTGTCAAAGGTGTCTTAATCATAGAGTTGATACAAAATTTTCAAGAACAAATTTAGGTTCAAAAAAAATAGTGGTGTGGGCCCCATGATCCCCATTTTGACCGTTTCTGGTGAAATGTCTTTTTTCAAACCATGTCCATTTTGGGAAAATGAATAAATAATCCTGTGTGTTTTTATGAGTGGATAAAAATGGTGTGATCTATTTTATGTGTTTCGAGATCGATGCATGGTCCCTAAAGGGAACAATTTGCACACAGCATGGTGGAATTCAGTTTCTTCACCGATAGTCTCTTTCGGATGAATTAATAGTTGATATTGTGCATTTTTTTGTAAGGATCGCAATGGTGTTATACATTTGTTTAACATGTGATCTTCAGCCTTTCGGAAATAGGTACATTGTACTCTTGGAGTACACTGGCATGCATTGTGGGAATTAGAACATATTTTAGTACCCGTGTATTTCTAGGTACATATCCAGATGATGTGGCATGGTCACACATTGCGCGGTCCCCACCCATGTCGTATACCACAATACAAATCATCATCCTCCCATATCACTTTATTTTGAATTCAGATTTTGTCTTACGGGTACCCTATCCAGAGTGTTTTTTTCTTAGAGAAGTCAATGGTGAACTATGTAGTAGATTTTGAGGTAAAAGGAAATATTTTCCTAGGTGAAGCTCATTGTTCTTGGTTTGATGCCTATTCGAGGTGACAATAAGTGATGTAAGTGATGTTCTTAGAATCACCAATGGAGTTCCGAACATACCCTCTAGTGGGACTGGGTTTTGGCATTATCGATGATCATTCCTAGGTACCATCCAGTAGGGATAGCCAACATAGTTCCTTATTGTTTTGAGAGTTCCACCATCCAACTGATCAGTGTAAGGGTTCATGAAGACACTTTACTGTCACCCTCCAGCTAGGTTGGGCATGGTTTTTTGACGAAACTAGAGTGGCACCCTCCAACCGGGTTGGGAATAGGTCCTAAACAACACTAGATTGGCACCCTCTATCCGACCTAGGCATGGGTCCTCGACAGCACTAGAGTGGCACCCCAAGCTTGGAAGGGTATGGTTACATGATGACACTAGAGTGTCACCATCCTACTAGGATGGGTACGATTCCTCAACATTGATATGACATATCGACTATGCAGCACTATGAAAAGAAAATTTTTTATGTACATATGGACTCACAAGAAATAGGGACACTATTCCCACAATGATATGTCCTTGTGACATGACCTAAAACCATGAATGAAAGACATTACCACCCATAGAGGATAGTATCAAGGTGAGGTGATTCAGTCCCATTGAAATGATGTTCAAGGAGTCATGTAGGATGATGGGAATCAATGATTGTTGCATCTATAACTATTGGCTACATATTCCCTAGGCTGAGATGTGAGGTGGAGGTGCCCTTTATCTCTAATTTTAGTATTATACTACTATGAATATATGTATATCTTGCTTCGTATTCCCACTCATTGGGTTATGGCTACACTCCTTGGTGGATAGGTTAATATGCACGAGGTATGTCATGCACATTATGTGTCTATCTTATAGTTGTCAGATGAGCCTACTCTAATAATATAGGTAGGGAAGAATTGATGATTAGTTGATCTTCCCACTATTTATAGGTCCTTGGGTTTGGATGAGCTTACTTTTCTCCTTGGTTGGGTTGATATGTACTCTCTATAATTGTACCATGTTCTATCTACAACTCCCCTATTAGGTACATCCAATGATACACCCCTATGCCTTTGGGGGAATCCTACTAAGTATTTTTATACTGAGGCCTAGATGGGATTTTCACTAACATGGTGTACCCTTGAAAATGACAGATAGGATGATGATGAATTCATAGGATTAGAGAGACATGGGGTGCTTGTAACATGTTAGGTTCTAGTAACATAAAATTTCAGAGATCGATATATCACCTGTTTTTACATCTCCACATGTATTCGGGTTTTGCATCCATTCAGGTTGATGGTGTATTTATTCTCTTTATATTGTAGTTATATTTTCTATACTTGTACTATATAGAGGCTGATGCATATTTTTTATAGCAGTGTTGTATCTTGTGATTCATTTCCATCTGAAATTTTTATTGAGATACTTGTGTGTGTGTGCATGTAATTATGAAAAGGCCTCCCTGAGATTGTTATTCCACCTGCGCTAGTCCCCATCCCATGGCCTATAGAGGCTAGCTTTGGGTAGTTAGAGCTCCATCCCCAACATGGTTTATGATAGTGTGGTATCATAGCTGGTTCATTCCTTGGGGAATTGTACAGATTCTCCCTAAAACAGAATTGGTTGTGTGTTTGGGAAGTAGTGTCAATGTGTATCGAGTGTGGATCTCAGTATAGGGAGTCCAATGGTTGTGTTGTGACCAATGTATCCATTCAATAGGTCCTTGATTACCCTCTTTTCAATTCAGAATGTTGAGACACTTTTGCCATGGAATATTGTTAAATGAATCATATAGAATTTAGTATTTGATGGTCCTTATTGAGTCATCTCCCAATATATATTGATATATATATATATATATATATATATTCATTTGACAGTAGTATTCCTTGTTTGTATTTAGGATTCCTCAATTAAAACAACCAACAAAGATACTCAATCTTATTTATGACCATGATTATGTGAATGATGAGGCATCATTTTTGTATTTATCATGTTATCTCATTCCTCAATGACGGAAGGTAGAAACACTTCCACCTATGGTCATCGATTAGTTCCACATGATCATAATGAATATATGAATGTTTTGACTACACTCTATGAGTTCCAGTGTCAGTTACCTCTTAGGTTCCATGGTGAGCCATACCCTCAAGCAGTGGGGGTTTGGCTAGGGTCGATTGTTCACCACTTTAGGATTATTCAGACACTGAAAGATCATATGGTTTCCTTGAAAGAAAGTATATTTACACGTACTAGCAGGACATTGGCAGAGCCGGGTTAACCAGATTCACGACGCGTCAGTAATATCATGGGATGATATCCCACAGATATTTCCTGACGGGTAATACCCATTCTTCTTACACTATGCCTTTATTTAGGGGCTCCACGAGTTTCAGAAAGGAGGGATGACTGTGGAAGAGTATAAGGAATTTTTCATATAACATACTCTATAATCTGTTGATGTGGTCCATGATGGTAATTTTCATGATTTGATGATTGGAAAGGGTCACTGTAGAGAACCTTGTTCTTGCATACTACCCCCCTTAATTCCCACCTATTCCAAGGTGTTTGATAGAGCAAGGACAATAGATTGTTTTTTGTTAGAGGGGCACTAGTTTACTGGAACTGGCAATGGTGTCTCATAGATGAGATATATATTGAGGTTAGTGTATGTTAGTTGGTGGGGCCTTTACATGGGAGGCCTTCCCATGATAAGACTCCAACATATGGTTGGAGAAAGCATAGAGCACCGAGTCATCCTAGGGAGGTCTAGTTCTATGCTTGTGAAAGGTGAGTTCATGTGGCATGAGAAAACCAGGCCACATGTACTGATATGTTATGGCAGTTGGTAGATGCACCTCCATGGAATAGGAAATGTCATGATCAAGGATCTCCCAGATAAGGATATGGTGGTCCTAATGGAGGTGGTGATGGCAGAAGGGAGGGAAGAACAGTGGTAGGTGAATGAATTTTTCAGGTCCTTCCACAACCACGTTGTGGACCACATCAGGCTCATGGAGCTTACAGCTAGGGCTATAGGCAACATCCTTTTATGGTTGTCTACAATATTGCAGCATGTGAGATAATAATAGGTACGCCATGTGTCATTTCTACCTTTATGTTGTAGAAAAAGGTAGACACTATGTGAAGTACTCTCTTCTACCGAGCTCCATAGTTGATGTTTTTTCATGGTGACATGGGGAAATAGTGTATCCTTGTGTCGGTGTAGTTCAATGTATTTATGAATGCATGAGAAATAGTGGTCCTTCACCCATTGAGATGCATTTTTTAATGCGAGTTAAATTATGTGGGGGATTTTGTGCTGGAGAAAAAAAATATTTTGAGGTGTGGCGAATGATTCCCTATGACTTATGTGTTCAAAGCAATGTTTTATAGAAGAGGGTTATCTTAGGTCCAGTCATTTCTCATGTATTTTTTCTTATTGAACTCCTTTTTCATAATATTCTACTAGTGGGAATAGTAGGGTGAATTTTTGGGGATTAATCTCTTTCCATCTTAAGTGAAGACACCTAGGCTATGAAACATGAATTTAGTTTCTTGCTTCATGTGGTTGGATGAGTTTACTCACCTGTCCTTTTCATGGGTACCTTGTGTGCTCAATTTCTATCTTGATACTCTAGTTATCATGAAATGGTTTAGATGATGGAAAACCCATAAACATAACTACAGAACTCAATATTTGGTGCATGAAGTGGTAGTATTCTCCCCATGAATGTGGAGATGCTACCTTCTAAAACATTTCATTGTGGTTTGTTCATACAACTAGAGCTTCATGTGTATCTTTACTCAGAGATACATGAACTGGAGGTGGCTTTAATGGATGAAAATTCCTAACGCATTACAACATCAAGGTAGCCTATACTCCGCAAAAGAGAAATTTTGTAGCAGATTAACTTATTAGGAAGTGTCATGCGTTTTTAATGTGGGAAGCTTTATTGAAGTTAGCTTCCTTGAAGATGACCCTAATAGAGTAGGATTTTACACTTTATTCAGTCGATGGTGTTGATTCTACTTCTTGAGCATGTAACAGAGTCTCAGTTTTGATGCACTATCAGTGAAATAAATATTGACCATACCTCCTTGTGTATTTCACCAGATGTATATTCTAGAGGTGGGAATCCTGAGACCATGTTCCAGGTACAACAATGATTATAGTTCCTATGTGTGATGTAGAGGTTTTTTGGGGAATTAAACTAAATGATGAGTTTCTTTGGGTCACTTAGGACAGTAAAAAGAGATGGAAATATTGCGTACCGCCGTACCTTTACCCCAAATTATTTATTGAGTTCATAATATCTCCCACAAGTCGCATTTGAGGCGGTGCATACATGATCCAATGTATTTCATCTGTATGGGTGGACCTTATGAGGATGAAAAATCCCTTTGGATTGAAAACTATTCTATCATGGTAATTTCAAGAACTTTTCCTGGTCTAAGAGAGAAAATAGTTGGATCAGTACCAGAGTTTTTTCCCTTGTTTTTCTTATCAAGGAAAAAATATTGATTGGGGGAATGATGTAGAGCCCAAATATTCTCCATGTAATTATAGGGAATATTTCTACATATATTTCTAGAGAAACGCACTAAAACAACGTGAAAAACTGTGACCCAATGTTCCTGGAATAAATTATTCAAAAAAATCATCTCTTTTAATTTTATTCATGCGATGGAAACATGTTATCACTTAAATGGATGATCATATCAGAATTCTAAGACAATGGTTGGGTACAAAATATTGTGTTACCCTAGGCACTACATTAAATATGTCATCACAGGACGTTCTGACCCCTCACTCAATAGTGGCGCGTTAAATGCGTGGATTAATTTATTAATTCATTAATATAATAGATAGAGCCCAAATAACACTCATATAGTAACTCAGATGGGAAATCCAAGTCCACTGTTGAGTCCGGAGTGTGTCTTTTACCCTATAAGGCTTATAAGTTTTGTCAGATATGGTCTTATATAGAAAAAATATCCAAGGGACAAATTGAAATTAAAATAACTATATAAAATAGTTTTATCTAAAAATATACTTTGATTGACATCTAAACATGTACCTGAATTAGAAATCCAAGACAACTGTTGAGTTATTAGTACATTTATTTTCCCTATCGGTGACTAATGTTGATAGAGCACTCGGGAATTGGATTATGTTACCACTGGCACTACTTATAAAGTAGAGATATGAGAAACGATCCATAGTAAGATCATTTATCTCTTGGATGGTGGAGATCTGTCCAACTATGATTTTACTTGTAAACATTATTCGATCAAAAATAAAATATATGATCTATTAGATTATATCGTGTTGGACACGACGACCGATTCTAATTCATGGTAGTATCTATATTTATAATTTGTCTTATCCATTATTGAATCCCCCATCACCCCTTTCAATTTCTATTTGGATTCCATTATCTGAAATCCGATGTTGAAAGACAAACTAATTGATTCCATTGACTATTTATTTCCTGGAACATCTAATCTTCATGTTCTTCATAGTATTTATCATTATTCAATGATTATATTTTCACCATTCCCAATGAACTTCCATTAATAGATTGAGACACATATATGTGACGATCGTGAACCAAGGGGTCTTGATCTATGTTCAATGTCTAGTTTCATGCATCAGATGAGGTGCAACAGATAGCAGAAGTGGAGGCTACTTTACAACACAATGAAACAACAATTGACCATCGATCAGTGGTTGAAGCTATTAATGACTCATCCTGGAGATTCCAGATCAGGTCACAAACCATGTTTTCTACCGGGGTGTTCGAGGTAGTTCACCAAAGAACCACATGTGTGGAAGCCGACCGAGGACGGAAACTGTGGGTTGCTATAGCAGTTGTGGCGCGTGACTCAAAATTAATAGACATACTAGAAAATATATGTGTAAGAAGTCATGAACAATATGCTACATCAATTTGGGGCCTGGGTGTTCAGGGTGCGCTAGAGGTGGGTGTCGACTGCCAGTCGAACTGGACAGGTGGGCTGGTCCAGCCCCGACGGGCCTTTTGGCCAGGGGTGAAACATTCCTATCTCCTAAATGGAGAGTTTGTATTGTGTTCCATATACCGCTATGTGTTCATCTTAATGAGATAGACCTATTTATGTAATTTTGGGAACATTATTAGGGAACGATTTATAGTGGTACGAAACATCTATTTTTATTTATAATAATCTAATTATTATTATTTGGAAACATTCCTTAGACTATATGCATGAATAAGACGTCAGAATGGATCTCTGAGAGAGGTGTTGTAACCCTAAAGCTGTTTTTACTTATGAAGACTAGTTTTGGGATCTTATATTTAAATGGTTGTGCAGGACCCATGAGGCATGTTTTGAGCATTGAATGTGAAATTTCACTTTTTCATAGGGTTTACATTTATGTAAAATGAATTACTGATTTTATGTGTTTTTAGGGTATTGAAATGGTTTGATCCACTTTATGTGTCTGTAGATCAAGGTGTTGTTCCCATTTCGTATAGTGGTCTAACAATGTTGTGGATTGCAGTTTTTTTTACCAATAGTCCTTTTCATGAAAATGAATATTTAATCCTGTGTGTTTTTTCACAACAATAGCAATGGTGTGATTCATTTTTTATTCCATCCCATTTTTAAGAGGCATGTCAGAAGAATTATGATTACACCCTTCAGATTAGTAATGAGAAACATTATCTCACCAGCATTTCCACTAGAGGTGCAGTGTACACATGTAGTACACTAGAACACCTTGTTTGTGCTATTTCCTAGTTTAATTCATGATTACATCTTGGTAAAAAACTAGACGATGATGTCGGGTCACACATCATGTTGTTCCTACACATTCCATATACAACATTACAAATATTCTACCTCTCATTCCTTTATCTTATAAAAAAAGATTTTGGATAGATAATAGCCTACCATGAGTGTTTTTTCACATATAATATGATGATGTATGTTCTGGGAGTGACATCATTCTAATGTAATGCTCGATGATGGATGTGATGGAAGTGATATTTTACAAATCACCATAGATTTTCTAGGCCTACACTCTCATGTGACTAGGTTTTGGAATTCCCAAGGATATTTTTAATGTACCATCTAGACTAAATGGAAAGTGTTGTTCCTCTATGATTTTAGAGTGGAACAACCTATTTGGGATGAGAATGGATCCTTTCCAACAATTAAGGGGAACCCTCTAGCCCGGATTTAAATGGCTCCTCGACGAAATTAGAGTTGTACCCTTTAGTCGGGTTTGTCATGGGTCCACAATGTCAATAGAGCGTACCATCCTGCCAGGATGGGAAATAGTCCTTGATGAAACTAGATTGGCATCCTCTAGTCAGGCTGGTAATGGGTCCTCAATGACACTAAATCGGCACACTCCTATCGGGTAGGGAATGGGTCCTCGTCCTTGAGATGGTTTTTATACTAGGCTACATAGTTCCGAGACATGTTTTTACATACCATTGGACCCACAATAAATGGGTACTCTTTTCCCCCCTGAGATGCATCTTTGTGATGTGATATAAAACTATAAGAGTGAGACATGCATGCCCAATGAGTACAGAATCATGGTGAGGTGACAATGTCCCATTGACTTATAGTTTAGGGTTGGCATGGTGGATGATGGGAATCGATGAAAGTCACATCTAGAAATGCTGGATACAATTTTATTGTTCTTTGTTCTGAGATTGAGATCCCCTTACCCTCTTGTTTGGGATTCTTAAACATATCATATCTATATATCATGTTTCTTGTTCCCACTCAATGGGTTTTGGATACAATCCTTCCAAGAGAGGTGAAGAAGTGTGAGGCATGGAATGCCCTTTATATTTCTAGATTCATGTGGTTAGATGAGTCTACTATCCTACTATTGGTATATATTACTCAAGGAGATGTTTACCTTCTCGCTATTTCTATTTCCATGTGTTTGGATGAGCATTCTTTACTAGATTTTTTGGTTGAATATACTATCTTTTGATGTACCTTTTTGAATGTAATGAACCCCATTGCAGTACATCTATTGCAACTCCCTTGTGCCTTAGGGGAATCCAAATGAATATTTTTATACCCTCCCCTACAGTGGAATATTCCAACACATGGTTTCCCCTTGAATATGTCATTTAGGGTGATTGTGACATGATAGGATAATAGGGATACAGGGTTCTTGGACTTCATGTGGTGGTCATATCATGGGATTTCAGAGTGGGGATCTCTCAAATTTTTTATTTTTTCAATTATTACTGAGATATAGAACCTTTCAGGTTGTGTGAATATTGTAATCCTTTCCCATTAATTTTACTATTCTATACATGTACTTTTAAGAGGTTGATGCATATTTGTAGTTTATTTATAGTGGTGTAGTATCTTGTTTTTCATTTCCCTCTTCACATTTGCATTGATATGGATGTGTGTCTGTGTAAAAGTATTTAGGAAAAGTGACATCTATGTTTTTATGCCTTTGCCACTAGTTTCCATCCCCAATCTAATGGAGACAGATATGGGGTATTTGCAGCTTGATCCCTGACATGGGTCAGGTCGTGACACTCTTTTCTTCATTTTATCAATGAGAATTAATTTTAAAATAATAACTACAACATATGTGATTTGGATTTCGAAAAATGGATTCCATATTATTAATTAGAAATTACATGTTATGAAAATTTGTCCCTTCAATTTGTGGACATGATGAATAGTATCATTAGAATTTTTTTATTTACCACAATTTGAGAGTAAATAAGGGATATCAGTGTAAAATAATATTATAATATTTAAAGCGACAATAACTTTTATCCTAAAACTATTTTATGAGATTTAGATGACCAATATAACCACTGGGATTATAATTTGTCCTTGGGAACCCACTTGGGTGTTATTATGTAACTTATAAGGTTAAATTTAATGTAATGGAAAATATATTAAAAAAATATCATCTTACAAAAACTTTTTTAATATGGTTTTATATAAGTGATATCTTCAACTGTAAATTGTAATTATAATTTTAAAAATACCTACGACATCATTTTACCTTATTTATAGTTTTTCGACTACAAATAATTAAATTAAATTAAGACAAACTGGTGATGGAATAAACAGCTTATTAATCAGGCAATCAAATTAATCATTTTATAAATAAAAAAATAAATATAATTTAACATAGTTTATGGAATCCTTGATTTTATAGTGTTTTAGGATGGTTTATAAGACTATTCATTTATTTTTTGAATTTTTCTCTCTTTTTATATTTTATTGTAATTTAATAAAATGAATAGTGTAAAAATTAACATAATTGATATTTTATAGAAATAGTAATTTATTAAATTAAAAAAGTGTTTTATAATTATTTATCCATCACAATGTGACTATAGTAATTCCTTCAAGATCAATAATTTTAAAATTATGATGAAATGATCCATCTAAGTAAATTTAATTCCCTCTTAAAAATTAATATGATTGCATAATTAAACATAAAATAAAATAATTAAGGGTAAACCAAAAAATAATGATTAAATAAAATCAATACATGTCTAAAAATTATTGTATGAGGTGATTTAAGACAACGGTCATATTACCTTTGAAATATATCATATGAGAACCTCTAATCAAACACTTAATTTATATTAATTTAACAATTTAATATTTTCCAATGGTTCCCCTTCACACTCATATAAAAATGCTCCATCTCTTCTCTAATACTCACACTTTAATAACCCTGTGGTTCGACACATACCTTCCCAAAATATTTCCTAGAATCAATACCCACATACTATAATCCTCTTGTAGGGATGAAAGACACAAAAAGATGCTTTCGGGATAATCCAAATGAAGTTATCTGATTAATAGGTAACACATTATCTCATGCCTTTTAGTTACATTTCCATTATTAACTCCCTAAAATCATCTTATTCATTAATTACATAACAAAAATTCTATACAAAATATACTAGGAATTTTTATTATACTTATTCTTTTTACACTTACACACACATCCCCTTAATTGGCAATGAATATATAGTTTTTGTGCATAGCGAACTACTACGTAATTATACAATGATTGTCCATTTTACCGCTACCACATATCATGATGGAAATTATATTGGACACTATTTTTTACATATGAGTTATATTATATTTATATTAAATTTATAATTCATCAATTTTTATTTAAAACAAACCATTATTCTTTCCATGTTGTGCAAATATGATAATTTCATTTGGGGAAGTGTGGACTACTGCCCAATCAATATGATATGACATGTTCCCTCTATACATAGAACATATAAAGGATTTTTTTATTAGACCTAAGATAAATATATGAAATTAATTTATTAAATTTATTATAATATATATTCATTTCATTTAAATATTATTTATTTAATATGACAATGAAACGACAGTCGCATTAATGTGTACATATGACCTACCGTCTCTATGAACATTTCATTTCATTTCTTATATCCAAATATAATGGATTATTATAAATACATATATACTGTATATATGTGATATTTAAATCCTGAATACTTTTCGGTAGATGATTTTCTTTTGACCACGTGTGAAATTTAGATGAAAACATGTACATTTTATACTTATGCAACGAATACCGACAAAATGTCTGATATGAACATAAATACTTAGGAAATTTTCCTAACATTATAATAAGATATATAAAAGGAATAATAAACATGAAAAAGGGTCTCATAATATTATTAATTAACCTAAGTATATTATTCTTGAAAATAAAGAACATACCTGATAGGTCAGACTGAATTTAAGGGAAATCATAACTCAATATCCATTTATAGGGTTAAATATCCTTGTAATTAGTTTTGTTTTTTCAAGAATATGTATGTATGACCTCATATTTTTTACACTAAAAAACCTCTTATATTTGGTCTATTTATTTTTGTCACTTTATTTTACAATGATTATCTACTTATATTTTGTTTATTTATATTTCTCACACAAAATTATGTCATTGTTTAATCCTTAGCCTAATGATATGACCATTGTAAGGGACTTAGTCTCAATATTCTTTCATTGAAGAATTTCATGATGTTATGAAAAATTATTTTCATATAAGGTGTATATAAAAACCTTTTGAAAGGTTATATCATGAATTTAAATATTCTCATGATATATAAAGTTTGGATTAATTTTATTCCTTAATGATTATTATTCATGTGTTTCTCAAGTGGTACGATAATTTTAAACTAAAAATCCCTTTTAAAATTTTAATTGAAATATTATTCCTATAAAATCTATTTCATTTCCATGCTTGAAAAATGGTTTTTATAAATTTATTTATATGGACGTGATAGTTTTAACATATTAACTTCTTTAAAAAAAGTCAATGTATAATGTGTCTCATTGATTTAAAAATCTCTTTTCTAAATGCTTTAAATTTATTTTGGAAATGTATTGGCTATTTCAATATATTTAAATGATTTCCGGGTATTTACAATATAATTTTATGAGTGAAATGTTGATAATTATTATCTTTTATATATTATTATAATATAATGGTGATGGTACATTTTACTGGTGGTTACATGATAAATCAATGTTATTTAGTTACGTGATAAAACAAATATGGGTGGTTCTGGGATAAAACAAGAACAAGTTGATATGTTATAACCACCAATGCATTGGGTATTTAATTTGACCATATGGTTATTCCATTTTAAAGACACATGTGTGTGCATGTCGATAGTATGGTTATTCAGTTTAAATATGATTATGTCCCTTGTTAACATTATAAGTTATATGTTCTATATATGTAAATTATGGTAACATTTTTATTAAAAAAATGGTATGAATAGATCTTATATATTGTGAAGAGTATTTACTACTTCATAAAATTTATAATTATTAATTTATGATAAAATATTCAGGGATGATATTTTTTTCATGAATAATAGTTTTTCATTATTTTTTGTATTCCTTATAGAAGTATTTATACTCATCCCATTATTTTAAATTTTTTCCATAGGGCACAATCATTTGTAAGGGAATAGAAAAATTCAAGATTCTTTTTATCATGAAAAATAATTTTTTGTTTTAATAAATTTTATTTTGTGAAAAAATGGATAGTGAGTAGATGTCGCAACTTTGAAAAATATGAGTTTTTATGTTTGTGTTATGTACTATTTCTCTCAAGCTATAAACATGTAAAGATCATCAATGTGAAATAATGTAAAATTAATGAATTAAATATATATTATATAATTCTTAGGGCCTTGTAATTATATAAAATTAATAAACCATCTTCCGTGTAACCTAATATTATGAGTGAATTGCCAAATGCATTATGGTATGCCTCTAAATACATATTTTATTCATGTGTATGTTTTACTATCAGACTTGGTTATTTAAATTCCTATATTTCTATTAATAAATAATTTATTCATGTATTGAAAATTAATTTTTTTTCTTCAAGTAATAGAGAATGGTTTTTATCATTAAAAAATGAAGGTATCATTTGTATATTCCTATAGAAAGTGTATCAATGATGAAAATTTTACAACATCAATGACATGAACTTAAGTGTTATTACAATACATTTCTATGATATGTTCATCATTTGTTGAATATTATTCAATAATAAAATTTAAAAAGGTAAAAATAAAGTATTAAATTTAGTATTTCATTTTATTAATCAATACATGCGATTTAATTTCTTATCATTGGGGTTTTTTTGAGTTCAAAATTATAATTACTTGCATCAATATTTTTTAAAATAAGTAATAAATATAAAACAATATCATGAAATTCAATTTAAATTTCTTCTATATGTATTTGATATATTTCTTTACACTATTCTTCTAATGCTAATCCACAATATTCTATAAAACCATTATTTATTGATATTATAATTTGAAAAATAATTTAACATTTGGTAAATATAGAATACTTTGAAATATTTATCCTTAACAATATCATACATATTTTTCTAAGAGGCATAATTTTGATGAAAGTGTTAAATGTTGTGAACCCAAGAATATTTCAGGTTTTAAGTCCATTAATCTCTTAAAAAATCAACTTACAAAGATTATTAAATACATTGAGTGCATGATGTTCATTATTTTCTTTTATTATTATAATGATAAAAAATAATTTTTTGATATTATTAATAATTAAAAAAGAATGTTTTCCAATATATTAATGCGATGGAAAATTTATTGCTGCAAAAATAGTGGAGGTGATCTATATATGTATACTCTCAATGTTAAAACCAATAATCATGTTGGAAAAATCATTCCACATTAGGGTGAATAAAAAAAGTGTAAATATTATATATATATATATACAATATTATTAATTTGATTATAGAACATAGTCTCTCAGGTACCTCACTCACTTTACAAGATTTAATATGCATATAAAATGAAATTATTTTAGTATGTATATTTTTTAAATTATTTTTATTTTCTCATGTCATGAAAATACCATCATACCATATCTGTTAATCCCTTAATTTCTTGTAATATTAAATATATGTTTAGAAATTTCAATCATTTAATCTATAATTTTATAGTAAAAGAGCTTTTTTTAAATCATATTGTGATCCATATTATAAATTGTGACTTATTGGAAAGAGTGCTTCTGATCCACATTGTTACAATATAACACTGATATTATAAATATCTATTCTGATATCTGGTGGGATTTTAGATTTCAATTATATTTACAGAAGAATAAAATTCATGGATATTACATCATTTTAAAATAATATAAATTAAATTTTAAAAATACTAGCCTGAAAAACATAATAGTTTAGTGTCTTTTGAAAAAAAGAAAAAAAATCCTCTATCCTGGTATAAGATTTTTAACATCTCTCATAATGATATACACCATTATTACTTCTACCTTACACAATTTTTCATAACCAAGAGAAAGGAAATAAAAGTAAGGGGTGATCTCAAATTCTATGTAATGGTAAATAAAGCAAATTCATAAGTTTAACACTGAAAAAAATAGAATGGAACATGAGATTAACATTTGATGATAATACCATACATATTAGAGATTTTAAAAAATTGAATGTTGATAAAACGTGATCAATAAATAAATAAAGAACAAAATCCCCAAAAAAATAACCTAGAAATAAAACATATAATTGTGGTAAACACATATTCATATAAAACCCTATGTCTGAGAGGCCTCACAATGTCTTTTTCACATGTTAGGCTTGAAAAAATCACCTGGGTACCTGCTTCAATATTGGGATTCACTCCCATGTATCCTATTGTATTGAGTTGGGTATTTCCACATGTCTACCATCTTATTTCGGGCATGGGATTTCTTCCAATATACCCTCTGGATTGGGGCTTGATATGTTCTCCAGTGTACCCTCTTGTTTCAATATTGGGATGTTCTAACATGTACATTCATGTTTTAGACATGGGAGGTCATCTAGAGTACCATTTGATCTTATAAATAATTTATCATTACCTAATGTATTGGAGGGAGATATAGGTACCAACCTACACATAATGAAATAATATGTGAATGTTCCACAAAACATTCATCATATCATGATCCATTTAGAGATATGGATTCTATAAACATGAAATCCTAACCCATGAAATGAAATTGGTATCATTAATATTTTATAAAATAATAAGCAATGAGAAATTTATCGGTTTCATAACCTTTTCAAAAAACCATAACCCATGAAAATATTCAGGCTTCAAATGTATATAATGCATTGAAATGAAATAGATTCCATAATGATATAGCCCAAGGAAGAGAAATGGGTTTCATAAAGACAATGCCATTAAGCATAACACATTCAAAACAATGTTATGAATGGTTCCTTTAGATCATTTCCATGAATGTAATTATTAACATCAATGGATCCCATATTAGAAAGAAAATTATTTTTAAACATCATTCAAAATCATTTATTAATGATAATATATAATTATACTTTAAATTTTTTTTATAAAAATAAAAAAAATTAAATATAATTTCTAGTACAATACCATGAAAACTTATAAATAATACATCAAATATTTTTCAAATACATTTTGTTAAATTCTTATAAAAAAATATTAAAAACATTTTTCAAAAATTTATTTAAAACACTATGTAAACTTATAAATATAGTTTGGAAATTATATGAAACCCATTTCATTGAAAATTATTTGAAAACATATAAATAAAGCATGAAAATGTTTTGAAATCCTTATCTAGGAAAATATTTAAAAAACATAAAAATTAATCTTGAAAAGGATTTGAAAACCATTTTCCGTGAAAAATTATATAAGAAAACATTAAAAACACAATTAAAAATCAAATTATTCTTTATAGAAATTAAAGAGTGAAAAAATATTCATGGTTCACCAGGGAAAAACTATTCCTTTTTAAATGTAAAAAGGATAAAAAATTCCTTTATTTGAATGATAAAAGAAGATTACATTGATAATTGGAAATATACCAAAATTTCAACATTTTATTTTAATTATAATAGGGCATTAGTATAATAATAATAGAATCCATTTTTAGAAAAAATAGTTTTTAAATATCTATCACGACCCTTCCCCTAGGGCCCATGTCGTGACTACCCTGAGACCGTATTCCATAGGCTAGAGGATGGTGACTAGAATCTAAGGCATATTCCCTATAACTGGGAAGGCATTGCATTTATAACCTATAAACACACACAATAAAGCACACAACAAGATACAGACAACAATTAATGTATATAACAATGTGAGTACTATATGTAAAAGGTGTCAGAATACAAGCCCAACTAGAATGTACAAGAAAAGAAAGTACAATTATACTGGGAAAAATCTTATGAACAACCACCAAGGATCCTACCTAAAGGGTAGGTACAGCTCTCGATTGGTCGTCTCTGTGGTTTGTGTCGTCTAAAGTCCACCTCTGAGCTAGCACTTGTCCTAGTACTCTCGTCCTTCGTCATCAATGTCTGTTGTCTATACTAGACACAACAGGTTATGGGTATATCCCATGAATGGGTGAGTATAAAGATACTACGTATGCACCATGAGACACTCATGGTCTCACAAAATCCACCATGGATGAACTGCAAGGAATGAAATCAACTGACAACCCTACAAAGGTATATTCCCATAAATATAACTAAGTTATTATGTAAAAATATCTCAATCATGAGGAAAACACATAGTACAACATCAAATCCCAAATCTCAACTATTCTACAATGGAAATAATACCACGAAGATAAATACCGCACAAGTATGCCACACAGAAGAATACCACTGAGGTATTTTAAAAAAGGAAAGTACCGCTCATGTATGAACTCAGCTCACACCAGGTATATATTAAGTACAGTAGTAGAGATGATTATATGCCACTGTTGGATCATCATACATGGTTAATAGAATATGATGCAGACCCATAGAGGATCACTTGGTGCTGACCCATACAAAATTGCTCAGTGTTGACCCACACATGATAACATGGTGTTGACCCACACTGGATCGCTCAGTGCTGACGCACACAAGATCATTTGGTGTTGACCCACACAGGATCACTAGGTTCTTACCAAAAAAGGATCGTTCGATACATCGTCCGACCTACACTGGATCCTAGTACATCTTTAGTATATCATTATACCCACAATGGATCCTAGTGCATCTTCACGTCACAACCAGCTACTGGGTTCCCGTACTACACTTTCTTGTCTCTAGGAGGGTCTTCTCCACAACCCACTAGTTGAAACTCAAACATCCATGATGTCCCATGAAGAGGTATCTCAAAGGACTTCCACGTCATAGGGGCCTCAACACAATTGAAGGTGTGTCAATCAGATTCCCGATGTGTGAGTTATAAGTCTTTTAGTCCTAAGGGACCAGTTGGATTCGTGCTCAATCCAACCTGATTGTTCCCCAACATTATCCACATATCTAGTGGAGTATACCAATGAGACTGTCTCTCTCCAAGGTATTCGTACGTGCATATGGTTTTTCAATCAGACGTCCTTTGCAAATTATATGTCCTAAAGAGAGTAAATGGGTCCAAGTGCGTTCGGGTCCTGTCCGACACTGTCAGACCAACCAGGCCTGGGCCGAACTAGTCTAGGACGACCCGCACCGACCCGTTGGGTCTGGCCTGACCTACGGTGCAGCCCAACCCACTGGGTGTTCTGACCCACGCTTGGCAGCCTAGCCCGGCGGAATAGAGGGCACATGTCCATGAAGGTGGCGAAGCCGCGAGGCGGCACGGGGGGCCACAGACGGTGGAGCTGTGAGGCGGCAGAGACATGGGGGGCACGGGGGGGGGGGATAATAGAGGTGGGGCCGTAGGGTGGCTTAGGGTTACGCATGTAGAAAGGTCATGGGGTGGTGGGGTGGTGTGGGGTTCTGTGGGAGGTGAGGATGTGGGCACCACAGGACGACGGAGTGTCGCGGGCAGCACGACTAAGGACGACGGAGCACCGCAGGTGGTGCGACCACTTACAGTGGAGCACCATTTGGCGTAGAGTCCACATGAGGCATAGGGACATAGGGCATAGAGGTTGTGGGCGGTGCAGCCAAGGACGGGGGAGGCTGCAGGCAGCGAGGGCCATGGGCGACAGAGCACTGCAGACGGTGGAGGCCGCAGGCGACGGATCTCCACAGGGCGACGGAGTGTCATGTATTCATCGCCGGCTAGCTTGACCGGCCACCCTTCGTTCATTGCCTTCTTCATGGTTCTTTAGATCCTCAGGTTCCAACTGCCAACACTAGTCACCTTAACCATCGTGAAGAACACAGAAATGAACCATGATTTGAGGAGAGGACGAGCCATGTTTGTTGGGCATGCACTCTCTGCATTAGGACAGTAGAAAAAAGATATAATTTATTCCTTTATTCACAAAGATTTGACAAGGACAGGAAAGGTAAAATTCAACATCCACCCTACCTTGATGATTTGTTTGAATACTGTCCACAATTGAGACTGGTTGGAGTTTGTCGATATCTTAACATGTATCCTTCAACAACATCGGTGAGGAGAGGAAATTATGAAGTTGGTGATGATGACATTTCCTCGATCATTGGTTCAGTAGTCGTTCAAGATCCTTTGACGGAGTTTGTATAAAGGTTCATCTAAAAAGTAGAGTTGTTCATTGGTGTTCTTCGATGGAGGATGTGTTTCTCCAAGTTCTCCCAAGCTCCCTCCTTTTCCAAAAATTAATTTTCCCCAACCCACCAAAAAGAAAAGTTAGCTAATATAATAAAATATGTTGGCATAATTTAAAGTTGGAATAATTAGTTAATTGAGTTGGTATATTATTTAAAAAGGTGGGTGGCATAATTAATCACAGGGTTGTCTACCTTCCTCTCATTTATGTTGGTGGTTCGAAGGGGTTTTAATCTCAGGTGGTCCCCACCACCATAACCTCTCATGGGAGGTTTTAGGTTTGGTGGTCCCCACCTCCATAACCTCAATGGGATGTTTAATTCTTGTGGTCCCCACCTCTCAACACCCACAAGGAGTTTGAAATAAAAATTAATAAATGTTACACAATTTTATTTATATTTTATTCTTTCACGAATATGTGAAAAGATAACTTCCACTCTTGATCTACTGCAGTCGAGGTGTAGGTCTCCTAGAGAGAGTATCGGTGCTTCACATTCAACGGTGCCCCCAAATTTCAATTATGAGTACTGGTTTAAATATTAGAAAAATCCCACTCTCATGTTTACTGGATGTACTCGAAAAAATGATCAGAAATTTATTCCGGGCACTTTGGGCCTCAGAATCACTTGTAGTAAATTTTCACAGACTTGTATAATTCCCATTTAATTTTAAAAAAATTACATGGAAATTCAGGGTCTTTACATTCTCCCAACCTTAGTGTTTTGCATCCTAGTAATCAAACACTCAATCTAAGGAAACATGTGGGGTAATAAGAACGAATATGAGCCTCCTACTCCCATGTGATCTTCTGTATATTCTCGTGCTTCCAACGAATGTGCACCATAAGTAATGAACACCCACGAAGGACACAATCTTATTGATCCTAAATCTCTAATGAAACCCCCTAAAAAGTCGCACCATCGACAAAGTCTATCTCACCATGGTCGATAATGTAATAAGGGTCATGCACGTCTCACCTCGCAGGGATACATGGAAGACGTCATGCACTCGGTGAAACTAAGGTGGAATAACTAACCAGTAAGACACCTCACCAACTCTACTGAGGACCTGGAAGGGTCTAATGAACCTCAGAGATAACATGACACCTTGAACAAATCTTTGTTAACCTCATAAGGGTGAGACCCGTAGAAAGACATGGTCTCCATCCATGAACTCCAGAGGTATCTGTATCTTGACAGCATAATATTTCTACATGCTCTGTGTAGTATTCATCCACTCTTGGAAGATATGTCCTTTCTTATGTGGTATCACATACCATCTCTAGTCCCACTCATGCGGACTCCCCTTGGTCAGTCCATCACAAAGATGATCTGTAGGGTCTCTCAAACGACACCTCAAAAGGTTACATCCCAATTGTGGAGTGATAGAGGTTCTTGTATGCAAACTCCACCAAAGACATGTGATCCTCCCAGCTACGACTGAAGTCAAGGACACAAGCATGCGGCATGTCCTCGAGAGTCTAACTAGTCTGCATAGTCTAGCCATCCATCTGAGGATGGAAGGAAGTGCTCAATCGTAGATGCATCCCATGGGAGGATTTTTTGTGTCTCAACTGGATGGGGAACAATACATGGCTGAGCTAGAATATTTCATTCATTCTAAGGGCACCACATATCTAATGAAATATCAGATAAAAGTACTATTTGATAAATATTCCTCCCCACAACTGTTCATTGCTAAACATAGGGATTTCTTCTATTTACATTAAGAATTAGTGGAGTCCTCTTGTGAAGAGAATATTGATAGTGGAGCCCCTGAGAGGAAAGTGATGTTGCAACATTTAATATGGAAGAACATTCCGAGAATATTGAGGTAATATCAAAAGAATTCTGTTGTGGAACTTACATTGGTCATCCACCATTTCTCACCAAACATTTTTACTATGATGGAGTACCTTATAAACAAATCCCCTTCCGGAAAAACAATGTACATAGTTTGAGGGTCTTTTCCTAGGACAATAGTAAGTGAAAAATCCGTTAGGAATCTAATAATCATGTCGGCCCTTTTGGAATCATCATAGCTCCCAACCATATATTGGGCTCCATGAACCGAGATCTCTTAATTAGAAACTCGAGAGAGACATCAATTATTTGTTCGTTACAAGTCTTCTACCACACATAATCCATAAATATTTTCTATCGAACCAAAAAACTAATATTTTTTTAGTTCTTTTTGAACATTTCTTCTAATGGTTTAGGACATATTGGTGAGGATGGATGGGGTTACTGATGCTCCATTTGCTTAGGGAACACTGATTTTCATGGAATTAGACTCCCAATATAATAAAAACATTGGCATCTACGGCCAATGGATGGGTAATGTTGGGGTGAAACCAGAAATTGAAAATGTGGAAACATGTATCAAAATCAACCACATGATATTGATCCAAATTTGTTTGACTGGAAACGAGAGGAAGATCCCACTGCCCCATATTTGGAAGAATTCCTAGAATATGATCATTTTGACCAATCAAGTGGGACGAGACCACATATAAAGAAGAGGAAACAAATACATTTTGTTTCCGGACACAGAACATGATCAGTGTTTCGTTGATGGAACCTCAGAAGAAGAGATGATAAACCAGATGGCGAAACTCCATTCTTGGATGTGTGAAGTATGAGTAGGAGCATTGGATTCTTAAATACATCACATGACCATTAGTGATTAACATGAATAGAAGGCGTGTGAGACTGAGAATAGCCTCAGTGTTGGATGGTAGTGGATGAAGGTAATAAATATCAACAAACATTATGAGGTTGAGGAAGATGTCCATAATTTGAGTGTGCGGGTGATTGAACTCTCTGCTTTCATAAATTCCCAATCCAAACACATGTCGTGATTAAAGGTTGAGCTGGGATGATGATGAGATGATTAGGTAAGAATATTAAAGAATGGATAAGATCTGACCTAATGAGGTTTTGTAATGTATTAGGGCTAATGAATTGTGCCCCACAACTAAATAAGTAGAGAGGAAGCATAGCATGCGATAGAAAATCAAGGAAGACAGCAGCCAGGGAGTGGTGGAGCTGAGATTTTCCATTTAAGAAGTCAAACCATCTATTCGATGGGTCAATCCATGATGGTTGTAATTTTTATAAACTCACAAACATACTGTCATTCATTCTTTTTTATTTTGGATATGTGGATGAGTCTCATTATCTACATTTATAACTACATATCATTCATATTTGTTAAATAACCAATGATAAATGCCAAATATAATGTGGGTCATGTCTTATGTCAGAATCAAGGGTTGACCACAAATGTATTGACCTAGATTATGACGGTACCAACCAATCACTGAACACCCAGGGTTTAAATGTCCAATTTGAGTAATTATGAGGAATGGTGGGGGTTGTGATTAGAGAATAGAGTTCTCATAATATCCAAAAAAAAATTCAATGTGCTCTAGTACATGAGTAGGGTAACTCCAGGGACGTTAAAATCAATATGAACAAAGGGGAATGGGAGGTGTGAGTTATGATACCCAAAATTCAGAACACAGTGATGATAGATAGAATATATATATATAATAACTATTGACCTTATTCAAAATGTAGATCCTATATGTATTTCCTAGAATGGGGAAAAACTATCACAACCCAGCCCCATACTACCACGAAGCCGGTACAGTTTTAATATAACATGATGTTTAATTTTTTTATAAAATAAATACCAATTAATCACTCATCAAGTTCCACTAATGAAGATATTTTTGTTTTAGATTCAGAACAACCATATACCAATATTACAATCCCCCAAAACTGAAAGAAAAAATAATCTTTATAATGTTTCCTCCAAATAATGTAACTCAAATCCACTAACCCTATAAAATTAATGTTAAAATGTAGGCTGAGAATATGAATTCCCGGTAAGGGTATTTTAAAATATGAAAATATTTCAATTGAATATTTTTGAAAACATTTCATTAAAAATATTCAAAAAAAATTCTTAAGGAAACCTGCAATTCATAAACCATAACATAACATTTTGTCCAAAAATTACAAGTGAACAATTCAAAGAATACTCATAGAGTTACCATGAAATCTGATCTAGTCATAATCATGCTTATACAAAATATATGTTGTGCATCATATAAAGAAATTGTTATTGTACTATAATATGAGTGACAAGAAAAAGTGAATGTACATAATATGGAAATGTAAGTAATAAGTTATCAGAGTTGCTAATAAGATAACTACAATAACTTATTCCATTACTAAATGAGAATCAAAAATTGGGTAATAAATCTCTAAGTGATGAATAATCATTATGCCGTACATATTTTCTTATTATAATTCTTATAAGTGTAGTCTCATAACCAATTATATTCCACTAGCCGAATATTCACTTGGTTAATTAAACATCATAAACATTATGAAGGAATTTCATATGCCAACCTGTTTCATGGCTTCATGCCAAGACCATTACTTTTCCCAGGCCTCGTTTCATGAACTGATTTTTCTCATTAGACCTACCAATGCATCGAGGGGCTATAGAGGGCCCCACTAATCACATAATAAGTCCACAACATTCCTTATTTCATTAAATCAATGTGTCTCATGCCACATTGATTTTTTAAATTACTCATTAATCAAAGTGTCACATTTCACCTGATATATTTAATTTATCATTACACATAATTCAAAGTGTCCCATACTAATTTGAATAATTCAGTTCTTAATTCCATAAAAGTTCATAAGAGAATAATTATTTTCCTTGGAATTTACAAATACATATTGATTCATGCATAGAGTGTCTACAACAAAACTAACAAATACATGGTTATGGAAATTTAATAAACGAAAATTATGGTAGACAGATTATAGAACATGCAATGTGATCAAATGCACATAAATATAGGGTTTTTCACATAAAATGGAAACCATGAAATTCTAAAATCCTTATTAAGAAATTAAATATCTTATATTTCAGATTTCAATATGGTAACTCATCATTGATTGACAAAATAATTAATTTAATGGTAAAAAATATATCTTGTGAGGTATTGAACACATAGTTGTTTAAATACTGATTAATTACATGTTTATGTATAAACACATCACAAGGGTTCTCCCAACTATTTAAAGACTTTGTAATATATTTAAAGGCTTGAAAATAAATCACACAACTCCCTATCCTAAACCATCTGGACTTATGAAAATAAGTGTGAAATTAGCCTACACATAAATTGATAAATAAAGGGTTGTATAACAAAAACCAATACATAGTATGTTCTTTATAACTTTTCACACTTGAAAACACTTGTTATACCCTTCTATCAATCCATTGTGAACACATAATGTTATACCATATTAAATTTAGATAATACAAATAAATAAATAAAGAAATATATGTATATATCAATGTGTGTACTTAGGGGTGATTAATAATATATGAAGAACCCAATACATAATTTGTGTATAGTAAAAATATAATTTAAAAAAATGTTCAAAATTAAAATTCATAATGTAATACTAATGTTATTGCTTTATATATATATTAGAATACTTATTTATTTATATTTTCAACTTAATACACCTCTAAACCTAACATGGTTTTTTCAATTTTTAATTCCATTATAGCAAGAGTTATTCTTTATTTATATAATGAAATCGATATGGTTCATTTAAAAACACATATATAAATATGGACATATATGTAGTGAAACAAAATTTAGGTACAAACATAAATACTCTTTGTGAATTTCATGATAGAAACATTTCTCAAAAACATTAAATCTTATTTATAAGATCTTTCCGGAAACTCAGGAGGTTATAATTACAAATATATATATATATATATATATATATATATATATATTCATTTATATGTGTATATATATAATCTTTATAAAACAAAAGAATTCAAGGAAATCCAACGTCCAATAGTTTGTTTGAAGAAGGAGATTAGGTCAAGAGTAGTTTGATGGAGGTGCTGGAGAGGAAGAACACCCATAGGGTTTGATTGAAAAATGAATTATACAAATAAACTGTAATAATATTATTTTAAGATAAATTATTAAGGAAAAATTAGGGACCATGGTGTAAACAATGACCAATCCACATGGTTTTTTAGAAAACGTGAAGGATAGAGGGCCACCATAGGTCATGGGTGTGGAAAACCTGAAGGCAAAACAATGTGGTGACAACTACTTGTGTGGAACTAGGATGGATGAATATGAAGGTGATGGGAGAGGGTTTGGAAAATAATTAACTTCTTAGATCATCTGATATTTGACTAGACAGATGAAAAAGATTTTATGATTTAAAAATAGTTTATTGGTCGGGATTAAACCGAAAAACGATCCAACAGCTGAGGTGCGTTCGTGCATTTTTAAAAGAGATGATCGGTCGAGATTAAATCTCAACTCTATCTGATGGCTTAGGCGTGAATCATTGATGTAAAAATAGAAGAATAGTAAATATTTATTCTAATGGGATCAAAAGGGTGATAAACATATTGTAGAGAAACCGAAGTTGTGGGTATTCGATGGCCGAACCGATTAGACGGCTGAGATCCCGCACAGTGAGATCAGATTACTAAGATCTAATTTCCGCTAAAATGGGAATACCACGTAGAAACATTAAGGGATAAATTCCAGATTTATAAGCTCGGAGCTCACCCAAAGAGCCAAGAAATCCCCCTACCCACTACCATGTTCTTCCAATACCTGGTTTCTGCGGGCGCGCTACTATGCCCACCCCTGTCGTCGTGTCACCCCACAAGGTGGAAACTTTGGAACCCCGTTCAAATTCTCATGAGTTCTTAGGTCCTATAATGCATTCATGCAAACATTAAATAGCACGCACCATGCCTGCATAGTCCTGGGCCATTTTCCAGGGGTTTTATGTGATGCCCTTGAAGGCCTTGAGTGGATTGTCCACCTAGGTTACCCGTATCAAGGTGGGTAACTCACCAATTTCGTAGCAATGTAAAAGTCATTTTTATTATACACTATAATTTTATAATTTTTATAAATAATGAATATAATTTCCCTATCAAAGATAAAAAAATTCTTAAAAACAAACATTCCTTTACATTATAAATATTTGACTTTCAAAACAGTAAGGTCAAAAATCAAGGTTTAATGCATCATAAAAGAAATCAGAACTAGTATTATACCCCAAAATACCATTAATTAAAAGACTTTTTATACATAAAAGGATGAAAAAATATCAGGGTAACTTTATAAAACATTTGAAGCAGATAAATAACATATTCCTATATGTAAAGGTAGAGTACTAAATACAACCATAGTCATAAATTTCATTTTCCAAATGTTTGATTTCAAATTTAAAAATATAATTTTTTGTACGAAAACCAAGTAGTATCAAATGTTTTCTTCTCATGGTATTTTGTTCAAAAACATATGGGTTATTATTCAAACCCATTTTATACTTTAAATCATTATCCTTCGAAAATATATAAACAGAGTTTATTACAAACAAGATTAATGTTATAACTTCAATGAATACTTTAGACACTTGTAAAAATTATATTAACTACATAAATTTAATTAATCCACTAGAATACCCAACAGCTATAAGGACTTATTTTTGATAGAGACTCAACAGTCACCTAAAAGAGAAAACTTCTAGAATATGAATAAGGTCATATAAAAACATGATTTGGGTGTTCTAACATCAAAACTACTTGGAGAAGATTTTTCTCATCATTCCACTGATTCTTAGCATTGTTTTTGTTGTTATTTCTATACTTATGTTCATCATGATGATTATGAAGGACCCCCACTATTTTCTTGTTCTTTTATTGTATTTTCTTGTTCTTTTATTGTATTGGGTGCTCTCCCTATTATTTTTATAGGTCTCTTGGTATGTATATTTGGTTACTTTAATTCTCTTATACTTGATGTAATGAAATCATTTCAGTGATCAATTAAATAAAAAAAGCATTGTGGTTAATTTTAAAACATTGTTTGGATAAAATATAAATTAATATAAGTAAAACCATAAAATTATTTATTACGCATGGAAAATGTTTAGGGTGTCACCCAAACAGATGATGGCCAACTGATGACTGTATTCGAACACTTGAGTCATAATTTGAAATTTCATCTGATTCCTTATGAATTGTTTCTCCTGGAAATTAGTTGAGCCAGAGTGGAATGGTTCTTGGCCTTATAGGGTATCCCTCTAACGTTAATGTGGATGAAGCAACAAATAAAGGGCACATAATGCATTAGATGGAGTGGTGGGTTGTTCGAATGGAATTAAACACTCTTCAAACTTCACTGCCAAGACAAATGTGCATTGGGTGTACGTATATTTCTGAATCAAGTTAAAAACAACTTCTAGAAATGACCTATCTAGAAATATCCATGGATGGATTTCATTTTCACATCATGAATATGTGGATGATTAGTATATAGTTTAATGTTATAATCTTAGGAAGATACAAGAAAGAGTTTATCATCATATAATCAGGGTTTTATATATTATTTAATTTCATTACCATATAGACCATGTATAGTCGTTTAAATTCCTATTATATTGTCTAGGGATTCATAATTTGGACTCATATAATTTGGACCATAATTTGGGGTGAAGAGCCAGAAGGGCTGATGAACATGCTGCTAGACCCAAGAAGAGATGCCCGAGTGTCACTATGATCCCTGCAAGCATATGAATAAAGGAATATATAGATCTAGATTTCCATTTATTTTTACATCATTTTGTTAGGATATGGGAAACCGAAAAGAAAAAAAATTGGTGTCCTAAATAACCCTATGTGAATGTGGACAAAAAAATACCACACCATATATTACATTTCTGAAGAAGAAAACCCAGAACAAGAATGGAGCATAAACATTCATGACATTTCTTCTAGACCCGCAAGTAATGTACCTGGTCATCAAAACTCATTCAATAAATATGTAAATCAATTGACACATATTTATGGAGTGTGGCATTGAATAGGGACAATTTCATAGGGGAAACATCTTCTTGAATGAATACATCATACATTTGGGTAGTTTATTAGTACCTAGCCTAGATGAAAAAGGTGTAGCTTAACATCACATGATGATGATGTAGAATAACATAGTTTATGTTCATAGTGCTCTGACCATAGATAAGTGTGGTTCATCTATTCATGCACAATCCATACCTAGATCCCTAATACCACATGAGCCATGGTTGGTGTAGGATATGTTTTCTGAATTGATCTTTACAATGCATTGAATAACATGGTAGAGAACATAGGTGTGGATTCAAGGATGATCCCACAATGTTGCTTCATTGTGCCAATGTGAAATGGTTCCCAGAGGGGTAACACCAGAGCTTTTGATGCTCTGTTTGAACATGATGAAATAGAATGTGATGTGAATCACGAACCCAAAATTTATGGTACAATGGGATTTGTGTAATGATGGTGGATAACGGTTGACCATATTCAGAACAACTCATAAATATTGTTTGAGATTGTATGAGAAAAAATAATAGGGGGAGAACATATATCATATTTGTGACAAGGGACATGTCTGAAATTTAATTCAAGATCATCTAGTCCATTAAACCAAAATGGTAGATGAGCCATAAGGCAGAGCATTCGTACCACCCAAGGATCCCATCAGATGTGAGAGTTGTTGGAGAGCCAAATAATGAGATGTGTGAATCATGGAAATGGAATTATAGCATGTCCATAAAGAATCAAATACTCTATACCATGTACCATAGTGTGTCTAACTGTATTGATGGGCCACACCAGTGGTCAAGTGGCCAGTTAAGAGAGGATGAATTGAAAATAACACTAGAGAAAATGTAAAAAAATTATGTAGATATACCTATGGATAGACACACAAAAAGTTTATGGGAATTAATAAACATAAAATAAGGATTAAAATCAAGACATACATAGTTATGGGGATGTCATGCAGTTTAACGTCATGTGGTAAAGATGCAAGATGATGATTTCTTAAAGAGGATGTGCATTGTGTGAAAAGAATACCTGACGTGAATGAAGGTAATGAAGCCTACATTCCATACCGTGAAATCCTATAAGAATCAGGGAGAGGGGAAAAAGAAATGGATAATTTGAGGAGTCGACGATTGTCCCATTGTAAGAACATATAGGAATTCATGTATATCTTGTGTGCGTAGGGATAAATCCACACATAGTACTGAAATTACATGAATCTTAAAATGATATGGTACAGACATGAGTGGAGAGGAGAATGTTATCGAGGGAGGGGAACATGGTGCGGCTATTGAAAATACTTACATGAATGAGGAAATAATAAGTCCACCCCAAACAATATGCAGCCCCCCCCCCAAGATAACTAAACCAATTAGGGGATCAAGGATATGGAATGAATTTCAAGCCAGGAATCAAAGACGAATGTATTGGAATTTATACATATCTTACAAGGACAACAATCAAGCCACTTGTTATTCTTAATATGCTATGAAATTTAATGTAATGTTGTAAGGATGAGAACAAAATAGAGGCTTACCATAGATAATTTCCATGGTTTGGAAGAATAGCATGAAGTGAATGAGGAAAAAAGAGGTCCACATCAAATCACACATACCATCCCACGAGAGAACTCATGCCAAGGGGCAATAAATTAGGGGTAGAAGATCATGGGTCTGGATCCAAATAAAAATTGACTAGGTTTTATTACATATACCATAAGTATGGGAATCAATAAATACATAGGTCTCATTATTACTTTTAGATTAATGTCATGTGGTATGGATGCAGATATCTTTGTATAATTTTATTGAATTTCAACAGGGAGGTATGTTTAATTCTTTTATTGTATCATTATAAAGGATGATAGTGCTCACTCATATGAATTAATGGTCGATGAATTTTTAATTAGTGGGAGGAGTAATATTCTCACCATCCATTCTGAACTAAGATTATGCGCCATTGGGGTAAACCTTATCATTGATATAGGGTCCCTCTCAATTGGGTTCTAACTTATGTGACTTATTACCGAGTATCATTGGTGTTCCCAGGGACAATACTGTGTCACAATGAAGGAAAAAATGGAGAAAAAATTTATTATTGAATTCTATGGCTATATTTTATTAATACCTCTCAAGATTGTGAGAGGTTTAATGATTTTTCTCATTGACTACTTCCAGTTCATCCAGATGGACTTCTATTACATTGTAAAATGATTTTTCATTGTATATGGC
Source organism: Viscum album (assembly GCA_963277665.1). NCBI lineage: Eukaryota > Viridiplantae > Streptophyta > Magnoliopsida > Santalales > Viscaceae > Viscum > Viscum album. The sequence continues at coordinate 283,840,939 of OY728127.1, forward strand.
TATGCAAAGTGATGAAAAGTGAATCTTGAAGGGATATACCACCTATGTTATATACGAAAAGGGAATATGGGTTCACCTCAGTGGAATTACATGTCTTTGTTAGAATAAAAAGTGGGATAAATGGGAAGTATATCCAACCAACTCTTCTTATTCTCAGCAAACATCGTCTGTAGGATGTTAGAGAGGGTGTTGTAGAATTCCTCAATATTTCAATTTTTCTTTCAAATTATTGCGAGATGTATGATTAGAATGGATACTGTACATGGAATATAATATCATCATATCGGCATCATAGATGTTTTATCCATTATTAGTATGGATGACATGAGGGAATATGAATCAGAAGATGATATTAGAGATCATGAAATAAATGGTTGAATGAACAATGACTTCCTTGAGTGGAATTTCATCTACCCAAATGGAATGGAAATTTGTATTATTCAAGATAATCCTACACATCAAAATTGTCTCTAGAAGATATGGTCCCACGACATTAATCCCCCAAATTACAAAGGTATAAGAGTGCATGGTGTTATGTATAGGCACTTTTGGCCGATGAAAAAAATTATTAGGGATCATGCATGCCTAGAACCCCTTGGTGAAAGTGATATAGTCCTAGACCATGATGTTTCTGATGTAGAAAAGAATTTGGTTTTAAGGGTAGAGACTAGACCCTGTTCGATGATCTCCATAGTAACTATCATGAACATCCTTCATAACCTGGGAAATATTGTCTTCTTGAATATAATGGAGGATAACACCATCAAACCCACATCTGTAGTGTATTTTCTTTTGGATGGGACCACTATAGATAGTGAATTTAAATATGTTACGATTTTTTCACTCATGTTCATCTCTAACTGTAGGGAGATTTATATGATGGGTGTAATTGATGAAAGGAGTTTTCCAATCAGGGGCCTCTCCCAGTATGGTAATAGGGGGACCTGAAGGTCCCAATGTGGATGAACTAGTGCTAATATGACCATCCTACTAGATTTCATCATATTTTGGAGTGATGGGGGTGATTACTCATCAATGATCCACATGGATAATCAAATCATCGAGTTAGGTATTTTTAAGAGATGTGGAAAGCCTAACCATGTCATTGGTTCGATAATTAATTTATTACATAACATGAGTGACATTAGGCCGGGAAGGGAAATGGTCCACTAAATTTAGATTGTACTCTAACATGGGTAAATTATCTAGATTACTGATGATATATTAGTTTTTTACTTACATGATAACCATATCAGAGTCTCCTTTCACATGTAGGTGGTGAATATCAATCGTGAGGGCTAGTTCGAGAATAGTGATGATGGAATAATCCTACACATCATTATTGGTGGACCCTTTCGACAATGAGAATGAATGTGGAATGATAGCATGCATATGAATGGTGAAGACAATAACCAATTCCACTATACTAATCCTGTGATCATTGAGTCTTCTTCATATAGGTCATTATGAAAAGTTGTTGAAGTGCATTTATCAACCTGGTGTGAAATAATTCAATGGTACTATTTAATCATCTAGGAAATCAGTATCTAGAGACTTCTCTAATGGGGATATATGGGTAGAAGTTATGTATTCTGGCTCGTGACCCTTAACAACATACTACAGAATGAATATGATGTAAAACCGATGAAAGATCGCTGCCCATTGAGTTTCAAGACCTGACACCATGGGCCAATTCATAATATAGTTTAACATGTCAATTTGAAACACCTGTTGTATCTCATGGTATTGCAGGTAGTGATACAATTTTTGGATTGTGAATACCAGTGTCAGAAAGCTCTTATAGATAGAGGAATATCTTGTATCTTTATCAAGGATCCCACATCAAAGAAAGTATAAACTATTATATATCCCCTAATTGTTATTTTGGGTGATTTTTGAACTAAGGGACCATTCCATGGCTGTCATATAATAGAATAGAATCTTTTCGGAGATGGGTGGAATTATAATCGGAGGATGTAGTAGTTACTGCTTGATCTCCACCAAATAGGCCTCACCCAATTCATCCCATTGGTATTTGATACCTTTTTTAGAATATGGGAAAAGGGAATACACTTTCTGGCTAGATTCACAATGAATCAGTGAATGAGGATTTAGAGTCCTTGAAATTTTTTGAGCTCCAAAATGTTTCTCAGAGAGGGGAACTAAATGATGTTATTAATCTTCTATGGATCGATCTAGTTTCCTCTATATATAACAAAAATTCCAACAAACATTCTAGAGGTAACCTGAGGTCACACTTAATGGGTTTCATCTTCAAGTGGCTAGAGTAGAGGAAGTTGAACACTTTCTCAATATCATTGATATGTCTTTGAGGGTGGAATAATTTTAACAACAATTTTTCTACATAACAATCATCTTTTTTCTCTATTATTGGATTGAATAATCATTTCATGGAACACTAATAGTTGGAACCTACATTATTCAAAACAAAAGGCATTACATGATAATAAAATGTAACTAGTGTTGATATGAAGGTGGATGAATCTTCATACTTAGTGAAATTTTAGTTTTGATTATATTTGGAATATTCGTCCATGATAAAGAGATCTTGGAATCTATTGGTAGAGTCAATCAATAGCTCAACTATTGGAAGGGAAATTCAACCTTCTGAGAGTGACAATTGTGTTCTCATAAGTTGTTGAAGACTCTAATATTTCCATTATTCTTTTAGATGGGAAAAATGTTGGCGAGCAATTTAGGTTTTTGTACATCCTAGAAGATTATTATTTAGTGACATTATAAACATTTTCCTCAACCATGGCACCATCAAAATGGTGTATCATTATGGGACACAGTTTGAACCTCCAATGATTTATTAGTAGAACAAGTTGGCGGATAAAGACCTTCGGATCTAGTCATTTAATCCGTATATAGCTCTAAAAAAATACATATCAATTATTCATCAAGAAACCCTTATGCTGACGATGCAATTCTACAGACATGGATGCACTGACTACTATTGGTTTATGATCTGCCTTTGTGCTATGTTTATCCACTAGAACTCATGAACGGTGGTGGAGAAACCTTCCTCAAATTTTGGAGGATCATCATCCAAATACCCTTTATTTCCAATAATGATATTATCATCAAAAAGGTATATTATTATGAGTTGTCTGATTCTGATAGAATGTGGGTGTCGACATGAGTTGTAGTTGAATCATCATTAGGGGAGTCCTATACTACAGAAATAATGGAGACAAAATATGTGGATCTAGTTACATTTGGACCTTATCCTAATGGGACACAATTTATAATATCGAAGCAGTAGTGGAATTTCATTTTTTGACAATTCAACATACCCCATAAAAATCAAAAATTATGGAATGTTGTTGTTTCCATGGGTAGAACATCCCAGTACCTTATATGGGTAATGGGTTCGGGGATCAAATGATCTCGATTCTCTTATGATTACAATGTGATGTTATTTTGTTTCATGCAGTAGGGAATGAACATTCCTTGTATCGTAGAGACAAAAATGCAATTTCCCATGTCTAGGGGTGTAGAATCCAATTAGGGAATTGGGAGATTTTTGGAACTACCCATGTTCGTCTATGGGTTAGGAATAACCACAGTATGATCATCCTCGTTGACCTAAACATGCATTTCGTTTCTCATGTTGAAATTAGAATACTGGTAGCAGTATTCTAGGAGAAAAAGGGATACACATCACCATATAGACTGCCCAATAAACCATTAGTGGACTACTAGAGAAATTGGTGATAGGATAAGTGGACTACTTTGTGATGATGTAACCAGGGTTTACCCATTAGCGCATTGTAGGAAGATTCCTTTCTAGACAATCATGAACTCTGTGCTGGTAATCATTCCATCAAACAAGGTCTTCGAGGGGATTTTTCCAATAGTATTCTCTTATGTCTTGTTTTGACCTCAAATATTCATGTTAGAGGGATTATGATTCTTTCAGACAACTCCAGCTTGCAGAGCATCTGGGTGTGGGTGAGATAAATCCTTGAACCTATGTCGATGTGAAATCAGTTCAATTTCATGACATGGAATTGATTAATGATGTACATTTTGTGGATATTCCCATCTATATAAGCACTATCATATTCTACTGATATTGAGAATATAGCTTGTCATTCTGCTTGTTCTCCCTCTTCTGAATGGAAGGCCTCTACAGCTGCTATCCCTATATCAAATTGTTAAATCATCCTCAATGCCTTTGTGAGGGATTCATACATATCTTTTGACAACAGAAGAGCCTAATGAAGCTAGTTTTTGGAATTAATGATTGAAATTTTCTCGGGCACTTCATTCATCCATGATAGGAGTACATTTCTAAAAATAGGTGGATTCTCTAGGGCAGGAGGTTTGGCCGATGCTGTAGGATAGACTGGTGGATTTCAGCTGGTGATAGGGGTATCTTGTTGTTCACTAGCTTAATCTCATAGGACTATTGCCAAATTATTTTCAAAATATTATAGCCTAGACAAAGATGTACATGACTAATCAAACCATGGTTGTGACATATCGTCTTAGCTGAGTAGCACAAGTTGTGGGAGATGTTGTTTGGTGGAAATAGGGTGAGTGTACTGTACATATTGAGTCAAGTTCTGAGCTAGTTTTCTGGTCTTAGATGTGTGCATTGCTTTTTCGGTAGCATTGGCCAACACACATTGAGGATTCCCATATATGTGGTTTCATCGACGTTTTCATCGACTAGTGACATTTGGAGGATTTTAAAGGAATTCCTCATCAATGGGGACCACATATTTGTCCACAAGAATGATAGTGTTCCCCGAGGCATACTTTTGGTTATCACATGAGGAATATTTTATTAGTGGGTGGATTCTTGAGGATATTTTAGACATTAAGGGAAATAAATCTCCATATTGTGGGATGGATTTGGTACTGATGAAGGAATTTACTTCCCCTTGTACCATTCGTGCATTCTCTCCTGAGGTTGAGAAATATGATATGTTCATGCAGAAGATGTATCTAGGGGTAGCATAGTGGAATTAGAAGGTATGTGTAGATTCATAATGGCACAAATAATACAATGGGAATGAGAAACTAAAAATCCTACTTTTTTATCATCATACTTTTGACACCCAAGACCTGATACCTGTTGTCATTCACCCTTACGATTTCTATCATGATATGAAAAAAAAATTCCCCTTATGCGAGGGTAGGGCCCAATCTTACTAAATTGTTATCTTCCTAGTAATGAGAAAATAATTGAACACATATCACATCTTGAGAGTGTGTCCAAGAAAGAGATTATAGGGGTAATAATTAAGAATATCCCTAAGATCTACCTCTTCAAGCACCTGAAGTATAGAAACCACATGATTCAATGGCCCAATAAAATCTTAGAATTGTTGGGGACCTATTATTTTTTGAATGTGTAGGTTTCATTTCTCTGATCCAACAAAGGGACACTGGGACCGTGTCCCTTACAAGGTGCCAGAGCCTAGTGAGGTGCTAGAACATATTTGTATTTAATAGGTGGTGGTGGTGCATTACGCAGTGGAAAATTCTGATTCTGAGGTGAGAGATTCTGATCCATATGCATATCTATATCTGGTGTCTCTTAGCGAGGCTGTGGACGTGGCTCTACCTGTAATAATTTTATCTGTCTAGGGGCATCTATCTATGCAAAAACAGCATGATCGGCCTAAATGACTCCTCGTGTAGAAGATGTGGGAGGTATCAAGTGTACTATATTACCTTATTATAAGGAAATCTCTAGATATTAATCTTTTTTAGAGAATTCCTATAATCCACCTTGGGTGTTATGAGTGATTAGAGAAGACACTAATTTATTCTTCACATTCCTTATGCATATTGTTAGTGGTTGTTCCTAAGAGAGTATCATATCATGTTAATATGTGAGACCCTTCCAAATGGTGAAAAAGTCTCTAAATTGTTCATTCAACCTTTTACTACACTTGAATAGGTCTCCAATAATACTCTTATAGGTATTGGAACTAAACTGATAGAGAAACTACTTGCGAAGACCCTCCCAACTGGCTATGGACCCAAATGATTACTCACTGTTCAAGATGAATGTGTCCCTCTCCAGTTTATGAATGATACACTAGAGAATAGTGGCTTACATCTATTTTGGTTTTCCCATATTGGGTCACTACATTGAGATAAAGTAGACCACATGCTATAGTTAATCTCACATCCCATAAATAGAGGATAATTTAGGATTCCTAACGGTTGAGGGTGTTGGTATATCATCCACTCATGCCAGATTGGGATTACCATCAGACGATATTTCCAAATATTTTGTTTCAAGGTCATCATGTTGAGATATGCCAACATCCATTGTATTATATTTAGTGGATTGTTATCTTAAAAAGGATTTTTGACTAATAGATTGTTGGAAGGATCTTCAAAATTGTAATCAAGAAGAATGACTCATGGAGCTGCCATTGTATCATCCTAAGGTGATGCAGGAGGAACCTACTTATTAGATGGTTGGGAATGTGGAGTTCTTTATAGGACCTTTAGAGTGTTTCAGGGAATGTTAGTCGGGTCTGTAGGAATATTTTTATGCAGCTCGAGTGGAATCGGTGATATATACTGGGGTATTTTTCTATAAGTAGTAGCCTCTACCTCGTCAAGATATGATGGGTTTTCGAGATCAATGAGAGGTAAATCATCTGGGAGAATTTGTGTTTTCCCATACATCCTAGTGGAAGAAGGATTGGATCATGCAGAGTACTACCAAAATATATATGTCATTCTATACTATGCTCAACTAGGAGCTCATCAATGATCATTTTCCCTTCCCCAAGATATTGGTGGAAGAAGGTATTTTCAGGATCCTCTTCAATCTTCTACAATGAATCTGACATTTTAGAGGGCTTGAAATTCGCAGAGTGTGATTTTTAATTGCTAGGTTTTCAAAAAAATTGCAATGAATCAATAGGTTCATCAAGGCTTAGTCAAAACCTTTGTTTTTTAGTGTGGACACATGCAAGATATTCTATGTGTTGTGCTTTTCCGGTTGTCTTTTCATATGTTCGAAACCATTTTTCATGCCCCTGTTCACTCATATCATAGGAATTACCTTATATAATATAATGACATACAATGAAATATTCTGGGTGACACCAGTTGGACCAGGTTAGCGTAGGATATTACTGAAATAAAGGGAAGCATACATACAATAGCCATAGATCTAGACATGCGGGAATGCCTCTTAAAAAAATATAGGGAATATTAAATCTCTGGATGCATCATTGATGGAGAGTCTAATGATATCCATTTGATTCAGGGTCCAGGGAAAGATGGAGTGGAATCAACTCATCTTGGAGGCACTGCATGCCAATGTCATTGATGTGTTCCCAGCTCTTGGGGTAAGATAAATGTCGATGAGGGAGACTGAAATGCATCATCCATATGGTGTTACATAAGAACACAACCGTATATTGGGTGGAAAATCATGATTATTGTATCATGCAATTTAAAATTGTGAGGACATCGAAAGGAGATGGTCCACTACAAAAATGTTCCCAAAACTTCTCGGCTCAAAATCAGGATCCGAGCCTTGGTGTTCCAATTCACTGACTGGGGGCAGTTACGGGATTGATAATTACATTGACATGGACCAGTGCAGTTGTATATTGGTTGTGGGAGTGTATGGTGCACAAGCTAACAAAATGGTTCATATTGATATTTCTTATGGGGAATGAATTTATTATATCATCACATCCCTATATGACAAGGTAATAACCACTTTTATCCACAGAAGGGTGGTATTCGTTATCATTGGATCTGGTCAGTGCATGTTATTGACCAGTCGCTATAACATTTCTATATGATCTATTATCAATGTAGATAATTATCATTCTCAGGGTAGAGAGTATTTTATTGGAATACCCTAGAATGAAGACAAATATTCATCATCTTATATGTATATATGGTTGGATTCATGGATTTAATTCCACTCACATTCATGGAGGAAAATGATGATAAATTGAATTCTTTGACTAGACCACAATATAGAGGTTCCAGGTGAGGGATCTATCATCATGTGAAACATATAATTATATTCTTAAAGTCATATAGGTTTGAACATGATCTTGCGTCCGTCAATATCCTTATTTTTTGCGGTGGTGATTCACCCTCCTTCCCCAAGGGTGGTTCATCAGATCATGGTAGATAATTAACCCAAGGAGGACCTCTGTGAGTATTAGTGTTTTAGTGGGGAAAACCTCCTCTTAGAAAAACTGGGGTGTGGGAAGAAGCTTGGAAAATGTGGAATGGAACACATTGCCAAACTCTTCTATATTTAGTGTCAAATTGTGGATGAACTCCATGTTGTCTTGTGATAAGGAGAGGATGACCATCAATCTTATGGTTGTCATCATGGGGAGGGAACCTGATTGAGAGAATGATGGTGTGAGGAGGACCATCATTTTGATGACCTAAAATATGGGGAAACACTCCATATATGGGATTGTGATTATGTGGAGAACCTCTATATATAATAGTAATAGTGGCATGGGGATGATTCCCATGTGGAATGAGATAGTGGGGATGAGATCCAATCCAGATAAATATTTCAAGCGGATGACTTCCATAATAAATATCATAACCTTGGGTCGACCCGTGATGACTGTTACTTGTACTATTGATCAGCGGAGTCAACCCAACCAACTTGTGGGGTGGATTAGGATCCATTCAAGATTTTTAGTATGCATGCCCCTATTTTATAGAAATAAGGAGGTGATAGCACATGTTAGAGGTGGATTGGCACACTAAATTAAATGAATATGATTCCCCTAGAAGGAATCCTCATGAGCATATGTCTGGCATTGGCGTTGGGTTAGCCGAGACGGGGTTGGATATGTAGAGTTATGGACCACCAGATCCTCAGCCTACGTGACCAGGAAGTAGTGATGATGCAGCCGATTGGGAGCCCTCATTAGTGGATACCTGGACTATGTCATAGCCGATATTACTCATACACCCCTAACATCATTAGTTTAAGGGAGAGAGTTCTAAGATCGTTCCAGGGAGATTCTTCTGTAATCATTGACAATAGGAGTGGGGTACGACACCTCCCTCAAGGACACATTGTTTTGATGAAGATGATGGAGAACTAGGGCATCTTGATCTTAATGAGACACATACCTCATTGAGATTCCCCCTCCCATTTTTATTGATAGAAAAAATGCCCATTACATTCCATTAGAAAAATTTGGAATCAGAGATAGGGAATAGTAGATTCGTAGTTGTGGTAGTGGATGATGATGTGGTGGAGGTGGAGCCAAATATAATTGATGCATTGGCATTTCCCTTGCCTCTACATCCGCAGGCTAGAGGTGGCAGGTTTCTTGCAGTTGTAGCATGGGTCCTTCAATGATGGATAATACAACAATCAATATAGATAGTATGAAAAACCCTATGTTCCCCAATGTTGTTATGTAATCCATGGCTTGATAAAAATATCCAAGAAAATAGCATCGATGTTAGGGAGTCCCAATAAGTAAATACCCATAGTCCTATAGAGATTCACTCTAGTCCCAGAATTTTCATAATGGGACTTGTGTAAAGATAGTTGGATGCAGTGAAATTCCAATCTGTTGATGTCTCAAGTGATACTAATCCCGATATTATGGAGAAAACTTTCACGTTAGGTTAACCAATTCGATTTACAATGATTCACCATCAGGGGTACCTTATCATGTCTTGTTTGTTGGATGATTTGGCCAGATGAGTCATGTTGTTTCCACGAATTCCCACTTATAAAGGAATTATAGATACATCACCTCTCAATGGAAGTTTTCTCCATGATCACGATAGGATAATGGTTGTCAGTCTCTGCTTCTAGTGATTCCCCCTTCAAATTAGGTTCCCAGTCCGTGTCACCCTTAATGATAATGAGTTTTTCAGGAATCTCTTCCCAATGACTCATCATTGTGGATTTTTGATAATTAGTATACATATGTCATGAAATTCCAATGGAATCAAATCAGGTCTATGATATTTTGTCACAGAATTAGTAACATTAGGCAATGCCGGCATGTATGGAGGCTAAAATACAGATAAAACTAGATTTCCATTATAAGAGGGCTTCTCGGGGGAGGAGAGGCCTAATACATCAAACAAAAAATGTGGGGAATTCTATTCCAAAGGCATGTCTCCAATATTTTCCACATATTGAAATGTTTTAAACGGGGTGTGTTGTGAGTTTAAAAATCATTTGGGGACTGAGGGGACTGGTTGGGACACTGATGAGAGTGGATCAGATGGATACATAAATAGGAGGGATCAACTAGAATGTTTACTTGATGGATGGGTCAGAACGCCCTAAAAGGATGGACACATGAATATGTGTCCCACATTGGGGGAGGTTTCACACCATGAAGGATGATATGAATAACACAATGGGATGATCATAGGATAATAGATCCTATAAAATGGGACACCAATGTTTAAAATTTGTTGGGATTGAACCACATAGAGGCATCCTACGTACCCTATTTAAATGATAGGGATCAAAACCCATGTATTTTGAGAGGGTTAGTCATGATATCAAGGTGTAGACAGAGGAAAAAAACACGGATGAATGTTGGGGCTTACATGTGCCTTAGAGTGTGGGTTATACAAAGGGTAAAGATATTAATGGGTCTTACACATGGTTTTCTAGACATAGAGATTTCAAAATTACATCAGGACGTGGCATCTTGGGTAAAATCATGATGGATATTAATGAAGTCATGAATGGTTGAATGAATGGGTAAGGAACTGATAATCTATGTATAGGTGACAGTATGGGGATAAATCTTTAGGGATTTTTCCTACATATCCTAGTGGATGGGAATCAATGTATATGAAGTTCTGGAATGGGGAGACGAGTCACTAGAGAATGTGGCTTATGGGAATGGACACATGGATGTGGAACTGAAGGAAATTGAACCAATAGGTTAAGGAATGATCTTTTCAAGACACAATGACTTGAGAGAGGGACAAGGATGAGGATTGGGGTGGGATTGAACCTTAGGTAGGATTCATACATACATTTCTCAAAAGAGGAAATGATAAAATTCTTTGTAGTTTAGGAATGGGAAATTGAATCAGGGTGTACACAAAGGAAAGAATCACGAAGACATGTTATGGGCTTATACTTTTTATGGATAAAATCACAATATAGAAACTCTGGTTTAGAGGAGTATATATTGATTGTAGTGATTATGCATGGTTAGCTGCCCTAATAGATCAGAACACCTCTATGAGGAAAATCATGGAGATGTGACCCAAAAATTGATGACACCACCCCAGGATGGTACATAACATTGAAGAAGTACCAAATTTTATCTTTATATTTGATTGAAGAGTGAATAGGCCTCCTATTTTCACTAAAGGGATAAAAACCACATATTTCATGAAACATACATTTAACATCTTGCGAGACTAATAGTGAATCAATGTGAAATGGCCAGAACAGATGGGTGATGGGATAGAACCTTGGGGAGGCATGCTATGTAGCCTAGTGGTAGGGAATCAAAGTCCATGTAGTTTGGTGAAGAGGGGAGTGGATCTTACATATTATGTAATCCCAATGTGGAGGTCATGGTCGATTATTACACTAATACAATGCAATTAATTCTCAATGTGTGAAAAAAAGGTCACAGTATACCTAATAAATGTTTGTGAAAAAAGATGCATCGTAGATGAGAAAATCAAGGATTACATATGGTTAGAGGATTAGTGAGAAGAATATTAGAAAACAATAGGAGGGTTTCCATATTTACAAGAAAGATATGTACATCATGTAGGGGCTCACTGCCATGGTGTGTTGAGGATTACCCAATGGTTGCCCAAGGTGAACATGGAAACAAAGCCCATAGGGAATGAGAGAATAAGAGGGAACATTATCCCAACCCCTATATGATCCTCTCATACCCTCCACACTTGTGGAAATCACAGTATATGGTTGTGTGTTAAGGGTTTGGGGATTCATTTCAGTTTAATGTCCCACAGCTCGGATGATGAGGACTCACTCCTCAACCGTGGTACATACACATCATGTACCAACCTGAATGTCAGGAAGGTATATCATACTAAAAGATAGGTATGGGGGTTTCGGTGTGATCTATTGAAGTTTCTATGTTAAAATTGATATGCAAATAAGCATAGATGATAGCATGACAATGAAAAAAAAGAAATTGCAGGGAAACATTACATGATGTACTGAACATGTTATCATGAAACACCAAAATGATTAATATATTTAGGTTTATTGATAGTATAAGGAATACGATAGTTCATTTCTCAAGGAGCGTTTATAGACTTATTGTGTCTGTTTCTAATAAAAAGTACTAAAATAGGGGTGATTTTCAAAACAGATTTTGGAAAATAACAAAACATAATGATTTTAGTAGTTAACAATGCAATTGGATTTGAAAAATATGAGATTAAGGGGTAATTGTGAGTTCACTACACACTTTTAATTTTTATTTCACTTATATATTTTTTTAGGTTTGGGGTAATTCGTTGGTAAAAATTAATTCGTCTACCAATAAATTTCTATGCCTTTTATTAGAATGTAGGAATAACCAAATCCATACATTACAATCATATTTCCATGTACCAAAAATTATAAATGTAATAATATATTTAACATTATATTTATATCTCATTAAATTTGGTATTTAATGTATTATTGAGTTTTCCAATTGGAAAAACACAATTCCATCACTCAAAACATCCCCTCCGTCATTATGAAATTAACTGAAAATCATTCACCTGCATAAAAAATAATTAAAAAAATAATTTAAGATACATGGAATAAAATGTTTTAAAAAACAAATTAACCCAATCTAGTAACTCAAAGATGCGATGAAACTCCCTTGACATGTGTTAATATCATTCACAATGAATTACCATCATTTAGCCTAACATTTAGAGGAGGAGGAAGCTCGTGTGGAAGACCATCGTAATTCTTGATCCCGCAATGAGGATATGGGCCTCCGTAACTTCATGGATTAGGGGAGGACTACAATAGGAGTCCCAAATGGCATACCTTTTCATCTAGTTCGCTCATCCTGATCAGGAGACCAATGACCCATTTTGTAGGCAAAGTTGATGGTGGTTTTTGGAACACATATTTCATAAAACATATTTCACAAGGGTTTGAATCCTTAGATAGACTTATATTTTTTATGGACAAACTAAAAAAATGTTTCCCAAAATCCTCAATTTCTCAAATAATATTTTTTCATTTCTCTGAAACCTATTGATTGGGATATGGACAAATCACAACACACCACATTTGACTTCATGTAGATTCATTGTGATGGATAGATCAGAACATATGGGCCACTTTTTGGACGAACGATATGTGGTATTCTTAATATAAATGTAGAAAATTTAATTTTGGACCAGTGAAAAAAAATATCAGCTCATTTAGATATAATTTTTAATAGTATTGTGCAGTTGAGTCCATTGGTGTGCTTGGATAGTGCAAATTTTAGCCCATTTTTCTTGAACAACATCATAGGACCTGAAACTTACCTCTACCGAGAATGGAATTTTCCAAAAAATTAACAATGAGATTTTTAATAGTGATAAAAAATAATTGAATAAAAAAATATGTTAAATTAAGTATATCATTTGGAATTTACAATACATAATTCGTTTAATGAAATGGGGTGAAGATGAAAATAAAACACTAAATCATGGTGCGATCAAACCCCCACACCTGTAAATTTGTACATCTAGGAAAGGTAATATTGAAAAAAAATTATTCATGTAGATATTTTCAACTTAATAAATATTTAAAATGCAATGAAAATTTATTTCTAGATAGAAATGGGGAAAAATTACACCACGGAGTTATTCTTAGATATCAAACAAAAATATGTATCAAAAATTATATCATCACAAAATTCGAACTACAATATGTTTAATTATACCAATTTTAGATACATAGTTCAAGAGATAGAAATTTTAGTAATTCTCCATGAGTTTGTGTGACAACCACTTCATTCTATTCTTTTCACTTTTCATTCAGTAAATATAAGATATTTAAAAAATTATCTATATACATGATCCTATCCAGTAATCCTACATTATGTCCTTGGAAATATAATTTGAATAGACATTAAAATGAGAATCTATAGATGGCATACCATAATCATCCAACCTAGATATCCCCATGTGTTGTACATTTCTTCACTCTGCTAAATGTTTATTTTTTTATATGGGATTATTGAGGGCATACAACAGTTGAATAATAAGTAAACACAAATAGGTCAATCATGTACCATAATGAAATAGATCGGATAAGGAACTAACTTATTGAAAAATAAATTTTTAGGGTAAATTAAAATAAACCTAACTTTTATATACCTCATTTTATGTATGAAATTTTCACACTTCAATATTGGTTGTAATGTTGTTTTGGAGAAATTGAGTCATATAATTTTATATTATCCTATTCACAAATAGGGTATCGTTTTTCTCAATGGATTCAAAATGATACAATAATTTATATCATTGAAAAATAACCATATTTTAAGAGAAATTCAAAAAGTTGAAATGAATTCTTAATCAAATGCACATTTCATCATATTTTCTTTTTGAATGTTAAACCAAAATGAAATACATAAATTCCTCATGAACATTCAATAACTTCCATGATTAATCAAGAATAATTTTCGATAATAAATTTGGAATTAAAAAATATAATTACAAAACTAATGTAAGGGGGAAAGGGGATAAAATATAAAATGTAATTCAACAAGATAATATGAGACATGAAAATAAAGATGATGAAAATTCTAAATAACCCAGTAATGAAACCGTCCCCCACAACTAATGTATGTAGTGTACTCACTATAATAAAATTTAATGTGTGAAAGAAGGATAAAAATTGGTTGGTTTGATTAATAGATTACTTCATGAACCTAGATTTCATCCATTAAGGGATCCAGAAAGGCTTTGTAGAAGTGATTCTACCGCAATCCCTTGATAGTGATGGTTATCTTGGTTTCTTTATTTTGAACATAAAGAACACCAATTGGATAAACATTTATACATGTTTAAGGTCAAAACCAAAGGGAATAAATATTACAATGATGCAATATCATCAATGAATTGTAAAAGATGACCTTATTCCAAATGTGTAATGGTTGATGAAGGATGAGATAGTCGTCGGAAACCATGGTTCATTGCATAATAATTATGAAGTTCTCATGTTATTTTCAATGTATTTAATCTACCTCCTCAATCTGGAACTTCTTTGTGGTCCTACACCAGAATGATTATAATTTCATTAGTTAATGGCCATTTAGGGCCAGTTCTAAATCATAATTGGGAGATGACAAATCATTCCAAACAAAAGACTCTATGGGGAAATTCCAATTTTAGTTTAAATGATGTATATTAATTCGATATGGAAAAATTGAGTCTAAGACTGAAATCATTTCTATTCGGTGGAACCATTATTTGAGGAATTTTCTTTAACTCTCTAATCAACACCTCGGCATGACCATTGGTCTATGGGTGGTAAGTAGTTACCACTCCATGCCTGACCCCATACCAATGATAAAGAGATTTCATTGTTTGGTTGAAAAAATGAGGACCCTAGTCATTGATGATGAACCTAGGGAATCCAAAACTACAAAAAATTTGGGTTCAAAAAAACTCCACAACCGCCATATAATAATTAGTCCTTGTTTCTCATGCATGTACCCATTTTAGAATATAATCCACTACAAGAATAATGTAAATGTTAAAAAATTTATTGGGAATTGATCCCATAGATTCAATGCCCCAAACATTTCAAATTTCATGCAAGAGTAAGGGTTATAGTGGAATTTCATTTCTATTAGACACATTTCCCATTCATTGGCACCAAAGTCAAGATTTACAGAAATAATTCACATCCAGAAAAAGTGATATCCAAAAGTGACAAGAATCAAGGACCTTATGAGCAGTCCATTGGGGTCCAATTTAGCTACTACAAGATAGAGTGTGACAGAACTGAAGGAAAAATTAGAACTCAATATCTAGAAGAGAACATCTGGGGACAAGATAACTACATGTGTTCCAATGGTAGGGGTCATCCCAAATGTACCAATGAGACTTCAGGTTTAGACAGACTACCTGGGTTGTATTGAAATTAGAAAAAATGAATGATTCAACCAAATAATTTAAAACTTCGGAATACCAGTGAATATAACTTTGAACTAAATAAAATTTCTCATCTTGAAACATATCATTTATGGGAATATAGGGGAACGAGTCAATTTCTATGGATGGTTGTATTCTACTGATATGGAACACCTCCACATTCTATTCATCTATTTAATCTCTAATTTCTAAATAGAATTACTATAGGAGGGGAATCTAGTTAATGATTTATGATTTGGCTTTTGGTTTCAAAAGGAGATACCGGAGGGCATCATGGTCTGATAACACAATGACTTTGCATCTAAAATTATATGACTTGAATTTATCATTGATTAATGTAATGGTAAGAAATAAATTTTCAGTTTTCGTATAGTTTTCTTGGGAAGGGTCCAATGTACGTGATTCACTGGAAATGACATGTGGAACTCAATATACCTTTTGTGATAAGTCTACCCCAACTATATAGTTAGAGAAGTCACATATGAGCTCAAATTGTAAATTCCACCGAGGTGGTTGGATTACTGGGGTTGAGGTGAGACTCCATTTTAATATAATAAAGTATTCTTCACATTCTATATCAAAAAAAATTTCCTTTTCTTTTTTTTGTAAATTGGGAGAGGGGGAGTTCAATTTTACGGATGCCACGATTTAAACGATGGTAAAATACATCATCCCTTGGAAATACCTAACATCCCATTCAATAATGTGGATGTGTAGGGAATAAAGGACATCTACTTGGATTTATCGACTTGGGTACCATAAAAGGTTAAATTACACAAAAATATAACTTATCACACCATCTAATGAAATTTTTAATAATTTAATATGATATTATTTTCAATAAATTGATTTATAAATGAATCTATCCTACTCAAACATTCATTAAAATATGATCCATATATAGTAAAATTAGGAGTGAATACTTCCACGTAATTATCCATGTAAACATAAAATACTAAACATGCATCACAGGAATATACCTAGAGCATTTCACATACCAAATGGCATAATCCTATATGAAAATGTTCTAAATGGGCCGGTGAAGGTCATATATTCCACATCCTTGGGGGAATTATTTATATAAATGTATCCAGAATACCCATCACGAAAATAACAATGGGACTATGATGCTACCCTCCCATGAATTTTTTCAATTAAATGTATTGGGAAATTGTCCATTCAAGTTTTTTGATTTAGTTGGTGATAGCCAATTTAGGCACACCAACCATCCTTCAGACAAGTTGTAACCAATTATTTGTTTTCATTTTTAATTACATTAAGACCTATTTTTAATAGAATTACTTGAACTAGACTGACCATATGGATTTCAGATACAATTTAAAAGGTTATGAAAACAAATAATTTCGATAACCCTTTATTCACAAAATCTACGAGGTATGAGTTTAATCAACATTGTTACTACATCACTAGTTTATCATCATCATTTAACAATATATGATGTGTGAAAATTAATGGTCTAATACCAGGAATATTAGTAGGTGTCCATGACAATGCTAGTTTATATTCTTTTATAAGTTCATGCAATCAAAGATAATTCTCATAAAGAATTTAACTAGAAGTGATGATAGGAAACATCTTTCCATTCTCAAGATATGAATATTTTATCTGAGGATGTATTAGTTTTGGTTCCAATTCATGGGTAATTTTTATTGACGGTAGTTTGTGAAAGTGAGAGGTCATTAATATCATCCAACTAGTCAGTTTTGTCATCCTTTGATGAGGAATTTTATTTTACAAACATACCAGTATCATAAATGGTGATGTGATCCCCATTGCTCATGAAATAGTCAATTAATAAACAAGCATGATATTTTTCTAAACTGGTACAAATTTTAATGAATGGTTTTTTTTATCATTTAAATTAATTATTAGAACTCAAAAAGGGGATCATGGGAATGAAAATAAGTGTTCTTAGGGAAAGGGAGTACATCTATAGTGTAAATATCGATGGAAGTCTGAAGGGTGATTTATGGAATAATGGATGTGGAAGTTGAAAATAGTACCACCAGAATCCATTGATAATGTACTGTTTTTTTCATTAAATATGGTTTTGGTGGGTTTTATGAATGGTCTCCCCAATATAATCGGTACATGTCCACTCATCCTATCGTCTTCAATTTTTAGCACAAAAAATAGCAAGAAAAAAAAATAAAAAATTCATGCTCAAAAGAATATCCAATAACACACCAGAGGGGTGTGATGTTATATAATTATATAAATGAAAAAAAATTACATTTTGGTTTAGTTCCTCGACCTTCAATGAAGTTTAAATATATTTAGTAATAACATAAATAGAATAAACTATATCAAACATATCATAGGAAAATTAATACTCCCCTATAGTGGAGGGAATTGATATTTTTTCTAGATTATTTCTGTAACACCCGAGACTTTTATGTTATATAAATCATCAAAGGAATCTTTTTCTACACAACACTTGCTTGGCTTGCTTTGCACGCAATCGTGACCTTCCTCGATAGCTTGCGTCGTACGCAATACCGAGTTTCACTAAACAACAATATGCTATTAAAACTAGCCGTTATGAATAGTAATAACCACTTTTTGAAATTTTATAAATTTTATTTTTCAAAATGGACTTCATTTTTGGACTCAGAATATCGAAATTAGCCTAGGGTGAAATTTTGGTATTTTTCTGAAAACTTTCAATTTTTGATGAATAGTGAAACCACTAAGTGGTAGGTTAAAAAACTGAATTTTGCATAAAACTTAATTTTACCGCTTCTGTGAATGGAATTTCAAAAATCCGAGAGACACGGTTAATATCAAGGACTAAAATGTGGTTCAATGAGATGAAAATAATTTTTTGGTGAATAGTAACTTTTTACTATTTTTACCGCGGTTAATAGTAAATAGGGTAACTAAGGGTAAATATGATATTAATATTACCCTAACACATGTCCTAATTCTATTGGACAAGTGTAATTCGACCAAAAACAAACTTAGGAATAAAATATGACCATTTAGGCCCACTTGGATTAGATTAGGACATTTATTATTAATTTATTTAAAGAAGGGTTAAAATAGTTAAAAATCAAAGTTTAATAAGTAAATCATTTTTAATATAGGGTTATACATAAGATAAATTCGATTGTAAATATTCATTAGAAAGATAAAAAGATTTCCTACATGATGGTATTTTATTTGTAATTTTTAGACATCAAATAATTTAATTTATTTATGACACAAAGATGATGCAGTAATTATCTTATTAATGAAATATTGACAAAATTGATAATATAAATACCAAAATAAATGTAATTTGAGACTTTTTATGAATTCCACTAATTTTCTAGGTTACTATGATATATTAGTATTGATTTAATCAACTTGGTTCGAACATATAATTCTGTTATGACTTTGACAAAAATCATATATCAAATAGTGTCAAAATTGACACAAAATAGTTTTTAAATCAAATATTATATTATTAATTGTTATTTTATTCCTAAAAATCTAAGGTTCGGCCACATGACTTAGATAAGGATATATATATTAATAATAAACAATTTGGGGTTCGTTTGGCATGTTATAGTAAGTGTATTAACCATATAGTGAAAGAAAACAAAAAGACATGGTAAAAGTTAAATTATTTAACTTAGAGTTAAATCTAATTGATAAGGTTAAAATAATATCCTAAACTTGTCTAAATTCTATTGGTTTATAGGATTTCGACCCATCCCCACTTTATCTTCGAAATAAGACCCTTTGGAACCATTATAAACCGATTTTGACTTTAATATAAAATAATATTTTGAGATATTCCTAAGGTGCCCCTCTCCTCCCTTATAAAAGGGCACCTCATCCCCCTCCTCCTCACACCAAATTGAGAACTCAAGCTCGGCCAACCCCTGCCATTTTCCCTTCTCCACTTCCCTAGAATAATCCTAGAGGTCCTGGTCTTCTCCAAAGACCAATCTTAGTTCCTTAAGTGAAGGATTCAAAAAGGCGTTCCAAAGAAGAGGTAATATCCATTACCGATCTTTTCAATTTCTTTCTTCTTCAACTTCTTCTTCTTTAGTTGTTTCATGATAAAGTAATAACATCAGTATTACTTACATACTGATATGTTATTATAAATATGAAACAACCCTTATTCACCTTCTATCCATCCTACGGAAAAATGAAATCACCGCGCGTGCGTACGTACGGAATACCGTCTCCACGCCGTGGTGTAATCTATTTTCCACCATCACCTTACAAGGATGGGTATAATGGTGTAATCAGTAACTATATATGATTATTATTAAGTAATATTGATACTGAAATAATATATATATATACTCCAATACAATTCCACGATCATAGGAACGATATCATCACTCGTGCGTACGTACGGAATACCGTCTCCACGATGTGATGCGACTCGTTCTACATGATCTTCATTTCATAATGATTGTATAAATGAATTGAATGAATGAATATGGTATATAATACACTAATACCATTCTGGAAATGAATTATCTATAACCTAAAGATAAGAATAAGAATTTATTCGACAAAACACGCATAAGAACAAAAAGTTATAAAGACCCGAGTAACAAGTAACAATGAAATATTACTAACAAGAAGCTAATAATATGACCATATATGATCTCATATCAATATGTATGATTCTGGAATAAGTCAATAACATTATTTAAACCATTATACAGGAGCTTCGGACACGAACAAAGCAAATCGGACCTAAGGTAAGGGAAATATCACAATCTCATTTTTATCCGAGATTGTTTATTCGTAAGTATTTACTGGGGTGTATTTTATCATCCACATCCATGTTCCCTAAATATGTAATATTGTTTCCATCCACTTGAAATAGTTTAAATCAAATTTTACCCTTAGGTGAGTTTTTAGTAAAGAATAAGAAAGGAATCTTTTGTCGTTTTTCCGTACGAGGTACTTTTTGACTTTTCCGACAAAAGTACGAAGAATGTTTTTTTTAACTTATACGGCATGAATGGATTTTTAAAACATTACTTCAAAGAAGCTTCCTTTACAAGTTTTCAAGTTTATTTTTAATCAACTTCTTTTATTTCAAAGTTGTATGACATGTTATGAAAGGAAAAATGTTTTTGAAGAAGAAAGGATATTTTCCTCAAGAATTCAATTCAAGTGTTTTATCAAAATTATTTTCCATCTAAGATAATAAAGGGTTCTGATTCTATCCATATTTTTACATTGGATTGACTATGTTGTGATGGAATTATGTTTATGAATTACTTTATCATATATGAATTGATTTATGATGTCATGATGTTTCAAGAATCCCATTTTTGTTATATGTGTTATGCGATGATGTATGTTTTATGATTATGTGGCACACATAAGAAAGGATTCATTATAAGATGGGTGGGACCTATATCTCCCTCCAATGCATTGGGTAATGATTTTATATCTCATGAGATAGACATGGCTGGAACGGAAGGTTATTTCGGTTCAGTGATACAGGACTGAAACGAGGAGTGAACTCGGTTCAGAAAGGGACTTTGTCCACTAAGATAGTCTTGGCAATGAGTCATGACTAACAAGAAATGATTTTCCATGATTATGTGTGCATGCCACAAAGTTTCAAGTTTTATGTTATGATTATGGGGATCTCATTTTCACTTCTATGATTTATTCCATGTTAAGATATTATGATCTCTTTTGCAGGTTTTGATTTTCATAAAGATATGATATGATTTTTATTTCTTTTATTTGCCCTTGCTGAGCATTTGAGCTCACCCTTTTATGCTTTCTTTTCCCCAGGTCAGGAAGATGGATATTAAGTAGAATATGCTAAAAGGGACCCTAGATATGATGAAATAAATGGGAGACACTGTAGAAGATTTATGAACCAGTTGTTTATGTTTTCCCAGTTTCTAAAGACACTATACCTATACGGTCCTTTGTGGTTTTGTCATATGTTGTAATAAGAGTGCTTCAATTTTGAAGTATTAACAATGTATGTAAAGTGTGGGTCGTTATAGTTGGTATCAGAGGAAAGGTATAGTCAACCTTTGGAAACTTGGATGTGAAAGCCTTAGTAAGAACCCTAAGGATAAGTCTAAGCATAGAACACAATCTTAGAAATGGCCATGAATAACCTAGGATAAGACCATAAGCATGAAAATTTTATTCTTGAATTATGTGGTTTCCTATTATAATTAGTGTTGCTCACACTATTCTTCTTGGTTTTAGTCAATGGCTGGAACCCGAAGGAACCGTGTTAATGCGGAATGTGATGGGCAATGCAATGATTGTCCCCCTGAGCAACCAAACGATATGGGAGCTGGAATGCAAAATCTTGTAGCCATGCTCACACAACATTCTCAAGCTATGAATCATGCAGGATTTCCAAATGAACAAAGGAGGGAGCAACATTCTGTTGAATCCTTCATGAGGCAGCGTCCACCATCTTTCAGCGGGTCTACTGATCCATTAGTTGCTGAACAATGGATTAGTACTACTGAAAAGATATTTTCAGTTCTTCAATGTTCTGAGCATGATAAAGTCATCCTAGCAGTGTATCGTTTGGAAGGAGATGCTGATCAATGGTGGAATCTTGTTAAGAATACAAGGCAAAGGGATGAAATTGAGTCTATGGAATGGGACGAGTTCAAGAACTTATTTTTCAATAAGTACTTCCCTCGTATTCTCCGAACAAAGATGGAGAAAGAGTTCCTTGAACTGAAGCAAAGGGATGATGAATCTGTTAGTACCTATGAAGCAAATTTTACAAGACTTGCAAGGTACGCTTCTGGTATTATTATCCAACCTGAGAGTAAGATCGATCGATTCTTTAGTGGCCTAAAACCAAGTCTTCGAAGGGCGTTAGCCATAAGGGACTTCAATAGCTACGAAGAAATCGTTCGATGTGCTCTCAAAGTCGAGATGGAGATTGGAGTAACCCATCAGTCACATGGGTTTGATAAGAAGAGGAAGATGGAATTCAAAGAAAAATCTAAAGAGCACACGGAAAAGAAGATGAACTTTCCCTTATGCTCAAAGTGTGGAAAGAAACACGGAGGGAGTTGTCTTAAAGGGACAAGTAAATGTTTTAAATGTGGAAAGGAAGGTCATCGGGCATTTGAATGCCGTGATAATGGGAAGAAGATGTCTAATGATGCAAACAAAGGAAGGGATACACATAATGAACCTGCTACACTTCAATGTTTCAAGTGCAAGGAGATGGGGCATTATGCCAATCAATGCCCAAATCCAAGGGTTGATGATGATGGTCGACGTCAACAAACTCTTAAGGCTAAAGAAAAAGGAAAGTCACATGCAATTTCTATCAGCGATGTGGAGTACGATAACGATGTGGTGAAAGGTACACTTACCATCCACTCTAAAGTAGCAAATGTTTTATTTGATTCTGGATCCACCCACTCTTTTATTTCTGAAAAATTTTCTAAGGGTATCACCGTATTACCTCAACAATTAGATGTTGAGTTAGCTGTGACAACACCTAATGGCACATCAATCGCATCAGAAGTTTATAATTCTTCTCCAATCGAAGTTTGTGGGAAAGTGCTTCCTGCAAATCTTGTGATCCTTCCTTTAGTGGAATTTGATGTGATTCTTGGCATGGATTGGCTTTCTCTACATGGAGCTCATATCAATTGCCAAAGAAGGGAAGTCACATTTCATATTCCAGATCAACCTATGATCGTCTATCAATGCAAGGATGAACATAACCTTCCAGTGGAAATTTCTTCCATCTTATGGGTATTGATTCCACTAAATGAAGGTTATTTATCTCAAATGGTTGGTGAGAAACTCACGATTAAGAATATTCCCATTGTACGGGAGTTTGATGATGTCTTTCCGGAGGAATTGCCGGGTCTTCCACCAAATCGTGAAGTTGAGTTTTCAATAGAACTCGTACCGGGTGCTTTGCCTATTTCAAAGACACCTTATAGAATGGCCCCAATTGAGTTGCAGGAATTGAAGAAGCAACTCCAAGAGAATCTTGATAAGGGATTCATACGCCCTAGTGCGTCACCTTGGGGAGCACCTGTTCTATTTGTTAAGAAGAAAGATGGATCAATGAGACTCTGAATTGATTATCGAGAACTTAACAAGATCACTATCAAGAACAAATATCCTCTCCCACGCATTGATGACTTATTTGACCAACTACGCGGAGCTCAATACTTTTCCAAGATTGATCTTCGTTCAGGGTATCATCAATTAAGGGTCAAAAGGGAGGATATACCAAAGACGGCTTTCCGTACAAGGTATGGACACTATGAATTTATAGTGATGCCATTTGGTCTTACTAATGCCCCTGCTATCTTCATGGATCTAATGAATAGAGTCTTTAGAGACTATCTTGATCAATTTGTGGTAGTCTTTATAGACGATATTCTTGTCTATTCAAAGAGCAAGGAAGAGCATGAAGATCACTTGAGAATTATATTAAAGACCCTGAGAAAAGAGAAGCTTTATGCCAAATTTACCAAGTGTGAATTTTGGCTTCAAAAAGTTGCTTTTTTGGGTCATATAATCTCAAAAGAGGGGATATCTGTGGATCCAGCAAAAACAGAGGTTATCGAAAGATGGTCAAGACCAACAACAGTAACTGAGATCCGAAGTTTTCTTGGTTTGGCTGGATATTATCGACGTTTTGTAAAAGATTTTTCACGGTTATCTAATCCAATCACCAAGTTGACTCGGAAAGGAGTTAAGTTTGTCTGGACAGAGGAATGTGAAGAGAATTTCAAGGAGTTGAAAAGAAGGTTATCCAGTGCACCTGTGCTCACACTGCCTTGTAGTGGAGAAAGGTTTGTGATCTACAGTGATGCATCCAAGAAGGGATTGGGGTGTGTTCTTATGCAAAATGATATGGTGATAGCTTATGCCTCACGACAGTTGAAAATCCATGAGCAAAATTACCCAACACATGATTTGGAGTTGGCTGCGGTAATCTTTGCATTAAAGATTTGGAGGCATTACCTTTATGGTGAAAGGTGTGATATTTATACTGATCATAAAAGTTTAAAGTATATTTTCACACAAAAGGAATTGAATATGCGCCAAAGAAGATGGTTGGAGCTGATTAAGGATTATGACTGCTCAATCCATTACCACCCTGGGAAAGCAAACAAGGTGGCAGATGCATTAAGTCGACAAGACCATGCTAGTTTATCCATGATGAGGATCACAAAAGATCCAATATTTATGGATTTACAAAGGATGGATCTTAGAATTATAATGGAAGGGGAAAAATCTTATCTTTCTCAAATGAATGTTCAACCATCTATACATGTGAAGATTAAAGAGGCACAGAAAGAAGATGTCGAGTTACAAAATAAGGTGAGAAATGTTCCTGAATTCAACCTTGATTGTGATGGGATAATAAAGTTCAGGAATCGGGTTTGTGTTCCTCCCATCCCCGAATTAAAGAAAGAGCTGCTGGATGAGGCTCATAGTTCTTCATTCTCTATTCATCCTGGAAGAAAGAAGATGTATAGGGACCTGAAAGAGTACTTCTGGTGGGATGGCATGAAAAGAGATGTTGCTGAATATGTCTCTCGATGCTTGGTTTGTCAACAAGTTAAAGCTGAGAGACAGAAGTCTAAGGGGATGTTACAACCATTACCCATACCCGAATGGAAATGGGAAAACATCACTATGGACTTTGTCACAGGACTTCCTAAAACATCCAAAGGCAATAATGCTATCTGGGTCATAGTTGATCGTCTTACAAAGTATGCACACTTCATTGCTATTAGAGAGGATTTCTCTCTAGATCAGCTTGCCAGAATATATGTAAAGGAAGTGGTAAGATTGCATGGAGTACCACTTTCTATTGTATATGATCGAGATCCGAGATTTACCTCGAAGTTCTGGCGAAGTCTTCAGCATACTCTGGATACAGAGTTGAGTTTCAGCACTGCTTATCATCCCCAGACAGACGGTCAGTCTGAGAGAACAATTCAAACCCTAGAAGATATGTTGAGAGCTTGCTCTATGGATTTCAAAGGAGGTTGGGATCAACACCTACCTTTGGTGGAATTTTCTTATAATAATAGCTTTCACTCCAGTATTCAGATGGCTCCTTATGAAGCTCTCTATGGAAAGAAATGCAGGACTCCAACTTGCTGGGATGAAGTTGGGGAAAGAAAGCTATTAGGACCTGATCTCGTTGATGAAATGGCAGAAAAAGTCAGATCTATTCAACAACACATAAGAGCAGCTCAGAGTCGACAGAAAAGTTATGCCGACAAACGAAGAAAAGACCTAGAGTTTGAAGTGGGCGATAAAGTGTTCTTACGAATATCTCCCTGGAAGAGGGTTATGAGATTTGGAAAGAAGGGGAAGTTGAGCCCTAGATATATCGGTCCTTTTGAAATACTGGATCGTGTTGGGAAGGTAGCTTACCGATTGGCGCTTCCACCGAATCTCTCTCAAGTTCACGATGTGTTCCATGTATCTCTCCTGAGAAAGTACATACCAGATCCTTCACATGTACTCAGCTCAGAAGTTGTACCACTGGAGCAAGATCTTTCTTATGAAGAACAACCGATAGAGATTCTGGATCGTAGCGAAAAAGTCCTACGAAGCAAGACCACTCGCTTGGTGAAAGTTTTATGGAGAAACCACCAACTTGAAGAAGCTACATGGGAGCTTGAGGATATGATGAGGGAGAAGTATCCTCATTTGTTTGTTGCAAAGTGACGAATTTCGAGGGCGAAATTCTTTTTAAGGGGGGTAGAATGTAACACCCGAGACTTTTATGTTATATAAATCATCAAAGGAATCTTTTTCTACACAACACTTGCTTGGCTTGCTTTGCACGCAATCGCGACCTTCCTCGATAGCTTGCGTCGTACGCAATACCGAGTTTCACTAAACAACAATATGCTATTAAAACTAGCCGTTATGAATAGTAATAACCACTTTTTGAAATTTTATAAATTTTATTTTTCAAAATGGACTTCATTTTTGGACTCAGAATATCGAAATTAGCCTAGGGTGAAATTTTGGTATTTTTCTGAAAACTTTCAATTTTTGATGAATAGTGAAACCACTAAGTGGTAGGTTAAAAAACTGAATTTTGCATAAAACTTAATTTTACCGCTTCTGTGAATGGAATTTCAAAAATCCGAGAGACACGGTTAATATCAAGGACTAAAATGTGGTTCAATGAGATGAAAATAATTTTTTGGTGAATAGTAACTTTTTACTATTTTTACCGCGGTTAATAGTAAATAGGGTAACTAAGGGTAAATATGATATTAATATTACCCTAACACATGTCCTAATTCTATTGGACAAGTGTAATTCGACCAAAAACAAACTTAGGAATAAAATATGACCATTTAGGCCCACTTGGATTAGATTAGGACATTTATTATTAATTTATTTAAAGAAGGGTTAAAATAGTTAAAAATCAAAGTTTAATAAGTAAATCATTTTTAATATAGGGTTATACATAAGATAAATTCGATTGTAAATATTCATTAGAAAGATAAAAAGATTTCCTACATGATGGTATTTTATTTGTAATTTTTAGACATCAAATAATTTAATTTATTTATGACACAAAGATGATGCAGTAATTATCTTATTAATGAAATATTGACAAAATTGATAATATAAATACCAAAATAAATGTAATTTGAGACTTTTTATGAATTCCACTAATTTTCTAGGTTACTATGATATATTAGTATTGATTTAATCAACTTGGTTCGAACATATAATTCTGTTATGACTTTGACAAAAATCATATATCAAATAGTGTCAAAATTGACACAAAATAGTTTTTAAATCAAATATTATATTATTAATTGTTATTTTATTCCTAAAAATATAAGGTTCGGCCAAATGACTTAGATAAGGATATATATATTAATAATAAACAATTTGGGGTTCGTTTGGCATGTTATAGTAAGTGTATTAACCATATAGTGAAAGAAAACAAAAAGACATGGTAAAAGTTAAATTATTTAACTTAGAGTTAAATCTAATTGATAAGGTTAAAATAATATCCTAAACTTGTCTAAATTCTATTGGTTGATAGGATTTCGACCCATCCCCACTTTATCTTCGAAATAAGACCCTTTGGAACCATTATAAACCGATTTTGACTTTAATATAAAATAATATTTTGAGATATTCCTAAGGTGCCCCTCTCCTCCCTTATAAAAGGGCACCTCATCCCCCTCCTCCTCACACCAAATTGAGCACTCAAGCTCGGCCAACCCCTGCCATTTTCCCTTCTCCACTTCCCTAGAATAATCCTAGAGGTCCTGGTCTTCTCCAAAGACCAATCTTAGTTCCTTAAGTGAAGGATTCAAAAAGGCGTTCCAAAGAAGAGGTAATATCCATTACCGATCTTTTCAATTTCTTTCTTCTTCAACTTCTTCTTCTTTAGTTGTTTCATGATAAAGTAATAACATCAGTATTACTTACATACTGATATGTTATTATAAATATGAAACAACCCTAATTCACCTTCTATCCATCCTACGGAAAAATGAAATCACCGCGCGTGCGTACGTACGGAATACCGTCTCCACGCCGTGGTGTAATCTATTTTCCACCATCACCTTACAAGGATGGGTATAATGGTGTAATCAGTAACTATATATGATTATTATTAAGTAATATTGATACTGAAATAATATATATATATACTCCAATACAATTCCACGATCATAGGAACGATATAATCACTCGTGCGTACGTACGGAATACCGTCTCCACGATGTGATGCGACTCGTTCTACATGATCTTCATTTCATAATGATTGTATAAATGAATTGAATGAATGAATATGGTATATAATACACTAATACCATTCTGGAAATGAATTATCTATAACCTAAAGATAAGAATAAGAATTTATTCGACAAAACACGCATAAAGAACAAAAAGTTATAAAGACCCGAGTAACAAGTAACAATGAAATATTACTAACAAGAAGCTAATAATATGACCATATATGATCTCATATCAATATGTATGATTCTGGAATAAGTCAATAACATTATTTAAACCATTATACAGGAGCTTCGGACACGAACAAAGCAAATCAGACCTAAGGTAAGGGAAATATCACAATCTCATTTTTATCCGAGATTGTTTATTCGTAAGTATTTACTGGGGTGTATTTTATCATCCACATCCATGTTCCCTCAATATGTAATATTGTTTCCATCCACTTGAAATAGTTTAAATCCAATTTTACCCTTAGGTGAGTTTTTAGTAAAGAATAAGAAAGGAATCTTTTGTCGTTTTTCCGTACGAGGTACTTTTTGACTTTTCCGACAAAAGTACGAAGAATGTTTTTTTAACTTATACGGCATGAATGGATTTTTAAAACATTACTTCAAAGAAGCTTCCTTTACAAGTTTTCAAGTTTATTTTTAATCAACTTCTTTTATTTCAAAGTTGTATGACATGTTATGAAAGGAAAAATGTTTTTGAAGAAGAAAGGATATTTTCCTCAAGAATTCAATTCAAGTGTTTTATCAAAATTATTTTCCATCTAGGATAATAAAGGGTTCTGTTTCTATCCATATTTTTACATTGGTTTGACTATGTTGTGATGGAATTATGTTTATGAATTCCTTTATCATATATGAATTGATTTATGATGTCATGATGTTTCAAGAATCCCATTTTTGTTATATGTGTTATGCGATGATGTATGTTTTATGATTATGTGGCACACATAAGAAAGGATTCATTATAAGATGGGTGGGACCTATATCTCCCTCCAATGCATTGGGTAATGATTTTATATCTCATGAGATAGACATGGCTGGAACGGAAGGTTATTTCGGTTCAGTGATACAGGACTGAAACGAGGAGTGAACTCGGTTCAGAAAGGGACTTTGTCCACTAAGATAGTCTTGGCAATGAGTCATGACTAACAAGAAATGATTTTCCATGATTATGTGTGCATGCCACAAAGTTTCAAGTTTTATGTTATGATTATGGGTATCTCATTTTCACTTCTATGATTTATTCCATGTTAAGATATTATGATCTCTTTTGCAGGTTTTGATTTTCATAAAGATATGATATGATTTTTATTTCTTTTATTTGCCCTTGCTGAGCATTTGAGCTCACCCTTTTATGCTTTCTTTTCCCCAGGTCAGGAAGATGGATATTAAGTAGAATATGCTAAAAGGGACCCTAGATATGATGAAATAAATGGGAGACACTGTAGAAGATTTATGAACCAGTTGTTTATGTTTTCCCAGTTTCTAAAGACACTATACCTATACGGTCCTTTGTGGTTTTGTCATATGTTGTAATAAGAGTGCTTCAATTTTGAAGTATTAACAATGTATGTAAAGTGTGGGTCGTTATAATTTCATT
Source organism: Viscum album (assembly GCA_963277665.1). NCBI lineage: Eukaryota > Viridiplantae > Streptophyta > Magnoliopsida > Santalales > Viscaceae > Viscum > Viscum album. Next base: position 283,871,443 of record OY728127.1, read on the forward strand.
TCTCTGTAAGTGATTTATCTATCAATACCAAGACATTCCCACTATCTAAACATATCTCCACCTCATAATCATCCTTGGTGTGTACATGAATCCTTCAAAAACATGTAATATCTTGTCTTTTTTTTAACAGCATCAATTAAAGGAATGATATCATACACTTTTATGAATATTTCCATGATTTAAATATCATGTTCAGTTTTTTTTCATGGTTGAGTAGACTGTTGGGGAAATAGAAGAGAACTTATTGGGATAAGGGGCTCATCAAAATACACACTCTTTCCATTAAAATGGAATCACTCAAGACATGGTTTTTCATTTTTTAGACCATTTAAAATGGTTGAGAGGGAGGTTTGGTCTGGAGTGGATGACCCTATTAGATGGTTCATTTGTATTTTATGATGAGTTCCGCACCTAAGAGGGATATAACTCACATTTCAATGATCCAATGGGTTATTCACGGGTTGAGAGGGTGGTTTTCTTGAGACATGAATTTTAATTTCTCCTCATCAAGTTATCTCGGTGGAATAACTAGGTTTTCAGATATTGTATTGTAGATTGGTTAGGTTTTTCGAATTGGAGATTGTGGGAATCCACTTTTTTATCACATGTTTTTTCCAAGGATTGGGTTTTGGAGGGGTGGTTTTTGAGGCATTGTGGTGGTTCTGTATATATGGGTCGTGGTGGTTGAATAATCTTCCCCAATTGGTTCTATGGATGTTTTGGTGGTTTAAATACCCCATTTCCTATATAATAGATTGTATTTCCACCCAAGGATAGATTAATAGTATGGTTCTTACATAAAGAGATTGTTATTGGGGTGGCCTGGAAATATTGACTCACAAATCTTAGAGGATTCTCTAAATTAAAGAAATTTGTTAGATTAGTAGGTGTCAGAAGAACATATACAAAAACAGATGGGTGAAGGATATTGGGATTTCGCACTGGAAATATCATGTTGTATTATAAGGGTACATAACTCTTCAATCACTGCATCCAACATCTTCTCAAATTTTGTTCAATTCACCACATGGAAAACATGAATGTGTACACTGGATAGTGAACTGAATTTATGAGTGTTATATACAAGGATATCAATTAGGTTTCTTGTAGCAATTTGGGTCTTATCAACAATAACACCACCTACAACAACATCAAGCATGTTTCTATCAATTGGTACTATACCATCATAAAAATTACGAATTAAAATATGATCACATATTTGGTGGTGTTGACAACTTGAACACAACATCTAAAAACTATCACAATATTCATAAAGAGTTTCTAACTTTTTATTATATTATTTGAAAAAAATTATTTATTATTATAGTTCGAGAGGCTAGGAAATATTTATCATGAAAAAGGAATTCCATATACTTCCATCCACATTTAGTTTAATTAACATAACACAATGAATCATTTATAAAGTCTTATAATTAATATTGGAATACTATGAGAATTACATGTTCATCACCAAAATTAGAAGGTTTTAATACAGTAAAAACAATATGAAATTCTTTTTAGTACTTATTTAAATATTCTGTCACAAGTCCACAGACTCATGATAATATATTAATTAAACTGGGTTTCTGTTCAAAATTTAGTTCCTCACCATTAATTTGAATATAAGTGGGCTAGATATAAAAAACATGTGAGGTTACTTATTTTAATTTTTGGTTGTTTACAGTAATATTATACAAGTATAATTTAGATTTGATGTGGGTTTTAGAAGACGAAGAATGATAAAGAAGAGTGTAAATGTTTTGTGTGTCCTCCTCTGAAGGGATCTATTCCCAGACATGGTGTCACTAACAAAAGATCCTCTCATGTTTTATTTCTAAAGGTAGTAAATATCATTGAGTAGAATGCGTTCTGAAAAAAATATGAACAAAAAAAATCAGAACATAATGGGATTGGTAATGTAATAAAATAAAAAAATAAATATTCACAATATTTTAAAAATCATATAAAAACACTCTAAAAAACCATAAACTCTCCCCAAAAACACTTCCATAATGTGAATTTTTTTGTCATTAAACATCCGATCGATTATGATTTTACGATTTATTTATAGTATATGAAAAATACTAGGTCATCTCACAATCAGGGTTGACATGATCATAGTATATGTTTTTAAAAAAAATTACTAAAATGAAGGTGATTTGGAAAACAATTTTATGAAAATAAATTAACATTAAGAGTTTAATAGATTACAAAACAAGTTTATTTTAGAAAATATGATATCAATGGGTCAGTTTGAGTTCAATACACACATTTCATGTTGATGTTTCTTTTATATTCTTTTAGGTATGGTGTAATTCTTTGGATGAAATTAATTGGAATCTCGATTAATTACTTAGGAATTATTTTATTTCTTGATCATCGAAACCATAACCATCAATTGTATGACCAAGGTATATACCAAATTCATGGAATAACAGATTCAAAATTATATTGAAATCCTTAGTAATTGGGTAAAAAATGTATTCTTGTGTTTTCCAATCAAAACAACACATGTTACGCACTCAAAACATCACATTGATCAGATTGAAATTATGAGAATAACATGCACATGCATGAAAAAAAATAAATTAGAAAATCATGTAAGATAAATTGAATGAAAATTTTTAACAAAATATTTAATCCAAACCATTATCTAATAGATACACCTAAACTCCTTTAACTTGTGTGTAGATCCCTCACAACTGACTCCCACCATTTATCCCAACATGGAGAGGAGGATGATGCTTAGTGAAACTCCATCTTCAATCTTGTCCCCAATATAAGGACATGAGAATCTCAAAAATTATGGATTGGGTGAGAAATCTTATAGAAATCCAAAATTGAATATATTTTTATTTTATTTTGAACTTACAAAGTAGGATACCAAGGTTCGATTTAATAGTAAAATTTGAAGATGGTTTCGGGACCATGTATTTCATGACACCACATTGCCCATGGGATTCGATAGTTATAAACCCTTATATTTCTATGAGGAAAATTAAAAAGTTGTTTCCCCACCTCATGAATATTTCCATCGAATGTTTGGCATAACATTGACACATATTACATGAGATATAGATAGATTACATGACACCAATTTTGATTTCATACATATTCGATGAGTGGGACAGAATAGTCCTAATGGGCCAACAGATTGAGGAAATTAACATGGGTTTCATCATATTAAATGTATCCCATTTAATTATGGTCATTTAAAAAATATATGATCACAATTTTATGTATAGTTTAGTGGAATTTTGTGGTTGTGTCCACTGGTGTTCTTGGATCATGCGAAGTTTAGACAATATTCCTTGAACATCGTCATGGGACTACCAAATCAACTCCACCAATAATGATGTTATCAAAACATGAATGTTTTTCCTTTTTAACAGTGATAAAAAAATTATTATTGAATCTGAAAAAGGAGATAAATTTCTTATTTTATTTGGAATTTACAATCCAATTTATATTTTATACAAGGATGTAAGGGTGAAATGAAATAGTGAATCACGGTTTGAACAAGAACCACATGAAGTACCATGAAATCACAACATAAATTCGATGAATAACGTGTATAATAGGGTTTCATGATGTATACGTCCTCAAATGATAGTGACTTCACAATGAACTGGTGCTTCATGATGTGAAGGGACTTTACGATGAAGGGCGCTTTGTGATGCATTGTGACCAAGCCTCAGAATAGAGTCTACATGTGCTTAGAGTGTGATTTTTGAAGACTACTTTCTTTATGATGTTCTGTTAACCAAAAGGTGTCTATTTATTTTGAGAATGAAAATGGGATTTGTAATGGGAATCCCCACATGAAGTATAGGTGAAATGTAAAAAATGTAAAGTGGGTTCATAGTGCTCAAGTATCTAGGATGGTTCATTTTCTTGATGATTCATAGAGTAAAGGTTGTTTCATGAATCGAGAGTGTGGATGTAGAATAGTTAGGTTATAGATACATTAGAGTAGGTGTGAGATAAGTATTTATTGGCACTGGGTGTCACAATTCATTGAGGATGAACAACATAGAAAATTGTGCTTCACAATTGATGTCTAATTCATCACGTTTGTTGGACACACAGAGGAGTTCTACATTGCTCCTTGGTGGCTTCATGGGATTTGATAATGTTTTTCGGAATCTTATAGTCTTCCTTCATTGCCTTTTCAGTGGTCATGGAGGATGCGGTCATGTTTCTTGGACTCATAGAGGCTTCCTTCATTGCCATTATGATGGTCATGGATGCAATGGTCACGTTTTTGGACTCCTAGAGGCATCCATCTGTGCCTTGACCATAGTTGTGGAGTAGCATTCCAAGTGTCATTGTGGCAGTCATGATGTTTGATGACATTGCGAAGGCTCTTCATGATGAAAACCCTTTAGAAATTTATTTTTTCCTTTACAAATTTATTTCAAGGCACTGTCTTTTGGGACCAATAATTACTTTGTAAAAATGGGAAATAATTATGAATATTGGTTATTTTGTGCTTAGATGACTTATATTTTTATATACGAAAATCATGGAAGATAATAGACATGTTGGAAAATAGTTTTAGTTAAGAATATTTTGATGTATTTTCTCTTAGTTTGGTTATAAGATATAATATTCATTGTATCATTTAATTTAAAATTATTAGAAACCGTAGTCTAGTTACCAGTTGATGATAATGTTATATATGGGTTTTCCCCAAAATCCAGGTTGCAAAAGGATATTTTTTTATCTATATCACCAAATATACAATTATGAAATTTTTACTCTGAAAGAATATTCACGATCTAGTGGGTTCTGTTGTAGGTTATGAGTCTAAATTGGTTGTGACAGATCTCATTTTACCCTAAGTGTGTGTGTCGGTTATAGTACCTTGAAGAAATATAACATACTTGTATTCAAAACATAAAAGTTCCAGTTTATTATCATTGTTCATACATAAGCTACAACGACATGATATATATTTAACGAATCATGGGTTGTAATGTATTATGCTACCCTTATCTGATTTTTATTTTGTTGATGATTACTCATTTTTGATGAGCTTCATGGGATGCCTAATAAGATAGTAATTTATTTTCATTATCTATAAAAATAATGTAGTCATAGAAATTGAATGGATTTTGAAAAATAATATTTAGTGTTAGGTTCTGAGTGGATAGGTTCTTAGAGGATAAAAATAGGGGAATTTGGAAGGTGGGTACCATTTTATTTATATTTTCTTAATATAAAATGACACACACATATATACATTAATAAATTAATTAGAATTGATGGGGATATGATATAGTTTTACATATTATTTATTATAATTAACATAATTTATTAATTGAATAGGAATTAGTATCCATCAGACCTATTTGTATGAGTGTTATTAAGGAGGATCCAAATGGAAATACTATTATTCTCAAACCATATATAAACATCATTTTATGAGGTATTCAGGTAATGACTGATAATCTTTTTATGTGTTACAAACATACAATGTTGTTCAAGAGTAGTTGGTGCCGCTGGGTCATATCCAAGAATTTGGATTTGTATTTCATGTCTTTTTACTTGTATAACATTATATTCATGTGTTGATTTTTTTTACGATTTGGAGTTTAATAGAGGATATCTTGTAACATATTGTCCTTAAGATTATATAGGATATATAATTCATCCATATGTATTAATTCTATTTTCTTGGATCTGGTTTATAAGTGGTTTCTAATTAGAATCAAGAATTTTGAGTCATCCATATCATTATTGTATATCTGCAATATGTAACAACAAATAGGCATTGTCATATAATGATATTACTGTTAATGATAGAATGATATAATATAGCTATGTGGTAGTTAAAATTGGGGATTTCAGGGGTTGCTATGGAAATAATATCATTTAGACATAGATCATTATTTAAACAAGGTTTAATTTCTAGGACTCAATATTGTTGGACCCCTATACATTTACATAGTGACATTTATAATTAATTAACACACTCAACAGTGATATTCTACTATTGAGGTAGAGGGCTAGGATGGGGTTATGAATCATAATTTCTTTTTTATCATTTTAGTTAGGTATAAAATTGTAATTGAGTTTAATATTAGTTATGTAAAATTGTTTCCTACATTTTCATGTTTTTTGGGTGATTAAATTATTTTTATTTTATAGTTATGGATCATGATTATTATCACTATTAGGTTCATCCAAATTTTTTTTAGAAATATTTTGTACTATATTGTTTAAATTTTAAATTATTATACATTCACACTATGAAGAATAAAAATTGATATATTTAATTCCATGTTCGGTAGTAGTATTGTAATCCATATCAATTAATGAGTGTGATGTGTCATGCATGGAGGTGAATATTATGTTTATATTTATCTATGATTAAATTTAGTACATTATTTCATTGGTTATCACTATTTTTATATGGAATATTATATGTGACGTTTCTCATTCCTCATGGATCCTAAGGTGTTTATACTTTCATTGGAAAAGTTTCATTATCTATTTCAAGATTAGTTTCCCTCAAATTTAATATAATAGGGTTATTGGAAAGATATACTAACACTGCACTAGGTGAATTCCTTCATTTAATAATTCTTTATATAGTATAATAACCTAATAAATTGAGATTTACAACATCAAATATATGATGAGGCAAGGGAAATTCATTTTTTGAATCTTTTCATCTAAAAATACAGGTTAATAGAATGATGTTCCGGTGGTGTATTTATCTTGAGGTGATGGGAAAGGAATGAGTTATAGATAGGCTTATACATAGAACACTATCATTATATATTGGGATTAATTATGAGTCTATATAGAGTATTATTAGGACCAAATATTATCAGTTACTTGGTATGAAAACATTCGTAAAATATAGAGTCATTTATATACATCTTCATACCATTTCATTAGGGTTAGAAACTCTACCACACCTAACAGTGGATCAAACATTTTTTGTAATGTAGGTGATGTTTATAGAAATTTGTATACTGAGTGTCTGAGCATTCCATAAAAATCAATTTGGAAATTTCCTAACTCTTCCTGATCATTTATTATAAGAGTACCTTATATAGTATTATCAACACCCTTGTCCTACATCTTTATAATCATATTTATAAGATGGGGTGGGAAATTGAATTATTGTTATGGAAATCATCCTCATGGGCCATAAGTAAAGAGCTAATATGGAGGTGGTAACCAGCAGACCCAAGGTTGGCATGGAGAAGATCATGGTTGAATACCTTCCTAAGATTTACCCATTCAAATAGATCCAAATATTTTATGAGGTATTATCAACATGTATTTTAAACCAATATTTTAGTTATTTGATTCCTGACCTACACAATGATTCATTTAACCAAACCCAGTCTAGGATTTTGTACTTTTCATTGATAAGATTCTTATTATATTTCAATAGACAACAATAATTTGTTTCTATGATAGATTTCATGATGTATTTGTATATTTGGATAAGATACTAGAGTATCACAATTATTATGGATACTTTCTATGTTTGTAGATACACCCATACAACATCACCATTGGTATGGACTAGTAATATTTTATAACATTAGTCATTGAATGACTCATGAGGTTCATAATGCTTTACTACTCAAATAGAGAGAATATATTATATTTTGGAGTATAAACCCTTGAATGGGATGAAGGATTGTTTTTTAATGAAATTATTGATTTCCCAACTAATGATCATTTCTCTGGAGGATTCATGGTGATCTTCCACATATTGTTAGAAGAAAACCCGGATATCTTCATAGAATAAGATATTAGTTAACCCCCATGATGGGATATATAGTTTGTTATTTATTTAAAATCTACTATTTCTTAAATATTTATTTTTAGGAATAGGTAGTCCTTTCTAAACTATAATTTATTCCTATTAATAATGGATCCACTCTTTGTTGATGTTTTTTTGGAGAACTAAGTTAATTTGGGTTACCACAATTGAATTTTTTAAGTTGTAATATGATTTTTCATAGTTTTAACTAATTTCCATAAATATAATGATGTTACAATGATGATACAACATCCCCTAACATCAATTGATTATTTATTTGATCTGGTGAAGGGAACTATTTTTTACTTGATTATTGATTTTTTGGAGAGGTTATCATCATATAAGGGTAAAAGAAAATTATATTCTAAATATTGGTTTTTTATATCTTGATGAATATTATGAGTTTATTATAAAATATGTCGCTATTAATAATTATCTATCCAGTCAGATGGGATTTATGAAAGATTTTTTCCAATTTATATCATGATCAATTTATGGCGGTTTTTATTAATGATATCTTAGTGTACATAGTAAAAAATAATGATTATAAATATCATCTATAAACTAATTTAGGAGATCCTCATCACCAAAATGTATTTTTGATGTTATAAATAGGATTTTTTATCTCCCCATTAGTTTCATTTCAGGGGAAAATTCATATATCACTATGTAGAATCAGTGGTTCGTTCAATGATTGAGGTAGTTTCTTCCTATATAGATCTGTTCAATGTTACATATGTGAGATGTTCCCATTTTATATTAGAAAGTGATATGAGTCTCCTACCTAACATTTATGGGATAGTGACTCCTACAAAAAAAATTGAATGATATGGATCAGGTGATCACATGGATTTACTAGTGATATTCGATATTATAGTATTTTAAAGGGGAAGTTATTGTGGTCTACATTAATTTTTTTTCTAGTAGAAGGTATTTTTTTCTTATGATTCTTCTTTCATTGAACACAGATTCCTCATTATATAGTTTATATCTATTATCTATCATGTTTCATAGAAATTAAAACCTCATAGACATAACTACACAATCCATTATATCGAACTTATTTTAGTTTTTTATAATGTTATTGTAGAATTTACACATTGGTGAGTGCATTATGGTATTAACATAGGTCAAGATCATGAAGTATAATATATCCAAATGTGATTTTAATTTTAAAAATATATAACATATAATAATATTATTATTATATTACATAAATAAATTTTATGCACTTAATAACGGAAACATTGTGGTTGATTATTTATGATGGATTTCATTATAATTAGTTATGTGTGACACTAGTATTATATAAAGGGTCTTCAAAGAGATCTCCATTCTACTACTTGTTTTGGGATATTAATGATTATGGTGTTTATTTAGTATGTTATGGCATGTCAATACTTTGGGTATCATATGAAGGAGTTCGAGTTGAGATATTTTGAGGTTTCTCACAAGTGGACCATGTTATTTTTTTGTGATTCCGTTTTTGGATAGCATAAATATGATCTTTAATGGTTTTTTTGGGGTGAGTCATCATTCCACCACTGAATCACAACATGGTTCTATATTTGATCCTCGATATTCCATTGATATATCATCATAAGGTGGTAAATATGTTATATTCCTTATGACATTTTTTCTAGATCCTGAGGATTAATTTATTGGTCGTTTTATTTACATTGGGGTACATGGTTTTACATAAGTGTAAGGTAAAGTTCATTGTTAATGTTGGATTTCTTAAGCCTGCTGTTATTTCCTAGTGGAAGTGGGAGGAAATATTAATTCACATTAATAACATTTTTCCTATAGCTCATACTGAATGTTATACTATATGGGTGACCACAGACTACACAATAAAGTCATAAAACATTTTAGTGAATAGTGAGTCAGTATTGATGGACGTTATCTTGATGAAATATATAGAAATGGTGGAGTGGTTTCATAGGGGTATGGAGATGATCCCATCTTATCTTGATAATCATTTCACCTCCAAAATTCATTGAGGTATCTGACAAGATTCTTTTCAATCAATTATTCCCTTGAACCACTATTAATATATGGAATGATATTCAGATAGATCCTACATTCAAGTCATTAACCTATATTTTTCATGTAAGAAATCTAGGATGTATAGGTTTACAAGTGTTGTATTTTTCCTTGTGGATTACCTATTATAAATAAAATTATCACTTTTACCATATTAAATTACCACATGAAGTGACGTATAGTTGGAATTTTTTATTATCATTATCATTGAGTGATGTTTGAGAGTTTAAAAATGTTATATAAGAATTTTTGTAGGGAATTAGAGTTATGGTGCGGTTAAATCCAAATAAGAATAAGGAAGAAAAAATATACTATATATATTATGCTCCTCAATGGATTATACATATGATGATCTATGTATTGGATCATTTTTTATGAAGGAATCTTCTCATCATTAGAAGGAAAGGATTTATCATCAATGAAAGATTTTCTCTTGATTATTTTTAGACTTATAGGGTTATCAACATTATTATAGGTATCTACTATATATTATTACATATATATACATTATATTCATACATTATGTCATTCATGTTCCATTAATTGTTTGATTTCAACAATATGATCACTCTATTGATGAATATGGAGTGAATAATTGTAATGATGAATATAGGGATGATGAATTTCTTATTTATTTCAAGAACCTCTACAAAAAGGTTTTTGTATGTTTTTTTATTTCCTATGATTTGTATCATATAGAATCATGTAGGTTTAGTTGAGGGTTCATGGAAGGGGTATTTTAGTAATCATTCTATGTATCCTATGTGGTTTAATTTTTCCATTTCTTTATATTATATGCATGATCCAATCATTTTTATCTAAAAAATGATGGATAAAATTTCAAGTTTTAGAACATAAAACCTCACTCTACATGGATGTGTAATCCCTTCACTAGTTTTTTTATATTTATAGTGCGCTATGATGCATCTCAACTTGGTTTAATAGAGGAAATTTTGATCGAGAACTCCCTCTCATTTTCTTCTTGGGACAATGTGAAGCAAGTTGCATTTTATAATCTTCTCTAAAGACAATGGTGGTTCATTATTCTTCTCTATATAATATTTGGGAGTCATGGAGTGTTCAATTGTTGTTCATCATCTATTATTACCTTAATCCATGGATATGGTGATGATCTCACCTTTCCCTTCTTGGATCAACATCTATTGTGTGGTTGATCAATGATTAGCCAACTTCCAATCTGATAACGATTGAGTTTGTGTCCTAGATGTCATTGTGCAGTGATGATGGATGTGTGTAGATGAATTTATTTTAGTTGAATGTTTGACATGAGGCTTTTTGTGGATAGTTTAATGTTTTTTAAAAAATTTCTGGTGGATATGGGTTGCAGAGTAGGGATAGTTGTGGCTTCTGGTTAATGGAGTGTTCTATTATGGATTCATTAGAGAATTCACTATGGTATGCTCAATTTCAATGTTTTTAGGAATTCTTTTTATGGGATATGTCTATTTTGGGGGAAATTTTTCGTGACTATGTATGTGACCTCTTTGTGTGTTTGGGATTTTAAGGTCATTTCATTTGGTTTGGTGAAGTAAATTACATGTAATGCTGGATGGGAATACTTAATTGAGGATTGGGTGTGCTAACATCCATCACCAAACCATATGTCCACTTATGGTTACCAGGAAGGTTCAATATTTTCATTTTTAATTTTTTTCTTTATGGTTTTACATTTCATCTATTTGATCATAATATTATTTTCTCACAATGATTTTTAGGTGGGATGCTTGGAAGTGATTTAGGTTCCTGGTCAATTATCTTTCTTCCCTCCCTCCATATGATCATGGGGATGGGATGAGTTCTCTACTTTGTTCAACTGGTCCAACATGACACAACTTATTGGTAATGGTGACACATCATCAGTGATGGAATTCACTATTATATTTTGGGTTATGGATTTTACGATACCACTTCTATTTATTATATCGATTATTTTCACTAATCGGAAACTCATGACCTTTATTTCTGTTAGGTATTTATTTTATTTAGGATGCATCCTCTTCATTTTTAATGCTCCGATTTTTCATTATATTCCCATGATGTCAAATGTTTATATTTATTTAAAAGGTTTACTTTACATAATATTATGAAAAAAGTAAATTTTATTGTCTATTTCCTCATGATGTGTCTTTATTACACTATATTGGAGAGATTATTTATTATTATATAATTGGGTGGTTTTTTGATCCCCCCATATCATTCCTTTGACATTTTTTTAGATTTTAAATAACTATAATTAATTGATAAGAATATAATGTATTGGATTAGTTTTTTAAATACATAATAATATTTTATCTTTGGAATCGGAGGTGTCAAAGATAGATTCCATGGGGAATTTTCAGGTGAGAGTTGAGTTTTATCCCTCTATATAACCCCCACACTATGGCGGAAGGTGTTATTCTATCCATGGTTATACAATTTATTGTGTTTAGTGTGGATAAATGGTTTTATTAATGCATAATTATGTAGGATGCTTATTTTTGTCTTTACATACCCACAGGGCCTGAAATTATAATTTACAACAACGTATATCATTCTGTATTAAATAATAATAAATATAGAAGGCATGTATTTTTGTATTTATATGAGGAGTGTCATAGGAATACATGTGTCTTCCTATCATTTATGTGTTAATAAATACAAAATTGAATATGACCATTTTAGAAGGCATAGTTCATTATGAATTTCGGTATAGAAATATATAGCACATATATTAAAATGCTATGGGAGTGGGGGAATCTAGTCGGGGGATGTGGAGAATCATGAGGATGTCTAATATTTAATGTTGGTAATTACCATGACAATTTTTTGGATGTGTCACATGAAAATGGGGTGGGTATTTGCCTTAAAACATGGAGGGTAGCTAAGTTGGATACCATGTTTCTTGAAATTCCATCATTTATATTTTTTTCTAGATTGTTGGTGGACAAGGACAAATTAATGGGATTATTATTTGATGTAAATCATAAATTTTCAAACTCCAAAAAATAATATATCACATTGACGACAAGAAGAACTACCATAGTGTATGTACCCATATTTTTTGGAGGTTATTAAAGCTTCCACTACAAATATAGGATCTATCACTCATTATTTGTAATTTAATTCACTCCCATTAGAATTTATCTTAACCGAATATACAATGGATCATTCCATACACATAAATGTAGTGTTTACACTTATATTCACATTGGGATCAATATTCCTTGAATTAACATACAATCACTCATTCTTTATTAGATATTCCATTTTTATTTTGCTTCCAATGAATAATGTTTTAGTGTTCATTTGTATTTAGGTTGATAATTGATCATGAAACAATGTTGTTTTTATATGTATAATTATAAGGTGGGTAGCATTTATTAATATATGATTAAAAACATGATTATTTAATTATTCATTGGAGACATGCTGAAGTTTGTGAACAAATGTATGAGATTCATGAAATCTCATTATATCACGTCAAATTGTTGTATTAAATTTCAATAAATATTTATACAAATGTTGAATTATCATAATATAGGTACTTGTTTTTTAATTAAAGAATAATTACTTTGAATGGTATAGAGATATATAATATGGTTTAGACTATGTTCAAAACACATAATATTTTCCAAATAGTGTGTTATTTATTTTTATACATTATTTTTTCTTTTATCGTAGTCGGTAATAAATAAATTTGAAAAAATATGTTAATATGGTATGATTTTATTTTAATAGAATGATTCATGTGGAATAAATTTTTATTTTCCATTGAAAATATCTTTTGATGATGGTATTTATTCAAGGATTATTTCAGTTTACTATTTACTACAATATGTTTCTTAATATTTGTTTCTTATTTCTTAACTCCATTATTTATGAATGAATAATTTCATGATTGTAATGAAAATTCAATTTTAAAAAATTAATGTGTTTGTGTTTTTTTAATCCAAACATTGTTTTTTGAAACTTGTTTTCTTAGAATGTGTATTTTATGATGTTGAATTTGTTCCATAATGAGTATTACAAAAATAAAGTACTTTTATTTGAAAATATATACTCTCAATTATTGTAGATCCTTTTTATAATTTAATGTTATGGAATTTTTATGGTGTTATAGTATATGAAAAAATTTGAGATCGAATCTTATTTATCATTTGGATTTTTATGATTGGTTTCATTTTGGGTTGAAAGGTTTGGTATTAGAGTTTTCCCTAACCAATGTGTTTTTTGTTTAGTAGTTGTTTTTCTGGTGATCAGTTGTTTTTATTCTTAACATCATATTTTAGTTTTATGATAAACTATCCATGAATATTAATTATGTTATTTCAGGTTTTGTTACCGAATGTATGGTTTTTGATTTCATATATTAGATATATTTGAACACATTCCATGGTTATTGACAATGATATAAATGAAAATTTAAATTAGAATTATGGGATTGTTTGTTTATACCATTACAAAAATTTGATGGAAGTTGGGAAATTGTAATGTGAACTATAAATATCTTTGTTTTATGAAAATAGCAAAATGATAAACTTGAACTAGTAATGGTTTTTAATTATTTGATGAGGAATTGTAAATATTAATTGAAAATGTCTAATGATGTTTAATATTGGTGTTTATGTCCATACATGAAATCTAATTTAAAAGGAAATTGATGTGGTAGCTATGTGGCTTGTGAGAAAAAAAATATTATTTTATTAAATTATTACTAAATTACATTATTGGTGTTCTATTCTATATCAAAAATTGAATATTGTCATTCATATACTCCAAAACTCAATTCATACCGGCATCTGATATCCAAATATTTTTTTAGATGGGTATTTTCAAGAAATAATGGATAGAGGGAAGTGGATGGTTGAAATCTACCTCAATAATGGTCTCCCTTCATTTTTAGTATAATTCATAATTATATAAAGTTTATGTTGGCCTATGTTATTAGGTATGTGCCTCGATGGGATGTGACGAATCAATAATGAAAATATGTTTGTGTGTGTTATATTGTGTCTTGTAACATAGCATGTAAAAGTATTCATCATGTTAATTATATTTTCACATAAATGTGTAAATGTGGGACATATTGTGTCTTGTGGTATAGAGAATAATATATGGATGGTAATATCATTCAGACACACTATTTGGTTGTGGATTAGATTATTATGATGATGGTATGTCGAGCATCAAGTGATGTGAAATGCATTGATGACTTCACTATGATATGTTTTCATGAAATATTGTACTAGTTATAGAACAGATATTATCATAGGTAATTAAGTGTTTGGGTTTTTGAAACTAAGGAATATGGGGCGAAGAAGGTAAGTAAAGTTATTATATATATATATATATATATATATATATATTATTTTTCTATACCATCAATCACTTCCATGCATTGAATTGTGGTTAATCCCTATTTATATGGAGATATAGTAATACCTCTTAAGGAACAAATTTTGATTCATTAGATTATTAACATATCATTAATAAAATGTATTCACAGTTGAATAATAGTTTCTGGGAAGGATCCTACGTATTAAACTTATTTTCTCATCAAATTAATATTTATAAAATAATTTTTGGTCCATAGAATTTGGTTGGTGATCATGTTTTGTGATAATAGCTTATGTTATAGTTCATTAGCTTTTAAATCATCATGGTCTCCACCAAGTATATGTTTTGGAATCCCTAATTGTATCAACTTGTAATAAATTAAATTATGGTAATGGGATAATTTTTTTATTTATTAATTCGTGTTAATTATTGCATTGAATCTTATTTGTTATTATTTATCTTATATATTATTGGTAGTTCCTCCCATTTATATCGATTATATATATATTTTTTTATTATCTCGAACCCATGTCTTGTCAGAGGTAGGAAATGTGCGAAACCAAAATTATTATTACTCTCCATTTATGGGAAGTATGGAGGTAAATGCATTACAATTTTTCAAGTATAATAATTCTTAATATATAGTATAAGGAGGATAAATATGGTATAGGTAATTGTTTTATCGATATCCCATGAGGTCACATTCTTCTTATCCATAATTTAAATAAATTTATCAAATTTGATTATATTGAATTTTTTTTTTCAAAATAATTTTAATTTAATATTATGTATATGGAAAAACAATTTTCTATCATCATAATATTAATTATTAAATGAAAATTTCACCTTTGTTATAGTTGGTACATCCCCTCTATGAACATGGTAATTCATATTTTCAAAAAACCATACATGTATGGTTACAGAAATGGATTTAATAAAGAAATTTGATATTTATGAAATAAAAAGTATTATATGAAGTTAAAATTGGAATCCAATTAATATTATTGACATGTTGGGGTTATTTTATGTATTATAACATAAAATAATCAAACCAATTATCTTTTACAAATTTGAATCTATTTTGGAAAAACTATTTATCTATTTTAATTTTGTGCCACTAAAATGATAAATATATATAACTATACAATTTTAGATGTGGTGAAGATGTTATTTATCCAATTCTCCATGGTCAATATAACAATGTAGTTTTATCAAAATTTATTGAATAACAACAAGAGGATGAGGATAGGGAAAAAATAAGATAAATGAATGGAATAAGATAATTACATGAGTTATAAAAAATAAATAAACTAAGAAAATGTTTGGAAATTAATTTTCACTAAACGTTATATTTATTTTTAGGATGATATACTCTATACCCAATAGATTCATCAATTGATGTATGGGTTTTTTTACTAAAACATATTTCTCTGATTCAAGATTCATATTATGAATATATTTCTATTTATAAAGTTACTATAAGGATTCTATGACATAATTAATAAGAATTATATTTTTATTCATTTCAATTACTATCCTTATTTATGTTCTCCATTTCATGGGATTCTTATTGTGAGTTTACTAGATTTTTAATCATCTTTCCCAATAAATTTCATCGTTATTAGGTCATAAAATTTCATTATTCATGATAATTTTATATGTATATTTTCATTAAACTAGGTCTCTATTAAATTTGTTGATTTTTATTTCTATATATGGAAATTAATTATTTCTATCACATTCATTATATTTAATAAATTTACCTCTATAAGAAATGTTATTCTTAAGAATAGTTCACAACCCTTCTAATGATCAACCCCCACTTATTAATATTAATTCTTAATAAAATAAAATAAATTCATATTAGGAAATTAAAATAATTATTATATTCAGTATTTTTCATAATTGTAATTATTTATTTTCAATAATATACTTCAAAATATAAATATAATGTAATATTTTTTGAGAAACTGATAAAGATCTAAAATGGAATATATTTTCACATATATACATTTTTATTCTCCCATCCACATTAATTTATACAATCATTATTTATTTTCAATGATTCATTATTAATGAATCATTTAATGTGATTATTTAAAAATTATTTTTTTAACTATCATAAATATGAATTTTAAATGAGACTAAAAACATTAATCACTGTAGAAATAAATAAGTTGATTTTTGAAACCTCTATTTTTTGGAATTGATTTAATATTCCAATATATATCTAATATATATATCGATTGAGGATGAATTTTCCTGATTACTTTATAAATTATTTTATATGTCTTTTTTGAAATTTTTTATTAACTAATATATTATTTAGTTTGTGTTATAGAATACCATAATTAAGTTATATGAATCCAATTTCAATTCGAAGGGTTTTAATTTAATTATAAATGACTAATTTCATGTGATACAAATATTCATGGTATATCACTATGTGCAGATTGGGGTTCTTTTTATCCTCATAATGTAATCATTAATGATTCATATATACTGAGTTAATTTGTAGAACCATGTTTTTATTCATTATCAACTATTAGAAAATATTTATAATTGATGGGCCACTAGGATATACATGTGTTAATGTTAGGTCAACTATTTTACAGTGAGTAGATTGGGACATATGATACTTTATATTGCAAAGAGATTCTTGGTATCAATTTTATAATGTGATCGTTTCCTATGAATATCATAATGAGACATTATTTTATAAAACATTTTGATTTTATGTGCATTTATTATTCTATATAGATCATGATTACTACCAATTGTTCCTACACTCTTAAACCATATTCTGTGCTTGAAAATATGTGTTATAATCTACTTATAACATAATTTATAGAAAAGTATTATGATTTTATGCTCCTTTCAATTTTATATTCCTTACACAATTATGTTTTACCATAGTATTCTAATATTTATTTATATGAATTATTTATATTTTTTTCCCTTACATATCATTTGATAAATATTCTTCCTTATTTTTTCACATTCCCTCTAAATTAAATGGAATACTCGGTGTAAAATGGTGATTTATATAGAACTTTTCTGATAGAAATTAATGAAATAATGTATAATAAGATATTTAGGTTTCTTATCTCAAATAATGAAATCATTTTTGGTACTATGAGGGTGAGATTATTATGAGATTTAATATTTATAGTACAAAAATAAGATAAAATATATCAATATTGTGTTTTGTTATCTCTTAATATATGATAAATATTATAATGAAAATTTCACATTACACCTATAAATAACAGACAATAATACATTTTCATTACCCACTAACTTAAACAATAATGAAATATATAAAAATATACAATAACTATTAAAAATTGAATTATATGGATTTCATGATATAAATTTACCATTGACATGTTTCATAACCAAGTTGATCATTTTAGGGAATTAAAATTAAACAAACACATTTTCTATAATTCATTTTTATTATTTAGTTTATTTTATTTAACTATTTTAAATTATATTTTATAACATATTAAGAATTTACATAACCCTCCATTAAATGTGAATATGATATTGTAAATTTTAAACAATTATGTCAAATTTTACAAATTATAAAAAGGTAGAATATTATATAAGTATTCATTTATTATATTTTAGGAGTGTCTCATAAATCATTGATGATGATATATTCCTTATTTATATTTATAATAGTTATGAGATTACCGTTTTTATAACAAGTTTATAAAATATTAATATTTATTGATTTCAAGATGGGTCTGTATGAATGTGACATACTATGTTGGTTGACAAATAGTTGATGATGATAAATGGAGTATGGGTCATCATAATGTTCAATTAATTATTAATTTTTATTTTTTTATTACATATTAAATTTAATTGTATAATTATTATATATTAGATACTTATATCCCTCTTTCATTGAGTTTTTAGTTTATACAAAATATACACTATTTAGACTATTAGAATAGTGGATGGTAAAAATCATTATAAGAATGCAATTCATATATAATAATAGTATTTATAAAATAAAATATTTTATAAATTTTTAATATTTATCAAAATCAATAATTATAGAAATTTATTATTAGGCATATGAGGAAATGAATTATCACTTTCCAAAGAAAAAATATTGGGTAGCAATGGGAGAATATCTCAGGGAGGGCCATAATTAAAGTTGATCTTATATTAATATGATATCTAATAACAAAGAAAATTTAAATACAATAGCCCATTTGGATGAAATTGTTTAATTACATATAATAACTAGTGGCTATGGTAGTGTGTGGATTTCATTACCAGACACATCATGAAGATTATTTTGGACTTTTTATCGAGTATCCTCTTTGTATATATACTAGGTTGAGTTATTGTTTAATTATAAAAACTATTATATAGATAACCATTAATGATTTTTTTTATTTTCCATGAAGGATAACTATATCATTGAGAACGGGATGGGGAAATTCAGGGATATCTTTTTAATTTATGTTTCATTTCCAAGGAAAATACTATCTCCTCCAATTAAATATTACATTCTATGTTGAAAAAAATTTAAACTCCCATCCAAAGTGATATAATAATTTACATGTTTTATTATTCAATAATAATAGAAATGTACTTGGTATGGTTTGGAAATGATCTGATAACACACAATCCATTAGAAGAAAATACATCAGTTTAGAATACAATGAGTACAATATGCCCTTTCACTAGAGCAACATTATGTATACAATAAAATATTGAATATGTTCTAAATAGAAAATATTATTTAGGAAAAAAGTATTTGTGACAAATATATGTCAATGAGACTTTATCATATTTCAAAAAAAATTTATCAAATTATTCAAATTCATACCTAGAATATATTAAGAACTTCTATTGACTTTTTAAAAAACTCATTATGATTACCTATCTGATTTCATAGTATGATTTTTCAATATAAATAAAATATCTTTTATAATAAAATTGAGACCATTATAATGAAATTAAATATTATTTTAGAAATCCCAATCTGATGTTCCTAGTCTGATTACTCAATATGATTACTACCCAAACACAATAATCTGATGAATATGATAGTCATCTAAAATGTTTAAAGATTTTCTCTTTATCATTATATTCTATTTAAAAAAAATTCTTCAACAAAAATCAATATAGAAACATCTTATATCAAGAACTAAGAACATCTATATCCTTCATGATGAAAATTACCTCCATCAGATAAATATTTAGATTATCCTCTCATTTTATTCACTACCCAAAAGAGGTTTGTGCGGGATTGCAAAATTGTTTCCCATTAAACAAAATTAATTTAATTTATATACTTCCTTGAATTTTAGATAAATGTTTACTTCATAATGGCTTTTAATTTATTCTCAAACTTTCTTGACTCTAATATGAACATTATATTAAATATTGGATTTATTTTCCACCACTAGTCTAATTTATATTAACCACTATAATTTCACATTTTTATTTTTTCATTACAATTCACCATAATAAATGTTTATATAATGATATAGACTTCATTAATATTCATGGAAAATATCATTTTGATTCTGATTCTTTTATTATGATTTCCCCATTTTTATTTTAATTATAAACTGACTCATTGTGATGATGTAAAATGTAAAATCATGGATTATTATTATTATATACACCTAAACCGCCTAATATGTAAAATATGGACAAAAAATTCAACCTAATTATTGGAGGAATATATTGTTTATCTTCTTCTTTTCATTCTGAATCAGATCCGAAAACATAAAATTATTATCTTTATCCTTTTTCACAACATAATTTTATATTTACATTCATTCATTAGTCCCGATATAATTATTCCCTTGATAATTACAATGGCATTCCAAATCCATTGGATCAGTATTAGAAATGTCAAAATCAAAAAATTCTATCTTATTTATAGCATATCAATGATTCCTCTTCATAAACAATTGTATCTCTGATGAATATGATTACATATTGATTCATATAGATCCATATGAGTTCCTTCGTTATTTTCGGAAAATGATATTCATCAAATTATTTCATTGAATATTAAAATCTTTTTTCTATTTGTCTGAAAAAATTCATGTACCTTTGATTTATCACATTTTACACAAACAATCACATCCTTCAATAAAATCATCATTTGATAATGTAATTACTATGATCATGATATTTAACTGCATTAGCATTACCAAATTTCATGTTTTCCAAAATTTAACTTTTATCTTGACATTGAATACATTGATGATTAGATTTAGCAATATCTAACTTACACATGGAAGTATCATAACATCACTATCTTTATTGACCATCTATATTTCCAACATATAATGAATATAATTTTCGTAAATATGATTTATATCCCCTCATTTCATTCAATTAGATTATCAATATGATTTTCTTAATAACCTCTCCCCCAATATTTCATCGGGTATCCTCCCAAGTTTAACAACTTAATTATTATTAGTGGGAAATAAATCTATCAATAAATTATCAAATTTTCATCATATTAATGCTAAATATGATTCTATTTTCCATTACCATCAGTCATTTCATTCTGGACACTTTTTGAGTATGATGAAGATTTTCTTCCATCTAGTTTCTCCCCAATACAATGGACTCATTGATGTATTTCGAGTCCAATTTCCAGAATATGGTTGTCAGATGAATGTTAACCAAAAATAGAGTGTAGTGATTAAATTTCTTATAAATCATCTTCAAATAAAAATTTAATACATTAATATTATTACAGTGCTATTCATCATGTTCCATTAAAATATCCTGTTTATATTTCTTTTTCAATAAATGTTCATAAATCACTAAACATTGTACCCTCATGCAGTGGATTACTTATCCACAATTCTAAGCCCACATGGGTTAACTCATTTTAGAAAATTAAAATTATATTATGAAAATCCAACATATCCAATATTATAGATTATGAAAACCTTCTTCATCTTTCATCCTTATATTTTCTAACTTCCTCTAAATTTATTCATCATTTTTGAAAAATTCATGGAAAACAAAATTTTGATTCTTATAACTAATCCAACAAATGGTTAGATTATTTCACCCTCATTCAATGTTTCATCCCCAAATTATCCATAAATACCACTTTTTATACAATTTCAATATGATAGATTTATAAAAAAATACTACCCATTGAGAAAACTATCAAAATACAAGGTATTAGATAGGAAAAACACGTTCCACATCATTGATAACAAATAGGTCATATGGACATGTTCAACATCAATACAGTGAAATGTTATTTCGGTAATGGTTTTTTGAATATTCCTGCAACTTGTTCTGATGTAGGAACATATTAAAAAATTAATTCATTATTCTCCAAAATATATTTGATGATATGATATTTGATAATAATATATTTTTATAGATATGTTCCACCTGATAATTTTAAATATTGAATGAAAATTCATTAGCACAACATTAGAGAAATGGTAAATTCAATTCCACATGTTAATATTCTAATTGGGTTTTCATCCAAAACATTTTGTTAGCAGCTTGAGATGAAACAACATATTCAACATCATCCATACTTACTATTTCTATATATTTTTTCTTTGAGTGGGAATTAAAATAACTTTTACCTAGAGATAAAACTTCAACCATTGTGGATCTTCTTTCATCAACATTTCCTTCCCAATATAAATCAATATTCCAAAAATTATATTATTCAAAAGATACCATACCATATTTTTAAATTTGATGTGCCTTTACATTTCTCAGACTTATTTTTGAAGTCATAAAATATGATTATTTTGGAGTACTATCAAATAACACACTTAATGTAACAACCTAAACAATTTATAGTCTTGAGAATGTCAAAAAAAATTCCAATCATCTTTTGAAATTATTTTTGAAAAACATAATTACCATCTCAATATTTAATAAATATGGTTACCACTAACATTAGTGTTGAAACTAGTTTTCATTTTCTCATACCAATCCTTCTATGACGTTCCATAGAACTCTTTCCTTGATAAATAAAATTTGGTTTCTTCTTTTGAGAAATTTCTAATCCATTAATGTAAATCATTTCCCCCAACATAATCATTTCAAAAAAATATCATCCCCACATAAAATATTTATCATGGATTTTCATCATTAGAAACTATGATAATGGAAACATCATATACAACTTTTTTGGGGGTAAAATCATGACTTTAATTAATGTAATGATTGATGTCATCACATCCATTCATAAAACTCCTCTTCTTTTAAAGAGGCATACAATTTGGATGACCATGAAATCAGAGCCTATTTTATCCCAAAAATGATTATATTCAATATACACATATAATATTTATCTTTAATTATTCATTTTTTTGTGGAATAATATGTATCCTCTTCTTCTAGAGAATATCCATGAAAAATTCCATCATAACATATTTTTCAAACTATTCGATGTTTCATTTTTTCTTATATATAATGAATGGGATCTAAAAATTGTTATCTATTTTAAACATGGTGTTTTATATCTTAAAAATAATATATAGTTAGATCATAACATGTCCTATAGAAACATCAATTTTGAATATACACTAAACTTAAATTTGCTAGACTTTAATAATATCTAGAATTATCATGTTCAAGTATCATTGTTTTACCTATTTCTACTAATCCATTATTCTTCTATTAAATAACCCCATTTTGTTAGGGGTATATGGTGAACTATAATCATTCCAAATTAAATGATTCCGAATATAATATTATTGTTTGTTAATTTTGTATTTACCACCAATGGCAGTTCTCAATCTATTCATAGAATACCCACATTCTATATCATCTATGATCTTAAAATATTTAATCATTTTCGAATCATTTTACTTATGTTCCATATAAATAACACATCTAATTCAATTAAATTCATCAATTAATGTGATGAAATACTTATATCCATTGTTTATTGTTTTCTCATCAACCAACATATATCAGAATTAATATGTTCGAGGGGTTATTTTGAAAAAATCTGAACATTCTTATACACTAATTTCGTAATCATTCCATTCTATCAAATAGTGAATCACTGGTCAATTATTATTTGAAAATCTAGAATGTCTCAGACACATTATTTTATATTACATTATATGTTTCTAAAACATATTTCTCCTTGCCATTTATTCCATAACTGAATCACTTTCACATTACTCATGTTATAAGAGTTTTTCATTTCACAACCATGATTTATGTTTTCCATTGTACATTTGAATATTATAATAATCATTCAAACCTATTCACCTTTATCTATAAATTAATCATTCCTAAATGTATCTTTTATACCATCCTCAAAAAATTTGGAAACACTCACAAACAAGTGTTTCAGCCCATCAATGTATAAAGGTTTTTTTTGGATTCCATGTCTTCCTTTTCAATTACGGTTGATCTATATCCTTATATTCTTAGGGATTCATCATTTTCAAATTTCACTATACCTTCATTAATGTATTTTATAGTTAAAAAAAATTCAAATCACATGCCATGTAAGTTGAACAGCCACAATCAAGAATCCAAGGATGTTCAACTTCTATATATTTTTAATATATTTTAAAAATAATAGCCCATTATTTTTAAATTTTGTTCTTCACATCTATCCTCTATGAATTTTTATGATAAATGTTTTGTGCCATTAAAAAATCGAACAACCCTTACCAAGAAGTCTCTGTTTTTATATTATTTACAAATAGTTTTTAGTGTTTGGATCCCATATTCAATATTCACTCCAACCATGTCAGACTTCATCAAGAATACCTTATTAGAATTCATTCTTTGTGATGATTGAGTCACCCTAATCCATGGACATCCATCACATATCTAACAGTAGTAATGTAGTTGATTTATTGAAAACAAATTGGTTTTGTGTCTGAATCCAACATAGTACAATATATATAAATATAGATGGTATATTTTTCTCCAAAACATTTTAATTGAACTATGTTGTGAATTTGTTCCACATAAACCTTCATATATTAATTGTTTTGACTAAAAATGTTTATTTTTTTAACCAGAGAATTCTTTCTTTTTTAGATTTAATTTTTTCCTGATCAGAAAATGAAGTTGTGAGAACTTTTCAATATTCAGATTTTGTAAAACATTTTCAGACTTCGTGTTTTTTGGAGCATCAGATCATTTATTCTATTTTAAACTTTCTACATTCAATTCATTTATATCATTTTCCTTTTCTGAATCAATTCATCATTTCTTCCCAATGTTTGAAGATAAATGTTTTTGATTCTACGTAGGAGTTTTCTTTCTTTATCATTCACTATATTCTTAAATATAATTTTCGAAACAAGTAACTCTCATTCATCCTTACTATTTTTTTATTGTAAAATTTCAATCTCTTTTTATTTATCCTAAAACATTGATTCCTGATTTTCATTATGATTATTTATTTATTAATATATTTATCCCAACATTTATCATCCTCTAGAATATAGGTTTTCTATTTGAAAAACATTATTCAATATTTTTTGAAGAAAATTCATCTTACACATTGTTTTTTATAGCCTTCTAATGTATCTCAAACATTATTTCCATTATTATTTAAAATTAAATTCATTTAGAGTTTTCTCTTCTTTATAATTGCTTCTTCAATGTTCCTCATTATTCACTATTACAGTATGATTATTCTCACTGTCATACTATGTTTTTATTAATTCAAGTTCACTATCATAATCTCTATCATCATTAAAATAAAAAATCCTCCAGTTATATTTAGTTAAATTTCCATCATTACCTTGGGAATATGATTTTACTTTATCACCCTATTTTTTCAGTGACTTATTTTCCTTTATTCATCTTCACCACTATATTTTTTGTTCTTTATTTGAGTAAAATTTGCTACAATGTTCCCAATGACTCCACATTCAAATCCATTAAAGGGATTTTTCCCGTAATATTTAATTATACCTCTTCTCTAATTTCAAGAAAATCAATGATATAATTTCAAAATTATTTTTACATATATCATTTTTGGATTTACAATCACTAGAATCTTCTTCAATAAAAATACGCATTCACTTATCTTTCTTGGTAGCGTTGAAATAATTATCTCTTAGATATTTGGTTTTAATTTTCATATAATTCTATCTTATAATTTCATAAGTGGTGAGAGTTAAATGAAAATCATATAGAGATAAGGATTATGGATCTTTATCTTCTGGTGGAGAAGCACTGACATCAACATAGTTTTCAAGGATTCATAAGATTTATTAACAACTATAGAATCTTGTAATTTTTTATCGAATACATATAATAAGGATACAAATATCACATACCCTAGTAAATAAATCTCTTATTGATTCATACTCACCCATTTTCAACTATTAATTACTTAACCTCTTGATTCTTAATTTTTTTCATTATCACTTATATATTTACTTTTAATATGTTTATAAAATTATATCATATACCATTAGTTGTGGTAACACTTTTCACTCTTAACAATTCACTTCTAGAGTGTGAGGATACTAAAGTATTAATGTCTATTCTATAATTATAATGATTCTTATAATCAATAGATTTAAGATGAATCATATCATTTATAGAAGTAAATCCATTTATTACAACATCAAGAGAATCATATCCAAGAGAAATAATTTAGGAAAATAATCTATCATTCAATATGTAATAATTCAAACCGTCAAAAATAATAATTTCATTATTTTTCACACAGTTAATATTATGAATCAACATCCCTTCAAAACATTATTAAATAAAAATGTGAATTGATCTTTATCTCAGATGAATTTTATAATTCCTCAGGTTAGATAATTATAGCAATGAGAGATGGTGTCTTAAATTTGTGATATCATTTTATTTTTAGTTTCCTTGACTGTGAGACAACCTTCCCCACATATAAATTATTACATTACCAGCTGAAAAAAATTCAAAAAAATTCCAGCGAAACCCAAAAATTTGCTTAGATCACTATTCCATAAGAATATCTACGTCCTTAATATGGTTTGGAAATGATCTAATACCACACAAACTTCTAGAAAATAATCAATTTTTAAATACAATGTCTAAGACATTACCATTAACTCATTTAGCACTGTGAAAATAATCAAATAGATTGTGTACTCTAACAAGCAAAAATGATATAAAATAATATATTTGTAACATATATATTATGGTGCTTCTACCAAATAGATTATTTATTAAAAAATTTTCTAAATAATTTAAAATTTTAAATAGAATAAATTACACACCATAATGAGTCTAAAAACAATGCCAAATTCCATTAATATAAAATCACCATTTTGGATGAGTTGTAATGTTATCAGGAATAAATATATCAAACTTATGAAAATGCATGGTGAAGTAATTCACTACCTGTAATTTATGAAAAAATAAATCAATTTTATATTGGATTTTTGTATTAATAAATTGAAAATTTTTATATTAGTCTAATTATTTAATTTAATAAATATGTCATATTATTAGTTAATTTTTTTTGACAATCATAAAATATATTTGTTTGTCAAAATGTGTGAATAAACACTATATGATTTAAAAAACCTATTTTTTCAAAAGGGTAATTTTCTTCCTTTTAATGTAAAAGAAATTTTAAATAAATATATCGAAACATTAATAAAATTTATATCACAACATAACCATTTTCTTTGGGAGAGGGAAAAAATTTACATTGGATGATTTTTTAAAACATTTATAATTAAATTCATAAATTTATGAATAGTTAAATACCATAAATTTTAATTGAATATAACATTTTTCATTTAAATAATTTATATGGTTAAATTTCAAAATTGAATTTTGTTAATGTATAAATAGAATATATTTTTATCATTTGATATAATTCATGTTATTAGAATTAATGTTATGTTTAATTTAAATGTTAAACCATTACAATTGTTTGCAATGTTTTAATTTTTAAAACATGTGCTCTCTTCCCAACAGCATGAATAATTTTAAATTATTTACTACAAAATTTGTGTTTTTGAATTTTAAAAAATAGATCCCATATTTTTAATTTTTACATCGAAATTGTGTAAATGTATTTATTTTCTTTTTTGGAACTATGAAGAGTAACAAGGATAATTTCGTTAATACAAAAAAGTGTAAATATGGTAATTAAGGGAAAGAATACTATATAAATATTAACCTAAGACATGTATTAATATATTAAGATGAGATGTAATCAACAAAATCCATCATTGGGTCTAAATGGTTTCCGTTGGTAGCCACATATATTATTTTACGACATTAAATTTAATTTATTTAACGAAATGTTAAGTATGTCTCGCTAAAATTTTAATAATTAAATTATTTTTATAGGGATATTTAAAAGATATATTAAATTATAAATAATAATTTGAAAGATCAAATATTTTTAATTATCAAGGAAATTTATTTATAAATATTAGGAAATATGTCTTTTCCTTAAAGAATTATACATTAATAATGTAAAAAATAATTAATTGGTGAGAATTCGATAAAACAATTTTTATTAAAATTCTAATATTCATAAAAATACCCAAATACTTGATGAAACATAATTGGTTGTGTATATATCAACCATTAAAATACAAGGGTTGAGTAACTGACCATTTGGACTTTATAGGTGTGTTTGTGAAACAAATATTATATTATATAAATTGATGTTAATGTTGTCAAATTCATAATTTAAAAAGCATAACATTTTAAATGTTAGATATTCCTATATATAAATTAAACTAAAAATATTATTCTGAAATATACTATATATTTAGTCATCATAGTATTTTATTTTTAATTAATATTTATCAAATAATTATACTAAATAATTACACAAACATTAGGTAGTAATTATTTTATTAATAACGATAACAAAAAAATGTTATTAATTTTTTTAAAAAAAAAATTAATTTTCCCCAATTAATATGTATGATAAATTTTATAAATGACCTTGAACATTGATGAATATAATAAATTAAATTTTTTGAACTTAACATGTTATATTAATATTTTTAAATATCAATTAATTGATTAGTATTAGAATCGTCAGTATTGGTTGATTATTAATATAATTATTTATTGAATGGTATAAATTTCATAAAACAATTTTCAAAAATATTTAATAATTATTCTACTATATAAAATGTAATAATTTATTTATTTTTGGTCTTATTTACAACAAATAGATAAATATTACACTATTTTAATATTTTAATATATGTTACCCTTGTTAAAATTTTAATAAAATAACTCTATATTAATTAAATTGGTAAAGATTAAATTGAATACTTTATTTATAAATTCTATTAGTTAATGATTTTACAACCCTATATCATATCATTTATAAATTGGTACATTTCATTTGTTTTTGAATGGGTTTTTATTTTAATTTAAATTAAAAAATTTGGAGTTCCCAAAAGTGACCCTCCTCTCTATTATAAATGGGAACCTCCTCTCTCCCCACTTCACATCACATAGTTCCTTTAATATCTCTCATAACCTAACAATTTCTATTCTCAAATTCTTTAGTTATTTTATAGTGGTTCTTATCTTATTCAAAGTTCAATTCTATTGTTCTACGATGTGATTTAGTGGAATCTAGACGAAGAAGAGATAATCTCGTATATCGATTAATTCAAAATTCATTCTTAATATACATCCTTTTTCTGAGCTGTTTCATTATAAATTAATAACTATAGAATCATCTATTTAGTGATATTTTATTATTATTATTATGGAACAATAATATTCCACTTTCTATCTATCTTACGAAAGACAATCTCACCATTTGTGCGTACGTACGTCTTATCGTTTCCACGTTGTGGTGTAATTAAATTTTCACCAACACCTTAATTGGATTGTTATAATTATGTAACTAATAATTATATATGATTATTATAACAGTATATTGACTCTTAAATATTATACAATATTCACGTCATGACCATTCAACAATTATGGGGAATGATATCAATGCTCGTGCATACGTAGATCTTACAAACTCCACGATATGATGTGATTCATTCATCATGATCTTAATTAATGAATGAATATATAACCTTATAGAATGAATAAATATTATATATATAATTTTTATACCATTTTTGAATGATATTACTATGACCAATGAAGATAACATGAACTTATTCGACAAAACATTCATATGAAAATGAAGAAGTTAATACTCGAATAACTAGTAATAATGAAATCTTATTAACAAATAAAAGATTATAGGATCATATATGAAATCAGTAAAATTATTATGATTCTGAAATAATTCAATGAATTTATTTAATTCATTATATATGTTGTTTATAAAACATACAATGAAAATTAGACCTATGCTAATGGATATTTTTTGAAATCTCGTTATTATCTGAGATTGTTTTTTTAATTATTTACAGTGGAATATTTATCATTTAAATCCATGATTCATATATTTGTATTCAAAAATATTCCTTCTATCTTTATAAAATTGATTATAGTCAACTTTACTCAGTATTTAATTTTTCATGAATTGTATGAAGGGAACCTTATATTGTTTTCTGTATGAGGCACTTTTTGACATTCTTATAATTGTTTGAGAAGGATGTTCTCTTTTAACATATACGACTTGAACATAATTTTTAATTTTAATAACACCTTTTATCCATGAATCTTTCTTCACATTATTTTATAATTATTTTCAATTAAATTCATTTCATTTAAAATAGTGTGAAATATTGAGAAAATACTTTTTTTGTAGATGAAACTATATTTTTCCTAAGAATGAATTTCCAATGTTTTCCATAAAATATGGAATTCCTTCATAGGGTTCTATTTGAATTATATTATCCCTAGTATTCCTATGGTTTGAAATTTTTAATGGTTTATTTTATTTTGAATCAAATTTATGTTTTTTATTGATTATGTTATAATGGAATGAGGTTTAAGAAACCCATTTTAGTCATTGGGATATGCGATGATTAATTTTTTATGTTTCTGTAGAACAAGTAATAATGATTTAATTATGAGATATGTGGGATAGATATCTAACTCAAATTAATTAGTTAAATATTATTATCTCATGAGATAGAAATGACTAGAATGGGAAATGATCAACACTCAGTAATACAGGGATAGAATGGGTTGTGAACTTGGTCCAGTAATGGACTTTTCCCGCAATTATGGTATTGGCAATGAGCATTGACTTCTATTAAATGATTTTTATTCTTATATGTATTCAAAAAAAGATCATGTCTTATGATATTACATTTATGATTATGTTCATTAATTTTTATGTGCTTTTATGATTTCTCCTATATCATTATATCACAACAGTTTG
Source organism: Viscum album (assembly GCA_963277665.1). NCBI lineage: Eukaryota > Viridiplantae > Streptophyta > Magnoliopsida > Santalales > Viscaceae > Viscum > Viscum album. The sequence goes on from OY728127.1 coordinate 283,902,924, forward strand.
AATGTACGACATAATTTTAAAATGTTATGTTCTAATGGATTAATATTATGATATGATTTATATCTCCCTTTTTTAATCATAGTGAGAATTGAACTCAACCATTTATTTTTTTATATTCCCATGTAAATGAAGAAGTGTTTTTATAAATATTTATAAAAAAGAGGACTATTATGATGAAATATTTTAGAGAAAAAAAGTCATCTTATGAACCGGTTTTTTATGTTTCCCTATTTTTAAAGACAATATTCATATAGAATCCTGTTATGAATTTGTTATAATTTTTAATTAATGTTCTTCCATAGTGTGTTAATATAAATATATTTAAGGTATGAGTTGTTATATTTGGTATCATAGTAAAGGTATAGTTATTAATTAGAAAGTAGATTGAGAAAACATAAATAAAAACCCAAAGGATATGTCTAAGTATAGGTTACAATCCTAATGTTTTATAAATGTTCATAAATAACCAAGGATAAAACATGAAGTTTCCAAAATTTTAATTTAATTCTTCATTATTTGTATTTACAATTATGATTAGTATTTCTAAAACTATGATTCCTTGTTTTAATCAATGGTTAGTACCTAAAGTAACCACATTAATGATGAATGTGACAGACAATGCAATGTTTTTCTTCCTAAAGAACCAAATGTTATGGGTGAGGGAATGAATAATCATAGTGATATGTTCACAGAAATTTCACAGGCTATGAATCATTCAAGTCTTCCAAACAATAAATGGAGGGAACAAAATTTTGTTGAGTCATTCCTGAGGCAGTGTCCACCTACATTCAGAAGCTCTTATAATCCATTAGTGGATGAAAAAAGGATCAATACCACTGAAAATATATTTTATGTTCTCCAATATGTCAAAAATTATTAATTTATCTTAGTAGTCTATCATTTGGAATGTGAAGCTAATTAATGGTGGGAACTTATCAACAATACCAGGAAAAGTTAAAAATTAAGTCCATAGAATAAGATGAGTTCAAGTATTTATTTTACAATAATCACATTACTCATATTCATTGAACAAATATGGAGAAGTAATTCAATTAACATAAGTGAAATTATAATGAATCTTTTTGTACTAACGAAATAAATTTTACAAGACTTATAAAGTATGCTTCTGGAATTATTATGTAACATGTTACAAACAATTATTCAAATCTTTAGTGGCGTAATGCCAAGTCAATGATGGGAATTATCCATAACGGAATTCAATAACAATGAAAAAATTGTTCGATGAGCTATCAAGGTTGATATGATGATTTTAGTATCTCATGAGATCTATGGGTTTCATCAAATTGAAATAATGGAATTAAAAATAAAATCTAAATACCACAATAAAAATAAGAGGTGTTTTCCATTATGATCAATGTGTGGAAATAAACATGGAGGAAATTATCATAAAGGGGATAATAATTTTTTAATGTGCAGAACGTAAGTTCATGGGGAATTTGAATGATGATGAGATAATGGAAATATTTTTATTGATGAAAATAATGAAAAGGTTACACCAAATACTCTTCTTACACATAAATGTTTCGATTAACTGAAATTTAAAATTTTGATAGTCTATCCATTAATCCAAGGATTATTGATGATGATTGAAATTATAAAACTCTTATGGTCAATGTAAAAGGCAAGTCACATGTAATCACTATAGGTGATGTGGAGTACGCTAATGAATTGGTGAAAGGTACACTTATTTTCTTGGTTTTTTAATATTAGTTTTGACATGTTAATCTTGATCCTCTTACTTAGATAATAAATTAATTAATTTCATAATGAAAAATTTATATAAATATCATTAAAAATCCATATATATTTATTTTTATCGATATATAAAATGTAGATATATGGAATTAAATACACTTTTCCAAGAGAAGGTAGTCCGTACATACGAATGAACGATGTTTTAATTTTATAGTCATATTAAAATGATGATGTTAAATGAAATAAATATATATAAATATATTTTATAATTAATTTATAATTATTATGTCTTGTATATACTATAAATATAATAAACCCATCCTTAACACATTTCATATTACATGTGAATGAATCATATTTCTTTGAGGAGGCTCTTGTCAACGCATAAAATAGGTTATGGTATTCCCAAAAAATTTAATGATTGACGATGTGTTTTATAAAATATTTATAGAAGAATAAATTCATAATAAATATTATATATATCATATAAAAACATTATTTAAATCATAATTCCAAACTATGAGAGGTGGTAAGGCCAAATGAAATGGCATTATTTCATTAGGCGGTATTCTGATGTGCACATAAACGGTAAGTTTTTTATCTATTTTCTAGATATTTGTTTAGGTGCTGGTAGATCCCTTATAATAACAACATATTACAATGTTTAAAATGATGAGGTTATTATATAATCACTGATGTAGAATAATAGAGGTTGTGTAGAATGATAATTAAATAATGGGCTTGTGAAATAATGTTACCTCTTTTTGGGGTAATTCTTATTAGATTTCACAAATCGACGAACATTGATTTAGTTATTCCAAAATGTTGGAATCCAAATGGAGTGGATTGATGTTGGGATCTTATTTGGGTATATTATTTATGATACAATGTAGCTTTAGAGGTTTTAGTAGTGGGATGAGTGAAGGCGTTTTTATTGAGGAAGAGGGTGGTAGTCTTTCAAATACGAAATGGAAAACTCAATTGGTAGGACTTCCTTATTAAATGTTATTTAAAAATGGTAAAAATGATTAAAGTGGAATAATGGTCATTAAATATAACCCCCTTGAAAAACTATTTTCATTTTTTACATTTTATCTATAACTACTATTTATCCCCACTTATATCAATTTGGTTCTTGTTAAAGAAACCCAATTTATAACAAAACTAATTTATCGATTAATAAATAATTAATGTGACTTTTAATAGAAAATATTGACCAAATTAATCCTAAATAAGACAAATAATTTACTAAAAAATCTCTGAAATTTTGGAAAATAAATTTTAAACACTTTTATAAAACATGAAAAAAATATTATTTAACCCAAACCATGCAAACTATGTTTTTTTCATTTAAGTGTTTATATGGTTATTATTAAAGATCAATATGTCCATGAATAAACAATATATTTTTTTAAATTGGCATATAAATATCGTTTTTCAAACTATCGGATTTTTATTAAATTTTAAATAATTTATATGGTGATATGTATTATGAAAAACATTAATGAAAATTTTGAGATTATTTTTTTAATAAAAATATCAAAATAAAAAAATTAAGTAATTGTAATCCATTTTGATAATACCCTTTAAAATCATATCATAATATAAATAATGTTTTAAAATAAATAAATAAACTTACTACCATTTTAATATATTTGGAATCGTTTATTTTAGTTCATTAATAACTAGTTATTTACCACATTTATAATTCCATAGGAAGATAATCTAACTAATTTATTTCAAGGTATTAAATATAATGTGTATGATGAAAAACTATTTTTCTTTTCACAATAATTTGTACTACAAAACTTATGTGGTATTTTTCTATATCATAAGGCTTTATAAATCATAAATGTAAGAAAGGTTTTTTTTCCCTTTTCCTTATATCACATATTATATAAGCCACATTAAGAGAATAATGTCCCAATAACTCAAAAAAGTTGAAAAAATATTGGATATTGCTAGAAAATGGGTATCTTATGCATTTTGGACTAGTGTATATGCCATTTATCACATTATGATTAATTTTGAAAACTACAAAATCTATTTTTTTACTTAATCACTGTAATTAATTTTTACTCGATCACTATTTATTTTTGGTCAAAAATATAGTCGGTCATTTTAGGATATAAATATTACACCTATTAAAACCATGTATATCGATTTTTACAAATATTATTCAGTGTAAGTATAAAAAATATTCTTATTATTAAAAACTAATACATGATTTAATTCATAAAATAAATCACAATAAAACAAATAAAATCAATATGTGTAGTTACATTAGAAATTTGGTTCATTAAATAATATAATGAAAAAATTATATAATAAAAGTATTGAAAATTTCATTAACATTTTTCTAAATTTTCATGGATTTTATTACTACACTAGATAACCCGAAAACATAAATAAAAAATGGGTGATCTGTAAATCCCAGTATGTGAATAAACATGGAATGATGTAATACATGTTAGAAAACAGGAATATAAATAGGTAATAAAACAAGTCTCAATCATAAACATGAATAATGATGCATGATATTAAATAATAATCATAAAGGCTATATGGGAAATATTGAAACCACTTAAAACACTAAATCATAAACATAAGTCAACTCCAACATCTATGAAATCATGATGGCCAAAGTCCCTTAAAGGAATAAGGTAAAATTTATATTACAACATGACATCAAATGAGAATAAACTGTACCCAATGCATTGGAGAACTATATTATTCTGGGAACATCCATCAATTTCATTTCATTCTCATGTCTAAGTACGCTAGATTGATCATAAATCATCGATTTAGTCATCATAACAACTAATTACATGATAAATGAATGTGGAATGGATACATCTATGTATCATGACCATTATGTATTTGTGTATAATGGTGTATATACTTGATAGGAAATGTGTATGTTATTCACTACACAATTGTTTTCACATGGACATCGTGATGAAATATTGGCAATGCGATGATGTCACTTGAAATTTCTAAATTGGTTTGATGAGTGATAAATGGATATTTCGTAATTTGGAAATAAAATGGGATTTAATATGTACATGGACAGACATATATCATCATTAGGAATTTGAAATAGCATGCTTAAGATAATAGATAAACATGAATAATGAATAGGAAGTGAGGTTCCCTTACATGAGTGTGTGACACCAAATGCTAGAAATTAGTTTATATATATCTTGGGGGAACCATGGGAGGATTTTTGAGATCATAGGGTAGTTTATGTATATGATATAATGATTAATATTGAAGGTAAATTGGATATCGGGTGGTTTTATATAAAGAATGAGTGGCGAATTCTTTATTACTTCTCAATCATTGGATTAAAACCATGTATAGTAGAAAAAAACCCCACACCCTCCAATGATTTTTCATATCATTTAATCCTAATGAATGAGGGTTTCATTATTTAATTAGGCCATGGTTCAAAATGAAAAAAAGTTAAAATCTTTTTTTATTTGGAGGTGAGTCATATTCTTAAACAAATGATTTGAATACCTTAAAATATTTTAATGGGTTTTTATGATTGGTAAAGGATTTATTATATTAATCAATCATATAAAAAATCAAAACATTTTAATTTTAAAACATATATTTGGTCATTGATATGATTTTTAGTATTTATAATATCAATTTTATTTCATTATTATGTCACAGTACATACAATATATTTTTCCAGTATTTTGTTTTTACCCCTAAAAGTTTACTATCATTGAAAACTATGAAAAATTAATGGTTGGATAATTTTTAAATTATGGTTCTATATATAATATTAATTTTATCAATATAATTTTATAAATATTATAATTTTAACTCTTCAAATGATAATCCTCATTTCTTGAGAAATCCTAAACTTGATTGACATCAACAGTTTTTAAAACCTTATTAAAATTTAATTTTCATTTGAATTTTCTAAATATAATTCAATAATAAAATTTTATTAAAATATTAATTATAAATAAATACACTAATAATACAAAAATATTACTTAATTTAATTTGAAATATTGAAAAAATATTTATTTTTTATTATATCAAAATTAAAATCACTTATAAAGTAATAATAATAGGATGTAAATATGTTAATTTTCCTATAAAATATAATTTTAATACTCATATTTATAGGTTCTTAATTGATATCCATTTGATACACCTAAAAACTCTTTAAGACTAATTTGTACAATTATGAGACTTTCATGGGGTGGTTCGACCTAGTTTGTTTAGGATGTCATCTCAGCAAGCTTGAACTTCTCTCGCAAAAGGATTCACTCAGGATTATTTTATTATATCATAGAAAGGGAATAGTCTAGTGAAATTCACAGTTATTTTATCGCAATTAGTTGCCTCAATAAAATGGATTCATTGTCTTTGACCCTACTATTTGAGGTCATCTCTTCATTTGTCTATGTTAATTGAATTTTTTAAACCCATATATTTATACTAACCAGGTTATTACTATTCATTGGGTATATTATGAAAAATAATTATTCATATGGATCATTTAAATCTAATACTATATGATAAAATAAAATAAGTTGATGTGTTTTTTATATCATTGTTCTGTAATTAGGCATTTGAATTATTCAAAAGGGAAATTATATCTATAATAGTTTGGGATGATTCAATTTTCACCCATTCATAAATTTATCCTAAGAATTTTTTTACCAAACTAAAATAGATGACCTAACACTGTTTCATAGCATCCTCCAGTTCCCACATCGCTTTTTCATTTTTTTTGTTTCTCCACAAAACTATGACCAACAAAATTTGCTTAATTTTTATAACATGGTATCTATGATATATGATCTTCCCAATCCTAATATGATATATCATTCTCCAATGGTACACCGATTGAATTTTGTACAGGTGAGGGGTCTGGTATGCAATTTTTAAAGACCGATATTAGGAAGTCATCGTCTTCTGGATATATGTTTGGTTTTAGTTTCGGTTTGTATTCCACTACTCTGATGTGATCAAGGATCATAAAGGGACCCATGTATCTTCAACTAATCATTCTCTTGTAACAAAATAACATCACTTTTATCCATGATGGTAGATAGAGGTCTACATTATCTCGATCATCAATCTATATTTCACATTTATGATTGTCAAAATTTATCTCCTATTGACTCTAACCACCCATGATATGATGTTGAAAGGTTCAAAATATTTCCAACACTTCCACATCCATTTTAGTAACATGAAACTATCATTACACAAATTCAACCCAGTATGCTACAAATTTTCACCACTTCCATAACGAGATTCATAGAGATCCATTTGGGTTATTGAGTTCATACATTTATTTTATGAGTACTTTCCCATAAGAATATTTTCATAACATCCTCCATTTATGTAAAATTATCAAGATCTCAATATGTCCTCATGTTTCTGGATATGATTATCTGTTTGGCCATCTTTCAGTGTATGATAAGACGTGATGAACAACAACTATGTATTTACATCATGCTAGAGATACTTCCAAAACATAGAGGTTATTATTTGGTCCTTATGATACATGATCAATAGGGGCATTCCATTAGCTTTACCACTTCTCTCGTGTATATCTATGCAAGATTATGTATTAAGAAATCCTCTCGAATCACAATGATGTGCACATTTTTTTAATAAAATCTAACATAACAAAAATATAAATATTTTATATTGACATCTTTGGAAGTCTAGTGATAATGTACATGGTTATTCTTTCCAATTGCATCATAGTTATGGCTCGTGGATGAATCGTCAACTTATTTTTTATCCTTTCTACATTCAAATTCATATATATAATAAATATATATCTATCTTCTATTATTTTCATATTCATATTTCCCCAACATTAGACCAGTCAATGATCTTGATACATTATTGTGCTTCAGGAGTGGTTAGAGAGGGTTGAGTTATGTGAATCTTCCAATATCTCCTTTAAAATATGATTATATAATACACATATTATAGACCCAAATCTCCAAACTCCATATTCATTAACATTGAAATTAAATTATTAACATTTTCTTATAGATTCCACTTTCTTATGAATTACCACATCATTCCTATGAAAATTAATTAACATTACGAGAAAGGATGGTTGATCATTTATTATTAAATGGATTGATGATGTTCCCTATTTTATGATTACCACGTCCATCCCTTTCAAATCTATGAAGATTGGATACCTATATATTTCAATGAATGTAAAAATTGGTGGATACATTCTTATTAAAGAGACAACCACTTTATTGTCACCACCAGGATGGTAGTGGATTGAGAACTTGTAGTTTTTTATCTTATATAACCATATTTATTAGAGAAAATCCATCTCTTACTATTTTAATATATAGTTGATGTTTTTTTAACTATAGATATTTCACACTTCTCCCCAACGAGATGATGAAACTATATATTCAATGTAAATATTACTACATCCAACTCCGGATTATGAGTTGCGTAGTTTCATTTGATAAATTTAAACAACCATGATGGATAGTCTATGATTTTCGTATTATAAAATAACACACTTTTTAATCACTTTTTTAAATATTAACTAAATACTAGGAATGGTTCTCCACTTTTGGGTTATGAGCTATGGGGAAATGATAATCCTCTTTTTCCACTATGTAGAACTCAATTATCTTTTTTCATTAAAAAGAAACATTATTTTCCTTCCATGACATCATTGTTGTAGGGTTTGAAAATAAAAATATATTACATAAAAATCTATGATAGTATCCATATAATTCATGTAAACAATGAATATCTATCATGGTTAATGGCATTGACAATCCTTAAATTGATTAAATTTTTATATGGTCTATTAATATCACATTAATTGTGAATATATTCCCCAATAATGGGATATCCCTCAACCATAACTCACATTTTGACTGAATTTCATAAATATTTTTTCATTCATTTTTTCTTTAGTATAGTCTTCAGATTATCCTCATTCTCCTCCTTGATATTGGAGTATATTAAAATGTCATATATAAATACTACCAAATATTTTTCATGGTACTCAAAAAATACTCTACGCATCATGTACATGAATATAGTTGGCTAATTAATTAATATTAATGGAGTTACTATGACCTCATAGTGCTTTTACTATATACAAAAAGAAATATTGGGGATATCCTCCTTCTTCACCCTAACCTGGTAATATACCATCTAATGATCCACATTGGAGAAATATTGTTCTTCAGATATATAATCGAACATATAATCAATTTGTGGAAGATGACTATTGTTCTTTATTTTTGACTTCTTGAGCACAATATAATAAATAAAAAGGCATATTGAACTACCCTTGTTCTTTATAAAGTGAACTGGTTCACCCGATGGTGAATCACTTCAGTGTATGAACCCTTTATAAATATTTTCCAGTATTTTGTTCCTTATAAACTCATATCCACTAATAGAAATTCAAAATAGAGTCTTGGAAAATGGTAACAACCCAGTTATAATCTCGATTGAAATTGAAATTCTTGGGTAAGAGTAAGACCAACACATTTCATGGGAAACACATCCATATATTCCCTCAAAATGGGTATCTATTGAAGGATGATTATTTCCTTACATGAATACATTTTATAAATATATTCTTCCATATATGTAAATAATATCCATTATTGATATTTTGGTGCTAATAAAGATTCATTCTAAACCTTTCACTTATACAGATTTGTCGGTTGATTCTTGATGTGAAATGTCATTTCACTACCATCAATGTTCATGTTTTCTCTATATAGGGAAAGCCAGTCCATACCCAAAATTTTATTTTACTCTACTAAAGGGAGCATGAAAATGTTCTCTACAGAGTTAAATCCAAAAAAGATTATAGGTGAGGACTTGTATACTAGTGATGTAATAATTACTCCATTTTTTTATTTCTCCACTTGTTGTACATTCATTCATTATGGTGGGTTTTATATATTTCTAATAATGATTCATAATATAAAGGAATTCAGTAAAGTGGAATAAAAAATCATGTTCACCATTCTTGAATGAATAAAAAGTGTGCATGTCACCACTTTTTTTTTCAGAATACACCTCAGATACTTTGATGGAAAATACTCTCCCTCATGTCCTTGGAGGTTTTTGGGTGTCTCAAAATCCCCTAGTATTATTGAATTGGTTAGAAATGTTCCTTTTTTATGTCTTGTTTCAGAAATGCACATTGCACAAAGGGTTTACTAGAGCAATCCTTTCCTCCATTGCATTGGTGTGTTTGTCCGGTGAGCAATATCACGCTATGCGTCCTTCCCACACATAAACCATTTCTACACACCCCTTAGGAAATTTCAATGGTTCTTCTTTCCATACTTTTGGAACATGGAATGTAGAAATTTTATGGCACTGTTATATTTCACCACTGAAGCACATGAATTATAGTCCACTTTATACTTCTTATCCACATGATACAATTGAAATTATTGGACCTTCATCTTGAACTTGTAGGAAGATCAGAAAATTTAATCATTTCTATTAATGTATCAGATTCTCATGGAATTTCATAGACTTTTTTTAGTCAACTGATGATGTTTTCATCATTCTATTTAGGGTGATTATAAAGCCAGAGGCATGTGATGCATGTATTGTGAATTTTTTCCATTTATGACCTAATAGATCCATTTTCATTTTTACTAGCGGAAATGATGTTACATTACATTTTAAATTGGATAATTAGTGGAAATTATTTCTCAAAAAATACTTTTTGTAACTCCTTCCACCCCATCGCATCAAACTCCCACTTATGGTTCATATTATTGATAAATTTGCACAACTTATTAGATTCTCCCTCTATACTATAAAAAAATATTATAACCTTATATAGTTTATAATATTGAAGGACGGAGAAGATAATCACAATGGATTTTATCCATTTCTCTTCAATTAGGGGTTATCAATTTTCCATTAAAAGGTAGAAGGCTTTATTGCATAATTTTCTCAATTGCAGATGGTTTATCTTTAGGGGATTTTAACATTACTCGTGACCCATGTTTTTATTCGAAACCTATGACTACTCATAATGTACCATTATAATGATTTTTATTTCATCACCCATGGGGTCATTCATGTCTTTGGGGATGTCATCAAATTTCCTGTAACACTGAACATTTACATGATTCCTCATATTTTCCTCCATTGGATAGAATAAAGGTAAAAATTAAGTATATATATTTTTAAAATATTCGAAACATAAATATTAATTAAATAAATTAAAGGGATAAAGTATAAATTAAATGCATTTAATATACTTTTGAATAGATTACCTTGATTTTCATAGTTTAAAAATTCTTAAAATGTGTGGAATACTTAAAACATTAATCAAAAAAACTCCCGATGATCGTACTAGTATAGTTCAATTAGAAAAATAGAAACATAAAATCTGACATATAAATGAGTTTCATTATCTCAAAATATTTTCTTATTGAATAAAACCATTAATAAATAATTAAAAAATAATATATATCTTAATAACCATGAAAAGGAATATTTAAAATAGTTGATCAAAAATGATAAGTATGGGTAAAAATGGGACATTGGTAAACATAATCACAAGAATAAGGATATGAGAAAATTACCATGAAAATATATGATCACGTCCAACAAATAAAAGATCATATACATGTATCCTGGAAGAAGGAATAGAATTTTATAATTCTTAAATGATATAGAAGTAAATATTAGATTCCATGAAATCATAACATAGGAATAAAACCTGGAAATTTGAATGATAGATATGAATAAATATTATTTCCCTAGTATCTAAGGCATCACATACAAGACCATCATAGTATCATCAGTTCACAACCCATAACATCATGGTAGTAATAGATCACTCCCATGGACATCGTATTATCATGATTTCAAACCTCATACCATCTTAGTTGTAATTTCTCATTCCCAGGGTCATGTTAGTAGTCGAGGATCATTTCCAATTCCATTTTAGTCCATATTGTGAGATATAAATCTTTGCCAAATTAAATGGAGGTAGATATTGGTACAGAATTATAATAATGAAATCAAACATACTTGGTCAAAAAGATCATAATTAATCATATCAAAACCCTTGAAATGAAATGGGTATTATAAACATGTCATCATATCATAGCCTATTTAAACGGATATGTTTCATAATAATTTCATCATATACATAACCCATGAAAATAAAATAGTCTGAAAAGCATATCTCCGATGAATGGGAAACTAGTTTCAAAAAAATCATTCCACAATATGATAATCTGGTAAGAAAATTAATTTGAATGGAAATAATGAATAATTTCACTAGAAGGCCTAAGTAACACCAAAATATATTATATTATATGATAAATAATTTTTTAATATCTTTTAAAATCATTTCTTGCTGAAAATTTCTTTTTTGATGTTAAATCATATTTTAAATCATAGAATTTTTGAAAAACAATTTCTTTGAAAATTGAATTGAAAAATAGTTAAAGGAAAATTAAAAACCACAATATGTTTTTCAAATAATTTTTCCATGAAAATGGAAATTAAATGTCTTCTGATAACTTTTGGTAACTGATTTTTTATTACATGGTCTCTGAATGCAATAGATATCTGACCATAAAATGATATAGTCATATTTGACATAAAAACATTATATTAAGTCCCAAAGAGTGGTAAAATGGTAAAAATAAATGAGGATAACCTGAATAAATATTAGAGAAGTAACTTAATGTGTATTTAGGAGATATGGATCATAATATTTCATCAATTTAAGTATAAATATAAACAATATAAAAAATGTAATATATTTTATCAAAAAACTCTTATAAATTTGAAACCTAGGATCAAACAATGCATGTAAGAATTGGAAATTACATAAAAAATAAAATATAATTAAAAATGGAAGATTAAATATGTGTCATATAAAATTGACGAATATACAACTCTTAAATAATATAGGTGCCTAAAAAACATGGTTAACAAAGAAGGAAATTTAAGACAAAACTACTTTACCGATTTGGAATATTTTGATCCTTGAATACCATGAAAGAAAGATTATATAATTGAATTGTGAAGAGCCTGAAATTTATTTATAATATACATAAAATACATTCAATGGTAGTATATAAACCATATAAAACTAATGGGTGGTGAATAAATCATGAATCTCTTGAAAATAAAAAGTGATATGAAATCCACATACCATATGTCTTGAATCTCATCATACGGATTAAAACCACCTATATAATAAATATAAAATTATTATAAATATTTTAAATAAATATATTATTATTTCTAATACCTTCTATGTTTTTATTATAACCTTATATAACACTCTATCTAATCATACTATGTTAAGGTTTCACATTTGAGAATGTTTATTTTTTTCTCCGTGTGTGTTTTCATTTGTAATATCCTTGTTACTTATACTTATTTAATTATTATAAAATCTAAAATAGGATATAAATTTAATTTATATCTAGTATATTCTTATTCTAATTGTCTATATAATACATATTTATGAAATAGAATAAACTATTCATAGAGATGGTAATTTGTAGGTACAAATTAATTTTATTTCCATTTTTTTGTAGTATAAAATGAATAAATGTAAAAAACGTATATATATATATATATAATTGTAGAATTATGATATCATATATATCATTTATGTTCCCCAAACCGATCCTTATTATATCCTATGTAGTTTTTTAACAAATCATATCACATTGAGGCGACATTTTCCCACACATCCTTAAACAAGATTATCGTATTAACACTGAATGGAATAAAAAAAGATATCTGTTGAAAAAGGAATACATAAAATTAAAAAATATGTTTAAATTAATATATGAAAAATATAAATAGATCAACCTTCATAATATCCACCATGATATGTGGTAATAAAAACTAAATAATCATCATTTAGTGAGGTAGTAGTTCGACGAAAAAGTAAAAAATATTTTGGTTACCCATTTGATGGAAGTGGGTGTAAGTGTATTATGATACCATAGTATAAAAACATAGTAGTATAATCAATAAACTATTTTTTCTATAAAAATTATGAATAATGAGAGTGGATGGGTGGAGAAATAAAATAAAATAAAGGACTTAACAGAAGACATTATCTCTTAATCGGGTAACACCTTTTGATTTATGACAAAATCATTATTTATATTTCCTTCAACACCAGGTAATTATAATAGGAGTGTTTTGGGATATGGGAAGTATATTTTTCTAATAATTCCTTAACGTAAGAAGATTGATAGGTGTAAAGAAGTGGGAGTGGTGGCATCCTTATATAGGGAAGGAAAAGGACTCACATCAAATTTCTGAGGACAAGTTAGGTGTAGAAATGTTCTTAAATAAAAACATCATAAAGAAGTTTAATAAATATTATATGGTTTATGTAATAATTACTCTAATCCAGTTTGTTTTGGACAAGTGGAATGGTCTTTCATCCCCCTATTATTGTGAATTAATCCCTAATGAAGCTGAATTTGACCTTAAACGATGTGATTAACTTTAATCAATGTTAAAAATATAATTGGTAAAAAAGAATTTTTATATTTTTAAAATATAAACATTAAAATGATGAATGTGGATTATTTTAGTTTTTATAAATTAAATTCAGAGAAGAAAAAAATTAATATTAATTCTTATCCTAGTGACCTGATTAAAGAACTAGTTTTTTATATAGAAAATGATAAAAAGGTTATTATATTTTAATAATCAATTTCCCTGTGAAATTGGATATAATGACCAAAATAGTATTAATATCTTTATAGTTATCGAAATTCACCATAAATAAAATTATATATATTATTTAACAATAATAAATTTTTAAAATAAAAGTTAGTTATAAACTATAATGTAGTATTTTCCATTAGTCATCAAAAAATGATTTTTATAAAAAAATCACTCAAAGATAATTTCATTTTTTTAAATTCAAAAATAATGTTTTTTATCAAATTAAATTTTAAAATGTGTGAAAAATTATTTTTATAATTTTCACAGAAGTATATTAAAATAAGATCAATTGTTAAAATGAAATTTTAAAACATAAAAAGAAATTACATAATATTATATCATTCATTTTCAATATTATACATTAATATAAATAATATTATGAAGTATTTTAAAAGTATATAATATTTTTCATATAAATAATTTTTACAGATAGGATTTAGTTATAAGGCCCTAACCTTAAACCTTACTTAATCTTGAGTTATTACAAGATTTCACATTGAGGATCTTTTCAGGTTTAGAGGTTTAGAGAATTAGATCATAAAACATGCATTAAATTCTGTATTTAAACAAAGAGGTTACATAAAAGATAGTATTCATTTTTCACATCAACGGAAACATATTTAAAATAAAACATGGATTCTTTCTTGACAATTCCTTGACACTATCATCATATCATGTACCATTCCATTGACCTATGAAAAACATTTCAAAAACTTGGGATGAGCATAAAAAGCTCAGTAAGGGTTATAAAAAGTATGGAAAGGAGACATGAGTACATATATACATAAGAATGAAATCATACATTTCCCATAAAACATAAACACATTAACATACCTCATAAAATCATGAATAAATCATATAAATCATAAGACATAAAGGTAACTCGAGGCATTCATAACATTCTTACATAGGGAGTAACCCTCTAGGTTACGTTTGGAATAGCCATCGCAGTATATTCCCTAAATCTCTTTGGAGAAAACATAATGTTTAACTCCTTTGCATTACCCACTGCATTGGAGAGCTATATCGGGCTCACCCACCCTTAGTTTATCACAGATCCACCCATCTTCATAACAATACCCAAGAACCATAACATAATCATAGCACATAACATAAGCATAATGGGAAGATAACATTCCCACATTCCAATAACAATATAACATTTTAAGATATTGAAATAATGAATCCATTCTAAAAACCATTTTCAAAACCATAAAGAGATTTTTAAATCAATGTCTCCCATACCACATTGAAGATTTTAACATTTTAAAACATAAATATCCATATAAATAAATCCTTAAAACCATTTTGAAAACATGGATATTAATGAGAAATATTTATATGAATAAATAATTAAAACATTCCAAACGATTTTGTAGTTAAAGGGTTTTTAACAAAATGAGAGACACTTGAATACACTAATTGAGGGATAACATTTAATCAGAACATTATAATATCATGATAATAAAGGGATTCATGATATAATATTCCAATGGATAGTATATACACTATATAAGAGTGAACTAGTGCATAATAACAATGAAGTCTCAATAGAAATGTAAAATGAGATGAAATCCATTATATAGAAGATATCCTTAAATTAAGGAAAAATCAATCTCATAATTATGTGTGAAAAATATAAATACACCCAATATATGTGGATATTAAGTGTAAAATAATAAAAGTTCATTCACACATATTCAAATGATGACATATTAAATAACTACATGTTGCACCCAAAGAAATCGAAATTGGGTTAAGGAGTTCCCTTGACAGCCTAACATCGTCACATCAAATTTTACAAAAAGAGTTGATGAGAGAGATAAAGGGTATCTCATCAGTTGGACATAATATTTACGGAAATATTGATATATTATAACATATCCTCACATAATAAGTTGAAAATTAAAAGACAAAACAAAAGAGGTATTTTAAAAAGAGGAGGGTGAAAGGTCCCCCTACCGATTTGGGTATCTTTCGAAATGTACATCTCATGAAAGAAGGAAAATACAACATTGATGTAAATACTCATAAACGAATGTATGATACAAAAAGAGTAGAATAATGGACTGTACATACACCACTCAAAAAGAAATATTGGAAAATGTAGCATGAATCTCACGAAAACACAAAGTGAGAGAAAAATCCCCTTATGAAATTTCAGCAGCCTAACGGTGCCAATAAAAACATCCAAAAATGGATTTATGTGATCAAATAGGGTCTCTCATAATATGAACATAAAAATTAATGAATTATTAATATAAAATAACATCCCCAAACATAATAAAGATGAGCCTAAAAAATGACATAAAATAGAGTACTTAAAAAGGAAGAAAGAGGTAGGATCCCTTACCTCGGGTCCGACTTGACTCGATCGTTCTTTAACCTCCTGAATAATAAACATGAGTTAATTTATACTTTATTAATAACCTTTTTCAAGTTAATTATTTCTTTTATATCACTTACTACCATGCTATGAACACTATGTAATTATTTAAGTTAATAATGGTTGTTTTGTAGATCATTGCTACTTGAGTAAAAAAACTCTTTATAATTACAAGTTGTTCATGTGGTAAAATATATATTATATAAAGAATTATATTAATTATTTATATATCATATATGTCATATATATCCATTATATACATGCATTTATAATATTACAAAACATTTAGAGGTAAGAAATGAAATGCACTGTTCATGGAGACGGTAAGCCGTACGTACGCATGAACGCTACTTCCATTTCAATTTATTATTTAATGGAATTAAAAAATAATGATACATAATAGTATTATAATTCCATTATGGTATCATATATAATTTCATTAAATCTATCCTTTATAATTACCACATATGGTATTAATGAATCAAATCACTTTGAGGGGCGGTAGTCCGCATTTCCTAAAATAAAGATATCGCGTTTAACCATAATGGAAACCATAAAGGTATGCCATAAATGAAAAATACAGAAGCTTAAGTAAAACATAAACATATTATATATCATATATAAATATAGTAACATCTTAATGACCACCTTTTAGGGTGTTAAAAGAATATTGAACAATCATCATTTCGTGAGGCAGAAATTCAGCATCCACAGAAACAGTATGTTCTTTAACAATTAGATGTAGGTGTGTGTAAGTGTAGCTTGAATAATTATTATAATAACATCCTAGTATATTTAAGATAGTGGATGTGGTACAAAATAAATGAATAAAAAGAGATTATGGTGTTGGAGAACCAAAATAAAACAAAAGAACACAAGTGAAGACATTACCTTATAATCAGGTACCTCTTTTTGATTTGAGCTCAAAGGCTTCCTTGGAAAGACTTATGCCGAAATTGAGGCTTCTAGGAGGAATATATGGATGTGGAGAGGAAAAATGATCAGGGGTTGGCCGAGCCAATGGCTTGAGAGGTGTGGGTAATGTGGTAGAGGTGGGGGGCCTTTTATAAGAGGAGAGGAGGGGCACTCTTGGAATGTTACAAAATGTTACTTTATGTTCAAATGATTTTCGGATTTTAAAGGTCCCAAATTGATGTATTTCTAGGATAAGGTGGTTAGGGTCCGAAATATACTCATACAATAGGTCTTTGACAAGTTTTAGTTATAGTTGTAACATTATATTTTCATTTTATTTAAATCCTTTATTAATGAGGTAATCGCTTCATCATCATGATGCCATAAATAATTAAATTTATTTAATGTCTAGAAATTATAAAAAAACTATCATGATGTATGAAATCTTTTTAGATTTATAATGAATATTTATATTTAAAAATATGACTTTTATAACCCCATTTAATATTTTTTTTGTAAAGCAACTCATGCTTGTGACATTTTTATTTTAACTTTAAATAAAAAGTTATTTATGACATTTTCCAACCAAAGTGGCTCCATGGGGTCCTTAAGTTTACCCATGGATAGTTTGGATCGGTCATGACACATACAATGAGTATAGGACATGTGTCTAGGTAATTTCATATTATTAAAACATTATTTTTACCTTAAATTACACTAATTATCTCTAATCGCGATTAAAAACTTAAAAGTTACTAGTCACCAAAAAATTATTTTAATCCCATTGAACCAAATTTTACATCCTAATGACAATCATTTATGTCAGATTTTTTATATTAAAATAAAAGAAGTGGTAAAATTACATTTAAACGAAAAATCAGTTTTTAAACTACCACTTAGTGGTTTCACTATTCAAAAAAAATTGAAGTTTTTCAGAAAAATACAAAAAATTCACCCTAAGCTATATTTGTTATTCCGAATTCAAAAATTATGTTTATTTTACAAAATTAAAAACATATATGTTGCATTAATTAATTTAATAATTAATTACCGCTGTCAAAAAAACAGCGTGTTTTTAAGAAACAATATCTATTAAAAGATTGACACTAGTTTAAGTCCGATTTCAAAGTGAAATTAATTCCAATGAACACAATTAGATTAAATGGGAAAAATATATTCTAAATAAACTCTAATATAAATTATAAATATAATATATCCATATAAATAAATCAGATTAAAAGGAGGTTTTGAATTAAAATGCAACATTTTCAATAAAAATGATCTTTATCGGAAAAATAACAAAATTTTACAAAAAGTAAATTTTGATGTCTAGATTCTAAAGAAAAATTTTTATTTGTCAAATAAAACATATTAAATTGTCAAAAGTATATTTAAAAAGGGTTCTCCATCAAAAGACGGTTAATCGACCTTTTAATGAATATTAGAAGATTTATGCTTAAAATTGGATTCGTATGCATTTTAAGCCTCCAAAATTTATTGGATAAAAGTAAAAATATTTGAAAAACATATATAATCATTTTGTAGTTAGTTCCGTTCATTCCCTCCATTACAATGTCTAGGCATTAACTATCTTTTAAAATAATATTATTTTATTATTAGAGTGTAATGTATGATTTCAAAAAAAACTAGTTGTTGCATATTGGTTATGCCCTCGAGAATAGCTTTCCCTTTAATGTAATATAAATATTTTATTAAAAAATATTGATAAATATGAAAATTTCATATTCTTTATTTACCTGGGGTGTTACATTAGTTATCTAATTTAAATAATTATAACAACAAAATTACGATTTGAAGTAAAATCATTGTTCTGTGTAATGTATGAAAAGTAGATGATATGTGTAATGTACTTCAAGGTGATGATCCATATAACTTATTCCATGTTCATGTTCTATGTTACATATGAAATTTCTATTAAAAGTGAATGAATGTTTTTTACTTAGTCCATTTCCTTAAATAAATGAAATGTTATATTAACCAAAATATTTCCATAAAAACTCGGGGTGTTACATTCGACCCAAATTAAAATGAATTTATCCCTTAATATTAATTTCTCATGTATGAATATAAGGATACATAGGCTTCATCATTTACTAGTGTTCCCATGTAGATTCCTCTAACTAGTAATTTCTACAAAAAAACATTGACTATGTGAGTGGTTGTGTTTCATATACCTTTCATTGAATGATGCAAAATTTTAATAGGTTTCCTCTTTTAAGAGTGATCAAACTCTGATGTTATGCCCTATGAGATTAGTAATATTAAGGGGCAAGAATATAATTTATTATGATAGATACATGTAACAAATTCAGGACATGATAGAGATTTTTAGGATGTTCTTAGAAAAAAAAATATCACCCTAATATGATCAAGAATGTCAAAGGGACCAATATAAATAGTGTATCATTTCCCTTTATTCCAAAATTTCATTAAGTTATTCCATGGTGAGATTAATAGCAAAAACATATCACAAAGTTCATATTCCATATCATTCCAACAGTTTTTATAATAATGTTTCTTCCAACATTGAATTTCCTGGATATAATTCTGAATGGTTCTAACATTATAGACCATTTATTAACAAATCATTGGTCCCAATATATTTCTTTCTCTAACATAATCTAAGAATTTTGGTTCTCTATATTCTTTCCCATACAGGGCTTCGTAATGTTCAATCAGAATTCTTGAGTGAAATATAATAATTTATAAAAACTAAACTAGAGGAATGTATTGATCCCTTCCCCCTTTGAAATCTAGGGAACAATTTATCAACATATACTATAGGGTTTTAATTCATCATTCAGACCAATTATCTGTCTAATAATGATATGTCGTGATGAATCTAAATTCTATAGCAAGTACATGTTGAAGAATTCTCTAAAACATAGTGGTAATCCGTAGATCTGGATCAGATACAATATAATGTGGTACTCTATGAAACCTTACCCTTTAAAGAATTTATATCCAATGAAGTTGTTCCATAGATAAGTATTCATTGATAGCGATGAAGTGTAATGATATTTCAAGGCGACCAACTACCTACCAAATAGAATTAAAACATTTAGATATTTTGGTATTTCTCCTGAAAAAAATCAATAGTTATGTAATCCCAGTGACATTGTTGTATGGATAATTGATGGAACATACACATTGTAATTTTTCTTTCAACTAAGACTTGTGGTCATAGAAATCACTAAGATATAGTCTTTGTGATATCTCTCATCAGACCATACCCCCAGAAGTATTATTTTACACCTCTATAAATCTTCACACATCCTGGACGAATAGATTATGAAGAATTTTGAGTGTCTTATAATATATCATTATAAGATACTAGTATAGAAGGAACACATACACAATTCCAGAACATTATCATTCTATCCAGATTAAGGATAAACTCAGGAAAAATTTCGACTTTCTATTGAATAATTTCATTTTTCTTAATGAGCCTCCTTAATAATCACATGGGTGGACGATTGATCATTAATTTGAGAAAGATTAAATGTATCCCCTTTCTTTTGGATTTCTAGATTGAACCATGGAAGATCAAAAAATAATAGATCTTTTATGATCCTTAACATAGATAAGAAATAAAGGTCCTTCCAACATAAATCATTTCCCACCGTGTTCTCTTTACCAGGGTGGTAATGTATTAAGTAGTCATAATTCATTATCAACTCTAAACATATTATTTTGAACATGTTCAAATCCATCTATAGAAATGTAAATTTAATTCTTTTACTAACTGTATATATATCACACATTTCCCCATAAATATAATACCTCCATAACATTAATTCAAAAATTATCATTCCTAACACCAAAACATGAGCTGGGTTATTTTAATAATGAATCTTCTAACTCTGCAAGGTCTATGCGATAACCAGGAAATTATGCATAATAACACATCCCAATCCCTTCATGGATGTAGCACTATTGATTAATATCCATTCTCTACTACAATGTAATGTAATTGTATGTTTAATGAATAACTTTCTATTTATTTTAATGAAATTTTATCCACATTCATCCTTCCAAAGGAACATGATGCCCATCCATGTATACATTTAAGAGGATTATATATTATTGAGAAATTCACCACAAACCATTGATAATATCAAGTTAAGCTAATAATGATATGGATCTCAGTCCCCATTTTCATTATAGGATATCATTTAAAAGCATTCTACTTTGGTTGATCAACTTCTATATTATATCTTTAGTTTATGTAACCCAAAAAATGAATCCTTTTGTAAGAAAAAACAGAAAATTCTAAATTTCACATTTATATTCTCCTTTATTAGGGTAGTTAGTATAATTAAAAATTGACATTCGTGATCTTCATTTATCTTTGAATATTAAAGAAGATCATTTATAAAGACATCCACTAACTGATTGAGGTAATATCTACGGACTATATTCATTAAATCCTTGGAAATAGTAGGGGAATTATTAACACAAAATGGAATCACAATATATTAATAGTGTCTATATGATGAATGGAATGTCGTCTTGGGTGTATATTATTTTGCGAACCTCAGGTGATGATATCTAGAATGAAGGTGAGCCTTGGAAATGTATTTATCTTCATGAATTGGATCAAATAAGTCATCAATATGGGGAAGATGATACTTTTTCAGGAAATTCATCTTGTTAAAATACTGTTAATTAGTGTAGAGTCTCAATGATCCATCTACCAATTTCAAAAAAGTAATGGGTACAAAACAAGGTGGCACAGATGGATGAATGAATCTCTTATCAGGGTTTTTGTTGATATTAATCATAGTTTCCAAAAATGTAAAAAATTAATTTTATATTGAGACTTTGATAGTGGTGTAGAACCTAGTATAAGTTATTTTGAAAACACAACCTCATGGTTTAGTTCAAGGCTATGAAAATATTCTTGAGTTATATCCAAAAATTCATAAAAAATTGCATATCATCGGTGTTGATTTTCACTCCCACCATTTTAGTGGAAAAACCCTTTTGAATGGATGTTATGACCCATGCACTAAATGTAATCTCCACAGGATATTTATACATTTAATCACATATATGGATGATCATATAAGGGTCTCAAATATCAAAATTAACTTTATTTAGCAATTGATGAGGTATTTATAAAGAGAAAGTCAATCCTTTCTTAATATGATTTAAAATTAATCCAAAGGAGGAATGGAATGATTTTCTAAAATCACGTTTCCACAAACATTAGTGGGAGAATAATCTTATACTTTTGATGGAATTAGCATAACATTTGTGGTATACACTAATAATTCCACATATAATTATTTATAGGGAATCGAGACACCATTAGAAAATTACTTAGATATGAATGATTGAGTACATCTAGGATCATATATTACCATTATAGTTATAGAGATGATGGTAAGAGTACATTTCATCATATCATTATCACACCCTTCATTATAAATAGAGATTTCAGGTCATTTCCCCATATCCCTTGTCTTAATAGGTTGTTGATATCTATCATCATCAATAGCAATTGGTAATGAAAAGAGGGTAGCATAATGGTTGTTCTCCTTATACATTTAACACTGAATTGTTTTATGTGAATTATATTACATTTTTTCCCCATTCAAAATAGTATCTAACTTCTCCCCCCCCACATTAGAAATAAAATTCATGATGGAATTCCCTTCCATAGTTAAAACATTTATTATAATTCTTAAGTAAATTTCCTACAAGACTCTTACATCTATTAGATAAAAATTATAGATAATATTCTTATCCAAACACTTCTTTGATATTCATTTAATATCCATCTCCTTACGCAAGTAAAAATATTGAGATTAATATGCGACTCCAACCTACATTCCATCCTCTATTTCACAACGCAAAATATCTTTATAAATACAATTGTCTCTTATGAAACCTTCCAAAATCCATGAAACGTTTTTTTATTCCTTGATATTTCTAGAACGATCTATTTAAATCCATAAGGATGTTTCGTGAAAAACTCATGAATACCAAATGATCATCCCATAGGAGTATTAGTCTAGGTGTGCAGTAAGGCCCATTATCATGTATTATATTATGTCATGTTAGGCCAAGAACACCGTGTCAATGTTATTACCCCTATGTACATATGTCCTATAGTCCAATCCCCTTTTAGTATCCATATATATATTTATTTGTATGAAATTACTCACTCTTCCATTTAACAAAATTATAAGAAATTTTCCTATACATTTCCTTATCCATATACTTAATCTTAAACATTTCAATAGGGTTATCACTACGGTTTTCTCATCTTGGATTACAAACAATAAATAAAACATTTATATGATAACAACAATGATGACCCACTCTATTCATATATTGATATTAAATAAGAAATTCAGTATAATTAAAATCTTATAAAAAAATATACCAAAATATTGTACTAGTCTAATTCCTTTGAGAATATAGAAAGATAAATATGGATACATAAGTGAGAAATATTAACTTTAACTAGGTTATTCTTCGATACCACCCTCATTATACACATAAATCATAATACATATCTTCATAAACTATTGAACAAAAAATAAAATGAGGTGGGATCAAATGATCAGTATGTATAAACATGGGGTATATTTCAAAAGAATTATGAGAATAATGTTGTGATAAAATGACCATTATAATATAAGGTAATACCCTACATATAAAATATTATACACATCTATATTTGAATAATGATTGGATTTTAAAAAGACATTAATAATATGGAAATAAATAACATAATATATAAAATTATAACATAAGAAAAAAATAGAATTACGGTAGACACATCACAATATAATATTATTTCTATAGTAGCCAATGTATAACTATAAATGCTATCTCGTTACTATAAGTTCATACCCCATACCTTCTTGGATGTCATGGTTCACACACACGGTCATATTAGTAGAATTATCTCACTCCTCATATTATATTTTTGGTCATTGATCACTCACATGGTCATATTAGTATCCAAGGTATATTCGCAAGACCATCATTGTCAATTTAATGATATATAAATATTTATCCATTGTAGTTAAATGAGATATAGGTCTCACCCATCTCGTAACGAAATCATACATACATGTTCCACAAGATAAAAAATAATCATATCATAACCGATTAAATGAAATGTGTCTTATAAATATGTAATCATATGATATCAAATAAAAAGAGATAGGTTTCATAATAATTTCTTTATAAACATAACCAGTGATAAGTAGTGGGTTTAAAATTCAATTAACTCGTGAATGAGAAACAAGTTTCATTAATATAATTCCATCATAACATAATAATTTCAGAGAAAGAATATTAATTGAAACGTTGAATTATTTCCCAATGAGGAATGAATAACACTAATAGATTTAATTTTAGATGGTAAATTATTTTCAAATATGTAATAAAAACATTTCATGTGAAAAATAACATTTTTTCATCGAAAATCCGTTTAAAATC
The DNA here is from genome assembly GCA_963277665.1 of Viscum album. NCBI lineage: Eukaryota > Viridiplantae > Streptophyta > Magnoliopsida > Santalales > Viscaceae > Viscum > Viscum album. Next base: position 283,928,166 of record OY728127.1, read on the forward strand.
TAAATCCATTTTGATAAATATTAATCTTCAAAATTTGATTTGAAAAATAATAAAGGAAGCATTAATAATCATAAAACATTATTAAAATATTTTTTTTAAATCGTACATTAATTATCTTTTGAATACATTTTTTAAAACATTTTTTATATCATATTTGAAGACATGGTTTTTCAAAACAATATTATTTTTACCGAAGAGAAACATATTCATATCTTACAAAAAACGTTATTATAAGTAAAAAATATTATGAAAATTATACTAATACATGGGGATATAATTAATTAAGAGTAGAGAAGGAAACTCATCATTTTTTAAGAGATATGTATCATAATATTTCATCACAAGAAGCATAAACATAAACAAATTGAAACAAATTGATTACATTATCTCAATAAATTCTCTTAACATGTAACATGGAATAACACTATCCACGTAAGAAATAAAAATAAAATAGAGCCTAAAATATCTTGAAAATAAGTAGATTCAGGATATAACATGTTAAATGGAATCATATACACCTCAAAAATATTGAGGTGCATACAAAACTTGTATCTCAAAGAAGAAAAATTGAGACAAAACTATGTCAAAGATATGGTAACTTTTGAAACATAATCCCCATAATTTTTTTATAAAATGGATATGTGAATGAAAATAAATTTATTTATAGGATAAATAGATTACATTCAGGTGAAGTACATACACCTCTCCATATAAGTGTATGGTGAAGAGTTCATGTATTTCATGATAATATAAATACTGATGAAATCCCTCTACATTGTGTCTTGCCTCTCGTAAAACAGATTCAAAAAACTAGTTTAACAAATATGAATTTATTATGAATATTTTTAATAACCATATTATTATATTTAATAGCATATATGGTTTTATTATGAACTTATATAACCCACTTTTCATCCATTATCATTGAAGGTTTCACTTCAAATAATATTCGCTTTAAACAACGTGTGTGCCTTTATTTGTTATATCATAAGACCTTATAATTATATAATGATTCGAAAATATAACCCAATATATATATATATTTTATATACAATATATTATTATTATTATAGTATATATAATATATATTGATGAAGTTCAATACACCATTCATTGAGAGGATAAGTCATTCGTACCCAGGAATGATGTTTCTGATTTTATTATCATATTAAAAAAAGAAGGTAAATGAAATATCTATATATATATATAATTGTTATATTAGATTTATTATATAATTTATATGTAATATATGTTCACTAATCTTATCATTATGGCACTGTTTGTAGTTATTGAAAGAATCACATTTCTTTGAGGGGAAAATAGTCCACATATCCTAAAATGAAATTATTTTTATTAAAACCAAATAGAAAGATAAAATATTTTTCATTGAAAATGAACAAATAAGATTAAATAAATAATAAATATTACATATAAAATATATAAACATAATTACCATCATAATTTGTACCGTGATTGGTGGTATGGAAAATTGAACAATCATTGTTTATTTAGGTTGTAGTTCACAGTACAAACAAATATTATGTTTATTAACAAATAAATATGTGTCTGTGTTATTTTAGGTTCAAATATTATCATAAAATCATCATATTATATTTTTTAAACATTTTAATAAAAAATTTAATAATTTTAGTTGATTGGCGTAGAATGAAAATAGAAGAATGGACTTGAGAGAAGGTGTGACCTCATAATCGGGTAACTCCTTTTGGTTTGTGCCCAAAGTCATCCATGGATTCTCTTCTAAACAAAGATATGATTCTAGGAGGAAGGTAGGTATATTGGGAAGTATATGGAACATATATTGGGTGAACCTAAGAGGATTTATTTTTTTGGCAAAGTGGGATATATGGTGACCTTTAATGGGGAAGGAAAAGGACTTACTTGGATTTTTGTAAAACAACTCAGGTTTACACATGTTAATAAACAAAAAGTCATACAAAACAAACATAAATATATATTGTATGTTTTATATACTAATTATGGATATAAAATGGGTTTTGGACAAGTGTATAAGTATTTTGGGCCACTAATATTAATGTTAGGTTCCAAATTATGCTGAATTGGACCTTAATAACTATTATTAATTTATATCACTTTTAATAATATTATTGGTAAAAAATTAAGCTAAATTTTTTATAATATAATATCATAATTATTACAATAATTTACTTAATTTTTTGAAAATTCAATTTACATAAGGGAAAAATTAATATTGATGTTAATCACACAGGCAAGAAAAAAATGAATTTTTTAAAAAGAAAAATGTTCCATGGTTCGTTTGGTTTTATATTCAATTTCAATGTCACATTTTTTAAAATGAACTAAATTTTATTAAAAGATATATAATTTATCAAGTAATACATTAAAATGTTAATGTATAATTTAACATTAATATTTATTTAAATGAAAATGATGCTATTAACTTAAATTAAGTATTTTTTAATATTAATAAAAATTAAAGTTTCTCAAAAAATAACCAAAATTTACCCTATGATAATTTTGTAATAATAAATTAAAAAAATATGATTATTTTATCAAATTAAATTTCAAAATTTTTCTAAATTCCAATTTATAATTATTTTCATATAGAGATATTAAAGAATGTTCATTCAAGAAAATGTTTTTTAAATATAAATGTACATTTCTAAAAATCATATCATTCATTATCAATATGTTTTTTATATAAATGTATAATAAAAATATTTGAATGTAATTTATTAATATTCATAATAATATTTTCAATATATATTTTATAATTATCATTTTTAAATAATTTTATTAATAATTGATATTTCATAGAAACATCATTTTTTCCTTGTAAAATAATGTAAGTCGATGTTCCAAGTAACATAATCAAAGTAATTGTTCCATAAAGGAACTCAAAGTTAATGTTAAATGTTATGTACAATTTGTTATTTCCATTTGAAGGAATGATCAACATTGTTCATTGTAATAATTAAATTTAAATTTTCAATATTCAAAAAAGGACTATATGATCTGAGAGTATTGTTTAATGATTTTCAATTCTAAAATATTTTCATCAATAATATTTTTTTCACATATATTCTTTTGAGAATTTATTATTCATTTAAGAATTAATCATAATATTAATATTAATTTACCAAGGAATATCCCTCAAGAGTGTAAAAACTATTGTCTGTAGCAAGGGTTGTTTTTGTGCATGACTTCACAGTCGAGTCTAGATCAGCATTCTATTTTTAGGTTTTAACCATATATACATTTTTTCCAAATCCACATCCAATTGTAGTATCTAGAAGTTGATGTATTTTTAAATAAACAACATACTCTATAATTACCAATGTTTATGGATTTTTTCTTATACATTGCATCCGGAAAGGTATTTACTTTAATAATAAATCACATACTCTATACTTTCAAAAATTTAGGTATATTTTCTATTACATAGTATTATACCTATATATTTTTTTAGACTTTTCTAACAAAATACTAAAAAAATAAATATTCCCATTGAATGAAACTATATCAAACCATCTTGTTGTTACACATTAATTCCTAATTTATTATATAATGATAAAAATAATATAACACAGTTGATCATGATATATGTTGTATTTTGGGATTAGGTATTTATAAAGACATATTGAACATCGTATATAATATTTTTGAAAACACAAAAAATATGATTCTAAAATTCCGTGGCTTTTACAAATTAACGGGATAACCTGGTGATATACATTATAAATGGGTTAGACATAAATTATAGATTGGAAAAAATATGAAAAATGGGGTAATGTATAATATAAAATAGGTATATAAATAGAGAATAAAATGAGTTAGTATCATAAAGATATAAAAGAGTCATGATACTACATGATAATCATAAATGTAATATGGAAAATTTAGAAACATCATAAAACCTTCTATTATAAGAATGGTCTAGGAAAACTGCTAGACATTATGATTTGAAAAGTCCAACAAGGGAACCGAGATCACTCCAAGTACCAACATGACACCTTATGAGACTAATAATAACCTAATAAATTAATGTTCTTTATAAATTTATATGCACATGTATCATTCACTTAATTCTCATGATTAAGTCTGCCACATCATTTATACAACATGGATTCATTTATCATATTTTTTACACAATCCTGGAATGTGAAATAAATAAATGAAATTACCCTTTAAATGATTCATAAGTTTATAATAGTGAACACCCATGATATGAAATTTTTATGATATTCATAAGATAGTTTTTTTTGGTAAAGAAAACATTGTAAAATTTCAGCAGTATGACAATGCCAATTAAAATTCATAATACGGGTAGATAATAGAAAAATAGTACTCTCATCATTGTGAAATAAAATTTTATATAATTGGTACATATAAATACACATCCTAGAATTATGAATTGGAAATATAAGGGATAATATGATAAATAAATATGATTAATGAAGAGGATGTGAGGATCCCTTACATCAGTGTCGAATTTAAATTCTAGGTAGCAGCTTTTAGTGTGCTAGGGGTGCCTTGGGTGGAAAATATAAAAGGAATGGAAGAGTAATTATTTGTTCCATTTATTTATAATAAAGATAAATGTGATCGTTGGTGGGATTATATTAGAAATGGGTTGGTATTTCATTATGATTTCTCTTACATTGGTTTTGGACTATTGATAATAAAATAATCAAACCAAAAACTATAAAATGGGTTGTTCCCACTCTTTCAGCCTAATGGGAGGGATTTTCATTAATTTATAAGTCTATTTTAAATACATAATAATATAATACCCTTGATAGGTCGAAATGTGTCAAACTCTTAAATAAATGATTTTAAAAACATAAAATATATTAATGGGGTAGTTGGATTCAAAATTCATTATAAAATTATTATGAAAACATAAAATAAGTATATTTTAAGTATAAAACATAGATTTGTTCATTTATACCAATTAAATTATTTATTATATAAATTTTGGTCCATTATGATATCATAACGGACACCTTATATTTTTGTGGTATTGAATTATTACATAATAATTATAATGTTTAAGAAATGTATGAAAATTTCACCATTGGATAATTTAAATGTTCTTATTGAAAAAATAATATTCATTTAATTTATATAAATTTATAAATATGCTATTTTTTACTTTTAAAATAATAATAAAAAATTATCTAAATAATATGGGTTTTTTTATAATAACAATTTTCAAACCCTTAGAAAAATGACTTGATCATTTTTATTTTATATACATTACTTTATAATAAGGATCTACTAAAATATTTTTTATTGAAAAAATAAATTAATTTATAATAAATAAATTCCCTAAATGAATATTAATTTTTTTTAATTGTTTTTGTTTTATTGTATCAAAATAAAAATCATCTATAAAATAATAATAATAGTTTGAAAATATATTAACTATTCTATAAAAAATAATGTTAAAATATATATTTTTATATATCAATACATATACCTTAAATATTAAATAAAATTATCTATATGTAAGGTTTGAAATAATGATACTTCCATGGGGTTATTCTGCATACATGGTTTGGGATGTGATCTCAATAATCTAAAACTTCTCCCCTTAATTGTTTTGATCATGCCTAGGTTATTGGATATCGTTTGGGGATATTTCATTATAAAACACTAGTCATTATATCTCCATAATATGTTATTATAATTTGGATTAATAGTATATGATCATAAGGGTTGATTCAATCACATCATTTTTCTCTATCTGTTGGATTTGTTAAAAATGTATATTTATACTAATCTTGAAGACTATATGATATAATAAGTATATCGGGAGAAAATTTTAGAATAATGAAATGATTAAATATCTACTTTTAGTGTGATATTCAATCAATTGATATATATAGGTTTTATTGAGATATAATTAATCAAAATATATTTTAAAAAATTAAAATGTAATTTAACTATTTAAAAAAATTAGAAAAAAATAAAATATTTAATTTAAATTCATTATTTTTCACTAATCTGAAAAAAATGATGCCTTTCTGAATAATACAATAAATCCACCCAAATATAATTTTGAAATTCCTGATTCAAAAATAATTATTATATTATCTTATTATTTACAAAGACTGTAAAATTTGAGATTTATTATTTTTCATAAAAGGACATAAAAAGATGTTATTTTAAGAAAATAATATTTATAATATTATAATGTTTATACAGAAAATATATGTTTTATTATCAATAATATTAAGTTAAATTAAACCATTATCAATAATATTTAATTTTATTATTAATTATATTATTAATAAGATTAATTTCCTGGGGACAACTATATTGTTTAAATAATTGTAAAAAGAAAATTTTCTTTCACATAAAATCTATGTTCTTTGTAGCACAATCTAAGTCGGGGTTATGTTTAACACAAAATTATCCTATTGTAGTGTATAATTAATGATTATCTTGGTGTAGGATTTAGTTAATGAATATCATGGTTATATCATATAATAAAATCTATATTTAGTGTTGGATGAAATGAAAAATATCAAAAAAAATCAATGAATTATAATAATATTCACCAAATATCTAGGTATTACATTCTACCCCCCTTAAAATGAATTTCAACTTCAAAATATCACTATATTATTAAAGCATTAATACATGATATTTCCATTAATAGAATCCCCCATAATTACAATAATACGCAAACATCCATTAAAAATGGAAAATTTTAAAACACAACAGATAAAAAATGTTACTCACAACTAGGTATCCAAGTATGTGAACATTTTTTGGAGAAGAAAAACATTTAAATAAATGAGAAATGTAAATATCATGGTCTAATGTAGATTCATAAAGAACAGGGATTGGAGAATGGTCATGATCAAAAACCAATTACCAAAAGGTTCCTAAAAAGTTCATTCATATCATTAAAAATGATTATAATTGGAAACCATTTTATTTCAAGTCCACTTTCCTTATATCGAATAATTTTCATGGGAATATATACATATGTAATTGTGAAAATCCTCTCTATTTGGTTGTACCTTGATCTATTTCCACATAATCGTGTTCTCAATGAAATTCTAGTGAATTTCTCATTCGTAAAGTATCAACATATCATGATGTAGAATAATATGTAATTCCATATGGATTTTGATAGCATCACAATAAAATGGATTTCACTAGTTATTAATTATGAACAAATCCTGGTATATCTTGAATAATCATTAATATATAAACCCATATCTGATGTTTAACTCTACACATTTAATAAATAGTTATCCATTTAACACTTCTTAAAGATGAAAATCCAAAACATTATAAAAAATTTCTCTAATCTAGCTTAACATCGATCCCCCATTTATCATAAAGCAACTATTGGTTATCAAATTCAGAAAATGTGAATACCCTCATTATATATTCTATTGAAACAAGACAATAACATGAGTTACAATGAACCCAATTTGAGAACATGAATTCATACTTATTCCAAATATTATGTATATATTCCATAAATACAAGAAATTTTAAACATCATCAACGATATCATAAACCACTTGCCATCAAAATGTTAATTAATTCCAAGTTAATATGTAGTTATAAAAACCCTTAAATTAAAAGAATTTTTTTTTCTTAAATTCTTTGGGATTTTACGAGCATGCAGTTTTTGACAGCACTGGATTCTGAGGCCCGGTGTTCCCAGAATCAATTTCCGAAGTTTAGCTCAGGTACATTCTGTGAACGAATGAGTGAGTTTTTCTATATTTTAAACCGGTGCTCTGAATTGAATTCTGATAGAATCGATGAAACTGAAGCATCGTTAATTGTTTAGGATGACCTTTACCAAAGATGCGTTTTCTCTAGAGGAGTTGATTTAAAAATGTGGATTAAATAAAAGTGTATAAAATAGTGTATAATTTAATTTATTTTTCTAAGGTGGTTTTATTCTACATGGGTATGTTAGGATGGTACCAACTAACCTCTTAACTACCCATGTGATGATAAATGTGGGATGGGGCCCGAACGAGCCCCATCCTTTCAAATTCCCTTAAACCCCTTAAACCCCTTAACCCCCACCCCCCATTTAAACCCCTTGTAGTTAATTGGGTGACTTCTTTTCTCCCTCTTTAATAATGCCAACAAACATTAATTTAATTAATTGAACCTCTTAAATTAATTGAATTAAGTGTTTGAAATTTTTGTTTTTGAATGCATGGAAATGTAAAATAAAATTAGGGGAAGCTTAGTTTATTTTGGTTAGCATTTTGTGTTGAGAATTGAAGGAGAGAGATCTAGTCTCTTTTGAAGAATTTATTCATCAAAGAAGAATTCCAACTCTTCGATGAAGAACATCGGCTCAGAGGCCCCGGTTTCTTCTTCCTTTGCCTCCTCCGTGGAAAGGAAGGAAACAATGACGTGGGAGTTCACCAATGACATCATGCTTGTTCTCTCCGTGATAAAAATATGAGAAGATGCTTCATCCTCAGACGCTCTCTGTCGACGTCTAAGAAACCTCACCACGTGACGACATCAACCCCGATGCCAACGTTCATCATCATTTGTTGAGGTAGGGATTAAGATCAATTTTAATGAATTAAAATTGTGCTTTTTTATGTCAATAAATAATCTCGTTTAATTCGGCCAAATGTTATCGACATAATGGGAGGAGATCAGACTGTACAAACATGACCAATTTCTCCTCCCATTTTCTTGTTGATCTTCATTGATGATTATGACGAAGGTGGCGTGGTGCTGTTGCACCACGTGGAAATGAATAGAACCACGAACGGAGTGGGCTGCGGTGGTGGAGTGTGGTGCCATTTCACCGCGTCGGGGAGACCGAAGGAGGCCGCGGCCAGGAGCATGCCGCGGAAGAGGGGCGTGGCACCGTTGTGCCATGCCGGTCAGACACAAGGCATGACGGTCTTCAAAGGGGCGGCCGGTCGAGCTGGCCGCCAATGCCACCTCGAGGCGGGACCCAAGAGGGTCCCGCGGTAACACAAAGCTGGCCAATACGGTCGGTTGTTCGAAGAACCCAGGGGGGGCGTAACCACGCGAACAGATCTATAGGGCAGACCCTAAGGGTCCTCCGTTTCAGAAACAAGGGGGCGGCGCCCCCTTCACACCCCGCTCGACAGAAAGCTGAGCCGTGGCCGGGCCGGTCCGCGCCAGCCGGGCCAGGCTGCACCCAATCGGGCTGGACCCGGACCCAGGTCTGGTTGCCCCGGTTCGGGCTGACCCATGGGGTATTGGACCAGGTCGGACCGGGCCCAAACCCACTATCTCCGGACCAGGTTCATTCAAACTCCCATAGCATGGGATACGATCCTCCAATATAGACACCTTCAGTTGTGTTCGGATCCTTGGATCAAGACTGTCGTTTCGTTATATTAAACATGATGTTTCAGCGAAGTTTTGGTATGGTCGGGATGGTTTGAACCCGAAACCAACAGGGCCCTTGGAGTAGAAAATATTATAACATAACGACTGTACATCTGAATGACTTTTAATCAATCACGTTGAATTCCTCATAGTGAGACGGTTCTTTTGGCTTACTTCACTTGAGGTTTGGACGCATCTAGGGTACGGTCAGGTTGGTCTAAGCTTAGAAACCAACAGGGGCCCTAGGACGGAAAAACCAACAAATCTCACACCGGGTATCTGATTGATGCGTCATCTGTCACGTTGAGTTTCTATTGAAAAGATATAACTTTGTGATATATAATATATGAACATCGTGGAATTTGATGTATCTACCCCTTGGCCCGTGGAACGGACCCTCCTGGAATCGAGCGTGCTGTTTGTGGGAACCCTAGAGCTGGCTGCGACAGCGATGACGATGGAGACTATACTTGGATCCTATGTGGTTTCAGTAGCGAGGAAGACTGTACTTGGATCCTCTATGGGTTTGACAGCAATGAAGAATGTACTTGGATTCTACGTGGGTTTTGTTTTGATGGTTATTGTACTTTGATCCTACGTGGGTTTGGCAGTGACGACTTCTCTACATGGATCCAACGTGGGTTCAGTAGGGGATATGATTCAGATGCTACATCTATCTTCTCCACCCCTCATTGTGAGTAGTATACCTGTGTGATCTGAGTATTGACTTAAATCATTATCATCGATGTGATTGACTATCTTTCCTGTGTGGATTGGGTTATGCATTCCTGTGTGGACTGGGTTGTACTTTCAAGTATGGACTGGGTTGTACATGGGCTCATGAGTTGGAGCTGAATCGTAATTGACGACTTAGGTATATAAATGGGCATATTCCTAAGTAGTGTTTTTTGATACATCGTGTTTGTATCTTTCCTTTGTGGTATATCCTTTGTGGTTCTAGGAGGCCTTTTGGGGTCTCGGGGTCCCTACTGTGTATCATACACTCACCCCTGCATGGGATATGCTCGCACTACATTGTGTTGGTTGCAGACAATGGACAACGCTGATCGTGGTTGAGGCTTGTGGGGCGGGACGGTACCCGGAGGTGGACTATCAGGTGGGACGTACATAGAGTAGACGGATGTATTCGAGGATCTGCGAAGACCATATGTACCCACCCTTTAGGTGGGGATTCCAGAGGACATCTCAGTGGTTGCTGTTTACATTACTCCTACTGTATTTTCTTTTCATTTGTATTGTACGTTCAGTTGGTTTTTTATTCTGTCCCATTTACTTTTCAGCCCATACATTTGTCCTCAGTTTACATAGTGTTTACATTAGCTTGTGTACTCTGTTGTGTTGTTTACTTGTATAAATTCAATGTCTTCCATTTTTATTGGGATTTATTCCTTTGGTACTAGTTTCCAGCCCCTGGCCTATGTAAGGCGGGCTTGGGGTAGTCACGGCAGGGGCCTCGAGGATGGATCGTGACAAATTGCTATCAGAGGATTCAGTTCTACAATAAAAATCAGGACTCTGATAATTTCTTTTATGTGGAGCAATAATTTTTAAAGTATTGAGTGTGGTTATCAGCCGAGAGAGTCCAGTGTTGGTGCGGTGGCCGACGTATCCATACACCCGGTCCGTGACTTCTGATTTCCGACTCAGTGCATGAAAACATTGATTGCATGTGTGTTTCAAAAGTTTTCTTTGTGATTACTTTGTTTCATCTCACCAGGTATACTGTATTAACCATGACACGCCTGTTTCTTTTTAGGATGTCCCCATGATGATAGACAGCTAGGGTTCTGATCTTTGTGAGAGATGGAATCCCACCGAGCGACGAGGCCTTGGTGCTGCACCCCATTACAGTGAGGCAAAGGTGGTACCTCTACCTGCCGAGCCACCGATTCCACCAGCCCCAACAGTTGAGAGTGCACATCTCCGCAGTACACTACATGAGTTTCAACATTAGAGACCACCTAGGTTCCATGGGGAGAGGGTCCCTCGGGCATCCGAGGATTGGCTGGAGGCTATTGTCATATTCTTCATATTAGTTTGGACACCAGCTGACCTCATTGTGATCCTTGCGGAAAGTCTCCAGTACGCAGCAGCAGGTAGATGGTGGAGCCTGATTCTCCAAGTGCACGACGATGCATCCCTAATTTGTACAGACATTGAGATCTTCTTCAACTCAGAGTTAGTTCAACCCACCCTCTATGCGGTGTGCATCCAGGAGTTACTACAGTTGCGGCAGGGCAGCATGATAGTAGCCCAGTACTCGGCGAGATTTACTGATCTCTCGCGCTACTCCACGGACATGGTACGAGACCCATTATTTCAGGCCCAGACCTTCGAACAGGGACTTAGGAATGAGATCGGGGCTTCGATGATCTCCCTTAGCATTCCAACATAGGCATGAGTATTGGAGGGATCCCTTATTATGGAGATCTTTCTTGATGATCCTACAACAACAGTGAGGCCTACCGTAGGGAAACATGTAGTGGAGTATTCTGCAGCTGGAAGTAGACATATGTCATAGAGGTCCAAGCGGACCGGATCATCAGGTGAACGACCTAAGGATACTGGTTCGAAGGTGCGGGGAAGACATAGCAGATCCCGTCATACGAGAGGCAGATAGTGCTATGCATGCGGCGGGCAGGGCCACAATGCTCATGACTGCCCGACCTTCCTTGTAGAGAAGAAGCAAACGGTTGGGGGACCACCCAGGAAGAGGAAGAAGTTCGATCATGGTGGTCTGCAGGGAGCAGGTGGATGAGGTAGAGGAGCTGGCTGAGCAGTAGGTGGTAGATGACTTTTCGGGGCTCTACCTCTAACACCACCAGGAGTTCCACCCCGACTATAGGGAGCTAGCCGACAGAGGTAGGCACAGCTTCAGGCAGTGGAGGCCTACGACCATGATGCACCTGAGATGATTCGAGGTACTATCTGGGTTTTCTCCACCATTGCTACAATTCTTATTGACATAGGAGCAAGTCATTCTTTCATTGCTGCTGCCCTTGTTTGGAGTTCAGAGATTCCGACGGAGCCGTTGGCTCGATCCTTAATGCTAGAGACTCCTATGGGAGCAGACTCGACAATTAAGAACTGGTGCCGAAAGTGTGAGCATACTCTAGGATGTGATTTATTCTGCTGGGATCTTCTTGTAGCGGCGTCGAGGCCTTACTACGTCATATTGGGCATGGATTGGTTATCATCGGTCCATGATCAGATTGAATTTATTAGGCGCAAGTTGTGGTGTGTCTGTATCGATGGTAGGAGGTTCACCTTCACCGGCGAGAAGGGAGCCTTTGAAGTGTAGGATGGACTCACATAGAAAAGAGGATGGCCGATCACTCATTGGTTTTCTAGTTTCATCCTGGGAGCAGTTGATGTGAGGAGTCAGAGTTTTCCTGTTGTGGTGGATCAGTATGCGGACGTTTTTCCTAACAAAGATTCAGGACTACCTCCTCGCAGAGAGGTAGAATTATATATTGACATGTATCCTAGGACAACCCTGATATCTACACCAGCATATTGGATATGTCCCGCTGATCTTTTTGAGCTGCGAGTGCAGCCGGAGGACTTGCAAGGAAAGAGATTCATCCGACCTAGTGTATCACCCGGGGCTTCTCCGATTTTATTCTCCAAGAAGGCGGATGGAAGCTTACGACTATGTGTCGACTACAGTCTCCTGAATCAGTTGACTATAAAGAAAAAGTATCCATTCCTGAGGATTGAATACCTATTTGATCATCTCAAAAGGGGCATGATGGTTATCGTAGATAGACCTCAGTTCAAGCTATCATCAGCTCAGAGTGTGAGACGAGGATGTACAGGAGACGATCTTCAGGTGTCGGAATGGCCACTATGAGTTCTTGGTTATTCCTTTCGGTGTAACCAATGCTGCAGCAGTGTTCATGAGTATCATGAACATTATCTTCCAACCTTACCTCGATCGGTTTGTCGTAGTCTTCATCGATGACAATTTGATTTACTCGACTACTGAGGAGGAGCACGCTTACCACTTGCGGGTTGTACTGGACACACTCCAAGAGCACCATCTTTATGGTAAGCTCTCGATGTGTCAGTTATGGATTTAAGAGGTCCACTTTTTGGGGGACGTCATCTCTGAGGTGGGAGTTGTGGTGGATCGTATGAAGATCGAGGCAGTACTAGCTTGGGAGCCACCCATGAGCGTGACTGAGGTGAGGAGTTTCCTAGGTCATGCTGGATATTATCAAAGATTTGTGCCAAACTTCTCCAGAGTTTCATCACCACTTTCATCTTTGAAAAATAAGGGGAAAACCTTCGTGTGGTAAGATAGATGTCAGCAGAGTTTCCAGGAGCTGAGACATAGATTGACCAGTGCACCCATCTTGAGGCTACCGGAGGAGGGCGTAGGGTACGTAGGATACTAAGATGCATCAGGGACCGGACTCGGGTGTGTCCTGATGCAGGAGCAGAAAGTGATCACTTATGGTTCATGAAAGTTGAGGTAGCACATGCAGAACTATGCTACCCTTGGACTCGAGTTAGTAGTAGTGGTCTTCTCCTTGAAGATGTGGTGGCACTATCTGATGGGTGAGCATTTTACAGTCTACCCTGCCCATCAGAGTCTCAGGTACATCTTCTCGCAGAATGACCTGAACCTAAGACAGTGGCGATGGCTCGAGTTCCTCCAGTACTATGACTTTGAGATAGTCTATACTCCAGGGAAGGGTAACGTAGTAGCTGATTCTCTATGCAGGAGGTCGGGCATTCAGCTACTTGGAGAGGCGACAGTGTAGCTAGCCGTGTTGCAGATTTTTTTCGTGGATAGAGATGGAGCATCCTTTCTAAAGTCACTCACATTTACTCTTACACTACATCAGCAGGTTAGAGAGGCACAACATCGGGATGTTGACTATGAGACACGACGTTTACATATATCCTCAGGACAAGAACCTGATGGATTTTCGGTAGAAGGAGAGCACATCATCCTTTTGAGGGGACGTACCATGGTACCAACTGCATTACGTGAGGAGGTGCTGAGGTATTTTCACACTTCCCCTATAGCGGTAAATCCTAGAGTAGAGAAGATGTACTAGGACCTCAGAAGACAGCACTGGTGGGCAGGTATGAAGAAGGTTGTGGTAGAGTTCGTTTCACGATGCCTCATCTGCCAGAAGGTGAAGACGGATCACCAGGTACCAGCAGGCTTGGTACCGCCCTTAGAGGTCCCGGAGTGGAAGTGGGATATAATATCTATGGATTTCATGACAGTTATTCCACGTATATCTAGAGGACACGACTCCATCAGGGTGATTGTCGACCGACTCAACAAGTCGGCTCACTTCTTACCTATCAGAGAGCAGGGCTCAGTGGAGAGCTTGGGACCCCTATACGTTCGGGAGATCATACGGATTCATGTTGTTCTGTCGTCTATCGTCTTTGATCGAGATACTCTCTTTACTTCCCAGATTTGGAAGGGGTTTCAGGAGGAATTTGGGATGCAATTATGCCTAAACACAACCTTTCACCCTCAGACAGATGGCCAAATGGAGAGAACCTTTCATACACATGAGGACATGCTTTGTGCATGTGTCCTCGACTTTGGTCACAGTTGGGAGGATCACCTACCCTTGGTGGAGTTTTCATAAAACAATAGCTACCACTCCACAATCAGGATGGAACTATACGAGGCATTGTACGGATGACCTTGCCGATCACCTCTGTGCTAGACAGACCCTGTGGAGTCCGCACTTGTAAGACCAGAGATGGTCCAGGCTACGACAGAGAATGTGCAGATCATCAAGGAATGGATGAGGACTGCATAGAGCCGACAGAAATCCTATGCTGATAGAAGGCAGAGACCAATAGAATTTGAGGATGGCGACCACGTTTTCTTATGGGTCTCTCCTCGACGTGGATTATAGAGATTTGGAAGGGTCGGAAAGTTATCTCTGTGATTCATCGGACCATTCCAGGTTTCATAAAGATAGGTGAGGTGGATTATCAACTGGATCTTCCACCATAGTTGCACCGAGTGCACAACGTCTTCCATGTATCTCAAATGAGGAGATACGTGCACAAAATGACTCATATAATAGACCACGGGGAGCTGGAAATCGATGACGGGGAGACATTTGTGGAGGTACTGGTGGAGATCGAGGATCGACAGAAGCGTGTCCTACTTTGATGGTCTATTTCTCTAGTGTGCATCGGGTGGCAACACGAAATCCCCCAGGAGAGAACATGGGAGCGGGAGGCTCAGATGCATGCACAGTACCCTCATTTGTTTCCCTAGTTTAAGATGTAGATTTTATGTGCACGTGATTTCTAACGACACCTGATCCTGAGGCCCGGTGTTCCAAGAATCAATTTTTGATGTTTAGCTCGGGTACGTTCAATGAACGAATGAGCAGGTTTTCTATCATTTGAACTGGTGCTCGGAATTGAAATCTGAGGGCAATGATGAAACTGCAGCGTCAGAAATTGTTTAAGAGGACGTTTACCGAAGATGTGTTTGCTCGAGAGGAGTTGTTTTAAAAATGTGGATTAAATAAAAGTGAATAAAATTGTGTAATATTTTATTTATTTTTCTAACGTGGTTTTATCCTACATGGGTAAGGTATGATGGGACCCACTAAAATCCTAACTACCCATGTGAGGATAAATGTGGGGTGGGGCCCGCACGACCCCGAACCATTCACATTCCCTTAAACGCCTTAATCCCCCCCCCCCATTTAAACCCCTTGTATTTAATTTGATGAAATCTCCTCTCCCTCTTTAATAATGCCAACACACAATAATTTAATTAATTTAACCTCTTCAATTAATTGAATTAAGTGTTTGAATTTCGAGTTTTTGAATACATGGAAATGTAATATAAAATAAGGGGAAGATTATTTTATTCTGGTTAGCTTTTTGTGTTGAGAAGATAAGGAGAGAGCTCTAGTCTCTTTTGAAGAACTTCTTCTTCAATGAAGAACGCCAACTCTCTGATGAAGGAAATCGGCTCGGCGGCCTCGGTATCTTCTTCCTTTTCCTCCTTCACCGAAAGGAAGGAAACAACAACATGTGAGTTCACCAACGACGTCATGATTGTTCTATCCATGATAAAAAGAGGAGATGCGGCTTCCTCCTCGGATGCACTCTGTCGACGTCTATGAAACCTCACCATGTGAGAACGTTAACCTCGATGCGGATGTTCATCATCATTTGTTGGGTTAGAGGTTATGTTCAATTTTAATGAATTAAAATTATTCTTTGTTATTTAATTAATGTATCTCATTTAATTTGGACAAATGTTATTTCTGTAATGGGAGAAATCAGACCGCACAAACACGACCGATTTCTCCTCCCATTTTCCTTGTTAATCTTCTTTGATGATTGTGATGAATGCGGCACGGTGCAGTTGCACCGCATGGGAACGAAGAGAACCACGACCGGAGTGGGCCACTTTATTGGAACGTGGCGCTGGTGAGACCGAAGGAGGCCGAGGCCAGGAGCGGGCCATGAGGAGGGACGTGGCACTGCCACTCCGCGATGGAGCTTCAAGGGGGCTGCGGCCATGGTGGGCCGCGATGGAGGGGCTTCGCACCGTCGTGACGCGTCGGTCTGACAGGAGCCACGATGGTCTTCAATGGGGCGGCCGGCTGGGCCAGCCGCCGATGCCACCTGGAGGCGGGACCCGAGAGGGTACCACTATTACCCATGGTCGGACAATATGGCCAGTTGTTCAAAGAACCCAAGGGGTCGTAACCCCCCGAACAGATCCCTAGGGTGGACCCCTTGGGTCCTCCGTTTCAAAAACAATGGGGTGGTGCCCCCTTTGCACCCTGCTCGGCCGTAAGCCGAGCCGGGGATGGCTTCTGAGCCGGGCCGCAGGCCATGCCAGACCGGGCCAACTGCCCCAAGCCAGGATTCCTCCAATTAGGCTACACCTGGACTCGGGTTAGGTCGACCCAGTTCTGGCTGACCCAAGTGGTATTGGGCCAGGTCGGACCGGGCTCGAACCCCCTATCTTCGGACTAGGTTTGTTCAAACGCCCATATCTTGGGCTACAAACCTCTGATCGATGCACCATCAGTTGTGTTGGGATCCTTGGATCGAGACTGTCATTTTTTAATATTAAACTTGTGGTTTCGGCGATATTTGGGTACAACTGGGTTTGGTTCGAACCCGAAACCAACAGGTCCCTTAGAGTTGAAACTCTTATAACTTAACAACCGGACATACGAATGACGTGTCGTCAATCACGTAGAATTCCTATTACAGAGAAAATTATTTTGGATTACAACAATTGAGGTTTAGATATAGCTGATGTATAGTTGGGTTGGTCTTAGCTTAGATGCCAATCGGGCCCCTAGGATAGAAAATCCAATAACTCTTAGATCGGGCATCTAATTGACACGTCGTCTGTCACGTTGAGTTCCTATTGATGAGACGGAACTTTGTGATACATAAAATCTAGAATTAGTGACAGTTGATGTATCGACCCCTTGTCTCGTGGAGCGGACCCTCCAGGTATCGAGCATGCTGTGTGTGGGAACCCTAGAGCTGCCTGCGATTATGACGATGATTGCGACTGTACTTGGATCCAATGTGGGTTCGGTAGTGAGGAATTTTGTACATGGATCCTCCGTTGGTTCGGTAGCGATGAAGACTGTACTTGGATCCTACCTAGTTTCGTAAGTGATGGATATTGTGCTTGGATCTTACATGGGTTCGGTAGCGATGAATTCTGTACTTGGAACCTACGTGGGTTCAGCAGGGGAGATGATTCTGAGGCTAAATCTATCATCTCCACCCCTCTTCATGAGTAGTATACATGTGTGACCTTAATCATGACTTCAATCATTATCATCGATATGATTGACTTTCTTTCCTGTGTGGATTGGGTTGTTCTTTCTTGTGTGGACTGGTTTGTACATTCCTGTGTGGACTGGGTCGTACATGGGCTCGTGACTTGGAGGCGAACCGTAATTCATGACTTAGGAATATGTATGGGCATATACCTATGTGGTGTTGGTAGATACTTCATGATTGTATCTTTTTTTTGCGGTATATCCTTTTTGTTCTGGGAAGCCTTCAGGGGTCTCAGGGTCCCTACTGAGTATCATATACACACCTCTATAGAGGCTATTCCCACACTACATTGTGTTGGTTGCAGACAACAGACAACGTTGATCGTGGTTGAGGATTGTAGAGCGGGACGGTACCTAGATGTGGACAATCAGGCGGGACGTACACGGAGCAGATCGGCTAATTTGAGGAGCTGAGGAGACCATCTGTACCCACCCATCTGGTGGGGATTCTGGAGGAAGTCTCGGTGGTTGTTGTTTACTTTAAGGTTGCTGTATTTTCTTTTCAGTAGTACATTACTTTCAGTTGGGTTTGTATTCTGGCCCATTTACTTTTCGGTAATTACTTTTGTGCTCAGTTTACATAGTTTTCACTTCATCTTTCATACTCTGTTGTGTAGATTACTTGTATAAAGGCAATGCCTTCCCTTTTTATCAGGATTTACGCCTTTGGTGCTAGTTGCCAGCCCCTGTCTAATAGAAGGAGGGCTTGGGGTAGTCACGGCACGGGCCCAAGGTCGGGTCATGAAAGTAGTGTTCAAATTACATATTAAATTACAACATTTATTTATGAAAAAGTCATTTCCATTAAATAAGTATCATGTTATGAATTATTTCTCCTTTGATCATGTGTTTACAATGAACATCACCATATCATTAAAAACCTTTCCTAGTCCATCAGAACCATTTAACACATTCTTGTAAATCCTTAACAGAAAAAATTAATTTAATAATCATTATATATAATTGAAAATAAAAAAATTTTGATTCCAAAGACATAAAAACATCAATTTTTCCACTAAACCATTAAATTATTAACAAGGATTCATAATTTTATTCTATAGTACCACATTAATTTCATATTTTATTCATGGTTTCTTCATCATCAATAATAAAACCATTATTCATGCATCATTGTTTATTAACAACATGACATTTCCCATTAACACAATAATCATTATAATTACCATACATTCAACACATATAACATTAAATTTTATAAATTTCCTTTTAGAAACCAATATTTCCATCCATTATATTAACTAAAATATTATGTTTCCCATTACATTAACATGATTTGTGTCCTTCCATTCCATAGTCAAAACATCTTTATGTTACCCAAATAAATTCACATGGATGTGTCTTCCAACATTCTTTCCCAAAATTATATTGAATATTCATCCCTCTAGGGTCTAAAATACCTTAATTCTCAGTAAGCTCATTAATTTTCATCTTTGGTGAGTCAAATATTTTGTTATGATAAATGTTTGTAATATTGTTTCGCGATAAATGATTTGGCAAGATTAAATCATTATTCTCTCTTGAGATAACTCCTTTCATCTTCTTATTTGATAACATTCTGTCACATCCAATGTTATCCTAGTTCCTTATAGTTCCCACCATCAACTAAAATAAGAATGAATTATGTGATATGAACTTATCATAGAAAAAATCTACACAATATTGATAATTATTTTATAGAATGTATAAATTATGACACCTTTTATTATTACTATATTACCATGTTATTATTAGAAGAGACATCCCTAGAGAAATTATTAAAAATAGCCCCAGGGATATCCGAAAATATTTCTCATCCTTGTTTCTAATGGTTGACAGAACCATTTTTTTGATACCAGCATTAGTTACCTGTGAGTAACATATATGGATATCACCTAATTTTAAATGAATATTCATCATATTACAAAAATACATGTGAGAGGTATATAATAGTATTTTTCCATTGGAAAAAATAAAACAAAATATTCTAGTATTTTGAATGATCGTAAAAATATCCCTTAATGATACCCCACTTTAGTAGTCATACATGAAACCTTCCTTCAAAACATAGAGAAATTAAACACATAAAAGCTGTGGGATTATATAATCAATATGTGTATAATTGTAGATATGTAATAATATCACGATCATGATGGTATGAGAATGTGATAATAACATTAATAAATAATACCATCCATATCAAAGGTCATAATCAATATTCGTGGAATAATGATTGGTAGATTGTAAGAAATGAATCATAAGGAAGTCAAGGAGAATAATTCATGACCACAAGACATAGTAATAAGACATTGATTTCTGGAATACTCCTATGAATATAAAAACATTCCCTATAATTCAAGACTCATTGTGTATACATTTTATCACACATCATGGGGACTATAGGTACTAGGTGGGACACACACATCATCGGTCAACGCCCATTTCCTATAAGGGGTCGAGATTCCCAATCGTCGCATTGTGGATTGGGTTTCCCCACATCCCATCATGGAAAGGGTTTCCCCATAATCCCATTGTGGATCAGGGATCCCCATATTCATATAGTGAATAAGGACACACATGATTTTCATTTTGGATCATGAAACACATATTTCCCATTGTGGATCAATCCCTTTAACCTGTTTCCAGTTATTTTATAATCATATATAAATCTACACCCAATGAATTTGAGGGTGTCATATTTCCCACCCCTCACAAAATAACTACATACACGCATGTGGTACATCATTGTAAAACATTCATTGAATCATAACCAATATAGAGGTTTTGGTTTCATAAACATCAAATCATAACCAATAAAATATAATGGTGATAAAAAACATGACCTCATATCATAATATAATGAAATGAACCAGGTTTAATAACCATGTCATCAATAAATAACACATGAAATGAAGTAGGTTACATAGGAATTTCATTATGGTATAACCCAATGAATATATATGATTTTCATAGAAATAATTACATCTTAAATATAATCCATTTTTATAAATAATTAGAATATCTTACTTATATCAAATCCTCAGTAAATAATAATCTATATAAAATAATTTCTTCTTAGTTAGAGATGAATTTGAAATTTAACATGGATAATGTAATATGCAAAATATAATTTCTTTGAAAATCACTTTTACGGAAAAAACTTCTTCAAAATCCATTTTATTGAAAATCACATTGGAGAAATATAAAAATATCTTAAAAAATCACAAAAAAATATTCCTGAAGAATATTTCATTTTTCCTTTAAAATTTTATTTTTGAGACATAAAAACCTTTGAATAATATTTTCATTAAAAATAAACATGAAAAATTACAATGGAAACATGTCAAAATAATGTAAAAAAAATTTGTTGGAAGAATTGAAATAAAAATTAAAATCATTTTGAAAACCTGTTTATTTGAAATCAGCTTTGAAGGCATGTTACATATGATTTTAAAACCATTTTAAAATTATTTTCAATATAAATTTTATTGATTTTTAGTTATTTATTTACCATTTATAAAAAATAATTTCTAGAAATGTAGCCCCAAACATTTTCATTTCAAAAATATCCTTCCAAACATTCAATGGATGTTTTATGTAAATTAGGGTCATGATGGATGGTGAATAACTACAAGAAGAACATTCTTTTTCTCTAGATTTTTTTTGAAATTTACATTGATAAAAAATCGAATATGGTTACCTTAAATATTTATTAAAATGATAAAACATGACTAAAAAATTATTGAACACATCATAGAAAAAAGTTATAATATTTAAAAACAAATTTTTTAAAAAAATTATGTGATAGAGGAGAGAAATAATGTCTGATTTTCATAATAATATATTCTTAATAATCAAAATTGAAAAAGAGAATTAAAATTATTACAATGCTAGTATATATCATGGATAACTACATAATAATATAATTTCATACATATCTTGAGATATGGACTATAATATTTCATTAATGGGAGCATAATTGTAAACAATCTCAATAAATGATGAGATTGTACCAATAAATAGTTAAAACATTGGTAACATTAATTAATAATGATGTGGAAGGAATAAAATTACATGAAACATTTAATATAATTAATATAATATAATTAATATAATATAATTTATGATATATTATTTCAAGAGGATGTATATATTGCTTGTATAAAAATATAGGTCTATATCAAGGAATAAATTATAAAAAAGGAAAATTCAGAGAAAAATAATTTATTGATTCAGTAAATCTTAACAACAAAACCCATGAGAGAAATATCATAAATTTTTGTAAATACCCATATATTTTATTATAATAATAAATTAATACATTTATATGTGTTATGTATATCACAAAAAAGGAGTGTTGAATAAGGCACCACTCTCAGGGAATTAAATGTTAGATGAGAGACCCCTTACCTCAAGTATTCAATGTTTCATACACATTCAATACTCAAATATAATATATATATGTTTATTATAAATATACCAAATAAACATATTAATCTATATAATATAATATATAATTTTATCATGACTCCCTATTACACATTAATTAACAATTCCTTCTTAATGTTTATTTTTTGGGGATATCATCTTTTTTTTAATATTTTGTTTTACTTCTTATTCATCATCAACTTAATGAGAACATAATTCACCTATTTATAAAATGTAAAAAAATATGCATATCATACATATACAATATATATGTACATATAATAATATATAAATGATATAAATTTGAAGTGGAATATAACATTCTTGGAGATGGTGAGTTAGATAAAAACATGAACGATGTTTTTGATTTCATACCATATTGAATGAAAGAGGGTAAATTAAATATGTATATATATATATATATATTATATTTTAATTATTATTTCATATATATGACATATTTTTATTAAACCCATCAATAATAAATTCCATGTATAGTGTGAACGAATCACTCTTCTTTGAAGAGGTGGTAGTCCACATTTAGAAAATGATGTTATCATAATTTCAAAAAATGTAAAACATGAATGAATATATAATTTTATAATTTAATAATCGTAATTAAATAATATATATCATAAATATCATATAAAAATGTATTTCCATAATAATTTTAAATAATGAGATTTTATAAAATAAAAAAATTACATCGTTTCATAATGTGGTAGTCTACTGTACTGATGATATTTATATTCCTTACCCATTTTATTGATGTATATTTAGGTGTAGGATATATCCATATAATGGAAATAATTCATTATATATTTTTTAATGGGGTTAATATATATGCATTTAATTAAAATGATTTAGGTGTTGATGAATTAAAAAATGAAATTTTGAAATGTTTTTACCACTTCGATGTGTAATTCATTTTGGTTTTCACCAAAATAAAATTTTTTCTTATTCCTAATGAGAGGACTATAGGTTGAGAATATGGATATTGGGAGATTATTTAATCTGGGTTATGATGATCCAATGCGTATTTTGAGGTGAAACAAATCAATGTGTGAATGCCTTTTTATAGAATAGGAGAGGTGGCATTCTCGAAAATACAAAAAGTTAAATATTATTGGGATGTGTTCCATAGAACATTTTATTAACAAATAAAAAACAAAGTTGATTAAATGGTAATAATGGAATAGGAAATACTTCAATAGATAAAAATTATTGCATTTTTTTAAAATTTTGATCCATAATATGAATTTTATCCCAATTTTATGAATTTTATTTTTACAATGGTAACTAGTTTTCTAACCATATTAACATCACCATTAAGAATAAATTAAACTGAGATTTATGAAAAAGAAAAAGACCCATTAAATTTATTATAAGGAATTTAATTTACAAAAAAATACCAAAATATTAAGAAATTAATGGAAAATATTATATATATATATATATTAACATATATATTTAATTTTGAAAAAAAGGATTTTATTATGTTTTAAATATTATAATAAAATATAATTTATTATAAAATAATACTAATATAAATTGTGATATTATTTACATAACTATTAATTAAAAAACTATGAAGACAAATGTTGACCTTGAATATATTATTTCAACACCTTTTGAACATTAAATGTTGATCATAAAAATTAAATATATAAATTAAATAAATTTAATTCACTTTTACTATTATTTATATCATTTATATTGATTATTTGTTAACTAAACAATTACTTCCACTGTAATTCCTTAATATGTTAATCAATGATGTTAATTTAAAAAAATTAAATTAAAATTAATATGATTAAAAACATCCATTAACATTAAAAGTAGTCATTAAAACCAACATAATGTGTGTTTTTATATTTCATAAGGACTTATAAGTGTTAATTGTGAGGGAGGTTAGTTTTTTTTCTTTTTTCCTTAAATAACATTATATATAAGTCACATTCAAGGAATCGAGTCCCAATGACAATTATAATATTAAAAATAAGGATATATGGTATTAATATGCACATAAATTTCATTTAAACATTTTTCTAAGTCGTTTACCATATTATGGTTAATAATTAACTAGTATGATACATAATTTTTATGTTAGTCACTGCAATTATTTTTAATTTATTTTAATAATAATTATGTTCAAAAAATATGTTGATGTTTATTGAATGGAAATATTCTTCTTATGAAAAACATTTATATCCATTTATTTTCAAATTCAATTCAATCAAAAAGCTATAATTAATTTAAAATTAATCCAGAAGATGTTGCGAGATAACATGATTTCAAAGAGAAGTGTTCAATGTTTAAAAATGAATATATATCCAATTTCATATTGAAATTTAATCTATTAACCTATATTGGAATTATTTATTTATAATTTAAATTATTATACTTTATACCAAAATTAAAATTTACTTGTACAATATAAATAAATTTTTTTAAAATGTAGTTTATAATTAAAATTAATTAATTTTGTATATTAATTTTTCAATGAATTTTTCAAAACAAAAACACTAATTTTCACCAAAAGCTAATTTTTAAAATTGGAAATAAAAATGGAAGTTTATTTTAGCAAATTATATTTATAAAAAATTCTAAATTAAATTTCATTATTGTTCATATAAGGACAATAAAAGGACGTTCTATCTAGAATATTTCAATTTGAATCAAATAAAGACATCATAAAAAATATGTTCTTTTTTGTGAATATATTTAATTTATATAAAGAAATTATAAATAAAATTTAAAAATTAGTTATCAATAGTTTTATCAATAATTTTAATGACTGTGTTATATCTATATCCTATAAATGTTTTTAATAATAAAATTTTGTTTCATAGAGACTTAGTGTTTCTTGTATCGTAAGCCTATTTTATGTTGAATATAATGCAATATTATCATGGTGTAGTGTAAAATGAATGAATTTTAATTTGTATCCTACAAACAAATAAAAAACCGGTGCTTTTAAATAACATAATCTATATTTAGTGTTTCATTAAATGAATAATATCCAATAGTTTTATTTAATTCTAAAAAAAATACCAAAAATTTCAGGTAGTTGCAGTAATGGAAAAACATTCATTTTGTTTGTTATTAATAAAGACTAAATTTCATAAATTTATGAGAATCATGAGGATATGGATCATATAGAATGTATGGGGATTCGTAAATTCACTATGGATTGACGAGATTCTTTGTGACTACAGAAAGCATTGTGAAGTGTGTGATGAGCGGATTATTTTATTCATGACTTTGAGAGGCATTATGAATAATTTAAATCTTAATGGAGCTTTTAAAAATAATATCTAAAAAACCATGGATTTATAGTTTCAATAAAATCATTTGATCTTTTGTATCCTCATGAAGGGATTATCCTATAATTGGGGTGCTACCTCCACTTTAATACATAAAAAATATATGGGGAATCAGAAAATATTTTCAAGGGATAAGGGATTTTATAATCAATTATTCATTATGTGCCTAAGAATTGAAAACTTATTATCTTAGTGTTGACTAATACATAGGTATATTATAAAAATGCCTTTTGTGATGATTGTTTGTTCCACAATGACTTAGTAGGATTCGTGAATGCAATTTTTTTTCCAAAAAAGTATTTCTCTACGCATAGTTTGATGGGTACACAATGGATCGTCACGAATGATATTCATGAAGTTGAATTGTGAAAAAATATTTTGAACATATATTTTAAGTGAATGGTTCATTTAACTACATAAAATCATGAATATGGAGAATAAAGTGTCTCGTGCAACCTGGGGAGAATGAGTTAAATTTCTATATACTAAAGTGACCTTCATGTCACCAAACTGATTAAGAAAACACTCAAGGAAGATAGCTTGGGGAGTCAATTGATGTGTTATGTGGGAGGAAGGTTGTTATCTATAAGATCTTTTAAAAGAATTTTTCTGAGTATATAAGGAATCATTCTAGATATTTTAATTCCATAACTAGTTAATATTAGTGGATTTAGGTTTTTCCGACACACTATCGACCTATTCTTTCTGTTTATTCTCTTAATGGTGGTCCTCGTAAAACTGATGACCTCTCTCTCCGAATTTGAATCTTTTTTTCACAAAGTGATTCGATTATATATTTATAACATGTTCATACCGGTGTGGAAAAATGTTCCATCAATTTAAAATAAATAGTTTTCACCATGATTTACCCACCTATTATTGTGTATCTAGGTACTACAAGTTTTATTAGTGCATAAAAGATGATGGAGATAAATATATAATCTTTTGGTTACATGGATAATTTACTAAACGTTAGTGGTGTCCACCTATTTGGTGGAAGAATGTTCTAGATGTGGAATAACAAGATGATATCTCATTTGATATCCCATGGTATGGATGTTCAATTATTAACTGCTCTAGACATTCATTTCGCTAATGTGATTGGAATGAATATAAATGTAATATAATGGAAATGCATGATGTAGATGACAAATAAAAAAAACACTCTTACAACAATGATATGAAATCAAATTTATTTGAATGTTTTTATTTTCAATACATCAATGTTTTATGGGAAAACATGAAATTATATATGATGGTAGTAACAATGTAAAGGAGTAGAGACTCAATGTTCTATAAAATAGGCGTGATGATCTACAAATTCATCCTGATAAAAATGTAGATGCATTTATTTAATCAAATTACAGAATTTGATTGATAAATTATAGGGGTAGTATATAAAATAATTATATTTAATTTATGAAGAATTTATTGAGATGGTTTCCATCTCTATAAAATCAAAATGTGTTATCCCATGAATAAATATATGTTTCCAAATGTTATCGTGATTATCTACTAAGAACACTAAGTGATTATAAAATTAGTGTCAAACAAGAAGATATAAAAACATGAGTATGAAAAGAATTTTCATTCAAATCCACTGAAAATATTTTGGGTTTTATAGATATTGTTAAATAAGATAATGAGGATCCTGAACTTGTTTATATTCTTCTTATGAAATTATAGAGAGGAAAATGGTTATTTGAAGGGAAAAATCATTGGAATGTTTTTCAAGTAGTAGAGTAAGCCATATTTCCTCTTCATGATCAAATAAAATTGATGATGATCGATGTGATGTATTAATCATAGTGAAGCCTCACATAATGTTTTCCCAAATGGAAGAATTAAATTATCTATGAATTTATATAGATACTATTTCTTCTTTAAATGAGAATAAGATGATAAGGGCTTTTTGGATGAAAAATTACCAATGATTGAAACTGAAACTGAATCATCCCTGGTGGATACTATTTACACGGAATGAAATTTAATAGATAAAGGTAATAATTTGTTTATTTTTTATTATCTCATGGTGGAACATGAGGATACTCTTGAATAAAATTTCATTCTATGGATGTGAAACAAAAAAGTTGAGATCCATTCTAAAAGAGTCATTACACTATGTTATTTGGATTTATATATAAACCGATCGATTGGAATCATTGGAAGAGGAATGATTACAAACTCTTGAAATAACATATGAAGTTGTTTAATATAATATATTTATCGATGCCCTAAAAAATTTTATTAATGAAATTACATCATGTTTGGAGGATAAGTCTTGGAGTGTTGAGGTACTTGAAGATGAACTTGACACAATATGGAATAAAAAAAAGATTCAAAATCAAGGTGAAAAAATAAAATATTGTAGTTTGTAATATTATCAAATGTAATTCTATTAAAAAGTTATAAAAGTTGATTTGATGGAGTATAGATGGTCTTGGATGAGTAATTCTCCACATTTATGTGAAAAAGTGTAATTTTATATTATTCTAAAAA
This sequence comes from Viscum album, assembly GCA_963277665.1. NCBI lineage: Eukaryota > Viridiplantae > Streptophyta > Magnoliopsida > Santalales > Viscaceae > Viscum > Viscum album. The sequence goes on from OY728127.1 coordinate 283,956,640, forward strand.
ATCAATGGCCATAAATGAGATGTGTCAAAATAAATGGATGGGAAATGATGAATATACAAAAATGTCACCCAATATAATATCAATTAAATCCCCAAATAAAATAGATAAGAGGGGTAAAAACTATAATGAAGTAATAATAAAGGATCACAAGTCATATTATGGTACTAAATATGTTTACATGAGTAGGAATTTAAGTGAGAGGGAATTTAATATTTTGATATGTCAATTATATGGAAATCTAAGCAATAATAAATCATACTATGAAGAGACATGGTGTGATATGAATTGGGAAGTTCTTGGATGCCATAAAAGGATAATTAGACCGTAACATTCATCATATTGAGGAAATAATTTCTATGGATATTATTTTAGATTTGGAAACTATGGTCAAAAATATATTAATTATAGGCAGATAAAAGGCTGGAACATTACCTGCTTTAGCCATATTAATTTCAATACCATCAATCTTTGTAACACCCCGAGATTTTATGAAAAATATTCTTTTAATTTCATTAATGTATTGTGTTTTATTCTACACCACGATTACCTTGTGCTCTACGCAACACCGTATTAGCTTGCAGTATACGCAACACTATTCTTGGATCGTGTTACACACAATTTTGATAATAGTTATTCTACGCGACATTTAGTATATATATATATATTCAATGTATAAATGAAATATGGTTGGATTCTGTTATATGAAACAATGAAGGATTCTTTCACAACATGCAACCCTGACTTGTCTTGCATTACACGCAATCGTGGCCTTTCTCGATAGCGTGTGTTGCACGCAATACCGGGTTTTAATAAACAACGATATATTATTATAATATTTTCATGAACTAGCCGTTATGAATAGTATTAACTAAATTTTTAATTTTATAACATTATTCATCTTACACATTTTCTAGAACATGGTATAAGAACAAAATAAATTTTTCGGGTAAAATAAGTATTTTTCAAAAAATGCAGTTTTGCCGCCTTTTGATGGCGCACCCACTTTAAATCTAGTTTTAGACATGTTTATATGTTCAATTTAACAAAATAAAATTCTTATATTGAATCAGGATATAAAAATTTACATTAGATAAAGTTTTGATATTTTTCTGATAACTTTCATATTTTAATTAATAGTAAAAACACGCTATATTTTAATTAAAAACAACTTTTTTCATCGTAATATCTTATGTGGATAAATTATAATATTGAATGGTTTTAAAGTATAAATAGAATATATTTATAACATTTAATATAATATATGTCATTATCATTTATTTTACCTTGAATTCGTATGTTAAATCAATTCAATCTTTTGCAATGTTTTAAAGAAAAACCCGTTTTCTTTCGACAATGGGATTAATTTTAATTTATTTTCTGCATCTTTTGTGTATTGAATTTGGAATAATTGATTCCATATTTGGAATCAGTGGGTCCAAATTATGTTAATAATCTACTTTTTATTTTTGGGCATTGTGAATAGTAACTACGGTAAATTTTATTTACTATAGTTAAAGGTAAATTGGGTAATTAAGGGTAAATATAAGATTATAAAATTACCCTAACACTTGGAAAAATCCTATTGGATGGCTAAAAGTAGACCCATATAACCTAAGGGTCTGATTAGATTCATTTTATGGAATTTTGTCCATTAAAATATTTTAATTATTATTAAAACCAAAGAATGTGACAACATGTAACTTTCTTAAATCGTATAAGTATAATAATTTTAATTTAGTTATAAACTTCATCAAACTTCGAACATGAATAGTCTCCAGAAATCTAATACAATTATCTACATCATAGGAATTTATTTTTAATTTTTAGGGAATAAATAATTATCATTTATTATGACACAAAGATGATACAGTAATTGTCTTATTAATGAAATATTGAAATAATTGATGTTATAAATGCCCAAATAAATGTAATTTGAGCCTTTTTATGACATAAATTATTTTTCTAGGTTAATATGACATGTTATTGTTGATATAAGAAACTTGTTTCGAACTTATCATTCTGTTATGAATTTCATAAAAATCTTGTACCAAATAGTGTCAAAATTGACATAAATTAGTTTTTAAAACAAATATTATATTATTAATTGTTATTTAATTCCTAAAAATCTAAGGTTCGGCCAAATGACTTATATAAGGATAGATACATTAATAATAAAACTTTGGGGGTTCTTTGGGCTTGATATAGTAAGTTTATTAACCTTATAGTGTAAGAAAACAAGAAGACACGGTAAAAGTTAAATTATATAACTTAAAGTTAAATCTAAATGATAAGGTTAAAATTGATACCTAAACTTGTCTAAATTCTAATGTATAGGAGTATTTCGATCCATACCCACCATATCTTCTAAATATATCAATTTGGAGCTATTTAAAACCGAACTTGACTTTATAATAAAATAATAGTTTTAGTTTTCCCAAAGGTGCCCCTCTCCTCCCTTATAAAAGGGCACCTCCTCCCTCTCCTCCTCACACCAATTTGAGCATTCAAGCTCGGCCAACCCCTGACAAAATATCTTCTCCACTTCCATAGTATCATCCTAGAGGTCCTGGTATTCTTCAAAGACCATCCTTAGTTCATTAAGTGGAGGTTAAGAATAGGCGCTTCAAAAAGAGGTAATATCAATTACCGATCTTTTTCAATTTCTTTCTTCTTCATCATATTCTTATTTAGATGTTTCATGATAAATTAATAAAATCAGTATTTATTATATAATTATATGTTATTATAAATATGAAACAACTCTAATTAACCTTCTATCCATCCTACGGAAAAAGGAAATCACCGCACGTGCGTACGTACGGAATACCGTCTCCACACCGTGGTGTAATCTATTTTCCACCACCAACTTAATTTGATAGGTATAATGGTGTAATGAGTAACTATATATGATTATTATAAAGTGATATTGATACTGAAATATTATACATACACTTCAACACTATTTCACAATCATTAGAACGATATCATCGCTCGTGCATACGTACGGACTACCGTCTCCACGACGCGATGAGATTCATTCTCCACATTAACCATTCATGAATGATTATAAAGTATATATAATGAATAATAATGAAATATATGATATTTTAAATCTACTGGATTTATGTATATATATATATATTTATGTCATCTACTTACTTCCATTCAAGACAATAAGGAAAGGAAAACAGCGTTCATGTGTACGTACGGACTACCGTCTCCATGAACGGTGTGTTTCATTTCAGTTATCTTTCTTTTATATATATATACTGAATATATATGATATATAAATCATGCTTTATATTCTGGAAGTATGTAAATCATGATATAAGTAATAATAATGTCACGAACAACAAGTCTAAACACCTACGATAAATGAAACGATTTTACCCAAAACGCTTCTTTAACATGGAATTTACAAAAGAACGGGTAATATAAAGTCATAAGTGAACCATATATGATATCATAACAATGAATATGATTCTGTAATAAGTTAATTAGATTATTTAAATCATTATACATGAGGTTCGGATACGTACAAAGCATATCAGACATAAGGTAAGAGGAAATATCACAATCTCATTTTTATCCGAGATTGTTTATACTTTGGCATTTACTGGGGTGTATTTTCTCATCCAAATCCATGTTTCCTCAACATGTAATATTATTTCCATCCACCTACAATTGTTTAAATCCAATTTTACCCTTCGGTGAGGTTTTAGTAAAGGATATGAAAGGAATATTTTGTCGTTTTTCGTACGAGTTACTTTTAGAATTTTCCGACAAAAGTACGAGAAGAATGTTTTTTTAACTTATACGGAATGAATGGATTTTTAAAACATTATTTCCAAGAAGCCTCATTTACAAGTTTTCATTTTTATTTTTAATCAACTTCTTTTAGTTTATAATTGTACGACATGTTAAGAAAGGAAAAGTGTTTTTGAAGTAGAAGGGATATTTTCCTCAAGAATGGAGTTCAAGTGTTTTATCAAAATTAATTTTCCATCTAAGATAATAAAGGGTTCGGTTTCTATCCCTATTATTACATTGATTTGATTATGTTGTTATGGAATTATATTTTTATGAATTCCTTTATCTTATATGAATTTTTTTATGATGTCATGATGTCTAAGATTCCCATTTTTATTACATTGGTTATGTAATGATGTATGACTTATGATTTTGTGGCACACATAAGAATGGTATCATTATGAGATGGGTTGGACCTATATCTCCCTCAAATGCATTGGGTAAAGATTTTATATCTCATGAGATATACATGGCTGGAATGGTAGGTTATACCGGTTCAGTGAAGCAGGACTGAAATGAGGGTGACTCGGTTCAGAAATGGACTTTGTCCACTAAGATAGTCTTTCCAATGAGTCTTGACTAATTTGATATGATTCTATATGATTATGTGTGTATGCCACAAAGTTTCATGTTTTAAGTTATGATTATTGGGATTACATTTCACTACTATGATTTATCCCATGTTATGAAATTATGATCTCTTTTGCAGGTTAAGATTTCCAAAAGATATGTTATTATGAATATGATGTGATTGATATTTCTTGTGTTTACCCTTACTGATCATTTGAGCTCACCCTTTTATGTTTTCTTTTCCCCAGGACATAAAGAAAAGATTTAGGATTTAGAAAAAAGAATATATTTGTGGGAGATGTTGAAGATCTTTCACCACGATTAGAAGATTATATTCCGAGTTTCCAAATACATTAAACTATTACGGTCCTTCTGTGTGTGTTTTTTTTGTGTACTATGTATTCCGCAAATTAATGTAATGTCTATGTACGTTAAGCTTCGGGTCTCTACAGTTGGTATCAGAGGAAATGTTTAGTAAACCTTTGGAAACTTGGATTTGAGAATGTTAGTGAAATCCCTAGAGGTATTTCTAAGGTATGTCTAGGGATGTCTCTAAGGATAAGTATATGTATAGGATATAGTCCTAAAACAATGGTAACGATCATAGAATTTAACCTAAGATGTTAGATATTAAGGAGACTCTCCCTTTGTTATGTTGTTTTCCCTAGCATGATTTTTTCCTCTCACACTATTCTTTTTGGGTTTTAGATGATGGCTGGAACCCGAAGGAACCGTGTTGATCACTGTAATGGAAAATGTAATGATTGTCCTCCTGAAAAAACAAATGTTATGAGAGATGGAGTGCAAAATCTTATTTCTATACTTACACAAGCTATGAATCATTCTGGACTTCCAAATGATAAATTCATCTTAGCATTATATCGTTTGGAAGGTGAAGCTGATCAATGGTGGAATCTTATAAAGAATACGAGGTCAAGAGATGAAATTGAGTCCATGGAATGGGACGAGTTCAAGAACTTGTTTTTCAGTAAGTACTTCCCTCGTATTCTTCGAACAAAGATGGAAAAGGAATTTCTTGAGATGAAGCAGAAGGTTGATGAACCTGTTGGTATATACGATGAGAATTTTACAAGACTTGCAAGGTATGCATCTGGCATTATCATCCAACCTGAAAGTAAAGTTGATCGATTTTTTAGTGGATTAAAACCAAGTTTTCGAAGGGCATTAACTATAAGAGACTTCAGTAGCTATGAAGAAATTGTGTGTTGTGCTATCAAGGTAGAAATGTAAGTTGGTGTTACATATCCATCTCAAGGTTTTGACAATAAACGAAAGATGGAGTTCAAGGAGAAATCTGAGAATAATGGTGAAAAGAAGATGAATGCTTCCTTATGCACAATATGTGGAAAGAAGCATGGTGGAGATTGTCTTAAAGGAACTATAAAATGTTTTAAGTGTGGAAAAGAAGGTCATCGAGCAGCTGAGTGTCGAAGTAATAGAAAAAGGGTTTCTAATGATTTGAATAAAGCAAACACTACCGAGAACGCACCACCAACACTTCAATGATTCAAGTGCAAGGAAATGGGGCATTATGCTAATAAATTCCCTAATCCAAGGGTTAGTGATGGTAGACATGAGCAACTGCTTAAGTCAACGGAAAAAGGGAAGTCACATGCGATCACTATTGGTGATGTTGAATATGACAACGATGCGGTGGAATGATTAAGTGTTTATGTAATGGGATTTCAAAAAATTATAATCGAATCTCATTTATGGTATTGTGGAATTTTGGAATATCTATGTATTGGTTTTCAATAATTATATGATACTGGTAACCAGGAAAAAAAGTGATTGAAATATTTTTGGAAAGTAGATGATATGCACATAATGAAGGGACAAAAAGATAATTAGATGTTTTATTGTATTCATGAGCTCATTATTGATATAAGGACTAAGTGATATCATGGTTTAAGTATATAGAATTTTGAGGATTTTGGTATGTGGAAAGTGGTAACTTTTAAATGCATTCATGTTTTCACTAAGGTTCAATGGGTATTCAAGAGAACACATTATTAAGGCCTTTGAATGTTTATAATGTGACCAGCAAGACATATCTTATGATATATTGGGATCAACGATGGTATTAAATCTATGGTAATCGTTTTCACTATATTATGAGAGTGGACTGCAGTATTATGGATAAGCCTAAAGATTGCAATGGACTATGTTGGACATAAGTTAGTATTGTTTATTGATAAAAGTTTTTTCGATATTATTAATGGGATGTTATAGTAATATAATTTTAGAAAAAGGAAAACATGCAGGATGGGCGACAGCCCATGGCGTCGGACAAGGCCGTGGGATTCGAACCCACAACCGAAGTACGACTAGAATTTATTTCCTACCACTGGCCTACATGAAGTCCCTGTTTAGTAGAAACTAGTTTTATTATATTAAGTTGTATGATATATGAAGTATAAGTCCATTTTAAGAACCATATATGATTAATCTCACTATAGATAGACTTATGTATTTTTTGATAACTTGTGTAACCTTTTGTTTGAGACAGATGGAATGACCCCTCATTCTATCACATGATCTTCTAACACATCACGAATGACAAATTCAACTTCATTTCTTTAAGAGATGAAGTGAAAATTGTCCAAAGAACGACAAACGGTGAGACTATACAAAAATCACGAACGTATTTCTTCTAATTCCAATTTCATCAACTTTAGGGAAATGATCTTGAAATCCAAAAATGTTGTCCTAGTGATCTTATATCTGATGAATCAGATGGTACCCAAGATCATCACAAATTTATGGCTTTGCGATTGATGGATTTTTTATAGCCATGTTCTCTACCACTCTCCATCAAAACTTGATGGTTAGATTTTTCTTCCATATCCATATTTTCACCTATGTTCTCCTACGTGGAAACACAGTGATGAGTTAATTTGGGTAACCGTTACATTTTATAATTTAGTTTTTAAATCCATGTTTTGGTATTCCTTTTTACGACGTGGGTTTCTATTAAACAAACTTTCGAGTAGTAAACCATTTATAACCCCGACAAATTTCGAGGGCGAAATTCATTTTAAGGGGGGTAGAATGTAACACCCCGATATTTTATGAAAAATATTATTTTAATTTAATTAATTTCTTGTGTTGTATTCTACACCAAGATTACCTTGCGCTATATGCAACACCGTATTAGCTTGCAGTATATGAATCACTATTCTTGGATCGTGTTACACACAATTTTGATAATAGTTATTCTACGCAACATTGAGTGTATATATATATATATATTCAATGTATAAATGATATATGGTTGGATTCTGTTATATGAAACAATAGAGTATTCTTTCATAACATGCAACCGTGACTTGGCTTGCATTACACGCAATCGCGACCTTCCTCGATAGCGTTTGTTGTACGCAATTCCTGGTTTTAATAAACAACGATATATTATTATAAAATTTTCATTAACTAGCCGTTATGAATAGTATTAACTATATTTTTAATTTTATAACATTATTCATCTTACACATTTTCTATAACATGGTATAAGAACAAAATAAAATTTTCGGGTAAAATAAGTATTTTTCAAAAAATGCAGTTTTGCCACCTTTTGATGGCGCACCCACATTAAATCTAGTTTTTGACATGTTTATATGTTCAATTTGACAAAATAAAATTCTTCTTTTTAATCAGGATATAAAAATTTACATTAGATAAAGTTTTGATATTTTTTCGATAACTTTCATATTTTAATGAATAGTAAAAACACGCTATATTTTAATTAAAAAAAACTTTGTTCATCGTAATATCTTATGTGGTTAAATTATAATATTGAATGGTTTTAAAGTATAAATAGAATATATTTTTACCATTTAATATAATTTATGTCATTAGCATTGATTTTACCTTGAATTCGTAGCATAATTCAATTCAATCTTTTGCAATGTTTTAAAGAAAACCCCATTTTCTTTCGACAACGGGATTAATTTTAATTTAATTTATGCATCTTTTGTGTATTGAATTTGGAAAAATGGATTCCATATTTGGAATCAGTGGGTCCAAATTATGTTAATAAGCTACTTTTTATTTTTGGGAAGTGTGAATAGTAACTACGGTAAATTTTATTTACTATAGTTAAAGGTAAATCGGGTAATTAAGGGTAAATATAAGAATATAAAATTACCATAACACTTGGAAAAATCCTATTGGATGGCTAAAAGTAGACCCATATAACCTAAGGGTCGGATTAGATTCATTTTATGGACTTTTTTCCATGAAAATAATTTAATTATAATTAAAACCAAAGAATGTGACAACATGTCAATTTCTTAAATCTTATAAGTATAATAATTTTAATTTAGTGATAAAAATCATCTAACTTCGAAAATGAATAGTCTAAAGAAATCTAATACAATTATCTATATCATAGTTTTTTTATATAATTTTTAGGGATTAAATAATTATCATTTATTATGACACAAAGATGATACATTAATTTTCTTATTAATGAAATATTGACATAATTGATGTTATAAATGCCCAAATAAATGTAATTTGAGACTTTTTATGACTTAAATTAATTTTCTAGGTTAATATGACATGGTATTGTTGATATAAGTAACTTGGTTCGAACTTATAATTCTGTTATGAATTTCATAAAAATCATGTACCAGATAGTGTCAAAATTGACATAAATTATTTTTTAAAACGAATATTATATTATTAATTGTTATTTAATTCCTAAAAATCTATGGATAGTCCAAATGACTTAGATAAGGATAGAAATATTAATAATAAACAACTTTAGGTTCTTTGGGCTTGATATAGTAAGTTTATTAACCTTACAGTGTAAGAAAACAAGAAGACAAGATAAAAGTTAAATTATCTAACTTAAAGTAATATCTAAATGATAAGGTTAAAATTGATACCTAAACTTGTCTAAATTCTATTGGATGAGATTATTTCTACCCATCCCCACCTTAGCTTTGAAATATATCAATTTGGATCTATTTAAAACCGAACTTGACTTTATAATAAAATAATATTTTTAGTTTTCCCAAAGGTGCCCCTCTCCTCCCTTATAAAAGGGCACCTCCTCCCTCTCCTCCTCACACCAATTTTAGCATTCTATCTCGGCCAAACCATGAAAAAATATCTTCTCCACTTCCCTAGTATCATCCTAGAGGTCCTGGTCTTCTTAAAATACAATCCTTAGTTCTTTAAGTGGAGGTTTAGAAAAGGCGCGTCAAAAACAGGTAATATCCATTACCGATCTTTTTCAATTTCTTTCTTCTTCAACTTCTTCTTATTTAGTTGTTTCATGATAATTTAATAAAATAAGTACTTCTTATATACTTATATGTTATTATAAATATAAAAAAACTCTAATTAACCATCTATCCATCCTACGGAAAAAGGAAATCACCGCGCGTGCGTACGTACGGAATACCGTCTCCACGCCGTGGTGTAATCTATTTTCTTCCACCACCTTAATTGGATAGGTATAATGGTGTAATGAGTAACTATATATGATTATTATAATGTGATATTGATACTGAAATAGTATACATACACTTCAACACAAGTTCACGATCATGGGAACGATATCATCGCTCGTGCGTACGTACGAACTACCGTCTCCACGACGCGATGAGATTCATTCTCCACATTAACCATTCATGAATGATTATAAAGTATATATAATGAATAATAATGAAATATATGACATTTTAAATCTACTGTATTTATGTATATATATATGTATTTCATCTACTTACTTCAATTCATGACAATAAGGAAAGGAAAACAGCGTTCATGCGTACGTACGGACTACCGTCTCCATGAACGGTGTGTTTCATTTCATTTATCTATCTATTATATATATATACTGAATATATGTGATATATAAATCATGATTTATATTCTGGAAGTAATTAAATCATGATATAAGTAATAATAATTTCAAGAACAACAAGTCCAAACACCTACGATAAATGAAACGATTTTACCCAAAACGCTTCTTTAACATGGAATTTACAAACGAACGGGTAATATAAAGTCATAAGTGAACCATATATGATATCATAACAATGAATATGATTCTGTAATAAGTTAATGACATTATTTAAATCATTATACAGGAGGTTCGGATACGTACAAAGCATATCGGACATAAGGTAAGGGAAAATATCACAATCTCATTTTTATCCGAGATTGTTTATACTTTGGAATTTACTAGGGTGTATTTTATCATCCAAATCCTTGTTTCCTCAATATTTAATATTATTTCCATCCACCTACAATTGTTTAAATCCAATTTTACCCTTCGGTTAGTTTTTAGTAATGGATATGAAAGGAATCTTTTGTCGTTTTTCGTACGTGGTACTTTTTGACTTTTCTGACAAAAGTATGAGAAGAATTTTTTTTTAACTTATATGGAATGAATGGATTTTTAAAACATTATTTCCAAGAAGATTCATTTACAAGTTTTCATGTTTATTTTTAATCAACTTCTTTTAGTTTATAATTGTACGACATGTTAAGAAAGGAAAAGTGTTTTTGAAGCAGAAAGGATATTTTCCTCAAGAACGGAGTTCAAGTGTTTTATCAAAATTAATTTTCCATCTAAGATAATAAAGGGTTCTATTTCTATCCCTATTATTAAATTGATTTTATTATATTGTTATGGAATTATATTTTTATGAATTCCATTATCTTATATGAATTGTTTTATGATGTCACGATGTCTAAGTTTCCCATTTTTATTACATGGGTTATGTAATGATGTATGATTTATGATTTTGTAGCACACATAAGATGGTATAATTATGAGATGGGTGGGACCGATATCTCCCTACAATTAATTGGGTAAAGATTTTATATCTCATGAGATAGACATGGTTGGAACGGTAGGTTATACCAGTTCAGTGAAGCAGGACTGAAACGAGGGTGACTCGGTTCAGAAATGGACTTTGTCCACTAAGATAGTCTTGGAAATGAGTCTTGACTAATAAGATATGATTCTCTATGATTATGTTTGTATTCCACAAAGTTTCATGTTTTATGTTATGATTATTGGGATTACATTTCACTATTATGATTTATCCCATGTTATGATATTATGATCTCTATTGCAGGTTAAGATTTCCAAAAGATATGTTCTTATGAATATGATGTGATTAATATTTCTTTTTTTACCCTTACTGAGCATTTGAGCTCACCCTTTTCTGTTTTCTTTTCCCCAGGACCTAAAGAAAGGATTTAGGTTTAAAAAAAAGAAGATCTTTATGGGAGATGTTGAAGATATTTCACGACGATTAGAAGATTATATTCCGAGTTTCCAAAGACACTAAACTATTACGGTCCTTTTGTGTGTGTTTTTGTTGTGTACTAAGTATTCCTCAAAAGTAATTTAATGTCTATGTATGTTAAGCTTCGGGTCTCTACAATCATGATTTAGTTTATCTTGGAAAAATTTATTATCCTCATCAATAAAAACATGAGTATATTGAACCCATTCATATATAAAAGATAATGGAAATAAAATCATTTTCCCACACCCAATAAAGAATTTAATAGATACAGAAGGGGAACATTATGATGTCTTCCCAATCATAAGTAGCTATCATAGCAAAAAAGTGTAGTAGTACATGAAATAATTACATGGGACTGCATTACAATTTGAGGTGAAATGAATATTTATGTAGGAATTTTAACAAAATTGATAATAAAACATTAAGTATATAAAATTATGGTTATTAAGTGATCAAACATAGTGGATGTACAGAAATTGTAAATGAAATTTTTAGTAAAAATGATATTCTCTGTGTGGAAGGATTTCATCATAATCTTATGTGACTGTTTCACCTCTATGAATCAGGAATGATATTTAAATTTAATCAAAATTTGTTCCCAATCAATGTAATGACTGGTAATTCACTAATTAAATTATGTAGATTATATGGAAATTTATACTAGGTTGATAGTAAGGAGAAAATTCATTACGTCACAATTGAAGAAAAAAACTTGTGGAACCAAAGGATAGGTCACATTAATAAACAGTGACTTGAAAATTTATCTTATTTTAAAATAGTCATCAATATTAACAATCTGAAGTGTGACCAAGAAATGACATGTTATTATTAAAAACATGGAAAAATGGTCAAGAGTTCATATCAACATAAAAAATAAAATAAAATCATCATATTATCTCCCAAAAAGATGTATATTATCAAAGAATTGTATATGGAACAAATAGAGAGAGGTATTTCAATTATTATTTTTTATTATAGTATAATTTACTATGAAATTATTCTAAATAGGATTAAACAACTATTTGATTCCATGAATATTTATCATCAAATTAATGGAATGGAATGAACAGACAATAATGATTATATAACCATACAATGGAAGAGAATACACATCCATAAAAATTTAAAATTACCTATAAAAATAATGAATAATTTATGGGAAGGTTATAGGGATAACTACACAAAAAATTTGGGTCATTGAATAAAGCAATCAACCACTGAACAAGATGGATTGAACTATGATGATTGAGAGTTGTATTTCACATATTCATTTGAATAAGGATGTTCAGGTTGCAGATAATATTCTATATTGAATAAGAACATTATTGGGAGAAACTAAGATACTATAGAAGTTATTGTATGGAAAATATCTCTATAGGAATCATTCTTATGTTGTATAATGCAATCATTTGTTCTGAAATGATGAAAGAAATCAGGGGTAGTATGGGGATACTGCATATAACTGAATATTAAATGGATATTTTGTGGATAGTAAAGCGTTAAAATCTTATAGTAATTTCCATGGATTATTTTTTTAATGATTTTTTGACAATATAATTGAATATAAAACCATAACTACCACATGGTCTTGATATTCTAGTTTGATAGAATATGGATAAGGAATTGAACAATAGACAGATTCTAATACATAAGAAGTCTAAGGCATAAAAACATTCATGCCACGAAAAACAATGATTATTTAGAAGAAAAATTATAAGTGGAATCCATGGAAGATTAAAAATCATTAGAACCTCAACAGATAAATTAAATAAACAATGAATTATGAATCAGGGGCTACGTACATGAATTAAAAAATTGGTACAATTTAAAAGAACTTGAAATAAGAATAATTGAAAATACTCAAAAATAAAAATTTTATTGGAACAACGTTGATCATTAAAAACAAGATTGATGAGAATGTAAATGTTATGAGAATCAAGGAACATTTAGTGTGTAAGGACTATGTAAAATTGAGGGAATTTATATCAAAGAATCATTTCCTTCTAGCTCAATACTGGAGTGGATTAAGAATTTAAATGGAATGGCAATTTAGATAGAGTACAATGATTATCTATTGGATATCATAAGGTAATTAATAAATATAGTTCGTGAAAAGAAGTATTTGTTAAAAACTAGACATATTTATGATTGGAAATTATGATACAAAGAAATTTACATTCAATAAGGCTCTCTATGGACTTAAGTAGGGACCAATATCATGGTATTATTGACTTTATTCTAATATAAAAATGTTTAAATTTGAATGTGTAGGTTTTAGCCATAATCTCTTGAGGATGAATTCTCAAAATGATCAATTTTTAGTCATGTTGTACGTGGATGATTTTATTTTTGGAGGAAGTATATAGACATAAATAAAATATTTTTCAAATAACATTAAATATTATATATGAAATGTCTAATATTTTTTTAAAAAATGTAACACCTTATGCTTCCATGGTTTCTTTCCCTTTAAATAGTTATATAACTTGACTTGTACATATCTTTGAGTTTTAACACACCATGACCAATCAAACTAGCCATTATGAATAGCAATACCCACATTTTGAAATTTTATTAATTTTATTCTTCAAATTCGAATTTATTTTTGGATTCAGAATACAAAAATTAACATAGGGTGAATTTTTAGTATTTTATGAAAAATATCAATTTTTATGAAAAGTGAAAAACACTGCGTTATTGTTTAAAAGTGACTTTTTTGAAATAATTAATTATTTATTTTAATTTATATTATCTAAAAATAGATACAAAATTCTTATATATATTAAATTTTATTCATTAGAGTAATTTTATAATAATATTATATTTATAAAATTTTTTAAACTTTTTATAGTCTTTTACCCACCTTCTAGGCACATTTTCAAATTTAAAAACAATTTATAACATTACCCTTCATTGAGTTGAATTTTTTCAAAATATGAGAGACACAGTTGACATCAGTAAGTAAAATTTGTTTTAGTGAGATGAAAATAATTTTTGGTGAACAATAACTTTGTACCTTTTTATACTAGGTTTAAAATAAAATAGTGTAATTAAAGGTAAAAATGATATTATAATTACCCTAACACAAGTCTTAATTTCATTGGATAATCTTTTTTTAGAAAAGTCAACCCAAGAAAAAAGATATGATTCTTTTGTTCAAAATGGATTAGATTAGGACATTTTTTTAATTTCAAGAATATTTAAAAGTGTTAAATTTAATGTTCAATAAATAATCCATTTTTAATATCTAGTTATGAATAAGATAAACTCGAGTATAATTTTTTATTATAAATATAATAATATTTCATACCTAATTGTGTTTTATTTATAACTTTTAGACATAATATAAATAAATTTATTTATGTTAAAATGATGATGTATTAATTACCTTATTAATGAAAGATTTAAATTATTAATATTATAGTTACCTAAGTAAATGTAAATTGAGACTTTTGTTGAATTACAAGAATTTACTAGGTTAATATGTCATGTTATGGTTGATTAAATAAATTTTTTCTGAAGTGATAATGTTTTTATGACTTTGAAAAAAACTAAATACCAAACAGTGTCAAAATTGACATAAATAAGTTTAAAAAATTATTATATTATTAATAGATATAATAATCCAGAAAATATATGGTTCAGCCCAAGGAATTAGATAAGGTTAGATATAAAAATAACTGATCACATCGGGATCTCTTGTATTTTTATTGTAATATTATTAACCATTTATTATAATAATACAAGAATACATGGTAAAATTTAAACAATTTTACTAAGAGATAAATCTAAAAGAAAACATTAATATTGTGACCTAAACCGATCTAAAACCTATTGGTTGGTACTTTATAGAACCATCCCCACATTATCCTTTAAATAAATCATTTTGGATCCAATATAAACCTAATGTGATTGTATAATAAAATAATATTTTATGATATTCCAAAAGTGACCCTCGCCTCTCTTATAAAAAGGTACAACCCTTTCTCTCAGAATCACACCTCCAAAGACATTTGGATATTCCATAACCTACCGAAATATCCTCCCAAATACCCTCAATTTGACCAAGAGGCATTACTTTAATCATAAATCCAGCCTATGGAACCCTTTTGATCAACTCAATTGGAAACACCCGAAGAAGAGGTAATAATTTCACCACCTATTCAAAGTTATTTTCTTCTTCGACCTCCTATTTAATTGTTATTCCCACACCAAAATAATAATAACAGTACCTTATACTTACTGTGATGTTATTAAAAATATTGTACAACCATATTCAATATTCTATCTATCCTATGATTGACTATCCACCAAACGTGTTTACGTACGACTTACCGTCTCCACATCGGGGTGTAGATTGTTATTAAAGCACTTCACTATTTTGATGGTTATAATAATAAATATAACTAATGTAAATTATAAATATAACATGTTAATGATTATTTATATATGATATTCTGTCCATATACATACGATTTCACCATCAAAATAATGGTTTTTCCCTTGTGCGTACGTATAGATTAACGTCTCCACAAACACAAAGAGATTCATTCCCCATCATAAGCAATCAAGGATAAATTTCATATTATGAATAATTTTTTTTAAAATAATTCATATCATTATGGATATGAATCAAATACATATTATCCATAACAAACATGTCTTATGAAATCAAACATATACGGAAAAATGAAATAGTTCACACCCAAAACAATGATACTAAAAAAATATTGTTAACAATGAATAATTAAAAGATCATATATGACATCGTAATTTTGTATGTCGATCTTATATAATTTAATAAAAATTATTTAGCTTTTATACAAGAGGTTAGAGTACCCCCAACCAAGGAAACGTACAAGGTAAGGGTTAATTATACTATTTCTTCATTATCCAAGGATGTTTATACGTGAGTATCTACTGGAACCTCTTTATCATCCACATCCATGTTTTTTAAAATATATTTCAACACATTTTTTCTATTTCCTAGACTATGGTTTAAAGAAATTTATACCCTTGATTTACTTTTTATAATAATTTTATAAAAGAACCTTATCTCATTTTCCATGTAATGTCCTTTGCATCCTTTTCGACAAAATTAAGGAAATAATGTTTTTTAATCTTGTATAGAAAGTGCATCTATTTTATTCCAAAATAAAACATTTGAGGCATCCAATATAATATTATAAGAATATTTTTAAAATAAATGATTTAATATATAATAATGTGAACTTTAAATGATTTCAAAATAGAAATTGATATTTTTCTCTACTACTTTTGTTTCAATCTATGTCAATATACTTTGATGGATTTTTCACTCGTTTGAAGTTGATTTATTATGATATAATCTTCCATATTGCATTTAAGATTTTTTGATAAGATTGACTATGTATGTGTTCTTTTTATAGAATTAAGGGGTTATGGTTAATGTATTAAAATTTCATATGGTAGTTTTAACACGAATGGTTATGTTATGTCAAAACCATTTCCTATAAGGAATGCATTTGATATAGTATGTGATGGGTGGAGCCTGATATAGCTCCTCGATGCATAGGTAGGTCTCAAAAGAAAAGAAAGTTTCTTTGAACAAGGTCATGAAAAAATATTAAATGATTTTTCTTGGTAAGAGGCCTTGACCATGTTGTTATGAAGTCTGGTATTATGCATTCCAACATTTGGAAATTGGCTATTTATATCACATGTGATTATTCGACTAGTAAAATATCCATGCGAATAAGATAATGGAATTATATGGTTTATATTTACCATATGTTTCTTATTTTTATGATTAAAAGGACTATGTTTTAGTCTTTTACATTGTTATAAATGTTTATACTTATTTATGAACGTTTCTGCTATATTTATATCCTTACAATGAATCTGAGCTCACCAATTACTATGTTGTATTTTTCCCAGGATGTGAATAAGTATTTTATGGTTTACCTACATGGATAGGATACATGATATATGCGATTTAAAAGTGTAAAAATGTTGTTTTTATTTTTATTCCATGATGTAATGTTAATTTATTCTAATATCTAGCAATTCCAAAGAAACAGAACTGATCGTTATTTCAGGACATGATTCCTTGTATCATGCCAATGTTATGTAATAATGTATCGACTATTGGTAAATAGGTTTGGGGAGTTATATTTTGTATCATAGAAGTTTAGTAGAAACCATGGAAGCTATATTTTGAAAAACAGTAATTAGATAACATTAGCTTAAGATAGACATTTAGGATTAGTATAGAAGAACATCCTTGAATTTTGGTAATGATGATATTCTATGTATGTTCCATGAAATACATCCATGTATGATATTAGCACATAGAGGGGGCTCTGGAACAGATGTACCTAAGAGTGAAATCTTCGACAAGGTGTTTTGGGATTGACTTGTGGTATCCTGGTACACGATAACATGCCTTACTACACTCTTGGTTACGAAACTCCTAGGGGATTTTCTTATGATAATTAACTTTTTCATTACAACCAATTATGATGGATTTATGAGTATATATCTTCTTAATTAAAAGCTTTTTATGTTTAAGGATTATATCCAAAAATTCTTCAATTTATGATATGATTTTTACAAGTTTGGAATTATGTATTGCGATTAATAAACTAATGTAGTGTATGTTATTGTTTAGAAATGAAACCAAGTGGAAATAATTGATACTATATAAAAGCATGAAATCCATTTAGGTATTTAAGTACTACTCAAGATAATTATAGTAGAGATAGTTATGTAATTGGTGTTGATCTTCTTATTAGCCTAATCGAAAAACTCACTCAGGTTATGAATAATAACCATACCCATATGGAGAACCTTGATCCACAACACGAAGGATCAATGTTACACCACTTCATTAGGAAACAACCACCAGAATTCAATGGGACTACAAATCTATTTGTAAATGAGCAATGGATAAGTTCCATAGAGAAAATATTTCATGCTTTGGGGGTAGAAAAAGGAAAAATGATATCATGGAAGTTTATCGCCTCACGAGAGATGCAAATAAATGGATGTCATTAATTCAAAACACAATGGAGGATGGGGGAGTATCAAATATGGAATAGGTGTAATTTAAAGAGCTTTTCATTGAAAAAAACATTCTTCATGAACATCAAGAGGATATGGGAAGACTATTTATGAGAATGAGGAAAAAGAAGGATGATATTTTCACAATGTATAAGGATAACATTACAATGTTAGAAAGGAATGAAGAAGATTATATATGATACAAAATGAGTAATATTGATTGATTCTTTGATTTTAAAAACCATTTCTCCATCGATCATTAGTCTCGAAATCCATCTCATCATATGAAGATATTGTATAAAGTGATATCAAGATATAAATAGAATTTTCTAAGTCATAAAACCTTAATGAAAATCAAGTGATGATGAGATCATGTAAATAATTTAGAAATTGAAATAAGGGGAATAATGGAAAATTTGAATATCCATCCTGCAGTAAATGTGGGAAAAAACACCCTAGAAATTTCTTGAAGGGAATGAGATCTATTAAAAGTGTGTTGAAAAATGCCACCAAGTTTTTTATTAAAAGAGAAATAAAGAGTCTATCAATGCTTAATTCTATAATTGAAGAGAAAAGAAAAATTATGGAAACAAAATTCTTAAGTGCAAGGAAATCATAACACCGGAAATGACAAGGGATCAAGGCCATGATTATGTGATCACTACTATAGAGGTTTAAGGTAAGAAATACATTGTGGAAGGTAATTTAATGGTTTTCAAAAGTTTAGAAAATGCTTTATATGATTATATATAATCGAATTGTATCATATCACCCCAGTTTGATAAGAAATTTAGATATTTACAATTTGATTTAACAAGAGAGTTGTCATTCCAAACATCTAAGGAAAAAATCATTGCAACAATGTTTTTTTGAATCAGTTCCCATTAAGACATATAAATATTTTTTATCTATTGATATCATCATCATACCCATGATTTAATTAGATATAATCCTTGGAATGGATTGTCCATTGGACCATTATTCAAAAATTTATTGTTGAAGTAGGAGGAAATAATATTTGATGATTATAAATAGTACCATATCTTTAGAGAAGAAACGTCACCTCCTAATTCATATCTAGATCCACCCCCTGTAGCTATAATAAATTTAATTATTATGGAGTAAGAGAATGTAATAAATAAGGGTGTGTAATGTATTATTCAAATAGAGGATGTACGGATTGTGCAAGAATATGTTGATGTGTTTCCAAAGGATTTACCTATATATCCTCCAGAATGAGAAATTTTGTTTTCCATTGATTTAATTCTTTATTGAATGCATATATCGAAGACCCCTTATAGAATGGACACATATGGAATTTGTGGAACTAAAGAATAAACAATATAAATTGAGTAAAAAGAGAATTATTCGCCATAATGTTTCTCAATTGGGAGCCCCTGTTCTTTTTTTAGGATGAAAATGGAACTATTAGGATGCGCATTGCCTACAAGGATATCAATTCTATACCAACAATGAACGTGTTTCTCCTACCATGAATTTATCACTTATTGAAAAATAATCATGGAGCTCAATATTTTTCAATGATTGACCTTTGATCTAGTTATCATAAATTTTTTGTGATGAAGGAAAACATTCCGAAGACATAATTTCATACATGGAATGAGTATTATGAGTGTATAATAATTCATGTTGGACTAACTAATGCACACTATGTTTTCATTCATCTAATTAACATACTATTCAAGGAATATATCGATTAATTTTTATTAGTATTTATTGATGATATCTTGGTATACTTAATAATCTACGAAGATCATGAAAATCCCTTGTGCACTATTCTAAAAACCCTCAGAAGAAATAAATTATATGTGAAGTTTAATAAATGTGAATTTGGATTTAGGAGATTTATTTTTTAGGCCACATTGTATCTAAGGGATGAATATATTTTGATACATTAAAGACCAAGGAAATCAAAGAATGGAAAACACGAATGAGTATAAATGAGTTAAGAAGTTTTATTTGTTTAGTTTGTTATTATTGGCATTTCGTCCAGAATATTGCTCGATTGGAAAATCCATTAATGAAGATCACTCTTAAAGTGGTTGATTTTTTATGGACAAAAGAGTGTGAATAATGTTTTCATGAACAGAATATAGTATTAATCAATGCTCTTATATTGACTCTACCATCGGGGAATGAAGGGTTAGTTATTTATAGTGATGCAACAAATAAAATACTTTGTTCTATCCTTATAAAAAATTATAGAGTTATTGCCAATGCATCACAACAGCTAAAAATTTATGGAAAAACTATCTCACTAATGATGTTGATTTATGATTTTTAATCATTTCTTTGATAATTTGGAGAAACTATCTCTATGATGAAAATTTTTAGATATATAGAGATCACAAGATCTTGATGGTTATTTTCTCATAAAAATAACTCAATATGAGGAAAATTAAATGGATCGAGCTACTCAGGGATTATAATTTCTCTATACACTAACACTTGGGGAAGGAAAATAAGGTGGATTATTCTATGATTAGAATGGATCATAGAGTTTTGAACTACATGAGAGTTGAAAGGGTTCCTTGGTTCATGGATCTTATAAAGATGGATATGGGAAAAATCATGGAAGGTAACACATAGATACTTTTTCAAATAGTTTCCAAACCATAATTAAAAGAATGGATAAATAGGTCTCAGACTTTTGATGGCGAGTTTCAAAAGAAAATTAAATCTGTGAATGATGGGAGATTGATGGAATTCATTTATGAGGATGGTATTTTGAAAATTTTTATGATAATTTGTGTTCCTGACATCCCTAATCAGAAAAAGAGAATTTTTGGATGATGCTCATAGCACTTATTTCACTATAAAACATGGTTGCACAAAGATATATATTGATTTGATGGATCATTTTATGTGGGAAAACATGAAGAGAGATATTTCAGATTATATATCAAAATATATGGTTTGTCAACAATAGTAATCTAGATGAAAACATCCTTGAGGAGTCATGAACCATCTTCCTATACCTGAGTGGAAATGGGATGATGTTACAATGGACTTTGTCATGGGTCTACCAAATACTCCTAGAAGGAATGATTCAATATGGGTTATTCTTGATCATTTTACCATGTCCGATCTTTTTCTATCTATAAGAGATGATTTATGAGTTGAACATCTAGAAAAAAAATATTTAAATGATGTTGTTTGACTTCATAGTGTACCCCTAACGATTGTTTCTGATCAAGATCCCAATTTTACATCTCGATTATGGAAAATAATTTAGAAGGCCTTAGATAATGAACTTTTTTTGGGAACTACCTACCACCCTCAATCCAATGAATAATCAAAACGGACTATTCAAAACTTTGAAGACATGTTTAGATCTTTCTCATTTGACATTCAAGGAATGTGGGATCTATATTTCCCTCTGGATGAATTTTCCTATGAAAATATTTTCATTTCATGTATTCAAATGGAACCATTTAAAGTTTTATATTGAAAGATATTTTTCACACCAACTTGTTGGGATGATGTTGGTGAAACAAAAATCGTAGTCTTAGAACATTTAGAGGAAAAAATGAAAAAGGTGAAGGTTATCCAAACCCGCATAAAAGAATCTCAATGTTGGAAAAAGAGCTATGCCAATAACTACCAGAAGGATTTGGAATTTCAAGTAATACTTTAGGTTTTCTTGATATTATCTAAATGGAAGGGTGTTTTAAGTTTCAGTAAGAATGGAAAATTATGTCCTAGGTACATCGTACCTTCCAAAATTATTGAACGAATTGGAGTTGTACTTTATCGTTTGGAAATGCCACCAAGTCTCATCAATGTTCATGATGTGTTCCATATATAACTATTGGGAAAATAAATGCCTGAACAAACACATGTACACACCTAAGAAGAAATAGAATAGGAACCCAACCTGTCTTATTGCGAAGATCCTATCATAATTATTGATACTAGAGAACATGTGTTGAGAAACTAGGAGACTCATCTGGTAAAAGTTCTATTGAGAAACCATATGATAGAAAAGGCTATGTGTGAACCTGAGGAACTTATGAGGAATAACCACCCGAATATTTTTATGAACTAATATTGTAGAAAATTAGAGGACATAATAATTTGAAGAAGGGGGGAATTTAATACCCCAAGCTTCCATAGTACATTTCCTTTTGTAGAATGCAACCGCTTGTGTTTTAGGCAACATTGAGTTTTAACACATTATGACAAATCAATCTATCCATTATGAATAGTAATTTTGTTTGAAATTTTATAAATATTATTTTTCAAAATGGACTTCATTTTTTGATTCAGAATATCAAAATTAGATTCAGCGGAATTTTCTGTATTTTTCTGAAAAGTTTCAATTTTTGATGAATAGAGAAAAACACTAAGTTATTGTTTAAAACCTAATTTTTATTTAAATGTTTAGTTATTTTATTTAAAATTTATATTATGTAAAAATATATTCATAATACCTCCACATGTTCATTATAATTCATTAGATTCATTTTATAATAATATTAGATATATAAAATTTTATTGCACTTTTTACCGTCTTTTTCCCACCTTCTAGAAGCATTTTCAAATTTGCATAGAATAGCCTTTTACCTATCCTTTAAGTTGAATATATAAATTTAGAGAGACAATTTTGTCATCAGTAAGTAAAATTTGGTTCAATGAGATGAAAATAATTTTTTGTGAATAGTAACTTTTGACTTTTATTTCCCATTGTTAAAAGTACATAAGGTAATTAAAGAAAATAGTGATATTATAATTAACCTAACACATGTCCAATTATTATTGGATAAGTGTTTTTGGAAAAAAAATAATCCCTAGACAAAAAATATCATCATTTTGGACCACATGGATTAGATTAGGTCATTTATTATTATTTTATTTCAAAAAGAGTTAAAGTGTTAAATTCAATGATTAATAACTGAACCATTATTAATATTGATTTACACATAAGATAAATTCCACTATAAATATTAATTAAAAATTTAAGAAGATTTACTACATAATAGTATTTTGTTTATACATTTTAGACATTAAAAAATTAATTTTATTTATTATACAATGATGATTCAATAATTACCTTATCAAGGAAAGATTAAAATAATTGATATTATAATTATATAATTAATTCAAATTGAGACCTTTTATGAATTAAATGAATTTTAAAAGTTAATATGACATGATAGGGTTTATTAAATAAATTCTTTTCGAAGTGATAAAGTTTTTATGAGTTTGACAAAATCAAAATACCAAATAGTGTCAAAAGTGACCTAAATAAATTTTTAAAACAAATACTATATTATTAATTGATATATTATTCCTAAAAATCTATGGTTCTACCATAGAACATTGATAAGGTTATATATATCATTAATGAACCACATGGGGTTTCCCTAGATTTTTATTGTAATATTATTAACCATTTATTATAATAATGCAACAATAAATGGTAAAAGATAAACTATTTATCTAAGAGTTATATATATAATATAAGGTTAATATAGTGACCTAGACATGTCTAAATCCTATTGGTTGATATTTGTTCGACCCATACCCGCCTTATCATAGAAGAAAATCATTTTTGAGCCATTATAAACCGAATATGATTGTATAATAATATAATATTTCACTCTTTTCCTAAAGAGACTCTCACTTCTCTTATAAAACGTTAACTCTCGTTCTCTAAATATAACACCTTAAATTCCATTTAGATCGGCCAAAAACATCCCAAATATCATCCCAACAACTCTCACTTCAACCTTAAGGCCGTATGTTAATCATAAAGCTAGCCTATAGAGACACTTTTATCAACTCAAAAGGAAACATCTGAAGAAGAGGAAATAATATCACTTCTCTATTCAAAGTTATTTTCTTTTCCACTACATCTTTTATTTCTATTCACATATCAAAATAATAACGCCAATACCTTATACCTACTATGATGTTATTATAAATATGGTATAACCATATTCATTATTATATCCATCTAATGAATGAAAAGTCACCATACATGCGTACGTACGACTTACCATCTCCACATCGTGATATAAATTTTTAATCAAACACTTCCTTATTTGGATGGGTATAATAATGAGTATAATTTATGTGAATAATAAATAACCATTATAAAGATTCCTCACATAGGATATACCATCAAATTATATACGATTTCACAATTAATAGTGTGGTATATTCACTCGAGCATACCTACTGATTACCGTCTCCCCGAACTCGATGAGACTAATTCCCAATCATAACCATTAAAATATTAGTTTCATTTTCTGAATATTTTTTTTAAAAATAATCTCATTTCGGGTAGGAATATATCACATATTATCCATAACAAACATGTCTTATGTAATCAAAAATGTTATGGAAAACAAATCTTTTAACACCAGAAACAATGATAATAATGAAATATTATTAACAATGAAATATTACAAGATCATATATAATATCATATTTATGTATGTAGTTCTTATATAATTTAATAACAATGATTTAATTATTATACATGTGGTTAACATACCCTCGGCCAAGGAATCGTACATGGGAAGGGCTAATTCAACAATCTCTTCCTTATCCGAGGATGTTTATACCGGTGTATCTACCGGGACCTCTTTATCATCCACATCCCTATTTTATAAAAATGAATTTTAAAACCTTTTTAATATTTCGTAGAAATTGTGTTACTATAATGTATACCCTTGATTGAAATTTTATAAATGTTTTATAAATGAATCATTCCATCATTTTCCAAACAAGGTCCTTTGAAACCTTTTCAACAAAATTTCGGAAAGAATTTTTTACACCTATATGGTGAGTACATCTATTTTCTGCCATTATAAAACTTTCGATGGTTACCATATAAGATTATATGAATATTTTAAAAATAAATTTTTTCATTTATAATTATGTGACAATAAATGATTTTAAAATAGAAAGACATATTTTTCTCAAATAGTTTGGATTTCATTTATGTCAACATCCAATGATAGATTTTACACATGTTTGAAACTGATTTATTATCATACAACCTTCCTTATTGGGTTGATGGTTTTGTGAAATGATTGACTATAGATGTGTTATTTTTATTTCATTTAGGGTTTATGGTTAATGTATTATCTTTTAGAATTCTAGTTTTAATACAAATGATTATGTAATGATTTAACCTTTTTATGTAAGGAATGGATTGGACTTTGTAAGTGACGGGTGGAGTCCGCTATTGCTCCTCGAAGCATTAGTAGGTCTCACAAGAAAAACTAGTGTCTTAAAAAAAGGATGTGACAAAATATGATTTGTAGTCTCGGCATGAGGCCTTGACTATGTGGTTATAATGTCTGGCATTATTCATTCCATCATTAGGAAATTGGCAATTGATATTGAATGTGATAATTAAACTAATAGAATATCCATGTGAATTAGTAAATGGAATTATTTGATTTTTATTCTCTATATTATGTTGAAGTTTATTTTTAAAAGTCTTCGGTTCTATTCTTTCACATTTCCTTAAATGTTTGTCCATATTTAAGAATGTTTTCTCAATATTGTTATTTTTACTGAGCACCTGAGCACACCCCATTATATGTTTTACATTTTCCAAGATTTGAAGAAGTATTTTATGTTTGGCCTATAAGGATAGGATAAAGAATATAAGTTTGTTAAAAGGGTACAAAATGATGTTGTTTTTTTATTTCATGATTTAATGTAAACTATATTTATGTATCTAGTACTTCGAATGATACTAAACTGATATGTATTTGAGGAAATTATTCCTTGTATAATTTCATTGTTATGTAATAATGCACCAACTCTAGGAAAACATAGAAATCACAAGGATGGGACATATAGTCATCCATCCTTAAATAAGAGAATCATTTGAATTGAGTTATACAAATCTATGACATGAATAGATATTGTCTTTTCATCATACATAGTGGATCGCTTTCAATGCAATATGTAGTAGGAGAACATTAAGTAGTGAAATAAATCATGAGGTATATTCAACATACTATAAATTTTTTCATTTACATTTCAGTGGTATTAGATGATGAATTATTTTTATTTTATGAAGTTGACTAATCTAGAGATGTGGTTGATAGAAATTCCATATATGGTGAATCATTCTTCAATGTCAATAAATGTTTCATATAGTCGAACAAGAAACCAAAAATCACATCTCTTATTATAGATGATGCATAGTATATAACTACTAAAAGGCCTTAAATAACCTATTATGGATGATGGATAAACTAACTAAAATTAGTGATTCGGGAAAATATTTTATGGTTATTCAATAAGAAAAACATGAATTATCAATATGAAAAATAATATAGTTCAATACTATCATTAAAATCGTATTGAGATCAGATATCACGTCGTAAAGGAAAAAATTAAAATATATGTGACTAAAATCAATCATTTTGTAACTGTGTCCAATTTGTGGACATTATGACAAGTTGTAGATAGAAAATTTGTTTAGAAATCATCAGATGGACCTTTTTTTCAGCCACCACTTATTTCCTATGGATGTTATGATTATTCCCCTCTCCCAATTTTTGTTTTCTATTTTTTCATTTTATAAAATTGATGACGGATTGGGGGAGCATATGATCTTGTGGTAGTTTCATTAGATCTAATATGAAAATTGAGGTTATTAATATTATTGAAAAAGGGAAATAATTGTTAAATTTATAGTCATAATCGTTTAATGGGATTTCTGGTTTCTTGGTTTTTTTGTTGCAGTTTTTAGAAAAAAACCTCGGAAATATTCCATGACACGATGTGAATTAGGTGTTCTGAGAACCCAATTCATGTTTCTCATCTTGTTTTATAAACTAATATTTTCTAATGTAGACATAAATAGTTGGATGAACTGAATGTCACCTATAAGTTTTTTATAAGTTACATGATTTTTTTTGAAATGATCTATTCAATTCAAAAAAACCCCAATGGGGGAGGTTTTCAGAAACAATGACTATCATTGCTCAAAATAGGGACTGCATATTGTTTGTTTTATTTTCACAATATGTTTTTCAAAAATCATTTAATGAATTTTATCTTATAGTACAATATTACTAGATTTTTGAAGTCTGATTCATTTCCTAGTTTTTACAAATTTTTGGGCTCATAATCAAAGGTAAGGAGATGTCATTTCAAATGCTATTCTTTTGGGATTTACCCATCTCAAATATCATATGGGAATATTTTTCATCATGACTAGGTTTTTGTGATTATTGGGTTTCATAAATGGTTTATATTAATGGTATTTTGAGATTCATTTTTTGATAGGTGGTGTTCTGGTCAAAGAACAAAATAGAAACATTATTGTAAAAGTAAGAACAAGAAAGGATTACGTCAGTCTAAAGTAAGGAATTTTTTGAACATACCTAACATAATGTCGGAGTAACTCAGGAGGAATGTCATCCCTCTAGGAGACCTAATGATTAACTCCCATGTTGGCATGTCCATTAGTGAGCTTGTTTGCTTCCAGGTAGGTATGGGTGATATTGAAGTTGAGTTCTGAAAGAGATTGAAAACAGTCCATCCAGTGAGGATTGAGAGTACAAGATAGGCAAATAACGCCTTTCCAAATGGAATGGAATATAGTAGTCGAGTCTCTCTTAATCCTAATGTTGTTCCAATTATGTAGCTTTTAAAAGATGTAGTGTGAATCACAGTCATCAACTCAGATTCTAGGGAATAAGCGAAGCCCCATGATCCATAGAAGCATCCAATAACTAGGTCGAAATGATTTCTGAAGATGGAACCGCATCCCATGTGGCATGGGTTTCCTTTAAAAGTCCCATAAACATTGATTTTAATCTATCATGGAGGTGGATATTTCCAAAAGACTTCAATGGTATATTTTAGATGAGGGTATCTCCCATCTACACCGATGCACCTAAGAATCACAAGATCACTATCCCAGTTGTTGCAATGATCCTTCTGAAGTAGAGCAGCCTCCCAAAGTGTAATGAGAAATCTCATTTTACTGACATTAACCTTAGAAGAGTTATTAGAATTAATATTTTCATTTCTACCATACCAGATCACATCTAAGAGCTTTTCATCAGCTGAAATAAAAGGATTCTTGATTTTCTAGGAGTCAGATAAGTCCACACAACACTGCAACTGAGATGTTATAGATCTATAAGGAATCCATGTGCACTCAAAAATTTGAAAAATGTAATGCTAAAGGGTATTTTCTGCATCACCGGAAAGGAAGAGGTGATTAATATCCTCATGATTCTGATTACATATTAAACATTTGGAAAATAGATTAATAACTAAAGATTGTAAACATATATCAGTGAGAATCCTACCAAGAGAAATACACCAAATGATAGTGAATCTTGAGGGCCTTAACCAGGAATTATTAAAAAAAATTAACCAGCTTAAATTATTATCTACATTGATGAATAAATGGTTATAGTATTTTTTTTTGAATCAAGCATACCATTGTGAGCAGGTTCCCATATTTGAAGATCATCAGTAATAATGAAGGTAATACTGTCCAAAACGTTCCATATCTTATCAGGTATGTAAGGATTTTACATTTGTAAAATGTCATTGATGTTATCACTACAGTGTTCTTGAATATGAGTGCTATGTACCAAGTGTATGAGGGGTGTAGCAGTCCAAATTTCAAGTAAACAATTAAATTAGAATCTTTCCTATAAATCCATCTGGCATTAGCCATAATAGAAATGAATGTATTCTAGATGGAGGGCCAGATAGAGGAAGTCAAATAATTGGAAATTTTATTTCTTAATTTTTCAAAGAAGCGAGACCTAATAAAATCTATTGAAGGATAATTGTTGTGAATGAGGTTCCAAGTGAGATTTGGATGATGGTATTCATTAAAATTCATGAGGTGTTTTATGACAATTAATTCCTTTTCAATTGGTTTTCAACAAGAGGACCAACGAACAATAACTAGTTTTTTATCAAGAGTGCTCTCTATCTAGAAATTTTTTTTTATGGAAACATTAATTCATTTTCGGATACCAACCGGCCATTTATAGATCATCATGGAATAAACTAGTTTGCAGACAATGGATAATTTGACAAGGAAAATTCTTCCTGCCATGAAGAGGTTTCTACCATTCCCAGATGAGAGTGGTCGAAGGGTTTGGTTAATGATGGGAGAGAAATATCTAACATTAGCCATTCCCCAAATGATAGTGACACCATGATTAGTGAAGGGTATAGAATCCTACTTGATCCCCATAGCTCTGATAATGTTGCTTTTTCTACTAGGGGGTATCCTTTTTCAATGTATATAAATGATTTATGTCAACTGACATGTTGACCAGACACCTCTTCATAGTGATTGAGAATACCATTATGGTTGTTAATATTTCTTTTGTTCCCCTAAAGAAACAAAATAATGTCATTAGAATATAGATGTTGTGAGAGGGAATTCATGTTTCTGGAGGCATTGATCGGTTTGATCTTACTGTGTTCCACAAACTGATTGAGTAATCTACTCAAATAGTATTTAGCAATTGATATGAGAATAGTAGAGGGTGGGACTCCTTTCCTGACCCCCTTATAACATTTGAGATATCCTATAGGGGAACCATTTATTACAATGGAAATATGATCTGAGTTAAAAAGAGTTTTATTTTTATAGATAAATATTTCATTAAAAGAGAAGTGCATAAGGGACATAAAAATAATTTTCCAATCTATGCTGTCAAATTCCTTTATAATGTCAATCTTAATGGAAACATTACCACCATGAATTTTTTGTTTGAAAGGTTAGTGGATTCAGAGGCAAGGAAAATGTAGTCCTATATTGATCTTCCTTTTATAAAACTGAATTGAATCCAAGAGACAATTCTATTGCTGATGGAAGATATTCTATTAGCTTGTATTTTATTGATAATTTTAAAAATAGAATTAATGATAGAAATAGTTCTGAAGAGATGTAATTCAACAAAATTATCCATTTTAGCAATAATGGTAAGAAATTGGTAGTTAAACCATGAGGGATAATTCATTTAGAAAAGAATGTTTTAACCATGCGATAGACAACGTCATGAATAATATCCAATTGATTTTGGTAAAACCAATATTTAAACCATCAGGTCTGGGAGAACTATCAGGGTTGAGACTAAAGGAAATGTCTTTTATTTCATAATACAAAGGGATGATATTAAGTAAAGAGTTGTCATCTACAGACACCATAGTTGGAATGACATTAGGGAGAAGATCCATATCAATACTAGGACCATTGATGACATCACAGAACTATGAGACCAAAAAATTGGCAATACCTTCATCAGTGATCATGGAGACTATAAAAAGCTTCAGGAAAGGGTTTAATGACACTTTAGCTTCACAAATAGATGAGCTTCACAAAAATTGATTTGGAGGCACACAAAAAAACCACCAGAGTAGTGGGATCATCATAATGTGGTGAGCCTATAAATAGGTGGATACCCCTAATTAATTATATAATAAAATATTTTGGGATATTATTGAATCACTCTTAATTCACAAATGTCAAGAGATTCTGAAATATTGTTTTCAATAGGCTCCTGGGAAACATGAAAAGAATATCTATGTCTTGACCAATTTCTAGGTTTCATGGAAAATGGTGTTTTTGATGACCACATATTCTATGATACTCTTTACACTTTGCCAATGTTGTTTTTCCCATGATGAAAGTTTGCATTATGGAGGTTTCAAAAATGATGATAAAGCTTCTTTGGAATTAGTTCTAAATATAATTTTTAAATGAAAATTTCTTTACATTTCTGAAATACATCATAGAATTTAAAAAATGAGCAATAAATTTATTTTTCTTATTTTTTGAATAATTTTTTTTGGAAGATATTTATAATCCATAAAAAATAATAGAATAGTTCTGGTTGAAAAATAGTATATCCTGGATTTTTATAAATAAATAATTTGAAGCCATAGATATATCAGGAATTTCATTAGCCACACCAAAAAAGAGTTTTGTTAACACTTTATAGATGAGAAAATGTTTATTACTATCAATATTAAATAAAATTCTTTCCCTATAACATGTAGTACTTATTCAAAATTCACTAATGAATATATAATATTTTTCTCAGAATAACCTAAGATAACTATTGTTAATTGGTGATGTTTTTTATTTAATATTCAATATATAATATTCAATCTCGGTATACGAATGATTTCCTAGATGTTATAGTTTATACGTATTGTTTTGTAATAAGGATGTATATATATGGTTATGTTATTTTTTAAATTAGTATAAATTTATTACATAAAGGAATAAATAAATTTTTAACACTAAAAATGATCTGGGGATGTAACGATTATAATAATCATACATTTATCTCATACATACTAGGAAACATAGG
Organism: Viscum album; assembly: GCA_963277665.1. Classification (NCBI taxonomy): domain Eukaryota; kingdom Viridiplantae; phylum Streptophyta; class Magnoliopsida; order Santalales; family Viscaceae; genus Viscum; species Viscum album. The sequence continues at coordinate 283,988,717 of OY728127.1, forward strand.
ATGTGATTTTCATTCATAAATAATTAATTAAATAGTGTAATGAATGAAGCTCATACGTATGATCTCATCAAATTAAATCATAAAATAATTCAATGTTAAGGACATGTTGAAACCTTATAAAACAATAAATATATTCATACTGAGGAAGGATGGAATCTCAAAACCACAATTCAGATGAATTCATCGCGAATATAAATTATTTATTGGGTATTTAGTTTAGAATTGAATAATGTGAAGGGAGAATGGAACCAGAACAATTTATGTTGTTTTCATCTATATTTTTATGTATTTATTATAACTTCAATTGCATTCATCATTCACATATAGGGTTAAGACCATTTTTGTGATAAGTATAATATGGAGGGTATCCCTTTTTAAATTCTTTTATGTAGTTTTATAAATTTAAAATTGTACTTTTATTTATTAATTTTTTTTCTAAATACATTTGTTACTTTGGAGAGTATTTTATAATGATTATTATCATTATGAACTATTTAATCTATTAGTTATTAAATAAAATTCTCACTATGACTAATGGGTATTATCTATAATGGAATATAAATGATTTTATGATATTGTATAAATAAATTATTGAAAAATTCTAGGAAGGATGTGAATTATTCTCTGTGCTCCGTAAATAACATCTATAAATTTATGGTTTCCTATATGATTGAGGGATATTTTATCATTGAAATGACAAAAACATTGTCCAATGTTTTCCAACTAAGACAAAGGTTTAATTTTTTTTAAAAAAAAACATCAATAACTAATCAAGAGTAATAGTCACTATAAATAATAATTGAATTATTTATAGTTTTAGATTCATTCATTGATCTATTAATAAGAAGAATAATTGAAAATTTTTATTAATAAAATATAATATAAATGGGTAATACAACTTATAAAGTATTCATTAAAGTTCATATTGAAAATATCTTCTATTTTAAAAATAATATAATTTCATTTAAAACCATTTAATTAAAACCAGTGTTTTGATAAATGTGACAATGTTTTTCACCCTTCCTTCGGATGATGCATTGGTTCCCATAAATATTTATTTCAGAAAATAGTTATAAATTTTTCATTGAAACATATGATGTTATTCTATGAATTATGTTAGGATGATTTATTTATTGAACATTTTTTTTAGATTATTTAAATAATAAATTTTAATTTCATATCATTATATTAATATTTTTTACATACATTCACTGAACAATTTTATGATTTTCTGGTTTCCATCAAATATGAATTGTTTTTTTAATTTTTATATTTCCCATCAGAAATATTTAAAAATTTATAAATTTCCATTATAGTCATAGAGATATATGGATTGGATATTTTAAATAAATGTTTTTTTAAATATATGTTAAATGTTTTCTAATGTAGGATGCTAAAATAAGGTTATATTCCACGGTCTGATTACTTCTGTAAGGATATTTTAAAAATAGTATATATATTAATATTATGTCAACATAGTTTTCATAAAACCCTAAAATTTCTACATAATTTTGTATTGTAGAAGAAATCAAGGTACATAATTGAGTTCATTAAATAAGGTATACCCTTGGAAAAAATTTATTTTTATGTGTGTTATGACATTGTCATGGGCTCCATAATGTGCGAATAAATATTATATATATATAATTTATTATATTTTTTAATTAATGGTAATAAAATAAAATATTCTAAATATAGGCACTTATTGAAAATTTTTATGATTATCCACATAACCCTGATAATTGAGAGAGACTATTAGATAATTTCATCTGAGGATGAAAACAAATATGACGATAAGTTCAATAAGGAAGATATAAACCACATAAATGGGGTTCATGAATATCACTAATGACTATATAATAGATTTTTTCCTCATTAGTGTACCCTCCAAACTCAATGTATGAGATTTTTATTTTTTCGAATTAATCCATTTTGATTATCCTATGTAGTACACAAGTCAATTCTACTAAAAATAATTGATTCTCATGTTAATGGATTATTTATATGTGATTTATTTTTTATGTTCCTATAGAAAAACATTCATCAATCTTAATGATTTGAATCAAGGGAAACTAGGTTGTGGCCAAAGTTCATTATTTGTTTTTTGGATGGTTATTTAATCATAAATTTTAGTACAAATTAATTATACAAATTTTAATTTTCTAACATTTTGATGAATAACTGATATTCAATCTATGTGAAATCATTATTGGGTGAACCATATCAACAATGTAGGTGTAATATTTGATCGATGATGTAATTTAGGTGAGAAGACTTTGTAGGATGATCAATGGTCGGTTGGACATGTCTAATGTTTCATGTTCTTCACAAATTGACATGTCATGTTGAAGAGAAGAAAAATTATTTAATTTCTAAAGAGAAAAAATTCTATATTCTAGCCATCTTCTATGTTAAGGCCTGTACATATGAGAGACTTGGTGTATAGGTAAGATCAGTGGTGGGTCAAAAGATGAAAGTGTCATGACCATATCGATGAATGAATAATGGGTAGATTTAAATTCCATGGTACATTCCATGTATTTTGGAGATAAATTCTATTTAGGGACTTGGATATTGTTCTAGGGTTTACATCAAACAATAAATATCATAAGTTGTGTGGTATGTACCACACACTATGTGACACACAGTTTGACCCTTCCTTGGGGGTTCAACATGTTTCCTAGAGGATACAAAGGCACATCAATGGACATGTACACAGGAATGGGGAGAGAAAATCAGCATTGCCTGATACTCAGACAAAACCATGTAAAAAAGCATTGATAGTATAACACATGAATGAATTTGTGTGAAATGTAATGAATTGGAGTATAAAAAAAATATTCTAGGTCAATGGGTTAACCCATTGTAGGAAAGACATATCTTGTTCTTCTTGAACAAATTATGTACATTCCCTAAGTAATAATAATCCACTCTATCTCTCCAACATGGACAAGTATCCATAGGTTTATATTCCTAAATCCATCTCATTAGGGTATAGTTTGGAATTATGTCTGAAATATAAGACTGTGATCCCAAATATGGTATTATCCTTAGATAGAGTTACTGGAATCTCTCTTTGAGAAATGGGGTGGGAACCAGTATCTTCTTCCCCCCATTTTAGGATTTTAGGAACTGGCGAGACCCAAATAAAATGATTTTGATCCCCTATATATGGGGTTTTAAATGATGAGGTGGTCGGCAAACCCCTTATCCATTGACATGTTCCCCCATCGATGTGTCATTTTCTATTGACATTCTGCATATAATTCCTTAATTATAGAATTAATTATTATGACATCATAAATGGATACAATTAGTGTTAGCATACTCGTATTGTGGGTTCTTGGGGTGAGGGTTTCTATGAACTCTCAAACAAAATCATAGGGCGAAAATATGATAATGACTTTACCAAGGGAGATATTGTCTACTATGAGTTTATTTTGAGGTTTATTTTTATGTCTCGTGTTATTATAGATATATCTATATGATGATATGAATATTATCTTGATTATTTATACATGGTAATTTTCTAGTGTGCTACTGGGTATTATTAGACTCATATTTGCAGGTGATCTTCCCACATATTTCATTTCTAATGAAGATTAACAGTCATTTGATGGGGTTCATAATGGGCTAGGGGAATACATATCCAACATTAGTATAGATTTACATATGTGATTTCAATGTGTTTATTGTGTTAGTATCCCCTTCGATTAGAGTAGGATGGACTCCTACTCTATTTTTTGAAATATATTTCACCCCATTATTTAATTGAATAAATTATTTACTGAAAATATAGTATAAATGTCATAAAATCATTGGTGTAATTTGTGTTATTTTATCTTTTAGTATTTTATGGGCTCAGGGAAATGTTTTCATATAGCTACATTAGGATAATTCCTTCAATTTGATTGATTTAACACCTCAAAATTTGAGGATTAATTTTCATAAATTAATTTATCATTTATATATTTTTCATTACGCATGACACTGGAAATTTATCATTATATTGAAATATATAGTGAAAAATTGTGAGTAAAATTCTTTTTTCACACACAATACCAACTTGTCTTGAGAAACATGCAATAACAACATGTCTTCCACTACAAGCAACACAGACCTGGAAGATGATGCACAAAACATTTTGTTTCTTTGAATCATTTTTATCTATATATAATAAATTATATTAGATAGTTATAACCTAAAATTAATAATATTTTTATTAATATTAGTTACTAATTTCAAAATATTTCTTATATTTTTTTAATATAAATAAAAAAATTATTAGGAAGGATGAGATTTTTGTTAAAGTCCTTTAATGGTAATAATATTATTCTCTAGAATAAAATAATTTTTTTAAAAAATATTGGACACATTTATAAATTTAATTGTATAAAATAAACATCCTTTCTAAATTTATAATGACCAATTTATCTTTGGGTGATTTTTTTGAATTTTCTCATAATCTTTATTTTTTTGATGCATAGGAAAAAATGATGCATTAAAATTAAAAACATCCATTTTAAAATTTATTATTTTTTATAAATGATATTATATATATATTATAGTTATATTAGATAAATATTAAATCTATTAATATAATTTAATTCATTAGAATCAATTTCTCTTTGAAACTAAATATAAAATATAAGGAAACTTTTGAACGTTTTCATACATTAAACCCTCTTATATCGTATCATCTACTGGATTAGTGTTAATATTAATTTTCCCACTTTTGTGAATTAAATTTTAAAAATCATAAAAAATGTTTTAATCAAAATAATATTTTTGGTCTATATAACATCAACATAATATTTTGACCACAATTATTAGTGAATGTGATTAAATTAAACAGAGTAATTAAGGTATTATTAAGATCAATAATAGACTAAACCTTAATAATAAGAACCAAAATGACCTATAAACCTATCCAATATACCTTTTTACACTATTTGAACCATAAAATAAGGTTTCTAAATTAATAGGTTATTTGGATATTATTAAATGGAAGTGCCCTATATATATGTTTTTGTATGAAAAAAGACAAAAAATGGAACTTTCCTTACCATTAACATTTAGAAAACATTGGGATATGTAGAAAATATCATATATATGCTTATAGAAATACTTTAAATAGATAAATTGGTTATTTTTATCTTAATAAGTTTTCAATAAATTTCTGATATTATCTAGTTACCTAAATTGTTTCAGAAACAACAATTTTGGGATTATTTAGTTAATAATTATCAAAAATGAATGACAGTATAAATATTAAAGTAAAGTTAATTGACTGAATTATTTTATATATATGTATTCCGATACAAATATATCAAGTTACACATTTTTAAACCAATTATATTTTTATTTCTATATAATGTTGATATTTTTAATTTAAAACTAAATAAATAATGTCAAATTTAATATTATTTTTATTTTGCAATTAATGAAATTTTATTAAATGATTTAAGAAAATAAAAATTTTATCCATGAAAGTGATTTTTATGTATTAATTAATATTTTATATTTCTTTATTAGTGTTCATATTTATTTATAATAATAATTATATTCAATGTTATATTGTAAATATGATGTAAACACGATTCAGTTTAAGTAATGTTTTAGTATATCACATGTGCTAGTTTTAAATTTAATTTAAAAAAACATTGGAATTTCATTTAATCAATTTTAATTAATATTAATAATTCAGTGGCTATTTATTTTCATATAATTATCATTTTATTTTAGTACTAATTGTTAAATTAAATATATTAAATAACTGCATTCTTTAATAAAACCCAAAATGATCAAATTGGGAAATCTTATATGTAAAGGAAAAAAATTATTAAAAAGCACATATTTTTTCCATGGATGCTTGAATCAACAATTCATCCTCTATAATACATTATTTTTCCATTTTAGTGGAAATTTAGGTAATATAGACCACCAAATTTGGAATACCTTTTTTTATTTACTTGAGTTTCACTCCCTCTCGACTATAAAATGGTAAGAACTCTATCGCATCATCCTGCCTCTTGAGCTCCTTGGAACGCACAATCTATATTAAAATAAGATCCCACTTCCCTACCTTCCCATAACATTCCTCATATTGGGATAAAACCCAATGAAATATTTTTTTTCGCACTAACCAAAAGGAGTTACCCAATATATAGGTAACACTTTCTCCCTATATCCTTTCATTATATTCCTTATTAACCTAATACACATTGTTTATTCCATTCCAGTGAATCAAACATGATATCATAAATATAATAGCATTTTTATAAAATATTCTAGACCTAATCCTGTACACACCTCCATCTAATGTATATAGAAGATACTATATGTGTCTGTGCGTAATTACTGCCTCCCAAAATGATGACTATTCATTTCAACTTGACCACTAATCATGTCGGCCCTTATAATAGAAATTCTTTTTATATATTATATTTATTTTATTTAATATTTTTATAATCATATTAATTTCGGTTACAACACACATATCAGTACTTTTTGTTGGGTGTTAATATGATAATCTCATTTGAGGATGTGTTGACTACCACCCCTTCATAGTAATGAGATTCATTCACACACCACATGGAATGTATTAAGTATGTGTTTAATTAGGTGATATGATAAATAGGATATATTAATTTTACTGGAATGATGATATATATATACATAAATACATATACATATGTCATATATATAATTTTGTTTAATATGCTAATAAAAATAGTAACAATGTTCATGTATATGTAAGACTTACTGTATCGGTGATTGCTGTATTCAATTTCATTCTTAATTATAATATAAATTAGTTTAATATAAATATAAATTATATAAATGATATTTAAAAAAATTTCAAAATTATTTAATCATCATATAAGTATAATGAAAAACAATATAAAAATTAATACACATGCGAAAAACAATTTGAATATTATCCGAAGTGAAAACATAACATTTGATAATTTACTAACGGGTAATATAAGGTCATTATAAAAAACATAAGGAATTATGTATGATAATAATTTTATCTAAAATTTTCAATAACAATAATATATATTATTTTGGAATCTTGTACGATACAGATATACTCAAGACACAACATAAGGGGATTTCATCTCACTTTTAATTTCTGTGAGATACATGCCATGTTCATCACTATTTACATTTGTGTGGTGTATGTACATCCTATTATTATATTATATTTACCGTATAATTAATATATCAGTATCTACATTTTAATTTTATTGTTTTTTCACATTGTGGTTGACTTTAAAAGAATACTAAATTGGTAAAATGTTTTGGCTCAATTTTCATTTTTTGAAACACATGTTTCATTATACACCTAAACACTTTTTAGAGGTTAATATACTTCCATTTATATTGAAATTATATGATTATAAATAATTTCATGATATTATAAGCTTCATTTAATTTATATTCCTTACATGGTGTGTATCAACCCAATATACCAAGCTATAAGTGTTTATTGAGACAATGTCATTGCATATCGATATTATTTATGTTTGCATTCCATTTGATTAAATATTATAATCCATGTCTCATGAAAATTAACGAGTTTACTCATCCTATGTTATTTAATTATATACTCATTTATTGGTACTAAATAATACACTTTTAAACATAATATATTTTATAAAGTGTTTTTTAAAAGACCTATATTAGACTTTCTTCGGTCGGAAATCATTTTTTTCTAAATAGGTATTCCAATAATAATATAACATTACAATATGTGCATTAAAATATATTTTTAACATTTTTGTCTTTTACCATTCTATTAAACAGAATATTCTTTTTTTAACAAGGCTATTTTCTAAACTTTTTACCATGAAATAAAACTGATCTTTTGACCTTAGAAGTCATGTACAAATTTACCCACAATAATTTTGACAAATCTCCCTTTGAAATTTTAAGAGTATAATCGTTATGAAAATGTCTTTAAAAGTTATGTTCAATAGAAAATGATTTTCAAAATTTATTCAAAATTAATTTATATGTTATGAAGAAAAGATTTTTTCACAATGTTATCAGTCTTCCTTTATAAATTTTCAATAAAAAAGGTTTTGAATATTTTTTCAACATAATTTTATATTTTTTAATGAAAAATTGTTTTAAAAATATTCTCATGATTTTTTATATGTATATATGTACAATGGATTTCAAAATGTTTTTAGATCTTTTTAAATTTTTTTAAAAAAATTGATGAAAAATGTTTTTATATTATTTTGAATCTTATTTTTTATGTTTTTTGGGAAAAAGGTAAACAAATTGATTTCATCTCTTATTTATTTTTTTCCGAGTTATTTTTTTAAGTATTTTTAAATGGTTTCAGTTTTTAGAATCCTTTTTCAAACAACAAATGATATTTTCCCAGTAATTGTTTTAAAAATTATTTCATAATAATTTTTCATATATTATAAAATTTATTTATGCTAATCATTCGGATATAATTATTCCATTAATATTATTTCTATGAATGGGTTATTCCTAATTTCATGGTCATTAAGAAACTCATTTCTTATTCATGGTTAATTTTTATATGAAATTTCTTATCATTTTACATGTTATTCTTTTGATGAAATGACTACAAAACATGTAATTCTTTCATAGGTTGTGATCTGTTTACCTGTTTATGATACCCATTTAATTTCATAGATTATGATATGATTATTTATGACCTTTTGGCACATGTATGTATAATTTTATAATGTGAATAGTGGGACCAATATCTCCCAAAAATGCATTAGGTAATGTTTCATATCTCATTAGATAAACTAAAATGGTACTGGGAGTGATGATTGATTACTATGACCGAAATGAGAGTGAACCATGAATACTATGACGGTGTGATGAGTAAACTCATGATTATATGATGGACATGGGAGTGAAACCTGAAAAATATGATGGTATGGGGAGTGGACCCATACTAAAATGATGGTGTTTGTAGCGATTCCTTGGCTAATTTGGAAATCATTATATGCTTATGTGTTATCCAAAATTTCATATCTTATTCCTACATTATAATTTCATTTCTAATTATATTTATTTCATATGATTCTTGTCTTATGAATTGGAAATATTTATGACATGATTTCAGTTATGATCTATGATATGTCGTGTATGATCTTCTATTTGTAGGTTCACATTCTCATACCCTTATACTCTTATTTATGATTACAAGTCTCCCTTGTTTACCCTTAGTAATAATTTCAAATAAACCCTTTTATGTTTTCAATCCACACAGGTTATGATGATATGTACGTAGTTTGATATGTCTACGATGTGTTATAGTCAAGATGAACCATTTGGGAGACGATGTCGCTAAATTATGCACGAGTTTTTATGTATCCACATTTCCAATGGAATGGTACCATCTATGGTCTTTGGGAATATATTTTTAAAATGTTTAAGTATTCTGTAATTTTTTTGTAATATTAATGATTGAAAATATAAGGTCTCTATACATGGTATCATAGAAATGTTTTATTTTACTTTTTTAAACAAGGATGAGAAAATGTAAAAGAGATCCCTAGGAATGCTTCTATAGATATGGCTTGGGATGTATCTCAGGATAAGTATTAGGATGAGTTATCTTTTATGAAAATTTCCCAGATTTTTTTAAAAGATATAGTGGCTGGTTTCCTAGAAAAACATCCATGTCGGGATAATTTATAAGGATGTGGATTTGGGATAGATGTTCACAGGGGTAATAACTCCTACAATATATTCTTGGATTGACTTTGTGTAATATAGTATATGACAATAGGCCTTGACACACATATGGTTAGGAAATCACATGTGATATGCTTTGAGAATTTACAAAATCTTCATGAATAATCAGAATGGTTTAAAATATAAATTTCTTATGAATAACCTAGGACAAAAATGTGGTTTCATAGATTAATGATGTTTTTATGATGTATACTTCATATTAATAATTTATCATAATTTTTAGAAATTTCTATATGATATATGTTTGTCATCCCAATATTTCTAGTTTTAATATATTAAAAAAAGAAGGATCATGTTTTACACTTAATGTTTCAGAAGTTGAATGTATGGGTTTTCTGAGAACTAATTTCTCTAGTGGAAGTCTCATAAAGAGAGTCTGGAAAGAGTTACATGTATTTGTTACACATCTAATGATAAAGAGAGAGAAAATGACATGTGAAAGGTATGTGATGTTATTCCAGTATTGTTTACACTAAACATGAGAATAATGATTATATTGAGATTCAGGAACCATAATAAATTATTCTTATTTCATATTTGAGTAAAATAGTTTTGTGGATTAAGATGATGAATTTAAAGTAATGGTCTAAGAATATATTTTTTCTAATGAATTATTTATGTTTTGGAATTCTTTTTTTATGTATTATGAATAATTAAATATATAAGTATTTCATGTATATGTTTTCACTGAGGATTGAAAAGGACATGTTTAATGGTGATTGAGACATAAAAAAGTAGTTTCATTGGATAATGATATTTTGATAAAGGGAATAAAACCCTTAATTAATGAATGATGTTGAAATAATATTTTTTGGAAAAAGATATGATATAAATGAATAAGTTAATAGGATGGTAAAATTTACCCTATACCTAATTATTGATTATTTTTTATTTTTTGTCAAGGATGAATTTTAAAACTTATTGGAATAAATGAATATATCTAATAAACATTGAAATAAGTATAAATTAATGTTTTTAAGAATGATTTATGTTAATTTATTGTATTACCATGTTTCATGTGAATATTTGATGACGTAATTCACATGATTGGAAGCTGATAACGAAGAGCTATATTTTAATATACGGGGAATCAATGTTAAGAATATTTTGTGAAATATTTCTAATGTTATTGATTTTAATCAATCTAATAGTTATGAGCATAGACATTTATGGAATGTATAATTTCAACATCATATGAAGTATGTATGATTAATGTGATATCTCTCCATATATAGATTTATTCAAATAGTATTGTTAGTTCAAACTGCTTTCTTTGTATAATAAATTATGAAAAATTGGATAGAATAACATGGATATGATGATATGTTTGTACATTACAAATGAAAATGACACCTTTCTTTCTATTAAAATAGGTGAAGTGGATAAGAAAACAAAAAATGGTGTTTTTTTGGAAAAAATTGTGAAAACATATATTTTAATGAATATTAAATATCATTAGGAACAATCATCATGAATATTGAAATATTGACCAATTCAAATATTTTCGATGAATGAGAATGTCCCTGGTGTACTCAAAAATTTATATTTTCAATATTTTTCAATTCATATTTCTTTTGGAATAGTTATATATATATATATATATTAAAACACTAATTCAAAGATTCCTTTTACATGAAATACTGACTTGGCTTGTTCTACATGAAATACCAGCCTGGCATGCACTACACACAATAGCAACAAGGCTTCACAACAAGCAACACCAACTAGGAATATAATGCACGAAGCACTACGTTTCTATAAAAACATTACATATATATATATATATATATATTTATATAATTAAATGAGGGAATTTTATCCTAACCATTATAAATATTTATAGGAATATTAATTACTATTTTCCAAATGTGGTTTATATTTTTTCATAATAAAAAATATAGATGATTATTGATGATATTTTTGGAAATGTCCTTTTATGTAAAAAATAACATATTTTTGGAAAGGACCAATTTTTAATAATATAAATAATAATAGAAACATTAAAAAATTGAATTTGAAAAAATAATTTTCATTTTTGAATATAGAATGTTGAAATTATCGTAATGAGATTTTTAGAATTTTTTAATGAAGAATAGTTTTTTGATGAACTATGAAAAATATTTATTTTTTGTTAAAAGACACCATTTTCCTTGTTAATTATTATTGATAAATGATAGTATAAATATTATAAATAGAAAATTAGATAAATATTAAATATATAAGTAAAATTTAATTCATTTAAATCAATTACTCTAAGAAACTGAATTTAAAATCTTAACATCAATTTGAACTTCATCAAACATTAAAACACTATTATTTTTCCTCGCGTACAGGTTTAGTGTTAATATTAATTTTAACACTTATGTGATTTGATTTTGGAAAATATAATATACAAATTTCTATTCAGTATGATATTTTTTTTCTAATAATATTTACTTAATTATTTTATCAAAATATTAGTGAATATGTTTATAATTAATTACGATGATTAGTGTATGATTATTCTTAATGAGAGATTAACCATTAATAAAAAAAATACCAAAATGACGTGTATATGTGTCCAAAATCCATTGTATCCCATAATTTATACCATAAACTTACATGGATAAAAACATATGAGTTATTGGGATATTAATAAATGGAAATTCACTATATAAAATGATATATAAATAAAAATACAAAAATAGGACATTCCATACCTTTGAAATTTATAAAACATAGGGATATGTAAAAAAGATCATATTTTCATTTATACATTTCATTTTCAAATATGAATGGGTTATTGTTATCATAATAATTAATCAATAATTTTTAGTGATTATTTGGTTACTTAAAATTCATAAGAAGTGAAAATGTTTTGGTTATTTAGTAAATAGTTAACTATAATAAATGAAAATATAAATATTTAATGTTAAGTACATTGGTATAATTATTTTATTTACTTATTTTCTTAAATATATATATAATTTTAAACATAAATAAAACTAATATTTTTTATTTCTAATTTTATATTGATATTTTAAAATTTTCAATAAATAAATTACGTCTAAATTCACATTATCTTTTTTTATAATAAATGATATTTTTTAAAAAATTATTTAATATTAATTATAAAAGTATATCTGGCCAAGTGATTTAAATATGTTAATTAATAATATATGTGGTATATTAGTGTATAAATTTCTCAATTATAGTTTATATATTGATCAATATATTGTAAAAACTTGTTAACAGACTCTGAGTTTAAGTAGTGTTTTAGTGTGTCACATGTGTTTGATTCAAAATTAATTTCAGAAACACAAGGTATTTTTATTATAAATTATATATCATATTAATAAATCTATAGTTATTTTCTAATAAATACCACTTTATCTTATACTTAATGGTTAATTTAATTATGTTATAAAACTATATTCTTTAATAAAAACCAAAAGGTCAAAATCAGGGAATCATAGACACTAACGATCCATTTTAATAAAAATCACATGATTTATTGTGGTGGATGTATGAATCAACCATTATTCATCTCTAATCAATTTTTTTCTAATTTGGACTACTTTAGGTAAGGTAGACCACCCAATGGTGAATACCGTTTGGTATTTACCAGTGTTCCACTCCCACTCCACTATAAAAAAATCAATCTATCATTTCATAACACCTATCAAGGCCCTTTCCTAACATGAGATCTACTCAAATAAGCTCCCCACTTTAATCCCATCATCCTAGATTCCTCCCATTGGGCAGAATGTGTATTTTACCCAACCCAGGTGCCAGTAAATTGGTACCTTGAGTCTGGTTGTCACGTGACCTCAAACACACCTCCATGTATGCTAGATATTTCTAGATAATAGGAATGGTCTAATAAGTCCCATGGGAAGAATATTCCCTCCTTAACAGAGTAAAACACAACCAAAAAAAATATAAATAACAAAAAAAATATGGAACAACAAATAAAATTAATATTCAAACATCTGCAAACAGTGTTAAATCTATAAGAAATAATAAAAATTTCATTTAATTCTACAATACAAAATGAATTAAACCCAAAAATAAATAAAATATAGGAATCCCCAAAATGGTCCTAACTCCACGTCTACATCATCCTCTATAGATGTCCCATGTCTAAATCAACAACCATGTATAAGGACCTTTAACTTATCATGACCAGAAAGTATGAAATATTACAGGGTTCTCAATGGAGGAGCGAGTAGGGTGTCAGCAATCCTCAGTAGAGAACCACAAAGAGTGTCTACAAAATATTCAGTATGACAGATAGTGAAACAATGTATGTTTAAAGAACATGCAAATGAATGATAATTCTGGGGTACAATTTATCATTTTATAAATTTTTATATATAACCATTTTCCAATTCGTTATGTCTCTTTTATTACATGTTCATCATTAATCACATATTTCAAATGTCATGAATTCACATGATTCAAGAAAGTTTCATGGCATAAATCATTTTTCAAATGTCAATTCATTAATTATATATATAACTAGGTTTTTCCATATCATGTAATCAACACACATAACTTGTAGAATCTTTCTATGAATTTTAATTGAATACAACCATTGGGGGCATAGAGCCTTAGTTCAACTCCCCATCACGTGCATTCATGGTTAGGTTATAGCATAATTCCAACCCTACCAGTGGCTTGAGTATAAATAAATTATCCCACCACCAAGCCATCTGCACATGCATATCCATCCATTCTCCACCGAAACCATATCACAACCTAACACAACAAATTCATATAACAGTTATTAGTATAAAAGAAGAAACATAACAAATATCAATGGAAAAAATAAACCACTAAGATCAATGTTGGTATAGATACTATTCTCCAACCCTTTAATACATGTTCCATTTACATTTGAAACCACAAAATCCCCATTTCCAATTCTCACTCCATATCCGATTAATTATGTTCATAGACATGGACAACCCAACCATCATTGAAAAATTACAATTTATTTTTCAAATTAGCATGTTTATCATTTCACAAGCATTTCCAACTTATTCAATTCAAGGACAACCCTTATATCTATTAGCACAACCACTGGATCAATTTCAACCCATTATGTGTACCTCATAATTCCAATGTATTTATCAATTCCACATGTTCATCAATTACATTATGAAAACCCAAAAAAATTTTCATCATTTCTCAATCCATTTCTAATTTATCTAATTTAACATTTCATATATATTAATTCCACTACAAAACTCAACAAAATTCACAACCCTTTGTCACGATTTCCTTTAACCCATTTAACCCATTATATGGAAATTCCAACAACCATGTAATCCATTACCAACCTAATAATTACCATCATCATTTCATTTCCAAATCAACTAAACATATTAGAACATTCATCAAGGGATCTACGTTATCACATGCCGATTTCACACATAACATTACTAATTTCTTGAACCGACATTGTCATCCTACCCCATGGGTGACCCTAAAGCATTTTCATCATCATTTACACATCATACGATGACTTTAAGTTGTTCAAAAAATCCTTTAGATATCCATATTACCAAATCATACTCATGGTAAAAAATATACAATAACATGAAAGAAATATCTCAAAACAAATGGACAAATATATAACAAATCTATGTGTTATAACTTGTAGTCCACCTACCTCGAATGGGATTATAAAAAAACACTTAATAAGCGCCTTAATTTCTGATCTAAACCCCCATTGAAGTTACAACTGAGTTCCCAATAGAAGAAGTGGGGTTTAGAGAATCAGAAAGAGATGAGAGAAATAAGAAAACCTAATTCCAAAAGGGAAATAAAAAAATACTATACTTACCTAGGTCTTCGATTCAAAACCAATGTCATCCTAAACAGACTATAAATGAGAGAGACTATTCCTTGGAAGCTCATGTATGTCTTGGTTTGTCACTAGGGTTTAGAGGGGACGAAATTCCAAAAATCATGAGTGAGGATTAAAAACCCCTTAGTGGAAGTTTTCTTATTTTGTCAACATTACTATGATAAAGGGTTTACCCACATGGTTTCTCAAACTGTGTGCCAATACTGTATGAGCCACTATACCAAAATCACCCATTCACATAGTTTCATAGGAATTAATTATGGTTATCTTAACCGTGCGATAACTATGTGCTAGACTTTATCCAATGATGAAATTTTACATGGGATTCTCCTCAAGGATTTCTCTAACCAAGTGAAAACCATGCAACATGCCCATAAAACTCGTTTTCCACTTCTTTAATTCTTTGAACCCCGAGAACACCTCTGATCCTACTAACTAAATTTTGGAAATACTTTTTTAACCAAAATAATGGACCTAAACTGAAACATTAAAGAAGGCACACCTTACAATAATTTGGGATCTTAAAACCCCCTCATAATATAATGGATCACTCTCAAGGAACTCATTCTGAGAATCATTGATCATCTGTAACAATAGGCCATTCCAATAGTCCCACCTATCCATTCTCATTTCCCCAGTATTTCCTTGATCGTTAAAATGCAACAACAAAAAGTGAACTGAGGATCAATATTATCCTTCAAGACATCCTCACCACAAACCCCATCACGTACTAGATTCTAGAACAATTTAACCTTCTAAAAACATTGATTCTATAGCCAACTAAACCAAATAGTGTCTACTTGAGTTCATCCAACATGAATTAATTTTCACATCATCAACCAACAATTTATCTGCTATGGACCTATCCCCTCTTATCAAATACTTTGAACCTCCACTCATGATGAACGACCACATGAATCTGAACATGAATTTCACATCATACCTGATGCACCAAATAAGGTCAGTCATTGACTTTTAGTAGAACCCACACCCATCATCATGGAACAACTAGCTTCCATACAATTAATAGGAACCTATATCCAAAACATCATTCACAAACACTTTCACCCCTACCAATCATAAAATATTTAAATTAGGATATGTTCTCCCTCATTCCCATTCTTAAATTTAGAACCAACTTATCCTCCCAAATAATCCCTCATGGGAGATTTTCGAACCTCTAAATTTGTCACCTTATCAATGTTGAGTTGAGTTTCTTGGGTGGTGTAGAAACCCAAGCCTTATGTACATGGACATTACCTTACTTTTTCAAAATAATTAATACATAACAAGAACCAACCCTCATGGACCATAACAGTTTAGTGTCTTTGTAAACTCGGAACAAAATATTATAATCATGGTGAAATATCTTCAACATCTCCCATAAAGATCTTCCCCTTTTATTTTCGTACCTAAAACCATTCTTTAAATCCTGGGGAGAGATATAAAGGGTGATCTCGAATGCTCAGTAAGGGAAAGCATTGTGAAAATGAAACAAATCATATACATTTTAACTTAAAAAATAGGAACATAAATTTTAATCATCAAAATATTGAGAAATAAGTCTTGGTAGTACATAAGGCATAGATCTCAATGGAACATTAATCATGATAAAATAGAATGGGAATAAAACATGTAATTTTGTCAAACCTTTAAGCATATGATATAATTTCCATTGTAGCCAAGGCATTGCTGCCAAGACCATATTAGTGGACATAGTCCCTTGCTGAATCATGTTCAACCCTCATTCCAGTCATGTATCACTGAACTAGATTAACTTATTATTCCATACATGTCTATCTCATGATATATAAATCATTACCCAATGCATTGGAGGGAGATATAGGTCCCACCCATCTCATAATGAAATCATTTTTTACATGTGCCATAAAATAAACATAAATCATTCATCATAACCCAATGAATAAAATGGATTTCATAAACATCATCCCATCATAACGTAATCCATATAAAAAAATGGATATCATTTCACCATAAAATGAATAAAACCATGTAAATAATAGAGAAATTATACTTGAAACATAATCATACTAAATAATGTCATATTCGATGGAATATAGTTTTGACAAAACACTTGAAATGAATTCTTGAGGAAAATATCATTTCTTCTTTAAAATTATTTTCTAATCACAAAATTCCATTCAATTTTAAAAGAAAATTATTTTGTTGAAAATAATCATGAAATATTATAGAGGAAGCTTCATGAATATTATGCATTATGAAACTATAAAAATACATTAACGCCTTATAAGTTAAAAAAAATTCCCCTCGTAATTTTAACGGATAAGTCAAAAAGTAGCATATATTGTAAATAAAAGAAATATTCCTTACATAACTCAAAGTAAAAGTTAAAAGGGGTTAAACATGACTTTAAACATACATGTAAGAATATTAGACACTTTATGAAAAAAAATTATAGACATGGATGAAAAACTATAACCCCAGTAAATACTTATGTATTATCAATTTCAGATAAAAATGATATTTTCAAAATTATCCATTACCTTAGGTCCAATTTCTTCCGTACGTGTCAGAAACACCTATTCTTAGACGCCCCTCTTTTAAGCTTCCTCTTATGGAACTGGAGTTGGTCTTTTGAGAAGACCAGAACCTCTATAATATAACTAGAGAGGTTGAGAAGAGAAATTTGTAGGTGATGGCTGAGCTTTAACGCTCTTAATGAAGTGAAGAGGGGATGGAAGGAGGTTCCCTTATATAGGAGAGGAGAGAGGCACTTTTGGAAACCTAACAAATATTAGTAATAATATAATGAAACCCCACATAAAAACCTCAAAAAATGACATAATTAGAAATTAAGAAGATATAGGTTTGTAATCTAATCAACCAAAAAAATTTATACATGTTTTATCTTTATTTTAAACCTTATCAACTTGATTTATCATTATTTAATCTATTTAATTTTGTTTGTGGTAATAAAATACTAAATTCTAAATTATTTTAAATACATACTTAAATGATGTCAATTTCCCACAATTCTATTCTTTATAACCTTTTAGACCATATAATTTTCAATTTGTAGTCTTTAAATATTTTTGTGATTTTTAAATAATTTAATAATATGTTATTTTTATAAAATATCAATAGTGTCAATTTTGACACTATTCATTATTTGAATTTAAATAAAAACCACACAGAAGATATGTTTGAAAAAATTATAAAATAGATTCCTAACATGTCCTATTCATCAAAAAAATTGATGGGGTGTATTAATTTGTTCATATATTATTTATTTTAATATTTTTAAAACCTTTTATTTGGTATATGTCTTAATAAAATAATTACTAAAACATTTTTGAAAAATTATTTAATATATTTATTTGTTTCATATAAATTAAAAAAAACCTATGATGAACAGAAATATAATACCTTTTATCATAATATTTTTACTCGAATTTATCATCATAAAATCGCAACATTTAAATTGATAGATTTATTAAATTATGAAGGTGACATCTTTGATATCATTTAAAATAAAATAATATAAATGACCTAATCGGTTTTATAAGGCTCCAAATGGTCCACAAATCGACCCTTGGATGATTAGGGAATAGATATACTCTACCAATAATATCTGATTATGTTTTTGGTTTTTTTGATAGGTATTGATATTTTTATAAATACTATATTATTGATTTTTCACTAAATAAATAATTTCTACATCATTAATGTATAAGCTAATAATGTAATTAAATATTTCATAAAAATTAAATATAAACAACGATGATAAAAAAAAATATCTTTCAAAAGAGAATTTACAATCAAATTTATATTCTGTATAACCTTATATTAAAAATAATCTAATTATTAATGATTGAGTGAGACATATTTCACATTCCTTTAAATAAAATAAATAAAAGGTTTTATCATATACATGTGGTTTCCATTAGATTCCATTTCGACAAAATTATGATTTAGGGAAAAATATAATCATCCCATTATATTAATATAAGTGTTAGGGTAATTTTATAACATTATATTTACCCTTAATTACCTGATTTACATTTAACTATGGTAAATAAAATTTACCGTAGTTATACTTCATAATACCTAAAAATAAAAAGTATCTTATTACAATAATTTGTACCTAATGATTCCAAATATGGAATCCATTTTTCCAAATTCAAAACAAAAAATTGGCAGTATTTAATTTAAAATTAATCCTACTTTTGAGAAAATGGGTTTTAAAAGTTAAAATGTTGCAAAAGATTGAAATGTTTTTACTTATGAATTCAGTGTAAAATCAATGATAATTACTTAAATTATATTAAATGGTAAAAATATATTATATTTATACTTTATAACCATTCAATATTATAATTTAACCATATAAATTATCTTGATGAAAAAAAGTTGTTTTCAATTAAAATTTAGCATATTGTTACTATTCATGAAAATGAGAAACTTATCAAAAAAATATCAAAAAATCATCCAAAGTTAATTTTTATATCCTAATTGAAAAGAAGAATTTTATTTTTTCAAATTGAACTTATAAACATGTCAAAAACTAAATTTAATTTGGTTGCGCCATCAAAAGGTGGTAAAACTACATTTTTTTTAAAAAAAATAATTATTTTACCCAAAAAAATTATTTTGTTCTCATACCATGTTTTATAAAAAGTGTAAGATGAATTATAATGTCAAAAAATTAAAATTTTAGTTACTACTATTCATAACAGCTAGTTTATTAAAATTTTATGACAATATATAGTTGTTTAGTGAAACTCAGTATTGCGTACAACACACGCCATTGAGGAAGGTTTCTCTTGCATGAAACAGAATCCAAGAATAACATTTGCATATAATATAAGCTAATATGGTGTTGTGTATAGAACAATATAATTTTGGGGTAGCGTACAACATAAGACATCAATGAAATGAAAAGAATATTTTTTTTCAAATCTCGGGGTGTTACAGGTGTACTCATCATGGAAACCTTAGCATCACCACTATCCGGACACTACATAACATAGACATGTTTCCTTTGAATTTCATGGCCTTCCAAAACCCCTGATGGGAAACTACATGAAACTAAAATTTTTTTTATTGGAATTGTAGAACACAACCACTCTTTCGACCAATAGATTTTATATCTCACCACACAATTCGAAAACTAAACAGGATTATTTCAAATTTCTTTTCTAACCAACCTAATCCCAAATCAAATTATTGGCTCAATCATCCACCACAGTCATGTAACCCATGGAATCTCTGAGTGACCTAGACCGCACCTTGTTTGTTCATTATAATCATATTGGAGTCGTTACAATAACTCAAAGTTTTCCTTCCCACATTCAAAACAGACTCATCACTCCACACTATAGAAGTGTAATTACCATTTCTCTATACATGGGATTCTAATAAACATGGATCACAACCAAACACAAGTTGAATTCCATAATTTATACTTAGTTTTCAATCCATCCCTAGAAGAAGTGATTGGATGTAATGCAGTGCCTGCTTTTGGAATCCATGGGCGGCAACCAAAATTTTTTTCGATAAGTTTCCCATCCCAAGGACCTCTCCAAAAACAATAAATGGTGTGCATCCCACAATCCCACTCAACATATACCACAACCGAGACAAAAATATTCTTGATTTCCATCATTCAACCAAAACAACCTCATGTAGATATGCTTAATGCTTTAGCTTCTAAACATAACAATGACGATTTAAAGATGTTGGACATGATTGTTACTTGTTAAGGTATGATATGAAGATTTTAAATAGCACCACCACTATCATATTTTTTATAATATCACATATTATTATGGAAAACAATGATCTATTGGGGATGTTAGTATTCCCTGATACACACATCTCGGCTGCATTTTACCACCACTGCACAAGCATGACCACTAAATGAGAAACCCCACCACCCTACGACAATCTGTCATGTAGTTGTGAGCCAATGTTTTCATTGTAAGTACGTACAGAACAAAAAATGTATTCTTATGGTATTCCCATAACAATTAATGACAAAAAACTATGTTGTCAACACAAATAAGATCAATGGTTTCTTGCATGACCATGATTCATGATTTGGTTTCATAAGGATTAACAATAGAAAATCTTATTTGAAATCTCACCCTGACAGTGTGTGACCACCTCTAGACCCCTTATATCCCTAAAGGATTTCCACATTCCATTTAAAGCTCTCTTAATAACATTAGTTTTTATAGGCCAACCACCACATGGGCACATCCCAACACTTTCATACTCACTTCCCCATGCCTCTTGGTTAGTCTGACTCATGGGACCCATGTGATTCTCATTATCTATCCTGAAAACCAAAACATTCATAAAACAAATTTAATACATGTGAACTCCCACAACATGTGATTAATCTTCCAATAAGAGCCTCAAACTATGCTTTAGTAACCAAGGACATTTTTTCATGTCTAAAATATACACTGAGGTATCCACGATCCATTATAGTGAAAATGGTGGTGGAAAAAACCAAAACATGACCATAATATAAATAATTGTATTGTTACATGTATATAACATAATAGATGAATTATATATTAAAATTAATGGTGGCATAAATTCACACATACCAAAAATCATCCTAGAATATTCATAAACTAATGAAAAATTTGTACAATCAATTATATAAGGATTAAATAAATGAAAAAATTGACTATGTCCTACTATAAGATATATAAAATATTCAATAATCCATTTTAAATATCATTCATATTTATCATAACACTCCTCACAAGTATTCTTTCTCAGTCATGTTACAAATTCCCTTGACCCTAACCACTATGAATCATATTCTCCTACATTAAAGTAAAGAAATTATACTTTTATAAAAATTGTTGTGTACATATAAGGGGTGATACATAATCTTTGTAAATAGACCCCTAATACTTAACATATTATATTTTACCAAAACAAGGTCATGAACACATTACATTGATGACCTACACTAAAAAAACTACAATAACCTTGTAAATAATTTTATGAAATGTTTCTTAAAAAATATATCCTAACTCAACCTCTATGATGACACCCAATGAAAATATACCCTCATTCTGGCCCATGCGAAAGTTTTTTTATAGGTTGTCTATAATAAACACACAATACACAGTGCATCCACCAAATCTATGAAGCTTCTCTCAATTTTCTTAATCATAACTTCCACAATATCAATCTGAAATAGTATTAATAAATTGTCCAAATGAAAACATAAATTCAATTTGATTATAAGAATTCCAATTGAATTATATGAACTGGTTACGTGAACTTTTTTTAGATAAATATATTTATCAACTCTATAAAGCATTTGAAAAAATCAATGGCATATAAGATAACATGTGAGCATACAATGGCCCAAGGGATTATAACCATAATAGAAAAACTATCCCAAGAGTCTCAAGGACAATCCCAAAAATCATAAAATCCCTATATACTATGATATATCTCATATGTAACTCTTAGAAAGATGGATTCACTCATTTAGATTCCCCATTATCATTATAGTCCCCATTGAACAACAAAAATCAATAAATAAACAAGAATACCATATCATACTTGGTTTATTGATAGGTCAATGAAACATCACAATAGAATAACATTGAGACCAAAGAATAATCATGAACATAATTTATCATCCTTTACATATTTAAAACATATAATTGGTGGATGAATCCTGTAATCCTATACCTAAATGGATGAATAACTAGAACTGACCATTACCTGGTAAACGAACTCATGGTCTCCCTCAACAACCTAAACAGACCATCTCAATGCATCCTCTATAATCTCATACCAACCCCTATATGTGTTCAAAAAATAGTATGTTTCCACTAATTTTAGAGACAAATAACTAAACAACTCATTGGACTAAGGGCTCCTTTTACATATTCGACTTCCCGGTTCAATCTGATCAAAACGAAATTATATATTCATCCCATGATCAAAAAACTGATTCATTGGTAAGATTATTTCTCAAAAGGGAGTCCAAATGAATAAACATTTAAATTATTATTATTCTAAAGAGTCCATAAGAATCTCCCTTACATCTAATTGATTAAAGATAAAATCAATATCCAAGTCTCACCATCCAAGAAACCCAAAATACTCAATCAAATCAGATATGCAAAGAGATGATCTAAAACCTCATGTGAGATATTTATAACCTATACTCTTCAATCCCAATGAATATACAATAGCATAAAAGATAAAAAAATCCCCCATATAAGACGACATGAAAACCTATCTTCCATAAATTATACATATGATCCCAAAAATAAACACCCATGGAATTTTATAGTTGATATACTCATCTGATATGTGAACCCTTCTATTTATCATCCCACACATATCACCTATAATTTTAAATTTCATTATCCTTAAAGAAGATCGAATTTTCTAACCAGTATGAAAGAAACTCAAAAAACACTATTCTCCCACAAACCATTATATTATGTTCTATAGAAAAGCGGACTCTAAAAATATTTTTTCGATCAAATCACTCATAATCCAAAGGTACAATGGGAATCAAAGTGCCTCACATTCAGTATCATGAATCATCTCATATGGATACACATTTTGCGAACCTTCAAGAAAATATCAGATATAGGGTATTCGTAATAATGATCCCATTGGAAAAATAAAATTAATGGATTTTTCCAAATTAAACAAGAACAAAACTCATGTCAGGGGGGATGTGGGTATCAAAAAAATCAATGGTAATAGTATATATTGAATAAAAAACTATACATGTGAAAAAAAATAAATCATATATCTAGTAACACCTCTAATAATAATTATTGAAGTTTCATTTATAAAAATTCTATAAAAAAAACAACCCAATCCATATACTCACATTATACATGTCAAGTAATTTATTTAAAAAAATTAATTTAAATTAGTAAAATTTATTCAAATGATTAATTATGATATAAAACTAACTGAGGAACATACACTATAATAAACAATAACCCACCATATATGGTAGTCACATGATGCACCTCCTACACCAGAAATAGAAAATCCCTATCAAGTTAATTTGAAATAAATTTAAAATACAATAAATATATTTAAAAATAATGTAAAAATAAAATAATAAATATACCAATATAGAAAAAATAAAAAATATAAAGTAGAAATAGTATCATGATATCATAGTTATATACAATTTAAAACCAAAACCATCCCTAGAAACATCTATAATCATCTAGTTAGAATAGAATTGAATTCCTAAGCAGTGTAAACAAAACTCTTAATAAAAGGAGGATGGATAAATGATGACAATGGTGAAGAGTACAACCTCAAATATCAATGAAACTATCCAATAACGAAAAATATTCAAGGGGATGGAATGTGTGGAAGGGATAGAGATTCAATAGTTCCATTTCATGAAAAAGGTAGAAAAGGTGTGGGAAGTAGCTAAAAACCATAGGATGTATTTTAGTCCTTTCCCACCATTCATAATAAACCAGAAAATCAAATATTTGTTCGACAATGTTTTCCAATTCCTGCATCAACCTATTATCAGGAAAAATGAATGAAATTTATCCCAACATAAATTGGTCAAATGGATTTTTAATTATGAATTACCTATAAAAACATCATTAGAAACCCCCTACTACACCTCAAATAGTTTTTCTATAAATGGTCACAAGAATGTGACCTTTTTCATGAAAGCCAAAAAACAAGAAATTTATTTCAATAAATACATGTTTAATTTTCCATAACTATGAAAAATCCATGTTAAACAGATAGTTTTTGAAAAAAAATGGAAAACTAATAATCATCACTGGGTGTCATGTTTATCACTAGGTCACACACATTAACCCATCGCCCAGAAGAAACTATCAAAATCAAAAAAAAATCACACTAAAATACCCTAATCATTGAATGATAACAATGGAAACAATATGGGATACAATACAAACATGAAATTCTTTAAAAGTTATTCTATTATTCATTAAACATCATTCTGAAAATCAATTAATTAAACAACCACTTCAAAAGACAAAGAAATAAAATATCTCATACATTTTATAACTTATAACCATATGGATCCTTATAAAAAACACTATAAAATCATTTTCGCAATAAAATTAATATTATTAAACTACCGCAATAATTAATTCCCCAATAAATATTATTTTCTGGATCCAAATACCGAAAATGTTTCAAGCATTCAGATTTAACAACCATTACAATAAAATATGCAGCAAATCTAAAAAATTCGTAGTTAAATGTATGAACTACACAATGATTTATTTTACCAATGTAGTTTCACAAAAAAAACCCCAAATTTATGAAATAAAACCATTCATAATCATTCACATTGACACCTTCCAGAATGGAATGCCTCAGCTACCGACACAACACCAACAAGTTTCAATACAATGGTCATGCCAACACCGCATTTACCATGGAAATGAATCTTGAATACATCAAATACCACCACTAAATTTAAATTTATTAATTCCCATAGAACCATATGAATAAATATACATCAAAAAACCACCACTCTTAAAACACAATAACAAATCCATAACTGGGAGGATTCTCTACACCATAGACTGACCATCATCACCTCAATATAATATAATTCATTGTTACATGAGGAATATTATATCAGCCACCGTACACTATGACTGAATGTGTCTAACCATGTCAAAAAAAAGATCAATAAAATAAAAATGACCACCCCCTTTTCTTGGTAACCAGTATTGACATCGTCTAAGGACCTATTGTTGGGCCCCTATTATAATTCATGACTTACTACACTCTTTGAGAACCTACATCAAATGGTAAACATGATAATTCCAATAGGATTTTATAAGACCCAAATAATACATATATTCCCAGACATGTTCAATAAACCAAAAAAACTAAATTTAACATGGTTTCATATTCCATAAAATTAAAAATAGATTTTTCTTTCCCCAATACAAATTTTACATGTTTTTTGCTTCCCGGTCATGAAATTAGACTCACACTCACATGATGAATGGAAAAAAACACAGGTTAATGTCTATATACCATTTACCTAACTCTATTTAATTTCCATATCCAACATTATTGATCAAAAAATGACTAACCATTTCAAATGAAAGGCATCTCTCCCATAAAATTTTCAGATAAAACCACCCACCACATGGTAATCATTAAAATGATGAGTCTTTAACAACACTCCCAAAATTCTACTAGAATAATGAGAAGAATATATGAGGGTCATTAATCTAACTAAAACATCCATATGAAACATCCATGAGATAAAGAGTTGTCACATTACTGAAAATAAAAACTAGGGAAACTTGATGAAGAACCAAAAACCTCTCTAGAATTCTTTCATGCATCATTCCATAACCAGGGATTCAAAATCCGACACCAACAAACTAGGATATGAAAGAGTCCCATGATTATGGGACTTCATTACCATCCTTTTGAATATTTATAAAAAATATATGCATGTCCTTTCATCATATAGAAACCCAAAATTTTCAGACCTAAATATTAAATTTTAATTGAGGAATATTAGATACATAACATTATGTTACATGACAACATTGTATAGCTTTATTGTCATCAGGATCTTAGATAAATAGAGAACATGTTCACATGGGATATAAATTTTTTACAAATAAGTTATACACTAATATAATCCTTCATAGATATATTAAAAATAAAATAATTGTTCAAATAATCTTGAGGTTAATATTATGAATGGGAGATCTCAGAATCTCAATAATGAAGAACAAGGGAGATATCAATGATCATAAAATAATAATAAGAGAATGAGGTAATGATAAAATGATTTTAAATCTAGAAAATCATATACAAAATAGTATGTATGATGATATTAAATCATAGAATGAATATTTTTAGTTAATACGACATGAATCATAATTGAATTGAAGCACATGAGCTATGAGAGAATAGAGGTTTCCTAAGACATATGATTTTTGAATTCACATATTAATTGAAAATTATTTCTTTAGTCTCGAATCAAATTCTATATGTTTATATTACACTTTGATCACTCCTCATAACCACATATCTTAAGACAATGTCCACTCTTAAGACTATCGTAGGGAAGAAATTCCATTAATAAACAATGTAAACTCCATATTCACATCAATATTATCACATGATGTATCCATAATTACATACTGAATTTATGGTCTATATAATTAGAATACCACCCTTCACATAATAATAATCATTAAAATGTTTTCCAAAAGATCATAATTCATTCTCTATGTCATGAAATATTGTTAAAAATATTTTTCATAAAAATTTCAATATTTTCTCATTAAATAAAAATGTATGATAAATTTATTTAATAAAACATTTTACATCATAAAAAAAAGAAATTTTTTAATTAGTGTATCATTAGAGAATCTTATCATTAAATAATAATTAACATAAAATGAAGTTATCATTAAAGAAAAGCATTGTAACAGATTACTAGAATACTGGGAGAGGAAAATACCATTCAAATTTGAAATGACGTATTTAAAATATAAAACATTCCAAAATAATATAGAAAAATATTTATTGTAAAATAACCATATAATTATGTAATGTAATTCAAAAATCATTGAGTGTTCATTCTGGTTGGAAAATGAATTAATTCCACCAATAAAAAATCTAATATTCCGTAAATATATTTTTTATAAAATACAAACTACATCTCTATAAAACCAATACGAAAGATATATTATTTTTTTGATAATTCATTAATGTGTAAAAATAACTATAATAAATCATAGTAGAATATAAAATAATTCATGAAAACAATTTTATGAAAACATGGACATGGAGGAAAAATATTCCCATCCAAATAGGAAATAATGTTTGTTTTTCTAGAAAAACTCGACCAATTTAATTTTCAAAGAGATAAAAATGGTAATATTATACGAAATAAAAATAAATAACCAGATTATAAAATAATTAATTTGGTTTATCAAATAGTGAACATAAAAAATCCATAATGTAGAATCTGCAATAAAAATTCATTGTTAAAAGGAAATTGAATCATAAACTAATTAACTTTAGCTACACTTTCTTCAAATGTTATACATAATTTTATATAATATAGATAAATTTGTATAATTATATAATTGAAAAAAATTATTACCAATAATATAATTTATTTTCAATTTATATAATTTTAACATCCATTTATTATAATTTCATTATTAAAATCATTGATTCGATGTGTTAACTATTTCATTTTTCATAGAAGTTTTAGTTCAATCATTATAGTCGTTCTACATTGATCAAGGTTCAATAATATCTAGAAAGGTATCCATGATATGTATATAATATATATCCATTATATTTATTTATGTTCATTAATTAATGGTTGAGATAAGAAAATTCATTACACCATTCATGGAAAGAAAATTATATACGTACACATGAACATTGTTTCCATTTTTTATAGATGGAAACAAAAAATAGTAAACTGAAATTCACCATACATGAGTATTAATAATATTATAAATAACATAGAACTTTATTAAATCTATCATTATGATAATCCATGTAATGATATGATGAAAAAATATTACACAACTACATGTAGAAAATATGATGTACATAAGTGCATGCTTTATTTTTGGCTTTTGTAGAATGGAATAAACTTGGATAATGTTTGTTCCATAATATTTGTAATAAAATTAACTATATTTAATGTAATAAATTATTTATTTATTTATGGAAACTATGTGTTAATGATATTTTGGAGGGAAAATTAAATTGAAATATGGCAGTTAGGATGTATACTTCTTTGATCACATACCTATTTTGGATTACTTCCTAAGCCACTAATGGATATCCTTTTTGAAATATAGTAATCTCTAGGATTTAGATAATTAATCTATTAATGTATTGTAGTTTTTATTGGATGATTTAGTAGGTGTATATGGAGGGTGGAATAGAGGATAATATTTCCCTATTATAAGTGCGAGCATCAGTACTCTTGTAATTATTTAAAATATTTAATTAATAAATAATAAAATCTATAAGAGAGTTACTAAAAATTGAAACATTTATATTATAATTATATGAAATATAAAAATAATCCCATTCATTAAAATTAAGACACATTTTTTTAAAATATTTATCCCTAATCTATATGGTTCAATACCAAATAAAGTCATTTTAAAATACAAAAATATTAAAATTTTCCTAACATTAATCGTTATAATTGATATCATAAATATACCACTATTATATAAATAGATAATGGATTAATTTTTCAACCATATCCCATTCACATGGATAATTTTTATATTTTAATGAAATTTTAATCACAAATAATATTATTTAATATAAAATATTATTAATTTCGTTATTAATTTTATTAATTTAAATTTACATTGTGATAATATAAATATTAATGGGATTTTAATATAAACCATTAATGATTTTCTAATATATTACATTTAGATGAATAATTATTGTAACACAATTATTTTTAATTATAATAACTTTTAACATTTTCTTAAGAAATAATTTTATATTTGCAGTATTTGAATAAATTTTGGGTTGGTGTTTCATA
This sequence comes from Viscum album, assembly GCA_963277665.1. Classification (NCBI taxonomy): domain Eukaryota; kingdom Viridiplantae; phylum Streptophyta; class Magnoliopsida; order Santalales; family Viscaceae; genus Viscum; species Viscum album. Next base: position 284,018,908 of record OY728127.1, read on the forward strand.
AAAATTTAATGTAATTATTCTATAAGTCAAAATTAGAAATAATATACTATGATGACAAATTAATTTATCATTCAAATTAAAATTTATGACAAATCATAAAACCATTTTATCTAAAACTAAAAGTATTAGGGAAAATAAAGACCATATGGTGTCATTTTGTATTTATTCTTTTCTAAAAATAATATAAAAAATACCAAAAATGAGTTAGGGAACAATGTTATAACATTTTTGAATACTTTAGGATTATGACTTGATATTTCATATATTATAGTTCAAAGGCATGTTTTAGAGAAATTTTAATTCATTATCCCAATGTTTAAAACCATTTTGACTGGTTTTATCCTTTATAAGATGTGAAATTTTTACTAAGGATACTATTCATATTAACGTAAAATAAAAATGAACTATTTATAGAAAATAATCCTAAAAATATAAAATATTGAATCCATCATTCAATATTTTAATCAATAAAGTGTCTATATTTAATTAAATATCATATATCTAAATTGGGATTAAATATTATAATCTATAAAAAAATCAAGGTGTATGTTTTTTAGTACGAAATTATTATTTAAAATTAATTACATTGACCTTAATTTAACTATTATTAATATAAATTAAATAATGTTACATTTTAATCAATTTAGAAACATAATTTAATATTTTAAATCTGATGAGTGAAATGAAATTTTTCAGAAAAACTCATAATTTTTCATTATTCATTGAAAAAACATTATTTCATAATATTTAGAGAATTAAAATAATAAAATTTTCAAATGATAATTTAAAATTTTATGATCATTTTTTAAAATACTATTTCTAGAATTCATTTATATATATTTCATTATTTAATCAAAAAAATTTATCAATAACCATTTCACTGGAAAAATGTAAGTATAAAACGTATAATATTTTTACAAAAAATGAGTAATTATTTATCCATATATTTTATTTATCTAATATATATATATATATTAAATATGTATATTCTTATTCTCTCCACCCATTCAGCTGTTAGTTCATAATGGTATACTACATTACATTTTATTTGGAGTTTGTGTTTCATTTATCACGAGTAATCCATGAAAATAAATTTATCTAAAGAGAAAAATATAAAAACATATTATAGTGTTACATTCTTCCGCCATTAAAATGAATTTCACCAATGAAATTCTATTAATCCAACAAAAAATTATGGTATCATTATTCATTTGGATTTAGAGTTTTTTTCCTATTATAAACTATTTGATTTATTATTGGGTTAAATTGAAAATGTATTTATTTTAAAATATTAAACAAAATTTATAAAATTGTTAGTTATTAAATAAATTTCTATTTAGTTATTTTATTAAACATATTTTTATTATTCATAAAATATTTTAATTTTATATAAAACATAATTCATGTTTTTATAAATTTTCTATGTATATTCATTACATTTATGTAACTATTTTTTACCAATATGTAAATAATTTTTAGACAAACTAATGTAACTAAAAGATATATATAAATTTATGTAGAATATAATTTACTATTTTATATATATTATTATACCATTTTGCGAGATTTGTAAAACTATATTAACCCATACATATATTTGTATTACCTTTGGGTAAAATTTTTAATGGCTTATTATACATTTATACAAGTATCGTGTACCCTTATGGAAGAATTAAATTATGAGTTGTACGAATTCATATATTTATTTTAACCTTACAGAATCATTTTAATTTCAATTATTCCTATACATATCCTAAAGAATTAATCATACCATTATGAATATAGTTAAATGTAGAACTTTCCTTGACAAATGTTTCTAATATAACCTTACCAAAGTTAAATATAAATCAATCCCTTATGCATGATTTCCCATGATCCTTAAGCAAGATATCACATGCATTATAGTAAAACATATCCTTATAAAAGTTGATCCTCTATTTTATTTTAATAGAATAAACTGTATAGTTAATAGTAACTATTACAACATATTTTGTTCTATTTGTATGGACATATTTTGTTCTAATGGCAGTGTTACCTATTAATTATAAAAGGATGAAACATTTTTTATAAAGGTAGAAAACGATTTTTTAAAACATTATCAATACACATCTAATATTTTTACATTCTAAAATGAGTTAGTATCTTATTATAACAATAGTACTTTGTTCTAGTGGTATATATCATTTGTTACCATCACCTAAATTGTATAAATACTATCATAAATAAAAAGATATATATTCTACCATCATATAAAATATATTATTTTTAATATTTTTTATTTAATGAATCATATGATGATTTTTTTAGTATTGTGTTATTATTGATCGATTATATTTTCCCTAATATAATGAAATTTATAATTTAATATTATTTAAAAAATATTCCTTTTTTAAATGGACACACAATATTAATGTTACAATTCACTATATTAGTGACTATTATATTTCAATAAAAATTATTTCAATTCAATGTGTTTTTAATTTTCTATCAGTTGAAATATATATAATTATGTTAATGAATGTGTTCATTTTTTGATCTATTTCATATTGAAATATAATATTGTGTTTATTCTATAATAATGATTTCGATATTTTAAATAATTGGTAAATTATATTATTCTTGGATTTCTTCTAAACCATAGAACCATGAGATTTTTCAATTATATTATACTTTTAATTAAAAATACCATTGATTTAATGACACGTGATTATTAATTAGAATGATATACAAACATAATGTAATGAAATTAACATGAATCAGTTTATTCATGTACAATAATAAGTCAGAGAATAAAAAAAATTCATTGATACAACATTTTTTAATGTTCAAAAACAATACTGAAACTGTTATTCCATTATTGATAAAAAGAGTTACTTTATTGTTTTATAATCTAATTCTAATGTGATCACTATTATTGAGATATATTTCAATTCACAATTTTCTGCTAGATAGTTTTTTATTTAATTTTTCCCTATTCTTTAATATTTCTATACTTTATTGTGCTTCTTTTATAATTTTATGTTTTTAAAATTTTAACATTTTATTACTATATTTTTCGTATAATTTAATAGTAATTTAAATTTTTTACACCTAGAAAAGAGTATTCATGGTTGTGACTCATTTTAAATTAATATGTAATTTTTTATATATGAATGTGAGTCAGGGTTCAACTACCATGTTGTAAAAACATAAGTCCAAAATGAGGTTATCAGTCCAAAAAATGTTATTCTGATATGGAACCCTAGTATTATCATCATGTACAAAAGAATGAAGAGAAGAGTGTGATCATGGAGAACTGAATAATAATTATATTATATTTTCATCATTTTATTTTATAATTCATAATGCCCAATTCTTATTAATATAAAAAATATAAAATTTTATTAATTTGTTTTTTAAAAGTACTATTTACCCAAACACCACACTATTCAATAATTTTACATCAATTGGAAAAAAAATTCAAATATTCGACCATCATGTTGAATGTTTGCTTTTTTATTAGTTCTTTAAATAGAAACTATTTCAATCATATATTAGTAACAATATAGTAATTTATAGGATGTTAATTTTGTATTTACTTTTCACACGAATCATTATTGTTCTCTAAATATTCAAGAGAATGTTTTACTTCATTGTTAAGGGATTTTACAAAGTTTTGGTGTGGAATCCAATTATATAACCTCATTTAAAATGAAGTGTTAATTTTTACTATAAAATTATTATGCTAGTAATTATTAAAAATATAGGTATTCAATTTCATATATTTATGTAAAAAAATATAAATATTTTTAGATATATTTACAATTTGTGACCAGATATGAATCTAGAAAATATGTTCTAAAATATAATGCTATGAATTGATTTTATTTTTATATAAGTAGAAATATATATAGCCATATTTATTCATAAATAAAAATATCTAATATCTCAATGACTCTAAATATCACTCACTATAGAATTAATAATATTCCAGAAAACATGAAATGTGTTTACATAGATGAGGGATTAATAGAGAATCAAACAAAAGTACAATAGATTCACAAAAATTGTAATCTAAACGGTTTATTTGGTATTGATCCTGGAGAATTATCATCTCATGGGATTAATACATAATCATCTAGGGAAATTGAGGTAGTAAAAAATGGTTTTGGTTAATGATTGAATTATTTAACGGAATTATTAATGGAAGAACCAATGGAATAAATTCTCCAATATAATATGTGGTTCAATAATAATAATGGCAAAAAAATATGAAAAAAGGAAAACGGTAGATAATTTAAATAAGATAGAAATTTTTACTAAGTCATTATATTCTATGTTTTATAGAAAAGTGAGAATGATGAAATTTTAAGTATTACTATATGATATTACATGTCCACAAATGGTATCATATGTAAAAACAAGTATTCATTAAGAGATAATAACAAATTATTAAAAAGGGATGTTAGAAAATACATAGTATCCAACAAATTATTTCATAAATAATATTTTATTATTGTAGAAAAATGTACATATCAAATCATATAATGCTTAATTTAATCAATAAAAAAACATGTACAAGAAGTAGTTAGAGCATGTATATCATTCTGGGGATATTTTCAAGGAGGATTCAGACTAAAAATTTGATGATTCCGAAAGTGGAATGGAATTGAAAAAACTATTCATAATGCTAACAACTATTAATGATGTGGATACTGATTATGAATACTATTCAATATATGAGTTTGATGGTGAAATAGATGATAATGAAATAACTGAAAAAATAAAATGATTCAAAAATATATATTGATATTGGAGTAATTGTATAAATAATTAAAAAGACTAAATAATAAATATAAATATGAGAAATAAATAAATAAATAAATAAATATTATATTTTAAGGAAGTCAATTGACAAATGGTTATAGATTTCTATATTATAATGAATAACATTAAAATGAATGAATTAACAATTCATTGTTAAAAAATTAAAAAGATCAAGGGTGGGTTTTATTTTAGTTTGTGAAAGTTTATCCTAGATATAAAATCAATATAATATTATAAATAATGAGAACAATAAATTATGATTGACATGATCTTTTTCAAATTTTAAAATATATAATGACCTAGAATATATTTCAAAATATATTTAAAATATAAAAATATAAAAAACATAATCAAAATAAACCTTATAATTTTTTATTCTTGGTAGATAAGTATATTATATGAATATGCTAATGGGAAACCTTGTATATAAAAACTAACTTTAGTAATAATATTTTGATTACTAATAACAATAGATCAAATTTTATTAATGGATTAAAACATATTTTCCCATGTGTTTCATCACTTATAATAAATTTTAAATGGATTTATAAAGATTAATGTTCATTAGGATTTACTCAATCATTAGTACATTAAAATTTTTTTTTTAATAAAAAGAACATTTTATAATTATTACATAAAAATAATTTTCATTAATTTTTATCTATTTATTAATGATAAATCCTTTATCTAGTTTGACCCAAAATAACCTTGATAACAAAATATTTATTTTATTAATCTATTTTATAAGTAACCTCACTATAGAGTTCTATAGATACTCGGTATCCAGATATTTGGTGTTCGATCAATATGACTTGCAACATACCTGACCATTTATCTTTAATTTAATGGAATAGGGGCACTATAAAATTCAATAATATGACTTAATATACCTATAGAGGTTTTGGTGAAGGAGAAAAATCCCAAACATTTATAATTTTTTTATATTTAGTGGGATTAGAATATATTTTAATTAGGATCTCAGACCATTATGAATATTGAATGATTACAATGTTTAAGGATATTAAATTTCATTCATATAATGATAATTGATGCATTCCCATCATAGGGTGTTGAAAAAATGGTAATTAATTTTCCAAATGTATCAGAGTGTGTGACTTGGGTTGTTTCACTAAGGAAGCATTGTAGTCTGTTCAATAACTTATACTAGTTCAATAATTATAATTAATTTTGTGGTTTTATATTCCTTGTGAAAATGATGGTTTTATGGGTTTTAAAAAATAGTGAAATTTGAATAATGCCATGAAAACTATAAATCTAGTAGCATACAAAATGAAATTCAGATAGAAATGTCTTATTCATAGGGTTGGATAATAGGAGTTCATTATTAAATTTTTTTATTGTTCAAATTCAATTTGAAAATTGTTTTAGTGAAACCTCATTAATAAATTAGTTTCCATTTATTTATTCAGTGTGTGTTTTATCATGTGTCTGAAACACCATACCACACCACCTCCAATAGTCAAATATGGTAACACCTCGACCGAGAATGTTATTCCTACAAGACCTAGCTCCACTATATGGAGTTTCAACCCTTATGGAAACCCCATGTCCACCATATTAATGGTTTGTCTAATATAAGGGAGGGAGAATGAATTTATCATGGGAATGAACTGGATTTGGAAATAGTGTTGTGGTGGATGACTAGCACACTTGAGCAGAATTCTAGCCTCTAACACAAATTGATTTTAAATATTTGATTTGTACTGAAATAATAAAGAATTCTATGAAACCTCACCCAGTGTCAAGCCATGGGTTATTAAATTTCCATTGAAAAGTGATAATAGATCATGATGCAATGAGGTAAGTGTGAGAAATATAATTAGAGTTTCAAGAAAAAGAAATATAAAACAAGAAATGGGAAATACATTCATAAAAAAATTAATGTTTTAGATGAAAAAGAATATAAAAAATAAAATAATATAAATAAATTAAATTCCTAAATGGCCATTGGAATCCTCTCTTAGGTTCGAGTGATTGTGTGGGGAGGGGAAAGAATGATTTGAGAGGTTGGAGCTCCTCTACTTTTATAGAAATATTTATATTATCTTAATGATGAAATTTCTTTGACCCATTCATCCAATTGAGGAATTGAATTTATTTTTTATGATTTTTATTTAATGGTTATTTTTTGGAAGATGGTTCGTGTACGATTCCTCCAAAACAGGGTGTTCAATCTCTACCTTAATGGATTCAAAACTCCATGTAATTTAACACAGAAATGCACCTATGTATTTTTTTCTATTCCAGGTAAATGTACCTCAATTTAATGAGTGTTGGCTTAGATGTTCTTCCATTACTATGGTGGGTTCCATGTTGTCCACCCGAAAAATTCATCAAAATCCTTGATTATTTAAGTCATCTAGATGATTGAATCATCCCCTATTACATACTAACAAGTTTATGGAAATAAAATAAGAATTCTAAAAAAGCGAATTAGTCAATTTGGAATTATATTTTTCTAGAAATAACTAAAATACACTTGATGTAAAAATCTATCAAAATCTATAATTATTCACTTTTCAAAGTTTAGTTCATTTTCTTTATATAATACAAATTTTCTATTATCTTAAGAAAACATTTAAATATATGGTTTTTATTATATGAAAACATCAATAATTCATTAATATTGCATTAAAAATATGCACATATATTTTCTCTATCATATACCATCACTGTTAAACTAGGATTTCCCTCAAGCATAAAATCTAAATAGGTAATTCAAAGGACTCCAATGTTAACAATATTTAAATTTCAGGGTAACGAAATCACACAATATTAAATTTCAAATCAAATTTTCATAAATCCACATAAAATATATAATTAATTCCTTATATTTTAATGAGATAATTATATTTTATATTTTAAATTTCCTATTTTAAAAATAATGGAACTTATTCTTTAAATCATTCAATCGTCACAAATCATTATTATGATACATTCTGCCTCATTAATTACGTCACCATTTAATTTTGACTCTCATATCTCATGATACTATCCATATAGTGTTATGATCATATCATGTGAACTTTCACCTTATCCATAAGCATAAAAAAACTACTTTCTCAACATTGTAAAGAAAAAATGAAGATAAAATCATGAGGGAATTTCAATAAAGGTTCAATTAACTCTCGGTATTAGGGTTTCTTGGATTTAATGTTTTAAAAATTAAGTTTTATGTTGTAAAATCATCTCTTAAGTATAATTCTTGAAATAAAAATCTATAATTATATTATTCCCTTCAATGTTGAAACACCCACTTACCCCAAAACTAAATGATTTTTCATGATCAAAGTAAATAATAATGAATGATTAATGCACCCGGTTGATTTATTTTTAAAAAGTATTGTACTATTTTTTATTTTTTTTGAAATTATTTATTAGATAAAAACTACCATCCATCAAATAATCACATAAAATAAGAGGATAATTTGTTTGGAAAATGGATATTTTTCATTTTCACAAATTAGAACCCCATTTTCTCATTTTTTTGCATTTATTTTTATTTTATTTTCCTTATTTAAAATTTAATAGGTGAAAATAATGAATTACATTAAATGATTCCACAACCTTTAAAATTTCACATAATAGCACCGACAAAAATTTTCCCCACAATGTATAACATTCCTTCCACCATGATTCCCTTCATCCCCACAGATCATTTTTAAAATATCATGTAAATTACAAGAGTAGTGTAGGAATGGATAAAAAAGGCTTAAAAGATGGATCATCCCTATAAAGGACAATCATAGAATCTATGAGCTAATATATGTATTTTTTTAATGTTTTTTTATAAGGATGAAGGATTTTCAATAGATTCCATAAATCATTTTAAATATTTTTTTACAAGTTCATCTCATTGACATGTTCAAATTCAACATCTGGTTAGATACATGTCCGAATATCTCTCTAGAAATATGATCACGAAATAATATTAAGTACATAGTCTAGAAATCCTCTCAAGAAGGACACATATGATATTATGACATTTACTGAAGGCATGATCAATTATAAAAAAATCAATTCGCATGATTTTTCATAAAAATAAACCATGAAAATTTGTACAGACATTTCATTTACATGAGTCAATCAATACCCTCAAATCAAGAGTCATAATTTCAATATCCATGCCTCACTTAAAACCTTAAATTTTCCATTTTATTCAATCAATATCATTAAAATGGAAATCTAAAACATAAAATCGCATGATTTAAAAGATACTCATGTCTCCTATATTAGTCTAGTAAATCAATAATTCATGATTGGGAATTCTATTCTGATCATTAAATCACAATCATCTTTTGCTCAAAAAAATGAATGGAGCATGAATGATTAAAATTTAAAAGTGATTTCCCTTTTTAAATAAATCTTCAAACATCTTCTTCCGTTTATGGCCTAATTTTCCCATTAACAAACCTGAAGATTTTAATTACTCACATAAGAACAAATATCATGTCATTAATGCTCAAAAACATAACTAGGAGTGGGATACTTGCTAAAATGGCTCATAAAAAATTAAATTTAAATCTAAAATGTGGGTAATGAAAGATATGGGTATGATCCTCGATGTGGTCCATGAATTGTTTTTACCACTAGTGTGTTGTACTAGTTGTTATCCATAATCTTATGGTGGATGGTTCTTATTTGATATGAACCACCACATTTTGTACTTCTGAGTTTTTCATTCATTGTTCATGTTATGGAAGACAACTTAGATTTAGTATAATAGATTGACCCCCTTCGTAATGTGGTAAAACATTCATAGTAGAGGAAATATTATGTATGGAACCTCCTCTTCCCTTTTTTATACTTGTGCAACCATATTTTCTTCTTGTGCTGGCATTATCTGGGCTTTATCCTCTTATCTTATTTCCTTGGGCTCATAAACATGGATCTCTTCATTATGGGGCTATTCTAATAAAGGATTGTTGAATTTATGGAGCTCCACATTTTCCTAAATAGGTGAATTTCCAGTTTCTTTATCTTAATCCACGGTATAACATAGAATTTTTTCAAGTGTAATAAAAAATAGAGGTAGTGACTTACAATTTATATACTATAAAATAAAAATAGATCAATGAAATTTAACAATCCATGAGTTCATTTACCTTCTCCCTAAGGGGTATGTTACTCTTGGAGCTGACTCTCTGAGGATGGAGGTAGGTAGTTAGGTTCCTCCATTTGGTACATCCAATTTTACCACTTGGCTGGTGTCTTAATTTAGTGGGTTTGGCTATTATTCTTCGCAAGGCTTAGCTAGATCATGTATATCTTCAAATTAATACCAAAATTCATCCAACTACTACCGATCTCCCACATCTGGCTCAACAGGAAATTCATCCTTAGTTTCTTCTATCTCATGCTTAATGGGTTGCGTGATGATGAATGTGTATTCAGCCACCTCCAAATTTACCTCCTACGGTTCGTTAATGATGAGTTGTGAAAGGTAATCAATAACTACCTCTTTTTCTTTTTCTGGTTCAAGGTGAGGTTACTCCATCAATTCACTATCATATCCTAATTTTATTTAAATTTTCCTCCGCAAATTGTCCAATATATTACTCATCCTTTCCACAAGGTCATTTAGATCACAATAATCAACGTATGAATCTTGATATTGCACATGCAATTAATCTTCCCATCCATAAGAATTCCAATTTGATTACATAATTGAATAAGAGTTTTTTTTAAATTTATATTCTAATAAAACAAAAAAATGATAATTTTTTAAATTGTGATTAAAAAACTACATAGATACCTATTATCGTAACAAGTTTTCACACATGCCTATCATATGGCATGGAAAAAGAAAATTTATTTTCCTAATGGATCACAATCGATGATCAGGATCGTCACAAATAAGGATTGTTGTAGTCGATTCAATCACTCATCACAGTTACACTATTTGAATTATTTTATTTTTTTATTATTATTTATTAATACGTTAGTTTTAAGGGGTTGGGAAATTATTTTGTTAGAATAATGACTTTTATAATTTAAATCTTGATGAAAATAGAATAAAATTAAGGAATAATGTTCTTGGCCTAAGGGTTGGTTTACAAGGCTTCATTCATTGTTATATATTTCATTATAAATTTTATTGGATAAATCATTTAGTAAAAAAAATTTAAGGAATTAAATTCCCTTTGTTTATTAAGTGTGTGATTTTTTCATGCGTCTGACACACCAAACCACACGTCATCCAATAGTCCAATAGGGTAACACCACAACAGAGAATGTTATTCCTACAAGAACCAACTCCCCCATTTTCGGTTTCAAACCTTATAAAAACAAAAAATCTAATTTATGAAGAGATATAATTGGAAAATGGTGGAAAATAAATTAACCATTAAAAATAAATAGATTAGGAAATGGTGTCGTGGTGGATGACAACTATACTTGTGAAATATCCCTACCTCCAACACAAATCGATTTAAAAAATTTTGAATTGAAGAACAATAATAATTAACACCATGAAAACACCACTAGGATCAATCCTTATGATATTCAATTTCCATTATGAATATAGAAGAGATCACGATGGAATTATGGAATAGAGAGACATATAGTCAGAGTTTTCATGATAATGAATGATACAAGAAGAAGACAGAAAAGCTATAATAAAAAATTAATGTGTTAAATTTTTATGAAAACTAAAATAAAAATAAACTAAAGATATAAAATTCATAAAAGGACCTTTCCCTCCTCTCATTAGTGACCTGATTGAATGGGAATTCGAAGGAATGATTTGAGATTTTGGAGCTCCTCTACGTTTACAGGATGATTTATGTAATCCGAAAGTGAATGCTTTTCAGACCAATTAAATAGAAAATTCTTGTATTGTTCCCTTCATCAAGTTTGTTCCACATTTTCTTTTGAGTATATTTTCCATATTTAGTCTCATTTTTTTATTGGATGTATGAGTTATTATTTTTTAATTAATGGTTACTTCTTCTAGAAAAATGTTCGAGGAAGAATCCTTCAAAAATGTGTCTATCAATGGCCACCATAATGGATTCCAAACTAAATTGAATTTAATGTTGAAATTTGAAAAGGTATCCTAGTTCCATTTATTATAGAATAACATACATTTAAGGAGTGTTGTCTGAGATGGGATTCCATTACTATGGTGGGGTTTACTCTGCCTCCCAGAAAAGACCTTAACATCAATTATTTTTAAGGCCACTAGATCATTGAATGAGCCCCTGGTATAGAAAAAAAGATGAAGTAAATAATATTAGGATTCAAAAAAGAAGAATCACTCAATTTTGAATCATATTTTTCAACAAATGACTATAATAACCTTGATGTAAAAATCAATCAAAAATATAGAATTATGTAATTTTAATAATTTAGTTGATTTTCATTCAATAATATAAATTTCCCATTATTTTAATAAAAAATATAAATACATGGGTTTTATCATTTAAAAACATCAACTACTAATTATTATTTTCTTATTGATGTGCCAATAAATTTTCACTATGAATAACCCATTTTTATTATTATTTTAAATATAAAATGAACAATTTTCTCTATTTATTATTTAGAAAAACCTGAAAAAATTAATATTTTTAAATAATAAATAAAAATTCCATATTATTAGGCATAAAATGTTTATGAATTTTCATATATAAATAGTTCAGATTTTGAAATAAAATTGGACACGTTCTAGAAAATAGAAAATTTAATGTTAGTATATATTTTTTGAGATTTGGAGATAAATGGTAAGCTACATAATGAAACATTTCGATCTATTTAAAATGTTAAATACTCTATATATTTTAGAACAAAATCATAATTATTTATTTATCTATAGGAGAATTATTATTTTTGGTTGTAATAGATACACATGTTTAATTTTATATGATCTTAGCATATTCACATCGACTCATTTTCTATCTCATGAAATTTAACCCAAAAATATTTATTTTTCTCTATAATGTGATTGAAAATTTAAAAGATAATCTATCCAAATCATTATAATTTATATTCGAGGAGAAATCATTGATATAGATCTAGAGGATTTTTTGAGTATAATAGAAAAATTCATAATATTTCATGCCCTAGAAGAACATAAAAAATGATTTTCTAGAGAAGAAAAATAGAAGTATTCATGATGTTGAATGGAATTATAATCATACACAATTTACAATTGTATTTCTGATGTAAATCAGTTAATACTACTTTTTAAAACATAAATTTATATTCTTTTACACTGAAGTTAACAAAAACACTTTATTAAATGTTTAAATAAACTGATCCTATAATTGTTAACATTAATGTATCTAGTTAAAGAGTTTTAATTTTATATGGTAATGATAATTTATATTTTTTTGGTAACAAAAAAAAGATATCTTACATGGACATTCAAAAAATTTGGAAATGATATAATTTTTATTAATATAGAACCATGTATATTAATGAATATGTGCTTATAATTATCATTGAACCTAGGGTAAGAGATAATTCATACACTTATTTTCCCATAAGAATATAAAAAGGATATATTTTTAGGAAGATAAACCTTAAAATGATAATGCATCAGTTATGAGGGATAACATCACTTTTAATTCTGATTATATTAATTGGAATGAATATAAATATCACTCATTATATAATCTAAACTCTAATGAATAATCTATGATAAGAACTGAAAGATATTTTTTCAATATTTTTAATAATATTTCTTTTATTGCTGGTCTGAAAGTTATTTTTTATTATTATTTCAAAGGATGACAATAAAAATAAAAAAATAGCACATCAAGGGGGGGTGAAAATGATGCAGTCCAAGGGAATCCCCCTACACCACAAAAAATCACTCAAGGGGAAGCGAATGAAGACTATCGTAAACCAAAATAGTGTCCTCCTGGCCGCCCAAACGAGCAAGCAAATCAGCAGAAAATTTGGATTCACTACAGCTATGGTGGATTAACCTTCCATGATTTTTTGTTTCCTTACACCTTTGAGTAGATAGATCAAATCCCAAGGTATCTCATAACTTCCCTCCAAATCCTTGATGAGAACCTTTGAATCTGATTCCACCTCCGCCACCTGCAAGCCCCTCCTCCTACAGACCATCAGGTCGGAAAGAAGAGCCTGAACCTCCACACCCAGTGAATTACCTGGACCATAAAGCGCACTAAATACAACATGCACATAGACCCAAAATTCAAAAAGTAATCGTCCGCCCCTCATCACTCCCTCCATGAAAGACCCATCGATATTTAGTTTCAACCCATGTTTTGGAGGCTTCCATTTCACCCAAAATCCTACCCTCCTTTGTAACATGCAAGGTCACTTTGGAAAATTACAACGAGTAACCGATACCAGCCCCCCTTAACTAGTGAAGCATATTCCACAATGATTGACTTATTCTGAATCTGAAATGCTAGAGGAGATCTTTTGGAACTCAGCCTAACCTGATTTCATGCATCCCAAATTGTCCAGCAAATAGCCACCAGAATGATGGTCTTAATCGTCTGCTCCATAGCTCTATTTTCAGTCCCAGATAACCAAGTTGACACAAACTCTTGATTGGTCCATGGGTCTCCATCAAGAAACAGAGGGTGGGTAAAAAATGACCAAAGAAATGAGGCCCATTTTCCTTGGAAGAAGAGATGAACCACCGTCTCTATATTAGGACACTCATAGTAGAAACAATGTGACACCATGCAAACCTTTTTTTTTTTAATATTTTCCTCCATCAGTAATTCCATATTTTTTATTCTACACACCATGAAATTCATCCCCGTCGGTATTTCACTAAACCAAGTGATCGGTCCAACTTCCTCTATGTGGCTCTCCCTCCTAATAATTCTCTTCTAATCACAGGAATTAAACCTTCCTGATCTTGCCTTTGTGAAGAAGCACACGTTAGGGTTATAATTCATCACAATATTTTCAAAATAGATCATCTTGGTGGGGTTTGACGATGCATGAATGAACTCATACCTATTTCTTGCATCCATGAAAGTAATACATGGGGATGGACAACATGAATAGGAATGTTTTTAACCCACCCAGATATTGTTCCCGAAATCTATCTCCCCATGGCCAATAATCTATTTGGTGTAGCCAGAAAACTACTCCATCCGGGTGAACATACATTTTGCCAGACTTTTTGCGCCCTGTATGATAATATCCTCATCCCATATATATCACCCTCTGAAGAATTTCCCCCACATGGTCTCCCCGGTAATTATTTCCCCTGATAGACGAGCCGACAAACCAAGAACAGTGTCATGTATGTCACGAAGGATGACGCCTCCTTCATCGGTTGGTCATACAAGCTGATTTCAAGAAGCCCAGTGGAACCTCACTTTTGCCTTAGCATCCCAAAGAAATGAAGTAAGGATGCACTCAATCTTCTCCATAGTACCCTTCGGAGGCTTAATTAAAGAGAATATGTGGATGGGAATAGACAACATCACACTATTAATTAGCACGACCCAACCTCTAAATGATAAAATCTTATTCTTCCAGTTGAAAATCCTCCCAAGAAGATGATCAATGATCCCACTAAAGTGATTTTTCTTAATTCGGCCACAAGATATTGGTACCCCAAGGTACAAATGGGTAGTTTCTTCTTCTTGTAACTAATAGTTCTCTAAATATCCCTACATCTCCTTCCTAAAAATTTATCAGAAATAAAAACATGACTCTTTGAGGGGTTGATAGATTTTCCACTATTCTTTCTATATCTGGACATGATTTCTTTGAAATTAGTTAAAGACCTCCACCTGGCATTCAGGAAATGCAAAATATCATCAGCAAACATCAAGTGTGAGATGTTCCAAGAATTTCTTCTGTCATGATATGGTTTCAGATTTCCCTCTAATAAGATTCTATTCAGGTTCCTGGACAGACCATCCTACGCAAGAACAGACATATTGGGAGAGAGAGTATCACCCTATCTGACACCGCGGATAGTTTTAATAAAGACAAAACACATCCCCATCATTGAAACTGGGAGCTACGGAGATGAATAACACCTGAAACAAATATCACAAAATCGTTCCTCGTACCCAAACACTCTCATGACCCGAATGATAAAGTTCCATTACGTTCTCTCATATTCCATATTCACATCAACTTGAATAATGAAATTGGACCCCACTGTGCGTTTTTTAATGTAATGGACCATCTCACTAGAAAAGCCAACCGCTCCATGGATACTTCGACCCTGAATGAAACAATGTTGCTCTGAAGATATTTCCTTGGGAATAATTTTTGAAAGCCTCATACCAATAACCGTGGCCAAAATATTATAAGAGACATTACAAAGACAAATGGGCTGGAATTGGCTAATGAGGCTGGGGTCTTTTAGTTTTGGAACATGGATAACCATAGAAGAAGACACACCCTTGGTCAAGGGTCCCCCACTAAAGAAATATTTAATAGAATCCACTACAACTAGACCAACAATATCCCATGCAACACTATAAAACGATGTGGGAAAACTGTTTAGACCGGGTGGACTTGACTTAGGCATGCTCATCAAAGAATTCCTAATCTCCTCATCCTGAGTCGTAGAAGAGAGACACTAATTATATCTATCATTCAACAAAAGCGGCAGGAAAATTAAGAAATCAATACTATCAGTATCATTCCTATTAAAATCCAACGAGGAATCCTTGGCCAGAAGTTCCTCGAAGTGCTTCAATGCCATAATTCCAGAAATATTCACATCTTAGGTGAAAGACTCGTCCTCCATTTTAATATTAATATTCGTTCTTTTCATTCCCATAATTAATGCTTGAAAGATGTAATTATTTTTATTTCCTTCTCTATGTCATCAATCTTGAGACCGCTCTTTGTAGGCTCTCTCCATCTCCAAAAGTTTTTCGGAAAGAGCAACCTTCTTATCAGAAAGGATAATAAATGTGTTGTCGCCACAATCCAACTGAAGAGAACCATCCAATCTCTCAATCTCATATAGAAAGAAAATCACCCCATTAGAGGAATCTTGTTGGTTAATCATCATTCCTCTAGTATCATGTTTTAGTCATTTGAGATGATTCAACAGATCTTCCCAAGATCACTCTCTCTCCTCCTTAAGCCAAGACACATTCAACAATTTCATGAACACTGGTTCACGGTTCCACACACCCAAATAGTGGAAAGAACATCCCAACACTGCTTCATGCCTGATCACAATCAAAAAAGGATCATCCTCTGACAAAATACGAATGAGGTGCATGAGAAATGTTTTTGAAAAATGATCCAAACCATACATGTTGGTGAGGAATTTATCCAGTCGACTCCAGATGCGACTTGAACCTTTACAATTGTTGCACCATGTTAATTTAGTTACTATGAAGCCCAAATCCATAAGACCAACATGCACCATGAACTCATGTAAATCCAATATACTCTCCTAACTAAGCCCCGAGCCACCTATTTTTTCTGATGGATCCACAATGGTTTTAAAATCCCCTCCCAAAAACCACGAGAGGGAACCAACTTGAGTTACATTCAAGTGGTTCCATAGCTCCCTTCTTCTTCCAACCACAGAGCTCGAATAAATGAATTTAAATAACATATAAAGTCTACCAACAACCATTCTGGTGTCAATATAGTTGGGAAAAATATTCACCACCTCCACCGAAATGATATTTTTCTAGCCAATCAAGATATGTGTGGTAAGATAGCCTCCATGGATGGACTTCAGAAACCCCATATTATTAGAAATACATTCCCACATGCATGGATCATGTTTTGGTTCCAAAATGACCAACAAAAAAACATTACACTTCCTGCACTCAGAATCCAAAAACGCATGCTTGGCTTGGTCTCCCAAGTCGTGTGCTTTCCAGATAATAAGAGACATCATTATAGTAAGACCATACTAACCATTTGATATGATTAAATATAGAATGGGGATAGGGTGGGTGCAAGGATACCTTTTTCCTTGGCCTTGGAATGAGTAAGAGGCCCCGAAATACCTTCTTCATGCATGCTCTATTTCGAGAGCAAGATCACTTTCTTAAAAGATCCATCTGCATCCTCCAGGAAAGGCTTCCTTCTAGACAGATGATAATCCATGGAATCCGACCCTAGATCACCTTGTACTAAGGACACTAAAAGTATCCATTAGGTTGATATATGAGATATCATCAGCTCCTTTTCCACTCCTGGAGCCATGCCACGCTTCTCCCTCCCTTCCTCAGAATACAAAGAAGGCTTACTCACCATGGATTTCTGAATCATTTCCGGCAATAGTTGAGAAGATAGACAGATAGGAGAATCATGTGGAGACAAAGTTATCATCTGATTTCCCATGGAGAAGGTTAGTCAAACCTCTGTTTCCCACTGAGGTATGATCCTCCCTCTTCCAAGAGTGAAAACCACCTGAGCATCCGGTATAGGCGACTAGGAAATAAGGTCCATGCAATCCAAATAAGGATCCGACTGAATGTTTTCTGTGTCAGTTTCTATCTCGCCACACATCCTTTTTTCCGTACCAAGGTCTCCTGATAATTTTGAATTCGAAAAAGTGTGAGGGATAATGGTAACTTCTTCCCTTCTCTCTCCATCCAAGTCAGGTGGGCGATGACCCGAGACCACATCCAGACCCCATCGGGAGGGTTCTGCCTCCTTCCTCCGTCACCAGAAAGACTTCTTCAAATGACCATACAAGCCACAGAAGGTGAAAAATCGTGGAACCTGATGATAAAACAATATCTGATTCGAAGATAATCCCTTTTTGTATTCCACCAAAACTAAAGACGTACACTGCAGAGCTAGATCTAACTCCACACAAATACGGTGGTTGGCAGCTGCCTAAAGGGATCTCGTTTTCACATCATCACAGAGGAAAGAACCAATAGAGTTTCCTACCTCCCTTAGAATCGCCGGGTTATGAAGAGGAATAGGTAACCCTGGAAGTGATAAACACACTGCATCTAAGTATTATTCTTGGCCAAAGTGGTAGTAAAATGACCACCTTGTCAAGGAATACCGCCATGAACCACATTTTTTGACCTCCCTCGACTAGGCCTTAACGAAATATTCCCTGGATGCAAGATTGATACAGAAAGCCACCCTTGTTATTTTAGAATCCACCGCCAGATGAGAAAGGTCCCATGAATACAAAAAACATCGAAAAAAACACCAATAAGGTTTGTTTCATAAAAATCAAGCCACCAGAGTCAGGTCATGGAAGGATGTCGCCTCTGGAAGCTCCTAAGTCGAGAGACACACAATAGGAACCCCTTAAACATGCTTAGTGGGAAGTCTCTCCACCGTGATGGGTGGAATGACCGGAGGGCCCCCTGGCAGGGAAGAAGAGGAACCTCCAGCACAGCCCCTGGAAGTAACTTCGCACAGAACATCCTTGAACGAATCCTTCGGTAACACGCCATCCTCAGTGTCAGGAACACTGCTGTTGGAAACATGAAGAGAAGCTACCATTAAAGAAGAACCCATATGATCCATTTTCGATGTTTTCAATCCCTTTTATTGCTAATTATAGTATTATTATAGATGTATAATAATTTAATGAAAAAAATTTGATAAATACTCTGCATTATGAACTTAATCATATTGAAATTAATAATTTCTTCAACATGTATGAGTTTCCTAATGATAAATAGTTTTTTATAACCAAACAATATTTTCAAAAAAAAAATAACTAGTATGAAAATATTGTAATAAATAAATTCACCTTAATTACATAATTATTATTTCATAATAATGTAAATATTTTTAATATGCATTTTCACTTATAGATAGAAAAGATGAAATTCATGTTCTGTTAGATTTTTCATGTTATCAAAATTTTATATTATTCCCTATGTGTTTATAAATTTATTTTTAAAAATAGTTACATACAGAAAAGATTATATTAATTAGACGCTTGGCATTGAAAATGATACATTTCAAAATAATCTTTTTCAAACTGTCTATAAATTTTTATTGTCTAAAATAATAACTGTGATCAAAGAGTTATATAATAGAAATATATTTACTGAAAATTGATTTTAACAAAGGAAAGGTTCTTCCAAATTTATTTATAATTAAAATATAAAATGAAATGATACTTTTAAAAATACTTTATTATAATATTCTATTTGTAAAAAATTTACCATAGTAGTTAATATTAAAAAATAATTAAATATTAATTTTATATGATATTCATGGGTGAATTAAAATTTTTATTTTGTTAAAATTTTCAAAAATCATTCTTTTAAGAATATGATAACCACCATGAGGAGAAATTCCAATATAGAATTGATAAAATATTGAAACACTATGAATGATAACATTTATTGAGGAATGATTTCATATCTACGTTATTTAACCTTATCAAGGAATGGTAGAATATTTTCAATATATATATTTGGGAGAAATATATCTAATCCCAATGAATTTAATTTATCAAATCATAGTATTATAATTAGATATGTTAAAAACTATAATCATAGGGTTTTTTGACTCCAATAATTATTTTTCATTTTTCATGAAATTATAACTATAATTTTGGAGGATGCGGACCTGGCTAAAAATCACATCAGGTTAGTCTAAATAACTATGTATATTTATAATTTCATTGAATCAAGAAAAAACTTTCAATTACATTGTCCAGAGATGAGGCTGAGTACATTACTGAAGTAATATTTTTTTATCAAAGTCATTGGCTAAAACAATAATCTATTATATTTCAATTCTTACATTGAAAAAACATTTATATTATTACAATGAATCTTTAATTTTAACATCTAAGAAACCATTACAACATTCTTGGTCGAAATGTAATGACTGTTTATTTCACTTTTTATGATATAATGTTAATTGAAGAGGATATATTTGAAAATATGATACAAAAAAATCAACATTCATATATATTTACTAGGACATTATACATTGATAGATTTTTGAAATTGATTCCTGAAATAGTTCTTTTAATGTTTGACCATAATTTTTTTATATTATTATGTGTTTTAACAAGTGATATCATCATATCATTCTGATTTTTTATTTTCTATTATAATATATGTGATAGGAATTAAATAATTTAAGAGGTTTGTCTTATGTTTATAAATATTGGTTTATAAAATTCTAGTTTTTAAAATATATGAAAATTGAAATTCAATAAATGATAAAATTTAAATATGTGGAAATTTTTTTCCTATTATTTTTTCCATTATTTTTTTTGTTAATTTTATGGAATGTAAGAAAATTTCGTGTTTTATAAATAAAAGTTTTTCATTTTGATATGAATTTTTCAATATGTGTGAGACATATATATTGAATGTTTTATACGGTATTATATCATATTTCTTTCATTGTTTTGTTAAATTGAAAATTACATAATTTACAAATTACAATTCAAAATAATTTAATGTTTAAGGATTAATTCTACTTTATTCATTTCATTTTATTAATATTAAAATAATTTTGTTTAATTATTATAAATATCTATAATATAATGAGAATTTTTTGAATTTTTTGAATTTTTTTATTTAACTTTTTTATGTATTTAATATCATTATTTTTAGATTTTTTACACATTTTTATGTTACATAAATATATCGTAAACTTGTCATATGTTTTTAGTCACAATTATTTATCAATTATTCAATCATTATTTTTCTTTTGAATCTTATTTCATACTTTATATATCTTTTAATTTCTTATACACAAGTAGTTTGACATATTGTTTAACCATTATGTAAGAATAATGTACCCCTACTAATGCATTAAATTCTGATATGCAGACTTAAATAAACTTATGTTACCCATATATAAACACTTTAATTTCACATTTACCATTATGTTACTAATAAAATATATATTTCCATTATGCATGAATTTAAAAATTAAACACCCCTTTACTCATGTGTTCAATATACCTTTACAGGTTTTGAAATTACATCCATCCATTACCTGAGAAATCCATATTCCATTATGCGGTATCTACAGAAAAGTTTAGTAGCATTTAAGCATTTAACAATAGAATCGTAGATTTATTCTAGTGGTATAAACCTTATGCTGAATAGTAATAATATTAACCAATTTTTTTCTGACTATAAAAAAAATCATGTAAATGTTGAATGTCATCTTCTATCATAAATGTAGAACCCAATTTAGATCTAACTACAGAATGGTTTTTTTGTTCTAAGGGTATTAATGCACAACTAAAATTAGATCCACATTACATGAGGTATCATCCTCATATATTGGTTCCACTATTTGATTGATAATTTTGATTCCCCTTTAGAATCATTAATACATTTGTGTTAGTGCATTGTATCAGACATTATAATGTGTTGAATATCTAATGTGACAAAATAATCATGAAACAATTCATTTAAATAAGATAATATGTATAGTAGAATCAAATTGATGAATATAAAAATCATACGTGGTTTGGAGTTTTACAAATACCAAATCTCTATCACTCTTCCATTAGTGTGATAATGGACCTCTTAATCATTTGTTCATCAACAAATATAGTTATCAAGGTTCATGAGATTCATCAACCTTCTTCTTCATCTTCTCAACTAATGTCTATTAATTCTCTGGTTTTTCATTTTTTTTATCGATCAATAAAATATTTTTTTCAAGTGTTAGTTTAATATTCTCCCATCCAAAAAATTATTGTATATTTTATTACTTCTATATAATATGACCACCAGGTTGTGACTCCGAAAAAGAAATTCTACTAGATTGTTACACTTGTAAAAATATATATGGGTTGTTAATCCATTAATATTAATTTTTCTTATACTACATGATTAGAAACATTTACATATGAAATATGTTAACCACTCATTAAATTTGTCAAGGGAATACTGGAATGCAGTATTCTCACAATCTAGAAAATATTCAAGTATAAAATTGTGCCTTATTCATATGAACTACTCTAAAATTAACATTTTTCTATTTATCTACATTCTGGTGCACTGAAAAAAATATATAATAATATGATAATTATAATAAATTAATTTTTTATTCAAAAAAAAAGATAATTCACACCTTTCCACTTTTAAATATTTTGACCTGACGGGGACATAACATGTTCCTTCACTTCCTCATACTCCCATATAGCTTCATTGAATTTATATTTCCACTATAGAAAATTGAACAAATTTATTTCCATGTTTTATATAACATAATCTCTTTGATCCAAAAATAACTCTAACTATTCTTTTTTTTGAATGATCAATAACTAGTGTTTTAATTTATACTTTTTGTACATGAGAAGGATCCTATATATACATACTCAAGACGGATACATGGAAAATATTATTATTTGAGAGAGGTTGAGTGGAACAACAGTGTGATTAGTTACCATCCCTAACTAATCAATAATCTTTAGACGACCAATATACCTAAGGATAGGCTTCCCTTTGGTAAAAATCCGACAAGCTTCTTCAATGTATAATTTTATGAAAAAAAATCATCACCAACATTGATTTATAGATTTCACTATTGAATCTAATGTTATCATTTTTAAAGACACTATGAATATAAGGCCCCAGCCTTAAACCTTACTTAATCTTGAGTTATTACAAGATTACACATTGAGGATCTTTTCAGGTTTAGAGTTTTAGAGAATTAGATCATAAAACTTGCATTACATTCCACATATAAACAAAGTGGTTACATAAAGATAGTATTCTTCATTCCCATCAATGGAAACACATTTAAAATAAAACATGGATTATTTCTTGACACATCCTTGACTCTATCATCTTATCGTGTACCTTTCCTTTGACCTTTGAAAAACATTTCAAAAACATGGGATGAGCATAAAAACTCAGTATGGGTTATAAAAAAAACATGGAAAGGAAACATGAGTTCATATATACATAAGAATGAAATCATACTTTACCCATAAAACATAGGCCCTTTAACATACCTCATAAAACCATGAATAAATCATAGAATTCATAAGACATAAAGGTAACTTGAGGCATTCATAACATTCTTACGTAGGGAGTAACCCTCTTGGTTACGTTTGGAATACCCATCACAGTATATTCCCTAAAATCTCTTCGGAGAAACCTTAACGTTTCACTCCTTCACATTACCCAATGCATTGGAGAGCTATAACGGGCTCACCCGCCCTTAGTTTATCACGGAACCACCCGTTTTCATAATAATGCCCACGAACCATAACATAATCATATCACATAAAACATGCATAATGGAAACATAACATTTCCACATTTCAATCATGAGATATAAATACAACACATTGATATAATAAAAACATTATGAAAACCATTTTCAATACCAAAGTAAAAGAAAAGTAAAACAGGGTATTTATTTTTCTTTTAAAAAGAAGGTATGACTTGTAGAGGAAGCCGAAACTCAAATAACGGTCACGACGGCGGAGAAGTCGTTGTCGCCGCATACGTACGACAAAAACATTCCCTTTTGTCGTTTAGTAAACGCTTCGTATAAAAAAGATTCCTTTTGAATAAACGTAAAAGTCAAAGGGGTTTATACACCGTATAAAAGAAAGTTTTGTATAAAATAAAATATTCCTCAATGAAAGGAGATTGAGACGAAGTCCCATACCTCGTATCCGACATGACCCGACCGTTCTTTAATCTCCTGAATAATAAAATTGAGTTAATATCTACTTGCTTATGAATCTTTTTCAAGTTCATTATTCCTTTTATACCATGTTATGAACATCATGTAATCAGTTAAGATAATAATGTTCATTTTGTCGGTATTTGGTTCTTAAGTCAAAAATAGACTTCTTACACTTACATGTTGTTAATTTGGTCAAAGGTTCATTATATCCAGAATGGTATTCATGATGTAGATATCATATATTTCATATATATCCAGTACATACATGCATTTATAATATTAAATAATCATTTAGAGGTAAGAAATGAAATGCACCGTTCATGGAGACGGTAAGCCGTACGTACGCATGTACGCTACTTTCATTTCTATTTCGTATTTTATAGAATGGAATCATAATGATATAAAGGTATATTATAATTCCAGTATAATATCGTATATACTATCATAGTTCCATCCTTTATATGTCCCACATATGGTATTTAACGAATCAAATCACTTTGAGGGGGCGGTAGTCCGCACTTCCTAAAATGAAGATATCGTGTTTACCCATAATGGAAACCATAAAGGTATGCCCAAAATGAAAAAAAAACAGAAGATTAAGGAAAACATAAACATATTATATATCATATATAAAAATAGTGACATCATAATGGCAACCTTTGAAGGTGTTAAATGAGTGTTGAACAATCATCGTTTCGGGAGGCAGAATTTCGCAATCCACGGAAAACGTATGTTCATTAACCATTTGATGTAGTTGTGTGAGAGTGTAGCTCAAATAAATCTTATAACAACATCATAGTATATTGAAGATACTGTTTTTGTTACAAAGGAAGTAAATAAAAAGAGTTTATGGGGTTGGAGAAGCAAAATAAAACAAATGAACATGAGAGAATGAATTACCTTAAAAAGTGTAACTCCTTTTGATTTGAGACTAAAGGCTTCCATTGAAAGGATTATGCCCAATGGGAATCCTCTAGGATGAGGAGAGGTATGTGGAGAGAGTAAATGGGCAGGGGTTGGCCGAGCCAAAGGCTTGAGGTGTGTGTGAAATGAGGTAGTGGTGGGGGCCTTTTATAAGAGGAGAGGAGGGGCACTTTTGGAAAGTAAAGCAATATCACTTTATTTGAAAATGTGTTTCGGTTTTAAAAGGTCCAACATTGATATAATTCATGGATAAGGTGATAAGGCTTCGAAATACACTCATCCAATAAGTTTTGGACATGTGTAGTTCATAGATTTTACATTATCTTTCCATTTTATTTAAATCGTCAAATAATGATGTCATCGCTGCATCATTATTATGTCATAAATAATTTAATTTATTTAATGTCTATAAATTATAAAAAAAATACTATGATGTAGAAAATCTATTTATCTTTCCAATGAATATTTATAATCAAATATCTGATCTTTATAACCCCATGTAAAAATTGTTTTTGTGAAACATATTATGTTTGTGTCATTTTTACTTTAACATTTAATAAAAAGTAATTTATGTCATTTCCCAACCAAAATGTCTCCATGGGGTCCCCAAGTTGACCCATGGCTTTTCTGGGTCGGCCATGACACAACCAATAAGGTTGGGACATGTGTCCAGGTCATCTCATATTATTAAAGCATTATTTATACCTTAAACTACCCTAATTACCACTAATCGCGATTAAAAACTTAATAAGTTACTATTCACCAAAAAATTATTTTAATCTCATTGAACCAAATTTTACTTCTTAATGACAACCATGTATGTCGGATTTTTAAAATTCAAAACACATTACTGGTAAACTTTCATTTAACTGAAAAATCAGTTTGCTTGATTACCACTTAGTGGTTTCACTATTCATCAAAAATTGAAGTTTTTCAGAAAATTACCAAAAATTCACCCTAAGCTATATTTGATATTCTGAATTCAAAAATGAAGTATATTTTAAAAAATTCAAATCATATAAGTCACATTAATTAATTTAATAATTAATTCCTGCTGCCAGAGCAAATAGCGTGTTTTTACAAAACAATAAGTATCAAAATATTGACACCAGTTTAAGTCTAATTTCAAAGTGAAATTGATTCCAATGATCACCATGGGATAAAATGGTAAACATATATATTCTAATTTCACTTCAAAAACAATTCAAAAAATAATCTAATCATATAAATAAATTATATTAAAAACATTTTTGATGTAAAATGCAGTATTTTTCACTATTCATTAAAAAATGAACATTGTCAGAAAAATACCAAAAATTAACACAAGGTAAATTTTGATGTCCCAATCATAAAGAATAAGTTTATTTTGAAAAACATAGTTTATAAAATTGTCAAAATATAGATTCAAAAATGGTTTTCCATGAAAAGGCAGTAAAACAAGCTTTTAAGAATATTAGTGTATTCCATGCATAAGATTGTATTTATTTTCATTTTAAGCCTCCATAACACTATCTGAATCATTAATATACATAGATAAAAATATATATTATTCATTACTTACTTGGGATGTTACATCCTTACCCCCTTTAGAAAATTGCGTCCCCACAATTTATTTACTTATCGAATAAATGGGGGTACTTATCCCTCATTGCATTTTCAGATTCCCATGTTCCCTCTTCAATCATGTGGTTTTTCCACAAAACCTTTACCTGGTGAATCACTTTATTCCGTAACACTTGCTCCCTGTGGTCAGGAATCTGGACCGGTTGTTCCTCATAAGATAGGTTCTCTTCCAGCTGAACTACTTCTGGACTCAAAACATGAGATGGATCTGGCATATACTTTCTCAACATCGAAATGTGAAAAACATTGTGTACCTGAGATAAACTCGGAGGTAAAGCCACTCGGTATGCAACTGATCCAACTCTCCCCAGAATTTTGTATGGTCCAATGAACCTTGGACTCAACTTTCCTTTCTTACGAAATCTCATGACACTTTTCCAAGGAGAAACCTTGAGAAAAACATGATCACCTACCTCGAAAGATAGATCCTTCCTCCGGTTATCCGCATAACTCTTCTGCCTGCTCTGAGCTGTTCTCATGTGTTTCTGAATCAGCTGAACTTTTTCTGACATATCATCTACCAATTCTGGTCCCATCAACTTCCTTTCACCCACTTCATCCCAGAAAGCTGGAGCTCGACACCGCTTCCCACATAATGCCTGAAATGGTTCCATCTGTATACTGGAATGAAAACTGTTATTATATGAAAATTCAACCAAAGAAAGATGTTGGTCCCAACTTCCCTGATAATCTATAGAAAAAGCTCGTAGCATATCCTCCAATGTCTGAATTGTTCGTTCTGACTGCCCATCTGATTGAGGATGAAAAGTTGTACTAAAATTTAATTCAGTACCCAATGACTTCTATAGGCCTTTCCAAAAGTTAGAAGTAAACCTGGGATCACGATCCGATACAATGGAGAGTGGAACTCCATGTAACCTGACTATCTCTTTAAGATACAAACGGGAAAGTTGATCAAGAGAGAAAGTATCTCGTATAGCAAGGAAATGAGCAGATTTAGTCAAGCGATCAACAATAACCCAGATTGCATTATTACCTCGAGATGTCTTCGGTAATCCAACAACAAAGTCCATGGATATATTTTCCCATTTCCACTCTGGCACTGGTAAAGGCTGAAGCATCCCTTTCGGTAACTGCTGCTCTTCTTTAACCTTCTGACAAGTCAAACACTTCACAGTAAAATCAGCAATATCTCTTTTCATTCCATCCCACCAGTAATACTCCCGCAGATCTCTATACATCTTAGTACTTCCCGGATGAACTGAAAACAGAGAACTATGAGTTTCACATAACAACTCTCTCTTCAACTGTGAATCACAAGGCACACACAATCTCTTCCCAAATCTCAAAAGTCAATCATTATCAATGTTGAATTCAGGAAACTTACCATTCTGAACCAGCTCTACCTTTTTCTGCAACTCACTGTCTTACTTCTGTGCTTGCTTGATTCTATCTGATAGAGATGATCTCACTGATACCTGAAACAAAACAGAAGGACTCCCTGCACCAACAACTTCTATGCCAATGTTCATCAAATCCTTAACCAAAGGATCACTTTCCAAACGCAACATTGTTAATGAAGCAGTACTTTTTCGACTCAAAGCATCAGCCACTTTATTTGCTTTTCCCGGATGGTAATGAATTGTACAATCATAATCTTTGATTAATTCCAGCCATCCCATTTGTCTCATGTTTAACTCTTTCTGAGTGAATATATACTTTAAACTTTTGTGATCGGTATATATTTCACACTTTACTCCATACAAATGATGCCTCCAAATTTTTAAAGCAAAAACAACAGAAGCTAGTTCCAAATCATGTGTAGGGTAATTTACCTCATGAGTTTTCAACTGTTGTGAAGCATAAGCAATTACCTGATCATTCTGCATTAGGACGCAACCAAGTCCATTCAATGAAACATCACTGTATATAACAAACTCACCATTCCTGGAAGGTAGTGCCAAAACTGGAGCATTCACCAATCTTCTTTTCAATTCCTGAAAACAATCATCACATTCTTTTGTCCAGATAAACTTAACACCCTTCCGAGTTAGCTTAGTCATTGGACTAGATAACCGTGAAAAATTCCTAACAAACCTTCGGTAATAGCCTGCCAAACCAAGGAAGCTACGAATCTCTGTTACATTTTTGGATCTTGGCCATTCTTCCAGAACTTTTGTTTTTGCAGGATCAACAGTTATTTCATCTTTAGAATCAATGTGACCAAGGAAGGAAATTTGTTGCAACCAAAACTCACACTTGCTGAATTTCCCATATAGTTTCTTTTTTTTTTTATGGTTTGCAATATAACCCTTAAATGTTTTTCATGCTCCTCTTTACTTTTAGAAAACACCAAAATATTATCAATGAAAACCACCACAAACTTATCCAGGAACTCATGGAAAATTCTATTCATTATTTCCATGAATACAACAGGTGCATTGGTTAGCCCAAAAGGCATTACTAAAAATTCATAATGGCCATATCTCGTACGGAACGCGGTCTTCGGAATATCTGCCTCCTTTACCTTCAGATGATGGTACCCCGATCTCAAGTCAATCTTTGAAAAAAACTGACCTCCCTGGAGATGATCAAACAAATCATCGATATGAGGCAAAGGATATTTGTTCTTAATAGTGATATTATTCAAGGCTCTATAATCAATGCAAAGTCTCATAGAACCATCTTTATTTTTAACAAATAAAACATTAGCACCCCATGGTGATGTGCTAGGTCTAATGAAACCTTTCTCTAATAAATCTTGCAATTGATCCTTCAACTCTAAAAGTTCAATTTGTGCCATTCGATAAGGGGGTTTTGAAATTGGCTTAGCATCAGGAACTAAGTCAACAATAAACTCAACTTCCCGATCTGGTATTATTCCAGGAAACTCATCAGGAAAAACATCAGGATACTCATTTACCACTGGCACATCATTAATCTGAACAGTTCCTTTATTTTCAACGACGTGTCCAAGGTAACATTCATTTCCATCTTTTACAAGTTTCTCGGCCTCTTGATATGTTATCAAAAGTAAGGGTTCATTCCTGTAAACAAACTGAAAGTCTTTCTGAAAAGAAACTTCTTTAGCTCTACAGTCAATCTTAGCATGGTAAATAGAGATCCACTCCATACCCAGGATAACATCAAACTCTACTAGAGGTAGAACAATAAGGATTGCAAGTAGGTTCTTTCCACAGATAAGGATAGGAAGATTCTTATAAATTCTTTTTTCCTCAACACTTCCCCCAGGTGTTTTTACCAAAAGTTCAGGAGTCATTTCTTGAGATGGTATTCCAATTTTACTAGAAAAGGTTTCAGAGATGAAAGAATGTGTAGACCACGAATCAAACAACACACTGGAATAATCTGAAAAAACAAACAAAGTACCTGATACAACTTCATTTGATGGCCCGACATCTACTGAAGTAGTTGCAAAGTATTTCACCACCCCTTTCTGCTTGTAGTCTAACTGCTTCCCATCACTCAAGATCTTTGTCGGACACTCGTTTGCATAGTGACCCCGTCTCATTGCACTTATAACATTTCACAAACTGTAAATAAAATTTGTTCTTACCTTCACCTTGATTCTTTTCAGTGCAATCACGAGCCTTATGTCCCATCATACCACATCGGTAGCACTTCCCAGAATTCAGAAGACATTCCCCAACATGCCTTTTTCCAAATTTATCACAAACTGGAAACTTAGTTCTCTTACCATTAGACTTTTTTGAAGAATTATAACCTTTCTCCGGCCACCTCGGTCTCTTCTTCTGCTGGTTGTTATAGAAAACTTGGTCATCAGAAAACTCCATTTCCACCTTCTCAGCACATCGAACAAGCTTTTCATAACTTTTAAACTCACGAGAAGCTAATTCCCTTCGATACTTTGGCTTTAATCCTGAGTAGAAACGATTGATTTTACTATCAAGGTCCCGAATAAAATTTGGAGCATACCTTGCCAATCGAGTGAACCTTTCTTCATAGGCAGCCACTGAGTCTTCCTCTTGCCTCAATTCCATGAATTTTTTTTCCATCCTAAGTCGAACAGCCTTAGGAAAATACTTCTCAAGAAACATACCTTTGAATTCATCCCAGTCAAGATCATCAATCTCATCGGAGTCCCAGATATTTTTAACCATAGACCACCTCTGATTTGCTTCACCCTCCAAACGGTAAATAGAAAGACTAACCTTTTGATTGTCTGAACACCCCATGACATCAAAAATATTCTCCAGTGCTTTAATCCACCCTTCACCTAGCACAGGGTCAGATGATCCTCTGAATGATGGTGGATGTTGCCTCATGAATGTTCCACCACTGACATGTTCCTTTGCGGTTGATCTGGTTGATCTCGTGCATGAATACCACCGCCATTTATCGCTTGAGTCAACAGCGCCATTACTGCAACAAACTATTCAGTTCCAATTCCGACCATTTCTGGATGCTGATTCGGAAGGTTATTTCCTTTTGTATGCCTTCCTAGCACTACTTCCCTGTTTCCTCTGCGGAAAACCATTCTGAACAAACATGTCTTAGATGAAGCAACATGGTAATCTTTAAATGCTATATCATTTCGAATTTTTTTTTTTGGATAATCATTTAATAGATTTCTAACTCCTAAAGTTATCTAAACCGACCTTTGATACCAACTATAAGGCCCCATCCTTAAAACCTTACTTAATCTTGAGTTATTACAAGATTACACATTGAGGATCTTTTCGGGTTTAGAGTTTTAGAGAATTATATCATAAAACATGCATTACATTCCACATATAAACAAAGTGGTTACATAAAGATAGTATTCTTCATTCCCATCAATGGAAACACATTTAAAATAAAACATGGATTATTTCTTGACACATCCTTGACCCTATCATCTTATCATGTACCTTTCCCTTGACCTGTGAAAAACATTTCAAAAACTTGGGATGAGCATAAAAACTCAGTATGGGTTATAAAAAAACATGGAAAGGAAACATGAGTTCATATATACATAAGAATGAAATCATACTTTACCCATAAAACATAGGCCCTTTAACATACCTCATAAAACCATGAATAAATCATAGAAGTCATAAGACATAAAGGTAACTTGAGGCATTCAGAACATTCTTACGTAGGGAGTAACCCTATTGGTTACGTTTGGAATACCCATCACAGTATATTCCCTAAAATATCTTCAGAGAAACCTTAACGTTTCACTCCTTCGCATTACCCAATGCATTGGAGAGCTATAACGGGCTCACCTGCCCTTAGTTTATCACGGAACCACCCTTCTTCATAATAATGCCCAAGAACCATAACATAATCATATCACATAAAACATGCATAAAGGAAACATAAAATTTCCACATTTCAATCACGAGATATCAATAAAATACATTGATATAATAAAAACATTATGAAAACCATTATCAATACCAAAGAAAAAAAAAGTAAAACATGGTATTTATTTTTCTTTTAAAAAGAAGGTATGACTTGTAGAGGAAGCCGAAACTTAAATAACGGTCACGATGGCGGAGAAGTTGTTGTCGCCGCATACGTACGACAAAAAAATTCCCTTTTGTCGTTTAGTAAACGCTTCGTATAAAAAAGATTCCTTTTGAATAAACGTAAAAGTCAAAGGGGTTTATACACCGTATAAAATAATGTTGTGTATAAAATAAAATATGCCTCAATGAAAGGAGATTGAGACGAAGTCCCATACCTCGTATCCGACTTGACCCGACCGTTCTTTAATCTCCTGAATAATAAACTTGAGTTAATATCTACTTGCTTATGAATCTTTTTCAAGTTCATTATTCCTTTTATACCATGTTATGAACTTCATGTAATTAGTTAAGTTAATAATGTTCATTTTTTCGGTATTTGGTTCTTAAGTCAAAAATAGACTTCTTACACTTACATGTTGTTAATTTGGTCAAAGGTTCATTATATCCAGAATGGTATTCATGATGTAGATATCATATATGTCATATATATCCAGTACATACATGCATTTATAATATTACATAATCATTTAGAGGTAATAAATGAAATGCACCGTTCATGGAGACGGTAAGTCGTACGTACGCATGAACGCTACTTTCATTTCTATTTCGTATTTTATAGAATGGAATCATAATTATATAAATGTATATTATAATTCCAGTATAATATCATATATAATATCATAGTTCCATCCTTTATATGTCCCGCATATGGTATTTAACGAATCAAATCACTTTGAGGGGGCGGTAGTCCGCACTTCCTAAAATGAAGATATCGTGTTTACCCATAATGGAAACCATAAACGTATGCCCAAAATGAAAAAAACATAAGCTTAAGGAAAACATAAACATATTATATATCATATATAAAAATAGTGACATCATAATGGCCACCATTGAAGGTGTTAAATGAGTGTTGAACAATCATCGTTTCGGGATGCAGAATTTCGCCATCCACGGAAAACGTATGTTCATTAACCATTTGATGTAGTTGTGTGAGAGTGTAGCTCAAATAAATCTTATAACAACATCCTAGTATATTGTAGATACTGGTTTTGTTACAAAGGATGTAAATAAAAATAGTTTAGGGGGTTGGAGAAGCAAAATAAAACAAATGAACATGAGAGAATGAATTACCTTAAAAAGTGTAACTCCTTTTGATTTGATCCTAAAGGCTTCCTTTGAAAGGATTATGCCCAAAGGTAATCCTCTAGAATGAGGAGAGGGATGTGGAGAGAGTAAATGGGCAGGGGTTGGCCGAGCCAAAGGCTTGAGGTGTGTGTGAAATGAGGTAGAGGTGGGGGCCTTTTATAAGAGGAGAGGATGGGCACTTTTGGAAAGTAAAGCAATATTGCTTTATTTGAAAATGTGTTTCGGTTTTAAAAGGTCCCACATTGATATAATTCGTGGCTAAGGTGATAAGGCTTCGAAATCCACTCATCCAATAAGTTTTGGACATGTGTAGTTCATAGATTTTACATTATCTTTCCATTTTATTTAAATCGTCAAATAATGATGTCATCGCTGCATTATTATTATGTCATAAATAATTTTATTTATTTAATGTCTAAAAATTATAAAAAAATACTATGATGTAGGAAATCTTTTTATCTTTCCAATGACTATTTATAATCAAATATCGGATCTTTATAACCCCATGTAAAAATTGTTTTCGTGAAACATATTATGTTTGTGTCATTTTTACGTTAACATTTAATAAAAAGTTATTTATGTCATTTCCCAACCAAAATGTCTCCATGGGGTCCCCAAGTTATCCCATGGCTTGTCTTGGTCGGCCATGACACAACCAATAAGTTTGGGACACGTGTCCAGTTAATTTCATATTATTAAAGCATTATTTATACCTTAAACTACACTAATTACCACTAATCGTGATTAAAAACTTAATAAGTTACTATTCACCGAAAAATTAATTTAATATCATT
Source organism: Viscum album (assembly GCA_963277665.1). Taxonomy (NCBI): domain Eukaryota; kingdom Viridiplantae; phylum Streptophyta; class Magnoliopsida; order Santalales; family Viscaceae; genus Viscum; species Viscum album. The sequence continues at coordinate 284,053,232 of OY728127.1, forward strand.
GAACCACATTTTACTTCTTAATGACAACCATGTATGTCGGATTTTAAAAATTCAATACACATTAGTGGTAAACTTTCATTTAACTGAAAAATCAGTTTGCTTGATTACCACTTAGTGGTTTCACTATTCATCAAAAATTGATGTTTTTCAGAAAATTACCAAAAATTCACCCTAAGCTATATTTGATATTCTGAATTCAAAAATGAAGTCTATTTTACAAAATTCAAATCATATAAGTCACATTAATTAATTTAATAATTTATTCCCGCTGCCAGAGCAAATAGCGTGTTTTTACAAAACAATAAGTATCAAAATATGGACACCAGTTTAAGTCTAATTTCAAAGTGAAATTGATTCCAATGATCACCATTGGATAAAATGGTAAAAATATATTCTAATTTCACTTCAAAACAAATTCAAAACATAATCTAATCATATAAATAAATTATATTAAAAAACAGTTTTGATGTAAAATGCAGTATTTTTCACTATTCATTAAAAAATGAACATTGTCAGAAAAATACCAAAAATTCACACAAGGTAAATTTTGATGTCCCAATCATAAAGAATAAATTTATTTTGACAAACATAGTTTATAAAATTGTCAAAATATAGATTCAAAAATTGTTTGCCATCAAAAGGCAGTAAAATAATCTTTTAAGAATATTAGTGTATCTCATGCATAAGATTGTATTTATTTTCATTTTAAGCCTTTATAACACTATCTTAATCATTAATAGACATAAATAAAAATATCTATTATTCATTACTTACTTGGGATATTACAATGAAACCATGATATTACAAAATGGTTGTAAAATTATCATTTATATCTTAGCTAACACTGCTAATAAAAAATTGTATTCTCTAAATTCATTTATATGAATAATTTTTTTATTCATTATTACATAAAGGGATTCATAATGAGAAATACGACTTCTCACATGGAAGTTGTTTTTGTATGAAATTTTTACTAGAATATGGTGTTGATATAACATCAAATTGAAATATATAGAATATGTTCTAAAATTATACTCCTGGGTTATAATAGTTCTCCCAGATTGACTAAATTTATACAGATAAAATGTATTACTGAAAAATAACACTATATATGAAGTGTTCAAATTAATTTAAAATAAAATTCATAGAAACCTTTGACTGACAAAAGATACAATAGAATGTGGCACTCCATTTTACAATACCACTTAATTAATTTATATTATATTTTTCAGTAAATATGAAATTATTCAATAATTGATGAAATATTGATGATTTCAATTGGAGATCAACTTTAACCCATAGAAAATTATATCCATTAGTCATTTTGGAGAGTCTAAAGTCAAAATACATTATTTTTCTTTCTTATTTCAATAATGGTATGGGTAACATCCCAGGTAAATAAAGAATATGAAATTTTCATATTCATTAATATTTTTTAAATTAATTATTAATTTTACATTATTGGGGATTCAATGTTTGATGGTGTACCCAATACATAACAATAGGTTTCTTTGAAATCATACATTGCACAAAATGGTGAGTTGTACTGAAAAATAATATATTATTATTATTATTTTAAATGGTAGTTAACGACTTTCCATTTTACTAGAGGGAGTGAACATAACTAACTAGAATAAGATTATATATGTTTTTGAATGTTTTTTCTTTTATCTAATATAATTTGGAGTCTTAAAATGTGAATCAATCTAATTTTAGGCATATTTTAGTTTAAAAGGTTGATTTACCGCCTTTTGATGGAGAACCATCATTAAATATGGTTTTAGTCACTTTTATATTTTTTATTTGAACAAATAATTTTTTTTTGAGAATCGGGACATCATAATTCATATTGGGTAAAATTTTGGTAGTTTTCTCAAAAAATTAATTTTTTATTGAAAACAGAAAAACATTGTATTTTAATTCAAAACTGACTTTTAATCTAAAATATTTATATGGATAGATTATATTTTTATTTGGTTTTATTGAGTAATTTGATTATCCTTTATCATTTAATCCAATTTTATCCATTGGATGTAATTTTACATTGAAATTGGACATAAATAATTGCCAATCTTTTGATAGTAATTATTTCCTAGAAACTCGTTTTTTCATTTGAAAGTATGAATTAATTTTAAATTTATTTCGGCCACCTATTTGTTTTGAATTTGTAAAAATGGGTTCAATATTTGGAAATATGATGTAAATTTGTTAAAATATGTAACTTGTTTTAGATAATATGAATATTTATATCAATAAAAAATTTATTTACCATGGTTAAAGGGTAAATCTTGTAAATAGAGGTAACCAAATATTATTATAATAAAATAAAATCACCTTAACATGTGTATAAATTCTATTGGTTAATACATGTTTGATTATGGGCGTCCTTCATTTGATTTTATGACCCCATGGATCCACATAAGAGTTATAATGACACTTTATATTAATTTATTAAAAGTAAATGCAAAAATGACATAAACAAATATCTTTTCCAAAATATATTTTTTACATTAGGTTATATAAGTTATATATTCGACTAAAAATATTATTTGTAAAGATAAAATTATTTCCTATATCATTGTACTTATTTATAAATTTTACGCATCTAATAAATTATCTTATTTATGACACAATAATGATGCATTGTTTACCTCATTAGTAAATGAATTAAATAAATAAGATTATAAAGATTAAAATAATATCCAAAACCTGACTAATTAATTTTGGATTATTTTATATCTACCATTACCAATCATATTTTTTATTTTAATTAGTTTTGGATCTTAGAATATGAAAATTACTATATAATAAAATAATATTTTCACACTTCCAAAAAGCGCCCCTCCTCACCCTTATAAATGGGCTCCAATTGTAACCCATTCCTCCCACCTCTCAAGCCCCTTGGATCAAATAGAACCTTCCCAAATTATCTGAAAATATCCCTCTCATCCTCCTTTAATCCTTAACTTAGGCATAAGGCACATCATTAAAACCTTTTGGTTCAATCGAAAGGGAGATTCCCAATTTAAAGGTAACGTTTTCTCTTAATTATTTTTGTTTCATTTTACCTCTCCATCACCGTAAACTCTATTTATTCGATTATTTTATAAGAACACCTATATCCTAAATATACTAGGTTGTTTTTATGATATTTATTTTAACTAAACTTACACACTCCTCCATCTACTGGGTAAATAACAAGTTGTTACTGTGGATGGAAAACTAAGGCCTCACAAAACGACGACTGTTCAATTATCTCACACCACCTCTTATGGTGGCCATAATGATGGAACTGTAATTATATAGGATATATATATTTTTATATTTTCTTTATGCTTCTTTAATTTTAATTTATATCATACCTTTTTGATTTCCATTATGAGCAAACGTGATAATTTCATTTGAGAGAGTGTAGACTACCGCTCCCTGAAAGTGATATGACTCGTTCATACCATATGTGGGACATATAAAGGATGGAGTTCATGAAATTATATATGATATTATATTGGAATTATAATATAACTATGTATCATTATTTTTTCATTCAATTAATATAAAAAATAGAAATGAAAGTAGCAGTCATGCATACGTAAGTCTTACCGTTTCAATTAACGGTGCATTTCATTTCTTATCTCAAAATGATATGTACTATTATAAATAAACATATATACTATATATATATATGATATATATGATATCTAAATCATGGATATCATTCTAGTGATAATGTACTCTTGACCCAATAGACAACTTGTAATTATAAGGTGTTCATTTTTAATCACGAACCAAATATCGACAAAACTACCATTATTAACATAAATAATTACATAATGTTTATAACATAATAATACGTAATATAAAAGGAATAAAAAACATGAAATCAGGTTATTAATCAAGTATAAATTTTATTATGTATATTATTCAGGAAGAACAAGGAAAAACAAATTAAGCCAGACATGAGGTTAGGGGTTTCTTATCTAACTTTTACTTCTGTGAGACTTCCATTGTATTCCCCTAATTTATTGAATGTGGTGTATTGTGTACATAATTTTCATATATATTATAATTAATCTCTTTATACTATTGTTATTCTTTGAATCATTTGGTGGTTATTAACTTTTGGTCATACAAATTAATTGATTATAACATGTTAATGGATTTTTATCTTACTTTTTTCTGTGAGATTCATACAATATTTTCCATTAATTCATTTTTTATGGTTAATGTACTATTATTGTATTAATTATGTAATATGCATCAATTTATGGGTATTTACATCTTCATTTTTTGATCCTTCTTTCATTGGATGTGTGTTTTGTAAGTTACCAAATCGTTAAGTGATCCTTTTAAACCAATGTAAATTTCATAGTATAATATTCTAATTATTAATTATGTCATTCTATGATTATGTGTGGACTCAAAATTTATTTATTTATGTTTTAATATACACTCCCATTTTTTGGATATACTTTTGATTCAAATAGTCACTCCATTGATAAATTCCCATGTCGTCAATATGAACTTGATAAGAGTAATTTTAACTCAATTTCCATTCATTGAGTTAAACATCCAAGTCATTGGTTTTGTCATAAAAAGAACACCACTGAATGTCTGATTATTGATTTATACTGAATATACAAGAATATTTATTGTATTAATATTTTTCAAAGATCATTATGTAATTTATTTATCCTTAATCTAAGGATACTGGTTTTTATAAGGGATTTCTTCTCAATTTAACTTCCATTGAGACTTATTTTTCATTGGGCACCAATTTACTCTTATATGGTGTATATACTGCCCTTTAACATATTAAAACATGATCCTATTTATTCTCATGATATTATAATGTTTGGATTCATTTGTATTCTTCAATTATTTGTATTCCAGAATCTCTGATTTTTTTAAAATATCTTTAACAAAAATATCATTTTAAATGTTTTAATTTCTTATTCTTCTAAGTCTTTATCATTATTGTCCATGTTTTAAAAATGGGTTTAATTATTTTTTTATATAGACATTAATTTTTTCAAATGATAATTAATTTTAATGTTTCTATGTGGTATATGACAGTTTGATTCAAAATTCTATTTATTAAATGTTTAAAATTGTTTTGAAAATGGTTTGATAAAGAACTGATTATTTCTATATCATGAAATGAGATATTGTTATTGAAATAGGGAAATATTTTATTTCCTTTATTCTTATTTTATGTGTTATGAATATTTTATGTTTCCTGGTCTTTTTTTACGAATATGGGTTATTTCGTGGTAAACCTTGGGAAGGTGAGCCTGAGATAGCACTCCAATGCATTGGGTAACATGACCAAGGTAAACATTAATTTTTATCCTAAGAGATTTCGAGAATATACTGTGATGGGTACTCCAAATGTGACTCCCTATATAGATGTGATAGCTACAATGTATGTCTGTTATGAATTCTATAAGTTTCCTTTATGATTTATGATTTCGATGTGATATTCATAAATTTTTTGATTTCATGAGGTATGTTATGATCAAAATGTATAGTTTCATTTATTTGAATATGTTGATGGGTTAATGTTTCCCTTCATTATTTTCTATCCCTTACTATGAATTTTATGCTCATCCAATGTTTTTAAAAAAAATAATAGGACATAAAGATGGAGACGGTCAAGGATGGGATCAATGAAAATTCATGTTGTCTAAAACATGGTACTAGACATGTTTGTTTTTAAATGGTTTCATTTAATGAAAAAATGGATACTGAATAGTTGTTTCTACATTTAATTTTTATGTTGATAAGTAATAGTTATGGAATAATTATATAAACTTCTAACCCTGAAAAGATCCTGAATTTGAATTATTCATTTAATTCAACATTATGTAATGTTTAAGGTCGGGTCATTAAAATTAGTTTGAAAGGCAGGTTTAGATAAATTTTGGGGTTATGATGTTCTTTATGCATACGTGACCTTACCATAATGGTGATGATTTTATAAAGAGTCATAGTTATTTTAGATAAAGTGAATGAGTTTATGATAACATGAATATTTATATATTAGTATTTACTATCCTCATAAGATATTGTATGATGATATTTCTATTAAACTCCCACTGAACATTTTAGTTTTACTAATTGGATGGAACTAGCAGGCACCCAATTAATAGTGGATGTGAAGAAAACTGTTACAGTTTTCTAAATGAGAAACTGATAGAAATGGGAGTTGCAATGATAACTCTTGTAGTTATTCTAAACCATCTATATATAGTTATGATAGACCACTTGAACCATAGTTATTTGTATAAGGCATCATATATGAGAGAAACAAATCACTACAAAAGTTTAGGTAATAATCATAAAGGTAAATATATTCAAAAACCTATGTTTCATGGATTTGGAAGGAATGACATAGTATAATGATTCAAAGGGACATTAAGATTAAATAGATGAGGATGTGAAGGTCTTAAATAAATAAGCTTCCAAGGAAAATTGAATCATCCTATTGACTCTAGGAAAGGGACTGAAGTTCATTCTTAATGATCAATTAAATGATTTCAATATGTTGTACATGACCATTATACAATGAAATGTCCTATAAAGATGGTTTGGGAATGGGATCACCCGGATCATACAAATATATGTTTACCAATACCAAATTTCATCCAATTGAGGATGAGGAAACTACAATGACCAATAAAAGGTATGGATAATTTCATACCTGTTTTTTAGATATTATTGAATCATTGGATATGAATCTTGATTTTTTGTAGGAATGAACTATTTAAGAATAAGTTTTAAAGGAATGGATAATGGATCATGAATAACGTTGAATGATTAAGAAGTAAAAATATATGGGATTCAAGTGTTAGGGTGGATTTTAGGACGGTGAAATGCTTAATAGTATTAAGGCTCTTTTGATGACGGGATTACATTAGAAGACTTTTTAAAGTATGTGTAACCCTGATGTTTTATATATTAAAATTTTACACATGTAAAAATTATATTATATTTTGTGGATATAGTATAAAGATCCATTTTGGTTTATATGGTCCTTGAATTTGAGGCAATTAGTGGTTAATACATTTAGGGATGCAAAATTAATGTTATTAGATATGCGTGGTGGTTAAAATATGCAATGGTTATTTTGGATGAATTTATCACTTTTTGGGAATATTATAAAATTATATAGTTTTTGGAAAAGGAAAAAAAGCAGACCGTGTGACCACCCTTCGTGTTAGATAAAGCAGCAGGAATTGAACCCACTACAATGTTTGACTGGGTTTATTCGCTTACCACAGGACTGTGTGAAGTCCCTGGTTAGTATGAATAATTCATTTTAGTTAGAATATTTTATGAATCAAGAATATGTTGATTTTAAGTCATATTGGAAATTATTATTGTAACTCCCTGACCCAAGTTACCCAGAGTTGGTGCATTATCATGTAACATTGGCATGATCACAAAAGATCATGTCTCGAAAGAACGATTAGTTTAGTAGCCTTGAAAACACTAGATACATTCATAAATGTTATATTACATCATAATGTGAAAAAATAAAATAACATAGACTCCATAGTCCACACTCATATCCCCTTCAGACTATCCCTATAGGTTAGTCAAAAAATATTTCTTCTCATCCTGGGAAAAATAAAACATAGAAACGGGTGAGCTCAGATGCTCAGTCAGGATAACAATATAGCGGAAGCATTCATTAATTAACGTAAAAATTTTTGGAAATGTATAACTAAAACAAAATCCTTCTAAACATGAACTTAAGAATAATATGGAAATGTTAAAATGAAATAAATCCATTTACTTAATCACATGGATATTCTACTGGTCGAATAATCACATGCAATATCAATAACCAGTTTCATAATGATGAAATTTATAATGCCAGACTATCATAACCATGTAGCCAAGTCCTCGTTCCAAGACTACAAATAATATTTTGTCAAGGCCTTGTGCCAAGACACTAGTTTGTATCATGAGACCTACTGATTCATAGAGGAGCTATAGCGGGCTCCACCCGTCACATATTTATTCCAATTCATTCCTCATATGAATAGGTTTAAACATATCATAAACCATAGCATAATTGTATCACATAAAACATGCATAAAGGAAACATAAAATTTCAACATTTCAATAAAAAGATATCAATAAAATGCATTGATATAATAAAATATTATCAATAACATTTTTAATTCCAAAATAAAAGAAAAGTAAAACTTGGTATTTATTTTTCATTTAAAAAAATTTATGGCTTTTAGAGGAAGCTGAAACACAAATAATTGTCATGGCGGCGGAGAAGACGTTGTCGCTGCATACGTACGACAAAAAAAACATTACTTTTGTCATTTAGTAAAATGCTTCATATAAAAACGATTCCTTTTGAATAGACGTAACTTTCAATAGGGTTTATTCACCGTATAAAATAAAGTTGTGTATAAAACAAAATATGCCTCAATGAAAGAAGATTGAGACGAAGTCCCTTACCTTATGTCCAACTTGACTCCACCGTTCTTTAACCTCCTAAATAATAAACTAGAGTTAATTTTTAATTTCTTATGAACCTTTTTCAAGTTCATTATTCCTTTTATATCACTTATTACCATGTTATGAACATTATGTAATTATTTAAGTTAATTACGGTCGTTTTGACGATTTTGGTACTTGAGTCAAACATAAACTTCTTATAATTACAATTTGTTCATGTGGTAAAATATAAATTATATCTAGAATTATATTCATGATTTAGATATAATATATATCATACATATAAATTATATACATTCATTTATAACACTACATAACATTTAGAGCTAAGAAATTAAAAATGCACCGTTCATGGAGACGGTAAGCCGTACGTACGCATGAACGCTACTTTCATTTCTATTTCATATTTAATGGAATTAAATCATGATTATATAAAGGTATATTATAAATCTAGTATAATATCATATATAATATCATTTAATCCATCCATTATACATCCCACATATTTCATTAACGATTCAAATCACTTTGAGGGGGCGGTAGTCCGCACTTCTTAAAATGAAATTATCGCGTTTACCCATAATGGAAATCATAAAGGAATGCCATAAATAGAAAATACAGAAGAATAAGGAAAACAAAAAAATAATATATATCATAAAAAAATAATGAGACATCTAAATGGCCACCATAAAAGGTGTTAATATAAGATTGAACAATCATCGTTTCATGAGGCAGTAATTCACCACCCACAGAAACATTATGTTCTTTAACAATTAGATGAAGGTGTGTGCAAGTGTAAATCAAATAAATCTCATAAAAACATACTAGTATATTGAAGATACTGGTGTTGTTACGAAATAATGTAATATAAAGAGTTTAAGGGGTTTTAGAAGCAAAATAAAACAGAAGAATATAAGAGAAGACATTACCTTAAAATCGGGCTACCCTTTTTGATTTGATTCAAAGGCTTCCTTGGAAAGAATACTGCATAAAGTGTTCCCTCTAGGAGTAACAGAGGGAATTTGAGAGAGTATTTAGGTAGAGGTTGGCCGAGAAAAATGGCTTTGAAGGTGTGAATAACGTGGTAGAGGTGGGGGCCTTTTTTAAGAGGAGAGGAGGGGCACTCTTGGAATGTCATGAAATATTACTTTATTATGAAATGACTTTCGAATTTTAAAGGTCCCAAATTGATATATTTCTAGGATAATGGGATATGGGTAATAACTCTACTAATAAAATTGGTTTTTTGACAAGTTTATATCTTATATTTTACATTATATTTTCAGTTTATTTAAATCATTAAATAATGAGGTAATCACTGCATCATCATGGTGTCATAAATAAATTTATTTTTTTAATTTCTAAAAATTATAAAAAAATATCATGTTGTAGGAAATATTTTTATCTTTCCAATTAATATTTATAGTCAAAAATATAACTTTGTATAACCCCTTCTAAAAATTGTTTTAGTAAAAACGTACATGTTTGTGATATTTTTGTTTTTACTTTAAATAAAAAGTTATTAATGTAATATTCATACCCAAGTGGATAAATGGAGATCCCAAGTAGACACATGGATTTTATTGGTCGGACATGACTCATCCAATAAGGTTAGGACAAGTTTAAAGGTAATTTCATATTATTATAACATTATATTTACCTTAAAATACACTAATTACCTTTAATCGCGATTATTAGAACTTAAAAGTTACAATTCACAAGAAATTATTTTAATCCCATTGAATAACATTTTACTTTCTAATTAAAATGATGTATTTCAGATTTTTGAAATTCAATTCACAGAAGAGGTAAAATTTCATTTAAACGAAAAATCAGTTTTTTAACTACCACTTAATGGTTTCACTATTCATCAAAAATTGATGTTTTTCAGAGAAATAGAAAAAATTAACCCTAATCAATAATTGATATTCTGAATTAAAAAATGATGTTTATTTTACAAAATTCAAAAAATATAACTTTCATTAATTAATTTTATAATTAATTCACGCTGTCAAAACAAATAGCGTGTTTTTACGAAACAATATCAATCAAAATATTGACAATTGTTTATGCCCAATTTCAAAGTGAAATTAATTAAAATGACCACCATTGGATAAAATGTTAAAATTATATTCTAATTATACTTTAAAACCACTCAATAGAATAATTTATCACTATAAATTATTTTGATTAAAAATGTTTTTTTTAAGTATTTTTTTTACTATTCATCGAAAATTGGATGTTCTAAGAAAAATACCAAAATTTCAACATTGTCTAATTTCGATATTTAGAATCAAAAAATGAAGTCTATTTTGAAATATAAAATTTATATAATTTCAAAAAGTGGGTATTAATAATCATAACAGCTACTTTGATTGGTTGCGGTGTGTTAGAATATCGAACTAGCGTACAATGGAAGCTGTTGTATTATTTAAAGAGAAGTGTACCATGGAAGATTGGGGTGTTAAATTCTCCCCTCAATTCAATAAATTGCATCCTAACAATTTTAAAATGTTCTTAGAATATAAAAGGTTGATAATAGAAAATAACTTTGTGGAAAACCCAAATCAGAAATAAGGTTAATAAAATTTAGCATTAATAAGAGGGATAGGGAAATGAAAAAGTCACAACCAAATTATGATCTCTATTAGGATAAAATTGGTGGAAATTAGAGACATATAGTTGGAGGAAAAATGTAAATATTTTTAGGGAGTGATTGATTTTATCAATCACAAACAAGTGTAAAATTGAGGGCCTCAAATCATTCAATCTATATTGATTTAAAATATCATCAGTTCAAAAAAATATAAGGTATTAGGATAAAATTTTTTTTGTTTTAATATACCTTTACTAATGTTTAAGAATGAATTTATTCATAGAATAATATATAGGTATATATATATACATGAAATGTAGAGTTTCAACCTTCAATAAATTTCAACCACAAACTCATCTTTCTCTAAAAAGATAATAGAACTCAAAAATATTTTATTTATACTAATCGTACAAGGTTCAAAATATTAACACATACCATTTAGATTAGGAAACATATTTTTTAATAACAAGGGACTTGCTGTAGGCTAGTGGTAGGTAATAATGTCTTGTCACACTATGGTTGTGGGTTCGATTCCTACTGCTTTGTCCGACGTGACGGGTTCTTCCCCAACCTGCAGGTTGTCCTTTTCCTAAAGAAATAGTATTATAATATTCCAAAAATAATCTTCAGAAATGTTCTAACCTTAAAAAATACTATCCAAAGCTAAACATAATCCATTCCCACCTTTATAGTTATCCAAAATACCTCTATCCAGACAATCTCTAAAAGGTCTCCAAATTCTAAAATAAACTCATCAGATTCCCCAAACAAAGAAAAGTTTCTCTTATTGTCACATAATAAAAATATTATTACCTTAATCATATTAAAACCTTAATGAAAACAAAAAATACTACAGTACAATCCTTATATATATCAAATTATTATTATAACCATAATATAGTTCATAAGTCCAAAAACACAAATACAATAATTATTCAACTTCATCTGTAATAATAGCATAATCTTGCCCTTGATCCCTTGGACTTTTCTACGATATGATTCCATGATTCTTAGGAAATTCATTTTTATAATGCTTCATTCATCTACAATTTTAGCATTCAACATTGATAGCCTCTTTCTTTCCCTTGCAATCACGGGCCTGGTGACCTTTTTCTCCGCATTTATAACAAACTCCCATTCCTTTTATGCAAGTACCAGGTTGATTCTTCCCACCATTATCGCATAATAAAAAATCCTTTTTTCCCTTTTTCTCTTTATCTGTCTCTTGTTCGACCGTTCTCTTCTTCTCTTGCTTTACATTAAAGGCGTAAGACGTAGAGAATTCATTTTCCATCTTAATAGAACATGAGACAATGTCTTCGTATGATGAGATGAATTCTGAGACCAATTCTCAACATAGAAATTTTTTTAACCCAACAAAGAAATGATCAATATTACTTCTTGGGTTACATATATAATCTGCAGCATGCCTCACTAACCTGGTAAAGTTAGACTCATACTTTGCATAATTCTTGTCCACTTTTTTCCTCAGAGTCAAAAATTGTCTTTCCATATCTGCTCGATGGTCATGTAAAAATAATTTTTCTAATAAAAGATCATTAAACTCTCTCCATTCCATATTTGATACTTGTTCATCTTCCTTTGTATTTTGAATAAATGACCACCATTGATCAGTATCTCCAGTGAGGCGGTAAACTGTCATGACAAATTTTTCCCTTTCCCTACTCTCCAAGGCGTGGAATATTTTAAATAAGGAGTTTATCCATTGCTCAACTACTAATGGATTTGTACTCCAATTGAATGTTGGTGGTTGTTGCCTCATGAATCAGTCTAACAATGATCCTCCACGTTGCGGATCAGGGTCCTCTATACGAGTAAGGATATTATTCAAAACTTGGGTGAGTTGTCCCAGTATGATGATAAGATGATCAGAACCAGTTGTATCACCAGCTCCATTATAATTATCTTGAGTATGAGGGAAATCCCTACATGGAGTGCATTCATTGATATAGTTTCCATTCCTTCCACTAGGCGCCATTTCTAAACAATGGCATAAACTAGATCAGTTTATAAATCAAAATAAATAATTCCATACTTGTAAAACACTTAACTTAAATTGAACAGTTTATGGATAAAATCCATAATCATAAAAATGTTTTCATTGAGGATTTTTATACTCATAAACCCTTCATAATGATTTGTATTGAAAATTGGAATTATCCTAAGCATATCCCTTGTGAGTGTCGTAACAAATAGTGCAGCAAGGCCCGTTGTCATGCACCAGTTCCCGTTCGAGTCTAGCTCAAAGCAGTGTTTTCAGGTTTTACCCCTAGGTACATCTATGCCAGAGCCGCCTCTACCTACTCATATCCAGACATGGATTTATTGCTTATAAAATTCACAAAATCTCTATAATACCAAAATTCAAGAAATTTCTTCTATACTAATCCTCAAATTCTATCTTAGGGCTATGTGATCTAATCAGAGTTTATCTAAATCTAGCTTCAAAGGATTGTACTAAACTGCCTCTGGTACAACCTGTAATGCCCCGACCCCAGTTACCCAGAGTCGGTGCATTATCACGTAACATTGGCATGATCACAAAAGATCAAGTCTCTAAAGACCTATTAGTTTAGTATCCTTGGAAACACTAGATACATTCATAAATGTTACATTATATTATAAAGTGAAAAAATAAAATAACATAGTTTCCATAGTCCACACTCATATCCCCTTTAGACTATCCCTGTAGTTCAGTCATAAAATATTTCTTCATATCCCGGGGAAAATAAAACATAGAATCGGGTGATCTTAGATGCTTAGAAAGGATAACAATATAGCGGAAACATTCATAAATAAACATAAACATTTAAGGAAATGTATAACTAAAAAAAAGATTTTTAGTCTTGAACTTCAACATAATATGGAATTGATAAAATGAAATAAATCCATTTACTTATTCACATGGATAATCTATTGGTCGAATAATCACATGAAATATCAATAACCACTTTCATAATGATGGAATGCATATTTCCAGACTATCATAACCACGTAGCCAAGGCCTGATGCCAAGAATACAAATAATATTTTGTCAAGGCCTCGTTCCATGACATTAGTTTGTCTCATGAGACATACCGATGCATCGAGGAGCTATATAGGGCTCCATCCGTTAGTTATTAAGTCTAATTCATTCCTCATATGAACATGTTTAAACATATTATAAACCATAACACAAACATATCACATAAAACATGCATAAAGGAAACATAACATTTCCACATTTCAATCACAAGATATCAATACAACAGATTGATATAATAAAAACATTATTAGAACCATTTTCAATACCAAACGAAACGAAAAGAAAAACTTGGTATTTATTTTTCATTAAAAAAGTTATGGCTTGTAGAGGAAGCTGAATCTCAAATAATGGTGATGGCGGCTGAGAAGTCGTTGTCATCGCATACGTACGACAAGAAAAACAATAATTTTATCGTTTAGAAATAATCTTCATATAAAAAATATTCCTTTTGAATATACATAAAATTCAAATGGGGTTATACACCGTATAGAAGAATGTTGTGTATAAAACAAAATAAGCCTCAATGAAAGGAGATTCAGACGAAGTCCCTTACCTCGTGTCTGACTTGAATTGACCGTTCCTTAACCTCATGAATAATAAACTAGAGTTAATTTTTAATTTCATAAGAACCTTCTTCATGTTCATTATTCCTTTTATTTCACTTATTACCATGTTATTAACATTATGTAATTATTTAAGTTAATAATGGTCGTTTTGTCAATCATTGGTATTGAGTCAAAAATAAACTTTTTATAATTACAAGTTGTTTATGTGTTAAAATATCCATTATATCTAGAATTATATTCATGATTTAGATATCATATATATCATAAATATCCATTATATAAATTTATTTATAACATTACATAACATTTAGATGTAATAAATGAAATTCAACGTTCATAGAGACGGTAGGCCGTACGTACACATGAACACTACATTCATTTTGGTTTCACATTTAATTGAATTAAATTATAATGATATAAAGGTATATTATAATTCCAGTATAATATCATATATAATATCATTTACTCCATCCTTTATATGTCCCAAATATGACATTAACAATTAAAATCACCTTCACGGGGTGGTATTCCGCACTTCCTAAAATGAAATTATTGTGTTTACCCATAATGGAAATCATAAAGGCATTCATAAATGAAAAATACAGAAGAATAAGGAAAACATAAAAAAAATATCATAAATAAATATAGTGACATCTTAATGGACACCATTAAATGTGTTAAAAAAAAGATTGAACAATCATCATTTCGTGAGGCAGTAATTCGCCACCCACAGAAACAGTATGTTCTTTAACCATTAGACAAAGGTGTGTGTAAATCTAAATAAAATAATTCTCATAACAACATCCTAGTGTATTTAAGATACTGTTGTTGTTAAAAAATAATGGAATAGAATGTGTTTATGGGGTTGGAGAAGCAAAATAAAACAAATGAACAAAAGAGAAGACATTACCTTAAAATCGGGTAACCCATTTTGATTTGAGACAAAGGCTTCATTGGGAAGACTTATTTCCAATGTGAGGCTTCTAGGAGTAATATAGGGATGTTGGGAGAGTATTTGTGCAGATTTTGGCTGATCCAAATGGCTTTGATGGTGTGAATAAGGTGGTAGAGGTGGGGGCCTTTTATAAGAGGAGAGGAAGTGTACTCGTGGAAAGTCATGAAATGTTACTTTATTATGAAATTCTTTTCTGATTTTAAAGGTCCCAAAATGATATATTTCGAGGATAAGGTGATAAGGGTTATAAATATACTCATACAATAGGTTTTTGACAAGTGTATGTCTTATATTTTACATTATCTTTTCATTTTATTTAAATCGTTAATTAATGAGGTAATCGCTGCATCATCATGATGTCATAAATAAATAATTTTTTTTAATTTCCATAAATTATAAAAAAACCATATTATATGATATCCTTTTATCTTTCAAATGAATATTTATAGTCAAAAATATGACTTTTATAACCCCTTATAATTTTTTTAGTAAAACAATACATGTTTGTGACATTTTTATTTTTACTTTAAATAAAAAGTTATTAAGGTCATTTTTTTACCCAAGCGGCTCCATGGGGTCCCCATGTTGACCCATGGATTTTCTTGGTCGGCCATGACTCATCCAATAATGTTAGTACAATTGTAAAGGTAATTTGATATTATTATAACATTATAATTCCCTTAAACTACACTAATTACATATAATCACGATTAATAGAACTTAAAATTAATATTCACCAAAAATTATTTTAATCTCATTGAACCACATTTTACTTACTAATGACAATTATGTAGTTAAAATTTCTTAAATTCAATTCATAGATGTGGTAAAATTTCATTTAAACGAAAAATTGGTTTTTTGACTACCACTTAGTTGTTTAACTATTCATCAAAAATTGATGTTTTTCAGAGAAAACAAATCACCCTATGCTATAATTGATATTATGGATTCAAAAATGTTGTCTATTTTAAAAAATTCCAAACATATAAGTTTCTTTATTTAATTTTATAATTAATTCCCACTGTCAAACAAAAGAACGTGTTTTTAAGAAACAATATCAATCAAAAGATTGACAATTGTTTATGTCCAATTTCAAAGTGAGATTAATTCTAATGACCACCATTGGATAAAGGGAAAAAATTATATTCTAATTATACTTTAAAACAACTCAATAGTATAATTTATCACTATAAATTATTTTGATTAAAAAAGTTGTGTTTATGTTTTTTTTACTATTCATCAAAAATTTGATGTTCTCAGAAAAATACCAAAATTTCAACATATGATAATTTCTATATTCCAATTACAAAAATGAAGTCCATTTTGAAATATAAAATTTATATAATTTCAAAAATTGGGAATTAATATTCATAATGGCCACTTTGATTGGTTGCGGTGTGTTAGAATCTCGAACTTGCGTACAATGCAAACTGTTGTATTATTGAAAGAGAAGTGTACCGTTGAAGCTTGGGGAGTTACAATTATCCTATAATAGAAAATTTTTGATTTAGTTATTTACACTTCAGTATGAGACATTAAGAGTAGTGGATGTTTTTTGAGATAAATGTTATGATTTTTTTGATGTTTATGTGATCAAATACTTTTGAATTTTGGGTTTCAACCATAGTTTGGATCACATTGAAATATTTTGTGTACATTTGTGTACTGGATGTTATTTGTTAATATTTAGGAATTATTTGACAAATTTTGGGGATTAGGAGTTGTTTTTCTTTTGGTAAAAGTTTATCTTTTTTGGAGATTATCTGATATTATAATAAACATTTTGGTTACGGTTTATTTCTAAAGAGAGGGGAAATATAATGTTCATCTTTTGTGCATTATTTGATATTCTAGAAGTTGATTATAAAACTTTTAAAGTGACCATGTCAGTTTAAATACTGATCGTTTGCAGAAAAGATGAGTTTGTGCTAGAAATTTAGTTATGTATGAAAGTCTACAGGACAAGTAAGTATATTTCTTTATGTTTTTAGTTAATCTCATAAATAAATTTCTCAATGAATGGTACCATAAATAAATTTTGTCTATTAACATTTCCTAAAAGGGTGTCAAATTCTATTTAACTCATCACAAGTATGTGATCTTATGGTGGATAGCTTTCTCCAAATCATGTGTTCTATCACACTCCATCAGAACATGATGGTTTGTTTTCTCCTCTATATCAACTTTTTCATTGAATCCTATTATTTTTTTCATGGTAAACCTTTTAAATTCCCTTCCATTATTTTAAAGTGATAGTTTTATTGACCCTTTATCTGATGAGGGGCTTTCAATGAAGTTTTTGAGCCCCATATTAAAATTGTGAGGATGAAATTACCAAAATGGGGGAATGATCTATCATATATTGTAAGTAATGAGTAAGCCATTTATTTATTTTTTAATATTTTTAAATTATTTTTTAATTTTACTTTAAAGGGGATTCTATGTTCGATGGTGTAATTGATACACAACAACGTGTTTCTTTGAAATCTTACATTGCACACAAGATTGAGTTGTAATGAAAAAAATAATATTATTATTTTAAATGGATGTTAATGTCTATTCATTGTAATGGTGGGAATGAACATAAAAAACTAAAATATGATTATACATGTTTGTTTAATGTATTTACTTTTATCCAGTAAAAGTTAGATGCTTAAAATTTGAATAAATCTAATTTTAATCATAATTTACTTTAAAAGATTGATTTACATCCCTTTGAAGGTGAACCCACATTAAATTTAGTTTTGGTCACTTTAATATGTTCTATTTTACAGAATATAACTATTCTTTTGAATTCGGACATCAAAATTTACATTGGGTAAAATAAATTTCTATTAAAATTCATTTTTTGATGAATAGTGAAAAATATTATATTCTAATTCAAAAATGCCTTTTTATCTAATTAATTTATATGATAAAATTATCTTTTTAATTGGTTTTAAAGTGTAATTGAATTATAATTTTAAACTTTAATCCAATTTTGGTCATTGTATGTAATTTCACTTTGACATTGGACATAAATAAGTGTCAATCTTTTGATAGTTATTATTTCTTAAATACACGATTTTTTTGACATTGGGAATTCATTATAAATTAATTTCTTTCACTTTTGGGTTTTGAATATGTAAAAATGGATTAAATATTTGGAATTTGGAGGTCCAAATTTTGTAAATAAGTAAATTATATTTTTAAACAATATGAATGTTTTCTATAATAAAAATATTATTTACCATGGTTAAAGGGTAAATCTGGTAAATAAGGGTTACAAAATATTATAATAATAATATAAAATTACACCAAAATGTTTCTTGATCCAATTTTTTAATACATGTCTGACCATGGGAATCCTTGGGTCGATTATGGGTCCCCATGAATCCAATTATTATTTATAATAACACTTTATTTTAATTTATTAAAAGTAAAGACAAAATGACATAAACATATATCTTTATGTAAATCAATTTTTACATGGTGTTATATAAGTTATCATTTAAACTATACACATTAATTATAAATATATAAAAACTAATACGTCGTGGTATTTTTATTATTATTTTTAGACATCATATAAATTTAATTCTTTATGACATAATAATGATGCAGTGTTTACCTCTTTTATATGTTATTTAAATAAATAAGATTATAATGATTAAAATAATATCCCAACCCTATGAAATTATTATTGGATTATTTTATTTTGACCACGAGTCATCTTATATTCTACTTTAATGAGTTTTGGATATTTAGAAATCTAAGATCATTATATAACAAAATAATATTTTCATTCTTTCCTAAAGGGACCCTCCTCGCCCTTATAAATTAACACCTATTATAACCCATTCATCACACCTAAAAAGCAACTTGAATCATTAAAACCCTTACGAAATAATCTATCAACAAACCTCTCTTCCACATATAAGCCTTACCTTAGGTAGAAGGCACTTCATGTAAACCATTTGGTGCAATCCAAAGGCAGATACCCAATTTAAAGGTAACATCTTCTCTGAAGTTCTTTTGTTTTATTTTACATATCCTACCCCATAAACTATATTTATTACCATAATTTATAAAAACACATGCATCATAAATATACTATTTTGTTTTATTTGAGAATTATTTTAACTATACAAACACACACCTCTATTTATTTGGTAGTGACCATTCTGTTTCTGTGGATGGAAAACTAAGGCTCCATGAAATGAAAATTGTTCAGTTATCTCCTACCACCTCTTATGGTGTCCATTATGATGGAACTATATTTATATATGATATATTTTATGTTTATGTTTTCTATATGATTATTTATTTTTAATTTATATCATACCTTTATGGTTTCCATTATGTGTAAATGTGAAAATTTCATTTGAAAAAGTGCAGACTACCTTTCCCTCCAAGTGATATGACTTGTTCATACCATATGTGGGATTTATAAAGGATGGAGTTATTGAAATTATATATGATATTGTATTTGAATTATAATATTACTATCTATCATTTCATTTTCAATCTATTAAAATATGAAATTGAAATAATAGTACCGTTCAGGCATACATACGACTTACCGTCTCCATGAACGTGGCATTTATTTCTTATCTCCAAATATTAAGTAATGCTATAAATACTTATATATACTAGATATATATTATTTATATGATATCTAAATCATTAATATAATTCTTTTTATAATGTAATATGGACCACATGGACCACTTGTGATTATAAGGTGTTCAGTTTTTACATAAGTACTAAATATTGAGAAAACGACCATTATTAACATAAATGATTACATAATGTTTATAACATGGTAATAAGTGATATAAAAAGAATAATAAACTTGATAACGTCTTATAAATCAATTATATATTAACTTATCTTTATTATTCAGGAAGAACATGGAACAAAGAAGTCATATCAGACACAAGGTAAGGGGTTTCTTATCTCACATTTAATTTTATGAGATTTCCATTGTTCACCACTAATTTATTTCACGTGATGTATTGGGTGCTTCAATTTGATATATATTATCATTATTCTATTAATATTCATGTTATTCTGTGAATAATTTGGTGTTTATTAACTTTTGGTCATACGAATTGATTATTTTCAACGTGGTAAGGGATTTTCATCTCAATTTTTATTCCCGTGAGATTCCTCCTGTATTAGACATTGTTTCCTTTTGTGTTGTGTATGTACATCCCATTATTATATTAATTGTGTAATATAATTAAATTTATTGGTATTTAAATCATCATATTATGATCCTAAATTCATGGGATGTATGTTTCGTACATTACTAAATCAGTAAAGGAACCTTTTAACCCAATATCCATTCATTAGGTTAATCATCTAATTATTAATTATGTCATTCTATTATTATGTGTGTAATAACTATTTATTTATTTATGTTGTAATATCCACTCACCTTTGTAATGATATTCTGTTGATACACATAATCACTCTATTGATAAATTCTCAAGTCATCGTTATGAACATGATAAGTGTAATTTTAACTCAATTTCTTCTCATTGTGTTAAACATCCAAGTCGTTGTTTTTTTTCATTAAAATGGATTTTGTGAATGTACTATGATTGATTTACATAGAATATCCAATCAAATTGAGTGTATTTATATTTTTTATACATTATTATGTAGTTTATTTATCCATAATATAATGATATAATTTTTTATATGGTATTTCGTCTCAGTTTAAATTCCATTGAGACTTCATGGTTGTTATGAACCAATTCACTATTATATGTTGATTATACTTCCCTTTGACATATTACATCATAAACCTCATTATTATAATTAAATTATAATGTTATGGTTCAATGTTATTCCTCAATTATTTTTATTTAAGATTCTCTCATTTTGTCAAAAACACTTTGACTAAAATATCATTTTAAATGTTTTAAATATTTATTCTTCTAAATCATTATCATTAATATACAAGTTTTAAAATTATTTTTAAGGATTTATTTATATGTAAATTAATGTTTTCAAATGATAATTTGTTTAAAACTATCATAGTGGTATGACACACTTTGATTCAGAAATATATTTATTAAATGTTTTAAATGGTTATGAAAATGGTTTGATAAAGTAGTGATTATTAATATATCATGAAATGATATGTTTTGATTGAAATGTGTAAATGTTATATTTCCATTATTCTTGTTTTATGTGTTAGGAATATATTATTTTTCTTGGGAATTGTTTGCGTATATGGGTGGTTCCGTGATAATCATAGGGCATGTGATCCCGAGATCACTCTCCAATGCATTGCGTAATGTGATAGAGGTAAACTTTAATGTTTCTCTTAAGTGATTTGGGGAATATAATATGATGGGTATTTCAAATGTGAGTCCTTATGTATCTTTGATAGCCGCAATGTAAGTATGTTATGATTTCCATAATTTAACTTTATGTTTTTTGATTTCTATGTGTTATTAATAAATGTTATGATTTCATGAGGTATGTTATGATCGAAAAGTTTGGATGCATTTATTTTTATTTATTCATGGATTAATGTTTCTTTTCCTTACTTGTTAACCATTAATAAGATTTTTATACCCATCCCATGTTTATGAATTTTTTTCACAAGACATAATGATGAATAGGTTTAAGTATGGGATTAATGAAAAGTTATGATGTCTAAAACCTGGAACTAGACCTGTTTTTTAAGAGTTTTTATTTTATCAAAACAAAGGATATTGAGTAGTACTGTCAACATGTAATTTTCAAGTTGATATGTAACATTTATGGCATAATTCTCTCTAAATGTAAACTAGAAAAGATCATCAATGTGAATTATTCATTTAATTCATGATTATGTAATGTGTAAGGTCAGTTCCTTATAGTATTGGTACGTGTTATAACATAATTATATAATTTTCTCATTTAACGTTGTCATTTTTAAATACCATGCACTATGATACATAATATACAATATCACTCTCAAATTTTTACCTCAAAAAATACACTGTTACGGTAATCTGTATATTCATACATCCAGTATGTATAGATAATGACAAAATATGAACATAATAGAATATATTATTATTTATAATTTTTATTTAATGGATAGATAAATTCTTTATGGACCTTATAATTACATCACAATAATTTTATATCTTAAAAAAAATTATTACATTCATCACCATCTATACATATTCCATCTACACCTACTTAATCTTCACAGGGATAGATGATTGAACACTCATTTGATTATGACAATATTAATTTCCATTAATAAATACTTCATGTTATATATTTATTTATCTTGAAACATGTTGGATATTTTTATAATTTCCATAATACATACACTAGAATTATCCTTCCCATGATTTTAATGTAGTGATTAGTCCTAATAATTAATCAATTCCATCCATAATTAGTAGAATATATTCAAATTTTTATAGTGATGTATACTACTATTGTTTTTTAATCAATAAATATTTTACCCATTCCCTCCTAATGATAAAGACTCCATACCTTTAGTGGATCAATTGATAAAACCACTCAGAACAATATATGTCCTATGAAATAAAAAATTATATAGAAACAATTCATATTTTTAAAAAATTCATAAAACATATTAGTTGCATAGGTTCTTTGATATAAACCTCTAGTCAACTTAATAACCTTAATTTATCAAATAATACATATAAATTGTTTTTTGGGACATGAAAATGAATCTGAGTGGCGATTCATAGAGGCCCAAATTGTTTTATGAGAGTTGTATATTACATGTCTATTGATCAAGCGATGTTGAATTTGAAATGAATATTATTCTTAGTTCTTTTGGAAAAAAGAATAACTAGGATAGGGTGATGGCCTGAGTTTAGTTTAGTTATATTCTTGGATGTGACATTATCCCAATTATCCAGAGTTGGATAATTCATAAAGGCCCAGTCAAGTTTTCTCACATTAACTCTGTTGTAGTGTCTTCTATACCAAGTAAATTTATAACCCATGATTTTAATTTCTATAAGGTTAAAATCCTCAGTAGTTGTTCTAAATTCCCTAGAGGAGATATGAGAATGTGAAGGTCCAATTTTCTCACGGGGAGAAAGAATGGAATTAAAATCTCCAATCACAATCTAGTGGCCATGAATAGTGTTAGATAAGTCAAAAAGATAATGCCAGAGAGGTCTTCGGTCTGGATATATATTTTCTTCATACACAATTATTCAAAAAAAATTATGTTAAAAATGGGAAAATCACAGGTAAACATTTCATCAATGAATTTGTATACCTTGATATTTTTTAAAGTATCACGTTAAAAAATTTGAATGGAATCAATAGAAATAAAATTTTTACAAGAACCTAGAAATCTATAACCATAAGAACATATATGCATAAAGATCCTAGAAAAGTTTATATTTAGTTCAAAAATAGAAATTATTTTTGGTTTATGCATCAAAATAAGTCTTTCAAGGATAGTAATTGTGTTAGTATTTTCTATGCCCTGACAATTCCAAAATAAGAGATCCATTAAAACCTTTATTTGGAGAAAGAGCCCCATTTTTTCTATTTGGATACCACCGAACCCTTCTTCTTTTTTGATCTCCTAGGAATTTGAGAGGGGGTCAGAATAGACTTCTTGTTCTGTTTACTCATAGGAGAAATAATATAAGTGTTAGCAACACATGTATTAGTACCAGAATTAATAATAACAAATGATTCACTAGCATTGGGGGTGGTCATTGGACCATCCTTTGGGTCATTGGGAGCATCTGAATCCTGAATAACAATGTGAGAAACATGGGATTGTGTTGATTCTATATATTTAATGAGAATTTCATTTTTCATTTCCAAATTATTGTTCAAGGAGGTTAGCTCAGTGCCAGTGTTAGAAGATGTACACATTTCCATGGATTTCTCAAAATTTGCAACTAAATCAAATGATGGATTCATACCTGCAGTCTCCAGGTATGTAGTAGGATTCGGTTAAGGTTTTCCATCGGTCCTAGATTGGCCTCCATGTAGCACAACTATTTTCCATCATCACCTGACAAACCAATGGATGAAATCTCCTCTAGCACCAGTGTCAGCTAATTCTCGGTGCATGAATTTCCACACGGTTTCAGCTCAATGTTCCCCAAAGCATCCAAATCCACCATTTTTTCAGAGAGCTATTTGACCTTGGATGTTGGAGCATGATTCTCAGAAGATTTCACTGGATGGT
Organism: Viscum album; assembly: GCA_963277665.1. Classification (NCBI taxonomy): domain Eukaryota; kingdom Viridiplantae; phylum Streptophyta; class Magnoliopsida; order Santalales; family Viscaceae; genus Viscum; species Viscum album. Next base: position 284,078,066 of record OY728127.1, read on the forward strand.
GATCAGACTCAAGGGGGGTAAGCCGACTTGGATCCAAAACAGACCGGTTCACATTACAATTATCTAAAACCATCTTCTCAATTTCTTATAGGATGCAAAGATAATGATTTGTATTTTCTTCTTCTTCAAACAGCTCAGCCAAATTGATACCTGATCTTTCACCTATACAGTTTGAATTATTATCCCATATTTACACATGCATCCTAGCTAGTTTAGGATTTTCAGAGGTTGTGGAATTATCCATATTTTTTCTTCTAATTTCAGTCCACCCATCATCCTTTGGATGAGTAACATGGCTCTTGACAACTATGAATTTCAAAAAATAATTTCGGATGACTCTGAAGAGTTCACAATATGGAGGCATACATTCACATTCCACTCGAATCTTTTTTTAGTCATTCTCATTGGAAACAAATACATCAGGTAGTTTGGAAGTAATGCCAACTTATATCATCACCCTTTAATACAATAAAATATCGATATTAAGTGTTCTTTGATCAATTTTAAATGGTGTACCTATACACGATGTAATGTCATTTAAAATTTTTCGATTCCATAAAAACAAACTATGTCTATAGTGGAGAACCCATTTTAGAACCATGGTATTTCTTGCAGTGTGCAGATTGAAGGAAATGTCCCATTTATTAATTCAAAGTAATCCATGTTTAAGTTGAGGATTTCAAAACTTCTTGATCCTGTCAAAATCATCCATATATCTAAGTAGCACATGAAATTAACCAATTCATAGCGACACTAGCTTCTAGTCGAAGACCGCCCATACATGTGTAATTATCATTTTACAATCACAATTCGACTAGAGTTTATCCCCATTTTATATGAATTGCATCCCATAATCTGAAACATACATATAATTGATCATTTTTTAAGCACCTGAGGGCCATTTTCAACCGTGAGTCTTCCAAATTTGAGCTTCCTATATAGAAGCACCTTCATCTAAGGTGATATATGTGGTTCAGAACCTTTGAGCACTTCAAGGAAATAGATTTCATGCGTTCATCCCATGGGATATTTTGATTCATTATGGACCTTGAAACAACATTCCTTGAAAATGGATTCCCATTCTGGATCAAACGCTGCCATGAGAAGAGGAAATGAGTTATGGAAAGTCAGGGATAGCGCAATGGTCAGTTCGATGAAACCCTTAAGGAAAAAGATCCCAAGAATTACTTTTTCCCCTTAAATTCTCCAAACGTGTTGTTGGGTAACGAGGTATTGGTGTGGTCTCCTCACCAACACACCACACAACCCCTGTAAGGCCCAAGGAAGCCATCCCTTGGGATTAAGCCTATTCTTAATGAGTTTTAGGGGACCATGAGAGGTTTGTTTGCATATAGTGTTCGTTGCATTGTGAGGACTTATACACAGAACCTCAGAATGCACAAATTCCCTTAATAAAGTGCCCGTAGGAGGAAACATTGATATTAAACTAGACATCAGGAATTCCTTTGACACTACTAACTCGAGATTAATCTTCAATGCTATCTAGGGATTTTGCTTCAATGATACATTTGTTAGTAGTGTTAACTACTTATTTAATTTGTCCTCTATTTCTATCATTGCTAATTGGTCCCTAGAAGGCTAATTTAAATGCACTAAAGGTGTGAGACAAGGTGACCCCTTTTTTACCCTTTTTTTCTATTGCGGAAGAATATATTTGAATATTTCTTACTCTCCTGATTGATCAAATAACTCAAACCCATACATGAAGCTTTATGCTTCAATGTTTCTACACATCTTCTATATGCAGATGATATTATTCTGTTTCTAAATGGTGAAAAATAAATATCAAAAATTTAAAAAATGCTCTGGCTCATTATAATGTGTTTTCTGGTCAAACTATAACCTGGAACAAATATAATGTGTTATCCGGATAAAATTTCTCTCTTAGTAGGAAATAAATAATTATAAATTACCTAGGAATTAAATAAGGATCTTTACCCTTCACCTACATGGGTGTCCAATATTCTTGGGATGCCAGAAATCCATATATTTTAATGTTTCTATGGACCAAGTTATCAATCAACAATACTCCTAGAGAGGTAATTCACTCTCCAAGGCTGGCAAGATTGCGTTGGTGAAATCTACAATTGTCTCTGAATTGGTCTACTCGCAGATGGTTTATTAATGGTCGACCGACCTTATTATGAAAATTAATTTTTACATTATGAACATTGTTTCGACTGGTAGAATTGTTCATAGAAATCTTGTTACTATACAATGGTCTTAATTTGTAAAACATATAGAAAAAGTTGGTCTTGGCATTGAAAATCTCAAACTCTTTAATGAAGCCTTACAAGACAGACTCACATGACTTTCTAAAAGATGTATTTCTCATGAAACTCTAGAAAGGTAATTTGAGCTATATGAGCTCCTCCATATGGCCATCCATTCGAAAATACTTTTATAATATTATGAATAAATCAAGATGGATGGTTAAATCGGACTCCCCCATGATATATTAGATGGAGAAATGGACAGGCACTCCCCAGTAATCTATGATCTCTCCCAATTCCCATCTAGAAAACACTAATTGTATTATTTAGGAAGTGTTTAAATCTATCATTTTCAATCTCCCTGGTAACATCATGCATATTGTTGATAATTATACTTTCTCTAATATTGGAAATTTTCATATCTAGGAGCCTTCCTAAAACGGTGTTCTTGATTCAAAATGTTTTTACAATCTGAATTTCACTAATTCATATTCTATTTTTGGTTTGTTGAACTTTTTTGATAAGCCCAGGATCAAACCCTCAAGCCTCAACCTCTTTTGGAGCAATTCTCCCAACTGTATTCCTACCGGGGTTTGTCTTCATTCTTTTGATATCCCACTTTTCTCAAAGTGCCATTTCTGTCACCAACATAGAGTGGATACTAACCATATTTTTTTCTTGTACTACATCTTCTGACCTCTGAAATTATATTACTGAAATTTTTTATTGCAAATGGTTTTTAGATGACTCTATCCCCTTATAATTAAAATTTTATGTGTAGCTCGACTCTTCAATACAAATCAAGAATATTTTCATAGTTGCAGTTGTTGAGCTCTTTCACGTGATCTAGTATGATAAAAATGACATTATTTACAACAAATACTCATTCAATATTTATGCAGGACGAATGTGTATTCTCATCACCATTAATGATGCAGCCTCAACCCAGAAATCCCACCACAATAACATTTTTTATGACTATGTGATCTTGCATCGTCTTCGAATTGATGGAATCCACAAACCTTCGAGGCACACCTTTGATGTATTCAGGTAAGCCCAGCTCCCCAAATGGATCAGAAATAATGTTTATGGAGCTTCCAAAGGCAACATTGGACCTGTGGTATGTGGTGTTGTCTTCAGTGACACCCTTTCCCATTGTCAAGGATGATTCTTCGACAGCTGCGATGATTCCTCTACTTTAGAAGTAGAAATGATGGTCGTGATCCTTTCGATCGACTTTGTCAAACCAAAGTGGTGGAATAACATATTTATTTAGAGTGACTCTACTACTATTTTCCAAGCCATCTAGAATGGTACGATGCACCTTGCATGGCCTCTTACCACTTGTTGGATGAGCTTCCTTGTTTCTCTTCTAGAGATTAGATACATTTCTACTCATGCTTCCCGTGAAGCGAACACGGTAGCTGATGGTATCACTAGTAAGGAAACCAATCAGGGTATTACATGGTTGGACGATCTGCCAAATTATTTTCTCACTGTTTATTAAAAATATTGTAATAAAATTCCCTATTTCAGACATTTTTAATTGTTTTTTATTGAATAAATTTTTTATTGGTATTTCACTGAGGCACCACCATTATAAAAAACATATAAATTGTTTAAATAAATCACTCCGAAAAACTATTAAAGGAAATATAAAAAGAGTATATTCACTAAATCCATGTGGAATACAGGGGGATTATTAAAACCAAATTGTATCACTATAAATTTAATGTTTTCATACCGCATATAAAATGAAATCATGATTATGTATTCATTATTCAATCTAAAATAATAGATTCTGTATGAATTATCTGGATTGGAAAAATATTTATGTACATGTAAATGACAGAAAAAGTCATTAATACGGATTAGGGAATAAAAATTCATTATTTTTATCTTTCTACATACTTCTTAATCATGGGATATTATCATTGGTCCATATCTATTCTTAAAGAAGAATAAGTGTATCCTATGGTTAAAAAATATGATGAATGATTCATTTATCAATATCCTCTTGGGGTTTCTGCTTCAATTCCCACAACTCAATAGGTGTGATTTGATTATGAGACTGTGAAATATATGTAGCATAACAAATGAGTTCTATTAAATACCCAACATTATGGTTTGGAGGAAAATTATGAAACTATTCTGTAAACAATGAAAAAAAATTATTCAATGAAAATAGACTCGATATTTTGTTTGTTCTCTACTATAATAGATAAATACCCATATATAATAGGAATTGGGACCCATAAAATATATTATTTATCCATTGTTAGTTCACATTCATCATCAAAAAAATAAATGATACTGGGTGGTTTTCCATATCATATATGCCATCCCTTTCGTGGAAACTAATATAGGCCTTATGTATTGAGATCCAAAAAACACCTAAGATAACGGCTATTTCCACAATAGTAATCATAATGATATTTACATTGTGTAGATCCCAAAAAACATCTCATAGTGGGGTGTTATAAGAAATAATTATGATTGTCGTACCAATATGAATTTTTAACTTTTAACGGAACATTTAATCATTGAGAATATGAGAGATAATGAAGAATGATTTTTCTTGATACAAGTAACCTCATAAGACTATTCTAAAATATGATACCTCATAGCATGATTGTTTTTTATCCTCTTCCACCTCATCATTATATCTTTATTCCCTTAATAAAACTATAGTTTTTATAGATAGCATCAAATATATAGTGGGAAATCATTAAAAAACATTTATATAATGTCTATAACCCTACACACCTTTCGAATTTTAATTGAATTTAAGATAAAAATGATTTTAATGGAAATTAAATATTAAAATTTCAAACACCGCTAAAATATGATATTTATATAAAAAATCTTAAAAAATAATGAATCATAAAAATATTATTAACTATTGTATTTTAAAAATAATTTTTTGATCACTATAATAATTGAATAAATATTATGCTAACATTTAATAAGAAATTTATATAATTAGTCAATCTATAAAAATAAAAAAATTTAAAATGTTGAAATATAAAATTTTATTCAAAATAAAAATTGAAAAGTGCACATATCAAAATTTTATCTTTCTATAAAATAATTGGTAAATTAAATTAATGATACTAAAAATTGTATTTATATTTATCAAAAAATAAAAAAAATTATTAATCAAAGAATAATATCACCCTGATTTCATATTATTGAATCAAGGATGAGTGTGGTAGAATGACACTCATATAATTGTTAAATTAAAAATGTTGGATAAGTATTTAGGACTTATCCTAATTTTTTAACTATATTGTAGACATTTTTCACCTAATGTGGAAATAATTATTTACCTAGGATACTAGTAGTAATAATAGAAAACCATATAAAATTACTTAAAATATCATATCCTCAAGATTAATGATATTTAAAATATTTTTTAATATTTAATTAATATAAGTGGTAGACTTTAATCAATAATTAATCCCACTGAATGTAATGAAAATAAATTTCCCATAATTTTTTTTTCAAACGTATTAAATATTTTACACAATAATTCAACATAAAATTACTTCCAATGACAATAATTTTATTATTGATAATATAAAATTGCTAATTTTAATTTTAGAAACTTTTTAAAATAGAACTATATTTTTTAATTTCTTTTCATGTAATGATTTATTTCAAAACACCATCAACTTTCAATATTCATTGAAAATTCAATCTTTCCCAAATATTAACCAAAAACTAATATTATATAATATAGATATACTAATTTGAATAATTTATTTTGTATGACAATATTAATTTCCAAAAAGATAATGAAATTAATTATTTCTATTTTTCACTAAAATAAATGAAAATCAATATTAGTTTGTTTATACACCTTGAAAAATAAACCTCCATCATCAATAAAATCTCATAAATATTATAATATGTCATGTGAACAATAAATTCTTAGAATAGATAATGTAAACTGAACTCTTTCTAATTATAGATAATCCAATATCAATAAATCCATTAATTTATATACACAGTTGTATTTACTAAGGAGAAATCATACCACCAAGAAAACATAGTGTAAAAAATCTCAATCCCCCACACTGATTTCATGGACTATTCACCAAAATAATATTTACTGATTCACCAATCTATGGACCATCATATGCATTGATAGAAAATAATATACATGTCTATTAACTACCATATCATAAAAAATGTAACATATCATGGAATTTTATGATGAACAGACACGGGTAGACATAACATATCACCCAATATTGAATTATTAAAGGCTATATAAGTTCATTCCTATGTACCAAAGGTTTTTTTCTACCAACAATATTCTAATAGATATATTTTGGTGACTATACCTTATTTGTTAATGAAATAAGTGTAGAAATTACCCAAACATGACCGCATCATAATATACAGAACATGAAAAAAAATAACCGAAGATTATATTTCTATAATAAAATGAAATGTGGTAAACATTCATACATGATAACAATCATTAAAAAATAGACTTCAATTTATTACCCTTTATATTTATCACATATACATACACAAATTTATGAAAATAATATAATTTCTCCACTCCTTACACAGAGCCATAAATTATACATAGCCTTCCACTTGAAAGCTCCTTGAAATTGATTATAAAACTCCAAACAAGTGCTTCACTCTATTTTGACACACTATTCGTAGAACTTAAACATCATGAAACCTGTGAAACAATAACAAGTATTACATTATATTCCTCAAAAATGAAATGTTTTACATATACGACTAGAAAAATAAATATTAGTTGGATACCCCCAACAATGTCCCTATAATTGTATATCATAACAACTGCATAAATACATGTTATGCCATGTTTTGTAAAATAATAACAACAACAAGGATAATGGTAACATATTTTTTAAAAAGTGGATAAAAATAAAACACCAACCCCATGATATTGTATAAAACATGAGGTAAATATACCTATTATATGGTCCATGATATACGGTTTATACCATGTGGTTTTACTAGCCACACGATAAAATGAGCTTTTAATAAATTTACACATAACCTATAATATTTTAATATGTTAAAGTAAACACTAACATCCCCCTTGTTATAGATTTATAAATCCAAATTACAATACATATAATTCAAAATTCCCATGATTCCAACAGACTGATCTAAACTAACTAAAAAAATCTATTTTCAATGAAGAAATGGTTAGTGTCCTGAAAATACTGAAATGTTATCATACTATAAGAGAATTTTCATCATACTATTCCATAAGTGTTAATAAGACCGATAGAAAAACTATACATGGTATCCGAACATCTACACTTGATTTAATAATATACATTCCCTCTAACAAATTTCTTATTCATAATACTCAACTAGAGGTTTTCACTCATCCATAGATTCTTTTTTCTTTATATGACCCACCAAAAAAACTATTATAAAATATAAAATTACTACATATTAAAAATTAAATTAATTTGATGTTTAAAAAATATGGTAATGGTATCATATAATAATGAAATATTAAAAATATTCCTGAAAAAAATCTCTTAAAAGAGAAAATGAATTGGTTGATCAACCCAAGATCTTCTCTTCCAAACATTTAAACCACCAACACTTTATATCACATGATTAATAATGAATTGGGATCCTTCAGCCCCCAAAATAAACCTCCTCATCAAAAAAACATTGGTCTTATAATGACTCTTATATTATTTCATGAAAAATACAAGGATTAAGATATTCACAAAACTAGATTTTAAAATAGAACTCACTTTTAATGGCTCCTAACACCCATCCAACTCCGTAAGTTAATCTCAATACAATGTAAAAACACCAAGGGGACCTAAATTTATAAAAAAAATACAGGAATAAAAAATGATAGAATGTGAATAAAAAATAATCCTTATTCCCATGTGTTCCAATTTTAGGAGTACCATAAAATTTCATTATATTTACTATATGCCACATGGATTCACCTACCATAAAATGTCATTAACATATCATAATGTATCCAATATGTATAATTCATAATATTTTGATATTAACCTACTTGGGATCAGACTATAATACCAACCACTCAAACCTCAATTAATTTAATTTATTTCAATGTGATTTCATAAAATTATCATACATGATGCCTCTAATAGACATCTTATGAGAACTATCTGGTGGACCCAAAAAAACAATAATTTAATTCTAACATTGATCCACTAATATAACATAGAACCCCATGAGGGGATCATCTCTCACATCACACATATTTAATTATATACTAATAACCTATTAAAATAATCTTATAAAAATACTTGATCATTGTAAACCACATATCTTCATCCCCTCATACATATAAAGACTCACTGTGACATCCTACTCAGGAGTGAAACTAAATTTGATCTATAAAATTCCCAATCAAATTATTGATAAGTTTATGGAATAAATTTTACACACATTAACTAACTCAACACATCAAAAAGTTCACATTATAAGTTTCATTGAAGGAAATAAAAGTTAACAGGGTCCTCCAAAAAATTACACGTCTTTTAGGAAACCAAAACCTATGCCCATACCTAAAACATACCGTAACATCATTAATTAGGTGATTCCCAAAAATCCAAATTAATTATATAAATTAATTAAATGAAAATATTATGGGAAATGATAAAAAATAACCCCCTCACACCTCCCATCACAAAAATAGAATTTTTAGGTTTGAACCAATTATTCACTAATAATCAATGTACCAAATTATGGCATCAAAATTCACTTAATAAAATTTATATAATAAAAAAATAATTAACAAATGATATTATAATGATTGATAGGGAATCAAAACACTATAATATGTATCAAATCTATAGAACCATGAACAACGAACTACTAATAGCTAGTGATGCACCTATCACACTATGAAGATTAAATAAAATAACCCATAACCAACAAACACATGAAAATTATATGATATTTTGTTTAAATTATTTGAAATATACACCATACATCATTATCCCATGGAAACAATGATAAAAAAATAAGAAACCACTACCCAAGGAAGTCCTCATACTAAATCATTACAAAGAACTAAAATCCACAAATAATTCTTCCATTATCCAATGTAATTTGAAATGAAACACTCTATTACGGAATAAATAAAAAACATTCATACCGGATTAGAAAATATAGAGGATAATATAATAAATACATTGATACCTAAAATAAAATCCCTAATTACTACCAAAAAAATATAGGATAGGACGAAGGCGGAGGTAGACACCTCAGTTAGATTGCGCAAAAACGATGAAGATGGACGGGGAATTGATTAATCCTAGATGTGGTATTTTAACAATTTTTCACTATAATGGAAAATATGTGAGACCCCATGGTTTGGAAACATGTTTTGTTAAAATTATTATCAACCGCACATAAATAACTACCATAAAAAAAATCCCCACAGTTAATAGACACACTATTTTATAACTATGTAAAAACAATGACAACTGAAATTAGAATCCCCATATAAAATGTCACATAGTTTTTATTAAACTATTTACTTGTAATTCTCTTTGGTCCAAAAATCCATTCACCACACATAGTTGTCTCTAAAGAGATCATGTTTTGACCTTATTAATCTGAACTTTATGATAACAAAATAATTAATGAATCTTATGAAATAAAAACTCCCCCATCCTTAAGGGGTTTCCATATATTTACTAATTAATACCCACCTAACCATCTGTTAAAAAAATATAAAAATAGCTCCAATTGTATCATAATGATATAGAGATTCCCCTAAACATATAAAACATAATCTAAGACTAAATATAAATATAAAAAACTTCAAAAAAAGGAAATTACTCACGAAATTTAAATCTGATTCCAAATTCACTAAATGACCCATTATAGGAAAAAATTAAAATTTCTCACAACATTATGGAATCAAAATTTTAGGGATCATTAAATTTTTTCTGGTGGTTTTTCTAATCACATCACAATACTTCTAATTATATTTTTTTCTTGTAATAATATTTAAAAACTTATATTTTAGATTTTTATAATTTTAAAACCTCTATATTTCATCCATAAAAATATTATTCATGAGTGAATACCCAATCCCTATTAAAAACATACTTAAATCATTATGAAATGAAATAATATAATTATTTTTAAATATCAAAAATATTCAATTTAATAATCTTGTATTTTATTATATTTCTTTATACATATTTAAATATTAATCTAATATTCTCATATTTCGTTAATATGTCACTCTTTCCCTACATGATTAGAAATATTGTTTAGTTGTTTTATTATTTTAATATGTTCCAAATAAATTCATTATGTGGGAACTATAAAAGTAACATTTCTTAAGATGTAAATTAAATTCATTAATTACTATTTAAAATTATTATTACTATTTTTAAATAATTATGTATTCATATTTCAATTTATATAAATTTATGAAAAAATATTTCACATGATTAAGTGTGATTTAACTAAAATAAATTCTAGGGGTAATCATAGGTCTCATATGGTTTGAAAAAATTATTTCATATTCCATGTTTTTTATTACAAATTTAAATTTTTGGAACATGTTTTAATTGTTGTGTTTCTATTTTGAATTAATGATATAGGGAGTGGAATTAATTTTAATTTAATAATAATTTATCATTTAGAATGTTATTTTTTATATTTTCCCGCATATATAATTTTCAATGGTCTTACTTATTTTTACATGAGAAAATTTTTCTACAACAATATTGGCCCTAATTTATATAGAAAAATGGATATGTAGAAAAATATGGAAAAATATAATATATGATCAGGTCCATTTAACTAAATTTAGAAATTACAATGATCCTAAATTTAAAATATCAATAATGAATTATCATAATATGTTCTTTCATTTAACCATTTCTTGAATATTCTATATAATGGAAATTATTATATATTTCTTATAGAAAAATATATGACAGTAATCTAGTAATGGGGATCAATGTAGTTCACATATCAAGATTCCTGAGTCCTCACATATCAAAAATAATTTATTTTATCCAAGAATTCAAATGGTTAATGGACCATGTAACCTGAATACTATCCATATTGTATCTAAATTCATCTCTTATTTAATTAAGTAGAAAAGTTATTTTAATATAAAGAATAATTGAAAGAATAGTCTATTGATGTTGAAAAACTGGCACCAGGGTCTGATCCGAGTTATTGAGGCTTATTGATGAATAATCACTGATAATTTCATGATAGGATGATACTTGGACAATGTATTATTTTGATCACTATCTAGTGATTCAATGCTATATAAAAATTTCATTAGCCTATTGAGACTTGAGTGCAGCCAATTTAAAAAAAATCAATTGATGCTGAAGAGAATGATGAGTGTTTCAAATTGTTAGGTATGAGACCAACCATCAATGTGTATTAAAAGATGATGAATGAATGTCAACTAAATATGTAGAGAGATATTAGTTTAAATATCCTGCTTTTATGAAGGTCATAATTTATCGATTTTGAGAGGAAAAATGATTTGATGTGTCGGGTTATTGACACATTGGGAAAAGAAAGTATAATCCAATCCCTATGATCTAATATATTCTATATGAAAATAAAAACAAAAATGGATATGATTATATATATTTTACTTGATTTTATGATTCGATAAATGAAAAAATATAGATATCTATTGGGTATTCTAAATTAAAAATTTTCTGCTAAAATATTCTTATTAAAGAAGATTGCCAACATCTAATCTATAGATGATGTATGTGATTTTAATTAGAACAAATAAAATTATTTTTTAGTGAATTTAATTATAATTTGTGTCAATATATGTACCATGAAAAGGGTATTATTTTTTGAAAATGAAGAATCACTACCCAAGAATCATTTTTGTAAATATCGCATGATTCCTTGATGAATAATTGTTCTCTTCTATGAATTATTTATATAGTGGTGTTTTTATTATAAAAATCATTTGTGAATGGTAAGGGAAATTTGATGCATAAAAATGATACAACTCAGTTTTTATTGTATAAAATGTAACATGTGTTCAAAAATTTCTATATTAGATTGGGTGACCTATGATGACATGTTATAGCATGTGAAGTGTTTAAAAACATTCGGGATAAATTCCCATTTGGAAATATTATTATTATTTAAGTCTATTTATTGATATTTCATTTTCATAGAATCATAGATAAATGAAATTTTGGATTTTTTGTATAAATTTATTGGTTCTTATACAAGGAAAAATGTCTACAAGGATTTGTTTTAGATTTATATCAAAAAGATAAATTTGAGATAGATTACATAATAAAAATAGTTAGAGAAATAAAATACATTGAGACATACAATATAAGATGTTTTAATGTTCTTAACTACGAATAATGTTTACTCATAAAATAGAGTATGTGTTAAAATGATGTTAGTAACGAATGATACATGAAATTAGAAAATTCATGTTTGGTATACAATACTGTTTAGAAAATATTGACAACCCATGTCTGGTGTGAAATTTTTTATGATACAACCGTGAGGGGGGATATAGTCTAAGAGAACTTGGATCTTATGAGGGAGGATCTCTAGTTGGAGAAAATAGGAAAAATTTTAATAGATTGTTATTTTACATCCCTATTTTCCTCTATATATATTCATTTTAAAATATAATTTAGTCAAAAAACTTTTTGTTCCATGTAAATAGTTAAAGAAAAATAAAATATATGAATCTAATAAAAATGGATTGAAATTAACAAAATAGTTTTTATTCTATTAATTTTATCATTATATTTTTATTTTTTTAATAATATCCTTTCTAATTATAATTATTTTTAGATTATTATAGGGACCATTAAGTAAAAATATTTAAGTACATAATTTTTTATTTTTAACTGAAGAACAAAAAAATATAACTGATTAATATTCTCTTCCCCTTTGAAGAACAAATTTATTCTAGAGTTTTTATTATTAACTATTAGAAAACCCTTACTATAGATATGTGTTATACTCTAACATGAGTGCTCAGTGGATCATCACTTTTTCTATAATCACTGTGACAATTGAAATTAACTTCAGTGGAATTGTGATCATACTACTTCAATTAAATAAACTCCTATTTCCCTATTTCATAAAAATATTAATAAATTGAAATTTTTTATATCTTATTCAACATCATTATAGTGTCATATTGTTAATATTTTATTACTTTATTTTGGATTTACACAAGAGAAATTTATAGATCAAAACTAAATCACTATTTCATATTGTAATCATACATTGGTCTACCCATTTGAAGAAGTACAAAGCGTCAACTCTAAATAAAAATCTTTAAAATTTGAGAGCAGCATTGAAGAAATAAAATATAGTTGCACCTCAACCATTAATTTAGAATGTTCTGAGGCCTAATAATAGGGATCTCTATATTCTAATGATTTTAAATATAACATCCTTCATATATTTATTGACTTGTTTTATACATTATGTGATAAAAAAAGTTACCTCTCTACTGAAACCTCATTTATTGGACAACATCAAGAGAATTATATAGTGTTATTTTGTGATTTTTATAGACCATTTCTAAAAATACATATACATTTTATTTTTTAAGAGAATCATAGGTTGAGGGTTTTCAAAAAAAATTAATTACAATTTCAAGAATTTGGTCTCATAACATACATAATAATTTTTTTGATACTTGGGTCCATCTCATCAATTAATTTATATGGAAATATTATAAACGAACACCACCTATGAATGGTGGAATAAAATAATAGGATGTTTACAATATTTTATAGATACCATTCATAAATATTTGGATAGATTTTGGATACTTATTACATAGTGTCCCAACCATTATCCTACTCTACATATACTATTGAAAAACATTTAAAATGGCCTTTGAAAACATTAGAAAATATTTTCAACCAGTAGTAACATAGATAGTTTTTGATATGGAACTATAGGAATCCGAAAAAATCATTAAACATCACGCAAATAGTTCCCAACTCAACATCCTAGTGAATGAGAGTAATTAATATGAATTAAACTACCACCATTGATACTTTAATATTCAATATTCTCCATGGGGGTATTGTCAACATTGTATGATGTTTGGTAATAAACAAAATTGTAGTCCAATAATTGATCTATCTTTTATACATGATGATAATGTCATATTTATGGAATTTTGAGAATGCGGAAAATCTATAAGGGAAACTTTCATGAAGTAATTTTATTATTAATAGATAAACAATAAAAATTATTCATAGATAGGACATGCTGCTTTGAAACCTAAAACTAGTTTTTGGGACTCATTTAAGAAAATGAATAAATTTTAAAACAAAAATGGGACTTAAAATTGTAATTTCAATTTTATAGGTCTTGTTTTGTTTTTTTAAATTAATTCATACAAATCAAGTATTGAAAGTTTTTAGGTCCAAATAGGTCAAATAGTTAAACAAAGTCGAATTAAATATAACAAAAAATAACCTAGAACACCTAAGAAAAATACCTATAATAATGAGTTTATTTTCGCCACTATATTTTGATTGAAAACTGAGGAAGAAGCAATCAAACATTCTATGGAAAATAAGATTGGAAGAGGTTACAAATTGAGAGATGGTATATGGAATTTAAGAAACTAAAATTCATGATATAGTTAATAAAACTCATAAAACTGTGAATATTCTCAAATAAATGAAAAATAAGAAATTTAAATGAACTAAAAATCATCAAAAAATTAAATTTTTATGTGATGTTTGAGTATTAGGATTCTGAAATGCCAAAATTGAATATTTATTCTTCAAAAATACCTTTTCCTTAGGTGAAAAAATAACAATAAATAAAATTAATAGAAATTTCATCACATGTCTGTATAATTTTCAATATTAATATTTCATTTATAAAAAATTTCAATGAATATATATTTTTGTATATAATTATTAAAATATTATTGAATAAAAATAGTGATTGGTGTGAGTGTTCAAAAAAAAATCTGATTTTTCATTAGAGTTTGATTATTTTATGAAACATTACCCTATGATATAAATAACTAGGTTTCGTTATCATTAATTGTATATTTAGATTTAGTAAGAATATTAGGTGATTGTCCCTCATAGGTTCTAGCATCAACCCTAATCCCTAAACCTTATTCAAAAATACCAGTCATTGGGAGTTAAACTCTAACTTCATTATTTCTGTAGCTATATAATAGTCACAAGCATTTCCTTATGTAAGTGTAGATGTCTTATAAGTTTATTTATTAAATATAAAACTCCCCATGGATTTACTCAATATTAAAATTGAGAGTGGTAATAATGTCTAAAACATTATATTAACAGAATATTTAGTTACTAAGTGGATTGTTATAGATGTTTCAAATGGTAAAGTGACCATAATGTCCAATAATGATCAAGAGGAGTTCTATGATTTCAATTATTCCCCTCAAATGTTGAGTTATAATTTGATAGATTTTATTTGGGAAGATTTTATAGTACAATTTAAATGATAAATCATTATAATTTTTATAATTTAATTAATGATAATGTCAGTGAATATTTAGAAGGTAATTTTATAGAATATTAGCATGCACATCAGTTGTAATGGTTAGGGAAGCATGCGAGTCATATTATAATATTAATTTCCTAGGACACCAATATGTTCCATCCACACAAAATAATTCTTATTTGAAGGGTTTATCATTATGAAATTTTTTGTCTCTAGACCTCTATTCATTTGAACCTAGAAATTATTAATGTTATATTCATCTTGAGAAGTAAATTTTTATTTCATAAGCATATATGGATAGAAGGAATAATTTATTTAATAGAGAAATGTGATAGGTGAGTTTTTATACATTATATATTTTAAAATAATCACTTCATCCAATTGTGAGCAGGGAAAATTTGAATCAATGTTATTTTAACATGTGGTCATAATGTTTTATCTCTCTAATATAATACTATTGGTAAAATATTTCTTCCATAAGCATGGATAATTATTAGTAAATATTGAAAAGAATATCCCTTCATTTCATAAGGGATATATATCTATAATTGTTGATTTTTTTATGAAATCATCTCAAACTGTTGGGACAATGTCAAAACTACCTAACATAATAATTGATGGGGAATAATACATTATAAATGATGGTAATTTAGATGATAATAAAAAATATTTTATTTTATTCTAGGTTCATATAGTTATATTTCATTATTTAAGATTCTATAGTTGAACAACATATTTTTAGACATTTTCCCCCTAGATAACATTCCTAGGATGAATTTATACTAGAGTATCTCAATGAATATATATTATTTCCTTAAATATAATAATCATGATTATGCTAAAACTATATCACAACCTTTAAATAACTATATATAGGAAAAATATTGTGCAATTTCTTGTAGAATATAAAAATTATGGATCCCTAGGAGGTATGCCCATATTTTATATGCCTTTAATTTTTACGCTTGTTTAAATATTATTCACCTCCTCAGTTCTGATGTATGCCCCATTTTCTTATGAACTCCTACATTATGTGTAGTCCCACATTGATGAATTTGTAAGATTTGATTTAATAAATTTATATTATATATATTTTGGTAGATATATGGAAGATTATGGTTGTACCTAATTGATTAAAGAGATTATTTAGTAGAAACTATATTTAAAATACCGAAATATTCTATTGGGATTCTTGGTGTATACATTAATTTATAGAATTTACAATTTAACCATGTAATTTTTTGGAGAATAATTTTTGGCTACTGGAGGGAGACACCCAAGAAATAATTGGGGTGGCACCTCATATTGTAACTCAAATGATAAATAATTTTATCATTAGAAATTAATTAAAATTTATAAAATTTTATACTTCATATAAATCAACATCTTCTTAATTTTTATGTTAAAATTTTATGTAAAATTGAAATAAAATTGTGAAATGCATCCAAAAGATTTATTGTAAACCCGTCTATTAAGAACATCTATTTTGAAGAATTCAAATTATGAGGTTTACTTTTTCATGAGTATTTATGTTTTATAAAGAATACATTTAGAATTTATAGTTTTCTAGGGATGATTATCTGAAAATATCTAATAGTTTCCTTAATTTGAAAAGTATAAATCATTAAGTATTTTCATATCCAGGTATGGTTTTATTAGATATATTTTTGAATGAATATTGATTAACTATTCTTGTGACCCCATAAACATGATTTAGGAAAAATTCATTTGATATATCTATTTTGAATTCATTATATATTAAATTTTTTATCCAACATGGATATTTAATAATGATAAATTTGTAATGATTTAAGTGTGGGAGATGATTAAAATTTGTGGTAAATTGTAACTATCCAAGATACAACCAAAAACCAAAAATTATTTTTCAAATTTTGAGTTTTCTAGAATCACATATGTAAATTAATTGGGTGAAATTTAATGTCAAGTTATTATGTTATGATGCGACATTAAAAAGGATAATATTTATTAACTCAATGATTCTATTTTTTTTATTTACATTATTGATATAATTCTTTCCAAAACTATTTTTGAGACTGTGATACAATAATCATTACTTTTGAACATTTTAAATTTAATTCAGTTACATTATATAGAACTATAATGATTATGAAAATAAAAATTCATTTTTGTTTAACTCATTATACATTATTATTTTGTATATATTTAGTTATAATAATTCATTCCCTTCTTTCTTATTATTATCCATTTATTCATTTCACTCAATATTTAGGTGTTTTTAGTTATTTAGATTTTATTATACAAATGGTAAGGAGATTTGATGAAAGAATACTTCAAAAAAATTTATTTGGGTTAAAAATTAAATAGAATTTTCACTTTTAGTCATTTGGTAATAATGTAACAAATATTTCAGAGATAAAATTGCATTTTAGAGTGAAAAAAACCAGCTCCCTACAAAAAATCAGGGGCTTAGCGGCAGTTTTTTGGGGTATAGCGGTGGTTTAAACCACCTCTATATTCATTGGAGGTGGTTCTAGTAAACCACCTCTAAATTGTGAGTCATAAAACTATTAGCAGCGGTTATATCCGTTTCGCGGTGGTTTAAATTACTCGTCAGAGTTTCCTCATTTCGCTGAGGTTTAGGTTTTTTTAGTGACAGTTTTATGGCTAGTGGATCTCTTTTAATTTCCATGGTTATAACCACCAATAATAATAAACACTCCCCCATAAAAACTGCCACTGAATACACGCAGATGGTGGGACACTGTAGCAGCAGGTTTAACCGCTACTACAAGAACAATTTCTATCTTTTGTGATGGATAAAACCTGCTGCTAAAATTTTACAAGTTTCATATAGAGGTGGTTAAAAGCATCCGTAAAATCTAATCTCGGAAAAAAATACTAGCTCTACATCCCCTGCATGAGTGCCTTGAACGAAAAACCATTCCTAGTTAATACACTATAATCACAATTGAAATCCATCATCTAGATGTATTCATATTGATCTCCAAATCCATCCTGGAAATCTATAAAGTATATTTATATATATATTGGTGATCATACATACACAATTAGTGGGATCCTAATTAAGACCTCTCATGAAAATTTTGATGAAGTATACTAATACCTCAATGAATAAAGAAAATTACCAACAAGAATGTACTCGGTAAACTATAACCCAACCTCACCATGCCTCACTCAACCAATATTTCATCTAGGTGTAATAACATAAAAAAATATAATATATCAAAAGTTACCCCACAACAAATTCTCTACTAGTTTTTCACTCTCACACTCTAATATAAAAACATCTTGTGGATCTCAATCCCTTCTTCGGTCATATCATAACACATCATAACTCATATCACAACCAGGATACATATAAAAACTATATCATCATTATAAAAAACACACGTCCATCTCCATCAACATATCAACATATTCATTATATTTGGGTATCATGAATATGAAGGACCTCAACCGCATACCCTCATCCTACTATACACGACCCCCACCATACATTATCATCTCAACCACATATTCAGGTAAACCAAAACATCACATACTATAATTAAATATTATATATAACATATTTTTATAAATACATTTAGTCATCACACTCATGCACCATATAGAATGGATATTTAGGAAGAGTGAGTAGTCAACCATCCATTCACTCATCAACCGATATGTTTCCTAAAACAATATGAACCCAAATAATTTGGGTGTTGGTAAGACTATCCAACTAGAGTGGGGTGCCTACTAAATCATAAGAAAATAAATGTATAATAAATCCACTCACAATACCATCCTAAAGGGTGCACAAAAAATAGGACTCACATACCCATCACAAGTACTAAATCATCACTTACGCATGCTACCATTGTTGCATATTCTTATATTATAAACCATCATGAATTTCTACAAAAAAATAGCAACAAAAATCATTCACAATTTTTTATTTTTCAAAACAATTATCCATTTCTATATTTATCATTTACCAGTCATCTTACATTCATAATTCCATTTTATTCCATATTTAATGAAAACCAATTATTTATACATTAACCACTTTTAATTGAGTTGTTACCCTTATATTTCATTTAAAAATGTTCCATTCACACTTAATAGTTCATTAAATTATATACTACATCCATTACTTTGTTCTTTATTACCAATCATATTCTGTTTCTACCTAGATACTACAAAGCATCCCCGCAAGAAATAATGAACAAAAAATAAGAAATTTATCATAATAAAAATAAAAAATAAATAGAATATGGGAGAGAAGAAAGAATATAGAACTTAGTTTAAACCCCAAGGGGGTGCTATATTATATATTGTCCAATGTTTTATAGTTTCACAATTTTATCCTAAATCTAAAGGTTGGTGTTGTTTCTTATTCATACACTTCCAAATCATATTCACTCCAACCCTCTTTAGCTCAAACTGGTTATAGAGGAATACCTAGATAGAGTATTAATGCTCTATTAATTTAGAAATTATATACATATTTGATGCTGGGAGGGGATAAATAATGGGTAATCTTGTTTTTTATGTACTATTTTTTGATTATTCCTTAACTTTATCCAGGGATAAATCCATTACCGCTTTTTCCAAAATTTTAATAATGGATCAATAATGAAAAATTTACATTTGAATAGAATTAAAATAATATTTATTGATATAAAAATATTCCCCTTGAAGTGGTTTTTCTTGCAAATTGGATTATCTAAGAAAGACCACTAGAAATGCATTATTAGTAGGCGAATGTTCATATTCATAAACATCATATAAGGATTCACACGTGTTTCATAAGTCTAAATATTCAATGTGATTAGAGGTAATACTCAATTAATTGTATACACTCATTCATTGTATACTATAGGAAGAGATCTACAAAAATCCTGTAGATGGCTCATCCAACTATAATCTCGACACTCAACTTGATTACTATCACAAAGCCTCCCCACGTATCTCAGCCTCCCACACCAATGATAGCAAAAATAATTTCCAACACAAATGATCTAGAGATTATTCCCTTAATGATAGCTTACAAAGTGTCACTTCCTTCCACCAAACACTTTTCCATTGGCTGAACAAACTGAACTACCCTACTTTGTACCCAAACAATACCATAAGTTATGTTATCTAAAAAAAACCTGAATTATTTTTGATATGGTGGAAAAAAATACATTCACCAATGATCAAACAACATGATTGTGCCCGAACGCGAATCATATAACCCTATATGGATCATCCATAAAAATATATGCACATAACCTAAAAGCTCATAAAGTGAGCCAAACACTCCAAAAAAACCATACATATAAAAACCAACTGTTCCCATATTTTTCCAACACATCCTCAATAAAAATATGCACGCTCTGATGATGAACACGTATCGTCACCGTCTCCACCACTATCTCCACTTTCTGTTATCACCTTTAAGAACATTATAGTGAAAATTAAATATTGTTGCATATTCATATTAAAACATAAAACAAATGAATGTTTTAAATATAAATATTTTTTATTTTTTTGGGATATACCTACATACCACCTGTCGATGCACTACCACCAGTGGCATATCATCTCATCTGCGGATATATAACAGTCCTCGTTTTTTGCAAAGCGGATATCTGAGCCCCCTAGTCATGAATTGTGGTTCGTAGAGAAGAAATATCCCTCTGAGCATCATCAGTTATGGACTTACTATAACCAGGATTATATTTATCAAGAATCACTTGTGGTATGCCAAAGACCTCAGATGGTACGGGTCTGAAGCCCATAACGCGCACTCAACCAGGATGCTCCTTCCCAAGGACTATGGCAACCGGGTCATCCTGGGATACTGAGTAGGACTGCCCAGGATTTGTATTCCATAGTTCATTTATTTTTACCGATAAATCAAATATCAATATACAATATCACAATAATAACTGATAATAAGTTATTATAATAAAAATTAGACTTCATACCCCAACTTCTTTTATACTCTCATTAACATAACTTCAATCTGAATTTTAGTGAACATTCAACCACACATTAGTTCAGGATGCTTCGTACCTTAAACATTGTGACTGCAATAAGAAAAGATAAATAAAAAATTTAATATATTAAATAGATAATATTTTTCATATAAATATTTAAACTAAAAAAAAGAATACCTGAGTCATTGGACTTCTAGAAAATCTTTTTTACCCCACAATATGAGGGTGGACAAGCTTAGCCCAGTTTGATGCATTCTCTCTTGAGAGATCCTGATATAATGAAAATGAAATTTAACAGTAATGTATTAAATTTCATTTCATCTTATACATTTATAAATGTAAAATTAGGATAATATAATATTATATATTTCAATACCATGTTCTTCTCATCATGATGGTTGTCAACAAAAACCTTCCACTGTTATTTCGATACTGCACTGGGTAGCTTCTCATACAGTTGTTCCAATGTTCAATTAATAATTGTTTATATCACACCACAATATCCATTTGAAGTCATTCCATTTCTTTCCATGATTTTTGAATTTCCACTTTCGGGCTATCACATCAGCAAATGAAAAATGAAAAAACATATGTATACAGAGATTCATTTTGAACATATTAGAAACATGATATTCAACTAATCCATAATAAAATAAAAATACCATTATTTTGGAATAAAAAACATCATTTTTCCAAATTGGTGGAATATGTCTTCAGTAATCATAAGAAATAAGTAGGGAAATGGGCTCTGCTACCAGTTGGCCTAGAATCTAGCCAAGTAACCATGTGGCGTCATTCGTAGGTGCAGTAAAGGAATCAAATGGCATGACTATCTTCTTTCCATTCATATTCCAAACATCTGAACTTTTTATTATTTTTTCCACAGTTGAATTTTTTTCATCGTCAATGAGAAAACAATTAGTATATACAAAATGCAATATATTTATTTATATTAAAAAATTTACTTCTGACAGTGACCCTCTAATATTCCCGTGAAGAATTGTAAGAGGCATGTTTTCGCCCCACTGTTGAGTAACTGAAGGAAGAGTCGATGACTCAGCCTCTAATGGGACACCCATAGAGAGTGTGGGAGATGGTACATGGGGATATGGTGCAGGGGTGTAGGATGTTACTGGCTCAGATTCCGTGGGGAGGGAGAAATATGGATGGTCATCTGTCACAGGAATAGATGAAATAGTGTTCCACTTCCTCCTTGGAATTCCTGTCATTTATTCAAATAAAATTTTGTTCAAAATATATATTTTAATAAAATTATTCAAAAAAAATTAAAAATGATAAAAGATGCCCAGTACTAAAAAACAAAATATATATAACAACGATAATGAATGACTGCAGAAATGAAATAAGTGGTTTCTAAATGAATAAATAATTGCACATATAATCATTTTCCCCTTTCAATCATGTTGGTTTCCTACTCCATTACTTCATCCAATTCATTCATCCTTCCTAGACTAATATTTTTAATATCATGATAGACAAATAATTATACTTCTTGTTGTTGATGAGATTCAATTTCAGTGGTCAAATATTCCACTTCATCACCCATATCATACAAATCTCTTAGTATTATGTGAGAAACTACACTCCACCCTTCTTTTACAATATTATTCACATAATATATAAATTTTTCATGCAATGATAAGATATATTGATCATGCAGTTCATGATAACGAACATCCATCAAGTGAGATATGGTCACAGAATTAAATGGCATGGAATCTCCTTTAACACTGCTGATAAAATCTACCCAATTGCATTTTAATAAAAAAACAGAATAATGATAGAGGTAGTTTAATTCAATAATATCATGCAGCTTTCTATAGTATCCCACTTCAAAAAATGTTAATATACCCCTATTCTGTGTTTTCAATCCCACTTCTCGTTCGACTGTATAAAATCTAAATCCATTCACATTGTAATAGTCGAACTTTCTAAATTTTTTTATAGGACATCTAGAAAAAAACATCAAATCTTCTGAAAATTCATCTTGATTATTGGAATTCATGATCTAAAGAATAAAATATAATTTATTGGATTTACAAAATGTATGTGTCAAACTAATAATTGTAGTAATTGAAATATTTATTAATGTACACATCATGAAAACCAATCTACAAGATCTTTATTAATAGATTTCATTATATCCTTCTCATTTCTTGTTCGAACTCTCATTCCTATCTTTGTATGTATACTCAAATCTTCAATAAATGGTTCTACACTTTCACTATTCAGCTGCACATATCTATGTGCCTATAATAAATCTAATTCTTTAAGTTTCACATTTGAGGTCCTCCCAACTGATTGGCCAATATTAGAAAATATTTTTGATTTCTGATGTATATTAGATTGAATCAAAGTTTCATCAATACGTCTAACTCAATTAAATCGTGTCTCAATATCATCCAATTATCTAGAACAACACGTAATACACTCCTTATCCAAATAGAATTCAGCGATAGAGCCTTTTGGTTGAGCTTTATTTCTCATATATGCCTTCAAATTCCCAAGATTTCTCTTAAATAAAATAATCATCATTATGCATACATGTAAATGCCAAAAAAATTTACTTAACTAAAAAACATATAAATAAAATACCTCTCAATTGGATACATCCATTGACAATGAATGAGTCCTCATAATTTAGTTTCCTCAGCCAAATGCACAGAAAAATGCATCATGACAGTAAAAAACGATGGAGGAAAGATCATCTCTATTGAAAAAAGGTTCAATACACACCTCTCCTAGAGATTTTCAAGATGAAATGGATGTAGATATTTCTCACATAATTTTCTGAAAAATGTATAGAATTTTAGTACAATAGCAGTATCTTTTTCTGCTAATAATGTACGCAATGCCAATGGTAGTTACTATTATAACAAAATATGTGAATTGTGACTTTTCAATCCATATAACTTATGATTCTTCAAGTCATCAAACCTTGAGATGTTACTCGAATAACCATCATATACCTTCACATTCTTTAAAATTCTAAGGAATGTATCTTTAACCCTATTTTTCATTGAAAAAATTTTCTCATCATACTTTTCATTCTCATCTGGACAGAGATCGCATTTTATGTTCATTACTTTTAAGTCTTTCCAAACATTGAGATGATCCTTTTAATTTCCATTCTCATTATGTAATTTGAAAATAAAAATTTCACATATATTCTTCTCAATATTAATCACATCAATATTAGTCCACAAAAAATTAAATTCACTATATGGAAGTTTGAAGAATATACTTTTTTTCTTCCATTGTTGCATTCGGGTTTCACTTGACGATGTACTTCGAACCCGTTTTCCACTATCATTTAAATGATTAACCTTCCCAAATTATGTTTCAAAATTTTTAGGTTGTGTCTATATTTTAGAAATAGTTAACAACTTTGGAGGTGGTATATGATAAATGAAACCATTAAATTTTGATCTGTTCAACCAAAATCTATGAGATGCATCAAAAAAATCTTTGATGGCACAAGTAGCACCATTTTCTACTATGAGGTAGCCGTTTGGGATCAAAATCAATGTTACAAATGGGGAATACAAACCCGTGTAAGTGTTCCAACTAGATAGATTACCTATCCTAGGGTAGTCACTAATTGTCCACATTAAACCAGCATGCATTTTGAATATTGTTGTAGAAGACCCATCAAATGTGTGAACACCATTGCTGAAAAATCCTGCAATTCGTCAATTAAAGGCTACTAGTATAGATCAGTATCATTTCCAGGAATTTTTTTCTAGGAATAATCCTCGAAATTATAAAAGATTTTTGTTGAATATGCATCCATGGAGGAATATTGTAAAGGATCAAAAAAACTAGCCAAATGCTATAACTATCACTCAATGTACAAAATGGGTTGAATCAGTCCACAACCAATACAAATCGAAAATTCCTAGAATCAGTTGAGAAATATGAATGTAATGAATCAAATGTATTCCATGATAGTAAATCTCATGGATGTCTCATTATCCCATCATTTTTAATATCTACTAAACTCTAGATCTTGTGTTCGGCGGTTTTTGAGGACATGAATATTCCTAACAATCGAGGATTCAAAGGAATGTAATTCAAAACCATTGTAGGTGTGTTAACTTTCTTATTATCTATAAAATTATGTTGATTCAGACATCCAACATCACCCTTTGAATTCCATATAGAAAAATAACATTTTTTTCAATTCTGTCTACTTGAATTCTCTCCCCAATGAAGTATTCAATCATTTGGAAACACATGTATTTTTGTATAATTCAGACCAAGCCTGTTAACCACTTTTTTCATATCACAAAAAGACTATGGGTTTTATTCATCAGGAATTGTATCACGAATCCATTCTGATATCATAGACATTTCCGTATTTGTAATTCTACATTGACATTTGATATGGTAAAACTTCAGCAGAAATGAAGGTTTTGAATAATTCAAAAACCCACTATACAACTCTTGATTTCCATCATAAAATAATTCATGAAACACATTCTGCTTAGTGAAATTTTCTATTGCATTTGGATCCATGGAAAAAAAATGTGGATCCAATGATATGTTAAAATATTGATCTGGTTGTGTTACAATCTCAAAAACATCACTTGTCTCATTGCTATTTGTAGCACCCTCGTCTAATTGTTCTGATATGTGTTGATGTTGATGGTGGTATCTTTCTGTGCCTAATGCATCATTTATAAGGTTTTTCATTTCAGTTACCATTGTTGAAGATGTTGGTAGGTCGTTCTGTGGATTGAAATCAGTTCTCATCCTTTATGTAATGTTTGATTCTCCGTTCCGAATTGAACGAAAATATTTATCAGGGAATTTCATCACTATTAAATGTTCATAAACACCATCACACTTCAACCAGCTTCTAAATTTACATTTAGGACATGGAAATATTATTCTCCCTTCAACGGATCGATTGGATATTGAAAAATCTAAAAACTCATTCAAACACGTAATATACTGAGGTGTGTTCCTTGGTAATGTGATCAAACTTTTATCCATGTATATCAAAATGTGCCTAAACAATGTTATAAAAAATTAAATCACATAACTATTACTAAATAGGGAAAGAGATTCATATATACTAGTTGAAAAAATATATAAATATATTACACAATGTTTTCCAATATCAATACATAGGGTAAATCACCCACTAGTTGTGTCATCTAAAGTAGTACCACCACGAAGGATTAGAATTAAATTCGGAGATTTGGGTGAGTGAAAAAAGTTCAACCACATTACTCAACTTAACAAATTTAGAGATTCCCCTTTCAAATTAAATTAAACAATTCTAACCATTTATTGATGTGGCCCAATATTTAGGGGGAGATATGATCCATGGGGTGGATGTGCTAATACATTACATGTTATTCATCTAAATAAATATGTGATTAAATCCAAAAAATGAATTAAATAAGTTATGTAATAATTATTTCAAGTCTCATTTGATATAAAATATGATCGAAACGTGTCATGGCTGATCATGACTCCACAAGTGGTGTTAAGAAACAAATTATTTTTCATTAAAACATGATCTTGAAGTTTAATAATGAATTAAATTCACTTAGGTAATCTAGAAATACATTAAAAATGTATTATTATAGAATAAAAAGTGGTTTCCAAGCCTTAACTAAGAGAATCAATGATGCCATATTGAATCTGGTTGATAACAAGGGATATCATGAACTGAATTTAGTAGAATTTGACCACTAAAAATGAATAGGTACCATCCATACCATCTCGTAATAATGTTTATAAATCTCTTTTTATGAATGGAGTGGGTTGATGAAAATTATGTACAAGTATGAATTTTGAAATGTTTGATGGAATATTCCACCTTAGCTAAGTTGGATAAGAAAATTATGGATGTTGGTTGTCATTAAAAATCTAAACATGTTATAAACAAGACCTAATCTCATTATTCAAATGAAATATGATGATCATGGGTTGTGGAATAATGTTGGTGTTGTTAAAAAATCATTTATTGTGAATTAGATTATTTGTATAGACCATCAAGAAATACATGAATTATGGTAAAATCAATTCTATTAGTACCTAAAAATATTAATGGAACCCATTATTAATTTTATATAGCTTTATTATCCCTAAATATTTATCATTCAGCCCCTCCATGATAATTCATGCCCCCATGCAGAGATAGGGCTTGCTGGGATGTTGGGGTTGTTCATAGAATCACTATAAATAAATAAATTTTGTGGATTAAATATAATCTGATGATATCATATTAGTTTATCATGAGATGATTTAATTAGATTAAAACCATTACCTCATTTTGAATTCAGAGGATAAGTATAGAAACATTTGAGATGTCATATTCAGCCATAGTTGTGAAATTCTCAAAGGACTATTATACATTCCCTTTTTAGGTGATCCAAAGAGACTTAATGGAATTAACCCAACTAATTATTTTGATGTGGATAAATTTAAACCGAGCTTGTGGATTTGTTATCTGGTTCTTTTCTACCATAGGGGTAATTTCTCCTTCTATACTTATTTCCACTTCCAGAGTTTCCACCTATGGTCATGTGGAAAATGGAGTTCCCTCCACTAATATTCTATATAATGTACACCTTTTCTACCATCACGATTTTCTCAATCTCAATGAATTTATTAATAAAAATCATGAAAACCTTAGAGTGATTCTTAAGTCATATAACCAACTCAAACACACATGATTTGAGAGATTAACTAAATGCCACTTCTAGTACAAAGTGAGGAAGGAAAGTAAATTGGGCTCTATATTACATACCTGAGATATCTCTATGATTGAGATAAATATATATATTTCTCTTAATACATGAAAGGTATGTAGGTAGAATTTTTTGTAAAAGGAATCCTCAAATCCATCCGAGGTAAGGTATAGATCAACCTTAACATAGATGACTCAGTCTTTCCATTTTCATGATAGTCATTTGAATATGTTCACTACTATATTTAATTAAGTCACATCTATAGTTCCATGAAAATCTAAGATCCTATTTATCCAACCGTTTTGTGACATGGAATTTTCATGTCCCAAGTCTCTATATAATATTGACAGCATATTCCTTTAAAATTAAAATGATTGATCCATATAATGTGGTTCATTATTCCGATTTTTTCCTTTTATTACCCAATAAAATTTCAATATTCTTATTAATAGATACTAATTTACTTATTGTTTAGTTGGAACCACATGCCTAGTATCACACTCCTGGTATCTTATAAGTCCTCTAACCAGTGGTATTATTTTCTATAACCATATTCGATGTTATTAAAAACATTACATAGTCACCACCCAACACTTTAGTTAAATGTTTTACAATGTTCAATAATACAAAATCATGATGAAAATGGAAGCTTTTCCAAGTAACAACCCATGAAATATCATGTGATTGATGAATTTATAGTGAAGTGTCTCCTTAATAATTTTGATACACAACTCTCATTGGCTAAACCCATGATGATGAGGAGAAAAAACTCCTAAAAGTGTATTAAAACACTTTTAAAACTAAGACCACCTAGTTAACTTCAATATTAGTATAAAGAGGTTATATATAACTTTTTTATACCATATATTTCAAGTCATAATACATCCTATATCCATACCTGACATCCTAACTAATATATCATACCAAACTGATATCATTTTTAATATCATAGCCCCAACTGATCACCTTAGATAATACTGAACTTCCACTAACCTTAGGTCCATCCCACATACACTAAAGGATGGAAATAAACACCTAGGGTTAATAATATTTCGGGGGGATGATTTACCCTTAAAATACATAACCTTCAGTGGAATAACACTAATGGTAAAATAATAATATGATGCATGAGAAAGGAAAACCAAATTATAATAATATAAAATAATAATAAAAATCAGAGATACAATAAACAAAAATATCATCAAATTAGTCTATAAGAAAAAATTCTTATAAAGGTCGAATAGAGTGCCAGAAAAGTCACTACACCAAGATCCAAACCTCTAATATATTTAATATCTTACCTCTATCAGCAATAACCAGAAAATCAAGGGGAACCTCTATAGAATTATGAGGTCTTCCTTTTTCCAATACCATGGAAAACTTTATATGCACCAACATGAATATGCGGGGTGTGATTATGTACAACCAGTAGACATTCAACAAAAGACTTCCAACACATGATACTATAATAATAACAAGTTATCTTACATTTTATATAAAATAAAAGTGAATTTAAAAACATGTGAATTATATACATATAAACAGTGAAAAAAACTCACAGTATAGCACACATCTAGATCATGAAATCACACACCCATAAAATACACTAAAACTTACCCTTTGGGAGATATTTATCTAACCTAGTGTATCCCGAAATTATGTAGGAACAAATTAATAACCCGAAATAATGATTAGAAACCCATCCCTATGACCCAATTCATTACATGGTGGTACAACCGATGTTCCTAATTAAACATGATTGTTATAAAAATTCAAACCAACAAATGTGAATATATATGAATCATGAATGAACACTAACATCTTCAAATACATGTCTTCACACACAAAAGGGTTGCATATTTCTATAACCCTATCCACTGAATGCTCCAAAAAAATATGAAAAACAATACCTACGACTATGAAAACCACCGCCAGTAGGGGATGTGAGACGAACTAGGGTAGGAAGTAGACATTGTCGGGGGAGAAGGCGGCATCACGGGTGTTGGGGGAGAAGGTCGGTCAGCAACGATGATCGGCGAGGTCACCAGCGGCATGAGAGGGGAGAAAACCTAGGGCTTGGGATCATCGGGGGGGGGGGGGGGGAGGGTCGTAGGTTTCGGGGAAGGGGGTTAGGTCGGGTAGGTGGGGAGGGTTTACACTGTAAAAAATTAAAAAGGTTTTGAGATTGTTTTTAATAAACCCCCAATAAACAATTTTAATTAAAGGTTTAGCGGCGGTTATGTAAAAATTTGCTAATATACATCCGCTAATGGTGATTCATGTTGTAGTTTCTAATCACGAGGGATAATCATTTTTTACATATATTAATTATAGAATCTAATATTTTCCATTTTAGATTTATTTTTTACAAATGAATATGATATATTGGTTCCATGAGGGCAGTAAATATCATATTTTTTGGAGAATTTTATTTGGGGAATTTCAATGCTTATTTATCAATCTATTTTAATTTATTTTCATCATTTTTTACTGATGAAATGAGATCATAGTGGATGAATATTAAGTTTTTTAATATTAAAATTTAACTCATTTATATTTAGGACAAACAATATATTTTATGTTTCCACCTTTTTGAATTTTTATAATTTAATTTATATAAAAATAAAAAATAATATGTTAGATGTTTGGTAAGTATTAATTGAAATATATTTCTTGGAATTTTTTTTAATATTAGACAGTTATACAAAATTATTTCATGTTCTATGATATTTGATTTTGAATCTAAATTATATGATCATAATATAATTTTGTTAATATCATGTATTTAAGTCATTCTGAGTTTGAATAAATAATCGTTAAGAAAATCAATTTTTATCCATATTCCTTTGTACTATTTTGATAAGTTGGAAAAAAAATTAAATGAGAATAATTATATATAAAAACATTGTCCATAAAATATATAGCCTTATTGTAACATAGAATCATATTGATGTACAAAATTTATTCCCATGTCTGGAAAATTAAATTTAGAATTGCCAATGTACCAACATTTCCCTAAAAAATGAAATATTCCAATAGATAGACATTAATATTGATATTTAAAATAGTTTCACATGGGGGAATCTATGAGTAGTCATGTATCCAAATTGTGGAAGAGAATAACAATGGGAATTATGTTCTTATTATGTATTCAGTTTTCCAATGGCTTCCCATAGTTGAATTCATTTCCAACATTAATGAATTCCAATGGATAATGAATCATTTAAACAAAAATTTATTCTCCCCGTATCTAAATTTATATTTTATCCAATTAATTAGATATGTGATTATATAATTAAGAATGTTCAAAGGATAAGTATTTTGAGGGAGACGCGAATGATCCTAGAGATGATCCTTATTGTTAATTAATGTTGATGAAATTTGTATCCAATGTTCAAGAGAATATGATATTGCGATAAGGGATTATTCAACATGTTTTTATATTAGTCGAATATGAATAAAAAAAATTAGCCATCATCTGATACATGAGTTTATATAACATGTAAATTACCATGTTATTTTGAAAAGAAAAATAAGTGTTCTGAATGGAAGGGGATGATTATAAGGATCAATGTGGGATATAATATGATGATGTGATCATTATTAAACCAATCACTACTTATATGAAAACAAGATTATGGGTGAAATTTTTCAAAATTGATTCATTGAAAAAGAAATACGAACTCTGATTATTTCTTGACAAATAATGGGAAGAATGAAATTTCCCGTTTTACTGAGTTTTAGGTCCTGATAAAAAAATTTGGAAAATAGATGAATTAATCAACTGGATTTATATATTCACTCAGGACAAATACATGATTCTTTGATAAGGCTCTCGATTGGTCATTTTGAAGAAGATCACAATTAAGAAATTAGATGATGAAAATGTAGATTTCATGTAGAGCCACTAAAATCTAGATTAAACCAAATTTTGTGGAATGTTTTGTGTGTGGAAGATACTTATTTATATTGATATGTGTTGGTAGTGTAGAAGAATGACAAAATATTTTTTTGGATTCCCAAATTTCAAATATCTATTCATCAATAAATGTTATCCTCTGTAAATTTATAGTTCACATGGGGTTTTCTAGTGTAGTATTTTTGGTGATTATTGGGGAATTTAATAATTTTTTTTTATCAATATGAATTATTGAATAAGTCAAGTTGTTGAATAAATTATCTTTGAAAATTAGTTAACATTGATAATAGGGTTATGAAAATGATGTGTAAACTGAATACGTCGAATTAAATTCCTTTTTGGAGGAATTTGACATGATAATGTAAAAATAACCCCTATTAAATTATGAACCCTAGATATCAATGAAATTGAGTATGGGAATTCTATCATTGTAGAGTATTGAAAGGGGTCAAATGGAGAATGTTATGATACTATATTGGTATATAAGAACTGTGCTATTAGTAAGTTAAATACCAAGGAAGGTTATAATAATTAAATGCATTTTGTAATTTAAAACAAGTCAATTTTGAGTTATTTCTTTTTTCACATTCATAGTGATAGAGTGTACGAGAGAAAAATTGTGTTAGTAAATGATTACATGTGAAATTAAGAAACTCAGGGAATGTAGATGATTCTTTATAGAGGGGGTTGAAAATATAATTTTTTGAAGTGAAAATTTTATAGGTACAATATATATTGGGGATTACAAATATTGTCTCTTGATGTTAAAGTTAAAGATTCAAATATAGAAAGATGAAGCTGTCTTTTATGAAAAAATCAATGTTTTTCTTTCTATTTCTCTCTTTATATAGTGTATCATAGATATTTTTATTAAATAAACTTTTAATTTCACGATTATGTATGTCTAATTAAAATATAGGACTCATTATTAAAGGGATTTAAATATATTGATATAAAACCCTATAGTAAATTTTTTCATTTTGGTGAAATTATATTCTAGTGATCCCTTTTTAGAATTAATATTCATCAATTATGCATCATTATAAATAATGAGTGTTAGTGATAGTGAATTAGATACATTGTTAATGTTAAATGATGAAAAATATTATAAAAGTTTAACATTCGATTGTAAATTAATGAATATAAGTTTTCAATAATTTTATTAGAGGGATCATTCCAAATTAAAGACTATTTAGTAGTGTTGTACACTGAAGTGATAAATTATTGGATCATAACCTTTTCTCTAAAAATAGTGTAATTTTCTATTAACCTAAGTAGAATATACGAAATTCTTATTTAATTAAAAAATCTTTGACTACCCTATTTAATCTATTATTTTTCCCCTTCATTTAGTTATTCATTCTCTTTATACATTAATAGTTCATAATTTTTATGTATATCTGTATAAATTTATCCATCACTTCACATGGAACACCATGAGTGTTTTTTTATCACACACAATTTTGCATACCATCCATTATGAATGAAAATATTCACCACTATCTATGTTGTAATATTTATATTAATATTTAATTTTTCATATGATAAATGGAATTATGGTTAGTGAAATATTAAATATCACAAAATTTTTATTTAAAATGAAACAATTTTATTGCAATATTTATTATTGAAATAAAATAATTACATATTTTTGAAAAGTTTAATTTGTGGAATGTATGTTTTCACCCATACTATATGGATTTATATTTAATGATAAAATATTAGTCGACTATTCTATATAGTATTTTTTAGAATAAATTTTATTTTATCTTTTTTATATATATATTTAGATATAATAAATTTTATAGATAATTTATCAATTTATTATAACATTATTTTTAAGGATTTCATTGACATATAAGATAATATATATAATAATGTGTTAATTTATGAGGGAAACATTTTTATCCATGGATTGAGGATTTTATATTTTATCACTGTGAATCAGACTAAAAGGGTTTTCATTGATTTAATATAATATATTTTAATGTATTTATTCTCAAATAATCTAATAATTAAAAGATATTTTCTACATTTAGGGTACATTTTATATAGAGTTTTAATGAATTGGTAATGTTAAATCATTGAAGATACTATATATATAGATTGATTGTTCTATTTTTCATTTAACAGAATTATAATTGGATTAATTATTATATTTTTTCATTCACATGAATCCATGAAATGATATATTTTTTGACAGAAAATTGGTAATGTTTATGTTATAATTCATTATATATGGTCCATGTATATTTTTTATAAATGTTATATTATTTTTATTCCTTGAAAATTTATCCTGAAAATTATTCAACTTACAAGGATATTTAGCTAAAACTATTAGTTTGTTATTATTATCCTTTGGGTATAATTATATAATTTTAGATAAATTAAAAAAAGTTAATGGATTTTTATATATTAAAATATAAATAATAATCAGTTTATATTTCCCTTGTATTAGGTATTCGTTTACAAAAAAACAACATTAATTGGTTTGTGTATTGTATAATAGATTTCATGTAATGATATGCCTTTGATAATATTATAGCATTAGTTTTAGTAACATGGGTCTATGTAATAATAGTGACAATTAAATCAGAATCTGACTTTTTTAAAGGGAGATAAATATAATTAGAATAAACCCTATGTTCTACGGAACTATTTGAAATAATTGGGAAAATATCATTTTGAAATATTTTTATGAAATTTGATATTTTATTAAATAATTAACAAACATTAATTAGTTACTATTTAATAAATTTTTTCAATGCAGCAAGGTGTTAAATTATTAAAAATTCATAACATTAAGGTAATCTCTAATATGAAAATTATTAAAAGGCTCATCTAGATGGTACGAGATATAATATTGAAAATCGGT
Source organism: Viscum album (assembly GCA_963277665.1). NCBI lineage: Eukaryota > Viridiplantae > Streptophyta > Magnoliopsida > Santalales > Viscaceae > Viscum > Viscum album. The sequence goes on from OY728127.1 coordinate 284,113,300, forward strand.
TAGATATATTATGACAAATGATTTATGTTATTGATAATAACTAAACAAATTGAGATCCATAAATCACAATGAAATTCACCTCAATCAACATATTAAGTCATGTATAGAGAATTTTCGTCATTTAATTGTTTTATAAATTAACTGCTGCTTGAAAAATAGAGAATAAATCAATGAAATATATTTATTTTGTTGATAATATTTTTATAATATATAGTTTTTAAATCTATGGTTCATATTAATTGGGATTATTGTTAATATTTTACCTTTATAATGACTAATGTTAATGAAAAAGATATTGAATACATGAAATAGTGATAATTAAATAATTTTTTTATTTAATTAATATTTCCCAGAAACTATACAAATACAAAAAATTATTCTCATATACATATAATATTAAAAATCTTAAAAAATAAGTTTTATTATCAAAGGAAAACTCTATCCAGTTAGAATCATTTTTTCAATATTTTTCATACTTATAGAAATTAATATAGGTTTGTTGTAATATATACAATAACCAAACCATTGAGTTGTTTTGTAAGCATCCAAATTTTTATAGAAAAAATTCACGATACATGGATGGTATATATTGAGTTATAGAAAACATATTATAATTTAATTTTCAAACAATAGAGAAAGTGAAATATTTTATAGATGCTCAGTTGATAAAAATTCAGCATATATGTTGCTGTAATATCTTGTATTCTACGGATATATTGGGGATATTATTGTGATACTTTTTATAGGGATATTCTTCATGAATTTGAGGTTTAGACATCATTTAATTGAATTTTATCATGGATTCAATTTTAGCAGTCTTGATGTACAAGAGTAAAAAATGAAATTATGTTTAAATATTCCTTCATATTTTTATTAATCAATTATAAATATTTTCAAAATTATGAAATGAAATTTCTAATGAAATAGTTGTTTCAATCAATATCATTTCATCTTCCTCCATTGAAATAAAGAGTAATTTTGATCATTCATGTACATTAAGAGTGTCGATAAATTAGGTAAACTATTGTTCTTCCAATATTCATTTATTTTATCTTACCCTAATCTAATTTAACCTTCCTGGCGTTTTATAAGGAAATAATCTACCATGTTGACAATAAAATTGTACCATATGCAAGGCATAATGTAAATTAATCAAAACACACATTATTTTTATAAGGCACACCCCCGATGTGGGTGAAAACGTCCTTAATATGATTGGTAGGATTTGAGACACATATTCTCTACCATGAATGAATCATCAATTACATGTAGGTTGGTCTGGTACCACCCTAAAACAAATGTTGGATTATATATACCATTTTAAAAATTATAATAGTATCCCACCATTTTTCTTTATACTAGCATCATACTGGTGTTTCACAAGAATAACAGTTACATAATGAGAATGAGCACTATAACATCTAGATACCACTACAACACATAACTGATATTCCACATTTTATTTACTGAAATAAATTAATATGTAACTTCCTCTCTTCTCCGAGAAAACTATGACTTCCATTTAATATAATCAAAAACAATTTTTTTCTATTCATCTCAGTATACTCTCTTTAATTGTAGAAGATAAAATTTTAATTCATCTCACTGTAGTAATTAAATGAAAAATAAAAGATATATCAATAAACAGAAATTTTTCTTCATCATTCCTTCACAAGAAAATATTTCTTCACTTAAACTAAAATATTACACACATCAAAGTCATGTGATCTTATTTCACGTAGTCCCCATCATCACATGAAAATATTTATTGCATGTTAGTCTCCACATTCTTTATTTTTCTACTTTTTGTAGTAAAAATTTACAAATGTTTATATTCTCTTGATCTCTTTTTTAAATGTACATAATTTTATCATACTGAAAATAATATTTCACATTCATTAACAATATACTTTTCTCATACTAGGTAATTTACATCTAAAAACTGAATTATAGAAGATAACACACCACCACATTCTATCCATTCCACATGTGAATATCAATCACTTGTTGATATATAATCTGCAAAATAATATGTCCACATGCATTGTACTCTAATTTTTTATCATATACCCTTCACCTTCAATACACCACACTATTCTTTTTTTATTACATTGTGCATATAAATTTAAATATTTATCAAAACATGCATGTACTTATCACTTATATTGTATATGTTCACATCCTTCACACACTCACAATCCGCACACAATTTTTCTCAATACCTTAATCACACAAATCAAAACATGCACTTTCCTAATATCCTTCACCAAAAAAATTGTATCAAATATAATTATGTATACATCTCAAACAAGTCACTAAAAACATGTAAGAAATTAATTATATTATCCCCTAAATATGATATATTGTATAAATCTAATAATTAGTATGCATATGTTCTCTATGTACAACCCAACACAGTGCGTAGAATAAAAATGGACATCATAGAATGCAAGAGTGAATCCTAAAGTGCCATCTTAAAAGCTTCATTGAATCCTATTATTCTTTGAGCATCATGAAACAGAATATATAGTTTTATTGCTATATGTTTCCTAAAAATATTTGTGGAAACCATATAAAAACGTGTATGTGTATTGTGATTCTAAAATGGTGTCATGGATCCTTGTTCATTGAAATAAAAAAATCAATTATTAAAATCATATGTTTTATACTCTCGGGATTCATAATGTAACTACAATAATTTCGGGTTCTTATCCTCAAAAATCAATTATTTTTTATTCTATTATTCTCCCTTATACTCTTGTAGATACTCTCAGATTAGTTATATAGTCTAAATCACAAATTTACTCAGCCACCAGTATATATAGGAAACAATCCTCATCTAAAAAACATTTGATAAACCAAGAGACCACTCATTTCATCGAATCGTTTAGTAATTTCCTACATTCAAATATATCACCTTCAAAAGATAATATCATATTTTATTCTCATTATATTTTGAAGAGTTTTGTCTTAGTTTTATGATGAAAAAGTGTTTCATTTCATTTCAATCATTTTCATATTTTTGAAATAAATTATTGGAAGCATGATTTTTCAAAATAATCAGCTTTTGATGTAACTAAATTAAAATATAGATGACCAGAAAACCATAAGTTTATTTTTGGAGAATTATATGAAGAGTGTTGATCGAACATCTCAAAATATATTGATCAAGTAGATGTCATAGTTGAATATAATGGTAAGGTGATTGGGAATGAAGGTTAATCAGATTGAGTGATTGGATAGATGATAATATTTCAGTAATATATTGACACACCTAACACAATTCAAATATCGAAATATCCATAAATTTTCATTTTTATTATAAAAAAAGTTGATCAGGTAGTGTTATATAAATGGATAATAGTGAACTACCCCTATCAACAGCACCAACCTCTTCTAGTACACCAACACACAATTGTTCTACCCAATATGATGGTTTCTCAACCTATGCATTGGACCATGTGGGTGATCCGAACCATTCAACCTTCAATGTTGACTTGATTGGGATCCCTCTCCAAGACCCATATAATTTTGGGGTCCATCTAGCTAGGAATATTCTATGTAATATGATGGAATATAAAGCTTTCTAGAAATATAATTCCATACAAAAATTATGAGTACAAATCTTTCATTCTCTAAATAATAACATGAATGATATAAAATCCTCCTCGTGAAAAATAAATAAATTTTCTTGGAATATTCTTAACCTATTGTAGAAAATATTCTATTTAAATTTAATTTTTGACCCTATTATTTTGAACATAAATTCCATCTGTTCAGTCATCAAATTTTATTTTTCTTTTCTAGAATCTAATCACACAACTAATGAATCATTATCAATATATGAATATTTCTCATAGAAAATTCAATTTCTGAATTAAATCCTTTTGTATCATTGACTTTTCATCAAACAAATATATTGAAAAAATTTACAATAGAAATATATATTTATTTAATTTGGGTTCTTCAATATCCATATTTCAATTTGTTGTGTATACACTTTATACATTCAATGATAATGGTTTCTTTTCCCTCTTACATGAAAATAAAAACAAATATTTTCTTATGGGAATGATAACAACATGTCTCATTCTGTAAAAATTGAAAATCTTTTATTTTCTCCTTTGATATCCTCATTTCATATGATTTGAAACATATCATAAATTGAAATTGATTAGGTTAAGGGAAGGACAATTTCACCATTCTTTATGAAATGTATCATTAATTAATAAACTATTGGTTTTTGTGGGATAACCCAATCTACAAAAAAAGATTGATCTATTCATAAAACAACAAATTTATTAAATTTTTTAGAATATGATTCCAATAGTGAAACCTTAATATAGGGTATGTCCATAATATATTCAACAAATATCAAGAATTTATCAAAAAAACATGTTAACAACACATAACTACAATAATTTTCCTCACCCTTTTCAATCCATTTTACTATTTTCATAGAATTATAACTGTCAAATTTTATAATTCAGAATATTCATTCATATAGAGATAATAGAACACAACTTTTTAATGATAATATTTAATTTACATAATTTGAAATCATCTGAAAAATATATTGTCAGAACATTAAAAATTTATTTAATACCTACAATGATATTTAAATTGAATCGATATCCAAAATTTCTCCCCATGATGTATGAATGTAATATATTTTCATCACAATTACTGGATTTATTAAATATTAACCTCTAATAAAATTCCAATATAAAATTAAATAAATAACTTCATTATGGATAGACTCCTAGATGATGTATATTTTTTTCATTGCACTCATATCTTTAGGAATCCCCATGAATATATAGATCACATTTAATTATGTACATACAATAAAAGACATTAAATATACATGGGAATAAGGTGGTTCTTCGAAAATAATATTTTAAGTAGATAAACAGTGGGTAGATATAATTTTCAATCTTTATATTCCTATCAATTATACTCCATATTCTATAAAAAAACATTATTCTTACTCTTCTGAAATTAAAAATATTATCATTTGAGGAAAAAATGGTCTTCTTAATTCCATTAATAGTCATGCTAGAGGAAATTAGCTTCTATAAATTAGCATTTAGTTAAATTTTGTTCTTATATTCATTATCCACAATTTTAACCAATTCTAACTATTTTAGCCATATGAATAATGATTCATTTAGTACATTCTCAAACATCATATTGTGTATATAAATCTTCTTTATAGTATAATTTTTATCACCAGGAGGATATAGTTCTTTTATTTTTTTTGTTCACTAATTATATATGATCAAGTAACTATGTCATGCATTTCTCAGAAATAAGAAATACAATTATACACCTTCCACATAAATATCTTTCAATCATGGATTTATCACTCTCGGAATACCTACCTAGAAATTTAAATTTTTAATCATGCTTTTCATGCACCAAAAAAATAATTTTAGATGATTTTGAGAGTGATTTATTATTTTTAATTGGATTACTTCTACCATCATTATTGTTAATAATATGTGTGAAAAGATCTATTATATGAATTTTTCTTCAATGGTAGAAGTATATTTTTGTTGGTGTGACGTCCATCTCATCATTATTTTGGCGTATATAATCCATCACTGTTATCATAACTATCTTCTCATTATTATACCCCAAGGAATTTTTTCATTCATTTGTTATTTTCCAATATATTTTATTTGGTGTCATCTTCATATCACCATTTTCATAGTCCATGGATGGATCATAGAAATACACTTTCTAATTCTGATGAGTTCTATTTAAATAATCACAAACATCTTCAAGAAATTTAAATATATTAATGATAGGAAAATTCATTTTATCATTAAATTATGATTCTTGTATAGAGGATATATTTTCACATCATAAATCATCCCCCTTAATTCTATAAATTGTTTATTACCATGAATAGACATATTATTCCCTCTTTTATTATACTAGTTCAAATATTTCCAGCAATACTAACAATAGACACCAAATCTGGATTTCTTCTTCAATGCTACAACATGGAATATTTTGATATCCTGTTTATTTTGGATAATATGATTATTCATATGATACCATTGTATCTAATAAAAATTCTTACTTATCATCATGTCCACAATTTCTAACATATTGGATTTATCATCAGTCGTCTTCATCCAAGTTTGGTGCAAATTCATTGTGAATTCTATACATGTAGATGAAATATTATTATTAGAAACATAAACATATCCATCAATGGTTTTTTCTTTCATTGATATTTCATGAAATATATCATTAGATAATATCAATATCTCCTTGATTTTTTTGGGTCTTCTCATAAGTAAAAATATATTCTAAATTACACTTGTAATCCTTTCTGGTCATTTAATATTCTGAGGATTTTTCATTGGAGATGTCTAGCTTTCTAAATATGAACACATACTCATGAAATTTAAAATTCAAAGATTTCATAACGACATCGAGTAATTTATCCCAATAATCCAATTTTTTGGGATGTGATTAATTGAGTTTCCTTCAAATATCCCAAATTGAATTCTATATCAAGAAACATCATATGAATAAAAATATCATCTTCAACAACATTCATTTTTTCTTCCTATATTTTTTTTATTTTCTTAACATTTTCATAATACAAATGATTGAACTCCAATAATAATTATTAAACTCATTAACTATATTTTTTCAGAACATATATATGGGATTATTTAAAATTAATAGTGGTTTTTTATTATTTCTCTAATGAACATATCACTTCTATATAAACATTCTCTGAAAAATCTTTCTCACAAACTATCCTTTTTAATTCATATTCAACTATAATAAATCTTTCATGAAATTTTTTACATACTATTCTATTAATTATTCATCTAAAATTATTTATCATCCTTATACTTAATTTCAAATTTTATTTTATTAAAACTCATGGTACCATTATGTGTATCTTCATGTGTGTGAACCATCCTAGTAAGTATATTCTCAATTTTTTATTTCTCACAAACATTTCATTGAAATTTTTATTTGAAATTTGATAAATGATCCTTTTAAATTTATATAGTTTATTCATTTGAATCATATATTTTTCAAGTAGATTACATATTTCATAATTATTTTTTAGGGCATGCACCATATACTTAACATCCTTTTCAATTATTGTTTTGTCACGATATAGTCCCTTGATAAGATAAAATATATATGGGAAAATTCATTATGAAAATTATTTAAAAATTCATATATATAAAAAATAAAAATCAATCATCAATTAAATATATTTTTCTTCATCACTTCTTGAAATATACTAATCAAAAAAGATCATTATCAACTAATTTAACAATTCCTTTGATAAGCTACCTTTCTGACTACAAATAGTTCATGTTGTATCCAAATCAGTATTAAATTTCATTGTATTCATCCATCCATATCTATTTTTATCGTTCTTAGGGTTATTTATGAATACTCATTGTTGACTGAGTCTGAGATTGGAACAAAACCTTCATTCTAAGACAAAAATATTACTTCCTCAAATTAAAATGTACACTTCATATATTTCTGATATAATTCCGATAAAAAAACATGGACAATATGATAAATCTAATAAAAGTTGTAACCTATCAATATGATACCAATTGATGTTTTTTGAGGATCAGTAAACTTAGAGGGAGATTGAATTACTGGAAACTAATTTTTTTAAATTTTCTTTTCTATTCTCTTAACCTATTTTCTATTTGATTATATGTATTTATTAAATTGAATGATTTTCAACCATTGACAAAAAATTTATTCCATTTGAAATATTGAATGTAAATGAATCAACAATCACATAATGTTTACGAGGTTATCATCTAATATATTAGACTATATCTATGTTGTATTTGGGATGATCTAAGACAAAAATTCACTAATATGAATGATTCAACAATTACAAGTGGGTTGGTCAGGTATCAGCATGTAACCATTTCAGGAAGGTATGAACCTTTTAAAAATTTATACTATCTTCTCATCAGTGTAATTTATATTTTCATCCCCCCAAAGTTCCACAAATAGAACACCAACACAATGAGAAATATCACAAAAACATCAACCTTCCACTATAATATATAACCAATCCTCCACATCGATCCAAATAATTAAATATATAAAAATCATTATCACTTCAACAAAAACTAAATCAATACCACATAATATAATCAATAACACTTCATTCATATCAGCTTTCTATACTCTTTTGAATTATAGAAGAAAACATAATCATTTGAAATATTTGTAGTATTATAATGAATATATGAGGATATATCAATAAAAAACAATTTCCCTTATTCTTTTCTCCAGTGATAAATAATCCTTCACTTCCACTCAAATATTGAATTCATAAAAGTCATGTGGTATTCATTCTTTTAGTTTTAACCACCATGTGAAAATATTTAATGCATGTAATTCTCTATCTAATATATTTGAAATCATTTTTCAATAAAAACTGCACAATAACATATATTATTTTTATCACCTTTTCACAAGTACAAAATTCTTGAACACACAGAAATATTGTTTCATATTTTTTGACACATTAGATTATTCATTTGATTCCATGTACTTGTAAAAATTTAATTATATAAGCGCACACACTACCTCCTTTTTTCTTTCTTCATGTGGTTATCTATCCCTTATTCTTATTTTATGCATGAAATAATATGTTTACATGCATTATATTGTGATTCAATATAATGCACAAAACAACCTCAATACACCACATTGTCCATTTTCTTCATAATCATATGAATTTGAATATGTATCAACACATATATGTAATTATCACTAACTTTTTCCAGTATTATTCCTTTATATACACACCATACACTAAATTTTTTTCAAAATACTTCATGAATAAAAAACCAACCACACACAAAAAAATTATCATTTCGGAAATATAATATATCATATATGAGAATGTGTCATTATCAAAAAATCAAATAAACATTCAAAATTATAATACTCTTCGTAAAAAATGTTTTATATAACCATGTTTTTAATAAAAAACAAGGCAGAAAATCCTAGGTTTATTTCTCATGTGTTTCTTCATGTAAGACCAAGATTCACATATCATCTCACTGTATATAATTTTTTATACATTGTTTCCCACTTAATATCTACAGGATACTCATGGATGAGTGATATAATTCCTTTCACAAATATGAATTTCCACTGGAATTTATAGGAAATTATCCTTAGCATAGTTCCATTGAGAATCCCAGAGACCACTAATTTCATTCTATCATTCAGTCAAAACCTACTTTAAAAGAGTTCATTTTCATCAGATAATATCATAATTTCATAAAGAAGAATTTTTTTCTCTGTTTTTAATATCAATTTGTCAATCAATTAGTGTTTCATATAATTTCTATCATGTTTCAATTTTTAGAATAATGAAATGTTGATCGAAATATATAGAACAATTAGTTTTCGACATCAATATATAAAAATACTGGTGAGAATAATACCTTTTATGACATTTTTATAAGGCAACATGGAGGGTCAATGGGATGTCTTGGAGTAAATCGACCAATAAGATCCCATGGTTGAGGAGGTGGGATATTTGATCAGACTTCTGGGATAATCATATCGAGTGATTAGATTGTTGATATTATTATAGTACTACAGTGAATGCATAAATCTATTCACACATCAAAATTACAATCAATTTTTTTATTCCATATAAGACAAGGCTTGTGGATAGAAGTCCAATTTTTTTTACTTGTACACAACTCCACTTCTTGGAATAGCCTAATGTCATGACTTTTATCTATTTTTTTCCCGCACAGTGGTTTCTTTTCCAATACATTCGTCCCTATGGGTTATCCCCACTATTCCAACTTCTATATTTTCATATAAATGCTACCTCAGAAGTGTTTGACACTTCATGTACCACATAAGTAAACTGTATAGCTATCTTAGAAAATTTTAATTAGTATACATGTATATTATTAATTTTAAAACTATAAATCACGACCATCATTATGAACCCAATGCCACTATTCCCAAATTAATACCACTAAAAACATAAAAACCTCCTCATGAATAACAAATCATTATACATTGAATATTCATAAAATATATTAAATAGTGTGAAAATACAATTTAACCAATGACACATGTATTTTGAACTCAATGATCATTCATGAAATCATAAAATTTAATATTGCATCACTAAATAAATTTTTCCAACTATATAATCCTTGTATACTTATTAATATTACGTATAGATAATTCAACATTAGAATTCCATCCTTCTATAATATTGATTTTCCCTCAAATAAATATATGGACAACAATTACAAATTAAATATGATGTTAGTCCATTTGAGTTCTTCTTTTCCATAGGCCAGACACTAGTATATAATTTCCCAATTTTCAAATTGGAAAAGGATAACTATGTTTTCATGGGTTGTATATCCATTTTATCAAAAATTAACAATGAAATATTTGATTTTTGATTAAAAATTAATTCATATTTTCTCTAGTGAAATTAATACTTTATAAATTATTAATACATAATTTGTAATACAAACATATATATAAAACATTTCCATATAATGAAAGGATTAGTGCCTCTGAAATATTTGGTAATAAAATATGAATTATATAAAAAGACAAAATTTATGTAAATCATTCCACACATGACTACTAAATGATTTCATGATCATATTATTACATGAAATCATAGCGTGTACACATCGAAAAATATGTGTACTAAAAGACTAGTCTCAAGGAGAAGAACATGAAATGAATTTGAAAGAATAAGAAATATTTTAAAACTTGATCATAATTTAAATCATGAAAATATGTCTGATAAATTTCAGGAACGTTTAATTGATTATATAATTTTCATAAAAATGAAACATTATAACCTTATGGATATGTAAAAGAGATGGAATGTGGATACACATATTATTTTCATTTTACATAACTTTTGGATAAATTTTTTATTCAAGTTGAATATAAATAAATTTATCATCTTAATAATTCCATATAATATCATGAGACACATATATCTGTACAATGAATTTGAATAATATGTTATTATTATAATTCCAATCACACCATAAAATTATCATCATTTTCAATTCCATATTGAATTGTTTTCATAATAAATTTTATTGTAATTCAGAAAATAATGAACCCATGATAACAAAAAAATGATTAGGGATGATAATTTATATATAATATAGGGATTCATGCCATTAGTAATGTATTGACCCAACTAATGTGTTCTTCAGATGATTCAGGGTTTATAATTACAAGTAACATGACAGTTTTAATAATAAATTTACTAATAATACAATAAAATTACATGTATATAATAATTAGTATAAAAAATGATGTGGTTCAATAAGATACAAATAATATTTGGGGAATAGTAACTTTTAACTTTTTTTCCATGGTTAAAAGTAAATAGGGTAATTAAGGGTAAAAATATATTATTATTACCCTAATAATTGTCCTAATTGTATTGAATAAGAGTAATTCGACCAAAAACAACCTTAATGAATAAAATATTACCTTTTAGGTTCACTTGGATAAGATTAGGACACTTATTGTTATTTTATTTAAAGAAGAGTTAAAAGAGTTAAAATCAATGTTTAATAACTAAAACATTTCTAATATAGGGTTATAGATAAGATAAATTCGACTATAAATATTAATTAGAAAGATACCATTATTTCCAAAATAATTTTATTTTATTTATAATTTTTATACATTAAATGATTTAATTTATTTATGACACAATTATGATACAGTAATTTCCTTATTAATGAAATATTAACATAATTGATGCTATAAATACATAAATATATGTAATTTCAGAGTAATTATAAATTCCAAAAAAAATTAGGTTAATATGAAATTTTAGTATTGATTTAATTAACGGTTTTAGAACTAATCATGCTTTTATGATTTTCACAAAAATCAATTACCAAATAGTGTCAAAATTGATATAAAATAGTTTTTAAAACAAATATTATATTATTAATTGTTATTCTATTTCTAAATATCTATGTTTTGGCCAAATGATATGGATGATGTTATATATATTCATAATGAACCACTTGGGGTTATTTTGACTTGTTATAGTATGTTTATTAACCATATAGTGTATGAAAACAAGTAGACACAGTAAAAGGTAAATTATTTAACATAGAGTTAAATCTAAATGATAAGATTAAAATAGTTACGTAAACTTGTCTAAAACCTATTGGTTGAGATGATTTCGACCCATCCCAACTTTTGCTTCTAAATAAGTCACTTTTGAGCCATTATAAACCGAATATGACTCTATTATAAAATAGTATTTAATGTGTTTTCTAAGATCCCCTCTCCTCCCTTATAAAAGTGCACCTCAACCCTCTTTTCTATAGACAATTTTGAGCCTTCATGCTCAGCCAACCCCTGCCCATTTCCATTATCAAATTTCAATAGTAACATTATAGAGGTTCCAGTCTCTTCAAAATACTAACTCTAGTGCCTTAAGAGTAAGCTTAAAAAAGGTACGTCGAAGAAGAGGTAATCTCTTCTACCGATTCATTCAAGTTTCTTTCTTATTATAATTCTTATACATTTGTTGATTCATAATAAATTAATAACATCAGTATCAAAAATATACTGATATTTTATTATAAATATGAAACAACCATATTTCACCTTCTATCCATCTTAAGGAAAACGAAATCACCGAGCGTGCGTACGTACGGAATACCGTCTCCACGATGTGGTGTAATCTATTTTTCCACCCCCACCTTACTTGGATGGGTATAATGGTGTAAATAATAACTATGTATGGATCTTATAAAATAATACTGATTCTGAGATATTATATCATCCACTCCAATTCCATTAAATAATTATGCGAACAATATCATCACTCGTGCGTACGTACGGATTACCGTCTTCATGACGTGATGCGATTCATTCTCCATGTTAACCATTCAAGAAGGATTATAAAGTATATATAATGTATAATAATGAAATATTTGATATTATAAAGCTACTGGATTTATGTATATATATGTGTGTCATCTACTTACTTCCATTCAAGTCAATAAGGAAAGGAAAACAGCGTTCATGCGTACATACAACCTACCGTCTCCATGAACGGTGTATTTCATTTCATTTATCTATCTATTATATATATATATATATATATTCTGAATATATGTGATATATAAATCCTTATTTAAATTATGGAAGTAAGTAAATCAGGATATAAGTAATACTAATATCAAGAACAACAAGTCCAAACACGTAAGTTAAATAAAACGATTTTACCCAAAATGCTGCTTTAACATGGAATTTACAAAAAACGGGTTATATAAAGTTATAAGTGAACCATATATGATATAATAACAATTAATATGATTCTATAATAATTCAATTAAATTATTTAAATCAATATACAGGAGGTTTTGATTCATAAGAAGCATATCGGACCCAAGGTAAGGGATAATTATTCCAATCTCGTTCTTATCCGACATTGTTTATTCATAAGTATTTAATGGGGTTATGTTTATCATCCATGTCCATGTTTGCTAAAAGTTTTTTATATATTATTAATGTCCTACTTACCCATTTTTTACTTTTACCACATGTTATGAAAGGAATATTTCTTTTGTTTACCATTTGAAGAACTTTTTGACTTTTCCGACAAAAGTACGAGGAGATTATTTTTTTTAACTTATACGGCATGAACAGATTTTTACGGTTTCATAATCCCTTTTTTTCATGAATATTACTCTAAAAGATTTATTGAATATTTTAAAAAAAAATACTTTTCTTTTAAAATTTCATGGTATTTTGTGAAAAAAATATGATTTTGAAGAAGAAAAGATATTTTCCTCAAAAATTCATTTCAAGTGTTTATCAAAACCATTTTCCATATAAGATGGTATTGTTTAATATGTGTATGTTCAAGTATGATTTCACTATTATTTACATGGTTTCACTTTTCATATGATGAAATGATATCCATTTTTTATGGATTATGTTATGATGGGATGATGTTTATGAAACCGATTTTATACTTTGGGTAATGATGAATGATTTATGTTCATGTTGTGGCACATGTAATATGATTTCATTATTAGATGTGTAGGACCTATATCCCCCTCCAATGAATTGGGTAAAGATTAATATTTCATGATATAAACATGGCTGGAATGGTAATTTAATCTGGTTCAGTGTTACAGGACTGGAATGAGGAGTGAACTCGATTCCGAAAGGGTCTTTCCCACTAAGATGGTCTTGGCTGCAATGTCTTGCATACTATGGAAACCATATCATGTGAATATTGGTTTGTCACATATAAATGTTTTATTTCCATGCTATTTTATCATTATTGATGTTCCTTAATGATTTATTCCTTACGTATTGCTAATATTTATTTCACAACTCATGATATTTATGTTTAAACATTATGTTCATGTTTTGAAGTTCAAATTTATATGGTAGGTTTTATTTTCTCCAGGCATACCCATACTGAGCATTTGAGCTCACCCTTTATATGTTTTCTTGTCCCCGGGATATAAAGATATTTTTTAGGTAAGAAAATAAAGTAATATATTTATGGGTGATGTTGACGATCTTTCACCAAGACTAGAATATTATGTTCAATGTTTCCCAAGACACTAAACTATTACAGTCCTTTGGTGTCTATTTTTGTTATGTATTAATTATTCCAAAAAATTAATGTAATTTCTATGTACGTCATGTTTGGGTCTCAACATTTTACCACCAATTGACCAAAAATTATCCATTCAAACATTTCAAATATTTTTAGTTCAAAAAATATATCATTTTTGAAAAAAACTCAATTCAAGTTGATGGATCACTCCCGGGAGAAAAAATAATAATTCCAAAAAAGTGGTTCAAATGGGAAATAATTTATTACATGAAAATTATTTTTGTTACATTTAAAATAATGAAAAACCTGGCCTTTTATTTTAAAAATCCATTATAATTTAATTGTATAAAAAATATAACGAATAAAAAATCCAAAAATAGTAAGTAATTTTTTAAATACCTAATATATCATCCAAATAATTTTTTATCTAAATTTTTAAAAAATAAATTTGTTTCCTGAATGAATATTAATAAAAATATTTTTATAATCACTATATACTTGATTTATTTAGTGTAAGAGATTCTATACAAAAAAATTCCATTCACAACTTATTCCACTGTGGTTGCTTTATTACACAAAACATTGTTTTTCACAAAAAAATAACCATCCTAAACATCATTCCAATTTTGTGGCCAAACAACAAAATTATCAATTGAAATCTTAAAATAAAAAATTAATCTATATTAATATACTAAAACATTATAATATAATTGCGAAACCACAGAATATATTTTATCATTCATCAATTATTACTCAATTCTGAGAAGGAAACAAACCAAAAAACCACACCCTTCTGTCAGTGAACTTTTCCCTAATAATGAAACAATAATTATTCATATACAAGATAATAGATCACATTAAACCCTGTGATTCTTTCTTGGTCTCAAAGATCCCACTTTGGGATTCATCATAAAATCATTCTTCTCACTCATCTAGTAGTTCGTAGTCTCAAAATGAACATACAAATTCAAATTTGGCTTCCATCGACGATATTATATCTAGTAAATATGTCAAATTTGCCTTCAAGATATAATAACATAAATACACATCAATTACACGACCCCAAACCATCATAATTTTAGACCCATTTTATAACACCTAATTCTCTATAAGATGAATGAAACCCAAGTGGGCGTCAGTACATTCCATCAAACGAACCTCCCCATATGCCAGAGGTTGGTGACAGGTTGTGCATAAAAAAGTAATCTTAAGGAGAAACTATTCACTAAATATTTTTTGAGGATGATGTCTATTTTTTTCATAACCCAATTATATATCTAACATCATTAAAACAATAGAAATAATTTTGGCCACCTCTATTCCATCCATCAAAATCCATAACCCGAAGTATAATAATAGTATATATAATGAAAAAATAAGTAAATGATAGTCTTTTATGGCTAAAAAAATAATTACAAAGAATCATAATCCTACAAAACATTATAAATGTGTACCACGTGTTCATATCCATGTTGTTCTTATATTTTGATAGAAAATAATATTTTCTAATCACATATAGAAATACCAAACCAAGCAACATGGGATGAGTTGAGTCCAACAACCTAGTAGGATTCTCAGTGTGTTAGTAATTCTAAGAGCCACATTGATCAAGTGGGTGATAATAATCATCAGTGAAAAATAGTTCATATGTTCCCATGAAACACACCCTCTATAAACAGGTAGCTTATAATATACAAATAAATAAAATTCGTTTTGTCATGCACTAACCATGACACAATTCCCAACGCACAATATTCATTCATTCTATACTAATATGATCATGAAATCTTGTAGAAATACCTGACCCAATGATATAGGGTAATATGTAATATTGAATCCAAATATCTACCTGAATGTCCATGGTTGGGTGTACTAATGTATTGACCCATACCAATTCACTATGGTGAGGATAAATGTCAAAATATTTAGGCATCCCCTTATCAAAAATAAGATACTACACATGAAGTTCCATAGCCAACACCTCTCACTCAAGGGGTTCCATACATCATGTATCAGTCCGCTACATAACAATTAGATTATTCCATAATATTATACAATCCTAGGGACCCATCTCCCACATTGATGACATGTCAAATCCATCTCAGTAATTGTTTGGCAAATACTTATGATCTATCTCCAAAAAAGAATCTATCATATCTCATAACTATATTATATAACCCTGGTGTCTGATTGGGTTTGTTTTCAATTTAAATTTTTTTAATCTCATTATAAATGGGTTAATGTAAGGTTTCCAAAAATAGGGAAGGGTATAAAAGGCTACCCATGGATTTGTGGAATAGAAATGAATGAAATTTGTTTAATAAATTCTTATTGAATGTTTGGGGGCATGGTTAGTGGTAACCATTCACCTTAATATTATGGATTGCAAAAGAATTTTTATTTTTTTAGAAACAATTTGGTGGGACTCCAGGCAGTGTTACTCTAGAAACGTATATGATAGTGGAAAGATCAAAATCATTATAAGGTTTTTCAAACAATTAAAGAGTCTAGGAATACCTTAAGACTTAGTTTACTCTAATATTGGGGGAATAATAGGGTTGTAAAATGGTTTAAAAAACCATATAGATGGACATTTTCAACATTAAATGTTGATTAATACAATTTTCCATCCCAATCCGATTTTATTCCCCACAAATTTTATCCCCCATTTGACCACCTCTTGGTGTGGTGATGAACTACAACCTCTTTATCCTCTATGATTGTTTCTCCTTAAATGAATATGCATTTAGAGTGCAATTGATTTTTTAATAGAACATCATGGTATGTATTTGTAATTGTTTCCTTCCATTTTTATGAAGGGGATTGGTGGGTTGATTCCCCTCTTTCAAAATCCGCCACACCTTGTTCTCTTGGTTGTTCAATAATTGGTTGATTGAGGATTTTTTAGATAAATTAAATTATCAAGGATGAATATGTTGTTGTATATGAGCATGAGTGTGTTTTTGTATACGCTTTTCCAATATTTTTAATTTTTTAAAAGAGTTAGGGGTTATTCCTTTGTTATTCCTAGATGAATTTTAATATCTTGGACTAATGAAGGGAAAGTGGGCCTTACATTTATGTGTGATACATTTCACATACATTTTTGGGATTCTTGATGATGTGAGATCAAACATCTATCAACACATGGGGTATAGATAAACCCAAAAAAGATGGTGAAACAAATTAGAAAATGTTGATATAGGGATAAAATGAGAGTGAACGGTAAAATGGATTAAAATACTAATGGGGAGTGGTGAAAGGTATGGGTGAAATGTTTATATGGAATCATTTTTTTGAAAATCCCAGGAAGATTATAAAAATTATTTAAATGATATATTTTGGGTATTTATATGGTAATATTTTTAACATAAAGAATATGATTTTTTAAAAGTGAGTAATTTATAAAAAGAAGGATTATACCAATATTCGAATTGAAAATGGATTTTCATATTATAAAGGAAATGATGATTTGAAATGAGGGTGTGTTCCAATTTTAGTGGTAATTCAATAATCGATACATTAAATTTTTTTTCTTGGTAATAAAGGACATGGGTATTGGTTTTTTAAAACATAAAAACACTTGTTTTAACCATTGAATTCATTATAAATTAAAATAATAATAACTTTTTTTGATTTATTCCTTATGAAATTGGTTAGATTTATTCATTGTATGATTTGGATATAAGGGTATATTGGGTACTTGGTAAAAAATATGATAATGTGGGTAAATATGTTAAACAATTAAATTAGAATGTACATGAGGTTAATGGTATAATAGTGATGTTGGACAGATTCTCTACTCCCACTAGATAGACTATACTGAAGAACTTGGCGTCACAAATTTTTTTGCATGACCAGAGTATTGGACTGAGTCACGTCGTCGTTGGTTCATACTAGTCAAATTCTCTTGGTCCCTGTGATTTTTTCCAGGTATTTGATGTAAGAATAAGGATCTATTCCCAAAATGAGGTCATGGTTTGGGATGTTGGAATGAGGATATATGCTCCTAAAGTACTGAAAAGACATGGTTACCTAAAACAATTCTCCATTTTTTATAGTTAAATTGAATTAATAAGTTAATTCAATTGTGACTAAAATTATTTAACACACTTTTTATGTTATGTATTAGGCTCCCAATATGGACGGAGAGGGTAATACTCAAGAGAACCTTATATTTTTTTCATAGTCCTAGTGATTAAAGTCTTTAAGGTATGAATACATGGCATATAGAGTATTCATATCTTTGATGAATCATGTTTCCTCTTTATTAATCATTTTCATATGCAATTTGATTCACATTTTTATTTTTATTCTGGTTGATTCATTGTTTTATATTTTTTCAACTATTTTGAAATTGATATTTAGGTATTGTCACCCCATTATACCCCATTGAATCCAGATTTAATTTAGTGACTTTTTTCATATGAAGAGGAATGCCTATGTTCATGTGGATCCCTGGTTTGGAGAATATGTTATAGTGTATCCCATGTTGGGGGTTTGAAAAAGTGGAATTAGTTGTGACTCCTTTTTCATACTCTTTGGGTATGGTGGATATGTGTCTAGGATCTACAATTATTTGGTGTTTAACTGGTTCCACATTAAAGAAATCACCATGTTAGTAGTGGTGGAAATTTACTTTCTGTTTTAAAAATTGTTAGCGGATTAATAATTACTCATTTAGTAATGAATTTTTTTGTGATTTTACTAATTTATGAGGTTTTATCTTTTGGACATGTTGAGTCTATAAGGTTTCCTTAAGACTTTACCATTCATCTATTTTTTGAAAATCACAAACACTTTATCTAATGGAAAATTACCTTTCCAAAATGATTATTTTCTGAAGGAAATTTTTCCATCATAATGGAAATATTTATCCTTACAATGGTTTTCATTGCCTCAATATATATCCTCTCAAAACGAAACTCAATAAATTATTAAGTTTAAATGTTGTATTTTTTTAAAAACTCAAAATCATATAGTTCATTGGATTTTGAGACATCTGTTTTCAGCATCATAATTCTCTAATATTTAGACATCTAATTCTCTAAAATCCAAATTCTGAATTCTCTAAAATTTAGACTCTAAATTCTATGAAATATGGACTCTGAATTATTAGAAATACAGAATGCAATTTCTCTAAAATTCAGAATACAAATTCTCTAAAATTCAGATTATTAATTCTATCAAGATCAAACTTAAAATTCTATGAAATTTAGACATTGAATTCCTCAGAAGTCAGACTCTGAATTCTTCAGTATTCAGACTAAAAATTTCTCTTAATGTTGGATCTGAATTCCTCAGAATTCTAAGTCCAACTATTTTGGAAGTAAGACTCCAGAAACTATAGAATTCATATTCTGAATTCTTTTTAAAACAGAATATGTATATTTGTGATTATAGTATCAAATTTTTTATATGTTTAGATTCTGTATTATATTTTTCCCAAGACTATGGATATTCATATTTTTTTAATCCAATCAATTTCCAATACACATGATTTTGAATGTATAAAATGATGTCGTATATTTTTTTTCTAACTTACTGTTGGTTGATTGACACGTGTACATGTCCCTCTGAAATTCAGGAAAAAATATGACAGTTGGATGAGGGAGAAATACATTGAAGTTTTTATTATAATTAGGTGCTTGTTTGAACAAGCTCATAATCTATTGATCAATATAGAGATTACATACTAGGATGTTGTATAGTGATTTCTAAGATAGATAATGACTCTCATGCTTTATGCATTTAATGAACATATTGTTCCTCCCAGAACATCTTTTTCATCTTACATCATATGACATTGATTGTTACTGATTATAATCTAGGGCTTCATGGGATAAGAAGAAATAGGTTCCGACTAGCATAATGACCGAGGGTCTATGTGGATAACTATACAAGTTCTGATTTTTCTATCTAGGGCTTAACCTGGTGTGGGTAAGACAGACTTTCATGAATGTATAAATTAAGGGACCTTTATCCAAGGTTGATGGATAACCTAATCTTTGTGTGAAAATATTTCCTACATGTTACTTGTTTTTGTTTCAATACTTATTTCCACAATATTTTGATAAAGTAATAAATTATAACTTTATTATATTATCTTATACTTGTATACTCTGATAAATAAAATTCTATAAACTTTAACATAGAATAATTATTCATGTAAACTTTTCAAAAGTTTCTTTTTCAGATCTATATTCCCAGAACCTATATAATTTTATTTAATTGATAAGAAAATAATGCGGTTTTGTGAATTTATCTTGTTTATATTTTCTTAACATTGTTTTCCTTAATTTTAAAAATGAATGTTTTGAAACTTATATTTCACACACTCTTGTAATTGAGTATCTACATTCACTATTTCAGTCCTACAATTTGTATCGTTGTAGGTCTCAGAAATAATTATAAATAAATATATGATTATTTGCCAAAAAATTTCGTATTTTAAATTTTATTTCATAAATTTTATTTTTTTTATTCTTTTTTTACTGATTTTCTTCTTAGTTTATTAACTATTTCTATTAAAATGTTTTTTTGGGAAATGATATTTTTCTTATAGAATAGAAGGCGTGAATATTGGTTCTATTAACAACCATAATCTTACCAGACCACAAATTTTTGATGGTACTAATTAATATTAATGAAGAGATATATTGAAGACCTTTCTCATTAACACTAGAGTAGATAATTTTTTAATGCTCATTAGAGATTACAAAATTCTAGACAATGAAGTCAAAACCATCAGCAACCATGAAAAACCAGAATATCAAATAAATTACATGGTACACAATACTTTTTTGTGATATATGAACAAATATATATTTATTCAAATATAATCATCTGAAGCTTCCAACTATATATGGAAGAAACTGGATGTTACACACTTTGGAACATAAAATGTAATAGTGACCAGAAGAGAAATATTAAAAGAAGAATATCATAGATTTGTTTTTCCCTATGGAGAACCAGTTTTCAATGTGTAACAATGATTTATGAAAATTGTAAATAATATTCAATATATGAGATAAAAAGGATTAGACGATTAAATTATTTTTGACAAGATTATCGATATTATAGCCATAAAGTGGGAATCCCATAGAACAAAAATTGATGAGAAAAGAAATGTTTCCAATATCTTGATGAAATATTTGGAACTCCACTTCCACATGGAAGAAGAATGAAAAGAAATACAGATATGAATAAGAAGAAAAATGGTAATTGAAGTTTTTCCATTACTAAAACTAAAACCAGGACACTCAAAAGGGTAACTAGATCAATGTCATAGAAAGTCATTGGCATATTTTAGTCTAGTAAATGTGAACATTATGAAAATGAGTTAGCTAATATTTCTTAAATGATAAACAAGATAGTTATAATGAACGATTTTCATTATAGATATATGAATAAATAATGAAAATAAAAGAAATACTCGAAAGTCACATGCTATGATTGAAAATTAGCTGGACACATCAGGTTATATTTTCCAATGATAAAAAAAAGGTAGAGAAAAAAAAGAATTATGAGAGAAATACAAAGAAGTCTTACAAATCGAATTCCAAGAAATTATTAAATGATAGTGATACATAGAGTGCTCATAGTGATGACTCATCTGATGATTCCTTAGAGTATGAATATTCTAGTCCGAAGAATCTTGGTCTACTATTCAATCAACACATTGAATATCATTTCCTAATGGCAAATGTACACAATACCAAATCTATCATTAGTGTATCATTGATTGCAAATTATACTAATGATAAATATTACATTTCGTTAGATGAATAATTTTTTTATGATAAAGAAAAATCTTTACCTTCTAAAGAAAATGTTTCTAGATTTTCAAAATTACTTTAAAATTGAAATTTTAAGATACAAAATATGTTACAGAAGAAAAATTATAGTATTTCAGTTTTAACTAACGAAGTATCAAATCTTTCTATGGATCGTGATAAGAAAACCGATGATTGTGAAAGTGTTTTTAAAAACCTTATTGATGTTAGTTATTATAAGGATAAAAATAATATGGATCATGAAAGGGTTCTTTAAAATAAAAATATTTTAAAGGAAAATTCATGTTCTAAAACTAATAACATTGAGGATAAGAGTTTATTCATTAGACAAAAATATGATTTTTTTTCATGAAAAAACTTTTATAAAATTTTACATTGTGATGGAATGAATTTTATAATATGTATTCATAACATATTCCTCTATGGAATAGTTCTATAGTTGGTTATACTCATTCAAAAAAAATAGTAACAATTCTTTATTCCCCAAAGTGTTATATTGTGTAATAAGTGTCAATTTGGAGGACATTGGGTGCAAATTTTTCCTTTATATAAAACCAAATAATTATGTTTCCATAAATCATTCTTTTCCAATAAAATTTATGTGCCCAATGTTTTACATTCCAATATTTATGTATCCATTAATGTTGTGATTATGAAACTCTAACACTTTTATTTTCAAGAAAAAAATATACGGACAATAATACATGGTATTTGTATTGTGGATGTTCCCAACATATGACTTGTAACTAAAACATATTTAAAACAATTTTCAAGACGAAAGGATGAAATGTAAATTTCCATGATAATTCTAAAGGTGAAATTTTTGGTATATGTATTACTATTCTACATGGAAAAAATTAATTAAAAATGTTTTATTTTTTCCGTCTTAAGAATAACTTCATTAGAATTAGTCAATTTTGTGATGAAGGATACCTTTCCAATTTTAGGAATGATAAATTCTTACTACACAATTCCATGAAAGGGTTTATTCTTTCTAACCATAGGCATGAAAACATATACAAACTAATATTAAAATAAAATATGAGCCCAGATTTACCATTCCATAGTGAAATAAGAGAATAATATTGGTTATGGAATTGACGTTTTGGACATTGTAACCTTAGGAATCTACGCATACTCTAAATAAATAGTTCCATTTCACAAGGAAAATACACTACACCTTACTCGAATGAAAAACTGTTACATATTAGCAATCACTTTCTCAGAGATCACACACATAAAGTATATATCATTGTTCAATTAATTGGAACTCAAGAATAACATGTTGATATTTATACAAAATAATTACCACCAATAGATTTTAATACATCAAACAAAATTGAAGATTGATAATTTCATAGTAATATTTCATATTAAATTTTTGTTGAAACTTATCTCCTTAAATTAATTTAATCCTTCTTATAGGGGAAGTAAATTTTCATGATAACAATTTTTTTTTCCAAAATCAAATTTTTTTGGTACCCAAAATATTTTTTCCTTAATCCAATTTTTTCATAAGAAATTTTTTTTCCTCATTATAATTTTTTTCTTATTAAAATTTATCCCCTAATCATATTTATTTTATAAACAGTTTTTTTCATAATAAAATTTTCTATTAATTTTTTTACCAAATAAAATTTTTCCAGATGCCATTGTTCTTCTAGAGTAATATTATTCATTACTGACAATTTTTTATAGAAATATATGAGGATTTTTTACCTTCCCAAATAATTAAATTGTTTAATTGTTGGTATCTAAGAAAAATTTATCATCTTCAATTTTCATAAATATGAATTTTCATGAAAACCTAAAATGATCTAAACCTACAAAATCTTTATTTGGATTTCATATCAACTGTAATATCAGATTATTTTCATTTTAACCATTTGATCAAATATAGAAATTGAATCATCACCTTGACACCTATATAAAGGCCCCTAATTATGAGAATGAAATTCCTTCTTATGTGGGCGATGAAATAGAAGAAGAGGAAGAATAATAAAAAGATGATGAGAGTGATGAAGACATACAGCAAGTAGAAGAATATAATGAGATGAAAATTTCTTCGGAAATGCTATTGATCCGGAAATCCCAGGTCAAGTAATCCAAAAATATATCTCAAATAATAGATGATAAGTTATAAGAAGAGGTCAGAAAACCTAGTGATAATGAATGTAGGAATCTTGAATTCATCTAACTTTATTATCGAAAGGGATATTTTGGGAATGAAGAGGTTTATAAAGATTAAATTTTTGTCTTTCTGATAGTGAACATGAATCTCTAAAGGTTATAGAGTCTATTTCCAAAATAGACAAAGGAAAACACGTTATTGATGATAAATCTAAGAAGGATGTGTTGGTTATAAAGGACGTTGGTGATTAATCCAAGAGGATAACTAAAGAGCTACACAAAGAATCTTCACTTACAAGGGAATTCGATTCTAATTCATTTTCCATGGGTCAAAATTTCATTGTAATATCTCCAATGAATTTAATAAACACCATTCCTTTATTTATGAGAATTTATTTGAGAATCCAACTTCTTAAACACTCTTAGCATCAAATATTAGATTCCTTAAGCATTCTCATGAAAAAATTCATACTGATTTCCCTTGAATTATAATAGTTCTTTATTAGTTATGATGCTCATTGGTTTTCATGTAAAGAAATTAAAAAGTACTCTAAATGAAGAATAGAAGACTTAAGAATTATTAATGACATCCAAGATTGAGTTAAGGATGAATTGGACAAGTCAGATGATAAGATCGAAAATCATATAACATGTTTTATAGATATGTTGATCATTGAGCATGTATCTTGGATGCAAGAAAATAATGACTTGAATATAATTTTGAATTCAGTTTCCTTAAATTTAATGATATATAGTGAACTAAGCGAAGAGTTTCAAGAAAAATTCAATCCAAATGGGATATATTGAATATCCTACAAAAATTCATAATTCTTAGGATGATAAAATCATGTCTTTCGAAATGAAAAATCAGGATCAAGATTTATTACACAAGCGGTTTGAAGAAGATAAAAAGTAGCTCAAGAAGATGATTGAAACCTTGAAGAAGATTATGACGCTGGAAAATAAGGATGAATAATTTTTTCCTCTCAATTCCAACCTTTTGATTTCTTTTCTTACCCTATGTCAATTTTTCCAATAATAATGAAAATATTATTGTCCTTCATTTTTTTTGTTTTTTATTGTTCTAATATTTTAGGTACCATTGTTTTTTATTCTCTCTATTCGTTTTTGAAAATCACAAAGGGGGATAAAATCATGATCAAAATAATATTTAGTATAAGAATATAAGTCCATTAGTAAGGGAGTGATTATGTAATAGGGAGTATACTTGAAGGATATTTTCTAATTAAAAGAAAAAGTATCTTGTCTATGGATTTCACAAATATGATCCTTATGGATTTCAAATCCTATGGGGGAGTTAGTTATATTTATCATGGTTCATATGTAATGGGAGATAAGTTTTTATTTTAAAATTTCATTTAGAAAATTCTTATCCATTATATTATTTTTTTGATTGGTTGATTATTCCTTCCAAAAAGGGGGACATTTTTGAGTCAATAAGGTATACTTATAAATTTTCTAATCCTATATGTTTTTTAAATCACAAACACTTTATCATAAGGAAAATTATCTTTCCCTAAGGATTTGATTCTTGAAGAAAATTTCTCTTCTCCATGGAAATATTTATCCATACCTTGTTTTTAACTGCCTCGTTATATAACATCTCAAAACTGAACACATTTTATTAATAATAAAAAAATTTGGATTCTTATCTAAATACTTGGAATATTATTGTTCCTTGGATATAGAGTCTTCTATTTTATGACACTGAATACACTGAAATTCAGACTCCATATTTTCTGAAATTCAGACTTTGAATTATTTGAATGTCATACTCTAAAACTAATAAAATTCGGAATCCGAATTCTCGGAATTTCAGACTCAAAATTTTCTGACATTCAGACTCTAAATTCTATGAAATTAAACATCTGAATTCTCTGAAATTTAGACTATGAATTCTCATAAATTTAGACTCTATATTCTCTGAAATATAGACTCCAAATTTTCAGAAATTTAGACTTTGAATTCAATACAATTAAGAATCTGGATTCCAAAAAATTCAGAATCTGAATTCATAAAAATTCCTACTTAAGATTCCAAAAAATTATACCTCAAAATTTGATATAATTCAGACATTGAATTTCTATGAAATCATAATCCAAAATCTATAGAAATCATATTTCAAATTCTTGGTTAATGGAAATCTGAATATTCATGTTTATATAATATTATATCTTATATGTTTTGACTCATAATTCTTTTTTTCCTTTAGACTTCAGGTAATATGATTTGGTTTAGCTAATCCATTTTCCTTACGCATTATTTTGTAAGTATGAAACGATTTCGTACAATTTGTTTCAAACTAACCATTGGTTGATCACACATGTACATGTCCCTCCAAAAATTATGGAAAAATATGACTATTGGAGGAGGGATCTGGCTATTCATGTTTTTCCCAATAAATAATATCTCATTTTAATGAGCTCATAATCTATTGATCAAACTAGTTATTATATAAATTGATGTTGTGAAGTGCTTTCTAAGACATAGAATGACAACCATTCCTTGTGCGTTTCATGAACATATTTTCCAGCCCTATACATCTTTTTTATCTCCCTTCATGTGACTCTGATTGTTATTGAGTACAATTAAGGGATTCTGGGGACAGGAATACAGAGGTGTCGACTATATTAAAGATCGAGGGCTTGCAGGGATAGCAAGGAAAATTCTTATTTTTCTACCGAGGGATTACCCTGGTGTGGGTAAGACAAACATTCCTAAAATTATAAATCAGGTGACATTTATCCAAGGTTTTTGGATAACCTACTCTTTGGGTTAATAGATTTTCTAATTGATACATTTTTTTTTCAAGTCTTATTTCCTCTATATTTTGATAACGGATGAAATTATATCATTTTTATACAGTCTTATACATGTATACACGGATAAATAATATTCTATACACTATAAGGTAAAATAATTTTTCAATTAATCATTTCATATCAATTATTTTTTAGATCTATATTTTTGGATGCTATGAATTTTTATTTTATAGTTATGAACATAAAGAGGATTTTTGAATTTACATTGATTAATGTTTTTAAACATAGTTTTCCATAATGTTAAAAATTAATGTTTTTAAACATAAACTTCACCCTCTCTTGTAATTATGCATTTACATACATAATTTCGATCCTATATGGATGATATACTAAGAAATATTTAGTTGTTTCGTGAAGCACAGTACCCACATAGGATCAATAGTTAATTCATAAATTTCCCATGATAGAAACATCACTTGGATAGATAAGATATTAATTTAATTTACTACTAGTGTTTTATTTTTGTGATAATTTTCATGAAATTATTGTCAATATAATTGTTTTGATAAAACATAATTTCAGTTAATAAGTTTTTTTGTAATTTTTTGTAGAAAAATAATTTGAAAAGTGAATAATTGGTTTTTAAAAAAATAATGATTAATTAAAAATGGATACAGGAAATGAGGGAACTCGGATACAAGATAAATGTGTATCCATTGCGTTCATTGTATGATGCATCATATAAGGAGTTTGGGAAGTTAATGTTCCCTAGATGTGGAAAATTAGTTATAGGATCTGATTCCATGATCTATTTATTATTCCAAATAATGGAATGTGGCTCATAATTCCTTGGTAGGATTGTGACCATGAGCATATAAAATGGTTTTTATTAGTATATATGTTTTTACACATATCTATTGAGGTCTTTTGATTTTTTCTTTCAACCCTGATATTTATTTATTGCATCGTATAGAAGATGTATGCGTGTGTGTCTCCTTATTTCAGGGCCTAAAGTGATATATCAGTCCTAGGTGTGAGGAGAATCCCATAAGTTGTAGGTCGTGTAATGATAATGGGAATGATAAACATGTGATGTGCTTGGTTGGGATCCTTGGGGAAATCTATGTTGTCCTTGTATGCAGTGGCTGATCATGACAAGTGTTGGCATTAGGATTTCAGATGTTCTAAAGGAAATACATGGTGTTTTTATCAAAGATATATCTTGGGTTTCTATAGGTAATAAAAATTTTATGGGGACTAGTGGAGGCCATCGAATTGGAATTTTTTTAGATGTTAAGTATTGAATTTAGCAGATACATCTGATGATGGTGGAATGCGTTAAGAACGAATTAGTCATGGAATGGTGAATTGGTAATGTATATATAGTTGTTTTTGGGTTTTTCAGGGTGTTTTTTTCGAGGATGGACCTATTTGCCATGGTAAAGATTAAAGTGTAATTTTATGTTATAACCCACATCAAGTTTATTGTTTTAAAATAACAAGTTAATTATAGTAATAAAAACATGTTTTTAGGAAGAACCATTTTGTCTTTTGTTTTCTAGGGTTGTTGGACTTAAGTCCATTATAGTTAGTTTCAATTTCAAAGTACAATTCTAATATAGGATCTTGTTATCATTGATTTTTTGTGAGGTGTGTTTGTATACATGTTAGAGGCGTTATAGAAGCTTCAAAAGATGTTTTAGTGTTACATTTTCTGAGGGAGGACGTCTTATCCACCAAAAGGTGGTGGTTATGATCCTAAACATATTGTGGGAAGCACCGTGGTCGGAAGATGGTATGTTGGTTACATGATCATTAATATATGTTAGAATGGAATGGGTGAGTTCAATATTAGTATTTTAGTTTTGAAAATGGGTGTGGGACTATGTTTTGAATAAACGAATTACAAATTAAATTTTATAAAATATTGTTGTGTAATGAGGCCATTGTTACATGATTTATAGAACTATGTTTTTCAAGAAATGTGGATAGAATTTCAAAAGTTCCTTTTGTTGATTATACGATTGGTTAATCATTGGGTTCAGAAAGAAAGATATGTTGGTAGAATTGTGTTTTGGGTTTCTGGATTTTGTGGGGAAAATAAGATCAGAGGTATACCAATTGGAACTCTTAGAGAGGATTAGTTCTTTGTTTTATGCCTTATTTGTAGACTAGTTTCAATTTTGTTTTTGGAATGTCTATACGTTTTTTATGTTTGTAATGTTTTTTTTTGAAGGCCTATGAGTCCTTTGTGGGAAACCAAATATTTCTTTTAATCCCAGTAATAAGAATTATCGGTTGAGATCCTAAATTGAACAAAATGTTTATGATAGTATGGTTGTGTTCATGTGGGAATTGAGAAAGAGAAGCGAGTATGCATGCTCTATGGATAGACCCATATTAATTTTTTTATTGGGTGGATGTTTGTCTCATGGATGTGTGGTTATATGTTCGAGAGATTATAAGATCCAGTTTTTTAATGAGGGTCATTTAATTTTTTTTATAAACACATCCTAAATGGGTTAATAGAATGTGTCCCTTGATAAGGATTGTAATAATTGTCAACTCATGTGTTCATGGAATGATAAAAAAAGATGATAATATGTGATAATAGCATGGCTGAAGAAATGCTATTTTTAAATGTTCTCCATAATCATATGTCTTGCAGAATATTTTGTGTGGTTGTGGTAATCATATGATGAGGCCATGGATATTATGAAACATATGATCACCAATGGTATGTGGTTAGTGATCAACCACAACCTAATTTTTCAAACCCTATGTGTGGATTTTAAATACACGTGGCTCCATTGCCTCTTGGATAGAGGGAACCACATGGATAAATCATAGTTAGGAAAACCATTTATCAATAATATGCACCACATTAATGTAGATTTTTTCCATTTTCCATCCCAATAATTTTTCTTTCTTACCTATTTGTATCCCCCATTCAACCCCACATAGATAGGGTGATGAACCAAAAACCTCCCATCCTTCATGGGTGATCCTCATTCAATCGAAATGGTTTCAGAGTCTCATTGGTTGCAAATTAGGGATATGTGTATGTCTTCTTCATCATTTCCTTCCAATTTATGGATATGTATTGGTGTATTCATTCCCCTCCCCTCAATGATTTCAATAAATTTTCATAGTCACATTATTCCTTATGTTCTTGTGGGTATTTTAAATCAAATCAATGAAAATGGTTTGATGTGGGGTTGTCAATGAGCACGAGGAATGTGTTCTACAAACATTTTCCCATAGTTTTAATGTATTATAATTGAATTTGGTTATGTATATGTACTACATTTATTCATTTTAGTTTTTTTAACTATGGAATGTTATTTTGACAGTTGATTGAGGTGTGAGACACTTTATGATCCCCATTGGGATCAATGATGATTTGAGACCGAAAAATGGTCTACCCATTGGGTTTGATCAAACCTTGAAAATGGGGAAATAAATTTGTAATCATTGAAATAGGTATATAATGACTGTGAATGGGTTGAGGTTGTCAGTTAGTAAATATACATGGAGAAATAGGTGGTATATATATATATATGTGTATATGTGTGTGTGTGTGTGTGGGTGGGTGAAAACATTTTATGATATTACTAAGAGACTCCAAAAAATTGTTTAAAATATGTATTTCAATTTTTTATTATGTAATGGTTTTAAATGAAATAATATGATGTTTTTTACGCGAGTGATATTGTAAAATAAGTGATTGGACTCAATGTGATTTTAAAATTTGGGTTCTTATTATCCTTCAAATGATCATTTTAATGGCGAGTGTGTTCATATTTTTGGTGAAAATTCATTAATAGCTCCATTAAATTGTTGAAATTAGAAAATAATTAATTTGGTCATGGATTAGTTTTATAAATGAATGTCCCATTTTTAAGGTTGACTTCAAGATGTATTAAAAATTTGATTATTTTGTTTTGGAGTTTTAATACATAATCAAATGGGTGGGTTTTATATACATTATGCTTTTATTTTCATGATTTTTTATATCCATTGTCAATGAGATTATAATGGGGGTAAATGATGTCCAATACTTTAAAATCTTGTGTGTGTGTTAAATTTTATATGTGGGGGATTGGATTGAGGGTCTAATCCCACATATTAGGCTAAAGTGAAACTGTATTCCACAATCATGTATTTCATATCTAGACTATTGGACTGGTGATCATCATCTTTGGGTTGAGCATGATTGATAATCTAGGCCCCATCGATGGCATGATTTTGGATTTCTGACTTAGGCTCTATACTCGAATAGCTTTAATGGTTTGGGATATTTGAATGAGGCACTATGCACCCAATGTATGTACATGACATGATTACCCGGATCGATACTCAATGTTTTTTTGTGAAATTAAATTGATTAGTGAACTCCCATTGTAACAATATATTCTCATCCTCCTTTTTTGAATAATTTAGATCATAGAATGGCCGATGTAGGTTAGGGTTGATGGTTTCACTATAGAACATATAGTATGGAATGGGGAATTAACTAAATGTTTAATTGAAAAACATGGTTGTTATATAAAAAGTTTTTTTTCTCATCTATATTATATATATATATATACTACTATAAAAATTGTATATTACTTTATACACCATTGGTGGTGGCATACATAGTTGTACTCGGACCCTTCTTGGGCCTCCGTTGCATTTTGGTACCCAAGAAAATGAGACTTTTTTTAGTACATGATAAGGAAGGGGACCTGGTATTGGGTTTTGGAATGGTATTTTTTGACCGAGTTGGACTAGAGTTGTTTTTAGTGTTATTTATAGTTTTAGTAAATATGTTTTGAACTTTTTGATAGCATGGAATGTAGATTATATATATCATTGATGGATCATGTTTTCCCATTTGTAATAATATTCAATTTCCAGTTGTTATCCGATTTTACATTTATTATAGTAGCTATAGAATTTTATATTATGTCCAATATAGTTTAATCATATATGTTGTTATAGTTTCCCTATTGTAACTCTATATACACTCATTTCTATTTGGATGCCTCAGGCATATGGAGAGGATTGCTTGAGTTCATGAGGAGACATAGATTGAGGCACTAGTTATAGTGGCTCAAGGCCCAGGGATGTAAAATATAACATTATTAAAATGAAACAATAATTAAATAGGTATCTACACCAATCTCATAATACACCCACTCTTAAATAGTGTTTATATCACTTGGTATAAAGTTCCACACCTAATACTCCCCATAATTCACATCTCAACTCTCTTTTGTTTATGCATACCGATCCAAACCAAACAATAACAATTACATATGAAGATAAGTTTACATAGGGATACAAAAACAACTCATAAATAATCAGGATTCAAATATTCACTACTATATCATTATAGGGAATGTCTATAAACACACATGTTATTATAAATAGGTAATCACCAACATGAGGACCAATAGAGATATATTACATTCAATCCAATCCTTTATATATATCCTTAAAAGTTTGAGTAAGATCATAATTTCAAACCATTTATGAAATGTACCATGTTTCATCCTTACCTCATGTTAGGAGCAATTCCAATATCCTTTCATTATATTCCAAAAAAAATCATTCCAGTTTAGAAACCCCATTTCCTAACCCATTTATAAAATCAAACATTTATTTAAAATTATCACTCTTGACAAACCATTTTTTAAAAATTATTTAAAAATAGATATTCCATTTCCAATTTAAAAGTAACTCACACAATAATGAAACCATAATGTGGTCCTATAATTGGAACATGACCAAGTAACCACTATTAAAGAATTTATTATGATATGTGTTGCATTTATACCTTTAGTCCAACATGATAAATCAAACAATACTAAAATCATGTATGTTGTAATTGTAATAATGTAATGAAAATATAAAATGACAAATTTATATAGATAAATAGATACCATAATGTCCAGAATCATCAATATATGATCAATAAATATATACCATGATCATATTAATATCCTTAACTTCCTTAGTCACATATGTTGTCAAAAAATACCATTAAAATAATTATAAGAAGCTTTAAAACTACAATCCCAACATGGATTAACTGACACCTAAATCAATAGGAAGACATAGATAAATGAATCCATGAAAAACAAGGTCTTTTCCGCTCCTAACAAGAACCTTGAAATATGAAACAAGAATAGTAACAATTACATCACAAAATCAATTATTAATTTATAAAAAACACTAAATATGTTAAAAAACATAATTTTCAATAAACCTTAATGAATGAAATGAATGATGTATATATTTTCACCTCTTTATGAATTATGTACATGATATATATGAAATCTCTATAAAGAGTGATGATTTCACTATCATTTGTGATGTTTTCTCCCCAAATTCTTTGAAAGAAAACAAATTGTTGTGGAATTAAAGGAATATGATGAAGGGGGATAGTGGATATAACAACCCTAAAACTAAATAGCAATACTCTCTCAATAAACCTAGGGATAAGGAATTAATTGGTGTATAAATATAAGAATGTGGTCCCAACCGCTCTACATGCATGTTAAAGGATAATAAAATGGAGGGGTTTATAAATTATTTTCCCTTAAATTACAATTTATTCCTTTATATAAACATGAATTATGTGGTTAGTGTTATGAAAAATTGGTTCAGAGAATAACGACCTATTTAACATGAATTGTTTCTAGCATGATTGGGTGTCATGAAATGAATCCCCCCATGGAGAATAACCCTCTAAAAACTAAACAAAAATTATATTATCTTTATTCAATTTTATAGACTGACAGAACACTCTAAATCATTTGAAAGATTACAAATTGAATTCAATTCAATAAATATGGTATAAAAATTAATATTTCATACATGCATATAGACATTACATTCACTCCTTCTTGAGAAATCATAACACCTTTAGGGCCTTTATTCCCATAATAAATCATTTATATTTGTTTGAACACTTTTTTTTGAATCTGAACTATTATACAAAGAATGTCCCTATCATTGGGTATTAATAATTCAAATTACCTTGAAAACTCAGGTTCTTTAATAATATTGGTATTCATATTACTATAATAATATTCTGGTTAATATTTCAATGGTTAACTATTCTATTATAATAACCATGATTATTATTCATATTGAAATGTTCGGTTTATATATCCTATAATGAATTCATATATCTATTATAAAACATTAAATATTTATCTATTGATGTTATTTACATCCATTAAAATATATTTTTATCATATATACAATGTTTATTCTATTTAGAATGTTAGAGATTGGTGTGATGTTTCCAGGAAACAATGAGCCATTGGATTACCAAGTTTTATTAATATTTGTTAACAAAAATCCATTCCCAATTTTATTATCATCATTAAATGGTATTTATTTATACAATATAAATATATTTATCAACGTATATGGAATAAAATATTTCTCTTTTTAATTTATTGTTTTATGCATTTTAAATTACAAAATAAACTGAATTAAAAAAATCATGAGCGAA
The DNA here is from genome assembly GCA_963277665.1 of Viscum album. Taxonomy (NCBI): domain Eukaryota; kingdom Viridiplantae; phylum Streptophyta; class Magnoliopsida; order Santalales; family Viscaceae; genus Viscum; species Viscum album. Next base: position 284,148,178 of record OY728127.1, read on the forward strand.
AATAAATAATGAAAATATTATGTTGATTCCTTCTTCCATATTTTATAAATTCTATGATAAATGATTTATATTATATAATCCATTGATAATATGAATTTCATGATACCTCTAATTACATCTCTTAGATCCCATGTTTCATCTTCATACGTATGGATTCACATAAAATGTTCGACTTGTTTAGTTGAATTAATTTATAGAATGATGACTATATGACTCATTATCTTACTTGGTTATTACAAATATGATTGATCTTGTTCTAGTTGTATCATATATTCATTTAGATATATGTTATATTCATGGAGTGTACAACCTTAGGAGACATATATGGATCTCGTATTCCATAAAAACCTTGGTAGCATGAATTTCAAGTGGATAATCAATATATTCTATGAGATTGAGTATATAAAATCTAAATTTGTTTGTTGGATAGATATTTACAAAAAAATAACAGGACACTCTTCTAGTGTGAAAATTGTGGAAACAAATTTCCTAAAGGAGCAATCATCAAATATATTCAATGATATTTAGTATATCTATTATATTGACTCTACTTTGTTTTTATATTTTTTTGAAAAGAATGTACCATATATTAAATATTATGAACATTTTAAAATAAATTATTATTATATTCACAATCACCCTACAAGATTTTTTTTATATAATTCAATCCTATATGAATTTTTAAGTGGATCTTTTTGAATAATTAATTGGATTATATTATTATGTAACATCATTAATCTGTATGGGGTATTAATTCATTTGAGTTTTGTTAACCTCATTCATTTTTGGTGTTTTTAGTTTTTTGGATTCCTTGGTATGAGAAAATGAGTCATTTTATTATAGTAGGAATCAATTCATGAATGAAAATATATTGTAGATCCAAAAAAACATTATCCTATACCACTACAACACAGTTGGTGTAATTTGTTTGATTAAAATAAATTTTGGGTTGTTGGTGACAACACATAAATTGAAAATAGTTCCATTGTGATGGACTCATTAGATTAATATCTTAAACAAGTATATTATTAATCTTGAATTTCATGCGATGTGTTATAAAGGTTATGTTGAATGCGGGGTTTTGTGCTAGAATGAAGGGATTCCCTGGTGATTTGGGAGAGCAAGGGAAATATTTCACTGGGCATGCGATTTGTGTAGCGTGGGTATATGTGGATTGGGTTTTATGGTTATATCCTAAAATGGGATATTTAAATGTATAAATGTGGGTAAGTATAAATTTGATTCTATCTAGGTAGTCATTATTCATCATTAATATAGTTACATTGTATTTGTCTGTATGTTTGTTTTTTAAAAACCCATATTAAAATTATTTGAAATTATCAAAACAATTAAAATGAAATTCTTCTCCGAGTGAAATATTATATCATAAAAACACTCATTAAATATGGTTATCACCTATTATTCAACATTCCTAGGTTAGTTCTGCCTCATTTGAGATCAATCTTTTCTATTCAATCATTATGAGTAAAATACTAAAATTATATTTCCCATATTCAATCAATTCAATTTTTCTTTTACTATTGTGACATTTTTTATCAATTATGACTTAAATTAGGAGTTTCATCATCTTTTATGATTGTTATATAATTGATATAATTCCCCTAGTCATATTTTATTGTTTTGAATGTATTACATCAATGTAGGTAGTTCCTATTAGTCCCCTACTAGTTGGGAATTATTTGTTTATATATGATTACCTATCCATTTTGGCATGTGCTTATATCATGTAAGGGAACCAAAAAATTATGTATATGATTAATATAAGTGAATTGACATGTAATTGATAATTTAATTGTTCACTTTGAGTTTTCTTAGTTTCTATGACACTAATAGTTTTCCTTTTTTATGAATGGGATAATGAATTTAATACATCAGAACCCTTGAGTAGTTTCACTACATGTGTATTAACCTAGTGAACCTTGTTAGGTTACTTAATTTTAATTAAATTAATGGAAGAAGGATATTTCTGTATTAAAAAATTGATTCATGAAATTTTAATAGTAATTTTTATGTGTGTGGATACAATTATACCTTCAAATAAAATTATAGTTGTGTTAGTTTCTAACTATTGAGAACATTCACCCTCTTTATTTTCCATTAACATGACACTGTATCAATAGATTATTCATTTGAGAACTACTATTTGAATCTAATTTCTTATTGTTGGATTTAAATATGGTTTGACATATAGATCGTTTAGTTGTAACTTTGACATTTTGGAAATTGGAATTGGGATTGGAATAATTCCATCTCAGAAACATGAATGTGATATTGTATTGGTGTAATTTATAATTTATCTTCATAGATTGCTATGTTTTTAGGGAAAGTTGTAATGATAACTAGGATAATATATTTTTACATGATATTGAGTGTTATTTGATCTGGAATTTTTAGGAATACTACACAGTTTCGGTTGGGGGTAATATGTGCTAAAGAAACAATTAATGTGATTTGATAGATTTGTTGGTGTTATGTTTTGTTTGGAATGTTTGTTATGAATCAATACAAATCCTTTTTTATGTTATGTAACATTTTTATAATTGACACCAAAACTGGAAGAAGCTACTGAGGTTTACATTAGATATCCTTGTTAAACTAAATTATCAATTGTATTTTATATATATCTATTTTATTTTAGTAAATCCTGGCACATTATAATGAAAATATAAAATAGTTATTTTTATGGAAAACATTGGTAGAGTCCTACAATGATTTTATCACTCGATTATCATAAATTTTAGGATACCATATTGTCCTAATTTTTTGTTAATCATTTTATTGTAAATGGGAGTGGTTGAGCTAGGAATTTGAGTAAGAGTGAGCAGATAGTATAGGACACTAAATTATTAACATATTTTTTATTATCTATTATTTAGAATTTTTAAGACTTGATATATATGGTCATCAAAGCTGTGGCCATTATTATATTTTCAGAACATGTATGACAAGGTATAAGTGTATTTTTTGTATCATACTGATAGTAATTTGTATAACAGAACATTGTTTTGTTTTCATATTTAGTTTAATTGTTAATTTTTTTTGTTTGGGCTTCTTACAACCATGTTAATTTATCATACATTGTTCTAGGGGATTGTCACCCAATAGTATCATTACTCTCACACTATTTGGAAGTATCTATCCACAGTAAAGGCATAAAAAGATATGTATTGACCCTTTTTTCATAGTTTAGGTTTAACAGTCTAGAAACACTACAATATAGTAGTTTATCCTTCTTTCACATTATATTTCATAGCATTTCGTATATATATTCAAGTGATAACTGATTTATAAAATGTCAGTTCTACCATATTTTAAGTCAAACCTAACCCACTTATAAATAAATATTAAGGTTTTAGTTATGATATTGTTGTGCCTTCTTGTTTAGATCTACACTGTTTTGATTTTAATGGATATGAAAAATGATTTTTAACTAATGGGATTTTATACACATCTCTAGGTTTTTATGGAGGATATATGATCTTCCACATTGTGAATAATGTATGATTCACATGTTATTGGTGTTATTGTTGAAATATTGATCCTAGGAAATGATATAGGGTGATATTAGTTCACTGACCACATATATATTAACTTTCAATATAAAAATATAGTATTATTATACTTTATTATAATTTTATTTGGATGATGTTATTATAGATTAATAGGTTATTATTTAAATCATATATATATCATTATTCCAAACTAATATTTGAGTAGTCAATGATTGAAATATAATATCAATTATGTGAAATCATTTTGTAAAAACATGAGTTGTCAACTCATACAACTCACTCAATGATTGAATTCATGTCAACTGGGAGTATATATACCATGTTGTATCAATAAGTGATTCTATAGATATATATGATTATGAATAATATATTCAAATTATCCTTAAATAAAAGAAACCATTCTCACCATTCTCATATCATAAAAATTGATGATGCCAAAAAATAATCTAATTTTAATTTGAGGAATGACTATTTAAAATAGTGGATATGTGTGAGAATTATATTTGTAAAATTATTTTCCCTTTGAAACTTGTATAGTAGTACTTTTGGAAACTATATGAGGATAAACAAGAGTAAGTTCCTTATATGTTTGAGCAATGTTTTACAATTTTCAGGAATAAGTCTTGGAGATTCCCCCTATTAAAACATATTGTCAAGACTTATAATGGTGGAAATTTTATGATGAATTGTATTAATATGATGAATATATTAATTTAAATTTTTTTTCCCATATTTGATTATTTATATTTTTTGTGATTTTAAATGTTTTTATCAGGGTCCTGTTTTTCAATTTCTGAGAGTCTGGTCATGGTCTAAGTTAAAAATCGTTTTTTATATCAATGACCATGCTATATACAATGGATATTCACAATGATGAATGTATTATGTATTCTTAATTTCCTATAAACATGGATGGTTAAACAACAATCATATGGTGTTATAGCACTATGTGTTCTTCATGGTATTGATATTATATAGATGGATATGATTAGTCAAAATAAAATTATGGAACTCTATAAAGGATTTATTGTGGGGGGATTTTACCATCCACAAAAAGGCCTAATAGAATAAATACATGAAAAGGAGGTACTATTTTTACGTACATAAAGTGTCTACATAATTAGTATCCAATGTGTGGTTTTAATAGTGTTTCATAGGAATATTATAGTTAATATTTTTCATATGGTCATGCCGAAATGGGACCCTACATGGGTGTTGTTTCACCAAGATTATTATACTCATTCTTTAATTACCATATAAACATAATCATAAAAGTAATATTTAATAAATTGTTATTTTCTAATTCCATGAAATTTTTTCACCTTCAACACATAATCAATATACAATATCACACTCTTCTTCATCCATTATAACACATCTATCTCCCTTAAATGGTAATTTATATAGTTCCTAATAATAGATTGGAGCATTATTATCATGGGGTTGTTTCCTTTGTTATGTCCCAATAACCTCATTTATATATTCCCCATGTATTTCCATGTCATTAGTTTATTCTGGTATTTATTCATTAAATTGTGTATTTTGTAGACTTTATTGTTATAATTTATTAGATATTATTCACACAAGATAGTCAATTTGAAATCCCTAATCTAATTTATAAATTTGGAATCAATCATTCCCATATAATTTTTTGAACATTATCTATGATATGTGATATTCATAATCTCTTCGGGATATTAGAATATCTGAGAAAATTATGTATTAAGGTTTATTGGGGTTTATATAAATGAATTTACTTATAATTGAGATTTTAATGTTTCAATACTTATATTCTAATTGGTTATGCCACTATTTGGATTTATATTTTAAAAATTTGTTATGGAAATGGGTATATTATAACCTGTGATGTTTTTTATGATTTGGGGCTCAAGTTAGTAGACCATGTCGTGTGTATTTCTTTTTATTAAATAAATTGAAGAATAAAATTATAGTTTAAATTGATGGTTTTATTGAGAATCATTGGAATACGATAGAATAGTGGGGAATAACCTACTACAATATTTAAATATTTTTTTTACTGAAAAATGATTAATTTTATATTCTATATGTTTTATTGTAATTAATTATGAATTTCCCAATAGAGTTTTTATTGTGTATTTTTTAACAATCACACATCTATTAATCTGCATAATGATATTTGGAATGATTGTGTTTTTTTTAAGGATCTTAGAAGGTATCTAATTTAGTGGAGTCATGTTTGAAAAATTATAGAGAATACATGTTATATCAATAAAAATTTACATGAGAGATATATGAGGGTAATTTTGATTATTTATTTAAAAATTGAAATGGAATAGAAATTTTTAATGATCATTCATAAATTTGTAAAAATGATTGTTTCCTATATAATATTTGGTCCATATAAAAAACGATCATTGGTCATGCATTTTAACTATAATTGTTTTCTAAAAGAGTCATTTTACCCTACAATGAAATGATAGAAATCGTAATTTTTTTTTGTAAGGATTAATGGATACAATGTATGGACAAAATGAATCAATTATGTTTGATATATAATATTCTTAGTGAACATATAATAAAAATATAGTGATAGTGGGATGCTTTTAAGGATTAATCACCTTTTTCATAATGTTGATTTTTGACATCAAAAAGATGTATCAATACTCATTATGGAAATTGAACAATATAATAATATTAATGGAGATAGAAATGGAAAAATAACTATATATAATAAATTAAATTTATTTTTTACATCATAAGGATGAGTTCCCTAATAGAAATTATTCCATTCCAGTGTTGTTATTAATTTGTTAAATAAACCAAAAAAATCATTGATGTGTAATGTTTCATACTACATTTTGGGAGTTATTCATTATAAAAATGAGTTCAATATCACAATGATTCGTGTTTCTTTGAACTCATTGAATAATTAAATGAAAAAATGTATATAATTTTTTATTGAAATAGAAGTAGAAAAAATTTAGAGTTATCATGAAAATTATACTGACCATATTGTATATTTAAATTTATGAAATATTTATGATTTAAATGATATGAAATAAGGCCAATTATAATACCCTCCGAATTTAATAAATTATAAATGTTAAATATGTTATTTTATTCAATTTCATTCTCAACACAAAACACATATCTTAAAAAAATAAAAAATATAATTAGATATATATATATATGTTTTAATTTTAAATAATAAAAATTGAATTTTCACAAATTAATATCATTTACTACATTATGAAATTTTTTTGAATTAAAAAAAATATATATCTAATATGAATTTAATTTAATTTCTACATAAAAATTAAAAAAAACCACATTTAAATAATTGAATTTTATTTCTAATAAATTTCAATTTTTTGGGCTATATTCTTTTAATCACAAGAAAAAAAATCTGATGAAGGAAATATATATCGATATAAATAATGGAATCACCTCTATTTTTGAGTATGTAACCCCATAACTATTTCTATTTAAGTATATCAATTGGTTGAGTGATGTTTGGGTGGGTTTAGAAGGCTTTTGGAATGTTTTGGGGACCTTTTAAGGGTGCACATGTGGTGCATGGTTAGTGGAAACAATGAAAAAATTTCATGATATTGTGCACCATGAGGTAGTGGAATCTATTTTCACGAATGGTTAAGGAACATGGTATGACAAACCATATGGACACCAGTTAAACAATTTTTAATGGGAAATAGAGCATTAACACGGTTGGTGAAAAGTTTGTCTAATCATGTGAGGCAACCATATGAGAAACCCCTTTAGGAAGTGTCAGGTTCTTGATTAGAACACTCTTTTCCTAACAGTGTGACAATCCAATAAAGGTTTAATAAATGGATTTTTCTTATAAATTTATTTGGGTAGTGATTCAGCCCAAACAATCATTTTTTTCAAATAAAAAATATTTCCCTCACTCTGTATTTCATCCTCTAAAGGGTAGATAGCCTCTCCAAGTCATTTTGGAACTGATTAAAATGAATTTTGAGGTATTTTGAATCCTATTATTCCTTTGTAAGTCTCTTTTGTGGTAGTTTTCTTGGGTTTTCTATGATAAAATTATCTCGCTCCTAGATTAATATATCTGGTTCCATTGAAGCTATATATAAGGTTTTTATTTCAGTAATTGTTATTTTAGGATTTTCCGAGGATATGGGAATGGATCTATGGATTATTTGTGCTGTTTTGAACCATTTTGGTGACTATTTTGTGTATATGTCATTTTATAAAGAATACCCTTGGTGTAGTTGGCTTCATTCTAGAATCCACTTACTAGAACTGGAAGGCCTAAATTTAAATTGGTTGTTTTTTTATTTGGTTGTGAAATTTATGTTAAAGTATTATTTTAATCCTTTTTAGTGATGTTTTATTGGTTTATTTCGAATTTTGATATTTTTTGGAAGCCACGTCATTAATTGATATTAAAATGGGTATTTTAAACACATTTTCCTGATTTTATTATATAAATATTACATAAATTTGATATTACGAAAAATGTTTTTTGGAAGTAGTGGTTAGAATGGTTTTTGTATTAATGGTGTCTTCAACAAAAGTATTGTTTATTGAAATGGAGTTTTTATGTTTTTTTGTAATGTTTTTGGGACTAATTTTTTTTAAAATAATTGTGTGTAGTATGTAATGGTAAAATAATTGTTTGTAATTTTGTTTCCTTAAATAGTTATGTTTATTATATAATTCAAATGGTTAGTTGTCATGAACTTACCATATAAAATGGATTTAATTTGGTCATGAAGTACCGCAATAGAAAGATGATGGGGTGTGGACTTGAAGTTCAAAAATCAATGGTAACACCCATCTTGTGTGGTTGTTTGGATAATAATGTGTGTATATGGTCATTTGAGGGTGAATAGGTTATCACAACATAGAACTTGAGAAATGTATGAATGACTAGTATAGAGTTCAATCATTACAAATTGTGTTATTTCTGAAAATTGTTTTTACATGTTATTTTGAACATTTATTATTAATTATGGAACTATTTTAATAATTTTATTTAATGTATTTTATATAAATGTTCTATAAAATTCAATGCTATTAAAGTGAGGAAGAATTTAATTTGTGGAAACCTTGATGTGTTTCATTACTCACCCTATATTTGGGAATAATTGTGATTTTTCAGATGTCATTTATGTGGGAAAAGGTTAATTTAATGACGCAAAAGACTTTATAGATGTCCTTTGATGCTTGGGATATTGTGGTGTTGGAGCATGGACAACATTATGGGGCTGAAAAGTCATATCGTGGTTTCTTTGAGCTCTATTTTTTAGTCTAACTCTTAGTACACTGATTTTATTATTTTTATTGTTTTTTATTATTTAGTTTGGTATGATTATGTATTTTAATACATTTTAATCATTAATCATATAGGGAATTGGGTATCAGTGTGTTTGGTTGGGTTGATTTTTTATTTTAAATCATAAATTTTCATGCATCTATTTTGAGGCACTTAAAATTTTTTTGCAACCATTGGCATTTTCAGGATGTCTCCTAAGGAAAATTTGATCTCAAACCTCGACTCAAGGCAATTAGGATGGGAGATATGATACAACTTGTTTCGGTGTTGATCATTCCAATATTGTTTTTATGAAAAGTTACATCAATCATGTTAGTATTAGAGTTGGCATTCATGTTGGTTTATTCCATTATTTGGGATGGTAGTAAAGAGTATTATTTTCTGAACATTAAATGTATTCCATAAAAATACATAGATTTCATTTTATGTAGAACATCATGTCACTAGTTTGATATGTACATGAGTGTTTTGGAGAAACTAATAGAAGAATAACAACATTGTAATGGATTTATCCAATAATAAGAACATGGAATTAATTGTTTAATTTTTTTACCACTATTAATGGATATTTTATTTGGAGTATGATTTAGGATTGGGGTTGGATTGTTTTGTTTTTTGAAAAATCTCAAAATTCTTTTCAAATCATGGTTTTTGAAAAAAATTCTCAATTTTGGAAATAGATTGATTTACAAAAATACGGTGTTTTTTTAAGAAATTATTGAAAATTGGAAATGTTGAATTGTGGAAATCATGGTTGTGATAGTTTCATTAAGATATAATTTGATGTTTTCTATCTGTTAGTTGTAGGATATTGAGATGTATGATGTTTCTATTCGAAAATGGAACATAGTTGGATTTGTAGAAACTAGTTCGAAGAAACTGCTGAAAATGTTGTTTCACCTAATACATAGGTGAAATAATAGTAGCTTCATTATATAGTCTATGGTTTTAAAGAAAACGATATAGGAAACCCAAGTGATGATACATGGAATGTGAACCATTCAATTCAGTTTTGGAATTTTAATCCACCCACCATTCATGGAGGTTCAAAAAAAAAGGAAGAGGTGTGGGTCAATATTATGTATCAAATCATAAATTTCCTATGAACACTATTAGAGTTGAAATTGAATTTATTGTTGAAAATGTTGGAATATATTTCATGTTAGTGGTGGGAGTTATATGTCATTGATAAAATGGAACATTTTATGGAATTGGAGGATTTTTTGGAAATTTTCCGCAAAAAATTTTAGACTCACATGTATAGAATTAAGTGAGCAAAAAAGTTCATCATGAAGCATGATAACCATTCGGTGAAAAATTATGTTTCTAAATTCATGAATTCAGTTCTGTTTTAACCTGAGGTTTCTTTTAGTGCATCTATGAAGGAACTCAATTTTTAATTTGGGAACAGGTAAGAAATTTGATCAAATATTATAGTTATCTATATAGAATATTTTACAGAGATAGTTAATAAAGGTACAATAGAAGAAAGGTACATCTCAGGAGCTATGGGTGGTGGAATCATGTTGATAGTCATAGGAAATGGTGGAGAATACAATGAGGAGAGTAAGTTGATAAAGGATACATATTTCCATGGTTAGAGTTTGGCTCTGAATCCAAAGACCAGATCAGTGAATCTTCCTCTAAATTTTAAGAGCATGTCGGGATGTTTCCATTATGGATCTCGAAGACACATGATGTGAGAGTGTACGACCCAACCTCTAACGTGCAATAGTTTCTGCAATATGGGATGTCATTGACGTTATTTGATCAATTCTCTATGTTTGGGTGTTTTTGGAAGATCCCAGGGGTTGTAGTACTCATATGCTTTATCAGGAAAAGGGAAGTCGAATACTCATCATCAGTAGCACAATGTTAGCCATGGTGATTCTCAGAAAACCATGAATCTTCAGCATATGAAATTTATGTGTGGTAAAAAATAGTATTGTGTGGATATTGAGAATGTATTTTCATCATAGTGGGTTATGGGTTATTATTAGTCTTGGAAATCTACAATGAAAGGTTCCATTCTGTTGATTTCTATATTTATGCAGGCCTTGTTTGATATCGGTGTGTCTCATTCCATCATTTCACCTCATGTAGTTGATTTTTTGGGTGTAATTGTTGATATGATTCCCTTTTTTAAACCTTCACACTCATCTTGATCAAATAGAATGTCAAGACATTTTGTGTATAGCATGTGGCATGATGGTTGGTGGATTCATGTTAACAAGGGACTTCTTCGTGATTTAGATACTAGTATATGATATAATCTTGGGTATGTATTGGATGATAATGTTTAATGCTCACATTGACTATTATATTCAAATGATTAGTTTCCGGAATGAGGATTGTGTCGAGCTTCTCTTTAAAGGGTAAATATGTATGATCGAAATAATGATGTAGATTCTCAAAATACAAGAGGGGGGTGAATTGTATACTTTAAAAATTACTTTAAACAAAGGAAAGAGCTATGTTTGACAAAGTTAAACAATGAAAATTCACAACACCTCTTACACTAATTGAAACATTTAAAAAGGAATGATGTTATAAACTTCAGGTCCTATGAACTTCCATAAAACTGGAAAGAGATTCTGAAAGTAGGTTCCAGAAATATGGTTCTGGAAATTGAAACTTAACAAAATATTACAATATGAGATTCTAACTTAAAGCATATAGAATCTAAATTAAACAGAGTACATGTTAGGAAGTATAAGAAAGTTGTACTTTCCTTGTAATACAAAATGCAGCGGAAACAAACAAGTAGTAAAACTACAAGTAACAAGATATAAGTCTTTTTACCCAAAGAGAAGGGTATCCAACAACCTTAGATAAAGGTCCCTTGATTTATACTTTCAAGAAAGTATGTCTTACCCACACCAGGGTAAGCCCTCGATACGATGATCGGAGTCTCTGTCTTGCTATCCCCGCAAGCCCTCAACTTTGATGTAGTTGGCAACCTCTGTCGTCCTCAGCAAGGAAACCCTTGAACTTCAAGGTAGTCGGCACCTCTGTCTTCCTATCCCCGGAAGTCCTCAAATGTAATCACCAACATTCGGAGTCGGACGAAGCAAAAACTGAACGAGCGGTTTAGTACGCACAAGTCATGAAAAGATTTCTCTCTCTAGAAATCATCTTAGCAGCATGTGGTCTCTAGATCGATCAACTTCTATGTTTTTGTGTCTGTGTATCTGAGCTCTTTCAAATGAGCTTTTCTTTATAGGAAAATTTCCAACGGTCCGCTCCCTCCTCCAACAGTCATATTTTCCATGAAACTCGTAGGGACCTGTACACGTGTAACTCAACCAAAGGTTAGTTAGAAATAGAATAGACGGCATAGTTTTATAACAAACTATGTATAACTGAATGCACGACATCATTTTTGAAACAAAGCATATGTGAGTAAAAGCTAATTAATAGTTTGTAGTTTAAGAAAGTCAAATGTTCGGAGTCTAACCAAAATGTAGTTCAGAGTCTATGTTAAGAAATGTTCGGATTCTGTTTTATAGGAATTCGGAGTCTGGTTTCACCAGAGATTGGTTTCTAAACCTATAGAGTTCGGAGTCGAACATCTTTAGAGTTTGGAGTCGAACTACTTAAAAGTTCGGAGTCGAACATCTTAAGTGTTTGGATTCGAACTTCTTAAAATTTCGGTATCGAACTGCCTCAGAGTTCAGAGTCGATCTTCTTCACATTTCGGAGTCGAACTTCTTCAGAGTTCAGAGTCAAACTTCGTCAGAGTTTGGATTAGAACTTCTTAATAGTTCGGAGTCGAACTTCTTCAGAGTTCGGAGTCGAACTGCTTAAGAGTTCGGAGTCGAACTGCTTAAGAGTTCATATTCAAACTGCTTAAGAGTTCGGAGTCGAACTGCTTAAGAGTTCGGAGTCGAACTTCTTAAGAGTTTGGAGTCGAACTGCTTAAGAGTTTGGAGTCGAACTTCTTCAGAGTTCGGAGTCCAGAATTCGGATTAGATCTACATTACAGATCACATCCAGAATTCGGATCCTAAAAACAGAATACTCCAAGAATTTTCATTATATGGCTCCTGAAATTTGGTTATGAATCCGATTTTTGATTTTAAGAATAATATTGCTATGTATAAGAAAATATAGGTTAAGGTATATTTCCTTAAAGATGTAAATTTTTTTTACGGGGGTAAAAATAATATTTGGTTAAGTATAAGGTGTTTGTGATTTTCAAAACAAGAAGGAATGGAAAAGTCATAAGGAAAACCTTATTGAATCAACAATCTCCCCCTTTTTTGAAAGCACAAACATCCTTTTGAAAATTCATATTAGGATTTTGAAAATTTTCATTAGACTTTGAAAATTAAAACTTATCTCCCTTTGTTCATAGATAGAAGTGAATACAACTAACTCCCCCTTAGGCATTGAAACTCTATGGATTGTATTCTGAGTTTCCGGAGTGGAGTTTTCAATAATATAGGAGTGAAAACATCATAGTGTGAAACTCCCCCTTTCGTTAAGGATATTTCTCTTAGAAAGTTTTCCCATTCTCCTCCTTAGAGTATTTCTTTTTACTTCTCCCCCTTTGTGATTTTCAAAAATAATTGAAAGGAATGGAAAAAAAAGTATGCTACCTGAAACATTAGTATATAACAAGATACAAACCAACCAGATAACCATTTCATTAGAGTTGGGAAAAAATTCAAGGAAATACAACTACAACAAAAGATCGGAGTGGGTTCATTTTTCTTCCTTTTCCTTCGGAATAAGCTGCTTCAACAAGGCTTTGAGTTTCTTCAAGTCTCTTTGATCTTCCTATCTTTTCCTCTCCAAGGATTTTACCTTTTCTTCTTGAGCTTTTAAAGCGTCTGCCTGAGCCTCCAAGGCTTCTTTCTGCAACTTCAACAACTCATCTTGCTTTTCCATCTACTGCTGAAACTCAATCCGGAAATCTATTTCAGTTTTCCAATTTTGAGATACTGAGTTAAGCTTCCCATTCAGGTCCCTGACCTGTTGATTCTGAAAATTTTTCTCCTGGGTCAACTTCTCAGAAATCTCATTAACCTTTTTATCCTCCATTTCAAAACCATTTTGAACTTCAGCCTGAAAATTATCAAATTGAACTAAATCTTCATCAACTCTCTTATACTACTTGGTTACATTACTACAGGACTTCATATGCACGTCATAATCGATCAGAAAACTTTTCTATTCATCTTCCAACTTCACAAACTTATCCATTACCATGGATAAAGAATCTGATTTTTGATTCATAGATTGTTGCAGCAACTGGCATCTAAAATCTATTGTTGGAAGAATCGGAATTGTGTCCACCAACTTTCTATGAGATTGAACCACAAAATCATGCCCGTGAGATGATGATTCCGAATCAGAAACTTCTTTTTGATATTTCTCTTCTTCAACTGACACTAGTTTCCTTGTAGAGGTACCACCAACCTATTTATTTCTGATGACATATTTAATGGGTGTCTCCATTAGAGTTTTCTTCCCATTATCAGATTTCGGAATGGATTGCACATTAGGTGTTACTTCCTCAGATTCAGAAACATGAACAATTTGATCCTCATCTAGTTTTTTTCTTTCTTGACCTTCCTCAAGAAAATTCCTCTCATAGGATTATTCTTCATCATACAACACATTTTCTTCTTCTTCATCTGGATGTTGCTTGCTAGCTTCCTCATCTCCCTTGCCTGAGGTAACTATCTTTGCGCATTCAGCCTTAACATTCTAGTCCTTTACTTGCTCGATCAAGGTATCCATATCTTACTCTCCTCTTCTTCTTCTTCTTATTCCTTTGATGCTTCAACAAATTACATTTCAGCTTCTACAACTATTCATTTTCCCTAGTCCTTTTCTGGAGTGACATAGTTTTTCGCTGGAGTTTCTGGTAAAGAAGTTTCAACACCGAATGTTTCCGGAACTGGAAGCCTTTCGGAAGCCAACTCTGTATCTTTTAGCAATGATTTCCCTAGTTCAGCTTCAGTTGTAACACCCCAGGTAAATAAAGAATATGACATTTTCAAATTTATCCATATTTGTGAATAAAATATTAATATTCCTTTAAAGGGGACGCTATGCTCGATGGCGTACCCAACACACAACAACGAGTTTCTTGGGAATCTTACATTGCACTCTAATAATAAAATATTATTATTTTAAATGGAAGTTAACATGCAGCCTTTGTATTGGCGGGAATGGATAGAAGTAACTAATATATGATTATATATGTTTTAAAATGTTTTTACATTTATCCAATAAAATATAAAGGCTTAAAATACGGAAAGAATTCAATTTTAGGCGTATATTCCCTAGTTTTCACTCAAGGTTCACTTATCACCTTTTGATGGTGAACCGTCATTAAATATAGTTTTGTTCACTCTTATACATTATTTTGGACCAAATAAAACTCTTATTAAGAATCTGGACATCACAATTTACATTGTGTAAATTGTTGGTATCTTTCTGATAAAGTTCATTTTTTTAATGAATAGTGTAAAATGTTGTATTTTAATTCAAAACCTCTTTTTAATCTAATTTATTTTTATGATTAGATAATCTTTTGAATTGGTTTTAAAGTGAAATTAGAATATACCCAAAAATCTCGAGAGCCAGGAGGCCTGCTCCCATAAAATTAAATAAAAGCTAAAACAGTACAGGCCACTCAGAAAGGGGGAGGCTTACACAACCTTGTAAACACAGTACCAATCCTATCATTGTGAACAAAATAGTTTCATTACTCAGGGAGAACAAAGGAACATCTAGAACTCACCTCAAGGATTTCTCTTTTTGACAATGCATCCGCCACTTGGTTCGCTTCTCTGTAAACATGAGAAACCTCAAGAGAAAACGATTCAGCAATTTTGAGAGCGCTGATCCAAGCAGGGAGCATCCTCCATGGAACCATCCTGGACCGCTCTTTGAGAACCTTCAAAGCAGTAGAAGAGTCTTATTCAATCCACATCTTCCTCCAGCCATAACGAGCAGCATACCTTATAGCCTTTATCATCGCCCATAACTTCGCCTCAAGAGCATAACCGTTGCCAATGTAATGAAAGAAGCACCCCTTTAAGAATGCTCGGCAGGTCCTGAAGACGCCACCACAACCAGCAGGCCCTGGCGCGCCAGAAGCTGCCCCATCCACATTCACCTTCAAAAAATCAGCAATTGGAGGAATCCACCTAATGTGTTTCATCACCTTCGGCTTTCTCTCCCTACCACAAACACCAAGAGATCTTAATAAGATGAGATCAGACATGTTGTTGTTCATGCAGCCAGTTTGCTTCTCCGAAGCAAGCTTGATGTTTCGGTGAACCGCCATCAATCCCTCTTTGAAGAAGGGTCTGCCGCCGTTGAACACAGTATTATTCCGAGACTTCCAGACGTAGGAAATGACAGACCCAACAGCAGTAATAATCAAGGAATGAACCTGCTCACTATTTTCCTGATGTATAGCAGAATTCAGCAATGAACCAACCGATGTTAGATCCAAGCTACAGTGAAAAATTCCAGTGATATAAAGCCAGAACCGAGGAGCAAAATTGCAGTTGATAAATCCAATAGTGGTCGTTGAAATTTATTTTACTTTCAAATCAGACTTAAACGAGTGTCAATCTTTTGATACTTATTGTTTCATAAAAACAAGCTATTTGCTCTGACATCGGGAATTAATTATTAAATTAATTAATGTGACTTATATGTTTTGAATTTTGTAAAATAGACTTCATTTTTGAATTCATAATATCAAATATAGCTTAGGATGAATTTTTGGTATTTTTCTGAAAAACATCAATTTTTGATGAATATTGAAACCACTAAGTGGTACTTATAAAAACTGATTTTTCCATTTAAATGAAATTTTTCCATATTTGAGTTTTTAATTTAAAAAATCCTACATACATGGTTGTCATTAAGAAGTAAAATTTGGTTCAATGGGATAAAAATAATTTTTTGGTCAATAGTAACTTATTAAGTTTTTAATCGCGATTAGAGGTAATTAGTGTAGTTTATGGTAAAAATAATCTTTTAATAAAATGAAATGACCTAGAAACATGTCCCACTCTCATTGGATGTGTCATGGCCGACCAAGAAAATCCATGGGTCAACTTGGGGACCCCATGGATCCACTTTGGTTGGAAAATGACATAAATATCTTTTTATTTAATGTTAAAGTAAAAATGACACAAACTTGAGATGTTTTACTAAAAAAATTTTTACATGGGGTTATACAAGTCATATTTTTGACTATAAATATTCATTGGAAAGCTAAAAATATTTCCTACATCATTGTATTTTTTTTTATATAATTTTTAGACATTATATAAATTAAATTATTTATGAGATCATGTTGATGCAGCGATGACCTCATTATATAATGATTTAAATAAAATGGAAAGATAATGTAAAATATAAGACGTACACATGGTCAAAACCTATTATATGGGTGGATTTAGAACCCTTATCACCTTATCCTAGAAACACATCAATGTGGGACCTCTTAAAAACGAATACCATTTTTAAATAAGGTGACTTTTCTTTACCATACAAGAGTGCCCCTCCTATCCTCTTATAAAAGGCCCCCACCTCTACCTCCTTACCCATACACCCAAAGCCTTTGGCTCGGCCAAACCCTGCCCATTTTGTCTCTCCACTTCCCTCTCTTACTCCTTGAAGTGTCACTTTGGTAAGAAGGCTTCCCAAGAAAGCCTTTGAGCTCAAACCAAAGGGAGTTACCCAATTTTAAGGTAATGTCTTCTTTTGAGTCCATTTGTTTTATTTTGCTTCTCCAACCCCCTAATCTCTTTTTATTATTTTCTATTGTTATAACTCTAGTATCCTAAATATACTAGGATGTTTTTATAAGAAAGATTCTAGATACACATACACACAGCTACATCTAATGGTTATAGAACGTACTATTTCCGTGGATGGCGAATTTCTGCCTCCCGAAACGATGATTGTTTAACATTCTTCTAACACCTTAAAAGGTGGACATTAAAATGACACTATATTTATATATGATATCTAATATTTTTATTTTTTACTTAATCTTCTGTATTTTTCATTTATGGCATACCTTTAAGGTTTCCATTATGGGTAAACGCGATATCTTCATTTAAGGAAGTGCGGACTACCGCCCCCTCAAAGTGATTTGATTCGTTAATACCATATGTGGTACGTATAAAGGATATATTTAATGATATTATATATGATACCATACTTGAATTAAAATAATATTATGTATCATTATGTTTTAATTCTATTAAATATGAAATAGGAACGTAAGTAGCGTTCATGCGTACGTACGGCTTACCGTCTCCATGAACGGTGCATTTCATTTCTTATCCCCAAATGTAATGTACTATTATAAGTACATGTATATAATGGATATATATGATGAATGATACATCTAAATTATGAATATAATTCTTGAATTAAAATATACATACCTCTCATTTAGTTTTAATTCAATTAATATGACATAGAAATGAAAGTAGCGTTCATGCGTACGTACGACTTACCGTCTCCATGAACGGTGTATTTCATTTCTTACCTCTAAATGATTATGTAATATTATAAATACATGTATATTATGGATATATATTATATATATGATATCCAAATCATGAATATAATTCTAGATATAATGAACATTTGACCACACGAACAACATGTTATTGTAAGAAGTCCACTTTCGACTTAAGAACCAAATATCGACAAAACAAGCATTATTAACTTCAATGGTTACATAATGTTTATAACATGGAAATAAGTTATATAAAAGGAATAATGAACTAGAAAAGGGTTCTTAATAAAGTGGAAATTAACTCAAGTTTATTATTTAGGACGTTAAAGAACGATCGAGTCAAGTTAGACCCGAGGTAAGGGATCCAACCTCTCTCTTTTCTTTTTATGTACACTCTTTTATGTCATTCCTTTAAAGATCATATTTCTTATGATTGGGATGTTATTTTATATTCCTCATACATTAATTTTTATGTTCATATGATGAGAGACCCTATTCTCTCTCATCAATACATTTTGGAAGTTTTGAGTGGCGCTGTTAGGCTACCGAATTTTTATAAGAGATCTAACCTCTCTCTTTCTTTTTAAGTACTCTCCTTTATGTCACTTATTTTAAGCTCCCCTTTGTTATGTTGGGGGATGTTATTTTATATTCCTCTTTCTTTAAACATTATGTTAATATGATGAGAGACCCTATTTTCTCTCATCAATACATTTTGGAAGTTTTAAGTGGCGCTGTTAGGCTACCGAGTTTTCGTAAGGTATTTTTCATCTAACTTTTATTCCCGTGTGATTTATGCTACATTTTCCACAATTTACTTTGATTGGTGTATGTACTGACCATTATTTTACTCATTGTGTTATATTATTTCATTTATTATTATTTACATCAATGTTGTATTGTACTTCTTTCATGGGGTGTATGTTTCGAAAGACACCCATGTCGGTAAGGGAACCTTTCACCCTCCTCTTTTTAAAACACTTATTTTGTTATGTATTTTAATTCACATAATATTATTTTGGTATATGTTCTTATATATCCTTATTGATGTAAATTTTATGTCCATGTGATGAGATACCCTTTTTATCTCTCATCATCTCTTTTTCTGAATTTTGAAGTGACGCCGTTAGGCTGTCTAAGTATTACAAGAGAACTTCTTAACACAATTTCGATTCTTTGGGATAAACTTGTACACCTTGAATATATCGTTCTATGATTATGTTTGAATGTCCTCTGATTTTTTTACACTTAATACCCACTTATATTTCGTGTATTCGTTTGTCACACATAGTTATGTAACTGATTTATCCTTAATCCAAGGATACAATCGTTGTATGGGACTTCGTCTCAATCTCCTTTCATTGAGGCATATTTTGTTTTATACACAACTTTCTTTTATATGGTGTATAAACCCCTTTGAATTTTACGTTTATCCAAAAGGAATATTTTTATACGAAGCATTTTACTAAACGACAAAAGGGAATGTTTTTGTCGTACGTATGCGGCGACAACGACTTCTCTGCCGCCGTGACCATTATTTGAGTTTTGGATTCCTCTATAAGCCATACCTTCTTTTTAAAAGAAAAATATATACCATGTTTTAGTTTTATTTTCTTTTGGTATTGAAAATGGTTTTCATAATGTATTTATATCAATGTGTTGTATTGATATCTTGTTATTGAAAGGTGGAAATGTTATGTTTCCTTTATGCATGTTTTATGTGATAAGATTATGTTATGGTTCTTGGGCATTGTTATGAAGACGGGTGGTTCCGTGATAAACTAAGGGTGGGTGAGCCCGATATATCTCTCCAATGCATTGGGTAACGCGAAGGAGTGAAATGTTAAGGTGTCTCCAAAGAGATTTAGGGAATATACTGTGATGGGTATTCCAAACGTAACCAAGAGGGTTACTCCCTACGTAAGAATGTTATGAATGCCTCAAGTTACCATTATGTCTTATGATTTCTATGATTTATTCATGGTTTGATGAGGTATGTTAAAGTGCCTATGTTTTATGGGTAAAGTATGATTTCATTCTTATGTATATATGAACTCATGTTTCCTTTCCATATTTTTATAACCCTTACTGAGCTTTTTATGCTCATCCCAAGATTTTGAAATGTTTTTCACAGGTCAAGGGAAAGGTACATGATGTGATTATAGTGTCAAGGATGTGTTAAGAAAGAATCCGTGTTTAATTTTAAATATGTTTCCGTTGATGGGAAGAATGAATATTTTCTTTTATGTAACCACTTTGTTTAAAGGTGGAATGTAATGCATGTTTCATGATCTAATTCTCTAAAACTGTAAACCTGAAAAGATGCACAATGTGTAATCTTGTAATAACTCAAGATTAAGTAAGGTTTAAGGCTGGGGCCTTATAGTTGGTATCAGAGGTCGGTTTGGATAACTTTAGAGGTTAGGGTATTCTTTAAGCATAAGTGACATTACCACAATGGTTAGAATTTCAGAAAGAGTCCTAGTATTAGATAAAGTGAATGAGTAAGTATATCTTAGTGTTTATCTTGTTCATTAGTACATGATGGTTTTGTTGATATACTCACACTAACATTTCTGTTTTTAGTTAATGGATGGATCTAGTAGGCACCAAAGAGACAACAGGTTTGAAGGAAACTATGGTGGTTCTCTGATTAAGATACTAGATAAAATGGGGGATTCAATGAGGAAACATGTGGTTGTTATAAACCAACTATCAAGGAGTCATGATCAACCACTTTAACCTTGGTATGATCTATAGTGCATCATGTACGAGATGACCAATCGATGTGGAGGTTCAGGTAATAATTATAAAGGTATCCATTAGTGTTTATATGATCCTTACTTTTGAGGTAATTATGGGTTATTATATGTTATGATGGAAAATGAAAGGCATGAGATAAACTTGAGGTTAAAATATGTTATGACTATTTTTGAAGATTTTATCTCGTTTTGGGGAATGTTTTATGAATTATATAGTGAAAATGGAAAACACGCAGACCGTGTTACAACCCGTCGCGTCGGACAAAGCTATGGGAATCGAACCCACAACCGAAGTGCGACTGGTATTTATCGCCTACCACTGGACTACGTGAAGTCCCTGGTTAGTTTGACTGATTCTTTTTAGTTATATGATTTTATGAATTAAGAGTAAGTTGATTTTGGGTTATTTATGAAATTATTAACCTATCATGGAGGGAATGTGATTAGGTTAATTGCTTTTTAATACGAGACATTAAGAGCAACTGATGTTGTTTGGAGATAAATGTTACGATTTAACTTGGAAGACTATGTGACTTAATCCTTCAAATATTTGGGTTTCAATCTTAGTTTGGTTTACTTTGAATAATTTTATGGACAAATTGATTATCAAATGGTCCTCGTTGAACTTTGGGTTTTGTTGGACAAATTTTGGAGATTAAGAATAGATTTTCTTTTTATAAAGGGTTATCCTTTTCTGGATTATCTGACCTTGTACTAACCTTTTTGGTTTTGTTTTGGGTTAAAGCCTAAATACATGGGAAGTATACAGTTCTCTTTTGTGGATTAGGTGATTCTCTAGAAGTTGATTATAGTACTCTTAATGTGAACAAGTCTTCCTAAATACTCGTCTTTTAGAGAAAATATGAGTTTGTGTAAAAGTTTAAAGTCAACATGATAAGTGATTATGTTTCCTTATGAATAAATTACTCAATAAAAAGTAAATTAAAAGAAAAATGTTGTCTGTTATCTTTTCCTACTGGGGAATCAAATACCGTTTAACTCATCACAAGTTTGTGATTTTCTTGTTGTTAACTTTCTCCTAAACATGTTTTCTATCACTCTCCATCAGAACACGACCCTTTGTTTTTTTCTTCCATGTCCATATTTTCATACATGGAATCCTAGTATGGGTTAACTCGGGTGACTTCTATACTTATCTTCCTTTATTTTAAAGTGATTGTTTTAGTGACTCTTGTTCCGATGTGGGACTTTCAAGGATGTTTCCAAGCTCAATTTTAAAAATTGTGAGGACGCAATTCCCAAAAGGGGGGAAGGGCGTAACACCCCAGGTAAATAAAGAATATGAAATTTTCATATTTATCCATATTTGTGAATAAAATATTAATATGACATTAAACGGGACGCTATGCTTGATGGCGTACCCAACACGCAACAACGAGTTTCTTGGGAATCTTACATTGCACTCTAATAATAAAATAATATTACTTTAAATGGAAGTTAACATGTAGCTGTTGTATTGGAGGGAATTGATATAAGTAACTAAAATATGATTATATATGTTTTTAAATGTTTTTACATTTATCCAATAAAAGATAAAGGCTTAAAATACGGAAAGAATTCAATTTTAGGCGTATATGCCCTAGTTTTCACTAAAGGTTCACTTATCGCCTTTTGATGGCGAACCATCATTAAATATAGTTTTTTTCACTCTTATAAATTATATTGGACCAAATAAAACTCTTCTTAAGAATCAGGACATCAAAATTTACTTTGTGTAAATTTTTGGTATCTTTCTGATAAAGTTCATTTTTTAATGAATAATGTAAAATGTTGTATTTTAATTCAAAACCTCTTTTTAATCTAATTTATTTATATGATTAGATTATCTTTTGAATTGGTTTTAAATTAAAATTAGAATATATATTTACCATTAAATCCAATAGTGGTCGTTGGAATTAATTTTACTTTCAAATCAGACTTAAACTAGTGTCAATCATTTGATACTTATTGTTTCTTAAAAACAAGCTATTTGCTCAGACATCGGGAATTGATTATTAAATTAATTAATGTGACTTATATGTTTTGAATTTTTTAAAACAGACTACATTTTTGAATTCATAATATCAAATATAGCTTAGGGTGAATTTTTGGGATTTTTTTGAAAAACATCAATTTTGATGAATAGTGAAACCACTAAGTGGTACTTATAAAAACTGATTTTTCCGTTTAAATGAAATTTTTCCATCATTGAGTTTTGAATTTCAAAAATCCTACATACATGTTTGTCATTAAGAAGTAAAATTTGTTTCAATGGGATAAAAATAATTTTTTGGTGAATAGTAACTTATTAAGTTTTTTATCGCGATTAGAGGTAATTAGTGTAGTTTATGGTAAAAATAATGTTTTAATAAAATAAAATGACCAAGAAACATGTACTACCCTCATTGGATGTGTCATGGCAGACCAATAAAATCCATGGGTCAACTTGGGGACCCCATGGAGCCACTTTGGTTGGAAAATGACATAAATATCTTTTTATTTAATGTTAAAGTAAAAATGACACAAACATGAAATGTTTTACTAAAAAAATTTATACATGGGGTTATAAAAGTCATATGTTTGAATATAAATAGTAATTGGAAAGATAAAAATATTTCCTACATCATAGTATTTTTTTTAATTTTTAGACATTAAATAAAATAAATTATTTACGACATCATGATGATGCAGCGATGACCTCATTATTTAACGATTTCAATAAAATGGAAAGATAATGTAAAATTTAAGACCTAAACATGGTAAAAACCTAGTGTATGGGTGGATTTAGAACCCTTATCACCTTATACTCAAAACAAATCAATGTGGGACCTCTTAAATCAGAATACCATTTTAAAATAATGTGACTTTTCTTTACCTTATAAGAGTACCTCTCTTCTCCTCTTATAAAAGGCCATAAACTCTACCTCCTTACCCACACTCCGAAAGCCTTTGGCTCAGCCAAACCCTGCCCATTTTGGCTCTCCACATCCCTCTGTTACTCCTTGAAGCCTCACTTTGGGCAGAAGTCTTCCCAAGGAAGCCTTTGATCTCAAACCAAAGTGAGTTACCCGATTTTAAGGTAATGTCTTCTTTTGAGTCCTTTTGGTTTATTTTGCTTCTCCAACCCCCTAAACTCTTTTTATTATTTTCTTTTGTAACAAATTCAGTATCATAAATATACTAGGATTTTTTTATAAGACTTATTCTAGCAACACTTACACACACCTACATCTAATGGTTAAAAAATATACTGTTTCCGTGGATGGCGAATTTCTGCCTCCTGAAACGATGATTGTTCAACATTCTTCTAACACCTTAAAAGGTGGCCATTAAAATGAAACTATATTTATATATGATATCTAATATGTTTATGTTTTACTTAAGCTTCTGTATTTTTCATTTATGGCGTACCTTTATTGTTTCCATTATGGGTAAACGAGATATCTTCATTTAAGGAAGGGCGGACTACTGCACCCTCAAAGTGATTTGATTCGTTAATACCATATGTGGTACGTATAAAAGATATATTTAATGATATTATATATGATACCATACTGGAATTAAAATACTATTATGTATCATTATGTTTTAATTCCATTAAATATAAAATAGAAATGGAAGTAGCGTTCATGCGTACGTACGGCTTACCGTCTCCATGAATGGTGCATTTCATTTCTTATCCCCAAATGTAATGTACTATTATAAGTACATGTATATAATGGATATATATGATGAATGATACATCTAAATTATGAATATAATTCTGGAATTAAAATATACATACCTCTCATTTAGTTTTAATTCCATTAATATGACATAGAAATGAAAGTAGCGTTCATGCGTACGTACGGCTTACCGTCTCCATGAACGGTGCATTTCATTTATTACCTCTAAATGATTATGTAATATTATAAATACATTTATATTCCAGATATATATGATATATATGATATCCAAATCATGAATATAATTCTGGATATAATGAACATTTGACCACACGAACAACATGTAATTGTAAGAAGTTCACTTTCGACTTAAGAACCAAATATCGACAAAACAAACATTATTAACTTAAATGGTTACATAATGTTTATAACATGGAAATAAGTGATCTAAAAGGAATAATTAACTAGAAAAATGTTCTTAATAAAGTGGAAATTAACTCAAGTTTATTATTCTGGACGTTAAAGAACGATCGAGTCAAGTCGGACCCGAGGTAAGGGATCCAACCTCTCTCTTTTCTTTTTATGTACACTCTTTTATGTCATTCATTTTAAGCTCATATTTCTTATGATTGGGATGTTCTTTTATATTCCTCATACTTTACATTTTATATTCATATGATAAGAGACCCTATTCTCTCTCATAAATACATTTTGGAATTTTTTTGTGGCGCCGTTAGGCTGCCGAATTTTTGTAAGAGATCTGACCTCTCTGTTTCTTTTTAAGTACTCTCCTTTATGTAACTTATTTTAAGCTCCCCTTTGTTATGTTGGGGGATGTTATTTTATATTCCTCTTTAATTAAACATTATATTAATATGATGAGAGACCCTATTTTCTCTCATCAATACATTTTGGACGTTTTAAGTGGCGCTGTTAGGCGGCCGAGTTTTCGTAAGGGATTTTTCATCTCACTTTTATTCTCGTGTGATTTATGCTACATTTGCCAAAATTTCATTTGAGTGGTGTATGTACTGACCATTATATTAATCATTGTTTAA
Organism: Viscum album; assembly: GCA_963277665.1. NCBI lineage: Eukaryota > Viridiplantae > Streptophyta > Magnoliopsida > Santalales > Viscaceae > Viscum > Viscum album. Next base: position 284,174,015 of record OY728127.1, read on the forward strand.
TATTCTTTCATTTATGAGTATTTACATCAATGTTGTATTGCCCTTCTTTCACGGGGCGTATGTTTCGAAAGATACCCATGTCGGTAAAGGAACCGTTCACCCTCCTCTTTTTAAAAGACTTATTTTTTATGTCTTTTAATTCACATAATATTATTTTGGGATATGTTCTTGTATATCCTTATTGATGTAAATTTTATGTCCAAGTGATGAGAAACCCTTTTTATCTCTCATCAACTCTTTTTATGAATTTTGAAGTGACGACATTAGGTTGTCTAATTATTACAAGGGAACTTCTTAACCCAATTTCGATTCTTTGGGATAAACTTGTACACCTTGAATATGTCGTTCAATGATTATGTGTGAATTTCCTCTGATTGTTTTACACTTAATACCCACTTATATTTCGTGTATTCGTTTGTCACACATAGTTATGTAACTGATTTATCCTTAAACCAAGGATACCGTCTTTGTATGGGACTTCATATCAATCTCCTTTCATTGAGGCATATTTTGTTTTATACACAACTTTCTTTTATACGGTGTATAAACCACTTTAACTTTTACATTTATCCAAAAGGAATCTTTTTATACGAAGCATTTTAGTAAACGACAAAAGGGAATGTTTTTGTCGTACGTATGCGGTGACAACGACTTCTCTGCCGTTGTGACCATTATTTGAGTTTCGGCTTCCTCTACAAGCCATACCTTCTTTTTAAAAGAAAAATAAATACCATGTTTTACTTTTCTTTTATTTTGGTATTGAAAATGGATTTCATAATGTATTTATATCAATGTGTTGTATTGATATCTTTTTATTGAAAGGTGGAAATGTTATGTTTCCTTTATGCATGTTTTATGTGATAAGATTATGTTATGGTTCTTGGGCATTGTTATGAAGACGGGTGGTTCCGTGATAAACTAAGGGCGGGTGAGCCCGATATAGCTCTCCAATTCATTGGGTAAGGCGAAGGAGTGAAACCTTAAGGTTTCTCCGAAGAGATTTAGGGAATATACTGTGATGGGTATTCCAAACGTAACCAAGAGGGTTACTCCCTACGTAAGAATGTTATGAATGCCTCAAGATACCTTTATGTCTTATGATTTCTATGATTTATTCATGGTTTGATGAGGTATGTTAAAGTTCCTATGTTTTATGGGTAAAGTATGATTTCATTCTTATGTATATATGAACTCATGTTTCCTTTCCATATTTTTATAACCCTTACTGAGCTTTTTATGCTCATCTCATGTTTTTGAAATGTTTTTCACAGGTCAAGGGAAAGGTACATGATGTGATGATAGTGTCAAGGATGTGTCAATAAAGAATCCATGTTTAATTTTAAATATGTTTCGGTTGATGGGAAGAATGAATATTGTCTTTTATGTAACCACTTTGTTTAAATGTGGAATGTAATGCAAGTTTCATGATCTAATTCTCAAAAACTCTAAACCTGATAAGATCCTCAATGTGTAATCTTGTAATAACTAAAGATTAAGTAAGGTTTAAGGCTAGGGCCTTATATCAGTCATCTTCTTTCTCAACTTATTTTCCTTCACATGCCTTTCTAGCTCCTCTGCAGCTTTTTCTTTTAATTCCTTAGCCTCAGCAGGGTCTAGTCTGAATTGAGGATCCCCTTCCCTCCACATTTCTTTATCTTTCCTCCACTTTGCTGCTACTTCATCTGTATAGATTTTCTGCTTCATCGGCTTGGGAGGTGAGGATTCAGTTTCCTTAGGCTGAGGAACTTCTTCATCAGTAACTACATCTTTATCCTTTCTCTTCCCCGTTTTCTTTTTTCAAGGTTCCGGAGATTGTTTTTCTTTTTCATCTGTTTCAAATTCCTCCACAGATAGGGGGTAGAATTATCCGGATTCACTAGAAATCCCATCTTCATTCTCTTAAGCGTATCATCACTGACAAGCATGAGCTTGAAATTATGGGTCTTTGATTTGCAGGAAACGTTGAAAGATTCTAAGAATCGAACAATAAACTTAGACAGTAAGGCAGGAAACATCATAATCTGAGCTCTCAGATTTCCTTCTTTGATATTCTTGATCGTAACCAATACATGCCTTATCAGATTTAACTTTCATAGATTTACCAAAAACTCTAAGACATAGATATCACTCTTCTTCTGATTATCTTTATCTCCTCTTCTCAGAACCAGAAAACCTTGCACCCATAGTTGAATAATTCTATTATTCGGAGTGAGTCGAGCAATCTTAGTTGTTGAATCATCCTTAAGCTCAAGACACTTCCTTGCCTTCTCCTTATTGAAACATCCTTGCACATCGGGAAGTTTGTGAGAATAGAATTCAGCTTCTCCCTCATATGCTATACCAACCAGGCTTGCTTCCTTAGTGTAAGAAAGTTTATAAGTCTTCCCATAAGACTTAAAAGAAAACCATTCTTTTCCATATTCCACCAGGAAGGAAACAGACTCATAAAACTCTATCAAAAAGTCAGTATAAACTGGATCCTGCTTATCTGGTTTTTCTATGCATACATCTTTCCATCCATTCAGTCTAATATTCTTCGAAATAAGAGAATCAAGATTATAAAAATCCGGATGAACTAACCTTTCCCTGTAAACGAACCACTTTGAAATTGGTTTGACAGTTGACATATCTTGAGAGGTTGCTTCATCAGACATTCGGAATTAAATAAACTGCAAGATTCGGATCGTTTTCACAAGGTACGGAACCAGCCTTAAGAGGAGGAGCAGAGCTTCGAGAGGCAAAAGCTTGAAAAACTGATGTGGGACGAGTCTCGGGGTCCCCTTTATATAGGCAACGAATTTGACCGTTGGTCTTCCAAAATCCATGTAACGGTTGAAAAAGCTCAGATTTGATCTGACGGTTGAGAACAATCCCTCAAGGAAAATATGACTCCGATCTTTTGAGGTTTTTAAAGAAAACATTCGGATTTGAGGAAAAACTAAAATCCGAAATTTTTTAAAAAACAAGGAAAATACCAGTAAGCAAAAATTTGATTACAAAACTATAAGTAAGAAAATCATAACTTATGGATTGACAATAAATATTGTTCGTAATTGGTAATATTATTCTTGAATGAAAAAAATCTCATTATGAAAGTTGCAGTACGAAAACCTCATTACGAAAACCCCAGTCTGAAAGTCTCCATTCCGGAAATCTCGTTACGAAATTATTAGTACGAAAATTCCATTCCGGAAGTCTTCAATATGAATACTTTCACTCGGGATGTTCTCATTCCGAGAAATTCAGTCCTGAAAATCTCAGTTCTAGAAATTCCCATTCCAGAAATTTTAGTTCAAGAAATTTCCATTCTGAAAGTTCAGTTCTGGAAGTTTTTTTTAAATAAAACACTAATCACCAAATGTACTCCCCCTATGAAGAGGAGTTTATTACTCTTAGGAGAATTTTTCAACAAGAAGTTAATGAAGAATTATTACCTTACAGTTATCATTCCTAAATTTTGTTTAATGTATTCAAATCTATCAGAGGGTAATGATTTTGTGAAAATATCAGTATGTTGATCTTGTGTTCTGATAAACTGACGAATGATATCTCATTTTTGTGTGTGATCCCTAAAAAAGTGATGCCTAATATCTATGTGTTTTGAACGATAGTGATGTGATGGGTTCTTACTTAAGGCAATAGCACTTGTGTTATCACACAAAATTTGAGTTTTAGTAATGCTCAAGCCATAGTCTGTGAGTGTGTGTTGCATCCACAATACTTGAGCACAACAACTTCCAGCTGCTACATATTCGGCTTCAGCAGTGGAAAGTGCTACAGAATGTTTCTTCTTGAAAGACCAAGAAACTAATGAATCTCTTATGAAATGACAAGTTCTGGATGTACTTTTTCTATCCATTCTACATTCACCAAATTCAACATCAGAAAAGCTTTTTAGAATAAAATCATCTCCAGAAGTATAAAACAATCCTAGATCCATGGTTCCCTTAAGGTAGTGAAAATTTCTTTTTACTCCCTTTAAGTGAGATTCATTAGGATTGGATTTATATCTTGTACATAAGCATACAAAGAACATTAAGTCTGGTCGACTAGCTGTCAAGTAAAGTAAGCTACCTATCATACCTCTAAAAGATGTTTGATCTACTGGTTTCCCAGCTTCATCAAGATCTAGAGTTTGAAGTACCAATGGGAGTACTTATACTCTTAGTATTGTCATAACCATACTTTTTGAGAAGATCTTTAATATACTTATGTTGAGATATATCGGTTCCTTCTGGTTTTTGAGAAATTTGAAAACCAAGGAAAAATGTTAACTCACCCATCATACTCATTTCAAACTCTGATTTCATTAGACTTGCAAAGGAGTTGGTTAAATATTGCTGAGTTGAACCAAATATGATGTCATCAACATATATTTGAACAATCAAAACATTTTTATTATCTTTCATTATAAAAAGGGTTGGATCTGCATTTCCCTTAACATAGTTATTTTGAATCAAAAATCCAGTGAGTCTATCATACCAGGCTCCTGGGGACTGTTTAAGACCATACAGAGCTTTGGTAAGTTTAAAAACATGATCAGGATGTTTTGTATCTTCAAATCTAGGAGGTTGTTCAACAAAAACTTCCTCTTGGAAATAACTGTTAAGAAAAGCACATTTCACATCCATTTGGAAAAGTTTGAAATTAAAGAATGCTGTAAAGGCATGTAGAATACGGATAGATTCAAGTCTAGCTATAGGAGCATAGGTTTCTTCATAGTCTATTCCCTCTTGATGATTATAGCCTTTTGCAACAAGTCTAGATTTATTTCTTACTATGACTCCATTTTCATCACATTTGTTTCTAAAGACCCAGTTTACTCCAATAACAGAAGTTTCCTTAGGTATTTCAACCATGATCAAGACATTGTTCCTTTCAAATTCCTTTAGTTCATCTTGCATAACTTTGATCCAATCATCATCACCTAAAGCTCCATCAGTGCTTTTTGGTTATAATTGGGAATGAAATGCTAGATGTTATATTTCATTTATTAAGGAACTTCAAGTTCATACTGGTTGATATACATCACCAATGATACTATCACTAGGATGATTCTTAAGAAACACCTGATTTGGGTTTTGTAAAACCTGTTCATGAACATAGGGTAGAAAATCTTCTAGAGTAAATGTTTCAGAAGTATCTTCTTGAACATTTTCCTTATCAGAAGGTTCTTCTATCAAAGGTTGATAATTAGTTTTTGAAAACACATCTGAGGATGTAGGTTGGGATGGTTTAGAAACAAAAGGATCTAACTCATCAAATTTTACATGCACTACTTCTTCAACAATACAAGTATTTTTATTGAAAACTCTATATTCCATAGAAGTTGTGGAGTAGCCTAGGAAAATCCCTTCATCAGATTTTGGTGCGAATTTATGAATGTTATCTTTAGTATTCATAATGAATACTTTGCAACCAAAAACCTTAAAGTAGGAATGTCTTGGTTTTCTATCGTTCCATAACTCATAGAAAGTTTTATTAAGAAAAGGTATAATCAAAACTCTATTTATAGTATAGTAATCAGTACTTACAGCTTCATCCCAGAAATGTCTAGCTATAGAATATTCACTCAACATGGTTCTAGTTATCTCTTGAAGAATTCTATTTCTTCTTTCAACTATGCCATTCTGCTGAGGTGTTCTAGGTGCTGAAAAATTGTGATTAATACCTTTTTTACTACAAAAAGCTTCAAAATCAGAATTTTGAAATTCTCCTCCGTGATCACTATGAATTGTTTTCAAAGGAAGGTTTTTCTAATTTTTAACTTGAGCTCTAAAACTTTTGAAATAATAAAAATCTTCAGACTTATTTGCTAGAAAATAGACCCAAGTAAATCTAGTGTTATAATCAACTAGAACAAACACACAGTATTTTCCTCCAATACTTCCGATTTGTGTTGGAACAAAAAGATCCATGTGCACTAACTGTAATGCATCAGTTGTCAAGACTTCAGCGATTGATTTAAAACTAGATTTATCTTGCTTTCCATATTGACAAGGATTACAAACTTTAGAAGAATCAAATCTAAACTCTGGTAGATCCTTAACTAGTTTATTCTTAGAGAGTTTGCATAAGTTCCTATGGTTACAATGACCTACTCTTCTATGCCATAACCAGGAATGATCTTCCATTGCACTTAGGCAAGGTAAATCATGACTCTTGAGGTCATCTAGGTTCAAAGTGTAAACATTCCCTTGCCTATTGGCTGAGAGAATAAATTCTTCCTTGGAATTGTGTACTAAACACTTATCATTCCTAAAATTCACAATTTATCCTTCATCACATAACTGAATTATGCTAATGAGGTTGCGCTTAAGACTTTTAACAAATAGAACATTTGAAATTAAGGTTTTACCAAGAAGAACAATATTACCAATACCAACAATTTCTCCCTTAGCATTATCTCCGAATGTTACCTTTCCTCCTTTCGTTTTGATAATCTTTTCAAAATATTTTTTGTTACCAGTCATGTGCTGGGAACATCCACTATCCATGTACCATGTGTTGTAGTTGGTATTCTCTTTATTTTCCTGAAAACAAGAAGAGAATTAGACTTTCAGAATCCAAACTTTCTTGGATCCGAGATTTCCAGATAAAAAAATTTTAGGAACCCACATCTTCTTTAAGAAATAATCATTATGAAAACCTAAGGATTGGGTTTTGTTTAAGGAACAAATATTTTCCCACTGACCACCACATTAAAACCTGGTACAATATGGGGAACTTTGAGGAACAAAATAATTGTTACTAAAAATTGGTTTTGCATGGGTATAACCAAATCCGGATTTATTTCTTAAAGGTCATATTTGGGAATACATTTTATCAAAAAATTTCATACCATGGGTAAGGTTTCATAAAAACTTATTTAAGGAAAATATTTCGGACTTCAGTTTTATAAACATGTTTTTATCTTCAAAATCATTAGATTTAGAACAAGAGCTAGGCTTGAAAACATTTTTCTTAGAAATTACTTTTTCTAACTCTTTAGCAAGTTTGTTCTTCTCAGAACCTACTTCCTCAAGATTTTATGAGATAATTTCAAAATCATCATTTTTTCTATCAAGATATTTAAAAAGATCTGATATTTCTTATGTATGAATAGCATTCCTAGAGTTTGCATTATCATGTTTTTTATTGAGTTTAGAATTCTCAATTTCAAGAAGTTCAGCAAACCTAGAAAATTTTTTATAATAGGTAAAGTATTTTCTTCATCATAAGAAGATTCTTCATCAGAAGAGTTATAAAACTTAAAATCATTAGAATTTAAAGATACATTGGTCAATGATTCAGCATTTCATAACTTATCCATAAAACAATGATTATCAATAGGTAATCTGGCTATAAGACCAAGATTCTTCTGTCCTGAAGATTCATAATCAGAAGATTCATCTGAAGTGTCACCACCACTGGCACTCCAGGTATCATTAGCTTTCAAAACATTCTTAGCTTTGGCTTTATAATACATCTTTCTGTTCATGTCTGAATTCCTTTCTTTTCATTCATTCTTTTTAAGCAAAGGGAAATCTGGTCTAATATGTCCAGCTCTCATGCATTCATAACAAGTGACTTCTCCATCTTTTCTATCTTTACTTTCCTTTTTCTTATAGTTGGATTGGAAGCTTATTTGGCCAGCTATGTTGTTCATCCTTCGAGCAAGATTTGCTAACTCATTTTCAGAGATTTCACTCTCACTAGATTCGGATTGAAAAATAACTTTCTTAGACTTGGATCTTGTTACTCTCTCTGGAGTCTTAGTTTTCATCTGATTTGTTGTCGTTGTAAAAGAAACAATACTATTCCCATTCTACTTTTTGACATTGTCAGCATCTCTCTTCATTCTTGTCTCATGTTGTATAAGAGTTCCAAATAGATCATCAAGAGAAATTTGAGTAACCTTCCTATTCTCATCTATAGAAGTTCTTTTGGATTCCCACTCATTGGCCATAATATCAATTATATTATCCACAAGTGCTTCATCATCTAAACCTTTTTCTCCCATAGACTGTAAGCTGTTGACTATAGTCATAAATCTGTGTTGAACTTTAAAAATTGGTTCACCATATGGAAAGTTGAAGCCATGATAATCATCTCTAAGCATGGCTCTCTTAGTCTCAATCACTTTAGAAGTTCCAAAGTGTGTAACTACTAACTTCTTCTAGATACAATTATCTACTTCACAAGAAGAAATTTGGAAATATTTATTTCTGGTCATTGAACACAGTAGAGTATTGCGTACCTTATAATTGAGTTAATACTCTTTCTTTTCCTGGTTAGTGAAAGTTCTAACTTCCTTATCAGGAATTTTATAATCACTAGTAAGCATGACAAAGTTTTCCACTCCAGTATTGATAACGAATGTTTTCATTCGATCTCTCCAGCACTCATAGTCATTACCATTAAAGATTGGTGGTCTTGTTGGATTTAGATTATCAATGGAACCAACATTGATTCCTTCCATACTTAAAACAACCTTCGGTACAGAAACTTGTTAGTAGCAAAAGTTCATAATCACAATGTTCAGAATGAGAAAGTTCGGAATGATAAAGTTCAGAATGACAATGTTCGGAATGACAAAGTTCGGAATGAAAAAAGTTCAGAATGTCAAAAAAACAAGAAAAACTTATATGTGAGTATATTTATTTCAGAGACCTTATCTGATACCAATTTTAGGATCGAAATAATGATGTAGATGCTCAAAATACAAGAGGGGGGTGAATTGTATACTTTAAAATTTCCTTTAAACAAAGGAAAGAGCAATGTTTAACAAATTTAAACTAAGAAAATTCACAACACCTCTTACACTAATTGAAACCTTGAAGAAGGAATGAAGTTATAAACATCAGGTCCTATGAACTTCCTTAAAACTGGAAAGAGATTCTGAAAGTAGGTTCTGGAAATATGGTTCCGGAAATTGAAACTTAACAAAAGATTACAATATGAGATTCTACCTTAAAGCGTATAGAATCTAAATGAAACAGAGTACAAGTAAGGATGTATAAGAAAGTTATACTTCCCTTGTAATACAAAATGAAGTGGAAACAAAAAAGTAGTAAAACTACAAGTAACAAGATATAAGTCTTTTAACCCAAAGAGAAGGGTATCCAACACCCTTGGATAATGGTCCCTTGATTTATACTTTCAATCAAGTCTGTCTTACCCACACCAAGGTAAGCCCTCGATACGATGATCGGAGTCTCTATCTTGCTATCCCCGCAAGCCCTCAACTTCAATGTAGTTGGCAACCTCTATCTTCCTCAGCAAGGAAGCCCTCGAACTTCAAGGTAGTCAGCACCACTGTCTTCCTATCCCTGGAAGTCCTCGAATGTAATCACCAACATTCGGAGTCACACGATGAAAAAACTAAACGAGCGGTTTAGTACACAAAAGGCATGAAAATATTTCTCTCTCTAGAAATCACCTTAGCAGCATGTGGTCTCTAAATCAATCAACTTCTATGATGTTGTGTCTGTGTATCTGAGCTCTTTCAAATGAGCTCCAATGTATAGGCAAATTTCCAACAGTCGGGTCCCTCCTCCAACAGTCATATTTTCCATGAAACACGGAGGGACCTGTACACATGTAACTCAACCAATGGTTAGTTAGAAACAGAATAGATGACATCGTTTTATAACAAACTATGTATAACTTAATGCTTTACATCGTTTTGAAACAAAGCATATGTGAGTAAAAGCTAATTAATAGTTCAGAGTGTAAGCAAGTCAAATGTTCGGAGTCTAACCAAAATGTAGTTCGGAGTCTATGTTAAGAAATTTTTGGATTCTGTTTTATAGGAATTCGGAGTCTGGTTTCACCGGAGATCAGATTTTGATCCTGTAGAGTTCGGAGTCGAACCTCTTAAGAGTTCGGAGTCGAACTGCTTAAATGTTCGGAGTCGAACATCTTAAGAGTTTGGAGTCGAACTGATTAAAAGTTCAGAATAGAACTGCCTCAGAGTTTGGAATCAAACTTATTAGGAGTTCAAAGTTGAACTTTTTCAGAGTTCGGAGTCGAACTTCTTTAGAGTTCGGATTCAAACTTCTTAATAGTTCATAGTCGAACTTCTTCAGAGTTTGGAGTCGAACTGCTTAAGAGTTCGGAGTAGAACTGCTTAAGAGTTCTGAGTCTAACTGCTTAATAGTTCGGAGTCCAGAATTCAGATTAGAACTACATTACAGATCACATCCAGAATTCAGATCCTAAAAACCGAATGCTCCAAATTTTTTCATTATATGGCTCCAGAAATTTGATTATGAAGCCAGTTTTTTAATTTAAGAATAATATTTCTATGTATAATAAAATCAAGGTTAATTTATATTTCCTTAAAGAAGTAAATTTTCCTTATGGGGGTAAAAATAATATTTTCATAAGTATAAGGTGTTTGTGATTTTCAAAACAAGAAGGAATGGAAAAGTCATAAGGAAAACCTTATTGACTCAAGAAATGAAATTTCATGGTGGGGGAACATTCTAGTTAGAACAAGTATATGGAATGACATGATATTAGCTGGTAGCATTTTCCCTGTAATCAATGGAAGAGATTGAGAAGAACTATTTTCCATAGGTTTTTGGGTAGTTTCTAGTTGACTTTCTAGACAATTTCTCTATGTTGAAACCTGTAATGGAAGTGGATTTTAGGATTTTTCTCTTTATATGGACTATCTTTATCTCCCATCTATCTAACTATATGTAACTTACATAACTAGTGGAATTTAATGTGTAGTTTTAATAGAAATAATATGAACGGTTCATTTGGCCTAGAAAATATCTAAGGGAAACATAATGTTTTTTTGTAGAAAGGGTGATGTATCACTCCAGTTATGTGTAGATTATTATAATCTTACCCATGTTATGATAAATAATTGATATCAACTTCCATGCATTTATGATCAGTTCAATAGATTTTATGGGATCCTAATAGTTATCCAAAGTTTTATTGTGATCATGATATCACCAATTTCAAGTTAAGAAGGAGGATATTTTGTAGAAAAAAATTCAAGAGTAGATATGTCCAATAAAACTATGTGGTGATGAAATTTTTTTTCGAAAATGAACCACATGAATTTGAGGAATTTTCTGAACTATATATTTTAGATATATCAGGATTCTTTTTTGGTGGGGTTTTTTATGATAAATAGTTTTATTCAAGGACAAGGGATGTGCATGAGAAATAATTAGTGACAATGTTGTTAATCATGAGAGATCATTGATTGTATTTCAAATTATCAATGTTTTATTTTTTAGATAGGATGTTCGTTTCCTTATACATGTTATTTATATGAATATTTGTTCATGGATATAGAAATGTTAGTGGATGTTATCTAATAAATATCGCAAAAGAATGTTGTTGAGTGGTGATGTTTCCTTGGAAAAGCTAGTTATTATATATTTTTGGTTTATGAATTCTTGTGACTATATTCAGTAATTGTATCTTTGGAAAGGAATAATGTCTTATTTCAATGCAATGAGAATTTTCATAAGCCTTTTCAAGAGCTCAGGGGTCCCTTTACATCAGCATCAATCATTTCACTATAAAAAACAAAAAGAGGATACATGGTATATTATGATGCATCATGAATAGGGTTGGGATGTTTCATCATGTGGGGGGATCATGTTTCTTGTTATGACTCCAGATAGTTATGGATGACTGATAATATCTACCCAACACTTGATTTAGGGTTATCTTTCAAATTACATTCTTTGAACACATGGTATAATTACCTCATTGGTGGTAAATTTATAGTGTTTACGGATAATAATCCCTTAAAACACTTGTTTTACAAGGATATTGGAATTTTAGACAAATGATATGGGTGGAGTATTTCAAAATATCTAAATATTAGAAGATGAATACACTGGGTAATGGATGTTCAGTGATAGATTCATTAAGAGAAAGGCTATATGCTGAGTTGTAAAATAATGCTTCATATTTGTGGATGTCTATGTCAATGATAATATAGATGAATATGGAATGTGAAGACTGAGGTTATGATGGGGTTTTCATTCCAGTTTATTTCATTCTCAATATGGTAGATATGGTCAACAAGTTAAAAACCCCATTATTCAGAATTCATTGCTATGACATCAAAACTCATTGGCGGGTAGACCATTGACAGATGTAAATTTGAATGGAATTAACTTGGGTGGTTTCAGAATTAGATTGTCACACTAGAATATTTTCACGAAGAAAATATCAATGTATAACATCATTTGATATGTGTTTTCCGTACTATATTTTTGAAAATGTAATAGGAGATGAAAGCATCGATTCAGTGGTTAGGAAAGAAAATGATGGTGGATGACATTGTTTTGAGATGGTTTACTTGTCAAAAATTCAATGCAGTGCATCAATGACCATCATATATATTGTATTCAATACCAATTCTTACATATAAATGTGTGAAGTTAGCTATGTATTTTTAAAAAATATTCTATTAATGGTTGGGAAACACAATTTCATATGGGAGATAGTGGACCATCTGACAATGTTGGCCCATTTCATCCCTATGCATGAATAACATTCCATTGATGAACTTCTCAAAATCAATATTTGAGAGGTGGTAAAGATGAAAGGTGTACTATTTTTTACAGTACCATATAGATATTTCATATTGTTATCTTTTCTGGAAATCCGGAAAACAATCTATTGGGACTCAGTTGACTATGAGTACTATGTATCATCCTTTGAAGGAGGGGAAATCTGAAATGATGATACAAACATTAGAAGACATGTTTGGATCTTTTGTGATTTATTTTTATGGATCCTAGTATGAAAACATAGCTTTTGTATAGTCTTCATATAATAAATTTTAGGATACCTCGATACATAAGGCTATGTTGATTCATTGTATGGATGTCCTTACTGTTCTCCACTTTTTGGGTGGAAACTGTTGAGACATAAATGGTTTGGCTATACCATGACCAAGTGACAATGGAGAAGATTTATTTGATTATAAAGTGTACAGAGATGACTCAATGTACACAGAAGTAATTTTCATATCATTATGGATGGTATTATTCATTTGAGGTTAGTGGTCATGTGTTCTTGAGAATATCTCCTAGAATTCGACATCATCATTTGGGAATGTAGGGAAGGTTATCTATGAGATACATATTCCATATTGAGATACATGAATTGGTTCGAGATGTGGAATCATAGTATGTCCTTGTCATCATGGTTCATCATGGTACACACTATATTTAATGTATCCCAATTGAAGAATTACCATCCGGACCCTAACTATGTGATTCGGTGGAATCAATTCCAACTATAATTTAATTCATTTATTGTGTCTGTGTTAGTTCTGATTGAAGATATGCCAGAGAAAGAATTATAGGGAAAAAAATTATTCTACTGTGGGTTTTGTGGAATCATTGTGAGATTCAGGAGGAGACTTGTGAACGACATAAAGGAATGGATGAGAAATGGCCCAAACTCTTCAGGGAAAGTGATGGATTCCTAAATACTAGGGATAAAAAGGACAATGGTGGGGGGAATTTTTCAACCTCCCCCAAGTTCCTGATATGTAACCCATTCTCATTTACTTTTTTAGTGTATCATGTGGTTGGGTAATGATTTAGTGGGTTATAAAGGTTTTTGAAATATTTTTGTTTTTTAAGGGAAACCATGTGGTATATAGTTCGACGAATCCACAAAACACTTATAGGAAACATTAAACCATTAAGTAGTGGGCTATGGGTTAGTTAACATTTATGTCACATGGTTGTCCAAACCATGTGTCCTCCCTAGGAAATCAATGCATCATTAGACAAAAATACTTTTCACAATTAGTGCATAATTTTTCCATCCATGAGAGCCAAGTATGAGAGATACTTTTTAAGGTAGTGTTTGGAACACGATTAGGGAAAAAATTTCCTAACCATGTGACTCACTTTGAAAGGACTAAAAAATGGTTACCTAAAAATGGATTTAAGATAGTATTCAAACCAAACCCTCCATTTTAACTAAAAATGTACTCACATTGAATTTATTCCTCCCAAAGGCTAGGGAACCTATCCCCATAAATTTGGTATTGATTTGATGGAATTTATTAGAGCTTTGAGGATGAATATTCAATGGTATGTCCTATTTGTGGATGTTTTCATGGATTTTCATAATCCATCCTCCCCCCTCTCTCTGGTATATATATTTTTCTTTTTAGTTAATAGATAAGGTATTTTTTATGGAAATAATTATTATTTTTGGAATTTTTCATGTTAGGGTAAATGAGCTAAGGTGGATTTTTGGTGTTTTGACCATGTTTGGTGAGCATTTTTTGTTATTCCTCAATTTATCCAAATCCATTAAGGTCAATGACATCACTCTTGTCACCTATTTCTTGAAATAAAAGTATTAATTTCTAATTGGTTGTTTTTCAAGGATCTATTGGTGAAATTGTTGTGAAACTCTTGTTTGAAACCTATTTAGGGATGTTTTTTTATTTCTGGTAGAATTGAGATATTGTGGTAAAATCCACATCATTGTGGGATTTTAAAATTTTGGAAAAAAAATCGGATTCTTGATTTTTCATAGAAATATTTAATTTATTGGATTTTATGAAAAGTATTGTTTTATAGATAATGTTTTTAGAATCAGGGGATGGAATTGATATTGGATTAATTTACTTTTCAATAAAAGGATTCTTCTATTAAAATAGATTTGGAATCTTTTCTGGAAATATTGTTGGAATAAGTGGCTTGATTGGTTTTGGAAATTGTGGGTACCATGGATTGGGAAAATGAATTTTTGGAATAATATATTATAAATAATATTGAGTGAGTCATAATGGGGGTGGTTAGTGGTCATGAAGTACCACCGTCAACAAATTTTAAAGTGTTTAGGAAGTACCACAATAAAAAGGGGATGAGGTAAGGATGTGAACTTCCACCATAAATGGTAACACAAATCATGCATGTATATGTGGATAAGAATGGGAGTGTGTGGTTATTTGAGTTTTAGTGTGTTATTCCCCCATGGAAATATGAAAATCAATGAATGACTAGTATTTAGTGCTTTCTTTGGGAGATTTTATATTTAAGAAAAACGTTCTAGAATGTGATTGCTTGTCTTTATTATAAATTGTTGAATGGATTTAGTGGTTTTATGTAAAAACATTTATTGAGATGTGCTAACTAGTTCTGTCATTGTGGTATTAGTAGGGATGTTAATGGGGGATGCCTAATCAGATTCATTTTTTCCCATTCAATAGCTCTTTAGTTCTTTGGAATATGGGTTATATCGGGATAATGTTAAGTAAAGGAATGTCATTTCCATACTGGTGCCTTATGATGATTAGGATATTATGGAGTGAGATCATGAAGATTGATGTGGGGTATTAGAGTCATATTGTGGGTTGTTTGATCTTTTTTCTTTTATTTATCTTTTTAGTACTCTAATTTAATATTGGTATAGTTTTTCAATGTAGAAGTTGGTATAACTTTTGATTGTAATACGTTATTATAATCCTTCATATAATGACATTTGTTTTGCTATGTTTGGTTGTGTTTCATTATTTTGAAAATGTGATAATCTTCCCCCATATATTTTTAGGCCCTTGACATTTCATTCCAAACATTGGCATCTTAGGGATGTCACCTCTGCCTATGTAGAACATCCACCACATCTGAAGCCAATAAAGAGGGTCAGGATGTTACAACAATTGATTGAAAAAATTTATTAAATTATTAGAAATAATAATAAGAAAACAATGTTATTTGAACAATTATAATCCCTACAAATTTTTTCCCATTTTATTTTATTATTCTCTTATAAATATAGATTTCCAAATTTATTAATTTAAATATAAAAAAATAAACATTATTCTTTGTTCTTCATATTAATATATTATTATGCTGATTTATTCTGAATATTTTAATATATATATTTAAGATGAATAGTGAAATATTCCATTTTGATAAATACCATGATTTAATGACATTGTGAGTATGTAAGCAAGTCATAGAAATGTTAGAAACCCATTTAAACAAAAATATATATTTATTTTATAAGTTTCATTATATATTGAATTATGTTTATTCTATTTTACAAACCTATATCCTTTATTTTTCAACGTATTTAACATTTGAATAAAAAAAATTACATTTCATTCATTATAAATATATTATTAGAAAATTAAACATTACCAATTTTGTAAAGATTTATAATTAAATTTATTTCAAAATTTTAATTAGTAGGTCCCAATTATATAAAATGGAACATTTTAGTTTTTTGTCAAAAAGCATAAGATACATAGATAAAACTAGATGATGTGGTAGAATTTAAATTTGTAAAAGTGGAAAATATAATGACATGGAGATGAAATGTATGATTGAAACATATGTTAAATTGATTTGAAGAGAATTTATATATCTCATCTCTTCCCCCTACCATATTTTTCAATTATTTATCAACATTATATGAGAGTGTTGTCCCATTATTAAAATGATATGTGTATTAATAAAAATTTCATCCATTTCCATATATAAAGAAGCCTCTAACAACCAAATTTGAGAAAGTACAAAAAATATTCTTCCTCGTGATAATATTTTCATTTTACATTCCCTTGAATCATAAATATATTCCATTATCTCCCCTAAAAAAATTATACTACAGTCCCTTTTTACAACGGATACTCGTAAAAAATATCTATGTGCCAAACGTGAGTAAAATATTTTACTAAAATTGGGTCCTTTATATATAATACCATTAACTTTATAATTTTCCAATCCCAATATGTTAGTGTTATAATTCGTTATAATAATAATTTTTTTACGTAATGGTATAAAAATTAACAATCATTATCGTCTTCTATTATGAAAAATTAAAATAAACACCATGTGTTTGTGTAGACCATCACCTCCCTATAGATATGAAACTTTTTCCTTCACCATTAATCATGAATGAAAAAAAGTAATATAAAATATAAATATTGTATTAATAACTCATTTAATATTATAAAATTATAATACCTATTTTTGATTTCTCTCATTCGAAGAAAATGAAATTCTCATGTATAATTATGAATGGAATACCATCTCCATTGAATGATTCATTCTGGAAATCCCAACCAGCATTCATTTATAGTCTTAAAAATAAATTTGATTGATATATATTATTTTTATGATATCATTATATATTTGTTTTAAAAAATATTACCCTATTAATAATATGATAATTAAATTATTTTCATTAATTTTATCAATTAAAATAAGAATATGAAGAAGAAAAATGTTTTCAATCATATAATTGATAATTTTCAAATCCCATAATTATTCTCATAAATCCCTATAATTGATATATATCCAAATAATATGTAATAATCGGGTCCCAATGACAGCACAGACACCCGACCATAACATGGCTGTTGGGTCCTGGCCTACCAGGTACCACTAGTTTCCCCACAAACACGTAGGGCCCACCCATGGGTCCACCCACTTGCCCGAACGGGTCATCTGACTAATGATTGTCCCCACATGCCAACACATATCATTTCCAGGGTGCTTTGTCCTCACTCACACACACCCTGAGAAACTTCCTAGGAGGTCACCCATCCTGATCACTACTCAAGGCCAAACACGCTTAACTGTGGAGTTTTAATCATACAGGCTCCCGAAAAAGAAGGTTCACCTTGTTGACATGAGTCATATCGTTTAGTAATTTAACCCTTTAGCTTTTAAGGGTGTTACAATCACCCCCCCCCCCCCTTAGAGCACAACGTGCTCGTTGTGGGCCGTACATATCAACCCAAGCAGTACACCCAACTTAAGGCTGGGTACCACCTTTGATACCAATGTAAAAACTGGGTCCCAATGACAGCACAGACACCCGGCAGCTTCTGGGTCATCCACCTCGGATCCTACCAGAAGGGTATGTACAAATAGCGCAGATCCTGGATCGTCCACCACGGATCCTACCTGAAGGGTAGGTACATATAGCCTCCACAACGCTCTCACACTTCAACCTCCTCTGAGTATCGTCTCGTTGTGAAGTCCACCTCTGGATACTAACTCGTCGTGTGGTCCACTTCCGGTTACCATCCAGTCCTCGAACACTCGACCTTTGTCAGCGCTGCCCGTCGTCTGCAACCAACTCAATGAGGTGCGGGCAAAGCCCGTGCAGGGGTGAGTATACGATACTTGGTAGGGACCCTGAGACCATCAAGGACTCACTAAATCCAACAAGGAAAACCACAAATAAGGATCTCAACAGATAACTCTTACATAGGTAGAAGCCCATAATTATACCTATGTTATCAAATAACCCATCTCAATCACGAGGAAACACACATGTTATGAAATCAACGGATAACCACTACCTTGGAATATGCCCATACATATACCTAAGTTATCAAGTGACCCATATCAATAATGAGGTAAACACAAAGGTCATAGACTCAGCTCAAACCAGGATTTTTATTCACGATGATGAAAAACACAGCTGCTGGAGAACTCCTCCTCTGTCGAGTGCAGTAGTCCTGTCACAACTCCGAGGTGTCACTCACTAACTGTAGACTGCTGAGGTACTCCTCCTATAGAGTATCACTAAAGGCGTAAATCCTGATAACTGAGAAGGCATTGCCTTTATAAAGTAAACAAAACACCACAGAGTACAAGCGGAAGTAAAACACTAAGTATAAAATAAAGTGCTGAAAAGTAAGTGGGAAAGAATACAAACCCAACTGAAAGTACAGCTATTACTGAACAAAAGTACAACAGAAAAGACAAACAGCTGGATGAAAAGAATCAGCTTTTGGTTCGTCCTCATATTATCCTACCTGAAGGGTAGGTACAGATTGCGCAGCTCTTGGATCATCTACCATGGATCCTACCTGAAGGGTAGGTACAGAGAGCCTCTACAACACTATCTCCCGTCAACATCCTCCGTGTGTCGTCTCGTCATGAAGTCCACCACCGGATACTGACTCTTCGTGAGGTCCACCTCCGGGAACCGTCTAGTCCTCGAACACTCAGCCTCTGTCAGTTCTACCCGTCATCTACAACCAACACAACGAGGTGCGGGCACACCCCGTGCAGGGGTGAGTATACGATACTCAGTAGGGACCCCGAGAGCCTCAAGTCCTCACTAAATCCAACAAGGATAACCACAAATACGAATCTCAACAGATAACCCTTACTTAGGTATAAGACCATATTTTACCTAAGTTATCAAGTAACTATTCCCAATCATGATCTAAACACAAAGGTCATAGACTCAGTTCAAACTAGTATTTTCATTATTGAAACCGTAACTGCTGAAGTGCTCCGTCTCTGGAGAGTACAGTGATTCTGTCATGACTCCAAGGTACTGCTCACTAACCTAAGACTGTTGAGGTACTCCACCTGTCGATTACCGCGGGTCAGCCACCCAAACACAGTAGTGCTTCCCCCCGAGGTCTGCCACACACACACACTAGTGCACCCCCCCTAATAGCCTGTAGATGTACTCCTTCTATCGAGTACCGCGGGTCTGCCACACAAACACAGTAATGCTCCCCGTCATGGATCCACCACCCAAACATCGTTGTGCTCCCCACTAGGCTATACAAGTAACTCTGACTTGAGTAGGACAAGCAGTCTTCAGGTCTCAGCCAGCTACACGGTCTCCATACTCCGTACGCTCGTCTCTGGGAGGGTCCTCTCCACGAGCTATTGGGAAATACAAGAAGTATCACAATGTTCCAAAAAGAAGTATCTCAAAGGAACGCCTTGTCATAGGGGTCTCAACGCTACAGACGGTGCGTCAATGTGACGCCCAGTCTATGAATTATTAGCCTTTTCATATCAGGGTCCCGGTTGGTTCTGTGTCCAAACCAACCCGGTCGTACCCAAAGTTATCCAAAACATTGAGTTTAATATACCAAAACAACCGAATCGATCCAAAGATCGCATTGCAACTAATGGTGCGTCAATCGGAGGTCTGTATCCCATGTTATGGGCGTTTGAACAAAAACTACCTGAAATTAGGTTGTTCGGGCCCGGTCAGACCCAGACCGATACCCCCCGGGTCGGCCCGGCCTGGCGGTGCCTATGTTGAGATGTAGGTCCCACAACGAGGGAACTGTGCTCTAAAGGGGCGGTGATTGTAACATCCCAAAATGATAAAGGGATAAATGACTAAATGATATGAATCATATCAACAAGGTGCACTTTCTTTTTTAGGTGCCTACCTGGTTAAAACTCCACAGTTAAGCATGCTTGGCCTTGAGTAGTGATCAGGATGGGTGACATTTTGGAAAAGTTTCCCAGGGTGTGTGTGAGTGAGGACAAAGCACACATTAAATGACATGTGCTGAGATGATCAGCCCGTGACAAGTGGTATCTAAGGGGGTGATTGTAACACCCACGAATGGTAGAAGGGTTAAATGACTAAATGATAGAATGTCACGACCCAATCATGGGGGTCCTGTCCCACACCAGCAAGAAAATCAACGTTGCGATTCATTTGGTTAGTCCCTATCGAAGATATGGGAGTTGTCCCAACAAAGAGGATGATGGTGCGTGTCAACCTTGACAACATTGGTAGGTAGTTGGGGCCACTCTCCTGATGAGTCCATGGAAGGAAGAAACCAGTGAACCTCGCATATGATGAGCTGGAAGGTTGAACCCCACCAGACTTATACGGTGTGGGGTGCTGCACAGAAGAACCGATGTGCTGAGATGCTAAGCCCATGAAAAGTGGTATCATAGGGAATGTTCCTCGTGGTGTTGCGGAATGCTGCCGGACGGACCTTGGTGGTGGGAACGGAGTCCCGGTTTGTCATGTGGATGTGACAGAACATAGAATGTCACGCTTGGAAGAGGACTGAGGTAGAGACGCCACTATTAAGGGTGGGTATCATGGAGGTGGTTTTCGAACCTGGGAGAGAGGGTGGACCATGGTTGTTTGCGACCCAGAGAGTGGGTGGGCCATTAATTCCAACGACAAGGAAGGAGCGTCCCCAAAGGCCATGCTTGGTAACCGGTTAGTTGGAAGCAGCCGCGGACACACAGAAGGCCATGATCCTAAATGCACGAGGTCGTGCATAGAATGGTGGTGGGAGAATGTCACGAACCAATCATGGGGGTCCTGTCCCACACAAGAAAGAACATCAACGCTCTGGTTCATCTGGTTAGTCCCTATCGAAGAGATGGGAGTCTCCCCAACAAAGAGGATGATGGTACGTGTCAACCTTGACACCGGTTGGGAGTTGGGGCCACTCTTCTGATGAGTCAATGGAAGGACGAAACCGGTGAACCTCACATATGAAGAGGTGGAAGGATGAACCCCGCCCTCCTTGGAGGGGGTGGGGTGCCTCACGGGCGAACCGCTGTGCTATGATGCTCAGCCCGTGACAAGATAATGTCACGACCCGATCATGGGGGTCATGTCCCACACCAGCAAGAACAACAACATTGATGTTCATCTGGTTAGTCCCTATCGACGAGATGGGAGTCTCCCCAACAAAGAGGATGATTTTGCGTGTCAACCTTGACACCACTGGTTAGGATTTGGGGCCACTCTCCTAATGAGTCCATGGCAGGACGAAACCAGTGAACCTAACATATGAAGAGTTGGATGGTTGAACCACGCCCGCCTGGTAGGGGGGTGGGGTGCCACACGGTCGAACCACTGTGCTGAGATGCTCAGCCCTTGACAAGTGGTATCAGAGAGAATGTGCCTTGTGGTGTTGCAGAATGTTGTCGGATGGACCTTGGTGGTGGGGCCACTCTCATGATAAGTCCATTAGGGCCCATGCCGTGACTACCCCAAGCCCGGCTTTCATAGGCCAGGGGATGGCGACTAGCACCAAAGGCATAAACCCTGATAACTGGGAAGGAATTTCCTTTATAAAAGTAAAAAAACACCACAGAGTACAAGAGGATGTAAAACACTAAGTACAAAAGAAAGTTCTGAAAAGTAAGTGGGCCAGAATACAAACCCAACTGAAAGTACAGCTACAACTGAACGAAAGTACAATAGAAAAGACAAACAGCTGGAAGAAAAGAAGCATCTCATGGTTTGTCCTCCTCAGATCCTACCTAAAGGGTAGGTACATATAGCGCAGCTCCGGGATCATCTGCCACGGATCCTACCTGAAGGGTAGGTACATATAGCCTCCTCAACGCTCTCGCCCGTCAACCTCCTCTGAGTGTCATCTCATCATGAAGTCCACCTCCGGATACTTACTCTTCATGAGGTCCACCTCCGGGAACCGTCTAGTCCTCGAACACTCAGCCTCTGTCAGTGCTTCCCGTCGTCTGCAACTAACACAATGAGGTGCAGGCATAGCCCGTGAAGGGGCAAGTATACGATACTCAGTAGGGACCCCGAGACCCTCATGGTCTCACTAAATCCAACAAGGATAACCACAAAGAAGTATCTCAACAGATAACCCTTACTTTGGTATAAGTCCATACTTATACCTAAGTTACCAAGTAACTCATCTCAATTATGAGGTCAAAACAAAGGTCATAGACTCAGCTTAAACCAGGATTTTCATTATCGAAACTGTAACTGCTGAAGAGCTCCGTCTCTAGACTGTACAGTGATCCCGTCACGGCTTCGAGGTACTGCTCACTAACCTAAGGCTACTGAGTTACTTCTCCTGTCGAGTACCGTGGGTCAGCCACCCAAACACAGTAGTGCACCCCCCCTAATAGACTACAGAGGTACTCCTCATGTCGAGTATCGTGGGTCTGCCACCCAAAAACAGTAGTTCTCCCCACCGTGGGTCCGCCACCCAAACACAGTAGTGCTCCCCACTGGGCTATAAAAGTCACTCTGACTCGAGTCAGACAAGCAGTCTTCAGGTCTCAGCCTGCTACACGGTCTCCGTACTCCGTACGCTCAACTCCGGGAGGGTCTGTTCCACAAGTTACAGGTCGATACACAAAGTATCACAATGTTACACAAGGAGTATCTCAAAAAACTGCCTCATCCTAGGGGTCTCAACACAACAGACAGCGCATCAACCGAACGCCCGGTCTATGAGTTATTAGCCTTTTCATCCTAGGGGCCGGGTTGGTTTCGTGTTTTAACCAACTAGGCCATAAGAAAAGTACTATGAAACCTTGACTGTAATATACCAAAACGACCGTCTCGATCCAAGGATCACAACTCAACTGACGGTGCATCGATCAGAGGTCCATAACCCATGTTATGGTCTTTTGAACAAAATCTACCCGAAATTAGGGGGTTGAAGACCCGTCCTTAGGGCCCGTGTCGTGACTACCCCAAGACCACCTTCCATAGGCTAGGGGCTGGAGACTAGCACCAAAGATGTAAATCTCGATAACTAGGAAGGGATTGCCTTTATAGAAGTAAAAAAAACACCACAGAGTACAAGTGGAAGTAAAACACTAAGTACAAAAGAAAGTGGTGAAAAGTATGTGGGCCAGAATACAAACCCAACTGAATTTACAACTATAACTGAATGAAAGTACAACAGAAAATACAAACAGCTGGAAGAAAATAAGCAGCTCCTAGGTCATCCGCCTCGGATCATACCTGAAAGGTAGGTACAGATAGCACAACTCCTGGATCTTCTGCCACGGATCCTACCTGAAGGGTAGGTACAGATAGCCTCCTCAATGCTCTCGCCCGTCATCCTCTGCCGAGTGTCGTATCATAGTGAATTCCACCTCTGGATACTAACTCATCTTGAGGTTCACATCCGGGAACCGTCCAATCCTCGAACATGAGGAAAACACAAAGGTCATAGACTTAGCTCAAACTGGGATTTTCATTATCGAAACTGTAACTGCTGAAGAGCTCTATCTCTGGAGAGTAAAGTGATCCTATCACGACTCCGAGGTACTGCTCACTAACCTAAGACTGCTGAGGTACTCCTCTTGTCGAGTATCGTGGGTCATCCACCCAAACTCAGTAGTGCTTCCCGCCGGGGTCTTCCACCCAAACACAGTAGTAAACCCCCCCCCTAATAGCCGGCAGAGGTACTCCTCCTGTCAAGTACCGCGGGTCTGCCACCCAAACACAGTAGTGCTCCCCGCTGTGGGTCCGACACCCAAACACAGTAGTTCTCCCCACTGGGCTATACAAGTCACTACCGCCTTCCATAGGCCAGGGGATGGCGACTAGCACCAAAGGTGTAAATCTCGATAACTGGGAAGTCATTGCCTTTATAAAAGTAAACAAAACACCATAGAGTACCAGCGGAAGTAAAACACTAAGTACAAAAGAAAGTTTTGAAAAGTAAGTGGGCCAGAATATAAACCCAGCTGAAAGTACAGCTACAACTAAATGAAAGTACAACAGAAAAGACAAACAGCTGGAAGAAAAGAAGCAGCTCCTGGGTCGTCCACCTCGGATCCTACCTGAAGGGTAGGTACAGAGTGCGCAGCTCCTGGATCATCTGCCACGGATCCTACCTGAAGGGTAGGTACATATATCCTCCTTAACACTCTCGCCCGTCAACCTCCTCCGAGTGTCGTCTCATCATGAATTCCACCTCCAGATTCTGACTCGTCATGAGGTCCACCTCCGGGAACCGTGCAATCCTCGAAGACTCGGCCTCTATCAGCGCTGCCCGTCGTCTGCAACCAATACAACGAGGTGCGGGCATAACCCGTGCAGGGGTGAGTATACGATACTCAGTAGAGACCCTGAGACTCTCAAGGTCTCACTAAATCCAACAAGTATAACCACAAAGAATGATCTCAATAGAGAACCCTTACATAGGTATATGCCCATACTTATACCTAAGTTATCAGGTAACCCATCTCAATCATGAGGTAAACACAAAGGTCATATACTCAGATCAAACCAAGATTTTCATTATCGAAACCGTAACTGCTGAAGAGCTATGTCTCTGGAGAGTACAGTGATCCTGTCACGACTCCGAGGTACTGCTCACTAACCTAAGACTACTTAGGTACTCCTCTTATCGAGTACTGTGGGTCAGCCACCCGAACATAGTAGTGCTTCCCACCTAGGTCTGCCACCCAAACACAGTAGTGCACCCCCCTAATAGCCTATAGAGGTACTCCTCCGGTCGAGTACCATGGGTCTGCCACCCAAACACAGTAGTGCTCCCCATCAACGGTCCGCCACCAAGACACAGTAGAGCTCCCCACTGGGCTATACAAGTCACTCCCACCTTCCATAGGCCAGGGGATGGCGACAAGCACCAAAGGCGTAAATCCTAATAACATGAAAGGAATTTCCTTTATAAATGTAAACAAAACACCAAAGAGTAAAAGCGAAAGTAAAACACTAAGTACAAAATAATGTACTTAAAGTAAGTGGCCAGAATACAAACCCAACTGAAAGTATAGCTACAACTGAATGAAAGTACAACAGAAAAGACAAATACTTTGAATAAAACAAGCATCTATTGGGTCATCCTCCTCAGATCCTACCTAAAGGGTAGGTACAGATAGCGCAGCTCCTAAATCATCCCCCACGGATCCTACGTGAAGGGTAGGTACAGAGATCCTCATCAACACTCTCGCTCGTCATCCTCCTCCGAGTGTCTTCTCATCATGAAGTCCACCTCCGGATACTGACTCGTCGTGAGATCCACCTCCGGGAACCGTCTAGTCCTCGAACACTCGGCCTCTGTCAGTGCTACCCATCTTCTGAAACCAACACAATGAGGTGCGGGCATAGCCAGTGTAGTGGTGAGTATACGATACTCAGTAGGGACCCCGAGACCCTCAAGGTCTCACTAAATTCAACAAGGATAACAAAAAAGAATGATCTCAACAGATAACCATTACTTAAGTATAAGTCCATACTTATACCTATGTTATCAAGTAACCCATCTCAATCATGAGGTAAACACAAAGGTCATAGACTAATCTCAAACCAGGAGTTTCATTATCGAAACTGTAACTGCTGAAGAGCTTCGTCTTTGGAGAGTATAGTGATCATGTCATGACTCTGAGGTACTTCTCACTATCCTAAGACTGTTGGGGTACTCCTCCTGTTGAGTACCACGGGTCAGCTAGCTAAACACAGTAGTGCTTCCCACCGGGGTCTGCCACACAAACACAGTAGTGCACCACCCCTAATAGCCTGCAGAGGTACTCCTCTTGTTGAGTACCGTAGGTCTACCACCCAATCACAGTAGCTCTCCCCGCCGTGGTTCTACCACCAAAACACAGTAGTGCTCCCCACTAGGCTATACAAGTCACTCCGACTCGAGTCGAACAAGCAGTCTTCATGTCTCAGCCAGCTACACGGTCTCCATACTCCGTACGCTCGTCTCCGAGAGGGTCTGTTCCACGAGCTACAAGTAGATAGTCCAAGTATCACAAATTTAAACAAAGTAGTATCTCAATGGACCACCTCATCATAGGGGTCTCAACGCAACATACGGTGCATCAATCGGACGCCCGGTCTGTGAGTTATTATCTTTTTTGTCCTAGGGGCCTAGTTGGTTTCGTGTTCGAACCAACCTGGACGTAATCAATGTTTTCTGAAACCTTTAGTGTAGTATACCAAAACGACCGTATCGATCCAAGGATCGCATCTCAACTGATGGTGCGTCGATCGGAGGTACATAGCCCATGTTATGGTCATTTGAATGAAAACTGCCTGAAATTAGGGGGCTCGGGCAAGGTCTGACATGGCCAGATACCCCCCGGGTCGGCCCAAACCGGGTCGACCGGACTCGGGTCGAGGTCCGGACCAATAGGGTGCGGTCCGGCACAGTGGGCGCAGCCCGGCACAGTCGGCGCGGCCCGACCCGGCCTAGGCGGCCCGACCGGCCTGGCGCTGGCGCGGTGCCCGTGTGGCCAGCGGTGTGGGGGGTTACAACCCCCCACGGTTGACGAACCCGCGCGACATAAGCCATGCCGCCCCAATCCGGAATGGACCAAGTCATTCCGGTTCTTCCCCCGCCGCCGCCTTCAGCGGACCACCGGACGCGCTCTGGTGGTCTGTTTCGCCTGTAGTCTTCGGCAACGGTCCTCCCGGGACCTGATCTTCACTGCAAAGGGATTCAACCTCCATTGCGGCCCGCTTTTGTGGTCACCCATTAATCCACACTTCAAAAAAACAAACCGCGACCTCTTCGTGGTTTTCCGGCACGGCGAGACGGCGCCGCAGCTTTTTTTGGCCTCCACGGTGCAGCGTGTCGGCGTCGCGCTTCTTTTCCACATTCTTCTGGTTTCCGTGTGGTGTTGTTGCACCACACCGCCTTCGTTCGAGCCGTAACATAATCAACAACAAGGGGAAGGAGGGTCTTCCGTGTTCGGGTGGTCCGACCTCCTCCCGTTACAACGATAACAAGCGGCCTAAAAGTAAAGACGATGAACGGCAAGGGAAAATTTCACGAACAAAAAGTAATCAACCCCTACCTTTGATTCATCGGGGCGCACGTTCGTCGCGGGGGAAGAGGATGACATCGTTCACCGCATGATTCCACTTCCGAGTTCGTGCGTCGTTGTGTTGACGACAAGGATGGAGGAAGGAGGGTCGTCGGAGAAGCACCATGTCAGAAAGTGGGGCTCCGAGGAAGAAGGCCAAGGAAGGTCGGGGAAGAAGCATTGCTGGCGTTCTTCGTGTTCTCTGTTGTAGAAAGAAGTTCTCTCAATCTCTCCACCCAAAAGGCACAGGAATGTGCCAAAATAATAGAATATAATCTAATATTCTTGGTAGAGGATATTAATTAAGTGGGCCCCACTTAATTAAGTTCACGATGGTTGGCACAATTCAATATTCAAATAGTGGAGAGGCTCCGCCAAATTAACTGCCTGAGTGGATGACATAATTAATTTGGGGAGTTTCGAGGGGGGTTTAGGGGCCTGTGTGGTCCCCGTATAATTAACAAGGAGAGGGTCAAGGAGTTTCCTCCCATTAAAAGGGGGGTTTTGAGCAGGTTTTATTCTCCTCCATTGAGAGGGGGGTTAGATTCCAAGAGCCTCTCCCTCATTAATGGGGGAGTGTTGAGAGATTTCCTCCCCTCCCTTTAAATGGGGGGTTAAGCCCTGTGTGGACCCCATGTCATAACCTCTCATGGGAGGTTATGCTTCTCGGGTGGTCCCCACCCTAAATATCCTCCCATGGGAGGTTTGCGTGTGGCGGTCCCACCACCAACTCCCATGTGGAGCTTTTAACCAACACTATCCACATGGTGTGGGTTCAACAAAGATAAAATAAGTTGTCACTTATTTTATTTTATTAATCCATGTGAAACCCAAATACCAACACTCAAACCCGATCATCTGACGTTGAGGTGAAAGTCCTCTTAAGCGAAAACCGGCACTGCGAGTTCATCGGTGCCCTCAGATTTCGATTCCGAGCACCAGTTCAAAACATCGAAAAACCCACTCATTCGTTCATAGAACGTACCCGAGATAAACTTCAGAAATTGATTCTAGGCACACCGGGCCTCGGAATCAGGTGTCGTCAGAAATTGCATACTCATAAAATTCCAAAGAAAATAACAAATAAAATTCCTTGCAATTTACAGGTCTTTACATTCTCCCACCTCAGGGATTTACGTCCCTGTAATTCTTTAACACAAAAAAGGGATACAAAAGTGGTATTGAGAACACATCTGAGCCCTCCGCTCCCATGTGCTCTCCTGGAGGTTCCCATTCTGCCAATGAAAGTGCACAAGAGGAATCGACCGTCCTCGTAGGATCCACTCCTGTCGATCCTCAACCTCTACTGGAACCCCACAAAAGTCACCCCATCGCCAAAGTTCAGTTCCCCATGGTCTATGACATGCGTCAGGTCAAAAATGTATCTCCTTAGTTGAGATACGTGGAAGTCTTCATGCACCTAGTGCAACTTTGGTGGAAAGGTCAAGCGGTAAACCACCCCACCTACCTTTCTAAGGACCTAGAAAGGTCCGTTGAACCTCGTAGATAACTTATCGCCTCGGCCAAATCTTCGTAAAACATTTCGAGGTTAGACCCGTATAAGGACGTGATCGTCATCCTCAATCTCAAGAGGTCTCCCTTTCCTGATTAGAACTGAAACTCAAAACTCCTGCTGCCAAGTGGTTGAAGTTGTCCGACTGAAGAGTGATTGGCTACACCTTCCAATGCATGATTCCATCCTGTGCTGCCTGGGTTTTCCTTTTCGACAACCATGGAAAACACCATCCCAACGTTGTAGATAAAACACAACCTTTTTTACTAATACACTTAATATGAGCATGAACTGTGAATCCAATCTGTACTGAGACAAACGTCATAAGGCCTTGACGCTACCACAAAAAGATTCCAACTGAAACTCTCGCCTCGTGGGTCAGACCACACTGTCAGCGTAAGTGTGATTATCGAGTCTCCTCCCAAGGTATCTCCAGACGTGATGGTCAAGTCTACGGATTACTGGAAACAATAGGCCTGAGACATGATTCGTGGAAGGAAAGAATGATTCATATCAACGTCTGTTACTACAGAAGCAATTATTGGACACCGACTGTACCTTGAATCATTTTTAGAGCCATTGGGCCACACTCCTTGACTGCATTCAGCTACTCTTTTCCCCTACCTTCCAGCTCCCTGAGCTTGGAGGGGACAACAAAGGCGGGTGGTTGTAACTTGTTGAAATGTACACCACCCCATGCTACTCTCCTAGCTCTGCCTCCACATCTGCTGCTTCGCAGACTCATCTGTCCTTTATACTTCCTCTACTTGAAAGATTTTACACGCCCAAGTATCTACGACTAACACCAGTTTCCTATTTCTTACTGCACTGTGCAGTCTTCATCCGCTCCTAGATGATCTGCACCTTCTTTGCCTATGATCTGTAAGAGCTGCTAGGATTTCTCCTTTTCCGACACGAGAAACTCAATCTCATCCCCTAGATGAACCACGCCCATTGCCTAATGCAGTAAATCCTGACATGAATGATGCATTAATTCCATGGATGACATCGTAAGGCCTCGACATTACAACCAAGAGATCGAACCGTCACTCTCGCCTCCAAGGGTCGAGTCACACTGTCAGCATCAGGGTGAGGTCACTGGGTCTCCTCCAGTAGAAATATCTAAAGTGATGGTCAAGTAAACAGTTTTTAACGAGGACCTCTCAGTATCAACCGAACAAAAGGACAGGAAAGAAAACATCACAAAGATAAGTGTCTTTTTATTACTGCAGATCAAAGTACAAAGACACAAAAACAGCAACAACAACAACAACAACAAAAACAACAACATGGAATTTGAAGTACCAAGAACAAAAAGGTATCCACTAGTTCCGCTCCTGTCCATCTATTTCCAAAGCTCTACTACCTTGTCCACTGCTTGACTATTGCTCAAGCACCCGCCACTGCTTATGTCTCGATGGCTCCTCCAATGTCTGCGGATCAACTGTGCGGGGAGTCGGACAGTCATGGGCCATGTGACCCCTCCTGCCGCAGGAGTAACACTGTCCGTTTCTGGAATGCCTGGCTCTGACCCCACCCCGGGTGCCCTGCACCAACGATCATAAAACCCAGGATCACCCATCTGGTGGTCTGGTCCTCCTGGACCCTTGCATCATCTGTCTACTGCCTACAGATGACTCGGCTACTGATGGGAAAACATACAACAAAGGGAGAAACTCTTGAACCTGCTCGGGGTGTAGAGCCACTAATATAAACTCCACCCTGAAGAAGGTCTCAATGTCTCACCATGTGAAGGTCATACCATCGCAAAACTGGAACAAGTGGTTCCACCATCTCTCAGCTGCTTCCTGAAGGAGACTTGCAGCAAAGATCACAATGAAGTCCGCTATTGTACCCACTATCCTAAATACTCCCACCATAGCCTCCAGCCGATCCTCAGCCGCCTATGGGTCCATCTCTCCCTGGAACCTGGGTGGCCTCTGGTGCTGGAACACGTGAAGCGTGCTCAAGCAGCATGCATCGCCTACTGCTGGGGCTGGTGGCATCCGTGGCCTAACATATGGTAGTACCTCTAGTGCCTCCGCTGGTGCCTCAATTGTAAGAGGGACCTGTACCGAAGCCTCGTCACTCGGAAGGCTGTCAGTACGTACATATCTCAGGGCTCTAGATGACCGTCTATGGAAAGGCATCCAGAAAGATACATACGTGACACGGTTAAACGATTTATACCAGGTGAGATGACCTAGTTTGAGCTGTTTTAAGGAAAAACCTTTGGAAATACACACGCAATCAGTGTTTTCATGCACAAAGTCAAAAATTAGTTGTCAAGGCCCTGGTGTATGGATACGTCAGCCGCCCGCACCAACACTGGGCTCCTTGAACTGAAAACCACACTCGGTATCATTAACACTATTGCTTCACAGAAAGAAAATATCAGAGTTATAAGTTCTAGGGTAGAACCGACTCCTCTGATAACAATTTGTCATGACCCGTCCTCGGGGCCTGTATTGTGACTAACCCAAGCCCACCTTCCATAGGAAAGGGGCTGGTGACTAGTACTAAAGGTGTAACTCCCGATAACTGGGAAGGCATTGAGATTATAAAAGTAAACAAAACACCATAAAGTACAAGCAGAAGTAAATCACTAAGTTCAGAAGAAAGTGCTGAAAATTAAGTGGGCCAGAATTCAAACCCAACTGAAAGTACAGCTACAACTGAACGAAAGTACAATAGAAAATAAAAAAACCGGAAGAAACGAATCAGCTCCTGGGTCATCCTCCTCGGATCCTACCTGAAGGGTAGGTATAGATAGCACTGCTCCTGGATCATCCTCCACAGATCCTACCTGAAGGGTAGGTACAAATAGCCTCCTCAACGCTCTCGCCCATCAACATCCTCCGAGTGTCCTCTCGTTGTGACGTACACCTCCTGATACTGACTCGTCGTGAGGTCCACCTCCAGGAACCGTCCAGTCCTCAAACAGTGCTGAAAAAGGCCGATTGTTCGAGGACAGGACGGTTCTCGGAGGAGGACCTCACAACGAGTCAGTATCCATAGATGGAATTCAAGACGAGACAACACTCGGAGGAGGTTGACGGGTGAGAGCATTGAGGAGGCTATTTGTACCTACCCTTCAGGTAGGATCCGTGGTGGATGATCCAGGAGCTGCGCTATTTGTACCTACCCTTCAGGTAGGATCTGAGGAGGAATACACAGGAGCTGCTTCTTTTCTTCCATCTATTTGTCTTTTCTATTATATTTTCATTCAGTTGTATCTTTACTTTCAGTTGGGTTTGTATTCTGGACCACTTACTTTTCAGCACTTTCTTTTGTACTTAGTGTTTTACTTCCTCTTGTACTCTGTGGTGTTTTGTTAACTTTTATAAATTCAATATCTTCCCAGTTATCAGGATTTACACCTTTGGTGCTAGTCTCCAGCCCCTGGCCTATGGAAGGGGGGCTTGGGGTAGTCACGACACGGGCCCCAAGGACGGGTCGTGACATAATAAATACTAAACAGGATCCCTATTATTCTTATATAATTATATTATTACTAAGGAGCCATATAATCATCTATTAATCATGTTATGTTCATCATTGGGTTAATTAAAACCCATACATTAAAATTAATTTGAATTTATATCATGTTGGAATATGGTAACATAATTATTTGAAAACATTATATAAATGTGTAAAATAATATTTATTTTGTTTCAATAAGGAAATTTTATTTTTAAATTATATTATGTGGGGTACATGTTTATTCTGTTAGGAATAGAATAAAATTTACAACATTCTCTTTTTCTATCGTGGTTGGTGAAAAAAATAAACATGTAATAAAATTATACCATTAAATCTTCCATGTAACATATATTCATGAACCATTACTAATAATGGGGTGAGGAATTCTATAACATGAATGATTACCAACTTCATTTTTAGGAAATTATTCCAAAATAATGATGATTATTAATACTCAATATTGGTAATGGGTAATAAGTAACTTGAATTCATATAGATAATGATTATAAATAATGATTATGAAGTGAAATTATTTGAGAATGTTTTCTAATTAATATATAATGATGGGTATTTTTTATATATGGGTTTAGAGTAAGTTTGTAAACTCTGGGGAAAAGGGTTAGGGTTTTCATAATCTCAATTTTGAATCAATGAGGCATAATATATTTTTTGATGATGTTTTAGATGTATTTCATATTTATTAGCTAAAAAAAATTTTGATAATATTTTTTAAATTTCATGGTTGATTCCATGCATGTCCATATCCCCATCTAAAATTGAAAATTTATTCAAATATTAACCGAATAGTATTGTCTTTGGTGGATCAACATTATTTCATTGAGTAATGATCATTTCCATGAATATTTATCTTATTATTTGAGTAAATTATACACATTACTATATTTGGTTGTATTTTCTTATTATTTTTTTGGATTTTCATTCATTCCCAATAAATCCATGTTGAATATTTCATAACATATGGTACATAATTCCCATAAGGGATGTTGATCTATCAAATTATTTTTTATGTGTTAGAATGTTTTCTATTAACCATTTTTCTTCAATTCTAGGGTTTTCCCACCATAATATTTTATTATATTTTAATTTATAATCCCATTGGTAAAAATGAAAAAATTAACACAAAGAAGGTTTTATTAATCTTTTTATAATGTTGGGGTTTTGTATATGTTATTTGGAAGTATTAAAAAGATTCAATTCGTGATAAAATTTTTCTAGATTTGAATCATATATACTCTAAAAAATATATGTCATTTTAAAATCACTAATAGAGTAGTTTAATATTAAAAATTAATATTTAAAAAACTCTCACATCACATTTTGAATAATTATATTCAAATTTCACAATTATTATTTTTAATTTATATAAATGTAAAATCATTTCTAAAAGAACGTTTCTGTTATTACCTGAAATTTCATTTTCATAAAAAACTGTATATACACTAATTTTATTTTTGATGCATTTTTCATCCACTGATAAATTTTAATATTTATAAAATCAAAAAATTTAACACAGTGTAGAGAAGATTTCAATTAGGGATCTTATCTCATGTGATACTATTTGAATCATTCAATTAAAAAATTGTTTCTCATATATATCATTTTCCTCCAATGATTCTTTTGTAAAAATAGTGTCATGTTATTTCTTGAGAAACCACATTATATATCTATATGGGTTAGGTAACATTATCTTTAATTAATGATACAACCCAAAAATGAAATTTTATTTACTTACAATAAACTATGGATAAGAATAAACAATTTATAATGACTTTATATTATTTATACCTTGTACTCAATTTTATTTGTTGACATGTCTTTCCATTGATTATAATCATTGATTTACATGGTAAATATTTGAATTAATTGTATACCCATTTCTCTATATGGTGTAGGATTATGGCATGATTACAAAGAAATATTATATATTTATTGATTAAGCTACTATTATAAATATAAATTTATATTAATCTATGATTTATTTTTATTGATTTTATATACATACTGACTAATTATTTTTATAGATCCATTATATCTCTCCATAATGATTTTAATATGTTTTCCGTATAAATTATATAAGGAAATTTATTGGGGTTCAATGTAGTTTAATTAAAATATGGATTATTATTATAAATGTTTTTATATAATTTTTTTAATTATATCACAATTTAAATATGTTGGGATTAAAAAAATTTGTTTTCCCCGAAAATCACAAATCCCCCCAAAGAATCCCTTGTCTCCATAGAAAAACATGTTTTAATTTTTGTTTCATCCATTTCGAATTCAGTGGGTTCTATTAAATGTTTTCTTGTTGATAAAAATTTTATTTCATCAATGGAATGCTTATAAAAATTTATTTATTTTATACGGCCTCGATGGTAAGATCAATATGTCTGACATTATAAATTACATCCCAATGAATTAATTTATTATTATCCATGTGATATATATATATATTTTCAATTGTATCCATTAGAATACGGTGCTAAAAATTTCTGGTTTTTATGATATTATGTTGATTAATTATTCATTCCAAAATATTTATCTCAGGTTTATGGCATGATTTCCTCTGTTTTATGTTTTCCCGTACTGTGAATGAGAACTCACCCCTCGTAATTTTAGATTTCACCTAATAATGATAAAAATTATTACATTTTATCTATCATATATGATAGCTTCTATGGATAATTCATGTGAGATTTGGAAAATATATTATTGATTTATTAGTATTTTTTATAGTGGGTAAAATGGCCCTCTGATGATAAATAACTTTTCTCTATTAGTTTATGACTTGACATAATTACAAAAATACATAAAAAAAATATCCTTTGGGAATTTGTTGTAATATAATATTAACATTAACCCATATTATTATTGGAATTTAATATCTGGAAATCTATAGATGATTTCTATGATTGTATATAATTAATTTGTTATAAACACTCAATCCTGGAGTGTGGGTCAGTGGTAATATATTTTTCAATAGAGAAGTGTCTACATAATATTGGATATTATGATGTTTGTTGAGGATATAAAAGGCATTATATTGTAAGGTTAATCATAATTACAATTAAATAAATATACCTTTTGGATAGTATAAAATTTATGGTTATGGTCATAATAGAAAATTTGTTTAATAATGAGGATACAATATCTTCAGTGAAAACCATATTAAAATTTTAACATATGGGATAACATTTTTAATTATTGGTAAATTAGATATTGCATTATTCTTGTCGGAATAAAATCCATATATGGATATTAATTCTAGATTCCTCATATTGAATCGTTTTTCTTAATCGTAATAATCCCAAAAAAATGATTGTTGTGTATCAACTATATTATCTCATATTTCAATAAAATGAGTCCAACACCATAACTAGATAGAAAAGTATGGTGTATAGGATTCTATTAACTCAAAATCTCATTATGATCGATTAATATTTATTATAATATGTTTAGGTTACATGTGCTTGTAGTAATTTTACTGAAGATAACATCGAATAAAAAATATTTATTTATAAGATAATGTATATATTAATTGATATGTGATTTCCAAGATAATGGATAATTTAGATATTGATAGAATATGATTCAATGATTTTCAGTTTTATAATGTTATAATAGGTGACATGGTAATTTGGGATCCCTATGTTGAGGTTAATGAGAGGTCCCATACAATGTATCCTAGGATATATCATGAATGTCATAAGATATACTGAGGGTGATGCTGGTTGAATTTAATATCATATAAGATAGATTGGGATAATAATATGATGATATGATAGTTTTATAATGTGATATATCTTTTGAAATATTTTAATCCATTATTAATTTATGATAATTCTCTTATTATGATCACCACTCATGTTCGGTCTATTGTTTTTAGATAGGGATGAATCGTAACAGTTTACGATTTTATTGGATTCCATGTACAACAATGAAACTAACCCATTGAAACACCTAAATGGATAAGGGCTATGTGAGATATGTTATTATTAATCTAAAAAAGATATCAATATTTATAGTTAATAAAATATACATAGTATAAATCCCAAACACATTAATGAATATGATTATGGAATATAATTGAAATTAAACTAATGACACTAGTTATAGAAAGAAGAAACTATATCATAAATGTCCAAAATATAGACTGACGTATGTGGAAAATTTTCATAACGGGATAGGAGAATGATTTATTTTTCTAAAGAAGGTCACCATACACACACGTTTAAGGGAAAGAAGAATTTTATAAAAAATATACTATATCAATTGGTTAGTTTTTTGGGTATCATTTGAATCATTTTTCCAATCCATTGTGGAATGATGGAAATACTCACCAGAAAAAAGAAAAAATATAAAATTACTATTTAACTACTTCTGGTTTATCATATATAATATTTCCACTCTATATTTTATAATGTATAATTTTATTAATTTTCTCACCATCTATTGGATATTGAGTTAAAATAGTTTGTATGGTTATTATTATATCATTTTGAGGGTTTAATGGAAGTTATTCAATAAAGACCTAGATTTTCATCCCATAGTATAATTCTCTCTAAAATTAGGAATTTATTGGATCACATCAAAACAATTTTATAAAAAAAATCATATACATAAATCTTACTCCACCTCATAAATAAATCCATGATCATATAGTAGTGTGTGTATTATTATGACTCCCTAATAGAAAGTACTCTTCTTTAATGAGTCAAATTATATGGAATAAATAAATTTATATTTTTAATATGAAATACCTTGTGATTTGTATATATTATTACCATTTAATAAATCATTAGGGTTAAAAACATACTCCCCATGAATCGTCGAACTAAAAAAATATGAAATATTTTAAAAAATTATAATTATTAATTTATAACATTTAAAAACTAGCTGTTGAATTGGATGGAATGAATCTAACTAAACAAAATATGTATATTTTATTGAATTAAAATAAATTCAACTTTTGATATTTGTTGAAAATCAATTGGTATAGAAAAAATGAATAATTTTATCATTTAATATTTATTATTCTTTTTTTAAATACCCACTAATGCGCTATGATTTTTAACATCATAAAATCATGAAATATTAATGGTATTATATTATCATAAAAATCATTTCATATTAATAATTAGTAAATGATATTAAATTATATTAAGAATATATTATTTTATAGTGATTAAATTTAAAATTTAATCAATTTTACCTTATAAATGAAAATGTTATTAGAAGATAAATTTATGACTTTATGAATTTATATTTCAAAAAGTGAAAAATAAATTCAAATTTATCATGTTATTATTTTCTTAGGAGTTTGGTTTATATTCCTAAAGAAAATTACTAATTTTCTATGTTAAATTATAAATTTATTAATATTTATTATTTTTTATATGGATATACCTGATAACATAAATTGTAAGTAATATTTTTTATTAATTTTCTAAATAAATTATAGATTCATTTTCTTGAAATTAATCTTTTTCAAATTTTGAAATTTACTAATATTTTGGGAATTATATATTTTGAAACAATATGTCTATATTAGGAAATAATAACCATTTAATTTTAAAGAATACAAGATACAATACTATATTAAAATCTTGTTGTCTTGGGAATATCTAAAATGGTAATAGTATCAAATTTATTGTTTAGGAGTACAAAACTCATTTAATACTTTGGTGAAATTTAATTTTAGATTATTGAACAACCTTATCTCTCCCCCACTCTATTTTTTCAAATTTTGGATCCAAATTATATTATAGAAACTTACAAATATTATAATTCAATACATATTAGATAAATATCCCTTTTCAATTATAAATGGCTCCTCTCACCACACCTTCAATGACAATCATAAATTTAATACCACTTCAAAAATTACTAAATTAAAATCCCATTGATTCATATATTTCATCCATTAACTTATGGTTGAAAAATGTTAACCCAATCCATCTATTTTTATGGGATCCTCCAAAGGTAAATCAATGTACTCCACAAGAGTAATCCATTTTATATCACTCTATTACATTCAATTTTTCCTTTTCAATTACACTATTCTTATACAAATATGGTGACATAATCCGTAGATATACACATAGTCTTGTTATTTTATAAAAACTATAATTATCCAACTTTCTCCACTTCCCTTAAAATACATGAG
Organism: Viscum album; assembly: GCA_963277665.1. Taxonomy (NCBI): domain Eukaryota; kingdom Viridiplantae; phylum Streptophyta; class Magnoliopsida; order Santalales; family Viscaceae; genus Viscum; species Viscum album. The sequence goes on from OY728127.1 coordinate 284,212,506, forward strand.
ACATGTGGCTATGTGGAATGCCGAATCCATGGAGAAATATATTGTCTCTCATAAACACCTTTAGTTGATCACATAAAAATAAAATTTCATATATAATAATGATATTGATATCATATTTAATATTATAAAATAATGATCCTTATTATTCCATTCTATTATTCCATTAAACAAAATCATTATTCATGTGTATAATAAGGACCTGACCATATATGTCTGGAGTTGGTGTCTACAACCATTAAATTGATATGATTATAAGAAATCATATACAAAAGGAACTAAGAGTTTAGTAGTTTTGTAAAACAGATACAAAAATGAGTCTATTAATACAAATCAATAAAAAAATTATGACAAATTTTTTATATTTCAAGTTTACTAACATTAAAAAATCTTATGTATCCTTGCATACCGTTCACAATAAATAATGAATCAATGTTTATTGAAAATGTGGAATTGTATTATCTTAATATATATGTCATGTAATCAATAAAATTATAAGGATGTTTGTAAATAATATGAAAAGTTATGCAACTGAAAACATAATCCAATTAAATAACAGGATAAGGCAAAATCAATATTTAAATACAAATAACTAAAACACATTCCTTTTGATAAATGAAATTTTAATGAAATGAATCAATAAATAGTGGAAAAAAATCTCAAATATAATAACTTAATATGAATTTGGGAAAATATTAATTATTGTTTTCCATGTTTCCGAGGTACCTAGTATATTTTTCGACAAGTTAATTCACAAGAATAATTATACAAACTAGGTTAAAACCCCCAATATCATAGGCTAAGTAACTGATTTATCGCTTGAGATTACTGATTCTTCTATATTCTATCTATAACTGGGACCCAATAAAATCATACCAATCAAAAACATTCCTCATGTATCCAATAGGCGATTTAATTCTTGAATACTGTACTTTCCAAATATATTTTTTAGTAAAAGATGTTGATTTTGAATTGTTTCACTAGATATGAAATACAAAAAGTGAAAAAATGTAAAAAAGTTAAAAAGTTTATGAAATAGTGTTATCCCAGATATATTATATGAATATTTATTTGAAATTCAATGATAAACGATCAAAGCAAATTAAACATTTCAAAGGGGATAATAACGAAATTAATGTAGTCAATGTCCATAACATCATTGGTCAATGTAATCATAAATCTTGTAGTGGAAGAATAATTATGGAATTAATAAATCATATTGTAAGTGGAGTAAAATAATTTTCTTTCATTGATGATTTTAAATAATAAAAATAAGGTATTTAAAAAATCAAACTATAATTTTAATTTGGGAAAAATATTAAAAATAAATTTTATTGAAAATAAAATCAAAGAGAAGATTATAAATGGTTACATTTTAAACATTAAAATTATCCTTTGAAAAAATTATGGTAGGTAAATTCATTTATGTTGTATAATCTAAAAAATAACATTACTCCAGCAATGTAAAAAGTTTTGAATGGTGTATTGTTTGGAAATTGAAAAGAACATTCCCTGAAAAGAAATTGGAAAGAAATACTGTTAAAATATATTTAATAAATAAATTTGGGTAGTTTAAACACATCTAAAACCTTTTAGAAAACATGAATTTTCAAATAAAAAAGGTTCTCCTACTAACGGTATAAATTAATTCAGGATTTTTTAAACATTTTCATCAATAATTTCAGTACCAAATAGTGTAATAATGGTATTATTACATAGAACATATCATGTATAAACAGAGTGTTAAATAATTAACGGATTCAATAAAAAATGACCCAATATTTTCTACAGATATAAATTCATAGTTAAAATATCCAAAAAATGAGATTATGAAGTAAACCTTAAAATTACATGACATTGATGTGATAATTGATTAATGAGAATATTTTATTTGATAGATGTAAATCAATATAAGATAAGTGGAAATAAAAATTTAGGTAGTAATAAGTTATCACACCCAAAATCCTAGATTATTAATGATGAAAATGATGTAAAATAACCCAATGAAAAAGGAATTGGGTTTTGAAATTTCTATACCACATGGTAATTTCATGTGAAAATCGTAGTTGACGAAATAATTCAAATTTAAACTCAATTTAAATTTATTATATATTATTTGATTTTATAATAATTCACAATTTCTAGAAGATACCCCCCACAAAATAATAAAGTGGTGATAAGGATGTATGCCTCAAGAAGGAAAATGTAAGAGAAAGAAACACATACCTTGTGATTCTATTATAGTGAATTTACATTAAACTCCTTTATAATAATTTTTAACATTTAACTAACTTATAAAACGGCCATATGAATATTTATAATATCATATAATGTATTTTTATAATATGTTATTACCTCTTTATATATAATCTTCCACTATATTCCATATTTCAGCTGTCAATTTCCTAGTTTTCCAAGTATGTTTTAACATTTTACATTTATTCATATTACATATATCACAATTTCATCACTAATAAAATTTAATACTTGTTGTAAATTAATATATTATTTGTATTAAAATATTTATAACCAAACATAATTTTTGGAAATTGGAAATTAAATGCACATTTGATGTTGATGATAGACTATACGTACTCATGAACCCTACATCGTCTTCCTTATAGTGTTTTAAAATATTGAAAATTAAATTATACATATATATATTATAAATCTATTAAGATTATTATTTCATAAATTTCAAACATTTTTATTAAAATTTCATTTAAACATTCCAAGTATAGCATGTACAAATCTCATCTCTTTTAGGCAGTAGTAGTCCACACATCCATAAACGATGTTATCATATTTTGACAAAATATAATGAAAAATTTTATATGTATATAGAAATAAATTATTAATAAATTTATAATATATAAAATATAAAAAAATATTTTCTATCATTTTTACCAACCATGAGAGGTGGTAATGAAAAAATGAACATCATTTTTTCAACTGGATGATCTCCACACCCAAGAATTGTATGTTTGTTACCCATTAGATGGTCGTGTGTGTATACGTAGGTGATGAAAAGAGACAAATGTCTTAGTGTATTTATTATACTTATTATATTATATAAGAATTTAATAACAATATATGCTGTGGTAGATAATGAATATAAAATAATATATCTTGAGGAAGGATTTTTCCTCTCTTTTGGGTAAATCCTTTGGTTTCAACCAATGGGATTCCATGGATGGATGTTTTCCAAAATGGAGTAATATTGGATTAGTTTATGGGTTTTGGGAGCCTAATTTGGATTATTTTTTGTGATAATACATTCTATAGATAAATGAATAAGTCAAAGGGGTGGGTGTTTTTTATTGTGTTGTAGATGTGGTACTCTTGCAAATTGATGAAATGGGAATTTCACACAGATTTTTGCTAAATCACATTGATCCAATATTGAATGTAATTTTATAATATTTATGATATATTTGAAATATAACATTCAATGGATTTTGGTATTTTATCTTGGTGATTTAGCCTCTTATGTTTTATGTTTAGTTCCCACATATGAAAATATTTATCTTCATCACAGTAATTAAATTTATCTATTTTCACTAATTTTTCTTGTCTAATAATATTTTTAAATTATTATAAATTATAAATTACTCTAATACAATGTATTTAATATATTTTTTCCAATTCCAACAACAAATTTTTCATAAATGATGAAACCTTTAATCCCACAAAAGGTTATCAAATTTAACTATAGAACCAATATAATATTTAATTTATCCTCTTCAATTAATTAATCGAAAAAGGTGGTTTGATTTAAAATTCAGTATTTTTCATTATTCATCAAAAAATTACTATTTTAGAAAAATAAAAAATATTTACCATATAAAAATCTTTATGTATAAAATTAAAAAATATGTTAGTTTGACATATAATATATATATATTTTTTAAAAAACTTATTTATAATTGGTTCTCTATAAAATTATGGTAAATTTTTCTTTAGAAAATATTACTTTTATGAAAAAATATTGCGTATAATATTAACTTATTATTATTACATATATTAAACTAATGTAAAAGATATTATTGGAAATAAATAATATATTATTATTATTAGTTAATAAATTTCATAAACTCCAATTTAACAACAAGGTTGTATTTTATAATAAAATTATATCTTTTAATAAGAGGAATGATATAATTGAAAATCTATCCAAATTTCACATGGGGAAACTCAAGACAATGTCCTCTAAAGCCCCATAATTGGATGAAACAACTAGGATATTCCCATGGTAAAAATTTATATTAACAAGAATTATGATTTAGGTGTTATATAAAATAATATTATTAAAATTAAATATTATTGTTTGGTATAACTATGTCCTTTATGTAATGCAATCCATTGAATAAAATCATTGTTGTGTGCAGCGCATGATAACTCAGTATCATGATAATGGAATGCTACATCAAATATTGAATTTATATAAAATAGAAAATATATTTTAATATCATCGGATATTATATTCCTTTATGAAAATGGTGTTTTTTTCATTAATGCTATCAAATACAATGTAGTCACTTTAGAATTTGGGGGTATTACATTTTCACCCCATTAAATAAATAGTTTCCTTACTATTTATACTTGATCTTTGTATACTTGGGTTTGTTATTTGAAAATTAATTTTTTTAAATCCCAAATTATACAAATAGTTAATAATATATCCTCTTAATAATAGATAATGATAAGTTTATAGGTCACATGCACTAACATATCACTATTTATGTATATAAGATAACATTAGTGACATGTGAAAATTTTAAAATGAATGAAAATAATACATAATTATATATATTTATTGAGGTCATCAATAAAAAATAATTGAATGATTAATGTAATTTCATGGGCCTCATATCCATGAATATATGATGATTTAAAAGACCATCTATATGGAAAAAAATTGTATTAGGATTAAATCATTTTTAAGACATATTTCTTAAGGTTGAGGAATTATTTTATTAAACGATAAAATAAGAATTATATTTACATGATACCAATAAATCACAATGGATAAATTTGATCTATTGGTTATGCTTCGATCTAATTCTAATTTATCCCTTACTAAAATAAATTTATTTCCTAAAATTATAATTTTTTATTTCATGAAGCACTTAAATACACAATAAACGGATCCTAATGCCCATAAAAGAGTGAAAAATATAACTATTTTATCCTAATTATTTTCAAGTGCCAATATGGTTAATATATTTATTAACAATAAAATTTACACTATTGGTTCATCAATAATATGTATTAGTCATATTATTTCACTAAAAACAACGACAAATTAACCAAGACATTATGTATATTAATGGTTGTTGTTAAACCATAATCATCCTTAATTCATGGGTACAATTCTCGGATTCATTCTACAAAAGATTGGTTTTCACCTATCAAATAGATTATCTTTTTTCTAAACCATATTATCATAATTTCTAAAATAAATAAGACGTACATATTTTAAATTTAGTAATAAATTATACTTTTAAATAAGGTTATCTATAAAATATCAATAAATAATTACCTCATCAACTTAGTTCCACATTTTTCTTTTCCTGAAATATATTTTATCATTTTAAAGAGATAATTGACAGAGGAAGAGCCCATATTCCCCAAATTTTAGGAAATAAACCATAAATGTATCAATATGATGAGCTTCATTTCCATCAATCATACACTTCATTACTCCTCGAAAATTCATTGCATTATTTTCTTATTTTACACACAAAAATAATTACCCTATTTTATTGGTACACATTCCTTGCCCCCCCCATCCACATTTCATTCATGATGGAAATAGATACCTTTTTAAAATATGGTCTCCACCACTCGATCTATTAGAATCCTCTAATATCCTCTTGTTTTGTGTGTTTATGATATGGTTATGTTATATGATGTTATTCGTATTTCTATAAAAATGATTTTTAAAAAACATAATATCATTAAATCAAATCAACACCTCATTTGGTTTAGCATTATCACCACCATGTTATCCTTGTTCAATGTTATCATGAATCCTTCTAGTTCCAAACAATGACTAAAAATATGAATCTTGGAGTAAGTAACTGTAATCACAATATAATCATCATGTAATAATTAATAGGAAGTATAAATAATGAAATAATTTTTCAATCCTAAACAAATTAGTTTTATCCACGTTTATTCAATTACATCTAATATTAAAATCCTTTACAATGGTTTGTAATGAAAATGTGAATTATCATAAGAATATCCCCCAAGAGTCTCAGTCATGGTGTGCATCATGGATTTTTGTCATGTCACCAGTTAAACATGAGTTGGGCCGACGACACGTTTTTGGTGTTTTTTCCCCTATATTTATTTTTTTAGTACCACGTCCATTGTAGTATGTATACAATGATTTATTTCCCTGAATACCAACTTCATCCCTACATTACCAAAATCCTAGGATGTTACTTGATATATATTATCAAATTCTACATTAGGGTTATATTTACTATTTAATTTTTTCCTACATCTTCTTCCAATGGATTCGACTAAACATCCTTAGAAATCGACTATATAAACCAAACCCTTGAATATCTGAGGCGGTGCCTACTTCTTTTTCATTTTCATGAATATATATAATCAAATACCAATGTACTAATGATTTTATTATTCATGGTAAAACAGATACGTACATGAGTCTTATCTTAGAAATAAATACATTAATTAAAATATAAATTTTTTGTGAAGAGGATAGTAACATTATTGCTTATAGAATATCTTTTAATATATTTCTATATAAACAACATGGAATCCTAGAGAAGTAAAAAAATAAGGTAGGGATTAAATTATTAGTAAGGGTATTTATATAGGAATATAAAATGAATCAATTTAGAATAATTAAAATAGAGACGTAATAATTTAATATGAATTCAACCTAATAAGTAAACTAGAGACTCATTCCATTTAAATATCATGATAATGAGAAATTAATATGGAAATGAAAATAATTGAAATACATGACATTTCATCAATGAAATATAATTAAATGCATTCATAGATAATGTATATGATAAATTCTTAAGGATAATAATAAATGGATATGAGTGTGGAAAATAATTAAATATTGGTTTTCATAAATCCAAGACATATGGTACCTTTAATGTCAATTCATTTCACAAGACTGTTGAAAACATTCTAGATAAAAAAACCATTATCTTAGGATATACAACAGATTTATCCCATGATACTACAAATGTTATAATGGGATAACTATAACCAAGACACAACATTGTTGTTATTTTTCAAATTATTTCTAATATATTGAATAATAAATTTAATTATGAGTAATGTCCCTTATCAAATATCTATATTTAATAAAAAATGAATAATTATCAATATTTTCACAGATATCAAATAATATAAAAATATAAAACTATATATAATAATAGAATATAGTATTGAAAAAAAATAATATCTATAATAAATTATATATGTTTATTGTAAATTCAATGTTCAATCATCATTGTATACAAAATATTTCTAGGGGAATAAAAAATATATCATGGTAATAAATGCCAATACCTTCCTTGGTAAATGAGATCATAAAACATTTCAAGTATGAACATGGATTATACTAATAAAACATATAACATTTTACGTAAACTAAAGGGTTTTTGTAATTTGTTAAAGAAAATACCTATAAAAAGGTATTTTAAAAACATTATAGAAGAAAATATAAATTTCATTTTGATAAAAAATTAGAAAAACATTTTGAAAATAATTTTCAAAGGAAATCACTTGTGAATACATTTTCATTAAAATCTATCCTTTTAAAATTGAATGGAATTTTTTATGAGATGATGGAAGATAAATCCATACCTGCTTGACAAGGTAAAAGTATATTCCTTTTTCTATGTAAAAAAGGTTAGAAAATAGTCTTCTACAGAAATAAATAAGAAGGTTCTTTTGATAAAATATCAGAAAGACAAAATCAAAAAATTTAATTTGAGAAACTGTTTTGGAATTATTGGAAACATTTTTGAAAACTGGTTTATATTACAAGGTACTTTAATGAAAATAACATCTCTCACTAAAGAGAAAAATGATGTCTGGATTTATTAAATACATTTTAAGGAACCTTATGAGTACCAAGGATTGTTAAAATTGAAATATTACATGGTAAAGGCCATTAATAACTAGATTACATTTCAATGAACGGATTTATTAGAAATTTTTTCAATAATGTTATAAAATATTTTATAATGTTTAGATAATCCAGAACAAACAGAGATTGTGAAGTATCCCCTCACATGATAGTAACATTTAAGAGATAATTGATATCTGATTAAATTATGTGTGTCTATAATAAAAACATATGATATTAGATTAAATAAAACCATAAATACTAAAAAGTATTTACAAACATAATATTATAATGTTGATGACAATGAGAAAGTAATATAACTAAATGGATAATGAATTTTCTTTTTAAATTTCATTACCAATTGGTAATTTTAATGTCTAAACACCCTTTGATGAAATTATTCAAATTGAAACAAAACATACAATAAATATAATATAATTATATATATAATCTATCCAAATATTCAGTAGATACACAACATAAAATAATAATGTTGTGGATATGATGTTTGTCTCACAAGAGTAAATGTAAAACAACATATACTACATTATTTTTACTTTTAGGTGAATAACTTTTAACGACACGAATAGTGTTTTTAAACATGTCACTTAAATATATCAGAATGATACTAATATTTATAATATTGTTTATTATCTCCTTATAATATATTATTTCTCATTTCATTAGTAATATTTAACTATTCTGACTATTTGTAGTGTTAATTTCCATGTTTATCAAGTATGTTTATTCGTGTTAACTGTGATTCTATTAAATAGATCACAATTTCGAAAATTTATATAATGTATAAAATACTATTTTAAATTTTTTATATATTCAGTATACATATATAGAATAATTCATATTATTTGGAGATGGGGAATGAAATGCATCATTCAGGGAGATAGTCAGTCATATGTATGCTTGAATGCTACGACCGTTTCTTTATAATCCAATATTATAATTAAAATAAATTTTATATTAATTTATATTATAATTAAAAAAATTCGTCTTTAATATATTTCAAATAAAATTATTATACCCTTTATTTATAAATTCCACCTACATCGTGAATTAACGGTGTTGCTTTAAGGAGGCATTCAACCACACGTCCAAAAACAATGTTATTGTATTTTAAAAAATGGATTTCATAGTTTTATATGATATATATATATAAATTTTTTATGACTTAAGTCATTATAAGTATCAAATATATCATATATAATCATATTTTACATCAAAATTCCTAACTAATAGATGCTGTAAAAAATGAACAACATCATTTCGGGAGGCAGGAGGTCTCCATACACAAGAATGGTAAGTTTGTTTCCCATTATATCGAAGTGTGTCAAACTGGAGGTTTAACCATTATAATAAAAACATATTATAATTTTTATTATAATGATTATATTATATAAAATTTAAATTTGTAAATTTCTTGAGATGTATAATTAAAATAATACAAAAGATCTTGGAAAACTATGTCACCTCTTCTTTGGATAAATTTTTTTTAGTTTTCCCCAAAGGGATTCATTGGTTGGATATATTAACAATGGATTATTATATGATTATGGTAGGGGTGTTGTAAGATTATTTGAAAATATTTTGGTCAAACCAAAGGGCTTGAGATGTGTGAAAAAATGGGAGTGTTGAATCCCATCTTATAGTGGAGGAGGAGTGGCAATCCATTAATGTTTTAAAAAATGAATTCCGCCCTTATTTTCCAAATGTCATGTGGCTCCAATAACGAACAATATTATATAAAATGGATTATACAATATAAATATGAACATAATATGGATTTGGTATATTTTCAAGGTAATTTTGGACCATATGATTAGATATTATTCCCTTGTTAAGATATGTTCTCAGATAATCTATGAAATTATTTGTAAATACATTTACTAATATTTTTTGGTAAAAATTTAATTTTAACTTATTATATATTTTAAGTAATGTTGATTCAAAATTTAGATTTTTTTCCGAAATTTTATTCATATATGTGGTAGAAAATAAATTAAATTTAATTTAATCCCACAAGCATGATGACGAAGCATTTTTTTTAATGAAAAAGTTTAAAAAATTTACAAATTTCCATATCCAATTTCATATGGAAATTGATTCCAATGACCTAAATTGGATATACAATGTAAAATTTAATTAATATAACTTTACAACTAATCCAAATTTAAATTTATCTTTATAACTAAATTAGATTAAATAGAGATTTCGAATTATATTTTAATGGTAACTATTCATCATAAAATTAACTCCTTCAGAAAAAGACCAAAACATTACCCTAACAAATGCTTAACATTTCCACTCAGAAAAATAATTATGTTTTTATAGTTAAAATATATAAAAGTGTCAATTATTTTTATTTAAGAAATTTACTTCATTAAATTGATTAGATTTTTTCAATAAAATATTAGTTTTTATGCATAATTTTGGGGTTAGATTTAAATTATGACTATACTATATATTGGATGAATGGAAAAACATTTAATTAGATAAAAATATTTCTTTTATAAAAATATATTTTGTACAACTCATAGCCAAATGTTTAATATAAGGTTATATATTATTATATTATATAATAATATTTTATAGATATATTTTTGTTTGGTAAAACATGATCTTTCATGTTTTTGTGATCTATTGAAGATGTTTTTTGTTCTGTGCGACACACGATATCTCAATAGCTCATGAATTAAAATATCTGTCTTAGATTTATTTTATTTATAATAGTAATTTTTTTGTAATTTCATGAGATATTATATTCTCTAACACTCTTGTTGTTTCATTTCATACACACCATCAAATACAATGATCCTGTATTAGAATTTTAGGGTGTAACATGTACAAGTGGACTACCACCTCCATGAAATAATCTACTCAATTATTCATTAAAATTTTTAATAAATTGAACATAAAATGGGACTACTAAATAATATCTATTTTCATAACATAATTATTATTCTAATTTAATAAATTTAGGATATTGTTAATGATATGATCAAAAAACAATCATCGTTAATTGTCTTGTTTAAAATTTATATTCTAAGAGGAAATTTTTTTTATTCATATTATATAATATATTAATATCCATTAAATATTATTCAAATTAGTTAAAATGATAAAATTACACAATAATAAACACTAAAAATAACATTATTCTTCTGTCCAAATAATATTGCCTCTAATTCATCTAATAATCATCCATTAATCAATGTATGTTCTAGTTTTCCTCGGTTTAATGACCTAAAGGATCAATCCTATAAATTTATATATTTGATAATTATGGGGACAAAATAACATGTATAATATGACATGAATATGTAAATAATTATTTCTTTTTTGTTTTTTAGTGGTACCATTATTATAAAACACAATAATTATAAAAAAAATATTGTTTTATTAATATTTACACATTATGATCATTCTTTCTTTCACATTCATGTATTTCAAACAAACCTACCATGGGATAAAATTATAACATTATAAATATCATTGATAAAATATTCTTGTACCCATTATGATATCTATATGATGAAAATTTTATCCATAATGAATACAAACACCATTATTATGAATATAGTTCAAAAAAATAATGATTAAAAACACCCAATATTGAAAATAGGGAATGAATTTCATTCATTCATATAGAGAATGATTATAAATTATGATTATAAGTGGACATGTAATGAGTATGTTTCCAAAATAATTTATTATGATTATTAATTCTCTTATACACATTATTTTACTTCCATTATATAGGACAAGATAAAATGTATTTTATTCACAGTCTTAGCCCTTACTTATGGAGATATAGTATATTTTTTTGTACAATTATTTTATTGAATTTTTTATTTAATTATGTTAGGTTTATTTTTATTAAAACATATATTTCAATGAATACATAAATTAGAATAAAATTAACAACTTAAAATTCTTATTTAATCCATTGTAACACCGATAGTTATGAATTTAGTTAACTATATATTCATTCATTAGTTTATGCTTATTATTATGATATAATTTAAAATTATTAGGTAAATTATATGATTAATCATGTTTTTTCTACTCTATCATTGTTTTTATTAATATTTCCACAAAAAAAAATATGAATTGAATATTTCATTTATTATAATGTATATTGTCTATAAAGAATATTGATAGCTCAAAGCATCTATCATTTAGTAATAAATTATTACCAATATTTTTTTTAAACCACATAATGGTTTTCATACCCCAATATTTTATTATAACATATATTTATAATAAAATTTAATAAAATTGTTGTTTTATAAAAATATTGTTTGATTTCTCATTTCAGAATGTGGTTTTCCAAAAATAGTAACATTAATGTATTAAAAAGATTCAATTCATAATAAAATTGTATATAATTTAGATCTAGATTTCATATAGAAAAAATTATTTTATTTTAAATGATACATCAATATAGAAAACATTTTAATGTAAATGTTTTCAAAATCATTCACACAACATTTTCAAAATTTACATTCAAATATGAGATGTAATTTTGTATTTTACATCAACATGAAATATTATTTTTAATCCCTATTTTATGTTTTCACCAACATTTTCCATTTCATATTTATAATGATTTATTATAAGGGATTTATGTAACATGTTTTATACTCTAATAAATTTATATTTATAATTTTAGTTCATTAACCTTATGGTATTAAACAATTTTATCCTTGACCCATTTTTTGGGTGATACCTTTTATAGAATTATTTTAAGTGAATATTTTTCATACATGTTACAATAATTTTTAGTTTCTTATGATATAGTATGGTTATGTTCTTGTTCATCCAAGTATATTATCTCTCTTCATGGACTGTGTAAAATTATTAAAATTCAAATATATGATATATGACTACCACTTCCATTCCTACACATCAAGAATGAATATGATGAAATTTTCATCTAGCTCTTTCAAATTGTGAATTAAATTATTTCAATTTCATTTACTGAAGTGTGTTAACCTAAATTAAGTGTATTTAATGATTGGTGAAATTTTCAAATAACTATATACACCTTACCAAATATGATACATTTGATCTAAACCAATTTTGGTCATGTATTTGTTATCAATAAAAGTCATTCTAGTATAACTATAATATTACAATGGTAAGGAATGCTTCTAAAAATGGATAATATTGAAAAGATACAAATAATTCCCAATCTAGGATAATTTTTTGATGATAAATTTCAAAAATTTATCAATTTTATATCTAGTTTTTATAATTTGTGTCAATTATCTATCATGAAGAATTTTCTAATTGAATCTTTAAAAAATTTCTAAATAGACTGATTTATGCTATTTGTATTTTTATTTTCGTCAATCAATCCCTATTGAATGATCATTTTTGGCATGTCTAATGATATAGATAACAGTAATGTGATAAATTAGTGAATAATTGTGAATGAAAAAAGAATGATTCATGTGTTGAATTTTCCTATCTTCGATAAAAGATTAAAATATGTTTTTTATAGAATACATGGACTCAAACTCCATATCATGAAGTAGGTTACATCATGTTTGGTGTAATAAAAGATAATTATTCTAGATAAAATTTATCTATTTAATGAAATATGTCTATTTTTAATGTGTGTTTATTTAATAAAATAATGTTTCATGAATTTGATGAATTAATCATTCACCAAGTCTAATGCCTTGTGGAAAATCAATTTTCACGAATAGGATCACATTGGTGAATAGATTAAGTCATTTTTTGATGGGTCAGAATAGTATCTTAGGGTTAGAGATTTTAATGAATGATGATTTCCTGAAAAATATAGATATGATATTTAAATATCTAACATATCACAAAAGAAAAGCTTTCATGAACTATTATACTTCATTGAATCGAAGGATCACTGAAATCGGGAATAGTTCTAATGAAATTTCTTATGAATGAGGATTTACGGGGTTGTTACATTTATTAATTATTTGTGAATTTGATGGTTTTACGTTATAACAGGTGTGGTTATTTTCATATAAATTTATTTCCCTAGTGGTGGATATGGTTAGAAAAGGTACTGTATTGGTTGTGGGATATTATTGATGTAAAAACACATATTTTATTATTGTTTGGTGTCCGTTGATTGAGTTCCACGAACCGATATATTGTATGAGTGAACTAATGTGAATTAATAAGTTCCACATAAATATTATTCTTTGTGAAAATATTTTTTATGTAAATATTATTCTTCACTCAAAAACAATTCTGGATAAATTTCATGTTTTATAACATACATGATTATATTACCTAAAAATTTATAGTTTCAAAAATACATGAGTATTAAGAAAGGATATATTTTAGTGAAAGTTGATATTACATGAGTACATAGTATTAAACATATATTTCAAGTGGAATTTGTAATCCCAGAGAATAAAATTAGGACTATAATCCTTGAAAATTCACAAAAAAATCATCTTCAAAGCCTTATTTTTACAATTTATTGAAGAATACAAAACAGTAAAATAACTATTGATGTAATGTAAAGACCCCAAATCCATTTTCCTTGTGACGGTGCCTTATTTTTGTGTATTAGTATAATATAAAAGGAAGTCTAATAAAAATTGATTGAATAGTTTATTAATTTTAGAAAATATATATATATTTTATATTAAAACACTAAAGGAAATAAAATATAGAAATTCCCTTAGATAAATTCATAACTTGTAGATTATACCTGCAATTCATTCAAAACATTCAACTTCATATCCCGGGGAAAAATAAAACGTAAGAAATGGGTGTGATCATATGGTCGGTAAAGGTATGTAATAAAATAAAATCATAAATAATTAGTCCTGGTGAATATCTAAAGAACATATTACATTATAACAAAAAATTTAGCATATTATGGAATGAATAAAATTAGAATATTTAATTCCACATAAATAATCACTCGAAGCATAATAATAATTAATATATTACTAGAATAATTACTTGATTTCTCAATTACAAATAATATAATGAGGGAATTAATATGAAATAGATCTAAATTAAACTATTAATGTATTGTCTAAGACATATGAAAATGGTTATGGCCCCGACTAAACACCTATTTGAAAATGTGTTAGGCCTTAGCCGTGTTCATATATGTTTTATCTCATAAGACTTAGTGATGCATTGAGGGTTGATAATGGGACCACCCATTACATTATAAGTCTAATTAAGTCATCAAAATATATTTTTAAACATAATAATAAATTACATATTAAATGTAAATAAGGTTACACATTAATTAAATATATTTAGTAAACATTCTTTGTAGTATGGTGAATGGTATCAAGAATGAACATCCACAGTCAAACCGATCATAAACCATTTAATTAAATTTTGTAGATAATAATAATATGACATAAATATAAATAAAGAATAATATTACACAATTTTTGTAATTATATTAAAATTATATAATAGATTAATTGAGGAATTCTTTATAGAAATATTGTTTTTACTTTTCAAGTAATAATTCTTTTTGAAAAATAATTTTTAATTATCATAATTATATGAATACAACAATATATTAACAAATATACATTTTAATGATAAAATTAGTTATTTTATAAAAATAATTTTTTTGTGAAACAAATTATATATGATACATGAAAATGGTAAAGAAATCGAGAATTTTCATTAATCGGGATTTCGTATTGGGAAGTATTGAGATGGAAATAATGAAAAACATGGAATTATTATATATGAAATATTAAATGATATGGATAGATGATTTTTTAATTTATAAAAATAATTTTTTTAATAATATAATAATAATAAATAATTACATTAGAGTGTAGAGGAGAAAATCAAAACCTGATGAAAATAGAGGTTCCGGAAAAAACCCATACCATATGTGTTAATGTGTTCTGCAATAGACCTAAATGTCCATGATAGTCTATTTAAATACATTAATTAATTAATACATAATAATTTATACATTTAATTCAGTTGGTATAATTTTTTCTATTATTATTTATTTTATTTTTTATGATTTATAAGATACAATTTTATCATTCAAGTGCATTTGTTTCCCTACCATTTATGACCAATTTTCCTATTTGTAAGTAATGGAGATCTTGTAAAAAGGGTAAAATTATAAAAAGTTAAAAATATATGATATTGAGGATCAAAAATAGTTATATATGTTAATATATATAATTTGGTTATATGTTATGATGATTAATCATTAGATAAGACATTTATTGAAAATCGATTAGATTATTACTATAGTTATTGATCAAAACAAAAAAAAAGTTGTATTATCATTTAGTTTTATGTAAATATGATTCATATAGAAAATATTAATTGCTGTAAAATAAATATAATATTATATTTTAACACAAAAATTATTTACTAAACACCCTTTAAAGATAAATTGAGGAAAAAAATCATCATCCACGATGGTTGTAAGTCATCATCTCACATATGGTGATTTTGTTTTTAAAATAAAAATGAGTGAGAAGAGAGTTTGAATAATGAAATTCAATCAAAATGATATCATTATAGAATATTGATTATATTTTACATATCATGAAAATTTGTATAGAGGAGTTGAAGAGTTTAAAATAATTGAAAAAGAAATTGGAATTTAAATTAAAAGAAAAATGAAAGAGGACTTGTCTATAGATTTTAAAATCTTTATGTACCTCTTTAAGGCACATTGGTTTGGACATTTGATGAGGCAAAGAGATATCAAATTAGAGGGAGTGAAATTATAAATGAAATGGGTAGAAATTTTACTAGGATCAATTCTTGAAGGGTGTGATGATAAATGGTGGTGAGGGGTTTTATTTATATTGGAGGAGAAGAGTGTTTTCTGAATATATTTTAATCTTTAGTTAATTATTTTGGCTCAATAATATTAATAAATTGATCAATATCATAACATATATTAAATTATTTAGGGGATGTTTGATATTGTTGATCTTACATCATCATTGACTTATGAAATATTTTTCTTAACTTATAATTTATTTATACAGTAACTAACAATATTTTACTATTCACCAAAAATTTATGAACTTAAAAAATATTCCAATAATTCACCAATACCTTTTTTTAAATTTTATAAATAAAAAATGTACTATATTTTTTTAAAATAACTTTCTATATACTAGAAATATAATTTTAAATTCAACCCATTACTTAATCTAAAAATATATATTTTAAATTTATACCTTGTTTTAAAACAATATGAAAAAAAAACTATGTTCTCATCAAATAATAAAAAATTCATTAGAATAAAATATTAATTAATGAATACATTTTAAGAAAACAAATATTATTTTATATAATTTTATTAAAGAAAATTTGTAATTAAATATTTCTGACATAACAAAATTCAATCACTTAATTTTTAATTTTTAAAATATTCGCACAATTATAATAGAATATATTTATATCATACATTCTCTAATAAGATGAATAAATATTATTTATAAAAACATGCGTGAGGTCACAACTAATTTTTCCATTTTACTATTCATACGGGTCATAGTTATATATCAAAGGTCAGGTTACTATTTCACATGTTTATGTTCTTTAAGTTCATGAAATATCTATTATTTCATTAATTCTTCATTTATAATTTTTTTGTTATCTTATCTATGTTATTTTATTTGATTCATAATATATAAAATAAACATAATAATGAAAATATAATTGATAGAATTCAGGGTTGTTACGTTCTCCCCACATACAAAAAAATTCACCCTTGAAATCCTTATATTTCCACCTCACGAAAAGGTTCAGGTACTTATTCTTCATAACTTCATCTGGTTCTTATGTAGACTCTTAAATTTTATAATTTCTCCAATGTAACTTTAACAAAAATGTATTTTGATTCCTAAAAACTGATTATTTAGTGTCTAGAATCAAGATATGCCATTCATAGTAATATAAATCTGGTTCTAATTCCAATTCATCAGAAGATAGAACATTTATTGGTTATCGTATGTACATCATTAACAGTGATATGTGGAACACATTTTGATATTTATAAAATATAGGTGAATTTTCCAAATTATATTCCCCATATCAAATTATATCTAGAATTTTAAAAGGACCATTTTACTTGATTCTCAATTTCCTTTTGCTCCCAAATGATATAACACCCTTCCCTGGATATACATTCAAGAAAAAATGATTTACCAATTGAAATTCCATATAAATTATATTATTATTATCAATGATATTTTCCTGATTTTTAAATTTTTTATTTTGGAAGGAATCGTTTTCACCTTCTCTGTGGTTTCCTCCACAATCTCTGGTCCCACAAGCATCTGTTCAACAACATCATCACAACATGTTGTTGTAAGCCATCTAATTCCATAAAATGATTCATATGGTGAAATTTGAAAACTATAATTGAATGTATTGTTGTAGAACATCTCTATAAAAGGTCGTTAATCGTTTTACATACCATGAAATTCATGTTAGCATGACATCATCATCTCTTCTAATATTTGGATCATCCTTCCTAACATTCCATCTGTTTGAGGATGATATAAAGTACTCAAATGAATCTCAGAATACAATGAATTCTGATGAATTTGTCAGAATATTGATGTCAATAAAGGATCAATATAATAATATATTATGATAAGATTCCATTAATTCCGACATCATCATTAATACAGAGTAATCTAAGGATCTGTAGTGGCATATCCTTCCTTATTAAGAGGAAATGTTCATATTGGTTAAGTCAATAATCAATCACCACTATTGTTTCATTGTTTCTTGATGTTTTTTTAATATAGTAAAAAAATCATTGTGATTCCTTCCCATTTCAATATAGTAATTGGGATCAAATGCATGAATCATCTAAGATGTATTCTTTCATCCTTCACATATTGGAAAAATAAACATCTTGGTATATAATCCTCAATTTCCTACTTTATGTAATCCAACTAGAGATGTTCGTTTAGATCTCTACACATCATAGTTAAAATAAAATAAATTCTAACTATGGACATCATCCAATAACTCCATTTTTATATCTGGTTTAGAGGGATCCCAAATTCTATTACCAAATTTCAGAATTCTATCAAAATACTAGAATTATGGAAACATCCAATAATTCTAAACTTAATTTTGTTTTGAATATTCTCATCATAAGACTGGTAACAATCAATAGATTCCAATAAATATGATAGAGAAAACCAATTGGAAACATAATTATGATTCACCTTCCATGAAAATTCCTATATCAATACTACAAAAACGAGCAAGGGAAGCTCCCCCTTATATCAGCGCTCAGCAAAACCACTGATAAAGCCTACCTGTATCAGCGCTAAAATTTTATCGTTGATAAAGGTATTATTTATCATCTCTTTTCTAGTGCTGATAGAGGTCCTCCTTATCATCGCTAGAAAAGAGCTGGTAAAGAAACCATGTATCAGTGCTAAAACTTTAGCACTGATACAGGGTAACCTTTATCAGTGCTAAACAAGCGCTGATAAAAAGACCCTTTATCAGTGTAAGAAAAGCACTGATAAAGAATCCATGTATCAGCGCTAAAGTTTTAGTGCTGATACAGGGAGGATTTATCATCATTTATTTATCTATAATAAAGAGGTCCATTATCAGCACTTTGTTAGAGCTGATAAAACCATAGTCCATATTTTTTATATAAAGTCGGTCGCACAATGCCGTCGTTTTATCGTGACCAAAGCGCTCACGGTACTGGAACCCTGCGACTCTCCTCTGCTACCCGCTGAGTTCGCATTGTCGAACCTCCGCTACCCTCGCTTCTTGTTGTCAAACCTCCGATTCCCACTAAGTTCACATTACCAGACCTCCGCCACCCTCGAGCTTTGGTTTTCTAAACCTCCGCTGCCCGTAATTCCCTTGAGCAGCGGTTTTCCGAACCTCCCTTTAAGGCATGTTTTCCAAATCTTTTTTTTAATATTGTTCTCCTCTCCCATTATTCATAAACATATGATGATTTGGCATGATATATTTAATGGATATTTGATATTGTGATGGTTGTAGGCTACATGATTCATCATTTTCTTCTTCAGGTTTGTCTCTAGGGTAATGCCCCCTATCAAAGCTCGAGGTTTTTCCAACTTCTCTTAAATTTTCTCGAAATATTATTCTATAATTCATATCACATTATTAAAACATTTTTATTTGGAGTTTTGGGATGTGGGGATTGCCCATCAATGGTGTTCTATTGGATTTTATATTGAATTATTTCATCCCTAGGTTTCATTTCTTCCGGTTGTGATGATTTTGCTTCATTGTAGATTCATGATTATTCTTCCTACATATTGTGATGGGTTTCTTGGGGGTTATCATCCAATATATTTCTATTACTCTTAAGGTATCACCTTTTTTCTAATGACTATGGTGATCTTTTAGGTGATTTGGTATTTTTTTATTCTAGATCCTAAAAACCATTAAATTTGATGGTGGTATGGTTGGATATGTTATATAAATTCTTCCAACGGTCACCATTAGGAAAATGTTTGGTTTGAATTATAGAATATATATTTTTTGATTTAATTTTATTATTAGATTTTGTTGGTATGGAAATGGGTGATGAGGTTTCTATGGTGTTGAATTCTAGTTTGTTATCTTGTTAGTGAAGTTGTTGATGATGAGGTCGACCAGGTGCATCATGGTGCAGTTATCAAGGAAGGAGTATCATCATGATTTTAGGCATGATTCGATTGAATATTTTTGTTTGAAATTTTAATTTAGTGGTGTTTTATGGGGAAATTTTTTATAATTTCACATACTATTTGATCATATGTGGCTATAAAATATTTATTTTTTCCTTCGTCCCATCTAAGTGACTTTGACTAACAGTGCACCTGTATGGAATGATTCCCAAAAACTCAAGCATTTTAGCCTTGCACCCCTACCTCCCTCTTTGTCCTTCTCCCTCGCTGAGGTTACTGAATGCTTCTCTGTCATGGCTAGGCCCCTTCCTAGCATTGTTTTCTCTGTCTATCTTGTCTCTCAGCCTTTCATCCAGCTCCAAATACTTATTGATCCAGAGGGAACTCCCTCACCAACACCCAAGTTTCATTAACCATCCTTCCCCTGCCCCTTTGGATCCTCATCTCCCACTCATTTGAAGCTTACCATCCAAAAGGAATTATGAACATGTTCATAATCAAGGGACCTATATGAGAGATCATCCTCCAACTTCAATAGGGCTACTAGATCTTGATCCAATGCCAGTGCCCTATCCTACCCATCATTATTGTCTTCGTATGTAATGCTCATGGTCTTAGTGCCCATGTTAAATCGGACTTCCTCAGTATAGAAATCAAAATGCATAATTTCTTTGTTGTTGTTTTCCAATAACACAAAAAACCATATAATAATCCTAGAATTCCCCTGGATGATTATGTTTCATGGATTTCGACACTCTGACCCCTCCAATAGACAAAAATGGGTATTTTGGAAAAATAAATCTTTTTTTGAGACTGTTCAAGATTGTAGTCGATTCATCAATACCAAGGTGTCCAACAGTGACACCTCCTTCCTTATGACTTTTGTTTTTGGAAGCTATGACCCTCTTCAAAAGGAATCTCTATGGAGTGAACAAAATACCTTCGATTTCGGCCACCATCCATTGTTTGTTGGGGGTGAAATTAATGTCATTTCCAACCCAAAGGAAAGGAAAGTTTGAAGCCCATTCCAGAGGAAGTCCATCATGGAGTTTGTTCAGTTCATGGTGGGGAAGGGCCTCATTGATCTCAGTTTCTTAGGTGAAACTTTCCCCGGGTGAAACAACTGCAGGGGCCATCACTGCTTGGGGAGTCTATTGTATAGGTGTCTAGCCAACATGAAATCCAAAAACCTATTCTCAAATACCATGTTTTTTTCATTTTTCTTGAGGTATTTTGATTCACTCCCCCCTCTTGGTTTCCATTTCTTCTTGGCATGATCATCAGGAACAGTTTCACTTCCACCAGCAGTAGGTTAACATCCTAGGGTACCAGTACATGGTTTGTGAAATATGGAATGAACCCTTGTAGGAGTATCAGGCCACCATCATACTCAATGTCTTGACCTCTAACCCTGATAGGTGTGTGTTCGCCCCTTCCTCCTCATGATCCTTCACCACCTGGGACTACTGTTTCATATGGGCTTCTTCAGAGTATTCTAATAGATGGAATGATACCTTTGGTTTATTGGATTATTAACATCATTTTGATATTTATGTGTGTCTATATACTTATTATATTTTCTTATTATTTCTTACACACCACCACTTGAGTCGAGTAACCTGATTGAAATCCAAATTGGTACTTTGGTTCTGATGTGGGCTTTATTTTTTATCTGTTTGTGACATGTGTATGTGTGGATATATGGGTATTTAGGCATGATGATATAGAATGTAGGGTATAGACCTAGGAGTGGTAGATGTATCATTCTTGATTATTCTTGTGTTTGGTCTGGGGTGATTTGAGAAAACTATAATGAATTTAATGTAATTATATTTAATGAAGATCAATGAATATTAATGGTTAGGCTCTATTAATCTCTATTTTTATATGGAAGTTGTTCACTTATACTATATTTGGAAGTCTTTTTTTGTGTACTTGAACCATAAATACTAATATTTGAGATTCAAATAGGATGAAGATGAATAATGATTGGATGGATGGTAATCATTTGAAAATAGAGTACGAGAACGGAGTGAAAGAGTTCATCATGTTTGCAAAGGATCACATAAAGGATTCTTCTCAAATCCTTTTTCCGTGTTTACATTGTTGTTATTCAAGACTACTTAATCCAGAGAGGTTGGAAGAACATTTGATATGTCACGGAATAGACCGAAGTTATAATTGTTGGAATAAACACAGAGAAAAAGAGAATGTAGCTACTGGCTGGGATAAAACTATGTTTTATGGATCATCAAATATGAATAGAAATCAGGAAAATGAAGAAGACCATATGGAAGATGTGATTATAGATGTCAATGATGATAAAGATCATATTGAGGAAATTAAAAGGACAATTGAAGATGAACTCTGTGATTTCACAAAATTGTTTGATAAGTTAAAGAGTTTTTCAAAGACGCCATTGTATACTGGTTGAAATAAGTATACAACATTTTCAATTGTACTGAATTTATATAAATTGAAAGAATGGAACGGATGGAGTGATGTTTGTTTTATGGAACTACTTGCTCTCTTGAATGACATGCTCCCAGAAGATAATGAGCTCCCAATCTTGACATATGAAGCTAGATGAATGCTATGCTCGATGGGTATGATTTCTGAAAGAATACATGCCTTCCCAAAAGGCTGTATATTGTTTCTCAAGGAGAACAAATCACTTACAGAATGACAAAAGTGTGGTACTTCTCGATACAAGAAAGATAAATCTGATCCTATGAATGTTTTATGTTACTTTCCAATCATTCCAATGATTAGGTGTCTATATGGAAGTGAAAAACAGTAGGACAATTGTCGTGGCATACAGATAAAAGAAATAAAGATGGGAAATTATGTCATTCGGCTGACTCTCCTCAATGGAAGAAAATTGATCATGTGTATCCTGAGTTTGGAAAAGAGCCGAGAAACCTTCAATTTATATTATCTATAGATGGAGTGAATCCTTTTGGTTTTCAAACTAGCACTCATAGTACATGTCCTGTTATGTTGGTAATTTATAACTTGCCACCCATGTTATGCATGAAGCAGAAATTCATTATTTTATCTTTGCTTATATCAGGACCAAAACAACCATGTAACAATATTGATGTTTATCTAGCTCCTTTGATTGAGGATTTAATGTTTTTGTGGGTTTCAGGTGTTATTTTGTATGATGCTTATAAAAGTGGATACTTCATGTTGAGAGATATGTTGTATGGGACAATAAATGATTTCCCTTCTTATGGAAATATGTCAAGCTATAGTATTAATGGAACTCAAGGGTCTACCATGAGAGAAGAAGATATAGAATCAATTAGGTTGAAACATTCATTTAAATCTGTGTTTCTAGGACATCATAGATTTCTACCTCGTCGGACGAAGTACCGATCATGGACGACATCATTCAATGGAAGTTCAGAACAATGTGCAACACTATATCCACTAACAGGTGATAAGATGTTTGAGAAAGTAAAAGATCTGAACACTATTTTTTGTGAACCATTTTCGAAAAACCTTATGAAAATCGGTTAGAAAAAGAGATCAGTTTTTTTTAATTACCATACAGGAATTGTTTGAAAGTTAGACATATTCTTGATGTGATGCATGTGGAAAAAATTGTAGGTGACAGTGTTATCGGAACGTTGCTAAATTCCCATGGCAAAAAAAAATCGAATTAAGGAAAGTATGGACATGGTTGAAAAGGGAATATGAGAATAGTTGGCTCCTATGAAGGTTGAAAATCGAATCTTTCTTCCTCCAGTTGCTTATACTCTTTATAGGGAGGAGAGATATCAGTTTTGAAACTTCTTCAATGATGTAAAGGTTCCAGAGGGGTATTCATCAAATATGAAGAACATTGTGTCAATGAATGATTTGAAGTTAAAAGGTTTGAAATCAGATGATTTCCATGTTTTGATGCACGATCTAATTCCTATAGCATTACGTTGCATTTTTTCCATGAATGTTCATCATACCTTAACCAAACTTTTCTTATTTTTCAAAGCTATATGTAGAAAATTTTTAGACCCAGCTAAATTTATAGCTATGGAAAAAGAAATTGTCATCATATTATGTGAATTAGAAATTTTCTTCCCACCAACATTATTTGATATGATGGTTCATTTTATGATTCACTTGGTGAGAGAGATTAGACTTTGTGGTCCTATGCACTATAGATGGATGTATCCTGCTGAACGACATATAAGGATTTTGAAAGGGTATGTCAAAAATTGAAGTCGGCCAGAGGGTTTTATAGTGGAGAGATATATTGTTGAGGAAGCCATTGAATTTTTTACTGAATACCAATCTGATGTGGAAAGCATTGGTCTCCCGAAATCATTCCACACTGGACGCATTGAGGGTGAGGGAATTTATGGAAGAGAAGTTGTGACAACCAGTATTACTGATTGGGAGAAGATCCATCTTTATGTTTTGCATAACAAATGGGAGGTTTCCAATTATATTGAGTCTCACAATGAAATTCTTAGGCAATTGAATCCATCAAGGGATGAAAAGTTGTTATCAAATACACATAATAACCAGTTTATAGGATGGTTTCAGGACTGTATTTTTAAGCAGTTGGATGACAACCCAAATTCAATTTCAGAATGACTTCGATGGCTAGACACTAGACCATGTGTGTATGTATTATCTTATAGTGGTTATGTAATTAATGGTTATACATTCTATACATATTAACATGATGAAGATGGTATCATGAATAATAGTGGAGTTACACTAGTGGATGAAGTGATGAAAGTTTCTTGTAGTAAGGAATGAAATCCAATTAAGGAAAATATTTCATACATTGGAATTATCAAACAAATATTGGAGTTGGATTATACGACATTACAATTGCCGATTTTTCAATGCAGATGGGTTTATAACAATGGTGGTGTTAAAATAGATGAATGGGGATTTATGAAAGTTGATTTTATTAAATAAGGGTACAAAGATGAACAGTTTATAATGGCATCACAAGAGGTACATGTTTTTTATGTTTTAGATCCCGCAAACCGAAAGTGGTCGATTGTTCTATTATCCTCCAAAACTACTGAAGGGTCCGATGAAAATTCAGTTGAGGAAGATCCTTTATGTGGTACGTCACAATCATTTTGGAGTGGTCCCAATGTAGATGATGTTTTTTATGATAGAGGAGACCAAAATGAAGGGATTTTTCATATTTGATAGAGGTTTCAAATCCCTTCATCCTTTGAAAAAAAGATAGAGAGTTCAGTAAACTGGTTATATTTTGTTTGTAATATAGATCTTGTTATCTCATGTTATTATCTTATCATTACTGAATTTATGTAATATAAATTAACTGTTCAAACACTTTTGAAGATAATGACTTCTGCACATTCTAGTGATCCTAACATTTTGTCTGAACAAGTCTCTCAAGCTACTGCTGTTGTGGCTGCTGCTTCTCCTGTAGCTGTTGTTGCTCCTTCTATGGCTCATGTTGCTCCAGTTTCTCATCTTGTTGTGGCTCATGCTGTTCTTGCTACTCCTACTGCGGCTGTTGCTGCTCCTGTTGTTGTGGCTTCTACTGCTTCTAGTGTTGAGGTCCAACAAACATGAACACATGTCGTTGATACCATTTCAAGTGAACATATAGATGAAGTTGATATTGATGAAATGGTCGGGAATGAAGGACCGAGGTCGCAGAAAACAGTGGTGCGTCGTAGTTTTACTGTGTTAGCCGACGTTCTTAAGGAGAAAAGAAAAAGGATCAAATTTGAAGTCAGATGGAATTCATGAGGCCAACATGTGAATCAAAACAAGGCTATGTTTAGAAGCTACATTGGAGTTGCCACTCAGTAACACATTCCTATTGACATAGACTCATGGAAACATGTTGTGTTTGTGCTGAAGGCTGTGATCTGGGAAGAAATTATGATAACATTATGAATTTATTTTATTAATTTACTAGAAAATAAAATAATGGAACAATGTCTTACTTTTCTCAATCTCTTGCAGAGTACATTTATAGTTGATGATTCACACAAGGATTATGTACTAAGTCTTGCAGGATGAATTCATCGAGGTTTTCGCCCTATTTAAACAATATTTCACCTGAAAGATTGCATAGGTAAAATTAACCCACACCCAGCCATTGTCTACGCTCACATGATATCCCAAGAAGAATGGGATGCACTAATTGTTCGTCGTGGGGATGAGAAGTTTCAGGTACATTTTGGGTGATATTACGTTGTCTAAGGACACCTGTATTCATCACATTGATTGTCAATATTTCATTTATGAAACAGTAAATCTATACTGAAAATAAGGAACATGAATCAAAACTATCATACCCCTATTGTAAAGCAAGGATGGGGTACACTTCATTAGAAAATAAAATGGTACGTATTTTAAATTTATAGTAATATTGTTAGGTTCCAATAAACAACATCATAATTATAATTCTATGTTTATATGTATGATGATGAGTCTAAAACCAAATACACTTCCATCCCACATCATATTCTATGGAAGGAGGAACGCGTGAATAAGGAAGGGAAGTTAGTAGATGAGAACACAAAAGATGTGTGGGAAATATGTGTAAGTATGACATGACGACAAAAAGATTTGTATTAAATTTCTATTACATAAAAATAATTAGTTATTTTCCTATATCTGACAGTCACAGTAATCAGCTATGCTTATAGCAGATACAGAACTATTATCGATGTCTTTGACGCAGCCAGAAAAATACGGTCATGTTAGAGGTACGAGGTTTCGGGTGACACCCCGAGTATATTTTTAGAAGTAAAAAAACAGATGATACAGATGAGAAATTGGAAAAAATGAGCAAAAAAATAGAAACCCTTGAAGAATGATTGAAATGGTAGGGATAGTTATTAGAAAATTTTATGGGTGGGAATAAAATGGAAGACACAGGTCTGGAACAACCAGCGTGTGAAAATCTCGCCCCACCCCCCACTAGCTTTGAGGTGAGCCATTCCCCTAAAAAACTATCTTAGTCATGGTAATCAATATTCTAATAATTGTTAGCATGAAATGTGAATCAGAAAAACACTGATAATTCATTTGTAATGATATTATACAGGGTGATAATGATTGTGATTTATATCTATCAACACCCACCTAACACCTTGTTGTGAGGGCTATAGTTTTCAATATCCCAGATTCCACGCTACATAATATACCACTTCCGAAAGATCATCTGAAAGTGATGATTACTGTAGCTCATGAGCCAAATGACAAGCTACCTATTCTACTTGTTGATGATGAAATTCATAGGGTCGAAAAGGATATTGGGGAATTCATTTCATTGCCGTCACAACTTGTAAGAGTACATGAAGACAAAGAAGTATTTATTTCCTTTTTTTTCAATAAAAACCAATATCAATTAAAGAAAAAAGTGTCTAAACCAATGATTGTTGTTATATATGGAGAAAGGGAAGGGGGTGAAAAAATTCAGCTCAATACCATCTAATGGATCGACCAACCGATTCCAAGGAGGTAATGAAAGCACAATAACACCACATGTTCTCTATCCTCATTTACTAGCATTGAAGACTCATGTGGATACAAAGAAAAAAGATGGTAATAGTCATATAGTGGTTTTCAAAGAGAATATATATGGAGAGGAAAGTCAAGATTTAATTGCTGCAGAAAATGAAAATGAGATCCTTGAAAACAGTTGGCTAGGCGTCACAGTTGTAAATGTATATATGAGGTATGTTTCAATGAATTGAATTTCAAAAAGATAATCTAATGTGAAAATTATGAGAAAATAAATTTTATATTGTTAGCAGACGCATTTATGAAAAAAAGTTGATGGAAATTTCCAATGAGCCACGATTTGGACTCATCAGTCCTCATACCACATCAACACACCTAACAAAATTAGTGCCATCAAAAAGGGATGCAATAGTGAACAAATTGCTGAAAACATTTTAAAGGATGATTACAGATGAAAGACTCTTCCTAATACCAACCATGCTGGAGTAAAACTCTACAATTAAAGAATATCAATTATATTTTCACTTATTTTATTAATTATTCATTTTTTTTGTTTTTAGGAATCATTGGTTGCTAATTGCGGTGAACTTGGATACTACAATGATTTATTTTCTGGATTCAAAGCAAGGATATCCATCAAATCGACCACACATGATGGAGTTTTGGAATCTGTAAGACAATAAATCTCACGTTTTAGGTCTAAACATCAAGTAATATAATTTATATTATCTTTTAATGAAGATTATGTTATGATAGGGCGGTCTATCATTATCATCTATAAAAAGAAATTAGGATAGGGGCTAAGCATAAGGAGGAGAGCAAGTACAACTTCTGGACAAATATCAGGGTATATATAATAAAATCTCACTATCCAAACACATCTCAACACAAGTTACTTATACTCCTAATGATCAATTTTTTTTAGTGTACAAAAGAAACAAACGATAATGATTGTTGTTATTATGTTTGTCAATTTATGAAAGAGATATTTTTTATCAACAAACTAGCAACCCTAAATAGGTATTTTCAAAAACAACTACTAGTTAGTTTAATTAATTAATTAATTATTTTTTTTATATTTTGTAGTACTACTCTAACTGCCGAAAAGCCTCATACTCACATGATTATATAGATGTGTTCAGAAATGAGTGGGCCACATACCTGATGACATACTGTACACAAATAAAATGAAGATCTGACTTGGGGACATGTACAATTGGTGCTCATTTTTGAGAGGGGTTAAGGGGATCCAAAGATGAAACATTGTTGTATGTAAATGTTCATAGGAAATTTGTAATTGTTATTAAATAAAAAATAATATCTCTAATGAGTCATTTTCCCATTTTAATAGATGATATGCACCAGCAACATGCAAGAATGTTAAACCACTCAAAGGGTCTCAATTTTGTTTTAAATGAACATAATTTTAAGTGAAAACAAAAACTGGCCTACATAAATATAACCAAACACATTCGGATTATCTTGATCTATTATAAAAATGAAACAAGGGTCATTGGTGACGTGTATAAGTCATCACCACCTCAATCTGAGGCACAGTGTGGATGGTACCACTCAAAGGGTCTCTATTTTGTTTAAAATGTAAACAAATTTAATTGAAAACAACAACTGACCTATGTAAATCCAACCAAAATCATTCGGATTGTGTTGATATTTTAGGAGAACGACCCATGGGTCCCTTGTGATGTGTACGGGTCATCCCCGCCTCAATCTGAGGCAAGGTGTGGCCGATACCACTCAAAGGGTGTCTATTTTGATTAAAATGGAAACAATTTTTATTGAAAACAGCAACTGACCTATAGAAATCTGACCAAACGCATTCAGATTGCCTTGATTATTTATAATAATGATCCTAGGGTTCTTGGTGATGTGTATGACTCCACCTAGGCTCAATCTGAGGCAAGGTGTGGCCGGTACCACTCAAAGGGTCTCTATTTTGTTTAAAATGTACACAATTTTAAGTGAAAACAACAACTTACATACAGAAATCCATCCAAACACATTCAAACTGTATTGATACTTTATAAGAACAATCCACAAGTCCTTTGTGATGTGTACAAGTCATCTAAACTTAAATCTGAGGCACGGTGTGGTCGGTAGCACTCAATGAGTCTCTCCTTGGTTTAAAATGGACACAATTTTACGTGAAACCATCAATTGACCTACGGAAATCAGACCAAACGCATTCTGATTGACTTTATATTTTATAATAATGATCAAAGGGTCTTTAATGATGTGTACGAGTCAACCCCGCCTAAATATGAGGCACGATGTGGCCGAAAGTACCCATAGAGTCTCACATTGGTTTAAAATGGACACAATTTTAAGTGAAAACAATAACTGACCTATGGAAATCTGACCAAACGCATTTAGATTATGTTGATAATTTATAAGAACAATCCATGGGTCCTTTGTGATGTGTAAGAGTATAATCCACCTCAATCTGAGGCACGGTGTGGCCGGTACCACTCTATTGGTCTCTATTTTGTTTAAAATGTAAACAAATTTAAGTGAAAACGACAACTGACCTAAGAAATTCTGACCAAACGTAGTCATATTTCCTTGATCATTTATAATAACAATACGAGGGTCCTTGGTGACGTGTAAGAGTAAACCTCACCTCAATTTAAGGCATGGTGTGACCTCTATCACTCAAAGGGTCTCTTTTTTGTTTAAAATGTAAACAATTTTAATTAAAAACAACAACTGACCTACGGAAATCTGACCGAACCCATTCATATTGTGTTGATCCTTTAGGAGAATGATCCACGGGTCCTTTGTGACCTGTAAGTGTCAACCCCACATCAATCCGAGGCACAATGTGACTGCTATCACTCAAAGGGTATCTCTTTTGTTTAAAATGGACACAATTTTAATTGAAAAAAACAACTGACCTATGAAAATATGAAAAAACGCATTCCGATTGCCTTGATCTTTTATAAGACCATCCATGGGTCTTAGGTCACGTGTAAAAGTAATCCCTGCCTTAATCCGAGGCACATTGTAACCATTATCACTCAAAGGGTATCTCTTTTGTTTAAAATGTAAACAATTTTAAGTGAAAACAACAACTGACCTTTGGAAATCTGACCAAACCCATTCTAATTGTGTTGATACTTTTGGAGAATGATCCACGGGTCCTTCGTGACATGTAAGAGTCAACCCTACCTCAATCGGAGGCCTGGTGTGACCGCTATCACTCAAAGGGTCTCTCTTTTGTTTAAAATGGACACAATTTTAATTGAAAAAAATAATGACCTATGAAAATCCGACAAAACGCATTAGGATTTCCTTGATCTATTATAATAACTACCCAAGGGTCGTTGTTGTTGAGTAAAAGTCAACCCCACCTCAATCTGAGGCACGGTGTGACCGCTATCACTCAAAGGGTATCTCTTTTGTTTAAAATGTAAACAATTTTAAGTGAAAACTACAACTGACCTATGGAAATATGACCAAACCCATTCGGATTGTGTTGATCCTTTACGATAATGATCCACATGTCCTTTTTGACATGTAAAAGTCAATCCCACCTCAATCTGAGGAACGGTGTGACCGCTATCACTCAAAGTGTCTCACTTTTGGTTAAAATGGACCCCATTTTAATTGAAAACAACAACAGACCTATGGAAATCTGACCAAATGCATTCTTATTGCCTTTATCATTTATAAGAACGATCCAAGGGTTCTTGGTGTCATGTAAGAGTCACCCCGCCTCAATCCGAGGAACGGTGTGACTGCTATCACTCAAAGGGTCTTTCTTTTGTTTAAAATGTAAACAATTTTAAGTGAAAACAAGACATGACCTACGAAAATCTGACCAAACCTATTTCGATTATGTTAATACTTTAGGATAACGATCCAAGGGTACTTTGTGACTTCTAAATGTAAACCCCGCCTCAATTAGAGGCATGGTGTGACCGCTATCACTCAAAGGGTCTCTCTTTTGTTTAAAACGGACACAATTTTAATTGAAAAAAAAACTAACCTATAGAAATCTGACCAAACGCATTTGTATTTCCTTGATATATTATAAGAAAAATACAAGGGTACTTGGGGATTTGTACGAGTCAACCTAACCTCAATCCATGGCACGGTGTAACCGATATCACTCAAAGGATCTCTCTTTTGTTTAAAATGTAAACAATTTTATGTGAAAACAACAGCTGACCTACAGAAATCTGACCAAAACCATTCGGAATGTGTTGATACAATAGTATAATTATACACAGGAACTTTGTGACATGTATGAGTCAACCCCGCCACAATCTGAGGCTCGGTGTGACTGGTATCACTCAAAGGGTCTCTCTTTTGTTTAAAATAGACACAATTTTAATTGAAATCTACAACAAACCTATGAAAATATGACCAAAAACATTCAGATAGCCTTGATCATTTATAAGAATGATCCAAGGGTTCTTGGTGACGTGTAAGTGTCAACCTCACCTTAATTTGAGGCACAGTGTTACCGCTATCACTCAAAGAGTATCTCTTTTGTTTAAAATGTAATCAATTTTAAGTGAAAACAATAATTGACCTATGGAAATATGACCAAACCCTTTAGAATTGCCTTGATCTTTTATAATAATGATCCAAGGGTTCTTGGTGATGTGTACGAGTCAACAGCGCCTCAATCCGAGGCATGGTGTGGCCGGTACCACTCAAAGGGTCTCTATTTTGTTTAAAATGAACACAATTTTAAGTGAAAAAAAAACCTAACCTACATAAATTCGACCAAATGCATTCGTATTTTCTTGATCTTTTAGGAGAACGATCCAAGGGTCCTTTATGATATGTAGGAGTCAACCTCACATCAATTTGAGGCATGGTGTGGCCAGTATCACTCAAAGGTTCTTTCTTTGGTTTAAAATGGACACAAATTTAAGTGAAAACAACAACTGACCGAAGGAAATCTGACCAAATGCATTAGGATTGTCTTGGTCTTTTATAAGAACGATAAATGGGTCCCTTTTGGCATGTAAGATTCATCCTCGCCTCAATCCGAGGCATAGTGTGGCCAGTATCACAAAACGGGTCTCTATTTTGTTTAAAATGGACACAATTTTAAGTGAAAACAACAACTAACCTACGGAAGTCTGACAAAACCCTTCTAGTTGTGTTTCTCTTTTAGGATAACAATCCACATGTCATTTTTGATGTGTACGAGTCATCCCCACCTCTATATGAGGAACTTTGTGGCTGGTATCACTCAAAGGGTCTCTATTTTGTTTAAAATTGACACAATTTTAAGTGATAACAACAAATGACCAAATGATCCATGGGTCCTTTTTGACATATACGAGTCATCCCCACTTCAATATGAGGTATGGTGTGGCCAGTAGCACTCAAAGTGTCTCACTTTGGTTTAAAATGGACACAATTCTAAGTGAAAACAACAACTGACCTATAGAAATATGACCAAACACATTAGGATTGTCTTCATCATTTATAAAAATGATCCACGCATCCTTTGTGATGTGTACGAGTCATAAATTCCTCAATCCAAGTCACATTGTGGCCGGTATCACTAAAAGTGTCTCTATTTTGTTTAAAATTGACAAAATTTTTAGTGAAAACAACAACTAACCTACGGAAATCAGACCAAACCCATTAGGATTGTGTTTATCCTTTAGGGGAATGATCCACGGGTCCTTTGTGATGTGTAAAAGTCATCCCCACCTCAATCTGAGGCACGGTGTGGCCAGTATCACTCAAAGGGTATCAATATTGTTTAAAATAGACACAATTTTAAGTTAAAACAACAACTAACCTATGGATATCAGACCAAATCCATTCAAATTGTGTTTATACTTTAGGAGAATAATCCACAGGTCCTATTTGATGAGTAAGAGTTAACCCCACTTCAATCTGAGGCACGGTGTGACCGTTATCACTCAGAAGGTCTCTCTTTTGTTTAAAATGGACACAATTTTAATAGAAAACAACAACTGACCTATCAAAATATGACCAAAAGCATTCATATTACCTTGATCTTTTATAAGAACTATCCAATGGTTCTTTGTGATGTGTAAAAGTCAACCCCGCCTCAATCAGAGGCACGGTATGACCACTATCACTCAAAAGGTCTCTCTTTTGATTAAAATGTAAACAATTTTAAGTGAAAACAAAAACTGACCTACGGAAATCTGAACAAACCCATTAGGATTACATTGATCATTTATAAGAACGATCCAAGGTTCCATGGTCATGTGTATGAGTCAACCCCACCTCAATACGAGGCACAGTGTGTCCGGTACCACTCAAATGTTCTCTATTTTGTTTAAAATGTACACAATTTTAAGTGAAAAAAACAACTGACATTCGGAGATTTGACCAAACACATTCGTATTTCCATGATCTTTTAGGAGAACGATAAAATGGACCTTTTTTACATTTATGAGTCAACCCTGTCTCGATCCAAGGCACGGTGTGGCCATTAGCACTCAAAAGGTCTCTCTTTTGTTTAAAATCGACACAAATTTAAGTGAAAACTACAACTGACCTACGGAAATCCAACCAAACGCATTCGTATTATCTTGATCATTTATAAAAACAATCCATGGGTCTTTTGTGATGTGTAAAAGTCAACCCCAACACAATCCAAGGCATGTTGTGGCCAGTATCACTCAAAGGGTCTCTATGTTCTTTAAAAGGGAAACAATTTTAAGTGAAAATAACAACTAACCTACCAAAATCCAACCAAACCATTTCTGATAGTGTTGATCATTTAGAAGAATGATCCACGAGACCTTTTTGATGTGTATGATTCATCCCTACATTAATATAAGGCACTGTGTGGCCGATATCACTCAAAGGGTCTCTATTTTTTTTAAAATGGACACAATTTTAAGTGAAAACAACAAATGACCAAAGAAAATCTGACCAAAAACATTTGTATTGTATTGATCCTTTAGTATAAATATCCACATGTTCTTTTTGATGTGTAAGTGTCGTCCCCGCTTAAATATGAGGCACTTTGTGACCGGTAGCACTCAAAGAGTCTCACGTTGGTTTAAAATGGACGCAATTTTAAGTGAAGACAACAACTGACCTACAGAAATCGGACCAAACACATTTAGATTGTGTTTATATTTTATAATAACGATCCACGGGTCCTTTGTGATGAGTAGGAGTCAACCCCGCCTCAATCTGTGGGATGCTGTGGCCGGTATGACACAAAGTGTCTCTGTTTTGTCTAAAATGGACAAATTTTTTAGTGAAAACTAATACTGACCTACAAAATTCTATCCAAAACCATTAGGATTGTGTTTATCCTTTAGTAAAAAGATCCAAGTGTCCTTTTTGATGTGTAAGAGTCATCCCCAACTCAATCTGAGTCACAGTGTGTCCAGTATCACTCAAAGGGTCTCTATTTTGTTTAAAATGGACACAATTTTACGTTAAAACAACCACTAACCTACGGAAATCTAACCATAGCCATTCAAATTTTGTTGATAGATTAGGAGAATGACCCACGAGTCCTTTCTGAGGTGTATGAGTCATCCCCTACTCAATCCGAGGCACGGTGTCACCACTATCACTCAAATGGTCTCTCTTTGGTTTAAAATGAAAACAATTTTTATTGAAAACATAATCTAACCTACAGAAATCTGACCAAAAGCATTTGGATTGTGTTGATCATTTAGGAGAACGATCCACGGGTCCTTTGCAATGTGTACAAGTCATCCCCGCCAGAATCTAAGGTATGGTGTGGCCGGTATCACTCAAAGTGTCTCTATTTTGTTTAAAATGGACACAATTTTAAGTGAAAACAAAAACATACCTACGGAAATCTGACCAAACACATTCAGATTGTATTGATTCTTTAGTAGAATGATCCACGTGTCCTTTGTGATGTGTAAATGTCATCCCCGCTTCAATCTGAGGTAGGGTGTGTCCGGGAGAACTCAAAGAGTCTCACTTTGGTTTAAAATGGACACAATTTTAAGTGAAAACAACAACTGACCTATAGAAATATGACCAAACGCATTCAGATTGTCTTGATCTTTTATAATAACGATCTATGGGTCCTTTCTGACATGTATGAGTCAACCCCGCTTCAATCCAATGCACGGTGTGGTTGATTCCATTCAAAGGTTTTGTCTTTTGTTTAAAATGGACAAAATTTTTAGTGAAAAAACAACTGACCTATGGAAATCCGAACAAACCCATTCAGATTGTGTATGTCCTTTAGTAGAACGATCCATGGGTACTTTGTGAAGTGTAAGAGTCATCCCCACCTCAATTCGAGGCATGTTGTGGCCAGTATCACTCAAATGGTCTCTCTTTGGATTAAAATTGACACAATTTAAGTGAAAACAACAACTAACCTACGAAAATCCATCCAATCACATTAGAATTGTGTTGATCTTTTATAATAATGATCCATGGGTCCTTTGTGATGTGTATGAGTCATCCCCACCAACCCCTTGTACTACCCCCACCCCACCCCCTGTAAAGCCCCCCGACACCCGGGACACCATCCCAGCCCCTGGAAATCCCCCCAGACACCCCATACCCCCCCTTGGATAGCCAACCCAAACCGTTGAACATCCCCCAACCCCCGGAATTTTGAATTGAATTCTTTATGTACTTAATTAACTTATGAATTATGTGTTAATGGTGTACTGGTATACTTGTTGTATGGGTATACTTGGTCTGATTAGCTTATGATTCATTTGTTAATTTTTCATGGGTATACTTGCTCTAATTAGTTTATTGAGATGCTGAATATTTTTGCAGGTGCTCGGGAGTACTACTGCAGATTTTTTCAGAGCAGCAGACATGGCATTTATCAGTGATTTTTTAGTGGTGATAAATGGAGCCTTTATCAGTGCTAAAAAGCACTGATAAACTACACCTTTATCAGTTCTAAAGAAGCGCTGATAAAAATTACATTTATCAGCACTACAAAAGAGTTGATAAAACCCGCATTTATCAGCACTCTTTTAGCGATGATAAAGGGTTGTTTTTCCAGCGCTCTTTTAGCGCTGATAAAGTCCACCATTATCAGCACCTTTTTAGCGCTTTTAAAGGGTACCCCCCTTTATCAGTGCCGAGCTTTACATAACTTTTTTAGTGCTGATAGAGCCCATTTTGAGTGCTGATAGAGACTTTTTTGTAGTAGTTTATCCATCATTCATAGATTCTTGTACACAAGGTCCTTTTCTATCCTCATTTTTTAGAACACTCATATCCTTCATACATAATGCATAAGCTACATTATTTTCCTACCTAGGGAGGTGTTGTATTATAAAATCATAATCATTTAGTTTCTCGAGCCTTTTCAATTCCTTATGATGAGTTAATTCCATGAGAATATATATTTAATGTCTTGTTGTCTGTATATTTCACACATATTTAACCGTATAGATAATATATCACTATTTTTAGAGATAATATTATAGACGAAAACTCAAGATCATCATATGTAAATTTTTATTCATGAATTTTCTACTAACATGATTCATGGGAAAAGCTATATAATTATTCATAATTAAATATCCAATTTCATTCTATTATGAATCACTATAAATCACAAACACATCATATCCTGATTATAGTGTCAGGATTGGAGAATTATATAATCTCCTCTTCAAATTTTCAAAACAATATTCACATTATTTTGTCGATAAAATCTTGAAACATTTACAAGAATTATTGGTTAACATAATAGAAAGTCAGGTAATGTTCTTAATAAAATGCTGATAATAACATGATAAACCAAAAAAACTCTCTACATTATTTCATTTTGTTGGTGAATTCCATTCCTGAATTGTCTTTTTCTTTAAATGGTAAACGAAGATTACTTCTATCGAGATAATATAGCCAAGAAAATAAACTAATTAAAATCAAAATTCAGTCTTCCTAAACATTCCATATAATTCATTTCTTCTAGGAGTATTCATAACAATACACAACTGATTCTCATGGTCGTTGTAGAATTTATAGTATACCAATATATCATC
Organism: Viscum album; assembly: GCA_963277665.1. Taxonomy (NCBI): domain Eukaryota; kingdom Viridiplantae; phylum Streptophyta; class Magnoliopsida; order Santalales; family Viscaceae; genus Viscum; species Viscum album. The sequence continues at coordinate 284,250,764 of OY728127.1, forward strand.
AATAAATACCACAACAATGTCATCAATATATTTCTTAAAAAATATATTCCATAGTTCTATGAAAATATATGGTGAAATAGTCAGTAAAAAAGGCATTATTGAAAAATCTTAATTTTCCTACATAGTTCAACATGATTCATTTGAAAAAATTTCCTTCCTCACATGAAAATGATGTCATCAAGATAAAAGTTCATTATTCAAAAAATATTGAGCTCCATTATGTTGATCAATGAAATCACCAATTCTAGGAAGCAGATACTCAATATTTTTTATAATATCATTTACTTCTCTATATTTAATACATTCTCTCATGTACCCATATTTCTTCTTGACAAATATAACAGGGGGTCCACATAGAAAAATAGTAGGGAGAATAATTCCTTTATCACTCAACTCCTCTAGTTGTTTCTTCAGTTCTAATAATCACTCAACTCCTTTAGCTGTATCTTTAGTTATACTAAATCCATTGTGGATATTATATAATGAGTCATTAAAATAGGTCTTAGACTAGGAATTAAATCAATAGGGAACTCAACATCCAAATCGAGATGATGGATCAGTAAATCCTTTTGAAATACATTTGTTTATTCTTGTACAATATGTACATCATCCATTGAAGCTTAATTTCCATATCCATGGATTGTTTTTTCTCTTCCTCACTAGGAATTTCATTATGTATATGTAATGGGGGTGGATCCGGATAAGAATTAGCAAGTTATGATTCTTCTATATTGATATGGTATTATACACTTTCCTCAGAAATTGTAATTTTCTTCTTCTTGAATTTTTTTTCACATCATATTTTTAAATACAATTCATATTGAGGATTATTTAATTTTAGTCCAATGAAATGATTGTAAAATTAGCAGATAAAGAAAGTTTATATTCCATAATGTGATCTTACTAGCACAATTTTTTTCAATAAGACTTCTATATGGGTTTTGACCCTGAACTCTATTATTATATAGAATTTGAAAAATTAATTTTTTAAAGAAAACTCGGATGAAATGATGGAATGTGATGATAAATAATAATATAATGATTTATCTAAATTCTATGAGATGATCAATTTACCAACAGACAGATTATTTCAATCATCATCATCAGATGTTGAGAACACATAATATTTTCCTTTCTCTGGTGGACTTTTATGACAAATGTTCTATTAACTCTTCAGAAAATTAATTTCACAGTGTCCCATATCCCAAAAATTTTAGAATTTATAATTTATAGAATCATTCCTTCCATTAAAATCATGAGCATGATTTCCTTTGTTAATATGTTTATATAAAAATAGAATTTCTTTTAAATGAGAACCATGGTATTTTATTCTATAATATTCACACATTAGAATATTCTTTCATTATTCACTTTATCCAATCTGTCCTCCACCACTATCTTCATCTCCTATTTTCACATAAATTTATAAGACATTTAGGCTTTGTTATCTGTCTTTATACCACATTAGACTATATCATTGTATGGTGAGAAATTTTGGGAGACAAGTACCCTCTGGATGAATGGTTTTAAACCATAAAATAATCAATAAATCATCAAAAATAGGTTTATATATATAGTCCAAAATATGTCATTTTATTAGTGTAATGTTATACTCACACCTTGAAACATTTTAATCCTCCTTTTCATGAAATTATTGAATTTCCTTCCCATATTCGCTCATTTGGGGGTGGTATTTTTCTAGGAAAACTTAGTTAAAATCCCTCTATTCGATATTTTTAATTTTTTCTTAGACCTATATTATAGAATTAGTGAATAAATTTTATCATAATCTCCAAAATGGTAGTAAATTACCATTAAAATTTAGACCCTTTCATTTCTTGATAAAGTAATAAAAATATTCTCTACGTTACATATCAATTTCTCTACAACAAATGGGCTTGTACTCCAATTGAATAGTGGAAGTTGTTATGGCATAAAAAGTTCTAAAATTTCTCCTCCATGTTTTGGTTCACGGTGCTCCATATGGATGAGGTTATTGTTCAAAACATAACTAATAATTCATAGTATAGATATAATTTTTTCATCACCAGTCATAACTCCAATACCAACATCAATATATTACATAAGAGGACAATCCCTTAAAGTGATACTTGTGTGGATGTGGTTTCAATTCCTTCCCCTAGATGCTATTGATAATTAATGGAAGAAACTAAATTATAATATAAATCCTAATTTATTATATAAAAAATGGAAAAAACTTGTCCGAAACAGAAATATTATGAATAGAAAATCTCATAATCTTAATCAAGGGTTTTTAATGAAAATGTATACTTTTAAATCCCTCATAATTATTTATAATGAAATTGTAAAAAATGCAGATAATTTCCACTGATTATTTCAACTAAGGTTCGTAGTATGTCCCAATGTCATGTGCCAGGTTACCCTATGTTAGGCCTCAAATCCTTCTTGAATTTATTACCCCTGGGTATGTCTATTCCTGAACCACGTCCACTTGTAGTATCTTGACAACGATGTATTTCTAAGAATATCCCTATAATCTCTACCATACCAAAATTATAGGATGTTATTCTCCCCTTAACCTAAACGCGAGTCTTAGGAAAATGTTTATTAGTCTGTATTTTATAAATCTAGTTTGCGAGGATTATATAAAATATCATTCGATTACAACTATAAAGACCGTGACCACAGTTGCTCGGATTCGATGACATGTTTTATTAAATAATTACAGTAGACACTTAATTTTCATCCTGAAGGACTAAATTGTTTATTATTTCAGTAAAACTATATTTACACATAAATTTTACATCACAACATTAAAGGAAATATATTACATAAATTGTACTGGAAACATCCATAACATCTATATTATCGCTCCAAGTCATTCATAATATTTATCATTATATCATGGAGATACATAAAACATATGAAAGGGAAGATCTGAGATGCTCTATAAGGGTATTTAATATAATTTATTCATAAATAATAAGACATAGTGAAAAGACTAAATAACACATGCCATTAAAACATAATCTTGAGCCTAATATTTCTTGAATAAAATCAGAATAAATAATACCATATAAATAATAACACAAAGAATAATAATTTTTTAATAGACTAATAATCACTTAATTTATCAATTAATAATATCAAAATGAAGGAATTAATATTCTAGAAATTTAAAACCAACCATTATGGTGTCACATATGATTTCAAAAAAATTATTAAGGCCTTGACAATAATTGTATCAGAAAATAGAAAAGGCCTCAGCCATGTCAATATTTGTTTTCACTTAACCCTAACCATGTGATAAATTCATTTTTCATATAAAATGAAAGGATGGGACCTATATAAATATTCAATATAAATAACTTTTCCCAATCATTAAACATAATCACCAATTATTTTGAGTGGTGTGGTGAATGATTTCAAGACAACACGTTAATAATCAAAATGATCATAAAACACATAGTAAAATATGGTAGATGATATTAATAATATACCAATATCAATAATTAAAAATATTCAATATATATGTCAACATTTTTTAGAGTTATCTAATAAAATCATTGAGAATTCTAGAGATAAATACCCAATGAACTTTGCAAATAAGAGTTATTTTGGAAAAATCAATTATAATTTTCATAATTGTTTCTATAAAACAAGAGATTATAAAATATATATTTTCATGAAAAAATTAGTGACATTAGAAAAATAATTGTTTCCTAAAATATATTATGTATGGTACTTAAGAATGCAAATGAAATTAGGACATTACCTTTAATTGGGCATGCATATTTGGAAATTTTTTGAAAAGAGGATTGAAAAACATGTATGTCATATTAGAAAATTCAAATGATATAGATATGATATTTTAAAATGTAAAAATTTATTTTACTAGAATTATATAATGAAAATGAAAAATTAGATTTCTAAATAGATGAACAAGCATAATTTGAATGAAAATTGATTTTTGGGATAAAACTGTTATGTTATGTCTAAGTTTGTTCTACACTTGACTATAATATCATAGATAAAAAAATTGACTTAATTAATTGATTAATTAAAAATTAACCTTTTTTAATTGTAATTTATTTTTAATAAGTTTTTTTGTGATTAATCATGTTATTTTTTATGACTTATAGGATACAATATAATCTTTCAGGTATGTTCATTTCCTTTTTTATGATCTATTCTCATGTTTATAAGTATTGGTGTTCATATAAAATGTGTATAATTAAACATACTTTTAATAATATTTTAATGATAAAAAAATATGTTTAAACACTAATATATTTCTATCGGTTATATATTATGAATATTAATAATTAGATAAGTCATTTTTTTATAATCATTTAGATTATTAATGTGTTTATTGTTCATAAAGAATTCATTTGGTATTATAATTTGGTACTATAAAAATATGTTACTTATAGAATATATTAATGTTTTTAATATATATTATAGTATTTTTAACCATTAAAATGGTTTCTCTACTAGACAATATGGGGAAATTTAAGAAAGGAAATTCATCTTCCACAAAGGTTGCCAATCGACACCTCACATGTGATGATATTATTGTTAAAATTAAATGTAAGAGATAAGGGAGTTTTATGAAGGATAATATGTAAACAAGATTTAATAAAATTATATATATGATAGTGGAGTTATCATTTTACCTTGTATAAAGGTGGTGATAAGATAATAAGAAATTTAAAAGGGATTTGAATGGAAATTTAAACAAAAGGAATCAGGATTTGCCTCTTGATTCTCAACATTGATATCCTCCTTAAGTAACCCTGATTTAGAATATTTGGGAGAAAAATATCTCTTGGGAATGGGTAATGGGATTGGGAAGGGGATATGGTAGATATTTAACATGTCTCAAATCATGGAAGGTGTTAGGAAAAAGGGTGGTGAGTGGTAGTATTTATAGTGGAAGAGATGAGTGATTTTTGAATATTTTAATCATCAGTTTTTTATTTTGGAACAAGAGTAATAATATTTTGAGTATTATCATTATATAAATTAAAATAAATAAGGTAATTTTGAGTTTATGGTGCTTACACTAGCGATGAATCATGGAATAGTGTATTTAACATATAATGCATTTATACCATAAATTATCGTATTTTACTAGTCACAAATAAATCATGTATTTTAAATGAATCATAAAAATTCACCCTTACAATATTTTAATTTGTACAATTTAAAAATGAACTCCATTTTATGGAAATAATTTTAACAATATGATAAATTTTATTTTCTATTATAACCATCATTTAATAAAAAATTACATATTTTAAATTTATAATAACTTTTTTACCAATCTAAAAAATAATTATGGTCTCATAAAACTTTTATAAAATAATGATATTTTTTTAATTTATCAATACATTTTATGAAAATAAATTTTCTTTGAAATCATTTTATTAATTATAATATTGTAATAAAATATTTAATAATTACATAAAATTTAAAATATAACAATTAACTTTTAAAGTATTCTCTTATTTATATTATGATATAATTGTATAATAATTTATTTCTTATGATGGAAAAAATTAATTTATACCAATAAGGGTGATGTTACAATTTATTCGGCAAATTTACTATTCATAAACTTATATAACTATTCTTAAGGTCAAGTTAATATTTCATCAGTATAGATTGCTTATAATATATATATATATATTATTTCATTAATTATACATGTATAAGAGTTTTATTATTTTCAGTATGTTTTTTATCTGGCTAATAATATATAAAATGTAAATAACAAAGAAAATATCATTAATAGAATTCTGGGTCATTACAAGTACCATCATCAATGAAATCAAAAAATTTGATTAAAAGGTTTTGTACCTTATCTAAGTATTTTCTAAATCCAAAATAATATAAATAATGATATATTTTTATAAATTAACATTTTCAATATCATTTTTATTTACCAAAATATATAATATAAATGTATGCTAGTTTTATAAATTTAATATTGATGCCTACTCCATAAACTGACCCATTGTGGCGAACTAAGTAAAAAATATCTCTGTCCAAGAGATGTTTGGTTTCTTATATATTTTTTATTACATCCTGACATTGAGAGGATAATGTAATTATATAGATTGAGTAATATATTTTATGATAATTTGGAATAAGATTATTGAAGAATGTTAACCATACTATAGAAAAAAGTTTAGATTTATTAATCACACTTATTCACCTCCCCCACCAGGGTTTATCAATTTCCAAAAAGGGTTATTAGAGTAGTAAATGCATAGAGTAAGTTTTCAACCACAAAAGATTTCAAATTTTTGATTGCAATGATTCAATGATGAATCCTCCATATTTTCAAAGAAATCAATTTCATAGGTGGCATGCATAAGTTATATTGATCTGGAATTCTTGTGATGAAGTGGCTTTATGGTATATCTGAAGTGATTTTACCTAGTGAATGAATAGTGAGAAAATTAGAAATTGAGAGTTATAATTGTTTGTGAGTAGATACTTGAATAATGAATTCATTAAAAAAAACTTTTGTAGAAATAGATTATGAGGTTTGGAATACTATGAATGATATTTTTGGAAAATAAATAAATGATAAACTTCTTAAAAATGTTAATGAAGGGTCCATTTTAAAAATATACATAAAATGTGGAAAACATGTGAAATATTTTTGGGAGACCAAATATGAAAATTAATGTGAATGATTATAATTTAGATATATTATTTTAATATAACCCAGTTTTAATGGTTAATTATAAATATGGAATTTTAAATTCCTCCCTTGAAAACTCATGATCAATATCCTTATTTCCCATATATATAGTAGGGAGGTTCACTTAAAGAATACGACATTCAATGAATAAATAATTAAAAATGGAAATTTCATTAAAAGAATAATATAAATAATATTATTAGAATGAATACAATATTATAAATCTATAGAATAATTAAATAGATCAAACAAATAGTGATCTAAACTATACATATATAGTTATGGTCAAATAGTAAACTAAAGAGCATTATATGTTGCTTGAAAAGTTGATGGATTATTTTGAATAAAAAATAAAGGTTTTTACACTATTAATGATGGAATATATCAAATGGAAAGCATCAAGGATCCATTTAAAAATTATTATATTGTGACTAAATTATTGTTTGGGTTTAGTGGTGAAGATGAACAGCCCATGTTTGATGAAATGTATGTCATGTAGAATGTTTCTATGATGTATTTTCATCAATTCAGTGATATTACACCCTATGAACATGAATAAATCTAATCCTTAAAAGATAATATCAATAAGTGGGACTTAATATGGAAGTGTAGTAGGAAATAATTTATTATTTCATCATATATTACAAGAGGATTAAAATATATTGGTGGCCTCTAATTTTGAAAAAAAATAATGCTTCCAATGTGAATGAGAAATGTGATATATATAAATATATTTCCCAAAATATGATAAAGATTACGGTCATAAATATAGAGATATGATAAATTACCCTCTGAATCGAGAAGCAACTAGAATAGAGAAGAAAATATTATAATTGAGCCGAATCAATATTATGTACGATTAAATATATTATATATGAAAAATAAAATATTATCATTGAGATTTTTAAATATCATGACCTATCTACATGGAAGTAAAATATAGTTTTTAACACCATAGAATCATCAATGATTAGATTATGATAGGAAACGAATCTAAAATTATGAAATCCAAAAAGAAGAATATTTTTTAATCCTTGATGAATGTATCACTAAGATGATAATACAATGGAAGAACATGAAACAGTACTTGGTTCTACCAAAAGGATAAAGGTACAATGATCGAATATGAATGGGTGAATAAAAATATAATTTAATTTATAATGATATATGTTATTTTAATAGAGGAGTAAGTTTTATATTTCTCACCTAGTTTATATATAAGGAAATGTATTTGTTGGAATTTTAGTAAGACCAAATATTCCATGACTAAAGATCATATAATGGAAAATGGTCTATTTATATGGAAAATAGATAAAAAATTCATGATAAAAAACCTGATAATCAAATATCAATCTATTAATAACAAATCATGATGAACAAAAAATATACCATTTAATGTGAAAATTATCATATATAGAAAAGGGTATAGTTATTTCTAGTTGTGATTTAGAGGTTTGTTCCCAAAAAAAGAGTAACATTAACTGAAATGGGGTGAGTTATTTCACTGTTTTATTAAATATAACTAATAAATATGGATCTAAGTTAATCATTCTTGTAATATATCTAGATGAAAAATAAAGGAAAGTAGAAGATATCACCAATGGAGGAAGAATAAATTGTGAAATACTAGAGGTACAAATATTTCTCAGATAATGATTCTTATAATTCAGTGCACATGTCATGTATTAAAGAAAGAAATATAAACAAGTAGGATTTAATTAAAAACTATTATAAAGATTTTTATTCGCAGTGCCTAAATATTAATATAATACTAATCATGTTGGTATAAACTGTCTTGATATAGGGCCACAATAGTAGTAGTTTTTGAGGAATATAAAAGAAACATTGATGGAGTATATAAATATACCAGAAAATATCAATGGGTTACTCCATCATGATAAACCATATTTAACATTTTAACGATTCAATAGTTACCCCTCATTTAATTCATTTAATTTTTTCTTATAAAATTTTTAACATGTATTGGCTTTATTGGGAGACAAGATCCAGGGTGTGTGGATGTAATAATTGGAAATTGATGCTGAAGAGAAATGGAAACATATATGAAAAAAAATATGTGGTATACATGAAATTCACATACGGTATAAAATAAAGAAAATCAAACAACCTGTCAATTTTTAAAATATTTAAGTGAAAATAACATTTTATATAATTAGAAGATCATAATTTGATGGGAAGGATTTGAAACTAAATGTTTTTTAATGTTATGTTTTAATGGTCTTGTGGTCCCATGTAATACAGAATACTAATACATTAGTATTAGACCTTATTTCAAGTGGAAATTGACCTAAATTATTTTATATTTCTGGGGAAGTAGACAAATTAATGCATTTTGTGTTTATCAATTTCATTTGAAAAATTTATTATTAGTAGGTTGTTTTAAAGATAACAAGATACAACATGAAATAAATTATATTCCTATCAAGTTATCTGCCCATTCTAAATATGAATTCAGCATTTCGTATTATCTAAATAAATAGTAATAATAATTTGGTGCAATAATTGTCCATATATATTTATTTAGATTTTATGAAAGACACATTATGTTTTTTAAACAAATCCAAAAAAGGAGTCCTATGATTAGTTGAATAAAATGAATTTCAATTTGTATTATAGTGATATCATTAAAAAGTGGTATCATTTTTTAAAAAAATTTTATTCAAAATTGATTATTATTAAATTATTATTCATTTACAATTTAGTGATATTATGATTTAGATCCCTTCTTTAAAATAAAGAAATTTACATTTATAGTATTTATATATATACTTGCGTGTCATGGAAATACATGATATTTATTATCATATATTAGTATCTTCTATATTGTTTCTCAAATTAATAGTTTTAGAAGAATTTTCAATTACTCAACAACATTTTTTATTTTTCTATTGAAAATAAAAAATAGTATTTATAAAAATATAAATGGAACTGATCATAAATGTTGTTAAGAAGAGAAATTTCTTTATAAAAAAATTGGTAGTTTATGTAAAACATTAATGATAGATATTGAAGGGGTAGAACAATCTATATGTATCAATTTTCCTAATGTAATAATATAATGGTTTCAACCTACAAGTCTTTTATGAAAAATGAAAATATGTTAAATGGTTATCTTTTATCAAGTGGGAGTATTTCTTTTATGATAAAACCAGATATGCACTTCATAGTGATAGGGGAGTATATGTTATAAAAATTAGTGCTCAATGCCTCTCTATTATCCATGATATCAATGGTGGAGTTGACATAAATGGAGACTCTAGTGAACCTAGGGGGATGAAAACATGACAAATAAATCCAATTTCGAATAAACCTTTACATTTTTTTATCAACGATGGATTGAAATTCATTAGGGAGGAAAAGGAGGGAGCATAAATCAATATCAAGGAAATTTTTTAAAAAATTTTCAGGTAGTGGATTTATAATTATATTGGACACAAAATCCCATGGGGGGTAACTAGGACTGAAAAAAATGTTTATTATTAGATTTTTTATCTATAAAATTGTCATATAGTGTGAAATAATTATTGGAATGGTAATTGAAATTTCGAGCATTTGAAGATATTTATGACATATGGAATATTCAATTTCTATGTGAAGTATGTGGAGATGGATTTTGAGAATATGTGAAAATAATTTTAAAAATTTATGATCAAGAATTATTATTGAATAAGATGAATGAGATGATTAAATATTTGTATTGTTTCGGAATAGACTTAGTTGAGGTAAGCATGTTGTGGTGTTTATCATTCAATCAGTAGTGAGTGATCATTTATGGCTCTCATGAAGATAGTAAGAGTACCAATATGATATTGTGATGTTTAAGGTTTAATTCAACAGAATGATTACCTTTGATAATTAACCTCACCCTAAAGAAGTTTCACATAACATTGAGTTTTTTGGAAGACATTATTTTAACACCGATCATAGGGATTTGATCTCTGCTAGATCATTATAAAAAATAAATAGCACATCTGAGTAGATAATCATAGAGTTTAAAGATGGCATGCTTCGTAGGGTGTGAAAAAATTTTGGGTAATATATTTGGGTAGGAGAACAATATTTTTTTAAATTCATGTTCTAAAATAAAGAGATGTGTTTTAGTAGAAAATCTTACTTTTTGTGAAATATGAGTTTTGTTTTCAATGTTTTGTTGTTTCATGAACGAATTTCGTAAAAATTTGATTGTGGGAATTTTTTGAAAGTTTAAAAAAATATTACAAGATATATTTTCATTAATAGGTATAGACTGGGAATTCGAGGGACAAATGTTTTTTCACCATTTTACTATTTAAAAAATATATAGGGAATTTTATGATTGATTTATAACCAAATAAGGGAAATGAAATATTGGAAATGTATAATTTCTCGTAAAAGATAATTTTTTTCAACCATGTATAAAATGGTGAATCAAAAAAATTGAAAAATATTGAAGCTTGGCGAGCCAATGATTTTTGAAGGAATAATATTGTTGAAAATTTTAAAAATATATGTTACAAGATAAAATTATTTCCATGTTACATGAAAAGTTAGTATTTTCCGATAAATATCCATTAATGAATTGATAATTTTGTTAGATGAGATAGAGATTTGGTTTTTAGATATTCATAATAGCTAAACAGTTCTTATTTTTATAACATTGAATTCAAATTATTTGGTTCTTCAAACCACTATGTTCAATTAGAGAAAATCCATGAATCACTAAGTTCCCATAACATGCTACATTTTTTTTAAATATTATTTTTCGTGAACAATTATATTTCATGAAATAAACGTATTGGGAAATGGTTTATGTGGTATAAATTATAAGGGAAATGTTGGACATTCATTAAATCCTGACTTTCATCAATGGTTAGAATTTCATGAAAGTTAAAGATATGAAAATAGAAGTCAGTGAACATTATCTTCAATGGAATATTGTATTTATTGATCCTGAAATAAAAAAATGAAGAAATATGAATCTCATGATATTTAAGGAAAACATGTATGTTTAAAATATACAAATTCATTCCTATAAGTCTATAATATCTTGATGCATACTCACCAATGTAGTGCTCCGAGGTGACGATATAGTAGCATACATTGGTTAAGGAGTGTCCAAACCCAAATTGTTTTTAAATAAATAACTCCGATAAGAGTGTGACCATTTTTAAATCATTTATATAAAAAAATATACAATTAAATTGTGCAATTTTTTATGGGTAACACATGATCAACATTTTTTCCATGTACCATCCCTTTTTGGAGAGCCTGGTATAAATTTGTGTCTCCCATATATGTTTTACATTCCCCTATATATGTTTGTCAACCCATTAGTTTTATTAAATGCAGTAATCAAGTTAATGGTTTAAAACATTATTCACTAATGTGTAAAAAATATCCTTATAATATTTTAACCATACAACAAAAATGTTTTAATTTATCATTCACTAAAATTCACGCCACCTATCATGGGGTATATGGTTCCAGAGTGATGATATATTGATTGATTGTTATATAGAAATATATTTTGTTTAATTTTTAATTATCTATTGGTAACCCAAATATTTATTATTTCAACATTTTAATTAATTTATTACTTATGGAATTTGACTATGTATTGGTAAAATATTCATTATCTTTGTCTAAAAAGGAAATGATTATGATTGTTATTTTTTTAAATTTATAAAAGTACTACTATTTTTAATTTTTTTATTCAAAAATTGATGATTATTATGAAATGAATATTTATCAATTATTCATTAATAAATATGTGTAATTCACTAGGTATATAAAAATTACTATAGGCACCTATAATTTTATATCCCACAATGCATTGGTGGGTCTCATGGGATTAATATATATTTTGGTATGGAGTGTATTACAAACAAATTTAATGTAGTGTCTAAAAAATGATATTGAAGAAAACAATTAAATCTTCCCTATAGACATGATGATAATAGCACTACAAAAAAACAGCATATACCAACATAAATTTATTGACAGATGACATATCTGTTGGTAATAATGAGAAATTCCAACATATATTAAATTTAATTATTGTGGATTTTAAGTACCAACACTTATTTTTACCAATAGTTATATTTAATGATATTGATAGTTTAACTCAAATAATTCTTTTACCCATAGTTAAATCTATTGCTTTATCTCATCATTTCTAACATTTTTTACAAAAAATAAATCTATTGCTATTAATTTTTTTACAAACTTATTTTTTACCATTATAAAAATATGTTGCAATAAATTATCCAATAACATAATATATTTTACAAAGAAAATAAATAAATAAATATATATATATATATATATTATTTTCAATAAATGTTATAAATTATAAATGTTTTAATAAAATCATATAATCATATGTTTTCATTGATACTTTATATGTTTCTGGTATATAGTATATATATATATATATGATATAAAATAATTGAAAAATGATTATACTTTTTGGATAATTAAATCAGAACGAATGTAGTAAAAACTAAAAAAACAGTAACATATATATGATTTCACTATATATATATAATATAACTTTTTATTCAGAATATATATAAATTTAAAACTTTTTTCATTGTATATAAATTTATTATACATTATGATATTTTTTAAAATTATACCAATAATAGAACACTCTATTCCCTAAATAAAATGTCTTGAGCCATAGTGATCATATCACTATTACTGTGTCTTCCATTATCACACCAGACCTGATTAATTTCATTTTCTTGGAAAAAAAGTTGTTATTGTTCTTATTATTATTTTTATTTATTATTATTATTGTTTTTGTGTTTATTATTATTATTATTTTATTTTATTTTTAATTTTTACATTTCCGTTCTCTCTCCCCCACGTTGACACAACCCATCCCACTTCCTATTTGTGTCGTACACCCAAGCCAGGAGGAACCCCAGCGGCGCGTGACACCCTCCTCCTCCGGCCAAGGAATCTAGTCGTCTCTTCTTCTTTTTTCACATGCCGGTTAACATTCCTTCTCCTATGACCTCTAATTATTCTCCTTTCACAGTGATTTTCCCTTTCTTCCTTGCGATGCATGTGACCCATCTATACCCTAATCTGATTGCAGATCTGCAATGGCTATATACTCTGATGTCTACATTATTCTCACTGAATCACCCTACTCCCCATCATCACATCCTCCCCAGTTGTCGTCGTCGTTCTCATCCCCTGAGGTCAGGAGTTGGATGTTTAGATCCCTAATATGAAGAAAACTCATGGAATCAATGCTGTTTGACTACTGCTATCATTATCAGATTTTCCATTTCCACTACTATCATATCTAGATATTCCCGGCCTAAATATTTATCCGCTTTGATAGGATGTTCCTTATCTCTATTACAATTCAGATTATCTAATCATTCCATCACTGATCATGATCTCTAATCTGTTGTTTCCCTTTGTTTAAATATTGAGTAACCTAATCGATGTGTAATTCATTATTTGAGAATGATTCAATCAGTGTTCTTCAAGGAAAAATTCCTAGAAGAAGGTCCAAACAAGAATTAAAAAAAGAATTTGACGCAGAAGATGTCACCTCTGGTTTTCACTCTCTCATAACCGAAATTAGTTTAGCCAAACTTTAAACTCCATCTTCCCTTCTCACTACTCCCACTCTCTATGTAAAAAAGCTTTTCCAGTTAGGAATTTGTTGTTAAATTAATTAGAAATTATTTTTAAATATTCCTCAAAGAGGTACCTCAATTTTACAGCCTCTCGATTTCTCATTAGAAAAAGACACATGGCATCTATCACTATTCTTATTCTCCCCGATAGAGAATTTTTATAATCCCCTAAAACATTATCCTGTAGGTAATTCCATATAATAAAGTATATAAACATATTTATAGCTTGAATTTAGTCTCCGGAAAATTGTGGGTTTAGCTTCTGTGCTTCAGTTCACTTTCAGTTCTAAAACAATTACCTCCCAAAATTGTCAAAATATCCCCATTATCAATTGGAATTTCTCCTTTTCCCCCCAATTCTTTCTTTTAATTGATTTCTTATCTCAACAATAGGGTAACAATCCAAAATCATTTGTTCTATTAGACTACTGAGATCAAACAAATCAACTTCAAACATACGTACAATTCACCAGTCATTTGGAGGATTGATTCCTTGATAATCCATTTCAATAAATTCATTAAGCACATTCGATTCATATACTTTTATATAAATGGACACAATAATCAATAGAGTGTAGAACTGAATATGTATACTGGAAAACAGAAACAAGCAATGATCTAGCAAACACATTCTTCAACTTGACTCAGATTCTCCTCCTAGATCTATATCAGAAGATGATTCGATTCAGCTGTGGTACTGTGACATAGTCATATACCTACTATGCCATACCTTCATAATATATATATGAGAAAATTAGATTCTTAAATCTATTTAATAACTTGTCAATGAATCATCAACTGAGTTTCCATTATCATGATAATGTCTATGCAAAGCTCTTGAGTTTCCTTTCAGTTCTTATTTTCCCAGTTTAAATCTTCAACTGGTTCATCATTGGTCTTCACCTTAGATACATTTGAGGCATCTTTTTTATAAAATCCTTCTATTTTTATAGATCTATACCTCTTAGACACATCTTAGACTTATTTATTTGACCATGACCTTTACAATGGAGTTTATTCAACCTTGATTAGTCAATATTCCTACCCTAGTGGATACCCTTGTTGGATTCACATCTGCATTCCATTGATTTTTTCTGGATGTGGGGTTTTGACCATTTTCTATGTTTTTGTGGGTCTTTTTCGTGTCATCAACTAAAGTTCTTTGATGGTTTATTTAGTTCAATTCTCTTGGAAAGTGATGTTGTTTCTCATTTCGGCATTGAGCTGTCTGTTCATCATTCATCGCCGTTAATTAGCAGTGGTTCCACCACTCCAGAAGCTGAGGTCCATGCAACAAACTAATATAAATACATTATCTTTATTCTTTTTCAGATAAGGTGAAACAATATCATTCTCTTTCCAGTTTTTGGAGCCTTATCTTCTGTTATATGTTGATTATGTGCTCTATTCCTCACATACAAGTGCTGAACAATAATGATAATGGAATAATAATCACTCGCCTATCTTCCCCTGGATGATGTTGGATTCCTTGAATATTTTTTTAATGTTCTAGGAAGTATCAAACCTTTCTATATTTCTATGATTTTGGTGTGATGATCTCTGTTTCTGCAGTTTTTATGTTTTTTGTTGTGGCAGCTTAATGGTTCAGGTTTTGCTGAGTGAGGAAGCCACATCAAGATCCACGGTAGGGATTGACATTTGGTCATCAGGTTGGATTCCCATTTTTTCTATGATGCATATGGTATTTTGGGTTTATATGCATGATAACTAGTCTATGATGTGAGTCTTCTTCATGTAATTCAATGCTCTTAATGGAAATATATTGGGATGTTGACAGTTCTTGTCTGATATGCTGCGACATGGTTTTTCTTTTTTAGAGTTATTTTTCTTTAAGAATTGTTGATGGTCTAACATATGAGATGTGGATTGACTAGAATGGTATAGTTTATTGGATATTACGACCCATATTTTTCTAGAGAATGGTTGCGATGCTTAAAACGGTGACCTTGCGATGCTTAAAATGATGACCTTTCTTTCTGTCTGATATATGTGTTAATGTCATGGATATATGAAATCTCTTTCAATTCATTTATGGTGATATTTCACCTTCTGTATGTGTTGCAACATGAATTTTCCTTAATATATCTTTTAGGGGTGTACGGTGGTAAACCAACTCATGTCTCATATGGTTTGGACTAGATTATATAATTTTTAGTTATGTCTAACTCTTAATTGAAGTTAATGCCATTATAAATGCTTTTTGGCTACATGTTAGATAATATTCTTATTATTTTTATATCATGCATTTTTATTTTCATTTGTTCTCATCATTGGATATTTTCTTTTAATTTGGTGACTTGTATTTTTTTTGCGCCCATCAATTCTTCTTATTGTGCTCATTTGTTAACTTTATATCACGCATTATAGAAATTATTTTTTTATTTGTTATATATTTCTATTATGGTCAAGGTGGATAATTTTATGATTTTTTGTACTAGTTATATTATCTTATTGTTTTTGTTTCTAGTGGTTATATTACCCTCTTATTGAGATCAGGGGATGATAGTTTTTTATCATGTGATATTATTTTTATATCTTTCATTTAAATGAAAACTATTTTCCAATTGTTTTTTTATGATCAAAAGGTTTCTCATGATGGTGCATTTCTAATGTTGAGGGAAAAGGGACATGTGATGCTTCAAACATAGAAGGGTGGTCCACTATAGTCAAAGGGATGATAGTGAAGTTGTACATGTTTTGATCCACTATAGTAGATAATTTCTCATGTGAAGTTATGAGGATTCAACGACTGTTACGTCTAATGTTTTCGAGAAATAGATTGTTGATGACTTTTAATTGAGTTCCATGTAAAGTCCCTTCATGTTTGAATTTGTTTAACCATGATTGTGATATGTTTCTTGAAGCTTCTTGTCTTTTAATAAAGTTTGAATATATATTTAAATTATATTGGAACTTATTTCCCAAATAAAGTCTCAATTTTTTTGTGTTTTATGTAATCTAATTTTGTAATTATTATATAATTGATATAATAATATATTATATATAATTATATTAAAAAATATAATATAATATTTTAACAATAAATATTCGAATACCAAAATTTACTGTATAATCACAAAAAAAATTAATTTTTGATATATTTTATAAATGTTAATAATACAACCAACAGATATATTAGTCATATTAATCTTTTTCTAAACATTTTTAACACAATATATATTATTTATTGGTAATTTTATAATTGAAATAGAATAATTTTATATGTCGTAATAACATATAGCGACAGTGTTTTTACCAACAGTTTAGTGACAGTTCATTTTTTATTGGTAAAACGTTTTACCAATAGAAAAGGCACTTTTTCCAATAGATATACCCTTGTTTGAAAAAGCTATATTTTTTAGTGTAGTTGAATCGTTATTGAGTCCATGATGGATGGATTTACATGTCTTATAATATGAATTATATTTTAATGTATTCAGTTGTTGTGATCTCTATGGTCTATTTATTTTTACGATTTCTACTGATATATGATTCTCTCAATTTATGTATATTAAGGAATTATGATGATTACATATTTTAACAATAATATTTATACCTTGTTTATTCCATGAGTGTATTGGTTTTATGTTTTCCCTTACAAGGGGTTTGAGATCACAATTTATTATGATTTCTATTCCCATAGTTATAAAGAAAATTATTACACAAGATATATTTAATAATATATATAGTGTAGATAATATATGGGATATTTCCAAGCCATATTAATGAATATTTTTTTCTAATATATTGGGTGAAAAATAAATTAGGTTGGATTAGAATGGGATTTATTAGATTATAATTTAACAAAATTCACAAATTCATTAATCCTAGATCTACTTTGTAATTTATTTTAAATCAATATTTACATTACGATGAGTATTTCATTGAACCAATCAATATAAATAAAAATCTATTGATTATAAATTCATAAAATAAATCATATAGAGAGAGTGTAGTTAAAAAATATATGGAAAAAACTTTTGGAAAATGATTTTATCGATCATCATGTTTAAAATGGTGGCTACATTTTATTTAAGAAAATTAAGGTCATGTTTGTGGGATTATGTTTTTACTTCCAAAAATACAATTCTGTTAAATTTTAAAATAAATATACCATTCTCTAATGTGATTATATATTTTCTCATCATTTTAAGGATTGATACTTTTCAATAATACTTATAAAATATGGATATCTTAATCATAATCTATAGAAAGAATACATCATCAATAGTTTATTATAATAATTCAATAGTAAAAGAATACTTGGGATGATGTACTTTAAAAAAACATATTTTTTTAAATATGAAATGAATTGTGACTTTATGGAGAACTAAGAAAACAATGTCGTTATATTTATTAACTATATTAATAATTATATTACATTTATATAGTTGAAAATAGATCATATATTATTATATATTAAATAATTATGTTGGAGGATATTATTATGCATGTAGTGTTTGTTAGAGTTTATGATACCAAATGTTTTTTTATGTAGTCACCATTAAAGGATTTAAATTTATTGTTCATAGATTAATGTCATTGAAGAGTTTTTAACCATCCTTTTTATTAGATGTTCATAAATATTTTACTTTATCTATGTAATATTTATCTAAACAATAATTTCTACAGATTAAATAACACTTAGTCCATTTTAAAATCAATAGTGTTAAAATAATTAGATATAATAAAGTTACAATTCTTATAAAAAAATAAAAATAATAGTTATTGAAATTTTAAAAAAATTACCCTTTGGAGGGATGTATCTTCTCATATATATCGTTCTCTCATGAACGATCCATTTTTATGTTAAAAATATATAATGTGATTTTTATAGTATAAGCATAAGTATAATTTATGATTATTGAGAATAATTATATTACATATGATTATGAATTATAAGAATTAAATATTTCACACAAGATATGATATCATTATCACTATAAATAAATTATTTATAAATTTATCTATATTATGAAATTAATAAAAATATAATCTCATGGATGGTGGTAGCTATGATATAGTGACTGACTGAAACTTGTTTTTTCGATTTTTCTAAGAAGTCACTTTATGGGTTAGTGAGAACCGAACACTCAAGGAGAACCATAGGCGGGTGGGATTTAGAACCACTTCCAAATCCAGACCCACCCAAAAGAGAAACGAAACAAAAAACAAATCCTCCCAAAACACATCAACACGCAGAACCAACAAAAGATAACTCTAAATGTTTAATCATAACTGTGACCACATGAAAAATCCAAAGAATCATCAAATCCAATGAAACTAAACAATTTGGGGTCATGCGCGATGGAGCATGATGCAATGGCAGAGGGAACCAAAGAATTGTTGAACCATCCAGGTGAAAAACTCCACGACATGTTCTGTAGCAAAAAACTGGTCCCAGGATGGATGGCCGGTGTCCGTGCAAGCGCCTGCATGCGTCCCGCACAGTGGCTGCCCACGTAAACCCTAGGCAACGATCATGCGCATCAGAAGAGCCAACCTAATTTTGAAGCAGAAGATAAAAATCACACCAGATCTGTATAGGGGTAGCAGAACCCCTCAACACTATATTATATACAATCTGGTTCCATGTTGAACCGATGTCGTCCATGAAAACGCCGGCGTGCGTCTCGTGATGCTGCTGCCCATGAAAACCCTAGGTGATAACCCTGCGCATCAGAAGAAAAGACATGGCATCGAAGTAGAAGAACGAACACATCAGATCTGAACAGATCTGGAAGGAGGGGGACCTGCAGCACGAAGAAAAACCAATTTAAAAACTCTAATGGTTACTACATAAAAAAATATTTTGGTATCATGAACTCTCATAGACTATACATGCATAATAATATCCTCTACCATAATTTTTTAATAAGTAATAATATATGGTCCATTTTCAACTATATAAATGTAATATAATTATTAATACAGTTAATAAATATAACCACACTATATTCTTAGTGCTTTGTAAAGTAACAATTCATTTCATATTAAAAAAATAATATTTTTTATTTGTGGATTTTTCATAGTATTTATATTTTTCTAATAATTGTATACTATGTTCTCTAGACCATCAATAAAAAAGAAATTAATTAATTATTACTTATATATGGATATTGAATTAACCTATAATTTATTTTTTTATTGTTGTATAGAAAAATCATAAGGGATTTATACCTTAAAATATTTTCTATATAGAAAGGAAAATTCATTATATTATAAAATATGTATAATTTTATGAGATGGTGTTATTTTGGAGATGATATTTTTTATTTTTCAAGATCTCATGTAATATAAATTAATAAACAAAACCTACTATGTAACATAATATGATTATATATAATGACTTCTATAAATTCATGGGTTGAAGGAGGAATAGGTTTTTTACATATATGTTATCTTTTTTTACAAAGGGATGTTAATATATACATGGATTGTTTTTATTCCCACAAAAGTAAGGATAACTTGATTGTGGGGTGAATTAGTGGTGGGAAATTAATATATTCCCTTCTAATGATATTTTTTCAAAAATTATTTAAAAAAAACTCTCTCACTAAAATAATATTCTAGAAAAAATATGATGTGAAACATAATAAATTTTAGTTAGTCAACCAAAAAAGAGATATGTAAAGGGAGTATACACATCTCCCTATGATAGTATACAAAAATCATTATAAGAACACGAATTTTTTAATAAATTTTTCCAAAACTCGCTACCTCTCTATATTCACAAATAATAACAAAATTGATAACTCACTACACAATAACTAAAAATCAATAAATTTTTTATCAAAATAAAAACATTTATCTTTATAAATCAAAAAATATATATTACACATATAATAGTATAGAAATATGATATATATTCATAACTGAAATATTATACATAGAAATAAAAAAATAACAGTATATATAACTAAATAATATTTTTTATTATATTTTTTTAAAATTAATTTTTTTGGATCATGAATAAATTTTTTTCAGAGTGTTTACAAATACTGGGTTTAAAAACGTTCAGACACCTATGGAATGTGTTGTTTCATGAGTCCATGTGTTCAAATTGAGCATAGATGTATCATGTGATTATTAGTAGACATTATCTTAGATATGCTTTGAATTATGGTTATATGATTTTGACCATACAATAATGATAATTGTTTTTATGTATTGATGGGATGAACTTGTCAATGAATTGTGGAGATTGATTACAACACTATAACATACTATTTATGGTAATATTATATTGTTGTGCTTAAAGGGTGACATTGTAACTTCTGGGGTCTAACATGAAGGGATTTTATTGATGAAGATATCATTTTAGCCTTAGTGTTTCATCATGAGTGGATGTTGAATATGATTCAGTATGATTCCAAAATCAATTCGCATTAAACTATAAGACAATGATATGATATTTTAGGTTTTATCTTAAAGAGAGATGCCGTATGGAGGATCATTGGACCATTCCAAATTAGTTTTAAAATAGTTTTTTTCATGATACATGATCCATATATTACAAGTTTTTTACTAAATAATGATACCCCATAATAGGGTTTTTGTGTCATGATCCCATAAATCATGTCCCAATGGTTCACCATTTGAGTTTCCCAACACCAAGTCATAGTATACATTTTCTTATAATCCCACCACACCCTACCCCTATTGAGATTTTGGATGAATGATCATAATGTGAAGGAAATTTCAATTATCCCATCCACACCTCCATCATCCTCCCCTTAACATTTGATGATAGGTTTTTACTACAAAATTTTTATATTGATTTTGATGTTTTTAGCTTATCCTCCTTGAGCTATTATTTTTATCCTTCACTGTCTATTAATTATTATGGTCCTACAATAATGATTTGAGATATGGTATTAGGGATGTGTGATCGAATCATCCTAATGTCATGTGAATTTATCAGGTGATTGAGAGAGGATTTGTATGACTGATGAAATCACCAAAAATTTCATTTTTTTGGTTAATGAATGACCATATTATATTATTTTTTATATTTTGATGAAATAAAAAGAAATTACTGGGTGACCGGGTGTTAGTTTATAGGTATTTCCTCCATAAGGATTTATATGTATGATCCCATGAGTCAAGTATTTATTTTCCTTAAAATAATTTTTCTTCTGTTCAGAGTCTTATTCACAAACAAATATCATTTAAACTAACCATGAAATAAAAATTAGATAAAATTATTAGTGATATATATATATATATTTTATAACATATCCATTTAATTATGGACATAAATCTAAATAATTACATAATCAAATCTTCATATAATTTATGTATAATTAAATTAGAAAATGTAAACCTACCATATGAGGCTCATTTATCTGGTAATGAAGTAAACTATAGAAACACATTTTTTCCCTATAAAATTCCAATGATAAACATAATTATTTAATAGTTTACTAAAATCATCTCTGAAAGATGCATATGGTCAGGGAAATTTCATATGTGTACTATTCTAGGGGAATCCAAAACCATGACTACAAACATTGATTATCTGACATTTATATATTATCTATAGTTACAAATGGGTTTTTAAGTAAATTATTAGATGATATAAACATGTAGCTTCACATTAAAAAATTAATAAAAGTATTTCTAAAAATTTATCATTATTGAAATAATTATTTTCAATGAAATAATTTAAATAATTATGATACTGTTTTTTAAATACAATTACATTGATAAAATTAAATTATTCTTTTGTAAATAAATATTCAATTTTGTATGAAATCTTTTATTGATAAACATACAGATTCGAAAAAAATTATATTTTATGAGGGTAGTAATTTATAAATATATATATCAGTTTTATAAAATTAATATCGTTAAATTTTTCATTATGTAAACAAATAAATGAACACTCATTAAATTATTAACAAATATAAAATTAGATTAATAACATGTATTTTTCTAAGTGATTTTCTTGAAAATTATAACAATTTTACATTCTAGTTTATATTAAATTTTAAATGGAAAAATAAAAAATCATAATATTTTAGTATGATAAAATTAACATCAATTTAGGATTTAAAATTTAAACATTATATTAAATTGAAAATTTATGGTTTTTCAAAAAAATATGATTTTTTTGGTAAATAGTAAAAAATAATGGTTATAAAATAGTAGAAACTATCCCCCATTCACAATTTTTACCCACATTGGACATAAGTGACATGAAGGAATAGAACCTAAATCCCCCTCAAATTGGATCATATTGAGGTCTTACACCATTGGTATAAAACATATGATTGGAGCAATAATAATCATAATTTAAGTGAAGTGAATTATATAAGGGGAGAAACACATAATAAAAAATCTTCATATAAACATAATTATAATCCCTATTAATAAATAAATTTATTAATTTCTTGTCATATGGAATAAATATCTAAAAATAAAAACCAAAAATACACTAATGTAAAATGAAAAAATATAAAATCATTACCCAATATATACTAGGCCTTCTCAGCCAACAAAACACATCCTGAACACATGAAAAATATATATATCAGTGAGAATAATATATATTCAATTTTGCATCTTCCTCATTACAGATCATCAATATTTGATAAAAGAATAATAATTCTATTTTTAATAAATAGATGAATTTCAATTCACGTATGAAGTGGTCGACCCATTTACACCCTCTTAAAGTCTAACCCATGAAATACACTATAAAAATATAACTACATAATAATGAGAAAAATATAATCAGAAGAATCCCCTAAATACGTCTATCCAACATCTTACCTCCCTAACCCTAATGTTAAATGTATTATACTGACACCCAATTATACCTATTGTGGATGGGATAATAACCTTCCTACCTAGAAACCTACATGTTACAAAATATCTTATTGAAATTATAGAAAAACATATTTCACACCATCACAATTTAACCAAATCACATCTACATATATAACTATTAAAACCAAGTAGTATAATATCATGAACATATTGGAAATCAACCTCAAGTCCTCCACAATCCATGAATGAACCCCACCACATATCAATCATCCCATTATCACCACATCATCTGATACCACATATGCTACTCTATCAAGTTTAATAATCATAAAAAATATCTGGACATCACAACCAATCAAATGATAAATAGAGGTTTTATAAGAGGTGTTTGTCAAGTTTTTTTGTCCCCGACAAGGATAATAGTGAAAACACCATGAACCCAAATATTTCATTGTCAGTATAAAATACTCAACACAAGATTAATGATATTATAAATCACAATAAAATACAAGAATAAATATTATCACATTATTCTAGGACAATGTATCAAGAAAAGAAATCATTAAATAACTCACATATTCCACCATATTAATACCACTATCCATTCACCATCATAATTAAATTTTAATAAAAACAATCAAAAACCCCTATATAAAAAACCATAGAACAAAACTATATTCATATTTTATCATTCATTTATGTTATTATGGATTTCACATTTCTTACCAAATTACACTAAATGTGTAATTTATTTAACATGTTTCAAGAAAACCCCACTATCATCCATTACCCACATCAATGGTTTCCACTATTCATTCACTTTGTGGAATTATTGTAATAAATTGAATTAATATATTTCATCATTCTGTATTCAGTAATTGATGAATATTTCAAAATAAAAATTATTCCAACTATATTTTTGGGTTTATATTTTTTATTTACATCCCATAACATAATGACATACTAAATTAACAATCAGACATCATATAACAACCACATCCCATTTCACATCCCACAAAGCAACAAGAAACTTACATACTTCTATTCTATATAACACAAAGGGAACAATCCAAATCATTAATGTTATGATAATTTGAATGAACTGTTTATTTACTAGATATAATTATAATCCTTCAAATAGTGGCATTACCTTTCAACAAACACTGGAGAAATTTATTGGTTTAATAAAAACCAATTAATAGATTCAAGGGTTATTACGATAGTTTATAAAACTTTTCAAAAACACTCATTAGATTATAATGTCATATATTTTATAAAAAAACTGAATCTTTCATCATACTCATTCCATAAATTTATTAACGTTTTGTAAAATATTTTCTTTTTGGTTTCCAAGAGTTTTTATATGTAATAGTAGCAGTAGCTGAAATATATTAAATTATAAAGAAATAATATTAAATATAATCTGTAAAATGTATCCTTTTATTTGTTATTATTTTACTTATTATATTTGTTATGACAGTTTATACCAATTACAATGGGAATAAATGTCATCATAAACACACAATTCACACAAATAAAATAGATATACTAACTTAAATCCACTACCTAGACAATGATTCATTCCTCACATAATCTAGAGCATAACGAGAATAGTTTATGAGTATTTCCTTGAAATCTTGTTTCATTATCTAGTTTATGTAATATAATAGGAACTCATTAATAATGAATGAACATGTTTTAGTCACCCATTCACAATGGAAATTAATAAATATATATTGAAAAATGAAACATGCTTATGATTGAGGGATATGCATTTAAAAAAATTTCACCAAAGACTCATGAAAAAATCACTCAATTTAAGTCACCTTAACTTAGATTCCATTTAATTCATCCAAATGACTCCTTTAATTCAATAATAGTTTAGTTAGATAAATAACATTCTTCACGTTCACTAAAATAGATTTAAAATAGATAGAATTGATTTCATATTCTCTAATTATCAATTAATACTCTTGGTAGTATCATCCAAAATGATCTTTAGAATTTTATATGTTAAACCATTTACAAACATGAAACAAACTGTATAGATTGTGGGTAATGTATTTTACCCTTACATAGTGGGTAACACC
Organism: Viscum album; assembly: GCA_963277665.1. Taxonomy (NCBI): domain Eukaryota; kingdom Viridiplantae; phylum Streptophyta; class Magnoliopsida; order Santalales; family Viscaceae; genus Viscum; species Viscum album. The sequence goes on from OY728127.1 coordinate 284,277,007, forward strand.
TCATTTATGCAGTTGTTTCAACCTAGTATAGAAATTATAACCATTATGAATGGTTTTGATCTATAATTTCAAATAGAAATTGTTAATGATATACCCAAAAAAATGTTTAGAATACCTTAATAAATCATCAAAAATCATTCTAAAACTATCATGTGAATCTTATTCAGGTTTATAGAACAAAAAAATATATCTAAACACTACCAAGACCTCGATATGGTATAATAGTGAACTCCTTATATTTTTGGAGAAATGTATAATGAAATATGTTGTGGGGACCTCCAACCCAATATTTCCTTCACCAATATGTAAAACTGGATATCTATTTAACATCCACATCAAAAAATCATAATTACTATAAAAAGTCTATGCATAGGTGTTTCAGCAGTCCAAATTCTTCACAGGAGTATTCTCTATCAAAAAATACTTTGTAGTTGGCTAGATAAGTTGTTTCACTATTCTCCATGAACTCTAGCATCTTTTACTGCCTCACATAATGATATGTGGTCTTACTGTTATGTTTTCAATACTCAAATTATGGTAAATCATTTTACCATTATTGTGATACCATATACCTGTATTCCTAGATCATGTAAGTTGAAAAATACCTTACATTTAATATTATATATCAATGTCCAATTCTTGTACATAAACACCACATTATTATATAAACTAAAAAAATCTTTATATACATTATTTATACCTTTTAGGTTAATTGAATTCGCCAACTAATCCCATATATAAACTAGTAAATCACATTTATTTCACAACTACTGGACAATGTTTTCCAAACTATAATAGACTAACATATCTCATGAATCACCCATACATGATATTTTTATATTCATATCATGTGTAATAATTTTATCTATAACTTCTTTAAATGGAATCCTTATAAGGGTTAACCTCATACACTATAGAAGAGAAAACAAATAAGATATTAAATCATTGATAAATTTTTGAATAAATCCTATAATGTTTTTATGTAACTATCATAATGAAATATTAAATTTAAACTATTTAAATAATATATAAATGTATATATATGAAAAATTATATATAATGGGGGTGAAAATAGAAAAATAGTTTATGACAGAATGAATAATGATATACATATTTATCTATCTATCATCGTCATATCTAAGACATCCTTACTTTTAATAACGGTGTACCAAAAAATCACCATTTTAATCAAGACCAAAGCATATTCCTCTCAATTCATTCGATTGGTATACACTAAATAACCAAAAAAATCGCCTTATGTGACCTTCCATTGAATCAATGGGCTATATCATATAAGGACTAACTGATCACCTTTTTTATCACAAAGGCTTCATAATGTGAGATATTGCGTAAAAGATATCTAATAAAAATTTCCAATAAACATGAATTTATGACTATGATCATACAAAACAATGATACATTTATGTATGTTAATAAAATGGATAACACTATAAAATCACATAAATTTAATGAAAATGGATTTTTAAATAATACAAACTCAACTTTTTGGAGATATCAAAAATTATTCATTTTTAGAGTAATAAATATTTTTATTTAAAATAGTTCCTTAATCAAAAAATGGTATAACATTATATGTACATATAACTAATGATAAAAGTATTTTATATAATAGATAAGGGTTAATTAAATAATTCCAATAGTCAATCTATTTATATAATATAAGTGAACCCCCCTTTAATCAATGTAATTGAAATCAAGGTATTCAAAAAGTGAAGGGACTACATGAAATTACTGCTTATTCAATAGGGGAGGTCATTATTGAAACAATATGTGATGAGTAATATAATTCATAGAAAATAACAATAAATAATCCATATAGTGAAATAATTTGGATGGTTTCAATATAAATTATCCCTAAAATAATAATAGAAACTAGTAAGGATATTAACATTTTTTCAAAAATGTGTAAGGATATTAACAAAAAAACATCATTACAAATTAATTAATCAAATAGTTTCAAAAAATAGTAGTTAAACAATCAAATTGTTTGATATGTTGAGTTAAACACCAATATTTATAAATATATATATAATAACTTTTGGACAAATAATATATCAAACATTCCATGAATTCATTTAATTTTCAATATTAAATGATAAAATCTTATAAAAAATATCTTTTGGAATGTATTTTTAACATTTAATGAAATAAACATTCATATAAAATTAAAATTTATTCATTAAAAAGGAAATTTAAATGTTTTTTTAAATTACATTTTGAAAAAAAAATCAAATAATAGGGCCCTCAAAAAGAAATAATATTTTTTATTAGACTTGTTGATCTAAATGTTAAAACAACTGATTATGAAATGATTATTTTTAATAATTGAATTACCATTGTTGAAAACCCAAATTTTAAAATGAGTAATTAAAATACATTTGAATTAAGAATTAATTTATATAAATATTTTTGTACAAAATATAAAAAAAATCAGGTGTCCAAACCCTATCGTGGAATAAAAATCATTATGCAAAATCATTATAACTCAATGAAATGAGATTTGATATATCAATATACTTATTTGTGAAAAATTATATAATTTAATGAATTTTAATAGAGACCTAAGATTGACGTACATGGACATTACATTACATTTTCAGAATAACAAATACTTAATAAGAACCAACACTCAAGGATCATAATATTTTAGTGTCTTTTGAAACTCGGAACATAATCTTCTAATCATGGTGAAAGATCCTCAACATCTCCCATAAAGATCTTACCCTTTTTTTCTAACCTAAAACCAATATTTAAATCCTGGTGAAAAGAAAACATATAAAGGGTGATCTCAAATGCTCAGTAAGGGTAAGCATGGAGAATGTAAAACAAATCATATACATTTAAACTAAAAAAACATGAACATAATGTTTAAACATAAAAATCTTCATAAATAAGGCATAGATCATAATGGAACTTAAATCATGATAAAATAGCTTGGTAATAAAACATGTAATTGTGGAAAACCATTTATCACATGATATTATTTCCATAGTAGCCAAAGCATTGCTGCCAAGACCATCTTAGTGGACAAAGTCCCTTTCTGAATCGAGTTCACTCCTCGTTCCAGTCCTGTAATACTGAACTGGATTAACATACCATTCTAGATATGTCTATCTCATGAGATATAAATATTTTCCAATTGCAATGGAGGGTTATATATGTCCCACCAATATCATAATGATATCATTATTACGTGTTCCAGAAAATAAACATAAATCATTCATCATAACCCAAAGAATAAAATGAGATTCAAAAACATCATTCCATCATAACATAATCCATATAAAACAAATGGATATCATTTCATCATAAGAAAATTGAAACCATGTAAATCATAGAGACATTATACTAAAAACATACACATATGAAATAATGTCATCTTTGATGGAAAATGGTATTGATAAAACACTTGAAATGAATTCTTGATGAAAATATCCTTTCTTATTCAAAATCATTTTCATTTCACAAAATGATATGAAATTTTAAAAGATAATTCTATTGTTGAAAATAGTAATGAAATCTTGTAGAGGAATATTCATGTAAATTAGGAATTATGAAACCGTAAAAATCCATTAATTCGGTATAACTTAAAATACATTCTCCTAGTTTTTTAACAGAAAAGTCAAAAAGTACCACGTATGGTAAAAAAAAGAAAGATTCCTTCCATAAAAAAAGTAAAAGTCAAAGAGGGGTAAAAATGACTTTAAAAAATAAATTTATGAATATTAAACACATTATTGAAAACATTTTTATGGACATGGATGAAAAATATAAACCCAGTAAAGACTTACGTATAAGCAATCTCGGATAAAATTGAGATAGCAAAATTATCCCTTACCTTAGGTCCGATATGCATCGTACATATCCGAACCACCTATATAATGATTTAAATAATGTCATTGACTTATTAAAGAATCATATTCATTTTTATTATATCATATATGTTTGAATTATGACTTTATATTACCCGTTCTTTTGTAAATTCCATGTTAAAGCAGCGTTTTTGGTAAAATTGTATTATTTATCGTACGTGTTTGGACTTATTGATCTTGATATTATTATTACTTATATCATGATTTACTTACATCATGAATTTAAATCATGATTTATATATCATATATATTCAGTGTATATATATAATAGAAATATAAATGAAATGAAATACACCGTTCATGGTGACGGTGGGCCGTACGTACGCATGAAAGTTGTTTTCCTTTCCTTATTGACATGAATAGAAGTAAGTAGATGACATATATATATACATAATTAAAGATTCTTTATAATGTAATATATTTAATTATTATTCATTATATATACTTTATAATCATTTTTGGAATGGTTAACATGGAGAATGAATATCATCACGTCGTGGAGACAGTAATCCGTACGTACGCACGAGTGATGATATCATTCCCATTATTATTGAATTGAAATGGAGTTGATGATATAATATCTCCGAATCAGTACGATGTTATAATAACTATATATAGTTATTATTTACACCATTATACCCATCCAAGTAAGGTGGTGGTGGAAAAACATATTACACCACGATGTGGAGACTGTATTTCGTACGTACGCATGCGCGATGATTTCATTTTCCATACGATGTATAGAAGGTGAATTGGGTTTTTATCATATTTATAATAAAATATTGTTATATTATTGATACTGATGTTATTAATTTATAATGAAATAACTAAAGAATAAGAATTTGAAGAAGAAAGAAAACTTTAATTAATCGGTAGAAGAGATTACCTCTTCTTCGACACACCTCTTTTAAGCTTCCTCTTAAGGCACTAGGGTTGGACTTTTGAGGAGACCAGAACCTCTATAATGTTTCTAATGAAGTTGAGAAGATAAATGGTCCAGGTTTTTCCATGATTGAAGATCAAAATTGTGTATAGAGAAGAGGGAGGAGGTGCCCTTTTATAAGGGGGGGGGGAGAGGGGCACCTTTGAAAAAACGTAAAATATTATTTTATAATAATGTCATATTCGGTTTATAAGAGCTTCAAATTGATTTATTTAGAAGATAAAGTAGGGATGGGTCTAAAGAATTTAAACCAATAGGTTTTATACAAGTTTAGAATACTATTGTAACCTTATCATTTAGATTTAACTCTAATTTATATAATTTAACTTTTACCGTGTCTTCTTGTTTTCATACACTATATGGTTAATAAACTTAATATAAAAAGCCAAAAGAATCCCAATCTGTTAATTATTAATATATATAACATTATCTAAGTCATTTTTATGAACTTTATATTTTTATGAATAAAATAACAAATAATAATATAAAATTTGTATTAAAAACTATTTTATGTCAATTTTGACACTATTTGGTAATGGATTTTTGTGAAAATAATAACATCATGATTAGTTATAAAAAAGTTAAATAAATCAATAATAATATGTCATATTAACCTATAAAATTGTTTTAATTCATAAAAAGTCTCAAATTACATTTATTTGGGTATTTATAATATCAATTATGTTAATATTTTATTAATAAGGTAATTTCTACATCATCATTGTGTCTCAAATAAATTAAATTATTTAATGTCTAAAAATTATATATAAAATACCATTATTTATGAAATATTTTTATATTTATAATGAATATTTATAGTCTAATTTGTCTTATGTATAACCCTATATTAAAATTTGTTTATTTATTAAAATTTGATTTTAACTCTTTTAACCCTTCTTTAAATAAAATAATTATAAGTGTCCTAATCTTATCCAAGTGGACCTAAAGGGTAATATTTTATTCCTAAGGTTGTTTTCTTGTCGAATTACTCTTATCCAATAGAATTAGGAAATGTGTTATGGTAATAATAATATCATTTTTACCCTTAATTACCCTATTTACTTTTAACCGTGGTAAATAAAAGTAAAAAGTTACTATTTACCAAAAAATATTTTTATCTTATTGAAGCACATTTTAATCCTTGATATTAAACGTGTCTCTCAAATTTTAGAAATAAAACTCACAGAAGCAGTAAAATTATGTTTTATATACAATTACAAATGCTCCTAGGAGGTGGGTAAAAGATGGTTAAAAGTTCAATAAAATTTTCCTAAATATAAAATTATCATAAAATGACTCCATGAATTAAATTGAACTTATATAAGTATTATGTAACTATTTTTACCAAAAATAAATTTAAATGAAATTAATGATTATTTATATAGAAAGATGGTTTTAACAAATAACTCAGTGTTTTCAATATTCATAAAAAATTGAAAGTTTTCAGAAAAATATAAAAATTGCACCCTATGCTAATTTCGATATTCCGAATCCAAAAATGAAGTCCATAAGGAATGATAAAATTTATAAAATTTTAAAAATTGGGTATTACTATTCATAAATTCTTGTTTATATAATATTTTAATAACATATCATTGTTTAGTGAAACTCATTATTACGTACAACACACGATATCGTTGAACGTCACGATTGCGTGTAAAGCAACCCAAGTCAGGGTTGCGTGTAGTGAAAGATTCCTATATTGTTGTGTAAAATATAATCCAAACATATTTCATTTATACATTGAATATATATATATATACACACTCAATATTGCGTAGAATAAATTCTATCAAACGATCTTGAAATTTTGTGTAACACGATCCAAGAATAGTGTTGCGTACACTATAAGCTAATACGGTGTTGCGTATAGCACAAGATAATCATGTTGTAGCATTCAACATAATACATCAAATAAATTAAAAATAATACTTCTCATAAAATCTTTGTGTGTTACATTCTACCCCCCTTAAAATGAATTTCACCCTCAAAAACCATTGAGGTTATAAATGGTTTACAACTTGAAAGTTTCTTTAATAGAAACCCACATTGTAAAAAGGACTACTAAACCATAAATTTGAAAACTAAATTATGAAACGTAATGGTTACCCAAATTAACTAATCAGTGGGATTCCACATAGGAGAACATAGGTGAAAATATATATATGGAAGAGAAATCTAACCATCAATTCTGATGGAGAGTGGTAGAGAACATGGCTATGAAAAATTCAACAATCACAATGCCAATAATTTTTTATGATCTATGGTACCATATGATTCAAAAGATATGTGGGAAATATGACAACATATTTGGTTTTCAAGATCATTTCCCTAAAGTTGAAAAAAATGGAATTAGAAGAAATACTTTCTTGATTTTGGTACAATCTCACCGTTGGTCATTCCTTGAAAAATTTACACTTCATCTATTAATGAAATGTAGTTGACATTGTCATTAGTGAAGTGTTAGCAGATCATGTTATAGAATGATAGGTCATTCCATCTGTCTCAAACAAAAGGTTAGCAAAAGTTATTAAAAAAACATAAATCCATCTGTAGTGAGATTAATCGTATATGATTGCTAAAATGAACTTATACTTGATATATCATACCAGTTATTAAATTAAAACTAATTTATACTAACCAGTGACTTCTTGTAGGCTAGTGGTATGAGATAAAGTCCTGTCTCACTTCATTTGTGGGTTCGATTCCCACAGCCTTGTCTGACGCGACGGGTTGTCGCTCATCATATGGGTTGTCCTTTTTCTAAAACTATACTATTAAAATATTCCATAAATAATATCTAAAAACAAGTTCTATCCTTAAATTATACTATCTCAAGCCCAACATAATCCATTCAATATTTAGGCTTATCTAATATACATCTGTCCAATATCATTGTATAAAGAAAATGATTACTTGAAAGGTCACAAAACAAGCACGTGAATACCAACATATATCCCCCATATATCATAAGATATATATTGTTGGTCACATTAAAAAAAATTTAATACCTTAATCATTTAATATTTTGAAACATGAATTACCATAGAACCATAGTGAAAACATGAATGCTTTCCAAAGTTAACTGATTCCACACATACCAAAATCCGAAAATTTCTATATACTCAAACCATGATATCACTTTGTCCTAATATCATTCATGAGCTCATGAATACTATCAAACATTTCATTTTCTCCTTATCCCTTTATTATGCGTATATCATCCGCTTTCCAAAAACATTTCAATCATTCTTCATTGTTACCGGTACTATACAATTATTGAAAACTAATACAAAGATATTCAAGAATTCTAGGATACCATAAATGAGATTCCATGATACTATTTTGAAATCCCATTACATAAACACTAAATCATTCCACAACATCATTTGCATACTCACCTTCATAAATAGTGATCGCATGTGACTTCCCTTTGTCCTTTACCTTAAGAGGTTGCTCACATCGATCATCATTAACCCTTGGATTAGGTAATTGGTTAGCACAATTCCCCATTTCCTTGCACTTGAATCATTGAAGTGTTGGTGGAGCGTTCTGAGTATTATTTTCTCTATTCACATCATTAGAAACCTTTTCCCCATTACTTTGGGACTCAACTGCTCGATGACCTTATTTTCCGCACTTGAATCATTTTCTAGTACCTTTTAGACAATATCCACCATGCTGCTTTCCATACTTTGAGCATAAAGAAATATTCACCTTCTTTTCACCATTATTATGGAATTTTTATTTGAACATCGTCTTCCGTTTCTTGTAAAAACCATGAGATGGATATGTAACACCAAAATCTAGTTCTACATTGATCGCACAACACACAATTTCATCATTGGTACTGAAGTCTCTTATAGATAATGCCCTTAGATGACTTGGTTTTAAGCCACTGAAAAATCGATCAAATTTACTTTCAGGTTGGATGATAAATCCAGATTCATACCTTTCAAGGCTTGTAAAATTTTCGTTGTATATAAAAACAGATTCATCATCCTTTTGCATAAACTCAAGGAACTACTTTTCCATCTTCGTTCGAATAATATGAGGGAAGTATCAAAAATATCTTTTCAATGGTACTAATCCATTGTTTAGAAACAAGTGGGTTAGATGAACCACAGAAAGAAGGAGGACATTCCATCATGAAGGACTCAATAGAATATTGTTCCTTTCTCTCCTCATTTGGATGTCCAGAATGATTCATAGCTTGTTTAAGTATATAAATAATATTTTTCACTCCATATCCCATAAAATTGGTTTTTTCAGGAGGAAAATCATTGCATTTTCTATTACATTGATCAACACAGTTCCTCCGGGTTCCATCCATTATCTAAAACCCAAAAAAGAACAGTGGGAGAAGAAAAAATCATTCTAGGAAAACAACAAAATAAAGGGGGATTATTTTCAATATATAACATCTTAGGTTTAATTCTATGATTGTTAACGTAATTCTAGGACTATAAACTATACATATACTTATTCTTAGGGACATCCCTAAACATAACCTAGAAATATCTCTAGGAATTTCACTAAAGTTTTTGCATACTAGTTTCCAAAGGTTAACTAAACCTTTCCTCTGATACCAACTTTAGAGACCCAAGTTTGACATTCATGGACATTACATAGATTTTTTGGAATAATTAATACTTAACAAGAACCAACACTTAAGGATGTTAATAGTTTAGTGTCTTTGAAACTCGGAACATAATCATCTAATCATGGTGAAAGATCTTCAAAATCTCCCATAAAGATCTTACCCTTTTGTTTTCTTACCTAAAACTATTCTCTAAATCCTGGGGAAAAGAAAACATATAATCGGTGAGATCAAATTCGCAGTAACGGTTGGCATGGAGAAAATAAAACAAATCATATACATTTGAACAAAAAATGAACATAATTTTTAAACATAAAAATCTTGAGAAATAAGAAATAGATCATAAATGAACATAAATCATGATAAAATAGCATGGGAATAAAACATGTAATTGTGGAAAACCATTAATCACATGATATTATTTCCATATTATACAAGGCATTACTTCCAAGGCCATCTTAGTGGAAAAAGTCCCTTTATGAATCAAGTTCAGTCCTTATTCCATTCCTGAGTCACTAAACCAGATTAACATACCATTCCATCCATGTCTATCTCATGAGATATAAATCATTACCCAATGCATTGGAGGGAGATATAGGTCCCACCCATCTCATAATGGAATCATTATTACTTATGCCATAACATAAATATAAACCATTCATCATAATCCAAAGAATAAAATGGGATTCAGAAAAAACATTCCATCATAACATAATCCATATAAAAAAATGGATATAATTTCATCATAAGAAAAGTGAAACCTTGTAAATCATAGAGATAATATACATGATACATACACATATTAAATAATGTCATATTATATAGAAAATGGTTTTGATAAAACACTTGAAATGAATTTTTGTTGAAAATATCCTTTCTTCTTCAAAATCATTTTATTTTCACAAAATGCCATGAAATTATAAAAGAAAAGGATTTTGTTGGAAATAGTTATGAAATATTGTATAGAATGATTCATGGAAATTAGGCATTATGAAACTTTAAAAATCCGTTCATGCCATATCAGTTAAAAAAACATTCTCCTCGTACTTTTAATGGAAAAGTCCAAAAGTACCACATGTGGTAAAAAAAGAGAGATTCCTTCCATAACATAATGTTAAAGTCAAAGAGGGGAAAAAATTACATTAAACATAAATTGAAGAATATTAAACACTTTATAGAAAACATTTTTATGGACATGGATGAAAAATATGACCCTAGTAAATACTTACTTATAAGCAATCTCGGGTAAAAATGAGATTGCAAAATTATCCCTTAACATAGGTCTGATATACTTCGTACATATCCGATCCTCTTGTATAATGATTTAAATAATTCCATTTAATTATTAAATAATTTTATTCATTGTTATGATATAATATATGCTTCACATATGACTTTATATTACCCGTTCTTTTGTAAATACCATGTTAAAGTAGCATTTTGGGTAAAATCATTTTATTTATCATACGTTTTTGGAATAATTATTCTTGATATTATTATTACTTATATCATGATTTACTTAGTTACATAATGTAAATAAATATTTATATATCATATATATTCTTTATATATATAACAGATTGATAAATGAAATGAAATACACCATTCATGGAGACGGTAGGTCATATGTAAGTATGAACGATGTTTTCCTTTCCTTATTAACATGAATTGAAGTAAGTAGATGACATATATATATATATATAGTTTCTTTTTAATGTCATATATTTCATTATTATTCATTATATATACTTTATAATAATTCTTTAATGGTTAACATAGAGAATGAATCTCATCGCGTCATGGATACAGTAATTCGTACGTACGCACGAGCGGTGATATCATTTACATAATTATTGGTTTGAATTGGATTGAATGATATAATATCTCAGAATTAGTATGATGTTATAATAACTATATATATTAATTCTTTAAACCATTATACTCTTCTGAGTAAGGTGGTGGTGGAGAAACAGATTACACCACGGCGTGGAGACAGTATTCTGTACGTACGCACACGCGGTGATTTCATTTTCTATAGGATGGATAGAAGGTGAAATAGGGTTGTTAAATATTTATAAAAAAATATAAGTATATTATTGATTATTATGTTATTAATTTATAATGAAACAACTAAATAAGTATATGTTGAAAAATAAAGAAAACCTGAATGAATCGGTAGAAAGGATTGTCTCTTCTTCGACGCACCTCTTTTAAGCTTCCACTTAAGGCACAATAGTTGATATTTTGAGAAGCCCATAACCTCTATAATGTTTCTAAGGATGTTTTTAATGAAAATAGGCATGGTTTTCTAATCATTAAAGCTCAAAATTGTGTAATGATAAGAGGGAGTAGATGCACTTTTATAAGGGAGGAGATGGGAACCTTAAGGAAAACATAAAATATTATTTTATAATAAAGTCATATTCGTTCTATAATAGCTCCCAATTAATTTATTTCAAATCTAAAGTGGGTATGGGTCTAAATACTGTCAACCAATTTGTTTTACAAAAGTTTAGGTTACTATTTTAACCTTATAATTTAGATTTAACTCTAAGTTAAATAATTTTACTTTATCGTGTCTTCTTGTTTTCTTACACTATATGGTTAATAAACATACTATAACAAGCCAAATGAACCCCTAGTGGTTCATTATTAATATATATAACCTTATCTAAGTAATTTGGTGGAATATTATATTTTTAGGAATAAAAGAACAATTAATAATATAATATTTGTTTTTAAAACTATTTTATGTCAATTTTGATACTATTTGGTAATTGATTTTTGTGAAAATCATAACAGCATTATTAGATCTAAAAATTTTAAATAAATCAATACTAACATGTCATATTAACCAATAAAATTAGTTTAATTCATAAAAAGTCTCATATTACATTTATTTGGGTATTTATAATATCAATTATGTTAATATTTCATTAATAAGGTAATTATTTCATCATCATCATTGTGTCATAAATATAATAAATTATTTAATGTGTTAAATTTTTAAATAAATTACAATCATGTAAGAAATATTTTTAGAATTATAATGAATATTTATAGTTGAAAATATCTTATGTAAAACCTTATATGGTAATATTTTATTCCTAAGGATGTTTTTGGTCGAATTAAACTTATCCAATAGAATTAGGACATGTGTTAGGGTAATAATAAAATCATTTTTACCCTTAATTACCCTACTTAAATTTAACTGTGGTTAATAAAAATAAAAAGTGACTATTCAACAAAAAATATTTTTCTCTTATTGAACCACCTTTTATTCATTAATATTAACTGTATCTCTCGGATTTTTGAAATTCAACTCAAAAAAATTATAAAATTACATTTAATGTACAATTTTAAATTCTCTTAGAATGTGGGTAAAAGATGGTGAAAAGTTCAATAAAATTTTTATATATCTAAAATTATAATAAAATTACACCAATAAATTACATTGAACTTATATAAGTATTATGTTTCTATTTTTACCTAAAATAAATTTATATAAAATTAATGGTTATTTAAATAAAAAGTCGGTTTTAACCAATAACTCATTATTTTCACTATTCATCAAAAATTGAATGTTTTCAGAAAAATACCAAAATTTCACCCTAGGGTAATTTCGATATTTTGAATCCAAAAATGAAATCCATTTTAAAAGTTAATATTTATAAAATTTAAAAAAGTGGGTATTACTATTCATAATGACTAGTTTATATAATATTTTAATAACATATCACTGCTTAGTGAAACTCAGTATTGTGTACAACACACGCTATTGTGGAAGGTCGCGATTGCGTGTAAACCAAGCCAAGTTAGGGTTGCGTGTAGTGCAAGATTCCTTTTTTGTTGTTTATAATAGAATCCAAAAATATTTTATTTATACATTGTATATATATATATACACTCAATGTTGCATAGAATAACTTCTATCAAAGGTTCTTGAAATTTTGTGTAACACGATCCAAGAATTGTGTTGCATATACTGAAAGCTAATACAGTGTTTCATATATCTCAAGATAATCATGGTGTAGCATAAAACACAAGACATCAAATAAATTAAAAAGAATACTTCTCATAAAATCTCTTGGTTTTACAATATTATTGAAGGAATTATTTTGTGTTAATTTAAATCCATATAAAAGAATAATATAAATCCATATAATAAAATTATGGGGTATGGTTTTACCATGTTATAAGTAATAAGTTCATGGATAATATCATATCCTAATTAACGTATGTTGGGTCACCAAAAATCCATACTACTGGGGTAATTATTGATTACAATCAATTTGATTAAGGAAATAGAATTATACTTTCTAAATTCAGTTTCAAAAAAATCATGACTAAAAACATCATTCTGTAGAAAATAAACCATATAGGGAAAACATGTTGTAAAAATATAATAATATCTAAATTAATAAAAATAGGGAGAAATAAAACAATTAATTTAATTTTTGAATTGTATAATTTCACTCTTACGTATAATATAACATGATTTTCATTATTAATAACCAATTTTATAAAATTATTCATAGTTATAAACTTTTATGCACATCATTTATAAAAATTTTTCTAGTTATTTATAGTTAGTTAAATAAAGTAACAAATATAAGGTTAAATTAATATTTATTTTTATGAATTAATTTCAAAATAATTGTTTGGGAATTTAATATACTAAAAATGGCATTATATCGGGAAAATTAAAGGTACCATAATATATTATAGATGATTATTTAATTGTATAAATTCATTCCATGTATGATCAATTCACAATCTATGAATATGAAATTGAGAATGATCATTATTTTGAGATTTTTTATGATCAAAAGGTGTTTCTACATTAATGGGATCAATAATGATGAAACAATTTTATACTGGGAAAAAAATGTAAATATTAATATAATATTATTCTAGTAATTTTGTTCTGATCGTATTCTCTGATATAAATTATTATCATTATTCAATTAGATTCTTAAACTGACCCAATCACGAAAATTATATGACTAATGGATTATCTTTTGGTTTTTTGGTTCGAATATCATTATAAATTGTTAATAATTTTCTAATTTTATATTTTTTTTAATTATATAAAATTAATTTTCATTATTGAATGAATATGGTATCCATAAATTAATATTAAGTAGTATCAAAAATCAATTTTTCTCTAAGAATTATTTTCTCGAGGGATAAATTTACAACATTTTTTTATTCGTTATATTATGAAAAGTCTATACAAAATTTATTTCAAAATAATACTAATTTAATTACAATCATATTTATCGACTAAAACCATTATCATGAAAACATTTATAATTTAATGATGAAATTAAATATAAAATTCAACAATTTGTTGAAGAAATTAGTATATTCAATTTTATAGTTGATGATTCTATATTCCATTAAAAGTTTCAATCTTATAACATTTTTTATTATTTAAAATTAAAAAATAGTTTATAAATTTCATAATAATTTTGTAACTTCATCATCAGTATTATATATGTCATGTGGTTGTGAAAAACGAAACATGATGAATTGTGGTGATGGTAATCTACACCACTGGTATAATTTATTTAATTATTATGTGGAAATGGAAAACATTATTAATATTTATTAACATATAATAATAATATATTTATAATATAAAAAGTGAATGCATTATATATGAATCAATATATTCGGATGTTAATGGTATGACAGAAAGGAAAGATGTTATGGAAAAATGTTTGATCATTTTATGAAAAATGATTTTTTCAAGGAGAAGTCATTAGTAATGGAGGGATAATGATAATATCCAGTGATAATAATCTCAATAATATGAAATATAATTATTAGTGAATATAGAAATGGTAGTCTTTTTATTGGAAAAATTATGACATGTATCGATAGTGTGGTTAATGAACCCTATAATAAATAAAAAGTGTGGGAATTTCAGTAAATACCTATAAATATTTAACAATGGGAAGTCGTTATACCAAACAGTGGCCCCAAATTTGATAAATAATCTATTTATGGTGATATATAGTCATTCAAGGCCCCATTACCACATTATCCATATTTTCTTTCTAATTTTTTTTCTCCACATTAAACCCATTTAACCCAAATTTACTCTTTCATGAGAAACTATTCCTTCCTACATTATCATTATTTCATAAAATAAAATATTCCATATATATTAATTTAGATCTAATTACACAAAAATTGAAATTAGTTTAATAATATATAATTTATACATGTAAAAAATATAATTATTCATGAATTTGTTTTTTCATTGAATTCCCTGAAAAAATATTACTTACGTTCTACAATATTAGGTACCAATTTATAAACGAGAATCATTTGATTACATATATATAATTTCCCTTATAAAATAAGTATAATTTTTGAAATAAAATTCAATATTCTCCCAAATATACTTACATACTAATAATTTAATTAATTCCGTGTATTTTTTAAAACAATATAGTGTTGTACTATCTTTAAAATAAATATTTTCCAAAAAAATTACAAAAATATATATTATTAAAATTTGAAAAATTATGAAAAAAATTAATAATATTTATTATATTATATAAAAATGATATATTTTGAAAACAATATTTTAAATAAAATTTCAAAATATAATGGAATACGATATTTATAGAGAAATGAATCGTTAGAAGACAATTTATTATTCATTTAATTTAATATCATTTATCATTATTTATTAATAAAATATTTATATCAACATATATAAACTAAATTAATAATATTTTTTTAGATTGAAAATAAAAGTAAAAAAGATGAAATTTCATAGAAAAAACTTTTATGATTAAAATTATCATTTTAGTAATCATTTCTATAAAAAATAAATTTCATTCATTTTTAATGTATAAATTTTTAAATTTTTTAAATATTTTATAATGTTTTAAATTTTATTAAATCCCATAAAATCAAAGACATTGATTTATGGGACATGAATGAATATTTTTATTTTATAAAATTATATCATGGTTGTGTTAAATTTTTATTTTATGTAGGCAGAAAACGATCGAACTAATTGACTAATTTAAAAGCTATCATATATTAAAATCAATATTAGTTACATTCCCCCACCCCTACATAAAAAAATTATTTCTTCTCAACATGGATCGAAATAGTAATGTTTTTTCTATATATAACTCAAAAATTATTATACACTGCTAGATGATAATGGGTTTATCTATGATGTGGAGTCATCATTATATATAAGAATAATTATTATAATCAACTTATAAAGTGATATTACCTCTTCAAAAATTAACATGGATTTATACTATGAGAATGTGATTGAGGAATATGAGGATAACATCTCAAAAACATGTGAGTATTTTAATAATAATCAAACAAGTATGTGATCATATTTTTTCCTCAACATCCAATTATTATTCAAATCATTCATGATAGTGGAAAATTATAAGTCTAAATTGAAATATTATATTACTCGATATTTTTACTACTTTCAATGGAATTTAATTTTTTTCATGGGTATTTTGGAATTTTTAACTCATTATCACATAGACTAAGACATTGATTTTCCTAATTCAAAACTCTATTACAATTTATGAGAAATGTTTTTTTATTAATTTAATACATTATATGTCTGGGTCAAGTGAACTTTACCTACACACTTATAACATTTATCATTCTATATAAGGTAATTTCCTCCTTTTTTCATTCCATATATTTTACTTATAGGAAAAAAATCTCATTTCCTACATCATCTTTATAAAATGTAATTACATGATACTCAATATGCCTATTATTTTTTATGTCTATGATTAAAATATGTATAATCATATTTTATGAATTTTTGGTTGGAATAATCCCAAAATTTTATAGTGGAACTCTCATTTATATTGATTTATCATGGAGATGGCAAAACAATGCAATCACACCCATTTTTATCATATTTTATTCTACATTATAAAATTATTAAAAAATCAATAGGGGAAGAAAGTGATATGACAATATAAAATAAATAATAATTAAAAAATATTACATCTAGATATCATACATTATCACACTACCATATTATCCTATTTATTTTTATTCAACACATATCACAATTAGTTAAACCTATATCATCCATAGAAGAACTAATATATTCATATTTCAAACTAGGTGTTATGATTTGGGTTCTGTTTTACTTATTATCCTAAAAAAATATGGATCACAAATTATAATAAATATTCTAAAAATAATCAAAATGAAAATTTAAAATTAAATCATTTCTATCAAAATAAAAAAATATCCTTGATCCAGTAAATGACAAATCATTTTATATAAACTGAATCATTTGAATAGCAATGTTTTAATCTATGTTATCTCTAGTAAATTTTATAACAGTTTATGTAAATGATGAATATTACGATACATTGTAATTTTTTCATAAAAGGAAACATTATTAACAAAAGAATATCACCACTGAGTTTAATTCGAGCAGTGGAGTTAGAAATCTTAATCATGATGTTGGTGATGATTGAGTTAACAAACAACACATTCTTTTCAGGTATATTACCAATAGATACATTAATTCGAGAGCATGTATCTATATGTAAAAGCATTATAGGGATGGAATTTTATTGAGAACTAGATCATATTTACTTCACCAAATCTACAAATTTTATCTAGTATTATTAATTTTTAGTTGGGATTTCACTAATTTTTTCAAATCATAATACCTTAATAAAATGTGAATTATTATCTCAACACTACATCATATAATCTCACAAAGAGATATCTATAACATCGATGTTTTGATAATTCATAACATATAATCCCTTATATTATCTCCAAAAACATCTTTATCTCCAAAAAACATCTTAATCTCCAAATTTATCCTCACATTATTTGATTCAAATAATGAAACCATGGAATTTCAATATCTGATCTAGTGGAAAAAATAAATACAATACACACTCATGTCGATAAAAAATATATATTCATATAAATTAATATCACATAATTACATGAAATATAAAAATAATTATATATATATATATACTCATGAATTTTAATGATTTAATGACATGATTATTAATCATAAATATCCATTAATACAACATAAGGATCCTAATGCCCAAGAATATTTAAAAGAAATGTTTGTTAATACATAAAACATGGAATACTCACATTTTCCATTTGTTTATCTCCCAAAATCAAATTTTTCTCTAAAATATAAATGGGAAACCCTCAGTAATAAACAAAGAAAGAGGTGCGGTAAAAATCCAAATAAGAGAGTACATATGATAAAGAAACATAACATTTTAGTGGGAGTTATAACAGGACATCATAAAACAACATAAATTGGAATAACACTATGGAATAATTAAATATATAACATGGTTTTATAAGAACATGGAAACATAGGAAATGATGAATAAATATGAAACATGAAATAAGCATAAGTCATAATAAACTCTAAATAAAACATCACATAGTTGATAAAGTCCAATTATGTATTAGATTTAATCATGCATCCAATAAATGTTGTTCTGTGTGACTATAACATTCCCCAATGAATTTTCATCCTATGAGGGTATATATTTGATAACATTATTAATACAAATGTAATACACATAAAGGAAATAAATTTTAAGACATAACCAAATAATTAATGAAAAGAAAATATGATGTAAATATTTCATAATATCATATTCAAATTAAATTTAATAATTATGGAATTTGAGAAATTATTATAATTCATTAATTTCCCTACTAAAATGAGGTAAAATATTCTATTTATATATTTTAGATACATAAATATATAATATATAAGATTCCATAACATGAATGTTTATTGAAATTGATAAAAATAAATTTAAAAAAAATATTTTTATTGAGAACTTGTTTACGTTGAGTTGCATCAAAGGATTCCATCTTAGATGGAATGTGATTTTTTATAATAAAATGGAAATACTCTTGTGGAAAATAACAATTAAATTTATGAAAAACATATTGATGTAATACTACATTACCGAAAATTAATGATTTTTTTGAAAATAATTGTGGAATAATAAAAATCAATATAAAGAAATTTAGTGTTATTAATGGAATCAGAGTTTTGTTCAAGTTGAAAATGATAAAAAACTGATTCATTTCAAATTTTTGTAAAAATAATTAAAATGTACCTTGTTTGGAAAATTAGATAAATTTTATGTTTATAAAAATTTTGAAAAGATAAATTAGGAATAAAAAAAAATTAAATCAATCTCAGTATAAAATTTTTGAAACCATTTTTATAAAATATGGATTGGGAAGAGGATGTAATTTTTATATAAATGATAAATGATGTTTCATTTTTCAATATAAAATTTTATAAATCATCATATAAACTAAAAGAAGGGAAAAGGTAATATTGCATGAATAAATCATTAATATCAAGAACATACGAAAATGAAATAGTTATATAGTCAATGGTCATATAATTTAATATAATTGGAATTAAATCATAAGAAATACCAGTTGAATTTTGATTGAAAAAAACCATATACCAATTTGGTAACATTTAAATAATAATATAACTAGAATGATATTGATTAATTGTAACAAAACATATCATGATATAGAATGTATTCCTGATATAGTATGTAAAGAGGTAGTATAAAAACCATTAAATATAAATTAGGTTAATAAAATAATATGGGTCTCAAAGAAAATGATTGAGATAAAACACATTAAAAAATTATATAATTGATGTGAGAGATAAAAAACAGTGTCATTATATGTAAAAAAATTAAAATCCTCAAAATATATGTTTATATTATGCATTGATTAATCAAAAAAAATTAAAACATAATTCTCAGATGATAAAATCAATGAAGGATTCATATAACATAATTAATTTATATTGAATTAAGAAACATCATACCTCACACTTACCATTTTTTGAAATCTATATAACCACATTAATAGTAGTTTTAAACATGTTAAAAACTTTTATTAGAAAAATTTTATTACTTATAATAACACATATTATACTTTTATAATATCATATCTCCCATTTATTAATAATATTTCCATTTAATTATTATTTTAGATGTTAATTGCCTTGTTGTCTACAACAAATTTCATGATGAATATTTCAGATCATGGAGAATTTCTATAGTTAAATCATCAGTATAATGATTTTAATTTTATAAATATCATTTATTTTTATTATATATTTCATTATAGTTATTATTTAATTTCTATCTTTGAAAATGAATCGCATTGCTTCATGTAGACATTAGATCATGTGTATGAATGAGCGACGATGTCAATTCATTAATGGGAGATAGAAAAAATAGTGGATCAAATATTAATTTTACATTATAAATATCATGTAATATATATCACACATATCTATTAAATTTATCATTTTTTGATTCCATGTTCTGAATTATTGAAAAATGAATCTCATCTCGTAGTGAGGTGATAGTCAACTATACACATAAGAGACATTAACATATATTCAATGGATGGTGTTGCAAGAAAATATATGATATAATTACTATAAAATATGATTAATATTTCATTAATGTAATATATAAAAATAAATTTAATATATATTACTATCCATGTAATTCATAATTGAGAAATGAATTATATCTCTTTGTGAGTTGATTGATCGCGATACCCATAAACACCACTATCACATTCTCTGTGAAATATAATATAAGAAGGTTAATATAAATTTATATAAAAATTAGTGTAACTATATTTTTATGAAAAATTATAATCAAAAGGTAAATTATAATATTTGTTCATGGGAATTTGTGACAAAAAAATTATGTATGTTTATGAGGTGATAATCCACCATAAACATGATCAACAGTTTTGTATCCCATTTTAGGTAGGTGGATATGATTATATGTCATTACCATAAAATAAAAACATCATAATATAGTTAATATATTTTAGATATTATATTATATAGTTTTAGTATGATTTTAATGATCTGTAAGAAGAAATAAAATATAACACTCAGATAATGTTATTATCACTTCTACAAACAACTTTTAATTTACACCACAAGCCTTCTTGGATTGTTTTTATGAAAAAAAATGGAATATAAAATTTGACTAGGAAATTTTTTATGTTATTGGAATAGATATATTTGGAAATAATTGGGTCTTTATATGTGGTAAACAGTGCATAGTGGTGTCCTTTCGTATGTTGGGAGGTAGATACATTTACAATACTTGAAAAGAAATAATTCCACTAATGTTTTTATCTTGAAAAAGGGATCCAATATAAAATATTTTCTAACCAATTGATATATATTGTAACACATTGAAAATAAAATATTAATTAGACTTTTTCGGATATTTCTAACAGTTATCATATTTGTTTAACCCCCAATAAACCAATTTTACCATAACCATGGAAAATAATTTATATTGTTTTTAATATTAATTATGGTCAGAATATTTGAAGAAATTACTATGTAATATAATAAACAATTATAAAAAATTTTAATTACGTTCTTTTTAAATTCAAGTCATATAATTAGAATATTTTAGTGAAAAATATTTCTCCTAGATGTGTCGAAAGAAACAGGTTTTAAAAAAACTCATTTTTAAAGAAAACTTGATATTATCTAACTATATAAAATTAAACTACAAATATATAAGTTATATATTTAAATATATATATATATTAAATAAATACAATTTATATAATTACTTATTAGGAGTTATTTTAATTAAATCACATGAATAGACATTATAAACATTTAAAAAGTTAGTATAACGAAGTCATTTTAAAACCTAAAAATAATATTATAAAAAAATATATTATAAATATGATTTTACTTTAATTAATTATATTTTTCATATCTATGTAAATATATATATTTTAATTTATTCAATATTATTAAATGAAAAAATAATTAAAATAAATGAATTACTTATTAAAATCAATATTATTCCCTATTAATTAAAAAACTGGTATTTTCAATAAATCCGCAAATTTCTCCAGAATTTAATATACATATTATTATTTCAAAAATAATGTTCATTATTTAAAATAAATATTCTAAAATTTGTAAAAATTAAGTTCAAATTACTTGTGTAAAGCATGACAAAACCACCTTTTTATGAAAATATAGATTTTCATAATACATTTCTTTTTCATTCTAATAGTTCCCATGTTAATTCTAATCAGAATTTAACATTTAAATTTATTTAATTCATGTATTAACCACATGTTTTTTAATATTTATTTATTCCTATTAATAATTTAAAACATAATTTATATGTTATAATGGTCATGCTGGAATAATATTTTCATAAAGTATAATTTTTATTTATACTAGGATTTTTGTAAATCTCATGCTTTAGAAGAGATTGATAATATTTAAATATAAATATATAATATATTATCTAGGTGTTACATTATAATTTAGTATTAGGGTTTCATATCATATATTTTATAAAACATTATGTTCCTTTTTTAAAATCATCGGGTGTTACATTCTACCCCCTTAAATAAATAATCCTTTGCATTTATTCATGATTTTATTAATCGTGGGATTTAAATTTTAAAATACATTTATAAAAAATAGACATCATAAAATGGGGATAACCAAAAACACTCTTCATAATAAATAATGGAATGTATGAAGTTCATCTTGAAAAAAACCTACTATGTTTCCAAATAATAGAAAAATGGTTGAATGTTAATATATGGATTTTAAATAAAAACATAAATATTTGTCTTGAGTGATATAAATAGTTGATCCCAAGGATGTGAAGTTTGAAAAAAAACTAGGAACCTAAAAAAATAAATATGTCAAGTGGAAAATTCCCATTCATAACTCGTTTTTAAAGATACCATGATAATATTTTTGTTTGAAGATCCTTTTCCTTGATTTGAGGTGTTCCCTTATAGTAATGACATTTAATATAAGATAATATACATAGTTGAAATTTAATTTTTCATCCCTTAAACAATTTTTTACAATAAATTCCTTCTTTTCAAAAAAAATATGAGTATTCTAGAATATATTAATTCATAGGTTAAAAATTAACATTTAATTTGACAAAAAACCCACAATATATTAGCAAGATATTTCCCATATCATTACATGTTACCCAATATAGTACATTTACTCATAATATCACAAATAAAATCTCCAAAATTTCAAATAAATCCATTTCATAAGTGTATATCATTAAAATATTCTTCAAAATTCTATATAAACATACAATTATTCTTCCAAAAAAATGGTTTATGTTAAACCAATATTCTATATATTCTATATCAATATAAAACATATATTGAAATATCAGCAGTCACTATGAAATACAATCACTTAAAAATTCAAAAGTTTTGTAAATGACAGTAATCATATAATCAACCTTAAAATCATAAACATATGATGGTTTTTAAAAATCCTTAGTTAATATAACAATAAAAAAATACATGATTCATAAAATAAGATAATATTTAGTCATATCAAGATTCTTATAACCAAAAAAATTATATATAAATAATTATACAACATAATTCAGGATTCACAATATATATGTACTTCAACAATTTTATATATATTATGTTTTATTACATTTTTCATTACTTAGTATTGGGGATGACCCTTAGTTTAGTGCATTGAATCAGTTAATTCCCATCATCTCCACATATAATACATGAATGTCCTTGAAAATTAATTACTCTAAGTCTAATATTACCACATATAAAATAGCTTCCCTTAGTTTTTTGTAATATTATATGTATTATTCCCACTATCTTGACATGTATGAAAAATAATTTTCAGTATTCAATAATCATTAAGACACTGTCTTTTATAAATTTATATTAATTTTTTTATTTTCAATAAAATCTCCAATGTATTGTTAATCATATATCATGTTATCTGATTACGAATATTCACCATTTCATTAATTCAATTCATAATTCCATTTGTATTGTTATCATATTTTTTTAATCATAATAAACATTAATCTAGTTACTTATATTCCATCAATTGACTAAACATATAATGAATATCAGGAGAAACCATATTCATTGTGGGAAAGTACATAATAATGAAAATTATTTATAATATCTCTAAATAGTGTCAAATATATAAAAATCAATGAATCTTGATATTTATCATAGATCATTCATTATCATCATCTATTCAAATCATTAACAATGGCATATAAAGAGTTTGATAATTTCCAAAAAAATTGTTCCAGAAGTGTCAAACTAGTTGCATAGTAAGTCTTTTTGTTGTGTACCATGTATTGATCAAATTAGTCATGATGTGAATTATTCAGAGTTACTGCACCTGTGAACATATAGAACATACCAATGTATACTTTTTATATCCAATCATGGATGTAATTTACTAGACACCACTCACTTTTTACATCACAAAGATTCCATGAAATATTCCTATAATTAGTATTATTCTGAAACATATAACTTGATTTCTCAATAAATATTTATCATTATATATCTAAATGACAACAAAACCATTCCTCTGATATCAACTATTGTGACCCTTTAAATTAACAAATTTTATTAGATGAATAATAAACATAAATATGTATTAAAAAACACATAGATCACAATAGACTATACTATTTTTAATACTATGTTATTAATCAATAAATCATGGAATCCTTATTATATTTACCATATTAATCTCACAATATCCATTGAGAATCTATAAAATTATTGGATAAATAGGCAAATATATATATAATGTTGTGATCTAAAAAATATGTGGGAATAAATATGATAAATAAAAATAACATTTGAGTCATAAGTTTAAAATTATATCATATATGGGAAGAAACACGAGTTATATAAATGAATAATAAAGTAAAGAACATTGTATAAAAAGTTTATGGAAGCATCATAAATGTGGTAGAAATATAAAACCTAATTTATAAATAAATCAACGTTAACTACAATTAAAACAACAATACGTTGAAATTGTCCCATTATGGATTAGGTTCACTCCCTAATCCGATAAATATAACGAACCATACTTCAAACATTACATATAATAGAATTATTTCATGAATTATACAATTATCACATTAATTATCATTTTACGTTTAATGTTTTGGAGAATTATTCTGTAACTCATACACAAAAAAAAGTGAACCCTCAAAATATTATTTGGAATTATGATAATATAAACCTTTTAAAATAATGTATGGTCTATTTTGTTATAATATTAATTACATTAAACATTAATAATTACAATCACTTAATTTCCCATATGTCTTGTTAATAACATTAAATAAATGTGGGATGAGTAGAAAAACCTCAGTAAGGGATATAAAAAGATGTAATTTATTATTTTATGGAAAAAAATTAAAACTTATTATAAATTTATCAGAAATAAATACTTTTCAACTTTAATAATTATAAAATACATTCTTTTAAAAGAAATATAATATTATACCTTATTTTTAATTAATAGAATGCCATAAAACCCATTCCATAAATATATAAGAAATATTTGTATTTTTGGAAATAATTATACTTATCACACTAATAAGTGTAATGACAATAAGTTTTGCATCCTTACATTTCACTCTTAAAGATGGAATAACCATATAAAAAACTTCCCTACCAAATATACTGGAGGTCTATCACAGACCAACCCATCACCTTTCCAACCACCATTATAGAATCATAAAACATAAAATTTATTGATTTTCAAAATTTCAGCAATAAAATTTCATTATTAGTTAGATGAAAGAAATTTATAATATAGAGATAATAATAATATTTTGAAAACCAGATTTCATTAACAAAATACCAAAAAGGGAAAATATTGGTTTCATATTCTTTAAGAAACATTATTTTTTATTTAAGGAAAAAAATTTAAAATATTAGTTTATTTTCCATTATAATACCTTTATTTCTATATAAACATATATGTAAAATAAAATCAATAATATTGAAATGGAGGAATTTTTTTGAATATTAAATCATTAAACATTCAAATCATATCATAATTTTTTTTACATTTATATCTAAATCCACTTGAAATAATAAGATTTTACTAGCCCATAAATAACATTATAAAAAATAATATGGATATATAATTTCAATGGGGATATATATACACATTAAAAAAGATTAAAGATTTATATCCTAAAAAATTCATCAATCAAAGGAGATTAAGATGATATACCTTATATTAAGTCTGAATTCTCATATATGTATTTAAATTCCAAAATAACAAAATTATTATAAGTATTTATCTAATTTAGAACCTTTTTTGTATTAATAATTAAATTTATTTCAATTCAAAAAAATTTTAAAAACACTACATAAAAAACTTATTTATCATCACGTGTTATCGCAATATTCGGTTCATGGGTCAAAAACGAAATTGTGGGGCACATTATGGTCAAAGTGTTCATTATATAAACATATAAAAAATAATAATAATGAAATAATTATGATATTTATATTTTAATTAAAATTTTAAAACAAATAAAACAATATCTTCATTAAAATGAACCAATGTTATAATCATATAGACTGTAAGACTAACACATGCATGACCAATGTTCCCATTTTCAAATGTTATCTATGGAATTAAGATAAGGGACATTTATTTTTATATAATGATACTTTTATCATATTTACATATTATTTAATTATATTAATGTATATATAGAATTATTGTGAGGTAAAATTAATCACATTGAGTCGAGGAGGATGTAGTCCACACGTTCCCGACCGACATTATCACTTATTCAGGTTGTGATAAGGTGTTTAAGAAAATGAAATATATTATATTAATTGAAATTTAATTGGAAAATTTATATCATATTTATTTTATTTTTAAGAAATGTTTTATTAAATAAATCATTCACACAATAATTGTTGTGTGAGAACATATGACATCAATTTGAAGAGGCTATAGTCCACATCACCACAAACGACTTTATCATTTGTACTCAGAATGGAAATCATGATGTTATGAGTATATTACAATTAAATATGTAAGAAAACATCATAAATTCAATATATATATATATTTGTGTGTCTGTGTGTGTGTGTTCATTCCATTATAATTCCCAAACAATAATTGGGGTAAAGTAAAAAATGAAAGACGTCAATAGTTGATGTGGTAGATTGGAGTACAAAAACTATAATTTCGTAACCCATTTGATGGAGGTGTGTATGGGTGTAGGTAGAACCATTATAATAAAAACATATATTTATATTGAATATAATTATGTTATTAAATAATAATGTTGTAATGAAAAAATTATATGTTGAGAATGAAGCAATGTATAAATTTCATGTTTATAAAAGTTACCACTTCTTCAAGTAAATACTTTTGGTTTTAATCAATGTACTTATTGGTTTGTTTTTATCCCAAGGAGTGGCCTATAGTGTGAGTATAGGGATGTATATATATTATTTTGGATGTTTTCTTCCAATCCATAAGTTATATTGTTGTATGAATATAGGGGGAGGATAGGATGCCTTTTTATAAGAGCGGAAAAGTAAACGTTGATTTTTCATGATACAAATTGTGTAATCCCCAAAATTTTTATATACAAAACGGTTAAAAAACAAATATATATTTTTAGATGTTTAATGGTAGAGATATGG
Source organism: Viscum album (assembly GCA_963277665.1). Lineage (NCBI taxonomy): Eukaryota > Viridiplantae > Streptophyta > Magnoliopsida > Santalales > Viscaceae > Viscum > Viscum album. Next base: position 284,305,046 of record OY728127.1, read on the forward strand.
CTATAAAATAATTTTTATACAAATATGGGGTCATTTTTATAACATATCTTCCATGTTTACTCATTAATTAATCTTGTTTTCCATATTCGATATATACAATTTTATTTACTTTTACGAAATATTTTGTGAAAAAACATTCTTGATAAAATATGATATATTGAATTATGTTTATTCCATATTATTAATCATTTTTTCTTATTTCATAATATATATTTGGTAGAAATTAATTTAAAATTAATTCTCGTAGACAAGTTGTGATAATTAGTTTTTAAAGTGAAATTGTTCCAATGATAGATATATTTTTATATTTATATTCAACATTAAATTATTCCAAATGTCTTAAAATTTATTATGATTTAAAATTAATCTAATTCAATATAAAAACCAATACAGAATAAAATTTGATGAAAAATCGTTTTTCAAACTAGAATTCTGTATTATTTACTATTCATAAAATTATGAATTTTCATTGAAAAAAAACCATTGAACCAAATTAAATATTTAAATATGAATTTATAAAAATAATCATATTTTTTATATAAAAATTATTAATTTTTCAGAAAAATTCTTTAAAATAGGTTCACCATTAAAAGGAGGGAATAGAGCCTTTTTAAAATATAGTGATTTATTATGAATAAAATTGGAATTATTATTATTCTATACCTATAAAATTCATTTCATAAAGCAAAAAATGAAATAAACATTTGTAGTCATAATATATTTAGTCCCATTCATTCTCACTTATATATTGGAAATCATATACGTACCTCTTAAAATATTAATATTACAAATATATAATTTTTTATTATAACTCATTCTAGTATGCAATGTAATATTTCAGATAAACACATTGAAGCATGTTGGGTATGGTATCAGAAATAGAATAAATAATTATTCTAAAATTACTATCTAATTCATATATATTAATAATTATTAAAAGGTATTATTTTATAATTACTTGGGTTGCTACATCCTTCCCCCCTTTTGGAAATTTCATCATTGAAATTTCATTCACTTATCTAATATCTTAGGTTAATTTTCCCTTATAGTATATTAAATTTACAAGTTTAGCATTCGACCATACTGGCTTTCAATTATTCCTTAACGTGGTGAATTACTTTTTTCCTCATCATTTCTAATCTATTGTTAGGAACATCAAATTATTGTTACTCAAAATAAATATTTTCTTCTTGCTAATCTACTAAAATACTCAAAACATTAGATTAATCTAGTAAATATATCTTTATCATTGAATCATGAAATACATTCTGTAAATAGGAAAAAATATAAGGTACGACAATTCATTAAGAACCTGATAAAGTATTCTCAAAGAATTGATTTGGAATAATGAATTGTGGACTCAGCTTCCAATTCAGCCCAAAATTCATTATACATTTCTATGGAGAAAGAATTATAATGAGATGATCACCTAAATAGATATAAAAAACCATCCTATGGATATCTAAAAAAAATTCTTCCATATATTTGTTTTTATCATGATTCATGGAATCAACTGAAATTTCTCAATTTTTTCCTTTACTAACTCCGCTCCCATTAACATCATTTCTCCCCCATCATCCAAAAAGATGTTTTTCACCACCAATTTATATATAATGAAATGAAAGCTTCCACCTATTAATTGGAAGAAATATTTTTATTATATAAAAACATAACAAATGAATAGAGTCAATATAGATATCATTTGTAATCCATTCATTATAAATAAATCATATAATCCAAGTTCATAGTCGTTTACTCTGATATCCATCATATTGGTGATGAAAAGTTATACATAAATTTCAATTAGTAAACAATGACTTATGAAGTAATTTCATAAATTTGGATGTGAAATTGGGATACTGGTATGATACAATGGAGAGAGGCACGAATGGTATGTTGAATATATCTTTTATTTATAGTGGACAAATATGATCTAATGACAAAATATCTCGAATGGGAAGGAAATTTGATGATTAATTTAACCAGTCAAAAATGAATTAAATTGATTATTTCCTTCAGAATTCATTGGAATCCCCCCAAACAACATTAATATATTATCCCATTTCAACTATATAATTGGAAGAGATTTAAAAATAAACTATTTTAATATCTATTTTTCATTAATCATTTGAATCTTCAAACATCGCTTAGTAAAATTAACAGTATCTCTTTTCATTCTATCCCACTTATAATACACCTGAAGGACATAATTCATATTAGTGTAACCTGAATGAATGGAAAATAGAGAATCATGGTCATTAGTGAATGAATATTTCTTAGACTATTTATCACAAGGTTCTGATATTGTTTTTGAAATTGTAAAAAAGTAAGACCCATGCTTTCAACTAAATATCTGTAACGACCAAAATGGTTATTAATTTAAATTCCTCTTGAACTAATTATATGTCTTATTATCAAAATGGTTATATAATATATGCACTTACTTGGTGTTAATTATTTTGATTTCAAAATATCATTATGAATTGTTATGATTAATAATATATGCATTGAACAGTGATCATAAGATAAGTATAAATATAGGGTTTTAACAAATCAAATTTACTTAGTGATAGGAAATGATAGCCACATCCTATATAATTTCTCCTAATGAAGACCATTTTTTATAGCTCGAAAAGGAGGTGGTGTCACTAGGATTTTCTCTTGACCAGGCCCAAGATGAGATTCAACACGTGAAGCTTGAATGGAACCACCTACGTAAGAAGGGGAAGTTGGATGAGATTACAACCCTAGCGATGTTATCTGAGCCACCCCAAGAGCCAGTCCAAATCGCACACCTTACCCTTAGGTATTATGTGGGTATTATAAGGGGTTATTTAACAATACCATAACACTATGATTATGTCCATTATTTTTTATTTAATAAAGAATATATATTCATTTTATTTTTGTTACTTTGTAAATAGTTTTTGAAGCACAAATTGTAAATTTTAGTTAAAACTCTATTAAGAAATTTATTTTTAGGTAGTAATGTATTTTGAATTAAATAATATTTTAATAAAATATTATTAATAAATTAATTTTTATTAAATATAAATGGTCAAATAATTTTTATGAATACACATGTATTATTTATTATTGTTTAAATGTTTTTTTTGTCAAAACCATTGATTTTTCAATAAATGCCCATTTTTATTTAATAAGTTAAAATACACATATTTAAAAAAAATTATATAAAATGAATAATATATTTGGAATCATGATGTAAAAATTATACAATAGTGAAGTTTTCATAAATATACTAGGTAGTAGAATTTTTGTGTCAAATTTAAATACCGTTTAAATATATAATGAGATTTATGACATCAAAACGGCCTAATAGTGATATTATAAAATATTAAAAATCGTATTTTCAAAAAATATATGTTTAAAAATTAATATAATGATATTTTAGGTTGGTTTTATTTATTTTACATAGCCCTAGTGGACCCTCCAAGACATATAAAACATTGTAACATTTTGAAATGATTTCCTTGAGAGAGTGTGACTCAACTCCACATAAGAAAGACTAATATTTTAATAAGATCATAAATTTACCTTATAAAATAATGTTTTCCAATCCACATTGGAAAAAAAAGGTCAAAAAACATGGTATTTATTGTGTTTTTTTATTAGTTTAATGTGTGGTGTCCATAACCTAAACAATAATGAATTCTCTCTCCTTTAATATATAAACCCACTCAATATCCCATTACTCTTCTCTAAAACCATTTGGATATCGACCAAAATCTACAATAGTCTCTCTATAATATTCTCAAGGATCATCAAGCTCCCATGAATTCTCTCTTATGCCCCTCTTATGCCTTTGGGGTCACACTTCCAAATAATAGATTTTTCCTCTCTAATTTTTTACAAGTTTCCTTAGGTTGTTATAACATTGAAATTTCAATTACAAATGTTGGGGTTTGATTTTTCGCCTCCACTATACTGCCCTACTTATGTTTTAATGATTATAGACCACTTTCTGTATCATTAATATCTCCCACGTACACCCACTACCATGCCGAAATTCTGTAAGGGTTTTCTCTCTCCTCATTTACATTCAAGAAATTATTTTTTATTATGAATCTAAACTCCATTAAATATTTTGGGAAATGTATATATATGAACCCATAATTTCCTTTTCATAAAAATATGATTATACTCTTATTTCTCTCTCATCAACCATTTTTATGAATTCATATGTCACGTCGTTATGCTGCTGAAATTTCAAAGTTATTTTCCAAGGAAAAGAAATTGTATACTGAATAACATTCCCATTACTATATCAAGGTTATTCACCATTATGCTCATTTACTTATGAATTATATAGTTTCATGTATTAATTCCATATTCCTTTATTGTGGAATAAGTTATAATTTTTAATAAATCCATGTTGTGTGATCTATGTGGCACAGTTATGCATGAAATGAAATGATTAGGAAGGGTGCGCCTTGATAGCACTCCAATTCATTGGGTAAAGATTAGTATCATTATATGAAAATTTGAATGGGGGTTTACTCATGGTAAATAATGCTCAAGGAGGGTTTACTCATGTTCCAAGTGGAATTATACTTGGATCATGATAATATCATGTTATATGTTGGTACCACATTTCCATGTTATGATAATCATGCTATATAATGTCATCTTTTTCTTATTTCTCTTATACTACATTATTAAGCCAATTTCCTAACATATATTGTTTAATTCATGTAATTACTTGTTTTCTCCCTTATTAGGATTTATATCTCACCCTTTTTATGCATTTCCTGAGTTTATCCTATGTAATGCTAAGTATGAATGAATGTGTGTTGTCATGTAAGTGATGATTTCAATAATGATGCGTATTTCATGGTTTAATTTGTAATGTAATGTTCCTAAGCCTCAAGGGCACTAGTAATCTCAATCATCTATTTTTTATTAGGTGAATATTTTATTTAATAATTTATGTTTTATTTTGAAACAAAGAGAAGTGTTGTAATAGTTGGAATTATTGGATAGGTTTAGTTTTTTGGGGTTTAGGATTAAAAAACTCTAGTTAAAGCCTTAGGGATAATAATATGTATAATAATAACATCTGAAAATTTTGGTGAGTATTGAGTAACTGGTATATCAAAAAAATACATCTCTATCGGGTTACGAGCATGTAGTGGAGGCCCTGGAACAACTATATGTTTCCACATATCAATGATTTGTTTGGTCAGATCTAGGGTATGCAAGGTTGTCAAAAATTGATCAGAGGTACAGGTACCATTAGCTAAAGGTGATAGAGATTGAAATTACAAAGGAAAAATTATAGATGATATGTGGTAATTTTGAGTTCATAGTTATTCTAATATAGATATCTATGGAAGATAATATATTTATTAATCTAATGTATTGAGTATTCAATTATGTTTTGGATTACATTGTAGTTGTGGTAATATATGATATTTTGGTATGTTAAAAAATACATGATGATCAATAAAGTAATGTATGGACTGTTTTGAAAACCAAATAATAAACAAAACTGAATTGAATATTTACTTATATTTAATTTTAGGGGAAAAAATTTCAATACTTTGTTATATTGTTTCTAAATAGGGACTAACTACTAACCCTCCAAAAATATTTATTGATGAGTGGAAAGACATACCAATTTCATAATGATACATAGTATTATTAGATATGTTAGTCATTATAGATGGTTTTTTTTTAAAAATATGATATTTTATCTAGACCACTGACGAATTTATCCTGAAAACATGTTTTGTTTATATGGACTGGAGAATGTGTTTTTTGTTTTCATGTACAAAAGTGAAAATTGGTTAATGCTCTTATTTTGTCCCTTCCTTTGACAAATGGTTATTTTTTCTATATATTTATGGTTCATTAATATTTTTTGGTTGTGTGTTGATGTTTAATGAGAAGGTTAAAGATTAAGGTTCACTTTAGTTTAGGATTCATTAGTTAAATTTCCCAACACATGATTTGGAATTAATTGAGGATATTTCCGAATTAAAATTTTGGAGGAATAATTGGTATTGGGTGAATTGTGATATATATACACGTCACAAATGTTTGAAATAAATATTCACATAGAAAAAGATGAAAATGAGATATATAATATGATTAGAACTCATAATGTATTATGATTGAAAGTTTCATAATCATCATGGAATGGAATAAAAGGTTTTTGTTTCATTGAGTCAAATAAATATTGTTACATTAACCATGTAACATTAGGAATGTGACACATTGGTAAATTATTAATAGAATTTTATAAAACATGTTGTCTATCTAAGGACCTCCTCATTTTTATTTTAGGTTTCAGTATCGTCATCCTTTATATAAATGATTCAGATGACTTCAATGGTGGGTCAATATTTTCAAGAAAATGTATAATACCTTAAAAATAATATGTTGATTGATTTTAATATTTATACATTAGGTCAATGTAACAACCCTATTATTCTCATTGACTTGATAAGGAGGGAGGATGTTAGTTGACCATAAATACATCACCAATACGAAAACCCTTATCCTTATATCGCATTATGAGGTATTTCATAACAAAAAAGTACAGTTAAATACAAACAAAATGATTTAAAAGTATAATTTTCTTTAAAATTAGGTAAATTACATAAGAACATATAATTTTGGATACAATACATTATTGAACACTCATGTACATGATCATAATATTCCATTTCACATAAAATTATGTGTTATATCCTAGGGAATAACACAACAAATGGGTGAGCAATGAATCATAGTAATGTAATAATCAAGGACTAACATAAATATGAGGATACATGATCAACAATATGATTATAAATAGAGAATAAAATATGTATTAATCAAAATCATGAACATTGAGACATGATATAACAATGTAATCATAATTTAAATATTGTAAATTTGGCAACAACTTAAAACATTACATGATAAACTTATGTCAAGTGTAAATCTGTGAAGACATCATGTTTGAAAAATCCCCAAAAAGGAATCAAGTTCACTCCTTGATATAACATGATGTATGATGATACATTACATTATGTAATTCATTTGAGTTCTATTTGGGTGCTTCACCATTAAAAATTAATTTTCATTCTTAAGTGTTCCACATAGCTCATACAATATATATTCTTTCATCATATTAATTTATGATCAGATCAAATAGTGTGGATAAATAAATATAATTATCAAGGAATTATGTGTGTGGTTATAAAGGTAATCAAACTTGATAGAGAAATGGTTATGATATTTACTATATAATTGTTTTGTCGGAAAAAATCTTGGTGAATCCTCAACAACATAAATAAAGTTACTCAAAAATTCATAAAAAATGGATGATGAGGTAATAAGGGGTATATCACTATTTTAATATAAAATGGGCATTAATAGGGTCATGGAAATATATATACAAACTTATGGAAGTGGAAATAGAATTTGTAACATCATAAATAATTTTTTATAATGAAGAGAAGGTAAGGATCCCTTATAGAATATTTGTATAGTATCGGCTTATATAAGGGTAGAAATGGGAGAGTATAACTAATCTATCATTAAAATAAAATCAAATGGATTATATGGTAATGATAATAAATGAATGATAATATAACCATTTTTTATTACATAAAATATTTTCAAATAAGATACATGAATTTAATAGATGAGTGTAAAGTTCTTTACGAAATTCAATGATGGTAACGATTGTACATAAAGGCATGTCAAAAGAAAAAATTAGAGGGAATGGATGTAATGGGGTATTGGAGAACATATCCAAATTATAAAAATAATGGAAACTTAAATGCATATCCAAAATGATTTTCTTCATAAAATATGATAGATGAAGATCCCCTACTTGTGTTTGTAACTACTAAATCATGGGAGGGGATTATTGGGAAATTTGGGGCACCATCGGCAGAATCTATAAAATATAGGGGAGAGTAAGGATGTTCTCCAATGAGCATTAGTGATGATAAATGGAAGCATCAGTGTGTTTATGTAGAAAAAGAGGGGGATTTTTAATTATTATATTGTTTTTGAACTCTATATAATAAAATATTCAAAACCACAATGAATCCTATGGGTTTTTTCATTTATTCATTAAAAAGGGCATGGTTTAAATAATTTTATTTTTTTAATGTCCAAACATAAAAAAATAATTCCCTTCTTTATGTGGAGGCGAGTCATACTCCTAAAGAAATGTTTTGAAAACTCTAATATATTATACATGTTTTCCAAGATTACAAAAGGATTTATAAATAAATAAATAAAAATAATGTAATATTATTTTTAATTAATAAATATATTTGGTTTTCTATCACGTTTTTATTAAATATTACATCACATTTATGTAATTATGATTTAATAAAACACAATTTTTATTTATATTGTATTTAATTTTCACCCAAAAATTAAGCTGCCTAAGAAAATTATGAAACATTTAGCATTGGATAATTTTGACATTACGATTCAAAAATAATATGCATTCCATTCAGAAGATTTTATAAATATTTTAATTTTCATTTTCAAAATAATAATCTTCATTTATTGAAAATGACATGTTTTTGATAATAATAGTTTTCAAATCTATTTAAAAATAAGATGTGACATCATGAAATTTTTTTGATCAATAATATTTGATAACAATTATTTAATAATAAAAGTTAATATTATATATTCTTTAAATCTATTAATTCATAAATTCATTCAATCAATTTGAATAATATAAAAAAATTTAATTTTTTTCTTTACCATATCAAAATAAAAATGATTGAAAAATTTACAATAATAGGATGAAAATAAATTCATCATTCTGAAAAATATTTTATGTACTCATTTATATAAGGCCATGATATGAATCCCTTTAACAAATGTGAAAAAAAACCAATGATTATTGTATGTGAGGGTGGGACGTTCATCATGTGGTTTTTTGAACATGGTTTTTGCATTGATATTGATGATCTTGAACTTCTCTCATGTACAGTTTTCCTAATTCTTATGTTCATATATCTCAGCATGATATTGGTCCAAGGTGTCATCCAAAAATGATATCATCCTTATAAGCTCTGATAAATGGGTTTCATATTGTATGATCCAACTGGTTGAGGCTATCACATCATTTTTCTATGTCAATTATACTTGTTAAAGACATATATTTATAATAATCAAGTGATACCAATCCAATAACTATTTTATCAAATGGTAATGCTACAAAATGGTCTTTGAATCCAATTTAATATAATAAATCAAAATAATTTCATGTGTTTTATATAACCATTTTATATAATAAAACATATAATTAAATAAAATGGGGAATTCTATTTATAATAATTTGGGTCATTACACCCAATATCCCAAAGGATGGAAGTATCTCACAAGGGCTTAATTCATAGTTTGTGGATGATTTTGCCTTGAAAAATACTACAAACAACCGAAAAATTCCTAAAAAATAACCATATATATGATGTGTGATATAAATGAAGAAACCCAATGCATGCAATTTATATCAATACAAATAAAAAATGAGTACCCCCACAGTGGAAAAATAACAAACAAGTATACAACAAAATACCTATCCAACGAAACTCAAAGACACCAAGACAAAAAATCTAGGCCCGAATGAGCTCTATACTCTTATTATACAAGACAAACCAAGTATCACTATGAATCATTATATTTGAAGGAATGTTTATCATTTCCCATGTCTTGGTAAATGATATTAGTAAAAAAAATGTGCTAAATATATGGTGAGTTATGAAACATAGTACATTTTTACCAAATTACTTCCCTTCTCACACCACTAGGATAGTACTTGATAGCAAATTTATAAAAAATAGTTAAATTTTAAAAAACCAAAAATAGAATATATAACAATATTAGATGTTCCATATGTTATCCATTTTTAGAAAAAAATATCAAATTCCATGGAAGGAAACCAAACAGTGCTTTAAAACCAATTCATAAACCCATTCTGGAATAATATAATATATTCCACATATTCACATTTCCAACCATGCATGAATCTATAAACCTATCTATAAATGAGAGTAATGATTCATAATTTCCCTAAACCATTACATAGTAAATCACATTGATGGGGGTAATTCATTCCCATATCCAATTCATCCTTTTTATATGGTTACTTTATACCCTTATCCATTCCAATGAATATGATGACATGTAAAAAAATATTTCCAAACCCATGACAAATAAACCATTCTAACCATTTGAAAAAACCATTCTTTTATTCAACAAAATTAAAATGAAAGTTTTAATAAAACTAAAATTTAATTGAAAACACATTTCAAAACAATTGTTTTACAATAATAAAATTAAAATCAATTTATCAAATTGTCATTCTTGCAAAAAACCCCAATTTCCATAATTCCAAAAAAACTGTCAATCAAGAGAGCATTCAACAAACATTTCATAAAAAATTCAAAATAAATTTCATTCAAAATAAGAAATTTAAAATCATTCCTTCATGTTCTAAATTTAGGAGTCAAGCGTAAAGCCACATACCTTGGGTTTTATTCTAAAAATAGAGAACAATAATAAAATTTCAATGTAACTGGGGTGAAACTCTTAAAACCATCCTTATATATCTTCCCCTATATACTCTGGTTTGATTAGAGAATCTTATTTATCCTTTTGGAAGATATAAACTCATGTTATGAATGTATATGATAATAAATTAAGGAGTTAATGATCAAAAAATGTATGATACAAAATTTTAGGATATCACTTTTACCAATAGAATTGTTAGTGGTACTGTTATGAAAATCATGTGCAAACGTTATGCCATCTTCAATACCATGTAGGAACCATGCGGTTCGGGATTTCACGGTTTTCAAACTGTGATCCAGCCGTACTGTAACTCACTATCTCAAGGATCATGGTTTCACTTAGGCCTTATCATGGATTGGAAAAATTTTCACTTCCCATGATCCATCACTTTTTCCAGTTTTTGTGAAAAGGATCTTATAGTTGTGTCTTGGTTTTTTTCAAAACTTGCATAAACTATGATCATTAACAAATGTCCTCATAAACATCTCAAATATTCCCCAAAATATCAAAATCTTCTCCCATAAAACATTGTATACATAAACAATCAAAATGATGTATATATTGTAACAAACCTTCAGTTTATTTCAAATGTAAACATAATTTATTACATAAAATATTCACATGATAAATCATTAATGATCAAGAGGTCTAATGGGTTTCTGTCATAGTAACATTACATAAAAACATAAAACATGAAATACACATCTTTTTTAATGTAATGGCTCAAAACTCTCTGGTCCATTCCATTTTGAAAATCGGGTGTATGAGTTGTTTCAGGAGGCTAGGTGACTTATCCCCAACACTATTCCAAATTTCAATTCCTGTGAATAGTTCTATCGGTGAACAATCCCAATGGTAGACTTTTGTGAATAGTTTATCTGTAACCTTCTATGAATAATTTAATTTGTGACCTTATGTGAAAAGTGTCATCAGAATCCTTATGTGTACAACGCAACGGTCAACTTATGTGATCTATCTCATCAGTGACCTTATTTGAATAGTGTCATTAGTGACCTTCTATTAACAGTGTCATCTGTAACGTTATGTGAACAGTGAATCAGTGACCTTATGTGAATATTTTCATCGGTGACCTTATTTGAATAGTTTCATCAATGAAATTATTTGAACTGTGATATCGGTAACCTTATGTGAACAGTGAACCAGTGAGGTTCTAATGGTTACCTTTTTTCTTTGTCAAATTTTTTGTTCATTAACAGTGTTTCTAGAATGGTTAATTTCCAACAGTGGCCTTTTTTCTTATACAAATTCTGAGTTAATGAACAACGTTTACAGAATAGTGAGTGTAATGCCCCGACCCCAGCTACCCAGAGTCGGTGCATTACTTCGTAACATTGGCATGATCACAAAAGACCAAGTCTCAAAAGACCGATTAGTTTAGTAGCCTTGGAAACACTAGATACATTCATAAATGTTACATTACATCACGAAGTGAAAAACTATAATAACATAGTCTCCATAGTCCACACTTATATCCTCTTCAGACTATCCCTGCAGGTCATTCATAAAATACTTCTTCACATCCTGGAAAATATTAAAACATTGAAAGGGGTGAGCTCGGATGCTCAGTAAGGTTAACAATATAGCGGAAGCTTTCATAAATAGACATTAACATTTAAGGAAATGTATAACTAAAACAAAAGCCATTTAAACTTGAACTTCAACATAATATGGCAAAAGTAAAATGAGATAATGCCATTCACTTCTTCACATGGATATTCTACTGGTCGAATAATCACATGCAATAACAATAACCACTTTCATAATGAGGTAATGTATAATGCCGGACCTTCTGAAACATTTTGTCAAGGCCTCAGCCAAGACGTCTAAAATGATTAAGGCCTCGGCCAAAACCATAAAACAAATTGGGAAAGGGCCTCGGCGAATTCCACGTCTAGTTGTCTCATGAGACCTACCGATGCATCTAGGAGCTATAGCGGGCTCCACCCGTCACTTATTAAGTCCAATGCATTCCTCATATGAATAGGTTTAAACATATCATAAACCATAACATAATCATATCACATAAAACATGCATAAAGGAAACATAACATTTCCACATTTCAATCACAAGATAAAAATACAACACATTGATATAATAAAAACGCTTTCAAAACCATTTTCAATACCAAAATAAAAGAAAGTTAAAACTTTGTATTTATTTTTCATTAAAAAAGTGATGGCTTGTAGAGGAAGCCGAAACTCAAATAATGGTCATGGCGGCGGAGAAGTCATTGTCGCCGCATAAGTACGGAAAGAAAAAACATTCCCTTTTTTTCGTTTAGTAAAACGCTTCATATAAAAAAGATTCCTTTTGAATAAACGTAAAAGTCAAAGGGGTTTATACACCGTATAAAAGAAAGTTGTGTATGAAACCAAATATGACTCAATGAAAGGAGATTGAGACGAAGTCCTTAAAAAGATCATTTTTAAAATAAAATAGATCTATTATGTGTATTCACTATAGGTACACATAAAGAAAGTAAAAATACATAATAATATCATGACATAATTGGAAATTAAGAGTTTAACCCAAAGAATGGAAGTTGGGTTAAGAAGTTCACTTACCTCGTGTCTGACTTGAATCAACCGTTCTTTAACCTCCTTAATAATAAACTAGAGTTAATATATACGTTTTTAAGAACCATTTTCAATTTCATTATCCTTATTATATCACTTATTACAATGATATTAACATTATGTAATTATTTATGTTAATAACGGTAGTTTTGTCGATCTTTGGTACATGAGTCAACAATAAACTACTTTTAATTACAAGTTGTTTATGTGGTAGAATATCCATTATCTCCATAATTATATTCATGATTTAGATGTCATATATATATTATATATCCAGTATATACATTCATTTATAATATTTCGTAACATTTAGATGTAAGAAATGAAATGCACCGTTCATGGAGACGGTAAGCCGTACGTACGCATGAACGCTACTTTCATTTCAATTTCATATTTAATGGAACGAAATAATAATGATATGAATGTATAATATAATTCCAGTATAATATAGTGTATAATACCATTTACTCCGTCCTTTATACATCCCACATATGGCATTAATGATTCAAATCACTTTGAGGGGGCGGTAGTCCACACTTCCTAAAATGAAATTATCACGTTTTACCCATAATGGAAATTATAAAGTATGCCACAAATGAGAAATACAGAAGAATAAGTAAAACATAAACATATTATATATCATATATAAAAATAGTGAAATCTTAATGGCCACCTTTGAAGGTGTTATATGAGTGTTGAACAATCATCGTTTCGTGAGATAGAAATTCTCCATCTACAGAAACCATATGTTCTTTTACCATTAGATGTAGGTGTGTGTAATTTTAGATCTAATCCATCTTATAAAAACATCCTAGTATATTGATGATACTGTTTTTGTTACAAAATAAATGAATAAAAATAGTTTAGGGGGTTGGAGAAGAAAAATAAAACAAAACAACATTAGAGAAGACATTACCTCAAAATCTGGTAACTCTTTTTGATTTGAGCCAAAGGCTTCCTTGAGAAGCGTTCTGCCCAAAGTTAGGCTTCTAGGAGTAAGAGGGGGAAGTTGGGAGAGTATTTGGGAAGAGTTTGGCCGAGCCAAATGGCTTGAATGTGTAAATGAGGTGGGAGAGGTGGGGGCCTTTTATAAGTGGATAGGAGGGGCACTCTTGGAATGTAAAGAAAAGTCACTTTATTATAAAATGATTTTAGGATTTTAGAGGTCCCAAACTTATATAATTCGAGGATAAGGTTATAAGGGTTCGAAATATACTCATCCAATAGGTTTTTGACAAGTTTATGCCTTGGATTTTGCATCATCTTCTCATTTTATTTAAATCGTTAAATAATGAGGTCATCGCTGCATCATCATGATGTCATAAATAATCTAATTTATTTAATTTCTAAAAATTATAAAAAAACTACTATGATGTAGGAAATCTTTTTATCTTTCTAATGAATATTTATAATCAAAATTTTGACTTTTGTAACCCCACTTATAAACTGTTTTAGTAAAACAACTCATGTTTGTGTCAATTTAATTATAACATTAAATAAATATATATTAATGTCATTTTCCAACTAAAGTGGCACCATGGGGTCCCCAATTTGACCCATGGGTTTTCTTGGTCGGCCATGACTCATCCCATAGGAGTAGGACAACTGTTAAGCTCATCTCATATTATTAAAACATTATTTTTACCTTAAACTACACTAATTACCTCTAATCGCGATTAAGAACTTAAAAGTTACTATTCACCAAAAAATTATTTTAATCTCATTGAACCAAATTTTACTTCTTAATGACAACCATGTATGTCGGATTTTTGAAAATCAAATCACAGAAGTGGTAATATTTCATTTTAACGAAAAATCAGTTTTTAACAACCACTTAGTGGTTTCACTATTCATCAAAAATTGAAGTTTTTTAGAATAAGGCCAAAATTTCACCCTAAGCTATAATTGATATTCCGAATTCAAAAATGATGTCTATTTTAAAAAATTCCAAACATATAAGTTGTATTAATTAATTTTATAATTAATTCCCGCTGTTACAACAAATAGCGTGTTTTTAAGAAACAATTTATATCAAAAGATTGGCAATTGTTTATGTCCAATTTCAATGTTAAATTAATTCTAATGACCACCATTGGATAAAATGGTAAAAATATATTCTAATTATACTTTAAACCACTAAATATTATAATTTATCACTATAAATTATTTTGATTAAAAATTTGTTTTTAAGTATTTTTCACTATTCATAAAAAATAGAAGTTCTCAGAAAAATACCAAAAATTCAACATAGGCTAATTTCGATATTCCGAATCCAAAAATGAAGTCCATTTTGATAAATAAAATTTATAAAATTTCAAAAAGTAGGTATTACTATACACAACGGGTAGTTTAATTCGTTGTGGTGTGTGTTAGCGCTCGAGGTTGCGTACAACACACGCTATTGCATTATTAGAAGTGAAACGTACCGTGGAAGCTTGGGGTGTTACATTCTCCCCTCCTTAAATAAATTGCATCCTCGCAATTTGAATTTTTATTTGAAAATAAAATGTTGAAAAGAGAAAATACCTTTGAGGAAAACCCACATCAGAAATAAGGTTAATAAATATATATCATTAAAAGAAAGAAAGATAAGTACAAAGGTCACCCGATATAGCCTATTCTAGGATTCTATGAAAATATGGATATGGAAGAGAAACAAACCATCAAGGTATGATGGAGAGTTATAGAAAACAGGATTAGGAGAAAGTTTAACTACAAGAAAATCACAAACTTGTGATTGGTTAAACGGTCATTGAATCCCCAGTTGGAAAAGTTAACCGACAACATTTTTGTTTTAAGTTACCTTTTATAATGTTGTGGAATTTATTTAGGATATTTACTAAGAATGTAAGGGAATATACATAATTGTTATGTATACTTTCATTCGTCAATAAATTTTTACCACAAACCCAACTTTTACTCCAAATGGTAACGGAACACAAAAATATTCTATTTATCCTAATTGTATAAGGTTCCAAATGTTAACACATACCATTTAGATTAATAAAATTATTTTGTAATAACCAGGGACTTCCTGTAGGCTAGTGGTAGGAAATAAAGGCATGCCGCACTATGATTGTGGGTTCGATTCCTGCAGCTTTGTCCAACGCGACGGGTTATGCCCCACCCTACAGGTTTTCCTTTTCCTAAAACTATAGTATCATAATATTCCAAAAATAATCTTCATAAATTTTTTAACCTTAAACAATACTATCCAAAGATCATCTTAATCCACTCCAACCATTATAGTTATCCAAAATACCTCTGTCCAGACTTTCTCTAAAAGGTCTCTTAATTCCAAAATCAATTTATCAGATTCCCCACACAAAGAAAAGTTTCTCTTATTGTCACATACTAAAAATATGATTACCTTATTCATATTAAAACCTTACTGAAATCAAAAATTACTGCAGTACAATCTTTATATATATCACATTATTCTTATAACCATAATATAATCCTTGAGTCCAAAAGCACCAATACATTAATTATTCTGCTTCAACTGTAGTCACAACATAAGATTGGCCTTTATCCCTTGGCCTTTTCTGAGGTAAGTTTCCTTGACGCTTAGGACATTCATTTTCATAATTCCCCATTTCCCTACAATTGTAGCATTCAACTTTGATAGCCTCTTTCTTTCCCTTGCAATCACGAGCCTGGTGACCCTTTTCTCCACATTTATAACAAACTCACATTCCTTTTAGTCAAGTACCAGGGTGATTCTTCCCACAATTATCACATAATGGAAAATCCTTCTTTCCCTTTTTCCCTTTATCTGTCTCTTGTTCCACCGTTCTCTTCTTCTCTTGCTTTACTTTGTTGTCATAAGACTTATAAAATTCCTTTTCTGTCTTGATAGCACACGACACAATATCTTCATATGATGAGAAAGATTGTGATAATAAAGCTCGATGGAGAAATGGTTTTAACCCATCAAAGAAACGATCAATCTTACTCCTTGGGTTACATATATAATCTGGAGCATACCTCGCTAACCTTGTAAAGTTGGTCTCATACTTTGCGACATTCTCATCCTCCTTCTGCCTCAGACTCAGAAATTGCCTTTCCATATCCACTCGATGGTCTCGAGGAAAGTATTTTTCTAAGAACATCTCTTTGAAATCCCTCCATTCCATGTTCGATACGTCATCATCTTCCTTTGTGTTTTGAATCAGCGACCACCACTGATTGGCATCTCCAGTGAGGCGGTAAACTGCCATGACAACCTTCTCCCTTTCGCTACTCCCCAAGGCATGGAATATTTTCTCTAAGGAGTTTATCCATTGCTCATCTACTAACGGATTTGTACCCCCATTAAATGTTGGTGGTTGTTGCCTCATGAAGCGGTCTAACATTGATCCTCCACGTTGCGGATCAGGGTGCTCCATACGAGTTAGGTTATTATTCATAACCTGCATGAGTTGTCCCAGTACGGTGAGAAGTTGATCAGCACCAGTTGTATCACTAGCTCCACGATAATTATCTTGAGCTGGAGGGCAATCCCTACACGGAGTGCATGCATTGATATGGTTTCCATTCCTTCCACTGGGCGCCATTTCTAAACAATGGCATAATCTAGATTAGTTTATGATATAAAATACATAATTCCATATTTGTAAAATACTTTACATAAATTTAACTATTTATGGATATAATCCATAATCATAAAAAGAAATGTTTCCTTTGAGGAAGTATATACTCATAACCCTTCATAGTGGTTTGTAAAGAAAATGAGAATTATACTAAGCATATCCCCCGGGAGTGTCGTAACCAAGAGTGCAGCAAGGCCCGTTGTCGTGCACCAGTTCCCGTTCGAGTCTAGCTCAAAGCAGTGTTTTCGGATTTTACCCCTAGGTACATCTGTGCCAGAGCCGCCTCTACCTGCTCGTATCCAGACAGGGATGTATTGCTCGGAAAACTCGTAACATCTCTATAATACCAAAATTCTAGGAAGTTATTCTATACTAATCCTCAAAGTCCATCATTGGGCTATGTGCTCTAATCATAGTTTGTCTAAATCTAGCTTCCAAGGTTTGTACTAAACCTCCTCTGATACCAACTGTAACGCCCCGAACCCAGCTACCCAGAGTCGGTGCATTACTTCGTAACATTGGCATGATCACAAAAGACCATGTCTCGAAAGACCGATTAGTTTATTAGCCTTGGTAACACTAGATACATTTATAAATGTTACATTACATCACAAAGTGAAAAACTATAATAACATAGTCTCCATAGTCCACACTTCTATCCTCTTCGGACTATCCCTGCATGTCATTCATAAAATACTTCTTCACATCCTCAAAAATATTAAAACATTGAAAGGGGTGAGATCGGATGCTCAGTAAGGTTAACAATATAGCGGAAGCTTTCATAAATAAACATTAACATTTAAGGAAATGTATAACTAAAACAAAAGCCTTTTAAACTTGAACTTCAACATAATATGGCAAAAGTAAAATGAGATAATGCCATTCACTTCTTCACATGGATATTCTACTGGTCGAATAATCACATTCAATAACAATAACCACTTTCATAATGAGGGAATGTATAATGCCGGACATTCTGAAACATTTTGTCAAGGCCTCGGCCAAGACGTCTAAAATGATTAAGGCCTCGGCCAAAACCATAAATCAAATTGGTAAAGGGCCTCGGCCAATTCCACGTCTAGTTGTCTCATGATACCTACCGATGCATCGAGGAGCTATAGTGGGCTCCACCCGTCACTTATTAAGTCCAATGCATTCCTCATATGAATAGGTTTAAACATATCATAAACCATAACATAATCGTATCACATAAAACATGCATAAAGGAAACATAACATTTCCACATTTTAATCACAAGATATAAATACAACACATTGATATAATAAAAATGCATTCAAAACCATTTTCAATACCAAAATAAAAGAAAGTTAAAACTCTGTATTTATTTTTCATTAAAAAAATGATGGCTTGTAGAGGAAGCTGAAACTCAAATAATGGTCACGGCGGCGGAGAAGTCGTTGTCGCCGCATAAGTATGGAATGAAAAAACATTCCCTTTTTTTCATTTAGTAAAACGCTTCGTATAAAAAAGATTCCTTTTGAATAACCGTAAAATTCAAAGGGGTTTATACACCGTATAAAAGAAATTTGTGTATAAAACCAAATATGACTCAATGAAAGGAGATTGAGACGAAGTCCTTAAATAGATCATTTTTAAAATAAAATAGATCTATTATGTGTATTCACTATAGGTACACATAAAGAAAGTAAAAATACAAAATAATACATAATAATATCATGACATAATTGGAAATTAGGAGATTAACCTAAAGAATGGACGTTGGGTTAAGAAGTTCCCTTACCTCGTGTCTGACTTGACTCAACCGTTCTTTAACCTCCTGAATAATAAACTAGAGTTAATATATACCTTATTAAGAACCATTTTCAATTTCATTATCCTTATTATATCACTTATTACAATGATATTAACATTATGTAATTATTTAAGTTAATAACGGTCGTTTTGTCGATCTTTGGTACTTGAGTCAACAATAAACTTCTTTTAATTACATGTTGTTTATGTGGTAGAATATCCATTATCTCCAGAATTATATTCATGATTTAGATGTCATATATATCTTATATATCCAGTATATACATTCATTTATAATATTACGTAACATTTAGATGTAAGAAATGAAATGCACTGTTCATGGAGACGGTAAGCCGTACGTACGCATGAACGCTACTTTCATTTCAATTTCATATTTAATGGAACGAAATAATAATGATATAAATGTATAATATAATTCCAGTATAATATAGTGTATAATACCATTTACTCCATCCTTTATACATCCCACATATGGCATTAACTATTCAAATCACTTTGAGGGGGCGGTAGTCCGCACTTCCTAAAATGAAATTATCACGTTTAACCCATAATGGAAATCATAAATTATGCCATAAATGAGAAATAAAGAAGAATAAGTAAAACATAAACATATTATATATCATATATAAAAATAGTTACATCTTAATGGCCACCATTGATGGTGTTATATGAGTGTTGAACAATCATCGTTTCGTGAGGCAGAAATTCGCCATCCACAGAAACCGTATGTTCTTTAACCATTAGATGTAGGATTGTGTAATTGTAACTCAAATACTTCTTATAACAACATCCTAGTATATTGAGTATACTGGTGTTGTTACAAAAGAAATGAATAAAAAGTGTTTAGGGGGTTGGAGAAGAAAAATAAAACAAAACAACATTAGAGAAGACATTACCTCAAAATCGGGTAACTCTTTTTGATTTGAGCCAAAGGCTTCCTTGAGAAGAGTTCTGCCCACAGTGAGGCTTCTAGGAGTAATAGGGGGAAGTTGGGAGAGTATTTGTTCATAGTTTGGCCGAACCAAATGGCTTGAAAGTGTAAATGAGGTGGGAGAGGTGGGGGCCTTTTATAAGTGGAGAGGAGGGGCACTCTTGGAAAGTAAAGAAAAGTCACTTTATTATAAAATGAGTTTCTGATTTTAGAGGTCCCACAATTATATAATTAGAGTATAAGGTGATAAGGGTTCGAAATATACTCATACAATAGGTTTTTGACAAGTGTAAGCCTTGGATTTTGCATCATCTTCTCATTTTATTTAAATCGTTAAATAATGAGGTCATCGCTGCATCATCATGATGTCATAAATAATTTAATTTATTTAATGTCTAAAAATTATAAAAAAACTAATATGATGTAGGAAATATTTTTATCTTTCTAATTAATATTTATAATAAAAATTTGGACTTGTGTATCCCCACTTAAAAACTGTTTTAGTAAAACAACTCATGTTTGTGTCAATTTAATTTTAACATTAAATAAATATATATTAATGTCATTTTCCAACTAAAGTGGCTCCATGGGGTCCCCAAGTTGACCCATGGGTTTTCTTGGTCGGCCATGACTCATATAATAGGAGTAGGACAAGTGTCAAACTCATCTCATATTATTAAAACATTATTTTTACCTTAAACTACACTAATTACCTCTAATCGCGATTAAGAACTTAAAAGTTACTATTCACCAAAAAATTATTTTAATATAATTGAACCACATTTTTCTTATTAATGACAACCATGTATGTCGGATTTTTGAAAATCAAATCACAGAAGTGGTAATATTTCATTTTAACGAAAAATCTGTTTTTAACAACCACTTAGTGGTTTCACTATTCATCAAAAATTGAAGTTTTTCAGAATAAGGCCAAAATTTTACCCTAAGATATAATTGATATTATGAATTCAAAAATGATTTATATTTTACAAAATTCCAAACATATAAGTTGTATTAATTAATTTTATAAATAATTCCCGTTGTTACAACAAATAGCGTGTTTTTAAGAAACAATTTATATCAAAAGATTGGCAATTGTTTATGTCCAATTTCAATGTTAAATTAATTCTAATGACCACCATTGGATAAAATGGTAAAAATATATTCTAATTATACTTTAAAACCACTAAATATTATAATTTATCACTATAAATTATTTTGATTAAAAAAAGTTGTTTTTAAGTATTTTTCACTATTCATAAAAAATAGAAGTTCTCAGAAAAATACCAAAAATTCAACATAGGCTAATTTCGATATTCCGAATCCAAAAATGATGTCCATTTTGATAAATAAAATTTATAAAATTTCAAAAAGTAGGTATTACTATTCACAACGGCTAGTTTAATTCGTTGTGGTGTGTGTTAGAGCTCGTGGTTGCGTACAACACACGCTATTGCATTAT
The DNA here is from genome assembly GCA_963277665.1 of Viscum album. Taxonomy (NCBI): domain Eukaryota; kingdom Viridiplantae; phylum Streptophyta; class Magnoliopsida; order Santalales; family Viscaceae; genus Viscum; species Viscum album. Next base: position 284,326,980 of record OY728127.1, read on the forward strand.
TCTAAGTGAAACGTACCGTGGAAGCTTGGGGTGTTACAGTGAGGTTCCAAGGGTGAGGTTCCAATGGTGTCCTTTTTTCTTTGCCCAAATTTTGAGTTAATGAATAGTGTTTCTAGAACGGTGAGTTTCCACTTGATATGTTCATGAACAGTAGTTCTAGAATGATGATGTTCCAATTGTGAGGTTAATGAACAGTGTTTCCCGAACTCTGAGGTTACAATAGTGAACATTTTCCGTTTCCAAAATTTGAGTTCATGAACAATGTTCCCAAAATGGTAAGGTTCTAATGGTGAGGTTCAGGAACAGTTTGTTTCCTGTTCCAAATTTTGAGTTCGTGAACAGTGTTTCCAGCTTTTAATAATTTCACCTCTTTACGTTTTCCGAGTGTGAGATGATCAAACATCCTATTCCTTCTCGTAGGAGTTGTGCAATCAAATTTTCCTCCTATGATTTTTTTTCACTTTTTTGATGAAACCATGTAATATTGACTACTATTTGGTATAATCTATTATCTATCTTCATTATTTCGGGTTCATCTCTTTTTTTCTCCATTCCATATTTATAGATTTTTTACCCCAAATTTCTAATGGAATTTTCTTGGTTGTTGGTCAATGTCTTGGTGTCTCTGCATCCTCTGGAGGATACAGTTGTCACAGGGGAGTATATTTTAATCCATTGGGTTTCTCATTCTCATATTAATAACCTCAAGGACTATTTGAGGCAGGGGATTTGCTTTTTCTCCCTTATTTTACATGATACTGTATTGTTATCATGTTTTATCCCACTAAATCACAATGGAATTGACATAATATAAATTTGGACCCAATAAATAAATTGATATCAATAATTTGAAATTTCCTCTTCTTTTCCAATGTATTTTGATATCAATGATTACTTGTTCAGATTTTTTTTGGTGAAAATTGGTGAATAACGTAAAGTCAGAATTAATTGATAATTGATTTTCTAAAGAAAAATATGCATGTGAATGAATCTGATTGATGTTGTCTTAACTTTCTGTTAATCAAATTGGTGCAGTAATCATGTTTAATTATTTGTGATATCTTACTATTTAGGTTTCTGAATGATTGAACATACAAATATTAAATCGGTTTATCCAAGATAGATTAAGGAACTGGTTGTTTGATAAAAGAGAATACTTGTAGGGTTATGAATTACAATATTGCTTGTTTTTGGTTCAAGATCCGAATTGATATGATGTTTTTTATTCCTATCGCTTCTATTGTGATGTAATCCTAGATGGCTACTGTGATATGTGGGGGCAGGGAGGCCTATTGGTTGTGGCAGCAGTTGACATCAAGAGTGGTGAGATGCATCGGTTTATGCATGTGGGTGTCGAGTAGGACATTGTGGATGATGGAACAGGTTGGTTGTGAATGTTTGGATACTGAATGATTATTATTAGTTTTTTATATAATTTACATTCTCCACTACTCAATGATACTGGTCTTTCTTATACTTCTTCGGAAAGGGGTGAAGATGCATGTGGTATGCCACATAATTTTCGTGTATAGTATCTCAAGGGTGTATGGGTTTATGCTCTTCCTATAGGCGAGAAGGACTCGATGGGTAGTAATTTTCTCACAGTGTTGATCCCCCATGTGATTAGTTGCATAGAATGTTTTTTTGTATTTCCTGGGAATATGGGAATGTAATTCTATAAATAAATAATTGAATAAATGATGTTAACCCATGGGGTTGGAGCTTATTGGAACAAAATTTTGAGGTTACAATTTTAAAGGGACAGTGGACATTGGGTGTGATGCCAATGAAATTTAATGTGGAATTGTTAGTAGTTAATTAATGTTTAAAAAATTATGTAATGTAAAGTGGAACAGATAAAATGGGAATGAAGTAAGGTAATAAATCTCTTAAATGGTTGTGTTCTTATAAGATACCTAGTCTTAGAAGTGGCAGCTGGGAGTCTGAGTGAAGTTAGATGCAGTTGATTCTAAGACTAGTTTATCCCCATAGTGTGGTTGTGAGATATAGTATATTTTTCACTTTTTGTGTTTTTATACGCTATTCTACCCTGTCAGTTAGGGAAAATGACACCCTAAGGATTTTGAGCCTTGAGGGTGTTTTCACCAACATTCTAGTGGGAGGATGAATTGTAGACTACCCCCTTTGGTGCTGCTCTCTTCTCTTGGTAGTCACTTGTTCTTTTAGGAACAGTGGTTAGTTTTCCCCATATATGTGTGTAGAGGGATGTAATGGATTTTGGTTATTCACATACATATATTCTTGATATAGTATCCAATGGACTACTATAGGTTTAATTTGTATATGTTGTGATGGATTGATGATCCTTACTCATTTTATGGGTTGTAATTGATTGAGGTATAATACTGGAAATATGATAAATGTTATAGAAGTTGTGGTGGCTCCCACAAACTACATGGTTACTTTCTTGCATGAACATGGTGGTTTTGTTTCATGAGGTTCATATTGTGGTGCATCAACTAGGTGACTTCATGTAGGACTTTGTAGATAGATATGCTTAGGTCGTTCGACATTGGGGAAAACCAGCAAACCAATGGGGAAGTAGTAGTGTGGTACCCTTGGTAATATTTATTATATTATATACTCTTGTATAAGTATCATGGTGAGAGTATCCATGGGGAGGATGGGAACTTAGTATACCTGTTTAGGTGATGAGTTATTTCACTTGTTGTTCATTGTGATTTAGCCTGCTTTATTTACTATTTCACAAGAGGCTCTGGGGAGGATCCTACTGAGTATACTGTTATACTCACCCTATGTATATATAAACTATTTTACAGGTCACCTGGATCATGTTGGAGATCAAAATGGTTTCTACTAGCTTGGGGTTGTAGGAGCTATTTGGTCATGTAGTTGTAGCTATTTTTAATTTTTTTGGGTAATTGCAGTTTTCCATTTCTAGTTGTAGTAGTTTTTTCATGAAATTAAATATTTTCACATGGGTTTTTATTTATATTTAAATCTCTGTTATAGTTGGATGGTGTCTATCTTATCTCTTTCTTTCACATGTGTTCTCTTAGAGGGTAATACATTTCAACTGTGTGTTTATTATACCCTCTGTTCCAGTCTCGAACCCATGGCCTACTGGATACAGAACATTGGGGTCATCATCTTCCTTCACACATTGTCGGCCTAGGAGAGGTACACCTTAGGTAGAGGGGGTCATGAAAATTAAAAACTTCTTTTACATGACCACACTCAAGATTTATGTCCAATGAGACTTTCCTCATGCTATTATAATGTTAAATATTGATGCAACATTTCCATGTTATGATAATCATGCAATATCATTCCATTATGTTCATGTTTCTCTTATTCTCTATTGATATGCCTATTTCCTAAAATGTACTATATTCTTTTTGTTATGATTTGTTTAATCCATTACTGGGATTTATAGCTCACCCATTTTAGGCATGTCTTTGGGTTATCCCATGAAATTCTGAGTATGAAGGATTGTTTGGGATCATGTAAAAGAAGTCTTCTGTGAAGATGTTTATTTTATGTTTTATGTTATTGTGTAATGTTCCTATACCAAAAAGCCATTATAACTCTATATCTTCTATGTTTTATCATGTAATGAATTTATGTAATAATTTATCTTTACGTTTGAAATAAAGAGTAGGGTTGTTATATTATCCACTTTATTATGATTTTTAGGTATATAATGTTTTATGGGTGAACATTGGGATATTTGGAAGATCTGTTGAGATGTTTATACAGTATTTCATAATGATCTGGTTTTGTGAAATGTTTGTGAATACCATGCGACAATTTTAATCAACCTTTCACAATAATACAAAGGAAAAAGTAATGGATCGTTGTAAGTGAACAATTTTTCCAATCCGTGGTAAGGTCTATGAGAACACATGAAACCTGAGATAGTGATTTTCTTTATCGATGGATAACGGTTTGGAAACTATTCAATCCCTCACTTCATGGTTCCTACTTGTAATAGAAGACTCCATACAATTTGAGCATGATTTCCCTAAACAAGGGACTAAACATTTTTTTGGAAAAGTGATATCCTAAAATTTTGTATCTCAAATGTTTTGATCTTTATCTCCCTCATTGTTTATCACATGAAATCCTCAAATATATTAATATCTCTCAAAATGTAAGGAAGTTTCTCCAATCAAAACAGAGGAGATATGGGAAGAGATCTATGGTTTTTTTTTAGATTCTCACTATGGTTTCATTGGAATTTAAGTGTTGTTATCTATTTACACCATAAAATCCAAGGTATGTGGCTTCACTCTTGACTCCTAAATTTAGATAGTGATGAATTGATTTGAAATTTATTTTTATGATTGATATTTATTTTGAATTTATTGTGAAATTATTTTTGACTTCCATCTTGAGTGATGAATTTTTTTTAATTATGTAAATTGGGTGTTTTGTGGGAATGTGAATTTGATAAATTAATTATAATTTTATGATTTTGAAATAATATTTTTGATATGTGTTTTCAATAAAATTGTGGTTTTATTAAAATGGTTGTGTGAATTTTTTGAATAAAAGAATGGTTTTTTAAAATGGTCGGAATTTTTTATTTCGCATGGGTTTGGAATCGTAGTGTGGGGTGTGTTCATATGAATTGGGATGGATAAGGGCGTAACATACCCCTATAAAATGGTTGTGATGGATGTGGGCATGAATTACCTCTATTAGTGTTCTTTACAATGTGGTGGTTTAGTGAAATTATGATGCACTATAGTCATTTGATGTGAGGTTTATAGATTCATGCATGGTTGGATGTGTGGATATGTGGAATGGAAAAGATTATTAAAAATTGGTTTATAAATTAGTTTTAGAGAAATGTTTGGTTTATTTCACTTGAATGTGATATTGTTTTCTAAAAATGGATAACTTATTGTACTTGTAATATTTTGATATATTTTATTTTGTTTTTTTAATAATCTATTTTATATGAATGTTCTAACATGTACAATCCTAGTGGTTTTACTACCGAATTAATTTGGGGAAAATATATTGAGATTCATTACTCATCCTAGATTTAGCATGTTGGTGATTTTGCTGATATCATATTCCATGTAATGGGAAATGGAAAAGTGTCATACTTCTATAATGATGCAGAGTGAAATTTGTTTTTTTGTGTAATTAGATCATGGATCTCATTGGAGCCCCTATTTTTGTCCTGGAGTCTTTGAGTTTTGTTGCTTATGACTTCTATTGTGTACTTGGTTGTTTGTACTCCAGTTTTGTGGTACTCTTGAGTAATTGGTTTTGATAAAAATGGTATGCATTGAGTTTTTCATTTATATCACATATAGTATGTTTTGGTTTTTTTGATATGGAATTTATTGGTTGCTTGTACTATTTTGAAGTGACAAATTATCCACCAATTGTTAATTAAGGCCTTGGGAGTTATTTCCTTTCATTGAGAAATTTGGTGTAATGACCCATACTATTATGAATAAAATTACACATTTTATCTAATTACTTGTCTTATTATCTAATATGGTTATATAAAACACATGTAATTATTTTTATTTATTATATAAAATTGTATTGAAATACCATTATTTGACTGTACCATTGCAAATGTAGCTATTTTATAGTGATCACATGATTTGTATATATATAGCATTATAAAAAATCTAATTTACATAGAAAAATGATGTGATAGCCTCAACCAGTAGGATCATACAATAAGAATCCAATTAATAAGATATTATGATGATGATATAATTTTTGGGCTACACCATTGACCAATTTCAAGATGACATCCAACAACTTAAACATGGGGGAAACTGTTCATGAGAGAATATCAAAATCATCAACATCATGGCTCAAACCATGTTCGCCAAAACCACACAATGAACATCCCACCATCGCGTACCTTAATCATAGGTATTTTCTCATGTTATAGAAATATATATCATGGCCCTAGATATTTTAGTACATAAATAAATGTATATAATATTGAATTTATTTTCGCCCTGTTATTTTTAATTTTGTTGTGAATTTCGTTTTGATATAATAAATAAAAAATAAATTTTTGGGTTAATATTCTAAATTCATTTATGAAATTTATGGATGAATGGATTTCTAAAATAAATAATAATTACTATTATTATTAAATAATTTTTCTCAAATATTATTGATCATATAATTTTCAATATGTCAAATTTTATTTTTGAACGGATTCAAAAAAATTTATTATCAATAACCCATCATTTTCAATAAATTAATGTTATTGTTTTTAAAATGAAAATTCTCATATTTAGTGTCACGACCCGTTCCAGTAGGGCCTGCACCGCGACTCCCCATGCCCACCTCCAATAGGCCAAGGGATGGTGTCTAGCACAGTGTAGGCATATTACTGACATGGGAGGCATTGCCTAAGACCTGCACACATGAACACATATCCAAGCCCAAAAATACTGAAATATATAACCCACTAAGGATCAAAATGCATGCATACAACTAAACTAAACCAACAGAGTATGATGGAAAGGAAAGTGCTGAATGTAAACTGGGCCAGAATTCAAGCCCACCAAACCAAGAGTCTGAAAACTACAAAGTCCATACTATTACAAAAAGAGGTACTGGGACATCTTCCCATAGCCGTAGGAACACCTCTGGCTATGGGGAAACTCATAATGCTCGGTCTTGTCTGGGTCCACCCTACACTCTGTTAAAAGGTTGCTCTTCTGCATAAGACACGACACGTGCAGGAAAATCCCGTGTAGGGGTGAGTGTAACAATACTCAGTAGAGGACCCTGAAAAATCACAAAGCAATACACAAAAGAAAGGCACAATCAGATCTACATTGTATATGACTACTGAATATATAATAGGATAACACAATATAGTTATACTCAAAACTCAGACCCATAGTCTAGAGACAAGTCACACAACTGCATACCCCTGCTAAGTATTATGTTCAAAGAATCCACAAAGTACTCATCTAGGAGAACTCACTCCACGAGTCTGATAGCTCTAATGAAATATGTCCAAAAATCAGGGTTCGTCGTGATAAGTCATGAGGGATAAATATACTCATTATGGGAGAACACACTCTAGAGTGGGGAAATATCACGATACACTTATGAGTATCCCTTCCAAGACCATGGAGGATATTGTGACTCAACCGGATTCACCTGCTATGTAGAAGATCAACACCTGGTAGAGTTGGTCATGTCAATTCCTGACTCTACCTAGGGTCACGATTGTATAGAGGATCTCACTCTAGGCCTCTCGGAGGGATGCCTAACTCTATCACAGAATGTCTTGCTGATGGGATCATACTCCTGTAGTAGGGAATGATACCAAACCTTTAGGGGAACGAGAAGAAGGGGAACTAAACCAAACAAAACATGTCCAATATATGGTTGAAAAGAAGATCAAGCCATGTATGGAAAAGTAAAAGGCGTGTGGAAAGGTCACACACCGTGTCCTCTAACCTCGGGTACTGCCCATGTACTACGGCCTATGTCGCTAGTCTGGTCATGAAAAATGAAAATACATGACATGTAAACAGATAACACACTGTGTCTAAGTATCTAGGATCCACCCCATATACGGTGGAATTATGATCGTACATAGTTTCAACCCATGTATCCTAACCAATGTAACTGGTACATGAGGTAACCCATGTTACTAGCATTTCCTAGCCTAGTGGTGGAGTACATGGCCATGTACCTCATCTGTGTCCATGTGTCGCTTGAGATACACACTGAGCTTCAGGGATGGTCCAACATGTTGTGTAATCGGGGTCACACGTCATGTTATACCTATATAACCCCTAAAACCCTATCCGCCACTGACAGTAATATAGGGTGTGTTCCTCAGAAGTACACGTCATATACCCCATATTTTTCTAGAATCAACGCTTCTCTCTAGCACGCCTCCCGTGATTCCTCGATCTTCATTCAGATAGTCTGATCACCACGAAATCCCATGTTATAGGTCACCCTGACATCCCTAAGTCATCTCCTTTTTTGGGAATCCAATCAGCCCCGAAAACATGTTTTGATCCACCCACACGAAGAACGAATGAAGAACGGTCATTCTCGATCTGGTCTGATTCATCGTCCACTATCTGTGTTGCCCCTCCACTAGGTCGTCTTGATGTCGGAACATCAATTTGGGATCATGGAATCGCAAAACAAATCCACAACGATCCATTGATTTTCACCCCATGAAGAACGCAAAGAACGCATGAGGTAAAGGAATGGTGAAGAAATCCAATAAAAAATGTAGGAATGAACCTCTATTGTCGTTCGTCACTGTGTTGATCTGCACACATTAGTAGGATCAAACAGAGAAAAAATAAACAACAATTAAACATGGATTTAATTCCATCAGATCAATCCAATAAAACTGTCCCACGAGAATGTATGAATCTGTGTATCAACTTTTTTTTAGTTGATATACGTTTGTTTTTTAAGTTCAGAAATGGGGAAATGTGAATTGAAAAGACAACCCCTACCTAGAGAAGGGATCGATCACTGACGAAGGGGTCATGCTTCTGTCATCGTCCAGATCCTCCAACTTTTTTGGTGCAACAATTTATGACTTTGATTCATCATCGATCGTCACCGAGTGTTCTCTCCAAGGTACTAATATTCCACCATAGTTTTTTCTCAACAATTTTCAACAAGCTAAATATGATTAACCCATTAAAAAGGGGAAGTGTGTTATAGAATTCTAGCTCATTGTAGCATTAATGAGTCATGTTGTTGTTTCTGATTCTTTATGACATGGAATTAAATATTGAAACAGCTACCCCATAATTGCACTATAGTGTATTTTTCCTAAAAGAAAATAACATAAAACATTGAGAACTTATTTTATTTTATTTTACTAAAAACGTTTGAAAATTAACATTTCCCTCAACCCATGCCGATAGAGGTTAGACTCATTCTTAGGTAAAGTTGTTGTCATGGATGCAACAACGCCCTCATATTTTTAATCTGAGAATCCGTTTATAAACTTTCACAACCGTGCACATATGCCGACTCACTTAACATAAAGATGTTCAAACCACCATTCCAGGATCATCAGGCCTTATAATGATGTGTCGCCTCTGTGCCTGGTCTCATAATAATTCTATATATATTTAAAAATAATACACGGATAACATGAGGCATTACATTCTCCCCACCTTAGTTCTTTAAATCCCCAAAAACCCAAAAAAAGGTTACTCAAAAAGATGTGGGTAGTGGGCACAGATCTGAGCCTCCCACTCCCACATGTTGTCCGGATGATTCTCGTGTTACCACTTATTGCACACCAAGGGAAGTGATCACCCACGAAGGACCCTATCCAGCCTATCCTCAATCTCCATTGGGTACTCAGCAAATGCCACTCTATCTTCAATTTCCAGCATGCCCTAGTAGATATCGTGCTATTGGTCATGCACGTAGCTCCTAAACTATGACACATAGAAGACATCATGTACTCATGAAACTACAGCGGTAGAGAATGGTGGTATCCCACCTCGCCAACTCTGCACGGTATCTAAAAAGGAACGATGAACCTTGGAGATAGCTTGTTGACTCGTACAAACCTCCATAACCATCGTTGAGTTGATAACCAAAGAAAGACGTGGTCCCACTCCTCAAAATCCAGGGGCCTCCATCATCTGTCACTATAATACTTCTATAGGCTCGGTGTAGTCTTCATCCTCTCCTGGATGATCTTCACCTTCTCGGAGGTAGCTCACACCAACTCTGGACCGATGAGTACTGACTCTCCAGGGTCTGTCCAGCAAATCGGTGACCGGAAGGGTCTCCCATACAAGGCCTCAAATGGAGCCAGACTAATTGTGGAGTTGTAGCTATTATTATAAGTAAACTCCAAAAAAGGTAGGTTTTCCTCCCAACTGTGACCAAAGTCCATGATACAGGCCCACAACATATCCTCCAGAACCTGAATGGTCCTCTCCATCTGACCATCAGTCTGGGGATGGAATGTCATGCTCAAGCGTAGCTGAGTCCCGAAAGCCTCGTGCAATTCCTTCCTCCACCAGGATGTGAAGTTATCATCTCTATCTGAGAATATTTTTGAAGGGATTTCGTGAAGCCGAAAAATCTCCTACACGTAGATGCGTCCAAAGATTTCAACAGTACTCTTCTCCCTGATAGCAAGGGAGTTGGGCGACTTGTTGAGTCGGTCAATGATCACCCAATTGGCATCATACCTATAATATCCCAAGATTTTATAAGCTATATTATTTTTTTCATTCATATCTTCTATTGTACGATACACCAAGATTATCTTGCGCTATACGCAACACCGTATTAGCTTGCATTATACGCAACATTATTCTTGGATCGTGTTGCACACAATTTCAAGTTTGTTTGATAGTTGTTATTCTATGCAACATTGAGTGTGTATGTATATATATATATATATATATTCAATGTATAAATGAAATATGGTTGTATAATTTTATACGCAACAGCAAAGGATTATTCCACTACACGCAACCCTGATTTGGCTTGCATTACACACAATCACGACCTTCCTCGATAGCGTGTGTTATACGCAATACCGGGTTTCACTAAACAACAATATATGGTTATAATATTATTATGAACTATCCGTTATGAATAGTATTAACTAAATTTTGAATTATATAACATTATTATTTCCTCTTACACATTTTTTATAACATGGTATGTGAACAAAATAAATTTTTTGGGTAAAATAAATAATTTTCAAAAAATGCAATTTTTCCACCTTTTGATGGAGCACCAACATTAAATATAGTTTTTGACATGTTTATAAGTTAAATTTCACAAAACAAAATTCTTCCTTGGATTCTGGATATAAAAATTTAATTTGGATAAGGTTTTGATATTTTTCTGATAACTTTCATATTTTGATGAATAGTAAAAACACGCTATATTTTAATTAAAAACAACTTTTTTCATCGTAATAATTTATATGGTTAAATTATAATATTTAATGGTTTTAAAGTATAAATAGAATATATTTTTACTATTTAATATAATTTATGTCATTAGCATTGATTTTACCTTTAATTTATAGGTTAAATCAATTAAATCTTTTGCAATGTTTTAATGAAAAACCAGTTTTCTTTCGACAACGAGATTAATTTCAATTTAATTTCTGCATCATTCTGTATTGAATTTGGTAAAAGGGATTCCATATTTGGAATCAGTGGATCCAACTTATGTTAATAATCTACTTTTTATTTTTGTGCATTATGAATAGTTACTATGGTAAATTTTATTTAACTTAGTTAAAGTTAAATCGGGTAATTAAGGGTAAATATAAGATTATAAAATTACCCGAACACCTGCCAAAATTCTATTGGATGGATAAAAGTCCACCCATATCACCTTAGGGTCGGATGAGATTCATTTTATGGACTTTTTACAATAAAAAATTTAATTATTATTAAAACCAAAGAAAGTGACAACGCGTCACTCTCTTATATCTTATAAGTATATTAATTTTAATTTAGTGATAAACTTCATGAAACTTCAAACATGAATAGTCTCCAGAAATATAATAAAATTATCTACATCTTATGAATTTATTTATAATTTTTTGTTTTTAAATAGTTATCATTAATTGTTACACAATAGTGATGCAAAAATTTTTTATCTAGTAAATAATAAAGAATATAGTTTTTATTAAATTAATAGTGACCATTAAAAGCACAAAACCCTGACCAAAACTTATTTTTAATGTAAAGTTAGCCCATAATCATCCAATGGTCGAATATTTGACAATTTGGAGCCTTATAATAGTGATTATGACACTTATATTATTTTATTTTAAATGATTAAAAAGTTACCACCTTCATAATTTAATAAATATAACAATTTAAATATTGTGATTTTAAGATGATAAATTCGAGTAAAAGTATTATTGAGAAAGGTAATAGCTTTATATTCATAATAGGATTTTATTTTTAATTTTTATGCAACAAATAAGTATATTAAATAATTATACAAAAATGATTTAGTAATGATTTTATTAAGAGATAATCCAATTAAATGGTTTTAAAAATAATAAAATAAATATTATATGAACTATTTAATGTGATCCACTATTTTTCTACCTAAATATGGCATGTTATGAATCTATTAAATCTTTTATTTCTAACATATCTTCTGTATATTGTTTATTTAAATTCAAATAAATGAATAGTGTCAAAATTGACACTATTGGTATTCTATAAAAATAACATATTATTAAATTGTTTAAAAATCAGAAAAATATTTAAAAAATGTAAATTTAAATTTATATGGTCTAAAATGTCATAAAGTGTCAAATTATGGAAAATTCACAGCACATATGTAATTATTTGTAATAATATAAAATTTAGAATGTTATTACCTAAAATAAAATTAAATTGATTAAATAACGATAAATCAAGTTGATAATGTTTAAAATAAATTCATAACATATATATATTTTATTTTTTGATGATATTACAATACTATCTCATCTAATATTTGTATTTGAGTCATTTTTGAAGTTTTATGTGGGTTTGGTATTTAATATAAATTTATATTTTCTTATATTTTCAAAGGTGCCCCTCTCCTCCCTTATAAAAGGGCATCTCCTCCCTCTTCTCCTCACACAATTTGGAACCTTTATGCTCGGACTAACCCTGACCATTTCACTTCCCCAGTTCCTTATAATCCTACTAGAGGTACTGGTCTTCTCAAAAGACCAACTCTAGTGCCCTAAGTGAAAGTTAAAAGGAGGCACTTCGAGAAAGAGGTAATACCTTCTACCATTTTCTTCAAGTTCCATTCTTCTTCTACTCCCACTTCTTTAGATTTTTCATTATTAAGTAACAACATAAGTATCCCTAATATACTAATATGTTATTATAAATTTGAAACAACCCTATTTATCCTTCTATCCATCCTACAGAAAACAAAATCAACGCGCGTGCGTACATACGGAATACCGTCTCCAAACCGTGGTGTAATCTGTTTTTCCACCAACACCTTACATGGATGGGTATAATGGTGTAAATAATAACTATATATGGTTATTATAACATCATAATTATTCTGATATATTATACCATCCACTACAATTCTATTCAATAATTATGGGAACGGTATCATCGCTCATGCGTACGTACGGACTACCGTCTCCACGACGCGATGAGATTCATTCTCCATGTAAACCATACATAAATGAACATAAAGTTTTTATAATGAATAATAATGAAATATATGAAATAATAATGCTATTGGATTTATGTATATTTATAATTATGTCATCTATTTAGTTTCATTCAATTCAATAAGGAAACGAAAACAGCGTGCATGCGTTCGTACGACCTACCGTCTCCATGAACAGTGTATTTCATTCATTTTATTGATCTATAATATATATGCATATGATGAATATATATTATATATAAATTGTGTTTTAAATTATGTAATTACGTAAATCAGGATATAAGTAATAATATACAGAATGACAAGTCGAAACACATACGATAAATGAAATGATTTTACCCAAAACGCTGCTTTAACATTGAATTTACAAAAGAACGGGTAAAATAAAGTCATAAGTGAAAAATATATGATATCATAACAATGAATATGATTATTTAATAAGTCAATGACATTATTTAAATCATTATACATGAGGTTCGGATCCATATAAAGAATATTGGACCTAAGGTAAGGGATAGCTTTTCCAATCTCGTTCTTATCCAAGATTGTTTATTCGTAAGTATTTACTGGGGTTATTGTTACCATCCATGTCCATGTTTCCTAAAAATGGTTTCATGTATTTTTAAAGTCCTTTTTACCCATTTTTTTCTTTTACTACATGTTATGTAAGGAATCTTTCTTTTTTTTACATTACGATGTACTTTTTGACTTTTTTGACAAAAGTACGAGGATAATTTTTTTTAACTTATACAACATGAAAGGATTTTTACAGTTTTATAAAGCCTTATTTTCATGAAGATTCCTCCAAAATATTTCATGACTATTTTCAAAAAAATATATTTCTTTTAAAATTGAATGACTTATTGTGAAAAGTAATTGATTTTGAAGAAGAAAGGATATTTTCCTCAAGAATTCATTTCAAATGTTTTATCAAAACCATTTTCTATCTAAGATGACATTATTTCATATGTTTATGTGTCAAGTATAATGTATCTATGATTTAAATGGTTTCAGTTTTCTTATTATGAAATTAAATCCATTTCTTTTATATGGATTATGTGATGATGGAATGATGTTTATGAAACCCATTTTATTCTTTGGTTTATAATGAATGATTTATGTTTATGTTGGGGAACAAGTAAGAATGATTTCATTATGAGATGGGTGGGACCTATATCTCCCTCCAATACATTGGGTAATATTTATATCTCATGAGATAGACATGGCTGGAATTGTATGTTAATCCGGTTCAGTGTTATAGGACTGAAATGAGGAGTAAACTCGATTCAGAAAGGGACTTTGTCCACTAAGATGGTCTTGGAAGCAATGCCTTGGCTACTATGGAAATCATAACACGTGTTGAATGGTTGACACAATTACATGTATTATTACCATTATATTTTATCATGGTTGACATTCCATTATGATATATTCCTTACGTACTTCCACGATTTATTTCTTTGCTAAATATTTCGATGTTTACATTTCATGTTCAAGTCTTCGTTTTCAAATGTTTAGGGATTGTTTTAAGTTCTCTATGTTTGCCCTTACTGAGCATTTGAGATCACCCTTTTTATGTTTTATTTTCCCTAGGAAATAAAGAATGGTTCTAGGTAAGGAAACAAAAGGGGAAGATCATTATGGGAGTTGTTGAAGATCTTTCATCATGATTAGAAGATTACATTCCAAGTTTCCAAAGACACTAAACTATTAAGATCCTTAAGTGTTGGTTCTTTTTATGTATTAAGTATTCCGCAAAACTAATGTAATTTCCACGTACGTCAAGATTTGGGTCTCTACAGTTGGTATCATAGGAATGGTTTAGTCAACCTTTGGAAACGAGGATGTAAAAACGTTAGTGAGATCCCTAGAGGTATTTCTAAGGTATGTCTAGGGATGTTCCTAAGGATAAGTATACATATAGGATATAGTCCTAGAACTATGGTAACGATCTTAGAATTTAACCTAAGATGTTAGATATTGAGGGTACTCCCCCTTTACTATGTTTTTTTCCCTAGAATGATTTTTTCCTCTCACACTATTCTTTTTGGGTTTTAGAAAATGGCTGGAAACTGGAATATTCACGATAATGGAGGATATGACGGACAATGAAATGATATTCTTCATGGGAAACAAAATGAAATAGGATTTGGAAGTCCAAAAATCGTTATTATGCCTAATCATCAATTTCATAATATGATCAATAATCTCAACTTTGTTAAGTTTCCCGATTCAGATAATAAGAGAAAGATGGAGTTTCATGATGATCATAGAGGAAAGAAAGTTCAATTCCCCTCATGTAAATCATGTGGGAAGAGGCATTGAGGAGATTGTTTCAAAGGATTTGGAAGATGATTTGGGTGTGGAAAAGAAGGACACAAAGCTAGTAACTGCAAAGGAAAAGGTTCAGTTAACACCATGGACAAGGATAATGGTATTGCTACAACATCAACAATGATTAGAGGTTTTAAATGTGGAATGTATGGGAATTATGAAAAAAAATTCCCTAAGGGAAAATCTCATGAAAAGAATCAGTATGGTCATATGAGTAGTATTTATGTGGATGATGCTGAAGAGACTACAAATGAAATATGAGATGAAAGAAATGATGAAGATCAGTTAGTGGTTTAAGAAGTTAGTGTAAAGATTGTATGTTTATAATGAATAATGTATGGTACTATGGAATAAAGAATCATCTATGGATTTTTACACAATTGTTTTCCTAAAGTATTTGAAAGTATATGATGAATGGTACTTGTAATCATAGATGTTTATTCAGATATTTTTAGAAATTAGATGATATGCGAATAATGAAGGGATAAGAAGATAATGAGATGTTTGATTGTATTCATGAGATCATGACTAATATAAGGACTAAGTGATATTAGGGTTTCATTATATATATATTTTTTGGGATTTTGGTATGAGGAAAGAGTTACCTTTTGACAGTATTCATATTTCCACTAAGGTTCTATGGTAATTTATGTTTCAAGAGAATATATGACTAAGGCATTCATGTGTTTGGAATGAAACCAACAAGATATATCTTATGATATATGTGAGATAAATGCTTGTATTCACATTCTTGGTAGATAAACTTTATAGTAATTGTTTTCATTATACTATGAGCTTGGACCGAAGTATTTTAGATAAGACTAAAGATTGGAATGGATTATATTGGACATATGTTAGTATTGTTTAAGGATATAACTTTTTTTGATATTATTGATGGGATGTTATAGTAATTAAGTTTTAGAAAATGGACAACCTGCTGGATGGGAGACAGCCCATCTCGTCGGACAAGGATGTGGGAATCAAACCCACAACTGAAGTGTGACTGGCCTTTATTTCCTACCAATTACCTACAGGATGTCCCTGGTTAGTAGAAACTAGTTTTATTTTTTTAAGCGGTATAATATACGAAGTATAAGTTTATTTCTGGAATCGTATATGATTAACCACACCATAGATGGACTTTTGTATATTTGATAACTTTTGCTAACCTGTTGTTTGAAATAGATGGAATGACCCATCATTCTATCACATGACCTATTAACACTCCACAAATAACAAATTCAACTTCATTTCTTTAATAGATGAAGTGGAAATTGTTCAAAGCATTAACAATTCTGAGATTGTTCCAAAATCAAGCAACTATTTCTTCTAATTCAAAATTTTCAACTTTATGGAAATGATATTGGAAACCAAAAATGTTGTCCTAGTGCACTTATATTTGATGAATCAGATGGTACCTTAGATCATCACAAATTTATGGCTTTTTGATTGTTGGATTTTTTTAGAGCTGTGTCCTCTACCACTCTCTATCAGAACCGGATGGTTAGATTTCTCTTCCATATCCCTATTTTCACCTATTTTCTACTATGTGGAAACCCAGTGATTACTTTATTTGGGTAACCATTGTGTTTCTTACTTTAGTTTTTAAAGATATGTTTTGGTATTCCTTTTTATGATGTGGGTTTCAATTAATGAAACTTTCAAGTAGAAAACCATTTATAACCCCGACGAATTTCGAGGGAGAAATTCATTTTAAGGGGCATAGAATGTAATAACTCGAGATTTAATAAGATATTTTTTTTCTTTCATATCTTCTATTTTACGATATACTAAGATTATCTTGTTCTATACGCAACACCGTATTAGCTTGCAGTATACACAACATTATTCATGGATCGTGTTACACACAATTTCAAGTTTCATTGATAGTTGTTATTCTACGCAACATTGACTGTGTACGTATATATATATATATATATTCAATGTTAAAATGAAATATGGTTGTATTTTGTTATACAAAAAAATAGAGGAGTCTTGCACTACACGCAACCCTGATTTGGCTTGCATTACACACAATCACGACCTTCCTCGATAGCGTGTGTTGAACGCAATACCGGGTTTCACTAAACAACAATATAAGGTTATAATATTATTATTAACTAGCTGTTATGAATAGTATTGACTACATTTTGAATGATATAACATTATTATTTCATCTTACACATTTTCTGGAACATGGTATGTGAACAAAATAAATTTTTCAGGTAAAATAAATATTTTAAAAAAAATGCAGTTTTGCCTCCTTTTGATGGTGCTCCCACATTAAATCTAGTTTTGGACATGTTTATAAGTTAAATTTGAGAACATAAAATTCTTCCTTGTATTCAGGATATAAAAATTTAAATTGGATAAGGTTTTGATATTTTTCTGATAACTTTCATATTTTAATGAATAGTAAAAACACGCTATATTTTAATTAAAAACAACTTTTTTCATTGTAATAATTTATATGGTTATATTATAATATTGTATTGTTTTAAAGTATAAATAGAATATATTTTTACTATTTAATATAATTTATGACATTATCATTGATTTTACCTTGAATTCGTAGTTTAAATCAATTCTATCTTTTGCAATGTTTTAAACAAAAACCTGTTTTCTTTCGACAACAAGATTAAATTTAATTTAATTTATGAAACTTTGTGTATTGAATTTGGAAAAATGGATTCCATATTTGGAATCAGTGAGTCCAAATTATGTTAATAAGATATTTTTTATTTTTGGGCATTATGAATAGTAACTACGGTAAATTTAATTTACCCTAGTTAAAGTTAAATCGGGTAATTAAGGGTAAATATAAGATTATAAAATTACCCAAACACCTACCAAAATTCTATTGGATGGATAAAAGTTGACACATATCGCCTAAGGGTCAGATGAGACTCATTTTATGGACTTTTTATAGTAAAAAAATTTAATTATTATTAAAACCAAAGAAAGTGACAACTTTTCACTCTCTTAAATCTTATAAGTATATTAATTTTAATTTAGTGATAAACTTGATGCATGTAACACCCCGAGATTTTATGAAAAATATTATTTTTAATTTCATTAATGTCTTGTGTTGTACGCTACACCAAAAGGAGTTTGCACAACACGCATCCTTGACTTTCCTTGCATTACACGCAATCGCGACCTTCCTCGATAGCGTGTGTAGTACGCAATACCGAGTTTCACTAAACAACAATATGCTATTAAAATATTATTAAAACTAGCCGTTATGAATAGTAATAACCACTTTTTGAAATTTTTTAAATTTTATTTTTCAAAATGGACATCATTCATGGATTCAGAATATCGAAATTAGCATAGGGTGAAATTTTGGTACTTTTCGGATAACATTAATTTTCTGATGAATAGTGAAAATTACTAAATTTTAATTAAAAACAACCTTTTTAATAGAAATAATTAATAGTGATAAATTATTAATTTGATTGGTTTTAAAGTATATTTAGAATATATTTTTACAATTTAATACAATGTTGGTTATTGGATGTAATTTCACATTTAAACCAGACAAAAACAACTGTCAATCTTTTTATAGTTATTATCTCTTAAGAACACGCTATTTGTTTTGACGACGGGAATTAATTTTTATACTAATTAATGAAACGGATATGTTTTGAATTTGGTAAAATAGGTATCATTTTTAAATTCATAATATCAAATATATCTTAGGCCTAATTTTTGGTATTTTTCTGGAAACGTTCATTTTTTGATGAATAGTGAAACCACTAAGTGGTAGTTAAAAAAATGAATTTTTCATAAAACATAATTTCACCGCTTCTGTGAGTGAATTTGAAAAATCCGAGAGACACGGTTGATGTCAGTAAGTAAAATGTGGTTCAATGAGATGAAAATAATTTTTGGTGAATAGTAACTTTTTACTTTTTTTTACCATGGTTAAAAGTAAATAGGGTAATTAAGGGTAAAAATGATATTAATATTACCCTAATACATGTCCTAATTCTATTGGACAAGTGTAATTCGACCAACAACAACCTTAGGAATAATATATGACCATTTAGGCCCACATGGATTAGATTAGAACATCTATTATTAATTTATTTAAAGAAGGGTTAAAATAGTTAAAATCAATGTTTAATACGTAAATAATTTTTAATATGGGGTTATACATAATATAAATTCGACTATAAATATTCATTAGAAATCTAAAAAGATTTCCTACATGATTGTATTTTATTTGTAATTTTTATACATTAAATAATTTAATTTATTTATGACACAACGATGATGCAGTAATTATCTTATTAATGAAATATTGACATAATTGATGTTATAAATACCCAAATAAATGTAGTTTGAGACTTTTTATTACTTACATTAATTTTATAGGATAATATGACATTTTATTGTTGATAAAAGTAACTTGGTTTGAACTTATCATTCTGGTATGAATTTCATAAAAATCATGTACCGAATAGTGTCAAAATTGTCATAAATTAGTTTTTAAAACAAATATTATATTATTAATTGTTATTTAATTCCTAAAAATCTAATGTTCGGCCAAATGATATAGAAAAGGATATATATATTAATAATTAACAAATTGGGGATCTTTTTTCTTGTTATGGTAAGTTTATTAACCATATAATGTAAGAAAACAAAAAGACACGGTAAAATTTAAATTATTTAACTTAGAGTTAAATCTAATTGATAAGATTAAAATAATAACCTAAAATTGTCTAAATCCTATTCAATGAAAGTATTTCGACCCATCCCCACTTTATCTTCGAAATAAGACCATTTGGAACCATTATAAACCGAATTTTACCTTAATATAAAATAATATTTTGATATTTTCCTAAGGTGCCCCTCTCCTTCCTTATAAAAGGGCACCTCCTCCCTCTCCTCCTCACACCAATTTGAGCATTCATGCCCGGCCAACCCCTGCCAAAATATCTTCTCCACTTCTCTAGTATAATTCTAGAGTTCCTGGTCTTCTTCAAAGTCTATCCTTAGTTCTTTAAGTGGAGTTTAAGTGAAGGCGCGTCAAAAAGAGGAGGTCTGGACACTTACGAAGCAAATCGGACCTAAGGTAAGGGAAAATCATGCAATCTCAATTTTTATCCGAGATTGTTTATACTTTGAAATTTACTAGGGTGTATTTTATCATCAACATCCATGTTTCCGTAATATTTAATATTATTTCCATCCACCTACAATTGTCTAAATCCAATTTTACACTTCGGTGAGTTTTTAGTAAAAGATATGAAAGGAATCTTTTGTCATTTTTCATACGAGGTACTTTTTGACTTTTCCGACAAATGTACGAGAAGAATGTTTTTTATAACTTATACGGAATGAATGGATTTTTAAAACATTATTTCCAAGAAGCTTACTTTACAAGTTTTCATGTTTATTTTTAATCAACTTCTTTTAGTTTAGAATTTTATGACATGTTAAGAAAGGAAAAGTGTTTTTGAAGTAGAAAAGATATTTTCCTCAAGAATCAAGTTCAAGTGTTTTATCAAAATTATTTTCCATCTAAGATAATATAGGGTTCTGTTTCTATCCCAATTATTACATGGATTTTATTAGGTTGTGATGGAAATATTTTTTATGAATTCCTTTATCTTATATGAATTGTTTTATGATGTCATATTGTTTAAGAATCCCATTTTTATTACATGGGTTATGCAATGATGTATGATTTATGATTTTGTGGCACACATAAGAATGGTATAATTATGAGATGGGTGGGACCTGTATCTCCCTCCAATTCATTGGTTAAAGATTTTATATCTCATGAGATAGACATTGCTGGAATGGTAGGTTATACCAGTTCAGTGAAACAGGACTGAAACGTGGGTGAATCGGTTTAGAAATGGACTTTTTCCACTAAGATAGTCTTGGCAATGAGTCTTGACTAATATGATAAGATTCTATATGATTATGTGTGTATGCCACAGAGTTTCATGTTTTAAGTTATGATTATTGGGATTTCATTTCACTACTATGATTTATCCCATGTTATGAAATTATGCTCTCTTTTGCAGGTTAAGATTTCCAAAATGTTATGTTCTTATGAAAATGATGTGATTGATATTTCTTTTGATTACCCTTACTGAGCATTTTATCTCACCCTTTTGTGTTTTCTTTTCCCCAGGATATAAAGAATGGTTTTAGGTAAAAAAGAAGATCTTTATGGGAGATGTTGAAGATCTTTCACCACGATTAGAAGATTATATTCCGAGTTTCTAAATACACTAAACTATTATGATCCTTGTGTGTGTGTTTTTTTTATATACTATGTATTCCGAAAAAGTAATGTAATGTTCATGTTCGTCAGGCTTCGGGTCTCTACAGATGGTATCAGAGGAAAAGTTTAGTCAACCTTTGGAAACTAGGATGAGAGAACTTTAGTGAGTTCCATAGAGATATTTCTAAGGTATCTCTAGGGATGTCCCTAAGGATAATTATACGTATAGGATATATTCCTAGAACTATGGTAACTATATTAGATTAAACCAAAGATGTTAGATATTGATGTTACTCCCCCTTTACTATGTTGTTTTCTCTAGATGAATTTTTCCTCTCACAGAATTCTTTATGTGTTTTAGTTAATGGAGGGAACCAGAAGGAATTCGGTTAACATTGAATCCAATGGAAAAATTGGTGAATATGAGCAACAAAATTGTGTAATTCCTAGAGAGAAAGATATTGTGATTATGACAAATCAGTCGTCGCGATATATGATCAACAAGGTGAAATTTAGTGATATGCCAAATTCATCATAGAAGAGGAAGATATACTATTATGCATGTTCGCATGTTGAGGATCATAAAGAAAGGAAGATTGATATTTCTAAAGAAGGGAATAAGAACCTTGAGGAATACCTCAAATGGAGGGACCGATGTTATCTGTGTGGAGAATAGGGTCATAGAGTGACAGACTGTTATGGAGTTCAATGTATTATTTGTGGAGAATATGGGCATTACCCAACTCAATGCCCTGACCTAAAAAGTTACTTCTAAATCAAGGAAGGACTTATTCCAGGACAATAATTGAAGAGGATGGATTGAAGTGTTTATGTATTCGTATTCATGAATAATGTTGTTGAAGTACTTTTATTGTGTATTATAATATTTTTGTATTTTTCTATTGTGGTTTTCAATAATTTAAGGTACCGCTAACCATGAAAAGTGACTCAAATATTTTGGAAAGCAGATGATATGTGCATAATGAAGGGATAAAAAGAAAATGAAATGTTTGACAGTATTCATGAGCTCATGATTGATAAAAGGACTAAGTGATATCATGGTTTGAGTATATAGAATTTTGAGGATTTTGGTATGTGGAAAGAGTTAACTTTTGACAGCATTCATGTTTTCACTAAGGTTTAATGGGTATTCATTTTTCAAGAGAATAAATCATTAAGGTATTCACATGATTGGAATGTCACCAACAAGATATATGGGGGATAAATGATGGTATTCACATGCTTGGTTGACGACATTTCAAGTTATCGTTTTCTTTATACTATGAGCTTGGTCCGAAGTATTTTAGATAAGCATAAAGATTGGAATAGATTATGTTAACCATATGTTAATATTTTTTAAGGATAGAACTTTTTTTTGATATTATTTATGTGATGTTATAGTAATGTAGTTTTAGAAAAAGGACAACCTGTAGGACGGGCGACAACCCATCGCGTCGGACAAGGCTGTAGGAATCAAACCCACAACCGAAGTGCGACTGGCCTTTATCGCCTACCACTGGCCTATAAGAAGTCCCTGTTTAGTAGAAACTAGTTTTATTATATTAAGCAGTATGATATATGAATTATAAGTCCATTTTAGGAACCACATATGATTAAACTCACCATAGATGGACTTATGTATATTTGATAAATTTTGCTAACTTTTTGTTTGAAACAGATGGAATGACCCATAATTCTATCACATGATCTGTTAACAATTCACGAATAACAAATTCAACTTCATTTCTTTAAGACATGAAGTGGAAATTGTTCAAATCACGAACAACATTGAGATTGTACCAAAATCAAGAAAGTATTTCTTCTAATTCACAATTTTCAAATGATATTGAAAACCAAAAATGTTGTCCTAGTGCTCTTATATCTGATGAATCAGATGGTACCTTAGATCATCACAAATATATTGCTTTTTAATTGTTGGATTTTTCATAGCCATGTTCTCTACCACTCTCCATCATAACTTGATGGTTAGATTTTTCTTCCATATCTATATTTTCACCTATGTTCTCCTATGTGGAATCCTAGTGATGAGTTAATTTGGGTAACCGTTACATTTCATACTTTAGTTTTTAAAGCCATGTTTTGGTATTCTATTTTACGATGTGGGTTTTTATGAATAGTAAACGATTTATAACCCCAATGAATTTTTAGGGAGAAATTCATTTTAAGGGGGGTAGAATGTAACACCCCGAGATTTTATGAAAAATATACTTTTTAATTTCATTAATGTATTGTGTTGTACGCTACACCAAAAGGATCTTGCACAACACGCATCTTTTACATGCCTTGCATTACACGCAATCGCGACCTTCCTTGATAGCGTGTGTAGTACGCAATACCGAGTTTCACTAAACAACAATATGCTATTAAAATATTATTAAAACTAGCGGTTATGAATAGTAATAACCACTTTTTGAAATTTTGTAAATTTTATTTTTCAAAATGGACTTCATTTCTGGATTCGGAATATCGAAATTAGCTTAGGGTGAAATTTTGGTACTTTTCAGATAACATTCATTTTCTGATGAATAGTGAAAATTACTAACTTTTAATTAAAAACAACCTTTTTAATAAAAAAAATTAATAGTGATAAATTATTAATTTGATTGGTTTTAAAGTATATTTAGAATATATTTTTACAATTTAATACAATTTTGGTTATTGGATGTAATTTCACATTTTAACCAGACATAAACAACTGTCAATCTTTTGATAGTTATTATCTGTTAAGAACACGCTATTTGTTTTGACGACGGAAATAAATTTTTAAATTAATTAATGCAACTGATATGTTTTGAATTTGGTAAAATAGAAATCATTTTTGAATTCATAATATCAAATATATCTTAGGCCTAATTTTTTGTATTTTTCTGGAATCTTTCATTTTTTGATGAATAGTGAAACCACTAAGTGGAAGTTAGAAAAATGAATTTTTCATAAAACTTAATTTTACCACTTCTGTGAGTGAATTTCAAAAATCCAAGAGACACGGTTGTTGTCAGTAAGTAAAATTTGGTTCAATGAGATGAAAATAATTATTGGTGAATAGTAACTTTTTACTTTTTTTACCACGGTTAAAAGTAAATAGGGTAATTAAGGGTAAAATTGATATTACTATTACCCTAACACATGTCCTAATTCTATTGGAGAAGTGTAATTCGACCAAAAACAACCTTAGGAATAAAATATGACCATTTAGGCCCACTTGGATTAGATTAGGACATTTATTATTAATTTATTTAATGAAGGGTTAAAATAGATAAAATCAAAGTTTAATAAGTAAATAATTTTTAATATGGGGTTATACATAAGATAAACTCGAATATAAATATTAATTAGAAAGATAAAAAATTTTCTAAATAATGGTATTGTATTTTTAATTTTTAGACATTAAATAATTTAATTTATTTATGACACAACGATGATGCAGTAATTATCTTATTAATGAAATATTGACATAATTGATGTTATAAATATCCAAATAAATGTAATATGAGACTTTTAATGACTTAAATTAATTTTATAGGTTAATATGACATGTTATTGTTGATACAAGTAACTTGGTTCGAACTTATCATTCTGTTATAAATTTCATAAAAATCATGTACCAAATAGTGTCAAAATTGACATAAATTAGTTTTTAAAACAAATGTTATATTATTAATTGTTATTTAATTCCTAAAAATCTAAGGTTCGGAAAAATGACTTAGATAAGGATATATATATTAATTATAAACAACTTGGGGTTCGTTTGGCTTGTTATGGTAATTTTATTAACCATATAGTGTAAGAAAAAAAAGACACGGTAAAAGTTAAATTATTTAACTTAGAGTTAAATCTAATTGATAAGGTTAAAATAATAACCTAAACTTGTCTAAATCCTATTGGATGAGAGGATTTCTACCCATACCCACTTTATCTTCGAAATAATACCCTTTGGAACCATTATTAACCGAATTTTACCTTAATATAAAATAATATTTTGAGATTTTCCTAAGGTGCCCCTCTCCTTCCTTATTAAAGGGCACCTCCTCCCTCTCCTCCTCACACCAATTTGAGCATTCATGCTCGGTGAAACCCTGACAAAATCTCTTCTCCACATCCCTAGTATCATGCTAGTGGTCCTGGTCTTCTTCAAAGACCATACTTAGTTATTTATGTGTAGGTTAAGTGAAGGGGTGTCAAAAAGTGGAGGTTCGGACACTTATGAAGAAAATCGGACCTAAGGTAAGGGAAAATCTCGCAATCTCAATTTTTATCCAAGATTTTTTATACTTTGAAATTTACTGGGGTGTATTTTATCATCCACATCCATGTTTCCTCAATATGTAATATTATTTCCATCCACCTACAATTGTCTAAATCCAATTTTACACTTCGGTGAGTTTTTAGTAAAAGATATGAATGGAATATTTTGTCATTTTTCGTACGAGGTACTTTTTGACTTTTCCGACAAATGTACGAGAAGAATGTTTTTTTAACTTATACGGAATGAATGTATTTTTAAAACATTATTTCCAAGAAGCTTACTTTACAAGTTTTCATGATTATTTTTAATCAACTTCTTTTTGTTTAGAAATTTATGACATGTTAAGAAAGGAAAAGTGTTTTTGAAGTAGAAAGGATATTTTCCTCAAGAATGGAGTTCAAGTGTTTTATCAAAATTATTTTCAATCTAAGATAATATAGGGTTCTGTTTCTATCCCAATTATTACATGGATTTTATTAGGTTGTGATGGAAATATTTTTTATGAATTCCTTTATCTTATATGAATTGTTTTATGATGTCATGTTGTTTAAGAATCCCATTTTTATTACATGGGTCATGCAATGATGTATGATTTATGATTTTGTGGCACACATAATAATGGTATCATTATGATATGGGTGGGACCTATATCTCCCTCCAATGCATTGGGTAAATATTTTATATCTAATGAGATAGACATGGTTGGAATGGTAGGTTATACCAGTTTAGTGAAACAGGACTGAAACGAGGGTGACTCGGTTCAGAAATGGACTTTGTCCACAATGATAGTCTTGGCAATGAGTCTTGACTAAAAAGATATGATTCTCTATGATAATGTGTGTATTCCAAAAAGGTTCATGTTTTAAGTTATGATAATTGGGATTTCATTTCACAACTATGATTTATCCCTTGTTATGAAATTATGCTCTCTTTTTCAGGTTAAGATTTCCAAAATGTTATGTTATTATGAAAATTATGTGATTGATATTTCTTTTGTTTATCGTTACTGAGCATTTGACCTCACCCTTTTATTTTTTCTTTTCCCCAGGATATAAAGAAAGGTTTTAGGTAAAAAAAAAGAAGATCTTTATGGGAGATGTTGAAGTTATTTCACCACGATTAAAATATTATATTCTGAGTTTCCAAAGACACTAAACTATTACGATCCTTGTGTGTGTGTTTTTGTTATGTACAAAGTATTCCGCAAAAGTAATGTAATGTCCATGTGCGTCAGGCTTCGGGTCTCTACAATGAAACTTCGAACATGAATAGTCTCCAGAAAGCTAATAAAATTATCTACATCATATGAATTTATTTATAATTTTTAGGGATTAAATGATTATCATTAATTATGACACAATAGTGATGCAGATATTGTTTATCTAGTAAACAATCATGAATATAGTTTTTATTAAACTAATAGTGACCATAAAAGGCACAAAACCCTGAACAAAACATATTGGTCATGTACATTTAAACCATAATCATCCAATGGTAGAATATTTGACAATTTTGAGCCTTATAAAAGTGATTATGACACTTATATTATTTTATATTAAATGATGCCAAACCTGACACTTTCATAATTTAATAAATATAACAATTTAAATATTGTGATTTTAAGATGATAAATTCGAGTAAAATTCTTATTGTGAAATTTAATAGATTTATCTTCATCATAGGATTTTATATTTAATTTTTATGCAAAAATAAGTATATTAAATAATTATAAATAAATGTTGTAGTAATTATTTTATTAACAGATAAAACAAATAAATGGTTTTAAAAATAATAAAATAAATACTATATGAACTATTTAATGTGATCCACTAATTTTCTAGATAAATATGACATGTTATGAATCTATTAAATCTTTTAGTTCGAACATATCGTATGTTTATTTTTTATTTATATTCAAATAAAGGAATAGTGTCAAAATTGACACTATTGCTATTTTATAAAAATAGCATATTATAAAATTGTTTAAAAATCACAAAAATATTTAAAAATTATAAATTTAAATTTCTATGGTCTACAATGTCATAAAGTGTCAAATTATGGAAAATTCACAACATATATGTAATTACTTGTAATAATTTAAAATTTAGAATTTTTTTACCTCAAATAAAATTAAATTGATTAAATAAGGATTAATCAAGTTGATAATGTTTAAAATACATTCATAACAAGTCTAAATTTTTTTGGTTAATGAGATTACAATCCTATCCCATATAATATTCGTATTTGTGTCATTTTGGAAGTTTTTATGTGGGTTTGGGATTTAATATAAATTAATATTTTCTTATATTTCCAAAGGTGCCCCTCTCACTACTGGAAAATGGGCCTATACCCACGGTTTTTCAACAAACCGTGGGTATAGAGTACCCCTATACCCACGGTTCTCAAAAACCGTGGGTATAGGGATTATATGGGGACCTATACCCACAGTTTTGACAAAACCGTGGGTATAGTTTAATTTCAAAGACCAATACCCACGGTTTTGTCCAAACCGTGGGCATAGAGTTTTTTCGGATGACCTATACCCACGGTTGTTCAAAACCGTGGGTATAGGGGTATTTTTTTTTTGAAGACCTATACCCACGGTTTTAAAGAACCGTGGGTATAGCTTTCCCGCCATAAGGCGGGGAAAACAATTACGCCGGACAATGAAAAAATTTGGTGGGAATACATTTTTTCACGAATAATATTAATATATATATGCAGCTGAATGTCTATAGATAAATTAAAAAATTTATCTTGGTTGGTTCCTCAGTGAGTAGAGGCGTTTAGTTACACCGTGAGACCGCAGTTCGATTCCCCTTCCCGGAAAATTTTTAGTTTAAATACTCCTTATATTAATATATATAAGATACTATATGTTTTTATAACAGTTTAAAATCATAGACCGGTTGGTCCATCCTGGGGAGCAGGCGCGTAGCGCAGCCGGCAGTGTGAGTTCGAAACCCGGTGGATGCATTTTTTGAAATATGCGACTTTGATTATATTCACATATATAAGCAGATATATCAGTATATAATAAATAGAAACTACAGCTCAGTTGGTGCAGTGGGGTGGCATAGGCGCGAGGCAGAGTGGGAGGTGAGGTTTCAAAACCTGGGGGCTGTATATTTTTTGAATTTCAATACCCCACAGTTTTCAAACCGTGGGGTATGTTGTGTGCCACGCTGCAACGTGTGGTGTGCCACATTTGACTGACCTATACCCACGGTTCTCCAAAACCGTGAGTGTTGGCTGAGACCCCTATAATGACGCCTCTCCAGCCCATGGATCCCAAAACCGTTGGTATAGGCTATACCCACGGTTTTGAATAGTGGGTATAGGTCATTTTTTCAGTAGTGTCTCCTCCCTTGTAAAATGGCATCTCCTCCCTCTTCTCCTCACACAATTTGGAGCCTTTAAGCTCATCCAAACCCTGACCATTTCACTTCCCAACTTCCTTATAATCCTACTAGAGGTACTGGTCATCTCAAAAGACCAACTCTAGTGCCCTAAATGAAAGTTAAAAGGAGGAACTTCGAGAAAGAGGTAACACCTTCTACCGTTTTCTTCAAGTTCCATTCTTCTTCTACTCCCGCTTCATTAGTTGTTTAATTATGAAGTAATAACATAAGTATCCCTCATATAAATATATGTTATTATAAATATGAAACAACCCTATTTCACCATCTATTCATCCTACAGAAAACAAAATCACTGCGCGTGCGTACTTACGGAATACCATCTCCACACCGTGGTGTAATCTGTTTTTCAACCAACACCTTACATGGATGGGTATAATGGTGTAAAGAATAAATATATATGGTTATTATAACATCATAATGATTCTGATATAGTATACCATCCACTCCAATTCTATTCAATAATTATGGGCACGATATCATTGCTCATGCGTACGTACGGACTACCGTCTCCACGATGCGATAAGATTCATTCTCCATGTTAACCATACATGAATGATCATAAAGTTTATATAATGAATAATAATGAAATATATGAAATAAAAATGCTACTGTATTTATGTATATATATATATATATGTATGTCATCTATTTAGTTTCATTCAATTCAATAAGGAAACGAAAACAGCGTTCAAGCGTACGTATGACCTACCGTCTCCATGAACGGTGTATTTCATTCCATTTATCGATCTATAATATATATGTATATGATAAATATATATTATATATAAATAGTGTTTTACATTCTGGAATTATGTAAATCAGGATATAAGTAATCATATCAAGAACTACATGTCGAAACACATACGATAAATGAAATAATTTTACCCAAAACGCTGCTTTAACATGGAATTTACAAAAGAAAGGGTAAAATAAAGTCATAAGTGAAACATATATGATATAATAACAATGAATATGATTATGTAATAAGTCAATGACATTATTTAAATCATTATATAAGAGGTTCGGATCCATATGAAGCATATCAAACATAAGGTAAGGGATAACTTTTCCAATATCGTTCTTATCCGAGATTGTTTATTCGTAAGTATTTACTTGGTTTATTGTTATCATCCATGTCCATGTTTCCTAAAAATGGTTTCATGTATTTTTAAAGTCCTTTTTACCCATTTTTTACTTTTACTACATGGTATGTAATTAATCCTTCTTTTTTTCGTTACGTGGTACTTTTTGACTTTTCCGACAAAAGTACGAGGAGAATGTTTTTAAACATATACAACATGAAAGGATTTTTTTGGTTTTATAAAGCCTTATTTTCATGAATATTCCTCCAAAATATTTCATGAATATTTTAAACAAAATATCTTTCTTTTAAAATTGAATGACATTTTGTGAACAGAAATTGATTTTGAAGAAGAAAGGATATTTTCCTCAAAAATTCATTTCAAATGTTTTATCAAAACCATTTTCCATCTAAGATGACATTATTTCATATGTGTATGTTTCATGTATAATGTCTCTATGATTTAAATGGTTTCACTTTTCTTATTATGAAATGATATCCATTTTTTTATATCGATTATGTGATGATGTAATGTTGTTTATGAATCCCATTTTATTCTTTGGGTTATGATGAATGAATTATGTTTATGTTGTGGAACAAGTAAGAATGATTTCCTTATGAGATTGGTGGGACCTATATATCCCTCCAATTCATTGGGTAAATATTTATATCTCATGATATAGACATGGCTGGAATGGTATGTTAATCAGGTTAAGTGTTACAGGACTGAAACAAAGAGTGAACTCGATTCAGAGTGGGACTTTGTCCACTATGATGGTCTTGGCAGCAATGCCTTGGCTACTGTGGAAATAATAACATGTGATGAATGGTTTCCACAATTACATTTTGTATTCCCATTATATTTTATCATGGTTGATGTTCCATTATGATATATTCCTTACTTACTTCCACGATTTATGTCTTTGCTCAACATTTTGATGTTTAAATTTCATGTTCTTGTTTTTGTTTTCTAATGTTTATGGATTGATTTATGTTTTCTATGTTTTCCCTTATTGAGAATTTGAGCTCACCCTTTTTATGTTTTATTTTACCTAGGAAATAAATAATGGTTTTAGGTAAGGAAACAAAAAGGGGAAGATCATTATGGGAGTTGTTGAAGATCTTTCAACACGATTAGTAGTTTATATTCCATGTTTCCAAAGACACTAAACTATTATGGTCTTTTAGTGTTAGTTATTATTATGTATTATGTATTTCACAAAAGTAATGTAATTTCCATGTACGTCAAGTTTCGGGTATCTACAGTTTTTATCAGAGGAAAGGTTTAGTCAACCTTTGGAAACTACTATGTGAAAACGTTAGTGAGATCCCTAGAGGTATTTCTAAGGTATGCCTAGGGATGTCTCTAAGGATAAGTATACGTATAGGATATAGTCCTAGAACTATGGTAACGATCTTAGAATTTAACCTAAGATGTTAGATATTGAGAGTACTCCACCTTTACTATGTTTTTTTCCCTAGCTTGATTTTTTCCTCTCAAACTATTCTTTTTGGGTTTTAGAAAATGGCTGGAAACAGGAAGATTCCCAATAATGGAGGATATGACGGAAAATGCAATGATATTCTTCCTGGGCAACCAAATGAAATGTGATTTGGAAGTCCAAAAATCATTATTATGCCTAATCCGTAATCTCATAATACGATCAATAATCTCAACTTTGGTAAGTTTCCCGACTAAGATAATAAGAGAAAGATGGAGTTTCGTGATGATCATAGAGGAAAGAAAGGTCAATTTCCCTCATGTAAATCATGTGGGAAGATGCATCAGTGAGATTGTTTCAAAGGAACTTGAAGATGCTTTGGGTGTGGAAAAGAAGGACACAAAGCCAGTAAGTGCAAAGGAAAGGTTTCAGTTAACACCATGTACAAGGATAATGGTATTGCTACAACATCAACAATGATTAGATGTTTTAAATGTGGACTGTATGGGCAATATGAAAACTAATTCCCTATGGGATAATCTCCTGGAGAGAATCAACATGGTCATATGAGTAGTATTTATGTGGATGATGATGAAGAGACTACAAATGAAATATGAGATGAAAGAAATGATGAAGCTCAGTCAGTGGTTTAAGAAGTTAGTGGAAAGATTGTATGTTTATAAATAATAATGTATGGTACTATGGAATAAATAATCATCTAAGGATTGTTACACTATTTTTTTCCTAATGTATTTGAAAGTATATGTTGAATGGTAATGGTAACCATAGAAGGTTATTCAGATATTTTTGGAAAGTAGATGATATGCGCATAATGAAGGGATAAGAATATAATGAGAAGTTTGATTGTATTCATGATCTCATGACTGATATAAGGACTAAGTGATATTATGGTTTGATTATATAGTATTTTTGGGATTTTTTTATGAGGAAAGTGTTACCTTTTGACTGTATTCATGTTTTCACTAGGGTTCTATGGTAATTTATGTTTCAAAAGAAAATATGACTAAGTTATTCATGTGTTTGGAATGAAACCAACAAGGTATATCTTATGATATATGTGAGATAAATTCTTGTATTCACATTCTTAGTAGACAACCTTTCTAGTAATTTTTTTCTTTATACTATGAGCTTGGATCGAAGTATTTTATATAATCCTAAAGATTGGAATGGATTATGTTGGGCGTATGTTAGTATTGTTTAAGGATAAAACATTCATCGATATTATTGATGGGATGTTATAGTAATGTAGTTTTAGAAAAAGGACAAACTGAAGGACGGGCGACAACCCATCACGTCAGACAAGGCTGTGGGAATCGAACCCACAACCGAATTGTGACTGGACATTATCACCTACCACTGGCCTACAGGAAGTCCATGGTTAGTAGAAACTAGTTGTATTTTATTAAACGATATAATATATGAAGTATAAGTTCATTTTTCGAATCGTATATGATTAACCACACCATAGATGGACTTATGTATATTTGATTACTTTTACTAACCTTTTGTTTTAAATAGATGGAATGGCCCATCATTCTATCACATGACCTGTTAACACTCCACGAATAACAAATTCAACATCATTTCATTAAGATATGAAGTGGAAATTTTTCAAAGCACGAACAATAGTGATATTGTACCAAAATCAAGCATGTATTTATTCTAATTCATAATTTTCAACTTTAGGGAAATGATATTGAAAACCAAAAATTTTGTCCTAGTGCTCTTATATCCAATGAATCATATGGTTCCTTAGATCATCACAAATTTATGGCTTTGTAATTGTTGGATTTTTCATAGCCATGTCCTCTAACACTCTCTATCAGAACATGATGGGTATATTTCTATTCCATAGCCATATTTTCACCAATCTTCTCATATGTGGACACCCAGTGATTAGTTTATTTGGGTAACCATTACATTTCATACATTAGTTTTTAAAGATAAGTTATTGAATTCCTTTTTACAATGTGGGTTTCAATTAAAGAAACTTTCAAGTAGAAAACCATTTATAACCCCGACGAATTTCGAGGGCGAAATTCATTTTAAGGTGGGTAGAATGTAATAACCCACGATTTTATAAAATATATTCTTTTTTTCTTTCATATCTTCTGTTTTTCGATACAAAAAGATTATTTTGTGCTATACGCAACACCGAATTATCTTGCAGTATACGCAACATCATTCTTGGATCGTGTTACATACTATTTCAAGTTTGTTTGGTAGTTGTTATTCTACGCAACATTGAGTGTGTATGTATATATATATATATATATATATTCAATGTATAAATGAAATATGGTTTTATTTTGTTATATGCAACAACAAACAATCCTTTCACTACACACAATCCTGATTTGGCTTGCATTACACGCAATCGCGACCTTCCTCGATAGCGTGTGTTGTACGCTATACCGGGTTTCACTAAACAAAAATATATGGTTATAATATTATTATAATTAGCCGTTATGAATATTATTAACTACATTTTGAATTATATATCATTATTACTTCATCTTACACATTTTTTAGAACATGGTATGTGAACAAAATAAATTTTTTCGGGTATAATAAGTATTTTTCAAAAAATGCAGTTCTGCCGCCTTTTGATGGTGCACCCACATTAAATCTATTTTTTGACATGTTTATAAGATAAATTTGACCAAATAAAATTCTTCCTTGGATTAAAGATATAAAAATTTAATTTGGATAAATTTTTTATATTTTTCTGATAAATTTCATATTTTAATGAATAGTAAAAATATGCTATATTTTAATTAAAAACAACTTTTTTCATCGTAATAATTTGTATGGTTAAATTATAATATTGAATTATTTTAAAGTATAAATATAATATATTTTCACTATTTAATATAGTTTATGTTATTAGCATTTATTTTACCTTGAATTCGTAGGTTAAATCAAATAAATCTTTTGTAATGTTTTAAACAAAAACCTGTTTTCTTTCAACAACGGGATTAATTTTAATTTAATTTCTGAAACTTGTTGTATTGAATTTGGAAAAATGGATTCCATATTTGGAATCAGTGGGTCCAAATCATGTTAATAATCTACTTTTTATTTTTGGGAATTATGAATAGTAACTACGGTAGATTTTATTTACCATAGCTAAAGTTAGATCGGGTAATTATGGGTAAATATAAGATTATAAAATTACCCTAACACCTGACAAAATTATATTGGATGCCTAAAAGTCGACCCATATCACCTAATAATTGGATGAGATTCATTTTATTGACTTTTTATAATAAAAATAATTTAACTATTATTAAAACCAAAGAAAGTGACAACATCTCACTCTATTAAATATTATATGTATATTAATTTTAATTTACTGATAAACTTCATGAATCTTCGAACATAAATGTTATCCAGAAAGCTAATAAAATTATCTACATCATATGAATTTATTTATTATTTTTAGGGATTAAATAATTATCATTAATTGTGACACAATAGTGATGAAGAAATTGTTTATCTAGTAAAAAATCAAGAATATAGTTTTTATTAAACTAATAGTGACCATAAAAGGCACAAAACCCTGACCAAAACTTATTGGTCATGTACAATTAAACCATAATCATACTATGGTCGAATAATTGTCCATTTGGAGCCTTATAAAAGTGATTATGACACTTATATTATTTTATTTTAAATGATGCCAAAGTTGTCACCTTCATAATTTAATAAATATAACAATTTAATTATTATTATTTTAAGATGATAAATTCGAGTGAAAGTATTATTATGAAAGGTAATATATTTATCTTCATGATAGGATTTTATTTGTAATTTCTATGAAACAAATAATTATATTAAATAATTATACAAAAATGTTTTAGTAATTATTTTATTAAGAGATAAACCAAATAAATAGTATTACAAAAAATAAAATAAATATTATATGAACTATTTAATGTGATCCAATAATTGTTTAGATAAATAATACATGGTATTAATCTATTAAATCTTGTATTTCTATCATGTCTTCGGTATATTTTTTATTTAAATTCAAATAAATGAATAATGTCAAAATTGACACTTTTGTTATTTTATAAAAATAACATATTATAAAATTGTTTAAAAATCACAAAAATATATAAAAATTATAAATTTAAATCTATATGGTCTGAAATTTCATAAAGTGTCAAATTATTGAAAATTCACAACACATATTTAATTATTTTTAATAATTTAAAATTTAGAATGTTATTACAACAAATAAAATTAAATTGATTAAATAAGGATAAATCAAGTTGATAATGTTTAAAATACATTCCTAAAATTTCTAAA
Source organism: Viscum album (assembly GCA_963277665.1). Taxonomy (NCBI): domain Eukaryota; kingdom Viridiplantae; phylum Streptophyta; class Magnoliopsida; order Santalales; family Viscaceae; genus Viscum; species Viscum album. Next base: position 284,363,278 of record OY728127.1, read on the forward strand.
TTTTGTTTTTTGATGAGATTAAAATCCTATATAATCTAATATTCTTATTGGAGTCATTTTGGAAGTTTTTATGTGGGGTTTGGATTTAATATAAATTAATATTTTCTTATATTTCCGAAGGTGCCCCTCTCCTCCCTTATAAAAGGGCATCTCCTCCATCTTCTCCTCACACAAATTTGAGCCATTTAGCTCTGCCAAACCCTATCCATTTCGGTTACCCACTTCCTTATAAACCTACTATATGTACTGGTCTTCTCCAAAGACCAACTCTAGTGCCCTTTGAGAAAGTTTAAAGGATGAACTTCTTGAAAGAGGTAATACCAGCTACCGTTTTCTTCAAGTTCCATTCTTCTTCTACTCCCTCTTATTTAGTTGTTTCATTATGAAGTAATAATATAAATATCCCTAATATACTTATATTTTATTATAAATATTAAACAACCCTATTTCACCTTCTATCCATCCTACAGAAAACAAAATCACTGCACGTGCGTACGTACGGAATACCGTCTCCACGCCATGGTGTAATATGTTTTTCAACCAACACCATACATGGATGGGTAGAATGGTGTAAAAAATAACTATATATGGTTATTATAACATTATACTGATTCTTATATATTATACTATCCACTCCAATTCTATTCAATAATTATTGGAAAGATATCATCGCTCGTGCATACGTATGGACTACCGTCTCCACGACGTGATGAGATTCATTCTCCATGTCTTCCATACATGAATGATCATAAATTTTATATAATTAACAATAATGAAATATATGAAATAATAATTTTACTGGATTTATGTATATATATTTATGTCATCTATTTAGTTTCATTCAATTCAATAAGGAAACAAAAACAATGTTCCTGCGTACGTACGGCCTACCGTCTCCATGAATGATGTATTTCATTCCTTTTATCGATCTATAATATATATGTATATGATGAATATTTATTATATATAAATTGTGTTTTACATTCTGGAATTATGTAAATCAGGATATAAGAAATAATATCCAGAACGACAATTCGAAACACATATGATAAATGAAATGATTTTACCCAAAATGTTGCTTTAACATGGAATTTAAAAATCAACGGGTAAAATAATGTCATAAACGAAACATATATGATATCGTAACAATGAATATGATTTTGTAATAAGCCAATGACATTATTTAAATCATTATATAGGATTTTCATATCCCTACGAAGCATATCAGACCTAAGGTAAGGGATAACTTTTTCAATCTTGTTCTTATCCGAGATTGTTTATTCGTAAGTATTTACTGTGGTTATTGTTATCATCCATGTACATGTTTCCTTAAAATGGTTCCATGTATGTTTAAAGTCCTTTTTATCAATTTTTGACTTTTACTACATGGTACTTAAGGAATATTTCTTTTTTTTACGTGATGAGGTACTTTTTGACTTTTCCGAAAAAAGTACGAGGAGAATGTTTTTTTAACTTATACGGAATGAAAGGATTTTTACGGTTTTATAAAGCCTTATTTTCATGAAGCTTCCTCCAAAGGATTTAATGACTATTTTAAAAAATATATATTTATTTTAAAATTGCATGACGTTGTGTGAAAAGAAATTGATTTTGAAGAAGAAAGGATATTTTCCTAAATAATTCATTTCAAATGTTTTATCAAAACCATTTTCCATCAAAGATGAAATTATTTCATATGTGTATGTTTCAAGTATAATGTCTCTATGTTTTACATGGTTTCACTTTTCTTATTATGAAATGATATCCATTTCTTTTATATGGATTATGTGATGATGGAATTATGTTTATGAAAACCATTTTATTCTTTGGGTTATGATGAATGATTTATGATTCTGTTGTGGCACAAGTAAGAATTATTTCATTATGAGATGGGTGGGACCTATATCTCCCTCCAATGCCTTGGGTAAAGATTTATATCTCATGATATAGAAATGGTTGTAATGGAACGTTAATCCAGTTCAGTGTTACAGGACTGAAACGAGGAGTGAACTCGATTCAGAAAGGGGCTTTGTCCAATAAGATGGTTCTAGCAGCAATGCCTTGGCTACTATGGAAATCATAACGTTTGATGAATGGCTTCCATAATTACTGGTTTTATTCCCATTATATTTTATCATGGTTGATATTCCATTATGATATATTCCTTACGTACTTCCACGATTTTTGTCTTTGCTCAAGATTTTGATGTTTAAATTTCATGTTCAAGTTTTTGTTTTCAAATGTTTATGGATTGTTTTAAGTTCTCTATGTTTTCCCATACTAAGCATTTGAGTTCACCCTTTTTATGTTTTATTTTCCCCATGAAATAAAGAATGGTTTTAGGTAATAAAAAAGTGTAAGATCATTATGGGAGTTGTTGAAGATCTCTCAACATGATTAGAAGTTTATATTCCATGTTTCCAAAGACACAAAACTATTACGGTCCCTGAGTGTTGGTTCTTATTATTTATTAAGTATTCCACAAAATTAATGTAATCTCCATGTACTTCAAGATTAGGGTCTCTACAATGCCACTTGAACGTCAGTGGTAATCCTATCATGATGTCCATAGATATTCCATCCCACTTCCACTCTGATAATTCTAGGGATGAGCTAATCGCATCGAAACCTGGTGCGCATCCTTCACCTACTAGAATGTAAGGAATCAATAAGCTAACTCTTCTACTTACTTCATCATTCCTGACAACTATAATGTTCATCGGATATCCCTGTACATCATTTCCACTACATGATGTACCGCCAAGGGAGATGTATGGATCTCCCTCAGGACCTCTTCTTGTAATTCTACGAGTAAAATAGTGATCCCTCTAAAAAGATGTATACGCTCCCCACTTGCGAATATCCATCAGGTGCATGTCCAGTGGACAACTGAGCATGAAAATCTTCATATTCGACTTCACCAAGATGTGCCTCCATAACTCATTATAAGAGTGGAGGGGTGACAATCATTGACTATAGGTAAGATGTATTATCTCCACACATGAAGGATAACTACACCATGGCTGACTACTCTGTCGCCTCCCTCAAAAGATGCGAGCTTGACCTTCTACTATGAGAATTCACCACCTTGTTACGCATACCAAGAGTATAGATGTTCTCAAAATCATAATCCTGGTGAAACTCTAACCAATGCCTCTGTCTCAGATTCATATCCTTTTGCGAGAATATGTGCTTGAGGCTCTTGTGGTCCGAGTAGACGATGATCCAGTAGCCCATAAGGTAGTGTCACCACATATTAAATGGGAAGACTATAGATGGCAACTCGAGATCATGGGTCGAATTTTTCTTCTCATGTGGATTAAGCTGGCATGAACCATAAGCAATCATTGTCAGTCTATGCATTAGGACACACCCATTCTCAGTCCTTATTGCGTCACAGAAAACTACGTACTCGACACCCTCATTTAGTAATCTCAATATTTGGGAACTCATCAAACTCTGTCTCAACTTCACGAAATCCTTCTAGAACTTCTCCATCCATAGGAAGGGTTTCCCCTTAATGGTCAGGTCTGTCATCCGTGGTGATATTCGAGAGAAATAACGAATGAATCTCTGGTAATAACCAACCAACACAACTCTGCCAATCTCTCAGGTGGATCTCGTGATAAAATTTCTTACACCTTAGCTGGGTCCATAAATAATCCATCTGCTGAGATGACATGTCTCGGAATGTGGAACTCCTAAATCAAGAATAGGTAATTCGAGAGCATCCCAAAAAGATAGTGCTCTCAGAGTACATATAGAACCATCTTCATGTGTCTTGTGTCCTCCTCCTCTGACTCCGATTACACAAGGATCTCATCGATGAACAGAACTATGAAATGGTCCATGTATAGCTGGGTGATCAAGTTCATATATCCCAGGAACACTGTAGGGGCATTTTTCATGCCTAAAATAATCCCCATGTACTCATAGTGATCGTAGCAGCATCTGGAAGTCGTATTTGGTATATCCTTGTCACGTACTCGTAAGTAGTGATAACCTGAACGAAGGTCAACCTCCGAGAACAAATGTGCCCCTCTTATCTGATTAAAGAGGCTTTTGATTCTCAGTAGTGGATGCTTGTTCTTCACCGCGACCTGATTCAGGCACCGATAATCCACACACAACCTTAGACTCCCATCTGCCTTCTTGGAAAACAGGACTAGGGCCACCAATTGTGAAATGATGGGGCTCACGAAACCCTAGCTCTGTAAATCCTCCGACTGCACCATCAGCTCATGAATCTCTTCAGGATCCATCTAATATGATGATGAAGAAATTGGTGCCATCCCAGGGTGTATGTCGATGTAGAAGTTGATTTCCCTGCGGGGATTTTGTCCTAGAACATCTTCCGGAAAGACATCCTCGTACTTCTCTACTACTGCTGGGAACTGGGAGCTCATCACATAAAATTCTTCGAGGGTAATTCTATCCAACTCATGAGTGATCGGCTTCCCCCTCTTATGTATTAGCTCATTCTATGCTTCCTGGGTCTCCTTTTCACCTACAAATGTAAACCTTTAACCATCACTACGGACACACCGCACACTTCGCCTAAAATAGTCAATCTGTCCATGGACATAATATAACTAATCCATATAGAGAATGATGTCGTAAGAGCTCAATGTTAACACCAAGAGGTTCCAACCAAAACTCTCACCTCCAAGGGTATGATCACACTACCTACAAAGGTGTGTGATTGTCATGTCTCCTCCCATAGGTGTCTTCATGCATAAGGATTAAATCAACGGCTCTACCAGAATCTCAAGATTTAACACAAGACATGTGGAGATTAAGGAATGACCGGAACATGTGTCTATAAGTTTGGTAGCTAAGGTAAAGAAGACACAGATCGTACCTCATATCATCCCAAGAGCCCCTGGGTCGTACACCTCGACCGTATACAGTATTCCCTGCCCATGTCCCCAAGATTCTTGAGCATAGTGAAAACCTCATAGAGATGGTTGTGGATGTAATTAGAAGCGTCTTCCACCACCTACAGCTCTCCATGCTCCTCTCCCATTTCTGACACTTGGCGGGTCTATCTGATCCACTCTTGGCATATGCCTTAGTGTTTTATCCACCACTTCCCTGTTAGTATATCGATGGGTCAGAAAATCCCTAGAGAGATGTCTCCTTTCATCGCATGCGTAGAAATGCTTCTCCCTCAGATGATTGAATCTATCCTGAGAGCCTTGTACTTTTGATTCCATGTCTTGGGTCCTCCTCTAACATCTCCCATGTCCTGATCCGTATGTCCGACATCGGTTCCCCATAGCTGAGGACTCTGAACCTGCCTTTAATCTGCTTACTATCATCGAATTTCTATAATATTACAAGAAGATATTGATCACCAAGGCCCGCTCAAGCACTCCAGCATAAGTTGAAATGCATAGAGGCATGACAGTATCTCATATGTCCCATTGTAGACCTTTCTCAATGGTTTGATCTCTGATGTACTAATCTCTGACCATATCCATCAAGTACCTAGAAATGTTGGTGAAACTTGATGAATAGTCACATATTTCATACTATACTACTGGAGCTGAAGAAGCTCCTGGATGCGTACTACTCTCAGTGTAACTAGAGAGAACTCCACCTCGAAGAGTCACTCAAAATCTGTCCACGAAAGAGCCTCCTCATTGTAAGTCTATTTGGTCAGACTCTACCATTGTCCCACTGAACACTGAAGAAATATTTTACCTAGGATCACCATCTGGTCCACTTGTGTCCTCACTAGATAGGAAACTCTATTCACCACCTCAAGAAAATTCTCAACCGCATGAGGTTCAAGCTCGCCTCAAAACATGATGGGTATCTATCTCTGGAACTCATGGAGTGCGCTCATCCTACACCCCTTGTTAGTCGGTATTGCAAGTACCACAGACTGTTTCACTAGTGGTGGTATAGCTAGTGCACCTCCCGGAGGCAATTCCTAAGGAACTGGTCCTTGTATCGAAGCCTCTTCACAGAGGGGGTCATCCTCATGATCGTGCTACTGAATCCTAGGGGGTATAGGTTTTGATGGAATCCTGTATATAAACAAGATGTACGATGGTTAATGAGAATATCTTGATTGATGAATCAAAGGACGTGGAAAACACAACCCATTCCTATATGTTGCATGTACCCTTCATTAATTTCTTTGCAACAAGTGTTTTCATGTACCGTGTCAAAAATCTGGTTATCAGAGTCCTGGTGTATTGATACGTCGGCCGCCCACACCCACACTAGATTCTATGTCCTGAAAGCTGAGCACAAAACACTTAACACTATTTCCCCAAACCAGTCCCATAGACTCTTGGTGATTTGGTAGAACCGACCAGCTCTGATACCCCTCTTTCATGACCCGTCCCAGTGGGGCCAGCACCGCGAATCCCCATGCCCTTCTCCAATAGGCCAGGGGCTGGTTACTGGCAATTAGTAGGCATATTACTAACATGGGAGGCATTTCCTAAGAACCTGTACAGACGCACACATCTCTAAGCCCACAAATGTTGAAATGTAATAAACACTAAGGAACAAAATGCATGCATACAACTAAACCATACCAACAGAGTGTGATGGAATGTAATGTTTTGAATTTAAACTAGGCTAGAATAGAAGACCACCAAAACAAGAGTTTGAAAACTACAAATTCCAATATGTAACAAAAAATTTACTACGACTACTGTACGTAGCTATAGGAACACCTCGGCTTGTGGGGAAACATAGAAATATCAGTCCGCCCTGGACTCTGTCAAAAGGATGATCATCTGCACAAGGAACAACACATGGGGGAAAAGCCCATGCAGGGGTGAGTATAACAATACTCAGTTGAGGACCAAAACAAAATCACAAATCAATACACAAAAGAAAGGCACAGTCATATCTTCACAGTATATCTCTATTGAACAAATAATAGGAGAACACAATCCAGATATACTCAAAAGTCAGACTCGTAGTCTAGAGACAAGTCACACAACTGCATTCCCCCGCTAGGGATTCAGTTAGAAGGTTCCACAATGCACTCGTCCGAGAGAACTATCTCCATGAGTCTAATAGCTCTGATGACATCCGTCCGAGAAGAACTGTTCATCGGGAAAAGTCAAGAGATATTGATACACTTATTATGGGAGAACACACTACTGAGTGGTGAAATATCACAGTACACATATGAGTTTCCCTACTAGGTCCATGGCGGATACTGCGACTCATACAGATTCACCCACTAAGTAGAGGATCAACACCCAGTATTGTTGGTCATCTTGAAGCCTGACTATTCCTAGAGTCATGATTGGATAGAGGATCTACCTACAGTCCTCTCGAAAGGATTCCTGAAAATATCACAGAAAGTCCTGCTGAAGGGATCATACTCTTATAGTAGGGAACAATAAGAAACCATTAGGGGAATGAGAATAAGGGGAACTAAAACAAATGAATCATTTCGACGATAAATTGGACATGAAGATCAATCCACGTTCGAAAAAGTACACATCGTGTAGAAAGGTCACATTCCATGTCCTCTGACCCTAGGTAAGACCCATGTACAACGGCCCGTGTCGCAAGGATGGTCATGAAAAATTAAACTACACAGCATGTGAAAAGATAAAAAGCCATGTATATGTATCTGGGGTATCCCCCATGTATGATGTCCATGTGCTTGTACATGGTCTCAACCCTTGTATTTCAACTTGTGTAACTGGTACATGGGGTAACCCATGTTACAGGCCTTGCATGGCCGGTTGGTGGAGTACACAGTCGTGTACAGCATCTGTGTCCATGTTTCACCCGAGATACACTCTGAGCATCGAGGAAGGTCCCACATTCCATATAACCGAGGTCACATGACATGTGATACCTATATGACCCCTGAAAATCTAGTCGTTGTCGTCGGCACTACATGGAGTGTTCTTCATAAGTACACACCATGTATTTTGGAATTTTATAGAATCGACGCTTCTCATTGGTGCACCTCACGTGATGTCCCTATCATCGTTATGATAGTCTGATCTCCATGATACAAATATTCTAGGTCACACCGATGTCTTGAAGTCATATCTATTGTTTTAGGACCACTAATCGGCCCTGAAAACAAGTTTTGATCCACCCGCACGAAGAACGGACGAAGAACGATCTTTCCCGATCCGGTCTGATCCGTTAATGTTATCGTCTTCACACCTCCGCTAGGTCGCTGTGATATCAAATCATTAATTTGGGATAGTTGCGTCAAAAAACGAATCCGCAATGATCCTTTGTTCGTTTCCCCATAAAGAATGTTAAGAACACATGCGGAAATTGAATGTGGAAGAAATCCAATAAAAAATCGAGGAACAAACCTTCACTGTCATTTGTCACGACACTGATCTTATCCCATTATTAGGATAAAATAGAGAAGAAATGAACAAAAATTCAACATGGATTAAATTCCCCATGATCAATCCAATAAAACCCTCCTGTAAGAACGTAAAAATCCATAGATCAACTTGTTCGTGGTTGATCGTCATTTGTCGTTTAAGTTCAAAAATGGGGAAAGAAGAATCGAAATAACATCCCCTACTTGAAGATGTGATCTATCCTTGATGGAGGGGTCGTGCTGCAGTCATTGTTGACATCCTTCAACTTCGTTAGTACAACAATTAGTGGCTTTTATTCGTCATCGATCGGTGCTGAGAGTTATCTCCATGGTTCCAAGATTCCACTAGATTTTTCTCTCAACCTCTGATAATGAGAAAGATATGATTAACCCATTAAAATGGGGAATCATGTTTCTGAATTCCATCACACTGCAGCATTAATGAGTCTAGTTTTCATTTCTGAGTCATTATTTCGTGGCTTTAAATATTGAAAAAGTCTCCCCATTGTTGCATTGAATCAAATGTTTTCAAAAAGAAAATTTTAAAAAACATTACGAATATATATTTTTTATTTTACTAAAAACATTCGAAAATTAACTTTTTCCCTCGACCCGTGCCAGTTGAGGTTAGACTTGTTCTCATGTAACGTCGTCGTCCCGGACACAACGGTTCCCTTCAATTTTCAATCTGGGAATCTGTTTGGAAACTCACACAATGGTGCACATATTCCATCTCACATAACTTACAAAAGTTCAAACAACCATTCCGTGATCACTTGGCCTCAGAATGATGTGCCATCTATTTACCTGGTCTCGTAATAATTCCATATAATAGTTAAAAATAATACCTGGAAATGACGAGACAATATATTGAGAATATAATCTCAATGAAATTAATATTATTTTTGGAATCAGAATTTCAAAACTATCAAATGGAAAAAATTTCAATTTTTTTTGAAGAAGTTGAATTTTTGGGTAAAAATTAAATTCAATATCAATATACATTGTGTTTTATGACATCATAATGACATAAATGTGATGTAATAAGTATAATAACAGTATCCAAAATCAAATATATTTATTCCTTAAATATAATATTATTTTATATTTATTTGATATATTTACAAATCTATTTTGAATCCTCCAAAACATGTTTTACATATTAAGGTTTTAAAATTATTTCTTTAGGAGTATGAATCACCTCCACAGAAGTAAGGGAATTATTTTTATTAAGATTATCACATGATAAAATAAAATTATTTAAATGACACCCTTTTAAAAAAAACATGGCATAATACATGGGATGGTTTGTGGTTTTGAATATTTTATTATATAGAGTCCAATACCAAAATAATAAAAAATACACCACTTTTCCAACACAAACACATTGATCATCCAAATTATATTCACTAAATCTCCTTAGATCACATACATACTATCCCCTGTAATTTCTATATACCTCCCATTGCGCCCCATATCTTTTAATAATCCCCTCCCATGATTTGGGAGTCACGTACGCAAGTAAGGGATTTTCAACTCTCCACTTTTATGAAGAAATCCATTTTTGTTATGCATTTTAGTTTCCATTTTATTATGATTAGGATATGTTCTACCATATTCCCTTATGTCCATTCACTCTTTTTTATTAATATTATGTGCCTTTATGTACAACCGTTACCATGCTGGAATTTCATTAGGGACTTTCTACTCCTCCATTCAAATTCAAGAACTTTCTTTGAGAACAGTTCTTTTTATTCAAAGTGGTTGCATTTTCACTCATTTATAGTCATTCCCTTAAATTACATTTGTTGTTATTTTAATGATGGATCATTTATCCTCTCCCATTTTACCATTACCTAAGCTATTACTATGCCAAAATTCTATAAGGGATCCTTAGCTTCTCTTCATTACTAAAAATTATTTATGAACACACGCATTCTATACCCGTATCCAAAACTAGAACATATATTTATATGTCCCTATTTCTGCTAAATTTATATTCAAACAATGATATTCCCCTATTTCCCTCATCATCCATTGTTTTGGAATTTTTTAGTAACATAATTTATGTTATCGAGGCTTCACTATGCTTTTTCATGCCAAACCAATTATGTAGTGAATATCATACCCATTTTTCTATCAAGGTTATTTACCCTTATACACATATACGTATTTATTTGACACATAAATTAATTTATTCCACACACCATGATCATATAAGAAATTAATATGATGAATGATTCCACCTTGTATGATCTATCTAGTACACTTAAGCATGAGAATTGAATTATTATGATGGTACACCCAGATAGAAATCAAATGATTTATTTAGTGTTAAGTATCATGATTCATCCCGTTCAAATAGTGAGTGATCCTGATTCTTTTACGAGGCTATTTCAAACATGATGTCTTCAAAGATATACCCATGACCTATGTTCATGATGTAATGTTTTATGTTTCTACCACTTTTCCCATATTTCCTTTAAGATTAAATTTCTATATAATGTCCTAATGTTCCAGATTATTATTCATACACATTTTATTCACTATTGATAAACCTATTATTTATCATGTATCATCTTTTCTATGTTTTACCTTGTTTTTTCCCTTAATATTATTTATATCTAAACCATTTATTATGTTCATCCTCATGATATCACACCTAGTTTTATGTTCAACGAAATATTATGATCATTTACATAAGTATTCAATAATGTTTTGTATCCCAAATTATATGTTGTTATGCAATGTAATGAATTCCAAAATACATTATACTTCTAAATCATTTTGTTTGTATTTAATTGTAATTTTATGTAATAAAACAAGTCTAAATGTGAAATAAAGATTGGGGTTGTCATATTGGGAATGTATCTTAAGGCCAAATAACATCCTCTCCCTTCATTAGTCAATGAGAAGAATAGGGATTTTACAAAAAACTTATTTATAACTACTAAAATCAATCAAAATAATATTCATAAGGTATTATACATTTTCAGGAAAACATTTATCCACCTATTATTCCATCTCAATCATTTATAAAAATGATGATGTTGCTGAATCATAAAATACATCAATGGAGGTCCTTAGATCGAAAAATTCTATTACAAAATCCTTTAAATCATTAACCAATGTGTCATATTGAAAATGTAAAATGGTTAATGTAGTAACACTTTTTGGAATCAAAGCATCAACCACCTTGTTTTCCTTTCTAGGATGATTATGAAACATGCATTCAAAAACCTTTATGAGTTTTAGAAATATTCACTATCTCGTATTCAGCTATTTCTATGTAAATATTCAATTCCAATATTTGTGATCTGTATATATATATCGCTTCACCAAATACAAATTATGCCTCCAGAAATTTTAATTCACAAATAATATCAACTAATTTCAAATCATGTGTTGGGTAATTGACATCACGATTTTTTTATTTGAAGTGAAGCATAATCTATTAATTTATCATTTTGCATATACCCACAGCCAATAAATTTTAATGAAAAATAACTATAGATGAAAAAATTACAATTTGTTGAAGGAATAGACAAATCATGAGCATTAACTAGTGTTCATTTTATTTCATGAAAGCAAAAAAACAAATTCTCTTATCCTTATAAACCTAACTAGTTTTACTGATAATATAGTTAGTGGTCTAGATAACCTATCATATTTTTCAAAAAAAAAACAATCTATAATATACAACTAATCCAATAAATCTATTTATCATTCTGAAATTGGTTGTACTTTTCTTCTCATAAATAATTTTTTTTTCAGGAGGATTAATAGTTATTCAAATTTTAGAAACAATATTTCAATGGAATGAAATTTATCTCCTCTAAAATTTAATCTTACTAAAAATTCTATGTAGTTTCATTTAATTCTTTGTTTTCAAAACAATCTGTAAGGTAGTTTTTTATTCATCATGAATCTTTTATCATACTAAAGTATCATATATAAACACAACCAAAAACTAATCCAAACCTAATTGAAGAAAATTTTCATAAGATAATGAAATATATTAGGTTCGTTAGAAAACCAAATTTGAATATATAAGAACACATAATTTCCCCGTCCCATCTGAAATGTTGCCTTTGGAATGTCTTCCTCCTTCACCTTCAGCTAATGGTACACATACCAGATGCCAATCGTTGTAAAACCTTGCATGGCCTTGATCTGAAAAAATAAATCATTGATATCAGGAATCATATACTTGTTCCAAATATTTATAATATTCAAGGCTCTAAAATAAATTCAAATATCATAAAACTATTTTTCTATTTCACAAAAAAAATATGATCATACCTAGGTTATGATAAAGGTCAAATGAAACCTTTATGAAAGAATTCTTGTCAATATTTGTTCAATTAAAAAATATTTACATGATCTATCATATAAGGGGTACAAAAAACTTTATCATTAGGATCTAAATCGACAGTAAACTCAACATCTAAGAAAACATTAGGAAGTAAATTAGGGGAAAATTAGTAATATCATTCCCTACTGGGATGTTGGTAATCATAAATGTTTCTTTCTTTTCATCAACATAGACATTATTATATTCACTTACATCATTAACAAATTTCATAGATTCTTCATATGATAACCAATGTATTAAATCATTGAATAAAACTTTGTTGAAATTGAAAATTATTTTATAATGATAAACTAAAATCCAATCCATGACCAAAATGATAGAAAACTCCACTATAATTAGTTCAAAAATATTTCCAAGATATTCCATCCTGCTGATGTAAATTGGAGAATTTCTATATATATTTGTTTCATTAATACTTTAACCCAATTGTTTTACAAAAATATATATCTTACATTCATTTTGTGACAATATCAAATTTCAAAGAAATGATATAAATTAAATATCCAGAGTCAAAAAGAGTTTTGGAATAATTCAAACAAACTAGTAACATACCTTTCACCACATAATTTGATGGCCCAACATCATCCATAGTATTATAAAAAAGTTATTCAATTCCTTTAATTTTTTTATCTTCATGGTTTACACCATGGGTAGTCAAATTAAACACATATTGGAAAAATAACCCAACTCTATGAACCTATAATATAATTCCACTAGATTTTCATTGCATTTCGGGATATCTTCCATGTATTCTCAATACATATGACCAAACATAAAACATCAAAATAACATCCATGATTTTAAAAGGCATTACCCATGTTTTTTTCAAAGTTCTCACAAGATGGTAATTTGGTTTTCTTAACTCAAATATTATTTGATAAATCTATTAACATTTCCAGCCATCTAGACCACATATTTTTCTGGATTTCATGGGACACATGATCACCATCAATCTCTGTTTCTACATTCTTAGCACATAGAACATGTCTCTCATATCTCTTGAACTCATGGGAAGTTATTTTCCTTTGATATATTGGCTTCAATCCAATGTAAAACTAATTTAAATTACTTTTATTATCATATATTATATTTTGACCATATCTATCTCAATGAGTTAAATTTTTTTCATATATAGACAACTAATATTACTACATTTCTTTATAATCTAGAAATTGTTCTTCCATCGTAATCCAAATAAATATTGGAAAATATTTGTCCAGAATTATATTCATAAATTAATCCCATTAAATGGAATAAAACTTTTCTCTTTACTTGATATTCATAAACATTGACCACCACTGGCCGGCTTCACCTTTAAAATGATAAATTTATAGACACCACTTTTGGTGATTTGATCAACACATGACATTGAATATCATTTCTAGGGCATTAATCCATCCATCTACTATCACATGGTCATATAGAACATTGAAATGTGGGGGAAATTGTCACATTAAATGATTTACTACATTTATATTAATCTCTGGTACATCTGGTTTCTCTCTTAGATGGACACCACCATAGATTATCGAATGTGTCAATCGATCAATGACTACAAAAATATTCAGAGTTCCAATTCTATCCATATAAGGTTACTGATTTTGATGGATATTCTTCTCTATTTTGCTTCACACTATAGCTTATATATTCCCTCTATGAAAATCCATTCATAATAAACATACATTAAATGAAGTAACATGGTAATATTTAAATTCTATAACATTTTATCTTCTCATTAAGGTAAAATATTCTATGTTTATGCTATTAAAAAAATTATAACCTCAAAATTTATCTAACCCTTTCCTTTGATAACAACTGTAATCACCCGACCATAAAACATTAATTAATCTTGAGGTAACTAAAAAAATTACTTTATTTCACATTGAGGACCATTTTATATTACGTGTAGTTGAGAATTAGGCCATAACTTTTACAATACAAAAATTAATAATTGGACACAATAAAATATTATCCATTACCCCAATAATCTAATTTATTTAAAATAAAGCATAATATATTTTATGAAAATCTTCAAGACATTCACGAATAATTCTATTAATCCCTCACTCATCAATAAGTCCTACGAAAAACATTAAAAAATTAATTAGAATAAAAAAGATTAATAAGGGATATAAAAAGAAGGGATTTTTTAGTCCATTAATACACATTAACAGACTATATAATTATATTATTAATTAATACCATTCACCATTATGAACTCTAAAATACATTCAATGAAAAAAATAAACTCATTTGATGCCTTTTTTGTAATCACTATATTGACATAAAAACTATAGAGAGCATAGAAAAAACTCAACAGAATCATAAGACAACATTATGATTTAAAAAATTTGATGGAAGACCCATGTGGTTTTCATCCATATATGATACTCATATAAATTAAATATGCATACCACTGAATTCCTTACCCAATTCATAGGAGGGATACCACATAACAACCCATCATTATTTTATCATAGAACCTGACCTCATTGTTTTATCACAGAACCAATATTCAAATGTCCAAACACCATTACAAAATCATAAAACATAAAATATTTAAATTTCAAAATATCACTCGTAAAATCTAAAATGAAAACATAATAAAAAATTTGACGATAATGAAAAAATCAATCAATTTTTAAAAACCATTTTCAATAACAGAAAAACAAAAATAAGAATATACGGGTTTAATTTTCTATTAAAAAATTTGAGGTTCATAGAGGATGAAAAAAATTAATATAACCATAAATTATCCAATATAGTCTATTTATATCCATATAAATTAATATATATAATAATATTAATAATATTATAATTGAGGTAATGTTTTGAAAATTTAGGCGTTAAAAATTCAAAGAATCACATACCACATTGAACATTTTAATCATAAGCCTCTTGAAAAAATAATATTTAAAAAACAAAAAATAATATGATAGTATATATAATATAGATTTGGAATATCAAAGAGGATATTTATAATCCTTAATAAAAAATAATGGGGAATATCATCATGGTATGCCTCAATAAATGTAGATTGGGACAAAATCTGTTGCCTTGAGTCCAACTTGTAACACGTGTCATAATATTCATGGATAATAAAATTATTTTAATTATATAATTTATTAATAATTTTTTTATCATAAAATTTATTTCATGGATTTAA
Source organism: Viscum album (assembly GCA_963277665.1). NCBI lineage: Eukaryota > Viridiplantae > Streptophyta > Magnoliopsida > Santalales > Viscaceae > Viscum > Viscum album. Next base: position 284,379,157 of record OY728127.1, read on the forward strand.
ATTTTCTAAACTAATAATTAAACAACTACGTTTATGTTAGGTGTTTTGCACATATTCAGTATATATATCAGAAAAGTAATTGTTATGTCAACTATGGTCAAAGGGGTCATTAAATAAATATATCAATAATATTAATAATGAAATAATTATCATATTTATGAATAAATTTTAATATTAAAATAAATAATAAAAATGGTTTTAAAAATGAATCCCTGTTAGAATCATTGAGACGGTAGGTTGTATATTCTCTAGAGTAATGATCACATTTTCAATTTGCACTATGGAAAGATGGTAAGGTACATTTATCATTCTAGATTGATACTTTTATAATATAAATAATAATATTTAATAACATATACATATATATATTATTCTTGTGATGTTTAAGGAATCATATCATTTTGAGGAGGCTGTAGTGCACACATCCATGAATGACATTATCACTTTTTCAGTATGTGAAAAGGTGTTACGGAAAATGATATATATTATATTTCCAAAAGGTAATTGTTTTATAAATTTTATATGGATGTTATTTTTTTCACATATTTTTAGTTAAAAATATACATAACAAATTCCATGTAGTGTGTGATCTTATCACATCACCTTGAGGAGGTGGCAGTCCACAAGACCACAAAAAACATTATTATATTTTCAAAAAATAAATTGAATAAAGGTATTTGTATATAAAAATTATATATAGATGAATATATAATATAATATATATATATATATTTACATTCCATCATAATTCACATCCATTAAATTTGGTTAAGGAATAGAAATTAATGACATCGTTATGTGAGGTGGTATTTTTTCATACATGAATGGTAATTACATTACTAATTATTTGAGTGTTTGTGTTGGTGTACGAAAAAGAAAAATAATTAAAAAATTTAGTTTACTAATGAAATTTTATTTATATAAAAATGTAATAATAGTAAAGTACGGTAGTTGAGAATGAAAAAAAGTAAAAAATTCAAATGGATGACAATTACCTCTTCATCAGGTAACTCCTTTTTATTGTCATCAACAGACATATTGGATGAATTTATTCCCAATGAAAGGACTCTAGGTTGATGGGAGGGATGTTGAGAGATTTTTTGGTTAGGGTTTGTCAAGCCATGAAGGATTGAGAGCTGTAGAGAGGGGAGGATGAGTGGAGGACTTTTATAAGTGCAAAAAAGGACACATTGGGTATTCTTGAAAAAAAATTGGGTTCTCTCCATGTTTTACTTTTCCCCCAAGGTTAAAAATAAAAAATAATAGCTCCTTATTGGTTTAATGGTTAAAACAAGAATGTATACTAATTTTATTAATTTATAGGTTCATTTGTACAACATATTTTCCAATATTAATCTTTGATTAAGCTTGTTTTCCTTTGTCACTATAATTATTTTAAATTACATTTGCTAAACTTTTTGGACAAAAACTAACATTAGAATTTGAAAAATTATAAATATTGAAGATTAAAAATATATAATCCATTTTCCCAATTTCCAAAAACATAATATGAAGAAATTAATTTAATCATAATAACACAGATGTAATGCGATATTGGATTTTAAAATTATAAATCATCAAAAGTATGGTAGGTTTATATATATAAATTCAATTTAAAACACGATAAGTTTACATAAATTATATTTATTGATATAAATTTTAACTAATTATACATTAAAACATATAAACACCATTATTTATCTATATATATAAATAAGAAAAATAGAATTTTTGAAATAACATTTAGTATTATTCTTTATTCGATAAATTATAAATATTCTTAGAAAAATATGAAAAAATAAATCAATGTTTATTTTGATATAAATATTTCAAAAAAGATTATTTTATCATAAAATAATTTAAATAATTAATAAAATTAAATTTAAAATAGGTGCAACATTAAAAAAATACAAAACTATATATTAAAAATACTTATCTTTTTATCTTTAAACTCTTATTTACACTTATTTTAACACATAAACATAATTGTATGAATTGTAAATAATGTCATAATAATGAGTAAACATAATATATTTATTCATATTAAATCCTAAAAATACCACAACTAATAGATAATTTCCACTAAATATAATAATATTAACAATATTTTTTTCGTTATAATTCACTCTTGAATAAAACTTATGAATTTGGACAAACTAATAATTTACTGTCATGTGTGATATTGTAAATAGAATACATTATTAAAGAATAATTAATATCTAATTTATAAATACTAAAAAAATATGAAAATATTCATTCATTCATTAACTCAAATGTTACAATACATAATGTCCCATGAGACTATAAAATTACCCATTACATTGGAATTCAATACGGGTACCCCCATCATAACATGTTTTGGAGGTATGTGTTCCATGTAATGTAAATATATAATATTTCATGACATAAAAAGTACCCATGGTAAGAAAATAGTTCCCATAATATTTCATTATATCATATTCATTAAAAATTTATTAATTATTACATTTGAGAAATGATTATAATACATATATTTCCCAATGAATGTATGGAAGAATAATATAAGAATATGTGAATCAGAAATTATTAAATAATTTATAATAAATTAAAAAAATTAAATGTATTTTTTCATTGTTTAATTTCCTTGAAAAAACATTCTTATAGAAAATAAATTTTTTTACTAAGTACCATTAATTGATGCCCTCATTATTTCAAAATGTTTTTGAATTATCACATATAACATTTCACGAGGAAGATAACCATTATATTTTTAAAACAACATATTTATTAAATAGTACTTTATAAAAAATTGATGAATTTATATTTTTTATAATATAATATTCATAATAGTAATTATTTAATTCATTGAGTGGCCATGATTATTGAAAATTTTCCATCACTAATAATATGTTTAAAATATTCCTTTCCTATTTTTTGAAAAATATAAGACAATTACCTTTTGGGAAATGATAAATAGATAATATTCATTATATTTTTTGAAAATAAATTAATGATTAAAATGAATTTAAAAATTCATCGTAAATTCTTTTTTATAATCATTTATAAAAAAACATGTTTTCAATAAAGATGGATTGTCTACTGAACAATGAAATAAAATCTGATTTTATAAAAAAATCAATAGTAATATTTATAAAGGTGAATAAAAATGTACTATTACATGAAATAATCATTAATAAATAGTGGGTAATAATATTGAAGGGTTTTATTAGATAATTATCAAATTATTTCCATTAATGTTAATTCAATAATATACAATTCTAATTAAATTGAGATTGAAAAATAACCCCATCGGAATTTGGTAACTTTTCAATAATAAATTGTAATAGATTATGAAAATGAATTAAAATATAATATAAAATAGTATATTAAATATTAATAATACATTATGTAATGGGTATTATATTCTCTAATCAAAATAAATTAGGTGAATAAAAGAATATGTGTATCAAAGTTCAATGATTGTGACAATACCCCTAAAACATACGTATCATTGATGTGATAGTTAATAAATCTGGTTGTTATATTTAAGGAATATAGATCCACAACAAGTAATGTGGAAATAAATAAGTAATAAAATGTCATTTCATACATTATAGTTTCATTATATAATCAATTAAGTGTTCGTATTAAACAATGAATGGATATTCAGTTACGAAACTACGTACCCCACACTTCCAATGACGTGAGAACTCATTAACCACATGTGTTTTTGTTATAAAATTTTTTATCTTAAACTATTGTAATTTTTATATTTATAATATGACAATTGTTCCACTAATAACTTATTATTCTTGGTTTATTAATAATCAATCATTTTTATTTTTATTTTATGTCTTAATAGCCATGTTTTCTTCTACTCATTTCATCTGAATTATTCCATATCACAAAAATTGTTTATTTTTAAATCATACCCATATTTATATTAATGTTATAAGTTTTATTTTATTAATACTATTTTTATAGTCATTATTTTATTTTTAACACGGGGAATGAATCACATCTCTTTATGGAGACGGTAAGTTGTACGCAGGCACCATAAACACTATCATTTACTTAACGAGTTAAAGGGGAATTTTGGGGATTTTAAATTATTTTCACAGAAAAAATACCAGGTTATATATATATTTATCATATAATCATAATTTTTTTTCTTCTTACCATCCATGTAATGCATTAGTTAAAAATGAATCACATCGTTTCGTGAGGTTATAGTCCATTGTACACACGAATTACAATATAATTTATTCAATGTAATTTTTCGTAAGAGATAATAATATATTATTCTTTTAAAAAATGTTTAAAATTATATTATTATAATTTATAAACAGAAATCAATTCTTATAAGCTTCCATGAAATGAAATTTGAGAAACGAGTCTCATATATTTAGAAGGAGGTTGTCCTAGGTACTCATGAATGATGTTATCCCATTCTCTACATAATTTGATGTAAAAAGGAATAACTAATATAATATTTAGCTAACTACTATTTTTTCATTAATATAATATTTAAACATTATATAAATCATTATATTCATACATGAGAAGAAGTAATTAAAAATAAATTATGTTAGTTCGTGATGCGGTAGTTCATCATACACTATATCAATAGTTTTTCCAGAATTGGAGGAAGATATGGTTTTAGACCTTAACATAACCTAAAAAATCTAAGAGTATGAGATATAAAAAGGTTATTATATCATCAGGCCATTCTAATATTTAAAATGTGTTGTAGAAAAAATGGAATAAAATGTTCAATTAAGGACATCACATCTCTTTTGGACAACGGGTTTTAGTTTTCACTGCAATCCCTACTAGGTTGGATTTATAAAAACAATCATATTGGATGATTGTAGGTAAATAAATATATTATTTTTTCTGGTAATGGTTGAACGAATGATTATTGGATCATTGGATTTGATATGAGAGGGGGTGGCCTTTTATTTTTGGGGTATAAGATACAAATGATATTTTAAAAAATAAATATTTACACACAAAATTTTCTAATAAATTATGGATCTAAAATTTAATTTTTATAAACATAATATGTTTATAGTCTATATATTACAAATAATTATTAATTATAGTTGATTTAGGTCATTTTAAAAAAACAAATTTTTCTAAGCCCTAGGTTAACCCATTTTGACGTTAACCATGGAAAGTAATTTTTACTCATTCCTATTATATTTATGGTCAAATATTAAGTTAAACATGTTAGATAAACTAATTTATGATGATGAAAAATGTATAATTAATTTTTCAAAATTAATCTCAATTAATGGTAAGAATTAAATTTAAAATTAAATGTAACGACATGATGAAAAAAAGGTTTTTTTCAAGAAATTTGTTTTTTATAGAGAGGATTATAGAATATTAACTCTATGAAAATTAATAAACAAATACCTGAAAGTAAATTCATATATATACATATGTAATATATATATTTCATTTAAATAATTTATTATTATCGTAAATTTTACATTTTTAAAATAGATAAACATTATACACTTTAAAATATTTTTATAAAATGGTGTATTAATACTTTGAAATATATTTAAACATAAATATAATTTTAATGTTATTTGAAAATTATTATGTAGATATTATAAAACTAAAAAAAAAATTAATTTTAATAAAATAGAAATATTAAATGGAAAAAATATTAAAATCAATTGAAATATTTATAATAATCCTTATTTTTCATTTAGTAAAAAGATATATATTTTAAAAAAATTTAAAAAATAACCATAAGTTAATATAGATATGGTGATTTATAATATTATTTTGATTTCCTAAAAAAATTTACCATCCTAATATAATTTAATTTATATTTATGAGGTTAAATAGAAAAAATATCCCTTTGGAATAATAGAGTTTTCTTTAAAACAATTGTTTTCCAATATTTATTATTTTCATCCAAATTAGTAGATAAAAAATATAATTTATATTATTCGTTTTTTTTAAATAATTTTAACACATTATTTATAAATATTAATAAAAATACGATGTGATTACTTGTTATTTATGGTCATGTTTAAATTATAATATTTTAATAAAATATTGGTGTTTTTTAAACATGTTATTTTGTGCTTCATAATCTATCAGTAATGTCGAGTTTTTTTAAAATGATGTATATCATATATACTTAGTGTGTTAAATTATAAATTATGAATGGTGTTTCGTGTAATATACATTATCCAAATTGATGTTTTTCTTTTATAAACACAGGGTGATTAAATAAACATTCAAAAAAGATTTTAGGTTTAGATATTTATGGAATTAGTAAAAATCATCATTTAATAAAGCCCATCTATATCTATTATAATAGATATTTTTCCAATATAAGAAAAAAATTAATAAATAATCATTATTCAAAATGTCACAATAATCAAAATTCCATATTATTCTTCAAGTTATATCATGTGTAATACATTTCTTCATAACCTATGGAAAATTAAATATAACATGGTGTGATATTAAATGATCTGTATGGTAACATACAAAACTGATGAAATTATGTCCTAAACATTGAATTTATCATATATATGTAATAATTAATCACTATAAACCAATGAAATTGAGATAATGATATACCCATGGCTGTAAATGAAAATAAATAGATCATTTAAGAAGAAATTACATAATTCGTGGTGATGAAATGAATAATGTTGAACATCATGATTATATAGCCAAAAACTAATTCAATACATCATTCCTTCAATGATTGACTCATCTATCCAATCAATATTATCATTCAGATAATCAAAAATGAATACTACTATATTTGGGATGCATACAAAAAACCCATTTTTTATCTAATGAGACCTATATATGCATTGATGGGTTATATAATATTCGGAAAAACACATCACATTACATAGTATAATGAATTTACCATATGAGAAAATGAATAAAAAATACATAATTATCTTAACCAATAATCAACATTATTTTAATAATAATATAAGAAACACAAAAACATTTCCCCATTTTTAAAAAAAAGTATGGGCATGATGATAATCAAAATATAGAAAAAGGTTTATGGTTAAACAATATATACTAAAATTTCTTATGTAATTAGTGAATATCATTATCAAAATAAAAAATAAATAGATTTTAGATAGTTTTCTAATGAATAAAATGAATATATATATATAATCATCCCTCATATTTAAACTATCTGGATTAATGGTGTATGAATGATTTGATAATATACCCAATTAAAAAACTTATGTAATCTATGATAACATAATATAATCAATTTAATATAAAAAAATTTATTCAGTAAGAATAAAAAAGATAAAAAATGTCATGTCTCATCATGTTTGATGGTTAGGTAACATAGAGGTAGTGGTTCATTATATCGTTTACAGAAGAAAATTTTTATTAGCCATCCAAAAATGATGGTTTATGGTTTCTAAACAACTTATCCACACTGTTACTATGGGAACTCCTAAAGAAGATTAAAAAGATAAGAAACATCATTTCCAATGATCATTAATAATTTTTTCCAGATAAAGGGATAATGAATATAATTGTATTATAACATAAGTTCCATGCTTAATATATATATATATATATAATATGGTAAATCTTGTATCATAGATCTATGACTGTAAATCCATTTCAATTTTGATTTAATATAGTGTCAAAAACATAAAACAACGTTTAAAGAACATTTCTTCATGACATATTATAAAAGCATATATGTAATATCAGAAGAAAAAATTCAATGTATGAAGTAAAATATTTTGAGAAAAAAATATTTTAAAAATAAATACTAATCATGGAACCATGACAAATAACATAATGTTTTCAATATGTACTATTGAGCTACGAGATGCGACATTTTGTTATGAAAGAAATGAATAAATTTTTTTAAATTAACTTTTCTAAATACCAACATTTTTTTATATAAATAATTTTTTTTATTAATACATCATTTTACCTAATGTGATTATGAATTAAAATAAACTATAATATTAGGTTGAGAGAACCCAAGAATTAAATAAAAATGTTGAAGATATTATATTATAACTCAATGAAATGGGATCTAAATTATCAATATCCTGTACAAAAAAACATACACTATAATGTATGAAATATTTCAAAATTATTTACTTGATAGGAGTGTAAACCCACAATAAATATGATAAATTACAAATTATCAAATAAATGGTATAATTTAAAAATTTATTTGAAATAATTTTATGATAATGATTGTAACTCAGTGAATAAATGTTAAGTAAATGAAAATCCATACTACTAGCATGAAAATTTAATATATATATATAAATTATATGACCCTAGTCTGATGAAGATTATTTAATCTAATGAAATATAAAAAACATATATAATAAATATATCCAATGGTATTAAATACACCATTAAAAAATCATGGTTTACAAAATTTTTTGTGTCTTAATGAAACGTAGTTGTCACTAAGAAAAACACTATATAAATTAATTGTTAGTCAAAATGTTCTCTAACATCTTTTATAAAAATATTATATATCATAATAAAACATTTTAGAACCATTTCATATCTATAAAAATTTATAAAAAGGAATTATAATCATTACCTATGTGAATTATAGTTAGTTATTACATATTAAAAAAACATATGTTCCTAATATTCATTATTTGGTTCTAGGATCATAAAAGTAGTTTTGGAGTTCATTCTTGATATGAATTTCATCATATAGATATCATTAATGGTATAATACTATAATTTGTTTCACACTTATAATGGTATAATTTTATTCTATTATGTTTTTCCCATAAACAATGATTATGTAATTGAAGAATATATTGTTTTTGTGATTCTTAATAAATGATAGGTGTTTTCATAAATAATTATATTAATAATATTTTTATCAATCTAAAAAACATTATTTACTTATTAATATCATATTATACATGTAATTTTTTCATATATTCAACCATGACATAAATCCATAGCATTGTTCAGGAAGGTTATAAATCTAACCGAAACATGAACATACCATGATTAATTGATAATTATGTTGAGGTTTAGTTTTAATATAATTATTTTAGATTAATAATGATCAAATATAGTTTTTACAAATGTGATATAAAATATTTTGAAATAGTTAGAAGAATAAGGTATCTTATATGATGTTAGTACATTTTGATGATATCATTTAATACACAAATAATTTTCCTTCGGACTATTGAATTTACAACAGTAATTTTTCTATAGTATTTTTAATTGAATGTCCCATTTGTAATCTTGATACCTTAAAAAATCATAATTATAATATTTTTCCATTAAACGTATTCACAATACTATCAATGTAATGTGATGATGAAAAGTTAAATGGAATTAAATTATTACTTGGAAGTGGTAATCCAGTCAAACACTTGGACGATAATTCCATTTTCCGTAGAACATGCAAAATTTATAACAACATTCAAAAATTAAAAATATAAAATATGTTATATATTTCATACTTATTTACTGAAATCAAATTTATTTTTATTCATGTGTGGCAGTTAAATAAAAAACATAACCCTCTAAGGAGACAACAATGCACAAACTTATACAAATATGTTTTTTATTTTCTTTTGGGGAAAATGTGAAATGTAAATGATAGTTATTCACATATAAAAATAACATTAAATAAATATTTCATTATATAGTAATGGGAAAATTATAATTATAATGTTATGATTTAAATGAATGAAATTATGGAACAATGATTACTCACATTGGGAAAATTTACTATTTACTTGGAAAATTCGTAGTAATAATAGAAATTTGGTTAATATATTATGACCAGAATCTCAGGGAAATTGAATAGGATTATGGATAAAAGAATAATGGAATATTTTCTAGAATAGATAATATTTTAGATGTTTTATTGACATTGTGGGGATATGGACATTTTACATGTTAAATGGGATTTGATTCTTCAAAATATCCATACCATTTTATTAAAATGATTTCCTCTAAAAGAAATCATATCCAAAATTTATAGATAATCTAGAAAATAAAAGATATAGTTGACAATGGCCACAAAAAATATTAGCACAAAAATTTTATAAGGATATTGGCCATTTCATTATTTCAAAACCTTTTAATTCAAATTTACCATTTCAATGATAAAATGTTTTTAACAAATTAAATTAACCATTATGAGACAAAAAATAATTATCAATTTTAGATAATTTCTACATAACTCTAAAAAATACAATTAATTAGATTAAATTTAGAAAATTTTATAAAAATAATTTTATAATCATAAATATCCAATAAAATAAAATAAATAACAATGGAAAAATATTATAGAATGTATAAAATATTAGATATAGGTTTAAAAACTAGAAAAACATTTATATATTTATAGTTTCATTTAAAATATAAATGTATTTCTTTCGAAAATGACTTCTAAAAATTTCTATGGAATTATTATGTACAAATAAAATACTTAAGAAATGAAATTTGTAAAATTTGAATATTTCACTATTCATGGAAAAAACAATCTTTTTGTGAAAATCCACAAAAAAAATCATCACAAGAAAATATTATGATAATAATAAAAAATAAATCATTATATAAATTTAAATCCCTAAAATTTATAAAATTATATTTATTGTAAAATTATTAAATATATTAGATAAATATTTTTATATGGAAACAACTCTTTAAAACACAAACAATTTATCTTTTTATTTTGAATAATTTAATAATTACAATTATTCAATTTTCATATCTATATATCATAACATTAATTAATAATATTTTTATTCTTATGAAAGAACACCGACTAAAAAAATTATACTAATAAATATGATCTATTATTAAAATGATATTATTAGTCATTTTAGAAATAATAAATTAGTTTCATTAATATTAAAAATAAAGTTTTCTTATTTATATAAATATTTCAAAAATAGTATACTATTATTAATTTACTATAATTCAACTACCTGTTTTAAACATTCAATCATATATATTTATATTTTATTGAAATATATCCACATTTGGTTTATTTTTGGTGTATTATATTTATCCAATTACTAAAAAATTGATATTTTTAAAAGTAAAAAAATATTAAAATCTTGGGGGGTTAAATTTATCAGTTTTAAAAGGCTATTCTAACTATATGAAATGTGCAATTCCAACCAAAATGGGAAGTCCAATTATTTATATTCAACATGGTACAACAAAAATCACACGACCAACTCCAAAGATGTCAACCATCCAATAAAATCAGCAAAAATACCATTTTCCATGCTCACAACATTAAGGAACACAAATATCTGCAAGCACACATTCACCTAATGCATGCTGGTTCATAAAAGCACAACACCTCTCTTACCCCATGAACAACTCTGAACTCTAATTAATTCAAAATAATGGGTCTAAAATTTATTGTCTATTACACTATATTCCACATTGAATATTATCATATTTGACAATTTAAACAAACCCTATAGAAAACATGTGGTGAATTCTGAAAAACTGACCTATATGAAACTTATCTGGGGTGTCTCTACAACCTAAAAATGAACACAACCTAAGAGGGTTATAGAACTAATAAAATCTGATATTAAGACCCCCCCACCCACCCTATGATATAAATATAATGAATATATATATATATATAACTAATATAGAAACATGTTCTCAATACAGGTAATTAAAACATCAATATAATAACTTGGGAAATTAAAAAATCACACATATCAATCATAAAAAAATAGAAATCAATTCAACCAAAATCGTATGTAATTTTTAATAAAAAATATTCAGATACATTTTTTTTACTTCCCACCCATTCTCATTTCCTTTATAGTTTATTGATACAATACTATACCTCAAGATACTCCCCCAATTATTGAAGGCGGGAAATAAATTACGAAGGGCGTAAATAATTTTGTGGAATTATTTTCCCACTTTGAATAAGACAAACAGCCAAAAAAATAACAAAAAAACACTATATGATGGATGATAATAATGAAATAAAATATGACTATTTATTTGTTCAAATCACAATAAATTCAATTAAAACATTGGAAGATTAAAATATCAATGTAAAAACCTAATGAAAAACGATTAAAACTCCTAGAAAACCACAAGAATCCAACACACCAAAATATCAATGCTCAAACTACACCAAATATCTACTGTATCAAGATGTAGTAATAAATATGTTTGAAACATTACAATTTCACATGTCCTGGTAGATGACATCTACAAAATTACCAAATTTATAAAAAAGGGGTGAGTACTAAAACTATGTAGGTTTTCCCCAATTACATCACTAGGCACGCCACTTGGATATATATTTTAGAATCATTTAAATAAAATAATTTTAAAAAATGAATTATAAATAAGATTCTAACTACTAATAAAAAGGTTTTATATCAACCTGTTTCCCAAAACAACGATGTCTTAAAAGAAAAAAAACAATTCCTTCAAACCATTTCACATGTTCCATTAGGAATAACCCTTTCCAGTCCACATCTTTACACTACCAACCATGAATCAATCATTATGTGAGTCCGATAATCATGAGTGGATTCACATTGATCTACCAAGTCATCACAAGTTAGTTATATATCATGTTCCATTTTACCTTTTGAACTAGTGAAAAAGTCATATTACAACCAAGGCTCATAAATAAATTATGAAGTCATGCCATCCGATTATGGAAAACCAGGGAAAACGCATCATTTCAACCATTTCAATAGAACATTAATTTCGATAAAAAATTTAAAGCCATTTCAATGTAAAAATACATTTCAATAAAAAAAAATTCTTTTGATAAGATTTTACTTTAAACCAAATTATGAAATTATCCTAAAAACATCATTTTAAATTCATTTATAAAATAACTTTTCACTGCCTAATACCACAATTCTACATTTTCTCAAAAACATATAAATTATCACAAAAGAGTATTTATAATATGTTTTCAACCACAATTTCACAATATGAATAATTCAGATAGATATATTTTTATAAAATCTAATAATTTCTAGAAATAGAAGATGAGAGTGAATCCACACACCTTGAAAGTTTTTGAGAAAATGATAAATTACATGAATAATTTCCTTGAAACCTATTTTAAGTCTCTAAAAATTAGCCATAGATCCTTTACATATTCAATAGGAAGAATAAATATAATCATATTTGGGATCCAAATCCATAGTTCTACCCATAAATGGCATAGATCTAATATGTACAGAGATATAGCATTGTAGATCTAAGAAAAACATCATGAATGACCATAAATGAACATTTATCAAGAAACATCAGCTTCTAATCCACAGGACATGCCTTAATATCACCACTAGATTAATGGTAGTACCTTCCTTGTCATTAAGAGAGTGAAATACACTTTTATTTCTACATATAATGAATAAATAGAGGGTTAGATGGGAAAACAATTGAGATCTAGTTTTTAAGGATGTTGTTTATTTCCGCGAATGGTTTAGTCATACGGTTAGACTAACGATGAAAAATATAAGCACTATCCATTAAATCAAGGATGATACTCACTTGGTTTTATCTCATGGTCTTAATAATATGCTCCAGTAATGCTGAAGTTACTACCTCAAAAGGGAAAAATCCATTTTTCAAAGTGTTGGGTTTCTCCTTAGTGGATGCCTGGTTTGGGAAAACTATGTGCCACCCGTGTGACTAAACTTTTACCAATACCTCACTTTGGAAAAATTCATATTGATGTTGCATAATTATCAAACCACATGAACCAACCCTGAACCTATAGAAAAGTCCCAATAAACACCACTATTTCTTCAAAATCACCCAACAACACCCTATAATTTTATATAGATAAAAGTTTTATTCATAGTGTACCATACCCAAAACTGAGGGTACTATATTCTCCAAACCATTGGGTTGTCCATCCCCAGAAATTTGAAAAAGAAGAATACATTGAAAGTAATCAATCCATTTCACATTCATTTCCGTTTTATGATCCCAAGTCTCATCATGAATCTAACCATGTTGTCACAACACCCGCACTATACCAATATTTATTACATGAAATACATTCTGTTTTCTATACCCAATCTAAAATGGGATATATACCAATGGAGCATCTATAACTATGTCAATGTGATCTCATTTGATCACATGACTAGGGCCGAGATAATACTTTTTCCATAGAGATATGTGGAACAAATTATGCATTGCACTAAACCATGTTGGTAATTCCATATGATATGCTACCTCACCAACCAATTCCAAGATCTCAAATGGACCTACATTCCATGGTGAAAAGAATCCCTGATTTTCAAAATGATAATCTCTAATCCTTAGAGAAATCCTCAAGAACACATGATCACTCAATGTGATGTTCAGCAGTGATAGAAAATGATCTACATAAGAGTTATGATGACATGGATCCATTTCCATTAGTTTCCTATCCATTTGAATAATATCTAATGTCCCTTGGACAATGTTTGGTCCAACGAGTGAAGTCTGAACAGTTTAAACCCATCAAAGTAGAGACAAACAAAGATGCTAATACAATTCATTAAAACGAGCCATATGTTCCGAGTAATGATATTTTTTGTTATATGTAAACTCAAATAAAGAGGCATTCTCTTCCAATGATCCAAAAAAATCAAATACACATGATTTCAACATGTTTATCAACGTTTGTATCATCCATTAAGATTATCCATCTGAATGAGGATGATATTACATACTCAAAGTCAAATGATTCCTAAAGTATTTCTATTTCTATTTCCAAAAATAATATGTGAACCTTGTATCTCATTTGGATAAAATCAAAAATGTTATCAAATATCTCTTTACCACTTCATGGATATATATTTCTGATATATCCTCTAATATATAATCTTCAATAATATGGAAGAAATTGTATGACTTTTTATGATTATCCAAAATCACCCATATGGAATCATGTTCTCAAAACATTTATGGGAGACCTGTTTCATAATCTAAAGATTTAGTATCCCATTTCCACACTAAAATATGTAATTAACATAACATACCTATGGGTTCCAGATGTTCTGCCTTATCCAAATGACATATTAATCATCTTGAAACAAACTAAGCCATATTCATTTTCATTCTTTCCTAGAAAATTTCTTCTTTTAATGACTAATAAATCATATGGATTCTATATGAAATTCCCATATTTATTGATAGAATGAATATAAGATCTATTCCTAACAAGACATAGAAAAACAATCTTATTTTGAAACCATAATACTTAACTCTCATCCATTTTACATCCCTCAATGATCTCCCCTCTATTGAGTTTTGAACTTATTGTAATATATTCCTAATCAGACATTTGTACCTCTTTAATTGTCTTCAGCAGATTAAGAATCAATGAATCTAGAAATAAAAACACAACATCACCTCATAATTCTCATTCCAAACTCATGTTGTCTAGAACTAATAAAATCATCAAATCATCGAAGGTCTATTTTTTAAATGATGTATATATAAGAAACCAGATCTTCTTTTCAGGCACGGTTTTTTGTTCTGAATATTTTTTAGAAAAAGAGGGTTTTCTAGAAATGTTTTATGGACACACTGTGTAATTTGGGAGTACATTCCATGTAATTGGCTACCATAGGTATCCGGGTGCTGGCCTTTTTTGGACCTACTCACGGCAGTGTCTGGTGATCTAGAGACCGCCTAATGTGGTGGCCAGTAATGGAATGTACATGTCGTGTACTTTCTTTTTTTCATTAAACGCACGGGGGTCAGGTCTGACAAACAAAATCATCTCCATATCGACCTGGATTGTCCGAGAGCATCCGTACGACAATTATTCTTCCCTAATCCCATGATCAAGAATCCATTCTCTGAATCAACGACCATCGATTGAATTGGGATCCCCTTGCTAAGAAATTCCTTCTCCTAGAGCTTCGTTTCCAGATTCCTAATCTTCTTCAAGTTATCTTCGGCTAAGTGTTTTTATTAATTTTGTATATTTTTGGTGTTCTAGGTCGATTCAGGGCTTGAGTTTCCCATTTAATGATCCTACAACACTGAGGTAGGTGGTTTTTTCATTTTTGTTGAATGTCTTTGAGTTATATGATCAAACATTCCCAATACCCTAGATCGGGGTATTGCGTGTTTTTTGTTTTATCCCTGTTAATTGCCTACTATGATTGTATACTGGAATAGACATTCATTGAATGAGAATATGGTTGATTGTTATCCCTTGAAAGGGTTTTCCCATGCATGTTCGGTTTACGACAGTTTGGTCTTTAATAGCCTATTAGGCTGCCTTTTTTGTTTTCGATGCCTAGTATTGTAGGATGGAGGGTTTATTATCTGATGTGTTTTTGAACTGTATGCCTGTTAGGAAAGTAGTTCTGGAGTTTTTCATTACCGCATTGAATTGTTATTTTTGTTTGAATAACACTGGGCTATGAGAACCTGGTGTAGTGGACAATAAGGAGAATAGACATAATGGCTTCTCTAGAGTGTCCATTGTTATTATTAAAATGTGAGACCATAGGGGGAATTGACGTAAGTGCTTCCTCGGAGTGCCTGTAGTTCCTCGATGTTTTCCACAGAAGAAATGAGACGTAAGTTCTTCCTTAGAGATCCTTTTAGATTCCGATATGAGAATATAGGGGGAATTGAAGAAAAATGATTCCCCAGAGAATCTATACTAAATCTGAAACAGAGGGGTTAGACTATGTGTACTTCCTAGAGGGTTTCTTATGTTATCTAGATAGGACCTGAGAGGATTTGGCTATTAGTACATCCTGGAGGATTACCTATTTGTGATTATCTTTTCAATTTCTATGTGGAACTGAATGATTTGAAATTGTGGAATTGATTACTATTGATTACTTCCATGTTTACTGCTTATTTTGTTTATTACCATCCATATATATTCATTGACTATTAGGAAAAGTTATCTTGGTGGTTTTCTACTAGGATTTAGTCTCACACCCTATTTGGGCCATGATTTTGGGCCTAAATAGATTATATTGTTGCTAGTATAGAAATGCAAAAGCGCCATTCTACTTTAGGTACTTGACTTCATTGGAGATGGAGAGCATTAGAACAATCTATGGCTTGCGATTTTGTGGAGCTATTTAAAATTTTTCTTGTACATTGGTTTAGTACTGTATTTCATTATTGATACATGTTTAGTTACTTTCCTATACATATGTATCATGCATCATTGTATACGTGCTCAAGCTATTTATTTCTTTAGTCTTCCACTGTTTCTTTTTCTATGGAATTTTTATGCTTCTGCATTTTCTTTTTGTTTTTCGTCTCTTGTGTTACTCTGTTTATGGGGGCATAATTTACCCACTTTCACACCCAAGGGCCTCACTACTAGTCAGCTGCCTCTGACATTTTGGGAAATTCACTGGAGTCCATGTGACCAACTAGGTATAGGGCATCTCTAGGCGGCTTCCTATACTAGGATGTTACAAAATGTCATTAGAGGGGTTATTTTCTTCTTTACATACTTTTTGGAGCCTATATTCCAGGATAGGATTAAATATGTACTTGAAAGTAATCTATTCCTAGAATTAACTGACTATTGTACAGGGAAAATCCAATTTACCTCATTTATTGCAATTTTATGGGTTTTCAATTTTACAGTTGATTTGATTTTCACTATTGGGTTGTTCACATGTTTTATGCTGTTATTGTTGATGTATTGAGGTTTTATTTTTGTTACAACTCGATGATATGAAATTATTCCATCTAATGCATCATATAGGAACTTATTAAAAATCAAATGTTCGGCATTCCTACCATGCCATTTGTGGTGTATTTGTTCTTGCATGATTCAGTGATAGATGTTGTGCTAGATATGTATGTTGTTGTGATAAATTCCACGATAGAATACATATTTTTTGATTGGGTATTGATTTTTGTGTGTTTTTTTTTGAAGGAACACCTATATATGGTTCTTCTGGGGTTATGGGCTCTCATGGATATGAATTTGGTGGATCATTGCATTTTTTTTCTTGTATATGACATGTAAGAGATTCCATGCTTTGATTCGCGGGGAGTATGGGCCCTCACGGTTGTGTATTTTGCACTTTAATGTTCATTTCAGTGTATTCTGGGATTCTAGAGTATTTTTTGAGGCTTACTATATAGAAAAAAACCCAGAATACACACAATAATGTTTTGAATACATGCAATGGGTTATTCTGTTCGGGAAGAAACTATTTTTATCTAGTACATGCTGTGTACTCTATGTACACACCATGTAGTTTCTAACCATTTATCTAGCTGGGGGTAGAGAAATAGTGTTGGGGAAATTTGGTGGGACACATCCTATACCAGACGTACACGTCGTGTTTTTATACCATGTGTCTGGCCATGTGACTAAAGACATAGACAGATTAAAACGTATCCTATATACATTGTGGCAGTCTTGAACACGTCGTGTAGTTTAATCCCAGAAATATAGTTGTGTAACTAACTACATAGGTCTGCTGAAATCCTTTAGTGAACGTTCTTCCCGTCTGGATCATGCCGTGTAGTGTGAGTCATGTATTTGGTCATGTTAGAAAAAACACAGGTCAGTGAAGCATATCTAGTACACACCGTGTCTGGAACAAGCACTTCGTGTTGTCTTGTTCTAGTAGAACTGAGTAGATAAGTCATGTAGAAGGACATGGGTAGGGGAAGAGGATTCATGTATGCACTGTGTGTTAGGAAAACATGTCCTATGTTTGGGGTGTTACACAACTATTTTTGGCCGAAGTACACGCCCATGTGAAAGGCATAAGGGAACATGTTGTGTAGTTAAGTATACGCACTATGTATCCATGTTTTGTAAAACATGAATGATTTATTTCTTTTGTTCCCAGAATACCCTTACAATTTTTAGTCAATTATAATATTGATCAAAGTTGTGCATTTGACATTGTAGATACATGCCACCGAGATGTGATCTGGTTGTACGCCAATGGTAAGGCATCAATCAGACACCAAAAATGACTGAAAAAGGATGTCCGGTAGCTCCTCTAGTTGTTCCAATGTTTGTACCAACCTACATTCTTGGTAGTGGTGATAATGCACATTTATGAGAGGGATTGATGAGGTTTATGAAAACCATCAGAGGAGTACTGCATCCTGCCAGTTTTATGGTAGAGCTGACATAGGTTTTCCAGCAGAAACATCCTTTCACCTTCACAGGGGAAGGAGGACCTCAGGCTGCAATGTCATAGTTAGAAGCCATAAATTCTATCATTGATCATAAATAGACACCTCTGGAGTTTAAGGTCAAGATTACCAAATATATTCTTCGGTATTCCGCTAAGAGATGGTGGGATGTGATCTCATAGGTAGGACGCCAGCAAGTTATGGATTGGGATGAATTTATGTGTGCCTTCTATAACTACTTTTACCCAGACACATTGAGGGTTGATAGAGCCCTATAGTTCATTAGTCTGGAGCAAGGTACTCTTTCCATTATGGAGTATTCATCTTTCCACACTGTAAGGCAGTGCTTCAGACTTATTCCCGGTGGTGATGAGTTATTCGTGTAAAGGAAGTTTGAGGATGGTCTGAGGCACGACATCCGATCATAGGTGAACATCTTATGGTTAACTTCCATCACTTCTATATTCAACAAGGAATTGATCACGGAGCAATATTTGAGGGATTCTAGAGTTGTGAGCCTGGTCAGTTCAACATCCAGAGTTTGTATCCCTCCTACTGGCAGCAGGAACCACCATAGGGGGTCTTCGCAACGTGATCCAAGGAGGAAAGACACTTCTTCGGGTAGCTAAGTGGTGTGCTACTAGTGTGGGAAGAGTGAGAATACATGGTCACATTGCCCGAGAGACGTAGTGGAGTGCCGATCTTGAGGCAAGATGGGTCATATAATGTGTTTCTATCAGATCTTCTCACTAGCAGTTGGTGACCATGGTTTTTCTATGACACCTCATATAGGAGAAGCACCACAAGTATCTCATCAGTCAGGGAACTAGAGTTATTTCTGTCATTCAGGATAAGGCGGAGGTTTCCATTGTGGTACATAGTCGTTGGAAGTTTAGCAATAGTTGATTGGATCATCTCAGAGTGGTCAGGAAGGGTCACAGGGCCGCGATTCATGTCGTATTTTTGCTGTGGAGGAGACCCAATTGGAGAAAGATCCCATACCCTCAACAGTTCGAGGTAAAATTCAAGTTGCCTCAGTTTTATATTCTTCCCTTTTCGATACAAGAGATTCCTATAACTTTATATATATTGATGTTGTGGAGATCCTTGGGCTCTGTAACTTTTCTTTTACTGATTTCATGATTCTAGACACTCTGTTGGGTACAATAATGACTAGTGTACAACAATTCCAGGAGTGTCCTCTTGAGCATGGTGGGTGTCACTACTTATGGGACGTTTATGTCCTATAGATTATATGCTATGATGTCAATCCAGGAATGGAATATTTAGTTCCCATCCACACAATTTTCAATTACTATAACTATTGGATGAGTTTCAAATCACTATAGGGTGAATTGATTCTTTATAATAGATAATGGGATATCAAGGCTAGCGGAGCAAGACCTGAGCATCATGGGTTTGGAGGAGTTACAGGCCAGTTTTCTACTCTATATTTGGATGATCAGGGGTCTTCAGAGATGGAATTTTCTTTCAATGGGGGATTTTTTCAAGGACATAATTTTTGAGGACTTTTTAGGTTTTCCTCGGGAGTGAGAGGTGGACTTTCCTATTGAGCATGTGCCAAGAGTGGAACCAGTGTTCATTCCTCCTTATAGGATGGCTACAACTGAGTTGCAGTAGATCCAGAAGCCATTAGAGGAGTTGTAGGAAAAGGGTTTCATCCGACCCAGTACTCCTTGGGGTTCTCATGTCATGTTTGCAAAGAAGGTAAATAATACCCTCAAGATTTGTGTGAATTATCAGAAGTTGAACCAGTTGGCAATATAGAACTGATATCCCTTTCCAAGGATTGATAATCTTTTTGATATGCTTCGAGGAGCCTGGATGTTCATGAAGATTGAAATGATATCCAGTTATCAACATTTTCATCTTAGATCATCAGATATACTTCTTATAGACTTTCAGAGAAGGTATGTTATATACGAGTATATGGTTATGCCTTTTGGTCTCCCAAATGAACCTACAGTTTTCATGGACCTGATGAACCGAGTGTTCCATCCAAACATGGATTCATTCATGGTAGTCTTCTTGTATGGTATTTTGGTGTACTCTCAATCTCAACACAACCATTCTATACATATTTATATCGTTTTGAGTACAATAAGGGAGAATCAGATATATGCTTATCTCCCAAAATTCCTCTTTTTGATGGACCAAATTCACATTTTGGGTCAGATTATCTCAGGGGTTGGAGTATCGATAGACCCAGAGAAAGTGAGAGAATTAGTTTCATGGGAGAATCCGAAAAATTTCATTGATGTACAAAGCATTCCAGGGATGTCTAGTTACTATATATGTTTCATATGTGGCTCTTCATGCTTAGTATCCCAACTAACAGGACTGACTAAAAAGTGTGGAAAGTTCTTGTAGTCAGATTCTAGTGAGTCATCCATTCAAGAGCTAAAAGGGAGGTTGACTTCAAAACCTATAATATTGTATATAGAGTTGGGAAAAATCTACACTATATACTTTGAAAATTCATGTATAAGGCTGGGAATAGTTCTTATGCATGGAGAAGGATTTGTTTTGTATGTTTCTCAGTAGTTGAGGCCAGATTAGAGGAACTACCCGATGCACGATCTTGAGCTAGCCATATTTTTTCATTCCATATGTTGTTGGATACATTATCTTCTCCGAGAGTATTTTCTGGTTTTCACTGACCCCGAAAGTCTCATGTATATTTTCACTCAGCGTGCCCTTAATTTTAGACAGTGAAGGTTGGTTCTGTACCGTTAGTCTTTTGACATTGAACTTGCCTACATGCCTAAGAATGGAAATGTTGTAGCTGATTCATTGAGCCAGAGGACTTAGATGTAGGCAGTTCAGGAGGCCACCAGTGAGTCACAGCTTATGGATCTGTTCTGTGAGATGAATATGAAGGTTCGCGATAGACAAGGGAATACTTTTATTTCTTCTCTAGATGTTACATCTACAATACATGATTGAGTGCGAATGAAGAACCTATCAGATTATGAAGGCATAGTCATACGATAAGATTTTTTAGGAGAGGAAATTATTCCTGGATGGACAATAGGCGAGGATGAGATCTTGTGTTTTCATGGACGTGTGGGGGGTGCTAGTAGACATACGCGAGGAGCTGATGCAGGATTTTCATTCCTCATTTTGGGAAGTTCATCCTGGTGTCACCAAGATGTATCGTGATCTACAACATCAGTATTAGTGGAAAGGTGTGGAGAAAGTTGTTGTTGGGTTCATCATGAGGTTTTCCACTTATCAGCAGGTGATGGAAGAGCATCGGCAACAAGAAGCACATTTTCTACAGTTATCCATTCCCGTATGAAAGTGGAATGATTGCGTGATGGATTTAAGGATAGGTTTTCTAGGTTTTCCTTGAGGGAATGATACATTTTGGGTTGTCGTTGACATTCTCAAAGGTTTCTACCTTCATTTTAATTAAGGATACCTTCAGTGTTGATGAGTTGGGACAGTGTTTCATCCATGAGATTATATGTTTTCATGGAGTTCCATGATCCATTGTTTCAAACAGGGATGCTCGTTTTATATCTCGGGTCAAGAAGGGGCTACAGAAGGCTTTGGGTACACATGTACATTTGAGTACAGCTTAACACCCTCAGAGAGATGGCTAGTCTAAGCGTACTATTCAGGTTCTTGAGCACATGCTGCAAGCTTGCATCCTAAAATTTGGAGGATCTTGGGAGAAACATGTACCTCTTGTGGAGTATTCCTAAAATAATAGTTTTTAAGAAACTATAAATATGGCACCTCAGAGAATTTGTATGGTAGGCTATTTCGTTCACCCTAATATTGGTTGGAGGTAGGAGAGACAAATATGCTGGGAAATTATCTTGTCTATGAGACCACAGAGTAGATAGAGTTGACCCAGAAGAGGATGGCTACTACACAGTCTCGAAAAAAGTCTTATGTTGATCGACGGAGATGACCTATGGAGTACATGGTCGGGGGTCAGGTTTTCCATCATGTCACACCAAGGTTGGGATACAAGAGGATTATTGGACAGGGTAAGCTTTCACCGAGGTATGTCAGGATGTTTGAGGTTTTTGAGAGAGTTTGGATGGTTTCCAATCAGTTGTAGTTACCTAAGAGGTACCAGGATATGCAAGATGACATTCACATCACTCAGATTCGGCGTTACTTCTCAGAGCCATCTCATGTTCATCAACTCGAAGAGGATGAGTTGGAGGTGGATGCCTTGTTCGAGCAGTATCCTATCCGTATTTTTGATCAAAGTATGAAGGTTCTTAGTGGATGGTATTTTCCTCTGGTACGATTACTATGGCGGCACAGGTGAGTACAAGATGAGACATGGGAGAGGGCGACTGATGTACAATTTCAATGGCCAGAGTTGTTTGAGGATTCTTCTTCTACGCTAACATCCTAGGGAACTTCTAGGATGAATTTTTTAAAGGGGGATGTTTGTATGAACTATGACTTATTTTTCACAAATGTTTTTATTTTATGGTTATTTCTGGGGAAAAGAGCGTTTTATTGAAATTTTTTAAGTACATTCCATGTTCTTTGTGAGAATATTCCATGAACTTAGTAACTGTAGGTAGCTGGGTGATGGCCACATTAGGGCCATGCACATGGCCCTGTGTGGTGATCCGGAGACCACCTAATATTGGGGAAGGTAAAGGCAAGTATATTCCATGAACTTCTAATGTACTTGTCGTGTATGTTTTTTAATTAAACACACCAGGGTTACATCTGATGGACATAATCACCTCCTTCTCTACCTAGTTCATTCGGGAGAATCCTTACGACCACGAGTCTTCTCCAATCCCCATATTGAGCATCAATTCTCCACATAGACCACCATTGATTACATTGGGATCAACTCGGTAAGCTCTTCCTTCTCATAGAGCTATGTTTCCTAGTTCATCTACTATCACAAGTTATCTTCAGTTGAACAGTTTTAAAGTTTTTGTAGATCTATAGTGTTCATGATTGATTTAAGGCTTGAGGTTCACATATAAAAATCCTATAACACCGAGGTATGTGGTTTTTTACTTTTCGTTGAATGTATTTGAGTTATTTGTGTGAAATTACAAAATAACCTGGACCCAGGTAACTGCTTGTTTACTATTTTAGCCTTATTAATTGCCTGCTATGCTTGTATTCTAGAATAGAGGTTAATTGAATTTGAATAGTGGTAATTTCTATGCCTCGGTAGTTTTTTCCAATGCATGTTTTGTTTATCACAATTTGGACATCATTATCATGTTATGATGCCTTGTTTTTTCATGCCTAGTATTGTAAGATGGAGGGTTTATGATCTGACATGTTGATGAACTATAGACTTGTTAGCCAAGTGTTTCTTGACGTTTACTTTGGCGTATTTGTATTTCTATTCTTGTTTGACTTACACAGGGCCATGAGAACCTATTGTAGTGGACCATAGGGAGAATGAACGTAAGGGCTTCTCCCCAGTGTCTGTTGTTGTTGTTACGATGCTAGAACATAAGGGGAATTGACGTTGGTGATTCCTCGGAGTGTCTATTGTTCCTCGACATGGGCCACAGGTAGAATGAGACATCAGAACTTCCCCAAAGCGACTTTTATTTAATGATATGAGACTATATGGGGTGTTGATGGAAAGTGCTTCCCTAGAGAGTCAATACTAATGTTGAACCAGAGGGAATAGACTATGTATACTTCCTAGAGGGTTTCTTGTGTTTGATATGTAAGACCTTCAGGGATTAGGCTGTGAGTACATCCCCGAGAATTTCATCTTTTTGATTATTTGTTCACTTTCTATGTAGATATGAATGCATTGAAACTGTGGAATTTGTTACTATTCAGTTCTTCCATGTTTACTTCTTCTTTTGTTTATTGCATACCATATATATTCATTGACTGTTATGCACAAATCTCTGGGTGGTTTCCTACCGGGATTTAGTCTCACACCCTTTTTGGGACATTCTTTTGGGCCCAAACAGATTATATTGTTGCAGGTATAGATAAGGTAAAGCTCATTTCTACTTCAATTACTTGACTGATTTGGAGTTGGGGAGCATGAGATCATGCTTTATCTTGTGATGTTGTGGAGTTTTTTACTATGTTTCATGTACATTGGTTTAGTATTGTATTTTAGCATTGTGACATGTTTGGCTGTATTCCTAGAAAAATGTATCATGCATCATTATATATGTGCTCTAACTATTTATTTCTTTTTTCTTCGACTGTTTCTTATTCTATGGAATATTACTTATTCTGTTATTTCTTTGTGTTTTATTACCGATGTGTTACTATACTTATGAAGACATAAATTTCCCATTATCACACCCAAGGCCCTCACTTCTAGTTGGCATCCTATGGCGTTTCGGGAAATGTGCTTGAGGCCATGTGACCAACTGAGTACAGGGAATCTCTGGGAAGCTTTCAAAATAGGTATGTTCCGTATATGACTTCAAACTTCGTTACTCTTCCACTAAACTGCATTTTCCTGGTTCATAAATCAATTCAATGTTGAATAAATGGATATAATCCATCCATCTTATTTGCCTCATGTTCAAATCATTTTTGGGATGAAATTTGTTTATATCTTTTATTATGTATAAACACAATAAATTTTACACGTGATAGTTAATGACTACATGTATTCAAATCATGGACATCTGTAGCTAGCTCTAAATCATGTATTTGGTAGTTCATATCATATACACATACATTCCTTGATCCATAAGAAACAATGTGGTCTCCTTACATGAGAAAACAGCCCAACCTAGCTCTTGAAGAATCAAAATATAACCCAAAACCTTTTCCTTAATCTTGTAATATCAATATAGATGTTAATGTATTGAGAAAATTTAACTCATGAAAATATTTAGAGGATTCTTCTTTCCATTGTAATGGAAAAGTATTTATTCTAGAATCTATCATAGGCTAATCTAGTCATGTGATCTAATAAAAAATAATAGATAATAACTATATAGACTATGAAAACATCATATCTAGAATAAATTCATAAATGGATTACAAAAATATCAAATCATATATCTTCTCTTGATCCACTGGAATTTTCTTAAGAATTTACTTAACTAATAAAGTGTACCAGTAATGTCCAAAAAACAGAGTCTGATAATAATTCATATAGATGATGATATCTCAAGGCTCCCAATATTGTTTCTAGATGATTCTCATGCATATCCCTTTTCATTGAATAGACCAATATGTTATTCATAAACACAACAACAAAAGAATCTAGATATAATGTTGGTGCGTTTGTAATACCTAAAGGAATTTCTATATATATAAAAAGGACATATGTGCTTTTCAAATCTTTCTTCATAATATTATCCTCATAAACATAAAATTGGTGATATTCGGGCCGTATGTCGATTTTGGAGAATCAACGAGCTCCACTCAATTGATAAAATACCTCAGAAATTTGTGGAATTGGATACCTTTTGTTTATTGAAACATGGTTAATATTATGATAATCCACACATATCTTTATTTTTCTATTTGATTTCATCATGAACAAGTCCATTTCTGCCCATAGAGGTGTTCTAGTCAGAATGAGAAATTTTCTTTCCAACTCCTCGAATGGAAATTTCATCTCTATTAATTCTACTAGTTCAATTTTACAATATGGAAATGATATTGGACTAGTACCTGTGAGGATATCAATAAAAACCCCCACCTCCCTAGTCAGAGGTAAATACAAGAAGTTTTTAGTAACACATCAGGAAACAAGTCATCAATTGCTATAAAACTACAATTATCAGGCTCTTCCATCAATGAAAAATTCAATGATGCCAACTAATAAGAGATTGTTCCCACTCTTGGTGCCCAAAATACTATTTCACTTATCATCCCCATTCCTTCCTCATCAAAATAGATTCTTGATACCATTCGTAGTAAAAAACTTATTATTCTTCTATAATAGTCAATCTGGGCCTTAAACATTGTCCCACAATCCACACCCAATATTACATCAAAAAAATCCATGTCCAGCGTAGATAAGTCCCATTTCAACACAACTTCATCAAGAGTTATTGAACAATAACTATTCATAAATCATTGAAATTATCTTTGACCAAGGGGATTTAAATATTTTATCATAGAGGGAATAATATCTTGTTTTAAACATACAAAATAAGTAACACCTGAAGCAATATAGAAATGTGATTCACTAGTACCAAACATTACATTCATATGTGTATAATTCAAAATTAGTATACCTATCACTATAGATGGACCATATTGATCATCTAGAATCTCATTCTCACTTTGATATAATTTCTTCTTCATTGGAAATTGTTCATTATTACCCTAATGAAATTTCCCTTTTGTAGGAGTCATGGACTTCCTAGAATCGCCATGCCTAGCTCTGTTCTACTGATGATACTGATTCTATTATCATCTCCCCATCAAAGCATAAGATGTCTTTGATACTAGAGAAGTGTCTCTAGCAGCTAAAATTGGATCACAATGAAAATAGTGTTAAAGATACCCCATATTGTTTTAATTTTGGCATGCTCTGGGTGTTGGTGTACACTATCTCTTCACATGGTCGAAATAAACTCATTAGAAACAACCCGATTTAGTCCGGGTCATGGAGGATGATTTGTTGATCCTACCTTCTAATTTGGATTCATGCTAACAACTTAGAAATAAGGTTCCCTCTTTCATTTTCTACAAACATTAGAGTCCACAAAATTTCCCATGGGTGTCAATATAATTCCTCATACCATTTCCCTTTATAGTTCCAATTCATCTATTGTATCTCGATTCACTATCTCTATGTAGTCAATAATATATTGCACTAAAAGCTTTAATCCAATCTTCTACCACATCTTGGATTCTTATATGTGTTCCTTTAAGGATTTTATAGTGACATAATCAAGTGAAAAATGTACTAAATTCAATAGTTTTTCCACAACATATATGATATGGAGATTTTCATTCTTCAATATAGAGTATACTATCATTATATAAATCCTAAACCAGGGAGAATATAATTTTTGTTGAAAAATTACTTAATATCCACAAAAACAAGGTCTTGATAGGATTTATCCTCCACACTAGATCTCACCACTAGCATGTATGAACCTATAGCATATATTTCTCCATCTTGAAATATATCTCCATTATAATGATTATGAAATAAATGATATTATTAATTCAATTCATGAAAACATCCACCTTTTTAATTTCAAAATCACTAAATAATGTTGCTGCATTTTACTTATAGAATTGGATGGAATGATCTACTATTATTAGATGATCCCTCCAGTTCCCTGATTCCATAACCTGAAATGTTTGGATGATACTATGAACTAGTAGTTGGTTCACTAGTGGTTAAGGTGAAACAACATTCTCCACATCTTCTTCTAGATAGTTTCTATGATTCCTACTAGGTTTGATTTTACATTCAACCATGAAATTCCATATTTATTACTCTCTTATAATGGAATAATTATAATTTCATATTCCATCCCATCTTCTATCACAATATTTTTTTTCTAAAAAATATCATTTAGAGGTTAAAAAATATTATAAAATTATTATAATAATTTAAAAAAAACTATTTTCAAAATATGTCAATCATTCACTTTTTATAAATCATTCATTTAAAAACAATTTTATCATTTTTCAAAAAATACCCCACATATTCCCCAAATCATAAACCATTACTAAAAATGAAATATGAATTCCTTGTGAAAATTAAGCCCTATAATTATTGGCATTCTCTTCATAATGACCATACCCAAGACAATGAGATTCCAAATTTGATAAAAAAATTTGAAACAGTTAGGTACCCAACTCACTGGTAACATTAATTTCATAATAAATAGGTCATATACATCCTTTTGTGCACTAAATGTCATTTCCTGAATGTCATACTCATTTATAGGATCCCAACCCATGTAATAGACAAGAGTGAAATTCAACTCCAATACTGACATAACTGATAACTACTTTTTCCATAATGAAATTACAAATCTCAAACCACTTGCCTCAAAGTTATTTTTGGTCCAAAAAAAAAACTAATACCATTTTTAACGTTATTCCCCATATTATTGACCTGATGGGGTGGTGAGATGTTACTAGTACCTCAGATAAATTTCCAGGATGTCCAAGGCTAGAAATAAAGGTTGTGGTTCTTCAATTCTTTTGCAGGAAAATTTTACATTTTTTAATAAAAAAATGGACCAAACAATCCTTAAACAAACAAACCCTTAAATTATGCATGATACAAATGAAATAATACTCAACAATTCATTTATCAAAATCATTATAAAATCATGTAGTACAGAAGAATAATACAATAACAATGTAAAACACATAAAAACAATTAAAACTCCAAGGAAACCACAAGACTCCAAATTTCTACATGCTGCATCATCCAACTTCATCAAATAGCCCTAGTATCATGAGGTGGGGAAAAATATATGTGATACATTTCCTTTTACCATATCTTGGTAGATGACATCTTAAGAAGATCAAAAGTGACAACGTAGGGTTGAGTACTAAAACTCAATAGGTTTTACCCAATGACTTCCCAAATCATGAATATAGTGCATAATAGTAAGAAACATTTATATAAAAAAACATAAACAATTTCTAAAATTATGTTTAACTAATTATAAACAAGTTCCATGTCAAACATTGTTCTAAAAAAACATAGTGTCCAAAGAATATGACCAATCATTTCACAAAAAAAATTCACAAGTTCTATATGCATTAACCCTTTCCTTTCCACATCTCCGCACCACTAGATATGAATGTATCATTAGGAAATTTATTTAATCTATAGTAGTTTTTCATTATTCTATGAAGTGTTGATAGGGTATGTATATCCCATGTTCTATTGAAATTTTGGCACCACATACAAGGTCATGTTTTGACCTTGCCTTGTAAATTCAATATGAACTCACACTAATCCATTGTTACAAACCATTCCGAAACCATCATTTCAACCATTTAATTAAAATTATAATTTTATAGAATCCCTTTTTTAACATCATATAAAATTGAAAACCATTTCAATAAAATTGAATTTTTATGAAATACTTTTCCCCAAATACAGAATCAGGAAATTATTTTAAAGGCATTATTTTAAATTCATTTATAAAATTTCATTTGAAAACTGACTCTATAATTCTACAATTTCACTAAAACCCATAAATAATAACATGAGATTATTTATAACATTATTTCCACTAGAATTTGACAATAAATTTCATGAAGTTAGATCAATTTGAGTCCAATATAATCATTAATAACAATAATAGTTGAGAATCAAGCCTCTAGCCTCAATAGTTTTTAAAAAAAATGATAAATGGTATGAAGAACGTCCATTAAATTGGTTTATATATCCAACACACCATCACAGATTTTTTCCTCTATCAACAACAAGACTAAATCATATTAAATTTAGAATCCACCATCATAGATATACCCACAATATGCATAGATCTATGAAATAGAATGATATGACAGATTATATCTATGAAAAAAATCAATAAAAATTAAGTAAGATCACTTATCGAGAGGAATAATATTTTATTCACTAAGGGAAGCCACCATATCACCTCTACATTGATGAAAGTACCTTCCATGCCTCTTGAGATATAAATCATTAGTTAGGGATGTATAAAAGGAATTATTATTTTCAAATAGTGGAAAAAGAGTGAGACCCACTTTTAAAGGAAGTGGTTTCTTTATGCACATTGTTTATGTAACACCCCGATCCCAGTTACCCAGAGTCGGT
The DNA here is from genome assembly GCA_963277665.1 of Viscum album. NCBI lineage: Eukaryota > Viridiplantae > Streptophyta > Magnoliopsida > Santalales > Viscaceae > Viscum > Viscum album. The sequence goes on from OY728127.1 coordinate 284,410,028, forward strand.
GCATTATTACATAACATTGGAATAATCACAAAAGATCAAGTCTCGAAAGACTGATTAGCTTAGTAGCCTTTGAAACACTAGATACATTCATAAATGTTACATTACATAATAAAGTGAAAAACTACAATAACATAGTCTCCATTGTCCACACCCATATCCCCTTCAGACTATCCCTACAGGTCATTCATAAAATATTTCTACACATCCTGGGAAAAATAAAACATAGAAAGGGGTGAGCTCAGATGCTCAGTAAGGATAACAATATAGCATAAGCTTTCATAAATAAACATAAACATTTAAGGCAATGTTTAACTAAAAAAAAGACTTTTCAACTTGAACTTCAGCATAATATGGAAAAAGTAAAATGAAATAATGACATTTACATATTCACATGGATATTTTACGGGTCGAAAAATCACATGCAATATCAATAACCTCTTTCATAATGATGGAATTCATAATGCCAGACTATCATAACCACGTATCCAAGGCCTCGTGCCAATACTAAAAATAAGATTTTGTCAAGGCCTCGTGCCAAGACACTAGTTTGTCTCATTAGACCTACCAATTAATCGAGGAGCTATAGCGGGCTCCACCCATCACTTACTATGTCCAATGCATTCCTTATATGAAAAGTTTTAAACATATCATAAACCATAACATAATCATATCACATAAAACATGCATAAAGGAAACATATCATTTCCACATTTTAATCATAAGATTTCAATACAACACATTGATGTAATAAAAACACTTTCAAACAAAATTTCAATACCAAAATAAAAGGAAAGTAAAACATTGTATTTATTTTTCATTTAAAAAAATTTATGGCTTGAAGAGGAAGCTAAAACTCAAATTATGGTCACGGTGGCAGAGAATTCGTTGTCGACGCATACGTAAGACAAAACATTCCTTTTTTCATTTAGTAAAAACACTTCATATAAAAATATTTCTTTTGAATAAAAGTAATAGTCAAAGGGGTTTATACACCGTATAAAAGAAAGTTGTGTGTAAAACAAAATATGCCTCAATAAAAGGAGATTGAGACGAAGTCCCTTACCTCCTGTCCGACATCACTCGATCGTTCTTTAAACTCCTGAATAATAAACTAGAGTTAATTTCTACTTGCTTAAGAACCCTTTTCAAGTTCATTATTCCTATTATATAACTTATTACCATGTTATTAACATTATGTAATTATTTAAGTTAATAACAGCCGTTTTGTCGATCTTTGGTACTTGAGTCAAAAATAAACTTCTTATACTTACAAGTTGTTCATGTGGTAAAATATCCATTATATAAAGAATTGTATTAATGATTTAGATATCATATATATCATATATATCCATTATATAAATTCATTTATAATATTACATAACATTTAGAGGTAATAAATGAAATGCACCGTTCATGGAGATGGTAAGTCGTATGTACGCATGAACAATACTTTCATTTCTATTTCGTATTTAATGGAATAAAATCAATAATGATATAAAGGTATATTATAATTCTAATATAATATCATATATAATATCATTTACTCCATCCTTTATACGTCCCACATTTGGTATTAATGTTTCAAATCACTTTGAGGGGGCGGTAGTCCGCATTTCCTAAAATGAAATTATCGTGTTTACCCATAATGGAAACCATAAAGGTATGACATAAATGAAAAATACAGAAGAAAAATGAAAATATAAACATAATATATATAATATATAAATATAATGACACTTTAATGTCCACCATGAGTGTTGTTAAAAGAATATTGAACAATCATCATTACATGAGACAGTAATTCGCCACCCACAGAAACAGTATGTTCTTTAACCATCAGACGAAGGTGCATGTATGTGTAAAACAAATAATTATCATAACAAGATCCTAATATATTATTGATACTTTTTTTTGTTACGAAATAAATTAATAAAAAGAGTTTAAGGGGTTGTAGAAGTAAAATAAAATAAAAGAACATAAGAGAAGACATTACCTTAAAATCAGGTTACTCTTATTGATTTGAGCCAAAGGCATCCTTAGGAAGACTTCTTCCCATAGAGAGGCTTCTAAGAGTAAGAGATGGAAGTTGAGAGAGTATTTTGGTAGAGTATGGCCGAGCCAAATGTCTTTAAAGATGTGAATAAGGTGGTAGAGGTGGGGGCCTTTTATAATAAGAGAGGAGGGGCACTCTTGGAAAGTCGTGAAATGTAACATTATTATGAAGTGATTTTCGGATATAAAAGGTCCCAAAATTATATATTTCTAGGATAAGGTGATAAGGGTTCGAAATATACTCATACAATCGGTTTTTAACAAGTGTATGTCTTATATTTTACAATATATTTTCATTTTTTTAAATCGTTAATTGATGAGGTAATCGCTGCATCATCATGGTGTCGTAAATAAATTTATTTATTTAATGCCTAAAAATTATAAAACAAATTTCCATTATGTAGGAAATATTTTTATCTTTCCAATTAATATTTATAGTCTAAAGGTTAACTTATATAACCCCATGTAATAATTGTTTTAGTAAAAAACACATGTTTGTGACAATTTTATTTTTACATTTAATAAAATGTTATTAATGTCATTTTCTTACCCAAGTGGCTCCATGGGGTCCCAAAGTGGACCCATGGATTTATTTGGTCAGACATGACCCATAAAATAAGGTTAGGACAATTTTGAAGATAATTTCATATTATTATAACATTATATTTACCTTAAATTACACAAATTACCTTTAATCGCGATTAATAAAACTTAAAAGTTATTATTCCCCAAAATTTATATTCATACCATTGAACCAAATTTTACTTACTAATGAAATCCATTCATGTCTGATTTTTTTAATTCAATTCAAATAAGTGGTAAAGTTTCATTTTAACAAAAAAATAGTTTTTTAACTACAACTTAGTGGTTTCACTATTCATCAAAAATTGATGTTTTACAGAAAAATACCAAAAATTAACTCTAAGCTATATTTGATATCTCAAATTCAAAAATGAGGTATATTTTACAAAATTCAATACATATATGTTGAATTAATTTATTTAATAATTAATTCATGCTGTCACAACAAATAGCGTGTTTTTAAGAAACAATATATATCAAAAGATTGACAATTGTTTATGTCCAATTTCAAAGTGAAATTAATTATAATGAACACCATTGGATAAAAAAGTTAAAATATATTCTAATTATACTTTAAAACCAATAAATAGTATAATTTATCACTATAAATTAATTTGATTAAAAAAGTTGTTTTTATGTACTTTTCACTATTCATCGAAAATTGGATGTTCTCAGAAAAATACAAAAAAATCAACATAGGCTAATTTTGATATTCTAAATCCAAAAATGAATTCCATTTTGAAATATAAAATATATATAATTTCAAAAAATGGGTATTACTATTCATAACGGCTATTTTGATTGGTCGTGGTGTGTTAGAATCTCAAACATGCGTACAATGCAAACTACTGCATTATTGAAAGAGAAGTGTATCATGAAACCATGGGGTGTTACAGTTTAGTTGCAAAGTTATGAAAATTTTGAGCTAACGATGTGTTAGACACATCATCACGTTTTTACCTTCTAAAATAATTTAACACTATCACCAAATCCTTTGTCATCTATACTGAATCCACTATCTCGAAATGACAAAATCTATTTTCCAATGTTCAAAATTTCTCTTTAGTAGATACATGATTTGGGGAAATCATGTGCCACCGATTCACCTTCCCTTTTTTCCATGCCTCCCTATATATGGGTTCTTAATGGAGTTTCACAGTTTTCCAAAACAATGAACAAATAATGAACCTGTAGAAAATAGAAAAAACACTCCAGAAGTTATCCAAACACTCCCAAACATGACCCATTCACTATATATACATAAAAAACATTATTAATGGGTTCCTTACCATAAATGGGGGGGGGGGTGCTACATTTTCCTAGGGAAAATACAACCACACTTGTGATAAGAATTTTGTATCACAATGAACCTTGAATCTCATTAACTAAAATGGTAGATCAACCCATCTCTTCTCTATCTCACCACAAAAAAAGACCATAATTTTTATCCATGTACAATACCTATATACAAGTAGGACCCATGATCAAAGTTATGATACATTCTTGAGATTCAACCTAGATAAGTACCTCCACATGTTGTTAGAGTTACTACTCAAAGAATGTCACTAGTAATTCACGAAATCATTTATAAATTAGTGAATGAACTCTTCCATATCAATGAAATGTAAATCATCATTGGTGAATCCCACTATTATACCAAAATCCATATTCAATCTTTCTTGGAAATCCCAATATAGAATACCCACTATTAATGCATCCCAAAACTGTCATGGGGTCCTTATCATCAAGAAATATGCCTTTAACTCGGCTATTAGTTCCTGAAATATGGGACTCAAAAATATATCTAGAAATGTTGAATAATTTTATTATTGATGGTAGAACAAAATTTGATGTCAAGAATCCCAATCATATAATTTAAATTTAAAAATATTATTATGTTATAAAGAAATACTATCTCTACAATCATCAATAAAACACATTTAGTTCATATAATCAATTACCAAACCCATGTTAAAATTATTTTTGAATGTTATTTAAGAAAATATATTTATAAAAAAAAAAGTAAAATATCTACAGAGTAGTTTTTCCAACTCCATACATCACAATGTATCATAGTATAAGATTCTCAAAATCATCACACATAAATTTACATTTTTTTTCATAAAACATATCATTACTAGTTTAGTCCAACGTTATTACCTAGAATTAATTTAAAGTGATATTATAATTCCTAATATGATATTAATGGTTTAATAAGTAATGTATAAAAACATAAATATGTTATCCATAAATCCAATTGAATAACATATTAACATTTTTATTCATACTGAATATGTTTTCATGCATATTATATTAAACAGAATCTTTTAATTAGTTTTTAATGATTTTATTAATGAGAACCAATCATCTAATCATTTCCAAACATGTAAAGAAGTATTTTTTTAACCATCTTGAATATGTTTTAAACATGTTGAATGATAATTGATTACAAATAAAATCATTAAATGGTCTTACAAAAACATCAATGACTTAAACCTTTGGAATGATAATTGATTACAAATAAAATGTGTCCTATATTAATTTGCTACTAAATAAAACTATAAATCTTTAATAATTATGTGTGTATAATGGGAAATATGACCATTTGTTTTGACCATTTTATGGCCATTGGACAGTTATGACCATTGGTTAATATGTGTATTGGAATCTATACTCATGATATTAATTTTAACATTATAATTAGAATTTTTATGTACATAGATTAAAGTATAATTAATTTATAATGGATAAATGATGGCCTCGCCTAGAAAAAATTGTTCCATATGAACCCCATCTGTCAAAACATGGAAGGGAAGTATCATCACTTAGTTTCAGTCATGACGAACCCAATCTAAGGTTCACGAACTGAATCATGAATAAAATCACATATATGTGAAGTTCATGTTGATAGAAATTACCACCTATGAGATGTTATTAATGATTCCCCATTAATCCATCCCCATTTCACACTATAGATATTGTTTGTTTGTTGATTTTATAAGGGATAATGTGTCATGTACAATCCTGGCCTGACTGACCACTAAGATGATATCCATAATGGTTAGTGACATGGCCTCAAGTGCATCTCCCCATATAATAGATGTTACCAACTAGAAGAGACGGTCCCTAGATGTAATGACCTAAAAATTCCAGGTAAATATATATTTTAAATTATTTGGGATTATTAAGAGTCTGAGAAAAATTGAGGTCCATGATTCCGAGGTTGGGTGGGCCCCAAATGAATTTCTGAACAAGAGTTTAGGTACGTTTAGTAAACATGTGGGCTGTATTTTCTATATTTTGAACCACTGTTCAGATTTTAAATCAATGAGAACCTTTGAATCCACAGTGTTGGGATTAGATTAAGGGAATCATATCTTTGACTGCAGTTGGTCATAGAATATGATTGATGTTGGTCTTTTTAAGGAATAATAAAATAACATGTAATTGTTATTTTATTTTCTTTTCTCCATATGATGAGCGGTGGTGGTGGGACCAGTGACATGTCAATCCATTTAATGAATTTACTCAACAGAAAAACACCATCATTGTGAATTAATAGATGTTCATTAATTCATTTAATGAACCACATTAATTCTCTAACGCAATAATCAACCTACATTCCTATTTAAATGGAGCATGGGGTGGGGTTTTGGATCAACTTCTACAAGAGAGGTAACTCTGGCGGAGTTCTGCTACAAAATCCACAGAAAGATGATGAAATCTTAAGAGTCAATGATCTGGGATGGATGAACGTCGACGATTCCATCCAATGTGGACTTTCCTCCTGCCACAATTGCAAAACATCCAATGGATCTCGAGGTATGGGTTTATATTGAAGTAGTATTTGATAAATTAATTTCATTCCCTCTTATTATAATGTTAACGCGAAGGGAATGGGACAAAATAACAAGGCATGGAACCTCTCCCACTACACTCATGTTGTGTTCAGAGGGTATCATTTCATTAATTTAATGACAACATGAAACATCAGGTCACGCTATGATGGCGGCATCCTAGATTGCCCATAGGCACAGACGGGAGTAGAAATAGGGCTCCAAAGCACCACTGATGCCTCGCGCAATATCCGACGGTGCGACACCGGCGCAAGGACACTGCCGACCAAATCCAACAAGTGAAGAAGTTGTCCAATAAGGGACCGATGTGACAGTAGCAGGCAGTGCCCCATCTCGCGCCATAGAGGGGATCCATGACATCCTACCATGAGATCTACAAGTGGGGGAAAAACCTCATTAAGCCACGTACATGGAGGCAGAGCCCCATCGTGTGCCACTTATTGAAGAGAGTCATGGCTTAAAGAAGTGCTGGATGAGGATCAGACCCACATCTCGCAGCTCTTGCGAACCATGTGTGTAGACACCCCAAACCTGATATACATGGTCATTACATTAATTTTTTGGAATACTTAATACATAACAAAAACAAACACACAAGGACCGTAATAGTTTAGTGTATTTGAAAACATGGAAAAATAATCTTCTAATCATGGTGATAGATCTTCAACATCACCTATAAAGATCTTCCCCTTTTGTATTCATACCTAAAACCATTCCTTATATCCTGGGGAAAAGAAAACATAAAAAGCGTGAGCTCAAATTCTTAGTAAGGGTAAACATAGAGAACATACAACAATCCTAAAACATTTGAACGCAAAAACTTGAACATAAAATCTAAACATCAAAATCTCGAGCAAAGACATAAATCATGGATGTATGTTTGGCATATATCATAAAGAAACATCAATCATGATAAAATAGAATGGTAATAAAACATGTAATTGTGGCACACCATTAAGCACCTGATATGATTTCTATAGTATCCAAGGCATTGTTGCATACACCATTTTAGTGGACATAGTCCCTTTCTGAATCGAGTTCACTCCTCATTGATGTCCAGTATCACTGAACTAGATTAACATACCATTATAGCCATCTCTATCTCATGAGATAAAAATATTTACCCAATTCATTGGAGGGAGATATAGGTCCCACCAATCTCATAATGAAATCATTACTACTTGTGCCAAAACATAAACATAAATCATTCATTATAACCCAAAGAATAAAATGAGTTTCATAAACATCATCCCATTATAACGTAAACCATTTAAAACAAATGGATATAATTTCATCATAAGAAAAGTGAAACCATGTATATCATAGAGACATTATACTTGAAACATACAGATAATGTCATCTTAGATGGAAAATGGTTTTGATAAAACACTTGAAGTAAATTGTTGATGAAAATATCCTTTCTTCTTCAAAATAATTTTATTGCCATGAAATTTTAAAAGAAAAGGATTTTGTTGAAAATAGTAATGAAATATTGTATAGTAAGCTTCATGAAAATAAGATGTTATAAAACTGTAAAAATTTGTTCATGCCGTATCATTTAAAAAAATATTATCTGCGTACTTTTGTCAGAAAAGTCAAAAAGAAACTAGTATGGTAAAAAATATATTCCTTTCATAACATGTGGTAAACGTAAAAATGGGGAAAAAGGACATTAATCATACATAATAGTAATTTTATAAAACATGGACATTAATGATAACAATAACCCCAGTAAATGCTTACGAATAAACAATCTTGGATAAGAATAAGATTGGAATAATTATCTCTTACCTTAGGTCTGATATGCTTCATATGTATCCGAACCTCCTGTATAATGATTTAAATAATGTCATTTACTTATTACATAATCCTATTCATTGTTATGATATCATATATGGTTCATTTATGACTTTATATTACCCGTTCTTTTGTAAATTCCATGTAACATGTTTGGACATTGTTTCTTGATATTAATATTTCTTATATCAAGATATACTTACTTCCAGAATGTAAATCGTGATTTATATATCATATATATTCAGTATATATATATATAATAGATAGATGAGTAAAATTAAATACACCATTCATGGAGACGGTAGGTCATACGTATGCATGAACGCTATTTTCCTTTCCTTATTGACTTGAATGGAAGTAAGTAGATGACATATACATAAATTCAGTAGCTTTATCATGTCATAAATTTCTTTTTTATTCATTATATATAATTTATAATCATTCATGAATGATTAACATGGAGAATGAATCTCAACGCGTCGTGGAGACTGTAATCTACACGTACGCACGAGCGATGATATCATTCCCATAAGTATTGAATTGAATTGGAGTGGATGATATAATATCCCATAATAAGTATGATGTTATAATAACTATATATAGTTATTATTTACATCAGTATACCAATTCATGTAAGGTGGTGGTGAAAAAACAGATTACACCACGGCGTGGAGACGGTATTCCGTATGTACGCACGCGCGGTGATTTCATTTTCCGTAGGATGGATAGAAGGTGAAATGGGGTTGTTTCATATCTATAATAAAATATCAGTATATTAGTGATACTTATGTTATTACTTTATAATGAAAAAACTAAATAAGAAGAAGTTGAATAAGAAATAAAACATTAAAGAATCGGTAGAAGAGATTACATCTTCTTCGACGCACCTCATGTAAGCATCCTCCTAAGGCACTAGAGTTGGTATTTTGAGGAGAACAGAACCACTATAATTATTCAAGGGATGTTGAGAAAAGAAATGGTCAGGGTTTGTATGATCATGAAATCTCAAAATTGTGTAGAGAGAAGATGGTGGAGGTGCCCATTTATAAGGGAGGAGAGGGACACCATAGGAAAAACATAAAATATTATTTTATAATAAAGTCATATTTGGTTTATAATAGCTCAAAATTTATTTATTTAGAAGCTAAAGTGGGTATGGGTCGAACTAATCTCAACCAATAGTTTTTAGACAAGCTTAGGTTACTATTTTAACCTTATCATTTAGATTTAACACTAAGTTAAATAATTTAACTTTTACTGTGTCTTCTTGTTTTCTTACACTATATGGTTAATAAACATACTATAAAAATACAAACGATCCCCAAGTTGTTCATTATTAATATTTATATCCTTATCTAATTCGTTTTTCTGATCCATAGTTTTTTTTGGAATTGAATAACAAATTAATAATATAATATTTGTTTTAAAAACTATTTTGTTTTAATTTTGACACTATATGGTAATTTATTTTTGAGAAAATAATAATAGCATGATTAGTTTGAAAAAAAATAATTAAATCGATAATAAAATGTCATATTAACTTATAATATTATTTTAATAAATAAAAAGTCTCAAATTACATTTATTTGGGTATTTATAACATCCATTTCGTTAATATTTCATTCATAAGGTAATTAATGCATCGTCATTGTGTCATAAATAAATTAAATTATTTAATGTCTAAAAATTATAAATAAAATACCATTATGTAGTAAATCGTTTTAGCTTTCTAATTTATTTTTATAGTCGAATCTATCTTATTTATAAACATATATTATAAATGTTTTAGTTATTAACCACTGATTTTAACTCTTTTATCTCTTCTTTAAATAAAATAATAATAAGTGTCCTAATATAATCCATGTGGACCTAAAGGTTAACATTTTATTCCTAAGGTTGTTTTTGGTTGAATTAAACTTATCCAATATAATTATGACATGTGTTAGGGTAATAATAATATCATTTTTACCCTTAATTACCCTATTTACCTTTAACCATGGTAAAATAAAAGTAAAAAGTTACAATTTCTAAAAAAATATTTTTATCTTATTGAACCACATATTACTACTTGATATTAACCGTGTCTCTTGGATTTTCAAAATTCCACTTACAGAAGCGGTAAAATTAGGTTTTATGTAAATTTTCAAATTCACCTAGGAGGTGGCTAAAAGATGGTGAAAAGGTCAATAAAATTTTTATATATCTAAAATTATTAAAAAATGACTCCAATGAACTACATTGAACATTTATAAGTATTATGTATCTACTTTGACCTATAATTAATATAAATAAAATAAATTATTATTTAATTAAAATGTTGGTTATAACCAATAACTCAGTGTTTTCACTATTCATAAAAATGGAATGTTTTTAGAAAAATACCAAAATTTAACCCTAAGCTAAATTCGATATTCCGAATCAGAAAAATGAATTCCACTATTAAAAGATAAAATTTATAAAATTTCAAATAGTGGGTTATAATATTCGTAATGGCTAGTTTATATAATATTTTAATAACATATCATTGTTTAGTGAAACTCGGAATTCCGTACGACACACGCTATCGTGGAAGGTTGTGATTGCGTGTAAAGAAAGCCAAGTCCGGGTTGTGTGTAGTTCAAGATTCCTTTGTTGTTGTGTATAATAGAATCCAACCATATTTCATTTATACATTTAATATATATATATATATACACACTCAATGTCGCATAGAATAAATTCTATCAAACGAACTTGAAATTTTGTGTAACACGATCCAAGAATAGTTTTGCATATATTGCAAGATAATATGGTGTTGCATATAGCAGAAGATAATATTAGTGTAGCATACAACACGAGACATCAAGTAAATTAAAAAAGAATACTTCACATAAAATCTCAGGGTGTTACATTCTACCCCCCTTAAAATTAATTTCACACTCGAAATTCGTCAGGGTTATAAATCGTTTACTACTTGAAAGTTTTTCTCAGAGAAACCCGAATCGTAAAAAGGAATACTAAAACATAATTTTAAAAAATTATGTATGAAATGTAATGGTTACCCAAATTAACTCATCACTCGGTTTCCACATATGAGATCATAGGTGAAAATATGGATATGGAAGAGAAATATAGCCATCAACTTCTGATTAAGAGTGGTAGAGGACATGTCTGAAAAAGCCAACAATCACAAAGCCATAAATTTTTGATGATATAAGGTACCATCTGATTCATCAGATATGAGGGCAATAGGAAAACATTTTTGGTTTTCAAGATCATTTCCCAAATGTTGAATAATTTTTTAATTAAAATATATACATACTTTATTTTGGTACAATCTTACCGTTGCTCGTGCCTTTAACAATTTCCACTTCACCTCTTAAAGAAATGAAGTTGAATTTTTCTTTTTAAAAGTGTTATAAGATCATGAGATAGAATGATAGGTCATTCCAATTATCTCAAATATAAGGTTAGCAACATTTATATATATAAGCCCATCTATAGTGAGATTAATCATATATGGTTCTTAAAATGGAGTTATACATCATATATCATACCTCTTAATAAAATAAAACTAGTTTCTACTTACCCGTGACTTCCTATAGGCTAATGGTATGCGATAAAGGCCTATCGCACTTCGGTTGTGGGTTCGATTCCTGCAACCTTGTCCGACGGGACGGATTGTCGCCCGTTCTGTAGGTTGTCCCTTTTTCTAAAACTACATTATTATAAAATTCTTTCAATAATATTGAAGAAATTTCTAGCCATAAACAGTACATTATTATGTCTAACTTAATTCATTCCAATATTTATACTTATCCAAAAATACATATGTCCAATCTCATGGTATAAAGAAAATGATTACTTGAAAGGTCACATAACAAGCACATGAATACCATCATTTATCCCTTATATATCACAAGTTATATCTTATTGGTCACATTCCATAAAAGTGAATACCTTAATCATGTATTCTTTTGAAACATGAATTACCATACAACCTTAGTGAAAACATGATTTCTGTCAAAAGTTAACTCTTTCCACATACCAAAATCCAAAAATTTCTATATACTCAAACCATGATATCACTTTGTCCTTATATCAGTCATGAGCTCGTGAATACTATCAACCATTTAATTTTCTCCATATCCCTTCATTATGTGCATATCATCTCCTTTCCAAAAATATTGCATTCAATTTTCATGGTTACTTGTACCATACAATTATTGAAAACCAGTACATAGATATTCCAAAATTCCACGATACTGAAAATGAGATTCCATGATACTATTTTGAAATCCCATTACATAAAAACTTAATCATTCCACAACATCATTTTCATACTCAACATCACAAATAGTGATCACATGTGACTTCTCTTTATCCTTTGCCTTAAGAGGTTGCTCACGTCGATCATCATTAAACCTTGGATTAGGGCATTGTTTGGCATGATGCCTCATTTCCTTGCACTTAAAGTATCGAAGTGTTGGTGGATAAATCGATGTATTCTTTTCTCTATTCATGTCATTAGAAACCTTTTTCCGATTACTTCGTCACTTAGCTACTTGATGACCTTCTTTTCCACACTTGAAACATTTTATAGTACCTTTTAGAAAATATCCACCATTCTTCTTTCCAAACATTGAGCATAAAGAAACATTCACATTCTTTTCCCCATTGTTCTGAGGTTTTTCCTTGAACTCCATCTTTCGTTTCTTGTCAAAACCATGAGATTGATATGTAACACCAAAATCCAGTTATACATTAATAACACAACGCACAATTTGCTCATAGGTACTGATGTCTCTTATAGCTAATTCCCTTAGAATAATTGGTTTTAAGCCCCTGAAAAATCGATCAACTTTACTTTATGGTTGGATGATAAAGCCAAATACATACCTTGTAAGCCTTGTAATATTCTCTTTAAATATACCAACAGATTCATCATCCTTTTTCATAATCTCAAGGAACTCCTTTTCCATCTTTGTTCGAAAAATACAAGGGATGTACTTATTGAAAAATAAGTTCTTGAACTCATCCCATTCCATGGATTAAATTTCATCTTGGGGCATTGTATTCTTAATTAGAGTCCACCACTGGTCTGATTCACCTTCTAACTTGTAAACAGAAAAAATGACTTTTTCTTGTTCGGAGCAGCGAAGTATCGAAAATTTATTTTCAATGGTACTAATCCATTGTCCAGCAACAAGTGGATCAGAAGACCCAATGAAAAATGGTGCATGTTTCCTCATGAAGGACTCAATAGAATATTGTTCCTTTCTCTCCTCATTTGGAAGTACATAATGATTTATAGATTGTGTAAGTATAGCAATAATATTTTTCACTCCATCTCCCATAAAATTGGTTTATTCAGGAGGAAAATCATTGCATTCTCTATTACATTGATCACAATGGTTCCTTCGGGTTCCATCCACTATCGAAAACCCCAAAAGAATAGTGTGAGAGGCAAAAATCATGCTAGGGAAAAAGAATAATAAAGGGGGATTACGTTCAATATATAACATCTTATGTTTAATTATGAGATCGTTACCTTAATTATAGGACTATAACCTATATGTATACTTATCCTTAGGGACATCCCTAGAAATACCTTATAAATATCTCTAGGGATTTCACTAAAGTATTTTCATCCTAGTTTCCAAAGGTTAACTAATCCTTTCCTCTGATACCAACTGTAGAGTCCCCAAATATGACATACATGGACATTACATTACTTTTTCGGAATACTTGATACATAAAAAAACAAACACACACAGTTCATAATAGTTTATTGTCTTTGGAAACTCAGAAAAACAATCTTCTAATCATGGTGAAAGATCTTCAACATCTCCCATAAAGATATTCCCCATTTTTTCATATCTAAAACCTTTCCTTATATCCTGGGGAAAAGAAAACATAAAAATGGTGAGCTCAAATTCTCATTATGGGTAAACATAGATAACATAAAACAATCCTATAAATATTTGAATGCAAAAACATGAACATAAAATCTAAACATCAAAATCGTACGAAAAGACATAATGCATGGATTTACATAAGGAATATATCATAAAGGAACATCAATCATGATAAAATATGATGGGAATAAAACATGTAATTGTGTAAAACCATTAAGAACATGATATGATTTCCATAGTAGCCACGACATTGCTTCTAAGACCATCTTAGTATATGATGTCCCTTTCCGAATCAAGTTCACTTCTCATTCCAGTCTTGTATCACTGAACCAGATTAACTTACCGTTCCAGCCATGTCTATCTCATGAGATATAAATCTTTACCCAATGAATTGGAAGGAGATATAGGTCCCACCCATCTCATAATGAAATCATTCTTACTTGTGCCACAACATCAACATAAATCATTCATCATAACCCAATGAATAAAATGAGATTCATAAAAATCATCCCATCATAACATAAACCATATAAAACAAATGGATAAAATTTCATTATAAGAAAAGTGAAACCATGAAAAGAATAGAGACATTATACTTGAAACATACACATAATGTCATCTTAGATGGAAAATGGATTTGATAAAACACTTTCAATAGATTCTTAAGGAAAATACCATTTCTTATTAAAAATCATTTTCTTTCCATGAAATTTTGAAAGAAAAGGATTTTTTTGAAAATAATCATGATATATTATAGAGTAAGCTTTATGAAAATAAGGCGTTATGAAACCATAAAAATCTGTTCATGCCGTATAAGTTTAAAAAATGTTATCATCGTACTTTTGTTGGAAAAGTAAAAAAGTTCCCCGTATTGTAAATAAAAGAAATATAACGTTCATAACATGTGGTAAAAGTAAAAAATGGGTAAAAATGACTTTAATAATAAATAAATTCACTTTTAAAAAACATGGACATGGATGATAACAATAACCCCAGTAAATGCTTACAAGTAAACAATCTCAGATAAGAAGGAGACATGAATAATTATCCATTACCATAGGTCTGATATGCTTCATGCATTTCCAGACCTTTTTATAATGATTTAAATAATGTCATTTACTTATTACAGAATCATATTGATTATTATGATATCGTATGTGGTTCACTTATGACTTTATATTACCTGTTCTTTTGTAATTCCATGTAAAAGCAGCGTTTTGGGTAAAATCGTTTTATTTATCATATGTGTTTGGACTTATTGTTCTTGACAGTATTATTACATATATAATGATTTAGTTACTTAAAGAATGTAAATCATGATTTATATATAATATATATTATGTATATATATATATAATAGATAGATGAATGAAATGAAATACACAGTTCATGGAGACTGTAAGACGTACGTACGCATGAACGCTGTTTTCCTTTCCTTATTAACTGGAATTGAAGTAAGTAGATGACATATACATAAATCCATTAGATTTATCATGTCATATATTTCATTATTATTAATTATATATACTTTTTAATCATTCTTGAATGGTTAACATGGAGAATGAATCTCATCGCATCGTGGAGACGGTAATCCGTACGTACACACGAGCGATGATATCATTCCCATAATTATTGAATTGAATTGGAGTGGATGATATAATATCTCAGAATCAGTATGATGTTATATAACTATATATAGTTATTATTTACTCAATTATACCCATCTAATTAAGGTGGTGGTGGAAAAATAGATTACACCATGGCGTGGAGACCACATTCTGTACGTACGCACGCACGGTGATTTCGTTTTCCATAAGATGGATAGAAGGTGAAATGGGGTTTTTTTATAATAACATATCAGTATATTATTCATACTTATGTTATTACATTATTATGAAACAAATAATGAAGAATAATTTGAATAAGAAAGAAAACTTTAAATAATCTGTAGAAGAGATTACCTCTTCTTCAACGCACCTCTTTTAAGTTTCCTCTTAAGGCACTAGAGTTGGTATTTTGAGGAGAGAAGAACATCTATAATGTTTCTAGGGATGTTGAGAAGTTAAATGGAAATGGGTTTACTGATCTTGAAAGCTCAAAATTGTGTAAAGATAAGAGGGATGAGGTGCCCTTTTATAAGGGAGGTGAGGGGCACCTTAGGAAAAACTAAAAGTATTATTTTATAATAAAGTCATATTCGGTTAATAATAGCTCCAATTTGATTTATTTCGAAGATAAAGAAGTTATGGGTCTAACTAATCTCAAAAAATAGGTTTTAGACAAGATTAGGTTACTATTTTAACCATATCATTTATATTTAACTCTAAGTTAAATAATTTAACTTTTACCGTGTCTTCTTGTTTCCTTACACCATATGGTTAACAAACCTACTATAACAAGCCAAAAGAACCCCATGTGGTTCATCATTAATATATATATCCTTATCTAAGTCATTTGGCCTAACCTTATATCTTTAGGAATAGAATAACAATTAATAATATAATATTTTTTTTAAAAACTATTTTATGTAAATTTTGACACTATATGGTAATTGATTTTTTTGAAAATCATAACAGCATGATTAGTTCTAAAAAAATAGATATATCAATACTATCATGTCATGTTAACATATAAAATTATTTTAATTCTTAAAATGTCTCAAATTACATTTTTTTGGGTATTTATAACATCAATTATGTTAATATATCATTAATAAGGTAATTACTGCATCATCATTGTGTCATAAATAAAATATATTATTTAATGTCTAAAAATTATAAATAAAATAAAAATTATGTAGTAAATAGATTTATATTACTAATTAATATTTTGATCCGAATTTATATTATGTATAACCTTATATTAAAAATGTTTTATTTATTAAACATTGATTTTAACTCTTTTAACTCGTCTTTAAATAAAATAATAATAACTGTTATAATCTAATCCAAGTTTAAAAAAGGGTAATATTTTATTCCTAAGGTTTTTTGATCTATTTACACTTATCCAATAGAATTAAGACAAGTTTTAGGGTAATAATAATGTCATTTTTACCCTTAATTACAAAATTTACTTTTAACCGTGGTAAATAAAAGTACAAAGTTACTATTCACCAAAAATTATTTTGATCTTATTGAACCACATTTTACACCTTGATATTAACCGTGTCTCTCGGTTTTTTGATATTCCACTTATACAAGCGGTAAACTTATGTTTTATATAAATTTTCAAATTCTCCTAGGAGGTGGGGAAAAGACGGTGAAAAGTTTAATAAAATTTTTATATATCTAAAATTATTATAAAATGACTCCAATGAATTACGCTGAACATATATAATTATTATGAATATATTTTGACCTAAAATAAATTTAAATAAAATAAATTTTTATTTAAATAAAAATTCGATTTTAACCAATAACTCAGTGTTTTCACTATTCCACAAATATAGAATGTTTTTAGAAAAATACCAAAATTTCTCCCTAGGCTAATTTCGATATTCCGAATCCAAAAATAAAGTACACATTGAGATTTAAAATTTATAAAATTTCAAAAAGTGGGTATTACTATTCATAATTGTTATTTTATATAATATTTTAATAACATATCTTCGTTTAGTGAAACTCGGTATTGCGTACAACACAGACTATTGTGGAAGGTCGTGATTGCATGTAAAGAAAGACAAGTCAGGGTTGCATGTAGTGCAAGATTCCTTTGTTGTTGTGTATAATATAATCCAACAATATTTCGTTTATACATTGAATATATATGTATACACACTCAATGTTGTGTAGAATAACTTCTATCAAACAAACATGATATTTTGTGTAACACAATCCAAGAATAGTGTTGCATATACTGCAAGATAATACTATGTTTCATATAGCGCAAGATAATCTTGGTGTATCATACCACATAAGAAATAAAATAAATTAAATGTAATACTTCTCATAAAATCTCAAGGCGTTACAATGTGGCACCGCAGATTAAAGGGAGCCGAATGACTCCCTAGAGCTTTTCCGCAGGCGTACACGGGCTGACAAAATGTTCCTGACCCGCCTAGCGGACCGGAATCGAGGCCCAGTGGGCCAGCAGAGGTGGGTTGAGCCCCACCTGGAGGGTCAGGTGAACGCTGGACCTGGCTCACGAACCAAACCTAGCCAGCACTTAATGGGCTCGATCGTGGAATAGTCAGGTAGACCACGAGAACCGTTAGGTCCAGACGGCCTCACAGAGTCGGACTGAGCCTAGACCGAACCTGCCTTCAAATAAAGAAAAATCTGTGACTAATGAACTTGGTGTTTATTTCACAGGTTGTCAGTGGAATTGGGAAACCTTTTGGAAATATCTCCCTTTGGAATTTTCTGGGGGGCCCGATCGAGCGGGGTTGTACTGAGGTGTGAACACCCCCATTGCACAGAAAGGGGTGTAACTAACATACCAAGTGTCTAATCGACGGACCGTCTTTGAAATAAGTATCCTGGAGACAAAGAGTTCCTTTAGAGATACTCTAAGTGAGTTTTGATTGATTTGGATGTGAAACCTAGGTTGGATCAGACTTGAATCCAACCTGGCCCTTTTTTAAAATGTTCCCATATCTCATAGA
The DNA here is from genome assembly GCA_963277665.1 of Viscum album. Lineage (NCBI taxonomy): Eukaryota > Viridiplantae > Streptophyta > Magnoliopsida > Santalales > Viscaceae > Viscum > Viscum album. The sequence continues at coordinate 284,428,816 of OY728127.1, forward strand.
TTGGGCATCTAATCGACGCACCGTCTGTCACATTGGGACCCCTATGGGTGGGTGGTACCATGGGTATGGTTTTTTGGGTCTTTTTATTGGTTGAAATATGACATAAGGCTAGAAGAGGATCGTCTTATAGCTATCAAACGAGATTCGTCCCAGAATCCAGTGTATGGTTGTGACATGAGGAAGAAAAGCAACCAATACTGGTCATCATCAGAAACTCCAGGGTGGGATGATCTAGATGTACGACTAATCATCCCAGCCTCTGTATTAGAAAAAAAGGAAAGTTATCACCAGCAACCAATACAGGTCAGCATCGGCGAAAAATGCTTTCCCGCACCAACGACCAATGCGAGTCAACACCATCGAGAAATACAGGTCAACACCAATGACCAATATGTTTAAGCAACATTGACCAATACGTGTCTGCACCAATGACCAATAAGGGTCATCATATAAAGACCAATATGGGTCTGCATATAGTGACCTATATGGGTCACCTATGGAGTTACTATGGATATGATGATTTATCTTTATGACTAGTCATCCTTATCATAGTAACCTAGATATTATACTGTTTGAGGGATATATCTCATTTTCATCATGAATCAAGATTTAGTTCATGTTTTTTATATTACCTTTATGGTATTTCATTGGATGTTTTCCATTGTGGATTAATGAGATACCTTCTGGGGTCATGGGGTCCATACTAGGTATTTTTTTACTCATCCCTACATGGGGTCTGCCCGAACATGTTTGTCTCGTGCATACTACTAATGCGATGAGGAAGAATTTTTGTGTTTGGGACATGGTGGAGATTGGTGTGACAGGCTCAGTTGATAATATCTTCGTCTAATATAGTCTTATAGATACTACCATCTAGGTAGATCTATAGGGAAGATGTGACAGTTGTTTAATTCCTTTTCAGTTTCTAGGGATTGTATTTTGGCCCACTGTTTTCAGTTTACCATTGTACTTGTGGTTGTACATTAATCTGGTGGTTATACCTTTTTTTGGTTGTTTACTCCAGTTTACCCTTTTTAGAGTTTACTAATCTCATAAGAAATCCTTTACTATTTGGGAAATTCCTTTGGTTGCTAGTCCCCAACCCCTAGCCTATAGAAGATGGGCTTGGGGTAGTCATGCTCAGGCCCCATGGGGCAGGTCGGGAAAATGTGGTATCACAGGGTGGTCAGTTCAAACAGAAGAACTAAGAGTCTTCATTTAATGAAGAAATGGTGCAGAGTGTCTTGAGTTTGGTTGATTGATCGAGGAGTCTAGTGTTGGTGTGTTGGCCGATGTATCCATACACCAGGACCCTGAATTATGTTTTTCGATCATAGTACAAGAAAACACTGGATGCAAGTGTTTTGAAAAGTTTTCATGATCTTTTTTGATTCAAATGACTCGGTATAACTAATTGACCATAGTTCATATTTTTGTTACAAGATTAGTCCATGAAGACAGCCAGCCAGTATTCCCGTTATAGATTGAGACAATGGACCACCGAGTGATGAGGCATCAGTGTAGGGGAAAATCATAGTGATGGATCGTTCAGGTGATGTACCTGCAACACCACCACCCGTTGATTAGAATATTTTACCAATGGATCATGTACGCTGGATGAGTGCATTTCATGAGTTATAGAGATAGCGGCCTCTGAGTTTTTAAGGTGAGACATACCACTTGGCCGGGAAGGACTGACATGCGGTGGTTTCATGATTCGTTTGATTAGTAGAGACACCTGTGATGCTGAGGGTGATCTTTGGTGCTATCTTTCTTTAGGGATCGACATGATGATGGTGGAGCTAGATTATCCAAGTGTAATGGGAGGAAACCCCCATATAGATTGACTTTGAGAGCCTATTCCGGGTGGCGTTTGGGCCAGTGACACTATTCTTTGTGATTATTCAAGAGCTACTAAATCTGCATCAAGGAAACCAGAATGTGACTCAGTACTCATTCAGATTTATAGACCTCTCCCGGTACTCCACTAACATGGTATACAACACTTACATAACGGTCCAGTACTTTTAAATGGGGCTCCGATGAGAGATCAGAGCTGTAATAGTTTCTCTCAGCATCCCGACACAAGATGGGGTACGTGAGAGATCTTTTTTGATGGAGATATTCCATGCCGGGCAGGAGCCAACATTGAGATCCCTCACCGGACAACAAGTAATAGAGTCTTCTGCAGCTGTCAATAGATAGATAACACAGTATCCCAAGTGGGAAAGACCTTCTAGAGGGAGACCATGGGACATAGGGTCAGAGGTGCGAGGCTCAAGAGGCTAAAGGGGCCAATAGTGAGTCATGATCTATTTTCCTTATGGGGGCTAGGGTCATAGAGCTCATGACTATCCGACTCCCTGCATGGATGTTCGGTAGATAGTGGAGGGTCCACCAAGGTAGTGATACCAGTATAATAATGCGCTTCTCTTAGGTAGTAGATGAGGCAGGGTTTCAAGATGTGTAGCGGGGGTGGTTGGGGTCACCTGGAACTACCACCACCAACCCCAAGTGTCCAACCCCGAGCTCTGGGAGTGGGTGGAATGGGATAGGCCTAGCTACTGTCAATAGAGGATCAAGATCTAGACGTAACTAAGATGATAAGATGTACGATATGTATCTTCTCTACATTTGATGATGGTTTTAACGACACAGGTGCTGGAAATTCATTCCTTACTTGGGACATAGTTTGGGACATTGAGATTCTGATTGAGGTTTTAACTCGACCTTTGTTTTTGGATACTCCTACGGGGGTAGATTCAGCCATCACAATCTTCTACTGACAGTTTGATCTTACTCGTGGTGGAGAGAGTTTTAGATGGGATGTTCTAGTAGAGGAATTGAATCGCTATGCCATCATTCTAGGAATGGAATAGTTATCAATAGTTCACGCACATATAGAATACATGAGAGATATAGTGCGATGTACGCGTAGAGATGGTGGCCAGCTTTTGTTTGTTGGTGGGAAGGAAAAAAGAGCACCATGAGATCGACTTACACTCAGGATGGTGAATCTGAATGAATATCAGCTAGCTTTCATGAACTTTGACATGGTGGACGAGGCGAGTCCACAGTTTCCAGTGGTGGTGGACGAGTGTGAGGACGTCTTACAAACTGATGTCCCATAACTACCTCCTCATAGAGAGGTAGACTTGTACATTGACATGTATCCAGGAACAACACAGATATCTACACCAGAAAATAAGATGTCCCCTACGGAGCTCCGAGGGTAGATGGTATAGTTGGAGGAATTATATAGGAATAGATTCGTAAGGCCCAGTGTTTCTCCGTGGGAATCCCTGGTGTTGTTTTCCAAAAATGAAGACATATGTTTGAGGCTATGCAAGGACATTCGGTGTATAAATTAGGTGACCATTATGAACAAGTATCCTATGATAACGATTGATGACCTATTTGATTATTTGATAGGTGCAAAGTGGTTCTCAAAGGTATTCTTTAGATCAGGCTATCATTAGCATAGGGTACGAGACAAAGATGTACTGAAGACAACCTTCAGATTTTAGTATGGAAAATATGAGTTCATCGTGATTCCATTCAGTTTGACGAACACTCTATCAGTGTTTATGGGGATCCTTAATAAGATCATTCAGCCATACCCCAATCTCTTGGTGGTATTCATCATCGATGACATCTTGGTGTACTCAGTGTCCAAGGATGAGCACGTTGTGCAGCTGAATATAGTTCTAGACCAACTATAGGAGCACCAGTATAATGGGAATATCTCATAGTGTATGTTTTGGACATGGACAGTCATCTCATGGGACAATTCAACTCAGAGTCTGGAGTTGTAGTGGATCGAACAAAGATCGAGGCAGTATGTTCTTGGGATCCACTCAAGAGTGTCACTAAGGTTCAGAGCTTCCGTGGATTATTACGATACTATCGGAGGTTCCTACCCAATTACTCTAGAGTATAAGAACCTATGAATTACTTTATATAGAAGAGGAAAATCATCCAGTGATCATAGACATGCCAGTGGAGCTTTCACCATCTAGGATAGAGTTCCCATCCTGAGGTTGCTGGAGATGGGCACTAACAATGTGGTTTACTATGATGAATAAGGAACTGGACTCAGATGAGTCCTGCTGAAGGATGATGCATTTATTGCTCATGGATCACATCAACTAAAGCCACATGGTTATAATTATTTGGCCCATGACTTGGGTATGGAATAAGAAGTCTTTTCACTGAATATGTTGAAACACTACATGATGGGAGAATGATTTATTATTTACATAGACAAAAAGAGTCATAGATATATCTTCACATTGAATGTTCTAAATCTGAGGTAGCGACATTGGATAGAGTTCATCATGGAAAATGGCTTTGAGATAATATATTCTCCAGGGAAGGGGAATGTAGTGGCAAAAGAACTTAGTTGAAGATCGAGTTTGCAGCTACTGAATGAGGTTTAGAGTAGTTAGCCTTGATTCAGATATCCAAATTGGATAAATATGAGATAGTCTACATCTAGATAATGGTATTTTCCCTCCCCTCCTTCAGCAAGTCATGGAGGTGCATCTTAGAGAAAGCAGCAGTGAGACTACAAGTGCACATATTTCATCAGGCCATGCACCTGACGAATATTCTGATGTGGGGAGCCTGCTATCCATTTTAGAGGATGTATGGTTGTACTAGTGGTACTAAAAGAGTAGTTGTTGGATTATTAATATTCATCCCGCTTTTTAGTATATATATGAATGATGAAGATGTATCAGGACCTCCGAAATTAGTACTGGCAGCCAGTGATGAAGAATGTTGGGGAGGATTTTTTTTCATGATGCCTCACATGCCAGAAACTGAAGGCCGAGCACCATGTACTGGCAGGCTGGACTCATCACATCAAGATACTAAATTGGATGTGGGAAGGGATATCGATGGACTTCATTACGGGGTTACCACATACATCCATAGGGAACGATACCTTCTAGGTGATCATTGACTGACTCACCAAGTCATCCCACTTACATTCTAGTCAAGAGAAGAGATTTGTAGAGATCATGGGAAATCTCTATGTTTAGGAGATCATGCGACATCACGGGGTTCCTTCAACAATAGTCTCAGACCTAACGCATGCTTCACATCTTGGTAGTGGAGAGGATTGCAGGAGGATTTCGGGACTCAGCTTCTATTTAGCACATATTTTCACCCTTATATTGATTTTCAAACTAAGTGGACCATCCTTAGCATGGAGGACTTGCATTGTTCACATGACCAAGATTTTGGTCGCTGTTGGGAAAACCACCTACCCTTGTTGGAGTTCATGTAATAAATCACTATCACTCCACCATTGGTATGGCCCCTTTTGAGGTTTTGTACAGATGACCATTTATATTTCCCATATGCTGGATGGATCTAGAAGAGCCAGAACTCATGGTCCCAGAGATTGTACAAGCTACCACTAACAAGGTGAAGGACATCTGAGAGCGAATGAACACATCACAGAGACGATTGAAGTCCCAACGTGATAGGTGATGGAGACCACTAGAGATCAAAAAAGTGGACCATGTATTATTGTGGGTATCCCCTCGGTAGGGAATTCAGAGATTTGGATGAGGAGGAAAACTCTCACCGATATTTATTGGACCATTCCTAATACTTCATAGGATTGGAATGGTGGCACACATCTAGGTACTACCACTTTAATTAGAGTGGGTGCACGACATCTTCCACATATCCCATCTAAGGAGATACGTGCATGACCCATCTCATGTCATCAACCATGGAGTGTTGGAGATTGAAGATACGAAATATTTTGTAGAGAAGTCGGTGAAGATAGAAGATCGACAAGATCATATCCTTCATGGGCGATCGATACCTCTGGTGTGCATTCTATGGTAGCAATGAAATATCCTGGAGAGTACATGGGAGAAAGAGGCACATATGTGTTCCTAGTACCCCTCATTTCTTGTATATCCTTGTTTGCCTTTTGGGGACATAAGGACCTAAGGAAGGGAGATTGTAAAGTCCTTGAAATTCCATGTAATTTTTTTCTATATTATTTGGGATTATTACGAGCGTATGAATGTTGATGTTGAATTATTCAGAGGCGTAGTGTGCCTCGAAGGAATTTATGAACATTTTTTATGTATGTTTAGTAAAAACGCCAGTGTAATTTTCAAACATTTGAACCAACGGTCGAAATTGAAACCTTAGACCACTGTTGATTCCGCATCGCTGAGATTAACTTAAGGGAATTTTCACATCGACCACTATAGGATGGGAGAAAAAGATAGTTTTTGGACATTTTAATGAATGATGATATAACAAGTAATTGTTATTTTATTTTATTTTCTCCAATGTATGAGCTGTAGTGGTGGTACAAGTGACTTTTTAATCCATTTAATGGATTGACTAACCAACTCCATAACTCCACCCTTGTGAATTAAAATAGGTTCAATAATTCATTTAATGAACCCTTTTAAATCTACAAGGAGTTACTCACCTTTCGGCCTCCAAAATAATTAGAGCTCGGTGTGGGGTTTGGGAAAAGGTTCTTCGATCAAGGAAACTCTATCAGAGTTCTGTGGAAACATTCATTGATGGAGGATGAAGGCTATGGTGATAACGATCTGGGATCGAGGAACGCTAACGAATCCATCCAACGTAGACACTCCTCCTGTCACAACTGTGACATCTTCAAAGGATTTTGTGGTAGGAGACTTTATTTTTATGATTTTCTTGATGAATTAATTTCATTACCACTAGTTATAAAGTTATAACGAAGGGATCTTGATAAACAAACATGGCCCAGTCCCTCCGCCACACTGCTCATGATTCCTTCTTTGGGGACAATTTTCTCAATTTGATGGCATGGATAAATAGCGGGTCACGCTATGATGAAATCATCCTGGAAATCTCGTAAGAACATATGGGACATGAAACATAGCTCTGGAGCACCACTATTTACCCACAGATGATCTACCAGTGCGACACAGGCATGGCGGTGCCGGAGACTGGCACCGGTGACTGACGGAGGTGGCTGAGAATAGCCGGCCTCAGCAGTAGTAGGCGACGTGCCAACACACACTACGAAGGGTAGTCACGAAATCATGACACGATGACTGTAAGCAGCAGGTGACACCTCATTCAGCTGAGGATGTGGAGTTGGTGCGCCATCACGTGCCTCTGATTGAAGAGAGTTGTAGCTCAAAGCCAAAATGAAGGAGGATGGGACCCGTGTTCCGTGGACCACGTGTTGGTGCCACGTGACGCCACTGATTGAAGAGATCTTAATGAATTATTAAATCTGTTCGGCATGCAGATGGAGCACCCTATGTGGGGTGAACCAACATGAATATTTGGGTCGGCCGAACGGGCAGGACCCGCCCAGCGGACGGGACCCGTGGCCCAGCTGGCCAGCACAGGTGGTCCCGCAAACCAAACTGGGTTGAACCTTAACAAGATAGACCTAGGTGGGGGTGGTTAGACACCAAGACACGTTGTTTCGGGCTGACATAACCGAGTCAAACTGGGCCCAGACCCAACTGGTCCCCGAATAAAGAAAAACATGTTACTAACAAAATGGGCTTCTGTTTGACACGCCCTCTGTGGAAAAAGGACCCTTGTGACAAGGAGGTTATTTAGAGTTACTCTATGTGAGTTTGGAAGGATTTTGATGTTAAACCTTGGTTGGATCAAACATGAATCATACTGGGCCTTTTTTTAGAAATGTGCCCATATCTCACAGATCGGGTGTCTGATCGACTCGCCTTTAGTCTGGTTGGGACCCCTCTTATGGGGAATTCTATTGGCAATCATTTTTGTAGAACATAGTACTTTTAGAAATATGACTTAAGGTTTGAGGAGAAAAGTCTTCTAGAGATTATGCGAGCTTCATGCCGGAATCATGTGGCTGGCTGTGACATAAGGAAGAAGAGCGACCAATACGGTCCAGCGTTAGAAACTCCTGAGTGGGAAGATCAAGCTATACAACTAATAACCCCTACATCTATATCAGTGACCAAGGTGGTTCAGAACCAACAACCAATATATGTCATCATCAGTGACCATGTAGGGTCAGCACCAGCAAGTAAGGCGGGCTAGGATCAGCAACCAATACAGGTCCGGACCAGTGACCAATACAGGTCATGACCAGTGACCAATATAGGTCCGCACCATCAACCAATATGGGTTAGCACCCATGACCAATATGGGTCAGTACCAGCAAGTAATACTGGTCAGCACCATCGACCAATATGGGTCTAGACTAGTGACCAATATGGGCCAGCACTAGTGACCAATATGTGTCAGGACCAGTGACCAATAAGGGTCATCCCCAGCGACCAGTACGAGTCAGCACCAGCAACTAATCTGGTCAGCACAAAAGACCAATACAGGACAACACCAACAACCAATACTATTCAACACCAGCTACCAATACGGTTCAGCACTAGTGACCAATACAGGTCATGACCAACGTCCAATACAGATCACGACCATCTATTAATATATGTCAGCACCATCGACCAATATGAGTGAGCACCACCGATCAACAAGGGTTATCTCCTACGACCAATACGAGTCAACAACTAACGACCAATATGTGTTAGCATATAGTGACCTATATAGGTCATATGTATAGTTATAATGGATACGATGATTTGGTTAAATGACTAGTCATATGTATCTGAGTAACCTTGTCAAAATACTGTTAGAGTGATCTGTCTCTTTTTCATTGTGCTTCATGATGTAGATCGTGCTTGTGATATTACCATTGTGGTATTTCTTATGGTGTTTTCATTTTTGGATTACTGAGAGACCTTTGGGTGTCTCAGGGTCTCTAATGGGTATTGTTATACTCACCCCTCCATGGGCTCCGCCCACACGTGTGTGTCTGATGAAAACTACTAACACTCCAAGGTAGACATTGGATGTTTAGGGACTTGGTCGAGTTTTTTACGACGGGATCATTCGATATCCTCTTATTCGACCCCAAAATTATAGATAATAATCTCCAATTAGAGCTCTAAGGAAGATGTGGCAACTAGTTACATCCTTTTAAATATCTAGGGATTGTATTATAGCCCACTGTTTCCAGTTTACAATAGTACTTGTGGTTATACATTAGTGTCATGATTATACCTTACTTTAGTTGTTTGTTCACTTTAGTTTACCTTTTTGAGTGTTTACAAATCTCTATGTAAATGCCATAACTATTCATGAATATCCTTCTAGTTCTCGTCACCAACAGCTAGCCAAATGAAGCCAGGCTTTGGGTAGCCATGTCCGGGCCCTGTGGGATAGGTCATGACACGAGAAGTGATAATGGAGATAATATACCCTCATAAATGAGTATCACAATGGTATTATAGAAATAATAAACAGAAAATATTGGATGAACTATAAAGAAACATTCATATCCATAAAAGACTAAAAATAACTCAATTAAAAAATCCAATGGTAGTTTATACAAATCATTCATGTCCATTAGATGATTAAATAATAAAAGAAAACACATATAGAAAGATAAAAGAAATACAGGAGTACATAAATACTGAAAAAGAATAACCCCACAGGTGATCTCCATGAAGATCTCAATCACCAGTTCGGTCCTATACTCCAAACTCACGTGTTTATGATAAACATCCAGAGAAGTCATCCATGGTCGTTAAAATATAACATCTAATCGGGTACCATAGTGTAATGGCCTCCAAATAATATTGTGATATATAAATTTCAGTAGGTTCCCATTCACATAGTTTATTACATAATCCAATATGCGAATAAAATTATCATGTTGGAATATGAAATAATAATGAGTACTGATATAATAACATGGGTCGGCTCAGTTTCTAATCAGACACCTGACCGACTCAACCTGCTTCGAAACTCTACATGAAATGATGTCTGATCATTTTACTATATATATATATATATATATTATAATATTATATATATATATTTAATATCTCATCCGCCTATATAAACCATGTTCCTAATTGCAGTATACCTAGAATGCTAGTCTATGTTGGACCATGACATAACTCTAAACATCCATCACTAGACTAATTTGCCTAAATAACTAATTATAGTGTATATTCCCAAAATATTAATAGACTGATATACATCATAATAAATCACTCAATATGGAAAGTGATCCACCACAAAACACTATAATAATGGACACTGGTGCATCATATCATCACCCATTACATTCCAAAACATTCAATAATCAATGCATATTTATTTATAAAAAGAATATTGGTCATACAAAACTTTTGAATTCCAATTCAATTAATCCATTTTATATCAAAACATTAAATTGAAATAAATACATCACATCATTCTATCAAACATGGTTATTATTAAGATAAGGTTATAAGGTCACTTATTAGGTTCCTTGGGTAATTGGGGGAATTACTTATATTGTTAATCCCATGGAAAAAACCCGACAAGCACTTGGGTGCTACTTCATTCAAAAAAACCATTTTTCAAAGGAGGGAAACTCATTCAATATCCAGAATAAAGGTCATGTAAACAAAATATCATTTTCGAAACCATTATATCAATGAATATATAAATATAACGCATTAATCTAATCATTCAGTACCTCACAAAAAATGAATGTATACTTTTGAAGATAGTGCACCTTTATGCAGTGGTTTTATTATGAATGTGTGTAATTCTTTATGAAATTATTAATTGAGAATAAACATTCATTCATTTATAATATCATAAAATTATTCAACAAAGTTGAATATTATAATTCTAGAAAAAATTTAAATTCAATTAAAAAGGATAAAATAATAAGTAGAAGGTTCAATTGACAATTTTTGAAACCACTTCAAGTTAAATTCCATTTAATATGTAATTTTAGCACATATATTGAATTATTAAAAGAAAATACATCTAATTATAAATGGAATCACACATCATCTCAAAAAATCCTTCTCCATAGTATAGTGCTACATCATTTAATTTACTAAACAATGTTCATAAGAAGAGCATCCGTGTTCAATATTCATTTTGAATTGACTGATCAAATTATAAATCATTGAAAATGATGAAGTGAGGTGCATCAGACCTAAGTTGAAAATGATGGAAAATAACGAACATATCATAGAGTACATACCTTACCCCAAGATTGATCCAGTCCTCCAATAACAAATTCTGATTTAGTCTGGTTAGGAACAAATCTGGGAAACATACATTTTCCCTGAAAATTTTCCAAATGAGTTATCCCCAAAATTTTGGAACGGATATAAATGAAAACTAGGATATGAGGTATTATTGAGGATAGACATAACATAAGTATGGAAAAACATTATATGGATTTGAAAATGGGTATCAGATGTAGGAGATGTAGATGACCCTAGGTAGGTGTAGGCGGAGTCCCACGAGAGAGAATAATGAGGTGTGCTATTGCAGGATGAATGAGATAAAAAAAGATGTATTTAACTTTCATTAAGAAGAATATGGATATCCCACCCTAAAAATCATGTCTCACAGTTTTGATAAATAGATTATCAAATCTATGTGGCTCCCAATAATTAAAAAAACACCTCCCATTATTTACCTACATAGTTTTCCGTAACTATGAGCTAATTGTGTGATGAATAATTCGTTGATACTACCATAGTGACACAATATTTGGGAATATCGAGAACATCTCCTATGGGGAACAAATTCTCATATATAGTAGTCCACACATATTTATTCATACAGCTACATGATACAAAATAATCTATGTGCTCGGTGTAGACCCTCCAAAATTATTAATTTCTAGGTCTGCTGCTCCCAAAACTCATCGAGACATCCATGAGACCTATCAGGCCTTAAACCATGTCAAAAATAATCAAATTAATGTGTTAAAACTCTAAAAATTATGTTCTAAATGTTTTTCATTAATATGGAACATCCAACTAATCCCATCAGTTCCAATTTCGATCAAATTTCTTTGTGGATCAAAACATGGGATGTTAAAAACTCCAAATTGTAAAAATTGTGTTCCCATAAAAGCCTTTGAGAATAACAGAAACATTACACAACCTATGATGGTCATAAATTTATATTCAAATGGTCGTTTTGGGTATCAAAATTTTCAGTGCACCATCATGCATTTATCAAACACATTACCCTTATGCTGCTAAAAAAATCTGTTCTCAAATTCCATCTAACAAACAGAAACAATGCTTACCCAAGATCGTTAATCAAGTGATACAATCATGTCATGATATCTTTAATCATTGTGAAAAGTGTTTTACCTACCATATTATTTAACATTAAAATGGGTCCAATTTCTTGTCATGACACCTTCACCATTGGTATTTTATTTCGAGACATTCCACTAAGCATTCATATGAAGGTCCTTGGCATGATTCCTTTCTTTGGGAGAACCCAAAAACAGCATAGGCCATATAAAGTAACATATCAGAATGAGATGACCAAATCTTGATTATCTAATCCTATGAAAGACCTTGATCCATGTCACCTCCATATGACCATTCATAGTATTCCTTTCTTACAAAGTCAGTGTATTTCCCACAAAACTCTGATGCCATCATCTAAGGAATCACACATTTAACCCAAACATATCAACAAAAGTCCATAATTATCTTATGCTCAGGTTCCCTCATCAAGTAATCACTAATTTTGATGAGTAAAATGTCATAACATAGTAATTAAAAAAAATATAATTCAAGGATCTAATCAAGGTAGTAGACACAACATGTTTAAAAAAGGACATTGGTAAAATTCAAAGACATCCCCTTCAGATAATTGAATGAGACTGGAATAACATTTTCCATGAATTCACGTTAGTGGAGAAGATGATTGGTTTCCAAGAGTTAATTTAAGGAACTCCTATTTTGGAACCCAAGGATCACTCATTTAATCAATTTCTAGATAAGAACCATGCTTCCCAAATGTAGCACAAAGAATATCACCCAAATAAGACCAACAACCTTTAAATAATTTGTGTTGTGTTTGAAAGACACACTCTTAGTGAATCATGTATAATGTCATGATAGGGTCCACGTTTTCCACTAATCTAGTTTAAAATAATATTTTTTAACATGATTCAATCTATCATAAACAATTATATAAATGAATAATGGTCAATCCACAACAAGTAAAATTCTAGGATAATGAACCCATTCACATGTCGACAAACCACCATTATCTAAACCATGTTTCAGTCACCACCCATGTAATTCCAAAATCTTTTGAACATAACCACTAATGTACATCTAAGACCAATGGAATCTCTCAATAGTTTCATATAAATACAACGATGTCATATTTGTTCCTCTAAGAAAACACTAACAAAATTCAGACCAACAGTCTTGAAATCCATTCAGGACAAACCAACCACATCCCCATGATCCTTTTAGGTTATGATAATTATACATAAATGGAGATGTTTTACATAACATAGGTGAGGCTCCTCACCATTTTGTTATACTAGTCATTGAATGATGCAATATTCCATCCCTCATAAGAACCAAAAGTCATATTTTTCTTTAAACTTAAAAGTAATGTATTTGGAATGAAAAACAAAAACAAAATGACTGGTATATAAAAACACCCAAGTCTAATAAAAAATTAATCTTCAGCATTTTGATGATACTGATTTTTTTAAAACCTAGATCAATCTACTTCAATGATAACCCAAGAGGGTACTCAATAGCTCGATGCCTAATGATTCCACTGAACTCAACCTTTTCTTTACAACATTTATAAATATGATGGTTATTGGGTATGTCAATGCATACATCCTATAGACTTTTAACATAAAAAGATTTTACCCAAACTCATATTTCCCCATACAACGATTAACCTTAACCAAGACATACCTAGTCTTTCATCCCTAATTAATAGAAAAGGACACACAACCTAAAAAAATGGATAACCATGGCCTAGGCTTTCTTAAATAGATAAAAACAAGCATTAGATGATTCTCTCACACATAACAAGGGTCATAAAATCCATGGCCACCCAACTGAAAAAGGTGGTCACTAACAGCTAGGAGTCCAACAATGGAAAATGACACATAAACAAAACCAAATGGTAGGAAACTCACAACACTATAAAATCAATAAAACTCCAAGGTAGGAACATGCCAAATTTATCCCCTTACCAATGAAGAAACATTTACCCTCACACAAGGTCATTCTAAAAGCTGTCACTAGGATAAAAACTAATCATCTTAGACATTTCTAAAAATAAGAAGGCCAATGGACAATTCATTCAATAGAAACCAAAACTAAAATTATTCGTGGTTTTATACAAATGACACCACTACATGTTCAAATTTATATCATTTCCTTTATTTCAATTTTAATATTTAATCATTTATAACATTTATAACAAAAAATTATAGCATATAGGATACTCCAATCTAACTCGCATTTTAAAAAATGACCATTTATTGACATCCAATCATCAATTAGGAAATATATGAATTAAATTAAATTTCTGTTATAACATTTAACTTGATCAATGAGGGTCCCACTCAAAAAATGTGTTCTTTATAATGTAACCCAGTAGTGGTTTATTAATTATTAATTACTGAAAACACCCAACCGATTCATCTGAAAATATACATTCCACAACATACCTACCTAGGTCCAATTTGTCATTATATAAATTAATCAACATCCTTTAGATCAAAATTTTATTTCATAGATATTCATTTCCATTTTAAAATAATACATTTTTACATATAGATTTGGATTATACAGGTGTATATTTCCAGGACTATAAAGACCCCATACACATTATAACCAATTTTAGAAATAATTTTACCAAACTCAATTCCATTAAAAATTAAAACATGCTCACATATAATGGTGTAGTCATATGGGTAAACAAATACATATCTATAAATTTCCCTACACTTTATATGTTCTCATATGGCTCCAATTTTTAAAAATAAATTCAATAAACAATTCACTTTATCATTCTTTCACATTATTACAATGGTTTCAAAACATGTATAATGTTCATGGTTGGTTGGAGTATACAAGTCATCAATTACCAATTATTTGGTTCTTGTACACATTAAAATTGAAAATTGGTTCATATTTAATCTCAAAAAATTATTTTTCCCATAAAACCAATTATATCAAAACAAACTGATGTATGTTATCTTAGATAGGAAACAAAGGGAAACATGATATAGAAATAGAACACCATACAAGGAAAACATGATAAATAGGGAGTTAACACGATATATCATATAAGAAAAATTGTAATTAATTAAAAAAGTATATAAAAAATAATTTTTTTTGAATTCATAACATGGAATATTTCTAGAATGATAGAAATTACCAAATCATGGCAGCACATTCAAGGTACACACCCTAAAACAATAGGAATCATAAAAAAGAAACTATATATTATGTCATATTCATGGCATGTGAATCATAAATATGATTATAATTATACATGTAATTATCATTTCCACCCATGCCAGTACAAGTGTAAGATACCAAATATTCATAAATAAATACGTAGTGGAAGGTAAAAAACTTTAATCTAGGGGAAATCATATAAACATTAATAGAAAAAGGAATGAATTTCAATAATAGCCCTAGAAACATGGAAATTTCCCTGTGGGTTGGGTGATCAGTCCAAGAAATCGATATCTACAAAGTATTGATACATTCTAGGTCTCTTATGTACTAATATAAAACTGTAATACAATGGAAATTTACCCTAAAAATACAACTTTGTAACAACCTGGTCTGATTGAACAATAATATTGTATCAAGACTGGTATGTCCCATAGACTCAAGTGAATCTCTACATTTTCCATAGGCTTTTGACAAGAAGTTAGCAACTCACGAGGTGATTGATTGGTGATTTTACCATCATATTAGAGTAGAATATTGATATTATAGAAATAAAAAATAACAAACAGTAGTAATGTGTATTGGAAAACAAAAGGGTGCATAAGAAAAATAAAATAACTAAATTAATGAATCACATGTTACTTTATACAACTCATTCATGTACATTTGATGATACATAATGAAAACAATAAGCAAAAAATAGGATACAAGTTACTTGGAAGTAGCTAAATAAAGATATTAAAAAAAATAAAGCTACATGGGAGATATCTATGTGCATCCCAAGATCTTTCTCAAAATTGTGCTCCTAACTCCAAGTACATGCTAAATGGAACAAGAAATCAACCATGTACATGAAAATATATGGTCTAATCGGGTACCCTAATGTAATGGAAGCCTCAGTTGGGTGTGAGAGATAAATCATTATAGTATCCAACCCTATGAGTATAAAAATGAATCCATTTATTAAATTGATGTAATCTGGGTGCATGTGTATGAAACAAAAAGTAGTACTGAAATAATCACACAGGTTTGCATAGGTACCAATAGGATACCCGAGCAACGCTGCCATCATCATATCATTGTTAGAAAAATGTCTGATCATGTTAGTATATATATAGTAATAGTATATATATATATATTAGTTATATATTCCATCAACCATTATAATCCCAGTGTTTACCAATGCTTAATGTCTATATACCTAGAATACTAGTGTGGGTTGGACTATGAGAACATGAGTCTATGCCTCGTTTGTGAGGCCTCCTTATGTGAATCCAGGTGACCCCTGATCAAATTCAGGTGGAGGCATAAGAGGTAACTATAGCATTACTATTGCAGTAACTGTAGTTGGTACTGTAGGAGTCAGTGTAGAAGGTAAAATTTGGCACTATAGCAGGCAAGAATATTCCCTTGTTTGGGACTTCTGGTCACCGATTTGGTCCTCGAGTCCATTAAGGCCATCGGGCCACCTGGGCCTTCATGCCACCTCAAGGCCTTCAAGACACCTTATGTCCACACATCCACCTTATGTGCAGATGAAATCCAAAAAACCGACAAGGAACAAGTTCTTGAAGGAGGATGGTCAAGGGGAGTTCACCATTGCAGAAGCTAAACAGATTTCATGAATAACAGTGTATAGAACCTGCCATCGGGACAAGCATGTGCATGCATGGGAAAGCCTAGCTAAACAGCCATGTTAAGGTGGAGAGAGGATTTCACGATAAAGATGTAGAGGCGGAGCACTTCCATGTAGTAGGTCTAGGTTTTATGTAATGTTTGAAGCCTTCGGGAAATGAATTCCTCTAAGGCCAACTAGCCATGTAATACTTATTCATATGGACCTTGTAAGGGTTGTACCTCTCCATATGAAAGTTGGATTATCAAAATCAATAAAAAATGAAGGCATTCATTCCATTAGAGGTGGATGGACTATGACATGACTCACATCCATCTATCACTAGTCAAATGAGACTAAAATCTCTAATGATACAGAACATTCCATATATCCTAATATATTAAGAGACATAATTATAATACACTATGGATGTGTAGTGATCCTCATGGTCAATGTTATGAATCTCACACAAATGATCCTATATAGGATATGGGATAAAGTGCCACATATAACATCATTACACAACATATGAATAGAGAGTTTTCATATATCAATGATAGAATAATCCATGAGGAATTACCTCTCCTGATAAATATTTTGAAATAGGATTTTCCTCTCATGATATGATCGATGTGTCATTTCTTCCCATTATATTCCATTCCATTTAATAATTTCAATTCATTGAAGGCAAAACAACTTCCATGAATCCTAAAATATAAAATATTCATGTCATATTATATAAAAAATATAATATGTGATTATCATAAAATTATAGGTTGAGGTATCGAAATACATACAATTTCAATTATAGACCAATTAATCAATTTTATTTCAAAAGATTCCATTGAACCAATGAAATTCCATCTTTCTATCAAGCATAGAAATTCATTTAATAACGTTCTAAGGACACTTTAGAGGTGACTAGGTCAATTAGGGAAATTAACTACATGGAAAATCCAATAAAAAAAGATAATTAGTTGTCAGAATCATTGTTCAATATAATTTTTTTTAAAAGAAATGAGACTCATTTAAAAACTTCAATTATTAGGCTGTACGAAATAATACATTTCTCAAACCATGAAATCAAAGAATTTAAAAAATATTAGAAGCTAAATTTGTAAAAAAGATCATATTGAAAGAATTATTTTGATAAAATAAATATAATTTTTAAAATAATCACATCAAAATTAGGCTATGTTGAATTTATGTGAATTTTATAAAATTTTCCATTTTTTTTAATTATAAAAATATAGTTTCACTTTTTTAGTATATTTAAAATAATTATAATTATTTTATAATTATTTAATAACTAAATAATAAAATAAATGAGATAAAATAAGTTATTTTTTTAATATCATATGTTTTAATATATTCTAATCAATTTCGAAGCCTATAATATTCATTCCGATGTCAATAAATGAAACTATTGCATTAAAAACAATATTGTTTTTAAAAACCATACTGTTCCATTCCAAAATAAGTAATATCAATTTATTATAGAATCATTTTCATTAAAATAAAATAAAATATAACCTATGATTCATAATCAATGGGAAAATTCCATGAGAATTCACATTGTTTTGAATTTCCCACTAACTATGTTTCTATGACATATATGAGGAAATTCAACATATAATCATTTAAATATTCGAAAAATACCAAAACATTTCTCCATTTACATTCACCCACTATCCTCCGTCCAAACATATTTCATATTTTTTACCTCCCATGTATTACAACCATGGTTTCCTAGATCCCCACAATGTCTACTTCCACATGCTTTAGGAACAACTCTTCAATGTTAGAGGAATATCATTATTTTGTCTTCTTTCCCACACCCACTATTTGTATATGTAATCTGAATGTTATATTTACTATAACATATTTAATTTTCTATCATTAACGGTCATAAATGTTTTTATAAATGGGATACCACTTTACCCTTAATTTTGAACCTTTTTTAAACTAAAGAATTATACCCATTATGCTACCGAATTTACATCTCAATGATTCTCTCTGATCCTTAGTAAATTCCCTTATATTTTCATCTAGTGAATAAAAAACCTATATTTTTCAATGGTTATTCACCAATATGTAAAAAAATTAATTTCATTCTATTATTTTCCTTCATAAAACATAAATTCCCTTTCTGTGTGTTTAAAATTGCAGAATGATCATGTTTTTTAAGAACATGTGAAACACAATGATTTTGATATGAAACCAAATATGTTTTATTCTTCACAAGTTATTTTTTAAATTATTTATTAGGATATATTTGGATCATATAAAAATTAATACATACAAATGTTTCACCCTGATACTCCTACAATGCATTGGGAATATAATTAATGTCTATATATGACATGTTTTACAACAACTTGGTGAATAACCTTGGTAATTTTTATGAAAACTCTGTGAAAATACATGTTGATATGATTATGAATGTCACATTTAAATGTTTTATCCACATTAATATTTTATTGATTGTTTTTTTTTATTATGATATTCCAATTTTACAGGCCTTATCTTTATGACTGAAGTTGATATTCATATTTTTCATGATCCCATTGGAATTGTTTCCCTTTAATTCTCTACCTGGGTTGTATTCCCACCCTTCCCTTTTATGTATGTACCCATGTAATTAGATGTAGTTAAATTTATTTGGATAAACCATTTAAGAATCTTTTCACATAGATTAAATTTTTTTTTCATTTCTCGTGCATTTTTTACATTTCTATGAAACTTACTATTAAAAGGTCATATTTTTGTTCAATATAATGGAATGTTATATAATAAAAAGTTGGTATGCCATATCACCATAATTCGAGTAAATATTATTCAAACAACCCATTAAATTTACAATTATTTTTAATATTATCTTATATTAGATATTTATAGTAAATAGACACAAAAAATGATTGACCTAGTGACATAAATTCACATCATTAATGGGGTTGATAATAACATATAAAACGTATATATAACACCCTATAGATTATGTTGCCTTAAAATTTCATTAAAACAATTGAGAACTATGTTTTACTTTATATTCATTAAGTAAATATATCTTTTAAAATAATCTTTTTATTAGGTTGTGTATGTAATGTTATTTATGATATTAATTGTAGAAAAACCATATTAAATGACTAGGAAATATGAAGATAATACCTACACCATACATTTATTTTAAAATTTTATTTCTGAATATTATATTTATAACATTATTTCATGGTAATGTAAAATGGATACATTTTAATGATAATCTCAATGTTAACACAAATAAAATAGTGGGATAGTCTTGATACTCGATCCTATTTGAAGCTCCACTATGGATATTACCTTGAATATATTGAGAAAATGAGTTAAAAACAAAATTGTAATCATGAAATTTCTTAGAGATGAATCTTGAATGGGATCATATCAAATATGAGGGTTTCAATGTGATTTAATAGTGATTCTTCTATTAACAATTCATTGGTAAAATCAATTAACATGACTCTGAAAAAAAAAACTTGCAATTGAATAATATTTAAATGTTTTACAAGGATAACCCTAAGGATTCATATAAACTATAATTATTTAATTTTCATTAAATTGAATACCAATTAATAACCAGATACGGTCAATTTTAAAATAATATAATTTTAGGACGACAAAATTTTTATTTATATTAACAAATATAGACTAAATATATATTGGTTTTATATTTTTTTCTTATTTTTTGAAGTAAAATAAATTACAATCATCAATGGAGAAATTCTAGATATTTAACATGACAACTGTTACCTCTGAGAATAAAATTGAACATTTTAAGTGTACTATGGTTTTCACTTGTGTACGGGGTGACCCTCATGTGATAATTATACTCACCCTAACCCAGAAAATAAATCATTTACGTTCAATTTTGAATATTGTTATTATCCTATTGAGATGAAAGATCTATCCACACATGAGTTCAAAAATACATTTATATTGAATTTAAAACCCCATGACCATCACATAAACACATATACACATAGAAAACATTATAGACATAATATAATTACAACTATGAACTCATCTAAAACATAGTGACAATTACTATAATGATTTATCTTAACATATCTTACATGATAACTGGGTGACCTCTAACTCTCTATTTTCTACTCCCTCATGTGGAACTCATTATCTCATTGAATTAGACCTCAAATAGCCACCATTCTGAATAAAATGGATAAAATAGTCTGTTTTAGTGTTCCTTATTTCATAAGTGTTAATTATCAAAATAAAATATTGTATTAATTGACTAGTAAAAAAATTTCACTTCCCTGGGTGCACACCATCATCACGTGGCACACAACGTAAATGAAGGTGGTCTTAGAATTAAATATAAAAAAACATGTGAAGGTAAAATAGTTTACCTTAACATACTTTTCAGGGATAATTTAACTATAGGAATCATGATACAAACATCTAAATAGCCTCCCAGGACAATTTCAATCATTATATATATAGTCAAATTATCATACATTCATTAGTGTTGCATATATCAGACGCAATCTTAGTGAATAATGGATGATTTCATGATAGGGTACATGCTTTCCAATAATATAGAGTTCAATAATAAGTTTTTTAAAGGTTTAATTCAATCATAAAAAATTACTTGATAGAATATTGGTCAAACCAAAAATAGTAAACTTCTTGGAAAATGATCTCATTAACCGATTGACACACCTCCATTTTCCAAACCATGAATTAGTCACCACCCACGGAATTCTATAATAACTCAAACTTAACAACTAATGTACATTTTGGATCGATAATATTTCTCCAGGGTTTCATAGAAATAGAACGATGATATCTTTTTGGAACCGTGAAAGCATTGACAAAATTTAGGCCTACAAGCCTCAATGGATTTCGGGAAAAACTGACCATCTCCCAGTGATCCTTTTAAGTTGTTATCTTTATACTTAAAATGATATGTTTTCTATAACATAGGTGATGTTACTCACTATAGTATTATCCTATTAATCAAACAATATAATATTCCATGCTTTAGAATTGTACAAGGTCATTTTTCAATTAAACTAAAAAGTAATGTATTAGGAATTAAAACAATAACAAAAATGAATTGAGTATCAAAACACTTGAGTCATATAGAAAATTCATCATGAGAATTGTGATGATCTTTATTTATTTAAATGCTAGATTACTCTACTCCAAAGATAACACAAGATAAAACATAATAACTCATGTCCCACTGATTCAATTGAACTCAACCATTTTATTACAACCTTTAAAAACATGACGGTTAATTTGTATGCCAATGCATTCAAACACTAGAGTTTTAAGATAAAGGCATTTTACCCAAATTCATATTGCCCTATAAGACCATTTAAATGAACAACAACATACACAATTTTCCATCCCTAAAAAATATGAAAGTACACACGACCTACAAAATGGATGAAAATTCCCAAGACATGTCTAAAAGCTAAAAACAAGCATTACATGATGCTCTTACCCATAACAAGGTTCAGGGATTCCATGACCACCCAACGAAACAAGGGGTCATTAAAATATAAGAATCATACTAGGGAAAACGACACATGAACATCACTAAATAGAAGGAAAATCACAACCCTAGAAAATCATTAAAACTCTAAGAGAGTAACACCCCATGATGTTATAGTAAGTTATTTTCTTTTATTTAATTCAATAGATTGCAGTACACATTACACAAATTTTTAGCACACCACGACATACCAAACATGGCATTCAAAAACAAGTTGTGAATTGTATTAACATAATTTTGAAAATTATAAACTCCACATAATTTTTAAATTCCAAATTATGTTTTTATTAGACATAATATAAGAAAAAATTCAATTTTTTTTGATAAAAATGTATTTTTTTAAATGAATTTTTACCACCTTTGAATTGAAAAACCATTTTAAATCCTATATTTGAAAATATCATATATTAAATTTAAAAAAAATAATATTCTTTTTTATACTCAAGACATAAAAATTTAGTTTGGAGAAAATTTTGAATCTTTTCGGATAACTTTCATATTTTGATGAATATTGAAAAATATTAAATTTTAATTGAAAATAACTTTTTTTAAAAATAATTTCTAGTGTTAAATTATAAATTTTAATGGTTTTAAAGTATAATTACATTATATTTTCGTTATTTAATCTAATATTTGTCAATCGATGTAATTTTACATTTAAATTGGACATAAACTCATATCAATATTTTGATAGTTTTTACTTCTCAAAAACCCACTTTCTGGTTTTGAAAATGGGAATATTTTTTAAAATTAATTTATAAAAATTATTTTTTTTGGTAAAATAGAAATCATTTTTTAATTTGGAATATCAAAATTATTTTTGAGTGAATTTTTGGTAATTTTCTAAAAACATTCAATTTTTTATAATATTGAAAATCACTGCGTTATTGTTTAAAGCCAACTATTTATATAAATAATTATTTTAGTTTATCTATATTTTAATGTTAAAATAGACACATAATACCTATATTAGACCAATTTAATTCATTGAATTCATTTTATAACAATCGTAGATATATACACTTTTATTGAACTTTTTACCGTCATCTACACAACTACAAGTCACATTTGCAAATTTTCCTAAAACAAAATTTTATGGCTTCTATAAATTTAAATTGAAAAATACAAGAGTCACAGTTGACATTATTAAGTAAAATTCTGTCCAATAGGATAAATTTTTTTCAATAGTAACTTTTAAATTATATTTACCACGGTTAAAAATAAAAATGGTAATTAAAGGTAAAAATGATATTATAATTACCCTAAAACATATCCTAATTATATTAGATATGTTTATTTTGACCAAAAGAAACACTAGGAAAAAATATGATCCTTTATAATCCACTTGGATTAGATTAAAAGATTTATAATATTTTATTTACATAAAAGCTAAAAGTGTTAAATTCGATGTTTTGTGACAAACAAATTTTTAAAATAGGGTTACAAATAAGATAAATAAGATTATAAATATTCCTTATAAATCATGAAATATTTTATAAAAAATGGTATTTTTTTTAAATTTTTTATTTTAATTAATTAAATTTATTTATGAAATAATGATGATGCAATAATTACCTTATTAAAGAAAGCCTAAAATAATTAATGTTATAAATATTAAAAAAAATTAGTAAATTGAAACTTTTGATGAATTCCACTAATTTTCTAGTTTAATATGACATGTTAAGGGTTATTTTATTCTTTTTTCAAAGTAATATTTTTTTGAATTTCATAAAAACCAAATACTAAATAGTGAAAAAATGGACATAAATGGATTTTTAAAAAAAATACTATATTATAAAATGATATAATATTCCAAAAAATATATTATTCTTCCAAATGACTTATATATGATATATATTTCGTTAATTAACCACTTTAGGTTATCATTTTATTTTATAGTATGTTTATTAAGCATGTAATATCAAAATACATGAAGACATGGTAAAGGATAAACTATTTAACTAAGAATAAAATTTAAAATATAATGTTAATATGTCGACCTAAACGTATATTAAACCTATTAGATGATATTAATTTTACCCATCCCCACCATAACATCTAAATAAATCCATTTGGATCTATTTACAAACCAAAAATAATTTTACAATAAAATAATATTTCCATCTTTTCCTAAAGTTACCCTCACCTCTCTTATAAAAGGGTACTTGCCCCTCTATAAAATTCACACATCCAATGCCATTTTTATTGGCCAAACCCTGCCCAGATATCCTTAAAAATAACCTCAAATCATCTTTGAGTACATAAATTGATCATAAATCCAACCTATGCATCCCTTTTTATAAAATCAAAATGTATCACCCAAAGAAGAGAAATAATTTCTCAACATCATTCAATGTTTCTTTTCTTCTTACACTACCTATATCTTTGTTGATTCTATACCATAATAATAAATCCATAAACATATACATAATATGATGTTATTATAAATATGGTACATCCATATTCATTATTCAATCCATCCTATGAATGAAAAAGTCACCAAACGTGTGTAAGTACTACTTACCGTCTCCACGTTGTGGTATAGTTTTTTATTCAAAACATTATTATTTGGATGGGTATAATAATGTGTATAATTTATTTAAATAATAAATATAACTTTTTATTGATTAGATATATATGATATTCCATCCATTTACCTATTATTTCCCCATCAATAGAATGATATTGTCTCTCGTGCGTACAAATGGATTATCGTCTCTACGAACGGGATGAGATTCATATTCCATTGTAACCATTAAAAGATAATTTTAATTTTATTATTAAAAATAACGTTTAATAACATTAAATCATTCTGGATATGAGTAAAATACATCATATCCATAAAATACACGAATTATGTAAACAAAATAAAGGAAAATGAATCAGTTAACTCAAAAAATAATGATAATACTAAAATATTATTAACAATGTAATATTAGAAGGTAATATATGATTTCATATTTATGTATTTGGTTAGTCAATAATTTTATAACAATTATTTATCTATTATACATGAGGTTAATGTACCCTCTACTATGTTAACGTTCAAGGTAAAGGGTTTTCATCCCACTTCTTATTCTCGTGAGATTCATTCTATATTGCCACAATTTGTTTTTATGTCATGTATGTACTAAACATGATTTTATTCTTTGACTAATATTCATTAATTTAAGTGTATTTACATCATCATTTTATGAGAATTATTTCATGGGGTGTTTGTTTCGTATGTTACGAAATCGGTATGGGAATTTCAAATTTCTATTTCCACACATTGGGTTTTACGCCAAAATCCTTGATTATTTTAATCCAAGATTATAGGTGAAATAACTATTTATTTATTTATGTTTTAATTTAAACTCCCCTATTTTCAATATACTTTTGATACAAAAAATTACTCTTCGGATAAATTCTGATGTAAACGATATGAGATTTATAAGAGTAATATTAACTCAATTTCCTTTAACTAAGTTAAACATCCAAGTCATTTGTGTTTTTTAAAAGAATATGTGAGAAAATAAAAATTCTCCTAAGAATCCATTTATAGTGATTTTCCATAATTGTATTGGGAATGGGAGTTACTCGATTCAATGTTGTATTTTATATGATAACCACTAGTTCATGAAAGAACATATGTCGAAATAAATTTATGGAGAAATGTTTAAAAGTACTAATTATCATTGTCGATGGGATTATTTTGGAAGAATTTTCACGTGTATGTGTAACCATTTAGTTAGTTAGGATAAAGTTATATTTGAGGTAGAATTATATTTTCTTTTGTGTATATAGTTTTAACAAACTGTTTGGGTTTATATGATCCTTGAATTTGAGGCATTACAGGTTATTAATTTTTGGGATGAAAATGAATGGTATGAGATAGCATTTTTGGTTAAATTATTTTATGGTTATTTTGAGAAATTTATCTCAATTTGGGAATGTTATAAATAATGTTTTTGAAAATGGAAAACACACCGACTATGTGACAAGACATCACATCAGACAAAGTTGTGGGAATCGAACCCACAACCAAAGTGCGACTGAGATTTATCACCTACCATTGAACTATGTGAAGTCCCTGGTTTGTGTGAATAATTATATTTAGTTAAATAATTTTTTTGATCAATAATATGTTTATTTGAGATCTTATGTTTTTTCAAATGGATATCCGTGGCATAGGAAAATTATATGGTAATTCCGTGATAAATGTTATTTTGGAAGAAGTTTGCTATGTTGGGAACACTATATGCCTAAGGAAAATAGAATAGTATGAAACTTAATTGTACGAGTAATGGTGGAATTTTATTTAGGAAGAATATATATTTTTTATAGAGATTTTGGTAATTAATGGATATTATTAACTTATCATAGTGAATATGTGATTTCGTTAATTACGCTTCTCTATGAGACTTTAGGAGTAGTTGATGTTATTTAGAGATAAATGTTATGATTTACTATGAAAAACTATGTGATTAAACTCATCTGAGTATTAGGTTTCAATCGTAATTTGGATTATATTGACGTATTTTAAGGATAATTGTTTATTCAAATCTCATTATAGAACATTTGGTATTTTTTGTTTAATATTGGAAATTATTATTAATATATAAATATATAAAGGATTATCCATTTTTGGGATCATCTGATCTTGTGTTAACTATTTTTTTTTGCTAAATTTCTAAAGACAATGGAAATATTTAGGTAATCCTTCGTGGATTATGTGATTCTATAGAAGTTGATTCTAGCACTTCAGGTGTGAAAAATTCATCATTAATACTAATAATTTAGAGAAAATATGATTTAGTGGTTGAAATTTTTTCAAGGATGAAACATTAATTCAAAATTATGTATATCTTTTTATGATCTTAGTCAATATCATAAATAAATTAAAATTGGTCATTTTATTGACTATTTTTCGAATGTGGGACATTCAATGAAGTAACCAAGCCTAATTTTAAAATTTTGAGAAGGAAATTTCAAAAATGGGGGATTAATGTAACACCCCAAGATTTCATAGTAATTTATTTTCATTAAAGTAATTCAACAGATTGCTCTACACACATCATCGAGTTTGAGTGCACCACGACATACCAAACTAGCAATTCAAAAAAGTTGGTATGAATAGTATTAACATCATTTGGAATTTCATATACTCTATATAATTATAAAACCCATATTATGTGTTTCTTAGATATAATATAAGAACAAATTCATTTTTTTTGAAAACGATGTATTTTTAACAAAATGAAATTTTAGCTCATTTTAATGGAAAAATTTTTAAATAAAATATTTGACACTTTTATGTATTCAATTTAACAAAAAAATATATTTTTTAGAAGCGGGATATAAAATTTTAGTTTGGATAAATTTTTAGTACTTTTTTAATAACCTTCATATTTGGATGCATGGTGACAAATAATAAATTTTAATTGAAAACAAATTTTTTAATAAAAATAATTTACAGTTTTAAATTATAAATATGAATTGTTTTAAATTATAATAATAATATATTTATACCATTTAATCAAATTTTGGTCATTCGAAGTAATTTAACATTTAAATTGGAAATAAACACATGTCAACATTTTAATAGATTTTACTTCTCAAAACCCGCTTTCTGGTTTGGAAAATGGGAATAAATTTATATTAAAAAATACAACATCCATGTTTTTATTTTTTAAAATTTACAGCAGTTATGAATTTCTAATAGAAAAATTATCTTAGGGTAAATTTTTTTTATTTTTCTACAAACATTTTTTAAGGAATAGAAAAACACTATGTAATTGTTTAAAATAGAATTTTTATTCAAATAATTATTTTTAATTTAAATTTATTTTCAAGTAAAAATAGATAAATAATACCAATATTAGTCCATTTTAATTCATTGAAGTAATTTTATAATATATATATATATATATAATTTTAGTGAACTTTTTACCGTCTTTTTCCCACCATCTAGGGACATTTAAAATTTTTATGAAACAAAATTGTACTATTTCTATAAATTGAATTTCAATAACCAGAGAGACACAATTGACATCAGTATGTAAATTTTTTTTTTTTCAATAAGATGAAATTACTTTTTGGTGAATATTTACTTTTTAATTTTATTTACCACTGCTAAAACTATATAGGGTAATTATCAGTAAATATTATATTATAATTATTTTAACACATGTACTAATTGAATTTGATAGGTTTATATAGACCCAAATAATACTTAGGACAAAAATATGACCCTTTTTTATCCACATGGTTTAGATTACGACATTTATTATATTTTATTTAAAGAAGAGTTAAAAGTATTAAATTTAATGATTAATAAATAAAAAAATTCATATAGGGTTTTATATAAGATAAATATGGATATAAATATTCATTTTAAATCTAAATAGAAATAATTTTAATGGTATTTGTTTTATAATTTTTAGAAATTAAATAATTAAATTTATTTATAACAAAGTGATGATGCAGTAATTACCTTATTAATGAAAGACTAAAATAATTGATATTATAATTATTAAAATAAATGTAAATTAAAACTTTTGATGCATTACACTAATTTTATATGTTAATATGAAATTTTAGGGTTGATTTAATTTATTTTTATGAATTAATCATTATTTGTTGTCTTTTACAAAACCCAAATACTAGATAGTGTCAAAACTCACATAAATGAATTTTTAAAACAAATACTATATTATTAAATTATAGAATATTTCTAAAATTATATGGTTATTCCAAAGTACTTATATAATAATATATATTTTATTAATGAACCACTTGAGGATCTCATGGCATTTTATAGTATATTTATTAACCATGTAATATAAAAATAAAAAAATACATGGTAAAAGTTAAACTATTTAATTTTGAATTAAATCTAAAAAAGGCTAATATGGTGACTTAAGATTGTCTAAAAACTATTATTGGTGAATATTTCTACCATAAACAACGTTATCTTTGAAATAAATCCATTTGGATCCATTTTAAACAAAAAATCATATTATAATAAAATAATCTTTCAAGTTTTTTCTAAAGTGACCCTCAACTCTCTTATAAAAGGGTACTTCCCCTTCTCTCAAATTCAAACATCCAAAACCAATTGTCTCAGCCAAACACTCCCCAAATATCCTCCCAAAAACCCTTAATTCCACCTAGTGGCCTTAATATTTTCAAAATTCTAACCTATAGAGACCTTTTGATCAAATCAAAAGGATCCACCTGAAGAAGAGATTATAATATCACATCCTATTCCAATGTTTTTTTCTTCTTCCACTTATTTTTTAATTATTGTATCCAAAAATAAATAATAAATCCAGTACCTAATACATAATATAATGTTTTTTATATATTATACAACCATATTAATTATTATAACCCTTATATTAATGACAATGTCACTATACATGCGTACGTACGACTTACCGCCTCCACGTGGTGGTGTCGTTTTTTATTCAACACTTAATTATTAAAATTGGTATAATAATTTCTATAATTGAGGTAAATAATAAATATTACATGTTAATTATTTTGTATATATTATATAACGTCCAATTACATTAAATTTCACCATCAATATAATGGTTTTTCCACATGTGTAATAATGGATTACCATCTCCACGAACGCGATGAGATTCATTTCCCATCGTAACCATTCAAAAATAATTTTTATTTTATGATTAAAATTATTTTATTAAAACATAATATACTTCTGGATATGAATAAGATACATCCTACCCAGAATAAACATGACTTACGTTAAAACAAATGTAATGGAAAATGAATCAGTTATACCCTTAAACAATGATACTACTGCAATATTATTAACAATGAAATATTAGAAGATAATATATGATATCTTATTTTTGAATTTGGTTATTTTATAATTTAATATAAATGATTTAAATATTATATATGAGTTTAAATAACCCTAGACTAAGTAAAAATAAAAGGAATGGGGTTTTCATCTCACTTCTTATTCCCATGAGATTCATCCTTTATTTCGACTTTTTCCATTTGTGTGATGTATGTACTACCCATGATTGTATTATTTGAGTAATATAATTTAATTTATGTGTATCTAAATATTCATTTTATGATCCTTCATTCAAAGGGTGTGTGTTTCGTAAGATACCAAATTGGTAAGGGAATTTATAATTTCGATTTCCACTCAATGGGTATTATGCCATCGCCATTGATTATTTTACTTAAAGATTACGATTGTGTGTGAAATAACTATTTATTTATTTATGAATTAGTTTACACTACCCATTTTTTGGATATACATTTGATACACATAATCACAACACTGATAAATTCTCATGACATCAAAATGGACTTCATAAGAGTAATCTTAATTAAATTTCCATTCACTGAGTTAAACCTCCAAGTCATTGGTGTTGTTTTTACCAGAATATGAGTGAATGACCTATGAATAAATTAAACTTAATATCCCATATTATTTAGTGTAATTATATTCTTCACACATAATTATGCCAATTATTTATCCTTAACCTAAGTATATTGTCTTTATAAGATTTTTCCTCTCAATTTACATTTCATTGAGACTGCTTTGTCGGTATGCACCAAGTCACTTTAATATAGTGTATATACTGTCCTTTGACATATTATATCATGAATCAATTTATTCACAAGAAATTATAATTTTTTTATTACCTCGATTAATTGTATTCATGTGTCTCTCAATT
Organism: Viscum album; assembly: GCA_963277665.1. Taxonomy (NCBI): domain Eukaryota; kingdom Viridiplantae; phylum Streptophyta; class Magnoliopsida; order Santalales; family Viscaceae; genus Viscum; species Viscum album. The sequence continues at coordinate 284,460,010 of OY728127.1, forward strand.
GGTTAAGAAATCTAACTACAATATCATTTTAAATGTCTTAATGGTTTATTATTCTAAATCATTATCAATAATTCCCATGTTTAAAAAATGGTGTAAAGAAATTATTTATATGTACACGAATGTCTAAAAATTTTAAATTTACTTTTAAAAGTTTCAATGTTGTATGAGACACTTTGATTCAAAAAATCTATTTTAATTTCTTCTTGATAAATAGTAAAACATTTAAATGATTTCTAGAAAAAGGGGATATTTCTCTCAAATAGTTTTCCTAATTATTTTCATCTATTTAAATATAATACATTATTCTTTATTTATGTTGATTTATTATAATAAAATAATCCATATTGTATTGAATGACTTGTGTTTGATAGCGGATGTGCTATTTTTATAGCATTAATTTTTCTGATTAAAATAAGGTCATTTTATATAATTGTTTTAATACGAATGTTTGGATAGTGTTTCAACCATTTCATATGTAGAATGAATTGGGCTTAGTAAGTGGTGAGTGGATCCATCGCTAGCTCCTAGAAGCATCGGTAGGTCTCATGAGGCAAACTAGTGTCTTGAAACATGCCCTTGACAAAATCTTGTTTGTAATCCATGCACGAGACCTTGACTATGTGGTTATGATGTATGACATTATGCATCCTATCATTTTGAAATTAGGTATTGATATTACATGTGATTATTCGACAATTTTAATATAAATGTGAATATGTAAATAGAATTATTTGATTTATATTTTCAATATTATATTGAATTTATTTTTAAAAGGATTGTGTATTAGTCTAATAAAATGTATTGAATATTTATGCTTATTTATGAAAGTTTCTCCTATATTGTTATCCTTACTGAGCTTCTCAGCTCAGCCCTTATTTTTTGTTTTTCCCAAAATTTTAATAAGTATATTATGGTTATCTTATGGGTATAAGATAAGGGATATGAGTGTGTTCAAATGGGACACAATGTTTTTCCATTTGTTTCATGATTTAATGTAAAACATAAGAATGTATCTAGTAATTCCAAGGATACTAAAGTATTTGGACTTTCGAAACATGATCTCTTATGATACTGAAAATGTTATGTAACAATGAACCGTCTTTGGGTAATTAGGTTTGGGTCATTACAAAGGGTGATACATTCCACATTTATCCCCATACCAATGAAAATACATTGACCATAAAACTAGTTCATGCATAAATAAATCACTAGGCTCAAAACCGACCATCATATAAATTTATAAAAATAACAACGCCTATGTATAACCCTCATGATTTCCTCCCAAGTAACTCAAGAGAAACCCAAACTAACCTTCTTTGAGGGATTGAAAAATGAAATCCTATAAATGTTCTAATTTAAATCCATTCCATCAATTCAATTATAATATTTAATAATTTAAAAAATATTAGGAAAAAACACTATAGCATATAGGAAACTCCAATCAAACTCCCTTTTTAATAATTAACCATTTATCAACATCTGATCATCTATTATGAAATATATGAAATAAATTTCATTTATGTTATAAGAGATAAACTGATCAACAAGGTCCCACTCTACAAACCATGGTTCATTAGAGTGAAACCAAATAGTAGTTTCTTAATTTTTAATGTTTGAAAACACCAAACCGATTCAAATAAAATGAAACATTCCCCTTGGGACCTATTTGGGTCTAGTTTATAATTATTAAAAATAATAAACACACATGAAATAAAAATTATATAGCTTTCAAATTCATAAACATTTCAAAATAATACCTTTTTATATATAGATTTTGATTATATGGGTCTCCATTTCCATGAAAATAGAGATACCACACACATTATAACCTGAGGTTTAGCACAAATTTTACCAAAATCAATCCCATTTCAAATTAAAAAAATCTCACATATAATATTCTAGTCATATGGTAGGACATATACCTATCCATGATGCTCCCATACACTTTACTGGTTATCATTTGGCTACCATTTTTTTAAATAAATTCACTTAACATATCACTTTATATTCCTTTTACATTTCAACAATGGTTTCTAAAAATGTATAAAGATCATGAATGGTTTGAGTATATAAGCCAAATTTTCCGAATTATATGGTGATCATACAATTTAAAACTGAAAACTGGATCATGTTTAATATCAACAACATTTTTTTTCAGGAAACCAATTATATAAAAAAAAGATGGTTGTTATATTAAGCACGGAACATAGGATAACATGATATAGACACATAACACTATACATGGAACACATGCTAAATAAGAGGGTAGCATTTCATAACATATAATAGGAATTCTAATTAATTAACTATGTAGGTAAATACTATGTATTTTATTTGAATAAATGACATTGAATATTACCAAAATTCTATGAATTAAAAAATAAGTGTATCACATTCAATGGATTATTTCAATAAAAATTAGAAACCTAAAAAGGAAACTGTGTGGTAGAGAATTTTCATGGCATGTGAATTTTAAATATGTCTATAATTATGCATGTCTTTATTCATCATCTCCATGCTAGTACACTTATAATATATCAAGAATCCATAAATCAAATACATAGTGGAAAGTACACATTTTACTCTTGGTGAAATCATATTATCTTTAATATAAAAAATCATGAATTTCAATCACATCCTTGACAACATGGTCATTTCCATGTGGGTGGGATGATCAGTCCTTGAAATGACATTTTACAAAGATCTGACAAATTATAAGTCTACTTTATACTAATCTAAAATAGAAATACAATAGAAAAATTACCCTAAAATAATAAATTGTAACCTCATAGACTGATTGACTAGTAAGACTATATCCAGACAGGTGGTTCACATAGCCTAATAATAATCTCCTCATATTTCTTAGGCTGCAAACTTGCCGCGAGGGGCTCATGTGGTGATTGTTGGGTGATTATACTGTCATATTAGATTATCACAGAGATATTATAGAAATAAACAAAAACAAATAGTGGAAAAGAGTAATGGAAAAGGAAAAGGTGTATAAGATTAATAAAAATAATAAATTAATATATCCAATGCTAATTTATACAAATCATACATGTCCAGTTGATAATCGAAAAATAAAACAATAAACATGATACATTATACATGATATTGAGATATACATAAATAAATGAGAGGAAAAAATCCCATGGATGATCTCCATGAACATCTTGAGTTCATGCGCAATCTTGGGATCCTAACTACCAGGTACAAGCTAAATGGAACCAACAACCAATCATGTACATGATATAATATTGTATACTCGGGTACCCTAGTGAAACAGTGGCCCTATTAAGGGGTAATATATAAATACTTATAGTTTCCCACCCTCTGTGTATAATATTAAATCCATTACATGAATAGAAGTAAGTAGGGTGTATGTATTTGAAATAATAAATAGTAAAGATATAATAACATGGGACAACTAAAGTTCTAATCGAACACTTGATCGACACTACATACTTATGCCCACTTTCAGAAAGAATATCTGATCATGTCACTATATATATTGTAAAATTATATATATATATATATATATATATATATTAGTTCAATAATGCATCCAACTATTTTATCCAAGTGTGTTCTGACACCTAATGCATATATACAAAGAATACTAGTGTTGGATGGGTTGAGATACAACTCACAATCATTCATCACTAGTCAAATGAGCCTAAAATATCCAATGATAAAAAAATTACATACATCCCAATATAGTGAGAGGCGTCATTATATAAAACTAAGGATTTCGATTAAGCCTCCATGAAACACACTAATCATTTAATGTCACACGCTATACCATCTCCCATATTGTATCACTGGTGTGGGATGCCAATCTCAACCCCTAATCTAAGGGAGAATGATATCAATATTCCAATAGATCCCTTACAAACTGTCCACAACCTATGTATAAGCCGTAATCATATACCAATGATAGAACAATCCATGGGTAAACACCTCATAGGATAGTTATTTATAAAATGAATTTACTTATCATTATATGATCAGTGTGTCATTGCATCACATTACACTCCATTCCATTTAAAAATTTCAATCCATTCAAGGATATGCATGCACCATGAAGCCCACAATATAAAATATTCATGTCATATTATAGAAAAAATTTCAATAATTCATTCTCATATAATTATAAAAAGTGGTATGGTCATACCACCCATTTCAATTCTAGTTCAATTAATCCATTTTATTTAATAACAGTCCACTAAACAAATGAAATGACATATTTCTATCAAGCATAGATATTCCATTAACAAGGATCATTGGACGCATATTTGGTGTCTTGGTCAAATAAGGAAATTAGCTACATCGGAAATCCAATACAAAAATATAATCACTTATAAGAATCATTATTTAACATAACCATTTCACAATGATGGGAAACTCATTTAAAAACCACTATTATTATAATGTATTAAACTATCCATTTTTCAAACCATTATATCAAAGCATATAGAAAATTCCCAAGGGTGTAATTATGGATATCTCATATTTATAAAATTATTTTGGTAAATTAAATATAGTTTTTTTATATTTTCACTTCAAAATTAGGTTTGGATGAATTTTTGATGACTTTCAAAAATTCATTAATGTTTTATGATTTACAAAATATATATTTTGAGTATTTCAGTATGTTTAATGGAATCATAATTATTTCATAATGATTTAATAACTAAATAAGAAATTAAATCATCTAAACATTGTAATTTTGTAAATCTAATATATTTTAATAGATTTTTATCAATTTAAATACCTATAATATTAATTGCATTGTCAAAAAAATTCTGTTACATTAAAAACTATTGTTTTTTTTGAATCATTACTTTTCCATTCTGAAAGAAGTGGTATAAAATTATGATATAATATTTTACATTAAAATAACATAAAACAAGACCTATATTTCCAATCCAATGGGAAAAGTACATGAATGGTATAATGTATTTGAAATTTCCACCAACTAGGTTTTTAAGGCAAATATATGGAAATTACAAAACAAATCCTCTATTTTATTACAAAATTACAATCCTTTTCTCTATTTAAATTCACTCAAAATCCACCGTCCTTGAATATTTAATATTTTTACCACCCATTGAGTCCAACCATGGTTTCCAAAATCTCCCCAATGTATGGTTGCACACACATTAGGAACAACTCTTCAATGTAAGGGAAATATCCTTCATTTATCATATTTCCAAGTACATCTATTTGTATATATATACTGAATGTTATATTAACAATAAGTTATCTATTTTTTATAAATTACCTAACGTAAATGTTTTTATCCATGGGATACACCTTTAACCTCTCTTTTTAACATTTTCTAAATGCATGTATTATACCATTATGCAACCCAATTTACATCTCATAATTTATCTCTTCTCTTAAAAAATACCTCGTAATTTAATATTGTGAATAAAAAAAATAATATAGTTTAGGTGAATTCAAAAATATGTAAAAATAATATACTAAAAATATATTATTTACATTCATAATACCCATATTTGTTTTACTTGTGTCTAATATTACCTAATGATGTTGTTTTTTTAGAACATGTGAAACACCATGATTTTGATATGAAACCAATGTTCTTTTCCTGTTCATGGGTTATTTGTGAAATTTTATATTCGAATATTTGTGGCCCACATAAATATTAATACATATAATGGATTCACCCTCATAGTGATGCAATGCATTGGGTAAATAACTTATATTTGGATATGACATGTTTTACAATACCTTGGTGAATAACTTTGGTAATTTTTATAACACATTAGTGAAAAAATAGGGTGATTTGTTTAAGAATGTCTCATTTAAATGTTTTAGCCACATTAATATATTATTATTTATTATATTAGTATTATGATATTATAATATCACATGCCTTATTATTATGTCAGTTTTTTATATTGATATTTTTCACAATTCTGTGGGAATTGTTTCCCTTTCCTTCCATAATTGGGTTGTATACTCCCCCTTTCCATTGATGTTTGTAACCATGTTATGAGATGCAGTTAATGTAATTTGGATAAAATTTTGAATAATACTTTCATGTGTATTAGAATAACATTTTTATTTCTCATGAATTTTTTACATTTCTAGTAAACTAATTATTAAATGGTCTTCTATTTTTACAATGTAATGAAATGTTATGTGAGAAAAATATGGGATGACATATCATCCAAATTTCAGTTAATATTATTAAAATAACCCATTAAATTACCAATTACATTTAATATTAATTTATAATTTCTATTTATAGTAAAGAACTTCACTATTTGAGTGACATAAATTCATAACATTATAGGGGTTTACAATAACAAATATAACATATAAAAAACACTCTATATATTATGTTGCCTTATATTTCATTGATACAATTGAGAACAATGTATCACAATATTTCTATAAATTTACTATATCTTATACTATAATATTTTTTTGGGTTGTGTATATAATATTATTTGTGATATTAGTAGTTGAAACAGCATTTGAAATAACAAGAAAATATAAAGATAATACATAAACCATGCTATTATTTTTAATTTCTCTATTTCCATTTTTTTTATAAAAATAATTCATGGTAATTTTAAATGGAAAATTTTTAATTATAAACTCATTATTTACAAAAATAAACGAGTGGGAGGGTCGTGAAACCCCAACAAATTTGAATCTTCACTATAGATATTCCCATTAATATATTGAGAGAAGGAGTTGAGCAGAACACTGGAATAATGAGATGGCCTAGAGATTAATCTTGAATGGGATCATATATAATATTATGTTTTTCATAATAATGAATTGTGATGATTTTATAAACCATTAATCTTAAATATCAATAAACATAATGAGGAAAAAAACATGATATTGAATAAGAGTTAAATTTTTTACTTGAGAATCCCTAACGACTAAGAAAAACAACAAAAAATCGTTCTCAATAATTTGGATACCAATTAATAACCAAATATGATCTATTTGAAAATACTATTATTTAGGTAGATCATATATTTCAATTATATTTTTATAATAGAATAAATATAAAAGGTTGTTATTTAATATTTTTTAAAATTTTCAAAATAAAACATATTAGAAACATATAAGGAGAAATTATAGACATTTAACCTGAAAAAATGTTGCCTCATAAACTAAAATTGAACTTTTTGAGGGTACTATGGTTTTCACTTGTGCTGGTGGTGACCCTCATGTGATAATTAGACTCACCCAATCCCAAAAATTAAAACCAATAGACATGGATTTTATATTTTCTTATCCTAATGGGATAAAAAGTCTATCCACACATGAGTTCAAGACTACCATTACATGGGACTTAACCCACCCCAAAGACCCTAAAGTTACCACATCTACACCTAGGAAAAATAATAACTATAACCTAATTTCAACCATAAACTCTTCTATATAATAGGTAAATTTTCAAAATAAATTTAGATTACCACATCATGAACTATAACTAGGTGACCTCTAGCTAACTATTTTTCACTCCCTCATGTGGAACTCTTCATCTCATTAAACTATGAATCAAATCACCACCATTACCATTAAAATGACCACAAAAGTGTGTTTTAGTGTTCCCTATTATACCATAGTGGATTATCAATATAAAATATCCTATCAATGAGATAGTTAAAACATTTCACTTATCGTGGTGCACACCAACATCATGTAGTTCCTCACATAATGGAATATGATCTTACCATTAAATTTAACAATCCATGTAAAGGAAAAATATATTACCTTCGCATATAGTACATGGATAAGTTACCTCAATGAAGCATGATATAACCATAAAAATATCCACACATGAAAATCAAACTCATTATGGTTTTAACCATCATATTTCCATCACCAAAACACTCACCATTTAAGAAATCATAGTCAAAATTATCACCCTTGTCTTAACAACATTAATAAACTCTAATGGGTTGTAGTATGACCACTATTATGCCATTTTGGCTCTAAAGATGGAAAAAATCATATCTAACATCTAAAACACCTCTTAAATCAACAAAATAAAATGGAATAAAAAAGAAGTGTATGATACATTATTGTTTTTTATGTCATCATTAGGATATAATATTGGTTAAAAAATTTGTAAGATATTTCTTAGCTAGTGATGAGGTTATGTCAAATTACAGAGTAAAAAACTATTAACTTTCTTTTATTATCTTATTCATGAGATTTTGGAATAGAATTTATATTTTATATAAAAATAAAACTATTTTTTCATTTAAATATATATAACAATTTTAAATATAAATGTCTTTTTTGCAATATCATGAGATAAATTTACCCTTAATTGTTTTATTCCTGAATAAATAATTCGCATAGCAATGAATACAATCGATATTTTTAGTATTAATTAATTTTTTTATCAAAAATATATTTTTTTAAATAGAATTTATGTTTCATATTATTCTTATTTTTGTATAAGTAATTGCTCTTTTTTAAATAGAATATTATAAATAAAGTCTTCATAAATTGAGATAGAATTATAAAATTGTAAAATAAGATAAATTATATTTTTAATACATAATCCAAATTTACTAGGGAGGATGTGGATTAGTCATGATAAAGGTAAACAATTTAAATTGTGTTAAAATTAAATGAAATGTTTAAAATATCATAAAACAATAAATATAAATGTGTAGTTTTGGGATAACAATACCAAATCATATAAGAAACATTATATTCAAATTTTTAGCCACTTTTAATTTCGATATGTGAACACTATCATATAAAGTAATATGTATTATGAAAAATAAATACCTATAAATTAGGAATAAACCCTTTCACCATTTACATATTTCTACAAACAAAAATCGTATTTACTTCACCAAACACTTTCAAAACCACACATCAACCATCTTTCAATTGTACAAGAAGATTATGGATATAGTCAAAATTAATATATTATAAGTATTAAAAAATTATTGAAAGAATGATATAAAAGGAAGAGATAATTATTATAGTCAAGATATTTAATTTTTCATTTCTTTAATACCTAATCAAAATCAATTCAATCCAAAATGATTGAATTGGATTAGTATCATATGTATAATGAAATATTATAATATGAATGGAATATTAATTATCAATCCCTATCCCCAAATATATAATTCAAAAATTAAATATATTGCCATATTATGTATAGGTCAATGCCTTTATGTATGATTATATTCATTTACCATTACCTCATAACATGGATATCTATGAAAAAAATTGAAAATATATATTACATTAGTATAATTATATAAATAGAAAATATTTATTCTATTAATAGTTTTAAAATGAAATGGTCATTGTAAATGAAACCTCCTAAGAGGAAAATACCAAGAAACATTTCAATCTTTTAATCTATATTTTAATTTTTATTAAAAAAATTAATTTTTTTATTCTTATATGATATCTTATAAATATGAGAAAATTGTTAAATTCGATTAAAATATTATAAATAATAATATTTAACATAGAATTAATATATCACCATCATATTTTAAATTTAAAAACATATTTATATATTATAGGGTTTTCCATTAATAATCACACATAAATAACAACAGAATGAACCTACAACTTAATAATTAATTCTAGAACATCTATTCTAATAGCATGAAAATTTTTTAGATGTGGAACTCATGAGAATAGTAAAGAAGATTGGTATACCTAATTATGATATTAATATATTAAAAAAGTTTTGAGGATAAACACAAGAAAGTGTTCTATGACCCTACCCTAGTAACATTTCAAATTCTAAGGATCCATAGCCTTCTTCACCGCATTCCATGCATCAAAAATATCACCTTCAAATGTAATAATTCATAGAAATTGCATGATTCTATATGTTATTACAAAATGAATCTGATATGTGCCAAGATGGATTTCAAAATATTCTATGAATTATATTAAACAAATGATAAATTTAAATTAATAGACTTATATAGATTGATACTATTTGGAATTTCTTGAGTATCAACCTGAATTTTTTGCCTCCTTAAAAAAGGATGTGAAATATGTGAAGGTTAAACATCACCAATCCTGAACCAGGGCACCAACATTAATAATAATATGGTTTCCTTATTCAATAGTATCAATTTTATAACCTAAATAAGTCATTTCCAACAATCCCACAATATTAGTAAATGTCACGACCCGTCCCCCAGGGCCGGTGTCGTGACGACCCCAATAACGCCTTCCATAGGCCAGGGGATGGCGACTAGCACCGAATGGCATACACCCTAAAACGTGTTTGGATTTAAATTAAACCAATATATAAACATATAGAAGAATGAAACAAGAAACAACCACTAAGTAAAGATAGCTCACACCACGATTTATTCTATGGGTCGTAACAAGTAATATCCCCAGTCACAATGTCGAACACCTCAGATACTAGAAAATCATCCTCTATCGAGTATAATGGGACTACCACGTCACATAGAGGTGCTTCCCACTAACCTCAGAATACTGATGTACTCTTTCTGTCGAGTACCATGGGTCTGCCGCGTCACATAGTGGCGCTCCCCACAATGGGTCTGTCGCGTCACACATAGGCGCTCCCCCTTATGGACTAATGCAATACTCCTCCTATCGAGTACCATGGGTTTTCCGTGTGACCCATAAGGGCTAACCACCATTTTTTTACTTCATCACATAGAGACGCGCCCCACTAGGCCTGTTGAGTCACTCTGAGTTGTAATGGTTAGCAGTCGTCAAGTCTTAGCTAGTCATAGGGTTTCGTACATAGCCCACTTGGTAGAACTGCTCCCCAATCCTTTGGTCAAACCTCAACCACCCCGATGATCCATGAAAAAGTATCCCAAATGTCATTCATGTCAAAAGGGTCCCAACATAATAGGAATTGCGTCAATTAGATGCCTATTTTATAAGTTATTAGTTTTTCCACTCGGAGGGCCTGGTTGGATTCAGGGATCGAATCAACCAAGATGTACTCCAACCTTATCCAAAACTCATGTGTATTTTACCAAAATAACCTTCTTGATCAAAGGATTTTGGTTCCAATGATGGTTCATCAAACGGACACCTGGTTTTCATGTTCTGGCCAAAAATGTAAAACTGGGTCCAGCTGGGCCCTAGTGCGGTTCGACCCAGCCCGACCTAGCTTAGAACAACCCTGCTCGGTTTGGGTCAACTCGACCCACTCTAAGGTCCAACCTAGATGGCCTAGACCTTGTCGGGCTATGGTCGGGCCCGACCTGCGAAGGGGGCGGCTGGGCCCGACCCGCGAAGGGTGCGGCCAGCTGGGCGGCCCACAATGGTACGCTGTCCTCCACACCTGACACTTAGGGGGAGGTGCCCCTGGTAATCAAAATAGCTCGATGGGCATTTGGTTGACCTGCTGGCATGCGAGACCACTCGGCGGTCCCGCACGGTGCACCTCAGCCGGTCAAAATGGTCGGTTGGTTATTTATCAAGAAGTGGGACGACGACGTTGTCCACCTGCTGTGAGCCAGGTGTCGGTCGCCCTCTAGACTCCGCCACGACCCAACGGTCACAACCTCACCCACCCCCAGAGGAGCAGACAGACACCTCATCTCTTCGATAAGGTGGACCGGATGTCGGATGGAGCCCTGGTCTGTCATGGCAGATGGGTCATGGCTTCCTTCTTAACTGGCAGCGTGGACGTGTGCCGCCCTTCCTCCCTCGTAGCTGGATGGGTGTCGGCCGCCACCTTTGTCAGCGAGCCGCAACGGTTTCGTTCCAAACCTAAAAAACTAAACGATCGCATATTCACGGTCCTTGATTCAGCGGCTCCATGTCCATATAACATGTTCATCGAAACTCCGTGTTTCCAGTGTCAATAAAATATTAGGTGTTCAATAACACATGAAGAATGCATGAAGAATAAAAATAATGTTGAGCAATGTTTATGTGTGGGATGATGGCCATGTACGTTTGGCCATCATCATCAGGAATTTATAATATGAAGAATCAATAAAGTAAATTCAGACCTAAGTAAATCCCCTGCCTCAAGATCGTTGGAGAGCATCTGTGTTTGAAGAAGTTTTTACATTTTTTGTCCCCACAACAAGCCCTCAACAACACCGCTCGATCATCATTCTTCGATTCGGGGTTCGAGGTTGTTTGTCACTGCCCGCTGGAACAGGCTCTGTCTTCCATGTTTTTGGTGTCGTGGAAAATTACCACAGTTTCGTCTCGTGGTGAAGTCGTGCCAATTTCTCCCCCCAAGATCCACATAAAATTAAGAGGATAGGGTAAGTAATGATCATGGAATTTATGAAGGTTCATTTAATAGGAACCTTCCTAAATTTCAACGATGTTGATACTTAGTATTTGAAAGGTCAAGCCATTAAATGGCTTTACTCACCATGGGTCCCACACCACTACTTGTCTGTTGGTGGAAATGTAAAAAAATAGTGAGATTATTTTATTTTACTTCCTTTTAAAAGTCACAAAAAATAAAATATTCAATGGACCTACTACGGTAATGTGAAGTCTCCCTTAATAGAATCACAGCCCTGTGGATTCAACGGTGTCCTCAAAATTTTAATCTGTGCACCAGTTCAATAGTTAGAAGACCCCACTCACACATTTAATGAATGTACCCAAAAAAAAGGTCAAAAAATTATTAAAAGTCCCCCTTGACCCACACTAGTCGAGGTTAGGCTCTAACTAAGTGAAACCTACCCCAATAAACCCAATAGTACACTCAAATTTCCAATCCATGTTACCGTTTAAATGTTATGGATTTTAAAATAAAGTAATTGTCACTTAGTTATTTTATTTATGGCCAAAAACTAACATTCACTGGTGGCTTGCACTAACCACTGTTAGTATCATCATAAAGAAAGCATTCCCTCACGAGATCAGTGGTGGTCTCAGATTTTTAATCCAAGTTACCATTTGAAAGTTATGTGAATTTTGAAAATAATAAAACTTTTTTTAATTATTTTATTTATGAATATTCCATTTTCATGATTTCTCACAAGAGGCATGCGCTGACTAAACTTATATCGTGCCTTGGGTAAACACGCCATCCAGAGCGCATCAGTGCCATCAGATTTTTTATTCGAGTAATTGTTTAAGAGTTATTACAATTTTTCAGGACAACTACATACGCGCACAAATTAAACCTTAACAAAACATTGACAGATCATTCTTGGAACTCTGAACCTCAAAATTGCGTGCAATAAGATTTCACAGTCTTGAAATAATTCCATATAATTGAAAAAAATTATACGGATTTTTTGGGACATTACATTCTACCCACATTAGGGCTTTACGTCCCCGAAATCCCCAAAATAGTCTACGAAAACAAATGGGGGTACTGAGGACGGATCTGAGCCTCCTGCTCCCATGTGCTATCATGAAGTTTCCCATGCTTCCAGTGAATTTCCACTAGAGGTATCTACCACCCACGATGGACTTTCTCCTGTCGATCCTCAAACTCTTACGAAATATCTTTAAAGGTCACACCATTATCACAGTCTAGACATCCATGATCGATGAATTTGTAAGGTTCATGAATGTATCTCCTCATCTGGATACGTGGAAGACATCGTGCACCCACTCCAACTGTGGTGATAATGCCAAGCAATACGCCACCTCACCAATCCTTCGAAGTATCAGAAATGGTCTAATAAACCTCGATGATCACTTGTTACCTTGACCAAATCTCCATATTCCCCATTGAGAGGAGACTCACAAGAAACATGTTTCCCCCTTCGGGAATTCCAATGGTATCCATCTCTTATAGGAATAAGACTTCTGCTAGCTCTATGAAGTCTTCACTTGTTGACAAGTGAGATCCTGGTATATCTTCACCACTATAGGATGTACCGCCAGAGGGGACATATGAAACTCCCTCAACACTTCCTCATATCGCACCACCGGTACCATTGTATGTCCTTAAAAGAGGATGACATGCTCCCAACAATTAAAAAATCCATCAGGTATCTATTTTGTGGATATCCAAGCACAGCGAGCCTCGCAGTCAGTGTCCCCAAGTTGTGCCTCCCAGATTCGCTGAAGGAGTGGGGGTGTTACTGTCATAGATTGGAGGTATTATTCTCTATCTCCATCCATGATGGATATTTTAAATTCCTCTATCTACTTTGTCACTTCACTCAGCAACTACAGACCAGGACTCATGTTGAATGCATCTGCAACCACGTTCCCCTTCCTAGGAGTAAAGACTATCTCAGAGTCAAGGTCCTAGAGGAACTTTATCCATTTCTATTATCTCCGGATCTGGTCATTTTGATAGAATATATACATGAGAATTTTGTGTTCAGATTATACTGTAAAACATTCTCCCATCAAGTAGTGGCTCCACATCTTTAGCACAAAGACCAATATTGATAACTCTAGGTCATGGGTAGCATAGTTCTAATTGTTAGTCTCAGCATCAACTTCTGAAAGCTCTGCTAACACTTCTCTATCCAAAGGAAAGGCTCCCCCATTTTCATCAAATATAAAAAAAGGGTTCTGCTGCCCTGGAGAAGTCAGATACAAATCTCTAGTAGTGCCTCGCCAAAGAAGATGTCCCACATCCTTCAGGGAGTTAATCCTGGAAAAATATTTTGAAATGATGTCTCCATGCTCTGCCACACCAGTTTGGAACTCAAAACTCAAAACTCCTACGTCCACAAGGGTCAATCTGGCCGAACCAAGAGTTATTGGCCGCACCCTCTTATGCATGAGTTTATCCGGTGCTGCCTAGGTTTTTTTTCACAGACCAAGGAAAATCTCATTCCAATGTCGACACCACCTTCGGTAGCACGAAGGTGACTGCGCAATGGCCACCGCCGCCACGGCCTTCCCGCCCCATGACCTCACTATTCGCGGCTGCACTACCGCCAAAGCCGACACCGTCCCTACCATGCGGCCACCACCGTCCACGCCGAGCTGCCGCCTGAGCTGCCTCCACCATCGTGCTGCGCTTCCACCGCCATCCGGGCTAAGTCTTTGACACTCTCTGAGCCTTCGTCACCATCAGGTTCAAGGTTTCGCTACTATCCGAGCTGTCTCCGCCTTCCGGGCTGAACCGCCACTGCCGTCCGAGCCACCTCCATCTTGGCCGAGCCGCCGCTACTGTCCGAGCTGCCACTGCCGTCCGAGCCGAGCCGTCGTCGTCGTCCTATTTAAGATGACACCACCCATCTATCCGAACCACTCTAGTCAATCCTCCCAACGTTCTCACGCCCTTGCAGAACCCTTTGCGGCCTCGCGGCCACCCACAACCCTCTCCGACCCCTCGCAGCCTTCTGGGCTGGACCAAGCGGGCCGGGCAGTCCAGCGGACTGGGCCAGACCCAGTGGGTCGGTCTAACCATAAGATTGACATCGGACATCTGATTGAATAAACGTTAGTAGTGCTAGAAATCATTGTGTGATATATTCAATTTCATTATACCACACTGGAGTTTTGGATAATGTTGGGAAATAATCTGGTTGGATCGGGCACGAATCCAGCCGGGCCCCTGTGACTAAAATGCTAATAACTCACATATCAGGCATCTGATTGACACACCATTTGCTGTGTTGAGACCCCTATGACTAGGTGAACCTTTGAGATACTTCTTCCTGGTACATCATGGTAGTTTTAAAATCGACTAGTTGATTGGGGATACTGACTCTCCTAGAGACGAGCTAGCCTAGTTCGAAAACCCAGTAGCTGGCTATGACGAGAAGAGTTCTCCTAGTTATCCTGTGTAGTTCAACTCCTAGAGAACCTGTGTGGGTTAGCTCCTTGCGATCCTGTGTAGGTCAGCTCCTAGGGATCCTGAGTGGGACTACTCTAGAGATCCTGTGTGGGTCAGATCCTAGCGATACTATGTGCGTCATCTCCTAAAAATACTATGTGGGTTAGCTCCTAGTGATCCTTTGAGGGTCAGCTCCTTCAATTCTTGTGTGTGTCTACTTTAGCGATCATGTGTGGGTCATCTCCTAGCGATCCTATTTTTGTTAGCTCCAATGATCCTATGTGTGTATGCACCTAGCGATCATGTGTGGGTCAGCACCGAGCAATCCTGTGGGGGTCAGCTCCTAGTGATCTTGTGTGGGGAAGCTCCAAGTGATTATGTACAGGTTAGTAGCAGAGCCTCTTAATTGAGTGAGATTTTTTTTAGTTACATATAATAATCTTTACTACTATAACTAATGATATACCTTGTGTGAGTTGATTCATAACCACTTTTTTCCTTCATGATTGAGATAGATTACTTGATAACTTAGGTATATGTATGGGCATATACCTAAGGATGTTTATATATAGATTTCATACATTGTGGTTTATCCTTGGTGGATTTTGTGAGACCTTGAGGGTCTTGGGGTTCCTTCTGAGTATCATTATACTCACCCTGGCATGGGCTATGCCAACAACTTGTTGTGTCAAATGTAGACATTGGATAGAACTGACTGAGGAAGAGGGTACTAGGACTGAAGGTAGCTCAGAGGTGGACCTAGAATAGGTGTACCATATAGATGATCGATCGAGATTTGTACCTACCCTTCAGGTAGGATCCTTGTAGGGTGATCAGAGGAGCTGTTCCAGTTACATTTACATTCAGTTATCTTGTACTTTCTAGTTTTCTTTGTACGTTCCGGTTGGGCTTGTATTATAGCCCCTATTTAATTATTGTACTCACTCTATTTAATATTTAGTTTACTTGAGTTCTTATATTATTTCCTTCTTGGTTGTTTGTATTACATGTTATAAAGCGAATTCCTTCCCATTTTTACGAATAGCTCCTTTGGTGCCATTCGCCAACCCCTAACCTATGGAATGCGGGCTTGGGGTAGTCACTACAGGGGCCCCATGGGACGTGTAGTGACATGTTGGAACCCTTGTAATGATATAGATCTGTTGAATACACTGTGGATGATTTCATGTTAGTTGAAATTCAAAGAATTGCATGGGTAGAGGATCTTCAGAGATCAAGCGTACCACATGTAGAAACCCTACAGTTGGATGAGTACTAAAGAATACAGATGATAGATACTATGTGGATCAGATACTATAATCTAGTGGGAAGCAGCTTCTATGTGACCAGGAAGGTCCATTGTGGGGAGAGGATTCTGTGTGACCCAGATGACCCATGGTACTCAACAAGAGAAGTACTTTAAAATTTCCATATGTGGGATGAGACTTCTGTGGGACCTGGTATTCCCACATTAGGTAGAAGCTTCTTTGAGACTGAGTATACCCATAGTTCTCATCATGGATGATTACCACAAAAATCCTAATGTTAGTGGGATACGACTTCTTCATGACTCGGTAAGCCCAATGTACTAATTGAGAAGGATATCTCCAGTAGCCCATGGTTTTCTATGTTTTGATAGATATTCACACTTTCCAACTCATATATATACCTCGTGTTACCTCTCTTTCTTCATGATCATTCTTTATGATCATGATTTTTTTTGTTTGTGTGTGTATTTAATTAGGTTTGTTCTTTTTTAGGTCCCTACTATGTATATTATTACTCACCCCTACACAGCAATCTCCTGTATGTTTTGTTCTCATGCAGATGACAGACAGCCTGACGAAGGACATGGTGAATTAGGGTTTTATGGTGTCCTCTAAGACTAGGGAAAATGGGGCGTACTTCAATGGATTTTACTAACTACTATGTACTTACCCATCTGCAGGGGTTTTCAATAGATGAATATTTATATTTTCTTTTGTACTATGTTATTCTCAAGTTAGTCTTTGGTTGGGTTTGTATTCTGGACCATTTTAATTTTAGTTGTACTTGTAATCAGTGGTTATTTAGTGGCCTTCTGGTTTACTTTTCCATATTTGTGATGTGTGTGTGTGTGTATCCATACATGTACTCATGAAAATGCCTCCCACATTCATGTTGATGCCTTCAATGCTTGTCACAATCCCCTGGCCTTTGGGAGGCAGGATTAGGGTGTGTGATGGCACGAGCCCCGGGGGACGGGTCGTGACCAAGTGGTATCAATGACGATTGGTTTTACCTATAACACTAAGAGCCTATTGTTTTGTTTTTTGGGAGGAATGTTGATGGTTTTGAGTTTAACATTCATATTCGGGGTTTCTACTATTATTGTGGAAGAAACATATACATACACCTAGACCATGAATTCTACTTTTCGGCTATATGAATGAAAAAAATGGTTTCATAACTCTCTTTTAATGACCTTCTTGAATATGTGTCAACTCAGCTGGCATAATCATCTAACTATGGAACATCTCGATCTATTTTAAGATTTCTCCATGCAGACGATCAACATGGATTCTGATACATGATCATGTGGAAAACCCTCCTACTGATGTGACATCATTTTAGGGAAAAATTATAGAGATGGCCCCACTAGGTATGAATTGGTGTTCCCATCGCATTTTGATCAACATCTACTACCCATATTATCGGTTGAGCATGTACACTGACTCAGTTCCTTGCACAAATTTCAACGATAATGACCTCCCATGTTTAGAGGAGAGATAGATCATCAGTTAATTGATTATTATCTTGAGGTAGTAACATGAATCTTCCTTTTAGTAAGGATACCAATTCAATACATATTAGTCATGGATGTGAGCCTTCTCTAGGGCTCGACATGGAGATATTGTAGCTTGACCTTCTAGATGCATGATGAGGAAAGCCGAACAGGGACAGAAATTGAGTTGCTTTTCGGAGAAGTGTTTTTCCCAATGACGATCTGCTATGTTTTCATCTAGGAGATGATTTACCTACATCAGGGAAGCCTTTCAGTGGCTGAGTGCTCTGCAAGGTTATCAGACCTCCCTCACTATGCGAGAAACATGGCATAGGACCCTTTCTTCAGGGCCCACACTTTTGATACGGGACTTATATGGGAGATATGGTCATCCATGGTGTCTCTTACAATCCCTACATAGGATGGAGTTCTAGAAAGATACCTTCCTATGGAGAGCATCCTTGTAGAGAAGACATGGATCGCTGGAGCCACCATCTGACCTCAATGGGAAGAGGCTTCATCGGTGAGTAGAAGAAAGTAGAAATGGGGGACCAAGAGATCATGGTCTATCTGAGGATGAACTCATGAATTAGGGTCGATAGTACGGGGATCCAAATGTAGGGTGAGTTAGAAGGGAACTAGGTTGTGCATCCCGTGAGACAAGTAGGGACATAAGGCTCGTTTCTACCCAACCTACCACAAATATGATTCATATATGGTGGAGGGACCTCCAGGGTAGAGTCATATGATAAAATGAGGAGGTCTGATTGGTGGAGGATGTGGCATGGGAGAAGGATGAGTGGTCGTAGGTCAAACACAGTTTGATGTGATACCACCTCATCCCCCAATTGGTCCACCATAGGCTTAGGGAGCCAACAGATATGTGTAATGCCAACATTAGGCGATGGAGCCTTATGACCATGGAACTGCATATATGATTATTGGTATTATATATTTATTCTACACCATATCTAAATTACATATAGACACAGGCTCTAGTGATACTTTCATTTTCATGGACCAAGTTCGAGGCATGAAGATTCTGGTGGAGTTGTTGGATCAATCATTATTGTAAGAGACTCATACAGGAGTGTATTTTATGGTTACACATGGGTTATGTTGGTTTCAGCTTAATTTAGGATGAGATATCTTCATCTAGGATCTCCTTATAGTGGGGTTAAGGCCATAAGACATCATCTTGGTGTGGACTGGAAATCTATAGTCAGTTCTTAGATTGATTGATTTAGGAGAAAAGTGTGGTTTATCTTTGAAGATGGGACCAGGTTTTTCATCACCTATGATATGGGACCATTTTTAGAACAATATAGAATTTTGTGAATATAGGTGCAGCAGATCACTCAACAGTTAGCTAGCCTCACTCTCATTGGGGTGAATGAGAGGAGTCTGAGATTTTCAGCACTGGTGGATGAGTATGAGGATGTCTTTCTGGAGGATGTTCCTAGGCAACCAACTCATCAGGAGGTAGACTTCTTCATCGATATGTAACTAGATATGAAACTGATATCCATTGTGTCATATTAGATGTATCTGATGGAGATGCATGAACTAAGGTTACAACTGGAGGACTTACAGGAGAAGGGCTTTGTGAGACCCAGCGTTTCACTATTGGAAGCCCCAGTTTTGTTTTACATGAAGGAAGATGGGAGTTTAAAGTTTTTTGGGGGCTTCTAGTGCCTGAACTAGGTGATCGTGAAGAACATGTATCCACTAATGAGTACTAATAACCTCTTATATCAGCTGACAAGGGTGAGTTGGTTATCAAGGAACGACCTCAAATCTGGCTATCATCAGCTATAGGTATGGGATGAGGACACACTGATGACAAACCTCAGATTCCATTATGTCCACTATGAGTTCTTGGTGATTCCCTTTAGCATTTCCAATGTCCCACTAGTGTCCATGAGACTCATGAACAACATATTATATCCTTACCTCAATTTTTTCTTAGTGGTATTCATTGATGATGTCTTGGTGTATTCAGCATCATCAGTGGATGACGCTACTCACCTATGGATAGTCTGGAATACAATCCGAGAGAACCAGATTTACAGTAATATCTCAAAGTGATAGTTATGAATTTGGGAGTTTCACATTCTAGGATGCATCATCTTGAAGGATGGATTTTCAGTGGATACGATGAAGATAGAGGCATTTCTTTCTTGGGAGCCACTCCAGAACGTGAATGAGGTTCATAGCTTCTTAGGTTCTCCCAGATACTATCATAGGTTTGTGCATAAATTTTCCAGCATAGAAAAAATATTATCAACCTTGATGTTGAAGGGACAAAACTTCATGTGTAAGGATAAGTGAGATCATAGTTTCAAATTGATGTGGTGGAGACTGATGAGTTCCCCAATCCTTTAACTACCAGAAGATGGTTTTCGGTATATATTCTTCTTCAAGGCATCATGGACCAGACATGGTTGTGTCCTGATGAAGGAGTGAGCAGTGATCTCATATGGCACATGTAGTAGAGGTTTCATGAGAAGAACTACATGAACCATGACATGGAGTTAGCAGTAGTGTCCATTGCCTTGAATATGCGGAGGAACTACCTGATGGGTGAACAATTTACCTTTTACTCCGACCATAGTATTACCACATAGATATTCTCAGAAAAGGTCATTAACATGATTCAACGACAATGGATGGAGTTCTTTTGGGACTATGACTTTGAGATAGTCTATACTCATGAGAAGGGGAACACGGTGGAAGACTTACTAAGCAATGTGTATGGTTTTCAACTACTGAGTGAGGTGATGATGTTTCTAGTCGTGATGCAGATATCCTTCATGGATGAAAATGGATGATCATACCTTCAGTCAATGACTATCACTCCCCAATGCTGAAAGTGATTTATGGAGGAAACAATTGTTGATATTAACTGTGAGAACCAACATGTTCAGTTATCCTTATGACATTCTCCTGATTGATTTTTGATAGGTTGGGATCCCTTCATCCTTTTCAATGGACATACAATAGTACTTGTGACATTATGGGAGGTGGTGTTGAGGGAGTTCAATATATCCCCTTTGGTGGTAAATCCTGGTGTGGGTAATATTTTCCAGAACATCTAATGCCAGTACTAGTGGCCAGGGATGAAGAAAGAAGTGGTAGAGTTTGAGTCATGATGCCTCACTTGTCATCAAAAGAAGGAAAGCATTAGGTCCAAGCAATTATGGGACAACCACTAGATTTTCCAGAATGGAAGTGGGATGGTATCTCTATGGAGTTCATGATATGGTTACCAATCACATATAGGGGCCACAATTCAATCAGGCTGATCATTGACATGATAGCCAAGTTGGCTCACATCCTACCCATCTAGGAGCAGGGATAGATAAGGGGGATTGAGATGCCTCTACATCAAGAAGATTATGTAGCCATATAGGGTACCTTCGAGGATCATCTCAGACTGTGATTCACTTTTTACTTACTGATTGTATAAGGGGTGGTAGGAGGCATTCTGGACCCACCTATGCTTGAGAATAACATTTGACGCTTAGAAAAATGGTCAGATAATGTGGAAGAGACCGTCCTTGGAGGACAATCATCGGGCTTGTGTCCTTGATTTTGGTCGCATTAGGGAGGACCACCTACCAATGGTGTAGTTTCCATACATCAATACCTATCACCGTACCATTGGAATGGAACCTATTGAGTCCCTGTAAGGGATTCCAAGTAGATCATCTCTATGCTGGGCAGACCTAGGGGAGTCAACACTAATGGGGCCTGAGTTATTATGGACTACCATTGAGAAGGTTCAGATCATCCATGAGTAGATGAGCACTACACAATGAAAGAAAAAATCACATGGTCATTGGAGTGGATACCATTGGAGTTTGAGTAGGGAGACTATGTGTTCTTTCAGGTCTCACTATGATGAGGATTGAAGGTATTTTTCCATGACAGAAACCAATCTATGAGGTTCATCGAACCATTAAATATTCTCATGAGAGTCGGTGAGGTGGCATACTGCCTTGCTCCCCCCCCCCCCAATTTTTCCTAGGTGCAGGATGGTTTTCACATGTAACATATGTGGTGGTACGTTCATGATCCATCAAAGATCATTAACTTGGGTAAGATGGTAATTAACGATGGGGATACGTTTGTGGAGCTCCTGATGGAGATAGTAAATTGATAGGAGTGTGTTCTTCATGGATGGTTCATTCCCCTGGGTCATGTTCAGTGGAATCATTGGAATTTATAAGAGAGAACAGGTGACCGAGAGGATCAGATTCATTCTCAGTACTCCCATTTGATTGATATGTCTTTGTTTTGGTTTTCGGGGACATACAGCCCTAAGGTGGGGAGAATGTAATGTCCCAAATTTTTTGAATAATTTTTTTAAATTATATGCAATTATTTCAAAACCACACCCTTTGATGAGACATGATTCTGAGGACCAATGAGCCCAGATTGAAAATTTGATCCTTTTCTAATCATTTAAGTACAAAAGAATGTGGGATATTATTGCTTTTGAACCGATGGTCAGATTATAAATTTGTGGGCATCATTGAACTCGGAATGCCAGGATTTTCCTCAAAAGAACAAAAAATCAATCAGAAAGGTTCAAATGGAAAAGTTAATTTTTTTACGTTTAAAAAAATAATAAAATAACATAAAATTTATATTATTTAATTTCTTACTGTAGAGAGGTGGATAATATTGCTATGATGCAGAGACAGGGATCATTAAAGGAAGATCCTTAATGGCTCATTTTTGTGCAGGTATAACATCTATGATGGTTCATAAATGAATCAGCATAATGGTGCAATGTCTTCGCATAACAAATATGTTGATTGTTGTTTCCTTTAATTAAGTTAATTCATTAGAGAGTTGAAAATTAAAACGTGGGGATTCTATAAAAAATCTACAACATGGATTCACCTGGACAACTAATGATGACCACTTGCAGTATCACTAGAAATGATGACGCCTTACGAGGAATGGGATTGGGAAGTGATGAATGACAATGGATCATGAAACCCTAAGGACGGAGTGTTTCAAGGATAGTAGTCGATCAATGTAGGGGTTTGTGTGGTATATTTTTTACCCATTATTCATTCTAAACCACGAATGTAGATCAACCCACGAACAGGTTAATCATGAGATTGTTTATTCTTGTGGGAGGGGGATGTTTCCTGTGTTTTATATTTGGGATTATATTATTGTTGATTGAACATCATCCCCAAACCTCTAATGTTTAAAAACTCTAATGTGGAGGGGACAAGATGAAATGAACAAGGATTGATCACCACCACCTGTGCATTTTCCATGGCCAGTCAATTTAAACAATGGTGGAAAACAAGATTCATGGACTTCGTAGGGAAGGCAGTACCCTACGGAAACTGGACGCAATGTAGGTGCGAAGAAAGGACCACCGGTGCGAACCTGGTGGTCCAAGGATGAACCAAAAGGGACCCTAATGGTTTCCCATGAAAATGGAAGTAGGGGGGTGGTTGAACCATGGGATGATAACCTGATCAACCGACCAAAGTTTTGCTGCAGGGGTCACCGGCTCGACATGTTATGGTTAATCGGTCATGGATGGGGGAGCTAGACTTGCATATGTATCGTGGGAAAGAGAGGGATCTTAATGTTGATACATGTCTTTTCCCGACCACACAGAGAACAGGTCCACCTCTAGTAGATTGTGTCGACCAGCGGTCCGGACCCAGCCAATGGACTGGGCCCAAGCCAGGCCGGGATGGACCCGCCACCCAATGGACCGGACATAGTCCATGCCGTGTCTGTGTCAGGTTATCGGACTTAAGTCGGTTCTGTAGACTCTCGACCTGATTGAGTCGGGTTTTTCCAAACCTTTCAGATAAGATGCATACCAAATTTTCCACTTTTTTAAAAAATATCCATAACATGCAAAATGGGTGTCTAGATGATGAGTTTTTTTGCTGCATTGGAATCATCGTGAAGAGGTGGGTCTTATTTCATTATCTATGTAGGATTTCTTAGAAGATGAAATTCCAAAAACGGCTTGTGTAGAAGTCCTCAAGAGATCAAGCGTGCTACATGAGGAATCCCAGTGGTTGGCAAAGGCCAAAAGATTTCTAACGAGCAACCCTATATGTATTCGATAGTAACGCACAGTGGGAAGAAGAATCTATGTGTCTCGACAGGGCCATAGTGGGGAAAGATTATCTGTGACCCGACATACCTATGGTACTCAACAGGAGGAGTACCATAGTATGGCCATCGGTGGGAAGCGGCTTCTGTGTGACTTGACATGTCCATGATGGGAAGCATCTTCTATGTGACACAACATACCCATTCTACACATTAGGGATGAGTTCTACAATTATCCTAATGTTATAGGTAAGTGGATTCTATGTGACCCGACTTGCCCAGTATACCGATTGAGGAGTTCTCTAACAGTCCATAGTGTACGACATTATGACAGATTGTATAACATTCTTACTCTAGAATATACCTGGTCTGAGTAGCCTTGATTCGCAATAATGATTGGTTATCAAGCTTTTTTGTTTGTTGTTTGATTATATGGTTGAATTTCCTTTGTGTTTTTGGGTCATAATTGAGAATATTGTTACTCACCCCTTCATGTTCTTCTCACGCATGTGTTGTGACCAGTGCAAAGGACCGACACCTTGGTGAAGGACTTGGTGGAACAGGATTCAATGTTGCCTTGTGAGACCAGGGTGGGAGGGGTGTACTTATAAATATTATAGTAATTACTATGTACTTATCGATAATATGGGGTTTTTATCATATGGCTAGCCAAAGTTTATTTTGAGCTTTCTCGTATTCCAGTTTTTCGTTTTTTTGGTTTGTATTCTGGCCCATTTTACATTCTGTGGTACTTGTACATAGTGGTTCTTTAGTGGAATTCTTGTTTAATTTTAAAGTATATGGATGTGGTTATGTGTGAGTGTGTACAGGTACATTAGAATAATGCCTCCCACATTAAGGTTTATGCCTTCGATGCTAGTCGCCATCCTCTGGCCATCAGGAGGGAGGCTAGGGGTATGTCACGACACGAGCCCTGAGGGACATGTCATAAAAAATGTTCATCAACATCCAATGAAAAAACGTAGATATCATAATATAATTTTTAATTAACCTATGAAATATAGATTTCCCTGGATATTAGTGGAAAATATTCCTTATATACATTAATAATTCAAATTTATTCATTGAATGTGTTTTTTGTTTTGATCATTTTTACCAGTTTCAAAGTTATGGTGTCCATATAAATTGATAATTTAATTTTTGTCAAAAATATATTATTGATATTATGTTTATGGATGATATATAAAACATTATGATTCTTAATATTCGGTTATTATGAGTTCTTCCATTCATCAATGATGTTTAAATCGATAGAAAATATGTTTCGCTCATTCATTTAAATCAAATTTTATTATCATATTTAATAAACATAATATTAATTTAAAATATATGGAATAAAAATTCATTATAAAACTATTTAATTAATAATATTAACCTAATTATGTTATCATATTCTTCCATGATATATGTGAATATGTTTTTCAATTAAGTGGTAAAATCGACCCCAACATGAACCCACCATGAAAAACCAATGGTTATGAGGTGTGTTTATTGTAATAACAGTTTAAAAAAATCATAAATATTGTATTTAGTGTTTTCTATAATGAAAAATCATAAATGGATAAAAGTATAAATATATTTTATCTTATAAAATATCATTTCTTAGAATGATGGGGTCATAGTCCTCTATGAACACTCATTTTAAATAATAGAATTAATTATATTTGTATGGTCATCATATCATTAACAGTTTCTATAATTTTTTATACAAGAAAAATAATGATATCACAAAAGTCACATTAATTCATTAAACAATTTATTACACAATCCATGATATGTGGTAATTTAAATAAAATTTAAAATCAATACTTCCATGTACGTGGTATCTCACACATACACATTGACAATGATTTGGTATTCCATAGATAGGTAGAAATGTATGTTATAATTTATAATTTTAGAATCCAAATTTATAAAATTTATAAAAATAATAAGAATAATATGATAAATATTGTAAGAGGAATTTAATTGTATGGAATTAAAGGAAAATGAAACATGTGGTGATTTGATGGTGGTATCTAAAAAACACACAAGTGACATATTTGTTTTTCAAAATATAAATGAGATATGTAACACCCCAACCCAAGTTACCCAGATTCAGGGCATTATTACATAACATTGGCATGATCAAAAGTGGGTAAATATCCAAATAATGATTAGTTTAGTAGCCTTGGAAGTTCTAGATAAATACATTAGTTATACATTAAATTATTAAATCGGTAAACAAAAACATTTTTCCTCTTTGAACACACTCATACCCCATAGCCAATTACTACATGTTAATAGTAATATACTTCGTTGTAAAATGGAAAAATAACACATAAGAAATGGGTGAGCTCAGATGGTCACTATGGATAACAATATAACATAAACTATCCTAAATAAATGTATAAGACTAAAAAATACTTTAAAACATAATCTTCATCATAATATGGTAAAGATAAATAAAATAATTTCATTTACTTATTCACATGGATATTCTACTATTCTAATAATCAACTGTAATATCAATAGTTCATTTTATAATGATCGAATGTATAATGCCAGAAATCGTAACCACATACTCATGGCCCCAAGACTTGACTACAAATATGATTTTTTCAAGGCCTTGTTCAATGACACAAGTTTGTCTCATGATTTCTACCGACACATCGAGGAGATATAGCAGGATCCACCCATCACATACTAATCCCAATGAAATCCCCTTATAAAAAGGTTGAAACATAATATAATCATTTGTAATAAATCTAGCATAAGAAATGTCAATATATTAACCATAAACCATTTATGATAGGAAAATATCACATCCATAGTCAAAAATATCAAAAAACCTTCCATACAATATGGAAGATTGTATTATGATATATTAACTTCAGACTAACGTAAAATCCGATGATGGATGTCGACCTAGATGAAATCAATCCAAAAAACTATATCAGTGAAATATTTCATTCAACATTGAAATCATTAAAAAGTAATGATTTTCAAAATATTCTTACAATATTCTAAGGGATGATTCAATGGTTTTATATCATTATAATATAGGTTCACTTGCTGTATAAGTTAAAATCATTTTTACCTTAATTTGTCCAAAATGTCATAAAGTACATTGTTTGGAAAACGATGGAAATATTCATTTCAAGTAATTTTATAAAAAGTAAAGAAAATGTATAAATTAAATTAAACCATATTCTATGAAATAGTAAAAATGTATTGAAATCCATTTCTTAAGACACATGAATGTTGATGATAAATAATTCATTGTATATGTTTACATATATACAAGCTCTGATAATAAAGATATTGTTAAATTAACCCTTACCTTGTAAATTGAATTTTTTTAGGGTAACTTAATATCATTTATAATCATAAAATAATTTTTATTAAATTATAAAATAACCACATATATAAGTATGATATCATATTTGATCTTCTAATATTACTTTGTTAATAATATTTTAATAGTATCATCGTTTCGAGTGTTAACTGATTCGTTTTACATTAAGTGTTTTGTAATGTAAGTCATGTTTTTTATGTATAGGATGTATTTTATTCATATAAATAATGATATTATGTTCGTAAACATTTTTTTATTCATAAAATTAAAACTATTCTGGAATGGTAACGATGGGGAATGAATCTCATCTCATTCGCGGAGACGGTAATCAGTATGTATGCATGATCGAAAATACCATTATATTAATGGTGAAATTGTTTGTAATTGGATTTTATATAATATATAATGAATCATTAACATTCTATACTTATTATTTACATCAATAATACTCATTATTATACCAATCCAAATAATAAAGTGTCGAATAACAAATTTAACCACGACATGGAGATGGTAAGCCGTACTAATTCACGTATGATGACTTGGTCCTTCATTTGATGGATATAATAATGAATATGGTCTTACCATATTTTAATAAACTCTATGTATGTATAAGGTTTTTGATTTATTATTTTCCTATGGAAACATCAAACAAATAGGATGTGGAAGAAGAAGAAAACATTGAAAGAGGCTGTGAAATTACTACCTTTTCTTCGGGTGGTTCCTTTTGATTTGATCAAAATCCCCCCATAAAATGGATTTATGATCAATTTATTGACTCTAGGATTATTTGAAGTTAGTTGGGATTATCTTTGAGATGGTTGTGTCCAACCCAAATGGCATTGGAGGAGTGATTATGAGAGAAGTGGACGTACCCTTTTATAAGAGAGGGGAGGGTCACATATGGAAAAGATAATAATATTGTTTTATTATAAAATCATATTCAGTTTATAATTGCTCCAAATGAATTTATTTCTAGGATATGGTAGTTATGGGTATAAATCCTCTTATGTAATAGGTTTTAGACAAGTTTAGGTCACCATATTAACATTATATTTCAGATTTAACTCTTAGTTAAATAGTTTAACTTTTACAATGTCTTCTTGTAATTTTATATTACATGGTTAATAATCATACAATAAAATTACCATATAACCACTGGTTGTTAATTAATGACATATATATAATTATTATAGTCCTTTGCCCGAAATTTATATTTTTAGGAATATTATATCATTTAATAATATAGTATATTTTTTAAAACTCATTTATGTCAATTTTGATACTATTTAATATTTGGTTTTTATAAAAGTCATCAAAACATGATTACTTGAAAAAATACATTAAATCTATCCAAAAATTTCATATTAACCTATTAATTTAGTGAAATGCATTAAAACTATAAATTTAATTTTTTTGAATATTTATAATTTCAATTATTTTAATCTATCACTAATAAAGTAATTACTACATCCTCATTGTGTCATACCTAAATTTAACTATATAATGTATAAAATTGGTAAATAAAATACCATGATGTAGGAAATATTATTATCATTCTAGTGAGTCTTTATATTATAATTTATCTAATGTATATCTCTATATTAAAAATCTTTTAGTTATTAGAAGTTGAAATTAACACTTTTAACTCTTCTTTAAATAAAATAATATTAAATTTCCTAATCTAATCCATGTGGATTAAGGAGGCTCATATTTTATTCCTAAGGTTGATTTTTGTCGAAATAAAAATATCCAATAAAATTAGGACATGTTTTAGGGTAATTATTATATCATTATAATCATTAGTTACCTTATTTACTTTTAATCTTTGTAAATAAAATCCAAAATTTACTATTCACCAAAAATTATTTTAATCCTATTGAACCAGATTTTTCATACTTATGTAAACCGTATATCTAGGATTATTGAAATTAAATTCAAAGATGTTGTAAAATTAAGTTTTATAAAAATTTTGTAACATTCCAAGAAGGCGTGTAAAAGGATTTAAATTGTTCAATAAAATTTTATACATTAATTTTATTATAAAATGACTCCAATAAATTAAATTGAACTAATATAGGTATTATGTATCTATTTTGACATAATATAAATTTAAATAAAATAAATAATTATTTATAGAAAATGTCGGTTTTAAACAATAACACAGTCTTTTCCCTATTCATCAAAAATTGACTGTTTTCAGAAAAATATGATAAATTCACCCTAAGTTAATATTGATATTCCAAATCCAAAAAATAATTCAATTT
This sequence comes from Viscum album, assembly GCA_963277665.1. Taxonomy (NCBI): domain Eukaryota; kingdom Viridiplantae; phylum Streptophyta; class Magnoliopsida; order Santalales; family Viscaceae; genus Viscum; species Viscum album. Next base: position 284,490,222 of record OY728127.1, read on the forward strand.
TGAAAAATAAAATATATACAATTTTAAAATGTTGGTATTAATATTCATATTAGCTAGTTTGATTGGTCGTGGAGTGCTAGAACTCGATGTTGTGTATAGTGCAAGCAATTGTATTATCCAAAGTGAAACATATCATTGAAGCATGGGGTGTTACATTCTCCCCTACATCAAATAAATTCATCGTCAAAATTTCTAGAATTTTTCTACATTAAAATATTTGGGTGGTTCTTCATCATAAGTTCCTTAGGTTCCAATGTTTCCTCTTCCATTTTATGGTTTATCCATTGAACTTTCACAAGGCGAGTCATCTAATTTATCAACAACTGTTCACTAGTATCGGGAATCCTGATAGCCTCATCTCAATAAGACAAATATGGTTCTAGTTATATTTCTTCATAAGAAAGTACATGTGTTGGTTCATGCATGTATTTTATCAATAATGATACGTGGAACAAATCATATTGTTTTGAGTGATGAGGAGACATATTAAAAAGGTATGCTAAAAATTAAATTTGGTCTAATATTTCATAAGGTCAGATGTACCTCATACTTAATTTACCGTTATTACCAAATTTTATAAATCCTTTCCATGGGGATACCATAAGAAAAACACGATTTCCTACTTGAAATTCCAAATCCTTCCTTCGGTTATCAGGATATAACTTTTTCTTACTTTGAGTTTCTTTGATGTGGGTTTGGATAACCATCACAAATTCAATTGATTCATTAACACATTCTGAGATTATGAGTTTTCTTTCACCAACATCATCCCTATAAATTGGTCGGAAACATCTATTTCCATGTAATGATTCATATTTTGTCATCAGAATACTTGATTGAAATCTATTGTTATAAAAAATTCTACCAGTGGTAAATATTTATCCCACATACCTTGAAAGTGAATTGACCCAGATCTGAACACATGTTCTATGGTTTTAATAGTCTATTATTATTTTCTATTAGTTTGTAGGTGGTAGGCAGTGCTCAAATGAAGTTTAGTATCTAGGCCCTTCTAAATTTTTTTCTAGAATCACGATGTAAAACAAGGATCATGGTCATAAAAAATCGATATGCGTACTCCATTTAAGTCAAACAAAAATTATTAATATATAGATATATTAAATGTTCAAGTGGTAAATCTTCTCTTATAGAGTTAAAATGTGCTAACTTGGAAAGACGATCAACAATGACCCATATCACATCATTCTTTCTAGGAGACTATGGTAGCCCCAAGACAATGTTCATCGTAATATCATACAATTTACACTCAGGTATAGCAAAAGGTTTCATGACTCCTCTTGGTTGTTTTCATTCAGGCTTCATCAGTTGAAAAACCATACATCTTAAAAAAAATCATTAATCACTTTTTTTATGTTGTTGCACCAAAAAAATTCCTTAAAATATCTATAAATCTTAGTGGTACCATGGTATATAGTGAAATTTGAGCTAAGAGTGCCATCCAACAATTACCTTTTTAGATTACGAATGTAAGGAACACAATTTCTCATCCCAAATTTCAAAATTTCGTCTTCTTATATGATCTCAATCAATATACTGTCATTCAGAGCATTAATAATATTTTGAAACTCCTCATAATGAGTTTGAGACCTTTTTATCCATTCTAGTAAAGATGTTTTGGAAACCATTTAAAAAAGGATTTATGTTTTAGCTTCCATGATTATTCCCATATCAATATTTAAAATATCCATGAACATACGATCCATTTCAACGCTCATCTTGTTCAAAACTCCATAATCCTTTCAGCTAAAAGCTTCATACACCTTATTTCCCTTCCTCGGGTTGCTAGACTATTGTGCAATAATAATCATTGAGTAGTTAAATCCATTTCCATTGCCTCATATTGAGGTCTTTCTGTGAGGAAATACACTTTAAAATCTTGTGATCAGTATATATCTCACATTTTTCACAGTAGAGACAGTGTCTCCATATCTTCAAATAAAAGATTATAGCTGCTAACTCAAGATCATGAGTGGGATAGTTTTGTTGATGAATATTTTTCTTCCATGATGTACATGCAATAACTCTATCATTCATTATAAGGACACAACCAAGTCCTTTATTTGATAAATCACTATAAATATCTAACAAATCATTCCCCGATGGTTGAGTCAAGATAGGAACATTGACTATTATTCTCTTTATTTCTTAAAAACATTCTTAACTCTCTTTTTTCCAAACAAATTTATCCACATTAATTGTGTGCTTGGTTAATGGGTTATCCAATCAGTCAAAATTTTCGATGAAATGCAAATAATAACCTATTAAACATATAAAGCAACATACATCAGTTATACTCATCAATGATATACATTCTTGTATTGCTATAGTCTTAAAATAATAAAAAGATATTCTATCCTTATATAAAATTTGTCCAAGAAAAGAAATATCCTGAATCCAAAATTCACACTTGATAAACATCCTATATAATTCATTTCATTAATGAAATTTTCAAATTGTCTACAAGTGATTTTCATGATCTTCATTGCTTTTTGAGTAAACCAAGATAACAAAAATAAATACCACTACTATGTCATCAAGATATTCCTTGAATAAAATATTCATTTGATCCTTGAAGATAGAGGGTGCATCAGTCAATCCAAAAAGAATTACTGTAAACTGGTAATGCTTATACCTGGTACAAAATGTTGTCTTTAGAATGAATTCTTTCTTCACACACAACTGATGATATTGTGATAAAAGTTCATTCATTTAAAAATATTTAGCTCTATGATGTTGGTATGATAAATCATCAATGCGAGGTAGGGATACATGTTTTTTGCTGTTATAACTTTTATCTCCTAGTAGTTAATTCAAAACATCATAGGTCTATCATTCTTCCTAACAAATAGAATAGGGGTGCCCCATTGAGAAACACAAGATTTACTAAATCCTCTATTACTCAATTCCTCTAGTTGTTTATTTAGTTCAACTATTTCCATAGTGCCCATTCTATATGTTTTCTTCGATATAAGCCCTGAACCAGGAATTAAATCAATGGAAAATTCAATTTATCATTATGGAAGATGTCTAAGTAAATCCTCTAGAAACGGATCAACATATTCATTCACAATAGTTATGTCCTCTATTTGAACATTAAATTCCAAAACCATAGTTACTTCACTCTCTTCCTCCCAAATAGTTTAATTTAGCAGAGCTACTAGGGGTGGATCTTGATAAGAATAAAATTGTGATGTTTCTCCAATAAAGATAATGTATTCTATATAATCCTCAAAAATTGTAACCCTCTTATTCTTATAACAATTTTTCATATCGTGGGGTGAATTCAAATCCATTTAAAAGATTATATCAAATTTAATCATGGGTTTGATGATGAGATCCACTAATAATGAACGTTTATATTCCCTAATGGGAACAGATTCACAAAACATTGTTGCAATGATACTTCCCTTAGTTGTTTTTACTGACAAATCCCATGTTAATAAAAATGAAAATATCTAATTTTCTTAGAAAACTGGGAAGATATGAAATAATGTGATGATCCAGAATCAAATAATGTAATGGCTAAATTTAATGAAACCATTAAATTACCGGCTACAACATCATTCAGAGCTTCAACCTCTGCAGTAGTGATCACATAATCTTGGCCTTTATAACTTATCATTTTCTATGGTTAGTTTCCTTGGATCATAGGACACTCATTAGTTTAATGTCCAATTTCTCTACAATTGTAGTATTCAACATTCATAGCCACTATTATTCCCTTAAAATGACAAGCATCATGGCCTTTTTCACCACATTAGTAACAAAATACTATTCCCTTAAGGCCAGTATTGGGATAAATCTCCCCACATATACTGCCGAATGGAAATTCAACTTTTTATTTCATCAATTTATTTCCATTTCCAGTGGGTTTAACAGATCTCTTATTCTGTTTCATTAATTTAATGTCTTAAGAAATAGTGAGTAACATTTAGGACATGATACCACCTGAGAAAATATCTTCGTTCGATAATAATTATTGTGAGACTAATGTTTAATAGGGAAATGGAATTATCATACCAATGAATCGATAAATCATACTCATTGGGTTATGTATATAATTTGTTTCATGCCTTGATATCCTTTTAATGTTAGCCTCATACTTTGTAACATTTCTATCCTCGTTTGTATATCGACTAAAAATGGTGTTTCCATATTCGGTCAATAGTTACAAGGAAAGTATTTGTCTATGAATTGACCTTTAACCTCCCTCCATTCGAATTTTGATACTTCTCCATCCTCATTTGTGTTTGGAATTAATGACCACCATTGATCAGTATCTCTAGTTATCTGATAAAATGCAATGAAAACCTTTTCCCTTTTACTACACCCCAAATAATAAAATATTTTTCAAAGGGAATTATCCATTTCTCAACTAAAAATTGATTTATAGTCCCATTTAGTGTTGGTGCTTGTTGCCCTATGAATTGGTCTAACATTGATCCTCTGCGTTGTGGATTAGGGTGATCTTTATGAGTAAGGATATTATTCATAACCTGAGTTAGTTACCCAATATGGTTATAATCTATCTTATAGCAGTTCCATCACAAGATCCACTATAATAGTCTTCTGTAGTATAAAAATCCATAAATGGATTTTGTGCGCTGATACAGTTTTTATCCCTTCCATGTGGTGCCATTTCGAAAAAATTGCATTCATTAGATTAGTTTAAGAATTTCAATATATAATTCAAAACTAGTAAAATACCTTAAATAAATTGAATAGTTTATGAATATAATCCATATTCATAAAAATGTTTTCATTGAGGAGTCATTTACTCAAAAATCCTTCATAATGTCTTGTAAAAAAATTGTGAATTATCATAAGCATATCCCCTATTAGTGTTGTAACCAAAAGTGCAGCAAGGCCCCTTTGTTGTGTACCAAGATACACCAAGTCAAGCCTGAATCTCCATGTCATAGTTTTCACTCTTATGCACATCTGTGCCAGAGCCGCCTCTACCTGCTCGTATACAGACATTCATGTATTTCTTGGAAAATAGAGAAAATATCTACCTTAACAAAAGTCTAGGAAGTTCTTCTATAATAATAATCAATGTCTATATTTGGGTAATGATCTCAAATCAGATTTTTTATAAATCTAGTTTCCACGGTTCATACTAAACTTCTCTAATACCAACTGTATTGCCCTAACCTGAGATACCCAGAGTTGGTGCATTATTACATAACATTGGAATGATCTTAAGAGTTCTTGTCTCGAATGACCATTTAGTTTACTATCTATAGAAGTACTAGATATATACATAAGCATTACATTATATTATGAATTGAAAAAACAATAACATTGTGTCCACTTTGAAAAAAAAATATCCCATGGCATATTCTGGTAGGTTAATCATAATACACTTCTTCCTATCATGGATAAAATAAAACCTAAGAAAGGGGTGATCTCTGAATCTCATTAAGGATAACAATATAATAAAAACTATCATATATCTACATAATCATTTAAGGAAATGTATATGACTAAAAAATTATTTTAAAATTAAACAGATTCATAATTTGGGAAAGATAAATCAATTAATTCCATTTACTTATTCACAAGGATTTTCTACTAGATGAATAATAAAATGTAATATCAATAGTTAATTTCATAAATATGGAATGCATAATCTCAGACGTCATAACCACATATTAAAGACCTCGTACCAAGACAACAAAAATGATTTTATCAAGTCCTTTTTCCAATACCCTAGTTGCTCTCATGAGACCTACCGATGCATCAAGGATCTATAGTGTGATCCACTTGTCACTCACTATGTCCAATATATTCCACTTATTAAAAGGATGAAACATAATATACATATTCATTTTAAAACTAGAATCTGAAATTGAAATTCATTAAACAAAATCCATGGATGATAAATTAAATAATTCATCCATAGTCCAACATATTATAAAACCTTCAATAGAATATGGGTGATTGTATCATCATAAATCAACATCAAACAAATGTAATATATAATGAAGGATGTTGGCATAGATGAAATCAATCCTAAAACAATTTGAGTGAAATATTTCATTCTACATTAAAATCATTCATTTGTATTGAAAACATTTTTTTCGAAAATATTCTTATAAGCTTTCAAGGGAAGCATAAAAGATGTTATAATGGAGGAAAATTTCTACACCCTCCATTTAAGTTAGAAAAAATATTCTTATCAAAATTAGTCAAAACGGTCATAAAGCACATTATTGGGAAAAAGATTGAATGATTCCTTTCAAAATATTTTTTAAAATTCCAAAAAATGGTATAAATGAATTTAAACCATATTCTGGGAAATAGTAAAAAAAATTATATACATTTTTAGGAAACACAGATATGGATGAGAGTAAATTCCTAGTAAATGTTAATGTATATATATCCTCATACAACAAAGAGACTATAATATTAACCATTACCATGTACTTTTCTATGATTGAGGGTACTTTAAACTCATTTATAATAGTTAAATAATTGTTATTAAATTATAAAAGAACCGCATATATAAATACGATATCATATATGATCTTCTAAATTTTCATTTCCAATAAAATTTTAGCAGTATCATTGTTTTGAGTGTTAACGGATTTGTTTTCCTTAATATGTTTTGTTTCATAACTCATGTTTGTTATGGATATGATGTATTTGATTCATATACAGAATGAAATTATGTTATTTGATTTAATAATTAATTATAAATGTAAAATTATTCATGAATGGTTAAAATTGGGAATAAATCTCATCACCTTCATGGATACAGTAATCCGTACGTACGCACGAGCGACAATACCATACTATTGATTTTGAAATAGTATTTAATTGGATGGTATATAATATATATATAATCATTAAAATGTTATATTTAATATTTAACTCATTTATACTCATTATTATACCCATCCGAATAATGAAATTTTAAATAACAAACTACACCACGATGTTTAGACGGTAAGTTGTACGTATGCACGTACGATGACTTTGTAATTAATAGGATGGATAGAATAATGAATATAGTTGTAACATATTTATAAAAACATAAAATAATGTAGAAGGTAAAGTAGTTAATAGTTTTATATGGAAATAACAAATAAAGAGGAATTGTATGAATAAAAGTACATTGAAAGAGGGGGTGAAATAATTACCTCTCTTTCGGGTGCTTCTTATCGATATGATCAAATTGGCTCTCTAGGAATTCATTCTGATAAAAATAAGAAATCAAGCATTAAGTGAGGGTATATGGGAGGAAATTTGGGTATGTTTTTGTTTATCCCAATGGCTTTGGAGTAGTTATTTGGAGAGAAGTGGAAGTACCCTTTTAGAAGAGAGGCGAGGGTTATTTTAGAAAAATCCTGAAATATTTTATTATTATAAAATAATATTTGGTTTATAATATATCTAAATAGATTTATTTCAAGGATAAGTTTAGGATGGTTCTAAATTCTCTCAAAAAATAGGATTCAGACATGTTTAGTTCACCATATTAACATTATCTTTTAGATTAATCTCATAGTTAAATAGTTTATCTTTTACAATGTATTCTTGTATTTTTTTGTTACATGGTAAATAAACATATTATAAAATGAAAATAAAACCCCATGTGATTAATTAATGGAATATATATCATTATTTATTTCATTTTTCCCATCCTTATATTTTTATGAATATTATATCATTCAATAATATTGTATTTTTTTAAAGCTCATTTATGTCAATTTTGACAGTATTTAGTATTTGGTTTTTGTGAAAGTCAAAAAAACTTGAATAAATCTAAAAATAATTTAATCAATCCTGAAATGGAATATTAACCTATAAAATTAGTGTAATGCAACAAAAGACTAAATTTAATTTTATATGGATATTTATAATATCATTTATCTTAATTATTCATTAATAACGTAATTATTGCATCATCATTATGTCATAAATAAATTTTATTATTTATTGTATAAAAATTATAAATAAAATTCCATGATGTAAGAAATATTTTTATCTTTATAATTTATATTTATAATGGAATTTATCATATGAATAACCCTATATTAAAAAAAAATTAGTTATTAAAATTAGAAACTAACACTTTCAACTCTTCTTTAGATAAAATAATAATAAATGTCCAAATCAAATCCATGTTGATCAAATAGGATTATATTTTATTCCTATGATTTATTTTGGTCTAAATACACTTATCCAGTAGAATTAAGTCATGTTTTAGGGTAATTATAATATATTTTTTACCTTTAATTACCCAATTTTCTTTTAACAGTGGTAAATAAAATCCAAAAGGTAGTATTCACCAAAAATTATTTTCATCCTATTGAACCACAATCTACATAACTATGCCAACCATGTTAGTCGGATTTTTTAATTTCAATTCACTAAAGCAGTAAAATTATGTTTTATGTGAATTTTCTAACATGCCTAGAATGTGGGTAAAAGACTTCAAAAATTCCAACAAAATTTTATACATCTAATTTTATTATAAAATCACTCTAATGAATTATATTGAACTAATATCGGTATTATGTATCTATTGATTCAATATGTTTATCTTATGACTCTCTATTCATTATGGTTTTATGTTTTGAAAATCACAAACACATTTTCTTAAGTTCCAAACCTGTTATTTCGTTTTACATATAGTTTTGTCATTCCATTATACTTACAGAATTCTCATTGCATTTACATACAGAAATCGTATTCTTTTATACTTACAGAATTTCCATTCTATTATACTTATAAATATCTCATAGTGTTTTATGATATTGATTCTTGTACAATGGTAATTTTGTATTATGATACAGATTTCGGTACAAATGTCAAGCAATTTTATGATACTGATTATTGTAAAAAATTCATGATGTTTTATGATACCGATTTGGGTACAAATGTCAGGGTATTTCATGATATAGATTCTGTTAAAAATATCATGATGTTTTTTGATATCGATTCTGGTACAAATTTCATTTTGTTTTCATGATATTGATTTTTCTACAAATGTGATACTATTTTCTCAATGCTATTTTCATTCTCATACGAATCCATTTTCATAACTATTTTAGATTTGTTTAACATATCAATCCAATATTATTGTATTTTATGTTTTCTTATACTTATCATTTATCTTAAACATAACACTGTTTCTTATAGATGAAATGATGTCATAAAATTTGTTATAAATTGACCATTTTTTGTTTGAAATGTGTACAGGTTTCTCCGAAATATAAGGAAAATATGTCTGTGGGAGTGGTGCCGACTATTGGGAAGATTTGCCTAAAAATTGAAGTTCATTTGAATGATCTTAAAAACTTGATGTATAGTGAATAGAAAATAAATAAATTCTTTTGATGTGATTACTGGAGAGAGATTCTCTTACAACTCTCAAAGCATCAGGACGAAGTTGTGAACTACTTGTTTGGGCGTGAATAGCATTTTCAGATGTGCTTTGTGCCGACAGCAATCATGTTGATCATGATCTTTTAGATTTTGAAGATATAGGTTCCAATTTCTATCTAAATCATGGGATTTTGGGGATATCAAGATAGATATCAATCTTCGGATTGGGTTCATACCTGGTATTGGGTATGGAAAACATTCTTGAATGTATAAATCAAGGAACCTTCATCGATATTTTTTGGATACCCTTATCATTTGGATAAAAGAATATTATTGTTACATGTTTTCTATTTCAAGTTTTTTTTATTCTGCTATAATTTTAACATGGTTTAATATAGAAAGTATAACTTTTATATACTTTCTAATTTCATTACTCTGATTATATTAAGGATTCTATAAACTTTACTGTAGAATATTTCTTTTATGAGAACAATTCTTAATTATTTATTGTATGTTTGTATATTTTAAGTTAAGGCTTCTCTAAGAGGATTTGTTAATGATTGATTAAATTTTTTAAACTAAGTTTTATTAATGATAAAATCTATCCTTAATAAATATTTTTCCTTAATGTTAAGAAACATTCTTTAAGAAAGTTCTATATCTACATTAAAGGCCCCAAAAGAATTTTTTAATTAATAGAATTCACCCCCGCTTGTATTTTGAGCATATAATTCTACATATTCGTTCCTACAGTATATATTTAGACTTAAAATTAATTTAAATAAAATATTATATTTTAAACAGAAATGGAATGTTATTCACTATTCATAAAAAATTAAATGTTTTTAGAAAAATAACAAAATTTCACCCTAAGATTTTTTTGATATTCCAAATCAAATAATGAAGTCCATTTTGAATAATAAAATTTATAAAATATTTAAAAGTGGGTATTACTATTCATAATGGCTAGTTTGATAGGCCGTGGTGTGTGAGAACTCGAAGTTGTGTACCACGCAGGATATTGTGATATTTAAAGAGAAACATATCGTGTAAGCATGGGGTATTACATGAAACATTATTAATAATTGTTCAACAATTATAATAATTTACTTAGAAAATAATAATATTTATGTTATTAACTTATTTCAGTGATATCAATTTTTTTGATGAAACAAATTAAAAATTGAAATATGAAAGATAATGGGTTATAAAAAACATATACATCAGTTCATGGATTATCTACATTAAAAAGGGAATTCAGTCAATGAGTGTTGACTTTTTTCGCCTAATGGAATATTGGAGGGTTAAGTGGAGGTATTAAGAAATGTTGGGCACATATTGATATTTTTTTGTGTGGGGATGTGAAAAGCTGAATATCCAATTTATAAGTTAAAATAAGTTCCATTTATATAAATATAATAATAATTTCTGTAATAGGAAATAAACTTTGAAGAAATTGGATATAAAACAGATAAATAATTAATATATTAAATATAAGTTTGATAAATACCACAAACACCCATTTCCACACCCATTATAAACATGTTTGATTTAATTTACTCTTAGATTCTCTGGTTTTAATAGTGATATTTAACTGTGGAAAATAGTTTTTACCTATGATGAATTTCCCATTATGACTGAAAATAAATTGGTCCATATTATATAATTTGTACAAATTTATTTTAAATTTTATTCCTATTTTATTTTTTTCAATTCCTTAATGTGAAAAAATAGTTATTACAATAAAAATGAAAAATGTATTGATTTCTTTTAGAAAATATTACATATGTTCTAAAATACAAAATATGCATATTTCAATTGAGACTAAAATTTTCAAATATAGTAATTATTGTAAAAATTAAATATTTTTACTTGTAACAATGTTTTTGGAATTTTAATTGATAATTATATTCTAATAATTCCACAAATTTCATTTTATTTGTAAAAATTCATACTTCATTCAGAATTCATTCATTTTAGAAAAATTTTAAAAAATTAATCTTATGATTATAGGACTACCATAAACCTAATAATAATGTTAATTTTTATTATTAAAATTCATATAATCATGAAATTCAATCTTTAAATGAAATCCCATAATATATTGGAAAAATATAAATATTTTAAAATAAAATTTTAATTTTTTTAATGCATTATAGTTATTACATATTAATTACTACTCAATTTATTGGCCATGTATTATTATTAAAATCTATACATTTAATTATTAACTAATCATGATATATTAACATTATTAAGATAAATCATCAATTAATGGAAAATATATATTTAATCATAAAATGTGCATTTTTGTTGTACTAGATATTCTAATTAAATTTACTTTAAAAGAATAATTTATTTTCATTATATATTTATATATATAGTAATGTTGTTGTTCAAATGGATTACTACTAACTGAATGGATTTCGTGTAATTGTCATATATCAAATATTATTTTTCATTAAAATCTATCACATTTTAATTTTAGTGTTCCATTTCTTGTAGAGAAATCTATAATACATATTTTCTTATTTAAATGAAATCAAATATTAATATCTGAGAGAGTTAATTTCTCATCCATGTAAATAAGAATAATCTTTAAAAATTTAATAATTACACATTTAATAATATATAAAAGGGTATTCTTATCGTATTATTCATTTAGGTTAGAACCATTAATATGACATCTACAAAACATTTATAATCTATATCATGATACTTACCATTATTCAAACATCCTTATCCATTATTACCATCATATAAATAATTATATAAAAAAACTAATCAAAGATTCTTTATAATATACCTTCCCAAAACCATTTGAATCTCTATGTCATCAAACCATATTGATGTCATATGTTCTTCCAAATATTAACTCTCTATTTAACCATCAAAATGTAATTAAAAATTATTCCATAAGGACACAAACTATTTAATATATTTCACAATATCAAAAATTGAAATAATATTTACTTTAATAACATGAATAAAATAGAAATAACATGGTAAGAAATATAATCTAACTTATATATTCAATGTAAAACCACCATTTATTAGCATAACATCAAATATATATAAAACCAATAAATTATTCATACCTCAATTACATGTTCTCTAATTCTTATCCCCAATAATTTGGTCTTTTTAAAAATTTAATACATTTTTTATTAATATAATTTAATAAATATATATGTAACATTAATTTAAAAAACTTATGAATAATATATAAATATTTCACATACAAATAATAAATTTTATAAAATATAGGAATTTAATCTATTAATATAACTCACAAATAAGAATTGAAATGTGTTTCATGATTATTAAAATATTAATCTCACTACCTTACATAATACATGGAAACTAACTTTTTTCCATCCAAAATAGGAAATAATAATATTATCAATCAATTATTTACCCTATCTTTTTGACTTATATGTTAAAGTGTATTCTAGGTACATAACATTATGAGGTTCACGTCAATGATCAATATTAAAGAAAGCATGATAACCAACATGTTTTCTTGTAAAATATGAACAAATGATTTTATAATTATGAAAACTAAATTTATAATATTCCTTTTACATTGACATACTCAGTTCACCATTCCACACTTCTTGTTCAATCTAATTTTCATTAAGTTTAGTTAACTAATAATTAATTTCTTATTCCATTATAGTAATTAGTAAATAAATTCATCATAATGGATAATAAAGAGGTTTTAATTGAACCAAAATCGTCTCTCATGAGTTTAAAACCAGGTATATAGTTTTTACTCATTATCATGAAACATGTAAAGATAATGATAATGCACAGTCAAGACATTTCTATGTTATGACACATTATCACATCTATCCAAAATCATGCATCCACTTGTACTGTCTAGATGGAGTTGAAATTTCAATGAAAACACCAAAATATATATATATCTAAAACCTCCTAATGTTATCCAATACATAGACATACTCATTGGATTTCACTAAATATATCTCATTATAATTCCAAAATAAAATATTAATTATTTCCATTTCATGTCATGTAAAAAGGGTTACCTATTTTGATCAGTCATTACATATCAACCCAAATATTTTCCTCACATAATATAATAATATATAATGTAATAAAAAAATCATTAAATAAAAATTATAAAAACCTTTATATACACACACATATATGGTGACATAACCATGGATATTACATATTAACTTTGATTCCAGATATATTATATAAAAATACATAAAAGATAAATAATGATTAATTACATCTCATAATTTTAAAGGATCTATTTAGTTTTGGTTTAATATAAAGTTATGGAAAATCATAAAGTAATAATTAAAATGTTCATTCAATCATGTATATATTTATTCTATTAAATATAAAACAATTTAATCTATAATTAATTTCTATCGTCCTAAATAATTTCTTACACAAAACAAATAATTCTAAAAATTTAACTTATACTACTTTTAATCATTATCTAGGGAAATCTGTGCATAAGATATGTTGAGATCAATCATTCGGTAAGGTAAACCAAAAACTAAGTTAATATTGATAGAAACAAGGATAAAAATATTATATATGGAATAGGTAGATATCATGACTTCATATTCAACATGAAACTGGGAGTGAACTACATCTATGAAAATAAATAAAAACATCGATATAATTAATACTAATCCCATAATGATGGAATGAATAATTTTAGATATAAAAAATGTACTATCAAATCCTTGTTCAATGATATATAATTTTTATAGAGATAAAATTCATGAAAACTTGTGGAATATGGCATTTATAAACCAAATACCAAAACACTTGGTGTTTCAAGAGACCTATTGGTTCATCACTACGATACTCAATTAATGTCCCCACCCATCACCAAACCAATTCTAATGCATTCACCATAAAATTTTACAAAACATTTCTATCCATTCAATGTGGATGACCATATTGAGTTACACATGGATAACCATATAATTAAAGATTCGGAATGTCAATAAATGACCATCATCATCAGTAGTCAATAATAACTATATAATATCAGTACATATCCTCATATTCATAAAGGGATAAAAATTTCATAATCCATGTTTTAAAATAAATAATATAATCAAATAATATGTAGTTAGACAAAAATAATAATCCATATTAGTATAATTTTATATTAAATTCCAATATGACTCTGATTATAAATAAAATGGATAACACAATAATCACCGAAATGATGAGAGAGGTTGGATAGTAAAACAGCAAATACTCAAATTCATAAGAATTTATTTTATTTAAAGTACCTAATATAGAGCACCAATACATTTCCCAATGTTAAAATAATTGAATATGTTAAACTTAAACATCTTATAGTCTTAATTATGCATAATATGATGTTCGAACCATAAAGATAAATTACTATATGGGTAATAAAATACTAAAATAACCTGATCATAATCCATGTAGTAAAATAAGGTGGATGGATTCAAGGGATCATAATGCTAGTGAAATTAAAAAAGAATGAATATTGTTGACCGGAATGAAAAAAAACCTTCGAAAAAAGTTCATTGAACCATACCAAATGAATAGAATTGTATGATACTGTGATTTTGATCCACCATATGAAAAAATAGGTATATCATGATACATAAAATTTACTATATAGAATCATTTTTAAAATGATATGTTATATTTAAAAAATTATAAATGATCTTTTCCAAAAAATTATAATTAACATTAAATATAAATTTTTTATATATCATTAAAATATATGTTTTGAATATTTGATGTGAAATCATTTGTATCCCTTCAAAGTTAAATAATAATATCCAATAAAAGATCCTTGAAAATTCTTATTTTTTATTTTTATAAACTATAAGAGGAAATTAAAACATGTAAATGTGAAATGATTCCCCCTCTTCTAATAGTCAATATATATTTGTTTCGAACACATATTGTATGAAGGGAAAAAAATTCATTTGTATTAAAACTATTTTTTAACATATATTGTAATTAAATACAATATAATGAGATATTATTGGGTTAGAACCCAATAATTTATGGAATATGTTCATGATGAAATAATATATATCAATGAATTAATATTTATGTAATCAATATCCCTTAAAAGAAACATAATCTATTAACCATGAATATGATAATAAGGGGTTTATGTGATAAAAATATAAGAAATGAGATAACAGCCAGTGAAAAAATAAATGGAATAAATGTACAAAAGTATATGAAATTATCTTATGTGATGGAAGAAATTTTAATTAATTTATGTTGAGTAATAAAAACCTCTTATGATTCAGGTAACAAATGATTAAAAATAATTATGTTGAAAAGAATTTCATATGTATCATTTTATCCCATAAATTTCAATGAAATATGGTATATAAAATTTATAGAAAATAAAACCAATGAAACACCAAAAAAATTAAAAATGGTTCATATCCTATCACATGTCTCATATAATCATAATTGAGATCAAGAAAACCCATACATATTGAGTAAGACCACAATCTAAAACCCTTTAAAGGATGGTCATAAAATAAAACATAAAATTACATGACAAAAACATAATAATTATTACTATTATATCTCAAATTGTAAAAATAATTACACCATATAAATTTAATTAGGTGAATAATACAAAACATATTTAAATGATATGAATTTGGGAAAAAATAACTTAACACTTTTCCCGACTTCTAATAATGTACTATATAATCATGAATCAAGAATTTATTTTTCTAAATAACTCAATTAATAAACTTAATAATATCTATTTTCCTTCATAATATTCATAACATAGCATCATATACGTGAATTATTCCAATTATCACCACGGTGTTTAATGTTTTCATCATTTCTAAAAGTTTTAGAATAATAGTGTAAATATTAATTTTCCCTCCAATATACTTCATTATTCAGTCATTAAATTTACTGTAATTGTTTATTTATAAAAATTTATTATTTTTTTATTTTTTTATTTTTTTAATTTTATCAATAAATGTGAAATCGATAACAGACATGCTTTATTTTTAAATTTCTATTGAGGTGTATTATCCTAATTAATGAATTAACTATTTATATACATCTATAAAACCAAAACTTAATTTATATTAAAAAAATTGTATCTTTATATTCATGTAATTATGTTTTTATATTTTTCAATTATAACATTTCATTTTTATCATGTAGGTTGTCAAACTGAAAAAAACATGAACTAACCATGATTAGTAGATTTTATGAGGTTTCTTAAATATAATATCTTTATACAAGAACCATAATTAAATTATTTTATATTAAATAGTTATAAATATCATAATATAATTAAATTATAAATATATGATATTTTATATTGTTAGGACCAAACATTTCAAACATAAATATTATACTTATTATACAAATATTTAATATAAATTTATGATTTTCAATGATATCATGTAGGTTTTGTGTATATGGAAACTAAGATACCAAAAAAATGATCATAAGAGACCTATATAATCTTCCATTTAGATCCTCAAAATTATATCCATTAATAATTATATCATACCTAAAATCATTCTCCATATCCTGGTAAATTGAAACATAATAAAATGTGAGCTTAGTTTTTTAATAAGTGTTGAAAAAGAGATATATTAATGATCACTTAAGCATAAATTGATCCTAAGTATTGGATAACATGATAATTACATTTTAATACTATTCATGGTTAATAATATATAATACTATCGAGTCAATAAATTATTCATGAAGGTCCATAAGGCCTAAAAATGAATCAAAGCAAATGATCAATGAAAGCTTACCGTTAAAATAATTCAAAGGTTTGTGGCATATAGATAAGAATATAAAATAATTTATAATGTTATGGAACACTAATAATACAACCATAGTGTATTTTATCACTCTCAATTACACCATATAATAAGTAAATATAGTGAACCATACTTTTCTTACATACATATTAAAATGTAACAACCGAATATTCAGTACATCACAATATAGTCCATGATAGAGTCATTTAGGTCTAGTTCGTTTGGAATCATTTATACATTCACAATAAATTCATAATAATGTCATACAATAACTCCCAATGGTCATAATGGCTATCAAAATTCTTAAAAATATCATACCAAATATGTTTGTTCATATAATGGGAAACAGATATATTGGAAGCGTGATATTTGATGTTCAATAAGGGAAAACTATAGATATATCAAATAATTGAGCATAAATATAGATTCCCTCTCATATCATGAATATGTATTACGTAATTTTTGATTAATAATAAATGTAATACAAAATGTAAAACTCATATAAAATATTCTTTTAGTGCCTATGTGAACATAGAAACATAAAAACTGCTAAATAAGAGAGTTACATTATCTCCTAGTAGGATCATCATTACTAGAACCCTTCATAAACACATCATATATAATAAGATCCTTTATAACCTTGGGAATAGAATCATAATATATGGTGATTTTAGTTTTTGTATAATAGTAAACAATTGATATTTTTAAGCATAAACATGAGCATAATGGAATGAGATAATGATCATAACATTATAATTCCATATATTTCATATCTAAAATTATATTCATGAATCAGAGAATAAATATTTTCAATTAATAAGACATGACACATATATGAATATAGAGAATATTCTATGAAAGACCAATATTGAAATAAGACATGGAATTTTTGAAGACCTAATCATGTAAAATGGTTTCAATAGAAGGGAATTCATTTCCTTCATGGACATCATAATGGTATGGGGTCACTCCCCCAACAATATTCATAGTCTTGGTTCACATGTATTACTATCTTAATAGTCAAGGTCTACATAAAAGACTATATTAATGGACAATGTCATATACTAAATTTATTTCACACCCCATCCCAGCCATGCCAATCTCATGGCATATAAATGGTAAACCATTGAATAGGAGGGAGATATATGTACCACCCATCTCATAATAAAATCATACCTATGTGTGACACTATATCATTAAAATTCATCATATAATAACCCATGAAATGAATTGTATATCATAAAAATGTAATCATATAATATCGTATGAAAAATAGATTGGATTCATATTAATTTCATCAAACATATCACATGAAAATAAGTGGTTTTCATATATATTTAACATGTGAAAGAGAAATATGTTTGATAAACATCATTCCACAAAAACATATACAACTCAAGTAAAAGATACGACTAAATTTTTTGCATTATTTCATTGAAAGGAATGCTATACAGAAATGGATTTCATCTTGAATGGAAATCAAATTTAAAAGATCCATTGAAAATATTTCATGAAAAAAATATACTTCCGTCATTGAAAATGATTTTCAAAACAATAAACATTTTTGAAAACAATTTTCATTTATAATAACTATTAAAACATATAAAGGATGCTTGGAAAACCAAAAAAAACTATTTGAAAATTATATAAAAATATCAATTTACATTATTTTTTTTGATATTTTTTTTTTTCGAAACATGAATATTTCAAAAAAACTGGTTTTCAACTGATGAGAGATATAAGGACAAGATTTTCATAAAAAACTTTTCTTAATTATCTTCAGTATCGAATAATGGAAAAATGGTACTAATAAGTGAACATATCATGAATGACCAAAGGACAATAAATTTCATTTGGGTACCTAATATATGGATAATATGATTTAATCAAGGGATGTATAATCCTAGATAATCTAGATAGACAATGAGTTTGTTTTAATATACATTAACCACATTATGAACATTAAATAAAACATTACATGTCTGAAAATGATTTAACATAATGATTATAATATCATGAGTGAGAATTAGATGTATTATATAAAATTTCAAATGCATGTATATACACCTTGTCATAGAATATAGGTTCATAACAAATCATGTGCCTCAATGAAGGAGAATTCAGAAAAAACCACCTTAATGATTTTGTAAATTTTGTACCATAAAACACATTGAAATAGAGATCATAAAATTGGTATGTAAATACCCATATGTTTATGAATAATAATCACAATATAAATTCATGTCAACTATATACACCACACAAAATAAACGAGTTGTGAATAAGGCATAAGTCTTATAGAAATTGAAGTAAGACTTGAAATACCCTTTCCTTATTTCTTGAATCTCATAATACTCATTAAAAACACATGTATAATAAATATAAGTTTATTATAAATCCACCATATAAATATATAATTATATATAACACCATATAAGATTTTATTATGACCTTATAATACACATTTATTAACGATTCCATGTAAATTTTATGATTCCGGTAATATCTGATGTGTTCATCATATATGTTTTGACTTGTTATTCATGATCCACATACATAGATTAGGATTTAGTTATTTATATAATGTAAAAAATTATTTAAATATCATATATATTAAATATATAAAACTTTATTATATTCTCGACAAGGTGTAAATAAGAAATTAAATTCAAAATTCATGGGGACGATTGGCCATATGTACGCATGAACCCTATTTCCATTTTATTATCATTTTGTATATTGAAATTAAATATAATATTCATGTATATATATAATATAATTATATTAAAATTATTATTTCATATTTATCATTAAATTTTACTAAACTCATAATTAGTAAACTCTATGTAATTTTTAATCAAAACATATCTCTTGGAGTTGGAGGTATTCTAACAATCAAAAAACAAAGTTAACATTTTTACAAAAAATGGAAATAATGGTTTTATGTGTTGAATAAAAATTCAAAAATAGTAAATAAATCCTAAATAGTATATATATAATATTAAAATAGAAATTAAGTCATTATTTACAGCCATTAATGATGGAAATGTAAGAATGAGGGACATCGATTCACAAGATAAAATTCTTTTGTATACACGATTAATGATTGTGTATCCCGTTTTATGGATGTTTTGAGTTATTAGGACGAAATATTAACATAAAAATTTATCATTATGTTTAGGATACTTAAAAATTTATATAATAATGTAATAAGAATAATTTGGGGTTGATAATGAAAATAAAACCAAAGATCTTGTGGATGATGTTCCCTCATCCATGGGTATAACCTCTTGGCATTCAACAAAGGGATTCCTTGATTGGATTTATACCAAAATGGAGTATTATTGAATTATGTTTGTTAATTTAGTGTGAGATTTGGTCATGGTATGTCCCAGAAAAATGGCTTGAGATGTGTGGAGATAGTGGTTGGAGATGAGCCCATCTTTAAGAAGGGAAAAGGACACATTAGTTATTAATGAAATGATTTGAGTTTTCAGCACATTTTACAACTCCCCAAATGGTTCTGAATCGACCATAATAGAATTTTAGTGGATGATTGGTGAAAATATGGTCATAAAATAAAATTTATATTCTTTTAGGTTCATTTTTACACCTTATATTCTAAGATAAGTCATTAACTATTCTCATTTTACCTTAATAACAATAACAAATTTTAAATATTGTTACTAATATTTTGGGTAAAACACTAAGATTAACTTATTAGAAATTATAAAATATTTTGATTCCAAATATTGAATGAATTTTGAAATGTTAAAATATCATAATTGTCTAATATTAATTTAAAATAATTCTCGAAGAGGTGTCCTAACATAATCATGTTTTAATCAAATATATTTATATATTTGAAATGATTTTATTTAAATTTCAATATGAAAATGGATACCACATCCAAAATTGGATTAATTGATGAATGTTTTATCTATTTAAACATTTCTGACAAATTAAACTATAATTTTCAATAAAAACTAATTATAATGAAGATTTTCTGAATTAATATTAAATATTTTTAACTATTCATCAAAAAATGTTGTTTTTTTAAATACCAAAAAATAACCCTAATAAATTAATGATATTATTAATTAAAAAAAATTTATTTTTTTCAAAATCATCTTCTGTAATTTTATAAAATTTGTTTTTATAATTTTTCATAGAAGGACATAAAAGGGAATTCATAATATTTTCAATCATATATTGACATTACAAAAAATTAATTTTTTAATTATAATTATTCTTTACTAATTTAAAATTATTTTAAATAATGTTTAAAAAATAAAATATTAATATTCATAATATTAATATTATTGTATATGTTATAACTATATCATTTAAATAATTTTAAAAATAAATAGGTGTTTTGTAGTATCTCAATGTTCTGTGTAACGCAGGCCAAGATAGTGTTATGTATATCCTAATAATATCATTGATTACCATATATTTAAAAAATAAATATATTTTGAATGAAATGAATGACACCAAATGAAATTAATTTAATTTAAAACAAATTCATAAAAACATGGGTTATTAAATTATAACACATTTAAAATGAATATAACCATCATAATTTTCTATTCTGATTTAAACAAATAAGGGTAAATATTCTCCATAATTTCTTCAAGATCAAACATATCTTCCTACACCTGGTTTTTTCTACACAATACATTAACATCATGACTGGTCTTGATTCATATAACATAATCTCTATAGTCCATAATATCAATTGGTTGTTCCCCATAAGAAAGATCATGCTCCAACTGTATGACTATTATGGTCAGTACAAGTGAATGTTCATGTATATTTTTCCTTAGGATAGATACATGGAATAAATTATAGACATGATAGATATATCAAGAAAGTTCCAATAGATAGTATATTTTCCCATAATGATCAATAATTTCAATGGGATCGATATGTCATGGTCTTAGTTTCCCTTTCATCCCCAATAACATAAGTATTTTCCAGGGACAGATTTGTAGAAACACCTTCCTAATAACATCCAATTATAGATTGCATTGAATGTTACTAGTATAAATTTCCATACAACATTGATCTTCCATTATATGCTGCTGAAATTTTCTAACATTTTAAGACATTTTATTAGTGATCACAGGTGGAAATATCATTCTTTCACTATACTCATCCCAACATCATAGTTCTCTACATTTCATCCTATATATGTATCATTAAGAGACATATAAATTCATGATTTAATGTTGTTGTTATATAAAATTGCAATGATTGGATACATGACATAAATTCACTATCTATTTTAATTTAAATTATTCCCAAGAATATTCAGTTAAAGGTATAGATCTATCTAATCTATGTCAATTGAAAACACTATCTTTTCTTGATGTTATATCTTAAAAGGAACCTAATCCTATCTCAACATCTATTCCTGAACCTTCAAAAGATATTTCTACCTTAGTGAGTAAGGATGATTTGAAATCCTTTGGAGCTACCTTATATATTACAGTTTAAAATATTAGGAACACCCAACCTGCTCTGGTGAAAAACATGATTGGAAGAGATTCTGACCCGTTGTTGGAAAAGATCATTTACAAAGTTAGGGAAAAAATAATTCATGAAATTCATCAAGTCATATTTGAGAACATATAGTAATGTTATGAAGTGAATTATATCCTAAGTATGGTAGAAGATATGTAGAGGGTGTATAAATCACGACCAGAACTCTTTGATCATCCTATTGATGAGGTTAGTCGTCAGATGACATAGTATGTTGCCTCCCTAATTCCAACTAATATAACTTCCATAGATAGCTAGATGTCTCAAACAAACAAGAAAATAGTTCAAGAAATGTGTGAGCTTGTAATTGGTCTTATCATGTTAACAGATGAGTATTAGGGCTATCTCTAGATAGTTCTAAATCAACTGAAGTCCCTTACGTCAACTGTTACAACATCTAGTACCTCTGGACAATCATCTTAACCCTCCTTCGATTGTGATCTGATCAGAACCATTGTTATGGAAGAACATCAATCAGAGATAAGGGGATTTGACAAAGTGTTTCTATTTGTGGTGGTTAAGAATGGTGACAATGTTCTTGATCTGGTAATATTTTATTCCATGATTTCAAATTATACTCAGGAATTTTTTTTGAAGAAGGTGGATTTCAACTTCTATAGGATTTTCTCTATGACTGACATGAAAAACCATTTCATGTACTTTGTAATGAATCTGAAAATCCCTCCTTTCAATCAATTTTTTAAAACACATGTTAAAAATATGATTGATTTCACTACATTGTTTGAAATGTTTATAGAGGACAATGATAACATTGAGAAAGACATGCAGTATGGTGGTGTGATTATTGCTGACATCATCAAGCTACTGAGGCCTTATCTTCCTATGGAGATCACTACTATTGTGGCTCCTACAACAGCACCATTGTGTCTCGGCTGGCCTTCTGCTTCATTCACTACCTTTTCCCTTACTTTTTTATCTGTATATCGGGATCTATGTCAGATCCAACCTATTATCCTTGATCAAAAATCACCTCATTCTTCCACTACACCTATCTTGGACCCATCTATTTTAAAGGACTCCCTCACCCTTCTTTTTAGTAGGGTCACTTCTTTCTTCAACTTATACCTTGGCTCATGTGGCTTCTCCTGATGTTGTTGACAAATGAATAGAGAAGGAAACTAGTGCTGGTAAAATGTGAAAAATATCTTTTGATAGGGATATATTTGTATATTTATTGCTTACTATTTTTAATTTCAAATATTTCTCAAGATAATGAACTGTGAACTTTTATTGTCTCATATCATATTTAATTCTATACACTTTTCTCTAATCCCAAAAGTTGGAGAGACATGAACTCTAAATATACACTAAGAGAGAGAAACATTCAATAAGAACATGTATCTCACTAACCCGACTTGTAATCATCAAAAAGGGGGAGATTTTTGGACTCCTCATATCTTAATCATGTTTCAATGATCACAAATCCTAAAAATAATACAAATATGGTAAACTATATCTAATTTGTCTCAACTCATGATTGATTGTAGAAAAATATATTTTAATTTTTTTATAATGGATTTCCATGATAATTGATTATGTATAATACATTCTATGAATTTCACACCTTATGTCTGTATACAGATAATTGGATAAGTCTGAGAAACTGTGAGTCTGCCACCAGTTATGTTTTTCAGGAAATAGACCCAGACACCGGGACCTAGACACCGTAACCTAGACACCATTTCCCAAACACGATGACTAGACATCATGACCCATACATCGTTGATTTCTGTGACATTCGTTACAACACTATTGAAGTATGTGACACCAGTTCCTCACTAAGACACCCTTTCAAGTTTTTTAATGGACCAGACACTGTGATCATAACACTGAATCTATGCTTCCAGTTCCTAATATCTATAAAACAATTCCATCATGATAGTCTGAATGATCAAAGGAAAATAAAGAGAAATTGTTTCATGGTGGAACTATTTCCAAGTGACACTATTTCTAGACAGACTGTGACATCTTTCTTTAATCGTTTTATCCATTTTAAAAATTAATTTATAATGATAATATTTGTTTCATTTAAATGAACTTTCATAATTAATATTTCTTTGTAGACATGTCACATGAAAGTAAGAGGTAAGATGTGTAGAATACATGCATCATTCCGACATCAAAAAATGCACTCTGTGAATAAAAAAATTGTTTTCCACACACAAGGTGGTGTGGCATAGTAAAGAATCCTGAATTGACATATGCAACAAGATTCATCTGAAGAAAACACGAAGCATTCACGAATAGAAAATCTGTAATCCCATAGATCAGAGTCAAGAACATCTTCAAAATATCATCTCCACGAAGAACACACAACAGATCTAACTGTAATCCAAAGCACCAGACTTTCCATACTCTGTTTTTCACAAGAGGAATCAATTATCACATCTTAATCATCATTGAATTATAGAGCTACAAAAAAATAACACAATGAGAACTTCTAACCTTATCTCATAATATTTCTTCTATAGTGTAAGTTTATTAGATTTCGAGTAGTCTGTGTGTGTTTGTATTAAAAAAACACACTGGGTACTACAATAAACTAAAAGATACAAGATATCCTCATCTCATATATTTTTACACATGTTTACTTCCAGAAATATGATTGGAAGAGGTCCCTGTCTGAACTTGTTGTTTTTACCCTTAATGAACTGTAGAAGAGGTCATGTGACCTGGACAATCCTGTGCACTATTTGTTACCCCGATCCAAGGTGTGGATCATGTTTATTTATATAAACTACTTTGAGGCAGGTGATCACTAGGTGGAGTGGATTATGTCTCAGCTTGAGATTGAACCACTTGTTTTACATCTACTATGTTGTTTAATTTAGTGTTCTCTATTTTACTACATAATTCAAAAATCACTTGTTTTTCTTCGATAGTTTATCGTCGAAATAATCTATAATTGTTTTCCCATATTATAATACCTTGAAATGTAATATTAATAACTGATATTAATATTATAGATAATTGATCAATATTATGAGAAGATATTCAAGTAGTCAAAATTTTATAACCTTGTTACTTTGATTAACTGGATTTTTTTTATTTTTATGGGGAAATATTTTAATAAAACTATTCAAACATAAATTTTCATATAAACTCAATTCACCTAACTCTTGAGTATTGTACTAAGACCAGTATGTAGGTGTTATATAATAATTACGGATGATTAAATACATATTTAATATCATATGTGTCATATAAAAATAAAAATAACATCATTATTTCCAACATTGAATGGTGGAAATGGATTAAAGAGTGACATTTGTTCATGAGGATGTAGTCTGATGTACACAAGAATGATGATTGTGCATCCTATTTTATGGAAGTCTATGTGAATGTAGGGAAATACCATAACATATTAAAATATTATTATATTTTGGATATTGATGTTATTATATAAGTATTTCATAACTTTTATTGGGGGTGTAAAATGAAAATAGAACAAAGGAGATTGAGGAAGGATGTTACCTTTTATTTGGGTAAATAATTTTTGTTTTCTCTAAAGGGATTGCTATGATGGATTAATTCTAAATAGTATGGTTCTATGATATAGTTATGTATGATCAGATGATTTTTGTTCCAGGGGTGTCCATTCCAAAGGTCTTGATATTTTTTATGGGAGGTCAAGAAGAGGGGGCCTTTTATTTATGGGGAATAGTACGCATTCAGTATTCTTGAAATGATTTGAGTGCTCCCTGTGTTTTATATGTCCCCTAAGAGTAAAAAATCTACAATTACATATCATTATATTCTAAATGGTGTAATTATAGAAAAAAATGATGCAATTTTATGATCATTATACACCATATATTCTAGGATTAGTCAAAAATTATTCTAGTTTTTTCCTAAACAAGTTTAATTTATTTTAATTACTTCTACTAATATTTTTTGTTAAAATGTTTAGTTTTTTAGAAATTATGAATCATTATTAATATAAAATAAATAATAAAATTTTCTAAATTATAATAACATAAGTGGCATAAATTATTTTAATTTTGATCTTGCAGAAATGTCGCGATATCATGTTTATCTAATAAAATATGGTTTGAAGTTTAAAATGTTTTTATATCCATTATTAATTTGAAATTTTATATAATGACCAAAATTGGATTTATTAATTTAAAATTTCTCCAATTAATCATTATAACAAAACTAAAATATAATTTTAAAATATATAAAAATTATAACAAAAAATAATTTTTGAATTAAAATTCATTACTTTTCACTATTCATTCAAAAAAATGTTTATCATAAAAATCAAAAAAACCCAACCATAGATAATATCTTATTTAATAATTGGAAAATTATGTCTACTTTATAAAATTCAATTTCTAAAAGTTCTAAAATTATTATTATTTTTTTAGATGAAGGAGAAAAAACAAGTTCATGGTATTTTCAAATCATATATCGACTTTACCAAAAACAAAATATGCTATTAGTATGATTTATTTATATAAATAAATTATAAATAATATTTTACGAATATTTTTTAACATTCTTATTAATATATTTTACAACTATGTCATAACTATATCGTATAAATAATTTTAATAGGAAACTATTGATTTATCGAAACTCAAATGTTACGTTTAACGCAATCCAAGTAAGTGTTTTATACAAGGAAACATTATCATGGTATAGAGTATAATAAATTATTGAACTTACATAACTTGTTATGAAATAAATTAAATAAAATAAAATTATTTAAAAAATGATCATTAAAAATCAGGGTGTTACAATTAAATAATTTGAACGTTAGAAAAGCATTTGATAAAAACATAGCATGTATAACCTCTACCATAAACACTAGTCATGATATAAAGCACTAAAATTTAAAATACATGAATACAAATTTCATAAAAGATCATAATCCATGAGATAATTACAGTTTTATGTGACATAGATTTATGGAATATAAATAATCATAGAGAATAATTTCAATATGTAATGTATCAATAAAAAAATATTATAGCACAAATAGATAACACCCAAAACAGTCAGAGTAATCAAGGTTCACTCCCAAGACAATAATAGTGGACAAATTCCCTTACTTAACATGGTTTACTCCCTATTGTAGTCTTATTTATCTTAAGAGATATAAATATTTACTCAATTAATTGGAATAAGATATAGGTTTCACACATATCAAAATGAAAATAATACATACAAGTGACACATGATAATAAATCTTTCATCATATAAAAAATGAAAAAAAATCTATTATTAACATAATTAGCATATCATAACCAATGGAAAAATGGTTTTATTAAACATTTATTTATAGCATAACCCATAAAATTGAAATGGGTATCATAATTATATTTTAAACAATGGAATAGAATATATATATAGATATAATAAATATGGTAACATTTGATCAAATCCTTAGTAAGTCACATGTATTATCGAATTATGTCCTCATATATATGACAATGACTTTGAATGATCATTTCATACAATACATGATGAAATTATTTTATTCATTTCAAAATCACATATATAAAATTTAAAAACGTCCAAAATAAAAAAGAACATGTTTTAATTGAAAAATATACTTATAAACATGTAAATGAATATTTAATTAATATATAGGTAATAATAATAAGAAATATAGTTCAGGATGTAGATGTTAAGAGAAATATTCCTTTGACATTTTTTGTACACGGGAAAATGGAATTGTGTAGAAAATACCATATTATTACTTTAAAAACAATTTTTAAAAATTAACAAATTGCTAAAAATGACTTTATAAATTAAATAGGGTCATTAAAACATTTTTTAATACATATTTTGAAAAATGTATGTGCAATAAAAAGGGTTTTCGACCGAAGGGGGAAATAATATCAGTTTTTATTTAAAACTTTTTTGGAATATTGAGTACATGAATAATTGAATTTATAGTAATGATTTATTCTCAATAAGTGTCCATAGGTAAATAATATTAATTTATTTGTAGAAATATTTAATATTATATTTCATTAATGAATATATTATGATAAACAATATTGATAAATAATTAGATTGTTACAACAAACACTTACCCCTTTTGTAAAATTTGAATCATTCAACTAATGAAATAGATAATCATATATTGATATTTAAATCTCATAATTTAATTGAAAATAATCATAAGATAAATTCATGGCTAGTACATAATCAATAAAAATGACTCAAAATATAATATGGAATTTGTATCCTAGAAATTAAAGTGTTACTGTAAATCACTTAAGTTATATCTCATCATACATAATACACATTATAAACTCCAATATAGAATATAAAACATTATAATAAATAAATTATTTAACCAAAAATATATATTTTATACCATATATGATTTAAATATAACATTTTACATTTTTTATTAATAATTTCTTCTTGAAATCACGTTTCAAGAAACAACTATTTTTTCATGTACATATTGGTTTGGTATTATAAATTATTTTAGATTAATTATGATTATATAATATAAATAGTTATAAAAAATATATAATTATAATATATATTCATTATATATTTATTTATAGAAATCCATTTTTTATAGAGATGGAAAATGTTTTACGCTATTCTTGGAGATGGTTGATTGTGTATACACAAGAACAGTATTTAAATTCTCTCGATGGATGAAACAAAATAAAGTGAAATAATATATTACAATTAAATAATAATTTTTATTTCATATATATCACATATTTTCATTAAAACAATTCTTATTTTGTTTCATGTAAAGTACAATTAATGATTGAATAACTTCACTTTGTGAGGCGGTAGTCTGCCCCACACAGAAGAGAAATTATCGTATTTCCACATAATGATATTAAAAAAATATATTTATTATTATTATTCTAGATGTATAATAATTAAATAAATATTATATTAAATTTTTAATCAATAATGATATATATTAGTGATATGTAGTGGTGGAAAACAAAATATATCAGTTCGCGAGCTAATAGTCCACCACACACACAATCGCTAGTTTTGTTTCTTATTTGATGGAAAGTGAGATTTATAATTGTTATGACATTAAAATATAAAAATATAATTACATTGTAGATTAATATTTTATTATTTCACCATATTTGTAGAATGTTTGATTTGGGTGAAGAAGAAATAAAATAAAACACAATTTTATTAATTTTAACTCTTTTATGGGGATATGCTTTTGGTTTAAATGTAAATACAACATTGGAGTTGTTCCTAATCGAAATAAGTATGTAATTATCTGTGGATTATATTTTTTATGGGATTTGGGTTGGTATTGTTTGATCCAATGGGGTTTGGAAGTGTGACGTGGATTGGAAAGTGGGTGACTTTTCATAAGTGGGGGAGTGGAAGCACGGGTAATATATGAAATGAGAAAAGTGTACCCATTTCTTTAATATATTAAAAAAGGCACTAAAATTATCCTTTAAAAAAATATATATGGTCAAAATTGGTTATATAAAAAGGGGCTGTAAATTTTTATAGTTCATTTAACAGGTCATCATTTTAGTTTACCCCCAGTAAACATGCTTTATCATTAACTACATTAATTTACTTTTACTGTTTTCACATTTAATTTTGATAAAATATATACTTTACCATATAATATAATATTAATTTTTTTTATTCCAAATATAAAATCCTTTTTAAAAATTCCATTAATATAATGGTAACATTTTAAATTAAACTTATTCAAGAAGACCTGATAGAAAACATGTTTTTCTAATAGAAAATTATTATAAGAGTAAATAGTTTTAATTTCAAAATTAAAAATGTAATTGAATCCAAGAAAATTAATTACTTTAATAATTAGAAAAATAATCTAAATTTAATTTTAAACTATTTTTAAATAAGAGAAATCATTGTAAATTTAGTAATAAAAAAGATAGCTTTTATTAAAATACAGTAATTTTTTACAATTAGCATTAAAATTTATATATTTATAAAATTATAAAAAATTTAATCATATATAATTTTCACATTTTGATTAAAAAATATATTTTAATTTTATGAAATATTTTTTATAATATTAAAATAAATTACATTTATTCTTTATTAAAAAATTTATAAAAACATTTTCCTTAGAAATTTTTATTTTCAAATCATATAATTACTCTTAAAAATTAAGTATGTTTATATCAATATGTTTTATATTTATAAAACCATTATACTAAATATTATAAAATTATTTACTCATATATATATCTCAACGTTAAATTGATCTGTCTGAACCACTACTTGAAACAGTTATATAAATAGTAAATTACCATTCATTAGAACGTGGATTGGTGTGTAGAACAAGCTATTGGAGAAATTAAATTTATAAATAAATTTATATTTCATAAAAATATTGGATGTTAAATTCTACAACCATAAAAATTAAGTTTTACCTCAAAATTCCGTCACTTCAAGAAAAATAATTTTTGACACATTTACCTAATTACATCCACATGATCAAAAGTATCTTCCTCAAACTGGTGGTTTTCCACTAAACACCAACTAGCTGAGTGTTCTTATTTTATAGTACATTATCTATAAAATAAAGAATGTCTACAAGTTTTTCATCAAAGAAATACCATGATATATAGATATGAACAATGAGTTTGATATATGTGAAGGTTTTGGAAGTAACCTTATCATGATTTATTTATGGGACACATCATGTGATTTATAACTATTTAGTTAAAGTGACAATCGTTATGTTATATGCCTGAAATAATCAAGAATTTGGAAGGGGGTTATCTACTATGATAAAATTTTTCCTTTATCCCTGAATAAAATAACTTTATTCTAATGATAAATTTATAGAAACCTCTTATCACAAACATCAAATTCCAAATCGAGCCAGTGATAACCAACTAAACATTTCTACAGATATAGTGTTTCTCTTATGTGTTTCTGAATGGATCAAATATTCTCTTTGAGTTCATCATTTCCCAATAGATTTATATCTCCTACTTCATTTTAGTATATTAATAATCTTCAAATCATTCCATATATGGATTTACAAGGATCTATCAGAATGATTTAGTAAATTCTGTTGTTGTATAAAATCTCTACTGGAGGAAGGTTCTTATCATCATATATAATTTTTTGTTTTAACAGTTCTATCTGAATGATGATACATCTAAAGGATTCCATATAATGTGGAAACTCAACTCCTTATCAGTTTATTTATGAATACATCTCCAAAACAAAAATGTAAACCTTATATACTCATAAAAAATTGAATTTTATACAACTTGAAACCCTACTATATTTTTATTATATATTCTGGACAGATAATCCATAGAGAAATATAATCTGATAATAATAAAACACTATGAATATGTAAGGTTATTGACTACAATCAACATAGCATTGTGGAGTCCAACAGAATACTCAATGGAAATTTTTTCCCATTTCCATTATGGAAAGAGTATTTTTTTAAAACTCTTATAATATTTCTATATCTCATCCTTAACATGAAAATATACAATGAACTAAGATACAAAATTTTCAATATCTCTCTTCTTTCCATCCCATCAAAATACACATTAAAATCTTTATACTTCTATGTAATTGAATGATGGGTAGAGAACAATGAAGTGTGAGATTTCATAAATTTCATCCATTCAAGTATGGATATTACACAGACACTATTTTAAAAACTTATCATTGCATCATGATAATAGTTAAACATAGGAATATTTCACACCTTCTTTTAGAGATCAATTTCATCCTTCTATGACCCGATTATACTCACATGGGTCGATTTTTGAACAATTATTTGATAAATATATTATAACACCCATAAATATATATTTAATGAACCATCACTTTAAAATCACTTAATATGAGATATTTTGTGTCCTTTATTGTAGATAAGATAGAATGATCCATTTGAATCAAATAATCATCAACCTTACTTGCTTTCCGGGGGTAGAAATGTATTGATAAACCTTAATATTGAATCATCTCTACCCATAGGTTTTGGTTTGTTTTAAACTAGATTTATTTTAATATACACTTAAAAAATTTGTATATATATGAAATTTTTCTTTATAAATAATATTCCTTAATATCATTAATGAAAATATATAAAAAGATAACTCTATATCATGTGTTGGGTAATTTTTATCATATAACTTCAATTTCATGATCCATAATCAACACCCATGAAATTATTCATAATAAAATATATTACTCCCTTATATGATTCATCAATATAGATTAGAGGCCCATCTCCAATATATGGTATTGCATGCACAATTTTACTGACTAATGTTCTCTTCATTTCCTTGATATTTTACTCATATTAATCAGTCCAAGCGAACCAGCAAACCTTCTAAGATTACTTATTGAATGGACTCAAAATTCATGAGACATTTTATAATTACCATCAATAATATACATCCAGAAAGAGAAATATATTTATCTGTTATAGTAGATGGTTTAGAACAATGTATAATACCCAAAATTATTTATAGATATATCTATATACCCCATCAAGAGATTATATGAACCAAAATAAAAAAAATTATACAAATTTACCTATTTTAAATTTTTCATTATGTATCTTCTTCCACTATTACATTTGTTTAATTCTAAATAAATAATCATGCACTTATTTTCCATTTAAATATATTAGAATATCATTAACAAATACTATAAAAAACTAATCAAGGTGATCTGAAATGAAATAAATTATATAATCTATTAATATATTTGGGGAATTATAATGACAAAATTTCCTCACAATATACTCAAACTCTCTATACCTTGTAAAACAATTTTCTTACATTTATCCTTATTCTTGACATTTAATTGATGATATTTATAAAGAATTTAAAACATGGGAATCTGTTGATCTCATTGAAGTTGATAAAAAGGGTAATAAAAATTGGGTAAAGTATTATTGTTATTGATCAGGATCATTTCCAACTCCTGGAAATCATTATAGAGTTTCGTCATCCCATTATTCTTTTTAGCAAATAGAACTGGTTTACAAAAAAGTGAACGAATTGTTGAATGTTTCCATTTTCATGTTTCTCCATGAGTTTATTATTCAATTTTGGTAACTTAATCAAAGCCATTCAATATTTTGTGTTTAAAATAGTTGTTCAACTCAGAATGATTTCTATTGACAAGAAATTTTCACATTTCAATGGAATGAAATGAAGCTATACTAAAAACTTCAAAATAACTACGGTAAAATACGATATCATCAATGTTGAGACTCTACCCGACCGTATGAGATTAAAATTAATTTGGGTAGGATATAATACCCATATAATGTAATTTACATCCATTGAATTATTATAATGATCATCACAAAGATAGATAATCATAGGTATGTTTAGAATATCAAATATGACTTATATTCCTTTGCAATTGATATTATCCTTATGTAGTGAACGACAAATCATCCCTTTGCTAGCATAAATTTTAACAAGAAAATGAATCAAAATACTTGAAAGAAGAACAATACAAAAAAATTCAACTAGAGATGAATTATATATTGTTGATGCGAACATTGTATCATTAAACATTTTCAATGCGAATTTTAGATCTAATTTTTAATTAAAATCATTGATTCTATTAGAAAAATAATTAGATATAATAGTATGGGTTGATGAAAATTAAAATAATATATTTTTTCTACAGTTGATGGTAAGTGTATATTTCACCACATCATAATATCAACCCTATTATAAATTTTTTATCACAAGATAGTTCCCATTATCTCTCTAATTAAGAGGTTATTGATGTCGATCATGACCATTAAAATTTAGATTTGGTCACTAGTTATAATATTCCAAATAATCATCATATTTGAATCATTAGGGTGAGGCTGGTACACTCTCTTTGAATTTCTCTCTACTATAATCATTAGTTCTTTTTTTCACTTCGATTAGGATATTAATTTGTCGATAAACATTCTCCCCATACATAAAAAAATTTCCAATTGCACAAATATAATTTCCTTCATGATAAATTCCATTGTTTGAGCATTCAAATATTATCATCTTCATTTACTTCATTGTTATTGTTGTGTTATTTGACTTTCATATTTCATTTCTTTTCAATTCCATGGAATTTATGGTTTCCCCAATCACTATTTATACAGTACTTCCATAATAAATTATTTCAACACACACACTGACTACCTAATGGAAGAATCTCATTGGATACTTTTTTCCATTGAATAATCATTCGAAATTATATATAGGTTAATTAATGATAATTAAATAATATCCCACAAGCCTTATTAAATTCACCTCATGTGTATCAATAGATTCATCGTCATTCTCTATAACCTCATCAAATGACATCTCTATATTCATGTCATGAATTTTGGGAATATACTTATTCAAAAAATATGTTATTAGATTCATAAAATTCCATGAATTCAGTTTCTTACTATGGTATAATATTATAGATAAGATTCCATTGTTGATCCACTTCTCCTTAAAAACGATATATAGGATAAATTTCTATTTCATGCCTCAAACAATGGAAAATGGGAATAACTATTTTACTGGTAATGATACATTTCTAAAAGACAAGTTCAATTGATGAAAGGGAAAAATAATGTGCAAATTGACTCATGAATGACATAGAAAAACATTGTTCCCCCCATTAGTTGTTCGGATGTTTTTCATGAATAATAGCTTGAGAAATTTTTATATGAATTGAAATTATTTTTTGTATAGCAACTCCCATAAAATCTAATTTATTATGAATAAAGTAATTTCATATTTCATTTCACTCATCATTAACATATTTCCTCTGGGTTCCATCTATTGTTTAAGAAAACATTATTTAATTAGTAGTAATAATATAGAGGAACCACATAATCATGAAACATCACCTACATACTATCTAAATCATGAAAATGCATCGTCATTCTATGATATAATGGGATTAATCGAGTACATTCATGCTCATTATTGAAATCCTTATAGAAAGTTCATAAATAAAATGTAAAATAACTAAATAATATCCCCAAGGACAGTGACACTAATTTTATTGTAAGTCCCATTGACGTATACCTAGTAATGCTCAACTCAATGCAGAGCCAAATTTTATATTGTTATTTCCCCTAGATATATATTTCCTAGAACCACATCAACTATTATTATCTATACAAGGATCTGTTCCTAGGTAAACCAAATAATACCTTCCTTACTAACTCATTAGGTTGTTACTCTATATATTGTCTCATATTTGGGGTTCTCACTATGGTTTTCCCATTCTATTATCCAAAGGATTTACAAAACCATCAACTAATGCCAAATATAGAGACACATAATATTCATAAATTGATATTAAATCTCAATAGATTAATATTAATTTATTATCATAATTATCAATGGTAGAATTTTTTAGGTCTGGTTCTTTTAGAATCATATATACATAAACATTATTTTCAAAAATCATTCTATATAATGTCTTACTAATTTATTAATTTCCAGAACCCATCCCAAACATATGAAACATATAACCTTTAATCATAACCCCAGAAATTAAGATCTAAGAATGTGAGGTTTGAGATTCCTAGTAAGGGTAAATAATAGAAATATCAACATAATATGTGAATAAGGGTACAATAACAAGAGAATATAATTTTTTAAAAATATAAACCACATAATATAGAGTACAAATATGAGTAATGTGAAATTAATCATATTTCATAATACATGATTTGTAATGTAATCATTGATCTTAATCTAAGATAGAATACCATTTTCATATGACATAGATTTGTGGAATTAACTTCTGTATGGAAAATTATTTCATTATAATAATCATTAATTTCTTAAAAATAATAGTGGAATGGATTCCCTCCCCATGCAAAAGTAGTGGACACCATTTACTCCCAAGACTATCTTAGTGGAAAAACATCATAACTACACTAAGTCCACTCCCCATTCATGTCCTTTTTATTTCATGATATTTCAAAATTTACACAATGCATTGGATGGATTAATAGGTATAACCATAAACAAAATGAAAATCATACATACATATTCTACAAGATTATAAATAATTCAACACATCAGAACCCATGAAATTAAATCGACATTATAACAAATTTATCATATCTTAACACATAAAAAAGAAACTAATTTCATAAATATTTTATAATTGAATAACTCATAGAATAGAAATGTATTTCATTAAAATATTTTCTCCATTATTAGAAAACATCAAAGGAAACAATTATTATGGAATTATTGGAACATATACTGAATATTTATTAAATATCATCAATGTATGTCATCAGATTGGTAATGTTATTTTTTGAATGATCATTAAGAATATTTCATTTCGATTATATCCTTTTCATTTTGAAAACCCAACATTAAAAAATAAAAAATTTAAAAAAATTAATGTCGAAAAGTTTCTTCAAAAATAACACTGGATCCAATGGAATGATTATTTATTCCATTGAAAAGGCATGAAAAAAAATTAATAAAATTCTTGTCTTATAGCTTCGAAATAAATATTTATTCCAAAACATTGGTAATATCTAGAAGGTCCGTGTATAGAAAACTAAAAAATGATTCTATTAAAAATTAACATTTAACGAATTTCTAAATATTTTTATATACAATAATATATGAAATTTAAAACACTTTTGAAAATATTTTTATAAAACGTGGATATGTAATAAAAATGGATTTCGAGAGAAGTGAGAAATAAGGTTAGTCTTTTTTAAAAACATTATTTTAGAATATAGAGTACATAAAGGGAATTAAATGTGGGTGAAACATGTTTCCTTAATAAATCACCATAGTATAAAATAATTAATTAATTTTTGGTGAATATATATATTTTAATATTTATTCTTTAAAATCCCAATAAATAATAATATTGATAAATAATTATATTGTATCATCAAACCCATACCACATTGGAATATTTTTTTCATAACCCAAATTAAAGATAGGTCTATAAATGGATATTTATTAAAATAAATAATCATTATAATATTTATAAAATAAATTCCTTTGGATTATATACTCCACAGAAAATAAATAATTCGTTATATGGAATATATATGGATGAAATAAAGGAGAGACTATTAATAGGTTACCTTAAGTATCAACAACATTTATACAAGATAGAACCCCATGAATATTGAATAAAAATTTATTACAAATATTTTAAATTAAAATAATCATATTTATCATACCGTATATGATTTACATATGTCATGTTACCTTTTTATTATAAGTTATTTATTAAAATATAATTTCCTATACTAAATGTTTCATTTTTCATGTTTGTTTTTTTCTTCGTATTATTTTTGTTTTGACATTTATCATGGTTACATAATTTATATAACAATATAAATGGTATAAATAAATTATATTTTTATTATATGTGTTCTTTGAGTAATCGATTATAGTGTAAAATAGAATATCAATTACACTGTTCATGAAGACTATATTTCATTCGCACACATGAACACTATTTCTATTTTCTCGATGGATGAAATGAATGAAATTCAAAAAATATATTAACATAATAGAATAATTTTAATGTAATATACAATAAATAATTTCATCATACATATCATTATTAAATTATATGTAAATCATATGTGAAGGTCGAATACTCAATTTTTCTAAGGCGGTAGTTTTCCATACACAGTCGTTGTATTTTCTTATTCCCATTGAATGAAAATTCATATGTTATATGTTATATTGTAATTGAAAAATTATAATAATATCATAAGTTATATATATATATATATTTTTTTTTAAATACATTATTATATATAGCCATTAGAAGTGGTGATGGATAACTAA
Source organism: Viscum album (assembly GCA_963277665.1). Taxonomy (NCBI): domain Eukaryota; kingdom Viridiplantae; phylum Streptophyta; class Magnoliopsida; order Santalales; family Viscaceae; genus Viscum; species Viscum album. The sequence goes on from OY728127.1 coordinate 284,528,746, forward strand.
TTAAATCAGTTCGTGAGATGGCAGTCGGTCATACACAGGATCACTAATTTCATTTTCAATTTAATGGAAAAGTATATCTATATTGGGTATTACATTAGTTAAATAACCTATCATCATAAGTTATATAATAATATTATTATGTTATAATAATAATATTATTATGTTTTAATAATTTTATAATATATGATGGGGTTGGAAAATTAAATAAAACAAAAAAAAGTTTAAGATTTTTACTTCATCATTGGAGAACCTCTTATAGTTTATAACAAAATCCTTTAGAAGAGGGTTTAACAATTTTAATATGTATTCTAATATTTTCTTGATAATTACGAAATGTATTTGAGATATTATTTTTAATGTTAAAGGTTTTTTATATGTGATTTAGAGAGTATAGGGGTGACATTTTATAAGTGGGGGAAAGGACACTCACATTGAATATTTAAAAGGAATAAAGTATAATAACGTTTAACAATTTTATCAAGGATTAAAAAGTACAATTATCAAAATTTATTTATGTTAAGGTATAATTATGCTAATAAAATTGGTTTATATATTTTTGCTATGTGATTTTACCCCATATCATTTTAGTTTAACCCTCAGGGAAACCCATTTTAACCATAATAGAGATAAGTAATTTGTATTCTTTTCACTATTCATTTCGACTAAAAATTATGTTGATGTTTTTATATAATATTTATTATGATGAATAAATATATGGATAAAATTACATTCATATAATTTGATGAATTTAATTTAAAATCATGCGCATATATGGTATGAAAATACAGTTTTCCGAAGGGAAAATTTTCCTAACTATAGAGTGTTTTAATATGCAAATTCAGAATGAAATTGATTCCAATGAAATAAATTTTATTAATGAATATATAAATGAAATAATTATTCAATTAAATTATTTTTTAATAATATTTATCTTTATAAATTATTTAAATGAAAAATATGTTTTTAATATAATTTTGTATTTTTTACTATTTATAAAAAAACTAGTCTTTTCAATAATATAACCAAAATAATATCAATGTTAATTTTTAATTATTGATTACAAAATAATGTATATTATTTCATTTTAAATTTATAAAAGTTCAAAAATACAATTATTATTTTTTTATCAGATAAATTATTTAATTATTTGAAAAAATAGTATTTTCGAAACATAAATTATCTTTGTTATATATTACATATATTTTATCCAATATGATTTATATATAAAAAACCCATTATAAATAATATTTTAAATTATATTCTTCTTATTCATACCACCAATTTAAATTTATAGGTTATAAAATCCTTGTTTAAATAATGATATATATGATATATCATGGTTCATTAAAATAAATCGGTTTTCATCTAACGCAAGCTATCATGGAAATTAAATTTATTCAAAGAAAAAATTCATTAAATAACTAGTTGATATTTTAATAGTTCTATAAAATTTTAATACTTTTTTAGACTCCCTTATTGAAATGGTTTTAAACCGCATTCCAATCTTTATTTTCTCAAATGATATAATATTTACCTAATTCATTTGAGGGAAATATAATTCCAGGTTCAATAATTGTATAATGAAAATATCCAAATGCATGAAAAAAATTCCTGAAAATTTTCTCATTTAAACCCTATGGAAAATTAAGAGGTTTCATTAAAATTTCATCATTTCTATAAAATATAATCCATTTAAAATATATGAACGTCATAATCAAATCAAAATCATACAAATAAGTCATCTGGAGAATGAATATGGTTTATAACAATAAAAAATATCCCCAATAAAGAATATTCAACATCATATTATCCAATATTAAATTAAATATCCTTTCAACAATCAATGAAATTTTTAACGCTAAAAATATGCTATTCATTTTCAAATCACATATGTAATAAATAAATAAATATTAAAAAATATTCCTGAAAAAATATTCTTTTAAATAACCATGCATATTTTTATATATTGATTAATAATATTGACTCTTCATGATGATGGGAAATTCATTTCTTTACGAATACATTTAAAAGATATTCCCTTAACAGTTAAAAAAACAAAATAACTCATTCAAAAAATGATGAACAGATTCCATATATTTTTCTTAAATAATCACCTCTAAAATTTAAATTAAATAATAATTTAAAAATATTTAAATAATTCCTTAATTTTTTTTTGAAAAACATAAACTTGTAATTAAAAAATCATCTGAAAATACAAATAATTCTAGTTTTAATTCAAAAAATAATTTTAGTCTCATCACTTCATAATTAGAGTAAATTGAAATTAAAATATTAAATCTATAAAAATAAAAAATGGACAAGAAAATTAATTAAATTAATGAGAGATAGGTAATTAAATTTCATCATAATAAAAAAAATTATCAATAATCAAAATAATTAATGATATTTAAAAATAAATCTCTTAACTCAAATTTGAATTAAAAATAATGTTCTCTTAAATACTATAGAATAAATTTTTAAATATTATAATTGTAATCCAAAGTAATTTAAAAATTTATAATATCGAATTTCTCACACATATATGTGTTCAAAAAACAATTATTAACAATTTTTTTATAATTTTCATTTTTATGTGTTAGCTATTACTTTATTCCTTAATATTTCTGTTCAATAGATTCACTATTGGTATATTGATGATGGTTTAATAATATCAAAAAATGTAATAATCATAATAATCTCATATATATTAGTTTAATATATTTTGATTCATACATAAAAGTAATATATAGAAAAAGGAATTACACTATTCATGGAGACAGTAGATCATACAAACACATGAACGTTGATTAAATTTTTCAATGGATAGAATAAATAATGGATAATGATTATTCATCATTGAAGAATAATTATTATAACATATGTATATTATATAATTATTAAACTCATCATAATAATCATCCATGAATAATAGTTATGGAAAATTAATTCTATCGCTATGGGTGTGATAGTCCACATGTACGCACTGTAGATAATTTAAAAAAAAAATTGATGGAAAGTATATTAATATTGATGGATCCATAATCATGATAAAAACTATGTATATTTTTTATAATAAATTTATTATTTTATAGTGACTACAATAGATTATGAATATGTATTAAAATAAATATAATTGAAAATAATCAGCTAAGAGTTATACATATTCATAGGGAAACCCCTTCTGGATAACACCTTAAAACATTAAATGGTGGTATATTGAAATAGAAAGAAACTATAGTACTTAAAGAAGGATTATATGAAGGTATTATGGTAGTTCTGTTTGTCTAAATAGGGATACAAATGTGTGAGGAATAGATCTGGATGTGTGACCTTTTACAAGTGGTGAGAGGGGAACTCAAGGACTTACTTATAATTTTATGTTAATATAAATTACTTTTCTTGTTAATATGGATCAAAAATGATATATTTAAAACATAATATTAGTAAGAGTCTAAATACATATATATAATAATATTTTAGAAAGTTTTTTTGGAATATTTACACTTATCTCTTATTTTAAATGCCATGTTATTAATTTTGACTATTATCCCAATATAATGTTTTTACCATTTATTGAAAATAATGATACCATAAAAAAAGTGACAAATAAATTAACCCTGATTGATGTTTCTAACAATATACCACTCACATGTCTGACTATAGAATTTTTATATATGAAAATATTTTCAAAAAATTCTACAAATTATCATTATTGTAATTATATCAACAATTCAATTTCAATAAACATAAATCCATAGTGATAAAAATGGAATTTTAATCCAAACCATTATGAATAATGAATATATTTTATTTATATAACACCTTTAGGGTCACTATAAATCAAAAATTAATTTTTTTTATATTTTCTGAAAACAATTACACGATTATTCTAATACTTGAAAAAGTATTGTGTCGGCGTTGTACAAGAATTTAAGGTAAATAAATTATAACTAAACGATAAAAAATAATTACCATGACAAAAAAATTGATAATTGTTTCAGGTAATCTATTCTAACTAATTATAACCTCTTTTATATACATACAAAAATATAGATTTATTAAATTTTAGGGAGTGAAATTATGAATTTATTATTTTCTTTAAATAATATACATGTAATAATCCTAGATAAATAGAACCGTGTTTCTGTATTTTCTTAAAATAGATGAAAATGTACTCTCTAAAAACGTCCAATAAAATAAATTCAAGTTTTATGGAAATTAGAAAAACATTTTTCTAGGTTTTAACCCTGTTTTACCTTTTTTACCATCACCAATGTAACAAATATTTAATAATTTTTAGTATTCATTTTCACAAAAAAATTAATTTTTCTTCAATAAATAATTTCAAAATGGTGTTTAATAATATGGAATCCATTTTATCAAATTAAATTTACTTAATTGGTTTAATTTAGTTTAAAATTATTTTAGAAACACAAAATTAAAAGTAATTTTATAGAAATGATGGACTCCTATTTATAACAGATTTTTTTCTGAACAAATCAAACATCAAATAAATTTTGATGTCCCAAAAATTAACTATCAAAATATAAATGAATTAAATATCATTTTTAAATCATTTAATGGAATTGGGATCTTTACAATATTTAAATTATAATATATTTTTCAATAAAAATCGATATTATTCTCCTATCATCACAAATTTATTCCTTTCATAGAATTTTTTAAAATTTACTCCAATCAGATTTCAACATGATGAGTCTAGAAATAAATTCCATTATTTCCAATACATTTTATAGATGAGGTATAAATAAATTATATTATTTTCTCACAAAATATATAAAACCATTTTTGATGTAAATATGCATTTTCTAAAGCATATATTACGTTTACTAAAAATTGAGTAAATATTTTTAAAAATATTTTCATACAGTAAACCAATTATACAAATATTTTTTATTTAGTTATTCTGATTCAAATAGAAAATTTGTCGACTCTGATATAATGGTATATAATATTATGGATTTTTTAGACTTCTGTTTTTGTGGACCACGTGATATTAATGACATTTAATTTATTTTAATAAAAAAGTATAATTAAATCTCGTGTTGTTACATTCTACAATGAATAAAATTAACTTCACACTTGAAATTCAATTAATTAGATGAAAAATAATGATATCATTATTTCCTCAAGTCTTTGTCTTTTCAATTTGCTTAATTTAATTTTTGAAAACTCTAGATAACATTAACCACAAATTTCCTCTTATTCTGTAACAAAATATCCCCAAATCAAATATTTCAAACAGTTATTATACATTGGAATAATCATCCTATATTAGTAAAAAATATAATTTTAGGACATGTGATAGATCATTTATAAATTTCCTCAGGAGAGACATATAGAAAAGGTCATTATCTTGAGAGAGTATTTGAGGAATCACCATGATATAAACTATTAACCCAACTTAATTTGGAATATAGTGTAGAAATTATACTTATGGGTTATAAATAAATTCTTATTGAAACAAAAATAAAATTACATGGAGATATTTGAAGGAATACCTTCTCACAAGGTTCAAATTTATTTTTTCACTAATAATTTCAAGTATATTTTTCTATTTCTCCCTCATCTTTTTTGATGTGAAACTAAATGAATCAAATCTTCTCCGTCATTACCCCAGCTATTCTTATTTAAAAAATATTTCATTCACCATCTTCACCCATTTATCATGAGTTATATAAATCATTACATAGAGTGTTTCATATGGGACCATATGAATGTTCCAGTGAAAAATAATTTTTTATAAAGAAATTATACAAAAGGAAGTGTTTAATCCCAACTACAATTAATAAGAAATTAATATGATACCATCATATCATCTACTGTTTTAATTATACTTTTATTATAATCATATTTCTGAGGATGACAATTAGTATAGAAACACAACATGAAAAGCATTTCTTGTTAAATACTTCACTATACCATTATGGTAAACATTATGTCTTGGTGAGATAAACTTGAATTTTGTACTCCATACTATCTCACCACTTCAATAATGTATATCCTAGAATTAGGATTATGAGATAAATAATATATAATTGTAATTAAGTGTGATGAATTTATAATTAAGATTAGTATAACCTAAATATCATTTTCCCTTCATGTTCAATGGGGATCCTTCTGAAATAATTATTGGTAATAATATTAAATTTTCATTTTTGGTATGGATAATGGTTGTGACAACCCTTTTCATGACCCCCACCCCACAAAGTGTACCCCTCCTGGGCTGGAAATGAGATAAGGGACATAATGACCCCTGAGTCCCGCCTTCAGTAGGCCCTCGGTTGGAGACTAGCACCAATGGTATAATAACACACAAAATGGGAGGCATTGCCCTCTAAGAGAACACATGCAGAAGAGAGAGATAAGATAGAAACAAATCAACTCCAACTCAAACTTCAATATAAATGAAAACCCAAGTACACACATCAAATTCCATTCAAAAGTACTCCAACTGAAGGGAAAAAACTGCAAGTACCCAAAACAAGGTAAAAATAGTAGTAACCACAAGCCCGAACAGCTCCTGCAACCCCAATCTGGTAAAAACCAGCTTGATCTCCCACCTAATCCAAGTGACCTCAAAATATTTTATATATACATAGGGTTAGTATAATAGTATACTCAGTATCATCCTCCCCTAAGCCTCTCATACAAAGTAAAGAAAGCATGCTAAAGCACAGTGAACAACAAGTGAAATTAACTTGTCACCTAAACAGGTATACTAAGTTCCCAACCGCACCATGGATAATCTCACCATGTATGTCATATGAGAATATATCATATAGTAAATAATAACAAGGGAACCCCACTACTACTTCCAAAGTAGTTTCCCACTTGGCCCCACCATCACACGTCTGGAGCATATCTCTCCAAAAAGGCTTGCCTGCAGACACATAGGAGAAGCACCACAATATACACCTTATGAAAAAAACCACCACATCCACAAAACAAGTAACCAGGTAGTTTCCACGAGCCACCATAGATCTCATAACATGTATCGTACGTCGAGTATTATACCCCAAGCCGTTACTGCCCTTACACTGAGTAAGGTTCCTCAAGCCATCACAACCTATAAACGTTACACCTATAGTATTCCATAGAAAACTATATCCAGAATATATGTGTGTGAATAACTGCAAGCAATTATAGCCCTATACACACATATATGGGGAAAACTAACCAATTTTCCTACTATCTCAAGTAACTACCAAGAAAAGAGAGCGGGTCTATAGGGGGTAGTCAGTCATCCATCCGCCCACTGAAATGTTGGGGAAAACACCCCCTAGGGCTCAGAATCCCCGAGGTGTCAGTTTCCCATACTTACAGGGTGGAGTAGTGTATAGAAACAAAAAAAATTAGAATATATTATATCTCGCAACCACACTATGTGCATTACCTAGTCTTATACACAATTATAGCTAACGTCTCTCAGGATCTGGGCTGCTACTTCTAGGACTAGGTATCCTATAAGAACACAACCATTTAAAGAGATTTATTAGATTAATTCATTCCCTTTTTATCAGTTCCACTGTACTTTAATTATTTCCTTAAACATTAATTAACCATGAAAAATTCCACCTTTAACATCATTATCATCACACCCAAAATCCACTATCCCTTCAAATTTACAATCTCATAATTATGTTCCAGTAACTCCAACCCCATGAGTTAACCCCATTTATTAAAATATTCCATACAGAATTACATTCCCATATTCCTAGGAATTCTAGAAAATCATCCTATGCTACTAAAACAATGGGTCTCAACACGGTGAGTATATGCACACGTCGCATCATTGCCTCCTATAGAAAGAGCGTAGACACATCCTCCCTTGTGATGCTAAACATGGAAAGCGGGTGGCCTATCCTGCTTGTCTTCGCCTCTTTCAGAAGAAGGGTAAGCAAGACCAGCTTCCTTGAGAAGTGGGGAAATGTAATGAAGAGAACAAATATGAAACATCATGCATAAAACAATCACATCCATCCCATTCCATCATACATGGTGTCATCCCCGAAACCCACATTCATAAAACCATGCATCTTGCCACTCTAGGTGGCATCTTCTCCCATAACCAAACACCTCCATGCCCTCACATTTCGAAATATCCATCCAGGATCGCATCACAGCACAAGCACCAGGAAAAAAACACTACATTAATTGGGCTCTTGGACGTTTAACAATCAAGAGTGTAACTCATAACCCCTTAATGAATTATCAAACAATCAGTTCTTTAATCAATATTGAATTAATTGATTTGTTATTCGTAGGTTCCAAATTCGAGAAACCTAATCGGTAAGCTATCACAAATAAGTAAACATGCTTACTGCCCTAATTTGATTAACATAAAATTACAAAAAAGAACCATATTCATTTTCATACCTCTTTATGTTTAGCCAAAAATTATCAATTAATCCGGTTTTACATTCTTTACCGATTTCCATCAAGAAAAAACAACTAATTAAAGCAAGCATAGATATCACACTATATAGAAACACAAGTGGCAATAACATACAATCGATATCAATTTATTTATCTGGATAAAATATTTATTATGTCAATTCCATTATCATCCAATTGGATTGAAAATGCTAACAATACGGTTGCACGTAAAACAAAGAGAGGAAATGAATCCCCTACCTCAAATAGTTCCTCATGTTTTTTATCCACACAACGGGTCACGATCCTCCTCTCGTGAAAACAGCATCCACCCGAGGATGCCACGGTACAACATCATCAACCAAACCCCAAGAAAAACCCCATTAAAAGTATTTATATTACATGATATAACATGGTATGGAGAAACATGTGAAGATGATCCGCAATGGAACGATGATAAAACATACCTTATATCGATGATTGACCGATATGGCTCGGTTTCATCAAACATAGTGGAACCGATCCAAGCAGTAATGTTTTATTGTCCAACTCCTATGGGAAGGATTGAATGGTTATATCATTTCATAGCCATGAACAATGAGTGAGAACAAGAGAGGATGATATCTTGTTCCTTTTGAAGATTTAATGGGGAGACAGTTTAAGATACACTTAATTCCCCATTAAAATTGGATCACATTAACCCGCGTGGTTTGACTAAGTAAAAACATAACGATCCAGGTTAATAATTAATATAGGATTTATGGCATTTGAATCGGCCTTATGAGTCCTTAAAATAAGGCTTTAAATGTATTTTACATCAAAGGGGTGAAACTGTAGGAAGCTGGAAACACTGTTCACATACTCAAAATTTATAAAAGGAAAGAAAAGGTCACCATTAGACCTTACCGTTAGAGGTTACCGATAGACCTCACCCTTAGAGGTTACCGATAGAACTAACCATTAGAGGTAACTGATAGACATCACCGTTCGAGGATACCGATAGAACTCACCGTTAGAGGTTACCGATAGACCTCCCTATTAGAGGATACCGATAGACCTCACCGTTAGAGGTTACTGATAGACCTCACCATTCAGGAAACATTGAACACCTACTGTTCGGGAAACACTATTCTAGTATACCATTATATGGTCACTATTATAACCTCACCGTTCTAGAAACATTGTTCAAGTCTACCATTAGAAGGTTACCGTTAGAGGGTTACGGTTCGGGAAACATTGTTCATGGTCACCGTTATAAGGATACCGTTCTGGAAACACTGTTCATGGTCACTGTTAGAATGTTACCATTAGAAGTTTACCATTTTGGAAACACTATTCATGGTCACCGTTAGAAGGTTACCGTTCTAGAAACACTGTTCATATAACTAAAAAAATTGGAAAAACTGTTGGAAAAAAATGACACCCTAACTTCCCAGAACACCTCAAAAACCATATTTCAACAAAAGAATGGACCGGACAGGTACGGGCCATTAAATAAGAAATCACTTAAAACATTATCATCCCCGATAATTCAATACCAAACCAGAAGAAAAGTGGGGTCCGAACAATCACCCCATAAGATACCTCTCAGGGGGAAACCACGCTGAGTTGTTCAGAAGCTGAAACAAAACTAAGACATCCAAGAGCAAGGGAAAAAACATTACATATCAAAAAACTTTATGCATAAAATCTCATAAAAGGTAAATAAAAAAAATCAAAGAAAACATAGCATATAAACTTAAAACAACTCTGGGTACTGGACACTCATCTGTGACTCACGTTCACCATTACTCTCCTCCATGCCACCGTGTTACCAAAAGACACGAACTAAAGGAATAGAACATCCACGCAACACCTTATCTTTGTATTCTTGGATCTCCAGAGGTCATTACTAAAAGGTTGAATCATCATCAAAATTGATCTCTCCCCAATTGATGATGTGAGAGTCCTCATGAAGATAACCATAGAGCTATGATACATGGAAAACATCATGTATCCAACACATCTGTGGGGGAAGTTCTACTTGATACGCCACAGATCCAACACAAGCTAATAATTCAAAAGTCCCAACAAAATGGTGAGAAAGATTCCTTCCATGAACAAACCTTCATTGCCCACGACGGGGAGTCACCTTTAGAAACACATGATCCCCATCATTAAACTACAAGGGTATTCCCCTTTGATCAAAATATGATTTCTGATGATCTTGTGTTATCGTCATCCTCTCAAGAATAACCTGAACAATATCGGTTCTATTATGAACTATTTCTGGTCCAAGAATTGCTTACACTCCGACCCCAGTCTAGCACAATGGAGAATGGAAAGGCCGTCCATACAAGGATTCAAACAGCATCATACCAATGGTGGAGTGAAAACTATTATTGTATGTGAACTCCACAAAGGGTAAGTGCCTCATCCATGAACCTCCAAAATCAGGAACACAAGAGCGTAACATGTCTTCAAGAGTCTGGATGGTTCGCTCTGTCTGACAATCCGTTTGAAGATGAAAAGCAGTGCTAAGTCATAGTTGAGAACTGGAAGCATGTTGGAGACCGCTCCACACCCTAGAGGTAAATCAAGGATCTCGATCAGAAATGATCATAATAGGGACTCCATGATGTCTCACCACCTCCTCTAGATAATGCCTCAATAAAAATTCCACTGAGCTTGACTCTTTAATTGCTATGAAGTGGGACGATTTTGTTAAACGATCCACTACCACCCAAATAGAATCATGACCTCCCCGAGCTTGAGGTAAACCTATAAAAAACTCCATTGAGATATCCTCCCACTTCCACTGAGGAATCTCTAATGGCTGGAGGAGACCACCTCAAACATGGTGTTTGGCCTTCACCTTCTTACAGACTAAACATTGAGACACAATCTCTTCAACCGCACGCTTCAGTCCAGGCCACCAAAACTGGATCCTCAATCCTCGATACATATTTGGAAATCCAGGATTCACCGCTAAAGTCAAACTATGAAAATATCTGAGAACCATCTGGTACATCTTCAAGGGAACAAAAATCCATTAATGATTTATCACTCGGTGTTGTTCATCCTCCTACCAACCATCAGGGGCCTCACCACAAACAACTCTGTCTCTCAAAACCTCCACCTCTAGATCTCCCAACTGGGACTCTTCTACCTTTTGCATCAGGGATGACTGTACCTTCATCAAAAAATTTCTACCTTAACCCCCAAATTCTTCCATATCAAGACACAATGCTAACAGTTCTTCTATTACTCTCCCAGAATCACCGGATTCACGCACAGCATCACTACATGACTTTCGGAACAACGCATCAGCTAAAACATTCCCTTTTCCTGGTGTATACGATATTTTGAAGTCATATTCTTGCAGGAACTCCGTCCATTGACACTGTTATATGTTCATGTCACACTGGGAGAAGACGTACCTCAAACTCTTATGATCGGTGAAAACCACAAAGCACTCATCAATGAGGTAATGTCTCTACAACATCAGAGCAAACACCACAGATGCCAATGCGAGATCATGGGTGGCATAGTTACATTCATGGGGAAGCAACTACTGAGACCCATAAGAAAAAACTGCCCTATGTTTCATGAGAACACAACCCAACCCTAGATGTGAAGCATCGCAAAAAACATCAAACTGAACTCCCTCAACTGGATGAAAAAGGACTGGATCACTTACTAACATCTCCTTTAGATACTAGAAAGCTTCCTGACATAGATCAGTACAAATGAATGCCTGATCCATCATGGTAAAAGCAGTCATTGGAGTCGCAACTTGTGAGAAATTGGCTACGATCCTCCTGTAGTAGCCTACAAGACCAAGGAAACTTCGCACCTATGAAAATGCCTTGGGAAATTCCCAAGACACAACTACTTATATCTTCGATGGATCCAAAACTAATATCTGTTGGGACACAACATGCCCTGATAAACATACATCTTGAGACCAAAACAGACACTTCGACAACTTCTCAAACCACATATGTTGGCGAAGAACTCCCAAAACGGCTAGTAGATGCTATGTATGCTCCTCTTCAGACGTGGAGTATACAAGGATATCGTCGATGAAAACTACCACGAATTTTTCTAGGAACTAATGGAACACATCATTCATCAATTCCATGAATACATCTGAAGCATTCATAATTCCAAATGGCATTTCAACGAATTCATAATGCCTATGAAGACAACATAAAGCATTCTTCGGAATATCCACATCCTTCACACGCATCTAATGATATCCCGACCACATGTCGATCTTTGAGAACCAACTAGCACCTTTCAGTTGATCGGATAAATCATCAATTCACGGAAGAGGATAGTGATTCTTTATTGTGACTTTTTTAAGAGGTGATAATCGACACACAACTGCAAACTATCATTGGCCTTCTTCACGAACAAAACCGGTGCACCACATGGTGACACTCTTGGCCGAAAAAAACTACCCTATAACATACCATCAAGCCGTATACATAGCTCTTGTAACTCAAAAGGGGCCATCCTATATGGAGACATAGAGATAGGAGATGCTTCTGGTTGTATCTTGATCCCAAACTTGATCTCTAATCGAGGGGGTAATGCCACAACCTCTTCTAGAAAGACATCAGTGTACTCCTCTACGACCCTAGGAAACGCCAACTGTAAACGTCAGAAGAACTCAGCATCATCTTACTCATCATGGATGATAAGGATGGAATTCACCTATGACCCATCTGAGGGTATCACACACCAAAAAACACCACTTCCTCTCCATCCGCACCAAGGAAGACAACCTTCTTCCGGAAGCAATCTACGATATCCTACACTGAATACAACCAATTCATGCCGAGGATGACATCATATGGTTGTATTCATAAACATAGGAAATCTCCCCAAAAGCGGTGTTGCCCCATCACTATTTCAGAGTCTCTACATACTTCAAACAAGTCATCTCGACCTCCAACTAGCGTAGTGAATGCCAAGGGCACTGGAAGCCTCTCTACCTCAAGTCCCAAAGAATTGACAAGGGTAGGTGATATAAAGGAGTGTGTCACTCCAGAATCAAACAATGCATACACCAAGGTGTAAAACAAGAAAAGCATACATCAAATTACATATGGCTCACCTGGAGCTGGAAACGGTAGAGCAGGAAGCTGACTACGACCTCCTCCACGACCTCTTTGACCCTAATGACGACCACCACCATGGCCGATCTCTACTCTTAGAGGACGCGGTGTGTCATGGGGTAATCATATACCTTCCCCATCTACCCTCTAATGATCTAAAGCTAGTGCAACTGGCTGTTTCGGCCTCGGTTGTAACTATCTCAATGGAGCAACATGGAGTGTAGCTCCCGGTGCACAATAAACACTCTAAAAGGTCGGGAACTCCCACTACTGATGGCCATGACCACCACAAGAAAAACAAGCACCTGATCCCTTGGAATACGCCTGAGAGTTGCTGCCTCAAGAGAAATGAGATGTGATGGGATGGGACCTACATCCGGCTGAACAGAAACTCTTCTACACTAAAAACTGGGAACCCCGGACCAAAACTCTTCTTCGTGAGGAATCATGCTGATTCCCCTCTCGTGATGATCCGGTCTTGGCCAAAGTCCCCTTGACAACCTCTACTCTTTCCAGTACCTCAAGATATGTTTTCAGCAAAAATGGGGTGACCTGGAATTCGATCTTTGGACACAAAGCCTCTTCGAAATGCCTCGCCCTGGCCACCTCAACTGGTAACAGGTCCAAAGCATATAATAAAAGGTTCCTGAAACAGATTCCAAACTCTCAAATAGTAGATCTCCCCTGTTGAAGGGTAAGAAGCTCTTGGAGATTGGATGCCTTCGTAGTCGAAGAAAGGAACTCGGCCATAAAATTCTCTCATAACTCCTCCCATGAGATCGATGACTCTTCATGGTCCCTATGGTACAAGAACCACCACTGATTTTCTGCTCCACACATCATCGTCACAGCTAAGGACACCCAGTGCTCCTTCCAAGCATGGATCGAACTGAAGCCTATCTCGACCTCCTCCAACCAGTCTTCTGTGACTGCATCTGAAACGGATCCCTCATACTTCTGTAGACTCTGGCGCTGAAACTATCGGAGTGTCTTCCTCCAAGTGTCGTCGTCATCAACCTCTACCCTGGGGTGACCTGCTGAAAGAGCCTGATGGACATTTTCTACGAAAACCTGACAAGGACATCAAGATAGAGCCATAACTGTCAAATAACAACCCGTTAGAGCTCCTAAACCTGGAATATGGAAGACCCATCATTACATAATTAATTATTTTCTTTTATTCATATTAGATTAACCTGTACCAAGGTCTACCCATTCAATCACATGCACAAATAAGAATGATGCATGATCCTTCCTAGGCCTCTAACCTGCAACTAGTATCACCTTGTTTAGTAGCCATAGTAATCTTAAAGGTCCATACATCATATCATGGGGGGGGGGGCAAAACGCCTATGTCTTATCTGGTCTCTAGTGTTTACCTCTCTTGCTAAACTTGAATGACACTGTTTCCCTAGCAACCCATGCAACCTCACCTGTGCCTAACTCCAAACTCCATCCTATCCCTTAACCAGACCTCTTATACCACTTGTTCACGACCCCCTTCCCACAATGTGTACCTCTCCTGGGCCGACAATGAGTGAAGGGAGATAACGACCCCCGAGTCCCGCCACCAGTAGGCCCTGGGTTGGCGACTAGCACTGAGGGCATAGTAACGCAAAAAATGGGAGGCATTACCCTCTAAGAGAACATACGAAGAAGATATATATAATATAGACACCAATCAACTCAAACTTTGACTGCAATATACACTAAAACCCAAGTACACATTTGAAATTCCATGAAAAAGTACTACAACTAAAGGGGGAAAACTGCAAGTACCCAAAAGAAAGTAAAAACAACATCAACCACAAGCCCGAACAACTCCTGCATCCCCAAGCTCCTAGAAACCAGATTGATCTCAAACCTTCTCCAAGTGACCTGAAAAATAGTTTATATATACATAGGGTGAGTATAAAATTATACTCAGTAGCATCCTCCCAAGAGCTTGTCATGCAATGTAATGAAATCATGATAAAGCACAATGAACAATAAGTGAAACTAACTCATCACTGAAACAGGTATACTAAGTTCCCAACCTCACCATGGAAACTCTCACCAAGTAACAAATACAAGAATATATCTTATAGTAAAGAATAAAAAGGGTACCCAACTACTACTTCCCCACTGGTTTTCCTCTTTGCCCCAACATCACTCGTCTCGAGCATATCTCTATAAAAATTATTTCCTATAGACACCTAGGTGAACCACCACAATATGAACCACGTGAAACAAAACCACCGTGTCCACACAAAAAAGTAACCAGGTAGTTTCCATGAGCCACCACAACTCGTATAATGTGTATCATACGTTTTGTATTATACCTCAAGCCATTATAGCCCATTCAACGAGTGAGGATCCTCAAGCCATCACAACCTACACACGTTACACCTATAGCAGTCCATAGAAATCTATATCCAGAATATATGTGTGTGAATAACCACGGGCCATTACATCCCTCTACACACATATATTGGGAAAAAAACCAATGTTCCTACCAGCACACATAACTACCAAGAGAAGAGAGTCGGGCCAAATGGGGTAGTCAGCCATCCATCCTCCCACTAAAATGTTAGGGAAAACACCCCCAGGGATCAAAATCCCTGAGTTTTCAGTTTCCCATACAGATATGGTGGAGTAGCGTATAGAAACACAAAAATTACAGAATATATTATATCTCACAACAACACTATGGGCATTACCTAGTCTTATACACAACTGCAGCTAATGATTCATAGACTCTGGGCTGCTACTTCTAAGACTAGGTATCCTCTAAGCTCACAACAATTTAAAGCGATTTATTAGATTAATTCATTCAATTTTTCTCAGTTCCACTGTATATTAATTAATTCTTTAAACATTAATTAACAATGAAAAATTCCACATTAAACTTCATTAGCATCATACCCAAAATCTATTGTACCTTAAAAGTTACAACCTCATCTTTATATTCCTGCAACTCCAACCCCATGAGTTAACACCATTTATTAAAATATTCCATACAGAATTACATTCCCATATTCCCAGGCATTCTAGAAAATCATTCTATGCTACTAACACAAGGGGGATCAACACGGTGAGTAGATGTACCCGTCGAATCTTTTCCACCTATAGTAAGAGCGTAGACCCATCCTCCCTTGATAAGATAAACACGGAAAGCACGTGGCATACCCCGCGTGTCTTCTACGCTTTAGGAAGAGGGTTAATCAAGACCATATTCCTTGAGAAGTGGGGAAATGTAATGAAAACAACAAATAAGAAACATCATGCACCCAAAAATCAAATCCATCCCATTCTGTCATCCCTAGTGTCCTCCCCGACACCCACATGCATAAACTGATGCATCTTTCCACTCTAGGAATCATCTACTACCACAACCATAAACCTCAATGCCCTCTCATTTCAAAATACCCATCCATGATCACATCACAACACAAGAAGTAGGAAGACAACACCACATTAATTAGGCTCTTGGACCTTTAACAATCAAGAGGGTAACTCAGAACCCCTTAAGGAATTATCAAACTATATATTCTTTAATCCATATTGAATTAACAGATTTTTTATTAGTAGGTTCCAAATTTGGGAAACCTAATCGGTAAGTTATCACAAATAAATAAACATGCTTACTACCCTAATTTAATTAACATAAAATTACAACAAGAACAAGATTCATTTTCATTCCTCTTTATCTTTAGCCAACAATTATCAATTAATAATGATTTATGTTATTTATTGATTTTCATCAAGAACAAACATCTAAGAAAAGCAAGCATAGATATCACAGTATCTAGAAAAATAACTGGCAATAACATACGATCGATATCAATTTATTTATCTGGATAAAATATTTATTATGTCAATTAAATTATCATCCAATGGGATTAAACATGATAACAATATAGTTGCACGTAAAAGAATGAGATGCAACAAAACCCCTACCTGAAATAGTTCCTCGCATTCTTTATCCACAAAATGGGTCATGATCCTCCTCTCACGACAACTGCATCCACATGATGATGCCACGGTACAACATCACCAACCTAACCCCAAGAAAAACCCCATTAGAAGTAAGGAGATTACATGCTATATCATGGGAAGGAGAAATAAAAGAAGATGACCACCAAAGAAATGATGATAAAAAAACCTTATATCGAAGATTGATCGATATAGCTCGGTTGCATTAAACAGAGTGGAATCGATCAGAGGAGTAATGTTTGATTGTGAAAATCCTATAGGAAGGATTTAATGGTTTTAGCATCTCATAGCCGAGTATAAATAGTAATAAAAAGGGAGGATGATATCATGTCCCTTTTGAAGATTTAATGGGGTGACAGTTTAAGATACGCTTAATTCCCCATTAAAATCAGATCGCATTAACCCATGCAGTTTGACCAGGTAAAAACATCATGTTCCATGGGAATAATTAATATAGGATTTATGAAATTTGAATTGGAATTAAGAGTCCTTAAAATAAGGATTTAAATGTATTTTACGTCAAAGGAAACGTCAATGGGTTGAAACTGTAGAAGCTGGAAACACTATTCACATACTCAAAATTTGGAACAGGAAATAAAAGGTCATAGTTAGACCTCACCATTAGAGGTTACCGATAGACCTTACTGTTAGAGGTTACTGATAGACCTAACCGTTAGAGGTTACCGATAGTTATCACCATTAGAGGTTACCGATAGGCCTCACCATTCTGGAAACACTGTACACCTACAATTCTAGAAAATCTATTCAAGTCTACTGTTAAAAGGTAACCATTTGAACCTAACCATTCTGGAAACTCTGTTCAAGTCTACCGTTAGAAGGTTACCACTAGAAGGTTACTGTTAGAAGGTTACCATTCTAGAAACACTGTTCATGGTCATCATTAGAAGGTTATCGTTCTGGGAACACTGTTCATGGTCACCATTAGAAGGTTACCATTAGAGGGTTACAGTTTAGGAAACACTGTTCATTGTCACCGTTAGAAGGTTAGTATTAAAAGGGTACCATTCTAGAAACAATGTTCACAGAACTGAAAAATTTGAAAACTGTTGGGAAAAAAAGATATCTTAGCCTCTTAGAACATCTCAAAAACAATAATTCAACAATGGAATGGACCAGAGAGGTTCAGGCCATTACAACCCTTTCGAATTTTATATCATATACATAAACAACTATCAAATGAATCATATAGATTCATAATCTAAAATTTCTCCTTTTATGATGTAATAATAGAAATACTCTTTCATAACATAATACAAATTCATAAATCATGGAAATTTAAAGACCGATGAACTATAAGATTAATCAATTAGATCCTTATTTAAGCTTTTTTGTGTTGATACATATACATAGATCATGATCATTTTTATTCCATCATAAACAAGGTTGAAATAATGAATATTTGTCATCATTTGTATTACATTTACATCTTCTTTATGCACCTATTTAATTCCCATGTGGATAGATAGTGGGAAAATAATTTGAGAAAAATAATATTTCTTCTGTTCCGTCAATATTCTGTTGAGTATATTTTTTAGAAAATAATTATTAGATCTATTATACTCGTCTTCATATAATATATAAAATGGTATTTTAGAATTATGGAATTTACCCCTTGTTCTCTTTATTCGAGCGATAATTTTTTTTTACATTCATAATCTTTAATAAACTCAATATGTCCTATTGGAATCATATTGATCTCTCTATGAGTTAACATACACTGAAATCATTTTTTACAAGTTTATATATTCCACATTTCAATATAAAGACAATTCATATATATATATAATTTAAAAAATATCACAACTCTCTAAAAATATTGTATTGGTTAATTTTACACATGAACCCTCAATTATTTTCAAGAATAAGATAAAACAATATAATAATACTAGAGGAAATATCCCATTCTATTAATTGATCAATCATTAAGGGTAAAAAATTTATTATCCACAATAGGGTAGTTTGAGGAAAGGTGAATTGACCAACATTCTAATCACCTCCTTGAAGTTTTCATCAAGCTCATCTTTAAAAACGATCTTGGCTCCCATATATATTAACATTAATAGTGGATTAAATAGTCCATAGAGATTCTCCAAAAATAATTGATAATATCTATCCAAACTATGAAAACTAAGAATTCTAAATACTTTTTTGGTCAATTACATTTCATAATAACTACCTCCTTTGGTGGTTCCATCATTATAACCACAGAAGAAATTATATGAGCAATGAATGAATCCTTTTCTACCTAAAATTCACACATGGTAAATTATTCATTCATCTTATTCTTCTTTAGGGTCTTCAGTATCATACTCATGTGGACATTAGGTTCTTATTTACTCTTAAAATATATAATAGTATCATCTTTATATACTACCCAAAAACTAATAAAGGTAACATATAAAGACACCATTCATTAAATCCATGATTATATAGGGGTAATTTTTATAGAAGAATAGAATAACTAAAATTTTATAGAGATCATACCTCTTATCTATGTCTTTCATTGGTATGTATTCACCCCATAAAGATAATTTATTATATTGATATAAAAGATCAATCTTGGAATAATATCGGCATAATCATAATTTATCGAATATAATGAAAAATTAATGGCATATGATACTTATTCACGTATTTTTATCTATTTAGTCTTCGAAAATAAATACAGTGTTGAATCAATCTATCTTACTTCCCAAAATGAAGATTAGGTGCACTCCATTGTAATTAAAATTGAAAAATTAATCCTTTTTATGATTCTATAGGAGTTACTTAATCATTTTCATCCATAATATTAGCGTCATTATATATTTGGGTTTAAAAATAGTTATTTAACTAGGTATGAGTTGTATTTATAACTCAACATTACTAAAAAAATTATTAATAGGAAAATATTTTTGAAAAATGTCATTAATGTTTCACAGAATAGGAATATCTTCAATATTGGGTTTCTCCCCAATAATATTAGATTAACAGAACTTTTTAATAAAAATCACAACCCATACAATATAAATAATTTCATTTCAATGATCATATATAAAAATGTAATGATAGATCATAATAAGTTTTTTTGGAATAACAAATGTGAAATCCCTATCATGCCCCATCCCCCGGGGCTCGTGTCGTGACTACCCCAAGCCTATCTTCCATAGACCTGGGGCTGGCGACTAGCACCAAAAGCGTAAATAACTAAACTAGGAAGGAAATGAAATTAAAACATGAAAATGCATAGAACATATTACGATCGGTAAGGAATACACTAAGTAAAATTGTATACAAAAGTGTGCGGAAAGTAGAGGGGCTAGAATACAACCTCAATAGGAATGTACAAGTACAACTGAAAAACAAGTACAACAGAAGAAGGTAAAATAGCTGCTATGTCATCCTCCGGGATTCCTACCTGAATGGTAGGTATAAATGGACTCCACAACACTCCACGTCCATGTGTCTCCTCCATGTACTGTAATGTCGTGTGGTCCACCTCCAGGTATCGTCTAGTCTGGGAAAACATAGCCTCGGTTAGCACTGTTCGTCTTCTTTAGACACCAAAATGATGTGCAGGCACAGCCCATGTAGGGGTGAGTATAACAATACCCAGTAGGGACCCCGAGACCCTCATGGTCTCACAAAACCAACAAGGATAAACCACAATGTATGAAATCAACAGATAACCCCACATAGGTATATGGCCATACATATTCTTAAGTTATCATGTAATCCATCTAAATCATGAGGTAATCACCAATGTTACTGACTCAGCTCACAAGAGGATTTATTCATGGGGTAGTATCAAGTAAAATTTCAAAGCACAATGTCGAACACCTAGGATACTGGAGAACTTCTCCTCTATCAAGTACAGTGGACCTACCGTGCCACACAGAGGTGCTTCCCACTAAACTAGGACAGCTAAGGTTCTGCTCCTATCGAGTACTATCAGTCTGCCATGACACATAGAGGCGCTCCCAACCGTGGGTATGTCGCGTCACACAGAGGCGCTCCCCCTCATAGCCTGCTAAGATACTCTTTCTATCGAGTACCGTGGGTCTGCCGTGACACCAAGGTTCTCCCCACTGTGGGTCTTTTGTGACACCATTGTGCTCCCCAATGGGCTTATTGAATCACTCCGAGTTGAATCAGTATGTAGTTGTCAGGTCTTAGCCAGCTACTAGGTCTCCGCACAATGCTCGCTCATCTCCAGGAGGATCTGCTCCACGAGCTACAGGTCGATACTCCAATTGTCAAGACGTACCACGTAGAAGTATCTCAAAGGTCTGCCTCGTCATAGGGGTCTCAATCCAATGGACGACACGTCAAATAGATACCCGGTCTGTGAGTTATTAGCCTTTTAGTCCTGGGGGCCCGGTTGGATTCTTTCCCGATCGAACCTGACCATAAACTCAAATATATCCTGAACTCTAGTGGCGTATACTCAATGGGACCGTCATGCTACATGAATACCATCACCACTGATGTTTCGTCAAACGGACGTTTGGTGCCAAAAATATGGCCAAATGAAAGTAAATGGGGTCAGTAGTGGGATAGGGTTCGGTCTGACCTCGTCGGACCGACCCGGCCCGACATAGTCTGGACCGACCTAGTTTGAGTCGATCTGGTCAGACTCGTAGGGTCTGGCCTGGCCCATTGTGTGGTCTAGCCTATTAGGATTGGCCCGGCCCGTTGGGCCCAGACCAGCGGGCCGCGTGGGGGGTTCACCCAGGCACTGCTCGGCCCAAAGGGTGAGGCCGGCCAGTTTATCTAGGGTTCTACGATTGGGGTCGTAGGATAGCTCATGAGGCCAGTGTAGCCAGGGCACCCCTTCTGTTGGATGGCGGCTCAAGTGGTCGGGAGGAGGTCGTACAGGCCGGCAGGCGGGCCGGGGGGCGGCTGGGTGGCAACACAGCCAACATAAGCCAGCGGGTTTGGCTGTGGCGCACGGAAAGCACGAGTGGCTGGGTGGCTGGGAGGCTGGGCCGATGTGGTTCAGCGTGGCCTGGGTGGCTCTACCGGAGGGCCGTGGTTCGGCCCGGTGAAACGGAGCACCGCGGGAGATGCACGGTTCGCGGAGGCCATAG
The DNA here is from genome assembly GCA_963277665.1 of Viscum album. Taxonomy (NCBI): domain Eukaryota; kingdom Viridiplantae; phylum Streptophyta; class Magnoliopsida; order Santalales; family Viscaceae; genus Viscum; species Viscum album. The sequence continues at coordinate 284,551,313 of OY728127.1, forward strand.
GTTTTTCAGCCTTTTTCGTCGTTACCTTCATCGTTCCTTCTCCTCATCGCCATGTCGAAGTTCATCACAAACAAGAACAACAGAGGGGTCGGTCCATGTTGGTTTGTCCCGCACTCTCCATGTTTTGGTTTGTAGAAATTTGGTCATCAAGAAGTACGATGAACAACAATTATTTTACAGTCTCCACATCGATCACTTTTCAATTGAAGATGTGAATAAGAAAAGGAATAATACATTAATAAACCACTACCTTTGTTCATTGATCCCCGAAAAATATACCGGAAGAAGATGAAGGTGATTGTCATTCGTTGTGTCCACTGCACACATCCAATTCTGAGGTGCGTCGACTCATTGACGATTATGCAGATGGTAGGTCAGTTGAATATGTCCCACATCTGTAGGTGTCCGGGGAAGAAGCTCAAAGAATATCATTGTCGACATTCTTTGTTCTTCATTGGAATCATTCTCCAAAGCACTCCTCTTTCCAATGCATCCACCAAATTGAAAATGCCAAGCCAAAAGTGATATGATTTCCCATATTTAATTATTGTCACTATATTAAAATTGGGGAAATTAATTACGTAGGATGGCATAATAAGGATGGAGCATTGGAAACATGAAAGTTAGAGTAGACATGATGCTCTCCCTCAATAATGAGGGAGAGTTGAGAGGTTTTCCTCTCCTCCAATTAATAGGGGGTTTAGTCTCGTGTAGTCCCCACATCGTGACCTCTCGTGAGATGTTATGTTCGGCGGGGCCCAACCACCATAACCTCTCATGGGAGGTTAGAGAGTGGTGGTCCCACCTCCAACATCCATGAGGAGTTTTTAACCAACAAACACCCACATGGTTTCTCAAATAAATAAAAGATAAGCTCATTTTATTTATTATTTTCGACGAAAACCCAAAAACTAACATTTATTCTCGACCCACTACTGTCGAAGTGAAAGACTACCTAAGAAAATACCAGAACTGAGAGTTCAACGGTGTCCTCATATTTCAATTCTGAGCACTGGTTCAAAAGATATAAAATCATGCTTGTACATTTACTGAACGTACCCAAACAAAACATTCGAAATTGATTTCGGGTACACCAGGCCTCGAAATCAGAGGCTGTAAAATATTCATAGACTCGTAAAATTCCCATTTATTTAAGAAAAAATTTTCCCTAGAAATTATGAGTCATTACACTCTCCTCACCTCAGGTATTTACATCCCTCTAAACTTCAACTCGAACTAAGGGAACATGTTGGGGTATTGAGCACGCATATGAGCCTCCCTCTCTCATGTGCTCTCCTGGATGTTCCTGTGCTGCTAGAAAATGCGCACCATAGGTATCGACCATCCATGTATCACCTACACCTTTATTTCCTCAATCTCCACTAGAACCTCCATGAATGTCTCCCCATCGTTGATTTCCATCTCTCCATGGTCGATGAGGTGAGAAGGTTTGTGCGCGTATCTCCTCAGCTGAGATATGTGGAAGATTTGTGCACTCGGTGAAACTGAGGTGAAATATCTAAGTTGTAAGCCACCTCACCTACTCTGCTGAGGACCAGGAAAGGTCCGATTAATCTCAGATAAGACTTTCCACCTCAGCCAAATCTCTGTAAACCTAGTCGAGGTAAGACCCGTAGAAAGACGTGGTCTCCATACTCAAACTCTAGAGGTCTCCATCTCCTGTCGGCATATGAATTCTTCCCACTCAAGGCAGTCTTCATCCACTCTTCGATGATCTGCACCTTCTATGTGGTAGCCCGTACCATTTTTGGTCTCACGAGTGCTGACTCCCCTGGGTCAGTCTAGCATAAAGGTGATATGCAAGGTTGCACATACAACTCCTCGAAAGGTTCCATACCAATGGTGGAGTGATAGCTCATGTTATAAAAAAACTCTTCCAATGGTAGGTGGTCGTCCCACCTATGACTGAAGTTGAGGACACATGCACGGAGCATGTCCTTGAGTGTTTTAATAGTCCTCTCAGTCTGGTCATCCTTCTGAGTATGGAAGGCAGTGCTCAGAAAAAGTTGTGTCCCAAAAGCCTCCTACAACCCCTTCTATAGCTGGGATGTAAACTGTGTGTCACGATCAGAGATAATAGATGAAGGTACCCCATGTATCCGCACAATCTCATACACAATGAGGTGTCCCAATAATTCTACTGAACGCTTATCTCTAATAAGTAAGAAGTGGGCCGACTTGGTGAGTCGGTCAAAGATCACCCAAATCGAGTTGTGACCCCTAGATATACATGGAAGTCATGTCATGAAGACCATGGATATCCCATCCCACTTCCACTCTAGAACCCCTAAAGGCTGAACCAAGCATGTTGGTACCTGGTGCTCTGTCTTCACTTGATAACAAGTGAGTTATCAAGAGACAAACTCCACTACTTCCATCTTCATAGCAGGCCACCAACGTTGTCATAAAAGGTTCTGGTACATCTTCGTCACTCCAAGATTTACTGCTAAATGGGATGCGTGGAACTCCATTAACACATCCTTCTGAAGTGACACTGGTACCATAGTATGTCCTCTAAAGAGAATGACGTGATCCCCACCTTCATAAAATTCATCAAGTGCATGTCCTGTGGATATCTGAGCACATCGTGTCTCGCAGTCTAGGTCCCCATGTTTTGCCTCCCTAACTCACTATAGAAATGGGGGAGTGACTGAAAGACACTATAGAAAGGAAGCTCTATATTTATCAACAAATGATATATGTAAAGCGTCCATCTTTTCCATTGCATGACATAACACCTATATACCAGATCTATTGCTGAGTGCATCTGCTATAATGTTCCCTTTTCCAAAAGTATAGACTATCCTGAAGTCATAGCCATGGAGGAACTCAAGCCAATGTTGTTGTCTCATGTTTAGGTCCATTTGAAAAAAGATATACTTGAGACTCTTTTGATCAGAGTACATGGTAAAATGTACTCCCATCGGATAGTTTCACCATATATTCAAAGTGAAGACAAATACTGTTAACTCCAGGTCATTGGTAGTGTAGTTATGCTCATGCTATCTTAGATTCTAAAAACCATACACGATCACTGCCCAATACTGTATCAGGACACACCCAAGTCTGGTGCTGATACGTCGCAGTAGACTATGTTCCCTACACCTTCCTCTAGAAGCTTCAACATGGGGGCAGTAGACAGCCTCTACCTTAGGTCCTAGAAGATCTTCTGGAATCTCTCTAACCACATGAAGTGTTTCCACTTCTTCATCAAGGATGATAGTGGTGCTTTCACTTTGGAGAAATCAGGAACGAACCTCCTGTAATAACAATCAAAACACCGGAAACTCCATTCCACTGTCACACTACTGGGTGGCTCCCAAGAATGTACTGCCTGAATCTTCATTGGATCTACAGCAACTCCAACCTCCAATATGAAATATCCCAAAAAGTGAACTTCTGGATCCAAAACTGGCACTTTGATAGAATACCATAAAGATGGTTCTCTCTGAGTGTGTCCAGTACTACCTGCAAATGGTATGAATGCTCCTCCTCAGTAGTGGAGTAGATCAGAATGTCATCGATGAAGACAACGACAAAGAGATCATGGTATGGTTAGAAGATTCTGTTCATAAGTCACATGAACACTGTTGGAGCATTGGTTACACCAAAAGGCATAAACAAGAACTCATATTTTCCGTACTGACATCCGAAGGACATCTTCGGCACATCCTCATCTCGAAGTATGAGATGGTGATATCCTGATCTGATTTCTATCGTCATGAACCTCCATGCTCCCTTCAACTAATCAGAGAGATCGTCAATCCTCTAGAGTGGGTACTTTTTCAGCATTGTCACCTGGTTTAGGCGATGGGAGTCGACACAAAGCCTCAAGATCCCATCCACCATCATGGAAAATAGAATCGGGGCAGTCCAGGGAGAAACATTGGGTAGGATGAATCCCTTCTCCTGCAAGTCCTCTATATGTAAATGCAACTCACAAAGCTCCACGGGAGCCATCCAATACGCTGGTGTAGATATCGGTTCCATCCCGAGGTATAGGTCAATGTAGAATTCCACCACTCTGCAAGGAGGTAGACCTGAACATCATCAGAGAAATCATCCGTGCACTAGTCCCCCACTATAGGATAAGTTAGACTCTCCACATCAATTACTCTGAGGGTAAGGAAAGACAATTGATGTGTGATTAGATCGAATCTCCTTCGAGAAAGTCCATCCTATGCTGCAGAGGCTCCCTCCATGCTAGTGAAGATGAAACTCATCCCATCTATGCGGAAACACCACACTTTTCTCCTAATAGAATCAATCTGAGCATGGATTGTAGAAAACTAGTACATACCCAAGATGACGTCGTAAGGCCTTGATGCTGCTATAAAGAGAACCCATCCAAATATCTAACCTCCTAGTGTAATCTAACACTACCAGCACCAGTGCCTAATCATCGAGTATTCTCCCATAAAAGTCTCTAGCCAGAAGGGTCGAGCCAACAGATCCGTCGGAATATCCGAGCTCCGAATGAGGGAAGTGGCAATGAAATAGTGTCTGGCACCAGTGTCTATAAGAACTACTTATATGGTGGAGTAGACACAGATCGTACCATAAATCATCTCTGTAGTATCGTGATCATAGGCCTCATCTTCCTGGAGTTGAGCTCTTCCATGTCCACCTGCTCCCTACGGTCAGGGTGGACCTCCTAGTGGAGGTGGTGGTAACACCACGAAACGTCGTCCCCCTCCAGCTGCATGGCCAGCTCCTCTGCCACATCCTACTGCTCCCTGTGGATCACCTCGATCGAATATATACCTATTACAAGGCAACCCTTTGACTGTCAGCTGAACATCTGAACTCTGTGTTTGAATGTCACGAGCCATTTGACACTTCCCACCACATGTGTAACATTGCCCGCTCCTGGCATATGTGGCTCTGTCTCCAGTGCCCTACACAACCGATCCGGAGTCATGCGGTCTTCCACCTATGGGTAAGGTCCTCTTGGACCTCTGTGACATCTTTCTTATGAAAGATAGAGAAGACTTCATTGCATGTTGACTAGTGGTGTGTCTCGCTGCTAGAGATTGTTCAGAAAGGAAGCTCTCCACTAATAGGGATTGATCCAATGCTCCTACCTATTTCGGGATGCTGATGGAGATCATTGAAGTCCATATCTCTCATCTGATCCCCTGCTTGATGGTCCGGGCCCTGAAGAATGGGTCCCGCACCATATCAGTGGAGTATCGCAAGAGGACAATGAACCTTTTTGAGTAATGAGCTACTTCCATTCTTCCCTACTACAGATGAAGTAGCCCATGTATCTGCACTGCATATAGGGTGGTTGGGACTATCTATTCCCGAAATAGGCTCTCAAAGTCTTCCCATAGTAGTGTCATCTTGTTATGAACCAGAAGCATCATACTCCACCATCTATCCACTGATTTTGGTAGAAGGCTAGCAGGAAGTATCACCATGAGGTCAGTTGGTGTCCCTACTAGTAAGAAAATGCTCTCCACACCCTCCAACCAATCATCATCCGCTTGTGGGTCTGTCTCTCCCCTGAAACTCGGTGGCCTCTGGAAAAGGAACTCGTGCAATGCGCTCAGGTGGTGTTCAGTGTCTGCTACTGGGGATGGTGGCATCAGTGGCCCAATGGTGCGTGGTATCATTGGTTCCTCTGCTGTGATAGGGCCTTGCACCGAGGCCTTGTCGCTCGGTGGGCTATCTACACGTACAACTCTCGGGGCTCTAGTTGGTTATCTGAGGGGAGGAATCTGGATTGAATCAGATGTGACACGATCAAATACTATACCCGGTGAGCTAACATAATAGAACGGACTTGAAGAAAACTTTTGAAAACATAGAAACAATCCAGTGTTTTCATGCACTGAGTTGGAAATCAGTAGTCAGGGTCCAGGGGTATGGATACATCAGCCACCACACCAACACTGTACTCCCAGAATTGAAATCCACACTCAGTACCCTTCACACTACTGCTTCACAGAAAAGATCAGAGTCCTATGTTCTGCATTAGAACTTCCCTCTGATACCAATTTTTCATGACCTATCCCCCGGGGCCAATGCTGTGACTACCCCAAGCCTTCCTTCCATAGGCCTAGGGCTGGTGACTTGCACCAAAGATGTAAATCCCTAAAATGTGAAGGAATTTCCTTTAAAACATGAAAACGCACGCAACAGAGTACGAGTGGGGAGAAAAAGACTAAGTAAAACTGTATACAATAGAGTTCTAAAAGTAGAGGGGCCGAAATAAAATCCCAACATGAAAGTACAAGTATATCTGGAAAAAAAGTACGACAGAAGAAGGGAAAAATAGCGGGTGGGTCATCCTCCGTGATTCCTACCTGAAGGGTAGGTACATATAGCCTCCACAACACTCCACGTTCGTCCATCTCCTCCGTGTATCATCACGCCGTGTGGTCCACCTCCAGGTACCATCCAGTCCTGGTATACTTACCCTTGTTTAGCTCCTTTCGTCATCTACATCTGACACAATGAGGTGTGGGCATAGCCCATGTAAGGGAGAGTATAACTATACTCAGTAGGGACCCAGAGACCCTCAAGGTCTCACAAAACCAAAAAGGATAAACCAAAATGTATGAAATCAATAGATAACCCCACTTAGTTATATGCCCATACATATACCAATGTTATCAAGTTATCCATCTCAATCATGTGGTAAACACAAAAGTTACTGACTCATCTCACACAAGTATTTATTTTAGGGGTGGTATCAAGTAACATTACCACGAACAACGTCGATCAACTAGGATGATGGATAAATCCTCATTTATCGAGTATAGTGGGATTGTCGCATCACATAGAGGCACTTCCCACTATCCTTGGACTGCGGAGGTACTTCTCATGTCGAGTACCGTGGGTCTGCCATGTAACAAATTGGCCCTCCACATCGTGGGTCTGTCGCGTCACACAGAGGCGCTCCCCCTCATAGCTTGCTGAGGAACTCTTCCTATTGAGTACAATGGGTCTGTCGTGGCACCAAGGTCCTCCCCATGGTGGGACTGATGCGACACCAAGGCTCTCTCAACTGGGCTAGTCGAATCTCTCTGAGTCCAATCGATCAGCAATCGTCAGGTCTCAGCCAGATTCTAGGTCATCACACTATACTCAATCGTCTCTGAAAGGATCCGATCAACGAGATATAGGTAGATAATCCAACTGACTCGAAGCCCCACGTATCTGTATCTCAAAGGTATGCCTTGCCATTGAAGTCTCGACACAATAGATGGTGTGTCAAACAGACGCCCGGTCTGTGATTTTTTATCCTATTAGTCCCAGGGGCCCAATTATATTCGTGCACGATCCAACCTGACCGTAACTCAACAATACACCGAACTCCAGAAGGGTATACTCAAAGGGACAATCACGCTCCAATATTAACTACACCACTAACATTTCATCAAATGGATGTCTGATGCCAAATATATGGCCAAAAATGTAAAGGGGATAAGTTGTGGGCTCGGGTCTGGCCCAACCCAGTCTGGGACGACCCGTCAAGACCTGTTGGTTTTGGCCCCACCCATTGGGTGGGCCAGCTCCTTAGCTTCGGCCCGGCCCACTGGGTGCAGCCCAGCCGACAGTGTGGGCGGTTCGTCCTAGGATCGGGGACGGTTCGGCCCGGAGCCCTGTGAGGGTACGGCCCAGTGTGGCTAGGCCCAGAGGGTGCGGCCAGCCGATTATGCTAGGGTGCCGTGAGGGAGGCTACATGATGGCTCGAGTGGCCAATGCGTCCAGGGCACCACTCTGGTTGGGTGGCGGCTCGAGTGGTTGGGTGGTCGGGAGGCGGCCGAGCAGGCCAGCCGGCATAGGCCGGCTGGTTCGGTTGGGGCACAGAGGAGGCGCTAGCGGCCGGGAGGCTAGGAGGATGGTACGGCGTGGTTCGACGCGGCCAGGGCGGCGCATCCGGAGGGCCACTGTTCATCTCGGAGCACCGAAGTGATGCGGGGGAGGCACGGTTCGTGAAGTCATTGGGTAGCGTGACCTTTTTCGTCACCACCTTTTTTGTTCTGTCGCCTCATCGCCATGCGGATGTTCATCAAAAATAAGAACTACCGAGGGGTCGGGCCATGTTGGTTTGGCCACACCCTCCACATTTAGGGTGGTTGAAATTGGCTCATCAAGAAGTATGATGAACAACAATTATTTAACAATCATTGCCTCGATCTCTTTTCAACCGAATATGAAAATAAGAAATGGAAAAATAAAAAAATAAACCCCTTACCTTTGTTCGTTTATTACCGAAGAAGTAGAGGGAAGAAGATGAAGGAGATCGTCATTCATTGCATCCGCCACACACTTCCAATTCTGAGCTACGTCAGCTCGTTGAAAACGATGTGTAGGGTAGGTCGGTTGAAGGCATCCCTCGTCGGTAGGTGTCCGGGGAAGAAGTTTAAAGAAGATCGTTGTCGGCGTTATTTGTTCTTCATTGGAAGCTTTCTCTCAAGCTCTCCTCTTTCCAAAGCTTCCTCCAAATTGAAAATACCTAGCCAAGAGTGATATGATTTCCCAAATTTAATTATTGGAACAATATTCAAATTGTAGAAATTAATTACATAGGTTGTCATAATAAGGATGGAGCGTTGGCAACATTAAATTTGGAGGAGCTAAGAGGATCTCCCTCATTAATGAGGGAGAATTGAGAGGTTTTCTTCTCCTCCCATTAATAGGGGTGTTTAGTCCCATGTGGTCCCCATGTCGTAACCTCTCATGGGAGGTTATGTTCGGGTGGGCTCCACGACCATAACATCTCATGGGAGGAAAAGTTGTGGTGGTCCCACATCTAACTTCCATTAGGTGGTTTTAACCAACAAACACCCACATGACGGCTGAAATAAAAATAAATTGAAGGTCACTTTATATATTATTTTCAACGAAAACCCAAAAACTAACTTTTATTCTCAACCCGCTACCGTCGAAGTGAATGTCTCCTTAAGAGAATACCGGTGTTGCAAGTTCAATGGTGTCATCATATTTCAATTCTGGGCAACGGGTAAAAAGTTATAAAAACCTGCTCGTACCTTTACTGAACGTACCTAGACAAAAATCATAAATTGATTATGGGCACACCGAGCCTCAGAATCACGCGCCGTCAATTTTCACGGACGCATAAATTTATGATTTATTTAAGAAAAAATATTCAATGGAAATTACGGGTCTTTACAATCCCTTCATAGGAAATTTATGTGGTATTATGTAAAATATTAAACCCAATCCTAAGACAACATCAAATTAAACTAGAGTAAGAATAATGATATTTACATGAATTAAATTCACAAAAACACCAATCATAGAGGATATATAAACATTAGATTTTATTGCCATACCATTAGATTATATTACTATTACAATACCAAATAATCATTGAGGATGTGAAATTATACCCTTACAAAAGTAATCAAACAAATAATCAATGATATATGTAGAATAAAATAATACATTTTCAGTTCTAAATTTTATCTTTTGTATATATTTCATGACAACATTCTTATGAACCACATCATTATATGTGATCATAAGATCTTTCACTTGGTCTATAGGATTGTGAGGCCACTAGAATAAACCATCATCATTATGCACTATATTCGAGAATTGGATATCATAAGGTACAATCTTGTAATATTAGAAATACTACATAGTAGGTGATGAATTTTATAGATCTTTGTCTATATTCTCCACATTTGGAAACTTCTTCCCATCACGTCATTATTTAATATTCCGATGTCCATCCATTCAACATGTTAAATATTCACCAGGATCCTTAAGTCAAATTACGACATGGTTCCATCCAAATAGCAGGAATAATGTAATGTAAATCTTATTCCCTCTATGATATTTAATGTTATAATTTTTACTGAATTCTTTCATCTTACTCTTATCTAAAATGTTATATTACTGATAAAAACAAACACATATTACTACCTTGAAATAAATATGATTGATTTGTTCATATATAATATCATACCAATTGGATAACACCCTTTAGATACATAGTTCTAATCTGTTTATGAAAAATTGAACTTTAAATACATGTTAAATGATAACACCAAAATCATACCATTCGTGTCATCTAAATTATTCCTAATATGTTCTAATATATTCAAAATCCTTATTTTTTACACTTAATGATTTATAATTCTATTTTTACTGAAAAATAATGGGAAATTACTTATATGAAAATTAGATATTAATCTTATCACACATTATAGAGTCATTTCCTTCCAACTTCCTTATATTCTTGGTATGTTTCCACTATTGATATTCTTCACTATCCAAAATAATTAACATACAATAAAAATTCATTCCAAATATAGGAGGATGGAAAATATATCCTTCGTTGGAATTTAGAATTCCTCAGCATATATTTGATTATAAAACCAATGAAAATAACATAGTTGTTTCCTTATTAAGAACATAAAATAACACTATTCTATCCTTTTTTTTCATTGAATATTATCATGATTCATGGATTGAGAAGGTTTTGTATGTATTTATCCAATGATTTTTCATTCCAAATCTCATATTAATTTTATTGATATAGAGATACATTAATTTATTTTCTTTCACATTCATCAATAACATTATTCCTACTATTTATAATAATTTACTATTACTAAAAAATAGTATGACAAACTATATTAATAGTTGAAAACCACATAATTTATAACATACTATAATATTATGATGTTTTCTTATAAATAAACATATCCATATGGACATTGTAATAGTTTTCTGAACCTATATTATAGATTTTTACAAAAACATTCTCAAATATATATTTTAATGACCAAATCTATTCATTCAAAAATATTACATATTATTAAATGTATATAAAATACATAACATTATGATCCATTCTGAATTTTTATTGTTATAATGTATTTTGAATCATGGATATATAAACAATATTTTACTAAGACTTCTATATCATCTCCCACGTCATTCATTATAACAATAATCATTATTTTCCAATTGTAAATAAAATAATTATTCATATTTAGGAGAAATTAAATATAAGATAGAGTGACTTTAGATACTGATTATAGGAATAAGAGATATTTAACTAACATCGATGAATTATATTATCATAAATGTATGCTAAAATTGGAATAACATTTGAATGCATTACCAATTACATCATCGATCATAATCATCAGCCATAGAATAAATTCCTACAAGTCATAAGACAAATATCACAATGGAATGAAAGAAGATATGTCATTAGAGAAAAACAATAAAATATGACATAATTTTATGGAATAAAAAAAAATAAAAAATTCTTTCCATATAAATGTTTCACTGCCAATACTATTATATTGGATTTGTGTCCCTTCCCATTCTATAAATTAATTACTAAATATTAACTCTGAACAATATTAAATTATATATAGTCTCATACTGAACTGATTACACTTTTAATTATAGACCTTTTATCTCATGAGATATCCATATATATCGAAATCAAAATTGGTCTATATAATATTATCCTAACCTTGAAAATATTAAAATCTTATATATTTGTTTTATAATATCATAGACCATTCATCATAAAAACCCAATTGAAATTAATTAGATTTAATAAACATTTCACCATTTCCTGATAACATAACCCATTGAAAATATATGGCTTCCATAGAAAAAAAACCTTCATTGTCATAAAACAATCACATAATGAATAGGTATGGTATCCTTAGAACACATCTATTGTAAAATATTTTTATCATTAAATTATTTCGCCTCAGATGAAAATTCAATTAAATGATATATGGAATAATTCATGAAGAAAAATCACTTTTAATTTCCAAAACACATATTTAAAATATAAAAATTATAAAACATATTTTCATTAATATTTTATTTGAACAAAGCATGAAAGAATTTATGGGACTCTATGAAATAATTATCCCTCAAGTAAAGGAAAAATTTATTCTTACCGTGTATATTACATCAATGATTCCATTCACGTTTTTGGTCAAAAAATAAAATATAAGATATTAATAAAATAGAATGTATATTAACATTAAACAATATAAAAGTGTTCAGTAATTGGTAAAATTTATTTTAAAATATCACATCTTATATGTAAAAATATTCTTGAAATGAATTCCAGAAAATATGGATAAGAATAAAAAGGATCATCGATCGAAGAGAGAAAATAATTTGTTTTTCTAATAAAATATTTTTTTCCATATCATGAGTTATTAAAGAGTGTAAATTCAAGATAAATCATGAAATATTAATAAATAAATGTATGATTATAAAATTAATTCTTTAAAATAGTTTGAGGTGACAAAATTTCATCATAAAAAACATTATCATTACAAATCAGGATAAACAATGTGATTATAAACGAAAAATCTTACCTCAAATACGAGTTTATTTGAAAAAAATAAATGTTTTTTATAATAAGTTTTAATTTATTATAATTCTATAAAATAGTATGGTGAAAAATTATAATATTTAATATAACCTATCTTTAACATTCTAACACCCATTTATAAATAATTCCTTACTAAAATCATATTTTCCAAGTGATAGTTATTTCATTTTCTATTGGAATTATCGTTCCATAGTACTAATATGTGTAAATTGTTCATGGTTAAAAAATAACCGTAATATAAATAATGAAATATATTTCATATATATTCATTATATATATATATTTAGTTTGATCAATAAAATTTATCGATATAAAAATGAAGAACAATATTCATGGAGATGGTAAGTTGTTTGTAAACATGAATGTTTTTCTATTTTCTAATGGATTTTGTGAAATAAAGGTAAATAATATTTCAATTTTAGAGAAAAATTATTATATCATATATATCATATATAAATACTAAATATATTATATTAACCATCCATGAAATATGGTAATGTGAAATGTTTTTTTCGCTATGGGAAGGCTATATTCTTGACATACGTACGGAAAATACATTCATAACCCAATTGATGGAAAAGATGGTGAATGGTTTTATATCAATATTAATAATAAAATTTTAATGTATTTACTTTATTTATATTATTATTTTATGATTCATAAAATATATTCTGTTGATGTACAACAAAAAATAAAATTGAACGATCCCATTTTTAGATATATCTCTATGTTCAGAAACCACCTTTTGTTTACACCATAATACATATAAATACATTCCTTTGGAAATAAAAAAGCTCTAAAATATATGAATTGAAATAATTAATGTATTATGATGGGGAATTTAAGAACTAAAATGATGAAAATTTATGAGTAAGAGAGGATAAAAGGTTCCACTTATATGTGATGAGTGTTGAACTCGAGGAATTATATAATGTATTAAATAAATATAAAATAATTTCTTTCATATTGTGGTTCAAAATTTATATATTAAAAATATATGAAGATTATAATTAAAATAATAATATTAAATAATAATTAGACATGTTAATTTTAATTTTGATCCATTATATCATATTTTTAACCACCATTAATAATTTTGACAACTACAACAATATTATTGTTTTTTTTATTTAAGGATCAAGAACGTAACAAATTATGGAAAAGTTCCCATAAATAGAATATGGTTAATATTTTCAACCATAAATCATTATCTTGTCCTATTGTATTATTTCTTTTAATTTTTAACGATTTATTATAATATTATTTATTATAAAATATCATTAATTTTGTGGATCTATTCATTTAACTTTTATTTAATTTCATCTAGATAGTAATTTAATATGAATATAAGACATTAAAAAATGACTGATATTTTATAAATATATATAATTCATGGGGAACTATAAATCACTCAAAAATTTATCATTATAGATTCTTGATAAGTGATATAAGATTATTCTAAAACTTGAACAAGCATTGTGTCGACATTTTGTAAGTATATTAGGTAACTATTTAATTTCTAAAATTTTAAAATAAATTTAGATGATTAAAAAATTAACTAATTTTACCCATAATTACTTATAACAAAATACATCTACTTTTTATCCATATTTAAATATATTATAAACATTAAATAATGAGATTGATATTTTGAATGTATTCTTTTCATAAAATAACATATTGTTCAAAGTGGAATAAAAATGGCACAATGATTATATATTTTATAAAAATGGATTATTAAATTTTGAATAAACTCATCAAATGGGATAATATAAATATTTATAGAAATTTTAATGTGTTATCGTAATGTTTTATCCCATTTTTGACTTACTTTTCCAAAATTGAAGTAAAAAATTTAAGAATATTTTTCATATTGATTATTAAAAACCATTAAGCTATATTATTTAGTGGATTTTTATTTTTTGAAACAAATATCAAATATATTTATAAGATTTAGTTAACATTAGTGGAAAAAAATTTTGAAATTAAACCCGTAAATAAAGATAAAGGTATCTTTCAAAAAATAATGATTTCAATTGAATTAAAATTTTGGATATTAAAATCCATCATCAAATTAATTCTAAAGACCAAAATTATGTTATACATAATATATATTAAATAATTAGACTTTTAAAACTATTTTTAAAATTGAATTTATGTTTTTATATTCATTAAAAAATACTATTTTTCAAAAAAATTAATATGTTTTCACAATTATTTAAAAAATCATAGATAAATATTATCAAATATTGAATTTATGTTAATTTTTCCATTATAATTAAAAATATATATTTCTTTTTTCCAAATATATTTTCTAAAATTAGTAAAAATAATTATATTAATGTCCCACAGAAGTAATAAAAACAATATTTTGAGAAATATGTTTTTTTAAATCATATATTTAAATTATAAAAGGTGAGTATATATTTTTAATATATTATAAATATATTATTTATTATAACTTTTTTTGACATTTAGTTTTTCATATTCATATTTCTAATTTGACGTCTTATTTATAATTATATATTATATTACGGTTCATTTAGATTCAGGGTTACATGTATCCGAAGATATCGATGAAATTAAATATATTTAAAGAAAAATATATCATAAAATCTTGTGTTATTAAATATGTTATGTTATTATATATAAATAAGATCTAATTTCCTCTTAATTTTATTTTCATAAACAATGGAATTAACAATAATAGTATTTGAACATATCATTGATAATTTCTGAAATTTTACATACCAAAAAAATAATGACATTTTAATACTAAAATATTTTCATTTAAACGCATACTTATTACCATAAATTAATGTAGGTATGTAAAATATAAAACGAAATGAATCATTTCGTGGAGGCGATAGTCCACAGATTCACATGGATAACGATTTCATTTTCCATAGAACATGAGACATGTATAAAATTTTTTCCTATGATTTCATAATATATAAAATGTTATTAATATCATAATTATATTATAAATTATTTATTAGATCATACCCTTTATGGTATTTAATGAAAACGAAACACCCTGTGTCATCATGGTGGTATTCTACCCGATGTATGAGCAACAATTTTGATTTTATTTATATAAAAGGTTAATTTTGTCAATTTTTACAATAATTATAATCACATAACACTATAATCTGGAAATGGATGATATTATTTAAGATAGTGAAACTAAATTTTATTAATTATAGAATAACCAGATGAATTAGGAAAGAGAGAGATAGAGGTAGCGGTTAAGAACTTATACATCACTTCTCATATTATCGCATTTCAATGTTGATTACTCCTTTAATGGAATGTCTTTTGTGATTACCATTACTAATTTAATGTGGAATGGTGTTTTGGGGATTGGATTGGGTTAATATTGGGATGAAATTAAATGGATTTGGTTTGAGTTTAAATGAGTTTAGGGGTTTCACTTTTATAAGTCAAAAAGGATGAAATATTTATATATATCTAGATATTTTCCATAATAGGATGTCACTATCAAAGTGTGTCACTCCAAAATTGTTTCATTATTTAAGGTAGTGGATAAAAATGATAAAGGAATCAGTTACCCAATCACACATATGTTTTATGGATGTTTTAGATCTGTTACACTTCTATTCATTAATTTTAGCATTTTAATTTTTTTATGGTTACTAGTTTATATTTATGTTAACTTATCCATTATGCCTAAAAATTATGTGCACCCTCATAGATAATTTGGATCCCAAAATTCTATATTCTAATTTCATTTTATTTTATACAACTTAAAAAATTGAAAAAAATTTATTTTAAAATAATATATATAATCTAATAAATTTTTTTGGATAAAATAAAACAACTTTTTAAAAATATCAATTATGGGTTTTAAAATATTTAAAAAATTAATTATAATGTGATATAAAAAATTTGTTTCTATTAAAAATTTTTTCATTAATTTTCATTTAATTAAAGTATAATAAAAATTTCAAAATATACATTCTTTTTTTAACTAATGAAATTTTCACCCAATTTTTTTAGAAAAATACCAAATATTCAAATTAATCATATTATATTATTTTCTATCTAAAAATTAATTCCCATACTATAAAATTAATATTTATATAAAATTATAATTAAATATTTATATAAAATCGGAAAAATAATAGAAACAAATCATACTTTGAATTCGATTTTTAAAATTTTCAATATTCATCATTATAATTAATGATCAATTAGTAACAAATTTATTAGTATGATATTATTTTTATCTTTAATATATATTTTTATTATAAAATATATTATCAACTTTTTAAAAATTATATATATATATATATATATATATATATTTGGCACAAAATTATTTATATAGTTATTTTAGTTATGCTAATTCAATTGATACTAAAATTATCCTTTATTTTCATTGTCAATATATTTTATTATGGGTGTTTATTTTTCTATTAATATTAATTAAGAAACTAGGTTATTATTGTTAAACATGAGATTACTATTTTAACAAAAAAACATTATATAATAGCTCTGATTTACATGGGTGTTGTGTGTGGAGAATGTTATAAAACTCATTCACTTATTAAAAGGTAGTAATATTTTATGATCATGTGGTATAATAGGAATAACTAAAAATTTACATTTACTCAAATTATTTCTACGGATGCACAAGGTCTAAAAATCAGTTGAAGAAAAATATGGGAGAATGATTAATTTAATTGGGGAAATATTATTTTTACCCAATAGAATTTCTAGGGAAAAATGACCCAGCACCATACGTTATTCCCTAGATAATATGATTTTAGCCAAAAATGTAGAGTTATATCTATTGATATTCTTTAAATGGGTCCCAATATGACCTCCCTAGGAATCTATGATAGATATCCCAATAAATACAAAATAGCCTAGGGTATGTCTATGGTGAATCCCAGCTTCCACATAATATATACAGTTAAAATTCCATAGACACAAAAACCATTTAGCATTATCTTCTACAACACAATTCATGGGACCATACTTCATGGGGATGTGAATACTATCTACCATTTTGAAGGAATATAATTAATATAAAGAATAACAATATTAATCCACATGGCCTCAACTACACTGAACAAGTTCTTTCTTTAAACCAGACTATATAATAATCACCAGGCCATGCCAAATGCTTCCACAAAATGACTGAAACTGAAATAGACCTCTCCAAGCCCAAACGTTGTTAGTCCTATACTACCCAAAAATAAAAATCCACACATCAATTTCTACACCAAAACCCACCTAGATATAGAAGCTATTCCAAGATAAATTGGTTCACCAAATCTCATTATCTCATGACATTGTGCCTCACGATCTCATATTTGAAATTGATTCAATCCCTATATTGAATCATGGAGATCCCTATTATCAACAACTCCACCAGCTGAAATTATATCTCAACTCATTCAATCCTTCCTCAAGACCACTTATAAATCATTTATCACCTGATTCCACACAATTTAATGGGGTGGATGGTCTGGGATGTGACATTAAATAACTCTGAATAAATAATCATTAATAATAATTAAAACTAAACTTAAAAAGGACGGAAATCAGGAAAATTGAAAACTACTAACTCCAGAGACCCTACCAATGAATATTATTACATAAAATGCATTAACACATCATAATTATAACTGTGAATTGATAACATTCCATTAAATTATATAAATTCCCACTCTAGGGTATGATTATACATGCACAATATTGTTGCCATTAAACAGCATGACTCAACTTATGGAATAAAATGTAAATTTTACCATCAACAATGAAAGAATCCTATTCACCACACTAATGATGGAAGGAACCTCTTACAATTAATACACTCCTGATGGACGATACTTAACCATATCAATGCTGTCAAATTTACTACTCTTTTAGCCCCCAATAAGAACTATAACTCTCATTAGGTAATTAAAAAATTCAAAGGATTAATATGGTCAAGTAAACTCTCTCCCTACACACATACAATTCTAAAATATATAATTCCTCCATTAATTTTAATCATAGTCTAATAGAAAAAACCTTAAACAAATTAATATCAGGAGATACTTCTCAAAATGAACAATCATGGAATTACCCCACACTAGTGAATATGTCACTGTATGCCTCTAACTCTTGTTAAAAATGATAACTCCCAGATATTTCAAAATCCAATAGAAAATCACTCAAAAATAAATTCATCAATAATGTGAAATTAAGAAAGTATAAGAAACAAATTGACAATTATATCCCAAATCTCAACTTCCCTCTTGACAACCAATAATCCACCTATAATGATAAAATTATACTAAAAAAATTCTAATATAAAAACAACCATGTTGGAAACATGAAATATATTATTATAAAAACATGAAATTAATTTATAATGGACAATATAATTTGTCACTAACTATTAAGAACTAAAATATTATGTTTTCAAAAGCACTGAATAAACTAATTTAAATTTCATAAGATACATTAATAACATTGGATTTGAGATATTCCATGTCAAAAACACAAAAACTGATTTTAAAAAATAGTTCAATACTTGATTATTATTGAGGTGATAAATATATAGATTTTAAAACACATTAAATTCAAACAAACACAAATTCAACCTATCCACCCACGAATGAAACTCTAACAATACTTCCAACCAACCACTTTCTATATGAAATCCCAAGAACTTCATAATGTATAGGAAAATAATAAAATTTCGTACCTACATATTTATGATGGAGTTAAACCAATTAAACAGATATATGATTACTAGTGACATGAAAAACCTATTTTCCAATCCATAATATATCCTTGCAATATCACATAACTCCGCCCTTTTTCAGACCACAAGGTCCACTATTATGTATTCTATAATCATCCTTTTCACTATTATACTGCTAATTCGTCAAAAAAACTACATCACATTACCTATCCTCCATCCATGTATTAATCAAAAAACTCACCACTAATTTTTCAATCTCCATGTGACGCCATTGACCCACACTCCCTTTCTGAATTCTGTAAGAACATACTTTAATAACTGGGTAAGATACCAACTATTTATTCCCTTACATAAAAATCCACATTTAAATTTACTATTTAGAATGTTTCATTATGAAATTTTATAATACCATATAGGATAAAATATTTAATGAAAAACGAAAATCCTACATTATAAAACCTCATTCAATTCATAAATAACGGGGGTTTCCACTATATAGTACACTATTTAATCCATAAAGAGTATTATAAATCACCAAAAAAAATCATAAAATTTATCCTTCTAAACATGTCATGTGTATTAATATTTTTTATAACATGTTAAATGAATGAACGGAATTGGGATAGACCAAATTTTCAAAAAAGTTAATATTTATCAAAATCGTTAAAAAACACAAGAAAAAACATATTAAATGTATCAGAAGTAAATAAAATAAATGTATCCATAATAAACTGAAACATAGACACTTCAATATCCATGAAAATAAATGAGAATTCATATATCAATAACATTGATCTCATACTGATTGAATTCAGAATTTCATAATGATAAACATGGCATTAAGCCCTTTTTCTAAAACATTATACTAATATGGGGAGAGGCATACCCCAAAACCCTATATATATTTTCTCAGGGGAAATTTTCATGCATTGAGGGGCAATATATTACTAAGTCACGCCTGTCACTTATATATTACTTGTGAATTCACAATTAGAGTTATTGTGACATTTAATTACATTCCACATGAAACGTCATGATTTT
The DNA here is from genome assembly GCA_963277665.1 of Viscum album. Classification (NCBI taxonomy): domain Eukaryota; kingdom Viridiplantae; phylum Streptophyta; class Magnoliopsida; order Santalales; family Viscaceae; genus Viscum; species Viscum album. Next base: position 284,571,463 of record OY728127.1, read on the forward strand.
TAATAATGTGGCTATCAAAATAATGATGGATAAAAAATATAAGTAAATAATAAAATTGTGTTATTAGTCCAAAATAATCTATAATTTCGATATGTTTCCCATTTCATTAAAATGTATAACAAGATCATAACCCATTTAATCGAAGAAGTTGGATGGTTAATAATACATGCTCAACTTTCCAATATTTATTTTTATTAAAATTTAAAATAATGTATAAGAAATAATATTCTTACATTAATAAATTAGATAACATAATCTAAAACCTTACAGATGAATATAATGTATGGTTATACAATAGATAGTTAAAATATCATAGTCTATTATATAGTAATAAATATATATGGAATCCAATTATGTTCCCCATATCAACAAAAGGAATAAAATGATAGCAACACATCTATAGGGAATCAGTGGATTGTAAAATAATACATTACCCTAGGATAACAGTAGAAACATATAAGGTTGCCTGAAATGAAGAAAAACATCCATGAAAAATAGTTCGTGAACTATACCTCAAAAGATGGGATCCAGAAAGGTGTTTTTATACCATGTATTCATTACACCAAATGATATATATATATATATATTCATGTATAAAATGTGAAATATAGTAATTATTAGGGTAAATCATAATAAAAAATAAAACTAAAAATTAGTTAGTACAATAAAATATCATTTAGAAAATATTTTTATCATTGAACAAAATATGATGTTATAGGTCCCTTTTAAATGTCATTTTAAAGGTGAAGAAAAAAATCATAGAAACCCATTATATATAAAAAGAATACTTAATAATATGATGTGAACATACAAAAGTATTATCCTGTTAAAATATGGATAATAATGAAAAACAAATGAAAGTGATAGGAATGACCATTTATATTATTAAAAAAAATATATTCCAAAATATCATTGTAAATTGTCCAACAAAAAAAAATTCTATTAAATGATAATATTACGAAAATGGATGAACAATTTTTACAAAATAAAATATTAGGGTGGGGGAACCTCTTCCTTTATGAAAAATATTCATGAACAAAATATATAACTCATGGAAACAAGGATTTATTTATCTATAATACTTACAAGATACAAAGATATATTTTAAGAAATATGTGAAAAGCATTATTATGTTGTTGAAATGAAAATTAATTGAAATAAAATGCGTAAAGACCCCAATATTCCATTAATTTTTTTTATTAAATTGGAATTTTATGAGACTTCGAAATTTGACGATATGTGATTCCGAGGCCCGGTGTGCCCAGAATAAATTTCTAAAATTTTTTTTGGGTACATTCACTAAACATGAGAGTGGGTTTTTGTAACATTTTAACTGGTTCTCTGAATTGAAATCCAAGGGAATCATTGAACTCACAACGCTTGTATTCTCTTAAGGAGACCCTTACCTTGATTTTAGTGAGTCGATAGTGAAAGATAATTTTTGTTCTTTTCATCAAAGAATAAAATAAAATAAAAATGTCTAACATTTTTATTTCTGAAACCCCTCACCATGGGTTATGGGGGTGGGGACCACCAGATCCAAAACCTCTAATGTCGATGTTTAGAGGTGGGGACCACCTGAATTAACCCCAAATTTTAATTTTGGGTTTGGGACCACCCGACCCCAATTAATGGGGGAGAAACATCTCAACTCCCCTTTAATCCTTTCCTCCCATTAATTGGAGCCAATTAATTATACCAACGTGGTACAATTAATTGTGCCAACCTTTTAATTTGATAAACAAACATTAACAAGGATGATGTTTTCACATTGTCGGTGGAATTGGGAGAGGAGAACCTTTTGTAGGATTATTTACTCCAATGAAGAACACATTCTCCAACGAAGAATGCGCTCCCCAATGATGAACGCTCAAACTGACTGTGAACTTCTTCAAGGACTACGAACCGATGATCGAGGAAACACTGATGTCACTGATGTCCGTCTATCCCCATCAACTTCGTCTCTTTTCTGATGAAAAACAACAATCAATATATTACGTATTGGTTTATTTGTGTATGATTATATATTCCCAGGTTTTTCCTTTCTAAAAAAAATAACCCGGATCAACCCTCTAACTAATTGATCCGCGAATGATTTATTTTGCGGGATTGAGAATAATCATTGTGATAGGTTGTAGGGTTTGATGTTCTTCATTCATGATTTTGTGGAGCTACTTTCAACCACTCTAATGTAGAGGGTTTGGCCCAAACAAACATGGCCCAACCCCTCCGATGTTCTCCTTGAATGGTTTGTTCTTTAGGATGTAAGAAGGTTGATGTGTGCCATGACGATGAACAGATAGAGAATCCAGCACACCGTCAGTCGCAATGAAGGTGACGGCCCTGGGGCTACTCGTTGCCCCGCTACCTCCGAAGCATCTCCGCCCCATTCCACTCCGCACCGCCTCATGACCCTGCCACCTTGCGGCCCTCTGCACTACCCCGTAGACCTCCCAGCCCTCTGCACATCCCCACCGCCCTCTATGATGCCCTGCATCCTCACGGCCCCCATGGCCCTCAATGACTCCATGTGGCCTCGCCGCCCCGTGGCCTCATAGCCTCGTGGCATCTCTGCCCTGTGGCCTCACCACCCCATGGCCTCACGTTTACCTCATAGCCTCTATGGCCCCCACGACCTTTGCGGACCACGAGGCCTAGTGCCACCTCCATAGACCCTGCATCCTCTGTGGTGCAACGCGGCCTCACCGCCCCGTGGCCTTGTCGCCCCGCATCACTTACTGCACCCCGTGGCCTTGCGCTTCCCTCGCATCCTCCGCACCCAATGCATATGTCACGGAACCTGTGGCCTCACCGCCTCGCATCCCTCCGTGCCGCACCGCGGCCTCGCATCACCTCGGCATCCCCCACAGCCTCTATGACCATCCCACCCACCTTTCTATCCAGCGTGGGCCTGGCCGCCCAGCACAGTGGGGCCAGACCAGACACCATGGTCCAGGATGTCCCAAACCCCGTCGGGTCGGCCTAGGCTGGGCCAGGCCGGGTCGGACCAGACCCAGGCTATCTTCGAACTTTTCCCTCTACCGGCCATAACTTTGGCACCAGACGTCTTTTTGATGAACCATCTACGGTGCTAGAAATCCTGGAGAGAGATGGACCATTTGGTATACCCCACTTAATATATTTATAAGGTTTTGGTACGGCTGGATAGGATCGAGCACGATTCCAACCATGCCCTCGGGACTAAAAGGATAATAACTTACAGACTGGGTGTTCGATTCATGTATAGTTTATTGGGTTGAGACCCCTATGATGTGGAAGTCCATTGGGTTACTTCTTCATGATTCTTCATGGAATCTGGAGTATCGACTAGTGGCTTGAAGGTCGGACCCTCCCTAAGATGATCAAACCTTTTCCGGGAAACCAGTAGTTGGATTTGACATGAAGAACGAATAACAATCATGTGTGGGTCAACATCGAGCGATCCAGTGTGGGTCAGCACCAAGTGATACTATGTGGGTCATCACCTTGAGATGCGTTGTGGGTCAGCACTAACCAATCCTCTGTGGGTCAGCACCGAGCGATCGTGTGTGGGTCTGCACTGAGTGAACCTATGTGTGTCGGGACCTAGAGATCCTATGTGGGTCTTACGACCTAATGGAAATGTACTAGGATCATGTTTGGTTATGAAGATGTAATTATGAGGTGCTAAGATTTTATGTTGGTCCGACGATCTACTACGTTCCTCTGTGGGTCTGATTATGATTAGGGATCCTTTGTGGGTATAACTCTTAACAGATTAATATGATTCAGTAGTTACATCTAATCATCTTCACTACTCTACCAATGAAATAACAAGTTTGATCTGAGTTCATACCAGTGTGGTACCTCCCTTCATGGTAATACCTCTGTAATATTGTTCTATGTGACATATTTTTGTGGCACATACCTTTGTGTTTTTCCTTCATTTGTGTAATAGTTGAGATTCATACATTTGGTTTTGACCCTGTGTTTCCTCATGATTGAGATGTGTATACTTGGTAACATAGGTATATATATGGGAATATTCCGATGTAGGTTTGTCAATTGTCTTCATACTTTGTGGCTCATCCTTTGTGAATTTTGTGTGAACTTGAGGCTCTCAGGGTCCCTACTGAGATTTTTTATACTCACCCTTTCACGGGCTATGCATGCACTGTGTTGTATTTGGTTTAAACAACGGAAAGTGCTGATCGAGGATATGGGTACCAGGGCTAGACGGGGCCTGGAGGTGGACCATATTGTGTGACGGTACACAAAGGAGACGTGGCGCATGTGGAGTGATATAGAGGCAATCTATACCTACCCTTCTGGTAGGAACCTCAAAGAATGACCCAGTAGCTACATTTCCTTTCCTTCAGTTTTATTGTTTTTCGGTTTTACTTGTACCATCACTATTGGGATTGTATTCCAGCCCCTTTTTACTTTCAACACTCTTTTTTCTATACATTTGTCTTGTGTTTGTATCTTAATGTGTTCTTGGTTGATTGTGTTTTCAGGTTATAAAGGCAATTCCTACCCTAATTTAGGGAATACACCATTTGGTGCTAGTCTCCAGCCCCAGGTCTATGGAAGGCGGGCATGGGGTAGTCATGGTACGGGCCCCAGGGGATGGGTCGTGACAAACTGGTATGAGAGGAGTCGGTTCTACCATATAATATTGGAATCTGATCTTCTTTTTAATGGAAATAGTGTTAAGTGCAGTGAGTGTGATTATTAGTTTAGGGAATCCAGTTTTGGTGCAGCAGCCAATGTATCCATACACCAAGTCCCTGACTTCTGATTTCTGACTCTGTGCATGAAAACACTTATTACATGTATGTTTTGAAGGGTTTTATTTTGTTTCATTCAGTCAGATCACCAGGTATAAATAAATGATTTTGGAACACCAGTTCTTTATCAGGATGTCACTACATAGAAATCTAGAAATTATTCCTGATAGGGTACATGAAGACGGCCCACCAAGTGACGAGGCTCCAGTGTAGGGACCTCATACTATGTTGGCACCATCACGTGGAGTACCAGCCGCACCACCACCAATTGGGAAGTAGATACCACTAGCTGCACTGGAGGACGGTGCACGCCAACTAGGCACATTTCACTAGTTCCAAAAATAGAGGCCTCCAAAGTTTTGAGGTGAGATAGTTTCCCACACACCTGAGGTCTGGCTTGAGGCGGTTGCTAGAGTTATTCACCTAGTTGAGACACCAGTAGAGTAGATGGTGATATTATCTACTAGACTTTTTCAGTGAAGGGTCATGAGGATGGTACGCATAGTGACGAGGCTTCGGTTTGTGGACCATTACCCTAGATAGTACCTTTAGGTAGTTTGTCAGCTATATCACTGCTCTATGGTCAACAGTTACAATCGGTTGTATCAGTAGAGGAAACATTTAGGATTAGTTCCTTAAGTGTGATTCAACATCATATACCCCTCAGGTTCCAAGGCGTGGCCGACTCACAGGAGGCTGCAGACTAGCTTGAAGAGGTGGCTGATAGTTCTCTAGAGCTTTTACAACTCAGTAGGATGACATGTCTGTAACTAAGTATACATCGAGTCATACCGGTCATTCTTGGTACTCGATGAAAATTATATGATCAGTTCTTCAAGACTCGGACTTCTAAACAAGGTGTGTTTAAGGAAATTAGAGCCAACACTACTCCTGAATGCCTTCCTACTTAGATTTAGGGTTCTAGAGAGAACATTTTTGGTAGAATGTTCTTTAGCTGAGCGGATATAGCCAGGGAATGATAGCAGTGGGAATGCAGGAAACTGGAACTAGTCTCAGAGACATGGGAGTGTAAAATGTTTCAGGAAGAGGATGTGACATGGACAGATGAATCAGCAGGGTAGCAGACGTGGAAGCAAAGACAGATTACTAGCATGAAGTGGTGTACATTTTGAAATGTCACAACCACCCCCCATTATAGACCCCACTAGGCTCAAGGAGTTGGAGGACAGGGGAAGGGAGTAGCTACCCGCAGTCATGGAGTGTGACCCAAGGACTCCAGGAATGATTAGAGGTAGGTTCTTGGTCTACTACAAGCTATTGAATCAATGGACATAGGTAGCATTCATTTCTTCTTCCATGAATCTTGTCTAAGACCTAGAGTTTCTAGTTAAATCGTTGACTTGACCTTCACATCTAGATATACAGTTGTGAGGAAACTCTATAATCACACTTATGATGATGGTGTGACCTGAACCTTGAGGAGGGAGTTTCGGTTGGAACCTCTTGGTTTCATCATCATGGAATTACGATGTTAGTTTTGGAATGGACAAGGAATCCATAATTCATACTCAGATTGATTGTACTAGGAAAAAATGTTGTGGTTTACCTACAACATTGGAATGAGGATTTCCTTGGTCAGAGAAAAATAAAACCTGGGAAGCACTGGATAAACTCATACATAGGAGGATACACCCGATCACACTTGAGTTGGACAAACATACCCTCATGGAAGTAGAAGTTTTTTGTTTTTAGTTCCAAACAGGAGTGGAAGAGCATGGTGACATCTTTCCAAAAGATGTTTCCAAGAATACCTCCCTGAAGAAAGAGGGATTCCTGCTTTGGTTACGTACTATTGAAGGTTTTTGATTGAATTTTCCAGAGTTTCCGTACCATTATCAGCATTGACGAAGAAGGGGAAACCCTTCGTGTGGTGAGAGAGATGCCAGCGGAGATTCTTGGAGTTGAGTAGGAGGATAACGTGTGCCCCCCATCTTGAGGATACCATAAGAGGGTGTAGGTTACGTAGTCTACTACAACACATAAGGGACTTGTCTATGATGTGTCCTGAAGCAGTAGTAAGTGGTGGTCACATATGGTTCTCGATAGCTGAAATAGCCTAAGTAGAACTAAACATCCCTTGAAATGAAGTTAGCAGCAATTGTCTTCACCTTGAAGATGTGGTGTCATTACTTGATGGGAAAGCATTTTATTGACTACTCAGATCAAAAGAGTCTCGTGTATATCTTCTCTTATAAGGACCTGAACATGAGACCCCAAAATTGGATAGAGTTACACTAGAACTATGACATCAAGATAGTCTATACTCCCGGTAAGGGGAAAATTATAGCATATGCACTCATCTTGAGATTTGGTATACAACCGCTAGGTGAGGTGGTAGAGCAGGTGGCTTCTTTCAAGATATCCTTTGTGGAACATGATAGAGAAACATTCCTTCAGTCTCTTACAATCACTCCCCCACTTCCTTAGCAAGTGAGGGTGGTTCCGCATAGGGACAGTGACTGCGAGACTCGTTGTGCTCATATATCTACATGACAGGAACCATATGGATTTTCTGAAGCTGGAGGTCACATAATCCTCTTTAGAGGACGTACCATGGACCAGTGTCACCTTGAGATGATGTGTTGAGGGAGTGCCACACATCCCCTCTAGCAGTACATCTAGGAGTGGTAAAGATGTACCTGGTTCTCCAATGATGGCACTGGTGGTTTGGAATGAAGAAAACTGTAGTAGAGTTTGTCTCTCGGTGCCTCACATGTCAGCAAGTGAAGGCATAGCATTAGGTACCAGCGGGCTTGGTTCAGACTTTATAGTTCCCTAAGTAGAAGTGGGATGGGATAATAATGGACTTTGTGATAGGAATTCCACATACATCTAGAGGTTATGATTCAATATGGGTTATCATCAACTGACTCACCAAGTCGGCCCACTTCCTATCGATAAGAGAGTTGGGATCAGTAGAGAGCATGGGATGCCTCTATGTGCAAGAGATTGTGCAGATACATGGATTACTGTCATCTATTGTCTCTGATCATGATGGACATTTTACTTCCTAGCTATAGAAGGGGTTGTAGGAATCTTTCAGGACGCATCTTCATTTGAGCACCACCTTCCATCCTCATACGGATGGCCAGACTCAGTGGACCATTCAGACCCTCAAGGACATGTTTCATGCTTGTGTCCTCAACTTCAGTCATAGCTGTGAGGATCACTTTCCCTTAGTGAAGTTTGCGTACAACAATAGCTATCACTCCACTATTGGGATGACAACTGTTGAGGCATTGTACGAATGACCTTGCAGATCACCTTTGTGCTGGAATGACCCCGGGGACTCAGAACCAATGGGACTATAGATGGTACGGGCTAACACAAATATCGTGCAGATCATCCAGGAGAAGATGAAGACTATATAGAGTCAGAAGAAGTCTTGTGCCTACAGAAGACTGAAAACCTTGTAGTTTGAGGATGGTGACGATGTCTTTCTATGGGTCCCACCTCGATGAGGTTTGCGGAGATTTGGTCAGGGCAGAAAGTTATATTTGTGGTTCATTGGACCCTTTCAGGTCCTCAGTAGAGTTGGTGAGGTGGCTTATCGCCTAGCTCTTCCACCTCAGATGCACTGGGTGCACGAAGTCTTCCACTTATCCCAGGTGAGGAGATACGTGCATGACCCAACTCATGTCATCGACCACGGTGAGCGGGACATCGATGATGGGGCGACATTTTCTGAGGTTCCAGTAGATATTGTGGTTCAACACAAGCATGTCCTTCATGGGAAGTCAAAACCTCTTGTGTGTGTTTAATGGCAGCACAAGAACCCCCAGGAGAGCACATGGGAGTGGGAGGATCATATTCATGCTCAGTACCCCCAATTGTTTTTCAAAGTTTTGTGATGAGGCATTCAGGGATGCAAAGCCTTATACTGGGGAGAATGTAAAGACTCATAAATTACAAGTAAATATTTTTTATTAAATTGGAATTTTACGAGACTGTGATATTTGACGGCTTGTTTTTCCGAGGCCCAGTGTTCCCAGAATGAATTTATGAACTTTTTTTCAGGTACGATCTGTAAACATGTGAGTGGGTTTTTGTAGCTTTTGAACTGATGCACGGAATTGAAATCTTAGGGAACTGTTGAACTCGCAGAACTGGTATTCACTTAAGGAGACCTTCACCTCGATTGTAGTAGGTTAAGAGTGAAAGATATTTTTTGTGCTTTTCATGAAGGAATAAAATAATAGAAAAATATCCTTCATTTTTATTTCTGAAACCCATCTACATGGGTTATGATGTTGGAGACAACTCGAGCTTAAACATCCCATGTGGATGTTTAGAGGTGTGGACCGCCTGAACTGACCCCCATTATGAATTTAGAGGCAGGGACCACCCGACCCCTCTTAATGGGGGAGAAACCTCTCAACTCCTCATTACTCCTATACTTCGATTAATTGGAGATAATTCATTATGCCAACATGGTACAATGAAATGTGGAAACAATTAATTGGTACAATCTTTTAATTTGATAATCATAAATTTACAAGGTGATTATTTTCACCATTTGGGTGGAATTGGGAGAGGAGAATCTTTTGGAGGTTTATTCTCTCCAATGAAGAATGTGTTCTCCAATGAAGAACATGCTCCCCAACAAAGAACACACACACCAATGAGGAATTTCTTCAATGACAATGACTTGACGATCGTGGAAACAACGACTTCACCAACGTCCATCTATCCCCAATGACTTCATATCTTTCCTCGAAACCTCTATTGATAAATATAGGAGGTAAGGGTTTAGTTGTGTATTATTATATACTCTCAATTTCTTCCCATATAAAACAAATAATGTGGATCAACTCTCTAACTATTTGATCTGAGGATGATTTCTTTTGTGGGTTTGGGAATAATCATTTCGGTAGGTTTTAGTGTTTGACGTGCTTCATTCAAGATTTTTTAGAGACACGTGCTGCCACACTAACATTGAGGGTGCGGTCTATGCAATCATGGCCCGACAACTTCTCCGTTCTTCTTGAAATATGTGTTTTCTCATGATGGAAGAAGGTGGATTTGTGCCATGGTGACGAACGGATGTGGCGACCGACAAATCACCAGCTGTGACGAAGACGATGGCCCCATGTCTCCTCACTACCCTGCGGCCTCGGCAGATTCACCACCCGTCGGCCCTCCCTCCCCCCCCCTCGCCTCACCGCCTTGCATCCCATGCAACTACCCCATGGCCTCACCGCCCGGCGGCCATCTGTGCCGCCCCGCAGCCTCACCACCCGACGCCCCTCTGCACCGCCCTGCGGCCCCTCTACCCTGTGACCTCGTAGCCCCCCATGGCCTCGCCACCCTGCAGCCCTCATAGCTCTTACATCCTCATGCCGCCCTCGTGGCCTCTACATCCCCTACGACCTTCATTGCCCAAACAGCCTTCACGCCCTATACGGCATGGCTTCCATGTGGCCTCACGCTGCCTCGGTGGCCACCATAGGCTCTGTAGCTCCCTATAGCCTCATATCTCCGTAGCCTCGCCACCCCGCGGCCTCGCCGCCTTGCGGCCCTCCGCACTGCCCCAAGGACTCACGCTGCCTTTGTGGCCCCTGCGGCCTCACCGGCCCTCGTGGTCTCCACGCCACCTAGCGTGGGCCAAGTCGGACTGACCGGACCGGGTCAGACCCAGCGGGCTGGACGAGACTGAGCGGGGTGGGTTGACCTAATCCGAGTCGGTTCATCCCAGGGCCCACTTCGAACTTTTCACTCTATCAACCATAACGTTGGCACCGGGCGTCCATTTGACAAATGGTCAGTGGTACTGGAAACCTCGGAGAAATACCGTCCCATTGTTATATCCCACATGAGATTTGGATATAGTTGGCATACGGTCAGGTTGAATCGATCACGAATCCAACCAGGCCATCGGGACTAAAAGGCTAATAACTTACAGACTGGGCATCTGATTAACGTACCGTCTGTTGCGTTGAGACCCTTATGATGTGGCAGAAATTTGGGTTAATTCATCATGGGAATTCGTTTTAGTTAGAGTAGAAAACATTTTCTTGATGATCGAACACTCCCAAAGACAATCAAGATTTGTGTGGGAACCATGTAGATATATATGACGTAAAGAATGAATAACGATCAGGTGGGGGTCAACAATGAGAGATCATTTGTGGATCAGAACCAAGAGATCCTATGTGTGTCAGCACCTAGCGATCTTGTGTGGGTCAGCACCAAGCGATTCTGTGTGGGTCAGCACCGATCGATCCTCTGTGGGTCCACACCGAGCGATCCTGTGTGGGTCAGTACCAAGATATCCTATGTGTGTCTAACGATGTACTGGAGATGTACTAGGATCGAATATTCGTATGAAGATGTGTTGACGAGGTACTAAGATTTTGTGTGTTTTTGACAGTGTACTACGATTTTCTATTGGTCTGATGATGATTTGTGATCCTTCGTGGGTATGCCTCTTAAAAGATTAATGTTATTCAGTTGTTACATCTAATCATCTCTACTACTATACCTAAGAAATACCTGGTGTGAGATGAGTTTATACCTGTGTGGTACTACCCTTTATTGTAATATCTTGGTGGTATTCATCTGTGTGATGTACATGTGTGGTACATTCCATCATGGTATTTCTTCCTTTTTGGAACAGTTGAGCTTTGTACTTTTGGGTTGGACCCTGAGTATCCTCATGATTGAGATTTGTATACTCGGTAACTTAGGTATATGATTGGGAATATACCAATGTAGGGTTTTCAGTTGACTTTATACTTTGTGTTTTATCCTTTGAGGATTTTTTGAGATCTTGAGGGTATCGGGGTCCCTACAGAGTGTCATTATACTCACCCATGCACTGGCTATGCGCGCAGCTTATTGTTTTTGGAGAAAATGATGGACAACGTTGGTCGAGGCTTAGGGTACCAGGGCTAAAATGGGTCCGAAGTTGGAACATATAGTGTGATGGTACGCAGAGGAGATGGGTGGACATGGAGTGCTGAGGAGGAGATATGTACCTACACTTTAGGTAGGAACTTTGGAGGATGACCCAGTAACTGCGTTTTTTTCCGTCAGTGGTACTTGTACTATCACTGTTGGTCTTGTATTCTGGTCCCTTTTTACTTTCAAAACTCTTTTTGCTATACAATTGACTTATGTTCGTATCTTTCGGTGTGCTTGGTTGCGTATGCTTAGAGGTTATAAAGGAAATGCTTTCCCAGTTTTAGGGAATACGCCTTTTGGTGCTAGTCACCAGCCCTAGGCCTATGGGAGGCGGTCTTTGGGTAGTCACATCATGCGCTCGGGGGATGGGTTTTGAAAAAATGAAATGCAATATAATTTAACAAGATGGTAGAATTTAGATAAATTTTAATCCTAGATGGATGATCATTATTCATTATATAATTATTTGGTTACCAAAAGCTTCACAACAAGTGAACATATTGAGTAAAATCCATTAGATTAAAAAACAATTAGTCACTTTTATTTCCATTTAATACGAAAAATATAAGATAAATATGAATCCTTATGTATTGAATAAACCATTTTCCGGAAAACATGATGCGTCTTAAAATCATGTCTCATGGTGTCATGACCCCCTCCCCCACAGAGTAACCCTCCAGGGCTGGAAATGTGAGAAAGGAGATAAGGACCCCCGAATCCTGCCTCCAGTAGGCCCCGGGTTGGCAGCTAGAACTGAGGGTATAAAAAACACACTAATGGGAGGCATTACCCTCTAAGGGAATGCATGCGGAAGAGAGAGATAAGATAGACACCAACCCACTCCAACTCAACGAGTAAGATAAAATAAATCCCTAGTACACATATTAAATATCATGAAAAACTACAACAACTGAAAGGGGAAAAACTAAAAGTACCCAAAACAAAGTAAAACAATAGCAACCAAAAGCCCAAACAACTCCTGCACCCAAAAATAATACCTACCAGCCTGATCTCCTACTGGTTCCAAGTGACCTGAAAAATATTTTAGATATAAATAGGGTGAGTATAACATTATACTCAGTGGGATCGTCGATGAAGCCTCTCGTGAAAAAGAAAATAAAACATTCTAAATCACAGTGAACAATAAGTGAAACTAGCTCGTCATCTAAACAGTTATACTATGTTCCCAGCCTCACCATGGAAAAACTCACCATGTAACCCATAAAATAGTATATAATATAATAAAGAATATCAAGGGTACCCCACTACTAATTCCCCAAAGTTTTTCCACTTTTCCCCAATGTCGTACGCCCTAAACATCTCTCTCAAAATAGGAATTCTCGCAAAAAACTGGGCGAAGCACCACGACCTGAACCTTGTGCAACAAAACCACCATGTCCATGTAATATAAGTCACTAGTTAGTTTCTGGGAGCCACCACAACTCGCATAATGTGTGTCATACATCAGTTATTATACCTCAATCCATTACAACCCATACACCGAGTAAGGATCCTCCAGCCATCACATCCTATACATGATACACCTATAGTAGTCCATAGAAAACTATATCCGGAATATATGTGTGTGAATAACCACAAGCCATTACCACCCTCTACACACATATATGGGGAAATATAACCAATGTACGTGCCAGCACATGTAACTACCAAGAGAAGAGAGCGGGGCCAAAGGGGTTAGTCAACCATCCATCCTCCCACCAGAATGTTGGGGAAAACACTCCCAGGGCGCAGAATCCCCAAGGTGTCTTTTTTCCTTACTGATAAAGTGGAGTAGCATATAAAAAATAATGAATAGAATATACTATACCTCACAACCACAGTATGGGAATGACCTAGTATAGGACTCAACTACTGTTAATGTCTCCCAGCCTTTGGGATACTACTTCTAAGACTAGGTATCCTATGAGCACAAAACCATTTAAAGAGATTTAATACATTATTTCATTACTTTTATAAATGTTTCACTTTAAATTAATTAATTATTTAATCATTAATTAACCAATAACAATTCTTCATTAAAATTAATTAGCATCACACCCAAAGTCCATGGTCCCTTTAAAATTACAACCTCATCATTATGTTCCAGCAACCTCCAACCCCTTGGGTTAACATAATTTATTCAATTATTCATTAAAGAATTACTTTACCATATTCCTAGAAATTCTAGAAAAACAATCTATGCTACTAAACACAAGGGGGATAAACACGGTGAGTAAATGTACTACTCGTCGAGTATTTACCCCCTAAATCAATATCATATACCTATCCTCCCTTGAAAATATAATCAAAGAAAGCATGTGGCATACCCCATTCATCGTCGCCTCTTTTGTAAGAAGGGTATGTAAGACCAGATTCATTGAGTAGTGGGGAAATGTAAAGTAGATAATCAACCAACAAGAATCAGCAAGCATCCAAAAATCACATCCTTCCCATTCCATCATCCTCGGTGTCCTCCCCGTCCCCCACATGCATAAACCGATGTGTCTCGCCACTCTAGGCGTAATCTGCTAACCCATCCAAAGGTATCCATGCCCCCACATACCACAACAACCATCCAGGCTCACATTACAACACATGCAGTAGGAAAACAAACACCTTTAAAATTGGGCTCTTCCCCTTTAACAATCAAGAGGGTATCATAGAACCCTTTAAGGAATTATCAAAAATTCAGTTATTTAATCCATCATGTATTAACTAATATATTATTTATAGGTTCCAAATTCAGAAAACCTAATCAGTAATATATCAAAAATAATTAAACATGCTCAATGATCCAATTTTATTAACATAAAATTACAGCAAGGGGAATCAAATTCAATTATATTCCTATTTATCTTTTAACCAAACAATTATCAATAAATTTCTATTTTATCTAATTAAAAATATCCATCAACAATGAACTTCTTAACAAATAATTCATAGATATCACACTATCTAGCAAACCAAGCAACAATAATATATGGTCGATATCAATTTATTTATCTGGTTCAAATGCTTATTATGTCAATTCCATTGTCTTCTAGGGGGATAAAACATGCTAACGATATGGTTGCATGTAATATAAGATAGAAGCAATTAATCTCCTACCTCAAATGGTTCTTGGCGTTCTTTATATTAGAACAGTCCACACAATGGGTCACGATCCCCTACTCTCAACAACTACATACACCCGAGGATGCCACGGTTTGACCGCACCAAGAGAAACCCAAGAAAAATCCATTAGAAGGATGGAGATCACATGCTATAAAACGGAAAATAGAAACATGATAAGATGATCCCCAAAAGAATGAAGATAATACATACCTTATATCGAAGATTGATTGATACAACCTGGTGGCATAAAAAAAAGGTGATCATGCCGCAAGAAGAACGTCGAGGGAAACCAATCCATAGGGAAATGTTTGATATCACAAGTCCTAAGGTAAAGAAGTAAATGTTCTAGCATCTCGCACTGGAGAATAAGGAGGAAGAAAAAGGGATATCATGTCCCATTTGAATATTTAAAGGAGCAACGGTTTAATATAAGATGGATTTCCCTTTAAAAGAGGATCACATTAAACTATGTGGTTTAACCACATAAAAACATCCTGAGCCTTAGTAATAATTAATATAGTAGTCATGGCATTTGAATCATCCTTAGAGTCCTTAAAACAGGTCTTTAAATTCATTTTACGTCAAAGGAAATGTTAAAAGGGTGAAATAGTAGGAATCTGGATACACTGTTCACTGTTGGAACCTCACCGTTCTAGAAACACTATTCATGAACATCAAAATTGGAACTTTACCATTCTAGAAACACTATTCATGAACCTCAATGTTCTATAAACATTGTTCATTAACCTCAGCATTGTATCCTCACCGTTCAGGAAGCATTGTTCATGAACCTCGCAATTAGAACCTCACTGTTCATGAAACAGTGTTCACGAACCTCACCGTTCTGGAAACACTGTTCATGAACCTCACCATTGGAACCTCACCATCTAGGAAGCACTATTCATGAACCTCTTTGATGGAACCTCACCATTCTGGAAACACAGTTCATGAACCTCCATGTTGGAACCTCACCATTCTAGAAACACCGTTCATGAACTCGAAATTTCTCAAAGGAAATAGAGGCTACTGTTAGAACCTCACTATTCAGGAAACACTGATCATGAACTCGAAATTTGATAAAGGAAATAGAGGTTTCTGTTAGAACCTCACTGTTCCAGAAACACTATTCATAGAACTCAAAATTTGGCAAATGAAAGAAAAGGTCACCGTTGCACAGTTCACAATGGAATGCCATTAGAACTGTTCACCTAAGGTTACCATAACACTGTTCATAATGGTCTACCATTTGAACTATTCACAGAAGGTCAACGTTGAACTATGCCCAATGGTCTACCATAGGAACTGTTCACCTAAGGTTACTGATGCACAGTTCACAGTGGTCTACCATTGGGACTGTTCAAAGAAGTTCACCATTACACTTTTCACAATGGTCTACCGTTGGAACTATTCACCTAAGGTCAACATTGCACTATTCACAATGGTCTACCATTGGAACTATTCAAAGAAGTGTAAAATTGGAAAAGTGTTGAGGATAAATCACATTGACCTCCCAGATCACTCAAACACCAGATTTCCACAAAGGATTCAACTAGAGAGGTCTGAGCCGTTACATCAGATACCTATCAAAACATTCCTGTCCTAGAGAATTCAAAACACACCTAAAGGGAAAAAAACTAGGTCCTAACAACCCCCCATTGAGATAACTATACAAATAGAGCAACCCACAAAAGGAATAAATGAAATTAATACAATAAGCATGAAAGGTCTAGCCACAATGGGGAAATCGTTACATGAAAGTTTTAAACATAAACCAACTCTGGGTACTGAGCACATATATTTGACTAACAGTCCCAGGTGTTCTCCTCCGTGATACCTTGTCTCCATAAGACACATACCATGGGAATAGGACTCCCATGAGACACCTTCTCCTTGTGGTCTGGGATCTCCATAGGTCGCTCCTCAAAGATCGCATCATCATCAACATCGATCTCTCCCAATCGATGATGTGAGATTCATCATGAAGATAACGACAGATATATGATACATTTAAAAAATCATGTATCTGACTCATCTATGGGTGTAGTGATACTTGATATTCAACAACTCCAACACGAGCTAACTCCTCAAAAGGCCCAAAAAATTGTAGAGAAAGCTTACTCCCTTGAGCAAACCATCGCTGCCCGTGACAGGGAGTAACCTTCAGAAACACGTGATCTCCAACATTAAACTCTAAGGGTCTCCTCCTTTGATAAGCATATGATTTATGATGATCATGTGCTATCTTAATCCTCTAAAGATTCACCTGAACCATCACTGTTGTATTCTGCACTAGTTCTGGTCTGAGAATTGCTGACTCTCTGACCCCAGTCCAGCACAACAGAGAATGGCATGGTCAACGATAAAATTTTTCAAATGGGGAAATACCGATGCTGTAGTGAAAACTATTATTGTAAGAAAACTCCACCAAGGTAAAGTTCCTCATCCATGAGCCTCCTAAATCAAGAACACAAGAGAATAACTTGTCTTCACTTTTCTTCATGGTTCACTCTGTCTTACCATCTGTTTGAGGATGAAAAGCAGTGTTAAGATATAGTTGAGATCTGAAAGAAAGTTGGAGACCTCTCCACACCCTAGATGTAAAATGAGGATCTAGATTAGAAATTATCATCCTTGGGACTCTATGAAGTCCCACCACCTCCTCCAGATAATGCCTCAACCAAACATTCACAAATCTCGACTCCTTGATCGCTATGAAGTGGTCTAATTTTGTTAAATGATCCAATACCACCCAAATATAATCATTTCCTCCTGGATCAAGTGGTAAACCAGTAAAAATGTCCATTGATATGTCCTCCCACATCCATTGAGAAATCTCTAATGGCTGGATAAGACCACTAGAAACATGGTGTTCGTCCTTCACCTTCTAGCAGACCAAACATCAAGACACAAACTCTCCAATTGCATGTTTCAGCCCCGACCACCAAGAATAGATCTTCAACGATCGGTACATCTTTGTCATGCTAGGATTCAGTGCTAAAGGAGAACTATGAAATTCTATGAGAACCATCTTACGCATTGTCAAAGGAACAAAAATCCATCTATGATTCAACAGTCGTTGTTGTTCATCCCCCTAACCAACCATCAGGGGCCTCTCTATAAAAAACTCGGTCTCTATATTCCTCTACCTCTAGATCCCCCAAATGGGTCTCTTCCACCTTCTGCCACATGGAAAACTGTACCGTCATCTAAAAAAGACAACCTCTACCCCCAACTTCTCCCATATCAAGATGTAATGCTGAAAGTTCTTTTATTACCCTCTAGGAATCATCGGATTCAAGCACAACATCACTAAGTGACATTTGAATCAGCGCATCAGCTACAAAATTCCCCTTTCTAGGGTTATATGATATTTCAAAGTCGTATTCTTGTATGAACTCCATCCACCAACGTTGTCATATGTTCAAGTCACGCTGGGAGAAAACATACCTCAAACTCTTATGATCTGTGAAAACTACAATGTGCTCACCAATGAGGTAGTCTATCCACAACGTCAAAGAAAACACCCTGGTTGCGAAATCAATATCATGGGTGGCATAGTTATGTTCATGGGGATGCAACGGCCAATACCATTAAGAAAAAACTAACCTCTTCTACGTGAGAACACAACCTATCCCCAGAAGCGTAGCATTGCAGAAAACATCAAACTGAACTCCCTCAGTTGGAAGACAATGAACTGGAGCACTTACTAACTTCTCATTCAAATACTGGAATGATGCCTGACACTAATTAATCCATATGAATGCATGATACTTCCTGGTCAAAGCTGTTAGTGGAGTCACAACTCATGAGAAATTGGCTACGAACCTCTTGTAGTAGCCTGTGAGACCAAGGAAACTTCACACCTTTGACACTGTCTTGGGGGCTTCCCAAGACACAACTGCTTCTATCATCGATGGATCCGTATATACTCTCTGTTGAGACACAACAAGCAACAATAAATAGACTTCTCGAACCCAAAACCCACACTTCAATAACATCCCAAATAACTGATGTTGTCGAAGAACTCCCAAAATAGCGTGTAGATGCTCTGCATTCTCCTCCTCAGATGTTGAGTACACAAAGATGTCATCAATGAAAACCACAATGAACATGTCTTGGAACTCATGGAAAACAGTTTTCAACAATACCATGAACACAACTAGAGCATTTGTCACACCGAACAACATTACAATGAACGCCTAATGACCAACACGACAACAAAAAGTAGTCTTCGAGATATCATCATCCTTCACATGCATCTGATGTTATCTAGACCACAAGTCAAACATTGAGAACCAACTTGCACCCTTCAGTTGATCGAATAAATCATCAATGTGTGGAAGAGGATATCGATTCTTCACTATCACATTGATTAAGCGATGATAATAGACACACAACCGCAAACTGTTGTTAGCCTTCTTCATGAACAAAACTGGTGGACCCCATGGTGACACACTTTTCTGAACAAAACTGCACTGTAATATACCATAAATCTGTATACGTATCTCTCGTAACCCCGAAGGGACCATCCTATATGGGGAAAAATTGATAAGAGACGCTCTTGGTTGTAGATTGATCCTAAATTCAAGCTCTCGTCGAGGGGATAATGCTAAAACCTATTCAAAAAAGACATCAGGGTACTCTTCTACGACCCAAGGAAACACCATATGTTGAACCTCTTAAGAACACAATATCAGCTTAGCCATCATAGATGATAAAGATATAATGTGACTATGACCCATCCAAGGATCTCCCTCGCCAAAAAACACCACCGACTCTCCATCAGAAGAAATGAAAACAACATTCTTCTTGAAGAAATCCCCAATATCCTGCACCAAATACAACCAATCCATGCTGAGGATGAAATCATATGGTTTTATTCACAAACATAGGAAATCTCCCCAAGAGCAGTGATGCCCCAAAACTATCTCACAGTCTCTTTATACTTCTAACAACTTAGCTCGACCTCTAACTAGAATAGTCAATGCCAAGGGAACTGGAATCCTTTCAACCTCAAGTCCCAAGGCATGGAAAAGGGTCGGTGATATGAAAGAGTGTGTCACACATGAATCAAACAAGGCATACACCAAGGTAGTAAACAAGAAAAGGGTACCTAGAATAACGTATGGGTTTCCTGGAGCTGGAAATGCTAGTGCTTAAAGCTGACTATGACCTCCTCCACGACCTCTCTGATCCTGATGCTGATCACCACCATAGTTGCACTCTGCTCTCTGATGACGGGGAGTGTCATAGGGCTGTCCTCTGCATGCCCCATCTACCCTCCACGGATCTAAAGCTGGTGCAACCAGCTGCTGCTGCCTCGGCTTGAACTGCCTCAATAGAGGAACCTGGATCGAAGCACATGCTGCACGATGACTGCTCTAAAAGGTCAAAATATCCCGCTAATGATAACCTCAACCACCACATGAAAAACAAGTTCCTGATCTGTTGGCATAGTCTTGAGAGTTACCGCCTCTTGATAAATGAGTTGTGAAGGGCTGAGACCTACCCCCTGCTGGACGGAACCTCTTCTTCCCAGAAAACCGAGAACCCTAGAACACATCTCTGCTTCATGTTGAATCACAATGACTCCCCACTCATGATGATCCAGTTCTAGCCAAAGTCTTGTTGACAACCTCTGATCTCACCAACACCTCCAGATATGTTTTAAGCATAATTGTGCTGACCAGGCACTAGAACTTTGGATGCAAGGCCTCCTTGAAATGCCTTACCCTGGCCCCCTCATCTATCAGTAGGTCTAAATCATATCGTAAATGGTACTTGAAATGGATTCCATACTCTCGAACACTAGAGCTCCCCTGTTTAACGGTAAGAAGCTCCTAGCGACTAGATTACTTCATGGTCGAAAAAAGAAACTCAACTCTGAACTTCTATAGAAACTCCCCCCATGATATCGCTTACTTCTCATGATCCCAGAGAAACTAGAACGACAACATCCCTACTACTCCACACAATATCGTCCCACCCAAGGACACCGAGTGATCTTTCTAACCACAGATCAAAATGAATCCTATCTCGACCTCCTCTAACCAATCATACATGACTACATCTGAAATCGAGCCCTCATACTTCATTAGACTCTAGAGATGAAACTCCCGGAATGTCTTCTTCCATGTTTCTTCATCTTCAACCTCTACCCAATGGAGATCTGATGGAATAGCATGCTGGAAATTTTCTGTGAAAACCAGACGAGGACGTCGACCTAGAGCTATAACTAGAAAATTACAAAATTTTAGAGATCATAAACCTCGAATATAGAAGTCTCAAAATCAATTAATTAATTTTTTTATTTCATTTATTTTAGGTTAAATTATCCCTATTTAACGCCCCGACCCCAGTTACCCAGAGTCGGTGCATTATTGCGTAACATTGGCATGATCACAAAAGGTCAAGTCTCGAAAGACCGATTAGTTTAGTAGCCTTGGAAACACTAGATACATTCATAAATGTTACATTACATCATAAATTGAAATAATACAATAACAAAGTATCCATAGTCCACACTCATATCCTCTTCTGACTATCCCTGCAGGTCATTCATTAAATACTTCTTCACTTCCTGGAAAATATTAAAACATTGAAAGGGGTTAGCTTAGATGCTCAGTAAGGATAACAATATAGCAGAGGATTTCATAAATAAACAATAACATTTAAGGCAATGTATAACTAAAACAAAAGACTTTTAAACTTGATCTTTAGCATAATATGGGAAATGTAAAATGAAATAATTCCATTTACATACTCACATGGATATTCTACTAGTCGAATAATCACATGAAATATCATTAACCACTTTCATAATGATGGAATTCATAATGCCAGAATATCATAACCACGTAGCCAAGGGCTCGTGCCAAGTCTACAATAAGATTTTGTCAATGCCTCCTGCCAAGACACTAGTTTGTCTCATGAGACCTGCCGATGCATCGAGGAGCTATAGCGGGCACTACCCATCACTTATTAAGTCTAATGCATTCCTCATATGAATAGGTTTAAACATATCATAATCCATAACATAATCGTATCACATAAAACATGCATAAAGGCAACATAAAACTTCCACATTTCAATCACAAGATATCAATACAACACATTGATATAATAAAAACATTATCAAAACCATTTTCAATACCAAAATAAAAGAAAATTAAAACGTGGTATTTATTTTTCATTTAAAAAAAGTTATGGCTTGTAGAGGAAGCCGAAACCCAAATAATGCCCATGGCGGCGGAGAAGTCATTGTCGACGCATACGTACGACAAGAAAAACATTCCTTTTTTTTGTTTAGTAAAACACTTCGTATAAAAATATTCCAATTGAATAAACGTAAAACTCAAAGAGGTTTATACACCATATAAATGAAAGTTGTGTATAAAACCAAAATATGCCTCAATGAAAGGATATTGAAACTAAGTCACTTTAAAGATCATTTTTTAAATAAAATAGACCAATTATGTGTATTCACAATAAGTACACAAAAATGAAGTACAAATACACGATATAACATAATAATATCATGACATAATTTGAAAGTAGGAGATTAACCCAAAGAATGGAAATTGGGTTAAGAAGTTCTCTTACCTCGTGTCCGAATTCACTCGACCATTCTTTGATCTCATGAATAATAAACTAGAGTTAATTTATAATTTCATAAGAACCTTTTTCAAGTTTATTATTCATTTTATATCACTTATTACCATGTTATGAACATTATGTAATTATTTATGTTAATAACGACCGTTTTGACGATCTTAGGTACTTGAGTCAAAAATAAACTTTTTATAATTACACTTTGTTCATGTGGTAATATATCCATTATATCCATAATTATATTCATGATGTATATATCATATACATCATATATATCCAGTATATACATTCATTTATAATCTTACATAACATTTAGAGGTAAGAAATGAAATGCACCATTCATGGAGACGGTAAGCCGTACGTACGCATGAACGCTACTTTCATTTCTATTTCGTATTTAATGGAATGATGTTATAATTATATAAAGGTATAATATAATTCCAGTATAATATAATGTATAATACCATTTACTCCATCCTTTATACATCCCACATATGGCATTAACGATTCAAATCACTTTGAGGGGGCAGTAGTTCGCACTTCCTAAAATGAAATTATCGCGTTTACCCATAATGGAAATCATAAAGTATGCCACAAATGAGAAATACATAAGCATAAGTAAAACATAAACATAATAAAGTATGCCACAAATACATAAGCATAAGTAAAACATAATCATAATGTATGCCACAAATGAGAAATACATAATGCACCATGAAAAGAGGGTATATTGTATGTTAGATTATCATGTAATAGGATTTTCACACATATCATAATGATCAAAAATCTAGTCAGGTTTACACACAAAAATACATACTAATAGGAGAACCCCACAAGTGAATTCATCACCCTATCTAGGGAACCCATAATAGGTTGTGATTCTATAGTTTTTTTAGTAACAATTATTATCATCATTTGATTTCTAGGTAATCTAGGTCCTTGCATTCGATTTCTAGTTACAACTAACTACACAAAGTAACGTTTTCTTAAAAAAATCAATCAATTATTTAGAATCATTTAATAATTTCATTTACTAATTTCATTTTTCAACATGACTTCTCATATCAAAAACAAATCATATATTATCATCATTTAAGTCCTTTTAAAAAACATTTTAATTAAGTAAATTTTATTTCGATATATCAAGAAATTACTTCATTTAAACTACTTCTAAATGTAGAAATGTTTTTTCTCAAATCCCTCCCACAATTATAACTCCATTGGAATTTGGGATTTTCACAAATTTCATGCCCATTTAATATTATTTATCAAATATTTTTTTCAATCAATTTAATAACACATTTTAGTTTTATCAAGAATTTCAAGGATTCAATCATAGGGAATAATATTATAGAACAACATACCTTTAAATAAATCAACCTATAATCAACACTGATGACAAGATTGGTTAATGAAAATCAGTGGTGTGGAAGATCAATAAACAAAACCTAGAATCATGATCCAAAAAAGTGGGGTATTAATCTCAATAAAACTGGATGTGATATTCAAATCATTAGAGGAGGGAAAAATAATATGGTTGAAACTATATGATAGGATAGACACATAACATGGGGGGGTCAAACATGGTAAATGTCTCCTTGATCCTTGAAGGAATAGTATTAGCAGTGAAAAAATCACATAGTGTATGCTCTTAGTTAGGGGAGTGAGGTATGTACCTCAAAACAAATGACAATATAAATTATAGAACATCTAAAAACTCATGCCTTGAGAATTACTGGGATTTTAACATTGCTTCATGTCATGTAATCCACGATGGCCTCATATAAAACAAAATTAACTAAATTTGATTGAAATCGGATTTTTGACCATTACACAATGTGAATTTCCAAAACAAGACAAGTAAAATATCTCAACCTATAAACTCCTCACAACATATTCCTACAGAAAAATATTGAGTTTTTAAATCCATTAAATGACATTTAATTTCCTTTAAGACTACATAAAACCAATATTCTGATAAAAAACAAAAAAGGTAATATGTAACCAATGTACAAGGAATACCTTTTTAAATTTCACCGGGTGTCATCCAAATAATTTGGTCAAACAAAATATCTAAATTAGTGAAATGTTATTTGTAAAATAATCATACAAAATCATGTAAAAATATATTTATAGGAAATATCAATTTGATGATTTATATTTATATATAATATAACATTATCATAGATAAATATTTCTATGAAATTGATTGAATTATTAAAAAACAATTTATAAAAAAATAATGGAAATCTTAAACCAAATCAAATCATATAAAAACATTTTTACATAGAAATATGGAATAAATATTTTTATAAATGTTTTATCTTTTTTAATTATAAAAAATATTTCCATATTTTTTATAAGTACAAATAATATATTAGATTGAAATATTGTATTATTTAAATACATATTTTATTCATAGAATAGTTTTTTAAATTTTATTTTATACTTATATCCTAGTGATGACATAATAGTCATGATTTTAGCCAAAATAAAATTTTCAATATTCACTAAAAAACATTCATATTATAAAAATTATGAAAATTCATGTTAAGAAAAAATTTATTTAATGAATAAAAAAGTTTACATTGATAAATTAAAATACCATGTTTTATAAATTTATCTTTTAAATTTATATGGGATATAAATACAATGATTTATTATAATATAAAATTTTTTAGAATATTAAACAATATTTTTAATATTCAAATTATATTCTCTTTATAGAATTATTAACTACGTATTCATATGAATTGTATTTTATCAATACTAATTATAATTTTATTGAATTATCAATAAATATCACATATGATGGATGTATTTTGAAAATTACATTTCAAAGAATTAAATGATAATATTTGAAATTTAAGCTATACCCATTGAATTTAATTGTTATTAAATATATCATTTTTTTCCATATATAAATATTTCTTAAAAACTGTACCCCATATTCCATCCCATTAATTAAATTCCTAGGTTTAAATAGTTAAAATATAACATTGATTTCATTTTAATTTAGTGCTGCATATAGAGATATCTATCAAACATATTAAATTATTTAATGACAATCATATATTTAATTTTATAGGTTTTATATCCCCCCCTAAATAAATTTATTCCTCATGATTTAACCCATAATATAAAAATAATTTCATTGGGAATATCATAATTTACTATAATATTTTAGATGATTATGTGTTTATTTATGTTGTCGAATGGAATTTATATATTTGAAAAATATTATAAATTATTTATAATGAATGAAATTCTTATTCTAATTTTCATAGATATTTATAATAAGAGAATAATATCAATATCCACAATGAAAAAATTCACACAAAATATGAAAATTAATTAAAGGAAACTCATACCACTAGGGGTTTTTTGGAACATAATATTCAATTATTAGTGAAAACTGACATAACATAGGAGATAAAAAAATAAAGATTTATAACTCAATAACTGAAACATTAGTAATAGTTTCATATTCTTTTCCATGTTCGCAACGTTTTTTAATCATCTACCACATTGGACAATGAATTGGGACATTGGGACACATAATTCCCAATGGTCTTTCAATTGAATCAAAACATTTTTATAGATTCTCCCATTCCCCTACAATCATTAGTATGATGACCTTCATCCCCAATATTAAAGCATTTTTTATTCCAATTAATAACATTTACCCCTTGATTCATTTCATATTAATGAAATATAAGAAATTGAATATTATTTACTTTATCATATTAGTCGCTTGATCCTTCATTGGACCCCATATATAAATTATTTAATGTGTTTATAATTTAAACATTGTTCACATTTACAATCAAAAATTATTATTTCCCTTTCGAAATATTTATATTTTTTTTCTTTTTGGCTCTAATTATATGGGTTTTTTTATGAGGTAATATCTGCATTATCGCTACCAACATTGGTTCCATCTAATTTATTCCATTACTAAAACCAAAATGCCTAACATGAGTGGTGATCAATATAAAAATAATTATCATAAATTAGCATAGGAAAAAATATCCTTAATATGTATAACTTTGTAACACTATCATGTTATCTTCTAGTAGTTACCACTCACTAGATTTGAACTTGTTTTAATCTTTATAACTCTCAGTTTAACAAATATCATTCCCAGTTACTACTAGGTTACGTTGATTTTGGTTCCCTGAGACTTTTTAAAAAATTGCTAAAAATAGGATACCAAATTTACATGATCATCCCATAATATAATTTATATACATTATTTTAAAATGTTTCACATTTGTTACACAAGAAATCATATATCAATTAATATTCACCTTGAAATAAGAATTATTAATTATCAATCAATGTTATCCTCTGTAACTTTGTATTATGATTGATTATACAAATAGATTTAAATGATTCATAATGGTCTTTAAATAATATTTCAACAATACAATGTATATCCCAATTAGTTTCTGATTATATTTGATGTATGGAATGATTTTTTGCTAAGTTGATGTTTGAGTTAATACCCAATCCACCAGTTGGGGTTACTATTCAAAGGTATATTGGTTCTAGAGCCCGTATCCACCTGCATTTCCCATATTGTTCTATAATTTTGAATTCCAAAAAATAAGTCATTTTTATAAAATTGAGATCTTATCCATTATCTACAATTCAAACATAGACATATCCCAAGGGTTATCACTAATTTTATCCTATCATAATACCCCTTTAAAAATGTATTGTTAACATAACATTAAATCATATAATTTTCTAAAGGGATATTAATACCCTTGAATTTATGATCAACCATGACATAAAAACACTTAAATTAACCTCAATAAAAATATTATTATCCAATGTTATTTAATCCGTGATCGGATATTATGTATTAATTCCTAGAACCATAATTCATATCCTGGATCTATAAACCCATATATTACAAGATAAATTTGATTCTGATAATAGATTCCTTGACATATTTATCCATATTTACATGACTAAATGTATATATTCAATAGTTTACATTCATAATATGTTTTCATCATACAATTTCTGATAATTATGAAAAAATATAAAATCGAATAAATCATGACTTCCATAAATAATTTATAATTCCTCTGACTTTATAAAAAACAACATAATTTATAGGGAGTCCACAATATATTACAACAAATCAATAAAAAAGTTATACTTATAAAAATACAAGGTGTACTCATTAAACCCATTTCTTATGGAATAGATATATGAGAAACGAGTGATACAAAATTCTTGGTAAGTGAAAAATATAACATAATGATCTTAAAAAATAGAATTTAAAAATTAATATCATACTAAAAATTAATTTGAATAATTCCATAATCAATTGAAACATTGATCTATTAATAACCATGATAATAAATGAAAATGTGGATAACAATAATACTTTACTCTAACAGAAGGAATGCATATTTGCTTAAAATAATATGGCATAAATTCCTTTTCCGAATACCATATAATGATATGTGGAGATGGGTGTACCAAAACCCAATATGTTTTTTCCATGAGACCAATTGATTCATAGAAGGGATATTTATTTCAGGCACCCATCTATCAATTGTTTATATACTATGTATTCATCATAATTGAAAATAATACATTTCATGACATTACCCATGGATCCTATAGTTGAATAACTACATTGGTATCAATATAAGGATGAATAAATACTATTAATATATAATAAAACATCGTTATCAGCTGATAATCATAATGAATTTAAATACTTTTCCCAATTTTAATAAATAAGAAAACATGATTATAACGCATCTTGAAAAATAAATAAAATGGTTAATAATACATAGTTGAATTATCCATAAGAATCCATATTGGAATAATAACATAAATTATTCCTGAACATTTACCCATGTTAATAAAAAGGATTACATGATCATATCTGATGTAGTTAAAGAAGGTTAATGGTTAAACAATACATAGTCAACATTCGGATAATCATTATCATTAGAATAAAAACATATGGAACACCAATATAATTCTCAATGTTAATGAAAGTGATATCATAATAATCAATCATATAAAGGAATAAGTTTTATGGATAAATTATATTAAACCCCATTATAAGAAGGAAAAATAAAAATATACTGGTATTGAGAAAAAACATCCTTGAAAAATAATTTTTAAAGAAAACCACCCATTAAATGAAATAGATTTGGATTTATTGTTCCTAGAGATATTTCCCAAAAAATATAAATATATACATATCTAGATATATTAAATTTTAATTAGTAAAACATAAAACATTATTAGTAAATCATTTATAAATACAAAATGTGAATTAAAATGGAAAGAGAAATGATATTTTAGAAAATCCAATTATCATTTACATAAAAGGTAATGTTATGGGTTACTAAAAAGTGTGTTTTTAAATAGTGTAGTAAAAACCTATGAAAAAAATTATATTTAGAAATATTCCTATATATTATGAAATTTATTAGAAATATGGATTATCACGCACAAATTTGAAAATGAAGGAAAAATAAAAGCAATTAAAAGAAAAACCCGTTTTTATTTTTTTGTTAAATACATTTGTTCCAAACTCGTATTATAAAAAGATTAACAAAAGATTCTTCGATTCCAAAATTAATTATTCTCATTATGGTACATAAATTTCCCTATAATAAATTATTTTTTTGCGAGATCCCAAGAATTGATGAAATAATTTCATGAAGAATTAATGTAACTCTAGTAAATGAAAATTGATTCGTCGATATTCTTTATAAGAATCAAAATTCTAATTGAATGAATTATTTCGAAAAGTTATATTATGTGATAAGAAAAGTAAATTCATATACAATATTTTAATACATAAAAATTTAAAAAACTAGAATTATTTATCTAATTTATACGAACAAATAGTTGATTATAACTCAATAAATGAGAAACGGGATACCAAAATCCTCACAAATAGAGTGACAATTGAGTAAATAACATTTATAGGAATATAACGTATTGTGATTTTTATTTAATAATGCTAAAAAATACAATATAAAGATACATCTATGGGGATTTAATATACCATTAAATGGAAAACATGGTTCTTAGAATAAACATTACTTGATAAATTAATGCTTGAGAAAACATACCCAAGCATCTTGAGTAACATTTAAATAAAAATTTAATCAATTGGTAGCCACATAATTGAACATCAGATACTATGAATAGATGATAATTCATTATTTGACATCTCTTATAAGATTATATACACAACATAAATGCAATTGTGTTATTGGACAAGAAAAGTCTCAATGAGATGAATTTGAGGTGAAAACCAGTACATTAGTCCTGATCAATTCGAAACATGCACCAAATTTCGTTGATAATAAATTCATTTTTAGTTTATATATATATTATTCTCATTTATGACTAGAGGGATTTATAGTCCTCAATAATAATAATTATATATTTATATATATATCGTAATTATTACATATTTTAAACACCAATCATATGTAATATTAATTATTTTAATATCTTTCTAAAAAAATTATTTTGGTATGTATTAATTTTATATAAATTATTTTACTATTATATCATATAGGGAACTAGAATATATTTTACAATAATTTTTATAATTCTAGAATTTCGTTTGTTTTTTTTGTTTTGATATCTGAGAAAGAAATTAATAATGATCATGTCTACGTGATTCATAATGAAGAATATGTGTTTTCTTAATTCATGAGACAAATTTTTACATAAAATTACTAGAAAATAAAAATAATTTATTTACATATTTATAACATTTTATATCGGTAAATAAGTTTTCAAAGTTATCAATGAAAAAATTTTGTATTGTCCTATTAGGTTGTCAAAAATAAAAAACATAAATAGATCATGATCAATGGATGATTATGGGGGGGTTTAGTTGAAAATTACATCAAATGATTACTTTTCATATTTAATATTTCATAGTCTGATATATAATGTTTATAAATGATGATTAAAGTGGATAGAATATATATAAATTCCTTTCTTCGAGTGAACATTCATTTTCCTCTTTGTTTTCAAGTTTTAAATGACTGAATTAATGCTAACTTTTTATTGATCATATCATTTATAAGAAATAAAATAATTCCTACCAGATATTTCATTATACAGTTTTATAAACTATAAATTATGCATTGTGATGAAAAATGAATTTCATTGTTGGTTGGGGGAATTGTCTTCACATACATAAAAACTATGTAATCATTTTTCTTAATGGATGAGATAGATGAATAGAAAATGATAATAAACCTAATATAGTAACATTATATAATATAAATGATACTAATATAATTAGTTTATTATGTATAGAATACATTTTAATGAAGATAATTGAGATGAAAATCTAGATTCTTTATAATACCGACATTAGGTATATGAATCATCCTTGGACTTATCCTTGGAAATGAAGGCCTTATGATATTATTTGGTGAAAATAATATATTAATCATTGGGTAGATTTATATGAGGTGAAAAAATTCATATTTCTAAGGATTAATTCAATTAAATTGTAAGTATTTATGAGGGGGATGGGTTTCCAATTTATAAATGAAGGGAATGGTAGTTTAGCAAGTATAGATTAATTTTTCAGTAATGTAATGTTAAAATTCAGTGGTCACTGACTAAAATATGGTAAAATGTGAATGGGAATGTGATTTTAGTAAAAAAACACAAATGCTCTCCTTTTAAGACATCTTTGATTATTTCATACAATTTTTAATATTAATTTTTACGTTTAACCAAATTTACATTTTCTATAGTAATACATTTTTAAACATTTTAATATATTTAAATTATAAAAATATATATTTATCCTATTATGTAATTTTATCCTTATAATTATAAATTTTAAATTAATTTTTTTCGTGTAATATTGTTAAATCTGGGAAATGATAATGTTAAAATAAACACTTTTACTCACATAATAATTTTATTAGAAAAATAATTTTATTATATTTTGAATTTATATATAATGATAAATAATCTACGATACTAATTTTAATGAAATTAATTTATTTATTTAAAATTAATATAAGATATTATACATTTAATTAATGACTGTTCCAAATTTATCCCTAAAAATAACTCATTCACGGGAAATATAAAAAAGTAGTTTTTTTATTAAAATGGCATTTTATTTAGTTCTAAAAGTGGTAGGTATAAAATGTATATATTCAAAAAATAAATAATTATATTCTATAAATGAATATTTTATTATGTAAAAGATATTATGAGTTTTAGTTAATTATAAAATCATTGTGATTTGATAATAGTCATCATATTTAAAAAAATGGAATTTTCATTATACAAGAAATATCAATCTGTTGAAAAAATCATAGAAAAAACGTCCTATAGAAATATTACTATAATTAAACCAAAAATAAGGATTATTTCTTATATTCATATTCAAATTTTTTGAAATTAATCATTTAATTAAAAAGGTGATATGTAATGAAAAACTAGTTTAATAAGAAAGTATACGTTTATAAAATATTAACTGATCTCATTCATATTTTTTCCAATTTAATTATTATAAACAAAAAATTATTATAAATTATATTTTATCATCAATAATGATAATTTTACTTTAATATATATTTATATCTCATGTAAGGAAATAACTAAATAATACATTTATAATCATTAAATGATATTATTATTTATTTAATCTATACCAATTAAAATTACTTCACATTATAATAATCATATATTTTATTTCTATAAATATTTCATAACACATTTACCCTTATAATTTCATAATAATTGAATGGCTATGGTTTAAAGGAATAATCAAATTCATGTTTTCCTTTTACATTGGTGTTTCCTATGAGGAAAGGTATATAACATATTTATTTATTTAATGACAATAACATATTAAAACATTGGTTTCTTACACTCCAAACTCATTAAAAACATGATACATTGTGTAAATGGACCCTCATCCTTAAAGAGTTCCATGTAATTTGAAAAAATTTAAAATGGGTATCCTGAGATCATGTGTATTAGAAACCTCATTTTGGAATCCTATTTGATCATTCATTCTATCTTCATTCTTTATCATTGATACAAACTCCAATGTGACATATAAAATGAAATCTTCACCAAATATTGAATTTCCCTGATCATTATTCACTTCCCTCAATGATTTAGTCTTTCAATATTGAGAACCCATTACTATGGCAATAAAAAATAGATATAGATTACTCTTAAATTAAATTACAACATTAACCTCTTCAATACACCTGTCAACCTCAGGGACCAATACATCACTATTGGACTATACCACCTCTTACAAATAATATCAAAAAAAATATATTTCCTAGGAATCCTTAATATCCTTGGGAACATAAAAATATTGTATATAAATGATCATACCTTCAATTCCACCATTAAAATAAGTTGGGCATGACTAATTAATTAAAATGGTTTCCATAGAGAGGAAAATTCAAACACTCTACAGTTACCAAAATACTCCATAAACCTCATATAACTAATCCAAATGATCCTTCATGGATGAATTACTATATACAACCAAACCAACATCCATCCTTCCTCAATCAACAACTTACCTCACCCCCACCACTTATTTCTTTACCCATACAACATTTGAGTAACAATGATTTTTATGTTCTTTCATCTCAACAATCATAGATAAAACACATTTTTTACAATAATTCTAACCAAGGAAAACCAAAATAAAATCCACTCATAGAACCAAAAATTAACCATGCCCATATATTATCACATTAATTAATCAAAAATATATCTATTATGAAAACATTCAGTTGAAATTTTAATTCCATTCCTTGATTCACAGACATTTAAAAAACATTAAATTTTAAAATAAAATCAACTAATTATGAAATATTAATATTAGGAAATACTCCCAAATTAAATACATTTTTTATAACTACCCCTGTGTAAAAACCCTCTAACCGTAATGTAATAAAAATATTTAAAATAAATCCATTAATTATTAATAAAATATTTTCCACTTATTAATGAGGCCATATTTCCAAAAAGTACATAATATTCAATGAAATATAATAAAACAATCTAGAACAGCACCAAAAACATTACCACATAGGTTAAAATGAATTATAAATATATTAGTTTTATCAAAATTGAATAATTTCCCCCAAAATACTTGATCACCAGCTTAGTAAAAATAAAATAACCATTTTATGAGACAATAAAATTTTTCTTCAAAAATAAGATATAAATATATTAGATATTTTTTATTAAATAATTATCATATATTCAACTAAAATAAAAAATTATACCAATAAATTCACATTGCTAAACATGGTGACTAAAATAATATATTAAGATTTACCATTATTATAATTCCAAGAATAAGCTAAATTTTATCCTAGGGAATCCAAATTCACACATAACATGATCTATAAAACCATAGGATCATAAAATTTTCTTTATCACATTTATTGTCCCTCCATGTTTGTGAAAAAATTTAATTATACAAAAAGCTCCCAAATAAACACCCCATGGAGTTTAACCTTTTATTTTTCCATTTACATCTTGTTGATTCTATTACATCTCATTTATTTACGTCAACACCACATTACAACAATTAAATAATACCATCTACATCATTATAATATAAAAATAATGAGAAAATATACAAATAAAGGGGATACAAACATACCATAATGATATGTAACAATATTGGTATCCCTCACTCACTCACATGGCTTTACTAAGCATTTTAAAAATAACATGCCAAGAAAATGGAGGTTTTCCTAATCTTCATATGTTCAAATCTAAATGTGTCTCTACATAAATACATATTTTCAAAGCTTTGAAGAGTATAATTCATTAATATTAATTTAATTTAATTGATTTATTTCTAAATATACACTCATTAAATCATAAGCACAAAATTTTTATATAACATTTCTCTTCTTGGTATCAACAACACAAACATCCTCACATAGATTAGTATTTTTATAATGACTAATGCCTTTATTTCATATCATAAGGAGCACTAAATACCTATACCATATTTGGTATCCCCTCATTACATCACGAGAGAAGATCAATATATATTATTTCCCTGCTAACCCATTAAATACTCATTAGTTCCTAAGAAATCCATCCTAACTCTAAACCAAAATCAAGTATACCAATATTTCACATCCCCCTCCACTAATACACTGTTGGGATGGTATTGTATATATGTATTTACTTTTATATCATTAATCCAACAGT
The DNA here is from genome assembly GCA_963277665.1 of Viscum album. Taxonomy (NCBI): domain Eukaryota; kingdom Viridiplantae; phylum Streptophyta; class Magnoliopsida; order Santalales; family Viscaceae; genus Viscum; species Viscum album. Next base: position 284,606,130 of record OY728127.1, read on the forward strand.
CCCCCACTTGGAGACATGGATTTTTGGTATAAAATACATATATGAGATGCATGTACTATTATAATCATAAGATTTTGATATAAAAACTACCAATAAAAACCATGTTATATATATAACAACCATCATCTCATAATTAATGTTTGATGATTCAAAAATAATTGTTGAAAATATATTCAAAATAAAATCCAGATAAAAAACTACATAGAATATCTCTCATTAATTCTATGAACGTATATCTAGGTCTCTAATACGTTCCTAAAACATTAATCATTTTATATATAATAATTTTGAGAACAAAATATATACACCAAAGGATTATACACAGGGTCTCACATAAATATGTGAAAACGGTGTCTTGATTCCATTGGGAATGGATACAAAATTTATTTGAACCCTAAATTGGTTGATTATCCATTCTTATAAAATTTTGCTTCCTTATTAGTTGGAAATTTAAGATTGAGTTTAAATTTCCAAAAACTAGATGGTACAAATTTTTGTAATATCGATGGAATATAATTATTAAGGTAGGAAAAAATCAAAGAGATGTTTCACAAAATATAAATATGGATAAAATGAGGATTTTATATTTTAGGGGAATCATGGGGGTTTAGGAATAATATTTCATGTATTCAGGAACTTCAGCCTAGGGTATATCGTGCGTTCTAGTTAGTGTTACCCATGCAGTCAAAATGAGTGGCATAGAATAAATTGAAAAAAATGTGTGCAAAAACATCTAGAGGCCTAGAAATCAATTTCATCTACTATAATAAATTATATATATTTTTCATGTTTGGTTCACATTAGGTGAAGTCGTTAGGAAAACTAGGAATGGTGGGTGTACCTCAAATAGCTAAGGCACATGATTAGTGAATGGTTTTTTCAAACTAGGATGAAAAACTATATGGCCAATTTAAAAGGGGTAATTTTAGATTATTTACATATAATAATTATGTAGTAAAATCCACTTTTGTTCCCCCCTCTCTCACATATGACCCAGGTAACCCTCACCTCTCCTCCCCTTATACAAACCAATTCAAGGGTGAGTTATTCAGGCATATTGTGTTTTTATCAAATTCTTCATTGTAACTATTTCAATCAGGTGACATCAATTATTCTAAAATTATTATCACTCTAATTTAAATTTAACTATATATATTTTCCAATATATAATCAATCAGGTCATGGAAGAATGATATACCATTTATGGGGATTTTCTCTTCCAAGAATGATTATTACCCATGAGTCCCTCTCTACTTTCATTCATGTAATTTTAGTAAGGAATATTTCATTAGTTATTTTCCAAATATTTGAAATAAAAATTTCATTTTCAAGGGTTTTCCCTTCTCACTATTTCATAGGTGTTTTTTATCTCATTGTTAAGGACCTTCCATAAGTTGTTGGCATCTGTTACGTAGCAGTTTTTGTGTGATAGTATTACAACTGGAAGTTTGGGGCATTATGAGTTTGTACAAATATGTATTTAATTATTCATAAATTTTAGAGTTTAATTAATATATTATAATTTATTTATAATTAATTAATTTATGGGGGTATTTTTACGATAATGGACATCATATGTCTCTAATGAGATTTGGAAAGCCATGGATGATGATGTCGGCCCATATAATGAGAAAAGAGGTATGGGAATCATGTCATAAGGTATTTAGGTACGATAATGGTATAATTTTAATTCATTAGCTCTCTTTTGAGAGATATGTATCCAGTTTAGTTGCCTTCCATAAAAATTTTTAATTATTAAATTGTTTAATTAAAATGTATTGATGCTTAATATCACAAACATCAACTGCTTGCTGGACTAAAGCTATGTCCACTAGTGGCGAATCAATTGAACCTTTTGACCCTATTAATCTTCAGGATCCCATGACATGTTAGGATACACATGGCGAGACATATGATCTATATTCATGGCTAAGTGGGTCAACAATTAGATGATAAATAATGGGAGGTATGTTTAGATAGTCTTAAAGGGACCTTCAGCATCGATATGGGTCATGATCCATCTGCATACAGTTTTTATAGTAGAAATAACAAGTGTCAAAGACATGATTATTCTACCCTATTTATAATGTAATAGAAGATGATGTATTATTGATTTTGGTGTTTACTAGTGATGGGGACACTCTCATGGTAAATACTTAGTGGGATAACTTTACTCCTATTATATTTCCAAGTTTCACAAGAGGGATGTTTATGCTTCCATTGTGATATCAAGGATCTCATAAGGGAGGAATCACTACTATTTTTTCGCGGGAACCCTAGTGGTTTTCCTAGTGGAGGACCAAGACATATTATGTATGGCATGGGATTGGGTAAAAATGGTAGTGAGTGTCACCATGGAACCCATAATTCATTAGATTTCTTGGATGGATATGGTATAATATATGGTTTTAGGTATGGAACCAACACCACTCTCATTTTTATTCTATCATTTGGATATTCTTTATTCTTCTTCAAATGCTAGAAGTTCCTTTTGGAGGTCAATCCGTGTTCCTGAATTGATATAGTGGTATAGTGGGATTCCCAGAGTTAGTTCTTATGATAAATTTTACCTACCTCATTTGATATAATTCTTGAATTACTAAATGTACTAGTGTCCCTAGGATTCATCCATACATAGGTATTCTAGATGAGGTTTTGACGTTAATCTAAGAACCACTCTTAAATTGTTTTTCACTTGTGATACCAATTCCTATAGGATACATATGACACTAGAGGTATTCATGTAGCTATGTTTCCACTTAGAATTTGTTACTTTCAGTATCCCTAAGGATTAATTTCACTATATTTGACCAATGGTTGAGATACTCTTTAGTATTGGGTGGATTCACAACTACTTCTTTTCACTAACTTGATCGAGAATGAGATATTAACCAATTATTGAATAATCTTGAGTTATAATATCATATTTAAATATTATTCTATAAATATATTGTATGATATATCCCCTTATAGATTTATACTATTTCAATATCCTTTTTACCAATGAAATAGGCCTTATAAAATCACCATTCTTCTGGATTGGGGAAATTACATTCATCATCTAGGTTTATCCTGTTACTCATGGTATGGGTGGAATTCCTAATATGCCTAGAATCTGACTCAATTTATTAACTTCATGATGTCCAACTGATTCCTATAATCCTACTTCATATAGTGGAGGTGAGTAAAATTTCTCCGATGGAAAGGACTTTTATCCCCTATGGTGATATAGCTTGATCAAATATATTTTAAGCATTTGATGAAGTTCTTATAGTAATAATAGGGAGTCCCTCCATCACTCTATAGAAAAATAGTTAATTAGTTTATTTTTGAATGATTATATTATTATTTCCTTTGAGTGTCTCACATAAAAATAGTCCTCATTTACTGGATATGTATATGTCCAAATTGGTATATCCCTTTTATTATTTACTCACACACTCTATAATCCTCCATTACATTAGGGTACCTGACAGTTTTCTGTGTTTTTGTTGGAATAGGTCAAGATGAGGAATGACATAAATCTAGTAGAATGGATCAATTGGTAACAAAATGATTAGTATGTTTAATTAGTCGATGTTGGTCGTAGAGCCTTGTACAATTTATTTTTTCGGTTATTTATTTATATTTTTATGATCTACCTAGGGGGAGATTATTATTTTATGAAAGAAATTTATATTTAAGATATTTCTACATCTGATGCATAATATCCTTATATGTATTTAATTCATCTAGAATAATAATATTTCATATTATGGTTTATACTTTTTAATTGACCTTATTTTCTTAATCTATCCAATGGTCATTGACTCCCTATTGACACACCATAGTACCTCACCCATATTTAGTATCATCTTACATTTTTGGAGTCTCACTAAAGTCTTTACCAAAAACTGGTTCAGTTACTATTTATATGGTGATCCATTCTAGGTCATGAAAAAGTGGTTTCAAATAAATTCCATTCCTATAGGATTAATATTTTGGATATAGTGGAAATTAGTTTAATGAATGTTTTAGAACGTTTTTTGGGTACCAAGAGTTTCCATTTTGAAAACTAATTCTCCTAATAATTGTATGTTTTTAGGGATATGGTATTTTTTCCTTCATATGTGATGTCATAGTAGAATATTATTTTCTCTTATTTGAATGCACATGTTGTTAGGATTTTATAATTTATTATTAATTTATATTTTTTGAACTATTACACTGAGTCTAGTTATTTATTTTGACACTAAGATGGTATCATCAAGATGATTTTTTAGTTGATTTATATTTTTCTGGTAAGTTCAACAGTTTATTATCCTACTTTTGTCTGATTTTATTGATAGATGAGCACAATTTTTTTAGTTTCATGTATAAAAAATGTTTTTCCATTGTTAGGTTCACTATAAAATTATAATAATTTAGACACCCCTTTTTTACCTTCCATTATGATATGATATGAGGAATACATTGTGATGTGACTAGGTAATGGTGACCCTTGTAGAATACCTTTTACACATTAGGTGAAACAAACTGTTGTTTGTTAGAATAGATTTTTAGTGTATCCTTAGAAAACATTATGTGTCTTGAGGGGGATATGTTTACCTAGAAAGAAATTATTAGAGTACCCATGATGAACTAGATATATAATGTATTTCATTAATAGTATTTTTTTTGATCCATTTCATGTGTGGTTGATTAATGTTTATAAATTATCTAATTTGATTTTTTTGTCTAGTATTATATGATATATTTTTTAAACAAGCCTTTGGTTATTTCAATCTACTAAGAGAAACCAGTTTGATGTCGATAGGTACCAGATATTTTTTAGTGAAATCGATACATAGAAGGTTATTACCGTATTTGGATTCCCAGTAAGGATCAGTTAATTATCCTTTTTATATTGACAATTTGACCCCATTAAGAGTAGTAAATTATAATAATTATTAAATAGATCACAGGCCTTGTAGATCGATCCTTTTTTGGTGTCACAAATTTCTTTTCAGAAACATTAATTTCAATTACATATAGTACTTAAAGGGTTTTCTTTTAATGGGGTTCCATTTGAATATTTAAGAGTTTTATCCTATATAACATTGAAATTATAACATGACTTATTGAAATAATGTTTAGAGGGTTTGAACCTCGTTGTCAGATGATCTCTTAACCTTCCTTCGGTCATTTCCCATGATAGAGTGTTTTCATATCCATTAGGCATTGTGTAATAGTTGATATAGGAAACTATTTATTTCCAAATAACATTTGAAAATGGTTAGATATTTTAACATTGGGATATTTGGTAGGATATAGTGGACCTATTTTGAGACATGATCAGTATGGGTATTTTGGAGATGTAGAGGCCATATGTTTTGACTCAAACCATAGTTGTTCAATGTACAATTTATTCAAGAGCACCCTGAGAATGGGGCTTCCGCTGGTTTAAGAATTCATTTTAAGGAAGTTCACTTAATAGAATTCTTATAATTATTCCATCACACAATAGTGGTAACTATGTATGTAAAATATACAATATGAGGCCTTTGTTTTTTTAAAAATCATATGGGGTGTAAATTTATAAAGAGTGGCTATAATAGGTATTATTGTATAGGTTCCTATCCCTATAGCATAGTCAGTGTGTTATTACTAGGATGGTCTTTCCAAAGGAATATTCTCATGAGATGAATTATTACTGGGTGAAGAGTGGTCATGGAATATATCTTCGGAAAACTAGGGTGCCCAATTTTGAAGAAAAGTTCACTACTATCACCTTCGGTTTCAATATTGACCTGGAATGGATCATGTACATATTAGACCATGAAACATTAGTCTTAGGGTATCATTATTTGAGAGATTACATGGTGTAAATGGATTTTACAACCTCAAATATAGGTAAAATGTGAATGAAACATGCTGACATTGTGTGGTATTGTTCAAATCACAATTTAGTGAGTTTCCATGTGTGACCCAAGGGCTAACTGATTGAATTGTTTCCTTTTTATTATTGATAAAGGATGAGGATAATAAAAAAATAAATGTGAAAGGAATTGGTGGTGTCCATAGAAGTCTCCCCTATAAATGATATTACATTACATATAAAGCAATCCCAAAATGAAGTAGATATAAATAATCTCTCTAGGGTCACCTATACTAGTTAGGGAATCTTCTGAAAAGTTACCCTCCCTCAATATGTGCTTCACCTTTGTTACTGGTTCAACATCATCCTTCACATTATAATAAATAATCCAACTCAAATGGTTGAGAGTCCCCACAATCAATCAATCGTATAATGGTTTTGGTGTTTGTTTCTACATATGATAGAATAATGTTGTATAATGTGCATATATGTTGGCTACTAAACATCACACTAACATCAACTTCAAGGGAAGTACCCGCTCCATAGAAGGAAAAAACCCCAAAATAACAGATCACTATCCATACCTTACAATCCATGTGCCTCTCATGAGCCCCCCCCCTTTCAATAACCATCTAAATTTAGATTTAGACATTCAGGAGGAGGACTCCAATGCACACATGCCCCATCGTTGCTTCCAGTAATCCCTATACACACATGTTGGATGAGCTATCACATGGATGGAGAGGGTATCTTTTGGGGATTGAGAACACATAGTTTAGAAATAAAACGAATGAATCTAAACCAATACAATCACATGGGAGTACAAACTACCCTCCATGGACAGGTTGCAGGATTCCCAAATGACTGATTATGAAAAGTAGAAAATCATGCATCATGCCTTAGCTTCCTTGATGTTTGAATCCATACCTTTTAAAGACATATATTGAAAATCCACCTATGAATCCCTTCTCCATGTAACACATATATAGTATTCAATAGTACTCCACATTCTCCCCGCCATTTCACTCCAAAAAAAACATGTTAAATTGAATCCTAGCTCCAACAAGTGGTGATCTAGAATCAGGATTCCATTGTTAAGCCTATTTTCTATATGTTATATTCTGTTAATAGTTCCTTATTTCTCATCTACCAAATTATGAAGTTAATTTTCATTGGGATACATTTGATCGAGAGTGAGATTTTTAATTCTCCATTGCCACTGCTGACATGTATACTCTATGTGGATATCTCTACACCTAAATTCCGTAGATTTAAAGGTTGATAATTCACATTTAATAGGTTCATCCTTCAACACAATTTTATCAAAAATTTCCTATTATTGAAGTAAATTGTCTAATTAATGATGTTTTTGTAATTAGAGGCCTCCTTGAATAGTATATTCGAGGTAGGGAAACATGGGAATAAAAGGGGATGACAATACCAGTTATCCTTCCAATACCATATCTCACCTCATTCCACAAACCATCAAATTTTATCCTCAATGGCCTCTTGTATTTCAACCATGTTTCGATATATTATCAACCATTTAATTGGTTAAAATCCTATTAACTTTAGTTTTTCCCATATATATACCTCATAAACATTCCCCATAGGGTCCTCCCTTCAATTATTTCCCATTATAATTTGGCTTGCATGGATTGAATTGTATATGGACTAACAGATACAAATGAATGATGAAAAAAAATTTATCATGATTCTTGATAAAATGAGAAACATATTAAAGTGATATATTAGACATCGATAATGGATTGGGTGTTTTGGCATGATCGATCGATATCAACCCTATTCAGGTATTGATAGGATGATGAGAGCTTCACATTGGGAATGATACACATTTAGTGATGGATACTATTAAGGTTTCACTAAAGGAGATATAACGTAATCCATATTGTGGGTAGTGCACAATTGGATATTTTAGAGTTGTGACCCTCATTATGAGTTGAAACTATATGTATTCCATGGGAACCATTCTCAAGAAGCAGTAATGGGTGATGCATGATATTGATTTCAGTACTCTGGAATGTGTGATTTATTGGCTGTGCATGTAAATCTATAAAAAATGGATAGGGACTGTACTATGAGGATAGGGAACTTGTTAATACACTATGATGATAAGCATTGTCTTAATGGGTGTAGTGGGATGTTGTACACAAGTGGGTAATCATCAAGTGTGAAAACTTTCATGTAAGGATAAGATAAAAAATTTATTAGTCATTTATATTTTATATAAAATTGGAAAAATGGTTCTTCTTACTATTTTACATCACAATGAGTGATAGGAACATGTCAGAATATGGAAGTACATGGATTCTAGGAATAAGAACTAGGACTGTGGTTGCTGTGAAGATCTGAGGGTATTAAATTAGTAATGCACCTATGATCGGTATATTTCATGGTGAAATAAATGCAATGGGGATGCTCTAGATTGTAAATATCACTTGAACATAGTTATAGGATTGGGTGAGTATGCTTAGATTGATTTTCGGTTGACAAGTGATATAGGCATCAAGATAAGGTTTTTGGGATACACTTATGGTGGAAGACATTGAATTTTTGAGAAGATTCATACAGATGGGTGTGAACATAAATTATCTTGATTGGTTTTATTTAGTTTTTGAGGAAATGGTTTGAGAACCCCATGGTATGAGATGGATCCCCTGCAACGGATGATTTAGGATTTTCAAGGAAAATTTCGTGCAACTAGTTTTATCTTGGTCAATTTAAATTTGGCCCATTAGACAATTCAAGAACTGAGAGTAGTTTTATTTTGTTTTGATTCGGTGTAGTGTGATTAGGACCATGTAATGGGAAATATGTAGACTCTTGTGTAACTGTTCAATATGAATTTTTTGTGTGGAAATACTATGGTTCGATATTTCTCATTGAATGAAACCTATATTTGTGAGGAGAATAATATACTGATTGATTAAATGATCAATTAAGTGATCATTGATTGAATTATATGGGATAATGTTTGTTTTATCTTAAGGATTCATTATGGAATTCAAGAATTATATTTAGTTTTTTTAGTTTTATCACTGTATGATTGATGTTTCAGTTCGAAGCATGATTGGAATTCAAAAATGTATCCCAAACATTTAAACAGTTTTCATCATAAAATATGGGATGTTTATTATATAGATTTAAAATTATGACTCTAAATAATTAGAATAATTATAAATGGGTGGTTGAAATACCATTTTTTATGAGTTAATAATTTCAAGTGTTTGAATTTCCAATTACTAGATGGGTTAAATATTGACTGAATATTCATAATAGAATTTTAAAAGTTGTATTACATCAAGTAGATATTTTTGGAAAATTAATCATGCTTAGCAGGTGGCATGGTGGTTTATAGAGTGACTACTGGCTTATGGACCCATAATCAATGTATTGAAATACTACATGCTAGGGTGTAAATTTAGTCATAACATTGTAACCTACCTATGTGGACAAGATTATATAGGATCATAATATATGAAAAACCAAGTGGGTTACCTATAATATATTGTGATCCTATAAAAAATATTTCAGACATTCCATAAGGTCAGTTTATGGCCATTTTGCTTGTGTTCCCATACATTGAATTATTAGTATTCCATAAAGAGTATTGGTACATAGTTGGAGTGCGGTTTGGAAAAACATGTAGCCGAAGTGTGAAACCCAAAAAAAGTGATATTTTAAATTTTCTACTAATTTATTTAAGAGGTATTACCCATAATTTAATCCTCCCTCTATCCTTAATAACCTAGGTATTCACCTCCTCTACTTACCTCCTTCAAACCCCTAAAAGGTCATTTTATTTCTGTTTATTGAAGATGATCTCATTACTTTTTTAATAAATCATTAACTATGTCAAACTATATTGTGATCATATTATGTTACCTCTAATTTTTTCTGTCCTTAGATTGGTTTTAAAATTTAAAATTACACAGATCATAGTGGAATTGTTTATTAATGATGAGTCATTATATCTTCTAAGAATGTATGTGACCCGGGAGGATTTCTCTACTTCATCTTATGTAGTTTTATTCATGTATTTCCCCATGGTGTTTTGAAAATCATTAATTGTGATGTCAAATATTCATTATTGTCATTTATTACATTGTTTCAAATGGTTTAGGACCAATTTGAGGATGATGTCCTTACTAGAGATATTTTCAAGCATTAGGTCATGGTTTCACTGTGGAAGTATTTACCTATAAGGTTTTAGTTGTTTTTCTATTGTAGATAGTGTTATAAGAAAATAATAACATGAATATTTTAATTAATTATTTAATTATATTTATAATTAATTAATTTTTTGTGGGTTGTTAATGATATATGACCTTCTATGTTCAATGTGATCATAAATACTACTTATTAACTGTTATTGGATCTCTTAAAAGAAATATAAAACTTATATTGGGGTAGGTGGTTGATAATTCTTAAAATATTGTATTTATGCATGTTAATGGTAGAATGCATATTCTTCGGACCACCCATGGAAATGAAATCTTCAACATAAATGTATTCTAACTAATAGTATAATTAAATTAATTTGTTTTAAATAAAAGGGATGGACATTAAGGGTCATTAAAAACCACTACATTATATCCTCATTCATTACCCCCTAGCGGCCTATGTATAGAACCTTGAGACACAATGTATCATCCCAACCCCTTAGGAGGTGAAGCTGCATCGGGTGACACATGTTAGAATTATACAAGATAAGGTGAAAAAAACATAGAGATATTGGGATGGCTTTAGATATTTGTATTTTCCAAAAGAATCCATATGCTTCCATGTGGCTCATAAGATATCTCTGTGTAGTTTTTGTAGTGGCAATACCAGGGGAAATATACAATTCCATAATAGCATATCTTCAATTTCATTGGATGTTATGTCATGGTGTGCAAAGTGCTGACATAAGACAATGACTCTACCCTATGGAATCACATGTGGGATTCCACTACATGTAATTTTTTAGGGTCTGAAGATAGATCCCCTTGCTTCCATTTCAATATCAATAATTTCATAATTGATACTTTTATATTATTTTTACTTCGGGGACCATTAAGTGTGTGTTGGTTGATTGTTGTCCATAAGTGAGTGTGTTGTGGTTTTGGTTAGTTATTTTAGAAATTGTTATTGTAGATTAAAAACATAAAATGTGATAACTAGGTTTTTCCATAGAAGGGAAATGTTTAGAAATTTGAATAATTACACTTTTTTATATTTATTTTTTCCATGGATACTGTAAATTCCGTTATAAATTTTAAAAGTGACTTATGTAACAAGTCCAATGAGCCTAATGTTATGCACCTGTATTGTGTGTATTCATAGAGGTAATTCATAGGATCTATCTTATAATCCTTATTTTATTGATTTTTTTGTTATTAGACATATTAGTGTCATTGGGTTCCCTCCTAATTCACAAATATTAGAGGTGGTTGTTGTGTTAATCTCATAACATCACATTCATCATGTGTCACATGAAGAAGCCAATCCCACAAGGTTCCAGGTGATTCTAGAGGTTGTTGAGTGGTTTCACTTCCCAAGAGAACTAAATAGTAGTTCCATCACTGGGGATTGGTAGTCATGTCATTGATTGATTCATAACACACTCTACATGATTGGGTGGATACACCATTTCATTAATGACCAAACCAATATAGTATTATGATATTGTGATACTAATTGAATGATGTGGAGTTATTATCAACAATATATAGATAATTACTTAAATATCATCTATGCTTAATCCCAATTATTGATTTATCATAGTTCCAATGCCTCTATTTCTTATATACTACTAACTATGAACCTAATATTGGACTAGATTAACGAAATTCAATACATCATTTGGGTTCCATCATTTAGTAATTGCTTAGGTTGTAAGACTATGATGCCTATAATCCATATCAATGACTTATTTATACGATTTCCACCTGATACATTGAATATGACTTCATATAGTATATGTATGTATATATTATCTCAAATGGAGTAATTGAATCCCCATCCGGTGGAATAGATTTCTTTGAGACGTTTTCAACACTAGAGGAACCAATAATGGTAGGACTAGGGTATCCATCTAACCCTTGGTACAATATTTATTATTTATTTTATTTTATAGATTATATATTTTTATATGTTTATATTTTCTTTAATATAAATGAAATGAAATTGTTTCCTTTTTATGTGACATTGATGGTGGCTCCATGTTGGGTTATGTACTCACATCCATTTCAAGCAGTAATTCTACTTATTTACCGAAGGATATTTTCAATTGGTTACATGAAATGGTTGGGTTGAGTATCAAGAGTGTTCTAGTAGGATGGATAAGATGGGCACATTGGTCTTTTAATTTTTGTAATACCATGTGATGGTTGATGTTCCATGACATAATTATTTGTGTTTATTTTAACGATTATTATATTTTGGTCATCATAGTGGGTGATTAGTGTTGAGTATATTTAATTGTTTTTTGAGATTTAATATATTAAATTAATTATATCCTTTTTAATAAATATTTATTGTAAGCGTTGATTAATTGTTGATATGGTTGATGTTTGGTCATTTTCATGGATTTCATACTCGTATATAAGAGAATAATATCTCCAAAAACACACTATATACCAACACTTCTAGTCATAATCTTATAGAATCTGGGGTTTATTGCAAGATTCCATATCATGAACCTTCATTGATACTATTTATAAAGTTATTTAGATCAGTACATGAGAAATCCCAACCTCACCAAGGATCACTCAACAAGTAACAGTTTGAATATATCAAAGTAATTTCAAAAGAACATTATTTAGGATCCCCTCCAACACATCCCAGCAAATTTTAAATTATCCCACCAAAACTGAAATGAGATGTGTTTCAAACACTACCATATCTGTAACATCCCATGTAAATAAAGAATAAAGAATTTTCATATTTATTAATATTTATGAATGAAATATTAATTTTACTTTAAAGGGGTTGCTATGTTCGATAGCGTACCCGATACGCAACGACGAGTTCCTTTGAAAACATACATTGCACACTAGTAATATAATAATATTATTATAAATGGTAGTTAACATGTAGCCATTGTATTGGAAGGATTGGATATAGATAACTAAAATATGATTATATATGTATTTTAATTTTTTTTACATTTATCCAATAAAAGATAAAGGCTTAAAATATGGAAAGAATTCAATTTTAGGCATTTATACACTAATTTTCACTAAAGGTTCACTTATCACCTTTTGATGGTGAACTGTCATTAGATATAGTTTTGATCAATCTTATAAATTCTATTGGACCAAATATAAATCTTCTTTAGAATTGGGACATCAAAATTTACATTGTGTAAATTTTTGGTATATTTCTGATAAAGTTCATTTTTTTAATGAATAGTGTAAAATGTTTTATTTTAATTCAAAACCACTTTTTAATCTAATATATTTATATGATTATATTATCATTTGAATTGGTTTTCAAGTGAAATTAGAAAATATTTTTACCATTAAATCCAATAGTGGTCATTGGAATTAATTTCACTTTAAAATCAGACTTAAACTAGTTTCAATCTTTTGATACTTATTGTTTCATAAAAACACGCTATTTGTCATGACAGTGGGAATTAATTATTAAATTAATTAATTTGACTTATATGTTTTGAATTTTGTAAAATATACTTCATTTTTGAATTCATAATATCAAATATAGCTTAGGGTGAATTTTTGGTATTTTTCTGAAAAACTTCAATTTTTGATGAATAGTGAAACCACTAAGTGCTACTTATAAAAACTGATTTTTCATTTAAATGAAATTTTACCACTTCTGTGTTTTTAATTTAAAAAATCTGACATACATGGTTGTCATTATGAAGTAAAATGTGGTTAAATGAGATTAAAATAATTTTTTGGTGAATAGTAACTCTTAAGTTCTTAATCGCGATTAGAGGTAATTAGTGTAGTTTAAGGAAAAAATAATGTTTTAATAAAATGAGATGAGATTGACACATGTCCTACCCTCATTGGATGTGTCATGGCCGACCAATAAAATCCATGGGTCAACTTGGGGACCCCATTGAGCCACTTTGTTAGGGAAATGACATAAATAACTTTTTATTAAATGTTAAAGTAAAAATGACACAAATATGAGATGTTTTACTAAAACAATTTTTACATGGGGTTATACAAATCCGATTTTTGACTATAAATATTCATTAGAAAGATAAAAATATTTCATACATCATGATATTTTTTTTTATAATTTTTAGACATTATATTTATTAAATTATTTATGACATCATAATGATGCAACGATTACCTCATTAATGAAGGTTTTAAATAAAATGTAAAGATAATGTAAAATCTAAGATATAGACATGTACAAAACCTATTGGACGGGTGGATTTAGAACCCTTATCACCTTAACCACGAATTATATCAATGTGTGACTTTTTTAATCCGAAACTCCTTTTAAAATAAAGTAACTTAATTTTACTTTCCTAGAGTGCCCCTCCTCTCCTCTTATAAAAGGACCCCACCTCTACCTCCTTACCTAGACTTCCAAAGAATTTGGATCTTCCAAACCCTGCCCATTTTGTCTCTCCACTTCCCTATCTTACTCCTTAAATCCTCACATTGGGCAGAAGTCTTCCCATGGAAGCCTCTGAGCTCAAACCAATGGGAGTACCCGATTTTAAGGTAATGTCTTCTATTAAGTCCTTTTGTTTTATTTTGCTTCTCCAACCCACTAAGCTCTTTTTATTCTTTTCTTTTGTAACAACTCCAGTATCATAAATATACTAGGATGTTGTTATAAGAATTAGTAGAGCTACACTTACACACACCTACATTTAATGGTTAAATAACATACAGTTTCCGTGGATGGCGAATTTCTGCCTCCCGAAACAATGATTGTTCAAAATTCTATTAACACCATCAAAGGTGGCCATTAAGATGACACTATATTTATATATGATATATAATATGTTTATGTTTTCCTTAAGCTTATGTATTTTTCATTTTGGTCATACCTTTATGGTTTCCATTATGGGTAAACATGATATCTTCATTTAAGGAAGTACGGACTACCGCCCCCTCAAAGTGATGTGATTCGTTAATGCCATATGTGGGACGTATAAAGGATAGATTTAAAGTTATTATATATGATGTTATATTGGAATTATAATATACCTCTATATCATTATTATTTCTTTCCATTAATGTATGAGATAGAAATGAAAGTAGCGTTCATTCGTACGTACGGCTTACCGTCTCCATGAATGGTACATTTCATTTCTTATCCCCAAATTTAATGTACTATCATAAGTACATGTATATAATGTATATATATATGATGAATGATACATCTAAATGATGAATATAATTATGTAATTAAAATATAGATACCTCTCATTTAGTTTTAATTCCATTAATATGACAAAGAAATGAAAGTAGCGTACATGTGTACGTACGGCTTACCGTCTCCATGAACGATGCATTTCATTTATTAACTCTAAATGATTATGTGATATTATAAATACATTTATATTCTAGATATATATGATATATATGATATCCAAATCATGAATATCATTTTGGATATAATGAACCTTTTACCACAAAAACAACATGTAATTGTAAGAAGTCCACTTTCGACTTAAGAACTAAATATCGATAAAACAAACATTATTAACATAAATGGTTACATAATGTTTATAAAATGACAATAAGTGATATAAAAGGAATAATAATCTTGAAAATGGTTCTTAAGAAAGTATAAATTAACTCATGTTTATTATTCAGGACGTTAAAGAACGATCGAGTCAAGTCGGACCCGAGGTGAGGGACTTCGTCTCAATCTCCTTTCATTGAGGCATATTTCGTTTTATACACAACTTTCTTTTATAAGGTGTATAAACCCCTTTGAATTTCACTTTTATACAAAAGGAATCCTTTTCTACAGAGAGTATTACTAAACGACAAAAAAGAATGTTTTTTAACGTACGCGGTGACAACGACCTTTTCCGCCGCCGTGAGTATTATTTGGTCTTTGGCTTCCTCAACAAGCCGTAATGTTTTTAAAATAAAATAAATACCATATACCCTTTTATGTATTTTGGTATTGAAAATGGTTTTGATAAAGGATTCTATTAAGTCAATATATTTAAATTATATATTGTGATTGAAATGTGGAAATGTTATCATTACTTTATATTGGTTTTATGTTTTCTGATTTTATATTGGTACTTGGACATTTGAGGGTGGTTACGTGATAAACCATATGACGAGTGGTGTCATGAATACCAGGACGGGTGGTTACGTTATAACCTCCAACGCATTGGGTATGGAAGTCAGCCGTATGGCTATTCCATTAAGTATGTATGGATGTTGGCCGTATGGATATTCCATTAAGTGATGTGTGTGGAAGTCGACCGTATGGTTATTTCACTTATGTATGTTCATGTCCCAAGTTACCTTTATATGCTATGTGTTATTTATATGGGTTTTATGGTAATCCATTGGTTACAAAAGGGTAAGTAATGATATTTTATTCAGTGAAGAGTTTTTACTACTTCATGAAGGTGAAGGTATTACTTTGATAAAGTATACATGGTTTACGTGATGTTTGAAAAACTAATAGTTTTCATTCCTTGTGTATCCCTTACTGAGATTTTTATGCTCACCCCAAGTTTTTTTGAAATTTTTTTTCAGAGGACTTAATGTGGAATAGGGTCAAGGATGGGATCAAGGGAAAGTCATGCTATCTAAAACATAGAACTAGTCATGTTTCTTTTTAGGAGTTTTTATTTTATGGAAACGTAGTAGAAGTGACTAGTTATTAATCTTTTGAGATGTAATAGTTATGTTTTAATTCTCTAAAACTCTAAACCTGAAAAGATCCTCAATGTGAAACATTCATTTAATTCAATATTAAGTAAGGTTTAAGGTCGGGGCCTTATAGTTGGTATCAGAGGTCGGTTTAGACAACTTTAGGAGTTAGAAAATTGTTAAATTATAAGTTAATTTATGGTATGACTGAAATGATATTTCATTTAAAGATTAGAATGCTGCTTCGCCTAAGATATTTCAGTGTCAAGAATTTTTTTTCATAGAGTAAAAATAGAAGGTTTTTTGTGAAGGCATACTGAGGGAAATGACCTTCCAAATCAGCATACTGAGATGGTCAGAATCAGAATTGAGTAGTTTATTGCAGTGATGTATTAGTTGAATCAGTTTTCGTGGTTTAGAAGGTTACTACCGAAGGTTTGTTGAAAATTTTTCACAGTTATCTAGTCCAATGACTAAGCTAACTCGGAAGGGTGTTATGTTCATCTGGACAAAAAATGTGATAATTGTTTTCAGGAGTTGAAAAGAAGATTGGTGAATGGTCCAGTTTTGGAACTTCCTTCCAGGAATGGTGAGTTTGTAATATACAGTGATGCTTCATTGAAGGGACTTGGTTGTGTCTTTATGCAGAATGATCAGGTAATTGCTTATGCTTCACGTTTGTTGAAAACTCATGAGGTAATTTACCCTACAGATGATTTGGAATTAGCTGCTGTTGTTTTTGCTTTAAAAATTTGGAGGCATCATTTGTATGGAGTAAAGTGTGAAATATATACTTATCACAAAAGTTTAAATTATATATTCACTCAGAATGAATTGAACATGAGACAGAGGAGATGGCTGGAATTAATCAAGGATTATGATTGTACAATTCACTACTATCCGGGAAAAGCAAATAAAGTGGCTGATGCTTTGAGTCGAAAAAGTAATGCTTCATTAGGAATGTTGTGTTTGGAACGTGATCCTTTGGTTAAAGATTTGATGAAATTTGGCATAGAAGTTGTTGGTGCAGGATGTTCTTCTGTTTTGTTTCAGGAATCAGTGAAATCTTCCCTATCAGATAGAATCAAGCAAGAACAGAAGCAAGGTAGCGAGTTGAAGAAAAAGGTAGAGCTGGTTCAGAAAGCCAAGTTGCCTGAATTCAACATTGATAATAATTTCTTTTTGAGATTTGGGAAGAGATTATGTGTGCCTTGTGATTCACAGTTGAAGAATGAGTTGTTATGTTAGGCTCCTAGTTCCCCGTTTTCAATTCATCCTGGCAGTACTAAGATGTACAGATATCTGCGGAAGTATTACTGGTGGGATGGAATGAAAATGGATATTGCTGATTTTACTGTGAAGTGTCTGACTTATCGGCAGGTTAAAGCAGAGTGGAAGTTGCCGAAATGGATGCTTCAGCCTTTACCAGTGCCAGAGTGGAAATGGGAAAACATATCCATGGACTTTGTTGTGGGATTACTGAGGACATCTCGAGGTAATAATCCAATCTGGGTTATTGTTGATCGCTTGACTAAATCTGCTAATTTCCTTGATATACGAGATACTTTTTCCATAGATCAACTTTCCCGTTTGTATCTTAAAGATATAGTCAGGTTACATGGATTTCCTCTCTCCATTGTGTCTGATCGTGATCCCAGGTTCACTTCTAACTTTTGGAAAGGCCTTAAGAAGTCATTGGGTACTGAATTAAATTTTAGTACAACTTTTCATCCTCAATTAAATGGGCAGTCAGAATGATCAATTCAGACCTTGGAGGTTATGCTACGAGCTTTTTTGATGGATTATCAGGGAAGTTGGGATCAGCATCTTTCTTTGGTTGAGTTTTCTTATAATAACAGTTTTCATTCCAGTATACAGATGGAACCATTTGAGGCATTATATGGGAAGCGGTGTCGAACTCCAGCATTTTTGGATGAAGTGGGTGAAAGGAAGCTGATGGGACCAGAATTGGTAGAAGAGATGGCAGAAAATGTTCAGTTGATTCAGAAACACATGAGAACAGCTCAGAGCAGGCAGAAGAGTTATGCGGATAACCGAAGGAAGGATTTATCTTTCGAGGTAGGTGACCATGTTTTTCTCAAGGTTCCTCCATGGAAAAGTGTGATGTGATTTGGTAAGAAAGGAAAGATATGTCCAAGGTTCATTGGACCATATGAAATTCTGGAGAGATTTGGATAAGCTGCATACAGAGTGGCATTACCTCCGAGTTTTTCTCAGGTACAAAATGTTTTTCATGTTTCGACGTTGAGGAAGTATATGCCAAATTCATCACATGTTTTGATCCCAGAGGTAGTTCAGTTGGAAGAGAATCTCTCTTTTGAAGAACAACCAGTCTAGATTCTTGACCGAAGAGAGCATTTTTTGCGAAATAAGGTAATCCACCAGGTAATGGTTTTGTGGAAAAACCATATGGTTGAAGAGGCAACGTGGGAATCTGAAAATTCCATGACTGATAAATACCCCCACTTATTTTGATAAGTGAATAAAATTGCGAGGACACAATTCCCAAAAGGGGGGGGGAGGATGTAACATCCCAGGTAAATAAAGAATAAAGAATTTTCATATTTATTAATATTTACGAATTAAATATTAATTTTACTTTAAAGGGGTTTCTATGTTCGATAGTGTACCCGATACGCAACGATGAGTTCTTTTGAAAACTTACGTTGCACACTAGTAATATAACAATATTATTTTAAATGGTAGTTAACATGTTGCCATTTTATTGGTGAGAATGGATAGAAATAACTAATATATGATTATATATGTTTTTTAAAAGTTTTTACGTTTATCCAATAAAAGATAAATGCTTAAAATACGGAAAGAATTCAATTTTAGGCATTTATACCCTAATTTTCACTAAAGGTTCACTTATCACCTTTTGATGGTGAACCGTCATTAAATATAGTTTTGATCGATCTTATAAATTCTATTTGACCAAATATAACTCTTCTTTAGAATCCGGACATCAAAATTTACTTTCTGTAAATTTTTTGTATCTTTCCGATAATGTTCATTTTTAATGAATAGTGTAAATGTTGTATTTTAATTCAAAACCTCTTTTTAAACTAATTTATTTATATGATTATATTATCATTTGAATATGTTTTAAAGTTAAATTAGAAAATATTTTTACCATTAAATCCAATAGTGGTCGTTGGAATTAATTTCACTTTAAAATCGGACTTAAACTAGTGTCAATCTTTTGATACTTATTGTTTCATAAAAACACGCGATTTGTCATGACAGCGGGAATTATTTATTAAAGTAATTAATGTGACTTATATGATTTGAATTTTTTAAAATATAATTCATTTATGAATTCAGAATATCAAATATAGCTTAGGGTGAATTTTTGGTATTTTTCGGAAAAACTTCAATTTTTGAGGAATAGTGAAACCACTAAGTGGTACTTATAAAAACTGATTTTTCATTTAAATGAAATTTTACCACTTCTGTGTTTTGAATTTCAAAAATCCAACATACATGGTTGTCATTAATATGTAAAATGTAGTTCAATGAGATTAAAATAATTTTTTTGGTGAATAGTAACTCTTAAGTTCTTAATCGCGATTAGAGGTAATTAGTGTAGTTTAAGGTAAAAATAATGTTTTGATAAAATGAGATGAACTTGAGACATGTCCTACCCTCATTGGATGTGTCATGGCCGACCAAGAAAATCCATGGGTCACCTTGGGGACCCCATGGAGCCACTTTGTTTGGGAAATGACATAAATAACTTTTTATTAAATGTTAAAGTAAAAATGACACAAACATGAGATGTTTTACTAAAACAATTTTTACATGGGGTTATAAAAATCAGATTTTTGACT
Source organism: Viscum album (assembly GCA_963277665.1). Lineage (NCBI taxonomy): Eukaryota > Viridiplantae > Streptophyta > Magnoliopsida > Santalales > Viscaceae > Viscum > Viscum album. The sequence goes on from OY728127.1 coordinate 284,626,664, forward strand.
ATAAATATTCATTAGAAAAATAAAAATATTTCCTGAATCATGATATTTTTTTTTAATTTTTAGACATTAAATTTATTAAATTATTTATGACATCATGATGATACAGCGATTACCTCATTAATAAAGGATTTAAATAAAATGTAAAGATAATGTAAAATATAAGACCTACACATGTCAAAACACTATTGTATGGGTGTATTTCGAACCCTTATCACCTTAACCTCGAATTATATCAATGTGGGATCTTTTGAATCTGAAACTCTTTTTAAAATAAAGTAACTTATCTTTACTTTCCAAGAATGCCCCTCCTCCCCTCTTATAAAAGGCCTCCACCTCTACCACCTTACCCACACATCCAAAGTCTTTGGCTCGACCAAACCCTGCCCATTTTGTCTATCCAATTCCCTATATTACTCCTTAAAGCCTCACATTGGGCAGAAGTCTTCCCAAGGAAGCCATTGAGCTCAAACCAAAGCGAGTTACCCGATTTTAAGGTAATGTCTTGTTTTGAGTCCTTTTGTTTTATTTTGCTTCTCCAATCCCCTAAACTCTTTTTATTCTTTTATTTTGTAACAACTCCAGTATCCTCAATATACTAGGATGTTGTTATAAGAAGGATTAGAGCTACACTTACACACACCTACATCTAATGGTTAAAGAACATACAGTTTTCGTGGATGTCGAATTTCTGCCTCCCAAAACGATGATTGTTCAACATTCTTTTAACACCTTCAAAGGTGGCCATTTCGATGACACTATATTTATAGATGATATATAATATGTTTATTTTTTCCTTAAGCTTCTGTATTTTTCATTTTGGGCATACCTTTATGGTTTCCATTATGGGTAAACACGATATCTTCATTTAAGGAAGTACGGACTACCGCCCCCTCAAAGTGATGTGATTCGTTAATGCCATATGTGGGACGTATAATTTATGGATTTAAAGTTATTATATATGATGTTATACTAGAATTATAATATACCTCTATATAATTATTATTTCTTTCCATTAAATTATGAGATAGAAATGAAAGTAGCGTTCATGCGTACGTACGGCTTACCGTCTCCATGAACGGTACATTTCATTTCTTATCCCCAAATGTAATGTACTGTCATAAGTAAATGTATATAATGTATATATATATGAGGAATGATACATCTAAATGATGAATATAATTATGGAATTAAAATATACATACCTCTCATTTAGTTTTAATTCCATTAATATGACAAAGAAATGAATGTAGCGTGCATGCGTACGTACGGCTTACGGTCTCCATGAACGATGCATTTCATTTATTACCTCTAAATGATTATGTGATATTATAAATACATGTATATGCTGGATATATATGATATATATGATATCCAAATCATGAATATCATTCTCGATATAATGAACCTTTGACCACACGAACAACATGTAATTGTAAGAAGTCCACTTTCGACTTAAGAACCAAATATCGACAAAACAAACATTATTAACTTAAATGGTTACATAATGTTTATAAAATGACAATAAGTGATATAAAAGGAATAATAAGCTTGAAAAAGGTTCTTAAGAAAGTATAAATTAACTCAAGTTTATTATTCATGACGTTAAAGATCGATCGAGTCAAGTCGGACCCGAGGTAAGGGACTTCGTCTCAATCTCCTTTCATTGAGGCATATTTCATTTTATACACAACTTTCTTTTATACGGTTTATAAATCCCTTTGAATTTCACTTTTATGCAAAAGGAATTTTTTTCTACGGAGTTTTTTACTAAACGACAAAAAGGAATGTTTTTCAACGTACGTGGTGACAACAGCCTTTTCCGCCGCCACGAGTATTATTTCGTCTTTGGCTTCCTCAACAAGCCGTAATGTTTTTAAAATAAAATAAATACCATATACTATTTTATGTATCTTGGTATTGAAAATGGTTTTGATAAAGGACTCTATTAAGTCAATATATTTAAATTATATATTGTGATTGAAATATGGAAATGTTATCATTCCTTTATATTGTTTTTATGTTTTCTGATTTTATATTGGTACTTGGACATTTGACGGGTGGTTATGTGATAAACCATATGACGGGTGGTGTCATGAATACCAGGATGGGTGGTTACGTTATAACCTCTAATGCATTGGGTATGGAAGTCGGCCGTATGGCTATTACATTAAGTATGTATGGAAGTTGGCCGTATGGATATTCCATTAAATGATGTGTGTGGAAGTCGATCGTATGGTTATTCCACTTAAGTATGTTTATGTCCCAAGTTACCTTTATATGTTATATGTTATTTATATGGGTTTTATGGTAATCCATTGGTTACAAAAAGTTAATTAATGATATTTTATTCAGTGAAGAGTTTTTACTGCTTCATAAAGGTGAAGGTATTACTTTGATAAAGTATACATGGTTTACGTGATGTTTGAAAAAATAACAGTTTTCATTCTTTGTGTATCCCTTACTGAGATTTTTATGCTCACCCCAAGTTTTTTTGAAATGTTTTTCACAGGACTTAATGTGGAATAGGGTCAAGGATGGGATCAAGGGAAAGTCATGCTATCTAAAACATGGAACTAGACTTGTTTATTTTTAGGAGTTTATATTTTATGGAAACTTAGTAGAAGTGACTAGTTTTTGAAATTTTGAGATGTAATAGTTGTGTTATAATTCTCTAAAACTCTAAACCTGCAAATATCCTGATTGTGAATTATTCATTTAATTCAATATTAAGTAAGGTTTAAGGCCGGGGCCTTATAGTTGGTATCAGAGGTCGGTTTAGACAAATTTAAGAGTTAGAAAATTGTTAAATTATAAGTTAATTTATGGTATGACTGAAATGATATAGCATTTAAATATTACCATGTTGCTTCACCTAAGATATTTCATTGTTAAGAATGGTTTTTCATAGAGGAAACATAGAAGGTTTTTTGTGAAGGAATACTGAGGGAAATGACCTTCCAAATCAGCATACTGAGATGGTCAGAATCAGAATTGAGTAGTTTACTGCAGTGATGGATCAGTTGAATCAGTTTTCTTGGTTTAGCAGGTTACTACCGAAGGTTTGTTGAAAATGTTTCACAGTTATCTAGTGCAATGACTAAGTTAACTTGGAAGGGTGTTAAGTTCATCTGGACAAAATAATGTGATAATTGTTTTCAGGAGTTGAAAAGAAGATTGGTGAATGGTCCGGTTTTGGAAATTCCTTCCAGGAATGGTGAGTCTGTTATATACAGTGATGCTTCATTGAAGGGACTTGGTAGTGTCCTTATGCAGAATGATCAAGTAATTGCTTATTCTTCACGTCAGTTGAAAACTCATGAGGTAAATTACCCTATAGATGATTTGGAATTAGCTGCTGTTGTTTTTGCTTTAAAAATTTGGAGGCATCATTTGTATGGAGTAAAGTGTGAAATATATACTTATCACAAAAGTTTAAAGTATATATTCACTCAGAATGAATTGAACATGAGATAGAGGAGATGGCTAGAATTAATCAAGGATTATGATTGTACAATTCACTACCAACCGATAAAAGCAAATAAAGTGGCTGATGGTTTGAGTCGAAAAAAGTAATGCTTCATTAGCAATGTTGCGTTTGGAACATGATCCTTTGGTTAAAGATTTGATGAACTTTGGCATAGAAGTTTTTGGTGCATGATGTTCCTCTGTTTTTCTTTCAGGTATCTGTGAAATCTTCCCTATCAGACAGAATCAACCAAGCACAGAAGCAAGACCGCGAGTTGCAGAAAAAGGTAGAGCTGGTTCAAAAAGGTAAGTTTCCTGAATTCAACATTGATAATGATTGCGTTTTGCGATTTGGGAAGAGATTGTGTGTGCCTTGTGATTCACAGTTGAAGAATGAGTTGTTATTTGAGGCTCATAGTTCCCCGTTTTCAGTTCATCCTGGCAGTACTAAGATGTACAGAGATCTGTGGGAGTATTACTGGTGGGATGGAATGAAAAGGGATATTGCTGATTTTACTATGAAGTGTCTTACTTGTCAGCAGGTTAAAGCAGAGCGGCAGTTACCGAAAGGGATGTTTCAGCCTTTACCAGTTCTAGAGTGGAAATGGGAAAACATATCCATGGACTTTGTTGTGGGATTACTGAGGACATCTTGAGGTAATAATGCAATCTGGGTTATTGTTGATCGCTTGACTAAATCAGCTCATTTCCTTGCTATACGAGATACTTTTTCCCTAGATCAACTTTCCCGTTTGTATCTTAAAGAGATAGTCAGGTTACATGGAGTTCCTCTCTCCTTTATGTCCGATCGTGATCCCAGGTTCACTTCTAACTTTTGGAATGGCCTTCAGAAGTCATTGGGTACTGAATTAAATTTTAGTACAACTTTTAATCCTCAATCAGATGGGCAGTCAGAACGAACAATTCAGACCTTGGAGGATATGCTACGAGCTTGTTCGATGGATTATCAGGGAAGTTGGGATCAACATCTTTCTTTGGTTGAGTTTTCTTATAATAACAGTTTTCATTCCAGTATACAGATGGCACCATTTGATGCATTATATGGGAAGCGGTGTCGAACTCCATCATTTTGGGATGAAGTGGGTGAAAGGAAGCTGATGGGACGAGAATTGTTAGAAGAGATGGAAGAAAACGTTCAGTTGATTCAGAAACACATGAGAACAGCTCAGAGTAGGCATAAGAGTTATGCGGATAACTGGAGGAAGGATTTATCTTTTAAGGTAGGTGATCATGTTTTTCTCAATGTTTCTCCATGGAAAAGTGTGATGTGATTTGGTAAGAAAGGTAAGCTGAGTCCAAGGTTTATTGGACTATATGAAATTCTAGAGAGAGTTGGATCAGTTGAATACATAGTGGCATTACCTCCGAGTTTATCTCAGGTACACAATGTTTTTCATGATTCGATGTTGAGGAAGTATATGCCAGATTCATCTCATGTTTTGAGCCCAGAGGTAGTTCAGTTGGAAGAGAATCTCTCTTATGAAGAACAACCAGTCCAGATTCTTGACCGAAGAGAGAAAGTGTTGCGAAATAAGGTAATCCACCAGGTAAAGGTTTTGTGGAAAAACCTTATGGTTGAAGAGGCAACGTGGGAATCTGAAAATTCTATGAGGGATAAATACCACCACTTATTTTGATAAGTGAATAAAATTGCGAGGACACAATTCCCAAAAGGGGGGAAGGATGTAACATCCCAGGTAAATAAATAATAAAGAATTTTCATATTTATTACTATTTACTAATTAAATATTAATTTTACTTTAAAGGGGTTGCTATGTTCGATAGCGTACCCGATACGCAACGATGAGTTCCTTTGAAAACATACGTTGCACACTAGTAAAATAAATATATTATTTTAAATGCTAGTTAACATGTAGCAATTGTATTGGCGGGAATGGATAGAAATAACTAAAATATGATTATATATGTTTTTTAAATGTTTTTATATCTATCCAATAAAAGATAAAGGCTTAAAATATGGAAAGAATTCAATTTTAGGCATTTATACCCTAATTATCACTAAAGGTTCACTTATCACCTTCTAATGGTGAACCGTCATTAAATATAGTTTTGATCAATCTTATAAATTCTATTGGACCAAATATAAATCTTCTTTAGAATCGGGACATAAAAATTTGCATTGTGTAAATTTTTTGTATCTTTCCAATAATGTTCATTTTTTAATGAATAGTGTAAAATGTTGTATTTTAATTCAAAACCTCTTTTTAATCTAATTTATTTATATGATTATATTATCATTTGAATTGGGTTTAAATTGAAATTAGAAAATATTTTTACCATTAAATCCAATAGTGGTCGTTGTAATTAATTTCACTTTAAAATCGGACATAAACTAGTGTCAATCTTTTGATACATATTGTTTCATAAAAACACGCTATTTGTCATGACAGTGGGAATTAATTATTAAATTAATTAATGTGACTTATATGTTTTGAATTTTTTAAAATAGACTTCATTTTTTAATTCAGAATATCAAATATATCTTAGGGTGAATTTTTGGAATTTTTCTGAAAAACTTCAATTTTTGATGAATAGTGAAACCACTAAGTGGTACTTATAAAAACTGATTTTTCATTTAAATGAAATTTTACCACTTCTGTGTTTTTAATTTCAAAAATCTGACATAAATGGTTGTCATTAAGAAGTAATATTGGTTCAATGAGAATAAAATAATTTTTTGGTGAATAGTAACTCTTAAGTTCTTAATTGTGAGTAGAGGTAATTAGTGTAGTTTAAGGTAAAAATAATGTTTTAATAAAATGAGAAGAGCTTGACACATGTACTACCCTTATTTGATGTGTCGTGTGCGACCAAGAAAATCCATGGGTCAACTTGGGGACCCCATGGAGCCACTTTGTTTGGAAATGACATAAATAACTTTTTATTAAATGTTAAAGTAAAAATGACACAAACATGAGATGTTTTACTAAAACAATTTTTACATGGGGTTATACAAATCTGATTTTTGACTATAAATATTTATTAGAAAAATAAAAATATTTCCAGCATCATGATATTTTTTTATAATTTGTAGACATTAAATTTATTAAATTATTTATGACATCATGATGATGTAGCGATTACCTCATTAATAAAGGATTTAAATAAAATGTAAAGATAATGTAAAATCTATGACCTACACATGTCCAAAACCTATTGGATGTGTGGATTTCGAACCCTTATCACCTTACCCTCGAATTATATCAATGTGGGACCTTTTGAATCCGAAACCCTTTTTAAAATATAGTAACTTATCTTTACATTCCAAGAATGCCCCTCCTCTCCTCTTATAAAAGGCCCCCACCTCTACCTCCTTACCAACACTTCCAAAGCCTTTGGCTCAGACAACCCCTACCCATTTTGTCTCTCCACTTCCCTCTCTTACTCCTTAAAGCCTCACATTGGGCAGAAGTCTTCCCAAGGAATCCTTTGAGCAAAAACCAATGGGAGTTACCACATTTTATGGTAATGTCTTCTTTTGAGTCCTTTTGTTTTATTTTGCTTCTACAACCCCCTAAACTCTTTTTATTCTTTTCTTTTGTAACAAATCCAGTATCCTCAATATATTAGGATGCTGTTATAATAAGGATTATAGCTACACTTACACACACCTACATCTAATTGTTAAAGAACATACAGTTTCCGTGGATGGCGAATTTCTGCCTCCCGAAACGATGATTGTTCAACATTCTTTTAACACCTTCAAAGGTGGCCATTAATATGACACTATATTTATATATGATATATAATATTTTTATGTTTTCCTTAAGCTTCTGTGATTTTCATTTTTGGCATACCTTTATGGTTTCCATTATGGGTAAACATGATATCTTCATTTAAGGAAGTACGGACTACCACCCCCCAAAGTGATGTGATTCGTTAATTCCATATGTGGGAAGTATAAAGGATGGATTTAAAGTTATTACATATGATGTTATACTGGAATTATAATATACCTCTATATCATTATTATTTCTTTCCATTAAAGCATGAGATAGAAATGAAAGTAGTGTTCATGCGTACGTACGGCTTACCATCTCCATGAACGGTGCAATTCATTTCTTATCCCCAAATGTCATGTACTATCATAAGTACATGTATATAATGGATATATATGGTGAATGATACATCTAAATGAGGAATATAATTCTGTAATTAAAATATACATACCTCTCATTTAGTTTTAATTCCATAAATATGACAAAAAATGAAAGTAGCATTCTTGCGTACGTACGGCTTACCGTCTCCATGAACGATGCATTTCATTTCGTACCTCTAAATGATTATGTGATATTATAAATACATTTATATGCTGGATATATATTACATATATGATATCCAAATCATGAATATCATTCTGGATATAATGAACCTTTGACCACACGAACAACATGTAATTGTAAGAAGTCCACTTTCGACTTAAGAACCAAATATCGACAAAACAAACATTATTAACTTAAATGGTTACATAATGTTTATAACATGACAATAAGTGATATAAAAGGAATAATAAGCTTGAAAAGGGTTCATAAGTAAGTATAAATTAACTCAAGTTTATTATTCAGGATGTTAAAGAACAATCGAGTTAAGTCGGACCCGAGGTAAGGGACTTCGTCTCAATCTCCTTTCATTGAGGCATATTTCGTTTTATACACAACTTTCTTTTATACGGTGTATAAACCCCTTTGACTTTTGCATTTATACAAAAGGAATATTTTTCTACGGAGCGTTTTACTAAACTAAAAAAAGGAATGTTTCTTAACGTACGCGGTGACAACGACCTTTTCCGCCGCCGCGAGTATTATTTGGTCTTTGGCTTCCTCAACAAGCCATAATGTTTTTAAAATAAAATAAATACCATATACTCTTTTATGTGTTTTGGTATTGAAAATGGTTTTGATAAAAGATTCTATTATGTCAATATATTTAAATTATATATTGTGATTGAAATGTGGAAATGTTATCATTCCTTTATATTGGTTTTATGTTTTATGATTTTATATTGGTACTTTGACATTTGACGGGTGGTTACGTGATAAACCATATGACGGGTGGTGCCGTGAATACCGGGATGGGTGGTTATGTTATAACCTCCAATGCATTGGGTATGGAAGTCATCCGTATGTCTATTCCATTAAGTATGTATGGAAGTTTTCCATATGGCTATTCCATTAAGTGATGTGTGTGGAAGTCGACCGTATGGTTATTCCACTTAAGTACGTTTATGTCCCAAGTTACCTTTATATGTTATGTGTTCTTTATATGGGTTTTATGGTAATACTTTGGATAAAAAATGGTAAGTAATGATATTTTATTCAGTGAAGAGTTTTTACTACTTCATGAAGGTGAAGGTATTACTATGATAAAGTATACATGGTTTACGTGATGTTTGAAAAACTAACAGTTTTCATTCTTTGTGTATCCCTCACTGAGCTTTTTATGCTCACCCCAAGTTTTTTTGAAATGTTTTTCACAGGACTTAATGTGGAATAGGGTCAAGGATGGGATCAAGGGAAATTCATGCTATCTAAAACATGGAAGTAGACATGTTTCTTTTTAAGAGTTTTTATTTTATGGAATCTTAGTAGAAGTGACTAGTTTGTAATCTTTTGAGATGTAATAGTTATGTTCTGATTCTATAAAACTCTAAACCTGAAAAGATACTCAATGTGAATTATTCATTTAATTCAATATTAAGTAAGGTTTAAGGCTGGGGCCTTATAATATCCATAGCTCACATACCATGGATGTTTGGTATCCTAAACACAGAGGACATAGACCATGTACTCCTATCCCACCCTGCATGAAATCCATTAGAAATCACATCATTTATAACAACGAATTGAAAATCCATAACCATAATGCATAGACACAATAACAGCCAGACTCTAGCAACTAAGATTGATTGCTACTTTTTTACAATGTCACTAGATACAGGTGACCTCAACCCAAATAACTGAATAGTTTTATAGTCCATTTAAAATAGGTAAAAAATCATCAATATTTTACATTTGTAATAAAATATAAAAAAATAGTTAATGTAAATACTTTTAATCCTTGATCACATTCAAAGACACGTTATTCATATAATGGGGAAAAGAAACAATACCAGGGTGAGATAAGCATATCTATAAGGGACACATACAACTAAATGTAACATGAATAAATAATTCATAAACAATCTGGAATCATAAATAAATAAAATAAGATTCTATATAAAAAATAACATGAGTACAATGAATAATATGTCTGGAATATACGATGCTCAGATAATTACAAAAAAAATATTCTTCTGTGATTGAAACTTTTGCATGGATATCATTAATATTCAAATTAGAACATTAACATTAATAATTGATTTTATATTGATGGAATTCATAATTATAGTAATACTGAACTTTCCACCAAGTACTCATGAAAATACGTTTTACATAAATTGGTAATGATTCAGACAAATACCCAGACTACTTTGTCTCATAGGACATATTGATTCATCAAAGGGATATTTTACCAAGAACCATCCATCATAAAATATCTCCAAAAAAGTCCCTATATATATATATATTTTATGATACTTTTAATTCATAAAAAACAAAATTATCAATAAATATACATATTGAGTAAAGAATTTATAATATCAAAATTTCCCCTATCAAACAAGTGGTATAACAACATATATTAAAATGGTGTATTCTTTAACCAGTGAGAATAACCATGACGTAAATAATATGGATATGATTGCTAGAAATTATAATAAGTAAGATAATGTATCAAAATAAATTTAATGACCACCAAAAATAATCATGAGGTGGGATATCACTATTAATTCATCATAAAAGTTGATCTTTTAGTAAAAAAATGTATTTTAGAGGATGAAATAAAATAAATAGAATAAAAAAATACTAATATAATTAAAATTTTCAAATCATTTATTACGTATAGAATAATATAAAAATAAATAAAATGACAATGGTGGTAGGAATGTCTGTTAACACTATATACATTAAAAATATTACTTCTCAATTTTTTTATAAATTTGAAAATGTCCCATTTATAATAACATCAGAATTATTACCATTAAATTTTTTAAAATTCAAGGATAATATTAAATATTATTAAATAAAATTTAATTTTTTTAATTAATTTTATTAAATTTAATTTAATACTTTTAAATATCATTGATAATTAAGGACATGGATAAAGAATATAGGATATTATAAAGAGAAATAAATTTTTTTTCTTCCAGATATTTTATTTCATGATTAAAGTGATAAAGAGATGAAAAAATTTAAAAATGGAGGAAAATAATTCAATATCTACAGGATAATAACAAATATTTGGTTTTTGAATGATATATTATAATATTCTTGAAATATGAAACATAAGAAATCCTGAAGAAATTATAATGTAAAAAAATTCATACCTATTTGTTAACATTTATATTATAACTTCATGAAAAAGTAAACATGAATTTAATAATTAATCCTGATAAATCAGTATATATTCAAAATATATACATCAATTTTGTTATATACACTTTGTGAAATAAAATACCACCAAAATACTAAATATGTCTCTATGGAGTGGAAATTGAGATGAATTCCATTACAAATATCTTATCATTAAAGGGGTAATTAATCGATGTTGTGATCATGTTAAAATAATATAAATATAGAAAATGATATATAATATAATATATAATCTATGTTCATTTCACAGATAATCATGGAATGACAAATTCTAGGACGTTTATGTATTACCCAATGAATAAAAATTGAGTTAAGATATCCCTAACTTCATAATTATACTTTTTTGGGATTTTTTAAACTCTATTATAATTGTTTTAGACATTTTATTACTCTATAAAAGAACCATATTCATATTTTTTATATCTTATATAATTTACTCATAATATTTAAATACCTATTTCTTAATAATTCATTATTAAAATCACCACTTCTACATTTCAAGTATCTTGTTTTTCAAGTCTGTTTCAGTTCAATATTGTTAATAATTTATTCTATATCATAGTTCAAAAATATCAATAAATATATTAAATTTTTAAATATTATATTTATTCATAATATACATTTTTAGATCCATTTTAGAAATGTTTATAAAGAAAAATTAATTACATTGTTCTTTGAGATTATATATCGAATGTACACAAGAATGTTGTTTCCAATTTTCAATATATGGAACGAATGTAATTTAAATAATAATTCAAAATTAAATAAATATAATTATATCATATATATCAAATATATTTATTAAATATATATATTAAGATAATTTTAATTTACCAATGAAAAACAAATCACATAGCATCGTGGAACTGGTCTTCCAAACATACGAACAAGAAATATTATTATTGTCCATCAATTGGAATGGAAATAGGTAAACGACATATTATATTCAAAAAAACATAATTATGTAATAAATTTAATATATTATAGTTAATTATATTTTATGAATCTTCAAATTAAAGTTTTTTTGAAAAATCAATTACACTATCATGCAAAGGAAGTAGGTCGTATATATGCATGGGAAATGATTTTGATTTCCATAGGATAGAAAAAAGACGTGAAATAGTTTTCCCATAATCATAACAAAATTGAATTATATGTTTCATACTAGTTTTATTATTTTACAATGGTTAAAAAAATTATAGTTAATAAAAGAATTAATACAATTGAAATAATTCAACTAAGTGTTATGCCTCTTCGCTGAGAAACCCCTTTTTCATCACACATTATGTCTTGAAGTGATGATCTTATACAAAGACCGTCAACTCTAATATATAGTGAAGGTATCCAGTAAGGAATCTTGGAAGGTATTTCTTGATGTACAAGTATGAAAATATATTATTAACAGAGTAAAATGTGTTTCCATTTATAAGTGTGTGGAGGGGCACCCATGGAATTTCATAAATAATTAATAATATATAAATTACTTTTTACAATATAGATACTCATAATTGAAATATTTTGAATATATAATGCTTATATGTCAAAATAATCTAATAAATAAATATTTATACATGCTTTTGTGGTTTATTAGTCCATATCTCATTGTTTAAACCCAGTGTTAATCTTTTTAACTATTACCAGAATATCGATGTTATCTTCTATTTAGGGTTCATGAATATTAACAAAATAGGAAATGTGAAGAATAAAATTACATATTTCATAATTAAATCAATTTAACAACAAATTTTAAAATTATAATATTTTTATGAATTATAATTCATTTAAAAAAATTGTTTATTATAAAATATATTTAATTACATTTTTGGAAATAAATAAAATATTATAATATATTGTGCATAAAATTTATGAAAAGTGGATAAAATTTACAATGGTATAATTAAAGGTGGATATTGTATTAATAATTTTATCCAATAAAATGTATATTGTTTTAGTTATAATTTTTTTTCTTATGATTTTGATAAACACCTTTGTTAACGAAATTTTTTGTTAAATACGATAATAAAATTATCAATTTAAAGAAGAAATAATATTAATTATAAGTAAAAATTATTTCATAAATTGAAAATAAATGTTATTTTAGAACAATCATAATAATGTTTTTTGAATTTTGGGATTTATATTATTTGAAAAAATATATTTTTTCAAATATTATATCATAAAATTCATTTTTGAAACTATTCATTTTATTTGATTTGAAATACATAAATCAAGAAATTATATTTTAATAGAAACCATTAATGTATCCCTAATATGTTATATTAATATATAAATTTATTCTATCACTATTACTTGCCAAAAAAATATTACTTTTGGATTCTTAAATATCCATTACATGATTTTTCTACTAATTTCACAAACAAAGTTTATCCATTTAAAAAAAATTATTATATCACCAAATATAAAATAAATATATCTATGGTAAAAAATTAATTTATATTTCAATTAATCATTCAAAACCAAAAATATCTCTATTTTATCCTTTCGTATAAATATGAGGCATATTATTGTTGACAGTGTGACTTTTAAAAAATGGTAAAATACTAAAAAACAAATTCCAAGTAAAATCGAAAAAATGATATATATTTTAATTTTTCATGGATATGATTGATTTTATAGCATAAATGTATATTAATATAAGTATTTCATTTTTTAGACCATATTTCATTATGATCACCCTATATTACCCATTTTAACAATTATTTGGAGGAAAATATTTACCATAGATACAATTCATAATGGAAAAAAATAAAAGGGGCCTATATAAAAAATATTTAACCTGATGATTCCAAATATGGAATCCATACCTCAAAATAAAACATCAATATATTTACTAATTTTTTTATAAATATTTAAAATTAAATGAATAAAAGTTTTTAGACAAATGTGTTTTTAAGCACCATTATTATAATTGGTTAAGATAATGACTATCCATCATTAAATAGATTTTATTAGACTATTATAAATATAATATTTCATATTTAACTATAAATAAAATATAATTGGAATTTTATATTACATAACTTTAATTAAAATAAATTATTGTGTTTGAAATTTTTTTACTCTTCCATACTCATTTAAATGACTATCATTTTAGAAAAAGCCAAAAAATGCACTAGATTTTAATTTTGAACCTCTGATTTCAAAAATAAAGTTAATTTTATAAAACAAAATTTACAAAAGTGACATAAATTAATTATATTTTAACTCAAAAAATTAAATAATATAACTTTTAAAGGGAATAAATTTTTGAACAATAAAAAAATTTAGTGCTTATATCTTAATTATTAATTAACAAATTAGAATTTAGTGGGACTATTATACATTGAAATAATAATTAATTTTATAATTTTCATAACATTCAATTAAATAAATGTTGAATAATGGTAAAATCTAAATAATACTATTTTAATACTATATTAGAATTCTCTTATAACTTTGGTATGAGATGTTAGAAAATATATCAATCTTACTGTTATTTGAAATGAAATTTTCTGGGTTATCCATTATACCCAAATTAAATGAATTTCCCTCTAACATTATAACCTTCTTCAAAAAAGGGAAACCTTTTTTGAGAAACCATATTCTAAAAATGAATAAAAGAACTTCATTTATAAAGGTAATGTGGTAAGGATAATGTTTTTGAAAAAATGATACATAATAATGTTCCTAGATGAGGAGAATACTAGTATGAATATATACACATTAAGGATAAATCAACCACATATTATCTAATATAATTTTTTCCATAACATGATCATGATAATGTCTATGAACCCATAAACATGAATTATTCTGGGGAGAAACGTCAATCAATTTATCTGAAAATAAGTTAAAAGTATAACATTTATAATTAAAGAATATTTCTTAAAGATTACATGGTTATTTTTCTATCTAGATGTAGAACATGAAAAAATAAAATATCATGATTTACATCAATTTCATAAGAAAAATATCATCTTTTCGGTGTGAATTTATGAACTTCAACATCATCACTAATTCCATGAAAGGAATATTCAACATGATTTTTTTCATTCTTAAAGCATTAATCTAAAATTTTAATGGATCTTAAGACCAATAATTCAATTTTTTTGACCTTAATATCTACTAAAACCAAAATAATTAATATATATTATCAAATATACTATTTTTTTAAAAATTAATCACAAATAACATCCATAGTTTAACTTAATAAACTCTATAAATAATATTCCTTAAGAATCCCCTAAAAATGTCTAACCGGATTCAAACAGAAAGAAAATTGAAATATTTGGTCATAATTTTTTCAATAAAAAATAAAATATAATTTCCAAATAATATATATTTATCAAGTGATTTTATACTAAAAATGTATAATCTTTAATTATATACTCCACAAACTATGCTAATTATTCAAAAAATATCAAAAATCACCATAATTCCATAATATAGTACTTGATGTTTCCATAAATAAACATAATCTCCATTCCTAAAATTATTTTTACATTAATCAAATAATATTCCATGTATGGTCCTCTTCTTAAAAAATAAAAAATATTTTACTTACTCACTAAATCACTTACCAATACCATGCTTATTTATATGATTAAAATATATCTCCAAAATTTAGTGACACTATTATCCTAATTGAGTATAATATCCAAAATATCATTGATGAAAACCAATAAATTGTGATGTTACACATTATTCACATGAAACCTTAAAAGCAGTATCTATGAAATTAAACATACGATCAAATGTGGACTTCTAAAAATTTTATGCATTTTTATTATCCTTTATTACTATGGAATGTTGTAGGTTTTTATTGGATATACTCTCGCATTTATCCTTATAGTTCATCACATAAATATTATTTTACCGAAGTATATCACATGAGAGTTTCAAACTAGGTGTATTTTAATTTAGCACTCTTTTTTCAATATAATGATTGATGATATATAATTATATATATTTGAACAACTTTTTTTGGGTCTATTACCTAAAGATGAATCTATACCAAAAAACACATCTACTTGTAGTATCCATAGAGGGATTTATTTTTAATGAAACCCATATAATCCCTACCATACCAAATATATTATGAAATTATCCAACAAATATATATATCATAAAATTCAAAAATAATGTTATGTTCCATAATATATATTTTATTAAATATAGTTCACAATGTTTTTACTAAGCATTCACAGAAACTGACTGTAACACACCGCCTCCAGTAACCCATAGCTGGTGGTCACACTATGAAGTTCACACTATCTATAAGAAATCACATCACAATGTAAAATCTAGTTTGGTATTATTGGTAAATTAGATTCCTACATTCATCCAATTTTGTATTCGAAATAAAATATAGCAACATATTGTAATTGATTATTATATATCATTAAATTCAATCAATGATTCTTTATTTACATCTTTCGAAAAGGAAAAATATTTATGGTGATATTAAATTATATGTAATGGTTACAAATTGATTAATAAACCCTAATCAAATAATATTTAATCAATTTGACAAGGAAAATAACTACAACCGTTGATATCAAATTAATAACATGAGAATGTTGAATAATTTGGGGGGAATAAATAATGATCAAATAATACCACATAAATAATGAAATTATCTTTAATCTTTTACAATGATTTTTTAACTATTCAAATAATCACATAGTCATTAATAATTAAATTATTCATTATGGAATGAAAAATGATATATATCATGAAAATTTCACCAATGCTTCATGCCATGACATCTTACCTAAACCGATATGGCAATGGCTAAAAACCCAAACTAGTTTGTCTCATTATACATAGTGATAAATCAAGGGGATATCTATAACCATACACCACCCGTCACCTAAAATTATTATCCCATTATTCATATTTTTAATTAGGAATTTATTTCATAAAAAATAAGAATTACTAATAAATATATATACTAGGTAAAGAAAACATGATATCAATATTTCCATAGACAATAATGTAGTAAAACACCATAAATATATTTGGTAGGTATATTAATCTAAATTAATATAAATGAAACAAAGAAAATGGATTTGAATGATGAAAAATATCATAAGAATGTAATTTTTTGATGATACTATTAATAGAAATTAAATTAATCAAGAGGTGAATAATGAATAGTAATTCATTAGAGTTGTATATTCAATAGTAAAATTAAGTCCTTTTATGGATATAAGAAAAGGAAATAAAAATATTTAAAAGAAATTTTAATTTATGAAATTTCCTTATAGAACCATTGGATATTTATAAATTATGATAATTTTCATAATATGGTCATGGTATTGGAAATATCTGTTGTATTCTTATACATTAAAAATAAATATTTCTTTTGACCATTTAAATTATTGTTTTTAATGTTCCTTTAGGAAAATATTATAATTAATCAATTAAATCCATTGAAAAATTCAAGGATAAAAAAGAAATTTTATTGATAAATAAATTTATAAACTAAAAAGAAATTTTATAACACTATTTTTTAAAATAATTACATTGGTAAAAAAAATATAAATCATCCAAAGGATAAATAAGATTACAATATATTTTATTAATTTAACTTTTTTATCAATTTAAAAAGTGTGTAAAAGATATAATAAAACATCCAGACTTTTTAATTATCCATGTGTTAACGATATAAGTGATCATTATGAAGGATATAAAAAAATATTGCGTCAAATTATGTCGATGAAATCCCAAGAAAATATATTGTAAAGTAAATTAGTACCACATAAGTATCATTGAAACTGTAACCCCGTTAGACAACCAACATGAATTCAAAATTCAATCACCAGGAATATATATATATATAAATACTCAT
This sequence comes from Viscum album, assembly GCA_963277665.1. Lineage (NCBI taxonomy): Eukaryota > Viridiplantae > Streptophyta > Magnoliopsida > Santalales > Viscaceae > Viscum > Viscum album. The sequence continues at coordinate 284,644,493 of OY728127.1, forward strand.
TTTAAACACATTAAAAGATTACAATTTAAAAATCATAAAATAAAAAATGTTTTTAATACCAAAAATATCTCAATCGAGCCAAAATTGTTATTAAATCTCTTGAAAATATCATTTCATAGAACTAAGAATTAATCTATCACTAGATAATGCATAAATAATGTAAATAAAAAATATTTTGATACAAAATAATGCAATTTGTATTAATTTTAAACATAATACTTCCAAATAAATTTCAATGGTGTAAATGTATGGCCCAATGAAGGGATATTGAGTAAAGAAACACCTTATCTCACACTCCCACTTTTTTTACAATCCATAACAGTATGTATAATATTTTTAAAATTTTAATTAAGTAATTATATAACCTTATTGATATTTATATTATCATATATGATCTACTTTTAACATTTTTATATCCATTTGTAGTATTTTCGTTATAAAAATCATTGATTCAGAGTGATAACTATCTAATTTTTCATTTATGTTTTTGTTCTTTAATATTCATCATGTGAATCCTTATCATTATTAAATTATACCCAAAATGATATTAATAATATATATGGTATATTTTTTCATTATATAAAATTTTATAAAAAATTTAGAATGGTGCATAGAAAAATATTAATTACACTTTGGTTGGAGATTGTATACCATACAAACACAGAAATGTTATTATCACAGTTCAATAGATGGAATGAAAATATAGTAAATAATAATTTATGTCCCTATAAACTTCATTATTTCATATCTATTCAATAAATATATACTTATTACCATCCATGTAGATATGAAAAGAAAATCAAATATAATCACTTCGAGAAGGATGTAGTCAACACAAACTCATGAATGGTGATATCATTATATAATAGATATAATGTTAAGTAGGTAACTGATAACTCTTTTCCAAAAGATATATATAAAAAATATCATATATTCTTATTATTTTTATTAATATAACCATCCATGTATAATAGTTATGCTAAATTAATTTCACAACTACATATAGATGGTATGTTTTATTTACTCACACACAATGTCATTTGTTTCCATAGAAATGAAAAGATGTGGAAAATGGTTCTCACAAATTAATATTAACATTTCAATATATTTAGGATATTAGAGATAATATATTATGATTGTTAAAATATATTAATAATAGTCATAAGAAGAAATAAAATTGAATACACTCAGTTAAAAGTTATACATCTTTGTTAGGAATCCCATTTTGTCTTACACCTTATGCCCTAGGGGGTTTGTATTTTAGAAAGTCCATAAACTATATTATATATGTAATGAATATTAAATAGTATTATGAAATTAATTTTATAATCATAAATGATAAATTATGAGAGGAAGAGATGGTAATTGTATTCTTTTAACAAATTATAGAATGAGAACACATGGAATTTCTTAAAGAATTTGATTTTTAATAATTCATTTTAATAATAAATCATCTCCAAATTGACATATTAAAATAATAACACGATGATGAATATAAAACTTATCATCCATTAAAATTTATTCATGTTTATGTAATAATTTATCCATTATCTTTTTGTTTAAATCCTTATTAATCCTTTTCACAATTTTTACAATATCAAATATTTATATTATTTATGGGTCAAAAATGTTCCCATAAAAGGAAAAGAGACCCATAAATGGTCAATGGAATATATTTTAATCAATATCCCATTAAAGATTACAATTTTATTATTTTTGTGAATGTTAAGTAAAAAAATTAAATATTATTTATTGTAAAATATCATTAATGTCCATCCAACATCATCTATTAATTACAAGGAGAACAATAACCACTATAAAACTAGATCATTGAGATCTGATTTAATATACTCAAATGGATTACCGCACTAAAAAGAGGTGACCCCATGATGAATATTACAGAGCACTGATTCATTTTATTAACCAATTATGTGAGACAACCTTCCACTTTATATCCCTCCCACCAGTTATGAAAAAGGATTCCTGTGAGTAAAGTAGTATTATACATTTGAAGATAGAATATGTAATGGCCCACGGAATATTCAACTTCCATTTTAATATTCACATAAAATCCATTGATTTGGTCCCCATCGACAGTATCATAATGTTTTTGGTGTGGAAATGTTCAATCCACTTCAATAATGAATTTTACTTCTCTATTAGAGAGTCACACTAGAAAAAGATTTTATTAAATGAAATTTACACTAGTCCACAGGGATCATAGACAGCCACAACCACCCCCCCATGGGATCAAAGGTAAATGAACCATCCACATTTTGTTTAAAGCCACTGTCGAGGGTCTCAATCTCACCCATCTTCCCTTCCTAGAGGAATTCTATGGATTATATGAAATTGAGGACTCAACCATGATCCTTCTAGGAAATGAAGATCCCTCCCACCATATATACAGAAGAACCAATTCATCAATGAGGATGTTCAATTTCATCACCACAACTAACCAAGATATTTTGATGATGTCATAGAAGCTTTGATTATGATAAGTTCATATGCTCGAGTAGCCAATTGAAACGATCATTGCTCTATCCATTCATCGATGAACTCTGTTTCAAGCCTCTCCAAACCATTCATGAATAGATGACACATAACATGTATCATGAATATTGAATCTAATTAGTAACATAGGTTAATCCAAATGGCCTCCAACAAGTTTCTCTCAAGGAATAGGTGGGAACACGATTCCTCCATTTTATTTTTCTTGAACAAACAATGAGACACCAATGAGATGAATTTTCTCATCACCTGTTCATCCATTAGAACAATCTTGATACAAATATGACATAATATAAAGTTGAATTGAGTGGTAATTTCAATACACCATTTTATATAATTCCATTCCAACTGAAGGTCACCCTTTTGGGTCACCGATCAATAACCCTTCACAGAGATGGAACCTGATTTTGATCTTATGAAAACCAATATATAATGTTTGGGACTATTTTAAATGTTGATTCAAATATCTAATTGATGTAGATTCATAAATTCATTGATTAGCACCTAAATCATACTCACAATGGAAAAGTTGATGTTTGGGGCTAGGTATAATGAGAAGTTGATCATCTCACCAACCATATTGGAATTATAGAATATTATCTGACTATATCCAACAATACATTTCAATTTTTTTATGAACGGGGATGTGGTGAGTGATTGAGATAATTAGAGAATACACCCCATTGAATCGTTTTCAGAGTATAGGCCCTAGCTTTTAGAAATGTACTATCCCAATAGATAATAACACCTAAGAGGTCTCCTGTTACCTTTCATTGTGTGATATAGATTTCCACCTTTACAGTTCTCTGTTTAATATCACATGCTCTCACACCTTTATCCATCTTTCCTCAAGCATCCCAATGGAATATAACTTCATATATCAATCTCTGATGAAATTTTTCCATATATTTTCAATATATTTCATAATAATCTTTGGTACATTGGGAAATGATAGAATGTGTGTTAGAATTGAAGTGGGGATGTAGATAAACTGAGTTATGAAATCCCTAATAAAAAGGAATAAAAATTTCCATATTTTGATACGGGTCAAAATTTTATAAAAAATTCTATCGAAATGGTGGAATGAAATCTTTCCTAGAGCACCAATTTCAACATGGAAATCCATGGGGAGGGACCTCCTTTGAATCCTTATACCCTTCTAAGTTTCTTACTCCATATTTCTAGACACCAAACAATACATAGCATATCTTTTGAAATTATGGAATGAACACTCCATCTATAATACGTATCCATGATTTTTTTATATTGGGGAACATTTATGTTGTTTCAATTAAATAAGAACATAAATTCATTTGTATGAAAAATATGAGATATTTCATTAGTATAATAAAATCTAGGTTATGGGTATTATCTTCCTATTACAAATATTCATCTCAAATATCTATTGGGTGAGTTCTGAACCTTACTGAAGAGACGTGGAGGGAAATGTTCTCCCTACCATAACCCACAAGTTGATTTAAAAAACCCACACATCTTCCCCAAAAAATAAATAATTTTACAAAGAGAGTTGAAAACCCTGAAAAATAAATCAACCCCTTAGTTAGAGAAGCCCATTCGTGTCAATAAATAGTAAATGTAACATTATTACATATTATTAAATTATTTTTACATATCCACATTGATCACAGTGATAGAGACCAGTGATCACATATCAATATCTTCCACAATATTATCCACCAATGAAATAGAGGTTTTGGGTGATAATCCATTGATAAATAACCACAATTCCTATAGGATACCTTGAATAATATGAGGAGTATGAATTATATTGATAAAATTCATATGAATATTTTGTTGGATGTTACATATAATAATGAACATGTATTGGTTAATTGATGAAGGACCCAAAATGTTCATAATTAGAATCAGAGTAGTTTCCCAAGAAAACCCTGTTATGTTCTCATCATTAAAGAAATATTGGGTAGAAACAATAATATAATCATTTACTAATTCCCAAAATGAGATAAAAATGCAGACTAGGAATCCATATAGTCCTAGGGATCTCTCGTGATTCAGAGTGTGAACTGCATCCCATATTTTTGGTTAATCCAGTATAGTTTTGCAGAGCCTAAAGTCATCATTAGATACCACTCATGGAATGTATTAAAATGTATCCTTTTTGTCAATATATTATCAATAATGGATGCAGGTGTTGGTTTTTTCCAATTGAATTAAAAAAAATCATTCTCTATGAATCCCACATTCTCCATATATTCAGTAAAGGACACATATTCATGAAGAATATTTTCATTAGTAACTCATTGTTCCTCATTGATTAATTCCAAAAAAATTATATATTTTTCCCCTTTGTCTATCGCAAGTCAATATAGACTTTTATTAGGTCATTAAATATTATTCTAATTTCATTTTCTAAAAGATTCTTTATTATCATCAGTATTGATAATCTTTCCTCATCCAATTGATTCGATCAATCCCTCTCAATATGTTATATCTCTATTTTCATACACTCTTGGTTATTATTTTTTGTGGTCATGTTGTTATACCATGTATATTTCTCTAATGTAAGACTCTTGAGATTAATATAGAGACTTATACATCTGATTTCATTCATAAACATCACCCAGGAGTCATGAACAACCATGATTAATCTAGGATCAGGCATCCACCCTTTGTAAATACATGAAATATTATAATGTAATATGGATCTAACTCATTTAAAATGTATAAAAATGACATGGTTCAAAATATAATGATTATATGGTCTTTATATTTTCATCCAAAGAAAATTATAGAGGAGTAGATATCGATTTAGATCATATTTCTTTATTTAACACATCATTATCAATTTTTATCATTAAGTGTGGTAGTAATTTTTTCAATCATAATGGTTTTTAATTTTAATTTTAAATTATCTATCACAACCCGTCCTCGGGACCCATTCCGTGACTACCCCAAGCCCGCCTCCCATAGGCCAGAGGGTGGCGACTAGCACCAATGACGTAAAACCCGATAAATGGGAAGGTATTGCCTTTATGTAAGAAAACAAACACCACATAGTATGCAAGCTGAAGTAACACTAAGTAAACTAAGTATAAAAGTAAGTGCTAGAAAGTAAATGGGCCAGTATACAAACCCAACTGAAAGTAAAGTACAACTGAAAATAGAGTACATCAGCAGAAAAGTAAAGCAGCAACACCGATCCGTCCTCTGGAAATCCCACCTGAAGGGTGGGTACAGATAGTCTCCTCCGCTCCTGACCTCCAGCCATCCGCTTCATGTATGTCTCGTCCAGTGATCCACCTCCAGGTACCGTCTGCTCCACGAGCTCCTACCTCAGTCAGCACTATCCGTCTTCTGCATCCAACAGAACGCAGTGCGGGTATAGCCCGTGCAGGGCTGAGTATATGCTACTCAGTAGGGACCCTGAGACCCCGAAGGTCTCCCAAAATCCATGAAGGATAAACCACAATGGAATGATACAATCACGAAGTAACAATGAACTCTACTTATTTATATGCCCAAATGCATACCTAAGTCATCAATTCCAGTTAGGCTCCAACATCTGAGCTCATGTTCGATCAAGTCCACACAGGAAAGCACATTCCAATCCACATATTATAACACAACCCAGTCCACGCAGGATAACAAAACAATCATATCGAAGATAGTGATTGAACGTCAAGACTCAACTCACATGGGTATACTTCTTCGTAAGACGATAGAGATGATCAAATTTATCCACTGATTCATCTAAGCTATCGGACCCACATAGGATAAAATACCAGCTAAGATGTCAGACTCACAAAGGATACAATGCAAGCTACTCTGCCGGACCCACGTAGGATACAAGTATAGAGTCAAATACTGCCGGACCCACATAGGATACAAGAACTGTAGTCAAGTACTATCAGACCCACATAGGATACAAGAACAGTAGTCATCATCATCAAACCCATGGAGGATTCTAGTACGGTCGTCGTCACTTCTGAACCCATGGAGGATCCATGTGCAGTCGTCATCGTCGTCGCAGTCGCAGTCGCAGCCAGCTCTAGGGTTCCCGCACACAGCATGCTTGATTCAGTGAGGGTCTGCTCCACGAGCCCAGGGGTTCGATATATCAACTGACATGAAGGTCAGAGTTGATGTATCCCAAAGTTCCATCTCTTCAATAGGAACTCAACGCGATAGACGGTGCGTCAATCGGACGCCTGGTCTGAGAGTTTTTGGTTTTTTCGTCACAGGGGCCTGGTTGGTTTTTAAGCTAAAAATAACACGACGGTACTCCAACTACATCGAAGCCTCGACCAGAGTAAGCCAAAAGAATTGTCTCACTAATAGGAATCCAACAAAGTCGACGGCACGTCAATCGGATGTCCGGAGATCATGTTATAAGCGTTTTTTCTCCAAGGGCCCGGTTGGTTTTATGTTCGAACCAACCTTCCCATACACAACGTTCTCTAAAACCTTGACTGTAATATATCGAAACGTCCATCTCGATCCAAGGATCACTATGAAACTGACGGTTCATCGATCCGAGGTCTGTAGCGCATGTTATGGGCGTTTGAACGAATCTGTTCGAAAATAGTGGGTTTGGGCCCGGTCTGATCCGTCCCAATACCCCCTGGGTCAGCCCGAACCAGGTCGACCTATCCTGGGTCCAGGTCCAGCCCATTAGGGCACGGATCGACTTGGCTAGCGTGGCCCAGCCCAGCAAAGCGGCCCGGCCCAGCGTGGGCCACGGCTCGGCTTGAGGCCGAGCTGGACGCTGAGGGGGGGGGGGGCGCACTGCCCCCATCGTTTTGAAATGACGGGCCCCACGTGGAGGGGGGCCCGTCCCTGTCTACCACTGGGGGTCACAACCCCTAGACTTCTGAATGGCTGACCATGTTGGTTGGCCGGTGTGCCGCTGCGGGACCCCCGAGGGTCCCGCCTTCCTGGAGCGCCGACGGTCGGCGGATCCGACGACCCTCCTATGCACCCCTTGTGGCCTTTGTCCGACCGGCGTGGCACGATGGCGCCACTCCCCTCCACCGCCACATCTTTCGGTCTCAATGGTGTAGCGTGACAGTTCCACAGTCCTTCATCATGGCCCACACTGGCCGCGGTTCCGTCGTTTTTGCGCGATGTCATTGCACCGTGTCACCTCCCTTCCAAGTCAAGAAAAATACAACAATAATGGGGGAGGAGGATCAGCCATTTATGTTCGGTCCGACATCCTCCCGTTAAATTGAAAACAGGAGGGTAATATTAACGATGAACGTCAAATTAATTCCGAACGTAAAAACAAACCCCTACCTCAAAGAAGTTGTCGAACGATGGTCGTCACGAGAAAATGACGTCGTGAGGTGAAGCTTCATATATGTTGATGGAGAACGTCCCAGGAGGAGCGGTGTCTCCCTTCCTTTGACGTGGGAAGAAGAATATATGAAGTTGCGTCATCGTTCTTTGGGTCACACACCGGCTGCAGAGAGGAGAAGGAAGGCATGTCAATCTCTCCTTGCGGCTATGGCGTTCTTCGTCTAAGTCTTGGCGTTCTTCGTGAAGAAGAAGTAGTTCATCAGAGTTTAGAACTCTCCCTCTCTCAAATCTCCACAGAAAAAACCAAACTCAAATAAAATAAGGCTTTTCCTTATTTTATTTACTTATTCCAACATTTTCAAAATTTAAAACACCTATTTCAATTAATTAACGGGTTTCAATTAATTGAATTAACAGCGTGTTGGCATTCATTTAATTAAATAAAACATAAGATGACAAAATTAATAGGAGTGTTAAGTTGTCACCATAAATATTAAATAGTAATAACTCATGTGGAGGGGGTTAGAGAATTTGATGGGGTGGGGATCGTGTGGGCCCCACCTCACTAAATCCTATCAAGAGGAAATAGAATTTTTTGTGGGTCCCACACCAACTCCCACACATGGGTTTAACCACTTATGTAAAATAACTTTTGTAGCACAATTTTATTTCTCTATATTCTTAATCCACAAATTTTAGAAACTCCTTCCCTTGAAAACACAACTCTAGTAAAGGTCATCATAAACAAATACCAGCGTTGTGGTTTCATCGGTGCCCTCAGATTTCGATTCCGAGAACCGGTTCAAAATTTAGAAAACCCCTCTCGTTCATTCACTGAACGTACCCGAGCTAAAATTCGGAAATTGATTTCGGGCACACTGGGCCTCAAAATCAGGTGTCGTTAGAAACTGCATACTAGTAAAATCCCAAAGAAATTAAGAAAAAAATTTCCTTGAAATTTAAAGGTCTTTACATTACTCCCTCCTATGGGCTTTACATCCGCATAAAGATACATCACAAACTAGGGGAACAAATGAGGGTACTGTGCACGCATCTGAGCCTCCCGTTCCCAAGTGCTCTCCTGGAGGTTCTCGTGCTGCCACCTGATTTGCACTAGAGGAATCAACTTCTTCCTAGGACCCACTCTTGTCGATCCTTGATCTCCATCGGGACCTCCGCAAAAGTCTCCCCGTCATCGATGTCCCTCTCTCCATGGTCGATGATATGCATCGGGTCATTCACGTATCTCCTCAGTTGAGATACATGGAAGACATCGTGCACCTGGTGCAACTGAGGTGGTAGAGCCATGCGATAAGACACCTCTCCTATCCTACTGAGAACCTGGAATGGTCCAATGAAGCGTGGAGATAACTTGCCGCCCCAGCCAAATCTTCGTAATCCACATCGAGGTGAGACCCGCAAGAAATCTTGGTCACCATCCTCGAACTCTAGTGGTCTCCGCCTCCTGTCAGCATAAGACATATGTCGGCTCTGAGTTGTCCCCATCCACTCCTGGATGACCTGGACCTTCTCTATCGTGGCCTGGACCATCTATGGTCCCACAAGTACTGACTCCCCAGGGTCTGTCTAGCACAGAGGCGACCTGCAAGGTCGGTCGTACAATGTCTCTTATGGTGTCATCCCGATGGTGGTGTGGTAGCTATTGTTGTACGCAAACACCAACAAGGGTAGGTTATCCTCCCAGTTGTGACCAAAGTCGAGGACACAGGCACGAAGCATGTCCTCAAGAGTCTCAATGGTCTTCCCCATCTGTCCATCCGTCTGAGGGTGAAAGGTGGTGCATAGGGATAGCTACGTCCCGAATGCCTCCTACAACCCCTTCCAAAGCCGAGAAGTAAAGCGAGAAACTCGATCGGAGATGAGAGATGATGGAACACCATGAAGCTGTACAATCTCATGAACATAGAGGCATCCCAAGCTCTCCACTGAGCTCTATTCTCTGATGGGTAAGAAGTGGGCCGCCATGGTGAGTCGGTGGACAATCACCCAAATGGAGTCATGTCCTCTGGAAGTACATGGAATTCCAGTCACAAAATCATTAGATATCCCGTCCCACTTCCTCTCCGGGACCTCCAAGAGTTGTACCAAGCCTACTGGTACCTAGTGCTCCTCCTTCACCTGCTGGAAGGTGAGGCATCGAGAAACGAACTCTGCCACAACCTTCTTCATACTCGGCCACCAGTACTGTCATCTGATATCCTGGTACATCCTCGCTACTCCTGGATGTACCGCTAATGGGGAAGTTTGAAACTCTCTCAGCACCTCCTCCTGTAAAGAATTTGGTACCATGGTACATCCTTGGAAATGGACGACATGATATCCTCCTATAGAGAATCCATCAAGTGCATGTCCTGAAGAAATATGTGCATGCCGTGTATCACAGTCAACGTCCCCCCATTGTGCCTCTATGACCTGCTGAAGAAGTGGAGGAGTGATTGTGAGTGACTTAAGAATGGATTCTCCATCTTTATCCACGAAGGATATATGAAAAATGGAAAGATGCTCCTTCGCTTCTCCAAGTTGCTGAATGCCCGTCCTCCTACTGAGAGCATCGGCTTCTACGTTCCCCTTTCCTGGAGTATAGACTATCTCATAGTCATATCCCTAGAGGAACTCGATCCATCGCCACTTTCTCAGGTTCAGGTCCTTCTGCGAGAAGATGTACCTAAGACTCTGGTGGTTAGAATAAACTGTAAATCTCTCGCCCATCAGATAGTGCCACCACATCTTCAAGGCGAAGACTACTGCTGCTAACTCCAGGTCATGGGTAGCATAGTTCTGCTCATTCTATCTCAACTTTCATGATCCATATGTGATCACTGCCTGCTTCTTCATCAGGACACACACGAATCCTGTCCCTGATGCATCGCAGTAGACTACGTACCCTACTCTCTCCTCTGGTAGCCTCAAGATAGGTGTTTTGGTCAATCTCTATATCAGCTCCTAGAAGCTCTACCGACATCTATCTGACCACACGAAAGGGTTTCCCATTCTTCTTCAAAGCATAAAGTGGTACCGCAACTCTGGAGAAGTCTAGAACAAATCTACAGTAGTACCCAGCCAGACCTATGAAACTCTGCACCTCCATCACGCTCCTGGGTGGCTCCCAAGTTAGCACTGCCTCAATCATCACAGGATCCACCGTAACTCCCACCTCAGAGATGACGTGCCCCAAGAAGTGGACCTCACATATCCAAAACTGACACTTCGAGAGATTACCATAAGGATGTTTCTCTTGGAGTGTATCCAATACAACTCAAAAATGGTAGGCTTGCTCCTCCTCAGTGGTCGATTATATCAATATGTCATCGATGAAGACCATGAAAAATCGATCGAGGTAAGGCTGGAATATCCTGTTCATGAGACTCATGAACACTTCTGGTGCATTGGTTATGCCGAAAGGTAAAATGAAGAACTCATAGTGGCCATACCGTTACCTGAAAGCCGTCTTCTGCACATCCTCATCTCGAACTCTAAGCTAATGATAGCCTGACCTAAGTTCTATCTTTGATAACCATCATGCTCCCTTGAGATTATCAAAGAGGTCATCATTCCTCGGAAGCAGATATATGTTCTTCACATTCACCAGGTTTAGGTGATGGGAATCAACACATAGACGCAAGCTCCCATCCAAATTCTTGGCGAACAAAATCGGGGAATCCCAGGGTGAAACACTGGGTTGAATGAATCCCTTGACCTTCAAGTCCTCCACCTGTAATCGTAGCTCTCAAAGCTCAGCGGGAGCCATCCGATATGCTGGAGTAGATATCGGGGCTGTCCGAGGGTATAGGTTAATATATAAGTCTACCTCTCTGCAAGGAGGTTGTTCTAGAACATTGTCAGCAAAAACGTCCACATACCGATCCACCACTACAGGAAAACTCGGACTCCACACTTCAACTACTCCTAGGATGAGGCTAGCGAACTGATTAGTGATCAGTTATCCTCTCCTCTGTGAGAGTCCATCCTACGCTACAAGGGATCCCTTCTCACCGGAGAAGGTGAACCTGCTCCCATCAGTGCGAACACACCGCACCTCGCACCAAATATAGTCGATCTGAGCATGCACTGTAGATAACCAATCCATGCCCAAGATGACGTCGTAAGGCCTCGACGCCTCTATAATAAGATCCCATCCAAATCTCTCGCCTCCTAGAGTAAGCTCACACTGTCAGCACTAGTGTGTAATCATCGAGTCTGCTCCTGTAGGAGTCTCTAGTCGTAAGGATCGAGCCAACAGATCCATCGGAATCTACAGGATCCGAACAAAGGCAGTGGCAATGAAAGAATGACTCAATCATGTGTCTATATAAACTGCAGAAAGGGTGGAATAGACACAGATAGTACCTCAAATCATCTCTTGTGCACTGTGGTTAAAGGCCTCCACTGCCTAAAGCTGCGCCTGCCTATGTCTTCCAGCTCTCTGTGGTCGGGGTGAACCTCCTGGGGGTGGTGGTGGTAGATCCTAAAGCGTCGTCCACCAGCCGCTGCTCAGCCATCTCCTCTACCTCATCTGCCTACTCTCTGAGGACGACCACGGTTGAACCACTGCATCTGCCTAGGTGGTCACTCAACCTTCTACTACTCCTATGCATGGTATTTTAGGCAGTCAGGACCCATGTGGCCCAGCCCGCTGCATGCATAGCACTGTCTGCTCCTCGTAAGACTGGATATGCGCCCTATGCCCCGCACCTCTGAGCCAGTGTCCTGAGGTCGTCCGCCTGATGGTTGGTCCGCTTGGACCCCTGTGACATCCGTCGACTACCATCTGCAGAAGACTCAGCTACATTCCACCCTGCAGTAGGTATCGCTGTTGCTGTAGGCTTAGCAAGAAAGCTCTCTACGAGAAGGGCTCGCTCCAGTACTCCTGCCTGCGTCGGAATGTTGAGGGAGATCATCGATGCCTTGATCTCATGCCTCTGTCCCTGCTCAATGGTCTGGGCCCAGAAGAAGGGGTCCCTTACCTTGTTCGTGGAATAGCGCGATTGATCGGTAAATATCGTCGAGTAATGGGATACCGTTATGCTGCCATGTCATAGATGTAGTAGTTCCTAAATGCGCACCGCATAGAGGGTGGATGGTATGAACTCTGAGAGAAAGAGGCTCTCGAAATCTGACCAAAGAAGAGATTCCTCATCATGCACCTGGAGAATTAGGCTCCACCATCTACCTTCTTCCGCGTGCAAGAGACTCGATGCAAGGATCACCATGAGGTCAGCTGGTGTCCCCACTAACCTGAAAACTCGTACAACAGCCTCCAACCAATCCTCAGCTGCCTGAGGGGCCGTCTCACCATGGAACCTGGGTGGTCTCTGACGCTGAAACTTGTGCAGTGCACTAAGGTGATGTGCACTCTCAGCGTCTAGGGTTGATGGCATTGGTGGCTCGGCGGGTAGAGTTATCGTCGGTGCCTCCGCTGTAATAGGGCCCTGCACCGAGGCCTCGTCGCTCGGTGGGCTGTTGTCTCGCACAAAGCTCGGATCCAAAGATGGCTGTCGTTGTGGGGCCATCCTGAAAAGAGACAGGTGCGCCACGGTCAATACAGTATACTTAGTGAGCTGACACAAGCAATCACCAAGAAAAATTTGAAACACACGTGCAATCATGTTTTCATGCATTAAGTCGGAAATCAGAAGTCAGGGTCATGGTGTATGGATATGTCGGCCGCTGCACCCACACTGGACTCCCTGGACTGATAACCACACTCAATACCCTTAACATTATTGATTCGCATAGAAGAAGATTAGATTCTTGAGTTCTGCAGAATAACTGAACTCCTCTGATACCAATTGGTCATGACCCGTCCTCGGGACCCGTTTCGTGACTACCCCAAGCCCGCCTCCCATAGCCCGGGGGATGGAGACTAGCACCAAAGGCGTAAAAACCGATAAAAGGGAAGGCATTTCCTTTATGTAAGAAAACAAACACCACAGAGTATGAATGATGATGTAAACACTAAATAAACTGAGTACAAAATTAAGTACTGAAAAGTAAATGGGCCAGTATACAAACCCAACTAAAAGTAAAGTACAACTGAAATGAGAGTAAAACAGCAGAAAAGTAAAGCAGCAACACCGAGCTGTCCTCTGGGAATCCCACATGAAGGGTGGGTACAGATTGTCTTCTCCGCTCCTCGGCTCTATTCGACCGATTCATGTAATTATCATCCAGTGATTCACTGACTGGTACTGTCCAGCTCCACGAGCTCCTACCTCGGTCAGCGTTGTCCATCGTCAGCATCAAACACAACGTAGTGCGGGCATAGCCAATGCAGGGGTGAGTATACACTACTCAGTAGGAACCCCGAGACCCTGAAGGTCTACCAGAATCCAAAAAGGATAAACCACAATGGAATGATACAATCACGAAGTAACAACCAACTCTACTTAAGAATATTCCCATACAAATACCTAAGTCATCAATTCCAGTTCGTCTCCAACATTCGAGCCCAAGTTTGATCTAGTCAACACAGGAAAGAAAAATCCAATCCACAAAGGATAACACAACCCAATTCACACAGGATAGCAAAACAATAATATTGATGATAGTGACTGAAAGTCAAGACTCAACTCACACATGTATACTTCTTTGTAAGATGATAGAGATGATGAGATGTAGCCACTGATTCATCTAAGATGTCAAACCCACATAGGATACAAGACCAGCTAAGCTGTCAGACCCACAAAGGATACAAGACCAGCTACACTGTAGGACCCACGTAGGATACAAGTACATAGTCAAATACTACCGGACCCACATAGGATACAAGAACATTAGTCAAATACTGTTAGACCCACATAGGATAAAAGAAAAGTAGTCATCGATGTCGAACCCACTGCGGATTCCAGTACGGTCCTCATCACTACCGAACCCACAGAGGATCCCAGTACAGTCGTTATTGTCGTCGCAGTCGCAGCCAGCTCTAGGGTTCCCGCACACAGCATGCTCGATTCTGGGAGGGTCCGCTCCACGAGCCAAGGGGGTCGATACAACAACTGACACAAAGTCTGGAGTTGATGTATCCCAAAGTTCCTTCTCATCAATATGAACTCAATGCGACATACGGCGCGTCAATCTGACGCCCGGTCTGATAGTTATTGACTTTTTCGTCCTAGGGGCCCCATTGGTTTTTAAGCTAAAACCAACCTGACCATAATCCAAATGGGCCCAAACCTTGAGCAGAGTAATCCAAAAGAACCGTCTCACTAATAGGAATCCAACAAAGTTGATGGCACATCAATCGGACATCCAGAGCTCAAGTTATAAGTGTTTCCGCTTAGAGGGCCCGGTTGGTTTCGTGTTCGAACCAACCCGGTCGTACCCAAAGTTTTCCGAAACCTTGAGTGTAATATATCAAAACGACCATTTCGATCCAAGGATCATTATGCAACTGACTGTGCGTTGATCGGAGGTCTGTAGCCCACACTATGAGTTTTTGAATGAATCTGTTCGAAAATAGGGTGCTTGGGCCCGGTCTGACCCGACCCAATACCCACTGGGTCGGCCCGAACCGGGTCAAACCGACCCGGGTCCGGGTTCAGCCTGTTAGGGTGCGGCCCAGCCCGGCTGGTGCGGCCCAGCCTAGCGTGGCGGCATGGCCCAGCGTGGGTGGTCCAGCCCGGCGTGGGCAATCCGGCCTAGCGCGGGCAGTCCGCCCCAGCGCGGTCCGCGGCTCGGCGCGAGGCTGAGCTGTATGCGGATGGGGGGGGGGGGGTGGCGATGCCCCCTTCATTTTGAAACGGAGGCCCCCACGGGGAGGGGGGCCTCCCCTGTCTACCACTGGGGGATAAAACCCCCGAATTTCTGAACGGCCGGCCGGTGTGCCGGCACGGGACCCCCGTGGGTCCGACCGTCCTAGAGTGCCGGCGGCCGGCAGATCCGGCCACCCTCCTCTGCACCATAGTGGCCTTATGCTTTGGCCTTTGTCCGAACGGCGTGTCGCGATGACGCCACACCCCTCCGTCGCTGCCTGATTCGGGCCACGACCTCTTTCGGTCTCAACGGCGTGGAGCAACGGTGCCACGCTCCTTCGCTACAGCCCACAATGGCTGTAGTTCCATCATTTCCGTCCTGTTTCGTTGCACCGTGTCACCGTCGTTCCAAGTCACGAAAAATACAACAACAAAGGGGGAGGAGGATCAGTTGTGTTTTTGCGGTCTGACCTCCTCCAGTTAAATTGATAACAGGCGGCCAATATTAACGATGAACGTAAAATTAATTCCGAACATAAAAACAAACTGCTACCTCGAAGAATTTATTGAATGATGGTCTTTGCAGGAAAATAGCATCGCGAGGTGAAGATCCATATATGTTGACGGAGAACGTCCGAGGAAGAGCGGTGTCTCCCTTCTTGTGATGCGGGAATAAGAACGAAGGAAGGCGCGTCCTCGTTCTTCGGGAAAGGCGTCACAAACTGGCTACAGAGAGGAGAAGAGACGACATGTCGATCTCTCCCTACGGTGACAACATTCTTCTTCGAAGTCTTCGAATTCTTCATAATGAAAAAGATGTTCTTCAGAGTTTATAACTCTCCCTCTCTCAAATCTCCACAGCAAAAACCAAACTCTAATAAAATAAGGCTTTGCCTTATTTTATTTACTTTTGCCAACATTTTTAAAATTCAAAACACCTAATTCAATTAATTAAAGGCTTTCATTTAATTGAATAAAAGGTTTGTTGGAATTCATTTAATTAAATAAAACTTGAGTTGACAAAATTAAAAGGAGTGTTAAGTTGTCACCATAAATGTCGACGATTTATAACTCATGTGGAGGGGGTTAGAGAATTTGAAGGGGTGGGGCTTATGTGGGCCCCACCTCACTAAATCCTATCAAGAGGAAATAGAATTTTTAGTGGGTCCCACCCCAACTCCTACATATGGGTTTAACCACATAAGTTAAATAAAACTTGTAGCACAATTTTATTTCTCTTTATTCTTAATCTACAAATTTTAACAACTCCTTCCCGAGCAAACACAACTCTAGTAAACGTCGTCTTAAGCAAATACCGGTGCGACGGTTTCATCGGTGCCCTCAGATTTCGATTCCAAGCACCGGTTCAAAACATAGAAAAACCCGCTCGTTCGTTCACTGAACGTACCCAAGCTAAACTTTGGAAATTGATTCCGGGCAGACCGGGCCTTAGAATCAGGTTCTGCCAGAAACTGTGTACTCGTAAGATCCCAATGAGATTAAGAAAAAAATCTCTTTGAAATTTACAGGTCTATACATTATCTATTTTATAATAAAATTTTCAATAAATTAATAATTAGAACCTTTAATATCACACTTTTCACTTTTGAGATGTTTATTATTTTTAAATATGTTTAAAGAATATTATTTTTTCTAATATATCGTTAATTTAACTTTTTAAAATGTCCATTAACTTCTTATTCATTTTTAAAGACATATTCTTTTGACATTTTAAATTAATGTTGAAAATACGCCATTAGTAAAAAAATTCAATGATTCAATTCAAAAAATTTAGAATGTCAATGATATAAAAATGTTCCCAAAAATAATTTTAGTAAATAAGAAAATATTTTATAAAATATTTTATAAAAACAAAGGCATGGAAAAAAATAAACCTCAACCTAAGGTGAAAAAAGATATTAATTTGTTTTATGCGTTTAGTTAATTTTTTCACTATACAAAGAGAGAAAACATTATAAGAAAATGTAAAAGGATTTTAACTATCCATGTGTAAAATATATAATTGATCAATATGATGGATATAAAAAAATATTATGTAAAAATAAATATAAGAAAGCCCACAAAAGAGATTGTAAAACAAATTATTAACTCAACAATTAATTTTAAATTATAACTCCTTGAAGGAATCAAAATGAAATAGAAATTTAATCATTAATAATAAATATATATACATTTTAAAAAATAATGTATTGTAATGCACAACACATAAAATAAAAATTGTTTTTAATACCAAATATATCTCAATGGAGTGCAATTTGTGATTAAATCAATTACAAATATCAATTCATTGAACTGAGAATTAATCCATCAATTGATTGTGTATAAAAATTGTAAATAAAAAATTTGATACAACATAATGAAATAAGATGTAATATTATACTCAATCCTCCCATATCATTGTTAATAATTTGAATGTATATCCCAATGAATGGATAATGAGTTAAGAAACTCTTAAACCCATGCTACCACTTTTTGACATTATTTAATCTCTAGTATAATATATATATAATATTAAATATATTTATTACATAACCATATTCATATTTAAATTATCATTTATTATCTACCTATAACATTTTGATAACTATTTATTAATTATTTTTTTTATTAAAATCACTATTTTTTAGTGTTAACTATAAAATTTTTCATGTTAGTTTTAGTTCATTAATTTTCATCATGTTAGTCATTATTATGGTTCCATTCTCTCAAAAAATATATTAATAATATAGAAGTTATCTTTTTTCATTTTATAATTTTTTTTTAAATTATTTTATTGTTGATATAAAATATTTAATTACACTTTTCCTAGAGATGGTAGGTTATACATAAAAATGAATTTTATTATCACGTTTCAAAAGATGGAATAAAAAAATAGTAAATAATAATTTAACACTCTATAATAATTATAATGTCATATATATTATATAAATTTATCTTTATTACCATCCATTTATAGAGAAAATTAAAAACTAATCACTTCACTTCGAAAATGTTGTAGTCCACACATACGAACAAATGATGTCATTATTCTATAATAGATAAAAATTTATAAGGAAAATGATAACTCATATTCAAAAAAATAAATTTTCAAAAATATCCTAAATTCCTATTAATTCCTATTTTTATCAATCCAAGTATAATGGGTGTTAAAAACTAATTTCACCTCTATGTATAGATGGTGTGTTATATATTCGCATGAGTGATGTTTTTTGTTTCCATGGGAATGAAAAGATGTTGAAAATGGATGTCCCATAATAATAATAACATATAAATATAATTATGATATGATATTTTCTATATTATTAATGTTATAATATATTTATACTAATTATATGATGATATAAAATTGAAAACACTCATTTAAGAGTTATAATTCTTTTTTAGGATACTCATTTTGTCTTACACCTTAAGCCCCAAGGGGGTTGTATTTTAAAAATACCATAAACTCTATTATATAGTTAATCAATATGAGATGGTATTATGTAATGAATTTTATGATATTTAAGGATTAAAATATGTGAGGAAGATATGATAATTAGTTCCTTTCAATAAATTAAAGCATGAGCACCCATGGAATTTCTTAATGTATTAAATTTTTATAATTTCCTTTTTTTAATATATTTACTCCAGATTAAAATATTTTACTGATTACCTCAGGTTAATTATAAATACTACCATCCAATAAAATTTAGAAATTTTTATTTAATATTTCAACCATTATCTATTTGATTTAATAACCATTAATCCTATTCAAAATTACCACAATATGAAAAATAGAAACTCTTTAAGGGTCAAGAATGTTATAATAAATGTGAAAGGGTCCCTAAAATGGACCATGGAAGATATTTTAAACCATAACCTATTAAATTAAACATTTATATTATTTTTTTTGAATTTTTAATAATTTAATTAAATATTGTCTATTATTAAATATCATTAATGTCTATCAATAAATAAATTTTAATTACATTCCATTCATGGTCTAATAAAAAACATGTTCAAGGAAGTATAATTTAATTTACACCAAGGAATTATTTTTTAAATCATTACTAAACTCAAAATGATGGGACTCGAGTAGAGGAATTCAGATTGGTGATTAATTTTTGTTACCCCAGATGTGAGGCTGGCACCTTATTTCCCTCCCACTAGATATACCAAAGGAACACTGGGATTGGGGTAGTCTTCAACATGTGAGGATGGGATATTTAATTCCCTATGGAATTTTTATTTTCCATTAAAATGATCTCATAACAACAATAGTGTCTATCTCCACCTACTGCAACATAATTTTTTTCAAGTGAAGCTATTCTCCTCAATAATAAATTAGCCTCCTCTATAAGAGATTCACATTGTAAAATTATTTCACTGATATAAATATTCATTGATCCATGGTGTTCATATATAGCCACCCACAATGTGATATCATGGGTAAAAGATCCATCCACATTGATTTTATGACAACTGGTCTCGGGTCTCCATCTCACCCATCTTCCTTACCTGGATGAATTCAATGGAATATATGAAATTGAATACCCACACATGAACCTTCTATGAAATCATGAATAGTCCCAAAATTTAAATATTATAACCAAATAAATCGTGGGGATTTTGGATTTCATCACAACACCCAGGTGAGGGTTTTGGCTACCATTATGGTGGTTTCGATTATAACAAGTCCAGATGCTCTAACAGCTGAATGAAGTGACCAACGCTCTTTCCATTCATTCATACCCTCTATTTCCAGAACCCCTAAACCATTCCTGAATATAAGTCTCATAGATAGTATCATGAATATTGTAGCTAATTTGTTCACCTAGGGTAATCCAAATGGTCTCCGGCTAGTTTCTCTCAAATAATATGTTGGAAGACAATTCCTCTATGTGATATTTTCTGCACATATATAGAGAAACCAATGACCTGACTTTAATTATAAATGTTCATCATTTGAAACTATCTTGTTACAAATATTCAAAACAATAAATTATAATTTAGTGGGAATTTCAATATACGATGTGATCTCCTTCCATTCATACTGCGAGTCAATATTTTGGGTCACTGGTCGATAACCGTTCACAGAGAAGTCACCTAATATTGATTTTATAAAAAATAAATTTATCCAAATCCAAAGTATGGAAAATTATTTTGAAAATATCTAATTGATTTAGACTCATAACGATAGGTATTACTGACTCGAACCTTCTAACATGGGAGAAGTTGATGTTCAGGGCTTGTTAAGCTGAGAAGTAAATCATCTCACCGACCCTATTGTAATTATAGAACCTTATCTGACTATATCCAACAATCAATTTAAAATGATTTCTATGAATATGGATGATGTGAGTGAAACAGATCCATTTACAATACCCATCCCCCCTTCTCGAATTATCATAGTGTTGGTCAAACCTTTTTACAATGAAATTTCTCAATGGAAAACTACAACCAAGATGTCCCATTATCACTTTCCTTTTATACTATGGATTATCTCTTTTACACTCCCAAGTTTAATACCAGAAGCTCGCACCCATTTATTCATCTTTTCTTAAGTAGCCCAATGGTCATTGCCTTCATATTTGTATCCCAAATGATATTTTCTGTGATTTTGGTAATATTTCTCAACATCATATTTGGAACATTGATCACTAATAGAACATGATTTTGAATAAAAGCGAGGACGTAGATGTAATGATTGATGAAACCCTCTAATTAATGGAATGGAATTTTCTAGTTTGAGATATGGATCCTAATTTTGTCAATATGTCCCTCAAAATTGTGGAAATAAATCCACCCCAGAGCAACTATATCAACTTTGTATTCAATGGGGATGGACCCCCTTTGAATCCCCATACCCTACTAGATTGTCTTCATCTATCTTTATGAACACCAAATCATTAACAATACATATATTATTTCTCAAATGATGGTTTTACCACTTCATCTATAGTAGGTATCCCTAATTTTGTTAAATTTTGGGAATTGTCATGTTGTTTCTGTTAAAGAAGAAGAACAATCATATTGAAAAAAATAATATATATGATTAGAATAAGAACTTATGGGATATAGATATATATTCTACTGAATAATCCTCATTCTATATATTTATTGGGTCTTTCTTGATCCATAATAAAAAGAAATTAAGAAAGATGTTCTCCCAGCATTTTCCTATGAGTAGATTTAAAACCCCAACACTTCTTCCACAGTTAAAAAATAGCTATATAAGGAGAGATGAAATCCCTAAAAATTAAATCCATATCTTAGTAATATATAAATTTTATTATAAAGAAATGTTATTTAAACTCCATTCCATCTTATCGAATGTTTGATCATATCCACATTGATCACAATGTTGGAACTAGGTGTTCTCTTAGGGATATCTTCGACTATCTCATACCCCAATGAAAAACAATTTGGGGTGATCTTCCTTTGATCAAGAACTATTGGTTCTCTAAGACCCCTTAAGGAAGATGAGTAGTATGTATTATATTGGTAAAATTAACATGAATCATTAATGGGATGTTACACATTCTAATGGGCTATATTGGTTAATTAAGGAAGGATCGTGCACATTATTATTAAAACCAGAATAGTTGAACAATAAAATCATCTTACAGCTTCATCTTTGATGATGTCTTGGATATATACAGTCATATCTTCATTTACTAATTACCATAAAGAGATATCCAAGGATCCTGGGAATTGGTTTAGTCCTAAAGAGCTCTCACAATTTGGAGTGTGGACTGCATCCCATATTTCTTGTTCATTCAGTATTCTTTCAAATAACCTATTAATATTATTATTAGATATAACTCAGGGAATGTGATCAAATATATACATTTTCTCAAAATAATTAATCTGTTGTATGTTGGGGTTGGGGTCTTCCAAAATCCTTTTGTAAAAAAATAATTCTCCAGGCCTCCATCCTTCTCCACATCTTAATTAAAGGAGACATCATCCAACATAATATTTTCATTATTACATCATTATTCCTCATTGATATATTCCTAAAAAAGGATATATTTTTTGACACCCTCTATAATAAATTCCAATCTAGAATTCTCTCATGCAAATAATTCATATTCTAGAAAACATTCTGTAAATGATTCATTACGATCATCAGTAAGTAGGATATTTCCTGATCCATGTGATTTTCTGAATACATCTCAAAACATTTAATCTCTCTTTCATACCCTCTAGTATATTATCTAATGTAGGATGTTTTTTAACATGTATGATTATCTAAATTAAGCATCCTGATATTATCATGGAGACATATCATTCTAATTTTATTTATGGCATTCAGAGATAAGTCATGAACAACCAAGTTGATGATGGGATCTGGTGTCATCCATTTGTAAATACATGAAATATTTTAATATAATATGTATCTAACTAATTTAAAATAGTTAAGAATGACATGGTGAAAAAAATAATGATTATATGGTCTTAATATTATCATCCAATGAAATTTATATAGTTTTATATTTTTATTAATATCATATCTTTTTTATTGACAACATAATTAACCATTTTAAACATTATGTGTGGTAAAAACTTTTTCAATCATTAATTTTAATAATATTTGTTCTAAATTAGCTATTTAATCAACAATAGCTAGAAGATTAATGTTTAGACCATTTTATATCACACATTCCTATTTTAAAATTTATTGTTTTTAAATAATTTTATAAAAACTATTTTTCATAAAATATAATTAATTTCATTTTTGAAAATTTCAGTTAACATATAATACATTAAAAAATACATATTCCATTTGACATTTAAAATGAATGTTGAACATGTGACTTTTGAAAAAAAAAATCAATCATTCAATTAAAACCATTAAAAAAGTCATGCATAACATGAAATGTTCTCAATAAATAAATTTATTAAATAAAGTGAATTTAAAAAAAATAAAAAATAAAAAAATGTGTAAAAAATATAACTCATCCTAAGGATAAATAAAATCAGAATTTATTTTGTTCATTTATTTAATTGTTTCAATTTATATAGAGAGTACAAGTTATAAGAAAATATCTACACAGTTTAATTATCACTGAGTTAAAGTTATATGTCATATTTATGAAGGATATTGTAAAATATTATGTCAAAATAAATATAATCATTCCCAAAAATGTGAATGTAAAATAAATTATTAACTCATCAGAAACTTTTGAATTGTAACCACTTGAGAGGACCAACATGAATTCAAAATTTAATCACCATCAATAATTATATATTCATTTTAAATACAAAAAACGTAAATAATGAAAAACTAATAAAACTCATATTATTTTTAATATCTAATATATATCAATGAAGTGAAAATTGAGATTAAATCACTTAAAAACATCATTTCATTAAACTGATAATTAATCAATCAGATGAGTATACCTAAGAATCATAAATTGAAAAATAAAAAAATGGTATCAAATGTAATTTTATAAATAATACTTCCATAGAAAAATTAATGAAGCTGAAGTATAGGCCAAGGATTGGATATTGAGTTAAGAAACCCCTTCTCTCAGGCTTCAACTTCTTTGACATACCTTAACCTCATGTATAATATTTTTAAGATTTTTATTTTTTTTATTACATAAGAATATTTATATTTAAATTATCATATAAGATATAATTATATCATTTGGATACCTATTTATTAATTACTCATTATTAAAATCAGCATTTCTAACTGTTAATTGTCATATTTTTCTTGTATATTTTGGTTTGCAAATATTTGTCTTGTTAATCATTACCATGGGTCTATTATCGTCAAAGTCATATTAATAGTATAGAATGTATATTTTTTTATTATATAAAATTTTTAGATAAATTATAGAATGGTAGATATATGAAATATTAATTACACTTTTCCTTGAGATGGTATGTCATACATACACATGAATGTTATTATCACATTTTAAAAGATGGATTGAAAATTATTAAATAATAATTACAACTATATATTCATTTTTATATCATATATATTCTATAAATATATATTTGTTGTTGTACATGTATCAAGGAAATTAAGAACTAATCACATCACTTCGAGAATGTAGTATTCCAGACACATGCTGGAATGATGTTATTTCTCTATAATGGGGAGAAAATTAATAAGGTAAATAAAATATCTTATTCCATAATTTTTTTATAAAATACCCTATATTCCTATTACATCAATTTTTATAACCATCCACGTATAATGGTTATGAATATAAAATTTCACCACTACATATAGATTGTATGTTGTATATATGCATGAGCAATGTATTTTTCATCCATTACAATGAAATGATGTGGAAAATGGTTTTCTCATAACAATAATAACATATTAGAATATTTATGATACTAGAGCTTCTATATTGTAAATGTTAATGTATATTTATTGTAATTATAACATGATATAAAATTTAAATAATCAGTTAAGTCTTATACCACTTTGTAAGGAAACCAATTTTGTCTTACACCTTATGCCCATTAGGGTTTTTAGAAAGTCCATAAACTAAATTATATAGTTAATGATTATAAGATGGAATTATGGACCAAATTTTATAAGCATTAAGGATATAAATATGTGAGGAATAGATGATAATTAGTTCTATCTAATTAATGATAGGACGAGGACCCTTAAAATTAAATAACGAAATATATTTTTATAAATAAAATTTTAATATAAATTAACTCCAAATTGACATATTTTAGTGATAACAAGAGGATAATTATAAATCATATCATCTAATAAAATATTTACATGTTTCTATAATATTTTAACCAATCTGTCTTTGTTTTAATCCTTATTAATCCTTTTCAAAATTACCAAAATATAAGAATTTTATACTATATAAAGGTCAATAATGTTACCATAAAAGGAAAAGAAACCCCTAAATGGTGCATGGGATATCTTCTAAACCATATCCCATTAACGTTTCAAATTATTTTATTTTTATGTATTTTAAATAATTTAATTAAATATTGATTTTTTAAAATATCATTATTGTCCTTCCAACATTACCTTGTATTTAAAAGATGGTAAAGGCCCAATGCCAAAATATTTCATGAATGTCTAAAGTAATGTACTCTAGGGGATTATTATAAAAAATAACTACCACAATCAAAAGTAATTTACCCTATGTAGAAGAATAAAAATCATGGATTCTTTCAATTAATCCACGATGTGAGGTAGTCTTCCACTTTATTACCCTCCCACCGTATATTAAAATGGCTGACTAGGAGACGAGTAGTCTTCTACATTTGCAGATGGGATAAGTAATGGACCCTTGAATTTTCAACATCATATGTAATGATCACATAACAACACTAATGTCAGTCTCCACCGACTCGAGCATAATGATTTGCGAGCGTGACTATTCAATATGCTTAAACAATAAATTATCTCCATCTATAATAGAGTCAAATTGGAAAATGTTTTCATTAATAGTAAGAAACACTAATCCATGGTGATAATAGATAGAGACCCCCCATATGGGACCAAGGGTAAGATATCCATCCACATTGAGTTTACATCCCTTGGTCAAGGGTCTCCATCTCACCCATCTTCCATTATTTGAAGAATTATATGGAATATATGAAATTGAATTCCCAACCACGATCCTTATATAATAAAAAGATCCATCCCACCATTTATAGAGAGGAACCAATTCATTCATAAGGATTTCAGATTTTATTTCCACACCCAAATGACAGATTTGGATGCAATGATAGAGGTTTTAATTATTAGAACTCCATATAATCTAGCAGTCGACTAAAATCACCATCACTCTATACTATCATTCATTCCCTTAATATCCAACCACCCCAAACCATTCCAGAATAGAAGAATCATAGCCAGAATAATGATCATTGAATCCAATTAGTTCACCCAAGGTAATCCAAATGGACTACACCTAGATTCTCTAAAAAAATTAGTGGGAACAAGATTTCTCTATGTGATTTTTTTTATTAATAAAACGAGACCATAATGAACTGCCTTTTATTATGACCTATTCATACATCAAAATTGTCTTGTTACAAATATTCCAAACCATAAGGTCGAATTTTATGGGAATTTAAATACACCATTTGATCTCATTCCATTCCAATTATAAGTCACTCTTTTGGGTAATTGATTGATAAACCTTCACAGAGAATTCATCCAATGGTGATGTTATGAAACCAATATATCATGTTTCAGACTATGTTAAATGATGTTTCATATCTAAAATTATTATAGATTCTTAACTTCTGGGATTAGTGCCTCAAACCAACTCACATGGGAGAAGGTGATGTTTGTGTCCAGGTATCCTGAGAAGTCTTTCATCTCATTAACCCTATTGAAACTATATAATCTTATTAAAATATATTCAATAATCCATTTATAATGATTTATATGAATAGGTATGTGGTGAGTGATTGAGATCCAGAGCCAATACCCTCCACTTATTTTATTATCATAGTGTAGGCCTTCCTTTTAAAAATGAATTATCCCCACTGAGATCTACCGTCGTAAGTGCTATGGTAATTTTAATTTCATGATATGGATTTTATCCTTTACACTCCTAGAATTTAATACCACATGGTCCCACCCAATTACCCATATTGCCTCTTGTATCCCAATGGTACTTGCCTTTAAATTTTCATCCCAGATGAATTTTGTCAATATTTTTTCAATATTTATCAGTGTCATCTTTGGAACATTGAGCAGTGACAAAAAGTGTATTAGAAGGGACGAGAGGGCGTTGTTGAAATGAGTGATGATAAACTTTAATGAAAGGAATTGACTTTTCGTGTTTGTGATACGAGTCATAATTTTATCAACAAGACCATCAAAATGGTGGAAAAAAATCCTTCCCAGTGAAACTGATTCACTACGGTAATCCATGGGAAGGAACCCCCTTGCATCCTCTTACCCTACTCAATTTTCATCCTCAATATTTTTGGACACCACATTGATAACAATACATATAATTCATCACAAATGATGGCCAGACCACTCCATCTAAAATATGTATCTTTGATTTGGTAATATTTGGGAATGTTCAAGTGGTTTCCATTAAATAATAAGATCAATTAATTTTAAAAAAAGATATAATTCATTAGCATAAGAACATTAATTATATAAGTATAATATTCTGCTGTAGAATATTCATTCTAGAAATCAGCTTGGAGTTTCCTTATCAAGACTAATGTGATATGGGGAAAGTGTTTCTCCATACCTTACCCCATTAGTAGATTTAAAAACCCCACACTTCTTCCCCATGAAATAAATATATAGACAAGAAGATATGAAATACCTCAAAATAAATCAATTTCTCAGTTATATAAGCCCATGCTTGTAAGAAACATGTTAATGAAACTCCAATCCATCTGATCATATGATTTTTTCTTATCCAATTTCATAAAAATTTTAGAGCACTATGTTCTCTTATTGTTATGTCTGACTATATCACGCACCCATGAAATGGTAGTTCGGTGTGATCTTTTATTGATAAAGAAATATTGGTTCATCGAAAGCCCTTCATGAAGATGAGGAGTATGTCCTCTATTTTTAATATTTGTATGAATCTTTATGAGAATGTTACAAATACTAATGGGTATGTATAGGTTAATTGATGATGGATAATGCACTTTCATAATTAGAAAAAATGTATATTCAAATGAAAACTATTTTATGTACTCAATATAGATCTATTCATGGATAGACATGGTTAGATCTTATTTACCAATTCAATGAATGTGATATAAAATTTCCCGGTGAATCCATCTAGTCCTTGAGAGTTCTTTCGAGTCAGAGTGTGAGTTTCTTCCCATATTTCTAGTTCATCGGTTATGCTTTGGAATAATATGTTTATTTCAATAGATATGACTCATGTAATGTGATAAAATATATTAGTTTTATCACTAGATTACCCCAATTGTATGCTGGGGTTGGGGTATTCTAATATATTTATGAAAAATTCATTCTCTATACCTCCCACCTTCTCCACATATTCAATAAATGACACATATTTCTATATAATATTTTCAAAATTAACTTATTGTTTATAAGTTTATACATTCCAAAAAAACGATATACTTTTATCACAATCTCTAAGACATGATAATTTTTACATCTCTTGGGTAATTATTTCTTATTCCATAAAATGTTTTTCTAAATGTTTCTTCCTAGTCATCAGTAAGTAGTATATTTCCTCATCTATGTTTTCTATGAATCCATCTCAATATGTTCAATCTCTATTTTCAAACACTTAATGTTAGTATTTTGTTTATGAATGTTGTTGTACCATGTCTGGTGCTCTGATTCAAGTTTCTTTATCTTTTTATTGAAACATATCTTTCTAATTTCATTAAAGGGATTTAGTTAAGAGTCAAGAATAGACAATATGATGTTGAGATAATGCGGCCTCCATTTGACAATACATAAAATAAAATAAAATAATATGTTTCTAACTCCTTTAAAATCGTTAAAACTAACTTGGATGAAAATATAATGATTATATGGTCATAAAATAATCATCAAATGAAATATATATAGGTATAGATATTAATTTAGTTCATATCTTTTTGATTGACCACTTCATTAACCATTTTTAACATTATGTGTGGTAACAAATTCATAAATAAAAAATGATTATAATTTTTTTTTATAAATTCATAGCATGATAATAAATGGCCAACATATTTATGATTATACAATTTTATATCACACATTTCCTCTTTAAAAATGTGTACTATTTTTTAATAAGTTTAAAAAATTTTATTTATACTAAAATATCATTAATTTCATTATTTAAACAACTTAATTACATTTACATTATGGAAATCAAGATAGAAAAGAAATTAAATTAAAAAATTTGAAATATAAACAATATTTTATATTAATCTATAAAATTTCGAAAGAACTATAAATATTATGAAAAAATATTATTTTTAGTGTTTTTAAATATATTTACTTATTTTTTCTTAAGCTTGCACAAGAACTACATTACGGTTTTGTATACAATTAATATAATTATTTCATAAAAAAATTAATTAATATAATGATAATAATAATATATTTTTAAAATAAAAATTTATAGAATGAATAATCCATTCATTTTCCTCTTTTAATAAACAAACATTTTAAATTCACGAAAGTGGAATTTTGGAATTTTATTGTAATCAAAAAATATAAAGTTAATTATAAAGGAAAATAGAAACAATATTCAATATATTATAATTTGGGATGTTTATAATTTAATTTCAACCATGAAATGAAATTAAATAATTTTTTTGATTTATTTTGAGACCATAATTCAAGGTCTTCACCTGATTTAACAAATTTTACAATTACATTGATGAATAAATTTTACCATGATTACTATTTATAGTGACCAATAATAAAATTGGAATATATACTAAATTTGAACCTCCAATTTCCATGTATGGTATCAAATTCTCATAGATCAATTTCAAAAAATTAGCATAAAGTACTTTCACTATAAATTTGTAAATCAAAAATGAAAAATAATATATAAAAAATATTTTTTAAGAATAAAAATCAACACAATTCATAATATTGAATATTATTGATTACAATGGATTATTTATACTATTATAAATATTATATAACATGTTTATAAATCAAAAATATAATTTCAGATTTAAAACCCTTGAATTTAATGAAAATAAATGATGGTGTTTGAAATTTTTATATTTATCATTATTCACTAAAAAATCCAAAAAATAATCCTTATATTGATTTTCATGTGATGATTTAAACTATTATGGTCATTTTATATAACATAATTTCTATATAAATCATAAATATATTATATTTCCCCTACAAAATGTGAAATAAAATCACTTTTGACGAATTTTCATTTTTACTGATTATATTTATTCATTAAAAATGAGTGATGTATCCATATGAATTAACTAATAAATTAGTAATGATATTATCCATTAAGATTCTATTTAGTAATTAATTTAATAATATTTTTACTCTTTAATTTAGAAAAATTTATATAATGAAAAAATTCATATAATAATATTTTTTATAGTATATATTAATTCAAATAAATCACGGTGTTTCATGTTTAGAAAGATTTAATGATTTTTATTCCATTAAAATAAATTTTTATTATGTTTTATATAGAAAAATGAGCAATAATATCGATAAATTACATTCAAAAAACCTTTCATCATTATACACCATGAACTATAATTCTAACACTAATAGGAGTCAACACTAATCAAATATCTCAAAGTATAGAGTCTTGTATTTTTAGAACGAGTTGTTTTTTCAATAGAATTTGGGTTTTAGTGATTACTGTATAAGGTATTTTAAAAACCATGACTCAGAAATAAATTTAGAGAGTTGGGGCATTTCAATATGTTATTTTTGTCTTAGGTGTAGGCTCAAGAGGACTTTTGGAGGTATTTCTTGAGTTTTAGGTTCATCGAGATAACAAATCTCAATTATTGGTGGCCAAATATAGTTGAATGGTTTGTTTGAAATTGTGTAGCCTCTAATAGCTAACTATGAATCCTTGATTAGTGTTTCAAATGTTCCTTGCACTATTTTTACGTTATTTTTTGTGATGATTTCTAAAATATCACAATGTTTCTAACACATATGCAGTACCCTCTCACTATTTTCCCACGGTTGGTGTATAGTTAGGAAAATCATGTCAAAAAAACCATGTGAGGTGTTTTATTAAATAATGGGTGCCCCATGGTTGGTACATGGGTTTTTCAAAGATTGTGGCCAATCCATGTGAACTAGTTTTTAGAGTCGAATTATTGATTTTCCCATAATGGGATTAATTTTTTATTTTATTCTATTATTTCTCTTCCTGCATCCTCATGAGGATTCTCTCTAGCGCCTTGGTTTCTTCATTATCTCAATTTTTGGAATGTGTTATTTCTTTCATATAATGCCAGAAGTGTTTTCAGTCACTATTGATATACAGTAGTTATACCTTGATATATGTTTTGGCCATTCATCATTCTTCTGGATATAGGATGTGTTATTTAAGTGCCATCTCTTTTACCCTCTTTTTAGGGTCATTAACTTTTCTTCGGTTTTCACCAGATCAATGTCAAATACAGAGCTGATATTGGGTGATTAATCATCTACGGAACATTGGAATCTTGTCTCGTGTATTCCTCTAAAATTTGGGATGTTCATATATGACATTTTTTACCACACACAATTTTCAGGAATTAAATTAATTTTTTTTAAATAATATAATTTTAAATTATAGTCTATTATTTTAAATAGGATTATTACTATTTTTATAGGTTAACTAAATTGTGAATGGAACTACCCCTTTGAGTGTGTTGATTAATTTAATTGGGACACTAGGGGTGGTTTGGATGTGGACACCCTTAGGTTTCCCTTTTACCTTTTATCATGGGATGATTAAATTTATGTTTTTATTTTTTATTAATTTATTATTATATCAATTTTTGTTTAATATGATTAAATGGTATTGAATTAGATAGGGTGACAACCCTTGGTTTATTACAGTTGATTAATTGATATTGGATGTTATATGCTTTGGCTCTCCACTGGATTCAAATGTTGAATCTCATAAATAGAATCATTTGTAATTTTATAATTCTTATGCATGAGTGATACATGATCTCCTGCAACATATTTACATTGATGGACTCATGATGGGCCTAATTTTTATACACATATGTGATACATGGTCTACCATGTACTAACTCATAGGTTCTGACTAATATATGTTGAGCGATATAAGAATTCAACTGAAAAATCCATTAATGAACTCGAAGGGCATTGAATATATATTTCATGGCTGATATATTTACCCACTTAGTGGACCTTCAATAACAGTATGAAATGACTTAAATGTTACACTACACCTTGATCGATACCAAGGTTCATGAGGATAACCATGGATGGGCTTGTAGGGTATTACTATCTATTACACCTAGAGTGATACATGAAATCTAGATTAAGAATTTAATGGATGTCCTCATGTTGTAAACTAAAAACTGAAATGAAATGGTTTATATGAGGCATATTCCAAGACAAATCACAACACTAGTTTCATTTTTTCCTTTAATATTATGGATGGATTGTTTTGGAAATCTTGATTATATTACTATCGGGAATGTCAGGAAATTTTTCATGTCTCAAGACTTATTAAATGAATGTGATTTAATAGTTAAATTTTTTGGATATAATGATACATTCTTGATTGTTAATTCTGATATTAACCTATTAAATGAAATTTATTTGGTGATTTTTTTGTAAATTATGAAAATAAAATTATTGGATGTTTACTTTTGAGTAATTCCCTTACTTATTATATATCTACCTACACAATATTATTATATATATTCAAACAATTTATGGTACAATTCATGGGTTGTTACCTTCTTGGATTATACCACACACCTAGTTTGAGAAACATTTAGATACACAAACAGGCAATATTCTTGTATATATGATTAAAGGAAAGCATTATTCCAAAAGTTATTGATTTTTTCTTAGTAGAAGGAGCATTTTATTGTTTCATAGGAGAAGGATCGTGGGACTAATATGTGTGTTGAGATACTAGTTGGATATATTTTTAAATTTTTCAATTTTGATAAATGTGTATTTTATCCTCTATGTATACTTGTTTTTTCTACGTTATTATAGACATATGACACAAATCATCAATTTTTTATATCAGATGGTTTCTTGAATTGAATATATATACCAGTCTTCTTTTATTCACACAGTTTATGGATAATTTATTGCTTCTTAAATGTATATATTTTTTGTTCCACTAGGATGCATATTGGTAAGAGGGAATTGTCACCCAACAGACACACACTAGGTCTCCACTACTAGTCTAATTCAACTGGAATTGGGGGGGATTCGATTGAGGCCATGAGTCCCATCCTGATCAGGGAACTATTGATTGGCATCTAGGATTATGATTTTACAAAGTGCTATTAGAATAAATTTTATTTTATATTTTTCATTTTTAGCTGGCAACAGAAAATAGGGATAAGGTGATGTATGGATTTTTTAATGATTTTTTCTTTGGTTTAGATCACCCACATATAGGAAAAATATGAATTTCATCGAATGAAATTGATGTTTTATGGATCTGACTGTTTCCATTGATTTGATTCCACCATTGGGTGAATCATTCTATTTCTGATGTTATTATTGATTTCATTGTGGGTTGTATTGTGTTGTAACCTGATGAGATGAGGGTATTCCATCTCATGAGTAATATGGGGTCATATTAGAATCGCATTCCATGCATTAAGAAATTACATTTTTGAAGAGTTACTTGGTTCATTATGTTGTGATAGGTGTTGTGATGTATATATACTGGCTATTTTGATCGAAATTTTTGGAATGTCTTATGGCCTAACATGGGTGGAAACCATGCATTTGTTCCTGAGCTGTATGGGAGATCATAGATCGTAAAGATGGTGGACCATTGGTTTGACCATATAAAGTGACTTTTGATAAATTTAGGAAGCGTATAAATTCAAATTAAAATGAATTCATAAAAACTGATTGAACAAGAAAATGTAAACATGAATTTATTATAAAAATGGACTTCAGCAAGACCTAGATTTTGAGTTGGAAATAGGTAGTTTATTGGGTTGTCCATTATTACTACAATTTTTATATTCTAGGATCTTGTTGAATGATGTGTGGTATTACTTGGTTTTAGGATGGTTTTGAACATCCATATGATTTTATGATTTTATCATTGATGTTTTTTATTTCTGATGTTTGTGATTGGATTATAAAATTCCCAGCCTGCCCTAGTAGATCTGTTAGGGGACATTTTTTTGAGATAAATTGTTATGGGTGTTTATGTCCAGGTTAATTATACTAATGTTATTGGGTTTCCTTTCCTATGACCTACAATGGCGTCATAGGCCACCAGATGTCTCCATATTTTTTATGGATTAAAAATGAAATTAATTTACATATTTACTAATTTATATAAAGGATTTCAATGAATTAAAATTGTGTTTAGAGGATTTTTTATTTTTCTTGAATCTTATTCATTAGAGTGCTAGTTAAATCAGGTTCCTAGAGAATTTGTTTAAAATTAGAAAATCGTAATCTTTTAAATTATTAATGGTTGAATGTGAATTTACAGAATTAACATATTAAATGGAACTTGTAAACACTTTCATTACTTTAAATGTCTTTGGATTTTCCACGGAATGGAAACATTAGTGTTTTTAATAGGCCTTCTCATTTTTTGAAATGGATTAAATGATAGGATTCTAATACTAGTTTCCTTTTTTTCATTGTAACCTATTAATAGTTTCAAGGCATATGCTCCTGAAAAATGGGCTAGATAGAGGCATTTAATGTGAATAGATTATGAATTCTTTTATTATGCGATGATATTCCATTTTTTGGTAATATTCGGGTGTCATTGTCCTTAATTATACTTGTAGATTCTAAATAAAAAACTTTTCCGTATTTTTTTTCATATTTTTCATAACCTTTTATTGGAGTAATAATCGAGTGATGCTAGGTTTTATTAGTTTAGACACTCCTAGGGTACAATCATCGACTTTTTTGGGTCTTCTGACCATGTCTCCCTTTAAGTGGTTGACTAAAAAAGTTATCAAAATGATTTACCATCATATGAGATAGTGTTCTTTTGATCCAAATTTCAACATGGGTTATCTGATAATTGTGCTCAAAGGGATGATAAGCCTATGGGTATTATCCAGGATGTGAATTTAGGATTTCAAATCTCTGTCTTGTATGAACGGATAATGGGGAATCTTTCATTTTCCTCGATGATGCAAAGAACTGGCTATGTTTAGTAAAATCATTAAGCTTTGAGTTATTGAGTATGATTTAACATCATCTATGGAGTTCAATGACCCAGCCATTGATGGTATACATTTTTACCAATGCTCTTGATGATGATTCAAGGGGATTAGGTGTTTTTACATGTTGATTGTTTTGGTTTTTATTTTCATGGCCGATGCTTTATAATGTGTGATAATGACATCGAGGAGTATCACACATGTTTTATGGTTGATATGATCTAGTGAACTTATGAGAATCCACTATATATCTATTTTAATGATGTTTAGGAAACTCTTAAGGTGGGAAGAGTAGATTCATTATGTTTAATACATGTCCTTACTAGTATATATAACACAAACGGGGTTTAACATTTTAAAAAATGGTAGGTATTTTCTTATCATTCTTGACCATTTCATTTTTTAAAATCAAATTGTGGCATGCTCTATGGAAAGACATTATCGTGGATTGATTTTAACTCAACCCTTCAGAAAAAATATTTTTCTACTATCGAAATTGGTGGTTATGAAAGAATGATCAAGAATTTTGATAGATGGAAAATGCTTATGGTTTGGTTAGTGTTGTGTTCGCAGGAGCAGTCATCCTTATTTTCTGAAATTGACCAGTTGTTGTTTGATTTAGTTATTGTGCATTTCTTGGTACCCATTTATTTTATTATTCTTATTGATGATCATGACCCATATAATCGGATTTCCCTTAATTGACAAGGGGATAATTGGTCTTATGTCGCTCAATATTTTAAAAAATTATTGGTATGTTTTTTACCTCTTTTAGTGTTGCATGCGGGTCTTTTCGTTCTGTTCATGGCTTGGTTAGACTTGAGTGATATTTGGGTGTCCAATTAGGTATTTCTTGGACATTATATTGAATATTGTAAATTTATTTATGTTATCTCTAGGAATATGCTTCTCTGGTCCTAGTCAGTGTTCATACTTGGTCTTCATGGATTTGTATCAATGTCTCACTTATATTGGGGGGGGGGGAGGGGTTGGAATACCTTCGGATTATTCCATGGACACCAGTTGGATGAATATGAGGTCATCCAATGATTGTTTTTAGTCTTGTATGTAAATAATTAAAGGGCAACGAATCCAGTGGTATGCAATTGGGTAACTTATTTTTTCATGCTCCTGTGTGATAGTTTAATTGATCATGTGGTTTTTTTAAATGGAAAGGCCACCATAATATAAGTATGGGCTTTAGTGAATGTTCTTTTAGTTAGCATGGGTTCCCTTGGAATTAGATGTTGCTTTTATGTTTGTAAACTCATCAGGCATCTAAGATGTTCATTTTTTAGAAATTTCGGACTGAGAACCTAGACATGTATTTCATTCCAATGTGTTTGGTAAAAGGGATATATCTTAAAGCATGTTTCTTGTTTAGGTATATAGATGTGGGATGTTAAGTTTTTTCTTATTGGAAACCTATCACAACACTTTCATATTTGGTCGATCGAGGTTTGACCATTTCTTTTTTATGAGGTCCCTGTTATAACCTGAGATGTTTTTAGGTTCACCTAGTTAAAGAATAATATGTTAAAAGCATCGATAGATGGATTAGGTTGTCCATTGTAGGTGATTCTAAGGATGGAGTTACCAAGTCATGGAAGTTTCCCCTATCTAAGGTTAAGGCCTTTTTGGGGGGGCACCATCGACCCAATGATCAAAGGGATGATGCAATGATCATCTCTCTAGATAAACTGGCTCAGATACATCTCATTTTGGTGTCTCATTTTGGAA
Organism: Viscum album; assembly: GCA_963277665.1. Lineage (NCBI taxonomy): Eukaryota > Viridiplantae > Streptophyta > Magnoliopsida > Santalales > Viscaceae > Viscum > Viscum album. The sequence goes on from OY728127.1 coordinate 284,681,578, forward strand.
TCAATCATTGGATATAGTTGTTATGGTGTATGTTACAAGTTATTAAGATATTAATTGATGTAAGTTTGGCCTTTGGAAATGTAATCTGGCCATTTCAATGATACTTCACAACCATTGTTGGTAGGGTGATGTTTTCACTATTTTCCAAATGCTTCTCAGGGATGTGATGTTATAAGGTTGTGAGTTTAGAGAGTCACATGTTTTCATTCCATATTGTTTTTCCCAGAGAAATTGAGTTATATTGATTACTATAAAGGATGTTTTACAAACACAGCTAAAAATGTAATTTTGGGAGTTCAGACATTTCCATGTGAATTCAATTTAATTAGGGGGAATCCTAAGAGGTCCCTTGGAGATATCATTGTGTTTCAGGAGCATCGAGCCCCAAAATAAAATTTTTTTGTGGCCTGAATAATGACCACAATTTGACTGAATGTGTGTGGCCTCCTGTAGATAAATGTGCTTCATGAATTAGAGGGGAAAATATTCCCCTCACAGGCTAGGCAGGGTTTTTACAAACCAAGACCTAGGCCTACATAGTTAACACCACTTAGGAAGTACCCTATTAAAATTCGTTGCACAATTTTTCGTGGTTAGGAAAACCATGTGGAAAAAAACAAGAAAATCTGGTTTCTTAAATAATGTGTGCCACATGATTGGTGCACATTTTGGACTTACTGTGCATCCAAACCATGTAACCATATTTTTATGGTGAAATAAAAAATTTTCCCTTAATGAGATTAAAATATAATTTTATTTTTTTTCTACTTCTCCTACTTCCACCTGAGGATCCTTATAGACATATTGGGTTCATCCTTCTCTATATTCTAGGAATGGTGGAAAATGTTTTGTATGATGCTGGAATCAGGTTTCTTTTGTTTCTATAGATCTGATCAGTATGTTTGTGATAGTTTTTTTCATTCTTTTTTATTTTAGATATCAGTTTTGTATTTTATTGGTGAGATATTTTTTAAAGACCCAGAAATTTCAAGGAATATTATTTTCATAATTTCTTTGGAATTTTTCGAGTACGCAGTTTCTGACGGCACCTGATTCCGAGGCCAGGTGTGCCCGGAATCAATTTTTGTAGTCTAGCTCAGGTACATTCAGTGAACGAACAAGCAGGTTTTCCTAACTTTTGAACCGGTGCTCGGAATCAACATCCGAGGACACCGATGAAACCGCAGTGCCGGTAATTTCTTAGGAACACCTTTTCTGGAGTTTTGTTTACTCGAGTGAGGTTATTAAAAAATGGGTTAACTATAGAATGAAATAAAAATTTGTGCTACATTTTTTATTTTCTATTCTAAGTAGTTTTAACCTATGCATGGATGTTGGAGTGGGTCCCACTACATCCTAACTCCTTTTGGTAGGATAATAGTGAGGTGGTGCCCACATGAGCCCAACCCCTTCAAATTCCTTAAACCCTCCCCCATGAATTTAATTGTGTAACACACCCGAACCCCCCCTTTTATTTGACAAGTCAACTCTACAAATTTAATGGACTGTTAAACGCTCTTCAATTAATTTAATTAATTTAATGGGATCTTTTTAAATTTCAAATTTAATAATGGAATGCATGTGTGGGAATAAAATAAGACAGTGTCTTATTTTATTGGGGATTGATTCACTGTGCGGAAGCAATGAGAGAACCCTTGCGCTCTAAAAAACATCTTCTTCCTCGTCGAACAACGTGAAGAACACCGAGTTTACGACGAAGAACTCCGACACCGCAAGGGAATCGCCCTGTCATCTCCTCTCCTCTCCGTAGCTGGTGAGAGACACCATCTTTGGAGAATGACGATGCATCGCATACTTTATCGGGCGTGCACCGACGACGTATACGATGTCGTCTTCCGCGATGCCATCTTCCACGACATCGTCTTCGGTGAAGCAGTCTTCCGCGACACCATCTTACGTGTTGCCATATTCCACGATATCATTTTCCCATGATGATCCTCGTTCGACGACTTGATCAAGGTAGGGGTTAATTTTTGTTTGTGAATATTCATTGGCGTTCATCGTCAATTCCTTTGGGCGTTCAACATTAATGATTTAGCTGCATGTTATCAATTTAACGGGAGGAGTTCGGACCACCCAAACACGGCCAAACCTCCTCCCCCTTTTTTGTTGAATTCGTTGTGGCTCAAACGAAGGCGGCTCTGTGGAACGACACCGCGTGGAAATAAAGAAGAATGCGACGATGAAGCGCGGCCCCGTAGCGCCGCGCCGTTGAGGCCGAAAGAAGCCGCAACCGGAGTTGGGCCACGGTGAAGGGACGCGACGCCATCGTACCGCGCTGGAGAACCACGAGGAGGTCGTGGCCTAAGCGGGGCTACTGTGGATGGTTGTGGCGCCGTCGCGCCGCGCCGGTTGGACCAAGGTCGCGGCCTCTGGCCACGGCAGAGCAGGGAGTGGCGGCCGGAACTGCCGGCCGCCGGTGCAAGGAGGGAGGGATCAACCGGTCCCGCATGGTGTGTTGGCCGGCTGTTTCGGCCAGACAGATCCTAAAAAACTGGGGGTCGAACCCCCAGTCAACCTAGCAAGGTGGACCCCCCCACCGAGTCCGCCGTTTCTTCGTAGGGGGTGGCGGTTCCCCCCCTTCTGCGCTCACATGGCGTGCGGCGCCCATGCCGGGTTGGACCGACCGCGCCAGGCTGGATGGGCCACACCGGGTCGGGCCGTCCACGCAGGCGGGGCTGGGCCCGGACTCGGGTCAGGTCGACCTAGGTGGTATTGGGTCGGGTCGGTCCAGGCCCAAAACCCCCTAAAACTGGATAGGTTCGTTTAAATGCTCGTAACATGGGATACTGACCTCCAATCGATGCCCTGTCAGTTGCAATGTGATCCTTGGATCGAGTCGGTAGTTTCGGTATACTACACTCAAGGTTTTAAAGAACTTTGGGTATGGCCGGGTTGGTTCAAACACAAAACCAATCAGGCCCTCTGAGCGGAAACGCTTATAACTTGAGCTTCAGACGTCCGATTGACGTGCCATCGACTTTGTTGGATTACACTTAGTGAGACAGACCATTTGTCTTACTCTACTCGAGGTTTGGATGCAGTTCGAGTACAATCGGGTTCGTTTTGACTTAAAAACCAACCGGGCCCCTGGAACGAAAAAGCCATTAACTCTCAGACCAGGCGTCTGATTGACGCAACGTCTGTCACATTGAATTCCTATTGATGAGGAGGAACTTTGGGATACATCAACTCCAGACTACGTGTCAGTTGATGTATCGACCCCTTGTCTCATGAAGCGGACCCTCCCGGATACGAGCATGTTAGTGTGTGGGAACCCTAGAGCTGGTTGTGACGACGATGACAACCGTATTGGAATCCTCCATGAGTTCAACGGTGAAGACGTACGTACTGGAATACTTAGTGGGTTCGACGACGATGACAACCATAGTGGAATACTCTTTGGGTTCGCGGTGAATACTTTCATACTGAAATACATCATGGGTTCGACGATGATGACAACCGTACTGGAATACTCTGTGGGTTCGACGGTGAATACTATCGTACTGGAATCCTCTGCGGGTTCGATGATGACGACAACCATACTAGAATCCTTCATGGGTTCGGCGGTGACGACTACAGTACTTGTATCCTTAGTGGGTCTGATAGTATTGACCTCTGTTGTAGTATCCTACGTGGGCCCGACAACTTAGCTGGTCTAGTATCCTATGTGGGTCCTAGCTAGATGAATCAGTAACTACATCTGATAATCTGTTTTTTCTTTAAAAATGATGTATACCTGTGTGATATGAGTCTTGACTTTCAATAATTATCTTAAATATGATTTACTTTCTTTCCTATGTGGATTGGGTTGTGCCTTCCTGTGTAGATTGGGTTGTACTATCTTGTGTGGACGTGATCGAACATGGGCTCAGATATTGGAGTCGAACTGGAATTGATGACTTAGATTTATATATGGGCATATACCTAAGTAGAGTTGGATGTCACTTCGTGATTGTATCTTTCCTTTTTGGATTATCTTTCGTGGATTCTAGGAGAACTTTGGGGGTCTCGGGGTCCCTACTGAGTAGAGTATACTCACCCCTGCTCGGGCTATGCCCGCACTATGTTGTGTTGAATGAAGACGATGGACAACGCTGATCATGATTGAGGCTTTTGGAGAAAGTCGGTACCTGGAGGTGGACCACTGGGTGGGACGTACACAGAGCGGACGGTTGGACCCGAGGAGTTGAGGAGACTATCTGTACACAACCTTCAGGTGGGACTTCCAGTGGACGACTCAACGTTGCTGCTTTACTTTTCAGTTGTTATACTTTCTTTCCAGTTGTACATTACATTCAGTTTGGGTTTGTATTCTGGCCCACTTACTTTCTCGCACTTACTTTTGTACGTAGTTTACTTAGTTTTTAATTCTTCTGGTTTACGATATGGTGTTTGTTTACTTCATAAAGGCTATGGATTCCCCTTTTTTGTCAGTATTTATACCTTTGGTGCAAGTTGTCAGCCCCTTTCTTTTTGGAGGCAAGCTTGGTGTAGTCACAGCACGAGCCCCGAGGATGGGTCGTGATATATTATTCCACATTTTCATGTTCATCAACTATTATTCTATATTATCATGATCTGAGTCAAATCAGGATATGATATTTTATGAATGATACACTACAGACCTATTTTTTATGGTCATAATACTTTTTCTAAACGTTAGGTTGTTTATATATATGTTTGTGTCACATTACCAATTTATTGGCATTAGAATAAATGATGTTTAAACCAATAATTTCTAGGTGTAACCTAATTCATTTAGGATTATTATTAATGATTGTTATTGGTTAACTACCTTGAAAATAGAAACAACCCTTTGTGTGTGTTTAATTACACCACCATGGTTGGTTTGGCATTAGACACCCTTAAGCGTGACTATTCCCATTGGCCATGGGATGTTTAAATTTATATTAGGATTTGGTTTATCAACTGAATTTTCAATCAACTGATATTTGATTTGAATAATGGTAAGGGATGAATGAACATGATCCTTGACTATGTCGTGTAATATAATAATTAAGCATTAGTTGATCTACTATTTATATGCCCATGATAGTTAAATGAATTTAGTACCTTGTAATTGATGTCAGTCATGTAGTGAATATTATAATTCTTCATTACCTTGTGATTAAATGAAATATATTCCATGTAATATATTTTTAAGAAGGATATTATATTTAAAATGAATTTTCCAATTGTGATAATTTAAGTATATTGTTTTGGAGCTCTGTAATTCATTCATCCGTATATTCAGGGGAGGTATATATTAATTTGATATTGGTGTTGAACATTACATATTATTTAATAATGGTTAATGGATTTTGAATAAATATTAATGAATGATTTTTTTGAATTATTATTCTTGATATGTTTTTTAATGAAATTTCTGTGTGATTTATATTAAATTAATTCCTTTTGAGTTTTCCAATGCCTTGATTCCCCTTCTCTTGTGAGTGGTAAATGATATGCTCCTAGTTTTCACCTTGTCAGGTCAAATGAATTTTATAATATAGTAATTAATTTGATAGGTTTTTTACCCTTTGTATATTAGAATTATTTAACTATTATTGGATGTTATATGACAGGGGAGACACATGGATTCCAATGATGAATTCAATGGACGAACACAATTAGAATTTATCCTACTTATGCTCAGCTGATACAAGGAATTATAATATATATTTACAAGGATGAGCTCATGAGGGGCCAATCGGTTATATATCCAATTTAAACATAGACTTCCAAGTATTGACTCATAGGGAAAAACTATTAAATGCCAAATGATACTTGGATTCATATGTGAATTCCATGGATGGAATCAAAGGGAAGAAAAGATATGTCTAATGGTTCATACATTGTATCTATTAGTGGACCGCCAATGATGATCTCGAATTTTACAGATTTTACACCACACCTAGCATGTTATATGGGTTCTTGGGGATCAATATGGACATGCTTGTAGGGTGTTTGTTTATATTTCACCTGGAATGATACATGAATTCCAAATTTTGAATTTCATAGAAGAGATTATGTTCTAAATATAATAATTTAATTAAAGGGATTATATGATGTGTCATCCAAGACAAATCACAATTTTGGATTCGGTCATGCCTTACACAACATGGATTCCCTTCATAGGAAACCTTGATAATATTACTATGGTTGACACACGCCTATGTTCTAGGTATTAAGACTAATTAATTGAATTTGTTTGAATACATAAAAGAAGTTGGTTATAATGAAATATTCCTGACTGTTAATTTAGATATTTTTATCTTAATTGAAATTAAATAATTGATTTCTTTGTAAGGTGTGTACCAATACTTATAGGATGCTTACTTCTAAGTACATCCTTTAAATGTAATTTATCATCCTACACACCTTTTTATATATATATTAGTTGGACACACCTATTTTGATAATCCCAAATCATGTTTCATTTATCCAAAGAATATTGTTTCTCTAACAGTATAATCATTTATGTGAAAATCATGTTTATATCAATGTAATAACTATATACACATAATCTATTTGTTATCTTTTTTTAGATCCTAGAGAAATATTTATCTTAAGTGAATGGTCACCGATGGATGGTCACGGATGCACAGTCACCATTACAAGGTCACCTTTGCAAAGGTCACCGCTGCAAAGGTCACCAATGCAAGGTCACCATAGCATGGTCACCGATGAAAGGTCATCTTTGCTAAGTCACCACTGCAAAGATCACTTATGCAAAGGTCATTGTTGCAAGGTAACTGATTCAAGATCACGATTGCAAGTTCATAGATGTAAGGCCACTGATGTAATGGTCACCGTTGCAGGGTCACCGATTTAAAGGTCACCAATACAAAGGTCACTGTTGCAAGGTCACTGATGCAAAGGTCACCGATGGAGATTCACCTTGGATGGTTAAAAATTTACTATTACCAATGGAGTGTTATCAATTGAAAGAAACCTAAGTAAGGTTACTGATGGAGGGTTATCGATGGAAGGTTACCATTGGAATGGTTACCGATGAATGCAGCCGATGTGCAATTTTTGGTGAAGCCTACCTTGGTGAAGGCTACCATTACCAATCTTCAATAATATTATAATATATAATTTTCCAAATTCTTAAGATTATTCTAAGGGTAATATTTGATAAATTAAATGATTTTGGAATTATTTAATGATGAATTTATACATATCAAGGGATCATATCTGGGGACAACACAAGGTATAAGAAATATCACATGTGTTGTACTTATTCCTATTGTTGGACCTCAAATATAAAATAGAAGACCGAGGATGAATAGAAATATAGGAATGAGAAGCGCTAGTCCAGAAGTTGATAAAGAGGAATAAATGAGAAAGAACCTGTTGGAGAACAAGGAAGAACCATTCGAGCACTTTCACTGTAAACCCAAGAACATTAATAGGTTTATTTTTGGAGGAAATTTTTAAGGCTACCTTCTTTGTCTCATCAACTCTTGATAAAAAAAAGAAGTAGAACACTCAATTACTGAAAGCTAGAACTAGGATTTGTGACACCTTGTTTCTAATAGAAATTCCAAATAACGACTCAAACTACAAATTCATCACTCCAAGGAGTCACGATCTGAACTGAAAACTAATAGAGATTTCCAAACTCAAACATATAATCTTAGCTCTATTGTGTTTCTTCATTTTACATTTCTGAGAAGTGTGTGTGTGTCTGTTACACAGTATCTTTTTTGTTTCAACTAGAGGATATTGAATATCATCATATCATTCATCACATACATTTTGTTACCCACATATAACTATGGAAGAGACCGTGTGTGGTCTGTATTGTTTTTTTTCATGATGAACTATGGTAGAGGGTGTGATCCTTGGACAGTTTGTAAAAAGTATTGAGATGCCCGATACAGGGTGTGTATCATGTTTATTGTTAATATAAATTACATGGTTGTAGGTGATCACCATGTGGAGAGGATTATGTCTCGGCTTGAGACTAAACCGCTTATTTAACTCTACTATGCTCTATCTTTTTGTTGTAATCTATTTAATATATTTTTCTACTACTTATAATTGCTAAATCATAAAACTCTTTTTCATTAACTTTAATAGTTAGTTTTAGTGAGTCTATGTATATTTTTAATTGTGTAAAATTGTTTCAAAAGTAGAATAAGTGTTTTAAACTAATTCAACTGGGGAGTAATCACCCTTTGAGAAACCTCTTAACCAACTAGTCATCTATATCTCTATTTCATTAATTAACTAGGACATTTAATAATATGGGAATCTTAAATATAAATTTTTTAAACAAAATTTTAATTAGGACCTCAATTAAAACCTTCTTGAGATTTCACTTTAACCAAAAAAATTCATTGAACATACAATGCTGACCATAGGTGGTTAGCTACTAGGATTATAGACCACACCCTATTTGGGACAACATGGGGATCCCAAATAGTATATATGTTTGTAGGTATGGTTAAGGGAAAGCATCATTCAATTGGATATTAATTTTTTCTTAGGAGAAAGAGCATGAAGCTAATTCGATGCTCCCACTGCTAGCTAGATTGAATTTGGCCTTATTTTACTTTTGTTTAATGTATTGTATATCATTTATGCTTACCTGTATAGGTAGTAATATTTGAAAAATATGAAATTTATTATCCTTTTTGTGTATGAGGTGATTTCAATAATTACTTATATATGTCATCATTGTATTGTTCCTTAATTATCTAATTATTATACTACTTCTTTTACTTGTATTTTATTGTTTTCATTGTATTACACTATGTTAAGATGACATATTCTCCCCAAAAAATCACCTAGGGTCATCACTACTATTCGAGAGCCTCAAATATTTGGGAAGATGTTCTTAAGGTTTCGTGACCCACTGGATTTGGGGCACTCTTGAGTGTAATATAGTTCTGGGATATTACACTATGCATCCAAACCAATGAATCCACACTCACTATGTTGGGACAATAAGTTATACATCATCATGTACTACTACTAAAATTATTATGGGTAATATTGTATGAAAATGGGTTTTCACCCAGGTATGCGTCATATAAATTTCAATATAAATAATTACTTTGGATCTAATATATATCTCTAATTATTTGGAAATGGTCACTGTGGTGTCTGGGGAAATTTTGAAGCCTAGAAGCCATCTTCTTGGGGAAACATGACATGTCACATCGTTTGAAAATAGTTGTACCATAGTTTGGATAGCTGTGCAGATATAGAATTTTTGAAAAAGCATATGGCATGAGTTTTTAATGTTCATGAAGCCTAACAATGCATGTTCCCCTTCTTCCAACGTAACTGTTCATGGTTTGTGCTCTATTTTTCAAACCATGTAGAAAAACCATGTACATGGAATTTTTCGAGGTATTTTTTTATTTTTTTCCATAATGATATTTTTAGTCCTCTCCTTTTCCCTATTATGATTTCTAGTAGGAATTACTTCAATTGATCTCATATTGTAGATTTTTGAAGATCAATTTTAGGGATTGGAATATCTCCTTTATCCGGGATACATTCTAGACTCCATTCATCATGTTGGGTGTTCAACAATAAGTAATCATCTTTATTTAAGGCTTTACTCTTCTTTCTACTCTCATCCATGTTATCAAGGTTTGATATTTTTTCTCCATTTAATTGATCTACTCTGATCTGATCCAAATAAAGGGCCACTAAAAAGAGGATAAGATTCTTACAATCCTACGTTGGGTGGTCTATAACTCATTCCTCAAATTCAATGATTTTGGATTTGTCATTTGGGGCCCATATATTAAATTATGTGGTGTTTACAACATTTGTAATCCATTCTTATACTCATTATATTTATAATTTTATTCTCTTTCGATATAAGTGATTAATTATTCTTTGTTACACCCACAACTATATCCATGCCATGTAGGATGGTATTCTATATCAGGATTCTTTTATATGACATGTTCGATAAAATATTCGGGTGTTACATGGATTTTTCTTCTTAATAATAATTTTTTTATATTAAATGAATTTTTTATAGTTATAATTTAATAATGTAAAGTACTATGTTTTCTCACCACTTTACCCTCCAATGGTGTGTGCTTCAATTTAGAAAAAAATTGAATTCTGAATTGGAATGATTACTAAGTATATGGCATGGACTTAAAAGTAAACGAATTATAAGTTACGTATCCATAGAACCACATAGAACATTAATAGAATGTAGTGGAATGATCCTTTAATATATAATATTATTTAAATTCATTAAATAAATGGTTTCAGGAAACATGGACTTTTCACATTTATGAATGGCATGGATTAAATCAAATGACTAGATTAAAAGGTTTAATGCTACCAGGCATTGTCACACTAATTAAAGGAATGTGTTGAACCAAATGACTAGATAAATAAAGGTTGCATGATACTTGACATTATCACACTAATGAAAGGGATGTCTTGAACGATATGAAATATTATGACTTCATTATTAAATATTACTATCCTAACTCGAGCACTTTGTGGATTCTTATAATGGAATTCTCTGATAACTAAATAACCCCATTCTATTTCAAGTATATGCCTTTATTAGGTTGATACCCACATAAATCTCAATCCTGGATTTTTATTAGGATGCCCAGTATGAAAATGTATGATCCCTTCAATATCCTTACAGTATTCCTCAAATACACTCATAGGATCATCCATAGAAATGTAGGTTCCTTGTAAAATATCGTCAGCTCTTGTCATTACTTAACAAAATTTTACCTTTGATGAACTCCTTGGAATCAGTATTCATCTCATTATGGAAGTCATGGACTATGATCCTTGTATTAAACTCTTACCAATTTTTAGGCTAAAATTATTACTATGTTGACAAGCCTTGAGGTCTATGTAATCTTGGTTATTACCTTGGTAATTCACTATTAAATACTATTAAAATATTTCTTGTTATAACAAATAAACACCACTATTCTTAAGATATGATATGTTATAAAATGGAAAAAATCATATAATGAATTAGATACATGTTATGACAGCTATCAATGGTTGTATCAGGTAGATAGGTATTTAGTTACATTGTAATACGTTTCATTATATATGCATACCAACACACTTTAATATTTATATTAAACATTACATATGTTCTAGACACTATTGGTGGTGGACCACTGAGATTTACCTCACACCCTCTCCAGGAACCACCTGGTACCTGGAGTACATTACTTGGGTGCAGTTTTTGAAAAAGGGAATCATAAGACTTCAAACAGTTGATTTATTTCTATTTAGTATAGAGTTTTATAGAATTTTACTGAGTTCGAACTCAAGAGTCAAGGGATAGTCTTAGTTTTCTCTTATACATTGTGGAACATGTTATTACTGATATATTGAATCCATTATTTCTATTTTTATAGTGACATGACATATCATCAATTTGTGAATTCAATTATAGTTTCCTTAGTTGTAGTTAACATTTTATCTATTTTCTATTGTTCCTTCCCTATACTTATATTGATTCCCCTATATATCCATATTTTTATTCATCCAATGTTCTACACTTTGGTAATGAGTGAATAGTCTATCCAAGGACACACCCTAAGCCCTTTCTGCAATTCAGCAGCCTCTAGAATTCTGGGAAATGAGTTTTAGGCAATGTGGACCCATGGGCTCAGAGCAACAATTAAGTGGATTTCTCGTCCATGATGTCACAATATGGTATCAGAGGAGTTTTCTTCTTTTAATTCCTATTTGGATACAATAGATTTTAGATTATTAAAATTGAAAACATTATCATAAGCCATGTCGAGGCATTGAACAGCCATGTTCGAGTTAAAAACCATGTCTCCTAAATTATAATGGTTTTTCTTCTTTTCCCTATTACAACAGATACTATTTCACCATTCAGCAACAGAAATGCATTATGGAGTTGTTGATTGTTACTCATTTTTAGTTTTTAATTTTATCCTTAGACAAATTATATTAGGGAAAGGAGTATTGTAATATGATTCATTGTAGGAACCCCTAATTTACATGTCCTTCATATTTCCATGCCCTATAAGTGAATTTCAATGCTTTTAATTTCACGATATACCATTATTTGTTGAGTGATGTTGTGATAGATATCTTACGATTGTATTACTATTTATCATGATTTATTATTTCTTCTCTCGATTCATGAGAAGTATGGGTCCCCATGCGTTGGGATGATTAATATACTAATTCAAGCCATTCTCTTATAAATAAAGTTCTGCTATTTCTAGAGATAAGGTGAATGGGAATAAATTCACCAATAATTACAATAAAATATAGTGTGAAAACTAAAATATAAAATAAAAATCTTTCACATCCTTAACCTGCCATTACATATTGATGAATGGTAAAGGGGTAATCAAGGTAATTAAATGAAAAGTGAAATGATACTTATATCAGATCACATAACAATATTTGGCTGTTTTAGTGGGTATGTGGTGAAGTATGACATAGGATGTGAGTTTCCATATATTTAGCTTCTGATATTGATGCTATGTTTTGGCTTAATATTCTTCTAAGTCATGTTGTTTCCATTTATTTACTAATTTCTCCACGACATCCTAATATTGTAATTTGAGAGTGTGGTGATGACCATTGTCCCGGCGTGGTGGGTCCAGAGTCATAACACTTACCTCTAGGAGTGACACATGAGGTGCAACATTCTATACTTGATTTGTGCACTGACGCAAAATATCTTGATAGTTTCATACTTCTCATGTAGTACATTCATGGTGCTCTATGGATTGTATCTGTGAGGGTTAATATAACTCCTGAGTTCCAACAACAGCCACATCCTCCTTATTTTTATGGGATGGATGCTTTTAATTTTTTGAGTCTTGGATACAAGCCACCCTATCTATCATTGAGAATCTGGAGAAAGCTAAAAAGTGTAGGGTAAAAATTTCCACATACTTGCTTCAGGATTCATACACATGCTAGTGGGATGTGATTACCCAATCCAGTTATCCTTATGGAATGCTATGTTTTCATTTATAGATGTCCTTATATGATATGTTTTTCCTCATATGTTGAGAGCTGACAGATCCAGAGATTTCATGCATCTCAAGTAGGGTTCAATGTCAGTTATGGAATATTCAACAACTTTTACAGAGTGATAGTGTTTTCATATCTCTTATCTGGTGATGATAATTCATTTTCTAGATGCTTAGAGGATGGGATCATGTATTAAATCCATATATTGGTGAATATAATTCTCCTACCAACATATTTTGAGATAGTCAATCATTCTATTTCCATTGAGCAAAACATGAGGGTTAGTAACAATACCATGTGTAGTGTATTAGTGTTGTGGATGGCCATCTGTTCTTCTAGTGGTAGGAAAAGTTCCCATGAGTTTTCACAAAAGGGAAGTGACAACCACAATACCTATTTCTTCAACTTTAATGCATGTCATCATTGTGAATGTTTTTGGAATTCAACTCCTCAATGTGATAGAGACCCACTGGTGTGTCAGTCTTATGACTGTATGGGGAAACCATAGTGTTTCTACAAGACCTTTCCACTAGAATTGGGTGATAAAAGAACTGATCCTGCTACACCCTTAGGAGTGGGTTCATTTAAGTCATTCCAGGTGGATAGTTGTAATAAAACTAGTAGGTTTGGCTGAGGAGGAGGGCGTGGCCATGGTTTCCAGACCCCTGATCACCAGAAGAATCAACAATGTAGTTTTGATCTTGGTAGTCTATTTATCGCACATAGATATATATCAGGTAAGTATCATTCACAACAACCAATACCCATGGACCATTATATGAGACCATCTATAGTACGTGGTACTATTATTGTATAATATTATATATTGTCTACATTATTTGATATGTATTCTTCGAAATCATTTATCTCTGCATCTATAGTGGATTCTCTCAGACTAGAGTGTCAATATAAATATGGTGTAATGACCCAAGATACACTATTAGTGGTACAAATAGAGGTTATACGCAAGTGTAGGTAATTTCCACTTGATGTAGGATGTTACCCCTTTTTTATGGAATATCTTCATTTTTGAGTTGAAATGCATTGATTTCATTCTTATGATGGATTGGATGGTTCCTTATCACCTTTTTGTTAATTGTTTCTTCCGCTGTGTTTCATTTACATCACATGAGGGAAAAATATTAACATAAAGATTAGTGGGAGGTATAAGCTTGTAGAGCAGGACTAATGTATCAAGGGATATGTGGATTTACCATCGAGATTTCAAAGAACTTCACGGAGGATCAAGGTATATAACCTATTGATTTTCCTCCAGTAGTAAATCATTTTAGAGATGTGTTTACAAATTATTTTTCTATATTACCTATAAAGAGAGTGGTTGAATGTACTATCGAGCGTGTTATAGTAGTATCTCTGGTGTCTCTTCCCCTGTAAAATATGGATCCCAAAGATATTTAGGAGCTCATGTAGATGTTATAATATTTAGGGGTCAAGGGTTTTATATGGCCCATTATATCCTCTTGGGGTTCTACTATGATTTTTTTCAAGAAGGATGATGGAGAATTACATCTATGTCTGTATTACAGAATGTTGAATGAACTTATATTCGAGAACCAATATCCACTACCTCATAGATATGATTTATTTGACATTATCTTTGTAGATATGGTCTTCTCAATGATAGACCTGAGATCGTGTTGTCATCAAGTTCCAGTCAAGCCACTTGATAAATCTCTTATAAATTACCATAGAAGGTACGGTTTGTATAAGTATACTGTAAGGGTGTTTGGTCTTTTGAATGATCATTTTTTCTCATGCCTATAATTAATAGGCTTTTCCATACCTATCTTGACTTATTTTTTGGTCTTTCGAGATATGATATTGGTGTGTTTTCGCACTCATAGTGTGAAGGTAAACATATTGAGATCATTCTGAGTACACTAGGATATCATCATCCTTACGCCAATCCTTATAAGTTCCGCATAAGGATTAATAATGTTCACTTTTGGGATCGTATTATCTCATAAGTAAGAGTATCTGTTGATCCTAAAAAGAATAGTGTCTCCCTTTCGTGGGAGCATCCCAAGAACGTCTTTGATATTTTGTGTTTCTTAGGGATGTTTAGGTATTACATTAATTTCAAACCAAACTTCTCACATCTTGATTAAACTACTACTGGTATTGCCAATATTTTTTTCATGTTTATATGTTCAGAAGAAATTGAGAGAGCCTTTTGGGGGAAGAATCAGAGACCTGTATTAACACCTATTATGACTCTTCTGGACCCAATCGTAGGTTATAACTTCATATGTGATATATCTAGAATCTGCATAGGAGTAGTTCTAATGTGGGAAGAAAAAGTCATTTCATATGGATCATATATATTTATACCCCATGAGTGAAATTACCCGACACAAAAACTTGATCTAGTATCAATTGTCTATTCCATACATTGTTGGAGACACTATCTTTTGGGTGAGCACATTGTGGTGTACACAGACCACAGGAGAATAAAATATATCATTTCTCGGCATGAATAGATCCTCAGATAGTGTAGATGGGGAGAATATATAAAATCCATTGATTTTAAGCTTACTAATACAGCTAAGAATGGAAATGTAGTACCTAATGCACTGAGTTAGAAAAAAGATACGCATGTCGTACGAGAATACAGTGATGAATGATTGTTAATGGAAATCTATTTTTAGATGCATATAAAGATTCATTATAGTCAGGAGAAGTCATTCCTCTCATCCAGTACAATTACCTCTTCCCTCATTGAGAAGGTAATGAGTAGGAAATTTTCTAATCCTGAATGCTTGGTACTCTGTTAGAGCATATCTAGAGATAAACTATGTCTATATAGGTCTATAGATAGAGATGACATCCATTGTATCCAAGGACGTTTATTTATCCCTATATATATGTGATAGGAGTTGAAGAAACAGTCACATGCCGCTCAGGGGGAAGATCATCCAAGAATCTCAAATTTGTATTGAGACATGTGACACCATTATTGATGGCCATGGATAAATCTAGATATAGAAGTCTTTATCACAAGGAGTTCCACATGTCCACAGGTGAAGGTGGAGAACCAAATGCATATAGGATTGTTATAGACACATCCAATCCCACAATAGAAATTGTATGATGTTGCTACGGTCTTTTTCGAAGGTTTAACTAAGTATCCTAATGGTAGTG
Source organism: Viscum album (assembly GCA_963277665.1). Lineage (NCBI taxonomy): Eukaryota > Viridiplantae > Streptophyta > Magnoliopsida > Santalales > Viscaceae > Viscum > Viscum album. The sequence continues at coordinate 284,697,757 of OY728127.1, forward strand.
ATGTTTTATGGGATAAAATTTATATAATAACATATGTAACCCACTTCATTCCTATTAGGGATGTATTCTTAGTTAATGAGATGGGAAGGTAGTATGTTTATTAGATTCTATGGCTACATGGGGAACTATACGCAATCATGTCATATAGGGACACATGGTTCTCGTCAATGTTTTGGAAAGGATTGTAGAAGGCTAAGGGAACACATATTCTTTTATGAACCACATTTCACCTTTAGGAAGATGGAAAATAAGATTGGGGAATACAGGTTATTAAGGATATTATTCAAGCTTGTGTCCTCTATTTTGGTGGTTCATAGGAAATGAATATCTCTCTAACAGAGTTTACATATAATAACATCTTCCAGGAAGAAATTTAGATGGCTCCTTTTTAGGTCTTGTATGGCCAACCATTCTATTCTCGGATGTGCTAGCAAAAAGCTGGTGAGGAAGTTATACTAGGTCCTCATCTCATAACAGATACTTCAGAGCATGTTCATCTGATCAGGAAGCATATGAATACCGTTCAGTGTATATATAAATCCTATGATGATCCTCATTGATGACTTCTAGATTTCAAGGTCTGTAATTGTGTTTTCCTCAATTTATCACCCAAACTAGGGAATAGATGGATACAAATGCACAGGAATATGTAACCTCATTACCAATGTATGTTTGAGAATATAGAGAGAGGTGGCCTAGTACCTTATTAATTGCTACTACCTCAGAGTTACAGTTTTGTGCATGACGTCTTCCGAATATCACAGCTTCTCCAGAATCATATTGATCTGTCTCATAATTTTAATCCCAAGGAATTTGAAAATGGAAATGATTCAACCTTCAAGTAGTATCCAATATTCTTAATTCAATGGAGCGTAAAGGATATCTATGACAAATATTTCTCTCTATTACGGGTGTTATGGCATCACAATTAGGTAAATGATGAGACATGGGAGGCGGAAGATGAAATACATGATCAGTGGCCTAAATTGTTCTCAAAAAGTGTTTCTACACACTTGAAAGGTAAACTAATGGATGAGTTCTTTTAGGGGGGGAGACTGTAAGAATGAGATTTTTCACTCAGTTAAGTAATAAATAAATTTTCACCTAAATATTTACATTGGACTTAATTTGGAAGCCTAATGATTTTGAAAAGGTCTATGGAGTGTCTAGGTCATGTTCCAAGCAAAGAACCCATATTTTTCAGATATAGTACAAGCCTCATTGTTAGTTATTTTGTGGATCATGGTTTGGATAATAGTGTGGATGAAAATAATCAGGTAGAACTATATTTCATGGTTGGTGCACGAATGTGTAGCCTAATTGTGTAATTTCCCCTTCTACGCTGGTAACCTTGCATTGTTTGCACAATGTTTTTCAAACCATATGGACAAACCACGCACAATCCAATTTTCTGGGTAAATATTCATTTTTGTCCCATAATGATCTTCTAAGACCCATCCTTCAACCTATTATGAGTTTGAGTAGGAATTACCACCATTACATTGATTTTGGATTTTTCTAGAGGGAAAATCTCGGTACTTTAATATATTTTTATTCTGGGATCTGTTTGAGCATCGGTTTTTCACATTGGATGACCAATAGTATGTACAATAGTTTTTTTAATCCTTTATATTTCTATCATTCTCTTCACATAGTTATCAGAGTATGATAATATTTCTCCTTTTTTAGATATACTCTGATTAGATCCTAATCAAGGACCAATAATAGTGGACAATGGTAGTGAAATCCTATAGTGTTTGGTCTATAACTCATCCCTCATGTACGTTGATTTTGGATTTGTCATGTGGGGCCCACATATTTAATTGGTTTTTGTTTATAGATTTTATATTCCATGATTATATTCATTACAACTATACGATTATTCAATTTCCATATATGTTATTAATTTTTGGTGGTTACACCAACAACTCCATCAATCCCATGTTGTATGTTCTTCCATACACGGTTTTTCAGTATTTGATATGTTTGAGCCACCATTCGGGTGCGACTTTTCTTGACCTTCCTAATGGTAATAATTTCAATATTAAAAACCTTTTTTATAATTGGAATAACATAATGGAATGTACCACATTTGGTGACCACATAACCCACCTAATGTAAGTCCTTCAATTTTACAAAAAAAATTATAGTGTGTTTATTCATAGGTATACTGACTATATGACATAGAATTAAATGAAATAAATTACAGATTTATTATCCATTGAACCCCATAATACATTATTGGAAGGTAACAAAATGATCCTTGAATAAATAATTTCCATAAAATGTATTAAATGAGTAGTTTCATGCTACTTGGCCTTGTTGCACTAATGAAAGGAAAGACATGAACCAAATGACATGATTAATAATGGTTGAATGCTACCTGACCTTGTCACACAATTGAATTGAAAGGGTTGAACCAAATGAAATATTATGACATCATAATTAAATAGTAATGGCCAAACATGACCTCTCCTTGGATTGTGATCAGAGACTTCCACAAGCACTCAAGAACCCCATTCTGATGCAATGAAATGGCTTGTTTAAGTTGAGACCCACCTTGATCCAGATCATTGTCTATTCATTGGATGTCATGTATGAAACCGTAAGATACCCTAAATATCATTTTAGGATATCTTGGAGATAGTCCATGAATCCAAAATTGAAATGTAGGGGCCATGGTTAAAACCCTTCAGGCCCAGTCATGGCTTAGCCCCATTTTAACATTGGATGAAATCCATGCACTCAGTATGCATCTCGTTATAGAGTTACATGGACTATGAACCTTATATTAAACTATTAACCCATGATCATCTATACTTATTATTAAGTTGGTGACCCTTAAGGTCTTCGTCTCCATGGTTACAACCTTCAGATTTCACTATTAAATATCATTATAGGTTTCTTTATTAAAACATGAAACCATCACTATTCATAACATGTGATAGGTTATAGGATAGTAACAATAAAAGAATGAATTGTTTAAATTTTTATAACCCAGTCATGGGATGAAGTAAGTACTTGGTTTTTTAGATACATTGTACTGATTTATCTTATATATGAATGCTTTCACACTATTACATTTATGTTACATGGGACATATGTCATAGACACTTTTGGGGGTGGTACATTGAGATTTATATCAGACCCTATCCGGGTACCATTTGGTACCTCAAGTGGGATATATGGCTGAATAAGTTGACAAAGAGAACCATACAACATCAAACACTTGATTATATATCATTTCGTATGGATTAGGATAGCCGAGGATCATGTTAGAACTCAGGATGCTTGAAATAGTCTATGATTTTCATTATACTTTGTGAAACTTGTTATTATTGGTGTCTTGTATCCATATTTTTATGTTTTCTAGTTCCATGAAGTATCATTAGTTGTAGAATGTTTTTCCAGTTGATTATGTTATTATTACTATTTTCTTTATTTTATTGTTTTTCCTTCTCTTCTTATATTTCTTCCACTACTTACCCCTATTTATATTTTCATCCTCTATGATTCACATTGAAAATGAGGGCATAGCCTCCCCATGGACACAACCTAGGACCTCACTTTTGTTTGGTATCCTCTAACATTTAGGGAATTGCACTAGAGACCATGTGGCCCTTGGGGCTCAGGACACCCATTTAGTTGCATCCAGGTCTAAGAAATCACAAATAGGGGGTACCCAACTATTTTTCCCTGGAAACCAAAACATTCGGAAAAAACCCAGAACCCAAAATTTATGGGCCCTGGAATGTGTATCCAACCCATATTGGGAGAATATATAAATATTATAGAAAATATACGAACATGGTTTAACACAATACCATGTCATACGGACCATATAAAAAATTAATATTTTGAGTTTTTATAAAAAAATAATCATTAATATGGTCTAGAACACCAACCAATGATGGTAAACGAACATGAAATATTATTATTTAAATATGATTTTTACAACCATGCAATTGAATTGGTGTGTATGGATATGGTTAATGTAAATATGAAATTCATATATGAAATTCATATACTATAATGAAATATTCATTAACCCATATAGAATAAACACTCAAAATTTTTAGTAAAATAATTTTATTCTTATAAAATAGATTATATATATTTTGTGACAAAATAATATAATTAATTTTATCAACTATTATATCATTTATTTGATAATATATCATATTTTTGGAAATATTCAAATGAAAATTCGCTTAATGTAATTTTTTAATATTTTTATGAAAATTTTTATGTCATAGGAAATAGTAACAATACTCCTAATTATTGAATACTATATTTTTTATTCAAAAAATAATAATTTCCCATATTTTAAAAATTGGGATAATTTTAAAATAATTTTAATTTTATTATGAATAATGCAATTTATTTCATTATAATAATTTTTGTGGTTTAATTTTGTCTAGAGAAAATTACAATTAAAAGTCCTTTTAGGAAAAAAATTTTCATTATCACATTGAAATTTAATATTAAATTGACATCTACCAATTTTTGATATTTAAACATGATAAATAGATTTATTATTTGGAATCAAGAGGTAATGATTTTATAAATTGGTCCATTTGTTTTTATTCTTATAGAATGTAAACCATGGTGGAAAATTGTCGCCATAGTTACAGAAAATGTTCCATTAAGGATGAAAAATAATTTAATAAGATTTTGAAAATCCACCCGACATTTTACTTAATTGATAATGACGAGTCTATTTCTTCCATAGTCATATTTATTTTTAAATTAACACCAATTATTTCTTGAATACTATGATATTACATTTTTAATATTTATTTGAGTGATAAATACCAATATTTCCCTTTATAATTCTATATATCTATAATATTTAATTATTGGGATAAAAACAAATTATGTTTTTTTATAAATTATAATTTGAATGTTGAATTAATTGTCAAATTTTTAATTAATTTATTATTTTATATAAATAAAGAATTACATTAAATTTTATGCATTGTCGACAAAACATTTACTCAAATAGTTAAAAAGTAAATTAAAATATATTAAAACATATAAAACTATTATAATTTTATAGAATTATTAGATTCCCTGAAATTTGTATATAAATATAAAAATATTTGAGGTGTGATAGGATTATATTCAAATTCAATTTTTTTCTTCCTATATATATAGTAAATATAAATGACTTGTTTCAAAATTGACAGTAATTAAATTTTATAATAAAATATAATTTCTCAAATGATTTTCAATTGATAAATATATTATATTCATAAGATTGAATGGGATATCATTTCAAAAATCAACCACAACCCATATAGAAGGAGTTTATTATTGAAAAGTAGAATTATTGACCCATAAAATGTATAAAACTTATATAATGTTGTAATTGTCAAAGGGTTAATCTGGGGATAAAATTAAATAAACAGTTAAAAAATAACCAAAACATTCCCAATTTTTGATGTATTATATTATTTTCATCCTTCCTCATTTATATTTTAATTTTTCATTTTGGATTGATTTGAGAATGCATATTATTTTACCTTAATTTATTAATTTATCAAATTCAAATAGTGTCCCCTCAATTATAAAAGAGTTCTTTTGTCCAATTTTATTCACAGAGAAAAAAATACTTTTAGATTAGAAAATCTAGGCGATAATCCACACATTACATCCCTTATAACATGTTAGTTTCCTTTTGATCATAAATCCAATCTGAAATGTATTTATATATAATCCTAAAGATGTTTTCTGAAGAAGACATATCTTTCTTAATTTGGCATTTTTTTATCTACCAACACCTCTTTCAAATGTTATTAAAATTTGAAAATATAATCACTTAAGTATCTCCAATTATAATGTGTATTGTTATGTAAATAAGTTAACCTACATACATCTCTTATTTAATCAATTGGGAAACTAAACCATCCTTCGTGTATATAGCAGACTACCTCTTCATTAACCAATGTATGTCGTTTTCCATCAAATCCACTCAAGGCTCATTATAAAAATGATTTAATATATATATATATATGATCTTCATGACATATTTATTATTCTATAAAATTAATAAGTCATATATTTATAACCTTTTAATTCATTGGATAATGATAACGTCCTTCTCATATATGTGTGGACTACCACGAACATGAAGCAATGTGAATAATTTTTCACTACTACATTACACAACTAGAATATATAAGATTATTTAATGAAATAATATGGTGGTTATTAATAACTATCATTCTTGAATTTTAAGATAATATTTACCTTATTTGCCTCATTATCATTAATTTTTTTAAATGTTACTTATAAGTACGTAAGTATATTCATATCTAGGATTAAATGTGGTACATTTTCTTAACCATATTTATTAATTGGTTATAATTTCATAATGGATGTAAAAAATTATAATTAATTCATTACTATTCTATTATAGATGATGAAATAATAACCACTTTGACCATAGTTAACTTACCAAATTCATGTCATATATATGAGCTGAATGTTATAAAAACATACAATGTTAACATAATTGATTATTTATGGAATATAAGATAGTAAAAAACAAATAAAATTAATAATAAATATGAAAATTTTTCTTAAGAAATTAAATACGTTGAAACATTTTATTATTTTGGTTGATTAATAATATATTAAAAAGTCTGACCACAGGTAAGTGATTTTGTCACAATTTCCACTCCATTAAGAATAATTTGGTATTATACAATAGTTTATTTTTATCAGTGTTGTATAATTCTGATTTGAGGTATTTAACATGAATATATTTTTATTTTTGATGATTAATGACACAATTCACATTATTTTTTCATGTGGTTTGATAAAAAGAAAATATTATCTTTTTCACCTTTTTGATGGGTTATATTTTTATTCAACATCATTATTTTTCTATATTATTTAAAAAACCTCCTTAATTACATTATTGAATTATTAATAAAATTTTATTTTATAATGAAATATTTAAATCTTCTAAAAGGTATATTTCTAATATTTTCCTAAATTTTTCATTGCCAGATTTATTTACAAAAAAAAATTGAATGTTTTCATTCAATGAATAAGTTGTTAGCATACAATCCGGTGACCATAAATATTTTATTTCATTTTGATTATTGTACAAGTTTTCAATTAAATTAATATTCAAATTCATTAATGAAAACACATTTTGAATGTTTTATTTAAATTTCCATCTATTCTTCAAATTAATGAATTTTATTATAAAATATACATTATGGATGGTCATGTTTAACCTACTGATTAGTCTCATAGATATTAATAGAATCATGAATCATTGACATTATTATTTGATATGAACATTAAAATTCCCGTAAATTTTCATATTTTTTTGTCATAGATATTATTTCTTAGTAAATTGTATACCATTTTTACATACGGGTTTTTACATTAAAAATTATTAAATTAACTATGTAATTATTGAAAATTTTTATTCATAACTCAGTAAAAAATTTTATTGATAAGGAATGTTATTTATGGATTTATGTTGATTAATATATATATAAGGATCTCATTGGAAATATATAATGGGTGAGGCCTATAATTATATATCCCCTCGAAGAATAAAAACTCTCACTAGAAAAATCTGTAAGATATAATTAAATGAGTTTATGGTGTATACCTATACATTGTTCAAACAATATAGGGATAATGAACTAACTATAAAAACATAATAAGAACCTTTGAGTTAGATCTTGATGGTCACTTTACCTCATATATGTTCCTCCATATGGAAGATTCATTAACCTAGCAGTGAGGTTTTGGGCCCCTTAATTGGGAAAACATTCCCTCAATATCATATCATATGGTTAATAAAAATAATAATAATGATAAAAAATAAATAATCATAGTAAATTATTAGAAACTGATTAAAGTCGGATATGTTCTATAAATAAGAGCTCCCAATTTGGAATGGATTCCCATTGTAACAAACATAAATAAAAAAAATAAAAAATCCATCAGTCTTTTGTAGTATCTTCTAGTCTAGAACCTCTTCTGTGTTCCCCTACTCAACTATCTACCATAGGTCTCTTTCCCTTCATTGGTCCCCTCATCAAATCTATAAACACTACAAAATTATTAGGTATTGTTTTAGTAAAACACCCAGTAGAGCACCACTAATGCATACACAACCAGATATGAGAATATAAAAATGTATATTCCATAATATTATTATATTCAAAATGTTATAAATAAAAAATCTATAATGGTGTGGTATTGTGCTATCCAGGAAACCAAAAACCCTTTTCCATACATATTTTAGCTATGTGTCAGATGAAAGTGGAATAAGTCTATATTATCCATAATATCCCATGTAATGATTTGTCATAGTTTCAAGTGTGTTCCACATAGTATCATTTATCCCTTAAGAGTATCATGCCATCTAACAATCTCTAATCGATAATATCAATTAAATTCATCAACTAGGAAACCATTTGTTTCATTTCAATTGAAAAAAATGATACCTCTACTTCATCCAAAACATTACACCATCGCTACATTGTACCACCACCCTATGCTCAGGTCCCTCACTGCGACAGTCCCATTTCAAGCACACTCCCCCTTAGAGGGATAAACGTCATGATGGTCCATCAATATCAACTAATACTATCAATGACCAATGAATGTTAATACATAAAAATGGAAATCTTAAATGAAGGAAGTGCACAACATAATGCATATATAATATCATATGAAACAACATGTGATCACAATCACACAAGAAAACAAGATACTCCAAAATTTCTCATGGAATCAGAAATATAAATAGGACTTATGGGCTATACACACAGACACATTCAATCTCAATAAATCATGGAATCTATTATTAGAGAACAAAAATCATAAAAAGGAAACACGTTTAATGAGGTCTCCAAAAGATTAGGAACAAAATTCAACATTGTCATTGAAATGAACTATAATAGTAAACCACACTATCTGGTTCGATTAATAGAGAGGATACCTCAATAGTATAGTACAGATCATCACGAGCCTTATTATAACATTTTTTGTCACATCAACAAATTAGTAATTTCATGGGATTAGTTTTACTAATGTGTGGTGAATATTTTGATGGAGTTACTATAAATGATTTCCTTAAAGTGGAGTTGATCCGATCAGGTTGAATTTATTGATAATGCTTATAAGATATCAGTTGTCACCCAAAATCCACAAGATCGACAAAAATGAAATAATAAAATGAGTATTCTCTTAGAAAAAAATATACATTCTTTAATGAAGAACACAAATTCAATTCCCCACTTTAATATTGGATTCAATATAAAGATAGGGACATAGTCAATAATTCTAAAAAATTATGAATTTTCTAATTAAAATGGTAAAAAATAGGGTGAAATAAAATTTTATGTATCAAAATGGGGGAGAAAAATGGTGTCATATTCATGAGTTGATGATTAAGAGAAAATAATGTAATAATTAGAAATTATAATTATAATTAAAATATAGTACAAGGAATTACCTTGTTTCTAATTTATCTAAACAACCAATGAGAATTCAATTTATTTAGGGCCTAGTGTGAACCCCACATCCCATATCTAATTGTTTTATAATATTTCCCATATATTAAACTAATATATATATATATATATATATATCATTTATAAAATCATAATTATAAAATTAAATAAATTACCTCCCAGTTCATGTAACCAAACACCCAAACCAAACATAAGTAATGTCACTCCTCTTGCTATCCCATTATTCTGGACATAATGGTGGAATCAAAATTATTATATGAAAAAAAATTCAAGAGGTATTCCATTATTTTTGAAAACAATTTCATGAGTTTCACTATAAGAATTTAATATTTTTATTATATCAAAACCAAGGCTCTATAGGACTCAAAATATCAGGCTGACTTAGCACCTCACATCAAAAATTTCCATTGAATATATTAAAATAATAAATATCATTAATAATATTTTTTTATTGAATATTTGAATTTTCAAATAAAAATATCATAAATTGATACTATAGTTTGTTCTATTATAATTTAATGCCTTTTGATATAATAATTATGCATCCATAAGGAATTATTTTTACTGTGTTGTAACCATGGAGGCATCCTATAATAACTTAGTACAGTTAGCACAAATATCATAATCATTCACCAATTTATCATCCATGATATTTCAATACTTCTATCAAATTTTGAAAACTGGTAATATTTTACCTCATATGAAATTCTCAATCTAGTTTATCATTATCACCATATGATCCTCTTATATTTTCATAGGTGCCATACCAACATCCATTTAGTTGATGAAATGTGGAAAATTTGGTATGTACCCCAATATTTGAGACATTTGAAACATGTCATGCATCAATTGATGATGTGGAGGAACTTGTAAATGGTATTCCTAAATCCCAGTATATTTTCTTATCATTAATTGTATAATAAATTTTTATTCTACCTTTCCTTGCTTCTACAGATAATGATACCCTAACTCAAGAGCCTCACTCCATAAAATTTAATACCCCATTCTAAAAAACAAAAGTCTCCACCTTCAATTGACATAGAATATATTATTTCTATGAGAAGTGGTTAACCATCATGAATCTGTAACACTCTCTTAGAGGTATCCTAAACCATATTGTGTCCCACAACCACTAGCTCATATAACTCATGCCAAAAAAAGTACTGATTGACATGATCTCTCATAAAGATCCTCATAATGTTCAATCTAAATAAATATAAAATAAATATATTATTACATGTAATTAGACAAAGATAGATGATAATATCATGCGATACTAATTTCTAGAATGTGATATATATGAATATCTTCGAATATTATTATTCTCTACTCAAACTCTTAGTTTTTCAGATGATGGTATACAATGTTAAGCCTAAATTTATTCATTAAATCCATCTATAATCCTTAATAAAACTACAAAGTTAAATGATATTCTCTCCCTCGTAAACCATCACAATGGAACTCTATATAAGAGTATGATCTCATTAACATAGACCATTCCCTACTCATCCATTATGTGAGTCACTCATATCGGTAAAAATTGGTAAACATTGACATCAGATCCATAATCACATAGGAAGTTTCACAATTTCATAGGGTCCTCAGTAACCACATAAAAAAGGCCATGGTTAAATCCCCACACTTCTACAAGGGAACTGTAATTCACTAGGGGAAACCATAAGGTCTTTCTTTTGGGCCTTCACCCTCTCATAAGTAAGGCTATGTGTAATGCCCTGACCCCAGTTACCAAGAGTCGGTGCATTATTGTGTAACATTGGCATGATCACAAAAGATCAAGTCTCGAAATACCAATTAGTGTAGTAGCCCTGCAAACACTAGATACATTCATAAGTCTTACATTACATCATAAATTAAAACAAAACTACAAAAACATCTTGTCTTCATATCCCCTCATACTATCCCTGAAGGTCATTCATAATATACTTCATCACATCCTGGTAAAATTAAAACATTGAAAGGGGTGAGCTCAGATGCTCAGTAAGGATAACAATATAGGTGAAACTTTCATAAATAAACATAAACATTTAAGGAAATGTATAACTAAAAAAAAGCCTTTTAAACTTGAACTTCAACATAATATGGAAAAAGTAAAAGGAGATAATTCCATTTACTTATTCACATGGATATTCTCCTGGTCGAATAATCACATGCAATATCAATAACCACTTTCAAAATGATGGAATGCATAATTCCAGATTATCATAACCATGTAGCCAAGGCCTCGTGCTAAGACTACAATTAACATTTTGTCAAGGCCTTGTACCAAGACACTAGTTTGTCTCATGAGACCTGCTGATGCATCGAGGAGCTATAGCGGGCTCCACCCGTCACTTATTAAGTCCAATGCATTCCTCATATGAATAGGTTTAAACATATCATAAACCATAACATAATCATATCACATAAGACATGCATAATGGAAACATAAAATTTCCACATTTCAATCACAAGATATCAACACAACACATTGATATAATAAAAAACACTTTGAATACCATTTTCAATAACAAAATAAAATAAAAATAAAACTTGGTATTTATTTTTCATTTAATAAAATGTTATAGCTTGTAGAGGAATCCGAAACTCAAATAATGGTCACGACGGTGAAGAAGTCATTGTCGCTGCATACGCATATAAAAACAACATCCCCACTTGTCGTTTAGTAAAACTCTTCGTATAAAAAATATTCCTTTTGAATAAATGTAAAATTCAAAGGGGTTTATACACCATATAAAAGAAATTTTTGTATAAAACAAAATATGCCTCAATGAATGGAGATTGAGATGAAGTCCCTTAAAAAGATAATTTTTTAAATAAAATATATATATTATGTTTATTCACTATAAGTACACATAATGAAAGAAAAAATACAAGATAGGACATAATAATATCATGACATAATTTGAAAGTAGGGGATTAACCCAAAGAATGGAAATTGGGTTAAGAAGTTCCCTTACCTCGTATACGACTTGACTTGACCGTTATTTAACCTCCTAAATAATAAAATAGAGTTAATTTATATTTTCTTAAGAGAATTTTTCATTTTCATTATTCCTTTTATATCACTTATTACCATGTTATGAATATTATGTAATTATTTAAGATAATAACGGTCATTTTGTCGATCTTTAGTACTTGAGTCAAAAATAAACTTCTTATAATTACAAGTTGTTCATGTGGTGAAATATCCATTATATCCAGAATTATATTAATGATGTAGATATCATATATATCATATATATCCAGTATATACATGAATTTATAATATTACATAACATTTAGAGGTAAGAAATGAAATGCACCGTTCATGGAGACGGTAAGTCGTACGTATGCATAAACGCTACTTTCATTTCTATTTCGTATTTAATGGAATGAAATTATAATTATATAAAGGTATATTCCAGTATAATATCATATATAATATCATTTAATCCATCCTTTATACGTCCCACATATGGCATTAACGATTCAAATCACTTTGTGGGGGCGGTAGTCCGCACTTCCTAAAATGAAATTATCACGTTTACCCATAATAGAAATCATAAAGGTGTGCCATAAATGAAAAATATAGAATCAAAAGTAAAACATAAACATAATATATATCATATATAACAAATATTGTCATCATAATGGCCACCATGAGAGCTGTTAAAAGAATTTTGAACAATCATCATTTTGTGAGGCAGTAATTCGCCATCCACAGAAACAGTATGTTTTTTAACCATTAGACAAAGGTGTGTGTAAGTGTAAATAAAATACTTCTCAAAAAAACATCCTAGTATATTTAATATAATGGTTTTGTTACAAAATAAATGAATAAAAATATTTTAAAGGGTTGGAGAAGCAAAATAAAACACAAGAACATAAGGGAAGACATTACCTTAAAATTGGGTAACTCTTTTTTACTTGATCCAAAGGCTTCCTTGGGAAGACTTCTGCCCATAGTGAGGCTTCTAGGAGTAATAGAGGGAAGTTGAGAGAGTATTTGGGTAGAGTTTGGCCGAGAAAAATGGCTTGAAGGTGTGAATAATGTGGTAGAGGTGGGGGCCTTTTATAAGAGGAGAGGATGGGCACTCATGGAAGGTCATTAAATGTTACATTATTATGAAGAGATTTTCGGATTTCAAAGGTCAAAAAATGATATATTTCGAGACTAAGGTGATAAGGGTTCTAAATATGTCCATACAATAGGTTTTAGACAAGTGTAACCATATATATTTTACATTATCTTTCCATTTTATTTAAATCGTTAATTAATGAGGTAATTGTTGCATCATCATGGTTCCCTAAACAATTTAATTTATTTAATGTCTAAAAATTATAAAAAACTATCATGATGTAGGAAATCATTTTATATTTCCAATGAATATTTATAGTCGAAAAGTTAACTTATATAACCCCATGTAATAATTGTTTTAGTAAAACAACACATGTTTGTGACAATTTTATTTTTACTTTAAATAAAAAGTTATTAATCTCATTTTCTTACCCAAGTGGCTCCATGAGGTCCCCAATTTGACCCATGGATTTTATTGGTCTTCCATGACTCATAAAATAATGGTAGGACAAGTCTAAGGGTATTTTCATAATTTATAATATCATTTTTACCTTAAATTTTACTAATTAACTTTAATCGTGATTAATTAAACATAAAAGTTACTATTCACCAAAAAATTATTTTAATCCCATTGAACCACATTTTACTTCATAATGACAACCATGTATGTTGGAGTTTTGAAAATCAAATCACAGAAGTGGTAATGTTTCATTTTAACGAAAAATCAGTTTTTTAACTACCACTTAGTGGTTTCACTATTCATCAAAAATTGATGTTTTTCAGAACAATGCCAAAATTTCACCCTAATTTATAATTGATATTCCGAATTCAAAAATGATGTCTATTTTAAAAAATTACAAACATTTAAGTTTCATTAATTAATTTTATAATTAATTCCCACTGTCACAACAAATAGCATGTTTTTAAGAAACAATATATATCAAAAGATTGACAATTGTTTATGTCCAATTTCAAAGTGAAATTAATTTCAATGAACACCATTGGATAAAATAGTAAAAATATATTCTAATTATAATTTAAAACCACTAAATAGTATAATTTATAACTATAAATTATTTTGATTAAAAAAGTTTTTTTTAAGTATTTTTCACTATTCATAAAAAATTGGATGTTCTCAGAAAAATACCAAAAATTCAACATAGGCTAATTTCAATATTCTGAATCCAAAAATGAAGTCCATTTTGAAATATAAAATATATATAATTTCAAAAAGTGGGTATTACTATTCATAATGGCTATTTTTATTGGTCGTGGTGTGATAGAATCTCGAACTTGCATACAATGCAAGCTATATCATTATTGAAAGAGAAGCGTATTATGAAATCTCGGGATGTTACATTCTCCCATCCTCCAATAAATTGAATCCTAAAAATTTGAAATTTTTCTTTGAAAATAAAAGGATGAAAATAGAAAATACCTTTGTGGAAAACCCACACTAGTAATAACGATAATAAAAATATAACATTAAAAGAAAGAAAGAGAAGTAGAAAGGCCACCCGAGATAGCCCATACTAGGATTATATGAAAATATGGATATGGAGGGAAAAAAACCATCAAGGTCTGATGGAGAGTTGTAGAAAACAGGATTCGTAGAATTTTAATCACAAGAAAATCACAAACTTGTGATTGTTTAAATGGTCATTGAATCACTAGTTGGAAAGCTTAACTGACAACATTTTTTTAAGTTACCTTACATAAAGTTGAGGAATTTATTTAAGATATTTACTAAGAATTTAAGGAAGTATACTTACTTGTCATGTAGATTTAAAAAATCTTACCACAAACCAATATTTCACTCCAAATGGTAACAAAACTCAAAAATATTCTATTTATCCTAATTTTATAAGGTTCCAAATATTACCACATACCATTTAGATTAGGAAAACTATTTTTTAATAACCAGGGACTTCCTATAGGCTAGTGGTAGGTAATAAAGGCCTATCGCACTATGGTTGTGGGTTCAATTCCTATAGCTTTGTCCGACACGACGGGTTATCCCTCAACCTGAAGGTTGTCCTTTTCCTAAAACTACAGTATTATAATATTCCAAAAATATTCTTCATAAATGTTTTAACCTTAAAAAATACTACCCAATGTTCAACATAATCCATTCCAACCTTTATAGTTATCCAAAATACCTCTGTCTAGACTTTTTCTAAAAGTTCGCTAAATTCCAAAATTAATTGTTTCATCAGATTACTCAAACAAAGTAAAGTTTCTCTTATTTTCACATACGAAAATATGATTACCTTCATCATATTAAAACCTTAATGAAAACAACATGTATTGCAGTACAATCCTTATAAATATCACATTATTCTTATAACCAGAATATAATCCTTGAGGCCAAAAGCACCAATACATAAATTATTCCACTTCAACTGTAGTAACAACATAAGATTGTCCATGATCTCTTCGCCTTTTCTGAGGTAAGTTTCCCTGATGCTTAGGACATTCATTTGTATAATTCCCCATTTCTCTACAATTGTAGAATTCAACATTGATATCCACTTTCATTCCATTGCAATCACACGCCTGGTGACCTTTTTCTCCATATTTATAAAAAACTCACATTCATTTTAGGCTAGTACCAGGGTTATTCTTCCCATAATTATCACATAATGGGAAATCCTTCTTTCCCTTTTTCCCTTTATCTGTCTCTTGTTCCACCTTTCCGTTCTTCTCTTGCTTTACTTTATTGTCATAAGATTTAGAGAATTCCTTTTCTGTCTTGATAGCACATGAGACAATGTCTTCGTACGATGAGAAGGTTTGTGAGACTAATTCTTGATGAATAAATTTTTTTAACCTATCAAAAAAATGATCAATCTTACTTCTTGGGATACGTATATAATCTGCAGCATGCCTCGCTAACCATGTAAAGTTGGCCTCATAATTTGCGACATTCTCATCCTCCTTTTGTCTCAAACTCAGAAATTGTTCTTCCATATCTGCTCGATGGTCACGAGGATAGTATTTTTCTAGGAAAAGATCATTGAACTCCCTCCATTCCATATTTGATACTTTATCATCTTCCTTTGTGTTTTGAATCAATGACCACTATTGATCAGCATCTACAGTGTGGCGGAAAACTGCCATGACAACCTTCTCTCTTTCACTACTCCCCAAGGTGTGGAATATTTTCTCTAAGGAGTTTATCCATTTGTCAGCTACTAATATATTTGTACCCCCATTAAATGTTGGTGGTTGTTTCCACATGAAGAAGTCTAACATTGATCCTCCACATTGGGGATCAGGGTGCTCCATATGAGTAAGGTTATTATTCATAACCAGAGTGAGTTGTCCCAGTATAGTGATAAGTTTATCAGCCCCAGTTGTATCTCCAACTCCAAAATAATTATCTTGACCATGAGGGAAATCCCTACATGGAGTGCATGAATTTATACGGTTTCCATTCCTCCCACTATGTGCCATTTCTAAACAATGGCATAAACTAGATTAGTTTATGAATAAAAATACATAATTCCATACTTGTAAAACACATAACATAAATTGAACTATTTATGGATATCATCCATAATCATAAAAAGAAATGTTTTCTATGAGGAAGTATATACTCATAAACCCTTCATAATGGTTTGTAAATAAAATGAGAATTATCCTAAGCATATCCCCCAGGATTGTCGTAACCAAGAGTGCAGCAAGACCCGTTGTCATGCACCAGTCCCCGTTCGAGTCTAGCTTAAAGCGGTGTTTTCAGGATTTACCCCTAGGTACATCTGTGCCAGAGCCACCTCTACCTTTTTGTATCCAGACATGCATGTATTTCCCGAAAACCTCCTAAAATCTCTATAATACCAAAATTCTAGGAAGTTCTTATATATTTAAATCCTCAATGTCTATCTTAGGTCTATGTTCTCTAATCAGAGTTTATCTAAATCTATCTTCCAAGGTTAGTACTAAACTACCTCAGATACCAACTGCAATTCCCCGACCCCAGTTACCCAGAGTCGGTGCATTATTGCGTAACATTGGCATGATCACAAAAGATCTAGCCTCGAAAGACCGATTAGTTTAGTAGCCTTGGAAACACTAGATACATTCATAAGTCTTACATTACATCATAAAGTAAAACAAAACTACAACAACATCTTGTCTTCATATCCCCTCATACTATTCCAGCAGGTCATTCATAATATTATTCATCACATCATGGAAAAATTAAAACATTGAAAGGGGTGAGCTCAGATGCTCAGTAAGGATAACAATATAGTGGAATCTCTCATAAATAAACATAAACATTTAAGGCAATGTATAACTAAAACAAAAGCCTTTTAAACTTGAACTTCAAAATAATATGGTAAAATTAAAATGAGATAATTCCATTTACTTATTCAGATGGATATTTTTCTCGTCAAATAATTACATCCAATATCAATAAACGCATTCAAAATGATGGAATGCATAATTCCAGAATATCATAACCACGTAGCCAAGGCCTCATGTCAAGACTACAAATAATATTTTGTCAAGGCCTCATGAGAAGACACTAGTTTGTCTCATTAGACCTGTCGATGCATTGAGGAGCTATTTTGGGCTCCACCCGTCACTTATTAATTCCAATGAATTCCTCATATGAATAGGTTTAAACCTATCATAAACCATAACATAATCGTACCACATAAAACATCAATAAATGAACAAAACACTTCCACATTTCAATCACAAGATATTAACACAACACATTGATATAATAAAGAAACACATTAAAAACCATTTTCAATACCAAAATAAAAGAAAATTAAAACTTGGTATTTATTTTTCATTTAAAAAAAATTTATAGCTTTTAGAAGAAGCCGAAACTCAAATAATGGTCACGACGGTAGAGAAGTCGTAGTCACCGCATACGTACAGAAAAAAAACATTCCCATTTGTCATTTAGTAAAAGGATTCGTATAAAATAGACTCCTTTTGAATAAACATAAATGTCAAAGGGGTTTATACACCATATAAAAGAATGTAAAAATAAAAGATAGGACATAATAATATCATGACATAATTAGAAAGTAGGGGATTAACCCAAAGAACGGAAATTGGGTTAAGAAGTTCCCTTACCTCGTATCCGACTTGACTTGATCGTTCGTTAACGTACTGAAAAATAACCTAGAGTTAATTTCTATTTTATTAAGAACCTTTTTCATGTCCATTATTCCTTTTATATCACTTATTACCATGTAATGAACATTACGTAATTATTTAAGTTAATAACGGTCATTTTGTCGATCTTTGGTACTTGAGTAAAAAATAAACTTCTTATAATTCCAAGTTGTTAATGTGGTGAAATATCCATTATATCCAGAATTATATTCATGATTTAGATATCATATATATCATATATATCCAGTATATACATGAATTTATAATATTACATAACATTTAGAGGAAAGAAATGAAATGCACCATTCATGGAGACGGTAATCCGTACGTACGCATAAACGCTACTTTCATTTCTATTTTGTATTTAATGGAATGAAATTATAATTATATAAAGGTATATTCCAGTATAATATCATATATAATATCATTTAATCCATCCTTTATAAATCCCACATATGGCAATAATGATTCAAATCACTTTTTTGGGGTGGAAGTCCGCACTTCCTAAAATGAAATTATCACGTTTACCCATAATGTAAATCATAAAGGTGTGCCATAAATGAAAAATACAGAAGCATAAGTAAAAAATAAAAATAATATATATCGTATATAAAAAATAGTTTCATCATAATGGCTACCATGAGAGGTGTTAAAAGAATATTGAACAATCATCGTTTCGTGAGGCAGTAATTCGCCACCCACAGAAACAATATGTTCTTTAACCATTAGACAATGGTGTGTGTAAGTGTAAATAAAATCCTTCTCAAAACAACATCATAGTATATTTAATATAATATTTTTGTTACAAAATAAAGGAATAAAAATATTTTAAAGGGTAGGAGAAGAAAAATAAAACACAAGAACATAATGGAAGACATTACCTTAAAATAGGGTAACTCTTTTTTATTTGGGCCAAAGGCTTCTTTGGGAAGACTTATTCCCAAAGTGAGGATTCTAGGAGTAATAGAGTGTATTTGAGAGAGTATTTGGGCAGAGGTTGGCCGATATAAATGGCTTGAAGGTTTGAATAAGGTGGTAGAGGTGGGGGCCTTTATAAGAGGAGAGGAGGGTCACTCTTGGAAGTTCATTAAATGTTACATTATTATGAAGTGATTTTCTGATTTCAAAGGTCCCACAATGATATATTTCGAGGATAAGGTGATAAGGGTTCTAAATATGACCATACAATAGCTTTTAGACATGTGTATGCCTTATATTTTACATTATCTTTCCATTTTATTTAAATCGCTAATTAATGGGGTAATCACTGTATCATCATGGTGTCATAAAAAATTTAATTTATTTAATGTCTAAAAATTATAAAAAAAATCTCATGATGTAGGAAATATTTTTATCTTTACAATTAATATTTATATTCAAAAAGTTAACTTATATAACCCCATGTAATAATTGTTTTATTAAAACAACACATGTTTGTGACAATTTTATTTTTACTTTAAATAAAAAGTTATTAATGTCATTTTCTTAACCAAGTGGCTCCATGGGGTCCCCAAGTCGATCCATGAATTTTCTTGGTCGGCCACGACTACTCCAATATGGGTAGGACATGTGTAAGGGTATTTTCATATTTTTATATTATCATTTTTACCTTAAATTTCACTAATTACCTTTAATCGTGATTAATTAAACTTAAAAGTTACAATTCGCTAGAAAAATATTTTAATCCCATTTAACCACATTTTACTTTCTAATGACAACCATGTATGTCGGATTTTTGAAAATCAAATCACAGAAGTGGTAATGTTTCATTTAAACAAAGAATCAGTTTTTAACTACCACTTAGTGGTTTCACTATTCATCAAAAATTGATGTTTTTCAGAACAATGCCAAAATTTCACCCTAAGCTATAATTGATATTCCAAATTAAAAATTGATGTATATTTTAAAAAATTCAAAAAATATAAGTTGCATTAGTTAATTTTATAATTAATTCCCAATGTCACAACAAATAGCGTGTTTTTAAGAAACAATATATATCAAAATATTGACAATTGTTTATGTCCAATTTCAATGTGAAATTAATTCCAATGAACACCATTGGATAAAATGGTAAAAATATATTCTTATTATACTTTAAAACCAATCAGTAGTATAATTTATCACTATAAATTATTTTTATTAGAAAAGTTGTTTTTATGTATTTTTCACTATTCATAAAAAATCGGATGTTCTCAGAAAAATACCAAAAATTCAACATAGGCTAATTTCAATATTCCGAATCCAAAAATGAAGTCCATTTTGAAATATAAAATATATATAATTTCAAAAAGTGGGTATTACTATTCATAATTTCTATTTTGATTGGTCGTGGTGTGTGAGAATCTCGAACTTCCGTACAATGCAAGCTATTGCATTATTGAAAGAGAAGCGTATTATGAAATCTCGGGGTGTTACATTCTCCCCTCCTTCAATAAATTGAATCCTCGAAATTTGAAATTTTTCTTTGAAAATAAAAGGATGAAAATAGAAAATACCATTTTGGAAAACCCACACTGGAAATAAGGATAATAAAAATATAACATTAAAAGAAATAAATAGAAGTACAAAGGTCACCCGAGATAGACCATACTAGGATTCTATGAAAATATGGATATGGAGGAAAAACCATCAAGGTCTGATGGAGAGTTGTAGAAAATAGGATTCGGAGAATGTTAACCACAAGAAAATCACAAACTTGTGATTGGTTAAATGGTCATTGAATCCCCAGCTGGAAAGTTAACCGACAACGTTTTTTTTATGTTACCTTATATAATGTTGAGGAATTTATTTAAGAGATTTACTAAGAATTTAAGGAAGTATACTTACTTGTTATGTAGATTTTAAAATTTTTACCAAAAACCCATCTTTCACTTCAAATGGTAACAAAACTCAAAAAATTTCTATTTATCCTAATTTTATAAGGTTCCAAATATTACCACATACCATTTGGATTAGGAAAACTATTTTGTAATAACTAGGTACTTCCTATAGGCTAGTGGTAGGTAATAAAGGCCTATCGCACTATGGTTGTGGGTTCGATTCCTACAGCTTTGTCCAATGTGACGGGTTATCCCTCGACCTGAAGGTTTTCCTTTTCCTAAAACTATAGTATTATAATATTCCAAAAATAATATTCATTAATGTTTTAACCTTAAACAATACTACCCAATGTTAAACTTAATCCATTCCAACCTTTATAGTTATCCAAAATACCTCTGTCCAGACTTTTTCTAAAAGTTCTCTAAATTCCAAAATTAATTGTATCATCAGATTCCTCAAACAAAGTAATGTTTCTCTTATTATCAAATAAAAAAATATGATTACCTTCATCATATTAAAACCTTAATGAAAACAACAAGTACTGTTGTACAATCCTTATAAATATCACATTATTCTTATAACTAGAATATAATCCTTGAGCCCAAAAGCACCAATACATAAATTATTCCACTTCAACAGTAGTGACAACATAAGATTTTCCATGATCCCTTCGCCTTTTCTGAGGTATGTTTCCCTAATGCTTAGGACATTCATTTGCATAATGCTTTATTTCTATACAATTGTAGCATTCAACATTGATATCCTCTTTCTTTCCCTTGCAATCACAGGCCTGGTGACCTTTTTCTCCACATTTATAACAAACTCACATTTTTTTAGGCAAGTACCAGGGTGATTCTTCCCATAATTATCACATAATGGAAAATCCTTCTTTCCCTTTTTCCCTTTATCTGTATCTTGTTCCACCGTTCTCTTCTTCTCTTGCTTTACTTTATTGTCATAAGATTTATAGAATTCCTTTTTTGCCTTGATAGCACATGAGACAATGTCTTCATACGACGAGAAGGTTTGTGAGACTAATTCCTGATGAAGAAATGGGTTTAACCCATTAAAAAACGATCAATTTTACTTCTTGGGTTACGTATATAATCTGCAGCATGCCTCGCTAACCTTGTAAAGTTGGCCTCATGCTTTGCGACATTCTCATCCTCCTTTTGTCTCAAACTTAGAAATTGTCCTTCCATATCTGCTTGATGGTCACGAGGATAATATTTTTCTAGGAAAAGATCTTTTAACTCCCTCCATTCCATATTTGATACTTTATCATCTTACTTTGTGTTTTGAATCAATGACCACCATTGATCAGCATCTCCAGTGAGGCGGAAAACTACCATAACAACCTTCTCTCTTTCACTACTCCCCAAGGTGTGGAATATTTCCTCTAAAGAGTTTATCCATTACTCAGCTACTAATAGATTTGTACCCCCATTAAATGTTGGTGGTTGTTTCCACATGAAGAGGTCTAAAATTGATCCTCCACATTGGGGATCAGGGTGCTCCATATGAGTAAGGTTATTATTCATAACCAGAGTGAGTTATCCCAGTATTGTGATAAGTTGATCAGCACCAGTTGTATCTCCAACTCCACAATAATTATCTTGAGTAGGAGGGCAATCCCTACATGGAGTGCATGAATTTATACGGTTTCCATTCCTCCCACTATGTGCCATTTCTAAACAATGGCATAAACTAGATTAGTTTATGAATAAAAATACATAATTCCATACTTGTAAAACACTTAACATAAATTGAACTATTTATGGATATCATCCATAATAATAAAAAGAATTGTTTTCTATGAGGAAGTATATACTCATAAACCCTTCATAATGGTTTTTAATGAAAATGAGAATTATCCTAAGCATATCCCCCAGGATTTTCGTAACCAATAGTGCAGTAAGACCCTTTTTCATGCACCAGTCCCCGTTCGAGTCTAGCTTAAAGCGGTGTTTTCGGGTTTTACCCCTAGGTACATCTGTGGTAGAGCCGCCTCTACCTGTTTGTATCCATACATGCATGTATTTCCTGGAAAACTCATAAAATCTCTATAATACCAAAATTCTAGGAAGTTCTTATATATTTAAATCCTCAAAGTCTATCTTAGGGCTATCTGCTCTAATCAGAGTTTATCTAAATCTAGCTTCCAAGGTTAGTACTAAACTGCCTCAGATACCAACTGCAATGCCCCGACCCCAGTTACTGAG
Source organism: Viscum album (assembly GCA_963277665.1). Taxonomy (NCBI): domain Eukaryota; kingdom Viridiplantae; phylum Streptophyta; class Magnoliopsida; order Santalales; family Viscaceae; genus Viscum; species Viscum album. The sequence continues at coordinate 284,721,528 of OY728127.1, forward strand.
AGTCAGTGAATTATTGCGTAACATTGGAATGTTCACAAAATATCATGTCTCGAAAGACCGATTAGTTTAGTAGCCTTGGAAACACTAGATACATTCATAAGTCTTACATTACATCATAAAGTAAAACAAAACTACAAAAACATATTGTCTTTATATCCCCTCATTCTATCCCTGCAGGTCATTCATAATATACATCATCACATCCTGGAAAAATTAAAACATTGAAAGGGGTGAGCTCAGATGCTCAGTAAGGATAAAAATATAGTGGAAGCTTTCATAAATAAACATATACATTTAAGGAAATGTATAACTAAAACAAAATCATTTTAAACTTGAACTTCAAAATAATATGGCAAAATTAAATTGAGGTAATTCCATTTACTTATTCAGATGGATATTTTACTCGTCGAATAATCACATCCAATATCAATAACCACATTCACAATGATGGAATTCATAATGCCAGAATATCATAACCACTTAGCCAAGGCCTCGTGTCAAGACTACAAATAATATTTTGTCAAGGCCTCATGTGAAGAAACTAGTTTGTCTCATTAGACCTGTCGATGCATCGAGGAGCTATAGCGGGCTCCACCCGTAACATATTAAGTCCAATGCATTCCTCATATGAACAGGTTTAAACCTATCATAAACCATAACATAATCATACCACATAAAACATCAATAAATGAACAAAACACTTCCACATTTCAATCACAAGATATTGACACAAGACATTGATATAATAAAAAAACACTTTAAAAACCATTTTCAATACCAAAATAAAAGAAAATTAAAACTTGGTATTTATTTTTCATTTAAAATAATTTATAACTTGTAGAAGAAGCCGAAACTCAAATAATGGTCATGGCGGCAGAGAAGTCATTTTCACCACATACGTATAGAAAAAAAACATTCCCATTTGTCGTTTAGTAAAAGGCTTCATATAAAAAAGATTCCTCTTGAATAAACATAAAAGTCAAAGGGGTTTATACACCGTATAAAAGAATGTAAAAATACAAGATACGACATAATAATATCATGACATAATTTGAAAGTAGGGGATTAACCCAAATAATGGAAATTGGGTTATGAAGTTCCCTTACCTCGTATCCGACTTGACTTGATTGTTCGTTAACCTCCTGAATAATAAAATAGAGTTAATTTCTATTTTATTAAGATCCTTTTTCATTTTCATTATTCCTTTTATATCACTTATTACCATGTTATGAACAATACGTAATTATATAAGTTAATAACGGTCATTTTGTCGATCTTTGGTACTTGAGTCAAAAATAAAATTCTTATAATTCCAAGTTGTTCATGTGGTGAAATATCCATTATATCCAGAATTATATTCATGATTTATATATCATATATATCATATATATCCAGTATATACATGAATTTATAATATTACATAACATTTAGAGGTAAGAAATGAAATGCACCGTGCATGGAGACGGTAATCCGTATGTACACATGAACGATACTTTCATTTCTATTTTTTATTTAATGGAATGAAATTAGCGTTATATAAAGGTATATTCCAGTATAATATCATATATAATATCATTTAATCTATCCTTTATACATCCCACATATGGCAATAATGATTCAAATCACTTTTTGGGGGCGGAAGTCCGCACTTCCTAAAATGAAATTATCACGTTTACCCATAATGGAAATCATAAAGGTGTTCCATAAATGAAAAATAAAGAAGCATAAGTAAAACATAAACATAATATATATCATATATAAAAAATAGTGTCATCATAATGGCCACCTTGAGAGGTGTTAAAAGAAGTTTGAACAATCCTCGTTTCGTGAGGCAGTAATTCGCCACCCACAGAAACAATACGTTCTTTAACCATTAGACAATGGTGTTTGTAAGTGTAAATAAAATACTTCTCAAAACAACATCATAGTATATTTAATATACTACTTTTGTTACAAAATAAAGGAATCAAAATATTTTAATGTGTTGGAGAAGAAAAATAAAACACAAGAACATAAGGGAATACATTACCTAAAAATCGGGTAACTCTTTTTTATTTGGGCCAAAGGATTCTTTGGGAAGACTTATTCCAAAACTTAGGCTTCTATGAGTAATAGAGAGAATTTTAGAGAGTATTTGGGCAGAGTTTGGCTGAGCAAAATGGCTTGAAGGTGTGAATATGGTGGTAGAGGTGGGGGCCTTTATAAGAGGAGAGGAGGGTCACTCTTGGAAGTTCATGAAATGTTACATTATTATGAAGTTATTTTCTGATTTCAATGGTCCCATAATGATATATTTTTAGGATAAGGTGATATGTGTTATAAATATTCCATCCAATAGGATTTAGACATGTTTATTCCTTAGATTTTACATTATCCTTCCATTTTATTTAAATTGTTAATTAATGGGGTAATCGTTGTATCATCATGGTGTCATAAAAAATTTAATTTATTTAATGTCTAAAAATTATAAAAAAATCTCATGATGTAGGAAATATTTTTATCTTTCCAATTAATATTTATAGTCGAATAGTTAACTTATATAACCACATGTAATAATTGTTTTATTAAAACAACACATGTTTGTGACAATTTTATTTTTACTTTAAATAAAAAGTTATTAATGTCATTTTCTTACCCAAGTGGCTCCATGGGGTCCCCAAGTTGACCCATGGATTTTATTGGTCGGCCATGACTCATCCAATATGGGTAGGACAAGTTTAATGGTATTTTCATATTTTAATAATATCATTTTTACCTTAAATTTCACTAATTACCTTTAATCGTGATTAATTAAACATAACAGTTATTGTTCCCCAAAAAATTATTTTAATCCAATTGAACAACATTTTAATTTATAATGAAAACAATGTATGTCGCATTTCTGAAAATAAAATCACAGAAGTGGTAATGTTTCATTTAAACAAAAAATCATTTTTTTAACTTCCACTTAGTGGTTTCACTATTCATCAAAAATTGAAGTTTATCAGAACAATGCCAAATTTTCACCCTAAGCTATAATTGATAGTCCAAATTCAAAAATGATGTCTGTTTTAAAAAATTACAAAAATATATGTTGCATTAATTAATTTTATAATTAATTCCCATTGTCACAACAAATAGCGTGTTTTTAAGAAACAATATATATCAAAATATTGACAATTGTTTATGTCCAATTTCAAAGTGAAATTAATTCCAATGAACACTATTGGATAAAATGGTAAAAATATTTTCTTATTATACTTTAAAACCACTCAGTAGTATAATTCATCACTATAAATTATTTTGATTAAAAAAGATGTTTTTAAGTATTTTTCAGTATTCATAAAAAATTGGAAGTTCTCAGAAAAATACCAAAAATTCAACATAGGCTAATTTCAATATTCCGAATCCAAAACTGAAGTCCATTTGGAAATATAAAATATATATAATTTCAAAAAGTGGGTATTACTATTCATAATGGCTATTTTGATTGGTCGTGGTGTGTTAGAATCTCGAACTTGCGTACAATGCAAGCTATTGCATTATTGAAAGAGAAGTGTATCGTAGAAGCTAGGGGTGTTACACTATGTGAGAGGAAACTCTTAAGTCCCCGCTCCATCTCTGTCCACTAGAACTAATTTTTAAATCCATGATACATGTCGGTCACACTAGTGTGTACTAACCACCTAAAGGTATGGTAATATCTCATTAGATCCTTTATAATATAAGTAGGGAACAAGTACTCTCCCACACACCATTATCATATCATTACTACCCAAATTTTTCCCTGGTAGTGGGTGACCCCCAACCTACTGATCTCTGAACACAGTATAGGTAATAAGAAAAATAGAATTCCCTTTCAAACTGTTACATGTCCCAATATAATACACACCTGAAGGGCAGTCTGGATCCCCATGGGCTAGTGACTAGCACTAGAGAATCGGACAAAAAAAAGTGGGAAGGATTACGTCCAACATAATGAAAATATATGGAACATACATATATAATAGAGATAAATTGAATATGATAAATACAATCAATAAATGAAAAAAATAGAAAAAATATAACAACTCAAAATTAGAAACAAAAACCAAATTCAAGTCCTACAACAATGTAACACTAAAAAGTAAGGACCAACATTTCTATGTCATAGTGTGGGAAGAATCCACCCAAAAGAATACAAGCTACTCAACCATGATTATAGAAAATCTCACTTCATCACTATGGAAACATTTCTTTTTCCATTTATCAAGGGATATAACTAGCCATACACACCACAAAAGTGGTACACTGGGTGTAAGATAATAGGCATAGTAAAATTATCACCACAATGTTTTATCTTATGTTTCTAAATAAGAATATATTAATTCTAAAATTTAAATTAAAAAAATATATATTATAATAATATACTAGTTTTTATATCAAAATCATGGAAAAATAGTTTTACATCCCATTTACCACATTTAAAAATAATAACTTAAATAATTTTAATTAAATATAATATCATTATTTATATATTAGTATATATATAAAGTCAAAAAACGTTCATAATTTATCATATCAAGTATAAAGAAGTACATCAAAATAGTAAAAACCAAAATCAGATGCCCAAATTTACTACGAAGCCACATAGGTAACATGATTCAGGGGATTAAACTAGGTTCGAGATTACTAGGAACATGCACATAACATATAAAATATTGTATGTATTAATCCACTAGACATATGCATTGATTTTAGTGAGAAGATGAACACTCCAGTATGTGAACCCCATGAAATGTCTTACATGTCGCAAGAACAACATGCGTAGGGGGAAGAGGAATGACCAATGAAGAAGCCTCCTAGCTTTGTATGATACTTTTTACTATACCTTCCACATAAGTACCCAAGCCTTCCCATGTAATCTATTTTCAAAAAAAATCATTAAACCATTTCATAATTTAAGGCTTGAAAACCCCATTTCATAAATCCATTTCAAAATTCATTGAATAACCAATTCCATTTACCAAAATAATGGGAAAACAATATTTCATAAAAACCTATTTCTACACACATGATGAAAATCATTAATTACATGTCATTTAATTTAATAAATCTATTTATCCAACATGATAAATGTAGTCCATCAACACATGATAGAGATGGAACAACATACATCAATCTTGGGGTCACATACTCCTTCCATGAAACCAACAAAAAAAGATTAAAAATGATAATAGGGGACATAGAATAAACCTATACATCATATAACTAATCATATTCAGGAAAACAGTCAGCGAAGATAGCCAAATCAACACATACATCAATAAATCACACCCAAATCACCACAACTAAAGAGTAAACCTCCCCAGGAACAATATCACATAATGGATATAGAGAGAGACAAAAGGAAACATCACTATAGTGCAATAGATCTAATAAAGAAATTACAAGGTGTTACCTTGATCAAATAAATTATGAAGTGAAAAGGCTTACTCACCAAGATAGATGAGATCAAACAAAAATTTTGATCAAATGAGGAATACATCAATATAGAGTAAACAGAAGCTCTTAAAATCATTTGAGAATACATCTAGGTTGAGTTCAAAAGGATCTCTAGAAGGATGAAATAACAGCTCAAATGAGAGTTTCCCTTAAACCCATCTCTATACAAATACAGGTTGTGTAATCTCTTTACAAATTGTGTAATGCACAAGAACCACATTCTCTATAAAACCCATCAATGTATTTTTTAAAAGATATATTTTATTTCTAAACAGCATGTAACATTTACATAGAATATAGTCTCTCCATGTTGTGAATATGGTTCATGGAATCAACCCTAAAGAACATACTTGTTGTGTACACCCAATACAAGGAATGTATATCTCCATAAGAGTAAAAGAACTACAGATTTATACATGGAACCCCAAATATTTTAGGGCTTCCTACGAACCCAGGGATAACCCTCATGGACACTAACACCTTTATACTTGAATTCCATTATATACAATAAACATTCATGCCTAATAATTAATTCATCTTCCCTAAAAATACTCTCGATCCCAAGGATTCCCATATCATTCCCAATTACATGTGAAAAAAGGTAATGAGAAGGTAATTTACAAAAACTAGGTAATTATATTTTGAAAACTCCCCTCCATAAGAAATTTTGTGCCTAAGAATACAACTGAATGAATAATTTCAAGAAAGCTGGTGAGGCAATTTCTCTCTAATAAATGAATAGTGATCATGAGAATCTGATCTATGGCACTTGAACACCATAACCAATGGAATAGACACCACATCCATGATTTCAAATGATATTCCAAGATCTCAACTATATTCTAAAAAATTTAAATATCTATCTCTAACACAATATCAACCTAACTCAGACCATGAGAGGGAACATGGTGATATATCTTGATCTAAAATACATATTTATTTTTGAAATATTTTCCACTAAGATGATAATTCCAAATGATAAGAAACCTTAACAATAATTTTATTCACCTAAAATGGTCCAACAATTCTTAGATCCAACATTCCATATTTCACAACTTGATATTGACCTAAATAAAGCGAATCATTTCTGAAATCATGGTCACCAATAGAATATACAAATGATGATTTTGTTAAACTGAATAAGATTTATGTTGACTCTACACTATAACTATACACTATCGTATATCCTTAATACATGGAGAAATATCCTAAACCAAACTTTATCCCACCATAAAATCTTTACCCACATCTTCAAAATATTTACATCACATGCACGAGTTCCCATAGAAAGCCTAAAATAGATGAATTCATATTGATGAATGATAACATATGTTATAAGAAAACATAACCAGTCCTATCTGGTTATCCCAACAAGCCCTAAAAATCCAATACAGTGGCCAGGGGCATGTCCTCAAAAACCTGAATAGAACACTTCATCCAACCATCTAATAGCAGTTTATATTCATTACAAATCCGTACTTGAGTCCCCATATCATCATGGTTACATCTCCATAACCTCAATGTAAACCTAGTATCCCTATTTGAAATAATAGAAGATGGTACTCCCTTTAACATTACAAATTTTTTCACATACTGCTTCATTAGATTATAAAATAGTTGCAGTTTCTCTGATTCAAATAAAATGAGTTGACTATTTTAACAAATAATTCACCACCTAGATATAATTTCTTCCTCGGGGAGTCCATGGTATCTTATGAAAAAATATCATTCGATACATCATACTATTAACAAATAGGAACTGAACATGAAAATAAAACTAGAAGGTTTCATATGATATACATTTATCTGATTTAAATGTGTCACAATGATACACATATGTAGCAGTGTCACAATTAAAACTCGGACACCATAATCACAATATAATGTTAGAGTACAATTTCTTAGTTCATGGTTGAATGACCTAATATGAACTATGAAAATTAGATAAATATAAACTCCTCACTAATATTGGGATGAAAAACATATCCGCAACACTAAGAATACACACTAAAGAGGGATACAAATCTAAAACGATCTCTCCGCTGTATAGTTTTTCTATAATTTCTCTACAGTCATCATCCTTCTATTGAATTTGAATAATAAACTAAAGGATATACGAATATAAAAACTATAGGATCCTTATTTAGAAAAATGAAATAGTAAGATATTACTAATAATCATACCTACTATTGAATGTTGTCATTAGTATACCATACTCTGGAAAAATAATGTGTTGATTACTTGAAATAATATCAATCTTTGAAACCCACTTTACCCCTTTTGGATGATAAAAAAATAATCTACATGAGTTAAATGGTACTAGTTCTTAAATATCACCTTGGTCAAATTTTGACATTCCATGCATAATTGAAGTAAACCACATACCTTCTTTAAAGGACCAATAGGGAAGCCCACGGTTAAATAATTTTTCAATAATAAAAACATTCATTAGGTTTCTTAACTTAATCATGGGATATTTTAGATTTATTGGATCCATATGACAATAAGGTATCTATATGAGTTGTGTTCCTATAACCAGTTCAGCCATAAAATCAACATCCCTCTTTGGAGGATGCATGGAGAAATATTTCAGAAAACATCAAGATATACTAAAAAAGTTTGAGTATATAAAAAAAAGAAATGTTGTTATGATGAACTTCTAAAAGAAAGAAAAAACACTACAGCCCTCGTTAAAATGATCCTATAATACCAGAACATTGATCCCACTCTACCTGAAATGCCCATGATCTCCCATCAGCTTTAAGAAATGAGACATTCTGATGATAAAAATAAACCCCATCACAATTAAAATAAATCCAATCCATCTTGATGATTTTGAAAAATAGATCCTGATCATGAATATTAAAATCCCATACATACTTCACACTAGCTATTGATGATGCACTAGAAGGACATCAAACCCCATGTTCTATCTTATCCCAATGTGGTCTTTCAAACTCTATAATAAATGACATGATATTCATTAGATATTTCATCATATCAATAAAAAAACCCACTATAATTTAGTGAGAATAACTACTATGAAATAATTAAATATCTAATGAGGATGAATTAAATATGGTACCACTCATAGTCAATTGACCTACATTATCCACTAATAGGGACTCATATAATTGTAAAGGTTCATCATTCTAGATACCTGTGGATATGGACCATTATCCATTGATAATATATGACTAATCTATATTTTCTATTAGATAAAATGATATTTAACCATATCAGGGATTAGACATATCTAGAAAGAAACCATGTATATGATCATAATGTCAATTGATGATTCCCATCTTATTAGGTGAATGACAAGAATTCCATGGTATTCAATCAATTTCACACTTATTTCAAAATAGAGTCACACCACAAGCTATAGTTTGAAGTTCTAAATAGGTTTCCTACTCAGAACCACATCCACCACACCAATGATGAACAGGCCTCTTACCTATGTTCCCAAGCATGGTACTGAAGCTACCAATTAGTAGAGGAGAAGGGTAGGAATATCCATCCTTGATTTCTGTATTCAACACTTCCATCATAGATTTATACATTGTCTCAGCATTGTTATAAATCATTATTATCCATATATTCTATTTCATATCCATTTGAAGACACATTAGGTACTTCTGAGCTATAAACTAGACATTATTTTCATCATCCTATAGAAAATACAAGCTCATAAAAATGATTAGTGTATACTGACACAAAATGATCTCTATCCTATAAAGAGAGGAACTCATTATATTTCTTCAGGATCATAGAATTTAGATTGAAATTCTAGAATAATGGATTTTTGAAACCCATCAAGTCAAATCCCACATGTATATCACCTTGTATCATTAAATCCCAGCAATGCTTATTTATGCCCTAAAGTTGGAACAGCACACACATCACATTGATGACTAACTGAAAATTTTATTTTTATTTGATAGATGATGGTTTCTCATGAATGAACTCCCATGATCAATCTCTTTAATTATATACACTTGATATAACTCCAACACAATGTTATAGATATGTGACATATTCTGGTAAACAACACCGACTGCTTGAAAATTTTTCATGATAAATATATAATTCATTGGAGTGTTCGCTTGAGGAGAATCAGCTACACTGTCTATAGTAATGTGGATAACACATCATAGAGTCATATTGTTGCACAAAAAAACAAAATTAATGATCATACAACATAATAATCATAATTAAAAATATAAAATCTATATAGAAAAACACTTATCAACAAAAAGAACTCAAAAAAAGAGACATGCATCCCAACAACCCTAGGTATATTTAGTCTCCTCAGGTATTGGGCATCCCAAGAACATAATATAATATTCCTATTATGTCCCCACAATCATATCTCTTTTATACCATATTTCCCAAGAAATAGATTGTTCATGAAAGGTCAACTAAGATTAAATTTTTTCACGAACTGAACAAAATACAATCTCCAACTAGAAAGTGACCTGATACACTGCATAATTTAAGGATGTTTCTAATACCCTTGGGATGAGAACTGGAATTAGATAATAACATTAAAAATATAGATAATGATTTCTCCAAACTTAAATCATATACATGGAACATATATATTTATATATACTTATATTTATATAATCGAGTGAAACGGTGGAAGATAAATAAATTCCTTAACTGAAATAAAATATTGAAATGAAAATAAATCTAGAGTGGAAACAATATACAAGTAAATGTCCAATCGAAAAGTACCACTAAATAGTAATGGCCAACTACTATATGTGATAACATTGAAATACTCCCACCATCTCACCAACTAGCATTGATCCATGATAACAGAAAACTACCCAATATCAATATAGACCCCCATATTTCCTACATCAAAATAAAAAATTAGATATACAGACCACCGAAGTGGTATACAGGTTGTGAGCTACCAATTTTAGAAGGTTTTCCACCATGTGTTATAAATCAATCCTCAAACATAATCCATTCTTTCTAAATATTAAACAATGCAACGAATGAAAACAATTTTTTTTGTTTTTATATCAATAAGACATATACAATTGTTTAATTTCCCCATTTTCTATATTTCAAAATAAATTTGGTAAATCAGTTTTAATTAATTTTATATCCATATATATATTAGAAGATATAAACTCAGTAAAAAAATTAATGCATCATTTCCCATATAAAGTCAATAACAGTAAAAAAAATAGTTTAAACCAAAATATAAATCCCATGTTGGCTATAAAGCATCATAGGTAACATCATGTTAGGGACCACACCAGGTCAGGATAGCTTAAACACTCATAACTAAAATAGAAAATCGTTGGTTCATCAAGCCACTAGACATTTGAATAAAGTTTATAGATTAGAGGAACAACCAAGAAAGTGAACCACCAATAGGTCTTACAAGTCCCTAGAACAACAGGATAAGGGAGAAGAGAAAATACCCATGAGAAAATCATATGACATTGTATGAGAACTATTAATATACCATCCAACTAAGTACCTAATGCTTCCCAGGTGCACCATTTTCGAAATCAATTCATCATATCATTTCATCATAATTTTGTTTGAAACACCATTTCATAAAAAAATTTCACAATGATTTAAAAACTGTTTTACATTTACTATAGCTATGGTTAACCATTATTTTAAAATAACATAGTTCAGCACACAAAGATCCATCCAATTAAATCATAACACATAATTAAAAGAAACTGTCAAAAAAGAAAAATATAGTTAACCAACTTGGGAAAATGTTTGGACCACCTACAACAAACTTGGGCTTCCACACACCCACAATTAAACCCACTATTGGGGATTCAAAAATGGAATTGGAGGCTCTAGTATTAACCAAATTATCATAGAATTTATTCACATTAGGAAAAACATTAGAATAGAAGAGGAAATAAACACATACCTCAATAATTCACACATCACACACCACAAAAAAAGAAATAATGACCCAAAGAATAAGATCTCACATCAGATATAGAGAGAATAAAAAGGAAACATCACTATTGATCAACTGATATAATATCTCAACACATCAAAGTTACCATGAAAAAATAAATAAAGATAAAAACGCATACTCACTCAGAGATATGAAATCCAACAACAACAATAATCCAATGATGAATGAATCAATATAGAATGAATAAATACTCCAAAGCATACTGGATAAGCCTTCTTGGATGAGATCCAAAGGATATTTGGAAGAATAAAATATTATATCAGTTGAGCAGTACATTATAATCCATGATCATGATATTCACATGGAGAATAATCCCTTTACAAGCCATGTAATCCATGGGGATAAAATATAGTATAAACCCCATCACATTTTTATTAAACAATAATATTATATTATTATAGACTGTGTAAACATTACATGGAATGTACACTCTCTAAGTTGTGTATTATATTGAAGATAACATCGCTGTAAAACATACACATTTTCTACACTTATTATAGGATGTGTATTTCTGAGACAAACCCTAGGATTCCATTAAACATGGGGGAGATTCCCAAAAATAAATAAACACATTTATTATCTGATTACATAAATTAAAACCATCATTCATCTAACACCATGGGATTTGATGAATTATTTTTTCATATTTATTTATTTATTTAATATGTTTTATTTTACACAGCACTGAATATACATTTTATTACACTAAATTACGAAGTGTGTATTATGTTATACACAACACCAATTATTGATTTCACTACATGATACACATAGATTATCTTTTGATATATGTACAACTATTTTTTTTGTTATATTAGATATAATGCCATGTTCCACTGTTACATTTAATTACATGAATTGTTGTGTTTTACAAAACTACAATTTAGTATTAATATTATTATTAAAATACAATTAGTGTTACATCCTAACCTTTAGAATTGAGGTTATGAAAAAGATTAAATAAATTATAAAATTATTATTTACACATGTTTATAAAGTTCATAATTTTGTTATAAATTAGTGTAAGTGAATTTTATAACTACTTAAAGATAAAAAAATTTATTTTCTATCAAATATACTTTTCAATGTCCAAACATAATTTTATCCCAATAAATTAGAAAACCATTTCTGATGAATGTTTCCAATAAAAATTATATATTATATATTCGATTAATATTTTTAAAGTCATTCAGTACATTTGATAGGTATAATATGGAATAAATTTTATTTCATAAATTAAATGACTTATTTCTATAAAATTTAATTTCACATCTTTTTGGTGGAGAAAATATTTAAAATCATATTTTTTGGAAAATTTATCATTAATATTTTTTAAAATTAAATTAATATTTGAAATAGTGATATAAAATTTTTATTTTGGTAACTTATTGGTATTTTTCTTAGCAGATTAATTTTTCGTAAATAACGGAAGAAATGACTTTTAATTCAAAACTGATGTTTTATCTAATTTATTTTATAGTTAAATTACATATTTAATTTTTAATGTTTAATTTCTTCAATTTTAAATCAATTATATAATGCCCTGTCCTCGGGGACTGTGTCGTGACTACCCCAAGCCCACCTTCCATAGGCCAGGGGCTGGAGACTAGCACCAAAGGTGTAAATCCCGATAAAAGGGAAGCCATTTCCTTTATAAAGTAAACAAACACCATAGAGTACACAAAATGAAGTAAACACTAAGTAAACTGAGTACAAAAGTAAGTGCGAGAAAGTAAATCTGCCAGAATACAAACCCAATAGAAAGTAAAATACAATTGAAAGAAAGTACAGCAGCAGAAGAGTAAAGCAGCAACACCGACCTGTCCACTAGAAATCCCACCTGAATGGTGGGTACAGATAGTCTCCTCAGCTCTTTGGCTCCAGCTGTCTGCTCCGTGTATGTCCCATCCAGTGATCCACCTCCAGGTACCATCCAGCTCCACGAGCCTCCACCTCGTTCAGCACTTTCAATCATCTGCATCCAACACAACATTGTGCGGGCATAGCCTATGCAGGGTTGAGTATACGATACTCAGTAGGAATCCCAAGACTCCCGATGGTTTCCCATAATCCACATAGGATAAACCACAATGGAAGGATACAATCACGAATATCAACCACCTCTACTTAGGTATATGCCCATACATATACCTAAGTCATCAATTACAGTTCTGCTGCAACTCATGAGAAAAATTCAACCCAGTCCACACATGAAAGTACAACCTAGTCCACACAGGAAAGCACAACCCAATCCACACAGGAAGCAGGTCAATCATATCGAATATAATGATTGAAAGTCAATACTAAGCTCACACAGGTATACACTTCGTAAGGTGAAAGAGATGATCAGATGTACCCACTGATTCATCTAAGCTGTCGGACCCACATAACATACAAGACCTGCTAAGTTGTCATACCCACATAGGATACAAGACCCGCTACTCTACCGGACCCACATAGGATACAAGTACAGATTCCAATACTGTTGTACCCACATAGGATACAAGAACAGTAGTCATCGCCGGAGAACCCACGGAGGATCCCAGTACAGTCGTCGTCACTGCCGAACCCACAGAGGATCCAAGTACAGTCTTCATCGCTTCCAAACCCATGTAGGATCCAAGTACAGTCGTCATCATTGCCGAACTCACATAGGATCCAAGTACAGTCGTCATCGTCGTCGCAGTCGTAGCCAGCTCTAGGGTTCCCACACACAGCGCGCTCGATTCCAGGAGGGTCCTCTCCACGAGCCAAGGGGTCGATACAACAACTGTCATGAAGTCAAGAGTTGATGTATTACAATGTTATTTCTCGTCAAAAATAACTCAACACGATAGACGGCGCGTCAATCGGACGCCCAGTTTGAGAGTTGTTGGATTTTTTCATCCCATGGGCCCGGTTGGTTTTTAAGCTAAAACCAACCCGACCATACTCCAGATGCATCAAAACCTTGAACGGAGTAAGCCAAAAGAACCTTCTCACTAAGAGGAATCCAACAAGTCGACAACACATCAATCAGACGTCCAGAGCTCGAGTTATAAGTGTTTCCGCTTTGAGGGCCCGGTTGGTTTCGTGTTCAAACCAACCTGGTTGTACACAATGTTCTCTGAAACCTTGAGTTTCATATACTGAAATGACCATCTTGATCCAAGTATCCCACTGCAACTGACGGTGCGTCAATCAGAGGTTCATAGCCCATGTTATGAGCATTTGAATGGATCTATCCATAAGTAGGGGGTTTGGGCCCGGTCCGACCCGACCCAGTACCCCCTGGGTTGGCCCGAACCGGGTCGACCAGACCCGAGTCCGGGTCCGGCACGTTACGTCGCGGCCTGGCCCGGCTGGTGTGGTGTGGCCCAGCCAGTGTGGCCCGGCCCGGCGCGGGCGGTCCGACCCGGTGTGGGCGGTCCGGCCCAGAGCGGGTGGTCCGGCCCTGCGGGGGATGTCCGGCCCAGCGCAGGCCGTGGCTCGGCTCTTGGCTAAGATGGATGTGAAGGGGGGGAGGGAACACGACCCCCCTCATTTTGAAACGACGGTCCCCTTTTGGTGGTGCCCGTCCTTGCCAGCTGTCAGGGGTTACAACCACCCGACATCCCAAATTCGTATGGCCGGTGATCCGCTGCGGGTCCCGCCTCCCTGGTGATGTCGGCGGCCGGCTTGGCCGGCCACCTCATGCCGAACAGCTGCGGCCAAAGGCTACATCTCTTGCCTGTCTATCACAGAGTGATGGTACCGCGCGATGGCGCTGCACTCCTTCGCTGCGGCCCGCTCCGGCGGCGTTTCTCTCGCTCTCGCACGGTGTGATGGAACCGCATCATCTCCGTTTCAAGTAACAAATAAGATCAACAAAAAATGGGAGGTGGATCAGCCGTGTTTGTGCGGTTTTCCCCCTCCCGTTATATTGATAACAAACATCCAAAAAAATAACGAAAAACGTCAAATTAATCTTGAACGTAAAATCAACCCCTAACTGGCGGTGACGGCGTTCTTCGTCGATGTCTTGACGTTCTTCAACGAAAGTGATGGCGTTCTTCAAGAGTTGGTGTTCTCTCCCCAAATATCCTCACACCACAAAACCCCAAAAAAATAAGGCCTTCTTTATTTTAATAACACATGCCAATATTTTTCAAAACTTCAAAAACTCAAGCTCTTAATTAAATTAATTTAATAGCGTTAATCAATTAATCTAATGTGAGAGTTGACATGCAATAAAGTGGGAGAGTGGGTGAGTTAAAAATTAATGGGGGTGTTTCCAAATTTAAGAGGGGTTAGAGAAATTTGAAGGGGTGGGGATCTTGTGGGCCCCACCTCACTAATATCCTATCAAGAGGAGTTTAGGATCAAGTGGGTCCCACCCCAACTCCCACACATGGGACTAAACCATCTAGAAAAGCGAAATAAAATTGCAACACAATTTTATTTCACCTAACACTTAATCCACATTTTTAATCAAATCTTCCCGAGCAAACACAACTCCAGGAAAAGTATTCTTAAGAAAACACCGGAATTGCGGTTTCATCAGTACCCTCAGATTTCGATTCCAAGCACCGGTTCAGAAGTTAGAAAAACCCGCTCGTTCGTTCACTGAATGTACCCGAGCTAAACTACGAAAATCGATTCCGGGCACACAGGGCCTCAGAATCAGGTGCCGTCAGAAACTGTGTACTCGTAAAATCACAAAGAAATTAAGAAAAAAAAATTCCTTAAAATTTATAGGGTCTTTACATTACTCCCACCTCTAGGCTTTACATCACTGTGAAGATTACACATAAACTAGGGAAACAAATGAGGGTACTGAGAACGCATATGAGCCTCTTGATCCCATGTGCTCTCTAGGAGGTTCACATGCTGCCACCTGATGCACACTAGAGGTATTGACCGTCCACCTAGGACCCACTCCTGTCGATCCACGATCTCCACTATGACCTCCGCAAAAGTCACTTCATCATCAATGTCCAGCATCCCATGGTTGATGATATGCATTGGTTCGTTTACGTATCTCATCAGCTGAGATACATGGAAGACGTCATGCGCCCGGTGCAACTGAGGTGGAAGATCCAAGTGATGAGCCACCTCTCCTATCCTGATGAGAACCTGGAATGTTCCGATGAAGCGCGGAGACAACTTGTTTCCCTAGACAAATCTCTGTAATCCATGTCTAGGTGAGACGCACAAGAAAACATGGTCGCCATCCTTGAACTCTAGTGGTCTCCGCCTCCTTTCAGCATAAGACTTCTTTCGGCTCTGAGATATCCTCATCCATTCCTGGATGAGCTGAACCATCTCCATCGTGGCCTGGACCATCTCTAGTCCTACTAGTGCTGACTCCCCATGATCTTTCTAGCACAGAGTTGATCTACAAGGTCGGATTTACAATTCCTTGTATGGTGTCATCCCAATGGTGGTGTGGTAGCTATTGTTGTATGAAAACACCACCAAGGGCAGGTGATCCTCCCAGCTGCTACCAAAGTCAAGGAAACATGCACAGAGCATGTCCTAGAGAGTCTGAATGGTCCTCTCCATCTGGCCATCCGTCTATGGGTGAAAGGAAGTGCTCAAGCATAGCTGTGTCCCAAATGCCTCCTACAACCCATTCCAAAGCCGGGAAGTAATTCAAGCATCTCTATCGGAAGAGATTGTTGATGTAACACCATTAAGCCGTATGATCTCCTAAATGTAGAGGCGTCCCAAGCCCTCGATAGAGCCATGACCTCTAATGGGTAAGAAGTGGGCCGACTTGGTGAGTCGTTCGATGATCACCCAAATGGAGTCGTGTCCTCTGGAAGTACGTGGAAGTGAAGCCACGAAATCCATAGATATCCCGCCCCACATCCAATCAGGGACCTCCAAGGGTTGTACCAAGCCTGCTAGAACCGGGTGCTCCGCCTTCACCTGTTGACAGGTGAGGCATCGAGAAAAGAACTCTGTCACAGCCTTCTTCAAACCCAGCCACCAGTGCTGTCATCTGAGATCCTAGTACATCTTCGCTACTCCTAGATGTACCGCAAAATGGGAAGTTTGAAACTCCCTCAGAACCTCCTCCTACAAAGAAGCTTCTACCATGGTAAGTCCTCTGAAAAGGACGACGTGCTCTCCTCCTACAGAGAATCTATCAGGTTCCTGTCGTGAGGATATCGGTGCATGTCGAGTCTCACAGTCATTGTTCCCATGCTGTGCCTCTCTGACCCACTGAAGAAGTGGAGGTGTGACAGTGAGCGACTGTAGAAAGGATTCCCCATATCTATCCACGAAGGATATCTACAACGTGGCTAGTTTCTCCGTCGCCTCTCCAGGTAGCTGAATGCCCATCCTCCTACTGAGCGCATCGTCTACAAAGTTCCCCTTTCCTGGACTATAGACTATATCAAAGTCATAGTCCTGGAGGAACTTGAGCCATCGCCGCTGTCTCAAGATCAGGTCCTTCTATGAGAAGATGTAATTGAGACTCTGGTGGTCAGAATAGACAGTAAAGCACTCGCCCATCAGATAGTGATGCCACATCTTCAGGGCGAAGACCACTACTGCTAACTCTAGGTCATGGGTCGCATAGTTCTACTCATGCTGCCTCAACTATCGTAATCCATAGGCGATCACTGCCCGCTCCTACATCAGGACACACCCGAGTTCGGTCTCTAATGCATCGTAGTATACTACGTACCCTAATCCATCCTCTGGAAGCCTCAAGATGGGTGCACTGGTCAATCTCTGTCTCAGCTCCTGGAAGCTCTACTGACATCTATCTGACCACATGAAGGGTTTCCCTTTCTTTTTCAAAGCTGAGAGTGGTGCTGCAATTCTAGAGAAGTCTGGCACAAACCTCCGATAGTACCCAGGCATACCTAGGAAACTCCACACCTCTGTCACACTCTTGGGTGTCTCCCAAGCTAGCACTACCTCGATCATCGTAGGATCCACCGCAACTACCACCTCAGAGATGACGTGCCCCAAGAAGTTGACCTCACTTATCCAGAACTGACACTTCGAGATCTTACCATATAGTCGGTGCTCTCGGAGTGTATCCAGTACAAACCGCAAGGGGTAGGTGTGATCCTCCTAAGTATTTGAGTAAATCAATATGTCGTCGATGAATACAATGACAAATCGGTCGAGGTAAGGCTGGAAGATCCTGTTTATGAGACTCCTGAACACTGATGGATCATTGGTTATGCCGAAAGGCATAACCAAGAAATCCTAGTGGCCATACCAACACCTGATGGTCGTCTTCTGCACATCCTCATCTTGAACTCTGAGCTGATGATAGACTGACCTGAGGTCTATCTTCGAGAACCATCATGCTCCCTTGTGCTGATCGAAGAGGTCGTCAATCCTCAGTAGTAGATACTTGGTCTTCACAGTCACCTGATTCAGGTGATGGTAGTCAACACAAAGTCGCAAGCTCTTTTCCACCTTCTTGGCGAACAAAATCGGGGAAGCCCAGGGTGAAACACTGGGTCAGATGAATCCCTTTCCCTGCAAGTCCTCCAGTTGTACACGTAGCTCTCAAAGCTCAGTGGGAGCCATCTGATATGCTGGAGTAGATATCAGGGCTATCCTGGGTTATAGGTCAACATAGAAGTCTTCTTATCTGTGAGGAGGTAGTCCTGGAACGTCGTCAGGAAAAACGTCCGCATACGGGTCCACCACAGTAGGAAAACTCGGACTCCTCACATCAACTGCTCCCTGGATAAGACTAGCCAACTGATTAGTGATCGGATGTACTCTCCATTGTGTGAGTCCATCTTGTGCTGCAAAGGCTCCCTTATCACCGTTAAAGGTGAACCTTCTCACATCTGTGCGGACACACCACACCTTGCCCCTAATACAGTCGATCTGGGCATGGACTGTAGATAACCATTACATACCCAAGATGACGTCATAAGGCCTTGACGCCAATACAAGGAGATCCCAGCCGATGCTATCGCCTCCTAGAGTAAGCTCACACTGCCGACACTAGTGCGTAATCATCGAGTCTGCTCTTGTAGGAGTCTCTATCCATAAGGACTCAGCCAACGACTCTGTCGGAATCTCCGAGCTACGAACAAAGGTAGTGGAAATGAAAGAATGACTCGCTCCTGTGTCTATAAGAACTACAGCAAGGGCGGAGTAGACACATATAGTACCTTGAATCATCTCAGGTGCGCCATGGTCGTAGGCCTCCGCTGCCTTAAGCTGAGCCTGCCTCTATCCACCAGCTCCCTGTGGTCGGGGTGGACCTACGAGTGGTGGTGGCGTTGAGCCTCAAAACGTCGTCCACCACCTGCCGCCTGGCCAGCTCCTCTGCCTTGTCCGCCTGCTCCCTGCAGACCACCACGGTCGAACCTCTGCCTCTTCCTAGGTGGTATTCCCACCATCTTCTACTCCTCTGCATGGCGGGTCGGGCAGTCATGAGCCATGTGGCCCTGCCCGCCGTATTCTTAGCACTGTCTGCTCCTCGTAAGGCTGGCTCTGCACCGTGTTCCCCGCACCTCTGCGCCAGTATCTTGAAGTCACCCACCTTATGGTATGGTCCGCTTGGACCCCTATGACATTCTTCGACTGCCAGCTGTAGAAGACTCCACTACGTGCCACCCTGATGTAGGTCTCGCTGCTGGTGTAGGCTCAGTAAGAAAGCTCTCTAAAAGAAGGGCTCACTCCAGTACTCCTTCCTACTTCTGAATGCTGAGGGAGATCATCGATGCCTTGATCTCATCCCTCAGTCCCTCCTTGAAGTTCCGGGCCTGGAAGAATGGGTCCAATACCATGTCCATGGAGTAACACGAAAGGTCGGTAAATCTCGTCGAGTAGTGGGCTACTGTCATTCTACCCTACCGCAGCTGTAGTAGATCTGGAATGCGCAACGCATGGAGGGTGGCTGGAACGAACTCTGAGCGGAAGAGGCTCTCGAAGTCCATCCAAAGAAGAGATGCCTTGTCGTGCACCTGGAGCATCAAGCTCCCCCATATACCTATTTCCGCATGTAGGAGACTCGCCACAAGGATCACCATGAGGTCATCTGATGTCCCTACTAATATGAAAACTTGAAAACAGCCTACAACCAATCCTCGACTGCCTAAGGGTCCATGTCCCCGCAGAACATGGGTGGTCTCTGATGCTGAAACTCGCGCATTGCACTAATGCGACTTTCACTCTCAGCTGCTGGGGTTGGTGGCATCGGTGACTCGGTGGGCAGAGGTACCGCCAGTGCCTCTACTGTAATGGGGCCCTACACTGAGGCCTCATCGCTCCATGGGATTCCAACTCGCACAATGCTCGGAACCCTAGCTGGCTGTCATAGTGGCGCCATCCTAAAAAGATACTGGTGAACCACGGTTAATACATTATACCTGGTGAGATAACACAAAGTAATCACAAAGAAAACTCTTGAAACATACATACAGTCAATGTTCTCATGCACTGAGTCGGATATCAGAAGTCAGGGTCCTGGTTTATGGATACGTCGGCCGCCTCACCAACACTGGACTCCCTGGAATGATAACCACACTCAACACCCTTAACACTATTTCTTTACATAGAAGAAAGAGCAGAGTCCTGAGTTCTGCGGTAGAACCGAACTCTTCTGATATCAATTTGTCACGACCCGTCCTCGGGGGCCATGTCGTGACAACCCCAAGTCCGCCTTCCATAGGCCAGGGGCTGGCGACTAGCACCAAAGGCGTAAATCTAGATAAAAGGGAAGGCATTGCCTTTATAAAGTAAACAAAAACTACATAGTACACAAACTGAAGTAAACACTAAGTAAACTGAGTACAAAAGTAAGTGCTAGAAAGTAAATGGGCCAGAATACAAACCCAACAGAAATTAAAGTACAACTGAAAGAAAGTACAGTAGCAGAAGAGTAAAGTAGAAACACTGAGTTGTCCACTAGAAATCACACCCAAAAGGTGTGGACAGATAGTCTCCTCAGCTCCACGGCTCCAGTCGTCCGCCCCGTGTACGTCCAGTCTAGTGATCCGCCTCCAGGTACCGTCCATCTCCATGTGCCTCCACCTAGTTCAGCGATGTCTGTCTTCTATATCCAACACAATGTAGTGCGGGCATAGCCCATGCTGGGATGAGTATACGATACTCAGTAAGGACCCTGAGACTCCCAAAGGTTTCCCAGAATCCATGAAGGATAAACCACAAAGGAAAGATACAATTACGAAGTATCAACTAACTTTAATTAGGTATATTCCCATACGTATACCTAAGTCATCAATTCCAGTTCTGCTCCAACTCATGAGCCCATGTTCAACCCATTCCACACCGAAGAGTACAACCCAGTCCACACATGAAAGCACAACCCAATCCACACAGGAAGAAAGTCAATCATATTGAAGATAATGATTAAAATTCAAGACTCAACTCACACATTTATACACTTCGTAAGGTGATAGAGATGATCATATGTAGCCACTGATTCATCTAAGCTATCGGACCCACATATGATACAAGACCAGTTAAGCTGTCGGACCCACACAGGATACAAGACCAGCTACAGTTCCATACCCACATAGGATACAAGTACAGAGTTCAATACTACTGGACCCACAAAAGATACAAGAATATTAGTCATCGTCATCGTACCCATGGAGGATCCCAGTACGGTCTTTGTCGCTGCCGAACACATGGAGGATCCAAGTACAGTCGTCATCACTGCCGAACCCATGTAGGATCCAAGTATAGTCTTCATCGCTGCTGAACCCACGTAGGATCCATGTACAGTCGTCATCGTCATCGCAGTCGCATCCAACTCTAGGGTTCTCGCACACAGCATGCTCGATTCCAGTAGGGTCCACTCCACGATCCAAGGGGTCGATACATCAACTGTCACGAAGTCCATAGTTGATGTATCAGAATGTTCTGTCTCTTCAAAAGGAACTCAATGCGATAGACGGCGTGTCAATCGGACGCCCGGTCTGAGAGTTATTGGTTTTTTTCGTCCCAGGGGCCCAGTTGGTTTTTAAGATAAATCCAACCCGACTGTACTCCAGCTGCATCCAATCCTCAATCAGAGTAAGCCAAAAGAAACATCTCACAAAAAGGAATCCAAAAAATTCTATGAAACATCAATCGAACATCCAGAGCTCGAGTTATAAGCATTTCCACTCCAAGGGCCCGGTTGGTTTGGTGTTCGAACCGACCCAACCATACTAAAAGTTCTCTGAAACCTAGAGTGTAATATACCGAAATGACTGCCTCGATCCACGGATACCAACGCAACTGATGGTTCATCGATCGGAGGTCAGTAGCCCATGTTATGGGCGTTTGAATGGATCTGTCCGTAAGTAGGGGGTTTGGGCCCGGTCCGACCCGGCCCAATACCCCCTGGGTCGGCCCGAACCGGATCCAGGTCCGGCCTATTAGGGCGTGGCCCGGCCCGGCTGGCGCGATCCGACCTAGTGTGGTGGCCCGGCCCGGCACGGGCGGTCCGGCCCAGCGCGGACCGCGGCTCGGCTCGTGGCCGAGCTAGACACAAAGGGGGGAGGGAACGCGGCCCCCCTCATTTTGAAATCGAGGCCCCATTTTGGTGGGGCCCACCCTTACCAGCTGTCGGGTGTTACAACCCTCGGACTTCCCGAATTCGGCAGGCCGTAATGGCTGGCCGGTGAGCCGCAGCGGGACCCCCCGTGGGTCCCGCCTCCCTAGTGATTCCGGTAGCTGGCTGGGCCGGCCACTTCCTGCCGAACCACCATGGCCAAAGGCTGCGGATCTTTCCTGTTTGTAATGGCACGACGAAACCAGGCTCCTCCACCACGGCCCGCCCCGACAGCGCCCCTCCGCCTCGACCCCCTCTTGGCTGCGGCCTCCTTCAACATCACCTTCGTTGCGCGATGACGCCACACTCCTTCATCACGGCCCGCTCCGGCCGTTGTTCTCTCATTCCCACGTGGTGTGACGGCACCGCGTCATCTCCGTTTCAAGGCTCGAAGAAGATCAACAAAAAAGGGGAGGTGGATCGGTCGTGTTTTTGTAGTCCACCCCCCTCCAGTTATATTAATAACAAACAGCCAAAAAATTAACGATGAACGTTAAATTAATTTTGAACGTAAAATCAACCCCTACATCAAAAAATTCACGGAAGCTAGCGTTGTGGGGGGGGGGGGGATTTCGATGACGACATTGGCATGTGCCCAGTGAGGGGATGGCGTTACACATCGGATGCGGAGAGGAGAAGGAACGACATGTCGATCACTCTTGGCGATGACCATGTTCTTCATCGAATTCTTGAAGTTCTTCAATGAAAGTGATGGAGTTCTTCAAGATTTAGTGTTCTCTCCCCAAATATCCTCACACCACAAAACCACCAAAATAAAATAAGGCCTTCCTTATTTTATTAACACATTCAAAGATTTTCAAAACTTCAAAAACACAAACTCTTAAGTAAATTAATTGAATAGCTTTAATCAATTAATTTAATGTGAGAGTTGACATGCAATAAAGAGGGAGAGTGGGTGAGTTACAAATTAATGGGGGGTTGCCAAATTTAAGAAGGTTTATAGGAATTTGGAGGGGTGGGGCTCATGGGGGCCCCACCTCAATAATATCCTATCCAGAGGAGATTAGGATCAAGTGGGTCCCACCACAACTCCCACACATGGTACTAAACCATCTAGAAAGGAGAAATAAAATTGTAACACAATTTTATTTCACCTAACACTTAATCCAAATTTGTAAACAACTCTTCCCGAGCTAACGAAACTACAGGAACCGTCTTCTTAAGCAATTACTGGAGGTGCGGTTTCATCGGTGCCCTCAGATTTTGATTCCAAGCATCGGTTCAGAAGTTAGAAAAACCCGCCGGTTCGTTCACTGAACGTACCTTTGCTAAACTTCAGAAATTGATTTCAGGCACACCGGGCCTCAGAATCAGGTGCCCTCAGAAACTGCGTACTCATAAAATCCCAAAGAAATTAAGGAAAAAAATTTCTTTGAAATTTACAGGTCTTTACAAATTAATAAAATTTTTGTCATTTTAATCAATTTAACTTCTAAATTGGATATAAATACATTTCAAATGTTTCCACTTTTTTATATAAAATACAATCATTTTTGACCCATCTACAAGATACTATTTCAATTAGTTTTTATTACTTCCATGATTGGACATTGGAAAAATGGATTTAATTTTTTTAATCAGAATAATATATAATTTCTAAAAAGTTCGACTTAGTTTTTGACCAAAAAAATTACAGAAAATTATTAAAATTTATTACAGCGATTTGGAGAATAAATAGCTCAACAAAGTACTAAAACAAAATTTTAAGGGACAAAATGACCAACTAACTTTTCAAAAAGAAATTGGATGGACATATTTCTACATTATCCTCTATAGGATCCTACTTGGAACATTATTATAGTCCCTAGACAAGGGAAAAATGTGTGCAGGTGTTTTATTTAAAAATATCACAATAATGACACTTCCAAAACTATAAAAAGGCACTCAACACTCCCATATATTCAGACCAATAAATCCCATTAAATTGATAAAAACCTTCAGAAATAACCTCCCAATATCTTTGAATTCATCATAGTATCTGATCATTGGTCCGAAATCCATCATAGGTATCTCATTAATGGAATCTAAAATGAGTTACACTAATAATCGGTAAGATCCTTCCATAATCTATTTGGTTTTATTTTAATTATAAAACCTATAATTTGTTTTTATTAAATTATTATATAAAAAATAAATAAAAAATATATATCAATATTCATTGTGTTAGAACTACACTTACAAATACTTTTATCTAATGGGAAACAAACATATCATCTTAATGTATATAGAACAATCGCCTCACAAGACGATGTTGTTATTTTTTTCATTTACCAAAAGTAATGGTTGTGAATTTTAATGTAAAATATTTAATTATATTATATATATATATGATATATATAATTTATGTATTTTTAGGTAGTTGGTATATAACACATACCTTCATGATTCCCATTTTTTGTAAACATGATAACTTCATTTTTGAATGTTTGGACTATCGCCTCCTCAATCCAGTGCGATTCGTTTACACTTTACATGGAATGTAAAATGGTTGGATTTAGTGAAAATAAATAATATAATTGAAATAATAATTCTTCATTAATTATAATTTATTTTTTAAATATATTTCATTTAATCTCTTTATTTCAAAACTAAATGAATATTAAAATAGTGTTCATGTGAATGTATGACCTATTTCCTACATTAATAGGGTAAATATATCATAGATTTTAATAAATAATTATATATTGAATATATATGATATATAAATCATCTATTAAAATTGTTAAATAATTAAATAATTATAAATTTATGAGGGCCAACAAATAAGAAGTCAAGACACTTATGATAAAAAAAATTGATATTACCTAAAACGTAACTTTAACAATGAATTGTTAATAAACGTGTAATATAAAGTCATAAGTGAATACTTAATGGTATTATAGATAAAAATATAGTATTTTATATATTTATTATATATTAGTTTTGAACATTTCCACAAATAACTCAATACTTGTGTAATGAAATTTCTTCTCACTTTTTATTTCAATAATATACATGTCATGTTCACCAATCACTTCTTTTGTGTGGTTTATATACCTCCTAGTGAAATTTCATATCATTAATTTATTTTATTTTATTATATTAAAATATTGTATTCAGTTCATTATTTCATTGGTATCATGATTCAATGTTCACCCTTGTACTAATGGGTTTCTAGTCTCATATTTATTTCAATGAGACATATGCCTTATCCAACACTCATTTCATTTTAGTGGGGTATATAAATACCAAGATAATATTATTTTATTATTATAAAAAAATTTATTTTTATTAAAATATGCATTTTATTGTCTTCATTTAATGGGGACTATGGTTTGAATGTTACCAAATCATTAAGGTAATTTTGTTCCAATTATCCTTCAGGGTGCCACATGCAATTTTTGAACCAATAATTTTATATGAGTTGTATATACTACATGTTGAAATTTATATCAGGAATATACTAATTTTCATGATATTTTAATCTTAATGAAATTTTATTCTTTCCATGTTATGATGATTCAATGTTACCAAAGTTGAAATAGTTTATTTCTACAATCATATTGTTTATAGGGATTTCTTAACATTATGCTTCCATTGATTAACTCATATGATTTATATCATAGGAAAACTGGTGAATATTATTCTCCTATAGTTATAAATGATATCATCACTTATTATTACAATTTTTCCACTCTTTGGTAATTAATATAATTAAGAAAAATATATATTAAAATATGACATTAATTTTCCATTTGGTGGGAAATATGTGTTCATCAAAAACTATGATGTCTAAAAATGTTTTTGAAAATATTTTATTATTATCCCTTTATTTTTAAATGAATTTTTAACCAATGTTTCAAAAGGAATATTCTTTAGATTTTATATCATGGAACTCTTCATTACATTTTATTGTACCAAATGAATGTTTGCTATGTACAAGCCTACCTCCCATCATAACATTCATTTCCATGAAGCTTAAATTGTATGATTAAAAGAATTCTTTTAAATAAAAATTTTTCCTAATATTATATATTTGTTGCATTTAATGTAATTTTTAATGAAAATGGTTTAAAAAAATGTTTTCTGTTTATAAAGTGTTTTTTGATTCTTCTTTTATATGTTTTCAAATTTTTATTTTCTAAGAAAATTATTTCAATGATTTTAAGATATTTGTTTTTTTTATTATATCGATTTTCCAAAAAAGTGATATTAAAATGATTTTAAGCCTTATTTTTTTGTCTTAAAAGTATATTAGATAAAAAATGTTTTCAAAATGGTTTCCAGGGTTTCTTTATTAGTTTTAATGTTGTTTTAGAAAGATAAAAATGATTTCAAAATTCATTATGTTTTTAAAATACGTTTTCAAAGTGTAAAAAAATTCCTCAAGAAAAGCATTAAGTGGAATTTCAATGCATTATATATATGTAAATGATATTTGAAATTATTTATGAATGTTATTTTCAAATAAAGATTATTTTTATTTAAGAACTGATCCATGTAATGTTTTAAAAATATTCTATATCTAATATGATATACGTCCTTATATATTATACATTACTGGGGGTATGATCCAATAATACCATTTATATTCATTCTTTAATGGTTTATGTTTTGATGGAATGAGGGTTATGATACTTATTTATCCTCTACGAGTTATATACATGTGAAATCCTATTTTCTTCAGTGGATATGCTTTAATGAATTTATTATTAGTCAAATATCTTTTCTCTAGGTAATGATATAGTGAACTTATATGGACAAAAAATTTATTTCATGTGTAATGATATGATATTAATGAAAACAATCTCTTTTTATGGATCCT
Source organism: Viscum album (assembly GCA_963277665.1). Lineage (NCBI taxonomy): Eukaryota > Viridiplantae > Streptophyta > Magnoliopsida > Santalales > Viscaceae > Viscum > Viscum album. The sequence goes on from OY728127.1 coordinate 284,749,305, forward strand.
AATATGATTAATGGTTTATTATCTTATGGATCATTTATGTATGAGTGTTTTATAGGAATGATGGTACCTAGATGTCCATCTAATGCCTTGGGTAATGAATCATATAACATTATATAGGATTGGAAATATGTTTAAGGTATTGATCCACTATGGAATATGAGGAAACCCAATATAATCTGGGATGATGGTGAAACTCGATCCACTATTAGAATATGGGGAAACCTAATCCACTAAGGGAATATTGGAAAACCTGATCCCTTACAAGGAAAGGACTTTGACTAGAGATGGCGTTGTGTCCCACCTAATAGATGTCATCCTCATGAAGTTCCATGTTAATTAATTGGAAGGCTCTTTGACTTATAGGGAATTATTTTACATTTATATGTGTCTCCCAAAAAATATGTGTTGTATGCCTTTGATATGATAGCATAGTTCATCTTTATGATTATCTTAAGATTTATTAATTATAAATTAATAATATTCATTCTATGTCTTAATATTATGATCATTTTATGCAGGGTGTTATCAAAATATGTTATTCTCATGTTCACATACCCTAATGTTATTTTTATCCTTAAATATTTCGTATATTTAACCATATAAGGAATTTGAGCTCACACCTTTCTAATATTTCCTTTAACTATGATATGTAGAAATATTATAAATCTGAGTACTAAATTGGAATATATTAAATGGATATGTTGAAAATATTTCACCAAACTACAATAATGTGTTCCAATTTTCCAAATACACTAAACTATTATTGTCCACAAGTATGTATTTTAATAATATCCTGAATATCCATCTAAAATGATTGAATTTCTATGTATGTTAATCCTTGTTTTTATATTTGGTATGAATGTAAATGATTATTCATCCTTCATAAACTAGGATAAGTAAACCTTTATGATATCACTATAGATATTTTTATAGATATGTCATGTGATGTATCTAATGATTAGTCTTGGGTGTAATTAATTTAAATTAAGTGTCATTATTTAGGAATCCATAAGTTATTTTTTTAGGATTACATGGTTTACCATTATTATAGTTGTTTCTCCCACTGTGCATTCAATTTTTAGTCCATAGAGGGAATAAGAAGGACCTTGGTTAACATTGAATGTGATGAACAATTTTTTGCTAATCAGTCAAATGTTGTGATCACTAATATAATCGATGTTGCGAACATGCCTAATAAGATTAAACGGAACTTGATTTAATATAAAAACCTTAACAAAATATTGGACTCACAAAAAGTAATAAAGAGGATGTTCATTGAGAGTTTAGGTACTAGAAACCATGGAGGAAAGATGATTCAATTTATTACATGTCAATATTGTGGGAAGAAACAACCATCTGTATGTATCAGAGGAAAAAAAAGATATTTTGACTATGGAAATGAAGGAAATGATAAAATTAATTGGAAAGGGAATATTAAATGTTCAGTTGATAAAATTGATGGAAATATTTTCCACCCAATTCCATTAAAAATTGTTAATTGTTTTATCTATGGAATGAATGGGAATAATTCAATCTAACATTCTAAGAGGAATGATCTCAAATGGAATCAACAAGGTGGTATGAGTAATGGTTATATTTCTAAGGATGATTAGACAAAATATAAAATTTTAGATGAAAGAGGTATTATGTAATCGAATGAGGTATCCATGTTAACGGATTTAGGATGATACAAAATAATCAAAGAGTTCTTTTATTAGGATTCATGAATAATGTACTGGGAAATATATAATTGTTGTTTAGTTAATATTTTTTTCTAATGATTTTAAAGAATATGTATAAAAGTTCCAATAGACTAGAAGTGTTTTTTAATAGAAAGGTTATATATTGACTACAGTATGATAACCATTAATATATTTCTGATGTTGGGATAATGATATGAATACGTAAATTATATGACACTGATTACCTCATAAATGATAAAGGAATTTTTGACAATTTTGTTTGTACTGTAATGGTTAGAGTTTATATAATTTTTTGGATTTAGGAAATATATGAAATAATCTTTGGAATAAGGAATCATGGTTATTTTTTAAGAGTATGTATTGGAATTAAGGGTTATACCATGTTTTGAGAGAATACATGATAATGGTATTTACATTATTAGAATGTGACAACCAATATCAACCATTTGATATATGGGGGATCATTGTTAGGATGGTTTTAAATATATTAACCTCCCTTCTATTTCTTTGGCCATCCATATTTTGGAAGGGTTATTATCTTAACCATTTATGGACTTGTTTATCTTAAAATCCATATAAGTTATTCGAGAAAAAAATATTATCTTTACATATATGGATTTATGCATATAGGATAACTTATGCTAATCTTATATTTTGATATAGAGAGATGGAACGATATGTCATTCTATTCATGGATCTCATGATTTGTTAATGATACAAGAAATTCAAATTCAACTTAATTTATGGGAAAACATATAATGTTTTTGTTGATCAAGGCATAATAATTTGTATGGTTTTATTAAAATCATATAATAATGTCATTAAATGAAAATTATACAACATTAGAAATAAGTTTCTTGAAATAAAATTTTTTCATGTTAAAACAATTGATGAAATAAATGACCTTTTCAAGTATAATTTGGTTATGGATTTGTGATTGTAAATTTTTTTGGACCATGTTCTCTATCTCTCTTCATAAGAGCATGATATCAATATTTTTTTCCTTTCTAATGTTATCAGTTTCCACCTCTGTTCTCTTGTCTGTAATCTTTGTTATGTGTTACTTTGGGTGACCCTTATCGTTCCGAATTTCTATTTATAAGTGAATTTTTATTACTCAATTTAATGATATGGGTTTTCAAGAAATGAACTTTAATGCATTAAAATTGTGATAACTAAGATGGATTTTGTGAGTGAAGTCATTTTAATTGGGGTATAATGTAACACCTCATGATTTTGTGAATTATTTTTTCAAATTAATTTCATATTATTATTATGTTCATTTTGTAAACATTTAATATATCTTTTTTATAGGAAATGAATAAGTGTTTCTTCTGTTAAATTAAACACTAAGTCAATATTGTGCTGCTTGCAATACAAAGATTATATTGGGTTAAACGGAACATTTGTTTTCATGTATTACCATCAATAGTGAGTCCCTTCATTAGATTATATTTCATGCATGTATGAGAGTTAATGAACTACAATATATCATAAGATTATAATTAAAATATATTTTCAGCTACAACCTAGCCATTAGAAAGGATTTATTAATACGATTAAAAAATTATTAATATATGATTTACACAAGTATATAAAATTTATCATTTCGTTATCGATTAGTATAAGTGAATTTAAGAAACTTTTATTAATAAAGAAGTCTCATTTCTAAGGAAACTATTTTTCAATGTGAAAATAAAATTTTATATAAATAAATTGATTAATATTTTATAAATAATTCTTCCAATTAATTTATTAAAAATAGATTTTCGTAATTTATTTAATAATTATCCATCTGATTTAATAGTTATAATATATGAATAAATTACATTTAATAAATACAAAGATTTATTTTTTAGTGGTAATTTTACCTCTTTTTAAGGTCTAACCCATTTTAAATTTTATATTTGAATATTATAATTTTTTTAAAATGAAATTTATTTTTGAAATCATAATAGAAAAATTTTCTTTGGTTTAATTTTTTGTATTTTTCGGAGAAATTTCATCATTTTAATGAATAGTTGAAAATGTATTAATTTTTATTTATTTATTTAATTAAAATATTTTAAATAGTTAAAATATATTTTATTTTTTTATTATTTAATAAAAAAAAATTTACATCAATTAATTCAATTTAACTCATTATAATCATTTTCACATTGATGTTGGATATGAAAACATCTAAAACATTCGAACTTGTTACTTTAGAAACACGCTTTGCCATCCCAACAAGAGGGTTATATTTAAATAAATTTATTACACTTCTACGATTATAATTTTGAAAAATGAATTACATATTTTGAATTAATAAAATTAATAATTTCTAATTATGTCAACTTTATTTTTTTTTAAAATGATTAATGAATGAGATTAAAATTACTTACATTGAATAAGATAGAAATTATCATAGCAGATTACTAATCCATAAATATTATGGTGGAAATTACATAGAAACATGTAAAAAATAAATATTCTAACCATATTTTTTACCTATCCTCCCAATAATCCTATTTTTATGATTATTAGATCCAATTTACTTAGGAATAAATGTGAGAGAAATTATCTATTTAAAAACATACAAAGATTCAAATACACCTCCATTATAAAAAGGAACCCCACCCCACACTACTAATTCAAACATCTAAATCCCATTAGTTCTATAAAATCATGCACAATTCCTTCCCAATGCACTTTTGTATTATTTTAATTCTACAACCCCTCAATTATTCTTATTATATTATTATATAATAACTGTAGTATCTTTAATATAATTATATATTTTTATTCTCTGTGTTACCTACACATACTCACACTTACATCTAATTGGAAACAAACATAGTGTTCTTGTGTAAGACGAACTACCACCTCACCAAATGATGTAGTTTTTCCTTTTTAACACCCCTTATGGTTGGTAATTATGATTGAAACTCAATTTTTATATACTATATATGAAACATATGATTTATTTATTATTATTAAATTAATATATAACATATAACTTCATGATTTGTATTTTTTGTGACTACGCAAACATTCTGTCTGGACGTGTGACTACCACTTCCTCAATGCAATGTGATTCATTCCCACATTTCACCAAATGTATTAAGGGTGGGTTTGGTTAAATTATATGATTTATATTAATTAATTAGTCTATAATAATTATAATATATATATACATTTTTTCATTTCATTTTTTACATTTAATATGGAATGAATATGTAAATAGTGTTCTTACGTATGTACGACCTACCATCTCCCAAAATTGTATATTAAATTTCATATTTGTATATTTTATTGATTATAATAAATATTTATAAACAAAATATATATGATATATACATATTGTAATAAATTATTTAATTATTTATATCATGATCAGTGTACGAGGATCAATAATAACATGTCAAAACACATACAATAAACAAAACACTTTTTACTTGAAAAATTAAATGAACATGAAATTTTTAATAAAAGGGTAATATAAGGCCACAAGTGAATAATTAGTGGTATCAAATATAATAATATGTCCCTTTTAGATTTATAATAAATATATATTAATTTTATAAAAAATTTTAATATACTTGAATAAAATTCCATACTTAAGGTGTGGGAATTTCATCTCACTTTTTATTTATGTGAGATACATGCACTATTCCCCACTTAATTCATTTATGCAGTTTATATATTTACTTATGATATTTTATATCACTAATTACCATTATTTAGTTAAATTTAAGGATTTAATTTATCTTAATATTTTATGGGGATCGTGACTCTAAATTTACTCATGTAGTAAGGGTTTTTTCGTCTCACATTTATTTTTATGAGACGTATGCCTTATTAAATAATCATTTATTTTTTGTAGTGTTTATAATTAAACTTATTACATTCAATGATTATTATACTATAATTTATGTGTATTATATATTCATTTAGGATCTATATTTCACGGGGTTTATGGTTCGAATTTGATGATATCGATAAAGTAATTTTGTGCCTATATTCATTCTTTGAGACACATGACATGTTATAAACCTATAATTTTCTATGATTCATATATACATCTATTTAAAATTTATATCATGAATCAATTTATTTTTATGATATTTTATTCATCATGAGATATTATTATTTCCTTGGTATATTAATTCATTGTTACCATGCTTTTAAAAATTTATTTCCAAAATATCATTGTTTATCAGGATTATTTATGATTAATCTTCAATTGATAAAATAAAATTATCCATCTATTAATAGAACTCATCACTTTTTTTCTCATATTTTTATACATTATATCATGATTTATTGTTAAAAAATATTCACTCATTTATACATAACATAATTAATAAAATATTATAATGAATATCTGAATTTATATCTTCTTTCAGTTGGAAATATCGGTTTCATAAAAATTGTGTTTTCTAAAAATGTTTTGAAAAATGTTTTACAATTATACAATGATGATTACTAGATTATTTTACCAATCATGTAAACAAAATATTTTATTCTTTTTCTGATCATGGATCTTCTCAAAACATTTTACAAAATAAAAGAAATATTAGGAATGTAAGGACCTACCTTTTACCCTGACCGTTGTTTTATTGAAGAATAATTCATATGTTTACAAGGATATTATTTAAAGATAATTTTTTTCCGAATATTATGTAATTTATTTTATTTTCAATACAAAGTGAATGGTTTTAAAAAAATATTAATTTAATATTGAAATCATCATTTATATGTTTTCAAATTTTTATTTTCAAAGAAAATAATTTCAATTATTTTAAGTTTCCTTCAATAGTTTTGGAATCCTTTTTATTGAAAAAGGTTTCTTATTTAAATTGTAATTTTTTATTTTTTCATACTATTATTAATTAAATTTTTTTTTATTTTTTTGAAGATCTGTATACTCTTATAACAAAATACCATTTGACGCTCTACATACTACTCTACCATGGATCATTCAATCCTCCTCATGTTTCTCCACCTCCAACTTCTCCCCTTGAAGCTCCTCCTCCTCTTCCTACTCCGCATCTGGATTTTCTGCCATAATATCCTCTACCTCTAACTTATCAACCTCTAGACCCCCCCTCTAGATTTTCCTCCTCCAAGTAATCTTTCTCCTCTTACTCCTCAACCTCGAGCTCCTACGTCTTCAGGTGATCCATAATAAAAATTATAGCATTTCTCTTTGCTTTACAATTTTTCATACATTATTAAAATACATATATTTTTTCCATTGAACAATTAGGTAATATATTTTATTTGGTCTATCATTGTTAATTAAAAAATTAATTTCATCTGGATTCATTTATATGTTTTATTAGATTAAAACTTGTTTCATTTTTGGTAAACCAAACTGAATTATTCAAAATGTTATCGAGATGCAAGCCACCTACCTTTGGTGTTCAATGAAATCGACCAACTCACCACCACACCACAATACATGTGAAATATCCACCAAAACCACCATACATCATTTTTCCTAACCTCAAAAAGACTTAATATCATCATAATAGGTATCAAAAACCGTAGATATACCTAAAACATGTGTAGATATAGAAAACCAAAAGAGATATATATTTAGATCTATGGAAAACCAAGAAAGATTCAATAGAGGATATTTACTAGAGAATAATTTCTTTTACCGAACCATGAAAACCCTTTGAATCACATCAAAAATTAGTGGGAGAGCCCTTATAACCACTGAGAACTAAAACATCTGAGTATGGATTATGTGGGAGAAGAGAAGATGAGCCTTGTGAAAATCCTGAGTGTACCCGTACTTAAAAACAAAATTTTTATTGTCATGTAGGGTTAGCTGACGTGGTCTGGTGAACTGTGTGTTAACCATGGTCATGATACAGCCCCAATAGGTACCCTAACATATCCTCCTTAGATTTTTGGAAAAACCATGTTAATATCATGTGAATACCACTGTATCATGATGCATGGTTACCTGGGTTTGTTGCATGGTTTCCCAAACCATGCTCAAACTGTGCTCCCTTAAAATCCTCCAAAACCATTCCAAAAACAACCCTAACTTTCCCAAACCTTACCTAAATGTTTTGTATACCAAGAAAATCATAAAAATAATTACATAAAAAATACTAGGGGTATAATATTATCCCCAACATTGGACCTTCAGACCTCATAAAGTATAGATACAACACTTTGCTGAATGAGCTCAAGCCATTACTCAACCATCTCATTCTCTCATTCCCATGTCTCCTTTCAAATCTTAAAATTATTTTACAAAACCTAAACAAGACTTATGATTTTACCATTATGGACATTCCCTTTGATATCAATAATCCAAAACTGCATGTATACGAAGGAAGCACCCATTTCTAGCTCAAGAGTATTCCATCGAATCACGTTGTTATGATCAAACTGATAATTTTTCTACTAAGAAACATTGTATACATCATGCATTACACAAAACTGTGGTGGAAAATCTAACCTTCAAGCCACCTCTCTCACCTGCTAAATTAACTAAAAATTCCAAACATACTTTGGAGATAATATACCCTGCATTCCAAACCTACAATGTCTATTCCATGAAAAGATTCTAAAAAACACATGATCTCCCAACTCAAATGAAAATGGTCATTGATGATTATCCATATAATATTTCAGACAACACTTCATCACCCCCATTAATTTCATAATAAAATTAATTTTAATTGTATTCTCTTGGATAGGTCTCAGCCAAAATAACTATAAGTCTCCTATTTACATCAAACAAAGTGGAGAACAACAAAAATTCTTGTACAAATCTTAAAATGAAACCATATATATTATGGCATAATAAATATTAATTTATGTTAACTCCACTTAAAAAAATTGATCCTCCCAAGAGCCACTAGAATCCATCACACAATATCATATAATATCTTCCAATGATCATATCATTCTATCAGAATGACCATTTATCAGATGATGATACGTCATTTACATTATCAATAGTGTTGCACATCTTGCTAAAAGGATTTCCAAAAATGAGATGTGTGCCAGTGATCTCTAGCTAATAAAATAGAAACTATAACACCATTCCTCTTTACCACTATAGAGATATATATTTTGGATAGATCCTCCAATGTATTAGATTCATGAATATAGATGAAATGGTCCAACATTGTGATCTGGTCCACTATAACCCATAAATAATTATGCTTTCTCACTATTCATGGGAGACCGGTAACAAAATCCATCACTATTTTTTCCCACTTCCCAACATGAATAGTTAAATATTTTAACATACCTTCCATGCACTAATGATCTCCACTGAATTTCTAACATGGCATGCATCTTAATTCAAACTTTTCCAAATTCCATTTCAAAATAGCCAACAAAAATTTCTCCTTCAATTCCTTGTTCATCTTCTAAATTCAAAGATGGATAACCCATATGGAAGGATATTAAGCTCTTATAATTTCTTCCTAAAAAGTCATAATTACAAACAACTAATTCTAAAAGTACTAAATTGAATTCTCATTCTATTCCCGGCCCTCAATGATATACCTGCCATTGATTTTTGACCTAATCACCATACACTCATAATCATAAATATGTTCCTATTTATCTAATCCAAACAATTCTGGAATAAAAAAATGTAAATAGAAACCTATCTATCACCATGGTCCTCAAATTACAACCTTTTATTGGCTAAAAAAAGCATCAATTACCATTGATCTAACACATTTTTCATAACCTGATCATTTGACGTCCATCTTAATTCATCCACCACTAAATTTACTTTAATCCTTATGTACATCAAGTCAAACTTTAACAAATGGAGATACTTCATCCATGTCCATTTTATAATGATCAAATCTATTTTTGATAAAATATTTTTTAAACTCTAATGATCAATAAAGATGGTGAATTTCTCATTGAATAGTAGTTTATGCCACATTTTCAAATAAGAATAATAGAGGCTAACACCAAATCATGGGTTCTAAAGTTCTTTTATGGCAGTCTCAAAATCTATGGACCATATGCACCCACATGATTCACTTTCATGATAACACATCCCATATCTAATCCCAATGAATCACAATAAATCATGTACCCTTTTCCTTGTTCTGGAAAAACAAATATAGGTACCGATGTAAAGTGACCCATAAGCTCTTCAAATGATTTTTTACACTACTAATTACATTGAAATAGTATATTATTCCTTGTAAACATTGTAATTGGTGAGGCCAATCATGATAATTCATGGAAAAATAGATAGTATCTATCTAGACCAATGAATATCTATATCATGAAAACATTCTTTGGAAGTTTCTAAGAAGTAACAGCCTAAATCATTTCTAGATCAACTGAAATGACCTACTCAAAAATTAAATGGACAAGGAAATGAACACTGTGTGTCCATGAATCACACTTGTAAAATTTGGGCCTCTAACATATGATCTCTAATGATCACCAATATTATCTTCTAGTGATGCTAATGCTCAAACATTAACCTTGAATACACCAATATATCATCCTCAAATACCATTACAATAGAATCTAGATATATTTGAAATATCGGATTCATCAATTCCATAAAAACTAATGGTGCATTCGTGAGACCAAAGTGAATAACCACACACAAATAATGACCATATCTACTTCTGAAGGATTTTTTCCAAATATTCCCCTTCCTCACATGCAACTGATGATATCCTAAATTCTAGTTAATCGTAGATAAAAACTAGGCTCCCCTCAAATGGTCGAACAAATCATCAATGTGATGAAGTGGTTATAGATTCTTTTTTTTCACTTGGTTAAGCATATGATTATCAACACATAGCTACAATGTTTTATCTGCCTTTATAATTTACAAAAAAGGTACTAGCCACAGATACATACTAGGTCGGATGAATAATTTACTTTCTAAAACCTCAAAATACACATTCAATTCCCTCAATTTTGTTGGTTCCATCTGGTATGATGGACGTGATATAGTATTAGTCCTTAATAGAATATAAATAATAAACTCCACATCATTCATGAGTGGAAACCCAGAGAATTCTTTAAGAATTTCATCTATAAAATGATCCATAACTGATGAAAAAATGTTATTCTCAACTCCTTCCATTGATTCCAATTAATAAAAAACTATTAATTGATACGAGATCTTGAAAACAACTTGTTCAAACAATGCTTTTTCAACTTCATTTTAATTCATCTCTACTCTAAAGTGATTCTCAACAAGATCCTCCATTGTGAAACTGACTGTTTGCAAATAATAGTCGACGTGGGAAATAAGGATTTCCAACCAATACATTCCTAGGATTATATCCTAGGTATTTGTCTCAAGAACTGGGAAATACCACATCAACTTAGCCCCCTACAAAACTATATAGCATGCTCCACACTGGGAGGCTAGAAACACTCCTTGACCCATAGGAGATAAATGTTTTAAAACCAGCGGAATCATTTCCATAATTAAAACCATTAAACCAATTGTACGAGAAGCAATAAAATAGTGTAAAGCACCCATATCAATAAATTCTTGCATCAAAGTAGAATTTAAATGAAACATACCCCACATCAGGGTTAGTCCAGATTGATCGTCCATCGCATCCTTCATAGCACTAAACAAATACTTTCTTGCCACACTCTTCACTTTATTTCTCCGCTAAGGAGTTGTGATATTCCACGAATCACCATTATTGAAATTACTCTACACATGTGGGGTATGCTGGTTCCCTTGTCTTGTCACTGCACAAGACACCCACGAACCCTGAGGTGTATCCCAAACACCCATACTCATAGAATTAGGACAATACCAATGATTATTCTCCATATTTTTAGAGTCATGACATGGTCGATGTTGTCAAATAAAACCATTCATGATTTGTCCTATAGAACCACATTAAATCCCACCTGACTTACTCTGAGGCTTGGGAGAAAGATTCATCTATTTGAACATTTGATTCTGATCCATAATACCACCTTGGAAATAACTGTCCCTATTCTGCTTGATCTCAATAATAGAGTTCCCACCATTTCCTATCGGTACCAATATTCATCCCCTGCTCTGGCCCCTAAAATAATTTATTCTCCCACTATTTCTCTATTAACCATTTCTATATAATAATTTATACATAAAACATCTATTTTGGAATGAATTTTCTTCCTTAACCCAACTTTAAAGATATATTCCTTCAATGATGTACTACCTTCTACATCGGGTGTAATACATAATAGTTCATAAACATAGTTTCTTATTATATTCCCAAGAAGTTCACTTTTTTTAAACAAAAGAAATCAATTGTGCACTGAAATATAAAAGAATGAGGGTATAATATTTTTTTAAATGATTCCTCAAAAACCTCCCAAGTCATCCCTTTGTTTTTCATGTTTGGGCCTCTAATCCCCACCACTGAATAGAATGATCATCAACCATATAAGTTTCTAGTTTCACTTTCAACTCCACCAGTGTTCCTCAGAATTCAACTATCCAATTCATTTTGATCTACCACGCTTCTTCAATTTATAGTTCTGAATCACCCCAAATGATAGGTGAATTCTACTTTTGAAATTGAAATGTGTGATCCACATTATTTGGATCATCTAATCTATTCCTACTTTCCATATCTTATAAATATTTCGATTTTCTATTCACTTGATTCTTATTCACTTGGGGCTCAGGTGAAACCATATTTTCTGAGGCCTCCTCCATTTGGTCTCTACAACGCCTACCTATTTCCATTACTATCAACAACAAAAACAACCATAAAGCGTATTAAATTATGAAGAGGAGTCTATCAATTTAAATTTAAATTACATTTTAACTATCACAACAAGTATTTCCACATGTTCATATTTTCCATATTGCACTATTTTTTAAAAATACCCAATGTTTTGAAAATTTACCAATTTTCAAAATTCCACAACAATCAACATTCCCCATATACATATTTGAAACTAATTTCTAGATTTTATAAAAATTATATATTCATAAAAAATATAAATCATTATTCTAAATGAAATATGAAATCCTGGTAGAAATTCAGTTCATCCATACATGTCATGATCATATCATTGGATTCACCCATGAAAATGAAATTTCAAAACCCTATAAATGTCTCCAAAAAACATATGTACCCAACTCTTCATAACTTCTTTTTAAATAAAAATGGGTTAGATAAGCCCTTTTATGCTATACATCGGATGTTCTGACAATCCTACTCCTTTATACCATCCCACCTCGACGAATTGACAAAAAACCATTTTCATCACAAAGACCAGCAACGAATGTAAAAGGACCGAACAACTTCATTCACATGAAAATCATGGAAAAAATATACAAATCTTGTAACAAACTACCCCTTTTTCATTGGTTTGAAAAAGGTGTAGGAGGATTCTTGGCTTTAGGTGATTTTCACAAGGAACCAAAGGCTGTTAATATATTCCATGGGCATTAAGAACCATTGGGGAATTATTTTCCATTCAAGGAAAACCCACCAGACAAACACATTGTGAACAACCACATCTATGTGACACATGTGAAAAATGTAAACTAGTGAATCAGAGTACCAAGTAACAACCATGAAACCCAACTAATTCCATAAAATTTCCAACAGGCCAATACAACTTAACCACAATTTTCCATAATCTGAGTACCAAGTAGAACACTACCAAACAAAACCTAGGAAGCTATGAAAAAGCACTACAACTACAATCCATGCTCAATGATCAAAGAACAACAAAACCATCCCTGAATCAGGATGATCCACTAGAGAAATGGGATGATTTTCCCTTAAGTATGTCATAGAAAACAACATCTACAAAAGCACAAAAGTGGAAACATAGTGGTTGTGTAAAAATAATAAGTTATTTTTCCAAAAATTACATCCCTACACACTACACTAGGATAGAACTGTAGGAACATTTTTATAATGTAATATTTATAATAATAACATAGAGAAACTATTTCTAACTAGACATAGACACCCTTACCAAGACATTGTTTCCAAAATCCACACAATACAAGGAAAATAAAATAAAACAATCCATATTCTATTTTTCCATCACACATTATCTCAATAACTTTTTATTTATTTTCCACAAGCATAATCAAATCATATCCAAAAAATTTCACTCTCTCAAACTGGAGTAACAATCACGGTGGAACATCCCACCGAAGCATGGTCACTACATTACAAATCTAGTGGCCCTTCCCACCCACTTAACATTGATGGTGGCATTTTTATCCACAATTCATCCACTTTAGTAGTAGTACTCCACACCAACTTCTCATTACTACAACATAAGAATAAAATGATCAAGACAATTAATAAAAACATACACTTACTAAAGATGAAATAGTATACATTAACTATTTCAAAATTAATCAATCTTGTAATCCATTAACCTTGAAAATTCATATTTGAATAAAATACACTTTTTTTAGAATCCCATTTTAACAAACCACTTCCATAAACCAATCCAACCCACTAATTTTAAAATCAACATTTTAAAATCCCCAAAAAAATAACATTTCACTATAATCAGCCATTTTCCAAAATAATCCAATAAACATCTCAAAGTATATTTCCAACAATATTCACACATCATATTCAGAAAGTAATATCAAGAGAAACCAATTTATGTAAACTAAGACATATAGTTCTATAAAAATAGATTTGAGAGATAATCCACCACCCTTAGGGTTTCGATGAAATTGACAAACTCACAACTACACCACCCATCTGATTGAAATGTCCACCAAAACCACCTTAGATGCATTTTTCTAACATCATTATGCCTAAATCACATAATTTTCCTCAAAAAAATCATATATCTACATGAAATAGTTGTATATCTACAAAACCGAGAGAGTTGGAGAACAATATCAAAGGAAACCTAAGAATTATTGAAGAGTAGAGACGCATTATTGAAAAATCACCATAATAGCACCTTAAACACAATTTGAATCCCTTCCAACATGAATTGGAGATCCTCTCAAGCACATGAGAACAAAAAATCATATAAAGTGTTCATGTGGGAGAACATAATAAAAGTTTTCATCAAATCCAAAGAAAACCATGCACTAACCATATGCATGATATTTCCCCAACAAGGACCCCTCATGGCCCCCACATATAGTTAGAAAAATCTTCCTCAAATCATATTAGCACCATTATCTCATTTTGAATGGTTACCTTGTTTTTTTTCACAGTTTCATCTAACTCTGCTCAAGCCAAGCTCCATTAAAATCCTACAAAACCATTCCAAAACCTTCCCAAAATCCTGCAAACCATACCTAAATTCATTATATTCACAAAAAAGTATAAACAAGGGTTAGGTACCTCCAATTTTTGGCACTACAATAACATATATATATTATGTTTATATTTTGGAAAAATACTAAAAACTATTAAAAATATTTGATAATGTTTTAGTCAATAAAAATTAACTAATTAATTCTTATAAAATAAACCATCAATTTTTTTGTAATGTCATTTTATTTTTAAAGATATTATTTCTTCAAAATTGTTTTATTTTTATATATTGTTGGAAAATAATATAATTTATTTCTATAATTATAGAAATTTTATTTGATAAAATAAGTTAAAATTTCAATTTTCGGAATATCTAAATTAACATATGATAAAATTTTGGAATTCTTTTGAAAAGAATGATATTTAAGGATAAGTTAAAAACCTATTTTTATTTAAAATTTTATTTTTATTTGGTTTATATAAAAATTAAATTATATTGTAGGTTTATTTTAAAATTAAATTAGATGTTTAAGATCTAATATATTCATTTTATGGTCGTTAAAATGAATTTTACACTTTAATTTAGTTTGATATAATTTTATATTTAAAAAGGGAATTTTTTAGAAAATTATTTTTTATTGAATTTTGAATATTTCAATAAAAATAAATTATACCAATTATACATTATTGTCTTCGAAAAATGAATTTCATAATTTTTATCCAGCATTTATTATTTATTAAATAGGGCCCTTTTAATTTTCAATCATTATGATTAGTAACTATAGTAATCTTTTTACCACGTTAGAGGGTAAATCATTTAATTATGTGTAAACAATAAAATGATAAGGATGATAAAATGACCTAAACCCATGCAATATTATTATTTTATGGGTCTCTTTCATCCATAGTCATTATAAATTATTTTATATGGCTTTTTCCGCCATTTGGTTGTGATTAAGTCCTTTATAAAATTTAACACAAAGAAAAGTAAAATATATCACAAATTGGTTTAACATATGTATAATATTTTTAATATAGGGATAACTAGAATATATATACTATTATATTTTTTTTAAATACAATTGATTTATCTTAATAAGGGTGATTATATTAAAATTTTAGTTACAAATAATTACATTACATACTTACACAACAATGAAGCATTAATTATTCAATTAATTGTAAAATAAAACATATGAAATTAAAAATATTAAAAGTAGTATAATTTAAAATAATTATGGTTACCGACAAATTTTATAGATAAAAATAAATAATAGCGATATATTAAATTATTTTATTCAAATTTAATTGCTTTTTTAATGTTATAAATGTCAATGTAAATGAATATTTTGTGAATTTACATTATATAAATTTTATGAAAAAATTATAGAATTAAATGATACAAAGTTATTAAAAATACCTTATTCAGAACATTGATTGTTATATGCTTAAAAATAACATTTATAGGCCATTTTTTATCTTTTTTTCCATTTATTGTAAAAATCATTACCCTAAAATGGAAGATCTTTTTCTGGTCACAGTTTATGATATAAGGGTTAATAGGGTATTAAAAAATATAATGGTAACATTAGGGTGAAATGATATCCAAATATTATTAGATCTATTGATTTTTGAAATAATCATCTAATTTTATGATCTTGTAAAATTTGATCTATTTGTACATCATAATGAATTCATATTATATTTATATTTTAGTACATTATGAGAAATTACCACCTCTATGTTATAGAATAAAAATCTTATACTAATTTATTCATAATTCAAAACTCATTTGGATAAGAAAAAAACACGCAATATATCATCCTAACCCCGCTCCCCTAAATGTTTTGTAGGCCCTATTTTGGGTAACAAACTAACAATAGAGATCATAAGATGTTAAGAAATGGGGATTTTTAAATTAAGTGGAATAGTTTTGACGGCATGCTTTAACATTATTTATGCATCGACCAAATTCAATTATTTTTTAATAGTTATAAAATAATAACAACAATATACTAAATTTTATGATATTTTATTAACCTAATTTAAAAAACTATATTTATCTCATCTTCCATAAAATTGCAAATTAAACAATAATTTGTGTATACAATGGACCACTGCCTCAAGAACCGATGTAATTCATTTTCAGTCATATTCTATTATGGTTGGTCTATAAAGATGAAATTAATTTATTATATATTATATTCATTATGTATTTTTCATCCTAAAAAACAATTATATCCCTTAGGCTCCAATATTTATATTAATTTAAAAATGTTAAGAATTCTCAAGCGTACGTGTAGACTATCACATTCACAAAGCGACAAGATTCATTTTTTATAACCACATAACATGGATGTTATATATTTTTATATTCAAAAAGTAATCTTATATTTATATTATTATTATCAGTATTTAGTGATTAAATAATACATACCTAATATCCATAATGTTTATTCAAAAGTGGAAATGTCACTAATACATACGTATATCCTACGATCTCCATGATTGTAGTGTGGTATATTTTTTATAACTAGATTTAATGGTTTTATTTAAAAGTATATATTTTCTATAAAAAATGTTAATTTTTAATTATTTTTATTATACATATATATTATCCATGACCCTTTTGAACAAAGGCAACACATCGAATATATTTTGAAATCACAATGTTAATGTTATTTAAATAAACAATATGGACTTAACTGGATATGTAGTTAACTATTCCATGGTAATCGGTGAACCAATCATTTTAATAATAAATTAATAAACCCGAATAATGTTTAATAAATAAGTAAATAATTAATATATGTTTATTATACTAGATATAAAGTGCATAATTGTAAATTCTATAAATGAGTTTAGGAATTTGGTCAAAATTTCCTTTCCTTGAGATATATTTTATTATTATGCATCAAATTTATTATATATAGGGTATATACAATCCCATTTAAATGATATATAATTAATCCTTATAAAATCATATAATTCTATGTTTCATTTTGAATTATTTTATTCAATGGTATTTGATTTGAATGTTACCAAGTAATATGGGTTTTATAACTCAATTTATTTTCATTATTTAACATCACTTTTAAATTTGTTATATTATTACATGAATATATGTGAAATGTAAATTGATTGATTAATGTTGTATTTAAAAAATTTATATGTATTTAAAAGAATAACACATAATCCCTCTATTAATTAATTCTCAATTTAATGATATGAACTATATAAGAATTATTAATCTCAAATTTCTTTTCCTTTAGACATATGACTATGATTAGAACCTATCATATTTTATGATATGTAAATATTACCCCTTTGATATGATATATCCTGAATTTAAATATTCTCAGGATATATAGAGTTCATTTTCCATTATCCATTCATGCGTATTATGATTGAAATGTTTCAAATGTGGTAAAACTATTATGTGACAAACTCTATTCCTTCCAGAATTATTTAGGTTGAAGTTTCCTTGGGGGAAAAACAAATTATTTTATTTTATTGAACTACATATCTTTTAATTTCATATATTTAATAATCTATTTAATATTAATAACATCCACTTCCATCCATATTTATTAATGAAACATAAAGAATTTATTTTAAATGTGATAATAATATTGTACCTTCCATTATAATAGGAATCCTTCTCTTCCAAATACATTCTTTCCTAAATGATTTCAAAAATTTTCATTCTAAAAATAATAATTTTTAAAATTATGGTTCACAAACCATTTTAATTTTTACTAAGGGTCTAAAATATTAAATAGTTTAATGTTTTCCAAATAGGTCACTTTAGGATTCGTTTATAAATTTTTTACCAACATTTTTTTGAGGATTAAAGAATGAATGGATTTTCCCAATGTAATTAAAATTACTTAAATTTAAGATTATTTTATATTTTTAATGGATATTTTTAATGAAAAATATTTCCCCAATAAATTGTGATTTGTTATTATTTAAAAATTTATTTTAATTTGAAAATATTATTTAAATCAATAAATTTTTTATTATAATTTACTTGTAAATCCATTTTTCAAAAACAATAAGCCTTAATGTTACTTATACTCCTCTAGGTATATTTTATAGAAGTACCATACTCATTATTTTTCAATATATATTACTATTATTTCATATATAATTTCATTGAAACTATTTATATTCAATAGTTTAACCAGGTAATGAAAGTAGTAATGAATTATTCTCCATTTTATATGTTGAAATGATTGATCTATATTTTCTATTTATTTAATATATATTAGTAATTTTTTAGGATAACTATTATTTCCATTATAAATCATGGTTGGGTGAGTCTGTTATAGACCACCAATTCATTGTGTAAAGGGAAAGAGGTAAAACATTATGATTATTCTAGGTGATTATACAAATATACTTTGGTGGTTATTAAAATTATAACCATGAAATTCATTTTATTTTTTACTGTGAATGTTAATCTATATGTATGGGTGATATAAAAATGATTCCCTAAGTAACTCACATTATTTATCTGTTATTAGTAATTATGGAATTATTTTTATTTTATCAAGGTAATGTAATGAGTAAATGTTTATATAAAATTATTTCCTACTTCTTATGGGTGAAAAGATATAGTGTTTCAATGATTACATGATTTTTTCTGACATCACATGTCTCATGATTATTGATTAAAATGAATCCTTACATTGATAATTTATTATTCCATGTTTCATGATTGATTATCCATGTATTTATGGGTATGATTTCCCTTATGTTATGATCATGTGATATGATCTTGTAATCATACCCAAATGATAATATTACACTCAGTAATAACATAAAATAATAAATTATTTTATTACCCTTAATGTGAATTTTAGCTCACCCTTATTGTTTTTCATTTTTTCGGGGTTATGAAGAATGACATAAATTTATTTATGTCTATAATGAGGTCATATATTGAGAAATTTATGGGAGATAAAGTAAATATTGATATACTATTTGATTATAGGTACTAGTTTTTAAGGGTCTATATTAATATTCTAAAACTCCAAACCTAAAAGAGCCATTGGTGTTGAATTAATACAATATTTTATTTTTGTGTGGTTTGGATGGAAAAAATTTATCACATTTATCAGTATCAAACTATGAAATGTATATCTTTTGTTTTTAGTAATAAACCATGTAGTTAAGGTTTGGGGTCTTTAAAATTGATACCATAGTATGGATTAGATAAAATTGGAGGTTATGATGTTTATTTTTGAGGGTATCTTAAGAGTGATGGACACAGTTATGTGTATATAAGTTTCAGGTTGATCACAAGTGAAATGTTTTAGGCATGCCTTTTATAGTTTTATGTGATTGAATTTTTAGGTGACTAATGATATTTTGGTGGATATTTTACTGGATTATGGAAGCTCTAACCTTACGTTTAAGATGAATTTTTATAATAGAAGTGAATATTAGATTATATTTTGGAAGAATATATTATATTCGTGTTTCTTTATGGTGATACATGTTATTTCAAAAAATTATTATCATATTTTGGATACTATATAACATCTCCATAAGTATATATGGGTATATTACTTTATGAGTGACTAATGTTATATAAAGATATATAATTAATTTATATTAGAAGAATGTTTGATCAAATATATCTTATATTAGTGTCTTAAAATATCTCTATGAAATTTGAAATAATTTTAAAGATAGTTATTTATTAAATGATTTTGTTTCAAAATTGTGTATTACTTTTCAATTTTGGAGATTAATGTATTATTACTGTAACACCCCAAGATTTCATAGTACGTTATATCTTCAATGTAATTCAATAACATGCACTACACGCAACACCGAGTCCTATCACACAATGACATACCAAACTAGCCGTTCAAAAGCGGTTATGATTTGTATTAACTGAATTTTGAACATTATATAATCTTTATAATTTTAGAATCAATATTATGAGTTTCATAAACATAATATAGGAACAAATTCATTTTTTTAGATAAAAAAAGTATTTTTTTTAAAATGTAATTTTACCTCCTTTTAATGGAGATCCTTTTTTAAACATAATAGTTGAAACTTTTATATTTCAAATATGACAAAATAAACTTCTTCTTCAGAATATATACATAAGAATTTATTTTTAATTAATTTTTGGTACTTTTCTGAAATCTTTCATATTTTGATGAATAGTGAAAATTACAATATTTTAATTACAAACATATTTTTTAATCGAAATAATTATTAGTGATAATTAATGAATTTGAGTGATTTTGAAATATAATTAGATTATATTTTTACCATTTAATCAAATGTTGGTAATTGGACATAATTTCACATATAAACTGGACATAAGCAAGTGCCAATCTTTTAATAGTTATTATTTCATAAAAACACACTTTTTGTTTTGACAAAAAAAATTAATTTTAAATTAATTTCTGCCACTTCTATGTTGTAAATATCGAAAAATGGATTCCATATTTTTAATCATGAGTTAAAAATTGTGTAAATATTTAACTTTTATTTTTAGACATTTTGAATAATTATTTCAGTAAATATATTATTTACCATGGTTATGTGGTAAATCCTGTAAATAAGAGTAAAAAAATAATATTATAATAATATTAAATTACCCTAAAATGTGTCCAAACCCTATTAGTTGATACATATCCGACAAGGGGTATCTTTGGGTCGATCTTGAGACCCCATGGAGCCACTTGTAAGTGATAATGACACTTTATATTAATTAAGATAAAGTAAATTCAAAAATGACATATGCATATATCTTTTAGAAAAACAATTTTTACATAGAGTTATATGTGTTATATGTTTGACTATAAATATCAGTTATTAAGATAAAACTATTTCCTACATTTATGGTATTTTATTTATAATTTTTAGAAATTGAAAAATTAAATTTATTTATGACATTATAATGATGAATTATTTTCCTTATTACTCAAAGAATCAAATGATGGGTATTATAAATGTTAAAATAAATATAATTTGAAAGTTTTCATGTCATAAAATAATTTTATTGGTTAATATGACATGTTAGTATTTCTTAAATGAATTTTTTTTGAATTAATAAAGTTTTTATGACTTAAAAAAATTAATTATTAAATAGTTTCAAAATTGACAAAAAGAAGTTTTAAAAAAACTGTTATATTATAAATTAAATTAATATACCTAAAAATATACAGATCGGCCAAAATAAATATATAATTATATGTGTATAATTAATGAAACACTTGGGATTCACTTGTAATTATCGAGTAAGTTTATTAACCATATAATATAAAAATATAAAGAGACATGGTCATTGTCAAAATATTTAACTAAGAGATAAATCTAAACGTTAAGGTTAATATAGTTACCCAAACCTGTATAAAACCTATTAGTTGAGTGGGTTTTGACCCATCCCCACCTTAGACTTTAAATAATACATTTTGGAGCCATTATGAACCGAAAATGATTTTATTATAAAATAATATTGTATGTTCTTTTTTAGGTGCCCCTCACCCCTCTTATAAAAGGGAAATCCACATTCTCTCTAATTCACACATTTAAAGCCATTTGGGCCTGTCAAACCCTACCCAAATATCTTCCCAACTTCCCTAAATACAACGTAGAGTCCTTATTTTGATCATAAAGCCATCCTAATGATCCCTTTTGATCAAATCAAAAGGAAGGACCCAAAGAAAAGGTAATGATTTCACCACCCTCTTTCAAGTTCCTTTCTTCTTCCACTTCTTATTTATTTGTTTTTCCATTATAAAGTAATAAATCCAGTATCTTCTATATACTATGATGTTATTATAAATATGGTACAACCATATTTATTATTCTATCCATCCTTTTAATGACATGTCACCATACGTGCATACGTACGGTTTACCGTCTCCACGTCGTTGTGTAATTGTTATTAAAAACATTATAATTTGGTTGGGTATGATAATGATGTGTTATTAACGTAAATAATAAACATAACATTATAATTATTATTTATATATGATATACCATCCAATTATATATGATTTTAATATCAAAATAATGTTATTGTCGCTCGTGTGTATGTAGAGACTACCGTCTCCACGAACGCGATGAGATTCATTCCTCGTCGTATCCATTCAAGACTAATTATAATTTGAGGATTGAAAATAATGTTTAGGGACTTGATATCATTCTGGATATGAATAAGATACAAATTATCCATAACAATCACAGCTTATGTAACAAAATATATAAAAGAAAATGATTATGTTAACACCTGAAACGATGATAATACTAATATATTATTAACAAAGCAATTTGAAAAGATCATATATGATATCATATCAATGTATATGATTAATTTATAATTTAATAACAATTATTTCACCATTACATAGGAGGTTAACCTACCCTTGACTAAGGAAATGTACAAGGTAAGGGTTAATTTCACAATCTATTTATTATCCAATGTTGTTTTTATGTAAGTATCTACTGGGACCCCCATTATCATCCACATCCATGATTCATAAAAATATAATTCAAAACATTTTTACTATTTACTATAAAATGGTTTAAAGGAATTTATAACCTTATGTGTATTGAAAGGAATATTTCTGTCATTTTCCAAACAAGGTATTTTTGACCATTTCAACAAATTTAAGGTAAGAATAATTTTTTAACTTATAATACGGTTGAGGCTGTTTTATGTCATTATAACATCACCAAAGATTCTCATACTATATTATAAGAATATTTTAAAAATAAATGTTTTCATTATAATTATCTGACTCTTAAATGAGTTCAAAATAGAAAGAGATATTTCTCTAAAAAGGGTTTTGATTTCATCAGTGTCAACATCCTTTGATGGATTTTAAGTTTATTTGGAGTTGATTTATTATGATACAAAACATCCTTATTGTATTGATGGTTTTGTAATATTTTTTACTGTAGATGTACTATTTTTATACCATTCATGGTTTATGGTAAATGTATTGACATTTCGTATGCTATTTTTAATACGAATGTTTATGATATGATTAAACCTTTTCATATGAGGATTGTATTGGACATAGTGTGTGACGAATGTATCCCTCTATAGCACCTCGATGCATCGGTAGATCTCATGAGACAACTATACTTGGAATTGGTAGAGGACCTTTCACAATTTGATATATGGTTTTGGCTGAGGCCTTTATCATTTTTAGAGGTCTTGGATGAGGCCTTGAAAAAATATTTCAGAATGTCTGGCATTATACAGTCCCTCATTATGGAAATAATATTGATGGTTCATGTGGTCATTAGACTAGTAGAATACCCATGGTTATGTTTTATTATCTAATTATTTACTTAGCTCAAATTATTTCCATAAAAGTATTCATGTTTATTTTTTTGTAAATGCATGTGGTTTCAATTATTCACCATGATTAATACTTATGTCATTTTCCGTTGTATTTCTTACCCTTCATGAGCATTTGAGCTCACCCCTACTATGTTTTATTTTTCCATGGATTCCATGAAGTGTATTTTGATTGATATACAGGGTTAAGAAAATGGAATAAAGGCATTCATAAAGGATTATTTATGTTGTTTTGTATTTTATAAAGTGTAATGTAACATTCATGTATTTAATCTATTTTCCAAGACTGCTAAATCGATTGGTCCTTCAGGACTTGATTCCTTGTAATCATTCCAATATATTAAAATAATGCACCTACTCTGGGTAACTGGGATCGGGGCATTACAGTTGGTATCAGAGAAAGTTTAGCAATAACCTTGGAAGCTAGATTTAGAAAAACTCTAATTAGAGCACATAGATCTATGATAGACTTTGAGGATTAGTATAGAAGAAATTCCTAAAATTTTGATAATGTAGAGAATTTGTGAGTTTTTCAAGAAAATACACCCCTGTCCAGATATGAGCAGGTAGAGGTGGCTCTGGCACAGATGTACCTAGGGGAAAAACCTGGAAACACCGCTTTGAGCATGACTCAAATGGGAAATTCTGCATGACAACGGGCCTTGCTCCACTCTTGGTTACAAAACTCTTGGGGGATATGCTTAGGATACTTCTCATTTTCATTAAAACCATTATGAAGAGTTTACGAGTATATTCCTCCTCAAAGAAAATATTTTTTTGATTGTGGATTATATCCATAAACTGTTCAGTTTACATTAGGTATTTTACATGATTGTAATTATGAATTTTGATTCAGAAACTGGCCTAGTGTATGCCATTATTTAGAAATGTCGCCTAGTAGAAGGAATTGAACTCCAGCAACACGTATGATCCAAATCGTAAGAAGGATCATATCATTCATGGTATTAAGCCAACATTTATAAGGTAAATAGTCTCTCATGTATTCTCAAAATGTGAGGAAATAGTATCATGTGTTAATAAAATAAATAAAAAAATTTATGAGTCCTATGGATTTGAAGGGATGCAAGAGAATAAAAGGATGGAAGAGAGAAAGATGGATAAAGGGAAGAGGGAAAAGAATAATTTTCCCATATGTGATAACTATGGGAAGAAACACCATGGATCTTTCCTGAAGGTAATGGGATTTTGTTATAAGTGTGAAGAAAAAGGACACCAAGTACGTGACAGCAAGGGAATGAAAAAGGTTTCAAATGTACAATGCTTCATCTGCAAGTAGTTGGGACACTACATGAACCAATTTAAAAATCATCATAGTATGCCCCAAATGATTCTATTGGATAGTAATAATGTTACGATACTACCACATATGAGGAGGTGTGATTAGATTTCTTATGTTGTTATTAAAGAATTATGTCATTTGAGCAGTGTATCAACAATATACTGGTTATATGAATTATGGAGATAAATAAGGATTGTACTCCAGTACTATTTTATTGAGGATTTGAGATTATATGGTTCTATGAAAAGTGACTTAATAGTAAGCTACACTTTTTGTAAAATACACGGTTGAAGGAAAGAATGGTATTGTCACTCGTGTGTACGTACGGACTACCGTCTCCACGAATACGATGAGATTCATTCACCATTGTATCCATTCAAGAATAATTCTCATTTGATGATTATAAATAATGTTTAAGGACTTTATATCATTCTGGATATGAATAAGATACAACCTATCCATAAGAAGCACGTCTTATGTAACAAAATATATAAAAGAAAATGAGTAAGTTAACACCTGAAACGACGATAATACTAAGATATTATTAACAATGTAATGTTAAAAGAACATATATGATATCATATAATTGTATATGATTCTTGTATAATTTAATTACAATTATTTCACCATTTTACAGGAGGTTATCTACCCTCGACCAAGGAAAAATACAAGGTAAGGGTTAATTTCACAATCTCTTTATTATCCGAGGATGTTTTTACGTAAGTATCTACTGGGACCCCCTTTATCATCCACATAAATATTTCTTAAAAATATATTTCGAAACATTTTTACTATTTTCTATACTATGTGTTAAAGTCCTTTATACCCTTATGTGTTTTGAATGAAATCTTTCCATCATTTTCCAAACAAGTTACTTTTGACCTTTTTGAGAAATTTAAGGTAAGATTGTTTTTTACTTATACGGTGGGTGAGGCTATTTTTTTATGTTATAACATCATCAAATATTACCTTAAAATCCTATAAGAATATTTTAAAAATAAATGTTTTCATTATAATTATGTGACTCTTATATGATTTCAAAATAGAAATAGATATTTCTCTAAAAAGTGTTTTGATTTTTTCTATGTCAACATCCCTTAATGGATTTTATGTTTATTTGAAGTTGATTTATTATGATAAAAAAGTTCCATATAGTATTGAAGGTTTTGTGATATGTTTGACTGTGGATGTGCTATTTTTATACCATTCATGGTTTATGGTTAAAGTATTGACATTTCATATACTAGCTTTAATACGAATGTTTATAATATATTTAAACCTTTTCATGTGAGGAATGTATTGGACTTAGTAAGTGAAGGGTGGATCCCACTATAGCTCCTCGATGTGTCGGTAGGTCTCATGAGACAACTGGACGTGGAATTGGTTGAGGCCCTTTCCCGATTTGATATATGGTTTTGGCCGAGGCCTTAATAATTTTTAGACGTCTTGGCCAAGGCCTTGACAAAATATTTCAGAATGTCTGGCATTATATATTCCCTCATTATGGAAATAATATTGATGGTTCATGTGGTCATTCGACTAATAGAATACCCATGATTAGGTTTTATTATGGAAGTATTTACTCAGCTCAAATTTTTGCCAAAAAAGTATTCATTTTTAATATTGGTAAAGGCATGTGGTTTCAATTATTCAGAATGCTTAGTATTTATGTCATTTTCATCTATATTTCTTACCCTTACTGAGTGTTTGAGCTCGCCCCTTTCTATATTTTATTTTTCTCAGGATTCCAAGAAGTGTATTGTGATTTATTTGCAGGTTTAAGCCAAGGGAATAATGGTGTTCATAAAGGATTATTTATGTTGTTTTGTATGTTATAAAGTGTAATTTAACATTCATTTATGTGATCTATTTTCCAAGAATGCTAAACCGATCGGTCCTTCAAGACTTTATTCCTTGTAATCATGCTAATTTATTAAAATAATTCACCAACTCTGGGGAACTGGGGTCAAGGAGTTACAAATACATTTTTGTATGTTTTCTCCATTTTAGGTATTATTTTACCTCATACTAGACATTTTGGATTGTATAGGAATATAATTAAAGGATATATATCTTTTTATCATATTTTGGGACTATAAGATTCGATGGATTTTGGTTTTAGTACATTAGTTGTGAAAAATTTTTCCTTAAAAATCATTGTTTGGAGTAAAAGATGCAATTGTTTTGAAAATTGATTACATGATGAAACTATAATTATCATGTATGTATATAAATATATATTTTTATTATAGATGGTAAAATATGTATTTATCACTATGAAAATTATCTTGACCCAAAAATGATATCCTAGTACCTTATGTTTTGATGAATCGATAGTCTTTTTCCCACGATTTTGGTTTATGATTTCTTAAGTGATGACAATATCGTGATCTTTCTCCTTCTTATGATTAGTGATCCTATTCACTGTATATCATTTTTTCACATCACATTTTATTCCATGTTCATATATTTACTTCCCACTAATGTTTCCCAATTGGAAAAAATATATTCTCTTATTTTAGATGATCTTCGTCTTTTCATTTCCCTCTTTTCAAGAAGACATTTTACTAATCCTTTTAATAATGTGGGATTTCATCAATTTTTATTTTTAAATATAGAATAATTTATTACAAATATCATGTTAAAAGTCAATGAATTAATGATAATAAAGGTGGGATTATTTAAAACCATGATATATTAGAAGGAAATTATGATTAATGACACATTCAACACCCATCACTATGATTTAATGATATTTGAAATAATATTTTCTAAGAATGCATCTATAACATAGAAATTTAATTTGATTTTATATATAGGATTGAAAACCATTGTAAATATATATATAACTTTTTTATTCAATATAAATTTATTTATTAATTCTTATGAAATATGCACTCAATATTTAGTAAAGACATTTTATTCATTAAATATAATTTTTCATAAAAATACCTAATTTTTTAGTGAATAATATTTTTTATTTCTATAATCAATATAATTATTAAATTGTAATATAAATATCATTTTTTAAAATAGAATAATAAATTTATCATCTTTTTAATATCTAAAAAAATGAATTTTTTTCAATGATTAGTGAAAATATTTCTTTTTATTGAAAATTATATTTCCTTTTAAAGAATATACGAAAAATAATTATTCTACATTAGTTTCAAAATTAAATTACTAATTTCTGGTATAAAATAGTTAAATTATCTATTTTTAAATGAATGTTATACTATGATATTTTATGATATCATTTTTATTTAAATAGGGTATTTTTTTAAAAAAATGGATTTCATCTCAGTTTTCTAGTTTAAATTTATATTAAATTTTTTCACATATATGTTCTAAATTTTAAAAATGTATTAGCTATTTTTTAATTAGGTGTTCAGGTTTTTTTTATTCACACAAACGTTATTTTAATTCATTATTAATATTGACCATATTAATTTCTCTCACCATGGTAATGGGTAAATAATGTAATTAATGGTTAAAAATAAAATCTTAAATACCTAAAAAATGACCCTAACACATGACTAATATTATATGATGAGTCAATTTATTTAATACTTATAATAATTTTTTCATATTTCACATTTTCATTTGGGTTTGATTATGAATTTTATAATATTTTATTTAATGAAAAGTAAAAAAAACCAAACTATATTTAACAACTAAAATATTTTTATCATAGAAATAACCATAGGATATATTATATTATAAATATGATTTTGAAATCTAAATGATTTATCTTCGTCATGTTAATTTATATTCAATTACTGGTTTCAAATAATTACACTATATACATGCACACTACTCAAGTAGTAATTTATCAATTAATGGAAATATAAAAGGAATGTTTTAAAAAATATAAACATTTAGTATAAATTAAGATTATTATAGATAAAACAAATTTTATTATTAAAACTAACATGTTAGTTTTCGTTAAAAATGTTTTTTTAATTTTATTTTTTGTTGGAGTGTTTGAAATGTCATAGTAAATGAATAGATATAATATTTACCTTATTGATATTTTATGAATATAATAATATATTAAATGATGTAGATATCATTAAATTTTAATATTTGGACATGTTGTTAGGATATTTTTTTTTAAATTTCAACCATGGTTTGTTTGTCTACCTTTTTCATTTCTATTAATAAAATTACCCATATGTAAAAATCATTTTGGTTATAGTGCGTATGAAAAAGGGTTAACACAGGGGGTTTAAACCAAATGATAGGGTAGAAATGTGTTCTAATCATGTCAGAAAAATTATTTATAAGATTATTTGACTTCATTTTTATCTTATATTATGATACAATAAATTTTTGTTCTGTTGGGATATTAAAATTCTTTTATCAGAAATTGATATTATAAAACATTCTACAAAATCCCCTCCCATCTCTTATTGACGGATACCAATTATTATAATATTCTCACTTCCAGAACAATTTGGGTCATTCAAGATAAAAAAATTAAATTTTTAATCACTTCCAATTTTTTGAGTGTCTTATTTTTGGAATAATAGAAATCATAGATTTCACAATGTGTTAGGAAAAAATATTTTCAAAAGAATATATATAATTTTAATTGCATATTTTAGTTTTATTTTTTCCCAACCTCATTAAATTATTCATCAATAATGATAAAATAATAACACCATTATCTTATATATACTATGATTTTTTATGTTTTTTGATAACATATATCCATTTCATCATCCATTAAATGGACAATGAAACTATCTCTCACGCATACGATGGACTACCACTACATGAAGAAATGTATTTTTTCCATCACCATATATCATGGATAAATTATAATGGAATAATTAATTTTAATATATAAAATTCATGAATTATTTATCATTAAAAATGGGTAATATTTAATTTACCATCTTACCTTTCAATTCAAAGATGAATGATAATGTCATTCGTGTGTACATATGGACTACCACCACTGCAAAGCTATGTGATTTTTTCCATGACCATATAAAATGGATGATATTTATTAATATATTTATGGTAATTTAATATTTATTATATTTTTATCATTCATTAAATATAAAATTACAGTTACCTTTTCCCAAAATTTTCGTTGAAGAATGGAAACATTACTCAGGTGTACGAACAGACTACGATCTCCATAATTGTAATGTAGTTCATTTTTTATCACATTATTAATGTTTAGAAATAAAAGTATAATTTACAATGGAATATCATAATTATTTCATTATTATAATTCTAGAAAACCCTGAACTCTATACACCTTTTTACAACCAACAAACTAACGTTTCATTGTAATTACAAACCAAAAATTCTCAAAATAATAAATATGGAATTAATTTATTAAGTAATTGAATATTACATTGTAAAAAATTAAATTAATAATTTGATGTTATAGTAAAAACCCAAAAAATTTAAAAATGTAAACAATTTATAGAGTTTTATTATAAATGAGTTACTAGAAATATGAAGAAATTCTGGACTCGTAGTATAGGATTTAATCTTAATATCCTTTC
The DNA here is from genome assembly GCA_963277665.1 of Viscum album. Taxonomy (NCBI): domain Eukaryota; kingdom Viridiplantae; phylum Streptophyta; class Magnoliopsida; order Santalales; family Viscaceae; genus Viscum; species Viscum album. The sequence goes on from OY728127.1 coordinate 284,780,405, forward strand.
AATAGGGAATATATTATTATTATGAACATAATTTACTTTATATGGTGTATATAATATCTATTTTACATGATTTATCATGAATCATTCACAGATCATGTTATTTTAGGCTCTAGATTAAATTATTTATTTCAAGGGGTATTTACTTGAATGTTTCCATGAGGTAAGTATTTCTAATATCAATTTCATATCATTGCGATATATCAAATTTTAATTTGTTATATTAAACCAAAATAATATGTGAAATTATTATAACTATAAATTTAATTCTTGTATTTAAAGGGAATTGTATGAATCATTTTATGGAAATAGAAATCATATCCAATGTTTTCAAAATAACTTTATAAAAAATAGATTATTTGTCTATATATTTTTATTGAGATAATAAATCTAGTAAAGTCTATTAAGACTTATATCAAAGAATATTAATGTAGGTAAACGGTTGATTCTAATAACCAAAGGAAAGAATTGAAATTTCAATAATGAAATCATGTTTTCATTAAAGTATCTGCAAGGAATGGTGTTCTAATGTTTTTGAAAAACAGATAACAAAGAACAAAATAATTCAACATTTATAAATTTCAGATATAATTTGAGATATGGATATCATATTGGAAGTAATAACAAGCCTCTCTAAAGTTCATGATTTTCTTCACAACTCATTGTATAGTAAATATATCTTTTACCTAATGCATGGACTAACCAATTATGAAATGGAACAAGAACATGATCCATTTTACTATAAAACTCTTATATATGTTTTTGACACTAGAGAGAAAGTGTTATGTAATTGAATTAGATGATTGGTAATGGTACTTTTGGGAAATTAAAAATTGAGTAAGAAAAGTGGGAACATGAGGATGTTATGAAGAATAACACCCCTCATTTTTAAATTGGTAATATCCATGGAAATTGTATAAGAAATTTGATTACAAGAGAAGAAAATGTAATATTCAATGTATTTAATAACAATACTATGATCTATAACATATACAATAGGAAAAACTAAGCCTAAATGAATCAGAAAATATCATTATTAAAATATAATTATTGTATTCTATATGATGAATGGGTTGTGTGAATAACAATAACAATATTATGAAATGTATTTGAACATCATGATCATTTAATATTTATTTATTAGTGATTACAATATAAAAATTTGATTTTCTATAAAATTCATTTTATTCTTCAAAAATATATTTTCAGAAAAATAGATTTTTATTAACACTTGTGGGAAAATAATATATTTAAATTTTCCCAATTTTTATGAATTTATATGGTGAAATGGAATTAATTTTTAAAATTAATATATCAAACTTTTCAATAGATTAATTTTTATGTTTTTGATTGGAATTGAATAATTTTTCATTGTATAGTAAAAAAATAAAACTTTTTTTAGAGAATTATATTTTTTTCCATAATTTAAAATGATGATTTTTCTTAAAATGATTTAAAGTTATTATTTTATATTTTATATTTTAAATAATAAAATTTAGTTCATTGGAATGAATTTTTGTATTTTATTTATTATAGAAAATTATTTTAATTTTTAAAAATTTATTTTTAGGGAAAAAATTGTTTTGGTGCATTTAGTGTTTTAATGTTAAGTTAATTTTTTCCTAATATTGAAAATGAATCCAAAAAAATTATTTCACATTTCTAACCATGTTATATAAAATAGTAAACTATTATTTTTTTTTTAATATTAATATTAATGATAGTGTGTAATAGTAACAATGGTAAGGTAAAATTGAGTAATTAAAATTTAAAAATAATGTATATGTCATTAAAAATAAGCACAACACTTGCCTTAATTTTAATGAATGGTTCTACACAATCAATAATCATCAAAATTTTAAGAATATGGGATTTTCATTCCATTTTTCCATGATAATGACCAATATTATATTTGTATGATCAGTAATGAAAAAAAAATCAATTTTCATTACATAATGCTTATAATAATTTCTAAAAAACATATACACAAATTTTATTCCCTTATAAGTAGTAATATTGAATATAAAATACTTATTTTTCTAATGCAAATTTTTTATTCTTTTTTTGATGAAATTTTTACGATAAATGATTGTGTAATGTCGAAACATAATATAAATAATTAATAATTGTATAAAATAAATAGTTTAAAAAATAATAAATCACAAATAATTTTTAATTATTATTTCATTACATGATTTTTTCTATAAATATAATATTTTATTTTTGTGTGAAAGTATTACATTATAGTTATCATATTTACATGATCTTTTAAATTTCAAATTAAATTAATAGTGTCATAATGACATTAATGATATTTTATAACTAATTGTATTTTACTAAATGATTTAAAATTAAAAAATATATTATATTCAGTAAAATGAATATTATATTTTATAAAACTTCAATCATTGGAAATTAATGTGTCTTCATTCATTTTATTGAAAAATTATTTAACATTATATGGTAGAGAACATTAATAATGTAGTAATTGTCAAAATGTTTAATAGGTGGTCAAAAGAAAAAGATAAGTGTAAAATCATGACAAAAAATTGTACAGATTTTACATTCTTCATAGTAATTATATTAATAGTCATTATATAATAAAATTATCTAATTTTTTATCTAATTTAATATGAATGTTATTTTTTATTTAATTAACACTTTATAAAATTCCCAAAGTTCCCCTCCTCACACTTATAAAAGGGAACCTCCTCTCCTAATTTCATCACATTGAAAACACATTTTGATTAAAAAACCGGACCAAATATATTCATAAAATATCTGAAAAATATTATATAAATTTTTTGGATAAATATTATAATCCCAAAAGGATTTAGGTAATATTTTGTGGACATTTTCCAAATAAGCGATATAGTTTTTAACCAAATGTTTTTTCTGTATTTATTATTACTCTAATATTAATTAATATTAAACCATGATGATATAATGAAGTTATTATATCACATATACATAGATATTATTATATTAATGGAATAAAAAATATTTACCTTTTAATCCACCAAATTGGTAATGAAACCATCATTTGTGGGTATAAAATACTACCACCTCATGACCTTCTATCTCCATAACAATAACATTGTTCATTTTCTAAACCTTATTTATTTATTTATTTTGAGGTGATAATTTATTTAGATATATTATAATTATTTCATTATTATTATTCTATTGAAGTTGGAATAATTTTCTCATTCACCGTAGTCAACCAAGTGATGTAATTTCAGAAATATGATTCAAATATCATCAAAACATTTGGAATGAACTTAATTGAGTATGCAAGTAAATATAAATTTGAATTAAATTAAATTAAAGAAATGAAAAACATTAAAATGACTTTTAATGATTTATATATATGACAGATTATTACTATTAAATATGATAAAGAAAATTTGTGAAAATTTGGACATGTGGTAATGGATTTCATCTCAATGTCCACTCTATTTGGACATATTTGTTATTATGCACTTGTTTATTTTTATGAGGTGTATATACATCATTTTTGAGGTATTAAAAATAAATATTGATTCATTAATTATGATTACTTATTCAATACATGGTACTCTATCAAGATGTGTTCTTAAAAGAAAAGGGGGTCTTATTCATCCTTTTGATCAGGTATATCTTTCATCCATATCTAATTTTTTTTTAAAAAATTAAATTAATATTTTCTTAATAAAATTATTTAATATGTAATTTCTTCCTTACGCCTTAATTGTTTCATCATTTGAATTAAATTATTCTTATATTTCTGTAATTAATACTATTCAACTATGTTTTTAAAAAACAAAATTAATAATTTCTTTTAATGTATAGGAAAATAGAGGATTTTCACGTCACTATAACATTTTTCGCCATTTATATTATTCTAAATTATTTAAATTTTTTAAAAATAAAACACATTACTAAAATATTATTTGAAATTTAAAATTTTCCTTTTCATATATTCTATTAAATAATCAATTTTACTATAGAATATACTTTATGATGGTAATCTCTCTTCTCTAGACTAGTATGATGCACAATAACTCACTATTTACACAAAAAATTTCTATTTATAATTAGGAATTAAATTTTACATATATATATGTTATTCATATTTTTGATAATCTTATTTCATAAATAGTATTACATTAATATGCGCATGGTTTTACATAGAAATATATTTTATGGAGTAGGGAATTATTGATAATTTGTATTATATATTTGATGTGGATTTTTTATTGAAAAGGAATATTTATTATGAATTTCTATTGATCATTCAACATGTGTGGAATTAATTAGATATGGGGTGAAATTTGGGGCTGATAATTATATACCCCTCGATGAATCAACAAGCCTCATGATAAAAATTAATAAGCTATAATAAAATTGGATTTTGGTTAAAACCTACACATTGGTTAAAATATCATGGAAAAAAGAATTTATTATATATATATATATATGTCATGATTTATAAAATCATGACATCCAATATTTATCATTTATTTCCTCAGTAATTTTACAATAATTATCAATGAATTTACATCACTGATATTTTCAACGAATGCATTTCATGGTTGTGTTATTGATTAAATGTAATGTGCTATCCAAAATTTTCATTGCTATATTAATTATGAATTGTTGATTAATGATACATTTTCATCTAAATAACTCTTATTTATCATCTGATTTAACACATCATTCAGTTTATATTCCCTTAGATATGAAGAACGATATTAAGAATAATATCAAACATTTAGGAATTTTTTAATCCTATCTATTTTATATTTCCAATATATTATGAAAAATATGTATATTTATAGTTCCTCAAGACAAATACATAAATGAATCTTTTTTTTAATTCCCTTCTATCTTTTATGATATAAATGATGTAGACAACGTCTCTATTTTATTTTAGTTGGGTTTTTTATTCAAACAACACTATCATATCCTATAATTCTACCACATCATTCAATAATAAACACCACTAGCAAATACCACCACTAAATTCAACCCACCACAGAGAAGAGACACCCACTACACATCAATTAAAATTTACATTTACATATTCCACCATTTTTTGATTTACGAAATATAAAACAGGACCAATTTATTAACCCCTAAAATATTATATATAATGAAAAACCTTTCCCATGAACAACTTATATTTAATATTACCCATTAAAAATTCATTTTTTCATTTAATATCATTTCTAGAAATTCCATTATAATATTAGTCTTTTTCATTACCAATTAATCTTTATATATCATATTTCATAACTACTAGGACACAATGAAAACAACATACTACAGACACTATAACCAAAAAACATGTCAAACAAAATTCCATATATATGAAAATATCTCAACTATCACATAAGAAAAGTAATAAATAAACCCCATTAACCTTCCCTCTTTATATTAATCTCCAAACCAACTATATCCCCCACATCCTCAACGAATTATGCATTCTAACTTTTCACCACCATAACTACACAATCCCCGAAAACTCCCAACACAAAAGTGAAATAGAATGTAGACTAGAAACAAAAATCCTAAATCCTTATATCTCACCACTAACAAATATATTAATTTAATGAGGGTTTTTACATATTTTTATCACCTATTCCTAGGGTAATTTCATAAAATTTCCAAATTCATCAATAACATGTTCATTAACATGTTCTTTGTAATTACATTTTTAAATGGTGATTTCAAAAAATAAATTATGATAGAGGTGGATATTGTGAAATATCCACTATAGATATATAACTATAGATTCAAACATTGTGGTGATTTCAAATATTAATTATAAATAATGTTATAAATATAAAAAAAATCAATTCCTCATTGTTTTCATGTAATATAGGTCACTATTAGGCTATGTAAAACCTTACCATCTATAAAATAGTATAAAATCACATTATACCCAAATACACCACTAATAAATTGTAATCTAATATGTGCAACCTGCACTAATTCTTAATGAACCATTAAATGATGGTATAATGAAGAAAAAGAACCCAAAAACATATATAAAACCAAATAGGTATCCATAACGTTGAGCACAATGAACCCCATAAATATATTTTCATAAAATCACTTAAAAGTGACATTCCAAAAAAAGTCTTTGTTAAATAATGATTTTAGAGTGTTACATAGAAGTAAAAAAATCTAACATTTTATTTTAAACAATCACGAAATTGATGTGTGGAATATAAGTCATTTAAAACAAGTTAAAATATACACAATGGATTCACTTTTGTCACCCAAGACTCAATAGAAAATTCAATAGACAGAAATGTTTTGAATGGGTTTCATTATTTGTACCCAATATATTTCAATAGGGACAAATCAGAACAATGTATTCTACAAAATAGTAAATTGATTTTCACTAAAAACTATAGTGTAATGCATGATGTCATGTCATAGTGTGTTTGAGGTACCGCCTATACGTAATTCATTTTACATATTTTTTTCCAAATAACTGGACTTTGGGGAAAGTTTGTGGTGACACCCACAAACCATATCATAGCTACCCTCAAATATCTAATGATACCAAAACCCTTAACCTCAAGAATCTACACCAGAATCTAGTTGACATTCCACAGGTGGGGTTCACCATGATAGGATCCCGAAGCACGAGAATATATATATTTTTGTACATTTAATATATGGCTCATACATCTTTGAGCCTCAAATATTCTGCAATAGGATGATCCCAAACAACCCAACACTTTAAACATCATACCACATCAATGTCTTCCTCAAAACAACAAGGTCATAGATATTAACCACTCTCGAGCCATATGCCTCACAACCTCCACTACACCAAAAAATAACTCCCCCAACTAATTACTACATCATTTCATGTCAAAGCATCATAATAAGGAAAATGAATTATGAACACTAGAACCATTACACCAATCTATCCCACCAATAGAACTCAACTATGTTTTATAATCCTATACCACACTACAACATTGAACAACCATATTTTCAAATATAAATTCTTATTCAAATCCTACTTCCCTTTAACAAGATAGATCCAGAACCCTGTATCACCTTCAGAAAAATCTTATAGTAGGCTAGATGGTCTAGTCTATTACAATAAATGATTTTTTAAATAGATGTATATATATATTATACATTTGTTGGCATGACTCTAGTTATACTTTTATAAAATTGAATTTTTTGAACTCTTTATCCAATATGGTTTTCCCTTTAATAATACATATATGTTAAATGGGTAAATCCTTTCATGCCCATAAATTTTTTAATTCCAATCCAATTTTATGATCTTTAATGTTATTTTTTAAAACATTCCATTATTGATAATTCTTTTAAAGGGTTCTTTAAGATTTTTCCCAATACATATTTTGAATTGATATGAAACCCATTTCCTATAAAATAGTTCTTTATTATATGATGATTTATTTAATGTGGAATACATATGCATTGTTTATCATCATGTGAAGGGTGGGGTTCTATATAGTATTCCAATTAATTTATTAATGTTTTAGGTCTCATGATTTAATGATATAATGAATGATCATGATTTAATCAGATAAAATTTTATATTTTATGGAATTTATTTGATTTAATATAAAAAAATGTTTTCCTATTAATGATAACACATAGAATATTTTAATTTCATTAACTTATTCTAATAAAAAACTTATATTTTATAGCCTATTAAGATATTTTTTTATATGGATTATGATTACTTTACCATATTTGTGTATCATTGTAAATATTATATGCTTTCCTGATAGACCTTTTATGATTTTATGATCTCATGAAATGAGATACATTATAAACATAATTTTTCAAGATATCATATGATTCCTTAATCCTTTTATTATATATTTCTATGTGGAATCATGTTATAACACATTTTTGTGATATAAATTATTAATATTCATTGATATGTTTCCCTAATTGATCATTTTTGTCAAAAAAATCACGTGTCTCCCATTTCCCAAGGTATTATATGTTGTATTTTATATATGGTGTGTTCATATATATACTTAGTTTTTTGAAAATAGGTAGGTGGTATTTTGTAATGAAATGTTAATGTAGTCTATATACAAGGACACTAAAAATTTGATTGTGGTATTGTTAGACTAATAGTGAGATAAAATTAATAAATTAAGAAATATATTTATAATATATAGGTTTTGGTATTTGGTTTTCTCATTATGGGTGATCTATTAACCTTCCATATTCAATTAGTCATTGTTTCTATCTCTATATAGCCATGAATGAGTATCATGGATAATAAATCTAGTGTTTAAATGTTTTAAATTTTTTAAAAAAAAATTTATAATTAATTAATTGTGAATAGGGGACTGAGATATTAGATTTAGTGTTTGTGTGTCATAGTATGGCTTTGTTTAAGAATTGATAGTTAATTGATTTGGAAGACTCACACAATATTACTATAATTGGTCCATAATATATATATATATATATATGTTTGTTTGTTTTTGTGTATCTCTTAAAAATTAATTTGAATTTGGGTTCCATTAGGTAGGTTCATGACAATGAGTTCCATATGATGATGAATTGGTTGACCGGCGTCCTACAAGACATGAAGAGAGAATTGCTTCATATGAAGGGTAATTGAGTAATTACCAGTGATTTCATCTTTAATGGGACCATATGTTCAGTAATATTTCTTATATTTAATATGATTACTTCATGTTCTATATGTTCTTTTTCCAATGTATGAAAGTTTATGTCTATAATGGTAGCCCTTGGGGTCTTAGGTCTATAGTAATTAGTTCAAAAAATAATAATCTCTCGTATGGTTGCTAATAATATCATGTAGGTGTGTAGTGACCATGTGTAATATGGATAATGACATATCTTCATAGGATATAGTATATTTTTTTGATGATTTTCGTATTAAAGTGGTTTTTCTATGGCCACTCATCAAGAATGGTTTTATGGGGACCCATGCATCTGTAGTGAAAATGGATAATGATAGGACAATGTGTTTGTCTTTCCAGAATCTAGGATTACTATTGGGGGCTTACAAGAGCTATATAAGCTATAGTTTTCTTGTGAAATAATGTATATAAGGTAACCATGAGACAATAGTTTTATAATGGTTTTCATTATGATGATATGTATGGAGGGTCTGTCAACGTGCATCAATGAATATTGTTGGCTTTTTTCATCTAGTAAGAATCTTGATAGGAGAATATATCTAGATACTGTCCTGAACATGGTTTTTTCATGTATTTATGGATTATAAGTTATTTCCTAATGGATAATTCATTCCATGGTAGGGTATTTTTAACTAGATATATATCATCTAATTGATTGGATAACTCCTAAGATTTTTTATGTATCATATGGGATAGATGATGTAAATTTTATACGATACCATATCATAAGTGAGGGGTTAGTAGTTATGACTTAGTATGGAACTAATATTACATGAGAGGGTGTATTTTATATTATGGTATGATTGATAACTAAGTGAGATGTATGATTCTTAGATTTGGTTTATGTCATACATTCTATGCAAGATATTATGTCATGAACTTGTATGATCTATATATGAAGCTGAATTTTTGTGGTTGGGGTTCGATATGAAATATACAATGACTTATAGAGATATAACAATTATTTGGATTGATACATTCCCACAAATAGGTATTTATGATCAAGGCCTGTTATGAGGGTCAAACAATAATAAAAGTAAATATGTTGATTTTCAATATTGGGTCCTATATTGAGTGATACGGAATATATAGATGCATGATGTGAGATTGTTCAGAATATGAAAAGATATAGTTGATTAAATGGTGGGATGTTTTTTAGGATCATTATTTGATACCACACAAACTAAGAGGGTATATTTCATGACATTTCATATCCCTCTAACTCAAGTAATAGTGTACAGATCTGGCATATGATATGAGGTATCAAATGATTGAAGAATTATAGGAGCCACATATAGTTATAATTTGTCGCCATCAGAAAAAGACATAATGATTCAATATAGTCTCTTATATATAATAAATTATATCTATTTATTTTCCACAGGTATACACTTATATATATTGGTGTATATTAGTTTTATATGATGAGACGCTATTGATGTATATCCACAACACCCTACATGGGAAATGTAGTTCATGTGATGACGATATGTCTATCATTTAGGATTGTATGATGTTGTATAGTAGATTGGGGGAGAAGGAATGCCATGATTTGATACTGGTTATATATAAGTCTATGGGTAGGTAGTTTATCCTCTTCTTAATTTAATTATAATTGTATATTTTTTTATTTGATCAATGTGGTGGGAGATAACTTTGAATGTATCATATATCAATTATATTTTAGTATCTTTTATCTTGAAAATATTTTAATATTTTAATAGTTTTATTTGTAGATAATTCAATACATGTATACTCTACATTATGTATTATTATTTATTTTAATTAGTTGTTTATTATTAATGTTTATTATATAGTGTGTATAGTCTCGATGATATTTATTATAGACTCTCTACATGGGTTGGATACCTCTATAATATAAAGTGGCACAAATTTCATGGGGAATCACTATCAATGGTTCTATTAGACGAATTTAATCAGACTAGTACAAAATCATATTGAATAAAAAAATTATAATAGTTTTGGGACATGTATGTTAGGGATAGAAATGTGTATATTCTTTTGGGGGTACTCATGAGAGTGATACATAAACATGGGTTGGATATGACAACCATGTTCCTATGGTTATGTGATTTTTGGATACAATTATTTTTAAAAAAAATTGTAATACTACTCAGTGATTTTGCGATAAATTTATATGATTATTAATTGGGATACTCATGTCCTCAAGTTGAAATGGGTATGATTTCTTACATAATATTTGTTACATGTCATTCACATAACATTCATTTTATTTTTTTTCATTGAGGTCATGGTTATGATAGACGGTATAAATTTTTAATTCGTAACCAATATCATATATAGAAAATCGATATATAACATTATGATAGTGTATTACCTAACTATAACAAAAAATATTTATGATATGATATAAAAATATTAAATTGGAGAATTTTTATATATCATAATATAGTCCTTCTGTAATTGTGATTCATACAGACTATTTTTTAGTCTCTTTAGTCTTTTTAGGTCAAATTGATGGATTGACCTATGGGGGTTGTGCCTAACAAATAGATCAGAATGAATATGAGTTTCCTTATAGAGTTAGATACACATAATATATTAAATTAAACTATTGGGATTCCATGAAATATGTTATTTGCTTAACTATGATAGATTTTGGTATCATTATAACATTTTAAAGGACGTATAAATTGTATGTCTCACCTAGTTGGATCATTGTATAGATTTCTCTAGGAATGTGTTTAGAAATCATATATATTCTTTTGGAATTATATGTGTGATATATGGGAATATCCTCTTTTGTTTTATTTTTATACACAAGATGATGTATATCATGTGTTCATCCATTCCATGAGTGAGATACCTAACATTAAAAATATGAAATAAACCTAGGTTCCTCATGTTACATGTGTGGATATGAAGGGAATGAAAAAAGTGTATATAGTGTTTGGGTCCTAGTTTAATGGTATAATACTAACATAATCATGATTCAATGTATATTTTAAGATAATGTGGGAGTGTGTACACATATTATAAAATATTAGATCTGGATTATGATTGAATACAAACAATTTATAGGGTTGTTTGGTTAATCACTTTATCATAAGGTAGTAGAAACTGAGGGTTGTGTATCCCCTTGGGTATGGGGTATTTATGTGTTTAGGAATAATTAATTTTGGTTATATGGGATGACACATCTTTTTGTTGAATATTAGAATATACCTTCTAGTAACCAATTTATAATTTTCATTATTCTAGGTAAAATATTATATTGTACTGATAAATAAATAACTATGAAATATATTGATATAAGGAATGTTTTTTGAGCTTTTTGAGATTAGATATTAACCATTAATGAGTTTCTTGTAATATGGTATGAAGAGCTCTGTGGTGAAAATTTTGATTAAACTGATTAAAAAAATTATCCTTGATGAAATTGTTAATATTTCTAAGAAACAACATATGTGCAATATTGTAGCCTTCCATGAACAATTATAGGGATGTTTTGTGCGATAAATCATATAGTGGTGAGTTTACAATATAATATTTTAGAATTTAAACAAATTTTCATAATATATATATTTATTCCAAGAATAGTATTTTTGTTATGAATTGATTATCACTAAATAGAATTTTATCCTTACACTCAGGTATGTGGGGGTTGGTAACATCCATTCTATATTTTCTATAATAGATAGAGCGTTGTTTTTATATATTTTCTATATTAGATCAATTTTATGGTGATGATGATACTCTAATACTGTATAGAATATTAGTGTTGTTGGGAATATAACCTTGTTGTAGGAATGGTCATGGAATTTCGGTTATTGATTACTGAGTGGCTTAGATCACAACAAGGGTATTGATGTATGTAAAGGAAAATTCCAACATGATCCATAATAAAAACAATAATTGGAATTCCAATTTAGTGTTTGTGTAGTGTCATCTTCTTGGATGGTTGAATTTTGTATAATAAAATAATCATTTGATAGGAATTCAAAATAAGAGTGCATCAATGCTTGTATAGGGTGTATTAAAGTATATTTTTAAGGATTGATAAGTTGAAAATTTAAATATCATAGGTATTAGGTTGATAAATTTATCTAGGTTTATCAGTCATTCAATGGTTTCTTTTTTGTTTTAGGAATTTCGGTCTTTTTAAGGTTAGAATATTCAAGATTAAAATGATGGGAGTCTAAGAAATGTATGTTGTTAGTGGTATTCTTCCAATATTCATAAAAATATTTTGAGGATATGGATAAAATTCATATAGAGATTTATGTTGAGTATAAATATCTCTTTCAAGGATTAAACTATATGTTCATGGGGAATGGAATATGTATCCTACTTTAGTGTGTGCACAGTTATGGTATCTATAGTTATTCATTTAATCTTGATCAAATACTAGTATCAAATTTTCATCACAGGATAGAGGTCAAGTGAAATTTTCCAATGATTATAAGCGATAAAAATCGTTATGATGGGGTGTTTTTAATGAACTGAATCATTATAGGATGGTCACTTATTGTGAAATATTAATATTTGATCCAAAAAATAATAATTTTGGGGAATTATTACTCATATTTGTATTTCGAGAGTTTAAAAAATTTGAAATGTAATTTATGAATGGTTTTTGTGTTTTAGTGCTGTTTAATATAATTGATGTAACATTAGTGGAGTTTTTCTTTGATTCAACATTAAAATTTTTCTATAGAATTTAGACCACACTACAATGTGGGGAATAACAACATGTTGATGGGATTAACCAATTGTTTCACTGTAGTGGTGGTAGAAAGTGTTGTCATCTATTTTTATAAAAGTGAAGTATTTTAATATATATTAGGTATCATTCAATAAATTAAGGTCTCTACATTAATGGGTGTCATTGATTTGACATCACACAACATCCTATGAGTTTAGAAAAGAGGACTGGTTTAGGGGAAGGATATCCTTCCACGACCTAGTGTAAGAACCCGGTTTCTCACTCAGGTAGATATCAACGAATTTTGGTAATAAATAAATAATTTGACCTAATATGGATGACTAATGATTTAGTATATGTTCTAAGGGTTTTGGGGGCTTGTTTGGAGCCTAGAACATATATTTTTTGTGAAAATAGTATTTGTACATGATTTAGAGTAAACTGTGTAAATTTTGTTTTTTTGGACTGAGCCACATATCATTGTTGGTGAAAATCCATGTAGCCTATCCATGAAAACACCCCCTTTCCCCCAAGTACCAATTCATGGATTGCAAAAAATTTGACCAAACGGTTTTATTTATTTCTTTTTAGTAGAACCGTCTCGTACGGTTTGTGCATGGTTTGAAAAACAGTGTAGAAAAAACCTACACAGGCTAAAATCCTGTGTAAATTTCTAGTTTTATTCTTAATGATATTTTATGAAATCTTTAACACACTAATCTATGCACCACATGGATTAACCCATTTTTTCTCTGATTTTAGATATTTTTGAAGTCCAAATCTAGGGATCAATATATATCCTTTTTCTCGGATCTGATCGAGCATATGTTCATCATGTTAGATGGAAAATTATAAGTAATCGAATCCTCTTTAGCCATTATTATTCTCTCATTATATCAGCCTAGATATCATCCTATGATCATTTTTCACCTTTTCATATATCTACTCTGATCCTTGGAATATCAAGGGTTGATACCGGAGGAAAAGGATCGTACAACCCAATGGTGGGTGGTCTATAACTCATCCCTAAAGTTCGGGGATTTTTGGAATATTCATGTGGGGCCAACCAATTTCATTGGAAGACATTTGTTAAATTTTAATATAATGAGTATACTTGTTAGAATCACATGGTTATGCAATTTGTAAACATGTGATTAGTTTTAACTGGTTGAGACCACAACTCAATCATCCCCATGTTGAAGGTTAATCCATATTTGGGGTTTTAGTGTGTTGGCATGATTGAGCCACCGTTCAGCTGCACGTTTTCATGACCTTACTAGTGGAGAGAATTTTCATTATAATTTATTTTTATTAATTATAATTTCATAGTGGCATGTAACATGTATGCTCACCACATGACCCGACAAAGGTAAGTTCTTCCATTTGATTATTAAATGTTAAATGTGTAATGGGAATTATAGAATGTATATAACTTGGCCTTAAAAAATGAGATTGAATAAAGTTTACATGTCCACACTACCCCTTTCCATGTAAATGGAAGGTAGAAGAGTAAATATCTATAATTAAATATGCCTTAATGGTTAATTAATACTTGATTAAATGGTTACAAATCTACATGGCCTATCCACACAAATTGAAGACATGGATTGGACCAATAAATAAATTTTTGCTACTCTATGTGACCTATACACACTGATGGAAGGCACGAATCGAAAAAATGAATTATTTCAGGATTAAAACATCCAATAGGAATAGACTGACTCGATCACTCATTGGATTCTTAGAATAGATTACCTTGGGTCTCGGGAACCCAATTCTCATTCAAGGATTTGGTTTTCTTAGGTTGATTCCCACCTAGTCTCCCGTTGTGGTCAATTTGTCAGATCCATTATATACCACCATAAGTTTCTTTACATTTTTACAGGATACCTCATATACACTCTTTGAATCCAGCATTGACTAGTAGGTTCCCTAGCGAAATCCCAAATGGACTTGTCCTTTCATAGCCCTGTTTTACATTGGTCGATCACCTTGGACTCACTAGTCACCATATTGTTAAATAACATAGATTACGATCGTTGGATTAAACTATTACCCAGTATCTAGACTCAGATACCACTGGGTTAGAATTCTGTGAGATCTATATTAACAAGGTTATTACCCAAGAACTCCCTCAACAGATATTATTTTTCAAGTTCCCTTGTCATGTATTGGGACCTTCACAACATGTACTATCATAAGGTGATTTTAATGATGCCTATATCTCAAGCAACCTATTTACATTAAATTTTGATTACTTATTTAATGAAATGGTTACATGTTTAGATAATAGCCAAAGGATGAAGCACATACTTGTGTATTTAGTTATATTTTACTGCCTGTTTTACTTTGCATATGCATGCCTACACACTGCTATATTTCATTACACGAGCCAGATGTTATAGACACCATTTTTGGTGGCCCATTAGGATTTATCTCACACCATATCTAGGTGTTGTTTGGTACCCTTAGTATAAGACATGGTTTTAGGTGTTGAAAATGTAAGTGTAAGGCTTTAAACACAATATTTCATGTTGTTTGGATAGAGCTCGATAGAAGGTGACTGAATTGGAACACGGGATTCTTAGAGTATCCTTTGTTTTATTTAACAGTGTGGTACATGTTATTCCTGTTATCTTGTATTCATTTTTCCAGTTTCCTTTTTACATAACATTTCTCCATCATTGTTCTAGTTTTTCTAGTTAATATAATTCTCATTTATCTATTGCATCAATTTTATTCTGCTTTTTATTTAGATTATTAATAAGGCTTATGATGTTTAAAAATCCTTTATATTCCATTGATTTTTATGTAAATAGTAATTAGATAATATTCATCCCATAGACACACCGTTTGCCCCTCGGTGCTAGTGGACAGCCTCTGGCGTTTAGGGAGATGCACTTCAGGACATGTGTCCAACCAGGCTCAGGGCACTCGTTAAGTGGCATCTGGTTCTAGGACGTCTTAAACTTGTATCAGAGGTATTTTATTTTCATCGATTACTATATAGAGAAAATGGATTTTAGAATATTAATGCTTGGAACTCGGTCATAAGTCATTCTTGGGCGTCGCAAACCCATATTCAGTGTTAAATCCACTTTACCCAAAATTTAATTGTAATTCTATTTTTCATATTATAGTTGATATTATTTCACAATTGGGTTATGAAAATGTTGTTTGGTGTGGTTTATTATTACTATGTTTGATAATTTCATTCAACTTTATTCCGATGATATGAGGGAAAGGATCATTGTTAATGAATCATTGTAGGCACCTATAGTTCACATGTCATGCATATTTCCATTCCTTATAGTTTCATTTCAGTACTCTGTATTGCTTGATATGCTTGTGATTGTTGAGTGATCATGAGATAGTTCCTTTTACTTGTAGTACATTGGAAGTTATTGAGTGATTTCTTATATCACTTCATGATGGGTATGGGCCTTCATGGTTTGGGATGAAAAATTTTCCAATTAAAACCAGTATAATATAAATAAATTGGTGTCATTTATAGTGATAGGTTTAAGTCAACTGATTCATCGAAAATGGATATCCTTTATAAAGTGAATACTAAAACATAAAATGAATTGGTTTAACATCCTCATTCTTCATTTTCATGATTATGAAATGTATTTTTTTGAACCTAGAAATTAACAGTGAAATGATATGAAACATATACTTGAGAAATTACTGATACCTATCCATCTATGTATGTAATTTGGGTTTTATGCCGTGTGTAGTGAGATTTCATAAGTTCAAATTATGTTTGTGATTATATTCCCTTGATTATATTCTTGTTTTGATGAATGAGTTTGGAATTTTTTGACCAATGTCGCCACAACTCCCTTGTGTCATTCACCAGGAAGGTGGTGATGGTCATGCTGCAGACATGGTGGGCCATGATCTACCAGTCTAAACTCCAAGAGTACCACATGAGACATTTTTTATTGTATGTAATTTGAGCACTAAGGCTCATGTCCATGATAGTTTCCAAGGTCTGATTCAATCCATGAATTTTGATCCATGGGTTGCACCTACAATGGATGATCTGACCCATGAGTTCATGTAGTATAATCCTCCTAATTTTTTAGGGGATGTTAGTTCTTAGGATGATGATTCATGGATACAGGCCATGATGAATATCTTTGAGCATATGGAAATGCCCCCAGATCAGAGAGTTGATCTTCCTACATACATTTTTAGGGATTTGTCCAAGAATATGTGGTATGTGGTTACACAATCCAGTAGTCATTAGGGCATGTTATGGGTTTATTTTAAGACTACCTTCTATGATCATCTCTTTCCTTAGGATCTGAGTACTGATAGTGGTAGAGAGTTCATGCATATCGAGAAGGGTTCTCTTTCAGTAATAGAGTATTCATAATATTTCACTTATTTATAGCATTTTTTAGCGCTTCTAGCTGGTGATGAGCTTTTGGGTGCTATATGTTTTGAGGAAGGGTTCAAGTACGACATCCGAACTCAAGTGAATGTCTTTCTCCTTACATCCTTTTTTCCAATAGTTTATGAGGCCTTTATCCCTGAACGTAACCTAAGGGACAACAAAAGTACTGGAATTGATGGATCAGTACCGCTTCAAGCCCGTAGTTCTTCTATTTGTAGGAAACATTCCCGCACGGTTTCTTGTTAGGATTGAGGAAGTCAACGTTTTTAGTTTGATAGCTCTATAGTGTGTCATTAGTGTGGAATATCTTGGAATAAGTATCCCCAATGTGACAAAGACCGTATGGTGTCTCAGGATTACAAACGTATGGGATATCCCTAGGGTTTTTTGAGACCATTACACAAGCTTTTAGTGGAAAAAGATCAACTTCCAATCCACCTACAAGAGAATTTTCTATTGTGCCACATCAGGCAAGGAGTAGGAATATCACTAGTAGATCTGGATTAAGAGGATGTCATTGCCATGGTAGTCTGATTCTTGTTCACGAGAAATGCTAGCAGAGTAGTCCTGATCATGGTAGTCTATCTAATGCACATGGCCATGGATCATTTCAGGGGCATGCTTTGTAGACGATAACTAACGATCAAACTAAGGGACCATCTATAATACAAGGTACTATTCTCGTAGCCTCCACTATTGTCGCTGCATTGTTTGATACAGGGCCTTCAAACTCTATCATTTCTATTTATATTGTGGAATGTCTCATACTAGAGATACAATATAACTATTGTGTAATGACCCACTTTACACCATTGGGAATACATGTAGAGGACATATACCGGTGCACAGACTATCCCCTTGAGGTTGGTAGTATCCCAATATTTTGGAATCCTTTTTTTCTTGAGATGATGGGAATCGATGTTATTCTAGGGATGGACTGGTTATTCCACTATCCTGACTTTGAAGACTACTATCATGGCAAGTTTTCCTTCACATCCCCAAAAGGTAGCATTTATCTTTTCAAATATGAGTGGGAAGTCCAGGATTGTAGAGTTGGACCGAAGAATCATTGTATAGGTTAAGTGACTTCCCAAATTGAAAATCGTTTCGCGGAGGATCAAATATTGATTCAATCTTATTTCCTTCAATTAGTTGTTCAATTCAGGGAAGCCTTTCTTGATGATTTTTTTGTCTTTCCTCTTAAGATAAGGTTGGTGTTTACTATAGATCTTGTTATAGGAGTAGCTCCAATGTCCATTCCTTCATACAAGATGTATCCTATAGTGTTGTAGGAGCTGAAGTGGCAGATATAGGACCTATAAACCGAAGTCATTATATGGCCAAGTACATTCTCTTGGGGTTTAACCATGATTTTTTCTATTAATGTGGATAGAACAATTAATCTATATGTGGAAAACAGAAGGTTGAACCAGCTTGCAGTCAAGAATCGGTACCCACATCCTCGAATAAATGATCTCTTTGACCAGCTCTAAGGAGAAGTGGTGTTCTCTAATAATGACCTGAGATTTGGTGATCATCATGTACGAGTCATACCATGAAAACTTACCTCATACAGCTTTCCATAGGAGGTATGGTCTGAATGAGTATCTTTTTATTCCATTCGGTCTTACGAACATACCATTCAATTTCATGTCATTGATGAGTAGGGGTTTCCACCCTTATTTGGACTCTTTTGTCATGGAATTTTGGGAATCCTTATTTGTGTATTCTCGCACTTGTAATGACCATGAAAATCTTATTGAGTTCATTTTGAGTACACTATGAGATCATCAACATTATTCCAATCATTCTAAGATCGACATCTAGATCAACAAAGTCCACATATTGTTTCAAATTATTTCAGAATCAAAAGTATCTATTGTCCTTAAAAAGGTTAGGGTTGTAGTTTTGTTGTATAATCCCTATAATGTGCTTGATTTAAAAGTTCATTGTGGAACTACTGATATTAGAGTTGTATCATATAGGACTTATCATGTATTCCACCACCTCTTAGTGGATTTAAAATTAAGGGTTTTATGTTCCTATGGTCAGAATCATGCGATAAGTACATTCAGGAGTTGAATGGGAGGCTTGCCTCAACATCGATTCTAATTCATCCAAAACCTAGTAAATTTTATATTATATTCTTAAATGGATTAGGAAGAGGCCTAGGTGGAGTGTTGAAGCATGGAGACAAAGTTTTTGTATATGTATCTCAGCATTTGAGGCCTCACGAGAGAAATTAACCAACACACGACCTCGAGTTAGCAGTAGTTGTCGATGCCTAACAATTCTAGAGACATTATCTATTGGGTAAGTGCTTTGTGGTGTATAAAAATCACCAAAACCTAATTTATATCTTTCCATAGCATGACTTGATCCTCAAACAGTGGATATGGGTAGAATATTAAAAAAAATTATATTGATCTTTCCTATACCCTTGGAAATAGAAATGTGGTCAGTAATGCACTTTGTCAGAAAACACAAACACATGCCATACTAGAAGCCAGTGATGAATTGATGTCAATGGACATCTTTTATGAACATCATCTAGAGATTCATGAAATTCACGAACTTTATTACACTTCTTAGTACAGATATCATCCAGGAATATCAAAGATATATCGGTATATTTAATGCCGGTATTGATGTCCTAGGATGAAACATTAGATTTTAGGATTCATCACTAGGTTTTCCACCTACTAGCCGGTAAAGGCAAGGGCCTTGAGACCTACAGGCTTGTTAAAGCCACTTTTAATCCCAGAATGGAAATAAGAAGATGTTGTTATGGATTTTGTACTTGGAATAATTTGGTCGTCAAGGGGTAGTGATGATATTTGGGTAGTCATTAAATGAATAAAAAATCTACCCACTTAATTCCTATTCGGGAGACATTATCAATTGATAAAATATGAATATTGTATGTCCTTGAGATCATATTACTACACAAGGTTCCTCGTACTAAAAATTCAGATTATGACTCTCATTTCACTTCATGGTTCTGGAAGGGCTTGCATAATGATATGGGGTATCATGTTATTCTATGCACATGCTTTCACCCTCATACCAATGGTCAATCGGAATAGAAAATAAAGGTTTAAGAGGATATTATATGACCATGAATCCTTGATTTCAACAATTCATGGAAAAATTATATCCCTCTCATCGATTTCTATTATAAAAATAGTTTTCAGGAAACTATTCATATGGATCCATTTTAGCCTTATATGGTAGGCTATTTCCTTCACCATTGTACTAGAAAGTGGTAGGTGAGGCAGCCCTACTAGGTCCTTATCATGTACAATAGACCTCAAAACCGGTTTAGCTGATAAGGAAGTGTATGAAAACAGATTAGTCAAGATTTATATCTTATATCAATCACCATATATGACCTCTTGAGTTTGATGTTGGGGATCATGTTTTTATTTGAGTATCACCCAGGATAGGGAATATATGGTTTTGAAAGTAGACAAATATGTCCCCTCGTTCTGTTTGGATATTTGTAATTCTATATAGAATTGGGCTGGTAGCCTATCAGTTTCTAATTCCTCATAGGTACCATGTCATGTACGACGTCTTTCATGTATCACATCATCACTAATATCATGCCGACCAATATCATAATTTTGATCATGAGTAATTTGAGTTAGATGATGATTTTACCATGGAATAATATCTAGTATGAATCATTGATCGAAGTATAAAGGCTATCCAAGGAATTATTCCCCTCTCATATGGGTGTTAAAGAAGCATCACCATGTATAGGATGAGACTTGAGAGAGGGAACCCAACATAAGTTCCCAATTTCCAGGGTTCTTCTTAGATAATGTTTCCATACCAATGGAAGGATAACACAAGGGTGAGTTCATTAAAGGGGAGAAGACTGTAAGAACCCAATATTTCACTTAGTTATGGATCCTTTAATTATTTGTATAAATATTAACATTGAACCTAATAATGATTCCTAATATGTTAGTAAAGGCTCCAAGGGTGTCATGGAATTGTTCATAGCCCAAAACCCATGTTTTTGGAGAATTCAAGCAATGAGAATTGTTTAGAGTAAACCATGTAGAATTCTGTAATGTTTTACAAAATGTGAGGATATTGTTTTTTTGAATAGAGACACCTCGCACGGTTGACACATGGATGTATGGACTAACTAGACAAACACCATTTTCTCCCAAAGAACTTGGGCATGTAGTGCACATAATTTGACCAAACTGTGTGAAGGATAACTTTTTGGGATAAACCATTTCGCACGATTTGCGCACGGTATGACAAATCTACAGAAAATCTTTTTGGAGGCTAAAATCCTATGTAAAATTTCAATTTCTCTCTTAATGATATTTTATACCAACCCTTATACCCTAATCCGAGAAGAAGTGGCATTAATCCATTTCATATAAAATTAAATCTTTTTTAAGTCCAAATATTGGGATCAAGAGATTTCCTTCATCCAAAATTTGATCAAGTCTATATTTTTCTTGTTTGATGCACAATGGTAAGTACTCGAGTCATATTTATTCATGATTTTTTTCTCTTTCTCTCACCCTATTTATCTTCAGGTATTAATTTTCCTCTTTTCTTAGATCTACTATGATCTGAGGAAAATCAATGGCCAATAGTAGAGGAGAAGCACCATACAACCCTAAGGTGTGTGTTCAATAACTCCTCCCTAATTTTTCTTGATTTTGAGAATATTCTTGTTGGGACCAACGATTTCATTGGAATTCATTTCTTAAATTTAAAATCCATGATTATACTTTTCATAATCATATGGTTATACTATTTCTATGTATGTGATTAGTTGATATAGGTTACACCTAAAACTCAATATGCCCCATGTTGAAGGTTATACCATATTTGGGTATTTAGTGTTTCAAAATGATTGATCTATCATTTGGGAGTTCCTTTGTTTGACCATCCTAAGCACAATTGATTCCATAATAATGACTTGTTATTAACGATAATTTTATAATGTCATGTACCATGTATTCTCACCACTTGACATGCCTAAGGTAAATGCTTTCAAATGATTATTAAATGTGAAATGTGAAATGGGAAGTATACTAAGTACATAACTTGGCCTCAATAAATATGATCAAATAAAGGTTACAGGTCTGTAGAACCTCTTTCCATGTTAATAGAAGTTAGCGTAGTGATCCTATTTAATTTATTGTTCCTTAATGTTTAATTAATATTTGATTAAATGGATGCAATGTTACATTTTATGTCCACACTACTGGAAGGCAAGGAATTGGAAAATAAATAAATGGTTGTTACTCTACTTGACCTATAAACACTAATTGAAAGAAAGACATGAACCGAATTATTTTTTGAATGATTACCATATAAACTAAGAATGGACTGACTTGAGCTCACCTTGGGTTCTAAGAAGAGAATACCATAGGTCTTAGGACCCTAGTTCTGATTCAAGGATACAGTTTTCTTAAGTTGATACCCACCTAGACTCTGGATAATTTATATTTCTCATATTCCTGGTATACTGCCTTAGGGTCCATTAAATTATTATAGGATACCTTAGATACACTCCTTGGATCCATCATTGACAATTTGGTGTCATTGTTAAAACCCAAAGTGACTGGTCCTTTATAATCTATGTTTTACCTTAGTCAGTCACATCGGACTCAACGACTTCATAATTGAGGAATTCCATTGATTATGCTCCATGTATTAAACTCATGCCCCTTAGAAACTCCTAGATACTACATCATTAGTGTTCCATGATATCTACTTTACATTGGTTATTACCCTAGAATCCCATCACTGGATATCATTATTCAAATTTCCTTTCCATGTCTTGAAACCTTCATTACATATATTATCATGAGTTGATGTCAGTGTTGGGTATGCCTCACGTGACCTATTAACATTATATGATGTCTACTTAATTAATGAACTAGTTAAACGTTTAGTAACCAGCTATGGGATGAAGGAGGTACAAGGGTATTTTGATATATTTCTCTACTTTCATTACATTATATTCATGCCTGTACACTACTATATTCTATTATGGAGGTCGGTGTTTATACACACTATTGGTGGCGGTCTGATGAGATTTTTCTCACGCCCCCTCCGAGAGTTGTTTGGCACCTAGAGTAGATTACATGGTTTTAGGAGTTGACAAAGGGAAGAATACAGATTCCAACACTTCATTTCTTACTATTAGGATGGTTTTTGATAGTAGATAAGCATTTTGAATCTTGGGATTCATGGCATATTCTTTGATTTCATCTAATCTGTGGGAAATGTTATGCCTGTTGTGTCTAATACAAGTTTTCTAGTTTCTTAGTGACATGAAATTTCATCATCATTGTTCGAGCTGATAAAGTTATTATTTTTATTAATAATTTATGGATTCATTTTTCACCGATTGTTTATATATATTATTAATATTGATCCTACAATTAACTATTATTTTATATACCAGTTGTTGTGTTACACTCAACTAATGAAGGAATTTTCTTCCCACAAACACTCCCTACACCTTCTCTTCTAGTCGAAAACATATAGAATTCAACGAGATGCGCTTGAGGCCATGTGGCCTACTAGGATTGGGGAACCTGTTAAGTGGAATATGTATCTGAGATGTCATGTATAAGGTTTTTATGTTTTGAACCACCAGAAATGGTACATAGGTTCTACCAATGGGTGATATGTATTTTAGTATATAATTAGTACACATTTTAATAGGTTTAATATTTTTTTTATGTGATTCTATAGATTTGTCTTTTTGAGATGATTCAATGGTTGATGAAGATATAAAACCCTGGAAGATGGGCATTGGATAATCCTTCCATGATTCATGTTATAATGGGCCTCATGTTCATTATTTTTAAATGTCGTGGTGGGCCTTTGATTTCAATATCTACCCTATCTATTTTAATGTTGAATGTAAATTTCTGAAGGGCCATTATTACCAACTCTTCCTATTACATCTTTTTCCCCATTCTCTTTGATTATGAGAGGGTCATAGGATACTTATTCTATGTTATTGTGGTATGATCTCCCACTCATTTTTATATTCATAGTCAGACATATTTTATTTTATTTTTTTTTCAATTTTAGAAATTTGAAAATTCAATCCATTGTATCATGGTATAATTTTCTTAATGTGATGGTTATTGTTTATATAGTGGATATAAGATGTAAGGCAGTGATTGAAATGCATCATCTTCTTGAGTTTTGGTTTTTGTATGTTGTAAATTTAATTTACTTCGTGTTTTTTTAAAATTATATAGAATTTTTTGTGGAAGAGGTGTTTTTTGGCGGAGAATTTGTTCAAATATATATTAAGGGTATGCCACAGACCATTCTTGTGACATTTAGAATGAGTTATATTGGTATATTTGACTCTATGTGTTTTGAGTAGAATGAATGTTCAGATTATCTTTATAAATTAATTGTAATTTATTTTATGTAATTTTTTATATTTGGTTTCCTAGGATAGAGTTTCTAGAGTTGGTGTTGATTTGTGAAATCATAGTAAAGAATGGTTGGAGAATGGTTTGAGTAGTGGGACACTATATATAGGTACATGATTCTGAAAATTCATAACCATATTCATGGTTATATATGTCTGTCTATGATTTCTGGGAAATTTCAGATCTTCTAAATAATAGAGATACCCTCAGTGTTCTTTTTTGATAAAATGGATGGCTGATATCATCCTAGACTTGGAGAGAATGTTCCTTGACTAGAAATTCTTAGCATATGATTTTGCTTCCTATGGGGTGAGGAAGTTAGTTTGATGTGGAATGATATAGAGTCTGTCTGTGAGCCAAGGATGCGTTTTAATTATCCAAATTTACATCTACTAAGGCTAGTATGGATTTTTTAGATGAATTTGACCTATGGTGTTGGGTGAGGAGGTTTTCTATCTCATATGGTTGCGAATACTCCTGTTGAAGTTGGTAGAGATATTAGTGAATCTGGGGAGCATGATAAATCTTATTGGGATTGGTATAATGTAATAAGGATGGTTTCCACTTGGTTTTTTTCATGGTAGTACTCCTTGTGATGAGTGTGATGGGTAACCAAAATTTTATTTTGGAAATGTTTGTTGGTGGAACTATGGGGTTCTTTGTCTATGTATGACTAAGGGGAAGAGTAGTTTGATATACTTACATCCTAAGGGATATGAGGTCATAAAATATCATTATTATCGTAATGGATTTTCTTAAGGAATATTTTATATGTTACATATTAATTATTATTTAGAGGTTCAATTTGGGTGTTGTACACTATTGAGGAGTGGTTTTTCATCTTGGGAGAGTATGTAGAATAGAGTAAGTTAACATTTTCCATCAATAAATGATAGGTTCAATTTCAAGAGAATCTTATTTTTATTATTTGGATAGGTAATTATTTTTTTTAGTGTATTTCACTTTGTCTAGACCCTACTATCATTTATATATTAGAATGAATTTTTTTAAAATTTTTTTTGAAAGAAAACCCTACCTATTGTGAGAGGGTAGTGGTTATGACTCAACATAATTCTTGAACATAAGTGAGAGGGATAAGGATGATATTTAGTATGGAGAAATTCCTTTTTAATATTAATGAATCTAAAATTTTGAAAGATTCTAACATTTACTGATATGTTTGATGAAATATTTAATATTATCCCAACCCTATGGGAGATGGTTAAGGTTGACGTTTAGTATGAGACCTACACAAATTAAGAGGGATGAATTTATGGTTTGATTAGAGACATAAAATTTTTGATACTTTATACATCATGGTTTAGTAGAGATATAACCCATAGAAAAATAGATTTGGATAACGTTTAGTATGAGTGACTACCTTGGGTAAGATTAAAGAGGTCAAGATTTTGTGTGAGATGTTATCTTCTATGAGAGGGTTTTGGTTTAAAATTATTGGGATATCATCTATTTTTGTGATAGGTATCTACCATATGTAAAATATTATGGGTTAGGATGAAGTATAACACATTAAAATAAATAATAGGGTATTTATTGGTCTACAACCTGAGTTTGATACTTATATAAGATTTTTTTGGAATAGTAGTGGGTTATGGACCAATATTGGTTATTTGATGTTGTGTTTTGGCTTTATTTATTTTACACATTCATACATATTTATATGTTAAAGTATAATTCAGAAACATGGTAAGACTAAAATGAGAGGTTTTTATTAAACTATTAGTTGGAACTCTTCCTCTCATGTAGGCCTTATGGCTAGCATGTATGCTTAATAGAAGTTACATAGTGGGTCCAGCTGAAGTATCTCTAAAGGATTTGGAGATATATATGGCTAAAGGCTAGGAGTATATAATGTATCCACTTATATTTTTTTTTAATATGTGATCATCTATATCATAGATATGTTGTAATTTATGATTGTATGGACAATATATTCAATTGCAATGAATATGATGCATGTCTATCTTGATATTCATTACATTAGTGACAATTTTATAATTATGTGCTCAAAAATATGTATTTAAAATAATAATATTTCATTTTGCTGTTATTGAATACTGTGATAGGGATATAATAGTTTCTTATATACTAATCATAGATAATTTTTGTCAGCCATCAGTCTATGTCATAGGGAGAGTTGCACATGAGGTCATGTGTGGCCCCATCTACTTTTCATTTTTGGTGATTTTATACAGGATCCTAAAAAACTCTACTTGAGTACCCTGCAATTAATTTTTGTTTCCCATATTTACTTTATCCATATCTATTTTTCTATATGAGTACAAATTACTCTATTTCATAGATAAAATCTTTTTGCTTCCCATAATTATAGTTTTCTTTCCCACAAAAGTAATATAAAAAGTATTTATCTAAAAACATATTTTAATTAACACCACATTAATGTTACATATTTTATATTCAAATAATAAATTTAATCTGAATAAAAACGTTCATTATAACAATTATATTTCATAATAGAACACTTTATGGTTTAGTTTCTAGAAAACCAATAGTTATTTAAAAATAATGAAAGTATATGATTTGTTCTCAAAAAAGATAATGTGTGATCAATGTTCATTAAATATTACTAATAAAAAATTTATTTCATTATTATATAAATCATAGAATAACTATTATTTCATGGAAACTAATTCCATCAAAAAAATTCATGTTTTGCATTTTGGTTCACCAATTCATCAAAATTTGGCCCTATATAATATGGCCTAATATAATATATTGTTGTTATTGAATAATTTTAAAAAAAATTAATGATCTAAAAATCCACTAATATAAATCATAGATATAGATTGACTGCTCGAAATAAAATTATCCAAAACAAATGATTATACATTCTTTTTAATGATTTCAGTGTTATCTATATAGGGTTAGAAAATGACTTTTGTTATTAGATAATAACACCTACAACAACTTCCAAAATACACAGGACAACAAAACTGAAATATTTATTCAATTTTTTAGTACATTAGAAAATACTTGTGAAAATAAAACATAAATATTATTTCAAGAAAGTAAAACATATTTTTTTTATAGAAAAAATAACAATTAAGCATAATTCATCAAACCCTGTAATTTCACTAACATTGATGTATTCAATATAGTTTACCAAATGGTTGAATTGAAATCCACTATAAGACCACATTATACACATTTTTTTAGAAATATTGAAGTGAAATTAAACAACAATAAATGGTTGACATTTATAACATTAGTCATTGACACAAATTAAAATAATACAAGACAGAAACATTTATTTACAAAAATTGTTATTGATATATAATAAAGTCAAAAAAACAACCAATGTTCTAAAAGCCATATACAGTCTCTGAATCCATCATAAAAGAGACAACCAACCTATAAAAACACTATTTTAGAAAAAAACACATAATCACACCCTTTATCAATATTCCTGAAGTAATGAATTTTGACTCATTATGATTTTTTAAAATTATATCACATTTTTTAAAAACCCAATTCTATCATATTTAACAACTAATATATGGAATAAATATATCACATAATAATTTCTTAATAGGAAAAATAAATTTCCATGAACCATTTATTAAATATTGAATATGAAATAGATTGACATTTAAGCGACACGTATTCAAATCCCACAATCTGTAACATCCTTAAAAACCCCATTTCCATGGTAAGGACAAAAATGACACAATCCTTAAGTGAAATCCCCTAGAAACCAAAGGTATTAAATATATTTCATCAACATTACAAATTCATGGGGGTGATTTTATTATTAATAAAAAAATTCATGTTGGAAATGAAAATAAGGCACAATATAATGATAATTATAAAACAAAATTAAACACAAAAATTAAAACCATACTATAATTAGTGATAAAAAATAAACAGATGTTTATAATACAAAAAAAAAC
Organism: Viscum album; assembly: GCA_963277665.1. Taxonomy (NCBI): domain Eukaryota; kingdom Viridiplantae; phylum Streptophyta; class Magnoliopsida; order Santalales; family Viscaceae; genus Viscum; species Viscum album. Next base: position 284,809,543 of record OY728127.1, read on the forward strand.
ATGATAAAAAGAATTATGGAATCTTGGTGGAACAACTCATGAATCCATGAATTTAAAATCACCTCATTCTCAAACTCATTAAATCCAATAACACTAGAACACAATGCTATAAAAGTAATATTAAAATCATTCTCATTACCTATATCATAGTAGGAAAAATATTCATATACATAATGATTTATGTATAGGATGCGAGTATACAAACCATTATGAAATCCCTAATACTTCACCAAAAATTATAATAAAATAATAAAGTACGTATATCAAAAAAAATTCAAAGAAAAGACGGGTAGAATAATGATAGTATATGAACAATAAATATACCTCCATAAGTTACAAAAAAGAAGAACAAAAAAAACACACCAATGAATCAAACCCGCACACATATGTAAAAAGCATTCTAATACAATCAATACTTGAAGGGATGTCATGAATAGTCTAACACGTCAATGGTATCCATCCATCTAGTCCCAAGACATCGCTTAGAGAAATAATCCATTATTCCAAAATTTAGCATGGTGACCATTTATATCCCCCATGGTCTATATGATATTAATATTAACAGGAACTTTCCATGTTCATGAGAAATTTTCACAATTGAAAACTTCATTTAGAAAAACAGTTTCATTATGTCATTTAATATGACACATTAATATTGTCACCTATAATTAGATAATTTATTGGAATCCAAGAAAGTGGAATTTAAAAAATGTTCTTTAACAATAGTTTTCTAGTAAAAAAAGAGATATGTTATGTATAAACCAACACTATATAATATTCCAGAATAAATATGGAATATAAGATAATACACCTACATTAAATGAATTTGAAGGGAATAATTATCTAATGATCGTGAAGAATTAGGCCTCCAAATTCATTCAGTCAACAAATCCCAAAGCATTTTTTTTAATATATATCTAACCAATATATCTATGTAATACTAGACATATCCATATTTGAATATTCAAAGAGATAAAAGAGGAATGTGTATCTTACTATCAATTGAATAGATCCAATTCTCTCTGAACTATTGAAATATACCACTATAAGGAAAAAAATCATAAAAAATCATTGGGGGAATTATGGAATTCCTGAATATAAAATGAGAATGAATGATGGTATTAGGGATTGTTTTTGTAATTTAATCATATTTCTGGATTAAATTGACCAAATTATGTTGTTATGATAATTTCATAAAATTGTGTTGACCATGAAGATATAATATATCCTAAAACAAATGATTATCAAGGATATCGAATGGTTTGTTCAAACCATGCACCAATAATATTATTCATATCATTTATATTGTTGTAAATTATTTTTTATTAATAATTATTTCAATAAATAATATATATCCAAAATGTATTTAGCTTTCATAGTGTTTAATGAAAAATAATCATTCTTCATTAACACATAATAAATTAAAATATTTAAAAATATACAACCAAATGTAGACTTATTATCATCTACTGAACTATAAATTCTATATTTGTATATATAAATGATATTTTCAATGATATATCATTGTAAAATAGCATTAATTATATTATTCCTTTTGTATACCAAATAAAAATATTCACTATTATAATATTCATATATTTATGTAAATTTTTCATCCACAATACCTTAAATGTGTTAAAAAATATCTACTTATAATATTTAAGGATTCAATATGCTTCCACTTATATACCACTAATGTTTAATATAAACTGCTTCTCCAAAAAAATTGTTGAAAACATCATCTAGATAGTAATATGTGATTTTTTTGATTATCTATCCTCCACGTAAAACATTTTTATTGTGTCATTATATTGTTTAAATTAAGAAACTGATTTTCTCAACTTCAATTTATCACCTAAAAATGACGAAAAAAAATCCAACTCACCATTAATTTAAATTTCAAACTCAAACCGATCGATTTTAAGATTCTCATTTCATTATGTATAATTCAATAATCTAACGAATATTTAGTCTACATAAAAATTAATTATTATCCTTTGATATTTATCAATCATGAAAGAGACATTATGATGCCCTCCAATACATTAGAATCGATAATTTTTAATTAATTGATAAATTAATGTGTACAATTATCTAAGTGCATATAGTATCCAATAAACTATCACCATTTAGTGTCACACAGAATTATTATATTTAGGTATTAAAAACCAATATTATTCATCAATTTAATCCTATAATTCAGTGAATCCATTCGGAATCCAACAAATGATATGCATTTTGAAAAAACTGAATATCATATTAATCATTACGTCCTTGAATAAACAAAATATAAAAAATCTAGCTATATAAGAATGTGACACCCTCATTCTCCTGTTGTGGTTTATTATTTAAAATTCTGACTAATTTTTATGTCTCTTTGTGTTACTAGTGATTAGTGGCTATTTTACGTGCCCCAATGAGATACATGATGTGATTTTAGTAGGTTGCATTATTTCCCAAGGAAACCATGGTACAACCCACTACATTCTATGGAAAAATTTATTATTGGGGTGGTTTATGTTATTATCCTCAATTTGTTAGAACTAATGCTTAAAATAAAAAATGGATTCATGAATACTAGTTAATAGACCATGCATCAGTGGTATGGGGGTCTTAAGTTTAGTTATTTCTCAAAATATAGGTTTCTCATGTTGTAAAACAAAATGTGTCACTATGGTGGGTGTTTGATAATGATAACAATACTATTGGATAAGTGGGAAACACTATTTTGTATACCAAATGATGTGTTTTTTGGTGGTATTAATCGCCATAAAATAGCTTAGACATCTATTTTTTAAATGAAATTTTTATTTTTAGCCCCTAGATTTTATGGTATTGGACCCTTTTTACACCATAATGCCTTTGGTTGAGTTGGGAATATGATATAAAGAGATATCCCTCCCATATTAATTAACTTCAATCCTTCCCTCTTATATTTTAATTTAATATATTTTGTTAAACCACTTTATTTTTTGTTATTCATTTTTTCGCCTTTTCCTTGTCAACTAGATTTCCATTATCCTGGGAACCCTAACAATAGTTTCAGTTGGAATTAGGTATTAGGATGAATCCAATAAGTGGTATTTAGTGGTTTAAGTGTTGTAGAGATATTTTCGTTCATCATTTTCACATTATTTATTAATGATTATGAGTTATATATTATTATGAGGGATTTTTATATGGATTAAGGTACGCTTTTTGTTCACTTTTATTATTTAGTATTTCATTTTTTGTCTGAGGATTCTTAAATAATTTTTTTGATAAATTATATATATTTGTGGTAATAGTAAGTGGTTTTATCAATATTTTCATGTGATTTCAAACAATTAATTAATATAATTTTAAAGGATTCTATAGTTATCATGTGTTATAAATGATATGTGATTCTTATAATATTTACGTAATTAATAATTTGTAAAATTATAAATTATATTTTATAGTGTATATGTTTGTGATAAATAGTTATTCTACTTAATAACTATTATAAAAATGGATTGTGATCCGCTAAGGGTATCTTATTATATATTTTGAGTGATGTAAAAGGGGTTTGTCATTGAGGTGAATTAAAGGGGATATGTAAATTATATTTAATAATAAATTATTATTTTAGAATTTTATTTTGTTTTTTATCACATATTATGTATTATTGTTAGGTGAACCATAGCCTAATATATAAGACTTGAGCAATGTCACACTAGTTTCTAGATACAGTACTAGTGTCCCCTATTTTCAATATACTCTAACGATAATGGGAAGGTCTCTACTTAATGATGATGGTTGTGGAATAATAAGATGGATTGGGATATTTTTTACATGACATGGGCTAGTAGTTATTGATTTTGAAGAGTATATATAGCGATATCCCATCATATGACCCATTTTCCCCCAATTTCCTAGTTTTGTTAATCGTGTCATAAATTTTTATACAATTTTATAATATTTTAATCCCATTGATTGATTGACAGATGTGGTTCAATTTGGATCAATTATAAAATTGATCTAATGTTGATACAGTTAGGTATTTATTATAATCCTCTTCTATGTTGTGCTTAATTCTATAAAAATATTAAAAATAAATTAAATCATTTTCAAAATGGTGTTATAGGAGAATAAATTTTGAATCAATAAAATTTTTTAATTCAAAGAAGGAATAATGTAATTATTTCTAGGTTTTTTATTTCTTAATATTATTATAAAATAAAATGAAAGGATTATGGAAAAAGATAATTATCATGTTATTTGTTTTAATATTATTACACATCATTTTTTTTAATTTAATATCAACTATAGTAAATAATATTTCATTTGAATGGAATATCATAAAAATTATCATGTGATCCTAATGACCTCAATTTAACTAAGACCCTACATACATGTATATATTTATTCTATTATTATATTTTTATTTTAGGCTCCTAGGTATACTTCTTACTAAAAATATTTATCTCGGTCTGATATATGTTATTTTAAGATATGGTTAGTGATCATGCACCACATACATATGATTTTTTGTTGATTAACATGGTATAATTTTATTCTTCAAAAGTTTACAAATATTTTTATCAGCCCAGATTAAACATTTGATGAATTATTTATATGAAATATTATATATTTCAATTTTTTAAATTATGCGATATTATATTTAATTATTTTATTTTATAATTCCAAATGTGTTTACTCTAATTATATGTTTCTTTTTTTATGCAAGGAAATTCAATGTTATGATTGGTGATTCCTTTTTTGTAGTGAATTAATTATGATTGGATATGAATAGATAATATTAAAATTTCTATCATCCTATGGGGAATGGGAATTAAATTTAAGTATTTATATAGAATGGAATGTGTGCATGGTTTAGGGGATACAATGATTTTTTTGTGAAAAATTGGTATCATTATAACAACCCCGCTTCCAATATCCCTATGTCAGTATTGATATTAATACAATGCAGTAACATAGAATTGATTTTATCCTAATGGAATGAATATTTTATTTTTCATGGTAAATAAGAGATAATCATTTTTCACATTTTACATTTTAATATATAAATTAAAACACATTTTTTTTGAAATTATCATTATTCACCCAAGAATATCCTTTTTATCATTCATTGTATAATCTCTAGATTCCGGGGAAAGAAAATAGAATATAAATGATCTTAAATTCCTAGTGTAAGTTACATAAATCATAATATATCATGTATAAATTAATATTAATCGATAATTTATGATCAATATGGATTGTTAAATATCTAAACCTGGATTACATTTTATAAATATGTTAACAATCATGATAAGAAAATGTATATTCAATATGGAATGGTAAATATCATAATAGAAATTAAATTTAATAAATATCTTTTATTATCATGATTATATTAGTAATAATAAATAAGGTAATTATCTAAAAAGGATTCAATTTAATCAATAACACGACTATCATGATTATATATGGAAGAATCAATATAGAAATGTACATAACTATAAAAAAACAATTTAACTATTAAAAAATTGTTTCTAGAGTTAATATCATCGAAAAATTATTATAGATAACAATTAAGAAATTAATGCTAATGGAAATGATTAGTTATTATATGTTATAATCTCATAAATCATGAAACCTCGCCTATTAAGACCCTTTACAAGATAGTTTAAAATCAATGGGTATGTATTCCAGAAAAATACATTAAACTAAGTATAGTCAATTGATTCATCGCATAAGACTATTGACGAATCGGGTGTTTGGAAATAATTTGGCCCCACACATATATCCACATCTAATGAATTCCTTATATATCTAAAAGTTGATTTAATTCTTGAACAGCATTGGTTATCTTAAAAATACTTTATCATGTAATGAATATGAAAAATAATTCCCAAGTCAATCATATAACATAAAAGTAAAGATTTATATGTATTAGTGATATAATATTAAGTATAAAATATATCAATGATAAATAATATAATTCTTTAGGGGATATGTAATGTACAATATTGATAAGAAAGTGAATATTTCAAGGGAATGTTATCGATAAAAAATGTAATCAAGAAATAGAATGTAAATAATTTCTCTAGTCAAAATAATCATAAATCATCATGATAAATTATTAAATGGTTTCAATAAATCATATAATGTTGTATCATAAATACAATACTGTTTTTATTCCATTGTTGAAAATAAATTCCACAATAAGATATTTTTAAAAATTCATGAAAAAATAGCCCACACACTTTAAAAACACCTTTTAAAACTAAAAGTGAACAAAAAAATTCTAAAGTAGTTTTTTTAAAATTTCATTTTAATATAATAAAATATATTTAAAAAATTATGTGTTGATGATTTTGGAAAATTTTCAACATTACATAAACATTAAAACAATTATTCTTTTCCCATTTACAGGAAAATCCTAAAGGGCCTTATTAGGAAAACAATGTTAATTTTTAATTTATTTTTTTTGTAAAAATTAAAACATGGATGAATAACACTACAATAAATAATTTTTAGATTCTTAAACACATTTTTTTGGAACATTTTCTGAATATATGGTAATGGAATAAGATTTATTTTCGACCAAATTGATAAATGATTTAATATTTTGTTAAAAAAATTTGAAAAAAATAATTTTTATGAGCTAAAAATGATACTATTACTTAAAATATCCTAAATAATGAGTGTGGAATAATATTGAAGGGCTCAATTAATCAATTTTTAAATAATATCCTTTAATGAAACTTCTTTCGTATGCAATCACAAGTAAAATGTGCTTTTAAAATAATCCCATTGAAGATCCTAATGTTGAAGTTGTAATTAATCAATTAATAAATTATATTTTTGAAATGTAAATGCATATAGAAACGTATATATACAATATAAGAATATGAAATATCACTAAAAACATAATCATAGAATGTTAAATATACTGAAGAAGTATTATAACCCAATGAAAAGAAATTGATCTAAGAATTTCATTACAACTTTGTAAAATTTAAGTCAAATCCCCTTTAATGAAATAATTCAAGTTAAAATAATGAATTCAATGAGTATTTATATATTAATAATATTAAATTATTATTTTTTAGTATACATCACATATAATAAAAATTAGGTCTGTAACATTACAACATGTCTCTATGAATAGAAATTGAGATAAGGCCCTTTACCTCAAACATCCTTCTAGTTGAACATGATTTAACCAAGTATATAACTGTTTTTTAAAATATTATTAATTTAAAAAAAATACATTTTAATATCATATATGATCACATTATAACATTTTTTAACCTTTTTGTTAATAATATTTCATTATTTATATTTTTGGGAGGTTATTTGCCATGTTTTCTCAATAGTTTTTGGTCAAGAATGTTCTGGTTCTTGTGTCTATTATATAGTTCCATCATATTTATAATGAAATTAATGGTATCAATATCATTTATTCATTTGAAACATTTTTATAATAATTATTAAAATTTGAACATTGAGAGTTGATCAAATTACTTAATGGAGAGTGTAGGTCATAAGTATGAACGAGCAAGATTTTCATTTCCATAATGGGTTAAAGGTGTAATGTCTCGACTCGGGCACCACTAACTAGTTCTCAAAGGTAGTTCTACACATGAATTCAGATGTTCCCCCCCTAACCCTAAAGGCTTCCATCTAGTAGTGAGGTAATAATATGTAATCTATTGATACTAAACCGTCTTTATTAATTTCTCACAATATAAGAGATAAATAGATAATATCCAATTGAAAATATAAAACAACAAATATAATACCAAAATAATTAATCATCTCACATCAAAAAATTAATATAAAATATAAAATATAACAATAAACCAAATATATAGATATTTCATTCCTTATAATTATCATGTATCTAGTAAAAATGCATAATAATGAAACAATGACCAATCCCAAATGGGTTAAAATATCATATATAGTACCATCATTCGTGCTTCCCCTCAAATCCCAACATAGCCACCAAATATAGTTTTCTTTCCCATATCATTTAATATACTTCGAAATTGTATTTTATTACCAAATAGTAATTCCTGAGTAGTGTGAGATTTCAACTAATTTGGAAAATAAAAATAGTATATAATTTAATATCCATTCTATAATAGTTTGTATAGTTGTAAAAATCAAAAGGTGGAAATTTTAAAGTAAATATATTTCATATTTAATATTCTTTAATTAACCACATAAGTCCCTTAGTGTATGGGGACACCCAAATAAATCCATCCTACTCCAGCCTATGATGGAATCTTAATAATAACATATATTAATTTGATATATCATTATTTTATGGGCCTTCAATATTAACTTAGTTCCATTTTAACATTTATTCATTTGGGGACTAAATCAAATGTCTGGAACCCTCTAGGTATTTGGTGCAGTTGTCTGTGACCACAACATAATGATAAAATGAATATATATATATATATATATATTTGGGTCATATAGAGGCAGTATAGCACCCCATGTGTATTGGGGGAATTTATTCTTTACCTACACTTCATCGATCGCATTAATTACAAATATCACATACCATTGTTCCATATTAATAACTCAATTATCATCAAATCTCATTACCTATTATTTAACAAATTTCATAATAAAATTTATCATCCATATTTATAATATCATTTATCAAAAATTAATACCATATTTAATTCAATTACACACACCCATTTTCCCCCATTTTCACATTTCATGATCCATAAATCAACATTCAATTAATATTGGTAGACCCCATGGGTTTCAATCTTTTTCTGTCCAAAATATCCAATGGTTTCAACTATATTAGTGAAGGGTTCACATTCACAAGTGAATCAATTAATTAATTTATTTTAAAATGTACTTTCATAACATGGTAATTCCAATTACACAATTACACAGACACACATATATAATCCATAATATGGTATTTGGAAATTAAACCACCTACATCGAGAACGTTGATGGATGTTCACCAAAATGTAACCCTCAATTTCATGTGGAATGAATCAATTCACAATGGTGGATGAGATATATGATCAAAAACATTGACTAGGATACCAAAAACAAGATCTATGAAAACCATGATAAAATACATAGAAAACATAGGAAAAATCATTCCTTCCCAATAGGAGAGAATCATGGGATATAGAGGAAGGACGAAATAAATTTCCAAATAGGGGTTGATTCCTTCCAATTGATATTTTATTCACAATTTAATATGTTTAAGAAGCCATTGAGTCCTCATGTGAGGCTCCAAATCAAGGTAATTCATATTATGTTGTTTTTGGGTGATTTTCATTAAAAACTGGGAGATCATGGTTTTTTATAAAAAAATCAACTGTTTAATTTCTTTATTAATGCTTTCCTGGGAAGGGACACACGGTTTTACAAAAAATGAACCCTAACCATGTATCCCTAATTATTGGGGTGCATGGTTTATCCAATGTGGATCCTAGTTTTATAAACCATGCACCAACATTGCATTTCACCTTTGAATGGGATTCCTAGTTTCTATGGGGAGGGCACACAGTTTGGGAAAACTATGTGCCAATAGTTTACTACCCAAAAACCCTCCAAAATCACCAAAACTAGCCCTAATGAACCCAAGAAAAGTCTCAATATAAGTTAGGATAAAATAATTGATATAGATTAACTAAAAATGAGCACAAAGCATCTCTGGAATAGTTAAAAACATACAATATCTCCATCTATTAATAGCTCATCCTTGATCTGCACTCCCAAGAATCACTAAGCCTATAAGGTAAAATGGTATGTCCACTGTTCTTTAATATAAAATTACCTCTCCGAATTTTTATCATAAACATGTCATGATTACACAACACTCAGACTAACATCATGTTCCCTCTCTATAACACTTTTTCACCATGATCTACAACTTGAATTTGATGCTCCTCAAAAGGGGCATCAACCACAAGCTTAAGATCATCAAAAAACGCATTAGAATGTTTATGGTTATGATTTTAAATCTATGAAACTCGTATAATATTGTGAATACATCTATACCAATATGGAGTATCCCATTGGTATGTCGCTGGTGTGATACTCTCTACAATCATGAATGGTCTAACAAACCTAGGTTCCAATATTCCATACTTCCAAATATTATAATGACCCAATCATTGTAACACCCAAGATAATATAAAATAACCCATTATAAACTCATATGGTCGATGATGTTGATAAAAAAAGAGTTATGTCTACTCTAAGAAATATCCATGTTTTTCTTAATCATTTTAACTTGCTCTAATATTTCTTACATAATACATAGTCTTGGTATGTTTCAGAGAGCTTCCTCTATTAAACAAATAGGTTATCTATGTGGTCTACCATATAGATATTCTTATGCATCAGTAGGAATAGTCACCTGATAAATATTTTTATAAGATAACACAATCAGTGCTATGTGATCCTCCCAAGTCTCACAAAAACCAAGGACAGATGTTATCTATTTGATCTTTCTCACATATATTGTATACTCTAATTTCCCATCTATCTATGGGAAAAAATATATACTGAATAATACTTCATTCTAAGAACCTCCTATAAGACATGTGCGAAAAATGAAGTGACTATTATGTCTTAGTTTGAAAATACAATTCTTCTTACCCCATGAAAATAGACTTTCTATGGAACATATAACTCAAACTACTAACCCATGGTAAAATTCTCTAGGATATATAAGAAATGTGATAAACTTTTCAACAATTTCACAATCACCCAAATAATATCACCCTTATAAGGGATCATGAGAAGACCCACCAAATATTATAATGTATTTTAATACCACATTCATTATGTAATGGCCATTGTAACATCACATGTTTTTTTTAAAACAAATAACATGTTAGATAACATACATGATGCACCACATCGAGCTTAAATGAAAAACTAACTATTATTATAAAACAACTGTTAGAATTTTGGGAATGAATAGTGTGAATTGAATTATGAAAATATGGTTTAAACATGTATATATAATTTTATGACCATTTAATTATAAATTAATTTAAACCCGTTTTTATATAAATAGAAATGATTTTTGAAAAACTATTTAATTGAAAAAAAGTGTGTTTATAAAATATTCAAATCAACTTTTTATTATTTTAATGAGGTATATATATATATATATATGATATAATATAATTATTAACAATCATCTTTTATGTTTTCTAAAAAAGATACAAGAAAAAATTAAATTTTACATATAAAAGAAGTATTTTTCAAAAAAGGAAGTTTCCTTCCCTCTGTTTACACACTCTTTTTAATTATTGTTTTTCACAATTCAAAAATTTATATTTGATAAAATAAAATTAGTATTTGAAATAAAATATCAAAATTTACATTTTTTTAATTTTTTTATTTTTCTGATAAATTACACATTTTGATGAATAGTTAAAAAATTATATTTTATTGAAAACGCATTTTTTATCAAATGGATATATAGAGTTAAATTATATGTTTAAATGATTTTAAATTTTTGTTTTATAATTTTTTATAATTTTTTTCAATTTAGGTATTTATGATAAATTTCCAAATGAAATTGGATGTAAAATATTTTTCAACTTTTAAACGATTTTACTTCAATAACATATTTTCTCATTCTGTCTACGGGATTTTAGTTCAGTTAATTTATGAAATTTATTTGTTTTAAAATTTTACAATATTTATTCCATATTTTAAATTATATATTTCAAGTTTATTAAATATGTCCCTTTTATTTTTGGAGAATATGACTTGTTACATTAGTAATTCTTTTAATTACCACGGTCAAGGGTAAATCAGGAAATTAATGGTAAAAATATTATAATAAATATTATAAAATTTCCCGAACAATTGTAAAAATTTTAATAGATGAATATTTTTAATCAGTACTCATTAACGTATCGGTTATGGGGCCATTTATGGCCTTTTGAATTAGATATAACCTAAATTTTATTATATTCAATAGAAAGAAAATTTTATTATACATTGGTTTCTAACAAAAAAAGTATTACTAAATTGGATTTATATACTAGATATATTATACTATAAATAGTATTTATAATGATAATATATTTCTCTACATTATTTAAATTTATTTACAATAATTAGTGAAAAAATAATTACATTAAATTCTTGCACAATGATGATGGAGTAATTTTTCAATTAAAGAAAATACAAAATAAATGATATTAAAAACACAGAATTAAATATAATTTGAGATAATTATTATCAAACCTGAATTTTTAATATACAATTTAAATTTTTTTTTATATGTATTGGTTTTAATTTAACATTCATTTATGACATTTTTAGAAAGACATGTAATGAATAGTCTAAAAATAGAAATTACTGATATATTAAAATAAATAATAATTTATTAAATGATACAAAATTTAGAAAAATACAAATTTCTATAAAATAAAATTGATAAGTCTCAAAATTTTATAAATTTATCATTTATTAGTAGTTTTATATTTTATTGTAATTTTTTTAACCCTCAAAATGTAAATTACTAGATATCACGATAAGAGTTAAAATTGGATAAAACAAAAAAAGTATTGAAAAAATATTCAAAACTAATATAATTTCCATTAGATGATTTTTTTAACTAGAAAAATATTATGTTTAAAATGAAATAATTTTTATTTATTTGAAAAATGGAATTAATTTATATTAATTTAATATTTTGAATATTTTCATGACTTCCCATCTCTTCCCTTATAAAGGGTGCCCATTCATCTATTTTTTCACACCTAAAAACCATTTTGGTTCAGATATGATCTACCCAAATACATTATAGGATTACCTACTCTATTTATATATCCCTTATGTTATGCATAGAACTATCTATATAGATTATAGATTATTAAACATTGGTGGTTATCCGAATAAGAGTTATATTTTTTAATTAAGTGTTTCTTTATTATTTCTTATTCCACTTCCTTCAAATAATCTTCTTCCATGTTAGAATAATATTTACACAGTTCTCAATATACTATGATTTTATAATTATAATATTATCTACTAAATTTATCGCCAATTTACAAAAATGGGGAATGAATTATTCGTTCATGTGTACAACAGACATCAAACTCACGAACCGATATAAACCATTTTCCATCACCGACTCCCAAGACATTTTATAATAATAGATTTAATTTTTATATATGTTATCATGAAATATATATAATTATTATATATTAATATATCATATATTTTATTTAATTTCCATGCACATAAAGTTGATAATTTCGTTCTTGTGTACGTCTAAACTATCTCCTCCACAAAGAGACATGATTTGTTTTTTGTCACTGTATCACATAGATGATATATATGAGTATATATTAATTAATAATATGATATTGGATATATTAAAATCAATATAGAGAAATAAAAAATTACATTCTTTCAATAATGATCGTTGAATAGTGGCAAAATTTCTTATGCTTGGGTACGACCTACCGTCTCCATGATTATAATATTGTTCATTTTTCATAATAATACATAAATGGATTAATAAAAAAATATAATTTACATATATAAGTTATTATTATTTCATGAATTTTTTTAGGTAGATGATGAACTATGGGCCACATTTAAAACATACATAGTGGTAAATTTATTTTGGACACAAGTACCAACTATCTTCAAAACATTTGACATAATTTTTAATAATTGTAAAAATTTTACAAAATGTAAATAAGTGACATAAAAGAAAAAAAATAGAAAATTTATCTAAATAAAGTAAATAATTATCCTTTGATTATTCTTCAAGATGACAATGAATGTAAATTGTTAAACATAATCAATATAAGGGACACCATCTAAAAGAGTTTTCATTGTGGAAAATCATGATGTTATACACCGACAATAATTTATTTGGGGTATATACAGCCACACTGACATATCATATCGTGAATTTATTATTTATCAAGTGATTTTATTTTTTATTAATTTTTCTCCTTTAATGGGGCTTATGATTATAATATTTCAAAGTGGTGTGGGATACATTGAATTTCTAAAATTTAATTTCAAAATATAATTTTTTTATAAATAGTGTTGATATTATTATTAATTTTTATATAAATGGATTAAAAATGAAATTTTATGAAAAATTTTATATTTTAATACATCTACAAGCATCTATGATTTTTTAAAAATTAGTTTTGAAAATAGATGTATTAATTCTAAAACACGAATGTTCATTTTATGAGTGAAACTGAAATTTTAGGGATGAAATTTTAAAAATTGAAATATTTGATGTGATTTCAATATGTATTTGTACATGAAAATTTTATGGTTGTTTTCATGAATAACCAAAGATGGGTTCTTCTATGACAAGACAATAATGGTTGGTTACATTATAACCTCTAATCATTTTATATGGAATTCATCTGTGTTGTTATTCCATTTGTAAGAGTGACATGTCTGGAATTTGACAACATAGTTATTCCATTTATTAAAGCAACAAGTATAATTTTGTATCAAGTTAACATTTTTTTTTCATACTATGGGTTTTGTGGTAAAACTATTGTTAAATAATGTATTTAATGAGAATATTTTCAAAGGAATGTATATAATACTTATTAAGGGTAAAAAGTATTACTTAGAGATAATGGTTTTATGGGTTTCAATTTTTCAAGATGTAATAATGGTTACCTTCTCTTTATATCCCTTGCAAAGATGTTTTTAGACTTACTATGTTTTAAATTGTTTTCATGAGTTTTAAGGAAGAGTAAGGACATGATTATGATCAAGGGATAAATGTGAAGAGTTTTAATAAAGTAAAAATAGGTTTTATTTCAAAAAGTTTTATATTTAGAAAAAAAGATACAAATGAAAAGTGTCCACTTATAATTTATTGGTTTACCTGGTAATATTTCCCTCAAATTATCTAAATCTGAAATCAAGAAAAATCCATAAAATTTGAATTCGAGTTCAAAACACTATGATATATGATTTTTAAGTTCATTTGTTGATGGTTAGTATCAAAGGATGGTAAAGAAAAAATTAGAGAGTTAGATATCCTCTAAAGTGGTATAGGTATCATTCTAGTTTTGAAATTTTAAGTATGATGGTCAGTTTAATGTTAGAGAATCACTTCTTTCTTGAAGTTGTAAAATTTTAAATCGAATGATGGTATTTTTGGATACATCCATTTTTGGGATAATTTTGTGTCATTAAATTTTGGGACGAGAAATGAATGGTACAGGACAACCGCTGATGTTAAAAAATGTTACGGATATTATTGAGGATTTTATCATATTTTGGAAATTTTAAATGAATTTTATTCTTTTATAAAAATAACAACCAGTATGATGGTTGAAAACCTATTGAATCCAAATAGTCCTTGGGAATCGAACCCAAAACCAAAGGGTGAAAAGTTTTTTTCCGCCCACCATTGGCCTATATGAGGTTATGGTTATTATATTTTTACATTATTTAATACATATGATAGATAATGTTAATTTCATTTTTAGAAAATATGTTTTATAGGTAACCATGAGATTGAAAATAATTTTTTGAATATGGGATTAATGTTATTTTTGATAAAACAATTATTTTTGATCTTTTTTTATAGAATTATATTAGATTTTATTTGAGGAACAACTGATAATTTATATTTTCTAAGAATCTATGTTTTTATTGTGTTTTTATGGTTATTCAATATATTTATGTAAATGATTATCATATCTTAGAGATAATTTGATTGAGGATATTATATTTTTAGATTAAGACATTAAGAGTGATGGATGGTTTTGGGGGTTAATTGTGAAAGAATATTTTTTATGTCTGTGTCATCAAATCCTTCCAATTTTTGGGTTTTAGTCCTTATCAAAGATATTTTTGTACAATTTTATGAGTATTTATTTGATAAGTGTTTATATTTAAAATTGGGTGTAACTATTAAATTTTTGGAAAAATGTAGTATTTAATCATTTAGAGGATGTGTTTTGGGAATTATCATATCTTTTAGAAACCATTTTTGTTTTGGGTAATGTTTATATACATTAGAATTATATAGTTATACTTTTCTAGATTATTTTGTTTTCTACAAGTTGATTAATGTTCTTCTATTTTGAGAAAATAATTCTTTAATACTCGTCATTTTGATATAAATACATGTTTTTATGGAAATTTATTAATGGGTGATTCTATACATTTAAAGTATGTTTTATTACATTAGTCAAGTTATTATAATTAATCCTCAACTAAAAAAATTATACTTGAAACAAAAATGTTATCCATTTATTTTTATTATCGTATTTTGGCCCAGAACATGTTTATGGTTTTTTATCATTAGAATTACCATGAGAATGTTCTCTATCACACTTTATTATTCATTAATAGTTATATTTCTCTTTCATGTCAATGTTTTCCTACATCGAAACCCAGTTTCGTTTACCCCATGTGACCTGCATACCTCTCATTCTTTCATTTAAAGTGAATGTTTTATTAATCAGTTTTTTGATGTGGGATTTCAGAAAACATATTTTGAAAATTCTATCCTTAGTTAAATATCCTTAATTAATTATTTTTAAAAATAAATTTCCAAATGGTGGTAAAATTAACCTGAATTTTTTTTAAAAAAGAAATATTATGTTTGATAGCACACATGATACCCCAAATCGAGCATAAATGAACAAATATAAAATATAATAACATAGTTGTTATAGTGTAAGTAATTAAAGGGTTAAATTAATTATTAAAATAATATTGACACATGTATATAAAATTATATTACCAGTTAATTATAATTGAATGTAAACACATTTCTTAAATAAAAGGAAATGTTTATCTGAAAAACTATTAAAATGAAAATAAGTGTGTTTATCAAAAAACCAGATACCAATTATTTGATTTTATTAATAATATATATATATATATATATATCATATTAAATATAATTTTTAAAATATATATTATATTTTTCTTATACATGATATAAGAACAAATTAAATTTTATTCATAAAAGATTGTTTTTTTCAAAAAAGTCAATTTTCTTCCTTTATAAGAGAACATCATTAATATGATTTCTCAAAACATTTAAAAATTATATTTTAAAAAATTTAATTAATATTTGGAAATATAATATCAAAATATTGTTTTGTTGAATTTTTTTTAATTATTTTAAAATTTCAGGTTTGGACGAGTAGTTAAAAAATAGTGCATTTTAATTGAATTTTTTTTCATAAAATATATTTATAGTGATAAATTATGTATTTGAATATTTTAAAAGTATAATTATATCATATTTTTATAATTTAATCTAATTTATGTCATTTTAATCATTTTCACACTGAAATTGGATATAAAAAATTTATGAATATTAGTACGTTTTTACTTTTAAAACTTGTTTTTTCATTTCGTCGACAGGATTAATTTTCAGTTAATTTGAGTAATTTATTTGTTCGAAATATTGAAAATAGATTTCATATTTGTAATAATAGGGTCCATATTATTTAATTAGGCCCCTTTTGTTTTTGTGCAATCTGAAAAGTAACATTAGTAATTATTTTGTATCACCATGGTTAAAGGTAAATCTGTAATTACTGGTAAAAAATATTATTATAAATATTATAAAATTACCCTAATAAGTGTATTAATTTTATTTTATGAATATTTTTCCTCCCCAAGAATTAATGTATTATTTATGATACAAATTATGGCCCTTTTTTAATTGAACTATTATATTGTTTTATTCAAAAAATCAATTTTTTAATACTTTTTTTAAGAAGAGAAATATTTTTAATATGGGGTTATATTAGTGATATGTATGACTACAAATAGTATTTATAAATACAAAAATATTATATACATCATGTAAATTTATTTATAATTATTAGTGATAAAATAATTACATTACTGGTCGAGATAATGATGACACAATACTTGTATAATTAAAAAAATATCAAATAACTAATATTAAAAATACTAAAATAAGTAATATTTGAGATTATTAATGTCATAAACTAATTTTTTAGATTCTTCTTACTTGATATTTATGTTTTAAAATTATTTTATTAATTTATCTTGTTTTAATGATATTTTTAAAAATTAAATTAATTAATACAGTCAAAATTGACATTATTGATATTTAATAATGAATAATATTTTATTAAATGGTATATAATTTAATAAAATAAAAATTTCAACCAAATGATTTATATAAGTATCAATATTTTATCAATGTCTCATTCATTGGTAGTTTGTAATTTTATATTATTAATTTTGACACTCAAATTATAAATTACTTGATGTCACAGTACGAGTTAAAATGGTCAAATAATGGTTAAAACAAAATAGTAAGGAAAAAAATATTCAAAACATGTCTAATTTTAATTTTATTATTTTATTTTATACAGTAATCGAACAATATTTTTAATAAATCAATTTTAACTATTTTTAATAGAAAAATAATTTTTATTAATTTTATTTTACTAAAAATTCAAAGAGTGCCCCTCCCCTCTAAAATAAAAGGAAACTCATTATTATCATTTAATCACACATCAAAACAATTTTAGAATATTCAAGATATTAAAATAATAACTTTATTAAATACCACCCCACATTATGTAGTCCTTATTGAATTTATAATATTCTCATAACAGGTGTCAACTTCTTAATCCAAGGAGACCTTTCGAAGATGTGGTAACATTTTTAATTAATTGTTTTTATATTATTTATTCATACACTCCATTCTAATATTATTCAACCCTGAGGAAATAAAAACTCAAATATCCTCAGTATACTTGAATATTATTATTTTGATATCATCACATAAATCAATAACCAATTTCATCAATTGGGAAACGAATTAATTGTTCATGTGTATAGATGATAATATGTTTTCCATCACCATATCTAAATAATGGTTATAAAGATTGAAATCATCTTCATATATTGAACATATGTCATATTAATCATTTTTTAAGAAAATTATATCATATAATTTTGTACCCTTACATTCACTTAAAAATGATAATTTCGCCTGTGCATATGTGCGTACGATCACCTCTATAAATTGATGTGACTCTTTTTTCATTACCATATAACATGAATGATATATATAAGTATATTTAAATTATTAATTTTGTATTTATTATTTTATTATTAATTTATATTGTTAAAATAATAATATCCTTCTTTCCGTAAGGATCATTGAAAAATTGAAATATTATACGTGCGTACGTATAGCCTGCCGTCTCCAGGATTATAACATTTATAATTTTTCATAAAAATATATAAATGGTTTTATTGGAAAGTATAATTGACATATAAAATTGAAATTTTTTTAATGAATATTACTGGGAATATTATTTTCTAACGACTGCTTTGACTATAGACTTAAAACTAAAGTCATTGAGGATAGTATTATTGAATATCGTCAAAACAACTGACATAATATTTAAAAATTAAGTAATCAGTACTAATTGATAATTTGTGATATACAAGGAATAATAATCAATAAATTGGTTCTAAATAGAGAAACTAATTAACCTACTTTTATTACATAGTAAGATAAATACCACAAATGATTTTGCAAAATCAATTTAAGGTACTTCGTCTCAAAATCCTTCATAAAGGCATATCTTGATGTTATACACCCGTCTTCTTTAATCTAATGTATATACTGACCCATTTCAAAATAATACCATGAATTTATTATTTATCATGATATTTAATTTTTTATTAAATGATTTTATTTCATGGGGATTATGATTCAAATATTTCAAAGTGGTCTAGAACACATTGAATGTTTAATGATTTATTTTCAAAATAATACCTCAATGCCAATAATCTAGATATTATTATAAATATTTATATAAATAGATTGTAATGACATATTATGCCTATTTTGTTATTTAGATTCACCTACAAGACATTATGTTTTTTTAAAACATAATTTGAAATGTATTGATTATTTCTATAACAAGAAATGTTTTCTTATGAGTGAAAATGATAATTTAGGAGTGAAATTTTGAAAAATAAAATAATTTTTGTGTTTAGATTATACATTTGTACTAGGATGTTTGAGGAGTGGTTATGTGATTAAATTAGGATGGCTGGTTCTAGGATAAACTAAATATTTTTTGTTATTCTACAACCTCTCATTCATTGGGTGCAATAGTCACATGTATTGATAATCCATTTCTACATGTGACATGTATAAAAGTTGAACACATGATTATTCCAATTATTAGAGTTAAAAGAATATTTATATCCAAATGTACCATTATATATTTTCTACTCCTATTATGGGTAGTATAGTAATCTTTTTACTAAAAAATAATGGAATGATATTATTTCATAGGAAAGTATTTTCCAATTATTAATGGTAAAAAATATAAATTTTTGATAAATTTGTTATGGGTTATAAATTTTATGGATGGAATACAATTTTTCTTTTTTTATATCCATTACTTGGATTTTTGTTCTCATCACTGGTTTTAAAATTTTTTCAAATGTTTTTATCAAGTGTATGGAAAAGTATGAAATCAAGGGGAAATTTTTTGAAATTTCTATTAAATAAAAAACATATTTTATTTAAAATAATTTTATACAGTGAAAAAAAGAGATATTATTTTTCTGTGTCCACTAGTAATGTATGTGTTTACTCTGTACGAGTTTGTCCTAATTTTTAAAATATACATAAAGGTTATTTATAGTTCAAAAACATAAGGTTATATTTTTTTTTGTAATAAGCCTTATAGGAAAGTCATGTAAAAACACACCAATTTATTGATACAGGACATTCACCTATTGACAGGTGTCTTATCCTGTCACGAAACCTGCAATATCCCATTTCATGACCAACCACCATTATTATCAATGTAGGTCATGGGGAATTTTGGTAAAACCAAGATGTACAGACCACATTAAGGAAAGAATCTTATGTGTTAGATCATAATACATATACATGGGAACAACAATATGGTATTTAACATAGATAATACCATCATGATCTGTAGTCTAATAGGAAGGTGACTCCCTTCACCCTTAAATTTCCATCAATTCTAAACACTCTACATCCCTATACTGCCTCTCCTTGATCTGAGTCATTTGTGTGGAATCAATCAATAAGGAAATAATAGAAATATATTTTTGGCCCTTGTGAATATAAATATCCATATCATCCAATATCTAAATCATTTTACACATAGAATTATACTCTAGAACTGTATTCGAATTTGTAATCCCGATCAAAGTATCAGTGACACAATTTCGATTCCCCATGGAATCAGCTAGCTCAAAATAAAATTATTGAATATTCATTATCAATATATAATACAACAAGTTAATTTATTTCTACGAGAAGATGTACTTTAGGATATAATGATCAATATATGTAGTTAACATATCACCATAAACGTAATGTTATCTACTTATTTGGGTAAACACCATCAGATCCAACTCATGACCATGCATAGGGTAATTCCTTAAATTTATAGTTAACTAACATGACCCATACTCCACAAATAAATCATTCTAAATCAATAATATTGAACGTTTGATCCTGGTCGAATCAAAAAACATGGTATACTTATCACCTAGATTAGGTTAGATAGAAATTAGAGTTTTATTCAAATTATTCTTTAACACCTAGAAAGAATTATCACCTACTTTAGAACACTCAAATGTAATCCCCTTTTTATTCAACCCTGAATCTGTTGCTTCTAAATGTAAAAATTCATAGATAAAATTTTTATAATTACATTTCAATCCATGATAGATTCTAATATCCAAGACAATGTTGGGATACTGTCAAGAAAACATTGTCTACACCTTCATTGGGTTCACTGACACACCATCATCATTGATGTTCTTTTCCATGAAATATTCCATATTGATCAAAAATTGGATCCTAACTAGAATAGATAATGTCCAATGCACTCTCAGTGTACCTAGGATGATGATAAGATGTTAAGATTTATGGTTATGAGTCATTTAGTACACTAATATGTCCTCTACAAAAAAACAATTACTGCTCAAGGTATATGTGAAATATTTTATTCTAATAGCGTATATGCATAGCTGGAGATATCTAGATCTTGAACGGCATAACAAAAAACTCTTATTGGCCATTACAACTCTTGAATATATTACATGGAATATCATAATGCCTAAATCTCAACAATTAATACCTCAACCTTATGTTAATTGTGGATAATAAAAAAATAACCTATTAAGTGGTCAATGATTTTATTGATACATGAAGAGGCTATCAGTTCCTCGTTGTCATTTGATTCATCTACTCAAGATCAACACCTAAATTTTATTTCTT
This sequence comes from Viscum album, assembly GCA_963277665.1. Taxonomy (NCBI): domain Eukaryota; kingdom Viridiplantae; phylum Streptophyta; class Magnoliopsida; order Santalales; family Viscaceae; genus Viscum; species Viscum album. The sequence continues at coordinate 284,831,828 of OY728127.1, forward strand.
TTTATCCATATTACAAAAAATCTAGAGAACCTCAATGAGATGTACTCAGAAAAATTAATCCATTATCAGTAAACTCTTATAACTAATTCATATTGTCTTGAGGAACTTTTGGTTCCATTCTGTAGGGTGGAATATCAACATACCCAACTCCCAGTATGACCTCAATTATAAACTCAACTTCTGTCTCATGTGAATGAACTAAGAAATCCATTCGAAAAATTTCCCAAAACACATTCACTATAGATAAAATGTTATCATACTATTCATCCTAATCATCTTTAAAATAACTTGAAACATGTGGGTGACATCCGCCAATTAATAATGAACTAGACCTATCTGGGCAACCTAAATATCAGATAATCTATGATGAGAATATCTATTAACCTCAAGAGACGTAAATAATTTTTTACATAGGTTAAAAAAGATGTGAAATTGGTATGATACCAACGAGTCTATCCTATGATATATTTCATACCCCGAAATTTCATGTAATTTAAAATCCCAAAGAAAATGATAATTCAAAACCTTCAAAGAACACCAAAATATTTATATTCTTTCCTTCACAGTACACCAATTGGTGGGTTGGTCATCATAACTCCACTTACAAAATAAACCTACATACTCAAAATATTAACAAGTTTAGTAGATATCACGTAATTATAATGTATTGTAACAAATAAGGAATTATCAACTATAGAAAAAACAATAATGGGACATATGTCTTTCAATATAACATCCTTGATATCCACAAGTGAAAGATGAACCACATTCAATTTTCAGTACACTAGTCGATATACTATAGTCTAAGTCCCCTAGGTAACACCACTCGAGTGATATGGGTTCTCTTTCTATTAATTACCGCATCAACCATGTTGACCACCATGTCGAGAATAACTCTAACTAATATAATGATGTTGGATAAAAGGCTCCCTTCCATGAAACTGATTTAGCCTGGCTCATCCTTCATTACCCATTAGTAATGGGTTTTTGAAATACTACCATATGTGACTCATACTACCACAATATCATAACTCCACTAGTGTTCATTGATATAGGATATGAATATAACCTAACCTATGACACATATGGTTGTTCACATGCTTTTTTGTCTGGGTATCTAATATTACTCTTGGCCTAATTTGTTTCACATTTACCTGGATGATGTTTTAATAATGAAGAATCTTAACCCAAGAAGACATACCTCTTTTTTTAATATGAAACCTGTAGCATTCCAGAGTAATATGTCTTTTTATCCATTAGAAATTTGAGATTGCTTCACCAAATTAGAAATATTCTTCAACCAAATGATGTTAACATGGGACTTTATCTCATATTTAGTCCTATCCTGGAAATATTTTTTCAAAGTTTCCACATCTTATATAAGAATTAGGACAAAGCATTTTAAATTTGGGAAATGTCCAACATAGTCCATTATATATATAGTCACGTGGTTCTACTCGTTGAACTCTACTGATGTATCATATAGGAGAATATCTGGGTTACTGTTTTGTAGGACTATCTCATGAATTCCATTCCATATCATGTTCTTCGTCTACTCATCATCAACATAACTATCCTGGATGTTATTTTATGATCTGAGGAACATAAAGTTGTCCAATTTGACTCACTTCTCTGTTGGAGTGTTTAAATGGTCATGAATATTTGGTATAGACTCAATCCAAAACACGACTACCTCAAGTACACCCTCTTTAGTGAATGTAGGATGGTGGTAAAACTTGAACTCTTATATGTCATCAGATATATATTCAATATAGTTTATTCTATGTCTCAATCCATTAACAACATAAAACATGAGAATTTGTGTCATAACTTCTCTTACAATTCATCCCCTAGAACTATAAATCCTCTACTTGCACAACTAGAAAATTATTTACATTTATTACCTACACTTACCCTATTAACAAGAGTGTTCATGGTGTAATTACTCTATAATGAATAAAAATATGTATTATAATAAATACACAAATAAATAACATACTTTTTCAAAATATTATCCATATATTAAAATAAAAATTCATTCCCCATACTTTTCCACATAGCCCAAAATGAGGCACAATCACTTTCATCAACCATATCTCACCTTAGACATGGATAAAATAGGGAAGGAAACTCCTATATTTCGTGTTTATTATTAAAAGCCAATATTTTCATTAAAATTACCGCATGTATCATCATATTAACCATATAAATTTATCTTTAGGAACCATTCATTTAATGTTACACAAGTAGGGAAAAGTATTTTCTTATTGAAAACTCACCTGAAATCTATTTTTCCATGCATACCCAAAATGATGCATGTAACATAATATATTCATAACATAGAATTATCCAAGATTACTCAACTTTCATGTCATTTTTTCAATGATGAAAATCTATGGAAAATAATAACAACAGATTAAAAGTGCACCACCATAGTTGAAATAATATTAAATTATATAAAAAAAAAAATGAAAAAAAAATCCCACCCTAGGTACTTATATTTTCCACCACACTTGGGTTAGTTACTCTCATGCTGGATACCATGACCAATTCCCAACTAATCCATGATTCTTGTGTTACTTTAAAAAATATTATGAAAATTAAGGATAGAATAAATTCTCATTTCATTCCAATTTTTAATTTCCTGATATGGGAGCCACATACTGGTGCCTTAATCTAGTTCATCACATTACATCATGCATGCCTCCCAATTTTTTGGAAGTCATCTATCTAGTAGTGAGGGTCTAATATGTAATTTGGGGAGACTATACCCTATTTTCCAAATAATCGCGAAAATATATATAAATATAAAATATCGCAATGACAACAAAATACTTTTGATATAATAATATAATAAACAATAATCCAACACCACAAGATAAATCAAAACATGAAAAGATAAACATAAAACAAAGAATCTGATAAATCACACTATATAAGTCTCATGTTTTAACTGAAAAAAATAAGACACTCTAATAACTCCCTAATGGGTCATGACGACATGTATGGTCCCCTCATCCATGATCCATATTGAATCCCAACTCATCCATCTAACATATAAATCATACCCATGTTTGGTCTTTAAAAAATTATGTCTATTTGAGTAACAATCATGAATCTAGGGAAGGGAATGGGTAAAACTCAGTAAACCACCACCAATTATAGCTAACATAGTATATAGTCTACAATAGCATATGATGTTCAAAAATAATAAGGTACAAATTTTAATGTAAATTGTTCTCCCATTTAATATTAATTAATTATACACATTAGCACACGTGTTTAATATGAATATGAAACCAATCATACCTATATCATCTCATGAAAGAGTCTGAACCATAAAACATTAGAAATTAATAGATCATTATTTCATGGGATTTCAATATTCATTTAATTCTAACATTAGATTAATACATTGGTGGAATATAGAAGTAGTCTGGAACATTGTTGGTATATTTAGTTATAGTCCCTAACATAAAAATTAGTTATTAGCTGAAAATAAATTAATATATTTTGGGGTACTGTTGTATTATTCTGGAAACCCATGTGTATTTGGAGGAGTAGTAACAAACCCATAACTCATTTTTCACATCAATTAGAATTATAACATATCGTGGTTCAATGTTCATAAAAAAATCACCCATTTTCATAACTTATTATTCAACCAATTTCATAATCCCATTTTTACGTATATTCCAAATACCATTTATCAATCATGAATCTAGGTTTTAATTCATTTCCATACATATATTATTATTATTTTAAATATTTCAGGATTTGTAAATCATCATTTCAATTATATGGGAACACCCCATGGTTTTCCATGATGTTTGGTCTCAAAACTCCAATAGTTCGAATGATATTCATTAAGGGTTAGCAGTTATAAGGGAATCAATTAATCACTTCAATTGAAAATTCAATTTCCTATTGTGAATAATTAAATTTCCCAACTACATACACAAAAATATAATCATAACTTTTGGAATTATAATTATACTATCATACTTGATATCATTGAAGGAGGCCCACAAAATAATAACCCTCAATTAGATGTGGAATAGTCCTATTCACAGAAATAGAGGAAATATAGGATCAAAACCATGGACCAATATCTAATAAAACTAGATCCATGAAAACTAGGATCTAAAACATCAAAAATATAGGATCAATCATTCCTCTCTATCCTAAGAGAATGATGTGAGGAGGGGAACCAAACGAGGAACAGATCATATAAAAAATAGGGGTATATTACTTCCATAGAATATTTGATTCATAATAAAAGTGGTTCAAGGATCCCAGGAATCCTACCAGAACCCTAAAAATAATGGTAATTAATATAAGGTTGATCTGGGTTGATTTGGGTTAAAATAAGGGGGTTTGGGGATTTTTTATAAAAAAAATTGGGTTTAATTTCAATGAATTTAGTTTCCCTGGAGGTGTCATTCAATTTTCAAAACTGTGTTCTATATTAGTGCACCCCTACTAGTAGGGATTCTCAATATCTCTTTAGTGGGGGACTTTTTTGACTTATCATCTTCCAACCATGCATGTCACCTAATTCCAAGATTCATAGTTTTTTGTGGGATAGCATGTGGTTTGGAAAAACCAAAAAAAAACCATTCACTTACAAAACTCCTCCAAAATCACTAAAACACACTCACACTAACCTAAACCATACCCCAACTAAATTAATACTAAAATAAGGGTTAAAATATATATATAAAAATGAGCATCACACATATCTAGAATAGTAATGATATTACTAAAGGCTATGAAAATAGAAGATATATAATCTTCCCAGAATCAATATAAAGTCATATATATCACAAATTTTATTTGTATTTATCATTATTACCTTCCATTTAAATCGTATTTAAACAAATACATTGCATTGTAACTAGAGTGTAAACTATTCTCATGAGAAGTGTTATCATACTAAACTAGATTAGAACATAAGACATTATATGGTATATTTAATTTAAATAATTATAATATTATCACTAATCTTATATTAATGTGTTAAATTCATCATTATGTATTTCCTTGAATGGTGGTATAAGAAAACAAATTACATTAGGTTACAAGGTGGTAGTCCACTGTATACATGATAGACATAATAATTTCCTACGTAGTAGAAGGGGGATTGATATATGACATTACATTAACATAATAAAATATCACTTTTATTAAGATACTAATTTTATCATATGAAAACTATTTAATAATATTTTATGGAGGTGGAAGAAGAAACAACATAAGAACGCATGTTTATGAATGTTACCGCTTCTTCAAACTACTTGTTTTGGTTAGCACTATAATCCTTCTTAGAATGGTGTTATAGAAAAGATAAGGGCTATATGATGTTAATAATGGATTAAATAATTGTTTTGGGCATGTTTTTTCTTTAACGAGTACTTTGGAAGAGTGAATATGGGAGGAGAGTGGAGGTATTTTATAAGTGGGGGAGAGGGTTGACATGGAAGTTTTCAAAATAATCAATTACAGTCACATTTTTATCATTCCTAAATCTATAAAAATTGGTAAGACTCAACCTTTATAGGTTATAAAGTTGAAATGTGTACATAAAATGGGTTTTAAACAAGTTCAAAGGTCAATTTAACCCTTATCTCTTTATTTTAATCCACTAGTAAATCAGTTTTTACATTAACTAATGTAATTAATTTTTATTACTTTTAGTAATCATAATGTTCAAATATTAATTTTCAGGTTGTTATATAATATATATTTTTTTGAAATCGAATTATGGAATCAATTTTCTCTACAATCAAGTAATATAAGTGGGAGATTCTAATTTTAAATTATACTCATATATGAGACGAATAATGGTTTTCCAAAGATGAAATTCTCCTATGTATAGAAGGTTTTAAAATCAAAATTAAATATGAAATTTATTTTAATAACCTAAATTAGTTAAATTAAAAGGTAACTGAACTATTTTACATTAAAAATAAAAAAAATATAATTTATCCTTGCAAATTAATTTAACAAAAAGTTGTTTATAATAAAAATATGATTGTTTCACAATTCAACAAAAAATATAATATTTCTAAAAAATAAGAAAATCAACCTTAGATAATTCAGAATTTATGAATCCATAAATTTAGTTATTTTTAAAAAATAATTTTTCTAAAATTTGTGCAAAAATTAAATTATGTGATTAAAGCATGGATACATCTTCTTTAAGAAAAATACATTTTTCCGAAAAAAGTTTATTTTTCATTAAAATTATTCATTTATTATAATTAATTTATATCGAATGATTTTTTTAAATGTGTAAATAATATATATTTATTAATTTAGTGATTAATATTTTTAAAATTCAATCTAACTGATAGTTTATAGTGGTATACTATATTATAGTTCATTTAGACATGTGGTTTCTTGTTCCCATTACTATAGAAAAAATAGAATTGATTTAAAAAGAAATATATCATAATGTCTTATGGTGTCACACTCTCATATAAGATTACTGTATCTTAATATATTCTATAAACCTGTATTTATTAATTTATAATATAATCTTGCTATTTTTTCCAAACATTAAATAAATATTTTCCTCGTAATTTAAATATAATCTCCGTAAACAAAGGGTCTGATATTTTGAAAACAAATTGTTAATGAACCCACATCATAAAAGGTATAATAAAACATAACATTTAAAATATTGAAAAGCAATTTTAATTTTCACCTATAATAATAAATGACTAGTTTTTATAGTTATAGAATATATGTGGAAAGTGAATATATGAACCTTGAATAAAATCAAAAATTGTTATTGAAAGTAATAGAGATTATTGGTCAGTGTATATTAAAAGATCAATGGAATGTTAAGGACATAAACATGAAAAGTATTTATTTATTTCAAATACCATTTGATTCATCATATGTGAATTTAATATGATAACATCTTTTTTTCATTCTCATTTTCTTAAATTTTATTAATTTGTTTATAATGAATAAATATAAAGAAATGTACTTACTTGATTCATTTATATTTTATAAAAACAATTTCACCCTTCTATATTTCTACAATAAATACTCTTCATGCATATAAAAATTAATTTGTATTCCTGAGAACAAAAATTAACATTAAATGAGTTTTATGATCCATCAATGAGTGATGAGTAATTCTAACTATTTAAAATATTTTCCAAAAACAAAATTCTAAAAACAAGTTATCTAATATAACACATTATTCTTCAAAAATAAACCATGAAACCACTACTTATTTATTAATTGTTATTCATTGTTAATATTTATCCATCAAATCATATAATTAAAGACAATGACATACTAACTGAAACATGAGATAGATCTTTTGTAGATGATAAACTCGAATTCTTAATCAGTTGTGGAACCAATCCCTACAACCTAACTAGATTTGATGGATTTTCACCCATTATGTGAGTTATATTTTTTTCCAAATATGTATTAATATAATTCCAATAATATCCCTAAATTGCGATGATCTAGAATTATAATACATCAAAGAGAATATAAAAATTCAAGGTTAACATTTCCATTTATCATTTGTAAAAAAAATTATCAATACATTTTTTCTTAAATAACTTCATCATATTAATAAAAAGTCATTCTTATTTGCATAAATTTTTTCAAAAGTACCCTTAATAATTATTGTTTTCATACCACAAAAAATATCACAAGTGGTGTCCAAGACACTGAACTTATGATCAACCTTAAACTCATAAAATCACGATGGAATCCATAAATCTTACATTAATGAAATAATATATGGTTTTATATTTAATATATTCCTTAGGTGTTTCATGTTTCTATAACAAAAATACCACTAGAAAAAAAGTAAGTACTTTAAAAATTTTGTTAATGGATTAAAAATAAAAAAATACTTCAAACCTTTTATATCAACATTTTTCCTTCCTTAGACAAGGGTTTTACATTTATAAGATTTCATTGTCTTGAAAAATATAAAGCTTCCACACAAATAAGACATTGATTTATAAGTGAATCCCTAAGATGATGTTTATTTCTCTCCACAGAACTCTTCATTTCCCTTATAAAATCATTACTTTATTTCCTTATTTCCCACACATAAACCATCATATTGTTCCATTGATTCACTTTCTATAGTGTCTCTTTCCACAGTTATAAAATGAAGGAACTCAAGACTTATTTACTCTATGATCTGCACAACTGTGGATATTAGTAAACTCCATCCTACTATTATTTTCTGAATAAAAGATTCTTTTAATGTAAAACTAATTAATCATAGTTTCAGATAACTTATTAGGAATAATTTTGATATATTTCATTCTATTCACTATCCCAATTGGTTTTTCATAGTCACCACATCTTACTTTATATATAATGTTAACAGGATTACATTGAGTTGTAGCAATTGACTGATGTTAAAAAGTATTATGTTAAGAATAAAAATCCATGTGGAATAACCATATAATCATTTATATTATGCCTAAATGCCATCCAATTATTTTCAATATATGACTCCATATGTTTATCAAGGGCCATTTATTTTCATCATCTATTAAAATCCTTCATAATGATTTTTTAATGTGAATTATCTAATGAATATCACCTAAGAGTGTTAAACCAGGTTTATAGTATGACCCATTCTGAACAATAATATAATTCTAGAGTCAATCCTGATGTGACTTTTTCATAGTAATTACCCTTAGGAAGATCTGTGATAGAACCACATCCCCTTTTACTATCCATAGATAGATTTATTTCTATAAAATACAAATAATATATAAATTTAATATACATTGGTATGTTATTATATATATATATAATCAAATTATATATTTATATTATGTCCCCTGATCTATTTTTTCATAAATAATGTTCCTAAGGTTTATATTAAACATCCTCTAAAACCAACTGTAATAAAGCCAACCAATGTAACCTAGATCTAGTGTTTACTTTATTACGTTGGTATATGATACAAGTGATCTCATCACAAATGAACCAACATTTTAGCAGGTATGATAAACTATATATATATATATATGATTATTCTATTATATTTTTGTACAAAACATACAATATAATATTTTTTTGGATATCATTATTCAATTAAGGATACCCTTACATATCATTCATTGAACACTTCTGAGATTCCTGCAAAATGAATCCCAATATTGGTGATCTAAAACTATCAGTATGAGTTATGTAATGTGAAATATATAATGATTAAATGAAGAATAAAAAATATGACATAATCAATATGTAAGGGTAAATATATAAATACACACAGAATTTATTTAGTAACATGAAAATCATAATAATATGGGGCATAATCAATAATGAAAGGGAAATATATAAACACACATTACATTTAAAAAATATATTGACTGTCATAATTTGATAAAGCCTAATCATTATGGTAAGTTAGATATCTAAAAAAACTTCAATTTAATAAATAAAATTAATATAATTATTAGATAAGGAATATTAAATATGGAGAGGTTAATATCTATGAAAACATTCAATTTATCTAAATGTAAAGTGCATCGAGATATAATATCATTGAGAAAAAATAACAGGGTTAATAATAATAGAATTCTTACTGATGGAAATTTCTCTTTATTGTAAGGAACGATTTTATGAATCATGATACGTCAACATTCAATAATGTTCAATATAACGTTTAAAATAATGGGTAGTTATACCAGAAAAACACATTAAGCTACTGATATAAAACATATTATTCACATGTTATTACTAATGCATCGAATGTCTATCTATAACTGGTCCCCACTATATCTTCATATCCAAATAATACATAATATATCAAATAATTTTTTCAATTCATGAACTATATGACTTATCCATAAATTTCTTTATCATATATGTAATAGGTACAAAAAATATATTCCCTTTTATCATATGAAAAAAAATTAAATATATATATATATATAAATGATATATGGGTTATGAAATAAATATATCCACTATAAATAAAATAAATATTTAGTTGAAATATAATGTCTAATTATGGAAAGAATTTATGTATTTCAAGGGAAATTAATGATTAAAAAATAAACAATAAAGAGAATATAAATAATTTCCTTGGTCTGAATGATCATAAACTATCCATAAAAATAATAGATATGGAATTAAAACATATCCCTAGTAGATAATATGTATAATAATGGTTATTTTTCATTTTTTGAATATAAATATACAAAAGGTCCTTTAAAACATTATTAAGAAAAATTAATTTTTCAATTTAAAAATAATTTCACAAAACAAAATGTTCTCAAAACATTTTAAATATATATTTCATTGAAAATATACTTTAAAATAATAAATTTATATTTAAAAAATAGAGTTTCAATGATTATGAGAAATTCTAAACTGGTCATCCATATTTATACAAATATTCCTTTCACAGCTTTAGATAAATAAAAAAAGGTTTTTTTTGGAAAATGATATAAATAAAAATATAAAAACATTTTTTAAGAGTAAAAAATTGGAAAAATATTCTTTTAAAATCATCTTTAGAATGTTGAAATAAAATTTTAAAATCCTTTTTCAAAAACACTATTGGGGAATAAAATGGATTTTTGACTGAAGAGATAAATGATATTATATTTTCATAGAGGCATTTTATCAATAATTTTAAGATCCGTAGAGTTGAAAAATGGAAATATTAAATGAAAAAATAATTAAAAAATATAGGATTATAAAATTTAAGGGTTTTATTATATAATAATCATAATATTTCTTTAAATATAAATTCATTCATAAATAATCACAGTTAAAGTGAAATTATGTAACAAAAAGTAGAGATGGTCATAATAACCAAATGAGAATTAATCCATGATTCAATTTTCTAAATTAAATATAATACAGATAAAACAAAATATTATTAAATTTCATTACACAGATAGTCTTATAATGAAAATGTTAACTGAGAAGTAAGACAACCCAAAGAAAAGAAATTAAGTTATTGATATAATTTAGTACATGGTAATTTTCAATCCATATACCCTTGGATGAAATAATTAAAATTTTAAAGTAAAATACCATATTTATTATTTCAAAAAAATACTACTTGGAAATGATGTGGTATATTCATCATTTAAAATAAATGTATTGCTTATCGTTACAAAATTTCTTCATGAAGATGAATTGAGATGAAGTCCCTCACCTCATGCTATATTTCGATTGATCATGATTTAAACTATCTTATAATGGTTATAATTAGGTTTTAAAATTATAAAAGAACCATATGAATATTTAAATTGTCATATAAGTTCGCATTGGACCATTTTTCTACTCGTTAGATAATAATGATTTATAATTTTCATTATTCATAGTGTTGATTTTTCTATCTTATCACACATGTTTTTTAATCAATGATCCAGTTGTTTATCATATTTTATGGTTCCATTGTATCCGAAATAATATTAATTTGATAAACATTATTTTATAAATATTCATCTTTTTATAGTCATCATTTAAAATGGAACATGGATAATGGATCACATAGCTTCATGGTGATAGTTTGTCGTATGTATATACGACCGGTGTTATTATTTCCTTAATTGGAGAAAGGGTAAGGAAGTGGGAGATATATTAATTTAACATATTTAATATATTTTTATATATATTATATATATTCAATAATTATTTCAAAAATACATTCTATGTAAATCATGAGAGAAAAATGAGTCACGCCATTTCAAGAAATGGTAGTATATCATACGCAAGAGTGACGATGTCATATTTTAAACAAAATATAATGAAAGATGGTATTTGTGATTTTAAAATTCAACAATTATAATAATATCATAAATATCATTAAAATTTGTTAAATACATTATTATATCCAAACATTAATGGTGTTGATAAAAAATGATTTACATTGGTCCATGAGTCAGTTGTCCTCTATATACCCGATTGATGGTTTCATTTACAATTTTATGGAATGGGATATCGATATATTTAATGTAAATAATTTAATAACATTTATTCATATTGAATATATTTATCATATAATATATTCCTGGATTAATTTGATTTGAGGTAGGTGAAAGAGGAATAATATAAAAACACTCATTTAAGAAGGATACCTCTTCTTCAGACATGTTTTTTTGGATTCCAAAAAATCATTACAAGAGTGTATATATGATAAAAAAATGGATCTATGACATGGTTAGGGGATGAATAAAATAATTTCGGTCTTCATTTTTTGAATCATATGGATTTTATTGTGTAAATATGGATGTACGGTGGCGTCCTTTTATAAATGGGGGAGAGGACCCACATGGAATTTCTTAAGAGAATCAGTTACCCCAACTTTCTTATAATGAAAAAAATAATACAAAATTGGTCCTTATAGTCTGTTATAGGTGAAAAGAATAATATATCTCTATGAAAATGGAGGTTTATAGACTTTTAGGTCAATTTAACCCTTATATTTTTAGTCTAACTAATAAGTAACTGAATTTATAAATAAATTGTGGTCATTAATTTTTACTAATTTTAATATTCATAAAGGTTAATATTAAGTTGAAAATATTAGATAATATAATTTTATTATTTCAAAGAGAGAATATATTTTTTAAAATAAATTCACATAATTATCAAAATCTAATTTAATATTATAATCATAGATTCAACGAAAAGTGGGATTCTAAAGAAAAAATTCCCACATATATAGAATATATTAACATCAAAATAAAAAAATTACTCCAATAACATAAATTAATTATATTTTAAAATAATTGAACAAATTTTACATCATAACCAATTTCAAATATAATTTATCCCTCTAAATTATTTAATAACAAATACCATTTTTAATAATGAATTATTATTCTTTACTATTCAGTGAAATATCAAACATTTAAGGAAAACTCTTAAAATTCAGACATATAGAATTTTGAAATGTTGATTTTGAAAATTAATTTAATTTTATAAAACTAATTTTCTATAATTATTAAAAATTAATCAAATATTATGTTTTAAAGGTGCACCTAAATCGACGTTTTGAAAAATATTGTTTTTTAGAAATCATTACTTCATCTTTGAAATGATTCATATTGTATTTCTATTCAATATATAACCAACTATTTTTTATATTTGGAAGCCACCACTATTACCAAATCTGGTTATCACTATTTATATTATCCAATTTACTGGCTAGGTTATAATAATATATTTTATTGTAGATCATTTATAATGAGGGGTTTGTGATCATGAAGTTATTGAAGAGATAAAAATTATTTAAAAATATATATATCACAAAGTTTCAGCCTGTCAAATTCCCATATAATCTCAATGATGCATGAAATATATTTTATTGAACCAAAGAACCCCTTTTAATGTCTTGTGGTATTACAATCAGAGCACTGTATATTTATTTTACTTATTCCTAAGTAAAATAAACACTAGAAACCTATAAAAAAAGTGGTAGATTATTTATAGATGCCCCATTATAACTTTTTTAAGAGGAAACAAAATACTCTTGGAGTAATCAGGATTTTATTTTTTGATAGAATTCCATTTGGATCATTTAATGGTATTTTGAACCATATGGGTGTTTTTTAGTTACATTGATTTGATTGGGATTCAAGTTTCAAAATGAAAAGAGAATAAATGGGAAAGGTTTATCTCATATAGTCTAAATATTTATATTCTAACCATGAACATAGACTAGGATTTTCCAAAATATCATCACACAGTTTTTCAATGGCCTGTCAAATATTGACGATATCAAGTCTATAGTTTTGTATATCCCCGGGACTTATCATTTTATCTTCAATAGAAGTCTTTTATATTTTTATGATATTGATTTGGATTATTTTGATGGATTTATGATGTATTTTACATTATTTGAATGATCTGGATGGTTTATTATGTGTTGGTGGTATTGATACATAATATTTTTATTTTTAAATGGAATAAAAAAATAAATTTAATTGTGGGTATAGTGTTAAAATTAGATTTGATATATTAACTAAAAAAATTAAAATAATATATAAATGGTGAGTTTAGTTCTAAGAAGAATTTGAAAAGTGTTCTTAAAATAGTTGTGTTTAAAATATATGGTATTCTTTTATATAATGAATTTTTTTCATTATGTGTAAGCATTATTTAAATATGTTTTTAATAAACTATTATACATATGGTTTTAAATGATATTTTATAGGTTATTTATTTGAGTGATTTTTATTTTTGATATGATTTTGCCTTATCCTAGAATCATGTGGCTTGATTTTTTATACTTGACCTGATTAAGTGCATGTTCCATTTCTTTTAAATTATGCCTCCTAGAATGATTTTAATGAAGAGTGAAAAGTCTAATAGTTGGAAGGATAATTAGTGTGTTCCCTCACAACATTTGTGATTGGTCTCTTGGATTTTCAAATCTTCCCTAATTCAAAATTGAGTGGTGCATCAGTGTTCTTCCAAACTCAAAGACCCCATCATGGTTGGAATCATCATTCAACCTTATTTTTTAATCTTATAAGAAACACTTTTTTTCCAATGAAGTGGCTAGAGAGGATTAAGGGAATTATAAATTCACTGGGAACTCCTAAATATTAAATATCAATTTCAACTATTGATGAATTTACAAAACAAATTAAATTTTTGAGGGTGTTAGGTTCCTTATTAGATATATGAATATATTCGAAGTAACTTTTTAAAAAAATTATTCAACAGAATTTTCTTGAGGATATTAAAGTTGATAAAAAAAATAGAATTCATGGTATTTCATCAGGGTGACAGGTCAGTGACGGTGTATATAAAACATTTCCTAGAGTTAAAATTCCTTTCTCATAATCTAGTCAATAAAGGAAAGTGAATATTTTATTTCATGTGAATTGGACTTCAATAAAACCATAGAAATTATTTTTAGGAATCATCCATGATATCTTATTATGAATTCACTATGTGGTTCTTGTTATGGAAAGATGATAAATTTGGGGAACCAATATTTGGTAATTTATCAACATTGATTGGTTTCATTGAGAATCATTCCTAAGAAAACTTCAGAATATTTTAATTCTAAAATGGAAGAATATGTTGATGTGGGTAAAACACCTAGGGTGTTGTTTATTCTAAAAAATTATGGTCTATTATATTAAAATTGGGAAACAATGATAGGAATTTTATATCAACTAATATTATTTTTACAATATTTTCTCATTACTGTGGATTATTGGAGGATTTTTTGATTATATGTATAAAAACATATACGGAAATGTGGTCTCATGTGTGATTATTTTAGTGGGTTTTTTTGGGTTTTATGATTCATCGAGGTAGAATCAATTGATATTTTGTGATTTGGATGATATTTTTCAAACATTTCTGGATTATTCCCATATAAAATTAATAGATATTTCATATGTGCATGACTCCTTATTTGGTTTTTTTAGGGATTTATGTGGATTTATGATAATTTCCAATATAGCGTACAAATTACTATTAGTTAGGAAAGTGGTAAACTTTGGATAATACATGTACTGACTAGGGTAAGTGGTTAAATGGTTGAGATTATGAACTTGATAGTGTTTTGGATGGATTATTTTGAAAATATTTTGGGATGGTGTATTTTGTGTGTGATTCTATGATACGTGATTTTTTTATATCTCTTGGATAAAACATTTTTCATTATTTTGATGAGTTCTTTCATGTTTGTTTCTTAGGCATTTATATTTGAATGATATAATTTATTGATGAAGGGTTTGTGTTTTATGATCATTTGGATGATTATGGGTATATTTCATTCCATTAGGTTTTGTATCAAGTCTTTATGATTTTTTTGGTGGGGAAAATACATTTCGACTAGTATTTTAGTAGACATTTATTTGTTTTATGATGTCTTTCATCATGGTGTGAAATTACATTATTTGAAAAAATTAATTGAATTATAAATGGAGAAAAAATATAAGATTGGTTATATTTATCCCCAGGTCATATACCTTTTAAATATAGATATGTTATTCTCGTATATTTAGGGGAAATTATTGGATTATTTCACCAATTTCAAGAGGTTATTATCTTTTTGAATGTTCTTTACCCTAATAGATTCTATAACTAATTAGGTTCTCATAAACCTATGGATTTATGATGTCATGTTGGATTTATTGTAGTACATTTTACAATTACCAATGACCTTATTGGGTGGAAAATTAGCTTGGTTGGGAGAATTTTAACACCATCCATGTCACTGTTTTATTATTATTTATGGTTTTAAGTTAATTTTATGCCTTTTAATGTTATTGTTTTTCGGGGAATTTTTGTGAGTCTCGAGTAGTTGAAAAAGGATATTTCATTTGCTCGTTCCATGTATTGGTATGGCCTCACACCATCCCAATAGTATCCTTATTAAACTTCATAATATATGTATTTTTAGTTATGGTTCTATCTATTTCACCACCGGGAGCTTTGTTAAGAAGGGGTATCTTTTTTTAGTCAATATACCATTTCATATTGGCCTCGGGGATTAGGATCAAGGATTTAACATGTTAAACATGAACCATGCCACATAACATAATGTTTCATCATTTTTTATGTTAAGTATGGAAAACCACACTTTGGGTTGAGTAGACATTATAATGGTGGAAATCCAGGAAATGATGACGCATTATACAAGCAAAATTCATTCATATATATAGTATAATTTTTTTTAATTTTAATTTATACTTATTCAATAATTTATATGAAGGTTTTAGACCCCCCCCCCTACCGTATCCTCCCTATTTCAATCATTCAATTGGGGTTCATGACCAATGGATCTCAATATCGCTTATTCGTTGATTTTACGCATTATCCATTTGATTTTAATTGAATTCTGCAATCTAAATACATCTTTTTCACTAGAACTTCCTTTATTATTTTTTTATTTTAAATTTCCATGTGATTTCCTTTATCATAAAAACCCTAACTAATTTTTTTTTAATTAATTTTTTTGGGGGACTCTAATCATTGGTATTTGGATATTTATGAGATTTTATAGATTCTCCGTTGTCAATTTTACATTATCCATGATATTTTAATTATTTTGAATTTTTGTGAGGGGTTTACACTTTGAATGTGGTATTTTTTTATCTCTACCAGTATTTGGAATTTCATTTGATTATTAATACTTTGAAATCCATTTTTTCATAATTATATCAATATTTTATTATTATACTAGATTTTTTCAATGTTTTAATGTGAGATATCAATGATATAAAGGATATTTTAATGGATTTCCTAGTTTCTTTGTGGTTTTGACTGGAAATTGATTTATAATTTTTTTATGTGGTTTATTTTAAATTAAATGTGATTTTTTAATGTTATTTATCATTTTTTGGTCATGAAAACGGTGAAAATTTGGATTCTCATATAAGTGTCTAAAAGGAAGGAATTTATTTGATTTGGAATATGGATTAATATAAATAATGGTATATATTATACATGATTTAAATGTGTCTAGAAATGGATTATTTCAAAAAAAATGAATTTAAATTGGAATTTACAGTTGTGGAATATACATCTCACCCTAAAATCATCTTCAACTAAGCCCATTTAAATCATCAGAAATTATATTTATATTTACTATGTGTATAAAATTTATTTTTCCCAATTATTAATTATTTGTTCCCTGGTTAGTGAACCTAGAGGCTAATGTGTTGTAATAAAATTTTATTGATAGAATAGAGGATGTTTCTTCTAAGGGTGTTAGAGATGATATATAGTTTATATTTATTATTGATGGAATTTTTGGTCATGTTAATATAATATTTTATCCCTTGTTTGATTATTTTCACAGGAACAAGAGGTTAATATAGATTTAAAAATTTATCCTTCACTAGTTAGAACACATTTTTCAATTATTCCAATATTTATGAAAACAAATTTGGGTTGTGGGGTGGTTCCATCATTATGATGTTTTTTTTGTATAGTCATGTGTATTATATTATTTTAGAGGAATAAATGATATCAATTTGTCTCATGTTATAGTCTTTCAAGGATATATCCACCTTAAATCTAATGGTGTTTCACCTGATACCTAGTGTTCATTATGTTGTCATATATGGGACTTCATATTTTTATTTTTTAAATCCACAGTTTTGTCAGATGAATGAGGTTCCATTGTTAATGTTTTTTATTTTAATAAATTATATAGTGTGTATTTATTATATTGAAATGTTTCATTGTTTAAAAAGGTAATACACTCATATTTTGAAATCAAAATAATGTTTTAAAATGAGTTATTTGACTTAAATATTTTAATGTTATTTAAGATAATGGTAAGATTAAAATGTTTTATGTTGGGTTTATAAGATAATTTTTTATAATTTAGCATTTATGGTTTATGTAAAATTAATAAAAAACTTATTTTTATTATAATTATTAGTCAATAAAATATATTTCTAAATAAAATTTATACAAGGATAAGAAAATTTCCTTTTGAAAATAATTTTACAAACTCCTGGGTGGGATTCAATAAGGCTCAATATCAAACTCACACATAGCATAACCCCACTAGTGTATATAGTAATAATTTTTAATTTTCTAATTCGCATGTTGAATTCTAAATAATGATTTTCAATTTGGTCTAATTGGAGTTATAGGGGAATGAGTTAGGTTAGTTTGGGTCACATATAGGTGATATGTAGTAATTGGATAATTAACATTTCAATTATAGGATGTCTATGTATCAGCCTATTCAACCTTGCTTTGTATTTTTATTAATTTTGTATGTGACATATTATTTATTTATTTTTTTTAGTTTATGTGATCTCATATTTCTAGAGATTGTTGTATCATTCCTATTATGTTATATATGGATTGATGTTTATATTTATTAAATTCATGGGAGTCTGACATAAGAATGGTATTCCCCACTTTTTTGTGATATAATTCACCATGGTTGTGTTTTGAAACAATTGAACTTGTCACCAACACATTTATATTGTAAATTTTTATCCATACTTATTGAGTATCAACTCAGTTATGAAATTTAGGGTAGACCCGTGTTTGATTTTGATTGATAAATATATGATTCTCATCTATTATTTCAATTTAAATGTATCTTTTTTAGATGGGACATGATCATTTTCAAATAAAATTTACATATTCACTCAACAAGATATAGAAACCCCATTTTTTATGATGATGATTATTTTAACCACTTCTCACTAATTTTCTGTACTAGAGATATCTTATCAAAAATAGTGTTTTCCTTATAAATATAATCTCTATATTAAAAAATTCATACATTTTATGATATTAGTTTAGAGTATAAAAAATTCTATAATTTAATACATATAGTCCCATCATAATCCGACATGGATTCTCAAAATAGTAACCCATTCATCATTAATTTACTCACTCAAATTCTCAAATATCAACTTATACTCTACAATATGTAAATAATAGATATCATCAAAAATCACTCCATTTTATATAATTTATATTAATTTCTCCTTGATGTGTATCCAATTAAAATTAATTCATTATTATTGGAATCCTTATTCAATTAAATCATGTTTTTATTGATAATAAATCATTTACAATAAAAATATTACTTAATTCAACATTGGATTCCACAGATACCACACCACATTTAGATCCTTGTACTCTTCATGACATAACATTTATCTATTTGGGATATAGATGAATATAAACAACATTTTATTATAATGATTCTATGGTAAGTCCCCTACGAGTATCATTTGAGATATTTTAATGATTATCAATTTACTCTTTTAAAATACTTTATTTTATTACGGATTTCTCACTATAGAAACATATTTCCTTATCTAATACTTCTTAAGATAATCTAAAAAATATTTATTTTAATACATTGGGCCATTTTCCATACTAAATTTGAATATTTTGATTCCTCATTTATTCCATTCCAGTACTTATTAACATTTTATAAAATTAAAAAATCATATATTTGAGTAATCAACATCAACCATGTCATTCTACTAAAATCATAAATAAATATTATATAGTACCATTTTCAATCTTAAAATCATTATAATATAAATTCCAATCTTTCAACATATATATATTTTGTTGTCCGCATTTTAATTTTACTATATTTCTTATTTTTCTTCTGAATTTTTATTCCCTTTTATAATACATCACATGAATGTGTACTATCATAGTTAATAATTGCTATATCTTATTCACTGAAATTTTTAAAAAAATCCACTCACTATTTTCATTTGTAATGGATTATTTATTTTTAACATAACTTATATCACCTTCTATACATATAATAAAAACATATGAATATTCACTGTGAGGTAGAGATACTCTTTATTTCACTTTACTTACATTTCCATTGAACCATCATTTTTTATAATATGACAATAATTTTTGTTGAATTTATTTAATATCATCTGTTGAATAGTAGTATCATGGTATTTAAATTGTGTGCAAGATATTTAAAAATCAATACATCAGTTATTATGATATATTTTCATCAAATATTGTCCTTTCCAGACATATTAATATTCAAACCATGATTATATTATAACAATAATTCAACTTACTTTCCTTTTCATTTAAATTTTATTATAGTTTTTAATATTTCCCAGTTTTTTAAATGGGATAAGGGGAAAAGGTTCCAAAACATATAAGATGTATATCATCAATCATGATTGCACCCACAAAATGAGTCCATTAATTTTAAATAAATGTTTACACAACCTAGTTTTTATCAATTTTAATATTAATAAGTTTCTTTACTCACATCCCTTTATTGATTATATATATGATCCTACCTTAGATATTATGGATCATCATCATCAATCAATCAATTCTAAAATCCTATTATTTATTATTATAATTGTTGAAAACTATATATTATATTTATTACTATAAATCTAAGTTGTAATTGGTAGACTCTAATTCATCCTTAAAGATAAATATATGTCGTTTAATCCTTAACAATTACATTAAAAATATTTCCCAAAAAACATACAAATTATTTTAATTTATTCATACCAATCTAAATTTACCTTACAACTTGATGTAGCTATTTTCTATGAAAGAAACATTTTTTATAAGTCTTATCAGTCCCCATATATAATAAATCATTTCAATTGTAATGTCATTTGATTTATTCAGTACATCAGTGGTATTTAGGATGTCATTAAAATAAATCTTCTTCACGTGATTTTTGTTTCGTGTCTTTTTTACTAACATGGTGACCATTTATTTTTATTCATGACACATTCATACCTTGACATAATTAGTAACTCACTACTTTTATATTTATTACCATATCATAATTATAGTATCTTAACACCTCTCATTATCCTTTTTCATAGATCATGTGATCCATCATCTAAAATTCATAGTGGAGGTCCAATATCTTTCATAATATTTTAATTTTTACCTCATCTAAAAATATACCTTTCCAATATACTTATTTCATATTAATAATTAATTCATAATATTTTTTATTAATGAATAAATTGTAAATAATATATCACTTTCATTATTTTTTCATATAATTTAACCATATTCTCTATAATATCATCTTTATTTTTATCAATATATTCCTTAAAATTTTGATTTTTTCATACTATTAATACATATTGTATTTATAGTCGCATACCATAACATTCAACATATTTATTTTATCTCTATTTAAATTTATTTTATCAAAACGATCATATAACTATACATATATGTATACAAAACACTCAACATGGGTAAATTTACATTAACATTATTCTTAAATTTTATTCTTTTCATTGATAGCCATAAAACTACTTTGATATATTCATTGAAATTATATATTTCCTCTTTTTTTGAATCCTCTTAGAATATTCCCTCTTATGAAATACTAATCATTTTTAAAAAAAATTATATATTGAAATTTTTATTTAATTAATATCATAAGAAGCTTTCGTCATTGATGTATTACTTTCTTTATCACCATATATCATATAAGGAGACCTTGATTAAATATTTCAAACCATACCATACTTAAAGAAAGTGATAGGATTCACTCATTAAATATTTACTTTTGACATTTAATATATTATGGAATTAAATAAAATGATGTCATTTACCCTTTTTACGTCACAGTTATCATAAATAATCAGCTACTCGTTTTTAAATAAAACTTCTCAGTATTTATCCCTTTAGTAGGATATTTTTCATTGGTTAAAATCTCATGTGAAATATGTAAAACATGTATTTCAACCAATGAGATGATCCTTGGATCCTTTTACTTAATTAAATATACATCCGATTTGTTGTGATGTGGATACCATCGAAAGATTCACTTCAAATTTTTGATATCTCTAAGGTTATCATTGTGTTCACACATCTTCACCAAAATAACATTCTCATAATAAAACAATAAATTAAAGGAAAAATTTTAGTGTATCCATAGATTCTTCTAGATATATAACAAATATAGAAATTAATCTTATATTACATTTTATTTTCCCTAATTGAAATTCATAATATTTTCAATCGAATAATTTTAGTATTTATAAGAGACGCATTTTTTATATATTATGTGGCATAAGATAACCACTATAGCTTAAATTCCATTGTTTTTTATATATTCTTATTATCACATTATAATAGATATATCTATTCCATGATCTCAAGAACCACATATAATATATCTATATACAAATACTTCCTCATTAATAATAAATAGTTTTCTTCCAGTAACATCCATAACGGAAATTTGTTCCTCTAAGGGATCAAAACTACCTAGAAATTAACAATCTCCTCCATTTATTTTGAGGGTAAAAAATTAATTTAAATTTAACATTTATCATTGATATCACTTTCAATTCCTTCAAAATTATAGATACTCTAAGTGGTGGGAGACTCAATTTATTCACCATTAAAACCCTCTTGAAAATTAATATTTTTTCTTAATCATCTAAAACTCAACACACACACACAAACACTCTATATTTATCTCTCTGAATATATATGTGATAAGGTAAAATCATGGACTTATTATTTTACATACTTATACAACCATTTTTTAATTATAATGAATCACACCTAGAAATCTGTCAATATAAAAAAATAACTATAGTGATACTTCTTAATAATAATTTCAATGTGGGCTCATCGTCTAACTATATTGAAAACCAATAAAAATAGTGGAAACTCACTACTCTCTTTCTAAATATAATCTAAAATATTTCACATGTAAGAAATTTGATATTCAAAAAATAGAAAAGTTAATTAAAATTATAATGGTGTATACAAATTAACTTTCTCAAAACTATAGGGATCTCATTTTTTAGTAAGAAAGCTCCATCAAATTCCACTCCTAATAAGATCAATTATTGCCATAATATTGATCTATACCCTCTTATAAATATTATATATGTTTATAAAATTCCATTAAAAATTACCATGTTTAATTTTATTAATTAATTCATTCTTATTCAATAGTTAGGTAAATATTCATCATTCATTATATTCATAAATTGAGTTTAAATATCTCTTTGTAATAATAAATCCTCTTATACTTATATAATAAATTTATATTCATTAAAAACATTCAATTATAAAATATTTCAAATTCAAGAATACATTTTGGATCTATTTATTGGAATCTGATGGAACTTTAAATATCATGGCCTTATCAGATTCACACACAACAATTTACTTTATACTGGACCTTCAAGAAATAATCTTTTAAAAAATAAGCATAGTCAAAACCAATATAATGGGAAGACAATTTCAAAATATCCAATTAGGGATCAACATTTTTTGCATAATGAATTTCCTAATATTAATTTTTTAATATTTAGTTGTAAATTAAATATTATAATAAAATAAAATCCTATTGTAATGTGATTTTTCTTTTTAAAATCCATTATATATAAAAATATAAATCATAGCCTCAAATTTCTCAATAACTTAGGAATGATTGGACTAAATAATCCAACACTACATAATATCTTTTATGATGTAATCAAAAATTAATTATAAGGAAATTTATTCATGGAATCTTAATACAATTCCATAACACCAAAATCCAATTATTTAATAATACTTTTTGAAATTCTACAACAATAAGAAAAACCCAAAAAAATTATAAGGATTTTTTGTAACAATTATATAAAGATATAATATTAGGATAACATGAGGTGTGAAATTTTGTACAGTACTTATATATGTCTCGTGTATTAATATTTAAAACATGATCATATGTTTCTAATATGGGTTATATAATAATTTCCCAAAGCACAATAGAAGTTATATAATAATATAATTTATTTTTTTGTTATTTACTAAAAGGAATGAAGGAGGAAAATTTTTAATTGGGTTTTGGTTGACTGATTGAAAAAATATTTACACATTATAGTATTAACAGAAGAGAAATCCCGAAACTAGAAAGCTAATATTTATATAAAAAACCAAGTGGTTTTTTGTTTCCCAATAACTTTTATATCTTATCAATATATATGTTTCCAATTTATATTTTTTAGGATACTTCAACGGGAACAATATGAAAATAGGAATTTCAACCATGTATTCCAAAAATAATGTTGTAGAAAAAAATAATTTAATATCCAAAAATAATAAGAATAGGTATGATCTGGTTTTCATTAATTCTATAGAGGAAATGATAAACATATTTGATTGTTTGAATGTTAAAAATCATATATATATATATCTAGATTTTATTTTGTTTTAATTTTTTATAAGCATATGTATAACATAATCCTGTCGACATGAAATTTATTATTTGATATTACTAGTGTGGGAGATAATTCATATGAAAAAATATAAAGTCATAATTATTGAAAAATAAATCAAATCATCAATAAAAAATATAATAAAAACATGTATTTATATTTAATATTTTTTTATTTTGTGATCATTTTTAATTTAAATAAATTGATTGTAATCACATAATTTGGAATGAATTTAATGTTAATCCTAATATATATTTACCACTTTGAAATATCGTTGATAACAGGTCCTTTGTATTATCCATTAGTTTTTTAATTGAATATTTTGAGATTTTAATATGTATTCCATGTATCTATAATTATTATGTGAATGACACATATATCACATATGCATGATCTTAAATAAGTATATTTGGAACATGGTATATCATAAAATGTTGAACTATTTAAAATTATCTATATAATAGAAAATGTGAAATGAAATCAAGTAAATTAAATTATATAAATTGTCAAGAGTGACCTATGTTTTCTAGAACTAACATGGGGGCTGTAGAATGTAATGGATAAGGAGTATGTTTTTTTATTTTCTAAACAAAATATAGATTCAATATTTTGTGGAAGATTTATTTTAAAGGGGGTAAAGTATAATGCATGAAAAAACACAAAAATATTTGATGTGGGTAAAAAAAGTTAACATCAATTGATGTTAATCCCATTTAATTAATTTTTATTTATGCGAAGAATTTTGTTAATATTATAGATAATATTTGGAATTTAACGGTTCAATTTAATTAATGAGAAAATAAAAATATTTGTTTTCAAAAATGATGGAATTAATGGTGGGCATAAAAAATAGATCAAATTTAGGTATGATAATACATGGAGTGTAAATATTATATATTGATCGTTGACATACATTCAGTTCAATAAGATAAATAAGGCTTCTTTGGATTTTCACCTGAAATGTGGTTCATATAGAGGTACTCATTGAATGAACTTCACAAACCGAAAATAATTATATGGAGAGTGATCTATGGTGATGATTTAATTTACATAAATAATATAATTAACTCATATTGTGTCATTAATAGAATTTTTTACACCAAAAATTCATTTTGTGCATACTCCTTAGTTGTTTCCCATTCAATTTAATAATGTAAAATCATTGTTTTTGTATTTAATAATTTTTCTCTAATTATAGATTAAATTGGGGTAAATGGATAGGAGTTATAAATATAATAAAATGACTTACTAAAATCACTAGGAAAAGATCTGATTATAGGAGAGGGTTAATTTAAATTATATAAATGGTTTAATTATTTAATAATGCCATTAACCTCCCCCATATCTCTATTCCTTAGGTCACAATCATTAACCTAATAGTCCCAAAGAAAATTCATACAAGTTTTCTAACTTGGTTAAAAATATATCAAATATATTTTTGATGATTTATATATATACATAAGATTGATCACAAATCATCCTATTTCTAATTGTGAAAACATTTAATGTTAAGAATTCAAGATTCATTGTTAAGTACTAGTTGTTGAAAATAAGTTTATTGAATCTATTTGAAATGATATTAATTTGAAAACACCTACAGATAGAGTATGTGACTAAAAAAAATAAGGAATATAATTTTGTTATATAATTAATGATTTTTCATGAAATCATCACATCATGCCACATATTGTGTTTTTTTGGAAACATTAAAAAGGGTTATTGAAATATTTTAAAAGAAATTTCTTTTTATGACTCACTGTAGAAATAATTGATGAATCATTATTGATATTTAGTTTACAATGCATAATAATTGTGATAAAATCATTATTTTTGGACGAAAAAGTAGGATTATTAGGATAAATAAGTGGTTTGATATGTTTGAAACCCCCTTTCTATGTAATTATGATTTAGTTAGTTATTTATCAGAATTTATTATTATAGTTGGGTTTTATTATCAATTTAAAAATTCATATTCTCTAATAGAATTTAAAAATTATTGTGATTCCATGAAATAAGAATTGATAATATAACATTTTCAATCATTATGGTGTTCTTTTAAAAATCATGAGGTGACCTTATCCACCCATGAAAAAATTGATCAATTAAAAACATTTAGGGGTAAATTATTCTCAAATGGAGGAATTTGTTTTATATGAGCTAACTACATGATTAAATGTAAACAAACTAAAATGATGAAGTTATAAAAGATATTAATAGTATTAAAATTAAATATGGAAATTATAGTAAAGGTAGCATAAATATATTCAATGAAAAATGTATAAATTTGATTAAATGACTAAATAGAAGGTTAATTCTATATCATGAACTAATTATATTGTATTTATTATCACATTGATGTGATTGTATTATTAAGTTTTGTTTCTCCCCATGAATTTGTTTTATAAAGTAAGTAAGTATAATTATAAGAGGTGATATTTTTTATATATCACTACTGTGACAAGTAAATATGTGGAATTTTATAATTAATATATGTTTATATAGTTTAACTATTGATATATGTGGAGGTATTGTACAAAAATAGATGTTAGTGGTTCTAGGAATAAAAAACAAAATTCTATTTTAAGGTTGAAGAATGTATGGAATTAACAAAAAACTTCATTGAAAAATATATTGATTATATTGAAATATTACAATGGTGAAAACATCATAGAGTGCATTAAAAAACAGTTGTGTCTTATTCATCATACATGTAATGGAAGGAGATGAAGAAAATTTTAAATGTAAGGAAAGGATTACACTAATATATCAATACCGAATAATCAGATTGTCACGACCCGCCCTCGGGGTCCGTGCCGTGACTACCCCAAGCCCGCCTTCCATAGGCCAGGGGCTGGCGACTAGCACCAAGGCGTAAAATCCCGATAACTGGGAAGGCATTGCCTTTATAAAAGAAAACAAGCACCACAGAGTACAAGCGGAAGTAAAACACTAAGTACAAAAAGAAGAGCTGAAAAGTAAAAAGGGGCCGGAAATACAAGCCCAACTGTAAAGTACAACTCGAAAGGGAAAACAGCGACTGAAAAGTAAAGCTGCTACGCTGAGATGTCCACTGGAAATCCCACCTGAAGGGTGGGTACAGATAGCTTCTCTGCTCCTCGGGTCCTGCCATCCGCTCCGAGTATGTCCCGCCCAGTGGTCCACCTCCGGGTACCGCCTCGTCGTATAGTCCACCTCCAGGTACCGTCCAGTCCTCGAACCTTCGGTTTCCGTCAGCACTGTCCCTCGTCTGCAACCAACACAACGAGGTGCGGGCATAGCCCGTGCAGGGGTGAGTATAACGATACTCAGTAGGGACCCCGAGACCCTCAAGGTCTCACTAAAACCAACAAGGATAAACACAAGAAGATCTCAACAGATAAACCCTACTTAGGTATATGCCCATACATATACCTAAGTTATCAAGTAACCCATCTCAATCATGAGGAAACACAAGAATTGTGAAAACGACGGATAACCACTACCCGGGTATATGCCCATACATATACCAAAGTTAGCAAGTGACCCATCTCAATCATTAAGTAACACAAGGTCAAAAGTCTCAGCTCAAACCAGGATTTTCATTATCGAAACCGTAACTGCTGAAGAGCTCCGTCTCTGGAGTGTGCAGTGGTCCTGTCACGACTCTGAGGTACTGCTCACTAACCTAAGACTGCTGAGGTACTCCTCCTGTCGAGTACTGCGGGTTTGCGGCCAACTACCTGGCGCTCCGTCCGCTGAGGGTCTGTCGCCAAATACCGGGCGCTCGCCCAAATAGCCTACTGAGGTACTCCTCCTGTCGAGTACCGCGGGTTTGCTGCCAACTACCTGGCGCTCCGTCCGCCGTGGGTCTGCAGCCAAATACCGGCGCTCCGTCCACTGGGCTAGTCGACTCACTCCAAGTCGAGTCGGTCAAGCAGTCGTCATGTCTCAGCCGGCTACACGGTCTCCGTACTCTGCACGCTCGTCTCCGGGAGGGTCCGCTCCACGAGCTACTGGTCGATACTCCAAGTATCTCAAAGTCCCATGAAGAAGTGTCTCAAAGAACCGTCTCGTCACAGGGGTCTCAACGCAACAGACGGCGCGTCGATCGGACGCCCGGTCTGTGAGTTATTAGCCTTTTCGTCCCAGGGGCCCGGTTGGTTTCGAGTGCGAACCAATCCCGGCCGTATCTCAACTGTACCCCGAACTCCCATAGGGTATACTCATAGGGACCGTTACTAAACGTAAACACCAACGCCGCTGACGGTTCGTCAAACGGACGTCCTGTCTGAAAGATATCAGCTTTCCCGTTCCAGGGGCCCGGTTGGATTTCGGGTACAATCCAACCCGGCCATACTCCGACTGTATCCAAAACTCGGGCGGAGTATGTCAAAAGTTCCGTCTCATCAAGAGGAAGTCAACGAAACAGACGGCGCGTCAATCGGACGCCCGGTCTGTGAGTTATTGGCTTTTTCGTCTCCGGGGCCCGGTTGGTTTTTAAGGCAAAACCAACCCGACCGTACTCCACCTGCGTCCAAACCTCGGGCGGAGTATGCCAAAAGATCTGTCTCATTAAGAGGAACGCAACGCGACTGACGGCGCGTCAATCGGACGTTCGTGGCTCAAGATATGAGCGTTTCCGCTCCGAAGGCCCGGTTGGTTTCGTGAACGAACCAACCCGGCCGAACTCAAAGTAATCCGAAACCTTGAGTGCGATA
Organism: Viscum album; assembly: GCA_963277665.1. Taxonomy (NCBI): domain Eukaryota; kingdom Viridiplantae; phylum Streptophyta; class Magnoliopsida; order Santalales; family Viscaceae; genus Viscum; species Viscum album. The sequence continues at coordinate 284,861,202 of OY728127.1, forward strand.
TACCGAAACGACCGTCTCGATCCAAGGATCGCGTTGCCGCTGACGGTTCGTCGATCGGAGGTCCGAGGCTCAAGTTATGAGCCAAAAACCAAAACTGGTTCGAAACGGGGGGGTCCGGGTCCGGGCCAACCCGGCCCGACCCCCCCCCCCCCCCCCGGGCGGCGCGGTGGCCGGCGGCGGCGGCGGCGGCGGGCGGCGGCGGCGGCGGGCGGCGGCGGCGGCGGGCGGCGGCGGCGGCGGGCCGCGGTGGCGGCGGCTGTCGCCAGTGGGGAGGCCGCAGGCACGCGGGGCTAAGCCCCGCGTTTCTTCTGGCGGCGCGGCTTAGCCGCGCCGTTTTTTTTAAGCAAACTGCCCCCTCACATGAGGGGGCCTGCTTGAGCGGATCCGAGGGGGCAGCCGGCCCCCTCCCTTTAAATTAAAACCGCCCCCCTCTTTAAGTGGGGGGTTTTGCCAGCTGGCCGGGGAATTAATTCCCCGGTTTAACGGCATCCGGCCGGCCAGCCGGCCGGCCGGTTTTCTCCAACGGGACCGGAATTTCCGGTCCCCTCTTCGGCTTCCGACGCCGGCGGCCCGGCCGCCGGTCTTCCCTTCCGCCGCGGCCCGGAACCGGCCGCGGTCTCCTCGTTCCGCCACGGCCCGGAACCGGCCGCGGTCTTCTCGTCCCGCCGTGGCCCGGAACCGGCCGCGGCGTTCGTCATCCGGCGCGGTGCGTCGGCACCGCGCCCCTTCGCCGTGCTTCGATTTCTTTTCAACGCGGCGCGACGGCGTCGCGTTCTTGAAGATTTTTCCTCGGCGTGGCGCGACGGCGCTGCGTAAAATATAAGTACGATCATCCGCGTGGTGCGACGGCACCACGCCACTTGCTTCCGCCCGCATGAATAAACATGAACGATGGAGGGGGGGTTCGGCCGTGTTCGTGCGGTCCGGCCCCCCCTCACGTTACAATAAAACGCAACTTAAAATAAATCAAGTCACACGTTAGTCTTGATAGAATCACGATCAAGAATAAAAAATAAGGAAACCAAAAGAAAATGACAACCCCTACCTCGGTTAAGGTTCGAAGATTCGTCTACGCTCCGCGGAAGACGGCGTCGCGGAGGTCGGGTGTCGCGGTCGTCGTTCGTCAAATCCGTTGACGAAGAGTTATGCCCGAAGAGACACGACGTTGGCGGATCTTCGTTTGCCGACGAAGAAGATCCGAGGAGGAAGAAGAGGTCCGAAGATACCGGGTCGCCGAGTCGATGATCCTTGACGAAGTGTTGTCGTTCTTCGTTGAGGATGAAGACGTTCTTCGCCGGAGAAGATGAAGAGGAGCTCTCAAAAAGACAAACCAAGAACTCCAAATAAAATAAGACTACCTCTTATTTTATTAACACAACACAAAAGAATTTCAGAATTTGAAATTCAAAAAGACTTAACTCCCCCAATTTAATTAAGAGTAACTTAAGCCAATTAATTAGGGGTTAAGTACGTTGAGAGAATTTGAAAAGAAAAGGGGTTCGTGTGGGCCCCACCACACTTAATCCTTCCAAGGGAGGTTAAGTGGGTGTGGGTCCCACTTCCAACCTCCTTTGATAGGTTTTTAAATAAGTTAAAATAAAATTTGTCTTACACAAATTTTATTTAACTTAACTAAAAAACCCCAAAACGTAACTTTCAACCCGCAACAAACGCAACTCCCGAAAAGGTCTCATTAAGCGAATATCGGCGCTGCGAGTTCATCGGTGCCCTCGGATTTCAATTTCGAGCACCGGATCAAAAGTTAGGAAATCCCGCTCGTTCGTTCACTGAACGTACCCGAGCCAAACTTCGGAAATTAATTCCGGGCACTCCGGGCCTCGGAATCAGGTGCCGTCTGAAACCGCGCTCTTGTAAAAATTCTAAAGAAAAATAAGAAAAAATTTCCCTTGAATTTTACGGTTTTTTACATTACTCCCACCTCAGGGCTTTACGTCCCCGTAAAGATACAACAAAAACTAGGGAAACAAAAGAGGGTACTGAGCACGCATCTGTGCCTCCCGCTCCCATGTGCTCTCCTGGAGATTCCCGTGCTGCCATCTGATGTGCACAAGAGGAATCGATCGCCCAAGTAGGACCTACTCCTGTCGATCCTCTATCTCCACCGGAACCTCCGTAAAAGTCGCCCCATCGTCAACGTCAAGCTCCCCATGGTCAAAGATGTGCGTCGGGTCGTGCACGTATCTCCTCAGCTGAGACACGTGGAAGACGTCGTGCACCCGGTACAACTGAGGTGGTAGAGCCAGGCGATAAGCCACCTCACCAACCCTGCTGAGGACCTGGAAGGGTCCGACGAAGCGCGGAGATAACTTGTCGCCTCGGCCAAATCTCCGAATACCACGTCGAGGTGAGACCCGCAAGAAGACGAGGTCACCATCCTCGAACTCTAGTGGCCTCCGCCTCCTGTCAGCGTATGACTTCTGCCGGCTCTGTGCTGTCCTCATCCGCTCCTGGATGACATGGACCTCTTCTGACATGGCACAGACCATCTCTGGTCCCACAAGAGCTGCAAGATTTCTTCTTTGCCGATAAGAGAAACCTGGTCTCATCCCCTGGATGAACCACATTCTTTGCCTAAAACAGTCAATCCTAACATGGATGATACTAATCCATACCAAGGATGACGTCGTAAGGCCTCGACGCTACTACTAAGAGATCCAACCGTTACTCTCGCCTCCAAGGGTTGAGTCACACTGTCGGCATCAGTGTGTGGTAACTGGGTCTCCTCCAGTAGATGTCTCACAAGTGAGGGTCAAGTCAACAGTCAACTGGAACCTCTTAGTAACATCACAAAAGAGGACAGGAAAGAAATCATCACAGAAGTATGCGTCTTTTATTATTGCAGCTCATAATACAAGACGCTACATAAAAGCAACATCAACATGGAACTAGAAGTACAAAAGACGTATCCACTACTTCCTCCCCTGTCCACCTGCTTCCAGAGCTCCAGCATTTGTCGCTGCCTCAACCTCGGTGGCTCCCTCCAAGCCTGCGGATCGAGGAGTCGGACAGTCACATGCCAGGTGACCCTTTCCGCGGCATGAGTAACACAACCTGCTCCTTGCACGGCTAGCTCTGTTCCCACTCCGGGTGCCCTTCACCACTGGTCCTAAAACCCGAGATCACCCAACTGCTGGTCTGGTCCTCCTGGACCTTTGCATCATCTGTCTACTGCCCACAGATGACTCGGCTTCTGATTGAAAAACACGCGGTAAAGGTAGAATCTCCTGTACACTCTCGGGGTGTAGAGATACTGGCACAAACTCCACCCTGAAGAAGGTCTCGAAGTCTTCCCATGCGAAGTTCATCTCATCGCAAAACTGAAACAAGTGGCTCCACCACCTACCTGCTGCTGCGTGTAGTAGGCTCGCAGCGAGGATCACCATGAGGTCTGCTGGTGTCCTCACTAGCCTAAACACTCGTACCACTGCCTCCAGCCAGTCCTCTGCAGCCTGGGGATCCGTCTCCCCGCGAAACCTGGGCGGTCGCTGGCGCTGAAACTCATGCAGTGCGCTGAGGCGACGTGCATCGTCAGCGGCTGCTGCTGGAAGCATCGGGGGCTCGGCGGGTAGAGCTACCGCCGGTGCCACTGCTGACAAAGGGCCCTGCACCGAGGCCTCGTCGCTCGGTGGGCTGTCGTCATGTTCGATTCTCGGAACCCTAACTGGCTGCCGTCGTGGGGCCATCCTGAAAGAAACAACGTAACACGATCAAACGATCATACCTGGTGAGCTGACCTGGTTTGAGCTGTTTTAAGGGGGAAAACCTTTGAAAACACACACGCAATCAGTGTTTTCGTGCACAAAGTCGGAAATCAGTTGTCAGGGTCCTGGTGTATGGATACGTCGGCCGCCCGCACCAACACTGGACTCCCTGAACTGAAAACCACACTCGGTACTCTCAACACTATTGCTTCACAGAAAGAAACATCAGAGTTATAAGTTCTGCGGTAGAACCGAACTCCTCTGATACCAATTTGTCACGACCCGCCCTCGGGGTCCGTGCCGTGACTACCCCAAGCCCGCCTTCCATAGGCCAGGGGCTGGCGACTAGCACCAAGGCGTAAAATCCCGATAACTGGGAAGGCATTGCCTTTATAAAAGAAAACAAGCACCACAGAGTACAAGCGGAAGTAAAACACTAAGTACAAAAAGAAGAGCTGAAAAGTAAAAAGGGGCCGGAAATACAAGCCCAACTGTAAAGTACAACTCGAAAGGGAAAACAGCGACTGAAAAGTAAAGCTGCTACGCTGAGATGTCCACTGGAAATCCCACCTGAAGGGTGGGTACAGATAGCTCCTCTGCTCCTCGGGTCCTGCCATCCGCTCCGAGTATGTCCCGCCCAGTGGTCCACCTCCGGGTACCGCCTCGTCGTATAGTCCACCTCCAGGTACCGTCCAGTCCTCGAACCTTCGGCTTCCGTCAGCACTGTCCGTCGTCTGCAACCAACACAACGAGGTGCGGGCATAGCCCGTGCAGGGGTGAGTATAACGATACTCAGTAGGGACCCCGAGACCCTCAAGGTCTCACTAAAACCAACAAGGATAAACACAAGAAGATCTCAACAGATAAACCCTACTTAGGTATATGCCCATACATATACCTAAGTTATCAAGTAACCCATCTCAATCATGAGGAAACACAAGAATTGTGAAAACGACGGATAACCACTACCCGGGTATATGCCCATACATATACCAAAGTTAGCAAGTGACCCATCTCAATCATTAAGTAACACAAGGTCAAAAGTCTCAGCTCAAACCAGGATTTTCATTATCGAAACCGTAACTGCTGAAGAGCTCCGTCTCTGGAGTGTGCAGTGGTCCTGTCACGACTCCGAGGTACTGCTCACTAACCTAAGACTGCTGAGGTACTCCTCCTGTCGAGTACTGCGGGTTTGCGGCCAACTACCTAGCACTCCGTCCGCTGAGGGTCTGTCGCCAAATACCGGGCGCTCGCCCAAATAGCCTACTGAGGTACTCCTCCTGTCGAGTACCGCGGGTTTGCTGCCAACTACCTGGCGCTCCGTCCGCCGTGGGTCTGCAGCCAAATACCGGTGCTCCGTCCACTGGGCTAGTCGACTCACTCCAAGTCGAGTCGGTCAAGCAGTCGTCAGGTCTCAGCCGGCTACACGGTCTCCGTACTCTGCACGCTCGTCTCCGGGAGGGTCCGCTCCACGAGCTACTGGTCGATACTCCAAGTATCTCAAAGTCCCATGAAGAAGTGTCTCAAAGAACCGTCTCGTCACAGGGGTCTCAACGCAACAGACGGCGCGTCGATCGGACGCCCGGTCTGTGAGTTATTAGCCTTTTCGTCCCAGGGGCCCGGTTGGTTTCGAGTGCGAACCAATCCCGGCCGTATCTCAACTCTACCCCGAACTCCCATAGGGTATACTCATAGGGACCGTTACTAAACGTAAACACCAACGCCGCTGACGGTTCGTCAAACGGACGTCCTGTCTGAAAGATATCAGCTTTCCCGTTCCAGGGGCCCGGTTGGATTTCGGGTACAATCCAACCCGGCCATACTCCGACTGTATCCAAAACTCGGGCGGAGTATGTCAAAAGTTCCGTCTCATCAAGAGGAAGTCAACGAAACAGACGGCGCGTCAATCGGACGCCCGGTCTGTGAGTTATTGGTTTTTTCGTCTCCGGGGCCCGGTTGGTTTTTAAGGCAAAACCAACCCGACCGTACTCCACCTGCGTCCAAACCTCGGGCGGAGTATGCCAAAAGATCCGTCTCATTAAGAGGAACGCAACGCGACTGACGGCGCGTCAATCGGACGTTCGTGGCTCAAGATATGAGCGTTTCCGCTCCGAAGGCCCGGTTGGTTTCGTGAACGAACCAACCCGGCCGAACTCAAAGTAATCCTAAACCTTGAGTGCGATATACCGAAACGACCGTCTCGATCCAAGGATCGCGTTGCCGCTGACGGTTCGTCGATCGGAGGTCCGAGGCTCAAGTTATGAGCCAAAAACCAAAACTGGTTCGAAACGGGGGGGTCCGGGTCCGGGCCAACCCGGCCCGACCCCCCCCCCCCCCCCCCCCCGGGCGGCGCGGGGGCCGGCGGCGGCGGGCCGCGGTGGCGGCGGCTGTCGCCAGCGGGGAGGCCGCACGCACGCGGGGCTAAGCCCCGCGTTTCTTCTGGCGGCGCGGCTTAGCCGCGCCGTTTTTTTTTAAGCAAACCGCCCCCTCACATGAGGGGGCCTGCTTGAGCGGATCCGAGGGGGCAGCCGGCCCCCTCCCTTTAAATTAAAACCGCCCCCCTCTTTAAGAGGGGGGTTTTGCCAGCTGGCCGGGGAATTAATTCCCCGGTTTAACGGCATCCGGCCGGCCAGCCGGCCGGCCGGTTTTCTCCAACGGGACCGGAATTTCCGGTCCCCTCTTCGGCTTCCGACGCCGGCGGCCCGGCCGCCGGTCTTCCCTTCCGCCGCGGCCCGGAACCGGCCGCGGTCTCCTCGTTCCGCCACGGCCCGGAACCGGCCGCGGTCTTCTCGTCCCGCCGCGGCCCGGAACCGGCCGCGGCGTTCGTCATCCGGCGCGGTGCGTCGGCACCGCGCCCCTTCGCCGTGCTTCGATTTCTTTTCAACGCGGCGCGACGGCGTCGCGTTCTTGAAGATTTTTCCTCGGCGTGGCGCGACGGCGCTGCGTAAAATATAAGTACGATCATCCGCGTGGTGCGACGGCACCACGCCACTTGCTTCCGCCCGCATGAATAAACATGAACGATGGAGGGGGGGTTCGGCCGTGTTCGTGCGGTCCGGCCCCCCCTCACGTTACAATAAAACGCAACTTAAAATAAATCAAGTCACACGTTAGTCTTGATAGAATCACGATCAAGAATAAAAAATAAGGAAACCAAAAGAAAACGACAACCCCTACCTCGGTTAAGGTTCGAAGATTCGTCTACGCTCCGCGGAAGACGGCGTCGCGGAGGTCGGGTGTCGCGGTCGTCGTTCGTCAAATCCGTTGACGAAGAGTTATGCCCGAAGAGACACGACGTTGGCGGATCTTCGTTTGCCGACGAAGAAGATCCGAGGAGGAAGAAGAGGTCCGAAGATACCGGGTCGCCGAGTCGATGATCCTTGACGAAGTGTTGTCGTTCTTCGTTGAGGATGAAGACGTTCTTCGCCGGAGAAGATGAAGAGGAGCTCTCAAAAAGACAAACCAAGAACTCCAAATAAAATAAGACTACCTCTTATTTTATTAACACAACACAAAAGAATTTCAGAATTTGAAATTCAAAAAGACTTAACTCCCCCAATTTAATTAAGAGTAACTTAAGCCAATTAATTAGGGGTTAAGTACGTTGAGAGAATTTGAAAAGAAAAGGGGTTCGTGTGGGCCCCACCACACTTAATCCTTCCAAGGGAGGTTAAGTGGGTGTGGGTCCCACTTCCAACCTCCTTTGATAGGTTTTTAAATAAGTTAAAATAAAATTTGTCTTACACAAATTTTATTTAACTTAACTGAAAAACCCCAAAATGTAACTTTCAACCCGCAACAAACGCAACTCCCGAAAAGGTCTCATTAAGCAAATATCGGCGCTGCGAGTTCATCGGTGCCCTCGGATTTCAATTCCGAGCACCGGATCAAAAGTTAGGAAATCCCGCTCGTTCGTTCACTGAACGTACCCGAGCCAAACTTCGGAAATTAATTCCGGGCACTCCGGGCCTCGGAATCAGGTGCCGTCTGAAACCGCGCTCTTGTAAAAATTCTAAAGAAAAATAAGAAAAAATTTCCCTTGAATTTTACGGGTCTTTACACAGATACTGAATGACTAAAAAATATAAAAATATATAATGATGTACTAATGGTTATTATATACCTGAATTATCTATCATCATTACTATAAAAAATACATTAAGAGCGCTACAATTATCCTTTGTCATTAAAAATGCATATTATCTACCAGAGCATTGTTAAATGACTTAGTATTTTATCACTTCTATAAAATAAATGATAAAGGGTTATTTTATCAGTGCTAAAAAAGTTCCAATCATGTTTCCATTCCTCAACACAAAAAGAATCATTGATAAGGGAGTATACTGATGTGTGTTATTGAATTTACATTGAAATGTAGAACCAGAAACATCACCATAAACTACGTCAAAAATATGTACAAATATATATTATAAATGAAATAAAATTTAAAAGACAAGTAAAATAATAAAATAGAATATAATAGATATTTAAAACATTGTTCTATATAATTAAATGAGTATGTAAAAATTATTTCAGTGATTCAAAAACATTAACGTTACATTACCGTTGTATACTGAACCCCACAGATGATATTGTCGAATAAACCACATGATCTCAAGAAATAGAATAAATCCTTACAATAACATAGTTATATTTTAGTAATACAAAAAAAATATAAATTAAATATAAACTTCTAAATTTTAGCAAAACATTGAGTCATACCTGAATCACTATGTTACAGATTGAGATGGAGTCGATTCTTACATGTTACCCCATTTATTATTTTCTATAATGAATTAAATCAATGAAAAGTAACTAAATAAGTATAAGTTAAATATTAGGAATAAATTAATTATTAAATAACAAATAAAATTCACTATAAACCATCTGAGCTCGTTTTCATGATTTTGGTGTTATGATGTGAATTATAAACTGAAATAGAACCTATATTGTGAAAAAAGACAATTAAAATCACACTAACCACATCAGGTATCAAATTTTTATATGGTATGTTTATATATATATATGTATTTATTTATGGATAGTCTTCCTAAATTATCAATAAAAATTGGATGTCTTATCTTAGTTTTTGGTGTATCACTTGTGTTTCTTACTAAAATGTCATATTGAACAGGAGACACACACATTGAGTCATACTAGTCACATCATGTTACAGTTTGACATGATACTGATTCAAAAACCTAAAATATGATTTTTGAATCATTTTCCCAAATTTAAAACACAGTATATGTTTATTTCCTCGAATTTTATTGAGTTTCAATTTTTGAACTAAAATTTCACATTAAAATTGAAAACATATACTCTAAGTTATACCATGAACATAATGTAACAAATTGAGATTCATCTAATTCCTGTTTGTCACAAATGAAGTATGGATCATTTTACTAATTTATAAAAAAAATTATGGGTTTACTCAATTTTGAGAATGTCACATTTCGTTTTGTCTAAAATTAATGTTAATTTTAAAAAAATGTCTCATTTTGACTGATAACGGTACACCATGAATCATATTATAGTTTTTTTGATTCGTACACATACAAAATTTCATCTAGATCAGTTTTTAAAAAGCAACAAAAAAATTTTTGAATGTGTGTTATTAGTTTTTTGTATGTCACTTCTCATATTTTCTAAAATTTCATTTTTAATAGGAAATGGACACATTGAGTCCAACCAATCACATTATATGTCAATTTTACATAATAATGATTCTTAAAAATAAAAAAGGAATTATGAATAATGTTCCTATATTAAAAATACAATATGAACAATTTATATTGGTTTCCAGTGACTGAAAAACTTTTTTAAATGAAATGAAAATTTTAAATTGATAACAGACACATTGTCTCAAACTGAGAACATTGTTCCCTAGATTAATGTGTAGCTAGTTACTACACATCAAAAATTACTAATAGATCATTTTAATGGTGTATCAAAATAATTTTATTGTGTTTTATAGGTTTTAAAAATATCAATTTTCTTTTTTTACTAATAATAATGTAAATTATTTATAAAAAGGCACACATGGAGTTCTAATGGGAACCCCATGCATCATATTGAGTTTTGTAAGATTCATAAATGTAAAAAATGTCATATGTATCATTTTTCTAAAGTATAAAAAAAATAGGAATGAGTTTTCATAGTTTATAGTTTTTTAGGTGTTATTCACTAAGTATAATGTTAGTTTAAAAAAAGACCCACTAGGAGACGTACAGGTCTCACTGATGTTCTATTGAGGCATGGATTATTCCTATATATCAAAAATGACTTAGGGATATTTTCAATAATTTAAAAAAACAATATGAATGTGTTTTCTCTATTTTTACTAAATCAATCTATTTTTTAAAAAAAAAATTTATTTTTAAATAAAAATACACACATGGAGTAATATCGGTCACACGATGCATATAATTAAGGTGTGGTTGATTCATCCACTACGTTGATGACATATGGATTATGCTATGAGGATATCGAAACAATATGAATTTATTTTATCGATTGTGTGTTTGTAGCTGTTAATTACTACTAAATTGAAGGTTAATTTTAAATAAAAATATTCTCATTGTGTCATAATAGTCATACCATGTGACTGATTAAGGTTTGTATGATTCATAAACATTTTAAATGGTGTGTAGATCATTTTACTAAAGTATTTAAAAAAACAAATTAATTTTATAAGTTTGTTGTTTGTAAGTTTTATTTATTACTAAAATTAATGAAAATATTAAATAAAAACACACATGTGGTCATATCAGTGACATTGTGCATGTGATAGTGGTATGGTAGATTCCTAAACATCAAAAATGACATATGGATCATTTTTATAATGATTTAAAATAATAAAAATGTGTTTTATTAGTATTAGTATGTCACTTTTTGTAATAAAATTTAATTTTAAATTTGAATCATGAACTTTTATTATTTTGAATAACTAGAACATATGATTTTGATCCCTCAGGAATAGAATAACCCTTATTTCCACAGTGTTCCACATAACTATAACATAATGATATCATGAATAACTTTTACTTCCATTATTTATCACTTGTAATTCTTGTTTAATATTTCTTTTTTAAGACTCATAATGATGTGTTTTATCACCATGGTATTCATGTCTATATACATTCTTCATTTTACTAATTATTATGTCCCTTATTAGGGATTGAATAATGGTCAAAACTAGTGTAAACTATAAATGTATGAAATCATTTAATTAGATGGGAGCTTATGTGAAGTTCTCTTTTATGGAGCCCAAAATGGTAAGAGTATTATTCATAATCATAATAACCTTTAATCAGTGTATACCTTCAATTTTCAAGGTCAATTTTATATGGTCAAGTTTCCTAAAAATGTGATAAATGGGCTAAAATCATAAAATTATCAACCAAGAACTCCAAATTGAGAAACAAAATCTATTTTCATTTCATTTATTATTATTCAGTATTTTTCACATGAATTGACCTTATCTCACAAGTGTGAAACATATGGAATGTGAACGTTTATTTTTCAAATGATTTATAAAGTAAGTATTATATATTTCTACAATAGAAATCATGAAACTAAATTGTGGTGAACATACATATAGTTTCTAAAATATAGAGAATGGAAAATTACATCAGGGGAATCCAACGAATTTCAATTCTTCAAAAAAAAATTCCAGATGTTCAGTATAGTGTTGAGGAAATTATAATATAGTGGGGTCATACATTGATAAATATGGGATGTTTTTTGTTTGACCTGAAGGCATTCTTCAAGAATTTGATTAGAGATGTGATATCTCAGGTATTATTTTGATGTTACTTTTGAGAAATAAGATATATTTTCCAACTCTTAAAAGAAAAGACTACATTTTTTAGATATATTCCTTCACATCCCACATTAATTGATAGAGGAAATCTTTTCATTTTTTTTAACACATTGTATAAAAGTCGCATTACTGACCCCTTGAGTAATAAAACCAGAATATTTTGCATTATAAAATAATATATTATCATCTCCAAGTTATCCTAAAAGTAATCCAATAATGAGAATGTTTTTTTACATCAGAATGAAATAAGATATTTTATGAAATCCGCCATAAAATTACTTCTATGATTTGATGTATCATCTAATAAAAATTTTAGGTAATAAAGATTATATAAGGAAAGACTGATGAATTTTTGAGAATACATCTAAATATCTACTCACAAAAAATTGAAGAACATTGAGAAAATAATGATAAGGGGATGAATCAAAATGACATCATTAATGAATTCAAGACATTCAATTCTTTTAGATAAGAGACCACTAATTTATTCTTTCTATGTAATATTATTATACTTTTTAAACATAAAGATTAGGAATCCTTTTCAAAGAGAATTAGGGTTTGAAATATTGGTAATGAAAAAACCAACATGATATTTTTTTTCTCACTAAATTTCCTTCATAAAATATATATATTAGTGTATGCTGTTCAAATATTGGGGACTATTTTTTATCAATTTAGATTATTTGAGGTTATTTTTGAACTAAATTGATCAATATAAATAATAACGCATAGTTCACGTCATACTACGCAATAAAATTGGATTTATGTGTGGATTATTGAACATGTGTTTTGTCTTTTTCTTTTAACCATATTTACCGTCCCAGAAAAGAAATAAATGATCTATTCGATGGAAGATGAAACCTCATGTTCCCTGAAACATATCATCCAGAATAAATTTTTTTCATTTTTTTGGTTTTATATAAGTGGTTGAAGGAACCATATACTTCCTAATGGATCTGTGTAAAAATAAATCATTAGAAAAAAATGATATAGAAATTAACATAAACATGGTATATAAAATAAAGAAATAATAATTTTATGATGTGTATATACATTCTTGAACCATTTCTATGTTATTATTATCTAAAATATTTTTTATTTCAAATCTCTCAGGATCATAAGATTTATCAAATTGTAACATCCTGGATCGGCTGACTATTAAACTAGTCGCCAGACCGGTCTCCACATAGAATCCAGTGAACCTCCTCATATTCCAGAGGGTGCTGAGCTGTATATTGGGTCTAAAGGTGTTAAAATGCAGAGACGGTTCCCTAATGATCAGTGTTTTAAATAAGTATAAGAGATAATGAATCAATTGGAAAAATAAGAATTAATATAATGAAAGATGAGAAAATCATAAAGTAAATACAATAACAAAATAAAAATATCCATATGAAAGAACATGAAACTAATCATGCATGTCCCCTAAATTGTTAAAATAATAAAACATAAAAAATAGGAAGTATAGTATAATGTATAAAAATATGTAATAAATGGTAAAAAAACTCAAGGTAATTCAACAACGAAATCTTGAGTACATGTGTTGTCATGTGTTCTTAACTCCCAATTGTAAACATAACAACACAATCCAAATAAACTAGTCCAATGACCATGAGATCTGTTAAGGTACCCTAGTGTAATGGAGGCTCAAAAATGTTGTGATAAATACTCATAAGGACACCACTAATGGTGTCTACATGTATTCCAGTTCATGAATATAAAATATATAGTGTGAATATATATATATAATAAATAAATAATGTAAAATGAATAAATAAACAATTTAGGCATAGATTTTTCAAGAAAACCTAGACTTACTATATCTACTTCAACATTTTTCATATATTTATAAACCATAATCAGTGTTTGAAAATGAGATATATGGGGAAGTGATAACCAAAAGTCATAAAGAATACACAACGAGATGGACTAATCCAAATCATGTGATTTGGCTTAGTGGAAGTTTCCATGTGACAAAAAAATTATAATCATACATTACAATAAAATTAATTATGAAGACTACATATATTTCATCATGGTCCAATCTGAGATGAACCTTGGAAAGGAACCCATGTCTCACACAAGGAGTTCTATATAAGCCCACTATAATCATAGCTTGTATTGGGCGATCCACGAATGGCCTCACAAGTATCACTTCTATCCTTATGTGATATATTGACCTCAGACATCATTCCTAGTATCATCATGTAGGGGACCATGTCTCACTAATGTCTAAGTATTACCATTTATAAATTGATCCCATCCATGGTGTCTCACCTATAGAATAGATATATCCAATGTAGTGGTAATACAAAGACATGATGACCCCATCCTGGCAGACCAGTATCTCCCCCAATATACACAAAATGTATCATTAGATATCATCAGAGGCCTTTGGATCCATTCATTGTAGTTCCATTGAATGAACCCTAATTATATCTCATGGAATCCATATTTTAATTAACTAATAAAAATGGTCATGATAGTGAGAATTCCATAGTATGAAACAATGATTCCTTAAGAGGGTCATGCCCATTTTGACATTATTTTAGAATAAAAGGTTCCACATACATAAGTAAGCCACATTATGAAACAATAACTGAAAAAATGTCTATGGAAATATGCATACAATAAAAAAAAATAGGGAATAACACATACATAAATTTTCCAATAGTAATATAGTGAACCTCATCAGGGGTTTTCATTTGAAAACATAAATTATTATTTAGAAAATAATTTATTTCACTTTAGGAAATTCAAATTTCAACACAATGAATAATAAAATCCTATCAAATCTGGTTTTAAAATAGGAAAGGATCACAATTTTTGGTATAAATAAAAATAAAAACAAATGGGACAGTTCTAAAAAATGAAGGAAACATTCCAAAATGGATACTAACTAAACCCACACAAAAGGGGTGGTTTGGTTTGCGGTCAAAACCTCCAACAAAAACTATAATGATTAAAACAATTTATAAGGAAATTTTGTAAAGTAAATTCATTGAAAATTATATTTTGGAAGAGTCGTTGAGTGAGTCTGGTGCTCCCTATAGAGGTAAAATTGTATAAATCATTGAAACAAGAGTGAGAATCTATATACACCCAACCTCATGATTAGGAATACCCACACATCAAATATTGAGGCTTAAATTGCTCTAGTTTGAGAAAACTAAATGAAATAGAAAAACTCCACAGAAATAGGTCGAATTATCACATATGAACATAGTTCATGGGAGGAGAATATAGATGAATAAAATTAGTAGGAGGATCCATATACTTATATAGGTATATCCAATGAACATGGCGGAACATGAATCAAAAGTTATATGAGGGATATCTTCTCATATATAGATTAGGAAGGGGGGAGCTTGAGTTGGATCCCCCTAGTTCGGATTATATAGAAATATTGGAGGGGTGAAAATAAATAATCTTGGAGGGATATTTTGTTAATTTTCAAAACCATTAATGACGCACATGGTTTCGTCACACGGTTTTCCAACCCTTTAAACAATTGTACATGGGCCACATCCCAATATGGAAGGTATCGTGGTTCATTCTCACTATTTGGAAAACATTGTGTGAACTATATGTTTACCTATCTCAATGGACCTTCCACTAGAGAATGGTCACGTATCCTGGTGCACTCTGTTTGAAAAAACCAGGAAGCACCCTTATCCCTTTGAAACATGATACACAGTTCTTGTTGGGGTGTAAATTCGTTAAAAAAACCATATTCCCCGGCATGTTCTCCTTGGTTATGATTTTTTTAGATGCTCAACACACCTGAAATTCAAAGGAACAAATTAGGCTTCCCTCATTAAATTAAACAATTCTAAAAACATTAAGTTGTTCTAACTCATTGATTACCACTCTGAAGCATGGTTTGCAAATTTCCACTTCCACTAAAATGAAAATTAATGTCCCAATATGATTCCCTTTGGGAAAAAAATGTGTGACGCTTCAATCTATCAACCATTAAACATGTATTCCCATAGAAGCCTTAGTGAGTTCCATGAATACCACACCAGAACATATTAGGTTGTGATGTCTCATTCAAATGGTCACATTGTGTATCCAAATTCCCAATGAACCTCCAAGAACAACTTTAGGAGAATGGTGAGTTAGCCTTAAATCTCGATCCAGCTCATATTTTATGAACTGAATCATAAAAATAGAACATGCACTAGGACTTGTAACCAGATACATGATCACATCTATGGACTTGATTCAGTTTTCATTTTACTGGAATGGTCGAATCCGGATCAACTAAGCATAAACTAGTTGTGTGGGATTTCCCTACAGATGCCTTTGATGGCCCCACATTCCACCCATCCCTACCTGATAGTGTGACTACAATTGTTTCACAAGGACCTCATCTATTCCATAAAGAGATAATATGTGGTGACACTACTCTCCAAATATTCTATGAAATGAAAATCATAGACGGTAATCATATCTGTACCTTAAACAAGATGACTTCCCTTAAGTAACTACATATTTACCTCTATCAAATCCTCTAATTCTAGTAATAGGCTCTAAATGACATCATCTAGAAGAATTATTTCTTCCCCTATTATGTTATCCTTCCTTAATATGAACAAGGGTGTATACCCAATATAATAAATTTTGATTGTCACTCTTCTAGATCCTCATCTAAGATAGAATAATGTTTAGGGTAACCTCATAACCATCAATTGAGTTATTGGAGTTATTTCAGGGTAGTTCATACTGTGGAATTTACAAGTGAGGCATTGATACATGATGAGACTTCCACATATCAATGAACATTACCCAATCCTGAAGAGGCCTCCACCTAGTGATCGAGTCAATGGTAAACAGTTGGTGTCCATGATTCCATCCATGGAGTTTTGACTTTAGAACACATGTATCACTTAGGACTAACCATTCATCAACAACAACTATACCTTTGGAATGGAACTCTGAAGATGTATATTTACACATTCCAAAATCATTTAAAATTTATCATTACATATAAGTGATACTCTGTTATTGTACACAAATTTTGTCAATATAGCGGATATGATATTTTCAAAACAAGATTAAAATTATATAATATTAATAATTTCCCAGACCACTAGAGACATATATTTCGTACCTATGATGATGTTTTTATATGGTTTACACCCATCCATACCCATCCATTGAAAGGATGAATAGTCAAGAATCCATTGGTTGACTTCTTCTTGAAAAATCAAAGTCTCACCTACCGACACATCACCACAAACCATCTTCGATGACATTTCCACTAGAGGGATCTCATTCATGATAAAGCACAACCACTGAATTTCAACCCTAGTTTATGGTGTTTATAAGGATTTCAAATATATCCAACCATTAATAATTTTGTTTCTGTTGAAGCAGCAACACGATAAATGACTCAACAACCCCATGATAATTCAAAGGTGGTTCTGACCATTTATATGGGGTCCATCAAGGTGTTTTTCCGTCTACATAGAAGGATGGATATTACCAGATTGATGTGATTCTCCCCACCTTAATAGTTTCATAGTCAATATTCGTAAAAAAAGGAAACTCATTCCATCACATATACTGATCAGCCACTAACTATGGTTATTAAGAAAGGATAATATGGTTCTAAAATGCTTTATTTGGAAAGGATATGGATGTTGGCCATGTAGAAATGTTATAAAACCTATTTTCATTATACTTATGTGTTACAATCCTCTTTAGTTATATCCACATGAGTCAAATACTCATGTATAAAAGAAAAAACCCAACAACCATCATGATAAAACATATAATCCTCTAATTGAAATCCATCCTGATCATTGGGATGAGTTAAAATTCCTTTAATGACCCAATCACTCTACATTGGGGATGAATATAACTAAAAAATATCAACTAAAATATTTAAATAAATCTGAACTAAAATGGTTCTTTGAAAAATATAGCAACTCAATGGGTATTGTGTCTGTTATAAAATGTGACCCCATGATTTTACAAGAAGAACCACACAGCCTTTATAATATCAATAGGCTTATCACTCATATGCATCCTAGTATCTGATGTCCTAAAAAAAGTACTAGCAAAGAATTATGTGATTTTTACATCCTCTATAATGATTAAACTATTACATAACCACCTGTCTATAAAAATATACCATATTAGAAACTAAGTATCCTATATGGGACTATTGGACATGAACAGTACCATAGACCTACAATTCCTCATAAGCAACTAGAAAAAAGGCTTAATTTTTAATGGTTCTACCAACAACTACTATCCCCTTGCCAAATCATAAATAATTTACATAAAATGAGGTCATGAGGATTAACGTAATGTCAATTTTATTCAACCAATGGATAAGAGGACTATCAAAAACACTCACATCACCATTTAAGAATGAACATAAGACATATTTAATCTAATATTATTTGTGTTTCCTTATAATAAATACAACATTAGGTTCCATTTTTCATTATGTAAATTTATATTTTACTCTTTGATAATGTTAAAGTTTCATTGAAATATTCATAAATAGTTCGAAAAAACTTTTATACTAAGTAATTTATTTAACAAAATCCAAAAGTCACACAGAATGTTCTATCAGAATTACTTTTTAAAATATTATTTACTTAATCACCATCTTGTCATCATTGTAAAATTTATCACATAAATTTATTTTTAACACATATATTACCTATAAGGTCTATCAATTGGTCTTAGTTAAGGAAAATGTCAATTTCAATATGTATAGGACATCACCCTTTAGGCGGGAATCTTCATTTTTAATAACTAATGCCTTATATACAATAATTGAGTGAAACCATTGATAATTGGTCTTCTAATTTATTAGATATGGAATTGGTCAAGTATGATTCCACCATATACATATACATTGGATTATATAAATAGTTGAATATTGTTTAAATAAACATCACCACATACTAGAAGTATAACACCAAAGGGTTAATCATTAAGGAATATCATTAACATAATCCATTTATGTCCACCTAACTGTAACTCAAACATTTTAATCATTAATATTTAAAACACCATTAGTTGTATATTTCATAAGAAACATTCCCTAAATGACCTACATGGGTCCTTTTGTTCATTCAAAAAAAATCATATGATTCATCTAGTCCATGGAATATAGATTCAAGACCTTGTAATGGTATCCAATTTATTTTGAGATGTATAAATTATAAAACATTGATATTTCCAATGGTATTAAGGTATATAATTCTTTTTATATAATGGTATTATTATATGGGTCACCAACATCTCATTTATAAATTTCCCATACACTCTATAAACTTAATTTTTTCTCCCATGTAATCAGAACCCTAAATGTCTCATCTAATAAAACCAATGGATCATGGATCAGACATGTCATAATTGTATTGTCAAACATAGTTTCACTAGAAATATATGTTAGAAAACAACACTAATATTGATGTTGGAAATTTATTTGACCTACCTTGGTATCCTAATTATATCATGGAATGAGATATTGGGTAGTAAAAAGAGATAAAAATTCTCAACAAGCACTAAGGAGTAACAAAACAACATGGAAGCTACTATGTTAGTTGGGAAAAAAATCTACCAAGGTTTGAAAAAAATAAATTAAAATTTAATTACATAAGCATGTTGTACAAGAAAACACATCAAATAAATCACACTCAATGATACACAATAGAATGAAATTAGAAAACCTAGGAAGGCATAAAACTAAACATGCTAATAGAAATACCTAACATGGTATATAAAAAGTGGTAAATAAAACACAAGTAACATAAAAAGATCAATATACTAACTATAAAATCTACATGGCATGGTTCATGCATGGAATGAAATTCGTATGTCCTTATAATGATTCATTTAACTCTAAATCCTTTTCATAACAGGCTAGAATAAATTCAATAATCTCATAAATAATTATGTAACACAATTTACTACAGCCACTCAAGGTGAAATCATAATGTACTATTTCAATAGATAGCAAAAACAAAAAAACTCATCCCTACCATCTTTGACATTTCACCAAGCATGGGTTGATCAGTCCTAGGAATGACTATTTACCGATCATAGACACATTTCTAGTCTCCTATAAATTATCCCAAAATAGTTATACAATGGAAATAAGGGGCTCTAATAACAATTTGCTATATCCTTGTGTGACTAACTACAAAACCAGTCCATGGACGAGTCACAACAAGACCTCAAGTGTGCCTCCCTATATGCCATAGGCTTCCTAGTAGTATTGATGGTTTAATGGTTGTAAATAATAAGATTGTACCATCATTATTTAAGTATCACAATTGTATAAGAGATAATTAATTAAAATTAAACATTATAATATATATAAATAATTAATGTGTGGCGACTGTAACATTACGATTCACCAAGGGGTCCTTTGGGCCAAAAATTTGGAATTCAAGCCCTGTATTTAGGCCACATGGACTTGGGCCTTCGGGATATATAATGGGTCTCCCTCTACCCATACATAAAGAGATATTTGATTTAAATAATAAATTGAGGCTTTGACCCCATCCTTTTAAATATATATATATATATATATATATATATATAAACATATAAGTGAAAAGTAAATAGACTTACTAAATAAAAATGTTTTCATCCAATAATTTGCAACTAAGATTCCACGTCCCTGAATTGATTACAAAAAATAAAACATGAATATTTTAAAATTTAGTACTATACAATAAAAAAATATGAAAAATTCCCTGAGGGTGGTCTCCATGATCAACCTAAGAAACAACTCATCCATGTCCTCCTAACTCCCGACAGTAAGCATATCAAGAATTATAATGATCTAGTTCATACACCCATGAGGTCAGTTTAGGTGCCCTAGGAAAAAGGTATCCTAAATTAGGTGTGAGATATACTTAGTATTCATCAACAAATTATATCTATTCATAATATAGTTTGTGTATATAAAATATGCATTATCCACTTATATAAAAAGTAATGAAGAAACAAAAAGTAAATAAATAACCCAGTGGTAATTTGGATCCTTAAGGAGACCTGGAAAAATCAAAATTTCTTCATCCTAATACAGAAATTTCAAACCATTGGAAACCTATAAAAATGATATATTGTGGGATGTGTTAACAAAACTTCATACCATAGTTCTATGAGATTGACGGAACTAAAGCTTGGGACATGGCTTAGGGGATCCATCACTCTTATAAAAAATAAGTATAATTAAACATTGCTATAAAATTAATTAGGAAATTAAAATAAACCATGTATCTATACCATATGAGGATAAAATTAACCAAGAACCCATGTATCACACTAGGTGAACCGTATATGCTCCCTATTATAAGAGTTTGCTTTTGGGATCCATGATTGGACTCAAAAGTATCACTATTGGACTAATGTGAGAATAACCTCTACAATTGTACCTATTATCAATGCATAGGGGGTCATGTCTCACTCATAGCCCATTATAACCATCTATCCACTGATCTCATCCCATGTGTCTCCCAAAGGGAACCGGTATCACCCATGATTATATATGAAGAATTCATGGTAAGAACATCCTAGCATACTAGTATCACCCTAGACATACATATAAACCATCTGTGGAGCTAACCACATGCATAATGATCCCACCCATGGGGTTCAATAGAAGAAAACTCAATTATCACTCATAGCATTTATAATTCATTTAATCCATTTGATTGACCAATTCAAAAGACTATGATAGTGATCATTCTATTATATGATAAAATGGTTCTTTAAGAAGGACATTCCAATTCTCCATTTTATTTTAGAATAATAGGGCCTCATAGATAAGAAATCCACATTAAGAAGTAAGAACAGATTAGAAGAATATTGGAACACAAACAACATAAATACAAGTAGTTAATAAAACATATACAGATTTTAAATTTGAAGACAATGCACCCCATCAAGTGGTTTTATTATAAAACATATATTTTTTTCAAAAATTTCATTTGGTACACCATAGTCAATCCATATTCCACCAAAAACCAAAATAAACCAACATCAAAGTTGGTTTTAAAATACATGTGTTTCAAAATTTCATATATAAATAAATAGAACACCCAAAGGGGTGAATATAAAAAGATAGGAAATATTCCAACTGGGAGAATAAAAAAACCACCCCAAAAGGGGTAGCATAGGATGGGGTTATAACCCCCCACTACACCAAGATGTATCCAATCAATTCATAAAGAAATAAAGGAAATGTAATTCAAGGAAATTATTTTTTTAGAGATGTTGGTTGAGTATGATGTGTGGAATAAAATAGATATTTTATAAGGAAATAAATCATTATAAAAAGGCATTATAGAACCTAGTTTGTGCTCAGGATGACCCACTTGTCCAATATCAAGGCTGGACTCGGTCTAATTCGCGAGAAATGGAAAAAATTAAAGAAATACAATGAAATTTAGAAAATTATCTCGCATAATAAGAGAGAATGTGAGGATAATATAGAAAAATAAAATATGAAGGAAAATATTGGTATTGATAATGGATATCCATTTCATATGAGGATCTTTAATCAATTCTTGTTTGAGGGAGAGCTTCTCAGACATTAAGGATGGAAGGATGATCTCTAGTGGGAGCCCCTACAGCTCATTAAGGATAATTAAAGTAGGGGACAAAATAAATAAGGATATAGGGTTATTTTTTTTAATTTATAGTGTCTTGAATGTGGTGTACGGTTTGGTCACATGGTTTACCAACCAGTGTTCCAAACATACAAGTTCCACTTCCCATGAGGGTAGGTCAAATGGTTCATGCACACAGTATGGATATACATGCACAAACAATGTATTTCCCTATATCGATGGACCTTCCACTAGAACACGACCATGTAGCTTGGTGTTGATGGTTTGAAAAAAAATCATTTAAAACCCTTATCCAAAATGAATAGTCCTCATATTTCCTACTAGGGGGCACACAATTTTAGAAAACCCATGTGCCCAGACATTTTTTCCCATGTTTTGATGCTTTAGTGCCTGATGAACCCAATATTACATATAACTCCTAAAAAACTCTTAATGACTTTAGAAATGTGTAAAACACCATATTAAGTTGTTCAAACAATCTAATTTTTCTATCATACATTGGTTTGAAAATCATCTCCTCCATGAAAATGAAACTTTTTGATCCTATAATATTTCTTGTATTATCAAAAAAGTGGGATGTTATTGGAACAAAATACACCAACTCTAGAAATGGAAACAGACGATATAGGAAACCAATTCTTATGTTAGGAAAACTATAAAAATTTATTTTAAATATAAATATGAAACAATAAATTTATAAAATTTAAATTTCAAACTGAAACCACAGAATTTGAGTTTTAACATGTACACCATGCCATTTTATCCTATAATACATTCAGCATTCAGGGATGTCATACAATATTATAGTTTGATAACCAATAATGTTGAATAATCATATAATATGAATAAAATTATATCATCGTTAGTTCATCATCATTGTTAAGTGGATAATCACAGTACATGAGTGAATCATCCTTTTTGATGATTTTATTTGATCATGATCTCTCTGAAAATTAAAAAAATAAGTATTAGTTAAAAATTATGGATAAATTAACTCTCTAAAGTACATTGATGAATTAATCAATTGTATGAAAATTTAGTCTATGTTTACAAAATTAAACTAAAATATAAAAATTATTGATCTTGAGAACATAGATCATTTTACCTAATTAATGTGAACATTTATATATGTCTTGAACTAGAAGAAACATTTTCTGATGGAGAATCTATAACCAAATATCTATATGGATAATAAAGATAACTTAAACACCTCTACTCATGTAATTATTGTGAAATTATATGTGATATAATGGTGGGATGATTTTTTTCACATCATATGTATTCATAAGAATCTGTTTTAGTCATTCAATTTAACTAATGTACACTTGATGTTTTACATGTATAGATTTCAAAAGAATTTTTGATATTATATAATTCAAATAATTTAATGACTGAATATATAGAAAAAATCCATCACCCACAAAATTTAATACCATTTTTTTGTTCATTATATATATGATTTACCACCACCCATGACAGAACTCTAGAGATGGAATTATTATAATTTTATTCAAAAATTATAATGGAGTTCACACAAAATGGAATATAAAATGATGAAAAAAATTATCTAAATAATTAGTAGGAAGTCACCTCTTCATGATGCATATATGTAATCTGCCACCTTTTTTTATCATTTCTAAACAAATTTATTTCAAAATTATACATCTCCATAAGAAATATATTAAAATATATATATAAGTATTATAATACTAATTCTTCACTTGATAATTATATTTTTAAGATCATAGACCACATTATATCACAAATATATAAGTTAATCAACTAATTTCTTTCATCAAACATTATAACACCATATACGTTGGTCACTCATCTTTAAAAAATTACTTCTTCTTTTGAGAATGACGGATAATCTTAGATGTTTTGAGAAAATATATGGAAAACAAGGGTTAATAAGAATTCAAAATAAAATTAAAAAAACATTTGTAAAATAATAGTTCTGGGATATTGGGTATTTCATGGTTTATGATCTCTCACATTAATTTGAAAACATAACATACCCAGTGATTTCCATTACCATGAATTAGAAAATGAATAATCATTGACCAAAATAAAAAAAATATTTATTTATTTATTTATTGTGAAAGATTCTTTATGTACCTAAATTTATTTCAATTTGAATTAATACATAGTATTTTTATGTTCAATCACCTATTATTTTCCACAAATTATCCAATATTTAGATAATAATCCATTGTAACAAAATTATTATTAATACATATAATAAAACATATAATTTTATTTTTATCTATAAAAACCTTATTGTAGTGTATTAGAAATTCAAAATAAGAATCGTTTGTGGTCATTTGTTTGGATATCCATTAATTGGATCCAAATAAATAAATATTTGAGTTAACCATAAGGTGTGAGATTAGAATTTTGTGATTCCTAAAAACCCAAATAACTAATTAAAAAATAAAAATATATTTTATATGATTATTTTGTAGAGTTTTACGAATGAATTTTATGAATAAAATATAGTCTATTGTGTGTTATTATTTTCTTAAACGCATTGTATAACTCATTTTTCTTCTAAAATATTTTGTTATACTCCAGAAAAAAAATGTAAATGATATAGGAATTAGTGAATTCAAATCATTCCAAACATGGTTTTCCATTTATATAGTTTAATTTAGATTCCTATAGAAAATATTAAAAGTTATTAACATTAATGAAGATATTAGATCACTGTTTGGAAAAAAATATTATAAATTTGTACCTTATGTATGTATTCACAATTGGGAATCCTATCCATTAAAACATAATAATTTAATTTATTCTCTTATGATCAAATAAATCAATAAATAAGTTCATAAATATTTATTCTCCTTATGGAATGCAAGATATATTTGTTTCAATAAATGTCGTCACATCAAGAAGTTTTAATGATAATAAATATTTATGTGGAACATTAGGGGTTACGGTACTCCCAAAAGGTCCTTTTGATTTCATAGTCAATTCACCATATTTTATATAAATTTGGCCTCTTCATGTAGTTTCAAAAACAATTTTAGGTTATTCAATAGAAAAAATCTATTAATGACATTCCACATGTAATTTTATTTGATTAGAGAGCCATTCTTAGAAATTTGAGGATTTATCATTGACCATTGTAATATTTGTACCAGCATGTGGAATGAGAAACTTATCATCCATCTCTAGTGTTACCCCAATCCCAACTCCTATGTGATCATTGGAGGGTTATTTATTTTTTATCTTATCTCCAATGATATTATACATTGTACCACTCACAATAAGTTGGTTTATGGGTTTTGATTGATAGATATCCCATATAACAATACCATGTAGAACTTTAATAGTATTTAGTTATCAGGAGATGTTGGATTCTCACTTAAAATAAATAGTAATGAATAAATTTTTTACCATTGATATGGAATGAGATTGAGGGAAATAAATATCCTCAAAACTAGAGGGGTAGTTTGATTCTTAATATGAGGATCATTATTCCATAGCCAGTTTTATTAGAACAATTATCATTTATTGATCTACCAAATCAGTATGGAAAATAATATTTGGAAAAGCTTCTATTTGTTCTTTAATTCCTTCCATTATCATATATTCATATTTGTGTGGTTTTATCTTCCCTCAATATGTTCAAGGAGACACTCAAAAACCTACTCATCTAACATGACCATATTTATTTTACGCTCTGCAAAGCTATTGAATGTTGTTTCTCTTCTGGTATAGTTGTTTCTAATTACTATGTCTAAACCGTATAAAAACATAATTATATAAGTAGATATTTTTATTTATTATAGGTTTAAATTATAATGATTTACTATTATGTCATACTTACTCATGTTTTCCACAATGAGTTTTTCATAAACTATTTTACCCTCATTATTTAATTGACCCTCATTCCATATCACATGATGTGTTATGGAAGTGGATTTTTATTTTAGTTCATCGATATGAATATAATCACTGAAATAGAATTTGTTTCATATCAGATAAAACATTTATTATTGATTAAAAATATATATGAATTTCTTCACTAGTAAAAAAATACCCCATTCTAGATTTGAAATAGTGGTGCAGTGGTTTTAAAGAATGTTCATTATTATCAACACTATTTTACTATTTTATAAATTAAATATATTGAATAAAATTTGATGAAATAAAAAAATTTAAAAAATTTATAACATAATAAAATGCACCTAAAATAAATTCTTATCATGGTATTGACAAAATCATTCCATTTTTATTTTTTGATAATGTGTGCTAAACAACTGATGGGTGGGACATTACTTTTCCTTATGCATCCCTATGATGTAACATTGTAATAAGAGTAAGAAACACTCTATAGGATTTTATTGTGTCCATTAAGAAATATTTCCTAATATGATCTTCTAAAATAAATGAACTCTACAAGGAATAATGATAAATAAATCAATGTTTCATTATATATATTTTTTAAATATATAATTATTTTTTAAAAAATACATTTATATCACCCTAATGGGTCTCCATTGTCATAAGTAAGATACGGTGCCACAAATCTATATTAATGATAACATTCATCCTCATTGTGACACCAAAATAATTAATTCATGTTGACTTTTTGGAGTCAATAGGTTGGTCGTGATGATTCTATCCAACCTCAAAAAATTTTCCCTTATATGATTCCACTATAATTTTTTTCAATATTATGATATTGAATTTTTCATGTTTTTTATGAACATGTTGATGATCCCCTAATAATTATTATATTTCAATATCAAAATTAATTTCTTCATAGGGACTGTTATCATGACTTGGTGAAAAATTCATTCTCCTATTGTGTAGTCAAACACTTTAACCTACTCATTAGACTCTATTTATTAAAGGTTTGAATTGATTTGACTTCAATATTGGCTATCCAAGTCCCCACTTTGTGGGACACAAAAATGTATGAAAAATTTTCTATATTTGGTCCTCTATAAAATTATTTTGGCCTCCCAATAATGGGTTCATCCTTGATTGAATATTCATCTAGCCCTATCATTTTATTGCTTTATAATATTAAAATCAATCAATTCTTATTTTATGGATCTAAGAAATAAAATACATGCACTTATTGTTATTAAATCATAAATGGCTCATCATTTTCCCTTCAACACTAAAATATACAATCCAGAATACCATTTCATCAACTTTCACTACACTCCTATTATCAGCCCATTTCTAATGGAGAATCCTCACTTGAATGGTTTACAATCTATATAATGTATTCTTCTGATAATCATGAAATATAACATATTCTCATAAAGTTGATTTATATCCTTGGAACTATACATGTTCACCACATTAGATAAAACCAAGTCTACATTTTGTTCATCATACTATTGTCAACTTGTTATTTATAGAACATAAAACCATTGATTACAAAACCAGTGTAGGATATAACATTTTCATTTGATCCCCTGGATAGCCATTGATGTTTTTTTGGAAATTGAATTCATGTTTTTAGATAGCCCCATACTAATTTGATCTTAAAACTATGATATAAACTATTGATTATGTGTATTTTATATCCATCCTTCATCCCTTTATGGATTCAAATTTATAATAGTCGATTTGTGGGATTCAATGTATGGATCAATATCCTCACTATTTTGTAAAATGTAAACATGATCGTTCACCCACTCTATTATGTTAATTTTAAGAACGTCACTTCTTGAAATCCCTTCTCCAATAAGGCATCCTATGTAATGAGACATTGGGAGACCTATGTTATCAACATCTAATATTAAATTGGTGAAAATTCAATATCTTCTTTAATAATAAATCGTTCTTCAATACAACCTTATAGCTGAATTCAATTCTTTACATACACATTCATAATATTTATATATCGTTAAATGTGGTACATCCATCTATAGTGGATATGACCACAAATTTGAGCCTCTATAACTATGTGATCTATCATGTGTGCAAATATAACATAGAATGGGGATGGGAATAACATGAATAATTCACATAATAGGATTAAATCCTCTATATTAATCATTTCACACATTTCTATGTCTATAAAATTACTGTATATGGATTTTAAAAAGAAACAGAGTTTGGTTAATGTATGTCATACATTTATTGGTGGAATGAAATGTAAATAAAAAGTCATAAAATCATGTAACAAAATATGAAAGTTGTGTTATTTTTTCTATATGAAATCAAATTTTTCATGGACACAACATTATTTTCATTTGACACGCACCCCTATGAAAATTTCACCACTTTAAGAAAAATAAATAATCTGGATTTTTCCTATCTAGATATATTGTAAGTTTCTAGAGGAATAAGAGTTCACCCTTTACAGTTCACTAGCCCCCATTTCAATAATATCTATCCTTTTCATGATTCTATGTTGTGATTTTTTATGAAAATTTAGTAATGTTTCATTAAAACAAAAAAAATACATTTTTTCAATATGAATTAAATCAAGAAAATATATGACACAAAAAAAATCCAATATGGCTATTCAATGAGAAATTATCCTCATTAACTAGTTTTTAAAAGTTTGTTTGAAGATGGTTTACCAATAAATATGTAAATATCATTCAATTTATTGAATTGTTTATCACCCATTAGTGGATATAGTGTCAATTTGATTTATTCCCATCATATGTTATCATCCATGATTTGTATTTATGACATTGGGGAAAAAAGTTCTAATGTACTAAAAAGATAGTCTTTGAGGAATTTTTTAACTAATCTAGGTGGGTGAAATCATCATAAATGGGAAAACCCGAAATTTCATCAACTTTATATCACAAAAAATATCCATAAACTGTACATTCGTTTATTGTCCCATATGAAGTATCCCAAAATATTAATTCTTCACTTCTATGTGCATCAAAAATTGAAACACTGATATCCCACATCAATATCGTATTTTCAACAACATAGCCAAATAGATATAAATATTTTTACTGGGTTTATATAGTATAGATATAAATATAAAAAATATAATGTATTTTTGAGTCATGAATAACCATGGTGGAAAGTATTAATTAATCAACATTATGGGAAATTTACTATTATTTCTTCCTTATCAACCATAGGGATTTATTCTATCTAAAGATAATGATAAACTAATTTTTCTGAAATCATTTCCAAATTTAGAAAAGTCATAATTACTTTTTGTCCACTTAGGAAAATGTGAATCATGATTTTGGTTACCATATTTTATTATTGTATTAAAATTAATTTTCAATTGTCTTTTAGTTTACAAGAATCCATATAATCTTCTAAACCATGGAGTGATATGAAATTATCATATACATTTCTATCTACTTGAATCTTTTTTTTGTATCATTTGGCACCACACATTGTGAATTTTATGTGTGATTCATGATCTTTGGGGAAATAATATTAAATAATTTGGAGAATAATGATTTTTATAATAATCATTAACATTTGTTGTATAAATATTTTTGCGTCATATGTTCAACATGGAAGTTCATTGTCTTTTGGTATCATGTCATTCAGGAGACAATATATTTTTTGTAAAGTTTTTATCTCTATATCTGCTTCGAGATTTAAAATTATATAACTTCAATATAGTTGATGATGATTTTATTTTTTATAAATGGAATATAATGGTGTCTTAGCAAGGAAATTTAAATTCCAGAACAACATTGAAAAATAAAAAAGGTCACCTTAAATTTTCATTGTCATTTCATCCATGAAATCCTCATCAGCATTTACTATAAGGCCCCAGCCTTAAACCTTACTTAATCTTGAGTTATTAAAAGATTACACCTTGAGGATCTTTTCGGGTTTAGAGTTTTAGAGAATTAGATCATAAAACTTGCATTACATTCCACATATAAACAAAGTGGTTACATAAAGATAATATTCTTCTTTCCCATCAATGGAAACATATATAAAATAAAACATGGATTATTTCTTGACACTCCCTTGACACTATCATCATATCATGTACCTTTCCCTTGACCTGTGAAAAATATTTCAAAAAAAACTTGGGATGAGCACAAAAAGCTCAGTAAGGGATATAAAATATATATGGAAAGGAAAAATGGGTACATATATACATAAGAATGAAATCATACTTTACCCATAAAACATATGCACTTCAACATACCTCATGAAATCAGGAATAAATCATAGAAATCATAAGATATAAAGGTAACTTGAGGCATTCATAACATTCTTACGTAGGGAGTAACCCTCCTGGTTAAGTTTGGATATCCATCACAGTATATTCCCTAAATCTCTTCGGAGAAACCTTAACGTTACACTCCTTCGCATTACCCAATTAATTGGAGAGCTATATCGGGCTCACCCGCCCTTAGTTTATCACGGAACCACTCATCTTCATAATAATGCCCAGTAACCTCAACATAATTGTATCACATAAAACATGCATAAAGGAAATATAACATTTCCACCTTTCAATCAAAAGATATCAACACAAAAAATTGATATAAAAACATTATGAAAACCATTTTCAATACCAAAATAAAAGAAAAGTAAAACATGGTATTTATTTTTCTTTTAAAAAAAAGTATGGCTTATAGAGGAAGCCGAAACTCAAATAATGGTCACAGCGCCGGAGAAGTAGTTGTCGCCGCATACGTACGACAAAAACATTCCCTTTTTTTGTTTAGTAAACTCTTCGTATAAAAAATATTCCTTTTGAATAAACGTAGAAGTCAAAGGGGTTTATACACCATATCAAAGAAGGTTGTGTATAAAACAAAATATGCCTCAATGAAAGGAGATTGAGACGAAGTCCCATACCTCGGGTCCGACTTGACTCGGTCGTTCTTTAATCTCCTGAATAATAAACGTGATTTAATTTCTACTTGTTTAAGAACCTTTTTCAAGTTCATTATTCATTTTATATAACTTATTTCCATGTCATGAACACTATGTAATTATTTAAGTTAATAACGGTCGTTTTAACGATCATTGGTACTTGAGTCAAAAATAAACCCTTTATAATTACATTTTGTTCATGTATCCATTATATCCAAAATTATAATCATTATGTATATATCAAATATATCCAGTACATACATGAATATATAATATTACATAATCATTTATAAGTAAGAAATGAAATGCACCGTTCATGGAGACGTTAAGCCGTACGTACGCATGAACGCTACTTTCATTTCTATTTCGTATTTTATAGAATGGAATCATAATGATATAAAGGTATATTATAATTCCAGTATAATATCATATATAATATCATAGTTCCATACTTTATACATCCCACATATGGTATTTTACGAATCAAATCACTTTGAGGGGGCGGTAGTCCGCACTTCCTTAAATGAAGATATCGTGTTTACCCTTAATGGAAACCATAAAGTTATGCACAAAATGAAAAATACAGAAGCTTAAGTAAAACATTAACATATTATATATCATATATAAATATAGTGACATCTTAATGGCCACCTTTGAATGTGTTAAAATAATGTTGAACAATCATCGTTTCGGGAGGCATAAATTCACCATCCACGGAAAGAGTATGTCCTTTAACCATTAGATGTAGGTGTGTGTAATTTTAGCTCGAATCCTTCTTATAACAACATCCTAGTATATTGAGGATACTTTATTTGTTACATAATAAAAGAATAAAAAGATTTTAGGGGGTTGGAGAAGCAAAATCAAACAAAAGGACTCAAAAGAAGACATTACCTTAAAATCGGGTAACTCTCTTAGATTTGAGCTCAAAGGCTTCCTTGGGAAGCCTTCTGCCCAAAGTGAGGGTTCAAGGAGTAAGAGAAGGATGTGGAGAGATAAAATGGGCAGGGTTTGGCCGAGCCAAAGTCATTGGGAGTATGGGTAAGGAGGTAGAGGTGGGGGCCTTTTATAAGAGGAGAGGAGGGGCACTCTTGGAAGGTAAAGAAAAGTCACTTTATTTTAAAATGGTATTCGGATTTAAGAGGTCCCACATTGATTTATTTCTAGGATAATGTGATAAGGGTTCTAAATCCACCCATACAATAGGTTTTGGCCACGTGTAGGTCTTAAATTTTACATTATCATTCCATTTTATTTAAATCATTAAATAATGAGGTCATCGCTGCATCATCATCATGTCATAAATAATTTAATTTATGTAAAGTCTAAAAATTACAAAAAAAATACTATGATTTAGGAAATCGTTTTATCTTTCCAATTACTATTTATAATCAAAAATATGATCTTTATAACCCCATGTAAAAATTGTTTTAATAAAATATCTCATGTTTGTGTCATTTTTACTTTTACATTAAATAAAAAGTTATTTATGTCATTTCCCAACCAAAGTGGCTCCATGGGGTCCCCAAGTTGACCCATGGATTGTCTTGGTCTTCCATGACACATCCAATGTGGGTATGACATGTGTCAAGCTCATCTCATTTTATTAAAGCATTATTTTTACCTTAAACTATACTAATTACCTCTAATCGCGATTAAGAACTTAAGAGTTACTATTCACCAAAAAATTATTTTAATCTCATTGAACCACATTTTACTTCTTAATGACAACCATGTATGTCGGATTTTTTAAATTCAAAACACAGAAGTGGTAAAATTTCATTTAAGCGAAAAATCAGTTTTTATAAGTACCACTTAGTGGTATTCATCAAAAATTGAAGTTTTTCAGAAAAATACCAAAAATTCACCCTAAGCTATATTTGATATTCCAAATTCAAAAATGAAGTATAATTTACAAAATTCAAAACATATAAGTCACATTAATTAATTTAATAATTAATTCCCGCTGTCATGAGAAATAGCGTGTTTTTATGAAACAATAAGTATCAAAAGATTGACACCAGTTTAAGTCCAATTTCAAAGTGAAGTTGATTCCAATGACCACCATTGGATTAAATGGTTAAAACATATTCTAATTTCACTTAAAAAACAATTCAAAATATAATATAATCATATAAATAAATTAGATTAAAAAGCAGTTTTGATGTAAAATGCAGTATTTTTCACTATTCATTAAAAAATGAACATTGTCTGAAAAATAGCAAAAATTCACACAAAGTAAATTTTTATGTCCCAATCATAAATAATATGTTTATTTTGAAAAACATAGCTTATAAAATTGTCAAAAGATAGATTTAAAAATGGTTTTCCATCAAAAGGCAATAAAACAATCTTTTAAAAATATTAGTGTATTCCATGCTTAAGATTGGATTTATTTTCATTTTAATCCTCTAAAACAATATCTAATTCATTAATAGACATAGATAAAAATAATTATTACTCATTACTTACTTGGGATGTTACATCCTTCCCCCCTTTTGAAAATTGTGTCCCCACAATTTATTTACATATCGAATAAATAGGGGTACTTATCCCTCATAGCATTTTCAGATTCCCATGTTGCCTCTTCCATCATGTGGTTTTTCCACAAAACCTTTACCTGATTAATCACCTTATTTCGTAACACTTTCTCCCTGTGGTCAAGAAACTGGGCCGGTTGTTCCTCATAAGATATGTTCTCTTCCAGCTGAACTACCTCTAGACTAAAAATATGAGATGGATCTGGCATATACATTCTCAACATCGAAACGTGAAAAACATTGTGTACCTGACATAAACTAGGAGGTAAAGCCACCCGGTATGCAACTGATCCAACTCTCTCCAGAATTTCATATGGTCCAATAAACCTTGGACTCATCTTTCCTTTCTTACCAAATCTCATCACACTTTTCAAGGAGAAACCTTGAGAAAAACATGATCACCTACCTCGAAAGATAGATCCTTCCTCCGGTTATCCGCATAACTCTTTTGCCTGCTCTGAGCTGTTCTCATGTGCTTCTGAATCAGATGAACTTTTTCTACCATCTCTACTACCAATTCTGGTCTCATCAACTTCCTTTCACCCACTTCATCCCAGAAAGCTGGAGTTCGACACCTCTTCCCATATAATGCCTGAAATGGTGCCATCTGTATACTGGAATGAAAACTGTTATTATATGAAAATTCAACCAAAGAAAGATGTTGGTCCCAACTTCATTGATAATCCATAGAGAAAGAACGTAGTATATCCTCCAATGTCTGAATTGATCATTTGGACTGGCCATCTGATTGAGGATGAAAAGCTGTACTAAAATTTAATTCAGTACCCAACGACTTCTGAAGGCCTTTCCAAAAGTTAGAAGTGAACCTGGGATCACGATCAGATACAATGGAGAGGGGAACTCCGTGTAACCTGACTATCTCTTTAAGATACAAACGGGAAAGTTGATCTAGGAAAAAAGTATCTCGTATATCAAAGAAATGAGCAGATTTAGTCAAGCGCTCAACAATAACCCAGGTTGCATTATTACCTTGATATGTCTTCGGTAATCCCACAAAAAAGTCCATGGATATATTCTCCCATTTCCACTCTGGCACTGGTAAAGGATGAAGCATCACTTTTGGTAACTGTCACTCTTCTTTAACCTGTTGACATGTCAAACACTTCACAGTAAAATCAGCAAAATCTCTTTTCATTCCATCCCACCAGTAATACTCCCGCAGATCTCTGTACATCTTAGTACTGCCAGGATGAACTGAAAATGGAGAACAATGAGCTTCACATAACAACTCTCTCTTCAATTGTGAATCACAAGGCACACACAATCTCTTCTCAAATCTCAAAACTCAATAATTATCAATGTTGAATTCAGGAAACATACCTTTCTAAACCAGCTCTACCTTTTTCTGCAACTCACTATCTTACTTCTGTGCTTGCTTGATTCTATCTGATATAGATGATCTCACTGATACCTGAAAAAAAACAGAAGAACTTCCTGCACCAACAACTTCTATTCCAAAGTTCATCAAATCCTTAACCAAAGGATCACGTTCCAAACGGAACATTTCTAATGAAGCATTACTTTTTCGACTCAAAGAATCAGCCACTTTATTTTCTTTTCTCGGATGGTAATGAATTGTAAAATCATAATCCTTGATTAATTCCAGCCATCTCCTCTGTCTCATGTTTAACTGTTTCTGAGTGAATATATACTTTAAACATTTGTGATCAGTATATATTTCACACTTTACTCCATACAAATGATGCCTCCAAATTTTTAAAGTGAAAACAATAGAAGCTAATTCCAAATCATGTGTAGGGTAATTTACCTCATGAGTTTTCAACTTTCGTGAAGCATAAGAAATTACCTGATCATTCTGCATTAGGACGCAACCAATTCCTTTCAATGAAGAATCACTTTATATAACAAACTCACCATTCCTCGAAGGTAGTGCCAAAACTGGAGCATTCACCAATCTTCTTTTCAATTCCTAAAAACAATCCTCACATTCTTTTGTCCAGATAAAATTAACACCCTTTCGAGTTAGCTTGGTCATTGGACTAGATAACCGTGAAAAATTTCTAACAAACCTTCGGTAATTGCCTGCCAAACCAAGGAAGCTATGAATCTCAGTTACATTTATGGGCCTTGGACATTCTTCAACAACCTTTGTTTTTACAGGATCAACAGTTATCCCATCATTAGAAACAATATGACCAAGGAAAGAAATTTGTTGCAACCAAAACGCACACTTGATGAATTTTCCATACAGTTTATTTTATTTTAAGGTTTGAAAGATAACCCTTAAATGACTTTCATGCTCCTATTTACTTTTAGAAAACACCAAAATATCATCATTGAAAACCACCACAAACATATCCAAGAACTCATGGAAAATTTTATTCATTAAGTCCATGAATACAGCAGGTGCATTGGTTAGCCCAAAAGGCATTAATACAAATTCATAATGGTCATATCTTGTACAGAACGCGGTCTTCGGAATATCTTCTTCCTTTACCTTCAGCTGATGGTACCCTGATCTCAGGTCAATCTTTGAAAAATATTGAGCTCCCTGGAGTTGATCAAACAAATCATCGATATGAGGCAAAGGATATTTGTTCTTAACAGTGATGTTATTCAAGGCTCTATAATCAATAAAATGTCTCATTGAACCATCTTTCTTTTTAACAAATAAAAGAGGAGCACCCCATGGTGATGTGCTAGGTCAAATAAAACCTTTCTCTAATAAATCTTGAAATTTCTCCTTCAACTATAAAAGTTCAATTTGAGCCATTAGATAAGGGGGTTTTGAAATTGGCTTAGCATCAGGAACTAAGTCAACAGTAAACTCAACTTCCCGATCTGGTATTATTCCAGGCAACTCGTCAGGAAAACAATCAGGATACTCATTTACTACTGGCACATCATTAATCAGAACAGTTCCTTTATTTTCAACGATGTGTTCAAGGTAACATTCATTTCCATCTTTTACAAGTTTATCGGCCTCTTGATAAGTTATCAACAGTAAGGGTTCATTATTGTACACAAACTAAATGTCTTTCTGAAATGAAACTTCTTTAGCTCTATAGTCAATCTTAGCATGGTAAATAGAGAGCCAATCCATACCCAGTATAACATCAAACTCTACTAGAGGTAGAACAATAAGGTTTGCAAGTAGGTTCTTTCCATAGATAAGGATAGAAAGATACTTATAAATTCTTTTTGCCTCAACATTTCCCCCAGGTGTTTTTACCAAAAGTTCAGGAGTCATTTCTTGAGATGGTATTCCTATTTTCCTAGAAAGGTTTTCAGAGATGAAAGAATGTGTAGACCCCGAATCAAGCAACACACTGGCATAATATGAAAAAACAAAAAAAGTACCTGATACAACTTCATTTGATGGCCTGACATCTTCTGAAGTAGTTGCAAAGGATTTCACCACCCCTTTCTGCTTGTAGTCTAGCTGCTACCCATCACCCAAGCTCTTTGTCGGACACTCGTTTGGATAGTGACCCATCTCATTGCACTTAAAACATTTCACTAACTGTAAATCAAATTTGGTCTTACCTTCACCTTGATCTTTTTCAATTCAATCACGAGCCTTATGTCCCATTTTACGACATCGGTAGCACTTTTCAGAATTCAGAAGACATTCCCCAGCATGCCTTTTGCCACATTTATCACAAACTGGAAACTAAGATTTCTTACCATCGGAATTTTTTGAAGAATTCTTACCGTTCTCCTGCCACCTCGGTCTCTTCTTCTGTTGGTTGTTATAGAACACTTGATCAATGGAAAACTCCATTTCCACCTTCTCAACACATGGAACAATCTTTTGATAACTTTTAAACTCACGAGAAGCTAATGCCCTTTGATATTTTGGCTTTAATCCTGAGTAAAAACGATTGATTTTACTATCAAGGTCTCGGATAAAATTTGGAGCATACCTTGCCAATCGAGTGAACCTTTATTCATAGGCATCCACTGAGTCTTCCTCTTGCCTCAATTCCAAGAATTTATTTTCCATCCTAAGTTGAACAGCCTTAGGAAAATAATTCTCAAGAAACATACCTTTGAATTCATCCCAGTCGAGAGCATCAATCTCATCCGCATCCCTGATATTTTTACCATCGACCACCACTGATCTGCTTCACCCTCCAAATGGTAAATAGCAAGACTAACCTTTTGATTGTCTGAACACCCCATGACATCAAAATTATTCTCCAGTGCTTTAATCCACCCTTTAGTTAGCACAGGGTCAGATGATCCTCTGAATGATGGGGGATGTTTCCTCATGAAATGTTCCACCACTAACATGTTCCTCTGTGGTTGATCTGGCTGATCTCATGTATGGATACCACCGCCATTTATCACTTGAGTCAACTGCGCCATTACTGCAACAAACTATTCAGTTCCAATTCCGACCATTTCAGGATGCTGATTTGGAAGGTTATTTCCTACTGCATGCCTTCCTAGCACTGCTTCCCTGTTTCCTCTGCGGAAAACCATTCTGAACAAACATGTCTTAGATGAAGCAACATGGTAATCTTCAAATACTATATCACTTCAATTTGACCATAAAAAAATATTTTTGGATAATCATTTAATTGAATTCTAACTCCTAAAGTTATCTAAACCAACCTCTGATACCAACTATAAGGCCCTAGCCTTAAACCTTACTTAATCTTGAGTTATTAAAAGATTACACCTTGAGGATCTTTTCGGGTTTAGTGTTTTAGAGAATTAGATCATAAAACTTGGATTACATTCCACATATAAACAAAGTGGTTAAATAAAGATAATATTCTTCTTTCCCATCAATGGAAACATATTTAAAATAAAACATGGATTCTTTCTTGACACTCCTTTGACACTATCATCATATCATGTACCTTTCCCTTGACCTGTGAAAAACATTTCAAAAAAAACATGGGATGAGCATAAAAAGCTTAGTAAGGGATATAAAATATATATGGAAAGGAAACATGGGTACTTATATACATAAGAATGAAATCATACTTTACCCATAAAACAAAAGCACTTCAACATACCTCATCAAATCATGAATAAATCATAGAAATCATAAGACATAAAGGTAACTTGAGGCATTCATAACATTCTTACGTAAGGAGTAACCCTCTTGGTTACGTTTGGAATACCAATCATAGTATATTCCCTAAATCTCTTCGGAGAAACCTTAAAGTTACACTCCTTCGCGTTACCCAATGCATTGGAGAGCTATATCGGGCTCACCCGCCCTTAGTTTATCACGGAACAACCCGTCTTTATAATAATGCCCATGAACCTCAACATAATCGTATCACATAAAACATGCATAAAGGAAACATAAAATTTCCAACTTTAAATCACAAGATATCAATACAACACATTGATATAAAAACATTATGAAAACCATTTTCAATACCAAAATAAAAGAAAAGTAAAACCTGGTATTTATTTTTCTTTTAAAAAAAATTATGGCTTGTAGAGGAAGCCGAAACTCAAATAATGGTCACGGGGGCGGAGAAGTCGTTGTCGCCGCATACGTACGACAAAAACATTCCCTTTTGTCGTTTAGTAAATGCTTCATATAAAAATATTCCTTTTCAATAAACGTAAAAGTCAAAGGGGTTTATGCACCATATTAAAGAAGGTTGCGTATAAAACAAAATATGCCTCAATGAAAGGAGATTGAGGCGAAGTCCCATACCTCGGGTCCGACTTGACTCGGTCGTTCTTTAATCTCCTGAATAATAAACTTGAGTTAATTTCTACTTGTTTAGGAACCTTTTTCAAGTTCATTATTCCTTTTATATCACTTTTTGACATGTCATGAACACTAGGTAATTATTTAAGTTAATAACGGTCATTTTAACGATCATTGGTACTTGAGTCAAAAATAAACCCTTTATAATTACATGTTGTTCATGTATCCATTATATCCAGAATTATAATCATTATTTATATATCATATATATCTAGTATATACATTCATTTATAATATTACATAATCATTTAGAGGTAAGAAATGAAATTCATCGTTCATGGAGACGGTAAGCCGTACGTACGCATGAACGCTACTTTCATTTCTATTTTGTATTTTATAGAATGGAATCATAATGATATAAATGTATATTATAATTCCAGTATAATATCATATATAATATCATAGTTCCATCCTTTATACGTCCCACATATGGTATTTAATTAATCAAATCACTTTGAGGGGGCGGTAGTCCGCACTTCCTTAAATGAAGATATCGCATTTACCCATAATGGAAACCATAAAGTTATGCCCAAAATGAACAATAAAAAAGCTTAAGGAAAACATAAACATATTATATATCATATATAAATATAGTGACATCTTAATGTCCACCTTTTAAGGTGTTAAAATAATGTTGAACAATCATCGTTTCGGGAGGCATAAATTCACCATCCACGGAAACAGTATATCCTTTAACCATTAGATGTAGCTGTGTGTAATTGAAGCTCGAATACGTAATATAACAACATCCTAATATATTGAGGATAATTTATTTGTTAAAAAAGAAAATAATAAAAAGAGTTTAGGGGGTTGGAGAAGCAAAATCAAACAAAAGGACTCAAAAGAAGACATTACCCTTAAAATCGTGTAACTCTCTTAGATTTGAGCTCAAAGGCATCCATGGGAAGACTTCTGTCCAAAGTGAGGCTTCAAGGAGTAATAGAGGGATGTGTAGAGACAAAATGTGAAGGGGTTGGCCGATCCAAAGGCTTTCGGAGTGTGGGTAAGGAGGTAGAGGTGGGGGCCTTTTATAAGAGGAGAGGAGGGGCACTCTTGGAAGGTAAAGAAATGTCAATTTATTTTAAAATGGTATTCGGATTTAAGAGGTCCTAAATTGATGTCTTTCGAGAATAAGGTGATAAGGGTTAGAAATCCACCCATCCAATAGGTTTTGGCCATGTGTAGGTCTTAGATTTTACATTATCATTCCATTTTATTTAAATCGTTAAATAATGACGCCATCACTGCATCATCATGATGTCATAAATAATTTAATTTATTTAAAGTCTAAAAATCATAAAAAAATACTATGATGTAGGAAATCATTTTATATTTCCAATTACTATTTATAATAAAAAATCTGATCTTTATATCCCCATTTAAAAATTGTTTTAGTAAAACATCTCATGTTTGTGTCATTTTTACTTTTACATTAAATAAAAAGTTATTTATGTCATTTCCCAACCAAAGTGGCTCCATGGGGTCCCCAAGTTGACTCATGTATTTTCTTTGTCGTCCATGACACATCCAATGAGGGTAGGACATGTTTCAAGCTCATCTCATTTTATTAAAGCATTATTTTTACCCTAAACTACACTAATTACGTCTAATCGCGATTAAGAACTTAAGAGTTACTATTCACCAAAAAATTATTTTAATCTCATTGAACCACATTTTAAATCTTAATGACAACCATATATGTCGGATTTTTGAAATTAAAAACACAGAAGTGGTAAAATTTCATTTAAACGAAAAATCAGTTTTTATAAGTACCACTTAGTGGTTTCACTATTCATCAAAAATTGATGTTTTTCAAAAAAATACCAAAAATTCACCCTAAGATATATTTGATATACTGAATTCAAAAATGAAGTCTATTTTACAAAATTAAAACATATAAGTCACATTAATTAATTTAATAATTAATTCTCACTGTCATGACAAATAGCGTGTTTTTATGAAACAATAAGTATCAAAATATTGACACCAGTTTAAGTCCAATTTCAAAGTGAAATTGATTCCAATGACCACAATTGGATTAAATGGTAAAAATATATTCTAATTTCACTTCAAATCCAATTCAAAATATAATCTAATCATATAAATAAATTAGATTAAAAAGCAGTTTTGATGTAAAATGCAGTATTTTCACTATTCATTAAAAAATGAACATTGTCTGAAAAATACCAAAAATTCACACAAAGTAAATTTTGATGTCCCAATAATAAAGAATAAGTTTATTTTTACAAACATAGCTTATAAAATTGTCAAAAGATAGATTTAAAAATGGTTTTCCATCAAAAGGTAGTAAAACAATCTTTTAAAAATATTAGTGTATTCCATGCTTAAGATTGGATTTATTTTCATTTTAAGCCTCTAAAACACTATCTAATTCATTAATAGACATAGATAAAAATATCTATTACTCATTACTTACTTTAGATGTTACATTTACCTTTTATTTCATAACAAATGATCCAAAAACTATATTTTCATCTCAATGGGTGTGAAAATCTTGTTTTTACCTATATTTAGTCCAACATTTATAGCTATGATCTATTATTTTATAAATCAAATGTTCTTAAAAATCTTCTGGACTTATTTATTTTGAATAAAAATACTGTAAACATAGACAAAGGATTTTATAAGGGTCATATGAATTCTCTATTAGAAACATGATGAACAATTTAACACCATATTAGTAATATTTTTCTATATGATTAGTGTTCATCCATTTTGAATTAATATCTATCAAATTAAAGTACAAAAATATTATGATATTATTAAAAAATGAAATACATGTAATATATTCATTATCAAAGGTTAATGTTATAGAGAATTATAATAAGGGGAACCCCATAGTGGATTGTTCAAAATAATTTAGGTATGCTTTGAATGAAATTTGTAATTTAATTTATTAAAAGGGTTACACATCTATGGTATATTTTATCCTTAAAATTATTCCAAATTGATCATTCAATAAATAATAAGGGATGACTGCTGCTCAGAGTAGTTATAGAAACATAGGTGAATGTCTAAAAGACATGGGGGATGAGTCCCTAAAACCCTAGTGTGATAATAACAATTTGTGTGATGAATCAGAAGAGGGTATAAAATTTTTCCTTAAGCCTAAATGTTCTCTAGCTAGGAGTTCGTGAACCACCACACAAAATTTCATATTTTGTTTCGTAAAGGTGAAAAAATTCTCAGTTACACAATGGTTTGATATATCTTTTGATCATATAATAAATGGACACAATGCCCTAACTCTTTAATACCACATTCCCCATTCCCAATGGGTTGAGATACATGATCACATTGGATTGTTTATATAAGAACCATTATCCCTTAAACAGAAAAATTATTTCATAATCACAAATAAATGATCTCTAAGTGGAAACACATGAATGTTTTAATAGTCCTTATTTCAGAAGAAATGATGAGGATCATAGTTGGAATAAAATGAATAAAACATATAAATATTCATCTCTATAATTCATGAAATATTAAGGTGATTACTTCGAGGAAAATAGTTTTAGGGAATGAATTAATGAATAATAAATCAGTGATCTTATGATATTGACCATTTTCGAAATTTCATTTTTAAACTAACCACTTTAGAAAACACATTAAAAGAGACCAAAACTATTTAAATTACAACATCTTAATTTAAAATAAAAAATATCATATCAAACCAACTTTCAAAATTCAATAAGGATTATTTTGGAATTTTTTAAACTAATCATGAAATACATTTTTTTAATTTTGAATAGAAATTAAGATATTTTTTTCAAAACACATAATGGGATATAAACCCCATTTTATATATAAATTATTACTATCAAGTGAAAAAATTTAAAATCATATTTAAAACTCATTAAAAGTCAATTAACAGTTTAAAATATTTTTAGGGAAATATTTACACATCGAAATGTTTAAAACATTACAGGATCAATTCAAAATAACTTCATGAAGTTCAAAAAAAATAATCCATTTTAGTTCATTTTATGGGAAAATAAAAAATAATAATTTCAAACCCGACATTAATATTTAATACCATATTTACTTTTTCAATATATATACATTTTGGATTTATGTAACCTTTTAATAACATTAAAAAATAATTGTAAGCATTTTTGAGTATACAGTATAGTGTGTCTACACATTGGAAGAACATTGATATAAACTAAATAGTATAAAATAGATAATCAGAGAAAAGGATTCGTTGTAATATAACTAAATACACAATTATTATATAAAGCATCATTGTAACAAAAAATTCATATGATTTTTAAAGGGAAAAATTCAAATAAATTTTATTTATGAAAATTAAAATGAAATAAAATCCCAAAATAAACCAAAAACTAAGCCATAACTAGAACATCACCATGTGACCCATGGTCACATACCACTACCAAAATGTAAAAAAAATGGAATTCTTGAATGAAATCCAAATAATATCAAAAACATAGAAAATATATGAAAATATAAAAGTGTTATACACCCTTATGGGTGTGTATATTTGGTGTCACTTAATAGACCTAGTAATATTTTACCAAAGTGTCATTTAAATTTCATCTATAAAACATTTCACAAAAAATAGTTTGAACTACATTTAAAAAATTGATTCAAAGAAGCAATGTATACAAGAATAAAATATAAAACATTTATATATTTTAAAAATTACATGTTATATACTTTATAAAAGATATAATTCAAATATTATTAAGACCAATACCTTTCTACTCATGTAGATAAAAAATTTTAATTTAAAATATTAATTTCAAAATCCATTTTTTACCAACTACTACATAAAATCTTACATTTAAATGTGAAAAAACATTCAAATATTTATAATTTTCACTTTAATGATTAGGATAATAAATTAAAACTAATTTTATTCATTCAATAAATCTCTCAAATCACATTATATAATAAAAAAAGTAGAACTCAATAATAAATTAAAGATGGTATATAGATAAAATGAGATCCATTATAACAATGATGTATAGTAATCATAGTCAAAAATAAATTACTACAATGTGTCCATGAAAAGTTAAAATACATGAAAACATTATGTGTCGGGGAATCTCTAAGATAATACAATAAAAGGAAAAATCATCCTGGTAATCTCAATAGATCATTGGGTGTGAAATTATTTACCATATAACAATAGGATCAAAAACCCATGGGTTCCCATAAATAAAAACACAATTAGCAAAGAAATAATGTTATCACATCCCTGACACTAAAGGTGAAGCAACATGGATATTACATCACAAACGGTATTGGAAAATCAATAAGGACATCATGACCAGACACTATAACACATGTAGTATCACTAAAATAGTTTACACTGGTTCCCATGGAATATTAAATGTTAAGGTGGGAAAAATATAAAAACCAAATAATTTTATAAATCGATAATAAAACATAAGAAAACCCATTGCCTCACCTATAACTCCCTATAATGAAATTTTAACCTACTACAACACACAA
Organism: Viscum album; assembly: GCA_963277665.1. NCBI lineage: Eukaryota > Viridiplantae > Streptophyta > Magnoliopsida > Santalales > Viscaceae > Viscum > Viscum album. The sequence goes on from OY728127.1 coordinate 284,905,931, forward strand.
GAATTATATAATAATAATCAATACACATCACATAAAATATAATGAGAATATATAAAAAAGTATCCCAAGGGTTTTATAATAAGAGTGCTAAAATCATATTTATACTCTTTTTAATAAATTTAAAATGGGCCATAAATAATTATATGGGTGAAAATATTGTTATATAAACATCCTTAATATAAACTATATATGTCACATATCAATTAAAAATAGGACTAAAAATAATATAGTAAACCCATGTAATAAATATCCTTTTAGAAAATAATAGGTATCAACACATTGAAAACAAATTATTCAACTCCTTGTTTTAATTATCACAAAATTATTATTATAATATTATTAATGAGTTTTATGTATCTATGTATATATTTTTTACTCTAATATAGTTGGAATATGTGTCTATAGACAAGACATATTTGAGGATGGCACCACCAACTCGAGAACCTGATGTTCATGACTCTTTTCCAACATCAAAATATGTCATGGTATTAGATACCACCAACATATCACACCACAAAATTATCATCCCATTGGGCTAAAATAATGAAGAAGTCAAAGAAACTATCCATTTTCATGCTAATATGATGGAATGCCACTAGAATGGAAATATTCTTATGTTTTAGAAACAATCGAATGAAGCAATGTTGACATCAATCTACCAACACATAAATTCATCTATATTGAAGACACCGCCAGACCTCACACCACCATACTAAAAACTACTTGTTGAGTCCCTACTAGCATAATGGAAAATTGGTTATGTATATGACACCTCTAGTTTCATACCTCTATTTATATACCTCCATATTAGGACACCACCAATTTGAGACAATACCATTATTTTCCCAACTTATCATTTTGAAATATATTATTTTAATTAATATATTTATGGAAGTTAATACCATTTACTATTTTAATGACTTTATCTGATATTCTTTATAGATATCATTGATGAATGTTTCAGGCCATGCAGTAAAAGGATGATGTTGATTCATATTTCCTATTTTCCACTGGTAAAAAATGTGCATCACACTCTGTTGTGTAGATAAACATGAAAGATAAATATAGATTTAGTATTGAATTAGGTGTATAGATTCATTGATAAAATTTTGATCTTTCTGAACATACATAGAAATCACCTGCTAAAAACATTTTACTAGGATGATGAATTTCATATTTTTATTTTCTTCTTACATTATGCCAAATAACAGTAGTTTGTGACAATCTATTTTCCAAATGATTTTCTAGGGAACCTGACTAAAGTTTCAAAGTAGAATCAAATCCAGTGTTAAAATATGTATTTCAATATACCAAGAACATAAAAACTATCCTCTTATAGATTTATTTATTATGTTTATATTTATTACATTATTAGTAGTGTGTTCTAAACTCTATTTTATAGGATCACAATGTATCCTATGCTAAACTAGAAGATACAAAATATCCTCATAATCTATTTCAAATTTATTTCTCCCACCTAAAAGAGTGGTATAGGTCCTTGTATGGGATGTTTAAATTTTCTCCCATGATCAATTTCAGAAGATGCCATGTGTGACCTGGATAGTTGAAAATGGTTCTAAAGCCCAATTCAGGTTGTGGATCATTAAGTTTATTTTATACAAACTTCTTCGTGTCTGGTGATCACCATGTGGAGTTTAAAAAGCCTATACATGATATTTAACCCCTTTTATTTATTCATTTAGTTGTCTACTTTAATTTCATCTAACATTATTTCTTCTTTAAAATAGAAAATTATTTTAACTGTAAACCAAACATATATGTTGATAGTTTATAAGAATTTGTTTTCATATAGTATTCAGATCATGTAAACGGATTTCAAAGAATCTAAAAAAATTTAATATTATTAATGTAATACCAAATAAATCTTTAGAGTAATCTTTAGAAATATTGAGAACAATATCATACTACTATTTTGATAAATTTGTTTTATTCCAACATTTGGAGGATTTCAAGATGGTACATTTTAGAAAGAAATTTTTATTTTGTTCTCAATTTACCCACCTCGTGAGATAAAAAATCCAACCAATATAAGGTATCATTGGTTTTATTTCCTTGGTATTAAAATTTTCTCAAATCATTTTAACTATGATTTTAGTTTTACATTTATGATTTTAAATTTCCATCATTTCTAAATTTAGTTCATTAAATTTGTTATTATGCAAGAAGGTTATACTACCAAAATACCTCCCTTTTTTAATGGAACTAAATATGCCCAATTGAATATTAAAATTATAAATCATATAAAATGTATGGGTTTCGATATCTCGTATTTAATATAAGAAGATTTGGTTATATTCAATTCTTTTAGAATCTCTTTCAATGATGCAACATTGTTGGATTATAAAATTTATTTAAAAATGAATCCCCTTTATTGTGATTTATGAGATGAGGATTTTTAGAGGATTTCAACCTATATAACATCTTTTTAAATTTGGGACACTCTAACTATTTCTCATGAGGAAACATCATAGGTTAATGAGATAAGGCATAATAATTATAATAATAAATATTATAATGTTAAAATGAATCAAGATGGACCAATTTATGACATGTATCTCAGTTTCAATGATATTTTCAACATAATGAGCTCACATGTAAATATATTATCAAACAAGGATCATGTTATGAATTTTCTTAGATGCCAATTCGATAGATGAAGAGGAGCATTAGATTCAATTAGAGAATCATGTGATATAATAAAATTTCTTATGAAGGAGTTTACTAAAAATATTAAGAAGTATGAATAAAAATAAAATGTATACTAAGAATAATATGAGAATCCTAAAAGTAAATCAGTGTCATCCTAAACCACATCCCCTAGAAAAAAAAAGAAAAAAAATTGGAGGTAAAACATTCGCATTCTAGTGATAGTGAATCACCCTATAATAGAGATGTGAAGACTGATCACATATCCAGATGATTCTTGAAATTGTATTGAAATAATAAATTCTTTAGAAATTAAAATATCTATTAATTTTTGACAATAGATGAAATTGGAAGAAATGTAAAAAGAAGGGTGATAATGAAAATGAGTTTTTCTGCTATGAATGAAAAATAAATGGACACATAAAATCTCACTATCCAAAGATTATATTCAAGAAGAAATATGAGGATAATGAGAGGAGATAAAAAATCCATGAAGGAAACATGGAGTTCTTTAGAGGATATTTCCATTGAATCAGATGCATCACCTAAAGATAGGAATGACAAATATAATATTTTTTTTATGACTAATGTTACTGAGGTAGATACATTACCAACTATTTCTATTATTCTTCATTTGTATGTGTCTAATAGCTCTGAAAATGAACAACATGATGGAAATATATCAAATGAGGAATTATTTAAATATTTAAATATGCTTGAGGATACCATTAATGAGTTAAAGGATGAGTTAAAAAGTATTAAACTGGGTCACTCTATAACTGTAAAAACAGTGTATGAACTGTATATAGAAAAATATTTAAATTTTCAATTGTTAAAATGAAACACTAAAGTTAAAATATAAAATGTGTAATTGAAGAAAATCCAAAATTTTTCTAAAATAATATACATAATTTAAAAAAAAAATTGTGAATAAATTTGTTCTCCAATATGTTATTGGAATAGGATAAAAAATTAGAGAGAGAAAAATATTTAAAAAAACATTCATTCCTAAATGTAGACCTGAATGTTTTATTAATAATCATTTTTTAGTGGGACCTTACAATATATTTATTTCTAAATGTTTTAACCTATTTATAGGAAACTCATGAGGAGAATTTCAGTTCCCAAATCCTTGATTACTAACATTTAATGACCAAAACTGATTTAGGTACTAAAATCATTTCTTGTTTAAAACATGTTTTGAAGGAAAAAATAATTGAATACCTCATTTATAATTATATTGTATATGGATGGTGGGTTTTCAATACATATGACAGAATATTATTCATTTATGAAGAGACTCATAATGGTTCATGGAGGATCGGTCGCCTTTCCTAACAATGAAAAAGGAAATATCATCATCAGAGGCCAAATTGGTAAAAAAAATCAGTTTTAATTTCTAATGGATTATATATTGATGATTTAATGTATAATATTAGTAAAGTTTTTCATTTTTTTGTTACATATTTTTATATTATCTTTTGGAATAACTCATGCAATGTTTCATATTTTAAAAATGATTTAAATTTTTTAGATTTTTGAAATTAAAAAGTTTATGCTATAGATTTAAATTCTTTTACTTCATAAAATGATTCTCACTTATGTATCATTCAAAAAGATCCATGAATTTGGAATTGTAAAATAGGGCATTGAAAAATTCACTCTCTAAGAAATATAAAAATTAAATGGTTAGATAACGATATACTTATTGTTTAGTTCCGAAATAATAAATTATATAAACCCTATCAAAAAGAGAAACATCACAAAGATTGTTTTAAATTAAATAATGAAGGGAAAAACCTCTCAACCGATTAAGTTGGTTTAGATGGATTTTTTTGGACCCTCTATAGATTCTAATATTATTAGGAATAAAAATTTTTATGTTCTTATAGATTATTTTACAAGGTATACATGGGTATATTTTCTTGTGAAAAAATGTGTAGTCTGATCTTAATTTACCATGAATGCAATGCCTCTATAATATCTTAGTGGTATTAGAATAAAAATATAGAGTAACCATGGCTGTGAGTTTGATAATCAGTATTTTGAATCATTTTTCTCACAAAATGGTTGTCATATTAACTTCTCCTCTCCTAGGACAATCCAGTCGAATGGATTTTCTAAATGAAAAATTATATCATTACAAGAGATATCCTGGAAAATGGTGAATGAATATGGCCAACCTATCTATTTTTGGGAAGAAGCTATCAATAAATCCTATTATATCATAAATTTTTTTTATTATTTCTATCCTTTAGTGGACCCCTTATGAGATTTGAAATAATAAGAAAACTAAGGAAAATTTGTTAGTGTTTTTGGTTGTAAAGTATATATTCCAAATACTAAGATTAATATTGACAAATATTCTTCCAAAAGGGATGAATATATTTTCCATAGATATTCAATCTCTATAAAAACCTATATAGTATTCAATAAGAATACCTAAACTGTGGAAGAGTCATTTAAAATGAAAATTGATGAAACCATTCCACATGATCCTGTGAATTATTAAAAAAATTGAGGATGGTTTATCTTCTATAAACATAAATTCCAAAAAATTAAAATCTATTATAAAATAATCATGAAAATATAAAATTTATAAAGAAGTTCTTGAAAATCATTAACCGAAACATGAAAATATTGAAGTGAACAATCCTTCCTTGTCAAAATATGTTAGAACCACAAAGTACGATCCTTTATATTTTAATGTAAATGATCTAAACAGAATAAATCAAACTACATACTCTATTAGAAATCATGATGAACATCATGCTTTACTCTATTATAATAAACATAAGAACATAAATAAAACCATTAATGTTTAGTTTTGGGTAATAGAAATGGAATAAAAGTTAAATAAGATTTAAATATACAATGTATGTGAACATTTATATAGACCTGAGGACATCTTCACTATTGTAACTAAATGGGTGTTTAGGAATAATGTAGAAAATTCAGGAACTATAGTTGGAAATAAGGAAATACTTATCGATTAAAGTAATAGTTAGGAATATGGAATTGACTATGAGGAAATTGGTTCAACTATGGTCAAACATGAATCCATAATAAAAATCCATTCTTATGCATCCAATTTATACTTCATATTTTATGAAATGGATATATAGAGTGCATTCATAAATGGTTTTATAGTTGAGGATTTTTTTTCTAAACAACCCACAATTTTTCAAAACCCTTATTCACAAAATTTGTTTTTTAAAATTAACACTAGAATAATATGGTTTAATGTAAGATCATAAACCATGGTGTTATAGGTTTATAAATTTTATAATTTCAAAATGATTTTCAAAAGTAATAGTTGACCCAAGTCATTTCATAATAATAATTTAATAAGATGTATTAGTAGTATAAATCTATGTTGATAATATTTTTTTATATCATCAAGAAATTATTTATATACTTATTTATTAATAATGATGAAAAGTGACTTTGACATGTGTTTAATGGGAGAACTCAAAAATATTTCATGGATTTTAGATTCTTCCATATAAGGAATACATTATTTTAAATCAGAGTTAATTCATAAAAGATCATCTAAAAATATTTAACATGGATAACAGTAAGAGTAGTGACACTCTTATGAGTTCCACCAGTATGTTGGATCTTAATAAATCCAAGAAACTGTTTTTTCAAACAAGATACAAAGTTATTATTGGAATCTACTCTACCTGACAGCTAGCTAACCAGATAATATGATTAGTGGGTGTATGTGTGATTGTCTTCAAGAAAACCCAAAAATTCACACATCTTTTTTGATAATAAAATTTATAATATCTCAAATACATATCCAGTTTAGGATGGTTTTACCCAAGAGGATAGTTATTTGAATTATTATGTAACTCTGAGGCTAATTTTTGTGGATGAATTTTATATAGAAAAATTCCCCACTAGAAAATGTCACATTTTAGGCAAGTCTCTTATATCATATTATAGTCAAAAAAAATTGGTTGCATTGTCTACTACTAAAGCAGATTACATAAATGCAGTCAAATTTTGTGATAAATTTTGTGGATAATAACACACTACTAGACTTTGGATATCAATTGTGACATGTATCAATAAAATGTGACAACACATGTACTATTAAATTTTTTGAGAAACATGTTTCATGTTCTAGGAAAAAACACATGGATAGATGGCATCACTATTTCAGATACTGTTTTCCAAAAAGAGATATCACTCATGAATTTGTTGTCACAGAACATCAGTTATGTAATACTTTTACAATGAAATTGAATTCTATGAGAATAAATGATATAAAACATGAGTTAGGAATGATCATTTTTGGTTATGTTTAATTTTTAGGAACTTACAATTCCAACATACCTTTCAAACATACCATTGTTGTTGACATATATCTATGATGACATGTCATAGGCTTTTCATGTTATTGGATTCTCATATCGTTGGCCTATAATGTCATTTCCTTATCATTCCACTATTTTTCAATACCATTGTATTTTCACACCATTGATTCTAGGCCATGGAAATTTATTTTCCTATTTCTTGGTATTTTGAACTGCCAGTTTATGTCCCCCTATTTATGTTATTTTATATAAACCCGATGAAAATTTTTACTGGGATTTCATTTTCATTTTCATAAATTATTTTTAATTTAGAATAACTAATATCCAAAAGTCATTAAATCTGAAAATATATCTTTTAACAATATACTTTTACCCCCATATGATACCCTCTTATCTCTCTCGATCCTAGTGAAACCCTTTTATCTCTCCCATTTCAAACTATCTCCTTACAGTCAACTGAGCCTGCCGAGCATATCTGAATTCCAAGAATGAAGTATTCTTCTGAGCCTTTTCCCATAAATTCTAGATCCTTGTAGAAGCATAAGAAGGAACCTAGTATTAGTTCTCCATTTTCTCTAGTGAATATCATGTCGTCAAAAAGGCTTGTTTCCTAGAAAAAAAAGTTGAATCAAAGTGGATGATGTCCAAAAAGTAATTGGTATATAAACTAAATCAAAATCAAGGTTCTTTATATTTTATTTCCTAAAATAATATCATTCTACACTAATTTGGTCTATGAGATTTATTATAATTTTTAGTTTTATTTTATTGAAGGAGGTTCTGATTGTATCAGAAGCTATGTGAAAGAACAATTTTTGGTTTTTTAATCAAGGAAATAGTATAAATCTTTGGGTGTACCACCTGATAGTGTTTAGGATTATTCCCAAAGTATTATTCCATACACTAGTTCATTATTTATGTATGAGGATCCTCTTGTTGTTCTGAGAGGATATGGCACAACTGAGAGGCATGTTTCTATGAGATGGATAGATAATGTAGTTTAATATTTAATTTGGATCATCAATTGATTTTCCCATGTGTGTCTGACTTTATAACACTTAGGTATCAATATTTGTATCTTCTGAATCAAATAATAGAAGGTCAAATGAATAATTATTCAGATACTTTATGGTGCATATTTTTGAAAGGACCAAGAAATAATTGTTATCTAATTCAATGATCGACCTAAAGATGATTTCATCCATGCTAAAGTACAAGGTCCATGTTGCTGAGAATGAGGAGTCTAGTATAGACTTTGGTGGTTTTTTTATACAATTTCTACTTTCTCAAGAATGAATATTTTCTAGAACCCATGGAAAAGGAAATGGTTTGAAGATTTTTAGAAGTAATTTAATATGTATAATCCAATTGACCGTCCACCCAGACCAAATGATGAAGATGATCCAGAAATGGAGCCTGATGAAGTGGTTCAGTACTCTGATAATGATTAATTAGAAATGGTTGTTTTTGAAGGAAGTAGAAGACGTGAAATATGTGGATATAGGTAGGGACCATAATTTTCCTCCCCAGACCTCTCCCATTAATTTTAGAGCTTCTAGTCCTCCTAGTTGGTTTTTGAAAAGAAAAAAGATGCTTAAATGTGATAATGAGTGAATAATGTCTCTAAAGAGGAGAATTAAAAAAATTCCAAATACACTATAGAAGGTGATGATGATGATGATGAAAAAAACAAAAAGGAATTAGTTGATAAAATGGATGTAAATCTGGTGATGATGAAGAATCATCCCAATGTATTTCAAGGGGATGAACCAAAATATAGAAATTGGAGATGCTGCTATATTTTAAGGATGAATTTCTTTAGGGTGAGAAATCTCCATTTGTTGAAATTTTTTATGAAGTTCCACCTATTCATAAAGTTGAGGAAAATTATTTTCCCACTACTATCCAATTTTAGATTATGTTGTGATGGAAAAGTTAGTTTTGATAGGTTCTATAGAATAGAATGTTGGTGAACAAGATAAAAAGGTACTTGTTTGGGATGAATTTGTGGATGAAAAAGTAATTTATTTAAATTCTTATAAGCCTCTTATTTATGATATTATGAAAGGTGAATCAACTGTTGTAGTAAAACATATGTATTTTTAGAATATTTATTCTTCTACTGTTGGTATATTTTTTCCAAAGAGGCGACATGGATTGGTTACCCAATCCATGCCAAATGAAATTTATTAAATAAAAAGGTTACAAGTAAATCCAGAGGTGTAAAAAGCATACACCATCTTAAACATAGAAAAGACCAACAAAGATACAACTTTATAAACCAGGTAAGAATCATCAAAAGATTCCAGAAGACGATCTGCATAATCGTCCCCACCATATCTTTAGTATTCTGGAACTTCAAAATCCAGTGCAGTATCAGCACTTGTCCAAGCATATATGATTCAATCAGCACATCATCTCAGCAAGTCTGTAACCATACAGGTGCAGGGAAAGACCAGTAGAAAAAATCCAAAAGAGAACTTGAGCATTCCGGCCAAATCAAGCATAAGACAGCACAGATTAAGCAGGTTTTCAACCCATATTAGCTCTTTCAAAATGCAGTGGGATCTTCCATCTAGGATCATCAAGTAGGGATCTTCACTTCAAGGGCAGTCTACTCAATACTTCAAGGCTGGTTCATAATGAGAGAGCTCCATCCAATAAATCAGGTTGGCTACTTACCAGACTGATAATTGCAGACTGCCTGCACTGCTTGAAACAGACAGAGCAGAATTGATATCCAACAAGAATTCCAGGAGTCATAGAAGAACAGAAGAAACCAACTAAAAAACATAGCAGAATTCCAAAAATCCAGTTCTATTTCAGAGTGTCTTCTGGCAGATCAGATGTTGAACAATGAAGGCAGAAAAGACGCAAACTGATTCAAAATGAGAGAAAAACCAATATCCATCTCTTCTCATACCCATTCAGAATTCCACTGACTAGATCAGAACCAGTTCCAAGAAAAAGAAAAAGCTAATTGGGCAAAATCAATAAATCCAAACCATTTCATCCTGATCGAGAAAAAGAGCTGAACTTTGTAGGAGCAAGTACAAAACCAAAAGACTCATGATCCAGACCAACTGATAAACTCGGAAGACAGTATTCTAGTCCATAAAAAAACTGAATCCTCATACTGATCATGACTTTGAAAAAAAAACAAAACAATCAATAAATATGGAAAAAGGGACTGAGATCTCTAAATCAGGGATATTCAAGACAAGAGCAACATCCAGGCCAGCTTCAAGTTGATTTTCTGTTCATCATTGATTTTTCAGTGTAGATGGATCTTTTAATATAAAGATAATGCTCAGTTGAAATCTTACCTTCCTGAAGCTCTTGATGAGAAATATCTTGTTGTCTATCCATATGATTTATCCATTCGTGAATATCATGATCATCAAAAAGCGGCGAGAAGTAGTATAAAACAATACTGGAAACTGATACTTGAGGCATTTCCTGAGGATCATTAGCAGGTTCTGATTTGGGAATCTCGACTTGAGACTTCTCCTGGGAGATTTCTACATGCTCAGCTTTAGAGATGTTCACTGATATGGTAACAATGGTACATTCTATGTTTGAGTAGTCTTTACGTCTTCTATTTTTTCTTGGGTGTGGAGTGATGTACCCATCCTCATCAACCATAGGTTTTTTCCTTTTTTGGCCATATTATTTAAGTAGGATTCTTCCATATGAACTGACTTGTCAACTTCGTCAATATTGGAATCTAAGGAATCATGATCCTCTTCCTTTGAGTTTTGATTTGGTACAGTGGCATCATTTTGTTCTTGGTACAATATTGATGTCAGATTTTTTATTGATGTTATTTTATAGAGTTCCTCAAGAGAATTTTATCTGTGAGAAAGATGTAAGGTACATATTTGAGTTTGTTATTTTGAATATCCAACCAAAGATGATGCATCACATTAATGCATTATATCTTGACAATAAGATAATTTGTAGTGAACTAAAACCACTAAAGTCTTTAGTTGAAGAGATGATATCTGATTTTATTTCATTCATGGATGGAATCCTTAATTGACTTAAGGATACTTCTTCTGATACTTTGTTTGTTAATTCTACTCCTTCTCTAATACATCATGTAAATTAATTATGAATGGTTGTTATAGAAGATATGTGAACTACTTCTGTCATTGCTTTCGGTATAGTCACATATCATCCCAAAGAGACTTTGAGAAGAATTTGGTATAACTCTGATCATATTATCATGTTGGTTACTAGCTACAAAAATTATATAAAAACTAATATGGATGCAATTACTAAGTATAATAAGTACTACATATCTCTAGTTTATATCGTGTGTGACATGGAATAAATTGAAAAATAATAGGATGATATGATTCATATGCCTCATGTGACACAATATTACAAATACCAAGTCAGACATCTCAGGTAGATGAATCCAGTGTTGAATCATTTTATAGATGAGAGTGAAGATTAATTTAGTTAAATTGAAAGAGTAGATAAATAATAATCAATTTCATCAATATCATGAAGTTGTTTATTTATGTTCATGTCCATGCAGTCCTCTCTTATGAACTTTTTCGTATTACTCCTCAACTATCAGTCATATCATACGTTACAAAGGGCCCTTTAAAACATTTTATTGCTCATTCCATGCATTTCCCAATGTCTCATGATCAAGCCATGTAAAAACTCATGATAATAGTGATTGTGGAAGATCAACCTAAGACTTTAGTTGGACTCTCATCTAGTGTACCCTCTATAATACGTCAACCTGATTCTTCTACATCAGATAAGGATTCATAGAATGAAAATGGAAAAGACAAAGAACCGGGGTAACCCTATAATAAATCTTGAATCTTATTTTTGTTGTAATAGGATGTTTTCCACTGATAGGACATGGGATGTAATAACTCTTTGAAAATAATTCTGAATTCCTTAGATAATTATTAGTCTTATATTTTTATCATTGTTTTCATAATGTTTTTATTCTCCTTTTTGATAATCTTAAAAGGGGGATAATTTTATGGATTATTGGAAACCCTAATGGAATTTATGGTTTATTCTAGTATTATTTCTATGTTAACTATGATACTATATGTTTTAATTATCTCTATTCATGATTATAACATGTTATATAAAATCTTTTCTTATTCTCCCTTTGGATTCATCTGCACTAATAGGGAATGCTATGTTCGAATTTATACAACCTTCTATATCAGGTTTAAACTATTTTAATACTTTTGATGTCATGATTTGTAATCACCAAACAGGAGGATATTGTTCACCTCATTGTTTAAATGGTCACAAAATCATATTTCTGATTTTATTAATTTATTTAATTTTTCTCTGTAAGTAATATGTACTCTAAGCCAGGTGGCATATGAGTGCAAGGAAGACAAAGTTGTGGTTGGCCCCATAAAATCAATACATTGTTGATCATGAATCACCACCAGTATCCAAATATTGTTAAGTATTATATACCTCCAGGATATCACACCACAACATTATCACACTTTTGGACTAAAATATTGAAAAATTATGAGCCACCATTGGTCATCACACTGTTAGGATGTTATACCGCCATAATGAAAATATGGATATGTATGAGATACTGTTGGATGAAGCACTGTTAATATCATACCGCCAGCATAGAGTTTTACCTATGTCCCAGACACCATCAATCCTCACACTAATAGACTAGACACCACTTACATATTGGAAAATTGGATATGTCTAAGCCACTGCCAGTTTCATTTTACCAGAGAGATACATCTACCTTATGAGACACTACATACGATTTGTCAAATTATCTATCTGAAATAAATTATTATGATGGCTATATTTATTGAACTTAATGAAATTTACTATTTTTGTAATTATCTCATAAAAACTAGAAAAACATCATTAAAGAGTGTGATAGCCTGTACAATACATATATATAGATGAATCTTATATTCTCCTTACTATTGAAAATAAATGTTCATCAAAGTCCCCCATTCATATAACCATGAAAATAGAATTATATGATGTATTGGAAGAATTGGATAGATATATAGTTGAAAATTAAAACTATCTAAACATAATTAGAACTATTGGGCTAAAACAATTCGACCTGGAAGCCAAATTTCATTTTCACAATTTCTTATAACCATTTATCAATGAACCAGAGTCTAGAGCACTCTGTTTTCCTATATATTTTCAGGAGAACCTGACTGAATATTCAATACTAAATCAAACCATGACTCATGAGCTACACTATAATAGGTCTAGAACTTCTAAAATATACTATTATAGATTACTTTTTTCCATTTTTATTTATTACTTTTTGAGAAGTGTGTTCTATACACAATTTTCTATATGCACACTGTCTCTTGTGAAAAACTAGAAGATACATGATATCTTTTCGAAAACATGAATACTTATTTATCTAATAGATTGGAGTGGTAGAGGTCCTTTTGCTTCCTATTTAGTTTTTATCCCACAATCAATAATAGAATATGTCTCCTGTGAACTGGACAATTATAAACTATTGTAAAACTTGATCCAGGTTGTTGATAATTTTGTTTAATTTATATAAACTCCATGGTTGAGGGTAATCCAAAAGTGTTGTTGACTAAGTCCCTACTTGAGACTAAAACTCTTGTACTCATTCTTTCAATTGTGTGATTTAATTTAATTTTAATTTGTTTACACATTAAACCAAAATATTTTTTTAACTAATAAAAAATTATATGCTTTGATAATTTATATCAATTTTGGTTCATGTGGTATTTTGATCTAGTAAACTAGTTTCAAATGATTTAATAATATTTCTTATTTTTAATATGTTACCGAATTAATATATACATAAAAAATAGAAATATTTAGATATATATCATGCTAGGTTTTTTATAAAATTGGTTGTATTCAAACATTGACAAGAATTTAAAATAGTCCATTTTAGACAATAAAAATTATTGGGTACCCAATTCACCCCCCCTACCATTATGATACACACTCTGACTGACAAAAATAATTCCTCTCATTTTATTTGATTAATAATCATAGATTTTATTTTTTTTAACCTCCTGGCCATTTGTTACATAATTTTGAACTCCAAATAAGACCAAAATAATTTTTCATTCATCCTTTTCTTTTTAAATTACCCGTTATTCATTTAAAAACACTTAAAAATAATAAAGATATAGTTTTATAAACAATGTTATAACACCCCTAAAATCCTTTATGGCCTACATAGAAAACATTGATGGAAGTTTATAAACCCACAATGGGTATAAAATAAATGAATATATTGATAACAAAAAATCTATATACACAAATCCTTAGATGACATATTTGATAAATTTTTTGAAATAAAAAAAATAACTTCATCAAGTGGAAACATGTATCTACTGGGGAATATACAACACCACCCCTAGAATTTACCTCTACAAGGTAATGACAAAAGACTAAAAATTTAATAAACCAAACCCATAGATTTGACCCTCATAGAAAATATGGTTTTTGGAGAAAATAAACATAAGATAAAATGAATTCTTAGAGGATATGAGAAGAATAATAAAGAATAAAATATTTATTTATCTTAAAGAATCCATTTAATTTCATGGGAGGATTCTATAAGAAAATAGAAGAAAAATGCAAGGAGCTATAAGAGATTCCCTTTACATTGTAATGTTATATAGGGTATTGTGGAGAAAAAAAAAGAGTTAAATTGAGTGGAATAAATCGGAATAGGGTTATTGAAGAATAAGTGAATATAGAACACACATTAAAGTGGTAAATGGGAGTTAATATTTCTTAAAATGGAACCATAGTTTATAAAAGGTATTGAATAGTGAGAGATAATGAACAATAGAAATAAAAAAATGAAACAAAAAATTTGAAACCCCAAAATCAACAAGCTGTTGGAAAATATTTTTGAAAAAACAAATTATACATAATAAAAATAGGAAATCAATATATGAGCATGATGACCAAATAACATATCTTTGAGTTAAGACATTTTTCATATGGTAAAAATTAAGGAGGACTATAACACACCAAAATTCTAAAATAATGATATTGTATTTGATATGTTGTATGAAACCCAACCCAAAGCACGTAAGGGAATATAATATCTAGATACATTATAAAATATTTATTATTTTAAATAGATTAAAACTATTATATATATTGCAATTCAGTAATCAATGATTTTAGCTTGTGTATCACACAATGAGTTTCATTGATGGAATGTGTTACACGCAAGGCAAAATCTTATAGATTACTATTATTATTATTATTTAGAATGAGAGTTATCTACTAGTAATTAAATTAGAATTTATGAATAATAATTTCTAATATATTAAAATTTATGGTTGAATTCATTGGTTACTAATTAATTATAATTGAATACGAAAACCAAATGAATATAAAAGAAATTTTTTATGAAAAACTATTTTTACAAATGATTTTTAGCATAATTAATTAAATTAATTAATATTAATGGATGATATTTATGAAATATCTATATTATATATTAAAAAAATATTTTTTAAATTTTTCCAATAGATTTTATAGGCATATGAAAAGAAGAAGTCTATTTTTACACATACAAAACTATATTTTTCTAAAGGCGGTTTTCCCCCTATTAATTGTGAAAATATTTTAAATAAAACAATTTAAAATTTATTAAAAAAATTGTTTTTAAAATTATGTTAATTTTTGACATATTAATATAAAGTTTGTCTTAGGTCTAATATGTGTTACTTTTATGAAATGTTTAATTTTTTTATGAATAATGAATAATATAAAATGTTAATTGAAAATTGATTTTTCATTTCAATAATTAATAAGGATTAAAATTATTTTCAATTTTCTATAATGTTAAATTAGATCAATTAAACATATATTATTCAAATTTATGATATTTTAATCAATTACACAAAACAATTTTGATATAAAACCTTTCATGCTTTAGAAACCATTCACTTTAAATACCTAAATTTTCATCCCATATACAGGATTAATTTTATATTAATTTATTATGCTTATATGATTGGAATTTTTAAAAATGGTTTACATAATTGGAATACCCATAATTAATAATTTATAATAAATTCAAATTTTTTTACTAAAAAAAATTAGTGATGGTAATTTAAATTAAATGTATTGACTAAAATTTAAACTATCTAAACAAAGTACTAAACCTTCAACTTAAGGAAAAAAGTGGCCTTGAAATGTGAAAACCCCATTTTTTGACAAAATTTTGATCATATATACTAACTAATTTAATTTAGTTCATTATTGGAGGCACATTATATAAGGGAAACCTCTCAATAATTTTTAAGTTTTTATGTTGACAAGAATGTCACCTCTCCTCCACCATAAAAAGTAACTAACTCCTAAGTGTTTTTCAAACCTCTCAAAAACTTTTTCTCATCTAACCCATACTTATATAGCATCCTAACCTCCCTCCGATAATACAATAAGATGAAATTTAGGCCAAAATAAAACTTATGATGCCTTTTCGAATCAACTAAAAGGAGTTCCCCAAAAGATAGATATTGTTATTCAACTATCACATTTTTATCTCATTATAAACTCCATAGATTCATTCTATATCATACTTATATAATAAGATATGTATCCCCAATATAATGATACTTTTTTATGCTATGGGTACAACCTAAACACACACACATATCTCTCAAATGGGATACACAATCATTATTTAGGTATTAGTATAAATACATATATAATAAATATGTATAATATTTAAATCATTGATTAAAATATATAGATTTCTAAATTATGACCTATGTAAAATAAATGAAAAACAACATGTTGATACATACTCCAAAAACAGGGTAACTAAAACCTAAAATGATGAAAATAATTAATGAGTATTAACACACAGGTAATAATATGTTTTAATAAGACTTTATAAGATATTATAAATATTAATTTTATTCTAGTATAACATAATAACATGCTTAAAACCATTTTACAAAATTTTAGTGGTTGTTCAATCAATATGAGGCATAAGATATGGGATTTTAATCTCACTTTTTATTTTTTTAGATAAATTTTATATTCAACACTTATAAATTTTATGTGTTTTATATTGTTCCCCTTATGATATATTATACCATGAATTATTTTATCATCAATGTATTTAATAGTTTCATTTGATGACTGTAACTTATGGTGTTTCAAATTCAAATGATAATGTAGTTTTCATCGATTCCTTATCAATTTACATTTTATCAAGACCTATTTGTTATTATGAACTAATTCACTTTAATGTAGTTTATATACTTCACCTTGGTCATATAATATAATTATTAAATCATATTTCATTGTATTATATGTTCACAATGAATTATCTCATCTAAGATGTTTTTCTTGAAAATTACAAAGTCTTAAAAGTTATATTTGGAATCTCACATTCATTTCTAATTGTTGACTTCCTCTTAAAACAATCAATTATTTCAAACCATTTACCTATTTAAATGAAATTTATTTTAAATATTCATACACATATTTTAATGGTATATTTATTTCCTGAAATTAATACCATTTTTAAATATAATGTACTATTTTTAACATATTTTATTAGTGGGGGAAATATTGAAAAATCAATATCTTTTACACAATACAGATATTTGATAAGCCACATAGTTCGTCAATTAATTTTATTAATTGATATATTAATAATTCTTGGGCAAGTACGACATATGAGGGACCTGCTTATAGATATCCCCTCAATTCATTGTTTGTCTTATGAGGTAAAACATTTGTCCTATTAGATGGGTTTTTACCAAGTATTATATAAACCATAATGGAAATGGTCTTGAAAGTAAATGTAAAATGTACCTATGAAACATGGAATCCAATAATAAATAATTTAATTCATTCTAATTTTGTTATTATTTATCCATGTGATTTCTATTTGACATTATCTATGGATGTAGTTCATTTTCATTTTATTTATTAATTGTATTTTTTTCAATAACATACAATGCCATATTGATTTTTCCTAATCCAACATTATATATTAAATGTGTTCTCAGTTATTTACCTTTCCATGTTGATTATTCTTGTTTATTCTTTAATTTTTCTATTGTACTTACCCTTACTAAGCATTTTTTCTTATACTTAGTTTTTTCCTTTCCCCAGGATATGAACAATAAATCACTGAATAATATTTTAAATAGATTGTTAATTTAATTTTATATTGTATCATGATTTATTTTCTACTTCACAATGTAATATGGTATCATGTATGTAATTTATTTTTCCAAACATTTTAAACTAATAGGTCCTTCAGGATTTAATTCCTTGTGATCATGCCAATGTAATAAAGTAAGGCCCCATATCTGAGCATTGGGGGTCTAGGAATTAAACATTGTATAAAATGATGTTTTTTATAAAACATTGTAACAATATTTAGGAAAACAATGATTAAAAAACATAACCCAATGATAAAAATTGAGGATAACTGTTGGATAACATTCCAAATAAATCATGTTATGTTTATGAGATTAGATATGCATAAATTTTTCATTTCATTATTACTATTTTATTAGTTTTCTAATTATAAATTTTTTCCCATAATTATATGACCTAATCTAGTTTATGTCATCACTTAAAAAGGAAACCTAGCATATTTAATGGGAACATATCCAAAGCACATGATCTATATACTAAGAAGTATCATATCTCTTATAGTTTTAATACAATATTTCAAAGGTAACTAGATTCCAAAATGTTTTAATCATATTAGGGAATAATATCATATTCTAAAGAGATGATGAAGGATTTATCTATGTATTGTGACTTCAGAGGGAATCATGAGTGGAATATTATAGACGTGAAAAATATAGATAAATGAAATGATAAAAATAAGAATTCTACACCATGTGTTAATTGTGGAAGGAATCACTCTGGTAATTTCATAAAAGAAATGGTATTATGCTACATTTTTTGAGGGAGAGGCCAAAAATAATTTACTTTCATGGGTAAAAAATATTTCAATTTACAATGCTTCATCCAAAATGAGATGAGTCACTATGAAAATCAATGTCTCATTATTTAATATAATATACCCCTAAAAACCTAATGGTTCGTGGTTATGCTCATGCATCTATATTTTATAAAAAGAATGATTAATATTCATGTTTTTATATTCAATAATTATTTCAATTGATTATTTTATCTATGATTAATGTTATTTAGAATTATGAAATATATAAGGATTATATTATAATACTATTTCATTAATTATTTAAGAGAACATATTGAATTGTACCAATGACCAAGAAAACTAATTCAATGATAAGTTTAACTTCATAGAAAACATATGTTTGAGGAAAATACAATCCTTAATGGGTTTCTAATGTTTATATAATGATATTTATATAAAGATATTTTTTATACAGATGAAGTAAATTGAATATCACTACCTTAGAAGTGATAACTGATTTGTGGAAAATATGGGTTACGTTATAATTGACTGATTATTTAGATTTTATTGGATTTCTAGAATATGTACAATATTCTTTTTTTATAATTAATATGAAATAACAAATTCTTTCAATAAAATTTTATGAAAATTCATTTTATTATTATGATTTAATAGAATAAAAGATGAATTTATTAACATGTTTGTACGTGATGATTAATAAATACTTCAGATTATTTTGGTAATTGATGACTAGTTCTATTTTTAAATTCAATTAAACTTATTTTAATTTTTTAGATCTAATATTTTTGAAGTTTCGTAAGGTTAACCATTTATGAAATAGGTTATGATAAACATTGGAAGGGGTTTTATAGGATAATGTATTCCATCACCCTATAGCAAAAACTATGCTATAAAATGAATAAGAAATTGATCAAGGCACAAAAAAATGTTAAGATTGTGTTTATGAAATAGTAACATATATTTACATATATTCTTATAGAGTAAAATAATTCCTAAACATTACTAAAATCATCTTGATAAAAAATATTCATGTTATCATTACTTTTTATTTTATCAATGATCTTGATTATAGAAATACGTTATGAATTTTTGGTCATAAACATTCATATTATCATATTATACGTCACACTCCCTCGGTATTTGTGTGCTTTTTTTCTCATCCATGTTTATGTTTTCATTTCCCTCCTATGTTCTCCAACCTAAAAACCCAGTTATGTGATTCATTCATAAGAAATATGTACTAACCTTTCAATCTTCTTAAGAAGATGTGTTATTATACATATTTAGAATGTGTAGTTTTCAAAAATATAATTTTAAAATAAAAATCCCCTTATTACCGAGATAATGATTAAATTGTGATGATGCAATTTATTTAAGGGAGGGATAATGTAACACCATGAAGATCTGAAATGAGGACTATGAATTTTATAGGTTGTATAAAACAAAAAACATAGCATATAAGGGAATATAATATCCTAAAACCTTAGAATATATTTTCTATTATAAATATATTCCATCAATTATATATATTTCAGTGCACGCAACATTGATTTTACCTTATGTTGCATGTAATGAGTTTCAGTTATTGCTGGTGTTACACACAAGACCGAATCTTACCAAAAACTATTTATATAATTATTTAAAATGAAAATTATCTCCATGGAATAAATTAGAGGTTATTAATATGATTAAATAACATATGAAAAATATATTTGAATTAACTTGTTACCAATTAATTATAAATGAATATAGAAACTAAATGAATATATAAAATATTATTAAAACTATTTTTATGCTCTAAATGTTTTCTATCTTCATAAATTTAATTAATTAATATTAGATGATGATATTATTAAAATTCATATATTATATACTTATTCAATTATTTTTTAAATTCTCCAGTTGCATTTGATATAAATTATATAAGAATAAGTCCAGTGTAATAGATAAAAAATATATTTTTCTAAAACAAATTCTTGTCTTTTTAATAAAGATCATATTTTAAATACAATGTTTGAATATTTTTAAACCTAATTTTTTATAAATCGCCTGTATTTATTAATTATTAACATCAAAATTATCTTAGGGTGAATTTTTATTATATTTCTAAAATATTTCATATTTTATGAAAATTGAAAATACTGAAATTTATTAAGATATTTGAAACTGATTTTAATCCAATTTAGAAAATTTGAAGGAACATAAAATTGAAATTGGATATAAAAATTTTTCAGATTTTTAATCATTTTCAGTTTAAAAACTAGATTAGTGGTCCTCTCTGTGTGATTAATTTTAAATTAATTTCTCCAAATAATGTGATCTTAATTTTTCAAAATTGATTCAATATTATTAATAAGAAAATTTTATAATTTATAATAAGTTAAAATTATGTTTGGATATGAAATGTTTCTGAAAGTAATTAAAATTATTAACCACAATTAATAGAAAAATAGATATACAAGGGAATAAAACTTAATCATAACAGATAAAATGACCCAAACACATGTCAATAAACTATTTTCTGGACATATTTCTACCATGACCTCTATATAATATAATTTATACCATTATTTTTGACATTTTATTAATGGGATACCTAAAAATATTGTTTACCTTTTTATATATAAACAATGACACTCCTCCACTATAAAAATAAACTCAATCCTTCCAATTATTTACATTTATAAAGGCCATTGCCTCATTGAAAACCGAAAAAAATAATTCCCCAAAATCCATTTCGTCATTCTATAATCATTTAGATATGCCTAAAAAATCTAATTAATCCTTTTGGTATAAACTAAAATTATTTACCCATAAAAGATCTAATGTTCTTCAACGACCACATTTTTTTATTTCATTCTCTACTCATTCAATTAATTATATATAATTCTTATATAATAACCTCAGTATCTTAAATATACAATGATTTTTTTATTATATGGTCATGTCATAAAATCACTAACACATCAAAAGGGTTACGCAATCATCATTCGTGTGTACGATGGACTACGGCCTCATGAACTATGTCATTTGTTCATTCATTACCACCATTATTTATTGGGAATAATGATGTATTTAATTTTTATATATGATATATATGATATTTAGGTTTTATTTTTCATTATTTAAATTTTATACAACATATACCTTCACACTTTCCATTTTGTGGGATTATGATAACTTAATTTTTTGGACGTCTTGACTACTTCCTCCTCAATGAGATGTGAATCACCCACGCATTATATGGGATGTATTATGGATAGTATTAATTAATGTGGGTGATAAATGTGAAATTAATATGATAGTATAATTTTAATATATATATATATATATAAAACAATATTTTTTCTTTCATTTAATATAACGTAAAAATGGATGTAGTGTTCATTCATATGTACAACGGACCGTATCCATCGATGGTGTATATCATTTTCTACATTAAAAAATTATAATTTACACAAAATTAATATATATAATATTTAAATATTTTTTTACATTTTATATACTATTCAAAAATAATATTATTAAATTGAATTATTAATAAAAATTGACTCATACTGAAAAACAATTCCATTATCACTTGAAACTATGGAAATAATAAATGATAATTAAAGAAAAATAAATAATACATTTTAATTGAATCATAAATGATATCGTAAACCATAATATGTTTATTTTATAAGTTAATAATTCTCTTTAAACCATTATAAAATAGGTTACAGTATGTTCAATCAAAAGGAAGGGTAAGGTGAGGGATTATCATCCCACTTATTACTTCTATGATGATAAATGTCATATTCATCACTTACTTATTTTGTGTGGTGTACATAATACACCATTTGTAATAGTATATATTTAATTATTTTTTATTCATGGTATATAAATTTTTAAATTTATGGCTATTACTTTTGGGGTATCTAATTCAAATGATACCATAGTGGTAAGGGATTTCGTCTCAACTTACTTTACATTGAGAATTACTTATCATTATTCACCAATTCACATTAATGTGGTGTATCTACATTACTTATGTCATTTAAAATCATGATTCACTAATATTTATAATATAAATTATTTCACATTGATTTTTCTTAATCATGGGTTCTTACTTGAAAATTACCAAGGGGTAAAAGTTAGCTTTTCAATCATACTTTACTGGGTGATTGTTAAAATTCTCATGAATTCATCACCTCCATATAACCATTTTCCATTGGAAATTTCCATTATTATAAATTTACATACTATTATCTGATTTTAATATTTATTTCCAAAACAATAAACCATTTTTACGTATCGTGTGATGTTTTAATGATATTTGATTATCTTGGGAAATATTGATAAATCTATATCTTTAATTCAATATTGAAATTTGATCAGGAAAATTATTCATGAATTAAATATAATATTGGAATGTCAATAATTCTTTGGACATGTACGACACTTTTGAGACCCTGTTATAGATAGTCGCTCAGTGTGTAAGGTCTCAGATCTATGTGGATCAACCCTTTGTCTATTTTTGACGATCTAATTTCTCACAGGTGGCTCAAAAAAATTATAGAAGTTTGGTTTGATATGTGCTGAAAAAGAGGGGAGTACACATCATGTAACTGCATTAAACAATGTGATATCCTATTTTTTCTGTTTTATCACAGCGTGATAGATGGATTCAGGGTGTGAAATGTTTCCTAGTTCAAAAAATAAATAAAATGTTTAGATGATGTGTTTTTCTGCATAACTTAGCCTCAAGGAATTACACAACATGAAAGAGGACTACATGTCATGTAATGACTTGACCCATTATGATTTATGTGTTTTCCATATGCTTGGGTTTTAAAAACTAGAGGGTTTTAGTGGATCTCCCTCGACCCTAGGTGAACCAACGACCTTACCATCGTCGTTTTGGAGATTCCTCCATCGTAGAATGATGCTAATCTCCCTTCTTTAGTCTGTAGTGATCCTTCTTCAATATAAGGTATTATCGACATCCATTATTGAGATTTCATTGACCTGTTTCTTCCCTATTCTCTTTACCATGTGATTTCACATGATCTCTATGTTTATAATGAATTTGTCATGGTAGTTGGTTGGTCCAGTTGTGTCACGATATCCTCAAGTTGATGCGGTTATTGTAGGGTTGGTGATCATGATCTATTTATTTGATATGTTCTCATTTGAAGAACATCAAATACCTTTTTACTATGGGATTAGATCATTATATATTTACTTACATGAATTTTTAGAGCTATAATTATTTATCCTTTCCGATAATAATGCAATTTATCTAATAATTATATGAACCGGATTAACGATATTGGTATCGACTTCCCAGTGATGTTGTAGTTTTATACCATGATAACGATTTGGATCTTGATTTTCCAAATACTGTGATATCAATTCATTTCTTGTTTATCATATCTTTCTCGATGAATATTTTTGAAGAAAATAAATCTGAAATTAATAGATAATTTTTTAACTAAAATATAAAGAGGAGTTTCTAATGAATATGGTTGTTGTTATTATAATTTGATGATAATAAAATTGATTTAAGTGAGAGAATTTAATTAATTGATTGATGAAACTGAATCATGTTGATGTTTGTTCATAAAGGAACTAAAGACATATGGAATTAATTATTTAATTAATTTGTGATATCATGTGATATCTAGATGTTAAGGATTCATGTAGTTGGATCCAATAAATAAATAATTAGATAAGTAAAGATGGAATAAGAACATGTTGTGTGATAAATGTAATGCCTTTCAGGGCATAAGTTTCCTTCTTTTTTATAAATTCATAATGCCTTATTCTACATATTCATGAGATATCATTGTGTGTAAAGGTTGGATGCCTTATTTTCGTGCTGACAGCTAATTTATATATTTTTTCATACTACTTGTTATGTTATCTGGATGGTTGTTGTAGTTTTGGGGATAGGGAGGCCCAGATGTTAGGTGATCCTAGGATGGTTGAGCCTGGATGGCTATTTTGGATTTTGGGGGCTGGGATTCTCATTTTTGTGGCATTAGTTGACACCTCGAGTGGCGAGATTAATTAGTTAATGCATATGGGTGTTAGGGAGGGAAACAGATATGATAAAATGGGTTGATGTTGGGCTTACCCATTGATGTTAAATTGGTTCATGATGAATCTATTTTTTATCTGTTATGCATTCTCTAATAGTTTAGGAAGATGTCCTTTCATACTCTCCATCCTAAATAGGCAATGATACATGGTTTATTCCTTGTTCTTTCCATGTTTATATTCTCAAGGGTGGATGTGTCTATGCTTCTTCTAATGGTGGAAAAGAATCAGAAGGTAGCTCATATAATGACAGTGTTGAGTACCATGTATTTGTTTGGATAGAATTATTTCATAGAATAACTAGAAATATAGAACATGATAACTCTATTAATAAATTAATGGATTTTTAACATGTGTGGTTGGACCTTCCTGGGATGCGATTCCAAGGTTATATGATTCTCATGAGTCGTGGACAATGTTTGGATATGCCTAGAGGGCATGGAACATTGTTGTAATGAAAATTTAATGATGTGGAAAGGATAATTGTCATATAATGGTTAAAATATTATATAACATGATGTTTAATTGATAAAAAGTGAGATATTTACAAAATGTTGGTCATTAAATGGTTGTCTGCTTATTGGATATCTTGTCTTAGCAGTGGCTTCTAGGAGTCCGAGAGGCATTAGTTGCAGATGACTTTTAGACATGGTTGTACCCATAGTGTAGTAGTAGGCTATATTATATTCTATTGTTTTTTTATATATGCTAATCCACCCTATATATTATAGAAACTGACACCCTGAGGATTCTGATCCCATGGGGTGTTTTCCCCAACATCCTGATATGAGTATGGATGGATGACTACCCCTATTTTCCCCAATATCATCTCATTGTACTTACATGTACATGTATGTAGAGTGGTTCATTTTCCCCAAATATTTGTATAGAGTGTTGTCATGGATTTTGGGTTTTCATGGAAATATATTCTATATATATTCCTATGAACTACTATAGGTGCAACATGTATACATTGTGACGGCTTGAAGATATTTACTCAGTGTATGGGATGTGTTTTCTTGAGGTATAATACCCAACGTATGATACAGGTTATGCGAGATATGGTGGCTCATAGAAACTACATGTTCATGTTTCTTATGTGGATACGATTCTGTGATGCATGAGGTTTATGTTGACATATTAGGTGCATGTTGTTAGGATTTTCCCAGTTTTTTGTGGGCATTGATTTTTTGTAATAGATGCTCGGGAAGTGAAATGTTTGGGAAAAGTGGAAAACCAGGGGGAAGTGGAAGCAGGGAACCCTTTATATTCATTATTATATATTATACTCTTATATGAAATACGTATGGGGATTATCCATGTTGGGGATGAGAACATTGTATACCTGTTTAGGTGACGAGTTTAGTTTCACTTGTTGTTCACTGTGCTTTAGCCTGATTACATTACTTTTGCACTAGAGGCTCTGGGGTGGATCCTATAGAGTATAAAGTTTTACTCATTCTGCATTACATAAACTATTTTTTGGGTCACTAAGAGCTATTTGGAGATCAATTATGTTACTACTAACATGGGGTTTCGTAGGAGCTGTATTGGCTTCGTGGTCCCAGTCGATTTAGGTTATTTTGGTCAGTGTAGTTTTTTTTCATTTTTAGTAGATGGTGAAACAAATTAAATATTTGTTCTTAGGCATTCATCGATATTTTTGTTTGAGAAGGAGTTTTTTTGTGTATATCTTCTCTCTCTCTTTAACATGTGTTATATTAGAGGGTAACACCTCCCATTTAGTTGTTTGTTATACCCTCGGGGCAAGTCGCTAACCCGATGCCTAATGTATGTGGGACTCAGGGTGGTCATTATCTCTCTTGTCACATTTTTGGCCTTATTAAGGTACACATTTTTGGGGAGGGGTCATCAGAGAGTGGTATCCAAGGTCTGGTTGAAGGATGGTATGGTGTTTCGGGTTAGGCACAACTAAGGTTTCATGGGATTAAAAGGCAATGATGTCATCTAAGTTTACCAAGCACTATAAAAATATGATACATTCTGAGACAAAAGTATTTAGTTCCCCCATTTGGTCTGATACATGTTCTATGAAGCATATAGTGGCTACTAAAAAAATTTATATTGGAATTATGGTAGAGACCTAGGAAAGGATCAAGTACCTTTCTTAGTTGCGCCTATGTTTGAATGGGAAGAAATTGATATAGGATAAACTAAAATGAAAAAAAGTAAATTATTTAACAATGCTAAATTATACCATATTATAGTTTTATATTCTCTAAAGGTTTTTTCTTTTTTAGGTATAGAACCTAGTTGATTACCTTTTCAGTTTTGTGCATAATATGTTCAATAGGTTGCACTAGTTGATCACTGTAGATTTGAAATTGATGATGAAGACACTTGGAGGAGGACACTCTGAGAGTTTCATTGCTATAGTCTACATAAAGAAAAGTGGTCTATTTTATATACATTCATGGATGATATGTTAGGGGAGGTTCATATATATTTTAATGTGATTTGTACTTATATGGAACACTTGGTATCACTTTTTGTGATGATACTATGTGTGGAAATGAGTCACTGGTGGTTCTTGTTTCTCAGGGATCACGAGGAGTACAAAATCTCATGGGAGAATTTTTTAGATTAGTTAAGAGAAGAATATATTTATTCAACAATGAAGGAGGACATTATTTTGGATATTCATACCCTTTGTTAGGGGACCTCTAGTGTGGGAGTGTTCATAATTTGTTTCTAGAACCTTCTAAGATATACTTTGTAGTTGTTTCCATATTAGGAGGCCAGGGAGAGGCATTTTTAGGAGGCTCTGCATATAGAAATATAGCTCCAGGGCACCCCATTTATAGTGGATACATATATCGATGTGATAGAGAGGGTAGAGGTAATTGGGGAGATTTTATCCATAACAGTATTGTCATGATAGGGGAGTCGTCATGATTCCACACGAAGTTGATTTGTAGTATGAGGATCCTGATTTTCAAGGTAGAAGAGTTTTTGATTAGTAAGGATAGGTCACAGTCCTTAGAATCAAGATTCTCTAGGGAGGTAGCTCCCATGCATACACTAAATGATAAGGATATTGTGTTTATTGTGGAGTAAAAGTTCATCAATAGGGAGAGTTTCTGACCATTCTGAGTAGTAAGCATGTGACGGGTGTTCTGTAGCAGCTTCCTTTTTAAGGCAGGCCTAGCGAAGGCATCTGCAGCAGGTTTCACTAGTTTTGGATCAGTAGAGATTAGATGGGGAATGCACAAGATAAAACTGGGATGCTCCTCTTCCTCAAATAGAAGTCCACAGTCATGTATGTGGTTGTCTTCAAGGGTTAGGGAGAACATGAAGCAGGTTGTGGTCTACATTAGGCATTAGCGTTTCCAGTGATTAGCATGACATATGTTGTTTGAGGTATGCTTTTCTTGTTTTCGTCATGGGTGCATGCTTTGTTAAATTTAGGATTTATTCCACCCTTCATATCAACAGCCCTTATCCATGCATTAGGAATTGGGTTAAAGAGTCTTTCAGTTCCCTTGGCATTGACTACACCAGTTGGAGGTCAAGATAACTTTTTTAAAGTATATAGTAACTGTGAGGTAGTTTCGGGGTTGCACCGCTCCTGGGAAGATTTCAAATATTTACTAATACCACCACATAATTTCATCCTCATCATGGATTTGTTGTATTCAGTGGAGGATATCATGGATTACCTCTAGATGTTGGTGGTATTCTTCAATGTTAATTCTAATCTAGTTGTGTTTTTTAGAGAGCGAGTCCCTGAGATGGGTCAGAGGAATGTCCCATCCTGATCTTCCTTGATGACTTAGCTGATTCAAATCACATTAGAAGTTTAGAAATTTTAGTCTACTAGTGTCATAGAAATGTTCCCTGATGTCTTTCCAGAAGAGGTTGTAGTGTTACCCCCTCGATGAGAGATCGATTTCAAGATTGAGCTACAGCCTAGAGTGTATCATATATTTATGTCTCTGTATAGGATGGTGCCTTACGAGTTGTGGAAGATATTTATACCTCTTTATGGTATTTTACAGTGTGATTTTATTTGTACGAGTGTTTTAACCAGGGGTGCACCAGTGTTTTTCATTAATAAAGATAATAGAAGTTTGCAGTTTTTTCCCGATTATCATATATTTAACCATGTGACAGTTAATAAATGTTATAACCTTCCTTGTATTGATGATTTATTCGATCAACTGATGCGTGAGATTTGGTTCTAGAAAATATATTTATGGTCAGCATATCATCATATGTGTGTGAAAGTTGAGGATATCCAGAATACAGCTTTCTATTGTCATCCTTTGCATTATGATTTTATTGTGATGACATTAGGTGTGATGAATGCTTCATATTTATTCACGGAGTTGATGAACATTTTGTTTCATTATTTTCTAGATATGTTCATGGTGGTCTCCATTGATGACATCCTAGTGTACACCTCATCTGAGGAGGAGCATCTATAGCATATTTGTGTTATTTTTTGGAGTTCCTCATCATCAATAGTTATTTCTGAGGTTTTCTATGTGTGATTTCTGGGATCGATAAATACATTTATTGAGGAATTTTGTATCCAAACTGGGAGCAGCTGTCGATCCATTGAAGATAGAAGTAGTTGTGTCTAATGAATCCCCCAATATAGTGGAAGAGGTGTGAGGATTCCTTGGTCTTGCAAGCGATTAGAAGAGGCTCCTACCCAATTTCTATAAGTTTTTCATTCATTTAAAAACATTGAATCAAATATATTAAGCATTCTAATAGAATAATCAATGCCAGGATTCTTTCATGTTTGTGAAGTAGAATTTAATTAGTGCTCTATTTCGTTGTCTTCTAACTGAAGGAGAACAGTTTGAGGTTTTCTATAACGCTTTGTGTCTGGGGTTAGGCTTTGTTATGATTTAGTATATATCTAAAATTTATTATGGGTCCCAAGAGTTATGTCTCCATGAACATAACTATTCAAGCCACAATCTTCAGTTGGAAGTAGTGTAGTTTTCCTCTAATTTTGGTAGAAAATAATTCACTGGCGAGCATTTATTTGTCTTCACCGATCGTAAGAGATTGTGCTATGTTTTCTCATAGTGTGAACTGGACATGAGACAACATTAGATGATAGTGTTTTTATGGGACTACGACCAAAATTTTTCATATATTCTTGGAAAGGGGTTTTTTTGTAGAATATGTATTGAGAATGAAGTCACATAGTGATGAATTACAGGAATTAGTTGATTCCAATAGCATGATAGAAGATCATTCATCATTACATCTAGACAATGTAGAATTTGGGGGGTAGAGTTTGTCTTTTTCATATGATGGTGCATCCATCTCTAGTGATATAGGACAATGATTCCCAGTTTAGGGATCATCAGTTGTAGGTTTGGTAAAACTAATTTGTATGTGGCAAGGCACATGATAGATGGTTTGACAATGAACAACACTGGGTTTTGTTTCATGGAAGTAATTTAGTTCCTTCGGCGATGTGTGAGATAGTTCTCATAGAGTCCCATATTTCTCTCATATAGGTAAATCCTAGTTGGAAAAAGTTGTACTATGCTGTGAGGAGTTAGTTTTGGTGGTCTGGGCTGAATCATGCTATTGTAGAGGTTGTGTCCCGATATTTCATCTACAAAATTGTTGAGGCCAAACACTGTGTTCTAGATTTAATTATCCATTCATTAGATATTCCTCAGAGGGAGTGGTAGGATATATCGATGGTATTTGTTACCAGTTTACCTTGATATCAGGGAGGATTTGATTCTATATGGGTGGTAGTGGACCGTTTGATGAAATCATCCCACTTTATAGCAATCAAGGAGTCAAGATCAATGGATATTCTCTCGAGGATGTATATGTTGGAGGTGGTAAGGTTCCATATAGTTACAAGGATGATAATTTATGAATGATATCCTCATTTTACAACCAAGGTGTGGAGAGGTCCCCCTCATGATTTTGGATCTCAACTATTCCATGGAACTAATTTTCATTCATAGATGGATGGTCAGATAGAACAATCCATCCAAACTCTTAAGGGCATGTTACACTCTTGTGTCCTTGATTTTTGATGTTTGTGTATGAGGTACTTGCCTTTAGTAGTGTTCTCTTACTACAATAGTTTTGACTTTACCATCATCATAGCAAAGGTTAATTCCTTTTGTGAATAAACTTTTAATTTTACGTTGTGTCAGACTGGGGATGGAGAGTCAGCAACTCTTGTGTTGGAACTCGTATAGATTACGAAAGAGAACGAATAGGTGATTCATGAGCGGATTAAGGAAGTGATGGATCAATAGAGGTCCTATATTATTCATATTAGGAGACCTATGAATTAAGGAATTTGGTATCATGGATTTCAGAATGTGGATCCTTATCTTGGGCAGTGATGGATTGTTCATGGTAGAAACCATTCTCCCTATTTTGTTGGGACATTAAAGATGTTGTTTTATGTTGGTGATTTTTCATATCAAGTACCACATCCCATATAGATGAGGCATATACATGTTATTTTCAATGTGTTATAGCTCCATCATTATCTTTACAATGACTCTCACGACATCAATTGTGGTGATATTGATGTTGATGAAGATGAAACCTTCGAGGAGAAACCTATAGATATATTGGACTGTAATGATAAGGTGTTTATTAAGTATATTATACGCTTAGTTCGTATCTTGTGGTGGAACTGTGGAATTAAAGAGAGTACCAAGGAATTGTTGTTGCAAATAAAAGCTAATTACCCTGATCTATATGATGTTTATCTCTTCTCTTGTAATGTTTTTCGTTTGGAGCTTATTGACACCTTTCTATAATAAGTTGGCATTCTCTTGTTTCATGTTGTGTATTTCACTATTTTTAGAGTTATTTCCCCCATGATAGTGTTTAGGATGTGGTTGTGGTTATTACATTGTTTTTCACTTGTTCCTCTAGTGAGGTGGTGAGCTCCAATTGTGGAGAAATCATTGAGATGTATCAGGAGGAGTGGCTATTTGGATGACCCCTTTCTTTTCAATTTCCACTCAAGGTTGGTTATGGATTTCCAGGGATGAGAATTTTTTAAGAGGTATCTGATGTAAGGTCTAGGACTGATGTGATTCAACTGTTTGAGTTTTTTTTCAAATATTGAAGTGCTTGTATGTGGATAGGAATATGTTTGTAGAATTTTAGTTATATAAAGGATTTGAATGAGGGATTACACATCGTGTAACAACATTGCAAGATGTGACACCTTGTTTCAAAGGTTTCTTTACAGAATGAACGAAGGATTCACTATGTGAAATTTTTCAGGGTTTAAAAAATAAATAAAATGTCGAGGAGACATGTTTTTCAGCAGAACTCGACCTCGATGAACCAAATTACGTGAAAGAATATTACATTTTATGTAATTCCCTGATACAGTATGTTTTTATTGTTTTACATTCACTCATGTTTTATCAAAACCTATGGTTTTATGGGATCTCCCTCAACCACAGACAACCAAACAACCCTCTAATCATCATTTTGGATATTCTTTCATCAAAGAATGATCCTTACCTCTCTTCTTCGATCTGTAGTGATCTGTATTCAATATAAGGTATAATCTACATCCATTCTAGAGGTTTCGTTGATATATTTACTCCCATTTCTATTTTACATGTGATTGAATGTGATCTCCATTTTTCTAATAGAGATTTTGTGGTTGTTCATTGTTGTGGTAGTTCAGTGGCATCCTTAGGTGGATGCAATTTTTGCAGGACAAGTTATTGTGATCAGTTTCTTTGAATTGTTCTCGTATGAATAACTTCAATGAAATTTTGAGGTTTGCGGTTTTGTGATTATCTATTTACTTATATGAAATTGTATAACTAGAATGATTTATCCCATTTTAAAACACTGAAATTCGAATAATAATTATATGAACTATATAAAATAAATTGGTATTGATCTTATAGGGATATTGTTGATTTATACCATGATAATTTTTTGCCTCTTGATTTTACAAATAGTGTGATATCTACTTCTTTCTTGTCTATCATATGTTTCTGGATAGAAATTGTTAAATAACATTTATCCACAATTAATTGATATTTAATTGGATAAAAGATAACGAGTCGTGATTAATGAATCATATTGGTATTGTGGTGATTTGATTATAATAAAATTCATGCAATTGAGCTGGTTTAATATAATTTGTTGATGAAACAAAATCATGTTTATTCTTGTTGATAAAGGAACTAAAGTCATGTTAAATTAATTGTTGAATAAATTTGTGATATCTTTTGATAGATCATTTTGTATGTTCCACATACTTGGAGTAAGTATATAATGAATCGGTTAACACAAGATTGAATAGGAACCAGTTGTGTGATGAAATTAATGGCTTGTTGGGCCTGTGTTGCCTACTATCAGGTAAAGGCAATGTGTCTTGTTCATTGGTTCAAGGATAGTTCATTTTTTGTGAAGGATTATTACCGTTTTTTATATCCATGATCCCATTACTAGGTTTTTTCCTTCTACATGTGATGTGCTCTCAATTGTTGTTGTGGTTATGGGGCTAGGAGTCCAAGATGTGACATCAGCTTAGGATGACTAAGTAGGGATGGTTTTTGTGGTATAGGGGACCCGGAGACCATGTATATGAGGAATTAGTTGAACCCTTATGTGGAAAGATGCATCAGTTTATGAATATGGGTGTCATGGAAGACACTGGATATGATGGAACTTGTTGAAGTTGGTATACCCATTGAGGAGAATGTTATTTTTGTTGAATCTATTGTTAGTTTATCTACTTTACATACCCCACTTCTTGAGTTATATTGTATTCCATACCCTCCATTCAGAATATGAAAAGTGATGAGGGGTACTCCCCATTCTTTTCTTGTTTAGATTCTCAAGGATGGACGGGTCTACACTACTGCTAAAGGTGGGAATGACTCGACGTGTAGCTCATCTATAAACGGTTTTGATCCCCATATGTTTGGATGCTTATAATGATTACATAAAATAAAAGTAAATATGGAATGTGATAAAGAAATTAACAAATAAATGATTGTTTAACATGTGTGTAGGATCATTCTATGATGAAATAATGAGGTTATAGGTTTTTAAGTTGTCGTGGTCTTAGTTTTGCTTTTCCAAGAGGGCCTGGAAGATTGTTGTGATGCTAATATAATGACATGAAAATGATAATGGATAATTAATGGTTAATTAATTATTTACCATTAAAGTGAATAGTTTAAAAAGATATTAACTTACATAATGATGATCTCTAACTGGTTGTGTGCTTATTGGATATCTAGTCTTAGCTGTGGAAGATGGGAGTCCGAGAGACATTAGCAGCATGAGTCTAAGTGTAGGTTGTTCCCATAGTATGGTTCTGAGATATATTACATTCTGTACTTTGGTGAGTAGATATGATACTCCACCCTATCAATTAGGGAAACTAACACCCTGTGGGTTATGAACCCTTTGGGTGTTTTCCCAAACATACTCATGGGAGGATGGATGGACAACTACCCCCTTTGGACCCGCTCTATTCTCTTAGTATTTACTTGGGATGGTTTGCACGGAGGTTAATTTTTCCCAAATATGTTTGTAGATGGAATTAATGTATTTTTATCATTCATTCATATATATTATGGATAATGTTTCTTATATACTACTATATGTGTAACATGTTTAGTCTATGACGTCTTGAGAATCCTTACTCAATGTATGGATTGTCATGGGTTGAGGTACAATAGATGAAATATTGTACACATTATATGGGCTATGGTGGCTCTTAGAAACTAGTTAGTTACTTTGGTTACATGGACATGGTGGTGTGATCCTTGAGGTACATGTTGACTCATGAGCTACGTGTTGTGGTGCTTCACCTATGTGTCTATGTGAAATCCTTTTTGGAGAGAGATTACAAGGACATGAGACATTGGTGAACAGTATAAAACTAGTACGGAAGTGGTTTTAGGGAACCATTGATATTATTTATTATATTATATACAATTGTATGTGTCACATATTGAGAGTATCCTTTGTGAGGCTGGGAAGTTAAAAACCATTTTAGGTGATGAGTTAGTTTCACTTGTTGTTCCCTATGTATTAGCCTGATTTGATTACTTTTGAACGAGAGGCTCTGTGAAGGATCCCACAGAGTGTAATTTTATACTCACCCCACATTATACAAACTATTTTCTCAGTCATTTGGAGCATGTTGGAGATTAGTTGGGTAGATAATATATTGGTGTTTGGTATGATCTATTTGGGTATCATGGTCTCTATCGTTTTAATATCTTTTGGTACCTGTAGTTTTTCCTTTCAGTTGGATTAGTTCGTTCATGACATTACATATGAGTATATGGGATTTATTTTATACTATTCAATGAGAAGGATTTGGAAGGTGTATTTATAATCTCTCTCATTCACATGTGTTCTCTAGGAGGGTAATGCCTCCCATCTGTGTGTTTCATATACCCTCAGGGATTGTAACCAACATGGGTCCTTTTAAAGGAACGACTTTGTGGTCATTATCTCTCTTCTCATATTTCTTGCCTAGGAGGGGAACACTTTGTTGGGAGTGGGTCATGAAACTATTAATCAAAATTATAGTGACATGAATTATTTGGGAAATTAGATGGTTTTTTATCAAGTATGTTATAAATCGTCTTGTGAGTGGTCTTGATGGTAAAAGTATCATGTACATATGAAACGTAACATAAAATAGTTAATAATTTCCTTTCGTCAGATTTAGTTATTATTTTTCAATAATATTTTCACTTTGACGTTATCCATGGATACATTTCATTTTCAGTTTATTGATTAAATTTCATGTGTTTAAGTTACTTACCTTACCATATTGATTTTTCATTATCCAGTCCTATAAATGGAATGTGTTCATAGTTATTTATCTTTCCAGGTTGATTATGAAAATTGATTCATTAGTTATTCTGTTCTACATACCCTTATTAACCATTGAGCAAACCCATATTTTGTTTCCATTCCCTAGGATATGAACAAGAAATAATTGAATAATCTCCCAATGATGTTGTTCAATTCATTTTATTATACATCATGTTTTATTTTCTACTTCGCAATGTAATATTGGTATCTTGAATGTAATCTAGTTTTCCAAAATTACTAAAATGATGGGTCCTTTGGGATTTGATTCCTTATAAACATACTAATGTAATAATGTAAGGCACCAGCAACGGGCTTTTGGGGTCAAGGCATTACAAGGAGCACTAAAATTAATGGACTTCTACACATGTCTAAGAATTGCAACTAAATGATTCAATGATTGGGTTCTTATAAATAGAATTTGGAGAGTTTTATCAGTGATTGAAAAAAATCATTAATACTATAAATCTTTTATACCGCTGAAAATATAGTGTTAGTATTGGATTTAGAGTTTTATTTATAAATAAAAAATGAAAATATATTTACAAATACTTGTATATGATTATAAATCAATTTATATCATTATATATATAATTATATATATATATATATATATATTAAATATTTTCAATTTTTAAAAATACATTTTGTAAATTTATAATTAGTGAAATATATAATTATTTATTTATAATTATATAAATAATTTTTTTATAAAATACATATATTTTTAATTATAACCATAAATATATAATTTTAAAAATATAGTCAATATACATTTATTAATATATTTATAAATAAATATATCTAGTTGGGTCATAGCATAGTGTTAGGCACCCCATAATACTACATCAAAAAATGGGATTCAAAACTCATTGGGGGCAGGTAACTATAACATAATTGTAGCGTACTGTAGGAACAATGGAATTGGTGAAAGATGACATTGTAGCGATGGTGGGTATTTTAGAGGTGGCAGCACTATAGCCGTTACTATAGCATTAATATTCACTGGTGGGCCTTTGGGTCAAAATTTGGGGTCTTTAGGGCTACGTAATGGGATTTCATTCCCACTAGGTCTATAGACCATGTAATGGGATTCATTCCCACTAGGCCTACAAGCCATGTACTGAATAAAAAAGGCCTGATGGGGTGGTTATCACTTTTGGGGGGCTATGGCATGCCCTGCATCATGTGTGTGAGGTCTGTGTGTGTGTTTTAATGTAATTTTACCCCCTAAGAACCTAATATAAATATGTAAATATATTTGAAAATACTTTTATAATAATTTATTAATAATTATAAATATATTTATATCATTATATATATTTATTTGTTTATATTTATATTAAACCAATATATATTCATCATTTATATAAATTTAAATTAATCATATATTTATATAATTATATAATTTTTTATTTATAATTGTAAATGTACTTTTAAAAAATTATTTATAAATATATATCTTTATATATATTTATATAATTATATATATATATATATTAAAATATATATATTGAAAATATATTCATTATTTAAATTACATTATTATGACTCTATAATAATTTAAATATATATAATTATTTGTTTATAATTATATAAAGTTTTTATAAAAATTTATTTTTACTTAAACATAGTAAATATATATATATATAAGAAAGTTGTTAAATTATAAAAAACTCATAATGCATATTAAAAATTAAAAAATATTTACTAAATGTAGTAATATTAAAAATAAATAAATGAAATTTTGTGATTAATAACATAATTTATTAAATTTACAATGTTATAATGAAATTATAAAATGAATACTAAAATTTTAACATATTTAAAAAATATTAGGTGTATATGTTTCAATATAGGGTATAATTAATTACATTAATATTTTTGTTTTTGTGCATTGTATATAAATAGTAATTAATTAGGTATATGGATGTGTGAAATCAATGTCGAAGTTTTTTTAATGTATTAAATTAAAAAAAATTAGATGACATTCAATTGTGTCCACTACTCGATGAAACTAGACAATATTTTAACTTAATACTAATTTTTTTTATAAATTATTCTTCACTAAATATATGACTTTTTTAATGTAAAAAATAATTATTTTTTATTACATATATTAATATTATTATATTAAATATATTAATGAATAATTATGTATAAAAAATATTAAAATGAATAACACAGTATTATGAATTTAATTATTTTTTTATTAAATTTTTATATATATTTCTAATATATATTATTTTCTACTATTTACAATTAATATATATTTTAAGAATATGAATTATTTTTAAATTTTTTTTAATTAATAATTTTTTTGATAAATTTTTAATTTATTCATTTGTAATTTTTTTATAATTAATACAATTTATTAATTTTTTAATAATTTTTTTAAAAATTATTGTTTATTAATTTAATATATCAATATTTAATATATATATATATATATTATTTATTAATCTTTTAATATATATATATATATTAAATTTATTCACTTTTACCAATAATTATTTATTAAATAAAATGTTTTATATTTTTCTTAATTTAAAAATTTTTAATTTTTAATTGTTTAATTATTTCACTTTATGTATTTTACATATATATATATTATATATATACTATTTATAAATATTTATAATTTGTATATTTATATGTAAAATTTAATAATTTTTATAAAAAATTATTTAATTATTAAAAAATTAAATATTTTTGAAATTTACTCATTTATAATTTTCATATACTTAATTATTTCATTTTATTTCATAACATTATCAGTGATAAAAATAATGTGTTGATAAACGGTATCCATTATGATTGCTAAAAATAAATAGATGATTAAGGATACCATTTAACAGCACTAAAAAAGAAATTATAATGGTTATCAATTATCAGGGCTAAAACAACCATGATGAAGGGAACCTTTTATCTTCTTTTTTCTAGCAATAAAAATGTCCATCAATGCTAAAAGAATATTTTTTATTAGTGAATGCTTTTTGGATTCATCAATACATCTATAATTCAATAGATTA
Source organism: Viscum album (assembly GCA_963277665.1). Lineage (NCBI taxonomy): Eukaryota > Viridiplantae > Streptophyta > Magnoliopsida > Santalales > Viscaceae > Viscum > Viscum album. Next base: position 284,944,840 of record OY728127.1, read on the forward strand.
ATCAAAGATGAAGATTCCACCCAATGTGGGGGAATCACAATGATGGATTTTGTAATAGTGAAACTAAGGATGAGACATGTACCAGTGAGATTAGTTTCATAGAAGTGTTAGATTGAAAGAAAAATTATATAAATAATTAAACAATAAATATAGTTAATAATTTTTTATTAGTGTTCTTACTCAATATATATCAACGAAAATGAATTAGAGGAGACTTAGTATCTAAGGGTCGGTTCATCAATTGAAACACATTCCAGTACTTGAGTGTTTTCAATATGTAAATCTCAATCCATTTTTAATTTATCATAATTATTTTTTTATGTCATAAAGTATTATGTGAATGATATTTTAATTGTATAAATTAATTGAAAATGAATAAAAATTTCAATGAATGTTGGATTTATAAATTTCTATTGAACTATTGGTGGAAGATAATCCTAAAACAAAAACCACAAAAAATATCAGTAAAATATATTCAATTACAATTTGTATTGGAGAAATTTAATTGGTATCAATCATGTGATCTGAAATATTTTCTTATGGAAACTATGTTAATCTAGAATGTCGTGATTGGTATTAGGTAAAACCCAATTGGAATTGACCATTAAAATTAATGATAAATACCTTTTAAAGAAGAATAAATTTTGGAGGATGATTCTTCCATTATTTTTTTGTTTAAATAATATTACCCCTTAATTTTTTTCAAAAAATTAAAGGATTCTGTAGAATAATGAATCTATTTTAGACATGAATTATATATTTAGTATCTAATTATTGTGAATTAAATAGTGTATTGAGAGAAATATTCACAGGTTATTTTATTTATTTTCTGTTAAATATGTGGGTGTGTAACAAGTGGTATGACTCATACACATTGAACAATTTTTTTTATCAAGTGAATGTGCGATTAAAATAATTAAGTTATTAATAAATTAAATAAAATCTTAAAATGTGTATACTTTGCGAAATATGTATATTTAATGTATAACATTGAGATTTTTGACATATAATTTTTTCCCAATGGAATGATATTTCTCAAATAGGATTAGATTATTTTTTATAACACAATGATATGTGGGATGTTCATAAAATGAATATTTTTTAGAATATAGCTAAACATGAAGAGTAAAGGATACAATATGTAACCTAGATATGAAAGCTCGAAAAATTTTATATTTTGAAATTTTCTATAGAAAGTAATGGATTCGGAAATTTAAAAATTGGTTGAATGAGATAATGGTTTAGAAAGGGTGATATGAATGTGAGTTAGTTCAAGATCTCTAAATCATGTTTTTTTTTATGAAAATTGTTGTGATTTTATCTAAAGATTCAATGTTATTCTATTCTATATTAAACATTGAATAGTGAATAAAGATAATCTAGAGGATTATATGTATTATCATTAAGATTATTATTTCATGAAAAATATGTAGAATGCATTTCAATAACAATAGAAGAGAATGAATAAAAATCCAATGAATATATACATTTTATAGTTTTATCAAATGGAAGGATAATAATTCCATAAACCTATATGCAAAGTGAATAAAGGAGAAATTAAGTCAATAAATTCATTGGTTGTTTTGAATTGGAAATGAGGTATAAATATTTTTAGTTATTAAATATAATGATATTTGTTCAATTATGTTAAAAAAATAAAATGTTTGATATTAATGAATCCATGATTCAGAATGATTCATTTTTCAACAAAATTGAAAATTTTAATAATCATAAAATAATGTGTCGTCAGATTTTTTTGAAAATAATTCATGAAAATGATAGATATCTTTGAAATAGATTATTGATAGGAAGAAAAAATGAGGTCAACTATAGTACAAAATAATCCACATATATGTGTGAGGGTTTTTTTCTATCGAGGGTTAAAATATAATAGTATTGAAATGTAAAAGTTTAATTGTTATGTGATATTAACACCATGAAAAAGGATGATGAGTTAATCATGGATATATAGGTATAAGGAAGCATAAAATAATGGAAGTAGATGTGTGGGGCCCATCACTAAAACTACATGGACCCTGAATATATAAGGATAAGTACCTATGATGGGAAATATAATAAATAATTGTTATGATAATGTTTTATTAAAGTATTAAAATCTATTTTTTTGTAAATATCAATAGTTTAACAAAAATGTTTTCTAACAATTTAAATGACAATAAGTATGAGTGGGATTGATGAATATTGGAGAAGGATAAATGTTATTCCTTAAGGGAAGATATAAAGATTTACTAAATTTGGGTTGACCACAACATATTTTATGTTAAAAAATGGAGAAAATTATGATGTTTTACATTTTCATTTTTCATTATATGCCATTGGGAAAGAATAAATGATTGTGTTTCTGGTTTTTTAACAAAAAATGGGTTTTATCTCATGTTTTGTTGGGGAGAATTGATAAGGTGTTTTTCTGTGAATTAAATGATATGTTAAACATTACCTTAGTAAAGAGATCATCACTTCTCCAAAACATATATTTTATAATTTTTCAAAAAACATAATACATTTACCAAACAAACACCCAAATACCATATTAGTTTAGTGCATTTGGAATCAGGGAAATATAAACATGAGTGCATAAGTGAGCTACATTATCACCCGAAAATTTCCTCATTACTAGAACCATTCATAGAAACATAATATATAATACATATCTTCTTATCCTAGGGAATGAAAACATAAAATGGGGTTAACTCAAATGCCTAGAAGGGTAAAAAAATGGAGGTTTGAAAGAATAATCATGATCATAAGGGTATGTGAACATGAACATAACATTTAAAATCATGCTCAACATATCAAAGATTATATTCATGATTCATAAAATAAATATTCATAGTTCATAAGGAATCAATAAAAATAGATTCAAGAGCATAAGCCATAAAAGCATTATAATTGAATAAGACATGGAATTGTTGCATACATAAAAATATAAAAAATTATCTCCATAATTTTAAAGGATTAATAAAAATTATTTATTACTTGAATGGTTTCACCCCTTAAATGATATTGACTGTCATGTTTCCCTCCCATGACCATCTTCGTAGTCAACATTCACTCCCAATACCATATTTGTTGAAAATGTCCTTACTGGATTATGCTCAATCCTCGTTGCAGCCATGTCTATCTTATAAGACATAATTATTAAACAAAATGCATTTTAGGGATATATAGATATAGGTCACACCCATCTCATAACTAAATCATACATATTTGTTCTTGAGGATCAAAACAATCATCATATCAAAATAGATGAAATAAAATGGGTATCCTAAACAGGCCATTAGATCACTACATGTTGAAAATATAAAGTATTAACAATCGTTTCATCATAGAATAACTTGTGAAAAGAATATGGTCTCATAAGATTGTATAAATGGATATATCTTTAAAGATATATGGGTTTCATAAAAAATATTTCATCAAAAGGATAACTATTTAAAGAAAGAATAAAAATTATGTCCTTGGATCATAACCCCATTAAGAAATAGGTTACATGAATTTATTTCATCTTAGATAAAAAATAATTATAAATTATCTTTTAAAATAATTCTTGAGGAAAATATTTTTTCTCTTTGACTAGAAATTAACACATAAAACATTTTGAAAATCATTTTCATTGAAAATTTCTAGGAAAACATATAAAGGAAAAATTTAAAAACGTTTTAAATAATTTTCATATTTTAATGTTGTATTAATATAATTTTTACTTGAAAATAAACTTAAATTTTCATTTAATGCATTTCCCAAAAACATTTTTGAAAAAATTGTTTTTGAATAAAACATATTTTCGAATGAAGGGAGAAATAAGATTATATTTTCTTAAAGACCATTCCTAATTATCTTAAGTTTCAATGAGTGTAAAAATGGTAAAAATACGTGAATATATCTTTTATACCAATAGTATAATAAAATTCATTAGATTTATTTAGAGATGGATCATAATATTTCAATAATGGAAGCGTAATCATAAATAACCTCGATAAATGGTGAGAATGTAGCAATAAACCATTACCACTTTAGTTACATAGATTAATAATCCTATATAAATAATAACATTCAATGAAGCTTCAAATATCATGAACAGAATCATATTCATGACATAACATTTCAATTGTCAGTATATACTCCTCATAAAAGAATATATGTGCATAAAATCATGTGTATCAATGATGAAAATTTGTTAAACAATTACCATACCAATTTAGTATCTTCTGAACCATAAAACCCTAAGAAATAGATATCATAAAATGGTTATAAAAATTAACAAAAACTAAATTTTTTGAAACATTTAATACATAAATTTTAATTATATACATCACATTAAATAAATGATATGTGAATAAGGCATATGTCTCACAAAAATAAAAGTGAGACTATAAATTCATTTAATTTGTTTTTTGACTCTCCATATAATAATTACGAACTATTGTATAATAATTATGAGTTAATTAATGATATATTTTAAACCCATATTAATATATATACTACCATATATGATTTACTTTTGACTTCATATTACATTTTTAATAGTCACTCCATTTTAAATTTACATTTCTGGTGATAACTGATTTGTTTTTCACATGTGTTTTGATTTTTTATTTTTTTTTTCCTCTTTCTTATTTCATGATTTCATAATCTACAGAATTTAAGATATGTTACTAGTATCATATATATTAATTTTATATATATATATAAATCTATAAAAGATATAAATATTAAATGAAATATAGCGTTCCAGTAGATGGTAGGTCATACGTATAAATGAACGATGTTTCGATTTTCTTGTTGTATTGAAAGATATAAGAGAAGTTAGTGATGTATATATATTATCACTCCTGTATAATTATTATATAATATATATCACATATTTTATTTAATAGTATTCTGAATACATTGCATATAATTTGTGAATGAATCACATCACATTGATGAGGCAGTAGTCCAGACATCCAGAAAAGAAGTTATCATGTTCCCAAAAAATGGAAATCATGATGGTATGGGTTTTATAATAATTATATAATTATTAAGATTTCATATATTTCATGTATGTAATATATTTAAAATAAAAATAGTATTTTTAGCATTATTCCTAACATTTAAAGGTATTGATGGAAGAAATAACGATATCGGTTCGTGATGCGGTAGTCTGTCGTACACATGAATAATGATTTTATAACCTATTTGATGGAATTTTGTTTATTTGGATGTCATACCCTTAAAATAAAAAATATATCATTATATACATGATTATAATTTCATTATAAAATCATGTAATAATGTGTATTTATTATTTGGAGAAATAAATAAAACAAATTTTCATGTTGAACGGTGTTGCCTATTCTTTGGGTAACTCCATTTGGTTTTCATAAAAGGGATTCCTTGGTAGGATTTCAGCCCAAAGGGAGGACTGAAGGATGAAGATAAGGAGTTTGGTTGGATATTTTGGTTTCTTTTGGCCATTATAAACTACATGATTGGTGGGATAAATTTAGGGTTGTTAGATCTTTTTTTATAGTGGTGGAGGAGTGGAATTCTAGTAAATATAAAAATGTAAATACTATAGAGAGGTCTCTCTTACATCATGTTCCTCCAGAAATTTTCAATTTTTTATTCAATATGTTAAATTATCAAAACATAATCATAAATTTTTTTTGGTACATTTATATTTGTCATTTGGCCCCCTAAATTAATGTTTAACCACTAAGAAAACTTCTTGTTACCTTAATCCTTGTAATTAATTTAAATTTCATTCACTCATAAAATTTTCCAAAATGAGTTCGAAAATATAAGAGTTTATAAATAATTATGATTCTTAATATGAATTCCATTTTTTCAAATTCTAATAAAATAAGTGCCCCAAATTAATTTAAAAATTAATCCCACAGAGGTGTCACAAATGAAGTTTTTTTAAAATGAAAATGATAAAAAGATCGAAAATATTTTTGTATCCAATTTCTTTGTAAAATTTTTTCCAATGAACTAAATTGGTTTAGTTGATTTAATATTTAATATATTATACTTTTAAACTCAAAAAAAATTAATTTAACGATATAAAAAAATTTACACTAAAAGGTAATTTTCAATTAAAATTCATTATTTTTCACTATTCATCAAAAAATTATGTTTTTAAGAAAAATAAAAAAAATAATTCTAAGAAAAGTTTTACATTATGTGTTAAGAAATTAATTTTATTATATAATATTAATTTTATAAATTTTTTGAATATTAATTTTATTATATCCCATAGAAGGACATATAAATTTTTCCTTTTTAGAAAATAATATTTTTCAACACATATAAACATTACCAAAAGTTATATATTTAATTGTATGTGTGATTTTTTAAATGATATAATTATAAAAACTATTTTAAAATTTGTTATTAATATTTATATTACAAATATTAATTGTTAGGTTATGTTTTTCTTATTTAAAATAATTATATTAATAAAATGTTGTTGCATAAAAATTCAGTGTTGTGTGTAACACAAGATAAGTCAAAATTATGTATAGTTAAATACTAACATAATGTATTTTATAATTAAAACATAAAAATGGTGAAGATTGTAACACGAGAAATCAATTAAACTAGTTAATTTGAGACAATGTTACCTTGAAACTCATGGTGTTATATTCCTCTCAGTATAAAATGAATTTCTACCTCAAAATTCATCATTATGATACAAAAAAATAAGATACTTCTAACGTAACAAATATACATCATCCCAAGTTACATTCTCTAACTAGTGGATTATCTACCTAGCTTTAACCATGTGAGTGCTCTTGTTTCATGGAACTTTTGTAGTAATATTTTTAATTTCAATTGGTCCCTCATATGAAAGATCTTACTCTAGTGGTATAAACTCAAATTTCACTACATGTAGAGCATCAGGTATGTAATTACAAGGAATATATACATGGAACACATCATAGAAATGAAATAAATTTTAATGATATACCATGAAATAATATATATTCCTGATATGATAAATAATTTATAAGGGAGTGATATACCTAGGTCTTAGCCTCCATTTCATCCTGAATCTCAAAACCAATTTCTAGAGAGAGATTCATGGTAAAACCTTCTCACCAAATTCATGTTATGTATCTATTCAATAGTTATCAGCTTAAATTTATACTAACTTTGAGCTTCCCTAGTATTTTATTGATTGGTTGTAATCATATTATACATTTCTTCAGTTATCTCTTGTCACAATATCATTCTTTCTCCAAATTCAATCTAGAATGTTAAAGATCTACATTTATTTCCATATATGGCTTGATAAGGATCCATATAAATTCTTGAGTGAAATTCATTAATGTAAGAAAACCCAAATAGAGGATGATGTTAATCACACCATCTTTTACGTCTAGAGAAAAAGATCCCTTCATATCCTCTACATTCTAATTTTTAATTTAAGATCATTCAACCATATGAGGATAATAAGAACTATTGAAACTTAATTCTATATAATGTTATAACTTAATAATTCTCCATAAACTGGAGTAAAATATGGGATCCTGATTAGATTGAATCGAATTTTTTACTCCATGAAACTGTATTAATTTGTTAATATATATCCTAGAAAGCAGGTCAAGAGAAAATTATTCTCCAACACTGATGAAATGTTATGAATTTTTATGGTGATAAACAATCAACCATATAGTAATAAACCCTGTAGATTTATGGGGAGTTAAATGATAATATTCATTATGATGTTCTCCCACTTACATTCAGGTATAGGTAATGGATTTAACATCCCCTCCCGCTTTTTCCATTCATCCTTAACTTGATGACATACCAAGCACCGAGATAAAAACTCTATGATATTTATCATTATACTATCTCAGCATAAATATACTTTCAAATCTATATACATCTTTTCACTTGGAAGATTATTAGATAATGATGAACTAGTAACTTCCACTAACAACTCCATAGTCAAATATATTATTAAAGTAACATATATAAGGTTCTTAAAACATATCATTAAATCCTACTCAAGGATAAAATTTGGATCATTTATGACCTTATTTGATAATACTTCATCTTACTTATATGCCTCTTTAATCTTCACTGGGATAGATAGTTCAAGATTCATTTGATAAAGATAATAATATTCCCCTTCCTTTAAGATTTAAGTAAACATATTTTTTGAATCCATAAATATTGGATCATTTATAATCCTTTTCATGGATAAGAAAAAAATATCCTTTTGACTCAATGAATCATCCTCCTTTTTTCCCACGGTGGTAATGTTTTGAGAAGTCAAAATCTTTTTTCAACTATTACAACCTTCTCTAGATCATGTTCAAATACATATTAGTGAATATAATGTTCAAATACTTTTGGATTGATATATATATCACAATTTTCTCTTTGAAGATAATATACCTCATATCTTTAATAAAAGAATTACTCATTTAAATTCATATCCTGAGTTGTATAATATCTCTCATGAATCATCAATTGTTATGAGGCATATGATATATAGATTTTACTCTTCACAAGTACACATCTGAATCCCTTCATGGATGGATCACTATAGATTACAAAATATTATAAATTAGAGTTTAATGTAAGTAAATGTACATGTACTGACCTTCTCTTTAGTTCCTTAATGTTTTACTCACAACCATATGTCCATTAAAACTTGTCACCCTTTCGAGTAAACTTGTTCAATAGATTAGATAGTCATGAAAAATTATCCAAAAACCAGGGATAATATCCACCTTAATCATGAAAACTATGGATCTCAGTCACTATAGTTAGTCTAGGAAAACATTCAACAACCTCCATCTTGGATGGATCTTCTTTAATACTGAATCTTGATATTATATGACCCAAATATTATGTTTTTTTACCAAAATTCAGACTTTGTAATTTTTTCAAAAATATTATCTTCCTATAGGGTCTTTAGTACAATTCTCTAGTGGTATTCATGATCATACATTCTCTTTGAATAAATATGAATATCATTATAAATACTACTAAAAAATGGTCAATTTAATCACAAAAGGCTCTATTCATTAAATCTATGAAGTGAAATAGGGTATTTTTAAGAACAAAAGGCCTAAATATATATTCATATTGTTTATACATTGTAGAAAATTCCATCCTGTTAATATCCTCCTTTTTAACCCACAATTGATGATATTCAAAATGAAGTTAAATCTTGAAAATTTATTGAAGTCCAGACAGTGGATCAAAAAAGTAATCAATACGATTAAGGGTATACTTTTTTATTGTGATCTAGTTCAAATCCAAAGTATCAATGCAGACTCGCATTGATCCATCAATATTTTTTAAAAAAATAACATGTGTGCCCCAAGGTGATACACTTGGATGAATGAATCCCTTTTCAAGGTTTTCATGGAGTTTCATTGTAAATTCATAAAACTCAATTAGGACCTTTTTAAATGGAGTTCTTGAAATTGGTAAGAATCCAAGTTTGAGTAATAATTAAAACTCAACATCATGTTTTGGTGTAAGTCTATTCAAATCATCTAGAAACACATACAATAATTCTTGAACATAAGGCATATAATATATGTCAATTTTCTCTCCATCCTTTTGAGAAAAAACAACCCTTCTAAATTAAAATTATGATGAAAACATTAGGTATAATCTATATAAGATCTTCACACTAATCATCACATTGATATAAAATCATTAGTTGGTTTGAAAAATAAAATGTAACATCCCTTTATCAAATATTTATGTGGTATTTATGTATCAAAATCCCATCCATTCCAATGATGGCATCAAATTCATAAAAAAAGATTAATTAAAAGATTTGTAAGATACACATTCAGAAAAATTCCAATAGGGATTGAATCATAAACCTGAGATGCAATAATACTACCATTAAGGGTTTTCACTGGTAAATATACATAGAAATATTTTTGTGGTACATTAATAAAATTTTGAAATTATATATATATGAATGAGTTGGTAAATCAAGCATCACATAAGACATTAGATGTTCATGAGTTGATGCTATGTGTACCATTAACAACATTGTTATCGCACCCCTCATCAAAAATAGTAATCGCATGAGATTTTAATTTTTCCCTCGGCTTAAGAGTTAATTGATGTTGATTATCATCATTAAACATTAGGATTGGGAAGTAGTTTTCATAATTATATTTCTCTTTACACATGTAGAACTGAATTAGGGGATGTGCATTTCATGCAACATTCTCTCCATTCTCATTTTTAGCTAACTAACTCCCATCACATCGGAAATGGAATTCTCGATGGCCATACCATCCACACCTAAAACAATTACAAGGCCTCTTAGGACCATTTCCACCATGCTTATTCCCATACAATGAAAATAAATTATTTCTCATATTTTTCTATTGAGGGTTTTATATTTTTCATTCGAACATTGTCTTCCTTTTATTGTCAATTCCATGATATTGATACGTTACTCTAAACTTTATTTCAAAAATTATAAAACAATGAAAAATATATACATATTTACTATTGTATATTATGGGTAACTCTCTTCTATGACATGGATTTATGCCACTGAATAATCGGTCAACCTACATTCATGTGGGATTATAATACCAGATAGGTACCTTAAAAGTCTTTTAAACAAATCTTTGTCAGAACCAATAGATTCAACATAAATTATATTTAACTCAAGGGACTATTTAATTATTTTCATATTTATAATAAGAGGAATGTAATAATTAAATAATATTTTATTGAAATCTTCCCAATCTATGTAGTAAATTTCATATTGTTTCCTCGTATTCTTAAATAGATTCCACCCCTAGTCTACCTCGCCTTTTAAATGATAAACTGCATGAATGAATTTCTCATGTTATGAGCATTAGAGAATTTTGAATATATGTTAATTGGTATTGATCCATACAATGAAATTAAGTGGATTAGAATACCCACATAAATAAGGTAGATGTTTCCTCGTTATGTACTCATCATAATTAAGGAAACCCTACTTTTCATACAAGATTATTACATCATTTTAATGATAAACAACATGAAACCATTACACTACCAGGATCTAAAGGTTTAGTTTCTAGGGAAACAAAGGACCATACATAAAATTTATATAATAAAATAGAAAAATGATGTAATTCTTTCTTGTCTAGCTTCTTTTTAGCCCTCGTGTTCTCCTTAGTACAAGAAATCACCTGAGGATATAAGTCAAATAATAGGGTGAGATAAAATCCTAGTACGAAAATAGATAAAAACATGGATAAAAATAACATGAAATGAATATAATCTATATCATAACTTCATAATCATAATCACGATAGTAAACATTAGAAAAATTTTAGGAATATAGAAATGCATAAAATGAAATATCACCTCTTAGTGGTCAAGTACCATGCATATTTCACTTTATCTCCTGAGAAACATCCAATTACCCAATAATTTATAGTGATATATTATTTTTGAAACACCCATGACATTATAAAATTTAAATGAACAATTTAATTTTCATTTCACCTATCATGTCATATCATATACATTATCATTAATTCCACATAAAACATATATAAATTTGACATAAGGTACCCATGGTAAGGAATGGGTTTAAATCCAAAAATATAACATTCATAAATAAAAAAATTTGTTCCGACATCCATGAGTGATATATATAATTCATAAAATAATAAATAATATTAAGTGAAGAAGTAAAAATATCATGAGAAGTAAAATATTTATTTTTGGAAAAAAGAGTTATTTTGGAAAATATTTTCATTTGTCATAAAATGGTATAGGAGAAATTTTATATCCCAAAAAACAAAATGTAAGGATAATGAAATGAATAAGGAAAATTAATGGAAAATCCCTACAGAAATTGTAGTGAAATAGGGGATCCCTAAGGAAAAAGGGAGGGGTTCAATAATCCATGTACCTTGTGTCTTTGTTCTTTATTCACTGTAATATTCTGGATAATAAAATTAAGTTAAAAAATTAACAAATCTATAACATTTTAAACATTAATATTATTAATTGTTATTTTATTGTGTTTTTAGGACCATTTTTATGCCTTATAGAGTGTAATTACATTGTTTGGGAGTGATCATTTTATGTTTTTCATGACCGGTTCACTTGTTTACATGTAGGAGAGTTCCTGTAAAATGATGATAACTCACCATAATTGAGATAATATGTTATTAATGAAATTTAAGTGGATTAAATGTTATTATATATAATTTTGTTATATTTTATGCATATCAATACTGACATAAATAGTTAAAGATAATGATTTATTTTCTTTTGGCCGATTTTACGACCATCACGAACTCATATCATTTTATTTAATATCATGACCATATTTAGCTTTAATAACATTATATAACATAGAATATGTATAATAAAATATTATTTAACAATAATAATGGAATTATGACCATACATGGAGGTAGTAATGAAAATTGAAAACTCATCATCCACGATGGCTATAAATCGACACACCACAGACAATATTTTAATTTTTGGAATAAAAGGAAATATGAAAATATATATAGATGAATTATTCCATTAAAACAATAAAATTATTATATATAGAATATAATGGAGTTATCATGCCACCTAGATAAGTGTATCTCAAAAGTGTATAAGTAAATAATTATATTTAAAATAATAGAAAATGAAAGAGGATTTTACCTCTTCAATTTCTATGCCTTGAGAACCTCCTTAGGGAAAATGGATTCATCTTTTAATGATTCGAAGATCATTTTTTTGTTATGCAGAGGAATGTGGAGATTATTTTTCTAAAATTTGATGTATATTCGATAATTTGAAGGTTTGAGGAGAGGAGCTGGTGGGGGTAGTAGTTATAGGGGACGAGAGGGGTGTTTTCTCAGTATTTTATTCATTAGTTGGTTATTTTGGATCAAGACTCAATAATTTTTTGATAATTGTAACTATATACATTAAAATAATTCTTTATAGTTATATATTTTGTTGATTACATACTTAATGATTAAAATAATAGTGTATTTTACTTATAATGTATATATACCATAAATTACATTATTTTACTATTCACCAAAGATTCAAGTATTCTAGAAAAATCCCAAAAATTATTACAAGCCATTTTTAGACATGAATAATTGAAAAATGATGTATATTTTATTTGAATAATTATCTAAATATTATAAATTTAATATTTAATCAAATTCCACATTAATTCAATACATTATGATTTTAAAAAGATAACGAATTTTATGACACGTTGAAAAATTAAATATTGCCTCGTAAAATTTTCTTAAATCATTTGAGACAAAAATATAAATTTATGAGTCTATTTTATGAAAAAATATATTTTATTTTAAATCTTTATATTAATTATAACATTATAAATAATCATTTATGATTCAAAAAAATACCATCACATAATTTATCATTTATAAAATTTTTATTTTCATATACTATGATATAATTATATCATATTTTCATTTATGAGATGCCTAAATTTTATTTTTTTTCTTTTATTAGTGAGGTTACTATTCTATTTGCCAATTTACTATTCATAATTTTTATGTTAATAATTCAAGGGTTAGGTTACACTTATATCGGTATTGGATCCTTAATTTCTTGAAACATCACTTATTGCATTCATAATTTATGAGAATGTAGTTTTTTTATTATGATCTCTATGATATCTATGTTTTTTTAATCTATAACATAATTATAAGAATGGATTTTCCATTGATAAAATTTTGGGTTGTAACTTTCTTCCCACTTTTTGAAATTTCACCCTCGAAATTTCTTTTCATAAAACTTGGTGAGGTTACTTCTTCTTCATTACCTCCTCTAGTTAACCAGTAATTTCTTTATACTTATGGTTACTCCAAAACACTTTTACAATATGGGTTGTATTTTTGTGTAGAACCATATCACTCAGATCTAGGATCATTACTTGCTTCTCCTGGCAAGGGATATCATCTTCTTGGTGTACCACCTCTGAGTTCAGTACATGTGAGAGATCTGGTATGTACATTGTTAGCTGAGATACATGAATCATCTCATGAATGTTAGACATACTTAGAGGAAGTGAAGTTTGATATGAAACTTCTATTTTTCGATCAAGGATCTCAAAGGGGCCAATGTACCTTGGGATAAGCTTCCCTTTCTATCTAAACCAAGTGACTCTCTTCCATGGTGACATTCAAAGGGACAAGTTTCCACCAATTTTGAATTCCATTTATTTTTTATGGGTGAAAGTATAGCTCTTTTGAGGACACATAAAAAATTTATTTTTTTATTGATGTATTAAAAATTCTATGACACCTCATTCCCATTACCATGTCCATGTATCTTTTATTCTCCAACTTCAACCCAACATGTTGTATTTCTCCATCACATTCCATATAGAGATTCATATGGTGCAATCTGGATGCTCAAGTGGAATCGTTTGTTGTATGAGAACTCAACCATTGGGAGATGTAGATAACATCCACCATTTAATTCCATTAAGAAGTATTTTAGTATTACATTGGGTTTTTGAATAATCCTTTTTTATTAGACATCTATTTGGGGGTGATATGTAGTGATAAAATTCAATTAAGTACAGAAATAATGTTGTAGGATTCTCTAAAATTTAAATGTGACCCTTGGATCATGATCAAATAAGTTCAAATGTTAAAAACCATGTAACCTCACCACTTCCATCACATATATCTTTACAAGTTGTTAAATATATAAGTCTTCTTAAATAGTGATAATGTTTGATGTCTTGGTGAGTTGATACAATATAATCCATATCGCACTATTTCCAATGGTTTTCTTCAGGAGACCAGTGAAGAAGTCCATGGTGGCATTCTCCCAATTCCATATGGGTATAGTAAATGGTTTCATCATACCTTTGTAATTATTATTCTCTTCTTTAACATGTGGATATATCAACCACCATGAGATTTACTCCGTAACCTCCTTCATCATGTTGTCCCACTAGATGTGTTCTCAATGATCACGATACATCTTTGTACTTCTATGATGGATATAGAATTTTAGGAAATGAACATTATCTCAAGGTCCTTATTTATCATAGGTAATGAAGGTACGACAATCCTTTTTCAATACAAAATAACACCATCATCATCAATATGGAACACCTGCAGCTTCCCTTCATTTACTACATTCTCCTTCTTTTAATGCTCCAGATTATCCATTTGTGCATAATTTGTCTTCTCTTGGATAGATGGTTAGGAAAAAATTTTTGAAATGGAGTATGTATTCAATGTTACTATGATTTCCAAATCTATCCTTTGCATATCAAATGAGAAAGGGTCTTTTTAAATCTCATAATGTATATAGTAGCAAGTTATTTTCTTCTATGATCATCAACTACATTATTTTCCTTTTTACGATTATAGTGAATTGAGGAATCGTAGTCCCTGATTAGTTCCAACCATCTACTTTTATTCTTGTTGGGTTCTTTCATTGATAATATAATCCTTAGACTCTTTTGATTGGGACATAAGTTACAATTCTCACCAGAAAGGTAATGCTCTTTGTTTTTTAAGGAAAATATCTGAGCTGCGTGCTTTAGGTCAGAAATTTGGTAGTTTTTCTCATGGGTATTCATCTATATTGATAAATATGCCATCACATTATCATTCTACATGATAACTCAACCCAATACGTTTTTGAATAATCATTATTTATCACAAATTGTTTTCCACTTATTGGAAGTGTGAGTACAAGTGAAGTCATCATCCTTCTCTTTATCTCCATGAAGCTTTCCTCACATCCATATGTCTATATATTCTTTATCGCTTTTCATGTGAACATAGTTATAGGTCTAGAAACGTATGATACATTTCTCAGAAAATGTTGGTAGTACCCTTCTATTCTAGGGAAACTATGTATTTTCTTAACACTTGTGGTTTTATGCCATTCCTCAATCACATTTGTTTTTTAAGTACCCAAATAAATTCCCTCACCTATGATCATGTGTCCAACAAATGTGAGCTTCTACATCCAAAAGTCACACATGAGGAACATTTAATACAATTTATCATTCCATAATGTCTCCGAAATAATCCTTATATGTTCTTCATGTTCCTTCATTCTCTTAGAGAATATAGAAATATCATCGATGAACAGTACAAAAAAATCAGGGTAATATCTACATTAAATATTCATATAAACAATGAAGATTTCAATGGGAATTAGTACATCTAAAGGAGATCAATAAAAACTCATCGTGACCATACCATGTACCAATATTTGTCGGTGGAATATCATCCTTCTTAAAATTTATCTGAATATATCCAGATTGAATATCCACATTTGAGAAGTATTGATCTCCTCAAAGTAGATCAAACAAGTCAACAATCCTTGGAATAGGATACTTGTTATTTATGGTGATCTTTTTGAGTTCCTAATAATCGATACATAGCTGCGTTGATCCATCCATCTTCTTTACAAATAGAAATGGCACACCCCAAGGTGATTCACTGGGGTGTATAAACCCTTTGTCCAAATTCTCTTGTAGATTCTTCATTAACTCCTCTGGTTTGATTGGGGTCATCCTATTGGGGAATTTGAAGATATGAGTGGCTTTATGTATAAGTTTTATTGGGATCTATACCAAAAAATCTGGGGAACTTTTTATAACTCTTCAGGAAATACATAACTCTGTTCCCAATAATGGGTATTTCCCTTAATTTGATACCTTCCTTTGACTCAACTCTTTATGGATTGTATTACTCTTTATATGGAATCAACACCCACACCATTTAAGTATTTTAATAATAATATTCATTATATCCCTTACATTTTGAGAAATTCATGGGATGATTTAGAATTTGAAAACATATTTCCTTTTCAAGATAGTTGATTTGTTCTCTATATATCCTTATCCACTCCATCCCCATTATTGCATCGATTTCCACCAAGGGAAGGATCACAAGATTCACTAGAAGAATCATTCCACATACACCAATATGATAATATTACAACACTATTTTTGTAATTATTTCTCCACTAGGTGTTTTTACATATATATCTACTCAGAGGTTTTACATCCTTGATTTAATAGTTCTATAAAACATTCAAGATATTATGGAGTTCATAGAACTATAATAAAATATGTTTTTTCAGTTTTTATTTAATAGGAAGTGTTTCTTTAAACACATGTTTTTCTTCCTCAAATTTATCATTAGTGATGGAATAAGCCTTCTATTTCCCATTTTTATTTTTTGGTTGCCCACACTTATTACCCTTGAAAACTCAGGGTTCAGTGCACTATCTTGAATAGAGACCTTTCTCACTACAGTTGAAGCATTGAATCATGGGTGGTTATCTGCTTTTCACCAACATATTGGTTGGAATATTTATATATCAATGACATTCATGGTATTAGGGCCCTTATATCCCACACTTATATCATTTTTCCATTCCCTTGAGGTAGTTCACGTGATGATTCTTCACACATTTTGGACATCTGAGTTTTGTGTATCTTCCAACTTTTTCATTATATCCTCCATCTTGAAGCTTCATCCTCTATTTCTTATAACTTTATCCATGGGACCATTATCTAAACTTCATATCCACTTTGACATCACATCTAACAACTTATTCATATCACCAAATGTCACAGATATATAGATCCTTTTGAAGGTGTGGTTTTAAACCACTATATAATCTATCTATTTTTCTATCACTCTTGAGAAACAATTTAAAGTATACATTGCAAGCCTTGAGAAATATTCATTATAGGAAATGATAAATTCACATTCATTTTTCTTTATCTCTATTAATTCCTTATCCTTTTCTGTAAAATGAGTTTGAGGGAAGTTCTTGTCATGAAAAATAATATTACTTTCTTCTTATTCTATCTTTTCAATTTCACCCTTTGGATTTGTGTTCTTAATAAACACCCAAAATTGGTCTTCCTCTCCATGTAAATTATAAATGGCTGATGTCACCATCTCCATATCAGAACATCAAATCACAAAAAATATCATCTCCAATATGTTAACCCACATTTTAATTTAGTTTGATTAGAAGACCCACTAAACATCTGTGGTCATTACCGAATAAACGACGTGAATGCCAACAACTCCCTCTTAGGTGGTGTAAGTATCACATTATTAAGGTTATTTTTCATAGACTAAGATATTTGGGTAAAAACTACAATGAAAATTTGAACTCCACCTCCTATGGAATTGGGAATGTTGTTCGTTCAATCACTGCATTTTCCCGCACATGGGTTGTTGTCCTGGATTGTCCTGGTTCCTAAGAAATTCTAAAATAGAAAATGTTTGAACATAACATTAGTAATCGAGTCGTAAAAAAATAATTTTTTCCACTTTATCATTTACTCAAAATGAATGTCTTTTGGGATCCCTATGGATGGCATTTTTCAAAAAAAAAACTTTTGTGCCTAATTATACATAGTCTCATACAATAGGTTTTTACTAGGTTTGTCTAATCCAAATTACCAAATTAACAAAACCATGAACTGATACCAACTATAGAAACCCCACATTTCTTACATTAATATTACATCATTTTAATGATACAGATCATAAAAATGATTCACAATAGATATCCAAAGGTTTAGTGTCTTGAAGAAATTAGGGCCATACATAACATTTACATAATAAATGATAGACATTATTAAACTACTTATTTTATAGCTTCTTATTGGTTGTGATGTTCTAAATAGTAAAAGTATTCACCTTAGGATATACATCAAAAAAGTGCTAAGATAAAATACAAGTATACAAATAAATAATAGCATGGATCAATATAACATTAGCTGATCAAAATCATCATCATAACATCATCATCATCATCATGAGAGGAAACATTATATAAAGGCGTGAAATGTGTCATTTCATAAAAATAAAACACCATGTATCAGTGGTCAACTAGTTTAAAAATTTCACGTTACATAATGTGATAGGTCAAAATACTCAATGAATAGTAGAAAAATATAATTCATATCAAACCCATCACATCATAACATTTTCATGTTCTATACAATTACAGGTGCATTGGTTACATCATAACAATTGCATGATCATGCATTCCACGTAGAACATATATCAATCATTGACATAAAGTAAACCATGGAAATAAATGGCTTTCGATTCCTCAATAAAAAATCCAAGAATAAACATCGGGGTTCCAAAAGGAATGATTTAATAACATACATGGTAAAATAATCATTAATCTTGAGTGAAGAATAAAAAGAATCAAGATAAGTAAAAGATGTATTATTTGAAGGAATAGTTCAATGGTAACATCTTTTCATTTGTTGTAAAATCAGTTTTGAAAAATGTATTTCCCAAAACTGATAAGTTAAGGATAAATATATGATATTTAAGGAACATTAATGCTACATATATACTAAAAAAAGGAGTGAAAGAGGGAAAATAAAAGGAAAATGAGTATGGTTTGAGAATCCCCTTACCTTATACCTGAGTGTTTTCTTCACATTAATTTATTGTATAATCAAATTAAAATAATTAATTTAAAAATAAACATCCTTTTATAAATTTATATGATTCATTATAAATTTTTAGGTATTTGTGGCCATTTTGAAGCGTTATATAGTTCGATTTCATCATTCGAGTGTGGTCATTTACATGGTTTTCCTGATCGGTTTTCCTGTATACAAATATGGAATTTCATGTAAATTTAGGATTATTATCCAGATATGAAATTATATGATACTAATTAAATTAAATTAAAATTATTTATCTTTTATATAATTTTTTTGTGTGGTGTTAAGAGGAATCATTAGATAAATAGTTAATAAAAATGATTAACTTTATTTTTGTAGATTTTACGACCATCACGAACTCATATCATTTTATTTAATAACATATTTATATATATCTTCAAGAACATTATGAAACTTATATTATGTATATTAAAATCTTATATACACACAATAATGGTTTTACTAAAATCATTGGAGGCATTAATGAAAAAAGAAAATGTATCATCCATGGTGAAAGTAAATCGACCAACAATAGATGATTTCTTCATTTCCAGAATAAATGTGAAATGAATGATATTTGAAACTGATTTATTCCATTAACATAACAAAATTAAAGTAAATAAACGTTACTAGAGTTATCATTCCAATTTCATATATTTATTTGATTAGATGATAAAAATGACTTTGAAAAGAAAATTAAAGAAAAATAAAAGGGATTTTACCTCTTGTATTTCTCCTCCTTGAGAACCTCCTTAGGAAAATGATTAAGTCAATTGATTAGACAAAGATATCCTAGAAATGTTGGAGGGTACTATGAATAATATTGGTTATAAATTTGAAAATCTCCAATATTTGGAATGTGTGAGGAGTAGTGGTGGTGAGGGATAATATTTATACTGGAAAAGATGTATGTGTTCACATTATTTTATTCATTAGTTTATTACTTTTCTCAAAACTATGAATTGTTATAAAATAATAACTAAATATATTAAAATTATTAAGGATATTTCGATATTATAGTGATTAGATCATAATTTACTCAATTAATTGTTTATTTTACTTATAATGTACATAAACCAGAATTTACTGCATTCTACTATTCACTAAGAATTAATCTATGTTAGAAAAATCCCAAAAAATAACCTATCCATTTATCAGTGTGTATAATTCAACAATGAACTAAATTTTATTAAAATACATTTACAAACATGATAAATTTAATTTTTAATTAAAATCATCATTTAATTTAAAATACTAATTTATAAATATAACATATTTTATGACACCTAGAAAAATTTATAAATGTCTGAGGAAATTATCATATAATCCTAGGAAAACAAAATAATAATTTATTATTCTATTTTGTAAAAATTAAATTTCTTTTATATAATTATATAAATTATAAAATTCTGAATAAAAATTAATGTTTTAGAAAAATACCATCACTCAATTTATGATTTTTAAAATATATATGTACTTACACAAAGATATAATTATATAATAATTTTATTCAAGACATGCCTAATTTTTTTTAATTTCATAGGTGAAGTTACTATTTTATTGGCTGAATTATTATTCTTAATGTTCGTGTTAAAATTCCAAGGGTCAGATTACTATTCCATGAGTATAGGTTCCTCAATTTCTTGAAATATCAGTTATTCAATTCATCATTTATAAGAATAAGGATTTTAATTGGAATCTCAATGATATGTATGTGTTTTATAATATAAAACATAATTATAATAGTTTAATTTACATTGAAAAGTGTTTTGGGTCATTACCAAAATATTATTTCTTTCTATACTCATTTGAATGTCTGGTATGATTTATTGCATCATAAAGTTGGGTGAGTATAGTACTGAGATTTTTCATTCCATATCCCTTAAAATTTAGATGATCATGAGAACAATAATTTGATTTCTCATCACACTCAATATTTAATCAGTTTATTTAGGTTCTATTGATTGACTAAAACAAAAAAGCATTGGGTATGAAACAATAATCATAGTTTGAAACCTCATAATCATGTAATCACCTATAGTATTTCTAAATTATGACATATTTTATAAACTATTAAACCTTAGTTTTATCATTTGATATCAATATCCAACATCTATTAAAATAATTCATGGTGTTTCATGATGAGTTATTTAATTTCCAAATCATATCCACTAGGAGTGTCCAAAAAATTGTACATTAAGGTCTATTGTCATACACAAGTTCCCTATCTGGTCTAGCTCAATATGGTGGTTTCAGGGTTATTACTTATACATACATCAATTCTAGATCCACAATAAATTTTAGTATCTAGATAAGGATGTATTTCATGTAATCCACCCACACTATCCGTTACCGAAAATCCAAGACTATTTATTATACTTTTACTCACCCTTAATCTTATAATTAGAGACATATCATTAAAGATCCCACTATGTTTTTTCACATCCTAGATTCTAGAGATTAAAAAAACCTTTTATATGATACTAATAATAGATAACCTCACTTCTTATATATATATATTTACTTCATTTTTGTGGAAAACATGATACATTATTCAAAAAAACACCCAAATAATGTATTATTTTAGTGTCATTGGAAACATGGAAACATAAACACTGAAACAACTATGAGATACATTATCTCCCACTATGTTCTTAATGACTATAACCCATCTTAGACACATCATTAATAATACATATCTTCATAACCTAGGTAAATGTAACATTAAACTGGTTGAGATCAGATATTAGTAAGGGAAAATAAGGGATATAAGTAGGCATATTCATTAGAACAAGTGTAAGAGAACATGATCATAGAATTAAAAGATAATACCCTATATATCAATACTAATAAATATAATTCATGACATAAATAATGGAATTTCATAATACATGAATCATAAGGTAATCAAGAGCATATGTCAAGAACGCAAAACAAAAAAATAAGACATGGAATGGTGGAGGACGCATAAACATATAAAAATTATTTCCCTATTTTTCACGGGAAAATTCCAAGTCCATTATAGTGGATTCGGTTTACTAACAATTAAATCATTATAGTCGTGCTTCACTCTCATGACCGTGATTGTAGTCAAGGATCACTCCCAAGGCCATCTCAATGGAAAAAATCTATTACTGAACTAATATCATTCGTCATTCCTTTGATTTCTATCTATTGAAATATAAATCATTTCACAATTCATGTTAGGGACATATAGGTCCCACCCATATCAAAAGTAAATCATATATTCGTGTTCAATAATATCATAAACAATCATTATTTCATAACCCATTCAATGAAATGGTTATCATAAACATGTCATCATATGATAACATATGGAAAAGATAGTGGTTTCATAATTATTTCATCATATAATATCTTATAATGGTAAGAGGGTTTCATAAGTGTGTATCATTGTATAACACATGGAATTGAAATAGGTTTCATGAAAAACAAGTCATCAAAATAACAACCATTAAAATAAATAATAAGAAGGATATCCATATATCTTAACCCCAGTAAGATATAAGAAACATTAATGGATGTAATAATATATATGAAAAATAATTTTGAAATATATTTTAGTTTAATTTTTTATAGAAAATAGAATATTATCATTAAAAAGCATTTTTAAATACATAAATTATTTATGAAAATTTTCATTGAAAATTGTTTAGAATGTTATAAAGGAGTTTTTGACAACACTTTTAATGAATTTTAATACATAAAATAATTTAAATTCATTTTTACATGAAAATTATATGAAAATATCATTTAAAAACATTTTTGAAAAACATTTTTGAAGACATTTTTTTTGAATAAAATAGATTTTCAACCCAATATAGAAATAGGGTCATATTTTCATAAAAGAATTCTTAATTATCATTATTAGAAAAGAGTGTAAAATGGTAGAAACACTTGAATATATCACTAATAATAAGTGGAGAATAAATTTAATTTGTTTTTCTGAATTATGTGTCATATTATTTCATTAATGGAAACATAATCATAAACAATTTTGATAAATGATGTTATTATAGAAATAAAATATTACCACTTTGGGGACATCGAATCACAATCTTCTTGAAATAATAAAATTACATGAATATTGATAAATAATAATAATAATGATATTCATTATATAACATGTCAAATGGAATTATAAACACTTCTAAAAATAATATAGGTTCATAACAAAACTTGTGTCTCAATTAAAGAAAAGTTAGAAAAAATTACCTTACTAATTTGGTAAAATTTGAACCATCAAACCCCATGGAATAGAGATCCTAAAATGGATATGTAAATACCCATAAATATAAGGATATTAATCATAAAATAAATTCATGTGAAGTATATATACCACCCAAAATACATAGGTTGTGAATAAGTTGTAAGTCATCCAAAATAAAACTGAGACTAGAAATCCCCTAACATTATATTATCACCCTAGTTGTACTCATTAAAAACTCCCATATAATAAATATAAGTTTATAATGAATAGTTAAAAATCATATTCATATCTATATATTTCTAAATATTATTTACCCATGAACATTTATTTTACCCATTTATTTATTAATCAATGTTAATGTTATGTTTCGAGTGATAACCACTTTGTTGTTTGCATGTGTTTTGATTTTATATATTTTTTTCCCTATTACTTATAGGAAGATTTCATCGTCTACATAATGAAAACCATGAAAAAAATATTATATATATTGATTATATATATATTTATAATAATCTATAAATTATATAAATAGTAAATGAAATACATTATTCATAGATATAGTAGGCCTAATGGGCGCAAGAACGTTGTTTCCGTTTTCTTAGTGTATTGAAATAAAAAATACAAGTTAATTATATATAAATTTATTCATATATATATATATATATTTATTACAGTATTATTATTATTTAATATATATCGCATAATTTAATTAAATGGATCCTTAATACATTCCATGAAAACCACGAATGATTCACATCACTTTCAAGAGAAGATAGTCCACATGTCCACCAATAAAGTTACTGTATTCCCATAAATCAGAAATCATGAAGGTATGTTTTATATATTAATTCCACAATAATAAATATATCATAAATATTACATATAACATATATAAATAGTAATTCCATCAATTTTATCTTCCTTTAAATTTTTTAATCGAATAAAAAATGTCATGTGTTCATGAGGCAGTAGTCCTCCGTACACAGAAACGATGTTTGCATATACCACTTGTTGGATGTGTGTAAGTTTGTAGATAATACATTCATCATTATAAGATCCTATCTATATTTATGGGAGTGAAATTTTTATAAAAACATGGTATTTGAATAATTTAAGTGATGGAAACAAAAATAAAACCAATGGTTTGTAAAATGGTGTTACCTCTTCATTGGGTAACTCCTTTTAGCTTTCACCAAAGGATCTGCTTGGTGGACTTCATCCAAAATTGAGGCCTCTTGGATTAATCGATATAATTGGGGGGACATTTTTGTAGGGTTATACTAATCCAAATTTCTTAAGTGGTGGAAAGAAGTGAGGGAGGTGAGTTCCCTTTTATAGTGGAGAAGGAGTGGAAGACTTTTTAATATAAAAAGGTAATCACTATTAAGTGGTCTCTCTTATATGATGTGCCTTCAATAATTT
Source organism: Viscum album (assembly GCA_963277665.1). Taxonomy (NCBI): domain Eukaryota; kingdom Viridiplantae; phylum Streptophyta; class Magnoliopsida; order Santalales; family Viscaceae; genus Viscum; species Viscum album. The sequence continues at coordinate 284,969,964 of OY728127.1, forward strand.
TCCATTTTATATAAAATATTATATTTGGGTGAAATATTTCTAGAATATAAATTTTAGACATTTTTCTATGTTTTTTATCCAATTTTATTAATATTTAACCACTAAGTAGACTTATTTTTACCATAATCACTCTAATTAATTTTAATTCATTTCACTAATAACATTAGTAAAAATTTATGTTTACCTTATTAAATATTATAAATTATTCTGATTCAAAATATGGAATCCATTTTTCAAAATTTCAGTCACATAATTAGCATAAATTTATTTAAAAATAATCTCACAGACGTGTCGTGAAAGTGGGTTTTTTAATTCAAAAGATTAAAAATATTAAAATATTTTTTTGTTCAATTTCAATATGAAATTGGTCCCAATGGCATAAATCAGATTAAATTAAGTAAAATTGAACGAATCATACTTTCAAACGAAATAAAAATATAATTTTACAATATAAATAAATTATATGAAATGGAAGGTCTCAATTAAAATAAATTATTTTTCAATATTTATCCAAAAAATGATGTTTTTCATGAAAATAACAAATATTCGACATATGTTATTTTTGAAATTTTTCATTAAAAAATTATGATTTTTTTATCAATTTAAAAATATAAATTATTTTCAAAAATTATTTTTATATTTTTCACAGAACTACATAAAAAGATGGTCATTGGAGAAAATAGTATTTTTAAAACAAATATAAACTTTATCAAAAATTATATATTTCATTGTAAATCGGTTTTTTAATTAAATCATTATAAATCATATTTTAAATTTTGTTATTATTGTTCATATTAATTATTTTAATGGATATTTTATATCTTTATTATTTAAAATTATAATAATAATAATAAAATGTTATTTCTTAGAAACCCAAGGATTCATGTAATGCAAGCTAAGTCAATGTGGCATGTAGTGAAATACAAACATGGAATTTTGTATAATGAAATATTAACTTGGTGTAGTGTGAAAAGAAAGAAATCAATGAAAATTAAATTATTTGAAATAGGTTCCTATAAACTCAGGGTGATATGCCCACTATAATAGATATTAGAGTTTTTAAAATTAAAGTGATACATTTAGAAAAATATGTTGATAGATGTGTGTAATAAAATATCATATTGGTTTTAGTGTAAGATAATAGAAATGGGGAGAATAATATCAAAACATATTGTTACATGTTGTGTTATATAATAAAATTTTATAAATTAATTTTTTTAAATATATTAATGGTTTCCTGTTTTAAGAATATCATGGGTATTGAATATATATTTAAAAATGGTGAGATATGAAATACAATGTAATTCTCAAAACCATGTAATAATATTCCAACACAATCTAGGTGTTCAACATGACATAAATAATGAATAATTATATACCAAAGGTGTCTCACTTTGGATTAGAGTCTATAACCACTGTGGGGAGAATATATACATGGTATTATAATGTAAAACAATAGGGGAATAATGAAATGAATATAAAATACCATAGTAATTTCATAGAATCACATCTATGAACCATACATAAATAAAATGTAACATAAACATGTTAAAAAAAATTGGAACCCATTCTCAACATAAATATTTACATACATGGATCACCCACCAAGGTGATTAAGAATAGAATAAAAATAATACAAAAATAGTTGAGATATAACTACAAAACTGTTTCCACACCATTGACCATTTCCCTTTATCATTTTCAAGATAATCCGGTTAGACTACCCATGCAACTTGTAAACTTAATGTAAGGTATAATATCTTTACATGTGCTAGGGTTTGCATCTAGGGTGTGAGTATAATACTCTATGGGTTCCACTAATGTGTTCCCTATATACACCATCTTATTAAAGTTATATATATAAACCATGAGACAACATAACACATGAAATTAGTCATTTCATATCATTATATTATAACCATAAAACAACACCACCATATCTCACCTAAATCATCAAATCCCAATAATAAAATCCATTTTTTTATTTATAATAGAAAGTCAATTAGGGAAATTATAAAAATAGAAAAATTATTGTATACATATTTACTAGGGACCCTACATCAGTTAACCTTGAGAAAACATTTAAATGGTAATCCCCACTATGTGTTAAAAAAATAAATAAAAACTAATGATAATACCTTAGTGATCAGAAAACAACCCAAAAACTAGGTTTTCACTCTTGATTATCCCTGAACAGACAAGAAATAGGGGATCCTCTCTTTATGATCCCTAACACTCAACACAGATAAAAACCAAGCCGGTATAATTTCCATACACAAATATATAGTGGTCCATTTTATTTCTCATCCATTGGTAGCTCATTATAACAAATAGTTTCATAGGCTCTGTCATGTCGCAAAAAAATATTGTAGAAAATCCCTATACTATATCACAACAGGAAAGAGATCCCAACCCAACTCTATTTAGAGAGTGACACTAATACATGGATCATATATAACCATAATTTTATTATCTTACAATAAATATTCATCTCAACTTAATACATTACCTAATAACACTCATCGTTATCTTAGGATATTAGGATAAACACTATCGAATATAGCCTCAAATAATTCACCCAAACATCTACTCTCATCTATAAGATAACACTAGTACTTGTAAAAACCCACAAGTGAATCAAATGATAGTCCATTCCAATTATTACACTTACAATTCAAAAATAATAGATATATACTAATGAAAATGAAAAACAACCACACACATGCGCTCTCACCCAAATATTGGTGAAGCCTCGCATGGATTTCGACTAGTTATTCATACTCATCCCATACACCAATCACTTTATTAGGATATATGTGCTCCAGAGAGCTCATTCCACCACTATATTATCACTGAGTACCTATGGGAACCCTATTATAGATTTATAACAATATCCTTAAATTTGATAACATAGAAGATTCAAAAGAAACTCTCTTTCATCTACTCACTAGACCCATTCCCACTATTATACTTAATACATTAAAGGATTATAAATGTAACAATATAGTTCTAGATCTATTCCATCAGAGATTAAATAATTGACACTAAATTATCTATTCCTCTAGGTTATAAAACTTGGAGTACCTAGAACATTAAAAATAACACTGATCATATTCGAAACATAACTGAACTCGATATACAAGAACTTTTTGGGGTCTATCATGTTATACCCATATTTGTATCCCTTAGAAGTGTATTCATCAGTCATCACTAAAATCTATAAATAAAGCATATAATATCCATGTCACTATATTATAAGACCTTACCCAATCATGATTTGTAAGTATATAAAGTCCATGACATTTTATCAAAATATTAATCCTAGAACACTAATGCACTGCAATAAATTGAACCTATATTCACATGTATATGGTTATGTATCAAATGGAAAACCTACATCATTTATAGAGTATCAATCCTGAGGAAAAACTTTTCTAAAACACATATTTTTCCATTCACTATAATACTAAGCCACCAGGACTACCACTCAGGGAAAGGAATCCGATTTCAAGCCATGATAATTGAAAAATTATTTAAAAAATTATAATGAATTAAAGAATGAAATAATTCATGTTATATCACTATAATTGTCACAAACTGCCCCCGGAGGACCATGCCAGGAAATACCCCTAGCTCGCCTCCCAAAGGCTAGGGGATGGTGACTTGTACTGAAGGCGTCAACCTGCAAGTGGGACACATTTTCCTAAGTACCTGTATTAACACACACAAAACCATGTACCAATGCTATAATTGTAAACATGCATGTGACTACAAAAACACAGAGTAAAAACTATCGATTAAATGGGACCAAATACAAACCCAACAAAAGATAAACTGAAAATAGTAAAGTAAAAGGAAAACTCTGGAAGTTGTCTCGTGGAAAACCCACCTAATGGATAATTATAGGGACAATTATAGAAGTCATAGATGTAAACACTGCATGTCTAGACTCACTAAGAACCATCAAGTCCTAGGCCACCCAGTTCTCTATCAAGGTGGAGGTCGTCATCACCAAACAACATGTGTGGGTGAACTCCATGTAGGGTTCAATAATAACATAATCAGTAGGGACCCAAAAATAAAAAGTAAATACCATAATGAAATCCATATATCAAAACAAAAAACATGACCACAAAGCATGATCACATCATAAGATAGCTCATACCAGGTATAATCTAGATTAGGTAAGTAAGATCATCACTCACATCATCGAGCCCCATCGGGTGGTGGGAGAACTCATCCTCAATGATTACAGTATGCATGTTGGGTCACACAGAATCTAGTTCTCACTAACCATGAAATGTTTTGTTACGCATCCATGGTGAGAACTGTTGGTATTCTACGTCAGACAGAAGTCTCTCTCCACTATGTGAATTTTTGGTTACACAGAAGTCACTTGCAAACTGGGCCACACTGAGGTACTCCTCCTATCAAGTATTATGGGTCTCCTGTGTCACATAGAGACACTCCCCATCATGGGTCTACTAAGTCACATATAAGCCGCTTTCCAATATTCCATAGTAGCTAATCCACATAGGGTAACTTTTCAGCAGTCTTTAGGTCTCATCCAAACATACGGTTTCCGTATATAGTGAGCTTGATTCTATGATAACCACTCCTCAAGCCATTATTCAAATTTCAAATTCTAGTAATGTTTACATGTAGTTTTACAAAATAACTGCCTTATTTTGTGGGTTCCAATGCAACAAACATCTCATCAATTAGATCCTCAGTTTGAGAGATATTGAAATTTTTATAAAAGGAGGCTAGTTGGGTTTGGGTCTGGTATGACCCGGTCGGACTAACTCGACAAAGGTCTATCAACCCGACTTAGATTTGGCCCAGTATGGGCTTAGTTTGGCCCGATGGGCCACAGTTCTAGTGTTTTCGGGTAGCCCACACCCTACTAGGATGCAAAGTGCATATTTTTTTGCAACCTCATGGTCGGAAAAGTCGGATGCTTGTTTCTCCTCGTACACGGCCAAAGACCACGGCCCACCTACAGTTGAGGCCTGTAATTGCGGGCCTCTCCATCGATGCAGCTGAGGGGCCGCGTCCAACTGCCAGCCGCTGGCTTGGCCGGAGGCTTCTGCTGCAGCCTATGCCGGCTATGGCGCTTCTACCGATGTGCCACCTCTAGCCCCTGGCCGATTCCATGGGCCTCATCCGACGGCCTATTCTGTAGACCACCGGTTCTGCCCTAGTGGTCTGTTCTTCATGGAGCCTAAACCTCTGGCCTCTATGGGGTTTCATATACCCTGTGAGGGCCTTTAATTTTTCTTGTTTCCATTTTTATTTCTCGAAAATGAACAACTCACAATGACACTGTGCTCGGTATTTGTTTATGTCGACCCGCACCCTCTACGTTACAAGTTAAAAAATAGGGGAGCCTTGGCATCATAGTTCTATCGTAAAATAATAAATCTTGGTGAAAATCCAGAAGGAAAATATCCTTCTTCAAGAACACCCGATATGTGGATCAACCTATTCATCGGTTGATCTGTGTTTGTTGTTTTAGAATAATGATGGGAAATTTTAAAAAAAATTAACCCCTACCTAGAAGTAGTTAGTCAATGAAGTGTTCTATCTGTGAAGATTCTAGAGGTCGAATGCATTTGTCACTCACTGGTCACATTCTTCGAGATGTGTTAATGTTGTCAATGATACACAATAATTATTCATTCATCATTGGAGGGAGTTTCTTCAAAAATTTCATCAAACAAATTCCACCCTCTGATTCTCAAATATCCAACGCATTAACCACTTACAAGAAAATAGGTAGCAACATTTTTGTTATGCTATGATGTCTCTTCATTATGTTGTTTCATTGATAAAATATTGTATCTATAATTCTTCAATTAATGCATCATTACACTGAAAAAAATTATTCCTTAATGATCTTCAGTTAATGAGCCTCATCACCACACATTATTGTTGTCGTTTTCCTCTCAATGGTGAGGGAAGAGAATAAAATAACTTTTTTGGTTATTTTATTAATCTGTGAAATGTTAGAAAATTGTCTTTTTTCATCCTGTTTCAGTTGATGTTTAGTCATTTTTAAAATAATCCCAAAGTTCCAAGTTCAATAGTGCCCTTGGATTTTTAATCCTAGTACTAGTTTAAATATTAGAAAACCCCACTCACACATTTACTTAAGTAAACATAAAAAAAGGTCAAAATTCTATCTCGGGTGCACTAGGTCTCAGAATTTGGTGTCGTCAAATATTCTTGTCATGAAATAATTAGATATAATTTTAAAAAATACACATAATTTTAGGGATATTACATTACTCCCCCATTTTAGGGATTCATGTACTCATAAGCCAAATCAAGGTCAAACAAAAAAATGGGGGTACTCAGCATGAATTTCAGCCTCCCAATCCCATGTGATCTCTTGGATATTCATGTGATACCACCGAATGAAAAAAATAGGAATCGAAAATCCATGAATGACCCACTCATGTTGATCCTCTATCTCCACTGAAAAATCCACAGTCATCGCCCCATCGTCAAAGTCCATCTCTCCCTAGTCGATGACGTGCAATAGATCATACATGTACCTTCCTAGCTGCGATTCATGAAAACAATCATGATCCAGGTGCATCTATATGGGGGGATCTAGGAAGTACTCCACCTAACTAATTTTTCAAAGAATCTAAAATGGTCTGATGAACCTTGGAGATAACTTACCACCCCAGCCATATCTCTATATACCCTCTCAGGGTGAGACCTGAAGGAACACATGATATCCCTCCTCGAACGCTAAGGGTCTTCATCTCCGATCAGCATATGTTTTCTGCCTACTCTGTGTAGTATAGATCCATTCTGGGATGATCTACACCTTCTCAGTGGTAGCTCATACCTGCTCTTGACACATGACTATTGACTCCCCAAGGTCAGTCTGGTATAGAGTTTATATACATGGATGCTCATAAAAGGCCTCAAATGGTGTCATTCCAATGGTGGAGTGATATTATTTGTTGTATGAAAAATAAAACACTGGGAGGTGATCCTCCCAAGTTCAATAAAAATCAGGGAAATGAGGATGAAACATTTCCTCCATGGTCAATATGGTCCGGTCCGCTCAATCTTAAAATATATATGGAGGTAAAAACTTATGCTCAAGAACTCTGAAGTCCTAAATGACTCCTACAATCCCTTCCACACCCGGCATGTAAAGCGTTCATCATGGTATGAGAAAATCATTGAAGGAACCCTATGAAGGAACACTATATATTGTACATATATTTTTACCTATCCCTCTACTGATCCCTTATCCTGAATGGGTAGGACGTGAGCTGACTTGGTGAGTCTATCAATGATCATCTAGATAGAATCGTGGCCCAGGGATGTGCGTGGTAACCCTGTCATGAATTCTGCCAAGATTCCAACCCATTTACACTCTTGTACCTCATGTGGAGAGGCCAATCCCTCCAAAAACTTCTGCTCAGTCTTTAATTGTTGATAAGTGATTCATCGTTAAATGAACTCGGCCACCACATTCTTCATCTCTGGCCACCAGTACTGACACCGGAGGTCCTGATACTTCTTCCCTACACTATGATATACTACCAAAGGGGATGTATGAAACTCCCTCAATACATACTTCCACGTCATCATTGGTTCTACGATGAATCCTCTAAAAAATATGATGTTCTCCCCACCTATTGAAAATCTATCATGATCCTACCTTTAGGACAACTGAGAATGTCATTCCTTGCAGTCAATTTCCCGAAGTTGTGCCTCCCTAAAACATTGTAAGAGTGGGGGAGTTACATTAATTAACTAAATGTAAGTTACTCCATCATCATACACGAATTATATCTACATCTTAGTTAACTACTATGTCACTTAACTCAGCAGATTTAGACTAGACCAGCTGCTGAGTGCGTCTGCCACCACATTCCCCTTCCCAAGAGTATATAGCATCTCAAAGACATAGTCATGGAATAACTCCCATCATTGTTGATGTATTAATTTAATTTCTATCACATCCATGAAATTTTTTTAATGTTATTTTTAATTTAATCTACATTATTGCATTGTTTTGGGGCTTTCCCAGGCATTTTTGTGGAAATGGGTGAGTTTTCATGATTTGGCCTAAACCGTGAGCCCAATTCTTGATTTAAAAATAATTTTTGTTTCATTTATGACTACATAATTTTAAAACATTTTTCATCCATTCAAATTATTACATGGCCTAACATGATCTATTGAAACCACCATATTAATTTGGACCATTTATGAATCCATAATAATGGTGGATTTTAGTTTTTATTTAAGGGATTGGGCCTACCTGGAATCCCATTTCCAGTTTTAAAAATTAATTTTTTTACATAATAACTTATTATTTTTTTTAATATTTTTTAGTTCTTCCAAATTCCACTAAAATATAACATTATTAGACACGTCCCCATTACCTTTACCCCTTCTTTGGAGCTCGTGTGCATCACAAATTATGGCAGAATATCATAGGGGTTATCAAATCATCTAGATTTGAAGTTGTAATTTATTCCCTTCCTAACTCCTTAATTTCTCACTATTTTTCCCAATTCTTATGCCAACATGATCTACTATTCATTTTTAAAAACCTCTATTTATTTTTTTGATGTTTTAAAATTCAGATACTTGTGTATTTGGGGAGATTACTGCAAGATCCCTCAAGTAAGTGGGTCTCCTTCATTCTTCATTCATTTTTCTTGAGGTTTTATTCAATTTATTAAGGGTTTATTACCTTATCCTTGAGGTTCCATATGTTCCAAAACTATGTATTCATACCTAGGGTATTACATGGGGTTTTCTTGGTCCAATATTATTGATTTTAGGTTCAATCTACCTTTTTTGAGGTGCGGTGGTGGTGCAATTGAATTTTCACACAATGGATTCAAGGGTTTTTTTTAATTTGGTATGTGATCAATGTGTATGAAATTTTTGAGAATTGGAAAGCTATGATTATGATATTTTAATGTTCATTTAATTTTATTATTTCTGAAAAAAACTATTTTTAGTGGATTTTGTATTGAAAATGAATTTTTACTGCCACTTTTATGTAAAATTGGGGGGGGGGGTTCCTAGAAATATTATAATGGTTCAATTGGGGATTCCTAAAATACTTTATTGATTTTATTGAAATTTAATCAGGCTTATAATCATGTTTTTAATTTTTAATAACTTTGTTTGTTGCATAAAAAGTGGGTTTTAATGGTGATTGTTGAACTTGTGAACATTAAGTCCCATGTTTGTTTAAAAATGGATGTTTTACACTATCTATACACATTTTTATTATGTGTTTTAAATGGTTTAAAATGTGTATAGATAGTGTAATAATTTTATTTTTCTAGTTGTGGTGTTTTATATGAATATGTATTTGTGTATAATGCTGAAATTGTTTGAGCACAATGGGGGGAGCCAAGGTACCTAGGTGCGGGGTATATGTACTAGTACGACTAGTGGATCTGATGGGTTTTTGTCCATGTTTCACTTATCATTTTGATAATGACATCAAAATAAACTATATGGATGATAATTTGGAACCAATAGGTTATCTAAATGTTCCCTACTAGTGTCTCATGCGTGAGAAAAGATTTTACTATGGTTATTTTACACCATGGTATGAGGTACATAGGGCCCGAGATAGTCAAGATCCTAGCGGTGTTCCCAATTTTCTTACTCATTGGATTGGTAGTATTTACCATTGTATTAGGGTGTGTTTTTAAGTATATTACATTAGATAACGTGAATATTTAAATTTTTTATCATTCTGAATTTTTTATCTTGAAAACTATTTTCAATTGAAAGTGGCATTTCTTGGATTTTGTCACCGTTTTTCATTGCATATTAAAACAGCTTTCTTTTTCACCTTTTATTGCATGCACATTGTAATAATTGGGTGGTATACTATTTGGATTGGGCCCCCACCCGAATTAAACCACTTGGGTGTAAGAATTATTTATTATTCATGGCTCTATTATAGGGAAGGCTTTGGGTGATGGGGGTTCGAGGTGTTAGTTCCCATCCTTGGGGTACAGTTGTTGAGACGGCATGTGGGTGATGGCCCCTTGTCATGTGGAGTCCTGGTGGATGTATTTCTTCTTTTTTTATTTTTATTTGGACATATTTTACTATATTCAAAGACTTTTATTCAATTCTGGGTTTTTCTTAATCCTTTTTTGGCGGAAAATTTTAAATTTATATTATGGATTGTTTTTAAGATTTTATGATTTCATACTCAGGTAAAAAATTCCCAAACCTAACTATTTGATAAACAAGCACTTGTTCCATCCAATGGGGAAAGGGAATGAATTTGGGGCCTGAAAATGGGTTGGGTTTTGAGATAGAATTGGTGGAGACCATTTTTGATTCGTCACTAAATGGTATAAGAGGAGGTTATTGTTTTTGGGTTATATTAATATCTTGGGATGAGTTAGGATATATAGGATCAAGGATTTTCAGGGCTCGTGGTTTCAGTTGGGAGTAGGGTGCTTAGACCACACCTCTTATGGAAGACCATGATTCACTAGGGTACAATGGAATTGTACGATTGACTTCACATCCAGGTGAGACGAGTGGGTTGCAGACCACACCTTGACACTAAGCGGAGGTGGAGTAGTTATTTCTTTTTTTATTGAAATGTGTTTACATTAACTATATTTTATGTATTTGTTTAAATTTTTTGGAATTATGGTATTTATTATTGTTTTGTGACTATTGTATTTTTTAGCAACATGCCTCCTTGGAAAGCATCCACAAACCCACAGGAGGAACCCGAACAGAGTTCTCCCACACCGATTGATCAGAGGCTAGTCGAGGTTGTGGTCTAGGCTATCCATGAATTGGGATAGGGACTATATCCTACTCCTATTTATGTTAGTGAAGAATATATGAGTCCTTTAAAATATAAAGCACAAGAGTTTCTGAAAAATAGGCCTCCTACCATCTGAGGAAGATCAAAACCCCAGGAAGCAAAGGAATGGCTCAAAAAGATCGAGCATATGTTTGAGTTCCTAGAAACACTTGTGGAGATCAGGGTATAGTGTTCCTACTTTCTATTAGAGGGTTCCAGCTATAAGTGGCGGGATTTAGTGCTTCAGACTAGGAATAATGAGCTGATGCACTGGGGAGATTTCAAGGACATCTTCAATGAACAGTAATTCCATGAGGTTTTGCCACGTTCTAGGTCCAGAGAATTCATGGACCTTGTTCATGGGAATCTTTTTATGATGTAGTATTCCAACTCTTTCACTGATTTGGTTCAGTATGGCCCTGAAGTCTCCTATAATGTACAATCAAAGGCCCAGATTTTCAAGAAAGGCTTGCAAACAAAGATATACTCTTAGGTTTTCTTGTTTAAGATGAGGACCTATATTGAGTTCATTGACCAAACATGTATGGTGGAGATTGAAATGAAAGGTAGGGATGGTATCTCTAGTTACGAATCAGTAGTTGGTAGTGGGAAACACTCATAGAAGAAAAAATAATGGAGAGGAATAGGTGAAGAAATAAGGTGGTTGTTCAAGCCTCTCTTCCAGGTAATTTTGGTCTGCAACTTATGATGTGAGATTGGTCATGTGCTACCAGTGTGGGAGTCTCGGTCACATCCTACTAGAATTACCACATCCTTAGATGCCTTTTTACTAGTGTAGAGGAATGGGAAATTTACAGTGCTTCTGGATGGTGGCACGTCCACATCCGAGTGGGGCAGGGTCAGTGGCTCCATGAAGAGTGCCAGCATAGTCTGAGCTATCGAGGACTAGAGGATCATGATTTGGTGGCCTTGGTAGAAGGGTTGGGTCATCTTCTGGGATGATCCAATTTAGAGAATTTCCATATTCTAGTGGTCATCCTCAGGAAGACACCGGACATCACTATACAGTGGATCAGGCACCCGCATGATCAGAGGTGGGACCACCAATTGTTCGAGGTATCATTTTGATCACATCTTCTATAGATACTACTATTTTGGATATTGGTGCCTCAGTTTTAGTCATTTCTACTCCTTTGGACACATTGAATTTAACAACTGTTTTGTTGTCTTTTGTGAGAGAGTTAGTGACGTCGTTGGGAAAGAAGAAGGAGATGGGTCTCAGGTTCCCCTCATGTGCACTTTCCGTATCAGGTGTTGAGATGGAGTGGGACCTCTTGGTCCTAGATTTGGATCTATTTGACATACTTCTTAGAATGGTTTGTCTATTACACATTTAGGAAAAAATTAATTTCTATAGCAGGGGACTGAGTTTCACGTCACCTGATGGGAGTCGTCATGTTTTGGGGAGAATGGGATACTCGGTCAGGTCGCTGAGGACCTCCACTCTCAAATATGGGATGTATTATCTTTTAGTTATCATTTCTCAGGATATAGAAAGATTTTATTTACCCTAAAGGAGGACTACCTCAGGTAGTGAATGAGTTTCTAGAGGTATTCTAGGATGATTTTTCAGGTTTTCCCTTAGAGTGGGATGTGGAGTTTTCGATTGATTTGGTGTCAGGAACATAGCTGATATCTTTTCCCTCATATCATATGCCCCAACTGAGATGAGGGAATTAAATTTATACCTGTAAGACTTAGAATCAAAAGGATTCAATCACCCATGTATCTCTCCTTGGGCCGCTCCTATGTTGTTCCCTCAAAAGTCTAATGGATCCCTTCGGTTGTGCATTGACTATCCAAAGATGAATAAGGTAAAAATTTAGAAAAAAATACCCTTTTCCTAAAATATATGATTTGTTAGATAATTTGAAGGGGATAAGTTCTTCTAAAAAATATACTAATGTTCGTGATACCATCAAATCAGGCTGAAGGAGTTAGATATTCTGAAGACAGCCTTCTGTAGCAGGTACGACCACTTTGAGTGTTTGGTCATGCCCTTCAGATTGACCATTGATCTGGAAATCTTTGTGGAAATCATGAACATGGTGTTTTATCAGAATCATGATTCCTTCATTGTGGTCTTTGTGGATGACATTATAGTATACTTTGTATCTAATTAGTAACATGAACATCACTTATGAATCGTTTTACGAAGCATCCGGGATCAACTTCTCTATGAAAAGTTGTTAAAGTTCACTTTCTGTATCAAGGATGTAAAATTTTTGGGGCTTGTGATCTTGGGGTAGGGGGTTTTAGTTGACCCCTAGAATATTAGTATGGTCATTTCATGGGAGAAACTGAAGAATGTGTTTGAGATTTGGAGTTTTTTTGGACTGGCTGGTTATTACAGGAGATTTATTCGGGATTTCTCTCATCTTTCTTCACCGATGACAATGCCCACCGTTAAAGGGGGGATGTTTTTATGGTGCCCAAAATTCCAGGAATTATTTAATGAGCTAAAGTGGTGGTTGACTACTTCCCATGTGTTGATTTTTCTTGAGGCTGGGAAGGGGTATGTGGTTTATTGTGATGCTTCATGTATTGGTCTTGGTTGCATGCTTATGTAGGATGATCACATGGTGGAATATGGATCTGGCCAACTTCGACCACATTAAAATAATTACCCACCCCACGACATTGAATTGGAAGTGTTAATTCATGCTTTGAAGACCTGGCATCACTATCCCTTTGGTGAGAATTATTTGATCTACTCAGATCACAAAATCTTGGCCTTTATCTTCTCGCGGAAGTAACTCAATATGAGGCAGCATTGTCCGATCAAGTAATTGTAGGGGATCAACATTTACATTGATATACCCCATGAAAGGTTAATGTGGTGGCTGATTCCTTGATCAGAAGAGTTCCAGTGCAGGCATTGAGGAAGTCCAGTGATGAGTGTGCTTTGATGGGACTCCTTTCTTAGATGCATGTGGAGACTAGGGAGTATAGTGGAGGTGAGTTCTTTGCGAACTTCTAGTTTACTCCTTCTCTACTTGAGATGATTTAGTGGGAATAACCTGGTGATGAGATTTTTCAGTGTTCAAGGTAGTTTCATCATGGTGGGGAGATGTCCTCTGATTAGTCATCGTCACCATAGAGAATCTTATGCATCAAGGGCTGCTCAGTAGTGCCATCGTCTCTGCTGAAGGTGTTGATACTATATGGACACCAATCTTAGTTTTATGTCCATAGAAGTTCGACCAATATGTATTATGATGTGTGACACCATTTCTGGGGGCTAGGTATGTGAAAGGACATAGAAGACATTGTTTCGAGATGATACACATTCTAATAGGTGAAGGAAGAACATTATAGACCCTCTAGTTTTCTCCACCCATTACCCATTTCTACCTAGAAGTGGGAAGAGGTCACCATGGACATCATCATTGGATTACCTTGTACACCTTGGGATACGAATTCCATTTGCGTGGTGATTTATCATCTGACCAAATCGGCCCACTACATTCTGATAAAACATACAGCTAAAGTGGATTAGTTGGGATGTTTGTATCTTCTAGACGTGGTGAGGCTCTATGGTATTCCATCAGCAGTTGTCTCATATATAGATCCATTTTTCACTTCTCAGTTTTGTGAAGGCCTTCATAAGGCCTTGGGGTCTCAAATTAAGATGAGCACGACATACCATCTTCAAATAGATGGTCAGACAGAATGGGCAAAGCAGTTTCTTGATGGCATGTTCCTTGAATGATTTTTGGACTTTGTAGGTTCATAGGATATCCAATTGGGGTTAGTTGAGTTTTGGCATAATAACAGTTACCAATAATCAATTCAAATGGCTCCGTTTGAGGCACTCTATGGTCGGCCTTGTCGGTCCCCCCTATGCTGGACTGTGGTAGGTGAGACCTCACTACTTGGGAAGATTCTGGTGCAGGAGAAATATGAGAAGGTCAACTTAATTAGGTAGCATTTATTGACATCACCGATTTGTCATAAATCAAATGTTGATCAGAGGCATCGAGACTTAGAGTCTTCTGTGGGTGATATGGTATTCTTGAATGTGGACCCTTGTTTGGGCCATCGTCGACTGGGGAAGCAAGGGAAGATGACTTCGTGATATTTAGTCCATTTTGAAATCACTAAGAGTATTGGAAAGGTGGATTATAGGTTGGTCATACCTTCTCAGTTCACATCAATCCATGACATCTTTCACGCCTCCTCTTTGAAGAAATACAACCTAGATTCGTCCCATGTGCTGAGTTGGGATAAACTAGAGATAGACCCTGACATTTTTGCTTTTGAGAGACCGGTTAACGTATTGGACTCCCAAGAGAAGGTGCTTCGAGGGAAGTCTATTTCATTAGTCTGGGTTCAGTGGATACAATGTAGTGATACACATGAGTCTTTGGAGCAAAAATCATGGGTTGAGGAAGAGTGTGCATTCTTGTTTTCCAATCATGTTCTCGGTTGACTTTCTAAGGTGAAAAGTCATTCATGGTTGGGAGAATTTTCACGTCCATGACATATTGTAAAGTTATTTTTAATTTAATTTCCATTATTGCTTTGTTTTTGGGGTTTTCCCATGCAGTTTTGGATGAATGGGTTTGTTTTCAGGATTTGGGCAAAATTGTGAGCCAAATTCTAGATTAAAAAATCCTATATAACTCCTTCATTTTTCATCCATTACAATTCCTACTTCTCCTCCCCTAACCTAGTTACACCACCATATTAATTTGGACCATTTAGGAATCCATAATCATGGTGGATTTGGGTTTTTAATTAAGGTAATGGGCATACCCGAAAGCACATTTACCTTTTTAAAAATGAATTTTTTTTATTTAATAACATTTTAATATTTTAATATTTTTCAACAATTATACCTCCCACTATAAGATAACATCCTTAGGTGCATCCCCATTATCTTTACCCCCTCTTTAGAGCTCTTTTGCCTCACGAATTAGGGAAGAACATTATAGGAGTTCTCAAATCATCCATATTTGAAGAGGTAACTTCTTCCCATAATAACTCACTCATTTATCACTATTTTATCCCATTCCAGTTCATACAAGATCTCCTAATCATTTTTCAAACCTCTGTTCAATGTTGGATGATTGAAAATTGAGATACTAGTTCATGTTAGGAGATTTCATCAAGATCCCTCAAGTAAGTTGCTCATTTCATTCATCTTTCATTTTTTCTTAGGGTTTCATTCAATTTTCTTGGGGTTTATTCCCATATCCTTGAGGTTCCTAATGTCTAAAAACAAGGTTTACAACCTAGGTTTTATCATTGGGTATTCTTGGTCAAATATTCTAATTTTTGGTTCAATCTACCTTCCTTGAGGGGTGGTAGTGGTGCAATTGAAATTTCACACAAAGGATACAAGGTCTTTCATTAATTTGGTAGTGATTTAATGTGTATGTTATTTATGTGAATTGGAAAGATTTTTTTATGATATTTTAATACTCATTATATTTTCTTATTCTATGAAAACTAGTTTTAGCAGAATTTTTAATGCAAATGATATTTTCGTGCCAATTTAATGTAAAATTGGGGGGGGGGGGGGTACCTAGAAATCATTTAATGGTTCAATTGGTGATTCACTATAAATACTTAGTTTGTTTTATTCAATTTTAATAGGGATTAACATCATGATTTAAATGTTTAACTCCTTTTTTTGTTGCTGCGAAAGTGGGTTTTAATGGTGTTTGTTGAAATTGTGAACTTTATGTTCCATGTTTGTTTAAAAATGGATGTATTACAAAGATAAAATTTCATGGTTCACATGGAGATGCCATAAAATTGAATTTTTGGTTTATTTGATATGTATTTGGGAATCCATTTCAGTTTTTTGGACTTTTGAGTATGCACATGGTATGAAATTATTGGATTTGAAATAATTTTGGGTGCAAAACAATGAATGGATTTTTTAGGAATCATTTTATTAAAAAAAACAAATTGTTTTATGGTGTTTTTTATGTGGTTTAAAATGTGTATATATAATTTTTACAGATTTCATGTGACCATTAGTGGGGTTTTATAAGAAAATTTATTTGTGGATCATGCTAAAAAATTTTGAGCACAATGGGGGAAGCCAAGGTACCTAGGTGGGGAGGATATGTACTAGTATGGCTAGTGGACTGGATGGGTTTTGAACCTGATTCACATTGCATTTGGATAATGACAACTCTATATAAACTTTATGAATTATGTCTGTGACCACTAGGTTATGGGTATGTTCCCTACTAGTGGCACATGCACAAGAATAGATTTTACTATGGTTACTTTACACAGAAGTATAAGGTACATGGGGCCCGAGACTATCTAGTGACTAGGGGTATTCCTGATTTCATTGATCATTTTATTTGTGGTATTTAACCTTTTATTAGGGTGTTTTTGGAAGTATATTATATTTTATTACATTAATATTTAAATGTGTTAACATTCTGAATGTTTTAGCTTGAAATCAATTTTCAAATGAAAGTTTCATTTCTAGGAATTTGTCACTGCGTTTTTTTATATTAAAATTTCTTGCTTTTTCACCTTGTATTGCATGAGATTTGGAATCATTGTATGGAATCTTATTTGGAATAGGATCACACCCTACATAAACCCCTTGGGTGTAATTTGAATTTATTATTCTTGGCTTAGGTAAAGGGAAGGCTTTGGTTGATGGAGGTTCGGGGTGTTAGTTCCCACCCTTGGTGTGGAGTTGTGGATATGACTTGTGGGTGATGACCCCTTTTCGTGTCGAGTCCTTGAGGGTGGATTTATTATTTTTTATTTGCATTTGGACCTATTGTACTATATTTAAACACATATATTCTATTTCCGTTTTTTCTTTAAGACTTCTTTGGATGAAAGTTTCAGATTTATATTATGGGTTGTTTATAATGTTTTACGCTTTCATACATGGGTAAATCAATCCCAGATCTAATTGTTTGATTACCAGAAAATTTTTCCAGCCCATGGGAATAGGGAACGCCCTTCAAGACTTACCATGGGCTGGTTTGGGTGTTGGTATTGGTGGAGACTAGATTCGGTTTGTGACAATGTCATTTTGTGAGAAGATATACTAGAGCCTCTTGTGGTCATAGTAGATAGTAAAGTGTTCACCCATCAAATAGGGTCACCACATATTCAAGGAAAATACCGATGATACAAACTCTTGGTCATCGGTTTCTTAGTTCTCTTCATGCTTCCTCAACATCAATGAGTCATGGGAAATCACAGCTTTCTCCTATGTCAAGAGAAAACCCAATCCAGTTCTTGATGTGTCACATATGACTACATACCCAACACCCTCTTTTGGAAGTCTCAAGGTAGGGGCACTCATCAGTATCCACCTAATATCATAAAAACTTTACTAGAACTTCTTTGTCCACACGAAGGGATATCATTTATTTATTAAATCCAATAATGGTGTTGATACTCTGGAAAAGTCAGGCAGGAACCTCCAGTAGTATACTACTAACCCCAAGAAACATTGTACCTCTGTCACACTACTAGGTGGCTCCTAGGCCCGAAAACCCTCTTTATTCACTAGATCCACTATAACTATAGCCTCTAAGATTACATTTCCCCAAAAGTGGACCTCCTAAATCAAGAACATTCACTTCAAGAGCATACTTTAAATATTATTCTATCAGAGTGTATCCAGGATTATATGTAGGTGTGTGGCCTGATCCTCCTCTGACACCGAGTACACCAAGATGCCCTCAATGAAAACCACCACGAAACAATCATGTTATGGATGGAATATCCTATTCATGATTCCCATGAGCACTACTGGGGAATTTTTCATGCTGAAAGGAATAACCAAAAACTCATAGTGTCCATAATAGAATCAAAAGGTTTTCTTTAGTACGTCCCCATCCCATACTCAAAGCTCATGATAGCCTTATGTGAGATCTATCTTCATGAACAACCTCGCTCCCTTCAGATGATCGAAGAGGTCATCAATCCTCGACAGTGGATACTTCTTCTTCACGGCCACTGGAATTAGAATCTGAAATTCTATGCATAGCCACATGCTCTCATCTTCCATTTTGGAAAACAACACTAGGGCAGCCCATGGGGAAACATTAGGACTCACGAAGCCCTTATTTTTCAAGTCCTCCAATAGTTACCTCATTTTACAAATCAATGGGGAAACCATTCAATATTCCGGTGTGGATATAGGTGTCGTTACGATGTATAGGTTGATCCTGAATTCCACCTCCCGGCGGGGAGGTAGTCCCAGAACATCCTCGGGAAATAAAACCTCATACTCGTCCACCTCTGCAGGAAATCATGGAATCTTCTCATCCACCACACAGAGGTGTAGTCTATCTAATTTTTGAGTGATTGGATACACCCTCCTAAAATAATGTCTTCCCTATGTTGAAAAAGTCCCCTTCTCACCGGTGAAGGAAATCCTGGTCCCATCCTCAACAACACACCACACTTTGCGCCTTATACAGTCGATCTGATCATTGAATGTAGCTAACCCATTCATACTTAAAATGAAATGGTAAGGCCTCGACGCCACTACTAAGAGATCACATATAAAGCTCTCACCTCCTAGAGTAAGCTCACACTACCGAATCAAGTGTGTAATCATTGAATCCCCTCTCTTAAGAGTCCATAATCATATAGATCGTGACAATGACTCCACCAGAATCTCTGAGCCCCAAACAAGGTCCATGGAAAGAAAATAGTGACTGGTAATTATGTCTATACGAATAATATATAAGGTAGAGAAGACACAAATAATACCTCTAATCCTCTCTAGAGCACTGTGTTAATTGGCCTCCATCACCTAAATTCGGCCTTGCCCCTGTCTGCCGACTTCTTGAGCCCGTGGTGGAAATCCTAGTGTTGGTGGTGGTAGCACCCTGAACCATTATCCACTTCCTACCACTCAGCATGTTCCCCTGCCACATATGCTACCCAGCAAACCTCCTCGCTCGAACTTTTTCCTCTCCTTAGATGTCCCTTGACCATCTGAGGATTTTATGTGGGGTGGGTCTACCAGTCGCAAGCCATGTGTCCTAGCCCGGTGCATGTGAAGAACATCATAGTTCTGTGTTGAATACCTCTTCTCTAAGAGCCCCGCACTACTAACCCCAAATCTTGTGTTCGCCCCCTGAATGATATAACCCACATGGGACCCCACGTCTACTACATGTTTTTCACTACTGAAGACTCTGACGCCAGATTTCTATCGATGGCTCCATCTTTAGGTGTCGAATCTTCTAGGAATCTCTCCACAAGATGCTATCGCTCCATCACCCCAGCCTAAGTGGGGATACATAGAGACACCATGGGTTCCCTGATCTCTCTTATGAGTCCTTTATCAAAGATTAGGGCCCTAAAAAATGGTCCCATGCCTTGTATGTGGAGTAGTGAGAGAGGACTATAAACCATGCAGATTACTCAGCCACTGACATGATACCCTGTGTAGGTGTAGCATATCAGGTGAGTTCACCAAGAACAAGTTTGTGGGGAAGAACTCCAGAAAATCCACTCATATTTAGCCCAAGAGAGGGTATCCTCATCATGAGACTATATTATCAGGCTCCACTATCTCCCTTCCAAGCCCGAAAGAAAGCTCTTTGCTAATATTTCCATCTGGTAAAGTGGATTCCTAACAAAGAAAAAGACATGCATCAACGCCTCCATCCAGTCCTCAGCAGCTCGAGGGTCTGTCTCTTCCCCGAAACTAGGTGGTATCTATCTCTTTAACTCTTGCAAGACACCAAGCATGTGTGAATCCTCTACTGGTAGTACAGGTATTAATTGATAATCAATGATTGGTCGAAACGCTGGTGAACCGCCACGTAATTCCATCTCTAGCACATGTCTTAAAACAAATGACTTTTAACTAGGCGGGTTTTCCTCGTGGTCATTTATTAGAATCCTGGCTGGTCTCCTACATGGAGGAATCCTGATACAGATCAAGATATACCACAATCAATATAATATTCCAGGTGAGTTTACTCTAATTCAAGAAGAACATGAACAAACACACAATTCCTATATGATGAATGGAACTAGTGTTTTTTATGAATAATGTCAAAAAATAGAATTCAAGGTCATCATTTATGGATATGTCATCCACCACACCAACAATAGAATTCCCTAATCTGAATGTAGAACTCAAAACATTTAACAATATTTAAAAATCACAAAACAACAAACTCTCAGTCTTTGAGGTATAACTGACCACCTCTGATAACAGTTTATTAAGACCCATCCCGCAAGGACCATGTTGTGACATACTCCAATCCCACCTCTCAAAGGACAGGGGATGGAGACTAGCACCGAAGGAATCAACCTGAAAGTGGGGATAATTTTACTGTGTACCTATACACATGCACACCCAACCACATCCCAAAGCTGGAAATGTAAACATGCATGCCACTAAACACTACTGAGTAAAAGTTCAAACTATTGGTAAAATATACCCAAATTCAATCCCAACAATAGATAAACTGAAAGTAGGAAAGTACAAGGAAAAATCAGAAATCCACCACTGGACACCCCACCTGGTGTGTAAGTACAATGTAGCTACTAGAGGCCATATAAGTACACCCGGCCTACCTGGTCCCACTCAGCACCATTGGGTCCTCGGCCACCAAGTTCTCCATCAATGTGATAGTCATCAACACCGTAAACAACACATGTCAGTGAGTACCTTTTAGGGGTGAGTAGTAATATATTCATTAGGAACCCCAAATCATAAAGGAAAGACCACAATGCAATACACCGAGAAGCCCACAAAACATGAAAATGAATCATGATCACAAACAATACATCTCACTCCAGGTATAATCTAATGTAGTAAATTAATATCCTTAGTCACATGACTAAGCACCATGGGCTGCTGGAGAGATCCCCCTCAATGGGTACAGTGGGCCAGCCGAGTCACACACAATCTTCTTCCCAATAACCTTGGACTACTGCAGTAGTCACCTATGATGAGCACCATGAGTTTGTTGGATCACACAGAATCATCTCCCCACCATGGGCATGTCACGACCCATCCTAGTGGGGCCTGAGACGCAACTCCCCAAGCCCGCCCCAATAGGCCAGGGGCTGGTCACTAGCACCGAGTAGACATGCTACTAACATGGGAGGCATTGCCTATAAACATGTACACATGCACACACATCTCTAAGCCCACAAAGCTGAAAACTAAAAACTACTAAAAATGGAAATGCATGCATACACTAAAAATCTCAACCAACAGAGTACGACAGGAAAGTAAAGTACAAAAAGTGTAAAACCCTGGGCCAAAATTACAATTCTACCAAAAGAAAGTGTGTAACAAAGTCCAAATGGTAAGGAAATGTACTGGGACTGAAATCTGTAGCCGTAAGAACACACATCGGCCCGCCTAATCTCACTGAGCGTCGTCCGGCCCTGGTCCACCTAGAATCCTGTCAAAGGCTCGCTCGTCTGCACAAGACACGACACGTGCGAGCCAAGCCCGTGCAAGGGTGAGTATAACAATACCCAGTAGGACACCCCGAAACCACAAAGGAAATACAGCAAGGGAAATTACCACAAAGGAAAGATACAGTCATCTCCACACAGTATATGTCTACATAACATATAACAAGAAATATCCAGATATACTCATACACAATCGACCATCGCGATACTGCCACTAGGATCCAGCTCGAAGATTCCACTAAGTATAAAACCAGGAGAAGACACTCCTAGGTCTGAAGAGAGATATATGAAGTACTCTTTCTAGGAGAACACACTCCATAAGTACTTGGGAACATGACTCTTATATGAGGATCACAACCAAAAGACATGGGGTGATTCCGACAACTCAGTCTAAGCTAAACCGCTATGCAGAGGATCAGTGAACAGGTAAAGTTAGTCACGTTGATAACAAGAACTCTACCAAGGGTTCTAGTAAGGAATAGAGGATCCGTCTCGACATCTCATAGAGGGGATTCCAACAACTCTATTCAAGAAGACCTGCTGAAGGGATCATACTCCAGTATATAGTAAATGATACCAAAACCTTCAGGGGAAAAAACCATGGGTATGAACCCTAAGAAGCTAGTCCAAGTCACAGAAGAAAAGTGCCTCAAGACATGAAGAAGAGGTTACATGGAGTGTAGTACGGTTACACTCCATGTTCCTTGACCCTAGGTATTTCCAGTGTAAACGGCCCACGTCATTCGTTCAAGCTGTATAAAACCAAACTACACTGCGTGTAGAAAAGGTACACGGTGTGTTCCTTAACCTCAGGTACTGCCTGTGTAAATGGCCCATGTAATTTGTCTTGTTGGGTAGAAAGAAACTACACGGCATTTAGGAGAGGTACACACCATGTCCAAGCACCTGGGCTCACTCCGTGTATGCCGGCCATGTGCCCGTACATGGTCTCTGCCCGTGTCTGTGTCGCCTACCCGTGTACAGTACACGGGGTATCCCGTGTATCTGGTCGGGGAGGGGTATACATGGAGTGTCCTTCCCCGTGTACCCTACCCAAGTCCGAGTAATCCTGGAGTACACATTATGTAATCCCACCGATGAACACGCCGTGTAGCCCATACTACATAGCGTGTAGTCGGGAAATTTCTAGAAGTGTCGTCTTCCTCCGCGTGCCTCGGCTAATCCTCCAGATCAAGATCCAACTACCCGATCATCACGAAACTCCGGATTTGGGGTCTTCTCACCCTAACGAAACTGATTCTATCGGTTTTGGGCTTCCGATTGGCCATGAAAATGCATCCCGATCAATCCGCACGAAAATGATTGAAGAATGGGAACTTCCGAACCACGTCGATTTGTCCACTGCCATCTCTGTCGCACCTCCGTTTGGTTTTCCCGATGTTGGATCTTCGATTTCAGATTGTTTCACCAACAAATGAATTTGAAACAATCGATTTTCCCCAAGAACGCGAAGAACGTGCATGAAGAACACGTTGGAATAGGGAGAGAAAAACACAGTAATCGAGAGGGATGAACCCCGATCGATGTTCGTGTCGATCTTGGTTCGTAACCATTAGAAGTTTGAGAAAAAACCAAAACAACTCAAGAATCAAAATCCCATGATTCTTGAAAATATCCCCTCCCGCAAGAACGGTCGATCAGTGGGATAATCTGTTTGTGAATTGGAAAGTATTCGTTGTGGAAATCAAAAACAGGGAATAAAAATCACAACCACATCCTACCAGGATTTCTGCGGCGTTCGTTGGCGAAGATCTGGTCTCCGTGTCGTCGTCGCCGCGTCGGGAGGTTTTCCCTAGAGCCTCTTGAGCCGCCAAGGGTTTCAGGGTTCTGAGTTTTGTAACCTAGCACCATGTGCAAGCCTTTCTTTAAAAGGAAGATATCCCGTTCAAAATATTTAATATAATCTCGCTGTAGAAATAAAATATTTTTATTAAATATTTTATTACTCTTATGTACAAAAATTAGATTTCACCACTGACCTATGTCGGCCGATGTTAGGCCTCGCCTAAGGTAAAAACATTGTTCTAAACGCAATGGTTCCCTCAGATTTCTGATCCGAGCAACCGTTCAGTATTTGTTCCACTTTCTCCGGAAAACCACACGCGTGCATTAATTAATTATTAAAATAAATTCAAACATTTGTTCTGGGATCACCGGGCCTCAGAACTGTACGCCGCCTCAGAGCCTGGTCTCGAATTAATTCCCATATAATATTAAAATAATACATGGAGAAATCCAAGATATTACACCACACCCACCTTAGGGATTTTACGTCCCCTAAAAACCAAAACAAGGACTACTCAAAAAGATGTGGGTACTACATGCGAATATGAGCCTCCCACTCCCACATTCTCTCTTGAAGATACATGTGCTGCCACTGGACATGCACCAAGGGAATAGCTCGCCCATGAAGGATCTTCCCCTATCGATCCTCGATCTCCACTGGGTACTCAATAAAGGTCGCTCCATCCTCGATGTCTAGCTCTCCCCAGTCGATGACGTGGGATGGATCATGCACGTACCTCCGTAGCTATGACACATGGAAGACATTGTGTACCTGGTACATCTGAGGAGGTAGAGCCAAGCGATACGCCACCTCGCCAGATCTACTCAGAATCTGAAAAGGGCCAACGAACCTCAGAGATAGCTTGCCGCCTCGGCCAAATCTCTGCAATCCCCGTCGAGGTGAGACCCGAAGGAACACATGGTCTCCCTCCACAAACTCCAAGGGACTCCACCTACTATGGGCATATGACTTAAGCTGACACTGTGCAGTCTTCATCTGCTCCCAGATGACCTGCACCTTCTCTATAGTAGCTCTTACCATCTCTCGGCCCATGAGTGCTGACTCTCCTGGGACAGTCCAGCAAAGTGGCGACCTGCAAGGTCGCCCGTACAGAGCCTCGAATGGTATCACACCAATAGTGAAATGATAACTGTTCTTATATGTGAATTTCACCAGTGGTAGGTGATCCTCCTAGCTACGACCAAAGTCAAGTATGCAAGCTCAAAGCATATCTTCCAGGACATGAATGGTCCGCTCTGTCTGACCGTCAATCTGGGGATGGAATGCTATGCTCAAGCGTAATTGAGTCCCAAAAGCATCCTGCAATCCCTTCCACAACCGGGATGTGAACCGAGCATCATGATCTGAGATTATCGTGGATGGTACTCCATGAAGTCGGACTATCTCTTTCACGTAGAGGCGTCCCAAGCTCTCCACGGAACTCTTCTACCATATGTCTAGGAAGTGGGCCGACTTGATGAGTGAATCAACGATCACCCATATGGAATCGTGTCCCTTGGAAGTATGTGGTAGACCCATCACGAAGTCTATGGATATCCCATCCCACTTCCACTCTAGAACCTCAAGGGGATGAGTCAAACCTTCTGGAACCAGGTGCTCAGCCTTTACTTGCTGACAAGTACGACACCGAGAGACGAACTCTGCCACACCCTTCATCATTCCTGGCCACCAGAACTGACATCGGATGTCCTGATACATCTTTTCTATGCTTGGATGAACTGCCAAAGGGGATGTATGAAAGTCCCTCAAAACCTCCTCCCGCAACGTCATGGGTACTACCGTGCACCCTCTTAAAAGAACAACGTGCTCCCCACCTTCTGAATATCCATCAGCAGCATTACCTATGGATACTTGAGCACGTAGAGTCTCACAGCTAGCATCCTCGCATTGTGCATCCCAGACTCACTATAAGAGTGGAGGGGTAACAACCATCGACTGAAGGTAAGCTCTCTCATCTCCATCCATGAAGGATAACTATAAGGAGGCCAACTCCCTCGTCGCCTCTTCCAGCAACAGTGAACTGGATTTCCTACTGAGAGCATCTGCCACCATGTTCCCCTTCCCATGAGTATAAATGATCTCAAACTCATAATCTTTGAGGAACTCAAGCCATCACCTTTGTATCAAATTTAGATCCTTCTGAGAAAAGATATAT
Organism: Viscum album; assembly: GCA_963277665.1. Lineage (NCBI taxonomy): Eukaryota > Viridiplantae > Streptophyta > Magnoliopsida > Santalales > Viscaceae > Viscum > Viscum album. The sequence continues at coordinate 284,996,211 of OY728127.1, forward strand.
CTGAGACTCTTGTGATTAGAGTAGATGGTAAACCGCTCTCCCATCAGGTAGTGCTGCCACATCTTCAATGTGAAGACTACCACTACCAACTCAAGATCATGGGTTGCGTAGTTCTGCTCGTGTGGCCTCAACTGACATGATCCATAGGCAATCACTGCTTGCCTCTACATCAGGACACAATCAAGCGTCGTTCCTGATGCATCGTAGAACACTACGTACTTGACACCCTCCTCTGGTAATCTCAGGATCGGGGTGCTCGTCAAACTCTGCCTCAACTGCTGGAAATCCTGCTGGCATCTCTCGCTCCACACGAAAGGCTTCCCCTTTCGGGTCAATGCTGTCATGGGTGTTGTAATCCAGGAGAAATCAAGGATGAATCTCTGATAGTAGCATGCCATCCCAAATAAACTCCGCACCTCCGCTATGCTCTAGGGTGGTTCCCATGCTAGTACTACCTCCACCTTGGATGGGTCCACTGCTACACCATCTATTGAGATAACGTGTCCCAAAAATTGGACCTCCTGTAACTAGAACTGACACTTCGAGAGTTTCCCATACAACCAGTGCTCTCAGAATGTGTGCAGAACCATGCTTCGGTGTCTCGTGTGCTCCTCCTCGGATGCAGAGTACACAAGGATATCATTGATGAAGACCACTACAAACCGGTCTTGGTAGAGCGGAAAGATCCGGTTCATGAGTCCCATGAACACTTCCGGGGCGTTCGTCACACCGAATGTCATCACCAAGTACACATAGTGATCGTAGCGACATCAGAAAGTCGTCTTCAGTATATCCTCATCCCATACTCGCAACTGGTGATAGCCTGATCATAGATCAACCTTCGAGAACCATCATGCCCCTCTCAAATGGTCGAATAGGTCATCGATCCTCAGTAGTTGATACCGGTTCTTTACGGTCACCTAATTCAAGCGCCGGTAATCCACACATAGCCTTAAGCTCCCATCCGCCTTCTTGGAAAACAGCACTAGGGATTCCCAGGGAGAAACACTGGGTCCCACAAAGCCTTTCTTTTTCAAGTCATCCAGCTGCACCCTCAGCTCACAAAGCTCTGCATGAGCCATCTGATACACTGATGCTGATATCGGTGTCATCCCAGGTTGCAACTCAATGCAGAAATCTATCTCCCGATGGGGAGGTAGCCCATGGAAATCCTCCAAAAAGACGTCCTCGTACTCAGCCACTACTTCTAGAAACTGGAAACTCGTATCATCTATTGCGCCAAGGGATAGGATAGCCAACTGATGTGAAATCGGTTGTGCCCTCCTATGCACGAGTCCATCCTACGCTACCTGGGTCTCTCTTTCACCGACAAAAGAGAACCTCGTTCCATCACTGTGGACACACCGCACCCTTCGTCTAAAATAGTCGATCTGGGCATGAACTTTGGATAGCCAATCCATACCATGAATGACATCGTATGTCCTCGACGCTACCACCAAGAGGTTCCAACCGAAACTCTCTCCTCCAAGGTTCATGTCACACTGTCTATAGAGTTGTGTGATCTCTGAATCTTCTCCAGTCAGTGTTTCTAATCGTAAGGGTTGAGTCAACGACTCAACTAGAATCGCATGGTCTCGAACAAGATAAGCTGCCAGAAAGGAATGACTAGCACCTGTGTCTATCAATACGGCAGCCAAAGTAGAAAAGACACAAATAGTACCTCTAATCATTCCAGGAGTACCTGGGTCATAAGCCTCTTCTACCTACAGCTGTCCCTGCCTCTGGCCACTAGCTCCCTAGGCCTGGGGTGGACCTCTTTGGGGTGGTGGTGGCAAAGGGTCAAAATTCCGACCACCTCCAGCTGCTCTCCTAGCTCCCCTACCACATCTGCCACCCCGCGGATCTGTCTACTCCACATATTGCCTCTGCCTTGGTGGTCCATCTACTATTCCCATGTCCGTAGTATGGTGGGTCGGACAATCCCGAGTGATATGTCCCCTGCCATCACATGTGTAGCATCGCCTCTCTCGAAGCTGGCTGGATGTGCCCTGTGAACCCTATACGGTAGATCCCCTGTCCTGGGATATCCTCTGAAAATGTCTCCCATGCCAGGGTCCCTGCCGTTGACTTCCTTCTATCGAGGTCTCTACTATAGCTCTCCCACTACTGACATATGTCGGCTATCTCTGCTCTACCAAGAAGCTCTCAACCACCAGATCCCACTCGAGCACCCCAGCATATGTAGGAATGCTCATAGGGATGATGCTAGCTCTGATATCTCTGCGCAAGCCTCACTCAAAAGTCTGAGCTCTGAAGTACTGATCTTTGACCATATCCATAGAGTACCGAGAAAGTTCAATAAACCTCGACGAATAGTCAACCACCGTCATGGTTACCTGCTGAAGCTGAAGAAGCTCCTGTATGCGTACTACTCTCAGGGTAACTGGTGAAAACTCCTCTCTGATGAGATGCTCAAACTCCGACCAAGTGAGTGTCACCTCGTCATGAGTCTGGATAACCAAACATCACCATTGTCCTGCCGAGCCCTGCAGAAGGCTCGCTGTTAGGATCACCATCTGGTCTACCGGTGTCCTAACCAAACGAAAGACTCTGGTCACCGCCTCAAGCCAGTCCTCTGCTTCTTGAGGGCCAGGCTCGCCTCGAAACCTGAGGGGTCTCTGTCTCTAGAACACGTGGAGTGAGCTCAGCCTGTGATCCTCCTCCACTGGTACAGCAGGCACTAAACACTGCTCCATAGGTAGAGGGATAACTGGAACACCACCTGGTGGTAAAACTAGGGGTTCTGGTCCCTGTATCGAGGCTTCATCACTGAGGGGGTCATCCTCGTGATCGAGCTGCTGGATCATAGCAGGTGCGCATCATGGAGGAATCTTGTTAAACAAACAAGATGTATCTCAGTCAGTGAGTATATCTGGAGAGCCGACTAAAAAAGGACATGGAGACCACAACCCATTCCTATATGATGCATGTACCATTATTCTCCCTTCAAATAGTATTCCCATGTTTTGATTAAAAAAGAATGTTATCAGAGTCTTGGTGTATGGATACATCGGCCGCCCACACCAACACTGGGGTCCCTGTCCTGAAAGCCGAACACGAAACACTTAACACCGTTTCCCCAAACCAACTCATAGACTCTCGGTCCTAAGGTAGAACCGACCACCTATGATACCACTCTATCACAACCCATCCCAGTGGGGCCCAAGCTGCAACTCCCAAAGCCCTCCTTAAATAGGACAGGGGCTGGTGACTAGCACCGAGTAGGCATGCTACTAACATGGGAGGAATTTCCTATAAACCTGTACACATGAACAAACATCTCCAAGCCCACAATGCTGAAAACTAAAAACTACTAAAAATGTAAATGAATGAATATACTAAAAATATCAACCAACAGAGTACGACAGGAAAGTAAAGTACAGCAATTGTGAAACCCTGGGCCGAAAGTACAATCCCACCAAAATAAAGTCTGTAACAAAGTCCAACCTGTAAGGAAAGGTACTGGGACTGCAATCTATAGATGTAGGAACACACCTCAGCCCGCCTGATCTCACTAAGTGTCGTCTGGACCTGGTCCACCTAGAATCCCGTCAAAGGCTCGCTCTTCTTCACAAGACACGACACGTGCGGGAAAAGCCCATGCAGGGGTGAGTATAACAATACCCAGTAGGACACCCCGAAACCACAACGGAAAAACAAAAAGGGAAATTACCACCAAGGAAAGATATAGTCATCTCCACAAAGTATATTTCTACAAAACATATAACAAGAAATATCCAGATATACTCATACACAAACAACCATCACGATACTGCCACTAGGATCCAGCTTGAAGATTCCACTAAGTATGCAACCAGGAGAACACACTCCTAGGACTGAACAGAGAGATATGAAGTATTCTTTCTGGGAGAACACACTCCACAAGTACTTGGGAACATGATACTCAGATGAGGATCGCAACCAAAATCCATGGGGTGATTCGGACAACTCAGTCTGAGCTAATCCGCTAAGTAAAGGATTGGCACCCGGGTAAAGTTGGTCACGTCGATACAAAGAAATTTACCTAGGGTTCCAGGAATTAATAGAGGATCTGGGTCTACATATCACGGAGGGGATTCCAAAAACTCTATTCAGGAAGACCTACTGAAGGGATCATACTCCCATATATAGGAAATGATACTAAAACCTTCAGGGGAAAAAACCATGGGTACGAACCCTAAAAAGCTAGTCCAAGTCACAGAAGACATGTGGCACAAGCCATGAAGAAAAGGTTACACAGCATGTAGTATGGTTACATGTCGTGATCCTTGACCCTGGGTACTGCCCATGTAAATGGCTCGTGTCATTCGTTCAAGCTGTATAAAACCAAACAACACAGTGTGTAGAAAAGGTACATGTTGTGTTCCTTGACCCCGGGTACTTCCCATGTAAACGGCCCATGTCATTTGGCTTGTTGGGTAGAAATCAACTAAACGGCGTGTATAAGAGGTACAAGCCGTGTCCCAGCACCAGGGCTCGCTTCGTGTACACTGGCCATGTGCCCGTACACGGTCTCTGCCCATGTCTGTGTCACCTGCCCGTGTACCAGTACACGGGGTATCCCGTGTATCTGGCTGGGTCTGGCTGGGGAGGGGTTAACATGGTGTTTCCTTGGCCGTGTACCCTTCCCGTGTCCGTGTACTCTCAGAGAACACGTTATTTAATCTCGCCGACGAATACACACAGTGTAGTCCATACTACACGGCCTGTAGTCAGGAAATTTCCAGAAGCGTCGTCTTCCTCCGCGCACCTCGGCTAATCCTCCGGATCTTGATCCAACTGCCCGATCATCACAAAACTCAGAATTTGGGGTTGTCCCACCCCTACAAAACCGATTCTATCAGTTTTGGACATCTGATCGGCCCTGAAAACGCATACCGATCAATCCGCATGAAAATGCTCGAAGAATGGGAACTTCCGAACCATGTTGATTTGTACGCAACCATCGCTGTCGCACCTTCTTTAGGTCATCCCAATGTTGGATATTTGATTTCATATCTTTGTACCAACAAATGAATGAGCAACATTCGATTTTACCCAAGAACATGAAGAATGTGCACGAAGAACGCGTTGGAATCGGGGGAGAATAACACAGAAATCGATAGGGAAGAACCTCGATCGATGTTCTTGACGATCTTGGTTCATCGCCATTAGAAGGTTGAGAAAAAACCAAAACAACTCAAGAATAAAAATCCCATGATTCCTGCAAATATCCCCTCCTGTAAAAATGATCGATCTGTGGGAAAATATGTTCATGGATTAGTCTGCATTCATCATGGAAATCAAAAACGTGGAAGAAAAATCACAACAACATCCTACCTGGATTTCTGCGGCGTTCGTTGGCGACGATCCGGTCGCTGCGTCGTTGTCGCCGCGTCGGGAGGTTTTCTCCAGAGCCTCCAGAGCTACCAAGGGTTTCAGGGTTATGAGGTTTGTAACCCTAGACCCTATGCAAGCCTTTCTTTAAAAGGAAGATATCCACTGCAAAAGATTTAATAGAATCTCACTACAGAAATAAATATTTTTATTGAATATTTTATTACTCTTATGTCCAAAAACTAGATTTCACCACCGACCTATGTCTGCTGATGTTAGACCTTGCCTAAGTTAAAAACGTTGTTCTAAACGCAATGGTGCCCTAGGATTTCTGATCCGAGCAGCTATTCAGGGGTTATTCAACATTTTCAGGAAAACCGCACACGCACGTTAATTAATTATTAAAATAAATTCAGACATTTGTTTCGGGCTCACCAGGCCTCGGAACTGCACGCCACCTTAGAGCCTGGTCTGGAATTAATTCCCATATAATATTAAAATATTACATGGAGAAAAATATAGGACATTATAGGGAATGTCAGGTCATATAGAAGCCACATCCCACCATGGTCATACTGAGGTACTCCTTTTGAGTACCAGGGTCTTCCTGGTCAAATAGAGTCACTCCCCACAATGGGCCTTCTAGGTCACAAAGAAGTTACTTTCCAATAGTCCATAATAGCTGATCCACATAGGGTCTCTTGTTAGTAGTCTTTAGTTATCAACCAACTGTAAGGTTTCTGCATGCAGTGTGTTTGATTCTAGTAGAACCCCTCCTCAAAACATCATTCAAATCTCAAAATCCGTGAAATTTTCCATGGAGTATGCCAAATTATTCACCTTGTCATCAGGGTTCCAACTCCACAAATTTCTTGTCAATCGGATGCATGGTTTGAATGATATTGATGTTTTTTAAAAAAGGGGTTGGTTGGGTTCAGGTTCGGTCTGACCCATTCAAACCGACCCAACCCAGACCCAGCCCGGCCTGGGTCCGGCCCACTGGGGTGGCTCGCACCCTTCCGAGACCAGCGCTACATCAGGGTGTGTCACCTCACGGTCAGCAAAGCTGGCTGCCTGGTTCTCCTCGCACGCTGTTGTGGGTCACGTCCTTCCGCTAGCCACCGACCTAGTTGGCAGCTTATACTCCACCATCATGGCCCAAGCCATCCTTAGTGCTCCTCTAGGCATTCCTTCTGGGTGTTCCACCTCCAGCCCATGGCTTCTGCTACCAGCCACTATTTCTGGGCACTTTTTCAGACCACCAGGTCCACATTGGTGTTCTGTTCTTCGTGCAGCCTATTCCTCCAGCCTCCTTGGGTTGTCACCTTCCCTATAAAGGCCATGAATTTCTGTTACAAAATATTTGAATTCTCATCCATGAATAACACACAAGGAGGATGGGCTTGGGCCTTGTTCATGTCATCCCCTGCCCTCCATGTTAGAAGTTTAAAAATATAGGATCCTTGGTATCACAGTTCTGTTAGGTAATCATTAATCCTGATGAAAACAACCCTAGGAAAATACCCTCCTACAAAAACACATAATCTATGGATCAAACTGTTTGTGGTTTTACCTAAGTTTATTATTTTAGAATAATAATGGGTAGAACATAAAACAATTAATCCCCTTTCTTGAGTCATTTTGACATTAAAGCGGTCCACCTATGAAAATTCCAGAGGTCGAAGGCTTTTGTCACACACCAGCCCCATTCTTCCGGATGTGTCGAATATGTTAATGATCCTCCAATGTTCATCATTCGTCATTGGAGTGATTTCTCATCATCATTTCTTCAGATAAATTCTACAATTTGATTCTCAACTCTCTAACACATTGCTCCATTAAAAGAAAACTTGTCGCATCGTTAGGCTATTTCATTTAGGATATAGCATATTTATATTTCTTCAATTAATAATTTGTTACGATGCACAAAAAGAAAACATTAATGGGATTCATTTAATGCTCCATGATGCCACACCACAACAATGAATTCCACCTCTCAATAGTGAGGGAATAAAAAAATTCAAGTTTTTATTTTATTTTTTAAAACTTATAAAAACTATATTTTCTGTTCGACCCTTACCAGTTGAATATAAACCATTTCTTGGAAAATCCTAGAATTCTGAGTTCAATGGTTCCCTCATATATTTTATTGAAGCACGAGTTTAATATTTAGAAAAAACCTTCTTGAATATTTACTTAATTGAACTTAAAAATGTTCAAAATTCCATTCTGGGCTCATCGGGCCATGGAATTTTGTGCTGTAAAAGCGTCTAGTTTCAAAATAAATCCATATAATTTACAAAAAAGAGTGAATTTATAGTAAATTACAATAATACTTACCAAGAATAATGTAACACAAAAAACATGAAAACATCATAAATAAGTCTCAGAAAATTCCCTGAAATAATCTTAAAAACTCCATTAAAATAGTAAATAATAAAATTCTAATTTATAACTAATTTTTACTTCACCCTTAAAAATGTCACTATAAGACATGAATCCTTAAAAATTATAATAAATGGTTGGTATTAATCAATAATAATCTTCCTTATGACCCAATATCAATAATCAACATAAAATTAGCAAAATTTCACAATTCCATTATAAAATTTGAAGTTAACTATATTTTATAAAACAATGAAATTGGAAGGGAATAAATTGTGGAGAAATATAAGAGTAAGGAGAAATATTATTATCACTTCAATATAGGGAAAAAAATCAAAACCTCATTATTTTAATAAGGTAAAAGGATTTGATAAGAGACATGGAAGGAAACTCCCTTCTCAGTTAACTAACTTAAAGACAAAAACCTCATAAAAGTGTTTAAAATGTGGGTGGCCAGAGTAACCACTCATTCCAATTAAAATAAAAATATCCTTGTGACTACTAGGTACCTAATAAAACAATATTGGATACCTAATCACTCACTCTCCACTCGGTCTAAGCACACTATCTTTTAATGGGGAATACACGGTCGTTGCACCCCTTGAGAGACAACGAATAGAACTCGATGTCCTCTATAATGCTCTTGATGGACTCATACTACTGAAATTTAGTTATATAAACACATGAACTCTAATATACCTCTCATATAATACTTTAAGATATCCCAAATGGCTAAAAATATTCTAGAGACATCTAAAACCCCATAGTTCCTATCCATAATTGAATACTCAAAACTCCCCTACACGCTGACTTATTTAAAGAATGTATCCTTTCATTACGATACCAAATCTTTATCCACACCAGGACTCTTCAACCCTAATAACATATTTAGAAAATAATAGCTCAATTGGGTTAGAATACAAAGGAATATACACTATCAGGTGTTAGATGTAATAATAATGACCCCCATCATTGATGAATCAAAATAATAATATATATATACATAAAAAATATAGTATTCATCATACCACTATTATAGAGTGACACTTTAACCAATAGCTCACTGATAATTCTATAAACCTCTATAGATGTAATGCAACGTCCTCAACCACGAATCCACTAATAGGTGCTCCGATCCAGGTGGTTACATGACCTTATGTGCACCTCCTTGTACACCAAATGTTGTCGACTAGCAGTGGGGAACTGAATAGTAAATTCGAGAGACTATACAACCTATTTATCAGAGTAATCGACAATAGAAAATAAACAAAATAGTGGAATAATAATCAATATTTCAAGATAATGCATAAAAACCCCTTCCCAAATTGGGTATAACCAGGTCCAACAGTAAATATGTCATACCATACTAAAAGTAAAAAGGTAAACAAAACTCAAAATAATGAAAAATGGTGAAGTCCACAAAATGATCTAGTCACCATGTCCGGGTCCTCCTACACATATGCCCATGACAACCTAACTACCTAGAAAATGTTGTTTCCCTTCTCCTGACATAGAAACATGAAGTCTTCTCAAATATCCAACGGCGGTCGGAGCAAGGTGTGTGTAAAACTCAGTTGGCCACCACCATCAGTGTCTAAAAAATATCCACTATAAAATATTATAGATGAAAAACTGAATAATAATAAATGACATTGAATGATGAAGTTCTGTTATCTAGTTTAGATCTATTACCGACAATTATTATCATTTCTATATCATACCACATCATCCCATTTCCAACTACTTACCATTTCCAAAACATTTATCATGGGTTCATCAACACAACAAGTTGCACGGGATCAAGGCACACAACCACATACATGAAGAAAAACACATAGTTGTCCCATCTCAATTCTACCATCTTTCTCATGCCAACCATATCCTCACCTCAAAGCATCATTCTGAGTGGATAAAACCTGTTGGGAAACCAAGTATTAGTCCTATCACTACACGTTGCATAAGGGTTGGAGTTTAGAGCCTCAGTCCAACTCGGCATGTGGGTGTAGAACCTCAGTCAATACCCCGACACTACCAAGCTGTGTGCATATGGTATACATATATGTAACCATTAAGAATTTACACAACATCACAACCATTTCCCAATGAAAACATGAACCATAACAATAACATGAGGGTTAATACCATGCCTTAACCTATTAACACAATTACAACATTTCACATCATTTATCAATTTATCCATTTATCCCTATTCCATTTTATTATGATTATCTCAATAATCATTCACTCATTATGGATATCTCCTAGGATTGGTTCATTATGCCTAATTCACTAGGGCTTATTACCAAGCTCATAAACCTTTAAATTATGGTCTTTAATCATTTCCACATATTGACACAATATCCCTTTGGTTATTATCACGCCTAGGTGCACCACCTAGCTTCTAACCTGACACAAATAGTCACATCACTAGGTTTACCAAGGTATCTACCAGATTACCAAACAATGTCACTTATTCTTCAGAAATCCTTAGGTATGGAAGAGTCATCTCACCCCATGGGTAGCCCTAGATTTGAATCATTACCCTCGATGCATAAAATGTGGATCGTGAGGGTCTCCATTTACCTTTCTAATAACCATTTTACTAAAATATTCTATGGGTGATCAAAACATACCAAGTGACACCCATGAATAAAACCACACATGCACAGATCCTCAAATAAACCCTGGTATATAACTTGTATACCACCTAACTTGATTCCGTGGGTGAAAGAACTCTTAATAAAGACCTTAGATTCATCTTCAAACATCCTATGAAGCATCAACCTAAATCTCTCCCAATGAGTAGGGTTTTAGAGCATAAAAATAGACGGGACGAATATAAAAACACTAAACTCAAAAGAGAAGCAATGATGGGATTAGCCTTACCAGGAGCTTCGATCCACAACCAACAGCACCAAAAATGCATTATAATCAAGGGAGATTGATCTCTTGGAGATCTTGGGAGATTTGGTTCATACCTAGGGTGAAGAGTGGAGAAATGGGATGAATTATTGACTTGGGGTTAAAGTTCTCATAGTGGAAAAATTTTAATTGTTTAGATGTTTCTGGGCAGCACGGTTTACCCAAAAAGTTTTCCACACCGTCCAAAAATAGTGTAGTTGCTTTTCTCCCAAAAGGCCTCATTGCACAGTTTTATAAACCACGTGAAAAACATACAGAAACCACTGTCCAAATATTGAAATCCTACATGGTTTTCTAGGTTTTCCACATGGTTTGCACTAATTGTGCGCAGACTGTGCGGCATACCCCAAAATCCCCTTTTTTACCCATGTTTCTTGTCTGGAACCCTGGGAACACCCCAGAGCCTCATCTAGGAAACAGGTAAGAAATTAATTAACCAAAAAAATTTATTTAAGACAAATATTAAATGATAACATACCTTTCCAAGATCTGGGATCTTATAACCTCCCCACCTTATAATGGCTTATCATCGAGTCGAGCTCCCAACCTTAATTTATATTTCCAGGAAAAGAGATCAGGCCACTAATCCCAAATATCTGATTCCCACTCCCATGTTTCTTCCTAAATATTCCCATTCTACCATTATACACACACAAATGTCACAACCCTACCCCGCATGACATTCTCACAATGATCCAAGACACAAACCAGATGCTCCTCAAAGGACACATCAACCTCAATCACAACATCCTCAACATCGACCATGTGAGTCATGTCAGGTTAATACCTCTGATGCAATGACACAATAAAGACATCTTGCATCCCCCTATATCGTTATTTAAGATCTAATTAGTAGCCACCAACATGATCCTCTCCAGAATCTCAAACGACCCAAGATACCTACGTGCACTACTGGAAAAACAGCCTATACCCACAGTTCAAAACCATGGGTATAGCCCCCAAAACCGTGGGTTTAGGTTATACCCACGGTTTTGGGAACCGTGGGCTGGAACGACATCGAGATAGGTCCCCAGTCTATACCCACGGTTTTCCAAAACCGTGGGTATAGGTGTCATGCCAGCATGTCACCAAAATATAGTCAATTTCCATGGTGTCAACGGCCTATACCCACGGTTTCAAATCTGTGGGTATAGGTCCTTAAGTAATGCAGGCACTGAGATTCGATCCCGAAACCTCTTCGCTGCAAACACCACATCTAAAAACTACCCTAACATCACCTATATGTATATATATATATATATATATATTTAGTTAAATATAGTTATAAAAAACGTGGGTATAGAGTGAAGAACTGTGGGTATAGGGTTCCCGCCAAAAAAAAATTCTTCCCATGGAAAAAAAAAAATTCCCCGCCCTCACAAAAGTGACCTATGTGCACGGTTTTTCATAACCATGGGTATAGGTATTTTATCCCAGACTTATACCCACGGTTGTCCCCAAAACTGTGGGTATAGGTGACTTTTAAAGACCTATCCCCACGGTTTTCCAAAACCGTGGGTATAGGGGGGTCTATACCCACGGTTTTGGAAAACCTTGGGGATAGGTCTTTAAAAGTCACCTATACCCATGGTTTTCCAAAACCGTGGGTATGGGGGGGTCTATCCTTACGGTTTTGGAGAAAACCATGGGGATAGGTCCATTTTACAGTAGTGGCGCAAACATTCCCTGCTTCTGAATCCGTCAGTGACCCAACCTTGGCGACACCCGAAGAAACACTCTATCACCCACCTCAAAATCAGGAGGTCTACCCCTCTGATCTGCATATGAATTCTACCAACATTGAGCTATTTCCATCTATTTCCGAATCAAATCTCTATCTCTGGTGTCTTCTACATGAGACTCTGTCCAAATAGATCGGTTTCCCGAGCCTCCCACCAACAAAATGGGGATTTACATGGCCTCCTATAGAGAGCCTCAAACGGTTCCATCTGAACCATAAATTGAAAACTATTTTTGTAGGAATATTCAACATGTGGCATGTTCTTTTCCTAGTATCCACCAAAATCCAAGACACAAGCCCTCAACATGTCTTCCAACCCTTGGATTGTATGCTCCAACTGCCTGTCTATATGCTGGTGGAAAGTCGTACTCAATATAACTTGTGTACCCAGTGCCCTCTGCAACCCATGCTAGAAATCCAATGTGAAATGGTGATCACGATCTGAAACAATACTCCACATTACAAAATGAATCCATACTATTTCCCATTAATACAACTCTCACAGCTGATCAACTGCATAAGTCTCCTGAATCGGTAAGATATGAGCCACTTTTGTTAGACGATTCACAACCACCCTGATTATATTATTCTTTTGAGGCATCCTCAGAAGACCCACCACAAATTCCATCATAGCATCATCCCACATAAATTCTGGAATGTGCAATGGATGTAATAGTCCACCTTAGTGTTGATGCTCAGCCTTCACTTACAGACATGTGAGGCACCATGCCACAAAGCCCAAAACCTAATTTTTCATTCCTGGCCACCAAAACTTCCTAAGGATATCATGATAAATCATGGTAAAACCAGGATGCACTATCCATTTTGATGAAGGGAAATCATGCATCAACTCTTCCCGCATGTTCACTGGCACAACCACATGATCATGAACACAAACAACCTCATCCAAACAAATGGCCCAACCTGAAGGTGGATCTCCACCAATATATCTTTCCTTCATGGAAAAACATTCTGAATCATTAATATGACATCCCTTAACTTGAATAAAAAGCTTTGATTCATCATCCATGAAAGAAAGAGTCACCTGAACGTTTTCCTCCCACACCTCCAGGTGCACCTCCGCAAACAAGGTCGTCACCTTCCACTCGGTGCTAAATTCTTGAACCACCTAGTTCTGAGCCTTCCTGATCAAATAATCAGCAATTTTTTTTCCTTTACACTACATATATACCATCTCAAAGATTAAATAACAAAGATACTCAACCCATCTTCACATCCAAAGATTCAAATATCATTGTGAAAATATATACATTAAACTCTTGTGGTTAGTATACATAGTGAATTGTTCCCCTAACAAGTAGTGCCTCCAGCACTTTAATGAATGAACTACTGCATCCAAATCCAGATCATTAGTGGGATAATTCCACTCACGGGGTCTCAATTTCCTCTACTCATAAGACAAAACCTACTCATCTTTCACTAACACAACCCCATGCCCGATACCAGACACATCAGAAAATAAAACATTCTTCCTACCTGGATTAGGTATGATCAAGATCAGTGCAGCCTTAAATCCCTTTTTCAAGTCTTGAAAGGCATTCTCACAAGACTCTAACCCCCCCAAACTGATTCCCTTCTCATACAAGCCTGACAGTGGTGCTACCAAAATAGAGAAATCATAAATGAACCTCTAGTACAATATAGCCTAACACAGAATACTCCGAACATCTGATACACTCTTGGGCTACTCCCAAGACAAAACAGCCTACAATTTCTCTTGATCCACCAACCCACTTGCCTCAGAGATGATGTGACCCCGAAAATGAACTTCTCCAATCCAAAACTGACACTCTGACAAGATGATGCTCTCTTAATGTACGCAAGATGATTTCAATAAATTGGGCATGCTCGTAATGAGTTTTCAAGTACACCAAGATGTCGTCAACAAAGACAACCACAAACTGATCTATAAAAAAGATTAAATACTCATTTCATCAAAGCCGTGAACTTTTCCATTGCATTACTCATTTTGAAAGGCATCCCCACAAACTCCAACAACCCATACTGACTCTAGAAAGATGTCAGCGGTAAGTTAGAAGGCCTCACACTCTACTATTGAAAACCTGATCTTAAATAAATCACAGAAAAAACGGATGCACCCATTAACAAGTAAAATAATTCATCGATTCTAGGAAGAGGGTACCGATTTTCACTATCATCTTATTTTACTTCTGACAATCAATACATAGCCCTAATGACATGTCAGTCTTCATAGAAAAACTACAGGACATCCCCATGTATACTTACTAGGATGTATAAACACTTAACATTTCAACTCTCTAGGGTTAACCATTAACTACTATAGTTCTATTGGTGTCATTTGATATGGTGGAATAGAAACTAGGTGCACTCCTGGCAGTAACTCAGTCTTGAACACAACATCCCTTCCATGTGACAACCCCGAGATATCCTTAGGAAACACATAATGAAAATGATCCACTGATAGAGGGAAGACAAACTATTCCCATATTTCATCATCAATCATAAGAAAAACTACTTGAGCTATGAGCCTATCCAACATCCGATATAATGGTCTTCCATGACATGTTTGAACATCCCACTATCTGTGATGGACATAAGATTCACACTCATGTGACCTGAATGATACCCATGTGATAGTAATAGTCTATGTGCGCTTGATACAACACTAACCAATCCATACCCAATACCAGTTCAAATCCCAAAATCTCAATAATTAATAAGTCCCACATGAAATGATACCCATCATCATCCAGAGAACATCACTTGAACTGCATGATGTCCTCACTCCACACACCGAAAAAAGTGTCAATTGAGAAAACCCCACACACATTCTCCATAGGAAAACCCAACAATAACACAAGATGAGTAGAAACAAAAGTTTGTGTGGAAATAGTGTCAAACAATGCACTAGAAAGTGTAGAAGCTATAGGGATCGTACCTCAAACAGTTGATGGCCTATCCTCACCATCACCGGGGGTAGATTGAACTACATGAAGATGACTGACCCCTCTACACTAGGCTACTACCTGCATTCCCTACACTACTGATGTGGGTGATCCTACACTGGAGTTCCACATCCACCTCCCCTTCCTGTATGGCCCATGGAACTCCATGTATCTTCATAGAATGGATAAATTGATCCCTTGCCTCTGTTGGGAATCTTCTTGTCACCAAAATTCAAACTCTCTTGCTAAGAGTTCCTGGAGAACCTCTACACATGCCCCAATATTCTGCATGGAAGGCACTCAACTAGAGAACGAGGACACTAGAAAGGCATTTTCCCTGACCTACCACACTAATATCAGAACTCCCGATCACCACCCTGAGAGGATGAACCTATCTTATGACCATTAATAACAATTCTTCCATGCTAAAAACATACAAAACGATGCATTCGGCCCTCAGAAGCTTCACAACATGCCTGTCCAGTACGCATTACAAGCCCACTACCTAAAGCTCTCTTCAGGTTCCCTTCTGATATCAATGCCTTATCTACTACCTTTGTAAAACTCTTAAAAATAAAGATATTCACCGGACACCTGATCTCGTTCCTCGTCCCATCCTAGAAATACCTCGCAACTACTACCTCATCCCTTTCCAATTCTAGAAAAACTCTCCACATGTCATTGAAGTGGCTAGATTACTCCATCACTGACATAGATCCATGAGTCGGGATCATGAACTCTATAGACTACTCTTTCCTCAAATTCTCTTGGTAAAAATTCTCTAAAAACATTTCTGAGAAATCATTCCACAACATCTCCTCACCTTGATCAGTATGAGCGAATATTTCCCACCAATACATTGTCTGGCCCTGCAATATATAAGCTTCCAACTTGACCTGCTTCACATCGGGAGTCTCCAGATGATCAAGTATCGTCTAGAAAGACTCTATCCATAACTCTTCATCCTCTATCCCACCCTCTCTGATAAAGGTCAGAGGATGCTGCAGTTGAAACTCTTTGGTCAGCTCAAACATACTTGGTGCAACCTGCCCTAGGACCTGATCCATCATCTGCATAAAATGGGCCATGTTCTCTTAGAACTGCTCTTCCCAACCTTGTTGAATCACTATATTCTCTTAATCCTCTACTGTAGGAGTGTTCTCAGAAACATCCCCTTGTTTCCCAACCGGTGCTCGACATCATGGTGGAATTTATCTACATTTCCAAACACAAAGTTTAGAACACATTCCATAAAACATTCACAACATCATAATAGGAAGACTCTTCACTACCCACAAAAACCAACTGTACATGCACCATCCCAATAAACCATAGTATTCTGAAAACTTCACCCTGACTATCCCTACTGTGGGCCATTGTCCATAAGGGGTAAACAACCATACACCACCACAGAGCTCAAACATCATGTTACAAAAACATTTTCAATTCATTTCAACCCTTACCTACACATATTTCATATTTCATCACTTATCATTCATTTATCTTCACCCACTGGCATTGTATTGTTTACAATATTTTCCCTTTTCAATTATCAAAATGCAAGGGGAATTCTATCATTCATGGATCACACTCCCAACCCATGTGTTCCTACCATGATGAATGTCACCAACATATCTTGGTTACTATAATGATGCATGAATGGAAAACCTATTTCAATTTATGATACAAGCCAATTATCATAAAACAATCATATCACACAACATGTTCATCACCCAATGGTGAAATAAGATCAATTGTATCATCGCACAATCATGATCAACAATTCCTACCCTGGGTGAGTTGGGTTTTTCCTCATACAAGGGATATATACTCCCAACCACAAGATCATTACTAAGACCTGACACATTATAACTCCATTCTACCTTCCCAAATAACAATTTTTCAGAGAAGGAGAAGAAATTTCACCTTTGATACAAATTTTTAATGACCTCGACCCAAAAGCCACAAAATAGTTTCTCTGATCTGGGTGGTTACATGACCTTAAGTGCATCTCCCCATACTCAAAAGGATTCTAACGTGCATCGGGGGTCTGAATAGTCAATTGGGGAGACTATACCCCCTTTATTTCAGAGTAATACATAACATAAAATAAACAAAATAGCAGAATAATAATCACTATTATAAGAATATTCATGAACTACCATTCCCAAATGGGGTTCAACCAGTTACAACGGTAAATATGCCTTGCCTTGATATAAGTACAATGGTAAACAAAACCCAAAATAAAGACAAACTATGAAATCCCCAAAATGGTCTCGACACCAAGTCTAGGACCTCCTCCATGTACACCCATGCCAACCCAACTTCCAATCAAGGGCCTTTGACCTTCTTCTAAACTGCAAACATGAATTCTTCTCGGGTACCCAATGACGACCCAAGTAAGGTGTGAGTAAAACTTAGTAGAACACCACAAATGGTGTCTATAAAATATCTAGTATAAAAAATTGTACATGAAAATGAGAAATGAATAATAAATGACAACGAAGAATTATGTTCCCCTAGCTAGTTTAGGTCCATTATCAAAAATTACTAAAATTTCCATATCTTACATCTTCATCACATTTCTCATTAAAAACCATTTCCACCACATTTATCATGGGTACATCAACAAAAAAAGTTACATGGGATGAAAGTACACAATTAGATACCTGAGAAAAAACACACAGTTATCCCATCTCACTAGGACCACATTCCTCAGGTCAACCATATCCTCACCTCGAAGCATCAGTCTAGGTGGATGAAACTGATAGGGAAACAGAGCCTCAGTACTATCCATAACCCATGAATTAGGGGTGGAGTTTAGATCCTCATTCCAAATCCACCCATGGGCATCGAACCTCAGTCAATACACCACACTACCAGGCTATGTGTCCATTCTATACATATATGTAACCATTAACCATTTACAAAACAATACAATCATTTCCCAAGGCAAACATAAACCATAACAATAACATGATGTTTAATACAATTCCATAACCCATTAACTCATTTACTATATTTCATATCATTAAACCATTTAGCCCAATTATATTTTATAATTCTTATCACACTAAGCATTCATTCATTGTTCCTGTCTCACTAGGCTTTGTTCATTATGCCTAATTCACTAATCTTCATTATCATGATCATAATCCATTCCATTAGAGTCTTTAATCATTTAAACATATAAACCCAATATTCCTTAGGTTATTATCAATCCTATTTTCACCACCTAGCTTCAAAACCGACACAAATAGTCACTTAAACATGTTTATTAAGGTATCTACATGATTACACAACAATATAACTTTTTCTTCACAAATCCCAAGGTCCGGAAGAGTCGGCTCACCCCATGGGTAGACCTAGATTAGTGTAATTACCCTCAATGCATCCCATGTGGAGCGTGAGGGTATCCATTTTATCCAAACATTCCATGGGTGATCAAAACATGCCATGATACACCCATGAACAAAACCACACATGCACAAATCCACAAATAAACCATTGGATATAACTTGTTGACCACCTACCTCGATTCCACTAGTGAACACACTCTTAATAAAGGCCTTAGATTCCACTTCAACCATCCTTGGAAGTGTCAACATAAATCTCACCCAAGGAGTAGGGTTTTAGTGATCCATAAAGTGAGGATTAGAAGATACAAATCTAAACTCAAAATATAAACAAGGATGGGATTATCCTTATTCGGAGCTTTGATCCACAACCAATGACACAAAAAACTCCATAGAAAAGAGGGAGATTGATCTCTTGGAGCACAGGGGAGATTTGGTTCGTCCCTAGGATAATAGAGGAGAAATGGGAGGAATTATCAAGTTTGGGTTAAAAATCCCAGAGTGAAAAAAATTGTATTTTTTTAAAGATTCTGGGCCACACGATTTACCTACATGATTTTCTAAAATATGAGAACACCATGAAGATGCTTTGGTCCCAAAAAGTATCCCTCGCATGGTTTACCTAAACATTTTTCCAAACCATGCACAAAACATGCAGAAGCCACTTTCCAAAAACACACATCTAGCAAGTTTTTCTGGGTTGTCTGCATGGTTAGCACTAACCATGCGCAGACCATGCGGCCTACCCAAAAAACCCCTTTATTACACTTTTCATGTCCTGAACCCTCGGGACACCTCTGATCCTCCTCTAGGACTTCAGTAAGAACTTAATTTTCTAAAAAAAGGATTATTGCCAAAACTTAAACAAAAAATTACCTTTCCATGTTCCAGGCTCTTACATCGAATATTGACCACCACCCACCGAATATCAGAGTGCTTACCAATGAATCTATAGGGTGTCAGACACTATAGGATTATTTATATCATCATCCAAAAAAATCATATTTCTAGATTAGATATATTCATAATAACCACATAACATGATCCATGTTCATTAAAATGAATCAAACACTATCTATGAGCCTAGGTTGTGAAAAGTATGACATCAATTTTTTTGAACATTCCTATCTTGACCTTTGAATCATTAGTCATCACCACCATCGATAGACATGTTATAACTTTAATGGATACAGAAAAATAAACCTTTGGACCAATATGAAATGATCATGATGGCCTTTAGGCACTTCCTCACATTCCCTAAGATTATACATTGCCACATATATTATCTCTAGCAAAAAACCTACTAGTTACGACAATATCAAATCACAATCCAAAAACAAAATCAACTCTTCTATTTAATTACATCATATTAAATCACATACCCCGAAGTCATGGATACATTACAATTACTCTGGGACTAAGAATGATTTCCAAAAGAACTCAGAAAATATGTTTTTATGCAACTATTAAAAAAACCACTGTGATAATTGTAGATACAAAACACACAAAATTACAATGTAGATTCAACGGGGGAAAACATTGGAGTTGATCCTTTACCTTTTATGATGTTCTAATACAAACCAAATAAAACACATTTCTTTCTATTCCATTATACACTTCCTATCGTCATTTTGGATTAATCATCCATTCCTTTCCAAATCTAAACCCAAATATGGTTTCTAAAAAAATGGAGATTGAAAATACAAATTATCCATCCTTAGATTACATTATATTCCAAATGGATCATCAATGATGTTTCACATCAAATAACCCCATACAAATCCTAAGAATAACTGAACACTAAATCTTACACTAATAGTGAATAGTTATATTATCCGTATAATCCTTCCAAAATAATATCAACCTAGGATAGACCATACCATTAACATAGTACGTAGAATGATCTCTAGTCAATTTTCTGCTTGGAATTTCAGAATACCAACCCACCTTCCCCTCATGAATATGATATTTTACAGTCTCAAAGATCGAATGCCTACAACCCCCTTCCAAACCAGTAAAAAGATCATCATAGATTATAAAATCATATTGAATCACATGTAATGAGTTACATATCACTATCTCAAGGTAGTACAAAAATCCAAAGGTCCAACCCTCTAGAAATATCCACATTTCAATCCAAATGTTATTTTTTTTAAAACAAGACACACTCATGGTTTCTAATCAATATGTATCTCTTAGATAGTGAAAAATCCATACCAATCACCTTAATATTTGATAACAACAAATAGAATCTAACAACCATTATTAACGATAATATGGTTAATTTTAATCATACCAAAAATATTAAAACGATCCTAACATCACAAAAATTTAGATATGAAATTCAATTTACTAGTTTTAAATAATTAATTCAAAAATAATTAGTTATTTATGAAAAATCCAATTATGTAATTATTGATATTTTAAATCATATAAGCCTCATTGAAATTCACGTTACCAAAACATTACTACAACCACTATATTTCCCTAATGAAATAATATATAACTATTTTACTTATTTGAAAACCATTTCAATGGAAAAGGAAGAATTTCACATTCCATGTATTATATTTTTCCTTTCAAATAATCATGATCTAACCCACTCCTTCCTCATAGATCCAATAGTAAAATTATATGTAAAAACCAAAACCAAAAAAATCATTATTTCTTGAACAACACATTCATAGTAGTGAGTTTAATTAAATTAAAATAGCATCCCTCATAAAATATACTTCCCATATACATAAGTTAATAATACCCAAACATAATGACTATCTTAGGATCTCGTAACATATTACCTACAACTACCATAACCAAATATTTAGTCAACCAAAATGATGTTCTAATACCATTTTCAAATATCCTGGACTAGGAAACTACTCATCAATCATATCATGGTCTTCCACATGGCATCATGTGTGCCTCAGCAAATAACATAGGATTCCTAATAGAAATAATAGTATATAAGAAACATTAACATAATATATTCTGGATATAATCACATACTATAATAGGGAAATTAAATATTCAAAAAATAACCTCAATGTGATAGTAGTGGTTTAGAACTATGATTCATCTATCAATAACAAATAGAATAAAAATGATATGATAATAATGGAATCTACTGTCAGAATTAATGCATAACAGGATGGATTTCAAAAAGAACTAAAAAATTATAAAATAATCTGAAATCTATTGTAGTTTACACATAAATAAAAAACCAAAGTCCTACCTTGGACCTATCCTCAAAAACATCATCCATCTACTCTAGTTAAATCTAAAGAGTAACATTGATCCTGAAATTCCATTAAACTATCATTGTGGGCACGATGGTTCCCCTAAAATCTGTGAGCATAATACTAAAATGGGAACCGAATTTTTTTCGTTGAATATGTCTTCATATAAATTTTATGTATATACAAGGTAATATAACAATTAGAAACATAAAATAATAAATTTATATCCTCAAGTCATCATCTGCTAACCCAGCCACCACAACACCTCATCCCCCCAATGTAGGAGGCCCCATGATTGATGAGGTTCACAAAGAGGTGGTGCGAATTTGTCAAATATTTTACTTTTTTATCCTTTTTATGGTGTCAATTGAATTCCATAAACATGAATTATTAATGTTATAAATATTACAACCAAAATCACACTCACTGAGGAAATAAATAATCAAACATTGCTCGAATTATTGGGTTCCTAACATAAAATTGTTAGGTAAACCATGGATTGATACAAACACATCCAAGATCATACGATCAACTAAAATCACTAACATAGATATAGTTAGCATAGTTTATCCTTTTCTTCAAATTATATGATAATCATCATAGACATCACCTGACACAATAAGAAATGTATTATAACTTAAAAAAACTTATTTCACCAATATCATTATTAATGGAGGATATGGTAATCCTACTTCCCCTTATTATTATCATATAATAATATCAATATGTTTCCACACAGCGTTATTATATAGAAATTTTTTACTTCTTATACTTCAAAACATGAACTAGTGTAATGATCTCACAAAAAAACCAATAATTTTCTTTCTTGGATTCTTCTACTTTACAATTGGAATGTATTCTCTTCCTATTCTATCATCCTCATGTGAACACTACACTGAACACACACATCCTAAAAATTTCACTATTTACCATTGATATAAATTAAATAGTCTACTCTATCTCCCCCTTATTGACCCAAAATGCATGAATGGGTCCATTATTCTATCTTTCATTATAGTGATATTGTTTTCATTTTTTTATTATTTGTTTAGAATTATATTAAAACAAATAAATTCATAGAGCTTCTTCCCAAGTTCTTATCCATCTTCATCTACTATTCCTTAGTTCTTTTGAACTATCTGGGTCTATATTGGGATACCTCATGGAATGACTATCTTCACTATAGCATGACATGACAGTTTCAAAAACCACATCTATAATTACATATTCTCATAATGTTGTGACACTAAATATTATACTAATATGCATCTATTTTATATATCGATGTCATTAGTCCAATGAATGAAACAATATATAGATGTTTTACACATCATTATTCCATAGAAAAATTAAAAACATAATTCTTAAAACTTCTTATCATGGTATGACATATTTTAAATCCCAAACCCATGGATTTCATCATAAATGAAAAACAATATAAAATGTTTTAATAATATTGATTTCAAGAATATGAAATTCCCATAAAAATATGTATCTATATATAAATTTAACAATAGTATTATTTATTTATTTTAATTACATTTAACATTATGAGTATAATGATCTTAAAACTGCCTATATTTTCCCAGAAATTCTAGAAATATGCAAAAAAAATCAGTAAAAACATTTACTACTTTTTATCATTATTTATGTCTAAAAAAATATGCATCAATGGAAAAAAAATGTTTATATAGGGTAACTTTTATCCATTAGTTAAAAACAAATGCCAAAGATAAATATCATTCACCTGCAAAAAAACATGCTTATCTAACTTGTAATATGGAATTTTCCAAGTATCTTGTTGAAAACAAAAAAAAATATGATCATAAATTATATTTTTTTTTTAATAAAATGTTTACACATATCTAGAATATCTTACAAATTTCAATGATAATTTTATCATTGATGTATTATTGTTCTTTGAAAAAATCTAATGTATGAACACACTCACACACACACACATATATATATATATATCAACATATGTTTTTACATTTCTAATTAATCAAATCACCTACCCAGAAAAATAATATACATAGGATTATATTATACACATTGTGAATTTTAAAGTCTTATATAAAAATCATATGCATCTTAGTAGGGAAAACATTATTTATTATTGACGTCACCAAAACATTATCCCTAATTATTTATAACACTTAAAACCACATTAATATATCTATAAAAATAAATAAAATCATAAATCCATGTCTAGATATCTACAAAATAGTCACCTCACATAATAATCATTATTTAATGTCAGTTTGGACATAATTTTTTACTTAAAAACAATAAAAAAGAACCATATACACATCCTCACATATCCAATCATTAATCAGTAGAAAAATATGACATGATAGAGGAATAATCTTCAACATTCCTGCAAAAAAACTCCCCATGGGTATTAGAAACCAAGCTGCTACACCACAAAATAACACATTCATCTATTTGTTGATTTGAAAAAATAATAACTTCTATTATATGTTTACAATGGTTTAAATTTTTAAAATTTGTGGGGGTTTTATGGTTTCATGGTTAGGTTAATGGTTTTGGAACCCATTTAATAGAAACCACATGACATAGGTCACATTGGGAGAGTTTTTAAAGCATTTTACTTCTAACAATTTTGTACCCTATGTGAGAAACATCTTACCTGCTCATGTGTGAGATTTTTTTTGTTATTTTTAGTTATTTTTTATTATTATATTCTCTAAAAATCCTACCCACTCAGTCCCATCAACTGAGTCACATATCAATGGTCTTTTTTACTTTTTCACAAACCATCAATGTATATTAAGAGTGGTTTCTAAGTGTATATTCCTCAAGATGGAAATGCCTAAGCTCATATTTTCTTTGCCTCGTTTCTTTTTCTCCTTTTTTGTATCATCCCTTAAACCAATCTCTAGGGATGCAATATTTTTTTTGGTAGGTTACTTTTTAAATGTTTTTTTGGTATCTAATGGTTTTTATCCACCCTAGAAGACATATTTTTGTGGTTACTATCTTTGGAGACATGGTTATTGTAACATATCAGATCTTGAAGCCACTCAAAGGTTCCACATACACATTTCGCCACATGAAATCAAGAAAATTTCCCTAAAAGATAGATTCTTCCAACTAGAAGTGAGGGATAGAGTGTGATTGTGGGGAAACAATTCCCACATTGGAATAGGGTAACATAGTAGAAACAACAACAATACAATATATGAAGCAATAATACTAGGAAAAGAAGTAATCAATTGTAAAATGAAAATATAGAAACAAGATTTCATAGAATACAGGGACAATTTTTCATGTCACATGTTCTAGGAAAAAATACTAAATATGTCACACTATATTAATACATAATATAAGTATAAAAGGTAAAAAATAGAAAAAATAATCTCTAAATCATCGCAAGACTCAGCTTGGTCCCATAATCTCCTCCCCCTAAGAAGTAAATCAAGTAGCTAGATAAGGTAGCTTTCCCTTATAAACATCTAAAATAATATAATCCTCTTGGTACAATAGCCTGGCCCAAACAGTATGTGAGTCTAAATCCTAGTTGGAAACCACCCATGGTATGTGCCAATTTGATAGTGAATATATATATAAGATATTGGGAAACATGGAAAGAAGTAAACTATGAAGTACTGAAAAGTAAGTAGTCCTACATGATATTGTCCCCATTTATATTCATTTCATTTTTATTAACCATTCAACAAAATTGAATTATATGAGTCTCAAGATCCTTCCTAATCCTGATAATCCCTATATAAATGTATGCACAACTGATGTCTCAAAAGATAATCTAAAAAAAGTGTATGTGATGACTGAATCCAAGATTATTCATGGGCTTGGTAGAAACCTCATAATTCATTCCATTTCAATATTATATTATATTTAAATTTCAATTCATGACATATAAACATATTTTCATAGATCATTTCCTTCATATCCCTCATTGAATTAAAGATTTCCCAAGAATTTTATAATGTCCCTATGATCCTGACCACTACATTCATGGATCGCTCATGACTTGTAATGATAATAACCTATTTGAGTCTATACATGGACTTTTAATTAGTTCCATGGTTCAGCCAATGAATAAGGTGAAATAGTCATATGATCCCAACTTTTCCTTTTAACATGATGTTGTGGAACACCTATCGCTATTTACACCATTATCATTTAATATAAGAAGAAACACTTGAAAATTAAACTATTACATGTCCTTAACATCAATAACTCACATGGTAAATTCATATTAGAAGAAACATAAGTAAATTATAATATTACATGGATTATCATTTAATCAACATCATTTTAAACAACCATATAAAGGAATTTAAGGCATTCATCTTTGCCATCCTTGTCCTAACGGCCATAAAAGTTCATTCTTGAGAAACGCACCCACAGGGAGGAAGAAATGCTCGCTACCATTCATTCCATTTCCTATGAAAATATGATCAACTGGAATAATATCTGGATCGAGAGAGACTCCACTACTATTGTACAGGCCATCTGGAAAGGTGATGCTCATCTTTCTTGGTCTCTCACCCCCCGATGGATGGAATGCCTCGCCGCTCTCAATGGCCTCAACTTTATTGCCACTCATACCTATCGTGAGGCTAATATGATAACTAATGGGCTAGCCAACATGGGGGGTCTCACATGAGATCACTTGGAGGAATGATCTCCCTCCAAAGTTGACCCATTTCTTTATTAAGGACTCTATAAAATTGCCCTCTTTCCATCTTTTGTAAATTGTTTGTTTCTACTTTATTTTGAATAAATCTCTAAGTTCTAGTCTTTTGACCAGAACTCACCCCTTAAATAAATAAACATATATTCTATTTAACAATTAGTGAATGGAACGAGACCACCTACCATGTTCTAGTATGACTCTCCTCATCTATAATTAGACTCAAATTTGACCTATAATGGATTAGATCAACAAAAATATCATATAATTTAAAGGATTGATAACTAGGTTGAGAGAAAAAATCATCAAGAGAGGCTCAAGAGGAATTGAGAGCTCACTTAGGGAAAACCAAAAAATCAGATGGTGTTCGAATTAGAGATCAGATGATGAAATGGGAGGATACCCTATCCTTATATCGCCTAGGAATGATTTTAATCAAACAAAGGTGTGAGTTTCTATCCATCAAAAAAAATGATGATATGCATGATTTAACAAAAAAATGAACCCTACATGTACTTCAAACTACAACCCAATTGGTACATATTCCCATAAAGGTCTTGAACAAACCATTTCCTGAAATCTAATGCGATTATATAGTGCGTAGTCCCCATTACATGTTGTGTTCTTGGGTTACATGGTTTGTAAAAATATTTTTCCTCCACATACTCAAGCACAACCTAAAAAGATAAGATTCATCTCTTAAGGGAGGAACTAGGTTATTATAAACATCCCCCCTTAAAGCAATATATCCCTCAATTTCTTTTATAACAATGGTTAAGATTCGTCTCTGAAAAAATTTGGCCACTGAGCACGTACATCAGCCTCCCGCTCCCTAGTCTCATCATGTAAATATCCATACTACTATAACACATGTACTAGTGGAACTGACGAGAATCCAAGAACCTTCATTCTCATATCAAATATACATATCATATGATCCTCAAAAGATGCATCATCCTGATGCTCAACCTCCATATGCTAAAAAATGTGAGTCAAGTGTGAGCGATAGTGGCTCAATTTAGATAAGGGAAGACATTGTGTATGGCTCAGTACCTCTGTGGAAATAGCAACCGATATGAAACTTACTCGACTCTCTCTTTAATCTTGAACATCTTGACATGTAACAGTTAAATCTTACATGGTCTCCTAATATGAATGTTTCCCAACCTTAGTAAAACATGTATGAAAACCTAATCCCTAGCCTTGAACTCCAAAGGTAATCTATGGTGATTGGTGAAACATTTTTGGTGAGACTGCGTAGTTTCCATCCATTTCGGAATGAACTGGACCAGCTCAGAAGTCTCCTATATGTGACACAGTCCTAGAAAAGATTCCTCACCTACCCCCAACCTACACAAGGGAGAATGTAATTTCCTGCCATATAAAGCCATAGAAGGTGTCATCTGTATCGTTGCATGATAAATATTATTGCAGAAAATTAAACTAGGGGAATGTGCTTCTCCCATGTGTCTCCCAAAGGACAAGACGTTTTCTCACATCATATCCCCTAGAACCTGTATTGAGTTCCATGGCTGGCCATCAAGCTGAGGGTGCAAAGTCATGCTTAGAAGCACCTGTGTACCAAGCTCCCTCTATAGCACTTTCTAGAAATGATAAGTAAAATAGGTTTCCCAATCTGAAACAATAGTGCACAGAACCTCATGTACTCATACCACCTTGTGGATATAAAACCTTATGAGATCAAACACATTGAATGTTTCCTTGATTTAAAAGAAAGTGTGAGCTTATTAAACCTTTCAACAAAACCCCACACAACATCCTTACCTCTGGAAGATCCTAGTAAACCAGTTACCAAATCCATCATGACATCATCCCATTTTTACAATATAATAGGAAAGTATTATAAAATCCCATCCAGTAACTAATGTTTGACCATCTCTTACTGACATGTGGAACACCTCGTAACAAAACTGGATACCTCTATCTTCACACTCATCCACCAATACTAATGAAGAATGTTATAGTACATATTGGGGACCCTGGGATGCACAGCATAATATGAATCATAAAACACCCACATCAACACATCTTTTATATCCTTTAGAACCAAACACGTCCATGTACTTGCATGTCTCATCATCACCTACCATCCAACCATAAAGAGGTTCCTCACCTGACGTAATCTCCTATAGTACTAGGCCATCATAATTTTATAGCTACCTCACATTCACTCTATGTAGTAGGGTATAGGAAATATATAAGGATGAAAGAAATGTGTGTACCTACCTATCATGAACCTCCATGAGAATCTAAGACAATAACAACATAATCTTCCACTTTCAACAATCATTCAACACTTCCTATATTTTATTCCTCCTACTCAAAGAGGGAACCACTTCATTTCTGTTCCCATAAATATAGGAAATCTTGAAGTATAAAAAATAAAGGTATTCCACCCATATCTACTACCACAGATTCAGATCACACTAATTGAAGGTATACTTGAGGATTTTTTGGTCTATGTACAACAAAAAATGCTCTCCAATCAAACAATATCACTGATAGTGAAAGGAACTAACTATAACGTCTATCTCGAGGTTGTGTGTCAGTTAATAACTCTCATGTGGCTTTACATAAAGAGCCCCATACACATCAACTTGTTCCCCCAATATAAGCACTGCACCTACCCCAATACCTGATGCATCGCAGTAAACAGTTTAAATCCTTCCTGAATCTGTAAAAAATAGTTTCAACACCAAATAAAATATCCCTTTCGTCTCCTAAAAGGTCATCTTGTTGGAATATTCTCATACATACATTTAACCCTTTTTAATCAGTCACATCAATGGCACTTCTAAACATGATAAATATTGTATGAAAAGAATGTAGTAACCAACCAACCACAAGATAATTTTCACCTCAAATGTGTTCATGGGATGCTCTTTGGAATATACTACACTCACTTTTTATGGGTCCACTGATACTCTGGTCTCTGAGATGACGTGACCTATGATGTGAATCATATCCATCAATAATTTTCACTTTTGCAGCTTATCATATAACCAATTATTTCTCAGTGTAGTCGAAATGATCTCAATATGTGTGGCATGATAGTCTTGATTTTGAGAATTCACCATGATATAATCCACTAAAACCCCAAAAAACAAATCATGATTTGTATGGAAAGCTTAGATCATCATTACCAGGAAAACAATTGGCGCGTTCTTGAGACCAAATGACGTAACAAGAATCTCATTCAAATCATAATTTATATGAAAAGTTTTCCAAGGTATGTTTGATTATCTTACATGAAACTGATGATATGTGTATCTTCAATCAATCATAGAGAACACTTGAGCACCTTGGAGTTGATTGGAGAGATCATATGTTCATAGAAGATGATAATGGTTCTTAACCATTTATTAGCTTAATTTCCAATATTCCATGCATAGCCTAAGGGTACAATACACCATTTTTGTAAAAATAACCAGCAAACCACATGGAGAGGTACTGGGTTGGATGAAACCCTATCCATCCTAATCCATTAGATGCCTCTTGAGCTCTTTCAACTCTTTCATAGCCATCCTGTATGGATGAATGGATACTGGTGTTGCCCCTGGAACTAGCTCAATAGATAAATATACCTCTCTCACCAATTGTAAAAAGGAAAATTCATCCAGGAATACATCCCTAAAACAATCAACTTCTAGAGGTAAATTCTTCTGATATATTCCATAGTCATCAAGATACTAACTCAAAATATGGGCTATCATCCCAACCAACCCATGATGTTCACGCCCATCTCGGCTCACATAGACATCCCATTCACCTTTGAATTGAAATTATCCCCCCAATATTAATATAAAACTCACCCTATAGTTATATAAATTTACAATGTCTTGAACATAGACCTACCACTCCATTCTAATAATTAAATCAAAAGATGTCATCTCTATGACATAGCTATCTCATAGGAAGTTACACCCACCATCCTCAAGGGGTTACTCCTTACACTGATGTAGACATGTCATTCTAATCCCAATCAAAGTGTCTAGATTCATAACATAATCAAAAGTAAAAGTACATATCCCAAGGCTCACCACCACATTCAATGATATGAAACTATGTGACACCCTAGTATCAAAAAGTGTAGAAGCTAAAACAGAGGTGATTAAAATAGTTCCTCTGACAGTAGAATGTATTAGATCATTCTCATGTTGGATCTGTTGCATTACAAAATTCTGACATGTATTTGTAGAGACCCGAAGCCTGACGTACATGGACATTACATTACTTTTGCGGAATACTTAGTACATAACAAAAACACACACACAAGGATCGTAATAGTTTAGTGTCTTTGGAAACTCAGAATATAATCTTCTAATCGCGGTGAAAGATCTTCAACATCTCCCATAAAGATCTTCTTTTTTTTTACCTAAAACCTTTCTTTATATCCTGGGGAAAATAAAACATAAAAGGGTGAGATCAAATTCTTAGTAAGGGTAAACAAAAGAAATATCAATCACGTCATTTTCATAAGAACATAACATTTTGGAAATCTTAACCTACAAAAGAGAGCATAATTTCATAACATGGGATACATCATAGTAGTGAAATGAAATCCCAATAATCATAACTTAAAACATGAAACTTTGTGGCATAGACACAAAATCATAGAGAATCATATCTTATTAGTTAAGACTCATTTCCAAGACTATCTTAGTGAACAAAGTCCATTTCTGAACCGAGTCACCCTCGTTTCAGTCCTGTTTCACTGAACTGGTATAACCTACCATTCCAGCCATGTCTATCTCATGAGATATAAAATAATTACCCAATTCATTGGAGGGAGATATAGGTCCCACCCATCTCATAATGATTCCATTCTTATGTGTTCCATAAAATCATAAATCATACATCATTGCATAACCCATGTAATAAAAATGGGATTCTTAAACAACATGACATCATAAAACAATTCATATAAGATAAAGGAATTCATAAAAAATATTTCCATCAAAACCTAATAAAATCCATGTAATAATTGGGATAGAAACAGAACCCTATATTATCTTAGATGGAAAATAATTTTGATAAAACACTTGAACTCCATTCTTGAGGAAAATATCCTTTCTACTTCAAAAACACTTTTCCATTCTTAACATGTCATAAAATTATAAACTAAAAGAATTTGATTAAATATAAACTTCAAAACTTGTAAAGGAAGCTTTTTGGAAATGATGTTTTAAAAATCCATTCATTTAATATAAGTTAAAAAAGCATTCTTCTCGTACTTTTGTCGGAAAAGTCAAAAAGTACCACGTACGAAAAACGACAAAAGATTCATTTCATATCTTTTACTAAAAACTCACCGAAGAGTAAAATTGGATTTAAAAAATTGTAGGTGGATGGAAATAATATTACATATTGAGGAAACATGGATTTGGATGATAAAATACACCCCAGTAAATTTCAAAGTATAAACAATCTCGGATAAAAATTGAGATTGCGAGATTTTTCCTTACCTTAGGTCTGATTTGCTTCGTAAGTGTCCGAACCTCCTGTATAATGGTTTAAATAATGTCATTGACTTATTACAGAATCATATTCATTGTTATGATATCATATATCATTCACTTATGACTTTATATTACCCGTTCTTTTGTAAATTCGATGTTAAAGAAGCGTTTTGGGTAAAATCGTTTCATTTATCATAGGTGTTTGGACTTGTTGTTCTTGACATTATTATTAATTATATCATGATTTACTTACATCCAGAATATAAAACATGATTTATATATCATATATATTCAGTATATATATATATATAATAGATAGATAAATGAAATGAAATACACCGTTCATGGAGACGGTAGTCCGTACGTACGCATGAACATTGTTTTCCTTTCCTTATTGTATTGAATGGAAGTATGTAGATGAAATACATATATACATAAATCCAGTAGCTTTATAATGTCATATATTTCATTATTATTGCTTATATATACTTTATAATCATTCTTAAATGGTTAACATGGAGAATGAATCTCATCGCGTCGTGAAGACGGTAGTCCGTATGTACGGACGAGCGATTATATCGTTCCCATAGTCGTGGAATTGTGTTGAAGTGTATTTATACTATTTCAGTATCAATATCAATTTATAATAATCATATATAGTTACTCATTACACCATTATACCCATACAATTAAGGTGGTGGTGGAAAATAGATTACACCACGGCGTGGAGACGGTATTCCGTACGTACGCACGTGCGGTGATTTCCTTTTTCTGTAGGATGGATATAAGGTTAATTATAGTTTTTTCATATTTATAATAACATATCAGTATATAATAAATACTGATGTTATTACTTTATCATGAAACAACTAAATAATAATAATTTTAAGAAGAAAGAAATTGAAAAATATCGGTAATGGATATTACCTCTTTTTGACGCGCCTTCACTTAACCTCCACTTAAAGAACTAAGGATGGTATTTGAAGAAGACCAGGACCACTAGAATGATACTAGGGAAGTGGAGAAGATATTTTGGCAGGGGTTGTCCGAGCATGAATGCTCAAATTGGTGTGAGGAGGAGAGGGAGGAGGTGCCCTTTCATAAGTAAGGAGAGGGGCACCTTAGGAAAATCTCAAAATATTATTTTATATTAAGGTCAAATTCAGTTTATAATGGTTCCAAAGGGTCTTATTTCGAAGATAAAGTGGGTATGGGTGTAAATCCTCTCATCCAATAGGATTTAGACAAGTTTAGGTTATTATTTTAACCTTATCAATTAGATTTAACTCTAACTTAAATAATTTACCTTTTACCGTGTCTTTTTGTTTTCTTACACTATATGGTTAATAAACATACCATAACAAGCCAAACGAACCCCAAGTTGTTTATTATTAATATATATGTCCTTATCTAAGTCATTTGGCCAAACAATAGATTTTTATGAATTAAATAACAATTAATAATATAATATTTGTTTTAAAAACTAATTTATGTCAATTTTGACACTATTTGGTACATGATTTTTATGAAATTCATAACAAAATGATAAGTTATAACCAAGTTACTTATATCAACAATAACATGTCATATTAACCTATAAAATTAATTTAAGTCATAAAAAGTCTCAAATTACATTTTTTGGGTATTTATAACATCAATTATGTCAATATTTCATTAATAAGATAATTACTGCATCATCGTTGTGTCACAAATAAATTAAATTATTTAATGTCTAAAAATTACAAATAAAATATAATTATGTAAGAAATCTTTTTAGATTTCTAATGAATATTTATAGTCGAATTTATCTTATGTATAACCCTATATTAAAATGATTTACTTATTAAACTTTGATTTTAACTATTTTAACCATTCTTTAAATAAATTAATAATAAATGTCCTCATCTAATCCAAGTGTGCTTAAATGGTCATATTTTATTCCTAAGGTTTTTTTTGTTCGAATTACACTTATCCAATAGAATTAGGACATGTGTTAGGGTAATAATAATATCATTTTCACCCTTAATTACCCTATTTACATTTAACCGGGGTAAAAAAATGTCAAAAGTTACTATTCACCAAAAATTATTTTCATCTCATTGAACCACATTTTAGTCCTTGATATTAACCGTGTCTTTCGGAATTTCGAAATTCCACTTACAGAAGCGGTAAAATTATGTTTTATGAAAAATTCAGTTTTTTAACTACCACTTAGTGGTTTCACTATTCATCAAAAATTGAAAGTTTTCAGAAAAATACCAAAATTTCACCCTAAGCTAATTTCGTTATTCTGAATCCAAAAATGAAGTCCATTTTGAAAAATAAAATTTAAAAAATTTCAAAAAGTGGTTAGTACTATTCATAACGGCTAGTTTTAATAATATTTTAATAGCATATCGTTGTTTAGTGAAACTCAGTATTGCGTACTACACACACTATCGAGGAGGGTTGTGATTGCGTGTAATGCAAGGAAATTCAAGGATGCATGTTGTAAAAGCTCTTTTTGGTGTAGCGTACAACACAAGACATTAATGAAATTAAGAATATTTTTCATAAAATCTCGGGGTGTTACATTCTACCCCCCTTAAAATGAATTTCGCCCTCGAAATTCGTCGGGGTTATAAATGGTTTACTACTCAAAAGTTTCTTTAATAGAAACCCACATCGTAAAAAGGAATACCAAAACCAATCTTTAAAAATGAATGTATGAAACGTAACGGTTACCCAAATAAACTAATCACTGGGATTCCACATAGGTGAAAATATGGATATAGAAGAGAAATCTAACCATCATGTTCTGATGGAGAGTGGTAGAGAACGTGGCTATGGAAATGCCAGCAATCACAAAGCCATAAATTTGTGACGATCTAAGTTACCATCTAATTCATCAGATATAAGAGCACTAGGACAACATTTTTGGTTTTCAAGATCATTTCTCTAAAGTTGATGAAATTGGAATTAGAAGAAATACTTTCGTGATTTTGGTATAGTCTCACTGTTGGTCATTCTTTGAACAATTTCCACATCATCTCTTAAATAAACGAAGTTGAATTTGTCATTCGTGATGTGTTAGCAGA
Source organism: Viscum album (assembly GCA_963277665.1). Lineage (NCBI taxonomy): Eukaryota > Viridiplantae > Streptophyta > Magnoliopsida > Santalales > Viscaceae > Viscum > Viscum album. The sequence continues at coordinate 285,031,377 of OY728127.1, forward strand.
TCATGTGATAGAATGATGGGTCATTCCATCTGTCTCAAACAAAAGGTTAGAAAGGTTATCAAAAAATACATAAGTCCATCTATAGTGAGATTAATGATATATGGTTCCTAAAATGGACTTATACTTCATATATCATACTTCTTAATATAATAAAACTAGTTTCTACTAAACAGGGACTTCCTGTAGGCCAGTGGTAGGCGATAAAGGCCAGTTGCACTTCGGTTGTGGGTTTGATTCCCACAGCCTTGTTCGACGTGATGGGTTTTCGCCCGTCCTGCAGGTTGTCCTTTTTCTAAAACTACATTACTATAACATCACATAAATAATATTAAAAAAAATTCTATCCTTAAATAATACAAACTTATGGTTAACATAATCCATTCCAATCTTTAGGCTTATCTAAAATACTTCAGTCCAAGCTCATAGTATAAAGAAAACGATAACTTGAAATGTCGTCAACCAAGCATGTGAATACCATAATTTATCCCCCATATATCTTGTTGGTCACATTCCAATCATGTGAATACCTTAATGATGTATTCTCTTGAAAAATGAATACCCATTAAACCTTAGTGAAAACATGAATGCTGTCAAAAGTTAACTCTTTCCACATACCAAAATCCTGAAAATTCTATATACTCAAACCATGATATCACTTAGTCCTTATATCAATCATGAGCTCATGAATACTGTCAAACATTTCATTTTCTCCTTATCCCTTCATTATGCGCATATCATCTGCTTTCCAAAATATTTGACTCACTTTTCATGGTTACCGGTACCATAAAATTATTGAAAACCACAATTGAATAATACAGAAATATTCTAATACACAATAAAAGTACTTCAACAACATTATTATTGAATACCAATACATAAACACTTCAATCCATCCTCTTCAATTATTGTCCTGGAATAAGTCCTTCCTTTATTTAGAAGTAACTTTTTAGGTCAGGGCATTGAGTTGGGTAATGCCCATGTTCTCCACAAATAATACATTGAACTCCATAACAGTCTGTCACTCTATGACCCTTTTCTCCACACAGATAACATCGGTCCCTCCATTTTAGGTATTCCTCAAGGTTCTTCTTCCCTTCTTTAGAAATCTCAATCTTCCTTTCTTTATGATCCTCAACATGCGAACATGCATAATAGTCTATCTTCCTCTTCTTTGATGAATTAGGCATATCACTAAATTTCACCTTATTAATCATATATCGCGATGACTGATTTGGAATAATCACAATATCTTTCTCTCTAGGCATTACACAATTTTGTTTCTCATAGTCACCAATTTGTCCATTGGATTCAATGTTAACCGAATTCCTTGTGGTTCCCTCCATTAACTAAAACACAAAAAGAATTATGTGAGAGGAAACATTCATACTAGAGGAAACAACATAGTAAAGGGGGATTACCATCAATATCTAACATCTTTGGTTTAATCTAATATTGTTACCATAGTTCTAGGACTATATCCTATACGTATACTTAACCTTAGAGACATCCCTAGACATACCTTAGAAATATCTCTATGGATCTCACTAAAGTTCTCGAATCCTAGTTTCCAAAGGTTGACTAAACTTTTCCTCTGATACCAACTGTAGAGACCCGAAGCCTGACGTACATGGACATTACATTACTTTTGTGGAATACTTAGTAAATAACAAAAACACACACACAAGGATCGTAATAGTTTAGTGTCTTTGGAAACTTAGAATATAATCTTCTAATCGTGGTGAAAGATCTTCAACATCTCCCATAAAGATATTTTTTTTACCCAAAACCATTCTTTATATCATGGGGAAAAGAAAACATAAAAGGGTGAGCTCAAATGCTCAGTAAGGGTAAACAAAAGAAATATCAATCACATCATTTTCATAAGAACATAACATTTTGGAAATCATAACCTGCAAAAGAGAGCAAAATTTCATAACATGGGATAAATCATAGCAGTGAAATGAAATCCCAATAATCATAACTTAAAACATGAATATTTGTGGCATACACACATAATCATAGAGAATCATATCTTATTAGTCAAGACTCATTGCCAACACTATCTTAGTGGACAAAGTCCATTTCTGAACCGAGTCACCCTCGTTTTAGTCCTGTTTCACTGAACTGGTATAACCTACCATTCCAGCCATGTCTATCTCATGAGATATAAAATCTTTACCCAATGCATTGGTGGGAGATATAGGTCCCACCCATCTCATAATGATACCATTCTTATGTGTGCCAAAAAATCATAAATCATACATCATTGCATAACCCATGTAATAAAAATGGGATTCTTAAACAACATGACATCATAAAACAATTCATATATGATAAAGGAATTCATAAAAAATATTTCCATCACAACCTAATAAAATCCATGTAATAATTGGGATAGAAACAGAACCCTATATTATCTTTGATGGAAAATAATTTTGATAAAACACTTGAACTCCATTCTTGAGGAAAATATCCTTTCTACTTCAAAAACACTTTTCGTTTCTTAACAAGTCATAAAATCCAAAACTAAAATAATTTGATTAAAAATAAACTTGAAAATTTTTAATGGAAGCTTTTTGGAAATAATGTTTTAAAAATCCATTCATGTCGTATAAGTTAAAAAAAACCTTCTTCTCGTACTTTTGTCGGAAAAGTCAAAAAGTACCTCGTACGAAAAACGACAAAAGATTCCTTTCATATCTTTTACTAAAAACTCACCAAAGGGTAAAATTGGATTTAAAAAATTGTAGGTGGATGGAAATAATATTAAATATTGAGTAAACATTGATGTGGATGATAAAATACACCCCAGTAAATTTCATAGTATAAATAATCTCGGATAAAAATTGAGATTGCGAGATTTTCCCTTACCTTAGGTCCGATTTGCTTCTTAAGTGACCGAACCTCCTGTATAATGGTTTAAATAATGTCATTGACTTATTACAGAATAATATTCATTGTTATGATATCATATATGGTTCACTTATGACTTTATATTACCCGTTCTTTTGTAAATTCCATGTTAAAGAAGCGTTTTGGGTAAAATCGTTTCATTTATCGTAGGTGTTTGGACTTGTTGTTCTTGACATTATTATTACTTATATCATTATTTACTTACTTCCAGAATATAAAACATGATTTATATATCATATATATTCAGTATATATATATATATATAATAGATAGATAAATGAAATTAAACACACCGTTCATGGAGACGGTAGTCCGTACGTACGCATGAACACTGTTTTCCTTTCCTTATTGTCTTGAATGAAAGTAAATAGATGACATACATATATACATAAATCCAGTAGATTTATAATGTCATATATTTCATTATTATAGATTATATATACTTTATAATCATTCTTAAATTGTTAACATGGAGAATGAATCTCATCGCGTCGTGGAGACGGTAGTCCATACGTACGCACGAGCGATGATATCGGTCCCATGGTCGTGGAATTGTGTTGAAGTGTATGTATACTATTTCAGTATCAATATCACTTTATAATAATCATATATAGTTACTCATTAAACCATTATACCCATACAATTAAGGTGGTGGTGGAAAATTGATTACACCACGGCGTGGAGAGGCAAAAATCATGCTAGGTAAAACAACATAGTAAAGGGGGAGCACCCTCAATATCTAACATCTTAGGTTAAATTCTAAGATCGTTACCGTAGTTCTAGGGCTCTATCCTATATGTATACTTATCCCTAGGGACATCCCTAGACATACCTTAGAAATATCTCTAGGGATCTCACTAATGTTTTCGCATCCTAGTTTCCAAAGGTTGACTAAACCTTTCCTCTAATACCAACTGTAGCGGTCGGGAATTACTTCTAGTGGACTATAATTGATACCTATCAGGGCACTCCATGGGTGGCTACACCCCCTAGGCGGGACACACCACCATCCCCAGTGGCAGCCATTTCCTCATGAAGCCCTTGGGCGTAGAGCCATGCTTCGTCCAACGCTCACACGTGTTAGGGTAGAGACCCGAACCTTAACGTACATAGACATTACATTACTTTTTAAGAATACTTAGTACATAACAAAAAAACACACACAAGTACCATAATAGTATAGTGTCTTTGGAAACATGGAACGTAATCTTCTAATCATGGTGAAAGATCTTCAACATCTCCCATAAATATCTTCTTTTTTTTCTTACCTAAAACCTTTCTTTATATCCTGGGGAAAAGAAAACATAAAAGGGTGAGCTCAAATTCTTATTAAGGGTAAACAAATGAAATATCAATCACATCATATTCATAAGAACATATCTTTTGGAAATCTTAACCTGCAAAAGAGATCATAATTTCATAACATGGGATAAATCATAGTAGTGAAATGTAATCCCAATAATCATAACATAAAACATGGAACATTGTGGCATACACACATAATCATAGAGAATCATTTCTTATTAGTCAAGACTCATTGGCAAGACTATCTTAGTGGACAAATTCCATTTCTAAACCGAGTCACCCTCGTTTCAGTCCTGTTTCACTGAATCGGTATAACCTACCATTCCAGCCATGTCTATCTCATGAGATATAAAATCTTTACCCAATGCATTGGAGGTAGATATAGGTCCCACCCATCTCATAATGATACCATTCTTATGTGTGCCACAAAATCATAAACCATACATCATTGCATATCCCATGTAATAAAAATGGGAATGTTAAACATCGTGACATCATAAAACAATTCATATAAGATAAAGGAATTAATAAAAATATTTCCATCACAACATAATCAAATCAATGTAATAATAGGGATAAAAACAGAACCCTTTATTATCTTAGATGGAAAATAATTTTGATAAAACACTTGAACTTCATTCTTGAGGAAAATATCATTTCTACTTCAAAAACACTTTTCCTTTCTTAACATGTCATATAATTTTAAACTGAAAGAATTTGATTAAAAATAAACTTGAAAACTTTAAAAGGAAGCTTCTTGGAAATAATGTTTTAAAAATCCTATTCATGTCGTCTAAGTTAAAAAAACATTCTTCGTACTTTTGTCGAAAAAGTCAAAAATTACCTCGTACGAAAAACGACAAAAGATTCCTTTCATATCCTTTACTGTAAACTCACCGAAGGGTAACATTGGATTTAAAAAATTATAGGTGGATGGAAATAATATTACATATTGAGGAAACATGGATGTGGATGATAAAATACACCCCAGTAAATACCAATGTATAAAAAATCTCGGATAAAAATGTGATTGTGATATTTCCCTTACCTTAAGTCCGATTTGATTTTTAAGTGTCCGAACCTCCTGTATAATGATTTAATTAATGTCATTAACTTATTACAGAATCATATTTATTGTTATTATTTCATATATGGTTCACTTATGACTTTATATTACCCGATCTTTTGTAAATTCCATGTTAAAGAAGCGTTTTGGGTAAAATCGTTTCATTTATCGTAGGTGTTTGGACTTGTTGTTCTTGACATTATTATTAATTATATCATGATTTAATTACTTCCAGAATATAAAACATGATTTATATATCATATATATTCTGTATATATATATATATAATAGATAGATAAATGAAATGAAACACACCGTTCATGGAGACGGTAGTCCGTACGTACGCATGAACACTGTTTTCCTTTCCTTATTGTATTGAATGGAAGTAAGTAGATGACATACATATATACATAAATCAAGTAGCTTTATAATGTCATATATTTCATTATTATTGCTTATATATACTTTATAATCATTCTTAATTGGTTAACATGGGGAATGAATCTCATCGCGTCGTGGAGATGGTAGTCCGTACGTACGCACGAGCGATGATATCGTTCTCATGATCGTGAACTTGTGTTAAAGTGTATGTATACTATTTCAGTATCAATATCACTTTATAATAATCATATATAGTTACTCATTACACCATTATACCCATTCAATTATGGTGGTGGTGGAAAATACATTACACCACGGCGTGGAGATGGTATTCCATACGTACGCAGGCGCGGTGATTTCCTTTTTCTGTAGGATGGATAGAAGGTTAATTAGAGTTGTTTCATATTTATAATAACATATACGTATATAAGAAATACTGATGTTATTACTTTATCATGAAAAAACTAAAGAAGAAGAAGTTGAAGAAGAAAGAAATTGAAAAAGATCGGTAATGGATATTACCTCTTTTTGACGCGCCTTTTCATAACCTCCACATAAATAACTAAGGATGGTCTTTGAAGAAGACCAGGACCTCTAGGATGATACTAGAGAAGTGGAGAAGAGATTTTTCCAGGGGCGGGAAGATCTTTAAGGCTCAAAGTGGTGTGAGAAAGAGGGGGAGGAAGTGCCCTTTTATAAGGGAGGAGAGGGGCACCTTTGGAATAACTAAAAATATTTTTTTATTATAAAGCCAAATTCGATTTTAAATTGCTCAAAATTGATTTATTTAGAAGATAAGGTGGGGATGGGTCTAAATCCTCTCATCCAATAGAATTTAGACAAGTTTAGGTACCTATTTTAACCTTATCATTTAGTTTTAACATTAAATTAAATAATTTTACTTTTACTGTGTCTTCTTGTTTTCTTACACTATAAGGTTAATAAACTTACTATATCAAGACAAACGAACCCCAAGTTGTTTATTATTGATATATATAACCTTATATAAGTCATTTGGCCGAACCGTATATTTTTAGAAATAAAATAACAATTAAAAATATAATATTTGTTTTAAAAACTATTTTATGTCAATTTTGACACTATTTAGTAATTGATTTTTGTGAAAATCATAACAGAATGATTAGTTCAAACCAAGTTAATTAAATCAATACTAACATGTCCTATTAACCTATAAAATTATTTTAATTCATAAAAATTCTCAAATTACATTTATTTGGGTATTTATAACATCAATTATGTCATTATTTCATTAATAAGATAATTACTGCATCATCGTTGTGTCACAAATAAATTAAATTTTTTAATGTATAAAAATTACAAATAAAATATCATTATGTAGGAATTATTTTTAGCTTTCTAATTAATATTTATAGTCGAATATATCTTATGTATAACCCTATATTAAAATGATTTACTTATTAAACTTTGATTTTTACTATTTTAACCATTCGTTAAATAAATTAATAATAAATGTCTTAATCTAATCCAAGTGGGATTAAATGGTCATATTTTATTCCTAAGGTTGTTTTTGGTCGAATTAAACTTATCCAATAGAATTAGTACATGTGTTAGGGTAATAATAAAATCATTTTTACTCTTAATTACCCTATTTACTGTTAACCGTGGTAAAAAAAAGTCAAAAGTTACTATTCACCAAAAATTATTTTCATCACATTGAACGACATTTTAGTCCTTGATATTAACCATGTCTCTTGGATTTTCGAAATTCCACTCACAGAAGCGGTAAAATTAAGTTTTATGAAAAATTCAGTTTTTTAACTACCACTTAGTGGTTTCACTATTCATCAAAAAATGAAAGTTTTCAGAAAAATACCAAAATTTTACCCTAAGCTAATTTTGATATTCCAAATCCAAAAATGAAGTCCATTTTGAAAAATAAAATTTAAAAAATTTCAAAAAGTGGTTATTACTATTCATAACGGCTAGTTTTAATAATATTTTAATGGCATATCGTTGTTTAGTGAAACTCAGTATTGCGTACTACACACGCTATCAAGGAGGGTTTCGATTGTGTGTAATCCATGACAATTCAAGGATGCGTGTTATGAAAGATCCTTTTGGTGTAGCGTACAACACAAGACATTAATGAAATTAAGTATCATTTTCATAAAATCTCGGGGTGTTACATTCTACCCCCCTTAAAATGAATTTCACCCTCGAAATTCGTCGGGGTTATAAATGGTTTACTACTCGAAAGTTTCTTTAATAGAAACCCACATTGTAAAAAGGAATACCAAAACCAATCTTTAAAAAGAAAAGTATGAAATGTAAAGGTTACCCAAATAAACAAATCACTGGGTTTCCACATAGGTGAAAATATGGATATGGAAGAGAAATCTAACCATCATGTTTAGACAGAGAGTGGTAGAGAACATGGCTATAGAAAACCGGCAATCACAAAGCCATAAATTTGTGACGATCTAAGGTACCATCTGATTCATCAGATATAAGAGCACTAGTAAAACATTTTTGGTTTTCAAGATCAATTCTCTAAAGTCGATGAAATTGGAATTAGAAGAAATACTTTCGTGATTTTGGTATAGTCTCACCGTTGGTCGTTCTTTGGAAAATTTCCACTTCATATCCTGAAGAAATGAAGTTGAATTTGTCATTCGTGATGTGTTAGCAGATCATGTGATAGAATGATGGGTCATTCCATCTGTCTCAAACAAAAGGTTAGAAAAGTTATCAAAAAATACATAAGTCCATCTATAGTGAGATTAATGATATATGGTTCCTAAAATGGACTTATACTTCATATATCATACTACTTAATATAACAAAACTAGTTTCTAATAAAGCAGTAATGTAACACCCTGAGAACTATAGAGACCCTAAGCCTGACGTACATGGACATTACAATACTTTTGCGGAATACATAGTACATAACAAAAACACACACACAAGGATCGTAATAGTGTAGTGTCTTTGGAAACATGGAATATAATCTTCTAATCGTGGTGAAAGATCTTCACCATATCCCATAATGATCTTCTTTTTTTATACCTAAAACCTTTCTTTATATCCTGGGGAGAAGAAAACATAAAAGGGTGAGCTCAAATGCTCAGTAAGGGTAAACAAAAGAAATATCAATCACATCATTTTTATAAGAACATAACATTTTGGAAATCTTAACCTGCAAAAGAGAGAATAATTTCATAACATGGGATAAATCATAGTAGTGAAATGAAATCCCAATAATCATAACTTAAAACATGAAACTTTGTGGCATACACACATAATCATAGAGAATCATATCTTATTAGTCAAGACTCATTGCCAAGACTATCTTAGTGTACAAAGTCCATTTCTGAACCGAGTCACCCTCGTTTCAGTCCTGTTTCATTGAACTGGTATAACCTACCATTCCAGCCATGTCTATCTCATGAGATATAAAATCGTTACCCAATTCATTGGAGGGAGATATAGGTCCCACCCATCTCATAATGATACCATTCTTATATGTGCCACAAAATCATAAATCATACATCATTGCATAACCCATGTAATAAAAATGGGATTCTTAAACATCATGGAATCATAAAACAATTCATATATGATAAAGTAATTAATAAAAATAATTCCATAACAACATAATAAAATGAATGTAATAATAGGGAAAAAAACAAAACCCTTTATTATCTTAGATGGAAAATAATTTTGATAGAACACATGAACTCCATTCTTGAGGAAAATATCCTTTCTACTTCAAAAACACTTTTCCTTTCTTAACATGTCAAACAATTATAAACTAAAAAAAGTTTATTAAAAATAAACTTGATAACTTGTAAAGGAATATTCTTGGAAATAATGTTTTAAAAATCCATTCATGCCGTATAAGTTAAAAAACCCCTCTTCTCGTACTTTTGTCGGAAAAGTCAAAAAGTACCTCGTATGAAAAACGACAAAAGATTCCTTTCATATCATTTACTAAAAACTCACCGAAGGGTAAAATTGGATTTAAACAATTGTAGGTGGATGTAAATAATATTACATATTGAGGAAACATGGATGTGGATGATAAAATACACCCCAGTAAATACCAAAGTATAAACAATCTCGGATAAAAATGAGATTGTGATATTTCCCTTACGTTAGGTCCGATTTGCTTCGTAAGTGTCTGAACCTCCTGTATAATGGTTTAAATAATTTCATTGACTTATTCCAGAATCATAATCATTGTTATGATATCATATATGGTTCACTTATGACTTTATATTACCCGTTCTTTTGTAAATTCTATGTTAAATAAGCGTTTTGGGTAAAATCGTTTCATTTATCGTAGGTGTTTGGACTTGTTGTTCCTGGCATTATTATTACTTATATCATGATTTACTTACTTCCAGAATATAAAATATGATTTATATATCATATACATTCATTATATATATATATAATAGATAGATAAATGAAATGAAACACACCATTCATGGAGACGGTAGTCCGTACGTACGCATGAATGCTGTTTTCCTTTCCTTATTGTCTTGAATGGAAGTAAGTAGATGACATATATATACATAAATACAGTAGATTTACCATGTCATATATTTCATTATTATTCATTATATATACTTTATAATCATTCTGGAATGGTTAACATTGATAATGAATCTCATCGCGTCTTGGAGACGGTAGTCCGTACGTACGCACGAGCGATGATATCGTTCCCATGGTCGTGGAATTGTGTTGAAGTGTATGTATACTATTTCAGTATCAATATCACTTTATAATAATCATATATAGTTACTCATTACACCATTATACCCATACAATTAAGGTGGTGCCGGAAAATAGATTACACCACGGCGTGGAGATGGTATTCCGTACGTACGCACGCACGGTGATTTCCTTTATCCGTAGGATGGATATAAGGTTAATTAGAGTTGTTTCATATTTATAATAACATATCAGTATATAAGAAATACTTATGTTATAACTTTATCATGAAACAACTAAATAAGAAGAAGTTTAAGAAGAAAGAAATTGAAAAAGATCGGTAATGGATATTACCTCTTTTTGATGCGCCTTCACTTAACCTCCAATAAAAGAACTAAGGATGGTCTTTGAAGAAGACCAGGACCTCTATAATGATAATAGGGAAGTGGAGAAGATATTTTGGAAGGGTTTGGATGAGCTTGAATGCTCAAATTGGTGTGAGGAGGAGAGGGAGGAGGTGCCCTTTTATAAGGAAGGAGAGGGGCACCTTAGGAAAATCTCAAAATATTATTTTATATTAAGGTAAAATTCGGTTTATAATGGTTCCAAAGGGTCTTATTTAGAAGAGAAAGTGGGTATGGGTCTAAATCCTCTCATAAAATTGGATTTTGACAAGTCTGGGTTATTATTTTAACCTTATCAATTAGATTAACACTAAGTTGAATAATTTAACTTTTACCGTGTCTTTTTGTTTTCTTACACTATATGGTTAATAAACATACCATAAAAATCCAAACGAACCCCATGTTGTTTATTATTAATATATATATCCTTATCTAAGTCATTTTGCCGAACCTTAGATTTTTAAGAATTAAATATAAATTAATAATATAATATTTGTTTTAAAAACAAATTTATGTCAATTTTGACACTATTTGGTACTTGATTTGTATGAAATTCATAACAGAATGATAAGTTCTAACCAAGTTACTTATATAAACAGTAACATGTCATGTTAACCTAGAAAATTAATTTATGTCATAAAAAGTCTCAAATTACATATATTTGGGTATTTATAACATCAATTATGTCAATATTTCATTAATAAGATATTTACTCCATCATCGTTGTGTCATAAATAAATTAAATTATTTAATGTCTAAAAATTACAAATAAAATACCATTATGTATGAAATCGTTTTAGCTTTCAAATTAATATTTATAGTCCAATTTATCTTATGTATGACCCAACATTAAAAATTATTTACTTATTAAACTTTGATTTTAACTTTTTTAACCCTTCTTTAAATAAATTAATAATAAATGTCCTAATCTAATCCAAGTGGGCTTAAATGGTCATATTTTATTCCTAAGGATGTTTTTGGTCGAATTACACTTGTCCAATAGAATTAGGACATGTGTTAGGGTAATATTAATATCATTTTTACCCTTAATTACCCTATTTACTTTTAACCGTGGTTAAAAAAAGAACAAAGTTACTATTCAACAAAAATTATTTTCATCTCATTGAACCACATTTTACTTACTGACATCAACCGTGTCTCTCGGATTTATGAAATTCCACTCACAGAAGCGGTAAAATTATGTTTTATGAAAAATTCATTTTTTTAACTATCACTTAGTGGTTTCACTATTCATCAAAAAATGAAAGTTTCCAGAAAAATACCAAAAATTAGGCCTAAGCTATTTTTGATATTATGAATTCAAAAATGATTTCTATTTTACCAAATTAAAAACATATCAGTTGCATTAATTATTTTAAAAATTAATTCCCGTCGTCAAAACAAATAGCGTGTTCTTAAGAGATAATAACTATCAAAAGATTGACAGTTGTTTATGTCTGGTTTAAATGTGAAATTACATCAAATAACCAACATTGTATTAAATTGTAAAAATATATTCTAAATATACTTTAAAACAAATCAAATTAATAATTTATCACTATTAATTATTTCTTTTAAAAAGGTTGTTTTTAATTAAAATTTAGTAATTTTCACTATTCATCAGAAAATTAAAGTTATCCGAAAAGTATCAAAATTTCACCCTAAGCTAATTTCGATATTCCGAATCCAGAAATGAAGTCCATTTTGAAAAATAAAATTTACAAAATTTTATAAAGTGGTTATTACTATTCATAATGGCTAGTTTTAATAATATTTTAATAGCATATTGTTGTTTAGTGAAACTCGGTATTGCGTACTACACACGCTATCGAGGAAGGTCTCGATTGCGTGTAATGCAAGGCAAGTCAAGGGTGCATGTTGTGCAAGCTCCTTTTGGTGTAGCGTACAACACAAGACATGAATGAAATTAAAAGGAATATTCATGTACGTTTGCGGTCCTTGTGTGTGTGTTTTTGTTATGTACTAAGTATCAATCATGTCATATTCATAAGAACATATCTTTTGGAAATATTAACCTAAAAAAGAGATCATAATTTCATAACATGGGATAAATCATAGTAGTGAAATGTAATCCCAATAATCATAACATAAAACATGAAACTTTGTGGAATACACACATAATCATAGAGAATCATTTCTTGTTAGTCAAAACTCATTGCCAAGACTATCTTAGTGGACAACGTCCCTTTTCTGAACCGAGTTAATTCCACGTTTCAGTCCTGTTTCACTGAACCGGTATAACCTACCATTCCAGCCATGTCTATCTCATAAGATATAAAATCTTTACCCAATGCATTGGAGGGAGATATAGGTCCCACCCATCTCATAATGATACCATTCTTATGTGTGCCACAAAATCATAAACCATACATCATAACATAACCCATTTAATAAAAATGGGAATCTTAAACATCATGACATCATAAAACAATTCATATAAGATAAAGGAATTCATAAAAATAATTCCATCATAACATAGTCAAATCAATGTAATAATAGGGATATAAACAGAACCCTTTATTATCTTAGATGGAAAATAATTTTGATAAAACACTTGAACTCCATTCTTGAGGAAAATATCTTTTCTTCTTCAAAAACACTTTTCCATTCATAACATGTCATAAAATTATAAACTAAAAGAAGTTGATTAAAAATAAACTTGAAAACTTGTAAACGAATCTTCTTGGAAATAATGTTTTAAAAATCCATTCATGCTGTATAAGTTAAAAAAACATTCTTCTTGTACTTTTGTCGGAAAAGTCAAAAAGTACCTCGTATGAAAAACGTCAAAAGATTCCTTTAATATCTTTTACTAAAAACTTACCGAAGGGTAAAATTGGATTTATACAATTGTAGGTGGATGGAAATAATATTACATATTAAGGAAACATGGATGTGGATGATAAAATACACCCCAGTAAATACCAAAGTATAAACAATCTCGGATAAAAATGAGATTGTGATATTTCCCTTACCTTATGTCTGATATGATTTGTACGTATCCGAACCTCTTGTATAATGATTTAAATAATGTCATTAACTTATTACGGAATCATATTCATTGTTATGATCTCATATATGGTTCCCTGATGACATTATATTACCCGTTCTTTTGTAAATTCCATGTTAAAGAAGCGTTTTAGGTAAAATCGTTTCATTTATCGTAGGTGTTTGGACTTGTTGTTCTTGACATTATTATTACTTATATCATGATTTACTTACTTAAATAATATAAAACATGATTTATATATCATATATATTCAGTATATATATTTAATAGATAGATAAATGAAATTAAACATACCGTTCATGGAGACGGTAGTCCGTACATACGCATGAACGCTGTTTTCCTTTCCTTATTATCTTGAATGGATGTAAGTAGATGACATACATATATACATAAATCCAGTAGCTTTATAATGTCATATATTTCATTATTATTGCTTATATATACTTTATAATCATTCTTAAATGGTTAACATGGAGAATGAATCTCATCGCGTCGTGGAGACGGTAGTCCGTACGTACGCACGAGCGATGATATCATTCTCATGATCGTGAACTTGTGTTGAAGTGTATGTATGCTATTTCAGTATCAATATCACTTTATAATAATCATATATAGTTACTCATTACACCATTATAGCCATCCAATTAAGGTTGTGGCGGAAAATAGATTACGCCACGGCGTGGAGACAGTATTCTGTACGTACGCACGCGCGGTGATTTCCTTTTTCCGTAGGATGGATAGAAGTTTAATTAGAGTTGTTTAATATTTATAATAACATATCAGTATATAATAAATACTGATGTTATTACTTTATCATGAAACAACTAAATAAGAAGAAGTTGAAGAAGAAAGAAATTGAAAAAGATCGGTAATGGATATTACCTCTTTTTGACGTGCCTTTTCTTAACCTCCACTTAAAGAACTAAGGATGGTCTTTGAAGAACACCAGGACCTCTAGGATGATACTAGGGAAGTGGAGAAGAGATTTTGGAAGGGTTTTTCCGATCTTGAATGCTCAAATTGGTGTGAGGAGGAGAGGGAGGAGGTGCCCTTTTATAAGGGAGGAGAGGGGCACCATTGGGAAAACTAAAAATATTATTTTATTATAAAGTCAAGTTCGGTTTTAAATAGCTCCAAATTGATATATTTAGAAGCTAAGGTGGGGATGGGTCGAAACACTTTCATCCAATAGGATTTAGACAAGTTTAGGTTATTATTTTAACCTTATCAATTAGATTTAACTCTAAGTTAAATAATTTAACTTTTACCGTGTCTTTTTGTTTTCTTACACTATATGGTTAATAAAATTTCTATATCAAGACAAACGAACCCCAAGTTGTTTATTATTAATATATAAAACCTTATCTAAGTCCTTTTCCCGAACCTTATATTTTTTGGAATAACATAACAATTAATAATATAATATTTGTTTTAAAAACTAATTTATGTCAATTTTGACACTATTTGGTACATGATTTTTATGAAATTCATAACAGAATGATAAGTTCGAACCAAGTTACTTATATCAACAATAACATGTCATATTAACCTATAAATTTAATTTAAGTCATAAAAATTCTAAAATTAAATTTATTTGGGTATTTATAACATCAATTATGTCAATATTTCATTAATAAGATAATTACTGCATCATCGTTGTTTCATAAATAAATTAAATTATTTAATGTCTAAAAATTACAAATAAAATATCATTATGTTGGAAATCGTTTTAGATTTATAATTAATATTTATAGTCGAATTTATCTTATGTATAACCCTATATTAAAAATGATTTACTTATTAAACATTGATTTTAACTATTTTAACCCTTCTTTAAATAAATTAATAATAAATGTCCTAATCTAATCCAAGTGGGCTAAAATGGTCATATTTTATTCCTATGGTTGTTTTTGGTCAAATTACACTTATCCAATAGAATTAGGACATGTGTTAGGATAATAATAATATCATTTTTACACTTAATTACCCTATTTACTTTTAACCGTGGTTAAAAAAGGTCAAAAGTTACTATTCACCAAAAATTATTTTCATCTCATTGAACCACATTTTAGTCCTTGATATTAACCGTGTCTCTCAGATTTTCGAAATTCCACTCACAGAAGCGGGAAAATTATGTTTTATGAAAAATTCAGTATTTTAACTACCACTTAGTGGTTTCACAATTCATCAAAAAATGAAAGTTTCCAGAAAAATACCAAAAAATTAGGCCTAAGCTATATTTGATATTGTGAATTCAAAAATGACATCTATTTTACCAAATTAAAAACATATCAGTTACATTAATTAATTTAAAAATTAATTCTCGTCGTCAAAACAAATAGCGTGTTTTTGAGAGATAATAACTATCAAAAGATTGACACTTGTTTATGTATGGTTTAAATGTGAAATTACATTCAATGACCAAAATTGTATTAAATTGTAAAAATATATTCTAAATATACTTTAAAACCACTCAAATTAATAATTTATCACTATTAATTATTTATATTAAAGAAGTTGTTTTTAATTAAAATTTAGTAATTTTCACTATTCATCATAATATGAAAGTTATCCGAAAAGTACCAAATTTTCACCCTAAGCTAATTTCGATATTCCGAATCCAGAAATGAAGTCCATTTTGAAAAATAAAATTTACAAAATTTCAAAAAGTGGTTATTACTATTCATAACGGCTAGTTTTAATAATATTTTAATAGCATATTGTTGTTTAGTGAAACTCGGTATTGCGTACTACACACGCTATCGAGGAAGGTCGCGATTGCGTGTAATGCAAGGCAAGTCAAGGATACGTTTTGTGCAATCTCCTTTTGGTGTAGCATATAACACAAGACATGAATGAAATTAAAAAGAATATTCATGTACGTTTGCGGTCCTTGTGTCTGTGTTTTTGTTATGTACTAAGTATCAATCATGTCATATTCATAAGAACATATCTTTTGAAAATCCTAACCAAAAAAAGAGATCATAATTTCATAACATGGGATAAATAATAGTAGTGAAATGTAATCCCAATAATCATAACTTAAAACATGAAACTTTGTGGCATACACACATAATCATAGAGAATAATTTCTTGTTAGTCAAGACTCATTTCCAAGACTATCTTAGTGGACAAAGTCCCTTTCTGAACCGAGTTCATTCCTCGTTTTAGTCCTATTTCACTGAACCAGTATAACCTACCGTTCCAGCCATGTCTATCTCATGAGATATAAAATCTTTACCCAATGCATTGGAAGGAGATATAGGTCCCACCCATCTCATAATGATACCATTCTTATGTGTGCCACAAAATCATAAACCATACATCATAGCATAACCCATGTAATAAAAATGGGAATCTTAAACATCATGACATGATAAAAAAATTCATATAAGATAAAGGAATTCATAAAAATAATTCCATCACAACATAGTCAAATCAATGTAATAATAGGGATATAAATAGAACCCTTTATTATCTTAGATGGAAAATAATTTTGATAAAACACTTGAACTCCATTCTTGAGGAAAATATCTTTTCTTCTTCAAAAACACTTTTCCTTTCATAACATTTCATACAATTCTAAACTAAAAGAAGTTGATTAAAAATAAACTGAAAAACTTTTAAACGAATCTTCTTGGAAATAATGTTTTAAAAATCCATTCATGCCGTATAAGTTAAAAAAACATTCTTCTCGTACTTTTGTCAGAAAAGTCAAAAAGTACCTCGTATGAAAAACGACAAAAGATTCCTTTAATATCTTTTACGAAAAACTTACCGAAGGGTAAAATTGGATTTAGACAATTGTAGGTGGATGGAAATAATATTACATATTTAGTAAACATGGATGTGGTTGATAAAATACACCCCAGTAAATACCAAAGTATAAACAATCTCGGATAAAAATGAGATTGTGATATTTCCCTTACCTTATGTCTGATATGCTTTGTACGTATCCGAAACTCCTGTATAATGATTTAAATAATGTCATTATCTTATTAAATAATCATATTCATTGTTATGATATCATATATGGTTCATTTATGACTTTATATTACCCGTTTTTTTGTAAATTCCATGTTAAAGAAGCGTTTTGGGTAAAATCGTTTCATTTATCGTAGGTGTTTGGAATTGTTGTTCTTGACATTATTATTACTTATATCATGATTTAGATACTTACAGAATATAAAACATGATTTATATATCATATATATTCAGTATATATATATATAATAGATAGATAAATGAAATGAAACATACCGTTCATAGAGACGGTAGTCCGTACGTATGCATGAACGATGTTTTCCTTTCCTTATTGTCTTGAATGGATGTAAGTAGATGACATACATATATACATAAATCCAGTAACTTTATAATGTCATATATTTCATTATTATTGCTTATATATACTTTATAATCATTCTTAAATGGTTAACATGGAGAATGAATCTCATCGCATCGTGGAGACGGTAGTCCGTACGTACGCACGAGCGATGATATCATTCTCATGATCGTGAACTTGTGTTTAAGTGTATGTATACTATTTCAGTATCAATATAACTTTATAATAATCATATATAGTTACTCATTACACCATTATAGCCATCCAATTAAGGTGGTGGCGGAAAATAGATTACACCACGGCGTGGAGACGGTATTCCGTACGTACGCACGCGCGGTGATTTCCTTTTTCCGTAGGATGGATAGAAGGTTAATTAGAGTTGTTTCATATTTATAATAACATATCAGTATATAATAAATACTGATGTTATTACTTTATCATGAAACAACTAAAGAAGACGAAGTTGAAGAAGAAAGAAATTGAAAAAGATCGGTAATGGATATTACCTCTTTTTGACGCGCCTTTTCTTAACCTCCAATTAAATAACTAAGGATGGTCTTTGAAGAACACCAGGACCTCTAGAATGATACTAGGGAAGTGGAGAAGATATTTTGGCAGGGGTTGGCCGAGCTTGAAAGCTCAAATTGGTGTGAGGAGGAGAGGGAGTAGGTGCCCTTTTATAAGGGAGGAGAGGGGCACCTTTGGGAAAACTAAAAATATTATTTTATTATAAAGTCAAGTTCGGTTTTAAATAGCTCCAAATTGATATATTTAGAAGATAATGTGGGGATGGGTCGAGACCCTCTCATAAAATAGTATTTAGACAAGTTTAGGTTATTATTTTAACATTATCAATTAGATTTAACTCTAAGTTAAATAATTTAACTTTTACTGTGTCTTTTTGTTTTCTTACACTATATGGTTAATAAACTTACTATATCAAGAAAAAAGAACCCCAAGTTGTTTATTATTAATATATATAACCTTATCTAAGTCATTTTCCCGAACCTTATATTTTTAGGAATAAGATAACAATTAATAATATAAAATTTGTTTTAAAAACTAATTTATGTAAATTTTGACACTATTTGGTACATGATTTTTATGAAATTCATAACAGAATGATAAGTTCGAACCAAGTTACTTATATCAACAATAACATGTCATATTAACCTATAAAATTAATTTAAGTCATAAAAAGTCTCATATTATATTTATTTGGGTATTTATAACATCAATTATGTCAATATTTCATTAATAAGATAATTACTACATCATCGTTGTTTCATAAATAAATTAAATTATTTAATATCTAAAAATTACAAATAAAATATCATTATGTTGGAAATCGTTTTATCTTTCTAATTAATATTTATAGTCGAATTTATCTTATGTATAACCCTATATTAAAAATGATTTACTTATTAAACATTGATTTTAACTATTTTAACCCTTCTTTAAATAAATTAATAATAAATGTCCTAATCTAATACAAGTGGGCTTAAATGGTCATATTTTATTCCTATGGTTGTTTTTGGTCGAATTAAACTTATCCAATTGAATTAGGACATGTGTTAGGGTAATAATAATATCATTTTTACCCTTAATTACCCTATTTACTTATAACCGTGGTAAAAAAAAGTCAAAAGTTACTATTCACCAAAAATTATTTTCATCTCATTGAACCACATTTTAGTCTTTTATATTAACCGTGTCTCTCGGATTTTCAAAATTCCACTCACAGAAGAGGAAAAATTATGTTTTATGAAAAATTCAGTTTTTTAACTACCACTTAGTGGTTTCACTATTCATCAAAAAATGAAAGTTTCCAGAAAAATACCAAAAAATTAGGCCTAAGCTATATTTGATACTGTTAATTCAAAAATGACGTCTATTCTACCAAATTCAAAACATATCAGTTATATTAATTAATTTAAAAATTAATTCATGTCGTCAAAACAAATAGCGTGTTTTTGAGAGATAATAACTATCAAAAGATTGGCACTTGTTTATGTCTGGTTTAAATGTGAAATTACATTCAATGACCAACATTGTATTAAATTGTAAAAATATATTCTAAATATACTTTAAAACCACTCGAATTAATAATTTATCACTATTAATTATTTCTATTAAAGAAGTTGTTTTTAATTAAAATTTAGTAATTTTCACTATTCATCAGAATATGAAAGTTATCCGAAAAGTACCAAAATTTCACCCTAAGCTAATTTTAATATTCTGAATCCAAAAATGAAGTCCATTTTGAAAAATAAAATTTACAAAATTTCAAAAAGTTGTTATTACTATTCATAACAGTTAGTTTTAATAATATTTTAATAGCATATCGTTGTTGAGTGAAACTCGGTATTGCGTACTACACACGCTATCGAGGAAGGTCGTGATTGCGTGTAATGCAAGGCAAGTCAAGGATGTGTGTTGTTCAAGCTTCTTTTTGTGTAGCGTACAACACAAGACATTAATGAAAAGAATATTTTTCATAAAATCTCGGGGTGTTACATTCTACCCCCCTTTAAATGAATTTTGCCCTCGAAATTCGTCGGGGTTATAAAAGGGTTACTACTCAAAAGTTTTTTTAATAGAAACCCACATCGTAAAAAGGAATACCAAAACATGGCTTCAAAAACTAATGTATGAAGTGTAACGGTTACCCAAATTAACTCTTCATTGGGTTTCCACGTAGAGAACATAGGTGAAAATATGGATATGGAAGAAAAATCTAACCATTAGGTTCTGATGGAGAGTGGTAGAGAACATGGCTATAAAAAATCCAACAATCACAAAGCCATAAATTTGTGATGATCTAGGGTACCATCTGATTCATCAGATATAAGATCACTAGGACAACATTTTCGGTTTTCAATATCATTTCCATAAAGTTGAAAAATTTGAATTAGAAGAAATACTTACTTGATTTTGGTACAATATCACTATTGTTCGTGCTTTGAACAATTTCCACTTCATCTCTTAAAGAAATGAAGTTGAATTTGTTATTCGTGAAGTGTTAACAGATCATGTGATAGAATGATGGGTCATTCCATCTATTTCAAACAAAAGTTTAGCAATAGTTATCAAATATACATAAGTCCGTCTTTGGTGAGGTTAATCATATACGATTCCAAAAATGAACTTATACTTCATATATCATACCACTTAAGAAAATAAAACTAGTTTCTACTAACCAGGGACATTTTGTAGGCCAGTGGTATGCGATAAAGGCTCGTCACACTTTAGTTGTGGGTTTGATTCCCACAGCCTTGGCCGACGCAATGGGCTGTCACCCATCCTGCAGGTTTTCCTTTTTCTAAAACTATATTACTATAACATCCCATCAAAAATATCGAAAAAACTTCTATCCTTAAACAATACTAACTTATGTCCAACATAATCCATTCCAATCTTTAGGCTTATCCATAATATTGCAGTCCACTCTCATAATATAGTGTAAACGATTACCAGAGATTTAATACCATCGTTGATCCCCATATATCATAAGATATATCTTGTTGGTCACATTCCAAACATTCGAAGGCCTTAATCATGTATTCTATTGAAAAATGAATACCCATTAAACCATAGTGAAAACATGAATGCTGTCAAAAGCTAACTCTTTCCACATACCAAAATCCAAAAATTCTATATACTCAAACCATGATATAACCTTCTCTTTATATCAGTCATGAGCTCATGAATACTATCAAACATTTAATTTTCTCCTTATCCCTTCATTATGCGCATATCATCTACATTCCAAAAATATCTGGATAACCTGTCATGGATACTGGTACCATTAATCATACACTTTCAAAACTCAAGGAAAGACAACAGTGTAACAATCCTTAGATGTCTCTTCATTCAATAGTACCATGAGATTACATATACAACATTACACATGATAAACATGTAATCATTCCACTACATTCTTAAACCATTGACCGAGCTTCAACAATTCTTTCATCTCACATATCATTTGTAGTCTCTTCATCATCATCAACATAAATACTACCCATACGACCATACTGATCCTCTTCATGAGTCTTTCCCTTAGGGAATTGGTTTTCATAATGCCCGTACATTCCACATTTAAAACATTTAACCATTGTTGATGTCGTAGCAATACCATTATCCTTTTCCATGGTGTTAACTGAACTTTTTCCTTTGCACTTACTGGATTTTTGTCCTTCTTTTCCACACCCAAAGCATCTTCCAGTTCCTTTGAAACATTCCCCTTGATGCCTCTTCCCACATGATTTACATAGGGGAAATTGAACTTTCTTTCCTCTATGATCATCATGAAACTCCATCTTTCTCTTATTAACCAAGTCAGGAAACTTACCAAATTTTACATTATTAATCATATTATGAGATTGCTGATTCAGCATAATAATGATGTTTGGACTTCCAAATCCCATTTCATTAGGTTGATCATGAAGAATATCATTCCATTGTCCATCATATCCTCCATTATCGTGAATCATCTTGTTTCCATCCATTTTGTAAAACCCAAAAAGAATAGTGTGAGAGGGAAAAATCATGCTAGGGAAAACAACATAATAAATGGGGAGTACCCTTAATATCTAAGATCTTAGGTTAAATTCTAAGATTGTTACCGTAGTTCTAGGACTATATCCTATACGTATACTTATCCTTAGAGACATCCCTAGACATACCTTAGAAATATCTCTAGGGATCTCACTAACGTTTTCGCATCCTAGTTTCCAAAGGTTGACTAAACCTTTGCTCTGATGCCAACTATAGCGGTCTGGAATTACATCTAGTGGACTACAATTGATACCTATCAGGGCACTCCATGGGCGGCTACACCCCCTGGGCGGGACACACCACCATCCCCAGTGGCAGCCATTTCCTCATGAAGCCCTTGGGCGGAGAGCTCAAATGCTCAGTAAGGGTAAAAAAAAGAAATATCAATCACATCATATTCATAAGAACATATCTTTTGGAAATCTTAACCTGCAAAAGAGATCATAATTTCATAACATGGGATAACTCATAGTAGTGAAATGTAATCCCAATAATCATAACTTAAAACATGGAACTTTGTGTCATATACACATAATCATAGAGAATCATTTCTTATTAGTCAAGACTCATTGCCAAGACTATCTTAGTGGACAAAGTCCATTTCTGAACCGAGTCACCCTCGTTTCAGTCCTGTTTCACTGAACCGGTATAACCTACCATTCCATCCATGTCTATATCATTAGATATAAAATATTTACCCAATGCACTGGAGGGAGATATAGGTCCCACCCATCTCATAATGATACCATTCTTATGTGTGCCACAAAATCATAAACCATTCATCATTGCATAACCCATGTAATAAAAATGGGAATCTTAAACATCGTGACATCATAAAACAATTCATATAAGAAAAAGGAATTAATAAAAATATTTCCATCACAACATAATCAAATCAATGTAATAATATGGATAAAAACAGAACCCTTTATTATCTTAGATGGAAAATAATTTTGATAAAACACTTGAACTTCATTCTTGAGGAAAATATCCTTTCTACTTCAAAAACACTTTTCCTTTCTTAACATGTCATACAATTTTAATCTAAAAGAAGTTGATTAAAAATAAAATTGAAAATATTAAAAGGAAGCTTCTTGGAAATAATTCTTTAAAAATCCTATTCATGCCGTGTAAGTTAAAAAACATTCTTTGTACTTTTGTCGGAAAAGTCAAAAAGTACCTCGTACGAAAAACGACAAAAGATTCCTTCCATATCTTTTACTAAAATCACACCAAAGGGTAAAATAGGATTTAAAATTTTTTAGGTGAATGGAAATAATATTACATATTGTGGAAACATGGATGTGGATGATAAAATACACCCCAGTAAATACCAAAGTATAATCAATCTGGGATAAAAATGAGATTGTGATATTTCCTTTACCTTAGGTCTGTTTTTCTTCGTAAGTGTCTGAACCTCCTGTATAATGATTTAAATAATGTTATTGACTTATTCCATAATCATAATTATTTTTATGATATCATATATGGTCATTTTCTTAGCTTCTTAGTAGTAATATTTCCTTGCTACTTGTTATTCGGGTGTTTATAACTTTTTGTTCTTATGCGTGTTTTGTCGGATAAATTCTTATTCTTATCTTTAGTTTATAGATACCTCATTTCCAGAATGTTATTAGTGTAATATATATCATATTCATTCATTCAATTCATTTATATAATCATTATGAAATGAAGATCATGTAGAACGAGTCGCATCACATCGTGGAGACGATATTCCGTACGTACGCACAAGTGATGATATCATTCCTATGATCATGGAATTGTATTGGAGTGTATTTATACTATTTCAGAATCAGTATCACTTTATAATAGTCATATATAGTCATTCTTTACACCATTATACCCATCCAAGTAAGGTGGTGGTGGAAAATAGATTTCACCACGGCGTGGATATAGTATTCCGTACGTACGCACGCGTGGTGATTTATTTTTCCATAGGATGGATAGATTGTGAAATAGGGTTGTTTCATAATTATAATAACATATCAGTATATTTGTGATACTGATGTTATTACTTCATAATGAAACAACTAATGAAGAAGAAGTGGAAGAAGAAATAAAGATGAAAGAATTGGTAACAGACATT
The DNA here is from genome assembly GCA_963277665.1 of Viscum album. Taxonomy (NCBI): domain Eukaryota; kingdom Viridiplantae; phylum Streptophyta; class Magnoliopsida; order Santalales; family Viscaceae; genus Viscum; species Viscum album. Next base: position 285,056,184 of record OY728127.1, read on the forward strand.
ACCTCTTCTTTGAAGTGCTTTTTTGAGACCTCCTTTTAGGGAACTAAAATGGGTCTTTGAAGAAAACCAGGACCTCTAGGATGTCTCTAGGGAAGTTTATAGGAGAATGTTTCAGGGGTTGGCCGAGCTTGAAGGCTCAATGTGTTGTGAGGAAGAGAGGGAGGAGGTGCCCTTTTATAAGGGAGGAGAGGGGAACCTTTGGGAAAACTAAAAATATTATTTTATTATAAAGTCATGTTCGGTTTTAAATAGCTCCAAATTGATATATTTCGAAGATAAGGTGGGGATGGGTCTAAATAATCTCATCCAATATAATTTAGACAAGTTTAGGTATCAATTTTAACCTTATCATTTAGATTTAACTTTAAGTTAGATAATTTAACTTTTACCGTGTCTTCTTGTTTTCTTACACTATAAGGTTAATAAACTTACTATATCAAGCCAAACGAACCCCAAGTTGTTTATTATCAATATATATAGCCTTATCTATGTAATTTTTCCAAACCTTAGATTTTTAGGAATAAAATAACAATTAATAATATAATATTTGTTTTAAAAACTATTTTATGTCAATTTTGACACTATTTAGTAATTGATTTTTGTGAAAATTATAACAGAATGATTAGTTCAAAAAAAGTTAATTAAATCAATACTAACATGTCATATTAACCTATAAAATAATTTTAATACATAAAAAGTCTCAAATTTAATATATTTGGGTATTTATAACATCAATTATGTCAATATTTCATTAATAAGATAATTACTGCATCATCGTTGTGTAAGAAATAAATTAAATTATTTAATGTCTAAAAATTACAAATAAAATACCATTATGTACGAAATATTTTTAGCTTTCTAATGAATATTTATAGTCGAATTTATCTTATGTATAACACCATATGAAAAATGATTTACTTATTAAACTTTGATTTTAACTATTATAACCCTTCTTTAAATAAATTAATAATAAATGTCCTAATCTAATCCAAGTGGGACTAAATGGTCATATTTTATTCATAAGGTTGTTTATGGTCGAATTACACTTGTCCAATAGAATTAGTACATTTGTTAGGCTAATAAATTTCCATTCATGTTGTATAAGGTAAAAGAACATTCTTCTCGTACTTTTGTCGGAAAAGTCAAAAAGTATCTCGTACGAAAAACGACAAAATATTCCTTTCATATCCTTTAATGGAAACTCTCCGAAGGATAAAAATGGATTTAAACAATTTTAGGTGTATGGAAATAATATTACATATTGATGAAACATGGATGTGGATGATAAAATACACCCTAGTAAATTTTAAAGTATAAACAATCTCGGATAAAAATGAGATTGGGATATTTCCCTTACCTTAAGTCCGATTTGCTTTGTAAGTGTCCGAACCTGCTATATAATGATTTAAATACTATAGAGAACTGAAGACTGACGTACATGGACATTACATTACTTTTGCAGAATAATTAGTACATAACAAATAAACACACACAAGGATCGTAATAGTTTATTTTTTATGGAAACTCGGAATATAATCTTCTAATCGTGGTGAAAGATCTTCAAAATCTCCCATAAAGATCTTCTTTGTTTTACCTAAAACCTTTCTTTATATCCTGGGGAAAAGAAAACATAAAAGGGTGAGCTCAAATGCTCAGTAAGGGTAAAAAAAAGAAATATCAATCACATCAATTTCATAAGAACATAACATTTTGGAAATCTTAACATGCAAAAGAGAGCATAATTTCATAACATGGGATAAATCATAGTAGTGAAATGAAATCCCAATAATCATAACATAAAACATTAAACATTGTGGCATACACACATAATCATAGATAATCATATCTTATTAGTCAAGACTCATTTCCAAGACTATCTTAGTGGACAAAGTCCATTTCTGAACTGAGTCATCCTCGTTTCAGTCATGTTTCACTGAACTAGTATAACATACCATTCCAGCCATGTCTATCTCATGAGATATAAAATCTTTACCCAATGCATTGTAGGGAGATATAGGTCCCACCCATCTCATAATGATACCATTCTTATGTGTGCCACAAAATCATAAATCATACATCATTGCATAACCCATGTAATAAAAATGGGATTCTTAAACAACATGACATCATAAAACAATTCATATAAGATAAAGGAATTCATAAAAAATATTTCCATCACAAACTAATAAAATCCATGTAATAATTGGGATAGAAACAGAACCCTATATTATCATAGATTGAAAATAATTTTGATAAAACACTTGAACTCCATTCTTGAGGAAAATATCCTTTCTACATCAAAAACACTTTTCCTTTATTAACATGCCATAAAATTCTAAACTAAAAGAATTTGATTAAAAATAAACTTGAAAACTTGTAAAGGAAGCTTTTTGGAAATAATGTTTTAAAAATCCATTCATGTGGTATAAGTTAAAAAACATTCTTCTCATAGTTTTGTCAGAAAAGTCAAAAAGTACCTCGTACGAAAAACGAAAAAAGATTCCTTTCATATCTTTTACTAAAAACTAACTAAAGGGTAAAATTGGATTTAAACAATTGTAGGTGGATGGAAATAATATTACATATTGAGGAAACATGTATGTGGATGATAAAATACACCCCAGTAAATTTCAAAGTATAAACAATCTCAGATAAAAATTGAGATTGCGAGATTTTCCCTTACCTTAGGTCTGATTTTCTTCATAAGTGTCTGAAAATCCTGTATAATGGTTTAAATAATGTCATTTAATTATTACAGAATCATATTAATTGTTATGATATCATATATGGTTCACTTATGACTTTATATTACCCGTTCTTTTGTAAATTCCATGTTAAATAAGCGTTTTGGGTAAAATCATTTCATTTATCGTAGGTGTTTGGACTTGTTGTTCTTGACATTATTATTACTTATATCATGATTTACTTACTTCCAGAATATAAAACATGATTTATATATCATATATATTCAGTATATATATATATATAATAGATAGATAAATGAAATGAAACACACCGTTCATGGAGACGGTAGTCCATACGTACGCATGAACGCTGTATTCCTTTCCTTATTATCTTGAATGGAAGTAAGTAGATGAAATACATATATACATAAATCCAGTAGCTTTATAATGTCATATATTTCATTATTATTGCTTATATATACTTTACAATCATTCTTAAATGGTCAACATGGAGAATGAATCTCATCGCGTCGTGGAGACGGTAGTCCATATGTACGCACGAGTGATGATATCGTTCCCATGGTCGTGGAATTGTGTTGAAGTGTATGTATAATATTTCAGTATCAATATAACTTTATAATAATCATATATAGTTACTCATTACACCATTATACCCATACAATTAAGGTGTTGGCGGAAAATAGATTACACCACGGCGTGGAGATGGTATTCCGTACGTACGCACGCGCGGTGATTTCCTTTTTCCGTAGCATGGATATAAGGTTAATTAGAGTTGTTTAATATTTATAATAACATATCAGTATATAATAAATACTGATGTTATTACTTTATCATGAAAAAACTAAATAACAAGAAGTTGAAGAAGAAAGAAATTGAAAAAGATCGGTAGTGGATATTACCTCTTTTTGACGCGCCTTCACATGACCTCCACTTAAAAGAACTAAGGATGGTCTTTGAAGAAGACCAGGACCTCTAGCATGATACTAGAGAAGTGGAGAAGAGATTTTGGTAGGATTTGTCCGAGCTTGAATTCTCAAATTGGTGTGAGGAGGAGAGGGAGGAGGTGCCCTTTTATAAGGAAGGAGAGGGGCACCATAGGAGAATCTCAAAATATTATTTTATATTAAGGTCAAATTCGGTTTACAATGTTTCCAAAGGGTCTTATTTCAGAGCTAAAGTGGGTATGGGTCGCAAGACTCTCATCCAATAGGTTTTATACATGTTTAGGTTTATATTTTAACCTTATCTATTAGATTTAACTCTAAGTTAAATAATTTAACTTTTACCGTGTCTTTTTGTTTTCTTACACTATATGGTTAATAAACTTACCATAACAAGCCAAACAAACCCCAAGTTGTTTATTATTAATATATCTATCATTATCTAAGTAATTTGGCAGAACCTTGTATTTTTAGGAATTAAATAACAATTAATAATATAATATTTGTTTTAAAAACTAATTTATGTCAATTTTGACACTATTTGGTACATGATTTTTATAAAATTCATAACAGAATGATAAGTTCGAAAAAAGTTACTTATATCTACAATAACATGCCATATTAACCTATAAAATTAATGTAAGTCATAAAAAGTCTCAAATTACATTTATTTGGGTATTTATAACATCAATTATGTCAATATTTCATTAATAAGATAATTACTGCATCATCGTTGTGTCACAAATAAATTAAATTATATAATGTCTAAAAATTACAAATAAAGTATCATTATGTAGTAATTATTTTAATCTTTCTAATTAATATTTATAGTCTAATTTATCTTATGTATAACCCTATATTAAAATGATTTACTTATTAAACTTTGATTTTAACTATTTTAACCATTCTTTAAATAAATTAATAATAAATATCCTAATCTAATCCAAGTGGGCTTAAATGGTCATATATTATTCCTAAGTTTGTTTTTGGTCGAATTACACTTATCCAATAGAACTATGACATGTGTTAGGGTAATAATAATATCATTTTTACCCTTAATTACCCTATTTACTTTTAACCGTGGTAAACAAAATTCACAAGTTACTATTCACCAAAAATTATTTTCATCTCATTGAACCACATTTTAGTCCTTGATATTAACCGTGTCTCTCGAATTTTCGAAATTTCAGTCATAGAAGTGGTAAAATTACGTTTTATGAAAAATTCAGTTTTTTAACTACCACTTAGTGGTTTCACTATTCATCAAAAATTGAAAGTTTTCAGAAAAATACCAAAATTTCCCCCTAAGCTAATTTCGATATTCCGAATCCAAAAATGAAGTCCATTTTGAAAAATAAAATTTAAAAAATTTCAAAAAGTGGTTATTACTATTCATAACGGCTAGTTTTAATAATATTTTAATAGCATATCGTTGTTTAGTGAAACTCAGTATTGCGTACTACACACGCTATCCAGGAGGGTTGTGATTGCGTGTAATGCAAGGCAATTCAAGGATGCGTGTTGTGAAAGCTCCTTTTGGTGTAGCGTACAACACAAGACATTAATTAAATTAAGAATATTTTTCATAAAATCTCGGGGTGTTACAGTATTGTAGCCTTGTGACCCTGACTGGATACCCGGAGCTGATCCAGCATGCTGTCGTTGGGAACTAGGGGTCTGGATACCATGACCACCACCACCACCTAAGCCGGAATGTTTTGATGCATTCAAGTTCCATACATGGTGAGAACCTACTAACCTTGATCCTGAATGTGATGTTGGTGCAATCCCTCTCTCACTATCCTTTGGTGGAAATTTCCTACAGAAGCATTGTACAGGGACCATCTTGCTGCAAGATTAACACCCGATTGGGTCCAACGTGAAATTTGGTCTTGTATTCCCAACACTTTCACAATGGTATCACCTCACTTGGCTACCTGACTATACGTCATGACTACTAGAATCACTATGAGAAAGATCTATAAAACATATCCTTCCACTAGAAAAAAAATTGTACCAGATCTAGGTGTTGAACTACACTGGCTCTTACCTCCACATTCACTCAGATTATACTCAATAATCAGTGCATGATTCACTATAGAAGATATAGTGGTCATTCAGAAGATATTTAACTATGATCAGATGTCACACATGATACCATCCTAAAAATACAGATTCATTAACAGATCATCACCCATCAGAATTGGTGTGAAGTGATGCATCTCATTAAAGTGGTCTAATTAATCCATAACTGATAAATCATCCATCTCTATATACATTAAATCCTAGGCTTTGTTGGACCTCAGCATTTCAGTATAGAAGTAATCATAGAACACTAACTCAAAATCCTCTTAATCCATATCACAATTATGTTCCATATTATTTATAACATCCCACCATATTTTGGGGGAATCACACAACATATATGTATCATGATTGACCCTTCACCTAGGAGGAATCTCTAGATGATCAAATATCGATAACATGGACTCTACCCATGACTCTTCTATTTGTGGTCCACCATCCCTTGAAAACATTGATGGATTCTACTAATGGAACTATCATGTTACTTCAACCATAGACATGGTAGGGTGTGGTGCTCCCTAAATTTATTCCATTAACCTCATAAAGCCTACACAGAACTATGCATCATCACCTACATCTAGTATAATAGGTAGTGCCGCAACAGTTCCGACTATAGGATCTACTGGTATCCCATGGCCTACCACCTCTAGGATATTATCATTTCCACTCTCCTCGTATACAACTAGATTTCATCAAGGAGGCCTGACTCTATAAGGTCAAACACACACCTCAGTTCAATTTTATTACCAAGGTTCATAGTTCTTGAGTGAAAAATCAATAAAAGATATGAAAAAACTAAATGGATACAAAAAGTGGAGTACAAGACATGAAGAAACCATACACAACATATACCCTCAATCTTTTACCTGAGCAAGTAGTTCCACTAGCCTGAGCATGTATCCATCCCAGGTGCACGGTGTGTAAGATTGGGACATGGAATGTACTCAAGTCATTCTTCTTGACCATGTACTTCTACATGGACAACAATACATGGGGTCTACCTTTGTAAAACTAAATGGGGTGTACCTATAGTAGACAATGTACACTGTCTAAAACCATTACTATTCCATGCTTCTTCTTGAACAGTCGGATACATTTTCATTTTTCACCCAACATGTGCACATAGTACATTGCACATACTTAATAAAAATATTCTTCCTGAACAAAATAACACATTGCATGTGTTCATAGAACCACGCACCATGTTTTCTGGGTTTCTAGATAGTAAATATCTGAAACATTCTCGAAACCCCGATTTATGAAAAAAAACCAAGGTATTCCAAATTATGATCCTTGGGGAACCACACTCCTCGTGAATCCATGATTTGAATCTATATATATTTCATATAATAATAAAAAATTTAAGAAAAAAACTTGATCCACCAAATTATAATCCAAGAGGGAACATACACCATAGAGACTAAAGTTTGGCATCCATCCAATTCAAAACATTGAACATACCAATACACATATAACAAAAGTAGGCTTATCAATCATGGTATCTATCACAATATTATGAAATAAATAATTCCCTCTAAATATCATGAAAGGAATGCATGGAATGTGATTTATAACAAGTTTTTATATGATGCATGAGAGGGCATACCCTCATCTCATCAGGTTGTAAAAAAATATATCAACAATGAAATCAATAATAATATCACAATATAATTGAATCACCCGATAGTGAAATAGAATAATTTATAACAACTCAAAATCAAAAAATCTCAATTCAATTTATGGTAATTTGGATTTTCCCAGTACACAAGGTAGCTACCCTCATGCATATTTTATTAGAAAACTCCATTTCCTTCCAATCCCAAGCTGATTTTTCAAAACACAATTGTAAATCAGAATAGAACCTCCCATTAATACAACTTTGTAACATCCTAGATCTGGGAGCCACTAAAATGTTTCTTGTACCCAGTTTGGCACATGGCCTCAAGAACATTTCCCCAAACACTTGAGGCTGTAGAAATACAGTGACGGAAAGGTGTTATTGTGGAGATACTATTCCCTCATTGGATGACTATAAAATAGTGGAAATAATAATAATACAATAGCATAAGCAGAAATACCATGAAACAGAAATTAATAATGGAAGAATGACATTATGACAACCAGATGACATTTCATATAACGGATGATGTTTCACATCACCAGTTATATGAAAATATCAAACAAAAGTCACACTGTAGTAATACATAATACAATTACCAAAAGTACAAACTAGACAAAAGAAACTCAGAAGCATCAAAAGACGAGTCTTGGTCCCATGCTCTCGTTCCCCTAAGAATCAAATCAAGTACTTGGAGAAGGGTGTGTTCCTTTATCAACACTTGAAACAATAAAATCTTTTTGGGAAGAATGCATGGCCAAAATAGGGTGTGATAAAAAATCCCAGTTGGAATCCACCCAAGGTATGTGCTAATCTTTCAGTGAATATATATATATATAACAGGTAGTGTGTATTAATGAATGTAGTAAGATATGAATTACTCAAAACTAAATAGTCTTACAAGTACAGGTCCACATTTATATACATTTCAAGTTCATTTACAATTATCTTTCATTGAATTATATATGTATTTAGATTTAGCCTAATCTTGAAGATCCTCGTATAAAAGTAAGCAAAACTGATGTCTCCAAAGATAAACTAAACACGTGTAAGTGAAGACTAAATCCAAGAATGTGATTTGGATTGGAAGACACATCATAAGTCATTCAATATCAATAATAAATCATAAGTAAATGTCAACTCATAAGATATTAATATCTTTCAATAGATCTGGCCCTTTGTATCCCTCACTAGATTCAAGATTCTCTTACCATTTAATAAAGTCTCCATGAGCCTGACCACTACATATATGGCTCTAATGACTTGCAATGATAATACTCTCTTTGAGTTCATCATTTTTCTTTTAACTTGGTCCATGTCTCACCCATGGAATAAGGTGGAATAGCCAAATGATAAGATCATTTCCTTTTAAACTTACTCTATGTCTCCTCCATTTCTCTTTACCCATTTATCATTTTATATAAGAATAAACACATGTAAATTAAACAATTACATGGATTTAACATAAATAACCTGCATGAGAAATTCATATCACTATAAACACAAATAAATTAAACAATTACATGGATTCACATTTAATCAACTTCATTTTCAACAACCCAATAATGGAATTAAAGGCATGACTAATAGGTATCTGAGGAAAAATGACCATAAATGCTCATTCAAGGGAAATACACCCATGGGGTGGACCTTAATCAAGGTAAACAACCGTAAAAAATATTTAAAAACCTTAATCATTTACCTGCAAAAAAATAGGCAATAGAAATAGAAAAAATTAAATCATGGTGACACCCTAAAAATGGATGCGTGGAACTATTGAATATAAATTCAATTTGACAATTAGAGAAAATCACAATACCACCTACCTCCTACTATTATGACTCTCGTCATCTAGTTTCGTCCTCTAATAAGACAAAAAATAAAGTTTTTATACAAAATGATCATAAATTTCCATGGTTTGATAACAAGGTAAAGAGATGAAATCATGAATAAAGGCTCAAGTGGAATCGAGAGCTCACTGAGGGGAATCCAACACATCTAACAGTGTTCAAATCAAATATTTGATGACGAAACGAGAGGACACCATATCCTCAGATCACCTGGGTGTGATATTCATCGAATTAAGGTGTGATTTTCTATCTATCTAATAAAAAAGACACTACTATATGATTTAACAACATATAATAAAATTACATGGCGTGTACTTGAAACTACACACCGTGTAGGTGCCTATTTTCTTACAGGTCCTAGCCAGACCATTGTATGGTGTGTACTAGGATTATACAGAATATAATCCCCATTATATGGAATTTACATTGGTTACATGTCATGTAACCCTCTTTTTCAACAACTTAATCAAGAACAAACAAGAAAGTGTAGATGTGTACCTTAAGGGAAGAACCAGGTTCTTACAATTGGGCTATTTGAGGTAGCATTTCCATTGTGATTAATTTAAATAATTATTTCCATCTAGTGTTTAGAATATTTTCATGAGTTTTTTTAAAGAAGTGTTTTATATATTGTTTTAATTTACAATGTTTTTATAATATTGTGTGGTTTTTTCATTGGCCTAAATTTTTTAATTTGGTGATTTTATGGAACATTGAATAAAAGTTATTATTTTTTGCATCTCATGTGCTTGATAAAATTAAGGTAAATATTTTCTATTATTATAATGATTTAGTCATCAATACTTTTGAATATTTTTTATTTAAAATTTTTGGTTTTCTCACATTAAAAAAAGTTTACTTATTTTAAAATTGTTTTTCACTTATTTTGAAGACATTCATTTTTTTACTAAAAATGGGTTTGTTGTCCTCTTGTTTTATTTTTTTCAAAAAGCCTTTGTTTGACTTGGAATGTTGATGTTTTGATATTGGTCATTTATTTTCCTTAATTTAAACAAAATTATTGATTATTTTTAATGTTTATATCCAATTTGATTACAATGGTTTTGTTTCTTATTATGTATTATTTCCATTGTAATTTTATTGTCTTCCAAATGGTTTCAAGAAGGGATTTCAGAATCACATAATTTCATTGTTTAAATAGATTTTATGATTAGAAACATTTGTGATAAAATTTTATTAATTGATGTTACACCCAAGTTGATCCATACTCTTATCCTTTATTTGTGAATTTTTTCATGTGCTAATATTTGTATTAATGGGTTTCATAGTTATGAATTTCCCATTAGGGCATGTAATTGAAGGCGGTGTGTTGGTGGTTGATAATTATTTAATTTTTTTGTTTTATTTTTGGGATATATTGTGTTCATGTCTTTGAAAATATTATGATTGTGGTTGGCATCCATATTTTATGACATTTGGAATTATATGAAACTAATTAGAGAATTTTGGTAACGTTACTAATGCTAGATTAGATTTACAAACTTGATTGTAGTCCCTTGTTGACTATTCTAACATGGCTAGGGAGTGAAAATAATGAGAGTAGAAATATTGATTTTTCAGATTGATTATATGAAATTTAAACATTATATAAAGTCATAATATTTTAAAAAAAATACTATGTTCGATAGTGTACAAGATATGCAACACTAATCTTAAATGATTAATAAATTATTATTATTTGAATGTAATAATTATAACCCTGCCATTTAAATTGGAGAGAATGAATTTCAATAATAGAATTATGAAATATATAATTTATCTAATAATTTATATGTATTAATTAATTCCTTTTAAATAATAACATGTTTTTTTAGTAATATCATTTTATTCAATAAATTAAATTTCATAAAAAATTGGTTTTCTTGATTTTTATGAGTGAATAAAAATTTAATAATAACACCACAAGGTTTTATGAATTATTATTTTTATTAAATTAATTTTCAATTCATGATTTCATTATAGGAATTACCAACATTTGTTTTCATTTCACACGATACTTGGTTATCTTACATTATAAATGTTCCTGAATTTTAATAAAACCATGATATATCATTAAAATAGTTATTTAAAAGTGACTGTTATAACCTAGTAATTAAACATTGTTACACGACTAGTAAAAAATTATTCCAAAATACTATTTAAAATTTTTATATATAAATTATATGTATTTATATAAAAATAAATACCTTTTCAACGAAGTCCTTAAATGTTAAGGTAATACTATTTTCTCACAAAAATGTTTTTTTAGAAAAATTAATAAATATATTTTTTCAAAAATAATAAAATTTAATTTGATTAACTAAAAATAATTTTTGAAATAATATTTTCATAATTATCCTTGGGTTATTTTTTGGTATTTTTATGAAAATTTACTTTTTTTTATGAATAATGATAAATAATGAATATTTATTGAAATATGTTGTTTCGTTAAATTTATTTATGAAATTTGTTTATATTTTTAATTTTTTTAAAGAAAAATTAGTTCAATTATAAATCCATTAATCTGATATATATCATTTTAAACAATTTATTATTGAATTTTTATATAAAAACAATACAATCATTTGAACATTATCTCTTTAAAACATTATTTCTTATCTCATTTCTTGTAATCATTTTAAATTTATTTTTTCAACCTCTAGGAATGGAATATGGAAAAATGGATAAAAAATTTGGAATCAAAATAATTTATATTTTCAAATAAGTTAAGCATAATTCTTGACATAAATTAATAGTAAAAACAGTGAAATTTATTTACTATGGTTAATGATGAAATGTGTTTTCTAAAGGGTAAACCTAAAATGATAATCGTTAAAATGACAAATAAAATTAAAAAAAATACATTTTAAAGAAAATTTTCGACCTTATCATACATAAGGATCTAATTTATTCCATTTTCATACTTTTCCTTTGAAAAATATTGGTAAAATTTTATTAAAACATTACAACTATGCCACTCACCACACTTATAAAAGGCCGCACACTCTCTTAAATTATTCACACTATACGAACCTTTTTTTGGAAGATAAATTTCCAAATAACTTCAAATATTACTTCATACCATCCTAAAATTATTATTCTTGATTGAAATACATCAAAGGAAATATTTTTTTTGAAACGTCTGAAGGATACCTGATGAACATGTAACATTCATCAAAATGCATTTTTGTTTCCTTTCTTTATCCACCTTCTAAAATTATTATTATTTAATGATGATATAGTAATACGATTATATTCCATATATTGACATTTATCATTATTTGAGTGACCTAAAACTATCTCCACTTCCATCAAATGGGTTATTAAATCATCGTTTGTGTGTAGGATAGACAACCACCATGCGAACTGATGTCATTCATTTTTTCATTACAACATCCCAATGATGTAAAAAATGAAGTATTTATTATTTATATAGGAGAATTATGATATTACTAACATTCTAAAATTATTATATGACACATTCTTTTATAAAATATATTTTTTTCATTACGATAACATTGCTCATGTCTATATCAAACTACTACCTCATGAAGCGTTGTTATTCATTCATGATTTACATGGAAGGTAATAAAAATGGGGCTAATGAAAATATGTGATATATATGACCATAAAATAATTACGTAATTATAATAAAACATTTACCTTCTTTATTTCAATAGAATAATAAAATGGAAATAACAATCAGGTGTACATATAATCAACCTTCACCTAGAAAGGTGTATTTCATTTTATTTCAAAAATATATTGGTATTGATATAAATTAATATTTAATAAGTATATATTATATTTATATCATTTTTTATATTCCATATATTAATAAATAATTATCAAATTAATAGGACCAAAAATAAAAAATCAAAACATATATAATAAACTAAGAGGTTATTACCAAAAGTGCAACTTCAATATTAAATTGTTAATAAATAGGTAATAAAAATTCATTAGAAATAATATATGTTATTATATATATATTCTATAAAATATATATTGATCATATATTCATTATACCAGATATTTGAATGTGTATAACGGAAATCAAGACTTGAGGTAAGGGATCTTTGTCTCCCTTTTTACTTCTGTGATGCACATTAATTATTAAAAACATATTTATTTTATATAGTGTTTATAATTCCCATGAAATTAATTTATTATTAATAAAATTTATATTTTTTATATTTAAATATCCATTTTTTCAGTTCAATATCATGGGGTTTATGGTCAAATGTGACCAAAGCATTAAGGGTTTTTGTCTCAATTTTCCTTCCTCAATAAATATGGTAATTTTGCGCACCTATCTTATTATTTGAGGTGTATATACAACCACTTTTAAATTTAATTTCATGTTTATATTTATCCTTGTCATATTTTTATGTAAAATTTTATATTATAGATTCAAGGTCCTTATGATTCAATGTTACAAAAGTGGTAATGATTTTATGTGACAATCCCAACGTTTAGTAGGATCGTTTACAATTATGTTTAGAGTGATAAAATATTATGATAAATTTTCCAAGGAACTCAATATTTTTCTTCCTCTATATTTATTCTTTATATTTTTAAGTAATGGTAAATATCATCACCACGTTTTTACTTAAAATAAATGATAAATTATTTTTATAGAAAGAGAATTTATTTCACTCTTCTTTAGGAAATTAGTTTTCTTCCTAAAAAATGTTTTCAATAAATAATAAAAAATTATTATCCAATGACTTTTGAAAAAAAATTCCCATGTTTGAATTTTTTAACAAATTTTTCATATAATGGATCATTATTTCATTTCCAAAACAAGGACGATTTTGATTTGACTAAAAAAGTGAAAAGAATATTTGTTTTAACATGTATGGGATAAAAAAATCCCACAATCATGAAAATTATTTTATTTTAATATTTTTTTTATAAATTCTGAATTATATTTTAAATTAGAGTGATTTTAAACTATTTTTCTATTTTAAAGAAACTTGTTTCCATGTGGAAAAGTTAATTTCCAAAAGAAACGTTTTAGATGATTGATCAAAATAATTTTCTATCTTAGATGTCATCCATTGGTGTTACCTATTCAATAATATATATACATATGATCCATGGATAATATTCTTTTTATTTCTCTTAATAATTTATTTTTATGATGGAATGATGTTTCCAAATCCCATTTATCTTATATAGGTTACACTATGACTAACTTCTTACATAAAACTACTTCTTTTTCCATGGGTTATTATATGAATAAATGATTAAATGATTATGAAACATGACTCTCTTCTATATATTATGATATTATGATATGTTTATCAGAACCATATCATTTTATCGGTTGTGATGTGAGGAATTTTTTATGATCTTATGGATCACCTATGGATGGTTTTCAATAACTAATAGGGGATACCTATATATTCCATTTATTTATTGGGTAGTGGTTAATTTCATATGATCTCAAAGGGTATACAGATGGTTACCTCAATCCTGAAAATGTCACATATGAGGTCATCACAATCCCTAAGCAGGTACACATGTGGTTATCCAAAGCTTAACATGTTATGAATGTATTAGTAGGTATCCTTGAATTAATATTTTATATTCTTATGTATATTCCACAAACCAATGCCTTATGACAATGTTATGCACTTATGGTTCATGATCTTTGATTCCTTTATGATTTATGTATTATTAAGGTCAAAATTTTATTACATGTCTCAATATTGTGATCTGTGATTTTTTGTGCATGGTTTTAAAATGTTATGATCAGGTTCTCACACGCTTAAGTTAATTTTTTTCTTCTTTATATCCCTCATTAACCATTTATGAAGATCTTATGTCATCATTTATTATGTTTCCTTTCCCCTTGTTATGAAGAAATATAGTATGTATGATATGTCTATGAAATGTAGAAGTCAAGAAAACCATAGTGGGATATGATGTACTTTACATATGGATAAATTTCATATATTTCTATGAAGCCAGTGAAACAAAACTATAATCATCCTTAGGAATTTTTCTATGTTATGTAATGTATATTCATAAAAAATAATGTAATACTTATGTATGATAATCTTGGGTAACTATAATTGGTATAATATGATTGGTTTTTTTACCCTTTGGAATCTATGATGATAAAACCATAGTTATATCCCGGTGGACATGTCTTAGAATTTTTCTAAAGATGAGTCACAGTATAAGAAAATTTCATAGAATTTTTTTAAAGGATATATAAAGTGGTTTTCATACAATTACATCACTATTTGGATGATAAAAATGTATGTTTCATAAAAATATAGGTTCCCATGTGTAATAACTCCAAAAATTTCACATTAACATAGACTTAATCATCACTCAGTGCATGAAAATGGTCATTGTTGCACATTCGGGATGTCACTCCCAAGGGATACACATTGGAAATTGAAAAACTATTTATAATCATTAAAGAATTATTTAATTACATTATGACCATTAATGACAATGGATAAACCTGATGCGTCACATATTAAACCATTTTCCATAATATAGACATTTTTTAGTGATTTTTCATGATTATGTAATTCCTACATATGTTTTTTTCTTACACTATACTTTTTGGTTTTAGTCAATTGATGGAACCTAAAGGAACAATTTCAATGTTAAGTGATACGAATAAAACAATGATTTTACTCTTGAGAATCCAAATGTTTTGGAGGTTAGAATGAAAAATCATGTTAATATGCTTCTGAAACATTCTCAACACATGAACAATGATGGGAATACATGTGAACAATGGAGAGAAAAACATTATGTTGATTCCTTTATGAGGAAACACCCTACTTCCTTCAGTGGGTCTTCTAATCAACTAGATTCTAAAAAATGTATCAATACTTTGGAAAAGATATTTTAAATTATCCTGTGTTTGTAAAATGAAAAAGATATGATGGAAGTCTCCTGTTTGGAAGGTGAAGAAAATAAATGTTGGACTCCTATCAAGAATATGAGGAAGACATATTAAACTATCTAATTGTATTGGGATAAGAATAGGAAATAATTTTTAAACAATAACATTCCTCATATTATACATATAAATATAGATAATTAGTTCATTGATCTAATGAAAAATGATAATGAATCCATTGGTACCTATGAACAAAAAATTAGAAGAATTGTGAGGTACACTTCTTGTATTAACATCCAACATTAAAGTACAGATTATTATTTCTTCAGAAGATTAAAACCTTGTCTTTGAATCTCATTATATATATGAAACATTTGTTGATATGAGGAGATTATTTTATTGTCTATAAATGTCAAAATGTATTTTCCATTTATTTTTAAACCTCATTGTTTTGATAGGACAAGAAAAATGGAATTCAATGTAAAATCTTGGAAGCATGGAGATAAGAATATTATACTTCTTTTATTATCAATATGCGGGAAGAATCATATAAGAAATGGTATTAAGGGGACTAATAAATGTTTTATGTTTGGAAGAGAAGGTCATTAATCCACTGAATTCTAAATTTATGTGTGGAATTTATCTATTGATACAAACAATGAGAAATCTCTAAAGAATTAACCTCCTACAATTCAGTGTTTCAAATTCAATGATTTTGGGAATTATACTAACAAGTATCCAATTCCAAAGGTTAATGATGATGATAAAAATAATCAACCTTATATGTCAAGAGACAAAGGTAAGTCTCAGGTGGTCACCATTTTTGATTATTTGTATGAAAAATATGTGGTTAAAGGTACCTTTACAATCCACTACAGAACTAATAAGGTCATATATGACTCTCAGACTCCTCATTCCTTTGTATCTGAGAAATTTTATAAGTGTATCATGATTTCACCCGGACAAGAAGATGTCAAATTAGAAGTGAAACCCTGTAATGGTATGATGATCATGTCTTAAACATGTGATTCCATTCTATCTATTGTTCATGGAAATTTTCTTCTTGGAAATATTTTTATTATACCACTGGTTGAATTTGGTGTTATCTTGGTCTTGGATTGGATTTCAATATATAAATCTTACATTAATTATCACATAAGAAAAGTTATGTTTGAAATTCAAAACTACCCTACGATCGTAAATAAATGTGAATATAATTAAGAATGTTTCATAAATATCAAATTTATTGTATGGGTGTTAATTCAAATTTATATCAAATTTTTATCTCAAATGGTTTGGAATAAAATGCAACATAGATGATATACATATGTTTTGGAAATTTCATAAAGTATTACTAGAATATTTTTCAGGACTTCCACCAAAATGTGGAGTTGAGTTATCAATATAACTCATAACAGGTTACATACATATTTCAATGACACCTTATAGAATAGCCCTAATTCATTTTCATGAATTAAAGAAACAACTCCATGAAAACATTGAAAAAGTATCCATTCATATATGTTTTAAATCATGGGGTATATATATTATTTTTATAAAAAAAGATAGATCAATGTGAATCTTCATTGATTATTACGAGCTCAACCAGATCACAATTTAGATAAATTATCCTCATCCCAATATAGATAACTACTTTGATCAATTATGCATAGGTCAGTACTATTCATTGAGTGATTTTTGTTTTGGATGTCATCAATTGGGCATAAAGAATGTGAATATACCTAAGATATAATTACATGAAAGGATTTGAATATTATAATATATAGTGATACCATTCATTCATTCTAATTACCACATTATCATCAAGAATTTAATGAAAAATCATTATAGATTACTATTATCTGTTTGTCATTGCCTTTATAGATGATATTACAATCTATTAAAAGACAAAAATATCATGATGTTTTCCGAGAAATTCTATTGATGACCCAAAGGAAAGAGAAACTATATGAAAAATTTACAAAATGTTAAATTTTGACACCATCCTGTTTAATTTTTGGTGTATATAATCTCAATAGAGGGTATATTTTTGGATCTAACATAGACATATTCAATTGAAAGTTAATGCAGACCAACCATGTTGACTGAGATCTAAAGTATTCTTGGTTTCTATAGATATTGTATATGGATTGAGGAAAATTTCACATGACTATATAATATACTAAAAAAGTTAACCCTGAAGGCTTAAAACACCTTTTGAAAGATGAATGTGAGGAAAATATCAAAGAACTGATGAGAAGATTAGTTATCACACATGTGGTTACATTCACCTATTGTGAAGATGGTTTTGTAATCTCTATAGATTCATCCAATAAGGTATTTTTAATTTTTAGGTAAAATTACATTGTTATAGCTTATGGCAGATGAAAATTGAATATTTATGAGAGAAATTACCCAAATAATGTTTGTAGTAAGTTATAGTAATTTATGCATTTAATATGTGAACACTATATATTTATAGAGAAAAGTGCTAAATAAATAATTATCATAAATGTTTATATTATCTCATATAAAGAGTTAAATATTGAATAGAGATTATTGTTATAGTTGATAAATAATATGCATGATTATTATATTACCTCACAGGGAAAGCGATGCAGGAGGTCGATGTTTTCAATCAAAAAGATGATGCTCACTTATCCATGATGACGATCCCAATAGATCTAATAATTCAGGATTTGGAATTTATGGTTCTAGAAATCCTAAATGATATGAAAAATCATATATTTCCCAGTATAATTTCCATCCATCTATCCATGTGAATATTGTAGTGGTATAGAAGAATGATGTAGAGCTTTAAAAGACGGAAATAAATGCTTAGACGTTTATCATCGATCCGGAGGGAATGATAAGGATCAGGAATGGTGTATGTGTTCCATCCATACAAGAATTGATGAAGGGATTTTTATGGGATCCTCCTAATTATTTATTACTTATTAAACATGGAAGTATACATATGTGTTGCGATTTAAAATAGTATTTCTCATGGGATTAAATAAAGTGAGATATTGCAGATTTTGTATCTATGTTCTTGGTAGGCCAACATATTAAGGCAGATTGAAAAAATTATAAGGGGATGTTGGAGAAATTTTTTAATAACATATTGGATATAGAAAAACATCGCCATGGATTTTATCAATCGACTTTAGAAAACATCTATAAGGAATAATGCTATGTGGTATGTAGTAGATCTCCTTATATAGTGAATAGACTGTATAACTATCATAAAACAGTTCTCTCTTAATCAAAAATAGAAAAACAAATTCATAGAAACTAGAAATGTTATGTTGGAAATATCTGATGTGATCTAGAATTTGAAGATGGGGATAATTTGTTTCTATTATGTTTATTGTGGAAGAGTTTTATGATATTTAGGATGAAAGTTAAAGATACACCAAGTTATATAGGTCCATTTAAAAATCTCAATTTTATGGAGAGGATAACTTATATCATGCTTATTCCACCAATCCTCTATAAATTCCATGAGGAGTTCCGTGTATCTCTATAAAAGAAGTACCTACATAACCATTATCATCTATAGAACTCATAGGTCTTACTGATGTAGAAATTCATTTCATATAAGTAACAACAGGTGGAGATTCTGGATCATACATAGAAAGTAATGAAAAACATAACCGCTCACCAATTAAAATTGTTTTGGTGATACCACTAGTTTTAAGAAGATACATACGAACATGAAGATATAATAAAGTATAAGTATCCTCATTTGTTTCTATCAGTTTGATGAATTTCAGTTGAGAAATTCATTTTATGGGTGGTGTGGTGGAATATAGCACGACATGTTTTTATGAATTATTGTTTGTTAGTTTCACAAGGTAAAATACTCTTCTTAGGGTTGAAATATTGTATTCTATATTAAAACTACTTCCCCATTGGATCTTGATTAATCATTAAATAATAACACTTCTCTATTTCTCCCATATAAATGTTGGAACATAAATTATATCATGAATATGACACAAAAATTTTACTTGGTTCACCCTCCCTAGGCTAAGTCCAAGGAGCATACAACGACGATATGTTGTTGAACCAATTCCACTTAATCTCACTTCTAATTACCAGGTTTGGGGTATATCATATCAATTACCATGCTCACTACCTTTACAATGTTTTGGTTCTTCACACTACAATCCTATGGTCCACTCCCTATGTCTCTATCTCTAGCTCACTACTGGTGGAATGGATCACTCTCTTCCTCTTCCTTTGGTCACGACTCTTTGAAGGGATCCACTCATAGTTTATGGACCTATAGGTCCCTTAATTTTCTATAATTAACCTATCATCCAATATATTTAGATGCCCTATTGAATTACCTCTTTCATCCACTAATTAATAATTCTTTACTAATGATTTACTGGGCATCACCAAGCATTCATGAAACTCTTGGGTGTCTTGCACAATTATTTAATGCCCTACATGAAACATATTACATTTTCATGGATAATATCTTGTGTTCCACTTTCTTTTTTTTCCAACTCTTATGAACAACTCAATAATTGTGTGGAACTCACATCTACACAAAAATCAATGCATGCGCACAACATCTATCTTGCACGCAAATCCCTACTGGTGTGGATACTCACTGCTTACGAGGCCCTCACTACAAGTGTGATCCAAAGATAAAATTCTCTCTATGTGTTATGATTCATAAAATTAGTTGGGAATATTCCTGTTTATATGAATTTTAGGACCATGCGTGTAACTCACACAACATTCCCGAGCGTGCAAGTCTCATTTTCCCACGTCTCATTTGTGCTCGTCTCATTCACGCAAACTCACCTTACGCACTAAAACATAACTTGCGTGAAATTATTTTCCATACTATATTTTGAGGTAATGATCTTGGAATTTGGTAGCCATGAAACTTTCAAAACCTCATTAACACTAACACGTAGCTTCCTTTTCCAAAATCATTTTTCTCTATTCTCCAATTTTTGGTCTAAAAATTTGGAAAACACTAGGAAAAGTTTCCACCTTGTATACACTCCTTTTGTACCACCTCACGAGCCGCCATTCTTTTTTCATAATTCTTTGTCAATATATTTTTTCAAAAATATCTCTAGAACTCTACAACTAGCCATGGAAACCCTCTTTTTCAATAAGAAAATCTACCCAAAAATGCATCAATGTTTCCCTGAGGTGTTTTTCCCATCTATTTTTTTAAAAGGAAATTAAATTTTCATGATAGATTGAATTACATACAAAAAAATGTTATGCATGGTCTACATGAAAACTGGGTTAGTTTTTGTGATACATGAAATTGAGATATAACATTACTAAGATATATAATTAATATTGTTATTTAAATGCACCCTTTATAGCCTATATATTAAACACATCGATATCAATATAAACAATTAATTTAAAAATATTTAATACAATGATTTTATATGAGTAAATCATATTTATATAAAAATAATTAATTGACCAATAATGTCTTTACGAATTTTGAAAACACTATTTTCAAAAAAATGATTTTCAGTATGAATTGTTATAAAATATCAATTTTCAAACCTTTATAAAATTAATTTCATAAAATGAGCTTCATTTTTCAAATTTTAATTTCAAAATTATCTTAGCGAATTTTTTTGGATTTTTTCTGGATAGATACATTTTTCGATGAATAGTGAAAATACTAAATTTTAATTGATATATACCTATTCATTTATTTTTCTTATAATGTTAAATTATTTTTAAAATTGGTTTTAAAGTAAAATTAGTTCAATTAAAAATAAATTACAAAATTTTTGGTCATTTTAATCAATTTTATATTGAATTTTAGTATAAAAAACATTTCAATCCATCAAAAAAAATTTCATTCAAAACCAGCGTTCTCATTGGGCATGTGAATTTAATTTTGAATTCAATCTTTCCACTAATTTGAATTGAATTTAACAAAATTTATTCATTATTTTTAATAATAAAAAATTTTATTATCTAATTTTGTAAGAATTATTTTTAAAAAAATGAATTGTAAAAATGAACAAAAAATGTTTTTGTGGTTAAGGAAAAAATAGGTTTTCTGGGTGTTAAACTAAAATAATACGGTTTAAAATGTCCAATAATATTTTATAAAATATATTTTATAGATGATATAGGAATTATCATGTCTGTAGTTCTACATTTATCCATTTTGGACCCTTTTTCTTTTGAAAAAATGTTGGCGCCCTTTTTCTTTTAAAAATTTAAAAGTGTTCCACGCACCTCATGTATAAAAAGAAACCCAATCTCCTGCCTTCATGAAAAATTCAACCCCTATTGATTCTTAGAATACCAAAATAACCAACTTCCTAAATTCCCTCTTACCATCATAGAATCCTTAATTTTGATATAAATGCAACCAAATAATTCTTTTGGATGAAATATCCTAAGGATATTGGAAAAAGAGATAACACTCATCAATGAGTATTTTTGTTTTATTTATTTATACACAAAATTCAATTAACATAATACCAATATTATATAGTTAACATAGTATCACCCAGATATTTTTTTCATTGTAATGACCAATATCCATCACTACATTCATCAAAATGATTAAGAAATCATCATTCATGTTTCTAGTGAACTACCACCTCGCAAACTAATGTCATTAATTTTTCCATTAAACATCTAAATGATGGAAATATTTATATAATTATTATTTATATATTATAGATATGATATTATTATACATTTTTAATTTCTACATCAAACATACTTATGTACTATCCATTTTGTGTGAATATGATAATGTTGATAGTGTATACAATAGTCTGTCGCCTCATGAAGCAATGTGATTATTTAAAGATATTCATTCAAGGTGATAAGAATGTATTTAATTAGACAATATTATATATATTACATAAAATTATTTTTTAATTATAATTTATTATTTATATTTTTTATATCAATCCAACATGAAAATTGATACAACTTTCATATGTACATAGAGCCTATCGTCTCTATGAACTGTGTATTTCATTTTGTGTCACTAAATTTTATGGATTATTATAAATACATATATAATAAATATATATGATATATATATATATCATGGTAAATATTCTATTTAATATTGAATCACGATCATATTAATAGTTCAAAAAACAAATGGAAGAAATAATGTCGTTGTTACCCAAAACGTTACATTAACATTGGATTGTTAATAAAATATTTCGAAAATAATTGAAAAAATAAAATATGGTAGAATATATTTATATATATATATATATAATATTTACAATATATTCAAAATTATTATATAGTAGTTTTGAATGTGTGTGATGGAATTAATTACTTAAGGTAATAAATCTCGGTCTCACATTTTACATTTATGAGACACATTCCATATTCAACACATATTTATTTGATGTAGTGTTTATACAACCAATGATTGTATTTTATGATTATTTTCCGTACTATTATATGTATTTAAATATCAATTTTTGTAACACCCTTTGCATAGAAGATGTTGTTTCTATGAAGTCGGTGGACTGGGTGTGGATAACAGTCGGAGAAGAATTACAATGGAATCATGTTGTTGTCTTCAAATTGTAGATAAATTATTGCAGGTCCTATAGTTGGCTCAGATATCTAGAATATGTCTTTCATAGTGGTTATTGGAATATGATAGTGTAGGATATTAAGGAGAGGGATTATGCAACCCAAGATTTATTAAATGTAGTTCAGTTGAGACCTAATGACATGGAACACCTACAAGGAATACTGAAAGTGGAAAAAACAATGAACACAGAGCATAATGTAGAGGATATATATGATCAGTTGAGGATTGAATTGGGATTCATCACTCCTATGAAGGCTCCGGTTTGGGATGTGGGAGTAGAGGGGTGTATGAAAAAGATTTATCTCTCCCAATTAATAAGAAATTGAACTCTACTTTGTATGTATAGATGGTAACACAAGAGTATGCTTTGCGAGAGAATTTATTTGAGAGAGAGGTAAAATTAAATTTTGTGAATATAAATAATCCTAGTGGACATTTAACTAAATTTATCTTAGAAACTATTATGAAGTGCTGGATATCAAGGTGCAAAAATAGGAACCTTGCGGTTCAAAACAGGTCAAAAGGGAAGAGATGGATGCGGAAAAATGACCCAATGGGGAAGACAAAGATATTAATAGTGTTAGAGTATTCTTAGGGATAATATATAGGGATGGATCAAATGGAAAACTCATTTACCAAAAAGGAAGAAAGGGTTGAAGTGTTGCTGAGATTCCGGGGGCTGTATTTTGAGCAAGGGGGAAACCCCAAAGGGAATACTGATTACTCCCATTATCCCAAACCAATTGAAACAAGGTCGTCCAAGAATAAAAAACTCACAGAATGGTTATGTGACCTAGAATACCTAATAAATACCTAGGAGATAATATTACACTTATTAAAATTAATTTTAGAGGCATCCATACTGATTAAGTCCCCCTTAGAAGATTTTGGTAGGGCAATTAAATGATTATCTCTCTTAGAAACCAATCATGAGTAGTGCATGTGGTATAAAAAGAAAGCATTCATTTTGTTAAGATTATTTAATGAAAGGAAATTAAATTGGGTGGATTTTATCTAGACATGGGACAAATGGTGTACTACATCAAAGATCTTATAAGAGAAGACTCAAAATTAAAGGTTTTTACCCCTCACTAGAAATTATATATGAATAAAGATTATATCATACTAAAACCTGACATTAACAGATTCATGATATCTTCAAGGATTTTATACATTCTGATTTTATTTTTTGGGGATATTAGCTCTAGGGATTTTCTCGGTTTAGTCCTTGATATCTTTTTCTAGGGTTCCTACTTCACCATTAAATGTTATTTCTCTAAAATAAAATTATTGAATTGGAATATATTCGTAACATAGTTATATTAAGAACCTATCTTCTTTTACAAGGGGAATATATGTCGCTTTTAAAATGTTATATCTAGAATTTATTTATCCTCAGGATATCATAAGTTCCATTTTATGACATTCCATAACGGGGCTTCTGATTTAATGTTACCAAATTTGTAATGGATTTCTATTATAATCCAATCATTTATCAGGATTATTTATGATTTAATTTTCAATGATTAAATAATATGATACATCTCTAATAAAACTCTTGAATTTTCTTCCCAGGTTGTTATTCATGATATTTCCTTATAAGAATACCATTTTCTGCTCCTTGGTACGTATAATAATTTGAATTTTTTAGCAAAATCATACTTTATTTTTCTCTTATTTTAGAAATTCATTTCTTCAAAAATAATTTATTCGAAAAATGTATTAATTTTTTTTTTACTATTCTCCAAATATTTTTAAAATTGAATTTTTCCCATGATTGAATTTTTTATCGATAAAAAATTGAGAGGAATCTTCATATTGATTTCCAAATAAGGACTATTGGGATTTTACCAAAAATCAGAAATGAACCATTATTTTAACTCGTACGCATAAAAATCATCATTCATTATGATGATTATTTATTTTCAATCAGTCAAAATAATTTTTCAATTATATTTTCACAAAAAATATTTTCCAATTATTTCATTACCTAAAAAGATTTTTTCAATGTAGAATTATTATTTTTCACATGAAGTATTTTAAATTATGGACCGAAATAAACTTTCATCTATGATTGCATTCATTGATATTTCATATTCATTAATTGGGATATGATCCGTGGATTAAATTCATAATCATTATTTGAATTTTTTTTAATGAAGGAATAATGTATATGAAACCCATTTGTCTTTTATTTGTAATATTGTAGTAAAATTCACATGAAACATTCCTTTATTTTATTAGGTAATTATATGATGAAATGAAAATATGACTATTAAAATTGTCTCTATTATAGAGGTTATGATATTAATTGTTTAGTAGAGCCATTTCATTTCATGGTTTATGATATAATTAATATTTTATGAACTTGTGGAAAACATATTTATTATTTTAATTATTTTACAGGTGGGACATATTTCTCCCTCTAATTAATTAGGTAATAATTAATTTTATATAGGATCAATGGATACATGAGAGATTATACAAATCCAAAAAATAGGTACATTGGGGGGTCATCCAAATCTAAAATTAGGTACATAGGTGGTTATCCAAATCCTTTCATGTTAGGAACGTCTTGGTGGGTAGCATTGACAATACATTTTCCATTCATATAGGAATTTCACATATCTATATCTCACAAAAAAATTATGATCTCATCGATCATGTTCTTTTATTCCCTTAGGATTATTGTCTTTTAAAATTCCAATATTTATTCCGTTATTCTGGATTGTGATCTTTGATATCCATTTTATGGTTTTAAATTTTTATAATCATGTTCACATACCCTTGTGATCTTGTTATGCTTTTGTATCATTGTGGTTTACCCTTATTGATAATCTAAGCTCACCCATTATATGTTTCCTTTCCCCATGTTATAGTAAAATGTATTATGTATGATATGTTTAAGAAGGGTTCTTGTTATTAATATCATAGTGAGAGATGTTTTATTTAACATATGGACCAATGTTTTATGTTTCAATGTTTCCATAGAAACTAAACAATTACGGTCCTCAGGAAAGTGTCTATGAAATGTATTTAATATTCATAAAAATAGTCTAAAATATATGTATCATAACCATAAATCACCATATCAAATTTTAAAAATTTTATAAAATTATTTTAAAATTTTAAATTTATTATTATATTCACCATGTCAAAATTTTCATTGGATTAAATTTTGAGAATTTTCTTAAAAGATTTATTTTTAAATTAATAGTGAGAAATACTAATTTTTAATTGAAACTTGTATTTTGATTAATTAAAAATTAATATTCTATTTTAAATTAGTTTTAAAATATCCTATCTTTTTTTATTTAAATTAATAAAATTATGATTTTTTCAAATAAAATTTATACATGAATTTAATATAAAATAATTTTATAAATAAAAAATTTATCTTTCTGAAAACTAATTTTTTGTTTCCATTAAATGGATTTATTTTAAATAAAATTATTAAAATTTTATATTTCATATTTTGAAAAATTGATTCTGTATTTGGAATTTTTCCAAATTTGATAAATATGTTCATTTTTTCAATATAAACAGTAACCTTAGATATTTTGCTTACCTTGAGTAATTAATATTAAAAATATAATGATAAAGATTATTAAATAACCATAAAACTAGAAATATTTATATTTTATGATTATTATTCATCCAAAACAATCCAATATTTTCTTATATGACATTTTTTGGACTTTTTCATGAGATTTTGACTTTTCTAATATTTTATTTAATGAAAATTAAAAAATGTCACACACTTTTTTTAATAACAATAATATATTTACCATTTTTATAGCCATAAGCAAGAATGAATTATAAATATTTGTTATAAATATATAATATTTATCTTCATCATGGTAGTTTCTTTTATTTTTGGTTATAAAATATTTTCATTAAATATTTAAACAATATAGATGTAATAATTGTTCAGTTAATGGAAAATATTTTTAACAATAATATAAATATTAGATGAAATGTACATTGAGATAATGTGATTCATGAATTTTCAAGTTGAAAATATAATTTTAGGGATATAATAAAATATTTTTTTTAAACTTCATTTTCTTTCTTAATGTAATTAGAGTAAAAGTAATGAATAGTTCTAAAAATAAGCAATAATGATATCTTATTATAATTATGTTTTTACTAAATGATTTAAAATTATTACAAAAAATACTTTATTTTTCATGTGATTAAAATATGGTTTATAATATCTATCATGTTCCATTTATGAGTCATTTTCACTTTTATAGTAACCATATAGACCCTGAAAGAGTAAAGATCCATGTTTTCCAGGTATGTCTCAAAGGGCTTAATGAGGGGTGGAAAAAAATTCAAGGTTAAAAATGTGACCAAAATTTTTTATAAAATTATTGGATTATATTATTTGAACTCATCCTTAGAATTGCTTCTAAATAAATGTGTTTATATCCATTTTGAATTAAAATTTAATTCAAATTAATTTAATATTTTCACAAATTACAATAGTGTATGTCCCCTCTCTTATAAAAGGGAATCGCTTCTTATCATTCCATAAAGCATGAAAACTCATTTCAATAAGTGAATCACAAACAAATAACTTCATGTAATCCTTCACCTAATTTTATAATTATTTTTTTAGGAGAATTCCATCCATAGAGGGATTATGGTGTTTATCAAGGATACCTTCCAATGGAGTGGTATAGTTTTTAACCACATGTTTTTGCTTTATTTCTTCTTCCACCACCTTAAAATCAACCACAAAATAACTATATAATAAAGCCATAATATTATATATATTTGGTGTTGTTATAATAATGGGATAACGCATATTTGGTGTTGTTATAATAATGGGAAATGAAACATCATTCTTGCGTATGACGCACTACCACCTCGTGAACTAATTTTATTCTTATTTAATCACCATCTATCATTGATAGACTCAAACAAAGTAATTAATATTTTTAAATGATATTATTGGCATATTTATCATCCTTCAAAGATAATATATAATTTTCCATCATACCAACCCATTCAATAAATGATGAAAATGTCATTTTTTTGTACGTGTGGTCTACCACATCCAAAAAGTGATACGATACATTTTTCATTATCGAAGCATTTGGATAATATATATACATATATGTGTGTGTGTGTGTGTGTGTTTAAATAATTCATATAATAAATATTTTATGATGATAATTATGTAAATATGGAATAATAAAAACCATTTTTACATAATGATAGTTGCCAAATGGAAATGTCACTCATGTGTATGTATTCCTACCTTCAACTAGATTATAACATACCTCAATTTTTATTACCATATTTTATGATTGGTTTTAATTGTATTTTTGATTTATAAAAATAATAATTATTTCATTAATATTATTCTTTTTATATTGGAAGAATGGACTCATAGACAATAGTCAACCTTCCAACGATATTTTTTGGACTTATGAAACAAATATCATCAAAACATCCAAAAAGGATTTATCTAATTAAATAATTAAATTTAACAGTGTAAGAAATAAAATAAAATAAAATATAAATATTATAATGGTTAGTGACTAAACAAACAATTAACCTATTTTTATTATTCTAGAAGGTAATGATCATATGTGACAATTCAGACCCAAGGTAACTGAATTTCATTTAAAATACATATTCCAATGATTCCCTTAAGACACTCTTTTTCATCCATATCCACATTTTATAAAAAATTATTATGTAGGGTTTTTATTATTCTCATATGAATTTTTATATTCATTTTTACCCACGTTTACTTTTTATAAAATTGTTTTAAAGGAATCATTTTATTAATATCCAAATGAGGTAAATTTTTGTTTACTAAAACATCCTAAAAGAATATTAATTTATCTTATATGGATTTAATGTATTTTACATCCATCATGAATAATATTTTCTGGAAAAATTTCATTAAAAGTTTACAAGGATAATTTTTTTTATGATTTTTACCTTTTTTTAGGTTTTTTAAAATAATTAATTTCAAAATGGAAATGATATTTTCCTCAGGAATATTTTATTGAGTATAATATTATAAATTTAATGAATTTATATAATTTTATTAAGTTATAGTAATTTGGAGTTGTTATAATGATGGTTTGTTTTGTTTTAAAACCATGGGCTATGGGTTATGTTTTTTGCTAATGAGGGGTGGTTCCATGAAAAGCAAATGATATGTAGGTCCTTGATTTCCCTCCAATGCATTGGAAAAGAGGTCAATCATAGGTTATTCCTTTTTTAAGAGTGATTATAAGAGTGATAGAGAAATGATTTCCTAAGTAAAGAACATGTTATATCTATTGTTTATGAGGTTTTTTTTGTGAATTTTATTATTTCTCTGTGTAAGATGACTATCTTATATTTTGAGGAATGTATATTCAACTTCTGACAATAAAAAAGTATGACCTTATGAAAAAGTTATTCTGTGTATTTATTTTTTTCAAATAAAAAAATTATGAGTTATATTTTCCCCTTACGATCTATTATGGATTTCTTAGGCAATTATTTGGGAAGATGAGGAAATTTTTTGGGTAAGAAACTGTTTATTTTAGTCCTAAAGTTTACTTTGTTAATGGAATGTTTTTATAAGTATTAATTGACTAATAATTTCTTTATATAAGTTTGTATCCCTTACTATGATTTTTGTACTCATACATGGTTAAAAACTATTTTCCACATGGATGATGGTTTGGTAAGGGAATTAAAAATGATGGGTTAAATTTTATAAATATTATTGAGGAAAAGAAATTCATGTTTACATTAATTTTTTTATATTTTGATAAAAATAGACACTAAATAAAGTATAAATTATTGTATATAAATTCTTTTTATGGAATATTAGTGAGCTAACTCTCTAAATATTTGAACCAAAATGATCATCAGGAATGAAAAAAATGAATTTCATTATAAAGACACTATATTATGCAATTTTTAGCATCATGTTCTTAAAGATTATATCAATGTAAGGTTTAGATAACATTAGAGGATAGGATGTTATATATGTACATGTTTAAAGTCCTCTATAACCAAAATTGTTCGTTTGTTATAGAGAACTATTTTTATTCAAGAAATATATAAAGATTTTTAGAAAACAGGAATAAGGATATTTTAATGTTAACATTTCACATAAGAATGTTTATTATGATATACCCACACTAGCATTTTCTAATTTTGTAAATTGTTGGACAAAGTATTAATTGAAGAAAAAATGGGTATAAATGATTATTCAATGGTTTTTTAATGATAAAATTAAATAAATGAGATCTATATTGATATCTATTATGGTTATTCTTAAACAACTAGCATGGGTTGTAATTAGCAGTATGAACCTTGTCGAGATTCCGAATGTACAAAATACAGTTTAAATGAATCCTTTTTGATGTTAAGGTGATAATAATAATCAAGATAAATATATTAAATGATCTTTGTATAAAGAATTTGGATTGAAAAAAATAGGAAATTATCATAAAATAATTGAAATATTTTTTATATATGGTAGATTTTTTCATAATGGAGCTTATACAAATGAAAGATGGAATTGAATAGTTAACACCTCAAATGAGAAATATGTTCTCCCTGAGATATGAATAAAGTGTTTTAAATGTGATAATTATATTGAATATGTAAATAAATGTCTGTGGGGGAACGTTCATAAAAAAAATTTAGAAGACTGAATAGAGATCAGTTTAGAAATACCATATTTCATTATAGCATAACATGAGGAAACTATAATTGACATATGAAAGGTAATTGTTATTTCTTGGATTACGATTTGATTTAGATGAATCTTATAACATGAATCATATTTTTATTTATATGAAATAATTATTTAGGGATTGTATTGAAATAATTAGATAATGGATTATATATAATTTTGAATGATTAAAATTTATAGATATAAGGGATTTTTGAGTAATGGTTTTTTTAGGTATGATCATAATTTTCAATGAATTAATAATATTTTTATGATGGGTGTACATGGAGATAATTTTCTTGAGTTTTGATAGTTTTTTAAGGTATATGTGACATTTATATTTACCATGTGAAAAATTATTTGGGGGAGAATTACCTATTCATTTTCTGGATATAATTTTAAATGATTGGATATCCATTATGGATTATATCATCTATAATTTTGAGGTAGTAATGGGTTATTATATTTTTGGGGATACAAAATGAATTGAATGAGATAAACATTTATATTTAAACATTTTACAAATGTTTAAAATAATAAGGTTATTTTGAAGATTTTTATTACATATTAAAGAATGTTATACGGACTACATTGATATAGTTTTAGAAAAACATCAACCATCAAACTAGGTGAAAACCTATCACATTCAATAAGTTTCCCAGGATTTAGCCCAAAACATTGGGAAATAGGGTGAATCCCATAAAACTATCTTACATGATGGCTTGGTTAGTATTAAATTACCTTTCATTATTTAAACAATATAATAGATAAAGTAATGTTCATTTTGGGAACATATTTCTTATTATATAGATAAAAATGATATTGAATTGTGATTTGATTATTAGGTTCTTAATATTATTTCATAAAGAGTTTTAGATTTTTAGAAAATAATATGATCAAGGTAAAAAGAATATTATGGGATTTGATTTTGAGGAATAAAGGTAGAATTTCAATTTTTAAGAATATATAATTTTAATATTGGTTTATGTTAATTCAGTTTATTTATCTAAATGAAAAAGATATTGTAGATATTTTATAATTAAAAAATATATTTTTAAAAAGAGACCTTATAAGTGATTGATTTTATTGGGATATAAACACCAAATTTTTCTTGGAACACTTTGGGTTGAAATCCTTATGAATTTTGGTTTTCCATATCACCCTAGAATTTCTTGATAAATTTTAAAGATTTTTTTATTGAATGTTCTATGTTAGAATTTTGGTATTACTGTTAAACATTAGAAATTATGGTAGTTTTTATTGTATTAAAGGTTTTTAATTAAGGTAAATATATTATATTTTGAGAAAAATAATTTATTTGGTTAATAGCTTAGTATAAACAGAACATTTTGTTTAACTTTTGGGGATTATTTTATCCATTATAAGTTGATTATAGTGCTTTAAGCATAAAAATTCCATCTTGAATACTCATTGTTTGGATAAAAAGATGATTTTGTGGTAGAAATTGGTTAATTGATGAAATTATACTATTTAAATAAATATATTTCATTATTATTTTATTATATATGATAATGTAATTTCCCCACTCAAGTAAATGGATCTTTAAATAAAAATGATTTCCTCTCACTTTTTTTTATTAAAAAATCAATAGCCTTTTAACCCATCGCATATTTATGGTTTTTTAGTGGTTACCGTGTTCTCTATCACTTTCTATCATTACATGGGAGTTAGTTTTTTCTTTCATATCCATTTTTAACTTTTCAATTATCCTCTCCTACTTCAAAACCTAAAATATGTTAGTCAAGATGGCCTTTGTATTTACCTTTTCTTTCCTTTAAAGTGTTTGTTTTATTAACACTATTTATGATGTGGGATTTTATCAAAGGTATTTTGAAAAGTAAACCCCATAAAGTTTAATCCTGAGTTCAAATTCACTAGATTCAGTTTCTTAAATATGGTGAGAATGGAATATCTATATAAATTAAAAAAATAAATACTATGATTGATTTTAGAGAACTGAGTTTTCTAGGTTTTTTAATTTGGGTAGAAATTTAAATTTTTTCTTTCTAGTGTTTGTGAGAGATAAATGGCCAATTTCCCGAATAAAATGATCTCAATTATTTTTTATAACCACTTAATTGGTCCCTAAATTAGGAGTTTACCAAAGGAGTGGATTTTATTTAGGAATTTCCAACAGTTCGATTTTTGGAAGAATATATAATATTTAATTAAATATATATTAAATTATCATATGACATTAGTTTTCAGTTATTTTTAATGGAATTTATAATTTAATTTATATGTCTAATGTTGAGTCCAAATTGAGGTGTTTTCCTTTGATAGGTACAAACAGTTTTAGGTTTTGGGACTTGATACTAATTTTAAATGAGAATTCAATTAATTAATTAATTAAAAAAATAAACCCCTCTCCATTTGGGGTCCCTACACACAGTTGGAGGGTGACAGAGACTCCCTTTCACGGGATGGATATACCAATATGTGGAGGAGTAGGATATATCACTTCACTCCATACATGTCATAGATCGTTACCAAATCGAGGTGTAGTGGCTTTTACATGTAGATTGGGACCTAAATCACAATTTTTCATTCCATAATGTTGGTTGTTTTTTTAGTATAATTCCCCAATCCCTGTTAATATTTTCCCCATGTTTTATCAACCTCTTTGGATTACTAAAGACCCCATGGGTGTTTATGTGTACCTAATCAGGGAAAACTGATGTTTCAGGTGGTTCACAGAGGTTCTTGGTTCATACATCCCAATCACACGGTTTCTGGTTTCAATGGCACACTTCATGTTTTCTTCATATTCATGGAAGAAGATAAGTAGAAAACTACTTTTAGTGAATTCCAAAGGACACACCATGAAGTGGAACATGGTATGAGACCGAATACATGGATACTAGCCCCATATATGGGAGACATGGTTGTATAGTGTAAATGGCCAAAACCCTTGTTGGTTACTTGATGTGTGGAAATACATGTATATATAGAGAAATATAGACATGACATGTGAGGTACACAGGTAGGGACCCTATGTGGGGACCACATGTAGGTTACATGCCATCTACCATGCATTCATGTCATGTACTTGGATTTTACAACTCATGTCCTGCTGGAGTAGATGCCCATACAGGGTAATGGGAGAACATGGAGTGTACATTAGAATAGACATCATGCAATAATATTTTCTTCCCATTTATGGGTTTTGGGATTTTAAATCCATGGATAAATAATTAGACATAAAATTAATCCATTATTAACATTTTTTCACATATATTGTGATGGTGTAAACCATTTGGAATTTGGAGAAAACCTCGATGGTGTTTTGGAATAAGGTACTTCGATGAGACAATTCCATTAGATCTGGGATTCTGAATCCCCTAGTCGGTATTGATGTGTGCTATGAGGACCATTTATAGGTTGGAGCTCTGTGATTGTATTGGCATGATCATTCCATAGAGACTTCTTTGATGTGCCTTGGATGGATTCTAGAAGGCTGGATCATGTATTATCATTGAGGGTATTTTAGTTGTACCTATATATCTGGACATATTACTTATGGTTAGAGTAGTTTAGGTTTAGATCTTATGTTTTTAGTCATATTTTTTTGAGACATCAGTTGGGTTGTCACCGTATGATAGCAGTTATATATTGGTTTTATTCTGGTTTTTATTTGAGTCTGATGGACTCCTAAGGATTCTTTTATGGCAATGGATTTTAATTAATTTGTCATTGGATACCTTATTTTCTATGTTGTAGATCAAGGATAAGTTGGAGGCTATTGAGGTTCTCTTTAGGATGTTTCTTATAAATCTCTTCGATAGTGTCCTTATAAGAGATATAGGATCCCTATATTGGGTGTCTTATGCTAGATGTGGGATTTGGGATATTTCATGATCTATTAATGGTATTGGGTTCTAAATGAGCCCTTTTATTGATTTATTTTAGTTTTCAATTTTGAGACATGGTTTTTCCTATAAGGTTTTAGTGATATGGTTAGGTTACCTGGTTTTGGAACCCAATTTTTTATTATTTTCTGTGATGCTGAGAGTGATGGAAAGACGATCCACAAATATGGTTTCATTTATCCATATTTAATAATATTGGATAATATGATTTTTATCATAATTGATGTAATTTTTATTATTTGATTGTTGGACTGAGGTGTTGTGTACATTGGGTAATAATATTCAGTTTAGGGGATGTGGACTTACATGTATGTTGATATATGCTAGAGTGAGGCTCTAAGCGTTGATAGTATACTATATGGATTAGGTATCAGACTATTACTCTAGAAACAAATAGTATAATTTTTTGTTTAATTTTCAGACTATTTCCCTTGGCATTTCTAGTATACCCGAAGGGGTGTTTGGTTGAATAATTCTCCACATCTGTGTTGGACATCCCAAACTGATGCTCTGGGAATGATTGACTTGATATATAATTTCTATGTTAGATTAATTCTCCATGAATAATTAATTGGATATATAGTTTAAGTTCTAGACTGATTCTCAAGGAATGATTGATTTGATATATGGCTTTGGTGTTGGACTGATTTTCTAACCACTATTTCTTATGATACTTGAGAAAGAGTTTAAACTGATTATCTTTTCTTGGAAGTACTTTTATGGGGTAACTAGGATAGATGAGTCAAGGTTCAAAATATGAGATAATGTGCGGGTCATGGGGATTGGAAAGGGATGAATTACACTATTATCCTAGATGATAAAACTATCCTGGGATGGGTCCTCAGAATTGTCAGTTTTGGTTCCGAGTGTTATGGATTTAGAGAAAGATTGTTATTTTTGATAAATGTACATAGATATAGGCTTAGTGGCATTATATAATTGGAAAAATAAGGTTTTGTAAATCAAATTTGTGGACCTAATGATCAATGGATATTTTAATTTAAATTAATTTTTGTTATGTTTCGACATGGCCAAACATATTTCATGACCTTTCACATATGGTAGCAGTTTTTATGTTCTCTATTAGGGGTGGCCACTAAATTTTATTTATCACCCCATGTACATGTACCTTGTTGTGAGTGTCGGACATATATTTAATTTTAGGATGATCTTGGATGATTGATGTATAGGGATAAGGCCCAATACTCCAAGGTTGAGCTATATGCTTGTGTGAAGTCGACTAGGTGGGCTTGAGGAGATAGGTAGGGTACTGCAAACTGGGTATTTGATATCACCACGAGTTGGACGTATGGCCTGATGTATTTGTTTTGTTGTTGTTTATTATGTATATGTGATTGGTCCAGTGGTATTTTAATGTTGTGTGTATGTCATGGTAGTTCTAGCCTTTTCTATATCTCAATTTATTATATCATGTGTCAATTTTAGTTTACATATTCTTCTTCATTCTATGATGTGTAAGATTTTTCATTATTTACTTCTATTTTTCAATATGATATGGTGTTATATTCTCCTCACTATTTCTCCTTATAAACTTTCTAATATTCAGTACCCTTTATAATACGATGAGGTGTTGGAGGTATTATGGAGAACTGGCTCGGGCCACCAGTTACGAGGAATCTAGTCTAGGATATTACAAAGTAATATTAGATGAGTTTTCTTTCATATTTTTTTCACTATTTAGGGTTTGGTATTCTGTAGATGTAGTAATGTCTCATATATTTACCTGGATACTAGGATGGTGTGTTAGAAAAAACTATTCTTATAGGATGTCTAGGTTTAGATGGGCTGAGATTGATGTTCTGGATTTGTGATGTTAAAATTTTATATGATTTTCAATTTGAGAGAAACACATGTTTTTTGTATTTAATGTTTTATTATAGATTTCAAGATCTTTGACCATTTTTAAGAGGCCTAATTTTTGGTTTTTACTATTGGCATAATGATGCAATAGGCTACTCTTTCATCATTTTAGGCATTTATGATCCACATGTTATAGGCATTCTAGTGTATTATTTTATGGATATTCATCCGATTGTAAGTTTTTCTACCTACAATGATGTGCTCAGTGATGAGAATGATGTTATTGTTCATTTTTATGATTGTTGGGGTGACTCTAGTGGGTATAATGGTATATGGTTAAGACTATTATACCCCTTGTTCATGGTTTTTGTTTGGGATCATTTTCATATATAGGTCCTCTAGGGAGTGTTCTGATAATATGATAAACTAAGAGAATAGATTCCCTCATTGGGAGAGGTTGGTTGGTAAACGATGTATTTTGGGTGTAAGATCATTGATGAGGGTGTTCTAACATATTAATGTCATGTGATAATGATAAGGAATCTTTTTTTATTAACTATAAGTTCTATAATTCTATGATTTGGTATAGACCTAGGTTCTTAGACCTAATGACTTAACATGATACATGATTTGTAGTGAAAGGTGTAAGACCCTAGTGACCATTTTGACATGACTCCAAATTAGGGATTAGGATACACAAAACATTGGAGGATAAAATTTGATAGGGTTAAACTAAGATATGAGTGATTTTAAGAACTCCAAGTGTAGATGGATTCTTAGGAATTTTGAAAATGGTGTAATAATGGTGCATCCAAGTTTGACATTTAACTCGTTGGATTACTTTTTTATTGAGAAGAGTCACATGTGTGAAAATTATTTTTCATTTTGGTTGGTCTTATAAGGTAAATTTCATTCATGCATATATCCTAGGAAATGGTTGTTCCAACGAGTTGTTTCTATTTTCTTTGTGTTGGATCTGTAACATTGGAAGTGCTCGAGTTTGTTTGTTTAAGGAATGTGATTTTATTTTTCAAGAGATGTGACCCATTGGAGTCAAAACTCGTATTGTGGTTAGGTTACACAAGTGTTTTTAATGGTTTTGTGATAGAGTAATCATAGATATTCAAGCACTGGTGGTGAGTTGTATCATTTGGATTGAGGATTGGATGTTACAGGAGTGTATTTATTAGTTTTGTGAATTTGGATGGAATCCATTAGTGGGATGACAATTTTTGATGGAGTGATGAAATATTTATTTTTATGGTGATGAAAAAACCTTATGATATAACTGATATGTTTTTTAGGGGATGAGGTTGAGGTGGTATTAATCAATGACATCATAGTGTACACATTTTTTAGAGGGGAGAATGACCTATATCATGACTTCATTTTGAGTATCTTATGTGGGAACTGGATTTATTCCATGAAAAATATATCCTTCAATGGGATAATAAGGGTCGTATTGGGAGTTTTTTATCATGGAATATTGGGGGTGAATTAATATAGAATAGAGTAGACCATATTCTTTATTTAAGTGAGTTAACTATAAAGGATTAGATATTTATGTATGTCATGGTTTTCATTCATTGATTCTAGGAATGGGTGATAGTATATGTTTATTTTGGTCAATCTAGTGGGTGAGAGAGATAGAAATTTCTAGTTCCATGGTTTGGTTATGATTGGGTCTTGGGCTCAAGAAAATTTTTTTAGTTGTGATGCAATAGTACAGATACATTTTTTGTTGGGAGTACCCGATATGGTGTGTTGATGTGAACCTTTTTTTGAAGGACTAAAGATTATATGAGGACCACATCAACCAGGTTGGTGGATCACTAAGAATGTGTTTTTAACGGAAAATTTGATTATGGGAATTATTATGGTTTAGAATTAATAGAAATGGTTTGACTTATATGATGAGGAGCACTAGGAATTTGATGATGATTTTTAAATGAAACCATTAAGTATCATTATGTATGGGTGTAGTAAGGTACTATCCTAGTGGTTGGTTGATTTTCTGAAAGTAATGGATTGTCCAATGATGGCTTGAACACCCTACCTTAGGATGTATGTTGATAAAATATGTTTTCCTCAATGAGTATAATGTAGCAATTTGATATTGGGTTGATGACCAAATTAGGTGTGGATGTGTGGTTGGAAGACTAATGAGGCTTATCATATATGATAATGGTTTTTATGGGAATCTTATAGAGACATGAGTTTTTCTAGGTTTAGGATGTTGAGAAAAAAATTAATGTTTTCTTTAGGATATTTCTGTGGTGTAAAATGGTCAATTTCCCCTAATAGGTGACCTCGAATAATTTTTATGAGCACACCATTAGACCCAAAAGAAAGATTTTATGTTAAAATGGGAGTTTAGTGGAATTATGAGTAGTTCAATATTTGTAATAATATTGTTTATTTAATTACATAAATGTTAAATTATTCATGTGAGTTCAAGTGTCAATTTCATTTCCATAGAATTTTCAACAGTGATTTTGGCTTTGAAGTTGAGTTTAAAATGGGGAGGCTTTCTATTGTGTGGAATAATCCCTCTTTGGGTAACAATACTCTAGATGGATGATAAAGGGAAATTTAAATAATTAATTATTTAATTGATTAATACATCCCCCCCTTTTGGGTTCCTATGGATGAGATGAGGGAGAGGGTTCCACCATTTTACATGATGGAAAGACCGAGAGGGTTTTGCAGTGTAAATGTCATCAGAATCCATCCATGGCATATATCATATCTAGAACGAGGAACAATATCTTCCATAAGTGGATTTGAGCCTAAATATTCATCCTTTACACCATGGGGTTGGCCAATTTTTGTTTCTATTCCCCGATCGATGTATTTTCATTTTTCATGTTTCATCGCCCAATTATGATTCTTAAGGACCTCATGCGGGTCAATATGTACCTAGTTAAGAAAAATGGTGGATTTTCTTAGGGTTGTAATGAGTTTTTGTGTCTGAAAACCCTTCTACACTGCATGTGGTTTTAATAAAATGTAGCATGATTTAACAATTTTTCAGGAATAAGAGAATAAGATGACTACATGACATGTAGTCAGGAGGACATGCTTGGTAGTTTCGCTCAGTGTGTAGTCGAGTACGTTGGTAGAGGACCTACGTAGGGGGGTCCTGGTCATATGGGGAATTGGAAAAGAACTTGTTTTGGTTAAACAACATGTGGGAATAAACTCCTAGATATAGACACATGATAAGGCCATGTGTGGAACATGGTTAGGGCCCCGTGTAGGGAACACATCAGGTATTTGACTTGCATGTCATAAACATTGGTTTTACATTCCTTGTCTTGATAAAGTACATTCCCTTGTGGGTATATGGGAGAAAATTTCATGTACTTCGGTATACATACCTTTTGATTCACTTTTAATAACCTTTCATGTGTTTCGCTGTTGTGTGTCTTAGAGAGATAATTATAATTATGAGTATTCTATTCTGAGTTTTTTTCTATACCGATCATGATGGTGGAATCCTTTTAGAATTTTAATGTCTCCTAAATGGTATTTGGGACATAGGTACTTCTTTAGAATGATTCCATTTGTTTTTTGATTTAACATCCCCTAGTGGGTTTGTTTGTTAATTATGAGGCTTGGTTGTGGTTTGTGATCTATTTGATCAACCAGACCTAAGAGTGCCATGGTTAATTTTTTGAGGTTTCATGGATGGATCCCTGAATGCATGATTGATTAGTATCACTGAGGATAACTTGGTTTTCCCAACATATCAGGACTACTTTACTGAAGTTAGAGTAGTTGATGTTTAGATAATATTTTCTTATGTTGGATTTGTTGGATCTTACAGGTTGGGATGACATCATAGGATTGTGGTTATGGTCAGGCTCCATTGAATTGATGATTTGAGTCTGAGGAACTCCTATGTATTCTCCTAGAATGGTGGTTTCTGTTTAATTGTTTATTCGTTATAATTTTCACTGTGTTGTTGATAAGGGATCAGTTGGATACCACGTATAAATTCTTGGTTATATTTCTTGTGATGGGATTGGCCTATTTCCTTGTATGAGATAGAGAAACCCCTCTTAGATTTTATTAACATTTATGCGGCCTTTTGGATATTTGAGGATCTATAGATGGGCATAGGTTCTCAACTAGCCTTTGTTACATTTTTTCTTAGGTGTTGACATTGAGACATGTTTGTTCTCCTGAAGTTTTTTTGTATGATTTGGTTACCAAATTCTTGAAAATAGTTTAATAGTAACTTCTATGATGGTGATAAATCTGGATAGATGATCTCACTAAACGGTTTCAGGTATATATAATTGAGAATATTGTATGAGAGGCTTCATGCCAGTATTGATGAATTTCTTATGGTTTCACTACTGGATCAAT
Source organism: Viscum album (assembly GCA_963277665.1). Taxonomy (NCBI): domain Eukaryota; kingdom Viridiplantae; phylum Streptophyta; class Magnoliopsida; order Santalales; family Viscaceae; genus Viscum; species Viscum album. Next base: position 285,097,632 of record OY728127.1, read on the forward strand.
GTTTTTGATCATGTTGTGTAATATTGTTGAGTACAATAGATGTGATGTTACATATATATTGTTAGATGTTGGAATAAGGAATTGTGCATGGATAGTATACTATATAGATTAGGTGTCTGATTGAGACTCTAGACACAAATAGTATAGTTTTTTTATAATGTTTAATACTGATTATCTATGAAACAATGGTATACTAACTAGTATGAATGGTGTACTGTAACTCCCCTTCCATGGTTTATATTTCAGAATGATGTTTCAGGCATGGTAGATTTGATATGTGGTTTAGATGTCAGGATGAAGCTCCATGCATGATTGATTTGATACATGGTTTAGAGGTCAGGCTGATTCTCCTAGATAAATTTATTTGATGTATGGTTTATGTGTTGTATAGGTTCATCACGAACTATTTTTTATAGTACATGATAATGAAGAAAGACTATGGTCATATTTTTTGTAGTACATTTGTGATGTAAATGGAATAAATGTATCGAGTTGACCAGTATGAAATATTTTTTGTGCCATTGGACAAGGTAGGGGATGACATATACAAGTACCCCCGATCATATGACTATAATATGATAGTTCCATATGATTCATAGGTTCTTTTTGCTTCCATGGATATATACCCCACATGTTGTTTGGGATGCATAGTCAGAGAAATAATCTTAGATACACTATGGAATTGGTCAATGCAGGTATGGTAAGGACATGGACATAAGGATCAATGTTTATTTAAATTTTATTTATTTTCCATTATGTTTCATCTCGGCTAACCATATTACATGAGCATGCACTTATGGCAACAGTTTATAGGTTCACTGTTGTGGGTGGCCTTATGAGATTTATTTATCAACAACTATATGTTTTCCATGGTGTCCATGAAGACATTATGAATACATTAAGATTCTTTATAGATGAAATGTGGTTTGGGTTGAGGGCCTTGATTTCTTGTTTTATTATGATTCATCTACTGAGTCGACTAGTCATACTATACAGTCTTGATTGCGTACTAGAAACTAGGATTATGATATGGCATGGAGTTGGCATTAGGGGCTAATGTGTTTTTTTTAATATGTGATCAACCACTATGTAGTTGATGTTTTTTATGGAATGGTTGTTTTGTACTTTACTTTTTTTGAGTTTATTATTTCATTTATTAGTTTCAGTTTAACTATTCATATGCATTATTTGATGTGTATCAATATTAGTTAATTATATATGCTTGTTCACTCGGATATGGGGTATATCATCCTCACAATTCCACGTTAAACCCCATAATCTTATTAGAAACTTATTGAATACAATGAGTGTAACATCCCAAGTAAGTAATGAATAATAGATATTTTTATCCATGTCTATTAATGATTAAGATAGTGTTTTAGAGGCTTAAAATGAAAATAAATACAATCTTATGCATGGAATAAACTAATATTCTTAAAAGATTGTTTTACTGCCTTTTGATGGCAAACCATTTTTGAATCTATATTTTGACAATTTTATAAACTATGTTTTTCAAAATAAACTTATCCTTTATTATTGGGACATCAAAATTTACCTTGTGTGAATTTTTGGTATTTTTCTGACAATATTCATTTTTTAATGAATAGTGAAAAATACTGCATTTTACATCAAAACTGCTTTTTAATCTAATTTATTTATATGATTAGATTATGTTCTGAATTGCTTTTGAAGTGAAATTAGAATATATTTTTACCATTTTATCCAATGGTGGTCATTGGAATCAATTTCACTTTGAAATTAGACTTAAACTGGTGTCAATCTTTTGATACTTATTGTTTTGTAAAAACACGCTATTTGCTCGGGCAACGGGAACTAATTATTGAATTAATTAATGTGAATTATATGATTTGAATTTTGAAAAATTGACTTCATTTTTGAATTCTGAATATCAAATATAGCTTAGGGTGAATTTTTTGTAATTTTCTGAAAAACATCAATTTTTGATGAATAGTGAAACCACTAAGTGGTAATCAAGCAAACTGATTTTTCAGTTAAATGAAAGTTTACCACTAATGTGTATTGAATTTTGAAAATCCGACATACATGGTTGTCATTAAGAAGTAAAATTTGGTTCAATGAGATTAAAATAATTTTTTGGTGAATAGTAACTTATTAAGTTCTCAATCGCGATTAGTGGTAATTAGGGTAGTTTAAGGTCTAAATAAGACTTTAATAATATGAAATGACCTAGAAACATGTCCCAACCTCATTGGTTGTGTCATGGCCGACCATGACATTCCATGGGTCAACTTGGGGACCCCATGGATCCACTTTTGTTGGGAAATGACATAAATTACTTTTTATTTAATGTTAAAGTGAAAATGACACAAACATAATATGTTTTACGAAAACAATTTTTAAGTGGGGTTATACAAGCCCAAATTTTGATTATAAATAGTCATTGGAAAGCTAAAAAGATTTCCTACATCATAGTATTTTTGTTATGATTTTTAGACATTAAATAAATTAAATTATTTATGATATAATAATGATGCAGCGATGACATCATTATTTGACGATTTAAATAAAATGGGAAGATAATGTAAAATCTATGAACTACACATGGCCAAAACCAATTGGATGAGTGGATTTAGAACCCTTATCACCTTATCCACGAATTATATAAATGTGGGACCTTTTAAAACCGAAACACATTTTCAAATAAAGTAATGTTTCTTTACTTTCCAAAAGTGCCCCTCCTCTCCTCTTATAAAAGGCCCCCACCTCTACCTCATTTCACACACTCTTCAAGCCGTTGGCTCGGCCAACCCCTGCCCATTTGCTCTCTCCACATCCCTCTCCTCATCCTAGAGGATTCTCTTTGGGCAGAATCCTTTCAAAATAATCCTTTAGGCTCAAATCAAAAGGAGTTACACTTTTTAAGGAGATTAAAGAACGGTCGAGTCAAGTCGGATACGAGGTATGGGACTTCGTCTCAATCTCCTTTCATTGAGGAATATTTTCTTTTATACACAACTTTCTTTTATACGGTGTATAAAACCCTTTGACTTTTACGTTTATTCAAAAGGAATATTTTTTATATGAAGCGTTTACTAAACGACAAAAGGGAATGTTTTTGTCGTACGTATGCGGCGACAACGACTTCTCCGCCGTCGTAACCGTTATTTGAGTTTCGGCTTCCTCTACAAGCCATACCTTCTTTTTTAAAAGAAAAATAAATACCATGTTTTACTTTGTTATTGAAAATGGTTTTCATAATGTTTATATTATATCAATGTGTTGTATTGATATCTCGTGATTGAAATGTGGAAATTCTATGTTTCCTTTATGCATGTTTTATGTGATATGATTATGTTATGGTTCTTGGGCATTATTATAAAGATGGGTGGTTCCTTGATAAACTAAGGGCGGGTGAGCCCGTTATAGCTCTCTAATGCATTGGGTAATGCGAAGGAGTGAAACGTTAAGGTTTCTCCGAAGAGATTTTAGGGAATATACTATGATGGGTATTCCATACGTAACCAAGAGGGTTACTCCCTACGTAAGAATGTTATGAATGCCTCAAGTTACCTTTATGACTTATGATTTCTATGATTTATTCATGATTTGATGAGGTATGTTAAAGTGATTATGTTTTATGGGTAAAGTATGATTTCACTCTTATGTATGTATGTACCCATGTTTCCTTTCCATGTTTTTATAACCCATACTGAGTTTTTATGCTCATCCCAAGTTTTTGAAATGTTTTTCACAGGTCAAGGGAAAGGTACATGATAAGATGATAGAGTCAAGGATGTGTCAAGAAATAATCCATGTTTTATTTTAAATGTGTTTCCATTGATGGGAATGAAGAATACTATCTTTATGTAACCACTTTGTTTATATGTGGAATGTAATGCAAGTTTTATGATCTAATTCTCTAAAACTCTAAACCCGAAAAGATCCTCAATGTGTAATCTTGTAATAACTCAAGATTAAGTAAGGTTTAAGGCTGGGGCCTTATAGTTGGTATCAGAGGTCGGTTTATATAACTTTAGGAGTTAGAATTCTATTAAATTATTATCCAAAAATATTTTTTTGAAATGATATAGAATTTAAAGATTACCATGTTGCTTCATCTAAGACATGTTTGTTCAGAATGGTTTTCTGTAGAGGAAACAGGGAAGCAGTGCTAGGAAGGCATACAGAAGGAAATAACCTTCCGAATCAGCATCCAGAAATGGTCGGATTTGGAACTGAACAGTTTGTTGCAGTAATGGCGCAGTTGACTCAAGCGATAAATGGCGGTGGTATCCATGAACGAGATCAGCCAGAACAACCGTAGAGGAACATGTCAGTGGTGGAACATTTCATGAGGCAACATCCACCATCATTCAGAGGATCATCTGACCCTGTGCTAGCTGAAGGGTGGATTAAAGCACTGGAGAAGATTTTTGATGTCATGGGGTGTTCAGACAATCAAAAGGTTAGTCTTGCTATTTACCGTTTGGAGGGTGAAGCAGATCAGTGGTGGTCTATGGATAAAAATATCAGGGACACCGATGAGATTGATGCTCTCGACTGGGATGAATTCAAAGGTATGTTTCTTGAGAATTATTTTCCTAAGGCTGTTCGACTTAGGATGGAAAAGCAATTCTTGGAATTGAGGCAAGAGGAAGACTCAGTGGCTGCCTATGAAGAAAGGTTCACTCGATTGGCAAGGTATGCTCCAAATTTTATCCGGGACCTTGATAGTAAAATCAATCGTTTTTACTCCGGATTGAAGCCAAAGTATCGAAGGGAATTAGCTTCTCGTGAGTTTAAAAGTTATGAAAAGCTTGTTCGATGTGCTGAGAAGGTGGAAATCGAGTTTGCCGATGACCAAGTTTTCTATAACAACCAGTAGAAGAAGAGACCGAGGTGGCAGGAGAAAGGTAAGAATTCTTCAAAAAAGTCTGATGGTAAGAAAACTAAGTTTCCAGTTTGTGATAAATGTGGAAAAAGGCATGATGGGGAATGTCTTCTGAATACTGGAAAGTGCTACCGATGTGGTAAGATGGGACATAAGGCTCGTGATTGCACTGAAAAGGATCAAGGTGAAGGTAAGAAAAAATTTGATTTACAGCTAGTGAAATGTTATAAGTGCAATGAGATGGGTCACTATGCAAACGAGTGTCCAACAAGGAGCTTGAGTGATGGGAAGCAGTTAGACTACAAGCAGAAAGGGGTGGTGAAATCCTTTGCAACTACTTCAGTAGATGTCGGGCCATCAAATGAAGTTGTATCAGCTCCAGGGAGCTTAGTTTTTTTCAAAGATTGACTTGAGATCGGGGTACCATCAGCTGAAGGTAAAGGAGGCAGATATTCCGAAGACCACGTTCCGTACGATATATGGCCATTATGAATTTGTAGTAATGCCTTTTAGGCTAACCAATGCACCTGCTGTATTCATGGACTTAATGAATAGAATTTTCCATGAGTTCTTGGATAAGTTTGTGGTGGTTTTCATTGATGATATTTTGGTGTTTTCTAAAAGTAAAGAGGATCATGAAAAACATTTAAGGGTTATCTTGCAAACCTTAAAAGAAAATAAACTGTATGGGAAATTCAGCAAGTGTGAGTTTTGGTTGCAATAAATTTCTTTCCTTGGTCACATTGTTTCTAAAGATGAAATAACTGTTGATCCTACAAAAACAAAAGTTGTGGAAGAATGGCCAAGACCCACAAATGTAACCGAGATTCGTAGCTTCCTTGGTTTGGCGGGCTATTACCGAAGGTTTGTTAGAAATTTTTCACGGTTATCTAGTCCAATGACTAATCTAACTCGGAAGGGTGTTAAGTTTATCTGGACAAAAGAATGTGATGATTGTTTTCAGGAATTGAAAAGAAGATTGGTGAATGCTCTAGTTTTGGCATTACCTTCCAGGAATGGTGAGTTTGTTATATACAGTGATGCTTCATTGAAAGGACTTGGTTGCGTCCTAATGCAGAATGATCAGGTAATTGCTTATGCTTCACGACAGTTGAAAACTCATGAGGTAAATTACCCTACACATGATTTGGAATTAGCTGCTGTTGTTTTTGCTTTAAAAATTTGGAGGCATCATTTGTATGGAGTAAAGTGTGAAATATATACCGATCACAAAAGTTTAAAGTATATATTCACTCAGAAAGAGTTAAGCATGAGAAAAAGGAGATGGATAGAATTAATCGAGGATTATGATTGTACAATTCATTACCATCCGGGAAAAGCAAATAAAGTGGCTGATGCTTTGAGTCGAAAAAGTAATGCTTCATTAACAATGTTGCGTTTGGAACATGATCCTTTGGTTAACGATTTGATGAACTTTGGAATGGATGTTGTTGGTGCAGGAAGTCCTTCTGTTTTGTTTCAGGTATCAGTGAGATCCTCTCTATCAGATAGAATCAAGCAAGCACAGAAGCAAGACAGTGATTTGCAGAAAAGGGTAGAGCTGGTTCAGAAAGGTAAGTTGCCTGAATTCAACATTGATAATGATTGCGTTTTGAGATTTGGGAAGAGATTGTGTGTGCCTTGTGATTCACAGTTGAAGAGAGAGTTGTTATGTGAAGCTCATAGTTCTCCGTTTTCAGTTCATCTGGGCAGTACTAAGATGTATAGAGATCTGCGGGAGTATTACTGGTGGGATGGAATGAAAAGAGACATTGCTGATTTTATTGTGAAGTGTTTGACTTGTCAGCAGGTTAAAGCAGAGCGGAAGTTACCGAAAGGGATGCTTCAGCCTTTACCAGTGCCAGAGTGGAAATGGGAGAATATATCCAGGGACTTTGTTGTTGGATTACCGAAGACATCTCGAGGTAATAATGCAATCTGGGTTATTGTTGATCGCTTGACCAAATATGCTCATTTCCTTGATATACAAGATGCTTTCTCTCTTGATCAACTTTCCCGTTTGTATCTTAAAGAGATAGTCAGGTTACATGGAGTTCCTCTCTCCATTGTATCGGATCGTGATCCCAGGTTTACTTCTAACTTTTGGAAAGGCCTTCAGAAGTCGTTGGGTACTGAATTAAATTTTAGTACAGCTTTTCATCCTCAATCAGATGGGCAGTCAGAACGAACAATCCAGACATTAGAGGATATGCTACGAGCTTGTTCTATGGATTATCAGGGAAGTTGGGACCAACATCTTTCTTTAGTTGAATCTTCATATAATAACAGTTTTCATTTTAGTATACAGATGGCACCATTTCAGGCATTATATGGGAAGCGGTGTCGAACTCCAGCTTTCTGGGATGAAGTGGGTGAAAGGAAGTTGATGGGACCAGAATTGGTAGAAGAGATGGCAGAAAAAGTTCAGCTGATTCAGAAACACATGAGAACAGCTCAGAGCAGGCAGAAGAGTTATGCGGATAACCGGAGGAAGGATCTATCTTTTGAGGTAGGTGATCATGTTTTTCTCAAGGTTTCTCCTTGGAAAAGTGTGATGAGATTTGGTAAGAAAGTAAAGTTGAGTCCAAGGTTTGTTGGACCATACGAAATTCTGGAGAGAGTTGGATCAGTTTCATACCGAGTGTCTTTACCTCCGAGTTTATCTCAGGTACACAATGTTTTTCACGTTTCGATGTTGATAAAGTATATGCCAGATCCATCTCATGTTTTGAGTCCAGATGTAGTTCAGCTGGAAGAGAACCTATCTTATGAGGAACAACCGGTCCAGATTCTTGACCTCAGGGAGCAAGTGTTACGGAATAAGGTGATTCACCAAGTAAAGGTTTTGTGGAAAAACCACATGATTGAAGAGGCAACATGGGAATCCGAAAATGCAATGAGGGATAAGTATCCTCATTTATTTGATAAGTAAATAAATTGCGGGGACGCAATTTTCTAAAGGGGGGAAGGATGTAACATCCCAAGTAAGTAATGAATAATAGATATTTTTATCCATGTCTATTAATGATTAAGATAGTGTTTTAGAGGCTTAAAATGAAAATAAATACAATCTTATGCATGGAATAAACTAATATTCTTAAAAGATTGTTTTACTGCCTTTTGATGGCAAACCATTTTTGAATCTATATTTTGACAATTTTATAAACTATGTTTGTCAAAATAAACTTATCCTTTATGATTGGGACATCAAAATTTACCTTGTGTGATTTTTTGGTATTTTTCTGACAATATTCATTTTTTAATGAATAGTGAAAAATACTGCATTTTACATCAAAATTGCTTTTTAATCTAATTTATTTATATAATTAGATTATGTTTTGAATTTCTTTTGAAGTGAAATTAGAATATATTTTTACCATTTTATCCTATGGTGGTCATTGGAATCAATTTCACTTTGAAATTAGACTTAAACTGGTGTCAATATTTTGATACTTATTGTTTTGTAAAAACACGCTATTTGCTCGGGCAGCGGGAATTAATTATTGAATTAATTAATGTGACTTATATGATTTGAATTTTGTAAAATGGACTTCATTTTTGAATTCGGAATATCAAATATAGCTTAGGGTGAATTTTTGGTAATTTTCTGAAAAACATCAATTTTTGATGAATAGTGAAACCACTAAGTGGTAATCAAGCAAACTGATTTTTCAGTTAAATGAAAGTTTACCACTAATGTGTATTGAATTTTGAAAATCCGACATACATGGTTGTCATTACGAAGTAAAATGTGGTTCAATGAGATTAAAATAATTTTTTGGTGAATAGTAACTTATTAAGTTCTTAATCGCGATTAGTGGTAATTAGGGTAGTTAAGGTCTAAATAAGGCTTTAATAATATGAAATGACCTAGACACATGTCCCAACCTCATTGGTTGTGTCATGGACGACCATGACATGCCATGGGTCAACTTGGGGACCCCATGGATCCACTTTTGTTGGGAAATGACATAAATTACTTTTTATTTAATGTTAAAGTGAAAATGACACAAACATAATATGTTTTACGAAAACAATTTTTAAGTGGGGTTATACAAGTCCAAATTTTTATTATAAATAGTCATTGGAAATCGAAAAAGATTTCCTACATCATAGTATTTTTTTATGATTTTTAGACATTAAATAAATTAAATTATTTATGACATAATAATGATGCAGCAATGACATCATTATTTGACGATTTAAATAAAATGGGAAGATAATGTAAAATCTATGAACTACACATGGCCAAAACCAATTGGATGAGTGGATTTAGAACCCTTATCACCTTATCCACGAATTATATCAATGTGGGACCTTTTAAAACCGAAACACATTTTCAAATAAAGTAATGTTTCTTTACTTTCCAAAAGTGCCCCTCCTCTCCTCTTATAAAAGGCCCCCACCTCTACCTCATTTCACACACTCTTCAAGCCTTTGGCTCGGCCAACCCCTGCCCATTTGCTCTCTCCACATCCCTCTCCTCATCCTAGAGGATTCCCTTTGGGCAGAATCCTTTCAAAGGAAGCCTTTAGGCTCAAATCAAAAGGAGTTACACTTTTTAAGGAGATTAAAGAACGATCGAGTCAAGTCGGATACGAGGTATGGGACTTCGTCTCAATCTCCTTTCGTTGAGGCATATTTTATTTTATACACAACTTTCTTTTATACGGTGTATAAACCCCTTTGACTTTTACGTTTATTCAAAAGGAATATTTTTTATACGAAGCGTTTACTAAACGACAAAAGGGAATGTTTTTGTCGTACGTATGCGGCAACAATGACTTCTCCGCCGTCGTAACCGTTATTTGAGTTTCAGCTTCCTCTACAAGCCATACCTTCTTTTTTAAAAGAAAATTAAATACCATGTTTTACTTTGGTATTGAAAATGGTTTTCATAATGTTTTTATTATATCAATGTGTTGTATTGATATCTCGTGATTGAAATGTGGAAATTCTATGTTTCCTTTATGCATGTTTTATGTGATATGATTATGTTATGGTTCTTGGGCATTATTATGATGATGGGTGGTTCCGTGATAAACTAAGGGAGGGTGAGCCCGTTATAGCTCTCCAATGCATTGGGTAATGTGAAGGAGTGAAACGTTAAGGTTTCTCCGAAGAGATTTTAGGGAATATACTATGATGGGTATTCCAAACGTAACCAAGAGGGTTACTCCCTACGTAAGAATGTTATGAATGCCTCAAGTTACCTTTATGTCTTATGATTTCTATGATTTATTCATGATTTGATGAGGTATGTTAAAGTGATTATGCTTTATGGGTAAAGTATGATTTCACTCTTATGTATGTATGTACCCATGTTTCCTTTCCATGTTTTTATAACCCATACTGAGTTTTTATGCTCATCCCAAGTTTTTGAAATGTTTTTCACAGGTCAAGGGAAAGATACATGATAAGATGATAGAGTCAAGGATGTGTCAAGAAATAATCCATGTTTTATTTTAAATTTGTTTCCATTGATTGGAATGAAGAATACTATCTTTATGTAACCACTTTGTTTATATGTGGAATGTAATGCAAGTTTTATTATCTAATTCTCTAAAACTCTAAACCCGAAAAGATCCTCAATGTGTAATCTTGTAATAACTCAATATTAAGTAAGGTTTAAGGCTGGGGCCTTATAATGAGGAATTCTTGTTTTCTTGGGGTGAGTTGACATGGAGAACTAGTTTAGTGGCACTCATGCCAGGATGTTACATTTATAGCGTACAAGAAACACAGCACCGAGCTCAAATGAATAATGAGTTATTATTATTTAAATGTGACTATTATAACCTAGAAAATGATTTTTTGGGAACGAATATTATTAACCAAAATTTGTCATATATAATGGTCATATTAATTTATAATTTATTAATTAATTATTTTAAATTAATCACTAAATAGTTTTTAATGTTATTTTATTATTAAAAAATTGTATTCATCAAATATGTGTTTTATTAACATTTATATGGTAATAATATATATATTTTAGAAATTTTAAAAAATTATTTGAATTAAATATATTTAAATTTTGGATTTAGTGTCTCAAACTTATCTTAGGATTATTTTCTCATATTTTCCAGGAAATATTTCTTGTTCAATGAATAGTGAAATGTAGTAATTCTAAATGGAAAAATATATTTTCGGTTAAAAGAATATATATAAAGATAACATATATTTTGGATTAATTTTGAAATTTATTTTTTTGGTTTTTATTTTAAATTATACAATTATGTTTTTTGAAATTAATTTTTTTCATTAATTTACTATATAAGCATTTTATATATGAAAACGAAATTTTTCTCAAAAACCAATTTTCATAGTGTTTTTCTAATTTAATATTAAATTAAATAATTCCACTTTCATGTTTTGAATATTTAAAAATGTATTCCATATTAGGGATCATTAGGTCCATATTTTTAAACAAGGTCCCTTTTATTTTTTATCAATATGAATAGTAACCCTAGTAATTTCTATTACCACATTAAGGGGTAAATCGAGTAATTAAATTTAAACCTATATTGATAATTATTATTAAATGGCCTTAAAACATTCCTTAATTTTATTTTATGATTATATTTTATTCTAAACAATACAATATAATTTTATATTAAATTTCTTGGTTGTTTCTATTATATTATGACTTTTTTAATATTTTACTTACTCTAAAGTTATAAATATCACACTCTTGTTTTAAATAAAAAAAATATTTTTCAAATTGGTATATAATAAAGTTATGTTCATATATAAAAATTAATTTTATATCTAACATATATATCTTCATCATGGTAATTTATTTCTAATTTCTTGGGAAGCAATAGTCACCTTAAATTTTTACACAACAATGATGTGAAAATTGTTCTGTCAATGGAAAAATAAAGTAAATGATTTTAAAAATATCATAATTAATTTAATTTTAGATAATAAATTCTATCCATGAAATTATTATATAAAAATTAACTTTTATAGATATAATAAAATAATTTTTTATTATTTGACTTTTTTTTAGATGTAATTAGAGTAAAAGTAATGTATAGTTCTAAAAATAATCATTAATGATATTTTATAACAAATAATACATAATTATAAGATAAATATTCCTTAAAAATTCATTCAACCAAGTGATTATTAAAAGGTTTATTTTTAACAAAATAATATATTTACGAACATTTTCCAATTTATTATAACTATATTGACCCCGAAAGTGTAAAAGTCCTTGTTGTCATTATAAGTGTGAATGAGTTTAATGAGGGCTTAAAAAATATAAGGGTAAAATATTAACTTGAATATCCAAAAAATATTTTATGATATTATTTCTACCAAAAATTTTCCAATATTCTAAAAAATATATTTTTTACATTTTAATTTAAAACATAATTAATATTAATTTAGTATTTTGAGAAATTCCAATATTTAACCTAACCCCTCTTTTAAAAGGGAAGTTTTTATTTGATTTAATTCTCACATAAAAATTCATTATTTTGAAAAATCCATAATCAAATACATTCATATAATTTAAGTCATCATTCTATAGGTATTGGTTTTAGATAAATACAAGCCTTAGAGGGATTTTAGTGTTAAACAAAGGAGGATTTCCAAAAAAGAGATATAGTTTTTAACTACATGTTTTAGTTCTATTTCATTTCCACCTACATTAAAAAGTATATCAGAATAATTATATGATAAACTGGTATATTAGATAAAATTAGTATTCTTTATTTAAATGGTATAACCTATATTCATATCATATTCCATCTCATATAAAACAAAACCATCGTTTGTGTGTACTGTGGACTACCACCTTACGAATTGATGTAATTATATTTCCATCATCATCCCTCATCTATGGATTATAATTACGGAATTAATATTTTAATATGATATTCCAGACATATTCATCACTATTAGTTGATAATATATCATTTATCTTATTAAATTTTCATTAACTAATAAATGATAATGTCCTTCGTGCTTATGTGTGGACTACCACCACCACAAAATGATGTGATTCATTATTCATCATGACATCATTTTTATGATACAAATATATAAGTATAATTTAAATAATAATATGACGTGTATGAATATATATATATATTATGATGATAATTCAATAAAGTTAAAATAATTCTTTCCTACATTTCATAATGATTTTTGAAAAATGGAAACGTTATTTATGTATATGTATGGTCTACCATCTCTATTATTATAACGTAGTTCATTTTTCATATCCTTATATTATGAATGGTTTGAAAATTGTGTTTTGTATATATAAAAGATAATTATTTCATTGATATTATTCAATATATGATGTAATAATGAAGCCTTAGACCATATTTAACCTATTGATGTAATTTTCGACTTCGAAAACGAATATTGTAAAAAAGTCAAATGAGAATTTAATTAATTAAAAAGTGAGATATAGTACTATAAGAAATAAAATAAGTTGAATAATTTAGTTTTAAATAGTTATTAACAAATCACATAACTGAAATAAGTTTATTCAGAAATATAAATAATGTACGTGTCATTTCGGACTCAATGTACTTGACATTCTTTCAAAAATCCTCTTTTAATATTCTCCATAAATATATATTTTCCATAAACATACATATATTATAAAAAAAAGTAAGATGTTTTTTCTATTATTTTAGGATCTTTTAATTTCATTGTTACCCAATATTACTTTTTACCAAATGGCTTGAAATAATTATTTTTATCATTTTCCAAATGTGGTATAGTGAGGATTTTCTGAGAAAAGTGTGAAAGGAATGTATTTTAGACTTATATTTCATGAATTCATTTCCCCGAAATAAAAAAATTCATTTTTTGATTCTTCCCTTACAACTTTACATGGGTATTTTCAGAGATAATGTTTTATTTTTAAATTTCACCGTTCTTTTTTCTAATAAGATATTTCAAAAGGAAAAAGTTATTTTCCCAGATAATATTTTTTTAAGTTTAATATAGGAAATTAAAATATTTTATATATTTTTATTTTGTTATAGTTATTGGGAATTTTTATGATCATGTATAGTTCCATTACAAATGAAGTATAGTTAGTTCTGTTATAAACCAATGATGAGTAGTTCTATGATAAAATAAGGATAGTCGGTTGTTGATATTCCTCAAATTAATTAGGTATATAAGTTAAAGCAATGGTTATTCCATTTATAATAGTGATTTTATGAATTATATGGAAATTATTTCCTATGTAAACAACATTTCTTTTTTGTGATTTCTATGTATTCTTATAAGAATATTATGATCACTCAATGTTAGATAATGATTTTCTAAGAGTAATGTATGTAAAAATTATGAATTTTTGAAAAGTTTATCATTATATTTTAATGTATTCAAAAAAGATTTGATGAGATTTATTTTTCCATTGTTATTTACGATGAATTGTTTTATTATATTATTTGGTAAGATAAAGTGAATTCTTGGGTAATAAAATGTTTATTTTGAGGCCAATTATTTTTTGGGAAAGGAATGTTTTGATAATTATTCATCGACTAACAATTTATTAATTTCCTTTTATGTCCCTTACTGATCTGTTTGTTCTCATCCAATAATTAAAAATGATTTCCTCAGGGTTTTAGTATGGGTAATGGAAATAAATAATAAAATTTCAAATTCATGATGAGTTTTCATGAGATGAAATTATATTTACTTTTAAAAAATTTATATTTGAAAAAAATGGATTTTTAATAGATATGTCTACTTTGTATATATATTTTTTTGTTATGTATGAGTTATGACCTAACTCTCTAAATATGAAAAACTAAAGGATATTTTATAATGAGAAAATGTGGATTCCAGTCTAATGAAACTATATTATTTAATGTTTAAGGATGGTCCTTAAACATTGGATGTTAGCTCAACTTTTTCACAACAAGTACTTCTCTCATTGGTCTTCATTCCATTTCCACATGTTATGTATCATCTGTTATGCATAATTATTATGTATTAGAATGGTAGTTTCTTGACTCTTTTTCTGAAAATATTTTTATTAATTGTTCATTTATGATTGATTATCATCTTTTTTTAAGAATATCCTTGGTATATGGTATCATTTGTCAAATAATTTTTCAATTCATTTAATTTTGTTATTCTTTATCTTTTCTATTACTCGTTTTTAATCTTTTCATGTGTGTTTGTTGAGTTTTAAAAAGGGAAAAGGATATTATTGTTTTAAATGAACGTATTATGAATTTTTTTCTTCTCAAATTAATATTAAACCATTTGATGAGTTTTTATAAAATTGGGTGATGAAAATGAATATAAAAGTTTTAAGTTGTTTTTTTTTTGAAAAATATTTATTTTTTTAAAATAATAGTTGGTTTTTCAAAAAAAAATAACATTGCTGTATCCTCTTTGAGTATGTTTCTATAAATGGCGTCTTTTCATAAATGATATCAGGTATTTTCATATAAAACATACTAAATCTTATTTTTATTTTTATTTAAATCTAGGGGCTTGATTTCATTATAAAAAGAAGGTAATGGACACATGGTGGTATCCAATTAGACATTTTCCCAACCCGACATATTCACATTGGTTAGTATATTGTTTTCATATATTCAGTGGATTTCTAGATTATGGATTTATTGATTGTTCCCTACCACTCTTTACAGGGAATTAGATGATATTTTGTCCTTTTTGGTTTCTTGATAGTCAAATTGAGATATAGGGTTTGATTCCTGATATTCTACAACTGGTTTGGGTATAGTGGTGTATCATCTTCCACAAACAACCACATTTTATTTTAGCTAATTTCAATATATCAATTTTTAAAAATGATATATAAAATGATTTATTTTATATGAGAAATATATTAGGAAAAAAATCATTTGTAAAAGTTCCTTTATCATTATTCCATGTTTGGATGGAGTTCTATTTTAAATTAACTAATTTTTTTGGCATGATCATCCAATATAATAAGAACATAAATTATTTTCCTAGTTGGATTCCTTGTTGACCATAATGTTCATTAGTGTGAAATCATTTACATGGTTTTACTAATGATATACATGAGATTGAATCTATAATAGGGTGAATGGGAACACACCTCGATCCTTGTGGTAAAATGGTTTAGGTATCAGTTCAGGTTCCACCTTGAATAGATTAATTATAAAATGGTATCAAAGGAAAAAAAATTATTTTTTTTATGGTTCACTGAAGTATTAACTATGAAAACTCTAGTGATGGGTGTAGATAAGTTAGTTTTATCTCCTCCGAATTTTACACATTCATTGTCTAGGGTTTGTTTATTATTTTCTTTTCAATTTTATATTTTTGAGAGTTTATTTTTTGTATATATTAATATGTTTTTCTACAAATCTTATTTTTAGAAAGAAAATGGGTGAAATCTTGGTAAATTCATATTTTTGGAGTGAAAATGTATAATATATATGGACACATTTTCTGTCAACCCATTTTCAACACATATTGGTTGTTCTGGAAAAATTCTAATGGAACTCACAATTTTGTTGTTTTTCTTGAAAAACCATGTTTCCAAATCATTTTAAATGGAGAATGTTGAAATTTTTTATTTTCTATACTTTAATGATTTTATACCTCTTGTATTTAATTAAACATTTCTTGAATAATAAAGTGATATTTAAATGTTTTTAAAAACATGTTTTATAAAAGTTTCATTAAATTTTTCATCTATGGTGTATAATTTTATTTTCAAAAAAATATTTTGAGTTTTTAAGTTTATTTTTTAATATATTTTTGAATTATATAATAAGTGATTAAATTATATTAAATTATTATTGTGTTGTGATGGATTTTGAGGAAATAATTCAATGGGAAATAAGTATGGTGGAATTCATGAAATGAATTTGGACTATATAGTTTGAAAGGAAATAAGTTTTAAATATATGGGAACCATTTAATTGTTGATATTAAATGATTATATGTATTTTTTTAAACATATCTAAAATTATAAAAATATATGGAAGGCCATGTTGAGGGGTTTTACATGAGGTTTGAAGGGGAATTTTTAAATTTTGTTTTATTTGGATTGCTCTTTTACATCAATTTGTTTGGCCTTGGGATGGGTAGAATAAAATGTTTTTTTGGTATTTTAGAATGGCGCCCATCTAAAATAATTGAAATGTACATAATGGTATCTTTTATTTAGTCATTATAAATATAGATATGTGGTCTTCTATATCTCAAACCCCACAAAAATACTTGATGATGTGGAATGGAAAAGTTTTTTGTGCTTTTTAGATCATACATGAATGTTTTTAAATCATCATTTGTTGGTGTTTAGTGGTGAACAAGTATTTCATGGGGAAATATATTGTGTACCACAGATCAAAATAAAAGTTCATGTTACTAAATACTCCTCAAACATCTTGGGTGAGCTGCACCACTCCTTTTATTGAGGTATTAGGAATATATTTTTTGATGTACACTATCATTTCTCAGCCTTTTGAGGCATTATCTTGATGATTTCTCATGGCCTAAATAATTTAGGGGCTTTACCTTGAAGAGGTTATAATTTCAAAGGAAATATAATTCATGGGAATCTATTAGGTAAACCAATCATTGAATTATTATGTTGATAATTTCAACGAATTTTTCGCTTTCTCCAATGATTTGGATGATGATGTATCAATGAAATATAATTTTTTTACTAGAGGAATTCATCTAGAGCTTGGTTTATTTACTTTTTTGTAGTAATTTACTTTTTTTAATAGTTGTGATGTAAAATTTTATTTTCATGGAGTCTTCAATGGTAGGTAAATCTGTATCAGGAGATGATGTGTCCATGTCCAGTATCAGTAATAGTGATCTGGATAGTTAGAAGTAGAATCTAGTTACGTTCCTCCATTGTGGGACACCATGTCATGTTAGGCACTATTTTTTGACATATCTAAGGACATTACATTAATATGTCTTCTTTATTAATATTAAATTGTTTTAAAAGATGAATGGATTTTTGAACAAGATTTTTTAAACCCAACCATGATTTAATAAGTGAATTATAGTGTTGCATCCACAGGTAGACTTATAAATTGTTTTCTATTTTAAGGAGTGATACCTTTTATAGACACTATTTTTGGACTACATTATTTTTTTTATACACATGATATCATCTCTTATATTCGATGAAGTATATTTTTTCTTGTGTTCTTATATTTGGTATTTTCATTCTGCATTTAATTTTCTTCTTGCTTTTTTATAAAATTGAGCAAATATACAATTCAATGAATATAAAGAGAAATTACAAGAGTCTAAAGGAGGATATTTTACATTTATCCCTTTGATGAATAGAGAGTATATCACTAGGTAGAGAATTAGAGAATTTGTACAACACATCAATAACACCATTGTTAAAAAACCATTAACGGGGTAGTTGGATTCACGATAGATTCATGTAATAATGTAGTAATGTCAGGGAAAAAATCCAAGATATTTTACCATTTTTCTATCATTTTCAATGAAAGATGTACCACTCCCATCTAGATATCTTGGAATATGGTGGTAGAGTCATAATCAATCCATATGTTTCTCTAGTTTCATTTCCTTTCATAGACAATATCTCTGATAAAGACATTCACTATAGCTTCAAGGGAATTGAAATTACCATAAGGTATATGAATAGAATCAATAACGTATCCATTATGATCTATGAAAATGATTCCATGTCTTCTAGGACCCATTTTTTCCTCTTTAAGCAATGTTAGTATTTCATTTAATCTAGCCATGGAATTGAGATGATCAAAAGACTTCAATAGTTCCATGGGGTTTAGGGAAGTTCCCTTCATTTACCATCCTTCTAATAATTGAAAAACCCCTCATAGTGCTGTTTCATTAAGTAGATTGAAGTGAATTTTTACATCAGGATACATCTTTAATTTCACCGATAGAATCTTGGATGTAGAACGTTTTCTACACATATAGAACTTTGTTTCGACTTCTCCATATAGTGTGTAATAACTCCACATTGGTTGCTTGGAATACGATCGTGATTTGTTTAAAGAAATTCTAGTTGAGTATATACAACAACATTTCATAGAGGGAAGCATAATGGAGGGGTTGTACCTCAAAGACCCAAAAATATCTTCCCAACGAGAAGAAAAAGTCTTGAATCAAAAAAATTGGTGGTCAAAATCCTCCATATACTAATGACATAGGGAAAACTTGGATTAGATAGAAATTCCCACCCTATGAAGGTTTTCGTCAATAGTATCCTACTTGAGATAAATCATCCAATGGAGTGTGAATCTAGATGGAGGGAGCTAGTTATTGATGAAGGTGTCAATCTAGCTTCTGTTTCCATGAAGCAGGTGCATGTATAAGTTCTTGGAGTCCAGAATACCATTGGGGAATAGCACCAAGATGAGTATGTCTGGTTTATTGTATAATTTTTAATTGGAAACAACTTCATCTATGTCATCATGCAGGGTATCCAGGTTTTCCACCTGTTCTATAATGTAAATTGAGTGGTCAATATATTTTGTATTGTTGTCGACCGATTAAATCAAATGAGATCCCATGTAGTTTTTGTACCATAATATCAAATTAGATTCCCTATTAATCAACCAATGATATTTTATAGGAATTTTATAAGATAATTTCTATAGACCATTGCACATGGAAGACTCAATGTAAACCATGTTTCCTTTAATAACATTAACAAGGACTATAGATCATAGAAAGGTGAAGGATTCAAAATGATTGTTGAAGAGATTCCATAGTAATTTTTCAAGTGGGGAAAGATTGAATATGTCTATATTATTTATTCCAAGTATACCAAGATAGTTAATAAAGTGCCATTTTTTTCAATGGGATGTGATGATTTTCATTTCCAAAATACTACCATTAGAGATAAATTTCTTATAATTGAGTTTATGGTTTTGATCACAAATCCCTACCAAGAATAAACTATAAAATAATATACCATCTTTGATACCACCACATACATGACAAGACATACTCTACATTTCATTTATATATCATTACCTTTTCAAGAGGAAAGGGTTATTCTTATGTAGCTCAGAACAATAGTAAAATAAAAGGCTCCTAATCTTCAACAAAATAAGGGGACTCAAGGATATGTAAAACGTATATAGCGTACCGTAATTCCACATTTTTTTATGATGGAGAGTTTCCTTGGAGGTGTAATGAACTTTCCAATGTAAATTAATGACATGTTCATGGTGATTTCCTATCCTAACACACAATAATAATGCAAGAGATCACTTTTTATGTATTTAATGTTCTTCTTAATACCCAAAGTAAATATGATAATATCATCAGGAAAAACAGATGTGATGGAGAAGAAGTACATATGGTCACCCTAATAGTTGGAATATCACCCATGTTCACCATGTGATGGATGACTGCACTGGGGTAGTCTTTTGAAATTGGAATGATAATAGAAGATAAAGGATCTACATTCCTTAATCTTATTGAAAATTTGAAGTAATCTTCTCAGGACCCATTTATGAGAATGGAAATATAAACTGAGTATGTAAGTTTTTGATCCAATGAATGAATTTTATATCAAATCCAATGATAAAGTGAAAATCACTTCTGAACTATATTTTATTATGTTAGAGTTTGTCCTGGTGTCAATATTGAGGTAGATCATTCCTCCTATAGTAGATTTTCTAAGAAGGATAACATGTTTAGAAGTTGTATGAAAGAAGTCATGGATGTGTCTTACCAGGAAGAAACCAATGTAGTTCTAGTAAATTATTATCTCTGAAAAGATACCAAGCATGTTGGAAAGAATTTTTTTGATTACATCATGATGTGTGTTAATAAGAGAAATAGGTCTGAACTGAGTAATGTCACTGGAATTTTCCAATTTTTTAATTAAGTAATTAAACTAAGCATTCAATCCTTGAATGAAGGTACCATTCATAAAGAAGTTTTTACCCAGATTTCACATATCCTTATAATCCACATCCTAATAAATTAGGAAGAAGTGATTTGTGAATCAATATAGTTTGGATGAGAACTCCTTTTTGAGACAAAAAAATGAGTCGTTAATTTCAAAATACAAGGGGATAGAGGAAATGAATGAATTTTCACCATATGTGATCAACATAGGGATGATTTTATCCATGATCCATGAGTCTATTGGAGGACCATTAAAATGATTTATATAGATTAGTACAATCTTTTCGATAAGGGTCTTCCTTCTGAATCATTTGGAGTTTATTAAAGAGTTTATGTTTTTTTATCCCCCTACAGAAGCTATATGATCTTAACAGTGTCTCTTCTAATGTTGTCCCTTATCCTTACGAGGTTTTGTAGTTTATATTTCATCTTAGTTTGTAAAGACCCGGAATTTCATGGAAATTTTTTTCCTTAAATACATTGGAATTTTATGAGTCCATAAAAATTGACGGTGTGTGATTCCGAGGCCCGGTGTACCTGGAATCAATTTCTGATGTTTTTTTCATGTACATTCAATAAACGTATGAGCGGGTTTTTATAACATTTGAATAGGTTCTTGGAATTGAAATTAGAGTACATCGTTGAACTCGCAGTGCCGGTATTCTCTTAAGGA
This sequence comes from Viscum album, assembly GCA_963277665.1. NCBI lineage: Eukaryota > Viridiplantae > Streptophyta > Magnoliopsida > Santalales > Viscaceae > Viscum > Viscum album. Next base: position 285,119,054 of record OY728127.1, read on the forward strand.
GACTTTCACATTGACGGCAATGGGATGAGAATAAAAGTTAGTTTTTGGGTTTTCGTGGAAAATAATAAATAAGGTGAGCTTCACTTTATTTTTATTTGAGTTTCCATGTGGTTGTTTATTGGTTATAACCTCCTCATAAAAGTTTGATAGGGGACCACCACACATTAACCACCCATGATAGGTTATAGTGGTGGGGCCCCCATAAAATAACCTCCTGTGAGAGGTTACGACGTGGGGACCACACGGGACTAAACCCCCTATAAATGGGAGGAGAGGAAAACCTCTCAACTCTCCCTCATTAATGAGGGAGAGCCTCTTGACTCCTCTAAATTAAATTTTCCCAATGCTCCATCCATATTACGCCAACCTACATAATTAATTTCCCTAATTTGAATATTTTTCCAACAATAAAATTGGGGAAATCATATTACTTTTTGCTTGGCATTTGCAATTTGGTGGAAGCATTGGGAAGAGGAGATCTTGGGAGAATGATTCTAATTAAGAACGAAGAATGTTGTCAACGATCTTCTTCGAACATCTTCCCCGGACACCTACAGATGTGGGACGTCTTCAACCGACCTACCCTTTGCATCATCATCAACAAGCCGACACATCTCAAAATTGGAAGTGTAAGGCAGATGTAATGAACGAAGATCACCTTCATCTTCTTCCTGCGACTTCTTGGGTTATCAACAAACAAATTTAGGGGGTTTATTTTTGTATTATTCATTTTCTTATTCTCATATTTGGTTAAAAAGGGATCAATGCAGAGATTCTAAAATAATTATTGTTCATCATACTTCTTGATGAGCCAATTATTACCACCATAAACACGGAGGATGTGGGACAAACCCACATGGCCCAACCCCTTGGTCATTCTCCTTTGTGATGAACATCAACATGGCGATTAAGAGATGGAATGAAGAAGGTGTCAAAGACAAAGCCCATGCTACTCGTGGCATCCGCACACTGTGGAACCCCCCACGGCACTCCGGTGCTCTAGGCCGAACTGTGGCACTCCGGCCGCGCCGCCCTGGCCACGTCATCCGCCAGCCAAATCAGTCGATCCACCCCAAAAAAACTGCTTTCGGTCCGTGTTCCTCTGCTCTGGACCGCCATCGGCCTCTTGTGTTCCATGTAAGAACATCGTCAGCCCGCGCTGGCCCGAGCTGCACCGAACCGCACAGGCCCGGCCTCCCACCCCCCATGCGCCCCTGCCGAACCCGCCAGCTCGTGCTGGTCGGGCCGCCGCCTGTCCACCCATGCCACCACCTGACCGAACTGGCACCCTGGTCGTGCTAGCCTCACAAGACCGCATGTGGCCCTCCTCATGATGCCCTGTCCGAACCGTCCTATCCACGCCTTCCAGGCCAAGCTGAACCGGGCCACACCCTCATGGCGCTCCAGGCCGAACCAGCCCCGAGCCTAGGTCGAACTGACCACACGGCTAGCTGGGTTGGGTCCAGCAGGCCGGGCTGAACCTAATAGGTCATCCATCCCAATGGGTCAGGTTGTCCCAGACCGGGTCGTCTCAGACTGGATCAGACCGGGTCGGTCCCAATACCGACCCTTTACCTTCTTTGGCCATATCTTTGGCACCGGATGACTATTTGACAAACTGTTAGTGGTGTTGGTTTTCTACGAGTGCAATGGTCCCTTTGAGTATACCCATCTAGAATTTGGGGTTAAGTTTCGGTACGGTCAGGTTGGATCGTGCAAGAATCCAACCCGTCCCCCGGGACTAAAAAGTTAATAACTCACAGACCGGACGTCCGTTTGACGCACTATATATTGCATTGAGACCCATATGACGAGACGGACCTTTGAGATACTTCTACATGGGACTTTATGACATCTGGAGTATCGACCTATACCTCATGGAGAGAATCCTCCCAGAGACGATCAAGCATAGTGCAAAGACCTAGTAGCTGGCTGAGACCTGATGACTGCTAACCGATTTGACTCAGAGTGTTTTGACTAGCCTAGTGGGTAGCACCTTGGTGTCACAGAAGACCCACATTGGGGCGCACCTTGGTGTCATGGTAGACCCACAGTACTCGACAGGATAAGTACCTCAACAGGCGACGAGGGGGAGTGCCTCCGTGTGACGCGGCATACCCACGGTGGGGACCGCATTTGTGTGACGCGGTAGACCCACGACACTCAATAGGAGGAGTACCTCAACAATCCAAGGTTAGTGGGAAGCACCTCTGTGTGACCTGACAGGCCCACCGTACACGATAGATAAGGATCTCTCTTATCTCCGTGGTTTTGATAATAAAAATTCAGGTTTGAGTTGAGTCAGAAAGTTTTGTGTTTACCTCATGATTGAGATGGATTACTTGTTAACTTAAGTATATGTATGGGAAGATACCTAAGTGGGGTTATCTGTTTATTTCATACTTTGTGGTTTATATATTTTTTGTTTTTGTGAGACCATGAGGGTCTCAGGTCCCTATTGAGTATCATTACACTCACCCCTGCACGAGCTATGCCCGCACCTCGTTGTATTGGTTGCAGAAGACGGACATCGTTGACTGAGGCTGAGAGTACCAAGACTGGACGGTACCTGTAGGTAGACCCTACGACGGGTTGGTACATGGAGGAGACCGACTGACGTGGAGTGCTGTGGAGGCTATCTGTACCTACCCTTCAAATAAGAATCCCATAGGACGACCCAGCAGATATTTTACACTTCTTATATTGTAATTTTTTTCAGTTGTACTTGTACTTTCCTATTGGGCTTGTATTCCGGCCACTTTAGTTTTATGCACTCTCTTGTTAAACAGTTTTACATAGTGTTTTGTATCCAACTATGTGCTCTATTGTGTTTATTTATAGTTATAAAGGAAATACCTTCCCAGATTTAGGTAATTACGCCTTTGGTGCTAGTCATCAGCCTCTGGCCTATGGAAGGCGGGCTTATGGTAGTCACGACATGGGCCCCGGGGGATGGGTCATGGAAAATTGGTATCAAAGGAGTCGATTATACCATAGAACATAGGACTCTAATCTTTTCTATGAAGCAATAGTGTTTAGGGTACTGAGTGTGTTTTTTAGTTGAGTGAGTCCAATGTTGATGTGGTGGATGAAGTATCCATACACCACAACCTTGACTACTGATTTCAAACTCAGTGCACGAAAACAGTGATTGTGTGTGTGTTCTCAAAAGTTTTCTTTAAGTCAACTCAACCAGGTCAGCTCACCAGGTATAATCATTTGATCGTGTCGCATCTATTTCTTTCAGGATGCCTCCCTACAGACGACCAGCTAGAGTCCCGAGTGTTGTACGCACAGATAGCCCATTGAGCAACGAGGCCTCGGTGCAGGGCCCTTTTCCAGTGGTGGCAGTAGCGGTTCTACTTCCTGTTGGGCCACTGATGCCACCAGCCCCAGCAGCAGACGATGCATGCCGCTTGAGAGCATTGCACGAGTTCCAGTTCCAGAGGCCACCCAGGTTTAAGGGAGGGATGGACCCAGAAGAGGCTGAAGATTGGCTAGAGGTTGTGGTGAGAGTTTTCCGACGGGTAGGGACACCAGCCAAACTCATGGTGGTTCTTGCTACCAGGCTTCTACAGGCAGCAGAAAGCAGATGGTAAATCCTGATACTCCAGGTGCATGATGAGTGACACTACTCTGAGAAAACTTCGAGAGCCTATTTTGGGTAGAATTTGTCCCAGCCACCCTATGTGTGGTGCAGATACAGGAGCTACTTCCCCTCCAGCAGGGCAGAATGACGGTGGCACAGTACTCGATGAGGTTCACCGACCTCTCGTGCTACCCCACTGATATGGTACGAGACTCATTCTACAGGGCCAAGACCTTCGAGCAGGGGATCAGGCAAGAGATCGGGGCTTCGATGATCTCCCCCAACATCCCGAAACAGGCAGAGGTGTTGGAGCGAGCCCTCTTAGTGGAGAGTTTCCCTGCTGTGTAGTCTCCAGCAGCAATACCCACCACTAGTCGACATACAGTGGAGTCTTCGGAATCTGGAAGCATACAGATGTCATAGAGGTCCTTGAGGACCAGACTCATGGGTTGACAACCGCATGACTTGGGATCGGTTGTGTGAGGCATTGGAGAAACATCTATACATTCTAGGAGTGGGAAGTGTTACACATGTGGCGGGCAGGGTCACATGGCTCTTGATTGTCCGACCCGCCATTCAGATGATCAGTAGACAATCAAAGGGCTTCCCAGGTAGAGGCAGAGATTCGATCGAGGTGGTACTTAGGGAGAAGGTGGATGTGGCTGAGAGGATGGTCTTGCAGCTGGCGGTGGATGACGTTTCAAGGTGTTACTAACACGACCATCAGGAGGTCCACCCTGATAGAAGGGAGTAGGTGGAAAGGGGAGACCTCAACTCCTGGCATCTAAGGCCTACGATCACGGAACTCTGGAGATGATTCGAGGGAAGATCTATGTCTACTCAACAATATCTTTAGTTCTTATAGACATAGGTTCCAGTTACTCTTTCATTTTCACTGCCCTCGTTTGGAGCTCAGACATTTCGATGGAACCATTGGCTCGATCCTTATGGCTAGAGACTACTACGGGAGAAGACTTGACGATTATGCACTGGTGTCGGCAGTGTGACCATACTCTTAGAGGTGAGAGATTTGTCTTCAATCTCCTAGTAGCTAATTAAAGGAATTATGATGTCATTTTGGGTATGGACTAGTTATCTACAGTCCATGCTCATATCAACTGTATTAGGTACAAAGTGTGGTGTGTCCGCACAGATGGGACCAAGTTCACCTTCACTGGAAAGAAGGGAGCCTTTGCAGTACAAGATGGACTCGCCCGGAGGAGAGTATAGCCAATAACTCATCAGTTGTCTTGCCTTACCCTCAGAGCAGTTGATGTGGAGAGTTAAACTTATCCTGTAGTGGTGGACCAATACACAAATGTTTTCCATGATGATTTTCCAAGTCTACCTCCTTTCAGATAGGTGGACTTCTACATTGACTTGTACACCAATATGGCACCGATATCTACACCAACGTATCGGATGGCTCCCAGAGAGCTTCATGAGTTGCGGGTAAAGCTAGAAGACATTCAGGAGAAGGGATTCTTCTGGCCCAGTGTTTCTCCCCGGGCCGCCCTGATTCTATTCGGCAAGAATTCGGATGGGATATTGAGGCTTTGTGTTGACTAATGTCACCTAAACTAGGTGACTGTGAAGAACACGTTCCCACTCCTGAGGATTGAAAATCTCTTTGATCAGTTTAAGGGAGCACGATGGTTCTTGAAGATAGACCTCAGTTTAGGCTATCAGTAACACAGAGTTCGAGACAAGGATGTGCAGAAGATGAACTTCAGATGTCGATATGGACACTACGACTTATCGGCTATGCCTTTTGGCATATCCAATGCTCCAATTGTTTTCCTGGGACTTATGAACAGAATATTCCTGTCATACCTCGATCGCTTTGTTTTTGTCTTCATCAACAACATTCTGATCTACTTGACTACGGAGGAGGAGCATGCCTACCATTTGAAGGTAATACTGGACACACTCCAAGAGCACAAGATTTATTGTAATCTCTCGAAGTTCCAGTTTTAGATCTGAGAGGTTCTCTTTTTGGGACATGTCATCTCAAAGGCTGGAGTTGTAGTAGATAAAGTGAATATTGAGGCAGTACTTGCTTGGGAGCCACCCAGGAGTGTGATGAAGATACGAAGTTTCCTGGGTTTGGCTGGTTGTTACTTGAGGTTTGTTCCAGAATTCAAAAGAGTTGCAGAACCTATATCTTCCTTGAAGAAGAAGGGGAAACCATTCATGTGGTTAGAGAGATGCCAGCAAGTCTTTCAAGAGCTAAGACCGAGGCAGACTAGTGCACCCATCATGTGGATTCTAGATGAAGGTGTAGGTTATTTAGTCTACTGTGATGCATCAAGGACCAAAATCGGGTGTGTCCTGATGTAGGAGAAATCAGTGATCATGTATGGTTCTCGGTAGCTGAGAGAGAACGAGCAGAAATACGCTACCCATGACCTGGAGTTAGTAGTAGTGTTCTTCACCTTGAAGTTATGGTGACACATTCTGATGGGAGAACATTTTACTGTGTAATCTAATCACAAGAGTCTCAGGTGTATCTTCTCTTAGAAGGACCTAAACCTGAGACAGTTGCATTGGCTTGAGTTACTCCAGTACTATGACTTTGAGATAGTCTATACTCCTGTAAAGGGGAACGTTGTAGTAGATGCACTCAGTAGTAGATCTGGTATAAAGCTACTAGGTGAGGTGACATAGAAGTTGGCCGCTTTACAGATATCCTTTGTGGATAAAGATGGAGAAGTATATCTACAGTCTCTTATAGTTACTCCCCCACTACTTCAGCGAGTCATGGAGGCACAGAATGGGGACGCTGACTGCAAGACACGACATGCTCAAATAACCACAGGGCAGGCACCTGATGGATTTTCTGAAGGTGGGGAGCATGTCATCCTCTTTAGAGGAAGTACTATGGTACCAATGTCCCTTCAGGAGGAAGAGTTGACGGAGTTCCACACATCCCCTTTAGCGGTACATCCAGGAGTGGTGAAGATGTACCAGGACCTTCGACACCAGCATTGGTGGCAAGGTATGAAGAAGGCAGTAGCGAAGTTTATCTCTCGGTGCCTCACATGTCAGCAAGTGAAGGTGGAGCACTAGGTACCAGCGAGCTTGGTCCAGCCTTTAGATGTTCTAGAGTGGAAGTGGGATGGGATATCCATGGACTTCGTGATAGGACTTCCACATACATCCAAGGCTCACGACTCAATTTGGGTGATCATTGACTGACTCACCAAGTCAGACCACTTCCAACCGATCATAGAGAAGGGTTCAGTAGAGGTCTTGGGACGCCTCTACGTATATGAGATTGTGTGGCTAAATGGGGTACCTTCGTCTTTTTACTCTGATCATGACCCACAATTTACTTCTTGGCTATGAAAGGGGTTGCAGGAGGCTTTTGGGACACAGCTTTGTCGGAGAACCGCCTTCTATCCCCAGACAGATGGCCAGACAAAGAGAACCATTCAGACTCTTAAAGACCTTATCCGTCTATGCATCATCAACATCAGTTGTAACTGGGAGGATCACTTACCATTAGGGGGTTAGATATAACTATATCTATCACTATACCATTGGGATGGCACCTTTCGAGGTGTTTTACGGGTGACCTTGCAGATCAACTTTGTGTTGGACTGACCCAGGGGAGTCAACACTCGTGGAACCAGAGATGATACGGGCTACCATGGAGAAGGTGTAGATCATCCAGAAGCAGATGAAGACTTCTCTGAGCAGGCATAAGTTGTTTTCTGACAGGATACGGAGACCTATGGATTTTGAGGATGGTGACCACATCTTTTTATGGGTCTCACCTAGATGAGGTCTATAATGATATGGCCAAGGGGTAAAGTTATCTCTGAGATTCATCAGACCATTCTCGGCCCTCAGTAGATTAATCGAGGTGGATTACCGCTTAGCTCTTCCACATCTGTTGCACCGGGGACACGACATCCTCCATGTATCTCAGCTGAAGAGATACATGAATGACCCTTCTCACATCATCGAACATGGAGAGACGGACGTCGATGATGGGGAGATTTTCACAAAGGTTCCAGTGGAGACTGAGGATCGATAGGAGCGGGTACTATGGGAATGGTCGATACCTCTGGTGTGTGTTCGTTGTAAGCATGGAAACCTCCAAGAGAGCACATGGGAGAGGGAGGCTCAGATTCATGCTCAGTACCCCCACTTGTTCCCTTAGATCGAGTTGTAGCTTACGGGGACGTAAAGCCCTAAGGTGGGGATAATTTTATGAGTCCTCAAAAATTGACAGCGCGTGATTCCCAGGCATGGTGTGCCCGGAATCAATTTCTAAAGTTTTGTTCGGGTGCGTTCAGTAAACGTAAGAGCGGGTTTTTATAACATTTGAAACGTTGTTCTGAATTGAAATATGAGGACATTGTTGAACTCATAGCACTAGTATTCGCTTAAGGAAACTTACACTTCGACGACGGTGGGTTGAGAATAAAATTTAGTTTTTTGGTTTTCATGGAAAATAATAAATAAATTGAGCTTCAATTTATTTTTATTTGAACCTCCATGTGGGTGTTTATTGGTTTAAACCTCCTCATAGAAGTCGGAGGTGGGACCACCACACCTTAACCACCCATGAGAGGTCATTGTTGTGGGGCCCACCCGAACATAACCACCCATGAGAGGTTACGACAACGGAACAAATGGGAATAAACCCCCATATTAATGGGAGGAGAGGAAAACCTATCAATACTCCCTCATTAATGAGGAAGAGCCTCTTGACTCCTCCAACTTTAATGTTGCCAACGCTCCATCCTTATTACACCAACCTATGTAATTAATTTCCCCAATTTGATTATTGTGCCAACAATTAAATTGGGGAAATCAGAGCACTTTTGGTTTGGCATTTCCAATTTGGTAGAAGATTTGGGAAGAGTAGAGCTTCGCAGAAAGCTTCCAATGAAGAATGAAGAACGTTTTCAACGATATTCTTCAAACTTCTTCCCTGAACACCTACCGATGTGGGACGTCTTCAACTCGCCTACCCTCCGCATCGTCATCAATGAGCTGATGTAGCTCGGAATTGGAAGTTTGTGGCAGACGCAATGAATGATAGTCACCTCTGTCTTCTTCCCACGACTTCTTCGGCGATCAATGAAAAAAGGTAGGTGTTTATTTGTATATTATTCCTTTTCTTATTCTCATCTTCAGTTGAAAAGGGATCGATGCAGATATTGTAAAATAATTGTTCTTCATTGTACTTTTTAATGATCCAATTGTTACCACCCTAAACGCAGAGGGTGCGGGCCAAACCAACATGGCCAGACCCCTCTGCCATTCTTGTTTGTGATGAACATCGGCATGGCAAGGAGGCGATGGAATGATGAATGTGGAGACGACAAAGGTCGTGATACCATTGCCTCGGTGAACCACGCCGCCCCTACAGTGCTCTGGTGATCCGGGCAGAACTGCGACCCTCCGGCCGAACTGCCAAGGTCGCGTCGTCCGCTGGACGAATCGGCCGAGCCACCCCGGCCGCACCTCTACCGGCCCCCACCACCCAGCTCTGGGCCACCGCCAGCTTCCCGTGCGCCCCGGCCAAACACCGCCATCCCACATCGTCTTGAGCTACGCCGAACTGCGCCGTCCCGACCTCCGGGACTCCCATCCACCCACGCCTCCCTCCCCCCCCCCCCTCATGCACCCTAGTCAATCCGCCGGCCTGCACTAGCCGCGCTGCAACCTGGACACCCACCAGCCCACCTGATGGCCTGCCCAACCGCCCGCTAGCCCGCCTGTCAGCCTGCCCGGCCGCCTCCTGGCGGAACTAGCACCCAGGCCACGCTCGCCTCCTGAGTTATCCTGTGGCCCTCCTCGCGGCACCTTGGCCGAACTGGCCCTGTCATGCTATCTGGGCTGAGCCACACCGGGCTGCACCCTCGTGGCGCTCCGTGCCGAACGGCCCACACAGCCTGCTGGGCGGGGCCCAGTGGGCCGGGATGAACCTAACAGGTTGGTCGGCCCAATGGGTCAGGCCATACCCAACATATCTGATCGGGTCGACCCAGACCAGGTCAGCCCAGACTGGGTCGGACCAGGTCGGCTGAGACGGGGTCGGACCGGGTCGGCCCGACCAGGTCGGACCGGACCCGAGCCTAACACCGACCCTTTACCTTCTTTGGCCATATCTTTGGCACTGGACGACTGTTTAACGAAACGTTAGTGGAACTGATTTTCTTTTAGTTTGATGGACCCTTTGACTATACCACTCTGGAGTTTGGGATTAAGTTGAGGTATGGTTAGGTTGGATCGTGCAAGAATCTGACTGGGCCCCTGGGACTAAACTTCTAATAACTCACAGACCGAGCGTTTGTTTAACGCACCGTTTGTTGCATTGAGACCCCAATGACGAGGAGGACCATTGAGATACATATATGTGGGACCAAGTGACAGTTGGAGTATCAACCTATAGCTCACGGAGTGGATCCTCTTAGAGATGAGGGAGCATAATGCGGAGACCTGGTAGCTGGCAGAGACCAAACGACTGTTGACCGATTCGACTCGGAGTGTTTCTACTAGCCCAACGGGGAACGCCTTGGTGTCATGGAAGACCCACAGTGGGGAGCGGCTTGGTGTTGCGGAAGACCCACAGTACGTGACAGGAGGAGTACCTTAGCAGGCTACGAGGGGGAGCACCTTTGTGTGACATGACATGTCCACGATGGGGAGCACCTCTGTGTGACACGGTAGACCCACGGTACTCGAAAAGAGGAGTACCTCAGCAGTCCTAGGTTATTGGGAAGTGCCTCTATGTGACACAGCAGGCCCACTGTACTCGATTGTGCAGAAGTTCTCCAGCAACCATGGTTTTGATAATAAAAATCATAGTTTGAGCTGAGTCAGTAACTTTTCTGTTTACCTCATGATTGAGATAGATTACTTGATAACTTAGGTATATGTATGGGTATACACCTAAGTGGGGTTATCTGTTGATTTCATACATTGTGGTCTATCCATATAGGTTTTTGTGAGACTTTGAGGTCTCGGGGTCCCTACTATGTATCGTTATACTCACCCCTGCACGGGCTATGCCCACACCTTGTTATGTTGGTTGCAGATGACGGAAAAAGCTGACTAAGGCTGAGAGTACCAAGAGTGGACAGTACCCAAAGGTAGACCATTTGATGTGTCGATACATGGAGGAGACTGAAAGACATGAAGTGTTGTGGATTCTATTTGTTCCAACCCTTCAGGTAGGAATCCAAGAGGACGACCCAATAGTTGTTTTACACTTCTTCTATTGTACATGTTTTCTGGTTGTACTTGTACTTTCCTGTAGGGCTTGTATTCTGACCCCTTTACTTTTCATCAATCTCTTGTTATAAAGTTTTACTTAGTGTTTTTTATCCATTTGTGTTCTCGGTTGTGTGTGTTTATAGTTACAAAGGTATTTCCTTCCCAAATTTAGGGAATTGTGCCATTAGTGCTAGTCACCAGCCCCCAGTCTATCGAAGGCGGGCTGGGGGTAGTCACGGCACATGCCCCGGGGGATGGTTTGTGACATACTTTCTCATCCATATCCCTAGAAAATATGTTCTTGGTGATTTATACATGGATTCCATGAAGATATCAATCAATAGAATAAATTTCTTCATCAATAAATATTTTATTTTTTATCTAAGCTTTCAAATTTACTTTGAGCATTCCTAATTTAGAGATGAATATCATAGGGTTGGGATTGAATTCCTCTCAGCCCCAATTATACTGGACTGTTTTAGTGCATTCAAATAGGTGAGTCCATGAATTATTAAATTTTAAAGCGATAGGAAATAATTCCATGATATCTGAAATGCTCACCAAGATTGGGTGGTGATCATAATTCTACTTTTCCATGGTGACAAAATGTATCTCTTTTCAGTTCCCAATAGTAACGTCATTCACAAATGCCTTTATAATTCTACTTTCTAGAATACCACTTTAAATTCCTCTATACCATGGGACCCTGGAACCGATGAGGATTAATTCTGTTATATTGGCTTCCTCAACAGATGTTATAAAATCCTGGATGGCAGCATTAGTGAAAATAGGTCCAATTTTCGCATCTGCCTAATGAATTGAATTAAACTCTCCGACAATCACCGAAGAGTCTCTAATTATTCCAAACAAGTTTTTCATATGCCTCTAGAGTGACCTATTATTGATATATTTTTTAAGTAAATATAAAATTTAAAAGAAATTGTCATGTCCATCCTTTATGAATATGAACTTGATAATTTGATCATCCCCATAAACCAAGAAAGGGTTTTCGATATTTCTATTCACCATCTCCAAAATTTTATCCAGATTGAAGTAGATTGTGAAGTATCCAACACTTAATAGCCACTTATGATAGAATGAAAACCTTTACGGGAGAAATTTCTCTTTGGTTCTGAAAGTTGAATGATGTTACGTTTAGGGATTTTATCAAAGGAATACATGGGAATGTATTGGGTGTGGCATGATGTAAAAGGAAAAAATCAAGTATATCATGAGAGATAATGAGTTCATGTTTTCTTTTCATATCACCAAGAGTTTCTTTTCCACACATTTTACTATAATATACCATCTATTTTTTTATGACCCAATGTTAGGAATATGGAATTCCTTGTTGATTCCTACTTGTGTTTGGGGTGTTTCTTGTGTATTATCTTCTTTTCCTTTGGTTGTTTCATAATTTAGTTCTCTTTCTAATGTTTAATATTGCATCTCATGGTTTTTGGATCATAAATATTTGATAATGATTGATATTTTTGGGTGAATATATGATTTTTAAACATTTTAGATCTGTAATAAATGGTGGTGAGGCCTAATTCGGGTTTTAGTGTTTTTCCCTTATTCTTGGGATTTTTTTATTTAGGGTTTGTTTGGTTGGGATTTTTTGGTTTCTAGTTCTTGTGACCTCAATTTTTCTAGAAGTGTTATTTCTATTGTTTCATATAAATTAGTTTTGTATTAGAAAGGAACTTCTAGGTTTTATTATGTATGTTTATTCATGTTCCCAAATTTATGGTAAACTATAATAGTAGTAGTACCAATGTTTTGTATACAAAAAATGTTGTTTTAGAATTCATCATGTATCGATGGTGGGTAAATATAAAATAATTTTTAGATTATTATTACTAAGGAGTGTGTTGTGTGGGTATCTTGTGATTGGTTTTTGGTTTATTAGTGGACATTTTGATTCGATCTTATCTATCAGTGAGTTGATCTGGACCTTTTACATGATATAACGTTTTGAATAAAATTGGGATATTAATTTTGGGCATAGAAAGTTTAATGGTGGGAATAATTGTTACTCCCCCAAAGGAAACATCATTGCTTGGATTTAAGTTTTTTACTTCTCCCATGGGTTTTGGGTGTATTGGGTTTGTAATATTGAAATGTATTTTTTATAGTTGTATTTTTTGGTTCACTAGTTGGGGAAACAATATAATGGAAAATATTTGACCTGTGTAGTTTTTAGATAGTATTGATTACACGGTCTATGCATAGTTTGGTCATCTATTCCAAAAAACCATGGGGATGGGTTGGATTTGAGAATTTTTAAATTTTTAATTGTTTTTTAGGGAATTCAAAAAATATCAAATCCCACTTGACCCCTCCATCTGAAGAACATACCAAGGGCCTCCTTTTCTCATAAAAGAACATAACATGATGATTTGTAGTGGATTCAAGGTGTCTTAAATATGGATTAAATGGTATACAATTTTATATTCTTATCTCATGGTTTCTATCCTATTTCTCATCTTACACAACAATAATGGAATAAATTTTCCATTTTTTTATAGGGTTGTTCATTATTAGTTTATTTGGTCTCTAATAGATTTCCCCCAACCATAGAGACCTATTTAGATGGATTTCATAATATGAATCATGGTTATGATGGTGGAGATATGTGTTTCGATTTTTATTCCTTTTATTAAAGAGTTCCATGGATTCATGGTTCTTGAAATGTGTTCGTAAATTTAAGTAACATGATATTTGACATCCCATTTGATTTTTCAAACTTTTTCAAATATCAGGCGGTTATTCATTTAGATTTAATGAGTTAATATTGTGATTCAATGTCACTATGATTTAATATTATGTTTTATGCATCACATCTATTTTATAAAATTTTATAGAACATATTCTTTAAGTGAAATAATTAGTTAAGGTATCTATAGGTAAATTTGGATTTACAAAGTTTGGTGTTCTATTGATATAAATGATATTCCTTATTTTAAAAATGGGTTCCACTGTTTTAAGGGTTATCCATTTTTTATGAAAAGGTAGCTTCAATTATTTCAAATTGACATCTTGAATAAATTATTTCTTTTTTGGAAATATTTTTTCTTTGATATTGGTAACACCCCAAGCATCCATGGTATGTATCCCTTTGAATAATGTAGTACATTGTGTTGTACGCAACATGGAGTTTTAGCACACCACGACCAATCAAATTAGCCAATATGAATAGTAATACACACTTTATGAAATTTTATAAATTTTATTTTTCAAAATACACTTCATTGTTGACTTCAAAATATCAAAATTAGCTTTGGGTGAATTTTTTGTATTTTTCTAAAAACATTCAATTTTTGAGGAATAGTGAAAAACACTGCGTTTTTGTATAAAGCCGACTTTTTATTTAGGTAATTAGTTATTTAATATTAATTTATTTTAAGTAAAAATAGATACATAATACCCATATATGTTTAATGTCATTCATTGGAGTCATTTTATATTATGTTTAGATATATAAAATTTTATTGAACTTGTTACGGTCTTTTAGCCATGTTTTAGGGGAATTTTAAAATTTTCATAAAACATAATTTTACAGCTTATGTGAGTTGAATTTCAATTATCCAAGAGACATGGTTGACATTAGTAAGTATAATTTGGTTCAATAAGATGAAAATAAGTTTTTTTGAATAGTAACTTTGGACTTTTATTTACCATGGTTTAAAGTAAATTAGTTAATTAAGGGTAAAAATGATATTATAATTACCCTAACACATCTCTTAATTCAATTGGATAAATGTAATTCGACCAAAAACAGCCTTAGGAATAATATAGGATCCTCTTTGTTCAGCTTGTATTAGATTAGGACATTTATTATTATTTTATTTAAAGAAGTGTTAAAATAGTTAAATTCAAAAATTAATAACTAAACCATTTTTAAAATAGGGTTACACACAATATAAATTCTAATATAAAAATTAATTATAAATATAAAAATAATTAATACATATTTGTATTTTATTTATATTTTTTAGCCACTAAATAATTTAATTTATTTATGATAGAGTGATGATGTAGTAATTACTTTAATAATGAAATATTATAATAATTGATGTTATAAATATCCAAATTAATGTAAATTGAGACTTCTGATGAATTAAACTAATTTTATAGGTCAATATGATATGTTAGGGTTGATTAAATAATTTTTATTCGATGTTAAAATGATTTTATGGATTTAAAAAATCAAATACTAAATACTGTCAAAATTGACATAATTGAGTTTTTAAAACATATAATTTCTTATTAATTGATACAATATTCATAACAATATAAGGATCATAAAAAGGACATAGATAAGGTCATATATATTAATACTTCACCACTTGTGGTATTCTTGTCTTGTTATAGTATGTTTATTAACCATATAATATAAACATTCAAAGAGTTGTGTAAATGTCAAACTATTAAACTAAGAGTTAAATCTAAAATATAAGGTTAATATGGTGACCTAAACCTGTCTAAAACCTATTGGTTGATATTTTTCTCTACCCATCCCCCTAGCCTAGAAATAAATCATTTTGGAGCCATTAGATACTGAAAATGATTTTATTATAAAATAATATTTCAAGCTTTTCCTAATGTGACCCTCACCTCTCTTATAAAAAGGGTACATCACCTTCTCTTAATTTCACACCTCCAAAGCCATTTGGCTCAGCCAAACCCTGCCCAAATATCCTCTAAACTATCATCCCTTAAAACTTTAGGCCTTATATTTATTATAAATCCAACCTATGGAGCCCTTTTGATCAACTCAATAGGAAACACCTGAAGAAGAGGTAATAATTTGACCACCCACTTTCAAGTTCTTTTCTTCTTCAACTTCCTATTTCATTGTTGTTTCCATACCAAAATAATAGCTCAGGTACCTTCTATATACTGATATGTCATTATAAATATGGTACAACCATATTTGTTTTTCTATTCATCATATAAATGACAAAGTCACCATACGTGCATACGTACAGCTTACCGTCTCCACGTCATGGTGTATTTTGTTATTCAAACACATCATTATTTGGATGGGAATAATAATGAGTATAACTAATGTAAATAATAAATATAACATGTTAATTATTCTGTATATATGATATAACTTCCAATTATATATTATTTCATCATCAATATAATTATATTGTCACACGTACATACGTACGGATTACCGTCTCCACGAACGCGATGAGATTCATTCCCCATTATAATAATTCAATAATAAATTTTATTTTATGATTAAAAATAATGTTTATGAACATTATATCATTCGTTATATGAATCAAAAACATCATATCCATAAAAAACATTTCTTATGTAACCATTTATGTAATGGAAAAAGAATCCATTAACACCTGAAATGATGATACTACTAAAATATTTTTAGAAATCAATATTAGAAGATCATATATGATATCATATTTATGTCAATGATTAATGTATTATTTAATAACAATGATTTAACTAATATATAGAATTTTAACATACCCTTTACTAAATAAAAGTTCAAGGTAAGGGTTAATTCTACAATCTCTTTACTTATCTGAGGTTGTTAATACATAAGTATCTACTCGGACTTATTTATCATCCATATCTGTGTTTTCATAAAAATGTAATTCAAAACATTTTTAATATTTACTAGACTATGGGTTAAAGTCATTTATACCCTTATTTTACCACATATCTTTATAAAGGAATCTTTCTGTCGTTTTCCCAACAAGTTACATTATGACCATCTCGACAAAATTAAGGTAATAGTATCTTTTTTTAACTTATACTATGGGAGTAGCAATTTTCAGCCATTATAAGATCGTCGAAGCTTCCCATACAAGCTTATATGAATATTTTAAAAATAAATGTTTTCTTTTATAATTATATGAATTTTAAATTCATTAAAATTATAGAGAGATATTTCTCTATAAAAAATTTTGATTTCATTTATGTCAACATCCATTGATGGATTTTAATTTTGTTTGAAGTTGATTGTTATGATACAAATATTACATATTGTATTGAAGGTTTTGTGATATGTTTGACTGTGGATATGTTATTTTTTCACCATTCATGGTTAATGGATAATGTATTGACATTTTTATGCTAGTTTTAATACGAATGTTTATGTTATGTTTAAACCTTTTCATATGAGGAATGATTTGGACTTAGTATGTGATGGGTGGAGCCCGCTATAGATACTTGATGCATTGTTAGGTCTCATGAGACAAAATAGTGTCTTCAAAAAATTCCTTGACAAAATATTATTTGTATTCTTGGCATAAGGCCTTGATTATGTGGTTATGAAGTCTGGCAATATGCATTCTGACATTATGAAATTGACTATTGATATAACATGTGATTATTCAACTAGTAGAATATCCATGTAAATAAGTAAAAGGAATTATTTGTTTTATCTTTTCCATATTATGATAACGTTTTAGTTTAAATGACATATTTTTTAGTCTTTTACATTGCCTTAAATGTTTATGCTTATTCTTGAAAGTTTCTGCTATATTGTTATCCTTACTGGGCATCAGAGCTCACCCCTTTCTGTGTTTTATTTTTTCCCAGGATGTGAAGAATTATTTTATGAATAACCTATAGGGATATTATAAGGGATGAATGTGGTCAATGGAGACAATGTTTTTATAGTGTTTCATTTTATAATGTAATGTAAAACTTATGAATTTATCTAGTACTTCCAAGGCTTCTAAATTGATCAGTCTTTCGGGATTTTGATCCCTTGTGATCATACCAATGTTATGTAATAATACACCAACTCTGGGTAACTACGGTCGGGTTGTTATAGTTGGTATTGGAGGAAGTTTTTTACAAACCACGGAAACTAGATTTAGATAAACTCTGATTAGATCACATTACCTAAAGATATACTTTGAGGATTGGTATAGAATAACTTCCTAGAATTTGGGTAATGTAGTGATTTTGTGTATTTTCCTAGAAATAAATCCATGTCTGGATACGAACAAGTAGAGGTGGCTCTGGAACAAAAGTACCTAGGGGTGAAAACTCTGATAATGAGTTTTGGGCTTGACCGAGGGTATCTCGGTACACGCCAATGGGCCTTGTTGCACTCTTGGTTATGACACTCCCAGGGGATATGCTTATGATAATTAACATTTTTTTACAAATCATTATGAAGGATTTATTCATCTATTTTTTAATTATTATTGATTATATCCATAAATTGTTCAATTTATGTTAACTGTTTTACAAGTTTGGAATTATGTGTTGTGATTCATATACTAATCTAGTCTATGAAATTATTTAGTAATGGTGCCTAGTGGAAGGAATGGAAATTGTATCAACACACTTAATCAATGTAGGGATTTCCCTCTTACTTAATATAATTAAAGTGGAGTTGGTGATTCAATTGGTGCTGATCATCTTATAACTGTACTGTGAAAACTCACTCAGGTTATGAATAATAACCTTACCCGTATGGAGCACCCTGATCCACATCACAGAGGATCAAAATTAGACTGCTTCATGAGGCAACAACCACCAACATTCAATTGGAGTACAAATCTATTAGTTGTTGAGAAATGGATAAGTTCCTTAGAGAAAATATTTCATACATTAGGGATTAGAGAAAGGGAAAACGTTTTCATGGTAGTTTATCACCTCATGAAAGATGTAGATCAATGTTGGTCATTAATCCAAAACACCAATGAAGATGATGAATTATCAAACATGGAATGGAGGGAGTTTAAAGATATTTTCAAAGAAAAATATGTTCCTCATGACCATGGAGCAGATATGGAAAGACAATTTCTGAGTATGAGGAAAAAGGAGAATGAGAATGTCACCAAGTATGAGGCTAAAATTACAAGGTTAGCCAGGCATTTAAGATAATATATATGTAACCCCAGGAGTAATATTGATTGATTATTTGATGGGATAAAACCATTTATCCATCAATCATTAGTCTCACAATCCTTCTCATCGTACGAAGATATTGTATCATGAGCTATCAAGATAGAAAAACAATTCTGTAAGTCTTATGACTTCAATGTAATGAAATAGAATAATAGATCTGTTGAGCACTCTGAAAATGTAATTAAGGGGAAGAAGGGAAAATTTGAATATCCAACCTATGGTAAATGTGGAATGAAACACCCTGGTACTTTCCAAAAGCAAATGGGAGTCTGATACAAGTGTGGTGATAAGGCCCCCAAGCTCTTGGTTGAAATGGAATGAACAAGGCTCTTAATGATGAATTCTATAATTATAGAGAAAAGGGACATTATACAAATTAATTTTATATGCGCTAAGGGAACATACCTCAAATAATTCCAAGGGATAAATTCCAAGATTATGTGATCACTACGGATGAGGTTGAAGCTCCAAAAGACATGGTGGCAGGTAATTTAAGGGTTTCCTCAAGTTTAGGAAATTATTTATTTGATTATGGATCATCTCAGTGATTCATATCTGCCCAGATTGCTAAGAAAATTATATATTTTCAATTAGACTTAACAAGAAGGTTTTCAGTCAAAACTACTAAGGGAAGTATCATCGCAACAATTTTTTGTGAATTAGTTCCCATTAGGGAATATAAATGTTCTTTATCTGCTGATCTCATCATCATACCTATGATTGAATTTGATATAATCCTTGGAATGGATTGGCTTTTAGACCATGATGTGAAAATTTATTATAAGATGAAATAGGTTACAATTTTTGATGATGATAATTAGTATCTTATCTTTAGAGAAGAAATGTCACCACTTGATTCTTATTTAGATCCACCCCTAGTAGTTCTAAAAAATTCTATTATTGGGGAGGAATATAATGAAATAATTATGGGTGAGGATAAGAATGTTCGAATAGAGGATGAACCTATTGTGCAAGAATATTTTGATGTGTTTCTAGGGGATTTACCTGGACATCCTCAAGAACGAGAAATTGAGTTTTTCATTGATTTATTTACTGGTTCAATGACCATATCGAAGACTCCTTAGAGAATTTCCACTTTGGAATTAGTGAAACTATAGAAAAAACTAGAGGAATTGAGTAATAATGGATTTATTTTCCCCTGTGTTTCTCCAAGGGGAGCCCCTGCCCTTTTTGTTAATAAGAATGACGGATCTATGAGGTTGTGCATTGACTATATAGAGATCAATGTTATAACAATAAATAAAAAGTATCCCCTACCTCGCATTGATGATTTATTCGACATAATTCATCGACCTTAATATTTTTCAAAGATTGACCTTTGATCTAGATATCATCAGTTGTGTGTGAAGAAGGAAGGCATTCTGAAAATAGCATTTCAAACTAGGTACGAGCATTATTAGTTTACAGTAATTCCTTTTGGATTGGATAATGCACCCTATGAATTCATGGATTTAATGAATTGATTTTTCATGGAATATATTTATGAATTTATAGTGGTATTTATTGAATATCTCTTGGTATACTCAAAAATCTACAAAGATCATGAAAATCACTTGCGCATTATTCTGAAAACCCTCCTAAGAAATGAATTATATGGGAAGTTTAGAAAGTGTGAATTATGGATTCAAGAGATTTCTTTTCTTTTCCATATTGTCTCTAAGGATGTAATCATGGATGATCCTTTAAAGACCAAGAAAATCCAAGAATGGTCATCACCATTGAGTGTAACTTAGGTACATAGTTTTATTGGTTTAGCATGTTATTATCGACATTTCGTCCATAATTGTTTCCAATTGGCTAACCCATTAACCAAACTCACACATATAGGGGTTAAATTTGTTTGTAAAAAAGAGTGTGATGTTTGTTTTGTAGAACTGAAGAGAATATTATTCAACGTTCTGATCTTGACTCTACCATCAGGGAATGGCCAGTTTTTTTTATACCGATGCTTCAAAGAACAGACATGGTTGTTTCCTTATGTAGAATGATAGAGTTATTACCTATGCATCATGACAGCTAGAATTTCATGAGAAAAACTATCCCACTCATGATCTTGAGTTAGCAGCTGTAATCTTTTATCTAATGATATGGAGACACATTCTATATGGTAAAAATGTGAGATTTATACTGATCACATGATTTTGATGTATATTTTCTCACAAAAATAAATCAACATGAGGAAAACGAGATGGCTTAAACTACCTAAGTATTATGATTGCACAATACACTACCACCCGGAGAAGGAAAATAAGGTGGAATATACTTTGAATAGAAAGGATCATGGAGTTTTGAAAAAAATGATAGTTGAAAGGGATCCTATTTTGTTAGATCTTGTAAAGATGGATATGGGAATAACCATGGAAGGTGAAACATCAATACTTTTTCAAATTTTTTCCAAACCCTCTTTACTAGAAAAGATAAAAAATTCTCATACTAATGATGAGGAGTTTTAAAAGAAGATTAATGCTACAAATGATGGGAGATTGAGTTACTTCGTATTTGAAGATGGAATTTTGAAATTTGGGAAGAGACTTTTTGTTCCTAATATAATTTATCTAAAAATTGAATTGTTGGATGTTTCTCATAGCTCAAATTTCTCGATACACCATGGGATCACCAAGATTTATAGAGATTTGAAAAAACATTTTTCGTGGGACAACATAAATATGGAGGTTGCTGATTTTGTGTCAAGATGTACGGTTTGTCAATAAGTGAAAGCAGGAAGGTAATATCTTGGAGGAGTCTTGAAACCTCTTCCCATACCTGAGTGGAAATGAGATAATATTACAATTCACATTGTCATGGGGCTACCAAAGACTCCTTAAAGGAATGATGCAATATGGGTCATTGTTGATTGTTTTACCAATTTAGCACATTTTCTTGATATAAGAGAAGATTTTCCACTTGAATGTCTATCAAGACAATATATTAACAATGTTGTAAGACTCCATGTTGTACACCTATCGATTGTTTATGATCACGATCCCTATTTTACATCAAGTTTTTGGAAAATTCTTCAGAAGGCCTTAGATACTAAACATCTTTTCAGTACTGCCTACCACCCTCAAACCGATGGAAAATCAGAACGGACTATTAAGACCTTAGAAGACATGTCAGATCTTGCTCAGTAGACTTTCAAGGTATGTGGTATCAATATTTACCTATGGTAGAATTTTCTTGTAACAATAGTTTCCATTCAAGTATTCAGATGGCACCAAATGAAGCATTATATGGAAAGAGATTCCGTGCATCAACTTTTTGGGATGATGTTCGTGAATGAAAACTTATAGGCCCATAACATGTTGAGGAAACAATTAAAAATGTTAATATTATCCAAACCCACATCAGAGAATCTCAAAGTAGGAAAAAGAGTTATGCCGATAATTGGAGGAAGGATTTGGATTTTCAAGTAAGAGATCATGTTTTCTTGAAGGTATCTCCATGGAAAGGTGTTATTGTCACGACCCGTCCTCGGGACCCGGGCCGTGACTACCCCAAGCCCGCCTTCCATATGCCAGGGGATGGCGACTAGCACCAAGGCATAAATCCCGACGGAAGGGGAAGGAATTTATTTTATAAAGTAAACAAACACCAACGAGTAAGCAAGCAGAAGTAAACACTAAGTAAACTGAGTACAACAGTAAGTGCGGAAAGTATGTGGGATAGAATACAAACCCAAACTGAAATTAAAGTACAACTGGAAAGAAAGTACAACAACTGAAAAGTAAAGCACCAACATCTATTAATCCACTGCAAATCCCACCTAAAGGGTGGGTACAGATAGCCTCCTCCTCATCTCCTCAGGTCCATCCATCTGCTCTGTGTACGTCCCACCTAGTGGTCCACCTCTAGGTACTGACTTTCTCCATAAGCCTCAGCCACGATCAGCGTTGTCTGTCGTCTGCATCCAACACAACATAGTGTGGGCATAGCCCGTTCAGGGGTGAGTATACGCTACTCTTTAGAGACCTCGAGACCCCCGAAGGTCTCCTAGAATCCAAAAAGGATAATCCACAAAGGAAAGATACAATCACGAAGTAACAACCAACTCTACTTAGGTATATTCCCATACATATACCTAAGTCATCAATTCTAGTTCGGCTCCAACATCTGAGGCCATGTTCGATCACACCCACACAGAATAGTACAACCCAATCCACACAGGAAAGCACAACCCAATCCACAAAGGAAATCATAACCCAATCCACATAGCAAAGAAATTCAATCATATCGAAGATAATGATTGAAAGTCAAGACTCATCTCACACAGGTATACTTCTTCGTAAGATGATAGAGATGATCAGATGTAGCCACTGATTCATCTAAGTTGTCGGACACACATAGGATACAAGACTAGCTAAGCTATCAAACCCACAAAGGATACAAGACCAGCTAATCTATTGGATGCACGTAGGATACAAGTACAGAGTCAAATACTACCGGACCCACATAGGATACAAGAACAATAGTACTGCCAAACCCACATAGGATTCAAGAGCAGTAGTCATCACCGTCGAACCCACGGAGGATTTTAGTATGGTCATCATACCTGCCAAACCCACGGAGGATCCTACTATAGCCGTCGTCACTGCCGAACCCACGGAGGATTTCAATACAGTCGTCGTCGCTGTCGAACCCTTGGAGGATTTCAGTGCAGTCATCATCCTAGTCGCAGACAGCTCTAGGGTTCTCGCACACAGTATGCTCGTTTCTGGGAGGGTCCGCTCCACAATCCATGGGGTCGATACATCAAATGACACATATTCCAGAGTTGATGTATCCCAAAGATCCATCTCAACAAAACGAACTCAACGCGACAGACGGTGCGTCAATCGGACGCCTGGTCTGAGAGTTATTGGATTTTTCGTCCGAGGGGCCCAATTGGTTTTTTAGTCAAAACCAACCCGACCGTACTCCAACTTCGTCCAAACATTGAGCAGAGTAATCCAAAAGGTTGGTCTCACTAAGAGGAATCCAACAAAGTTGACGGAACGTCAATCGTACGTCCGAAGCTCAAGTTATAAATGTTTCCACTCCAAGGGCCTGATTGGTTTTGTGTTGAACCAACCCGACCATACCCAAATTTCTCCGAAACATTGAGTGTAATATACCGAAACTACTGACTCGATCCAAGAATCGTATCGCAATTGACGGTGCATCGATCAGAGGTCTTTAGCCCAAGTTACGGGCATTTAAACGAACCTTCTCAGTTTTAGGGGGTTTTCGGCCCGAACCGACCCGAGTCCGGGTCTGGCCCATCAGGGTGCGGCCCGGCCCAGTCGGCGTGGGCGGCCCAGCCCGGTGTGGCCGGTCCGGCCTGGGTGGCTCGGCGTTGGCCGATCGGGGCGGCTCGGTGCTGGCCGAGCAGATGCGAGAAGGGGGGGGGGGGGGCACTGCCCCCCTTGTTGTAATGGCGGCCCCCCGCATGGGGGCCCACTCCTTTGACAGCCCGAGGTTAAGTCCCCCGATTCTTCCGAAATGTCCGACCCGGTTGGCCGACCGGTACTGCCGCTGCGGGACCCCACGGTCCCACTCCTCTAAAGCACCAGCGACCGGTGATTCTGACCGCCCTTCCCTGCACCGTCGCGGCCTTAGGTCGTGGCCCTTGTCCGACCGGCACGGCACGACGGCGCCGCGCCCCTCCGCCGTAGCTTCTTCGTGGTCCTCCGGCGTGGCGTGATGGCGTCACGCCCCTCCACTGTGGCCCGACTCCGATCGCGGTTTCATTCGTCCTCAATGGCGTGGCGCAATGGCGCCGCACTCCTTCTTCATGTTCCTCCTTGTTCTCACGCGGTGTCATTGCACCGCACCACCTTCGTTCGAAACGAAACGAGCACAACAACAAAGGGGGAGGAGGTTCGGCCGTGTTTGTGCGGTCCAGCCACCGTCTCGTTAAGTCGATAGCAAGCGTCAAAGATTTCATCGAATGATGGAAAAATAATAAACAAAAACACAAAACCAAACCCCTACCTTGATGAAGTCGTCAAACGAGGATCGTCACGGGAAAAGGATATCGCGGAAGACGGCGTCGCGGAAGACGGCGTCGCGGAAGATGGTGTCGCGGATCGAGGCTCTGTAAGCGTCGTTGGTGTTCAACCGATGAAGGATGCGGCGCATCGTTGTTCTCCGAAGAAGGCATCTCTCACCAACTGCAGACAGGAGAGGAGACGGTTCTATGATCTCCCCTTGCGGTGACGGAGTTCTTCATCGTAGACTCGGCGTTCTTCGCGTTCTTCAATGAGGAAGAAGATGTTCTTCAGAGCGCAAGAGTCCTCTTCTTGTTTCCGCACAACGAATCAACCCCCAATAAAATGAGACATTGTCTTATTTTATTAATACACACACATGCCTACATTAAATTTGAAATTTAAAAAAAGGATCTCATTCAATTAATTAAATTAATTTTAGAGCCTTTAACAGTCCAATTAATTGCGAGAGTTGACATGTCATTTAAAAGGGGGTGTGGGTGTGTTACACAATTAAATGCACGAGGGAGGTTTTAAGGGATTTGAAGGGGTGGGGCTCTTGTGGGACCCACCTCAATAATATCCTACCAAGTGGTGTTAGGATGTAGTGGGTCCCACCTCAACTTCCATGCAGAGGATATAACTGCTTAGAATAGAAATAAAATTTGTAGCACAAATTTTTATTTCACTCCTCAGTTAACCCATTTATTTAATGACCTCACCCGAAAAAACGCAACTCTAGAAAAGGTTTTCCTAAGAAATTACTGGAGCTGTGATTCCATCAGTTCCCTCGGATTTCTATTCCGAGCACCGGTTCAAAAGTTAGCAAAACCCACTCATTCGTTCACTTAATGTACCCGAGCTAAACTTCATAAATTGATTCCGGGCACACTGTGCCTCAGAATCAGGTTCCGTTAGAAACTGCGTAATTGTAAAATCCCAAAGAAAATTAATAAAAAAATTCCCTTGAAATTTACAGGTCTTTACATTACTCCCACTTTAGGGATTTACATCACCGTAAAGATACATCAAAAACTAGGGGAGAAAATGAGGGTACAGAGCACGCATCTGAGCCTCCCGCTCCCAAGTGCTCTCCTGGAGGTTCATGTGCCGCCATCTGATGCGTACTAGAGGAATCAACCCCCCACGTAGGACCCAATCCTATAGATCCTCGATCTCTACTGGGACCTCCACAAAAGTCACCCAATCGTCAATTTCCAACTCCCCATAGTCGATGATATGCATCGGGTCGTGCACGTACATCCTCTGTTGAGATACGTTGAAGACGTCATGCACCCGGTGCAACTGAGGTGGTAGAGCCAAGTGATAAGCCACCTCACCTATCCTGCTGAGAACCTGGAATGGTCCAATGAAGCTTGGAGATAACTTGCCTCCCCAGCCAAATCTCTGTAACCCACGTCGAGGTGAGACCCGCAAGAAGACGTTGTCGCCATCCTCGAACTCCAGTGGTCTCCGCCTCCTGTCAGCATAAGACTTCTGTCAGCTCGGATCTATCCCCATCCGCTCCTGGATGACCTGGATCTTCTCTATCTTGGCCTAGAGCAGCTTTGGTCCCACAAGTGCTGACTCCCCAGGGTCTGTCCAGCACAGCGGTGATCTGTAAGGTCGGTCTTACAATGCCTCGTACGGTGCCATCTCGATGGTGGAGTGGTAGCTATTGTTGTACGCAAACTCCACCAAGGGTAGGTGATCATCCCAGATGCGACCAGAGTCGAGGAAACATGCACGAAGCATGTCCTCAAGTGTCTAGATAGTCTTCTCTGTCTGACCATCCGTCTGAGGGTGAAAGGTAGTGCTCAGACATAGCTACGTCCTAAATGCCTCCTGCAACCCCTTACAAAGCTGGGAAGTAAAGCGATCATCTCGATCGGAGATGATAGATGATGGAACACCATGAAGCCGTACAATCTCTTGAACGTAGAGGCATTCCAAGCTCTCCACTGATCCCTGCTCTCTAATGGGTAAAAAGTGGGCCGACTTGGTGAGTCGGTCAACAATCACCCAAATGGAGTCGTGACCTATGGATGTACGTGGAAGTCCAGTCACGAAATCCATAGATATCTCATCCCACTTCCAATCCGGGACCTCCAAGGGATGTACCGAGCCTTCTAGTTCCTGGTGCTCCGCCTTCACCTGTTGGCAGGTGAGTCATCGAGAAACGAACTTTTCCACAGCCTTCTTCATACCCAGCCAACAGTGCTGTCGTTTTAGATCCTGGTACATCTTCTCCACTCCTGGATGTACCGCTAAAGGGGAAGTGTGGAACTCTCTCAGAACCTCCTCCTGTAAAGCAGCTTGTACTATGGTACGTCCTCTGAAAGGGACGATATTCTCTCCGCCCATAGAAAAAACATCAGGTGCATGTCCTGTGGAAATCCGTGCACATCGCGTCTCATAGTCAGTGTCCCCACACTGTGCCTCTTTGACCCACTGCAGTAGTGGAGGAGTGACTGTGAGTGACTGAAGAAAGGTTGCTCCATCTCTATCCATGAAGGATATCTGTAAAGCAGAAAGCTGCTCTATCACCTCCCCAAGTAGCTGAATGCATGTCCTCCTACTGAGAGAATCAACTACTACGTTCCCCTTTCCAGGGGTATAGACTATCTCAAATTCATAGTCTTGGAGGAACTCGAGCCATCGCCACTATCTCAGGTTCAGGTCCTTCTGCGAGAAGATGTACCCAAGACACTGGTGGTCAGAATAGACTGTAAAGCGCTCTCCCATCAGATAGTGTCACCACATCTTTAGAGAGAAGACCACTGCTGCTAACTCCAGGTCACTGGTAGAGTAGTTCTGCTCATGATTCCTTAACTATCGTGATCCATAGGCGATCACTTCCCATTCCTGCATCAGTACACACTCGAGTTCGGTCCCTGATGCATCGTAGTAGACTACATACCCTACTCCCTTCTATGGTAGCCTCAATATGGGTGCACTGGTCAATCTCTGTCTCATCTCCTGGAAGCTCTGCTGACATCTGCCTGACCACACGAAGGGTTTCCCCTTCTTCGTCAAAGCTAAAAGTGGTGCCGCAACTCTAGAGAAGTATGGCACAAACCTCCGGTAGTACCCAGCTAGCCCCAAGAAACTCCGCACCTCCGTCACCCTCCTGGGTGGCTCCCAAGCTAGCACTGCCTCAATCTTCACAGGATCTACAACTGGCAGTCGACGGATGTCACAAGGGTCCAGGTGGACTAGACCATCAGGCGGACGACCTCAGGACACTGCCTCAGAGGTTCATGGAACACAACGTAGAGTCAGCCTTTCGAGGAGCAGATAGTGCTACACATGCGGCGTGTAGGGTCACATGGCTCGTGACTGCCTAACCCACTCTGCAGAGGAGCAGCAGACAATTTAGGGGCCACCCAGGTAGAGGCAGAGGGTCGACCGTGGCGGTCCACAGAGAGTAGGCAGAAGAGTCAGAGGAGCTGGCCGAGTAGCAGGTGGTGGGTGACGCTTTGAGGCTTTACCACCACCACCACCCGGAGGTCCACCCCGACCATAGGGAGCTGGCGGGCAGAGGAAGGCTCAGCTTTAGGCAGTTGAGGCCTACAACCATGGCGCACCAAAGATGATTCAAGGTATTATCTATGTCCACTCAACCCTTACTGCAGTTATTATAGACACATGAGCGAGTCATTCTTTCATTTATACTGCCCTTATTCGGAGCTCGGAGATTCTGACAGAGCCGTTGGCTCAATCCTTATGGCTAGAGACTCCTACTGGATCAGACTCGACAATTACACACTGGTGCCGGTAGTGTGAGCTTACTCTAGGAGGTGAGAGCTTCGGCTGGGATCTTCTTGTAGTGGCGTCTAGGCCTTACGACGTCATCTTGGGCATGGATTGGTTATCTACATTCGATTCTCAGATCGACTGTATTAGTTGCAAGGTGTGATGTGTTCGCACCGATGGGAGTAGTTTCACCTTCACCGGCGAGAAGGGAGCCTTTGCAGCGCAGGATGTAATCACGCAGAGGAGAGGACTGTGGATCACTCATCAGTTGGCTAGCCTCATCCTAGGAGTAGTTGACGTGCGGATTTTGAGTTTTCCTATAGTGTTGGATCAATATACAGATGTTTTCCCTAACGACGTTCTAGGACTACCTTCTCACAGAGAGGTAGACTTATATATTGACATGTACCCAGGGATAGCCCTGATATCCATTCCAACATATCGGATGGCCCCCACTGAGCTTTAAGAGCTATGGGTACAGCTGGAGGACTTGCAGGAAAAGGGATTCATCTGACCCAGTGTTTCACACTGGGCTTCCCAATATTATTTGCCAAGAAGGCGGATGGGAGCTTCCGACTGTGTGTCAATTATCGTCACCTAAACCATGTGTCCATGAGGAACATGTATCTGCTACCGAGGATTGACGACCTCTTCGATCAGCTCAAGGGATCATGGTGGTTCTTGAAAATAGACCTCAGGTCAGGCTATCATCGGCTCAGATTTTCGAACGAGGATGTGCAGAAGACGGCCTTCAGATGTCGGTATGGCCACTATGAGTTCATAGTTATGCCTTTCGGTGTAACCAATGATCCAACAGTGATCATGAGTCTCATGAACAGGATATTTCAGCAATACCTAAATGGATTTGTCGTGGTATTCATCGACGACATATTGATATACTCGACCACTGAGGAGGAGAACGCCTACCACTTGCGGGTTGTACTGGACACACTCTGAGAGCACCAACTTTATGGTTAGATCTCTAAGTGTCAGTTCTAGTTACGTGAGGTCCACTTCTTGGGACACGTCAATCTCTTTCTCAGCTCCTGAAAGATCTGATGACATATTTCTGACCAAATGAAGGGTTTCCCCTTCTTCGTCAAATCTGAAAGTGGTGTCGTAACTCTGGAGAAGTCTGGCACAAACCTCTGGTGGTACCCATCTAGCCCCAAGAAACTCCACACCTCTGTCACGCTCCTGGGTGGCTCCCAAGATAGCACTGCCTCGATCTTCACCGGATCCACCACAACACCCACCTCAGAGATGATGTGTCCCAAGAAGTGGACCTCACGTAACCAGAACTGACAGTTCGAGAGTTTACCCTAAATCTGGTGCT
This sequence comes from Viscum album, assembly GCA_963277665.1. NCBI lineage: Eukaryota > Viridiplantae > Streptophyta > Magnoliopsida > Santalales > Viscaceae > Viscum > Viscum album. The sequence goes on from OY728127.1 coordinate 285,148,866, forward strand.
CTCGGAGTGTGTCCAGTACAACTCGTAAGTGGTAGGCGTGCTCCTCCTCAGTGGTCGAGTATATCAATATGTCGTCGAGGAAGACCATGAAAAATTGATCGAGGTATAGTTGAAAGATCATGTTCATGAAACTCCTGAACACTTATGGAGCATTGGATACGCCGAAAGGAATTACCAAGAACTCATAGTGGCCATACCGACATCTGAAGGCCGTATTTTGCACGTCCTCATCCCGAACTCTGAGCTGATGATAGCCTGACTTGAGGTCTATCATCAAGAACCACCATGATCTCGTGAGTTGATCGAAGAGGTCGTCAATCTTCGGTAGTAGATACTTGTTCCTCAGGGTCACCTGGTTCAAGCGACGATAATCGACACACAGTCGCCAGCTCTCGTCCGCCTTCTTTGCTAAAAAAATTGGGGAAGCCCAGGGTGAAACACTGGGTCGGATTAATCCCTTTTCCTGCAAGTCATCCAGCTGTACCCGTAGCTCTCGAAGCTCAGCGGGAGCCATCCAATAGGATGGATTGGATATCGGGGTTGTCCCGGGGTACAGGTCAATATAGAAGTCTACCTCTCTGCGATGATGTAGTCCTGGAACTTCATCTAGGAAAATGTCTGCATACTGATCCACCACTACAGGAAAACTCGGACTCCGAACGTCAACTACTCCTAGGATGAGGCTAGCCAACTGATGAGTGATCGGTCATCCTCACCTTTGCATGAGTCCATCCTGTGCTACAAAGGCTCCCTTCTCGCCGGTGAAGGTGAACCTGCTCCCATCGGTGTGAACACATCGCACTTTGCGCCTAATACAGTCGATCTGAGAACGGAATGTAGATAACCAATCCATGCCCAAGATGACAACATGAGTTATCGACGCCGCTACAAGAAGATCCTAGCTGAAGCTCTCGCCTCCTAGAGTAAGCTCAAACTATCGGAAGCAGTGTGTAATCATCAAGTCTTCTCCCGTAGGATTCTCTCGCTGTAAGGATCGAGCCAACGGCTCCGTCAGAATCTCCGAGCTCCGAACAAGGGTAGTGGAAATGAAAGAATGACTCGCTCCTATGTCTATAAGAACTGCAGCAAGGGTGGAGTAGACACAGATAGTACCATGAATCATCTCTGGTGCGCCATGGTAGTAGGCTTATACTACCTTAAGCTGAGCCTGCCTCTGCCCTCCAGCTCCCTGTGGTGAGGGTGGACCTCCTGGTGGTGGTGGAGGTAAAGCCTCAAAGTGTCGCTCACCACCTGCTGCTCGGCCAGCTCCTCTTCCTTTTCTTCCTGCTCTCTGCGGACCACCATAGTCGACCCTCTACCTCTGCCTGGGTGGCCCCTCAATCATCTGTTGCTCCTCTGCACGGTGGTTCGGGCAGTCACGAGCCATGTGGCCTTGCCCGCCGCATGCGTAGCACTGTCTGCTCCTCAGAATGCTGGCTTTGCTCCGTGTTCCCTGAACCTATGAGTCAGTATCTTGAGGTCATCCACCTGATGTTCTGGTCCACTTGGACCCCTAGGACATCCGTCGACTTCCAGTTGCAGAAGACTCTGCTATATGCCGCCCTGCGGTAGGTCTCACTGCTGGTGTAGGATCAGCAAGAAAGCTCTCTATGAGAAGGTCTCGCTGTAGTACACGTGCCTGCGTCGGAATGCTGAGGGAGATCATCGATGCCCTAATCTCATGCATCAATCCCTGCTCGAAGGTCCGGGACCAAAATAATGGGTCATGTACCATGTCCATGGAATAACGCGAGAGATCGGTAAATCTCGCTGAGTACTGGGCTACCGTCATGCTGCCCTGCCGCAGTTGTAGTAGTTCCTGAATGCGCACTGCACGTAGGGTGGCTGGGACGAACTCTGAGCGGAAGACTCTATAAAAGTACATCCAGAGGATAGATGCCTTGTCGTTTACCTGGTCCATCAGGATCCACCATATGCCTGCTGCCACGTACAAGAGGCTCGCTACAAGGATCACCATGAGGTCAGCTGGTATCCCTACTAGCCTGAAAACCCGAACTGCAGCCTCCAGCCAATCCTCGGCTGCCTGAGGGTCCGTCTCCACATGGAACCTGGGCAGTATCTGACACTGGAACTCGTACAATGCACTAAGGTGACGTGCACTCTTAGTAGTTGGGGCCAGTGGTATCGGCGACTCGGCGGGTAGAGGTAACACTGGTGCCTCCGCTGTAAAAGGGCCCTGCAACGAGGCCTCGTCGCTCGGTGGGCTGTCGTCTCGCACAAAGCTCGGAACCCTAGCTGGCTGTCATCGTGGGGCCATCCTAAAAAGAAATAGGTGCGCCACGGTGAATACATTTTACCTGGTGAGCTGACACAAAGTAATCACAAAGAAAACTTTTGAAACACGCATGCAATCAATGTTTTCGTGCACTGAGTCGGGAATCAGAAGTTAGGGTCCTCGTGTATGGATACGTCGGTCGCCGGACTAACACTGGACTCCCTGGACTGATAACCAGACTCAATACCCTTAACACTATTTCTTCAAATAGAAGAAAGATCAGAGTCCTGAGTTCTGCGGTAGAACCGAACTCCTTTGATACAAATTTGTCATGACCCGTCCTCAGGACCCATGTCGTGACTACCCCAAGCCCGCCTTCCATAGGCCAGGGGATGGCGACTACCACCAAGGCGTAAATCCTGACGTAAGGGGAAGTAATTACCTTTATAAAGTAAACAAACACCACCAAGTAAGCAAGCATAAGTAAACACTAAGTAAACTGAGTACAATAGTAAGTGCGGAAAGTAAGTGGAACAGAATACAAACCCAAACTAAAAATAAAGTACAACTGGAAAGAAAGTACAACAACTGAAAAGTAAAGCAGAAACTTCGAGCCGTCCACTGGAAATCCCACTTGAAGAATGGGTACAGATAGCCTCCTCCTCAGCTCCTCAGGTCCAGTCTTCTGCTCCGTGTTCTTCCTGCTCAGTGGTCCGCCTCCAGGTACCGACTTTCTCCACAAACCTCAGCCACGATCAGCGATGTCCGTTTTCTGCGTCCAACACAACGTAATGCGGGCATAGCCCGTGCAGGGGTGAGTATACGCTACTCAGTAGGGACCCTAAGACCCTCGAAGGTCTCCCATAATCCAAAATGGATAATCCACAAAGGAAAGATACAATCACTAAGTAACAACCAACTCTACTTAGGTATATTCCCATACATATACCTAAGTCATCAATTCTAGTTCGACTCCAACATCCGAGCCCAAGTTCGATCACATACACACAGGATAGTACAACCCAATACCCACAGGAAAGCACAACCCAATCCACGTAGGAAAGCACAACCCAATCCACATAGGAAAGAAAGTCAATAATATTGAAGATAATGATTGAAATTAAAAACTCAACTCACACAGGTATACTTCTTCGTAAGATGCTAGAGATGATCAGATGTAGCCACTAATTCGTCTAATCTGTCGGACCCACGTAGGATACAAGACCAGCTATGCAGTCAGACCCACAAAGGATACAAGACCAGCTACACTGACGGACCCACGTAGGATACAAGTACAAAGTCAAATACTGCCAGACCCACATAGGATACAAGAACAGTAGTACTCCCAGACCCACGTAGGATACAAGAAAAATAGTATTCACCGTTGAACCCACAGAGGATTTCAGTACGGTCGTCATCGCTACTGAAATCACAGAGGATCTTAGTACAGTCGTCGTCACTGCCAAACCCACAGAAGATTTCAGTGCATTCGTCGTCGCTGCCGAACCCACGGAGGATTTGAGTGCAGTCGTCATGACAGTCGCAGCCAGCTCTAGGGTTCCCGCACACAACATGCTCATTTCTGGGAGTCTGCTCCATGAGCCAAGGGGTTGATACATCAACTGACACATAGTTCGGAGTTGATGTATCCCAAAGTTCCGTCTTGACAAAAGGAACTCAACGCGACAGATGGCGCGTCAATCGGACTCTCGGTCTAAGAGTTAATGGCTTTTTCGTCCGAGGGGCCCGGTTGGTTTTTATGTCAAAACCAACCTGAAAGTACTCTAACTACATCCAAACTTCAAGCGGAGTAATCCAAAATGTCCATCTCACTAAGTGTAATCCAACAAATTCGACGGCACGTCAATCGGACATCAGGAGCTCAAGTTATAAGTGTTTCCGCTCCGAGGGCCCGGTTGGTTTTGTGTTCGAACCAACCCGGCCGTACACAATGTCTTCTGAAACCTTGAGTGTAATCTACTAAAATGACCGAATCGATCCAAGGATCGCATCGCAACTGACGATGCATTTATCGGAGGTCCTTAGCCCAAGTTACAGGCATTTAAACGAACATGTCCAGTTTCAGGGGGTTTTGGGCCCGGACCGACCCGGCCCAAGACCCCCTAGGTCGGCCCGAATTGGGGCGACCCGACCCGGGTCCGGGTCTAGCCCATCAGGGCACGACCCGGCCCATCTGGCATGGCCTGGCCCAGTCGGCGCAGCCCGACCCAGTAGGTGCGGGCGGCCCGGCCCGGTTCGGCCGATCCGGCCTGCGCGGCTCGGTGCTGGCCGAGAGGACGCGAGAAGGGGGTGCACTGCCCCCCTTGTTGTAATGGCGGCCCCCCAAATGGGGTCCCACTCCTTTTACAGCTGGGGCTTACGACCCCTGGTTCTTCTGAAATGGCAGGCCCGGTTGGCCGACCGGTGCCGCCGCCGAGGTACCCCACGGTCCCGCCCCTCTGAAGCGTCGGTGGCCGGTGATTCCGGCCGCCCTTCCCTGCACCGCCGCAACCCTTGTACGACCGGTGCGGCGCGATGGAGCCGCGCCGCTCCGCCGTGGCCCGACTCCGATCGCGGTTTTTTCGGCCTCAACGGCGCAGCGCAACGGTGTCGTGCCCCTTCGTCGTGTTCCTACTCGTTCCCGCATGGTGTCATTGCACCGTGCCGCCTTCGTTCGAACTGCAACATGTAGAACAACAAAGGGGGATAAGGGTCGGTCATGTTCGTGCGGTCTGGGCCCCCTCCTGTTAATTCGATAGCAAGCGGCTACGATTTTATCGAAGGATGGAAAAAGAATAAACACAAACACAAAACCAAACCCCTACCTCGATGAAGTCATCGAACGAGGATCGTCATGGAAAAGGACGTCACAGAAGACGGTGTTGCGGAAGATGACGTCGCGGATCGAGGCTTCGTAAACGTCGTTGGTGTTCTCCCGACGAAGGATGCGGCGCGTCGTCATTCTACAAAGAAGGCGTCTCTCACCGGCTGCGGAGAGGAGAGGAGACATTACGGCGATCTCCCCTTGCGGTGATGTAGTTCTTCGTCGTAGACTCGGTGTTCTTCGCATTCTTCGACGAGGAAGAATATGTTCTTCAGAGCACAAAAGTCCTCTCCTTGTTTCCACACAATTAATCAACCCCCAATAAAATAAGACATTGTACTATTTTATTAATACATACACATGCCAACATTAAATTTGAAATTTTAAAAAAGGATCTCATTCAATTAATTAATTTAATTGAAGAGCCATTAACAGTCCAATTAATTATGAGAGTTGACAGGTCATTTAAAAGGGGGTGCGGGTGTGTTAAACAATTAAATACACGGGGGAGGTTTAAAGGGATTTGAAGTGGTGGGGCTCATGTGGGCCCCACCTCACTATTATCCTACCAAGTGGTGTTAGGATGTTGTGGGTCCCACCTCAACTTCCATGCATAGGTTATAACTGCTTAGAATTGAAATAAAAATTGTAGCACAAATTTTTATTTCACTCCTCAGTTAACCCATTTATTTAATAACCTCACCCGAGCAAACACAACTCCAGAAAAGGTTTTCCTAAGAAATTAATGGCACTGCAATTCCATCGGTGCCCTAGGATTTCTATTCCGAGTACCAGTTCAAAAGTTAGGAAAACCTGCTCATTCGTTCATTCAACAAACCTGAGCTAAACTTCGGATTTTGATTCCGGGCACACCGGGCCTCAGAATCAGGTGCCGTCAAAAACTGCGTACTCGTAAAATCCCGAAGAAATTTAAGAAAAAAATTTCCATTGAAATTTATGGTTCTTTACAGTTATACAATTCAATAAGAAGGGAAAATAGAGTCCCAGGTACATCAGTCACTTAAAATTTCTAGAATGAATTTGAGTTGTGGCTTATCGTTCGGCATTGCCTCCAACTTTCTCCAAAGATCATGATCTGTTGCACATATAATTATTTATAAAATATATGACTGACCCAATGCATGTACTCGCCTACGAGGAAATTTAACTAGAAATTGATATATCTTTTTGGGAAGAGCCTTTCATGATTCTTAAAACTAGGGAACAAGTGCTGAGAAACAGTACGACTCAAAATTGAATAATGTAGTATCTTGCGTTGTACGCAAAATTGAGTTTTAACACACCAAGACCAATCAAACTAGCTGTTATGAATAGTAATACCTAATTTTCAAAATTTTATAAATTTTATTTTTTAAAATAAACTTCATTATTGAATTCATAATATTGAAATTAGCTAATGGTGATTTTTTGGCATTTTTCTGAAAACATTCAATTTTTTATGAATAGTGAAAAACATTGTGTTATTGTTTAAAATCAACTTTTTTTAAATAATTAGTAATTTAATTTTAATTTATTTTAGGTAAAAATGGATACATAATACCAATATATGTTCAATTTAATTCATTAGAGTCATTTTATAATATGTTTAGATATATAAAATTTTATTGAAATTTTTACAGTTCTTTACCCACTTTCTAGGAGCATTTGCAAATTTGCATAAAACATAATTTTACCACTTATGTGAGTTGAATTTCAAAAATCCAAGAGATTAGGATGACATAAATAAGTAATATGTGGTTAAATAAGATGAAAATAATTTTTCATGAATAGTAACATTTGACTTTTATTTACCACGGTTCAAAGTAAATAGTGTAATTAAGGGTAAAAATGAAATTATAATGACCATAACACATGTCCTAATTCCACTATATAAGTTTAATTAAACCCAAAACCACCTTAGGAATAAAATATTATTCTCTTCAGTCCACTTGGATTAGATGAGGATATTTATTATTATTTTATTTAAATAAGAGTTAAAATAGGTAAATTCAAAGTTTAATAACTAAACCATTTTTAATATAGGGTTACAGACAATATAAATTCAACTATAAATATTAACTAAAAATATAAATATATTTCCAACATAATGTTGTTTTATTTATGATATTTATACATTAAATAATTTAATTTTTTTATGACACAATGATGATGTAGTAATTACCTTAATAATGAAATATTAAAATAATTGATAATATAAATATCCAAATAAATGTAAATTGAGACTTCTGATTAATTCCACTAATTTTCTTGGGTAATATGACATGTTAGGGTTTACTAAATAAATTTTATTTTAAGTGACAAAGTATTTATGGCTTTCAGAAAAATCAAATACTAAATAGTGTCAAAATTGACATAATTGAGTTTTTTAAAACAGATACTATATTATTAATTGATATAATATTCATAAAAATCTAATGTTCAGAAAAAGGACTTAAATAAAGTTATATATATTAATACTGCACCACTTAGGGTTATCTTGGCTTGTAATAGTATGTTTATCAATAGTATAATATAAAAATACAAAGAGACATGGTAAATGTCAAACAATTTAACGAAGAGTTAAATCTATAAGATAAGGTTAATATGGTGACCTGAACATGTCAAAAACCTATTGGTTGAGAGGTTTTGGACCCATCCCCACATTATACTCGAAATAAATAATTTTGGAGCCATTATAAAGAGATTATTATTATATTATAAAATAATATTTAAAACTTTTCCTAAAGTTACCCTCACCTCTGTTATAAAAGGGTACTTCCCCTTATCTTAATTTCACTCTTACAAAGCCATTTGTCTCGGCCCAACCCTTCCCAAATACCATCTAAAATATCTTCCCTTTAACCTAGAGTCCTTAATTGGATCAGAAAGTCAACCTATGGAGCCCTTTTGATCAACACAAAAGGAAACACCCGAAGAAGAGGTAAAAATTTCACAACCCTCTTTCAAGTTCTTTTTTATTCCACTTCCTATTACATTGTTGTTTCCATTAAAAAATAGTAAATCTAGAACCATATACATAATTTTATGTTAGTATAAATATGGTACAACCATATTAATTATTCTATCCATCCTATAAATGAAAAAGTCACCATACATGCGTACGTACGTCTTACCGTCTCCAGGTTGTGGTGTAGTTTTTTATTCAAACACTTCATTATTTGGATGGGTATAATAAAAAGTATAAGTAATTTAAATAATAAATATAACATGTTAATGATTATTTATATATGATATAACATCATTTTACATATGATTTCACCATCAATATAATGATATTGTCTCTCATGCGTACGTACAGATTACCGTCTCCACGAACGCGATGAGATTCATTCCCCATCCTAATCATTCAAGAATTATTTTCATTTTATCATTAAAAATAATGTTTATTAACATAATATAATTCTGTATATGAATAAAATACATCATATCCCTAACAAACATGTCTTATGTAACCAATCTTATAAAGTAAAATGAATCAGTTAACACACAAAATGATGATACTACTAAAATATTATCAACAAATCAATATTAGATGATCATATATGATATCATATTTATGTATATGATTATTGTTAAGGAAAATTACAAGGTAAGAGTTAATTGTAAAATCTCTTTACTTATCAGAGGTTGTTAATACGTAATTATCTACTTGGACCTCTTAATCATCCACATATGTGTTTTCTTAAAAATGTAATTCAAAACATTTTACTATTTACTAGACTGTGGGTTAAATTCATTTATACCCATAATTGACCACATATGTGTTGAAAGGAATCTTTTGGTCGTTTTCCAAACAACATACTTTATGAACTTATCAACAAAATTAACGTAAGAATGTATTTTTTTAACTTATACAGTAGGTGCAGCTATTTTCTACCATGATAGCATCATCGAAGCTTCCCATACAAGCTTATAAGAATATTTTCAAAATATATGTTTTATTTTATAATTATATGACTTTTAAATTATTTCAAAATAGAAAGGTTTATTTCTCTACAAAAAGTATTGATTTCATCTATGTCAACATCTATTGATGGATTTTAAGCTTGTTTGAAGTTAATAATTATGATACAAATGTTACACATTGTATTTAAGATTTTGTGATATGTTTGATAGTGGATGTGTTATTTTTGCACCATTCATGGTTTATAGATAAAGTATTGTCATTTCCTATTCTATTTTTAATACAAATGTTTATGTTATGTTTAATCCTTTTCATATGAGGAATGCATTGGACTTAGTATGTGATGGGTGGAGCCCGCTATAGCACATCGATGCATCTGTGGGTATAAGGAGACAAACTAGTGTCATGGCACAAGGCCTTGACAAAATATTATTTTTAGTCTTGGAACAAGGCCTTGACTATGTGGTTATAAACTCTGGCATTATGCATTCCAACATTATGAAATTGGTTATTAATATTACATGTGATTAATTGACTAGTAGAATATCCATGTGAATAAGTAAATGGAATTATTTGATTTATCTTTTCCATATTATGATGAAGGTTTAGTTTAAAAGGCTCGTGTTTTTGTTTTATATGTTGTCATAAATGTTTGTGTTTATTATTGAAGACTTCCACTATATTGTTATCCTTACTGAACATCTCATCTCACCCGTTTCAATGTTTTATTTTTTCCCAATATGTGAAGAAGTATATTATGACTGACTAGCAGGGATAGTCTAAGGGATGAATCTAGCCATTGGAGACAATTTTGTTGTTGATTTTAATTTTATTATGTAATATAAAACATATGATGTATCTAGTACATCCAAGGCTACTAAACTGATCAGCCTTTTGGTATTTTGATACACTGTGATCATTCCAATGTTATATAATAATGCACTAACTATGGGTAACTGGGGTCGGGGTGTTACAATTTTATCTTTGGGTTTTTTGGAATTCACCTTGATTTTAAAGGTTATTTTGATATATTATTTCAAACTGTATTTCTTTAGATTCTGATTCCATGTTATTTGTGATTTCCCTTTAAATAATGTTGGGTTATAAATGGATTCAAAAAGGTATTTGAAATGTATATCACCACTTTATATAAATATATGGCCTTATTCCCACCTTTTTTTGAAATTTTTTGATAGATTGATGATACATATTAGTTAAGACCCATTTTATCCTTATATTTACAATTATGTGCATTTTTTAGTAGTATTATAAATGGGTTTTCTTGGTCATATAGTTTTTATTAGGGATAATTCTTGAAGGGGGTGTGTTAGAGTAATAAATTATTTGATAGTTGAGTTTTAATTATTTTGGACTAGTGATTATCATGTGATTTTCATTGGTCTAATAGTATTCTACTTTTGTTTTCAATGCCATGGGGACCCATTGGATACAAATGGGGATTCAATAGATTTTAGATATTCTATTTAAGAATAATGAACTATATATAATCCCCATGTTTATATTTATAACTTCAAAAGGGGTGGAACTAATATGATTAGTTAGATTGATTCAAGTGGTGGGTTTTTTGACTGTTAACCTGTTAATGATTAGTTCTACTTTTGAAAATCATGTACTCGTGTCATGATTTTCCCCAAGCTATGTATCAAATGTATTACCACCTTATTTTGTATTGGAATGTGAGTTTTTTATCCCTTATTTTTTTGTCTATTTTTAGTTTTTTTTATTAATGATAAAGAATTATTTTTTTAAGGAATTCCTTGAGTTACTACTATAATTTGTTATATATTTTTTCATGAACTACATGTTTTTATGTTTTCCCATGTCGACTACTCAGGAATTAGTTGTGTGTGTGTGTGTATAGTGTTTTAAAAAGTATAAAATCATATGGTTGTTTAAAATTCATTCATTATTGATCATTTACTATCTATTGAATTTCAAACAATGAAATTGATCATTTTTAAAATTTGGTCACCTAAAATGAAAAAGATAAGGATTAACTATTTTTTAAATGCAATTATTTTAAAAAAAATTAATGGAAAGTTTCTAAATTGACATTACCTTGGTATGTCCTCTTGAGGAGAGTTTTTTATAAATGGTTTGTTTGAATAAAAAATATTTGGTATTATAAACTTGTTTTCATTTTTTTTAAAGAAAATTAAATCATACTTTATAAATCCCTTATTTATCTTTTTGTACTCATCCAAATTTTTAAAATATTATCATTGCATTGTAAGGATGATTAAGGTGAAGGATTAGGTATTGATTATAATTATAATGCTATGTCACTAAAAGAGATCTTGTTATTTCTCAACATATTTTTATTTTGGTAAAAATTAGTATAGAGTGGATGTTACCAAATTTTAATATAACATTTATTTATATAACAGTGATGGAATAAAACTTTAAAACTCTAATCAAAAATGATATTCATTGACTACCAGATTTATTTCTTTCATTTTATATGTCCCTCACTGATCTTTTTTAGCTCATCAAATATTTTTAAATATTTTTATTTCGGTTTTAAGGAAGTTTTGGGTCCGGGAAGATGTTTGGATAATAATTATAAACATATTTCATGAGATGAAATATTTTTATAAATGAAATTATTTGAATTGGGATAAATCAGGAACTAATTTGAATTTTCCACTTTTTAATGTAATATTTTTTTATCTGTGGGTGATTTCATAATTCTCTAACACTATGAACCTAAATAATATTTGGGAATGAAATAAAAGTGATTATCAACTAAAGAATAAATTTTAAATATGGTTTAATGCCAAGTATTTATATTTTGTATCAGATGATAGGTTTAGATAATGTTAGGTGTTTGGATATTGTAAATAAATAACTATAAAATATTCTAATTTATGGATGTTAAGATACAGATTTTGAATATGTATATGTTTTTTAAACTAAAAAATGTCTATAAATAATGTTTTTTCATAGAGTAAATATGGAAGATGAAGTAAGAAAGGTCACCAATAGGACAATATCCATCCTAATCAAAAAATTGTAGTGATTTGAATTAGAAGTATTTTTTGACATTGATGGATCAATTGACATTGGATCGAAATAGTAGTCGTAACTAAGATAGTGAGAAATAAGATCTACCATAGAGGTTGAATTTGATAGGGGTGAATTATATTAAAAAACATCCATTATATAGTGGATCTTATGAATTAGTGGTAGTTGAGTGATAAACTAAGAATCTGGAAAAGTTATTCTAAGTCATGTTTTTCTCATATCAAAAAATCAACTTGTTCTATTTACCATTTTTATGGAATATAAGATTAATGATGGTTAATGGTTAAGAATAATAGACATAGAGTATATAATAATTCTTTGGATTGGGGTATATTTAAAAATATATTCCTTGAGAAATATTTTCCTAATGTTGTTCAATATAGGATCGAAATGAAATTTGTGGAATTAATGCATAATGAAGATGATCTGGTCAGAACATGTGAATAAAACCTCACCCAACTTGAATCTAATGTACCAAAATGAATTTGGGATCCTGATAATGAAATTAACCTGTATCAAATGGGATTAATTTTAAGATATTGATGAATATTGGCCTCTAATGTGTTTACAATTTTTTAAAGTACTTTTTTTCCATATTGTGAAAACAAAAATGGATTTTTTATATGATCATGTGTTCTTTGAAAACAATAAGAAAATTTTCTCCCAGTTAAAAGAAATATGAAGAATCGATCAACAAAATACGAAGGTGTGAAAATATTTTTTTAAATTTTTGATGGTTCTTGTAATAAGAGCCCTAAAAAATTGACCAATTAAATATGATATTATCTTCAAATGTGGTATGTTTGATAATATGTCTCATTATTTTTTTGAAAAATATCATATTAGTAGTAATACCAATTTTGATAAAAAAAATTGTTAAGGTGTTTTAAATGTAACAATAAGGGTCATTATGTATATATTCTTATAAAGAAGAGAATGGTTAATTGGAATCAATATGACCATAAGTATAATGGTGTGGTGAAATAAAGTCCAACTACTTAAGTAGATGATGGTCTATCAAATGAAGGGGTAATATATACATTAATTTATTGTTGAGATTATGCTAATTTCATGTTTGATTTAAATTCATCGCATTCATTGATTTTGAGAAAATTATTGGTAAAATGAAATATTCAACTAATGAAAATATTTATATACTTTTGTTAAAAAACATGGGTTTGTATTAAGGGATATATAAATTAAAAACATTTTTATATTATTCTACATAAAATGGTTTTACTTATAACCTTTTTTTCCTTTCCCATTGTACAATTTTTTATTTTTATTGGTATAGAATAGATTTCATTGTCTCATGCTATGAATAATTTTAGATCCAAATATATTATTTTATGAGATGCATTTCAGTTGGTATTTAATAATGAATTCAAAATTTGATAACATATCAAGAAGCTGAGAAACTAATAAAATATAGAAATTAAATTTATCTTGTTAATATTATTGAAAATAGGTCAAATATTCAGATTATTGATGTATCCAATGAGAAAAAATATTTAGATATTTTTTGGTGATTTTTATATTATTATAATTAGTAAATAATTTGAGTTTATTATTGACTTATTTGATGATTCTGAGATAATTTCAAAACCCCCTTATTGAATGGATCATGTCAAAAAATTGAATAAATAATTCCTTGATGAACTTATCTTTCATCTATTCATGTAATAATGGGTTTCTCCATTTTTATATATTAAAATACAATATCGATATAAGTGGATTTTCATTGTTTATAGAACACTGAATAACATATATATTTAGAAAAAAAATTAGTGCTTCATGTCAATTACTTGTTGGATTAGCTCTTTGGAGATTGTTATTTTTTGAATGTTAATCTATGTTCTAGGTACCATCAGTTGGATGTAAATGGGATGACATCCCTAAGAAAGTTTTTCATTATATGTATTCATAAACTGAAATGTTTTTCATGCCCTTTAGGTTGATGAAATATACCTCTGCTTTCATGGATCCTATTAGTAGTGTTTTCCCTAAATATTTGGATATGATCTTATTTGTGTATATTGATGATATTTTAGTTTATTATATAATATTTTAGGTTTTTGAAAAATATATAAGAATTATTTTACAAGTTTTTAATTAAAATATATTATATGGAAAATTTAATGATTGGGATTTTGGTTATAAAATATTTCATCCATTGGATATAATGTAAATAAATATTGAATAAATATTTATCCTACTATAACTAAAGTTGTTAATGCACGTCCAATACAGTATAATTTCATTATGTTTTTCAGTTTTCTTAGATACACATGCTATTATCGACATTTTTTTAATAGTTTTTACTGTTATTCTAACATCCTGAACAAAAATACTATGTCCAAGATGAAATTTACATAATTGTATTAGAGAATCAAGAATCAATATCTTTTCTTTTCTCTTTTATATGAATTAGGAAAAGATATATAGGATATAGGATGGTTGAGACTCATAAAAAGAATTGTCTCAGTGTCTGATAAACACTAAATAGTGGACCTGTGAATTTCTATAAAATGGGAAATTATGTTTTTCTATCGCCATTGAATAAATTCTCCTTTGGTTATGCACATGATATTGATATTTTATTTTGTGGTTTTGGTGTACGTTCTTGCACATTGTTGAACACAGAGGTCCACATTCCATATACACTTGTTTCTTCCATTTAAAAAAGCCCCAAAAATAAGATATGTCTTCAAATTATGATATGTGTCTTAGATATTTTTTCTAGAATTTCTAATTTGAGCTCATTATATTTTATTCATGTGGGTATATATATGGTTGGGAGTAAATTAAATATCATGATAGTTTGGAATTTTGTCTTGAATTGGTGGTAAGTTTATTCTGTGTTCCATTCAATGAACTAGAATTGAGTTAGAATACAGAATTTTTAAGAACCAGTGGTGGAATTAAAAAATAATTAAACATGTTTTAATACGGAAAGTCGTATATTGGGGATTAATGGTTCCTTGATCTAAATTAATTCATAAGGATGAGTAGAATTATGGTTGGTATAATTTTAATATCATAAATATTTAAAAGATAATAAACCCCTCCTTTATTATTAAATTAGAACTATTTTTTGTGTGAATGTTAAATTTTTCAATAATTCTATTTATTATGGATTTACAAAGTGGTAAAATATCGTTTACATGTTTAGAATATAATATGAAATATTTCCTAGCATAGGTTCTGATATAGAATGGTATTTTGTGTCTCTTATAGGCTCAACATTGATAAAATAAAAATATTAAATATATTTTGTTTACACCACTAATATTTAAAAAAAACTAGAAATATCTCCCATATGGTGTCTTACATATGAAATCTGAGAACAACAATTGATTTGAAATATAGATTATACCCTATATATTATATAATATTTCTGTGTGTTGGTAGTTTGGTCTAATGGCTTGTAAATATAATTTTCATAATAATATTATTATTATTCCTAAAATAATGGAATATATCTTGAATTCTATCTCATATTGAAAATCCAAGAACTCAATTTTATCCATAATGTGGGTATTACCTTATTTTCTATATATCATTAGTAAATATTAGGGGTTTAGTTACATCAAATGAATGTGTAATAATAATTTGTTTATAAATATTTTGTTGGGAATCTAGAAATAATAATAAAATTGCTTTTAATATTATTTGTCTCGAAGAAAAAAATAGAAATATAATCCCTTAATTAATGATTTTATTACTGTGGAAATAATGGATTAGAAAATTAATTAAACTAATATTATTATTTGTTTCATTTTATTGAAAATATATGGTTAATATTAATTTATTAGCTACTATCTATTTTTAATGATTGTTGTTTTTAAAATGTAAATGGTGGAAGAAATGTGAGATATGTAATAATAATAAAAAATATATTACTCTTGTAATTTTGATTATTGATTATGGAAAATAATATTGGAGTGTATATATGTAGCACCCCAAGCTTCCATGGTTCTCTTCTCTTTGAATAATGCAGTAGCTTGTGTTGTACGCAACTTCGAGTTCTAACACGCACCACAACAAATCAAACTAGCCGTTATGAATAGTAATACCCACTTTTTGAAATTTTATAAATTTTATCTTTCAAAATGGACTTCATTTTTTGTATTCATAATATCAAAATTATCTTAGGGAGAATTTTTGGTACTTTTCTGATAAATTTCATATTTTGATGAATAGTGAAAATCATTAAATTTTAATTAAAAACAACATTTTTAATCGAAACAATTAATATTGATAAATTATGAATTTTAGTGGTTATAAGGTATATTTAGAATATATTTTTAACATTTAATCCAATTTTTTTCATTGTACATACTTTCACATTTAAACCAGACAAAACAAGTGTCAATCTTTTGAAATTTATTATTTCTTAAAAAAACTCTTTTTGTTTTGACAGCTGGAATTAATTTTAAATTAATTTCTGCCACTTATGTGTTTTGAATTTAGAAATATGGATTCCAAATTTATAATCAGGAGGTCAAAATTGTGTAAATAGTTAACTTTTATTTTTAGACATTTTGAATAATTACTTCGGTAAATATTTTATTTACCATAATTAAAGGGTAAATCCAGTAAATATGGGTAAAAAATAATATTATAATAATATTAAATTACCATAAAGGGTTTCCTAACCATATTGGGTAATACATGTCCTACCGTGGGCATATTGGGGTCGATTTGGGGACACCATGGAGCCACTTGTAAGTGATAATGACACTTTATATTAATTAAGTTAAAGTAAATACAAAAATGACATAAGCATATATCTTTTAGAAAAACAATTTTTACATAGGGTTTTATATGTTATATTTTCTAATATAAATATCCATTAGAAAGATAAAAATATTTCCTAAATAATAGTAGTTTATTTATAATTTTTAGGCATTTAATAATTAAAGTTATTTATGAAACAATAATGATGCAGTATTTTTCTTATTAATGAAAGAATCCAATAATTAGTATTATAAATGTTAAAATAAATATAATTTAACGTATTTATGTCATTGATGAATTTTATTGGTTAATATTACATGTTAGTATTTCTTAAATTAATTTTTTTTTGAATTAATTAAGTTTTTATGACTTTAAAAAAATCAATTAGTCAATAGTGTCAAAATTGACATAAATGAGTTCTTAAAACAAATATTGTATTATTAATTGATATTCTATTCCTAAAAATATAAGGTTTGAAAAAGGACTTATATAATAATATTTTTATCATTAATGGACCACTTGGGGGTCTCTTAAAAGTATATAGTAAGTTTATTAACCATATAATATAAAAATACAAAGTGACATGGTAAATGTCAAACTAATTAACTAAGAGATGGAACTAAAAGATAAGGTTAATAAAGTGACCCAAACCTGTGTAAAACCTATTTGATGAGTTTTTCTCAAGCTATACCCACCTTATAATTTTAATAATACACTTTTGAGCCATTTTAAACCGAATATTAATTTATTATAAAATAATATTTCTAACTTTTCCTAAGGTGCCCCTCACCCCTCTTATAAAAGGGCACCCACCCTTCTCTCAAATTCATACCTTAAAAGCCTTTTGGTTTGGAAAAACTCTGATAAAATAGTCTATAAACTTCCCTAACATCATCATAGAGGCCTTAGTTTGATCAGAAATCCAACCTATAAATCCTTTTTGATCAAATTAAAAGGAAGAACCCGAAGAAGAGGTAATGTTTTCACCACCCTCTTTCAAGTTCCATTCTTCTTCCACTTCTTCATTCATTGTTATTTCCATGATAAAATAATAACTCCAGTATATTCTATATATTTTTATGTTATTATAAATATTTCACAACTATATTCATTATTCTATCCATATTATGAATGATAATGTCACCATGTGTGCGTACGTACGGATTACCGTCTCCACGCCTTGGTGTAATTTTCTATTCAACACTATGTTATTTGGATGGATATAATGATGAGAAATATGTATATAAATAATAAAAATAACATGATAATGTCTCTATAAAATTAATATACCATCAATTCTACACCTTTAAGGAAATTATATTGTTGCTCGTGTGTACGTACAGATTATAGTCTCCACGACGCGATGAGATTCATTTCCACATTCACCATTCATAAACGATTATAAAAATATATATTACTAATATATTTTTAATATATGACATATTAATGATACTAGAAATATATATTTTTATATCTACATATATTTACTTAAATATATTTTATTCACTTAGTTCTGTTCAATACGTTACGAAAACAAAAACAGCGTTTATGCGTACGTACGGACTATTGTCTCCACAAACGGTGTTTTCCGTTTCATATATCTGTCTATTATAAATATTTATATTTTAAATATATATGATATATAAATCATGTTTTATATTATGGAATTATTTAAATCAAGATCTATGTGATACAATGAAGAGTAACAGGTTAAAACACGTACGATAAAGAAATCTATTATTACATGAAATATTAATTTAACATTGAAATTATTATTAAATAGGTAATATAAATCCATTAATGAATCATTTATGATATCATAAATACTAATATGGTTCTTGTATACTTTAATAACATACTACGATCTTAATATAGGAGGTTAAACGTACCCTTGACTAAAGGAAAGTGCAAGGTAAGGGGTCTCTTATCTAACATTTAATTCTGTGATATTTCCATTGTTCACCACTTATTTATTTCATGTGGTGTAATTTGTAATTCCATTTGATAAATATATTATCATGATTATCGTTATATTCATGATATTATGTTATTCATTTGGTGTTCATTGACTATTGTTCATATGACTTGATTGATTACAACGAGGTAAGGGGTTTTCATCTCACTCCTTATTCCCGTGAGATTTATTCCATATTGCCACTATTACCTTTTGTGTGGTGTATGTACTGCCCATAATTTTATTCTTTGTGCAACACAAATTAATTTATGTGTATTTACATATTCATTATGTGATACTTCATTCATGGGGTGTATGTTTCCTAAGTTACCAAATTGGTAAGGGTTAATTTCAGAATCTCTTTATTATTCGAGGTTGTTTTTACGTAAGAATCTACTAGGACATATTTATTATCCATGTCCATATTTCATAAAATAGTTTTAAAATGGATGCTTTTATGGGACTTTTTACTAAAACATAATTTTAAATGTTTTAAAGATTTATTCTTCTAAACCATTCTCATTAATGTCCATGTTTTCAAAATGGTTTTAAGGATTAATTTAAATGGACATAAATGTTTTAAAATGTTAATTACTTTAAAAAGCTTAAAATTGGTATGAAAAAATTTGATTCAAAAATTTATTTAAATGTCTTCCTTTCAAAATTGTGTGAACTTTAAATGTTTTCATGAAAAAAGGGATATTTCTCTCAAAGAGTTTTACAAATGATTTTCATATATGTCAAAATCCATTAATGGATTTTAAACTTGTTTGAAGTTGATTTATTATGATACAAATATTCTATATTGTATTTAAGGTTTTGTGATATGTTTTACTATTTATGTGTTATTTTTTATACCATTCATGGTTTATGGGTAATGTATTGACATTTTGTATTCCGGTTTTAATACGAATGTTTATGTTTTGTTTAAACCATTTCATATGATTAATTAATTGGACTTAGTATGTGACGGGCGGAGCTCGCTATAGCTCTTAGATGCATTGGTAGGTCTCATAAGACAAACTAGTGTCTTGGCACAAGTCCTTGACAAAATATTATTTGTATTCTTGGCATAGGGCCTTGACTATGTGGCTATGATAGTCTGGCATTATGCATTCCATCAATATGAAATTGGTTAGTGATATTTCATGTGATTATTCGACTAGTAGAATATCCTTGTGAATAAGTAAATGGAATTGCTTCATTTTATTTTTCCCATATTATGCTGAAGTTCAAGTTTAAAAGGCTTTTGTTTTAGTTATACATTACCTTAAATGTTTATGCTTATTTATGAAAGTTTCCACTGTATTGTTATCCTTACTAGGAATTTGAGCTCACTCCTTTCTATGTTTTATTTTTCCCAAGATTCCAAGAAGTGTATTGTGATTGATATGAAGGGTTAAGCCAAGGGAATAATGGCATTCATGAAGGATTATTTTGGTTGTTTTGTATATTAAGAAGTGTAACATAACATTCATGTATGTAATCTATTTTCCAAGACTGCTAAAACGATCGGTCCTTCGGGGCTTGATTCCTTGTAATCATGCCAATGTATTAAAATAATGCACGGACTCTGGGTAACTGGGGTCAGGGATTTACAGTTTGTATCATAGGATGTTTATCAATAACCTTGGAAACCATATTTAGATAAACTATGATTAGATCACATAGCCCTAAGATAGACTTTGATGATTAGTATAAAAGAACATCATAGAATTTTGGTATTGTAGGGATTTTTTGATTTTTCCAAGAAATACATCCCTATCTGGATACAAGAAGGTAGAGGAAGATCTGGCACAGATCTACCTAGGAGTAAAACCCGAAAACACTGCTTTGAGCTAGACTCAAATGAGAACTGGTGCACGACAACGGGCCTTGCTGCACTCTTGGTTACGACACTCCCGGGGGATATGCATAGGATAATTCTCATTTTCTTTACAAATCATTATGATGGGTTTAGGAGTATATACTTCCTCAATGAAAACATATTTATGATTATGGATTATATCCATAAACTGTTCAATTTACGTTAGGTATATTACAATTTTGGAATTATTGAAATTCATAAACTGACCTAGTTTATGTTATTGTATTGAAATAGTGCCTAGTAGAAGGAATGTGAACTCCAGAAATACGTATAATCCAAAGAGTAAGAAGGATCATATCTTTCATGGTATTAAGACAACATTTAGAAGAGAAATAGTCTCCCTTGTATTCTCAACATATGAAGAAATAGTATCATGTGTTAATAAGATATGAAAATAATTCTCTGAGTCCTATGGATTTGAAGGGATGCAAGAGAAGAAAATGATGGAAGAGAGAAAGATGGATAAAGGGAAGAGGGAAAAGAAGAATTTTCCCATATGTGATAACTGTGGGAAGAAACACCTTGGAACTTGCCTGAAGGGAATGAGAGTTTTTTATAAGTGTGGAGAAAAAGGACACCATGTACATGACTACAAGGGTAAGAAAAAGGTTTCAAATGTACAATGATTCATCTGCAAGGAGTTGGGGCACAACGCAAACCAATGTCCAAATCATTATATTATGCCCCAAATGATTCTATTGGATAATAATCAAGTTATGATACTACCACAGATGAAGATGAATGATTAGAGTTCTTAGGTTGTTATTAGAGAATTATGTAATTTGAGTGTTGTATCAACAGTGTACTGGCTATAATAATTATGGAGTATATAAGGATTGTAATGCAGTACTATTTCATTAAGGACTTGAGATTGTGTGGAACCAAGAAAAATGACTCAATAGCAGGTTAAATTTTAGGAAAATATATGGCTGAGAGAAGGATAAACCATAATATGGTTCTGATACCGATTTAGTGATTTTGGAATAATACATGATTGATTTGGATAAATTATATTAGATATTCTTCACTACCTTGAAACTGATTAATGATTTTTATATTCCATCATTTTTGGAGTTTACCACATTTTTTTTATACAAGGTGTATATCCAGTATTCTATAAGGAATAAGGGATCATGAATGTAATCAATAAGGTTTTATGGTAATTCCGGATATTGCAATGTTTTAAAAGAATACATGATGATGGTTTTAACTTGTTATTAAGTGGAAAAAAGGATCTCCATTATGTTTAACTTCCTTATAAATTTTGGATTGTGAGTTTGGACAGAAGTATTTTGGATAATTCTAGTTTGAAATTATTTTTGGATTTTTATAAAAGGAAAACATGCAGACCGTGTGACTACCCATCACGTTGGACAAAGTTGTTTGAATAGAACCTACAACCATAGTTCGATTGGGATTTATCACCTAACACTAGACTACGTGAAGTTCCTGGATAGTATAATGTAGTTTTTTTATAAAGTGTCTGATATGTGAATTATAAATTCATTATATATGGAACCCTATACGATTAATTTTGAGGTGTATTATGTTTTGGAGTGAAAGATGAGTTTGTCGTAGAAATTTATTAATGGATAAAACATTAATTACAAAGTAAGTATATCTCATTATGATCTTATCTAATCTCATAAATAAATTCCTCAACATTAAGAAAAGTAAATTAGAACAAAAATGTTGTCCTAGATGGTACCATATATCATCACAAATTTATGGCTCTGTGATTGTTGGCCTTTTATAGTCATATTCTCTACAACTCTCCATCAGATATTGATGGTTAGATTTCTCTTCCATATCCATGTTTGCAAACATGGAACTGTATTATGTGTTATTTTTTGTAACCTTCATTCTTACCACTCTTTATTTTAAATAGATGCCTCATTAATTCATGTTTCGATGTGGGATTTCAACTAAGATATTTTGAAATGTCAACCCCAAGTTTCCAATACTGAGCATAAATTGTGAGGATGAAATTTATTGAAGTATGGGAGAATGTAACACCCCAATATTCCATGGTACGCTTCTCTTTTAATAATTTAGTAGCGTGTGTTGTACGCAACTTCGAATTGTAACACACACCACAACCAATCAAACTAGCCATTATGAATATTAATACCCACGTTTTGAAATTTTATAAATTTTATCTTTCAAAATGGACTTTATTTTTGTATTTTTAATATTAAAATTATCCTAGGGTTAATTTTTCGTACTTTTCTGATAACTTTCATATTTTGATGAATAGTGAAAATTACTAAATTTTAATTAAAAACATCTTTTTTAATCAAAATAGTTAGTAGTGATAAATTTTGAATTTGAGTCATTATAAAGTATATTTAGAATATATTTTTACCATTTAATCCAATTTTGGACATTGGACATAATTTCACATTTAAACCAGACATAAACAAGTGTCAATCTTTTGATAATTATTATTTCTTAAAAACACGTTTTTTGTTTTGACAGCAGGAATTAATTTTAAAATAGTTTCTACCACTTTTTAGTTTTGAATTTAGAAAAATGGATTCCATGTTTAGAATAATGATTTAAAAATTGTGTAAATATGTAACTTTTATTTTTAGACATTTTTAATAATTACTCCGGTAAATATTTTATTTACCATAGTTAAATGGTAAATCCGGTAAATAAGGGTAAAAAATAATATTATAATAATATTAAATTACCATAAAACCTATCCTAACCCTATTGTATGATACATGTCCAACCATTTGTATCTTTGGGTTTATTTTGGGACCCCATAGAGCCACTTTTAAATGATAATAGCACTTTATATTAATTAAGTTAAAGTAAATACAAAAATGACATAAGCATATATCTTTTAGCAAAACAATTTTTACATAGGGTTATATATGATATATTTTCAACTATAAATATTCATTAGAAATATATAAATATTTCATACATAATGGTATTTTATTTATTATTTTTAGACATTTAATAATTAAATTATATATGAAACAATAATGATGCACTATTTTTCTTATTAATGAAAGAATCAAATAATTAGTATTATAAATGTTAAAATAAATATAATTTAATGTTTTTATTCGATCAATTAATTTTATTCGTTTATAGGACATGTTATAATTTCTTAAATGAATTTGGTTCGAATTAATAAAGTTTTTATGACTTTAAAAAAATCAATTAGTGAATAGTGTCAAAATTGACATAAATGAGTTTTTAAAACAAATATGATATTTTTAATTGATATTATATTCCTATAAATCTAAGTTTCGTAAAAATGAATTATATAATGATATTAGTATCATTAATGGACCACTTGGGGGTCTCTTGGAAGTATATATTAAGTTTATTACCCATATAATATAAAAATACAAAGTGACATGGTAAATGTCAAACTAATTAACTAAGAGTTAAAACTAAAAGATAAGGTTAATAAAGTGACCCAAACCTGTCTAAAACCTATTGGTTGAGTTTTTTTGGACCTATCCACACCTTATACCTTTAATAATCCACTTTTGAGCCATTAGAAACCGAATATTAATTTATTATAAAATAATATTTCTAGTTTTTCCTAAGGTTCCCTTCACCCCTCTTATAAAAGGGAACTCCCCATTATCTCAAATTCATACCTAAAAATCCTTTTGGCTCGGCCAACCCCTACCCAAATAATCTCTAAACTTCCCTCAATTAAACCTAGAGATTTTATTTTGATCATAAATCCAACTTATGAAGCCCTTTTGATCAAATCAAAAGGAAGAACCCAAAGAAGAGGTAATGTTTTCACCACCCTCTTTCAAGTTCCGTTCTTCTTCCACTTCTTCTTTATTTTTTATTTCAATTATAAAATAATAACTCCAGTATCTTATATATACTGAGAGGTTATTATAAATATTTCACAACTATATTCATTATTCTATCCATATTATGAATGATAATGTCACCATGCGTGCATACGTACGGCTTACCGTCTCCACGTCGTGGGGTAATTTGTTATTCAACACTATGTTATTTGGATGGATATAACGATGAGTAATACGTATAAAAATAATGAAAATAACATGATAATATATCTTTATTATTAATATACCATCAATTATACACCTTTAAGTAAATGATATTGTCGCTCATGTGTACGTACGGATTACCGTCTCCACAACGCGATGAAGTTCATTTCCACATTCACCATTCATTGACGATTATAAAAATATATTTTACTAATATGTTTTTAATATATGACATAATAATGCTACTAGAAATATATATATATACATGTACTTACATATATTTTATTCACTTAGTTCCGTTCAATACGTTATGAAAACAGAAACAATGTTTATGCGTACGTACAGACTAACGTCTCCATAAATGGTGTTTTACATTTCATATATATGTATATTATACATATTTATATTGTAAATATATATGATATAAAAATCATTTTTTATATTCTAAAAGTATTTAAATCATGATATAAGTGATACAATCAAGAGTAAGAAGTTAAAACACGTACGATAAAGAAATCTGTTATTCCCTGAAATGTTAATTTAACATGGAAATTGTTATTAAATGGGTATTATAAAGTCATTAATGAATCATTTATGATATCATAAATACTAATATGGTTCTATTATACTTTAATATCATACTAAGATCTTCATACATGAGGTTAATCCTACCCTCTACTAAAGGAAAGTGCAAGGTAAGGGGTTTCTTATCTAACTTTTAATTCCGTGAGATTTCCATTGTTCACCACTTATTTATTTCATGTGGTGTACATTGTAATTCCATTTGATATATATATTATCATGATTCTCGTTATATTAATGATATTATGTGATTCATTTTGTGGTCATTGACTATTGTACATACGGCTTGATTGATTACAATGAGGTAAGGGGTTTTTATCTCACTCCTTATTCTTATGAGATACATTCCATATTTCCATTATTGCCTTTTGTGTGGTGTATGTAATTCCCATAATTGTATTCTTAGTGTAATACACTTAAATTTATGTGTATTTAAATATTCATTATACGATACTTCTTTCATGGGGTGTATGTTTTATAAGTTACCAAATTGGTAAGGGTTAATTTCACAATCTCTTTATTATCTGAGGTTGTTTTTACGTAAGTATCTATTGAGACATATTTATTATCCATGTCCATGTTTCATGAAATAGTTTTCAAAGGGATTATTTTAAGGTAATTTTTACTAAAACATCATTTTAAAGGTTTTAATGATTTATTTTTCTAAACCATTCTCATTAATTTCCATGTTTTCAAAATGGTTTTAAGGATTTATTTAAATGGACATGAATGTTTTAAAATGATAATTACTTTCAAAAGTTTATAAGTGGTATGGGACACATTGATTAAAAAATTTATTTAAATGTCTTCCTTTCAAAATTTTGTGACTTTTAAATGTTTTCATGAAAAATGGATATTTCTCTCAAAGAGTTTTACAAATAATTTTCATCTATGTCAAAATCCTTTAATGGATTTTAAACTTGTTTGAAGTTGAATTATTATGATACAAATCTTTCATATTGTATTGAAGGTTTTGTGATATTTTTTACATTGGATGTGTTATTTTGTATACCATTCATGGTTTATGGGTAATGTATTGACATTTCATATGACAATTTTAATAAGAATGTTTATGTTATATATAAACCTTTTCATATGAAAAATTCATTAGACTAGATAAGTAACGGGTGGAGCCTATTATAGCTCCTCGATGCATCAGTAGGTCTCATGAGACAAACTAGTGTCTTGGCACAAGGCCTTGAAAAAATCTTAATTGTAGTCTTGGCACAAGGCCTTGACTATGTGGTTATGATAGTCTGGAATTATGCATTCCATCAATATGAAAGTGGTTAGTGATATTGCATGTGATTATTCGACTAGTAGAATATCTATGTGAATAAGTAAATGGCATCAATTCATTTTATTTTTTCAATATTATGCTTATGTTGAAATTTAAAAAGATTTTGTTTTATTTATACATTTCCATAAATGATTATTCTTATTTATGAAAGTTTCCGCTGTATTGTTATCCTTACTGAGCATCTGAGCTCACCCCTTTCTATGTTTTATTTTTCCCAGGATTCCAAGAACTGTATTGTGATTGATATGTAGGGTTAAGCCAAGGGAATAATGGTGTTCGTGAAGGATTATTTATGTTGTTTTGTACGTTAAGATGTGTAATGTAACATTCATGTATGTAATCTATTTTCCAAGACTGCGAAACCGATCGGTCCTATGAGACTTTATTCCTTGTAATCATGCCAATGTATTAAAATAATTCACTATCTCTGGGTAACTGGGGTCGGGGTATTACAATATATATAATGTTTATATATATTTTTAATAAATATACATCTATATATATATATTCTTGTTTATATATTTATTTATAAATGTGCGTGTGTATATAACATGAAAATATATATGTGGGTTTAATTTATATGGAAATATATATAGGTTTCAAGATGTATATATTTATATACAGATGTGTGTACATATATATGGGTTAAATATATGTGTAAATATATATAAATGTGTCGGAGTGTGTATGTATTAATATGTGGGTTTATATATTTATATATATTTGAGAGTGTGTGTGTGAATATATATAATTCATATAAATAAAAATATATATTTATGTATTATTAAAAATATTTTTAACTAATGTTTTATTGAGTTTAAATGAATAAATTGGAAAAATATGTGGGTGAAGTAAAGTATGTGGTGCATGGGTCTAAGGGGAAATAGAAGTAAAAATATAAAAAAATTGATGATTTAATTATATAATAAATGAAATAATATGGAGAAAATATTATATACATACATACTTCTTCATTTTACATTTATTTTATTTATCAAAACATTAATCCTTGATATCTTCTCTGGTTTTTATCGGACTGATGCATTGTCGGTGTCGTCAGGTACATATCAAAAAACCAAGTTTTAAAACATTTTATATTTATGAAGGCAGTATGGTTTTGGTTGTGAAATTAAACATGAACATCTACCCTCATCATGAGTCTTCATTTAACATAAGGTACGAATTCTATGACATTAGCTCATTCTTTGTATGGGTTATTGGCCTGGTTTAGAGAATTCTTGTGTAAACAATTTGAAACCTACGTGTAAGAATTCCTTAACATAGTTGCATATTTATATAGGATATTAGGATTATTGTTTTTCATGCATGTCTTTCTCGTGAGACATATTTTTAATTATTGATCTCTTGAGTTTTTGTGTATAGCATTTTCCATGTTCTTCTACTTTGTACATATGGAATTTGATAATTAATTTTACTTCATGACTTGATCTTATATTTAATTTCATATGAATTGTGAATATCATATGATGTATTATTTTCTACTATATTTGAGTTTGTTGGTCTGGCCTACTTTGTTCCATGTGAGATATGACACAATTTTGGTCAACATGGACAACATGTGAGACCTAACACGTGTATGGGACTATCCTCTAAGTGGAATAAAACATAAATTGGGTTATCATGTATACTTTATCTATTCCAACTAGTGTTATGTGTCTCAAAGTTTTGGTATATCCTTCAAGAGGAATGTGTTTGACATTTGTCAGCATATGGGATTTGACGGGTGATTTTGGACTATCAATCGAGAGGGATATTATTTACATCGGTAGGTATGTACCTGCAATATAATGATCATTTGGAATCTTCTATACACGATTTTAGGGTATTCCATAGAGAGGATGTGCCTAGATGTTTGACAAACTTTCTCTCATTATAGAGATGAAGCAAGTAGATGCGGTCTCTAGGGACCTCAAATGTGGTTGGTACTTGTGTGATATATTATTGTTATATAGTTACCATGTTTATGTTCATGGAATAAACCAGTATATAATCTATACTAATGTTAAGGGTTATGGTTGGTGTCCTACTGAGTCTTTTACTCCCACCTTACGAGAACATTTGGGTGTGCTTGTAAACTTCATGACTCAAAACCTGATGAATGGAAAACATCATGTGGTGGATGGTTGAATTAGTGAAGTGGGATGATTCTAAAAAAATTATATAGTTTGGGTGGGACATCTATTACAATTTTTTACTAGATTTATCAAGTAGTTTAATCCTTATTGTGTTCATTTTTATATTTTATGTCATGTTTCTGATTTTTCAAGTACTCTAATTATTTATTAATATTATTATTATGTATTATTTAAGTTCTAAAATCATACTAAGGGTATTTTCTCCCCACTAATTGATTCAGACCCTCATAGATAGTCATCACCCTATTGTGTCTGGGGATGGGTGCATGAGGTCATATAGAATCCGGCTCGGACCGAGTTGTGTTAGTTATGATGTCATAGTTATCTATCGTAATAAACAGGTTAACCAGAAAATGGGTTAGGTTAATCTAGAAAAAGGAATGTGATTAATGTTTCTAGTAAATGAAAAAATATTAGTCAATTCCCCATTTTTTTCCTTCCATCCAGAAATGGTGGCTTCATTATCTATAGTGATGCTTCATTGAAGGAACTGGGATGTGTTTAATTAATAATGATTGGGATAATTCTTATGAATCTTGTTATTTATAATTACATTAGAAAAAGTATCTTACATGTCACCTTCAATTATTGGTTGTGTGTTTTCATTAATTATTTAATGGCATAATTTATAAGTATTATATTGTGAAATACATACTGATCAAAAAAAATAGGAATTATTTATTCACTCATGAAGAGTTTAACATGAGTAGAGGATATATTTGGAATTAATAAATATATTATGACTATAAAATTTCTGGTCATCCATCAATGTAAAATGAGTGGTAGATACATTAATTCGAAATGATAATGCATCATAAAAAAATCTATGTCTTGAAAATGATTATTAGGTTAGTGATTAGATAACTATGTGCATAAAAACTTTTCAAGTAGGAAAACCCACTATTTTGTTGGCATTAGTAAAATTTTATTTTTAAATGTGATTAATCATTTTTCGAAAGAAGGGTATTTTTTTAAGAAAATTTATTATTATTTACATAAGGAAAGTTTTATGAATTAAATATTGAATGAAAATATGTTTTGATATTCAAAAATATTATGTATTTCATTTAATCCTTAGTTAAATAAATTCTTATTGAGTGAGGCTCATATATCAGTATTTTCAATTCATCCAAGAGAAACATGAGGATGACTCAGAGTCAACGAAAAATTTATGTAGATAATATGAGGAAAGAACATTCATTCATGGTAGGAAATTATGTTTTAAATAAAGAATATCCATGGAAAAGTGTTATGTATTTTGGTAAAAGGGAATTTTATTTTTCTGTTGAATTAGACAATATGAAATTCAAGAAAATATTGGACCGGAAAATATGTGTAATTTATAATGAATTTAACTTTGGTACATGAGGTTCTTCAAGTTGATTTATTAAAAAAAATGTGTTGGATACATCTCATTTTTAGACCTGAATTTGTTCAGTTGGAAGAAAATATTTATTACAAGGAATAATAAGATTAACATAAACCCCAAATTGAAATAATACTACGAATGTATTTATTGATAAGCTAAAAATGTTGAGACACATTTTACTAATAAAATATCATAAAAAGGTTGAGGGTAATGGGAGTCTATAAAATCTAGAAATTAACAAATTACATGGGGTAAATTTTATGATCATTTATATTAGTGATCCCTATTGCACAGCAAAAACATATAAATGCCATTAAGTGGCTATGGGAAGCTATGTAAATCTGTCCATGACATACCCTTCTCAAATTATAGTGTAAAGAGTAAAGGATATTGAAATTTTAGAACATATTCTCTTGGTATATGTGTTAGATATTGAAATATTATGGGATTCCCAAATATTTTTGGATAATTTGTTTAAAAAAAATATTTATTCGTCATCATTAAATATAACTCCATTTTTTCTTATATAATAAAACCCTCTAGCATCAGAATATTTGACCAGTAGTTGGTAAAACATCCTTGTAAGGACTATACAAAGTTTTTGAAAAGATACAATAGATTCCAATTATTTTTAAATTTTTCTTGATAGAACAATGTTTTCATAAAGCTTAAGTTGATCATTTTCTTATGTATTGGGAATTTTCATCCAATAATAAGTTATTCATAAGTGTATAACCACATTTAGTTCTCTGAATCATATGATAAAAAGGGATTCATATGCAAAGGAATGTGGTACCTTTGTAAATTTTTTAATGTATCATATATATTTCTTACATCTTGGTGTTGGTTCCACTAAGAATGCATATTATTAATGTATTCCATATCACTTAGTTGTAAATTATTATATGGATTCATTATATGTAATAAATTTTGATGATTTAGATATTGATAATGAAAAAATTGTGACTAATAAAATACTTCATATCTTTAAATATAATAATAAGGTGATTTAATGGAAATAAATTCATATGATTTATATTTTCTAGAAACACTAAACTGACTCTCATTATACATGGGTGTAGGAATTAAATATTAGCGGGTAGTGGAATCACCTCTTATCAATTAGCCTATTCTTATATAGAATATATTATATATACTAAAGCTGGCTTATTCAAGCTTATGCGTCACCTGTATACGTAGCCATGTCACCTAACCTCCCCACGCTTTTAGGATTCACCACCACAAAACAGGGCAAGGGAAGTGCTTCCCTTTATCAGCGCTAAACAGAAAGCGCTGATAATGGGGTATGCCATTAGCAGCGCTATATAAAAGTGCTAATAAATGTTACATTTATCAGCGCGTTTTTAGCGATGATAAAGGTAGCTCTTTATCAGCGCTAAAAAAGAGCTGATAAATGAATGTTTTATCAGCGCTTTTATTTTAGCGCTGGTCAAACATACCTTTATCAGTGATTTTAATGAACGATGATAATGGTTCTGTTAGTTTTTATTTAATAACCCTAACAGGACATCCTCTCTTGCACGCGGTCAATCTCTCGCAGAAGCTGAACCAGGCCCCTCGCCACGCGACCTTGTCCTCCTAGTCCTCCTCCTTCCTCCTCCTTCCTCCTCCTCTTCCTCCTCGTCCTCCTCCTTCTCCGCCGCCATTTCCGCCTCTTCCCCCGCTCCCGCTACCGCGACAGCCTCTGCCTTTGTCGCCTCCACCCTCGCTGCCATGACCACTGCCGCCTCTACCGCCACCGCCGCCTCTGCCTCTACCGCTGTCGCCGCCTCCACCCTCGCTGCCACGACTTCCACCGCCTCGTCCTCCTCCTCCTCATGCTCTCAAGGTGGGAGGTGAGATCCATGGATGGTATTCCCTTGGTATATTATTTATATATTGTGTGTGTAAGGACCAAATAGTGAATATAGATGTGAGATAGGAATGATACCATATGTTGAGCCTAATTCCAGTTAGTATTTCCATAATAGATAGAGTGGTCTTAATGTGATTATGATTATGTCTAGGGATGTGATTCATAATTAGTGATGAGTGTCGAAATAAGAGATGTTATTGATATTTAGCAACACAAGTGGGTTGTTTGTGAATGATGTGGAATTGGATACCCTATAGGTTCCATAGGGATATCTTGACACTAAGATGAAGTATATGGTAATTGGTTAGTTATGATGGTTCACATGTGTGAGAGGTCTACCAAGGTTATGTGTGATGACTTCTGTGGATAACCAACCCATGTTTTCATTTTTTTTTTATTTTGAGTTACCATGGGCGGTAAGTTCTACCCCTTTGAGTTGAATATTTATGTATGAGATAAAAAGGAAATAGTTTTTAATATTATGGTTATATGGATTCCCAAAGATTATCCCATTGGAAATGATGATGGATACATATTAATTTTCATCACATAACATAATCTCATAGTTATATAATTAGACAAAGATGAACCCATAACACAAAACATATCACCTAGTATGTCTGTCACATATACGAATAAATAAATTAGAAAAAAAACATGCTACAAAGCATAAAGGTACCATTAAATACTTACATTGGTTAACTTGTTTTAGAAATTGTTTATCTTCATCCGTGCCTTGTACTCGCACCCATGAATTTGAAGGTGAGTATGTGTACACGATAGTTGACCTTCTTAGAGAAGAGTTTCTGGAAGAGTATAAGAGACATGAAGCAATGAAGATCATTATAGTGTTGGAGAAAATGTGGTTGCTACAAACAATGTGGCAATCGGCTTCTGCAACACAGCCTAAGTTACAACTTGCAGGTATTGTAACTTAGGCCACGTTGCACAAGACGATTCCCAAAATGAATAACAAGATCTTCATTTCTTCATGTCTCTTATACTCTTCCAGAAACTATTCTCTAAGAAGGTCAACTATCGTGTACGCATACTCACCTTCAAATTCATGGGTGCAAGTACAAGGCACGGATGAAGATAAACAATTTCTAAAACAAGTTGAGAAATGTAAGTATTTAATGGTACCTTTATTCTTTGTAGCATGTTTTTTTCTAATTTATTTATTTGTATATGTGACAGACATACTATGTGATATGTTTTGTATTTTGGGTTTATCAGGAGTCTCTATGATTTCTTGTTTCCACATTTCATTTTAAATAGCATGTTATAATTATATATTTACTGTACCCTAATGGCTCAAATAGTCAGGCATATTGTAGATGTTTCTAGAATGTTGTAGGATTCTTTTTCCCCAATGCTATTACATTTTTAGGATATTTTCACTGATGAGGTATAAAATTTACTTCTTAATAAAGAGATAAAATTTATAATCTAGTTAGTTTTGGGAGAAAATTCAGTTTCTATCACAATTTCTAAAATAACACCAAAAGAGCATCAGTTGTTTGAATTACAATTTGATGATATAGAATATAATGGTTTCATATGGCATAGTACTTTACCATGGGGTTTTATAGTTCACTAAAATAGATGGTTGATTGGTATTTATTATTTTGTTGGACTATTGGAGATTTAACCTAATGAGAGTCATGAATATGTATCCTCATCCACACATTGATAGTCACATTGATCATCTATGAGGTTCTGTGATCTTCTCCGAGATATATTTGACATTAGGATACCATTAGATGAGTTGGACATCGATGGACCTACCATGGACTGCTTTTAGGAGTAGTTATGGCCTGTATGATTTTTTAGCGATGATTTTTGGTTTAACTAATGCATTGGTTGTATTAAGGGACTTGATGAATAGGATATTTCATCCTTTTCTGGATCAGTTTTTAGTAGTTTTTTTTTCAATTAAATATTAGTGTACTCCCAACCCATAGTTGATCTTGACCAACATCTTATCATCACCTTGAGTACATTGAGATAGCATCATATTTATTACTATTTTCTCCTGTTACTCATTGGTTTCCTCTTGTTCGCATATCATGTATTTTCTAAGGCATCATTTAGTCTTTGTAAGACTAACTTGGAATAAATTTGATATATGTCAGATTAAATCTGGTATCTTATACATACATGAAGTTCACCCTACTGGACACACCATGTATATGGATGTCACATGTGTTTAAAGGAATTTGTACCATGATTTGTTTTTATAAAACCCAAACAATGCTACCTTATTAATTAAAACATAATATTAGGCAAGTTCTCGAGATCGAACCCATAAAGACGATGAATATGAATAAACAATGGATGAATGCCAATCGGTTGACAAAAGAGTATGAAGATGGCGTGAATAAGTTTATAAAGTTTGCAGAAGATCATTCATGTGACCCTTCTCAAATCTTTTGTCCGTGTTTACACTGTTGTTATTCAAGAAAAATTAGTCCAGAAGAGTTGGAAGAACACTCGATCTGTCACGGAATAGATCTAAGTTATACATGTTGGGATAAATATGGGAAAAAAACCAACGTAGGTAGTGACTCAGAGAACACGACATTTTATTGATCATCTGATATGATTAGAAGCATGAACAGTGAAGACGATCGTATGGTGTGTGTGATTATAGATGTGAACGATGATGAAGATCGTATTGAGGAAATGACAAGGACAGTTGATGATGAACTTCTTGATTGCCCAAAATTGTTTGAGAAGTTAAAGTGTTGTGAAAAAATGTCATTGTATGCTGGTTGCACTAAATATACAGCATTTTCATCCATATTGAAGCTGTATAATTTGAAAGCAGGCAATGGGTGGAGTGACGCCAGTTTTACGGAACTACTTTCTCCCCAGAATGACATGCTCCCAGAAGATAATGAACACCCAAGCCGAACATATGATGCCATACGAATGCTATGATCGATGGGTATGATCTCTGAAAGAATACATGCTTGCCCGAATGATTTTATATTGTTTTGTAAGGACCGAAAATCACTTAAAGAATGCCCAAAGTGTGGTGCTTCCCGATACAAGAAAGATGATTCTAGTCCTGCGAAATTTGTATGGTACTTTCCAATCATTCCTAGGTTTATACGCCTATATGGAAGTGAGGAGACCGCAAGACAATTGACATGGAATGAAGATACAAGAATTAAATATTGGAAACTACATCACCCTACAGACTCTCCTCAGTGGAAGAGAATTGATAACGAGTATCCTAAATTTGGGAACGATCCGAGAAACCTTCGTCTGGCATTATCTACAGATGGGGTGAATCCTTTTGGTTTTCAAAGAAGCAGTCACAGTACATGGCCGATTATGTTGGTAAATTATAATTTACCACCTTGGTTATGCATGAAATGAAAATACATCATGTTATCTATACTTATATCAAGACCAAAACAACTGGGTAATGATATTGAGGTTTATTTGGCCCCATTGATCGAGGATTTGAAAATATTGTGGGATTCAGGTCTTACGATGTATGATGCTTAAAAAATGAATAGTTCACTTTGAAATCCATATTGTACGGGACGATAAATGACATTCCTGCTTATGGAAATTTGTCAGGATATAGCATTAAAGGAACTCAAGGATGTCCCGTTTGCGAACAAGGTACATAGTCAATTAGGTTGAAACATTAATCGAAAATCGTGTCTCTAGGACATCTCAGATTTCTACCCTAACAACATAAGTACAGATCTTGGACGACATCATTTGACGGAAGTTTAGAGGAACATATAGCACCGTCTCCACTAACAGGTGATAAATTTTTTGAGAAAGTGAAGTATTTGTACATTACTTTTGGTAAACCGTTTTCGAAAAACCATACGAAAACTTGTGGGAAAAAGAGATCAGTTTTTTTTGAATTACCATATTGGAATTGTCTATATATCAGACATTTTATTGATGTTATTCATGTTGAAAAAAATGTATGTGATAGTGTCATCGGCATGTTGCTAAATGCACCCGGCAAAACAAAGGATGGAATTAAGGCTAGATTGGACATGGTTGAGATGGGAATACGAGGAGAGTTGGCACCAGTGAAGGGTGAAAGATGAACATTTCTTCCTCCTGCTGCTTACACTTTTTCCAGGCAGGAGAGATATCAGTTTTTCAACTTCTTGAATGACATAAAGGTTCCAGAGGGATATTCATCAAATATCAAGAACATCGTGTCAACATGAGATTTAAAATTAAAGGGTCTAAAATCACATGACTTCCATGTTTTGATGAAAGATCTAATTCCTATTTTTTTATGTTGCATTTTTCCCAATAATATCTTCCATACATTAACGAATCACTGTTTCTTCTTCAAAACTATATGAAGCAAAGTTATAGACCTGGCGAAATTGCCAACTATGGAAAGAGAAATTGCCATCATATTATGTGAATTGAAATGTTCTTCCCACCGACATATTTCGATATGATGGTTCATTTGATGGTTCATTTTGTGAGAGAGATTCGACTATGTGGTCCTTTACATTATAGATGGATGTACCTCATTGAACGGTATATGAAGATTTTGAAAGGGTATGTCAAAAACTGAAGTCAGCCAGAGGGTTGTATTGAGGAGCAATATATTATTGAGGAAGCTGTTGAATTTTGTACCGAATACCTGTCTGGTGTGGAAATCGTTGGCCTACCGAAATCTCGTCACACTGAGTGGCTTAAGGGTAAAGGAATTTCTGGAAGAGAGGTTGTCACAATCAATATAACAGATCGGGAGTAGGCCCACCTTTACATTTTGCATAACAGTTTCGACGTTGACCCATATGTTCACGCCCACAAAGAAATTATTAGGCATTTGAATCCTTATAGGGCTGAAAATGGATATCAGATACACATAATTGAAAGTTTATAGGATGGTTTCGAGACCATATTTTTAAGCAGATAGATGAAAATCCAGACTCAATTTCAGAACGACTTCGATGGCTGGCCGGAGGAGAAAGTGTGTATGTATTATCTTACAATGCTTATGCAGTTAACAGTTATACATTCTATACTAATGAACATGATGAAGATAGTACCATGCATAATATTAGGGTTACACTTGTGGCTAAGGCAATGCATGTTTCCGGTGCTAAGGAAAAAAATCCAATTTATGTGAATATGTCATACTTTGGCATCATCAAACGAATATAGGAGTTGGATTATACAAAATTCAAAGTGCCGATTTTTCAATTCAAGTGGGTTGATAACAGGACTGCTGTTAAAATAGATGAATTAGGATTCGTGAAAGTTGATTTGAGTAAGGAAGGGGAGAAAGACGAACCATTTATAATGGAATCACAAGCAGTACAGGTATTTTATGTTCCAGACCCCGCAAACCAAAATTGGTCAATTGTTTTGTTATCGACCAAAACAACTGAAGGGTTAGATGAAAGTTCAATGGAGGTTGACCCTTTTATAGGGACTTCACAATCATTTCACAGTGGTCCAAATGTAGATGGTGTTTTGTATGTCAGAGGAGACCACAATGAAGGAATTTACATAGTCGATAGAGGAGTCAAATCACTTCAGCCGTTAAAGAAAAAAAAGATAGTACAATAATCAGGTTATTTGTTTATTGTAACATACATTGTGTTACGTTATGTTATTATCTGTTCGCTGTTGTTTTTATGTAATCTAAATTAAACATTAAACCACTTCTACAGATAATGACTTCTGCACCTGCTGATGTGCCCAATCCCGAGGCACAAAAGGTCTCTCAACCAGCAGCTGGTGGTCCCACAGCAGAGCAACAACAGGTTTCTCAACCAAATGCTGGTGGTCCTAGTGCAGAGCAACAACAGGTTTATCAACCTTTTTTTTGGTCCCAGTGTTGAGGTACGACAAGTTTCTCAACCTATTGATGCTGGTCTCATTATCGATACTAGACCTCCGTGGGAAGATATTGATTCTACATCTGAGGAAATGGTAGGAAATGAAACCCTGAAAGTGCAAAAAAAAAACAAGAGCGTTGTAGTTTGACAGTGTTGGACAAAATCCTTAAGACAAAAGCAAAAGGCATCAAATTTGAGGTGGGATGGAATAAGTGAGGCCAACATGTTAACCCCAACAAAGCCATCTTTAGTAGCTACATTATAATCGTCACTCGGCAACCCGTGCCGATTGATATACAGTCGTGGCACCATGTTGTCACCAGGATAATGACACTAATGTGGGAAGAGATTACGGTAACATTATGATATCATTTTTTTAATTTATTAAAATAAAATAAAAAACCAAAACATTGACTTTCTCTTCATCATCCATTGTAGAGTGCATTTATAGTAGATGTCTCGCACAAGAAATATGTATTAAGAGTTGCTGGAAGGATTCATAGAGGTTTCCGCACAATTTTAACGAGATATCATCTTCAAGATGCATAAGGGAAAATCAAGCCACACCCACCTCCTCTTTACACACACTTGATATCCCAAGGAGCATGGGATGCATTTAGCAACTATCGTGTGGAGCATACTTTTTAGGTACATTGTGTGGGGTAATACGTTGTTTGACGTTTTCTTGTATTCATCACTCTGATTGACATTTTTTTATTTATGAAAAAGCTACTGAGTGCTGAAAATAAAAAAAGTGCAACAGAACCAGCGTACCCTTACCATAAAGCAAGGATAGGGTATGCTGAACTTGAGAAAAAATTGGTACTTCTTTTAAATATACCCTACTACTAGTATGTGACATAAAACAACACCATAACCATGTTTCTCTATTTATATGCAGATTGATGAATCGAAATCGAAATCCATATCCATCCCAAACCATGTGCTATGGAAGGAGGCTCGTGTAAATAAAGAGGGGACATTGATAGATGAAAACACACAAAAAGTGTGGGAAACATGTGTAAGTATGACATAATAAAAATTTGAGTTTATTTAAATAGATATTACATTACAATAACTACTTATTTTCTATATTTTCTATCTGAAATAGTCACAAGAATCAACAACAACCGCACTAGATGAAGACATACTTTCAGCAGCCTTGAAGCAGCCAGAAAAGTATGGCCGCATCAGAGGTGCGGGTTTTGGGGTGACACCCCAAACATATTTTCAAAAACAAAAACAAGCGAAGGATCAAAATGAAAAAATGAAAAGGCTTCAAGAATAATTATCTATTTTTCAAGAAGAATTAAAATACCAGAGATAGATTATAGAAAAATTGATGGGGGAG
This sequence comes from Viscum album, assembly GCA_963277665.1. Taxonomy (NCBI): domain Eukaryota; kingdom Viridiplantae; phylum Streptophyta; class Magnoliopsida; order Santalales; family Viscaceae; genus Viscum; species Viscum album. The sequence continues at coordinate 285,187,941 of OY728127.1, forward strand.
AGGAAAAGAGAAGAAACAACTCAACTACAACCCGTGCGTGATGATCTCTCCCCACCCCCCACCAGCTTTGAGGCGAGCCATTCCCCTAAAAAACCTGACTTAGATGAGGTAATCAATGTTTTAATAATTGTTTCTATGAAATGTGACTTACATAGACACTGATACCTTTCCTGTACTAATATTACATAGGGTGAAAATGAATGTGATTTATATTTATCAACTCCCACCTATCACCTTGTAGTGAGGGCTACGGTGTTCAATACGCAAAACGACACACTACACAACAGACAGCTTCCAAAAGATCATCTTAGAGTGTTAATTAACGTAGCTAATGAGTCGAGTGCTGAGATACCTGTTACAAATGATGATGACAACATTCATACGGTTTAAAAAGCTATTGGAACATTCATAGTATGGCTGACAGTTCTTGTAAAAAAACATTTCGACAAAAAGGTATTCATTTCTTCTTTATTTTTCAAGCTGGAACATTAACATTTAATGAAAAAAGGTCTGAACCGATGAGTGTTATTACAGAATGACAAAGACTGTGGGGTGAAATGAAATATCAGCTCAAATCTATCTCAAGGATCAACCAACCGATTGAAACGGTCTACTGAGAGCACATTCACCCCTCTCGTTCTATATCCACAGTTAATATCATTGCAGGCTCATGTGGATACAAAGTTGAAAGACGGCAGTACTCACATAGTTTCTTTCTAAAAAGATATGTATGGAGAGGAGATATCATATTTCATTAGTGCTGAAAATTTAAATGAACTCCTCAAGTATGAATGGCTAGGTGCCTTAGTTGTAAATGTATACATGAGGTATGTTTTCATGATTTGATTTTACAAAAGCTGATATACTCTGATAATTTTGACTAAATACATATTATATTTTTCGCAGACGTATATATGAAAAACAATTGAAGGGATTTCCCCATGAACAAAAATTTGGACTCGTTAGTCCTCACACCACATCATCAAAAGACGAAATAGATTCTGTTAATGAGGCTACAATAATGTCATTCCTGCTCAAATAATTTGAAAACAAAATTACAGATGACAGACTCTTTAATACCAACGATGCAGGGGTAAAACTCTACAATTTAATCATATCAACTATATTTTCATTTCTTTCTTTACTTATTCCTTTTTGTATTTTTAGGGAGCATTGGATGCTGATTGCAGTAAATTTGGATACTCCAAAGATTTATTTTCTGGATTCAACGCATGGATATCCAACAAACTGACCACGCATGATGGCATTTGTTAATTTTAATACACTAGATCCAACATTTTAAAACTAAACATCTAGATATATAATTTATGTTATCTTTTAATGAGGATTCTGTTATGATAGGGCGGTGCATCAATATCATCTAATGCATGGAATGAATCCAGGGCATAAGGATGAGCACGCCTACAAGATCTACAACTGGAAAATTATCCGGGTATATATAATAACATTTCACTATCCAAACACATATCAAAACAAATTACTTATTGTTTTCGATGTTTCTGTAGTGTCCAAAACAAACAAACGGAAAGGACTGTGGTTATTATGTTTGTAAATTTATGAAAGATATCATATTTCATCAACAAACTAGCTTCCCAGATGAGGTATTTTCGAAAATAATTATGAGTTCATTTAAAATATTTATTAATCCTTTGTGTATTTATATTTTTTCAGTACTACCATGACTGTCACAAAAACTCATATTCAGAAGATGATATACATGTTTTTAGAAACGAATGGGCAACATACCTGATGGAAGATTGTAAACAAATAGGATGAAGGTGAATTCCTACCACTTATGTTATCTATATATGATCATTGATTATCCTCCAACCTTATTTGGTGAATTGAGAATGCTCTGATGTATTGAAATCTTAATTTATTACTCAATATTTTCTATCCCCGGATTCATATTATTGATCTTTCAACAAATAAATATTAAAGTAAGGAATGATGGTGTGTAGTGTGAATGGGGTGAACGAATAAACCACCGAGGATCAACAAAATCCATTTTCTGTATCTTGTTTGTTTGAACTTTTATTTGACCACATGTGTTGTTGTTTGACTTGCACAATTATTTCTACGTAGATTAATGAGATAATTAATATCTTTGAGGGATTTTTTGGAACCAAAATATGTGTCCCAGGATAATTCAAGTAAGGGAAAGGCTGGTTGAGATGAAATCCAAGCTCAAACAACCAGTACATCATCAAAAGAATCAACCCTGTGATGCACCATCATGTAGAATCTGGTCCTCGTGATGTTTTGATGTGTTTATGGAAGGTATGGGGAGTCTGATAAGCCCCATGGCCACCATAAATAATGTTTACAGACATCTCCACATGTTTTTTGTGCCTCGTGCATCTTTACAAGGATCACGCCATTCACATGGTCCATCTTAGCACGTATGTCCCATTCATCCCATTTCTACTCTTGGAAGAACCTGGGAATCTGATAATGCATAAGCCCCACAAGACCCATACTCATCCAACCAAGATTATTCCTAGTGTGAAGGGAATCTAACCATGGGTAATACCCACAACATACCTCTTTTAAATATATTGGTTTTGATCCTTGTATTCTAAATAGGGTACGTAGGTAGCCTCCATGAGGTTAACTCCCAACCAATGGTAAACCATGGTGACCCCCTCACTAGGTACACCTTCCCTTATTTTCCCTCTTTTATTTCCCTTAGTGGCATCCGAATAATTCTTCAAAATGAGAAACCTTACCTTTATGGGATGCACCACACTTGGGTCAGACCTCATTGGGCATTTTGATCCATCTATCAGGTAAACATTCCAGGTGCTCCCTCCTAGAGATGTACCTACCTGATCCACCTTTATGATTGTTTTGATCCACCCAGGTCTTACATCTCTGTAAAACATTAAATCATGACCCTCTATCCTTGTGGGATGTTAAACTCATGGAATACCACAAGTTAAACATTGGTTTCCATTAATATATTCAATATTAATGTTTAATCAGTACTTATTATGGTTTTGTGGAGGTGTTGTTTTATGTTTTCCAGCAGATTTCGGAAGATTCCTCGCTTTATGTAGGTGATTACATGCTTTTACATTATATGATGATTTTATTATCCTGTATTTTCTTGCTATGTGTACTATATGAAATGTTTGTGTGGTTGAAAAATGTGTTATCAAAGGAATTTGGGGTGTGTATAGACTTGAAAGTTATTTTTAAAATGAATGCGGTTGTATTTCTTGTGGATTTCCATGCTTAAGTCCTTTAAATGTGTTTGAATAAATGAGAAAGTTGTGTGATGGGTGTTTTCAAATGGATTTAATGTGTCTGTGAATTTTAACGAGGGTTTTCTTATGAGATTTAGAGATTCTATATATGTGTATTTACATTGAATGAAATTATATGAGAATGTGTTGATATATATGATCTGTATAATGTAAATTGAGCACAATTTCCATACAATGTATTTTCATTATGATGTGCAGGGGACAGGGTGAGAGGGAAGGGGTGGTTTTCTGGGGAGGGGGAAGGGGGAAAAGTTGTAGGGGGAAGGGGTAGGGGGTGTGCTGGGTTCTTTTGAAATATTTAGGGGGTGGGAAGGGGGGTGTGCAATGGGTAGGGGGGAAGTTCAGTGGGCAGGGGTGTGCTGGGGAAGGGGGCAGGGGTGCTTCTTTTTTATGGAATGGGGGGACATAATATTTGTTTTATGTTTTTTCCCTCACTAGTATAATTGGTTATTTTTTGTTTTGTGCCTCACTAGTATAATTCCATTTAGCAACTCCATTCTTTATTTCATTATTTTATTACTAACATAATATTTGTTTTATTATGTAGGTGAAATCTTTTTCCTTAGTTCGAATTCTTTGTTCAGAAACAGCCGCCATGGACGACAATTTTTTAGATTGGGTGGATGCAAAAAGGATGGAACATCATTTTTTTGAACTATTTATCGGATAAATGTAATTGTAACCAAATTAAACATTGCTTGAAATGTATATAGAAGTGTGTTGTTTTATATTCATGATTTCAAGTAAATGTATGTATCATTTTTTGTTCTTCTGTGCTTTGTGTCTGGGTGTTGTGTGTGATGTGTGTAGGTTTTGTTTGGACTGTGTGCAAGTGTTGTAATGTGTGCAGGTGCTGGGCAGGTTCTGTGCAGGTTCTAGTTTTGGATAGGATCTTTGGCCTTTATCAACGCTAGTTAAGCGCTGATATATGGGAAAATATATCAGCGCTATTTTGAGCACTGATAAAGGTAGTTTTTATTAGCGATCACAATAGCACTGATATATTATACATTTATCAGCAGTGAAAATAGCGCTGATAAATATTAACTTTATCAGTGCTTGATTAGCGCTAATAAAGGGGACCCCCCTTTATCTTCGCCGAGATTAACAGTGATTTTTTAGCGCTATTAAACACCGTTTTTAGCGCTATTATAATCCATATTTGTAGTAGTGCTTCCATAAAATGTGTTACCAATTCCCCTCATGCATCATCAAGATTTACCTCTAATTCTTCCTCCCCTTCACAAATTCCCTCCTTGATTCCCCACTCCCTGCCCGATATTTCCTGTACTCCTCCCTGAATCCCCTCTCCCCGCTCTAGGGTTCTCGTCCCCTCTACGAATTCCCTATGGTTTCCACTCCTCTCCCCAAATCCCCTCTCCTGCACCCCTCCCAATTCTCCCCTCCAGCCTGCACTAATCCCGATGGCTATTTTGGGACTACTCATAGCTTCAGTTTTCAAAGCCCAACTCAGCCTCCACCTCCTCTGGCACCTCCACATCCATCGGCCCTGCTTCTTCTTGCTTCGCCTCCTCCTTCTTCCAGCATCTAACAAAAACCCTATGTTGGATTATTCTCTAAAAATAATCTATTTTATCTGTTGAAATGTATTGTAAAATTAGTTCTATCATTCAATGAAAAAAATATTTATATTCATGATTAAATATTTACAGTTTTATTTTACTATTTTCTAATTTTTTTCTCATTACATGTGAATATAGAAATATGAATTTGAAATGAAGGTAGGTAATTTGTCTTAAAATTGTGAAGTTATCCTCCCTTCCATCAAACATATGAATTCATGTGATTTCTCTGCACTATTGAATCAACTATATATATTTTTATGCACTAAAACCCTTATTTAGATAGCCAACATGTCTAGATCTCTCCAACAGGTGTGTTTTCCTAATATTGTAGAATTAACCTCCCTTTCATCTATTATTTTTTTTTATTTACACATTATATGAATGAATGTAATTTATCCTAATATCATGGAGTTAAATTCCATTTCATCCTATATATGAATGTAGGTAATTTGTTTTCACTATTTAATCCATTGTGTATTGTTTCTATGCACTAAAAACATTTGAAACGAATTATTATAATGCTTTCATCCTTGACTACCAAAACATTTCTTCTAGGACATTGAATAAAATCAGAACTTCAAAACATATATCACTTTCAATGCCTTAGTTTCAACCTATAGAAATCAATATCTATGAAAAAGAGGTGTTCTATCCTTATTTAATGAAACAAAGTCATTATATTATTGAATAAATATAAGAAGTTTTATTTGACTATTTTATAATTTCTCTCTCAGTAATGCATGTGAATACAGAAATAGGAATTGGAAATGAATGTAGGTAATTTGTCCAAAAATCATCCAGTTAACCTCTCATTTGTCCAACATATTAATTTAGGTAATTTGTTTCACTATTGAATCCACTATTTATTGTTTTTATGCCCTAAAAACATATGAAACAAATGATTATAAATCTTTCATCTTTGACTACAAAAACATTTCATCCTGGCCGATGAATATGTTTGGATCAAGAAAACATACATCAATCTCAATTCCTTAGTTTCAACCTATATAGATCAGAATCTCCAAAAAATGTGTTCTATCCTCATTTCATGAAATTTTTTACCTTATATTATTATTAAATATTAAAAAAATTATTTTAGTATTTTCTAATTTTTTTCCTCACTATGAAATTGAAAACATAAACATGAATTGGAAATGTTTCTGATTACCAAAATTCCAATAGATTCCATTATAGACAAGTATAAATAGGCACATGACTGAATTTTTTTCCTTGGATACAAATCTCTGTAGTTATTTGGTAGTCATCATGTTCTTTGGTAGTCATCTGTGAACCATTTCAAAATACATATAATCATAAAACTACCACTGTAAACATGAATTATTTTTTATAAATGTTTAAATTCATTGTAATTTTATTCCCTAACGTATAAGTCAATAATTTCTCAATAAAACATTTCACTTTCATGTTATTGACTTCTTTTTTATTTTTCAAGAATTTTTTGATAAAAATTTCACTATTATTTGAAAGAAACTACTTGCGAGAATTCTAAGGCAACAACCTAAAATAGGTTTTCAGATACATATTAATCATTTATTTTATTTTATAAATTATGCTTCATTCTCTATAGGGATTTATTTCATGTGATATGATTTATTATTTTTATTCACTGTTACTTTTCAGCACTCTTTTTTTAATTTTTTTCTATTTTCAAGATTAATTAATTTAATGTTTTATTTGTTGTTTTTATTCAATAAATCTATTTATCATGGATGATTAATGAAGTGATTTGATTTTTTCCCTTACAGTTCAAGATTTGGTCAATGGATTATAATACTAGACATACATGTAAATTGGTAGTTGGTATATCTTTCCTATTTTTTCTCAGTGCATGTGAATACATAAAGAATAATTGGATACGTTTTTGATTAAAAACATTCCAGTAGTTCCCAATCCTTTTTTTAGAAATTACCGCATCACCTGGATTTTTTTGTATGGCTCTTAGACTCCGAAGGTCTATAAAAATCATCTAAAATCAGTTTCAACATCCATTCCATTAGTTGGATAGCACTGTAAAATTAACCAACTCCCTGTAAAGTTGACATTAATGTTAGTTTCCATTACTGTTTTTAATATTATAGACTACTATATTTAGAACAACTATTTCCAAACCTTGACAAGGTAATATTTTTAGATGATGATATTGTGATTCAGTGGGAATTTTTTTTATTATGGGAATTTGATCTCAGGGTAAAAGGCAATGGAGCTATTGAAACATGTAAAGTTGAAGATCGCTGGGTAATTTCTAAGATATTATAGAAATACATCCATTTTTATCATCCTCGCATAGTGATGAACAAACATAAGAGACACATATCATTTATTGTTCAACAAGGTTTAATCAAGGTGTTTTTAACACCTAATTCTTCATCTAGTTTAGATTTATGGATATGGACTTAACAATTTAATATTTAATTAGATTCAAGGGGTTAGTTATACAATAATAATCTTTTTCTTCTGGAATATGACTTGACAATAATTATTTTTTTCTTACAAATGTATTAATGTTTACATATAAAGATTCATACATTTTTTAATAGATTTTAAATATAGTCTCATTAGACATTTACAATGTATTAATGAAATTATTAGAAAAGTAAATCACTTTCATATTATACTTTTTTGGTTCAATTATATTGAACTGAAATATCGAAAAACCATTCATATTTCAGTCAATTGTAAGTGATTATTCAATATCCAGATTAATTTTTTATATGAATAGTTTTATTTAGTAACCCATATCAATTTGCATTTCCATGAGACAAAGTTTGTATGTCATAAAGTGTTCATAATCATTTTTCAACATTTTCGATTAGTATCTGACTATATGATACTAATATTATTCTTCTTTTATGATATCTGAAATATGTTATATATTTTTTTCATATCCCATTATATTTTTATTATGTTGTTTTATATTGTTACGTGCATATAACCATGCATTGATTGTATAATTTATTTATGAACTGATGATATTTGGAACTCTTTTTCCATTATTTATAGGCTTGTAGTTTTTATTGAAATGTTTCTCAAGTTTTTATCCATATATCTCATACCATAAATTTTATAATAAGTATATGATCAGGAATACTACACTAATATTTCATAAATATAAAAAATAGAAAACATATTATGTTTCAAAGAGTTCTTTAAGATGTTTGGGGAGGGGGGAATTCCTATCATATCCCATGTAATAAATATAATCACGACAACTATTTAAGGTACTTAAGGATTCATCTTTGAAGAACTAGGAGTGAAAATAGTTTATTTAGGATCGAGGGTATAAAATTTGTTATAGTTTTTCCCATAGAAAACAAGAGTAAAGTTCTTCACTTTCAAGAGAAATTGTTTTAAAATTTTTATTGAAGAGATGAGAAAGAAATAATTCAATTATAATATAAATTGATATGATAGGAGAGTAGGTTAGAGGTTTATTCCCTCCAACACCCAACCTTGGAGAAATCTAACCCTCAATGCCTGGTGGTCTGCCTTCTATGCCAAGCTACGATGTATTTTTATGCCAAAGAGGATTTAGAAGCTCATTTATTTGAGAATTCAGAAGCCCCTATATATCTAGAGAGCAATGTTTATTCCTCAATTTCTGTAATTATTGTTCCTAGGCATTAAGTCTTTCTGTAGCTGTTGTTCCTTCATTATGTATTTTATAGAGAATGTTTCTCACTATATAACCTTTTTCCTCAATTTCAGTAACTTTTATTCCTTCATTCTGTATGTCATTTTCTTTCAAAATATTTTCAATATTAATATGAACTATTATGTTTGAAAAATATTATTATATATTTAATAATAATAATTATTTTATAGAGTTGTGCATCACACGGGTGGAGTACTAGTTTATATAAATAGAAGGTCATATGGTTGGGAGTATTTCAACCCTGTTATTTTAATTTATAAAATATATTTCATTAATTATGTATTTTGTACATTATTTTCAAATTTATAATAAAAATTTGAAATTTTTAAGAATTTATTCGACTACAGGATGATGGTTAGAAATCACAAAATCGTGATTGTTGATCATGAAAGATAATTTTTCTACGAGAGTATCATCTATAAAAATAAAAAACATTATTTTTAATTGTATATAATGACCATTAATTCAATTAAAATTTGTATAAGATTAAATTTTATTAATTTTAATTTCATGTGTTTAACAATAATTTTATTCATCATTCATAGAGAATATATCATAAGTTCCCCAACACAGAATTTAACACCCCAACATTTAAAATGACAATTTCTATTGAAATAGAATATGTTTGTTAACTTTTAATAAAGGTGAAACTGAACCAATTTAAATTGTGAAGATTTATATAACCATTAAAATATAGTCATAGAGTTTTTTTGGAAGAGTAGGATTAACTGAATTGTAAAATATATGTATACCTAAAAAATAACATTATTAAGATTAATTAATTGATAAAATTAATGTAGTATATCTAAATATCTAATAAGAACATTTTATGTTAAAATGTGCCTTTCCTAAAATATTCATTCAATAAACATTATTTTAAGAAAATAGATATATTAAAATTAAAATGTATTATTTATATGAATAACAGACTAAACAGAATTTATGTGTTACTTGATATACTATATAAACATGATCTATTGGTTTTTTAAAACTCAACATTGTTTTCCTATGAAAATAATCTCCATTATATATTTATTTTAAAAGGTAAATTCCCATATTTGAGTATTTTAATTTGACTAAAGAATAATAGTTTATATTTATAATAATAATATAATCTTAAGATGATTTTTTTGAAATTTTATAATGTAGATGTTTTTTAGGGTAAGAGTGAAAAAATATTGATAATGTTAAAATTTAAAAAATTATGAAACATTAATAATTCAATAATGAATTAATATTTCTTGATAAATTTAAATGTAAAATATATATATATATATAAATAAGTAAAATAATTTCTTAAAATCACTATTTTATTTTTGTACAACCCATGTATACCATTTTGGATACATTTGTAATATTCTATTATAAACACAGATTTATTATCTTATTATTAAAAAATTAGTTTTTGTCACTTTTATAAGTTAAATCTAATATATAGATTTCTTATTTTATATCAACGTGATTAAATTTTTTAATAAGTGAAATTTTAAATCTTGGAAAAGAGAGTTATAAATTGGATTTAGGATAATAACCATGGTAATGTTAACGCTATTATTCATAAAGAATAGTTTTATTAATATAGTGTTATTTTTATCTAATAAAATAAATTAATATCATATGAAGAATGAAATTAATATAATATTTGAAAAAATATTTATAAAAAATTATCACTCATTCAATTGGTAATAAATAAAAAATAATATTAAGAACACTTAATAGTGAAAACAACATTTTTCAATAAAATATTATTTCTACATATAAAATGATTTGACTTAAATTTTTATTTCTTAATACATAGAATTTAAATTATATTAATTAGAGAATAAATTCTAGTTCATCAAATATAAATATTCTATGAGTTTTTAATTTTAATATTTTCTAAAACATATATTACTTAAATAATAAATAGTTACCCTGATAAAAAAATATAATGGTGAAAATATAAGAACAAATAACTTTCAAATTTTATAAAACATGTGTTTAAATAATTTTTTGAGTATTAATAGACCCATTAACACCCCAAAATCTATTATTTCTCGATTTTTAATCTTTTATACCTCTAACAGTTTGATTCCTTAATTCAAAAATAATGTGTGTTCACAAGAGTTCTTTTTTCTTCACTTATAATTATGGAGACAACATTCCCCATCAAGACACTCATATTCAATCAAATTTATTTTTAAAAATGTTAAATTTTTATCCTATATTAATAATATATGATTTTCATAATCCTATGGTCTCAATTATTTAGTATAAGACCTTTCTTTATATGGATAATTCCAAGCGAAAGTTGATTGTGCTAAACTATGTAATAGTTAATCCCTAACACTTTCTTCCAAATAATTCTCTTCAAAAACTAAAAAACATATAAATATAATTACTTATAAATAATTATTAAAGTTATTTTTATTATTTTAATGGTAAAACCATAATTTAATCCTTTCTATCCTCTTATAAAAACAAATGGGTGTTGATCATGTGTTCTGATGACTATCACCTCCAAACGTAAGGTTCTTTTCATATAGATATTAATTATATATCAAAAAATATAAAATATAATTCAAAAACCTAAAAAAATAAATTATATCATTATTATACTATATTAATGACCTTATAAATTTTCTTTTATCATGATCACCAATTGAGATATAGTGTGTCCCTTTTGGGGTCAGTTTAACCAACTACATGAACAATGATATAATACACTATCTAGGATGACTATGAAAATATAAAAAATAATGTCCTTATATGAAAATATTAAAATAAATATTTTTTATGGTTATGGAATGGTGATATGAAATATTTGACTTATTATTAAAAAATCATCATTGATCACTAAAATTAATTAAATTATCTGACCCTGATTCAATTTTCATTAAAACATTATTAAAAAAATATAATAAATAAACATAATATTTTAATAAATGTTCTATATAATGTTAAATACAAATAAATATTTTTTTATGAAGGGGTCTAATAATGAAAATTTTATTTTAAAAAATATATCCATATGGGATTAATGAATCATGATCAAGGTAAGGGTTCACTTTCTCTCAATTCTGATTCTTCAAGGCAAGATACATGTAGTGCACTGTGTTTCATTTGTATGGTGTTGTTTTGATTAAAAATTTCATGGTTTTTCAATTCATTATTTCCATATAATTCATGGTATATACTGTATAAATTAAATATCTTTTATTCAAATTTTCATTGAATTTAGTGTTAAGATAATCATTAGAGTTTTTAATAACAAAATTGCCTCTCATTGAGTTATGATTGTTCTCTTGATTTTTTTTTATAATTTGGGTACTTCTTACCCATTATTTTATTATTTTCTATTCTCCCATTTTTTCAAATTTTAAAAAATGAAACTATTTTCATATATTTCATTCTTCATGTAATATGTTTCCCAAATGTGATATTGATAACTCAAATATCTTTTCCCTGCGTTATAATGACTCATCTTGAATTTTTCATTTCTAAGAATGGGTTCCAAAAACTAATATTTTACTATATGATATTCTCTATTCCTTACTGGGGTAAATTATCTTTTCATTGAATGATTTTACTGTGATAAATCTCTTCAGAAAAAATTATATCATTGTTAAGAATAATTCATGTCCTCTAAAATGATCATTTACCCTTATTGTCTATATTTTACTTTCCCGTTAATGTTATCATTTATAATTGGAGTCCCGGTCCTGTGTAACTTTATGTGACCAATATATTTCAATTCTACTCTTTTAAAAAAACGCATTTTGTTATTATTTTTACAATGTGTCATTTTAACTAATATACATTTAAAATATAAAAATATTTATCATTTATTGTTCAAATATTTTTTCTTCAAAGAAACTTTTATATGGATTCATTTTTTCTAGGATACAATATTTGAGAGTATTTTTAAAATAATTTTACTTCAAAATATTCCCATCGCCTTTCCAAAAAAAGACTTTTGAAAAATACTTGAATGTTTTTCTTTTCTGTATTGTAAAAAATAGTTCTATAAAACCCCTTTTATGATTTTACTACCTCGTTAAAAAGGATTTACCCAAGTTGGAATTATGTTTAATGATATACCCACAAATATTTATATTTTATTTTATTTATTTTGTGATGGATCTTACGTTATCGAACTATCCAATTCTTGAACCTTTAATTCATGGTACAATCTGAAGCATTCATCATTCAAGGGAGTTTTCCATCTATGTAGACATCCTTATAAGTATATTTTTCACCACTTGGGATAATCTATTTTTCAACCATCCACATTATTTATCTAAAAAAATTATGTAATTTTATTTTCTTTGATAGATTTGATCTTTCACTAACATTGTCTTGATTAACCATATAACATTAATATGAATAAATATTTTTCCAAATATTTTTTTTGTTTTGAATACCCCATTCTAATTCAATTAATTCAAGGGTTTTAAAATTGATTACACACATCAATTTATTTGGGAAATGTTTTGATTAAATGTATTTCTATTTCTCTATATGATGTTTTCTTGAGGGATTCTTAAATTGAAAGTTACACCCTTTATTAATAAGGGGACTATTGAAAACAAGTATTGTTTTCTATTATTGATTTTATTGAATACTAAAGGGAGTTTACTATGTATGGTTTAACAATATACCCACTTTAATTAGATGGTTTATGTTCATGTTTTCCCTTTTATTAGCTTGGAGAAAACTATTAGTTTCCCATATATTTTTCATTTTAAAATTTGTGATAATTTGAAAATTGGATTATATTTTTTTCATTAGTATTATTATATATTGAATTAAATGGTCCTAATTAGTTATTAATGGGACATGGTTATCAATAACACCTCAATTAATTGATATGTGTAATAAGACAAACTACATTAGATATTTTTTTCAATGCCAACCCAAAACATGTTTTTTCCTTGACATTGGGGATTGATAATAAGATCATACTGTCTTATCTGAATTCATTTAATTATCAATCTAAAATTATTAATTTGATCTTAAATGAAAAAGTTATTTATATCCATGTGATCTTCTTATTTACAATATAATCCATAGATATATTATTCTCTGATTTAAATTTTATTAAGGTTTTATTTTTTAATACGTTACCCTACCACATTTTTTATACACATCATATGGTCACTTATGATATTTGATTATTATAGATTATTATTACCCTTAATTAGTATTTGAGCTCACACCTTATTATGATGCAATTTTCTTAAGTGAAGAATAAATTTTTTAAACATGATATGTTTAACAGAATATATTGTTTGTGTAATTCATGGGAGATTTTGAGAAATTATTTTGGTTAAAGTGTTTTCTGATAATGTGGGTAAAAATTACATTAGTAACTAAAGATAAGGGATTTATTTGTTTATTATTTTTCAACATTATCAAAATCTCTATACTAAGAAAATATATGTAATGAAATATTTGTTTTAAGTCATGTAATTATTATATAGTTATGTAAGGGAATATACAGTTGGTATTGAAGCTAGTATGTAATGTTTATGTTTTAGGCACAGAATCTTGGGGTAAGGGTCTGGGTGATTTATTTAGTATTAGATGAGGGTTTTGATCAACTTAGATATTAGGCTATTATTTTTTAGGATATTTTATGAACTAGAAATTATTTACAAATTTTTTATGTTGTAGTTTATCATAATTTAAATGGTATAGATAACCCTTTCAGTTAGATAAAATAATGTTTAATATTTTAGGGATCATTTTAGAGAAATTTAGTTAAAATCCAACGGATAAGGGTTAGGTATAAGCATATGTATAGGATAATAACAAGATGTTTTGGTGATAGAGATATAGTTTTTTTCTGTCAATTTAATACTCATATGGATAAAGGGATGTGGATGCAACTATCCCAGATATTCAACTTTTGGTAATTCACTTGAAAAAGAATAATTGAGTATTGACATTATCTTCACTCTTGTGCCTAATTAGTAGGATTAAAACTACCTAACTATCTAGGAACTCCTAGGATTTATTCTCTAGTTAGTCACAGTACCTTAAAAAAGAAATTATGAAATATATATTTCTTAGTTCCACTAATGGACTGGGTAAATAAGTACCATAGGAAACAACCTAATGAAACATTGGTTTATCAAGAGATTAATAGGATAAATCGAGTATGATAAATTTGAAATAAAATTTTCACAGGTTGAAATGAGGATTTTATTAGAGAAGACATATTAGGATTTATAATCTATATTCATATAATAATTAAATGGATTATATTGGATATTATCATAATAATTGTTTTTCATTAATGGTTACTAGTCGAATCATGAAAATGAATCTTCAAAAATAATGGATCTAGAGACTCTTAATAGATAGCTTTATATTCATATATTTAATAAATGGTTGTGAATCCTAATATATACCAACTATATGAAAAAATCAATGTTACTGAGTATTCCATAACATAGAAATATTGTTATCTCTTAGAATCTATATCTTAATCATTATTATCATTATATAAACTTACGAATTATTATTAATATTGTGTAAAAATTAAAATTATAAGGATTAAATTTATTTAAGGTGGATAATTAACACACCATGTCATATACCGACATGGGTTACCCAAATAACCACAACTCAAATTGGTCCAAACACAACCCGAATGGAGAAACTAATCCTTATTGGATAGTGATAATTACATTTGAATAAAGAAACAACGTTATGGTTCAGTTTTTTTATAATGAACCAGAAACAAAATTGATTATATATTGATTATTTCATTATGTCAAATACAAGACAATATTTTTTGGACTAAGTTGGATGCAGTGGATTTTTAGAAGATAAAAGACTTTTGTTTTTAAATTTTATTTTCTATTTTGTGAAATAAGATAAATTAATTAAAATTGTAAAATATGGAAATCATACTTAACATAATATTTGGAAAAAAAAGTATCTTAATGCTTATTAAATTCCATTTTATAGAGAAGATGTTTTATGGGATAAAAGGAAACATCATACTCACCTTGGGTCTAGAATGAGCTTCTCATTGTAGAATAGTAGAGAAACAGATTATTCCTAGATATGATATAAATATGATGATGCCTTCCTAGTTGGTTTTTATTAAAAATTATATGTTTTACAACATGTGATTCTAGATAGATGAAATAGAGGTGGAGTGCAGGGAATCGTATTCAATTTTGTTAGGAAATGAAAATATTGATAAAAATAAGAAGTTATAATAAATTACATGAAATATTTGATGATGATAAATATGATCTTTAACATATTAAAATTCATAAATAAATTCTTGATTACAAGAAGAATTTTGTGAAAGAGGAGTGTTTTTGAAGCTAAATCTTTTCAGTCTTAGCACACCAGAATGAGAACAAAATAAATAGAAATGTTTCTTAGATAATAATTTTCAACAAAAAGTGATTTTATGATGATTTTGAATTTAGGTCCAACCAATAAGAAATAATATTTAAATATATAGATAAATGAATTCATCGGTATCATATTCAGATAAGAACACAAGTTTCTGAATCCAATGCCACTGGTACCAATCCATCAGACTCTCTATGCCATTGTAATCATAATTGGTGGAATTTCATTTTCATTAGGAGTTTTTGGGACCACGTAAATGGAAAATTAAGTAATGTTGTTGAGAATGGGTCATAGAATAAAGATAGTGGACAATCAAAAATGTTGTCAACCATTTTCATCGAGATGAATTGTTTAATTGTTTCATGTGGGAACTTTTTTTCCTTATCATGTGGATCAAGAACAAAAATGTAAGAACCCAGATATTCTTTTCAGGTATGTATTCCTTTTTTTTGGTTTTTTTGAGGAAAAAGGGGATTTTTAGAAAAATTTCTTACGTACACACCATGTACTCAGTTACCGTAGGTAGCCAGGTGCTAGTCATGTCACAGCCATGCACACTGTCATTTGTGATGACCAGGAGACCGCCTAATGCAGGGGGCTAGTGAAGGCAAGTACACACCATGTAATTCTAATGTACATTCCATGTACTTTTTTTCATTAAACATACCAGGTTCATGTATGACAGACATAATAGTATTCTTCTCGACCTAGTTCGTCCGAGAACGTCTGTATGGTGCTGATCTTCACCGAGACCTCAATTGAGCGTCTGTTCTATGAATCGAACTTCATCAGTTGCATTGGAATCGCTTCGGTTAGTTCTATCTTCTTCTTGAACACATTCTTTTCATTGCTTCTCTCTTGTGAGATATCATGGGTTGAACATTTTAGAATTTTTTTAGATATACAATGTTCTAGGTTGATTCAAGACCTGAGACTCAAGCATATTGATCTCATGATGCCAGAGTAGGTGGTTTGTACATTTCAATATATAGTCTATGAGTTTTATGTGACAAAGTACCAAAAACCATGAATAGGGTATTGTGTGTTTATGGTTTTATCCCTATTGTTTCCTTCTATTCCCTAGTTTGTTTGGATAGAGGTTATTTGTTGAAAATAGGGTTTACTTTGCCATGTTATGGACGTTTTTCCCATGTTTTCTTATTTTGACGGTTTGGTGTAGTTTGCCTGTTAGGATTCGGTTTGTTTCCCATGACATGTAATGTTATGATGGAGTGATTTTTTATCTGACATTTTGTTATGTTATAGACTAGGTAGCCATGTATTTTTTGAGGTTTAATTTCACTATTTTTCTTTTCTATTCTCGTTTGACTTACACAGGGCTGTTAGAACCTAGTGTAGTATACTATAAGTAGAATGGATGTAAGGGCTTCTCTAGAGTGTCTTTAATTATTAACAAGATATGAGACCATAGGATCAATTGATATAGATTGCTCCCTCATAGGTTCTATAGTTACGTTACAAGGCCACATGGGGGAATTGATATTGAGTGCTTCCTCAGAGTGCCTATAGGATACCGCTAAAAGATTATAGGGGGAATGGGCGGTGAGTATATCCTCAGAGATTATTTGACCACACATGATTATAGGGGGAATTGACAATGAGTTATTCCTTAGAAATTCTATTCTAAAGCCAAACCAGACGGGTGAGACTGCGTGTGCTTCCTAGAGGGTTTCTTATGTTTGCTAGGTATGACCAGAGGGGATAGGCTATGAGTACATCCAAGAAGGTTACCTGTTTATAATTATTGGCATACTTGATATGTAGTATTTGAATAATTTTAAATTGTAGAAATGATTACTACTGAGTACTTCCATGTTTACTGTTTCTTTTGTTTACTGCCTGCCATATATGTTCACAAACTATTAGGCATAGATCTCTTGGTGGTTGCCTGATAGGATTTAGTCTCACACCAAATTTGGGCCATGCTTTTGGGCCCAAACAGAATATATTATTCCATGTATAGATAAGGGGAATCGCCGTTCTACTTCAGGTACTTGACAGATTTGGAGCAGGAGAGCTTGGGACCAAGCTTGGGCATGTGATGTTGTGGATTTTTTTACTCTTTTCTTCATTTACTTTAGTTTAGTACTGTATTTCAGCATTGTGACTTGTTTGGATTCTTTCCTATACATATGTATCATGCATCATTATATATGTGCTCCAGCTATTTATTACTTTAGTCTTCCACTATTCTTTTGTATGTAAATATTACTACTTCTGCTATTCCTTTGTACATTACTTCCACTATGTTACTCTGGAAATGGGGGCATAGTTTCCCCACTATCATACCCAAGGCCCATGCTTCTAATCAACAACCTCTGGGGTTTGGGGAAATGTGCTTGAGTCCTTCTGACCAACAGGGTATAGGGTGTCTCTGGGTGGATTTTGGAACCATCACATTACAAAGTGGTATCAAAGGAATTCTTTTCTTCTTAACTTACTATTTGGTGCCTATAGTCAGAGATAGGACAGAAATAGGTACATGGTAATAACTTGTGCCCGAGAGTAGCTAACCTGTGTACTGGGAAAATCCAATTTACCTCATTTATTTCAATTTTCTCATTTTTCAATTTTATAGTTGATTTGATTTCACCATTGGGTGATTCACATGTTTTGTGCTATAACTATTGATATTATTGTGGTTCTATTTCTATTTCAACCCGATGAAATCAGGGTACTCCATCTCATGCATCACATAGGCACTTTCGAGGAATCACATTTCATGCATTCTTCTCACTAGCAGCTGGTGACAGGGGCTCTTCTATGACTCCTTGTTTAGGAGTAGCAACACTAATTTCTCATCAGTTTGGGAGATATAGATCTTACGGTCGTTCGGGCCGAGGTGGAGGTTGTGGTTGTAGTAGTCAGTCACCAGGCTTTTAGCGACAACATGGTGGATCAGCTCAGAGTGGTCAGTCAGGGTCACAAGGCCAAGTTACAAGCCAGACATTTGTAGTCACGCAGACCCAATCGGAGTAGGATCTCAGACTTTCTATAGTTCGAGGTACAATTATAGTTGCCTCAGTTTTATATTTTTCTCTTTTTGATACAGGGGATTCCAATAGCTTTATATGTGTTGATTTTTTGAAGATCCTCAGGCTATGTGTCTTTTCCTCTGCTAAAATCTTGACCCTAGACACACCGTTGGGGACAAGAATGGCTAGTGTATTATAGTTTAAGGAGTTCCCTCTAGGGGTTGGTGTGTGTCACTTATTATGGACCCTCTAAGTATTAGAGATGACAGGCTATGATTTCATTCTTGGAATGGAATGGTTAGTTACCTTCCAGGTTGTTGTCTATTGATATTATCATATGGTGAGTTTCACATCACCATAGGGCATATTGTTTCCTTCAGAGCGAGAGGTGGACTTTTCTATTAATCTTGTGCCAGGAGCGGCACTGGTGTCCATTCCTCTTTATAGGATGGCTACACAAGAGTTGCAGGAGATCAAGAGGTAGTTGGAGGAGTTGCAGGCTAAGTGTTTCATCTGACCTAGTACTTCTCCTTGGGGTTCACCTGTCATGTTAGCAAAGAACATAGATGGTACCCTTAGACTTTGTGTGGATTATCATAATTTGAACCAGTTGATGGTCAAGAACTGATATCCCTTTCCAAGGATTGATGATCTCTTTGATCATCTTTAAGGAGCCTAAGTGTTCTAGAAAATTGACTTCAGATCTGGTTATCATCGGTTTCCCGTTAGACCATATGATATACCTCTTATAGCCTTTTGGAGCAGGTATGGTCCATACGAGTATGCGGTTATGTCGTTCAGTCTCATGAACGCGTATGTAGTTTTCATAGCACTAATGAACCAAGTGTTCCATCCATACTTGTCTTCCTTTGTGGTGGTCTTCATAGATGATATCTTGGTGTACTCTCACACTTGACATTACAATGCCACCCATCTTGAGATCGTTTTGAGTACACTAAGATATCAACATCTATATGTTAATCTCTTCACATTCCACTTTTGGATAGACCAGATTCACTTCATGGCTCATGTTATCTCAAAGACAGGAGTATCAGTTGACCCAGAGAAAGTGAGATCAATAATTTATTGGGATCATTCGAAGAACGTCTTTATGGTACGAAGTTTTCTAGGGCTGGCTGAATACTACAGGCACGTTATATACGAATTCTCACACTGAAGAGAACCACTGACAGGCCTCACTAAAATGGTGAAAAGTTCTTCTGGTCCGATTCTTGTGATTCATCCTTTCAGGAGCTAAAAGGGTGGTTGACATCAGCCCCGATACTAGTATTTCCAAAGCCGATAAGGAGATATACTATATATTATGATGATTCTGGTATCAGGATAGGATCATTGCTTATGCAGAGAGAAGGATTCATCGCTTATGGGACTCGGTAGCTGAGGCCACATGAGATGAATTACCCGATGCATTATCTTGAGATGACAGCAGTTGTTCATGACTTACCCTGTTGGAGACATTATCTTTTGAGAGAGAATTGTGTGGTTTTCACCAACCACAAGAGTTGCAAGTATATCTTCACTCAGCATGATATGAATTTGAGAGAGTGAAGGCAGGTTTAGTACCTTAATTCTTTTGACTTTGATCTTGCCTACACACATGGGAAAGGCAACGCCGTACCTGATGCACTAAGCAGGAGGACTAAGATACATGCAGTTCAAGAGGCAAGAAGTTAGTGGAAATTTAAGGCTCTATTATCTGAGATTTATTTGGAGGTGCACAATAGATAGAGTCAGACATTTATTTCATCTATAGTTGTTACCTCTACTTTTCTTGATTGTGTGAGAATGAGGCAGCTATCAGATTCTGAAGGCCCAGTCTTATGGGAGAGTGTTTTAGGAGAGGACCCTATTCCTGGATGGACCATGGATGAGGATGAGATCTTGCATTTATAGGGGTGTGTATTGGTGTCATCAGACATATGTGAGGAGTGGATGTGGGAATTTCATTCCATAGGTTGGGTAGTTCTTCCTAGTGTCACCAAGATGTATCGTGATCTACACCATCAGTATTGGTGTCCAGGTATGAGGAAAGATATTGCTGGGTTCATCATGAGGTATTCCACCTATCAGCAGGTGAAGGTGGAGCATTAGCGACCCGTGGGGATTTTTTAGTAGTTACCCATTCCCAAGTGGAATTGTAATAATTTCGTGATGGATTTCGTGATAGGTTTACTGAGGTTTCCTCAAGGGAATGATGATGTATGAGTTGTCATTGACATACTCACAAAGGATGCTCACTTCTTGTCGATCAAGGAGACCTTCAGTATTGATGAGTTGGGATGATTGTACATCTGGGATATTGTCCATCTACATGGGGTTCCGCACTCCCTTGTATCAGAAAGGGATGCTTTATTTACTTCTCAGATCTGGAAGGGACTAAAAAAATCTTTGGGTACACAGGTACTTTTGAGTATAGCTTACCATCCCCAGACAGATGGCCCTTCTGAGCATATGATTCAGGTGCTTAAGGATATGCTACGACCATGCATCCTTGATTTTGGAGGTTTTTGGTAGAAGAAAATACCTCTTGTGGATTTTTCCTTCAACAATAGTTTTTAAGAAACTATTCAGATGGAACCTTATTAGGATTTGTGTGGTAGGCCATACCGATCACCCTTATGTTTGCTGGAGGTAGGGGATGCAGTTATGATGGGACCTCGTCTTTTCTAGGAGACCACAAAGTAGATAGAGTTCATTAGGAAGAGGATGGCTACTTCATTGTCTCAACAGAAGTCTTATGCTTATCAGTAGAGATGGCATTTGGAGTTCGAGGTTGGGGATCAGGTTTCCCTGCATGTCACACCGAGGTTGGGGCACAAGAGGATTATGAGAAGGGGTAAGATTTCGCTGAGGTACATCAGGCCGTTTGAGTTTTTGGAGAGAGTTGGGCCGCTTGGCTATCGGTTGCAGCTACCTCAGAGGTACTAGGATATAAACGACGTCTTTTTAATTTCTCAACTTTGACATTGCGTCTTAGACTCGTCTCATGCTCTTCAACCAGAAGAGGTTGAGTTAGAGGTGGATTCCTCATTTGAGGGGCATCCAGTCCGGATTTATTATCACAGTACGAAGGTTATCCGTGGATGGTTTGTTCCTCTGGTATGGGTGTTATTGAAGCATGGGCGACTACAAGATAAGACTTGGGAGAGGGAGACCTATGTAAAGTTATAGTGGTCATACTTCTTCGGGGATTCTTCTTCTACTCCACCTTACTAGGGAAATTCGGGGATGGATTTCTTTATGGGGGAAGTTTGTAAGTACTTGGGTATTCTTTTCAGAAATGTTTTCATTTTTATGGTGTTTTTGAGGAAAAATAGATGTTTTCTGATAATTCATTATGTACACGCCATGTACTTTATAAGTACACATCGTGTACTCAGTTACTGTAGGTAGCTTGGAGCTGGTTGTGTCACGGCCATGCACACAGCTATGTGTGGTGACCTGGGGACTGCCTAATGCAGGGGCCAGTGAAAGAAAGTACACACTGTGTACTTTTAAAGTACATGCCTTGTACTTTATTTTTTTCATTAAACATATTGGGGTCACGTCTATGGGAAAAAACCATCATCTTCTTGACCTAGTTCATCATATAGTGTCTGTATGGTGCAGATCATTGCCATTCCCTTGATCAAGCATCTGTTCTCTGAATCAAACTCTGTCAGTTGAATTGGAATTGCATCGGTGAGTTCTCTCCTCATCTTGAACACCTTCTTTTGATTCATTCTCTCTCGTGAGATATCGTGGGTTGAATGTTTTAGATGTCTTTGTAGATCTACGACATTCTAAGGTGATTCATGTCCCGTGACTCAAGTATATTGATCTCCTGATGTCGAGGTAGGGGGTTTGTTCCTTTCTGTAGTTAGTATTTCATTTTTATGGGAAGAAGTGCCCAATACCCATGAATGAGGTATTGTGCATTTATGGTTTTAGACCTATTATTTCTTGTTATGCCCTAGTTTGTTTGGATAGAGGTTATTTGTTTAGAATAGGGTTTACATTGCCATGCTATTGAGTTTTTTCCCATGTTTTCTTATTTTGACCGTTTGGTCTAGTTTTTCTTTTAGGTTGTTGTTTGTTTCCCATGAATAGTATTGTTAGGATGGAGTGATTGTTTATCTAACATGTCGTTATGCTATAAACTAGTTAGCCAAGTAGTTATTGATGTTTACTTTGGCCACTTTTATTTACTAGGCTCGTTTGACATACACAAGGTCGTGAGAACCTAGTGTAGTAGACCATAGGGAGAATGGACATACCGGATGATCAAGAGTGTCTATAATTATTTTCACGCTATGAGACCATAGGGGGGATTGACGTTGAGTGCTCCCTCAAAGGGTATACAGTTACATTAGGAGGCCATAGGGGGAATTGAAGTTGAGTTCTTCCCCAGAGTGCCCGTTGGTTACCATTAAAATACTATAGGGGGAATTGACGTTGAGTGCTTCATCATAGAGTCTTTGATCACACTTGAATATAGGGAGAATTGATGTCAAGTGCTTCCTCAGAGAGTCTATTCTAAAGTGAAACTAGAGGGGTGAGACTGTGTGTGATTACCAGAGGATTTCTTGTATTTTCTAGGTAGGACCAGAGGCGATAGGCTGTGAGTACTTCCCAGAGGGTTACCGATATATTATTTTTCTCTTACTTGATATGTAGTATTTGAATGCTTTGAAACTGTCGGAGTTTTTACTTTTGAGTACTTCCTTGTTTACTATTTCTTTTTTTTAGTGCCTTCCATATATATTCACTGACTGTTAGGCACAGATATTTTGGTGGTTTCCTACTGGTATTTAGTCTCATTACCATTTTGTTCCATTCTTTAGGGACCAAAGAGATTATATTGTTGTAGGTATATATGAGGGAAAGTTCCCTTCTACTTCAGGTACTTGACTAATTTGGAGCTGAAGAGCATGGAACCAAGCTTGGGCTTGCGATGCTATAAAGTTGTTTACTCTTTTCTTCTTGTACTTTGGTTTAATTATGTATTTAAGCATTGTGACTTGTTTGGATTCTTTCCTAGACATATGTATCATGCATAATTATATATCTGCTCTAGACTTTCATTTCTTTAGTCTACCACTATTCTTTTGTATGGTAACATAATTTCTTCCACTATTTCTTTATGTTTTACTTCCACAGTGTTACTCTACAAATGAGGGCCTAGTTTCCCCACTATCATAACCATGGCCCTTGCTAATAGTCGTAAACCTCTAGCGTTTAGGAAAATTCTATTGAGGCCATGTGACCAACCATGTACTGGGAATCTCTTGCCAGCTTCCAGAACCAAAACGTTACAAAAAATAAGAACAATGATTTTTTTCAAAAATTTGGGTATCATGTGGGTCTGGATAAAAGAAAAAAAATGTATTTATCATTTCACTAAAATGTATACAATTGGTATTAGTATGATATAGGAACTCCAGTATATTTTTTAGTGGGTCAAGATAAATAATAATTTCCTTATTAATTTTTTCCAGAGCTTTTAGACTGGAGCAAACACTTATTTTTGAAATGAGGAAGACATTGATCCAATAAAGGTAGGCTTACACTAATATCTTATTAGATGTAGAATCATTGGTCTTAGTAAAATATTAAGGTTAATTTTCTTTGGAGTTTTTTTAAGTGTTGTCGAATGGGGACATGAATCTTTTTTTTAAGAGTTTTAAAAAAATTGAAAAGTATTGTCAAGAGAAACTTGAATCCTGATAAAGTTTCTTTTTTACATTAGTTAGTATGGAACATTGCAGTGGGATGATATATGTTTTAAAATTTTCACATTTGGTATAGAAAAATGTATTGAAGAATATTTTGTCTTCATCATAATGAAGAAATCAAAATGGGTAGATAGTCTTTCAATTGGTGTATAGGAGTGTATGGGGATGTCTTTCGTATTGATTTTTTTTTCATGTGGGTATAAACATCACATTAAGAAGTTTCCTATTTCATTATATATTAAAGTTTCACAGAGCCTCATAAAGAAGAAAACATATAGGGAAATCATAATCAAAATCAAAATCTGATAGAATAATGATTATAATTCAGAAGAGAGATAATCTTGTTGATGATCCAAGAAGGATGTAAAAGAGTTGAGAAGCCTTTATGAATCCCAAAGGGAATCTAGAATTCAAGTTAAATAGAGATTTCATGGAATTTGGATGAGTGATAAAAGCTTTTTTAAATCCTCCACAAACCGTCTCAGTCACCTTTAAAAGGAGAATGTACTTTGTAATTATCTATAATGAATGTACGTTTGATAGAGGAATAGATTGAATCTATAAATTTGTAGGGAGAAGAATCTTCTGTATCTTTCTTACAAATGGAAGTTTTCTAGAAATAAAAATAAATGATAAGAGTCAAGATCACAATATTGGTTTCTAAACTAGACATTGAAATAAAATTGGGATTTCCAAAGTTTGATATCTATAGACTAGAATTGATTCAGTAGTATTCGGGTTGATCTATATTTTGGAATTAAGCAATCAGAATTGGGAATTGAATTAGGAAACTGAACTAAGTCTCATTAAAAATGCAAGATGTTATTAAATACTTTTGGGTAAGTAATTAAATTATTTTTTTTAAGAACATGTTTTTGAAAGTTGACGAAGTAGCATTATAACATGTTTATTAAAAAAAATATCGTACATAATTTCATACTACATGGAGCACATGCACTATTGTATTGATCATTGTTATGCACTAGTGTATGGGAATATCATACTCATTATATTCCACCAAAAAGGATTATTTTCTAGTGGATTGTGTGGTATTTTACTTTTTTTCTATCCGTACAAAGGTTATAGATACCCTTGTTTTATATTGAACCCTGTAAATTATTTTTTTCATGTGGATGTATATTTTATTTAGTATAGAACCAATTCATTAACCGGAGGTGATGGATGTTTCAAAAGAATGGAAACATAAAATAGAATTATATCACTCATTCAATCCCTCACCCTCTCATTGATACAAAAATTTTCAATGGGAACTTACCAGTTAAATCAGAGCCTAAGGATTCCTTTACTTATGTTTTGAAGAGAAGTTGATGTAGAATATGAATTGTGATGATATTAAAGTTATTCCATCCATATATGGTAATAAATTTCAAATATATAAAGAAAAAATGTTTTCATATCTTTTTTCTATTGTATATGATGTTCTTAAAGAAATGATAGATGAATTTTATCCAATTGACGACAAGGTTCCTATTATATATGTTGACATGAATAATCATGATAACTATTTAATGGATAAAAATTATTTACTCTCATCAATTTATGAAAGCGATTTTTTAAGGGTGAAGTGATTTTTTACTACCAAAGGTTTCAGGGATATAAAAAACATTTATAAATGAAATAGAAAATTAAAGAAGGAAAAACTAAAAATCTAGAGGCTGACATATGATGATATAAAAAAGGGTGATTATGAAATAATTGGGGACTTCTTTTCTAGTGTGAATGACTTTTTCAGCACTATCATATGACTTGGTGAAGAGTTATAAGATTCTTCAGTTATTGAAATTATCTTAATAATTCATCCCAAAAAATTTGATGATGATTTTCTTAATTAGAATATATAGATCCTTAAAATATATCTATGTATAATTTTCATTGTACTCTCATTACTTATGAAATGTGAAGGGAAAATCAATTAAGGGAAAAATAAATGATGATAGAGATATTTCTTTCAAAGCAGCAATGAAAGAAAATTTTAAGAATGTTCTTCAAGAAAATGATGATGTTGAATCTGACTCTAAAAATGAGGTATATAAAAACCATGATAAATTTTTATTCTCATTTTATAAAAATTTGAGATGAGGTACAACTAAATAGAAAGGTAATTTTCCCTTCAATTATTTTGAATGTGGAGCAATTGTAATCTTTTTGGCTAATTGTCCTCAAAGAGAGAAAGAGGATGATAGTGATGAAAAAGATATAAGGCCAATAAAGTCTTGGAATAAATAGGGTGATAAGAAAAAAAAATCTGTATTGAATGATTAAAAATTCTCCAAATCTGGAAGAATAAGTTTTTTATTAAAATATAATGATGTAAAAAATCAGGAATATTAATCCAAAAAATATATAGAGAATGTTGCAAAAAATATTATAACCATAATATTGAAAACATGAATAATATGGAAGAAATAATTCGTAAGTCAGTGAATCTTAAATAGAATTTCCTATTAAAGAAGAATTAAAATAAATCAAGAGTTATATTGGATTATATGAGAATGATATCATTATGTTGAAAAGCGAAATCTCCAAAAAAATTCAAAATGATTTCCTAATTAGAAATTAAATCTTCTTGAAGAGATTAAAGACTTGAAAAAATATCATTTGAAATAAAATATTCATAATGAATATCTAGAAGTATAAATTAATTCATAAGAATTATATTAGAAAATTCCCCTAAAATATCATTCTAAGGCATAACAAAGAGGTAATGTTTTCAAAAACCTTGTCCTTGAATTTAGTGAAATTTTTTATAATGTTGAACCTAAAGAGTATAAAAAAAGATACATTAAAAGTTTAAAAATACAGATGGCGTTGGATTTTAGAAAAAGAATGTTTGAAATGTTTCTAAATAGAAGCATTTTGGGAAAGGTATGTATATGGAAAACACCAATAAAGTCATGAAGTTAGAATTTTTAAAAAATTATAAGTCTGGAAAAATTAATATAACATTTTGTTCTGATAAGGATGAAAATAAAACTAAGATATAGAAGAATAATTATATTTATGATAGAATTGTTGTGGGTAAAAAAAATTTATTAATAATGATAATAACAATACTATAAAACATGTTCACAACTCCAGACAGTATGGATGTTTTAGAGTAAAAAATGCATTAAATTTCTATTATTTCTATTGTGGTGGATTATGAAAAATGAAAAATATGTGTTGGTTCACCCAACAATAATATTAATAATCCAAAAATTGTATATATCCAAGTTATAGGGGGAATATATTCACTAAAAGGAAGAAGTATAGAAATAATGTTTAGTAGAAACTCAAGATAGTTAGTGTGAAAATTTAAAATAATTTCCAAATCCTATAAACTATTTGTGAAACGTGTGATCAACCTAGACACCTTCCAAAAGGAAATCTTGTTTTCTACCCGGACAACATTTTTTTAACAATTCTTTAAATTCAGGAGTTAATAAAGATAAATGGAATGAAAAACCCTTTTGTTGGATCTACTCTCAAAGAAAAAAAAGATAATTAACATGGATTTTTTATAGTAGGTTTCCATATAATTCGACTGGAGACATAAGCTTTTTGAATATTGTGAAAGAAATCTATGAATGAAGGGGGACATTTTTCAATGATATTTTTATGTGAATCAACGGTTTTGGATTAGCTATCATTGGGAAAGAAATGTTGATGTCTACAAAATCTTTGTATATTGATGGGCTGAAATGTAACATGCTATGTGTTTCACCACTCTATGATGAAGGATGAAAAATTATTTTCAGAAAATATGGGATTTTTTGTATGAGTAAGTAATATGGTATGATAGTTACAAGAGGCCACTGTATAAAAGTAAATTTATTTCATGATGGTGAAATAAAAAATTCATGTTACTTGGGTATAGTGGAAGAGAATCAGTTGTTGAAAAAGTGGTTGGTACACATGTGTCTGAGAAAACTGAGAAAGTTATCTAATTGATATAGTTTCTATGGAATTCCTAATATGTAAAGAAGAAGAGATTGGTGTTTCACTATTATTCATATGGTAAAAATTACAAACATAGATCATAAGAAAGTTGGGATTTGTTCAAAATTACCCCTAGATCATATTCATTCTGAAATCTATAGGCCAATGATAAAAAAATAATGGATATAAGTACTTCATTAATATCATTTATGATGTTAATTGCATTAATTGTGTTGTTAAATGGATCATAAGTTAGATTCTCTAAAAATGTTTAATATTTTCAAGAGGAAATCTAAGAAGGAATGTGAATATTCCGGGAAGAAGTAGAGAATTGGTGGTGTTGGTGGGTACATAAATGATTAATTTTAATGTTATAATCTGAATTAAGTTATCTTTTATGCATTCATCTCACCATACACTCCTCAAAAAAATGATTTTTCTGAATAGAATAACAAAATTCTTGTAGAAATGGGAAGAACTATGTCACTTGAACATTGTCTTTCTCATTATTATTGGAGGCAATCCATGAGAACTATTGTTTATATTCAAAACTCGTGTTTCTAAAGAAAAAGTTAAGATATGACTCCAATAAAATTATGGAAACAATAAATGTTTAAAGCAAAATAGTGTTTGGGAGTCCATGTATCATAAAGAAGAAAATTATAAACCTTGGAAAGTATGTGAAATGAGGTGAATAAGAAATTTATCTTGCCTATGATCTGAAAGGAAGAGGATATAGGTGTTTTAATAAATGAATGGAATGAATATTACATTTTTTTATTTGAAGGTTATTGAAAAGACTAAGAAAGAAAAAACAGACCCAGGATGATAAGAAAGTTGAGAAGGATAGAAATAAATTTTTTAACAATTATGGTAATGTGATAGAAAATAGTAATCCTATATAAGAAGAATAATCTGCCAAAATAATTTCAATTGATAGGGAAGAAAGTAGAGTGTATCATCCCAGGTTGAAGAAACTAGTGGAATATAATAAAATCATTGGGAATCAACTTCAGAAGGTTTAAACAAGAAGAACATCAAACATTGTTACACAAACTTATTTTATTTTTTAAAAGTCAATCCAAATGATGTGAATAAAGATTTTGAGCATCTAGAATGGGTTCAGGGAATG
This sequence comes from Viscum album, assembly GCA_963277665.1. Lineage (NCBI taxonomy): Eukaryota > Viridiplantae > Streptophyta > Magnoliopsida > Santalales > Viscaceae > Viscum > Viscum album. Next base: position 285,217,651 of record OY728127.1, read on the forward strand.
AAAGAAGAGCAAGATCATATTAAAAATAATGATACATGGGAACTCATACCCAATCCAAAATACAAAAAAAATATTGGTACAAAATGGGATTTCTAGAAAAAAAGATAAATAAATAAGATGATGTGATTAGGAGCAATAAAAAATTATTGTGTAATAGTAACTCATAGATTCAAGGCATTGATTTTGATGATAATTTTTCTCCAGTGAAAGGATAAAATTAATAAAAAACATTCCTTCTATTACTATAAAATGAAGTTACAAATTTTCTCAAATGGATGAGAAGTTTGAATTAATAAATTTTCATCATCGTGAGGAATTTTACATTTAACAACCTTGTGGATTTGTTGTTGGGAATGTTGAATTTTTTGTGTGTAAGATGAAGAAATCATTTTAAGGAATAAAAAATATTTGAGAGAATGGAATTATAAATTGTATGCATTATTGAGGAATATAAATTTTATAAAATAGAGTATTGAGAATAATATTTACATCAACTAATGTAATAATTATTTCCTCAATATTATTTTTTGTTGTTATCACATTATCTTTGATGGGAATGATGAAATAACATATGAATGGTTTTTTGAAGTGATGAGAATGTTTCTTGAAGCGTCTATGATGGGGGAAATGAAATAATTTTTTGGGTTAAATTTATAAAAAATAAGAAATATATTATTATTTCTTATTAATGGTATGTTATGGAAGTTCTAAGGAATTTTGACATGTAAAACCCAAAACCTGTTTCCACATCGATTAAAGTTCTAACCTAGTCGAGTAAATATTGAAAATGAATGTCAGTTGATTAAAAAGAGTTTCAGAAGCCGATTAGATGTTTATTATAGGTGAATTTATGAGGAAAAAACATTATTTATGATGTTACCTTATGTACAATATTTTATATTACTCCTAAATAATCACATTTACTTAATGGAAAAATAATTATTAGATATATTTAAGGCATAAAAAATTCCAAATTCATATTTGATATCTCAGAATATATTTTCATTTTTAGGAATTCAAATGATTAATAGTTAAGAAATGTTGATGTAAAAAGATCCAAATATGTTTGATTTTTGTTTATAGGGTAAATTTGTGTTAGTTTGAACACAAAGAAATATAATTTAATACATTTTTTCATTTTTGAAGAAAATTATATTGATTTTAAACAAGCTTCTACTAAACATACAGGGAATAAAACACAATTATATGATTTAGTTGTTCACATGAAGTTACTCATACTCTTTTGTTGTTATAATCAATGTGAAATCAAAAATATGGGGAATATGTTAAAAGATTATAATTGAAGAAAAATTGATATCAAATATCATTTCATTTAATACCATATGGAGAAGAATGTGTTAAAGCTAGAGTGTGTTCCTACATCAGAATAAGTTGTAAAGATTTTCACAAAAACATTACCAATGAAACCTTTTCAATAAATGAGGTTTAACATCGTCATCCAACCTCTTTCTCATCAAGGATGATGTATGTGGGTATCCAACCTCCTTTTCAGAAATTGAGGTTCATTTACTAAAGGAACCCTTTATTGTCCCCACTCTCATATTATCTTCAGATAGTGTTATCTATATATAGAATTATTCCATAAATATAACCTTATGAAATCATGTATAAAGGGGGTTTTGGGTAATCTATCAATCAATCATGTAATTTCTTGAAATATTCAATCAACTTTTTAGAGTGTTTTTAGAGAAAAAATTGTTCGGGGAATTTTGAAAAGGTTAAGAAAGTTGTGACAGAAAGTTGAGTAAGTTTCATTATCACTAATTTTAGATAGCATTCCTTTGATGTCTATAATTATTGTTTCCAAAAATGAGTTTTTCCAAATAGTATTTTATTTTTTGATATGTAATCTGTAGATAGAGGTTAAGATGTTCAATGATTTATGAATCTTGGATGAAAACATAATCAAAAGCGGTTGATTATTGGGACTATGTCTGTTGGAGAATTTTTAGGATGAAATTAGAAGGTTGTTTTGAAAACATATTATATTTTGTTATCTATGAGGATAAATCAATTCAAGTTTTAAAATTTTGTAATTTTATAGACCATCATATTTAGAAAATTGGACTCTTAATTCTTAATATAGTCCATTGTATAGATTAGATTTTTTCTGGATTAAAAAGACTCATAAGACTCACCTTGGGTCCCAAAAGAGGTTTTGATCATAATGTTTAATAGAATCAGATACTAATGGATATTTTATAATTCTGAAGATACCTTTCTATTTTGTATTTCTCACAAATCATAAGTTGTAAATCATGTAATGCTACCTTAATTAAAGAAAGAGGAATTAATTCCAATTGTATACATTATTGGTATGAAAGGAATATGTTACTAAAGTATAGATAAGATAGAATAATTTATAATAAAATTATGATGATGTAAAACCTGATTTTCAAAGTATTCAAATTCATGATGTAATTCATTCTTACATGAACATGTTTTTGAAATAGGTTATTTTCAGAAGATGAAGCATTCTGGTCTCATTCCATCCGAATGAAATCACAGGACGTAAAAATTATTTGATGGCTAAGAAGTATGATCAGGACATGATGTCATGAAGATAGTGGTATTTAGTCAGACTAGTAAGACAAAAAAATTAAATATTTAGATAATATAATTCATTGGTATCATATTCAGAAGAGAAAAGAATTTTTGAAACGTGAAGTTGTGGATACTATTTCAACGAACTCGGCATTCTATCATAATTAGTAGAGGAAAATTTTTTTATTTGGAGTTTTTGGGACCAATAAAAATGAAAAAAAAGTAGTTAATATATTGAAAATTACATTTGTATGAAATATGGATATCTATCATAAATGTAGTCAATCATTTTCATCAAGAATAATTGTTTATTTTTATTATGTGGGATCTTTTTTCCCTTACAAGAATATAAATAACAAAAATAAGAACTCTAATTTGTTTTCAAGAATTTTTGTATCAAGCGGGTCAATAGAATATAAATAAAAATATTCATTGCATCGTTGATATATCTACAATTGGTTCATATAGTATAGAAAAACCAAATATTGTTTTGATTGGTTCATGATAAATCATACTAGAGTAGATACCTATTTTTGAAATGAAGCGGAGACTGGTCCAAAAAAGGAAAGCTGACATGGGTAACTCATCAAACATATTATAATCAATATATAGAAAAGAATAAAAATAATATTGTTTAGATATTTTTTTGAATTTTTGAGAAGGGGTTAGGAAACATGATTGAATTGTTTTAAAAAGATTGAAAAGTATTGACAATGGAAGCTTAAAGCCTGAATATGTTGATTTTGTTTTCATAAGTTGGTGTGGATAATCATAATGGAAAAAATATGTTGTACATTTGTACCATTTGGTATGAAAAAAATATTTATAAATCTGTTGTCATCATCGTAATGAAGAAATCAAAATGGTCATATTTTATTTCAATTAGTGTGGTGTAATTTATTTGGATGTCTTAAGTTCTAATTTGATTTCATGTGGTTCTGATAATCATATTTATTATCTTCCTATTTCATCCAATATTAAATTGTAAAGAACAATTATAATGATGAAATCATATTGGAAAATTGGAATGGGAATGGAAATCAGACTGAAGAATAGTAAAAATTCCGAAGATATATAATGTTATGAGAAGATTTGAGAAGTTTCAAGAATAGTTTAGAAGCATTAATGAATTCATAAATGAATCCTAAATTCATTAGAAATTGATATTTTAGGAAATTTGGATGAGTGTGAAAAGATTTGGAATATCCAACCAAAACAATCATAGTTCACCAATAAATGGAGAAAGTACTTCTTAATTTTCATACTTGGATATAATTTTTCGAGATGAAGAGAGATAGGCTCTCAATTTCTAGGGAGAATAATATTCTAAATTGTCCTTACCTAAGGAATTTTTTCAAACGTAATAATAATGGAGAAGATACGAGATCATAAAAAGGTTTTCTGGATTGTATAGAGAAATTGGACTAGGACTTCCAAATTCATATATAAGTAGTCAATAATTGATTTAGTTGTATTCTTACAATTCTATATTTATTTATTGAGAAATATGAATTTGGAATCCAATATAGAAATAGGATTGAGTATCATTACAGATCCAATAAAAAGTTTGTACTTACTATAGTGTAATGAACTGATGATTTTTTTAATACCATATTTTTTAAAGTTGATAAAGTGTCAACATAACATTTTTGTAACAAGAATTATCTTATATCATTTTTTCTACTTAAATAACATCCATAGTTGTATTGATCATAGTGATACATGAGTTTAAGGGTATGTCCTACTCATTATATTTCAAAAAAGTATTATTTTCAAGTGGATTTTGCGGTATTGGATTGCTTCCAATCCATACCAAGGACGTGCAAGTCTATTTGAGTAGTGAACCGTGTAAATTATTGTGTTCGTGTGGATGTGCGTTTTTTAATAGAGAAAGAAATAATTAAAAGGGTGTGAAGGTTGTTTCAAAAGAAGGGAAACACAAAAAGAAAAATATTTCACTGATTCACCCCCACCCACTCTCAGTGATACAATAATTATAACTGGGATATTACAAATATAACATGTATAAAACCATTAGAAAAATAGTTACAAGACACCTCAAAATGATAAATGTATTGAAAACTGCAACCCCAAACTCTATCTGACATGATTCCACGTCTTGGCTTTCACACCTAGCTATCGAACAAACCCACCACCTCTTAATGGTTTCTTTACATTAATAATATTAGATATAACAAGATCTACATAAACATAAATGTGTATGTAGGGATTTATAAATATATCCCAACAAGATCCCTCAACATGTTTCATAAATATAATTTATAAAATACACCAATTATTCAAAGAGATATTAAAAAAATAAGATATAGTTTATCATATAGAATGGATAAAACACCCCTTTAACAGGTTAATATGAATTCCAATAAGCATTTTACTAATGAATTTCAATACAGACACCCTCAATTCATATCAAAGATAAGTATTATTGTAAACAAACATTAGAGTATAAGAGATTCATATCATTGAGGATTGTGGTTACATTATATTGATCAATAGGCAACCTGTTCTTTACAATAACCTAGAAGAATAATTCCAGGGGTAAGAATATGGTCTTGATTGTGAATCCTTACCAAAAATTATGAAACATATAGAAAACATTACACTAGTAGAATATGTCTATGGGAATATATTTCATCCCTAATGATGGATACCATCCTCACCATCAATCAAAAAATGATTTACCATAATTATTTCATTAAAAGTCAATTTATATTCAAAAAACACAGAATATATTTTTTAAATCTATATCCTTTTGAAACACATATAGGATAATCTATTTTCAAAATAAAATCCCAGTCAATTACCTTTTATAAAGACATGATTAATGTCATTAAACAATTTTGAAAAAAAATTCATAGATCTAGAAAACATGGTTTACATGATATGTATAAGTTATGAAAACACCTACATCAAAACACTTCTATTTAACAATAGTCATCGGTAAAAAATGATCCATGAAAATTCTAGAGTATAATGAATCAAAATGGGATCCTAGAACATGAATTATCAATCATAAATCTACAAATAAACATAATCTATATTGAAGAAAACCCAAAAGTATCACATACCACCGCTCTTCCTAGTCAACACACCATAAGGATTGACAATCAAACAAATAACCCTCAATTCAAAAAATGGATCTATAAAGAAAAAATATTAGAATCTCAAACCTATCTATTACCATTATTGTTGAAGTTGGATTATCAAGAGAAACAAACGGAATTTTAAGATGAATAATATCCAGAACTAAAATAGAGATCAACCAGCCTTGATATTTGTATGGATTTTATTGGTGTGTTAATCCTCCAATGAATTGAGTTGAGATAACCTAAAACACCCCCATGAGTGTTTCTATTTTAATGAAAAAAATTGGTTTGAATGGGTTTATTAGAAATTACAATCAGGTTTCTGTTTGGTGGAAATTATGATACTACCCAAAATTCATGAGCCTAGAATGTCATCACCAGTTATATTCTGGAGACCAATGTCCAGTAAATTATTCCATAGATTTTAATTTTATATTGTTTAGATGGTCGGTAGGGTATTAGGCTTCCACTAATAGGCTGGTGGTATTGGTAAAATTCATGAAAATCATGACACCCCACAAGCCATTTTATTGGATTCTACCTTGTTTCATATGGGATTCCTGTTAGAAACCCCTACTATTTTCATTCCATTGGATTGTTGGTGGACCTCATGGATAATATAGTGAACTACATGTAGCTAGTATAGCTACAGGTTTGAGCACATATATAAACCAATAACTAGAGGTAACTAATTAACTAAAAAATAAGAAGCAATACCCCACTCTGAACCTTTTATTCTTACTAAAACGAATAAAAACAAGGTAAAAAAATGGAATTTACAAGGAAGGAATGAAAAATAATAACATTAAAATTGTTTTAATAGTAATTTACATTAGGGCGTTATAATTTTCCCCGCCATATTTCCTTCATAACCAAAAAACTATTTTGGTGTAGATTGGACTTCTAAGAGTTAATGCCAATATTACCTCATCAAAAACTCTAATTCCTAAGTCTCATGAGAGTCAGAAATGTATTTCCACAAAAATTGAACCATAATTTTTGAAAAACTAAATATAACATTATCATGATAATTAATAACCTAAATTGGTTTCTCAATCATATACATGTCAGGTTCTATTACAATGAACTCCCTTTTCGGAACATGTGATGGGTATGGTTTATACCTTCTAAGTTGAGAGATGTGGAAGACAACACGAATCATTGAAAACAATGTTGGTGATTTGACACATGATTTTTGTGATGTGTGGAAAAACAAAAAAACCCTATTGGTTTATTATGAGTGGTAACCAGAATTTCATTCTTAATGGACTAATTTTATTTACTCTTTCAATTCCAAATATTGTATTTATTTTCCTAGAAAACAAAATTATTCTATCTTAATTTCATCACATGTTTTAGAAGTTACTATACCACTACTTTACTATATTGACATTAAAAATTAACCCATTGAAGTATAAAATAAAAATAGAAATTAAGGGTATAATAATACATATATCAAAGAAATTTAATATTTAAGAATAAATTAAAGTTCAAATGTGTATAATTTTAATTAGTAAATAAATTAAATTGAAAACCATTAAATTGAAAAAAATGAGTTCTCTTGATTTGAAAACATTCAGAGACACAAACATCAAAAAATAAGATCTCACTTCCCTTTAACCAATAACTAATAAATAAACCCTCCTTGAAAGAAGGGGTCATCTAATTAGAAAGTGAAAAACCATGGAAAAATGGATAATGTTTGAGGAATATAATGAGGTAGGTGCCTCCTCGTCTTGGGATTGGATCTCCTCCTTGGTGGTGGTGTGTGATTTTCCTTTTCCTCGGATGTCGTAGGATGGATTGTAATAAATTTTTGGATGCCTTTGCAAGGAGGATATCACCTTATTTTATAGGTGTGGATGGAGGATTACTCCTCCCTATTCCTTGAAGGAAAACTGCGTCTAAATGGGGTTAAAAAATGAACACCCCCCCCCCTCATTGATCACCTATTACGATGGAAAAAACATTGGGTGCATGTGTATAGGCACCATGTGGGAGGGATCCAGGCGCAAAGGATATTCCAATAGAATGCACCCTAGTGAGTAGGCGGTGAAGGTGGGGGCCTCAGTTGTAGGTGTACATCATGAGGGTGGATCCTCCTTCATCATCTAGAAATCAAAGTGGCCAGATTTGGCATCTGATACTGGACTCGATGATGTATATCAATAGTGGCGAGGAAGCCGCTGTAGGAGGTGGCTTGGGTGTTTTGTGCAGCGGACATCTCTATAATTCTTGGTGGCAAGGCTGAGTAGTAGTAGCAGAGATTCCAGGCATTGGGGGTAGAGGCATGTGGTCCTCTCATGGCATCACTGGCAGGTGTGGATCGAGAACGGATACTGTAGAGTAGTAGTGAAGGAGGTGGAAGCAGACATGAAATTGAGTTGTGGGGAAAGCCAACCTTGGGGGCTTCCTCCTCATCCTCCAGCATTAAAATTTTATAAGGGATACATAAATTTATATTGGGAGTTAGGTGGACTACAGCTAGAGTCAAAATTTAGTGGAGGCCTTGGTGGGTGAGGGTGGAAATGTTGTGGGGTGGTCGGTGGAGCTTGACAAGGGCATCCATTGTGGTCTCTACTGGTAGTAGGAGTGTGAATGTAAAGTGGTGGAGCTTTCAGTAAGAGAAAAGTAAGAGATTGTAGTTGGTAGTGGTGGTGGTCTTTAATGGAGCACACATAGTAGCCAGGTGGTACGGGAGTGGAGTGGCATCAGCAGCCTCACCCTCCTCCAGCTTTAGAGGTGGTTGGAGAAGCCTGAATTGAGCAATGACAACATGGTAGTAGGATGTCGAGGTGGCATACAGTGGTGTTGTTGGAGTGCTATAGCATCCTTCATGGGTCGTGGGGTGTCTCGGGAGATCAGAGTGGGTACAGTAATGAGGCGGAGAGACATGGAAGTGTTTGATTATGGCAGTTCTCTATATGATGCACACCAATTTTATGCCGGAGCACCCATCCCACATTGAATCGGTGGGAAAGGAGAAGATCCTTTATAATCCTCGGTGTGGGTGCACCGATAATACCAAATTCGGGGTGGGCTCCTGTATGACACCCACTTGTCACCCATACACCCATGGGTTTGGACCCTGATAAAACACTATTTTATTGAATATTTTATTGATAATAAATGATATATTTTCCTCACATTGTGTTAAATATGTTTATTTATAAAATATTTGGGATTTGATCGTTCATTTGAATATTTGATGAAAATTCCAGTTTTACCCTTTATAGTTCACTGTAGTATTTCGAATATAAATATTTTTATATTTATTATTTGAAATTGAAATTTTTAACAGTGTTCCTAACTTAATTATCTACAACTTTTATTCAGGACACTAGAGCTAAAGAGTTCATTTGGTTGTTGAAATTGGGCCATGAAGTCAAAGTTGGGCTGGGCTCGCCAGAATGGAGAAGCTTCTATATTTCGGCCATAACTCCTTCATATGGGCCTGTATTGAGCCCAAATTTGGAGATGAGATAGAAGACACATATCCTCACATTTGATCCTGCTGGAAGGCCGGCCATTTCACGCGTTTTGGTGGTCAAATGGGCGGTGAAAATTGGCATAAAATATTTGGCTGAATTTCCACATTCACACTTAAAACCACTTGTAACCTCTCCTCCCCTCTCCTCTATAAATTGGAGTTTTTCTCATTTGGAGGGGTTGGGACGTGCATTGGGAAGTTGAGGGCAGAGGAGAAGTGGATCCACTCCAATTCTCCAACCATTTCAATAAGGGCAGCTCTTGAAGGAAGGATTCCTTCGACGAAGCCTTCTTCTTCTCCTTCATGTTGTAATGATTTTGTTTATGTAATAAACTTATTTGTTCTTCTTTTATTTCTTCTCTTTTATTCTGTTTTGTTTAAATTTCTTCTTCTCTTAATCTTCCTAATTGGTCTGGAATTCTTGAGTAGAAGCGTTATTGGGTTATATCCATTTTAAACCTTTGCACATGCAAAATGCTTCTACGATGATTACGCCACCCATGGAAGAGTAGTCTTTTAGTAATCGATCTATCTTCTACCCTCTTCATTTAATTATTTTGAATCAATGTGCTACTGTAATTCACTTAATATGATCCATGAATTGTGTTTTTAAATTGTAAGAAACTAAGCAAGTAATTGAACAATGTACACAAAAACACGCGAGGTCGGGATTTTGTGTAAATTGTGAGAGCGCGATCTTAATCGGTAATACAAGACCACACGGGATAAATTTGTAGAGTTCAAATATAATCCCTAAACACAATTCATCCTCATTTCCAGAGTGGATATGTGCCTTAATTTACCACTGACCATAAGCTAATCTTAGAACATCAATCAAAGTAGGGTGCTGCGATTGCATGTTCCGAAGTTAGCCAAAGGTTAAATTCCCTTCAATCTTCGTGGTAAAGTTAATTCTCGTAGGGTTCGTGATTTAACAAATTAAGGGATAATAATTAAGTGAATGTTAATTTAAATGATAATGATTAATAAAAAAGTGAATAGGTAGATTTAGATCAATTACGCCTTTTAAAATAGATTTCTAAAAAAAACATCTTCTTGTTGTGTCATTCTAATCGAAACTTCATTTCAAAATTAAAAACAAAAAAAATGCAATCTTCTTCCAGAAAAATTCTTCTAGATCTATAAACTATAAACAAACACCCCCATACTTTAAATTAGTGTTTTTAATCCCTTTTATTTTGTTTCTAGAATACCTCTGAAAAGTTGTTTTAATTCACTTCCTCCTTTGAGAGACGACCTTGGTCAGCCACTCTGCTGCATCTAAGTACCCCAAATTACACTAATCATTTGAGGGCGCCCACGACAGCGCTCTATCAAATTGGCGCCGTTGCCGGGTAGGCAAGTAATTATTTGAACCAATTAGAGGTATTTATTTTATTTTACATTTTATTCTCTTCCTCTCTTCTTTCTTCCTTCTTTACCCAATCTGATTTTTCTTCTTCTTCTTTTATTTTCTTCTACTTCTTTTTGGACCATCAACTCAAACTTCTCATTTTTATTTTACTATGGTCCACTTTCATTCTTTTCATTTTTATTTGATCTATGACATGAACTAATCCCGAAGATCTCTTAGATCTTGACCCTGAGATTGAACGTAGCCTTAGGGCACGAATCAGACATTCTCAATCTACGGGAAGTTTCAATATTCAACCAGTTGGTGAATTCCTCTCTTCTGGAAACATTGAAATTGGAAGCTATTCAAATTCAAACAAAAAAGAGGAACCAATGGCTGAAAACAATGGAAATGAACTTAATAGAACCATTCGAGAATTGGCTACACCTGATATTAACTATCAACCAAATTGTATTGCATACCCAAATCTCGAATCGGACTTTGAATTGAAATCTGGATTAATTCACCTTATTCCAAAGTTTCATGGCTTATCTGGTGGGGATCCCAACAAACATCTTAAGGAATTTAATGTGGTTTGCTCAACTTTAAAACCAAGAAATGTTTCTGAAGATCAAATTAAATTAAGAGCATTCCCATTCTCACTTGATGGAGCTGCAAAAGATTGGATGTATTATTTGCAACCTAAAGATGTAACATGTTGTAATGATTTGAAACGTCTTTTCTTGAAAAGATTTTTTCCAGCAACAAGGACAAAATCCATTCGAAAGGAGATATCGGGGATCAAGCAAGCCCAAGGGGAGTCAATGTATGAGTACTGGGAGAGATTCAAGAAGTTGTGTGCAAGCTTCCCACATCACCAAATCAGTGAGCAACTCCTCATTCAGTACTTCTATGAAGGACTCACACCTATGGAGAGAATCATGGTAGATGTTGCGTCTGGAGGAGCATTGGTGGACAAGACACCAGTAGCTGCATGTGCGTTGATCGACAAGATGGCCCAAAACTCCCAACACTTTGGTGATAGAGGTACACCACATGTCAGGGGAGTACATTAGGTAAGTCGTTCTTCTCTTGAAAGTCATTTTATTGATACTAAGTTGGAATAATTGACTAATATGGTGAGGCAAATTTCTTTGGCACAAAAGACATCTTTACCCCCTCCTTCAAGGCCTTGTGGTATTTGCGCTGAGACAAGCCACCCAACTGACTGTTGCCCACAACTCCAAGAAACAGAAGATTGTGCAGTAGTGTTCCCTGGGAGACCATTTCAGCATCAACACCAACAACCATATCCCCAAAAGAAGTTTGATCCAACATACAACCAAGGGTGTAAAGGTCAGTCGGACATGAGTTATGGCTCTGGAAAACAACAAAGGCCACCCTTTCAACAAAACTTCCAGCAGCCTCTGCCTTACCAGCAGGGTTTCCAACAACCCCAAAGGAGATTTGAAGCTCAAACATCAACAAGTCAGCAACAAGGGAATCATCCACCAAAGGTAGATTCTAATACTGATGATCTTTTGAAGCAAATTGTTCTTAATCAACAGAATGAGATGAAGAGTCAAAGTTCGGAGCTGAGGGAGTTGAAGACTCAAATGAGCCAGATTGCCACCGCCCTCCATGAACTTGTGAGTAAAAATTCTGGAAATCTACCTTCCCAACCCACTCCAAATCCAAAGGGGAATGTTAGTGCCATCACATTGAGAAGCGGGAAGCAAATGAACAATACATCTGCACCTACCATTCCACCGGGATTCACCTCAACTTGAGAGAAGCCGCATTCCATACCAACTGATGAGCAATCCAAGGAGAAAGACAAAAGTAAGAAAAATATTGATGATGTTCCTCCTAAACCCCTTCCTTTTCCAAACAGGGTTGTTCAAACCAAGAATATGGCTGAAGAAGCAATGCAAAAGGTGGTTTTGGACACATTCAAGCGTGTGGAGATCAACATTCCTCTACTTGAAGCCATTAAGAAAATCCCATGGTATGCCAAATTCTTAAAAGAACTCTGCACCAATCGAAGAGGGATCAAGGGAAATGAGAGGATAAACCTTGGAAGGAATGTCTCAGCACTCATTTCACCAACTCTAGAAATTCCAACAAAGTGCAAGGATCCAGGGACATTCACCATCCCATGCACCATAGGGGAGTTTCACTTTTCTGATGCACTTTGTGATTTAGGTGCTTCCATAAATGTGATGCCTCACTCTGTATTCTCTTCCTTGCAGGTTGGTGAGTTGAAGCCAACAAGAGTATTGGTGCAATTGGAGAATAGAGCTACGGCATATCCAGTAGGAGTCCTTGAGGATGTACTTGTCTGGGTAAGAGACATGATCTTTCCAGCGGATTTCTATGTTCTTAACATGGAGGATGATCAGGTAAGTTCTCATGCCCCCATTATCTTAGGTAGGCCCTTCCTCAAAACTGCAAAAACTATCATAAATGTCAATGAGGGTACACTTTCCATGGAATTTGGGGATGAAGTTGTGATATTTGATGTTATGGATTCCATGAAGTACCCCTCTGAGGACCATTCTGCTTTTATTATCTCCCATTTTGAACCACCAAATAAAAACTCCATAGAATTTGATTGTCCTATGCTTAGGGAGATTATGAGTATTGGTTCGAGTTTGATGTCTAAGAGCACTTCCACACATGTTTATGATACACAATACTATCTTCCATTTGACTTTGATGTTGATTCATATTCTGATTTTGATCATGTTCAATCTGATTATGAAATGGATGTTGAGTATGCTGATGGATTTGATGCTTTATTCTATGATTTTGATGATGTATATTCTGATACTGATGCTCTTTGTGATCATATTTCAGTTCCTTCAATGTCTCCATCCATACTACACCCTCCTTCTTTAGAACTCAAGCCATTGCCACCAAATCTGAAATACTCATACTTGTTGAGTGGTGAGATATTACCTGTTATCATTGCTAACAATATCCCTTTTGAACATGAAGAAAAGATTTTTAATATTTTGAGGGAGAACATCAGGGTGATTGGGAGGACCTTGGCTAACATATCAGGTATTAGCCCCTCCATTTGCATGCATAGGATTCTCTTGGAGGATGGGGCTAAACCGGTGAGACAACCACAAAGGAGACTCAATCCCACCCTCCTGGAAGTTTTTAAAAAGGAAGTTGAGAAATTGCTCGAGGCAGGTATAATCTTTCCCATTTCAGATTCACAGTGGGTAAGTCCTATTCAGGTTGTGCCTAAGAAAAGTGGTGTTACTGTTGTTAAAAATGAGAAAGATGAGTTAGTTCCAATGGGGGTGCAAAATAGTTGGCGTGTGTGTATTGATTATAGGATACTAAATCAGTCCACTCACAAGGACCATTTCCCCCTCCCATTTATTGATCAGATGCTTGAGAGACTAGCTGGGAAGACACACTATTGTTTCTTGGATGGATTTTCTGGATATTTTCAGGTTCCTATAGCTCTGGAGGACCAGGAGAAGACGACATTCACCTGCCCATTCGGTACCTTTGCCTACAGAAGGATGCCATTTGGACTTTGCAACGCCCCAGGTACCTTCCAGAGATGCATGGTGAGTATTTTTTCTGATTTTATAGAGACCTGCATGGAGGTATTTATGGATGATTTTACAGTGTATGGATCCTCATTTGATGAATGTCTAAAGAGTTTGGTAAAGGTGTTGAATCGTTGTATTGAAAAGAATCTGGTCCTGAACATTGAAAAGTATCATTTCATGGTAGAGCATGGAATTGTCTTAGGGCATGTAGTGTCCAAACATGGGATAGAGGTTGATAGATCTAAGATAGACATTATTTCATCTTTACCATATCCTTCATGTGTGCGTGATGTTAGATATTTCCTAGGGAATGCCGGATTTTATCGGCGCTTCATCAAGGATTTTAGTAAGATTGCTCTTCCTATGTCAAGATTACTTCAAAAGGATTCTAATTTTGTGTTTGATGTTTCTTGCAGGAATTCATTTGATGAGCTAAAACAACGTCTGACCACTCCACCTATCATACAGCCCCCACGGTGGGAGATTCCTTTTGAGCTTATGTGTGACGCCTCCAACTTCGTGGTTGGAGCTGTCTTATCTCAGAGGGTGGAAGGATGTTCACATGTGATCGCCTATGCATCGAGGACACTAGATTCAGCCCAATCAAACTACACTACCATAGGAAAGGAGTTTCTTCCTGTCATATTTGCTTTAGATAAATTCCGTTCATATTTATTGGGCTCTAAAGTAGTTGTTTTTTCTGACCATGCAGCTTTGAGGTACCTCCTAAAGAAGCCAGATGCAAAGCCAGGACATATTCGTTGGATGCTCCTTCTTCAAGAGTTTGACCTTGAGATAAAGTACAAGAAGGGGTCAGAGAATTTGGTGGCAGACCACATGAGTAGGATTACTCACACACTAGAGGGTGACACCTTGGACCAGGTACCACTTCGGGACACTTTCCCCGATGAGCATCTCTATACCATCTCAGGTAAGCATCCTTGGTATGCTGATTTAGTTAATTACATTGTTGGATCTGAAATCCCAGTAAACTTGAAGAAGCATCAAGTCCAAAAATTAAAAAGTGAGTCTAGGTATTATGTGTGGGATGATTTGTACCTCTGGCGCATGTGTAGTGACCAAGTCATTAGGTGGTCTGTTCCTGATCATGAGTTTGAGTCTGTTTTGCATTTCTGTCATACACTTGCTTGTGGTGGACACTTTGGACCCCAACGGATAGCTAGGAAGGTTTTAGACTCTGGATTATATTGGCCTAGCTTGTTCCATGATGCCCATTTGTTTTGTAAGTCATGCTCTCATTGCCAACACACTGGGAACATTTCTAGGAGACATGAGATGCCCCAACAACCCATACTATTTTGTGATATTTCTGATTTATGGGGCATCGACTTTATGGTTCCTTTTCCTAGTTCATTTTTATTTTTTTATATTTTGGTTACTGTTGATTATGTGAGTAAATGGGTGGAGGCCAAGGCCACCAGGACTGACGATTCTCATGTTGTTGTGGACTTTGTCAAAGCATTGATTTTTTGCAGGTTTGGAGTACCAAAGGCCATCATCAGTGACCAAGGGACACACTTTTGCAATAGGAATTTTGCTTCCCTCCTTCGAAAGTATGGGGTGACACACAAAACATCAACACCATACCACCCCCAAACAAATGGCCAGGCTGAGGTTTCAAATCGTGAGTTGAAACAAATCTTGGAGAAAACCGTGCAGCCAAATAGGAAGGATTGGAGCAAGCGCTTGGATGATGCATTGTGGGCTTATAGGAAATCATACAAGACCCCCATTAGTATGTCCCCATTTCGGATTGTTTTTGGGAAAGCGTGTCATCTCCCCGTGGAAGTCGAGCATCGGGCATATTGGGCTATAATGAAATGTAACATGGATTTGGCCCAAGCTGGAATTCAAAGGAAGTTGCAAATTCAAGAGCTTGAGGAGATTCGAATGTCATCATATGAGAACTCAAGGCTCTACAAGGAAAGATCAAAAGAAGCTCATGACAAAATGATCCAACAAAGGGAGTTTAATGTTGGAGAGAAAGTCCTTCTCTACAGTTCACGACTAAAGTTGATTCCTGGTAAGTTGCATTCCAGATGGTTAGGTCCTTATATTGTGTCTAATGTTTTTCCTTATGGTGCAGTGGAGATCACACAAGAGGACACTGGAAGGAGCTTTACAGTCAATGGGAAACGTTTGAAGAGATACATTGAGGGACATCCTACTGATGCAGTGGATTTTATCACACTGCATGACCCCATCATCACTTGATCACATCAGGCTGTTCCTAACCCTTTCACTTTTATATTATTTGTCCTATTTAAAAATTCTGCATTTCATGTGCATATATCATCTCATGGGTTCACATTGAGGACAATGCAATATTTTAAGTGTGGGGGAGGGAACCTTTTAGTTTAGTAATTTCAATTGTTTTCCTGTTTAAAAAAAACAAAAAAAATTGTGTGTTTTTCAAATTTTTTGTGTTTATTTTACAATTTTATGTCTTTTTTGAAACAGTTTGAGCTAAAATGATTCTCATCACCATTTTTAAATCCATATAAATAAGTGAAACAATTTACCCCTTGAAACTAATCTTAAATGAATGCTGAAATGACTTTGTTTCAAGTTCAAATATTTAGTAATTTCATGAAAGTACGCTGAATTTTGAATCCCATGCCAATCTCACTGTCTTTATATTTGAAATAACTTTCCTGTGAGGCTTATAAACCATTATTTTCATATTCTTTACATTCACCTCACTTCTTAAGAGAACCAAACCATACTTTATTTAACCAGAATTTGATCTATTCCTGTCAAAACTTGAGGGTTTGAGGTAATTATGTTTAAATGATTGAGGCATTTGTTTGGTATTAAAGCCCCTATTTCAAAGAATCCTTTTTTATAATGTCCTACCTTGAATATTTAATCCTTGTATCCCTTAGAATCCATGCACAACCTGTTAGGTTAAGCCACATTACAAGCCAATTTTCCCTATCCAACCAACTCTTGAAGTGAAATTGCATAATCTAGTTGAGCTTAAGTGTGGGGGAAGTTGTCTTGTGTTGTGCCACCACATTATGTGATACTTTGGGTGGAAAATTAAATTCTGAAGATATGTGTTTGCTGCTAAAGAAAGTCATTATATTGAAAGCTGTTCCTTTTCTGGAGCTTTCATGACAAGTAAAGCTGTGCCTTTTCTGGAGCTTCTAATTGAGGTGGAAAGTTGTGCCCATCTGGAGCTTTCATGAAAATCATGTTTGAGAAGATTGACATTTTTTATGCTGAAATGATGAATGGTGTAAACCTTTCATGACTTTTCATGATGATGGATCTGAATTGATACTATGGGGATTGAAGAGAAGACCATATTTAAGTGAAAATTAGATTAATGTAATTTTGTTTCAAAAGAGTCAAGCCCTCCTCATTCAGCCTCAGAGTTTTTCACATCTTAATCCTACCAACCGAAAGCCACAGAACAATCCTGAAAAGTCCTCATGATAAACATATGTCCTTGACTCACATCGGGTAGCGATGTAGGAATCTATCAAGCCTATTGTGACCCTTTTATGAGTTTGGATGAGAAAGACATTGCAAAAAAAATTGATATTTGAGTGATGAGAGAAAATTCAAGCGAGGTAAGTGTTTTGTGCATGGGCGGATATATAAATTGGAAATATATTGAATGATATAAATGGAAAACATGAAATAAGGTTTTTTATGAGGCATGATCTCTTTTTATTCTTGGTTTGAAATTGATTGATCTTAAGGATATGTGTTTTAAAATTGGTTTTGATTTGATATTGATGTTTACTTGATATGTGGTTTTGCCCAGGTGTGCAAAAGGGTAAGTGTGGGGGAGTTGATAAAACACTATTTTATTGAATATTATATTGATAATAAATGATATAATTTCCTCACATTGTGTTAAATATGTTTATTTATAAAATATTTGGGATTAGATCGTTCATTTGAATATTTGATGAAAATTCCAGTTTTACCCTTTATAGTTCACTGTAGTATTTCGAATATAAATATTTTTATATTTATTATTTGAAACTGAAATTTTGTAACATGTACTAACTTAATTATCTACAACTTTTATTCAGGACACTAGAGCTAAAGAGTTCATTTGGTTGTTGAAATGGGTCCATGAAGTCAAAGTTGGGCTGGGCTCGCCAGAATGGAGAAGCTTATGTAATTCGGCCATAACGCCTTCATATGGGCCTGTATTGAGCCCAGATTTGGAGAGGATATAGAAGTCACATATCCTCACATTTGATCATTCTGGAAGGCCGGACAATTCAAGCTTTTTGGTGGTCAAATGGGCAGTTCAAGTTGGCATAAAATATTTGGCCGAATTTCCACATTCACACTTGAAACCACTTGTAACCTCTCCTCCCCTCCCCTCTATAAATTGGAGTTTTTCTCATTTGGAGGGGTTGGGACGTGCATTGGGAAGTTGAGGGAAGAGGAGAAGTGGATCCAATCCAATTCTCCAACCATTTCAATAAGGGTAGCTCTTGAAGCAAGGATCCCTTCGACGAAGCCTTCTTCTTCTCCTTCATGTTGTAATGATTTTGTTTATGTAATAAACTTCTTTGTTCTTCTTTTATTTCTTCTATTTTCTTCTGTTTTGTTTAAATTTCTTCTTCTCTTAATCTTCCTAATTGGTCTGGAATTCTTGATTAGAAGCATTATTGGGTTATACCCATTTTAAACCTTTGCACATGCAAAACGCTTCTACGATGATTACGCCACCCATGGAAGATTAGTCTTTTAGTAATCGATCTATCTTCTACCCTCTTCATTTAACTATTTTGAATAAATGAGCTACTGTAATTCACTTAATATGATCCAGGAATTGTGTGTTTAAATTTTAAGAAACTAAGAAAGCAATTGAACAATGTACACAAAAACACGTGAGGTCGGGATTTTGTGTAAATTGTGAGAGCGCGATCTTAATCGGTAATACAAGACCACACGGGATAAATTTGCAGAGTTCAAATATAATCCCTAAACACAATTCATCCTCATTTCCAGAGTGGATATGTGCCTTAATTTACCACTGACCATAATCTAATCTTATAACATCAATCAAAGCAGGGTGCTGCGATTGCATGTTCCGAAGTTAGCCTAAGGTTAAATTCACTTCAATCTTCGTGGTAAAGTTAATTCTCGTAGGGTTTGTGATTTAACAAATTAAGGGATCATAATTAAGTGAATGTTAATTTAAATGATAATGATTAATAATAAAGTGAAGAGGTAGAGTTAGATCAATTACGCCTTTTAAAATAGATTTCTAAAAAAAACATCTTCTTGTTGTGTCATTCTAATCGAAGCTTCATTTCAAAATTAAAAACAAAAAAAATGCAATCTTCTTCCAAAAAACTTCTTCTAGATTTATAAACTATAAACAACCACCCCCATACATTCAAGTAGTGTTTTTATTCCCTTTTATTTTGTTTCTAGAATACCTCTGAAAAGTTGTTTTAATTCACTTCCTCCTTTGAGAGACGACCATGGTCAGCCACTCTGCTACACCTAAGTACCCCAAATTACACTAATCATTTGAGGGCGCCCACGACAGCGCTCTATCAGACCCCCTGTGGGTTTACCTATGGCATAACCACCCATATAGTTATGCGTCAACAGGCCCTCCTGAGATGGCCCTACTGGTATCCCCTTATGGGATGGCTATGTTGTGGGTCATCTTAGATGAAGTCCTATAGAGACATTGTTTTTTTTTCAAAAAAAATTAAAGAGTTAGAAAAATAATAATTTCATTAAAATTATTAAAAATAATAAAATTTAAATTCCAATATTCTTTTACACCTCATTACTTAATTTCAACCCAATATACCCATAAATTACTTAAACATTGAAAATAATGGGTTTTTACATTAAAAACATCATAAATTCATTGAATTTTGTTATAAAAATATGAACATTATTTTGGTCTGTCAAATACCCCCAAATATAATCCATGCATGTCCTTTGGAATTAAAGCTCAACAATGAAAATCATACTTCACCATTGTAACAAATATTATATTCTGATTAAATAAAATCAAATAATTTTCAATGTGAAACCAATTTTTCAAAAATCCACATTTAATATCAATATAATTTCTCAATTTTTAAATAAACAATTAATTCATGATATTTATTTTCCCCTTTTATTAATAATTGAACATCCCCTTTCATTCATTTAAATCACTCAATTTATTATTATTGAACATTCAAACTCATGATTTATCTCACAATAGAAAATTTTCTCTCATCACCCATGATACAATTCAATTAGATTTATGCTTAAATCACGAAAACATGCTCCTTATCCATTGTATCATAAAAGAACTAATTTCCATACATTGTAAATATAAAAGTCACATAAAATTAAGAGGTCTTTCAATAATGTTTCAAATGACTCTGATCCATAAGGTTGGTAGTAATTGGTGTTTTCAAAATTAAGGCACAAGTTAGTGTTTTATTTGTTATTTATAATGCATGATATCAAAGATAAAATTGTAATGAAATTATCCTGATAAATGTAGAAACTCCCACATCTCCAAATCTCAAATTAAAGGATATGATCAAATAAAGCATAATGAATGATTTTTTAACACTCTTAAATATATTTTTTTTTATTTTTTTATCCTTTAAATAACCTTGTTAGTTTTTTAATTTTTCAAAAATTTATTATTAAAATAAACCTCAAAGTCACCATCTAACCACGTATGAAATAAATCATAGGTCTAGTAATGGTGATTTTTGTTTTTACCAAATTAGAACCCATTTTTCTCATTTTTTGTTAATTTTATTTTTATTTTATTTTTATTTGAAGATGAGAAAAAATGAAGTATCATGGATAAATCAATAACCTTAATTTCCCACAATATTCACCCCAAAAATTTTTCCATACAATGTATTTCACCCCCTCAACCATGAATCCCTTAACCCCCACACGTCAATTTTAATATATCATTCAAATACTATGAGTATGGTTGTAATGGATAAAAATGGATTGAAACATGGATCATTCCTATAAAAGTCATTCATGGACACTATGGGATAAATATGGATTGGGGTAATGGTATTATTTTATGGATTAGTGGTTTATTGAAGTTTTTAGGATCAATTTAAATATATTTTTTCACTCTTTTATCTTGTAAAAGTTCAAATGAAAGTTCTATTGATTGGCATGTTTCAAGATTAGTCATGAAATATGATCAATAATAAAGAGAAATTAATTGGCCTATAAATCCTATTGGGAATGGGACATACAATTTTGGACAATAACTCATGTAAGATGTAATAATATCAATTCATATAAATTTTAGAAATTAAAATAATGAAAAATGTTAAGGAAATTTCATTTACATGAATCAACTAATTCCTTAAAATAATGTGTCCTTATTTAAATATTCATTCTTCACATTAATAATTCAACTCTCTTTTTTACTCATTCAATTTCATTAATAGTGAATTCTAGAACATGGAATCATAAGATTCTTAACAAACTCATGTATCTAAGATAATTCAAGTAAAGAATAAATTTGGGTTTGGTCATGAAATTTCTTCATTAAAATCTCAAAACATGTTGTCGCAAAAAAATGTATGCAGTTTAAATGAAAAATAATTAAAATGAACACCCTTATGAAATAAAGATTTTGGTTCTCTTCCTTTTCTTTTTGGGTATCCTTGGTTTTTTTCTTCTATGATGGTCCTTTATAAATAAAAACATCACATACGAGTTATTAAAGCTCAAATGGGTGGTGTAGGAGGTAAAGAAGTCATAAATCCTCAGAAAATATTGAAACATGGGTGGAATCCTGGAAATTCCTTCGGTTATTTTCCTAGTCTCAACCTCACCTCATGAGAAGAAATTTGTAAATGGGTTGAAGAAGATTGATCTCCTAATTCGGTTCTTGAGGTAAACTTCAATGTATCTTCTTCACCCTTTTCACATTTACAATGATTAGGTTTCTCCCTTCTTCTTTCTCAAAATGAATGCAACAAAAATTATAGAAATTAGTAACATGGAAAGGTAATTCCAACCGGGAATGCAGCTTATGGGGCATTACCTTTAGTATAGAATTGTATAGTATAACTTGGTCTCTAGGTGAAAAGGTTTTTGGTTGAATCGGTTTATTATATGACACCCTATTTCATTTTTTGTAAATTCTTTAGATTTTAAAAGATTCTCATCTAACTTATTATATCACCTATAACTTAAGATTTCTCTCTTTTCTAACACTCTCCAAATCAATTTTTATATTCATCATAGCCTGGTATGCCTGCTACTCCAATTACACTGGTAGGTGACATATTTTATCATAAATCAACAGATGTTGGCTCATACCAATGGGTTTCTTGAATGTTATCTAGTGTGGCCATAAATTTTCATAAAGTATTTAGCTCCAATATTTTTTATTGAATTTTTTCTACAAAATTTATTTAGTCTCCTACTTAGATATTTTATGTATTCTATTTTTTTGGGGATGGTAATGTGTTGAAATTTTGTGGTTCACCCCATAATTTTTCAATGTATCCCACATTCATCAATTGAAAAAATGTGTCCCCTAGTCTCTGATGATGTCTCTTGGCTCTCCAAACCAATAAAAAATATTTTCCCTAACAAAATCACACAAAACATTGCCATTATCATTCATGGTGGCATTGGATTCCACCAATTTGGAGACATAATCAACCGTAAGTAAGATATATAATTTCCTAAAAGATATCAGAAAGGGTCCCATTAAACAAATTTCCCAAACATAAATGATTTCTCAAAAATGTTAGGTTTGGGGGGTATCACCTATCTCATTGAAATGCTTCTAAAAAATTGACATTTCCAACATTTTTTTAAAAAATATCGATCATTTTTTTAAAATGTAGAACAGTTGATTCTTTAATCCAAAACATTCCAAGCTATTATTTGAAGATTAAAATGTCCTCCAAATGAAATTTTATGGAAAAATTAAAAAAAAATTCTATGTCACTGGTCGTCAAGAATATTCTTATGAATTGATCATTTCATGTTTTCTAGAGAAAGGGGTCCTCCTTGGTATCAAATCTCGATTCATCATTGAGTTTATGTTTCTGATGAGTGTTAATAGAATAAGGTACATGAGATATAGAAAAATAATTTACTATTTTAGCATACAATGATACTTCATCCACTATGATATAGAGCTGCTCTCCAGGAATGTGATCATTAAGGGGGTTGAGCATTCGAATTTCTATTTCAGTGTGTTGGGTAGCCTACTGAGGTGATCTACCACTTGTTTCCCATATTCCATTTTGTCTTTAATCTCCCTATAAAACTCTTATAAGATTAATATTCATCTCAGCAACTAGTTATTTCCATCATCTTTCTTCATCGAATAACTAAGTGATGTATTGTCATAAAATACCACTATATCAGTTCTAGGTAAATATGACATTAATTTATCTAATGTAAAGAATACAAGAAGAAAATACATTTTAGTTGTTTTTTAGTTTTCGTGAGAGGAATATAGGGTTCTTAAATCATAGGTTATCACTTGATGGTTTCTTTCAATTCATTGGGAAGGAACTAATCCAACAGCTTGATTTAATGTCTTAGAAAGAAACTAAAATGGATGTTCCCAATAAGGGGGTTTCACTATCAAAGGGAAAATCAACAAATTTTTCAACTCATAAAAATCCTTCATTCTATTATACTTAAAAACAAAGTCGTCCTCTTTTAAAATCAATCATGAGAGTGGAAGAGAAATATTACTGATATTTTTTTATGAATATCCTATAAAAATACACATTCTATAGATACGATCAGATGTGTCTCACAGTAGTTGGGTATGGAAAAGAATTTATCACTTAAATTTTAGATTTATCCCCATAAATTAAATTTGGTGAAATGATTTGTACTAACACAATTCATTTTTTAATCAAGAATTGACACATTGATGAATTGAACTTCAAGAAATACCTCCATGAAATATTTTATATGATCATAGAAAATTATTACCAATCATAAATGAATTGCACCTCTGAAATTTTACAATACAAAATGTTTCCTCAATACATAAATTTCCCAAAAGGATAGGTTAATGTTTTATTGTTTTGGTCTTATATAGAAATCAGGACCTGAAAATATCAAGAAAATCCATCCAAAAATTTTTAATGTCTTCTACCTGCTAGCCTTTCTAACATATGTTCAATGAATAGATTTGGTAAATGATCCTTTTCAATGACTTCATTCAGCCTTCTGTAATAAATTTATACCATAAAATATTCTTGAAACTCATGGATATTAATTAATTATTCTCATTTTCTACAATGGTCAAGCCTATTTTCTTTGGAACCACAAGGATGGGATAGACCAATTGAGAGTTAGAAATTGGTTAAATTATGTTTTCTGCTAAACAATTTTCAACTTATTTTTTTAGAACATCCATGATGGTATGGTTATTTCTCCTATAGGGATACCTAACATGTCAGGATTTATCTTCTAAAAAGATTGTGTGTGATAATACCATAGGTTTGAACATAATTATATCTCCAAAACTCAATCCAATGGCTCAAGCATTTTTTTAGAAGGCCAATCAGTGTTTTCTCCTAGGTCCTAGATAGATTATTGGTAATGATCATTGGAAATAGTTTCCCTCCAATAGACACACATAATTAAAATCACTAGGGATTGGATTCAATTTAAGAATAAGTAGATTTTGTATGGATGATAATGAATTCACATTTCTTATCTTGGAATCATGAATTCCCTTTAAAAAAAATATCATGTTGTTTTCTTCTAGCAAGTAGTCAAATAATTTTGAGGTGATATCAGAATCAATAGATTTTTCAGTATTATATCCTCCTATGGGGTGCTCTTATAATGATGATAAATCTCTATTCATACCTGAATATTTAACGGGATCAAAACATTCACCTTGGGAAATTGGAATGAGGGAATGGTTTTTTGATGGGTTTCTTTTTGTTTCAAGGACATTGAAGTTTACATTTCTATGTCCTAGCTCTATACTCTGGGTTCCGTCATTCACATTGTTTTTTTTATATTTTCAAGAATGGTATTTCTAAAATTATGGGTGAATTACCTAGTTCATTTTCATCCTCCATGGTGAGTACATAAAAGTATACTTGAAAAATGAGTATTCCACTCTGCCTATCACATCTTATACAACTCTAGTTGCAAAAATTGTAGATCAATTTTCTGGATGGAAAAGCACTCTTGTGGGATTTATTTAATCTATTTTAAATGATGAAAATGATGAATTAAACATTACATTTATGGAATCACTAAGGACACATAAAGAATCAGAAAACATTAAAGATCCCATTGTGGAAGGAATATAAAATGTCTCGAGATCGTGACATTATTTGGTAATGGTGGGTTGATCACAATTTAGACACTACTTCCAAAGTTTCTTCCTTCATCACAATCATTCTTCATTCCCATAGATTATATTTCTTTGAAAAAAATCACAAATTATTAAGATTTACTATATTTCCTCAAGTAAGGGAATAATGATTTCACCTTTTTGGAAGGTTTCTCAGATCTCTTTTTTAAGTTGTTCCTATTCAATTGTGGTGATAAACTCTATGTAGAATGGAACGGTACCTTATCCCCTATATTATCCCTTTATTTCCATTTGATTTTTGTTATTGTATTCTTTTTGGGGTGTATGAGTCCTATATCAGGCTTCTTGGAAATATCCATCTTACAAGGCTCAGGTGGTGGCAGCTTTATGACACTTCAAGTAATGATTTCATTGACATTATCCTTTGGATTAGGGATAGTTTCTAATCGTATTTTTCCTTGATTCTTGGTCTGAAGTTCCATGAGTCTATCAAGCATATTTTCAAAATTTTCACTCTTTTCATCTTCTATTCAATATCTATTTCAGGGTTGGTATTCTCACAATTTGTTGCAGGGCTTTTCAAAATTATTTCTCTATAATGATGGATATTGAGAAGTTTGTTGTTTCTAGAAGTGATACTTGTAAGGTTGTCAAAATGGTGTCTAGTTTTTGATATTTTTATTTAAAAGGTATCCTAGATTGGTTTTTTGACCACTGAATCCTTTTTGGGTTTTCAGTCCTCTCGATTGTTGATTATTTGGGAATTTTATTTGCTGAAAGGCAGTTGAACAACTTTTTGTACCATGTATCTCAGCACATTGATCAGTTTAATGATTTTGTGATTAACATAATCCTGATATATGTGGTACATATGGTTTCTCAATCATTTTCATAATGGAAATTTATCATTCGAGGCTCATCAATTAATTATGTTTATATTCTAGGAGAGGTGATGAATCAAATGCCCTTTTCTCAAGTTTACCTATTGAGCCAGATTTTCTTGTCTAAAAGTTTTGTGAATTATGGGATATCTTATCAATCATACTCTAGGATTTTTTCGTTGATTTTTTAAAAAAATATTCTACTCTGGATGCATCCAAAAGATTCATGTTGTTTCCGAGTAATCAATGGTATAAGACGACCAGAAATTAGTGCTCCTCCACTATTTGATGTAGGAAATTTATAGTAATCTTCTTAATTAATTCCCAATACTCGTAAATTGTATCAACTATGGTTTTTTTAACGGAATATATCTCATTCCGAGTTTTTTTTATATGGGTGGTTGGGAATGTAACGACCTAGATATCTATGAATAAAATTATTTTTCTATAAATTAAATGACATATGGATATATAAAACACATGTTATACTATTTTTTTATTATATATAATTAGATTTAAATGGTCGTTGTTTATCCTATCCATTGATAATATAGCCTTTTAATAGTGATCATGTGACTATTATAAATATAGGGTTTTAAAAAAACCTTTCGAAACTAAGAAAGGAAACGACCAAAACCAATGGGATCATATCCTATGAAGCCCATTTATCAGAGCTTCTGATGGATATATCATTTATGGGATTTTTCTTTATACCACTACCAAGTTGACATCCATCAATTTAATTAGGAGTGAATCCATTTATAAGAGAAGTTCAATCTCATTGAGATCACAACCCAGACCATGTTCACCGAATGACCCCATGAAAGACCCACCATTGTACACCTTACAATTAGGGACTATTCTGAGGTAATAAAGAGATATTTATGAATAACCTAGCATTATTATTACATGCATTATTTTTTTATAGGCTAATTAATATACATATATTTTATTGTTGTTACATTTTAAATGATTTTTAAAGAAAAAAATATATTTTTGGTTAATATTAAAATTCAATTAAGAAATATTTGTTAAAGAACAAATGGACTTTGGAATTAAATAATATTTTAATAAAATATTATTATTAAATTAGATTTATTAAATATTAATGATCTTATAATTTTTATGCAGTCAAATGTATTTTTGATTATGTTATGAAAACTATTTTTCTCAAAACCTTTCAATTATCAATAAATGTCAGTTTATATTTTAAAATTGAAAATTAATATATATAAAAATTTATTTAGATAAAATGATTATTATTTTTATAATTATGACATTGAATCCATCCAATGATGAATTTTTCATAATTTTTTTGAGATAATCAAAAAAATTCTATAAAAATTATATATCGTATAAATATATGATGTGTTTTATGACATCATAATGGCCCAATTGTGATGTAATAAAATACTATAAAAGGTATCTTCGGTCAAATATATGTTTTTACTTTAAATTAATGAAATTTTAGGATTATTTGATTAATTTTTTAAAGCCTTAGTGAATCCTCCATTATATATAAAATATTTTAAGATGAGAAAAATCATTTCCTTGAATGTGTGACCCACATCAACATAATAAATGGAAATATATTAAAATAATAGGCCCTTATCCTTTTAAAATAATTTATACCACTCCTCTTTTTCAGAACCCATGGGAAAGAACAAGAGATGGTTTGTGTTTTTTCTTATTTTAGTGTGTAGTGACCAAAACCAAAATAATAAATAATTCCCCCACCATTCCAAAATAAACCCACCCAAGAACACATTTCCCTTCACTCAAGCTCTTTCAATCTTGACCACCATTTTCCCCCTACTCTCTAGAGTCCTCCAAAGTTTTCCTGAAGCTCTCAAGAAGCCTCCCCCAAACATGTGGGGCCTTACATCCAAGTAAGGGATTCCTCTCCTCCCCTTTGAATTCAAGAACCATCGTTGAGAGTAGTTCTTTTAATTTCCATTTCATGTATTAAAATTCGTTTTTAATTATTTCCTTACTATAAAATTTATTTATTTCAATGAGGGATCATTTATTATCCCCCATTAGAAAGCTTACATAATTTTTTACTATGCCAAAGTTCCATAAGGGATATCCATATCACCTTTTTTAATCAAGAACCTCATTTATGTCACCCCTTTTAATTTCCATTTTCATGATTTGGGATATTTTATTTCATACCAAATTACATTAAATTTTATTTATACATGATGTTATCTTAATTTCACTACCATTAATCCCCCCTATGATTCATTAAACCTACCCATTACTTTACGGAAATTCCTTAAGGGATTTCTCTCATCTCATTTCCATTCTAGCATTTTTTATATTATGATTCTAAAATCCATTCCACATGTTAGGGTGTTATGTTCCATGATATCCATACTAGCCATTCCATGTGTGAATAATGAGAGACCTTATTGTCTCTCATCCACACAATTTATGAATTTTCATATTGCATTGTTATGCTGCCAAAATTGCACCGTAATTTTCCATGCCAAAATCACCATGTAGTGAATACCATATGTATTCCTCTATGAAGGTATTCACCTTTATGCACACATAAATGTCAAATGGTGGGTTACATGTTTCAATTACACATTACATGATCATTGAATAAATTATGATGTTGAATAAATCCATATTATATGATCTATGAGGCACACTTAAGCATGAGATTGAAATGATTATGAAGGGTGTGCCCAGATATCCTCCAGTGCATTGGGTAATGATTAGAATCATGATACGTAATTCGAGGAAAAAAATTTACCAGATTCTGTTATAGGAATTTTTTCCACCATGTTAGGACATGGGTTTACTGAACTCCTTTATGATAATTATGTAATGTTTTAATTTGTTTCCACATTTCCATGTTATGATAATCATGATATATAATGCTTTTATGTTCATGATTCTCTTATGATACAATGATATTCCTATTTCCTAACATGTATTGTATTCTTCATGGTATAAATTTTTTTCTCCATTACCAGACATTATAGCTCACCCTTTTATTATGTATTTCCTAAGGTTATCCCTTGAAATGGTATGTATGTTGGATTTTTGTGGTCACGTAAAAGAGGTTTTTAGTAAAGATGTGCATTTCATGTTTTAAGTTGTTATGTAATGTTCATAAGACCCAAAGACAGTAGACATAGAGATATTTTTAGTTTGATTAAGTTCACTTTTATGTAATAAATCTTGTTGAAATATGAAAGAAAGAACCATGTTTTTATAGTTGGTATCAGAGGATAGGTTTATTTATTTTTGGGATTAGGATTAGAAAACACTAGTCAAAGACTTAGGGTAATACTATGTATAAGAAAAGTAAAGATATATTTTGGTGAGTATATATTAAGTGTTTTATCATGAATATACATTTCGGTTTTTATATGAACAAGTAGAGGTGGCTCTGGTACAGATGTATTTACGTGTAAAACAGAAAAACACTGCTAGTAGATAAACTCAAATGGGAACTGGTGTAGAAAAATCGGCCTTTCTACACTCATTCTTCGACACTACCATGGAATATTCCTCGGTAATTTCATAATATCACTACAAACCATTATTAAGGGAATAAAAATTCCTATAGGAATATATGTTAGAAATTAGATCAAGGAAAACAATGATTGAAGACTATAAACTCAAAAGTTAAGGAGATAAATGTAATTTATAATTTATTCCTTTAATTTCACTGGATTCCCCTTTATGTGTTCGATGGTTTAGAATTACATGTACCAAATTATATATCAGATAAATTAGAACCAAAATAAAAGGGTGAAATTTTGGTTTATCTTCCATGGTTCTACACATTCTTTTATATCCTAAAAGATTAGAAGAGTAATCCAAACACCACCACAAATCATGGAAGTAGAGATTTCAGTGAAAATAACAAATGGTGAAATTATATCATCCCATGCATATGACCCCTCCCCTTTCATAATTTGTGGATTAATCATTCTAGAAAACCTCATCATACTTCCCCTAGAAGAATATGATGAAATTCGTAGCATGGATTGGATTTCCCTATATATAGCCAACATTAACTACCACAAGAGGGAAATCAATCTCTATATGGTGAATTGACCACGATTCTATATAAGTGTAGGGAATAGGATTAATATTCTTTTTCACCATCATCTCAATCATGTTTATTACTGCCCTATGGGAATGTGTATCTTTCTCATATGATTGATTCTATAGAGAGAACCATCCTCAAATCCATACCTATTGTGAGGTAATTTTATGATTTGTTTCCCATGGAACCACTACTAGAAAGGGGATCTTTCCCCATGCATCTATCCCCATGGTCTAGAAAAAACATGAGGATATCTCTTTTTTTATTATATTATTCCCATGGTTTTAATAAAACAATGGGAAATCTAAAACAAATTCCCCGGATGCTATCATGATCCTCCACCCCCTTACCCATGCTTCCATCACCCTCTTCTTCTTCCTCTCTTCCCCGACTCTCGGCCCTCTCCTCCCCTCCCCGACCACTACCTCCTGGCCATCCGACCTCCGCCACTTGGCCTTCTCCTCCCCTCACCGACCACCACATCCCAACCATATGACCACCAAGTTCTGCCCATCTCCTCCCCTCCCTGGCCTCCATCTCTTCTCCCGACCACCCTCTTGGCCTTTGCCTCATCCTCAACATCCCAGCATCTTCCTTCCTGCCCCCAACTCTAGTGATGTCCCCCCTCTCAACTCCCTCTCCTCCCAGCCTTGGCCTCTACCTCAACTTCCCCTAGCTCCGGCAACGTCCCGTCCCAACCTCCGCCTTCCTGCCTCCATATCTAGCATCTTGGTATGAAATTTATTCTCCTTTTTTTAGTGGTTGAGATCTCTCCCGTTGAGTTGGTTTTTTTAGATATCATCTCTCAAACTTATCCTGCTTTCAATATAAATCTTATGACAGACTTCAACATATGTGTTTGATCAAAAACTGAACCTATATTTAGGTTTGGAGTAAAAAGGAGATGTTAGGGAGAAATAGGCCCCACTCTTATTCTATTAGATGAGTGGATGAAGAGGAATTTTTGGTTGTTTGGTCTCATATCGTTCATTATTTTTAGCCTCTATATTATTTTCTAATGTGTTGGAATTTGGTGATTCATGCATTGAAATATATTCCTTTTGAATTTTCTTTATTTCAATCCCTATAATTCAGCTCTATTCCAAGAATTTAAGAGTTCTTATGCATTTTGGGGATGCATTCAAGGTATTCTTATTGGCTGATTATTTGGAAATGACAAGGAAGAAACCCATTTAGGCTATATTATGTATTTAATAAACACTATATCAAACTCTCCTAAATTTCATTTAGTTTATTTTTTATTATGGTACTAGTCCTGTCCCTAATATTGTTTATGAAGGTAATACTATGTATTTTCATCACTTTGACCTTTTGGAGAATCACATGGATTGAAGTCCAAAAATTCATATATTGTATTGATATATACTTCCTTTCCATTTTTCGATGAATTTTGATGGTTTTATAGAGTTTATTACTAATTAAATGCTTGAATTAGAATTATTTGTTGTTGTTCTGGAGCTAAGGATGGAGGCTCTTCCACAGCTTCGAGAGCCAGGTAGTGGCTTTGGCAGGAGAGAAAGAGGTGGAAAGGAGCCTCCTTGAATCTATTTACTAGTGTTGTAGTGAATTCACCCACTAATTATGGTGAAGTGATTCTAGGATTCTCATTTGGGATGGGGCTCTATTAATCCACATTTAGATATATTGTAGGAGTTAATATAGAAAGGAAATTCAATGTTTTTTGTGACTCCCATGATGGAATGGAGTAATGGAAGATCCATTAGGAAATCCTATGTTAAATTTTTCCTCACATAGGGGAAAGGATCTTTTGGTAGTAGTTCTCCCTAATTGGGTGGGGTGAGGGGAGAGAGAATCTCACTAGCCTCCTCTATAATGAGTTTTGCCTAGTATTAATGATACCACTCTTTTTAGTGGGAGGGGGTCTACATGTAATTCACAAAATATGGTAGTAATATTTTCATGGGTTTCAAGAATTATTGTTACAGAGTGACCCATCTCTTTATAGGAATCCATTATAAAATACTCTAAGATAGGGGGAGTTATGCAAGTAGTGGGAATTAGTAAGAATGGATTATGAAACATCACAAAAAAAATTTAAGGTTTCTTTTCTTCCATATTGTGATTTTTACCCCAAGTCTACTTTTTCATATAAAATATTTTGTCATGAATCTTCAGAAATAATATAAAAATATACTATATTATTTTTAGTCCATGCATTGTAGGTTTTTTAAAGTTTCTTATATATATTAAATAGAGTCTCATATTGAGAAACCAAGATAGATATTGAATCTAAAATGTGAATTTTCCATATTCATGGCTTATGATTAATTTTAATTGGGACTCTTGGGTGTTTTTGGTCATAACATGATTAATTAAATAATTTAATTATTTAATTAATTGGTCATTATACTGAGAAACCCATGAATATCTTTATTTAATCCATATTATGAAATCTACCTAGGGTTATTTTTTCTATGACCACATGAACCTTAGAGGGAGAGGAAGAAGAATATGGAGCAAGGGCTTGGTGGTGATGGAAAATCAAGGAAGAAATATCAGTTTTTATTGATGTTAATAAAAAGTAACTTGTTTTTGAAGTAGAATAAAATCAAAATCATTTCACCCTCATGGTTGGGAATTTATATATATGCATTTATCCTCATTTTTCCTTGATTTATACATGGAATAATTTTCTTCAAATTGAATCAATATTCAGGTAGTATATGGCCTTTTTAACTTATGATATTTGGTTGAAATTATGATATTGGGATAATTGATATTGGGACTAGAAATAACTTCTTTTTTTATTTATTTTTATGCGAAAGTAGATGATTACTGATCATACAGGATCATCATTTCCATTCTTGTGGTTTCTTCTATTTCTCCCACCATTGTTTAAATGTTCACCACTAACTTTAGATTTTAGCTGATGATTCAACTAATATCATAGATTTATTTTATTGCACAATTATAATAGGTTCCATATATTTACATTGTGTGTTCTCCATGTAGTATTATAGCATGAGGATGGATTATAGGATAAGATAAAATGGGGTAGGGGGTCTAGATTTGGGGTTTCTTCATGAATAACAATGTGCACAATGACAAGATTGTGATATGAATCATCAATCCAGGTACCAAAAGATAGAAACAACTTTACATAGGTGGCATTATAATTTTTAGAATGTCCAAAGGAAATTCAAGTGATATATGAAAAAAAATAAGATGAAGTATAAATTGATCGAGGAATAGAGTAATGTTTAGATCTTAGAACCCAACTGCATGGCATATAGTTCAAAAGAACACACATCATGTACTTTGGTTGGTACAATATCTAGGGGTTATAGGATATGTTAAATACCACGCATTGGGTGGTTAAATCATAAAATATGTTACCCTTATCTAGATATTTTTTTGTGTATAGGTAAAATACACCTAGGAATCCCGAGTGGCCTCACAAACCATGAGGTTTAATACCACATTCCATTTTTCCTTGATAGAACATGACCTGTGAAGATAGAGAACCTTCCAACTATCTTTATGAATCCTACACACCAAGTTCACATCTCCACACATATTATAGTCATATTTCTACATCCACTTTTTGGGTTTTGTACATGGGATATGAATTCCCTAAGATATATAAGATGTTTACGTTGGTAACACATCGTATACCAATACCAAGACTATATGGTGACCTAGAATCTTCATTCAGGGTTATCTTTGTACATATAAATAGTACCTTAAAAGTGACCTTACACATTGGACATGACTGTGGAGCTACTTATAAAGATAGATATGTGGCATGTGCTGAATCTAGCATGATCGATCGTATCAGCATTATAGTAAACAGACTTATCTATTAATAATTCTTAGTAAATGGAATCCCTCCTTGATGATAAATTTACACCAGGTAATTAGTTCATCTCACCATTCCTAATAAGGGTTATAAATTTACCACATGGGTTTTGGGGATAAGATCCTCTAACTATATATTAGATAGGGTTGGTATTCCTACCACCATTATGGGGTGTGATGTCCTCAATATATGTATTTTGTATTACCGTTGTCTGAAGAAGAAATTTAATTTGAATAAAACAACTGTAAAATGATAAAAAATGTATAAATAAGGGAAGAAGTTATGGAGGTGTAAGGAATATTATTTTTTTCCAAAACCTATAGTAATAATATCACTGGGAACATTTACTATAATTAAGGGGATGGATAAATAATGCCTTGAGCCTAGACACCCTATTCTAAGTGACATTCCTAAGGAATATTCAGTGGCCATAGAATATCAAATCCTAACTGATAATGAAGGGAGAATATATAGGTAGGATTATATATAAGTTTACCTAACTCCAATTGTCCAAGACAGTAACATACAAAGAACTTAAAACTAAAATCTTCTCTAAGGGAAAGCATTCTACAATAGTAAACACATTTAAGGGTTTTTTGTTGGACAATATATGAAAATATGGAACTAATACAAAATATAATTTGTATCTTATTATATACTCTAAGGAATAGAAAGAGACAGTGGAATTTAGAAGAATGGTAGTATTATAACCCATAGCTTACAGTAGAGGTATTCCAACCAAATAGTTCAAGTCTAATCCATTTAACTCATCATTAAAAATTAAATGATGGTACACTATAGGAATCCAAAACAGTAATCAATGACATTTGATATAGAAAACATTACCTAAATCCCAAGGGAGATTCCCCTGGTCTTTTCACTTTAATTTCCCTCATTGTCATTTCTTATGAGAACCCTAATCACGGTGTGTGTAAAATTTAGTGTTCTATATTAATAAAATAACATGTATTTTATTTTTTAATTGATTTTAAATTCATTCATTTTACCATAATGACCTTTTCATTTTTAAGAGTCTTGTTGTGACTTGTTCCACATTGTATGTTGTAGGGGTTTAGAGGTAATTATTTTATAAAAAATCCATGAATTGATTTAGTTTATTAAATTCATCTTCTAGTATATTCATACAAAAATTTGATACCCATGATTGTTTTATATAAATTCTCTAAATGGTTTTCATTAATTCATGGAGATGAAGTGTTTTTATTTAAAAAAACTCCCTCTTTGAATTAAAATTTTACCCATGGTAAATATTAAATTACATGAATATGGGACTCGTTTAAAATATTTTTGATGATGGATGAATGTTTTTATCTCTCCCTTTATTTTTAAATGAAATAACCCATGTTTAAGGGTTTTCTTTAATGTTAAATGTTGATTGTTTTTATATTACACCTAAGGGAGGAAAAACATTTTTATCTCTCCCTTAGTTCAACTATAATGACACATACCACTCTATCATAGACATGAAACCTTTATAAGCCCATTATTTTTTTCCTTGTTGATCATACCTTTATAGGATTGAGGTAATAATTTTATCTATGATACTTAAAGGGTTGAAATTGGTTATAAAAATTAAGTCACGTGTAATAAAAAAGTGAATTAACTATTAAGTTTTTATGTTTTAATAGTTTTATTTTCGATAGTACATATCCCTTTTTTAATTATGGTTTACATTATTGATTTTAAGATAACTTTTATTTTTCTTGTTATATAATGGATAGAATCTGGATGTATCATACCGATAGGATTTCAACCGCGTTTCAAAATAATTTGGAGAATTTTTTAGATTTTTCATTTAACAATACTTCAAATGAAGGTTTTATACAGTGTCCATGCTATAAATGTGTTGGAAGACCATGGTTAGTCTGGAAATAAGTTAGCTAACATATAACAAAATTTGGATTTCAAACAAACTATTATGTTTTGTATCACCATGGAGAGACGAGTCAATGTTCTACTAGTCACGAACAGAATGAAAGAAGTGGCATGGATAATTTGATATTAGATCAGTTTACATTTGTCAATCATCTTGAGAGAGATAGTATGCCAGTGCAAGAAGGAAATAATATCAATACACATGAGGAAAATACTGAAGATGATGATGAGAGATTCAAAATTTTATTGGATGATGCCAGAACTCTAGTATATCAGGAATTTACTAAAATGACCAAGATGGGATTTTTAATGGGCTTATATCATATAAAAACCATGTATGGGATTTATAATACATCTATAGATTACATTCTTAAATTTTTTAAGGACTTTCGTCCTGATGGTGCCGATATTTCCTCAAATAATTACAAGGCATGGAAGTTAATTAAGCAGCTTGGATTTGATACTAATAAAGTTCATGCTTGTCCGAAAGATTTCAGTTTATTTTGGGAGGAAACAACTAACCGTAATGGAAATAAAGAATGTGGTACATCTCAATGAAAGACAAATGCAGATGGAACACCATCTCGTGTGGAACAGAAAGTCATGTGGCAATTTCCATTGATTCTTAGACATCAAAATCTATTAATGTCTACAACAATATCATCTAATATGTGATGGAATGATGAAAAGATAATTAAAGGTAATTATGAGTTGTTTCATCCTGTAGATGGATTAGCTTGGTGGACATTTGATGCACAACATCCTGATTTTGTAGTTGAGGTGCGTATTGTTAGGTTTGGTCTATCCTGTGATGGTTTTAATCTATTTGGTCAGATGATTACTTCTCACAGCACGTGGCCAGTTTTTATTCATGTTTATAATCTTCCTCCATGGATGTGTATGATAAAACCATTCACTTTATTGCGTATAGTGATATCTGGACCTTCTGGTCCCATTAATGATATAGATGTCTACTTGGAGCCTTTAATAAGAGAGTTGAAACCACTTTTGTATTTCGGTGTGCGTATATTCTATGCTTCTTCAAAGAATACATTTCAAATGTGTGCGGCCCTTCTATGGACCATAAATGATTTCCCTACTTATGAAATTATTTCTGGGTGGATCACAAAAGTAAAACTATCATGTCATGTTTTTATGAATAATACACAATCGAGAAGGCTTAAATATCATCATAGTTTCAATTTCATGGGGCTTCAACAATTCTTGCCAATGAATCATCAATACATGATGAATCATCAGAGGTTTGATTATACCATTGAGATTGAACAACCACCTCAATGTATGTCAGGAAGTGATGTGATTAATAAATTAAAATATTTTGGTTTTTCATTAGGTAAAGGTAAGTTGAAATCTAAAAAGAGGAACAATTTTTACACTTAAACCTCTTACAATTAGAAAAAGAGAAGTATTTTTTTAAAATTTCCATATTGGTATACAAATTTGTTAAGTCATTGTTTAGACATAAGGCATATTGAGAAAAATATATGTGAAATGTTTCTTGAAATTCTTATGAATATCAAGGGGAAGACCAAAGATGACTTCCGATCTCGTCGAGACTTGTTGGATTGGGATATTCAACCAGAAATGCATCTTGAGTGTATCGGTGAAAATAAATGGAAAGTTCCTTGTGCTTCTGATGTGATGAAACGATTAGAGAAAGATCAATTGCTAGCAATATTGGAGAATATCAAGGTTCCTTATGGCTATTCCAGCAACATATCTAAACGAGTCCATAGAAGAGATGTGAAACTAAAATCTTTGAAAACTGATGGTTATCACATCCTTCTTCATGAATTGATTCTAATAGAAATTCAGCATTTGGTATCAAACAATATAAGGGTGAAAGTGATTCACTTGTGCAATATTTTTAGAGACCTTTATGATAAAAGGATATCCAAGTCACTCTTAATAAAAATGCAGCAGGAGGTGCCATTAATTTTATGTGATATTGAAAAAAATTCCTTCATTATTTTTGACTTGCATGTTTCATTTAACAGTTCATCTTCCAACTGAAACACTTATTGGGGGACCAGTTTCTCTTTGGTGGATTTATCCTACTGAAATAAATATGTGCATAATGAAATCATATGTTCGAAAGAAGAATTATCCTGAAGATTAGATTGAGAGAGTTTATCTGATCAAGATTGTATGGATTTTTGTTTAATGTATTTGTATGATGTCACCACAAGAAATAATCGGCCAGTGAGAAATGAAGATGACTAGTATGGGAAAATTGATCCCTTGTTTCCATCTCTTCCCCAAATAGGAGGAATTGTTGGGTCTTATACATCGGCTACACTGAGCCTTGAAGAGCGGGAGATGGTACATCACACAGTCTTGTTTAATTGTGGTTTTTTCGATTACTATATCAAGTAAGTAATTTGGATATTTATATGTTATCTCATATTATGAAATTTCACATATACCTTACAGTATTGTTATCATTTTATGTAGGTAAAATAAACAAATTATAAGTAGAGTTCATCGATCTTTGTTTTTGAGAATGAGAGAGGCCTTGCATAGCCTAGAGTTTCCTACTTAGTTGAAATCCAAGGTATTACCATTAATTTAATAAGTTTAAAAAGTAGATATTTATTTAATTATATTATTCATATATATTTCAGGTGTTGAGTTTACCAATTGACTCTATTTCTCAAGAATTGAGAGATTTGGATTTTAGTCTTAATTCTTTGGTTCATGAATGTAAATATTTAATAATCAATGGGTATAAATTTGTTACAACGGATCGAGCGGTGAAAATGAGAACACAACATTATGGAATTATGTTAACCGCTTCAACAGATTGTTATGCTAGTGTATCAGATAGTCAGCCTCAATGTGAATATGTGTTTTATTATGGGCTAGTTGATAAAATATTTTTATTGTATTACCACTTGCAAGGTAGAGTCACACTACGATGAAATGTAAATGGTTTGATTCAATGAAACATCATGGTAAATTTATTGATGACTGTGGATTCAGAGTTATTTATATGAGTCGAAGCCTGCATACTGATGAACTATAAATTTTGGCATCAATGGATAAACAGTTGTTTTATGTGAAATATCATCTCAGACCCGATTATGGTGTCATTAATGACGTAATACCTAGACATATTTTTCATGATGTTGTGTGATGAAATTTCCTCCATTGATGTCCCCTTTGGTGTTTCCCAAAATATTTCATTTGATAAATCAAATTGTCCCATTGTGAGAGTTGATGTTGAACCTGATGTAGTGGTCGGTAATATATAGAATCAACCATATATGTTCACTATTAATTCATTTTATATTGATATGAGTTTTTTAAGTTATTATTATTTTAATTACATTAGTTATGTTTCAGTTTGGAATGAATTTTTTTTTTGTATTTTTTTGTGTCATTTCATTAAATCATAATTTCTTATGTAGATTATACCAAATACTACAGAAGCTCGAAGGAAGGGCCTATTTGATCCCGATCGACCCAGGTGTGAGCGTGCACTTAGTTCCACTAGATTTAAATCATAATCCGGTTAGCATGGGTATGAGTGGGGATGATCCTAGACCTAGACGGAGCACTCTTCATACCCATTTCCATAATGACCTACCATCAGACACCCCCTCCACCACACATTTCCATCATCTTGAGTCTTCGAGGATGTTTTTATCCATTCCTTCATCATCATCTCAGCTACACTCTTATTCACAATCCATGACTACACCGCATCCACAGATATTTCCACCTTTACCATATCAATATCTGATGATGTGTCCCCCATCCAACAACCCATATGTTGCCATGTCTAGACCGCCTCAAATTCCTACTGTCCAGCTAGAATCTGATGAGTCTTTTTCATTAGCTTCCACTCCAGTGCATGAAGGTAACCTAGAGTATGCACTGGTACAAACACTTCCTGTAAAGGCTGGTGAGTCAGGACAGCCCACAGATCCATCACAGTCTATTGAGCAATCTGCAGACGGTTTTTTTAATATAACTGTTTCAAATTATATCACTTTATTTTTGTCATTTTGTACTGTGACATAATTATTCCTTCTACTATCTTTTTCTTATTCTGTTGGATCTTCTATTATTCAATTTGTGCTCACTCGAATGAAGGAAGTTTGGAATCACCAGAAACAGATAATGGTGGATTACAATCGACAAAATCAGATGGTAGGTCAAACTGTAACGCAGTGCAGAAGTTTCATGGAAACTTTGGACAAGTATCATGATAACATTCCAGTGGAATTTGTGTTATGGATATGTAATAGAAAAGATATTAAGGAAAAATAATGGGAGAAAATATGAGTAAGAAAATTATATAAAGTCATATCCATATTATTGTTGTATTTAAATGAAATAACTTGTTCATTACAGATTTGGTTTAACTTCCCCAATGGAGAAGCTGCTAAGACAGCAAGGTTGATGGATGTTGGGGAGTTCTGGCACTCATACAAGTATGAGTTTTATGTTGGTTGGAAGAGTAGGGTTGTTACTGACTTATAGGGGGTACCCATATTCCCCGACTATCCAAAAAGTCGATATGAAAAAATAATTGCACGTTGGAAGACTGCTAAGTTTATGGTAATCTCAATATTTAATGGTTGACATATAAAATTTAACTCTTATTACTTGTATTGAAATTTTTTTAGGAAGTGTCAGAGGAAAACATAATGAATAAGGATTCAATGACATATTTTTACATGTTGGGGTGCACTACAATGCCCGATCATGAAAAGCACCAGGTAATTTAACCAGGTATTATGATATTATACATGATGTTCTACTGAAAATATTATTGAATAGACAAAGGTCGGATTTTTGCATTTCTCATATATGGTACAAATCTAGATTTGGGTATTTATAATTTTCAAAAAGCTAAATTGGGCATTGAAGGTCATGTACCTCGTGTCAAATTATTTTTCTCCAGTAGAAAGAAAAAGGATGGAACTGCTGTAAATGCATAGAAAAAAGATAAAATTGTAAGTTTTTTTATTTATATTTTAAATATTTATACGAAATTCATAATTAAATATGTTTATAGTTTCAACAGTCTACCTTGGAGGCCCTCGATGGTAAGGAAGACGACAAATTCAGGCCACGTGATCATTTAAGTCAGGTATTAGGTGAGGAGCACCTGGGTAGAGTACAATGTCGACCAGGGAAAAACATCATCCCCTCTAAGTATTGGTCTTCATCAGGCTCCTCTCAAGACTTATAGACCTCCGAGCTAGAAATCACTC
This sequence comes from Viscum album, assembly GCA_963277665.1. NCBI lineage: Eukaryota > Viridiplantae > Streptophyta > Magnoliopsida > Santalales > Viscaceae > Viscum > Viscum album. Next base: position 285,258,998 of record OY728127.1, read on the forward strand.
GTGCTGAATCATCTGAGGAAAAGAAAATAGTTTTAGAGTAGTGTGAAAGAAGTAAGCTAATGACCGAACATTTCATGAAAGATACGGCAGTTTTGAGTCATTCACTTCCATCATAGGTTGTTGCTAATTTTGAATCATATATGGTGTCAATGTTCTCTTTAAATGATGTATCGGGTGATGCCAGTGAGGGTTGTATTGGCAACGAAAGCGGTGGTGATAGAGCTGTTGGTGGTGAGGATGTTGATAATGTTACTATTGATGATGAGGTTGTTGAGGATTTTTCTGATGATGATGATGATGTTGATGATGATTGGCATAAACATGGGGATGGGAATGTTGGTGGTGGGGGGATATTAATCCCTTCCATTTTTTACTTAGTAGGGAGACATATGTATGTACTTTAAGAACATTAATTGAATTTTTGTATGGATGAGAATGGTTAATTTGTTTTCTTCTAAAAACTTCGGTATAAATTTTCACATGCATTTACATAAAGCTAACATTAGAATCCTTAGTAATGCATATGTGTAAGTGATTCCCTTACTACCATAGAATACTTATCTCTAAATGATATCCCATATAGTGACATTGTATTCCATTTATTATCTCTTTATTTTTTATAAATTATTGAATTGAAAAGTCTAAATTAATGTAGGTAAAAAAGGAATATATTCCTCAGTTGTTATTTCAAAAAATTTCATTTTTTAAAATCTGAAGTTGGTTTATTGATTAAAGTAGTTAGGTTTTTTGAGATCCCAAGTCCTTGAATGGTATGGTAAATGCTAGATATTTTTTTGGGTTTATAGGTAGCTTTGTAAGAAGGGTGTCGGGGGAGGGGGCAGGAAGCAGGGGTTGGGGTTGGGTGCAGGGGTGGGGCTAGGTGTAGGGGGGATGGGTATTGGGTTGGGTGTACGGGGAGGGGGGATGGGTGTAGGGGGTGGGGCTGGGTGCTTGGGGGTGATGTGGGGTGGGGATGGGTGGGGGGCTGGGTGCTGGGGGTGCTGGGGGTGGTGCAAGGTGCAGGGGGTCAGGTGTTTGGGGGTGGGGCTGGGTGTAGGGGGGTTGGGCTGGGTGCAGGTGGAGGGCGATGGGTACCGGGGGTGGGGCTGGGGGCTGGGGGTTGGGTGCAGGGGTGTGGGGCTAGGTGCAGAGGGGTGGGGCCGAGTGCAGGGGGAGGGGCAGGGGGGCTGGGGGGAAGGGGGTACTTTGTGTTTTTTGTCTATGCCACTCTGTGTTCATGGAATTTATATAAGCTCATGTATTATTGGATCTTTTATTGTGTTTGGTTTCATGAAGTTATTTTCAGTTGGGTTGTAGGTATGGGATTCGATGAATCTTGTCTTTCCTGGAGGTATGTTTCACTTAGGTGTGTTTTTTACATATGTTTTCAGTGAATTATCCTGGTTGTTTTCTATCTATGATTGTATTTTGTAATCTGTGTGTGTATATTTTTTAATATACAATGATTATTACATTCATACTACTCATAGCACAATAAAAGAAACACCTTTCTATTTGTATTCAAATGAACGTGTATGCATAATGAACTCTACAACCAGTTTAAACTATGAAAATGAATTATGCATGTAGTTCAAACACCTTTAAATATGTATTCGATTCATATTAATTATACTCTTTACATGTGCATGGCAACAAGAAGACAAGGGTGTGCTCATATCAATATATATGACTATGTCATGAACGATTTTCTTAGAAAAGGAAAAGAAGACCATGAATTTAATTTCCACATAATGATGACTGAAAGTTGCTTTTCCCCAGATAGTATTACTTGTAATAATTTTATGAAATTTCTACAAAAATTGAATCAAATTTTAGTGGTGTCAGAGTTCCTTCTATGGCTTCTATCCGTCGGTTCAAAAACTAAATTTTCTTTCATTTACTCCGTTGATTGGTACTTACTATAGTGAAGGAAGGCTGTATGAGGCTCTCATGTATTAATTGGCCTTGAATTAATTTCTATAGGATAATATTTTCAAGCCTGAAATTTTAACTAAGATATCCCACACTAGTGCTAAAAACATCACTATTTCTTCTGATAAGAAAGCGAAGACCAATAGCAGTTCTGATTCGTCAAGCTCTTTTGAAAGTGATTCTGAAGGAGTGAGCATTTGTCATCCATGAATAGGGGGTTCTATGGTTCTCATTGCTTGGTATGCTTCTAACAAACCAATACAAATCTGAATTTTTTTTTCATTCTTTTTTAATGATTATTAAACAATGTTCTATTTTAGGAGCCTCCTGCTATATCTTCTCCTACATTAATGGGCATTCTACTCTCTAAAAAATTCATTTTTTCTACCACCAAGGTTTTTGAGAGTGATTCCTCAGGTTCATCTAAATTGATTATGATGAAGATGTGAGGGTTATTATTAATGTTCTTGCATTATATAAATAGTTCCAGTGGTTTTTATTTTGATATATTTTATATAATCTTTGCAATCCTCGTCACTAATTGTGCATTTGAAGTTTTTGTGTAGAAAGAATTACCTAAGAAATCACATGGAACTGTGATAAAAAGTAAAGCAGAAATTATTCTTGAAAAAAATGTGGAGATCATTGATGAAGAAGATACAGATAGCTTTGATGATGATTCTTATAAGCCAGTGAGTACTGTTGATTTTATGTTTATCACTACTAATATTTCATTTAAAGAAATCATTCACATAATTATTGTGCATGTATGACATGGATGTTTAAGGTGTATTTTTTAAGAAAGAATAAAAATTAGGAATTTATTACCCCTATATTATTAAATATTTTAACTTTTATAACATAAAACATCTAATAATTTTTCCATTCCTATTATGCATGTTTTGTTAATCTTAGTAGCTGCATTAAATACAAGGAAATTGATGAACAATCCAAATATTCCAATATTTGACACCATAAAAACAGTTTTGAATACATATTTACATTATCCTCACTAGAATAATACTAGAAGTGGTTAAGTGTCATTACCTACATTATCAAGGCTTCTACTGTAAACTTTATATTACGAGTGCTTACAATAGCAGCCCATACTAACAACAGTTTTTACGCTGGAAAAGTTTACATATCTACACATTTGGCTTCATTAGTAGCAACATTACACTATCATTTCTTGTAAGAGTAGTATTCACACTAGCAGTGTTTATACTAACATCATTATAGTAGCAGTTCTTAAATTATTAGTTCTTAGACTAGCAATGCTTACACTGAAATAGTTCATTTCAACATTACCTGTACAACCACCTTTTCATAATTCATATGTCTGGGAAATACAAGGGTGACAAATCTGGGAAAAATGGGATGAATCTTGTTGAAGCTCTATGTGAAATGACATGAGAAACCCACTCATTGGTGCTAGGGAAGAGGAGACAGGTATGTTGTAGTTTAGTTTTTATTTTATTTTCGTTATCACATTGGACAGTTAGGCCTTTTACCGCTTTCTACGAATGGAGGGTACTTATATTCTGTGAAGGGGCCTAGAAGGGCACTGGAGGCGGCTACATGGTTTTCTTTGTAGGGGGAGGGAGATAGGGCTAGTTGAGGGATTGATAGTTTGTTTCATTTTTGTCTGCTTTTACTATGTTGATTCTGTTTATTTTCTTTTCTTTTAGCATGGATGTCAGACATATAGATGTGTCATGTCTAAATTTTATTTGTATTCTGCTGTTGTTTTAATTAATTGTTTGTGGAGGTGATTAATCCCTTGTTCGAGACACCAAACACATATCAATTTCTCCAAATCATGAATTTCATTTCATTATGAAATTCTTCCATGCATACATTCACCCTTGGTGCTCTTCCAAGACTTCTTCTTTTTGTTAACACATCGAATTCACTCTTCATATATAAATTTTCAACACATCTTCATGCAATAGATCTTCATGCCATTATTATTGACAAATCCCATGCCTCTTTAATCAAACATACCTGAATTTATAATAAAACCCCTCCAATGGAGGAGCTCTATGTTCTAAACCATATAATAGTGATGATAATCTCTGTGATAGTATTCCATGAGTCTTGTGATCAATGTTCAGACTGAAGAATCACAGTTTCTGTTGGCGGGGAAATGGCTGGAATGTTTCCCTACCTCCTCCCACTCCCTTCACTCCTGTCCAGAAGATGTTTCCCCGTAGATGTTGTTGGACTAGTCTAACATGCTGCGGCCACGCCACAGTCCTGCCGCGGTAATTCCGTGGTCACATCGCGGTCACGCCGCGGTTATGTCGTGGTCACGTCGCGGTAATACTGTGAGTTGGCCCTACTTCAAGACGACACCCCACAGCAGTTCGCAGTCCAGTTGGAATTGGATGTATGATACCTAGATATATTTTTATATACATTACCCACCCATATATAATGGGGAGGGAGGCCCTCAGGTAGAAAATTTCTTGATTGAGTCTCTTACAAAAATACTTCGTCACCTATAGACAACATTGGAGATGTGGGTGAAGCTTGCTACTTGTATTCTACAAGGACCATATAAGTGCACGAGGGGAATCATAGTAAATTTTGGACTATAAGAAGACTTGAGAATACTTTCTTAAATATATTTTTATTTCGAAAAGTTTCCTTCAGAGTTTGATAATTTTATGGTCCTGATGATTGGATGAGTGTTTTGACCCCTGTAGAGAAAATGCTTCTACATTATCTCTTTTTTTTCTATGTAAGAACAGTAAACAACACACACCTCATATAGTGTAGTTGGAGCTTTCTACAACAATGGGGAATCTGATGGATGATCAGCTCTGTGATATTATTCCATTAGTCTTATGATAAATGTAGTGACTGACTAATCACAATTTCTATCGGTGGTGCGATGGCCGGAATGTTTCCATGCCTCCTCCCGCTCCCTTCGCTCCTGGCCGGAAGATGTTTCCCCATAGATTTCACTGGACCAGGCCAACTTACCACGGTCATGTCGCGGTCACGCCGCGGTCATGCCAAGATCACGCATTGGTAATGTCGTGATTTGGCCCTTCTCTAGGATGACACCCCGTGACGGTTTGCAGTCCTATCGTAATTCGTTGTATGATACCCAGATTGAGTTTTAGATACATTACCCACTCATAGTAAATGGGGAGGGAGGCCCTCAGGTTGAAAATCTCTTTATTGATTATCTATTGAATTATTTAATCACCTGTAGACAACATTGGAGATGAGGGTGAAGCTTGCTAATAGTAACTTTTGACTTTTATTTACCACGGTTGAATGTAAGTAGAGTAATTCAAGTAAAAATAATATTATAATAATATTAAATTACCCTAAAATTTGTCTTAATCCTATTGGTTAATACATTTATGAGCATTGACATCCTTGGGTTGATTGTGGGACCCCATGGAGCCACTTAAGCGTGATAATGACACTTTATATTAATTAATTTAAAGTAATGAAAAAAATGACATAAACATATATCTTTTAGTAAATAAATTATTACATAGGGGTATATAAGTTATCTCTTAGACATTAAATATTAATTTTAATTCTAAAAAGATTTCCTACATTATGGTATTTTTTTATAATTATTACACATTAAATAAATAAAATAATTTGTGACGCAATAATGATGCAGTGTTTACCTCATTAATTAATTATTTAAATAATTAAGATAATAAAGATTAAAAAAATATCCAAAACCTATCCAATTCTTATTGGATGATTTTATTTCTAACAAGAGTCATCTTATCAAACTATGTCCCAACAGAGCATAACGAATATCGCAACACTGTATTCTTCATTTAAGACTCCGAATACTATGGAATCTATATTACCAAAAATATTTGTTCAAAAATTTGTTGGCATGAGACCCGAAAACTTGATTCATGAAACCATATAAACCATGAAAGAGTTTCATTAACATGATGCATGTTTTTCCTCATGAACACTGCATGTTAGCCTGATTTTCCAAACCTAAATTCGTAGTTACCATTCTATAACAGTTTCGTGGAAGCTTTTAACCCCCTGTGCAAAAATATTTATGCAGGCCATTGAAATGTTGTGTAACCTCATCCTACTAAACCAGTTAAAAATTTCTCCATCATTCATGTATTTTAAATCAGTTCCATATTTTAGATATTAAGATCAATTCTAACTTTAATATATTATCCACCTCTTTAATACAACTAGTGAACATAATATACATCCAATTGCCAACATGTTTCAACATTCAACCATGATTCAAATACATATCAATATATCCAAATCATGAATGAAATTTCATTATGAAATTATTCCATGCATACCTTCACCCTCGGTCCTCTTCCAACACTTCTTCTTTATGTTAACACATCGAATGCACTCTTTATATATATATTTTAAAAACATCTTCAACACATCTTTTGCACATCTTCATGTGATAGATCTTCATGCCATTATTATTGACCAGGGGGAGGAGGTTTTTCTAGGGGGAAGGGAGGGGCTGCAGGGGGAGTGGAGAGGGAGTTCCAGGGGTTGTCCATAGGTTTTTCCAATGGGAAAGGGAGGGGCTTCATGGGGAGTGGGGAGGGGTGTCCATGGGGGTGTCCAGGGGTTGTCCAAGGGGTTTCTAAGGGGTGTCCAATGTAACTAGACATTCCTTTCACGCTGATCTAAACCTTGAATGAATGATAAACTGCCTCACTATAAGATTTCACCTTTAAAAAAATACCTGAGAATAAATTTCTATCCATAGTCCCATCTCAAGCTTCTGAGATTTCATTTACTAATTTGAAACGATCTAGGTTGTGTACTACACTAGTTCAGCAAAATAATTGGTATACTCCATCACTGATCAGCAACCTTTGGAAAGATAAATATACTCCTGGGATCCAGAATAAGCTAGGGCCTTGGGACACTTTATCTATTTTAAAATTATCTTGAAATATTTCAACATATCTCTACGGTCATCCTATTTTGAACCATTGAGTCCCAACGTCTTCAATTACGACCCTCTAAGAAGAACGAAACACATTTCATTCTGACAGCCTCAGGATTTTCATCAAATTCAAACATTATCACTATCTTCTCAAGACACTAATATTATTCATAGGGTCCAATATTACCTCAGAAGGTGTGAGTAATTTTCTAGAGAAACTCTAAACCATTGTCCTTTATAGGAACTGGTTCTTCTTCCCTAACCATATCAGGATCGAAACCCGCCCCATGTCTAAAATCTTGAATTGACTAGACCAGAACATACACTATTCTGTGATTAATTGTTGAGGAAGACCACTCTCTGTCATCTTCCCACATTTTCACAAGAAGTCTCATGGGTTTCAGGGGGAGGGGCGCTCTCCAGGAGGGGGGGTTTCCAAGAGGGGGTCTAGTGGGGGTGTCCAGGGTCCAATGGGGGTGTATGGGGATCTAGGGGGAGGGGATTGTCCAGGATGGGGGAGGGGGTGAAGGGGGTTGTCCATTAGGGGGCTATCTAGGGGGGTCCAATGGGGGGTACAGTGGGGGTGTCCAGGGTTGAGGGGGTCACGGGGTTCCAAGGGTGGGGGTCCAGTGGGGGTGTCCAGGGTCCATTGGGGGGTCTAGTGGGGGGGTGGTCCAAGGGGGGTCCAAGGGGAGGGGGCAGCAAGTCCAGGGGGTCTCTCCAGGGTGAAAGGAGGGGATGGGGTTGCAGGTATAGTGTGTGTGGGGGGGGCTGTCCAGGGGGTGTTGTAGGTCAAGGGGGGGCTACAGGGGGTCTGTGAAGGGGGGTTGCATGTCCAGGGGGAGGGGGCTGCAGGTCCTTGGGGAGGGGGGCTACAGGTCCAGGGGGTTGCAAGGGGAGAGGTTGCAGGTCCAAGGGGGTATTTACATGGGGGAAGAGAGTGGATGCATGTCTAGTGGGGGGCTGTAGGGAGGGGGTCTGTCCAGGGAGGATGCAGGTCCAGTGGGGGTTGTAGGGGGGTCTGTCCAGAAGGCGCTGCAGGTCCAGGGGGTCTGTCCTGGAGGAAGTAAGTAGATGTAAGGGGGGTTTGTCCCTGGGGGAAGGGTGGGGTTGCATGTCTAGTGGGGTGGCTGCAGGGAGGGGGGGTCTATCCAGGGGGGCTGCATGTCCAGTGGGGGCTGCGGGGGGGTTTGTCCATGGGGAAAGGGAGGGGCTGCAGGTCTAGTGGGGGGATTTAGGGGGGAAGGGAGGGGCTGCATGGGGTCTGTCAAGGGGGGGATGGAGGGGCTACATGTCCAGTGGGGGTGTTCATTGGGGGCTTCAGGGGGTATCTATCTATACCCACGGTTTTTTGAACTGTGGGTATGTTTGCTGTGAAAAACTATATATACCCACGGTTTACTTAACTGTGGGTATATGATTTGGGATGTAAAAATGTATACCTACGGTTATGTAAACCATGGGTAATATGAGATTTAAATGGGATATACCCACGGTTTCTAAAGAACCGTGGGTACAGGGCTATCCCGACGCCTCAGGAGCCCATGGTTCATGAAACTGTGGGTATAGCCTATACCCACGGTTTTATGGGCTATACCCATGGTTTAAAACCATGGGTATAGGGAAATTTTCCAATAGTGAATTTCATTGTCTTCCTCCTAGAAGAGATGTTTAAGTATCGATTGTTCTTATTCATAGGAAATTTCTAACATCCAAGACTCCATATATAATGGTAGTTGTGAAGCTTGAGGGGATAAAGAAACAACAACTTGTTTTTTAGGGTAAAGGGTTTTTATTCCCAAGTGTTTCATCATGGGGTGCACCAGTTCTCTTCATGAAGAAGAAATATGGTTTCATGATCCTTTAAATTAATTATCATGAGATCAAAAAAAATCATGATAAATTAAAATTATCCCTTTCCAAAAATTGATAACTTGTTCAATCAGATATATGGAGCACAATAATACTCCATGGTGGATCTACAGCCCAGATATTACAAAGTATGGTTGATGAAGGAGTATATCTCAAAGAATACATTTAGTGCAATGTATGAGAACTATAAATTCATAGAATGTCATTAATGAATCAATAATTCTCCAAAAATCTTAATCTACATGAAGAATATAGTATTTAGAGATTACCTCCCCAAATTTGTGGTAGTCTTTATAGACGATATTCTAATATACACTAAAACCAAGGTGGAGCATGATGAGCATCTTATCATTGTTCTACAGACCTTGGGAAAGGAGAATATGTATGAAAATTAGAGAAAGTGTTAGTTTCAATATAAATAAGTCTCATTATTGGGTCATATGATCATAAGAAATGGGATATATACCGATCCTTCCAAAATAGAAGTAACTGAGGGATGGCCGAGGCTGACATCTGTGAAAGATATCTGTAGATTTTTGGGGATAGTTGGATATTATCTCCAATTTGTGATAAATTTCAAACAACATTAAAAACATATTAAAAAGATAACTTAGAAGAGAGTCAAGATTTCTTTTAAGGATTAATATAAAGATAACTTCATGGAGTGGAAGATGAGGCTTATCACTGCCCCTATGCTCACACTGCCCATAAGTGGGGAGATTTTCATAATCTTTAGCGATTCTTTGAAGAAGGTTCGAGGATATTTGTTGATTTAGAATGGAATGTTCATTGAATATTCCTCATGGTAGTTGAAAATTCATGAACAGAACTATCCCATATATGATCTGGAGTAAGTATTTGTGATCCTTTCATGGAAAATCTAGCAGCATTATCTCTTTGGGGGGATGTGTGAAATATATACTGATCAAAAAAGTCTCAAATATATATTCACATATAAAGAGTTGAATATGTGCCCACGAATATTGTTTGATCACATCAAGGATTATGACTTCTCAATCCATTACCCCGTGGGAAAGAAAGCAAGGTGGACAATGATCTAAGTAGAAAGGACCCAGTAATTCTATCATTGATGAGAATAGAAATGGACCCAAACATATTAGATTTGATATAGATGTACATGGGAATCATAAATAAAGGAACATCATCAATCCTATCACCCATTATTTATAAACCATCTCTTTTGTAAAGGTTAATGAATGCTCAAAATGATGATGAGGGAACTGAGAAAAAAGTGGAAACATCCAAAATGTGAAATCCTCAGAGATCAATGTCAATGAAGGAGGAATTGTGATATTTGGTTCAAGACTATTTGTTCCATCAAATCAAAAGTTAAAAAGAACCTTTTTATGATTCACATAGTTAAAATTTCTCTATTTTCCTAGGAATCATGAATATTTATTGAGATATTTAGGAGAACTATGAGTGGTATAACATGAAGGAGTAAATCGCTAAATATACATCAATGCGCCTTGTATGTCAGAAAGTGAAGGATGGGAGGAATATGTCTAAGGGGATGATGCAACCAATACCCATACCAACATGGAAATGGGAAAACAGAAACCTAAACTTTTTCACCAGACATATGAATAAATCCAAATGAAACAATTCTATCTGAATTTTTTGGATCGTCTTTAAAAGAATGCACACTTCATAGAAATTCGAGAGAATTTCACACTAGATATACTAGAATATATATACATCAGATAAATGGTAGGTCTCCAAAGAGTTCCAACATTGATTTTTTCTAATCTAGACCCAAGATTCACCTCTATTTCTAAAAGAGTCTCAAATACGCTCTGAACACTAAGTTGAACATCTTCACAGCCTATCACCCTCAAAATGATGGTAAATTTGAGCGGACAATCTAGACACTTGAGGTCAATTTGAGTGATTACTCAAAGGACATCAAAGGATGATGAGGACACAAAATTACTTTCGTGGTGTTCTCAAAAAATAAAATTTTCCACTCAAGTATCCAAATGGATCCTTTTGAAGCCCTTTATGGGAGGATGTGCTGAACACCATCATGATGGGATGAAGTTGGGTAATGAAAACTTCTACGTCTAGAAATGGTAGATTAAATGGTGGAGAATTTCCAGACCAACCAAAATCACATTGATGCTTCCCATAGTCGAAAAAATATCTATTATTAAAATCATTAACAATACAAATAGTTTTTTGTTGGATACATGGTATTCTTCCACATATCTTTGTGGAAGAGAGTTATTAAATTTTGGGATGACGGGAAAGCTTTGTCCAACGTACATCGGCCCTTTTGAGACCCTTTATCTCATAGGAGTAGTGGCATGTTAACTATCACTCCCACTAATCCTGTATCAATTACATGATGTATTCCATGTATCCCCCTTGAGAAATTACATACCAAACCCCTCTCATGTACTCAATCTTGATGTGGTACCATTGGTTAATGACCATTCCTATAAATAGAAGCTGATAATTATCTAATGATATAGAGAAAAAGTTCTACAAAATAAGACAATTCCCCGCATGAAAGTGTTATGGAAAAACCATGAGATTGAAGAGAAAATGTGGGAACTAGTTGAAGTTATGAGGAAGAGTTACCCTTATCTATTTTATTATGGGAAAAGGAAATTTCGAGGGATAAATTTCTTAATTGCGTATGGTTGTAACGACCCGAACATTTATGAATAAAATTATCTTTCCTTAAATTAAATGTCAAATGTATATATAAAACACATTCTCTCCTTTTGTTTTATTATATATAATTATATTTAAAAAACATTATGTATCCTTTCTTTTGATAATATAGTCTTTGAATAGTGATCACGTGACTAGTATAAATACAAGGTTTTAACGAATCCTTTTGACACAGTCAAAAAAAGTGATGGCCTCAAACATTAGGATCATAACCTATGAAGCCCATTTATTAGAGAATTTGATGAATATATAATTTATTGTATTTTCTCTAGGCAAATAACTATCCTAGATCCAACAACTAATTCGTGAGTTAAACCATTTTTGGGTGAAGTTCAACCTCCTCAAGATCACATCCCAAACCATTTTCACTGAACAGCCCCGTGAATGCCCCTCCATCGCACACCTTTCTCTTATGGTGTATGCTATTATAATAATGGTATATGTATCCAAACCCAATAATTATGATTATGTACATTATTTTTGTATAGAATAATGAATCTACATTAATTTTATTATTGTTACATTGTTAATGATTTTTAAAGAACAAATAGTATTTTCAGTTAAAATTAAAATTCAATTATGAAATATATTTTGATGAATTAATGTATTATTGAATTAAATAATATTTTAATAAAATATAATTATTAAATTAATTTTATTTAATATAAATGAACATATAATTTTATTGAATTAAAATGTAATTTTCATTATGGTTTGAAAACTATTTTTGTCAAAGCCCATAAATTTTCCATAAATGTTGATTTATATTTTAAAAGTGAAAATCCCTATATGTAAAAAAATATTTAAATAAAATTTTAATTTTTTTTTGGAATCAGGACATCGAAATTATCTAATGATGAATTTGTCAAAATTTTCTGAGAGAGTTGAATTTTTGGGTAAAAATTAAATACCGTGAAAATATATAATATGTTTTTTGACATTGTAATGACCTAATATTGATTTAATAAAATACTATAAAAGGTAACTTCGTCCAAATATATGTTTTTACATTAAAATTATTTAATTTTTGGATTATTTGATTTATTTTATAAAGCCTTAGTGAATCCTCCAAGACATATAAAATATTTTATGATTTCAAAATCATTTCCTTGAAAGTGTAACCCACTTCCACATAAGTAGGGGAAGTATTTTAATATCTTCACCCCTAGTCCTTTTAAAATAATTTATACCACTCCCATTTTACATAAACAAGGGTAAAACTCATGGTATGGTTTTCTGGTTTTTAAAATTTTAACGTCGAGTGTCCAAAACCAAAATAATAAAGAATACCCCCACATTTCATTTATAAACCACCACCAAGAACCCATTTTTCATCACTAAAACTCTTTTAAACTCAACTAAACTCTTCTCCATACTCCCTAGAGTCCTCCCAAGGCATCCCCAAAGCTCCCAAAAACCTCCCCCAATCCATTGGGATCACACACCCATGTAAGGGATTAATATCCCTGTTTTGAATTCAATCACCTCTTTTGATAGTAGTTAATTTAATTTAAATATACTATATTGAAATTTGTTTTTAATAATTACCTTACTATTCGATTGATTTATTTAAATGAGGTATCATTTATCCAACCCCATTTGGACCCTTACCCAAGCCACTATTATGCTGAAATTCTATAAGGGTTCTCCCTCTCTCCATTTTCTTCAAGCACCTCTTTTATGTCATGCCTTCTAATTTCAATTTTTGTGATTTTGGATAGTTACATACATACTGCATTACTTCTCATATGATGTATACATGATGTTATATTCATTTCACTCCAATTAATCCATCTATGATCCTTTAAAATTTCCCATTACTATGCATAAATTTCGTATGGGATTTCTCTCTTTGCATTTCCATTCATGAATTTCTTTTATATTATGCATATAAATTCCATTTCACATGTTGGTATGTTATGTTATATGATATCATTAATATCCATCCCATTTATAAATAATTAGAGACCCCTTTCACTCTCATAAACCAAATTTATGAATTTCTATAAGATGTCATTATGCTACCAAAATTACATCGTGATTTTCCATGCCAAAGTCATCGTTTAATGAATACCATACCCATTCCTCTATCAAGGTTATTCAACTTTATGAATATAAAAATATCGATTGGTGACTTAAATTTATGAATTACACATTCTATGATCATGTAATAAATGATGATGTTGAATGAATCCTTTTTATATGATCTATGTTGCACACTTAAGAACGAAATTGAAATGATTATGAATGGTGCACCCTGATATTTCTCCAATGCATTGATTAATGTTTAGTATCATGATAAGTCAGGTTTGGATAGGGTTTTACATAAATTATTTATTTTACTTTTGTCCTCCATTTTGGGATAGGGATTTATGTGATTCCTTTATGTTAATGAAGCACTATTTTAAGTTGTTTCCACATTTCAATGTTTTTATAATCATGTTATATCATGGCATTATGTACATGTTTCTCTTATGCTCCGTTTATATTCCTATTTCTTAACATGTATTGTATTCATCATGTAATTCCTTTTTTACTCTCTTACTGGGCTTTATAGCTCACCCTTTTCTTATGTATGTCCTCAGGTTATCGATTAAAATTTAAGTACAAAGGAATTTTTTCGTCATGTAAAATAAACATTCAATAAAGATGAGTATTTCATGTTTTTTGTCATAATGTAATGTTCCTAATCCCCAAATACACTAGAAATCCCAATATTTTGAGTTTTATTATGTTTAATTTTATCAAATAAATCTTGTTTAAATATGAAATAAATATTAGGGTTGTAATAGGGAAGAACATTTTCATGAATATTTGTTTGAGGTCATCCCAGTCTTGGATATCATTGGGTTGTAATGTATACAACCACTCATTAGCTTCTACCTCTATTAAGAAATTGGAATGCCTTCAACAAAACTTAATCCTAAATTACTACTCCCAGTTTGAATTAATAACACACATAGTTAAATTATTAAATGTGCCAATTAGTATCTTCACCTGCAATGCAATGAAATATCGGAGTACATTAACCATTTTAAGACGTTACTCAAATTTATTTTTTGAAAACATGGTTAAGCGATTTTGTTGGTTGGTAAATTGTAGGTCACAAAGATCCCTAACGTTTTTCTGTGATTCCAATGCCATTATGTGTAGTCCTAAATGAACTCATTATTTAACTAAATTTATTTCTTCAATGTAATTTTTAGGATTGAATTTCAATGTATAGATAATAAATTTATCTCTATATTGGGATCCAAATTGAGTAGTTCCGCATTAGAGGTCCTGGTTATGCAGATTTACACTTTCTCCCTGAAAACAACACCATTTTTGACACACGCATGTTGTGAGGTGTGAAAAAAATGAAATTCCATATGGTTGAAGTATGATTGGTAGTTAGAATGTATTTTTCCAAAGAGTTTTATTTTAATCTAGGCATCACTAAAAAGAATAATTTTTTATTATTTAAGAAGACAGTTTATTTTTATAAGTTTGGGGAATTTATAACGAGAGAGAAGTGATTGGATTCAGTTTGGGTTTTTCCTTTTGTGTTTTCATTAATGTTTTTGAGTAAAAAATGAATCTTTTGGTTTTAGATCAAAATAATTAAATTAATTGAATAGAAATTGTTTCTTCAATTCACATTTTATTAAATTATTTGTCAAAGTGAAAAAATCGTAATGGGCTACTTTTAATAACTCCAGAAATACAAAATATGGTATTGATTTTCCCTAAATAATTAAATTAATCTATCTTCATTTCTTCATGTGTGTTAGTAATCTATAAACCACAACCATACATTATTTTATTTAATGATTAACAAATTAGTTTAAAAATTAAATAAATCAGGTAAGGGTAGAGTGCAATTTAAATCATTGTAATTTAATATTTAAAAATAAATTAAAATAAAACAATATTAAAATTAAATTTGAAATTAAAATAAATTTAAGAACATTAAATTAAATGAAAATAATTCTATTGATTTGAAAACATTCAGAAACACATATTTCACCAAATTAGTTCCCTCTTACCTTCACCAAATCACTAATGATTCTACCCCTACATGAAATAAGGGTTAATGGATTTAGAAAGTGGACAATCCATGGAAACTTAGATTATGGTCAAGAAAGATAAAGAGGTTGGGGGCCTCCTCTTGTTGGCAGTGGATCTCCTCCATGGTGGTGGTGGGTGCTTTACCTTTTCCCTGGATGGAGTGGGAAGTATTGGAAAGATTTTTTGGATGCCTTAGGAATGTGGAGGTCACCACTTCTTTTAGGTGTCGAGGGAGGATTCCTCATCACTTTACCATGAAGGAAACCCACATCTAAGGGAGTTTAGAAAATTACCCCCCCCCCTAGGACCTGCCTATTGTAGAGGAAACACCCATGGGTGTGGGTGTTTAAGAACCACGTGGGTGGGATCAATATAGGTTGGATCATCCCATGGGTGGTGTCTTTTTTAGCGTACATAGAAGGTGGGGGTCTCGGTGGAAATTTGTGAGCGTGAGGTTTCCCCGCACCCTTCCTCCTACATCCTTGGAGGTGGATGGAGTCTTCATATGGATGTCAAGATGATGGAGATCGACAGGGGTAAGGAAGCCACTGTAGGAGGCAGATTATGTGGTTCGTGTTGTGGGAATCCATGGAATTCCTGGTAGCAACACCGAGTGGCAGCGGCCACAATGTTGGGCATTGGTGGAAGCTGCCTCTAGTCTTCATATGGATGAATTGGAAATTGTGGTGCTAGAACAGAAGCTGTAGAGGTGTGTTGAAAGTGGTTGCAGTAAGCGAGTCATTGCATGGTGGGTAAAGGAAGAATCATTGGCTTCTTACTCCTCCTACAAGCTTCATAAGGGCTGTAGGAGGCTCGAATAGAGATCAAGAGTGAGGTGGAGTGCATCCAGATTCAGTGAAAAATGGCAGCATGGGTGAGTGAGGGGGTTAGGGTGGCCAGTGGAACACAATGAGGGCATTCATTGTGGTCACTGGCGGTAAGAGGGGTGTGAAATCAAGTTAATAGAGCTCTCAGGTGAAAGCATAGGTGGAGAGTGGATGTTTAAATGGTGGTGGGACTGCATGGAGCAGCCATGGAGGCCAATCAGTGTGGTAGTTGAGTGGTAGTGGTGGCCTCTCCCTCCTTCGGCCTATTATGTGGCTAGAGGATCTCGAAATGAACAGCGGAGGCATGGTCATAGGAAGAGGGGTGGCATATGATGGTGATGTTGGAGCGGTATAGTGGTATTTATGGGTTGTCAGGAACCTGGTTAGATCGGGAAGTGCACGGGAGTGAGGCGGAGATGCACTGTAGTGGTGGACTATGGTGGTCTGCGGTGGAGCATGGCGGTGATGCAGCGGAACACTTATACCGCATCAAGAAGGTGGGATGGGAACAATGCCTTTATAAGGCTCATCATGGGAGCTTTGGGAGGTTTCTCTCTATAGTGGGCTTTCGGATGACCTGCACACACAACACATGTGGGACAAGACACACACGGCTCATGCAGGCCGTCGGGCCTACCCCACTCACTGCGAGGCTGGACCACCCATGGCCCACGCACCCGTAGGGCTTGACTTATTGCTGGTGTACCCAGGGATTCAACACCCATGTAACTGGGATCATGTAGGCCTTCCCGAGCTGGAATGGTGGGCTACACCTTGTGGGTTGTCTATGTGGCAATTCATCTTCTTTAAATTCCTAATGAGACCTAGTGAAATTTTTATAAAAAAATATTTAAATAGTTATCCAAAAATATAATAAGTTCATCAAGATTTATAACGAAATATTTAAAATTTAATTGCTATTTTATTTTACACATCCTTACTTAATTCCACCACAATTTACACGTAAATTTAAAAAACATTTAAAATAAGAGTTTTTATATTAAAAATCAGAAAATCATTCTATTTTGTTTTAAAAATATGCACATTATTTTGGTCTATCATTAATCAATGTGATAATACAACATTCCATGTTTTTCTATGAACTTAAATAGGCCCACATTCTTGGTGGTGAGATATCCTTTCCATCTGAGTCGTCAGTGAATAAATATGGGAGAGAATTCCAATAACACATGATCACCAGTTGAAAACTAAAAAAATGATGTTGTATTTTATTTTCCTACGATTTATAAAAACTTTGATACATCACCAAACACAAATGAACCAACTATATCATTGTTATTTTCTCCTAAAATGAAGTTTTTATGACCATGGAAGACTCAATGATATTAGAACAAGAAGTATGTGAGCTATAAGGTTGGCCATATAATGCATAAAACGGTGTCCCCATGATGGATGATGACTAACTATGGTTATAAAAAAATTAACCAAGACCAAATCACAATCCCAATAACCTTTTTAGTCCAAGACACAAACCTGGTGAATTTACCCTATAATTTGATTGTCCCATTCTATTTTCCATCCTTTTAAGGGTGATATGATTTTCTCCACTTGAACAGAGTTCCCATTTCCTCCTAGAGTCCCATCCAAAAACATGAGGTAAAATAAGCATCCCTATCTGAGACAATGTCCAAAGTGTTTCCATGAATCCTTATAATCTTCTTCATGTACAACATTCTCATGTCTTCCACATTACCGGTTTCTCATATTTATGTGAAATAACCAAACATGGTCATATGATTGATCACCAACCAAATTGAATTCTTTTCGTAGGGAGTTTGATGTAAACCAATAATAAAACAAAACAAGATTTCATCACACAAACATGTTGGCATGGGAAGAAGCTTAAGAGTCACATAAGGTTTCTGGAGCTTATTGTTATTTACATAGAAAGTATTAAAATGATATAAAAAGTCATTTCTGCCTAGTTTCATACTAATACACTAAAAAATAGGTTTTATGTCTTATAAAATCATTGTGGATCCTGGGTGGATAGCCCATAATGAATAATGGCAGTATCCCAAAATATATTTTCTTATAGTCAAACCAAAAACATATGAGGTCCTAAATAAAAGTGCACCCTGTGAGGAAATAGACCACTCACTGATAGTCTCACCACCATATAATGAACCTCTGACAAATTTTAATCCTTTATCATACTACTATTCATAAAGAATCATCTCAAGTAGAGTGGAATCTAGATATACACATTCAATAACATTACTGTATTCCCCATCCATTAATTGTAGGTATATTTACGAAACAAACTCTCATAAAATTTCATATATCCATTACCTTCCTTATAGACTAAGAGGGTAAATTTATGGTAAGATTTTTGAGAAATATTGTTACCTTTCTTATGTGTATAGGTAATGTCAACGACATGTAACATTAAGCATCCCCCCATCAGTTATACAAAATGTTTATCTATTTTTTGAGAGGAAATATAACCCAAATATTTTTGGTTAGAGTAAATGGAAAACTTTACCCAACAAATATAGTGATTAAAACTGTTGAGGGCTTCCCAATTATAGGATGTTTCATATCATGAGTGGGGCAATTCTTACCATGTGGTTTAATCTGAAATGAGATATAAGACACTACAAGATCCCATGGTTTAAGAACATATTCCAAACATAAACATGAACAATAATAGTAATCCACATTGCCCTGAAAATCCCGTGATAACTTCTAAATTAGTATTGAGTTTGAACATCGCTTTAGCTCATTAAAGTATTCCTGAAACATTTAATCCCAATATAAATTCACTTTTTTCCATGTGATAATGGTCTCTGGGGATGCATGATTCAAAAATAATTTATGAAATACTGAGATTATCCTATCAAAGCAAAGAATCTATGTATAACAATGATGTTTCATTGATCATCACATGATATAATATTTTTAACCTTATTTTAATCAAATAAAAAACCATTTATGAAAATTAAATTTCTGAAGATCACAACTTCACATATTAAAATTTTGAACATTAAAAAAAATCCCAGAGACAATGATCCCTCAAATTTAAAAAAACACACCTCAAGTGACACACATGATCTAATTTAGTTATAGTAAACACCAGGATATTATCCCTGAATACAATGACCAATGCTTCAGGAATATTATATATTAGTTGGTTTATCAATTATATAAAGAAAATATTATTTTTTGTCAAAATAAATGGAATCACAAGCTACATTAAATGGTCATTCCTTCTCCTAAAGGTGGTTACAAGAATATCTGAATATTTTATTCATAATTAGTTTTAACCAATGTAAAGGAAAATTTTTATAACCCACTTAGCCCAATTCAATTGGACATACATTCATTAATATGAGGTAGGGATATTTTTTCTTGATATTTACATGATTGAGCTTCAAATAATTAGCACATAAGTAATTATTTCCATCACCCATTGGGGATAAAATCTAGGGGGTTCCAAAAGGGGACAAACATGTTCATATAAATCCCTTAGATATCAAACCATAAAATTTAATTTTCCCCTCTTTCAATTCATCCTGATCCTTGTTGAGTGATAAAACTGTTATCTGTTGATTTTCAAGAACTAATTCAATCAATAATTCCTCATATTTCTCGAGAGGTAAACAATAAAAGTCATTAAGAAATGATTCTGGAAAATCCATGACTACTAGAGGGAGGATACCACTAAAACTACCAAAAATATTTCACATTAAATTCCCTTTTAAATTAATAAATTACTTATTAATTAATTTGGTTATAGAAAAAACATGCAATACCTGGGTTATTTTTTATCATTATAAAATATATCATGCTAGAAACAATAAACCATTATGAATCATAACTATTGAAAAAAAATTCATTCTATAACGACCATTACAATTTTTATATAATCATTATTTTTTAAATATATAATTGAAAAAAATGGAAAGAGTTAAAGCCTAAACCAATGGGATTATATCCAATTTACCAGAGCATTTGAGGGAAATGAAATTACTGGGATTTTGTATTGTCCAAGCCCTAGACAGGATTCCAAATCTCTATCTTCTGTGAAACCATTTATGGGATAAGATCAATATTATCAATATAATGATAAAAAACATGTTTTACAAACCATCCCATGAATGTACCACAATCAAAAAACCTTCCATTAAGGTGTACACTACTATAATAAGGGGATATGTATCTTGGCCCTTGTTGTGTTAATATTTATATTTTACATAATAAAATATTTATTATATTTATCCCTTTCCATTCTTACTTTATACACATGATTATATAATGAGTTTAATAAAAAATTACATTTTGATATCAGGATACGAAAAATTTATTTTTGCGAAATATGTAGTTTCTATAACAACTATCTTCTTAATAAATTCAAAAATTTCAAAAAAAAATTATTAACATGAAATAATATTGTCAAATAAAATTTATTTATATATAAATGATAAAAAAAATTAATGATGTTCAATGTAATTTTTGTATGTTTCATAAGTTAGTTAGCATCACAAAAACCAGTATTTTCTAGAAAATATGGATTTTTATTTAAATTTTTAAAATGTCATATTTCAAGAAAAAATTAAGGATAATATTATTTATGAAATAATTATCTAAATATTATCAAATGGGTTATTTTTCATAATTTTATATGATATCAAAATTTTTTATTAGAAAATATGTGTGGTATAAATTTACCACGTATAATATGACATCATAATAGCTGAAAATTAACTTAATAAATTTAATAAATGGAATAAACTTTCAAAATTATATTTCCATTTTAATTTTTCTTTGAATTTATTTTATTAGTTATAAAAACCTGTAATTAATCCTCCAAAACCTATATTATATTTTATAAATGTAAAAAGTATATTTACGAACATGACTCACTTCAACATCGACAATGGAATTATTTTTATTATTTTTCTTCAAAAAAAATAAATTACTTAAAACCTCTCCTATTTGGGTGATACCATAGGAAAAAACATTTGGATGGTTATTTTCTTAACTTGTAGTGAAAACCCTATGTTAAGAAATTAATAAACAATTCCACTATCTTTTATAATAAATTTCCACCCAACCTCCCACTCCTCTTTATTAAAAACCCATTAACAATAAATTTCCTCCCCCTATACCTATCTAAATTCCTCCAATGGTTTTACCAATAAATTTACAATATCCTCCCATGATACTAGTAGAACCCTCTCATTTTAAGGGATTCTCTCCCCTTCCATTAAATTTAACTACTTTTTATATAAGCCATTTTATTTCAAATTTTCTTTGTTGAAATAATTTTTTAGACTTAACTATATAGACCTTATTATTCCCAAGTAATTATATACCACCATTCACTTTAGTTAACCAATTCTATGACCCTTTATGTAGACCAATTATGTAGCCAAAATTATTCCATTAATTTACATGTAAAATGTTTATATTGTGATTTCCCATCCTAATTTTCATAAGGGTATTCACTATGTTTTTCATATCCTTAATTTATTGTGTAAATCCTTGAATGAAACCCACATTCTATATTCATGGGATTACAATATATTAAATATGTTCTTATATTGTATGATTTATGTTTCAAACAAATACATGTACATGATATGAATGTGATAGATGGGATACAAGTTATATTTCCCTAAAATTAATTACGAAATGTTCTAATCTCATGAGATTCCATATATTTTGAATTAATGGTTATCCTAATCACACTATTATATGATTTCTCAGAAGTTTTACTTTATTTATCCTTCTGATTTCATGTTTTATATTCTTTCAAAATAATTATGTAGTCTTGATTTTATTATCATATATCAAGATTAGATATTAATGATTAGGATTATCACCACCTTATTACATCTTGATATTACTCTTGAATCAAATATTTTACTTTCATCATGTTATGATTTGAATATTCTAAGACCGGTATTTATAGCTCACACATTTCTTCTATACATCCCCAAGTTATCACATTTAATTTTAAATGAACAATGAAATTTATGTGAAGATTAATGAATTTTTTTAAAAATATTGTATCTGTATTTTGTGTTTTTGTGATATATATCTAATTACACAAATACACTATGAATATTTTTCATTATTACTTTATTATGTGCGTGTTTATGTAATAAAGAATGAAATTAATTGTATAAATGATATGGATGGTCTTATTTAGTATTAGAGAAAGGCCTAGTTATTATTTATGATTACGATTATAAAAACTTATAATAATCCTTATGCATAATCATAAATATATTAAAAATTACCTAAATTTTTGGTAAATTATAGATTGAGTGGTTCCCATGAAAATAAATACTTGTCTGGATAATAATAGTTGATATGGCTCTATCATAGTTTTTCTTATGTGTAATAACCCAAAATGGATCCTCGGGTCTTAACATAATTATCACTAGGATTGTTAAAAAGTGTCCTTAATACACAACTGGTTTGACAGTTCAAGGGGATATTATTTTGTTAATTCAAAATCCCTTTGAGAACCATTATAAGTGGAGTAGAAATTATTATGAAATTTTATGTTAGAAAATTGAATATAGATAACTTAAATTGAAACCTATAGATTTATAGGTTATGAAATTTGTGTCATTTATGTTTTATCCCTTAGATGATCATGATTTCCCTTTTATGTGTCTGATATTTTGAAAAAATTTCTCCCAAATTTTCTATCTATTATAGTAAATGTTTGTAAATAGGAGGAACTAATTCAAGAACCAATGTGATGGGTGTGGTAATGACTTCCGAAATGAGATTCCTTACCTAATCTAAGAAGTAGTCGGTAATGTCTTAATAACAAATATCCAATTGACTCGTTTTTTAATAGTAAAATGAATAATGAGGATCACCCACATACCGCTAAGGTAGATCATGTTTTAATTGAAGTCTTTATGTGATAATGGACTTTAATAGTCATGGGCTATTTTGATACCTTTAACATGAACCAATGGAAAAAAATTATATAAAATATTATTTATATCCTTTAATGCTCTATGAATGATAGTTTCATGATGGATTTTCATATAAAAGTGGAATAATATGACCATTGGTGGATGTTGATGAACAATATTAAGCATGTAGAAGACATAGAAGCAATGGAGTTGAAAACTTTTTAGGAAAAATATTTTTCGATAAATATTTATTTCTCACCCTCCAAACTAAAATAGATTAATTGTTCATTGGACCAAGAAAAAAGAGAAAAAATGTGTCAAATCCTAAGAGGATAAATTCACTAGATATGTGAAATATGCCTCTATCATTTTCATTTACCAATAAAGTAATTTTTATGACTTCTTTATTTTGGTGAATCCAAATTTATAAAAAGATATGGTTGCTTGAAATGTTTATAGATACAAATAAATTGATTGATATGACCTCAAATTTGAAAAAGAGACGAGAGAATCTCATGGGTACCATGGGTGTGGAGATAGGAAGTAGATAATATATATTAATTTTTGTGGAGAAAAATAATAATATATGTGCTAAGAGGGACCAAATCCTAAATAAAAAAGTATGGGAAGAAACAACTCATGAATTTTTTTTAAATGGTACAATGATATTATTTATATATGGGAGGGAAGGGCATATAGATACAACATTCTAAAAGGAGAATCCCACAAATCTGATGAAACAAATTCATGATATTTGAGAATAATGAAAATCATAGTACTATATTCATCATCCACTATGAGATACATGATCACATCAAAGTTACATCCTACCGACTAGAACATCTACCTAACCTATCATAAGTATTTCATATGTTCGATGTATCCCTCTTATGGAACTATATTCCAATCCCATCACATGAATAGAATTTTTAAGTGGTACCATTGTAGAATTATATTTCAAATTATGAGAAGACGGGATATCAAATATCATAGGGAAAATTTTCTAGGAAACATCATTATATGCATGGTAAATGTACTGTGGTGGAACCATAAGTTTTAGGAGGAAATATGGGAATAAGAATAGGTGATTAAATAGAATTTCACTCCTCCATTATAAGTTTTGAAATGACATTATGAGAGATATATTTCTAAATGGTGGTGAATATAATGACCCAGTCATTTATAAATGAAATTCCATTTCGAAAGAATAAATTTCATCTTTGGTTTTGGATTTATTGAAAAAAATGCACTAAATTTTTTATTTTGGACTGTTATAAAATATATATTGTCATAAAATAAAATATAGTAAATCATACTAACCAATAACAATATAGTTATTGAATAGTGAAAATTTATAATAGTATATGTTATGGGTTATAATAAATCCTAATTGATATGGATTGAAGGAGTTATTCCCTCAAATAGTAATACAATACCCTATGAATCCAATTTATAAGAGATTATGATGGATATGGAATCACTTGGCATTACCCTAAACCAATATCATGTTGAGTATCAAAAATTGAATCTTGAGAAAAACTATTTACAAGAAAAGTTCAAAAAAATTAGGGTCATATTAAAAAACATTTTCATTAAACTATCCAAATAAACTATAATCGTTATACAACTTACCCTTATCGCATATGATGGGTTAATAGGGGGATATATATCTATACACTAGTTGTATTAATTTTTGTATTTTCTTTATAATATGAAAAATATTAAATTTACCCCTTTTCATTAATGAATTATAGACCATATTATATAATCATTTTAATAAAAAAACCTGTTTTTTATACGAATAAACAAAAAGTGTATATATAATAAATATTAATATCATGTTAAAAAACTCATTTTGTTAAATTTTACAATTTTTGAAATAAATATTATTTTTAGTAATCATTTTTAGTAAATAATATTTATTAAAATATAAATTATAAAATTTTTTAATGAATTCAAATGTAAATTTGATAAGATCTTTCCATTTTTTAGTTTCTTAAGAAAAATTATTATTTCATTAAGTAAGGATTGTATTTAAATGTGTATGTTTTTCGAATATAAAATTATATTTAAAAATATATTTTTTAAAATCTTCACTTAAAAATTAGAAAATGGGAATTTTTCATAATTTTCACATTGAGTATGATGTTTCTCTGCCAATACCTCTATAAATTCCCCTATATATAATCCCACGATCTTAATAAGTTACTCAAAATCTTGAAACACCCTCTCAATATAAGGGATTCTCTCCTATACTTTTTTATTAAAGTGTATTATTATATTAAGACCTCAAAATTTCTAATTTCTTATGTTATAATACGTTTCTAGACACCTCTATGCTATCCTTATAATTCCTATGTAACTAGTGACTACCTTTCACTCTCATTTACCCCTTCCATAAGCCTTAAAGTACACTCATTATCTTACTCAAAATTATTCCATGATTTTCTGTGATAGTATTTTATATTGTGAATACCCATAACTATTTCCTTGAATTTTTATTCACATAGTTGTACCTATATTCCATTGAATGGGTACTTATATGTATACAACACACATTCATTAATCATCATATTAAAATTGATTAAATACTTTCATATTTCATGTGATCTGTGTAGCACACAAATGCATGTACATGACATGAATGTGATGTATGGGACTAGAATTCTACAGACCACCAATTAATTGTGTAACATTTTTATCTCATGAGACATCATGTATGGTGTTTGGATAGTTTCCCTGCTCACAATATGTTATAATTTCTTAGTAGTTAGTCTTGAATTATGATTATGATTTCATCTTTTATATTGTTTCTACATTCCTATGTTTCTATGATTTTTTCATCTTGCGTCATCATTTGAAGTTCATGTTTATAATTATCACCCTTTCAGGTAACCTTTCCATGCCTCTTTACTCACATGTATTACTTTTATCATGATATGATTTAATTATTCCCCTATTGGGATTTATAGCTCACCCTATTCTTATGTATATCCCCAGTTTTTCTTGTATATTTTTAGAAGAGCAATGAAATTTAAGGTAATATTAGGAAATATTTAATGAATGTTTTTGTATCCATATTACATTTTATTCTAATATATATCTAATTACCAAATAAAACTAGGACTCTTGATCTTTTTGGATATTACTAAATGTGTCTTTATGTAATAAACAATGAAATAATGTTCATAAATGATATGGTCCATCATAACCACATTTATATCCTACTTCTATCATGTTTTAGACAACAACAACGAATTATTATGATCAAGGTGAGATACCCCATCACTAATAAAACTTGGATCCCTTTCACCTTCAAACACGTGGGACTTCCATTAAATATTAGTGAAGAACACCAAATATTGGTTACGATATATCTGATCATTATCAACAACCGAATGATCCATCTTCATAATAAAATTAAAAATATCTCATTAGAGAATGAAAAAACACATACCACCTATACATCACATATAAAGAAAGAGAAAGTGTGACATCAAAAACCCTACACCCAATTATTTCCTAGATGTGTCATCAGTTACATAATTAATGAATGTGTCAAATTTTATATTTTAGAAGATCCATTATATTAGTCGATACAAATGATTGTGATGGACCTATATCAAATAAAGTAGAAACTAGGATAAAATAAATAGAAATAGTTCCCATCATAGTCACATGAACCATATTGAACTCTTCTTGAAACTCCTCAACTACATGTATCTTCTCTTTCATGGATCATTATGGTAAGAAACCTGAAGTCCATAAATCACCCTACTACACCATATATCCACTCGTAAATGAGGAGAATATTACATCATAGGGATAATATAGATATTTCTGGACCTTTTTCAAGTGTCCGCGGTTGAAAATGAAAGTTTCAAACCATCATAGGTATGTGGAAAAAAATTACTTCCTTTATAGACACACTGGTTATTTTTTAAGCAATTAGCCATTGATTATAGTGTGTGTGATACTTCAATGAATCTCTACAACTATTTCCCCCAAGAAGCTCACTCCAATTCCTCTTACCATTGAAACAACCACTGGAACTACCACTATAAGTAATAGAAACTCAATTCACTACATCATAAATCACCATTAGTAGTGGTCTTTTAGCGATAGTTTCGTAAACTTCCACTAAAACTTTTTTTAAAAGGGTTTAGTGGTGGTTTATTAAAAACTACCGCTAAACCCAACGTTTTTTTACATCGCCAACACTTCCCCCCCCCCACCCAACCTCGACCCCTATTCTCCCCCCGACCATTGTGATGCCATCTTCTCCCCCGACCCGAACCCTAGATCGGCCTCTAGTGACCTCGTCGCCCATAAGTGCACCCCACCGCCCATCCACGCGCCTCGCCGCCCATTACCAGCGACCCGCCGAAGCCCTAGCTCACCTACCAAGTATGGTTTCCACCCTATAATATTTGTTTTAACTCATAATAAATTACACTTGTAATTTTATCCCATCCCAATGGAGATGACCTCATACATACAAGTATTCTGCTGCATAGAATAGAGGGAGTTTTTATTCCACCACTACAAATGATACATGAATTATTTAAAGAAATGATAAAACAAATTATCTATTCCATTACAGATAATTTTAAGTAGAATTATAATGGTAATTAGTAAAGTTCAAACATTCATGTATCATAGGATATGTGATAATGAAAAGGTATATAATCATACACATTTTAGTGTTTTATGATAATAAATGGTTATTAGAAACACAATAACATAACTCATGAACTTGAAAATTTTTTATAACATGACATAAAAATGAGAAAATAAAAATCATATAATATTCTAAATATTGGGTGGTGAAAAAAATCATGGATGACTAATATATTAGTTGATGACCTTAGAATAGTGTGTGAAAAGTAGTTTGGACTAGTTAGTTTTGACAAGAGTGTTGTGGAACCCTCTGTGACTATTTGCAAGGTGGGGTGGTGAATCAAGGTTTCTTCAAAATTTAATTTTTCATTACTTTAAATATTTAACCCTCACCAGTAATCAAATATTATTCTTGTGTGAGCCAAAGCATGATTAATCTAGCACTTTGTTGTTATTGACATTGAATTTAAAAAAAATATGGACCTTAATGAAAAAAAACATAAGGTTTTATTTACTTGTTTCACATGAACTAGGTTTCATCTAAATAGAACACATATGATGAAGTTTCAATATAAGAAAATTCCCTATCAAATAATGTTTCTATTAGATATAAATATTTTAGTGGTGGCCACTACATTCCAAGGAAAAATTCCTTTATAATTATTTGTTTTTTGACCAATGGTAACCCAAGTGAAACTCCCTTTGATTCATTCTACACACACTACATCAAGGAAAAAATTGGTTTATACAATTGTATTTCTCTTCGAGATTATTATATAAAGATAAATTTTAGTACTTATTTACTCCCAGGTTTTGTGTGGTGTCGATCTCGATGTTTTTGTGTAATTATTCTTCAAGGCTAGATGATATCATCTTTTTGATGAGAAAGCCTGTTAAATTAACTCCACATAATGAAAACAACAAAAATATAAAACTCCATATAAAGAATAATTCTATCTATATAATTATCTTATTATGCTCTATTTTAGTCATAATCAACAATATTAATCATTGTAATTCTATAAACAATAAAACTTTATCCTCAGACAACTCATTATGGAACTTTAATGTTGTTTGAATCTAATATCTTTATTTTCAATCTTGATTGTTGTGGTATATTCTTCTATTTATAGGTTCCCATTGTGGTGTGGATTCATGTGGTTTCAATAATGGTCATCTATGATCAAGATCTTAATTTACCTCCCAATTGTAGAAGATTTTATAGCATGATTTTTTTCATTATTTTTCCTAAGCAGTACTTTTCATCCTTGGATAGATGGTAAAATAGAGAGAATGATCCAAATTCTAATGGATGTATTGAAGATTTTTATTCTTGATTTTATAGGTTCTTGGGTAAATCATTTCTCTTTGGTTCAGTTTTATTATGATAATAACTATTTATTAACCATTGGTAAAAATCCATTTAAAAAATTGTGCGAGTGTTCTTACATATCTCTATTTTGTTGGAATGAGATTAGAGAGTTAATTAATCATAGACCAAATTCGGTGAAGATAGTGATAAAGATGGTGTAGTTTTTCTATGAGCGAATAAAATATGCTCAAGACCATCATGTGATGGACCCAGGTATAGAGTTGTTTAAGTGAGATGGGTTTGAACCAGTGAATAGAAATTCATTTATCTTTTTATGATTTCTTGAAAAATAAAACAAACTTACCTATTAGAGTAAGAAAGATCATTGCTTAACTCACATACACTATGGAAAAAAATTAGAAAAAGACACTTGATATATATTTTTCACCACCCAAATTGATAATTAATCCCTTGAAATGATCCAGAATCACCTAAGAATATATGATCCACTAGAATCACCATGATGGATGAAATGAGAATAGTATATCATTAACTTTTATTATAACATTAACAACAATTTCATCACCCAAAATATCTCATTATTGTATTCACTACCATGTCGATACAGTCCACACAAGGACCAAGAGAAACACAAAAGACAACCCAACCTCTATATTTTGATGAAGACATGGATTTTTCATATCCTTGTTATTCCACTTATACCTACCCACCAATGGGTCAAATATACATTTTATACATACCTCTCTACTTAAATAAAGTTCCACATTAAGGTAAGAGTCTGTTTACAATTCTTACTCCAAACTTCTATTCAATTATTATATGATTTATCAAGCCCTTACCTTAGTGATATCAAATTTTTAGCATCATTAGTTTGTACATATGTTTTGGAGGAACATGAAATACAAAAAAATACAAGGTTGTGATCCTTGTTCTCGTCTTCTTTTATGGATCTTTTTAATTTGCATGCTTTGGTTTTCTAGTGGGTGATTTACCATATGTATTTATATAAGAAAACATTATGTAACATATTTATATATTTTTTTAAATAGTATATATGAATCTATTTGTATATTTAGTAGTAACAATGTGCTTTAATTTTTTTTAATATTGTATAGGCAAGTTGTGATATACATGTATAAAAGATGGATCACATTACTGAGGAGCATAGCTCAGTCTGTTAAGGGTCTAAAAGAGTTTTTAGATTTTTCAATTTACAATCGATCTGTTGAAGGGAGAATAAGATGTCCATGTCCTAAATGTAAATTTAGAATACGGTTGATGAGAGATGATGTTTATGAACATTTAATACTAAATAAATTCCCTGATCAATATTTTTGTTGGATTTGGCATGGAAAATCGAACGTTATAGAAAGGTTGATCACTGATGTTAATCCACAGAATGATCTCCCAACTTCTTTGACAATGTAAAGTGAAATATAAAACCTCACAAGTGATGCATTTGGCACTGCAAGACACCAAAATCAACATCAAAACACAATATAACTACCAGATGACGGTGCTACAAATTACAATGTGACAAGTGATGTTTTTGAGAATATAGCACAACCTGCTCAAGATTGTAACATATCATTGGATCCTCCTCTTGATTCTATGGAGTCAAATGTAAGAGAAAACTTCACTGATGAAAATATGTTTCATGACACTACTGGAAAATTGCCCTATACCCATGGTTTCAAACTGTGGGTATAGACTATGAAACTGTGGGTATAGGCTATACCCATAGTTTTATGAATCATGGGCTCCCGAGGCGTCGAGAGAGCCCTATACCCATGGTTCTGTAGAAACCGTGGGTATATCCCACTGAAATATCATATTACCCATGGTTCTAGTGAACCGTAGGTATACATATATACCCACAGTTTACATAACCATAGGTATACATTTCTACAACCCAAATTATATACCCACAGTTAAGTAAACTGTGGGTATACATAGTTTTTTCACAGTAAACATACCCACGGTTCAACAAATCATGGGTATAGATATATACCCCCTACAGGCCCTCATTGTACTCCCCCACTGGACCTATATCCCCTCCCCCCCAGGACAGACCACCCCTACAGCCCCTCCCTTCTCCCCTTACAACCCCCACTGGACCTACAGCCCCTCCCTTCCACCCTGGACAGACCCCCACTGCAGCCCCTCCCTTCCCCCTAGACAGACCCCCTAGACCCACATCCCCTCCTGGATAGACCCCCCCTTCAGCCCCCCACTGGACCTGCATCCCCCCCCCTAGACAGTTCCCCCCCCCTGCAGCCCCTCACATCCCCTTGGACAGACCCCCTGGACCTGCAAACCCTCTTAGACAAACCCCCTTGCAGCCCCCCACTGGACCTGCAGCCCCCAGTGGACATGCATCCCCTCCATTCCAACCTGGAAAGACCCCCTAGACCTGCATCCCCCCAGGACTTGCATCCCCCTCCCTCCTGGACCTTTATCCCCCCCCCAGGACCCGGAGCCCCCCCCCCCCCCCCGAGATAGACCCCCTGCAGCCCCCCCCCAGACCTGCAGCACCCCCTGGACAGACCCCCCACTGCATCGCCCCAATGGACATGTAGCCCCCCTAGATAACCCCCCCCCCATCCACACACACACACACACTATACCTGTAGCCCCATCCCCTCCCTCCCCCCCCCCCGGACCTGCAGCCCCCTCCCCTTGGACCCCCCACTGGACCCCCCAAGACCTTGGACACCCCCTATGGACCCCCCCCCCCATTGGAACCCCACTGAACCCCCCCCCCCCCCCCCCGACCCTAGACACTCCCACTAGACCCCCCCCCCCCCCCATTGGACCCCCCTGAACACCCCCCTCCTGGAAATCCCCCTTCACCACCCTCTTGGACAGCCCTCCTTCCTCAGGACCCCCCTGGACACTCCCCATTGGACCCACCTTTGACCTTGGACATGCCCACTGGACCCCCCCCCCTCTTGGACAACCCCCCCTCCTGAACATCCCCCCTCCCCCTGAAACCCATGATACTTCTTGTGAAACAGTGGAAAGATGACAGAGAGTGTTATACTTCAACAATTGATCAGAGATTAGTGTAATATTGTAGTCTGGTCTATTCAAGATTTTCGATAGGGAGTGGGTTTCGTTCCTTCTATGGTTAGGGAAGTAGAACCAGTTCTTGTAAATGACAAAGCTTTTGAGTTTCTCCAGAAAATAACTCACACCTTATGAGGGAATGTTGAACCCTATGAAGAAGAGGAGTGTCTTGAGAAGATTGTGATAATTTTTGAATTTGATGACAATCCTGAGGTTATCAGAGAAAAATGTGTTTCGTTCTTATTAGAGGGGCCTAATCAAAGATGTTGGGACTTAGTGGTTCAAAGTAGGATGACTATAGAGATATTTTGAAATATTTCAATATCATTTTAAAAGAGCTTAAGTGTCCTAAGGCCCTAGCTTATTCCAGATCCCAAGAGTATATTTACCTTCCCAAAGGTGGTTGATCAGTGATGGAGTATACCAATAATTTTACTAAACTAGTGCAGTACAAACCCTAGATCGTTTCAAATTAGTAGTTGAAATATTAGAAGTTTGAGATGGGACTATGGATATAAATTTATTCTCGGGTATTTATTTCAAGTTGAAAGCTTACAGTAAGGTAGTTTATCAGTCTTTCAAGGTTTAGATCAGCTTGAAAGGAATATCTAGTTACATTGGACACCCCCTGGACAGCCTCTGGACACCCCCTGGACAGCCTCTGGACACCCCCTAGACACCCCTCCCCACTCCCACTACATCCCCTCCCTTCCCCACTGAACAAACCCCCTTGACACCCCCTTGACACCCCTCCCCACTCCCCCTGCATCCCCTCTCTTCCCCCTGGACATACCCCCTCCCCCCTTGTCAAGAGTAATGGCATGAAAATATATTGCATGAAGATGTGTTGAAGATGTGTTGAAGATGTGTTGAAGATGTGTTGAAAATATATATATAGAGAGAGTGCATTCGATGTGTAAACCTAAAGTAGAATTCTTGGAAGAGGACCGAGGGTGAACGTATGCATGGAATAATTTCATAATGAAATGAAATTCATGATTTGGAGATATTGATATCTGTTTGGAGAATGAATGAAAGTTGATATAGGTTGTAAATTGGATATGGATCATGTTCACTGGTTGAATTAAAGAGGTGGCTGGTATATTAAAGCTATAAGTGATCTTAATATCTGAAATCTGGAATTGATTTAAAATACATGAATTATGGAGAAGTTTTTAACTAGTTTAGTAGGCTGAGGATACAAAACATTTCAATGTCCTGTATAAATATTGTTTCAAAGGGATTCAGAAGATTACATGAAGCTTTTATAGAAGGGGAATTATGGTTGTAGGTGTGTACAATTAGGCTAACAAGCAGTGTTCATGAGGAAAAACATGCAGCATGTGAATTCAACTCTTGCATGGTTCATATGGTTTCATGAATCATGTTTTCGGGTCTCATGCTAGCAATGTTTTGAATGAAGATTTTTTATAATATAGATTCCATAGTATTAGAAGTCTTAAATGAAGAATAAATTGTTGCAATATTCTTGCACATAAGCCTTAGCCTAGTTGGTAAGGACTCCGTAAGTGCATCCAAACGACCAGGGATCAAATCCAGGCGGAGGCAGAAAGCGGGAACTATAGCAGGCAGTATTTGGCACTGTAGAAGCCGATAATATGCCCCTATTTGGGCCTTCAGACCACTGATTTGGTCCCTGATTCCTGTAAGGCCTTCGGGCCACCCATGCCTTTGGGTCAGTAAGGCCTTTAGGTGACCACAAGGCCTTCGGGCCACCTTAGTGCAGATGCAATCTAGAGAACCTACAAGGAGCACGCTCTACAAGGAGGATGAGCAAGGAGCTTTCACCACAGCAGAATCTAAAAGGATTGCAAGAATGAGAGGGTATGGAACCTGCCATCGGGACAAGCCTCTTCATGCACGGGAATTCCTAGCCGAATAGCCATGTGATGGTGGAGAGTTGATTTCATGATGAAGATGCTGGGAAGGAGAAGTTCCAAGTAGTTAGTCTGGTTTTTATATAATGTTTGAAGCCTATGGGAAATGAATTCCTCTAAGTCCTACGGGCCATGTAATACATATGCCTACGGGCCTTGTAAGGGTTCCACCTCACCCCTTGAAAGGTGGATTATCAAAAAATCAATAAAAATGAAGGTCTTCGGGCCATTGGAGGTGTTGCAATATTTTTTACGTTCTACTCACACATAGTTTGTGATGAGATCCTTTATTCTATGAGGGAGTTCATTAACCACGCCTCAATCCCCTATGGAATTAAATCCAATTTTATTGCCCTAATCCCACAAAAGAAAAATGTTGTGGATGTAAAGGATTTCAGACCTATTGCTATTGGGAATACCTTTCCAAAAATCATTTGCAAAATTTTTTCTATGAGGTTAGGTCCCATTTCTCATGGTTTTATCTCGTCAGATCAGTTTGGATTTATCCATGGTAAGAATATTCCGAACTACCTCTGAATGTGTTAACATCATGAAACTAAACGTTAAACATGGGAACATTTCTTTAAAGATTGATATCTCAATGAAATTAGATACAATAAAGTGTAGTTTTATTTTCGAAATTCAAAGAATGTATGGACACCTCTATTCACCCCCATGTCCCCCTGGATAGCCCCCTTGAACACCCCCATGCCCCCCTGGACAGCCCCCTTGCACCCCCCTGAACACCCCCATATGTTTATGTTTCCTTATTCAACAATCCACCGAAACTGCTTCTTGAGAACCAGAATGTTCCCATGCAACTCTTTCCACATCCATGAGACTTTCCCCACTAGATCCCCAAGTTCAGATCAATACTATGATAGATATGAAATTTCCACATAGATAACGACCTTCAAGAACCTCCCAAGAAAACTTATCTTGTAGAATGTGCATTGATCCCTCGACACTGCATAGGTGGATACCACCATCTACCACTAGTCTTGACATCCTCATCCATATAACCCTAGGAAAATATTCCCTCCCTTTGAGATTACAATATTAAAGAAGTCATTATCTTTTCAATATTCCCAAACACCACTTTTGAATCCATTTGGAATAATAACACATTAATCATAATGCAGATAAGGATGAAATTCAATAGCGTAATTCTTCCACTGAAGAATAAAAAGAGGTTCTGGGGGATAGTGCGGTGGCTGGTGTGGTATTTGGTGTAGGCTGGAGTGGCTGGTGCGGTCAAGAAGGCATGCAGTAGGGGTATGGACAGGGGATGGTGTGGGTTGGAACTGGTGGTTGGGGCAGTTTTCCAGGAGGTAGAGTGGTGGAATGAGTGTTTTGCAGGAGGTTGGGGGTGGGGGCTGGTGTGGTGGCTGGTGTGGTGGCTGGTGTGGTGGCTGGTGGGGGTTGGAGTGTAGGTGGTCGTGGTGTGACCGTTGTGTGACCGCAGCCTAACCATGGTCTAACCGCGGTGTGACCGCGGCGTGACCGTGGCATGACCCCAGCGTGACCACGGCGTGACTTTGGTATGACCTTGGTGTGACCTTGGTGTGACCGCGATGTGACCACGGCATGACCTTAGCATGACCGCGGCATGACAGCAGCGTGATCGCGGCCTGACCACAGTGTGACTGCGGCGTGACATACGTTGAGGTGGTTGTTCAGTCTCAACAGTATTATCAAACCTCTGATTATTCGTCCTGTATTGATGATCCACTGGAAAGAATATTCGATGCCCCATGAAACTGAAACTATGAAGATATTTATGCCTTCTTGATCATGTATTATTTATACAAATAGGACATGATAGTTTTCTCTTCGTGCTCCACCAAGATATCATTGCATAAGTAGGGAAATCATTTATGGTCCATAGAAGGGTAGCACACATCTGAAACGTATTCTTTAATGAGGCATCGAATGTCCGCACACCAAAATACCAAAGTTGTTTCAACTCTCTTATTAAAGGCTACAAGTAGACATCTATATCATTACCGGGATCAGAAGGTCCAGATATTAGTATACTCAAGAAATTGAATGGTTTTTTCATACACATCCATGGAGGAAGATTATAAACATGAATAAAAATGGGCCACGTGTTGTAAGAAGTAAGAATCTGACCAAACAGATTAAAACCATCATAGGATAGACCCCACTTGATATTACACACCTCAACTGCAAAATCAGGATGTTGTGTATCAAATGTCCACCATGCTTTTCCATCTACAGGATGAACCAACTCATCATTACCTTTAATTCTCTCTGCATAATTCCATCGCATATTGGCTGAGATTTCAATAGACATGAATAGATTTTGAATTCTGGGAATCAATGGGACGTGCCACATGACTTTCTGAGCCACACGAGATGGTGTTCCATCTGCATTTTTCTTCCATCAAGATGTACCACATTCTTTACAGTCATTACGATTTGTTGTTTCCACCCAAAATAAACTACAATCCTTTGTACAAGCATGGACTTTATTAGTATCAAATCCAAGATGCTTAATTAACATCCATGCCTTGTAATGATTTGAGGGAATATCTACACTATCAGGAAGCAAGTCCTTCAAAAATTTAAGAATGTAATAAATAGCAGTATTAGAAATTCCATACATGGTTTTCCCATGATTTAACTGCATTAAAAATTCCAACTTGGTCATTTTAGTACATTCCTGATATACTGGTGTTTTGGCATCATCCAATAAAATTTTCACTCTCTAATCCTCATCTTTAGTATTTTCCTCATGTGTATTGAAATCATTGTCTTCTTTCACTGGAATACTATCTCTATCGGGATGATGGACCAATGGAAATAAATCGAATATCAAATTCTCCATGCCACTTCTTTCATTTTGTTCTTGACCAGTAGAACATTGTCTTATCTCTCCATGGTGATACCAAACATAATAGTTTGTTTGAAATCAAAATTTTGTTATGTGGTAGCTAATTTCCTCCTGGATTAACCATGGTCTTCCAACACATTTATAGCATGGACACTATATACAACCTCCATCTGAAGCATTGTCAAATGAAAAATCTAAAAAGTTCTCCAAATTATTTTGAAACGTGGTTGATATCTTATAGGTATGATACATCCAGCTTCTATCCATTCAATAACAAGAAAAATAAAATTTATCTTCCACTCAATAATGTAAACCTTAATTAAAAAAGTGATATGTTCTATAGAAAATAAAACTATTAGAACATAAAAAATTAATAGTTAATACACATTTTTATTGCAAGTGCCTTTATTTTTTATAACCAATTTCAACCCTTTTAGTATCAGAAATAAAATTATTCCCTCTATCCTATAAAGGGATGATCAACAAGGTAACCCATAATGGGAGAAGAAAGGTTTCATGTCTATGATAGAGTGGTGTGTGTCATTATAGTTTAACTAAGAAATAGGTAAAAAAGTTTTCCATCCCTTAGGTGTAACATAAAAAAATAAACTTTTAATATTAAAAAACATGCTTAAACATGGGTTATTTCATTTAAAAAGAAATGGTGAGATAAAAACATTCATCCATCATCAAAAATATTTTAAACGAGTCTCATATTCTTGTAATTTAATATTTACCATGGGTAAAATTTTAATTCAAAAAGGGGGGAAAATTTAAAGAAATCCACTTCATCTCCAATAATTAGTGAAATTTATTTAGATAATTTATATAAAACAATCAGGGGTATCAAATATTTGTATGAATATACTATAAGATGAATTTAATAAACTAAATCACTTCATGTATTTTTTAATAAAATGATTATCTAGAAACACCTACTGCATACAAAGTGGAACAAGTCACAACAAGACTCTTAAAAAGGAAAAGGTCATTTTGGTAAAATAAATGAATTTAAAATCAATTAAAAAATCAAATACATGTTATTAGATTAATATAAAACCCTAAATTTTACACACACCATGATTAGGGTTTTCATAAGAAATGGAAATGATGGAAACTGGAGTGAAAAGACCATGGGAATCTCCCTTGAGATTTAGGTAATGTATTATGTATCAAATTTCATCAATTACTATTTTGGATTCTTATGGTGTACATAAATTTAATTTTTAACGATGAGTTAACTAGATTAGACTTGATCTATTTGGTTGGAATACCTCCATCGTAAGCTATGGGTTATAATATTACCATTCTTCTAAATTCAAATGTCTCTATCTATTTCTTAGAGTATATAATAAGATCCAAATTATATTTTGGATCAATTCCATCTTTTCATATATGGTCCAACTACAAAGCCTTAAATGTGTTTACTGTTGTATAATGATTTCCATTAAATAATATTTTAGGTTTAATTTCTTTGTATGTTACTCTCTTCGACAATTAAAGTTAGGTAAACTTATATATTATCTTACCTACATATTCTCCCTTCATTATCAGTTTGGATTTGATCTTATAAGGCCACTGAATCTTCCTTAGGAACGTCACTTAGAATAGGGTTTCTAGGATCAAGGAATTATTTCTCCATCCCCTTAATGCTAGTAAATATAACCATTGATATTATTACTATAGGTTTTGGAAAAGATAATAATCCTTACACCTCCATAACGTTTTCCATTATTTATACATTTTTTATCATTTTATGTTTTTTTATTCAAATTATATTTCTTAATCTGAAAAGGGTAATACAAAATACATATATTGAGGATATCACACCCCATAATGGTGGTGGGAATACAAACCCCATCTGATCTTGTTGGGAAAAAATCCCTCAAGGTAACATTACAGTATTTTTGGGTTGATTGTGTTTGTTGACAAAGCAGGTTTCCATGGAGAATTGTCGAGTTCCTGAGAAGTTTTTGACAATCCATGTTGACAAAGAACGATATCAAAGGAATGTACGATCTGAAGGCGGTACAAAAGATCAGTACAAGGTGGCGCCGTTTTCCAGTGTTTGCTAAATTTTTGGGGACCAAAATTTGGAGTTTGGTGAGCATCGCGAAAATAGGATTTCTATGAAGATCATATTTTTATATGGCAAAGGCATGAGTTTCACGAAGATGGGATGCATGGATTGGAATTCGTGAAGGCCAGAAAAATGGAGGTGGTGATTCATCGTGATTACGTCAAAGCTTCGTGAACGGTAGAGTTGAAGTGCATCGCGGCGATGAAGGGCTTCGCGAGGGAGCTTCGCGGAGAAGGCATGAAGGAATGTTGACGGTAATGCTCTTCGATTACGACGAGCTCTGCGAACGGAAAATTGCCACGGTGCTTCGCGATTTGGATATAATTCCGGCGGAAACTTTGGAGCTTCACAATTTGAGATGACATGGCATTGACTTCGCGCGGAAGGGTCGAGGGTCGATGGAATCGCCTATAAATAGAGGACGACCCCTCGAGAGAAGCAGAGAGAATTTTCAGAGAAAATATTTTTCTCTCATATTGCAAAGGTGGTTCACGGAGCCAGTGTGCTTCGTGAAAGAGGAGCTTCGCGGTGGCTATTGTAGCTCCGTGAAACCTGCGAGCTCTGTGTTGGCTTAGTAAGCTTCGCGAGGGACGTTTCTTTGTGACGGCTTGAGCTTCGCGAGAGTGCTTTGTGAAAGTGCTTCGTGAAAAGGCAGGAGCTTCGTGAAGGCTTGTTTGAGATTCGTGAAATTGGGAGCCTTGTGAAGTAGGGTGCTTTGCGAAGGTACTTTCCAAAGGTAGTTTCCCAGTGGTCAGGGGCAATGAGGTATTCATCAGTAGATGAATGTTGGACTTCAACAGAGCATCTATCAACAGTTGAGGATGCGTTCATTGGTGATAATGAAGAGACCTACAGGTTTATAAACTGTGAGTGAATCCCCTCCAAGAGTAGTGAGATTATGAAGAGGAAGAAGGTGATCCTCTCCACCGTCAGTGATCCATAGAGAGAGAAACATTGAGTGACCCTTGGGAAAGCAGTGAGATAACCCTAAACCTTTTAAAGGTAGTGATCTTGGGCATAGAAGTGATCTAACCCAAACCTTGTGAACATTATTGTCAGTGAGCCGTAGTGGATTTGGTACAACGGCACATCATCGTTGTATTCTCCTTGGACGTAGCCCAGTGCGGGTGAACCAAGTCAAAATCATTGTGTCTGCCTGGTCGCTTCCCTGCATTGCATTCAAATAATCATCATCAGACAAACCAGAAAAGAACTGATCATAATAATCGCACAAGAGAAAACAAAGTGACCTAAGTGGTCAAGATCTAGTGGGGCAGGAAGAACTTTGAAAAAAAATATCCATACCCTGATTCACCCCACCCCCTCTCAGGGTATATAGGCCCCTATTGGTCCTAACATATCTATAGGTAAAGGATCTTATAACTCAACCCCATGGGGTAAATTTCTAACCCTCCCTAGGAATGGTGAGATGAAATTATTCCCTGGTGTAAATTTATACTCAAGGAGGGATTATATTTACTAAGAATTATTAATAGATAAGTCTGTTTACTATAATGGTGATACGATCAATCGTTCTAGATTCATCACATGCCATATATATATCTTCAGAAGTAGCTCCACCATCATGTCCAATGTGTAAGGTCACTTTTAAGGTACTGGTTATATGTAAAAATATAATCTGGAGTGAAGATTCTAGGTCACCATATAATCTTGGTATAGGTATACGATGTGTTCCCAAGGTAAACATCATATATCCCATAATAAATTGATATCCCGTGTACAAAACCCAAAAAGGGGAAGTATAAATATGACTATAATATGTGTGGAGAGGTTAACATGGTGTGTAGGATCCATACGGATATTTGGTAGGTTCTCCATCTTCACAGGTTATGTTCTATCAAGGAAAAATGGAATGTGGTATTAAACATCATGGTTTGTGAGGCTACTCGGGCTTCCTCGGTGTATATTCCCTATACACAAAAAAATATCTAGATAAGGGTAACATATTGTATGATTTAACCACACAATGTGTGGTATTTAACATATCCTATAATCCCTAGCTATTGTACCTACCAAAGTACATGATGTGTGTTCTTTCAAACTATATTCCTTATAGTTAGGTTCTACGATCTAAACATTACTCTAGTCCTCGATTCATTTCTACTTCCTCTTATTTTTCTTCATATATCACTTGAATTGCCTTTGGACATGATAAAAATGATAATTCCACCTATGTAAAGTGGTTTCTATCCTTTGGTACCTGGATTTATGATTCATATCACAATCTTGTTGATGTGCATATTGTGATTCCTGAAGAAACCCCAAATCCCGACTCCCCTATCACATTTTATCTTATCCTATAATTCATCCTCACAATATATTCCTACATGGAGAACACACATTGTAAATATATGGAACAAATTTTAATGGTGCAATAAAATCAATCTGTGATATTAGTTGAATCATCAGCTAAAATCTAAAGTTATTTATAAACATGTAAAGAACAGTGGGAGAAATAGAAGGAACCACAATAATGGAAATGATGATCCTATATGATCAGGAATCATCTACGTTCGCATACAATAAATAAACAAAGAATTAATTTCTAGTCCCAATATCAGTTATCCCAATATCATAATTTCAACCAAATATCATAAGTTAAAAATTCCATCTGCTACCTGGATATTGATTCAATTTATAGAAACTTATTCCATGTTTAAATCAAGAAAACAATGGGGATAAATCCTCATATATAAATTCCCTACCATGATGGTGAAATGATGTTGATTTGATTCTACTTCACAACCAAGGTACTTTTTATCAAAATCACTAAAAACTGATATTTCTTCTTTGATTTTTCATCACCACCAAGCCCTCGCTCCATCTTCTTTTTCCAATCCCTCTAAGGTTCATGTGGTAATAGAATAACTACCCCTAGGTACATTTCATAATATTGATTAAATAAGGAAATTCAT
Source organism: Viscum album (assembly GCA_963277665.1). Lineage (NCBI taxonomy): Eukaryota > Viridiplantae > Streptophyta > Magnoliopsida > Santalales > Viscaceae > Viscum > Viscum album. Next base: position 285,301,007 of record OY728127.1, read on the forward strand.
GGGATTCTCGGGATAATAACCCATTAATAAAATAATTAAATTATTTAATTAATCATCTCATGACTGAAAACACCCAAGAGTCCTAATTGAAATGAATCTTAATCCACGAATATGGTAAAATTCACATTTCAGATTCAACCTCTATCTTGGTTTCTCAATATGAGACTCTATTTAACATATATAAGAATCTTTAAAAAAAATACAATGTATAGACTACAAATAATATAGTATATTTTTATATTATTTTTGAAGATCCTTAACACTCTATTTTATATGAAAAAGAAAACATGGGGTAAAAGTCACAATATGGAACCAAAGAAACTGCCAAAAACAATTGTGAAGTTTCCTAATCCATGACTACTGTTTTCCTCTACTTGCATAACTACCCCCTATCTTAGAGTCTATTAGAATGGATTCCTATAAATAATTGGTCACTCTTGAACAGTAATTCTAGAAACTCGTGAACAAATTCCTACCCAATTTTGTGAATTACATGTAGACCCCTCCAAATAAAAAGAGTTGTATCATTAATACTACGCAAAACTCCTTACAGAGGATGCTAGTGAGATTCTCTCTCCCCTCACCCCACCCCATGAGGGAAAACTACTACCAAAAGATCCTTCCCCCTGAGATTGGAAAAATTTAACCTAGGATTTCCTAAAAGATCCTATATTACTCCATGCCATAATGGGATTCACAAAAAATATTAAATTTTCTTTCTATATTAACTCTTACAATATATCTGAAGAAGGATTAATAGAGCCCCCATCTCAAATGAGAATCCTAGACTCACTACACCATAACTAGTTGGTGGATTCACTACAACACTAGTAAACAGATTCGAGGAGGCTCCTTTCCAGCCCTTTATCTCCTTCCAAAGCCACCACCTAACTGCGAAGCTGTGTAAGAGCCTCCATCCTTAGCTCTAGAACAACAACAGATAATTCTAATTCCAGCATCGAATTAGTAATAAACTATATAGGACCATCAACATTCATTGAAAAATGGAAAGGAATTATATATCAAACCTCTATATGAATTTTGATACATCAATCCATGTGATTCTCCAAAAGGTCAAAGTGATGAAAATACATTGTATTACCTTCATAAAAAGTCTTAGGGATAAGACTAGTACCATAATCAAAACTAAACTAACTGAAATATTTGAGAGTTTGATATAGTCTTGATTAAATACACAATCTATACTGAATGGGTTTCTTCCTTGTTATTTCCATCTAATCAGTCTATAAGAATACCTTGAATGCATCACCAAAATGCTTAAGAACTCTGAAATTTGTGGAATATAGTGGAATTATAGGGATATAAATAAATAAAATTCAAAAGGAATATATTTCAATACAATAATCACCAGATTCCAACACATCAGAAAATAATATAGAGGCCGAAAAGCATGAAATATATGAGACGAAACAACCACAAATTCCTCTTCATCCACTCATCTAATAGAAAAAAGTGGGGCCTAATTCTCTCTAGCATCACCTTTTTTCTCCAAACCTAACTCTAAGTTCCCTTATTTCTCAAAAACATATGTTGAATTCTGTCATGAGATTTATATTGAAAGGAGGTTAAGTTTGAGAGATGATATCTCAAAAAAAACCAACTCAACAAAAGAGATATCAACAACTAGAAAAATAGAGAATAAATTTCATACCTAGATGATGGAGATGGGGGGAGAGAGGTAGAGGCTAGGATGGGTCATTTCAGGAGTTGGGGGAAGATTAGGCGGAGGCCAAGGCTTGGAGTAGAGGGAGACGAGAGGGTGTACGTCCCTAGAGATAGCTGCAGGGAGGAAGAGGTTGTGACGTTGAAGCTGAGGCGAAGGCTAGGAGAGAGGTCGAGAGCGGAGGTGGAGGTCGAGAAGGGGAGGAGATGGCTGGGACTCGTTGGTCGGATGGCTGGGAGGCGGAGGTCGGTTAGGGGAGGAGAGGGCCGAGTGGCGGAGGTCGGATGGCTGGGAGGCGGTGGTCGGGGAGGGGAGGAGAGGTCCGGGAGTCGGGGAAGCGAGGAAGAAGAAGAGGGTGATGGAAGCGAGGGTAAGGGGGAGGGGGATCCCAATGTAATCAGAGGAATTGGGTATAGATTTCTCACTGTTTTATTAAAACTGTGGGAATAGATAATAAAAAAAGAGATATCCCCATGGATTTTCTAAACTGTGGGGATAGATGCGTGGGGAAATATCCCCTTTCTAGTAGTGTGATTTAGTTGATGATGGAAATATAGAGTTGTAGAGTGGATGTTTGAAATATTCAAATCTTTCTTTTATGTTGAAGTTGTACCATAAAAAAATTCTATGTGGAATTACAAATAAGTAAATTTCTATGATATTAGAATTGTTGTGTGATGCCTTTCCTGGAGCAAAAATCCCCAAATATTTTTATGATATGAAAAAAGTTTTTAACAGGGTTGGTCTAAATTCTAAAAAAATACACGTGTTCCCCAATGATTGTATTATTTATTAACGAGAGGATTAAAGTAGACAAAATTACAAAAAAAATATTCTTCTAGATGGCAGTCAAAGGGTGATGTTGTAAGTCGAAATCAATATACTTTCATGAAGAAGAAGAAATAGAACACACCTACAAAGGTTTTGCATTACTTTCCTTTAAATCCCTGAATTCAAAGATTATTCATGTCATTGAAAACCACCAAACAGATGTAGTGGAATTCTGTAGATAATAACAATGATGGGTTAATGAGACATCCACAATATTAACAATGATGGAAGACATATGATTCATTACATCAAGATTTCTCATTTGATCCTAGGAATGTTCGATTGGGATTGTATGCCGATGGATTCAACCCATTTGGGAATTTGATTACCAGTTATAGCATTTGGCCAGTTGTTTTGATCCCTTACAATATTCCTCCATAGATGTGTATGAAACAAACATATTTTATAATTTCTGTGATTATTACTGGGAAACAATTCCTATAAATGATATTGATGTATACTTACATCCATTGATTGAAGATTTAAAATAGTTACAGAGCAACGGTGTTGAGACATTTGATGCTTTTCTAAAACAATGTTAAAAATTTATGCTGCTTTAATGTGGACCACAAGTGACTTCCCTCGGCTTGGGAATTGATCTCATTGTAACATTTACACGAGTTTGGATTGTCCTGTTTTTAACTTTGATTTTGAGCCCAAATGGATACCTTACAGTAGAAAATGGTGCTTCTTATTCCATAGAAGATATCTCGATGCATCTCATAGATTTCGGCTAAACAGATCAAAATTTAACGATTTCATTGATCGTAGACCACCTCAAAAGTTGTTAACTAGTTCTGAAATATTGAAAAAACTTGAAAATTTAGAAATAGAATTTGGGAAGTTACATCATTTGAATGATAGAGGGAAACAGTTTTGAAGTGCACCATCAAGTGTAATCAGAATGCAACAATGGATGAAAAAAGTATATTTTTCAAACTATCATATTGGTAATTTAATTTGTTACGGCATAATCTGGTTGTGGTCCATATTGAGAAGAATTTCTGTGACAATTTTATTTTCACATTGCTTAATGAGAATGGAATGTTGAAGGATCATCTCAGTGCTATAAAAGACTTACAAGTAATGAACATAAAACGTGATGTCTTTCCAGATGAGAATGAAAAGTATGCTCTGGTAATTTTTGCAATGAAAAATAGTGATAAAGATACATTCCTTCAATTTTTAAAGAATATGAAGGTATTTGATGGGTATTCAAGTGACATTTCATAGTGTGTTGGCTTGAATAATCATAAGTTACATGGATTGAAAAGTCATGATTCACATATTTTGTTACAATAGTTACTACCATTGGCATTGAGTCCATTATTACCTGAAAAACTTACTGCTGTTGTACTCCAATTATGAATATTTTTTAGAAAAATATTTGAGAAATATCTAAATCCCTTTCATCTTGAAAACCTCTATGAGAGGTTTGTACTGCCCCTTTGTGCAATGGAGATGATCTTTCCTCCGTCTTTTTTTACTGTCCTGATGCATTTAACTGTGCATTTGGTTGAGGAAGCTAAATTAGGAGGCCATGTTCATTATCGATGGATGTATCCAATTGAGAGGTACATTATTTATATGTTTTCCTATAAATTAAAAAAACAATTGGCACTTAATTAAATGCATAATTATGTTTATTTTATTTCATAGATATCTTTGGCATTTGAAATCACAGGTGAGAAATAAAGCTCAACCAGAAGGCTCTATTTCTTAAGTCTATTTGGATAAGGAGTGTCTTACCTCTTTTTATAGACACTTGGATGATATTGAGACAAGATTTAATCGATTTGGATTTGTTGACGACACATCAACTTAATCTCAAAAACATTAGAAATCAAAAATATTTCCTTTTGTTTTCCGATCAGTTGGGGGGACCTCAAATGTGACACTGACATAATTGGAATTATTACAATCACGTAGATATGTGCTTCTGAATAGGGAAATTGTAGATCCATTTATTGAAGATTTGAAGATACAAACAAAGAGACGAATGAGAGGCTGAATAAGAAATGCGAAATATATTACGATATATGTTAATAAAGAGCTTGTAGAATGTTTTCCATGATGTGTAATTAATAAATATTAAAATTAATATGAATATTAGTTTGACACATATATTTTTTGAATATAAAAAAGTATATTTCTTTCTTTAGGTAATGAATACTGATACTCAAGTAGATTTTTCTGAAGATTTGAAGTTTCTTGCTTGATGTCCTCTAAAACAAGTTAGAATGTTCGACTCTTACAACATGAATGGCTTTAGATTTCATACTGTCGATAGAGAAAGGGGTTTGAAAACACAAAATAGTGGTTTATTTACATTTACTGAAGTGGGATAATATGGAATTATGGTTGATCTTATTGAATTAAACTACCACGAGCATTTTTCAGTTGTTTTATTCAAATTCAATTAGGTCGATATTATCAGAGGTTTTAAAAGAGATTCCTTGCAAGTTACTTATGTGAATTTATCTCACATGATGGATGTTGGTGATCATGAACTCGTGATCCATATGTCTTATCATTGCAAGAAAAAATGGTATATTATGTGAATGATTTTGTGGATGAAAGGTGGAGTATAGTTGCTCACGTAATACAAAGAGATTTGTATGATATGGGTGATGAAGTGGAAGATTTGACCACTGAAATTGAATCACATCAACAACAAGAAGTAGAATTATTTTTCCATCATGATATTTAAAATATTAGTCTTGAAAAGATGAATTAAGTGGATGAATTAATGGAGTGGGAACTGAAATTATTTAAGGTTAAATGATTATATGTACATTTATTTAGTCATTTCGGCAACCACTTATTTCATTTGTGCAGTCATTCATTATCACTGTTATGTATAATTTTTTGTTAGTACTGGGCATATGTTATCATTTTTAAAAAAACATCTACATATTTTTTTTGAAATATATTTTATGAACTTAATATTATTTTATTAAATGACAAGAATGCCAAGGAGGAAGCGTTGCACTATTTCATCCACTACTGCAGCAGATGACGATCCATCTGTCTCCCTCCCTATGTCATCTAAGCCACCAGCTTCCTACCCCCTGCACCATCTACCCATGCACTATCTCTCACACACTCTATAAAAATCCCTTTAAAACTTGAGTTGTCAACTCCCCCTTCAACAGCCTCAGCAGCGGGGTAGCAGCGCGCCGCTTCTAGTTCATCACGGGCATATTAGAGGGTCATTGTTTTAGGTACAAATTTTAATATAAATAAATTTATTGCACTCCTTTTATACTAATTGTTTGTTAATTAAAGATGAAAAAAATGCAACTATGGATAAAAATATAAAAAGTTAAGATGTTTGGAATATGAATGTAGATAAGGTAGTTGTTCCATTGGATTCATATGGGGTCCCTACGGATGACGCCGCAACATTACTTGGCCAAATTCTAGGTCAGCTGGTAGCGGAGCCCCTTTTGCCTTACTATTTCTTAAGATGATTGTAGAAATATGCCACCATGTTTAAAAAATGTTGTTTTTGATTCCCAAAAAAGGAAATTTTAATACATTATGGTTTAATTTAATGTCATGCTGTTAATATGTTCAAAATTAATTTCTGTATACAGATGTTTTTCCACTTTACAGTTGTTGATGTGATAGCACGAAAGTGGACGTTGAAAAATCTTGGTATGAAATGGAAGGTATTCAAATGGATATTGTGGATCAACGTCAATGATACTTTGTCAACTATCTAACAAATGTATGAGAAGCTACCTAATGGGGTTCCCAGAGAACAGCTGAAAGTTTTTGTAGACAAACATCCTGATGAGAAGCAGATGGTATTTAAATTTATATTATTATATTAGCCTCATATTACATTTATACATGTATATGAATAGGATATTACATTGAATACATTACTATTAAATTGAATTTTATTTATTTCAAGATCTCTCAAGAAATAATGCATCAAGCTAGGCTAAGCAAGTCATTCCTCACACTACGGGGTAAAAAATATTTTCTAGAAGCCAATCGATTATGGTAATCTTTTCATTAGTTTAAATTTTTATAAGAAAATATTATCTGTTTAATATATTAAACTATTGATTTATTTTTTTTAATGTAGTCATAGAATTTAGGGCCCGAAGCATCCCAAACTGAAGTGTGGTTAGATGTCCACAAAAAATATGATAGAAGTTTTGTTAATGAGCCTTCCAAAGAAGTTGGTGTATGAACTCATTTATTCATTATAAGAACTTATAATCTGTTTTAAATATGTTAATATATATTGATATTTTATTTATAGGTAAAAATTAAAGAAATATGTGATTCCAATCATGGGCAGTCCTACTCAGTCTCCTAGGATAACCCGTTTGCTAAAGTCCTTGGGAAGGAGCATCCCGGTAGAGTGTGTGGGATGGGTTTGGGACTTGTACCATCTAATGTATTTGGTAGGCCATCGAGGATTATAGCTGAATCTACTCTTGGTTGTAGTCAGTCCATACCTAGAGATGCTCAGAGAGAGATTGTTTCCCAACGAAAAACAGTCAAGACCAGGGGGATCAGATATCCACTTTATAGAAAGCGTTGACTAATATACGTCTGTAGATGAGCAGATATCCTCAGGGTGGTATTGCATCAATTGGTGGTGACCATGTGAATCACAAAAATTCAAAATCATTTAGTTTTCAAACATTTGTTGGTTTAATGTGTAAATACAAATATGAAACACTATTTAATTATCAATATAATGTTCTTATAGGTGGTAGTAGGAAGTGGAGATATAGGTGGAGAGGGTGACAATATCTATTCATCATCAGAAAGTGATTAGTAGTATTGTTGATATGTGTTCAAATATTGATAGTAGGTTTATATATGTATCATGTGTGGCACATAGTTTCCTCCAAACATTTTTAGGAACTAACATTTTTTTGATTTCTCATATTTCCTTTTATGTATTTTATTGATTTCTAATGTTTTCGTTTATGTCTTGATTTCTTGAGTGTGGTATGCCCCATATATATCAACTCTTTATTGTGATGATTCATTTTTTATGATTAATTTTTTCTAAATTCATTTTTTCATTATAATAACTTATCATACATTTTCTAGCCCAATGCATTTACCACTACGTTTTCATTTCTAAGAAGTGCTTCTTAGTTATGCTCTTGTATCCATCCCTAGGTATGAGAATGTGTGTCTCACTAACATGATTAAGATAGATCACCCTATAGTTTGGCATAATCTTAGTATCCAAATTTTCAAAAAATAGTTGGAATATATAGATACTAATACGATATTATGGGAAATATTTCTACATTGTCTGAAATAGGGTTTTTCCACTATTTCCAAAGTGGCCTCCAAGAACAGTCAGGCAGTGTGAATGACAGTGTGCGTTATCTTAGTAGGCATGACATGTCGATGGGAAACTCCCAGTAGATTTTGTAGAACCCCCTTCCCTAGAATAATGTTAAATAGACTACATGATCAGTTACTTACCATTCATAACATCAACTACCCTATCACAAATAATTTATTATAAGAATCAATATTCCTTGATAGAATATACCAACCCCCTTCATGAGACAATTTTCCAATTTAAGGAATGTTCCTGATCACTTCTATTATATTCCACACATTAAAATAACTAGGATGCATAATGGGAATTATAATATATTAGGATCCAAATTCCATTCTTTTTAAGGAAACAACACTAAAGACTCATTTTCCAAAGAAATCACATGAGTGAAACAAATATGATACTTGATACTAATCCATAAATCTTAAAAAATTAGGAACCCTTATCCTTTGGAGAGATGATTTTACCTTTTTTTATCTTTAGTGTCAGGTATAATAATTTCACATGGAATAACCCAAGCGAGTGATGATTTTACGTAATTCCTCTGTTATGTTTCGTTAATAATAATTTCACATGGAACACCAACAAAAATTAATCCCAAGAAAATATTATAACATCATTATTCCCATGATAAAGGGCCTACCACCAACATATTACACCCCACATCTTTTTAGTTACTAAGGCATAAATAAATAACCACCCAATCATGTTCCTAAAGGACTGTAGGAGGGTTTAAATTTATCGGCACATAGATGGAATAGAAATCTAAATAGTTACTATATATATAGTATTAACATATTACTTTATATATATTCCATCCACCTTTATTGTCAAGGTATGTGAAGATTTATGTAGCCATATACTTATAATAATACTGATGAACAAACCATGGAATAACTCAGACATCCCTAACTAGTCAAACGAGCCTATGTGCTCATGTAATTGGGTACATGCCCTATATCCCAATAGAGTGAGAGACTCCATGAAACAAAACATGAGATGTTGATTGTGCCATCAGGTCAAAATTATAGTCATGGAATGTGGTGAGTAAATAAAAATACTTATATAGTAACATTTTTGTGATACAACATGCTCAAAACCTATTGTATGGAATTGTTATATCTCCTTGCTCAACAATCTCACACCATCATACAACAACCTCTATAAAGGCATATATTAAATATAACTAGCAATGGGAATTACCTCAAATCCATATCTTCTATCTACACCATATACATAATAAAGGCATAATCATTTGTGTTATAATAGATAAGGGATAACCTTTTATTCATGTCTTTATCCATGTTCAATTCCCATTTAAAATATTCCAGTTCGTATGAATCATTTTATAAAGAATAAATCAATAGCATGAAATTATAATTACTTGGGGCCATTCCATTTAAAACTAATTGATTTATTTTAAGAAAGGAAACCCATCATTAATTATTTATTTCACATTAATAGTTAAATTTAACTCATTCAATTAATTAAAAAAAAGTTAAACCCAGATATAATCTCAATGGAGTCACTTATATGGTGAAATGATAATCTAGGAAATTTCCCACTTTAGAAATTCCAACTATAGGTGGTCAAAACACCTAAGGGATGCCTTGGGATCTATCAAATAATCATATATAAAGGGTTATTACATTCTTGAACATTTCCAAAAGATATGTGGGAGTAACAACATTTGAAAAAAAATCATATTGCCCCATTTCACCTAGATCACCCAATGGGTGACCATATAAGTTGCACACAACATGTGAACATCCAATCAAGGATCAACTAGTACATATGAGTCTTCAATGGTAAATTTTAAATACATAAATTCACCATTAAATTTTATTCGATACTAGTATTATTCCATTTGATACGTTTATTTTTATTCCTTTACTCACTGAACGATGTATTTGGTTGTGCTCAGTTAGGCATCTCTTTTCATTTTGACTGTAGTATGTATTCTGTTTGTGTGTTTGTATTCTTGGAATGGTTTTTTTTCAGGGAACTAGTACATGAGATCAAAAAACTGATTCTATTTCTCTAAATATTCTCTTTAGCAGCGGTTTTAACCACCGCTAACTATAAGTTGTACATTTAGCATTGGTTTTAACTGCCAAAATGTGGATATTTTTTCTATTAGCAGTGGTCTTAACCGTCGCTGCCATCTTAAATTTAGTGGTGGTTATATTGTTTTCCATTGTAAAACTGTGGCGAAAAACAATATAACCACCGTGAAAATGCACCAACTACGAGGGTTCCCATAAACCTCCTCTAAACTTCTTTAACCGTGGAAAATAGTTTCCTGACACGCAATTTCGTGGTGGTATCATAAACCACTGCAGAAGCATATGGCAGTGGTTTAAACCAGCACCATGGACAAAACAAAACACTGAGAAATTGAAATTTTCTTATAGTGATCCAATCATCTCTTCCCTACTAGGTCAATCTCATTCATCAATTCTCCTTCCACCACTATTGCGTATTTTGTTATCCACCACTATTGCATATTTTTTTATCATTAAAATAAATAAATATTATAATATATTATAATAAATATCTAATAAAGACAATGACACATTATATTCTAATTGGAAACAATCTCAAAAGATAATATGTGAGATCAGTGTAGTGGTTAAAATAGTACATCATTGATAAATTTCCTTTTTAAATCCTCAAATACTATATGGATTTCATCACGGTCAGTTATTCCATTGAGAACTACATAATAAAATTAGACTTAAATTCCATCCACTCTAATACCTCTTGATTCTTAGTCAATAAAACTGATCCCCACAACATCCTACTAAGACCTTCATGATTGAATATGGGACACTTTACTATGACTGATTTTGGATCCTTGTAGAATTAAAAATCCTCCCATTCTTTCCCAAAAAAATCATTTTATTCCTATAGATCATTCCTCCCACAAAATAAATATTTCCTATGGAAATTAAATTCCGTGGCCTTGACCCTGTACTCATTACTTCATTGTTATACATCTCTATATTAAATTGGGGGAAGGAGACACACCTTTGTCCAAATATCAGATCATAATTACCACCGCTGCAATCAAGATCAAATCAATGGGAGGGGTACTATATATAGTTTACTAGAATCTCCCTCTAAAGGAATTTTTTAAGTTCGTATAGGGTCATCATAGTACACCTGAACATACCAAGACTCACAATAACATTATATCCATGAATCTATTCTAGCTATGTTTAAAATAAAACAACTAGAATTATTAAGAAAAAATAAAAAGAATATCTGATATTAAAACTCTCTGAATCCCAAAAGACAAATTACCCAAAATCCCATGGTATCTTAAGGCTCAATATGATTTCAACTATCCTAGAACATTCTCTAAACCTACCCCTTAAGTTTCAACATTCATATCTCTTACCTACTAATGAATCCAAAAAAATCATATAGATAATATAAATTTTCTAACAACCCTTATATACCAATTTATCATTAACTATGGTCGATTAACCAAATAAATATATTCTGAACATATCTGTAAAAGGCCCGAATAGCATTCTTGATCCCACAACATGCCAAAAATCCCATGGTTATTGCGAAACAACCCTCAAAAATGATTTTCCACAAGGAACCTAAAAGGTTGATAAACATATAGAATATATTTTTATGTGAAATACATGAGAAATGAAGGGAGATACAACAAACAAGAAAAAAAGTGTCATGATACATCAAAATGACCCATGTATGAAAAAAATTAAAAACCATACACCATGTAACATGATTTAACATCTATACTCTCACACCCAGCTAACAAAAAAACTTGAAACCTCTATATTTTACATTTCCCATACCTATATCAGGAATAATAAGATCTATATACACAAAAAAATCATGGTATGTGAAAAAACCCCTCATGATCCTACAAAGTGTTTGATGAAAAAAAAACTTTATAAAATACACCAATTGTGTTTATATAATTTAAAATAAAGAATATGATATAGTTTATCATATATTGTGGATAAAAATCCCCCTTATGAATTTATCATTTTTCTAATAAACATGTTCCAAAATAATTTCAATACACTAACCCTAAAATCATTCCACAAATAACTATTAGAGAAAACAATCCCATCGTAACAGTTAATTTCAGGTCAATAAGGATCATTTTTCCATTATAATGATTAGTTTGACACCATCAATGAAAATTAACAAGGAAGAAAATTATTATGTAGTTAGAAGATAATATCAAGAGTAACACTTTTCCATGATATTGAAAATATTGTGCACATATTACCCTAGAAGACTTAATCTAGGTGAAAAGAATTCATCCTTCGATAATGCCTCCAATATTCATCCTCAATTACACTTGTTTTACCATAATTATTTTATTATAGCTAACATCATCTTTAAAATAAATAAAATACATGATTTAAAACAATTTATGTAATGAACCGATCTTTTTAATAATATTTGTTTCCTAATTTTTTATTTTTATTTATACTCAATAAAACAATATCATTAATCTAATGAAGTGAGTATAATTTAAATGGGACCGTTTGGATTCAACTGTTATATGATCGTGGGTCAATATGACCATTGGAAACTGTACACTTAACATTATGATTTTTGTTTACAAATACATATGATCATGGTTAATAAATACAGAAATAGGATTCGATAGCCTCATCCAGTTGACTCGGGCCATACGAATCCCATCTGTCAGAACTTAGGAAAGAGGTTTCATCATTGGAATTTACTCTGGACCAAGCCAAACCTGAACTCCAACATGTGAATCTTCAATTGAATCACTTAAGGGAGAAGTTCAAGCTGATAGAAATCACCACTGAGGCAATGTTGTCCTGGCCACCCAAAGATTCTATCACCATAGCACACCTTACTATTAGGTCATATGCAAGTGTTATAAGGGGTAATGTAATGAGGTCTTAGATAACTTTTGTAATCCTTTTGTATAAATAAAATTTTTATATCAAATTATTGTGAAATTTGTGAATTTCAAATATAAAAATAAATATATGATGAATTTATAGATGATCCATATTTTTGATGACTTTTGGAAAAAAATGGTATTTGAAAATATTATTTGAATACTATAAATAATTAATAATGTGAAAATATTTTCAAAAAATGGTCTTCTACAGTTGGGAGTTTTATGAAATTTAGAGTCTAATAAGATCAACTTAGTTTTAAGTGAATATAAATGTATTAATTGTAATATTACCCTTATGGATAGTAATGTCACAAATAAAATAGTAACCTCGCCTATGAATTTATAAATATAATTTATTCATCTTAAATGTGGAAGTGATATAATAACAAAAGTAAACAACTCTTTCAGAAAGTATTAGTTAAGTATTAGTTTTTGGGGTAAATAGTATTTTTACTTAAAAATTAATTATCTCATAATTGGAAAATTATTTTAATTAAATGGAGTTCATTTTTTAATTCATAGCATCGACATTAGGTTATAGTGAATTTATGTGATTTTTATAAAATGTTTTGTTTTTCAGTGAATAGTGAAAATACAATTTTGAGCTTTAGTGTGATTAATGACATCATAAATGATATAATAATTCTGGTTTAATTTTTAATAGTAAGATATGTTATGAGGTGTCCCAAGTGGCCAATACCATGGGAAAATAAAATGGTAAAGCCCATGGTTTCTCAAATACCACTAATAAGGTGTCCCTAGGAAATTAATAATATATTCCCTCAATTTTTCTATAAATTATAACACATTATTTCACTCCTTTAATTCCAAATTCATCCTCTATGAAGATATGGTATTTTTACCTCCTAATGAGTCCTTAAAAGGTTCCCTCATCCCCCCCAAGGTCCCAAATATTGAGCTTTTGAAGTTACTCTTCAAGGTAAGGGAACCTTTCCCCCTCCTCTTTAAAGTCATGACATCCTTTATGTTATGTCTTCTAGTATTCATATTTTTATGTTAGGGTATGTTATTCAATGTTTTTACTATTTTCCATTTTATGTCCAAATGATGAGAGACCCTTTCTGCTCTCATCATCAGATTTTCTGAATTTTTAAGTGACTTCATTAGGCTGCCGAATTTTCGTAAAAGAAATTGAATCTTCTCTTTTCATTCAAGTTCTATTTTCATATGGTATGTCATTCAAATATCCATACCATTACCTTATTTATTTTTTCCCATACCTATACTGTATTAGGAGTTATTTAAGAGTGGGTAACTATTTCCCCCCTATATTTAAATGTTTTCTAAAACCATGTTATATAGTCGTTATGCTGTAGACATTTTATCCCAAAATATCTCTCTCTTTTTCTCAAAAAATTATCTTATTTTATTTATGTGAATACCCAAACCTATTTCGTTTCGATGTTTATAAATAAAAACAAAAAAATGATATATTTTATTCTATAATTGACATACATGAAACCCTCATTCCTTTTCTATGGGTTATAAATGAACTAACCATCATGTTTTTAAGCACTATTAAAAGGTCATGATTTTGAAATTAAACAAATTTCATTTATTATTTCCGGGTAATTCATGAAATGTATGATTATGATCGATGTGGATAACATGAAAATAATTAAATATTAATGGTGCACCCTGATAGGACTCTAATTCATTTTGTAGTGAATTTAATCTCTAGAGATGTCATGTTATATGATACTATGGTGAATAACCTTACTAATTTTTATGACACCATGGGGACGAACCTTAGTGATATGTTCATGAATGTATAAATTTAATGTTTTAGCTGCAATTTCATTTTATGTTTCAAGATTTATTTATCATGATATGCCTATTTATCTACATGTTCTTGTTGATTTCGCTCAAGTTCACATGTAAACTATTTCACTCTCATTCCTTACTGGCCTTCTGCTCACCATTTCCTTTTATGTTTGTCTCAAAGCCATGAGATGAAATAATTTTACTTTGGATGAACCTATGATGAATCCTTAAAAGTGGATTCAAATAATTTTTTCTTGTATTTTGTTCTGGATTTCTAAGACACTGGACATTAAAGATCCTCGGTTAGTAAAATGTAATGAAATATTATGTAATAAAAAGTCAAGATTAAATAATTGGTATCAAATCATAGTTTAGTTTTTTTGTCAAAAATAGGATTTGAAAACATTAGGAAGAACCCTATAGAAATTTTTAAATTGAGGAAAAATTCGTTTTATTTTGGTGAAATATTTTGTAAGTGGATTCTGAAAAAATAAATCCTTGTCTGGATATGAACAAGTGGATGTGGCTCTAGCACAGATATATCTAGGAGTGAAAACTCTAAAAAGGAGTTTCAGGCTTGACTCGGGGCATTCTAGTACATGAAAACGGGCCTTTCTTCCCTAATGGTTTGACACTTCTAGAGGATATGTTTGGTTAACCACAATATTTTTATGAATCATTATGAATGATTTATAGAGAAATGTAATTGTTTAAGGATAATGTTTTAAGACATAAAATCCTTTAGAGTTAAAAGATTCGTAAGTGATATAAGCTTCAAACTAAGGTTTTATTCTTTTAGAAAATTATGGGAAATAAGAGGAATAGTACAAGTTGTGAATGCAATGGACCATGCATTGGAAACCCTCCAATGGAAGCTGGAATGAAAACTTTCATTAGAATGATGAACCAACTAACTCAAGTTATGAGAAATAACTTGAATCAAGTAGATATAATGATTAAACCATGAAGGGAAAAACATTATGTTGAGTCCTTTATGCGTTAATGACCACCAAACATTTGTGGATCTACCAAACCATTGATTGATGAAAAGTGGATCAACTCTATCGAAAATATTGTTTATGTACTCCGCTGTTTGGAACAATAGAAGGTCACCTTGGATGTTTAATGTTTAGAGGGAGAAGTTGATCAGTGGTGGGAACTGATTAAAAACACAAGTCCAAGAGTAGAGGTTAAAGATATGGAGTGGGAAGAGTTTATAGGGATCTTCATCAATAAGACATTACCTCAATCGATGAGAATAAAAATGTAGTGGGAGGTTCTCATGCTGAAGCAAATGGATAATGAATCTATGGGAAGCTACAAAATGAACTTCACCAGACATTCTCGTTATACCTCAAGAATTTTCATGGATCCTAATGGGAAGGTTGATAGATTATTTGGTGCACTGAGACCTCATCTACGGAGGAATCTTTCCAACTGAGACAATGACAGCTATGAGGAGATCATACGGAGTGCAATGACAGTCGAACTAGAGTTTGGTAAGACATAGTGGTCAAAAAAATCCAATGAAAAAAGGGATCACTGGAGCCAAACTTATGGAGGAGCTTCAATCAGGGAATAGGAGTCACAAAAGTGAAATGTCCCACGTGTAACAAATGGGGGAAGAAGCATTCAGGGAACTGCCTTCTTGGAAGCGGGATGTGCTACAAGTGTTGAAGAGATGTCCATATTTTTAAGAATTGTTATATTGACGTGAATCCTCATCTTCCAAACACTAACAATAATGGGAAGATGGTTCAGGCTCCACCTAATGTCTAATTCTATAAGTTTACAAAACTTGGGCACTTTTCTAATCAATTTTCAAATCTGAGGGTAGTAGAGGGGAACCACCATCAGTCTTAGTAAAAGACAATAGATCAAGGTAATTCTTTTTCTATCAAAACAGCTGATATTGAAGCTCGTAATGATGTGGTGGTAGGTACTCATGTTGTTCTCTCAAATCTAGCCTATATTTTTGTTGATTCTGGTTCTATGCATTCCATTATTTCCTCCATGTTTGCAAAGAATTTAGAATTAACCCCTGAATAGATAAATATAGAGTTATCATTCAAGACTCCTGGTAGGATTATCCTATAATAATCGGTGTTTAGAAACTCTAGTATTTACTTTTTTTTGAGAAAACATTTATCATAAATATAGTAGTCATTCCCAGGATGAAATTCGACATTATACTAGGGATGGACCGGATCCCAATGTATAATGCTAAGATCAAATGCAAAAGCAAGGAAATCTAAAAAGTCTTGAATGGAAAACCTATAGTTATATTCCAAGGATATATATATCAACTAAGTATTTGTCTCAAATAACCTAATATATCCTTCTTTATAGAGTTTATTGGTGAAAAATAAGTAGGAAATGAGAGTTTAGTGATAGAAAATATCCTCATAGTCCAAGAATACATTGACTTATTTCCAGACGTGTTACCCAGACCGACCCTAGAAATAGAGGTAGAGTTATCCATTGAACTCATACCTGGATCTCATATGATATAAAAGTCCCCATATAGGATGAAAAATATGGAGCTGGAGGAAATAAATAAACAACTACCAGAACATTTGGAGAAGGGCTTTATCTATCCAAGTGTGTCTCCTTGGGGAGCACATGTTCTCTTTATGAAGAATAAGGATAGATCAATGCGATTATTCATTTTTTATAGAGAATTTAATGGGATTACAATGAAGAAAAAATATCCTCTTCCAAGAATTGATGACTTATTTGACATACTTCATGGGGCTTTATTCTTCACTATGATTTATCTTTTATATGGTTATCATAAATTGAGGGTGATGATAGAATATATTCCAAAACTTTCCTACCAATAAATATATGGAAATTATGATTTTGTTTTTATGCCCCTTGAACTGACTAATTCACCTTCTATTTTTAAGGATTTTATGAATATAGTCTTTAAGGACTACCTTGATAACATTGAGGTTGTTTTTATTGGAAATATTCTGATATATTCCAAAATTCATGAGGAGAATGAGGATCTTTTATGGGTTTTTTTCAAAACTCTACGAATGGAGAGGCTTTTTTGGAATGTTCAGAAAATGTGAATTTTGGTGAAAACAAGTTGCTTTATTGGGAAACATTGTTAGCAATGAAGGAATCATAATTGACCCTCCAAAGTAAAAAAGTTATAGAGGAGAGGCCTCATCCTACAAAAATAACAAAGATTCATAGTTTACATGGATTACTTGGATATTTTATGACGTTTTTGAAAAATATTTCACCAATTTCTAATCCATTTAACTAGTAAACTCGAAAAGGGGTCAAGATCATCTGTAAAAAGGAGTGCGAGGAAAGATTACAATAGTTGAAGAAGATATCGGTTACTACACCCGTGTTAACATTTCCCTCAAGTAGATAAGGATTCATTATTTTAAGCGATGCAACTCTGAAAGGGATTGGGTACGTCCTCATTCAAAATGAAAAAGTCATTTATTATGCATCTCAATAGTTGAAGACTCATGAGCAGAACTATACTACGCATGATCTGGAGCTGACATCAGTCGTTTTTTCTCTGAAGATATGGAGGCACTATGTTTATGGGAAAAATGTGATATATACATAGACCATCAAAGTTTGAAGTATATTTTCAAACAAAAGGGATTGAACATGAGATAGGGTATACAGTTGTAACATATTAAATATATTGATTGTTCAAATCATTATCATCCTGGAAGAGAAAATAAAATTGTTGATGCATTATGTAGGAAAGAACCAGTTGTTCTATCAACGATGAGGATTCAAAGAGATCCTTTTATCAATGACCTGGTAAAGCTGTAGAAGATAATTATAAGGGAATTGACATCATCAACACTATCCCAAATGATTTATCAACCATCATTACTAGAGAAGATCAAGAAATCCCATAAAGAAGAACATTTGTTACATATGAATTTTGAGGCCATGAAAGATGGGAAGTATCATAAGATCAATATTGATCAAGATGGTTTACTGAAATATCATACAAGACTATATGTTCCATCTATTCAAGAAAAAATTTAGGAGTTAAGGGATGAACCTCATAGTTCTATGTTCTATATACATCATGGAAGAACAAAAATGTATAGAGATCTTTGTGATCATAATTGGTTGGATAGTATGAAAAGGGATATTACAGACTACACATCAAGGTTCCTGGTATTTCCCCAAGTGATTATAGAGTGACAAATTCTATAAGGGGTATTACAACCTCTACCCATACAAGCATGGAAGTGGTAAAATAACTATGGACTTTTTCACTGGTCTCTCGAGAACTTCTAAAGGAAAAAATACAATATGGGTTATTGTGGACCATCTCACCAAGACTACCCATTTTATCTCTATTAAGGAAGATTTCTCTCTTGATCAACTTGCTAGGATTTATGTGAAGGAAATGGTAAGGTTGCATGGATTTCCAATTTCTATCATATCTAATCTTGATCCAATTTTCCCATCAAAATTATTGATAAGTATTCAACATGATATGAGTACCTAATTGAATTTTAGTATGACCAATGACACCTAAACATATATCCAATCTAAAAAGACAATTCAAACTCTCGAGGACATGTTTAGAACATGATCAATGGAATTTAAAGGTGGATGGGATAAACATCTCCCTTTAGTTGAGTTATCATACAACAACAACTTCCAATCGAGAATTAAAATGTAATCCTATGAAGATCTATATGGGAAGCGATGTAAAACACCACTTGTTGGGATGAGGCTGGTGAGAGAAAGCTTCTTGGGCCTGATCTTATAAAAGAGATGACATAAAAGGTCCATGCCATCCAGCAACACATTAATACTGCTCAGAGTCGGCAAAAGAGCTATGCTGACAACTGTTAAAGGGATTGGAGTTTTATGTTGGGGACAAATTATTTCTTTTAATTTCACCTTGGAAGAGATTCATGAGGTTTGGTAATAAATGGATGTTCATCCCTACATACATTGTACCCTATGAGATCTTTGATTGTGTGAGAGCAGTTGTTTATCGGATTTCACTTCCTCCAAATCGAGCAAAAGATCATGATTTTTTCCACATATCCCTCTTGAGAAAGTATTTACCATACACTTCACATGTAATAAATTTTTAGGTGGTACTACTGGAACATGACCTCTATTATGATGAATAGCTGGTGGAGATCTTGGATCATAGAGACAAGGTTGTAGGCAACAATACTACCCCCTTGTTAAGGGGTTGTGGAAAAACCACAAATGTGAAAAAGCTACGTGGAAACCTGAGGAGTCTATGAGTTAGAACTACCCACACCTTTTCTCTTCTAATGGTACAAGTTGAAATTTCAAGGAAGAAATTTCTTAATGGGGGAGAATACAATGACATAAAATTTTGAATAATATTTATTTCCTAAATTTGTGTGTTATTTTATTTTATACTAAACAAAACTATATCCTTTAATTAATGAAGTGATTATAATTAAAATGGTATTGTTGGGTTTCGACTATAATATGATTTTTCTCAATATGACTGTTATAAATTATACTCTTAAAATTATGATTTTTGATTATAAATACAAATGATCAAAGTTAATTAATATAGAAATAATATTCGATGGCCTCATTTAGAAGACTTGAGGTGTATAAATCTCATCTTTTGGATATTAGAAAATAGGTTTCATCACTGGGATTTTCTCTCGACTAAGCCCAATATGAACTCCAACATGTGAAGCATGAAGGAAATAACTTAATGGAGAAGTTCAAGATGATAAAAATCACCACTCAAGCAATGTAGTCCAAGCCACCCCAATATTCTATCACCATAGAAAACATCACTCTTAGGCCCTATGTAGGTGTTATAAGGGGCTATGTAACGAGGCATTAGTTTGTATAAATAATTTTTTTATTTCTTATTATGGTAAAATTTGTGAATTTCAAATATGAAAATAAATATTGGATGAATTTATGGAATTTTCATATTATTGGTGAATTTTAGAAAAAGTGTATTTTAAAATATTTATTTATACATTAAATAATTAATAATGTGAAATGATTTTAAAAAAACGTTCATATATAGTTGTGACAAGTAAGAAATTTAGAGTCTAATAAGATCAAATTAATTTTTAGTGCATAGTAATGTATAGATAGTAATATTAGCCTTATGAGTAGTAATGTTACCAATGGAATAGTAACCTCACTTGAGAAAGTATAAAAATAATTTATGCTTCTTGAATGGTGAAGTGATATAATAGCATAAGTAAATAACCATTTGAGAAATTATTAGTTAAGTATTTGTTTTTAGGTAAATATTATTTTTAGTTAAAAATTACATATCTCACAATTAGAAAATTATTTTCATAAAATTGATTACATTTTTTAATCCAGATCATCAATATTAGGTTGGGGTGAATTTATGATATTTTCATAAAATATTTTGTTTTTCTGTGAATAGTGAAAATATAGTTTTGAGTTTGGTGTGTTTAATGAAATCATTAATGATGTATCGATGATATAATAATTTTGGACGAATTTTGAATAGTAATATATGTTATGAGGTGTCTTAAGTGGCCAATACCATGGTAAAATACCATGGGAGAGCCCATGGTTTTTCAAATACCACTAATTAGGTGTCTCATGGAAATTAATAAAATATTCCCTCTCTTTTTCTATAAATATGAACCCTTACCTTCATTTATATTATTCTAAATTACTCCTAAATGCATATCTGGACTTTTACCTCCAAATTAGTCCTTCTATGGTTCCCGGAATCCCCCCAAGATCCCATACTTAGAGCTTTTGAAGTTACTCTTCATGTTAAGAGAACCTTTCACCCTCCTCTTTTAAGTCTTGAATTCCTTTAAGTTATGTCTTCTAGTCTCCATATTATTATGTTGGGGTATGTTATTATATGACTTTATTGAATTCCATTTCATTTCTAAAGGATTAAAGACCCCTTCCTCTCTCATCAACTGATTTTATAAATTTTTATGTGACGTCATTAGGCTAGCGAATTTCTGTAAAAGAAACTGCATCTTCTCTTTTCTTTAATGTTTCATTTTCATATGTTATGTCATTAAAATATTCATTCCACAATCTTATTTATTTTTTTATTATATCCCTATACTTTATTATGAGTAATTAATTAGTTTTTAACCCTTTTCCCCAAAATTTTTAATTTTTTTCTAAAACCAAATTATATAGTTGTTATACTGCAGAAATTTCATCCCAAAATCTCTCTCTTTTCCCCTAGAAATTATCTTATTTTATTTATGTAAATACAAAAACATATTTAGTTTAAATAGGTATTAATAAGGAAATATAAAATGATATGTTTTATTCTATAATTGACATACATTAAACCCTCATTCCTTCTCCATGGGTAATAAATGACATAACGATCAAGTTTTTAAGCACTTTAAAACACCATGATTTTGAAATGAAACCTATTTAATTTATTCTCCTCGGGTTATTTATGAAATGTATGATTATTATATATATGGCTCACATGAAAATAAATACATATAAAGGTTGTGTCCTGATAGCGCTCTAATGCATTGGGTACAGAATTTAATATCAAGATATGAAATGTTTTAGGATATCTTGGTGAACAACCGTGGAAATGTTTATGATAAAATGGGGATGAACATTGGTGATACATTCATGAATGTCTAAATTAAATGTTTTGAAAACATTTTCAAGATATTTTTCATGTTATCTTTATTATGATATGACTCTTTATACACATTTTCTTATTGATATTGAACAAGTTCACATGTAACCTGTTTCACTTTCTTTCCATACTAGGCCTTCTGCTCAACATTTCTATGGATGTATGTCTCCAGGTTATGAGATGCAATGAAATTAAATAGTACAAACCTTTTATTAAGCCTTAAAAGTGTATTCTAATAATGTTTTCAGGTATTTTGTTTCTTATTTCCAAAAAACTAGACATTAAATATCCTATGTTTGTAAAATGTAATGAAATATTATGTAATAAATAGGCGAGATTCCATAATTTTCATTTAAAACACCAAGGGGAAAATCCATTTTCAAAGTCATTAAAAAATCTACAACATCTTACTGAAACATATTTCATTCAATTAAAAAATTTAGAAATTATTATCAATGCTAAAAAATCATGGTTTACATGATAATTACATGTTTCAAAACTACCTACCTTCAAACACTTGGAATTAATAAATAATATGTGTAAATAATGAACTAAGTTGAGTTGAGGGTTGAAGGAATGAAGAAGGAATCCAAGAAGATGAATTTCAAAAAATAAATCCCAAATTAATATGATATATAAAGAAGAAAACCAAAATGATCACATATCACCATAATTCACAATCAAAACACCAAAAGAATTGAATATCTGATAAAGACCCCTTAATTATAAAATGGATCTATAAAGAAAAATATTATGACCCTAAACCTAATAGTTTCTATCAGTGATGAAGCTGATAATTTAGATTAATTATAGCAATGCAAATAAAATGATGATTCATGATTAAAATAGAGATCAACATACCAATATATGTTTATGGATCCAATAAAAACATAAAAAAATAATGGAATTAGTTGATAGAGTCTAAAAAACCCCAAGAGAGACTCCCAATCGAGGAAAAATTAGTATTAAAAGTAATAGATTAATAATTAAAAAATCTCTTTAGTTGGTATAAATTTTGATACAAAAATGTATTCTCTAGCAAAGAAATCCATAATTTTATTGATGATGGAAGACATAAGTTTCATGGTGGATTATATATATTTTCATAAGTTACTAGACGTCCCACAAGTAGGCTTGTGGGTGTTCACCAACTAGCTGGAGGTGTAAGCAGAATTCCTGCACACCCCGATACACCACTGTCTAGCATGTGGGTTTCTTATAGTAAATCCCTATATTCATTATTATATAGGCTAGCTAGTGGACCTCATAATCTAATCAGTGGACTACATGTATATCTTCTATCAATTGGTTTTAGTCTACAATTAAATCAATCATTAGGTGCACCCCTCGAACTCTCAGTCAAGAACCAATACCTCACTCCAAAAAACTTATCTCCAACTAAAACCAACTAAAACCAAAGGAATAAGCATAACTAACCAAGTATGTATATAAAAATAATAACATAATAAGACTAGTTCTTAAAAACTATATGAGGATGTTTCAAACCATGATCTTAAATTACATTTTCCTTTGAATCATAATGTGTTTGATGGTTTATAATGAGCACAACACTAAACCAATAGGACACCCAAAACATTATAAAACCAATAAAATAATGTCACTAAATTGTGGGGAAAATAAGGGTAAAATAATCAAGAAATAAATATATAAATAAAAATAAAGTTCTTTATTAATATTAATGAATGGATAAATTCCTTTTATATAGAAAAATACCCAATAAACCCATTTTAAGATAAAAATTTATTTTTTTCCCAATGTTGACTTTCATCCCTTTTCATTATGAAAATAAATATTTTATAGATAAAATATTTTATTTATATAAACAAGTTATTAATAATAATATAACTGGTAATTAATATGAAATAATAATATGAATAGTTTAATTTTTTTTTTTAAAAAATCCTATGAAAAAAATGATGTATTTTTTTATTTAAATATAAATTTTCAAATTATAGATTTTTAATATTATATAAATAAATTCAACTATATATTTATAACAAAAATATTATCTTTAGATGATTTTATTTTTGTTTTTAGAGAGTTTTTTTGGAGAATAGTGAAAAAATACTCTTATTATTAAAACTTAAAATTTTATTATATTATCACAACACAAGAATGAATTAAATTTTTCTGAATCCCATTTTTATAATATTTAAAACATTATAATTAAAATAAATCATTTATAATTTCTATGTTTTATTTATAAAAACCATATATATCTTTTTGGAAACAAAAGTAATATTTTACTCTAAAAATGTTTTACTCCCTAATATTAAAAAAATAGTTTTCATTACATATCAAAACTAAAATTAATGTGTTCAATATTTCATATTAACATTTTAAAATTATTTAATAAGTTCAATTCCATATTTTTACATTAATTTATGATTACTAATATTAAAGTGTGTGATCATGATAATGGTAAAACTATTATTTCTAACAAATAATTTTATTTAATCTGGGTTATTTTTATCTAACCAGATAAATTATTAAATTGATAAGTAGTGAACTTAATATAAATTTGAAACCTATCATAAAAAAATTACAATAATTAAAATAGTAATCAATGGTAAATAATTTTAAGAACAAATAATTATGAATGTAATATTTTTCATCAAAATATATCTCCTATCTAAAATAAAAATTAATATAAAATTTATATTTCAGTTAACTACAATTTTCGATTTCCTAAAATAATATTAAACATGGGTTTATCACACCCATATTTATAATTGGGGTTATATTTTATATTTATTAAATCATTTGTTACAAGGGTAAAAACTATTTCCCCAACAAAGACAAAACGAAGATAAAAGAGAAAATATAAGAAAATATGACTTACTACATATTTAACACATGCATGTAAAAACATTTTTTAGGCCTTATTGACATATATCCAAAAAAATCCTTTATTCCCAATTTTTTCAACTCTATTTCCATTAATGATGACATTACATTACTAATAAATAATGGGTGTTCATAATAGTTCCTTTTATTTACATATAAAAGGGATGACATCCACCCCTTCATGAAATACCCATTAAAAATTAATTTTTAAATATCATAAAATTTTCTCCTCCAAGAATCCTATATCATTTTTATAATCCTCCTATCTCAATTATTTAGTACAATCCTACAATTTCTAAGGAGACTTTTAAGAGAATTATTATGGTCCCAAATTCGGAATTACCTAATCCATATGCATTTATTCTTAATCATTTTCAACGAAACCTACACTAACTATAGTAGTATAATAAACACAATATATTAATTATACTGAAGATTTATAATATTAATTGAACAACTTTTATTTATTATCTTCAAACCACATATAAAAACAAATGGATGATAGTTTCCCTTTGTATGAACTAATAGTTCAACAATGTAACATTTTTTGTTTTTCATTCTGATTTTCATTTATTTCCCAAAAAATGTATAATATAATTCACCAACATAAAATAATCTATATAATATCATTTTTATTGTATTTTAATAATATTATTCATTTCATTAACTATAATATCCCACCGAGATATAGCGTGTTCATTTTTTAGGTTCTTCTAACCACTTATGAGAACAATACCATAAATCACTAACATGGATGACAATTAGAAAAAAAATAAAAAAAAAATTATAGTTTAAATGAAATATAATAATTTTTTATGGTTTAAAAGATTATATTAATTATTTCACATATTATTAAAATATCATCTTTAATTTTTAAATTTATCAAAATAATCTAACCTTGATTCAATTTTAATGAAAACTTATTGTAAAAATATATAAAAATTAAATAACATATGATACTAAATGGTCTTTAGAAAATGAAATAAATAAATATTACTTCTTCTGAAGGTATATAATAAATATAATTATATTATTCTTGATGTTAATCTTGTTCACTGAATGAATTTGGATCAAGGTAAGGTTTTTAATGTACACATTTCTAATTCATTGAGGCATGTTACATGTTATCAATTAGGTTACCATTATAAAGTGTTGTATTAATTTATTATCCCGTGAATATTATATAATTATTTCCTTGTAATCCATGGGATATAATAATCAAAATCAATTTTCTATTCTTCAAATGTAATTGGACTCATGGGTTACACCAGTTGTCAGAGTTTTTCATTACCCAATTTTCATTAACTTAGATAACCATTCTCTTGAACATATTTAATTTATGTTTGGTAAATAATAACTTTTGATTTAATAATGTGGTAATATATCATTGTTTAAATTTTTAAAACATATATTCCTTTTCATATATTTAATACTTCATGGAGTATATTCCCATAATGGATATTTAATACCCATATCACTTTTATTTTAGTTAGTATTTTTCATTATGAATTTTTCTATTATATACCTAGGTTATCCAAACATAATAATTTTTTATATGGTAATTTCTATCCATGTCTTGGATATAATACTTTTTAATCCAAATATTTTTCCTTGATGAATCTATTTCCCAAGAATTATATCATTGTAAAGTAAAAGTTTCATCCTCTTTAATTATGGTGTTCTCTCTATATACATATCTTCATTTACTTTAAATGTTATCCTTTATAAATAGAATCAAAATTGCGTTTTATCTCATTTTACCTATATATTTCCCTTCAATTATTTTAAATTTATATATTTTTTACTAATTTTATGAGGTTGTTTTTTAATAAATGTACAAGAAAACTATCAAAAGGTTTTTTCCTTTCATGATCAAATGTTTTTTCCTATTGATAAGAATTACATGGAAACATTTATGTCCTTTTCAAGAAAAAATTATTTGATATTAATTTTAAAGTAATTGTATTTCAAAATATTCACTTAACTATTTAAAAATGACTTTTTAAAATGAATTTCACCTTCATCTTTATGATGACGTTTAATGTGTTTTCAAAAAAATGATTCATGTTCTCACCTCCATTTTCCTTTTAAAATTAAAAAATATTTAACCTAATGGTATGAATGATTCATTTTATAACCTTTATTTTATACTATTCTATTTTTTGGGTATTTATGTCAAGGTATCAAACAATCCAATTTGTAATCCATTCATTTGTGGTACTCTTTGGTGCATTCTTGTCCAATGGTGTCTTTCATATTTGTTAACATCTTTTTAAGTATATTTTTTAAAATATGGATATATCTTTTTGCTACCATACTCATTAATTATGTGGTTGTATTATCTAATTTCATTTTTTATCAAAGATTTAATTAATCACTACATTTGTCTTTCCAAACCATCCACTATGAATATGAATAACATTCTTCCAATTAATTTCCTTTGGGAATACCATTTTCTCATTCCATTAATTGAAGATAGTTCACCTATATTCTATACATCGATTAAATGGGGAAATTTTTTACTTAATCATATACAACTTTTTCTCTAAAGATCTATTTTGAGGTATACTAACATAACAATTTATTCCTTTTATTAATTTTTTAAATATTGGAAACCCATATTTTTAATCCCATTAAATATATTAATTGATTACTTATTAATGGTGATTATTTATTGTTTATACATCCACCACCATTCTCCAAATGTGTTATAATAATGGTATCTATTTTATTTAAATGGGGACAGTGTTGATGTAATATAAATTTTCTATTCCAATACAGGTGATTATTGGAAAAATTTATTATGTATTTTTTTTATTTTCACCATTGATGAAATAATTTGGTATAATTATTAATTAGTGGTGCTTGGTTACAGATATCATTCAATTTACCGATATGACTCATAGGATAATCTATTTATGTTATTTTTGGTGTAGAACTGTGTAGAACAAAATATCTTCTAAACATAGGGCCTTGGTTGTCCGATAATTATGTCTAAGATGATGATGGATAACATAATAGAGACATGGATTTAAACATTAAATTAGCTATCTGAAATTATACATTTCATCTCTTAGAAACCAGTAACTTTTTTTCATGTGATACTTATATTTCTATTATTATCTTTGTATATATTATTATATCATTTTTACTCTACTATGGAATTATATTTTACTATTTTTTCCTACCTTATATTTTATACACATATTATTCTAAGTTATAATCTTATATGGGTGTATTTTATGTTTAAACATGTTGAGAATTTGAAGATTACCCTTATTATGTTTCAATTTTACATGGTGATAAATAAATTAATTAGACATGATATGTCTAAATTGGCATCTTATGTATAGAATTTTTCAGTGATATTAAATATTTATTTGAGAATAAATATTTTTTTGTATAGTAGAAAACATGACCAATAGTTGAGATGTAGATGGGATTTATTAGTATAGTGTTTTTCCAAATTACCTAAACCTCTAAAACTAAAATGTCTTGGGAATTTATGTAATGAAATATTTTATTTAATTTGTTTAATTACCTAATAAATATATTTCTCAATTAGTAATTAGTATCATAGTCAGTATGTAAATTATGTGTTTTATGTACTAAATATTACTATGAGTAATTAGTGTCCTATATGGGACCCTTTCTCCCACTCCTCTCTTGGTTCAATTAGGATTTTTCATTTTAATAATTCTAAAATATCATCATGTATGTCGATCTATTCTTTTCCTTTTGAATAAATTTATCTTGTTTATCCATTCTATAATCACCGAATGACTCTGGTGGTATAGTAATTCAATTATCATAAAATTTATGTATGAATTTTTTGATTTTATAACTTTTAATCAATAATTAAGGATGTCTCATCTTCTCACATAGTTTCAAGATAACTATTTCCATACGATTGATTAATTTCTAGTAGGTAACTGAAATTCAATCCCATTATTCAATGAATAGTTTGTACTTGATTTATATGAATAATGTTTTGAGTTATAATTAAAATTATAATACTTTTCTATGATAAAATATTGAAGATATATAATTTTAACAATATTTTTTATGTTGATAAGGAAATCATATGGTTTTAAATGTTTTCAATTTAATTTATTGTTTAATATTCCCCTAAAGTGTTTGGTGTAATTTTTATTCTATTTTTTCATCTATTTAATGAGAAATATTTAAAATAAAACATTATATACCAATATCAATTGTTTAAAATGTGTTTTTTTCATTTTAAATGAACAATGCATTGTATTATAATTTTAATGAGGTTGTTACATGAATCGTTCTTATTCAAAATTGTTTCCCATTTACTATAAAACTCACTTTAATTGAATTGTTTTATTAATGAATTATTGATATTAGTAAAAGATTATTTTGATGTTTTATGTTTTAATGAATTTAAATTTCTTGAATTATAAAAAAACATCATTGAAATAACTTCCTTAATAGAATATTAACTAGGATAATTACACTACTATGATATATGATACCCTTCTATATTATTCCCACTCCTAGTCATGATATGACAATGATTAGGGTTTGGAAACCCAAATGTATGCCAAATTTGATAAATTTTAACTTATTACTATTTCATGACTAGGAATTAGTCGGTAACATATCTGTAGTTGGATATAGATTTAGATAACAATTTAAATGTGGTTATGAATTGTTTTTATGTGAATCAATGATCTCTCTACAATTTTTTCCATTAGTGAACCCACATTATCCTTACTTGTAAAATATTATTATTAACTCATGCATTCAATATGTGTTTTCTCGTGACATAAAATTTATATCAGATTGTAACATTAAAATTTTTAATAACATTTGTATGCAAACACATGTTAGTTGATTTAATAAAGTATAAAAATGATTTATTTTATATATATTTAGTTAAACCTATTGTTCAATTGCATTATTTTATAAAGGATTCAGAAAGATAAGTTTTTTGAATCCTGATATCTTTTTCTTGATCACACCATACATTCACCCTTCATGTGTACATTGACCTATTTTTCCTAAATCATGGAATTAAAATGCACTCCAATGAGGATTTTATTTAAATATTTATTTTAATTTGGGTTTTATTAGTTGAAATACTAAGTCAGAATTCCTTTGACATGGACATGGGTAGTTGGTGATGTTGTTTTTGGTCATTTTTAGTCTTGTGTTGTAGTTTTTGTTACATAATAAGATATAAAATATTTCATTCTCTTTATCCTTTTTTTTAACGACGCGGTTTTTTACATGAACTAGATAGATGGTCATCGGTCATCTATTATGATTTATATTTATTCTACCATTATGGTATTTTCAATTTGAGTTATTACTCCAAGTTTGGTTGTAATCAACTTTTAAAATTGTATATTCTATATGTGTGACTCAAAAAATAGTGCAAAATATCAAATGAGTTTATAGATTACCCCAATTTTTCAACTTTGTAATATATTAATTAATATCATTCCTAAATTAGTATGTTTTATGAAATGGAAATTTCCCAAATAAAAGTGATCTGGAATGAATTTCTAGTATTGTGATGTACCAGCTCATGTATTTAGACATGATATATCAATTTACTTCATTAAATAGAGATTTATTTTATTAAAATAAATTTTATTTATTGATTAGTTATATGAAAATTAGATGGATAGTATTTTATAAAAAATTTATTAATAAAAAGGTATATAAAAAATAATAAATATGATATATAGTCATGATTTTTTATAAAAAATAATGTAAAATTGATAAAAATATATATATATGATTTTTCAAGCATACATTTTTAATACCTTAAAATAATTTATTCTTAAAATAAAAATTTAGATTCATTATGATTTGACATTGAGTTATCCATGTGAACTTTAATTTTTTTTAAAATTTTAAAAAAAAAATGTTTCTAAAATCATATTTTATTTTAATATTAAAAATTTCATAAGTATCTATGTTGTTTTAGAATAATAGAGAAATATAGAGAATATTATAGATAATATAAAAATTAATAAATTATAGGGGTTATTTCTTCATTGAGAGGGGTTTATAACCCCCTCTAAACACATTACCAACGTTTATGTGGAACTAACACCGATATGACACCTACTATTATTAGAGGTGGGTTTGAAGAAACACTAGTAATGTTTTGGATAATTTTGAAGTTGTTGAATTAGAGGCGGTTTTAACCCCCTATAATTTTAGTCTAGATTTCTAGAAACACATCAATTATAGGTGGTTTTAACCACCCCAAATATGTGTACAAAATTAGAGGTTGTTAGAATCTTTCTCTAATTGATTCTTAAGCACAATTTTATGGGTGGTTATAAAAACGCCCTAAGTTCACTCTATTTTTTAAACTCATCTGTCATATCTCATGTTTCACCACTCCCTATGATACATAATCTCTTAGGTTCCTTATCATATTAACATTACTCACCCCCCCCCCCAAAGAACCTTGTGTCATCCTATAAAACCCAACCCATCCCTGTCCTAGTCTTCCCTAGTGGTGTCTCATGCCTACACTCCAATCCAATCCCAATGGAGCTCATGTGTCATAGAGTAGTTCCCCCCATAACTTTAGTCACACCCCTCCTCCCATTTATCACACCTTTTCGAGAATATGAAGTCATGCAAATTTCATTCACGGTTTGCTACATAATCCAACATCATTTGAACAACTAATGTAGGTAGGTTTTTCTATTATGTATATTAGTGTATTTATATATATTTAATTTTTTATTAAAATAAATATTATTGTCATGATATATTTAAATACATTAAATATATATCTTATATATACATTTATATAAATTATATGTCTTTTTTATAAATACTATATTTAGATACATATATGTATATTAATACAATTATAAATATATATGCTTATAAATATTTTAGTCACACCTCTATAAATTACATATTTGTATATATTTAAACAAAATAATGTATGCATATATTTATAAATACATTAATTTCAAACAATGACACGAAAATAAATGTGTATTTATAAATTTAGTTGTCAATATTTATACTTATTTTCTAACATGTATTTATATATAAACAAAATTATTATCAATATATTTATATATTATTTATATGAACATAGTTAGAAAAATGTTGTTATATTTTTCTTAACGAATAAAGACACAAATTGGTCACCCAATTCATGTCTCAATGATATTTATTAAATCAAAAGTATTATAATACATGCTCGAGGTGTAATATGTTTACACCAACACAAAAGTGAGATAGATTCAAGAAGATATAACAAAGAGGCTCAAATGATACATCATTCCTTCAAGTAAGAAACCACATCACCCAAAAGTGCATCAACTCTGAGAAATATCTAAGTCCTTAAGATCGTTGTGGGTAACCTATGAAACATTCAGCCCGAAGTCAGCTAAATCTACTACTCTTTGAAAAAAAGGCAGTGTGCATGAAGGAACAACATCCAAGAAATGATCTGTGCAGGCATGTTCATGGCATAAAATCATAAAGAAATATGAAAAACAAAGAAACACTAATCAAGAAAATCCAGAAGTTTGTTTAGACTCTTGCAACAACCTGTCATTAAACATTCAGTGTTTCATATCAAGATAAGTCTCTGTAGAGATTTCACTATTTCTGAGCATTTGATAATCTATTTCATCTCGTTTATCCATTCTAGATTCCAAATACTTCACAATCTGTTCAGTGTCTTCATTGTGTTTATCATCAGAAATTGAAATAGGATAATCAACCTCAATCTATAGAGGAATATCTGTAGAAATATTTTTGGAAGCATCAAAAATTATTATAGTCAAATCAACCACACTTTTTGATATTTTAATTTTAGTGTTTTCCATTTTAGAAGCAGAATGTGATCTCCTAAAAAATGTTCGTTCAAGGTGATAATAGTCCATTTGTTTCATAATTTTTTTAGGATTGAGAGTAATTAATACATCACCATCCACCATTTGTTTTTTCCCTTTTCTTCAGCTTGAATTTAAGAAGTCCTCTTCAATTTGAGTGTCTTACTCTTTATCCTCCAGAAAGGATGTGCTTTGAGACTATGTTGGGCATGAGTTTGGGATAGATTGAGAAAGCACTTATGAATTAGCAATAGAGGGTTATCCCTCCTCAATAACAACAACCTCATTACCCTCAATATTAAGAATATTGTCTTCCAAAATTGATGGCTCGGGGATAGGATTAGGAACATCTATGGAGTTTATAACATTGATGATATCAACAGGTTTACCAGTACTGTTCATTATAGTAGCCTTTTCCACCCAAATTGACTTGAAATGTGGGTGGGAGGAGCATCCCTTTGATTCCCAAATTCTTCCATAAGATAACCAATTCTGGAACTTTTTTATAGTAGTTTAGAATATTTTCAAAGAAAACATCTTGTATATATATATATATATAATTCATATATATATATATATATTTAATAATAGCATAAATATAATATATATGTAATATAATTTAATATATATATTTATATAATTATTTTTATATACTCAAATTTATTTTTATATATATAATTGAATTTTTTTAATGGTTTATACCAAAAAATTATAAAATATATTTATATAATATATTTATATAATTATATTATATTATATATTTACAATTTATATAAATATTAATGTTATATATAATTAATAATATATGAAATACACTATACACAAATATTTTATAGGAAATACAATGTATATAAATATTTGTATAAATATATACAAAATATAATTTTATAATATTTAGAATTGAAATTTATATTATATATAAGTAATATTTAATGAAATAAAATTTATAAAAATATGTAATTAATAATATATAGAATAAAATTTATAAAAATATTTATATAATGTATTTTTGTACACATATTTATTATTATTTACATTAATAAATTTGTATTTAAATAAATACTAGTGTATAATATTCTATACATTAATATATATTTATTTATATAAATTTTATTGCATATAATATTAGTCATGTATAACATAAAATCATAAAATTATTACTTAAATAAATATTTATTATTTTTATTATATGAATTATAAAAACTACATTCTTGGGTTTTTTGGTGTTATATTTTGTAAAATAAGTTATATGTATGTATATATTTATTTAACATGTTTATGGATTTATATTATATATAACATATATTATATGAAATAAAAATTATATAAATAAAAATATATTAGTGTACATAATTTTATACAATTATATTTATGTGTACATATTCATTCAATTAAATACAATCATATAAATATATTATATGATATTTTTATATAATTTATTTAAATACATTTATATATAGTCTTTTAATTATATATATATAATGCATTTTTATCCAAATATTGGGGGTTCACTACACCGTAAAATTTCATAATTTGTAGGGGGTTTTGAACCCCCACTAATATAAGATATTAGAGAGGACTGTGAACTGTTGCTAATCTCATTGATTTTCGGTGGTTATGAACCCCCTCTATTTTCTTAAATTAGAGGGGATTCAAAATCCACTCTAAAATTGAACAAAATATTTTAAAAAATAATGTTAAAAAATTTAGAGGGGGTTCATAATGCCATCAAAATTCTATGTTTAGAAAAAATTTCACAAAACCCTCTCTAATTTAAACAGAAAATTAATTTAAATGGGGTTTATTAACCCTTATAAATTTGATGATTAGAGGGGGTTATGAATAACCCAATCTAATTATTAAAAAATGAATTTGGAGGGGGTGTACATAACCCCCTCTAAATAAACCCCTATAATCTAATTTTTTTGCAGTGATATTATTTTTCATTTAATTTTTTTTATATAATTTAAATATCCAAATTCCATTTAATAGAAGTTGAGTAATGGTGTTGAATTCCTTTTGAAAAATTATATTTCAAGTTTGTATCATGATTTTCAAAAAAAATATAAAAATAATACTTTTAAAATGTTACAGATCACTTGGGAATGGTATGGAATAAGATCAAATACAAAAAATAAAATTAAAATTAAAATTTTAAAGTCAATATGGGAATTTTAATTTTCAAGTGGTCCACCGAACCATTTGAACATCTTCTTAAGAAAGAATGTTGAGTTCATTTATAATTATACATCATATTGTAAAGTTATTATATAAAATTTTATAGAACAAATTATAAACCTATTGAATAATTCATATATTATTTATTATTAATAATATCAAAATAAATATTATATATTCAATAAAAGTAATTTCATAATTAAGGATAATTATCTATATGGTGATGTATTGTTGACGTAATGCATGAACAGGGCAAGAAAATTTATAAATGGAGACTAAAGGACATTATATAGATTATATGATCAAATCAAAAACATTTTGTAATAAATTCAATTATTAATAAATCAATTAATATTAGAACCTGAATCGAATAATTGAATTCATATTTTTTAACTCAAATCACAAAATTATCCCAAAAATCCAATAAATATGAGTTCTAATTTATTCCCAAAAAACCCCTTCACATATGAATTTATCAAATTTAATATCACTATATACACTTCAATATTATATAATTTCAATAAATGAAATCTTCTAATGATATTTCTCAACCAAAAAAACATCTAATGTCTCTATTGAAATGATCGATGAAGTAATAGCGAATCATTTTGGAAATAAGTAAGTTGTTCCCCCTAAATAATTTCTATTATTTTTTTAATTCAGTCCCAAAAATCACCCTATAATGTTATCAAGGATTCATATTTATAATATTCGTATTGATATTTAATCCTTTATATTCTTTTGTTCTATACTATTTTTCACTCAATGGGATGTTGGTTATCCCATATTGTTAATTTCATTGTAATTTCATTTGTTAACATTAATTATTATAATTATGGGTTAAAATAAAATATTTTATGTGTTCTATTCATGATATTTTTCTGAGGAAATGTATATTATCATGTCTCATTCTTGGATATATCCCCTCAACTAATTTCATAATTCTTTACTTTTTAAATAATTTATTTTGAAATTAATCAGATTAGATATTATATCATGGGTGATTATGGATAATAACAAGTCATTAAAGTTAATATAAAAACAATTATCAATGAATATTTCAAGAATAATTTATTATATTTATCTATTCATATGATTTTTATGGTAGTATTTTCACTTCATCAATATTAGAGAAGATGTTTATTTCAAGAATTAATATATTTTTATGATATTATACGAGGTCAATATGTTTTTATATAATTCATCATAGGTTTTCACATATACCCATCACCTAATGTGTTTATTATATTTTGATACACCTTAATGATAATAATATTCGCATATCATGATTTGGAAAGATATTTATAGGGATTAAGGGTTTGTAAGAACTATAATAAAGTCCAAATTAATGATATTATTATTGGTATTGATAGATTCCATTGTATAATTTAAAGATCATCTTTGTGGTAAAAATGTACACTTAGTGGAAACGTGTGGGTTCTGTTATGTTATGGTTCTCCTAATCCATTTAAACTAGAAATATAATGATCATAGTTTTGTATTTATATGTTTAATTTTTAAAAAATCTAGGTATAGTACCCCCCCCCCCCCCCGGTTTGAGGTATGTGACCCTTTGTTCGGTTCTTTTGTGCTTTTTTAAGTGGTTGGATGAAGTTTGGCCAATTTTGGGAAAAAAAATTAAAG
This sequence comes from Viscum album, assembly GCA_963277665.1. NCBI lineage: Eukaryota > Viridiplantae > Streptophyta > Magnoliopsida > Santalales > Viscaceae > Viscum > Viscum album. The sequence goes on from OY728127.1 coordinate 285,337,745, forward strand.
TTGCTGAGGTTGTTCAGGGGTGCACGGTTGGCGCATGGTCTAAAAAAACCATGCATCCAACCCAGGAAACTGTGCACCCTTGATAATGGGCTCTGCATGGGCAGCACACTATTTGTCAGAACGTTTGGTAAAGTCATGCGACTTCCTAGGGTGAGACAATGGAAACCGCACGGTTGGCGGACGGTTTTCCAAATCGTGCAGGGTAACTGTGCAGCCACGTAATGTTTGGGTTTTTAAGTCCTGGGCCACTGGGGATTTTCCATTTTTCCCTCATTCTTCTTCCCACTCATGGATCACGTGAGATTTCAAGTTTTCAGAGGTTGGGGGAGCTCCTTAGATTGTTTTGGAGGAAAATCTAAGGGGTTTCTTGGTGGATCGAAGGCGGTTCTCCTCAGGTAAGTCCCTCTTTTCTTTATTTGAGTTTTATGTTTGGGTTAGCCCTCTCCCTCTCTTACTTTACTAGATCTACAAGGGTTTCATGAATATTTAGGGTTGTGTTGCCTTTGTGTGTTAAAGGTTGATCTTGTTGATGTTAAGGAAGGGTTTTTGAGGTGGTTTCGAAGAGGCTTTCACCCGTTTTGGAGTGCAATTGGGAAACTAGTCGATTTCGGCAAACCCTAAGTGGCAAGTGGCTTCTCTCTCGACTCTAGTTTACTAGAACTTTAATCTTGGTTACAATTAATTTTTACTGCTTAAAATTAATTCTGTTTTTGATGTGATAAATTGATTGCAAATCCCTTCAGTGGTGTTTTGGGGATTTTTGGGAAGAAAGGGGTTTTTGGGTAAAATGCTCTTGTTGTGATTTTAAAATAGAGAATTTAAAATAGGTTGTTTTCGTTGAATTAATTAAGATGGATTGTGAAATTGTTTATCAATAAAGGGGTAGTTTTATTGAAATGGGAATTGGCATGTAAAAAGGTTAGAAGGGTGTTTTCAATAAATGAATGATTTATTGAAGTGGTTTGGCATGTAATTTAAATGGTTAATTGCATATTTTGGTGACCTTAGTGAGTTATATGCTTGGTTTTGGCTTGTTTGAATGTTTTGTGGAAGTGGGCGGGAAGTACCACTATAAAAAGGGAATGGATAGTGGACGGAAGGGCCACCCTCAATAGCAAGTGGGCGGGAAGTAACACTTGAGTGGATTGGTATTGAATGGGTTGGACAGGAAGTGCCACCATGGTTTGTTGTGTGCTTTGTTGGTGATGTTTGTAGATAGGGATTGTGAGTGAAATATGAAAATAGTAATCGGCTTGTGGCATGGTTGAATTGGATTCATTGTGTGGCATGGTTGGCTTATGGCATGTTTGGCTTATAAACAATTGGTAGCTTTGTTTTTCATTACATGAAATGTTTTTTTATAAATGTGTTAATGGTTTTATCCTAGTTGTGTGTGTAGGGATGTTAGTTTGGGAAGTCCTACTGAGTAGTGGTACTCACCACCTACTTTGGAACTTTGGTGTCTTTGCAGATTTCGTGTACCGTGACGTGGGCAAATGTAAGGCATCACCCTCCATTAGTGGTGCATTATGATGTTTTAGTGGATCTTAGAGATTAGAGCTTGGTGTAGATATGTGGTGGTGTCATGGCCCATGGTGTTTTGTTGTTTAGTTTACACTTTTAACATTGATGTTTTGTGGACAAATCTAGTTAAATGTTTTTGGGGTTTGGGATGTAATTGCTAGTATCACATGGTTGGGATTGAAAGTGCAAGCATCTTTAGTTGTTGGTAGGTTGAGTTCTGTTATCTTCTTAAGGGAAAATCATTCCCCACTATTCCTTGAAGCCCTTGACATTTATATCCAGCCTTTGGTTCCATGGGAATGTCGTTTAAGGCCAAGTAACCCTCACTGTCTCCTCAAGCCAATGAGGTAGGGGTGGGGTGTTACAAGTGGTATCAGATTTTTTGGTCCTTTGGAGTTGTTTCTCATATTTGGAGTTGATGTTTACTGTGGTATATTTTTTGAGTCAGGATGGTATAAAGGCGTAGGAATGTTGGAACATGTAATTTATAGTATAAAAGGACGTAGATAACCCTTTTATGCTGAACTTCAAGTTACCAGGGAGTTGGGTACATAAGTGTTTTGGACACACTTATAGGCATTGGAAATCTCATTGTCGTGGGTGTAGCCAATGAGATGTGCATGGAAAATATTGTAGAAATGAATTCCCTCTGGGATGCATATTTCATTGGTCATAATGATTTATGGAATGAAGTGAGAAATGGTTTTTCAAATGTGTGAAATTGTAATGTGAATAAATTTGGTATTTTGAAAATGGTTTGATTTTCAAAAATGGTGATACTTGGAAAATATGGGAATGTGCAAAGCCTTGTTTTGATACTATTGTATCATTTGATTTGAAATGGGAATTATTGATGTCTATGGAAGTGAGACTCATGGTTGTTTGTTTTCTATTTATAGAAATGGCACTGGATAGGTGTTGTAGAGACCAACCGGATGCGTTTGATGAGAACGTGGTTGCACCAGAGCCCCAGGTGAACCAACAGTTATTCCAGAGCATAGTGGAATATTTCCATGTTGTGGGAAGTTTGAATAGAGCGGAAGATCCAAAGAATGTTGATTATGCAGCTTGGTTTCAAAAGCAGGATCCACCTGTCTTTAAAGGTGATTCTGACCCGGAAAGGGCAGAGCTGTGGCGCTCCAGAATGAACAGAATTTTCAAATTCTTGGGGAAGTCGGTAGAGCTGAAATTAAAGCTAGAAAGTTATAAGATTGAGGATCTTGCTCTTCAGTGGTGGGAGGTGGTAGTCCATGAAGGAATGGACCAGGGTATTATGTGGGAAGGCTTTGAGAAATTTTTAATAAACTATTCTACCCACATACGTTCAGAATTCATCACACAACAGATTTATTTAGTATGAAGAAAAAGCATATGTCTGTGACGGAGTATGCAACCATGTTTTTGAGATTAGTGTGGTTTACACCCGAGGTGGCGGGTAGCATGTCATTGAAGGAAAGGATCTTTGAAGCAGGGTTAAGGAAAGAGATCCTTTCAAATATAGCAGTGCTGTGTATTAGTGATTACATAGAGATGGTGAATCGAGCGTCGATGGATGAGTGGGATCAGTTGGGATCTCTGGGCAGAGGAAGGAGGGTGGTACCCATGGGGAAGAGTGGGAACTCTAAGGCTTGGTTCAAGTGGAGGAGGGACTCTTATTCCCAGGGTGGGAGTATGTCGCATAATCATATGGTAGGATCATTAAATCTTCCTCTAAATCTCCAGAGTAAACCAGGATGTTTTCTGTGTGGCTCTATGGCACACATCAAGCGGGACTGTATGGCACAACCTCGAGCATGTCACAATTACAAGAAAATGGGTCATCATCAGCGCTATTGTTGGAATGCTCTGAGTTCAGGTGCGTGTCACACTCCTCAGGGATCGCAGACGTCGTATGCTTCAATGGGATGAGGACAACATCATACCCCTCGTCAGCAGAGCAAAGTCAGTCATGGTGATTCTCAGAACACCACAACTCCTCAGCAGGGTAATAAAGAGCATAGTGTGGAAGCCAAGTCGTTGTTTGGAGCCGAGGATGTTGTGGTGGATGATCAGTCGGAACCATCAACGGTGTGAGGTACTATTCTTTTAAATTATACATTGATGCAAGTGATGTTTGATACGGGTGATTTACACTCTTTTATTGTTTCATGTGTGGTTGAGTTGATGGGATTAATGGTAGAAATGATGCCTTTGGTTTTGAAACTTCAAACTCCTCTGGGCCGAAGAGAGTGTCGAGCCTTCTTATGTACAGCATGTTGTATCATTGTGGGAAAAGTTGAGATAATGTGGAATTTCTTAGTGCTTGAGATGGATTGGTATAATGTAATCCTTAGAATGGATTGGGTGGTGTATTTTAAGGGCCACATCGACTATAATGCGTGAAGAATGGATTTTACAACACATGATGGCATTAGACATCTCTTTAGAGAAGAGAGGCTTGAAAGGTAGGGTGCAATGGGTTTGTTGGCACCAGCAGTGGGAACGTTATTTTATCAGTTGGTGGTGTTGTAATTGGAATTGGTAGAGGGTGTTGATAAGAGTGTTCTTCTGGTTGTAGTGGATTAGTTCATGGATGTTTTTCCCGAATAATTCTTTGGGTTACCTCCCGTAAGAGAAGTGGAGTTTTCGATTGATCTCCTTTGGGTACCATTCCTATCTCACGTCCATCTTATCAAATGGCTCCTACTGAATTGTGATAATTGAAAGTCCAGTTAGAATAGTTAGAAAACAAAGGGTTTATCTACCCTAGCATGTATCCATGGGCAATGCTGGTGTTGTTTGTGAAAAATTCAGATGGAACTTTGAGGCTTTGTGCTGATTATCGTAGACTTAACCAAGTTAAGATAAAAAACTGATATCCACTTCCATGAATTGATGATTTTTTTGACCAGTTGAGGGGATCCAAATGGTTCTCCAAGATCGACCTGAGGTTGGGATATCATCAATTTTGGGTGAGGAAGGATGATATTTTTAAAACATCTTTTAGAAATAGATATGGCCATTATGAATATGTAGTTATGCCTTTTGGCCTAACGAATGCGCCAGCAGTGTTCATGGAATTGATGAATCAGTTATTTGAGAGATATCTGGATTCATTTGTTGTGGTGTTTGTAGATGGTATTCTGGTGTATTAAAAGATAAGGGTGGAGAATGAGTAGCACTTGATGATAGGTCTGGTGTTCTTGAGGGATCATAGGTTGTATGAAAAACTGTCGATGTGTGACTTTTGGATACTGGGAGTCTATTTTCATGGCCATGTGATTTCTAAAAGGGTTGTTTCAGTGGATCCAGAAAATATAGAGGGTGTTTTCTCATGGAAACCGCCAAAGAATGTGTTTTAGGTATGGAGTTTCCTCGGTCTAGCTGGGTATTATCGGAGTTTTGTTCATGATTTTTCACGTTTTGCTTCACCAATGATAGCTTTGATAAGAAACAATGTTCCATTCCAGTGGAATGAATAGTGTCAGTAGTGTTCCGAAGAGCTAAAGGGTTGCCTTCATTATCACCAATCTTGGTTTTTCTAGAACCAGGAAAAGGGTACGTGGTGTATTGCGATGCATCGGGATTAGGTTTGGGGTGAGTTCTCATGTAAGGGAATCATGTTGTTTCGTATGGCTCATGGCAGTTGAGGGTGCATAAGAAGAACTAGCCAACTCATGATTTTGAATTGGCAGCAGTGGTCCATGCTTTGAAAGTGAGGCATCATTATCTCTTTAGTGAGAAATTCATGGTATATACAGATCATAAGAGCTTGAAGCACATTTTCTCACAAAGGGATTTGAACTTGAGGAAAAGGAGATGGATGGGATATCTACAGATGTTTGATTTTGACTTTATTTATACACCAAGTAAGGGAAATTCGGTGGTGGATGCATTAAGTAGAAAATCATATGCTCAGGTCGAGAAACTGGCATCAGACCAGTGGAAGTTGATGTCAGTTATAGCTGACATGCGATTGGAATGTGACGACTAGGTTGATAGAGCAGTCTTCTTTCTGGTTTTGTTAATTCCTGACTTGGTTGGTCTGGTTAAATAGGCACATATATCTGATTCTGAGTGTGTGACCATGAGGTGAAAACTCAATGGTGGGGAGACCATTGAAGGTTGAAAACTGACTGGAGATTCAGTTTTGTGTTTTCAGAATCAGATGGTTGTACTAGCTGCTTGTCAGGAAAATCTTCTCAGGGCGTATCATCATTCCAGGTGGTTTGTTCATCCTGGAATTCAGAAAAATTTTAGTGCGTTGAAAGCACATTTCTGGTGGGCTGGTATGAAAATAAGAGTGGCTGAGTTTGTTTCGAGATGCTTGACTTGCAAGCAGGTCAAGGTAGAGCATCAGAGGCTAGCGGAAATGTTGCAATCTTTACCAATCCCTGTTTGGAAGAAGGAGAAAATAGCGATGGATTTTTTCACATGTTTCGCAAGAACAGTCAGAAAGAAAGATTCCATTTGGTTGATAGTGGATCGGCTAACAAAGTCGGCCCATTTCATTCCAATTCATGAATCTCATACGGTGGAGGATCTGTCCAAAATCTATATCTATGAGGTGGTAAAGAGGCATGGTGTTCCTGTTTCAATCATATCTGATAGAGATCTGAGGTCTACATCTTGTTTCTAGATATCCTTATAGAAAACACGTAGAACTAAGTTGACTATGAGTATGGCATATCACCCTCATACGGATGGTCAATCTGAGAGGACGATACAAACATTGGAGGATATGTTGTGGGCTTCTGTCATGGATTTTGGAGGCTCATGGGAGGATCCCTTGTCGTTGGTTGAGTTCTCATACAATAATAGTTATCATGAATCCATAAAAATGGTTCCGTTTGATGCATTGTATGGGCGACTGTGTCGTTCTCCGCTATGTTGGGTGGAAACGGGTGATTCCTCGATGGTTGGACCGAGCCGTATCCAGGATACTATGGATAAGATCAAGTTAATCAGGAAGTGAATAGAGACAGCCCAGATTCATCCAAAATCATATGCAGATCATCATCAACATCCATTGTAGTTTGAGGTGAGTGATCACTTTTTCTTGAGGATCTCTCTTAGGTTAGTACATCATCAGTTTGGGAAGTAGGTAAAGTTATCCCCGATGTATATTGGACCTTTTGAGATTCTTGAGTGGTTTGGTGAGGTGGCTTATCATTTGGATTTTCCACCTAGATTTAGGGCGGTGCACAATGTGTTTCATGTGTCGCAGTAGAAAAATATCGGCCGAATCCAGGCCAGGTTATTTGATGGTATCATGTTGAACTAGATTTGGATGATTCATTGGTGCAAGTGCCAGTGCAGGTTGTGGGTAGGAAAGAGAAAGTGTTGCTGGGTAAAAGCATTTTTCTGGTTCGGGTTTTGTGGTAGTATGGCCAGATCCAAGAGGAGACTTGGGAGCGGGAGAAAGAGATGGTCGAGCAATGGCCTGATCTCTTTCAATAAAGGGTGGGTTCATTACATTCCAAGGAAGTAAAGTCCAATTGTGGGGAGAATGTAGTACCCCCGGTTTGAGGTATGTGACCCTTGTATCACTTCATTTGTGATTTTTGAAGTGGTTGTTTGATTTTTGGACAATTCTGGGAAAAAATTAATGTTGTGGATGTTGTGCAGGGGTGTACGGTTGGAGCACGGTCTGAAAAAACTGTGCGGCCACCCTAGGAAACTGTGCACCCTTGATAGTGGGCTCTACACGGGCAGCACAAAGTTTATTAGCCCGTGTGGGAATGTCGTACAAAGTCCCTAGGAGAGATAGTGGCAACCACACAGTTGTAACTTGGTTTTCCAAACCGTGCAGCCACTTAAAGTTTGGGTTTTTATATCCTGGGCCACTTGGGATTTCTCATTTTCCCTTTATTCTTCTTCCCACTCATAGATCATGCGGGAGTTCCAGATTTCATAGGTTGGGGGATCTCTTTAGCTCATTTTGGAGTCAAATCCAATGGGTTTCTTAGTGGATCGAAGGCGTTTCTCCCTGGGTAAGTCCCTCTTTTGGTTCTTTGAGGTTTTGGTTAGGTTTATCCCTCTCCGTCTCTTAGGTTCCAAGATCTACAAGGGTTTCATGTAGATCTAGGGTTGTGTAGCCTTTTGGGTTAATGTTTGAGCTTGTTGATGTCAGGGAAGGGTTTTTGAAGTAGTTTTGAGGAGGCATTCACCCGGTTTGGAGTGCATTTGGGTGAAGGGTCGATTTCACCAAACCCTAAAAGGTAGGTGGATTCTCTCTCGACTCCACATTTCTAGAACTTGAAACCTGGTTTCAAATAATTTTTGTTTCTTAAAATTAATTGTGTTTTTTATGTTTGAAATTGATTGGAAATATATTTGGTGGTGTTTTGGGGATTTTTGGGAAGAAATAGGTTTTGGGTAAAATTCTCTTGTTGTGATTTTAAAATGAATATTTTAAAACAGATTGTTAAGTTGAATTAATTTAAATGGCTTGTGAAATATTTTTTCAACAAAGGGGTTGCTTTTTTAAAATGTTAATTGGCATGTAAAAAGGTTGGAAGGGTGTTTTCAATAAATTTTTGATTTATTGAATTAGTTTGGAATGTAATTGAAATGGTTAATTGCATATTTTGTTGACCTTGGGGGGTTATATGCTTGGTTACGGCTAGTTTGAATGTTGTGTGGAAGTGGGTGGGAAGTACCACTATAAAAAGGGAATGGATAGTGGTTGGAAGGGACACCATCAATAGCAAGTGGGAGAGAAGTACCACTTGAGTGGATTGGTAATGAATGGGTTGGATGGGAAGTTCCACCATGGTTTGTTTTGTAATTTGTTGGTGATGTTTGTAGATGGGTAATATGATTGAAATATGAAAATGGTAATCGGCTTGTGGAATGGTTGAATCGGCTTCCTTGTGTGGCTTGTTTGTCTTATGGCATGATTGGCTTATAAACAATTGGTAGCTTTGTTTTTCTTTACATAAAATGTTTTATATAAATGTTCTAATGGTTTTACCCAAGTGGCGTGTGTAGGGAAGTGAGTTGGGGAAATCCTACTGAGTAGTTTTAATCACCACCTACATTGGAACTTTGGTGTATTTGTAGATGTTGTGTACCGTGACGTCGGCAAAGGCAAGTTATCACCCTCCTTTAGTGGTGCATTATGATGTCTTGGTGGAGCTTGGATCTTGGAGCTTGGTGTGGATTTTTGGTGGTGTCACGGCTCATGGTGTTTTGTTGTTTAGTTTCCACTTTGTACTCTGATGTTTTGTGGACATGTCTAGTTGAATGGTTTTGGGGGTTTGGGATGGAATTGTTAGTATCACATGGTTGGGTTTGAAAGTTCATGCATATTTTGTTGTTGTTTGGTTGAGTTGGGTTATCTTCATAAGGGAAAATCATTCCCCACTGTTCCTTGAAGCCCTTGACATTTATTTCCAGCCTTTAGCACCTTGGAAATGTCGCTTATGGCCAAGTAACCCTCACTGCCTCCTCAGGCCAATGAGGTAGAGGTGGGGTGTTAAAATATTCTTATTAGATAGTTATGTTCAATTCAATACTCAAGATTATTCCTGTTATGACTAGTCCCCTCTAGAACCCTTCGTAAAAAATAAGTGGTGATAATTATGACCCCAAAAGCATAACTACAATAAAATATAGGTTGGAATGTAAAATTGATGGTATAAAACATAAATTTTTTCATATTACCCTCACAAATCAAAGGAACGTATTTGAAAAAAACCAATACATTTTAAAATATAATATAATTAAAAACTAATACCAATGATTATTATGATGTAATTTTTCAACATGAGATTCATAAATTAAATTCATGAAATATACCATATAGTAGTGGCCCACCTAAATCACTCACCAAGTAAGGAGATTTTAATTTCCATAAAAATTACCAAATTAGTAAAAACATGATATAGAATATAGGGGTGAGCATAAAATTACACTTATTAGGTTTCTCCCAATACACTCTTAAGAAAAAAGAAAAAAATATACTAAACACTCAATGAATAAACAATGAATCCAACATGTTAGTTGGCCTATACATCTACCACTATACATTTTTTTATGATCTCTTAACAACTGCACACACAGGTATAATAATATAATAAAAATTAAAATATATTAGAAGGTACTAATATCCAATTCCCCACTGAACTAGTCCCCCTTGTTCCACAATAACATATGCCAATGTGGTATCATCCCCTCAATATCTATATTTCCACAAACAGCATAACCATATCTCATCCACTACTATATATCCCCACATAACCATATCACCTAGTCATTAAAACAAAAACCTAAAAATTCCATATACATTAACCTAAGGCTATCATGTATTATACTACAACTAGAAAGAAGAGCCGGGAGGGGAATAGCCTTCCATCTATATCTTCGACTTCATGGATTTCAAGAAAATCATATAGAACACAAAACCTAATATGTACATTAGTCATTTTAACTTACTTGGGTTTTAGTTAATAATATAAAATAAAATAGTAATAAATATGCAAGATAACAAACAATTTTATCTTAAGGGTAGACTCTAAATGTCAAGTAACTTACTACAATTACCAATAATTATCCCATTACAGTTGCTTCAAAAATTACCATTTCCACCTCTAATCAAACACATTAATACTACAACCACAAAAGGTCTCCAAATTTCATAAACCATTTTAAATTCATCATTAAACATTTATCAACCACATTAGGTTCATTAATCATAATAAATTATTAAAACTATGTTATAGATATCAAAATTTACTTAAACATTATTACCTTTATTTATAACATTTTTTTATCATATAGTAAGTAATGATATATATGTTTATATCACTTAACATGAACAAATATTCAATATAATTCTATAAAAGAAGGGATTGAATCTAATAATAAAAAATTAAAGATCACATAAGAAACCATTAACTAATTAATTTATATCATTCTTTATAAAAAACCATTTACAAATAATAAATTCCCCATTGAAAGAATTAATGAAGGAGAAGAGGTCTTTGGGAAATTGGGCCAAAAAAATTGGGCCAAAAAATTGGGCCTACAGGCTATGTAATGGGATATAATCCCACTGGGCCTTTGGGCTATGTAATGGGTCTCCCTCTAACCAGATAAAAGATGTATTTTATTTGATTTAATAATAAAATGAGGCTTCGGCCCAAACCTTTTAAAAAATAAAAAAAATTTGAACATATCATTTAGTGGAATAAATGAATGAAATAAGTTTTTCAATGTTTATCACATAATGAAAAATGCCCAGTGAAATTTTATATGACTCTAATGGTTTTAGTAAAAATATTAGTTAATAAAATCATAGTGTGGTGTGTAGTGTCACAACACCACAATTTTCTTTAAATCACCAATATAAAATATAATATGTTATGCACCACCCATTAATTGATCAATATCCATTAAAAATTTAGGATATCAGACAATACCATAATGAAATGGGCTCTATCATTTCTAATAATTAGAATCCTAAAAAGCAAGGATAAGACCTTCACATCCCCTTAATATCCACAACTGACTCTCAACATAAATAAAGTCTCATCACCAACAAGTCATGATAAAGAAATAAGAATCATTAAATAATTCATCAAATCTAGTATTCCCAATAAATCACTATATCCAGGCTCCATGATGTGATGTAAACCATTATTTAATAGTCCAACACATCATAACACCAATTTTTGTCTTCACTAACTATATGCACACCATAATATCATGTATTGGGATTCATTATGAATCCTGACTCTTAATTCAAAAATATTTTTAACTATGATGAAACTGACAAGATAATTACAATTATCCCCTTTATATCTACTGGACCTAAAAACATTTTAAAATTAAAAGGATTGAAATCATTATTTCTATAATAGTAATTTTTTTGGTTAAACATCACCTCACTCTTGCTTCACCACTGAATAAATTTGTAAACATATATAACATGCTAAAAACAATATATTTGATGATAAGAATTTATAAGCCACTACGATGTTTCGGTGAATGAATTTATTTTTTGTGAGTATTAATAAAGAAGAATTAATAATTTAATTTCAATTTCAAACCTCTAATATATACATTATGTATTAAATGATTGAATCTTTTTTTAGGGAACATGAACACATTAATTCTTTCAGTAAATATATAATGAACCTAAAAATTGGAGGTAACAATAATTGATCTAAAAAATTGATCAAATATCAAAGATATTTGATAATTTTATGAAATATGTTATGAAATATGTAGTAAAAAAGATAAAAGGGGTTGACATTGATGAATTTTTCTTATAGTGATATGATAATAATTTTCCATTCATTAATTAATCGGTCATTTTTCAATGAGAGAAGGCTCATAATATATAGTGTTATATACATCAACATTTTCTTTTTGGATAAGAGGACTGAGAAAAAAACGTTATTCAATTCATAGAATTATTAATTATCAAAAAAATCTTAAAAATTTGCAGTATGATTATATTTAAATAGTCAAAATATCTTATATAGATGTTGATGTTATCTTGATTTGGAGAAATAATGAGAACTAATTATACATTAGTGAAATAATATAGATATTATGATTCATAAAGTATCAAACTTGTATAATCATCTTAGAGAGACCCAAAATTTTTGTAAACTGATGAAGACATATATAAATTAGTGTATAGTGGGGGACAATTAGGCTATTATCCTTCAGTGGTAGTGTACTTTCAATAAATTTTTATAAGGGTAGTGAGCCTTAGTGAGTGTTTACTTATCCTAAATAATAGTGCCTATAAAAATAGTGATTCATTAGTTGATTTTTGTACATAATCACATATCTATATATATTCTCTATAGATGTATCATATTTGGTTAAACCAAATAAAATCCCGGCGTTCTATTTTACTTTAATTTATTCATGTGGTTTACACATATTTTATGCATAAATTATATAAGGATACATATTTAAGTGAGTTCTTACTAACATGGCTACCATCTCTAATAATGAGTGTGTTATTTTTATAGAGAGAAAATTAATAATAATTTATCAAATTAAATCATCCACTTATACACTTTGGGTCTCAAAAATTAACTCAGTGGTCTGTATATAAACCAAAAAATGAATTCTACTCTATTTTAATGATATTATCTAAATCCAATTAATATTTGATGTTCATAGAACATATCTTATTCTATGATATCTAAATTTCTTAAAGTATAAAAATTATAAAATACATGGCATATCATATGACTTATTTTAGGGATATTGTAAGGTTTTTATGAAAAATAAATTACTTCCTATACATGTAGGATTAATATTAATTTGATAATGTCGTGACCCCCTCCCAAAAAAAGTGTACCCATCATGGGCTTGCAATGGGAGAAGATAGATAGTGACACCCAAGACCCACCTCTAGTAGACCCTAGGTTAGGGACATTCACTAAGCATATAGTAAAAACATTGATGGGACGCATTACCCTCTAAGAGAATACATGAAGAAGAGAGAGGTAAGATAGACACCATCCAAATCCTGCTTAGACTGTAATATAAAATAAAACCCATGTACACAACTGTAATTTTTCTAATTAACTACTAAAATAGAAAGGAAAAACTACAAGTACCCAAAGAAATTTAAATACGAAAGCAACAATGAAGACCAAATAACACCTCTTAAACCCCAAGATAGTAGTAATCAGCCTAATCTCGAACATGCTCCAACTGACCAGAAAAAAAGTTTATATATACGTAGGGTGAGTATAATAGTATACTCAGTAGGATCACTGATGGATCCTTTCAAGGAAAAGATAATTAAGGAATAATAATGAACAAGGAAAAATAATTAAAACAAAATTTTCACCTAATTAGGTATACTATGTTACCAGCCTCACCATGAATCCTCTCCCGAAGAATTACATATAATAAAATATAATATAGTAAATAATATCTCGGTTACCCTATTAATGCTTCCCCATTGGTATTCCACTCTACCCCAATGCTGCATGTCTTGTGTGTCTATATCCAAAATACTTTCTCGTAGAAATATGGGAAAATCATGGAAACATGCACCTCAGGAAACACCCCACAACATCCATGTCACCAAAACCAACCAGTTAGTTTCTAGGAACCACTATAGATAGAATGACATGTATCATACATCAGGTTTTGTACTTCAAGCCATCACCTCCAATACCCATAGTTAGGTTCCAAAAACCATCAAAGCCTAAAAAAGTTATACCTATAGTAGTTATTTGTAAACTATATCTAGAATACATATATGTGAAAATAACCACAATAAATTACATCCCTATACACAAATATATGGGGAAAAATGAAAATAATTTATACTAGAACAAGTAACTACCATGTGATAAGAGCAGGGTAATAGGGAGTAGTCATCCATCCATCCTCCAACTGGGATATTATGGAAAACACCTCGAGTTCTCTGGATCCCTAGGGTGTCAATTTCCCTAAAAATGGCAGAGTATCCAATAAAAGCACAAAATGTAGATGATATAATATATCTCTAAACTAGACTATGGACATAACCTAGTCTACATCTCAATTGTAGTTATCATCTCTCTAACTCCAGGCTACCACTACTAAGATCATATATCCTACAATCACAAACCCATTTAAAGAGATACATTATATTATTTCTTTTCATTTCATAAATTGAAAATTACATTAATTAATTCTTTAAAAATTAATTAACTATTAAAAATTTTCACATTACATTACATTAGCATCACAGAAAAAGATATATGCCCATAAGGAATAATAAAATCTAGTCAGTGGCTTCCCATAATTATAAATATAGCATTTCATCCTATAAAGATTCAACCCCATGGGTTGAGCATTTATTTATTAATTAATAAAATTTCATTCCATATTACTAGGTACTCTATAAAAACATCATATCCTACCAAACTAAGAAAAAAACCAAGCACATCCATATACCTCATGTAATGGGGAAAGAAATGAAGATAAAAAAGAAACCTACCCATAATCTAAACAATAGATTCAAACAAGAATAAATCTTTCATTTAAATAATTAATCCTTACATCAACCCATTTTATCATCACCAATGTCCTCCAAATCACCCAAATAAATAAACTGATGTATCTTGCCACTCTAGGCATCAACTGCTATTATATTATTTGGGCCTCCCTACCCCACATAACACAATATCCCTATAGACTTATCTATCCCAGTCTTAGGTCACATATAAGCCTCCCCACCCTCTAACCACAACAACTCTCCAGGTTCAGCCATCCCATGATCTAGTCACATTAAAAGTTGCAGAAAAAAAACATAGAAATCAGGCTCCTGGACCTAAAACGAGGAATCTAGCCTTTACACACAATGATCCCTCATAGATCTAATGCACAAGGAACATGGAATTTTCATGGAATATTTATACTCATTTCCTACAATGCATTTTCTTTTATCCAAAAATCAATTATTATTATATCATGAATTGTCCAATTAATTATCATAACTTCCAACTATGGGAAACCTAAGAATAAATCTATTAAAATTTTTCATAAATAAATTATACAATTAATTTAACATTCCATTTATCCATTTATCAATCATCATCAAAAAATTTCTGGTTTATTAACAAATTCAAATAAAAAATCATATCTGCATCTATTTAATTGTCATAAAATTACAACATTAATAACTGGATTCATCAAACATGCCACATTAATTCATTTATCCAATTAATTATCAATTAATTCATATTTTTTGTTATTTACAAATTTTCCATCATGAATAACATGTTAAACCAATCAAGGAATAGATATCACAATATCTCGAAAATTAAGAGGCAAAATTTTATCATGGTACAAAGAACAAAATTGTCATGTGATCAATACCTATTCATTAATCTGGTTCAAATAATTATTACATTAATTACATTTTGATCTAAGGGGATATGTTTTGATAGCTCTAAAATTTCATATTAATTAATAATGAAGAAATGATTCCCTTACCTAAAAAATAGTGTCAACATTCTTCCCATAATAATTAACCACTCAACATATCTCTCATCATCCCTCTTTTAAGAACTGCATCCACCCGAGGAAGATGCAGCACAATCACACTATCCAACAACCAAAAAAACTCAATTAGAAACATGGATATCAAGCACCATCACAATGAGAAGAGGAAATAGAGGAATCTTATCAAAGAAAACACAAGAATAGATGTAGAACATACCTTGGATCGAAGAAAGATCTCTATAGATTGAAAGAGTGAAACATGGAATCATTCTATGATGATGAAATCCCAAATACATTGAAGAGGGGGTTTTCAGGTCTCCTATAATGAGTGGAAGATATGCTACAGTCACATAGTTATGCATTTCCTAAGAAAATAAAAATTCTTAAAATAGAATTGTTGTCTCACCCCGACCATGGGGTTTCCCTTATTTATAACTATCATTCAAAATTTAATATTTGGTTGAAGCTTGGGTTCTAGAATGTGTTTAAAAACATTTATGTCTGTTGACCTTGGTGGGCTTCGGGATGGTGTACGGGCACCGCATGGTGAGCAATAACTGTGCCATCGGCCTAGGAGACCATGTGGAATTCCAATACATAAAATGAATACTTTTTTAAATGTTTAAGCCTTAATAATATTATTATTATTTTTTAGTTATTATAATTATTATTATTAATTTTTTTAAATTGTTGTAATACTATTATTTTTAAATTCATATTAATAATATAGTTTTTTATAAAATTGATATAAATGTAAGGATGATTATCATTATTATTATTATGTTATTGTTGTTTTAATTATTTCTATTATAGATATTAAAAAATTGATGAAATCCTAGGGGGTCATGACCTCCCCCCCCCCCCCTTATTCTTCTATAAAGCGTACCCCCCAAGTTTCCCTATGTGAACACATGGCTAGCCCAGAAAAACTCTCTCTCCTCAGTGCCGCCATCCTCAAACAAACCAACTCCAGCATAACCTGATCACCTTCCCAGAATTCCTTCAGTAAACACACCCTACTTCAACTTGTGCACTTGAGGCCAACCCTTCCTTCTCCGGCCAGCATTCCTTCCTAGTGCACCCATCTTCCAATGACATCATCTTTGGCGGTCATCCCTCCTTGAGAAGTAGTAGGTATTCTCTCTTCCTCCACTGGTACGAAACCCTTATTTTCAGGGTTTTTCATTGAAAATTTTCCTATGAGGTCAAACCCTAATGGTTGGAGTTAATGCCTTGGGTTCTTTTTCTCTTGTTTAAGGGTGTGATAATAATACATCAGGCTCGATTCTAACATCCATCGAGGTTTCATCGCATTTTCACACAATTGAGGTAGGTGAAACCATATTTTATCATTTCAAATGCATTCCTTTGACGCTTTCATCTTTATAATTGTTTTATTCACATGATTCATATATTTTTTATACCCACAATTGGTCTTTTGCTGTGTTCTTAATTTTTTAATAGTTTTTAAAAAATATTTTTCATGAGATTCATTCAATATTCTTATCTTCATCAACGTGAAAGGTGTTTGGTTAACACCCAGTTTTGTTTTAATAAATTTTTATATGTAGTTCTCATTTGGATAGTTCTTATGGATACTTTATTAGGGTGTTTTGATGGTAATATAGTTTGATAAAAATATCCTTTTTGTTAAATATTTAATTATGTCTATGTATATAGGCACTCAACATATTTGAAAAAAATCCATTGTTCTTATCGAGTAAAATTAGGGGGTTTTATGAACTGTATAGTTTTAATTATGTTTTATTGCTAAGTGCTTGTTTTTTAATTTGGTTTGGTGTGTATGGTTTCATAATTTTATAACTTGGAATTGTTTTTAAAATGTTTTCAAAATGGGTTTTATGGATTTAAGGGGATTTTTTGTGTTATCTAAATAATATGGATTTTAGGATTTAGTTTTAGAGAAATTGGTAATTTGTAGAAATGGTTTTCAAGGATCTTCTTCAATGGTTGGTGTTCCATTGGATGTTGTCACATCCAAGGGATAACTACATTCACACATGGATGTGTCCTCAAATTAATACGGTACTTTAAATTAGTGTTTCTTTGAAATCTTGGTTTTCTAAATGGTTCTTGTTTTCTAAATAATGTTGGGACCTTTATTGGATTACAAAAAAATGACTTAAATTAGAATATCCAGGGGAATTCCAATTTGTCTCTTTGTGTGAGTTTTAGTAAATGCTTGGATTGAGGGGTGGTTTGGGCACAAGAACCTCATCCCAGTTGGTGAGGACTCGCTAGGTGCATCCAAGAGACTCGAGATCAAATTCAGGTGGAGGAATATTTCCCGGTACTGTAGCAGGCACTGTAGTCGTACTGTAGCAGGCACTGTTCGGTACTGTAGCAGCTGGAACTATTCATCCATCTGGGCCTTCAGGCCACCAGTTTGGTCCTCAGGTCCTGCAAGGCTTTCGGGCCACCCAAGGCCTTCGGGCCAGTTGATTCTCAAGGCCTTCGGGCCACCTTAAGGCCTTAGGGCCACCCCAAGGCCTTCGGGCCACATGAATGCAGGCCCTAGACACACTACAAAAAAGGAGCAGCCCCAGAAGAGGATTCAGAGCAGGTGCACTCACCAAAGTAGAGCCAAATGGATTGTCAGAATGAGAGGGTATGGCTATGCCATCGGTATAAGTCTGTGCTTGCACGGGAAGCCTAGCCAGACAGTCATGCAATGGTGGAGATCTACTATCAGGATGCAGATGCTGGGGAGGGGCAGTTCCTTATAGATTGTCTGGATGAATTCCCTAAGACCTTCAGGTCATGTAATCTCCTAAGCCTACGATCCATGTAATCTTTGAGCCTACGGGACTTGTAAGGGTTCCCCCTCATCCCTGGAAAGAGGGGTTATCAAAAATCAATAAAAATGAGGGCCTTTGGGCCATTCAGGCAGGCAGGGGTGGTTTGGCATGTTTTACTGGTTTCATTATTTTCATGTAATGGGGATTTGAAAATGTTATTGGTTAACAGAAATGGGGTTTGCTGAGATAGAAGACCATTTGGAACTTCCAACATAAAGGTGATGTTTATGTTAACTTTTAAAAATGATTTTTTTGGAAAATGGGTGTGGTCAGTTGGAAACATGAAATGTTCTATCAAGTGATTTAAAAGTCCAAATAACTTGACGTCCTAGTTGGAACCTTGTTAATGTAACATAATCACGTGTGTATATATATAGGGAACCATTATATAGGGTCTTCTTTAATGGGTTATTAAATAGGTGATGTCCGTGATTGGGGTATGCAAGTGTGGTGGTGGTTGGTAAGATGAGTCAAACATGTGAGGTCCTCCCACATTCATAGTTTACAATCACCATGGGTTCCTGGGAATCTTTTAGATGATCAAGTGAAAATTTCATTATAGCCTTTATTAGACCAGTTAGTACCCTCTTGGAGTTATAGATAGGATAGGAATGATGTGCCACTAGTGAGGCCAGGTTAGGGAAACTAGTTGGATATTGCCTTTGGGGATTCACCATACGCCAGTAGGTGGTTCTGAACAGTGTACATATAGGGATATTTTAGGGACGTTTAGTATCACCATGTTTATTATATATGCTTCTTGGTTGATTTATTTATTTTCTTGATAGTAATTCACTGCACTTATTTTTATTTTTACCCTGAGTGTTTATTTTTAGCATATCCCTAGTATCTTTTGGTTTGAGTTTCATTCATAAAATGATAGTTTTTACGTAATGGTAGGTGGTGTGTGTTGGTTTTCAAAAAGTGAAAGCTATTGGTTGTTCATTAAAATTGTAAAAAAATTATTTTTATATTATTATTTCGAACTATTATTAATGGACTATGTTAGATGAGGAAAAAACTTAGATTCAACAGTAATGTTTTTTGGGTATTTTGGTGCGGACCTCTACTTTATCTTTTTAGTTTTATATTTCTTTAGTACTAGATCCTAAAGGACCTTGGAACACCCTAGGAGGGGGGGTGAATCAGGGTGTTAACATTTTATTTGAAACTAATTGATCTTGTTTCCATGTTGGTAGAAACATGTTAAACCTGTCTAATGAGAAAGTGCATAAAATAAACCATCACATGAAAATCAATGACAAAACAATTTTTACATGGTTCACCACTAAGGGCTACGTCCAAGGAGCATATGATGAAAGTGTGTCATCTATACCAAAAACTATTAATATTCACAAGTTTTGTTTTACAAGAGTTCAGCATAGTCACTCTGTTCCAGGCGCATTGCCTTTACTAGATTTTAGGGATAACACACTACATACCTTAGATCACTTCTGCTGACTCCCCCTTGGTCACTGTGTTTAAAACATATTCCCTCAGTTTATTGACATGAAGTCCCCTTTAATGGGCTAACAAAAAATCATGAATCCTCGACTGTTAATGGATTCTCTTTTGAAGTCCAATAATCACCCATAGATGTTATTTATTTTCTCGTACACTAATATGTTAATGAAATTAATTTCACAAACTGATTAGGTCAATTTTAAGGCTTCCTTTGGTGTTATTCATACTGTGTTCTAGGTATGGTGTACAAAACACCACCTCCGTGTACCCCCATACATTTCTATGTACAGTCCTTCTCCTTAGAGAACTTCCCTTCTCCGCATACCACATGCATCATCCTGGTATTTCATAATACAATATCTCTTTAATGTAATTCAATATCTTGCGCTATACGCAACACAGAGTTCGAGCCCTCCATGACTTATCAAACTAGCCATTCAAAAGGCAGTTCTGAATACTTTTAACCACATTTTGAATTTTATATACTCTAAATAACATTAAAATAAATATTATGTGTTTCATAAACATAATATAAGAACAAATTCAATTTTTTCAGGTAAAATATGTATTTTTTTAAATGAAATTTGCCACCTTTTAATGGAGAACCCTTTTTAAATCCTATATTTGACACTTTTAAATATTCAATTTATAAAAATAAACTTCTTATTTATAATAGGGACAAAAAAATTTAGTTTGGATATATTTTTGGTGTTTTTCTGATAACTTTAATATATTGATGAATAGTAAAAGATACAAAATTTTAAATGAAAACAACTTTTAAAATCAAAATAATTTATGGTGTTAAATTATATATTTGAATGGTTTTGAAGTATAATTAGATTATTTTTTATCATTTAATTAAATATTTTTCATTGGATGTAATTTCAAATTTAAATTCGACACAAACAAATATCAATCTTTTGATAATTTTTAATTATCAAAAACCCACTTTCTGGTTTGGAAAAAGGAAATTAATTTTAAATTAATTACTAAAACTATTATGTTTTGAATTTGGTAAAATAGAAATTATTTTTGAATTTGTAATATTAAAATTATCTTTGGGTTAATTTTTGTTATTTTTCTGAAAACATTCAATTTTTTATGAATAGTAAAAACAAAATTTTGTAGATAAAAACAGACATTTTCATTTAAATAAATATTTTTAAATAAAAATTCACCTTAAAGTAAAAAAAATATACATAATAAATATATTATCCTAATTTAATTCATTATAGACATTTTATAATAAGATTAGACATATAAAATTTTATTGAAGTTGTTAACGTCTTTTACCCAGCTTCTTGGCACATTTGCTAATTTACATTAAACCTAATTTTACCACTTATATGAATTGAATTTCAAAAATCTGAGAGAAAAGATTGACATTAGTATTTAAAATGTGGTTCAATAAGATGAAAATATTTTTTTTGAATAGTAACTTTGGGATATTATTTACCACGGTTAAAGGTAAATAGGGTAATTAAAGGTAAAATGATATTATAATTACCCAAACACATGTCCTAATTCAATTGGATAATTTTTTTGTACCAAAATCACCCTTAGGAATAAAATATGATCCTATTTTATCCACATGGATTGGATTAGAACATTTATTATTATTTTATTTGAAGAAGAGTTGAAAGTGTAAAATTCAAAGTTTAATAACTAAACCATTTTTAATATAGGGTTATACATAAGATAAATTTTACTATAAATATTCATTAGAAAGATAAAATGTATTCCTACATCATGGTATTTTATTTATAATTTTTAGCCATTAAATAATTAAATTTATTTATGAAAAAATGATGATGCAGTAATTACATTATTAATGAATGATTAAAATAATTGATATTATAAATGTCAAAATATATGTAAATTGAGACTTTTGATGAATTAAAATAATTTAATAGGTTAATATGACATGTTAAGGTTTGATTTAATTTATTTTTTTAGAATTAATCATGTTTTTATGGCTTTCACAAAAACCAAATACTAAATAGTGTCAAAATTAACATAAATGAGATTTTAAAACAAATACTTTATAATTAAATGATATAATATTACTAAAAATGTAAGTCTCAGCCAAAGGACTTATATAATGATATATATTCCAATAATTTTCCACTTTAGGTTCTCTTGGAATTTTTTATTAAGTTTATTAACCATGTAATATAAAAATACAAGAAGACATGATAAAATCTAAATTATTTAACTAAAACATAAATCTAAAAGATAAGGTTAATATGGTAACCTAAACTTGTCTAATACCTACCGGTTTAGAATATTTATACCCATCCCCACATTATTCTATAAATAAATCCATTTGGATCCATTAGAAACGGAAAATTATTTTATAATAAAATATTATTTCATACTTTTCTGAAAGTGACCCTCACCTCTCCTATAAAAGGGTACTTCCCCTTCCTTTAATTTCACACCTCAAAAGCCATTTGGCTTGTCCAAAACCTACAATAATATCTTCCCAAAAACCCAAAGATTATTTTAAAGGACCTAATTTCTTCATAAAGCCATCATAATGATCCCTTTTGTTCAGATCAAGAGGAAGAACCTGAAGAAGAGTTAATAATTTCATTACCTCTTTCAAAGTTCTTTTCTTCTTCCATATCCTATTTCATTATTGTTTCCATAACAAAATAATAAATCCAGAACCTTATACATACTTTTATATTATTATAAATATTTTACAACCATATTAATTATTCTATTCATCCTATGAATGACAAAGTCACTATACGAGCCAACGTACGGCTTAACCTCTACACGTCGTGGTGTAGATTGTTATTAAAATATTCATTATTTATATGGGTATAATAATGAGTATAATTGATTTAAATAATAAAAATAACATGTTAACGATTCTTTATATGTAATATACCATCCAATAACATACTAATTCTCCCTCAATATAATGATATTTTCGCTCATGTGTACGTACGGATTACCGTCTCTACGAATGTGATGAGATTCATTCCCCATCATAACCATTCAAGAATAATTTTCATTTTATGATTTAAAATAATGTTTCAGAACAAAATATCATTCTGGATATGAATCAAATATATTCTATCCATAATAAACATGACTTATGTAACAAAACATATAAACTAAAATGAATCACTTAACACCTGAAACAATGATACTACTGAAATATTATTATCAAAGAAATATTATAATATCATATACTATATCATATTTATGTATGTGGTTATTGTATAATTTAATAAAAATGATTTATCTATTATACAAGAAGTTAAAATACCCTCTACTATGTAAATGTACAAGTAAGGTTTAATTTTAAAATCTCTTTATTATCAGAGATTGTTTATACATAAGCATCTACTGGAAATTCATTATCATCTAAACTCGTGTTTCTTAAAAAATTATTTCAAAACGTTTTCACTATTTCCAATAATATGGTATAAAGTCATTTATAACCTTGTTTTAATTTTTATAAAATTATTTTATAAGAATATTTCTATCGTTTTCCAATCCCGTTAATTTATGACCTTTTCAATAAATTAAGGTAAGAATTTTTTATACCCATATGGAGGGTGCAAATATTTTCCACTGTTATAACACCTTACAAGCTTCCCTTACAATATTATAAGAATATTTTCAAATTTAATGTTTTCTTTTATAATTATATGACTTTTAAATTATTTCATACTAGAAAGATATATTTCTCTTAAATATTTTTGATTTCATCTATGTCAAAATATTTTTATGGATTTTACAGTTGTTTGAAGTTGATTTATTATGATCCAATCTTCCATATTGTATTGAATTTTTTCTGATATTTTTAAATGTGGATGTGTTATTTTTATATCATTCATGGTTTATGGTTAAATTATTAACATTTCATATGATAGTTTTAATATGAATGATTATATTATGTTTCAACCTTTTAATATGAGGAATACATTGGGCATAGTGAGTGATAGTTGGTGCCCGCTACAGCTCCTCGATACATCGGTAGGTCTCTTGAGACAAAATAGTGTCTCAGCATAAGGCCTTGACAAAATCTTAATTTTAGTTTTGGCATGAGGCCTTGAATATTTGGTTATGATGTCCAGCATTATGCATTCCATCATTATGAAATTAGTTATTGATATTACATGTGAAAATTCGACTAGTAGAATATCCATGTGAATAAGTAAATGAAATTATTTGATTTATCATTTCCATATTATGCTGAAGTTTAAATTTAAAGGCTTTTTTTAGTCTTATACATTTCCTTAAATGTTTATACATATTTATGATAGTTTCTACTATATTTTTATCCTTACTGAGCATCTGAGCTCACCCCTTTGTTATATTTCTTTTTCTACAGATTTGAAAAAGTATATTATTATTAACCAATTGGGATAAGCCAAAGGATATGAGTGTTTAAACAAGGGTACAAAATGTTTTTTTTTCTTTAATTCATGATGTAATGTAAATTTATGTATGTATCTAGTACTTTCAAGGATACTAAACTAATTGGTCTTTCGAGACATGATCTCTTGTGATCATACCAATGTTATGAAATAATACACCGACTCTCGGTAACAAGGGTCGGGGTGTTACAGTTGGTATTAGAGGAAGTTTAGTAAAAACCCTGATACTAGATTTATATAAACTCTGATTAGAGAATATTACCCTAAGATATACTTTTAGGATTAGTATAAAAGAACATCCAAAAATTTTGGTAGTGTAAATATGATGTAGGTTTTCCATGAAAATACAACCCTGTCTAGATACAAATAGGTAGAGGTGGCTCTGGCATAGATGTACCTGGGAGTGAAAACTCCAACAATGAGTTTCGGGCATGACTCAGGGTATCCTAGTACATGACAATAGTCCTTTTTGCACTCTTGTTATTGACACTCCTGGGGGATATGCTTAGGATAATTCACATTTTCTTTACAAACCATTATAAAGTATTTATGAATATATATTATAATGACCCAGAAATTTAAATGTTTTTTTTCTTAAATACTTTGGAATTTTACGAGTCTGTGGCTTCTGGCGTCACTTGATTCTGAGGCCCAGTGTGTCCGGAATCAATATCTGAAGTTTAGCTCTGGTACGTTCAGTAAACAAACGAGCGGGTTTTTCTATCTTCTGAACTGGTGCTCGGAATCGAAATCTGAGGGCACCGATGAACTCGCATCGCCGGTAACTGCTTAAGGGGACCTTTACTGCAGTTGCGTTCTAAAAAGGTTGAGAATTAATTTTTGGGGATTTAGTTATAAATAAATAAAATTGGTGGAAAATTTTTATTTTTATGGTTGGTGGTTAATTCCTCCCAAGGGGAGTTGAAGGTGGAACCCACACCAACATGACCTCCCATGAGAGGATATTTGTAGGGTGGGGCTCACACATGACCTAAACCCTTAATCTTCCCTAAACCCCTAAAACCCCCCCCCCCCATTAAACATCTGTGTTTAATGTTGGAAACCCCTTTAATTCAATAGAGTAACCTTTACACTCCCTCTCTCCCTCCCTCTTTAATTTTAGCCAATACACACCTTAATTAATTGTTTGAACCTATTCAATTGAATTAATTAAGTGTTTTATTTTTGAATTTTGAAATGCATGGCAATATTAAATAAAATAAAGAGAAGCCTTATTTTATTTTGGGTTGGAAATTGTTGTGTGGGAGGTTTTGGGGGAGAACTCTAGAGTTTTGAAGAACATATTCCTCAACGAACAATGATCCTTCTCTGATGAAGACCTTTCCTCTCGGTGAAGAATGCACCACGTTCCTCAAATCGTTTCTTCTTCCTATGCGACAAGGGAGGAGACACCGACGTGGGGAAACTCTCCAACGACAATGAAATTTCCCTTATCTTCTCTGTGACAAGTGGGGAGACGTCGCTTTCTCCTCGGACGCTCTCTGTCGATGTCTATGAATCCTCACCTCGCGGCGTCGTCTACCACGACGCCGACGTTCGTCACAAATTGTTGAGGTATGGTGAATTGTTCCAATTTTATTTCAAATAAAATTGTTTGGTTGTGGTTCGTGAACCTTGTTCATTCATGGTTATGTGTTGCCGTCTAACGCGGAGGGCACGGGCCGAACGAACACGGCCCGACGACCCTCCGCTGGAACATTATTCCTTTGGAATTGGAAACCGGAGGCAGGAAAAGAACGACACCGTCGCGCCATGCCAGAAATATGGTGAAGGAAGCCAACGACATCACACCGGCCGTGCGAGAAGAACGGCGGCCCACATCGCGGGCCGCTTCGGCGGAAGACCCGTCCGGCCGAGCGGAGGCGAACCACGGCGCCAGGAGAGCACCGCGCTGAGGAACCGGTCGGCCCGTCAGCCGGTCGGGCGAAGCAGGACCGCGGCGCCAGGAGGGCGCCGCACTAGAAGACCAGCGGCCCGCCCGTGCGAGCCCCGTGTGCCAGAAGGTCGACCGTCCTAGCCGGCCGGTTTGCGGAGGGCGGCGCCGCTTGGCACCGTCGGTTCGAGCAGTCGGGGGGCCGCGCCCCCTCCGTCCGCTCAACCTTCGGGCCAAGCTGCTTGGTCGGGTGGCCGCGCTGGGTCAGGACGTGCCGGGCCGGGCCGCGCCCCGTCGGGCCGTGTCGGGCTGGGCCGCGCCCCACTGGGCCATGTCGGGCTAGGTCGCGCCCCACTGGGCCAGGTCGAGCTGGGTCGGGTCAGGCGGCGCCCCGCCGGGCCGAGCAGTGTCAGGCCGGGTCGGGCCTTGCCGGGCCGTGCGGGGCCAAGCCACGCCCCGCCGGGACGGGCCGTGCCAGGCCGCGCCACGCCCCGCCGGTCTGGGTCATGCTGGGTCGGGCCGCGCCCCGCTGGGCCAGGTCTTGTCAGGCCGGGCCGTGACAGGCCGGGCCGCGCCCCGCCAGGTCGGGCCTTTCCAGGCCGGGCTGCGTCCCTCATGTCAGGCCACACGACCCACCAGGCCGGTCTGACCCCTTTGTCGGGTCAGACCAGCCAAAACCGAGTCGACCCGACCCGTCAGCCCATCAAGCCTATCAGACCTTCCCTTTTTCACTTAAACGTGAATTTCGTAAAGATTGCGCGTCTGATCGATGCACTTTCTATGGCACTGAGACTCTTTCGATGAGACGGTACTTTTGTGATACTCTAAGTGGGTTTTGGACAGCTTTGGTTAATGGTCGGGTTTGGAACGAGCATATTTGCAACCGGGCCCCTGGAACGGAAAAGCCAATATCTCTCAGACCGAGCGTCCGTTTGACTGGTCGTCTGTTGCGTTGAGTTCCTTTTGACGAGACGTAATTTCGGGATATATCAAATTTGGACTTTGTAATAGTTGATGTATCAACCCCTTTTTACTTGGGGAGCGGACCCTCTCGGAATCGAGTACGCTGTGTGTGAGAACCCTATAGATGACTACGACTGCGACAACGATGATGACTGTACTCGGATCATATGTTGGTTCGGCAGCGAAGACGGCTATACTTGGATCCTCAATGGGTTTGGCTACGATGAAGACTGTACTTGGATCCTACGTGGGTTCAGTAGCGATGGTTACTGTACTTGGATCCTACGTGGGTTCGACAATGACAACTTCTGTACTTGGATCCTACGTGGGTTCGACAGTGGAGATGATTCAGAGGCTACATCTAATCATCTCCAACCCTCTTCGTGAGTAGTATACCTGAGTGAGCTGAGTCATGAATTTCAATCATTATCATTGGTATGATTGAATTATTTCATGGGTGGACTGGTTGTGCTTGGGCTCGGAAGTTGGAGCCATACTGATATTGATGACTTAGGTATATGTATGGGCATATACCTAAGTAGAGTTGTTTGATACTTTTTGTTTGTAGCTTTCCTTTTTGGGTTATCCTTTGTGGATTTTGGGAGACCCTTGGGGGTCTCGGGGTCCCTACTAAGTATCATTATAATCACCCATGTACGGGCATTTCCCGCACTACACTGTGTTGGGTGCAGACGATGGAAATCACTGATCATGGTCGAGGCTTGTGGAGCTGGACGGTATCCGGAGGTGGACCACCTAGCTGGATGTACACGGAGTGGACAGACGGACCCAAAGAACCGATGAGACTATCTGTACCCACCCTTCAGGTGGGATTCCCAGAGGACGACTCAGTGGTTGTTGCTTTACTTTACAACTATTTTACTTTCCTTCTTAGTTGTACTGTACTTTCAGTTGGGTTTTTATACTAGCCCATTTACTTTTTTAGCACTTACTTTTGTACTCATATTTACATAGTGATTACTTCACTTGCATACTCTGATGTGTTTGTTTACTTATATAAAGGCCATTCCTTCCCTTTTATTGGGATTTACGCCTTTGGTGTCAGTCTCCATCCTCTGGCATATGGAAGGCGGGCTTGGGGTAGTCACGGCACGAGAACCAAGGACGGATCATGACAAATACATTCTCAAAGAAAGAAATTTTATGATTATAGATTATATGCATAAACTTTTCAATTTATGTTAGGTATTTTACAAGTTTTGAATTATGATTTCTGATTCATGAACTAACCTAGTGTATGCCATTGTTTAGAAATGGTGCCCTGTATAAGGAATTAGAACTCCAACAATACGCATGATCTAAAGAGTAAGAAAGATCATATCATTCATGGTATTAATCTAGAATTTAGAAAGGAAATAGTCTCCCACATATTTCTCATTATATGGAGAAATAGTACAATCTCTTAATAAGATAAGTAAATAATTCCTTGAGTACTTTGGCTTTTAAGAGAAGCCATAGAAGAAAAATATTGGTAGAGAGAAAAATGGATAAATGGAAGAAGTGGGTGAAGGATTTTCCCATATGTGATAATTGTGGAATGAATAACCATGGTAAATGCTTGAAGGTAATGGGAGATTTTTATATGTGTGGGGAAAAAGGAAATAAAGTGTGTGACTGTAAGAGAAGGAAAAATGTTTCAATTGAACAATGCTTCATATGCAAGGATTTGGGACACTACGTGAATCAATATCCCAATCTTCAATGTATACGCCAAATGATGTTGTTGGATAATAATCAAGTTATGATACTACCACAGATAAAGAGTAATAATTAGTGTTCTTATATTTTTATTAATGAATTATGTCATTTGACTGTTCTATCAGCGATGTACCGATTATATTAATTATTGAAACAAATAAGGATTGTACTGCAGTACTATTTCATTGTGGATTTGAGATTATATGGTACTAAGAAAAGTGACTCAACAACAAGTTAATATTTTTGTGAAATACATGGTTTAAGGAAATATAAACCTTAATATGGTCCTAATACAGAGGTAGGGATTTTGAAATAAGAGATGGTTGATTTGGAAAAATTATATTGGATATTCTTGACTACATTGGAACTAATTAATGGTTTTTTTATTCCATCATTATTGGAGTATTCAAAATTATTGGATATAAGGAATATATCTAGTATCCTATAAGGAATAAGAGAGTTTGAAAGTAATAAATAAGGTATTATAGTAATTCAAGGTGTTTCCATGTTTTAATATAATACATTATGAGGGTACTCACATGTTCTTATGTGGAAAAAATATATCTTCATTATGTTATGTTGACCTTCCTTATAAATTTTAGGAAAATGAGTTTGGCCACAAGTACTTTGGATAAGTCTAAAGGTTGCAATGGATTAAGATGGAAATTGGATTCTATGGTTTATCGTTAAAACATTTCTTAAGATTTTTTTTGTATTTTTTTATAAAAAGGAAAACTCGAAGGTCGGGTGAGAACATGTCGTGCCCAGTAAGGCCACGAGACTTGAACCTGCAACTGAAGAGCGACAAGGGTGCATCACCTACCACTGGCCTGTGTGATGTCCTGGTATTTATAATGTAGTTGTTTCTTAATGATCTGATAGATGAATTATAAATTATTTTTTTCTTGAAAACCCTATATGATTAGTATAAATAGAATATTTTTCAAGTTCTATTATCTTTAGGAGTGAAAGATCAGTTTGTGGTAGAAATTAGTTAGAGGATGAAACTATACTTGTAAATTATTTATTTTTATTTTTATTTTTCTTATTATATGAAGAAAATAATTCATAAACATTAGGTAAAGTATATTGAATAAAAAAATGTGTTATACTGATACCTTATGTTTTGATGAACTGATAATATTTTATATCATTATAGATTTATGGAATTGAGCCCTCAATTTTGAATTTATTATTAACTTGTTTGTGATTAATGACCTCAATCACTCCCTATAAATATTTATGTTTTTCCTCTATTCCTGTGAATCAAATTTCCACCATTGTTCTCCTATTCCAAATCTTAATTTGGTGGTAACTTTTTCATTTCTCTTTCCCTATTATCAATACTAAATTTTGTTAACCATATTTTAAATGTTCCCCTCTTATTCACATGATGCAGTCGACCCCCCCACCCCTTCCTCTTTTCACTCGATGTCGACCCCCCACCCTCCCAGACATCTGACCACACTCCCTCCTCTTGGATAACCTTCCTCTCTACAGCCTCTCCATTCATTAACATTCTATTCTTTGTGAAACCTCACTGACACCTCCATTAATAGGTACTTTTTTCTGTGGTTTTTGTCTCACTCGAACCCTAGACCATGGTTTTACCATGTTTTGGAAATTTCTTCTATTTTTATGGTGTGTGGCGGGACTCTCGGGTCTTCCTCATGCGGGTTTCATCATCCTCCACCAAAGGTGAATCATTACGGTCCATTTTGGTTCATCCACTCCCATTTTAGGTATATTTATTTTACCCTATTATTTTTTTAGTTAATAATAATGTGTTATAAATTTTATTTGGGTAGTGTGATGTGTGATTCGATAATGTTTTAACATGTTTAAGGGTTCGAAATTATTTTTTGAAAACAAATGGAATTTTTTTGTGCATATTTTGTTGTAATGTTTCTTGAAAAGTATTTTATACCTTATATTCAAGGTGTGAATTATATTTACAAAGGCACTTAAGGAGAATATTTTTTTGAAATGAGTTTTTATTGAATAATGGAGTAGTATTGGCATATAATCCTTATCATGTATTTTTATTTATGAATTGTAGATTTTTTAATCATAAAAAATATTGTTTTGGAAATGATTTCAGGTTGTGTGTGGATTTATAAAAAGGGGCTTTCTGTGGAATTGGTTGAGAAAGAGTGTTTTATAGTTTTTTTCAGAGGGGAATTTATAAACTGTGCAAGTGATGGTAAAAGAAATTGAAATGGGTTTTTGGTGTGAGTAAAATGGAAAGAATCGATTTGTATTAGCATATAGGATTTTTGGGAACATTTAGTATGAGTTGTGATTTCTTTAAAAAATGGGAAGCTAGTTTTGGAAATGAACTTATTTTATGTGTGGGTTTCTAATAGGTTAATTAAATTGTTCAGTGTCTTCTCAAAGGGTTGTACACAGTTACATAGGTACATATATATATATATATATCCTCCTTGCACATATTCCCTCATGGAATGGGGAATATGTGTATTGGATTAAGGGGTATATATATATAGGAGTGTATGTGTGCACAATTGTGGGGCAGTCTTCATCAAGGGAGTCTGGTGCCGAATTGTTCATCTTGGCCTTCTCCCTTTTGAGGTAGGTTTCCTTATGCATTACCCATTAAATTAAAGAATTATTGATTTCTTGTTGTTCTCACTTTAATTTAATTCTACTTAGTAATTTATGGTTTTATAATAGTTTCTTATTATGGAAGAAATTAAGACCCTATTTGTACTTGAATTGCATTAAACTATTTTATTAATGGTTCTAAGAAATTTTTTGATGAAATTCCCATTTGGACCTTATAAATGTGATTAAGATTTTATGTGGTGAATTGAGATTCTTTAAAGGGTTTCCAAGTGAATTTTTTCAAAGTAATGGCGTGTGTTTCTTATTTTGGAAACAATTTAGTGATAAATGATTGCCTGAGGCTCGTTTGGTACTTTGAAAAAATAATTATTTTGAAAACCCTCTTTGGGATGCACCTTTTTAATTTTTGGATGTTTACGAGAATGGGTGGTCCTCGGATGGGACTTCCCTTGTGTGTTGATGGTTGAAGTCTAGAGGGAGAAAATCCCTTGGAGTGATTTAGGGGAAATTTTGTTGTGTGTGCCTTGGTGTTGTAAGATGAAAATGAATGTGTTTGATTTCTTGGTTAGTATTTTTTGGTTTACCCTCTTTTTTTAGTCTAAATATGGGAACCTGGAATAACGAGTGAATTTTTAGTGAACGATTGTTGCACTAGTTTATATTATGCCCTCGATAGTGGCCCATAGCAGGGGATACTCAATTATTATTATTTCTATAGGATTGGGCCCCTCGACCAGGATAGGTTGGGTGATGGTTGGGCATTAGGTTGTTATGACATCATTGAGTAGGGAGTTCCTTTAGGATGAGTCACATGTATAGTACATTTTGGATTGTTCATGATCACCTATGATCGACCCATGTTTTCTTTATCATTAATTTGTATGTGTTGGATGATCGAGGTTCTTAGTTTGGTTGTTGGCCCCTACGCGTTGCTTTTCCATTTCCCTTATTGTGTGTTGTGTGTGAATATGTTATTCCTACAGTTTAACAACTAAAATTGTTATTTTAAATTGTTCACAAAAATGTTTTTAAAATTTAATGCATATTTATCCTTCAAACCATAAACTTTATTTTAAATTGAAAATGGAAATAGATTGTCACTTTCTTTAGAAATTAAAGTGTGTGTGAAAAATCATATTTTATATAATGTAGTTCAAACCAAAAATTAGTAAAATTATAAATTAAATGGTAGTGATTTAAGAATATATTGTTTGGAATTCCGGATGAGTTTTAATACTCACGCCTATAGTGTTTTCCTATTTTTAGTTTTTGTTGCAGTTTTGACTTGAGCTTGTTCGTCGTGGGAGAGAGTTGGTTGTTGTTTGGAGAGTGACTCCCAATGTCACAAGGAGTTTTTGGCCATGGTCAGGTTATTGTGTTGTTTTTTGTTGTTCTTTCTTTTTGGTGTCGTTTAATCACTTTGTGTTGTTCTAATTTTTTTGCTAATTTATTTATTTTCATTTGGTGAAATAATTCCCACTTTCTCTCTATCAATGCACTGGTTCTTATCACCATCTCGAGAGGATCGAGAATGCCTATAATACCATTTTTCATGAAATAACATTGGAAAACAATAGCCTTTTTTTGCCTCTTCTCAACTGGCCATACATTGCTAAATAGGCTTCAACTTGAACATCCTACCACACAACTTCTTCATAATCATCAAGGAATGAAGGCACAGCTAGAAGGAATTCTGATCAAATACACCTTTCAAAGAAACGATCTTTCAAAAATTCATCCCTAGAAAGGGTTGGGAGATATGACACTAACTTATTGAAGTTATAAGCATACTAAAACACCATTGAATATCTCTTTTTATTTTAATTATAGTAATCAGTGGTGTTGTCTTCTTTTAGGTGTGAAGAATGATTTGTCAGGTCCTTTTGGAACATTGTTTTAATGGGCATGTCTTTGTAGTGTTTTTAATGTTTCTAATGTATAATGGTGGTGTTTTTTGTCCCATGTTTTTTTCTTTAGATTTTTTTGGCTTTCATTAGGATTGAAGAGTTTTTGTAGCTTGTGAAATCAATATATTTCTGGAGTCCAGATATGGTGGGGAGACCCCCCATGAGATGAGATCATTATGAATCCATATTCCAGGTGTTCTTGGCATTTCATTTCCTTGTATTCACTCCACTTGACCCCGACCATAATAGTTAGTTGGCTTAGATAGTGGGTCATGTAAAGGATGCTCACAGAGATTCCTAACAGTCCACGACTGGTTTTTTAGATTTTTTTTGTGTTAGGGGTCAGGGTGTTCCTTGTTGGGTTGTGTTTTGAAAATAGTGAGTATCTTCATCGTAATCTCTTCAATTTTTATTTGATCTATCTGGTCTTGTGTGATGTCTTCCTTGGAGGTGTGGCTTCTTTTTCGGGTTTTCTCGTAGTTTCTTTTTACAAATTTGTAGTTCTGGTCTCGGAATGAAAGTGAGTGTTGGTTCTTTGGTCTTTGAGTTTTGAGTTTTTAGGTTTTTATGTGGTTGTAAATACTCTTTTCTTTCATTTTGATCAGCTAAATATCTTGGGAATTTCTAGGGGAAGAAAGTGTCATGGTGGGAAGAAATGGTACACCCCGACCCGACACTTTTTGGTTATTTTATTTATTTTATATTAGCCATTATATTTTATTTGTTTTTAAGTTTAATTTTTTTAATAAAATCAATTAAATTATGATAAAAATAAAATGAAAAAAAACATTAATCTAACCATCTCCCCTACCTCATAGCCAACCCCCCTCCCTTACCTTCTTATTCATGTGATGTGGTCGACCCCCCTCCCCCTCCACTTCTTCCTGTCGCGCGACGCCAACCCCCCCCCCATCCCAGATGTCTGATGACACTCCCTCCACCCAGAGAACCTCCCTCTATGTGGCCTCTCCCTTGCGCGACCTCAACAACACCTCCTTCTATAGTTACTTTTTTTCATTTTTTGCCTCAGCCGAACAATAGGTCATGTGTTGACTAGGTTGTGGTAATTTCTTCCATTTTTAGGGTTTGAGGTGGGACTCACTGGTCTTCCTTGGGTGGGTTTCATCATTTTTCACCAAATAAGAATAGTTTTGGTCAATTCCAGTTAATCCACTACCATTTGAGGTTGATTAATTTTACCATATTATTTATTTAGTTAATTTTAATGTGTTATAAATTTTATTTGGGTAGTGAAAAGAGTGATTTGGTAATTTTTTAACAAGTTTATGGGTTAGAAATAAGTTTTTTCAAAATAAATGGCTATGTGTTGTGTATATTGTATTATAATGTTCTTGAAAATTATTTTAAGCCTTATTTGCAAAGTGAAAATTATATTTACAAAGGAATTGAGGTGCATATTTGTTTGAAATGATTTTTTATTGAATAATGGAGTAGCGTTGGAATATAGGCCTTGTCATGTATTGTTATGTATGAATTTTAGAATGGTTAATCATAAAAAGGATTGATTTTTAAAATATTTCAGGTTGTTTTTTGATTTATAAATAGGGGATTTTTGGGGAATTGGTTGAGAAAGATTGTTTTTTTGGTGTTCTTCAAAGGGGAATTTATAAATTGTTTAAGTGATGGTAAAATAATTTGAAATGGGTTCTTGGTGTGAGAAAAATTGAAATAATATATTTATATTGTCATGTGGGATTTTTGTGCATTTTTAGTATGATTTGTGAATTCCTTAAATAATGGGAAGCTATTTTTGGAAATGAACTTATTTTTTGTGTGGGTTTCCTATAGGTTAATTAAATTCATTTGTGTATTCTTGAAGGGTTGTACACACATACATTGGTATGTATATCTATATATGTAAATCCACCTTGCACATATTCGCACATGGTGTAGGTAATATGTGTACTGAATTAAGTGCTATATATATAAAAGTGTATATGTGGGAAATTGTGGGGTGATCTTCATCAAGGGCATCAGGTGTCGAATCGTTCATCTTGGTCTTCTCCCTTTTGAGATAGGTTTCCTTATGCATTAGACTTTAAATTAATGAATTATTTATTTCGTGTTCTTTTCACTTTTATTTAATTCTAGTTAGTAATTTATGGTTTTAGAATAATTTCTTATTGTGAAACAATGTAAGACCTTATTTGTATTTGAATTTCATGAAACTGTTTTATTAAAGGTTCTTACTAAGTGTTTGATGAAATTCCCCTTCGGCCCTTATAAATTTTCTTTGGATTTAAAGTGGTGAATTGAGTTACCTAAATGGGTTTCCAAGAGTATTTTTTCTTTTCAATGTAATGGTGTGTTTTTCTTCTTTTGGAAATGATTTAGTGTTATGTGATTTATTGAGGCCGATTTGGTACTTTACAAAATTAATTCATTGGAAAACCCTCTTTGGGATGCCCCTCTTTCCTTGTTGGATGTTGAAAGAATTGGGTGATCCTCAGATGGGACTTCCCTTGTGTGTTGATGGTTGAGGGAAAGAGGTAGAAAATACCTTGGAGTGATTCAGGGGAAATT
This sequence comes from Viscum album, assembly GCA_963277665.1. NCBI lineage: Eukaryota > Viridiplantae > Streptophyta > Magnoliopsida > Santalales > Viscaceae > Viscum > Viscum album. Next base: position 285,373,521 of record OY728127.1, read on the forward strand.
TTTTTGTGTTTGTTTTGGTGGTGTAATATGAACATTCATTTGTTTGATTACTTGGTTAGTATATTTTGACTCACCCTCCATTTTTTTGAACATTGGAACCTAGAATAGTGACAATATTTTCGGGGAACGATTGATGAAATAGTTTAGATTACACACTAGATAGTGGCCCATAGTGGAGGCCACTCTGTTATTATTATTTCTAGTGGATTGGACCCCTCGACTAGGCCAGGTAGGGTGAAGATCGGTCATTAGGGATTTATGGAGTCATTGAGTAGGGAATTCCATCATGATGAGTCATATGTATAGTACTTTCAAGATTCTTCATGAGTTCCACAGTTCGACCCGTGTTTTATTTACTACTTATTTGTATATGGCGGAAGATCGAGTTACTTGGTTTGGTTGTTGTCCCCCATGCACTACTTTTCCATTTCCATTATTGTGTGTTGTGTGTTCATATGGTTTTCCTCTTATTTAGCAACTAAATTTTGGATTTTAAATTTTTCGTGGATATTTTTTTAAAATGTAATGCATCTTTATCCTTCAAACCTTAAACTTTTTTTAAATTATAAAGGGAAATGGAATTTTACTTTCTTTAAAAATGAAAGTGTGTGTGAAAATTCTTATTTTATATAATTTATTTCAAACATGAAATTAGTAAACTTTTTTATTTAATGGTAGTGCATTGGGAATAGATTTTTCGCCATGCCTACTAAGTTTTAATACTCACACCTATAGTGTTTTCCTGTTTTTAGTTTTCGTTTCTGGTTTGACTCGAGCTTGTTTGATGTGGTCAAGAGTTGTTAGTGGTTTGGAGAGTGACTCTTGAGGTCACGAGGAGTTTTTAGTCGTGTTCATGTTAGTGTGTTGATGTTGGTTGTTATTTATTTTTGGTTCCATTCATTCACTTTGCGTTGTTCTACTTCTTCCACTACATTATTTATTTTCTTTGGGTGAAATCATTTCCACTTGCTCTCAGTCAATGCCCTAGCACATTTTTCTTACCTGGGAGGATTGGGAATGCCTCTCAGGCCTTACCATGGATCAGCTTGGGTAACCGAGTCAGGGTCGACCAGGGCCTTTTTGTGACACTACCTTTAACCAATATAAATTAGGGAAACCATACCCCGATATTAGAAACCCACATGTAAGGTCAATAGTGTCCCTAGAGAGTCATGAACAACCCATAAACACCAAAACCCAAAATTATAAAATCATAAAGTTGGAATTATAAGACACCATGGCTACATGGAGAATAGAATACCAAAAAAGGAGGATGAATAATTTTAAAGGAGGAGAGAGGAAGAGTTTTCTAGGTGTTTACCATTGAGAATATTCAATATATACACTTAGATGTAATACTATAGAAAGATAGGATGGTGTTTTGTGTGTGAGAGGATCTAAAGGTCAAGTGGGTGAGAATATGAGAGTTAGGGATTAAATTTTGAATTGGATAAAACATAGATTTTATCATTTTTAAGATTTAGTCAGATTGTGCAGTTTGGTTGCATGGTTTTCCAAATATTGTCTGAACCATAAAAGCCACCCTACAACACCTGGGAACTCATATGGTTGGTTTTCATGCTTTATTAAATCATACACCGACAATATTAACAGACTCTGCTAATAATTCTTGGGGTTATTTATATTTATTTATGTTTATCCCTAACCATACGCCAACCATACAATAGATCCAAATTTCTAAATTTTCATCATTTTGAATGAAATGGACCAATAAAAAAAGTATAAGAATAAATGAAATAAAAAACATGTTTTATACCTAAAAAATACATTGTGGGTGTGAAAATTCTAACCACCATATCACTTTATAACATCAAGAAGTCAAATTGATGATTAATCCATAAATAAATGTGTCTCATTATTTGTTATATGAACTTCCCACTCCCCTATTTTCAGAAAATTAGATCTATAATTTCACAAGAAATGAACTAACTCAATTTTTTTTCCATGGAGAACATTATATTGGGATTCAATGATCATAAAAATTCACTTGGTAATAGAGACTTTTGATTTTGATTTGAGTCATTCCCAACTAAATATGTGGGATGTGTCAAATAATACTTCTCCTACTGAGAAACAAGGAATATGTTAGGATTAACATTAACTGGTTGGAAAATTCAATCTATATGCATCTTTATAAATCTACTTAGTGATCTTGTGAGAAATTCCCTCTCTTTAGGTGATTTCCCCTTGCTTAATAATTCTTCAATGACCCAAACATGGTGACACCCTTAGAAACACTTGTCCATCTAATAAAAATTCCATGGGGTGATGGTGGTGGAAAACATATGATTTATGGGGACCCTATGTTGTTGATAAGTGTTGTCAAATTACCTATATGTTTTCAATCCTCCCCTAGATAAGTATAAATACTTATAGAGTGATATAAAATGACTTTATATAGTATATAGGAAAATGGATTAGTCGTCCATAAATAACATTCTATAATATCATCTTGATAGATGACTATTCCTTATTGTTATAAGAAAACTCAACGAGTTATAAACAAGTATCTCATGTGGAACTGATGTCAAGGACACATGTTTGAGGAATATATTCCAAAATAAAGTTGTCACATTATATTTTACTATATGTTTGGGGGTGGTATGTTATACTCATCTTCACATGGGTTCCCATCACCTCTTATATTCCATTCAAGAACTGATAAATAAGAGTAAGATCCCTATCAGATATATTGGAGGATGGAACATCATGAAATCTCACAACCTAATGTACATACTAATTTCCAAGGTCCTCTAACTTTATCAACTTCTTAATATATATAAATTAGGAAGATTTATTCAGCAGTTTAATCACATACCATATAGAATTTCATCCTTGATGGGCACAAGTTACTCCAATAATGAGGTCCAGGGACACCTCATCCCACATCAATGTAGGAATAGGTTGTGATTGGAGCAAGCCCAATGATCATTAGTGATCGACCTTTACATACTGATAGGAGTAACCCTGAGACACTATGTTTTTTATATCTCTCCTCATGGTCAACCATTAGTATTGTCACTTCAAATCATACTACATCTGGGTTTAACAATGATGGACAGACCATTAAGACCAATGAAAATTTACAATAATAGCCTTCCTCATAGAAAAAGGTGACATGAACCTTACTCTAAAGAAAATAGATCCTCTTGAAGATAAATACCACTCCCCATTAGTCTTCCCACCATATAATGTTCCCTTGATACATTATCATTCACTGTCATCTAACTAATCTAGGGTGATAGTCTTGAGGATTGAAGAAGTTATCTTGATATTTCTAAGTGATGGAGAATCATTCTCTTCTCCCAAATCCAGGTGAAATTCATCCACGAGGTTCATTAAATTTCACTCCTTTCTAGACTCTCTCTATACTTGAGATGGTATTGTCCTAATCCAGCCATCACTAAATTCATTAACATTTTCTCGTGTATATGAAATAAAATAAGTTAATATTCCAATGATACTCTGTCAATATTCTCTTCTTGAGGTTCAGGTCCTTTTGATATAAAATATAGCTAAATTTTTTGGTCAAAGAATGTCATGATCTTCTCATGAGCTAAATGATTTTTGTATAATTTACGTACAAGCATAATGACATGTAACACAAGTTCATAGATAAGGTTGTTCTTCTCATATGGTCAATGCTTTTGAGATTCATACACCCCCCACATGATCACCCTCCATTAAGAAAAAAACCCATACCCACACATGAGGCATCATTAAAGGTTATACAATTGATATTCCCATGGGAATAATTAATTCCCCTTGGGTAAGTGAATTTAGAAATTTATAACATAATATAAAAAAACCACTAAACTACAGGGTAAAATATGATTTGAAAGTCTAAGACCGAACCTATAGATATAGGGTTGGATAAATTATTCATTAAATAAAATAAACCTAAATAAATTTTGATTTAAATAATTAAAATCTAAAAAATTGAGCTTTGGATTGTTAAAGAATGTGGAAGAAGAAAATATAAAATGGGTGTCGAGTAGTAATGAATCCAGGTTTATGGGATGAAAAGGTAAAAAATAAATAATTAAAAATTATTCATGCATTGGAATTGGGTCCTATAGATTCTAATGGTCATGATAAATTATCTCTTTCCCAAACTCTTCTTTTCTCATGGTCTGGTACTTCAGATTGTAAAGAATGGGTAACTCAAAACATAATTTAACATAGGGAAGAGAAAAAACCAATATTCATGGAGTAAATATGAACCTTAGATTTCATGTTGAACAAATAAATTTAATCATATTAGGTAGCAGCCATGTTCAAATAAATAAAGAAACTTCACCCTTTTCCTAACCCCGCTCATAATGGACATGAAATAAGAATCGAGTAAGAGATAGAACTAATTAACTAACATGAAATCCCAACATAAATTTCAATTAAAAATAAAATACCACACACATTCAATACTCGTTAATCGCACATGCCATGGAATGAAACAACTACCCCTCATGATAACCATTAAAGGTTGAAAAAAAAATAATAAATAAAAAACCTACATAAAAGTGGAATCAGCAAGGCTTCAAGGACATACCTTGATCTTGCAGGCATTGGGGCATCTTCCTCGGTCCTGGAAGACCCTGAAAGGCATAGTCGATGGGTGATTTTATTAGGATTTTCATAAAAACCCCTTATACCTGGTTATATCCATGAATCTATAATTGTTTCTATTTTTTGAAACTATCATGACATTTAACGGAGTTTCAGGATGTATAATCCATGTTTGTAGCTGGTTTTTCACATATTTCCTATATTGCACTTACATGACATGTAATATCTGTACATGGTGTGTAATGTCTTTTCACAGTGTTCAAACTCTTCATGGAATTCCCTGAGCAGTGGAAACTCCTTTGATGAAGTCACAATGTGTAATTGAATTACATGACATGTAATCATTCTGCCCTAGTTTTCCAACTCTATAACATCCTTAAAAATAAGGTGTCACGCCCCTTCTCTTTCATCATGGAATGAAGTGTATTTTTATCCCCAAAATTATCCAATTTTCATTCCTTTTTCAAATATTCATTTTTTCCTGGCACAAAATAGATAACAAGTCACACAATCCGAAAATTGGAAAGATTAATCAATTAAATTCCAAATCAATACATTAAATTACCAAAAAATGTATGCATGAAATATAGCTAACAACAAACCTATCTAGTTTATAGTAGAATTATGATTTGATCTAAAAAAGATAGCTGGTTCATCTCATCTAATGAGGCTTGGAACTCTAGAGTACATACAAATCGTACCTCCTTTATAGTGAGTGTTTTCAAATGAGATGTAAGCTTATGTAAACCCTGATGAATAAATTTTATTAACCTAATAATTCTAGGAATCATTGAATTTGAAATAAATTATTGAGATATTCCTAATATATAATGACCATAACCTTATTAGAATTAATATAAATTCCATTTTTAGACACCACATGTCCTAAGAATTTCTCTTCCCAAATACTAAATTAAATATTAGAGATCTTATCATAGATCCGGTGATGTTAATGATTCCACAGAATGATCTAAAATTAAACTCATCCTTCTATTCAATATTTGAATAAACTAACAAATTATCTAAAACACCACTATTAAAAATTTGATATACTAATGACATATACAATTCATTAATTCCATAAAGATCGTAGGGGCATTGGTAAAACTAAACAACATTAAAAGGTACCCGTAGTGGCCATACCAACTTCAAAAATAAATTTTTTTTGTTGTTGTTAACCTATCTCATTTTAATATAGTGATACCCTAGATGAATTTTAATATTATAAACCCACATTTCCTCCTTAAAACAGTTGAACATTTCATCAATATGGGGTAAGAGATATTTATTCTCAATTATAACTAAGTTCAAATTTCGTTAGTTTATATATATTCAGAGAGAACTTCCATACTTCTAAGAAAATAGCATTAGGTTCACCCATGGAGATATATGTTAGATTATAAAACCATTTTCATACAAATCATACAAGTAGCTCTTAAAATCCCTTAATCTGGATAGATCTATATAGTATGATGGAAAGCATATAGTCTATGTCCCTAGAGACATGTCAATTGAGATCTTGGCATCTCGCTTGGAAAGAAACCTTAATTAGTCCTCTAGAAATACATTATGTAAATCTTAGGCCATGGGAGGTAACACACTATAAATATTCCCCTCATTGTATTCCCATATAAAGGGAGAAAACTTGAATTAGAGTCCACCCACTTTAGGATATCAAGATCATGCTCATTTGGATCAAGGGTCCCATTCCATTTGTAATTGATAATAATTCTTATCTGGGGTAGTAAAGGAAAATTTTCTATGATATTAATCTATATAAAAATTAAAATACATCATCTATTTCATCTTGAGGATATTTTCAAAGAATTCAATTTCTAGAATAAGGAAATCTAAGGACACTTCTTGTAACACCCCGACCCCTCTAGACCGAAGTCACTCAATTACTAATTACAATGCCATGATTACAAGGGATCAAATACCAAAGGACTGATTATTTTAGTAGTCTTGAAGAGACAATATACATATATATAACTTGTATTATATTGGGAAAGGTAACAAAAAACAACACATAACAAAAACTAAAAGACTGCATCCATGAGAACCCAATAAATGCTCTCCTCTTCATAAACTGTTGAAGGTAAACAAATGGAAGGGGTGATCTCAAATTCTCAGTAAGGGTTAAAAATAGTGGAAGCATGAATCAATAATAACTGAATCATAAACAATTAGGCATAGTCATTATGGCATGGTGAATAAATGAAGAACATGTCCCTTTAATAAACTGAGAATGAAACGACATCCATAGGTTTTTTCATAATGAAAACCTCATAGATATTAATAATTGAAAATGAATAAAGAGAATGCTTATTAATTAGACGTCATGTATCTGGAACATGATCCCGAAATACTATTGAAATAGTTTATGTCTGTGGGTATAAACCCGTCTAATTTTCGGAAACAAACTCGAAGGGTTTGTCGCCAACTAATTTGTCTCATTAGACCTATCAGTGCATTGAGGGGCTATAGTAGGCCCCACATGCCTCTGCATGTCCAAAAAATTCTTTATAAATATATTTAATACAATTAAAATATTTATTCTCAATATGAGTATATATTTGGGGATACAGATTCATCAAAGGATGTTGACATAAATAAAGATACATTGAAATGAGACCATTGAAAAATTATTTAGAAGATAATCCTTAACATTCCAAAGTGTCACATAACACCTTGAAACATTCAAATCATAATTCCTTATAATATAATGAGAATAAGGAGACTCTTGATATGATATACCAAAGTTAATTACATATAGCACAAGAATAAAATAAGTGATGAACAATGAATACTTCTCATAAATGTTAATGTGAGATGAGAAAAATCATTTTTACTTTGGAAAGAAGGTTTCTTTTGAAAAATCTTTTGTATTTTTCATGAAATTAGTTTGTAAAAATGAATATCCCAGAAAATAAAATTTTAGGGCATTGAAATTATATTTTATACATAAAATATGTCCCAGTGATGTGAAATCATGTAAAAAGTGATTTTAAAGAAGCTTTAGAATTAAAACATTTTAGGGCGGTTTAAAGAATTCATTAAAGAGATTTTATAGCGCAAAGTCGTGTTTTATTTCATAAAACCCTAAACGATCCAAAATAGAATTTAAAATGTGTGATTTGAAAATATAAACATGGATTAAATCAAATTATAGAGTAAACAACAAAATAGGTAGGAATTTTTGAGGTTCCTTTAATAAAGCTTGCATTTCCGAAGAATTTTTCAAAGATTATTTTTAAAATGTAAATTCACACAAAATAAAAAAGGATTATGATTGGTACACATATATAGGACATTAAAACATAATTTATTATGAGTACATAAGAATAAGTAATAATTTCATTGAGGTGAATATAGAATAAGATCACCCCGAATGAAAAATGGAGGTGTGGGTGGAAAACCTCCATCACTTTGTAATCAATCGATTCGAATGCCCCAAATTTAAGAATCATTAAATGATAAATTTAATACCATGATAATAAATAGATTCATGATATGAAAAATCAATGGGAAATATACATAAAACAAACACAAGTAATAGTAGTGAATACGGAAAATCTGACAAAAATGGAAGTGAGAAGAAGAAACCCCTTACCAAGAACATATAATTAGATAAAAGACAAATCAATGACATAATTATTTGTTACAAACATTAACCCACACAATAAATGTGGATATACTGAATAAAACAATAAAATTTCAATCAAACATATTCTGGTAAAATACCAAACCAATGACATTGATTTAATCTCAATGAATGGAAATTGAGTTAAGATATCCCTTACCTTAAATTCGAATGTGTTACCCTCTTGAAATTAAGGTCCTGAAATATGAAATTATACTCATTAAAAACATAATTCAGAACCTATTATTCATATATTTAATTTATCATAATTCATTTTAGTTCATTTATATCCTTACTGATATGTTATAATATCGAATTTCGTTGCTCTGGAGTGTTTGTGTTCTTGATTTACATAAACGGTTCACTTGTTCTTAAGTAATGGAGTTCATGTGGAATTGATGTAAATCTCAAGAATTGAAATTAAAAATTAGTTATGAAAATCCAAAAGTGATAATAATCATTTATATAATCTGGTTACATGTCATGAGAATGAATTATTATATAGAACTTTAATGCTAATTATTTCAGTTAATTTGTGGGTTTTGATTACAATGAACTCATTTTTATCAACACCATTTGTACAAGGGGATTAAAAAACCTTAAATAGGTTATAATACATATATAATGATCTGGTTAAACCATAAAAAGAATGGTTTTGTGACCAAAATTGGGAATGATAATAGAAACTAAAATCCCATTGTCCTTGAATGTGGAAAATTAACACATCTCAGATGGTGTTCTTACTACTAGTATAAAAGAAGGTAAAAGGAAGAGATGATGATAACTTATTACACTATCATGAGAAAATTACAGTACATGTAAGGTACTGTATTCATCACAAAATTTGTATAAGGAGAGGTAATAATAGAAAAAAAACAAATGAACTTGAAAGAAAAGACAAAGAATTGAACATAGTAATTTACCTCTTGAAACAAACTTCTTTGAGAGCCTCTTTAAGGGAGAGGTTTTGGTCTTTTTATGAGACCAAGTCTTTTTGGACATGGTAAAAGAGGTTCGGATGATATTTTGACATAATTTGTAGAATCCACAAAGCTTGATAAGAGTGAAGATAAGAGGGAGCGATGGGGGGTTTATAGTGGAGGGGAGAAGGAATTTCTCAATTTTATATTCATTAATTTATTATTTCTCCACAAGACAAGGAATAGTGAGTCTTCCATGACCATGAATAGTAATTTTATATTGTTAATCCGAACTAATTGATTTTACATTATAATAACACCATACATGACTCTATAATTAGTGTATTTATCTTATTTTGTAAATTATGGTATTTCACTATTCATCAAAAATTCAAGAATTAAAAAATCCAAAAATTCACCCTAAATTTTTTTGACATGTTGAGTCAAAAAATGAAGTCCATTTTTCCAATAAATTTTTTTAAATATGATTAATTTAATATTTAATTCAAATCATTATTTATTCTAAATACAATTTTAAAATATTTATTTACTTATTCCAAAACATATGTATATCATACTCCAACGTGAATATTATTGATATAATATCATAGGTAAGGTTAATATTCATTAGAGTATATCACTAGTCATAAGGGTATGTAATTATTCATAAGGATAGTTTACTATTCACCAAAAATTATGTTTTTCTTATTGGACTCCAAATAACTTACTCATCGGAACCGTGTATGTCAGATTTTTGAAAGTCACATCACAGAAGTGAAAAACTTATGTTTACTTAGATAGGTTATAACAAAGTGGTATTTTTAGAGACTCAGTGATTCATGCATCATATAAAAAATTAATTTGTAAATTCATGGGTTTTTACACTTCCACTTCAGATAAGAAGATTATAAATGATTGGAATCTTAACCCACACACTTTGTTCTTCCCATGAGAAGTTAATATTTCCATGGTTTAAGGCACAATCACTGAATGAGTATTTATAGAATCCATAATTAGGGTTCAAATAAATGATAAAGGTGTAATAGTATCAAATTAAGTAACTTTCATAAATGATAATATTATAATCGTGCTTATCAGTATAACAGACCCTACCTTGAATTTTGTGATATGCTACTCGACTGCATAAAGGTGTATACTCTCCACCTAATTATAAGGTTGGAAATAAGACTAAAGTCCTGTTATCAACTATATCTTCACATGATACAATACTCCCCTACCTCTGTGACCCTCATATTAATATCCAACAACACTCAATGTGTCGAAATGATTCTAGGATCCTCTAATAGTTAAGGACCCTACACCACTCCTTACTAAAAGACTCATTCTATTAAACCTATAAGGAATATCGGCATTCCCACATATATGGAAATATTATTATAGTGTCTATAAATATTTTATTAACATGGAATACCCAACCTTTTAATAAAAAATAGGTTCCTCCTCTGGGTGGGAGTAGAAGATGCCAACTAAGATTGGAGGTTGATAACCCCTATTGATGCCTCTGTTTGGATCATCCCACATCCTTTTCTTCTTGGAAAAGGTACTTCACTCTCACAAGGAAAGTAAAAAGTCCTCAATAGTCCTAAAATTCTATATTGTTCAATTTTAACTATGAAGTATTGATCAACCACTTCTAAATAAGTTGGGAACATGAGAATAAATACTTGTGACTGAATATTAGGATGAAAGACCATTTTGATCCTTTGAGATTTTAGCTTATTATTAGAGACTCTCTTGGGATAAAAGTAAATGGTATAGGTTGAGGGATTGGTATATTATATAATTTTCTGATCACCCTACTGAAGGCTCAAAACTATTGATATTTTTATAAATCCATCATTTTATGATAAATCTACTCGGGAAAAAACTAAATTTAAATCATTCCACAATATATTATCATGATTATTGGTAGTAATAATAAAATCCAACCAAATACTTCTAAGTCCCTTCAACATAAAAGTGGAACATTTCACCTTAAAATGGTTGTAAGTATCCAATAACTCAAATATTCTCTCGATATTTTCCATTAAATCCTTAGCTTCCTAAGGATCACAACTTTATTGGAAGGATGAAGGATTATGTCAAAGGAACTCATGTTATTTTTCCTAATTCAGACCCATTAATATTTCTTTATATTTATAAGGGTGAGTATATTCTCTCAAATCTATGTCTTAGACCATTCTAGTGACCACCTCTATCAAGTTATGTTCAAAGAGAGGGTTCACTAGAAAAAATTTATTTGTTGCTACTTCATATGTGTTAATTTTGGGGTCTACATGGAGGCATAGAACTAAATAAACAAAAATTCATCAAAACATAAAACCAAACCATATATCAAAACTATATTCATTATTAAAAGTAAAAAATAATTATAAAAATCGGTACATAACCACCTACACTATTCCATAGAGGAGGAATATATGCATGGTTTGAATCCCATGCTTTCGGCTCTTTATGATGGGAAAATTAAATCTGCAATCAAAATATTTTCCCCAACATCCCATAGAAACACAAGGTGTGGTACATAGAGTTTTTTCCAGAAATATTTTTCCACCAACCATTCTAGAGTACCAATAATCATCAATCCTATATTCCAGGACATCCAACTTAACATAGAGCCAAAATTGATGGCTCCAATACCATTTTTTCATGAACCAGCCTAGGATACCCTTGACTTTGGTACCCAATCCTATCATAGAGATGTCCCAAAGGTCATAATTAATACCCAACCTAGGATACCAATAACTCAAACTTCTTGATAGAATATGGTGATTTCAATAGTGATGCTACAAGTGGGTTGAAGCAAGTCCGTGAGGATTATTTGTGGGTTATTCAGGTCAGAGACTCGATTAGACCACAAAGTAGTGGAACATCGGTGGTGTTCTTATAGTATAGGAAGCTGGCATATATGTGGATGTATTTTTATTTGGTACCAAATTATTTTCTATCATGTGCCTATATTAGGCATCTCGATAGGTTCTATAGGAAGTCTTCTCATAGAGATGGAAGCCAAGTACATGGGAAGGCTCATGGATATGAGGTCAGACTAGAAGCGGTACTAAGAGCTAGTAGTTGGTATTTAGCTACATGAAGGGGTAATGGAATAGATATTGGTACCTAATAGTTGGGTAAGTGTCTGATAGTTGGTGCAAAACTATAGGGAGGCCATGCCTCAAGTAGATAGACTTCACACCATGTGCACGCAGTGAAGCTACCAGTGCAGAGGAGGCCAAGGAGCAGAATATAGTTATAGGTATGTCTCAATTGTGATCGAGTTTTATTTCATGATGGAATGGACCTTTTTAGGAGTGTATATTTTTTGGGTGCATGAGGTGAACATGTTTTTTTGGACTAACCAAAGGCTTTTTATTAGGTTTTCGTCATATTTTATGCATGATATATATAGACATATATGAAGTTTGTGGAACTGGGATTATTAATGGGAATCAATGTGATGTGGGTTTAATTTGAGGTTTGTGGGAATTAGGACTATTTATCATGCATATATATATATATGATGAGGGTTTAATGTGAGCATATATTAAGATTTAGGACAATTGGTCATATTTTGAGATGCGGGACCTCAAAGGTGCCATGTGTGACATTGTCATGAGGTGGGTATCAGATGAGGTGCAAAACATGAGTAGTTTCAGATGTGACATGGGCTTTATTTGAGAACTTAGTGAGGTTTGGTAGTAATGATTTATCATGGGAGGACTTTGGAATCCCCGGATGGTCAGTGGACCATCTAAATTTTGAGTTTTGGATGAAGAAGCGACTGGGTAGATAATTCCTAAGGTAGGGATTTCCTTGATGGATTGTACCTTTGAACGAACAAGACCAAGGTAGGTTATGTTAAATTTGGTTATATTGGTATGTTCATTACCATATTCTATTAATTTTTTTATAGCTCATGGATGAGCTATGTTGCGGTGGGAAGATTGTGACATCCCAAGTTTTTTAATGGGTTGTTTTTTTGGATAATTCTAAACATTTGATTTTGTTGTTAGGAAAACCATTTTTTTGATCTTTAGAACCTCTTAATAGAAGTTATTTAAACCAAATTTGTAATTTTAGGTATGTTCTATGTTTTGGGGGATGACCCGAGTGTTTGGGTGAACACTGGAGGAAGGTCGGAGGGTCTGGGATATTGAAAACATCTCTGACCGAAAAAAACATCGTGTAAGTCATTTACATGATGAGAAGCATGGTGTGAAGGATTAGGAGAGATACCATAGAAATTTGTAATGTTTAACAAGTTTACACATCATTAACCTAATATATTATGTGTACTATATACACATTGTGTAATATACGGTAGCATTTTTTTAAGTGCCAAGGGGGGCTCGAGCCCCTCATTTTTATTTCTCCTATACGGACAAAAGAGTAAGATCCTCTGAGCTTTCATGCCTCTCCCATCTCCCCCTAAGGATATTGATATCTCCACCATATAATTTATAATCTTTCATCCATTGGTGGATACAAATTCATCTCATTAAGGCCTTTTATCCTCTAGCCTCTTTTCTTGTTTTCTATCGTCATACAGTGTGCTAAATCCATGAGATCCATTTTACTTTATTCCCATGGTGTTCATATAAAACATTGATTTATTCAAATTAGGATCAATTTACAGAAAAATATCATATGATATAATCTCAATTAGTGTGAGGTAGGTGGTTTCAGATTTATCTTTAATTTCATTTTGTTTCATGGAGTTCATTCTTGAGCGTGTTATTGGGTTATCCAAGAGTGACCCTGATAATTTAATGCATGTATTTTAATTAGTAAATTGATCACATGATATTTCTATAGGAATGATCCTCCTTGAATGAAATTTTTATAAGCCTATTGAGAGGGTTTATACCAATTTGGAATATTTGGACGGGTGGGTGTTTATTATTAAATTAAATTGTTAGTTTTGGAATGGAATATTCACATGGGAATTTGGTGGGCTTGGCTTGAGGATTGAGGTGATGAAGATAAACTAGACTGACATGACATAGTTTGTCATGTTGGGTATGGACCAGTATACTTGAGTGATATTGATCATAGGTTGGCCAACGAGGTCATCATATTGAGGCAGTGTGGTCATTAGGTTTTGGGCAGGGCTTGGGTGATTTGAGATGGTGTTGACCATCAGGTTGAGAGACACAGTCACAGAGGCATGATTTGTTACCATAAAATGGCTAGTAGCTATGTTTGGGTGATTTATTATCATTTTTTGGATTATGTGATATTGGATTCATGTTCATATAGATAGAACCCAGACGATGGTGAGATATTGACCACTCATGTGGGTAGAGGCCTCTGTTAGTTGGGGATTAGGATGGTGGTTACCATCACTGAGGGTGGAGGTTCTTGTCATATAAATCCACATGGATAGTAATGGACCACAAGAAAATGGTGACGAGACCATAAATTGGGTGTTGAGGCACACCTTATTCTTTTAGGGCATTGGTTATGAAAATGGGAGGATGGGTGTTTTCATGACTCAAGACATCAATTGTTGAGTCGAATGTGATTATTTATTAGAGGATGGACATCATTGTGCCTCAGGATGTCATCCTTTGAGCTGGTGGAATATTTTGATAAGAGTTATAAGGGAATATGTACTTATAGTTGTTAATTATATTTGGAATCATTGATACTTGATTAAGGGCATGACGTGTCTGGTGACATATTTTAGAGGTGGAACCTGATGGTTCACCTGGGATACATTTCCTCATGGGATGTCTTGGGTGTTATTCCAAGGATCCTCACCAATATAGTTATATATATATAGACATGTTCTTGTAGAGCATATATATAATTGGGGACATGTGATATACCGACATTGGATGATGTAGATGATAACATCCTTATGGCTATTGAGCATAATGGATGTGGTTATTCAGTTATATATTGTGCAGTGCCTTCTTATTTGTTATATGTATACACCTTCTTTATCATGGATATAATAGAGTCACATTTTGGTGATGGACTACTAGGATTTATTCTCACACCCTACATGGTCCCTTTGCGATGTGTGTATAATTCCTGATTTTGTGATTAGTTAAGGTTTTGGGATCAGGATATGGGCCTTAATCATGTTGTAGTATTTCATGGGACGTATAGAAATAGATGTTGGACGTTCTTACATCATCTAGAGTTTAACTTTTTAGTTTAAATCATGCTTTATATATATATGTGCTAAGGTCGGCCATAGGAAACACTTTCTACTTTTTTCATGTATGAAATATTTATGTATGCATACTTAGTTTAAAATGGTTTTTTATTCTACAAATGGTACTGTTAATTATTTTTTCAGTATTGGTATAACTTAATTATTCTTCCAATATTGTGGGTTACTGGTCCTATTGTTTGGGGTCTTTCTTCTACTACTATATTTATCAATAGACCATTATTATTATCACCAACAAAGGGTATAGTCTCCCCAATATCATCTCTATACACCCTCACTTATATTTGGAAACATTTGGCATACGGGGAGGCACGACTAAGGCCTAATGTCCAACAGTCCTTGAGCATTGTTTCTGGTGTGAAATGGGTTTTGGAACTACACTTTTGGGAATGGTTTTTTTCAAGGAATAAATATTAAATACATACAGTATATGTAAATGAAAGGAAAATATAATTAAACAAAAAAATATTACATCATAACCAAAAAGTTAATACATATGTTAGTAAAAATGTAAAGTTGATGACATGAGAAACTTTCACGGTGATATAAGGGAAATATATAAAAATTATCATGTATAACAAAAGAAAAAATGAACCTCTAACCCACTTTATTGTGACATGAGGTATCATCTCACCAACATGTCACCATCATAAATGTTGAAATGTTTATCCTAAATACCCAATGCCTCTAGTAGTTTCCTCACCCACTTTTGTATTAGAGAAAACATGATATATATACCCTCATGGTTGTATAAGGGGTATGAGAAACATTCCCATTAGGATCCCCCCAAGTGTTCCATATCAAAACTTTTTTATAAAAACTAGGCATGTTGGTTTGGAGATAAAAAATTAAAATAATATTTCCCATTTTAAAAATAATAAATAAAAGGGATTACTACTAATAAAAATAAAAAATGAAATAAGAAGCATTAAAAGTGATGTTTTTAAATAATACCATGGTATGACATCCTATTGTTTCCATTCTAGGTAACTTATCATTTCTATATCACTGAATAGAGTCACTCCCTCAATTAGTGTAGTGGGTCTACTATTATGTCTCTAGCCAGTGATGTCAGTCACATTACTAGTGGTGGAAAACCTCTTCCAATTTAGGTTAGCCTACCCATGTACCTGAGGCTTCCCATGAGGATCATTAAATAAAACATTAAATATAATTAATTCATTTGTATCAAAAAATTCAAAAAAATATTCCATTTAAATATAAAGAAACAATTTTTTCAATGCAAACCATAAAATAGAATCCTCAATCACAAGGGCTTCTCTGATTGATTTGAAAAAATATATATAATATTGTTATAACTTTTTAAAAATAGATTTAAAATAGTCAATACTTGGTATTCAAACTATCAATAGAATGAATATGGAACTACCTACCTTTAATCACGCTAAACCTATAGAAACCACTCACTCATATTGGGAATCCATATAGAATTCATAGACGGATCCTAGAGAGAAAAAAAATACATAAACACAAAAACACACTTATATAAAATTGATCAAGTGGAACCCTAATCCACCATGTATTTGGGGAGAATCTAAAACTATAAAATAATAATTGAGAATATTAAAGGGGGAGTGGAGGGTTTTTCTTGGTGTATAACTTGAATAATTTTGAAGATTACAACTTGATTCCAATCCTAGATGAGGGTAGTATGGGATTTCATGTATGAGAGGATTTGGAGATTGAGTGGGTGATAATATGATAGTTGGTCTTAAATTTCAAATAATGGAAAAAGAGACATTCCAATATTTTTAATTTCTAGGAAAGCTACAAATATCGGTCACATGGTTTTCAAAACCCTATGCTAACTACATGGGCCACAATACATCACCTGGGAACTCACGTGGTTGAACCACATTGTTCGTCAAACCATTCACCAATCATGGAAAACACCTCTGCTAATAATTCTAAGCATGATATATATTTTCCTCTTGGTTATCCAAAAACATTTACTAA
This sequence comes from Viscum album, assembly GCA_963277665.1. NCBI lineage: Eukaryota > Viridiplantae > Streptophyta > Magnoliopsida > Santalales > Viscaceae > Viscum > Viscum album. Next base: position 285,390,850 of record OY728127.1, read on the forward strand.
CCATGTTAAAGCTCTAATTTTTCAAATTTTCCCTGTTTTGAAATAAAAACACCTAAAAACAAATCCCAAGAATAAAAAAATAAAATAACACAAATAGTGCCTTAAAATGACATCTTTCTATAAAAAGTTACTTATTCTCATTTTGTGTTCCTTCGAATAAGGTGAAATATTGGGATTAACCAAACCAAAAATTAAAAATCCCATGTGTTAGAATAAATGGATCTCACATATGGTGAATCAGTACACTCAACATGATGTATACAAATAACAGTGATGTCGCATCATATTTATTATGTTCTCCATTAAACCTCATGTAAGGGGAATGTAATGTACACTAATCATCCTACATAAAATATCATTACATAAGTCATATTAAATCCAAATTAATTACATGGTACTAAATCCAATTTACTCTATAAAAAAATTGAGTGATCATCCTAGAATCTATAAATTTCAATATTACTCTCTCTTTCCAAAATAAAGAGACACAATCTCAGGCTTCCACATAGTATTATTACATTGAAATCTAAGAACGATATTATCAAAAAATTTATTGCAATTTCACATGTAATGGATGATTCATGATATGATATCCCAAAGAAATCCCATCCCACAGTTATTAGTAGTGTAGGTGATCCAAGGGTCTATGTGGACAAAAATTTCAGGATGATGAAGGAGATGACCTCAACGCAATTAAATTAAACTTAACTTAACTACTTGTAAGGATTTTAGACCTCATACCTTATCTCTGTAAATATTTGTCATTGGATTTATATATTTAATTTATGGAAGTATTTTTATAGAAATTACATCTAGATCTTATTGTTTATGCTTCTTCCCTTCCGGTTTTAATTTCTATTATATGTATCTCTCTAGATATCAAATATGGTGAGAGGTTAACCCTAGGAACACCACATTGATGAAAAATAGATTATTAAGATCGCACATAACTAGACTTTTTCATTCCCACTGTGATACTAGAGTTCTTGTTTGATTGAAGAGATGGGGGTGAGTGAGAGAAGTACTAATCCTTCCTAAATTTCTTTTCATAAAGTTAAAATATATTCTCTATCCCATGGATTTGGTTTCCAGTGCATGATGAGATAAGTGGCATGAATTTTGTGTGGACTCAAGGTAGTAATCCATTAGGGTAGTGATGGTTTCATTCTTGGTTGAGATGTTTATTTATCTATTTTCTTGGATATGATTTTGGGTGGTACATTTATAAGGTATCCTAAGTGTAATTTTCATTCACATAACTTTCAATATATGGTTTTGTAAAACTATTTGGAATCACATGCTAAGTTTGAATTGGAAAAATTATTTTGATGAGATTATAAAAGAGTATCCATTTTGAATCCATTGGTGTCTCCATTTATGAATTTAATTCTATGAGTTTTCATTTAATTATTTCTTCTTCTTCAATATTACATCACACACATCCACAAAACCCTTTATTTTCCATTATCTCAAAATATTAAAATCAGAAAATAAATTTATATGTTTATTAAAAATTGATCTTATTAGATTATCTCATTATGATATATCCCTTGTAAAATCCCATAAAAATATTCTTAGTGTTCTAAAAATTCATTAATGATTGTGAGGCCTTTAACAGTATATCATCAAATGTGTTGATTTTATTTCATGTGTTCAAGATACTTTTTGGTGTAAAATATTGATTATTTGGTGTTAAAATGATTTTTAAAGATTGATTCATAATATTGTTCATATTTGAGTAGAGTTTAAAATTCATTGATTAGTGGATTAAAATCTATAATTTTTGTACATACATTGAAAAAATGATCTTCATTTCAGTCATTATATACTATTGACAACATTATTTATATAATTTCTATATATTGAATTATAATTGATGATTTGTTGATATTTTTTAAAATTATTTATATTATATATTATTTACATGTAAAATATTTTAGCAATAAATTAACTATGTTATTTATTAATAATTTATATTATTTTTTGATTTTTAAATATTTAATTTATTAAATTTTAAAAAGTGTTATATTCATATAGGTTTGGATACATGCAGTTTTGTGATTGTTATAAAATCATGTAATGAATTATATTCCTTGTTTGTGATTGAAACCATCAATAAATGAGTTGTTTTTAGAGAACACACAAATGAGGATATAAAAGATATTCATTATGATATGTAATATCTTCAGCTATTACATATGATATTTGAGGATACATAAGAAATATTGAGAATATGTAATATGTTTTTATTATAAATAATAAGTTTTAAGGATATATAATAATTTTTTAGGATAAATAAGAATTTTTTCATGATATATAAGAAGTTGTTCCTATTATATAAGATACACCACTTTGAGAAGAGGGAAATTTTTGAGTCGTGTAAGATGATTAATGTACAATAAAAGAATAATTTAGTCCATGCATCATAATGAATTATCCTAGATTAAGTGCTATGTTATAATCACTACACACTATCAAATGAATAGATCATGTATGAATAACATCAAGAATGAAATAGTTGAGGTTACTATCTTGTTCCAAGTGTTGTTTAACATTAATAGAAACTTGGGTCTCCTATTTCTATATTATATTGAATTCTATAGCATAACTATCACATGTGAATAACACGAAGCGGAAATCAAGCTATTTAAGAAGTGAATTGAGAATAATGAGATATGTGCGATTAAATCAAATAATAGTGGGATTTATATAATTACCTTTAAATCCTTAAGATATCAAAATGTTGAAATAAAAATGTTTGGTGAACCCTAGTTTCATAAATTTAAATCATAAAAATGGAAATCATTTCCATGAAGCGATGAAAAAGGGAAGATTGTGGAGACTGTTTAGTGGAGTTTGATTCAAGCTAGAAATAATAGCAATGTTTTTTTAGAAAATGAGCCTAGAGTTACATGGATGGGAATGTTCAATTATATAAGTTTATCATGAGTTTTTATAGAGAATATTATGAATAGTGATAGTTCCACCTGGATTTTACTAGTGTGAATTATTAAATTTGATATTATGAGTAAATTTTGGAAGAAGACTTTTAAAACTAATTTCTTCTTCATTAAAAAAAGACTACCTTCATATATTAAATCGAGAAAAAAATAGGGATTTTTTACAATGAGAATAAGAAGAAGATTATATTTCCCTGACCATTTGTATCTAAATATATTATAGTAGTGAGCTATTTGAGTCTTCTATATAATCATATGAGTAAGAGTTTAATTTATCCTTTTATGGAATTTTTCTACAAATTTTTATGCTGGAATAGTTTTGGTTATAATTATTCTTATGGTCTTGAATTCCAATCCAACCCCACTAACTATTATTGAACATGAATTTAATTATTGACTATTAAATCAGATATATTGTTATTTCATTAAATATTAGTGGTTCTATCTATTATTAAAACTTAATTAAATTGTTTAAGTATAAATATATTTTTATTTTGAACTAGATTTAATTTCTTGGTGTTTATTAAAAAATTGGATCACTTCAAAAAAATAATGTCATATATATCGATCTTTTGGTTATATTTTTTTATATAACAACATATGAATTCTAAATTTAATGGGTGATAATGAAAGGTTTTCTTATAATGCAATTTTTTTTCAATGAAGAAAGCGAAATACAAAAATTAAAGATACTTCATAGCTACTATCCTTTGCTTATTCACACAATTTCCTCACTAAAACTAATTTTGCATTTAAAAATTCAATGATTATATTTTTCAAAATTCATAACCCATGGTTAAAACATTAAAAAATTAGTAAAAAAATTATAATTTGATCTTAGTTTGTAACTTCCACATGAGACAACCAAAAAGGATTTATATACATACAAACATTGTGGATAAAAATAATTTAAATTGACATTCAATATAAATAAATTACATTTAAATTATTATGGTTTTATGGGAGGTTTCAAAATATCTTTGAGTTATATAGAGAAGAAAATTAGTTTTTCTTGAAAATTAATCTATTTTACTTATCCTTTAGAAAATATTCTAATATTATGTACTTAAATTTTAATTTATTCATTAAAAAGGTTATTTAAAATCCTTTATAACATTTATAAAATCAATAAAATTTAAAGAACCAAATTAAGTGATTCTAAATTAATTTCAAATAACACTAAAATAAATGTTTGGATTTTCATATTTAAAAAATCAATAAACCATTAAAATAAATAATTTAAACCTTTTATAATTAAATTAAATATTATTCACAAATCATTATAAACATAATGATTTCCCAGAATAAATGAAAATATGGGGTGATTTTACATTAAAATTTAAAATTGAAAAATGAAAATAATGGTTCACCTCCCTCCCCCAAACTACTACTACTACACTTCTAAGAAGTTATAATTTTACTCATTACCTAAGAATCTCTAGAAATGGATTTCAAAGAATAATATGAAAAATTAGGTTCAAAATGTCTCTCAAGTTGGGGGGTAAATTTTTTTGGTATATTGATTATATGGTATAGGAAATCATTTCTTTCTTACTTATATATATATCAAAGAAAAAAATTAGAAAACAAACTCACATTTGTAATAATTTAAAAAAAATCCAAACTAGTGGAATCCTCAAATCAAGTAAGGTAAATTTACATATTTGAATTTATTTAAATAAAAAATTTCAAATCTAAAATCACTAATAAAATTAAAATAAGAAAGTAATAAAAGGAATAAAGGTCCTAAAAATAGCTCATACCCCCCCACATACACACACTCTTCCAATATTACAATTTTAGGCCTAGTATATTGAATATTTTATAAGATTGATAAAAAAATTGTAAAGAATTAATAAAAATTGGTTTACTAGAAGAGGTGGAATTGATATAAGATCTTAGTTCCTATCTACTAGAATCAAAAAAGTAAAAATTGAATTAAACAATAGAAAATAATTATAAAAAGAAAGAATAATGATAAAGAGGGATGGGAAAATAATAGTGGAAAATTCCCCTATAAGGGTAATGTGTGTTGAACTCCCTACCAGCAAGAAGTTGAAATGAATCAACCCAAATAAAAAATGTGGTTTGGGTTTCTTTGATAGATACCAACACATTTTTTCTATGTTTTTATGAGGGGACACAAGTATGTGGCAACCACATATTCATTGTATATCAAACTGATCTATAAATGATTTGAAAAAGAAAATTAAGGGTGGGAATAAGAATAAAGGGTCTAGCCTATTAGATTTATCTTTCTCTAATGTATGTTAAGTTTGATGTTGAGGGGGTAGTGTCTTCACCGTATGTCTTAGGGCTCCTTTTTATTGTCCATCCACCTCATTGGTGGTCCTTTTACCATTATGCAGTGCAATCTACATGGGTACTATTGTAAAAATAAAAAGTGGTAAGTTAGTATATGACATAATTTTAATAAAATAAATGTAAAATGAGTTCATATACAATTTATATCCATTAAAATGATCATCTAGTGTAATTTCCCCTTCATACATAGCCACTGGTACTTCCTCGTATTCAAGTTAAAAAACCATTGAAATATCCGATAAAATTGTTTATGGTTTTTATATTTTTTGTAAACATTTTATGATAATCTATTGAAAATGCGTTTGAACATATTTGGATTGTTTTTGAGAAGTTCAAATATTTAAGGAATTTAATTAAAATGAATTCTGTGATTTTATTAAAGAATTTAAAATTTTATAGAGTATCTAAATTTTGTTGTCTTGGAACCTTAAATATCATCAATGTCCTACATAAAAATAATTTTTTGTTTTCATAAACATAAAATCTAGAATTAATTGGGATCATTAATTAGCTATGCAAGGATGATCTAGTGATTGTTTAACTATAATTCTTTTTTTTGTAAACATAATTTTGATCTGTGTAAACATGTACCCCTCTACATAATCATGAAACATTAAAGTTCCCAAGTATGATGTACTTTTTAAGGGACATCTATAACCTATATAAACATAATTAGAGGATTCATAAAAATGAATATGTTTGTATATGTTGGTTCACTATAAGGTTCACTTTTTAATCTTTGTATGCATGAATCCAAAATATATAAACAAAATATGAGCTAAGTAATGATCAATCCATAGAGAAATTTTATGTTTCTTAAACGTGGAAAATGATTGATTCCAAAATTTTAAGTTTTAAATAAAACTAAATATGACATTAATTACTTGAAAATTCATTCTATGATTAATAAAATAATTATGTTTCAAAACAACTATTTTATTATATTTGAAAATGGAATTCTATAGAAATAATATTAAAAAGAATGATACATTTTAACTATTAATAACAATTACTATAGCTAAGACTAATACAATAATCTAAAACTAAATAATAATGACCATGAAATGGTATAATATATACTATCAAACTCTACCAAGAATACTAAACCTTCACTGAAAACTACTAAAAGAAAAAAGAAACATTACGAATATAATTGTAATTATCAAAGGGATTGTAAAAACCTTTGAGAATGAATTGTTAAATATATATGAGTGGTATAATATATATGTGGTATAAGGGGAAAATTTACCATTGGGATCGGACCGTTATCTAACCATGGGTCAATATGACTATTGGTCAACAATACCATTTACCATTATGACCCTTGGTAATAATTTCACCCTTAGAATTTGTGTTTAAAGGTAAATGGAAAATTATAATTAATGTGTAAAGGAGAAATGATAGCCTAAACTAGTATATTCTATCCTTTTGAATACTATTTTTCAGAACATTGGAGGGAGGTAGCATCACTAAGGTTCATTCTGGACTAAGCCCAATCAGAGCATCAACAAGTGAGGTTTTAGTGAAATCACCTACAAGAGAATTTCAAGTTAGTGGAGATCACCACTAGGTCAATATTAGTTTATCCACCCCATTAAACTATCACCATAAAACACATTAACCTTGTGTAATATGTTGTTGATGAGAGGTTATGTATATAAACCACAGTATAATTTCAATTGTATAAATGAAATATTTATTTCACCAAACCGTTTTTCAAAATTACTTTATATAATAAAATAAATATGAAAATAAGATGATTTTGATAAATATATTTTTTGGATATATATAAAACAAAATATAATTTTAAAAAATATATACATATTTATAATAAACTCAGACATTATAAATAAAGTTTATTTTCATAATTAGTCTTTTCAAAGACATTATATATATATATATATATTAGATATTGCGGGTAAATGTACAATGAAATACACACACACACATTACTCACCCACATGCCAAATGGGTAGGTCAGAGACCCCCCCCCCCAGAAAGGGGTAACCTAACTATAAACCCAACTTAATTGTTTATATATATTATAGAACCATAGTCCCTACTATAAAAATGTATGAATACCCTCAATACATGGTCTATAGGACCAATCAATCTTGTTGGCCTCAAGGCCCACTACATCTAGCCTAAAGGCACGTCTATGGTTGCACCTGCCTATTTTAAAAGGAGGCATCTTTCCCACTTTGTGGTCTTCATTGTCCTAAACCTACTAATAGTTCCAAAAATCACCATTTCCTAGCCCTATGACATCCATATCCACTGAAACATGTGTTCATTATTTTGTTGTGCTCATCTACTATATCTTCCTAACTCGTATTATCATGTTGAGTCAATCTAGACAACTGCATCTCCCCCAAATATCATGTATCATCATGTAATGATCCATACAAAGGTTTATATTCTCTATTCATACATTCCCTTGTCTTAAATATTGTATCTTTAATGTTGTTTCATTTCCCCTGAATCAGTTCAGGCACTGACGACTAACCGCCAACAACCACATCTTCATGTGGAGGCCCATTAAATACTAGAATAGAATGATGTCACCCTGTAAATTCCACCCAAAATTTAATTGGGGGTTTTAATAATCACTTTAATATGAATTTTACTCTATATAATCTAATTTAATTTTTTAAATTGTCAAGATTAACTTTTAAATTTAAATATAAAATATAAAATATAATTATTTTGTAGAAAAATGAATTTTAAACATTTAATTATTGTTATTATAATATCCTATGAATTACTAATTAAATTGGTATTAATATATTATGTGTATATTTCATATATTTTATCATCAGTAAACCATAAAATATTTATTTTCTTAAAATTAAAATATATGGCATCTAAAAATGAAATTTTTAAGAAAATACATTTTAAACAATAAATTGATCTCGTTAGTTTTTTAAGCTACATCAATTAAATGTTATCAATGCATTGGATTTTATAAATGACTTTTCATGTTATTTATACATATATTAACTAATTTAGTTACTTTTATTTATACCTTCCAATTCAATGTCTACATTTATAACAGTCGCATTTAAAATTTAATATTTCATCTTAATAAAATATATTGTGGTCTGTTTTGGTTAGGTGATGTTTTTTAAGGAAGATATTAAAAATTGTATTTATTTGAATAAAAAATTATACTAAAATTTATGGGTGTTACCTAGTATGTCTAAGCCCCAAGCTGAGTCACTATTCCAAATACTTGTGACAAACAATTCAAACCCAAAAGTTATATTAGCAGTCTTTGACATAGTAACCTATAGAATAAGAAAAGAAGAAATTATCCTTTATTAGAAACATATCATGATTCATATATAAGTCCATCTCATAGACCAATTTATATCACTTGGTTTTTCAACAATTCAATCCTTTATATCCACTACATGGCTCACCTCAATTCCAATTTTTCCCTCTTCAATCTATGTACATTTTATATAGTGTTTTTCTCATTCCAAGAGTATATGTGATATACCATTTTTTTCAAGTTCCTATGTTCTCCACATGGATATTAATATATACTACTCAATAAGAATTTCAAAAGGGTCTTTTGTGTTCTTTTAATTGGGTTACTTTTGTTTCATAAATAATTTTATTTATTTATTTTTAATTACTTATTCAAGGAAGACTTTATTTCTATTTGATTGCTGATTTTTTAAGAGTAGTACTAATAGCTATGTTTAATTAAAACACTTATTTGATGTTGGGTACAATTAAGTTTGGGTTGTGTGTGATTAAATGAAAAAAAGTGGTTATATATGACTTAGACTAAGACTTAGGCATTTTATATCAGTTCATATCACCACTACGGGGTCTGAATAAATTTCATGGTCCAAGGGTTCCATGTAAGATTAAAAGACCTCATATTTTAATCACCACATTCACCCTCATATAAGGTTATTAGTCTATTACAACCCCTCAAATTAGAATAAATCAATATTTTTTAAGGATATTTAAAAGTAATCTATCTTACATTATAATGGTATTCCACTCACAAAAAATTCATCATGCACCCTAAGTTTCCTCACATTAGAATAAATTATCTATTGTTTAAGAATACCTCATGTTATACTATTCATGGAAATGAAATCCCCCTATTATCATCTTGTGAATCCTCAAATGACGTTATACATCGGGTTAAGTAGAGCATCAAATTAAAAGGACCCTACATCAAAATAAATAGTTCTCATGTCATGTAAATTAGGTCTCTCAATATACTGCATATAAATAATAGGGATGTCACATCATATTAATTACATAATATATTGAAGAATGCATAAGTTGAAACACACATGCATTATTTTTTATCCATAAAATGCCAAGATGTATATCATATTAAACCCAAATACATTTCCAATTATTAATTAAAATTTACACTAGAACAAATTGAGGACTCGACCTAGGATCGGTAAATTTCAATTTTCTTCTTTTTTACCCACATTATAAAATAACCTCATGAGACTCCAAATAGACTTATTAAATCGCAATTGAAAATAAATATCATGGGATGAATTAAACAAGTTATCCACACCATGGAATATTTGATATGTTATCACCTTAAGAAATCCCCATTGTTAGACATTATACATGGAAGTGATCCAAGGTGGGGCTGCATTGTACGGATTTTTAGGAGGATAATAAAGATAACCTTGATTATTTAAAATTAAACATCCCATTCAAACATGTAAGGACACATGACCATGGCCTTTTTCTATGTATTTATTTAGAATATTATTTATGTATTTAATTTCTAAATTTATTTTTATAGTAATTTTATTCTCTCCAAACAATTAATGATTCTTCCCTATAGATTTTAATTTCCTTACTAGTGATTACACCAGCCTCTCAACCAAGGTGAAAGGCTACCCCAAGGATCACTGTATTGAAGAAAAAATGATGATTCAAAGTCCACACAACTTAATTTATTCATTTCATATTTGATACATGAGTTATTGGGTGATATAGGAGATGAGGTGAGTGATATAACTTCACAAAAATATTTCTCAGGTTTTCTTCCAAGATGTTAAAATCCTTTATCTCTCCCACTATGTTGGTTGTTTATGAATGATGGTATTAATTCCATTAGTGTTTTGTAGACACATAGTTGTGACCCATTGAGTTTTTAATGGATGTATTCTTGGTTGAATTGATTCCTTATATCTATTCTAAGAGAAATTAGTGAGAAATATATTTAAGATTTTTCTATGTGTGATTTACATTCACACAATTATCATAGTATGATTGTGTTTTTGTAATTAGTTAGAAGCACATGGTGAGTTAGAAGAGAGAAAACTATGGTAGTGATATAATAAATGATTATTTAGGTTAAATATAGGAGTGTCATTGTTCTTGTATTTCATTTTTTGTGTCTGAATTTCATGTTTTATTTTAGTTATACATTCCATCAAACACATTCACTGCTCCTCGTATTTTTCTTCTAATCTAAATTTTAAAAATCCAAAAAATATAATTTTATTGAATATTGAGTGTATTAGATGGTATCTTCAGGAGATGACTCAGTTTGGCTTCCCTCTCTACATTTTGTGTTATCTAAAAAAGTATTAATCATGAGGCTCGTGATAGCCTCATCTCATGAGCTCGACTATCAAGGTGGAATTTAATCACTCTATTGTAGATAACATATATAATTAGTTATTTCTTTCATTTTTCCCCTTTATTGTTCTTCTTTTTTTAACATCATTTCCTTTGTTACTTATTTTTTTCATTATGGAATAAACCACATTATGTTACCATTATTAAATAATGTATCTCCACATCTATTCAATTTTTTAAATATATTGATAAAATCATTGTTGATTTTAGGGACTTAAACCTGGTTATAAGTTTTAATATTTACCAATATCTCTCCCCACTAGAGCCCAAAAAAATATTAATCTTCAAAATGAGAAACCTCTAGATAACTCTAATGGATGGAATGATGAATGATATTATACTAGTAAATGTAAACAATATTTATTTCATATTCCTTAACACTAGTATAATGAATATGAACCAACACCAAATGTGATTCAATAGGTAATCACTAGATCATTTATGGTGGTCCAAAAATCAAAGAAGATAAATTTTAGAAGTGGGTATTAATGAAAATGATGCTATGTTGGACACCACTCTCTAATATTATATAGATAAAAGACTACAAAAAATAAAAATAAGAAGATTTAAGGATATTCTCTTTCCCTTTGATCAAGTATAAATATAAGAGGTGGGAGAATCACATTAAAATCCACCACTCCCAAATATTTCAATAATCCTTCTCAAGGAACTCTAAAGGGAGAATGATATTTCATCTAGGACTTTAGAAGGAATTGATAGAACTCTTAATTTACTTATATTTAAATTTTCTAAAACTCATTTGTAAACTAACCCTCCTTGTTTTCATAATGATTATTATTCAATTACGTAGTATGCTATGAATGAAGATAATGAAAATAAGATCATGGGAATTGGGGAAATAATTGTGTAACCACTACACTATTTTAAATAAATACTTCCATATATATTCACAAATGATAAATATATCAGAGTAAAACAACTCAAGAGATTAATCCTTTCATAGACTCACTTTAATATGATTTATTAATACTTAATATTCCTTTTAACTCATTCAATAAATATACAACCCTTCAAAGTGAAGGAAATAAATAAAATACAACTATATAAGAAAATATTCTAATGGAATTGAATAAAGAAAGTGTGATCATGTCATTGAATAAGGAAATATTGACATTAGATAACAATTTTAAATGGTAAGAATCAAAATTTAACTCATATTTATTTGATTTTATTCAAGTAGATCTATATACTAAATTCCTTCTCAATATTCATATTATGATGGAACTAAATGTTTCCATAGATTATGATAAAAATATCACCAATTATTTGGATGAAAAATACATAAAATAAGGCCTAGAACCTGTGATAAGGCCATTACTACACTCAACATCAAATTGAATATCTGCTATAAGGAGTTAATTCACCCCATATTTTCACTAATTCTTAGAAATAACAATTTTTAGTAATAATCTCTAATTTAATTGTTAATGTATGGAATTCATGATTTTTATGTAATATAATAAATTTTTTTAATTATTTGAAAATCTATACATTGATTTTTGTGTGATTTTAAATTAAATGTAAGTCAATTAAATTTGGTGTTTTAAATGTTCAAATTGATTTTTATGAATTATATGTCCATGAAAAACTTGATTTCTATGTGTTTATTAATTTTCTTGGGGTTTGAGTAGAAGTTACATAGCATTAAAACACTTATTAATGGATTTGTGAGATTAAGTCTAGGTAATGTATGTTTAAAAGAATTGTTTTCTTGTTTCTTGTAAATAATACTAAGTATTAGGTGTGGTTATAACTAATTAGTTCAGATTCCCACTATTGGATGTTAATAAATCCTGTAGGAAAATGGTGTCATGTTAGAATAAAATTACTCACACATGAATCTTCTTATTTTCCCTCCCATGAGATGATCAGGTCACACCCACCCCTCCCATCAAGAATAAAATGGAACCACATAAGGGGATTTTAAAGGAATATAGATTCCATTACAATGGCATGATACTCATCTTAGATTCATCACATGGCATAATATTCCTTGTTTCAACTCTTATAAGAATCCCCCATATTATATTAAAAAATGCAATGTAGTCTACATGTGATTTATCTTATGCACCTTATTTTAAGGTGAAATCCTAGGCTAAGTATTCTCCCATATTAAAAGGTACCTATATCAAAATAAATGGTCTTCACATTTTGTGAACAAAACCAATCAAGAAGTTTAGAATGAGTAATAGGATTTTTTTTCATATTCATAAATTTTTTCACTAGCACTTATGTATGGTTAATCCCACACACACCACACTACCAAAAAACAAGCATTAGTGGTGGTTTAGTCTTTAACTAGGAGTGGTTTAAATCACCACCTAACTATTTATGGGTGGTTCTTAAAACAATTTTGTATTTCATGGTCTCTAATAATTTCATGGGGGGTTTTAAATTTAGCGTCAATCTAAAAATGATTCATTTTTGGAGCATTTAGTGGAAGATTTGGTTTTATTTACTAGTAGTTCATAAAAAAATTACCTGAAAATAAAATAGATAAGATGAACATAACCACTACTAATAAATTTAGAGGTGGTTATGTTTATATGTGGTTAATATTAAAGACCACTAATTAATATTATCATTATTTTATTTAGCATTGGTTTTTAGAAACTTCTGTTAAATTTTTCTTTTAAAATGTATTTTTTTAGTATTTAATCAAATTAAAGAAAAATAACTTTTAAATGTAATAAACTAATCCATAAATCCATAACAATACCATCAAATATACATAATAAATCCATAGAAATATATTCATACATCCACCATAATTATAACCTCACTCGCCATAGCCTCAGTCAACCCATACATCAGTCATCAATATGTACATATAAAATATGTCTAACAAAAACCAATGACCAATATAAATCCTCCCCACAACCTCCACATTATCTGTCTACCTTCAAAATATCTCATCAGAGATAATAAAAAAGAAGATATAAATTAAAACTAAACATAATAAATCTGAATTAAAATATAATAATTGATAAAATTTAAACATACCATGGAAAATAAGAACCATTATGAATGCCTTATGAATAATGTAATTAATGTAAACAATCAACCTCCTACCTATTTATAAAATATTCCACCTATAATAATAACCAAAAAATTTAAGAAAATAAATATGAAAGACGAAATAAAAATAATGTATTCAGAATATTTCACATATAATTTTTTATTTTATTAATCAAACAAAATACATTTTAACCTAAAAATAATAATATATCTTGAAAAACACTTTTGAAAACATAAACATGCCTATTTAATATTTGATTCAACACTTGAAACTGAAAAGGAATAAGTATATAATATTATAAATGATTTTTAAATTGATGTATGGTGTGCTTGAATTTTACTTAATAAACAAATTTTAAATACTTTTACATGACATCATTCACACCTAGTTTTTAATTTCTTATCTTATGTTTGTGTTTGTTGGGAATATCAGTCATTCTCTCGAGTTTTGGGAGTGATGGGGGTTCAATTTTTAATTTTTTATTGGTATCATTTTTTTTCAAATAATCCATTCGATTTTTTTTGGATTTTTTGGAGAAACTCTGGAAATTTTGGATTGGCAGTGACAAGTGCATGGTTTGTGCACGACTTGGTGAACTGTGCGGCCAAACCCAGGTAACCACACGGAAAGTGGTATCTTCAAACAAAACCTAATTCATGGTATGTGAAACCATGTGTTATGGTTGTGTGATTAATCTTCTCGTGGATAGTGGCCACCACACGGTTGGCACATGGTTTGGTAAACCATTTGGCTGACTGGGAGAGATGGAATGAAGTGTGAAATCCTAATTATACCTTTATGGGATGTTAACTCTAAATCCCCCCACTTATTACTCTATCTATTTTTTACATCCCTAGGGAGTCCTCTCCTAGTTTCTCTAGGCTTCCTTTTACCTCCTTGGGTGTGTATCTAAGTATTTCATTGAGATTTTGGGAGAATCTATCGAGTTAGTCTCTTCTCATTGTCTCCCTCTTCATTATCCTTCCATTTCTTTATGATTTTATCTTCTCCCATGGTCATGTAGACCTAGGGTTTGGTTTTCCCTTGTTTTATATTTGGGTTTTTGTTCTTTTAGGGTCTCTCTACATAGATATATGGTTTTGGAACCCTTGTGGAGTGATCTCAGGCATGTGTTTTTGATCCACCATGGATCCAATGTAAGTTTCCCTTTTCACTTTACTTTTTAATTTAATATTCATTTGTTTCATAATTTTTGCACATATTATGACTAGTAAATAAGGATTTATGATACTTGGTTTCATTTTTTGATTTGAAAAGTGGTGTTTTATGCCTTATTGTGTGATAAATAGAGTTAGTTTGTCAAAATATGCACACCAAGTGTTTAATTAAATGACCGGTTGGCCTTTATGGATGATTTATGATATAAAGTGCATAGTTTGGATTTGTAAAAATATTGAAAACATTTGAAATGATGTTTTGGGTTCCTTTAATGGTTTTCCCATCTTTTTTGGTTTTTATAAAGGAATGTATGTTAGGTTTTAATGTGGTTGGGCACGAGTTATCGGAGAATAGATCATTTGGCATTTTTTTAAAAATGGTTTTTCCTTGAAAGTGTAATGTGAATGTCTTAAAGGGATTTTGTAAAAAAAATTAAATGAAAAATTGGGTTTTAAACCCTTTATTAAAGGTGAATTTATATCTTTTATAAATGTTTTATTTGAGAAAAAATTCTTTAAGGACCGTTTGGAAACATTGTGAAAATTGTGAAGGTATTTATTATGAAAACCTCCTTTGGAAAATTCTCATGACTTGTTCTTATTTAATAGATGGTATATCCTCGATGTGGATTCTCTGTGGTTCATTATTGTAATTGCAGATCCTGGGTAGGGACTCCTTTAGTTATATTTCTTTTATGGAATGATAGTCAATCTTTTGGGGTGACTTTAGGTGAATCATGTTATTGAATAATTATTAATATATATGTTTTTGATTGGATACTTGGATATAATTGGTTGGGTAACCCCCTTTATAAAAAATACATGGGAACCTATCAAATTGATATTCTGAGAACGATTCTTGTATTGGCTAGTTTACGCACTAGCTGGTGGCCCATTATAGGTGGATATATTTGGGTTTATTACTAGGGTATTTTCTCATTGGTCTATCATGAGTTAGGGAATTTAGGAGTGTTATGGAGTTTTTGATTTCATCATGTGTGAAATGTTACCTGGGATGGGTCTCATGTATTAGTATGTTCTGGACTATTCACAATCTCTTAGGTTCACCCATGAATTTTTTCACTTAGCTGCTTTTAGTCATGAATTAGATACTCGTATTCTTATTTCTATTTCCCTTGTTATATGATCATTAGGGTTCCTTCTTGTTTGGTGTTTTTCATAGAAATATATGTTTTGGTTTTAAAAGGTTTTATGAAAAATGTTTTTAAAGAAAAGTGTGGTATCCTCTTTTGTGTGATTTGAAAATGTTAACAACACATTCCCCTTGAAAATGTTAATTTTTCACTATTGTTAAGAAACCTGGTTTTGAAATGAATAAGGGAAGTGGGCCATAGAGTGTTTTGACATAAAATGTGCATAAAAAATTATTTTAATATATTTTATTTCAAATTTGAAATTTATGTTTCTTTTATTTTAATGGTAGTGAGTTGGGAATAGATTATCGGGATATCCTAATAGGTTTTAATACCCTCACCTATAGTTCTTATTATTTTTAGACCTTAGTGTATGTTCTAGCTTGATTTCGATCACCTTGGGTGATTGTGGATCGTTGTGTTGTAGAGTGACCTATGGGGTTATATGGAGATTGGGTTTTCATCTAGTCTAGTTGGTTTTCATACTATGGTTGTTATATCATTAAGGTTCGTGTAAAATAGGTTTAGTTTAGTTGTATATTTATATTGAATTACTTTTTTCATCTTTCAACTAATTATTTTATTTATTATTTATTGAGAAAAATCATTCCCTTGTGTACTCTGTTTATTCCTGACACTAGTTTCCAACCCCTAGGCCTTCGGAACGCCCCTTGGGCCATGCCATGGATCGACTCAGATGACTACTTTAGGGTTGAACATAGATTTTTTTATGAAAAAATGGTATCATAGGAGGTCAAGTATTTGTAACACCTTTACTTTTAGAGTGCCCTTTGTTACTTGGGGATGTCAAGGTATTTGGAGTAGGTTTGTCAGGACTCGAGAGGTATGTGTGGGAAGAACTTTGCGAACACTTGGTCATTTTGATCCTCATGTTTTCATGGAAATAATTGTTTTGTTTGTTTTATTTGTCTTTAGGGATTGTTTAGTGATTGGGATATGAAAAGGGGATTTGGGATAATAGTCATTGTGAGCTTATGGGGCCAAGAAATCCATGTGTAATAATGGGCATGGCCCTAGAAGGATCTCTATGTTAGTGGTGTTTCTAACATATGGTTGATAACCATATGGGAAAGTTACCAACCAACACTAGTTCCCTCTTGTGAATATCTTTGATCCTTCATTGAATTATGAAAATTATTTTGAAAATCCTTATGATAGATTTGTGAAAACAGGGATTTAATGGTAATGTTTGAGATTTTGGAAAGTGTGAAAATTGGATTTTTATAATTAACCTTGTGGAAGGCTTTATAAAAATGAAATTTTATAAAATAACCTCTTGGTAGTAAATTTGAAATGATTTAATGAAATTGGGTGTTATAAACAAGACTCGGATTTTATGTAAAACATATGTTTGTTTTGAAAATTCCTTCTAAATGAAAAGAAGTTAGTTTTTATTCAATGGGTTATTGATGAAATGATATTTTTTTAATTGTTTTAAAATGTTTTTAATGAAATTAAAAATATTTTTGATGGAAATATATGTGGTTTATTTTTTGATCATGGTAAAATGTTATGATTTGTGTGATCTGAAAATTGTTTTTGACTCAGTGGTTAGTGTTCCTTTGAAAGGTTCATGATTTTTTAAATGGGATTGAATAATTTTTTTTGGAAAATGAGGATGTATTGTTTTATCCTTGTTGTCCACATGGGTGCTCACATGCATGGTGGTATATGGGAATGTGGATGGATTCCCATTATGGCATGGTGGATGGGTGCCCGGGGTGGAACGGAAATGTGTATGTGAGTGAGACTCTAAGGAATTCCAGTGGTGAATATCCAACTCACTGAATTAATTTTTTTGGTCAAAAATTTTATCAAAAGGAATGTTTTGATGATAAATAGTGGAATGTTTTCTTATGTTCAAAGTTTAACACTTATGAGGTGTTTTTAATTGAGGATCTTGATTGTTGTTTTGGCCTCGATTTAGTTATTGGAATTTATTTTTCCCAGTGGTTGTCCCCATGGAACTGTGATGGGTGATCTTAGTGTGGCTATGTGGGATTCCCCATTATTGGGGTTACCAGTTGATCAACCTAAGGATTTTTCTCTTGAGTTTCAAATTCTATATCCAACTATCTTTTGTGGAATAATTGATCCTCTCGAATAAGAATAGTGGACAAGAAATATCGAAAGTAATTTTAGCCTCATTGAGTTCCTTGAGTTATTGATATTTATGTTTGAAACTTTCATTATTAAAGGTTCACCATAGAAGTGGTATAATTCGGTATCTCAGAACAAGCCTTGTGATGATCTTACTTGGGAGTTCTTTAGGGATTCAGTCATCTGTTAGTATTTTTCTAAGAAAGAAATGCAGATAAAGGGGATGTAGATGTGTTTTTTGATGCAGCATAATGGATCTTTGTTAGAGTATTTCATCAATTTTGTATATCCAGTTTCTTACCTTCTTGAATATGTTGTGGATGATTCCTGAAGACTCAACATTTTTGAGTTTGGGATATTTCTCAATATATAGTAGAAGGTGTCAAATTTCAGTATAATCTCTTTTTCTGATGGGTTGAGGGAATCTTTTCATGTTGAATCCATGATGGTGGGAGTTCTCAAGGTATTCTTCCCTCCTTTAATTCCAGGAAGTAATGGGGAAAATTCCAATAATGAGATGTTAAAGTGGTTTAAAGTTGATAGAGTGGATCATAGAATCAAAAGGCCTCATGATCTACCATCAACCTCCTCTAGTAAGAAGATTTTGGTGTGTTACTAGTTGGGTATGTTGGGTCACAATAAGTATTTGTATCTGAATGCTCCAAAACCCTTCCATGGTTGTGGATGCTTAGGTCACTTGTAGTGGTTTGGTGGGGGTGTTCCTAAAAAGCACCATGGATCCCACTCTCAGAATTAATATGTTATTGGGAACTTGTTTATAATTTATTTGATGAAACATTCCTTTAGGGTAGGTGTTCTTTGGTTTTGTTAGTTGTTATAGTGGTGTTTTGGTGTTTGAAATATACGGTATATTGTGAGTCTTTTGATGAACTCTAGATTTCATTGAAAGTGTAGTTCCAAACTCAGAATTCCTGGTCTTTCTTTACCTAATCAAGTGATTCAGGATCCTTATTGATATTACCAATTCCTGACTGTTATATAAGATATTATTCAACCATCAGAGCTCCATCTATAGGTCTCATAGTGAATCTGGTGCATTTTCTGGAATATCGATGTTGTGGGGAGTGTGGGGTCAATTCTTATCCCCTTTTTTCGGGAGTAGGGGGTTTAAATGTTCCTATTGCGTTCTTAATATCTTGGTTAGGTCGTGGTGGACGAGTTTTGGTTAGAAAATGTGAGAAAGGGTGGGTTTGGTCCATGTTCAATTCTCATTTGGTCAATGTTATCTGGTTCCTAATGGTGGGGAGTCCCACCATGGGTCTCTTAGAGTTTCTCTTATGAAGTTTTTGGATGTTATTTGTTTTCTAATGGTGAGGAGTCTATTCTATCCTCCATTGAATTTTTTTATGTGTTATTTGGTTTGGTTGAGCATTGGGATTCATGGTAGTTAGCATAATGGTCTTGTTCTAGGAAAGGTTGTGGATATGGTGGCTTGATCATTCTCTTTGATTCTTAGGATGTGGTTTTGGATGGTTATCCCATTTTGGGAAAGATGCATAAGTTTAGTTGGAATTGGATAAAATATTCTTATCATAAGGGGAATAATTGTGTGGTTATGGAATCTTGGTCATTTATATATCAACTAGAGTATGATGTGTCTTTCCAGGGGTGCAAAGCATTAATGGTGGGGAGAATTGTCACAACTGGTTTTTCATTTCTTATCTTATGTTCCGATTTGTTGGGAATCTTGGTCTTTTTCTTGTGTGATGGGTGTGATGGGTGTTCAATATTGAAGTGTTTCATTGTCTCATGTTTTTCTCATTGAATTCATGTGGTTCATTTGGGTGTTTTTTGATAAAATATATAAATTGTTTCTTAACAATGACTTGTGCACGGTTGGCACATAGTTTGGTAAACTATACGGCCGAACCAAGGTAAACATGGGGTACCTGGTGGGTTTAGGAAGAACCTATCGCATGATCTATTCATAGTATGTGAAACCATGTGGGTTGGTTATGCTATAGATATTCTCATGGAAAGTGGATACCGCATGGTTGGTGCACCATTTGGTAAACTGTGCGGCCTAACTGTACGAGCTACCCAGATCTTAAAAAGTGTGAAATTCCAATTATACCCATATGGGATTTTTTACCCTAAATCCACCCAATTCTTCCTCTATCTAGTTCTTTCTTCCAAAGGGAGGCCTCTCAATGTTTCTCCAAGATTCCTTCTTCCTCTTTGGGTGTGGATCCATGTATTTCTTCAAGATTTTTGGAAAATCACTCTATGTAATCTCTTCTCTTCATCTCCCTCTTCCATTTCATTTTATTTATTCATAAGTTTCTCTTCTCCCAAGGTCATATAGACCTACGGTTTGGTTTTACCTTGTTTTATGTTGGGTTTTTGTTCTTTTAGGTTCCATCATCATAGATATAGGGATTTGGAACCCTCTTGGAGTGATCTCGGGCGTGCTTTGTTGATGCCGCATGGATCCATGTAAGGTTCCCCATTGCACTATCCTTTTTAACTAAAGATTCATTCATTTCATTATTTTTTTACCAATTTGGATTAATAAATAATTATTTATGATCCGTGGTTTCATTTTTTTCGTGTGAAAGGTTGTGTTTGGTGCCTTGTTGTGTAATAAATAGAGTTTTTTGTTAAACAATCCACACCAAGTGTTTGATTAAATACTCAGTTGGACTTTATGGGTGATTTATGATATAAAATTAAAGGTTTGGATTTGTAAATATATTGGAAACATGAAAAATGGTGTTTTTGGGTTCTTTTTATGGGTATTACATATGTTTTTTTTTCTTATAAATGAATTCGTGTTGGATTTTAATGAGGTTGGGTATGAGTTACCGATGAATATCTCATTTGGAATTTTTATAAAAATTGTTTTCCTTGAAATTGTAACATGGATTTTTTAAGGGGATTTTTGAAATTATTTTTAAATGGAAAATAGTATTTTAAACCCTTTATAAAATGTGTATTTGTTTCTTTGATAAATTTTTTATTTGAGAAAAAATTCTATAAGGCCTGTTTGGAAACTTTGTGAAAATGGTGAAGGTATTTATTATGAAAAACTCCTTGGATGATTCTCATGCCTTATTCATATTTAATGGATGGTATGTAATCACTATAGAGTTATTTTGATCCATTATAGTAATTTGAGATCCTTGATATGGACTCCTTGAGTTGTATTAATTCTATGGAATGAGAGTCGGTGGATATATTTTGGTTTATTGCTGTGGGATTTTCCCCTCGGTCTCTCCTGAGTTAGGGTTGCAGAGAGTGTTAGGGAGTTTTTGATTTCATCGTGTGTGGAATGATACTAGGGATGAGTCTCATGTATTATTATTTTATTGATTATTCATGATATTCATGTATAACCCAGGTCTGTTAGCACCTATCTGCTTGTAGTGATTATTAAGATACTTGTGTGCTTATTTCCATAGCCTTTGTTATTGTAACATCCTAGGTATTTATAGAAAAACTCGTTTTCATATCCATTAATATTTTTGAATTTAATATTATGTTTAGTATAAAGTGGAAACTATGTATAATATCATATCAGACACACAACAAAGTGTTTCCTTGAAATCTTACGTTGCACACAACACTGAGTTACACCAAAAAATTATACAATAATATTATTATTGTTCTAAATGGAAGTTAAAGCCTAATTGTTATATTGGTGGGAATAAAAATAACTAACTAAAATATGATTACACATGTTTTTTCAATGTTTTTACATTTATCCAATGAATTTTAGAGGCTTAAAATGAGAATGAATCCAATTTTATGCATAAAATACTCTCATATTTTAAAAATGTCATTTTACCGCCTTTTGATGGAGAATAATTTTAAAATATTGTTTTTATCATTTTATATGTACTATTTGAGAAAATAAAATTATTATCTTGAATTGGGACATAAAATTTTACTTTGGATAAATTTTTGTTAATTTTCGGATAAAGTTCATTTTTTAATGAATAGTGAAAAATACCTCATTTTAAGTCAAAACTGCCTTTTCATCTAATTTATTTATATAGTTAAATTATATTTTTATTGGTTTTAAAGTGTAATTTTATTTTTTTTATAATTTAATTCAAATTTTTCCATTTGTAGTAATTTTAAATTTAAATTGACATAAACACATGTCAATCAATTGATAGTTTTTATTTCATAAAAATCTGCTTTCTAGTTTTGACAACAGGAATTAATTTTAAATTAATTAATAAAAAATATATGTTTTGAATTTTGAAAAATTTATTCCATATTCGGAATCATAAGATCAAAATTATATAAATAGGTATCTTTTATTTTTGGATATTATTAATAGTAACTTCAGTAATTATATTTATTAACCACGGATAAAGGGTAAATTTGGTAAATAAGGGTTAAAATAAAATTATAATAATATAAACTACCATAACATGCATCATAATATTATTTTATAATTCATGGGAGACCAAAAAATCCTTAGGCCGAATATTTGGCATTTAGGAGCCAGTTGGGTCTGAAAATGACATGTTATAATAATTAATTTAATGTAAAGGAAAATATAACATAAACATGTATCTTTTTACTAAAAAAAATTAATGTGGGGTTATATAAGTAATATATTAAACTATAAATATTCATTATAAATATAAAAATATTTCCAACATCATGGTTTTTTATTTATAAATTTTAGTGATTAAATTAAAAAATTATTTATGACATAATGATGATGTAGTGATTTCTTCGTTAATAAATGATTCAAATAAATGATATTATAAATATAAAAATAAATATAATTTGAAAATTTTGAATCCATCCACGAATTTTTTTTATTATTATGAAACATTTACTTTGAGTTAATTCATTTTTTATAAGTAATCAAGTTGTTATGACTTTAAAAAATCAATTACTAAATAGTATCAAAATTGACATAAATGAGTTTATAAAACAAATAGTATTTGTTTTAAATGACATAATAGTCCAAATATTATAATATTTGACAAAATAACTTATATAGTGTTAAGAATTTCATTAATTATACACTTTTGGTTCTAATTTCATTTTATACTGACTATAGTAACCATATATTATAAAGATACATGAAGACATGGTAAGAGTTAATATTTTTAACTAAGGTTTGAAGCTAAAATATAAGGTTAATTGTGTGACCTAAATTTTCCTAAAACATGTTGGTTGAGTTTATTTCG
Source organism: Viscum album (assembly GCA_963277665.1). Lineage (NCBI taxonomy): Eukaryota > Viridiplantae > Streptophyta > Magnoliopsida > Santalales > Viscaceae > Viscum > Viscum album. The sequence goes on from OY728127.1 coordinate 285,414,445, forward strand.
ACCCATAGGCATATTATCCTCAAAATGTATCACATTGTAACTATTATAATTCAAAAATAAATTTATAATAAAATAATATTTCAAAACTTTCTTAAAGTACCCATCCTCCCTCTTATAAAAGGCCTCCACCTGTACCCACTTAATAAAACCTCTAAATATCATTAGATCATCCAAATTCTGATAAAATATTTTCAAAAAATCCCTCCATTCTTTTTATATTCCACACTATGGGCATAAATACATCCTAATAATACTTTTGTGAAAATCATAAGCAGAAACTTGAAAAAGAGGTATTTTTTATCACCTCTTTCGAAATTATTTTCTTCTTCTACTTCCTCTTATTATGTCATTTACATAATAAAGTAATAAATATATTATCTTCTATATTATGAGATTTAATTATAATTATGGGACAATTTATACCTCCTTTTATCCATCATGTGAATAATAATATCCCCATGTGTGCATACGTACAACTTACCGTCTACATGCTGTGGTGTAATTTTTTATTCAAAAATAATCAATTCTGATTGGTATAATGATGAGTATAGTGGATGTAAATAATGAATATAACATAATAATTATACTTTATAATTAATATACCATCCAATTCTATATCGTTTAACCATTAAGTGAATGATATTGTCGCTCGTGCGTACGTATGACCTTCCTTCTCCACAATGTGATTCGATTCATTCTACATGATCTTCATTAAACCATGATTATATACATTAATGGAATGAATAAATATGATATATATTATATTTATATTGACTCTATTCTTCTATAATTTTTATTTACAACATACCTTTATGCTTTCCATAATGTGTAAAAATGATAATTTCATTTGAGGAAGTGTGGACTACCACCCCCTCAAAGTGATATGACTTATTCATGTCATAAATGAAACATATATATGATGGAGTTAATGAAATTATGTAACATATATAACATATATATTATAATATAATTATAATATACCTATGTATCATTTATTTTTCATTCCATTAATATGACAATGAAATGACAGTAGCATTTATATGTACGTACGGACTACTGTCTCCATGAATGGTGCATTTCATTTGTTATCTAAAAATTTTATGGAATATTATAAATAAAAATTTATTGGATATATATTAAATTTAAATATTGAATGCTATTCTGGAGATGATGGACTAATGACCACATGGACTAGTGACATCAAACCAAGTTCATTTTCGACTCAATAACAAATTATCGAAAAAACATATGACATGAACTCAAGTAATTTACTAATTATTATAACATGTACATAAGTGATGTAATTGGAATAATAAACATGAATAATTTTCCGAATATATTATAAATTAACTTATGTTTATTATTCAAGATGATAAATAATGAACAAGACAAGTCAGACTCAAGGTAAGGGACATCGTCTCTATCTCCTTTCATTGAGGAATATTTTGGTTTATACAAAACCTTATTTTATACGATGTATAATCTACCCCTTTTAATTTTAAATTAATTTAACTTTTTTCTAAAAAAAATTACAAATAATTTTACTAAACGACAAAATGAATGTTTCTTTTTAACGTAAGCGGTGACAATGACCATTCTGCCACATCATGCATTATTTTATATTTGGATTCCTATACAAGAAGTAGTGTTTTTAAAAATTAAAAGTAAATAACATATTCCTTATTTAGGTATTTTAGTATTGAAAATGGTTTTGAGAATGGATTGATTATATCAATATCTTGAAATGATGTCTTATGATTGCAATGTGGAAATGTTATTTTTACTCTCTTGTTTTTCATGTGTTATGATTATGTCATGGTTCATGGGAGTTGATTATGTATATGTGTGGTTCCATAATAAAACAATGGAGGGTGAGCCCGTGATAGCTACTCAATGTATTAGGTAATGTGATAGAGGTAATTGTCAAGGTTTCTCCTAAGAGATTTAGGGAATATATTGTGATGGGTATTCCAAACGTAACCATAAAGTTTAGTCCATGTATAATTGTTAAAGATACAATGTACAAATTTTATGAATTCCACAAGTTTTATTTATAAGTTATGATTTCTATTAATTATTCATAAATACTATGATTTCATGTGTTATGTTAAAGAGATTATTTTTTATGAGTGAAAAGTATGATTTCATTGATCTGTATGTATTCATATACTAATGTTATCATTTCTTATTTTATAAACCTTTATGAGCTTTTTATGCTCATCCCATGATTTTGAAATGATTATCATAAGATATATGGAAGGGTAAGAGAAAAAAAGAATCCAAGAATATTTTTATCAAGAAAATAATTCTTATTTTATTTATGGAGTTTTATTATTGGGAAAAAATAGATAGAGTAGAATTTTATACATTTTAATATATGAGATGTAATGTGTTAATAATGACCTAATTCCTTAAAAAAATTAATCCTGAAAATATCCTCGTTGTGAATTAAAGTGAAATTATTGACTTATATCAAGATTATGTAATTTTTTAAGGATGGGGCCTTACAGTTGGTATCATAGGTTGGTTTAGATAACATTAAGGGTTAGGACATTGTTAGTTGAATATCCATAAATTATTTTTACTTTATGGTCAAATTGAAATACCATTTGAGGACTACCATTTTTCTTCTTCTAATATATATCTATTTAGAATGGTTTTCCACGAAGAAAACATGGCAGTTGTGCTGGGATGACTTCCAGAGGAAAACAACCTTCCAAATCAGCAACCTAAGAATGTTAGAATCTGAATTGAATAGTTTTTTTTAGTGATGGAATAGTTGACTCAGGTTGTAAATGGAGGTGGTATCAATGCGTGATATCATCCCAATCAACCATAGATGAACATATCGGTAGTGGAGCATTTTATGATGCAACATCCTTCATCATTCAGAGGTTCATCTAACCTTGTTCTAACTGAAGGGTTGATTAAACCACTGGAAAATATTTTTGATGTTATGGTGTGTTCAAAACATAAAAATTTTAGTATTTTTGTTAAACATTTTGAAGGTGAAGCCGATTATTAGTGGAAGATGGTAAAAAATATCAGGTACAGTGAGGATATTGATGCCCTTGATTAGGATGAATTCAAAGGTATATTTTTTGAGAAATATTTTCTTATAGTGGTTTTACTTAGAATGAAAAAAAACAATTCTTGGAATTGATGCCAAGGGATGACTCAATGGATACTTATAAAATACAATTCACTATATTGGCAAGGTATGCTCCAAATTTCATACGGGGTCATAATAGTAAAATAAATGGTTTTTAATCAAGATTAAAGAAAAATTATCGAAGGGTATTAGCATCTCATGAGTTCAAAAGTTATTAAAAACATGTTTGAAGTGCAGAGAAGGTTCGAATAATGTTTTCTAATGATCATGTGTTCTTTGAAAAACAAAAAAAATAAGTGTTTGAGGTGGAAAAAATTGGAAGAACTCTTCAAAAAAGTCATATGGAAAGATACTTAAATTTATAGTTTGTCAAAATTACGGTAAAAATCACACTAGAGAATGACTTTTGAATTCTGGTGAGTGATTATGATGTGGTAAAATGAGATTTAAGACTCGTAATTTCACTAAAAAGGTCAAGGTAGTGGTATGAAAAAAATGATTTAGATTCAATAATATGTTTTAAGTGCAACGAAATAGGTCATTATGTAAATGAGTTTCTGAAAAAGAACTAAAATGATGGAAATTGTCCAGACTATAAGTAGAAAGTGGAGTTGAAATCCATTGAAACTACTTCAGTAGATGTTGGACCATCAAATGAAGTAGTATCAGGTACATTGTTCATTTATTCATATTATTCCAATGTGTTGTTTGTTTCTAGGTGTACACATTCTTCCATTTCTGAGAATTTTTTTTGAAAATTGGTGATTCCATATCAAGAAATGAATCCTAAACTTCTGTTAAAAACACCTAGGGGAAATGATTATACAAAATGATATTATAAGAATCTTTATATACTTATTTGTGGAAATAATTTACCTTCAAAACATGTTGTTTTTTCTCTAGTATAGTTTGATGTTATTTTGGGTCTGGATTGGAATTCTGTTTATCATGCTAAGATTTATTGTAGACCTAAAGAGGTTTTTGTTCATAAAGAAGTTCATTTTGTGTGCAAGAATGAACCCTTACTATTTATAACATATCAGGAATCTAAAAAACTAGTAAAATATATAAATGAATGTTACCTTGCACATATTGATAAAAACAAAGGAACTGTTCATATTAATGATGTGACAGTGGTAAATGAGTATCTTGATGTTTTTCCTAATGCATTTCCTAGTATAATACATTATCATGAATTTGAATTTAATATTGATTTGGTTCCTGATGCTAATCCAATTTCAAAAATCCAATATCGAATGTCTCAAATTGAACTTTTAGAGTTAAAGAAGCAATTTCAGGAGTTATTAGATAAACGTTTCATTCGACCTAGAACGTCACCATGGGGTGCTCCTGTCTTATTTATTAAAAATAAAATGGTTCAATGAGACTTTTAATTGATTATAGAGCCTTGAATAACATCACTATTAATAATAAGTATCATTTACTACATATTGATGATTTTTTTGGTCATCTCTAGGGAGCTCAGAATTTTTCAAAGATTGACTTGAGGTCGGGGTACCATCAGTTGAAATTAAAGCAAGAAAACATTCTGAGGACTATGTTTCATACTAGATATGGCCATTATGAATTTTTATTTATGAATTTTGGGTTCACCAATGCACCTATTATATTCATGGATCTTATGAATACAATTTTTTGGGAGTTCTTGGATAAGTTTGTGGTTGTGTTTATTGATGATATTTTTGGTATATTATAAAATTAAAGAGGAAGAAATTCATTTAAGGGTTTTCTTGAAAACCTTAATATAAATTAAAATGCATAGTAATTTTATAATGTTTTAGTTTTTGTTACAAGAAATTTCATTCCTTTTTCACATAGTGTCTAAAGATGGAATAACTGTTGATACTGTTAAAGTAGAATTTATTGAATAATGGCCAAGACCCACACATATAACCGAGATTCTTAGTTTTCTCAGTATAGTAGGTTATTACCAGAGGTTTGTTGAAAAAATTTCACATTTATCTAGCCCACTGAGTATGTTAACTCGAAAAGGTGTTAAGTTCATTTGGATAATAGAATGGGATGAATGTTTTTAGGAATTGAAAGTAATATTGGTAAAAATTTTAAAACTACCTTCTAGAAATGGTAAATTCATTATATACATTGATGTTTCATTGAAAGGAATTTGTTGTACCTAATGTAGAAAGATGAATTAATTGCTTATGTATCAAGTAAGTTGAAAACTCTTGAGTTAAATTACACTACACATTATTTAGAATTAGCTGATGCTGTTTTTTGCTTTAAAAATTTGCGGGTATCATCTATATGGAGTAAAATTTTAAATACATACTGAACATAAAATTTTTAAGTATGTATTTACTCAGAAATAATTTAACATGAGAAAAAGAATATGGTTGTAATTTATCAAGGACTATGATTTCATGATTCATTACCATCATATAAAATCAAACAAATTGGTTGATGCTTTGAGTCGGAAAATTATTTCTACATTAACCATGTTACATTTGGAATGTGACCATTTGATTAAATATTTGATGAACATTGGAATGGATGTTGTTGGTGTAGTAAATTACTCTATTTTGTTGCAGGTTTCATTGCAATGGTCTCTAGAAGACAGAATAAAGAAAGTGCATAAGGAATATAGTGAGTTGTAAGAAAAGGTATAATTGGTTTAGAAGAGTAATTTTCCTGAATTTAACATTGATAAATATTATGTTTTTAGGTTTGGAATGAGATTCTGTGTGCCTTGTGATTCATAGTTAAACAAAGAGATATTGTGTGAAGCTCATAGTTCTCTGTTTTCAGTTAATCCTGGAAGTACTAAGATGTACAAAGATCTTTGGAAGTATTACTGGTGGGATGGAATGAAAAGAGATATTGTAGACTTTACAATGAAGTGTTTGAATTGTCAACAGGTGAAAATATAATGAAAATTTCATAAGGGGGTGCTTCATCTGTTTTTAGTAACATAGTGGAAATGGTAAAATATATCCATAGACTTTGTTGTGGGATTACCAAAGACATCTCGAGGTAATAATGCAATCTGGGTTATTGTTGATTGATTGACTAAATATTCTCATGTTATTCCTATTCTAGATATAAAGTCTCTAGATCAACTTTATCGATTTTATATTAAAGATATCTTCAGGTTACATGGAGTTCTCCTCACTATTTTATCTGATCATGATATTAGGTTCACTTTTATCTTTCGGAAAGGCCTTCAAAATATTTTGGGTACTGAATTAAATTTTAGTATATTTTTTCATCCCCAACCAGATGGGCTGTCAGAACGAATAATTCAGAATATGGAGGATATTCCACATGCTTGTTTAATGGATTACCATGGAATTTGGGGTCAACACATTTCATTGGTTGGGTTTTCCTCTAATAATAGTTTTCATTCCAGTATACAGATGGAACCATTTGATGCATTATATAGAAAGTGGTGTCGAACTACATATTTTTCAGATGTAGTAGGTTAAGGAAAGTTAATGGGACTATAATTATTAGAAGTGATGGTAGAAAAAGTTTAGTTGATTCAAAATCACATGAGGACAGCTCAGTGCAGGAAAAAAGGTTATGCAGATAACCGGGGAAGGATATTTCTTTTGTGGTAGGTGATCATGTCTTTCTCAATGTTTCTTTATGGAAAAGTGTGATGTGTTTTGGTAAGAAGGGAATGTTGAGTCTGTAGTTCATAGGACACTATCAAATCCTAGAGAATGTGGTTCATTTGCCTACATAGTGGCTTTACCTCCATGTTTATCCCAACTACACAATATTTTTCATGTTTCAATGTTCAGAAAGTATTTTTTAGATCTATATTATGTTTTTAGTCCATAGGTAGTCCAGTTGGAAGAGAATATTTCTTACGAGAAACAACCAGTATAGATTCCTAACCATATAGAGGAAGTGTTGCGGAATAAGGCGATTCATCATGTAATTTTTTTTAGAAAAACCCATATGGTTTAAGAGGTAACATGGGAATCTTAAAATCCTATGAGGGATTAATACCCCCTCTTATTTGATAAGTGAATAAAATTGTAAGGATGGAATTTCCAAAAGGGGAAATGATTTAACATCCCATGTATTTATAGAATAATATATTTTCATATCTATTAATATTTTTTAACTTATAATTAATTATAGTTTAAAGGGGACACTATGTACGATAGCAAACTCAACACACAATAATGGTTTTCTCCAAAATCTTATGTTGCACACAACATTAAGTTATAACATAAAATAATACAATAAAAATATTATTATTTTAAATGGTAGTTAATGCCTAGAAATTATATTGGCATGAATAAGAATAACTAATTACAATAGGATTTCACATGTTTGTTAGATATTTTTACATTTATCTAATGAATTTTAGAGGCTTAAAATGAGAATGAATCCGATTTTAATCATAAAATACTCTAACATTATTAAAAGGTCGTTTTATCATCTTTTGATGGAGAACTCTTTTTAAATATATTTTTTGTAAATTTTATATGTCTAATTTGAAAAAAAAACTTCTTCTATAGAATATGGACATCAAAATTTACTTTGGATAAATTTTTGTTAATTTTTTGACAAATTTCAATTTTAATGAATAGTGAAAAATACCGCATTTTATGTCAAATCTGTTTTTTAATCTAATTTATTTACATATTAATATTGTATTTTTTATTGGTATTAAAGTGTAATTATATTATTTTTTATCATTTAATCTAATTTTGGTCATATGTAGTAATTTTCCATTTAAATTTGACATAAACACTTGTCAATCTTTTGATAGTTTTTATTTCTTAAAAACCCACTTTCTAGTTTTGACAACAGAAATTAATTTTAAATTAATTAATGAAAATTATGTGTTTTGAATTTGTAAAAATAGATTCATTATTTTGAATCATAATTTCCAAATTATGTAAATAGGTACCTTTAATTTTTGTATATTATGAATAGTAACTTTAGTAATTATATTTATTTACCACGGTTAAAGGGTAAAATAGATAAATAAGGGTAAAAATAATATTATAATAATATAAAACTACCCTAACACGTTTCATAACAATATTTGATGAGTCATGGGTGATCAAAAAATTTCTTAGGTAGAACTTTTGGTATTTGGGAGCCACTTGGGTGTGAAAATGACATGTTACAATAATTATTTTGAAGTAAAGGGAAATATAACATACATATGTATCATCTTACTAAAACAATTATAAGGTGGGGTTATGTAAGTGATATCATAGACTATAAATAGTAATTATAAATCTAAATATATTTCATATATCATGTTATTTTAATTATAATTTTTAGAGATTAAATAAATAAATTTAATTATAATAGAATGATGATGCAGTGATTACCTCATTAATAAAGGATTCAAATTAATGATATTATAAATATTTAAATAACTGTAACTTAATATTTTGATGACATACATGAATTATATGTAGTATTTTGATATATTATATTTAATTTTATAACTTTTTTTAAGTAATCAAGTTGTCGTGATGTTAACAAAAATCATTAACTAAATAGTGTCAAAATTGACATAAAAGAGTTTTTAAAACAAATAAAATTTTATTAATTGATACAGTAGTCCTAAAATTATATTATTCATCTAAATGAATATTATAATATTAAAAATTTAATTATTTATCCACTTTTGGTTCTATAGGAATTTTTTACTAAATATAGTAACCATATATTATGAAGATACAAGAAGATATGGCAAGAGTTAATGTTTTTAACTAAGGGTAAAAGCTAAAAGATAAGGTTACTTTTGTGAACCAAACATATCAAAAACCTATTGGTTGAGAGTATTTAGACCCATTTTAATCTTATACTAAAAATATATCACTTTCAAACTATTATAATTTGAAAATAAATTTATAATAAAATAATATTTTAAGACTTTCCCAATGTTCCCCTCCTCCCTCGTATAAAAGGTCACCACCTCTACCCACATCGTCACAACTCTCAAGCTCATTGGATTATCAAAATTGAACTCAGATAATCTCCCAATATCCCTCCCTTCCTTCTATATTCCACACATTGGGCATAAATATATACTATGGATACCTTTTTTGAAAATCAAATAGAGATACTTGAAAAAGAGGTATTTGTTTTATCACCTCTTTCAAAATTATTTTCTTCTTTTAATTACTCTTCTTATGTTCGTTCCACACTAAAGTAATAAATTCAGTATATTCTACATTATAATATGTTTTTATAATTATGTTACAATATTATAACTCCTTTTATCCATCCTATGAATAACAATATCACCATGTGTGCGTATGTAAGGCTTGTCGTCTCCATGTCATGGTGTAATTTGTTATTCAACAAGACTTAATTTATATGGGTATAATGATGAGTATAATGGATTTCATAAATTAATATAACATTTTAATTATTCTCTATAATTAATATAACATCCAATTCAATACATTTTAACCATTAAGTGAATGATAACATCGCTCGTGCGTACGTATGGCCTACCATCTCCATGATGCAATGTGATTCATTATATAAGATCTTTATTAAAACATGATTATATTCATCAATGGAATGAATAAATATGATATATATTTTATGTATATTGACTCTATTCTTCTTTAATATTTATTTACATCATACCTTTATGCTTTCCATAATGTGTAAATACGATAATTTCATTTGAGGAAGTGTAGACTACCGCCCCCTCAAAGTGATATGACTCATTCATTCCATACATGAAATGTATAAAGGATGGAGTTAATGAAATTATGTAACATTTATAACATATATATTGTACTGGAATTATAATATATCTATGTATCTTTTAGTTTTCATTTCTGTATTATGACAAAGAAATGAAAGTAGTGCTCATTCATACGTATGACCTACCATCTTTATGAATGGTGCATTTAATTTCTTATCACAAAATGTTATGGAATATTATAAATACACATATACTAGATATATATGATATTTAAATCAGTAATACTATTCTATAGATGATGGACTTATGGCCACATGGACTAGTGACTTCATACAATGTTCATTTTCAACTTAAGAACCGATTATTAACAAAACTCCTGACATAAACTCAAATAATTAACTAATTATTATAAAATTATCATAAGATATGTAATTGGAAAAATAAACATGTAAAAGGTTCTAAATAAATTATATAAATTAACCTAATTTTATTATTCAGGAATATAAATAATGAATAAGTCAAGTTGGACTCAAGGTAAGGGACTTCGTTTCAATCTCCTTTCATAAGGGAATATTTTGGTTTATACATGACCATCTTTTATACAGTTTATAATCAACCCCTTTGGATTTTAATTTCATTAAATAGTTTTCAAAATTAATCTCTCTCATACGAATTGTTTTACTAAATGAAAAAAGTAATGTTTCTTTTTAACGTACGTGGTGATAATGATCTTTCCGCTGTCATGAGCATTATTTGATATTAGGATTCCTCTACAAGACATAATGTTTTTAAAAAAGAAATGTAAATATCATATTCATTTTTCAGGTATTTTTTTATTGAAAATGGTTTTAATAATTGATTTATTATATCAATATCTTGAAATGATATCTTATGATTGTAATGTGGAAATGTTATTTTTCCTTTATACATGTTCATGTGTTATTATTATGTTATGGTCCTTGGGAATTGCTTATGTATATGGGTGGTTCCATGGTAAAATTAAGGATGGTGATCCCATGATAGCTCTCCATTGCATTGGGTAATGTGATGTAGGTAAACATTAAGTTTTATCCTAAGAGATTTAGGGAATGTTTTGTGATGGGTATTCCAAACATAACCACAAAGGTTACTCCTTATGTAGATATGAAAGTTATAATGTAAGTATGCTATGGATTCCACAAGTTACCTTTATCATTTCTATGAGTAATTCATAAATATTATTATTTCATGAGGTATGTTAAAGAGCTTATGTTTTATGAGTGAAAAGTATGATTTCATTGATTCATATGTATTCATGGAATAATGTTTTATTTTCTTTATTTTATAAACCTTACTGAGCTTTTTATTCTCATCCAATGTTTTTTAAATATTTTTTATAGGGTATAAGGAAGGGTAAGAGAAAGGAAGAATTCCGGAAACTTTTTATCAAGAAAAAAATTCTTGTTTTATTTAAGGAGTTTTATTATTGTGAAAAAAATGGATAGAGTAGTAGTGTCTACTTTGTAATATTTGTGTTGCAATGTATTAATAATTGAATAATTCTTTAAACTCAAAACCTAAAAATATCATCAATGAGAATTAATGTCAAATTATTGACTTATCTCAAGATTTTGTAATGTTTTAAGGTTGGGGCCTTGTATTTATATTATCATTATGGTGCCATATTGTGTGGTGTTTTTGTCGAAAGAGATGTGTTGGTTAGAAAAGTGTTTATGAAAAAATATTTTAAAGAAAAGTGTTTTATAATCTTTTGTGCAAGTTGAAAATGTAAGAATTACTTTCCCCTTGAAAATTTTAATGTTTCGTTATTGGTAATAAACCTTGTTTTAAAATGAAAAAGGGCAATGAGCTATAGTATTTTTTTTGAAGTAAAATTTGTAGAAAATATTATTTTTATATATTGTAGTTAAAACATGAAATTTATGTTTTTTTATTTTAAAGTAAGTGCATTGGGAATAGATTATCATTCTATCCTACTAGGTTTTAATACCCATACCTATAGTTATTCTTATTTGTAGCCTTTGGTGAAGGTTCCAAATTTAGTTCAATTTACATGGGTGATGGTTCATCGTTGTGTTGGAGAGTGACCTAGGGGGTTATATGGAGATCTGGTTGTCGTCTTGTCCAGTTTCTTTTTGTTGTATGGTTTCTGAATCATTTAGGTTCATGTAAAAGTGGTTCAGTTTAGTTTTATATTTATATTGAACTATTTTTTCAACTTTCCATTGTTTACATTCTTTAATATTTATTGAAATAAATCATTCCCTTGTGTACTTTGTTGATTCCTAGTACTAGTTTCCCACCCATGGGGACCAGGAACACCCCTTGGGCCATGCCACGGATCGGCTCCGGTGACTAGTTCAGAGTTGAACTGGTTTGGTTCATGACACAGTATATACTATATTTTCAAAATAACTCAAAAGTGGTTATACCATGATTTCATGTCAATATGAGGTATTTTTCTTTTGTTTAGACCTTTGTATGCACATTTTAGTGTTTTAAAACACTAAAAATTCATTTATGGACATCTCGAGTAAACCGTAACTCGGAAGGATTCTTTTTCAGTTTTGATATTTCACAAAACATTATTATGTCATTTTATTCTAATTTTATTTCAATATAACATCATTTTAATGGTTTTTATCCCCTTAAAACATGTTTTTAAAAGCTTTGGTGCCTTTAGAATCTATATACAAAATCATCTGACCACACTGCATGTCTGATTGACGTGTTTTTTGCACGTACACATCACAAATAACTCAACGGTGGTTGTACCATTATTTCAAATAAATATGATGTTTTTAAATATGGTTTGGACCATTAGATGCATGTTTATGTCTTTTAAAACACAAAAAAAATTACAGACCTCCCGGGAAAATCGTAACTCAGAATGATATGTTATCAGTTCCTATATTTCAAAATCCGATCAATGGTAATTTTCCTATTATTTCATTTCAATCCGTTGTCATTTTACAATTTTTTATCCCTGGACACACATTTTTAAAGGGTTTTATGTGCTTAAAAAAATTTACTAAGATATTCCGACCACACCCCATGTCCACATTTTTTTGTTTTAATACACAAAAAACACATTTATAGGTATCTTAGGAATAATGTAACTTAGAATGATGTGTTGCTGGTTCCTAAATTTCAAAAATTAATCGATGGTAATTTTTGTCCGATTTAATGTCAATCTGACATCGTTTTCCTATTTTAACCCCCCCCCCCCCAACACGTCCTTAAATCCTTTGGTACTATTAAACACTATTTAATAAGACATTACGACCACACTGCACATCAGATTTATTTTTTGTCTATTTATAGACATAAAAATTATCTACGACATTGTTTTTCCATGATGTCACATCAATATGAGGTATTTTTCTATGGTTTGGACTGTTTCACATACATTTTAGCGTTTTAAAATACTAAAAATTCATTTATGGGTATCTCATGAAAATCGTAACTTATAATGATTTTTCGTAGGTTCATAAATTTTAGAAATCAATCAAATTTCATTTTACTCTGATTTCATGTCAATGAAACATTATTTTCCTAGTTTTGAACCCTTGACAGTTGTTTTAAATGGAATCTATATTGATTCATTCTGACTACACAACACATCATATTGATATGTTTTATTCTTGTACACATTAAAAACAACTGAAAGGTTGTTTTCCATGATGTCACATCAATCTGAGGTCTTTTATGTAGTGTGGACTGTTACTAGCATGTTTTAGTGATTTTAAACACTATAAATGTGTTTACAAGAATCCTAGGAAAACTGTAAAATCAGAATGAAGTTCCATCAGTTCTTAAATTTCAAAAATCAATATAAGGTAATTTTTCTAAGATTTCATGTTAATCTAGCATTTTTTTCGGGTTTTGACAACTTGATAAACGTTTTTAAAGGTTTGAGTACCTTTAAAAACTATTTACCAGGTCAATCCAACCACACCACGTGTCAGATTGATGTTTTTTCTATGAATACACATAAAAAATAACTCAAACGTGGTTTTATGGTGATTTCATATCAATATGAGGTCATTCTTGATGTTTGGGTAGTTACATGCATGTTTTAGTGTTTTAAATTACTTAAAATGTGTTTACAAGAATATTGAGAAAATTGTCACTCTAAATGAAGTTTTTTCAGTTCCTATATTTCAAAAATAAATTAAGTATCATTTTTCTATGATTTCATGTTAATCTGGTTTTGTTTCCCTAGTTTTTTCCCCTTGACACATGTTTTTAAAGGTTTCAGTACCTTTAAAAAATGTTCACCGAGTCATTCCAACCGCACTTCAGGTTGAATTGATTTTTTTTATACACATACATGTGAAAATAACTAAAATGTAGTTTTCAAATGATTTGTTGTCAATATGAGGTTTTTTCTATGGTTTGGACCCTTACACACATGTTTTAGTGTTTAAAAACACTAAAAACACATTTACAGGCATCCTAGGAAAACCATAACTTGGAATGGAGTGTTACTAGTTCCTACATTTAAAAAATAAATATATGGTAATTTTACTATAATTTCATGTCAATGTTACATTTTTTCTCCTAGTTTTGACCCCCCCCCCCCCCCGAAACAGGTTTCAAATGGCTTCGATGTATTTAAAAATTGTTTATTGAGTCATTCCAACCACACCACATGTAATATAGATCTTTTTCTATGAGTACACATAGAAAATAACTAAAATGTAGTTATTACATTATATAATGTTAATATAAGGTTATTCTAAATAGTTTGGACTGTTGCACACATATTTCAGTGTTTTAAAATGCTGAAAACGCATTTATAGGTATATTAGGAAAACTGTAACTTTGAATGATGTTTTATTGGTTCCTAAATTTCATAAATCAATAAAAAGTAATTTTACTCTATTTTAATATCAATAAGAAATTTGTTTCCTAGTTTTGACCCCCTAACAAATGCTTTTAAAGTCTTTTCTACCTTTAAAAGTTGTTTACCAAGTCATTATGACCACACTCCACATCAGATTGAAATTTTTTTAAAAATATCACATCAAAAATAACTCAAAGATGGTTTTACCATGATTTCACATCAATATTAGGTTGTTTTCTATGGTTTGGACTTTTAAACACACATTTTTTTAAAACACTAAAAACGTATTTACAGGAATCCTAGGAAAACCATAACTCAGAATGACGTATCGTCACACCCTAATTTTCAAAAATAAAACAAATTTGTTATCCTATAATTTCATGTCAAACTAGAATTCTTTTTTTACCCCCCAATAAACATTTTTAAAGTCTTTAGTACATTTAAAAACTATTTACTAAGTCTTTATGACCACACCACATATCGGATTGACATGTTGTATATTCTTACATGTCAAAAATAACTCAATAGTTGTTTTCCCATGATTTCACATCAATATTAGGTTGTTTTCAATTGTTTGGACTATTATATGCATGTTTTAGTGTTTGAAAACACTAAAAATGTGTTTACAGACATCGAGAGAAAACTGTAACATAGAATGATTTGATATTGGTTACTAAATTTCAAAAATAAATCAAATGTAATTTTAATTGGATTTCATGTCTATCTGATGTCATTTATTTGGTTTTTATCCCTCGATACACATTTTTATAGACTTTGGTACCTTCAAAATTTGTTTACCAAGTCATTCAAACCACATTGCCTGTCATATTGACATGTTGTCTATGCGTAGGCATTAGAAATAACTCAAAGGTGGTTTTCCAGTGATTTCACATTAATATGGGGTCCTTATATCTGGTTTGGACCATTACAAACATGTTTTAATCTTTTAAAACACAAAAAAAAACATGTTTATTGGCATCACTGGATAACTATAACTCAAAATGAATTATTGTTGGTTCCTGCATTTCATAAATAAATTGACAGTCATTTTCCTCTAATTTCATGTCAATCTAATGTTTTTTTCCTTGTTTTGACCCCTGGACACACATTTTTACCATTACTTGAGTATAAAAGCCTTCATTTTTACAAGCTTTAGGAATATGCCTTTAATCTTTATAATTAAGGGGAAAGCTCACCATCTCACAAGAAAGCTTCTTAAAAATATGCCCATAGATTCCAGCAACATCACCTGTTGGAATCTTGAACTCATCAAATGGAATAATAATCTTGAAGTCTTTTAGGTTCTTTAGGTCCCATATATCTATCATGTTCATATTTATATCTCTTCTATCATTATCTTTATCCATTTTAAAATTTAACTAAACAATTAATAAAATATATAGTTTTTTATACAATGACATATATACTAGTAAAGGTAACAGTCTAATATCACTTATATAGAGGGTTGACCAACAAATCCATCACTAGAGGTGAATCAGATAGTGGGCCTCCAATAGTATTTGGGGAAATGGTGGTCTCACTAGTATTCTCAGGTACAACAGAATCACTCAGATCCAATGAAGTTGATAATAGTGGTGGTGTGCTCTAATATACTGATCGGCTAGGATCTTGAAAATTTTTTCTTGGAATTATTGCAATTCAAATGGTTTATATATATTTAATTTAAAAAAAATTTAAAAAAATTGAAATCTAGGACAATGTATATATGTACGAAACACCTGTCAATAAGAAATTGTAATATATTTTCATTACAAATTTATATATATAATTATATTCATCTTCATTGTATTCATTGTTATCAACCTCCATTGCGGTTAGTGAATCATGTTTACCCTCTCTTCCATGTTCTATTTTTTTTGATATTGTCAAGAAAAAATTGCCCATTGTTTTATGGTTGATGAGGTTCACTATCACACAATACCAATTGGTCTTAATTTCTCATATCATACAAGTCTCTTAGAATTAATTTAAAAAAAACACTCCCAACCTCATGTATTTCATTATCCACATAATAACCCATCTTTACTTGTGAATCCAAGATAAATGGATGATTATCTTCACACTCACTGGAATGGATCAAACGATAGAAGTTGAAAAAAGTAAAATGTAAGAATCTTTCATTATACCCCTATCAATGTTGACCCAATAAAATTTGAATAAGAAAACTGAAAACTTAATATGATAGTTTAATTCAATTATATCATTCAGTTTTTCATAGTATCCCACCTCTGAAAGTGTTAATACACCACAATTTTGGGTTTCCAATTCTTCTTCGTGATAAAATGTAAAAAATCTAAATCTTGGAATATTGTAGTCATATAATATCTTATAATTCCTTAGAGGACCTTTATATAAAAACATAAAATCATTTTATATTTCATCTTTATTTTCAAAATTAATTATCTAGAAAAAAAAAGATATAAGTTGTTACTTTTAACATAGAAAAAACAACTACATGTCAATTATATGAATTTGAGTACATACTTACATGATGGAAAAACCATTCGACATTCTCTTTATTAACATCTTTTGTTAATTCTAGCTCATGTTGAGCTCAACCCAATAGTTTCCTATTTATTTTAAATTACAATTATTCAATAAATGGATCTACAATGCGGCTATTAAGTATCACATATCTATTTCCTTATAGAAACTCCAATTCAGTCGGTGTAAAATTTGACTGCCTTTCAATTTGTCATCGAATAGTTGGAAATATTGATGAATATTTTTCAAAATGAGAATTAGTGGATATGTCATCAACATGTCCAAAATGATTGAATATATTCTCAATGTCATCCAAATGCATAGAACAGAAATTGAATCACTCCTTGACTATCTAAACATAGGAAATAGAGCCTTCTTGTTGAGCATTATTCCTCACATATGACTTAATATGACCTAAGTTCCTAATGAAAAAAAATAAGAAACATATAAAAATTTACTAAATGATTTGATAAAATTGAATTCACCAATGAAAATATAATTAATATCAACTTACCTCTTAATTGGATTCATCCATCGATAGTGTACTGGTCCACTAAGTTTGGATTCAACCCAATGAACAGTTAAATGAATCATGACTATGAATAATAAAGGGGGAAATAACATCTACAAATGGAAAAGTGTCAAAATAGTTCTTTCTAGAAGATTATCAAGCTCGGTTGTATTTAGAGTTTATATACATAAATCTTTGAAAATGGTACAACACTCAACTAGAACCACATTTAATTTTTCATGTAAAATATTACACAATGTTAATGGTAAAAATATACTCCATCAGAATATGTAAGTCATTACTTTTCAATCCATTTAAATTTTGATGTTTTAAGTAAACACACCTTGATATGTTACCTGAATATCCATCTAGCACTTTTATATTCATTAAATTTTGAAGTAATAAATCCTTATCATGATTTTTCATTGTAAAACAAAGTCAAAGGATACTTTCCATTATTATTTTCCCACAAACCATGATTTATATTCATTGAATCCAAATCCTTACGATCATTAAGGTGATCCTTCGATTTACATTCTTCATTATGTAAGGTGAAAATTACATTTTCAGGGATTTTATTCTCAATATGGATTATTTCAAGATTATGTTGTATCAAATTAAACTCTTAGTAAGAAAGTTTGAAAAATGTACTCTTTTTCTCCCATTATTGTGTTCTGCCTACATTAAATACTATACCTCATACCCTTTTCTCCCATTCTTAAAATTTATTTCATTTTCTAAATTATATAGTGAGATTATTTAATTATCCTATGAATTATAAATCATATCACACTTTTGAAGGCTTTCTCAATTCAATATCTCTATTTAATTGTGTCTTGTTAAACCTAAATTTACGAGAAGCATCAAGAAATCAATGGTGACACATAAAACAAAATTTTCTTAAATTAGGTAATCATTAAGGTTGAAAATCAAAATTAAAAACTAGGAAAGACAAACTAGTATGATTCTTCCATTCAGATAAATTTCCCAGTCCAGGAATGTCACTAATTGTCCACATTAAACTAGAATTCCTTTTAAATATTTTTCTCATTGAATCATCATATATTTCCATGGAAACATCCCATAATTATCACAATTCATTTATTAGAGGTTGAAGGTATACATCAATGTCATTTCCAGGCATTTTGTATCTAGGAACAGTCATCAAAATAATGAAATAATTCTTCTTTGACACGTCAATAGAGCTAGATTATATGGGATAAAAATAACAAGTCAAATGCAATAATTATTACTTAATGTACCAAGAGGGTTAAAACCATCAAAACCTAATCCCAAAGATACATTCCTATGATCTGAAAAAAAAAATTGATGTAATGAATCAAACATCATCTATAATGTTGAATATTTTGGATGTCTCATCATGATAACATTACTATCTTAAGCATGCGACTTTATGTTGTATGCAGTCTTAGACAACATGAATAATATTTTCAAGAATGGATTTAGAGGAAAGTAATATAATTCCTTTTTCAGAGTTTTCTTCTTCTGTTTCTTCATGTGGTTTCACTGATTTATAATCTCATTATTTTACATTGACTTATATTTTCATTTATGACATATTATTCATTCTTATTTATCAGATTCTTCTCCCAAGTAAATCATGAAATGATTAGAGTATGCATGTATCTTTGTATAATAAATTCCTAGTTTATTAATGACTTTATTCATCTCATAGAATGATGAAAGGATCTTAGATACACTAAATTTATGATGAATCAACTCTAAAATCATTTACATTTCTTCGTCAATAATTTCATGGAGGCAATTTATATGAAACAACTTAAGTAGAAAAGAAAACATTGAATACTTGGAACACCCTTTATATTATTCTTATTTCCCATATTTAACTAATTCATAAAACTCTTTTTTGTTCATTGATGTTCTAATCATGATTAATCTACTGAGGATCAACTGATGGTTCTGTTGATCTATTAAAATCTTAGTCATTTTTTCTTGAAAATCCAAATGCCTCATTTATTAAAATTTGAACTAATTTCTCCTCTTGTAGGTCACTTTGTATTTCATTGATTTTATTTTCATTATTTTCATTTCCATAAAATTTGATTCACCATAAAAAATACAACATAAATATCGATTAGAGAAATATTTCAATATAAAATGCCCATATACTTCTTTTCTATTCAAAAATTGCTTGAATATGTAATCCGGACACAAATATTTTATTCTACAATCCACTTATCGATTTGAAATTTCATAATCTAAAAATTATTCCAAACCCATGGCATAATGAGGTGTGTTTCAAGGTACATTAATCCATATTTTATCCATAGGTATTTTGTTTTCACTCTTCCTCCTATACATTCAGATATAATGATATAAATGGTTAATCAAATAAATAAAATCAAAATTAAACATCACACAACTTCATCTAGATTGATCTCCAAATCTATCCGATAATTCTATAAATATAATATATTAACTAATGGTGAACATACTAGAATAAAATTTTTAGATCATGCATAACATATCATTCATCATCCTCTTAATATTGAATATTTTAAAAATATATCATTTAAATATATAATATAATAATAATTTATCACTTCAAATTCATATGAATACATCAAAAATTAAAAAACAAACCAAATTTATAAAAAAAATCCAGATTATAAATTAGATATAGAAATTAATCAAACATATAACATCAAAAAAAATTAAAAAATCACAATAAATTACATAATCATGATACAAAAATTATCGAATCCCACGAATCATATATTTAATGTTAAATCTGTACAACATATGCCTATAATTTTGTTGTTGGGAAAAAATTATACTTCTTAATAATAATTAAAAACTTGATATAAAAAATTGAAAATTTTATAAATTCTATTAACAGTTTCATTAAATTGAATTTATCTATAAATTTGAGATTTTTTTGAATATTTAATAATAAAGTACTTTGAGAAACAGAAGTATATCGGGAGTTGAGCTGAAATTAATCATTTACAATAACTATATTATTTGGATAGTGGCACCCTTTCCTTCATGTGTCAAGAATTAAAACTATACTCCAAATTTTAAAGGATTTTTTAAACATTGTATAAACAAACCAATCATATAATATGATATACAACATAATTATATAGTCAAACAAATCATACAATATTAAAAATTTGTACTTAAAACTGTGTATTGCACTCATTGGGAAAAGGGGGAGAGGGGCCTCCATTAGGATAAGTGTCATGGATTAGGGGGTCACTATGGGGTCATAGTCAGGCATCAGTTGGGGTTGGCTTCATGAGAATCAAAGGTGAGGGTGGATTGAGGGGTGGTCATTGTTGGGGCTGATCAGTGTTCTATCGGGGAGAAGGGGGTTCATGGGGAGTGGAAAGTTATTGGATCGAAGGGGGATAGTCATCTGGGAGAGGTGGGTTCAAGGGGGAGGGTTAGTCGCTAGATTCGGTGAGAGGAGTGATCGAGGGGGGGGGAGGTTGCCAGTGTCGGGGAGAGGCATTGCCAAGTGGGGTATGGGTATTCATCGGCATTGGGGAGGGGCATGATCGAGGGTGAGGGGTGGTCTCTAGTGTTGGGGAGAGGCATGGATGATAGGGGATGGGTGGTCACCAGAATTAGAGAGAGGCACTACTAAGTGGGAGAGGAGGTCATGGGGTCAGTGGGAGGGGGTAGGGAATCGGGTGGGGGTGGGGGAGGGGGCCAAATATGGGATTGTTTTTACAGATTAATGGTGGTTTAAAAAAACTTCCACTAAATATTTAAAAAACAATTAAGAGTAGTCATTAGATCTTTTGCTAATAAACCACCATTAAGAGTTATTTTCATGTAGTTCTAGTATTCCACCATGACGAGCCATGATTTTTGTTATATTGAACTCAAATTCCTTCTATAGTATTAAATCTGATAGACGTCAAAAATAATTGGTGCCTCTAATTGTAATCTATAAATATCAATATTCTTATTTATTAACCAAATTAAGATATACCATTTTGATATTACATGTGTCCTTTTATAATACAATAAAAAATTCATATCACGGAAGGTGTTGGTGTAATTTTTTACACCATGGAAGCTTCAAGATATGTTAACCTAAATAAATCCCCACCCTTGGTTTGAACCTGTGGATGTGATCTAAGGTTGGAATGAAAACAATTTGTTTTTAAGAGGATGATAGATAAAACACTTATTCCTTTAAATTCAAATTCTATTTCCCATTTATAAGTATATGGGTCCTTGGAAATTTCATGTGGATTAATTTATCTTTGGAGTTCTCTATTAATTTTTTTCAATTATTTTTTAGTAATTTCATTTCATTTCTATTTTTTTCGTTTCTTACTTTCTATTTTTATTTTTCATATTAGTGGCTAGCCCAATGATCACCACCTATATCAAAACAATATGATTAAGATTATATGGCCTTGGACCTTTTTTATTCTATGTTTAACACTTAAGGTCTTGGGTGATTGAGAAGATGAGGTGAGTGACAGAGCTTCAAACTAAAATATCCCATAATTCCTTTCACACTATTAAAATCCATTATCTCTCACACAGCTTGGATCTATTATGAAAAATGGGATCAGTTTCTTAACTTATGTGTGGAATCGTAATTTTAATCCACTTAGGAAATAATAGGTTCACTCTCAATTCATGTGTTGAATTTTTTCTATTCTTAGAGATGGAGGCGGGCCGTGAAATTAAGATGTTTCTTGGGTGTGATGTCCAATCAAAGAGTCATTTCAGTGTGGGTGTGTGTAACTGGTAAGAAGCACATCATGATTTGGAATAGGTAAACCTATTTTAATAATACAATGATATCATATTCAAGATTAATCTAAGGGAATCCCCTTTCTTTCATTTCCTTTTACATATCTGTATTGCATATTTTCTTCCAGTTTTGTATTCCATCACAAACATCAACCACACCATTTATTTTTATTATTATCTAAGTATAAAAACTCTAAAACTATTTATAAGTGTATTGAACTGTGAATGTTTTAGCATAGATCTTCATGAGATAAACCTAGTAAACATCCCTATCTACATTTCAGGTATTCTAAAAATACTTTATTAATCACAAGGCTCATGATGGAAACATACATTTTATTAATATTTTTGTTCAATATTTTATTGTATATTTTAATTAATATTTAATACTAATCATATATTCTATAGGATTTTATATCCAATGTAAATGGAGTACCTTGTGATAAAAAAATTGATTTTTTATCCATCATATAACTTCTTTATAAAAAAATATCAATGATAGAATATTAAATTGCATAAACAACACACCAAGTAGTCGTAGTGTTTGTAATTAAAATAAAATACAACATTCTATAATTATTAACTAAAATTCAGTGGTAAAACTCAATAATCTAATGTATTAAATAAATTTTCGATTAATTCCAATACATTTTTTTGGAATCATTGGATGCCCATTACGATGAATTTAGAAACAATAAAGATTAATTTTTTGGATCCAATACATGGATATACAATAAATCAACCACAAATGATTTTCATTATAAATTTATAATACAATACTTTCATCATTTTACAAATAAATTTAATTTTATATTATTTATATTATTTTTAAAAAATCATTTGGTTATTATAGGTGGTGTTTATATATCATCAAATTCATAGTATATGGAAATTCAATGCACACTTGAAACCAGAGTATTTATAAAAATTGATAAGTGTTATGTATATATTGTAATCCCCCAACCCAAACCACAAATTCAAAATCAATGTTTCATATGACCCCATGAGCGCCACCCCATATACAATATTTTTCCGACTATATGTGAGGGTATAATTCCATCAGTGAAGAGAATATACCCTCAGTATCATTTCATAACACAAATATTAATATAACATAATAAAATAAAATTCGATAATCAGATTAAACATGCAGAAACAAATTATATTTCATAATTGTAATACAAATATGTATATAGGGACCCTAGTGTGGAAATTCAATCCCAATCATAAGTACAAATAGGTTAATAAATAAATAGTAGTATCTGTTAGAGTATATCATTGTATTGATCCCAACTTCATGTTTCTCATCTCAATTTTTTTCTACAGGCCCATTTCCCTTTCATGGATCCCTATACATGAAGTTTTTATGTGAATATAAATGCTTGTAAAATATTTGAGTAATAAAACACATTAGGACACTATTAATGAATCCTTAATAAGTATGGACATATATAATAGTTGTATTCCATAATAAAAATAAATGTGTACTAAGATGTCATGCGCTAAACAAGACACAAAAAACCCTTGATCAAAAGTACTTCAACTCCATGTGGATAACATGATCAAGGGTTTTCAGAAAATATCAATAATAATCCACAAGGAAAGTGAAATATCACTCAACATCAACAAAGAATCAAGTTTACATGTTTCTTGGTCTCTTAAAGGCATTATGTTTGGAAAATTTATCAATATCCCCAAGGTATCAAGTTCCATCCAGGCTATATGGCTATCATAATCCTACTACATTTATGGGTCCATTTTTCATCATTATATGACATAAAGGCTCCCCCTCTAAGGGGAAACATATCACAATGTTCCTCCAGTCATGGATACCAAGAACCAAACTCCAAGGGTAATATAAAACCGAACAAAAACGAACGTGATAAATCTCGCATATAAATTCATCATCAAAAATATATTATCAACATAAAACAACATTTAAATTTACATAAAACATAGTAACAAGATACTCTAAAAATTATCATTAAAATATGGATCATATATATGTATCACTGCAACACACACCCATAAGAAATTACCATCAATCAAGAGACAAAATCAAACAGACACATGGAACATAACATAGAAACAAGTGTATATGAAAGACCCAAATACTATGGACCTTTCTACATCATGTTTTTTTATGAAGAACTTTAAATTTTTTCAAGGATATAATAATGATCATTTCGCACACCCACGGAGAGTGGCTCACACTTCAAGGATGGATATATTTAGTTTTGATTCACTAAGAAGAGATTTATAATAAGGAATCGAGAGAATTAAAAGTCAATAACATCGTTATAGAGTCGCATACCTAAAGGTTTCCATTAATAGGATCAATTTTGTTGTATGATAAGGAAGTAACACCTAAATCACTAAATTATCATTGACTAAAGAGTGAATTATAAATTCATTTTCAATTCTAGAAGAGGGACTTGGGTCAATCCAATGATCACTAATCCATCACCAATACATCAATAGACAAGATATTAAAGAATATAATTAATAAGGATAAGATCTCATGATTATCAATAAACTATCATAAAGTTTTCTAGGAGGTTTATTCATCAACACTTACTCATTGAACACTCGTTGTCCAAGGTAAATCTTGATTTCATCAAGAAATTATTTTAATCTATTAGTTATGCTACAAATATATAATGGTAGTAGGAAATCATTATCATATAATCAATGAAAACACATATTCGACATAGATCTATGTAGATATATTAATTAAAAAGAATCATTTTACAAGGATCTTGAGAAAAGACTCATCGTTCTTACATCACAAATCTATCAAAGGTTGGAGATATAAGGAGCAAAGTATTGGAGAGTCTAAGGACCTAGGGGGTATTAAAATAATATTAGTGACAGTAGTTTCAAAATGGGATATTAATATAATGTGGATAAATTTGTGAAATTAAAACCCATCAAGTGAATTTAATACACCCCTGGACCGGGAGCACCGGTAGCCAGGTGGGCCTCACAGAAGAGTCAGTGGAAACATAGGCTCATCGATGACCAGAAATTAGTTGGCCATTGGGCTAGTAAGAACCGTCTAGGTTCTTTCAACACAATTGGTTGGCTGGTGTCACCCCACCTACTAGTTGGCAAGGTCAGAAGGTCTATGTAGGCCTATGGGAATCCCACCAGCTAGATAGTGGCTACCTTCTATAAAAAAAATACTTATACCTTCCTCAACTCTTTCATATTCAAAACTTGGACCCTTATCTACATAAAAACAACCTACAAAAATCCCATAATAGAGAATAAGTTAAAAATAAATGAAGAATTTATAACTTTTAGAATATCATACATTGAAATAATGTGTGGATGTTACAATCCCCTCCCCATATATTTCCTTTTTATATTTGAGAAGTATATTTAAAGGTTATTATTGAACAACTTGGTTTAATAAGACCAAAAATCAGCCACTCACTCTTATGTATCTAATTTGATCTACCCATGAGACCATTAAATCTGGACTAGTGGTATTATATTCCCTCAAATATCATTCTCACTCTAATCGATGATCTGTATTGGGTGATCTACGTATGATGAATCGGGATCTATCTTGACATCCTAGAAGTCGATGAAATGTGTGGGATCAACCAATTACCTATAAAGTTTTGAAACACATAACAAATCATGAAAACTACTATAGTGAGAATGAAAATCCTGATGATATGCCACTATCCCAATATGCTCAGTGATCTCAAAGGTTCTAACAAAGTGCAGTGCACTTTTCCCTTGTTTCCATAAATGTTCAAGGCCCAACCAAGGATTCACTCTCAAAAGACCCTATTTCTTATAGAAAACTCCAAATTTCTCCTCTTATGGTTGTAATATGACTTCTTCCAGCTCTAAGATGTGAGAAACCTATTTTGAATCAGCTACACTCTCTCAGAGTTTTACAGTACCATGTGGGGTCCCATAACTGCTGCCTCACCAGCCTCATGTTAACAAAGAAGTGTATGAAATGGGCTCCCACATAAAGAATCAAAAGGTTTCATATGAATCGAATACTAGTAACTATTTTTTTATGTGAACTCAACAATGTTTAGGTGGTCATACCAAGATCTATCAAAGTCTTGGTCTATACCCCAAATAATTTCCTTAAGTATGTGAATCTTATGTTCAGACTGTCCATATATCTAAGTATGGTATGCGGTGTTCAATATCAGCTAATCCCCTAATCCCTACAAGCCCTGCCAAAAATGTCACATAATACATGTGTCTCTATCAGATATATAATAAATGGAACTCTATGTAATCATACTATCTCATGGGTATACAAATTTTTTATATCATCTACTAAGTTAGACTTACTAATAACTAAGAAATGAGAAAAGTTCATCAGTTGATCCATAATCACTGAGATAACATCATGAAACCATAGGGTCTTAAATAACCCCATCAAAAGTTCCACCACGATGTCCTCCAACTTATATATGGGAACAAGATGTGAATATAAAAAAATCAACCAGGATGATGGTGCTCATCCTTTACCCTTTGGTAGATATGTAATCAGTAAATAAAACTAACAATATCCCATTTCATACATGACCACCAAAACTGCCACTTGAATGTATGATTCAACTTTTTCACTCTAGGAGATACCTACCACCCAGATGTACAGAAGTCTCTCATTAAATTTTTTGTCGGTACCCTTTTTATAATTATCAAAAAATAATTTTTACTATGTTATTAATGAGTTTATGTCTTATGAAATAATTTTATACTATAAGGAATTTTGGATGAAAATTTTTCTAAGTACAAAAATGATGCATTGTCAAAGACAATTCACTATTAGGATGAAGATGTTCTTATGTATGGAAAATGAATATAGAAAAAAATGAGTCATCATTGAGCATGAATCACCTCCAATTGATCTATCTTCAGACTTTACCAACCACCAGGGAATTATGAAAAGTTTTTAGAAGACCTACTACTAGAGAAGACTCACTTTTGAGATGAGTATCCATTAATATGAGTCACCAGTGAGGATAACATACCTCCAAATGACCTACTGTCATCCTGACTCACTGTTTTCCAAACTCACCACCCACTTAAGTCACCATCGAAGTTATCTCACTACCAGAATTTTCTGACTTTCCGAATTATCTCACTGTCGTAAGATTCATCATCTCTTTTTAAATGTTTATAATATTTATTTTATCTAATTTAATGTTAAGGGTTATTTTAATGTATTTTCATAAAATATTTTCTGGAACATTAAATAGGATTTCAAACCGGATCACAAGGTTGTAGGATATCCATATGGTTGTTCTTAAATGATTTATCCACTATGTGTCACAATATATCCAAACAAGTCACCCTCATGTAATACATATATGATATAATTAATTCATGCATGTTGGTTGAGTGAAAAATATATAATTAAGTGTGTCACATACTATGATCCCAACATGAGGCATATTTCTAACACCAAAATGTGAAAGAGTAGATCATAAAGAACATCCAAACGCTTTTCTTATAGTCATTATAAGCGAGATTAGGATGATTTGTTTTATTTTATTTTTCTAATAAACAAATCGAGCTTCCATCCATGCTACAAGCAAGGAGTCTCAAGATTCAGAGCACATTAGACCATGAAACATCATCCTTTATTTATCTTTATAATTTATCTCCATGCTTATTGGATTTACTTTTTGAGAAGTATGTGGCTTGCCAAATTTATTAAACACACATTGTATCTTGTACTATAACTAGAAGATAAATGATATCTTCTTAGCTCTCTTTACACATTTTTACCCACATGTTGTGTAAGAGTTCATTGTGTGTCATGTGTTTATTTTTTTCCCATGGTTATCATAGAGGAGGTCCCTACATGGCCAGGACAGCTAGTTAGCTATTGTGTATACTTGATAATGTTTGTGGATCAAGATTATTTTATGTAATCTTCTTGGAAGAGGCTGATTTACAAGTGGAGGGGATTAGGTCTCAGCATGAGACTGAACCCCTTGTTTTAATTTCTCTGTGTGTTTTATTATGTATATTTTATATTCTTTAAACTAAATTTTTATAAACTATGAAAAAAACCACTACTTTGATATTTGTATTAATTATTGTGTATATAAGGTATGGATTAAGTAAATTTATTTCAAAAGTTGAATTAATTTTCATATATTTTTTTAACTGATACTTAATCACTCTTAAATAAATATTTTAAAATATTATAACTTATATTGATCTTTTATTTTTATTACCTATGTTGTTTTAATTATTTGAGTAATTTTATTTAAAATAATTTGAACATAAATTTTTTTTTTGAGTACTCAACTCACCCCCCCCCCCTCTTGAGATACACACTCTGACCAACATTTTTTATTTGAGGTTTTAAAAATATTTTCAACTATGATTTTATGTTGTGTTTTAAATATTTTTAATTTCTATTAATTATTAATTTAGTTCCTTAAAAGTATAATATACAAGAAAGTTATACAAATCACATACCCCTTTGTTTAATGGAAATAATTATGATCAATTGAAAATAAATAAGAAAAATCACATTAAAATCATGGTTTTTGAAAAATAGACTACTATAGAGGATAAATATGAATTAATTGAAACTACTAGAGTTACATGGATAGATTCTAATAAAACTGATTATAAAAATAGTTTAAAATCCATGAATTTTGTTTCATAAACATTATGATATAAATAATTTAATAGGATATATTCTTTTAAAACATATTTTGAAATTTCGGA
Organism: Viscum album; assembly: GCA_963277665.1. Taxonomy (NCBI): domain Eukaryota; kingdom Viridiplantae; phylum Streptophyta; class Magnoliopsida; order Santalales; family Viscaceae; genus Viscum; species Viscum album. The sequence continues at coordinate 285,443,600 of OY728127.1, forward strand.
TATATTAGTTATTTCTCAGGAAGGAACTATTAATGTTAATGAAATGATATTTAATACTTAAACAACTAAATATGATACATTAAAGATTAATCATGATGAGATGATTTCTTATATGTATCTCAGGTTGAATGAGATAGTGAAAACAATGAGCTCCTAGGGGAATCCAGTGCTAGATAAAGATCAAATCATGCAATTGTTGAGACATATTTTAGACAGATGAGGAGGAACATCTATTTCAATAAGATAATATTGTAACATCAATAAACTACTTGTCAAGGAATTGATTAGGAAGTTGATAATGTATGAGGAAAAGACTAAGTTTAATCAAAAGATGATGATGAACCAAATAGGAATTCAGTATCCTTCAAGACTACTATATACAAATAGAAGGAAAAGGAAAAGTTACAAGTTAAAATCTCTAGTGATGAGGAATCACGAACCGACCGTGATGAGGAAATAGCCCATATGGATAGAAGGCTTAATAAATTCTATATAAAGAATAAATTCTTCATTAAACCAAGCTATAAGGGAATGTATGATAATATAGAAAATTGGATGAAATATTTGAAAATAGGTGATAATTAAAATGATGTTACCAATTTTTAGTGTAAGAGAAAAGGACATGTTATGGATGATTTCCCCATGTTAAAATAGAAAAATAAGTATGATGATAAGGATATAAAGTAAAATGAAGTAATGAAATCCACCTTGAGTTCCTATAATGATATCTCCAATGAATAGGACTCAACTCATGGAGAATAATATAACAAATAAAATATGTTCTTTATGGAAAACATATCTAAGGTACCTACTATCACTCAGGTAAATAATTCTAATAAATCTGGGGATTAAAGTGATAATGATAAGTCAAAAGTATAATTTTTTAATATTTCAATATGCTTGAATATACCATTAAAAATACCAAATAAAAATATAAAATTTTGAAGAAACAAAATGTTTTATCTACTAATATTATATTTGATATTTTTATAAAGAAAGAAAAGAATGCTCAATTATTGAAAGAAAATAAAACTGAAATTGTCAAATGAGAAACTAAATAAATACTTACAATGATTCAAAAATGCAATAGAAACTCTCAATAAAATACTAGGAAAAAATGGCCCCTAAATATATAATTGGTTTAGGTTACTAATTTAGAAAAAGAAGAATTGTTAAGAGAAATTTTGTTCCTAAATATAATTCTACAAATTCTACTGTGACTTTTTATTAATGTTTAATGAATACAGTTTTTATTTCAAACAATTTACAACCTTATTATAAGAAACCCATTAAGAAAATAGGGGTTTCTAAATCCATAATTATTAATATAACTGGACCCAATAAAATCTGGGTACCCAAATCATAATTGGTATAAATTTTGTATTGTAGGTAACCTACTTAAATAGATGTTGTAAAAATATATGGTACCTAGACAGAAACTATTCTATAAATATGACAGGATATTACTCAAGCATCAAGAACCAAATAAATTTTTATGGTGGACATGTCACCTTTGTTGACAATGAAAAAGAAAAAATAATTAGCCTTGGCCAAATTAGTAATTCTAGATCAGTTTTAATTTCTAAAATAATTTTTGTTTATTGTTTAAAATACAATATTCTTATCATTTCATAGATATGTAATTGTTGTTTCTATTTAAAATTTGAAAATAATTATTTTAAATTTTTTAATTATAAAAATTCCTTAGTATTTACTGTTTTGAGATATGAAAATGTGTATATTGTTAATCTTGATTCATTAATTTCATAAAAATTTTCTTAATTAAGTTCCTTTCGTAGAGAGTCTTTTCTTTGTAATTGGAGACTAATACACTATAATATCCACTCACTTAGTAATATTATTAGGAAAGGGTTAGTTAGGGGTTTACCCAAACTTGAATTTCCAAATGATAAATTTTGTAAACCCTATCAAAAAGGGAAACAACCCAAATATATTTTAAATTAACGAAAGAAGTTTTAACTTCTCAACCTCTTCAGTTGGTCCATATAGACTTGTTTGGACCATCTATTATTTCTAATTTTAATGGGAATAACTACATCAATTTACTTTTAGATGATTTTTCTAGGTATAATTGGGTATTCATTTTAGCTCAAAAAATTTCATCTTTCTCTTATTTTACCAAGTATACCAAATCTTTAGAAAAGTTGAGTAGACTTAGAATTAGGATCTTAAGAAGTGATCATGTCCATGAGTTTTAAAATAAAGATGTTTAATCATTTTCCTCATAAAAATATTTATAACCATGACTTCATTGTTCGTAGGATCCCTCAAAAAATGGAGTTATAGAAAGAAGAAATATAAGACTTCAGGAGATAGCTCAAACAATGCTTAATAAATATGACTTACCAGTCTATTTTTTGGAATAGGCTATGAAAACAGCTTCTTATAAAATTAATAATGTTTTAATTAGACCTATTTTAATGAAAACCCCTATAAAATTTGGAATAATTGAAACTCTAAGGTTAATTACATTAGAGTTTTTGGTTGAAATGTATTTATAACAAACACTAAGGATAATCAACACAAGTTTTCCTCTAGAAGTGATGATGGAATTTTCCTTGGTTATTCAACTTCTAGTAAATACTATATAGTTATTAACAAAATAACCAAATCCATGGAAGAGTATTTCCATGTAAAGTTTGATGATAAATATACATATGAACCTAAAAATACTTTATAAAAACTTAATTATTATTTTTTCACTTTGAACATAAATTACAAACCTTCTGATTCCACTATAAAACATGCAAAAAAATCATAGAGTTTTAAGGAACTTCCAAAACTTGAACCATAACCTGTAGAATACCATGAGGTGACCAACCATTATTTTTCATGATATATTAGGAATATTTAATAACATTCTCCAGATGTTTTAGTCATATACTTAGATAGAGGTACACAAACTTGAGCTTCTCTAAGAAACTAGGTTAAAAATCAATCTTTCTTGTTATAGATTAAACCTAATAACATAAATGATGTAATAAATGATGAATTATATATGATGGATTTACAAGAAGAAAATAACAAATTTAAAAGAAAAAAATTTGGGAACTTGTTTATAAACCCAAAAACACCTTGACTACATGCATTAAATGGGTGTTTAGAAAAAAAAAAGTTGATGATTCTATCATAATAATGATAAATAAGGCTAGACTAGTTGCAAAAGGATATAGTAAAGAAGAAGGTATAGACTATGAGGAAGCCTTTTCACATATATCTAGACTTGAATCCATTAGAAAACTACTAGCCTATGTAGCACATTTATATTTTAAACTATATCAAATGGATGTCAAAAAGTGTATTCTTGAATGGGTATATAGTTGGGGGTGTATTTGTTAAATAACCCCATGGATTTCACAACCCTCATTTTTTAAATCATGTTTTCATGTTAGAAAAAGCTTCATATGGTTTCATGAAATCTTCTAGTTCATGGTATGATAGGTTTATCTCATTTCTAATTTCAAAATGATTTTAAAAAGGTATAGTTGATCCTTCCTTATTTATGAAAATATTTTGAAAATATTTTTTATTTATTCAAATATATGTAGATGATATTATTTTTGGATATTCAAAAAATTTAGTGTCTGCTAACTTTTCAAAATTGATTCAAAATGATTTTGAAATGAGTTTAATGGGTTAATTGAAATTATTTCTTGGTTTTAATATTTTTAAAATAAATATAGAATTATTTTAAATATAGGTAAACATTATAAAGATATTCTAAATTTTTTTGGTTTTGGTAGAACTAATAGTAGTGATGCTCCTATGAGTACCACTTGTAAATTAGAACTTCATAAAACTTTGAAATCAATGGATCAAACTAGTTATAGAGGTATTATTGGAAGTCTTATCTACTTAATTGATAGTTAAATTAACATTTTTTTATTGTGTGTATGTGTTCTCATTTTCAAGAAAACCCAAATTATTCAGACTTGGTTTCTGTAAAAAATATTTATAAATACCTCAATTATACAACCAACTTAGGATTATTCTACCCTAGAGAACAAGACATTGACCTAGTAAGTTATTCAAATGCTAATTTTTTGGGTTGAAAGTTAGATAGAAAAATCACATATGGACCATGTCGCCTTTCGGGAAAGTCTCTAGTATCTTTATGTAGTATGAAATATAAATTGTTTGCAACGTCTACTATTGAAACTGAATACATAGTTTTATGTAGTTTTTGTGATAAAATTTTTTCAATGGAATGCACTTTTCTAGACTATGTATATCAATTCTAACATGACCCTGTAAATTTTTACAACTAAAGTGATATAAATATTTCTTAGAACCTTGTTTCTCACCCTATAAAAAACACAATAATGTAAGACATCACTTTTTGAAAGATCATTTTTTAAAAGTTTTATATAACTCTTGAATACATTGGTATTGAACATTAGTTTACTGATATTTTAACTAAGTCATTTAATTCTGAGAGAATAAACTACATAAAACTTGAATTAGGAATGATTATTTTAGGTTAAGTTTAATTTTTACTATTAGAGTTTACCCACCATTGGATTTTACCCATCATTAGAGTTTACCCAACCTTGGAGTTTACCCACCATTGTAATTTACTCAACGTTGGTGTTTATTTACTTTTAGAGGTTTACTCACTATTAGAAATAACCCATCATTGGTATCTGAGACACTATTGTTGATTTCTATTTTGCATTAAATATTTAATTTATTATTGAATTGAATGTTATTTATATTTTTGAATCCGTGAATGATATAAATTAGACACTTGTTTAATTTAAACATGTATTCTTATGCGCCCTTTTACTTGTGAACTTCACCACAACTCTTTATTTCCCAAAATTTCACCTTTTCAAACCTTCCAACCTGATCAAAATGTTCAAGGGGATATGAGCAGAACTATCTTTTTCAAATGGGTTCCATCCTTAAAATATGAGGAAATTAAAGTCAAGTATATTTTGTGTTGATCCAAGGAACACGTAGCTTGCGAATCGAATAGTGATACCCGATAAGTAAGTGATTGTTTAGTGTTTTTTTAAGTTAATTAGTTCTTAAAGTTATTCAGGACCAATAATGGGTCGATTGGTTCTCTAATAATGAGAGTCCCTTCTATTCTTGGATAGTTCATCATTTCTATCAAAATGTTGAGTTTTTCATTGAGGGAGATGAAGATTAGGTTAGAAGGAGAATAAACAGATGTAAATTTTTTTTCTATTCAAGACAATGAGTCAGGTGTGTTAAAGTGCCTCATAAAGGTGTATCAAATTAATATCAAAGATCTATTCCAAGTGATAGTGATACATTCATTTATGAAGATTATTTGGTAGAACTTAGTGAAAATGGAACTTGAAGAATATCAGTTTCAACTGATCTTGATGGAGAATGTCATTTTCTATTCAATTTTATTCATCACATGATGTTCTCGAGGAAAGGTTATTTTAGAATAATGAGGTATCAAAATGTATATCTCTTATTCCTTGTGAAGAGAGGAGAAAATATTAGTTTGTGAAGATACATAAGGGTTCACATGATGGATATTTTTAAAACATAATCTAAATCAAATTGCCTAATTTATCCCAAGTTAATTTCATCCATGTTGGTGGCCAAGGGATTGGATGATGGGGAAGAATAAAATTTGGTTAAATGTGTAGTATTTTACCTTATAAGAGTCATTTTTAAAATAATAAAGATAATTTGGAACTCGTAGAATGGGAAATGGGATGATGATGCTGGTAGGATTTATAAGTATTTCAATCCTATTAATAACTCAACAAGCTCTAAGAATCTTCTAGATCCTGTCTTGGATCCAGATGAAATAGTATAGTATTTTGATGAGTAACAGGAAGAGGATGAGGAGGATGTTGCATCATGAGATTAGGTGGAAGTATTATTTTTTTTGATGAGGTTAGTGACCCATATATTCCCCATATCCTTCATACTATTTATTTTGGTGCTCCTAGCCCTCCTAGATCTCTCCATGTTCGAGGGTCTCTTTTAAAATAAGGAGTTGAAGAGGATGAAACTGAGGTATCTAGAGAGGAAAAATATTAGAACTCTTATAAACATTATAAATAAAATGGTAATAAAAATGGAAGTGATGATTTTAATGATGATAATGATGATAATGATGAGAATGGTGGTGAACAAGAAGAAGAAGAATATGAATTAATAAATAGGGATGGAAAAGATGAGGGATATGATGGATATAACGGTGATGATTTTTTTTATCTTGGTAGGCATGATGATGATGAGATGCCTACGGAATTTATTTCTTATCTTGTTTTGTCAGTTACTTCTAGTCCTAAGGAGAGACTGAACATAGTTTAAGATGTGAATAGAGCCTCTATAAATGAGATGGAAGCATCTGTTGAGGGGGATGAATACCCAAGTATTATAAGTAAACCAGTTGATCTTGCTGATGGTGACCATTTTGTGACTAAAAGTGTTGAAACTAGAACTGATGCGCAAAAATTTACTAAGAATAAATATGACGAACAATTAGTTGTTGAGTCACCTATTGTGTCTTCATCCAGGTTGGATGTTACATCTTTTTATGAATGGGAAAAGTGACCTAGCTATGTAATATTTGTTCTACAATACAATGAATCAGATGATGATAGTATTTCACCAAAGCATGATGTACCTAAAATTTTAGAATAGGTGGATCCTAAGGGATCAATGGTGGAATATATAGATGCTACATGGGAGATATAAAGTTTTTCTATAGATGTGCCAAATAGTTCTGAGCCTTATGAGGATGATTTGGTTGAGAGATCTTATGTACCCTTTCCTTCACCTACCATTTCTTATATGCCTATTTATGTAGTTACTAGAGCTGACAGAGTAATTCGAAGAGAATCATCTCTCCGGTTTTGGTATGTTATTGAGAAATTAGGCACCTCATGTTACTAATATTAGTGAGAAAGATGATAGATATTTATTTTATCTTGTGATAAAAAACATCTAACTTAAGATGATGCATCACATTTATGAAGTGTAGATGTAAAATAGAAGACTTATTAGTGTGATAGAGTATGTGAGATCATTGATGTAGAGGATGAAGACTTATTTTTCTACTAGTATGGATGCTTTTATAGAGCGGTTGAAGAGTATTATTTTAGAAGTTCTCTACTTCCTTCCTTTGATGTTTATTTTATTAGATCAATGGTCAGGGAAGATCTTTAAGTTCTTTCATGGGATGTTCCCAACATCCCTCGGGAATGTTTGAGGAATATTAGGTATAATAGTGACCATGTTTATAAGATTGTTAGGGAATATATTAATGATCTTATAAATGATAGAGAAAAAATTAAAAAGAATATAAATTATTAATTTTTGAGGATTTATTCTAAGAATGAGCTCAATTATAATTTCGAGTTCCTTACTGAAAACCACAAGATGTATCTGGTTACTCAAGACTTTAAAGAACATGTCAGTCAACTAAAAGTGATGACACCATTGCTCAGGTTTTTTATGGGAGAGAAAAATTCCTTTTTCAGTGCCATGGAAAGAGGATAAAATATCATCATAGACTTCATCAATATGATTAAGCCCTTTCTACATGATTCTAGAACAACAGTAGTGGATCAGGATTCCATTCCAGTGAATAATCATCTCACTCCTCCATCCTATGATCTAGAGTTTTTTAGACCAAGTGTTACCTGATATACCAATGCACCTTTACCTACTCATTTTCAACCTTTTATCATAACTCCTAGATAATTTTTCTAACATCTCTAACCTATTATTACCAGAGAGGCTCCTTATATTCCTATTATCCTTATATCCACCATTTTATTTGACTTAGATTCTACCATTGTTCCCTCTACCTCTAATAATAAAAATGGTAAGGTACCTGTTTTTTCAACTACCCAGGCTGGGAAGCAATGATATTAGACTATAAGTCTTTGATGGGGATTTTTGTTTTACTTTTTGTTATATCTCATTTTGAATGTAATTTAAATAATTTTTCAATGTAAATTCTCTTATTATTCATATTTTTTATATTTTCATTTACTGTATTTATTTTCACTTTTGATAATCCCAAAAGTGGGAGAATTAATATGAAATTTATTTTATATTTTTATAGTGATTTTTTCCATTGAATATTATCATTAATCTTTGATATCATCATTCATGTTTTTTATTTATACTATACCTTTGATATCATATTTATTTAGTTTATTTAATTGATACCAAAATTATTAACTACCTCTGATACTATTTTCTAATTAAAATTCTTTATTTCAAACCAACACTTATTAAACACATCGTTTGCAAAATTCCATGATTTGTGAACATCATAAAGGAGAGATTTTTGGAACCCTAGTTTTAATGATCACAAAATCATGTTAATTATGTTATTAATGAGTTTATATTTTATTAAATCATTTTATACTATATGTAATTTTAGATGAAAATTTGGATAATTACATAAATGACTCACCATTGAAGTTGAGTACCTTCCAGGAAGGGCCAGCCGTCAGAGACAAGTCAGTGTTAGGATAAAAATTTGGCTAATTATGGAAAATTCATATCTTCGTAATGGATTTTTCATTGAGGATTAATCACTTCTAGATGATCTACTATTAGACTTTAAATACTTCCAAGAAGTTTAGAAATGTGTTGAAAAGACTTTTCATCAATGAAGACTCATTGTTGAGATGAGTCACTATTGAGCTGAGTCGTCACTAAGTATGAACTACCACCAGATGACCTATCATCAACCTGACTCACTGCCAGCTAAAGTTACCATTGTAGTTGTCTTATCACCAGAATTTTCTCACTTATAGAATTGTCTCGCTACTAGAAGAGCCACCTTCACTGTTTAAATATTTCTAATGACTGTATTATCAAATTTATTACTAATGATTATTTAAATGGTTATTCTTAAACTATTTAAAGGAACATTAAATAGGATATCAAACCAAAGTATGAGGATATATGATATTTGGAAGATTTTTATTGAATGGTCTCTCCACTCTGGAACACTATATATCCAAATAAGTCACCCATGTGTGAGATATATATGATGGAATAAATGCATGCATGTTGGCCGAGTGAAAAACAGATGATCAAGTGTGCCACTTACTAAGAGCCTTACATAGTGCATCTTGCTGACAATAAAATATGAAATAATGGAGTATAATGAACATTGATACCCTTTTCTTTTATTCCTAACAGGAGATCTTATGAAACTTTTTTAGTGGGTTTTTCTAAGAAATGAATCGAGCATCTATCCAAGCTACATATAAGGAGTATCAAGCTTGAGAGCACATTAGACCTACAAACACCATCTTTCCTTTGTCTTTACACTTTATCTCTTTTTTTATTTCCTTTAATTTTTAAATAGTGTGTAGTTTACCTTGTTTATGAAACACTCATTGTCTCTTGTAATATAACTAGAAGATACACGATATCTTTTTAACTATTTTTACACTTGTTTACCTTCATGTTATGGAAGAGGTCCTTATATAGACTGTGTTTATTATTTTCTCATTGTTATTTTGTAAGAGTTCCTTGCGTGGCGTAGAAAACTAGTTAGCGATATTTTATAAACGATCCAAGTTGTGGACCAAGATTATTTTATATAATCTTCTTGGAAGTGGGTGATTTTTAAAATGGAGGGGATTAGGTCTCAACATGAGACTAAACCGCTTGTTTAAATTATGTTGTGTGTTTTGTGTTGTTTCTTTTCTAATCATTAAATTAAATTAGTTTTAAACAATAATCAAACCCACTAATTTGATATTTAGTATTAATTAGTGTCTATAAAAGGTTTTTATTACGTAAATAGATTTCAAAAGTTAAATTAATTTTCATATTTTATTTTAAATGAGGCATTATCAATCTTGGAGAAATATTTTAAAATATCATAACTTATATCAATTTGTTATTTTTATTTACTTGGTTGTTTTAATTATTTGTGGGAATTTATTTAAACACATTTTATTATAAATTTTTATTTGGTACTCAATCCCCCCACCCTCTTGAGATACTAACTCTGACCAATATCTTCCCTTGCGAAAGAAGGGACTGAAAAACTCTCATACACAAGAATCAAACTTTAATTATCTAATGGAAACTTGGGTATTTGGTCACAACCTACTAGTTATTCCTATAGCACAACACCCTTTGGGTTAGTGTCTTGTTCATTCTTTACCCAGTCTACCAAATAAGTTGTGACCAACACTGGTGTGCATATCATCGACCACTAATCCTTATAAGTATCCATTCTTCAATCATCTAACAAGCTCATCATGTTTTTCTTCTCCCTTGAAGGCCTCTCAGAAAAATCCATAGTTACTTTCATCTTATGGATATGATAATATGAAATGATGTTACCCTTACTAGGTGTATAAACAATTTTAAATTTCAACTCCTATAGTTACTCTACCCAATACCTCTGCCTCAAGTTTAGGTCCCGCTATGTGATGATATAGTGAAGTTTTTTGTGGTCAATTTAAAGAAAAAACCTCTCCCAAAAAGATAATGCATCTAACACATTAAATCGTGGATTAAATCTACCTTTTCTATGTTATGATTAGTATAGTTCCGCTTATGGGGTCACAAATAACGTGACCCATAAGAGAATATATACTCCCACTACATCAGTACCTCTCCAGGATCAGTTTTTGAGGCATCACTATACATATAATAACTGATCCCTCACTCGAGAAGATTTAGCACTGGAGTTATAGTCAATATGGTGACTCACATTTTAATTACATAAATATTTCATTTCATGAAAAAACTTTTAACAATTTAGAATATCTTTTGGGTTTATTTAATTGAAAATTAGGTACATATTACATGAATTAAATAAGGATGACATAAAAATAAACATTATTAAATCCTTTTGGGATACTCCTTTTTTATTCCATCCTAATTCATCTCACTGTATCTCATATCCTATATAAATACACCAATGAAAGAGGTGAGAATAAATTCCATCATGGGAATAAAAAAAAGGAAACATTAACACATGATAAAGATGCATATAAAAAGTAATGATCATATGAATATGAGGAATATCATAAATTAGAGAACATGAATCAAAACATGGAAATGTGGGTACAACATAAAAATAGGACATTCATAAGAAAAACACCAAGGTCTATCCTCAAGTTGTCATATCCCTAAGGTCCATCCCTAAGGTTTCATTTCACCATGGACTATCCCTAAGGTTTCATACCACCAAATTCCATTAATGAGGTTTCATATCACCAAAGTCCATCCCCATGGTTTCATATCACTAAGGTCCATCCCCAAGGTGTTATAAATCATAATTACTGAGTTTATTCCCCAAGGTATCGTAAGCATGTCAAATCTATAGATTAATTATTTACACAGTGCATTGGGGAACTATCAGGTCAGACCCATCATATTTATTAAATCATGTGATCCACATTTAACATAAATGAAATCATTTCATTAATAACCCATGTAATAAATAATGGGCTTCATTTAAAAAACATTGTGCACAAAGTGATTAAGTCCTTGAAAAAAAATCATTTTTAACCCATGAAAAGGGGATATGGGTTTGATATAAGATAATCCATAATAAATTAGTTATTTTTTACATATAGGTGGATTCCCATGGAAAATAAAGTGGTTTCAGTATTCAGAATATGAAAATATTTCATGAAAAAGGTAAAAAATATTCATTAAACAATTTTGGAAACATAACGATATACAACAAGTATTTTGGGAAAAACATAATGAGATATATTGGAGTTATCCCATTAATAAAACACCATTTTTTAGTATGGTAAGGAATAAAATATAATTAATAAAATAAACAAGCTAGAAACATATAAGACACATATTAAGAACATACTTGAATAAAAGAGGAGAGGAAGAGGATTCCCTTACCAAATAACACAACAAGATATTGTCTAATAAAAAGGTATACATGGAGTAATTTTAGTTCTCTCATTGTTAAAAAAATAAATGGGAAGTATGTGGAAGATAAAAATATCATAAAAATAAATAATCTTTTACATTTATATGACACACAAAATAGGATTACTTGATTAGAAAAGAAGATGGTGAGAATATCCTTTACCATGAAAAGTTTCTTCCTAAATCATAGAAGGGGAAACCCTATGACCTTGGAGACACCTTGGAAAAACCTTTGATCATATTTAGTGAAGCTAAATGGGTATAAATTTGTGGATTTTGAAATTGGAGTGGAGAGGAGGGAGAATGAGTTGTATTTATACAGGAGGGGGGTCGAATTTAAGTCATTAAATATTGGTTATTTTATAATATAAGACAACCAATTATGATACCAATAAATTCCAACCATATTTCTGGACTAATTAAGAGTATAAGAGGGTGGGTGGTCATTTAAGCCTTCACTAAACCTAAATAAACCTATCAACCCACCCAATTAATGTTATCAAATTAAAAATAACTTTTATCTTTAAAATTCACATTTTCACTCCAAAATGAAAGGTATAAATTTATAAATTAGAACTAATATTTATAAAATAATTTTTATAATTATTAAATTATATTTTGATTAAATAAATATTTTATAAATTTTTATTCATTCTGATATCATAATAATGTCATAAACTTGTAGTGATTTTTAAAGCTGTAATTTTCAATTTTTCCCAAAAAAATAAACATTCTCATAAAATTCCAAAAAAAATCACCCTAAGATTATTTTTATGTGATCAATCCAAAAAAGATTTTTAATTCATATATATATTTTCTAATTAGAAGAATATAAATTTTTAAATAAATCTTTATTTTAATGAAAATTAAATGTTTAATAGAAAAATCAACAATCAGACCACTGTAAAAATTTACTTTGGGATTCATTAAAATATATTATCATTTAGAAATATTTTTATAATATTTATTATATGAAATAATATTTCATTTAATACATTATCATTAAAAAATATTTTAATAGAATGTTTTTTATAGTCTTCATCAATAATACAGTTTCATTATATTATTAAACAATCTTAATGATCATTTAAAATGCAACAACGTAAACAACAAAATAATCACCAACTATTTTGTTGACGCATGATCATAATGTTGACCAACCATATTATTTAACAAACATAAACATAGTTGATCATATTTACCTATAAATACACCTTTATTCTTACACTTCATCATTCACCTCGATTCTATCAATTTTCTATATCATTTTTAGCATGATTTTGTATTAATAACACCTTTTTTCTTCGTTATAGAATTATTAGTGGATGGGATTATTCTAGGATATCAAGAAACCCATTTTTATTCTATTTTACTTTATTTATTAATTTTTATTCTTCTCATTTCATTATTTGTTTGGATAATAGTAATCATTATAGACTGAATGTATCATTCTTAAATAAAGGAATAAGGTGTTGTTAGTTCTTCTGTAAGTGCTTTTCTATCCTTTTACATATTCCTTGTTGTAAAATATCATCTCAAACTATGATGTAAAAAGTTATCATGAAATAAAAATTTGTACTTTGTTATTCTATTATAGACATTAAACAAGTAATTGGGAGGTAATAGATCCATTAATAAAATATGAATATTTTTTGGGTTGTTATATTATTCCCCCTTAAATAAATTATATCCTTAAAATTTACATCCAACCTCAAATGGTCCAATATACATTGGAATCAATTTCCCTCTATCCTCCTTAGATTTGGAACCAGTTATCAAAGTGACCAAGCTCTCCACACATGAAGTAACACATCGTAGGATGCTCTTTCACTATATTTTCATTATTATTATCATTAAGGGGTTATGTATTTTGTCACAACCTGTCCTCGGGGCCCGTGCCATGACTACCCCAAGCCCGCCTCCCATAGGCCAGGGGCTGGCGACTAGCACCAAAGGCGTAGATCCCAAAAAATATGGGAAGGCTTTCCCTTTATAAAGTAATCAAACACCACAGGATAAGCCAGAAGAAGTAAACACTAAGTAAACTGAGTACAAAAGTAAGTGTGGAATGTAAATGGGCCAGAATACAAACCCAAACTGAAAGTAAAGTACAAATGTAAAGAAAGTACAACAACTGAAAAGTAAAGCAGCAACGTCGAGTCGTCCACTGGAAGTCCCACCTGAAGGGTGGGTACAGATAGTCTCCTCAGATCCTCGGGTCCAGTCGTCCGCTCCGTGTATGTCCCGTCCAGTGGTCCACCTCCAGGTACCGACTTACTCCACAATCCTCAAACATGATCAGTGATGTCCATCGTCTACATCCAACACAACGTAGTGCGGGTATAACCCGTGCAGGGGTGAGTATACGCTACTCAGTAGGGACCCCGAGACCCCCGAAGGTCTCCTAGAATCCTTAAAGGATAATCCACAAAGGAAAGATACAATCATGAAGTAACATCCAACACTACTTAGGTATATGTCCATACATATACCTTAAGTCATCAATTCCAGTTCGGCTCCAACATCTGAGCCCAAGTTCAAGCACGTCCACACAGGATAGTACAACCCAATCCACACAGAAAAGTACAACCCAATCCACATAGGAAGGCAAGTCAATCATATCGAAGATAATGATTGAAAGTCAAGACTCATCTCACACAGGTATACTTCTTCGTAAGGTGATAGAGATGATCAGATGTAGCCACTGATTCATCTAAGATGCGACCCACATAGGATACTAGACTAGCTAAGCTGTCAGACCCACGTAGGATACAAGACCAGCTACTCTGCCAGACCCACGTAGGATACAATTACAGAGTCAAATACTGTCGGACCCATGTAGGATACAAGAACAGTACAACTGCCAGACCCACGTAGCATACAAGAATAATAGTCATCATCGTCGAACCCATGGAGGATTTTAGTACGGTCGTCATCCCTTCTGAACCCACGGATGATTTCCGTGTAGTCGTCGTCGCTGCCGAACCCACAGAGGATTTCAGTGAAGTCATCATCGTCGTCGCAGTCGCAGCCAGCTCTAGAGTTCCCGCGCACAGCATGCACGTTCCTGGGAGGGTCCGCTCCACGAGCCAAGGGGTTGATAAATCAACTGACACTTAGTACATAGTTGATGTATCCCAAAGTTTTGTCTCGTAAAAAGGAACTCAATATGACAGACGGTGCGTCAATCGGACGCCCGGTTTGAGAGTTATTGGCTTTTTTGTTCCAGGGGCCCGGTTGGTTTTTAAGTCAAAACCAACCTGAACATACTCCAACTTCATCCAAACCTTGATAGGATAAATCCAAAAGAACCATCTCACTAAGAGGAATCCAAAAAATTCGATGGCACGTCAATCGGAAGTCTGGAGCTCAAGTTTTAAGTGTTTCAGCTCCATGGGCCCGGTTAGTTTCATGTTCGATCCAACCCGGTCATACAAAAAGTTCTCCGAAACCTTGAGTGTAATATACCGAAATGACCGTCTCAATCCAAGGATCGCATCGCAACTAGCGATGCATCTATTGGAGGCCCGTATCCCATGTTACGGGCATTTAAACAAACCTATCTGGTTTTAGGGGGTTTTGGGCCAGGACCGACCCGGCCCAAAACCCCTAGGGTCGGCCCAAACCGGGCCGAACCAACCCGGGTCCAGGTCCGGCCCATCAGGGCGCAGCCCGGCCCGGCTGGAGCGGCTCGGCTCAGCCAGCACGGCCCGGCCCAGCCGGTGCGGCCCGGCCCGGAGCGGGTGGCCTAGCCCGGTGCGGCGGGTCCAGCCTGATGCAAGTGCGACCCGCGTGGCCAGCGGCTCAGCCGTTTGGCCGAGCGGGATGTGGAGGGGGAAACTGCCCCCCCTGAATAAAGAAACAACCCCCATGAGGGGGGCCCGCCTCTTGGCCAGCTGGGGCTTACGACCCCCGGTTTTTCCGAAACGGCCGGCCCGGCTGGCCAGCCGGTGTTGTCGCTGCGGGACCCCGCGGTCCCGCCCCTCAAAAGCGTCAACGGCCGACGGTTCCCGCCGCCCCTCCTTGCACCATTTTGGCTTCAATCTGTGGCCTTGTCCGACCAGCAGGGCGCAACTGTGCCATGCCCCTCCGCCGCGGCCCCGCTCTGGTCGCGGCCTCTTCGTGGTTCTCTGGCGCGACGCGATGGCGTCGTGCCCCTCCACTACGGCCCGACTCCAGCCCCGGCTTCTTTTGTCCTCAACGGCACGGCGCGATGTCGCTGATCTCCTTCATCGTGTTCCTCCTCATTCCCGCACGGTGGCGTTGCACCCTGCTGCCTTCGTTCGAACCTCAATGAGAATATCAACAAAGGGGGAGGAGGGTCGGCCGTGTTCGTGCGTCCCAGCCCCCTCTCGTTAGTTCGATAGGAAGAGGTTAAGATTTTAATGTTGGATGGAAAAATAATAAACACGAACACAAATCTAAACCCCTACCTCAAGGAGTTGTCGAACGATGGTCGTCGTGAAGAAACAGCGTCGTAGAAGATGGCGTCACGGAATACGGCGTCGTGGAAGACGGTGTCATGGAAGACGGCGTCGCGGAAGACAGCGTCGTTGAATGAGGATCTGTATACGTCGTCGGTGCATGCCCGATGAAGTATGTGGTGTCCCCCCTCTCTTTGATGTGGAAAGAAGATCGAGAAGCATTTCGGTGTTCTTCGCGTTCTTCTCTGAGGAAGAAGAAGATCTCCAAGACTTGAGCTCTCCTCTCCCCAAATATTCCCACACAACGATTCAACAAATAATAAAATAAGGATTTGCCTTATTTTATTACTCATGCCAACCCTTTTTGAAATTAAAAAGATCACATTCAATTAATTGACTTAATTGAAGAGCCTTTAATAATCCAATTTAATTTCGAGAGTTGACATGTCATTAAAAAGGGGGTGCGGGTGTGTTACACAAATAAATGCACGTAGGAGGTTTTAAGGGATTTGAAGGGGTGGGGCTCGTGTGGTCCCCACTTCACTAATATCCTACCAAGTGGAGTTAGGATTTAGTGGGCCCCACTCCAACATCCATACATAGGTTAAAACTACTTAGAATAGAAAATAAAAATTGTAGCACAAATTTTTATTTCATTCTTTAGTTAACCCATTTATTTAATAACCTCACCTGACCAAATGCAACTCCAGAAAAGGTGTTCCTAAAAAATTACCGGTGTTACGGTTTCATCGGTGCCCTCGGATTTCGATTCCGAGCACCAGTTAAAAAGTTAGGAAAACCCGCTCGTTCGTTCACTGAACGTACCCGAGCTAAACTTTGGAAATTTATTCTGGGCACACCGGGCCTCGGAATCAGGTGTCGTCAGAAACTGCGTACACATAAAATCCCAAAGAAAATTAAGAAAAAAATTCCCTTGGAATTTATGGGTCTTTAAATTACTCCCACCTCAGGGCTTTACGTCCCTGTAAAGATACATCACAAACTAGGGGAATAAATGAGGATACTGAGCACACATTTGAGCCTCTCACTCCCAAGTGCTCTCCTAGAGGTTCTCGTGCTGCCATCTGATGTGCACTAGAAGAATCAACCACCCACGTAGGACCCGCTCCTGTCGATCCTCGATCTCCACCGGGACCTCCACAAAAGTCTCCCCATCGTCAATGTCTATCTCTCCATGGTCGATGATATGCGTCGGGTCGTGCACGTACCTCCTTAGCTGAGATACGTGGAAGACGTTGTTCACTCGGTGCAACTGAGGTGGTAGAGCCAGGCGATAATCCACTTCGCCTATCCAGCTGAGAACCTGGAATGGTCCGATGAAGTGAAGAGATAACTTGCCACCCCGACCAAAACTCCATAATCCACGTTGAGATGAGACTCGTAAGAAAACGTGGTCTTCATACTCGAACTCCAGTGGTCTCCGCCTCCTGTCAGCATAAGACTTCTGTCGGCTCTAATCTATCCCCATTTGCTCCTGGATGACCTGGACCTTCTCTGTCATGGACTGGACCATCTCTGGTCCCACAAGTGCTGACTCCCCAGGGTCTGTCCAGCACAGAGGTGATCTGCAAGGTCGGTCGTACAATTCCTCGTATGGTTCCATCCTGATGGTGGAGTGGTAGTTGTTGTTGTACGCAAACTCCACCAGGGGTAGGTGATCCTCCCAGTTGCGACCAAAGTCGAGGACACATGCATGGAGCATGTCCTCAAGTTTATGAATGGTCCTCTCTGTCTGACCATCTGTCTGAGGGTAAAAGGCGGTGCTCAGACATAGTTGCGTCCCGAATGCCTCCTGCAACCCCTTCCAAATCCAGGAAGTAAAGCGAGCATCTCGATCGGAGACAATAGATAATGGAACACCATGAAGCCGTACGATCTCCTGAACGTAGAGGCGTCCAAAGATCTCCACTAAGCCATACTCTCTAATGTGTAAGAAGTGGGCCGACTTGGTGAGTCGGTCGACAATCACCCAAATGGAGTTGTGACCTCTAGAAGTATGTGGATGTCCAGTCACGAAATCCATAGACATCCCGTCCCACTTCCACTCTGGGACCTCCAAGGGTTGTACCAAGCTTGCTGGTACCTATTTCTCCACCTTTACCTGCTGGTAGGTGAGGCATTGAGAAACGAACTCTGCCACAGCCTTCTTCATACCCAGACACCAGTGCTTTCGTCTGAGATCCTGGTACATCTTCGCCACTCCTGTATGTACTGCTAAAGGGGAAGTGTGAAACTCCCTCAGCACCTCCTCCTGTAAAGTAGCTGGTACCATGGTACGTCCCTTGAAAAGGACTTCGTGATCTCCTCCTATATAGAATCCATCAAGTGCCTGTCCTGAGGATATCTGTGCATGCCGCGTCTCACAGTCAACGTCCCCATGTTGTGCCACTCTGACCCACTGCAGTAGTGGAGGAGTGATTGTGAGTGACTGAATAAAGGCTACTCCACCTCTATCCACGAAAGATATCTTCAAAGTGGCTAGCTGCTCTGTCGCCTCCCCAAGTATTTGAATGCCCGTCCTCCTGGTGAGAGCATCGGCTACTACATTCCCCTTTCTAGGAGTATAGACTATCTCAAAGTCATAGTCCTGGAGGAACTCGAGCCATAGCTTTTGTCTCATGTTTAGGTCCTTCTGCGAGAAGATGAACCTGATACTCTGGTGGTCAGAGTATACTGTAAAGCACTCACCCATCATATAGATTCACCACATCTTCAGAGCGAAGACCACTGTTGCTAACTCCAGGTCATGGGTAGCGTAGTTCTGCTCATGCTACCTCAACTGTTGTGATCCATAGGTGATCACTACCTGCTCTTTCATCAGGACACATCCGAGTCTGGTCCCTGATGCATCGCAGTAGACTACGTACCCTACTCCCTCCATCGGTAGCCTCAATATAAGAGTGTTGGTCAATCTCTGTCTTAGCTTCTGGAAGCTCTGCTGACATCTATATGACCACACGAAGGGTTTCCCCTTCTTTGTCAAAGCTGAAAGTGGTGCCGCAACTCGGGAGAAGTCTGGCACAAATCTCTGGTAGTACCCAGCTAGCCCCAAGAAATTCCGCACCTCTGTCACACTCCTGGGTGGCTCCCAAGATAGCACTGCCTCGATCTTCGCAGGATCCACCGCAACTCCCGCCTCATAGATGACGTGTCCCAAGAAGTGGACCTCACATAACCAGAACTGACACTTCGAGAGGTTACCATAAATCTAGTTCTCTCGGAGTGTGTCCAGTACAACACGCAAGTGGTAGGTGTGCTCCTCCTCAATGGTCGAGTATATCAATATGTCTCCAATGAAGACCATGACAAATCGATCGAGGTATAGCTGAAAGATCATGTTCATGAGACTCATGAACACTACTGGAGCATTGGTTATGCCGAAAGGCATAACCAAGAACTCATAGTGTCCATATCGACATCTGAAGGCCGTCTTCTGCATGTCCTCGTCCAAAACTCTGAGCTGATGATAGACTAACCTGAGGTCTATCTTCAAGAACCACTATGCTCCCTTGAGCTGATCGAAAAGCTCATCAATCCTCGGTAGTGGATACTTGTTCCTCACGGTCACCTGGTTCAGGGGACGATAGTCAACACACAGTCGCAAGCTCTCGTCCGCCTTCTTGGCGAACAAAATCGGGGAATCCCAGGGTGAAACACTGGGTCGGATGAATCCCTTGCCTTGCAAGTCCTCCAACTATACCTGTAGCTCTCGAAGCTCAGAGGGGGTCATCCGATATGCTGGAGTGGATATATGGGTTGTCCTGAGGTATAGGTCAATATAGAAGTCTACCTCTCTGCGAGGAGGCAGTCCTAGGACTTTGTCAGGGAAAACGTCCACATACAGATCCACCACTACAGGAAAACTAGGACTCTGCACGTCAACTGCTCCTAGGATGAGGCTAGCCAAATGATGAGTGATCGGTTGTCCTCTCCTCTGTGTGAGTCCATCCTACGCTACAAAGGCTCCCTTCTCACCGGTGAAGGTGAACCTGCTCCCATCGGTGCAAAAACACCGCACCTTGTGCCTAATACAGTCGATCTGAGCATGGATTGTAGATAACCAATCCATGCCCAAGATGATGTCATAAAGCCTCGACGCCGCTACAAGAAGATCCCAGCCGAAGATCTCACCTCCTAGAGTAAGCTCACACTACCGGAACCAGTGTGTAATCGTCAAGTCTACTCCCGTAGGAGTCTCTAGCCATAAGGATTGAGCCAACGGCTCCGTTGGAATCTCTGAGCTCCGAACAAGGGAAGCGGTAATGAATGAATGACTCGCTCCTGTGTCTATAAGAACTGCAGCAAGGGTGGAGTAGACACAGATAGTACCTCGAATCATCTCTGGTGTGTCGTGGTCGTAGGACTCCGCTTCCTGAAGCTGAGCCTACCTCTTCCCTCCAGCTCCCTGTGGTCAGGGTGGACCTCCTGGTGGTGGTGGTGGTAAAGCCTCAAAGCGTCTCCCACCCCCTTCTACTCAGCCAGCTCCTCTTCCTCGTCCGCATGATCTCTGCGGACCGCCACGATCGACCCTCTACCTCTACCTGGGTGGCCCCTTAACCTTCTGCTGCTCTTATGCACAGCAGGTCGGGCAGTCACGAGCCATGTGGCCCTACCCGCCGCATGCATAGCACTGTCTTCTCCTCAAAAGGATGGATTTGCGCCGTGTTCCCCGCACCTTTGAGCCAGTGTCCTGAGGTTGTCCGCCTGATGGTCTGGTTCTCTTGGACCCCTATGACATCCGTCAAATGCCAGCTGTAGAAGACTCAGCTACATGCCGCCATGCGGTAGGTCTCGTTACTGGTGTAGGCTTAGCAAGAAAGCTCTCTAGGAGAAGGGCTCGTTCCAGTACTTCTACCTACTTCGGAATGCTGAGGGAAACCATCGATGCCCTAATCTCATGCCTCAGCCCCTTCTCGATGGTCCGGGCCCGGAAGAATGGGTCTCGTATCCTGTCCGTCGAATAGCACAAGAGATAGGTAAATCTCACCGAGTACTGGGATACCGTCATGCTGCCCTACCGCAGCTGTAGTATCTCCTAAATGTGTACTGCACGGAAGGTGGCTGGGACGAACTCTGAGTGGAAGAGGCTCTCAAAGTCCGTCCAGAGAAGAGATGCCTCGTCGTGCACCTGGAGCATCAAGCTCTACCATCTACCTACTGCCGCGTGCAGGAGGATCGCTGCAAGGATCACCATGAGGTCACCTGGTGTCCCCACTAGCCTGAAAACTCGAACTACA
Organism: Viscum album; assembly: GCA_963277665.1. Taxonomy (NCBI): domain Eukaryota; kingdom Viridiplantae; phylum Streptophyta; class Magnoliopsida; order Santalales; family Viscaceae; genus Viscum; species Viscum album. The sequence continues at coordinate 285,465,186 of OY728127.1, forward strand.
GCCTCCATCCAATCCTCAGTTGTCTGAGGGTCCGTCTCCCCACAGAACCTGGGCGGTCTCTGATGCTGAAACTTGTGCAGTGCACTAAGGCGACGTGCACACTCAGCGGCTGGGGTTGGTGGCATTGTAGGCTCGGCGGGTAGAGGTACCACCGGTGCCTCTACTGTAAAAGGGCCCTGCACCGAGGCCTCGTCGCTCGGTGGGCTGTCATCTCGCACAAAGCTCGGAACCCTAGCTGGCTGACGTCGTGGGGCCATCCTGAAAATAAACAGGTGCGCCACGGTTAGAACAGTATACCTGGTGAGCTAACACAAAGTAATCACAAATAAAACTTTTGAAACACACATGCAATCAATGTTTTCGTGCACTGAGTCGGAAATTAGAAGTCAGGGTCCTAGTGTACGGATACATTGGCCTCCGCACCAACACTGGACTCCCTAGACTGATAACCACACTCAATACCCATAACAATATTGCTTCACATATAAGGAAGATCAGAGTCCTAAGTTCTACAGTAGAACCGAACTCCTCTGATACCAATTTGTCACGACCCGTCCTCGGGGCCCGTGTCGTGACTACCCCAAGCCGGCCTCCCATAGGCCAGGGGCTGGCGACTAGCATCAAAGGCATAGATCCCGAAAAATAGGGGAAGGATTTGCCTATATAAAGTAAACAAACACCACAGGGTAAGCCAGCAGAAGTAAACACTAAGTAAACTGAGTACAAAAGTAAGTGCGGAAAGTAAATGGGCCAGAATACAAACCCAAACTAAAAGTAAAGTAAAACTGGATAGAAAGTACAGCAACTGAAATGTAAATCAGCAAAGTTGAGCCATCCACTGGAAGTCCCACCTGAAGGGTTGGTACATATAGTCTCCTCAGCTCCTCGGGTACAGTCGTCCGCTCCGTGTACGTCCCGCCCAGTGGTCCACCTCCGGGTACTGACTTGCTCCACAAGCCTCAATCACGATCAGCGCTGTCCATCGTCTGCATAAAACACAACGTAGTGGGGGCATATCCTGTGCAGGGGTGAGTATATGCTACTCAGTAGGGACCCCGAGACCCCCGAAGTTCTCCCAGAATCCACAAAGGATAATCCAAAAAGGAAAGATACAATCATGAAGTAACATCCAACACTACTTAGGTATATGCCCATACATTTACCTAAGTCATCAATTCAAGTTCGGCTCCAACATCCGAGACCATGTTCGAGCACGTCCACACAGGATAGTACAACCCAATCCACATAGGAAATCACATCCCAATCCACATAGGAAAGGAAGTCAATCATATCAAAGATAATGATTGAAATTCAAGACTCAACTCACCCAGGTATACTTCTTCATAAGGCGATAGAGATGATCAGATGTAGCCACTGATTCATCTAATCTAGGACCCACATAGGATACTAGACCAGCTATGTTGTCGGACCCACGTAGGATACAAGACCAGCTAATCTGCAAGACCCACGTAGGATACAAGTACAGAGTCAAATACTGCTGGACCCACATAGGATAAAAGAACAGTAGTACTGTCGGACCCACGTAGGATACAAGAACAGCAGTCATCGTCGTCAAACCCACAGAGGATTTTAGAACAGTCATCATTGCTGCCGAACCCACTGAGGATTTCAGTTCAGTCGTCGTTGCTGCCGAACCCACAGAGGATTTCAGTGCAGTCGTCATCGTCGTCGCAGTCGCAGCCAGCTCTATGGTTCCCTCACACAGCATGCTCGTTCCCGGGAGGGTCCTCACTACGAGCCAAGGGGTCAATACATCAACTGACACGTAGTCCGGAGTTGATGTATCCCAAAGTTCTGTCTCGGAAAAAGGAACTCAATGCGACAAATGGTGCGTTAATCGGACGCCCGGTCTGAGAGTTATTGGCTTTTTCGTTCCAGGGGCCCGGTTGGTTTTTAAGTCAAAACCAACCTGACCGTACTCTAACTGCATCCAAACCTCAAGCGGAGTAATCCAAACGATCCGTCTCACAAAAATTAATCCAACAAAGTCGACGGCACGTTAATCGGACGTCCGGAGCTCAAGTTATAAGCGTTTCCGCTTCGTGGGCCCGGCTGGTTTCATGTTCGAACCAACCCAGCTGTATCCAAATTTCTCCTAAACCTTGAGTATAATATACCGAAACTACCGTATCTATCCAAGGATCTTATCGTAACAGACGGTGCATCAATCAGAGGTCTGTATCCCAAGTTATGGGCATTTAAACGAACCTGTCCGGTTTTAGGGGGTTTTGGGCCCGGACCAACACGGCCCAAGTCCCCCTGGGTCGTCCTGAACCAGGTCAACCCTTCAGGGCCCGGGTCTGGCCCGTTCGGGCCTGGGTCCGGTCCATCAGGGTGTGGCCCAGCCCGGCCAGCGCGGCCCGGCCCGGTGCAGCCGGTCCGGCCTGACGTGGGCGCGGCCCGCATGGCCGACGGCTCGGCCGTTTGGCTGAGCGGGATGCGGAGGGGGGCGTTGCACTCCTTGAATGAAGAAACATCCCCCATGAGGGGGGCCCACCTCCTGGCCATCTGTGGGTTATGACCCCCGGTTCTTCCGAAAAGGCCGACTCGGCTGGCCGGCCGGTGCTGCCGCCGCAAGACCCCGCGGTCCCGACCCTCCGAAGTGCCGGCGGCCGGCGGTTCCGGCCGCCCCTCCTTGCACCGCCGCGGCTTCAAGCCTCATCCTTCTTCGACCGGCGCTGTGCGACGGCGCCATGCCCCTCCGTCGCGGCCCCGCTCCCGTCGTGGCCTTTTCGTGGTTCTCCGGCATGACGCGACGGCACCGTGCCCCTCCGCCGAGGCCCGACTCAGGCCCGAGCTTCTTTCGGCCTCAACAGCGTGGTGTGATGGCGCCGCGCTCCTTCGTTGTGTTCCTCCTCGTTCCCGCGCAGTGCCGTTGCACCGTGTCGCCTTCGTTCAAACCGCAACGAGAATATCAACAAAGGGGGAGGAGGGTCGGCCGTGTTCGTGTGGTCCGGCCCCCTCCCGTTAGTTAGATAGAAAGCGGTTAAGGTTTTAACGTTGGATGGAAAAAGAATAAACACGAACACAAATCCAAACCCCTACCTCAAGGAGTTGTCGAACAATGGTCGTCGCAGAGAAACAGCATCGTGGAAGATGGTGTCACGGAAGACGGTGTCACGGTAGATGGCATCGCGGAAGATGGTGTCACGGAAGACAGCGTCGCGGAAGACGGCGTCGCAGAACGAGGATACGTATACGTCGTCGGTACACACCCAATGAAGGATGCGGCGTCCCCCTTCTCTTTGACACGGAAAGAAGATCGAGAAGTGTGTCGGTGTTCTTCGCGTTCTTCTCTGAGGAAGAAGAAGATATCCTAGACTTGAGCTCTCCTCTCCCCAAATATTCCCACACAACGATTCAACAAATAACAAAATAAGGATTTTCCTTATTTTATTACTCATTCCAACCCTTTTCGAAATTCAAAAGATCACATTCAATTGATTGACATAATTGAATATTGTTTAATAATCCAATTTAATTTCGAGAGTTGACATGTCATTAAAAAGGGGGTGCGGGTGTGTTACACAAATAAATGCACGTGGGAGGTTTTAAAGGATTTGAAGGGGTGGGGCTCATGTGGTCCTCACTTCACTAATATCCTTCCAAGTGAAGTTAGGATGTAGTGGTCCCCACTCTAACATCCACGCATAGGTTAAAACTACATAAAATAGAAAATAAAAATTGTAGCACAAATTTTTATTTCATTCTTTAGTTAACCCATTTATTTAATAACCTCACCCGAGCAAACGCAACTCCAGAAAAAGTGTTCCTAAGCAATTATCGGCTTTGCGATTTCATCGGTGCCCTCAGATTTCCATTCCGAGTACCGGTTCAAAAGTTAGGAAACCCCGCTCGTTCGTTCACTGAACGTACCCGAGCTAAACTTTGGAAATTGATTCCGAGTACACCGGGGCTCAGAATCAGGTGCTGTGAGAAACTGTGTACTCGTAAAATCCCAAAGAAAATTAAGAAAAAATTTCCCTTGAAATTTATGGGTCTTTACATATTTTCATCTCCAATATATTTTAAAGAAATGTGTCCATCCTTCCCACATTTATAGCACACCCCACGTCCTTGAAGACAATTCCATTAGTGTCTTTTCTCACAATTGTTGAACAAGGCATGTTTTTTTTCTTTCCTTTAGTTTCATGGTCAATGTTTTACATTATTTTTATATATCCTTATATTTTTATCATTATCTCCATGGGACCACTAGCCATATACAAACTCCATTTAAACTTTCAAATCACTTGAAACTAACTCCTCATAGCTTTTATAGTATCGACTTTCCAAATTCCTCCATAGATACGTTCTTAGTCCACTGAAGAATCTATCAACCTTTCCCTTAGGATCCATAACAAATTTTGATGTTTATCAATAAAGTATTGTAAATCTCATTTCATTGCTTCCCACTGATTCACATTCCTTTTTCTTTAACTCTAGAAATTCCTTCCCCGTTTTTTCACATCTAATGGGGAAAAACTTATTGAAAATGATTCCTCTAAACTATTCCCACTCCATAGCATCAATATCCACTCTTATTTTTTTATTTTTAATTAGTTTCCACCAATTCTCAGCTTCTCCCCATATGTGGTATATTTTTAGGGTTACATTATCTTCCTCTGAATAGCGTAGTACCAGAAATATCGTTTCTATAGAGTTAATACATTTTTCAGCAATTAATTTATCAGTATATCCACTAAAATATGGTGGTCATTGACACATGAATGATTAAACTTCTAGTTGTTCCTTCCTTGGTGAAGTAGAAATATCCACATTATTTTGTTTTTGGTTCATGACTTGATGTAATTGATTCACCATCATCATGAACTTTTCAACTACCGCTCCCACCATATTGGTAAGGTCTTCATCGCCATGAACATTAAATCCATTTTTTTCATAAGTTATTCTATTTCCTATATATTTTTATAGAACGAGAAAACCTATGTGAAAATTTTGTGACCCTTAGGAATCTTATAATAATAATTCTAAAGAAAATCATAATCTTAACATTTTATAATATTATAATTATAGGATGATATACTTCATTCTTAAAAAACATTTAAATTATCTTTATATCCTTCATAATGGTTTGTATAATCTTGTAATTAAAAACAGCATATCCCTTGGCAGTATCAAATGAGGAGTGCAGAAAGTCCCGTTATCATGCACAAGTTCCCAATCGAGTCTAGCTCAATGCATTTTTTGTGTGTTACCCCTAGTTATATCTTTGTCAAATCCAAATCCACTTGTTCGTATCCAGGCAGGGATACCTTTTCTTGGAAACCAATAACTTAATAAAAACCAAAATAATATGTTGTTTTTCATATATTTAGAATTAATCTTAGTATTTCACTAAGGTTTTATAATAATAGTTTCCACAATTAACTAAATCTTCCTTTTATACCAACTATGGAGACCCACCTTTTCATTACATAAATATTTCGTATCATGATATAAATTTAAACAATTTGAAAGTGATTTTGGTTTTAGTGTCTTTAAAATTAAGTAAATATTACATGAATTATATAAGTATAACATAAAAAACATTATTCAATTATTTTTGGAGACTCGTTAATCTAAATTTATCTCACTTCATATCATATCCTGGGGAAAACGTCAATGGGTTGAGCATAAAGCACAGTAAGGTAATAAATAAAGGAAACATTAGCTTGTGAGAAAGATGCATATAACAAGGAATGATCATATGAATATGAGGTATATAATAAATGAAATAACATAAATCATAACATGAAATGTGGGTAAAACATAAAAATAGTACATGCATAAGCATATCACCAAAGTTCAAACCCAATGTGTCATATCACCAAGATCTATCTCCATGGTGTCATATCACCAATGTCCATCCCCAAGGTTTCATATCACCAAGTTCCCTCCCCAAGGTTTTATATCACCAAGGTCCATGCCAAATGTTGCATATCCCTATGTTCCTTCCACAATGTTTCATATAACCAAGGTTCATCCCCAATGTGTCATAAATCATATTTATCCAGGTTATTCACCAAGGTATCGTAAGCATTTCATCTCTAGAGATTAATTTATTACCCAATGCATTGGAGCACTATCAGGTTTCACCATTCATATTTATTAAATAATGTGAGATGAATTTAACATAAATTAAATCATTTCATCAATAACCCATGGAAATAAATAATGGGTTTCATTTAAAAATCATTACACACAAAGTGTTTAATGTCTTGAATAAAACATCATTTTTAACCCATGAAAATGGAATATGGGTTTTATACATGTAAACCTAGAATAAATAAGATATTTTTATATCTAGGTGTATTCCCATGTAAAAGGAAGATGTTTTGGTATTCATAATATGAAAATACTTCATGAAAAAAGTGAAAAAAAATCATAAAACAATTTCGGCAGCATAATGGTATACAACCAGGATTATAGGAAAATCTTAATGAGAGATATTGGAGTACTCCCATTTATAAAAAAAATCATAATGGTAAGGAACAAAATATAATGAAAAAAATAAATAGGCTGAAAACATTGAATACATATATTAAGAACATACTTGAATGAAAGAGGAGAGGATGATGATTCCCTTACCAAATAACAGTACATGATATTTAATAATAAAAGGGAATAATGGGAGGGAATGTAGAAATAACATTGTTAAAAAACTAAATTGTAATTAGATAGAAAAAAAATTTCATAAAAATAAATAATCTTATACATTTATATGACTCTCAAAATAAGAATACATGATTTAAAAATAATAAGATGAGAATTTCCCTTACCATGAAAAGTTTCCTCCTATATTAGGTAAGGGGAAACCATAGGACCATGTAGACACCTTGGAAAAATATTTGATGATATTTATTGAATGTAAATGTGAATAAATTTTTGGAATTTTAAATTGGAGTGGAAAGGATAGGAACGGGTGGTATTTATACAAGAGTAGAGGTGGAATTTAAGTGATTAATTATTGGTTATTTTAAAATATAAGGAAACCACTTGTGTGACCAGTCAATTACAACCATATTTATGGAATATTTAAGATTTGGAGAGGGTATTTGTTCTTTAAAGACTTTCCTAAACCTAACTAAGCCTACAAATCAACCCAATTATTCCTCATAATTTAAAAAAAACTTTTATCATTAAAATTGAAAATTTTCTCTCCAAAATGGAAGGTATAAATTTTAAACTAAAACTAATATTTCTAAAATAATTTATATAATTATTAAATTATATTTTGATTAAATAAAACTTTTTATTAATTTTTATTCATTCTAATATCATAATGATTTTATAAACTCGCAATGATTTTTAAAGCGGTAATTTTCTAATTTTCATTAAAAATTAAACTTTTTCATAGAATTCCAAAAAATTCAACCTAAGATAATTTTTATGTGTTGAGTCCAATAATGAATTGTATTTCATCACAATAATTTTATAATTATGATAGTTTTAATTTTTAGATAAATCATTATTTTAATGAAAATTTATAATTTAATAGAAAAATAAACATTCGGAGCATTGTAAACATTTAATTTGGGATTCATTAGAATATATTATCATTTAGAAATAATTTTATAAGATTTATTAGATGGAATAATATTTATTTAATACTTTAACATAAAAAATGTTTTAATAGAATTTGTTTTATATTCTTTTTCTATAATACAGTTTGATTATATTATTAAACAATCTCGATGATCATTTAAAATTAAACTACATAACCAAAAATATAATGACCAACTGTTTTACTAACTAATTATAATAATGTTTACCAACCATATTAGTTGAAAAAATAAACATATTTTATCTTATTTACCTATAAATACACTATCATTCTTACACTTGTATCAATCAAGTTTCTATATCATTTTCAAAATTAATTTTGTATAACTAACTCTCTATTTATTTGTTATATCATTGTTTATGGGTTTGATGATTCTAGGAGATCAAGGTGAAATTTTTTATTATATTTTACATTATTTATTCTTTTTTACTCTTCTTGTTTTATTATTTGGATTAATTATTTCAATTGTTATAAACTGAATGTATAATTATTAAATAAAGGAATAAGGTGTTTTTAGTTTTCTAGAAAGTGTTTTTCTATTATTATACTTATTCTTGGTTTTAAAAGTTTATCTCAACATATGATGTAAAAACTTATCATGAAATAAAAAATTATCTCTTATTATATTGTACACATAAAAAAGTAATTTGGAGGTAGTAGATCCATTAATAAAATAAGTACATTTTTAGGTCATTACATTCTTCCCCCTTAAATAAATTGTACCATAATAATTTTTATCCAACCTAAAAAGGTCCAATATAACTTGCACTCAATTTCCCTCTATCTTTATTAAATTTTTTCATAGGTTAGAAAAGTGACCAAGCTATCCACACATTAAACAATGAATCATAGGATGTACGTGCACTATTTATTTATTATTATTAGCATTAAGAGGTTGTGGATTTTCATCTCCAAGACAGTTTTGAGAAATTTCTCTAGCCTTACCACAATTATATCACACACCACTTCCTTGAAGATAATAACATGAGTGCCTTTTCCCATAGTTTTTTCAAAATTAATTTTGTTGTTTTTTTATTCCTTTTCATGTTCAATGTAGTTTACATTTTTTTAATCCAACCTTATCTTTTTATAACTCTTCCCTTGGGACCACTGGGCATCACCAAACTCTATTTAAACTTTCATATCACTTCACACAATCTTATGATTGATTTTATAGTCTCTAATTTCAAAATTCCTCCATATATGAGGTCTCGGTCCATCGAAGAATCTACCATACTTTCCCTTAGGATCCATAACAAAGATGTAGGTGTATCGACCAAGTTTTCTAAAGTTCATTTCATAATTTACCATTGATTCAATTTCCTTATACTTCAACTCTATGAATTCCATCTCCATTTTTTCACATTGAACAGGTAAAATTATTAAAAAAGTACCCATGAACTCTTCCCATTTCATAGAATGAGTATCCCCTCTTGGAATTATATTTTTAATTAGTGTCCACCACTGATCAGTTTCTCCCTCTAAGTGGTATACTTTCACGGTGAATTTATGTTAATCTAAATAGTGGAGTACTGAAAATATCTTTTTTATGGAGGAAATAAATTTTTCAAAAAATAATATAATGGTAGATCCACTAAAAGACGATGGTTCTTGATGCATGAAGGATTCAACAGCTAGTTGTTCCTTACTTGGTGAATCATGATAGTCCACGTGATTTTGGTTGTTTTCCATGACTTCATATAATTGATTCGTTATCATTATGAATTTTTTTAACTCCATCCCCCACTATATTGGGATGGTCATCATCACCTTGATTGTTTCATCTATTTCCTGCAGAAGTTATTCTATTTTCTGTCATTTCTTTAGAAGTAGAAACCCTTACTGATAATTTTTACTATTGGAAATCTTATAATAACAATTATAAAAGAAAAAAAAATATTAAAATTTTGTAATAAAATTATTCTCAGATGGTATAATTTTTTCTTAATAAAACATTTTAATTATCTTTATATTCTTACTAATGGTTTGTACAATATTTTGATTAACGAAAGAATATTCCATAAGAGTTTCAAACTAGGAATGAAGTTATGTTAGTTTTCATGCACTAGTTCCTGGTCGAGCCTAACTCAATGCGGTGTTTTTGGATGTTACCCCTAGGTACATCTATGCCAGATCCACATCCACTTATTCATATCCAGATAAGGATTTATTTTCTTCGAAACCACTTACTTAATAAATACCAAGATACCAGGATTTATTTTCTATATTTAGACTCATCCTTAGGGTTTTAATAATGTTTTATAATCCAAATTTCTTTAAATAAATAAACTTTCCTTTGATACTAATTATATAGACCTGCCTTTTCATTATATAAATATTTAATTTCATGATACAACTTTTAATAATTCGGAAGATATTTTAGTTTTAGTTTCTTGGAAATTATGTTAATATTACATGAATTACATAAGGATAACATAAAAATAAACATTTTTCAATTATTTTGGGAGATTCCTTTATTATTCCATCCTTAGTCATCCCACTACATCTCATATCCAGGATAAATACATCAATGGAAGGGGTGACCATAAATCCTAGTAAGAGAATAAATCAAGGAAACATTAGCGTGTGAGAAATATTCATATAAAAATGCATGATCATATAAATATGAGGTATATTATAAATGAAATAACATGAATCACAACATGGAAATGTGGGTACAACATAAAAATAGGACATTAATAAGCATATCACCAAGGTCCTTCCCCAAGGTATCATATCACCAAGGTTCATCCCCATGGCTTAATATCACCAAGTTCCATCCCCATGGTTTTATATCACCAAGGTCCATACCCAAGGTTTTATATCACCAAGGTCCATCCCCAAGGTTTCATATCACCAAGACCTATCCCCAAGGTTTCATATTACCAAGGTACATCTCCAAGGTGTCATATTTAAAAATTACCGAGGTTATTCGCCAAGGTATCGTAAGCATGTCATCTTTATAGATCAATTATTTACCCAATGAATTGGAGAACTATTAGGGAGAACCCTTCATATGTATTAACAAAATTAGTCACATTTAACATAAAGGAAATAATTTCATTAATAACCTGTGGAAATAAATAATGGGTTTTATTTAAAAATCATTATGTACAAAGTGATTAAGGTCTTTAAAAAAACATTATTTTTAACCCATGAAAAAGTAATGTGGGTTTTCTATATGAAAATCCTTAAATAAATAAGGTATTTTAAAATATAGGTGTATTTTCATGAAAATGTAGAGGTTTTGGAATTTATATTATGAAAATACATCATGCAAAATGATAAAAAAATCATGAAACTATTTTGACAGCATAACAGTATACAATAAAGATTATGGGAAAACATAATGAGAGACATTGGAGTTCTCCCATTTCTAAAAACATATTTTTACCATAGGTTAAGTAACAAAAATATAATGAATAAAATTCATAGTTTGGACACATAGAAGTCACATATTAATAAAATTCTTCAATGAAAGAGGAGAGGAGGATGATTCCCTTACCAAATAATGGTACAAGATATGGACTATGAAAAATGAATAATAGGAAAGAATTTAGGTATCGCATTGTTAAAACAATAAATTTTAATTACATTTAAGATAAAAATAGAATAAAAATAATTAATCTTTTAAAATTTTATGACTCAAAAAATATGAGTACTTGATTGAAAAAGATGAAGATGGGAATTTATCTTACCTTGTCAAGTTCCTTCTTAAATCATGTAGGGGGAAACCCAAGGACCTTGGACACACATTGGAAAAACATTGGAGGATATTTAGGGAATTTAAATGGTAGTAACTTTGTGGCTTTTGAAATTGGAGTAGAGAGGAGGGGGAAAGGGTGGTATTTATACAAGTGAGGGGTGGAATTTTAGTGATTAAATATTGGTTATTTTATAATATAAGTCAACCACTTGTGAGAGAAATAAATTCCATCCATATTTATATACTATTTAATAGTGGTGTATATTAGGTTTAAGCCTTCCCTAAACCAAACATAACCAACCAATCCACCCAATTAATTCTCAAATATTAAAAATAACTTTCATCTTTAAAATTCAAATATTTAGCTCCAAAATGAAAGGTATAAATTTCATAATTAAAAAACAATTTCTATAAAAAAAATTATACTTATAAATTATATTTTTATAAAATAAAATGTTTTATAAATTTTTATTCATGATGATGTCATAATGATGTCATAAACTCCTTGTGATTTTTAAAGCGGTAATTTTCACTTCTTCAATAAAAATTATAATTTTTCAGAAAATTACCAAAAATTTACCCTAAGATATTTTGGATGCGCTGACTAAAAAATGAGGTTTATTTCCTAAAAAATTTATAATTATGATAATTTTATTTTTTAAATAAATTATTAATCTGTTGAAAATAAATTATTTAATATTAAATAAACATTATGACCATTGTAAAAATTTAATTTGGGATTCATTATAATATATTATCATTTATAAATCATTTTATAAGATTTATAAGATAGAATAATATTTTATTTAATAATTTTACATAAAACATATTTTAATAGAATTTTTTTATATTCTTCATCAATAATACAGCTTTATTATATTGTTAATCAATCTTGATGGTCATTTAAAATGCAACTACATAACAAAAAAATTGTGAACAACTATTTTATTAACTAATGATCATAATGTAGACCAACCATATTAGTTAAAAAACATAAACATAGTTGATCATATTTACCTATAAATAAACCATAATTTTTACACTTCATCCTTCAACTTGATTCTATCAAGTTTCTATGTCGTTTCCAGCATGAATTTTGTATTACTAACTCTCTATTTTTTATAGCATTATTCATGGGTGGGATTATTCTAGGAGATCAAGGAGACCATTTTTATTATATTTTACTTTATTTATTCTTTTTTAGTCTTACCATTTTATTATTGGGATTAATAATGAGAATTTTTATAGACTGGATGTTTCATTCTGAAATAAATGAATAAGGTGTTGTTAGTTTTCCAACAAGTGGTTTTCTATCCTTTTACTTATTCCTAGTTATAAAAGTTCATCTCAACCTACGATGGAAAATATTATCATGAAATAAAAATTCGTTCTATGTGATTATATAGTATAAATTAAAAAATTAATTTCTATGTAATAGATCCATAAATAAAAGAAATATATTTTTAGGTTGTTATAGTCAAACACGTATTCAACTCAAGAAAATCATTTTTTACACTTGTATAACCTTTAAAAATTCACTTATTTATTTTTCAAAATAGTTATTGGTTCTAATATATTATAAAAATACTAGATAAAAGGTTGACAGTATCCCACTAAACCCATAAATCTCCAAATCTAAAACACATTCTGGGGATGCTTCAAGGGTTTCACTGCCTAAACTTTCACTAAGTCCATGGATAAACATTTATCAGACACCACATTCCAAAAAAATCACCTTATCGACCAAGAAGTTTCACTTTGATAGCATGGAATAAATATGATATGTTTGAAGTGTAATCAAGACTATCTCAAGATATATGGAATTATGTTCTTGGATCAGTTAGTATATTAATATGTCATCAATGAAAACCATGATTAAAAAATCAATATATAGGTGTAAGATCTTGTTTATGTGGACTATGAAAATTTTTGATATCTATAAACACTTTTGGTACATTCATCAAATGAAATGACATCACTATGTACTTTTATAACCTATACCTTCCCTAAAATACCATCTTCGAGATGTCCCCCACTCTAAACCGTAGTAGTGATAGCCTGATCAATGATTAATCTTGGAGAACTACCATCCTCCCTATAACTAATTAAAAATATCATCAATCATGGGTAAGGTATATATGTTCTTCAACATCACCTAATTCTTCTTTTGGTAATAAATACAGAGCCAAAGACTACAATTTTCCTTCTTGGAAAACAAGATAGGTTCACCCCATGGTGAAATACATAGCCTCATAAATCTCTTCTTCTCCAAGTCTTTGAGAAGTACCTTGAGATATTTTAGTTTAGAAAATATTATAAAATATGGGGGTCATAAAAATGGTATGTGCACCTAGCATGATATATATCTCAAATTCAACTTCTATATTATGTGTAATTTTCATAAAGTCATTCAGAAAGACATACTGATAGAGACCCATGACTGGTGGAAAATACGAGGGGGGTTCCACCGATCCTACTGAAAGAGCCAAGCTGAAAATCTATGTTATGATATTCTAAATCTGGCTCAAGTCTAGACTAACTCTACCTTATCCTAGTTCCCATTATCTAGTAATCTCATACTACTCTCCCTTTGGGGATGTAAACAACACTCATCTCTAATAGAAATCAATGTGATCTTAGAAGCTGGATAGCTAGTCCAAACCAAGAATCAGATTGAAACTTGTCATCTTTAGTATCATGAAGTCTCATAGATGCCCCAAACTAGAAATGATTATTTCAAACTATGAGAATTTATGAATATAGTCCACTTTCATTCCCATCAATGTATTGAGTGAAAGTAACTCAACATAAAACTTGACCAGTGAGTCAAGTACAAGAACAAAATGAGCATATATGAAGGAATTATATGCACCAGTATCTAACAAGGAATTAGATGAAGTAGTGGTGATCAAAAACGTACCTGGAATAGTATATGTTCCCCCAACACCATCTAATAGAGTCTAATACATATCATAAACATGGTCCTCCACAACTCCATGACCTTATCCCCAAGATTCATGACCAGTCTGATTATCCATCATCGGAACCTACTTCAGAGAACCCAAACTATATCATTGGGTCATAGATTTCATATTTTATCCACACCTAAGGAACATTGGCCTCAAATCCCTAGATAAATACTACTTGATATTCCATATCTATATAAACGATCGACGGGTGGTCTGATGTGTTGTGCTTAACTTGTGATGTTCAATGACCATTTCATAGTTGAAGAACTATAGAACTCCTACTAAAGGTGTGTAGAAGTTGTTTTCAGCTTATTTAGTGGATAAATAATCTACTACATGTACTTAGTCTTCCTATTCCTTCTAATAGAGGAGATTATCACCATAATCATAGTAGCTTCACCCACATGTGTAATAAAATGTGGAAGAAAATCAATTTCTAGATCCTTCTAGGGATACTTCTAGATATTCATGGAATTATGAAGAAACTCAAGGTATGTAGCTAGGTTAAAATTTGGACCTAATGTGTGATGTCAGGGTGAAGTTTGATCTCAATCTTTATGGCCTTATGTGCCTCATCTCTATACAATATCAAAGTAAATAACAAATCTTAGTGAAATAAGCAGAGTATGTAGTTACTATCATAGACCCCTATTGTATATCTATAAACTCCTATGATCTATCTAGATTCATCATATCGAGAAATAATTCCTCAAATACCAGGTCCTTTATGGTGTCCCAGGTGAGACCCTCATAACCACCAACTTGTTCCATGATTCCCCAACAATGTATGGCAGGTCCCTAAAACATTAATGCCATGATTCCCCAACAATGCATGGAGGGTCCCTAAAACATTAATGCTACAAGCTTCACCTTCATATCTGAATGTGTCTCAATAATGTTAAAGACACCCTTGATGATGTTTATCTAGTCCTCATCATCATTTGTTATGTCAGTTCCCTAAAAGGATGCCGGTTTATGGAGCTATATGTTTTTGGAATATTCAACCATGGACCATGATGCCCCTCTGCCCAAGGAAGGAACTAGCAGAAGAACTCCCATTTAAGAAGGTTCTACTACCTATATCATTGTATTAGGTGTGGGAGAATTTTCTAGTGCGCACTCTTATACAGTAGGTGGTCTATCCTCCCTAGTAGGCATACCCCATTCGACATCATTTTTCGGTCCCATCATTTATCTATGAGGAGGGCTATTTTGTTACTTTAAGGGAAAATTGTAGAGTATTTAAGATAGATCCAAATCAATTTAAGTGATCACACAAGGCTTCCTTAAGAGTCTACCAATGACCTAAGGTATAACCCTCCTATCAATAACCAATATTCCCTATCCATGTATGTTAGTCATACTCATATATATATAAACATAGCATCATTATCATGTTCAACAAGTGAATAGTAATATATATATATATATATATATATATTACAAAAATAAGGGAAAATAGATATATAACACGACCGAGTGAAAAAATATCCCAAACAGATATCACAAATCATGTAATTATATTAAGAACCAATATACAACCTAATAATAAGTGTATATATATATACGGCAAGTAAACCTACATACCTAATCATGATGCATAAACTCACCTAAATCCACCTAAAATAGTAATGGTAATCCCTTAAACTGTGACTCAATGGTCCCTTACACATGAGCTATCTAGGAACTAGGAAACTCCATTACATGGTTCCCACATGTCTATCACATTACTACCATTACTCAGGTTAGTCTTAAAAAGAAAAGGAAGAAATTTTGCTCTGAAACCATTATGTAATTCCTTATACTGAACCATCTAGTCCAAACTAGAGTGCTACATGACATCTTGTATGCCTCCCCATATGTTAGAGGATACCAACAAGAAGTAAGGGTCTATGTTCATTAGTGGGGATATTATGCCCTTAGTTTCATGTCATAACATAAATAATAATATAATAGAGTATAATAAAATATAATAACAAGAGTAGTCATGTGAAAACTATGTAAATGGAATACCAAACATAAAAATATGTAAAAAAGGGCTCCTGATGTAGCAAACCAAACCCAAGAATAAGTGAAAGCAGTTAAATAAATAAATAAATATTAGTATCCTCTAGAGTACATCATAATACCTCTCCCATCTCCACACTATTCGACTCAACCATACTCCATGGAACCCTTACCCTTGCTTGGATCCCAATACATGAATTCTTCATGTGAATCAAAATGTTAGTATAGTATTTGAGTAATAAAACACATTATGACACCACTAATACATCCTTAACAAGTGTGGACATGTATTATAGGTGTGTTCCATAACACCAATAAATTTGAAAGCAAGTATAAGAAACATAAAATAATATATTGGGTGGTTGTGAGCTTACCAGCTTCCACAAACCCATGTCCATACCTGTTTTGGACCCATGATAGAATGATGACCAAGGTTCGTAAAAAAAATACTATGAATGAGCCATAATTATGGATACATGTCACTCAGCAACTACAAGGAATAAACTGTACATGCAATTAGATATCTACAAGTCATCAAGTTCCAACACATCCCCCAGTATCCCTAAGTAATCAAGTTCTTTCTAGGTCATGGGCCTATCATGCTTCTACCCTATGTATGGGTCCATTTTCAACGTCTTTGCACATCGTGTGGATCCCCCTATAAGGGTAAACATACCATGATGACCCTCCTATCATAGATACCAAGAACCAACCTCCAAATGAAAGATAACACTCAATAAGGAATAGCATAATAAAACAAGAATAAAAATGAATCATGAAAAATATAGTATCATCATATATTAACATTTGAATCAACATTAGGAATAGTAACAAGGTACTCAAACAATTGTCATGGAAACGTGGATCACAAATGGGTATCATGGAAAAAAACACACCCATAATAAATTATCATCAAATAAGAACACAATCTATGATAACATGTGAATCATACCATGGAAACAAGTGTATACAAGATACAAAAATATTAAGGACCTTTCTACCTCGAGGTTTTTTATAAAGTACTTAAATGTTTGTTAAGGTGTAAAGAATGAACACATCCCACACCTATGAATAATGGCTCACACATCAAGGATGGAAACTCTTATTCTAGTTCACTAAGAAGATAATTATAATGGATACACAAGAGAATTACAAGTCTAAAATTTCATTCTAGTATCACATGCCTTATGGTGTCCATTGATAGGATCCATTTCGAGTTATATTAACGAAGGAATGATAAAATCACTGAAATTATCATCGATCAAAGAATAGATTCTGAATTCTTTTTAAATTATAGAAATTCACCTGGGTTTGGACAAAGATCACTATCCATCAATGTAAAACTTATTCTAGATGACAATTATGTAGTGGAAGATCTCATGATGATCATTCTAAAGAAGATTTTATGGAATCTTGGTTGTTATTTAAGAATTAATATCTAGTCCAAAGAGATGGTCATTGAAACATCGATGTCACCACCACTCTACCATGAATTCATCAATATATTATGGTTATATCATCAATCAACTATCATGAAGAGGTCTAGGAATTTTATTTGTCAATAATAATTTTTTAATGCACATTTTCGAAGGTATATCTCAGCATGATCAAGAAATGATGTCAATATGCAAGATCATACAATGATCTAAAAAGGGAGGATGAAATAGTCATCCTATAATTAGGTAAAAAATTATCCGACAAGGATCTATGTACATATCTCAAAGAAGAAGAATAATTTTACATGGATCTTGAGAGTAGACTCATTATTTTGGTTTCTTGGATCATTAAAAAGTAGGAGAGATAAGGGGGTGAATTTGAAAGTATAAAGACCAAGGGGGAGGTCTAAAGATAACTTTAGTATCTATAGTTCTAGAATTGGATACTAATTAACGTGGATATATCATGGAAATAAACTCATGGAGTTCATTTAATAAACCCCTAGACTGGGTGATCTAGTGGAACCACCGGCTAAATAGTGATAGGCCATTAGTTTGTTGGAGTTCCTAGAAGAACCACATAGGTTATACCAACACCACTAGCTAGCCAGTAGAACCCACAAGCTATTTGGGGCTGCAATTCTTTGTAGGCCTACTAGAAGCATGTGAGATAACCATTGGTTCCCACCAATTAGTTGGTGGTTGCCATCCAACCACCATAAGACTTATCATTTCCTCAACTATTCCACCATCAAAACCAAGAACCTTACCCTTTTATAATTTCCCTCTAAAAATCCCATAAAAGAGAACAAGTAAAATAGAAACTGAGACTTTATATCATTTAATATCACATACATTGAAACAAAGTGAGGATGTTAAATATATAATAATATTTAACTTTTAAAACAAATATCAAAACAAATTAATTATATTTCTCAACGTTTTAATAGTTTCCAAAATAAAGTAACCATGTCAATTTTTGTTATTAAATTTTTAAATTTATGAATGATATTATATTCCATCCAAAAACTATCATCTCTGAAGTGGTATTTTCTAAGTTAATTTTAATTTATTTTATAATATTTATAAACAATTTGTTATCTATTCTTTTTCAATACTATAAAGATTTTCAACAGTCCACATATTCAAAAGAGGAAATAAATTTGATTCAAAATGATATGGTTGCTTACAAAGTGTAAAAATGTTTGAAAATATCATGAAGTGGGTTTTTATCAAGTCTAGTGACATTTATTTTAGTTCAATGTAATTATAATCCTTTTATATGACCCAAAATATTGGGTCCATTTCAAAATTAAAAGTACAGTTTTGATTGAAAAAAAGGAACAATAAATGTGTGGGTATGAGATTGTCAATGACTACGAGGTAATTTTTATCAATTATAACCACCAAACAAAAAAACATGAGTTTTGTTATATGAACATATCTCTTTTTATATTAACTATCATCATAAATGATAAATAATGTGAAAAATAGATATGTTCGTACATAAATGAACTCAAGTTTGTTGGTTTGGTGGTTTTAGTAGATAAATACTGACAACTAGTTATTTAATTTCCCATACCTGCATGATTGGTTTAAAATATCCATTAAAAATGTATAAACGATTAATGTAAATAAAAACTCTTTTTTAATTATTGATTTATTATGGCTATTGAAATTTTAATGGTGTTTTTTAAATTTTTTTATTACAATTATGAAGCATCTGAAAAAGTTAATACATATCAATTGATTTTTATGTACCCATATTTAATCTAGAAAACATATTTATCTCTAATTTTTTTAATTTTATTCACATGTGTTCAAAATTATTGTTTTATATTTAAAACTAAAATTTTAGTTCAAAACATGTTTCACAAAGTGGGAACTAATAAAACACACTTATATTGACATGATACTTTAAGAAACTTTTCCTTGGATTATGTTTGAACAATAATATTTAATCTCCCTTAAATATAACACACATTGTAGCAGGTATGAAATAAACTATATATTTTTAGTTTAAAAGTGGATTTTCAGTTTAAAACATGTGTCACGTACTCAAAACTGATAAACTGTTCTTAGATTATCATGATACAATAGAAAAAAATCTACTTGACTCATTTGTGGCTTATATGAATCAACTATAAATTAATATAAAACACAGTGTGGCCAGTATGGCTAAAATTGAATGTTTTCGATTAAAAGGTATCAATTTATTTAAAAACATTCATAACATACTCAAAACTGAGTAAACATGATTGAATTTTTGTTATAATTTTGTAAAAAATTTTGTGATTAATTTTTTACCTATAGGAATTAACCACATGTCAATATAACAAAAATTATTGGTAGTGTGATTAAAATTGCATGCTTTTAGTTTAAAAGTGACATTTTATTTTAAAAAATGCCACTTACTCAAAATTAAGAAAATACACTAGTATTGTAAAAACACATTTGAAAAATTATGTGTGAATCATTTTTGACCTATAAAACTTAACCTCACATCAATAGGAAAAATGGTGTGTTTATTGTGAAAGAAAGTGAATTTTTTTTATTTAAAAGTTCCAACTTAGTTCATATTTCTTGTCAGATACTCAAAATTGAAAAAAATGACCAGATCACCATGATACTTTATGAAAAATATAAGTGGTTCATTTATGTCTTCTATGAATTAATCACATCTTAATCGGATACCATGTGTGGCCGATATGATTAAAAATGTGTATTTTCTGTACTAAAGAGAATTTTTAGTTAAAAACGTGTATCACAAACTCAAATATAAGAAATCACACTCAAATAATGGGATAGATAATAGTAATGATCTATAATTCATTATTCACTTATAGGAATTAAAATCACATCAATCCAACAAATGGTCTGTCTGGTATTAGGAAAGTCCATGTTTTCTAATAAAAAGTGTCATTTTAGTTTAAAATGTGTGTCACATACTCAAAACTAGGAAAAATCACTTAGATTAATGTAATAATTTAGTAAATTTATATGTGATTCATTTGTGACATGTATGAATTATCCTCACTTGAATCTGATGAATGGTGTGGATGGTATGATTTAGTGCATATTTTTTTAGTAGTAAAGTAAAATTTTAGTTCAAAACATCAGTCACATACTCAAAACTAACCCAATACTCATTCTTTATAGTGATAATTTATAAAAAACTCATGATTTATTTGTGACATGTAATAATTAACCTCACGTCAATCTAACACACGGTGTAGCTGATATGACCAAAAGTGCTTGTTTTTATTTTAAAGGTGACATATATTAATTCAAAACACTTGTAACCCACTCAAAATAAAACAAAAGTGTTTGGAATTTTATGATACAATTTAATATGTATTATTTATTTTTTTCTTTGTCCATTTTATTTATGTTTTATTTATGAATTATTTTATATTTTTGTTTTTATTTATTTTTTATTTAATATTATAAAAATAAACATTATTTTCTAATTATAAGTACACTCTTCTAGTCTATGGGGTTGAGTTGATCTATAGAGACGGTCACCTATAAGTTGAATTAATTATTTTTTAGTTTTTTTGAAATTGTATCTATTTGAAAATAATTGTACATATCGAATGTAATTAACATATATTGGAATGTTTCGATATAAATTTTTTTATTCAAATGATGCATTGTAAATATATTTTTATTATATGAAAATATATCAATTGTTGAAATATAAATGTTATTTTTGGGATGATATCAGTTTTTTAGTTTTTTTTCATGTTATGGAATACTGTAATAATTGGAATAACTTTTATTAGTGCTTAAACTAGTGCTGATAAATTTTCATTGTATTAGTTCTAAGACTAGTGGAGATAAAAATAAATTTTTATCAATGCTATTTTTAGGGTTGATAAAAATAGTCTTAATGAGTGTTAGTTTTAGTGTTGATATAAGTTGGAGGATAAAAATATCATTTGTATCATAAGTGTTTTTAAATCCCTGATAAAAGTGACTTTTCATATTGATAAAGGCCTTATCTACAGTAGTGACATACATAAGAATTTATTTAAATATATATGAATATATATAATGATTATATATATATATATTAGTAAACAAATATTTATTTAAGAATATGTATTCTAATATATGTAAATATATATATATATATTAGATGTTGGGGTAAAAATACAACCAAAAAATCACACCAACCCACTCATACTTTACTAAGTGTCACATAACCCCACCCCATAAGAATGAGAACTCGGTATGGGAACTTTATTTTTATTATATAAGTCTGCAAACCCTATATTTTTAAACAGATCTTGAAGTCCCTTAATACATGGCCTATAGGCCTATGAATTAAATGGCCTATCATCCTAAGATGGTCATTCCCAATAGGGGCCCCTGGTATACACTAGTTTACTGTCACTACACTATCCCATTTTTATCTCATGTGCCTGTCATCCCTGTGAAACACCCCTATCATTGAGCGGGGGTCGACATCCACTACTGCATCGCCCACCTGCATATATATAAATATATAACTATATAAAAAATTAAAATAATCTAGTGTTATAGAAAGGTTATTCGTTGTGAAGTTGCAAGATGAGTATTTAAATATCACCAATTTCAAATTAATTTCATATTAATGACTACTATAGAAACCACCAATATCAGTGCTAGAAATGATCTTTTTCATCATTATAAAGTGTTGACATGATTATCTCCCTTAAAAGAGTTTTTCCTTTATCAATACATTTTCTAGTACTGATAAAGTTCATAGAGCTGCTACAAGTCAATAATTATTTTATATTATTGTTCAATTTCTTATACTTTCAATCTTGGATGGAATACCATTCACCGAGTGCTTCCCTTCTCTTAGATCCTCTTCTCCCCCTAGGGTTTTGGAGCCTCTTCATGGAGGCTCTCCTCTCTTCTCCAACTGCTTCTTCCTTCCCCCTTCTTTCTTCTTCTCATCTCTGACGTTCTCTACATTGGTTCCCTTCCTACGGTTCTTTCAATCTACCTATCAAAGGATGTGTGTTGTGGAAGTCCTTGGTCGCCCTAACCCTGCTCTAGCCTCAGGTTCCTCTATGCCTCTCCGAATCGGAACTAGTGCGGTGGTTACCAAGCGGATTTAGGTATTCGGTTCGGTAGACGACTGGTTTCCAGGAACTACTAGAGTCGGTTCGTTTCTGGATTTTTTCTTCATCAGTGATAGAGGTGTTCAGATCCCTACGTTCAAAGCCCTGATCTGGCCTCATGTTCCTCGGTGCCTCTCCTAGTCGGATTAGGTGTGGTGGAATCTATGAAGTTTTGGGATATGTGGTATGGCAGGCATCGGGGCTCCAGGCGCGACCTAAGTCAGTATATTCTTGTGAAGTCAGTTACTGGTATGTTGGATCTACTCAGTATTTCTTCTTCTAAGCTATCGGTGAAGGTATTTGTGGTATTTTGTGAGTGCTTGTTTTTCACTCGATTAGTGAATTTTTTCTGGTTAGTGTATCTTCATTTCTATTATGGCATTGGAATTGACATCGATAGTGATGATAAGGGTGAAGTAATGATAGTTTCTTTGATTCGGTTTTTGATGGTAGAAGCTGATTTTGGTGTCTACGAAGATGTTTTTTTTGCGGGCATAGATGTATCGGTTCCATCAATGAGGTGGACGGTCTCTGGTAGGAGGTTATTTATGGCGTAATCAATGATGATGGGTGGTTGGGTGCGTCAGGGTCAGAGTCCTCTGACGATGGCGTGTTGATCCCAATATCTCACAAGGCCTGAGGCTATGGCGTGCCTCTTTTCCATTGAATTTTGAATTTGGTTTATCCCAACATGCTTTTCACTTTATTGAATTCTATCAAGTGTTTTTGTGGTGTTTTAATAGGTTATTCGAAATTTTTTAGTTCCCACTTGGCCATAAAGTGGTTTTGAAAAAATACAAAAACAAGGATTTGGAGATATAACTACTACAATGTTGTGTCCTTGTGGTATCCCTATAATAGAAATCTAGATTCAAAAAACAAATTTTAATACAAATATTAAACAAAACCATATTGGAGTAAAATATTAAATTGCACCATAATATTAATTCAAAAATTATATAAAAAATATTTACATTGATATGATATTTAAAATTAATCTAAAAAATTATAACCTAATATACAAATAAAAACTATTATAAAAGGTTTTTTCCAAAGTTCAACCTCTGCATAAAAGCTTGTCCCTGTAATAAAATCAATATTTATTTTATTTAAAGTACATAAAAAATAAAAAAATTATAATTTTAATGCTATAAATTACAAATATGATAAATTATATTGTTAATTACTTAATATATTCAAGATATTATCAGTTATAATATTAATTATATTAGTAATGAGTATATCATTAATTATATATTAATTATTAATTATTAATTATACTATTGATTAATAATTATATTATTAATTATTAATTAATTTGATAACTATTAATCTATTTAAATTATATTTTTAATTACCATATATATTAATAATATTATCAATTATTAATCATCTTAATCCCTTAAATTGTTAGTAATAAGTATATCATTAAAATATGATATTTTAATGTGAAAACTTTTACTTTGAGTCATATCGGCTACATCATGTGTCGAATTAATGTGTGATCCATACATATAAATCCAAAATTAATTATAGATCCTTTTACTAAATTATTAACAAAATCTAAGTATATTTTCTTGATTTTGTATATGTGAAAGAAGTTTTAAACTAAAATGACACTTTTAATGTGCAAACATGAACTTGGAGTCATACCGACCACATCATGTGTCAGATTGATTTGTGGTTGATTCCTACATGTCACACATGAATTATGGATCATTTTAATAAAGTATCACGACAATACGAGATCATTTTCTCATATTCAGCTAGTTTTCATGTGTTTTATACTAAAATAATGCTTTTATATTGAAAACACGCACTTTGATTCATACTGAGCACATCAGGTGTCTGATTGATGTTTGGTTGATTTCTACATGTGAAAAATGAATTGTGGATTATTTTCCTAATGTTTCAAGACAATCCAAAAACTTGTTCTCAATTTTTCCTAAGTGATACATGTTTAAAGTAAAATGACACCTTTAATGTGAAAACACTCACTTGAATCATACCCTCTATATTGTGTGTTGGATTAATGTGAAGCTGAATCCTATATATCAAAAATGAATTATGGATCATTATTTTAAATTATCAAGTCAATCAAAGTTCATTTTATTGTCTTTGTCTATGTGATGTGTGTTTTACACTAAAATAGCACTTTTATATTGAAAACACACACTTTGAGTCATACTAGACACATCTTTAGTTGTATTGACATTTGGTAAATTACGATACATAACAAATTAATTATAGACCATTTCTTTAATTTTTAAATAAAATGTTGTCTCATTTATGGGGTTTTTACAATGTTACGTGTTTTCTAAACTAAAATGATACTTTTATATTAAAAATATGCACGTGGAGTCATACCTTCTACATCATGTGTTGGATTGTCATGCGGTCAATTCCCACACATCAAAAATAAATTATGGATAATTTTTATAAATTTTGAAAACAATCTGAGAAATTTTTCTCTAATTTTAAAATGTGTCATGTTTTTTAAACTAAATTGAAACTTTTATATTGAAAACAAATTCTATGAGTCATACTGGCCTCATCGTGTGTTATATTGAAGTGCAGTAAATTTATACACATAACACATTAATTATGGACAATTGTAAAAAAGTTTCAAGAAAATACAATTTTTTTAACTATTGGGATATGTGACATCCGTTTTAGACTAAAACAACACTTGTAATGTGAAAACATTAACTTTGAGTCATACCCACCACGTTGACTATTAGATATATGTGTGATCGATTCTTTTACATAAAAATTGAATTATGGATCATTATTCTAAATATTAAGAAAATTTGAGCTTATTTTCTCATTTTTTTTCTATGTGATGTGTGTTTTAAACTAAAATAAAACTTTTATATTTAAAATATTCAATTTGAGTAATATATACTACATCTTGTGTCAAATTTATGTGCATTTTATTCCTATACATCACACATGAATTTTGGATCATCGTTCTAATGGTTCAAGACAATTAAAGATTGTTTTCGTGGATTTAGTTATGTGACTCATGCTTTAGACAAAAAATGACTCTTTTAATGTAAAAACATGCACCTTGAGTTATTCTGGCCACATTATGTAACGTCCTAAAATTGTATCAATGGAATTTTCCTTCTCAATATAAAATTGTTTCATATTTAGTTAAATGGTATCATATAATGCACATGCACCATACGATAAAACCAACTATAATTATTATATTAATTTTAATGTTTAATTTAATGAATAAATATGGCCATAATAATTGAAAGTGTTACAATGGTAAAAAATTTAAAATAAGATAACAATATTTGGAGAATTTGAATCTGCTCAATCAACTAGAATAATTACACTCATGAACAATGCTGTAGAAATGAATCAAAATATTAGTAATGAAATATGATATTTGAAAATGAAAAAATAGTTATAACCTAAAGAGAAAATATAATTGAATGAAAATTAATTTAATATGAAGTATTTATAGAAAGTAGGGATTCTCTATAGATGATATAAATTTGATCGTTGGAATAGTAATCTCACTACTTAAATAATAATTTGACCATTAGGAATAGTAACTTTACCTTTAGAATAGTAACCACACCAATAGAAATGTAAAATAATATTTTGGTATTTATATAATAAGAATATATCATATTTATAACATAATACAAGTAAATTAATGTTGTAAATGATAAAATTTAGTGTTTATATTTTTATAAAACATAAATGTTTTATTTACATTTTTATAACAAATAAAATAATTTAAATAAAGTTAATTTTCATAAAATGGGTTTATAAATTATTACTTAATTATATTATAATGATAATATAATTTCATGAGACCATAAGTAATTTTTTAAAGGGCCTGAAAATTGATAATAATATTAAAATTGGTATTTTTTAAATAAATAGGGGTTTTATTTAAAAATTAAATATATCTTATTTTGAGAAATATTTTCATAAAATGGATTTCATTTTTAGAATCTACATGGATAAAATGTTTTGGTTGATTTTTTGGTATCTTTATAAAATAGATAATTTTTTTATTAAATAGTGAAATATAGAAAAATATGATATTTAACATTATAAGGTAAATACAAAAACATTTGAGGCATGAATAATGTAATAACATAATATTTAGAAATTAAATGCACTATTTACTATGTATAGTCACAAGAATCAGTACTATTGGTAGTCTTGAGATAAAATAATAAAACTAATGAACATAATAATCCAAAACATCTCTCTACTCCCCTTATAAATACCACACTTTCTCCTTTAGTAGTTTCCAAATTTCTGCATAATTGTAATCCCAATACTCTCCCTCACATAATAGTACTTCTTCAGTCAACCAAATACCATTCCTAGGATCCTTAAGGGGTATCCTTAATGGAGATAACCAAAGGGGGACGTAACTATAAACTAAATTTATTTTAATTTTATTCTTATTTTACCACCACCATATTCTCTCTATTCACCTAAAAATAGTAATTTAAATATCATAAATATAATAATATTTTATTTTTATTATGTAATATCCATATTATACCCTCCCTAGTTTGGTTTCTAAAATGAAAATGTTGTTCACAATATGGTTGGTTCACCACCTCCATGAAAAGTGTACATTATTTTCTTCACTACCTTCAAGGATGGTCATAAAATTATTATTATATTAAAATAATATGAGATTAAGTATATGATAAATTATTTCATATTATAGAATGAATATATAGATATAATATTAAATAAAACATAACTTGTTCAAGATGGTAGGTAAAACCACCTAAATCATTAAATTATGTGATATTAATTATTTACCTAAATGAATCACCCCTATGTCCGAGAAAAAAAGGATATTTGGAACTATTTGAATTTATTAAAGGACATGAATACCTTTTTATTTTACTTTTATAGTTTTATTAGTGTTTTAAAAGAACATAAATAATTATCCATAAGTGATCTAACCTTTGAAGCTTGAAACGAAGGCCCTCGAAACAATGAAATTAAAC
The DNA here is from genome assembly GCA_963277665.1 of Viscum album. Classification (NCBI taxonomy): domain Eukaryota; kingdom Viridiplantae; phylum Streptophyta; class Magnoliopsida; order Santalales; family Viscaceae; genus Viscum; species Viscum album. The sequence continues at coordinate 285,493,009 of OY728127.1, forward strand.
ATTGTATATCATTGTAATGGTTTTAAATAATCATAATAAAATTATAATAAATCTAATATTTATGTAAAAGGTTCTTAATTAAGTCATTAATTAATCTAATTTGATTATCTAGTATGTTATGTGCAAGTTCAGAATGATTCTGGAACCTAAGGTAAGGGATCTCTCTAAACCACTCTATCTTTTTAGGTTATGACCTTTCACTCTTTATCTCACATTCCCTATCTATTTGATATTATGGAATTATTATAAATTCCATATATATTTTTCTTATAAATATACCTATATTATTCTCCCTACCTTTTATGGGGTAGTACATGCATTAATTTCATTTCTCAAATGTGTTCCTTAAAATAAAACCTAATTAAGGGATAATTTTCTATCCATTTACCCTTTTATGTAACACTATTTGAAAGACTATATTTTATATCAATATTTCAATCATTAAAGTAATATTTTTTGGAAACACATAAATTTTTACATCTGGTTTTAAAATAAAACTTCATATTTATTCATTCTTCAAAGTCTCTAACCAATTCCATAAAACATTGTTTTGAAAGTTTATTTCTATACACAATTATATACAATTCCTCATGATGTTTTTTTCAAAGGAACACTATATTTTGAGACCTATTCTAATAAATTTAGATTTTAACTTCCAAAATATATAATTCCTTCTTCCCTTTAGAATTTTTTTGAAATCTCCTTTGATTATGATATGGGACAAGATTACCAAAACCATTTCTTTTCATGAGTAATTATTATATTTATGTATTAAATATTATTTATATTTATGGAACACATAAGCATATAAACGTTATGAAGAGTGCACAAAAATATCACTCCAATGTATTGGGAGGTTTTTATGTCTCCTAAAGTGATATGTACGGGATTAGGGAGTAAACCTAATTCATGATGGGACTCTATCCACCATGTAATGTTTTATTGGTAGTTAGCCTTAAATTATGCTTATCTAATGTTATATGTTTCTACAACTTACCTATGTTTTCATGGAATTATTAATCCATGTTATTTATTTAGAACTCACATATGATTATTCATGAGCCTTTACTTTTATGATATCATATTATTCCTTCTGACACATATGTCATGCTTCATTATCATGTTCATTCCCTCATTGGGATCTTTATCTCACCCCATTTTTTCTATGTATTACCCATGTTATTATATACAGTTTTAGAAGCTCAAATGGATTTAGTAGCTCATTAATGAGATTAAAATAAATAAATTGTATTTTAGTTTAATGTTGATGTTTTATGCTGTTGTTTTATGTACCTAGTCTTATAAAAAACTACGCCTTTCGATCCTTGGTTCGTATTTTTTGGATATTTATGTTAAAAATATTTTGATGATATGTGTAAAAGTATCGGGCCAATATATTTGGTATTAGATGCAGGTTTAGTTATTTTTATGAATTGGGACTAGAATACTATAGTGAGAACCCATGGGATAATTCTAAGTATAGAAAAATATCTTGAATTTCTAATGAAGTATAGAGTATGTGGATTCAAAGAAATTACATATTTTTCTAGATACTACAAGATTATGTAGATTAGAAATAGTTTTACCTAGGGTTAATAACCCCAAAATGGAGGATTAGTTATAAACTCAATCATATCATGACAAATAGCCTTTGTAACACTTCTATTTTGACACTCCTGAGGGATATAATTTTGAAAAATAACAACCTATATATAAACCATTATAAAGGAATTGAATATATCTTTAGCTTAGACAAATTAATAGGGAAATTACTATAGATAAACTAGATTAAAACATAGAGACTCATAAGTTTGTATATATGTTTCATTTATATGTTATCACATCTATGTTCATAATTTCCTTTTTACATAATTTTTTGTTTGATTATTCTCATCCCTTGTTTATTTCCTTTATTTTATTAAATGATAAGAAATAGGATGAACCATGTTAAAATCCAACAATATAGGTAATGTGATGATTTCCCTAATAATATGACTAACCTTATGGGAGAAAGATCTAAGAGCTTCATGGATGTATTGGCTTAACTGAATCATGTTAGGAATAATAACTTGAATCAGGTGGAACACCCAACTTCTCCTAAGAATGAGAAATTTGTGGTTAATTCCTTTATGTGACAAAGGCCTCCTACCTTTAGTGTATATTCTAATCCTCTCTTAATTGATCGATACATTATATTCATTGAAAATACATTCTTTATACTATAATGCTCACAACAAGAGAAATTTATACTATCTATTTATCACATGGAGGGGGGAAGTAGATCAGTGGTTGAAACTGATCAAGAACACTATGTCCAAGGAGTACATTGATTCCATGGAATGGGAAGGATCCAAGAAATTTTTTTAATAAAAATTTTCACTAAACTCTTCCGCTTAAAATGGATATGGAGTTCCTAAGACTGAATTAAAAGTAATATGATTCTATCGGGGCATACAAAGAGAACTTCACAAGGATTTCATGATACGCCTATATCTTTTTCATCATAACCAAACGTAAAGTATACCACATATTTAATTTATCAATACCATGTATATGAAAATAATTTGTGATTTTAGACTTTAACAGCTATGAATAGATTGTATATTTTTTCGGTAAGGTGGAGATAGAGATTAGTGACTTGTAGTGGTCTCCTGGGGTGGGGGATAAAAAGCATAATCTGGAGATTAATTTATGGGATTAATGGTTAAATCCTATTGAGGAAAGACAACTCAATTTACCACATGTCGAAAGTGTGGGGAGAATAATATTAGAAAATATATCCAGGGAACCAGTAGATGTTACAAGTATGGAAAATAGGGGAATCGAGATATTCAATGTCGAAGAGAGATAAATAAATCCACTAATATGATAGAATAAAATAAGGATCAGATCAACACTCAACCTATGTTATTGTATTTTAACTATAAGGAACACAAGAATTGTTCAATTAAATACCCTAATTCAGGGGTGGTTGAAGACAATAAATGAAAAAAACTATCATGGAATTGAGAGTAAGGAAGTGCATATACTACCACTACTTCTAAGGTAGATCTCGATAATGATGTGGTGATAGGTAAGCTGGTTATTCATTCAAGAATAGTGAACATACTATTAGATTCAGTTTTTACACATTCATTGATATCTTGGAACTTTAATATAACTAATCAAACACCACATTAAAACATGGGGGTTATGCTATCATTAAGAATAGAAAATGGATAAAATATTGAATCCCCAGTATATTACTCCTCCTAAGTAAATTTTTACAGACTGAACCTCCTAGAAAATCTTATAATACATCCTTTAGTGGAATTTGATGATATATTGGGCATGGATAGGTTGTCCGTAAACAAATACAACATTAAATATCTAGTGAGGGAGATCACTCTTCACATCCGAAGTCATCCTCTGATTATGCACAAGTGTAAGGAGAGGATGAATATCCTTTGGAATCTTCTTACCAAGTGTGGATATTAATTTTTTATGAGAAAGTATTTCAAGCTGAAATTATTGAGACCAAGGAGAGAATAATTCTTGAATACATTCCCATTGTTATGGATTGTATTGATGTATTCCCATAATATTTTCCTATTTTTCTTCTTAATCAAGAGGTTGAATTCTAAATCAAACATATACAATGATCTATACCCGTATCCAAGAGTCCCTATAGAATGGCCACCATTGAGTTGGAAAAACTGAAGGAGCAGTTTTAAGAGATTTTGTACAAGGGTTTTATACACCCAAGTTCTTTACTGTGGGGTGCACTAGTCCTCGTCATCAAGAAGAAGGATGTGCCAATTTTTCTTTTCATTGATTATAAATAACCCAAAAATCATGATAAAGAAAAAGTACTCCTTTCCACGGATGGATGAATTTTCGATCAACTACATGGGGCCTGGTATTTCTCTAAGTTCAGCCTTTGGACAACATATCACCAACTAAATGTTAATAAGGAAGATATTTTGATGAATACCTTTTGAACAAGGTTTGTATGTTTTGATATCATAGTTTTTCCCTTCATACTCAATAATTCTCCATTAATCTTTATTTCCTTAATGAATAGAGTTTTAATGAAAACCTTGAAAATTGTGTGGTAGTATTTATAGATGATATTATGATATCATTTAAAAGATTGGATGATCTTTATGATCATTTTAATATTATGCTAAAGACTTTGCAAAAGGAGAATCTATAAGAAAAGTAAATTAAATGTGAATTTTGTATGGAGGAAGTATCATTCTTTGGGAATATTATCAACAATAAAGGGATATTTTTGTACCCTTCTAAGAAAAAATCAATTGAGGAGTGACCCATACCAATATTAGTAATGAAGATTAAAAGTTTTCTTGGACTAGCTAGGTATTAATGATGATTTTTGAGAAAAATTTCAAGATTTTCAAACCCAAAAACCAATCTGAATTTGATGGGAGTAAAGTTTTTTGGACTGATGAATATGAATAGGGATTAATGGAATTGAAAAAGAGTCTTATCACTACAATATTACTCATATTATCTTTAAGTGGGGAACTTTTTTTGGTAGACAACCACACTTTAAATAATGTATTGTGGTGTGTCTTAATTAGGAATGATAAAGTGATAGCATATGCCTCAAGGAAGTTGAAAGTTCATGGGAATAACTATCCAAAACATGGTCTAGAGTTGGATGAAGTGATATTTGCATTAAATATTTTGTGTCACTATCTTTATGGAAAGAAGTGAAAAATATATATAGATAATAAGAGCCTTAAATACATATTCACATAGAAGTATCTTAATTTTGAATGTTTTGGGTGTAGCGTAAGTGCCTTGGTGTATGTATAACCATTAATGTTTTTTCAAATTCAATGGATCATTCTCCAATTGTGAAAAGCATAAATGTCCTAACCAATGAAAGTTTTCCATTAAATATTGACGTAAATAAACTCAAAACCCAAAGATAGTATTTTTTATATTAAATTTATAATTAATTTAAATATATTTGAAGAAATAATACCTCATATTATGATTATTTTTTATAGATTTCATTGATCACCTGAGAAATCCTATTCAAATTATCATCATTGTGCTTGTAAAATCCAAGTGTAGAATCCCTCTAGATATGATCCACAATTGGTATATTCATCTATAAAAGACACTAATTGATTTTAGGGTGCTATATCAGAGAATCAATCATCTTTCATTGTTTATCTTGATCACATCATGATCCTTCAAGCTTAAAAGAGTTCTTCTCATTCTTGATAAGATGAGAGAAGGAAGAATGAAGTGAGAAGTTTTTTATATACAATTATTATCAATTATTAATTATCCCTTTATAATAGAATTATAAATCGATTTATATTGTCAAAGTTTAATTTAAAATATTATTTAATAGAACAATGACACTTAAATAATATAATAAATCATATCTAATACCATGCAATATAATAATATTATTATTTTTAATTTTATGGTGTGCGCTAATTGGAATAAGGATAATTATTATTTTACTGGATTTTAAATAAAAATTTATCACTAGACACAATCTTATTCCACTCCTCCTCAAGAATTTATCGAATTCCTGAATAAATATTTAATTTAATATTTATTATTAAATTAATATTTTATTCACAATCTGAAGAATAAATATTTATTAAAATTTTAATAAATAAAAGTAATATTTAATTCATAATCTAGAAAATAAATATATATTAAATATTCACATAATTAAATAAATTATTTATTAATGAATAGATAATTATTTATTACCTTGTGAATATCTGTGATTAATAAATCTTGAATAAAATTATTCCTTATTCTTGAGAATATTAATTATTTCAATAAATAAATTCAAATATACTTTAATTGATATCAGTGGAAACACTTAATGTGTCACCCTCTAAGATGTTTTCCTATTGGAATTAAACAGACTTACCTAAAGTCCAAAATTTCTATCAAGTAATAGGTTAAGGAACCCAAGAGAAATAAGTTAATGTCTCAACATAGACAACCACATATGAACACTCACATTGTAATATAATTACTTTTTCACAATATCTCATCAAGTAGGTTGCACATCTGTGCCATTAACATATATTCTTGATATGTATATCTTTAACTATTTGAAGTAAACACATCATTACCCCATGGACATGAAATTTAATTAGATGGTTCCATTTTAATCAAAGTGAGAGTATATGAACTTCCATAAATATTGAAGGTAAAAATACTTCCTTGACTTATTCTTAATAACATTAAAATCATTCTGCACCCAATCTACCTTAATTCTCACAAACATATGACATCAATATTTTGGTCAATAAATCTATGTGTGAAACTCATTTCATATATTAATAATAATAATAATAAAGTCTAAATATCATTACATAATTTCATAGAAAATAATATTTTATGACTCATAAACATTAAGAATTCCTACTGGCGGGTCTATTATCATAACCTCCCATCATATAGATTATCAAGTGAAAATTCTAAGAGAAAAAGCCTCATATTATTATAAGTCCTCATACCTAAATGTAAATATTATATGTGTCCCATAATACTATGTTATCTAACCTTGGAACTATATTTAAGAATATTTACATGGAATTTAAAGGTTCTCATCATAATGGGGAACTATTATGACCATATCAATATGACAGATACTATAAGAAATTATTAAATTAAATTCATGAATAATAATGAAAAATATATATTAAGAGGTTTTATTAATATTATAATCCTTTAATATACATGTAATCCATAGTACAAAATGTTGGTTCTAGAACACCAACTCCAACAGACCCCTACTTGGACTAGAGACAACTTTCAATGAATTTAAGTCCAATATAACTCACATGATGATCATGATTCTGCTAAGTTTAGTCTTTAGTCAAAGGGTCCAGAATTTTTTCTTCTATTGATATTATACTCACTAGAACTTCACCTCTTTGAGAAATATCACTCAGCAAATGATACTTCCAAATTGTGTTCTTTTTTCACTGATGGGACTTGTATCAAGCTCTAGAATGAGGTTTCATATCTAAACTAATTCATAATCTACATTAGAATCATTAATATACTTGGATTATTTTGTAGAATTTTCAGCCCCATTTTTCTTCAGGCTCTTCCATATCATAGAACCTCCATTTAGATTGAATATGTATCTCATCTATGATTTTATATCTTCTTAATATGGTTGGAAACTAGAATATGAATATCCCATGTTGAATAGTTCTTCATCTCCTCCATAAACTAGGAACATATCCTTAGTTTTCTTTAAATACCAAAGGATATTTCTAACTTCCATCCAATGGTGGTCACCTAGGTCAGCTTGATATATTCCTACCATATCAAGGTGTAAGAAGAATCCAGACAAGTACATAGCATAACATACATGACCATCCCAATTGCGGATATGTATGAACTCCTTGCCATTATTTTTATTTCCTCATGTGTCTGAGGACACATTTTCTTGGAAAGATGAATTCCATGTGACATGGGAAACAATACCCTCTTGGATTGTTCCATACTGAATCTATTCAATAGCTTGTAAATATATCTACCTTGACATAGACTAATTATCCACTTAGATATATAATTGTGGGTCATGATCCCAGTGATATATGATTCTTTTCTTAAATCCTTCATGGAGAATAACTTATTCAACTAGCCTTTAACAGACTATAAGACTAGTATTTTGTTTCCAGTAAGTAGTATTTCATCGAAATATACTATTAAGAAAATGACATCACTCCCACTAAAATTCTTATAGATACAAGGATTATATTCATTATTTATGAAACCAAATTCTATTATGGATTCATTAAATTTAATATTTCGTGACCTAGATTATATATTTATCTATAAATGGATATTTTCAATTTTCATACATTAAAGGAATTATTTGGAGTCACATCCCCTTCAAGTTGTTCCATATAGACATGTTCCTAAAGGTTTATATTATGGATGTTTGTTTTCACATTTATTTTTCCAAATCATATAGTCATCAAAAGCAGTAATATAAATATATTTTTTTGGATTTACGCAATTCAACTAGTGAAAAGGCTTTATCATAGTTTATTCCTTGATGATGTCTGAACCCTTTTTCATAAAACGATGCCTTATAAGTACTAACTTGTCTATCCATGTCTATTTTATTCTTAGATACCCATTTACAATCACTAGTCTTTAAATCCACCATATGATCTATAACATTCTAGACTTGGTTTTGGTACATATAATCCATTTAAAAATTCATAGCTTTTGGACACTTGGTGAAACCTATGCCACTTACAACTTCCTTGAAAGTTAGAGGATCATTATTATCAACTAATAATGAGTTACCATCCACAGTGACTAGAAACCCATATCTTTTAAGTTCTTTGTTCTCTCTTGTACTTCTATGCAGTACTTATTTCTTCATAACTTTTTCTTTCATGGGGATTTTTTGAATTTGTTCCTATAAAAACTCATGTGTACCTCAATCCTGGACTTCATCAAAGTATATATCACTCCCACTATATATTTTATAAATGTTGTACCTCTAAAATAATTTATCATGTCTTTACACAATTATATTTTTGTATTAGGTTTCATATAATTAATATCCCCTTGTTTCCTTTGTGTATCAATTACACTTAGTGCCTTGGGGTGAAATTTTGTTCCCTAAAGAGGCCTTGTAAAATTCATCGCAACCCCACATGTGTAAGTATGACAATAAGTATTTGTTTCCACTCCAAAATTGTTATAGAATACCTTATGCTACATTAGTTGGCACCTAGTTTAGTGTTTTTGTTTTTGTTTCCTATAATAGGGATCCCCAAAAGGATAATGGAAGACTTGTATGACTCTTCATTGATATCACAGTTCCCAACATTGTGTGGTTCCCCTTTACACATACACTATTCCAATGAGGTGCATAAAGAGAAGTGAGTTAAGGTAGAATCCCAATCTACCATAAATAATCAATGAATTCTTGATTAATATATTCTCCTCCACAGTATGAGTGGAGTTTCTTAAACATTTTACTAAGACATTTCTCAAAATCATTATTTTATTCCTTCAACCTCTTAAATTAATTTTAGTTATACCTCATCAAGTAGACATCTCCATATCTTCTTAAATCCTCAATAAAAGTTATGAAGTATGAGTACCACCCCCTACATCAACTAGAAATAGTCCACACACATAATTATGAACTAATTCAAGATGATATTTATCCTTTTCAACTTTTCTAATAAATGTGAATTTTTTTGTTTTTACTTGTCATTATGTGCAACATACACCAAGTGGATTTAGTTCAAATGAATCTAAGTATCCATCTTGGTGTAATTTTTTCAAACATTTTTTGTTTAGATGACCTAGCTAGTGATTCTATAATTGGGTGTGGTATGAGTCATGTGAAGTAATTTCATTATCGATTTCCATTACTTGGATTGTGTAATCCAACACAAAACAACCATTATTTACATATTTCTTACCATGACAAATTATATCATTGTAAAAAAGAAATATTTATTCCCAAAATTAAAAATAAGTCCATATTTATCAAGTTAGTATATATAAATAATGTTTTTGGTAATATATAGAATATAATAAAAATATTTTAAAACTAAGATCATTCCCATCGGCAATATAATATGTTAGTCCCCAATAGTTATGGTAGCAAGTCTAGAACTATTGTATTCTCATAGATCTACTTCCCCTTAGTCAATATTCTACAATCTACTTGGTTATTTTATTTCAATACATATCTGAGCACCACATGTTGTATCGAATACCAACTATATAGAAAAAGTTAGATTGCATTCGATAACAAACGCGTCGAAATCATCCCCATGTATATTTTCTTAGGTTAATTTTTTCTTCCAATGGTCCTTCTTTCCACATAAAAAATATATAGAATCATGTTCCATTTCTTTCCCCTTGATATTTATATTCTTGGAGGGTCATTGAAAAGAATTTATGGTCTTAAATCTCTCTTCATGGCCATCCCATTTATTCACCCTAAGGACATAAGTTTTTTCATGACTCATGTACTTGTCAACTTGGACAAGTAATGTAATAATATCTTGGAGAGACTTATTAATGTTTTTCATGGTAAAATTAATAAAAAATCAGAGAAGTTACATGGTATGGACAAAATAATGAGATTGATATATAGTTTTTCTAGTATTTTATACCCTAGAACCTCTAGGAGTTCATTATTGCAAATCAGTTTGACTACGTGAGGCCCACCTAGCATAGCCTATCCAAGATTACTCTGAAATAGTGTCTTGGATATCTCAAACCATTCTTGTCTTGATCTCTCTTCATATAGACCATAAATATATTGGAGCATGCTATAAGCATCCATATCTTCACATGACGTCATGATATAAAAGCATTAAACATTAAACATAGACTATTTTAATCATGTTTTTATCATAGATAGTGAAGTCCTCATCATTCACCTTCTTAGTAGTCAGATCAAGCGGTGATGATTCTAGCACATAAAATATTAATTCATGACATAACACAACTTGTAGTCATATAAACCATTCCAAGAAGTTAATTATAGTAAGGAGATGGTCTTTCTCAAAAATTTATCATATGGATAATGTGGTTTATGAACTTTAAATTATAATGAAATTATAAAATGGAATATTATTTGTAATTTAGTTGATTATAATTTATATAAGACATAATGAATTAAATTTTATTTTGTCTCAAACTATTGTATCAAGGTTCAGTATCCATCTCCATTAGAATCTGAATGTCTAGTTTCACGAATATTTTAGGGTAAAGGATCTATATTCCCCTTCTCATAACCCAAGAGAGGGATCGGTCAATTACTCAAAGGTATTCAGGTGGGCATGTATTTTCCAAGTATGTTCTTTCATCTCCATGATATGCTAACTAGACTCCCCACTCTAGAAACCCTTACTTGGATTTCCTCAAACCATGCCTCTTTATTAGATGAAGTCTAGCGAGGGATACTTCTCTTAATGTTAATTGGTAATGTAAACCCAAAACAGTCATAATAAATCCATGATAAGTGTAAGTGTCCTAATGAGGGTTGTTCAAACACTAATTTATATGGTTTTCATTATTAATCATGTAATGGAAGGCTTGGTCTAACTTAATATTAACTTGAGGGATATTTTTATTATGTGTAAACGTTTTCTAGTTTTATCATTTAAATTTAATTTTGGTATTAAGTGGATTTTACTTAACTAATTTACCATGTTTTGATAAAAACTTTTACACATAATCCATTTATTTAAATTATGTCTTTGCATATTAGTCCATTTAGTTATGTGATTTCGGTATTGTATCCATAAAATAAGTCATTAATAATATAAAAATAAATAAATTATTTGATCGTGAGATTATATAATGGTTTATTTATTGAGAAAAAAATAAATCAACCTATGACCTAGGGAAAAACTCATTGTACTAGTCTTGTCATGGGTTATGGCATTCCACTTGTCCTTCTATGTATCACCTGGGATGGAATCATCTCGGTTCCATCTTGAACAGCCTCCATGAAACTTGGGTTACTCCTTTTGTTACATGTATTTATATCTCACATATAGCTAAGGGGGACTAAATGATTGGTTGAAGGAAATTACATAAATCACCTTGGACACATAAGTCTTATATAATAAAGGATGGAGGGATGAATCATGGGCCTTCATATTTAATTTAATATTAAATAATTGAAAAACCATGAAATAAATTTAATTAAATTAAACCAACATGCACACAAGTCTTGATCAAACTCATGATTGGTCATACCCATCTAATGAATAAGAAAACGTACATTGGAAAACATTCACTTCTATTCATTCTTTCTTATTAATATGAATGACCTTGTATTAATTAATTAATTAATTATATTTCATATTAATGACCTCCTGGAGTTTCTTGGAGATACCCGTCATTAATGCATTCATGGAAAAAACAGAAAAACCAATAAATATAGATAAAGAAATAAATTAATTAATAATTGTTAATTCCTTTAAAATTTTATTAAAAATCCAACACATATTTTTCCAATAATAAAATTAGATTTTAATGATAAAATCAATTATATTAATGTCATTTAATTTCGTCCATTATTGGGAGACTATGTAGTATGTACTAACAAGATACACGCAGTGTACCATGATTGTCATGTATCCAAAATAAATGAATGGGGATTTAACTTGTACCTCGGACAGCCTATGTGGAATTTACTAACCAGAAACATTCCTTGTGTTGCACTTTTCTTGTGCTTGGGATAATCTTATAAGGCTTCAGCACGTATCTCATACGGATTACACAATGTGTACTCACAAGAAACACATCGTGTGGTCTGCATGTCATGTGTTTTTGTGACATTCCATTTGACTTGGTGAGTTCTTTAGACATGGGGATTAATGAATTACACATCATATACACCATCTACATGTCGCGTGTTTCATTAATTATCAAGGATGTATGTATCATGTAGTGTAAACCCATGTATTTTACCTCACAGATAGTGTGAATTTCAATATTATACCATGTAGACTAAAAAACTTATATACTAGCTACACACCTTGTAATTTGAAAAACCCTGTGTTATGTTTGCCTGGTCTACATTCAGTTTGTAATATATGCACCACGTATAATAGTTGATTGGTGTGTTGTGTATCATGTGACACTTCCAAGTATAGTGAACTTTCGTACATGAGATTTACTCTGGCTACACGTCTTGTTACCCAATCTACCTGCCAAAAAAATTTGGCACCTCCTAATGGAATCTCCAATCATTATTCATTTATTCTTTGGCCTTAAGAAAATATGAATCTTCAATGATAATTATTAAAATATTGAATACATGTTAATAAAAATTCATATTTAAATAATGAATATTCTGTATATGAAATTATTAACCACTATTGTGCATATAAATCAATAATCAAATAAATAATTAAAATTTTAAAACATGACTGCTTTTATACCACGTAAAGGTTCTAGGTGTAAAATTTCTTCCTTGGTTGGCAGATAACCATAATTTTTTTTTCAGATTTGAAGGATCATTCACCAATTGTTAAAGATGTAAATGTCATGACTAATGAAAATTTTCCTTCGATTATTTATAAAGAGAAACCCATAAATCTGATATGATCTTTTTCATGGTAAATTTATAATTAATTTAAATATATTTGAAGAAATAATTCCTCATATGAGGATCATTATTCATTGATGTTTTTGATCATCCAAGAAAACCTTTTTGGATTACTATTGTTTCACTTATACGATCCAAGTGTAAAATCTATCTAGAAGTGATTCACATGTGCTCCTTTGATATCTGAATGACACCAATTTATTTTCGGGTTCTAGCATGGAAGATCAATCATCATGCATTATTCAACTTGATTAATTCATGATACTTCAATCTTTAATGAGTTCTTCTTATTCGTGAGAAGATGAAATAAGGAAGAACCAAGAGAGGATTTTATTATGTGCAATGATTCTCAATTCTCAACTAACCCTACACAATAGACTTATAAATTTATTTATAGAGCTAGGGTTTAGTTTACAATATTATTTAACTACACAAAACCCCTTAAATAATATAATAAAATTTATCTAACCTGATTCCATATATTATTATTTTTTTTTAGTATGTTATGCACTAACTAGAATAATGATAGATATTATTTTACTGTCTTATAAATTAATATTTATCATCAGATGCAGTCTTGGTCCGCTCATCCTTCTTGTAATTTATTTAATATATGAATAAATATTTAATTAAATATTTATTTATAAATAAATATATTCACAGTCTAGAGAATAAAAAATTATTAAATATTCAATAAATATTTTATTCACAATCTGGAAAACAAATACTTATTAGATATTTAAGTAATTATATAAATTATTTATTTATGAACACATAATTATTTATTACCATATGAATATTTTCGATCAAGAAATATTGAATAAAATTATTCCTCTGTCTTAAGAATAATATGTAGTATAATAATTAAATTCAAATGTAATTCAATTGAGATCAAAGGAAACACTTAGTTCGTGTCCCTCTTGGCTTCTTTATCAATGGAATTAGGTGGGATTATCTAAATTCAAATATTACAATCACGTAATGATTCAAGGTACCCAAGAGAAATGATCTAATAAGGCAATGTCGAAATCCACATGCAATTGCTCATCGTGTAATATAATCTCTTTATCACAATATCTCATCAAGTATGTGGAACATCTGCATCATCAACCTATATGATTGTTGGGTCTTTCTTTGACTATAATAAATAAATTTATTGTTATTCTATAGCCATGGAATTTAATTAAATGGTTCCATTTCAATCAAATGGATCATATATCAACTTCCATAATGATGGAAAGGACAAATACTTCCTCAATTTATCATTAATTGTTATTATGTTAAATTGATTTTAAAACATTAACATGTTTTTCATTAATTTTATAATTTACTATTATGTCACATTTAATTAAATTCAATATTATTTTGAAAATAATCTTTTTAATTTTATTTGGTTTATGTTTATTAATTTTTTAATGATTTTTGAATTTTTAACTTTAATTAAGGTTTTTAAAGAATTTTTTGTGTTGTATTTGAGTAAAAATGTACCCATCCATGCAAGACTTGTATGCAATCCCTACTACCACTCATTGGGGACCAATGGTCTACCCTATGGGAGGTCAGCCCCTAAATCCTGCAGAGAGGCAGGTTAGTATGTGTCTAGGCATGTGTATAAGGCCTGCTGGATCATTCCTGGAGGAGAAAATGGATTGGTCTAGGTAATACCACTAGGTCATGACCTGTGTAGTGTGTAATGGGGTGTGGGTGTTGAACCCTACTAATAGATTGATAGTGGATTATCATAGCTTGTATGTTATACTAGTGGATCGCCACATCACATATCCAATGTGGGATAATGAAATTATTTCACTATTTATACGTTTAAATTATGGATGCATTTTTTCACCATTGGATTAGAGTGGTTTCACGCAAAACATCTGATCATCCATTTGATCTCCCAGGCATCTAATTTTCAAATTACTTCACATTCTTCCTCCATCTTAGTTTAATGTTTTATATATCACTGAAGCTTTGGTTAATGGGGTTACCTTGTTCAAACTAACTGTGTTCATTCGTGAATGTTCAAAGTCAAGCTTGACACTCATCCTCTTCACGAGTAGACCATAATTCATAGGTAGATCACTTCATTAACCAGTAGATCCATTCAATGGACTCCAATAGGTTTCTTATTGCTCCAATTGTAGATTAATCTACTGTTTCATGATGTTAGATCATGTTTCAACGAATGCACCAGTTCCTCAGTGTCACATGGCATAGAGATCTTCCTTATACCATGGTTGTCAGGGAATTAACCACAAAGTTAGAATCATTTCTATTGTATCTAACATTAGACATCGGTTGATATCATTCACCAGTAGATATTATCAATGGCCGATCATTTGACCGCTGATAGATTAATTTCCATCAGTAGTGTTCTCTTCACCAGTTACACACTAGCATGACAGAAGATTATTCTTGCTTCATTGAAGCTCATCTTTTCACAACAGAGGTAGAAACTTTATTCATAGTATTTTCTCCATGCCCATCAACAGTACTGTGTGTAAATAAATGATATATCACTTCACATCCACTGGTAGAACAATCTACCATTTGGCACCACTGTTAGATCCTCTTTTCATATCTCTGATGGTAGATCTACTTCAAACCACTTGTAAATCCTACTAGCTAGCACTGGTATATTAACCGACTATTGAACAATGGTATATCAATCTACCTCCAAGAATTTACATCTACCTTTAGTTAAAAAAAATTAAAAAATTATATTTCTTATTTTTTAATTGATGTTATTAACATAATTAGTCAGATAAATTTTTTATTATATTTTTTTTAAATAATTATATGTTATGTAAAAAATAATTGTGATCATATGTTATGTACATTTATATATGTAGTATATATATTCTTACGATGCTCTGTTCTACAAGATTTTTACTATCTTAATAAATTAGAACTTTATTTAGTTTATTTTAATAGTTTTGTTATTATGAATTGTATATATTTTCTATACTTAATTTTTAAAATGTTTTATATTGATTATTCATGAATAAATAAATATTTTGAATGTTCATTGTTATTTAACATGGAATTTACAATGGAAGGTAATGGTAATATTATTTTTTTTACATGATAAAAAGTAGCATACGACTATTGGTTTTGAAGTTTCTCCTAGAAAAACATTTTTTAATGATATAATATTAGTTTTTCAGGGATATATTATAGGGATAAAAATAATTCTTATACAGATAATTTGAACTATTCTTGTGTTACAACTATGACACAAATCTCGATTCTCTCATCTGATCAAGAAAATATAGTGATTTTTGTTCCTTGCGTGTGATGACAGAAGAACGCTAATATTTGACCATCTTCCACTCAAGTGATTAATGATCATCAATCTTTATCATTTTGAAATCTTTTATCATCTTTTGGTTTCTTTTTTTCATGTAATCTTTTATTTATTTTTTTATATTTTATCAAGTATGGTTTATGATTTTCCTAATCAATATAAAGTCTTGCATTGTATGGTTATTCAACCACTAAAAAGTAAGTGTGGGTTGTGAATCCTAATCAAAACATAGGTCACAAACTAGGTGTGGTCTTATTTAAAAAGACTACTTTGTTCCTCAGGGTAGTTTTAAAATGTAGTGTCTGTAACAGGTTCTCACACCTTTAAATGTGATGCTCTTAGTGTGTACCAATATTCTTGAGGAGTAAAGAGGTTTGAGGAGTGGACTAGGATCTCAATGGTTTGATCCACTCTAAATCTTTGTGTTCATTCATTTTATTTTTGTTTTACTTAATTTCAAGAACACAACACTATCTATAGATATTTATTTTATAAACTCTGATTGATTTGTCTAAATATTTTTAAATGACTATTCATCCCCACCCTCCCCCCTCCCCCCTCCCCCACCCTCTATTCACTATTTCTATCATCATCGATCAAAAAATTGGTATCATAGGGTCAAACCTTACATAAATGATATTTAGCCTCTAGGATTATTTATGTTGTTTATTTTTAACTTTGTTCTAATCAGATATCCTAGAGTTAATGGGATGTGGAATAAAAGAAAATGTTTCTTTTAAGACGATTGGTGTAAATGTGAATAATGGGTGGATTCCACATCCCCCCCCCCCCATTATTTGATGGAATTGACTATAAATATTAGAAATATAGAATGGAATCCTACGTTAAATTGTTAAGTGTGGATCATTGGACTACCATGGAAAAGCCATATGAGCAACCCAAATTTGATCTGAAGACACTTATTAGTAATGACATGGTAAAATTTGTTTTTAATTATAGAGTTAAATTATTTTGCAATGTGTTATAAGTATAAGTTTCTATATTCATGTCTCATATTGAAGGATAGCCCAAGATATATGGATAATATATCAAGTGACTCATTATGGAACTGAAAAGAAAAAGAGAACCAAGCTAGGGATACTCTGAATAGAATACCATGAATTCAATATGGGAGATTAAGAATCAGTAAACCATATGTTCCATCAGTTTACTAGTATTACAAATCATATAAGTTCTTTGGAGACATTTTGGACAACACGGATTAAGTGTAAAGAGTAATAAGAGATCTTCCAAAATGATGGCATGAAAATAAGGTGGTTGTCGATGAGAGTGAGAATTTTAACGAGTACACCTTATATGAACTAATTTCATCTATATTGAATTATGAATTAAAATTGATAAAAATTGATGATGATGAGTCTAAAAATATGAAAGGTATTGCATTTAAATAAAGTGTTATTGATTACACAAATGCTTCTGAGTCTAAGTTCTAGGAAAGTGTCAATGATATGACTCACTTTAGTAAAAATTTATTTATGTTCATGAAAAATAATGGGTGAAAGAAGAAGTTCAAGAGGAAGTCTAAAATGGACTGTAAGAAACGTAATACCAGTAAAAATAATGATGATTCATAATTAACATGTTATGAGTATAGGAAGAATAGTCACGTAAGGACTAACTTCCCTAAACACAAACATCTAAATAAAGACAAAGAGAAAAATAGAAAATAAAAGGAAAGCTTTGTTTTTAGTTGGGGACTACTCAGACAGTTCTGACATAAGCAGTGATTCATTAGGTAAATAGGGTACATGTAATCTTTCCATGATTGGTATATAGTGTGGGGTAAATGATTCACTCTTTACTTAGTTGATATATCCTATATATATTGATCAAAATGGTGTTTATGAGAATAAAAATAATTATGGTTCTTATTATAATGATAATTTGGTTGATTCCAAAGTTAAACAACGACTTAAAAAATTAAGAAGTAAGAAATGATGGAGTTAGTATAATTGAAAATTATACTGACATAGAAATTTAAAACGAAGAAACTGATTAAACAAAATTAGATAATAAAAAGTTAGTGTGATAATCTGAAAAATTTTGTTTCCCTGAATGATAAATCTAAATAAAATTATGATTCTGAGTTTCTAAAAATAAAATAAGAAAATGATAAAGTTAAAACTTTTTTGGTATTAAATGATAAAGATCAATAAATAAGATTTAATTTAGTTTGGAATTATTTAAAAAAAGTTGGAAATGAATTTTAGAAACATTATGTGTGATTCTTACTTAAGGGATAAGTTGCACAAAGAAATCATTAAATCTATAAATGGTGTTAGAACTACTAGATGTTTAGAACTATTAAATCATGACATTCTTGGACCAATACAACCTGTTATTTTTGGTGGTAATAAGTATTTATTTTTAATTATAGATGATTATAATACATTATTATTGATTTATTTCTTATCATATAAAAATAAAAATTTAACCAGATTTTGTGCCTTCTATAAGATTATTCAAAACATCAAAAATTTGTCAATAATATCTATAACAAGTGATAAAGGTGTTGAATTTGTTAATTTAGAGTTTTATAAATCTGGTCAAACTAATGGATATAAAAAAATTCTCAACCCCTTGTAAATCACAACAAAATTGTGTGAAAGAAAGAAAGAATATAACTATTCAAGAAATGGCCAAGTTAATGTTGATAGAATTTAGTGTACCTTAATAAATTTTTTCATAATCTGTTAATACATATTACCATGTTTTAAATAGAGTTTCCATTAGAGATTTTTTAAATAATATCCCTTATAAAAGGTTTAAAGGGTTTAAACCTAAAGTTGTATATTTTATGGTACTTGGTTGTTAAGTGTATATCTTAAATACAAAAGAAAATTTTAAAAAAAACTATTCTAAATCCGATAAAGGGTTTTTTTAGAATATTCCAATTATATAAAATATTATAGAGTTTTCCATATGAATATTTTATTTTTTAAGGGATTTTTTCATGTTATTGTTAATGAAAATAATTCAAACAAGTAGTATTTTGATTCTCATTCAAGAAAAGACATTAATGAATTCATGGAATTTAATTTTGGTGAAGATAATGACCATGATAATGATAATTATTTAGTTGAGTGGGACATATATCTTCTCAAACTGACCCTAAGGAATGGAAAACACTTAAATATCATCCAACTAAAAAAGTAATTGGTAATGTAGAATTTGGACTAAAAACCAGAAAATTAGTGTTACTTTACTGTGAAAAATCTGCTTTTGTTGTAGATTTTGTTCATGTAAATCTTGATAATGCATTAATTAATTTAAATTATATTCATTCTATGCGTGATTAGTAATATAAATTTAAAATAAATAAATTGTGGGATTTAGTTGAATTAACCAAAGATAAACCTATAATATGAACTAAATGGATATTTCAAAATAAGATTGATAAAGCTGGAAACACTATTAAAAATAAATAATGACTAGTAGCTCAAGGTTATTCCTTGGAAGATGGATTTTACTTTGAATAATATTTTTATTCTATTTCTAGGATAGAAGAAATTATCATTTTATTAGCCTTTATTAGTTTTCAAAACATCAAATTATTTTTAATGGATGTTAAAGTTTCTTTTTTAAATGGAATAATTTTTTAGGAAGTCTAAGTTAGAAAACCAACTATATTTGAAAATGAAAATTTTTCAAATCATGTTTTTTAACATAATAGAGCTTTATATTGTCTTAATCAAACACCAAGATCTTTGTATTGAATACTAACACAGTTTTATTACAAATTGATTTTATTAAAGGTAAGTTCGATACAACCTTGTTTATAAATAGATTTTAAAATGATATACTGATCATATAGATTTATATTGATGATATAATATTTGGATCAAAAAATGATTCACTATGTAATTATTTTTATAAAATAATGACAAGTGAATTTCACATGAACTTAATGAGAGTAATAAAATTCTTCCTTAGTTTAAAAATTCAACAAAGGAAAGATGGTATTTTCTTAAATCAAGAAAATTATGCTAAAAACTTGTTAAAAGATTTGGACTTGATTATATTAAGACTATGAAAATACAAATGAGTACAAATTCCAAATTAGACTTGGATGAATCTAGAAAGATAGATGATATTAAATTGTATGGAGGTATCAAAGGCAGTTTACTCTATCTCACTATGTCTAGAACATACATAATGTTCTTAGTTTTTTTTTTTGTGCCTGGTTTCAGTCCAATCCTAAATAAATTCATCTTAAAGCTATTAAAAGAGTAATTAGATATATCAAGGGTACTGTTTGTATCGGATTATTCTATTCTAATGATGATTTTTTTGATTTACTACCTTAATTTGATTCCAACTATGGGGATTTTTGGACATGATTGGAAAATCACTACAGGTAGTGTCATTTTCTAGGTAAAATTTAAATTTTTTAGGGTTCTAAAAAAACTATCATTAGATTTATCAACTATTGAGGAAGAATATGTTGGTGCAACTAGTTTTTTTTCAGGTAGTATTTTGATAAAACAAACATTGTTTGATTTTAATATTACCTTTGATGAAATTAAAATTTTATGTGATAATTATAGTGTTGATTAGATATCTAAAAACACACTTCTACACTCTAGAACAAAACACTGAGATGTATGATTTCATTTTCTTAAGGATGTTGTAAATAAATGTGAAAGGTTTTTAGAATTTGTTACTACTAAAAATAAATTGGCTGACATTTTCACTAAACATTTTGATTATATTAAATATGAGAAACCGAAATATGAATTGGGAATACTAGTAGATTAAAATTATTTTTTGGTATATTTATTTTTTTGATAAAACAATTCACTATTTTTAAACTATTACTCCATTTTAATTAATTAAACACTGTAACTATTTGTTAACTATTATGACAATATACTACTATGTTAATTTTAAGTTGTTAATTATAATTAAAATAATATTTTTGTAAAGATTTAATTCTAATGTATTTTTGATAAATTTTAAAAATGGGGGAGATTATTTTTTAAAAATTTAATATTTTTTTAAATTTATGAATAAGGGGAGATTATTAGTATTTGAATTTGGGTTTAGTTCTTTAACACATTTTTCTTTGTTTTGATAAATTATTTTTATGTTTCGTTTAATTAAATTCAATTTTTTTAAATAAAACTTTTCATTTACTTGATTTAAGTGTGTTAATTGTTTAATGACAGTTGAATTTTTAACTTTAATTAATGTTTATTAATGATTATTTTGTTGGATTTGCGTAAACATTTAGTTATCCATGAAAGTATCTTAGGCTATCCATGAGACCACTCATAGGAGACCAATGGTATACCCCATGGGAGGAACGACCCTTGAAGCATGCACAAAGGTAGGTTAGTATGTCACTAGGCATGTGTATAAGGCCCGCTAGATTGCGCCTAGAGGAGCGCATGGATTGGGCAAGGAAAGATAATTGGTCCGTGACATGTGCAGTGTGTGATGGGGTGTGGGTGAAAAACCTCGCTGACTGCTCTAGGGTGGATTGGCGTGGACTGTATGTTATACTGGTGGATCATAGCATCACCTATCAGATTTGTGATAATGAACTGCTTTCATTTTCCATCTGTTTAAATTATGGACGCATTTTTGCACTATTGAATCAGATCAGTTTCATGAAAACCGTCTGATCATCTATTTGATCTCCCACACCTCTATTGATATCATGTGCATCTCTTTTTCAAATTACATAATTTTCTTCCTTCAACTTTTTTACATGTTTTATAGTTTACTAAATATGTGTTTAACGAGGCTGCCTCGGTTAAACTGATTCCCAAAGGTTCAAAGTCAAGCTTGATGCTCATCATCTTCACCAGTAGATCATCATCCACCAGTAGATCACTCCATGCACCAGTTCATCTATCCACTGCACTCTATTTGGTGTTTCATTTCTCCACCAATAGGTCAATCTATAATTTCATAATATAAGAATGTGCTTCAACAGAAGCACCAGTTCTTTAGTGTCACATGATTCCGAGAACGTACTTGAACAGTGGTTTTCATAGCATAAACCACAACGAAAGAATCTTTTCTACTACAACTACATTTTTTACACCAGTAGATCTTATCAACAATAGACCATGGCACCATTATTTTAATTTTCATTAGTAGTGTTCTCTTTATTGATGGCACAATGTCTTGGAAACATCTTCTTCTTACTTCACTAAAGCTCATCTTTTCAAAACGGAGGTAGCATCTTTCTTCATAGTAGTTTCTCTATGCATGTCAGAAATATTGTGTGTACATCACTAGTAGATCACTTTACATACACTATTAGAACAACCTCCTATAAGGTCAAATTAGAACAACTATATTACATTATTAGGTTAAAAAAATTCTAAGCATCCATCTCTTTTTGAAATCATATTAATAGTATGAATAAATCGTGTGAATAAATCTCGTGTTGATAATATGTATATAGATATATATATGTGTGTGTGTTTATTTGGTAACAAGTTAATAATATACTATTCTTAAACTAATAAAATTTAGAGAAATCAAAATTATTGTATAATGTAATACACATATTTTAGAATATCATATGGAGAGTCACTGAATTGATTTCCATGAACACTCAATTATTTGAATACAACTGACTAATATCAATCCTTATGGACTCTATATAAACCTGCAATCAGGACGAACTGACTCAGGCCCAAAATATACAATTGTTCCAAACCCCTAGCCATATATAATCCAAATATATATATGTATATATATATGTGGGTTTATGTGAACATATAAAAAGATATATATAATTATATATTCATATATAATAAATTTTATATTCCATATGTGCATGTGTGTGCCCATATATATTTATACATACTTATAGTATCAAAACATTAAATTAAAATAGAAATAAAGTATATACATGTGATTTCATTATGGAACTTTTTTCTTGTCAATTTTAAAAAAATCATAATTTAATTGTCAATTTTTGTATAAACTATTCCATGGGTAAGTATAAACATTCACATGAAACTCTACCTTAATATGTTATGATATGATGCCAAACATGAAAAGGTAAAAACATATAAACATTAACTATACAAATCCTTTGGAAATTGAAAATGGTGGTCGTATGGTATATGTCAAAGCCATTATGGTTCCCATAAGCCTAGGGGGGTGAGGGTCATATGGTACACATGCAAACAACTAAAAAAGGTGAAATAATGCAAGATCGATTAAAAACGAGTAAAGAAATCACATAACTTTAGTTTCTAAAGGGTCGATTCTTCTGAGAATTTTGAGGAGGGAGTGAAGGAAAATATTTTGTTCTACGAGAGTTTGAATGGTGTGAGTGAGTGAAGTTATCTATTAGGGTTTTATTTACAAAACTAAAAAGGTTTTTTCAATGTTTTCTAAAAAGCATTGATAAAAATAGGGTTTATCTACGAAAAAATAAAAAAAATTGATATAACCTATATTTATTAGAATTAAAATAAAAACCCCTCTTAAAACCTACTTTTATCATCATTTTTATGTTTCGATAAAATCTCTTTTAAATAAATTACAAAAATTATTAAATGAATATATATTAAAAATGAATAAATTATAAAAAACCGTAAAAAATTTAAAATTCTTAATGAGTAAATAATATTAAATGCATGAATATTATAAATGAGTGAAATTTAATAAATTAAAATGAACAAGGTTCAAAAATATTAAAATAAATAAGTGAGATTTATTAGTTATAAAAATTATTTAAAACATAAAAAATGAATATATAATAAAATGAATATGAATACATATTAAATATGTACATTACAATCCTATTAAAAACATTAAATGTGAATGAATAAATATGTATAAATAAATATTATAAATGAATAAATTATAAAATAAATAATAAAAAATAGTTAACATTATTAGTGAATAAATAACACCAAATAATATTAAATAAATGAAAGTTAAAAAATAGTTAAATTTAAAATTTTAAAAAATAATTAGATTTCAAACATATTAAAAATTGAATAAGTTTTATTAATTATATAGATTATTAAAAAATGAATATATGTTAAATTGAAAATGAATACATATTAATTATATATATTACAAGAATAATAAAAACATAAAATTTTAATGAATAAACATGTATAAATAAATATTAAAAATGGATAAAATTACAAAAAAAATATTAAAAACTAAAAAATTAAAATGAATAAATTCTAGAAATATTAAAAAATAATTTAGATTATTAACAAATAAATGATATTAAAAATGAATAAATTAGAAAAAATATTAAATTGTACTAAATAGAATATATTTTATAAAAATATAAAAAATGAATAATATTTACTGATCAAAAACATAATACATATCAAATATATTTTTTTAATAAATAAAATTCTAAAATGAATAATAAAAATTGAATTAATTACACAAATATTGTCTCTGTATGTTGGTGTTTCTATGTAAAATTTCATTAATTATGTATGTGTGTGTGTGAAATTAATGTAACAAAAGTTTGATATATGTTAAATTAAAAAAAACAAAAGACATTTTATTAATGTCTATTACTTGATTCTAATTAGTCAAAAAATTTATTTAATTTTAGTTTTTAATTATAAACCATTTTTCACTAAATATATGACTTATTAAATGTAAATACAGTGTTTTTATTATATAAATAATATTTAAGGAAATAATATATGTATTGATATATATATACATCAAAATGAATATATTTCTATATTAAAAATATTAAACATATTAATGAATAATTTTCTATAAAGATTAATAAAAATGAATAAATTATAAAATATTAATCAAATAAAGATTCAAAATGAATAAATTATAAAAATATAAAAGAAGCACTTAATATTATTAATGATAAATAATATTAAATGAATTAATGTTAAAACTGAGTGAAATTGAATTAAAATATGAATAGATTATAAAAATAATAAAAAATAATAAGAGTTATTAATTATATAAATTTTAAAAAATAAAAATAAAAATATATTAAAGTAAAAAAAATGAATGCACATATTAATTAGGTAAATTACAAATGTATTAACAACATTAAATGTTAATAAATAAATAATAATAAATAATAAAAATTAATAATATTACAATAATATTAAAAAATTAATAATAATAATGAATAAATTATAAAATTATAATAAAATTTATTAAATAATAATAATAATAACGAATAACTTTAATATATATATATATATTAAAAAATAATAAATAGTGTATATTAAATAAAAATATAAAAATAGAATAAAATTTAGTAATTAAAAACATAATATGTTAAATAATAAATATCAGCAAATAAAAATCTAGAATGATAATATTAATAATTTATTATTTATGTATTCCTATCTCTATAAAATTTAATTAATTTCATATATATACGTTATAAATTATTGTATAACATACTAAGTGCACAGTATTTAGTTAATTTATTTAATTAATAATTAAATATTTATTATTTGATACATATATATATATATATATATCAAATTAAAAAAAATAACATTGGTAAAGAAAAATGTTATTAAGTGTATATTAATATTAATTAGTTAATCTTTTTAATTAACTTATAATCTAATTTTCACTAAATATATGACATGTTAATATAAATAAATTTTTATATTGAATATTATTTATGAATATATATTTAAGAAAATTTATATATATATATATATATATCAATATAAATATGTTTCTATATTAAAGTGGGGACCTTTATCACTATTTTTTTATCGCTGATAAAGGAACCCCCTTTTTAGTGCTTTAAACTAGCACTAATAAAAGACAGTTTTGAATATCATGTTTGTGATATCTATTAGTGAATGGTTATAAAAGTGTGACATCTTTTATCAACACCCGCTACTACACATATGGCCTTTAACAGTGCACAAAAAGGCTTCTAACTGTGCTAAAAATCACTGTTAATCAAAGCACTGATAAAGGGAGGCCTTTATCAGTTCTTGAACTAGAACTAATAAAGGCTTACCTGGCTGCAATGTGTTGTTAATATAACAACACATCTAGTAAAACCCTCAAATTTCAAACAATTCTATATACATTTAATTGACATCATAAATAAAAAAATGTTTGCCCATGGTATATACAAAAAACACTACTATATAAATTTCAAACAATTTTTTATTTAATTACATGTACAATTATCCAACAAACATTTAAAAACATTGATGTTTCATCTTTTGACGCTCTTAATCCCCTCTCAAAATTGTCTGCCCCTGGTATCAGTCGCTAAACAAATCAACGCAACCTGACCAAAAGATTATGCCTATATAAGAAAACAAAAATTATGTTACTAATACTATAAAAAAATAAATTAAAACTTAACATTAAAGAATAAATTAATAAAATGTTAATTTTTAATAAAAAATACACATTTGGAGTTATATCGGTCACACTGTACATTGTTTTGAGGTGGGTTTGACTCCTACACATCACAAATGAGTTAAGGATCATTATCCTAGAATATCAAAATAATCCAAATGTGTTTGTGCAGTTTTGAGTATGTCACTTGTTCTTTTACTAAAATTAATTTTAATTTTAAATAATGACACATTTGGGGTCATACTGATCACACCATTTGTTAGATTAAGGTGAGGCCGATTCTTACCTATCAAAAATTAATGATGGATTGTTTTTTAAGGTATTAAAACAATTTAAATTCACTTTCATGGTTTTCAGTATGTTGGTTTTTTTTTACTAAAATGTCATTTCAAATTGGAAACATGCATGTTGAGTCATACTAGTCTAATCATGCATTGTTTTGATGTGAGACTACTTCATACACATCACAAATGACTTATGAATCTCTACCCTAAATTATCAAGATAATCAGAGTTTGTTTTCTAGGTTTTCAGTGAGTGACATGTTTTGAAGTAAAATTTCAATTTTAAATTGATAGCATGAACTTTTAGTCATAATGGGAACACCGTGCATCAGATTGAGGTGTGTTTGATTCCTATGCGACATAAATGGCTCATGGATCTTGTTCTTAAAGTATAAAAGAAATCTAATTGTGTTTGTTTGGTTTTTAGTATGTCACTTGTTCTTTTTTACTTAAATTAATGTTAATTTTAAATAAAATGACACACTTGGATTCATAGTGGTCACAACATATATCAAATTGAGGTTAGGTTGACTCCTACACATCAAAAATGACTCAAGGACCATTTTCTTAAATTATCAAAACTATCTGAATGTTTTTTCTCAGTTTTCAGTATGTCACTTTTTCTTTTTACAAAAAATAATTTCAATTTAAAATAAAAGGACACTTTGAGTTATACCATTCTCATTGTGCATTATATTGAGGTGTGGTTGATTACTACACATGAAAAATGACTTATAGATCATTGTTCTGAAGTATCAACACAATCCGAATGTGTTTGCTCGGGTTTCATTATGTCAATTCTGTCTTTTTACTAAAATGTTATTTCAAACTTGAAACACGCATTTTGAGTCATATCGGTCGCATCATGCATAGTTTAATGTGAGAATACTTTATACACATTAAAAATGAATTTTGAATCTTTTTCTGAAATTATCAAGACAATTGTTGCACTTTTTCTTGGTTTTTGTTGAGTGAAACGTTTTGAACTAAAACGTCAATTTTAAACAGATAATGAACAAGTTTAGTCATACTAGTCACATTATGTATCATATTGAGGGGTGGTTGATTCCTACACATCATTAATAAATCATGTATTGTTTTTCTAAATTATCAAAACAATATGAATGTGTTTTATTAATTTTCATTTTTTACTTCAATTAATGTAAAATTTAAATAAAAATACACACTTTGAGTCATATCTGTCACATCGTGCGTCGTATTAAAGTGTGGTTGACTCCTACATGTTAAAAATGACTTGTGGATCATTTTTCTAAATTATCAAAATAATCTAAATGTGTTTTCCTATTTTTCAGTATGTCACTTTTTCTTTTTTACTTAAATTGATGTCAATTTTAAATAAAAAGTGACACTTTGAGTGATACTGGTCATACTCTGCATCATATTGAGTTTTGGTTGATTCTTACATGCCAAAAATAACATATATATCGTTTTACTAAATTATCAATGTCACGACCCCCTCCCACCAAAGATTCCCCTTCTGAGATGGCAATGGTGAAAGGGAGATAATGACCCCCGAGTCCCGCCTCCAGTAGGCTCCGGGGAGGCGACTAGCACCAAGGGTATGATTCTTCACAAATATGGGAGACATTACCCTTTTATTATTTTAAGATGGGGAAATAGGACAAGTCAAACACCAAAAAGGAAAATAACAAGCGTATAGAAATAAACCCAAACCAAGACCACATGCATGTTTAAACAATTTTATAACAAGGTGCAAGTACAAGAAAGCTCAAAGTACAATACCAAAAGAAACAAGTGTACAACAACAGCAATAAATCCAATTGTCCAACTAGTAGGGTCCCGCACGGCCCTGGTAGTCCTCATCGAAACCTAAAAGTAAACGTAGGCTGATCATACAAGTATAATCAGTAGGGAAACCTAAATCTCTCGTGCACAAGTGGGGAGACATCCTAATGTCCAGTGAGAACAACATAAGAAACCTAGAATGGAATTCTATCCACCCAACCTCACCATCCACACTCACCAAAAACACAATCACAATAGGTAGTAGTAGTAGTATAAGAACAAGAGTATTGGGTACCATGCACCATTTCCCATTAGTTAGCTGCTCTTCCTAACGGCGAACGTCCTGACGCTGCCACACTCTCCCCGCCCGCACACACCTGGGCCTCATCCCGAAGATTCTTGGGAAACAGTAAAACCTGCCCGAAGAGTCTTGGGCTAAAACCACCCCAATCGAAACCTACCTGAAGGTTCTTAGGTGTAAGGTCACCTCAAGCCATCAAATACTAGGGAAGAAGGAGCAGGAAGGAGCTAGTAACTATGGGAAAACACCCTCTCCCGTGAAATGGGAGTGTTTGGCACTAAGTTCTCAACATGGGTGGGGTACGTAAAAACACAAAGATACAAGTATATATATATACCAAACACTCATTCCAACCTATGGCTTCTAAACAGAGAAACTGAGCACGTTCTTCGGCACTACTACCATGAAGCATGCATACAACAACCAACTCCAACCCCATTTAGGTTTTCACGTTTCAGTAGAATTAGTTTATTTAGTTCCTTAACTACTAGGAAACTATCCACAACCAACCACATCGATCGTTCATAAAACATATCCCTTCCATCCACAAATCAAGTTAGGAAAACACAAGCAACACAACCAAGTCCTTCTTACTAACTATCCAACCCCATTTATTATTATTCCTGTTCCATTACCATGCCCCACCGTTTATTAACTCTTCCACTTTTTATTTATTATTCACAACCCATAGTTCATTCACATTCAAACCCAACCCTACAGCCCCACTGCCAACCACCATAACCACAATCACACCGATACCCGTACATCATTATCCCTTTAATACCACTTATCACAGCCTCGCTACCCGTCACCAACATAACATTCACACCAACCCACAACCAAGTCAATCGCAGGCCCGCTAGTCACATGATCCAAAACAACCCACAAAACACCCCCATCACATGACACATATCCAATCTAACAACCACATGTTCATTATTTCATTTTGTTCAACCGGGGTGATCACACAAGGGTTCCAGATTTTAAATCAGCCAACTTTACGTGATTATCCAAATTCCAAATTCAACAAAGTTCCATTCACAACAACGGTCTAGAAAGACAGGGCAACATTTAATTGTGCAAGAAAAGGCCCTCAACAACTATGATTTTCAGTAGGCATAAGCCTATTCAATTCACAGCATAATATCACAGGATATATAAAAAAAATTAACTGCATTCACAGCTTCCCATCCCCATTATATAATCTAGTTATTATCTTCATAAAAAGGTTCAAAAGTGTTTCACGTAAACAAGAGGAAACCCACCCTTCATGATTCACAATTTAGAGAGACAAAGGTAAAATCCCTACCTCAACAGGTTCCGATCACAACGCTCCCCTGGATCAACTTTAGAAGATGTTCGTCAGCATCCTCCACTTCCGTCGAGTCCCGGAAAAACCTCCTCGGGTGGAAGTTGGAAAGTAAGGGCCAAAGGAAGGATGATGGAACCATTCTCAGAAGTTCCTCCTCGCCGTTACGATCCCGTGGCCACTGACGGATCATAAAGCGGAGCTTGGACGAAGAAGTTATTGAAGAAAGAGCCTTCGAGTCTCTTGGGAGAACTCTGCTCAGAGGAAAGGGGAGGAGAGGGGTGAGTTGAAAAGGAGGAGGGGACCCCTCCTTTTATAGGCATGAAAATCAAAAGTACACGGCATGTACTTTATGGTACATGGAGTGTACTCGTCCATTTCACACGGTCACCACGCGGCTTCCAACACGGCCTTCAATGCGGAACGCGGCCGTTGACTGGTCAACACACGGTTTGAGGGTAACACATACACGGGGAGGGACTACACGGCATGTAGTACTGGACACACAGCGTGTACCCATTTATTTCACACGGAAAAGACACGGCTCCAATACGGCACACGGTCGTTGACTGGTAACGCGTACGCAGGGAAGGACTACAAGGTGTGTAGTACTGGACACACGGTGTGTACCCACTTATTTCACACGGCAAAGACACAGCCTTCAACACGGGGTATACCCGGAAAGTGGGTACACGGTGTGTACTCAAACTACACGGCGTGTAGTTTCAAAATTCTGGAAAGTGTGGGAAAAGTCCATTTTACCCTCGAGAACACTTTGTGGACTTCTTTTTGACAAAGGAACGGGCCGGAGAGGTCCGGGCCATTACATCAGATACCTCTTAAAACATTCTCGTCCCTGAGAGTTCAAAAACCAACCCAGAGGAACCCAACAAGATACCTCTTAGGGTTCTCGTTATAACAGGAACCCAACCAACAACCCTAAGCATAGGTGATAGGAATTCCCCCTCCTATGTCGATATATTATCCGCTTTAGGCGGCACTGACTCGCCTGCACGGGTTTAATCACATCCGCATTAATGCGTCTCAATTAAGTATTGGGCCTTCCCACTTCCATATATTAGGATTTTCCAACTTGCACTACCCCTAACACTACACAACCAACACACTGCCCGAACATGTGGTTTGGGGAAAAATCCCTTCTCCTATGTCGAGATATTATCCACTTTAGGCGGCACTGACTCACCCGCATGGGTTCAATCGCATCCTCATTAATGTGTCTCGATTAAGGATCAGGTTTTCCCTTTCCCCACACATCCGGACATGTTACACATTACCAGGGAACAAAAAAACAAAAGGCCCCACAACCGACAAGCCAATCATTCCATATATCAAAGGTACAGAGTATAACATCAACACAAAGCTTAGAAGAACAAGGGGAAAACACAAGTCAAAACAAGTTCGGGTACTGAGCGTGCATCTGGGTCTCCTGCTCCCAAGTGCTCTCTTTGAGGCCACCATGCCTCCATAACACATGAACCAACAGAATGGTTCGTCCACGGAGCACCTTCTCTTTATGATCCTCGATTCTGACTAGTCGTTCCTCGAAGGTCGCGTCGTATCCTATATCTAACTCACACTAGTTAATAACGTGAGAGTCGTCGTGTAAGTACCAATGAAGCTGGGAGACGTGGAAGACGTCATGAACCTTCTCCAACTGAGGTGGCAGGGCCAGCTGATATGCCACCTCGCTGACTCGCCTCAGCACCTCAAAAGGTCCGATGAACCTAGGTGAGAGCTTGCTCCCTTTCCCAAACCTCTGCCGCCCCCGTCGAGGGGAAACCTTCAAGAGCACATGATCTCCCACCTCGAATTCCAAGGGCCTCCTCCAACGATGAGCATAAGACTTCTGTTGGTCCTGAGCTGCTTTCATCCTCTCACATACAAGCTGGACTTTCTCAGTGGTGCTCTGTACTACCTCTGGCCCAAGAGAACCTGTCTCACCAACCTCTGCCCAGCAAATGGGTGAATAACATGGTCTTCCATACAAAGCCTCAAACGGTGCCAAGACAATTGTAGAGTGGAAGCTGTTGTTCAAGGAAAACTCTACTAAAGGAAAGTTCCGTACCCATGATCCTCTGAAATCCAGAACGCATGCTCGCTGCATGTCCTCCAACGTCTGGATAGTCCGCTCTGTCTACCCATCGGTTTGGGGGTGGAAAGCAGTGCTAAGGCGTAACTGGGTTCCAAAAGCATGTTGTAACCCCCTCCAGACTCGTGAGGTAAACCGAGTATCCCGATCTGAGATGATAGTCTTTGGAACTCCTTGCAAATGCACCACCTCGTCCACATACCTCTGTGCTAAGGTACTCACTGGGCCCGACTCCTTAATTGATAAGAAGTGAGCTGATTTCGTTAGTCGATCCACCACTAGCTAGATAGCGTCATAACCACCCTAAGCTCTAGGTAGTCCTGTGATGAATTCCATTGAGATGTCATCCCACTTCCACTTGGGGACATCTAAAGGATGCAACAAACCTCTGGGAACACGGTGTTTAGCCTTCACTTACTGAAACACTAGGCATTTAGCCACAAACTCTGCCACTGCCTGTTTCACCCCGGGCCACCAAAACTGTTCCCTCAGGCCTTGGTACATTTTTGAAATTCTTGGATGTACCTCTAAGGCTGATCTATGGAACTCACGGAGAATTCCCTCACGCATTGTCTCCAAGACAAACAGCCTTACATGGAAAAGAATCTGATGTCAGTTGTCCTCTGACCATCCTTCTGGAGCATTACCCTGATCGACACGATCTCGCATCACTTCCACCTCGGAGTCCCCCCACTGAGACTCTTCCACCTGCTGCAACAAGGAGGATTGCACTGTCATCTGAAACAAACAGCCTCTCACACCTTCTACCCTTGCATCCAAGTGCAAGGCAGCCAACTCTCCCATCGCCTTCCAAGCATCAGCAGATTCCCAATCCACTTCCTGATGCAACTTCCTGCTCAGGGCATCAGCCACAACATTGCCCTTACCTTCAGTGTAAGAGATCTCAAAGTCATAGTCTTGGAGAAACTCTACCCATCTCCACTACCGTAAGTTTAGGTCACACTGAGAAAAGATATAACGCAGGCTCTTGTGATCTGAGAAGACCACAAAGTGCTCCCCAAAGAGGTAATGTCACCACAACTTCAGTGCGAACACTACTGCTACAATCTATAGGTCATTGGTGGCATAGTTACGCTTGTGAGGGCGTAACTGCCTAGACCCATAACAGATCACTCCCTTCTTCTGCATCAGCACGCACCCCAGGCCAAGGCCAGAAGCATCACAAAACACCTCATAAAACAACCCTTCCTCTAGAAACCTGAGTATGGGAGCACTGACCAACTTCTCCTTCAGGTAGTCAAAAGCCTTATGGTACTGCTCGCTCCATAGGAAGACCTGGTTCTTCCAAGTCAAAGCTGTAAATGGAGCAGCAGCTCGAGAGAAGTCTGAAACGAACCTCCAATAGTAACCTACCAACCCCAAGAAACTACGAACTTCCTCCACGCTCTTGGGTGCCACCCAAGAAAAAACTACCTCCACCTTCGACGGGTCCACCAACACTCCATGCCGAGACACCACGTGCCCAAGGAAGTGTACTTATTGCATCAAGAACTTACACTGTGAACATTTCCCGTAAAGATGGTGGTGTCGAAGGACTTACAAGACTACCCTGAGATGCTCAACATGCTCCTCCTCTGATCTTGAGTAGATCAAGATGTCATCGATAAACACAATGATGAATCGGTCCAGAAACTCTCGGAATACAAAGTTCATAAGTCCCATGAACACATCCAGTGCATTCGTAACTCCAAACGGCATCACTACATACTCGAAGTGACCATACCTGCACCAGAAAGCCGCCTTCGAGATGTCACTGTCCTTTACCCTCACCTGATGATATCCAGATCATAGATCAATCTTAGAAAACCAACCTGCTCCCCTCAGTTGGTCGAAGGGATCATCTATCCTTGGAAGGGGTTAATGGTTCTTGACTGTTACATAGTTCAACCTTCGGTAGTCTATGCATAGCCTGAGACCACCATCTTCCTTCTTCACGAACAAAACTGGAGCACCCCATGGCGATGCACTGGGTCAAACAAAACCCTTCTCCATCAGATCATCAATCTGAATCCGTAACTCCCGCAACTCCAAAGGTTCCATCTGATAAGGGGCCATCAAAATCATACGGGCACCAGGCTATAAGTCTATCCCAAACTCAACGTCACGTCGGGGGGGGGGGGTAGAGTCACAACCTCCTCAGGAAAAACATCGAGGAACTCCCCAACAACCTCCAGGACATCCATCATCTCTGTATCAGTTGGAACCACTGATAACCCGCCTAACAAGGAAATGAGAGGCTCCACATGTCGGATTCCTACTTGATAGCTTCTCTCGCCAACAAAAGATACGCGCTGCCCATCCACATCAGAGAACATGACTCTTCTCCAGAATCAGTCGATAACATCACTAACAGAAAACAACCAGTTGATGCCTAGGATGACATTGTATGGCTGCATCTGTAACAGAAGAAGGTCCTCACTAGATTGATGTGGTCCCAACATCAGCCCACATCCCCGGCAAACACAAGATACGATGTTCTGGCCTCAAAATGGTGTACTCAGCACCAGTGGTACGGAAAGTCTCTCTACGTCTAGTCCCAAAGCCTGGGCTAGACCAGGTGCAACAAAGGAGTGCGAAGCTCCCAAATCAAACAAAGCTGAAACAAGAGTGCTGAACAAACAAATTGTACCTCGCACCACCTCTGGTCCTGCTAGAGCTATTAACTCTACTGCATGCAATTGTCCACACCCAGCTCCTCTCTCTCTCTAATGTCGTCCACCTCCCTGACCACTCCCTGGTCGAGGTCCCTAAGGAGAACCCTGAGGACGACCTCCTCCCACAAAGTGTGCCCTTGGAGGAGCATGGTCCTGCTGCTGCTGGAAGGGCCTCGCCGGAAACTGGTGCTGCTGAGGTGGGTGCTGAACCTGCCCACCTCCACCGTACTGAGCTCAGGTCGGGCACCGACTCTGAATGTGCCCGAAACCTCCACAAGTAAAACACTTCAGTCCTGGTCTCGTGAAGAAGGGACGAGGACCTAAAGATCTGAACTGGAACTGCTGGGGCCTGCTACCCACAGGCCTGAACCTGGAAGGTCCCGTCGTAGGAGAACTGATGCTGACTGACTTCCCCTTCGATGAACCTGGCTGGAACCCCTCACATGGTTCACCTCCCTGTGATTGAATCCTCTTGTACTACCAAGTACGTCGGAAAGGTGAAGGGGGTGACAGCATACTGGAGCGAAGGATGAAGCGCCTCCTCCAAATGTCTCGCCCGAGACTCCTCATCCGGAAAGAGATCCAGAGCAAAGCGCAGGAGATCCTTGAACTTGATCCCCAGCTCTCGTACTGACATACTTCCCTTATGAAGGGAGAGTAACTCTTGTCACTTCTCCGCCTTGATCATGGAAGAAAGGAATTCCTCTCGGAGTTCCTTCTCAAAGTCATCCCATCGAACCTCTACCTCTATCCTCTCTCTGAGGTAGAGCGTCCACCACTATCGCGCCGCACCTCTCAGTTGACTGACTTCTAGGGGAACCCAGTACTCCCTCAGAGCACGGATCAAGGTAAAAGTGATCCCTAGCTCCTCAATCCACCCCTCTGTCTCCGTATCTGAAGCACTACCCTCGTACTTCTTGAGGGGCTTCCACTGAAAAGAACAGAGAGTCTTCTTCCACTAGCTATCTTCCTCCTCTCGGTCAATCCTCAACTGATCGACCGCCTGAATCTTCTGGGCCTCGGCCATCTGAGCCACCTGGGGACAACATCTCGGTTTCATAGCTTTACGGTAAACAAATATCGCCTAAGCCCAAGTAGTAAGGAAATTTCTCAGGGTTTCATTTTATCATTTTATTTCAATTTCTTTCCCAGAACACCCAAATCAAGTAAAACACAATCATGATGATGCATGTACCTTCCCTAAGGTATCTACCCTGTAATCAATGTAGTCTCACTTGGTCGTTCGGTAGGCTCAGATTCCTTGCATCAGATCACGGGAGGCCCTAAAATCTCGTGTCCTAGTCGGTCTTCCCTGGACTATGTCACGCACCATGATTAACTAACATCGTTGTCCTACCATCCCATGTAATCCTCACTATGCCTAACTCCTGACTCCATCCTATCTCTCAACCTCCCTCTGATACCATTCTGTCATGACCCCCTCCCACCAAAGATGCCCCTTATGAGCTGGCAATGGTGAAAGGGAGATAATGACCCTCGAGTCCCACCTCCAGTAGGCCCTGGGGTGGCGACTAGCACCAAGGGTATGAGTTTTCAAAAATATGGGAGGCATTACCCTTTTATAATTTTAAGATCGGGAAATAGGACAAGTCAACCACCAAAAAAGAAAAGAACAAGTGTATAGAAATAAACCCAAATCAAGCCCACATGCATGTTTAAACAATTATATAACAAGGTTCAAGTACAAGAAATCTCAAAGTACAATACCAAAAGAAACAAGTGTACAACAACAGCAAAAACTCCAACTGTCTAACTAGTAGGGTCCCGCACGGCCCTGGTAGTCCTCCTGGAAACCTGAAAGTAAACGTAGGGTGAGAATACAAGTATACTCAGTAGGAAAACCTAAAGCTCTCGTGAACAAGTGGGGAGACATCCTAATGTCCCGTGAGAACAACAGAAGAAACCTAGCAAAGAATTCAATCCACCCAACCTCACCATACACACTCACCAAAAACACAATCACAACAGGTTGTAGTAGTATAAGAACAAGAGTATTGGGTACCCTGCACCATTTACCATTAGTTAGCTGCTCTTTCTAACAGCGAACATCCTGACACTGCCACACTCTCCCCGCCCGCACACACCTGGGCCTCACAAACCACACATCCCGCCCGCACACACCTGGGCCTCACCACGTATCCCACCCGCACACATCTGGGCCTCACAACCATGTATCCTGCCCCCACACACCTGGGCCTCACAACCACGTATCCCACCCGCACACACCTGGGCCTCATCCCAAAGAATCTTGGGAAATAGTAAAACCTGCTCGAAGAGTCTTAGGCTAAAACCACCCCAATCGAAACCTACCTGAAGGGTATTAGGTGTAAGTTCGCCTCAAGCCATCACAGGCTAGGGAAGAAGGATCAGGAAGGATCTAGTAACTATGGGAAAACACCCTCTCCCATGAAATGGGAGTGTTTGGAACTAAGTGCTCAACATGGGTGGGGTGCATCAAAACACAAAGATACAGATATATATATATACCAAACACTCAGCCCAACCTATGGCTTCTAAACAGAGAAATTGAGCACATGCCTCAGCACTGCTACCACGAAGCATGCATACAACAACCAACTCAAACCCCATTTAGGTTTTCACGTTTCAGCAGAATTAGTTTATTTAGTTCCTTAACTACTGGGAAACTATCCACAACCAACCACATCGATCGTTTGTAAAACATATCCCTGCCATCCACAAATCAAGATAGGAAAACACAAGCAACACAACCAAGTCCTTTTTACTAACCATCCAACCCCATTTATTATTATTCCTGTTCCATTACCATGCCCCACCATTTATTAACTCTTCCACTTTTTATTTATTATTCACAACCCATAGTTCGTTCACATTCAAACCCAACCCTGAATCCCCGCTGCCAACCACCATAACCACAATCACACCGAAACCCATACATCATTATCCATTTAATACCACTTATCATAGCCCCGCTGCCCGTCACCAACATAACATTCACACCAACCCACAACCAAGTCAACCGCATCCCCACTGCTCACCCGATCCACAACAACCCACAAAACACCGCAATCACATGCCACGTATCCAAGCCAACACCCACATGTTCATTATTTCATTTTATTCAACCGGGGTGATCACACAAGGGTTCCAGATTTTAAATCAGCTAACTTTACGTGATTTTCCAAATTCCACATTCAACAAAGTTCCATTCACGAAAATGGTCTAGAAAGACAGGGAAACATTTAATTGCGCAAGAAAAGGCCCCCAACGACCGTGATTTTCAGTAGGCATAAGCCTATTAAATTCACAACATAATATCATAGGATATATAAAAAAAGTAACTGCATTCACAACTTCCCATCCCTGTTATATAAGCCAGTTATTATCTTCATTAAACCGGTTCAAAAGTGTTTCATGTAAACAAGAGGAAACCCACCCCGCATGATGCACAATTTAGAGAGAGAAAGGTAAAATCCCTACCTCAATAGGTTCTGATCACAATGCTCCCCCGGATCAACTTTAGAAGACGTCTGTCGGCGTCCGTCACTTCCATCGAGTCCCGGAAAAACCTCCTCGGGTGGAAGTTGGAATGTAAGGGCCAAAGGAAGGATGACAGATCCAAGCTCAGAAGTTCCGCCTCGTCGTTACGATCCTGTGGCCACTGACGGATCGTAAATCGGAGCTTGGACGAAGAAGTTATGGAAGAAAGAGCCTTCAAGTCTCTTCGGAGAACTCTGCTCAGAGGAAAGGGGAGGAGAAGGGTGAGTTGAAAAGGAGGAGGGGACCCCTCCTTTTATAGGCGAGAAAAGAAAAATTACACGGCATGTACTTTATGGTACATGGCATATACTCGTCCGTTTCACACGGTCACCATGCGGCTTCCAACACGGCCTTCAACGCGGTATGCGTCCGTTGACTGGTCAACACACGGTTTTAGGGTAACACATACGTGGGGAGGGACTATACGGCTTGTAGTTTTGGACACATGGTGTGTACCCATTTATTTAACATAGAAAATACATGGCTCCAACACGGCACATGGCCGTTGACTGGTAACGCGTACGCGGGGAAGGACTACATGGCATGTAGTACTGGACACACGGCATATACCCACTTATTTCACACGGAAAAGACACGGCCTTCAACACGGGGTATACCCGGAAAGGGGGTACACGGCGTGTACTCAAACTTCACAGCGTGTAGTTTCAAAATTCTGGAAAGTGTGGGAAAAGTCCATTTTACCCTCCAGAACACTCCGTGGCCTTCTTTTTGACAAAGAAATGGGCCGGAGAGGTCCGGGCCATTACAATCAAAATAGTCTAAATGTCTTTGCATGATTTTAAATATGCTACTCATTATTTTTACTAAAATTAATGGAAATTTTAAATAAAAAGACACACTTAGAATCATATCAGTCACACCATGAATTGGATTGAGGTGAGGTTGATTCCTACATGTTAAAAATAACTTAAGGATCTTTTTCATGAAGTATCAAAACAATGTGATTGTGTTTTCTTTGTTTTCAGTATGTCACTTGTTCTTTTTACTAAAATTATTGTCAATTTTAAATAAATAGACACACTTGGAATTATAGCAGTCAAACCATGTGTCTGATTAAAGTTAGGTTGATTCCTATATGTCGAAAATGACTTATAAATTGTTTTATCAAAGCATCAAAATAATACGAATTTATTTTCTCAGTTTTCAGTATGTTACTTGTTATTTTTACTATAATTAATGTCAATGTTAAATAAAAAGACACAATTGGAGTTATAGTGGTCACATTATGCGTTATATTGAGGTGAGGTTGATTCTTACACGTCACAAATGATTTACAGATTTTTTTCCTAAGGTATCAAAACAATTTGACTGTGTTTTCTTAGTTTTCAGTATGTCACTTGTTCTTTTTACTAAAATCAATATCAATTTTAAATAAACACACGCTTAGAGTTATAGAGGTCACATCGTGTGTTTGGTTGATGTGTGGTTGAATCCTACATGTCAGAAATGAATTTTGGATCATTTTCCTAAAGTATCAAAAAAATCCAAATTATTTTTCTTAGTTTTTAGTATTCCACTTGTTCTTTTTACTAAAATTAATTTCAATTTAAATAAATAGATACACTTTTAGTCATACCGGTCACACCATGCATCATATTGAAGTGTTTTTTACTTCTAAATGTAAAAAATGACATATGGATCATTTTCTTAAAGTATCATAACAATATGACTTTATTTTCTCAGTTTTCGTAATGTCACTTATTCTTTTTACAAAAAAATTAATTTCAATCTTAAATAAAAATAGACA
Organism: Viscum album; assembly: GCA_963277665.1. Taxonomy (NCBI): domain Eukaryota; kingdom Viridiplantae; phylum Streptophyta; class Magnoliopsida; order Santalales; family Viscaceae; genus Viscum; species Viscum album. Next base: position 285,533,524 of record OY728127.1, read on the forward strand.
CTTTGAGTCGTATCAGGCACATCATGTATCATATTTAGGTTCAATTTATTCCTACATGTCAAAAATGACTTATCAACCATTTTCTTAAATTATCAAAACAATCTAAATAGGCTTTATTGGTTTTGATTTTGTTGGTTGTCTTTTTTACTATAATTTATGTCAATTTTAATTAAAAATAAGTACTTTTAGTCATTATTATCACACCTTGTGTCAGATTGAGGTGTGGCTGATTTATACACTTCCTAATGTCTTGAAAAAACATTAACTTCCAATGTTATCATGATTCATATTATCTTTCTTTATCAACAATTCAACATTTCATAATGAATCAATGTTATTAGCTGAAAAACCTTTCTCATTATTGAAATATAGGAGAGTGGAGGAATCTCATGTTCCCATTATATCTTGAGAAGTCACTGAAATGAGCACATTATCTTACTCCACTCTTTTGGTTTCCAATGAGAAAGGTTTTTAAGATAAATAACATAGACTCTATATAGTGTTGGCAACATAACAAATATAAGTAATGGAAAATGTAAAGATCTATGAAAAAAACTAACTAACTATTAGATATAAATTATAAGGAAATTAATTTACAAATAATAGACAAAATGATGAAAAAATTAATTAAATAAGTAGTAGGAATTCACATTTTCATGATGTGTGTATACATTCTTGACCCATTTATTTGTTGTCATTATCTCAGTTGTGGCCTCGAATCCCAATCTCTCATAAGCATGGGCATCTTCGAACAAACCACCCCAACTCGAACAATGGAATCCACCTATATAAGAAAACAATTAATATGTGATTAGTACTAAAAATAATTAAATTAAACATAAATATGAAACAATCCAATACTTCTATGGAAGTCACATCTTCATGGTATTTGTGTACATTATTTCATCAGGTATGATACCCATTCGTTTCTAGGAAAATTTATATCATCTTATGAATATGAGTCTTTTAGGCAGTCATAGTAGTACTGGAAAAATATAAACACCCAAAGGATTATTAAATATTTTAAATGAAATAGTAATTATCTTCGAAAATGCCTCTTAAGGGGTGATATTTTATTCAGGAAATATGATCTATCTCATAAATTTACAAACACAATAACCATAATCTTTTCGATTTATTTGTTCTTTATACTTCAAAAACATTGAGAAAATAAGTAATTTTTTATGATATGTATTTGGATAGTGAATTCTTATTATATATACCCTAATACTTGTCCAGTCATAGAACTTATCAGGGTCCTCGTGCTTAGACCCTAGCATCATTCCTTATTTTTCATGATATTGATGCACCACCCTATCATAATATAATCCTCAGTAAATGGTAATATAAATTATATAACATCATGATTAGTTTTAAAACATTGGATGTAGTGTATTACAAATTGAAAAACACCATCAAGTGTGGTTGGTTTGTTGGTTGTCCATACATTGAATTCAAGAAATAAATATTTGGATGATCCAAATTGACACAATGAGCATTGTTTTCTTCCTAACAATAGAAAAAGGAATAAGTAATGAAATAAATAAAAATATATTTGATTTGATTAAATAATATAGTTTTACCCCCGTATTGTGGGTATTAAGAAGAGTCTATCATCCATAATTTTTCTTTCAAATGATTTGAGCAGGCCTGCCACTTTTTCAACCTTTTATTGGATTATATTCTTGGTTATTCTATAGTGGTGGTGTGAGGACTAATGATTCCAAAAAATCAAGGGGAAATCCCTTCAATTTTATTTTAATATATACGCTTTCCAAAAATATGAAATGTATTTAGTCATAATTAACACAGTATATCAGCTTTCCGAAAATTAAATCATTAAAACAAAACTCATGTATACATTTACAACTGAGGAACCAATCCAATCATAGTCTAAGATTTCATTTACATTCACAACACCAATTATGTCTCCAACTTCCTCTTTGTACATATTTTCTCCAAAATCAACTATGTGACAAGTACTATTTTCTTTCTTACTGAAATCAACTTTCAAGAATCCCAATTCATCTATTTTAACAGAACTCCTCTTATCAACCCACTTGCACTAAAAAATTGTCACTTGGAATGTTGTATAATCAAACTCACATATTTGTTCAATGATTCCAAAGTATGACATATTTACGTAAATTGGATTTCTATCCTTAGTGCCAGAAATATGCATTGCTTCAGCCACAAGTGTAACTCTACTACTTTCCATGGTACTATTTTTATTATGTTCATTTTTATATAACATATGACCATTAGTTATATATCCATTGTATGATAATACATACGCATTTAATCCTCCATCTATCCATCGAAGTCATTGTGAAATTGAATTCAGATTTTCATTTGACTCCTTAAAAATATGATCCTAAAACCATCCTATAAACTATTTATTATGTGTATTTGAAATCCATATTTCAGGCCTTTATGGATTAAAATGAATAAGAATTTTTTAATGGGTTTAAAAATTTTGGGAAACCATTAACTATTATGAAAAACATAAAGGTGGTCCTACATGAGATCTGTAATATTTATTGTAACAACATTTCTTCTAGAAATTCCCTCACCCACAAGCCGCCCAATGTGACGAGATTTTGGTAGACTAATTTCTTCCAAACTGAGTAAGTATTCAGTATAGAATTCAACTTCTTAATCAAAATATATCTCTCTACAATACAACCATCTTGTCGAATTTGATTTTTGACATACCCTTTCAAAATTTTGATATACCGTTCAATGGGGGGAATCTATCTATAGTGTAGAGGACCATATAGTCAAATATCTCTCACCAAGTGAACCATAAAATGAACCATCGTATCAAATAATGTTGGTGGAAAGAATATTTCCAATTTACATAATATGACATAAATTTTTCTTTCCATAGCTGGTAATTTTGTTGGGTTCATAACTTTTCTGCATATAGCTTTGAAGAAGAAACAAAGTTTGGTTAATGTATGACAGAAATTCTTGGTAAAAATGAAATGTAAAGATTTAGGAATTAGATCTTGCATCAAAATATGTTAGTCATGTGATTCTAGACTCTTTAACTTTAAATCATTCATTGACATGATGTTCTTGAAATTCAGTGAATACCCATCCCCAACCTTTACGTTATTCAAAAAGTTAAAAATAATAATATCTCTCCTACCTAGAAAGAGTGTAAGAAGCTGGAAGAATAAAATTTCATTTTTCACCCTTCACTAGCGCCAACTTTTCTAGTATTCCCATGTCAATCTTATATAGCCTATCCTTAATTCCATCCTTTGTTTTTTCAGGTGCATTTAGCAATGTGTCGATGACACTACCACATAATTTTTTTTTCAACATACATAAAATCAAGAAAATGTCTCACATTTAAACAATTCTAGTATGGTAATTCAAAAAAAAATGTTATCTTTTTTCTACTGGTTTTCGTAAGGTTTTTCGAAAACGGTTTACCAAAAGCAGTGTCCAAATATTTTAATTTCTCAAACAAATGATCACCTGTTTGTGGAGACGATGTTTTATGTTCTTCTGAACTTCCATCGAGTGATTTCATCTGAGATTGATACTTATGTTGTTGGGGTAAAAATCTTTGATGTCCTAGAAACATATTTTTCAAGGAATGATTCAACATAATTGACCATGTAACTTGTTTACAAATGGGACACCATTGAGTTCCTTTAATTCTATATCCTTACAAATTTCTAAAAGTAGGAAAGTCGTTTATCAACCCATAAAATATGGATCTCGACATGAAATCTTCATTTCTGTAAGCATTATACAACGTAACACCTAAATCCCATAATAATTTCATTCCTTAATCAATGGATCCAAATAAACATCAATATCATTACCCTGTTGTTTTGGTCCTGATATAAGAATATATAACATTATGTATTTTTGTTTTATTAATAACAACGGTGGAAAGTTATAATTTACCAACATAATCAACCATGTACTGTGAGTGCTACTTTGAAAACAAAAGGATTCACTCCATATGTAGATAATGCAAGATGAAGGTTTCTCAAATTGTTTCCAAATTTAGGATAATCATGATCAACTCTCTTCCACTAAGGAGAGCCTCTTGGGTGACGTAGTTTCCCATATTTATTTCTTGTATCTGTGTGCCAATTCAATTATCTTGTAGTCTCTTCACTCCCATATAGGTACCTAAACCTCATAATGATTGGAAAGTACCATAAAAATTTTGTAAGACTGGATTTAACTTTCTTGTATAGAGAATCACCACAATTTAAGAATTTTGCAAGTGAATTTTGGTCTTTTTGAAACAGTATACAGTTATTCGGGAAGGTGTGTATTTTTTCAGAGATCATACCCATCGAGTGTAGAATTCTTTTGGCATCTTATGTTCATCTTGGTGTCTCATTACCTTATGGGAGAAATTCATTAACGAGAAAAAGTAGTTCTGTAAAACTAGTGTCACTCCATTTGTTGCCTATTTTCAAATTATACAGCTTCAATACGACTGACAATGCTATATATTTAGTGCAACCAGCATACAATGGAATCTTTGCACAACTCTTTAACTTCTCATACAATTTTGGGAAATTATGGTGTTCATCTTCAATTGTCCTTTTCATTTACTCAACACGATAATCATCATCATTCAAATTTTTAATCACATCCTTGATACAGTCTTCTTCATTGTCCACACTTGTAATCATGTCAAATGATCCATAAAACGCAGTGTTATCCCAACCACTGTCTATATTCACTTTTCTCTGTGTTTATTCCAATATTTACAACTTCGATATATTCCATGATAGATCAAGTTTTCTTCCAACTCCTATGGACTAATTAGTCTTGAATAACAACAGTATAAACACGTACAAAAGATTTTAGAAGGGTCATATTAATGATCTTTTGAAAACATGATGAACTCTTTTTCTCTATCTTCATATGATTTTTTCAGACAATTGGCATTCATCCATTCTTTATTCATATCCATCCTATTTGATTTGGTAATATTAATATTTAACAAAATAAATAAAAAAAACATGTTCAACTAGGGTCATCATCAAAATGTATATCCCACTCAAAAGTTCCAAAGGAAGTGAAACAAGATAAAACAAACATGAACCTATAAAATACAGGCATGATCTAAAAGTCCAGTTGGTCACCACAACCTACCAAATATAAAAGATCACTTTCATTCTGCATCCTAAAAAAACTAGTATGAAATAAATTAGAAAAATAAACATTTTCTATATTGATTTACCAAATAAGTAGTAACACAAAAAAGTGTGTTAAAACCCTTTCCAAATATTTTCATTAAATGAAAACAATCACTCAGTAACCATTTTTCCTCGGCAAATAACTCTTGGTCAAATCGCCTTTTTAAAAACTGGCTTTAAACTATTTCTTAAACTCGTATTTTTGAAATACACATTTCAAAACTCAAAGAGGTTTCCAACTATCATACAGTTATCTAAAACATGTTTGAAAACCAGCCATTTTGATAAAACTAGGCATGGTGGACTAAAACCCCATTTTCAAAACTAGTTCTTCAATAATAAACATCCCCATATTAGATCAAAATCTACAATGGGCATACAATAATCAAAGGGGATTAAGAGGGTATCACACCTTTTATGAAAACCCATTTTTAAAAAAAATCAAATAGTCATTCCCTTTCAAAAACATGCTTTGAATGCCAAGCCATTTTATCATTTATAAAAGTCATCTCAATCTAATCATTAGACCAATTTTATCCAAACATCTTTGAAACTAAAATGAGAATTTACACTACCCTTTAAATGACCATTGAAAAACCTTCAAAGGCATAATAATTTGAACAAAATATTTAAAAGGTCACATTTTTTAACATACTTCTCATTAAAAATTCCTTTTCAATCCACAATCAAAAAATTTTAAATCAATCTCATTAAAAATAAATTTTTTTCAAAGAAACCACAGAGAATGATAGTTCTTGGAAACTTCTTGGAGAGAAATTGAGTATATAATTGCTAAATGAAAATTTTTTCATAAAATAAACATATATAGAGACAATTTCACGTATCTCTCATCTTCTTATGTCATAAGATTTGATAAGATTTCATTTAAAGTAACTTCAAAAAAATATAGCTTCTCACCATTATTCTTATCTCGCACTACTTCATATAAACTATATCTTGAAATCTCTAAATATCATGATACCTATATTCATTGATAGGCTCAACCATCCCATATCCTTTTCACATCATGAATATCAATATCCTATCAATATATTATTTAATGCGACTTTCATGTTTTTCTTATAAAATATTCTATAAGATTCAAGGTTTTTCAACATGAGCATAAATATCATGTAGGAACAAGTTCATGCCGACTTATGTCATGGGTTTAGTAAGAAACCTTCACATTTATCTTCCTTTAATGTGATTTATAATATTATAATTTTTAATTTCATTTTGATCCGTAGATTATGCCAGACTGATCTTTTGATATCTTAAAATACTTTGACTTTGGTATCATGACATTTAAAACTATCCATTTCATTACTCTGGTAAGATTTTTTTCTTCTTCTTTAGATCATGAAAATATATTTTTATCTAACATATATTCTGTTCATAATGGGTTAAATTCTAGAAATATAATGATATGTTTTGGAAGAATTATTTTTGGAAGTTGAATTGAAGATAAAAGAAAGTTAAAAAGATGAAGAATTGAGTTTTAGAAATAGTAGAAGCGGTGAAACCAACTCTTGAAGAATTTTCGAGGCTAAATCTAGAAGCAAAATCACATAGAAGAATTTATCAAAGACATAAAATACATAAGAAACTTTGACCCTACAAAGCATATGTTGAAACGTGGTAAAGAGTAAAACTTTACATGATACATAAAGATTAATCATCATCAAAGGAGCTTACCATTTAAGGAGCGATGGTGGCGGGAGAGACGGCGAGAAGGCGGGGAGAAATGGTGACAGTGACGGTAAAGGAGAAGGAGGGCGGTGAGGCAGGGAGAGAAGGCGGTGAGGCAGGGAGAGATGGTGGCGGGGCAAGAAGACAGTTCCGGGAAAGCTTGAATGTGTGAGAGACAAGGCTTTGTTAGAGTTATTTTTATAAAATTGGGGAATACTTTTATCAATGCTTTCTAAAAAGCACAGATAAAGATATGTTCTATCAGTGCTAAAATAGAATGTGCTGATAAAACCAACCTTTATGAGCGCTTTTTAACGCTGATAAAGATATTCCTTTATCAATGCTAAAAAAGAACAGATAAATGGTGTCTTTATTAGCGTTAAAATTATAGCGCTGATAAAGATATAATATTGATAAATTATTTATATTATTATATATATTTATAAAATTATATATATAATGAATTTATATTTATTATAAAATTATTATAATTTTATAATTATATATAATTAATATATTTATTAGAATTTTATAATACTTTAAATATATCTATATTTATTTAGAAATATAATTATAAATAAATATATTTAAAAAGTTTTTATATATAATAAAAATTTTATTACTACAAATATAATAAATATATTTATTTTAATTTTATAAGTATTTATGAGAACATAATAGATTAATGGGTATAACATTAATGAATCATATACCAAGTAATGTATAGATCATAAAAAATGAGTCATCGCATATATGAACAACATGAATAATAATAAGGGTGTAATGTATAACTGAACATTCATAATGAATACATAACATACTCATGCATCAATATATTTATCGACCAATTTCATTGGAAACATATATTTATTTATTTATAATTATAATTATAAATACATATATTTAAAAATTATTTATATATAATTATAATTATAATAAATATATTTATTATTTAATGAAATTTATTATAATCTTATAATTATTTAAATATTTATTTATTTAATTATAATCTTATAAATACTTTTTTTAACGATTATATATATATATATGAATTATTAAATAAATATATATTAATTATAAACATGCTTTTTAATTTAATTTATATAAATAAACATTATTTTGATCATAAATATAAAAAATTAATAAAAATTAATAATATTTTTTATTAAAAACTTTTATAAGAACTTTTTTCTTAGCATTGATAAAAGTGGGTGTTGTTCTTGTGTCGATCTTTTGTGTGTTTACAAAAATGCATTTTGTAGTAGTGAATGATGCCAAGAAAGTTGTTATAATATCTTTGTAGATAACATATCCCTGGTGGTGTCATATACTACATGTGCACTTTATATATATATATATGTAAATATATGCTAACTGCAAGAAATCACATATCATACTCAATATAAAGTTATGTCTGGGGTGGCAGGCCCAACACCATTCACAGCCAACGGTTTCATTATTATAAATCCCAAAAACCCTACTTTCCCCTCTCATCCTCTCACATACATCTCCCATGGCCATCTCCTTTTTGTAGGTGTTTGGTGAATCACCACCAAACCTAAGGTGGGAACTGTAATGCAACAGACTCCAGTCCTCACCAAGGTGTTTTGTCCCATCTTTCACCCGCCTTGGCCATTTTTGTGATGCAAGTTGCAAGGTAGCAGCCAAATCCATTAATCATCCAATCAGGAACACCCAGATCAATGTGTGTACTTAGAAAATATTAATATTTTCCTCTTTTTCTCAAAAATAACCAGAAAAGGAAAAACATACCAGAAATGAAGATCTGGGTTCATACAAACTTCCCCCCTTAAACAAATTTGTCCCCGAATTTCCCTAGCAAGGTGTAGAAGAAGAAGCCCCGAACAGCTCCAGCCAGTGCGATCGTGCATCGGCCTCTCTCTCCTAGGTCTCTTCATGTACTCACCCGTGCTGCCATAGCACTCATACCAGAAGAACATACCAGCCACGGAGAACCTTCGTACTGTGATAGACAATCCTGATAGGATGCTCCACAAATGACGCATCTGCTTCAAGCTCAACCTCCTCGAGTTGAAAGACATGAGACGGGTCTGAAAAGTAACGTTGGAGCTGAGAAACTTAGAATAAGTCATGAATATCCCGGTACCTCTGAGGTAACTACAACCAATAAGCAATTGGCCCAACTCTCTCCAATACCTTAAATGGTCCGGCATACCGCGGTGAAAGCTTACCCTGTCTCAGAATCATCTTCTGTCCCAATCTTGGTGCGACACGCAGGAAAACCTGATCCTCAACCTCGAACTCCAGAGGTCGTCTCTGTTGATCAGCATAAGACTTCTGTCGAGACTGTGTTGTAGCCATCCTCTTCCGAATCAACTCTATCAGCTCTGTGGTATCCTGAATAAGACGAGGTCCCAGCAACGTTGCCTCTCCTGCCTCCAGCCATCACAAAGGGGGTCGACATGGCCTACTGTACAAAGCCTCGTAAGGTGCCATCTGAATAGTCGTTCGAAAACTGTTGTTATAGGCAAGCTCCACAAGAGAAAAATGATTTTCCCAAGAATCGCCAAAGTCTAGAATTCAAGCTCGGAGCATATCCTCAAGCATCTGGATTGTACGCTCGGACTGGCCATCTGTCTGGGGATGGTATGCTTTACTCAAAAATACTCGTGTACCCAAAGTCTTCTGAAGCCCCTGCCAGAACCGAGAAGTAAAACGCGCATCCCTGTCTGAAACAATGCAGTGTCGAACTCCATGCAGACGTACAATCTCTCAAATGTACAACCTCCCGATCTCATCAACACTAAAGGTCTCCTTGATCGACATGAAGTGAGCAACCGTCTTAAGCCTATCAATGAAAACCTAAACAGCATCACTCCCTCGAGGTGACCTCGGTAACCCAGTCACGAAGTCCATCATGACATCGTTCCACTTCCACTTAGGAATGGTAAACTGCTATAAAAGCCCCACTGGTCACTGATACTTCGCTTTCACCTGCTGACAAGTAGAACATCTCATGACAAACTCACCGACATCTCTCTTCATACCTAGCCACCAATACTGGTGGTGTAAATCACGATACATCTTGGTGATGCAAGGATGAACTTCCCAAACTGAAGAATGAAATTTCCACATCAGCTCATCGCGTATGTCTACTGGCACCCATACGCGTCTCTGGAAATGAAATATCTCATCCTCACCCACTGTCCATCTAGGAAGAGGGTCCTCTCCTAACACACACTCTCGTGGGACTAGGCCTTCTGAGTCTGATAGCTTCCTCATCCATACCCGATCGAGAAGGGTAGAGGTAATAGCTACAGAAGATAGAAAAGTATGTCCATGTCTGTCGTGAACCTCCAAGTGCATCTCAGAGAACAGAGCAATAAGCTAACACTCACTGCTGGCCTCATGAACTGCCTAAATCTGAGTTCTTCTGCTCAACGCATCAGCCACTGCGTTTCCCTTTCCCGGTGTATAGGTAAGCTCAAAGTCGAAGGACTGAAGATACTCAACCCACCTGCACTGTCTTAGATTTAGATCACGCTGCGTGAAGATATACTTGATACTCTTGTGGTTGGTAAACACAAAAAAGTGCTCTCTCAGAAGATAGTGTATCCAATAGTGTAAGGCATGAACAACAGCTACCAACTCTAGATCGTGTGTTGGGTAGTTCCTCTCATGTGGCCTCAACTACCGAGACCCATAAGTAATAACTCCATCTCCCTGCATAAGCACAGATCCCAGCCTAACACCCGAAGCATCACAATATACTGTATATCTCTTTCCCGGCTCTGGAAATACTAGTATTGGTGCTCACTTCAACCTAACTTTCATCTCCTGAAAGGCTGTCTCACAAGAATCTGACCATAAGAACTCTGCCCCCTTCTTGGTTAGACTTGTCAGCGGTGCAGCAAGGCGTGAAAAGTCCTGTATGAAACACATGTAGTATCTAGAAAGCCTTAGAAAACTCCACACCTCAATGAAATTCTTCGGTTGCTCCCAAGAAACTACATATCTCACTTTCTTTGGGTCTACTGATACTCCTGTCTCTGAGATAACGTGACCCAAGAAGTTAATCTGATCCATCCAAAAGTGGAATTTTGAGAGTTTATCATATAACCGATGCTCTCTCAGGGTACTCAGAATGATCTCAAGATGGTTAGCATGGTCGTGTCGAGTGTGAGAGTACACCAAGATATCTTCCACGAAGACCACCACGAAAGAGTCCATGTATGGATGGAACACTCTGTTCATCAGGGCCATAAAAAATGTTGGCGCATTCGTGAGACCGAATGGCATGACTATATACTCGTATTGCCCATACCTGCTCCTGAAGGCTGTAAGAGGTATATCTGTTGGTCTAACATGCAACTGATGATAACCGGACCTCAATTTGATCTTCGAGAACACCTGGGATCCTCGAAGCTGATCAAAGAGTTCATCGATCCTCGACAAGGGATATCAGTTCTTGACCATTAACTGGTTCATCTTCCAATAATCCACGCAAAGCCTAAGTGTGCCATCTTTCTTCTTCGCAAATAGGACAGGTGAACCCTAAGGAGAATTACTTGGTCAGATGAAACCCTTTTCCTGAAACTCCTCCAACTACTTCTTGAGATCTTGCAACTCATGTGTAGCCATCCTAAAAGGAGGAATGGATACCGGTGCCACTCCGGTCACGAGCTCAATCGAGAAGTCTACCTCACGCTCTGGAGGTAAACCTGAAAAGTTATCTGGAAAGAAATCCCTGAAACGATCCACTACCAGAGGAAAGTCTAACTGAGAAGTCCCCTGGTCATCTAGATAAATACTATCAATCTGGGTTGTAACTCCTCCTAGCCCATTATGCTCTGGTCCAGCTCTACCCGCCTGGACATCCCATTCGTGAGATCGAATGATTCCTAAAAATAGAAAAAGGAATATGTAATGAAATAAATGAATATATATTTGATATGATTAAATAATACATGCCCATGAGCCTCATCCCAGTTGGTGAGGTATCCTTAAGTGCATCCACAAGACCCAGGTTCAAAACCAGGTAGAGGCATATTTCCGAGTAATGTAGTAGTACTGTAGCAAGTACTGTAGAAGGGAACTGTAGCAGTATTGTACACTGTGTGGGTACTATAGTAGAACTATACACTGTACAGGTACTGTAGTAGAACTGTACACTGTGCGGGTACTATAGCAGGCACCATAGCAGTTACTGAAGTAGGTATTGTTCGGTACTGTAGCAACTAGAAATATTCACCTTGGGCCACCATTTTGGGCTTGGAGTCCTTAAGTCTTTCGGGCCACCCAGTCCTTCAGGTCAGTAGGGCTTTTGGGCCACCTCAAAGGCCTTCGGGCCACATGCAGTTACCCCAGACACACTAAAAAAAGGAGTATCCCCAAAAGAGGATTCAAAGAAGGTGCACTTACCAGAGCAGAGCCAAATGGATTTGTCAGAATGAGAGGGTATGGCTATGCCATCGGGACCAGCATGTGATTGCACGGGAAGCCTAGCTAGATGGCCAAGCAAAGTTGTAGAGCTACTATCATGACGCAGATGCTGGGGAGGGGCAGTTCGTTGTACATAGTCTGGTTGAATTCCCTAAGACCTTTGGGTCATGTAATCTCCTAAGCCTATGGGCATTGTTATCTCTAAGACTACAGGACTTGTAAGGGTTCCCCCTCATCCCTTGAAAGGGGGGTTATCAAAAATAAATAAAATTTAAGGCCTTCAGGCCATTCGGGTAATTAAATAATACAGTTTTACCCCTGTATTGTGGGTATTAAGAAGAGTCTATCATCCATAATTTTTCTTTCAAATGATTTGAGCAGGCCTGCCACTATTTCATCATTTTATTGGATTCTATTTTGGGTTATTCTATAGAGGTGGTGTGAGGACTAATGAGTCCAAAAAATCATGGGTAAATCCCTTCAATTTTTTTTGATATATACGCTTTCCAAAAATATGAAATGTATTTAGTCATAATTAACATAGTATATCGGCTTTTGGGAAATTAAATCATGAAAACAAACCTCATGTATACATTTAAAACTGAGGAACCTATCCAATAATAGTCTAAGATTTCATTTACATTCTCAACACCAATTATGTCTCCAACTTCCTCTCTGTACATATTTTCTTCAAAATCAACTATGTGACAACAACTATTTTTTTAACTTTGTACCCTTTCTAACTAAAATCAACTTTCAAGAATCCCAATTCATCTATTTTAATAGTACTCCCCTTATCAACCCACTTGCACTGAAAAATTGTCAATTGGAATGTTGTATAATCAAACTCACATATTTTTTCAATGATTCCAATGTATGACATATTCACTTAAATTGGATTTCTGTCCTTAGTGCTAGAAATATGCATTGCTTCAGCCACAAGTGTAACTCTACTATTTTCCATGGTACTATCTTTATTATGTTCATTTGTATATAACATATGGCCATTAATTATATAACCATTGTATGATAATACATACACATTTGATCATCCAGCTATCCATTGAAGTCGTTGTGAAATTGAATCCTTATTTTCATCTGACTCCTTAAAAATATGATTGTGAAACCATCTTATAAACTATTTATTATGTGTATTTGATATCCATATTTTATCCCTTGATGGATTAAAATGCCTAAGAATTTCTTAATGGGTTTCAACATATTGGTAAACCTCTAAACTATAATGAAAAACATAAAGGTGGTACTGCATGTGATTTGTAATATTGATTATAACAACATTTCTTCTAGAAATTCCCTCACCCACAAGCCACCCAATGTGACAAGATTTTGGTAGACTAATTTTTTCCAAACAGAGTAAGTATTCAGTATAGAATTCAACTTCTTAATCATAATATATCTATCTACAATACAACCATCTGGATGACTTTGATTTTTGATATACCTTTTCAAAATTTTGATATACCATTCAATGGGGTGCATCTATCTATAGTGTACAGGACCATATAGTCGAATCTCTCTCACCAAGTGAACCATAAAATGAACCGTCATATCAAATAATGTTGGTGGAAAGAACACTTCCAATTCACATAATATGACAAAAAAATTTCTTTCCATAGTCGGTAATTTTTTCGGGTCCATAACTTTTCCACATATAGCTTTGAAGAATAAACAAATCTAGGTTAATGTATGACAGAAATTCATGGGAAAAATGAAATGTAAATCTATAAGAATTAGATATTGCATTAAAATATGGTATTCATGTGATTCCAGAATCTTTAACTTTAAATCAGTCATTGACATGATGTTCTTGAAATTTAGTGAATACCCCTCTCCATCCTTTATGTTATTCAAAAAGTTAAAAAAAAATAATATCTCTCCAACCTAGAAAGAGTGTAAGAAGTTGGAAGAATAAAATTTCATTTTTCACCCTTCACTAGCGCCAACTTTTCTAGATTTCCCATGTCAATCTTGTATGACCTAGCCATAACTCCATCCTTTGTTTTTTCGAGTGCATTTAGAAACATGTCGATGACACTACCACATAATTTTTTTTTAATGTACATAACATCAAGAAAATGTATCACATACATAAAATTCTAGTATGGTAATTCAAAAAAATGATATCTTTTTCCTACCGGTATTCATAAGGTGTTTCGAAAACGGTATTCCAAAAGCAGTGTCCACATATTTTAATTTCTCAATCAACTGATCACCTGTTAGTGGAGATAATGTTTTACATTCTTCTGAACTTCCATCAAGTGATATCATCTGATATTGGTACTTATGTTGATGGGGTAAAAATCTGTGATGTCCTAGAAACATAGTTTTTGATGGATGTTTCAGCATAATTGACCATGTAACTTGTTTGAAAATGGGATACTATTGAGTTCTTTTAATGCTATATCCTTACAAATTTCCAAAAGTAGGAAAGTCATTTATCGACCCATACAATATGGCTCTCAACGTGAAATCTTCATTTTTGTAAGCATCATACAATGTAACACCTACATCCCATAATAATTTCAATCCTTAATCAATGGATCCAAATAAACATCAATATCATTACCCTATTGTTTTGGTCATGATATAAGAATATATAACAGGATGTATTTTCGTTTCATTCATAACCATGGTAGAAATTTATAATTTACCAACATAATCAGCCATGTACTATGAGTACTTCTTTGAAAACCAAAAGGATTCACTCCATATGTAGATGATGCAAGACGAAGGTTTCTTAAATCATTTCCAAATTTAGGATAATCATGATCAACTCTCTTCCACTGAGGAGAGTTTCTCGGGTGACGTATTTTCCCATCTTTATTTCTTGTATTTGTGTGTCAAGTCAATTATCCTGCAATCTCCTCACTTTCATAATGGCACCTAAACCTCAGAATGATTGGAAATTACAATACAACTTTTGTAAGACTATATTTAGCTTTCTGGTATAGAGAATCACCACAATTTAAGATTTTTTCAAGTTATTTTTGGTCTTTTTGAAATAGTATACAGTCATTCGGGAAGGTGTGTATTTTTTCAGAGATCATACCCATCGAGTGTAGAATTCTTTTGGCATCGTATGTTCAGCTTGGTGTCTCATTAACTTATGGGAGAAAGTCATTCAAGAGAAAAATTAGTTCCATAAAACTAATTTCACTCCATCTGTTTCCTGTTTTCAAATTATATAGCTTCAATACGGCTGACAATGCTATATATTTAGTGCAACCAGCATACAATAGAATCTTTGCACAACTCTTTAACTTCTCAAACAATTTTTGGAAATCACGATGTTCATCTTCAATTATCCTTGTCATTTACTCAATACGATCTTCATCATCATTCAAATTTGTAATCACATCCTTGATACAATCTTCTTCATTGTCCACACTTGTAATCATATCAAATGATCCATAAAACGCAGTGATATCCCAACCACTATCTATATTCACTTTTCCCCATGTTTATTCCAATATTTATAACTTCGATCTATTTCATGACAGATCAAGTGTTCTTCCAACTCCTCTGGACTAATTAGTCTTGAATAACAACAGTATAAACACGTACAAAAGATTTGAGAAGGTTCATATATCTGATCTTTTGAAAACTTGATGAACTCTTTTTCTCCATCTTCATATGATTTTTTCAGACAATTGGCATCCATCCATTCTTTATTCATATCCATCCTATTTGATTTTGTAATATTAATATTTAACAAAATAAATACAAAAAACATGTTCAACTGGGGTCATCATCCAACTGTATATCCCTATCATTAGATCCAAAGGAAGCAAAACAAGATAAAAAAAACTTGAACCTATAAAATATCGGCATGATCTAAAATTCCAGTTGGTCACCACAACCTACCAAATCTAAGAGATCACTTTCATACTACATCCTAAAAAAGCTAGTTTGAAATAAATTAGAAAAATAATCATTTTCTATACTGTTTTACCAAATGAGTAGTAACACATAAAAGTGTGTTAAAACCCTTTTTCAAATATTTTCATTAAATGAAAATAATCACTCAAAAACCATTTTTCCTTGGCCAATAACTCATGGTCAAATCACCATTTTAAAAACTGACTTTAATCTATTTCTTAAACTCATATTTTTGAAATACACATTTCAAAACTCAAAGAGGTTTCCAACTATCATACATTTCTCTAAAACATGTTTGAAAACCAACCATTTTGATAAAACTAGGCATGGTAGACTAAAACCCCATTTTCAAAACTAGTTCGTCAATAATCAACATCACCATATTAGATAAAAATCTACAATGGGAATACAATAATCAAAGGGGCTTAAGCGGGTATCACAACTTTTATAAAAACCCATTTTAAAAAAAATCAAATGGGCCTTCCCTTTTAAAAACAACCTTTGAATTCCAAGCCATTTTATCATTTGTAAAAGTCATCTCAATATACTCATTGGACCAATTTTATCCAAACATCTTTGAAACTAAAATGAGAATTTACACTACCCTTTAAACGACCATTGAAAAACCTTCAAAGGCACAATAATTTGAACAAAATATTTAAAAGGTCACATTTTTTAACATACTTCTCATTAAAAATTCCTTTTCATCCACAAACACAAAGTTTTAAACCAATCTCATTAAAAATAAATTTGTTTTAAAGAAACCACAGAGAATGATAGTTCCTGGAAACTTCTTGGAGTGATATTTAAGTATATAATTTCTAAATGAAAATTTGATCATAAAATAAACATATAGAGACAATTTCATGTATCTCTCATCTGCTTATGTCATAAGATTTGATAAAATTTCATTTAAAGTAACTTCAAAAAAATACAACTTCTCACCGTTATTCTTATCTCGCATTACTCTGCACTACTTCATATAAACGTTATCTTGAAATATCTAAATATCATGCTACCTACTTTCATTGATTGACTCGACCATCCCATATCCTTTTCACGTCATGAAGATCAATATCCTATCAATATATTATTTAATGTGACTTTTATGTTTTTCTTATAAAATATTCAATAGGATTCAAGGTTTTTCAACATGGGTGTAAATATCATGTAGGAACAAGTTCATGCCGACTTATGTCATGGGTTTAATAAGAAACCTTCACATGTAGCTTCCTTTAATGTGATTTATAATATTATAATTTTTCATTTTCATTTTGATCTGTAGATTATGCCAGACTGATCATTTCATATCTTAAAATATTTTGACTTTGGTATCTTGACATTTAAAACTATCCATTTCATTACTATGATAAGATTTTTTTCTTCTTCTTTAGGCCATGAAAATATATATTTATCTAACATATGTTTTGTTCATAATGGGTTAAATTCTATAAATATAATGATATGTTTTGGAAGAATTATTTTTGGAAGTTGAATTGAAGATAAACGAAAGTTAAAAAGATGAAGTATTGAGTTTCAGATATAGTGGAAGCGGTGAAACCAACTCTTGAAGAATTTTCGAGGCTAAATCTTGAAGTAAAATCACATAGAATAATTTATCAAAGGCATAAAATACATAAGAAACTTTGACCCTACAAAGCATATGTTGAAACGTGGTAAAGAGTAAAACCTTACATGATACAAAAAGATTAATCATCATCAAAGGAGCTTACCTTTTAAGGAGCGACGGTGGCGGGAGAGACGACGACAAGGCGGGGAGCAATGGTGACAGTGATGGTAAAGGAGGAGGGCGGCGAGGCAGGGAGAGAAGGCGGCGAGGTAGGGAGAGATGGTGGCGGGGCATGAAGACAGTTCCGTGAAAGCTTGAATGTGTGAGAGACAAGAATTTGTTAGAGTTATTTTTATAAAATTGGGGAATACTTTTATTAGCGCTTTTTAAAAAGCGCAGATAAAGATATGTTCTATCAGTGCTAAAATAGAAAGTGTTGATAAAACCAACCTTTATGAGCGCTTCTTTAACGCAGATAAAGATATTCCTTTATTAATGCTAAAAAAGCACTGATAAATGGCGTCTTTTTTAGCGTTAAAATTATAGCGCTGATAAAGATATAATATTGATAAATTATTTATATTATTATATATATTTATAAAATTATATTTATAATAAATATATATTTATTATAAAATTATAATAATTGTATCTATTATACTTATAATTCTATACGTATATATAATTAATATATTTATTAGAATTTTATAATAATTTAAATATATCTATATTTATTTAGAAATATAATTATAAATAAATATATTTAAAAAGTGTTTATATATAATTATAAATTTATTACTACAAATATAATAAATATATTTATTGTAATTTTATAAGTATTTATGAGAACATAATAGATTAATGGGTATAACATTAATGAATCGTATACCTAGTAAAGTATAGATCATAAAAAACGAGTCATCGCATATATGAACAACATGAATAATAATAAGTGTGTAATGTATAAATGAATATTTATAATGAATACATAACATACTCACGCATCAATATATTTATCGACCAAATTCATTGGAAACCTATATTTATTTATATTTATTTATAATTATAAATACATATATTTAAAAAGTATTTATATATAATTATAAATATAATAAATATATTTATTATTTAATAAAATTTATTATAATCTTGTAATTATTTAAATATATATTTATTTAATTATACTCTTATAAATACATTTTTTTAAGATTATATATATATATATATATGAATTATTAAAAAATATATATTAATTATAAACATGCGTTTTTATTTAATGTATATAAATAAACATTATTTTGATCATAAATATAAAAAATTAATATAAATTAATAATTTTTTTTATTAAAAACTTTTATCAGCGCTTTTTTCTTAGCATTGATAAAAGTGGGCGCTGTTCTTGTGTCGATCTTTTGGGTGTTTACAAAAATGCATTTTGTAGTTGTGAATGATGCCAAGAAAGTTGTTATGATATCTTTGTAGATAACATATCCCCGGTGGTGTCATATACTACATGTGCACTTTATATAAATATATATATATATATATATGTAAATATATGCTAACTGCATGAAATCACATATCGTACTCAATATAAAGTTATGTCTGGGGTGGCAGGCCCTACACCATTCATAGCCAACGGTTTCATTATTATAAATCCCAGAAACCATACTTTGCCCCTCTCATCCTCTCACATACATCTCCCATGGCCATCTCCTTTTTGCAGGTGTTTGGTGAATCACCACCAAACCTAAGGTGGGCACTGTAATGCAACAGACTCCGGTCCTCACCAAGGGGTCCTGTCCCATCCTTCACCCGCCTTGGCCATTTTTGTGAAGCAAGTTGCATGGCAGCAGCCAAATCCATTAATCATCCAATCAGGAACACCCAGATCAATGCGGCATATCCATATCCATATCATGATTATGTATATTACTATTTCGCACACAAAACACCCAAACTGCCGCCTGCCTCATCCATACATACACTTATTTACACTCCAAAAAAGGATTTTTATTTCAATGGTGGGTTAGGAGGCCGACCTGAGCCGACTCGTACACCACCCGCGCTGCCACCGAGCCCCCGAAATCATCTATTGTCACCGGCATCAGCACATCGTCATCCTCCCACGCCGCCACATCCGCCGCCTCCGCCGCCTCCGCCGCCTCCGGCCCCGCCTCCCACACGGGGCTCATCGACCCCATTCCGCAGCCGCCGAACGCCACATCCCTCTCCCACGCCATCCCGGCCCCGAACTCAACCGGATCCGGCACCTCCTTCGCGTGCTGGCCGGTGAGAAGCTGGACCAGCGCCCTGAACTCCGACGCGCTCGCCCTCACCCTCATGGGGTTCGATATGTGCACCACCCTCACCGGCGCCCGCGGCTGCCGCCTCCTGCTCGCCGCCCTCCTCGCGCCGCCGCCCCGCGCTGCCGCGCCGCGATTCGTCGGTTTTTCCATACCCCTATCTTCTCCGACCGGTGGCGATCTCCGTGCCTCCGGGATCTGCTTTATTGGCTGGGAAAACGTTGGGACAGAGAGAGAGAGAGAGAGAGAGAGAGAGAGAGAGAGAGGGGTTTCTGGGAAAGGGGAATGAGGAGGAAGACAGTAGGAAGGGGTCGGCCTAAATAGCGACACCCCTGTGGGAACGGCGGCCCCCATAGCGATACCCGTGTACAATAATTTACTATCCATACATATATATATTTCTAGCTTAATACATAGAGAAATTCATATTTATGTATCCCTTTCGGTACCCCGGTTTCCACTATGTTTCACTTTGGTCCCTCGTCAACATATACTGCGTCTGTTTATGGAATCAAATTTAATTCAATTCGTCGTTATCAAGATTAAAACAAATAAATGGCATTTTGTTTAAGTTTCTTGATATTTATGTATTGTTTTCAATAGTTGAGGTGGGGGTTGGGATTATTTATGTATTGTTTTCAGATACATGACCCATTATTTATATATTTTAAGTGTATAAGGTGATTGAGTTCGTTTTCAGGAGGTTCAAATGAGTTTTGCCATATTTTTAGGGATTTTCTGGAGGTGCCACTACCACAAATCCAACTTTAGCCAACCCCGCCCTTTATCACCATTAAAAAAACCCAATAAATGGTACTTTTACCATGGTGAAAAAAAACCATGATAAATGCACCTTTTATCAGCGTTAAAAACGCACAAATAAAAACACTCCTTTATCAACACCTTTTTTAGCAATGATAAACAGTATCGTTTATTAGAGTTTTCATTAGTGCTAATAAAAGTATGTCTTTTATTAATGTTAAAACCACAATTTTTAGCGATGATAAAAGGTATATCATTAAAAATAATATATTAATATATAAATATATTTATTTTGAAATAAATATATTATATTTTAAAAAATATTATTTAGATAAAGCTAAATATGCATGTACACTTTATATATATGTTATTTTGTGAAAATGGCTTATCAAATAATTAAAAAATATTATGAATTAATAATTTGCTAACTATTATCAAATAATAGTAATTTAATAACAATTGGATGACAGAAAAATTAAATGAATTATTGAACAATCAAATATAAGTTGAAAACATGATTTGAACTTCAAGCAACCATAACTTTTGATTTGGATGTTCATTTGCACTCTACCACATATCAAATCAATGTCTATGAAAAGATCTACACCCTAATGATTGAGGGGAACCCCCGGGTATAACACCATAAGATATTATAATAAGTTTCTTCTTAAATAAATATCTTATGTTGCACACAATACTGAGTTTAAACAAACTGTAATAAACTATTAAATAGTAACTTGACCTTTGGAATAGTAATTTGACCCTTAAGAATAGTAATTTGACCAATAGAATAGTAATCTCACATATGAAAGTATAAATAAAATTTAGTCATCTTATAAATTAAAATATGATATAATTATATCATATTATAAGCAAATAAATATTTTGAAAATGATAAATTAAGTGTTGGTATTTTTATAAAAGAGAAATGTTTATTTATAATTTTATAATTAATATATTGATTTAAAAGAAAATTTATTTCCCTAAAATAGAATAATAAATTCATATTTTGTTGTCTTATGATTATAATACAATTTTATGGAACCTTAATTAATTTTTCAAAGTGCTATTAAATCCATTATAATTTTAAAATTGGTATTTCTTGAGTAAATGATGATTTTCATTAAAAATTAAATTTCTTATATATAGAAAAATATTTTCAAAAAATGGAGTTCATTTTTGAATTCTACACATCGAAAAATGGTTGGAGTGATTTTTTCGGATTTTTCTAAAATAGTTGAATTGTTGGTGAATAGTGAAATACGGTAATTTATGATACAAGTAAATAAATGAATTATTGAGTAATGGATGATGTATGGATGAGGTAAGCGCCCATTGGTTTTAAATCACATGCATTAGTTACTGTATTTAGTCACAAGAATCATCACTATTGTTTTTCTTAAGTCAAAATAATAAACTAATGAATAAAATAATCAAAAAATACCCTCATCCTCCACTATAAATATCACCCCTCACCATCTCTTCTCCTCACACCTATTAAGCCTTGAAGCTTATTCAATTTCTATCCAATCCACTTTCCAACCCTCTTCCCCATGTCCAGGAGGTTCTGGTTTTAATTATAGACCAAAACCAATTTCTCTAAGGAGGTTCTCAATGAGAAGAATTCAAGAGGTAAAATCTTCTTTCGGATTCTTTGTTTTCTTTTCACTTTCTTTTATTTTTTTTATATACTCTACCCAACTCCTCTATCAAAAAATTCATGATAACTCTAGTAACTGATATATACTGGAATACTATTATGTCAATTGAAAATCCATCATCAAGTCTCTTCTCCTCTTTCTTTTATTCTAAAAATAATAATATCATTCGTGAGGTTCCGATTCACTGCCTTTGTGGACAACATGTTTTTGTTTTTCAATTCTGCTTTCAAGGCTGGTCATAAAACCATTTTTATAGTTAAAAATGATTATAATACATGTATTATAGCTTATTTAAGGTTATGAAACCAGTATATATACATAATATTAATTAATAAAACAAAACTAGTTTGTGATGATTAGAAAACGCCAAAATAATATAAACGATTATCACTAATATTTTATCAAATGATTCAACCTCATACCAAATTACCGAATGAAATATATAACCATTTAATATTCTAGAATTTTATAAATAAAATATAATTTCAATTCTAGAAAACTATTATCATTTTACATGAGTTTTCATGCATGAATACAAGTTAACTGATCATGGAAAACCGGGAAATGAACGCTCCTTAACGATAAAATTGTATCTTACAACTCATCAAAAATGCCATAATTGAACTTAATAAAATTATACTAAATCAAATACATGTATAAAAGTCTTTAATTAATTAATAAATGGATTTAATCTTATTATCTAGGACATTAAGTTCAAGTGCAGAACACATACAAACATAAGGTAAGGGATTCTCCCCAAATCTCCATTTTCTATTCAGGTTAGTATTTTTCTATTTTTACTCCAATATAATTATTAATTCTTATTATGTAAACCTCATACATTCTATGTGTATGTTCCAATAATAATTACCTATCTTAATTATTCCTTCATTTATAGGGAAATACATGTTTTATAAGGTCCCTTTTTCAATTCCTCCTAATAAGCCAACACAGTTTAAGGGAACTTTCCAATTTCATACCCATTTTCAGGTACTCCATAATATGTTTTAAGCCCCCAATATTTTTCTAAAATCACTCTTTTTATCATGAAAAACTATCTTAGTTCATTTCTAGATTTATGAAGAGAATTAATCCTTTTTCCATTTTTAAGACTCTTTAATACTTTCCCTTAAACCAGACTAAAGAGCCGCTTCTCTAAAATTTCTTAAAAACTCTTTTTACTTGTTTTCACTTCAGTTAGACATCATTTATCATGATCTCTTCCTATATTGCCTTATAAATTTCCATGTATTATTTAAATTAATTCTTTCATGGAAACCATTATGATATTCTCTTTGGTTATGCCTCATTCACCACTTATTCCTTATGTGTGGTGTATTTATACATCCCTTTTATTTATGATCTTCATTCATTGAATTAAATATCCATATTTCTTGGATATGATTATTGTCTTAGTCGTATACCATTTTTTTACATACAATGTTCTCATTGAATGTTGTTATTCAATTGAATCTATGAATGAATAATGTTTTGGACATGAAATGACAGATGGGACCCAGTTATAGATAGCCCCTCAATGCATCGAAATATCTCATGAGACAAAACAGTTGGAAACAAAACCTTTGTGTTTATTTCCAAGAATATTCAGTTGGGTTTTTACCCAAAGACATAAACGGTCTTGATGATATAATGGTTCATGTTCCCAAAACATAACGTCCAATAAATAATCATTTTCTTCATTCAGTATTCAATTATTACTTTCCATTAGATTTTCATTATGAAAAAATCTATGGATGAATTTTCATTATTATTTTATTGATGGAATGTGTTTTTTAGATTATTTACCTTTCCATAATATCTATGCCTGATTGAATTTACTTCACTTATGTTTCATATAACCCTTAACGAGTGTTTCAGCTCACACATTTATTTATTTTCCTACCCTAGGTTGTGAAGATGAAATCATTGAATAAGTGAAAAGAAGAAGCTTATTTTATTTTGTTATGTACTATGTTTAATTACAAATGTACTAGGGGAACCATGTATGTATCCAGTTTTTTCAAAACTACTAAACTGATTGATCCTTGGTGATGTGATCTCTTGTATCTATTCCATTTTAATAAAAAATCACCAACTCTAGGACACTGAGGTCGGGGTTGTTACAATTTTTCATGACCCGTCCCCTAGGGCCCGTTCCGTGACTACCCCAAACCCACCTTCCATAGGCCAAGGGTTGGCGACTAGCACCAGAAAGGCGTATCCCTAAAATGGGAAGGCATTGACTTTAAACCTATATGAACCCACAGTTCAAGAACACAACAAGACACAAACACTAAGTAAATATGTAGTGGTAAAAGAATGTACAGAAAGTAAAGGGCTAGAATACAATCCCAACTGAAAATATAAAACTATAACAGAAAATAGAAAATAGCTCCTGAGATCATCCACCAAGGATCCTACCTGAAGGGTAGGTACATACCGTCTCTGCAGCTCTCCACGTCAACCATCACCCCCATCCACTATTAGGTCCTACCTCTCTGAGTCTCAGTCATGCCTTCCTGTTATCTGCACAAGACACAAAAAGGTGCGGATGAGGCCTGTGCAGGGGTGAGTATAACAATACTCAGTATGGACCAAGAGACCCCTAAAGGTCTCTCGGAATTCCACAAAGGAAAACAAAAAATCTTGATCTCAATCACAAGGCACAATGAAAAAGACTCAACTCAAACCAGGTAGAACTTAAGTACAAAAGTACAGATGATTAGTCGTAAAGCTAGATCATCTTATTCTGTCAAGGGTTCTGCTACTAATCCACACATGATCGCTCGGTGCTGATCCACATAGGATCGCTAGGTGCTTATCCATACAAGATCGCTAGGTGATGACCCACATATGATCGCTAGGCTCTTATCCACACATGATTTCTGGGTTCTGATCCACACATGATCGCTAGGTGTTCATCCACACAGGATCGCTATTCATACTTCACGTCTCAGCCAGACACTGGATTCCCATACATAGTACGCTTGATTCTGGGAGGATCCTCTCCTCAATCCATCAATCATATTTAAATCAACATGAATTACTAGGAAGAAGTAACCCAATAATCTGTCATGTCATAAGGGTTCCAATGAAACAGACAGTGGGTCAATCAAACGCCCGGTCTGAGAGTTATAATCATTTTAGTACCGAGGGCCTGGTTGGATTCAGGTCTGATCCATACCGACAGTACCCCAACTTTCTCCAAAAATTTAGTGTAGTATATCAAAATGACCATCTCATTGAAATTATTTTAGCACTGTAGACATTTCGTCAAATGGACGTCTGGTTTGTTAGTTATGACCGTTTTTGTGAAATATTGTTGAAGTGTGTCCAGGTACAGACTGACCCGACCCATCCTGGGTCTGACTCGGCCCAGATTGAACCAGATGGGTCGGACCGTATGTGATGGGTTACAGTGGGATCTGCCCACTAGGCCACGGAACCGGCCTGCCCCGTCGGGGTTGGGCGCGGTCTGCCAGACCGCGAGACCGGCCCGACCCGCTAGCTGGGCGCAGCCCACCAGCCAGGTGGCCTACCTGGGTGGCGTGGGGTCAGTCGCCCTCCCGAATGGAATAAGCCATTTGGGTTAGAAAAGTAGCGGCACCACGTGGCGCCTCCCCTACCAGCGGGACCTACGGGGGCGGGTCCCCCTCCTCTGTTGAGGCAAGATTCCATGACCCACCTTCCACGGCACGCGACGGTGTGCCGCCCTGTTGCCAACGCGGCAGGCCGATGCCGACTGCCCCCTTATCTCGTTGCGGTGCATGTGGGCTCCGCTCTTCCACCACGACCGATGGTTTCCAGTCGCCGGTGTCATGCCGACACTTCTTCCATGGGGCTCTGGCGACGCTCCAGAGCTCTGTTTTCACTCTCGTCTACACCCATGGGCCTCCCGGAATTCCACCATCACAACGTGACCCTCTAATTTGCGTTTCCATCAAATTCAAAATTTTCCCATGAAGAACACGACAAAAATGAAGGGGAAGAGGGTTTGGGCCTTGTTCGTTTAGCCTGTGCCCTCCACATTAGCATCATATCACAGGGGGGGGTGTTGTAAACAATTGTGAAAGGAAAAATTAAACCCCATTCAAAAACCCCACAAAATCCTTCAATTCCGTACGAGTCACGAATCAACATGTTTTTGTTGATCTACGTTCGTTACATTTTCATGAATGAGGAAAAGAAAAATAATTCACTTGAATTAAAGAACAAAATCCCCTAACTCATTAATGGAGGTGATGTCAAGGTCGTGGAGGGAGAAGATTCCTCACTTGATGAAGCCGCCATCATTCGTCGATCTAGGATTTTTGTCATCCACGCTTCCATTCTTCGTCAGTGGAAGATGTCAAGGTACTTTTCCAGAGGTTCCTCACTTGATGAAGTCATGTCAACAACCCTAACCCAAGCTCCATTTAAATAGAGGGGGAGGGTGAGTAACACATCAACAGAATTTATGAGGTTCATTAATGAGTTTTTAATTAATGAACCTCTTAATTCCCAATGATGTGGTTATGAAACTGAAGAGTCAATCCATTAAATGGCTTGACAATACATTGGTCTCACCCCCGCCACTCAACAAGAGGTAGGATGATAAAATAAAAAATTTTATGTTATTTTATTATTTCTTTAAAAGTCACAAAAAGTAACTTTTTCTCCTGAACTACTGTGGTCAAAGTTAATATTCCCTTAACCAAATCATGATGATGCAGATTCAACGGTGCCCTCTATTTTTTAATTCGAGCACTGGTTCAAATTATAGAAAACGATGCTCGTGCGTTTACTGGACGTACATTAAAAAAGTTCAAAATTCTGTTCTGTCACACCGGGCCTCGAATCAAGTGCCTCTAATTTTCATAGACTCGTAATAATCCCAATTAATTTAAAAAAATAATATGGAATTACTGGGTCTTTACATTCTCCTCACCATAGGGTTTTTTATCCCTGAAAGCTACAACAAAACTAGGGGAACAAATGGGGGTACTGAGCACGTATCTGAGACTCTCGATCTCATGTGCTCTCCTGGAGGTTCCTGTGCTGCCAATGGATTCACACAAGAGGAATTGAATTCCCATGAAGGACCCTCTCCTGTCAACCCTCTATCTCCACTGGGTACTCTACAAATGTCTCCCATCATCAATGTTCAGCTCACCCCATTCGATAACATGCGATGAATCATGCACGTACCTCCTCAGCTGTGAAACAAGGAAAACATTAGGCACCCAAAGCATCTTTGGGGGAAGAGATAGATGGTATGCCACCTTGCCTACTCTGCTGAGGATCTGGAATGGTCTGATAAACCTAAGAGATAGCTTGCTGCCCTGGCCAAACCACCATAATCCTCGTCGGGATGAGACCCATTGGAATACATGGTCTCCCTCCTCAAACTCCAAGGGTCTCCATCTCCTGTCGGAATAATACTTATGCTAGTTTTGTGCAGTATTCATCCTCTCCTAGATGATCTGCACCTTCTCGGTGGTTTCATGTACCAACTCTGGACCCATAAGTGGTGAATCCCCTAGGTCTGTCCAGTATAGAGGTGATCTGCAAGGTCTCCCGTACAAGGCCTCAAATGGAGCCATGCCGATGGTGGAGTGATAATTGTTGTTGTAATCGAACTCCACCAGTGGTATGTGGTCCTCCCAACTACGACCGAAATCAAGGACACAATCACGAAGCATGTCCTCAAGTGTCTATATGGTCCACTCCATATAACCATCTGTTTGAGGATGAAAGGTGGTGCTCAAGCATAGCTGAGTCCCAAATTCCTCATGTATTCCATTCCAAAGGTGGGATGTAAAACATGTGTCGTGATCTGAGATGATCGCCGATGATACCATGTGAAGTCGTATAGTCTCCTATACTTAGAGGTGTCCCAAGCCCTCTATTGATCCATGCTCTCGGATGGGTAGGAAGCGGGCTGACTTGGTGAGTTGTTCAATGATCACCCAGATGGAATCATGGTCCCTAGACATACATAGTAGCACCATCAAAAATTCTATGTATATACCATCCAACATTCACTCTAGTACCTCAAGTGGATGCGCTAAGCCCATGGGTACCTGAGGCTTGACCTTCACTTGCTGAAAAGTGAGGCATCGTGAAACGAACTCTACCACTGCTTTATTCATACCTAGCCACTTGTGATGATACCAGAGGTCCTGGTACATCTTCTCCACTCAAGGATATACCGCAAAAGGGGATGTGTAGAACTCCCTCAACACCTCCTCTCATAGCTTCAATGGTAACATGGTGTATCCTCTAAAGAGGATGACGTGATACCCACCTTCAGAATATCCATCAGGATCCTCTCCTGAGGATATCTGAGCATGTCATGAATCAAAGTCTATGCCCCCAAGCTATGAATCCCTGACTTGCTGAAAGAGTGGGGGAGTAACTATCATAGACTGGAGGTAAGATTCTCCATCTCTATCCACAAATGATATCTGCAACGTGGCTAGATGCTATGTCACCTCACTCATTAATAGTGGACTAGACCTACTATTGAGTGAATCTGCTACTACATTCCCTTTACCAAGAGTAAAGAATATCTCAAAGTCATAGTCCTAGAGGAACTCCAGTCATCACCGCTATCTCAGGTCCAGGACCTTCTGTGAGAAGATATACTTTCAACTCTTTTGATCAGAGTAAATAGTAAATTGTTCACCCATATAGTAGTGCCGCCACTTCTTCAGTGTAGAGACCACTACTACTAACTACAGTTCATGGGTAGTGTAGTTCTGATCGTGTTGTCTCAAATGCCATGATCCGTAATCGATCACCACTCGCTCCTGCATCAGGACACAACCTAGTCCGGTCACTGATGCGTCGCAACAAACTACATATCTAATGCCCTCTTTTGGAAGCCTCGAGATGGGGGCACTTTTCAGTCTCCTTCTGAGCTCCTGAAAACTCTGTTGGAATCTCCCAATCCACACAAAGGGATATCCCTTCTATGTCAAAGCTGACAAGGGTGTCATAACTCTGGAAACATCATGTATGAATCTCCAGTAGCACCCAGCTAATCCCAGAAAACTCTGCACCTTGGTCACACTCCTAGGTGGCTCCCAAGAAAGAACTGCCTCTATATTCCCTGGGTCCACTGCAACTCCAGCCTCCGAGATAACGTTCCCTAGCAAGTGGACTTATTCTATCCAAAACTGGAACTTCAAGAGATTTCCATAAAGTTGGTTCTCTCAGAGTGTATCCAGAACTATCTGCATGTGCGGGGCGTGCTCCTCCTCTGATACCGAGTATACCTAGATGTCATTAATGAATACCACCAGGAAGCGATCGAGGTAAGGTTGGAAGATCCTGTTCATGAGCTCCATCAACACTACCAGAGCATTGTTCATACCGAACGACATCACCATGAAAACATAATGGCCATACCGACATCTTAAAGATGTCTTCAGTACATCCTCTTCCTGTACCCTGAGATGATGATAGCCTGATCTGAGGTCTATCTTTGAAAAACATTGCACTCCCTTCAGCTAGTTGAAGCGATCATCAATCCTCGGGAGTGGATACTTGTTCTTCATTGTCACCTAATTCACACGCCAATAGTCCACACAAAGCCTCAGACTCCCATATTCCTTCTTGGTGAACAAAATTGGGGATTCCAATGGAGAAACACTGGGTCTTATGAAACCCTTCCTTTACAAGTTCTCAAATTGTACTCGTAACTCACAAAGCTCCATGGAGGCCATTTGATATGCTGGTGTAGATATCAGTTCTTTCTAAGGGTATAGGTCGATGTAGAAGTCTACCTCTCTGCAAGGAGGTAGTCCCCAAACATCATCATGATATACATCAGCACACTGGTCAACCACTATAGTATAACTCAGACTCCTCATGTCAACAGATCCGAGGGTAAGGCTAGCCAACTGATGGGTGATCGGCTGCACCCTCCTTCGAGAGAGCCCATCATGTGCTGTAAATGTTTCCTTATCACCGGTGAAAGAAAAAAATGATCCCATCCTCACATACATACATCACTTTTCACCTAAAATAGTCAATATGATCATGGACCATGGATAACCAATCCATACCCAAGATGACATCGTAAGACATCAACACTATTACTAGGAGATCCCAGCTGAAGCTCTCACCTCCAAGAGTGAGCTCACACTATCTTCACTAGTTTGTAATCGTCAAATCTTCTCCCATAGGAGTCTCTAATCATAAGGATTGATCCAATGGCTCCATCATAATCTATGAGCTCTGAACTAGTGCCGTGGAAATAAAAGAGTGACTGAAACCTATATCTATAAGAACTACAGTTAGGGTGGAATAGACATAGATCATACCTATAATCATATCTGGAGCACCGTGGTCATAGGCTTCTACTTCCTGAAGCTGAGCTCGCCCCTGTCCACCTGCTCCCTATGGTTGGGGTGGAACACCTGGTGGGTGGTGGTGGTAGAATCTCAAACCATCGTCCAACACCTGCTACACGACATGCTCCTCTGCCACGTCTACCGCCCTACAGACCCCCGTGCTCGAACCTCGGCCACTACCTCAGTGGTCCCTTGGTCATCTGCTAATCATCTATGTGGGGAGTCAGATAGTCACAAGCCATGTGTCCCTATACACCACAAGAGTAACATAATTTATTCCTCAGAAGACCTCCTCTTCCTCGCGATATCTACACCTCAAACCCTATGTCATGGGGCCATCCACCAGAAGGTTTGGCCCACTTGGACCTCTGCATAATCTGCCTACTACCTACTATAGATGACTCAACTACCTGTCGTCCGGTGGTGTCTCTCACCATCGTTTAATGCCCAGATAAGAAGTTCTCCACCAATAATGCTCACTCGAGCACTCCATCATGCATCGGGATATTGAGTGATATCATCGATGCTCTGATATCTCGCTAGAGACCCTGCTCAAAGGTCCGAGCCCTAAATAATAGGTCATATACCATATCGGTGGAATAAAGTGAGAGGTCATTGAATCTCACTGAGTATTGGGCCACTGATTGGCTGCTCGGATGTAAGTGCAGTAGCTCTTGGATATGCACATAGCATACAGATGCTGGTACGAACTCCGCCCTGATGAGGGTATCGAAGTCCAACCAGGAGAGTGTCACCTCCTCATGCGTCTGGAGCATCAGACTCCACCATCTCCCTATTATTCTCTAGAATAGGCTATCAGCTAGAATCACTATATGATCTGCTGCTGTCTCAACTAAGTGAAAAACCATGCCATATCCTTTAGTCAATCCTCAACTGCCTGGGGATCTATCTCACCTTGAAACCTCGGAGGCCTCTATCTCTGGAACTTTGGAAACACGCTCAGTCGACATGCATGGTCTACTAGTGGGGCTGGTGGCAACTCCTTCCCTACGAGTGGTGGTGCTGCTGGTACGCCACCCAAAGGTGCCAATATAGTAAGAGGGCCTTGCACTGAAGCCTCATCACTCGGCAGGTCATCATCGTGTAGTCTCTCTAGAATCCTGGCTAGTTGTCTACGTGGTGGCATCCTAAAAGGAAATAGGTGCACCATGGTCAATATATTATACCTGGTGAGCTGACTCAAAGTGATCAAAATAAAAACACTTCCAAAACACATGAAATAAATGTTTTTGTGCACCGAATCAGAAATCAGATTTCAGGGTCCTGGTGTATAGATACGTCGTCCACCGTACCAGCACTGGGCTCCCCAAACTGAAAACCACACTCGAAACACTTAACAATATTGCTCCATTGGAAAGATTAGAGTCCTAGTTCTTCGGTAGAACTGAATCCATTGATACCACATTGTCACGACCCATCCCCTGAGGCATGTACCGTGAATACCCCAAGCCCACCTTCCTTAGGCCAGGGGTTGGTGACTAGCACCGGAAAGGTGTATTCCTAAAATAGGAAGGCATTTCCTTTAAAACTATATGAACACACAGTCTAAGAACACAAAAACCATGAAGTAAATATGTAGTGGTAAAAGTGTGTAATGAAGTAAAGGGGCAGGAATACAAGCTCAACTGAAAAGATATAAATGTAACCGAAAACAGAAAACAACTCCTGAGATCGTCCACTAAGGATCCTACCTGAAGGGTAGGTACAACCTGTCTCTGCAGCTCTCCACATCAACTGTTAGGTCCTAGATCCCCAAGTCTCAGTCAAGTTTTCCCATCATCTATACAGGACACAACAAGGTGTGGGAAAATCCCGTGTAGGGGTAAGTATAAAGATACCTAGTAGGGACCCCGAGACCCTCGAGGGTCTCTCAGAATTCCACAAAAGAGAACCAAAAGATTGATTTCAATCACAAAGCACAAACAAAAAGAATCATCTCAAACTAGGTATAACTTAAGTACATAATTACATATGATTATTCATAAAACAAGATCATATTATTCTATCAAGGGTTCTGCTGTTGATCCACATAGTATCGCTCGGCATTGATCTAAATAGGATCGCTAGGTGCTGATCCACACATGATAACTAGGTGCTGATCCACAAAGGATCTCTAGGTGCTGATCCACATAGGATCTCTAGGTGCTTATTAACACAGGATCACTAGGTGCTGATATACATAAGATCACTAGCTGCTGATCCATACAGGATCTCTATTCATCCTTCATTTCTCATCCAACCACTGGATTTCCGTATATAGTACGCTTGATTCTGGGAGGATCCACTCCTCAATCCCTCGGTCATATTTCAACTAGAATTATTTCCCATGATGAAGTAACCTAATGATCCATAATGTCATTAGGGTTCTAATATAACAAACGACACATCAATCAGACATCAAGTCTGAGAGTTATAAGCATTTTAGTACTGAGGGCTCGGTTGGATTTGGGTTTGATCCAACCTGGATATACCCCAACTTTATCCAAAACTCAAGTGGATTATATCAAAATAAAAGTCTCATCCCAAGTATTTCAGCATCGAAGACGATTCATCAAATGGACTTCTGGTTTGTTAGTTACGACCCTTTTTCCGAAACAGTGTCGAAGTGGGTCCGGGTCCGGTCCTACCCGGTCAGACCGACTCGACTTGTCCTGAGTCCGACCCTATTCGGCCTATATGGGCTTGTACCACTAGGCCATAGAACTGGACCGACCCTTTAGAGTTGGGCGTGGCCCGCCAGCCCATGGGACCAGCCCGGCCTGCTGGCTGGGCGCGGCCCGCCAGTTGGACAACCCACCTGGGTGGCACAGGGTCAGTCCCCCTCCCGAACGGAACAAGCCATTCAGGTTAGCGAAATGGTGGCGCCATGTGGTGTCTTCCCCTGCCAGCGGGACCCATGGGCACGGGTCCCCCTCCTCCGTCGCGGCTCGATGCCGCAGCCTTCCTTCTGTGTTGCGCGACGACGCACCACCCTACTACCAATGCAGTCAAACGATGTCGGCATCCCCCTTCTCTCGCTGTAGTGCATATGGGTGCTTCTCTTCCACCGCAGCCGGCAGTTTCCATCCACCAAACTCATCCACCAATTCTAATCACAGGCACCGTTGTTCCAGTGTCGTGCCAACACTTCTTCTACGGGGCTCTGGTGATGATCTGAAGCTCAGTTTTTACCCACGTTTGTGCCCACGGGCCTCCCAGAATGTCGCCTTCACAGAGTGACCCTCTGATCCACATTTCTGTCAAATTAAAAATTATCCTACAAAGAACATGAAAAAAATGAAGGGGTGGAGGGTTTAAGCCTTATTTGTTTAGCCTGTGCCCTCCGCTTTAGAAGCATATTAAGGGGGGGGGTGTTGTAAACAATTATCAAAGGAAAAATAAAACTGTTTTCAAAAACCCCACAACATCCCATAATTCCATACGAGTCATGAATCAACTCGTTTTGGTTGTTTCATGTTCATTATGTTTTCATGAATGAGGAAAAGAAAAATAATTCACTTCAATTAAAGAACAGAATCCCCTACCTCATAAATGGAGGTGACATCACAGTTGTGGAGGGAAAAGAGTCCTCACTTGATGAAGCCACCGACGTTCATCGATCCCAGATCAATTTAATCCAAGCTTCTATTCTTCATTGGTGGAAGATGTTGTGGTACTTTTCCAGTGGTTCCTCATTTGATAAAGCCATGTCAAAAACCCCAACCTGAGCTCCATTTAAAAATAGGGGGAGTGTGAGTAACACATTGAAAGAAAGAATGAGGTTCGTTAATGTTTTTTAATTAATTTACCACTTAATTCCCAATGGTGTGGTTATGAAACTAAATATTAAATCCATTAAATGTCTTGACAACCAATTGGCCCCACCAGCTCCACTCAATAGGATGTAGGATAATAAAATAACAATTTTTATATTATTTTATTATTTCTTTAAAAGTCGCAAAAATTAACTTTTTCTCCCGACCTACTATGGTCGAAGTTAAGCCTCCCTTATGTGAACCACAGTGATGTGGATTCAATGGTGCCCTTTTATTTCTAATCCGAGCACCGGTTCAAAATATAGAAAATGTCGCCCGCTCGTTTATTGAATGTACCTTAAAAAAAGTTCAAAATTATGTTCCTGGAACACCGGGCCTCGGAATCAAGAGCCATCAATTTTCACATACTTGTAATAATCCCAAATAATTTTAAAAAAAATATGTGGAATTTTCAGGTCTTTACATAATTGGTATCAGAGGAAATTTAGTATAAACCTTTAAAACTAGATGTTAAATAAACATCAGAATTATATTTACTCATTTTAGTGAATTTTTGGCACAATACTCATGATGATTATGAGATAACTTAGTGTGTTCCATTATTTTGTAATGTAACCTAATTGAAGGAAAGGAATCAATACCTATAGAAAATGTAGGGATTTCCCTTCTGAGCAAGTCAAGACAATTAGTTTTTGAGTTGAGGAGACATGAACGTCTTAAGAGATCTTACTCAAGTTATGAAGAATAGCCATACTACACCAATATTGGATCATTTAATGTGAAAAAATACCCCATATTTTAGTGGGATTACTAATCTAGTGGTAGCTGAATTGGGGATCAAGTCCCTTGAAAAGACATCTCTAGAATTGGGATGCAATGATAATTAAAAGGTGGTAGTAGTAGTATATTACCTCAAGGGTGATGCTAATCAATAGTGGTATTTGATACAGAATAATAAGGAGGAAGAAGAAATAGAATACATGGAATGTAGAAAATTTATAAAAAA
The DNA here is from genome assembly GCA_963277665.1 of Viscum album. NCBI lineage: Eukaryota > Viridiplantae > Streptophyta > Magnoliopsida > Santalales > Viscaceae > Viscum > Viscum album. The sequence continues at coordinate 285,569,140 of OY728127.1, forward strand.
CATTCTTCAATAAATACTTCCCTCATGAGAAAAAACTAAAATGACTAGAAAATTACACATCTTAATGAAAAGGAAATAAAAGATTATTGCGGATTATGAGGCTATCATCACAAGACTAACTTGGTATGCTATAGATTACATACATGATTTGGAAGACAAGATTGATCATTTCATTGAAGGTCTTAAACCATGTCTCCGAAGGAAATTGACTTCTCAGACATTTTTCTCATATGATGACAAAATATTAAGTTGCATTAAAATAGAGAAAGAATTTTCTAGACCCTATTTGTTCAAGGGAAATCAAGAGAATAATAGGTCTATTGATAACCATGAAAAAAGTGGAGCCTAAAAAAAGAATATCGGAATGAAGAAATTTCTATTATGTGATAATTGTAGAAATAATCATCCTAAGAAATGTTCGAAAGGCATGAGAGTTTTCAATAAGTATAGAGAAAAGGGTCATCAAGCTAATGACTACAAGGGGAAGAAACAAATCAATGATGTTCAAGGATTCAACTGTAATGAATTTGGGCATTATTCAAATCATTTCCCTAAGCATCAAGGGAGTCTATAATATGAGAGGCCAATGAGAGATGGTCAAGCTTATGAGATCACCACAACTGAAGTTTAAGTACCCAATGATGTGGTGGCAAGTACATTAATCCCATCTTCAAATCTATAAAACGATTCATTTGATTCTGGATCATCAAACTCTTTTATATCTACTAAGATTTCCAAGATAATAAGATATTTCAATTTTTATTTAACAAAGGAGTTATCAGTCAAAACTCCAAAGGGAAGTCTCATTACAAAAAAAATGTGTTGTTCAGTCCCCTTTATGAAACATAAATGTGCTTTAGGTGTTGACCTTATCATTATACCTATGGTTGAATTTGATATAATCCTCGATATATACAAGATTTCAAAATATGATGTGAGAATTTATTACATGAAGGAAATTATAATTTGTGAGGAAGATGTGGAATCCCTTATCCTTAGATCTAAAACCTCATCATATCATTTTAATATAGATCCATGCACAATAGCTCTAATGAATACAATTCTAAGGGATGAAGAGAAAACAACATCTAGGGATGAGGAATGTTATCTTCAAATTTAGAATGTTTCAATTGTACAAGAATACATTGAATAATTTCCCAAGAAATTACCTAGACAACCCCCAGAGTGAAAAGTTGAGTTTTCCATTGATTTAATCCTTGATGCATGAACAATATAAAATACTCCTTATAGAATGGCCACTGTGGAATTAGTGGAGCTGAAGAAACAATTAGAGGATTTGACTAATAAGGGATTTATTCTCCCTATTGTTTATCCATGGGTATCCCTTGTTATTTTTGTTGAGTGGAAAGATGGATCCTTGAGGATGTGCATTGACTATGGAGAAATCAATTCTATTAAAATAAAGAAAAATTATCCTCTACCCCAAATTGATGATTTATTTGATCAAATTCATATAGACCAATATTTTTTAATGATTGAAATTCTTTTTGGATATCATTAATTGTGTGTAAATAAGGAAGACATTCCAAATACCACATTTAGAACCATGTATATACATTATGAGTTTATAGGAATTCCATTTGGATTAACTAATGCACCCTTTGGTTTCATGGATCTAGTGAAAAAATTATTCAAGGAATATCTAGATAATTGTTTTTGGTATTTATCGATGATATATTAGTGTACTCCAAAATCTATGAGGACTATGAGAACAACTTGTGGATTGTTATGATGACTCCTAGATGAAAATAGTTATATGGGAAGTTTAAAATGTGGGAATTATGGATTCATTGGTTTAACAGGTCACTATCAGAATTTCTTTTATAATTTTTCTCGATTGGCTAACCCATTAACCAAACTCACACATAAAGGGGTTATGTTTATATGGATAAAATAATTTACAAAATGTTTTGAGGAATTGAAGAGAAGATTGGTCAATGATCTAATTTTGACTCTTATATTTGGAAATTATGGGTTTGTGATAAACAGTGATGCATCAAATAATTGAAATGGTTGTGTCCTTCTATAAAATGAGGATTTTATTGAAAATACATCAATGCGGTTGAAGAATCATGAACAAATATATCCAACTCAGGATATTGAGTTAGCAGTTGTAATATTTACTCTAAAGATATGAAGACATTATCTTTATGGAGAAATATGTGAGATATATACGGATCATAAGAGTTTGAAATAGATCTTTACATATAAGGAAATCAACATGAGGAAAAGGTGATAACTTGATTTAATCAATTATTGTGATTTCTTAATACACTACCACCGAGGAAAGGAAAACAAGGTAAAAAATTCATTAAGCAGGAAATATCATGGACTTATGACCCAAATGAGGATTGAGAAAACACATATATTTATAGATTTAGTAAATATGGATATGTGAATTGTTAAGGAAAGGAAAACATTACTCCTTTTTCAAATGATTTCTAAACCATATTTACTAGAAAAGATAAAAATATCTCAATATGATGATGATAATTTTCAAAGAAAAATTAATTCCATTAAGTATGGAAGATTGGAAGAATTCATGTATAAGGATGGAATTATAAAATTTGGAAAGATATTATGTGCCCCATAAATACTTGATTTAAAAAGGGAACTATTATATGATGTTCATATCTTAATATTCTCTATACAATCTGGTAGTACCAATATGTATATAGATACGTAGGAACATTTTTGATGGTATAACATGAAGCAGGAAATTGCTGAATGTGTGTCAAGGTGTCTAGTTTGTAAACAAGTGAAGGTCAAGAGATGAAATCCTAGAGGATTCATGAAACCTATAGCTATTACTATGTGGAAGTGGGATGAGATTACTATGGACTTTTTCACAGGACTACCAAGGTCACCTAGAATGAATAATTCAATTTGAGTTATTGTTTATAGACTTACCAAATCTATACATTTCTTCTTTATAAGGGAAGATTTTCCCTTGGAGTTCTAAACAAGAATCTATATTAATGATGTTTTAAGACATCATGGTGCACCTCTATCAATTGTATCGGATCGAGATCTTTGTTTTACATCAAAATTATGGAAGAATCATCAGAAGGATTTGGATACTGAGATTCATATGAGTATTTCCTATCACCCTCAAAATGAAGAATAGTCTGAAAGGAATATTCAAAAATTGGAAGACATATTGAGATCATGCTCACTTAACTTTAAAATTATACAGGATCGGTATTTACCTTTAGTGAAATTTACCCACAATAATAGTTTCCATCCTAGTATTCAAATGGCTCAATATGAAGCATTATACAGAAAGAGGTGTCATACTCCAACTTGTTGGGATGAAGTTGGTGAGAGGAAACTTATAGGCCTATAGCTTATTGATGATAAAATGAAAAAGGTAAAGATTATTCATTATCGTATTAAAGAGGCTCAAAGTAAGCACAAGAGTTTTTCTGACAACCGTAGAAAGGATTTGTAATTTTTAAGTGGGAGATCATGTATTCCTGAATGTATCTCCATGGAAGGGTGTCATAAGGTTCGGTAAGAAATAAAAAAATATTCCTAGTTACATTAGACCATTTGAAATTCTAGAATGAATTGGATTTTTAGTGTACCAATTAGTAATTCTAGAAATTCTCTCTAAAGTTCATGACGTGTTCCATATATCATTTTTAAAGAAGTACATGATAGACCCAACACATGTACTCACCTACGAAGAAATAGAACCAAAACTAATTTGTCTTACTATGAAGATACTATTGGGGTTCTTGACAGAAGAGAAAAAATATTGAGAAATTGGATGACTCAACTGATAAAGGTTCTTTGGAGAAACCATAAAATGGAAGAAGTAACATGAGAACCTGAGGAAGTTATGAAGAAGAAGCACCCTCATTTGTTTAGAAGGAAGTATTAATGAAAATTATGAGGATGAAATTTTTAAGGATGGAAGAATATAACACAACAAGATTTTATTCTATGTATATTCTTAAACAAATTGCTTATTTTTCACACAACACTAATCTTAAACGAACAATAATATACTATTAAATAGTAACATGTCCTTTGGAATAACAATGTGACCCTTAAGAATAGTAATTCAGCCAATATAATAGTAACCTCACCGATGAAAGTATAAATAAAATTTAGTTATCTTATAAATTAAAACATGACCTAATTATATAATAATATAATTAAATAAATATTTTGAAAATGATAAATTAAGTGTTGGTATTTTTATAAAACAAAAATGTTTTTTTTAAATTTTATAATTAATATAATGATTTAAAAGAAAATTTATTTTTATAAAATAGAATAATAAATTAATATATTGTTTTATTATTATTATAAGATAATTTTATAGGACCATAATTAATTTTTCAAAGTGTTATAAATTAGTTATAATTTTAAAATTGGGTTTTTTGAGTAAATGATGATTTTAGTTAGAAAATAAAATTATCATATTTAAAAAATTATTTTAAAAAATGGAGTTCACTTTTGAATTCTATACATCTAAAAATAGTTTTGGTGATTTTTTTTATTTTTCTAAAATAGTTTATTTTTTGGTGAATAGTGAAATATAGTAATTACGGTATAAGTAAATAATGAATTATTGAGTCATGTATGATGTATGGATGGGAAAATAACCCATTATTTAGAAATAACATACATAAGTTATTGTATTTAGTCACAATAATCATCATTATTTCTTTTCTTACATCAATATTATAAACTAATGAATAAAATAATCAAAAAACACCCCTCTCCTCCACTATAAACACCACCCCTCACCACCTATTCTCCTCACACCTATTAAGACTTGAATATTGTCCAATTTCTACCAAATAATATTCCCAATACTCTTCCCCATTCCCAAGATGTTTTGGTCTCAACTAAATACCAAAACCAATTTCCCTATGGAGGTTCGCAAGGAGAAGAATTCAAGAGGTAAAATCCCCTTTTGATTTCTTTATTTTATTTTCACTTTCTTTTTTATATACTCTACTCACCTCCTATATCAAAAAATTAATGATAAATCAAATATTATATATATATATATATTAATTTTATTATGTCAATGTAAAATCCACCATCAATTCTATTATCCTCTTCATTTTATTTTAAAATGAAAACATCGTCTGTGAGGTGCCAATTTACTGCCATCATGGACAACGTGTTTTTGTTTTTAAATTAAACCTTCAAGGATGGTCATAAAACAATTTTCATGGTTAAAACAGATTATAATATATTTTATAAATCTTATTTAAGGTCTTGGAACTATTATATATAAATAATAGTAATTAATAAAACAAAACTAGTTTGTGATGATAAAAAACATCAAAATAATCTAAACGATTATCACTAATGTTTTATCTAATGATTCATCCTCAAACAGTATAAGCAAATGAAATATATACCCATTAAATAATATATAATTTAATTAATATTATATAATTTCAATTCTGGACAACTATTATCATTTTACATGATTTTCTATACATGAATACAAGTAAACCAATCAAGGAAACCTAGGAAATAAATGCTCCTGAAAGATAAAAATGTATCTTATAACTCATCAAAAAGGCCATATATAAGTTTAATAAAATTATAATAAATCAAATAAATGTATAAAATTTTATTTATTAATTAATTAATATATTTTATCTGATTATCCACGACATTAAGATCAAGTGTAAAACCTCTTCAGATATATGGTAAGGGATTCTCCCTAAATCTCCATTTTTCATTTAGGTTACTCTTTTTATCTCTTTACCCTAATGATTATCCTTATGTAATCCTAATAAATTCTATGTTTATGTTCTGATAATAATTATCTATCTCAATTATTACTTAATTTGTGGATAAATATAGGTTTTATAATGTTACCTTTTCAATTCCTCCCGATAAGCAAGCCTGATTTAAGAAAACATTCCAATTTCATACCCATTTTCATGTACACTTCATAATATTTTTTTAGCCACAAATATTTTTATAAAATCAATATTTTTAATATGAAAACTATCTTATACAATTTCCTGATTTATGAAAATAATTAATCCTTTTTCCATTTTAAAGACTCTTTAACCCTTTCCTGTAAACCACACTAAAGAGGCTCTTTTCTAGAATTTCTTAAAAACTATTTTTACATGTTTTCACTTCATTTAGACATCATTTATCATGATATATTACAAATTTACATCATTAATGTCCAAGTATTATTTAAATACACTCTTTCATGGAAACCATTATGATATTCCCTTTGGTTATGCCTCATTCACCACTTATTCCTTGTGTGTGGTGTATTTATATTTCCATTTTATTTATTAACATCATCAATTGAATTAAATATACATATTTCTGGGATATAATTATTGTATTATCCATATACTATTTTTTCCGTATGGTGTTCTCTTTGAATGTTGTTATTTAATACAATCTATGTATGAATAATGCTTTGGACTTACAGTGACGGGTGGAGCCCAGTTATAGATAGCCCCTCGATGCATCGACAGGTCTCATGAGAGAAAAATGTTGGTAAAAATCCCTTATTGTTTGTTTCTAAGTTAAATAATATGTGTTTTTACCCACAGACATAAACCATATTGATGGTATAATGATTCATGTTCCAGATACATAACGTCCAATAAATAATCATTTTCTTCATTTAGTATTCAGTTATTACTTTCTATGATATTTTCATTATGATAAAATCCCTGGATGAATTTTCATTGTTAGTTTATTCATGGAATGTATTTTTAGATTATTTTACCTAGACATAATATTTCTACCTTATTGACTTTACTTCACTAATTATTGTTTCACATAACTCTTATTGAGTGTTTGAGCTCACCTTTTTATTTTTTTTCATTTCCTAGGCTGTGAAGATGAAATATTTGAATAAGTGACAAGAAGTTTATTTTCTATTGGTATGTAGGTATGTACTATGTTTAATTACTAATGTAATAGGGGAACCATGTTTTCATCTAGTTTCTTCAAGACAACTACATTGAACAATCCTTGATAATGTGATATATTGTATCTATGCCATTATAATAAAATGATCACTTACTCTAGGATATTGGGGTCAATATTTTTACACCAGTCACATTTTTCGAAGTGAAAAAAGACCCAAAAGGCCTCCAAAACCGAGTTTTTAGTCAGGGCATCCTATTTTTCTAATATTCTCTCTTCTTTTAACTTTGTTTAAGAGAGTCTTTTTTACTGTTTTGTCAGGACCCACCTTATTCAAGATGAGGGAAGGTATAGAAATATGAAAAAACCTTTTTTATCAAGATGAAGGAGAGATAATGACCCCCGAGTCCCACCTCTAATAAGCCCTAAGGTAGAAACTAGAACCAAGGGTATATAAATCTCAAAAAATGGGAAACATTTCCCATTTTATAGTAACCAAGATTGGGAAATAAGATGTATAAACCTCAAAAACTCCAAGACAAATACATATATAAGGAATCCAAAATTAGTACCATATGCTTTTTTTAAGTAAATATGCTAGAAATAGAACGAAAAATCCAAGTGAGTATGAAAATAAAACTAAGAATCAACACAACAAATGTCCCCAACATACAAGCTATTAAGGTCCATCATGGTCCGTGTAATCTTCCTATAAACCTAAAAATATTTTTATATATGTATAGTGAGCATAAAAGTATACTCAGTAGGAAAAACCAAAGTCACCCATGCACTAGTGGGAGAAGTATACAAATTACCCTATGAGAAAATAGAAAAAATCAAAAACACCTATCAAGGAATACTAACCACCCAACATCAGCAAGGCACACTCACCATGTAATGAAAATTCTGTAATGCAATGAAATAAGAACATCGATATTTGGGGTACCCAGCCCCACTTCCCACTGGTTAATTGGAACATCCTGATGCATCTACCTCTTCTATAAGCCCTACTCTCACAACCTTCCCGCACAAACCTTGGCCACAAACCACACCATATTTCTAACCGAAGACACCTGGGCCACTACCACACCTCAATACTTCTTGAAAACACTTGGTCCCCAAACATGCCACACCCTTCCCAAAACACCTGGTCTCATCCCCAAGACACCTGGGAAACAAACCACCTCTCACACAACATGTATCGTAGATCTGGTAACAAACCTTAATCCATTACAGCCTTCCTGAAGTGTCTTGGGTGGTATATGCCTAGAAGAGGGAGCAAAGAAGAGCTAGTAACCAGCCATCCATCCTCCTACTAGGATGTTGGGAAAGACACCCCCACAATAATGGGGGTGTTGGGAAAATAGTGCTCAACATGGGTGGGGTGCATATAAAAAACACAAGGAAATAGACGTATATATATAGGTACCAAACACTCTGACCAACCTATGGGTTTTCAAAACAACTACCAGCCCACAAAAAACTACCCTTGTTGTTACCTCTAAAATCACGTATCAGGAAGAATGATGGTCACTTCCGTAAATCAAAGTATACCCCCACCCAATTCATTTAACCAATTATAATTGTGTATTTATCAATTTATTCATTTATTTATTCCATTACTACCCAAGAAGATAACAATATCAACATATACAACCATTTTTAGAAGTCTAAAAGTCACTAAACCCTGCCAAGTCGAACAAGGAAGAAACTACCAACATTCTCATTCAAAGTTGTCCTGCTCAAGTTATGCCTTCACAGCAAAACCCGGTAACCCCGCTACACAACAACACTACACCCGATACACCCATAAAAACGAAATCATGACACAACCCTATCCTATAGCCCAACTTCCCAACCACTTCCTAGATGCACTCCCTCTATATAACATGTCCATCCATTCCATAATCAATCTGTCTCTCAAATTGAGATACCATCACACCGCCCATACTACCCCACACACATAGTCTCACCCCCCAACCATAGTACCACACTACCAAAACCCACAAAAGGAAAAAAAAATATAGAACAAATAACTCGAACACACCTATCAAAGAGGGTGTGTTTAGATTTAGTGAACACCATTCTTTAAATTCTAATTTGGTAAATAGGGGTGATCACACAAGGGTTTTTAACCTGGATATCCATTTCATTTAACCAAGTGTACAGATTTATCATATTGATAATTACACCAATTATTTATAGATAAGAAAAAATATTTATAAAGAATCTCCAATGTGCAGGAAAAGAGCACTAATGGCCATGATTTTCAAAAGCCACACGACCACAACAGATGATATCATCAACAAAGATAACAAATAAAACAGGAGATCAACATCAATCCACTCCCATCCTGTTATCTAGTTCATATTAGAATTTATCTTTGTTAAAATATTGGATTTAGTAGTTTTAAAAAAGGAACATTACTACTCACACCTCACATGAAACACAATTAGAATAGAGATGAAGGAAATACCTACTTGGAAGAGAAAATGATAAAAAATTATTCCTTGCGTCAAAAATAGAGGGTCACGTGAGTAGTAGGAAGGACTCCAAGGGAAAATCGATCGATGGATACTTCACAACAGGTAACTCCATGGGTAAGAAAGGCTCTAGGATTTCCAAAAAATGGAAACACATGGGGAGAAGAATATCTTGGTCTAGATGGTCTATATCCTATATCAATGTAATGAGAAACAATTTCAAAAGTCATTAACATGGGATCATGGTCATGATTATGCAGTTTGAACATCTCAAAGTCCCCTTATCATTGGGATATTAAAGATATAATCAATATATTTTTAAAATCCCTTATAAATTCCTAAATAAGGCTATAAACGTGACTTATGTCAAATAAAATATAAGAGGGGTGAAATTGGAAAAAATGGAAAAAACCAGAATTGAGTGACATATTGGTGAGTCACCGACACCAACAACAAGTTACCAATGGGTGAGTCACCAACAATGAGCCACTAACAGAACCTTCTGATTCCCGACTCACCATTTCCCTAACTCACCAATGCCCTGACTCAATGACATCAATGCCCTCACTCACCGACACACTGACTCACCAAATCCCTGAATCACTGACACCCTGACTCACTGACACCGATGCCATAAGTCATCGAAACCAACACTCTAACTCACCAACACTGATTCCCTGATTCACTGAAATTGACCTCTAGACTCATCTACACCGACGCCCGGAGTCACCAATGGAAAAACTGAAAATTTGGAAAACTCTTGAAATGAGATATTGTTGACTCCCAGAACACCCAAACACTAGATTTTGAAAAAGGAATGGACCATAGAGGTCTGATCCATTACATCAGATACCTATAAAAATATTCTCTCCATCAAGAATTTAAAACAAAACCTAGAATAAGGAGGGGTCCGAACAACCACCTTTTAAGAAACCTCTTATAGAAAAACCACCTTGTGTTGTTGGAGTGAAACCTTGACATCTACGAACACCTCCTCCCACATCTATTAACCCAAAAAACCCAGAGGCATGCCACACAAGAACAAAAATCCACACCACTTGAACTTATGGATTAGGGAATTCCTTCCCCCATATCAAGATACCATCCACTTTGGTTGGTACCAGCTTTACCACACGGGTTTAATCACATCCACATTAATGAATCTAGATTAGGGATCAGGTCCTCCCTCCTTATATGTTAGTACTTTATCATATGTATTGTCATAAGGAAACAACTCATCTCGTCAAAAAAAAGGTTCAACCATTACAACCCAATGAAAAACAGAGAGAAAAAACTGAAAACAACTCTGGGTACTAGGAATGCATCTATGTATCTCACTCCCATGTACTCTCCTCCATACCCCCATGCCTCCACAACAAATAAACCAAGGGAATGTTCTTCCCCATAACAGCTTATTCTAATGATCCTAGACTTCCATTGGTCACTCCATGAACATTGCATCATCCTCGATATCCAACTCTAGCAAATCAATGACATGGGATTCATTGTGAAGATACCGAAAAAGCTGGGAGACATGAAATACATCATAGATCATCCCCAATAATGGAAACAACAGCTGATATGCCACCTTTAAAACACTTCCTAACACCTTGAAGGGTCTGATGAACCTGGGAGAAATCTTACTCCCTCCGTCAAACCTTTTCTACCCACATCGTGGGGAAACATTCAAGAAAATGTAGTCCCTAACATTGAACTTCCAATGCCTCCTCCTGCAATATGCATATGACTTCTACCGGTCCTATAATGAATTCATCTTCCCATGGACAAGTTGCACCTCTCTATCATAATCTACACCACCTATGGACCAAGAACACTTGCCTCCCCAAATTATGTCCAGCACAAGGGTGAACGACACATGCTCCCATACAAGGCCTCAAATGAATCCATTCCAATGGAAGAGTGATATATATTATTATAAGAAAAATCTACCAAGGGAAAATGTCACACCCAAACCCCAATAAAGTCTAGAAGACATGCCCACAACATGTCCTACAATGTCTGGATAGTCCTCCCTGTTTGTTCATCCATTTAATGGTGGAAAATAGTGATAAGGTGTAACTGGGTGCTAAAGGCATGCTTAAATAACTTCCAGAATCGTGACCTAATATATGTATCCTGATCCAAGATAATTTATTTTGGAACTCCATGAAACTTCACCACCTCATTTACATATCTCCATGCTAAGACATCCACTGTGCTCAACTCCTTGATCGTTAATAAGTTAGCATATTTCATCAACCAATCCCCCACAACCCAAATAATGTCACTTCCTTCCTGATCCCTTGGTAATCCCATGATGAAATCCATTTAGATGTAATCCCACTTCTACTCGAGGAAATATAGGGTCTACAAAAAACCATTGGAAACATGGTGTCCAGCCTTTACTTCCTGGAACACCAAGCACTTTTCCACAAAGTACACCACTACCCACTTCATCCTGGGCTATCAGAACGTTCCCTTATGACCTGGTACATCTTGAAAGCTCCAGAGTGTACCAGCAGGGGTGATCTATGATACTCAAAGAGAATTTCCTCAAACATTTCCACCAGAACAAACAACTTCCCAAGGAATAAAATATGATTCTGACCATCATCCGACCATCCCTCTAGAGAATCACCCTAGTTAATGCGACCACATATCACCTTTTCCTATGTGTCTCATCATCGAGACTCCTCCACTGTCTGCCTCAGGGATGACTACAATATCTTTTGAAATAGGCAGCCTCTACCGCCATCCATCCCCATATCTATGTTCATGGTATCCAACTCCCAAATCTCTCTCCAAACATCTGCATATTCCCAAACTACCTCCTTATGTGACTTCCTACTCAAATAATCAGCCATGAATTTTCCCTTTTTTAAGTTGTAGGAGACCTAAAAATCATAATCCTGGAGAAACCCCATCCAACTCCACTGTTGCAAGTTCAGATATCACTGGAAAAAGATATACCTCCAACTCTTGTGATCTGTGAAGACCAAAAAGCACTCCCTAATGAGGTAATGTGTCCAAAAATTTATTGTGAACAAGACCGCTGTTATATTTGGATCATGGGTGGAATAGTTATGTTCATGGGGACACAATTTCCAAAACCCATAAAAGAACACTCCTCGTTTCTGTATGAGCACACTCCCCAAGACTAGATGTGAAGTTTTTCAAAACAACTAGAACATCACCCATTCCTCTGGAAGCCTGAGCATTGGAGAACTGACCAAAATCCCTTTAAGATAGCTGAATGATGCATGGAAGTGCTTGATCCACACAAAAGATTATCCCTTTCTGGTCAGAGTCACCAACAGAGCTGCTACCCAAGAAAAATCAGGTATGAATCTCATATAGTAGCCTACTAGACCGAGAAAACTACAAACTTCTACCATATTATTGGGTGCCTCCCAAGACATGACTACCTCAATCTTTTACGGGTACACTTCTACACCCTGTTGAGAAACCACATGTCTATGGAAGTGGACCTCCCATATCCAAAACATGAACATAGACAGCTTCCCATATATCTTTTTGTGCCAAAGTACCTCTAGGTTAGTCCTAAGATTCTTAGTATTCTCCTCCTCTGACTTCATATAGACTAGTATTTCATTGATGAATACAATGAAGAACCAGTCTAGGAACTCATGAAAGATGGAGTTCATAAGACCCATGAACACAACCAGTGTGTTTATAACACCGAACAACATAACGATGAAATCGAAGTGCGCATACCTTCACCTAGAAGAAGTCTTTTGGATGCCACCCTACTTCACCCTTAATTGGTGATACCCAAACCACAAATCAACCTTAGATAACCAACCTTCTCCCCTTAGTTGGTCAAAAATATCTTCAATCCTTAGGAGATGGTAACAGTTCTTGAACATTACTTGGTTCACTCTCCAGTAGTCTATGCACAACCTCAGAGCACCGTCTTCCTTCTGTGAAAACAAGAAAGGATCACCCCATAGTGATACATTGGGTTAGATGAAAACCTTATTCATTAGATCATCAATCTAAATCTGCAACTCCCACAACTCAGAAGGTGCCATTCAATAAGGAGCCATCGAAATCGGACGAGCACCGAGTTGTAAGTCTATTCCGAACTCAACGTCACGTCAAGGGGGTAGAGTCACAACCACCTCAGGGAAAAAATATATAAACTCTTTGAAAACTCCCAGAACCTCTACCATCTCAGTATCCACTAATCCCACTAACAGTTAAGCTAACGTGGAAAGAAGAGGATCCATGTGCGAGCTTCTGATCTCACAACTCCGCTCACCAATGAAAACCTCATACTGATCATTCACATCTAAAAACATGACTCTTCTCTAGAAGTAGTCGATAAAAAAACATATGGAGTACAACCAATAGATGACAATGATTACATTGTATGGATTCATATGTAGTAGAAAGAGATCCCTACTGAACTAATGCGGCCTCAACATCAGTCTACATCTCCAATATATATCAAAAAAAGGTATTCTGACCTCCGAATAGAGTACTCAACACCAGCGGCATGGATTGTCTCTCTATGTATAGACCCAAGGTATGGGCTAGATTGGGTGTAAAAAAGGATTACGATGCACCTGAATCAAACAAGGTACAAGAAATCGTACTAAAAAAACTGATCATACCTCAAAAGATCTCTATCCCTACTAGAACTACTACCTCTATTACGTGAAACTGCCCATGCCCAACCCATATTCCCCTCGAATATCAACCGCCACTCCAACCACACCCTAGTCAAGGTCCCTTAGAAGCACCCTGATGTCAGACTCCTCCAACACTGTCCACATTTTTTGGAACAAGGTCCTTCTGTCTATGCTTCTGGAAAGGCCTGGATGGAAACTTCTACTGAGGAATGTGTTGAATCCTCCCACCTCCACCATATTGAGTTCGAGTTGGGAACTTTCCATGGAGGTTCCCATGACCTCCAAAAGAAAACCACCTCATCCCAAGGAATGTGGGAAAAGGGTGAGGACAGAAGGGTTTAATCTAAAACTTCTAGGGTCAGCTCCCCACTGGCTCAAACATAGAAGGCCCTGACACCAGGTAATTGCTGCTAACAAATTTCCCATTTAAAGAACTTAGCTTACCTCCCTCTCAATGTATACCTCATCGTGATTGTATCCTTTCCACTACCTCATCTTTATTCTGAACCTCTAATTATGTTAGTAGGGTGAAGGGAGTAACTACATACTGAATAGAAGGATGGAGTACCTCCTCTAAGAATCTCACCCGAGACTCCTCATCTAGAAAGAGATATGGAGAAGAATGTAAGAGATCCTTGAAATTGATACCAAAATCCCTAACTGACATAATCCCCTGCTGAAGGGAGAGTAGATCCTACCTACTCTTGTATTTCATCGTGGAAGAAAGGAATTCCACCTAGAACTCCTCAAAATCGACCCACAAAACATTGGTATTATTCTTCTCCCCGAGGTAAAGCGTCCACCACTGACGCACTTCTCCCATAATATAGCTTAATACCAAGGGAAAACAGTACTCCTCCAGAGCCCAAATCATGCTGAAAGTGATCACCATATCCTTGATCCGACTCTCTGTATCCATGTTTGAGACACTTCTCTCATACTTTCCAAAATATTTCCATTAGAAATCATGAAGCGTATTCTTCCATTGATCATCCTCCTCTACTAGGTTGACCCTCCACCAGTCAACTAGGTTGGCTTGATGACCCTCCACTGCTCGTACCCTGTGCATGCGATGTCCATGATCCATAAATTAAAAGAAAACAAGGAACTCCTAAGCCTTATTATTATGAATTTTTTCTATTAAGATTCATTTTAACACTTTATTACTTTTAATTTCCCAAAAATGATCAAACCAAACCAGAACACAAGTCATCCTGATGCATGTACCCTTCCTAGGGTCCATACCTTTCAAATAGTGTAGCCTCACTTGGTCGTTCAATAAGATTAGAGTCCTTGCATCGGATCATGGGGCCCCCTAAAATCCTATGTCATAGCCAGTCTTCCATAGACTATGTCACAGACCAAGATCATCTAACACGGTTTCCCTACCAACCCATGAAATCCTTACTATGCCTAACTCTAAACTCTATCCTATATCTTAACTATCACCTATGATACCATTATGTCATGACCCTCCTTATTCATGATAAGGGAAGGGATATAAAGATGCTGAGACCTTCCTTCCTCAAGATGAAGGAGAGATAATTACCCCCCCGAGTCCCACCTCCAATAGACCCTAGGGTGGTGACCAGCACCAAGGGTATAGAAATCTCACAAAAATAGGAAACATTACTATTTTATAGTAACCAAGATCAGGATATAAGATATATCAACCTCAAAAACTCTAAGACACACACACACAAACACACACACACACACACACATATATATATATAAGGGAAAAAAATCCATCCCACATGCATGTTTAAATTAAAACTGCTAGAAATACAAAGAAAAATCTAAGTACCAAAATAAAACTAAACATCAACATAGAAACCTTCCCCAACGTTTGAGCTAGTAAGGTCCAACACAGTCCATGTAATATTCCTAGAAACCAAAAAATAGTTTTATATATGTAGGGTGGGTATACAAGTATACTTAGTAGGAAAAACCAAAGTCACCCATGCACAAGTGGGAGAAGCATACTAATGCCCCAGTGAGTAAACAAAAAAAACCAACAATGCCTATAAATAAATACTAACCACCCAACCTCACCAAGGCACACTCATCAAGTAATTTAAATAAATTAATGTAATGTAATAATGACATTGATATTTGGGTACCCAGAACCACTTCCCACTGGATAACTAGAACATCCTGATGTATCTACTTCTTCCACAAGCCCCATTATCACAACGTTCTCGCTCACAACTAGGCCCCAAATCACACCACATTCTTTACTATAGAAACATGTGCCACTACCACACCAAAATCCTGCTCACAAACACTTGGGCCCCACACATGCCACACCCTGCCTGAAAACAACTGAGCCTCATCCTAAATACAGTTGGGAAACAAACCAACTCTGACATAACCAGTACCGTAGATCCAGAAACAAACCTCATTCCATTACAATATTCTGGAAGAGTCTTGGGTGGTAAATTCCTAGAAGAGGGAGAAAATAAGATCTATTAACCAACCATCCATCCTCCAACCAAGATGTTGGGAAAGACACCCTCCCCCAAAATAATGGGGGTGTTCATCACATAGTGCTCAAAATGGGTGGGGTGTATATAGAAAACTCAAGGAACTAAATGTATATATATATATAGGTTCCAAACACTCTTCCAAACCTGTGGGTTTTCAAAACAACTACCATCCCATACAACAAATCCCTTGTCATCACCTCTAAAAGAATGTATCACCACGAATGACCCTCACTTTCATAAGTCTAAGTATACCCAAACCAATTCATTTAACCAATTATAATTCTAGATTTATCAATTTATTCATTTATTTATTCCATTCCTACCTGGGAAGCTAAAAAGCACAAAATATATAACCATTTTTAGAAGGCTAAAAGTCACTAAACACTCCCAAGTCAAACAAGGAAGAAACTACCAACATCCTCCTTCAATGTTATCCCACTAAAGTCAGGTCCTCATAACCAAACCTGGTAGCCCCGCGGCACAACAACACCACACCCGACACACCCATAAACATGAAATCACGACTCAACCCTATCTTGTAGCCCCAATTCCCAACCACTGCCCAGATGCATTCCCTCTACATAAAAATTCCATCAATTACACAATCAATAATTCTCTCAAACTAGGATACCATCACACCACCCGTACTGCCCCATACACATAGTCACACCCCCATCCATAGCACCACACTACCTAAACCCACCCAAGGCACAAAACTAACCAGAACATAGCACACATCCACACCTATCAAAGAATGTGTATTAAAATTTAGTGAACACTATTCTTTAAATTCCACTTTGGTAAACAGGGATGATCACACAAGGGTTTTCATTGTAGGGAATCAATTTCATTTAACCAAGTGTATATGATTTATCAGATTGATAATTACACCAATTATTGATATGGAAGCAACAAAATTTATAAATAATCACCAATGTGTAAGAAAAGTCCACCAGTGACCATGATTTTCCTAATCCACATAGCCACAACATATCACATCATCAATAAAGATAACAAATAAAATAGGTGATCAACATCAATTCATTCCCATCCCATTATCAAGTTCATATCCACTCCCATTATATTTGTTGTCACTATGAAACATTACTTTTACCACCCACATGATACACAATTAGAAGGGAGATGAAGTAAATCCCTACTTGGAAGAGTAGACGTTCAATAATTCTTCCTTGCGTCAAAAATAGAGGGCCTCAAGAGTATTAAGAATGAATCCAATTGAAACTCGATCAAAGGATACTAAAAAACAGGTGAATCCATAGGGAAGAAAGGATTTAGCCATTCCAAATGAAAATGGAAACACACAGGGAAAAGAAGTTTTCAGTTTAGAAGGGCCAGATCCTATATTAAAGGAATATGAAATGGTTTCAAAATTCATTAATGTGGGATCATGTTCAAGATTATATAGTTTGAACATCTCAAAGTACCCCCAAGAATAAATATATTAAAGATATAATTAAAATCCTTTGAAACTCCATTAGAAACACCCAAATAAGGATTTAAAATAAACTTACATAAAATAAAATGTAAGAGGGATGAAACTGGAAAAACTAGAAATGAGTGACCGAGGGGTGAGTCACCGACACCAACACTGAGTCACCAATGGGTGAGTCATTGATGCTGAGCCATCAACGCGACCTATCGATGCCTGAATCACTTACGCCCTGACTCACCGATGCCCTAAATCACTGATTCCCCGACACACCGACACCCTGACACATGAAAACCGACGCCCTGAATCATTGATGCCCTGACTCACGAGTGCCCTAACTCACTAAAACCCTAACTCACCTACACCGATGCCTTGACTCACCGATGCCCTGACTCACTGACTCCCTGACTCACTACGACCGATGCCCTAAGTCCCCAACACTGACACCTTGACTCACCAACACTGACACCCTAGGTCACCGACATCGACGTCCTGACTCACTGACACCGACACCCTAAGTCATTGATGGAAAAAATAAAAATTTGGAAAACTCATGAAATGATCTACTGTTGCCTCCCAAAATACCCCAAACAATAGATTTTGACAAAGGAATGGACCACAGAGGTCTGGGCCATTACATGTTTTCATTGTGGACTGAATTTATTCCCATGGATTACATTCATATAGATATTATGGTTTTGAAATTTTATCATTTTTCATAATATAGTTTCATTTATAATTAAATATATACACATGTATACATATTTGTATATATTCACACATAAAAATTTAAATTTTTAAATAATTATTTAAACATATTTGCATATAAAATAACTTTATATATATATAAACCATATATAAATAATAATAATATCCATTTTAGTTAAAATTAAAATGTATGAATGTGTATATACCTATATAATGTATATATAATGTGTGTATATATATATTTGTGTGTATATTAAGAAACAGATATATATTATCTATATGTTCTAAGATATGTATATAAATATTAATATATAATATATGTAAATAAATATAAATATGTATAATTATATTTATAGATACACAAATATATAATATATATATGTATGTATGTATTTATAAATATAAAAAACATATTATATATATATATATTTAAAAATAATTATATAAATATATAAATATAAATATATAGATAATAATTGTAACAATATATATATAAATATATAGATATATCATAAAATATAGAACAAAACAACATAGGGGAGTAAAAAAGGAACAAATTTCCAAGGGGGGTCTTAGGTTCAAAACTCGCTAGAGGTAGGGGAACGACCAGGAGGGATTAGCACAATTAAAGGGGGGTGGGGGATTTGAATACTATTAAAGGGGTACTGATAGGGGGGGGGGGGCTCTGAGTGTTGATAAAAGGAGGGCCTAGTGCTATTAAAGGGGTTGACCACCGATTTTTTTTTAAAATTATTTTTTTGACTTTTATCAATGCTTTTTTTACATCGATAAAAGGGAACTTTTTAAGTGTTTTTAAGCACTAATAAAAGGGACCCATTTTAAGGGTTCTTAGATTTACAGTTCTTTTTTAGCATTGATAAAAGTGATTTCTTGCGATTTTAAAAGTGATTTCTGTATTATTGTGCATGGTTTGGGAACTCTTAGTAGAAACCATGAAACACCTCCAAGAAAACCATGCATGTAAAATAGTGGGAACCAAGAAGGCACACCGTTTGACAAAACTATGTGGACACCCAGGAGAAACCATGCAAGGTTGGAGAGAAGAGAATAAAATAGTCGGTGCAAATTTTTTATAACCGTGCGAGCCAACCATGAAACATGTGTTTGCAGGTAGTGTCTTATGCACAGTTAGTGCACAATTTTCCTAATTGTTCTCCCTAACCATGCACCGATAAAAATTAGATTTGGATTTTTTGGATCTCACTTTCTTTACCTACTTAATCACTAGTTTTCTACAAGTTTATCCACAACATGAATTCCATTCCTTCCAAAGGTTGGAGAGACCAATCCTTCAGATTCACGAGTGATTCAAATTAAATTCAAATCCTGTTGAGGCCAGTTTTATTGGAAGTGATCATTCGTGGCTATTTTCCATAGTTTCTTTCTTCTTATCTCTCTTGGTAGTAGGGATTTAGTTTGTTAGGGATAAATCCACACTGTGTGATTTCAATCATGAAGAGATATGGTAGTTTTGGTTGAAGGGAACAATATCTATGGTTGAATCTTGAATACCTAAGTTGTTTTTTTTGGATTTTTTAGATCGTTCTTTGTTTTTTCAAAACATAGAGAGGTAGGTGTATTTACTCCAGACTCTTATTGATTATAACATGAAGGATTATTTTCAAATTGATTAAATTTATGGTTTTTTGGTGAAATTTATGCATGATTCTTGATGGAAAACATCTTTAATAATGGTTTTGTGGAATGGTGGAAGTGGATGATTTTTTTTGTAATACTTGTGATGTTAATTTTAAAATGGATATTTTAAAATTATGAATTTATTTTGATTTATGGAATAAGTTTTGTGGAATTTTTTTCAAGAAAATAAATGTTTTATTTAAATGGATTGGTTTGGTTTTTTGAATACATGGTTGGTGTGAGTTCTTTATTTCAACGTGACCCTGAATAAGGGGAGTGTACCATTGGGGTCTAAGAGATGTGACCTTGGATAAGGGGCATGTTCCATTAGGGAATAAAGAGATTGGACACTTAGTGAAGTCTTTGTGGATGGATGAGATACTACACATAAGTATGGAAATTTCACTTGGTTATGCATGTGTAGATGTGTGGTTGTATGGAATGGGTGTGCCAAATGGTATTTGAGAAATGGTGTAGAAAGGTTTTTTTTCTTTCCATGGTAATGGTTTTAATTTGGAAAACTATTTTGGTTTGAAAACTGTTTTTCTTATAAATGGTTTTATATTTGATATAAACTACTTTAAATTGTTTTAAAATATTTTAAATAAATGTGATAACATGTTATATCCTATTGGAATGAGTTGGGAATTCATTGGGGGAAACCTAATTAGTTTTATACTCACCCCCTTCTTAGGAACTTTGGTGTGTTTTTAGATATTGTATATCAAGATACAGGAAAAGTAAAGGTATCTAATTTCATTAGTGATGAATCATGATACCATGCACATGGATTTTTTAGATAGAGCTTGGATCATATTGGGAGTTGCTGAGTTGGTGTCCTTGGAGTCTTTAAGCTTTTTTTGTTTTGGTTTTTGTTTTATACTATGATATTTTCGTTGGTTTGGTTACGTTTTATGTTT
Source organism: Viscum album (assembly GCA_963277665.1). Classification (NCBI taxonomy): domain Eukaryota; kingdom Viridiplantae; phylum Streptophyta; class Magnoliopsida; order Santalales; family Viscaceae; genus Viscum; species Viscum album. Next base: position 285,590,407 of record OY728127.1, read on the forward strand.
TATTACATTGTACTCATGCATCATATTGTGGTTTCTTGATTATGTTTACCCTGGTTAGTTATTTTACTTTAAAAATGGAAAAACATACTAAAAATATTTATGAAGTCCTTAGAATTTATTTCGAGCATTTGGTGTCTTAGGGATTCCACCTAAGGCCAAGTATCACCAACACCTCTTCCCAAGCCAATCAGAGTGGGGAGGAATGTTATAAATGGTATCAGTCTTCACTAGTATGTCTTTAAGTTTTGGAAAAAAAGTATCAGTTGTTCAGTCCTTGATGTGGGAATAGTGTCAGTGTTTCCCTCAGGATGGTAAAAAGGATTAGGATTATTGGAAAATAAAATGTAAGACATAAAAGGGGTATCTAGCCTATTTATGTTGAACCTCAAGTTACTAGGGTGTTTGGGTAAATGAGGGTTTTGAGACACTTCTAGGAGTTGTAACATCAACATCATGGGTTTATATGATGATAAGAGTATGACATGAACTGATTGAAATGACTTAACACTAGCAGTGCATAATTCACTTTGAACAATGATACATGATTTGGTGAAAAACTTTTGATTTTAGAAAATAGTTTAAAATGGTTTTATTTTCAAAGAGTATTGTATAATTTTAAAAAATCGTTTGAAAGAGGAAATTAATTGAATTTTATAAATCCTTGTTGTGATATGTGTGGTGTGGTAAATTTTAAGTTTAAAAGACATTAGTTTTTAGAGAGTAAGACTAAATGGAATTTTTTTTGGTTATAGAGAAGGACACCAGTTAGGCATAAAAAACCAACAAGAAGTGGCTACTGAGAATGTGGTTGTACCCGCATCGCAGGTGAACCAAAAACTGGTTCATAGTATTTCTAAGGCTATTGATGTTTTGGATAGAGGGGATACAATGGATTAACCAAGGAAATTAGATCATTCTGTTTAGTTTCAAAATTAGAATCCACTCATATTATGGGGTGATTAGGAACCAGAAAAATCAGAGGTATGGATGAATAAGATGAATCAAATATTTTATTTCCTAGGCACACCAGATGAGTTGAAATTGAATTTAGAAACATACATGCTGGATAATATAGCACGCCAGTGGTATGATTTAGTATTCCAGGCTACATTATAGCAAGACACTACATAGGAATATTTTGAAGAATTGTTCAATGCTTAATTATATCCTTAGAAGTTTAGATTTTCTATAATAAATGATTTCTTTAGTTTTAAGCAGGATAATCTCTCAATGATATTGTATGTGTCTAAATTCATGAATTTAGTCCACTTTACACCCGAATTTTCTGGAAGTGCATCCTTAAAGGAACACATTTCTAAATAGGTCTTGAGGCCAAAGAATATCTCAAATATTACCATGATTTGTATAACGGATTTTACCAATATGGTTAATAAAGAAATAGTGGAAGGAAGGGAAATATTAGAAACTATGGTCAGAGGAAGAATTTTGATACTTATGGGAAATACTGGGAACTCTAATGCTGGGAATAAGCAGAAGATGAACACCTACTTTCAATGTGTATGACCTAGAATATGATAGTAGAATTGGTAAATATTCCTCCCAAACCAAAGGTTAAACCTGGATGTTTTTAGTGTGGTTATTTTGAGAATATGATAAAATATTTTATGGAACCATCTATATCATGTCACAATTGCAACGAGATGGTACATCTTTATCACTATTATTTCATTTCTCCATGGTCTGGTGCTAGGGACACATCTCATATTTCATAGACATTGTATTTTTTGATAGAATGAGTGAAACATAGTATCTCCCATTATCAGAATTGAGAAATCCATAATGATTCTAGGAATACCATGACTCCTCAACTAGTGAAATATCATCATGGTAACAAATACCAAAGTTCATTGACTAAGAAATTATATGGATATGAGAAAATTATCATGGATGATCAATTAGAACTTTTGACGGTGAGAAGTATGATTATTTTGAATTCCACCCTTATGAAATATTTGTTTGATACCTGTGAATCCCATAAATTTATTTCTTCTCGTGCTATTGATATTTAGGGTTCTCATATTGAGATGATGCTTTATATTTTGAAACTTTAAACTCCTCTTGGTCAAATAGAATTTCAATCCTTTATGTGAAAATCATATTCTATAACTATCGATGGGGATTAATTGATTATAGATTTATATGTGCTTGATATGGATGTCTATGACTAAATCCCGGGTATGTATTGGTTGATAATTTTCAAATCTCACATCAGCTATTATACCCGAAGGGTTAGTTTTACAACTGATGATGGCATCAGGCATCTCTTTAGAGGAGATCAAAATGTAAAGGAAGGTGTATAAGGATTGTTAAAACCAGTGGTTGTGACTATCTCATACTATTTGGAATCATTGAATACAGAATCTATTGATGATATTGATAATAGTGTGTTTCCAACAAATTTTTTGATTAGTTTTATGATGTTTTCCGGATAATTTCTCAGGGTTTCCACCCACAAGATAAGTGGAGTTTACTATTGATCCTTTACTAGGGACCGACCCTATATAACTTCTATATTATTGAATAGAACCAACAGAATTAAGATAATTTAAAGTATATTTGGAATATTTATAAAGAAAGGGGTTTATTTGGACAAGCACATCTCTATAGGAAACACTATTTTTTGTGTGTGAAAAAGGCAGATAGAACTCTTCGGGTTTGTGTGGATTATCGTAAGCCTTACCAAAGTGGATCATTTGGAAAAGAACATCCTGCTTTTCTTATGTGCCTCTTTAATCTTCACAAGGATAGATGGTTCAACACTAATTTGAGAAAGATAATATTTATCCCCTTCCTTCAATATTTCTAGACCCATAATTTGAAAATCTAGAAATATTGTCTATTTTTATGATCCTCACCATGGATAAGCTTGCATGAACCTTTCAACTTAAAGAATCGACCACCTTGTTCTCTTTCCGAGGGTGGTAATGTATTAATCTATCATAATCTTTAATCATATCTCACTATATTCTATGGATCATGTTCAACTGCTTCTATGTGAATATATCCTTTACAATTTTTTAAATATTATATATATCAAACATTTCCCCATAAAGATAATACATCTATATGTTTAACGAAAAAATTACCATAACTAACTCCAAATCATGATTTGGGTGTTTTTTTATCATGAACCCTTAACTATCTTGAGGCAAAATCTATAACCATGTCATTTTTCATAAAAATTCATCCCAATCTCCTCTTGGATTCATCACTATAGATTATAAAAACTTCTCCATTCTAGGGTAATGTAAGCATGGGTGGACCAACTAATATTATCTTTAGTTCATTGAAGTTATCCTCAAAGTCATCTATCTAAAGTATCTTGGCTCCCTTCTGAGTTAACATGGTGAGTGGATTATATATTTATGAGAAAATTTCCACAAACCATCAATAATATCCAGAAAAACCAAGAAAAGTTTTTATTTTAGTCACATAGTCTGGTTTGGGACAACATTCAATAACTTCCATCTTTGATGTCTCTATTGATATACCCTCTCTAGAGATTATGAGACCAAAACAATAAACCTTTTGTAGCCAAAACTCACACTTTGTAAATTTTTTTATAGTTACTCCTTCTATATGGTCTTCAGTACAATTATCAAGTGATATTATTGATCTTCCTTGGGATTTAAATAAATAAGAATATCATCTATAAAGACTTACAAAAACTAAGAAGGGTAATCTATAAAGACTATATTTATTAAATCCATGAAGATAATAGTGTAATTTTTAATACTAAATGAAATTACTATATACTCATAGTGTTTACACCTTGTACGAAATGCTATATTGGCTATATCATTCTTCTTGAAACTCAATTGATGATATCTAGAATGAATTTCAATCTTGGAAAAGTATTGATCTCTACAATGTTTTTCAAACCAATCATCAATGTGAGGTATAATATACTTGTTCTGTATCATGATCTTGTTCATCTCCTCATAGTCAATGAAGAGTCACATCGATCTTTATTTCTTAATGAAAATAATAGGTTCACCCCATAGTGAAACACTTGGATGAATGATTCCATTATCAAGATTATCCAATAGTTTCTTCTTTAATTCTTTTAACTCAACCGGGTCCACTCTTTTGGGAGTCTCTGAAATTGGTGTAACACCAGGTATGAGTTATATTGAGAACTCAAATTCATGATTTGGTGGAATACTAGGAAACTATTCCAAAAAGGAAAAATAACTATCTTATAATTGTAATATCATCAATATTGATTTTCTCCCCAACCATATGAGACAAATCCCCTCATTGAGAAGGAATCAAAACCCACACAATGGATTTGATTTCCATCATATTTTTTGTATTTGTAATCCAACTGATAGAAGATCATAGGTTGTTTTTTAATATCAGATATTAATCCCATTCCATGAAAATTGATGTGAAATTTATGATAGAAAGATAATCCATTTGTACGATAACATCAAATTAAACAAGAGGAATCATGAAAATATTTTTAAGAAAACAATTCTCACAAATTTCAAACAGAGATAAAACATATATTAGTGATTTGATCATCATACCGTTAAGGTTTTCAAAGATAATTAAACATCTAATTGTTGAGATGTTATTTTTATACCCTTATAAATTTATTTTGATATAAAAGAGTTTGTAGATCTAGATTCAAATAGGACATTAGCAGTTCTGGAGTGGATAATAACTGCACATTTAATCACACTATTATCACACCCCTCATATGAAATAACGATCACATGATATTTACCATTGTCCCTTATCATAAAAGGTTTTTGAAATTTATCATTGTAATCAACCCTCAGATTTGAGAACTTGTTAGCATAATGCCTTAATTCCTTGAATTTGAAACACCGAAACGTGAGAGGCACATTCTATGTATCTTTCTATCAATTTGTATAATTATCTAACTTCTTCCCATAACTTCAGAATTAAGCTAAATTATGGAATTAATTTCCATAGTTAAAACATTTCGGAGTCCCCTTAATAAAATTTCCTCCATGTTTCCTTCTTCACTTTGATCATGAAATAAATACCATCTTCTTCTCTCCATGATTTTAGATTTTCCCTTGAATTATATCTTTCTTTTTTTATCAAAACCATAGGATTAATGTTTCACTAAAGTCTCCATTTCCAAATTGATAGAACAATGAATGATTTATTCATAGAAACCATAGTACCTTATAGATAACTCCCTTTAATTTCATTATTTTAAGATACTGAATAATTGATCAACCTTACTTTCAGTTTAGATGAAAATACTAGAAGCATATCTTGTTAGTCTTGTAAAATTAACCTCATATGTATGACACACTTAATTTTCCTACTTAATTTTAAGTGTTTTCTAAATATTTTTTTGATGTATTAAAATGAATACTCTATTAGAATAGATCATTTATTGAAAATGTGGGAATCAAAGTTGAGAAATTAAAATGAGGTAATGGTGGATTTTTAATGTTTTATTTTAATAACAAATATTTTGTGAGAATTTTACAAGTTTATTTTAATAAATTATATGTAAAAATTGGAAAACCTTTTTCTATGCCTCAACTAGTTAGTACAATCCACATAGCCATCCAAAAGGGATGAACAATCATGGAATCCCACCAGGTGATCCCACACGTGGCGGTGAGGGAGAATGGCCCGTAGGGAGTAACCGCATGAATAGGTGGGCATAAGAACGTCTGGAATGCGCTGTGAGTTTGGGGACATATATAGTGAGTGAAGTGAACTAGGAGTCCGTCACTAAAGTATGATTTTTATCTGAGGATAGAATGTTTTCATTTATAAAGGAGCACCAGATAGAGTTTTACATCGATGTGGGACATATTTGATGTAGGTACTGTTCCAACTTACGAAAATGGTGCCATCTCTCTTTATTTTCATACGCCCCACCCATAGAAACATATCTCTTCCTTATTAGTTTCTCAACACCATAGTTCAACCAATTTTATCCATCTACAATCCCTGAAGAACTCTACTTCCATCACGGTAGAAGCTCGTGCTCGAGATCATCTCCACTTCTGAGGCCCCGAACCACCATGGATCCCATAGAGGACCTCAGGCAGCCTAAACAATTCCCACATCAAAGGAAATAGAATCCATGAAAATAATTGAGCTCCATATGGACACTGTGAAGTCCATAAGGATTGATAAAGTCTAAATAATTTTCTCTTTTCACTATTGAGAACTATGGTGCTTTCCACATCACACCAAAGACCATACACATATGAATGAAGTCACCCCGTAAGATATTTTCCCACTAGTAATCACTATAAATTGGAATAACTAATATCAATGGAGATTTAAATACTTGGATATTCAAATATCCACATTAAATATGATATCTGAATAGAATGGAAAAATTTAAAATTTGAAAAAGATTTTAAATATTTGATCATGGAGATACAAGTTTTTCCAACCTCTATAAATAGTGGGGGATTTCCACTAGAGAGAGGAGTTATACTATTGAGGGAAGAGGCCAGGCCACTACAATCATTTTTCCTCTCTTACTATTTTTTTTCATTTTAAATTTTCATTAGTTTATTTAGTTTATTTTAAAATTATAATTCATGCATATTTTATTTAATTTAAATTTTCCCCATTGACCCACAATTCTCTACTATTTTATTCTCCTTATTCTCTATTTTTCTTTTCTCTATTTTGTTTTAATTTTACGTTCTTCATGTGCTTCTATCACTATAATATATTATTTTTCCTATTTTATACATCTCTCTCTACATCATTATGATCTGTTTTTTATTTTTATTATCTTATTCTCTATTATTACCATAATTGTGATCTCTTATACTAATGATGATGAGTAACTGAAATGAGGAATATACCAGGGGATTAATCCGGTGCTTGGAAATAAGTCCATGTTTAACATCTTATTTAGTTTAATATAAGGATGATTTATAGTTGGTGTAATCATCACAGTTTTTACCCAAGGTTTATCTTCTTATTCAACAACCATTATCCCTTAGTTGAGGAGGTGGATGTGGAGTGTTCTTGGTGGATGTAATGGTCACTTTTCATTTAAAACTGGGGAATATTAAGGAATCAACACATATAGTGGAGTGTGTTCACTAAGTATATTTAAAATTGGAAAATGAAAGAACTACCTAGAAAAATATCCTAGGATAAATTCCTTTATTTTCTAATTCCCATTCTGTTCTCATTATATGGTAATTTTTAATTGAATTTATTTTCATTATTTAAAAAATAATCAAAAACCAAACTAATATATTTGTTTTAATAAAATAATAAAAACAAAAGAAAATTATATCTAGGTGAATTATAATAGGTATTTACACAATTGTGAATCTCTTCAAGTGAAAAGACCATGTTCAGCCATTGTGCTTAACTAGGAGAAATTTAGACATTTAGTTTACCACACCCTATGATAAACATGTACCAAAACTAGTATTGTTGCAATAAATCCAATTGGGTTTTCACTTATCTTTATATTTTTTCATACCGAAGATAGTTTTTTATTTATTTTATAAAAAATGATAAAAAATTCATTATTATTTTCCACAATATATCAAAACATTCCATACCTTTATGCATGGGAAACATACACATAGTTGAAATATGAATAATAAGTTGTTAAAAATGATTCAAATGATTAGTTTCAAAGGATTTAATAAATGATGAATTTATTGAGAAGACAAATGAAGAAAATAACTCACGAGTATATGAAGAAAACTGAACCTGAAGCAAAGACAAAGGAGGAAACACCATTGGAATTGTAACATCACATGTTTTAAGACTAGATGAAATTTTCTAAAGGAAATTGAAATTCTGGTTTGGTTGAGAGGTTGTTCCTTGAACCAATATTTTGAATGTAAATATTTTATTTTTATTACTTAAAATTGTTATAATTAGACTTGGTTTAAGGATCAATAGGTGTTAGGGGTGCTTTATTCAGTTTTGGGAGTAGAAGGGTCTGAGAACTCAAAACCAAGAGAATCTGTTAGGGCATATAGTTTGTTTAAAACTATGCGACCCACCAGAAGAAACTGTGTGGACTATGAAATGGAGATAGTGGTATCAAAAGGTTTTGTATAACCATGTGAGATGATCCATAAGGCCTTGTGGGTGCTGTAAAATTCTTGATAGAGGGATTTTTCATGGTTAGTCAAACTGCGCAGTCAGCCCGTGTAAGGTGTTCCATGGTCAGAGCCACAAAAATGGTTGGTATATGGTTTGGATAAATGAAAATCCAAACCATGTGACTCATTAAATGAGGTAAATTTACCATTTTACCCTTTAATATTTTAATCCTTCACCCATATTTTCTCCTCATCCTCCATGCGCAGCAGCCCACCAAGGGTTCCCTCATCATATTCTCCTCCCATAGAGAGATCTCCTCCATCCAATGTCTATTTAGAATAATATTAGGTGTGTTATATATACCTTGGAAATACTATAACTCATCCTCCCTACTTTTTTATATTCTCTTCTTCTGTTCTATCTTCATGTGAGTTAATTCACCTTATTTTTAGGTCTTTTGACCGTTTCGTCATTTTCTCACTAACTGAATCAAGTCAATGCTCGATATTGGATGAGTGGACCATACTAAACATGTGGTAGGTAGTCTATATAATTTTACATTAACATTGTACCATTTATATAAAATTTATATTATTCTGCGTGTCAGATATTCCCGGTGTCGCTTCTAAAATAGAAAATGCCCAAAATAACATGCCTAGAGAACTTTTCGATGTGTTTTAGACCCCCTTGATATGGATGGAAGTTATGAACTCAACATGAAACACCAATTTTAAGGGTGGGTTCACTAAATAACATAATAAATAAGGTTTTAATTATGACTAAACCATTGTTAAAGCATGTTAATTAAAATGGTTATGTTTTTAGTGAACCACCCATGTTTATCTTACATTCTAAATTCCTCATTTTTGTTTTTTAAGTTATTTAACCCCTATGATATTCCTATTTTTAATTAAGTAAATTTTTTATGGAAATTTCAGGTTTTATAATAAATAAACCTTTGAGTTTTACTATCTTATTAATTAAAAGTGAATTAATTAATTATGCTCATAGTGATTATATCTTTGGAAGGTGTACATACCATGTCCTTTTTAATTTTTGTTAAATGTGATAGCTTTATTAATTATTCATTTTGAGAAGTGATGTTTCATGTTTAGTTACATAAACCTAATTATTATTTAATGGAAATGGTAATGGGTGAAAACCTAATTATATACATGAGTTTTGATGAACAATATGAGATATTTTTAGCCAAACTCTACCTTCATGTCATGATGAGGGTAAGATCCCAACCATCTCTGGAGTCTTACCAGGCACGTTTTTAGGTAATTTTGGTTGTTTTTAAGAACCTTTGTTTGGATTTATGTTTTGGGGTGTGTCTGGGTGGGGTTTTAAGAAAGTTTAAGTAGAGGGGGGATATGCACAGTTTCCACATGGTTTGAAAAACCATGTACCTAAACCTAGGTAACAATGTAACCCCATACAAAGTGGTCTGCATGGTTATCACACATTTTCACAAACCGTACACCTCTACCAGGGAAAACCATGTGCACAATTTTATTTCTTCCTAAAATTATTTTAAAAATTTCTTGAACCCCTAAAACACCCCCATTTAGACCTAGGTTCGGGCTTCACATATTTTGGATAATCCCAATGCTTTCAAGAGGGGTTACGTGGTCGTTTGACCTCCATTAATCAATATTCAAAGCCCGAAATGAAGATCTTCTCTTCTCCCGGTAAGAGGATTTCATTCTAATGCCTATCCCAATCATTCCATATTTTTTTCTTGATCTTTTCATGGAAGATAACCTATTTTTACTTGTATATAAACCTATGTGGTGAGATCTAGATCTAGGATTATGGATATAGATCTATATTTCTGAGATCATGTCTTTGATATTGATTTTGGTTTAAGGATTTAGATCTGGAACATTTATCAATGTTTTTTCACTACTTGGATTTTGGGGATTTTCCTTGGGCAAACATCAATCAACGAATTGAGGTAGGTGGTATAAATATAAATCCAATAGTCATAGATTTAATATGTATATGAAAAAATATAGAATTTACAGCATCCTTTAGTAATTGATTTTCTTGAATTGGGTTAATTAGATTGACCAATTGATTTATGGATGCTTTTTTGAAATAGGTGATTAGTTGGGGAATTAATCATGAGAATATGGTTCTTCCCTATTAGATAATTAATTTGGGGAATTAATTATAATAGGTAGGGGTTGTAATCTAGATAATTAAATGGGAAATTAATTATGGGATATTGAATTGGCTATGTTGAGATAATTAATTGTGAATTAATTATGTTATTTGAGATTATGATCTATATAATTAATTGGGTGATTAATTATGATGTTTTGTGAATTATAATTGGGAAATTAATTATCGGATATGATTTGTGATGTTTGTTAATTAATTCATGAATTAATTAATGGGATTGAGGCATTTAGTTAACTGTTGTGTTAACTAATGGATTTTACGTATTTAACTAATTTTTGAATTTGTAAGGGAATTGATGTAGATAATTAATTTATAAATTAATTATATGTTATTAGTGGTAACATGGTCATTTTAAATTGAGAAGTACAAATTGTAACATGGTCATCATACTTATGAGCAGGGTAATGGGATAATGGTCATTCTAATGTAAATTATACATTGTAACATGGTCATTATACTTATGAGTAAAGAGAATAGTAACATGGTCATTATATTGAGGGGTAATCATGGTAACATGGTCATCTTACTTATGTTTGTGATATTGGTAACTTTGTAAATGTTGATTATAAGTGTGATATTAATGAATGAAAATAACAGTAATCTAAGTTATGGGATCATAGAAGAATATTAGAACTCTAGTATGAGTCGAATCAGGTACTAAGATATCATATCACCTTCAATAATTAGAGCTTAAACTAGAAGTAGGTATTGAGATATGGTATTACCTATGGAACAATTTATGATCTGGTATGAGATGAAGTTAGTATTGAGGTATGAGTTTCCTTGGGAACCCTAGAGATAATGTAGTAATATAAGAATAAATAAAAATGTGATAACATGTTTATTATTACCTAGTACTTATTTCTTTATTGAACTACAAGCACTATATTTTGACTGGAATTATTTTAGACACCATTGGTGGTGGGATACTGAGTTGTTCTCACACCCTATTTGGGATACCTGGTTGGTACCTGAATAGATTATATTGTTTCTAGAATTGATAAGGGAAAATTCCTTGGGATAGGTGGATGATTGGGGATGGAGCTTTGATGAGGGGAACATACATGGTTCAGAACCCATATGGGGAGTCATAGTGTCTTTACTTTCATTTACATTATAGAAACTTGAAACTTATATTGTCATAGAATATTTCCCCTTCTATTGAGTATTGTATTATCTGTTTAGTTATCTTGTGACTTGAGTATTCTTCTTGTTATATATGCTTCCATTTTTGTTTATTTATTTCCACTTTAATTTTACTTTGATAAAAGAAGTTATAGTCTCCCCATGAATAACTAACTAGAATTTTTATGTTATTCAACAACCTCTAGCGTATGAGGAGGCACGCTTGAGGTCATGTGGTAAACTGGTTTGGGGCACGGATGCGTGGAACCTGGGCCGGGACATTACAATGTGGTATCAAAGGCCCATTTTTCTCTCCTTTTCTTTTGTATTACTATTTTTGGAAAGGTAAAAAGAAGACTAGGAAGAGTCAAGCCATGGTAATGAGCTCATGTATACGAGTTTCAAACCCATGTATGGGGGAAAGCCCAAGTACTCAAGGTGGGATAATTGTTATTGCTATTTGATATTATAGTTGAATATTATTTCACCTTGGGTGACAAACTTATGGTTTGATGTGATTATTGTTTCTGATAATTTTGAGTATTGTTTCGTGGCCCAGAAAGGCACAATAGTTGAGTCTACGTGCATCATTATAGGCACCCAGGGTAATTTTCACATTCATCATTTTAGGCATGAACGAGGAAATATGTTATGTTAATTTGTTTAACTTGAAATATTTTTATTTTTGTGAGATTAGAATGAAAAATGGTTCCTAAAATTAATTGAGAAATATTTTGAAATGATGAAAAATGAGAATAATTGGGTGTCTTGATGAGAAACTTTATTATGATTGTGTGTTTAACCATGTTAAAAATATTCTAGGAGTGGGATGGTTAATGGTAGTGATAGCACCTCAATTTTGACCATGTGGCGAGGTGGGGGACAAAGGATTTTTGTGATTATTTCCTCTTATGTAAATGTTAATGTTGTGTTATGAGACCTGAGATGTGTGTTTGGACTTGTAGAGAGTATGCCTCCCTGACACTTGTTGAAAGGACGACTGAGGGGCGTGCCTAGAAATGATTTTCAATTTAGGGAACTTGAGGCACTGATAATTCTAGATGAATAAGAAGGAGAGATGTTTCTAGAGAACATCAATCACTTTATTAAATTCCTAGAAATAGACCTAGGGTGGGTTGTGAAAAGTTTTTATGAGTTGATAAGGGAGTTTCAGTTACAACACAATCCAAATTTTACCGGGGAGGGTGGACCTAAGGGAGTCGAATTCTGGGTTGATCCTATAGAGACAATGCTTGACCATTTTGAAGACTCTGGATGAGAGCAGGGTAAATTTTTATACTTATATTATATGGGGATTAGTGAAGAACTGGTGGGAAATTTAGGTGTAAACTAGATAGACTGATGATAGGTTATAAAAGGACTTCTTGGAGTGGTTTTTGGAACACTTATTTTCAGAGATGTTGATACAAGAGAAAGTTACTGATTTCATGCATCTAAAATAAGGGATCATTTTAGTGATGGGCTATACTGGACTCTACATAGATCTGCAATTATTTGACCCAACTCTAGCAGGAGATGAACAAGCTACATAATTTTTTTCAGGATGGACTTAAGCGTGATATTAAGTCCCAAGTGAATATATTTAGGCTGAAGAACTTTACAAAAGTGGTGGATTAGGATCTCATATTTGATGGGAACCTGATGGAGGCTTCCGGTACTAGATAGGTAGTTGTTACTAGATGATAAGGAGGTGCGACTTCATAGTGTAGGAAGCACCATTATGAAAACTCTATCCAAGGTCGTGGGAAACATAGTACACATATAGGAGGGTTGGATGGACAAGACCTTACTGGGGTGATCTATCATCAGTGTGGTAAGCCAGGACATTATCGTTAACATGGTTTACGACCACTAGTAGAGTAATGATCTTGCTGTAAGGTTAGAAATCTATAGAAATTATACATGTTTCAAAAATAGACTGGTACTAAAGGAGTAGCTGGGAAGAGTTATATTGTCGGAAGAGGATATTCAACACCAAATCGGGATGGTAGTTGGAGTTCTACTGACCGACATGGTAGTGGTAGTGGACATGGTGCTTCTGGGTAGGAGCACCCAAAAAAACAGAGTGGTGTTGCTCAGGGGAGTCAGACAACATCACAGGGAAGAAAGGTGACACAGTTACATGTAGTGAAACATATACTTGAGGATAGCGAGGCTAGACCATTGACAGTGAGAGGTACCATTATAGTATCTTCTACTTTATCTATTTCCTTGTTTGATATTAGTGCATGTCATTCCTTTATATCTTCAAAACATGTTAATGGTTTGAGCTTGAAAGTGGAGTTTGTGAGTGGGATAATGACTATAGATACACCATTGGGAGTATAATCTAGAGATATCTATCTTTTTAAGAGATTATTAATAGATATTGGGGAATATCATTTCCCATAGGATCTCTATGTTCTTTATATGACGGGATTCAACCTAATTATGGGTATAGACTGGCTTGTCGCATACTTGTACCACATAGACTATTACCATAGGAGGATTAAGTTTAGATCCCTTATGGGTGACTAGTATATTCATTGTGGAGAGTGTGATATCCAGGAAGGCCGCGTAGGGAAAATTACTCAACAACTGTAAGATCTCACAGTCCAAGTTGCTAGTCTTTTTTTGGAATATGGGGGTGATAGCAAAGATGTCCTTCCACTAGTAGAAGAACTGTTTCATGATGTCTTTCATGAAAACATCTTAGGTCTACCACCTTAGAGAGATGTGGAATTAACTATTGAGCTCATGCTAGTGGTTGAGCCAATATCTATTCCACCATATATAATGTAATTGACTAAGATTCAAGAGCTTAAGACTCAGTTAGAGGAATTATAAGATAATGGATTTGTCCATCCAAGTATGTTTTCTTGAGGATCACCTGTTTTTTTTTTCAAAGAATGATGACAGGAGTTTACTCTTATGTATCGATTACCGGAAGTTGAACAAAATGAATGTAAATAACATATATCCTCTTCCATGTATTGATGATCTATTTGAACCATTCAAGGAATCTTGTGTGTTCTGAATGATCGATTTGAGGTTAGGGTATCATCAGTTTAGAGTACATACTTCTGATATACTGAGGACTATTTTTAGAATCAGGTATGACCTTTATGAGTTTTTTGTAATTTCATTTGGGTCAGGAAATGAACCATCAGTGTTTATAGATTTTATGAACATGATCTTTAATCTGTATTTGGATCATTTTGTGGTGGTGTTTGTGGATGAAATCTTGGTGTACTCCAAGACTTATGATGATCATGACCAACATCTTGACATCATCTTGGGTACACTGAGAGAGCATCAGTTATACACCAAGCTATCTATGTGTCAGTTTTGGATTGTCCAGGTACACTTCTTAGGGAACAACATCTTAGAGGAAGGTGTGTTAGTGGACCTATAGAAGGTTTAGGTAGTCATTTTTTGGGAGTAGCCCAAGAATTTTTTTTGATATCCAAATCATTGTGGGATTAGCTGGATATTACAAGAGATTAATCCAAGAATTTTACCCTTTGATAGTGCCACTTTGGGGAATGACCAAAAAGGTAGTAAAGTTTTAAGGTTTATATAATTGTGAGAGAGATTTTCATAATTTAAATAAGTTCTTGACATCGACATCGATATTGATCCTACCAGAGTTAGGGTAGGAGTATATAGTTTATTGTAGTGCTTCTGGGATCTGACATGGAGCTGTGATGATCTAGGGAGATTGAGTTTTGGAATTTGGGTCTTGGTATTTGAGGCCTCATAAATGGAATTAACCTATGAAAAAACTTAAGTTGGAAGTAAAAGTTTATGATATTATGTGTTGGAAACATTATCTTTTGGGAGAAAAGTTTACAATCTATATATATCACAAGATCTTGAAGTATATATTTTCACAGTGTGATTTGAATCTTAAACAGTAGAGATGGGTTGAGTATATGTAGTCTTTCAGTTTTGGACCAACATATATGCTCGGGAAGGAAAATAGTCTGGCTAATAACTTGAGCAGGAAAATTCAGAATATGATGGTTTAGGAGTTGAGTATAGAGTGGAAGACGATCTCCTTGCTGGCTGAAATGCATGTAGTGGTTTAGGATAGTTAGGATCAGATGACTCAGGTTTCAATTGTAGTGGTGTCTATGCTTTTGATATGTATTAGGGATAGAAAATATGAAGATATAGAGTTCTTATCCTTGAGGTAAGGATTTGAAGGTGGGGGGACATCTTCAGACTGATTGATAGATAAAGACGAGGTCATCTATGTGAATAATCAAGTTGTGGTACCTATGATCATGCAAGAGGAGATCATGCAGGAATTTCATGCCGCAAAATGGGCAGTTCATTCAGTTTTAACCAAAATTTACTGTGAACTACGATGATAGTTTTGGTGTGTAGGAATGAAAAAGGATATATTATGGTTTGTGACAAGATGCTCAACTTTTTAATCAGTGAAGGTGGAGCATCAATGACCTGGAGGTTTATTACAACCATTGACTATTCTGAAATGGAATTGGGACAACATGACCATGGATTTTGTGGTTTGTATTTCAAATATGATCAGGAATAATGATTCTATTTGGGTCATTATGGATCGACTGAAAAAGGTATCTCATTTCCTATATATAAGGGAAACCTTTACAGTAAAATAGTTGAGAGAACTATATGTTCAGGAGATTGTTTGTCTACATGGAGTGCCAAAGAATATAATTTCATATCGTGATTTATTCTTTAAATAATGCTTTTGATAGGGCTTGCAGGAAGAACTTGGTACACATGTATTATTGAGTATAACATTCCACCCATAGACAAATGGGTAGTCAGAATGTACTTTACGTGTGCTTGAGGATATTCTATGGGCACGTGTTCTTGACTTCTATAGATCATGGGAAAAATACTTGAATTTAGTGGAGTTTTCCTATAAAAATAGTTATTAGGATAATATATAGATGACACCATAAAAGAAACTTTATGGTAGGCCATGTAGATCACAACTATGCAGGATGGAGGCTGGTGAGTTAGAGTTGTTGGGATCGAGTCTCATGCAAGAGACATCAGAGCAAGTACAGTTAATTCAGAAAAATATGGCTAAGGCTCAGAGTAAACAGAATTCATATGCTGAAAGATTAAGATGACCCATAGAGTTTATAGAGGGAGATTTTGTATTCCTTCATGTGTCACCTAGGTTGGTTCACCACAGGATATAGAGGCAGGCCATGTTGTCACCCAGGATTGTTGGACACTTTGAGATAGTGGAGAAAATCAGGCCAATGGCATATCGATTGGGTCTTCCATAGTGATAAAGTGCTATAAATTTTGTATTCCATGTATCACAACTTTGGAAGTATCACCCTTACCTTTCTCATGAGATCTATGTGGATGATTTTGACCGCGAGATAGATGTTTCCTTTGAGGATCATCCGATACGTGTGTTGGATCGCAGTGAGAAAGTGTTGTGAGGTTAGATTGTGATAATAGTTCTTGTGTTTTGGAAACATGGATGTGTATAAGAGGAAATATGGGAAAGTGAAGTAGATATGAGGGTTAAATGGCCGAATCTTTTTGTCTTGGAATCTTAGAGATGTTTAGGAGTATAGATCGAGGAAGAGCTGTTATAAGGTGAAGAGATTGTAAGATACTGACATTATATGGAGTCATCTCGTGCACATTTTTAGGTGATTTTTGTTGTTTTTAAGTAACTTTGTTTGGATTTATGTCTTGGGGTGTGTTTGGGTGGTGTTCGAAGAAAGTTTAAGGAAAAGGGGGTAGTGCATAGTTTATACATAGTTTGAAAAACCGGGTACCAAAACCCAGGTAACCGTGCGGCCCTAGACCGAGAGGTCCACATGGCTAGCACACAGTTTCCCTAATCATTCACCCATACTAGGGAAAAAATTTACATGGATTTATTTCATCCAAAAATTATTCTAAAAATTACCCAAACCCCTGAAACAGACCCATTTTAACATAGGATTAGGTTGGATGTATTTTGGATGATCCCAAAACATTATGGAGGGGTTCTAAGGTCATTCGATCTCAGTTATTCAAGATTCAAAGCCCAAATTGAAGATCATATCTTCTCCCATAAAGTGGATTTAATTCTATTGCCTTTATTGATCATTATTTCTTCTTATCTTGATTTTTTTATAGAAGATATCATATTTTTTCTTGGATATAAACCTATGTGGTGAGATCTAGATCTAGGATTCTGGATCTAGAACTATATTTAGGAGATCTTGATGTCTTTTATCTTGATTTTGGTTTAGGGATTTAGATCTGGAACATTTATCAACGTCGTTGTGCTACTCGGATTTTGGGGATTTCTGTTGGGAAAAAATCCTTCAAAGAATTGAGTTAGTTGGACTAAATATAATTAAAATAGTCATAGATTTGATACGTATATGAAAAATTATAGAATTTATATAATACTTTAGAAATTTATTTCCTGGAATTGGGTTAATTAGATTGACCAATTGATTTATGGAAGATATGTTGAAATATGTGATTAGTTGGGGAATTAATCATGAGACTAAGGGGATTCCCTATTAGATAATTAATTTGGGGAATTGATTATAAGAGGCAGGGGTTGTAATCTAGAAAATTAATTGGGAAATTGATTATGAGATATCAAATTGGCTAAGTTGAGATAATTAATTGTGAATTAATTATGTGCTTTGAGATTATGATCTATATAATTAATTGTAGGATTAATTATGAGGAGTTCAGATTTATAATGAGGAATGTAATTTTAGAAAATTAATTATGGGATTAATTATTAAGAGTTTATATTTATGATGTGGAAATTAATTTTAGAAAATTAATTATGGGATATGAGTTGTGATGTTGGTTAATTAATTAATAAATGAATTAAGGGGATTGATGCATTTAGTTAGTTGTTGTGTTAACTAATGGATTTGATGTATTTAATTAATTGTTGAATTAGTAATGTAATTGATGTGGATAATTAATTGATGAATTAATTATATGTTATTAATCAGAACATGGTCATTCTAAATTTAGAAGTTCAAAAGGTAATGTGGTCATCATACTTATGAGTAAGAGAATGGGAACATGGTAATTAAAATGTTAAGTATACATGGTAACATGGTCATTACACTTATGATTAAAGAGAATGGGAACATGGTCATTCTATTGAGGGGTAAGAATGGTAACATGGCCATCTTAATTATTTTGTGGTATTGGAAACTTTGGAAATGTGGCTTATAAATGATAAATTAAAGAATTTAAATAATGGAATTTCATGTTATGGCCTCACATGATAATATTTAGACTTCAAAATGAGTTGAATCAGGTACTATGATATTATAGAACCTTAAATACTCAACGATTTAGGCAGAATCTGGTATTAATATATGGTATTACATATGGAACACTTTGGGATCTGGTATGAGATTAAGTTATTATTGAGGTATGGGTATCCTTGGGAACCCTGAAGTTAATGTAGTTAGATAAGAATAAATGAAAATGTGATAAATTGTTTATTATTACAATGCACTTATTTTATTATTAAAATGAATGCACTATCTTCTATCTATAATTGTTTTAGACACCATTGGTGGTGGCCTACTAAGTTTTACTCACACCATATTTGGGCTTCCTGATTGGTTCCTGAATAGATTGTATTATTGTAGGACTTGATAAGGGAAAAAACCCTAGGATTAGTGGATGATTGGGGATGGATCTTTGATGAGGGGAACAAACATGGTTCGAAACCCACTTGGAGAGTTGTAGTGTCATTACTTTCAGTCGGATTATAGAAACTTAACCCTTATATTGGCATAACATGTTTTCCCCTTCAGTTGTGTATCGTATTCTTTGTTTGGTTAACTTGTGACATGAGTATTGTTCTGGTTATATATGATTCTGATTTTTTTTTATTTACTTGCGCTGGCATTTTACTCTAATAAATGTGGGTATAGTCTCCCCATGAATTACTTACCAAACCCACGTTGGTAGTCAGCTACCTCTAGGATATGGGGAGGCATGCTTGAGGTCATGTGGAGAACCGGCTCAGGGCACCAATGTGTGACACCCAGGCCGGGATGCTACACTGAGGTAGATACAATGGTATAGACTTAAGGACTCCTTGTCCAGGATACTTGTGAATTATAATTAGAAATTTTAAGAAATGTAAATAATCTCAGAGAGATACATGGAATGCCTTGGATGTGATCACCATGTTTTTTTCCAACCTCCACATAAGCGATACTAGTTCCCTAAGGGAGACACCATGGATGAGATCTATGGATAGATGGTTATATCAGGATATGAGTGATACTCAGTCCCCTTTATGAGATAGCAAGGACATGATCATAGGGTTTCATCTTCACGCTATGCTGAGAGTGATACTCAGAATTCCATTTGTGGATTTCATTGGATGGAATATTACGGTATTGGGTATTTATAGTTCCCCTAGTGCAATACTTGAGATCCATTTTTTGTAATACTTTGAGCTTCCATGGTACGCTTCTCTTTGAATAATAATATATGTTGCACTATATGAAACTCTAAGTTCTAGCACACTATGACCAATCAAACTAGCCCTTAAAAAAGTAGTTATGAATCATAATACCCACTTTTTGAAATTTAATAAATTTCAATTTTTCAAAATGGACTTCATTTTTGGATTTGGAATATCAAAATTATCTTAGGGTGAATTTTTGGTACTTTTCTGAAAACTTTCAATTTTTGAGGAATAATGAAAAACACTACATTTTTGTTTAAAACCAAATTTTTATTTAAATAATTATTTTTTAATTTAAATTTATTTTAAAGTAAAAATAGACACATAATACTTATATTAGTCCAATTTAATTTATTGGAGTCATTTTATAATAATATTAGATATATAAAAGTTTATGGAACTTTTAAACGTCTTTTATCCACCTTATAGGCATATTTGAAAATTTGCATTAAAGGTAATTTTACCTCTTCTGTGAATTGAATTTGAAAAACCAAAATAAATGATTATAATCAATAAGTAAAATTTGGTTCAATATGATGAAAATAATTTTCGGTGAATAGTAACTTTTGAATTTTATTTACCATGGTTAAAAGTTAATATGGTAATTAAAGGTAAAAATAATATTATAATAATGTAAAATTATCCCAAAACATGTACTAATTCTATTGGATAAGTGGTTATCAACCAAAATAAACCTTAGGACAAAAATATAATCCTTTTTTATCCACTTGGATTAAATTAGGACATTTATTATATTTTATTTAAAGAACAGTTAAAAGTGTTAAATCTAAATTTTAACAACTAAACCATTTTTAATATAGGGTTATTCATAAGATAAATTCGACTATAAATATTCATTATAAAGATAAAAATATTTCCTAAATCATGGTATTATATTTTTCATTTTTAGAAATTAAATAATTAATTTATTTATGAAACAATGATTATGATGTAATTACTTTATTAATGAAAGATTAAGATAATTGATGTTATAAATATTAAAATAAATGAAAATTGAAACTTTTGATTCCATAAATGAATTTTATTGGTAAATATGAAATTTTAGGGTTTATTAAAAGTATTTCCTCTGAAAAAAAAGTTGTTATGACTTTCTCAAAAACCGAATAATAAATAGTGTAAAAAATGACATAAATTAGTTTTTAAAACTATAACATCCTAGAATCGGGTGCCACGAAACAGTGCCCTGTATCCGGTTCTCCACATGACCTGAAGCGCATTTCCCCAAACGCCAAAGGCTGTCGACTAGCAGCGAGGGCCCAGGTCTGATAGTGGGGAAACTATGCCCTTATTTGTCAAAGTGTAGCACAACAGAATAAAAAATAAAACATTCAACAAAACAGCGGAAGCAGTAAACCATACACAACTGAAATAATCAACAACAATGGATATAACCAACAGTATATAAATAATGATGCTACATGTCTCAAGTTCTAAGAAAACAGCCAGAACATGTTATACATCAGTACAGTACAACCAAATGCAGAGTACAGAAAAATAAGAAAAACAACTGGCAGCGGCATCGCGAGCCTAGGCTCAGTCCCATGCCCTCCTACTCCACTACAACAATCAAGTACATGTAGAGGGACTCTCTCCCCTATCCACTCCTACATAAACGTAATATGTTTGGGCCAAAAATCATGACCCCAATAGGGTGTGAGAAATATATCTCAGTAGGCACCCACCAAAGGCCCGTGCCCAATTGCGTGTAAGCATGCAACAATATTGTGCAGTGGTAAAATTCAATAAAGTAAGAAATACTCAAAAGTAAATATTTACCATTTATATTTTCATTTTATTATCCATTTAATTCATTTAATTTAAAATACCACCACAGTGAATATTCTAAATAACCAGCTAATGTCCTCAGACACGTAAACCCCTACCCTTAGGTAAAAAGTATCAAACACAAGAATATTCCCTAAGGCATAACAAAGTTTTCCCTCAAGCATAGGTAGTGTCGCCCACAGGCATAGAGTCAGCTGCCCATAGGCATGGAAGAAGTTTCCCTCAGGCCGAATTAACTACTGCCCACAGGCTAAATAGTGCAGTGCCCACAGGCTAATCACAACAACACCCTCAGGCTAAACAGGTAACTAGGCCATGCCCAACATGTCAAAATGCAGTAAACAAGCAATTTCTCTCAAGGCAATTCTAGAATTAATACATTAAAGGCATACCCTCGGGTATCCTGGCCAAATGGATAAACAGTGGAACACACCCCCGGGGTGGTTCCGGATCCAAGCAACGATCCCAACCAATATTTTATTATCACAATTTAATCACCTATGCAATTATAGGAATTAAATGTAGCCACAGACTCATCCACACGACACCCCAACATGGGTTCGTGGCAAAAAAATGCACAAAACGCCCGGAAGTTGGAAAAACAAACACCAAGCCACCTACCTAATACGCCAACGAGCATTATACACGAACGTCAGTTCCTGAAACACCCAAGAAAGGCATAGATCTGATGAAGAAGAAAAACTATTCAAACCCAAATAACTCCTGTTAGGAGAAGAATTGGTAAGAAGCAGCCAAGGAGATGGAAGCCCTTACCCGTGCGGTTCCAACGGGATCGTCTGAGGTGGAAACCTATTCCAGACAAACACCCGATAGATCTTCAAAGGTTCGGACTCCTACTTTTGCTCCAAAATGGCTCAAATTCCACCTCTGCCAAATGAGGAGGCTACTACCTATTTTAAGGTGAAAAAACAAAGTAAACAACGTGTACTTCTGAGTACACAACGTGTACTTCCTTCATTTAACTGTTCCTATGGCGGCACCGCCACACTGTTCATCCGTCGACATGAGTACACGACATGTAATCCCGAGTACACGGTGTGTACTGTCACCCAGCTGGCGGATACTCCACCGCCTTACTGTTTAGGACTTTCGACTGACTACACAGCGTGTAAAGGACCACTACACGACGTGTAGTCGGTTCTTACACCCCTCGTCGCCGACATGGCTACACGCCCTGTGTACTCATCCCAACACGGCCAAAAGTACACAGTGTGTGGAAAAGTACACGGCGTGTAGTTCCAAAATTTAGGATTTTTCCCATTTTCCATATTTTCTCAAAAAAAATTAAGGAAAAGGAAAAAGAATAAGCCCGTACCTCAAAACTAAGAACTGGTTTCTTACAAACTTCCCCCCTTATAGCAATTCGTCCCCGAATTTCCCTTCCAAGGGTGGTGAAGATATAACCGTGAACAACTCTGGCCACTGAGCATGTACGTCGGCCTCCCACTCCCAGGTCTCATCTTGTACTAGGCCATACTGCCATATCACTCGTATGAGAGGAACTGACTGGCCTCGGAGAACCTTCATGCTCCTGTCAACGATACGAATCAGATTCTCCTCAAAGGATGCATCTGACTCTAGCTCAACCTCCTCTGGCTAAAAGGTGTGAGACGGGTCTGCATGATAGCGTCGTAACTGAGATACATGGAAGACGTCGTGCATGGCTCGGTACCGCTGCAGTAACTGCAACCAATAGGCAACCAGCCCGACTCTCTCCAGAATATCAAATGGCCCCACATACCTCGATGAAAGCTTACCCTGTCTCCTGATCCTCTTGTGTCCCAGCCTCGGGGAAACATGCAAGAAAACCTGATCCCCGACCATGAACTCTAAGGGTCGTCTGTGGCGATCAGCATATGACTTCTGTCAAGACTTCGCGGTAGCCATCAGCTTCTGAATCAACTGGACCTACTCAGATGTCTCCTGCATGAGCTATGGCCCTAGTAAGGCTGCCTCACTTACCTCTAACCAGCACAAAGGTGATCGGCACGACCTACCATATAAAGCCTCGTATGGTGCCATCTCAATAGTTTCCTGAAAAATATTGTTACAGTAAAACTCGATTAAGGGTATATACTTCTCCCAAGAGCCCCCATAGTCTAGGACGCATGCACGAAGCATGTCCTCAATCACCTGTATCGTTCGATCTGACTGGCCATCTGTCTGAGGGTGGTATGCTGTGCTCAGAAGCACCTGTGTACCCAGCGCCCTCTGAAAACTCTGCCAGAAATGAGACGTAAAGTGTGCGTCCCTATCCGAAATGATAGAATGAGGGACCCCATGAAGACGAACGATCTCTCGGATATACATCCATCCGAGCTCGTCAACACCGAAAGTCTCATTGATTGGAAAAAATTGGGCTACCTTCGTGAGTCTGTCCACAACAACCCACACGGCATCAATGGTACGATGTGACCTCGACAAACCCGTTACGAAATCCATCGCGACATCATCCCATTTTCACTCTGGAATGGGTAACTGTTGTAACAGCCCAGTTGGCCTCTAGTTCTCTGCCTTCACCTGCTGACAGGTGGAACACCTCGTAACAAAACCAGATATCTCTCTCTTCATACCCAGCCACCAGTACTGATGCCTCAAGTCACTGTACATCTTGGTAACCCCAGGATGAACTGCCCAAGATGAAGCATGAAACTCCCGCATCAGATCCTCATATATATCCCCTGGAACCCACAATCATCCATGGAAATGCAAAACCTCATCATCGCCTATCGTACACCAAGGAGAAGGGTCCCCACTTTCCACTGAATCCCGTAGAACTAGGACTTCTGAATCTGATAGTTGTCTCATCCTCACTCTGTCTAGGAGTGTAGAAGTCACAACTAGAGATGAAAGATAAGTCTTCCCCTGACTGTCATACACCTCCAGATGCATCTCAGAGAACAAGGCCATGAGCTCCCACTCACCACTGGCCTCCTGCACTGCCTGTATCTGAGTCTTCCTGCTCAGTGCATCAGCTACTGCATTACCTTTACCAGGTGTATAGGCAAGCTCAAAATAGAAGGACTGTAAGTACTCAACACACCTTCTGTACCTCAGATTTAGGTCACGCTGAGTAAAGATATACATGAGGCTTTTTTGGTCGGTGAAAACCACAAAATTATCTCCCAATAGATAATGTCTCCAACAGCGTAACACATGCACAACTGCAGCCAACTCGAGATCATGCGTCGGGTAATTCCTCTCATGTAGCCTTAACTGCCAAGACCCGTACGCAACAACTCGGTCTCCCTGCATCAACACTACTCACAGACCAATCCTTGATGCATCATAGTAAAATGTATAGCTCTTCCCCTACTCTGGGAGTATCAGGATCGGTGCTGATGTCAACCTTCCCTTCAGGTCCTGAAAAGTTGTCTCACTGGCTTCTGACCAGATGAACTTCACACCCTTCTTAGTCAGACCCGTCAACGGCGCTTCTATGTGGAGGAAGTCCTGTATGAAACGTCTGTAGTAACCATCCAACCCTAGGAAACTCCGTTTCTCAAACATGTTCTTAGGCTGCTCCCAAGAAACTACTGCTCTCACCTTCTCTGGGTCTACTGAAACTCCTGCCTCAGAGATGACATGTCCCAAGAAGTGAATCTGGTCCATCCAAAAGTGGAACTTTGAGATCTTAGCATATAGCTGATGCTCTCTTAGTGTACTCAGTACGATATCAAGATGGGTGGCATGGTCGTGTCGAGTGTGAGAGTAAACCAAGATGTCGTCCAGGAATACTACCACAAAAGAATCAAGGTACACATGGAACAAACGATTCATCAGGCCCATGAAAACTGCTGGCACGTTCGTCAGTCCGAATGACATAACCGTATACTCATATAGACCATATCTGCTCTGAAAAGATGTAAGCGGTATATCCGATGGCCTCACGCGCAACTGATGATATCCGGATCTCAAGTCAATCTTCGAGAACACTCATGCTCCACGAAGCTGATCAAAAAGATCATCTATCCTCGGCATGGGATATCGGTTCTTAACTGTCAACTGGTTCAGCTTCCGATAATCCACGCAAAGTCTGAGAGTACCATCTGACTTCTTCGCAAAAAGGACCGGAGAACCCCAAGGAGAGGTACTGGGTCAGATAAATCCCTTTGCCTGTAACTCCTCTAACTGCCTCTTGAGCTCCTTCAGCTCAGGTGTAGCCATCCTATAAGGAGAAATGGACACTGGTGCTACTCCTGGCACAAACTCAATAGAGAAATCCGCCTCACGCACCAGAGGTAGACCCGAAAAGTCATCCGGGAATACATCCCTGAAATGATCAACAACCGGAGGGAAATATGTCTAACAAGTCCCTTGATCATCCAGATATAAACTCACAATCTGGTCTGTGACTCCACCTCGCCCATGATGCTCTGGTCCAGCTTGACTCGCCTGAACATCCCATTCGCCCTTGTATAGAAACTCTACGCCCTCTGGTGATGTGAAACACACCCTGCGACGATAGCAGTCTACAAAGGCTCGAAAGGGAACCAACCAGTCCATCCTGAGAATGACATCATAAATTTTCATCTCTAAGACATAGAGGTCCCAAAGAAAGTGAAACCCACCAACCTCAAGGGGGAACTCCTTGTGCTGACGCACACCAGCCGTTCTTGTCCCCAACAGAGTGTCTATCATCACGATATCGGAAGAAGTAGAAACACAGAGCCCAAGGCTCTCCATAATGGGTACAGATATGAAACTATGTATAGCACCCATATCCAAAAGTACTGAAGATAAGACAGAAGCTACTAAAATAGTACCTCTGACTGTCAAAGGTCCGGGATCCTGCTCCTGCTGGGTCTATTGCACTGCATATGTCTGCCCAGTGCCATGACCCTACGACACAGCCTGGCTACCCTGAGCTGTCCCGCCCTGCTACCTCTAAGATCTTGGTGTTTGGATACCGCGTCCATGACCACCATCTCTGCCTGTACGCCCTGACGTATTCCAGTTCCCGGACTGGTGAGAAGCCACTGGTCCTACTCCCGCATGCAGAGTCTACACAGAACCCCTCTCACTAGCCACTGATGGAAACACCCTGAAAAAGCGCTGCAGATGACCCAAATTGCCTCAAGCTTGACACTCCACTAGATCACGTGGACACTATGGCCCCTTGTGCCCCTCTCTACCACACTGGTAGCACATATCCTGGCCACCTAAAGCATTCTTCTGACTGGTACTTCTACCCCGAGAGAAGTCTATTTGTCTCTTCCTCTTTCCAGCAGAAATAGTACCCGTAACTGGTGCTGAACCTCCATGGCCCACACCACTAGATTCCCGCAGGTTCCTCTCTGTAATCAGCACTTGATTCATGATAGCGTGTAAAGAAGGCAACCAAAAAATATTTACCAGTGCTAGGATGTCATAACGAAGACCATCCTCAAAACTTCTGGCTCTCAATGTCTCATCACCCACCAACACGGGTGAAAAGCTCTGAAGCTCAGTGAAACAAGAAGAATATTCCATCACCGACATAGTGCCCTGCTGCAGATTCATGAACTCTCGAGCTCTATCTACCCTCAGTGTCTCTGGAAAAAAGAAGTCATAGAATACTGCCTGAAAATATTACTACGCCATGTATCTGTGATGCTCTGACTGGGTGGTGACATCCCACCACCTCTTGGCGGAATCACGCAGCATATATGTCTTGAGCTTGACCCTACGCCCTGGAGGCGTCTCAAGATGCTCGAAAATAGTCTTCATCGACCCCAACCAAGACTCCGCAGCCTGTGGTCCGCCATCCCCTAAAAACGTAGGCGAATGCTACTTCTGAAAGATACGTGTCAGCTCATCCATAGATGTGGAAGCCTGAGGTGCTCCCTGAAAGGTCTGCATGAACCGCATAAAGCCTTCATGGAACTGCGTCTCCATGCCTGTGTCCGGTATAGCAACTGGCGCCGCATCTGGATTTGCTGGAGGATCAACTGGTAGCCCATGGACCACCATCTCTGGAGTAAACTCGTCGTCGCTCTCCTGGAGAACAACGCGCGGTCATCTAGGTGGCATGACACTACAAGGTCAAAGGCACGCCTTAGATTCAATATTATTAAGACTGAAAGTGAAGGAACCACAAAGGGAACAAGAGGAAGAAGGCATTTCAAAAATTGAAAAACAAGACTATACGGCGTGTATACTGTATACACAACGTGTACTTGACTTACCTTCCCCTGCCCGGGTCCTTACACATGGCTAAGCCACACAGCTTATATTCAACAAAAACAATACGGTGTGTATAATATCTACATGGCATGTATGGTGTTATTTTACAACTGCCCGTGTCGTCTGTGACATGGCCGACTACTCGGCTTGAAACTACACGGCGTGTTACACCCACACACGGTGTGTACACCACCCTATTTCCCCACCACACGACTAAGTCCACACAGTCTTTCCTCGGACAAGACTACACGACGTGTTCCAGGAGGGGTGACACCGACCTGTGTTTTTAGTTACACGGCCGAGTCCCCAGGTCACACTACACGGTGTGTGCATCATTGACACGGCG
Organism: Viscum album; assembly: GCA_963277665.1. NCBI lineage: Eukaryota > Viridiplantae > Streptophyta > Magnoliopsida > Santalales > Viscaceae > Viscum > Viscum album. Next base: position 285,618,600 of record OY728127.1, read on the forward strand.
TGTTCTGTACAGGAGTTCACCATCCCGTGTTGTTAGTTTCACTACCAAAATCTGGGTCAACACTACACAATGTGTACATTAGGTACACAACGTGTTTTACCCAAGTTTTTCCCGACCCCGTGTCGCCGCCCACACGGTTTGTGACACGGGAAGAGACTACACGGCGTGTACTCAGGGTACACGACATGTACTCAAAAAGTTCATTTTTCTTCCAGAACATAAGGTCATACACGACATGTATAAAGATACCACATGGCGTGTATTCTGGGTTTCCAGACAGTATGCCTCAGAAACTTCCCCAGAACCCAGAAAATACCAAAAAAACAACACCAAAGAGTCAAATTATGACCCGTGAGGGCCCATACTCCCCACAAATCAAAGTTTGGCATCTTATGTGTCTTATAACAAATAAACAGTCAATAATCCACCAAATTCCAGTCAATGAGGGCCCATACTCCCCAAAAACCGAAGTTTGGTGTCCATTATATAAACAGGCTCAAACAAAAATACCATATCACAAGCAGATATTTATCAAGCATCTATCACAACAACATGATTTATTAGCACAACAAATATCACAACAACATGCAATTTCTAATGCACCTAAATGGAATGGAAACTATGCATGGAATGTGATATCTAGCATGTGTCTATATGATGCATGAGACGACATACCCTCATCTCATCGGGTTTCAACTAAATAGAACCCATAGATAAAATAGAAACAACACAATCTCAAGTGCGTCACCCAATGGTGAAAACAAATCAACTGTAAAATTTTCAAATTCAGTAAAATTGCAATATGAGGTAGACTGTATTTTCCCTGTACACGGGTTAGCTACGCCCGGGAACAGCTTATTACCAACTACCGTTCGTCCTATCCCTGACTACAGCTCCAAATAGTAAGTCAAAGAAATGAACCCCTCTGATACCACTTTGTAACATCCCAGACCTGGGTGCCACGTAATGGTGCCCCGAATCCGGTTCGCCACCTGACCTCAAGTGCATTTCCCCAAACGCGAGAGGCTGCCGACTAGCAGCGAGGGCCCGAGTATGATAGTGGGGAAACTATGCCCTCATTTGTCAAAGTGTAGCACAGCGGAATAAAAAATAAAACATTCAACAAACAGCGGAAGCAGTAAACCATACACAACTGAAATAATCAATATCAGTGGATATAACCAACAGTTATAAATAATGATGCTACATGTCTCATGTTCTAAGAAAACAACCAGAACATGTTATACATCAATATAGTAAAACCAAATGCAGAGTTCAACAAAACAAGAAAAACAGCTGGCAGCGGCATCATGAGCCTAGGCTCGGTCTCATTCCCTCCTACTCCACAGCAATGGTCAAGTACTTGTATAGGGACTCTCGCCCCTATCCACGCCTGTAGAAACGTAATCTGTTTGGGCCGAAAAGCATGACCCAAACAGGGTGTGAGAAATATATCTAAGTAGGAACCCACCAAAGGCCCATGCCCAACTGCGTGTAAGCATAAAACAATAGTGTGCAGTAGTAAAATGCAATAAAGTAATCAGTACTCAAAAGTAACTAATTACAAGTTATATTGCCATTATATTATCCATTTAATTAATTTAATTTAAAATACCACCATAGTGAATATTCTAAATAACCAGCTAATTTCCTCAGACACGTAAACCCTTACCCTTAGGTAAAGAGCATCCAACACAAGAATCTACCCTTAGGCATAACAGAGTTTTACCTCACGTGTAGGTAGTGTCACCCACAGGCACAGAGTCAGCTGCCCACAGGCATGGGAGAAGTTTCCCTCAGGCCGAATTAACTACTGCCCACAGGCTAAATAGTGCAGTGCCCACAGGCTAATCACAACAACGCCCTCAGGCTAAACTAGTAACCGGGCAATGCCCAAAATGTCAAAATGCAGTAAACAAGCAATTCATCTCAAGGAAATTCTACAATTACTACATTAAAGGCATACCCTTGGGTATCCTGGCCAAACGGCTAAATAGTGGAACACACCCCCAGGGTGGTTCCGGATCCAAGGAACGATCCCAAACAACATTTTATTATCAAAATTTATTCACCTATGTAATTCTAGGCATTAAATATAGCAACGAAATCAGCCAAACGACACCCCAACATGGGTTCGTGGCACAAAAACGCACAAAACACATAGAAGTTGGAAAAACAAACACCAATCCACCTACCTTATATGCCAACGAGCGTTATACACGAACATCGGTTCTCGAAACGCCCAAGAATGGCGTAGATCTGACGAAGAAGACAAACTATTCAAACCTAGATAACTCCTCTTAGGAGAAGAATTGGTAAGAACCAGCCAAGGAGATGGAATCCCTTACCCGTGCAGTTCCAACGGGAGCGTCCGAGGCGAAAACCGATTCCAGACGAACACCCGGCGGATCTTCAAAGGTTCAGCCTCCTCCTTTGGCTCCAAAATGGCTCAAATGCCTCCTCTTCCAAATGAGGAGGCTACTGCATGTTTTAAGCCGAAAAAACAAAGTACAAGGTGTGTACTTCCTTCATTTAACTGTTCCTCTGGAGGCACCGCCACACTGTTCATCCGTCGACATGAGTACACAACATGTACTCCCGAGTACACGGCGTGTACTGTCACCCAGCTGGCAGATATTCCACCGCCTTATTGTTTAGGCCTACCGACTGACTACACGGCATGTAAAGGACCACTACACAGCGTGTAGTCGGTTCCTACACCCCTCGTCGCCGACATGGCTACACTCCCTGTGTACTCATCCCAACACGACCAAAAGTACACGACGTGTAGAAAAGTACATGACATGTAGATCCAAAATTTAGGATTTTCCCCATTTTCCATATTTTCTCAAAAACAATTAAGGAAAAGGAAAATGAAGAAGCCCGTACCTCAAAACTAAGAACTGGGTTCTTACAAAAACAAATATTATATTATTAAATGATATAATATTTTTTAAAATAAAATATTCGACCAAAGGTCTGAGCTAATGTTATATATTTCATTAATGAATCACTTGAGGTTATCTTAGCATTTTATAGTAATAATATTAACCATGTAGTATAAAAATACAAGAAGACATGGTAAAAGTTAAACTATTTAACTAAAAGTTAAATCTAAAAGACAAGATTAATATGGTGACCTAAACTTGTCTAAAACCTATTAAATGAGATTATTTCTACCCATACCCACCTTATACTCAAAATAAATTAATTTTTATCAATTAAAAACCGAAATTAATTTTAAAATAAAATAATATTTCAATATTTTCCTAAAGTTCCCCTCACCCCTCTTACAAAAGGGTACTTCCCCTTATCTTAAATTTACACCTCAAAATCCATTTGCCTTGAAAAAACCCTACCCAAATCTCTTGAAAACTACCCTATCTTCATCCAATAGGCCTTAATTTGATCATAAATCCAACCTAAGGATCCATTTTGTTCAAATCAAAATGATGAACCTGAAGAAGAGGTAATTATTTTATCACATCTTTCAAAGTTATTTTCTTCTTCCACTCCATATTTCATTGTTTTTTCCATAATAAAATAGTAAATCCAGTACCTTCTACATAATGAGATTTTATTATAAATATGGAACAACCATATTAATTATTCTATCCATCCTATGAATGACAATTTCACCATACATGGGTACATATGATTTTCCATCTCCATGTCGTGGTGTATTTTTTTATTCAACACTTCGTTATTTGGATGGGTGTAATAATGATGTATATTTGATTTAAAAAATAAATATAAAATTTTAATGATTATATATATATATAATATTCCATCCAATTACATATGATTTCACCATCAATAGAAGGATATTGTCACTCGTGCGTACGTACAGCTTACCGTCTCTACATCGTGATGAGATTTCATTCCCCATCGTAACTATTCAAGAATAATTTTCATTTGATGATTAAAAAATAATTTTTAAGAACTCAATATCATTCAGGATATGAATCAAATACATCCTAAGAATAACAAACATTACTTATGTAACAAAATATATAAAGTAAAATGTATCAATTAACACCTAAAATAATAATACTACTGAAATATTATTAACAAAGAAATATTAGAGGATCATATATGATATCATATTTTTGTATTTGGTTCTTGTATGATTTAATAAAAATTATTTAACCATTATACATAGGGTTAACGTACCATCGACTATGTAAAAGTACAAGGTAAGGGTTAATTTTACAGTCTCTTTATTATCTGAGGTTGTTTATATGTAAGTATCTACTAGGACTTCTTTATCATCCACATATATGTTTCATAAAAATATATTTCAAAACATTTTTAATATTTCGTATACTTTGGGTTAAATTTATTTATACCCTTGTTTGAATTTTTATAATTTTTTTTAAAAGGAATCTTTCCGTCGTTTCCCAAACGAGGTACTTTATGACCTTTACGAAAAATTAAGGAAATAATGTTTTTTAACTTATATGGAGGGTGAGGCTATTTTCTGCCATTATAACACCTTCAAAGATTACATTATAGGATTATATGAATATTTTCAAAATAAATGTTTTCTTTTATAATTATGCAAATTTTAAATGATTTTAAAGTAGAAAGAGATATTTCTCTCAAATAGTTTTTTGGATTGATTTCATCTATGTCAACATCTATTATTGGATTTTATGTTTAATTGATGTTTATTTATTATGATACATTAGTCCATATTGTATTGACAGTTTTATGATATGTTTTAATGTGGATGTGCTATTTTTATGTCATTCATGGTTTATGGTTAAAGTTTTAACATTTCTGATGTTAGTTTAATACGAATGTTTATGTTATGTTTCACCCTTTTCACATGAGGAATGTATTGGACATTGTATGTGATGAGCGGGGCCCGCTATATCCCATAGATGCATCGGTAAGTCTCAGGAGACAAACTAGTGTCTTAGTATAATACCTTGATAAAACTTTTATTTTTAGTCTTGGCACGAGGTCTTGACTATGTGGTTATGATGTCCAACATTATGCATTCCATCATTATGAGATTAGCTATTGATATTACATGTGATTATTTGACTAGTAGAATATCCATGTGAATAAGTAAGTGGAATTATTTGATTTAACTTTTCCATATTATTTTTTTGTTTATGTTTAAAAGGATTGTGTTTTAGTCTTATAAATTGCCTTAAATTTTTATGCTTATTTACGATAGTTTTCGCTATATTGTTATCCTTACTGAGCATCTGAGCTCACCCCTTTCTTATGTTTTATTTTTCCCAGGATGCGAAGAAGTAGTTTATGACTTACCTGCATGGATAGACTAAGGGGTATGAATGTGTTTAAAGGAGTGAAAATGTTTTTTTCCTTTAATAATGTAATATAAAACTGATGTATGTATATAGTAATTCCAATGCTACTAATCTGATCGGTCTTTTGGGACTTGACCTCTTATGATCATGCCAATGTTATGTAATAATGCACCAAATCTAGTTAACTGGATTTAGTGCATAACATTTTTGGATTTCCCTAGATGGGATTAGTGTGGATTTAACTAAACTAAAATGATGAATTTTATATTAGGGTCTATTAATGCGTAACTATTAACCAGGGACACATTCGCCAAGCCAAATCACATGCTTGGGTTTTGGTCCATGTCTTCATAATTTCGTTATGATGAATTATTATTTCACCCATATTATAACTACATAGGTTTCCTTATTTTCATACATATCTAGTTTAGGTCAAAGCCAGTAGTGTTTGTTATGTATCCCTTGAGGAACCCAGACTGATGTATTCATTTATTTGTAGCATTTCATTTATTATGTACATACACACTATTGTATTTTATATTCAAAAGAATTGATTATTCATTATATATTGTTTTTGGTGGACTATTGAGTATATCCCACACCCTACTCAGGCATCCATTACACCGAGGTACCCAAGTATACCTCATGTTTGTGGGTCCTTTGAAATTTTCACGGATTGTCATGCTTGTAACATGGGTTTAAGAGCATAGGACTGAGCTAGAGCTCAATATTCTCATGGATTTATCCCTCAAGGATTTTTACTCATTTTCAAATTATATAATTTATGTTATTACCTTATGTATCTTCCTTAATCATAACTTTTTACATCATCTGGACATGAATTAATTTCCATATATTTGGTTGTAGACATTTTTATTTAGTTTTCATATCATTTTCCACTTGTTTTTATTTATTTTTACTACTTGAAATGTTGTGTTATTTACTTATTTTCTAGTATATTACTATTCCACCATGACAATAAGAGTATAGTCTTCTCACTGTAGTACCATTAGACCATCACTGCTAGTCGGTATCCTCTAGCATATTGGGAGGTGTGCTTTAGTCTATGTGGTGACTGGTCTGGCTATCGATTTTATAGTTAGTTGGGATGTGATGTTATAAAGTTATATTAGATATTTCTTTTCATTTGTATTACTATTATGGACTATTGGACAAGAGACTAAGAAAATGTCATTTCTTGGTAAATAGTCATGTCTAGGAGTGATCCACCCATGCACAAGGAAAAGTCTATGTAGCCAGAGATGGGATTGTTGTTTGTGCAATTTTTTGTTATAGTTGGTTATAATTTCACCTTAAGCGATTAGTGTACTTTTTACTAGTCATTGATTTATGATATTTAAATTATTTACCTTTTTTTACAATATAGAAAGGAAGTGGCATTGCATATACCAATATAGGCACATAGAGATTCACATTCCATGAATATTCCGTGCCATGTAGATTGTATTGCTAGGATGTTTGAGATTCATTGATGGGAATTATATTTTTATTAAAATTCTTATTATATACCATGTTAGGTATTCTAGTAATGTGTTGATTTCATATTTGAATAGGTATTTCATTAGAATTATTATTGTATGACATGGAAAAGTGATTATTTAGCATGTTTATCTACTTACCATGTTTAGTTAATTAATTTTTATGATACTTGATTATTTAGTATTCTTTACATATATTCCATGATTTTATTATTTCCTATTTATATTTCTCAGTTCTTTACAAATTGTGATAGAATACATTATTATGATTATTATACACAATTTTTATTAAAGTTTCAACATAAACCTAAATGGTGTTTTCCAATATAGACTATTTGTGAAACCTTAACTAACCAATCATGACATGCTTGAGCTATAGACCATTGGTTTCCTGGGCTAAAACATATTGGTTAGGATTACATGGGATCCAATTTTCAATTAATAAAGTGTATGGTTACTTTATAAATTGGGAAATGGTAACCCATATAATAGAACCATCATTTATAAGCTTGATATACCACAAAATGTTGTATAAATATGAAGCTATTTAACTTTTGACCTTAAATGTGTTGTTTTCCATCATAAAGTCTTGCACCTCACTTAATTAGGCATAAAAACCATATGAATCACTTATTAAATGAAAAATTAGACCCACGTAAGACAGTCGGGGAATGTTTATTATGATATTGAATTGAATCAAAAAAAGTAGGCCGGTCAAGGGATTTTGTTCCTATGAGATAAACCCACCAAGGGTGTAATTGAACCTTGGAATAATTAATAGGACCCTTGTAGGTTTCCCTATCTCTTTTGTTTTCATTAATACTTAACCCAATGGGGGTATGTTTAAATTATATAATATGGTTATTTAATGTTTCCTCAACCACCAATATGGTTTCACATATAGACATACTGTGGTGTCTTACCTGTCTAGTCCCCTCTTGAACTAATAAAAGAGATGTTATCTACTTCTGATCTTTATCCTTTATGGGGCCTTTGTTAATTGAAATTCTAATTACAACCAAATGGGAGTTTTCCTATATAGATTATAATTTTTTTAACGAATACCCTTATTTTTATAAACTCCTTTATATATAAATGATGTTTAATAATAAGGTTTATAAGTGGATTTGGCTAATTATGACCTGTTATCTACTAAAAAATGTTCAATACAGTTCTTCTTATAAATGATAGTTGATATTTTGATTATAATCCTTTGATGTTTAAGTATTAAATATAAATCAATGAAATGAATTAAAATAGAACCTTAAGTGGTGACCTTAGTTTTAATCCTCTTGTATGGGTAGTTTTGGTGTTTCGTGAGATTGAAATAGAATGTGAACGTGAATGTTTTATGTATACATATTATTTTAAAACCTCAGTGATGCTTTGAGATTTTTTTAAAATGGTTTTGTTCGGGTGTCGATCGCTAGTTGGACTCTTAATTTCCAAAATTAAACTGAGATAGACAGGGGGTTGTATGATAGTTTTACCCATGTTAGGGAAGTGAGTATCATGTAATATATGGTTTTGGTTGGTTAGACATGCCCATGGAATGGTTGAATACTTAGTGGGTTGTGCGACCCTTCTCTTCCTCTTCATAATTGGGTGAATCAGGGGGTCTTTAGTCTGTTGTGTAATCGTACGAGATAGAATGACTTCGTGGCTTGTTATTTTTACAGGTCATAAAATACAGTGATTCATTAGGATGATAAGACAATGGATGATATTAATGATGTTTCACTGTGTTGATGAGATCATTGGGTAGTATGAATTGATACATATGGTACCCATTGAGTTGCTAAAATGGTACAATGATCTATTTGAGTTTAGTGGTAATTGTTAAATTCTTGATTTCTTTATACGTTCAAGGATCATCTCTAGTGTAGAGGGACATAGAGGTTATAGGAGTTAGACTTGTCCCAATTCTTGGGATGATGTTATTAAAGGACCGGGTGTCATGACACCACCGGTCAGGTTGGTTTGGCTTTTACACCTGATGTTGTGGAATGCATTGATGTAATGCAGTAGGAGTTTCATGTGTGTATCTAAATTATATATATACTAGTTCACTTTTAAGCGGTTAGTATATATATCATTTTGGTTTAACACTTTCTAAAGAGTATTGGCCACCACTAGGACCCTTGATTAGTGGTCGATGGAGCATGTACCATGGGATGAGTTATATTTATAATGAATGAAAACTTGGAAACTTATAAGTTGGGGGTGCCATTTCATATCTGTTAAAACATTCCCTTCCATGTGGAAAGAAAACAATCAAGGAGGAACATTTTAAAATGGTTTTTTTTTTCTCTTTAGTACCATGGGGATGGAGAGTTTTAAATGTGTTAGTTCTTGAAAGCATCATGAAGATGAAAAGGTTGTCTACGAAGCAAACCTTTGTGAGCACCATTAGTCTTAAATAAACCTCGGTGGTTATTATTGTGTTAAAATGGGATGACTATGGTGGTAAAGACATCATGTTTTGTTAATGATGATGCATCAGAATTTGTAGCCAAGATTTTTCAAAAAAATCACGGTAATGATTATTTTACTATTATTCATAGTGTAAGTTGGATATGGTTGGTTAGAGAACCATTTTGAGCACCTCATTTGGTATATGGTGGGTGTTTCTCCATTCTTTAGGGTAATTATCAATATACTCAAAGTGTACTATTTACTTATGGTGATCATGTCCCCTATCTTGACATCATCCTGGTTACACTGGGAGAGCCTCAGTTTTAAGCTGATAAAAAAAATAAAACAACCTTTTTCTTGAAAAAACAAACCCTAGGGATGTTGTGGGCTAGAAGCATGGTTGGTTATAGAGGCATTGTTATCCCTGAGTGATAATTGGGTTCCCAATTAGTAATGAATTGGATGGGCTTAATGACACCATCCTATTATTTTCTTGACTATTGTTGGGATTTTTCAGTGTTCTGATGTGTGGAAATCTCATCTATGTACCGAAGTCTCACTTTTAAAATGTTGGAGTATAGAATAAATTGAATGGACAATATTGGATGAGTTCATTAGCCATAATTTGATGATATTGAGGATAAAATGGACTTCAGTTAGTCTCATATGAGATGTATTAAAGGTGATGATCCAAGTGTGCTGGATCAGGTGTACACCCCTACTCATACAAAGGCCTGAAAACATAAATGAGAAGGTGATGGTTGGGCCTAGGGACATCACTGAAAGTTTTAATATGGTATTTGTTGGATTTTCTTGAAGAAAAAATTATGTGGATAAGGATAAGGCATGATGTTTGGAATGAGATACACAAACTATCTAAATGAATCATTTCAATAATTATCAGTCGAAAGTGGCATGACATGTTTCCTCATGTTTCATTAAATACAGTTGTTGAGGAACTATTCCTGGAATGTTGTTAGGAGGAGAAGAGTGTAATGTGATTCAGCCAAGGTTTTTTCGGAAAATCCAGTTCGATAAGGCTGTTTGAGGTTTATTGGGTGTTGACCATTCGATCAAGCTAAGAATCATGTTGCAAGAACCATTAGAATACTTAGGGAATTCTTTATTAGGAAATTCTTATGGTAGAGCGTATCATGACTCAAAATTGTCCTTTGAATAATAGAACCTATAGTGGGGAGCTCCATAGGTTGGGTGATGAACAGAAATATGATGTGATCATTTCTTTAATTTAATGGGATCAGGTAAGTTCCTTCTCAATGTTTCAATTCAGAGTACAATAGTTGACTCAAGTTTCTACATCTTATGTAATTTATGCTTAATTGATTCTTGGAAATACATTGGGAATTTGAAAAAACAATGTATCCATTTAGGGAAAACTTCATGACCTGAGTAAGTCAAGTGTTTCTTCCATTTATTCCCCATTTATTCTTAGGAATGAGAAGTTCTAAGGTGGGGAGGTTGTAATGTCCCATGTTTTTGGACCAAATAAAATTCTCAAAAAAACCTAAAATTGTAGCTTGGTGGATGGTCCATTCTTTCAACCAAGATTCTTAATGAAAATAAAATATTTGGAATACTTAAAAGTTTTGTTTTTAGACTTTATTTATGGACCTAGAGGTGTCTTGGGTATTTTGTTGAGTTTCGGGAGTGACGGGCTTTGAAAACACAATACCGAGAGAAGATGGTAGGGCTCACAGTTTTTCTAAAACTGTGTGTCCCAAAAAAAACTATGTTGATAATCTAGTGAAGATTGAGGCCTCTTATGGGTTTTTTAAACATTTGATAGGATCCACATGTCATTTTGGGTGTTGTAGAAGTCTTGAAAGAGGGATTTTACATGGGCTATGAATGGTTAGTCAAACCATGTAGCTAGCCCATGCGATGGGGTTCTTTGGGTAGTGGCTCAAGCATGATTGACATAGAGTTTGGATAACTGTATAGTTAAAACCTATGACTCATTAAATGGGGTATATTTTCTGTTTTCCCCACCACCATATTAATTATTTCTCCCATATTTTATCCTCCTCGATGTGTAGCATCCCACCGAGGGTTACCTCATCCTCTTCTCCTAATATGGTGAGATATCCTCTATCCAGTGTCTATATTGAGTGCTTTCAAGTGAATTAGATAGCCTTTATTAAGTCTATTTTTGCCCTCTTTTATTTATTTATTTATCTTATCTTCTCCCATACAATCTTCATGAAAAATAATTCACCCTATTTTTAGGGTGTTTGTCCAGTTATTTATTTTCTCTCAAACCAACTTGAATAAAATCTTGATATTGGATGAGTGGAACATTCTAAAAATGAGTTAGGTGGTATATATGATTTTTCATTAATTTCTTTCAAGTTATTTAATATTTCTATTATTCAGCATGTTGGACTTTCTGGTTGTCACTCCTAAAACGTGAAATTCCATAAATAAGGTTCCTGGACCACCTTTGGATGTGTTTTAGACTCCCATTTTATATGGTTATAAGTTATGAACTCTATAAAAATCACCCACATTTTGGGTGGGTTTTCTAAATCATGTAATAAATAAGGTTTACCTTATAACTAAACCACCATTGAAGTATATTAATTTAAACGGTTATGTTTGTAGTGAACCAACCATAAATGGTTTACATTCTAAATTCCTCATTTTGGGGTTTTAAGTTATTTCACTCAGATGAGAGGCCTATTTTGAATAAAGTAAATTGTTGATGAAAATATCATGTTTTCTAATAAAACCACCTTAAAGGTGTGATGTATTATTAATAAAAAGTGAATTGATAAATGTTGCTCATAGTGATTATATATTTGGTAGGTGTACATCCCACAAAATTTTTAATATTAATTGAATTTAATAGACTTCTTAATTATTAAGTTTGAGATGTGATGTGGCATGATTACATACATGGGCCTTATTATTCTTTAATGGAAATGGAAATGGGTGTAGCCCTCATTATAAATATGTGCTGTGATGAATGGTATGAGATATTTGTTTCCAAAATTTACCTTCAGGTTATGCTGAGGGAAATATAAGGATCTTGATATAAGAATTTCTTTGAAGGGATACTCGTTATTTATAATTAGAATTGTTTATGAAATGTAAATACGCTTAGAGTGATACTTGGAATTCCTTGGATGGGCCCTCCAAATTTTTTTCCTACCTTTGTATGATCAATATTGATTCCATAGAGGAGACAATATGTATGAGCTCAGGGGATAGATGGTTATACCATGACACAAGTGATATTGAGTCCCCTATGGGAGATACAAGGGACAAGATCGGAGGGCTTCATCTTCATGTTTTGCCAAGAGTGACACATGGTATTCCATTTATGGATCTCATTTGATAGACTCTTACAACTTTGGGTATTTATAGTCCCCCTAGTGAGATACTTAGGATACATTTTAGATCACCTTGGATGTGATTAGGGTGCCTATTATAAAACTCAAATGAAGACTTTTATATTGAGAACTATTAATATAGAGCTTTTAACTAGGGACACATCCACTAAGAAAAATTAAATGATTGGGGTTTGGTCCATCTCTTGATACTTGTTTGATGATGAATTATTATTATAACGATATTATATATGTATATATTTCCTTCCTTTTAGATATATACGTCTTAGGCAGAAGTAGGTTGTGCTAGACAAGTATCTTATAAGGAACCAAGACTAAGGTATTTATTTATTTTTTTCCTTGAATATATTATGTACCTGCACATTGATGTAATTTATATTCACAAAATGATATTATGAATTATACACTATTGGTGGTGACCTATTGAGAATATCTCACACCCTTATCGGGCCACCATTGCATTGGTGTACCCAAGCAAGCCTAATGTTCATAGGTTCTTTGGATTCTTTATGGCTTGTCATGCTTGTACCTGAGAGTTAGGAGAACTTAGGATTCTCATGTAGTTAGCCCTTGTGGTTTTTACTCTTTTTCTTATTTATGCACTGTATTGAACTTACTACTGTATCTTTCTTACTATTACCTTGTACAATCATCTGTTCTGGCATGAATTGTTATATTTTTAGATGTGTCCATTTTTATTCAGGTGTCATATTATTTTCTTCCTATTGTTATTTATTTCTATTGATTTCTCTGTTGAGTTATTTACTTATTTTTAGGTACACCACTATGACATGATGATAATGAGGGTATAATTTACCCACCTTACCACCAATAGACCCTAACTGCTAGTTTGAAGCCACTAGTGTCACAACCCGTCCCCCAGGGCCTGTGTCGTGACTACCCCAAGCCCACCTTTCAAAGACCAGGGGCTGGTGACTAGCACCGAGTAGAAATACCCCAAAAGGGAAGGAATTTTCCTTTAAATCTATACACACGCACAAAGATCAAAATGTAGAAAGTAAACACAAGGTAAACCATAGGTTTCACTAAAACAACAAATGAGATTACAGTATAAACTAAAAGTATAAAGGGGCCAATATACATGCCCAAAAACACAAAGGAAAGTAAAACTTCCATATTCTATCCGCTCGAGACCCTACCCAAAGGGTAGGTGAAGGGTAGATACCTGTAGCAGTAGAGATACACCCGTTCGTCCCCTCTCACCAATCACCACCTGGTCCTGGACCACCAAGGTGTCTGTCGAAGCATCAATCACCTGCGCGAGACACAACACATGCGGGCAAATCTCGTGCAGGGGTGAGTAACACAATAGTTAGTAGGGACCCCAAACCACAATGTAAAGACCATGAATCAAGACCACAAAGCAAGACCACAAAGAAAGACCACAAAATAAGTCAACTCACACAAGGTATATATTAGAGTATAGAAAGTAAGATTATCAGTATTAAAGATAAATAATCTTATACTACTGAGGGAATCATAACTAATGAGTCACTGAGTTCGCTCATCTATAGGACCATTGGGGTCTGCTTTGTTACAGGACCACTAAGGTCCGCTTGGCTACTAGACCACTGAGTTCTGATCGGTTGCTAGACCACTGAGGTTAACTCAGCTACTGGACCACAGAGGTCCGCTATATTATGGGGACACTTAGTTTAGCTCTAATACTCGACCACCAAGGTCCCTCTCATTATATCATTCGTGTCAAATCCATCCATAGGATTCCCGCTCTCTAGTGTGCTTGATTCCCAGAGAATCTACTCTTCAAGCCAAGAGTTGCATCTCAACTGCCAAGAAAACTCACTTAGAGTATACCCAAAGGACCGTCTCATCACATGGGCCGCAACTCCGTATATGGAGCACCAATCAGTTGTCTGGTCTGAAAGATATTGTAATTTTAGTAAACAGGGGTCAGTTATGTCTTGGCCCTATTCAATGTGGTTGGATCGACCCGACCAACCCAGCCTAGGGGTCCTGCATGACCTGTGTAACACCCCAAGCTTCCACGGTATGCGTCTCTTTAAATAATACAGTAGCGTGTGTTGTACTCAACTTCGAGTTCTAACACACACCACAATCAATCAAACTAGCCGTTATGAATGGTAATACCCACTTTTTTAAATATTATTCATTTTATCTTTCAAAATGGACTTAATTTTTGGATTCGGAATATCGAAATTAGGTTAGGGTGAATTTTTGGTACTTTTCTGATAACTTTAATATTTTGATGAATAGTGAAAATTACTAATTTTTAATTAAAAACAACTTTTTTAATCGAAATAATTAATACTGATAAATTATGAATTTGAGTGGTTTTAAATTATATTTAGAATATATTTTTACCATTTAATACAATATTGGTCATTGGACATAATTTCACATTTAAACAGGACATAAATAAGTGTCAACATTTTGATAGTTATTGTTTCTTAAAAACAAGCATTTTGTTTTGACAACGGGGATTAATTTTAAATTAATAAATGAAACTTCTATGTTTAGAATTTGGTAAAATAGACTTCATTATTAAATTAGGAATATCAAAATTATCTTAGGGTAAACTTTGGGTATTTTTCTGAAAACTTTTAATTTTTGATTAATAGTGAAAAACTCGGAGTTATAGTTTAAAACCGAATTTTTATTTAAATAATTATTTATTTTATATAAATTATTTTATGTCAAAATAGATTCATAATACTTCTATAATTTCAATGTAATTCATTGGATTCGGTTTATAATAATTTTAGATATATAAAAATTTTATTGAACTTTTCACCGTCTTTTACCCACCTCCTAGGAGAATTTGCAAATTCACATAAAACATAATTTTACCGCTTCTGTGACTGTAATTTTGAAAATCCGAGAGACACGGTTAATATCAAGGATTAAAATATGGTTCAATAAGATAAAAACAATTTTTGGTGAATAGTAACTTTTTTACTTTTATTTACCATAGTAAAAAGTAAATAGGGTAATTAAGGGTAAAAATGATATTATTATTACCCTAACACATGTACTAATTCTATTAGATAAGTATAATTAGACTGAAAACAACCGTAGGAATAAAATATGAACCTCTTTGATACACTTGGATTAGATTAGGACATTTATTACTATTTAATTCAAATAAGAGTTAAAAGAGTTAAAATCAATGTTTAATAACTAAAACATTTTTAATATAGGGTTATACATAAGATAAATTCGATTATAAATATTAATTAGAAAGTTAAAAATATTTCCTATTTAATGGTATTTTATTTATAATTTTTAGACATTATATAAGTTAATTTATGTATGACACAATGATGATGCAATAATTACCTTATTAGTGAAATATTAAAATAATTGATATTATAAATACCCAAATAAATATAATTTGAGACTTTTAATGAATTACAAGATTTTTATAGTTAATATGACATGTTAGTATTGATTAAATGAATTTGGTTATAATTAATAAAGTTATTAAGACTTTAAAAAAAATCAATTATTAAATAGTGTCAAAATTGACATAAAGGAGTTTTTAAAACAAATATTATAATATTAATTGATATAATATTTCTAAAAATTTAAGGTTCGGCCAAAGGACTTATATGATGATAGGTATGACATTAATGAACCACTTGGGGTTCTCTTGGTAGTTTATTGTATGTTTATTAACCATATATTATAAAAATACAAAGAGACATGGTAAATGTCAAACTATTTAACTAAGAGTTAAATCTGAAAGATAAGGGTAAAATAGTGACCCAAACTTGTCTAAAACCTATTGGTTGAGTGGTTTTCGACCCATCCCCCCTTATAATTTAAATAATATAGTTTGTAGCCATTATAAATGGAATATTAATTTATTATAAAATAATACTTTAAGTTTTTCCTAAAGAGCCCATCCCCCCCTTATAAAAGGACACCAATTAAAACCAATTCCTCACACCTCTCAATCTTTTTGGCTCATCCAAAATCTTCCCAATTAAGCTCCCTACATCTCTCTCCACCTCCTAGAAGCCTTACCTTAGGCAGAAGGCACTTCAAGAGTCCTTTTTGGTTCAAACCAAAGGGAGTTACCCAAATTAAAGGTAACGATTTCTCTTAGCTTCTTTTCTTTTATTTTACTTCTCCAACCCCTAAACTCTTATTATTATTTTCTTTTATAACAAAACCAGTATCCTAAATATACTAGGATATTTTTATCAGAAGTATGTGAACTACACTTACACACACCTCTATCTAATGGGTGAAGAACATAATGTTTCTGTGGATAAAAGCCAAACACCTCACGAAATGATGATTGTTCAATTATCTCCTACCACATTTAATGGTGGAAATTATGATGGAACTATAATTATATATGATATTTATTTTATATATAAGCTTATTTAATTCCAGTTTATAGCATAACATTATTCGTTTCATGTTGTATATATATACAATAATTTCATTTGAGGAAGTGCGGACTACTGCCCCCTCAATGTGATATGACTTGTTCGTACCATACATGGAACGTATAAAGGATATCACTACTACAAATATGCCTTTTATCAGCACTAAAAATGGCCTTTAATAGTTCTAGAAAAGCGCTGCTAAAGATGGCGAAGATAGGGGGTCCCCTTTATCAGCGCTCCAAAAAATAATTATAAAGATCCCTTTTATCAGTACTAAAAAAAGCGCTGATAAAAGGGGTCTTCTATCAGCCCTCAAACAAAGCGCTGATAAAAGGGTCCTTTATCAGCTCTTTGTTTTAGCGCTGATAAAAGACCCCTTTATCAGAACTTCCTTTATCAGTGCTGATAAATGACCCCTTTAATCAGTGCTTTTAAAAAAGCACTGATAAATGATAAAAATTAATTTTTTTTTTAAAAAATTAAAAAAATTAAAAAAAATTAAAAAAATACTGCCAATCAGGGGGGGGGGGATTTTATAGATATTGAGCCCCCCCCATTTTGAAGCGCTTTTCCAGCACCCTACAGCGCCCCACGCACCACCTCCACCCTTTATCAGCCCTTGCTCCGGTATTCCCCCATGCATGCGCGCCCCTGCCTCCACCAGGATTTGAACTCGAGACCTCCCCCTTGCGCACCTAAGCCCTTACCACTCCTCTATTTTGATTTGTTTTCCATTTCATGATATCTCTATAAATATATTTAGTTATATTTATTCATATGGTAATATATATTTATATTAATATATATATAGTTATATTAATATATATATATAGTTATATTAATATATATCTCTATTTATATATATATATTTAGTTATATTTATTCGTATAGTAAAATATATTTATATTAATATATATATAGTTATATTAATATATATATAGTTATATTAACATATATATATATATATAGTTATATTAACATATATATATATATATAGTTATATTAATATATATATAGTTATATTAATATATATATATATAGTTATATTTTTTTGTATAGTATAATATATATATAGTTATATTAATATATATATATATATATATATATATTAATATATATATTTATAGTGATATTAATATATATATTTATAGTGATATTAATATATATATTTATAGTAATATTAATATATATATACATGTAGTTATATTTATATATATAGTTAGATTAATATATATAAATATATATATATAGTTAGATTAATATATAGGTATATAAATATTCATATATTTGTATTTTAAATAAAATGGATATTATTAATTATATAGATAAAGCTAATATATTTTATATGTAAATATATTATATTATTTATATTTATAATTTAATTTTTTATGTTTGAATATATAAATAATATGAATATATTGTTATATATTTGATTATAAATAGCAGTTCATTATAAAAAACGATGAAATTTAAAAAAAATAATATCAATATAAATGTAATACCTTGTAATAAATTTATTCCCCAGAAAAAAAATCCAATATTACCCCCCTAAGCGAGGCTGAAAATCCACAAAATGTTAAAAAATCGAGGTACCCTGACTAAAAACACAGTTTTGGAGGCCTACTGGGCCTCTTTTGGCCTTGAAAAAACCTTGTTCGGGGTCACCCTAGGTTACAACGACGTAGAGCTCATCGCAGGCTTCGATTTGATATGTGGTAGAGCTCAAACGAACACCCGGATCAAAAGTTATGGCTGTTTCAAGTTCGAGTTGCGTTTTCAACATATTTTGGATCGATTTTTAATTTTTTAATTTTTTTATTCTTTAAATTGTTGTTAAATGACTATTACTCCATAATAATTAGAAAATTATTAATTAAAAATATTTTTTTAATTTTTTATAAGCCATTTTCACTAAATATCTTATATATTTAGTATATTAAGTGTAAATGTATATTTATACTTATCTAAAATATATTTAAAAATTATATATTATATTTATATTAATATAACTATATATATATATATTTATATATTAATATATTATTTTTGAATTCGAACCTTTATCAGCACTTTTAAAAGCAATGATAAAGGGGGTAACTTTATCAGTGCTAAAAAAAGCGCTGATAAAGGGGTGCGTTTATCAGCGCTTTTTCGTTAGCGCTGATAAATGTTAGCACTGGGAAAAACTATTTTTGTGGTAGTGGATGGTATTAATGAACTTAAGTAACACATATAAGATATTATATTATACTGGAATAATAATATACCTATTTATCATTTGGTTTTGATTCCTTTTAAAATGAAAAATGAAATGGAAGTAGCATTAATGCGTACGTACGGACTACCGTCTCCATGAATGCGATGAGATTCATTCCCCATCACATCCATTCAAGTATAATTCTCATTTTATGATTAAAAATAATGTTTAAGGACTTGATATCATTCTAGATATGAATAAGATACAACCTATCCCTAACAAACACGTCTTATGTAACAAAACATGTAAAATAAAACGAGTACGTTAACACTCGAAACGACGATAACACTAAGATATTATTAAGAAAGAAATATTAAAAGATCATATATGATATCATATTAATGTATATTATTCTTTTATAATTTAATAACAATCATTTAACCGTTATACAAGAGGTTAACCTACCCTCGACAAAGGAAAAGTACAAGGTAAGGGGTTTTCATCTCACTGCTTATTCCCGTGAGATTCATGCCATATTGCCACTATTACCTTTTGTGTGGTGTATGTACTACCCATAATTGTATTATTTGTGTAATACATTTAAATTTATTTGTATTCTCATATTCATTGTATGATATCTCTTTCATGGGGTGTATGTTTCGTAAGTTACTTAATTGGTAAGGGTTAATTTCACAATCTCTTTATTATCCGAGATTGTTTATACGTAAGTATCTACTGGGACATATTTATTATCCATGTCCATGTTTGATGAAAGAGTTTTCAAATGGATTATTTTAAGGTAATTTTTACTAAAACATCATTTCAAATATTTTAAATATTTATTCTTCTAAATCTTTCTCATTAATGTCCATGTCTTCAAAATGGGTTTTAAGGATTTATCTATATAGACATGAATGTTTTTAAAATGTAAATTCCTTTAAAAAGTTTCAAAGTGGTATATTATAATTTTATTCAAAAATTTCTTTAAATGAATTCTTTTCCAAATTGTGTTAATTTTAAATGTTTTCATGAAAAATGGGTATTTCTCTCAAAGAGTTTTACAAATCATTTTCATCAACGTCAAAATCCTTTAATGGATTTTAAACTTGTTTTGAAGTTTATTTATCATGATACACATATTCCATATTGTGTTGTAGGTTTTGTGATATGTTTGACTGTGGATGTGTTATTTTTATACCACTAATGGTTTATGGGTAAAGTATTGACATTTCTTATGCTAGTTTTAATATGAATTTTTATGTTATGTTTAGATCTTTTCATATGAGGAATGCATTGGACTTAGTAAGTGACGGGTGGAGCCCGCTATAGCTCCTCGATGCATCGGTAGGTCTCATGAGACAAACTAGTGTCTTGGCATGAGGCCTTGACAAAATCGTATTTGTAGTCTTGGAATGAGGCCTTGGCTACATGGTTATGATAGTCTGGAATTATGCATTACATCATTATGAAAGTAGTTATTGACATTGCATGTGATTATTCGACTAGTAGAATATCCATGTGAATAAGTAAATGGAAATATTTCATTTTATTTTTGCCATATTATGCTGAAGTTCAAGTTTAAAAGGATTTTGTTTTAGTTATACATTGCCTTAAATGTTTATGATTATTTATGAAAGTTTCCGCTATATTGTTATCCATACTGAGCATCTGAGCTCACCCATTTCTATGTTTTTTTCCCAGGATTCCAAGAATTGTATTGTGATTGATATGAAGGGTTAAGCCAAGGGAATATTGCCATTCATAAAGGATTATTTATGTTGTTTTTTATGTTATAAATTGTAATGTAACATTCATGTATGTAATATATTTTCCAAGACTACTAAACCGATCGGTCCTTCGAAACATGATTCCTTGTAATCATGCCAATGTATTAAAATAATGCACTGACTCTGGGTAAATGGGGTCAGGGAATTATAGTTGGTATAATAGGAAGTTTAGCAATAACCTTGGAAGATAGATTTAGATAAACTATGATTAGAGAACATATCCCTAAGATATACTTTGAGGATTATTAGAGAAAAACTTCCTAGAATTTTGATATTATAGAGATTTTTTGAGTTTTCCTAGAAATACATCCCTGTCTGGATACGAACAGGTAGAGGAGGCTCTAGCACAGATGTACCTTGGGGTAAAACTTGAAAACACTGCTTTGAGCTAGACTCGAGAAGGAACTAGTGCGCAACAACGGGCCTTGATGCACTCTTGGTTATGACAGTCCTGGGGGATATGCTTAGGATAATTCTCATTTTCTTTGCAACCCATTATGAAGGGTTTATGAGTATATAATTCCTCAAAGAAGACATTTTTATGATTATGGATTATATACACAATCTTTTTAATTTATGTTATGTGTTTTACAAGTTTGTAATTAGGTATTTCTATTCATAAACTAATCTTGTGTATGCCATTGTTTAGAAATGGAACCCAGTAGAAGGAATGAGAACTCTAGAAATACGCATGATCCAAAGAGTAAGAAAGATCATATATTTCATGGTCTTAAGCCATAATTTAGAAGGGAAATACTCTCCCATGTATTATCATCATATGAATAAATAATATCATGTGTTGATAAGATAAGTAAATAATTCTCGGAGTCTGATGGCTTTGAAGGGAATCCGGAGAAGGAAAGGATGGTAGAGAGAAGGACAGATAAAGGGAATAAGGTAAATAAGAATTTTCCCATATGTGATAATTTTGGAAAGAATCACCTTGGAAAATGATTTAAGGGAATGGGAGTATGTTTTAACTCTGGAGAAAAAGGACACCAAGTACGTGACTGCAAGGGTAAGAAAAATGTTTCAAATATACAATGCTTCATCTGCAAGGAGTTTGGAAACTACACGAACCAATGTCCCAGTCATCAAACTATGACGCAAATGATGCTATTGGATAATAATCAAGTTATGATACTACCATAGATGAAGAGGAATGACTAGTGTTCTTATGTTTTTATTTTGGAATTATTTCATTGAAGTGTTGTATCAATTATGTATTGGAAATAAATAAGGATTGCAATGAAATACTATTTCATTGAGGATTTGAGATTTTATGGTACTAAGAAAAGTTACTCTACATCTATTTAAACTTTTTGGAAATTACATGGTTGAAGGAAATATAAACCTTAATATGGTCTTAATATTGAGGTACTGGTTTTGGAATAAGATATGGTTGATTTGGGTAAATTATATTGGATATTCTTGACTACCTTGAAACTGATTAATGATTTGTATATTCCATAATTGTTGGAGTTTACAAAATTTTTGGATGGATGAATTATATACAGTATTCTATAAGGAATAAGGGAGCATGAATTTAATCAATAAGGTTTTATGGTAATTCAGGATGTTTTAGTGTTTTAAAATAATACATGATGAAGGTATTCACATGCTATTATGGGGTAAAAAGGATCTACATTATGTTTACCTTTCATATAAAATTTGGACTGATAGTTTACAAAAGTATTTCGGATAAGTCTAAAGGTTGGAAGGGATTATGTTTGAAAGGTTATTTTTGGATTTTTATAAAAGGACAACATGCAGACCGTGTGACGACCCGTCACATTAGACAAAGCTGCGGGAATCGAACCCACAACAATAGTGAAATTTGGATTTATCGCCTACCACTAGACTACGTGAAGTTCCTGGTTGGTATAATGTAGTTTCTTTTTTTAAAGGGTCTGATATGTGAATTATAAATTCATTATATTTGAAACCCTATATGATTATGATAAATAGAGTATTTTTGAGTAGTATTATGTTTTGGGGTGAAAGATGAGTTTGTGGTAGAAATTTATTAAGGGATAAAACTCTAATTATAAATTAATTATATCTCCTTATGATCTTATCCAATCTCACAAATAAATTACTCAACATTAAGAAAAGGAACTTAGAAGAAAAATGTTGTCCTAGATGTTACCTTAGATCATAAAAAATTTATGGCTTTGGGATTATTGGCCTTTTCATAGCCATGTTCTCTACAACTCTCTATCAGATATTGATGGTTATATTTCTCTTCCGTATCCATATTTTCCTACATGGAACCCTAGTATTGTTATTTTCAGTAACCTTCATACTTACCAGTCTTTATTTTAAATAGAGGCCTCATTAATCCATTTTTCGATGTGGTATTTCAACTAAGATATTTTGAAATGTCAACCCCAAGTTTGCAATACTGAGCATAAATTACGAGGATGCAATTTATTGAAGTAGGGGAGAATTTAACACCCCATGCTTCCACGGTACGCTTCTCTTTTAATGATACAATAGCGTGTGTTGTACGCAACTTCAAGTTCTAACACACACCACAACCAATCAAACTAGCCGTTATGAAAAGTAATACCCACTTTTTGAAAATTTATACATTTTATCTTTCAAAATAGACTTCATTTTTGGATTTGGAATTTCAAAATTAGCTTAGGGTGATTTTTTGGCACTTTTTTTGATAACTTTCATATTTTGATGAATAGTGAGAATTACTAAATTTTAATTAAAAACAACTTTTTTAATCAAAATAATTAATAGTGATAAATTATGAATTTGAGTGGTTTTAAATTATATTTAGAATCTATTTTTACCATTTAATCCAATGTTGGTCATTGGACATAATTTCACATTTAAACCGGACATAAACAAGTGTCAATCTTTTGATAGTTACTGTTTCTTAAAAACACACTTTTTTTGACAGCGGGAATTAATTTTAAATTAATAAATGGAACTTCTATGTTTAGAATTTGGTAAAATAGACTTCATTATTGAATTCGGAATATCAAAATTATCTTAGGGTAAATTTTTGGTATTTTTTTGAAAACATTTAATTTTTGATGAATAGTGAAAAACACTAAGTTATAGTTTAAAACAGAATTTTTATTTATAAAATTATTTATTTTATTTAAATTATTTTATGTAACAATAGATACATAATACCTATATAAGTTCAATGTAATTCATTGGATTCAGTTTATAATAATTTTAGATATATAAAAATTTTATTGAACTTTTCACCGTCTTTTACCCACCTCCTAGGAGAATTTGAAAATTCACATAAAACATAATTTTACTGCTTCAGTGAGTGGAATTTTAAAAATCCGAGAGACAAGGTTAATATAAAGGAGTAAAATTTGGTTTAATAATATAAAAATAATTTTTGGTGAATAGTAACTTTTTACTTTTATTTAACACGGTAAAGAGTAAATAGGGTAATTAAGGGTAAAAATGATATTATTATTACCCTAACACATTTCCTAATTCTATTGGATATGTATAATTCAACCAAAAAACAAACTTAGGAATAAAATATGAACCTCTTTTGTCCACATGGATTAGATTAAGACATTTATTATTATTTAATTCAAAGAAGAGTTAAAAGAGTTAAAATCATAGTTTAATAACTAAAACATTTTTAGTATTGGGTTATACACAAGATAAATTCGATTATAAATATTCATTAGAAATATAAAAATATTTCCTACATAATGGTATTTTATTTATAATTTTTAGACATTAAATAATTTAAATTATTTATGACACAATGATGTTGCAGTAATTACCTTATTAGTGAAAGATTAAAACAATTGATATTATAAATACCCAAATAAAAATAATTTTAGACTTTTAATGAATTAGAAAAAATTTATTTGTCACTATGAATTGTTAGGATTGATTAAATTAATTTTCTTCGAATTAATAAAGTTATTAATACTTTAACAAAAATCAATTATTAAATAGTGTCAAAATTGACATAAAGGAGTTTTTAAAACAAATATTATATTATTAATTGATATAATATTCTTAAAAAACTAAGGTTAGGACAAAGGACTTATATGGTTATAGGTATGTCATTAATGAACCACTTGGGGTTCAGTTGGAAGTTTATAGTAAGTTTATTAACCATATAACATAAAAATACAAAGAGACATGGTATATGTCAAACTGTTTAACTAAGAGTTAAATCTGAAAGATAAGGGTCAAATAGTGACCCAAACTTGTATAAAAACTATTTATTGAGTGGTTTTCGAACCATCCCCACCTTAGAATTTATATAATCCGGTTTGGAGCCATTATAAACGGAATATTAATTTATTATAAAATAATACTTTAAGTTTTTCATAAAGAGCCCCTCCTCCCCCTTATAAAAGGACACCACTTCTAACCAATTCCTAACACCTCTCAAGACTTTTGGATCATCCAAAATCTGCCCAATTAATCTCCCTACATCCCTATTCTCCTTCTATAAGCCTTACCTTAGACATAAGTCACTTCAAGAGTCCTTTTTGGTTCAAACCAAAGGGAGTTCCCAAATTAAAGGTAACGATTTCTCTTAGCTTCTTTTCTTTTATTTTACTTCTCCAACACCTAAACTCTTCTTATTATTTTCTTTTATAACAAAAACAGTATCCTAAATATAATAGGATATTGTTATGATATGTCTTAGAACTACACTTACACACACCTCCATCTAATGGGTGAAGAACTTAATGTTTCTGTGGATGGCAACCAAACACCTCACGAAACGATGATTGTTCAATTATCTCCTACCACCTCTCTTGGTGGCCATTATGATAGAACTATAGTTAAATATGATATTTATTTTATATATAAGCTTATTTAATTCTATTTTATAGCATACCATTATTCGTTTCATGTTTTATATATATACGATAATTTCATTTGTGGAAGTGTGGACTACCGCCCCCTCAAAGTGATATGACTCATTCATACCATACATGTAACATATAAAGGATGGTATTAATGAACTTAAGTAAAACATATAAGATATTATATTATACTGGAATAATAATATACCAATGTATCATTTGGTTTTGATTCCTTTTAAAATGAAAAATTAAATGGAAGTAGCATTCGTGCATACGTATGGACTACCGTCTCCACAGACGCGATGAGATTCATTCCCCATCGTATCTATTCAAGTATAATTCTCATTTTATGATTAAAAAAATGTTTAAGGACTTTATATCATTCTGGATATGAATTATATACAACCTATCCATAATAAACATGGCTTATGTAACAAAACATATAAAATAAAACGAGTAGGTTAACACCCAAAACGACGATAATACTAAGATATTATTAACAAAGAAATGTTAAAAGATCATATATGATATAATATTAATGTATATTATTCTTTTATAATTTAATAACAATCATTTAACCATTATATAGGATGTTAACCTACCATCAACAAAGGAAAAGTACAAGGTAAAGGGTTTTCATCTCACTCCTTATTCCCATGAGATTCATGCCATATTGCCACTATTACCTTTTGTGTGGTGTATGTACTGCCCATAATTGTATTTTTTTGTAATAAACATTAATTTATTTGTATTTACATATTCATTGTATGATACCTCTTTCATGGGGTGTATGTTTCATAAGTTACCAAATTGGTAAGGGTTAATTTCACAATCTCTTTATTATCCGAGGTTGTTTTTACGTAAGTATCTAATAGGACATATTTATTATCCATGTCCATGTTTTATGAAAGAGTTTTCAAAGGGATTATTTTAAGGGCCTTTTTACTAAAACATCATTTCAATTGTTTTAAATATTTATTCTTTTAAATCATTCTCATTAATGTCCATGTCTTCAAAATGGTTTTTAAAGATTTATTTATATGAACATGAATGTTTTTAAAATGTTAATTCCTTTCAAAAGTTTCAAAGTGGTATGAGACACTTTGATTCAAAAATGTCTTTGAATGACTTCTTTTCTAAATTGCGTGACTTTTAAATGTTTTCATGAAAAAGGGGTATTTCTCTCAAAGAGTTTTACAAATCATTTTCATCTACATCAAAATACTTTAATGGATTTTAAACTTGTTTTGAAGTTGATTTATCATGATACAAATCTTTCATATTGTGTTGAAGGTTTTGTGATATGTCTGACTATGGATGTGTTATTTTTATACCACTCATGGTTTATGGGTAAATTATTGACATTTAATATGCTTGTTTTAATATGAATGTTTATGTTATGTTTAGACCTTTTCATATGAGGAATGCATTGGACTTAGTAAGTGATAGGTGGAGCCCGCTATAGCTCCTCGATGCATCGGTAGGTCTCATGAGACAAACTAGTGTCTTGGAATGAGGCATTGAAAAAATCTTATTTGTAGTCTTGGCACGAGGCCTTGGCTACGTGGTTATGATGGTCTGACATTATGCATTCCATCATTATGAAAGTAGTTATTGATATTGAATGTCATTATTTGACTAGTAGAATATCCATGTGAATAAGTAAATGACATTATTTCATTTTATTTTTTTCCATATTATGCTGATGTTCATGTTTAAAAGGCTTTTGTTTTAGTTATAAACTGCCTTAAATGTTTATGCTTATTTATGAAAGTTTACACTATATTGTTATCCTTACTGAGCATCTGATCTCACCCCATTCTATGTTTTATTTTTCCCAGGATTCAAAGAAGTGTATTGTGATTGATATGCAGGGTTAATCCAAATGAATAATGGTGTTCATAAAGGATTATTTATGTTGTTTTGTATGTTATAAAATGTAATGTAACATTCATGTATGTAATCTATTTTCCAAGACTACTAAACCAATCGTTCCTTCGGGACTTGATTGCTTGTAATCGTGCCAATGTATTAAAATAATGCATTGACACTGGGTAACTAGGGTCAGGGCGTTATAACCCGACCCGGTTTGGATGAACCAACCCAGTTCGATCTGGCCCATTAGACCTTGTTGGACCTAGCCTAGTTCGACCTGGGGTCCAGCCCACTGTGTCCCCTGATGACCCGGTACGTATTCTCCAGCCCGATCAGAATTGGTCAGACTGGAATTGCCCCGCCAGGCCGTCCATTGGTCGAATTTCCCATCTATCCCGACCTGCAATGGAGGTCCAATTTTCATCCATCCCAGACAACCCAACAGCCTGATTCGTTCCACCATCCTGATCCACAATAGCGGGTCAGTTTTCTCCACCAGCCTAGACACCCACTGGCATCTAGTTCATGCTGCTCACAGATGACTAAGGCTGACCTCTTCCCTCTGTCACACTCAGTCCACAGACCGAGTGTCCAAATCAGCAATGCGGTCACCCCGCAGGTTGACCGCACTGACGTGGTGCTGGTTATCACTGCCACCCTCCTCCACCACAACAAGGTCAGCTGTAGCTTCTGCCGACTCAACATGCCGCCTCCTTATAGCGGCTGTCGTCGTGGGCCACCACCAGTGTTCTCCTCCATAGGCCACTGGACTGAATCTGGTTGTCCATTTCTCAATCTGTTCATGTCTCTAGTCTTTTTGGGGTGTCACTATCACTTCGACGCACTCTTTATCATTTTTACATCTCTTAAGGTATCCGACCTCTCTTGGACCCCTCGACAAGGATCTGATGTGACCTCATGGGTTCATCAGTAAAGAACAATAGGAGAGAGGGATCACAAAAAACACCCAACAAACAATCCAGGCCTTTGTTCATTTTGTCCCAGATTTATTCTTCTCAGTAGGGTCATGAAGAATAATCCAATCACTAATATTTTTATCCCCAAAATTAACCCACAATATTTATTCCCAATCCTGCAAGAAGAAATCATCCCATTATCAACTAGTTAGTGAGTTGATCCACATTCATTGTTTACAAGCAATGAACGGGTGGAGAAATCTCATAGATTGAAACCCCTACCTGGAGAAAAGGTTTGATCGTAGGAAGGATTCTTCATTGAAGGTGATCCGTCCATGAAATTCCTCAACTCATCGTCGAGGGAAAGATCTCTCATAGAGGAGGGGGAGTTCTCTATGTTTTTGGAAATCGTCATTCATCATTTGTCAATAGTGATCCTCTAGAGGTTCATAGTGATTTTGAAGATGTATATTTGATCTCCAATTCCTATTATCCCATTAAATAGGGGAAAATGCGTCGCAATGTTTCCATTACATTGAGTCAACGCCGTGACACTGTTTTATTTATGAAATAGCATCTCTGTTACTTTGTGCTATAGTGTCGTTATGCGGTTTCATTTATGGAATTAAATAGTCATCTCATCACTACGTTGTAGCGAATTTTTTTTGAATAAAATAAAAATTTTAAGTTTATTTTACTTTTCCTCAAAATGTTCGAAAATTAACTTTTACAATCAACCAGTGATGGTCAATGTTAGGTCCTTCCTAAGGAGAATAACCCATTACAAACTCAATGGTGGTCTTGGATTTTTAATCCAAGTTACCATTTGTGAGTTATGAGTATTTTAAAATAAAATAATTTCTGTAATTTAAATTATTTTATTTACAGTTACATCCCAAAAACCAAATTTCATAGCTAGTCCACGTCGGCTGATATTAGGCTCCGTCTAAGGGAATAACACCCTCACAAGGTCAAAGAAACTCTCATATTTCCAATACAAGTTACCTTTTAAGAGTTATAATGTTTTGAAAATAAAATAATCTTTATTAAATTATTTTATTTACATCAAAAAACTACTTTCCACTATTGGCCCACGCTGGCTAATGTTAGACTCTTCCTAAAGAAAATAACACCCACACGAGCTCGATGGTGGTTTCATATTTTCAATCTGAGTCACCCTTTATGAGTTATAAAATTTAAAAAATAAAATTATAGTATTTAATTATTATTTTTATGGTTATTGCATTTTTAGGTTTTTTTATTAGAGACCCGTTCCGACTAAAATTAATTCATTTATAGGGTAAACCCACTACTTTGAATGCAATGGTGACCTCAGATTAATGATCTGGTCACCAATTTAATAGTTATCAAATTTTATAGTAAACTTTCTCACGATTGATATTTAAAACATACCATTTATTGACGGACCATTCCAAGCACTTTGGGCCTGATAATCACATGCCATCATAGCTCCTGGTCTCGAAATAATCTCATATAATTTTAAAAAAATTACATTGAATTCCGGGACATTACATTACCCCCACCTTTAGAGTTTTATCTCTTTGTAAGCCATAATAAAGGCTAATTAAACAAATGGGGGTACTAAGCACGAATTTGAGTCTCCTGTTCCTTTGTACTTTCCTAGAGATTCCTGTGCTACCAACGAACACACTCCAAAGGAATTGAGCATCCATGAAGGATCAACTCCCATCGATCCTCTATCTCCACCGGGTACTCTGTGAATATCTCCATGTCATAAATCTTCTTCTCGCTATGGTCGATGATGTGAGAGGGGTTGTGCACATATCTCTTTAGCTGGGATATTTGGAAGATGCCGTGCACCCTCTCTAACTGCGGTAGTAGAGCCAAGTGGTATGCCACCTCTCCCACTCTACACAGTATTAGGAAAGGTACGAAGAACTTCATAGATAACTTTGCACCATGACCAAATAATTGTATCAATCATCGAGGATATTCCAGAAAGAATACATGGCCCCCCTCCTTTAACTCGAAGGGTCTCCATCACCCATCAACATAGAACTTTTTTCGACTATGTGCAATCTTCATCCGCTCTTTGATGACCTGCACCCTCTCAGTGGTATCTTGTACCATCTCTGGAACCATAAGTGCTGACTCCCCTAGGCCTGTCTAACATAACGATGACCTGCATGGTCGTCTGAAAAATTCCTCAAATGGTTCCATACTGATGGTGGAGTGGAGTTTGTTGTTTTATGTAAAATCCACCAGTGGTAGGAGGTCCTTCCAACTACAACCAAAATCAAGAACACAAGAATGAAGCATTTCCTCCAAGGGCTGTATGGTTCGCTCTGTCTAACCATCTATATATGGTTTAAATGCCAGGTCAAGAGTAGTTGAGTCCCAAATACCTCCTATAATCCCTTCCAAAACTTGGGTGTATAGCACACATCACGATATGAGACTATCGTAGATGGGACTCTATGGAGTCAAACTATCTCCTGCACGTAGAGGTGTTCCTAGATCTCTATTGTACCCTGCTCTCGAATGGGTAGGATGTGGGCTGACTTGGTGAGTTGGTCTATAATCACCCATATGGTATCATGGCCTCTGGACGTATGTGGTAATCTAGTCATGTATTCCATCGTTATCCCATCCTACTTCCAATCCAGTACCTCAAGGGGTTGGGTTAAACTTGTTGGAACCTGGTAGTCAACCTTCAATTGATGAAAAGTGAGGCTTATGGAGACAAACTCTTCCACTTCCTTATTCATCCCTGACCACCTATACTAATGTTGGAGGTCCTGATACATCTTCTCTACACCTATATGTACCACCAAGGGGGATGTATAAAACTCACCCAACACCTCCTCCCACAATTGCATTGGTACTATAGTGCGTCAAATGAAAAGGATTACATGCTCCCCACCTTTCGAATATCCATAAGGGGAATGCCCTATGGACATCTTGGAATGTGTAGTCTCGTAGATGGAATCTCCGAGTTGTGCCTCCCTGACTCATTGTAAATATAAAGGGGAAACTACCATCGAATGAAGAAAATATGAATCCTCTCTATCCACAAAGGGTATCTAAAGATAGGATAGATGCTTTGAGGCCCCATTCAATAGCTGTGAACTCAATCACCTACTAATAGAATCTACCACCATGTTCCCCTTCCCAGGAGTATAGACTATCTCGAAGTCATAGTCCTGGAGGAACACTAGCCAACGTTGCTGTCTCTGATTCATATCCTCTTGAGAAAAGATATACTTGAGATTCTTATGGTTAGAGTAAATGATGAATCATTTTCCTATGGAGGTAGTGTCTCCACATCATCAATGCAAAGACTACCTCTACTAACCCAAGATCAGGGAACTCATAGAAATATTTCTTAATTGCTTAAAATCTGACGAGAACCTTTACATCCACGTAAAAGGTCTCCCCTTTCAACTGATCGATGGGTTCATTGTCCCTTTGGTAGTGGGTACTCATTCTCCCCAATCACTTGGTAAAAGGCCAAGTAATCCACAAATAACCTCAAACACTGGGTCTTACTAAGGCCTTCATACACCCTCATTTTACAAAGATCCCTGAAATCCATCCAACAAAATGATACTGATATCAGTGCAATCTTGGGGTGTATAATGATACAGAATTCCATCTCCCTATTGGGAGGTAATCCTAGAAACATCTTCTGGAAAGATGTCACATACTCTTCCACTACTGGTGGGAACTGAAAACATAAAACATCCACTACCACATGGTTAAGGCTAGCCAACTCAAGTGTGATTGGCTGCACCCTTATATGCATGATTTTATCCCTTGCTGCTTGGGTTTCCTTCTTCATAGACCAAGGAAACCCCCATTCCAATACTATAGACATAGCATATAATTTTTCCTAAAACAGTCAATCTAAGCATGAACTGTGAATGAACAGTCCATACCCAAACTAACATAGTAGGGCCACGATGCTTCCAGAAATAGGTTCAAATCGAAACTCTCGTGTGTTGGGTCATTTCAGACCGTCAAAATAAGTGTGATTATCGAGTCTCCTCACAAATATATCTCTAGACTTATGGGTCATGTAAAGGGTTTAACCTAAAACTCTAGGTCATGAACAAGATTCTAGGAAATAAGGAATGATTAACCCTTGTTTCTATTAATACGACAGCTTAGAGTATACACATGCCATACCTAGAATCATTCTCTGAGCCCTTGGGTCATATTCCTTGGCTGTATGCAGATACCCCTTACCCTGTCATCCAGATCTCTGAGTGTGGGGTGGGCCACATTAGGGTGGTGGTTGGAACATGTCAAAATGTATACCGACTCCTCCTGCTCTCCCAACTCCTCTTCCACATATTCCACCTAACAAATTAATCTTTTCCTATAATTGTCTCTACCCTGGTGGTGCATCCAATGTTTCATTGTTAGCACAACGGGCTAGACAGTCTCTAGCAGGATGTCCCCTACCACCTTTTGAAAAGAATTACCTTTTTCTAGGTTGGAAAGACTCACCCTATATGTAACACCCTGACCCCTCTAGATTAGAGCCGGTGCGTTACTTGTGAAATTGGAATGGTTATAAGGAATAAATGTATCGAAGGAACGATCAGTTTAGTAGTCTTGAACAAACTAGATACATAGATGTTAATCAAATTACATTGGAAAATTTTAAAAAATAGAATACATAACAAAAATAAAAACTTCATCCGCAAGAACTCAAAAAACGATATCATATATGTCACCTGTTGAAAGTAAACAATGAAAGGGGTGATCTTAAACGCTCAGTAAGTGTTACAAATAGTGGAAGCATGAGTAAAATTATAAGTGAATCACAATCAATATGACATAATCAATATGTAATAGTGAATAAATGAATAACTAATGCCATTAATAAACTAATAATGAAACTGCATCCATAGATTTTGTCATAGTGAAAACCTCATGGATAATAACAATAATTGATAATGAATAAAGAGAATGCTTATTAATTGCACATTATGTATCTGGAACATGAAACCATAATTCCTTAAAAATGGTTTAATTCTATGGGTAGAAACCCGTCTGATTTTTGGAAACAAACTCGAAGGGTTGGTCGCCAACTGATTTGTCTCATGAGACCTACCGATGCATCGATGGGCTATAGCAGGCCCCACCCACCACTACATGTCCAAATAATTCTTAATACATTGATTCAATACAAGATAAATAATCCTTTTAAATAACCTTATAGAGTAGAGTATAGAGATTCATCAATATTTCCACAATTAAGATATCATTCCAAATAAACAACGTATGTAAAATGGTATACAGTTTAGACAACAAACATATCCATGATATGAGATTATGGATATTTAATATAAATATAATTTCAAATGAAATTTTATCTCCAATGGGTAGTCGGGACATCACATAAGGTTTATTAGGTGCATAATAAAAAGTTAGTCACCACAAAATAGAAGTTGAGACAATGTCTCTTACCACAATGTAATCGGTCGAATCATATGACCTGAACTTAATAAAACTCAAATGAATCATTGAATAACATGAATATAAAGAGAATAATGTTACTATATATCAAATGGCATCACAAATATAACACATAAAAGAAATAAGTTGTGAACTATGAAAATCTCACCGAAATAAAAGTTAGATGAGAAACCCCTTACAAACATTTCGGTATGGAAATGAGTGTTATTGCGAGGGATTAATGAGAGGTAAATGGGTATTCCATTATTTTTATGTCACAATGGAAGTATGGGGGAGGTGAAAAAATATACCCCATCATTAGGAATTAAAAATAAAAGGTTACAACATAGGGAAGATTCTTGAACAAAAGTGAGAGAGAGGATCCCTTACAAAGATTGTGTCATTAGAGTGACGATAAATCAATGAAATTATTATGAGTGACAAATAAAAATCAACAAAATATAAGTTTATATACAATATAAAACAATAATAGGTCATTCAAAAATATTCTTGGAAAAATATAACCAATGAAATTGACATTTACCTCAAGGAATGAAGATTGAGTTAAGAAATCCCTTACCATATGCTTGAAGGTGTTCTTGAATTGTTATTTAAGACCAGAATAAAAACATTATTCATATTAATTCATAATTCCATAACCTCTTCTATATGTAAATGACTTATTATAAACCTTTTTAGTTCATTCAAGTCCCTTTTGATTAGTTATAAGGTTCAATTTCATTGTTCGGGCTCGTTTGTTTACATGGTTTTAAATGATCGGCTCACTTATATTCAAGTTAGGATAAATATATAAGTTGGATATGGTTGTACATAAATGAAGTAATATTCTATTAGAGAATATCCAGAAGACTAATTGATTTTAAATTTAATTTGGTTACTTAGTGTGAAGTCAAATTATTATATATATAACCTTAGTGATAACCATTTTGGCTAAACGGTGGGTTTGATTACAATGAACATGTTTTAATTTATAATTTAATACCATTTGCACAAAAGGATTAAAGAAATAAAAATAGGATATATTACATATATAATAATCTGGTTCAACCATAACAAAAATGGTTTCAGGACCAGAATTAAATATTATTATAGAAATTGATAAATTGTTGTCCTGGAATGTGCTAAATTAGAACATCTCAAACGATGATTTCATTTCTTTCAAATAAATGGTGGGGAAATGAGAAAAGGTAATGAAATATAACATTAGCATGAAAAAATTCCATTACATGTATGTTACTGTATTTGTCATACTATTATGGTGAGGAAAGAAACAAAAAGAAAATAACTTAAAAGAATTGATGGAATTGGAAAGAGGAATTTACCTCTTGAGACTTCCTCCTTTGAGAACCTCTTAAGGGGAGAGGTTTTGTTATTTTGAAGAGGATAGGGGATTTTTGACGTGGGGGAGGATCTTTGAGAGATACTTGGGAAGAATATTTTCATTTCAGAAGGCTTGAGTGGTGTGAGAGGAAGAGGGGGTGAGGGTTTCTTTCTACAGTGGAGGGGAGAGGAGTTTTCTTAATATTATAATCATTAATTTATTATTTTCCTCTCAAGACAACCAATAGTTAGTATTCCATGACCAAGAACATTAATATATGCATGTGACTTTGAAAAAATTGGTCTTACATCAACATATCATCATAAATGACTCAAGTAATCCATTATTTAGCATTTATTGTGAATTATCAGATTTTACTATTCATAAAAAATTCAAGTATTTCAGAAAAATCCCAAAAATTCACCCTAACCATTTTTCGATGTGTAAAATCCATAAATGAAGTCCATTTTTCAAAAATAATTTTCTAAATATGATAAATATAATATTTAATTTAAATAATTATTTTGTCAAAAAATAATAACACTTAAAATATTAATCTTCATTTTTAAGGTTCCTAAATTCATTTATACCTTCAAGGGTGTGGATACCGTTCATAAGAGTCATATTACTATTCATAAGGGTAAGTTACTATTCATAAGGGTAGGTTACTATTCATAAGGGTAGGTTACTATTCACTGAAAATTATGTTAATTCTATCAGACTCTAAATATCATCTTGAACACAACCGTGTATGTCAGATTTTTAAAATTCAAATCATAGAGTTGGAAAATTTAAGTTTAATGGCTAAGTTATGGATATTTTTTATAAGTTACCATGTTTTGTTCCATATAGACTAGTGATTCTTGAAATATAGGCTATAAATAAAATGTATTTAAGAGAAACATACCATAAAATTTTTGGGGTGATACATTATTCCCTCCTTCAGAAATTTCATCCTCGAAATTTTATGTATGAAACTCACTAAAAAGATGTGGGTGGTTCTTTTTCATGAAATACTCTTGTTCCCATGTTTCTTCCTCCATATTCTATTTCCTCTGAAGAACGTTTACAAGATGAGTTGTTCGATTTTTCAATACTTTATCCCTTGTGTCATGAATCCCAATAGGCTTTTTACAGTATGACAAATCAGGTTCCAGTTCAATT
Source organism: Viscum album (assembly GCA_963277665.1). Taxonomy (NCBI): domain Eukaryota; kingdom Viridiplantae; phylum Streptophyta; class Magnoliopsida; order Santalales; family Viscaceae; genus Viscum; species Viscum album. The sequence goes on from OY728127.1 coordinate 285,655,126, forward strand.
TCTTCATAGTTGAGTACATGCGTTGGGTCTGGCATGTATTTTTTCAACAATGACACGTGGAACACATCATGTACTTTGGAGAGATTTGGTGGTATTTCTAAATGGTAAGCTACTGCTCTGATTATTTCCAAAATATCAAATGGTATGATATACCTGGGGATCAGTTTCGCTTTCTTACCGAACCTTAAGACACCCTTCCATGGAGATACTTTCAGAAATACATGATCTCCCAACTGGAATTCCAAATCCTTTCTCTGTTTTTCAACATAACTCTTCTGCCTACTTTGGGATGCTTTAATATGGGCTTTTATTGTCTTCACCTTTTCCGTGGTCTCTTCAATAAGTTCCGGGCCTAAAAGTTTCCTCTCACTAACATCGTCCCAACAAGTTGGAGTTCGACATCTCTTTCCATATAGCTTCAAATAGAGCCATTTGAATACTAGAATGGAAACTATTGTTGTAGGAAAAATTACCAATGGAAATTATTGATCCCATATACCTTGGAAGTCAAGAGAGATTGACCTCAACATGTCTTCTAGAGTTTGAATAGTCCTTTCAGACTGTCCATCAGTTTGGGGGTGATAAGCAATACTCATATAAAGCTCAGTATTCAAAGCATTCTGGAGACTTTTCCAAACATTTTATGTAAACCATAGATCTCGATCAGACACAATCAATATATGTGCACCATGAAGTCTTATAACTTTATTAATATAAAGTCTTTCCAAGCGCTTAAGTGGAAAATTCTCCCTTATAGGAAGAAAATGTGCTGATTTTGTGAGCCGATCAACAATTACTCATATTTCATCGTTCCTTCTCAGTTTCCTTGGTAGTCCGGTGACAAAATCCATCGTAATTTTATCCCACTTCTACATAGGTATAGGTAGAGGATGCATCAATCCTCTGGTATGTTGTCTCTCTACCTTCACTTGTTGACAAACTAGACATCTTGACACATAGTCAGCAATTTCTCGCTTCATATTATCCCACCAGAAATATTCCTTCAAATCTCTATACATCTTGGTAAAACCTGGGTGTATAGAGAAATTTTAGCAATTAGAATCATCTAATAGTTACCTTTTTAGCTCAGGTACTGATGGAAGGAATAACCTCTTCCCAAATTTTAGAACTCCCTCTTCATACACGAAGTTATCCAGTCTCCCATCCTTGACCACATTAATTTTCTTGTGGAGGTTCTCATAATCAGGTTGAGAGCTCTTTATCTTCTCTAATAAATATTTTTTAGCAATCATTTGAAAGAGGAAGGATGTTTCCCTTTCCTTAACAATTCCCATATCCATCTTTAGTAGATCAAAAAATATTGGATCTCTCTCAATCCTTATTTGAGTTAGAAGTTCATGATCTATCCTGCTTAATGCATCTGACACCTTATTCGCCTTTCCCGGCTGGTAGTGTATTGAACAATCATAATATTTGAGTAACTAGATCCATATTCATTTCCTCATGTTGAGTTATTTTTGTGTGAAAATGTATTTCAAACTCTTGTGGTCCGTATAAATCTCACATCTCTCTCCATAGAGAAAGATGGATAATTTTTCAGTGCAAAGATTACGACAGCTAACTCAAGATCATGAGTTCGATAATTTTTCTCATGTGTCTTCAACTATATTAATGCATAAGCAATAAATTTATCAATTTTCCTAAGGACACAACCCAATATATTCTTTGATGCATTGCTGTATATTACAAATCATTCACTTCCTGATGGAAGAGTCAAAATTGGAGCTTTGAACAATCTTCTTTTCAATTATTCGAAGCATTCTGTACATTCTTTTGTCCGCATAAATTTAACTCCTTTATGTGTGAGCTTGGTTAGCGGGTTATCCAGTCCATAAAAATTATGAAAAAAACACCAATAGTAACCTGCTAAGCCAATAAAACTGCATACCTCAGTTATGTTTGTGGGTGTGGGCCAATCTTGGATTACCTTTGTCTTCGCAGGATCAACTATGATTCTATAAAGACCCGGAAATTTCAAGGGAATTTTTTTCTTAAATAATTTGAAATTTTGCGAGTCTGTGGCTTCTGACGACACTTGATTCTAAGGCCCGGTGTTCCCGAAATCAATTTACGAAGTTTAACTCGGGTACGATCAGTGAACAAACAAGAATGTTTTTCTATCTTTTGAAACGATGCTCGGAATTGAAATCTGAGGGCACCGATGAACTCGAAGTGCCGATAATTGCTTAAGAGAACTATTACCATAGATTCATTTTCTCGGGAGGTGAAGTTAAAATTTGTGGATTAAATGAGAAGTGAATAAAATTGTGGGACAATTTTATTTTGATATCTTAAGTGGTTATATCCTACATGGGGTAGTTGGGATGGGACCCACAAGCTCCTAACTACCCATGTAAGGATATTTGTGAGGTGGGGCCCACACGAGCCCCAAAATTTCAAATTCCCATAACTCTCTCTTAACTCTCATAAAACTCCCCCTTTAAACTTGAAAACTTCCATAATTTAATGTGGAACTTTCCTCTCTCCCTCTCACTTCATTAAAACTTTCCATCACACACACCTTAATTAATTAATTGAAACTCTTTCATTAATTAATTAAGTGTTTGAATTTTTATTTTGAAATTCTTGGATTGTTTAATTAAAATAAGGGGTGGCCTTATATTATTTTTGGTTTGGCTTGTTGTGTTGAGATTTTGGGGAGAGAGCTCTTGAGTTTCAAGAAACGCTTCATCTCCTTTGTTGAAGAACACCAACTCTCCGATGAAGAACATCAACTCGGCGATCCCGAATTCTCTTTCCCTTTCTTCCTCCGCGACATGGGAGGAGACAGTGACACGAGATCTCACCAATGACGTCTCGCCTTATAATATTCTCGCCGTGAAAAAAGGGGAGACACCACTTCCTCCTCAGGCGTACTCCGTCGTCGCTTACGAAACCTCACCCCGCGACGCTGTCTTCCGCGATGCCTGACGATCGATATATTTTGTTGAGGTAGGGATTTATTCTTGAAAGTGGATATTTAAATAACCCGTTCTCATTGGAAATTGTTGTCAAATATGTCCGATTGCTACCGGTTTACGCGGAGGGTGCGACCCGAACGAACACAGCCCGAAAACCCTCCATTGTTCTCGTTTATTAATTTAGAATTGGGAATTGATGGTGGAGGAAGCACGATGCCGTCGCGTCGTGCCAGGAACTCGATGAAGGGAACCAGAACCATCACACCGGTTGTGCGTGAAGAACTGTGGCCCGCTACATGGGTCGCTTCAGAGGAGGAACGGGTCGGCCCGTTGGCCGCCGGGCGGAGCTGGACCACATCACCAGGAGGGCACCACATTGGAAGACCAGCAGCCCGCCCATGCTGGCCGCGTGGGCAGAATACCGGCCGGTTTGGGGAAGGGCGGCGGCGCCTGGCACCGCCGGTGTGGAAAACCAGGCGGGGAACCCCCCCAACCCTTAGAACCTGCTCGGCCAGCCGGCCGAGCCAGCCGGGCTGGGCCGGGCCTTGCCGAGCCGGGCCGCGCTGGGCCGGGCCTTGCCGAGCCGGGCCGCGCTGGCCCAGGCCGTGTCAGGCTAGGCCGGGCTGCGCCACATTGGGCCGGGCCGCGCCCCTTCGGGCTAAGTTGTGTATTTCTTCGGACCGGTCCGACACCGCTGCTGGGTCGGACCTGTCAAACTGGGTCAACCCGACCCGTCAGCGCACTGGGATAACGGGCTGGGCAAGTTATTCAGTTAAACGTGAATAACAGAAGGACTGCGTGACTGATTGACGCGCCGTAGGCGGCACTAGAATGCTTTCGATGAGACGGTCCTTTTGCGATACTCTAAGTGAGTTTCAGATGAATTTTGGATATCAGCTGGGTTAGAAACGAGCGTATTTCTAACCGGGCCCCTGGGACAGAAAAACCAATATCTCTCAGACCGGGCGTCCGATTGATGCACCGTATGTTGAATTGAGTTCCTTTTGACGAAACAGAACCTCGGGATACATCAAATCTGGACTTCGTGACAGTTTATGTATCGACCCCCTTGGCTCAAGGAGTGGACCCTCCCCGAATCAAGCGTGATGTGTGAAGGAATCCTAGAGCTTGCTACGACTACGACGATGATGACGACTGTACATGGATACTACATGGGTTCGGCAGCAAGGACGACTGTACTTGAATCCTCCGTGGGATCGGCAGTGATGACGACTGTACTTGGATCCTACGTGGTTTTGACAGCAATGGTTACTGTACTTGGATCCTATGTGGGTTCGGCAGCGATGACTTCTGTACTTGGATCCTACGTGGGTTCGGCAGGGAAGATGATTCAGAGGCTACATCTATCATCTCCACCCCTCTTCGTGAGTAGTATACCTGTGCGAGTTGAGTCTTGACTTTCAATCATTATCATCGATGTGATTGACTTGCTTTCCAGTGTGGACTGGATTGTGATTTCCTGTGTGGAATGGGTTGTACTTGGGATCGTGAGTTGGAGCCGAACTGGAATTGGTGACTTAGGTATATGTATGGGAATATACCTAAGTAGAGTTGGTTGATACTTAGTGTTTGTATCTTTCCTTTGTGGTTTATCCTTTGTGGATTCTGGGAGACCTTCGGGTGTCTCGGGTTCCCTACTGAGTATCGTATACTCACCCCTGCATGGGAAATGCCCACACTACAGTGTGTTGGATGAAAACGACAAAAAACACTGGTCGAGGTGGAGTCTTGTGAAGAGGGATGGTACCTGGAGGTGGAACACTTGGCGGGACGTACACGGAGCGGACGGCTGGACCCGAGGAGATGAGGAGACCATTTGTACCCACCCATCAGGTGGGATATCTAGAGGACAACTCAGTGGTTGCTGGTTTACTTTACTGCAGCTGTTCTTTCTTTACTGTTGTACTGTACTTTCAGTTGGGTTTGTATTTTGGCCCATTTACATTCCATAACTTACTTTTGTACTCAGTTTACTTAGTGTTTACTTCAGCTTTCATACTCTTTTGTGTTTTTTTACTTATATAAAGGCAATGCCTTCCCTTTTATTGGGATTTTCTCCTTCGGTGCTAGTCTCCAGCCCTTGGCCTATGGAAGGTGGGCTTGGGGTAGTCATTACACAGGACCCGTGGACGGGTCGTGACAAATTGGTATTAGAGGAGTCAATTCTACTGTAGAACTCAGGACTCTGATATTTTCTTTATATGAAGAAATAATGTTAATCATATTGAGTGTGGTTATCAGTCCAGGGAGTCCAGTGTTGGTGCGGCGGTCGATGTATCCCTACACCAGGACCCTGACTTATGATTTCCGACTTAGTGCATGAAAACATTGATTGCATGTGTGTTTCAAAAGTTTTCTTTGTGGTTACTTTGTGTCAGCTCACCAGGTATATTGTTTGACCGTGGTGCACCTATTTCTTTTTAGGATGGCCCCATAAAGGCAGCTAGCAAGGGTTCCGAGATTTGTACAAGATGGCAGCCCACCGAGTGACGAGGCCTCAGTGCAGGGCCCCATTACAGCGGAGGCACCGACGGTGCCTCTACTCGCTGGGCCACTAATACTACCAGCCCCGGTAGCGGAGGGTGCACGCCTCCTGAGTGCGCTGCACGAGTTTCAATGACAGAGGTCGCATTGGTTCCGAGGAGAGACGAAACCTCAGGTAGCCAAGGATTGGCTGGAGGATATCGTCCGAGTCTTCAGATTGGTAGGGACACCAGCAGAAATTATGGTGATCTGTGCGGCGAGTCTCCTGCACGCAGCAGAAGGTAGATGGTGGAGCCTGATGCTCCAGGTGCACGACGAGGCATCTCTACTTTGGACGGATTTCGAGAGCCTCTTCTGCTTGGAGTTCGTTCCAGCCACCCTCCGTGCGGTGTGCATCCAGGAGTTACTAAAATTGCGGCAGGGCAACATGAAAGTAGCCCATTAATCGGCGAGGTTTACAGACCTCTCGCGCTACTCCACGGACATGGTACACGACCCATTCTTCCGGGCCCGAACCTTTGAGCAGAGACTGAGGCATGAGATGGGGGCTTCGGTGATCTCCCTCATCATTCCGATGCAGACAGAAGTACTGGAGCGAGCACTTATTGTGGATAGCTTCCTTGCTGATCCTACGCCAGCAGTGAGGCCTACCGCAGGGCGACACATAGAAGAGTCTTCTGTAGCCGGTAGTAGACAGATGTTGCAGAGGTCCAAGCAGACCAGGCCATCAGGTGGGCAACCTCAGGATAATGGTTCAGAGGTGTGGGGAACACGCATCAGAGCCAGTCATATGAGAGGTAGGAAGTGCTATGCATGCGGCAGGCAGGGCCACATGACTCGTGACTACCCGAACCGCCATGCAGAGGAGCAATATACGGTTGAGGGACCACCTAGGAAGAGGCATAGGTTCGACCGTGGCGGTCCATAGGGAATTGGTGGATGAGGCGGAGAGGCTGTCCGAGTAGTAGGTGGTGGACGACGCTTCGAGGCTCTACCACCCACCACCACTAGGAGGACCACCCCGACTATAGGGAGCTGGCAGATAGGGGCAAGCTCAGCTCCAGGCAGTCAAGGCCTATGACCATGGTGCAACTGAGATGATTCAAGGTAATATCTTTGTCTACTCCACCCTTGCTGCTGTTCTTATAGACACATGAACGAGTCATTCTTTTATTGCCGCTTCCCTTGTTCGGAACTCGAAGATTCCGACGGAGGCTTTGGCTCGATCCTTACGGCTAGAGACTCCTATGGGAGCAGACTTGATGATTACACACTGGTTTCGGTAGTGTGAGCTTACTCTAGGAGGTGAGAGCTTTGGATGTGATCTTCTTATATCAGCGTCGAGGCCTTACAACATCATCTTGTGTATGGACTGGTTATCTATAGTCCATGCCCAAATCGACTGTATTAGGTGCAAAGTGCAGTGTGTCCGCACAGATGGGAGTAGGTTCACCTTCACCGGTGAGAGGGGAGCCTTTGAAGTGCAGGATGGACTTACGTAGAGGAGAGGGAAGCCGATCACCTATCAGTTGGATAGTCTCATCCTAGGAGCAGTTGATGTGCAGATTCTGAGTTTTCCCGTTGTGGTGGATCAGTATGCAGACGTTTTTCCTCACGATGTTCTAGGACTACCTCCTCACAAAGTGGTAGATTTCTACATTGAACTGTACCCTGGTATATCCCTGATATCTACTCTTTCATATCGTATGGCTCCCGCTGAGCATCGGGAGCTACGGGTACAGCAGGAGGACTTTCAGGGCAAGGGATTCATCCGACCCAATGTTTCACCCAGGGCTTCTCCGATTTTATTCGCCAAGAAGGCGGATGAGAGCTTACAACTATGTGTCGACTACCGTCACCTGAATCAGGTGACCGTAAAGAACAATTATCCACTTCCGAGGATAGATGACCTATTTGATCAGCTCAAGGGAGCACGATGGTTCTCGAAGATAGTCCTCAGGTCAGGCTATCATCAACTCAGAGTTCGAGAAGAGGATGTGTAGAAGATGACCTTCAGGTGTCTATATGGACACTGTGAGTTCTTGGTTATGCCTTTCGGCATAACCAACACTCCAGCAGTGTTCATGAGTCTCATGAACAGGATCTTCCAGCCTTACCTTGATTGATTTGTTTTAGTCTTCATTGACGACATACTGATTTACTCGACTACGGAGGAGGAGCATGCCTACAACTTGCGGGTTGTACTGGACACACTCAGAGAACACCAGATTTATGGTTAGCTCTCAAAGTGTCAGTTCTAGATTCGAGAGGTACACTTCTTGGGTCATGTAATCTCTAAGGCAGGAGTTTCAGTGGATCCTGTGATGATTGAGGTAGTACTTGATTGGGAGCCACCTAGGAGTGTGACAAAGGTGCAGAGTTTCCTAGGTCTAGCTGGGTACTATCGGAGGTTTGTGCCAGACTTCTCCAGAGTTACAGCACCGCTTTTAGCTTTAAAGAAGAAGCAGAAACCCTTAGTGTGGTCAGATAGATGTCAGCATAGCTTCCAGGAGCTGAGACAGAGATTGACCAGTGCACCTATCTTGAGACTACCAGAGGAGGGCGTAGGGTACGTAGTTTACTGTGATGCATCAAGGACAGGACTTGGGTGTGTCCTGATGCAGGAGAGGGCAGTGATCACTTATGGTTCATGATAGTTTAGGAAACATTAGTAGAACTACGCTATCCATGACCTGGAGTTAGCAGCAGTGGTCTTCGCCTAGAAGATGTGGTGGCACTATCTAATGGGAGAGCGCTTTATAGTCTACTCAGACCACCAGAGTATCAGGTACATCTTCTCGCAGAAGGACCTAAACCTAAGACAGTGGTGATGGCTCGAGTTCCCCTAGAACTATGACTTTGAGATAGTCTATACTCCTGGGAAGGGGAACGTGGTAGCTGATGCTCTCAGCAGGAGATCAGGCATTCATATACTTGGAGAGGCGACAGAGAATATATCCGCATTGCAGATATCCTTCGTGGATAGATATAGAGCAGCATTTCTACAGTCACTCATAGTCACTCCTCCACTACTTCAGCGGGTCAGAGAGGCACAGCGTGGGGACGTTGACTATGAGATGCGACGTGAACAGATTTCCACAGGACAGGTGCCTGATGGATTTTATGAAGGAGAAGAGCACGTCATCCTCTTCATGGGAAGTACCATGGTACTAGTTGCACTGCAGGAGGAAGTGATGAGGGAGTTTCAAACTTCCCCTCTTGCGGTACATCCAGGAGTGGCGAATATGTACCAATATACCAGACGATAGCACTGGTGGCTGGGTATGAAGAAGGCTATAGCAGAGTTCGTTTCATGATGCCTCACCTACCAGTATGTGAAGGTGGAGCACCATGTACCGGCAGGCTTGGTGAATCCCTTAGAGGTCCTACAGTGGAAGTGGGACTGGATATCCATGGATTTCGTGACGGGGCTCCCATGTACATCCAGAGGACACGACTCCATCTGGGTGATTGTCGACCGACTCACCAAGTCGGCCCACATCATACCTATCTGAGAGTAGGGCTCAGTGGAGAGTGTGGGACACCTCTACATTCAGGAGATCATAAAACTTTATGGTGTTCCATCGTCTATCGTATCCGATCGAGAAGCTCGTTTTACTTCCCGGCTTTGGAAGGGGTTACATGAAGCTTTTAGGATGCATCTACGCCTGAGCACCGCCTTTCATCCTCAGACGGATGTCCAGACGGAGAGGACCATTCAGAATCTCGAGGACATGCTCTGTGCATGTGTCCTCGACTTTGGTCGCGGCTGGGAGGATCATATACCCTTGGTGGAGTTTGTGTACAATAACAGATACCACTCCACCATCAGGATGGCACCATATGAGGAACTGTATGGACGACCATGCAGATCACCTATGTGCTGGACTAACCCTGGGGAGTCAGCACTCATAGGAACAGAGATGGTTCAGGCTACAATGAAGAAGGTGCAGATCATCCAGGAACGGATGAAGACTACACATAGCAGACATAATTCCTATGCTGATAGGAGGCAGAGACCACTAGATTTTGAGGATGGCGACCACCTTTTCTTACGGGTCTCACCTCAACGTAGATTACAGAGATTTTTCTGGGGCGACAAGTTATCTGTGTGATTCATCAGAACATTCCAAGTTCTCAGAAAGGTAGGAGAGGTGGCTTATCGCCCAGCCCTTCCACCTCAGTTGCATCGGGTGCATGAGGTCTTCCACGTATCTCAGTTGAGGAGATACGTGCATGAACCGACACATATCATTGATCACGGAGAGCTGGACATCGATGACGGGGTGATATTTGCGGAGGTCCCAATGGATATCAAGGATCAATAGGAGTGGGTCCTATGTGGATGGTCGATTCCTGAGGTGGGCATTCGTTGGCAGCATGGGAACCTCTAGGAGAGCACATGGGATCGGGAGGCTCAGATTCGTGCACAATACCCTCATTTGTTTCCCTAGTTTATGATGTAGCTTTATGGGGATGTAAAGCCCTGATGTGGGATTAATGTAAAGTCACAGAAATTTCAAGGAAATTTTTTTCTTAAATACTTTAGAATTTTTCGATTCTGGGGCTTCTGACGGCACTAGATTCCGAGGCCCGGTGTGCCCGGAATCAATTTCCGAAGTTTAGCTCAGGTACGTTCAGTGAACGGACGAGTGAGTTTTTCTATCTTTTGAACCGGTGCTCAGAATTGAAATCTGAGGGAACCAATGAACTCGCAGTGCCGGTAATTACTTAATATAACTTTTACCGTAGATTCGTTTGCTCGGGAGGTGAAGTTAAAATTTGTGGATTAAAGGAGAAGTGAATAAAATTGTGGGAAAATTTTATTTTAATATCTTAAGTGGTTATATCCTACATGGGGGAGTTGGGATGGGACCCACATGTTCCTAACTACCCATGTAAAGATATTTGTGAGGTGGGCCCCACACGAGCCCCAACCTTTCACATTCCCATAACTCTCTCTTAACTCTCATAAAACTACCCCTTTAAACTTGACAACTTCCATAATTTAATGTGGACCATTCCTCTCTCGTCCTCACTTCATTAAAACTTTCCAACACACACACCTTAATTAATTAATTGAAACTCTTTCATTAATTAATTAAGTGTTTGAATTTGTATTTTGAAATGCTTGGATTGTTTAATTAAAATAAGGGGTGGGCTTATTTTATTTTTTGGATTGTCTTGTTGGATGTATTTCAGCTTTAGAATCCTTGAGTGAGTATTGAGTACCACCTAAAACTATTTCATTATTTTTTTAAATCTCAATATGTGTCTTCTAAAGATTGATCAACTAAGAATCCAATTCTAGACATTTCCTATTGAGGAAAACCTTCTGATATTCAGTCATAGTCATCTTCTCATCACAAACCTTCTTCATTCAAACAACATATTCCTCATGAAACATTATTTTATTCTGAATCAAAGAGTCATGTTACATGATCTTCTAGGATATCCCATCCAATTGTAGACCCTTGACATCAGGGCAATTTTTCAATTTCCCTTCAAGAACATGGATCTTTTCTTCAAGTGACTTTCTGTCTCTCTCTTCCTCTTTAACTTATTTGATCCATTTTGATGTATTTGTTTCATTTTTCTTCTGTGTTTCTTCAAATTATTCAATTTGTCTGGAGATAATATAACATTATGATATTTTACCTACCAAGCCTTCCTCCATAGAATATGCTTCTTTTCTTTTCTAGGTGATTTCTTCCTACATACATTGAAATATTCTACAAATACCAACAAATATATCTTCAGATACATCATATTGGAATTTTTGTAGTCTATCAATTTCATCTGAGGATGAAGATTGATCAAGAGTTAAAACACTTACATCCCAATCTCCTTGCTATTTTCTTTCCAGGCCTGAAACAACATCATTTTCTAAATGGAATAGAGAAACAGATACTACGTCTTATTGAGTTAAGAGGGACTTATTAAAATGTTTCTTCTCTTTCTTTTTATTGTTCATTATGGTCTTGATGGGTATAGTCTTCTGCTCATAGATAAGTAAAATTTAATCAAGACTACTCTTTATTGTTTACCCAGGAAACAAAACTCAAATCCTCTTTAGAATATAATTAATAAAGAGTGTACAACATATGTAAACCTTTGGCCTCTAATACCAATTGAAGGACCCTAGACCAACCTGAGGGGGGGGGGATCATAGTGTAATTTATCTTGTTAAACTAATGGATCTTATTCCTATGTTGGTAAGAAATTATTTAAACTTGTATGATGAATATGTGAAGTAATTAAAACATTCATATGCAGAAGGAAAACCCCACACTTTTACTTGGTTCACCACCTAGGGCTACGTCCAAGGAGAATACACTGACAGGTTTCCAGTCATACCAAATTCCACTAATCTTCACTAAATGTGGATTAAAAAGTTTTTATCACAGTCACTATGTCCTAGGCACACTACCTTTAAAAAGGTTTAGAGATTACTCACTTTTCCCCTTAGATCACTTCCTCTAACCCCCTTTCTCATTGCGTTGAAAGAATCATCACTTAGTTTATTGAATTGAAGGTCACACCAATAGTTAGAAATAAAAGTCTTTGTCTCATTTTCAGCATGATAATTTTCTTGCATCAAGGTTCATAGTTTATGCTCTTTTATGTTCAATATTCTTCCTTAGTGAAATAACTGAATGCACTAAATCTTCTTCATCTTTCTGTTAGAATCAAAAACTTATTTTAAGATGTATCTTCTTTCTTGAACTATCCTTGATTCTACAGATAGTCTCTGATTTTCGTACCATCCCTGCTCTGTGTACTTCACCTGCTCTTCATACCATGCTTGCTCTATATATCATGCCTACTTTTCATACCGCGCCTACTCTGCATATTTCACCTACTCTATGTACTATACCTGTTCCTCACCTGCTTCGTATTGAATCTCTACATATCACCTTTTCATATCACCTTGTTGTACCACCTCTGCATACATCCTCCATGTACCGCCTACGCATACCACCTCTGCATATCACTTTGGCACACCGTTTCTACTTACAGCCTCAACTTCAGTGGAATTCTTTCTTCTATGGTTTTTTCCTTACTATTCCTCAAACCGTTTCCTCCTTCTATGGACTTCTTATTTAAATTTTGTGAATCATTTCATCTCCAAAATACTAGTTTTTCCTATATAGAATCTCTTTCATGGACTTCTCCTTCCAATTCTGCATATTTTTTCATCTTTTGTGTACTACTTCATCCTACGTGAAATCTCTTTCGCATACCACTTTCGAACGTAGGTGAGTTCTTCCAAATCGATGATATTTTTTTATTGAATTCGCCCTCTCTTAATGATGAAATTAACACTCCTTATATTGGAAAATAAATCCATAAATGTCGCTAATCCATTTAACCCAAATTTTCAATGTGGGAAAATCTTCACCGCATACTAAACTACCTCCGTGTACTGTAAGCCTCCACCACGTACTGCGATCTTTCAGTGAACTGCGAACATTTAACGTGTGCCGTTAACCTTTTATGTCCATAAGACTACTGATTCATATAATACATCTATTTCACCAATGATGCTCCATCCCACGTACTACAACACCTTCCATTGTAAACTATTTTCAGTATCGCGACCCATTTCCCAAACTATCCCGTGTACATTTCCCGGTACATGGTATGCAATCGCGAACCATTCCCAAACATGGTATGCGGTCCATGTTCCGAGGTAAGAGGTTTTCTTAATTTTACAATATCCTTTTCCATTATGAATGTCGTTCACTCCTATACATAAATCCTTCCATTTCCAAAAACAAAATCCTGATGTGGAGGTCCAAAAATTTTAAAAACACTGGGAAACAACACCACCTTAAATATATGCTTCATCAAGAACACCAATTCTCTTTCACTATATTTTGGCTTCTTCAATAGTCAGCGTCTTTCATCACAAACTCCTTCCACCATGATATATACTCTTTGAATGATCAGTTTCAACATCATATGATTATCTTGGGAAATTAATGTAACTTTCATATCTTCCAGCAACATTAGTCTTTCCACTCAACACTGAATATGAATGGAATCATATTCTTATATTTTTATTATCATTATTAAATTTTCAAATCTCTAGATGATCCCACATGAAATAATTCATTTCTCTTCAAGTAGGCTCTTGTATGGTCTATTTGAATAGTGAGATGTTTCATGATCACTTTATAACTTCAATCCCTTCAACACTTTCAGAGATGGTTTCATTGTTGATCATAAGATCATTTCAACAATCATTTGAATTACCACTCTCAATAAATTTGGAGTTCTTCCTCATCTCTTTATTCATTTAGATCTTTATTGAAAATGGTTGACAAGAAACAAAACCATATATACAATGTGGTCCCAACATTAGCATCACTGTCAACCCATGGGTTGACTGTGCTGACATGACACTGGATGGCGCTGCCACCCTAATCCATTAGTTGGATCCATGACCCTACTCCCCCGCAGCTAGATTGGCCATCATCTCTTCCACCTCGACATACCCCTGGGGTGCGCCGCCTCCCACCCACAGCCACCACCGGCGGCTGGAACTGGTGCCGGTGGTCTCCTCTATGGGCCACCTAACTCACTCCAGTGGTCTGTTTCTCGATCCGTCTATGCCTCTGGTCTTATTGGGGCATCACCATCACTTCCATGAACTCTTTACCATTTTCCATCACTTTGGGGGCCCAGCCTCTCTTGGACCCCCCAGAAATGATCCGACATGACCTCATGGGTCTGTCAGTGAAGAAAAATAGGAGAGAGAGAGGGGATCATAAAGAACACCCAAAGAATAATCTGGGCCATTGTTCATTTCAGTTGGGATCTGTTCTTGTTAGAGGGGTCATGAAGAATAATTCAATCACTAAGGTTTTTATCACCAACATCAAACCACAATATTTTTCCCTATCACACAAGAAGAAATCATCCAATGTCCAACTACTTAGTGAGTGGATCAGCGTTCTTCATTTAGAAGGGAATAACGAGGGAATAAGAATAACACAAATTTAAACCCCTACATAGAGAACATGTTCGATCGGAGTAAGGATTATTCATTGAAGGCGATCTATCCACAAAATTCTTCTGTCTGTCATCAAGGGAGAGATATCTTGAAGAGGAGGAGGATTGATTGATGTTTTTGGAGATCATCATTTGTCGTTCATCAATGTTGATCCTCTAGAGATTCATAGTGATTTGAATGATTCAGATCTGATCTCCAAATTCTGTTATCCCATTAAATGGGGAAAACATGTCGCAACATTTCTGTTATGCTATGTCACCACCATTACATCATTTCAATTATGGAATATCATTTTTTTACATTTGGATGCCACATCGTTATGTGGTTTCATTTATGGAATGAAATAGTTGGCTCATCGCTTCATTATAGCGAGAAAAATATCTAATAAAATAAACCTTTTATGTTTATTTTATTTTTCCTTAAAACATCTGAAAATTAACTTTTAACCTCAACCCACGCCAGTCAAGATTAGGTCCTTCTTAAGGAGAAAATATCATTATGACCTAAACAGTGGTCTTGGATTTTTAGACTGAGTTTCCATTTTTGAGTTATGAGGATTCGAAAATAAAATAATTTTATTTATTTAAATTAAATTATTTACGGTTATGTCCCCAAAACCAACTTCCATAGCCGGCCCATGCCGACCAATGTTAGGCTCCAACTAAGGGAAGCACACCCTAATGAGCTCAACGACACTCTATTATTTCCAATTTGAGTTATCATTTATGAGTTAAAAAGATTTGAAAATAAAATAATATTTATTCAATTATTTTATTTACTGCTAAAAATTAATTTTCACTTATGGACCGCATTGGCCAATGTTAGGCTTTGACTAAGGAAAGAACTCCCTCATGAACTCAAAAGTGGTCACATATTTTCAATTTGATTCACAGTTTGTGATTTATATGGATTTGAAAAATAAATAATTTTATTTAATAATTTTCTTTATGGGTATTCCATTTTTGGGTTTTCTCACTAGAGACCTACGTCGACTAAACTTAAGTCTCTCCTAGGGTAAAAACACTGCATTGAATGAAATAGTTCCCTCTTATTTTTGATATGAGGACCCGTTTAAGAGTTATTCCACGTTTTCTCAAAAACCACTTACATGTGCTATTTAAAACATAACATTTTTCGATGGGCCATTCAGGGAACTCCGAGCCCCATAATTGCATGCAGTCTCCGCGCTTGGTCTCAAAATAATCCCATATAATTTAAAAACAATTACATGGATTTTTGTGAAATTACATCTAGCATATGGGGAGGCACACTTGAGGCTATGTGGAAATCAATCCTACTACCAATTTTATAGTCGTTCGGGCTATGACATTATAGTAATTTCTTAAATTTACTAAATAAATATAGGAGAATGACATTCAACATCAAGAGGAACTTAACACTGAGGAATTGAATGCACCATAACTATCTTAGGGAGTTAAAATTTCGTAATCAATATCTCTTACAATTTTATTCAATTCGAATTGTGTATCACTCCCCACTATTTTCAGTTTTTAGATTCCGTCCATCCATGATTTTCTTTAGAGGAAGATAACACAACAACACCTACACGTACTGAGGAACACATAGATCTCCCTAATTTTGATGAGCATGCATTAGAGGAATCCCATGAAAAAGTATACGTGACCTTTCTAGAGGAAAGCATGATAATGGATGCTCATATTGAATGAGATAATTATGATTTCCATTATTTATATTTAAATATTATCCATTTAGAATTACCTTATAACTCTCCATTTTTTCATATAATTTATTTATAATGAATTGATAAAGAACTAGAAAATAAATATGAAATTTTTTCACAAGTAGAAACAAAGAAGGTGGATGATCTATACTTAATCCGACCCCTCCATGCAAGCTATACCCAATTGTGAAGCGTATGAATTTAGTATACTATTTCCATGGATTATTCCTCATAAACTAAGAATAAGTTGAAGATGGGAAAATATATATGTGGTGGTTCAAATCAAAGAAGCTCCACCCATAGAATGATTATGGATAACATTTAGTATTTTCCTTCTGTAGGTAGTTAAAAACCTAGGGGCCACTTGGGGGATAATACCATGATTTATCTTGATACTTGTTTTCTAGGACTTTAAATTTCATTATTGGGAATATTTTTTATCATGAAATCCCCTCCCTCTATCATTTTTATCTTTAATGACATGATCCATGTGCCCAATTGATTAATTTAATTTTTTAGAACCATGGTGGCACAAGGAATCCCCCCAAATAGTTGAGTAAGATGACTTAATCTTCATGAGAAAAGGGAGTTCATTTTAAAACATTATCTTTTTAAAATCCCTACATTTTTGTCTACAAACTAATTTTGATTTGTAAACTATAATTTTCATGGCCATGTTTTGAATTTAATCCTTGAATTATCTAGGATACATGAGTTTCTTAAGAATCCTATAATTCAATGTTTTATATTTTTATGATAATGAGATTGAATGAGTAAGATGGATAATTGAATTATTAGAGTGAAACATGAATATTAAAACGATGTCTCATTATTTGAGGAAATAGATCAAGTAATGTAAATGAAATTTCCCCAAAATCTTTCACAATTTCAGTTTTTGAAATTTATGTGAACTGTTTTGTTATTATTAGTCATTCCATGTGTGTTCTCCCAAATCAAATGTCTGATTTCTGAGAGGATTTGTAGACAAAGTACATTTGATTTTATCTTGATCATATTTATTGAGTCATATTGGGGCATGACACCTAATATATATTTCATAGGGACTTTTTTTAATCTACCAACTATGCAAAAATAAATTTAAAAATATTGAATAATTTTTATTGAAAATACCTTATCCTTGATACTAACTTTACTTTTATCCTTGTTTAACCCATAGAGACCATTGATGCCTTTGTTAGGAATGAGTCATATTTCAAGCCATTTTTTATCCATTAATACCCAAATCATTTTATTTTTAATGATACTTTAAATTTTACGTGTTGGAATGAGAGAAGTCTTGGATAAAGGGATGCAAAAAATTGTAAGGGAAAAGTGTAGGGGTGTTATATTGAATTCTATTTGTGGGTATTGATAAAGGATTTATGATTCATTATTTCAAATTTATTCTTCCCTTAAAAATTTGAAAATATATGAATGAGTTGCAACTTGGAAGATTAAAAAAATCACTACTATTAGACTGCTAATTTTTATTATATTTAGTTATATGGTGGATGTGAGATTCATTGTAAGCATAGATTTTGAAAAAGTAAAAAATATATATAAAAAATTATTTTGAAAAAAGTAGAAATATAGAAAATTCAATAATATTCACATAATTAATTATGTTTTTATATATGATAACCTTTAATTGGATCTAGGGAAGTGGGAGTTATCAATTTTAAGGGGATATTTCCATTAATCTTTCAATTTTTGATGTCATGAAATGTAATTTAAGAGACCAACCACCTCTGTTGAGCCTTAATTTTGAATATCAATTCCTACCAACCTTAAGGCTTAGAGTCATTTAAAACTTTTTTGAAATTCTGTATGATTTCTTATGCCATTTTCCTTTAAAAAGTGAGTAAAGTAGATCCTTTACAATCCTATAGATAAGAAACATGTACTCATGATAAAAGCATAAATCTAATTGGATTTTTATCATGAGTGCTGAGAGAAAAGATTCAAAGGTAAGGTAAATCATGATTTTCTATATTAAATAATAATTAATTAAGTATCTTTAATGGTTGAAAGAATAATTTACATCATTCTTAATTGGATAAAGTTAAATACCAGAATTAATTTTTTCTTGGAAAAGTGAGAAATTAAATTGATATTTTTTGTGTAATTTGAAAATTTGGTTTATCATTGTTATTTATTTTATTTTATTTCTTTTAAATTTGAATAATGGTAATATTATACTTCTATAAAATTCAATTTTTATATTTAATACTTGAATAAAAATATATTTTAAGTGTGGGGGTGTTTGAAACACTCATTTTTCATGCATAATTTTATGTGTATTATAATTATTTTTTGATAGATTAAAATTAATATTACCTTATTTTATATTATTTATTAAAAATATGGGAAATTGAATTTTAGAAATTAAAATGAGTTAAAATGGAGAATTTTAATGTTTTATTTTATTTATGAAAATTTTGGGACAATTTTTCTACATTGTTTTAATAAATTTCATGTAAAAAATAGATAAAATTTAGTTATCCCTCCCCCAGTGGGTCCAAGCCACATGGACCACCATATAGACAAACCAACACTAGATTACAATCAGGAGAGCCTATATGGGGTAGAGATGGAGCACGACCCATGGAGGGTATATATTTTCATGGGTGGGCCTAAGCCCACTCGAAATGAAAAATGTGGCATGAACCATGTATAGTGAGTGTAGTGTACCAGGATCCCATCCTTGGAGTAGTCTTCTGATATAGGGATGGAGTGATTTAATTTATAAAGGAGTGTAATATCATGTTTCACATAAATTTGGAATATATTTGAATAAGTTACTAATCCCACATACAAAAATAGCATAGTACCACCTTATTTTCATCCACCCTTCCCTAAGACACATCTCACCACTATCTCCACCACTCAAAACCACTGTTCGACAACCTACTATAATTTTGAATCATTTAAGAACTCCATTTACATCTCAAAAGAATCTCTGTATTGAGATCATCTGCACTTAAAAACTCCCAAACCACCATTGATCCCATATGGGACCTCAAATGGACTCAGCCATGTCAACTTTAAAAGAAATCAAATCCATGAAATGAATTGTGATCCATCCAGCCACTATGAAGGCCAAATGGATCAATGAATTTCAATTACTTTACCCCTCCATTATTTATCACAATGTTTCATTCCATACCACACCAAAGACCATTCATTCCATACACTTGAAAATAAAGTCACCCCATATGATATTTCCATATTGGTATGTAATGAAAATATAAAAAACTAATATCCATAAATATTTAAAAACTCAAATGTTAAAATATCCACATTCAAGAAGATATCCAAATAGTATGGAATATTTGAACACTTAAAAAAAATATTATGAAGTTTTGATCAAGGAGATATAAGGTGTTCCCCCCTCTATAAATATAGGTGGCTTTATTTTGATGAGAGAAGTTTGTCCAAAGAGGGAAGAGTCTAAGCCAGTGCATGCATTTTTCCTTCCTATATATACTTCTTATTTTATTTTATTTTTTAAATAGTTTGTTTAGTTTCTTTTAAAATTGTAATTCATGCATGTTTTATTTAATTTTAAGTGTCTTATTCCACCCTTAATTACCCACTATTTTCTTCCACTTTCTTCTTCTTAGATATTCATATTTTTTCCATTCCATTTTAATTTTAATTTATTAATTTTCTTCTTCTACTATTTTATTTTATTTTTTATATTTTCTATATCTCTCTAATTATTATTATTATTTTATATTTATTCTTATATTATATCTTTATACCACCATTTTGATATCTTATACTCATGATGAATATTAACTGACTTGTGTAATATCCAAGGGGTTTAATCCCATGCTTTTACCTGAGGCCATGTTTAACTTATATCTTGAGTTAATATAAGGATAATTTGTGGTGGTTGTAATCCTAAATTTGGTTACCTAATATTTATCATCTTATTATATAACCATTATACCTCAGTTATGGAGGTAGATGCAGAGTGTCCTTGGATGTTTTTAAGTTCACTTTTCATCCATAAATGGGTTAGATTAACATGAGAACATATATAGTGGAGTTTGTTCACTAAGTATATTTGAAATAGGACAATAAGGGATCTCTTTAAAAAATTCTCTTAAGAGAACTTCTTTTCCTTTATAAATCTCATTCTTTTTGAATTTCATGGTAATTTTTAATTTCATGTCTTTTTATTATTTTATAAAATAACCAAAACCCAAAAAATAATATTTTTTAGGAAAATATTAAAAACAACAAAAAAATAGATTTAGGGGAATTTGAATAAGTAAATAATTGTTAATTTCCTCAAGTGATTTTTCCACGGTCATCGACTATGTTGAACTTCAAAAAACTTAGAAATTTGGGTTTTCCTTTCTATATGACATGTGTGTATTAAGGTACCAAAAAATTCATTATCATTTAAATTTTTCTAAAGGAGTTCATTCTCCAGTTTCATATGAAGAATACAACCCAAGTATCCATTGAAAAATTAGATCTTAAACCCATTCCACTCAATGGATTCAATTTTATCTTATTGTATTGTATTCTTGATAAGAGTCCACTATTGATCGACTGCACTATTCAAATTATAGATGGGAAAAACGAGTTTTTCCATGCTCCAAACACTAGAGAACAGAGAATATCTTTTCAATGGTGTTGATCCATTGCTAAATAACTTGTGGATCAAAAGAACCACTAAAATAAGGTGGATGTTTCATTATGAAGGAATCAACAGAACATTGTTCCATCTTTTTCTTGTTCTAAAGATCATCATGATTCATAGTCTGAGAAAGTTGTGTGAGCATAACAACAAGATTTTTCATTTTTTCCCTATAAAATATGGTTTATTAGGAGGAAAATAATTGTATTTTATATTTCATTCAGCATTTAAAAATTTGTTTTATGCTCTAACCACTTACTAAAACAAAAAATAATAGTGTCAGAAACACCTATCATAGTGGTTAACAACATAATCATAGAAATCACATACATGATTTCTAAATCATGACAAATTATTTTCAATCTATGACACCTTGGGTTTAACTTAGGTTACTCATAGTCATTATTGAAATCTTTATCGATGGTTAAAAAAGAGTTTGTGAATTTCTAAAATATATCCCTTCGGAGTGTCAAGCCAGGTGTGTAGTAAGTCTCATTCTCATGTACCAGGTAATGTTCAAGTCAATATCGATGTGCCCTTTTTAGAGTAATTACTCCTAGGTACATCTATTCCAGAACCACATACACTTTATTATCTATATATGGAATTAGTATCTTAAAAAAAATGATCAACCCATTACCAAAATTTCTAGATATTTTAAATTACTTAGAATCATCCTTTTGTTTCTCACTAGAATATTCTCATCCAAGTTTCCAATGATTTTAAAAAACCTTTCTCTAATAACAAACGAATAGACCCAAAATTCTCATACATAAATATCACATATTAATAGATTAATATTAATTACATATCTTAACTATCCATGAAAAAATAATTTTGGTATTATTCCTTTAGAAACATGGATATATAAAAAACTGGTTTATAGGTTAAATAAATCATCTCCCACTATGCTCTTCATAACTATCACCCATATTAGACATATCATAAATAATTATATTCATCATAACCTTGGGAAAGAAAACATAAAAAGGGTGTTATCATATTCTCAATAAGGGTAAATAAGTAATATATCAACACAAAATGACCATAAGGGTGTGATAACATTAGAATATAATTTAAAAACCATACCATACAAATCACATATCATAAACTTGAGTCATTGAATAAATCTTGGAAGTTCATAAGAAATGAATAATAAAGGAATCAAAGAACATAGGCCATGAGAGCATAACATTGGAATAAGTCATAGAGTTTTAGAAGAAATATAATAATATAAAACCTTATGTCAATGATAACCACAAAGGAATTAAAAAAATTTTAGTCTTGAGATAACCACCCATGTACCTACTTCGGGCTTGGGATAACCTCTTATGTACCCTCTTTTCAATCATAGGATAACATCCCATGTACCCTATAATCTCATATAACATTAATCATTACCCAATGCATTGGAGGGAGATATAGATCCCAACATTCACATAATCTATACATTTTTCTGCTTTTAGATAATAAAACAATCATCATATCAGAACCAATGAAATGAAATAGGTTTAATAAACATTTTATCATATCATAAATGAAGGTAAAGAAAAAGGTTTCATAAATTTTTTATCATTACACACATAAACCATCCAAAGAAATAATAATAATGGTTACATTGGATCTTATCCCTAATGAATAATAATTAACATCAAAGGATGTCATCTTAGATGGAAAAATATTTTCAAAATAATCTAGGAATATTTTTTAAGAAAAAAACCTTTTTTTTAAATCAACTTTTTTAAAATAAAAATTCATAAAACATTTTGTAAATAATTTTATTTGAATTTTATTTGAATCTTATGAATAAATATTTAAATCATTGATTGGTTATGTTGGCTGGAAATTCTGTACATGTAAAAGTAAATATTCATTTCACATTTTTGGTAAAATCCAAACATGACTTGTTTTGAAAATGATATAAATATTAATATTAATTTTTTAATAGTTAAAAAGGGTAAAGATTAATTTTAAAAATCACAAAGGATTATTAAAACATTTTTGTTTTTATTTAAAAAACATGGATATGGATGAAAAAGGTGTTTTAAATGAAGAAAGAAATAAATTCAGTTTCCTTTAAAAACCTTATTTTCGAATGATTCGTATATGAAGTGAGTAAAAGGAAATTAAAATTTTATTCCAAATAAGTAACCATAAAATAATAAATTTATGAGTTTTTTATAGAT
Source organism: Viscum album (assembly GCA_963277665.1). Lineage (NCBI taxonomy): Eukaryota > Viridiplantae > Streptophyta > Magnoliopsida > Santalales > Viscaceae > Viscum > Viscum album. The sequence continues at coordinate 285,678,134 of OY728127.1, forward strand.
AGTTTAGGATATTCCATCCTCAGAAGAAAATTCATAAAAAATATTGATAAACTATAAGATTGTATCATTAAACCCTAAATCGTTTCGTAACTTTGAATTATAAGCTCCATGAAGGAATTAAATTAAACGTGTAAAACCAATAGTTATAGGAAAATGAACATTTATTCATTTATTTTGAGTTTATATAATGCTTTGGTTATGTTTTGGGAGGTTTTGAGGGGTTTTGGCTTGTTTTCGTGGCTTTTATAGAGGTGCACCATTTGTGAATAGTTCTTAGAAACCATGAACCATATCTTGGAAAGCATGCAAGGGAAGATAGTGGGAAATTGGAAGGTTCATGGTTGACACATCATTTGGAAGAATATTTTGAGTTCTCAAGAGAAACTATTCTTCTTGAAATATGAGGAAAAGTACATTTGGCACATAATTTGTTTAACTATGCATTCCAACCATGTAAGGGGTTGGATTAAGACAATAGCCCCACTCGATTAGCACATGGTTTTCAACATCGTGTGGCCTAATCATGCTGTGTATAGTTGTCCCTCCAAAAAATTTGGAACTAATCAGAATTAATCCTTTGTACCCCTCTAACGCCTTATTCTATCTATAACTAGAGTTTTTATTTATCATAAGTCATGAGAGACTTGTCCTTTCAATGCAAATGTGATTCTTATGAAAATAAAAGTTTGTCGATGGCCATGATTCATTGTTAATTAATTTTTCTTCATTGTATTCTTAGATTTATGCTTTTTCTCTATACTAAAATATTAGATATATGTTTTGGTGGATAGATTCAAGTTCCTTGATGGTAATATTAATGTTTTATCATTGGATTGATCTAAGTAAAAGAGATCCAGGGTTTGATCTAGTGTTTTGTTGGGTTGATCATCGTTTTCTCTAATTGCTGTGAGGTAGGTGGATTCTCTCTTATATACACTTGATTTAAAACTCAAAGGATTAGTTTTAATTAATTTTTTTATTAAAATTTTGGTGAAATTATTGTGTTATTATTGGTGGAAATATATATTGGTAATTGGATTGGAAAATTGTAGAAAAATTTGGTTAGATTTCAGAAAATCAATATCAATTAAAAGTTTATAATGATGATTTTAAAATTATAGTGTTTGTTATATGGAATTGTTTTTGAAATTATTTAAATAAAGAAAATTTTTTGGAATGGTTTTAATATAATTTTGGCAAACATAGTTGGAATGAGTTCATTTTCATTAGATGTTCCCCTGTGGAAGGGGTGTGTACCATTAGGGCACTAGTATTGGTCACCTTGGGACAACTTGGTGGATCAAAGAGAGACCGATCATGAGGATGGAAATATCACTTGGGAATTCATGGTGTGTGTGGAGATATGGTTAGGGGTATTAAAAATGATTGAATAATGTTTTTATACATGTTTATTATTTTCCATGGAAAAGTTTGTATGGATTGGTTATAAACTATTTTTGTTACTTAAAACAATTTATATAAATTATGCTACAAATTTTTATCCTATTGGAATGAGTTGGGAATTCATTTTGAGAAATACTAATAAGTTTAGGCTTACAAATTCGTCGGAACTATTGTGTATTTTTAGATTTCATCTATTGAGACACAGGTAAAGTCAAAGTATATGGGTTCTTTAGTGAAGCCTCTTGATACCATGGTCATGGAACATGGCACTAGAGCTTGGTGTGGGTTGGTGGTGCTAGTTGATATCATTTGGGAGTTTGGAGTTTTATGGTATTTATGTTCTCTTTGAGTACATATTTAGGTTTTTTCTTGTACTCTCATATGTTTTATTGGTTTCGATTTTGTTTTACGTTGTATTTTATAATCATGCAACATATAGAGGATGGGTTGGTAATTATTTATATAGTTTGGATGTTTTATCTTTAAAAGGTAAAATCATCCCCCAAATGTCCTTTAGGACCATGGAATTTATTTATATCCTTTAGTGTCTTGGGGATTTCACCAAAGTCCTAGTATCACACCCATCTCTTCTCAAGCCAATGAGGAGGGGCTAGATATTACAAATTGAATCAGATTCAGTTAGACCTTCTATTTTTTTTGAATAAATAGTATCAGTTTAGTTTAGTTGTGGAGCTGGAAATGATACCCGTCTATCTCTTGGGATTATATTAAGGTGATAGGATTATCAGAACCAGAATGGTAGAGTATAAAAGGTGTAGCTAACCTCTTTATACTGAACATTAAGTTACCAGGGTTCTGGGGGTACATTAGTGTTTTAAGACACTTCTTATGCATATTCACCACATCATCATGGGTTTTTCTAACGAGATATACATGAAATGAAATGATAACAAGACTTTTAAATAGTACTTAAATGTTCATTTTTAGTTATATGGATAATGAAATGGGAAAATAAGTGACAATTTTTGAAAAAAGTGTTGATTTTTGAAAAAATTGAAAATGATTATTTTGAAAAGAATGGTTATAGTATTTTATAAAAGGTTAAAATATTAATTATGGTTGAATTATGGAAAGGTATGTTTTTTATATGTGTTGATGTGGTATATTGAAATTTATAATCCTTATATTTCTAATGAGTGAGACTAAACAGAGTTTTTTTTCTGGTTTTAGTGAATGACATCAGGTAGGTGTCCTAGAAATCAACTGTAGGAGGATGTTGAAAATGTGGTTACACTTGAGCCATAGGTGAAATTATAGATGGTAAAAATAATTTTCTAGGATTTTAAATTTATGGATAAGGGTAATAGGATTGATGAACCTATTAAACACAACCATTCAGTTCAGTTATAAAAGAATAATCCACCCATATTCTTGGGGGATTCTGAGCCAGAAAAAGCAGAAGTTTAGTTGAATTGGATTAACTCATTTTTAGATTTCCTTGGGACACTAAAAGAGTTAAAATTAATGTTGGAAGCATATATAATAGAGGATTTGGAATACTAATGGTGGAAGTTAGTAGTTCAAGATAAATTGGACCACAAAATGACATGGGAGGATATTAAAGAATAATTTTAAATGAAATTTTATCCTCACACCTTTTAGAATTCTAGAACAATGGAATTATTTAGGTTGAATCAATTGAACCTCTTAGTGAAGGAGTATGCGACTAAATTTATGAATATAGTCCAGCTTTCCTCAGAAATTCCTATAAGTGTGTCCTTAACATAATACATTCTTGATTCAGGGTTGAGGATAGATATTCTCTATAATATTTCATTCTTTGTATAATAGATTTTATAGATATGTTCAATAGAGACATAGTAGAAAAAATAGATATGTTGGGAAATATGGTTGCAGGGAGAATGTTTTTTACTATAGGAACACCGAGAAATATAATGATGGGAATAAGATGAAGGAGAAAAACTTCTTCTTGAGTGGTGCTACACTTCAAAATCAGAATATGTGACCAGTAAAAAGTACTCAATGACCAAAACTTATGCTAAGATGTTTTCAATGTGGTTGTTTTGATCAAATAAAATGATGTTGTATGGAACCACATAGAACATGCTACAATTGCAATTAAATGGGACATATCTAGTGCTATTGTTGTAGTGCTCCAAGTTCAGGTGCTATGGAAAAATCTAATGGTTCCCAATAAACTTATTCTTAGACCTGAAGAGTAAAAAAGAATAATTATCATCATCATAATCCAAGGTTATTCTAGGAACACCATGACTCCTCAACTAGTTCAATATCAATAAGGTAATAAATATAAAGTGAAATAAGTAATTGAATATAGATAATACAGAGAACATGGATGATCAATTTGGTTCTTAAATAGTAAGAGGTTTGAGTATTTTTAAATTCTACCCCTATGAATTTTTTTTTATATGGGAATGTCCCACTCATTTATTGCTTCTCATACTATTGATCATATGGGTTGTCATATTAGGATAAAGCCTTCAATTTTGAAACTATAAATATAAGGACCCAACCTTAAATGTTATATAATTTTTAGTTTTAAGTGAAAAATTTATTCTCTTACATTTGGGGATCTTTCTAGGTTTAGAGTTTTATATAATTAAGTCATAACTCATACATTACGAAACTATATAATATAAAGTGTAAACTTAGGATTATTTTCCATTTCCCCCATAATATAATTTTTTTAAAATAAATCATGATTTCTTTACAAGGAAAATATTCATGAATTTAAACTTGACTTATCCTATTTCTCTACCTATCCTTAAATCTCATTAAAAAAAATTTAAAAATGAAGGATGAGCACAAAAATCCCAATACGGGATACAAAAAAAGAAAAATTCTTAGTCATGTGAAAACATAAACACTCATACAATGTTTAAATTTATCTTCAATTTTATTTGAGCATATAAAAATTTTCACATGAAAAAAATCTTTTTTTCTCAAAGAAAATCATGAAAACCCATAACAATCAATTGAAACCCCTTTTCGGTGACTTAGAGCATCATATTTATAAATCTATTCAAAAAACTTTTAATTGGAGTAATAATACAACCTACATAAAATATAATCATTACCTAATGAATTAGATCATTATCTGGTCTCACCCATAATTTAAGCTATAATGGTCTCCCCCAACGCTATTTGGACCTCCCCATTGTATAAGCTGTGATGGGATCACCCAAAGCTCTCTTGGCTACCCTATCGTATAAGCTATAATGGGATCACCGAATACATTCTAAGAAAACCAATTTCTCATGTATAATGCTCAAGTAACATAACATGTATATTCTTTTAAATTTTTAAAAAATATTTACAGCTTGTAAAAAAATCACTTTTTAATATCAAAATACCCTTTTATTATAAAAACCCGTTTTCAATGAAAAAGTACCCTTTTCTTTTAAAAAAAATTCAATGCCAAAATAAAAAAAAGTAAATGGATTTTATTTAAATAATAAATGAAATCTTACAAAATAAGCTAGAAATTAAATAATTTCCAAGAAGGTGGAAAATTATTTGTCGCCATGTATGTTAATAGAAGACATTCATTTTTTCGTTTTTCAAGACATTCCATGTAAAAAACGTAACAAAGATTCTTTTTTAAAACCTTTTAAATAAAGTAAAATGAACTATATAAATATATTATGGCCATATGAAAATATTTCAAAAATAATTTAAAAAACATGAAAATGGAAGAGAAAGATATTTTGAAGGAAACCATTAAAAGAATATTCTTTTAGAAGAAATGTCTCCTATCACATTGTAAATATTTAAATCAAAATACCCATGAAATAATAACATTAAAAAAATTAAATACTATGTTAATAGGTAAATCCATAATATAAAATGTCAAAATGGATGTATATACATAATGTAAAATAATACTGGTGCATAACATCAAGATATGCCTCAATGAAAGGAAATTGAGATGAAATACCTTTTATTGAGTTCGAATTGTCATGTGTGTCTTTGTATTCCTATATTATAAACTTAAGTTAATTATTTACTCACTTGATATTTTTTTTCAAATTATATTATTACTTTTATTTCACTTATTACTAAGTTATATATAATTAATTAATGAATTATGTTTATGTATGATGTTTTGGCCATATTTGGTTTATGTGTCAAAAATAACTGTGGTTGGCCGACTATGGTCAAAGGGGTCATTGTTTAAACATCTAAAAAAAACAATCATGAAATAATTATCATATTTATATATAAATTATATGTCATGAACCTTTCCAGGATGTCATCAAACCCAACATCTGACCTGGTTTGAGACATGGTCTGAAGGGAATTCCCCATCCCCAAGGGATGACAAATAGTACTAAAAATCAATGTAATCACTATGGGAATGATTTTATAAAAAATAAACTAGGGTCAAAGAAAAAAATGAACATTACAGAGAAAAAAATTTAATATCAAAAAATATACAAACCGATATAGATACAATAACTGAATAAAAAAACAAAACTGAATAAAAAGAATAAAACTGAACCACACCAACATGATCTCCACGTGACTTCTTGCTCACCACCATCCATAAAACCAATCTACTCCAAAAAAAACAAACCAGAAGCCTGCACTCACAAAAAAAATCTGGTATACCGATTCCAAGTGGCATAATTATTGTGCGAGCTTAAAAAATTTAGTAGGAAATCACCGCATAATCCATACATTTCCTTTCTTGGAATAGTCCACAGATACTAGTTTCAAAACAAATTAATTTTTTAATCATTTAGTGAAAACAAACCAAAATTTCCAGAAGTTTTATTTATATAACAACACTCACAACTTTCCTTTTTTTAAAAAGTTTCACCTTCTATAACCCTTTTAAAATTGATATCCCAAGTACACATCCATACCAAGTAATCATGGAGGGCTAAGTAGAATGTGAAAGAAACAAAATCCCAAAGGCATAAACTAGTAGGTCTAAGATCCAAACAAGAAAAAAGAATAAATAAAACATATTAATTGTGATTCATGATCATTTCTTAATAATACCCAACACTATCCTTGGATATACTTTAATTGGACTCACCTGGTAGCATATGGTTAAAATTCATAGTCAATAACCAACTGGCCGCTCAAAACTAGAAAATCCAAAGGCACGTACCACTTATCCCTATGGAGTAAAGAGGGGTACCAACCCATATAATCATGTTCAACAAGAAACCATCACTAAAACCTATATATAAATCCCATGAATCCCATGATAATAATAATAATAATAAAAATACTTGGAAATGAATTGTAAAAAAACCAAATCCAACAAAGTTATTTACATGAGATATTAGAGGGGATCCCATCTCAAGGTCTAATGGAATCAATTCCACAACCTTCCAATGCATGATTAACTATATGAGAGAACATAAAAAATTCTTGCAGTCTCAAAATACAATCCAAGTATCAAAAGACATAAGAAAACCCATTCGTTCCACAATAATCATTAAATACCAACTAGGCCGCAGACTACCCAAATTTTTAATTAATTTTCCAAGATATGACCATCAAACCATACATCACATATGTCACAAATCATGTCTGTAAAACATTACAAGTTTCGAATCAGTCCTTCTCATAAAATCACATTAAAACCAACTTTTTAATACAACACAAAGTGCCATCCAAGCTATTACATCATACGTGTTCTAAAACAACACACCAATAATATCTCCTGTGCCAAACAAGAAACACATTTACAATAAAAATACATTTCAAAATTTACATTTTCATAAGATTTCTAAAACCAATTTAAAACATCATTTTCACATGCACAATTACAAATAGAACTTTATGTAAATTATTCCCCAAAACATATCTTAATTTCCAAACATGCCAATTTTCAAGAAACACATTTGTAAGACACTTAAATTCACTCAAAGAATAAAGGTAATTTAAAAATAAATTTCACACCACCTTTACCACTCATAAAATCCATTTGAAAATATATAATGATAATACACATGAAATTCCCTCTTTCCATGGGAAAATCCCATTTCCAAATTCATGAAAACACAAAATAAATTTTAAAAATTTCTTCTAACCAATTATAAAAATGAGGGAAATTATTTAAGAAGCATAACTAGGAAACTCACTTACAATAATTCCAATTTATTTTGGAAAACCATGTTTCAACACATGTTCTCTTAAGTAACTTTGTAAACATCTCTTTAGGAATAAATTTATTTTTTACAAATCAATAAAACAACCCACACATAATTTTCACACCATAAAGGTCACCGAATTCCATATATAAGATCAGAATCATAATCCAACCTTACATCCAAAAGATAATAAATGGAAAACAACACCCATAAAACCCAATTTTACTTTAAAAACGAAATCAAGATTTTATCAAACACCTTGCATGTGTTTAACATATACACAATCAAATAAACTATTTTAAACCCATTTTAACCCATATTCCATCATAAAAACACTAAAAAAATTCATACTAGAACATCGTAGAATGTGTTGAAAAGGAAATGGATTGAAACACATACATCAAAGGTGTGAGAATGAAATAAAAATTTGGGATGAGGAGGAACACACCCATAAAAACAATCCAAACACCCTAACATCAAATATTATAACACACATGTCAACCCTTTCCACTAGGGTTCATCCAAAAGAGAAAAACCATGAAGAATAACCAAGAACCAAGAGAGAAGGAAGAGATAAAGAATAAATCAACCAAAAATACAAAGGAAACTCACTTTTTAACCTTAAAGGGGTTTTAAAAATGTTTTAAGAGAAAGGAAGGAGGTTCTTGGAGGACCCATAGTGTGTCTATGTCAATTAAAGGGAGGAAATCATGAATTGTGGGTAAAAAACTAGAGGGGAAAAGAGGTATTTTTACATTTTTAATGATATGGAAAGATCAAACGGTTTGGAAACTCTATTTTACAAAAATTATTCTAACCATTCACCCCTTACTAGAGAAGAGGGGTACCATGCATGGTGTGGCCACATAGTTTCCCAAACTGTGATCCAACTATGGTAAACGCCTCTATCCAGTTACATTACTACACCACAAGCTTTCCACATGGTTTATATAACCATATGTAATCTGTGAAAGAAGACCCAAGACCCAAACCATGAGCCACACAGTTACCTAGGTGAAGTTTCACTATTTCCCATAACCATGCACTAATCATGCGACCCTTACTTCCAGGCCTAAAAATTTCCATTTTCCAACAATAATTAAAAAAAATTCAAACATGGAATCAACCCGAACCTCAACCAAAGAACCTAAATATAATAGAATAATGAAATAAATAATTTACAAGTTTAGGGTGTGAAATTATTCTTCTAAAACAAATCATTTAATATGGTTATGAAAAATGATCTAACATTGCGATTATGGAGATGGTAGGTCATATGTACACATGATTAACATTTCCATTTTTCCAATGATCATTATAGAAATAAGGTAAGTAACATTTAACATTAAATATTTTTAATAATATCATGAATAAAATAGTATTTAATTATATATATTTATATATATCATTCTTGTGACATAGTTATGAAAAGAAGAATCATAACACTTTGAGGAGGCGACACTCCACATGTCCATAAATAACATTATCATTTTTTTAGTGAGTGAAAAGGTAAAAAAATAATAATATATTATATTCCTAGAATTATAAATATTTTATTAATATCATTAATATTTCATTTATATTACATATTTTTTTATATTTACCCTTATCAGCTTCCACATAATGCGTTAGTGAAAAAATAATCACATCACTTTGCCAGGTTGTAGTCTACCGTACGCAAGAGTGACATCATGATATCCCTTATGAAATGGAATTTAAAAGGTTATATATGATATAATGACTCAAGAGTTATAACTATGTTATAAATATCCTATATAAACTTTATATTCATAATTATACCTTTCAATTATAGGTGATAATAGAAAAATGAATGACAACATTTCGCGAGGTGGTAGTCCAACATACACATGAATGATGATTTAGTAAGAAATTTTATGGAGGTGTGTGTGGTTTTAGGTCATAAACTTAACATAAAAACATATTAGTATATTTAATATACTTTGGTTATTATATAATCATGTTATAAAAACAATTTAAGTGGGTGGATGAAGAAAAAAAACAAAAAACACTTATTGATGAATGTTACCTCTTCATCTTATATTTCCTTTTGGTTTGAACCAAAGGTATTACTTGGTTGGATTTATTCCAAAATTAATAATTATATGATTATATTAGGGAATTTTAGAAGTTATTTGGTCAGTTATTGGATGAAAAATTTGATTTTTAATGTGTTAATAGAGGAGGAGAGTGGGTGGAATTTTATAAGTGAGTTGAGTTGCACACTAACAATTATTTTGAATGAGTGAAATCAAACCACATTTTTTTCAAGTACCCAAGACCCAAAAATAGTCCATTATTGGTAATAGATGGGATATTTTCTAAATATTGAAGAGAAATTATTTTTTATCATGTTTCTTGGTATTTTTTCTTCTTATGTTTAAAGTTTAACCCCATGGTAAACTCATTTTTACCATAATTCCTGTGATTAATGTTTAAACTTTTCACTAATATTTTTAGTGAATTTTTTTTTCATTATTATACATTAAAAAATATTCTTATTCCAAATATGGAATACATATTTACAAATTAAATTCACATAATTGGACAAAACTAATTTAATATTAATCTCAAAAATGTTGTGAGATAACTGGTTTTTACGAAGTGTATTTTTTATAGAAAAATAGGATTCTATAGTAGATAAATGAAAAATAATAATCATTTTATGAAGCTAAATTAATATTTAATTATATATAATATTTAATTTTCATTTAAAATATTCCCTATTAGGGATTATTTTAAATAATTAAAAAACAGAAACATTATGCATTTTAAAATAATTTTGAGAAAATCAAATTTTTAAACCCAAAACAATCTTATAATAAATACCAATATAAATTTAAGTAAAAATTAATTAATTGGATTAAATATAGATAAATAATACTTATGTTACATGAAAACATATTAAAAACATATTTATAATTTTAAATTACTTAATTTATTAAAATGAAGGAACTTTTTTTTTACAAAAAATCGGTATTTTTCACTATGACATGAAAAATAAATATTAAAATAACCCCAAAATTTCACCTAAAGTAAATTTTGACTTGATGATTTCAAAAATGATATTAATATTTTCAAAATTTAATTCTAAAATTTATAAATTAATATTTTAAATAAAACCATTATAAGGAAAGTGTTTAGTTAAAACAATTTCTTTTTTGATTAAATATTACTTAATAATTTTATAAATAATATAAATATCTAATTAATATTAATAAATATGAAAATGATATATTATATAAAAAATTTGGTTTTTAAATCCAACCCCCTTTTATAAATTGTGTCCTAATAGTTTTGTTCACTTATTAAATAAGTAGAGATATCTTTCCATCATAGCCTTTTTAGATTCTCATATTGCCTCTTCAACCATATGGGTTTTTTCAAAAATCCTTAGCCTAGTGAATCATCATATTCCACAAAACTTACTCTCTACATTGAGTAATTTAAATTGAATTTTCCTCATTTGAAATATTCTTTTTTAACTAAAATTTATTTGGGCTCAAAACATGATAAGAATCTACACATACTGCCTTAACATTGAGACATGAAATATGTTGTATACCAAGGATAAACATGGTGACACAATCAATCGATAGGAAATTGATATGAATTTCTATAGGATTTCATACAGTATAATAACCCATGGGATTAACTTCCCCTTCTAACCAAAACATAGAATAATTTTCTAGGACATGATCACCTACATTAAAAGAAATATATTACCTCCGGTTATCCATGTAAATTTTATACCTTATCTAAGAAATCATCCTATATTGTTGAATCAACTAAACCTTATAATCCATTTCCTCTACCAACTCTAGTACCTTATATTAATTTCTCTTAATTAAGAAATATGCATATCTTATATAGTTTGGATTGTCTAATAAAACATTCCATCAAATTAAGGATAAAAATATATACTGAAATTTTATTCAGTACCCATGACTTCTGAAGTCCTTTCAAAAAATTGGATTTGAACTTGGGTTCATAGTCTGATATAGTGGAGAGAGGTCGTCCATGTAACCTGACTATCTCCCTAATATACATTCAAGAAATCTGATCTAAAGAAATTGTATCTTGAATTGGAAGGAAATGTGAAGATTCAATTAATTGATCAATCATAACCCAAAATGCATTATTAACTCTTGATTCCATTGGAAATCCCACTATGAAATCCATGGATATATTTTCCCATTTTAACAATGGAACTAAAAAATGTTGAATCATCCCCTTCTGTAACTATCATTCTACTTTAACCTAATGAAAATTCAAACTCTTCATGGTAATGTAAAAAATATCTCTTTTCATTCCATCCTACCAGTAATATTTATGACAGTCCTTGTCCATCTAAGTGCATTTAGGAATAATGGAAAATAGAGGACTATGAGCATAAATATACACACAATGTTTTCCCAAATATTTAACAAAAGGAACACATAACGTTTTCCAAAATATTTAAAAAACATCTTCATTAATATTAAAATTAGTAACCTTACCCTTATAAATATATTATACCATTTCTTATAAAGATCAATTCTCATTATAAGCTTTCTTAATGATTTCTAACAAAGTTGACTATATTGAAACCTAAAAAAAGCAGAGGATTTTCTGTATCCACAACTTATAGGAAAAAATTTATCAAATCATTAACCAAAGGGTATTGTTCCAAATATAACATTGTTAACATAACATTATTTTTTCAACTCATTGAATTAGTCACTTTTTTTCTTTTATAGGATGATAATAAATCATGCAATCATAATCCTTGATCAAATCCATCCATATTCTATATATTATGTTCAATTATTTCTGAGTGAATATATACTTAAAATTATTATGATTAGTATATATTTCACAATATACCACATACAAATGATGCTTCCATATTTTTAAAGAAAAAACTATAGTATCTAATTAGAAACTATGTGATGAATAATTTAACTCACGAGGTTTCAACATACCTGAAGCATAGGAAATTACTTGATCATTATAAATCACGATACAACAACGTCCTTTCAATGAAGCATCAACATAGATGAAAAATTCACCATTTCTAGATGGTAGGGATGAAAATTATAAATTCAAAAATATTCTTTTTGTTCTTAAAAAAATCATAACATTATTTTTTCAAGATGATTTTGAATCCTTTTTTAGTTAACTTAGTTAGTGGTCTAGACAACCGAGAAATGTTTTCAACAAAACATAGGTAGTAACATGATAATGTAATTAAAATATGACTCTCTATGAAATTTTTGGTTATTGGACATTATTTAACAACTTTGGTTTAAGTTGAGTCAATATTTATGCCATATTTATAAAAATATGTCCTAGGAAAGAATGTTTTTTGCATCCAAAATTCACACTTTATAAATTTCCCACACATTTTATTTTCTTTTAAGGTTTTGAAAACCACCCTTAGGCATCTTTCATGTTCCTCTTTACTTTTAGAATATACAAGAATTTCATTAATAAACAAAACTAAATTTTTTTCCCTGAACTCATGAAAAATTCTATTCTATAAGGTCCTTAAATATATCAGGTGAATTAGATAACAAAAATTATATAACTACAAACTCATAGTACACATATATAGTTTGAAACATACTCTTCAAAATGTCTTTTTTCCTTTAATTTAAAATGATGGTACCTTGACCTCAAGTCATCATTTGAAAAATACTGAGCTCCTAAGATCTGATCTAACAAATCATTAATACGAGGAAAATGATACTTTTTCTTAATAGTGATATTATTCAAGGATCTATAAAAAATTAAATGTCTCATTATATCACCGTTATTTTTAGAAAACAAAATAGGAGAACACAATGGTGAAGTGATGTGTTAGAGAAACATTTTTCTATTAGATCCTGTAATTTCATTTATAATTATAAAACTTATACTTAATCCATTTGATAAGGGGGTTTAGAAATAGTCTTAGCATCGGGTATTTAGTCAATAGAAAACTAAACCTCCCAATAAAGAATAAAACTAATAAATAATTATTAAATACATCCATGTATACATTTACTAATGGAACACCACTAAATTGAACAATATAATTATTTTAAAAAATACTAGCTAGTTAACTTTCACATCCATCTGTAATAAATTAACCAGCTTCTTGGTAAGTTAACAAAGGTATAAAATCACTCAAAATAACTTTCTTAGCTCTACGATCTATATTATTAGGATATAATAAAATCTTGTATATATAAATAATGATATTAAAATCTACCTTGTCCAGTTCAGCAATATTTTTATGTAATACCATCCCATTGATAAAAATAGTAAGATTCCTATAAATCTTTTTTTGTTTAATACTTGCACCCAAAGTTTACACAATTTTTTATCCTAATTTCATGATTTTATATTCCAAATTTACTTGAAAATTTCCTAGAAATTAAATAATGAAAATATCTATAGTAAATTAGGGTATTAAAGTAATTTGAATCCACAATTAACTTACATTTCTCCACTTCATTTTATGGCCCAATATCAACTTTAGTAGTAGAAACTAACATTGAAACACCTTTCTGTTTCTAATCATAAAAAATTCCATCATGTGAAACTAAATTTGAACAAATGATAGCATAATGAACCAAATAATTACAATTAAAACACCTCACCATTGGATGACTATTAGTTACCCTATTCTATGGTTGTTCAGGACTCTTTTATTTATAGTCCCAAGCCACATGACCAAATTGACAACACTAGAAACTCTTTATAGATCCTATAAAACATTCCATATAATGTATTTTTCCACAATTAAAACATTTTTAGGGATTAACTATAGAATTAATAGTTGGTTTATTATCCATTTATTACCACCTTATGCTTTTCTTACTATTATCATCTCGAGGAACATAAGTGAAAACAAATTCAATCTCAACTTTCTTAACAAAAAAAAACTAGTTTCTCATTTATCTTAAATTAGAATTTATCCAATAATATTTATAAACATGGATTAAATTATGAGTAAAATATATTAATTTTACTATCTGTTTTTGGAAAAAATTTGGCTCATACATTTACAATATCGTGAATTTAGCTTCATATGTAGCTACACAATCTTTATCTTTATGCCACAATTTAAGGAATTGTTTTTCCATCTGGAGCCGAAAAACATTATGGAAATATTTTTGAAGGAAAATTTCCTTGAACATTTTACATTACATGCCTCATATATATTCCTTCACTATGGTATAATTAACCAAAAACCTCCATCGATTATCTTCACCTTCAAAATGATAAATGGAAAGAGTTTCCTTTTGATGTTTTTAATATCCCATGAAAGAAAATATGTTTTCTAGTGAATTGATCCATCCTTTGGTTAACACATAGTCAAATTATTCAATGAATTATAAGGGATGATGAATAATGAAATTCTACACAAAATACACATTTCTTCATGGTAGATTGGGTTCCTATATATGATGGATACCACCTCAATTTATAGCTTATGTAAACTATTACATCATTGCAACACACATTTCTATTATGATTCAAACCATATCGAGATACTGATTTGGAAGAATATTTTCCTCTCAATTCCTTCCCAACATAGATTCCCTATTCTTCTTTGGAAAAACATTCTGAATAGAAGTAGTTTATATGAAGAAACATGAAAATATTTAAATTATATATCATTTTATCTTAACAATATGGTAAAATCTTTCAGGGAATGACATTAACATTATCTTAACCTCTAAAGTAATATAAATTGTACTCTGATACTGACTATAAGGACCTGAAAATATACATTATATAACCTTGAGTTTTAATTCAGGAATTTATTATCTTAAATTTTACGATATTTTATGGTTTAGAGTATTAGATAATTGAGTCAAAACTCATATGTTGGTCGGAGTGGATACTCAAGAGGGGTGAATTGAGTTCTAATTAAAAATTCTGTTTAAAGGATTTGTATTAAAATCCCCCAATTCATAAAACAAGTTAAACTGTATTGAATTTATAAAGATAGTAAATGTTAAATTAGTTTATCAAAGATTGATTATTTCTTAGTTAACTTAATCTGAAGATTTAGTTTTCTTTTGAAACTATCTTACTAGTTCACAATAATTACAAACACTTTCTAGTTCAACTATCAAATTTACTTTAAAACATATTTGAGTTTCAAAGTAAATAGCAGCGGAATATTAAAAAAATAGTTTAAACTAAAATAAGATGCAAAATAGTTTTAACCAAGAGGCTGAGTCTCATGCTGAGACTTAGTCCTCTCAAACACTTTATATAAAAAATTGATCCACACCTTGGATCGGGGTTACAATAGTACTCAGTCTATCCAGGTCCTCATACCTCTACCACAGTTCTATGTGGGAAAGAAACAACAACAACACACAGGCTATCCAAGTCCTCAGACTTCTACTACAATTCTACATGGGATACACAAAGATGTAAAGAGTTTAGTGTGAGGATTTCAGTATCCTCTTGTTAAACATAGGAATCAGTGTGTGTCAAAATAGACAGAAGCACAAAATTCTTGTAATGTAAATAAAAGTATGATCATAGTAGAGAAAGAATATAGAAATGAGTTTAGAATTCTCTTGTGTGATGTCAAAGCATCTATGGACTTTTTTGGATTGAAGCAGATGAAGATTTGAGTCCTTATATAGAATTTGTTTGGAAAACAAAGTGTCGTGGTTATTTCCTTCACTTTTAGTACAGGTGTTCAGCTTGAATGCGAGAGTATTCCAAGTGGCACTTGAACCTCCTCTATGAACTTCAGTTCTTGATGTGTATGAGTGTTCTTTGAGATCTTTGTGTTTTCTTCTCTACATGTATGTGCATATATCTTTTTACTACTTACTATATGTCTCTGTTTATGGCTCTGTGTATATCTTTTGCAGTAGCTCGATATTCCTTTTATTTCTCCTTTTTTCCAGCAATGGGAATGATTACCTTTTACAGGTACGAGGTACGGTTCCCTAACATGCCAGAAACCCACATTAATCAAATGCGGTTTCATTAAAAGCATAAAATATCGCCATTGAAAATTAAATTGAAAAAAGAAAAAATAGTTTAGGAAATGGTGTCACAGTAAGTCATGAAAACGGTGTCTAGGTTGATCATGGTGTCTGAGTGTCACGGTGTCTCATGGCCATGGTGTCTTGTTCACAGTGTCTCGTTTATGGGGTCTCGTTCACAGTGTCTTGTTCAAGGTGTCTCTTTTCACGGTATCTTGTTCACGGTGTCTTGTTCATGGTGTATGGCTCACGGTGTCATGTTCACGATGTCTGGATCATGGTGTCTTGTTAACGGTGTCTGGCTCACAGTGTCTGTCTTCACTGTCATGACCCCATCCCACCAAAGATGCCCTTCCTAAGCTGGAAATAGTGAAAGGGTGATAATAACCCCCGAGTCCCACCTCCAGTAGGCCACAAAGTGGTGACTATCACCAAGGGTTTGAGTTTTCACAAATATGGGAGGCATTACCCTTTTTATTATTTAAGACCAGGAAATAGGATGAGTCAAACACCAAAAGAAAAAGGAACATGTAAATGAAAATAAACCCAAAACCAAATCCATATGCATGTTTTATACAAAACTAAAACAAAAGTACAATTACAAGAAAATCTCCAAAGTACGATACCCAAAAAAAGAAAAAAAAACTACAACCAGCAAAACTCCAATGCCCAACTAGCAAGGTCCCACATGGTCCCTGAAGTCCTCCTGAAAACCTGAATGTAAACGTAGGGTGAGCATACAAGTATACTCAGTAGGAAAACCTAAAGCTCTCGTGCACAGGTGGGGAGACATCCTAATGCCCTGTGAGAAAATATAAGGAACCGAAGCCTAGCAAGGAATCTATCCACCCAATCTTACAAGCCACACTCACCAAATATCGCAAGTCAATAGAGTATTATAGCAATATTATCAAAGTATGGGTACCCCGAACCACATTCCCACTGAATACTTCTCAAGCCCTCACACCTAACGCATTGATGATTCCCCCTCTTCTTGATCTAGTGCCGCAACCTGGCCATACGAAGATCGAGCTAGTGCCGCAACCTGGTCATACGAAGCTCATAGTATCTCGCTGGCACTCAATCCTCAGCCATAACCATATCTCATCCCGAAGACACCTGGGAACCACATCACATCTCATCTCGAAGACACCTGGGAACATATCACATCATCATCCCGAAGACTCTTGGGAAATATCATTTGTAACCAGCCTGAAGGATCTTGGTCTATAGAACCTGGAAGAGGGAGCACAAGGAAGAATAGTAACTATCCATCCTTTAGATGTTTGAGAATCTCACCCCCCCATCCCACGAGTGTTCGACACATAGTTCTCAACAAGGGTGGGGTGCATAAAGAAACATAAAAGGTACATATTTATATATTTATATCAACCACTCAGCCCATCCTAAGGGTTATACACAAAAGATCTGAGCACATGCCTCGACACTACTACCTCGAAAGAATGCACACAATAAACATCCCCAAACCCCATTAATCTTTTCATGTTTCAACAGTTTTAGTTTATCAGTTCCTTAACTACCGAGAAACTAACTACAACCAAACCATATCTATCATTCGTAAAACATATCCCTGCCAACCAAAAATTAAGTTAGGGAAAACATAAGCAACACAATACCATTTTCCTTTATCATCCAATCAAGTCCATTTATTTTCCGTATTTAATCAACTACCATGCCCCACAATTCATTAGTTAACTCTTCCACTTTTATTCATATGCACAACCCATCCCTGTAACCCTGCTGCCAACCACCATAACCACAAACACATCAGAAACAATACCCGTACCACATAATCATCCCTTTGATACCATTTATCGCAGCTCCGCTGCCCATCAAAACCATATCATACATGACAACCCACAACCAAGCCAAACGCAGCCCCGCTGCTCACCCATTCCACAAAAACCCATGAAACACCCCCTCACATAATTAAACCAAAACCAGCACCCATAAAATTCATTCTTTCATTTAGTTTAACTGCGGTGACCATAAAAGGGTTCGAGGTATTCATTTAATCATCCAAATTTACATGATTAACCAATTTACACATTCTATGAAATTTCATCCACAAAACAATCCAGAAAAATAGGGAAACATTTAATTGCACAAGAAAACGCCCCCAACGACTGTGATCTTCTGTAGGCATAATCCTATTAAAATCACCACATAATCAAAGGATACACATTGATGGAAATAAAACAACAATATCAACAAAAATTTC
Source organism: Viscum album (assembly GCA_963277665.1). Classification (NCBI taxonomy): domain Eukaryota; kingdom Viridiplantae; phylum Streptophyta; class Magnoliopsida; order Santalales; family Viscaceae; genus Viscum; species Viscum album. The sequence goes on from OY728127.1 coordinate 285,696,898, forward strand.
CCCAAACATGTTCTTTAACCTATTATTATCTTTATTTACTGGTTCAACCGTATCTCACGAAAACAAGAGGATACCCACCCCACATGATGCACAAAAAAGGGAGAGACGAAGGTAAGATCCCTACCTGAACAGGTTTTGAAGTCCTTCTACGAGAACAACCACCATGTGTATTTAGATCACTCCTCCCAACAAATACGTCCTCTCGTGGATTCTGCTGTACAACTGCACTAACAACCAAGAGAGACTCCATTAAGGTTTAAGGTGTCACTTTTCATAGCATGGAAAGGATGAACAGAAAGAAAAGATGGAGGAAGGAATAAGAAAGTTGTAGAACGTACCATTAAGATGACATTCTTCGAAGATCGTTGTTCTCGTCAAATATCAACAATATCCTTAGTAGGAAAATGATAAGAAGAAGTTGAAGGAGAGGGAATGGAATTAGGTGCACGATGTTCGCCTCATTGACACGATCCTGAAGCCACCGACAGATCGACGATCGAAGTCCGGATGAAAAAGATATGATGTAGGCTTCTGGGTCATCCGGGAGCGTCGCCGTGCGAGGAAGAAGAGGGGTCCATAAATAACACATGAACCTCTATTATATATGAAATAAAAAGGTAAAACGGTATGCAGTGTGTATTAATGAATACAAGACATGAACGTACAACTGTTACGCTATTTGACTGGTTAACACATGACACATCATGCGATTTTCATGAGTTTAATGATAATAATAACTTCAATTAATAACAGGTGTTTTATTGACCCGAGACATGAGTCATAAAAAGGTATTCATCATTGGTCTTAAAATGACCATCATAATTTTAGGGTTACTCTGCCGCTGCCGGTTCGTAAAACTGAGGTCGCACGAAGAATTTATAGTGAAAATGGTGTTTTATCATCGGAATTAATATTAACAATATTTTTAAAAAATTGGGTAAAACCGCAAAAGCGGCACATTACTCAAGGAAGAAAATTACATTAAATCTCAATATCGGGGACTTGACCCCACGACCTACTTCTCACCCCCAAACCCTTACAACCCCACCACCAATGGTGGGGAAAAAGTACACTGGTTTTTTAGGCCCAAGGGGTTAAATGGTATAGGTGGGACGTCACCCACCACCGAACGCATTTATGCACTTACCCAGCTACATTACCAGGTGTAATGACACCAAGGCTTTCAAGACAATTCCACCTGGGGTAAAGGGGCCCATGAGAGGTGATAAAGGCATATAGCACACTTTTCCTTGTGAGGACTCGAACCCGAAACCTCAGGGTCAGGATGCCACGATTTGGACTCCCTTTCATGCTAGAATTCTTCACCAAATCTCCCATTTATCATTTATTTCTCATTTAATTTTATTTCCATTATTACATTATAATTATTCCCTCTCTCCAATATCATTTATTCTCTTCCACAATTCCCCCACTCCACCAAAAGTGGCAACTTACCTATACTCCATCCCAACACGCCCCATCTTTTCTTTCTAAATTCAATGTTATTATTAAAAAAATTAATAATAATAACACCCAAAATTAATGCTCTAATTTAATCCCATTAAATTAGTTTACCATGGTTATTCTCATATTAAATTAAAACCATTCCACTTAATTAAATTGAAATCATTTAATTTACTAACCAAAATTAAAACCATTTAATTTTGTTAGTTGCACATTTTTTTCAAACGTTATTATCATTATGAAATAATTATAATTATATTAAGACAATATTATTATTATAATAGAATGACTCCATAAAAATTAAACCCATTTAATTTTATTTACCAATCACACACATATTTGTGTCACCATTATCATTATTATTTAATACAATAGTAATAAATCCTCTTTCAATTTCATCAACGAGTCACCATCAATATCATTAATTATTATTATTATTATTGACACCCATTATTATCTTATAATTACTTCCTCTCTCCCACGATACTCACTTGTCATGTTTGACCACATCAAATTTTTACAAAGTAATGGACCGAAGAGGTCCGGGCCATTACATCAGATACCTCTCAAAACATTCTCGTCCTTGAGAATTAAAAACCAACTCATAAAAAGGGGAAAGGTCCAAACAACCACCCCGCAAGATACCTCTCAGGGATCTCATTATAATAGGAATTCAACCACTATCTTAATTATATGAGTTAGGGAATTCCATCCCCCATGTAGAGATATTATCCGCTTTAGGTGACACTGAATCACCGGCACGGGTTTAATCGCATCCACATTAATGAGTCTCGATTAGGGATTAGGTCCTCCCACCCCCATAATTTAGGATTTCTCATAGACACACTGCCCCCAACACCTCACAAAACAAGAAACATGCTGCCCCAGCACATGGATTGGGGAATTCCATCTCGCATGTCAACATACTATCTGCTTTGGGCGGCACTGACTCTCCCGCACGAGATTAATCATATCCACATTAATGTGTCTTGATTAGGGATCAGAGTCACCTCTCCCGACATGTTAGGACTCTTCACACACATTTAAAGGAAAGAGGGAAACAACTTAGCATTATAGACTCATGAAAAACATGGCCCAGGCCCAAAGCATGGGTGAGAATGAGTTTCAACAAAGGAGTGTGATGCTCTTTAATTTAAACAAAACATAAAAGAGAGCATTTAAGTAAAACTGAAAACATATCTCTTGATCTATATCCTTGCTAGGGTTGCAGCTTCTGTTGTGTGAAACTGTCCGCATCCCACTCCTCTGCCTTTCTGTTGACGTCCATGTTCCATAGATGTTCAGTAAATAAGGAACGTCTAAGCCCAAGTAGCAAGGAAATTTTCTTAAGGTTTCATTTTATCATTTTATTTGGATTTCATTCCTAGAACACCCATATAAAATAAAACACAAATAATGATGATGCATGTACATTTCCTAGGGTCCCTACCCTATAATCAATGTAGTCTTACTTGGTTGTTTGGTAAGCTCAGAGTCCTTGCATCAGATCATGGGTAGCCCTAAAATCCCGTGTCCTAGCTGGTCTTCCCTGGCCTATTTCATGCACCAAGATCATCCAACACTATTACCCTACCATCCCATGCAATCCTCAATGTTCGAAACTCCATAATCCATCCTATCTCTCAACCATCAGCCTCTAATACCATTCTATCACGACCCCCTCCCACCAAAGATGCCCCTCATGATCTGGCAATGGTGAAAAGGAGATAATGTCCCCCCCGAGTCCTGCCTCTAGTAGGCCCCGAAGTGGCGACTAGCAAAAAGGGTATGCGTTTTCAAAAATATTGGAGGCATTAACTTTTTATTATTTAAGATCGGGAAATAGGATGAGTCAAACACCAAAAGAAAAAGGAACATGTAAATGAAAATAAACCCAAAACCAAACCCATATGCATGTTTTATAAAAAACTAAAACAAAAGTACAAGTACAAGAAATGATCCAAAGTACGATACCAAAAAAAAGAAAGCAAAAACTGCAACCAGGAAAACTCCAACGCCCAACTAGAAAGGTCCCACATGGTCCTTGAAGTCCTCCTGAAAACCTGAAAGTAAACGTAGGGTGAGCATACAAGTATACTAAGTAGGAAAAATGAAAGCTCTCTTGCACTGGTGGGGAGACATCCTATTTCCCCGTGAGAAAATAGAAGGAACCAAAGACTAGAAAAGAATCTATCCACTGAACCTTACAAGACACACTCACCAAATATCGCAAGTCAATAGAGTAGTATAGTAATATTATCAAAGTATGGGTACCCCGCACTACATTCCCACTGAATACTAATCAAGCCCTCATGCCTAACGCTCTGATGATTCCCCCTCTTCCTGAGATAGCGTCACAACCTGACCATACGACGCTCGAGTTAGTGACACAACCTATCCATAATAAGCTCATAGTATCACGCATGCACTCAATCCTCGGCCATAACCACATCTCATCCCGAAGAAAACTGGGAACCACATCACATCTCACCCTGAAGATAGCTGGGAACATATCACATCCTCTTCCTGAAGACTCTTGGGAAACATCTTTCATAATTGCCCGAAGGATCTTGGACTATAGAACCTAGAAGAGGGAGCACATGGAAGAATAGTAACCAGGCATCCTTTAGATGTTTGAGAATCTCACACCCCATCCCATGGGTGTTCGTCACATAGTTCTCAATATGGGTGGGGTGCGTAAAGAAACATAAAATGTACAGATTTATATAATTATATCAACCACTCAGCCCATCCTAAGGTTTCTACACAAATGATCTGAGCACATGCCTCGACACTGCTACCTCGAAAGTATGCACACAATAAACAACCCCAAACACCATTAAGCTTTTCATGTTTCAACAGTTTTAGTTTATCAGTTCCTTATCTACCGAGCAACTAACAACAACCAAACCAGATCAATCGTTCGTAAAACATATCCCTACAAACCACAAATAATGTTAGGGAAAACACAAGCAACACAATACCATTTTCATTTATCAGCCAATCAAGTCCAGTGATTTTATGTATTTAATCAACTACCATGACCCACAATTCATTAGTTAACTCTTCCAATTTTATTCATATGCACAAACAATCCCTACAACCCTGCTGCTAACCACCATAACCACAAACACATCAGAAACAATACCCGTTCTACATCATCATCCCTTTGATACCATTTACCGTAGCTCCACTTCCCATTACAGCTATACCATACACACCAACCCATAACCAATCCAACTGCAACCCCGCTACTCACCCGTTCCACAACAACCCATGAAACACCACTTCACATAATTAAACCCCAACCAGCACCAAAAAAATACATTCTTTTATTTAGTTTAACTGGGGTGATCATGCAAGGGTTCTAGGTATTCATTTAATCAACCAACTTTACATGATTAACCAATTTCTACATTCTATGAAATCTCATCCCCAAAAAAATCTAGAAAAATGAGGAAACATTTAATTTCACAAGAAAATGTCCCCAATGACCGTGATTTTTAGTAGGAATAAGCCTATTCAATTCACAACATAATCTAAGGATAAGCATTGATGGAAATAAAACAACAATATCAACAAAACATTCCCAGAACCCATTCTTTAACCACTTATTATCTGTATTTACTGGTTCAACTGTATCTCATGAAAACAATAGGATACCCACCTCGCATGATGCACAAAAAAGAGAGAGATAAAGGTAAGATCACTACCTGAATAGGTTTTGATGTCCTTATACGAGAATAACCACCACAAGGATTTCTAACAATCCACCCGAGGACTACGTCCTCCCATGGACGCTTTGGCACAACCACACTAACAACCAAGAGAGACTCCATTAAGGTTTAAGGTGTCACTTGTCATAGCATGGAAAGGAGGAACATAAAGAGGAGAGCACGGAAGGAATAAGAACGGGGTAGAATGTACCATTAAGATGATGTTCATTGAAGAGCGCCGTTCCCGTCAAATATCAGAAATCTCCTCAATAGGAAAATGCGAAGAGGAAGTCGAAGAAGAGGTATTGGAACGAGGTGCACGATGTTCGCCTCATCGACACGGTCCCACAGCCACTGAAAAATCAACGATCAGAGTCCGGATGAAGAAGATAAGAGGAAGGCTTCTGGGTCATCCGGGAGCATCACCGTGCGGGGAAGAAGAGGGGTCCGTAAATAACACATGACCCTCTCTTATATAGGCAATGAAAAGGTAAAACGGTATGGAGAGTGTATTAATAAATACACGACGTGGCTGCACAGCTGTTACGCTATTTGACAGGTCAACACATGACACGTCATGTGGTTTCCATGTGTTTAATGACAATAATAACTTCAATTAATAATAGGTGTTCTATTGACCCGTGACATGAGTTATAAAAAGGTATTCATCATTGGTCTTAAAATTACCATCATAATTTCAGGGTTACGCTACCGCAGATGGTTTATAAAACTGAGGTCGCACAAAGAACTTATAGTTAAAACAATGTTTTGTCATCAAAATTAATATTAAAAATATTTTATTATTATTATTAATTACTTATTTATTTATTTTTCTAACTCCAAAATCAATCACAATTTGGAATCCCTTTCACGCTATAATTCTTCACCAAATCTCCCATTTATCATTTATTTATCATTTAATTTTATTCACACTATTACCTTATAATTATTCCCTCCCTCCAATCTCATTTATTCTCTTCCACAATTCCCTCACTCCACCAAAAGTGGCGTCTTGCCTATACTCCATGCCCAACACGCCCCATCTTTTCTTTCTCAATTCAAGGTTATTATTAATAAAATTAATAATAATAACACCCATCATTAATGTTCTAATTTAATCTCATTAAATTAGTTTACCATGGTTATTATCATATTAAATTAAAACCATTCCATTTAATTAAATTCAATCCATTTTATTTACAAACCAAAATTAAAACCATTTAATCGCACCATCTTTTCTTTCTCAATTCAATGGTATTATTAATAAAATTAATAATAATAACACCCATCATTAATTTTATAATTTAATCCCATTAAATTAGTTTAACATGGTTATTCTCATATTAAATTAAGACCATTCCATTTAATTAAACTCATATCATTTAACTTACTAACCAAAATTAAAACCTTTTAATTTTGTTAGTTGCACAATTTTTTTCAAACATTTTTATCATTATGAAATAATTATAATTATATTAAGACAATATTATTATTATAATAGACCAACTCCAAAAAAATTAAACACATTTAATTTCACTTACCAATCACACAAATATTTGTGTCACCGTTATCATTATTATTTAATACAATATTAATAAATCCTCTTTCCATTTCATAAATGGTTGCTATCATTATCATTAATTATTATTATTATTATTGATGCCCATTATTATCTTATAATTACTCCCTCTCTCCAATGATGCTCACGTGTCGTGTTTGACTACATAAAATTTTTACAATGTAATGGACCAGAGAGGTCCGAGCCATTACATTCACGACGTCTGGATTTATGGTGTCTGGCTTCATGGTGTCTGGATTCACGGTGTCTGGCTTCACGGTGTTAGAAATACATAGCCAATGGCAGACTCACTGTGTCTTAGACTTTCCAAAGTAACTATGTGAAGACTTAAATAAATATGATAATATAAAGGATTAGACTTAAGAATTTGTTAAAGAAGGTATTTTGAGAGTAGATTAACAATAGTATAAAATAAGAAAATTAAAAATAGATCAATTAAGATCTTGAAAGGATCTTATTAAAGCATGAGAAAAATTTAAACATAAATACACATGACTGGATATAATGTAATAAAGTTAACTAGGTTGAATAATATTTGGAATCATTAGCACCCAATTAAATATGATTTTTGATCATTAAAACATGATTAATACATGTGGAGTCCAAGAATCTCCCCTTTTTGATGATCAAAAATAATATTAAATTAAGTTGTCTATTGGATTCAACTATAAAGATAATGTGCTAACATAGTATATAGAAACTTCTCCCCCTTTTGGGACTATCAAAAAGATGAAATAAGAGAGGTCAAAAAAGTTCACAGTCCATTAATATCAAATAAGTGACAGTATAAAAAAAAGTAATACAAAAACAATAGCATCCCTATCAAAAAAAAGTAATCACTATTCTCCTTCATGGGCTGGCCTTCTCTTTTCCTTTAGTAGCAGTGGTAGAAGTGGAAGCCATAGGGGCAGAGGATGAGGTAGAATAGGGAAGAGAGGTGTTTGATAAAGGAGGTAAAGGGATACCTTCAAAGGCCGAGGGAGCTAAGGTAGGATTAGTAGAAGATCTAGGAAGTTTTTGATCAAGTATCATAGGCCTGATCTGACTGAGTGCTTATCCGACATACATGGTGGTTGAGGCTAGAGTAGAGGTGAAGGTTGGAAGCCTATGTTTGAGGGGTGCAGTCGCTAGAGCAACAATGGTTGTACTCTAGACATGAAGATAGGGTCATAGGAGTTTGATGAAATCTGTAACAATCTCTCCACCATATTGCATGGATTTCTCAAAATCATCCTTGTACTCTATAAATTTTTCTAATAGTCTACTAAACTCTGTGATTTTCTGGACATGGTTCTTGAAATCTTGATTCATAAGAGGAATCCTGATATTTTGTAAAAGGTACTTAAATAGGTTTGTCTTATCTGTCTTGGAGAAGATTCTATTGAAGTAGAAATCCACTTTATTGGAAATCTCTTGCTAAGCATCATTTGCAATTTTGGAGTGGATTTGTACTAGGTCAAGAGCACTGTCACTATTTTTGACCACTTCAGCTAAATAAGCCACATTAAAACCATTGAAGACATTCTGAAGCTCTTCTTTGATTACATTTCTGAGAAGATCACTTTCCAAGGGAGGTTTTGAGGACTGACCAGATGTTTTGATAGTTGTGGTTAGAGATTTCAGTTGATTCAAGACCTTATGAAGACATCCTGTATACTCATCTGTGAGTTTATTCAGATTGAAAACAAGATCTTTCATTTCTTTCACAATTTGTTTGTTCCTTTTAGTGATCTTTTCATCTAAGGATTCTAGAAAAGGTTGAAGCCGAGACACACCAACTTGCTGTATTTGAGGAGCAGCATGTTCTACAGGAGGAACAACAGATTCAGATATCGAATGCAGCTCTCTCTGCATGTCTTCAACCATAATTCAAAGAGTATTTACTTTATTAGTAAGCATATAATTTTCAACTCTCACTTATAGAATTTCATGGATCATCTTAGGCTGTATTTTCTAAATAATCTTCTCCAATAATAGTGAGGCATCTCTCTCACTTAAATTTTTCACAGGAAGAGGTTGGGTATTCATGAGTTTGTCAGCTCTGGATAAGATAGTAGAACCAAATTCCTTCAAATCATCCTTACTTACAAAGGATGGCTATTCAGGTAAGGGTTCAAGAGTAGGGATTGGTACTGGATCAGGTTCCTTCTTAGGTGAAAAATTGGAGATAGATTTCAACTGAAATAGGGAGGAAATATCAAGTCCGGTTGCTGTAACCTTCTGAGAATCATTCACATCAAAGAAACTAAGAAATTTATAATATGTGTCTACAGGACTTGACTTAGATGTATTTGAGGCTTCAACAGAATCATGATTTGGGGTTTCCTCCCCCTCAACAGGTGCCTCCTTCTTAGGACTGAGAGGCCTAGGATCTTGGTCTAAATCCACAGACTGAACTCTGAGTACCTCACTCATTTCTTGTCTAGCCAGCTGAAAAGCTAGCTCCATATGTTCTTTAGTAGAAGGTTTTATTGGTAGAACATATTGTTCCACAGGAAGTTCCTCAAGATTGACCTCTTGCAAAATAGGTTGCACTTCCACTATAGTATCCTCTTCTATAGGTTTATCTACTATAGGCTCTTCCATGACATGCTTTTCAGATTATTTGGTAACTGAATCTATTACAGCTTTAGGTTGAGTTTCCAAAAATTCAAAATCTTTAGGAACATGGACTTATTATTCAAGAACTACATGAGGAACAATAGTTCTATCGCCCTCAACAATAACCACTTCCATAGGTGGCAATTTAGCCTCTTCTTCCTCTTCTTCTGGATACTCAAAAATCTTATCTGGTTCCAAACCAGGATCAGAGATGTCTTTTTGTCTTGAGGGATAATCCACCAGATTTAATTTCTCATAAATTTTATCATTTTCTTCCACCCATTTCTTTTTCTAAGGATTCCAGTTTATCTCCATTATTTTGATAGTATCTTTTGAGAGGCAGTACTCATAGTCCATAATCACTTCCTCATGATGTCCAACCATACCTTTTGCAAGAAGCATGGTTGATATTAGTCGTGAGTAAAACTGAGAAGTTGATTTGGATGTTACTTTGATCAACTTAGACATATGGTGAATGTTATACTTGCACAAGTTTATCTTATGTCCATTTTTCATGAGGTGAATCAAAAACACATCTTGATATTTTAACATAAAAGAATCACCTTTTCTTGTACTGACCAAATTCTATACAAACTTAAATAGAAGACTTGTTTCTCCATCTAATTCAGCAGTAATGGCTCTCCTATGGGTCCATTTCCTGTTAGGGTTTTCAAGGAATCTTCTAGATCGAATAAATTAGATGAAGGTGGAGGTCCTCTCTGATAATCCCCACATATTACTTCATGAGGTATCCTAAGACATACAACCCATAACCTTGAAGAGAAAGAGCATCTCTGACCATTTACCCATCTCCTCTCAACAAAACTATCCCTAGAATAAAATGAGAACTGTATGTATTTGTAAAACTGAGCTACTAACCTAGGATAGATAGGTCATTCCTCCTTCTAGAACCATTCTAACCAGACTTGTTATTCTAACACTTTTAATGCTACAGACTTACTAGTCAGAATCAATTTGGGGAAAGTCTCTTTCTCAGGTATAACAACGCGGTTTACCAGATTAGGATTTAAAGGGATTTCAGGTGTTAGATTTGGTGCAATATTCTTCTTCTTTGAGATGCACTTCTCAGGTGTTAAAGATGACATACGTTTCATTATTGGCATTCACTGAAGGTTCAAGTGAGAGAAGGTTTGCAGGGATGAAGAAGGGTTTGAAAAGTGTAGGTAGAAGAAACCCCAAGTGAATAAGCGAGTGATACTTATGTTTTTTATCATTTAGGAATAGGAAACATCACTAAAATAAAAACACAGGAAGATAAATAAGGTGAAAAAGGGTAATTACCATGAAACATGTTTTTTAAAAAAATAAAGAATTTTTACAGTGAGACCATGAGTGGTCATTACGGTGAGACAGTAAATGAGTTTCACTGTGAGACCGTGAACTAACTTTTCAGTGCTCATTACAGTGAGATAGTAAATGTCAGATAATAATTACAAAATATTAATAGTGAGACCATAAACATCAGAGAAAGTAACTGAGAAGCCATAATCATGAAACAGTAAAGTATAACACAGTAAGATATCAAATAGTAGTACTTGAAACAATAACTAGTAAAGTATCTATTTGAGATTTATCATTCCTAGTTCATGTATGATGTAGTCTATTCTCTCAGAATTTAATGGTTTAGTGAATATAACAGCAAGTTGATATTCAGTACCAATGATTTCCAAAGTGATATCACTTTTTTGATAATGATCTCTCAAAAAGTGATGTCTTAAATCAATATAATTTGTACTAGAATGTGAAACAAAATTCTTTGAGATGTTAATAGAACTTGTGTTATCACAATTTATAGGTACATGTATGAATTGATATCCATAATAAAGTAATGTGTGTTTCATCCAAAAATTTTGTGCACAACAACTACTAGCAGCTATGTATTCAGCTTCTGCAGTAAACAATGCAACAAAATTTTGTTCCTTACAACACCATGATACTAGTGACTTGACTAAAAGATGACATGTTCTAGAGGTTCTTTTTCTATCTAACTTACAGCCACCGAAGTCAGCATCAGAAAATGTAACTAATTCAAATGATTGTCCTTTTGGATAAAACAGTCATAGACTGGGTGTTTTCTTGAGGTATTTGAAAATTATCTTTACAAAACTTAAATGATATTTGTTATGATTTGCTTGAAAACGAGCACACATACACACATTAAACATAATGTCAGGATGACTAGCAGTTAAGTAGAGTAAACTTCCAATAATTCCTCTATAATTGGTTTGATCAACAAATTTTCCATCATCATCAAGATCCAACTTACAAGTGGTACTCATGGGAGTGTCACTAATTTTATTGCTATCCAATCCAAAGTGCTTTAGATGATCCTTAGTATATTTACTTTGATTTAAAATAATACCATTTTCATTTTGAAAAACATGAAATCCAAGAAAATATTTTAGTTCTCCCATTAAACTCATTTCAAATTCGTTTTGCATCATTTGAAGAAATTCAACACATAAAGAATTCTTCAAAGATCCAAAAATAATGTCATCTATATAAATTTTAACAACTAAAACATAATTGGAAATTAGTTTTATAAAAATATTAGGATTAACTATTCCTTTTTTAAATTTTTTGGAAATAAGAAAAGTACTCAATCTGTCATACCAAGCATGTGGATCTTTCTTTGAACCATATAGAGCGTTTGATAATTTAAAAATATGATTTGGAAAATGAGGGCTTGTAAATCTAGGGGGTTGTTCAACAAAAACATCCTCATCTATATACCCATTTAAGAATGCACTCTTAACATCCATTTGATATAGTTTGAAATTCAAATGTGCTATATAGGAAAGCAAGATTCTGATAACATAATGTTTGGCTACTGTTGTAGAGGTCTCCTCATAGTCAATTCCGTCTTCTTTACTATAGCCTTGTGCAACTAGTCTAGCCTTGTTTCTAACTATGTTACCAGCTTCATCAACTGTATTCTTAAAAACCCATTTTGTGCCGATGGTCAAAGTGTCCATAGGAATTTGAACAAGTTTACAAACCTTCTTCCCTTAAAAGTGATTCAATTCTTCTTGCATATCCATCACCCAAAATTCATCATTGATTGCATCATTGATATTTTTAGGTTCAATCTGTCAATGAAAATCACGATGTTCAACCTGGTTTCTCAGAGAAGCTCTAGTTTGTGACCCTTTATCTAAATTCCCTACTATAATATCTAAAGGATGATTTTAAGAGTCCTAGTTGGTCTAGAAAAGATAGGGCTAGAAATTTCAGGTTCATTTACAGGTTTGGGTTCTATAGAAGTAGGTTCTGAAAAATTTCCAGAACTAGTTGTCTTAAAAATAGTTTCACAATTTTTTTCATTAAGGTCTAGAATGGACATATCTTCTTTAAGATTTTCAAGAGGGTTCTTAGGTTTATGTGGATCGGTTTCATAAAATTTGATGTGTATAGATTCTTCCACACATTTTGTTCTCTTATTGAATACTCTATAGGCTTTACTGGTTATATAGTAACCAAGAAAAATTCCTTCATTACTTTTGGAAGAAAATTTGTCAAGATTATCTTTAGTATTAAGGATAAAAACTTTGCAACCAAAAACTCTAAGGTAATTAACCTTAGGATTCCTATTTCTCCAAAGCTCATAAGAGGCATTTTTAAGAATTTTTCTAATCAATACTCTATTGATAATGTAACAGGATGTATTGACAGGTTCAGCCTAAAAGTAAATAGGTAAATCATATTCATTGAGCATTATCCAAGAAATCTCTTGAAGAGTCCTATTTATTTTTTCTACTACACCATTCTGTTGAGGTGTTCTAGGGGCAGAGAAGTTGTGACTATAGCCATTATGTGAGAAATATGTTTCAAAATCTTGATTTTCAAACTCATGACCATGATCACTTCTTAGGGTCTTGATCCTAAGTCTACTATGGTTTTCAAGAGACATGGAATATTTAACAGAATAGGAACAAGCTTCACTTTTGTGAGATAGAAAGTATACCCAAGTGTATCTAGAAAAGTCATCTACAAGGACATAGACATAATGCTTCCCATTTAAGCTAGAAAATATAGATGCTCCAAATAAATCCATGTGAACGAACTCGAGAGGTTGAGAAGTAGAAACTTCTTTCTTTGATTTAGAAGAAACTTTATGTTGTTTTCCTTTTTGAAAAGGATTACAGACCTTATCTGTTGGGAATTCTAGTTTCAGTAGGTCTCTAACAAAACCTTTCCTAGTAAGTTTCCTAAGAGAGAGTACATTGTAGTGTCCTAATGATTCTTTATGAAAATAATTTAAACAAGTAACATTTTGTTTAGATAAAAATTCAAATCTACAACATAAATATTTTCATTTCTTAATGCAGTAAATAATAAAAAAATTTTATAATCAAATACATTATAAGAATCATTTTCAAATTTAACATTGAAACCATCATCACACAACTGAGAAATACTTAGCAGATTATACTTTAGTCCACCAACAAATAAAACTTTAGAAATTAAAATTTAATCAGTGTTACCAATATGTCCTAAGATGATGATTTTTCCTTTTGAGTTATCCCCAATGGTGACATGTCCTCCATCAACTTTGATTAATATCTTAATGTATGAGTAGTATCCTATCATATGCCTTAAACATCCACTGTCCAAATACCACATCATCCTACATGAACTTTTCAAGCATGTTTCCTATAAAAAAAATTTAGACAGAAAATGATTTTGGTTCCTAGATTTTCTTGGGTCTGGATAGGTCAACAAGAAAAACTTTTGGTACCCAGATTTGTCTAATGGGTTTCATATAATCAGTAGATTTAAAATATTTTGAAATATAAAATTTGTTTAATCTATAACTATGTGAGTAGCTAGTTGAGACCTAAGAATTTTCAGAACTAGAACTAACAACATACTATCCAAATTTAGGAATAAATATATTCTTTTTAATATGTATCTATCTAGGATAATAGCCTAAAACAGTAGTATACTTTGGTTCTACGTTTTTTCCTAGAATTTGGGTAAGATTGTCTTTTCCATTAGTAATTTTTTCTAAATCTTTCATAAGTTTCTCATTAGACAGTTTTAGTTCGGTATTCTCTTTGAGTAGTTGAAAATTATTTTCCTTTTCTACTTCTAGAGCAGATTTGGAAGTTCTAGTTAAAGCATGATGTTTATTTAAGGATTTATACTTGTCTTTAAGCTCATTGCAGGTATCCTCTAGCATGTAACAATATTAAAATAATTCATCACTATACATGTTTTCAGAATCGGAATCAGAATCATCTCCAAAATAATAAGAGTTTAAAGGAGTATCTAATGTTACCTCAGATGCGTTTGACATGAAACACATATTAGCTTTTTGAGATTTTTCAACCTGAGTGGAATTAGAATCACTTGAACTATCATCTGAAGCACTCCAGGTTTCTTTCATTGGTTTCTTGTATTTGTTTTCCTTGTACTCATGTTCTTCTTCTAGTACTTTAACATTGGACAGTCAGCATTCAAATGTCCTTTCCTATTGCATTCGTAGCAGACTATGTCATCACTTTTATTAGTCATTTTCCAATCCTTCTTCCAATGACCTTTATTGTAATACTTTCCCTTGTAATTGTGTTTTCTGAAAAATTTCTTTTTCCTATTAAACTTCTTAAAATGTCTGGCTATCTGAGCCATTTCAAAATCACTGTCATATGCACTCTCTTCACTAATTGAACTGTCACTTGCAGCTTGAATTTTCACTTTGTCCTTGATTTTTGAAGCAGAGGACTTGAAGGCTACTGATTTATTTCCTGGTTAATCTTCTTCTTCTTTGTTTACCTTCAGATCTTCTTCATACATCATCAAATTTCCAACCCGCTCCTTGAAAGGCATCTTGCCAATGTCACATGATTCTCGTATAGAGACAGAGGTTCCTCTCCATCTGTCTGGTAGGCATCTTAGTATCCTCATGATTTGCTCCTTTGCTGGAATAGATTTTCCCAGTGATCTCATTGTATTGACTATATCATTAAAACTGAGATACATATTATAAATAAATTAATAAGTTTTCATTTTAAAATTATCAAACTTAATAGTGTATGTGTTTTGTCTCATTTCTTTAACATTGGATGTTCCCTCATGGGAAACAACCAGAGTATCCCATATTTCATAAGAAATATTACAAACTGATATTGGATTATATTTTTCATCTCTTAAAGCACAATACAGGGAATTCATATCTATTCAATTATTATTGTAAACATCTTAGATAGGTTCATCCCAAGTAGTTCTAACAGTTTCCGGAATCTTATACTGAGTCTCTATAGCAGTCCAAATGTCAAATCCCATACTTTCTAAATGAATTTTCATTTTGATTTTCTATTGGGAATAATTAACACCATTAAATAAGGGTTTCCTATTGGTATCTACAACTTCTAATATATTATCCATAACACCAAAGTTATATAAAGATATAAAAATTTAGAATTAACATAAATTTTATGATCTTTAAGATACAACTAAAATCATAATTTAAAACTTTTCACAAACAGAGAGTTTTGAAAACCTTTTATTGATTCCTCTAATACCAAATGTTGGTCAGAGTGGATACTCAAGAGGGGGGTGAATTGAGTTCCAATTAAAATTTATATTTAAAAAATTTGTATTAAATTCCCCCAATTCAGAAAACAAGTTAAACTATAGAAAATTTATAAAGATTGTAAATGTTCAAATAGATTCTCAAATATTGATTATTTCTCAATTAAATTTATTTTAAGTTTAATTTAGCTTTTGAAACTAAGTTACTAGTTCACAATAATTACAAACACTTGCTAGTTCAACTATCAAAGTTACTTTAAAACATATTTGAGTTTCAAAGTAAATAGCAATAGAATATTGAAAAAATAGTTTAAACTAAAATAAGATGCACAACCATGTTATCCCAGAGAATCAGTCTCAAGCTGAGACTTAGTCCTCTCAAAAAATTGGTATAAAACTTTGATCCACACCCAGGATCGGGGTTACAACAGTACTTAGACTTTCCAGTTCCTCAGAACTCTACCACAAATCTACATGGGAAAGCAACAACAACAACACACTGGTTGTCTAATTCCTCAAACCTCTACCATAGTTCTACATGGGATGCACAAAGATGTAAAGAGTTTAGTTTGAGGATTTCAGTATCCTCCAGTTCATCTTAGGAATTATTGTGTACTAAAATAGACAGAATCACACACTTCTCGTAATGTAATGAAAAGGATGATCAAAGTAGAGCAAGAATATATAAATGTGTTTAGAATTATCTTGTGTGATGTAAAATCATCTCTAGACTCCTTTGGATTAAAGTAGATGAATCTTTGAGTCCTTCCCTATAAGTTTTCTGGAAAACAAAGTGTTGTGGTTTTGTTCCTTCACTTTTAGTATCGGTGTTTATATTGAATGCGAGAGTATTCCAAGTGGTTCTTGAACCTCCTCTTTGAAATTCTGTTCTTGATGTGTATGAGTGTTCTTTGAGTTATTTGTGTGTTCTTATCTACATGTACATGTATATATCTTCTTCTTTCTTACATATATGTCTGTGTGTATGACTCTATATATATCTTTTATAGTAGCTCGATATTCATTTTATTTCTCATTTTGTCCAAAAATGGGAATGATGACCTTTTATAGGTATAAGGTACGATTCCCTAACATGCCAACAACCCACATTAATTAATAACAGTTGCATTAAAAGCATAAAATATGACTTTTGGAAATTAAATTGAAGGACAGAAAAATAGTTTAAGAAACAATGTCATAGTAAGTCAGGGATACGGTGTGTCCTTCACATAGTGTCTAGGTTGATCAGGGTGTCTGAGTATCATGGTGTCTCATGGTCACAGTGTCTTTTTCGCACTGTCTCTTTCATGGTGTCTTGTTCATAGTGTCTTTTTCAAGGTGTCTAGTTTCAAGATGTATTGTTCACAGTGTCATCTTGAAGGTGTCTTGTTCACGGTGTTCGGATCACAGTGTCTTATTCACGGTGTCTGGCTCATGGTGTCTTATTCACAGTGTCCTGTTCACGGTGTATGAATCACGGTGTCTAGCTTCATGATGTCTGGCTTTACGGTGTTTGGCTTCCCGGTGTCTGGCTTCAAGGTGTCTGGCTTCATAGTGTCAGAAATACATAGCCAGTGGCAGACTCACGGTCTCTTAGACTTTCCAAAGTAACAATGTGAAGACTTAAATAAAGATGATAATAGAAACGATTATACTTAAGAATTTGTTAAAGAAGGTATTTTGAGAGTATATTGACAATAGTATAAATTAGTTTAATTTAAAATAGAGATATTAAGATCTTGCAAGGCTCTTCTTAAAGAATGAGAACTCTTTAAAGATAAATACATGTGATTGGATATAATGTATAGAAGTTATCTCAGTTGAATAAGATTTGGAATCATTAGAACATGATTAAATAATATTTGTGATCATTAAAACATGATTAATAAATGAGGAGTCCAACATCATACATTACAAAACCATATAATACAAAGTGAACACTTTCAATTAGTATCTATATTTCCCATAATATAAAACATCTAAAATAAAGCATGATTTATTTTCATGTAAAATCTTCATAACTTTCAACTCGACCTCTTCCTTTTCTGTAACCATCTGTAATTGATGTGAGAACCATTTAAAAATGTGGGATGAGCATAAAAAGCTCAGTAAGGGATATAAAAAGAAGGAAAATTATTGGTACTATGAAAACATGAAAACTCATATAATATTTACCATTATCTTTAATGTTATTTGAGTATATCAACTATTTTCACATGAAAACACACACACACACACACCTTTATTCTAAAATAAAATCATTAAAACCCATAACACGCAATTAAAACACATAATCAGTGACATAGAGAATCATATTTATAAAACACTTTCAAAACTCTTTTAATTGGAATAACTATAAAACAAAAATACAATATAATAATTAACTAACTAATCAGAGTGTTATTTGGATGAACAAATAATTTAATCTATAATGAGATCACCCGGTGCTATTTGGCCCCGCACATCATATAAGCTGTAATGGGATCACCCGATGCTGTTTGATACGCCCCATCATATAAGCTATAATGGTCTCACCCAATGCTCTCTAGGCACACCCATTTATCATGTATAATTCTCATGTACCATAACAAGAAAAAACCATTATTATTCTTTCACTTTTTAAAAACACTTTTAAACTCATAAAAAAATCAATTTTGGATATCAAAATACACTTTTCTTTTAAAAATCGATTTTCAATACCAAAATACCTTTTTCTTTTGAAAATACATTTTCAATACCAAAATAAAAAAAGGAACAAGGTTTTTTCTTTTAAAACTACATAAATATTACAAAGGAATCTATAAATAAAATAATTGTCATGGTAGAGAAAAAGTCATTGTCTCTGAGTATATAAAGAGAAGAACATTCCTTTAGTTGATTGTCAAAATGTTCTGTGTAAAACACGTAAAATAGATTACCTATGAAAACCTTTGAAATGATGTAAAATTAAAATTTTAAATATTTTATATCCATATCAAAAAATTTTATAAATCATTTTAAAAAAATGAACCCAGAAGAAAAATAATGTTTGAAGGAAGACTTTAAAAGAGGATTTATTTAGAAGAAAATTCCATTATCACTATTGAAATATTTAAATCAAAAGAACCATGAAAGAATCACATTAAATAAAACTTTATATACCATTATAATTGATAAATTCAAGATAATAAATGTTAAATGGTCTATATATATACCCTATAAAAGAATAAATGTGCATAACATCAGGATATGCCTCAAGGAATGAAAATTGAAACGAAGTACCTTACCACAAGTCTAACTTTTCACTTGTGTCTTTATCTTCCCAAATAATAAAATTATGTTAATTATTTAATTTATTGAGAACATTTTTCAATTATATTATTAATTTTTTTTTCAATTATTACCAATTTATATACAATTACTTAATCAATTAAGTTTAGGTTAGATGTTTTGACCATATTGGGTTTATGTGTCAAAAATGACTAAGGTAGGTTAACTATGGTAAAATAGGTCATTATTTAAACATATGAAAAATAATAATAATTAAATAATTATTATATTTATATATAAATTATACTTTTAAAATAAATCATGAAATATAGTTATGAAAAATGAACTAACATTGAGATCATGAAGATAGTAGGCCATACGTACGCATGAGTAACATTTCCATTTTCCAATGTACATTATGGAATGATGGTAAGTAAAATTTAACTTAATATAATTGTAATAATATCATAGAAACCATATTATATAATTATAAAAACATATATATATATAATTATTGTGATGTTGTGATGAAAAAAAGAATCACATAGCTTTGATGAGGTAGTAGTCCATAGGTCTACGAATAACATTTTTTTTTCAATGAGTGAAAATGTAAAAACAAAATGATGTATTATATTTAAATAATGATAAATATACCTTTAATAATATGAATATTTCATGTATATAACATATATTTGTTATCTTTACCCTAATTACCTTCAACATAATGTGTTTGGGAAAAACAAATCACATTGTTTTGTGAGGAGGTAGTTCGCTGTACATATGAGATACCTAATTATATCCATTAAAGAGTAGAAAATAAAAATGTATATATGATATAATTAATAAATTGGTATAATTATGTTATAAATATCATATATAAACTTTATATTCATCATCATACCCAAATGTGAGAGGTGGTAATGAAAAAATGAATGAAATCATTTCACGAGGTGATGGTCTTCTATACACACGAATGATGATTTCGTTACACATTTTATGAATGTTTGTATGGTTTTAGGACATAAAAAACATAAAAACATCTATTTATATGTAATATAATTATTTTTTATATCATTATGGTATAATAATAATTAAATGTGGTGGATGAAAAAATAAAAATAAAAATCTTTGTGATTAACGTTACCTCTTCTTTGGGTATATTCTATTAGTTTACACCAAAGTCCTTTCTTGGTTTGATTTATGACAAATATTAAAGATTATATAATGAGAGGAATTAATTATAGAATTTATTTAGGCTGGTATAGGGGAAAAATTTGTTTTTATGGTGTGAAGAAAGGAGGATAGGGTATGACCTTTTATAAGAGAGGTGAGTGGCACACTTGTAATTTTTTTGAAGGAGGGAATTCTACCCACGTTTGTTTCATGTTAGAAGGACCCAATATTTTTAAATTTTAGATAAAATAAGGTATAATTTAGAAATATGTCCCTAAAATGTTCACTATAAAAGTTTATGGATCATTTCCTCCCATAATTTTAAAGTTTAACCCCTTGGTAAAGTCGTTTTTACCTTAATCACAATGATTAATTTCAACTATTTTCACTAATCATTATGGTAAAAAATTAAGTTGGAATTATTATAGATTATAAATTATTATTATTCAAAATCTTTAATCATGTTTTAAAAATTAATTTAAATAATGTGGTAAATTTTATTTGAATATTAATCTTGCAGACACATCAAGACAATGAGTTTTTAAGAAGAGTATTTTTTTAGAAAATGATGATTTTATGTGAAATCATTGACTAATAAAAATAATTTTATGAAACTAAATTAATATTTCATTATATATAATATATAAATTTCATTTAAAAAATTATTCATTAGGTATTACTTTCATTAATTATAAACGAGAAATGCAATTCATTTAAAATTTGTTTCTAGAAAAAACTGTATTTAGACAAAAAGAAATTATACTAAAAACCAATATAATTTTGATTATAAAGTAATTATGTGTATTAAATATGAATAAATAATACTTATTTCGCTTAAAAAAATATTCAAATCATACACATACTTTTAAAATAATTAAATTATTAAAAGAAGTATACTTTTTACAACAAAATAAGTAATTTTCACCATTCACTGAAATATCAATATTTTATGAAGAGGCCCAAAATTTAACACAAAGATATTTTTGATATTTTTAATTAAAAATTTATATTAATATTTTAAAAATAAAATTTTAATGATTATAAAATAATCTTTTAAGTAAAACCTTATATGAAAATTGTTTAATTTAAAAAAATTTCCTTTTTGAATTAAAATTACATAATATTTTTATTACTAATATAAATATCTAATTCATATTAATAAATATTGTAATGATTTATTCAAAAAATACCTTAGTTTTTTAGATTAAATACTCTTTTAAAAAGATATTATCAATAAATTATAAATAAATATTGTTCTATAACTATCTTTGGGGACGATTTTCTTTAGGATTTATTTTTGTTTGAGATAGATCTCCATAAATTTATTTTATGTATGGATTAGATGAAATAATTCAAGGCCCGCATAAAATATTATTCCTAAAAGGTTAGTTAAAAACATCTATACGGAATTGATCATATCTTTAGAGGATATTGAGATGTAAATAAAAGTAGAGAAGGAATTTGGGAACTGATAGATGGAACCATCACTTTTTAGTTAGCAGTACTTACCTTGACATATGTGGATGATATTGGGAATATAGATTAGAAAACTATTTTTTAATATTTTTTTGATGTTTTCCCTAAAAATTTCTCAGGGTTTCCACCAAAAATAGACATGGAGTTTATGATTGATCTCCTACCGGGGACTAGGCCAATTTTTACATCTTATCGAATAAAACCAATAGAATTGAGGGAATTTAAATTTTATATGTAATATTTCTAATTAAATGGATTCATTTGAACACAAATATCTCAATGGGAAGCCAAAATTCAATTTATGAATAAGGAGGATGTAACTCTTAGACTTTGTGTGGATTATCATAATCTTAACCCAGTTACAATAAATAATCGGTATCCTCTTCCATGAATTGACCATATGTTGTATAAATTTGTGAGGTCCCAATAGTTATGTAATATTAACATACATTATATTTATAAAACATTATGTATAAACAATTAGTATATTCCAAATATATATTTCAAAAGAATATATGGACACTATGAGTATGTAGTTATGCCTTTTTTTCTTATGAATGCACAAACCATATTTATTAAATTTATGAATTGAATCCTTCAAAGGAATATTAATTCTTTTATAGATCTTTTTATTATGATATAATAATATATTATAGTACAAATTTAAATAATTAAAAACACTTGGATATAGTTTTTGGAATCTTATGGGAGAATCAGTTTTATGAAAAGATATCAATGTGTGATTTCTGGATATAAGAGTTGCATTTCCTTTTCCATGTCATTTCAAAAAAGGTGTTTATATAGATCCTAAAAATATAGAAGATGTTATCTATTATAATCCACCAAATAATGTCTTTAAGATATGTAGTTTACTTAAATTAGTGGGATACTATATATGTTTTGTATGTGATTTTTCATTTTTGTTATCACAAATGATAACTTTGATGAGTAAATGAATTCCTTTCCAATGATATGATTAATATAAAAAATACTTTTAGAAACCTAAGTTTATACTTCCATGAACACATATTATAACATTTATAGAGTATATATGGGGATATATAGTCTATTTTGAGGCATCAGGATCTGGGTTGGGATGTGTTCTCATGTAGGGAGATCATGTTATTGCATATAGATCACATCAGTAGGGATTTTATGAGAAGAACTACCCAACACAATACTTGGAATTATCTACTGTCATCTATTAATTAAGGAATTAGAGTTATTATTTCTTTTGTGAGAAATTAATAGTGTTTATGGATAATAATAGTTTCAAACAATTTTTCTCACAAATAAATTTGAATTTAAGGTAGAAAAAATGGATGTAGTATCTCTATATGTTTGAATTTAACATGATGTATACATTGGGTAAAGGGAACTATGTAGTGGATAAATTGAGCAAGAAGTTATATACATAGTTGGATAAAGAGGCTTTAGAATAGTGGATACTAAATTCAGTCATAATAGATATGCAACTAGATTTATAGGAGAAAAGTGATGTGGTCATTTTATTTCTGGTTTATGTTATTCTTGATTTGGTTGAGTAAGTTATAAAGTATAATATATCTAATCTTGAATGTTTTACTATGAGGTCAAAACTCAATGGTTGGGAGACCATTGAGGGTTATAAGTTTGATAGGATTCTAGTGTTACGTGTTAGAGATCAGACGACCATAACTTTATCCAATATGGAAAATATTATTAAAGAATAACAATATTCAAGATTAGATATTAATATTGGAAGATATAATATTTATAAAGTGTTCAATATATAATTTTGGTGGGTTTAAATGAAATGTGTTATAGAAAAAATATGTCTCAATATTCCTCTCATATGTTAGAAGGTTAATAAAGAGCATAAACAACCAATGAGTATGTTGTAGTCTTTACTAATTAACATGTGGAAATGGGAACATATATTGATATATTTTATAATAGGTTTACCAATAATGTTTAGGGAAGATGATGTCATATGGGTGGTTAAGGATAATCTCACAAAGTTATCTCAATTAATCTATATTTTTGAAACTAATTCGGTGGATGACTTGTCAAAAATATATATTCTGGAAATTATAAAAATTCATGGTGTTCCATTTTCAATTTTATCTAATAGAGACCCCATGTTTATGTCTTATTTTCAGAAATCATTGTAGTATTACATTGAAAAAAGTAGTCTATGAGTATGTATTATCATCCTCAAATAGATGGACAATCAGAATGGACAATCTATATGCTGGAAGACATGCTAAGGGATTGTGTGATAGATTTTTGAGTCCCTTTTGAGGAGAATACACAATTAGTGGATTTATTATACAATAATAATCATTAAGAATAAATAAATTTGTATTCTTTTGAAGTATTTTATGGGTTTCCATTTCATTCTCCACTTTATTGGGAAGAAATAGGTGAAAATTCACTAATTGGACATGGCATTGTCGAACCAACAATAAAGAAGATTTAAATGATCTGAAAGTGGTTGGAGATAACTCATAGTCATCAAAAATCATATGAGAATAATCATTGACGACCATTTTCATTCAAGGAGAGTGATCATGTGTTTTTGACAATCTATCCAAGGCATGTGAATTGTAATTTTGGTATGTAGGGAATGTCGTATCCTTGATACATATGACCCTTTGAGAGAATTGAATGAGTTAGTGAGGGGGAATATTAGCTGGCTTGGCTACCAAGGTTTAGTTTAATGCCCTATGTGTTTCATGTATCTCAGTTGAAGAAGTACTGAATAGATCACGATGATGTGATTCGATGGGATCACATTAAACTAGATCCAGATGCTACATTGATTCATATGTTGGTATAGATTTTGTATAGTAAATATAATATTTTTTTTGCGGAAAATCATCGGTCTAGTGAGGGTTTTATGGAAAAATGGTTAGATTTAGAAAGAAACATGGAAATGTGAAAAGGAAATGATAGGAAATGGATTAAAATCTTCCAAGAAAACTCTGGTTTTCTATTTTATGGAGACAAAAAGGATAATGGTGGGGAGATTATATCACCCTTGGTTTCAGATACATGAATTTTTTTTCATGTATTTTGATTTTATATAGGTGTCAGGAAATGTTTTCAGAGGTTATGAGGGGTTTTCATATATTTTAGAGGCTGTTATAGAGGTTCATTGTTTTTGAATGATTTGTTGAAACCATACACAATATATAGAACACCATTCAAGGGAAGATAGTTGGCATTGGGAAGGTGCACAATTGGTGCACGGTTTGGCCAAACCATAAATGTTCCTAGGAGAAACCTTGGTTCTTGAAATTGACAGAAAATATGGTTGGTGCATGGGTTTTCTAACTATGCAATCCAACCATACGAGGGGTTATCATAAGATAGTAGCACTGTAGAGTTGTCACATGGTTTTCCAAACTGTGCGGCCTAACTATGCAGCGTGTAGTTTTCCATCCTAAAAATCTGGATAAAATATGAATTAAGTATGATGACCCCCTCTAGTCCCTATTCAATTCATAACTCATATTTATTTTTTTCTCAATTGTTGAGAGACTTTTCTTTTTGATCCATCATTGTATTGATTGAAGTAAAGAAGATATAAAGACATATCTAGAGTTTCCTTGCGCCGTTCTTCATTTTTTCTAACCATTATGAGGTATGTGGATTCTCTCTTATATCCAAATTATTTACAACTTTAGGTCTTGGTTTTAGATAAATTTTTTCATGAAATTTTAGGGAAATCCTTATTTTATCTTAGTGTAAATAAAATTGGTAATTTTCATTGGAATATTATGGAGAAATTGGTTGGATTTTGAGAATCCCCTTTGGTTTACAATATTAAAATATTTATTTTAAAATTATGGTTTTGTATTGATAAATAGTTTTTTTGAAATTCATGAATGAAATAAGTTTTTTTAGAACAATTTTACATGGATTTTGGAATACAAGGTTTTCATGAGTTCATTTTCATTTGAAATAATTATATATAAGGGTGGTGAACCATTAGTGCACCTGGTATTGGTCACCTTGTGATGATATGGTGGATTAATGAGAGATCACCCATGAGTATGGAACTATCAGATGCGAAAGTTTGATGTGTGTGGGTACATTGTTACAGGTATGACAAACAACTAGAAAAAGGATTAATGAAATTTTATTTATTTCCATGGAAAAATAATTATTTATTATTTATAATCTTTTTTTCTTCTTCTTAAAACTATTTTATATAAATTATTTTGATAAGTTTTTTCCAAGTGGCATGAGTTGGGAATTCATTAGAGAAATCCAATAGAGTTTATACTCACCCCTTATTGGGAAATATTTTTCAATTGTAGATGTCATCTATGAGACATAGGTAAAGGAAATGTATCTCATTTATTTAATGAATCTTCTTGATTCTGTGGGTATTTAATGTGGAGTGAGATAATGGATCTAGTTGGTGGTACTGGGTTACGTCACTAGAGACTTTTTAGTTTTTTGGTCTTTTGGTTGTCTTCGAGTATGACTTTTGGTTTCTGCTTGTACTTTGATATGGTTTATTGGGTTTGGTTATGTTTTGAGTTGTATTTTTTAATCTTTCATCATTTATAGGTTAGGTTGGTTATTTTTTATTTCATTTTGATGGTTTATCTTTCAATGTTTAAATCATACCCAAATGTTTTTGAGCCCCTTGGAATTTATATCCAACCTTTGGTGTCTTGGGGATGCCACCTAAGGCCAAGTAATACACATGTCACTTCTCAAGGTAACGAGGATGGATGGAATGATAAAAATTAAAACATAAAATATTATGAGAATAAATAAATTCATTATATCACATGTAAAAGGGGATATATATACACCTCATAAAAAAATATAGGTGTATAACATAATGTATGTCCCAAAGAAGAAAAATTAAGACAAAAATCCATTATCATAAGTCTTGATTTTATTTTTAAATGTTCTAACCTGATATATAATAACTTTAAGTTTATTATACATATATTATTGAACCATTAATATATATATCATACCATATATTATTTACTTATGAATTTTTATTACATATTTGTTAATAATTCCATGTTGAAATCATGTTTTGGACAATAACTACTTTGTTTTTCCTATATGTTTCAATTTTTTATTTTTGGTACTATTACATTGATCTTGGTTACATAATATGCAGAAAGTTAAAGATGATATAAATATCATGAATATTTAGTATATATGTTTCCATAGTAATCCATATAAGTTATATATAGAAAATAAAATACATTTTTTATGGAGACAGTAAGATGTCTGTATCCATGGAAACTGTTTCCTTTTTATTAACAAAAGAAATGAAAGATAGGTAAATAATATATTAAATTTATAAAATAATTTCTATTTCTTTTAAATCACAAATATTCATTAAATTTACCCAAAATATCTTCCATGGAAAGTGTTAGTGAATAATGAATCACATCTCTTCGCAAAGAGGTATTTCGTCGATGTTATAGTATCCCCCACAAAATGGAATGTAAGAAGGTATATGTGATATAATAACTCCAAAAGTATAATTATGTTAAAAATATCATATATATTAATTTAATATATACTAGTTACTATCCAAGAAAAACATATACGAAAAACACATTATATTATTTCGTGAGGCGGTAGTCCACCGTACACGTGAGCGATGATATTGTTCTCCAATGGATTATAAGGTAAGAAGGTAGATGTCTTATTATAAATACATAGTTATACTAATACCAATAATATAATATATAAATATTAAATCCATTATTACATTCATCCATGATAGGTTGTGATGAAAAATAAATAACATCAGTTCACATGGCGGTAGTCCACTGTACACATGATCGATGGTTTTGTTTCCCATTTGATGGAAGAGGAGATAAATATAAATTATACCATTGAAATAATAAAATATCAGTGTAAGGGATATACTATTGTTATTATATCATTGTAATTTAACAATATTTTATGGAGTTATAAGAATAAGTAAAACAAAAATTAAATGTTTTATACATTACTTCTTTTTCAGAAAACCTATTTACATTTATCCCGATGCCTTCCCAGATTATAATTATGATATAAAAAAAGAATTTAGGATATGGGGTGTATTTAAGGAATATATTAGGGTATTGATTGGACAATAAAAATGTATTTGGAAGTATGAATATGAGAGGATATGTGGTGGCCTTTTATATCCAGTGGTGAGGAAATACATGAAATTTTTGAAAATAAGAAAGTGTACCCACATTTTTCACTTTCCCAAAAGCTAAAAAATGCTCCATTATTAAGAATTAGAGGTGAAAATATTGAAATATGGCTATAAAAGTGGTTTTGGAGGTGTTTATAGTTTATTTAACCCTTATTTTTTTTGTTTAACACCCGATAATCCCATTTTAACCTTAATCGTGACAAATAATTTTGTATATTTTTACTATTTATTTTGGACAAAAAATTAAGATGACTTTATTATTTAATATAAATTTTTATAATTCCAAATGTGATATTTAGTTTTTCAAATTCCATTCATATAAGTCAAAAATTTTAATTTAAAACTAATCCCACAGATGTGATGAGAAAATAGTTTTCCGAAGAGAAAATATTCAAAAGTATAAATTAATTTATATCAAAATTCAATATAATATTGACTCTAATAAACCAAATTGGATTAATAAATATAAAATTGAAAAAAATTTCTTTTAAAACCATCTTAAATCAAAATTATCTTTATAAATTCTTTAAATGAAAATCTAGTTATCAATAAAAAATAGAAGTTTTCATTATTTATTGAAATACTCTTCTTTTCAAAAAGATATAAAAAATTCACACTAAGATATTTTGGAAATTAATATTTAAAAAATCAAGTATATTTTTTAAAATTTATTTTCTAAATGTTTCAAAAATTACTTTTATTATTTTTTCAGAAAAAATATTTTTTTCAAAAAATAGTATTTTAAAAATATGTAAAGACATTGCAAAAAATTATGTAATTTTTTATCAATATATTTTCCTTATTTTAAATAAATAAACATAATATTTAAAATTTGGTTATTTTTATTTATTCTACCATGTTTAAAGGCTTGGTAAAAACCATTATATTTAAATAATAATAATAATAGTTTTTTTTGGTTCTTTAAAACTCAGTTTTGCGTGTAATTAAAGCTATCAAAAAAATAGATTTATTAATTTTTTTTTCATAAAATAAAATGGTGTCACATATGATGAGATATAAAATTAATCAGACATGTGGTATGTTCAAAAAGACTAAATGAGATGTTTTTAAAGGTCTTTCTCTCTTTAAAAATGTGCGCTATGGGGTTGAAAAAAATAAATGACTTTTGAATGTTTTGAAATCCTAGGAAAAAAACTGTATAGTGATTTGTGAAATGATCAAGTATATGAAACATCTACCAGATGTGTTATTCTCCTAATTAGACTGAAAACATACTTTTATTGTTTTTAAACACCAAAAATTTATTTTAATGATATGATCAATTATAAATGACATCAACACGAAATGAAATAACAAGAAAACCATATTATTTTTATTGTTGATGTGTAATGGAAGAAAAAACATCAATTAGATACAATGTATGTATAGAATGACTGAATAAGAAGTTTATAAGGTTTTATTCACTTAAAAAATATGTTTATAGGGGTCAAAACCAATATAAGGACCTCTATAGTTCATGAAATTTTATAAAAACAACCACATTGTGAATTTTGAAATGGTGGAGTAGATTGAACATCAATCCAAGAGGCTATTTTCCTAGGATGACTAAAAAGACACTTTTATTTTTTAAAAACACCAAAACATGTTTTTAACGGCCAGATCCATATAAAATGACCTAATAAAGACTTCAAATAATATTAAAGCCATCTTAGTATTATTTTTGATTTTTAAGAGTAGAATAAACATGAATCAGGCATGTGGTATGCTCAAAACAACCGAATAATCATTTTTAAAGGTTTGTTTCCCCTTAAAAATATACATTAGGGGGTCAAAACCAACCGAATGACCTCTAAAATCTATGAAATCATAGGAAAACCACCATAAAATGGCTTTTGAAATGTTCAAGTAGAAAAAACATCAATTAAATCCTCCATTTTTACAATATGACTAAAAACACAATTTCAATGTTTTATAACATCGAAACATGTGTCTAACGACTAGATCTATCTAAAACAGCCTTATAATGATGTAAAATCCTAAGAAAACCATCATAATAGTGTTTATGACATGAAAAGTAGAAGTCACATCAATTGGATGCGTGGTATTACTAGAAAACCAAATATGTAATTATAAAATTAAAAAAGATTAGAAACTATTAATATATTAAAACTCAAATAATCTATGACTGTTGTAAAAAGTTTTAATTGAAATTTTCTACTACATTTAAATTATTAGTTTTTTTGTGTTTTTTACTATACAATTATTTTTTTCATATTCAGTTTTATTCAATGATAGGAGTGAAGTTTATATGATGATTGAACAGAGATATTTATGATCTTGTGATTTTACATATCATGGAGATGTTTATTAAATATTTTAATTTCTGGTAGTTTTTTGCGGTTTTTAATTTTTTTTGTGATTTTTATAAAGAATAAAAATTCAATAGAATCCACCACATAGAGATTTAAATATTCCAGATCAAGAGAACCTATAGGGAATTCTTTATGGCGTTCTCTATTGGCGAGAATGGGGAACCCTATAACAACTTCCCTTTAGAAATCACTATAGTCGTCACCTATAACACCCACATAATGGAAGTTTCTATAGGGTTACCCTATATGGCCTATAACAACCACTAATTTCAGGTCTCTATAGGAAATATCCATGGTCCACAAGCATCCTCCAGGTGGTGGTCGATGGTCGGAAACTACTATTCTTTTTTAATTCCTTTTGGTAGTCTCTAAAGGAATTTTTTTATACTAGAGTACACTATATAAAGCATTTCAAGTGATGATTTGTTTAATTTTATATATTTCTTAATACTCCTTAATACAAATGATGGTAATATCCACAAAACCAATAATGCATAGTAGAGTAATTTGATTTAAATGAAAATCCTACTATCTTGAAAATTGATTAATCATAATATTAATCAAACAATGACTTATGAGTCTATTGGATATCAACATTGGAATTTTTTTAAAATATATTATAGTCAACAAATACAAATAACGACTACCTACAATTGAATCCGCCATAGAATTTATGGATAAAACGTAAATTATCTATTGTCAAATGTATAAATTAATTTCAAAATTTGATGAATCAATTGGTTTATTGGACATGAATATTCACTAATATAGTGAGGGATTTTAAAACCTCTAGAAAGAAATTTTTTTAGTGCTAAAAGAATTAATGTTTCTATCAGTGTTAAACATCAATTTCTATTATCAAATATAATGCTAATGCTGAGAATTGATATTTTAAACTTCTAAAAAATTCAATATGTGAAATCTATAACACTAGTAATGAAAAAACAAATAATTTCTATTATAGTACATATATGACATTAAATGTTATAACCCCCTCCCATAGTACCCCTCCTAGTCCAATAGTGAAGAGAAAAAGTGGCCCTTAAAGACCACCTCCAATTTTTCATAGGGTGACGGCTATCACCAAGGTTATAAAACACACAAAGTGAAATAATACCCTCAATAAATGATGTTAAATTTAAGAGATAAGGGGATATCCACCAATGAAAGCCCAAAATTTCTATTCCAAAAATAATTTTTCCATAATCCAAATGATTCTAACATATCACAGGTACAATAATAAAATAATATATGTAGAAAAATATAAAAATATAAAATAAATATACTAGTTCCATCCAAGATTCCCAAATAGAATCTATAATCACCATTGTATCATCACAAAATTACTTAACACACTGTTTTCGGTTGAGAATATCTGGAGCTCCCAGTATATCCACCTTCCAAAAACAATAAATGCCCAGGTACGTTAAATATTCAAGAGTAGCCATAAGTGAAAACATCATGTAAAAAATCGTGGAACATATACAAGTAGACACATTCCAATTTGTTAATAAATGTTAGAAGCCACAACTTCTCTTCCACTTCCAAAACATCCCAAGTCAAGCCACCCACATCTAGGGAATCAGACCAAAATCCCTCACCTAAAAACAAACCAAACCACAATTTCACAACCATCACCATGAAAATTTATTATATTGGCCCAGTAATTTCATCACCACTCTTACCTATCAACAAAGATGTTATAAATCTAAATAGTATCTAACTAACATGGAAACCTCAAACCAACTGAACATGACAAAATAATTGAACAAAAAAAATATACATATATATAATCCATCAATATATATAGTGGGTTTGGTTGTGATCATTCCTACGCCAACCTTTACTCAGGTCTAACATTATATGTTGGCATCATTTTAAGTGATTAATCACATAATAATATAAAAACTAAAAGTAAATTACATTAAGTTCTTCCACCAACAATTCTATCTCTATTAGGCATCACTACTAACTAATCCACCTTTCTAGGAATCACCACCAACTATACTGTCGTCACTATATAATAATCTTAACACCACAACCGAAAATATATCATAATCATCATAGAAGTGTATGATGAACATGTAGAGCATCAACCTTGTTCCCTCCCTCTAACATGCATGATCCCACTATGCATCATCATCATTTCTATATAACCGAGAAAACCAGTATATTTCATTCTAATAATTTCATACCATTAGAATACATATGTGTATTCCTACATTGAGCCATCACATCCAAAAAATGTTCCACTATATAACTTCCCAACATTTTCACATGGTTTAACCTTAACCAGTTACAAAATAAAGCCAATATTCCGCACTCATATATTAAGAAACAAGTTTCAAAATAAGGAAACAACAATAATAGAACCAAATTTGTTTTTAGAAAGGAAACCAAAGAAATAATATTTTCTCATCCTCACATTTCTTTCATCCCCCATCATTTACCAATTATTATACTTTCAAAATTCACTTTTCCATTCATTCTCCAATTCCAACCCATTTATACACCCATAACACATTTCATTCCCCTCATTCATCCCTCACCACAATCATTTTAAGAATTTAAATTTCTTCTAATCTTATACAATTCATCAACAATCCATCAAAAATTTATTTATAAATAATTAATAATTCTGTAAGAATTCATTAACAATTCATTAAAAATAAATTTACAATTCATTGAAAATTCATTATAAATTCATCTACAATTCATTAAAAATTCATTAAAAACCTTATACCCTTTAATATATTCATCATTCTAACCAAAATTCATTCATTTCATCCATTAATAGATTGTTATAGACCAATTATTTCATTATTTCACCCATTACAAATTCATACCAGGACATATTACCATTCACACTGACACCTCCTTACCCCATTTTAGGTTCACTCTAACCAATTTCATTAATAACTGAGTACCTGGTTTCAAGTTCCCTTTTTAACCCATTGCCTTAATATTTTTAGCCTTAATCTTATTTCTATCTTGAAACCATGAACCAAAAATTATAATTTACAAGTGGAGGAACCACAAAACACAACACACCAAGAGAACTACATATGGTAGTCATAACAATAATGATTTATAGATTTTTTATTTCAGAGACAATTTTTCTATTATTGTATTCAAATGATTACTAATTTTTTGAGGTGCTATCATCTTTCAATAATTACAAAATCAATGTTTCATGGTTGAAAAAATCACAAAAAACATGATAGAGATAACGGAAAAATCAAAAAATAAGGGATAACAAATAAAAAAATCATCTAGATTAAAAATAATATGTGATTTTTTTAATATCCCATATTACACACTGCCAATTTATCAAGCCCTTAATAATTCCATTATTTATTGGTGTGTTTCATACAATCCTTACCTCTCCCTATATAAAAAAGAACACCCTTTCTAAAATATAAAACAACATAAGAGGAAAACATGGTTATAAGAATGGGAGGAATCAAATCATGTCTACTCAATCATATCATTCTAAAAGATTTAAGATAAGTCAAAAAATCCTCCACATCAATAGGAAGATTAAATAATCACTACGTATGTTCCAAGAAATAAGGGATGACTATCAGGATGAAACCACTTTTGATAACACAAAAAATATAAGACACATCAACCTAAATCAAATCATCAACTCAAGGTCATAAATTAACCCAAATACAATTTCGAAGTCAACCTCTAAAAATTAATAAAGAGGAAGTAGGAATAAAAAAAAGGCATGAAAAAACCCATCAGAATGCTAATAATCAATATCCCAAGGAAAATGATCAATGACAAGGAATAGGGGCTAAATTACCTCCCAATGATCCACCTTGGTATCCCATAAACTGATAAAATAGATGGATAAATGATGTGTTTTAAAGGAGGTTTCAAATTTATAACTAGTATAAAATTATAAGATCATGACACAACATTATTGACTATGTTGTAATAGATAGGGTTTTCACCCAAAACTATAGCGTAACATAGTAGTACATGCTACAATCACCCACATTCAAAACTACTCTAGAATCCATGTCATAGTCAATGTAAAATTTCAATAATATAGGGTTAAGGCTATGATGCATCCAAATATCCAAACCACAACCATCCACTAATCTACAGAACTACCATAATCAACCAATCCAAGATCCTGTGATGTGGCTCACACCCACATCACAACCGTATCCTTGGAGACAAAGACTCCAAAATCATCACCTCTCTTCATCTATACCATAAGGACTACAACTACGGTGTAATATCATTTCCAAAAGCACACAACACTTTAATCCAAGGTACAATTCTTCTAGCTAGGTTTTACCTATATACATGATGACCATGACACACGATATAAATTTTTTATCAACCCTCACATAGCTCATTATATACCCTTATGTAATAACCTACACCGCATAAACCATGACTAAAATATAAGACATACCCCTATAAAAAAACCCAAGGGAAAATACCATAAGCTTTCCCTTTCAGATAAAATTATAGATCAAATCATATTCTCCTTCTTTGAAACACCTTATAATAGACCTATTACCCAAAGCCACGACAAGTAATGCTTCCGATGGTCTAGTTCGATACATTAAAAAATAAAAACAATTTAAATTTAATTTACCCCATCATTTCTATAAAAATATTACATTGAAAAATTTAATTAAAAACAATTACAATGATGTTAATAAATAAAAATAATTACAATAAATACCAAAATGAGACTCTCACTACTACCGAAACATATTTATTCACCACTACCATTTATCAGGGATAAAGAGTACTCATAATGGGGGTTTGTTTTTTAGTAGTGACTAATATTTATAAATGTGAACTTTATCACTACAAAAAAAAATGATAAAAGGATAATTTTGTAAGATCATTTTTAGTGTTGAGAATGGTACCACATTTTTTTGTGCTTAAAAAATCACTCATAATGGGGATACATTTATCATTGGTAACTAATAACACTAATAAAATTGACCTTTATTAGTGATAAAAAATGTTTATAAAATGGTAATTTTTTCAGCATTGATAATAGTACCCCTTTATTAGTGCTAAATCACTTTTTATACTGCTAATAAAAGGTGTAGCTCATAAAAATATTTTATATACTGTTAAATATGATATTACAGAGTATAAATATATTAACATTGACATTGATATAATATATTTTATTAAATATAATCTATATAATTAAAACTATAAATTTACACTTAATATGTAAAATATTTAGTGAAAATAGTTCATAAAATAATAAAAAATTTATAATATAGAAAAAATTACAAATTAGTATTTCATAATATATATTTTTTGACAAATTGGTGATCGAAAAATTTAATAAATAAATTAATATTTTTTGATAAGTTGAAAACATGAACTAAACATTAAGAAACTATAAAATTTGATCTATGAATCTATTTAGGCTAAATGAGATATCGAATCAAATCTTTAGAAGAGATATATGAAGGTTGGTACATTTTTTACTAGGTACACTATGTTTTCATTGTCCAAAAGTAACATAAGGCCTCTAAAACTGAGTTTTTAGCTTAGATACCCTGATTGTTGAACATTGGATGGAATTTTAGTTACATTTAAGAGGTTCTTCTTATATTTGGTTGGTTGAGAATGAGTATATTTTTCAGGAATGCAGTAATAAAGATATTATGGTGTTAAACTCTTACCATTTTTTATAATGTAGTGTTGTTTATAACTAAATATATAAATATATAAATATATAAATATATAAATATATAAATATATAAATATATAAATATATAAATATATAAATATATAAATATATAAATATATAAATATATAAATATATAAATATATAAATATATAAATATATAAATATATAAATATATAAATATATAAATATATAAATAAATAAATAAATAAATAAATATATAAATATATAACTATATAAATATATAAATATATAAATATATAAATATATAAATATATAAATATATAAATATATAAATATATAAATATATAAATATATAAATATATAAATATATAAATATATAAATATATAAATATATAAATATATAAATATATAAATATATAAATATATAAATATATAAATATATAAATATATAAATATATACGTATTTTTGTATGCTTACATATAAAAATTTAATTATATAAATAAATATTTGAAGATATTTATATATAAAATATATTTTTATAAATTTAAATATTATAGATACAAAGAGAAATTATCTATTTTATTTAAAATAAAATCTATCCAATTTATTTAAATTATAAAAGATGTATGAATATTTATATATCAATACAAATGTATTTATAATGTCTATATGTGTGTATTAATAAATACACAGACACATATATATTCTTATATATGTAACTAGATATAAATATATAGATATATAATAAAATAAGTATATACTACAATATATATATACATATATATAAATATGAAAATATAAAATGAGTGAAATGATTAAGGCTAGTGGAAAGGGTGCTTGTTGAGAATTTGGTGGGTTAAAGTTCAAATATCAACCACTTATAATTAATTCAAGCTTTAACGGATGAGGGAATGTGTGTGGTGGGATGAATGGGATGGTTCCCGATTGATATGTAGTCGACTCACACACGTAAAAAATGAATCGAAAATCATTGTACTAGAGTATCAGAACAATCTAAGTTCATTTTATCCATTTGGAGTATGTGACATATATTTTGTACTAATATGTCTCTTTTAAAAATAGGGACATCCACTTTTAGTTATTCTAACAAAAATATGTGTTGGATTGAAGTGCAGTTAATTCCTACACATCACAAATAGATCAATTTTTTGTATAAATTATAATTATAGTATGAGAATATTTGACTAGTTTTAAATATGTGACACATGTTTTAAACTGAAATATCTCTTTTTAAATGACAATATTAACTCTCAATACTACCGGACACATAGTGTGTATGATTGATATACAATTAATTTATACATGAAAAACATTAATTATTGATATTTTTCTTAAAATATCATGAAGATTAAAGTGTGTTTTATTTAATTTTATTATGGGATGAGTGGTTTGAACTAAAATATATAATTTAAATGAAAAACATACTTAAAGTTATATCAGCAACATCGTGCATTGGATTGATGCATGGTTGAATCTTACGCATAAAAAATATGATATTGTTTTCCTAATGTATCAAGATGACCTGAGAACATTTCACTAGTTTTGAGTACATGACAACAATTTTGAACAAAAATATCACTTTAAAAAATGAAAGCACACACTTTAAGTCATTTCAACCACATTGTGTGTTATATTGTTGTATAGTTAATTTCTTTACATAAAAAATGAATCACAAATCATTTTCTGATAGTATCCAGAAAATCCAATCATGTGTTTTATATTTGAATATGTTATTAATGAAATATGTACCTTAATGAATAACACCTTGAAAAACATTATTGAATCATATATTAATTAACACAGGAACATCAAAACCAAATGAATGATCATCTCAACATGGAATGTATTAAGTATGGGTGTAATAAAAATTTGTTTTTTAGATTAAATAATAATTATATGGTAATGATAATATATAAATATATTTAAATACATTATATACTTTCTTTATTTTAATATGACAAGATAATAGAAATAATGTTCATGCGTAAGTATGGCCTACCGTCTCCATGAATGAT
This sequence comes from Viscum album, assembly GCA_963277665.1. Classification (NCBI taxonomy): domain Eukaryota; kingdom Viridiplantae; phylum Streptophyta; class Magnoliopsida; order Santalales; family Viscaceae; genus Viscum; species Viscum album. The sequence goes on from OY728127.1 coordinate 285,734,909, forward strand.
GTATTTAATTTTATATTTATATCATTTATATATTATAAAAAATAAATATATAATGATTATATATGTTATTTATATCATTTTTTATATTCTTCAAATAAATAAATCATGATCTAAGTAAGATAACTAAGAATTATAAGTCAAAACATGTTAAAAAAACAAGGCTCTATTACCCAAAACAAAACATTATTATATAATTATTCATAAACTGGTAATATAAATTCACAAGTAATCCATATATGGTATTATATTTATTAATATGTTCATTTTTTAGATATATAATAAAATAATATTCTTTATACGAGAGTTTTGAACAATTACGATGACTGTTAAGACTTAAAATTATGGCTTTCTCATCACACTTTTTATTTCTCTGAGGTATATGCTATATTCACCAATTTTTATTATTTTTAGTGTATATAAAAACATAAGATATTTGGTATATTTAATTAAGATAATTTAATAATATTAAAAGTTAAAATTATTTTATTCTTTCACAGACAACATGATTCAAAATTTACTCACGTAGTAAGCGGATTCTTAGTGTCACTTTAATATCCATGACACCAATGCCATTTTCACTACTACTTTATTTGGTGTTGTGTAAAAAATATAAATTAATTTATTATTTTATTATTATAATTAAATTTATGGGTATTTATATATCCATTTTGTAATAATTCTTTCATAGGATTTTATGGTACAAAAGTTATCAAATTGATATACTATCTTTTTCTAAATTTACTTTCTTTGAGACACATGTTTTGTTATGAAACTATATTCTTTTAAGAGGTGTGAATAATTATATTTTAAATGTTATATAATGAATATAATTATTTAATGATATTTTAAACTCAATTTAATTTTTTTATTTCATGGGGATATTGAATCAACGTAACCAAAGTGGTAAGAGTTTATTTCTAAAATCACATTGTTTATCTAGACTGTTTATAATTATATAACTATGAATGAAATATTATGATAAATATCATAAAAATTATTATTAATTTTAATCTACTATGGTTATCCATGATATATCTATGTAATGGTATCATTTTTACACACTTCTCCACGTAAGATAAATAAAAAAATATTTTTAAGAAAATACGAATTTTTTTCACTTTTTTGTCAAAAAATGTGTTATTTAAAAAGCATGTTTTCAAAAAATAATAAAATATTATCCAATTGTCTTTTAAATTATTTTATAAACATATTTATCTTTGTAATAAAATGTTTTTCCAAAATTAATGTTCTTTTCATTATTTTATCGAGACCCCATCCTAATATTTATACGATGAAAAAGAATGTTTGAAATTTATGTAATTATCCACCACCATAACTTTCATTAAATTTATGGTTCTATTTAAAGTATAAAAGATAATATTATATATTCAATTTTTTTTAATATTCTATATAATCATTTTTTAAAGTGGGTTTTAATGAAAATGGTTTCCAAAATTTTTTATGTTTGAAAATTGTTTTTATTATTTTCTATGATTCATTTATATGTTTAGAAAGATGTTTTCAAACAAAAGGTTTTCAGAATATTTAATTTTTAAAATTTCTTTAAAGGATTTTCATATATTCTCTTTTAAATTTCTAAAAATATTTTCAAAAATAATTTTTTGATTTTAAAATATTTTTTTCTATGATTTCAAAGCTGTTTTCAATGAAAAAGGTTTTCAAAATGCTTTTTTGAATTAAAAAGATTTTTTTTCAAGAGAAAATTATATTTTCCTCTGGAAATAATTTAATTTTTTTAAATCTAAATTTAAAATTTTTCAAATTGGTTTTCAAATAAAATAATTGTGAAAATATTTTATGTCTAAAAAACACGTTTAAAAATGGTTATTTGTATCAATAATTTTTCCAAGTGATCTGTCAAAATTATTCTCTATCTAAGATGACATCCAAGGATATATTTGACTCTTTTTTAGAGATATTATCAAAGGAAACCATTCTTATTATTTCTCTTAATGGTTATTCTTTTGATGACGCTGTACTTCTTTTGATGACATGTTATTATAAAACCCATTTCTCTTTAATGGCTTATACCATGATAAAATGCTTATAAAACCTAATTCCTTTCATGGGTTATTCGATGATGTAATGTGTATGAAAAATATCTCTTTTCCATAGGTTATTAATTAAATTTTTATGATACCAATTTTATTTTATGGGTTATGTTATGATATTTATGAAACTCATCTTCCTCTATGGTTCATGATATTATGAATGTCTTATAATCTTGTGGAACACAGATATATGATTTAATTATGATATGAATGAGACCTATATCTACCTATAATTAGTTGGGTAATGATTTATATCCCTTGAGATTGATATTTCTAGAATGGAAGGTGAACTTGGGTTAGTTATGACGGTCTTGGGAGTGAACATTGACTTCTAAGACAGTCTTGGGAGTAAACCATGACTACTAAGAAGGTTTGAAGAGTGAAATAATTCCACTATAAAGAAAGGGATACAACTATGGATGGTGTTTTGTCCAACCCATTAGTTGGTATATCCTAGATTAAGTGGCCTGATATGTTTTGGAAGTGATCCTTAACTAATTGGGTGTGATTTTATTTTATTATGTGTCTTCTAAAAATTCAATGTCTTATTCTCATGTAATGATATCATGGGTAATGATCTCAATTCCATTATGATTCATGTTTAATTAAATATGAATACTTGTGTCATGATTCATGATTTGTTCTTTCATATATAGTGTGTCATTTTCCAATGTTATGATCATATTATCATATCCCTATGATTATGTTATGCATATGTATCTATTTTATTTACCCTTACTAAGAATTTTGGCGCACTATTTCTTTTGTTTCATTTCCCTAGATCCTGAATAAATGTTTTAATATTGATTAATAAGTGTTGAGATCAATATGGGAAACATTGAATATCTATCCCCATGATAAAATATTGTGTTCCAAGTTTTCAAAGGCAATAAACTATTACAGTCCTCAGACATGTAATTTTATAATGTATTGAATATTCATCTAATATTTCATAATATAGAGGTATGTTAATCCTTGGTCACTATATATGGTATTAAAGGAAACATTTAGAAAAATGTGAAAAACTAGGATGAGAAAAATTTAATGGGATCTCTAGGGATATTTATAATGATAATTTTAGGGTTGTATGTACGAACAAGTATAAGGTTGAGTTAATGTTTAGGAATATTTCTTCGAATTCTTGTAATGGATTTAGAGATTTGTTTCCAAGAAATTACTATCTTTTTTGGATACTAAATGTGGGGTATATTTGGAAAAAATTATTATAGGGGTAATAACCCTGAAAGCACCATATTGAGCTAGACTTGATTGGGAACTTTTGTAAAACGAAATGCTTTGAAAGACACCTCATTTGAAACTACTGTGGTATATGCTTTTAAAATCCACAAACTATTTAAAAAACATAATGAAGGATTTTAATATGTATATAAATGACCTCAGTTTTCATATATTTTAAATAATGTGTCATGATTTAGATATCATATAAATAAATTTTCCTGATTATGTGGTTTTATTCTATGATAAATATTTCTCACACTATGGTTTTGGGTCCTAGTCAATTGCGGTAAATAAAAATAACTATGATAAAATTGAATATTTAGATATGTTAGTATATTAATTTTTCAAATTAATGTCCTAAGTGGAAATATCAAAAATATAATTAGTATTCAGTTATGATAATTGGTTATACTACCAAATATAAAGATATCTTGAGTGAAATGTGAAATGTATGGGGTGTTCTAAGAACGTTTTTATATTAAATATTATAATCATGATAAAATTGATGTTGATGAACCCTAATAAATGATTAAAATTTCATATTCAAGGAAAGGGGTATTATAGAATATAATGATGAAGCCCAAGTAATTTTTTAATAATAAAGTCAGATGATTAATGTGTATGTATATTAGAATTGAATAATTACATTATATGAATCATGAAAAATATATTTTCCATTATGGATTTCAATTTATATTTTAAATGGTGACGATGACCTATAAAAGTGATCTAATGGAAATGTGATATTTTTTTAGGGATGGTAACGCTTAATGTATTCCAGATATTGAAAGGATTGTGTAAGGTTTGGATATAGAGATGATGGATATAGATAAAGTAAATTGGATAGTATAATAGAAATGATAATTTCATTGTTTAAAATGTGTTCTATGTTATCATGGATGAATATTAGTATTTTTTTGTATTTAAGTAATATATAAAACTGTATTTTAAATAATAAATCATTCTTTTTCTCCTTAAGATTTATGGTAATTTAGGTTATTACCATGTTTCAAAATAGTACATGATAAAGTTATTCAAATGTTTTTTATGGGACAACCAAGATAGTATTTATGATATATGAGGGATAAATATAATCTAAGTTTGATAAATATAATGACTGTATTTATAAAGTATTAAATTTTTATCTTTTGGAAGGGTTACAAGGTTAACCATTTATTGAATGGTTTATGATGAAATTTGGAAAGGGTTTTAGATATTAATGTATTGTGTCTATATATAAGGATTTATACATATTGGATAACCTATGATAACCATTTTTATGGTATTTAAACTAAAGATATGTTGAATGAATTTATGTTCTACTTATGGATCTTATAATCCATTATTACTTTAGGTATAATAAATTCACTTTCATTTTTTTGCGTAAGCAATGAAGTGGAAATTGGTAAAGATGCCACCATAGGTTGAGATTGTGCATATTAAATTACGTAAAATGATGTATGTTTTCCTCCTTGTGAAAAATAATCAACATTAGGGGAATGATTTTGAAATAAAATGTTGTTCCATTTTCATCATTTTTGATGATATAAATGACCTTTTTAAATCCTCTTTTTTTTAATTCATTATGACCATTATGTTTATACTATAAATGTTCTCAATCACTCTCCATCAGAACATTATAGTTAGATTTATCTTCCATGTAGATGTTTTCACTTCCACCTATGTTCCTTTGTTAAATCATGGTTATGATTTAGTTTGGTTAACCATTATGTTTCCAATTTTTTTATAGGATGTTTTATTTTTTATTTTTATAATGTGTCTTTCTATGAAATAAACTATAAAGTATTAAAATTTTTATAACTCATAGGAATTTAGAGTGGGAAATTAATTTTAAAGGGTTCGAATGTAACACCGAGAGTGTTTATGATTTAATTTTCTTCAATTAATTTAATCTTTTCGATATTTTTCAATTCATGCAACAGTTAATATATATTGTGTAATACGAAATCACCAAGTTATTTTTGCTTTGAACACTATAACAAGTCGATCTTGTGCTAAATTAAACAAATAGATTAGCTTAAGGTAAATTAATGAATATGTTTGGCTTGTTCTGCACACAATTATGAGTTCCCTCGATAACTAACATGACATGGAAGACCTTATTTTACCATACTACGATGTATAATTAATAATATTGTTAAAATATTATTATATATATATCCAATATCCATTATAATTGATGTTATGAATAATATTAGTTAAATTATGAAAATAGTTTTTACAGATACATATAAGATAAATTATCTGTTGGGGCTAATTAACTTTAAATAAAAATAAAACACTTTTTAAAATATAGTAAATATTTTTCAGGAAAAGAATATTTATGGAATAAAAAATATTTTATATTAATAAATAAATTAAACCACTATTGATAAATGACTTAAATTATAAATATATAATATTAAATAAATTATTTAACATTCATATTATTATTTTAGACAAGAGATAAAAATAAATCCAATTATAAGTATAAAAAGAGATATTTTTTTAAAAGGTACTTTTTCCTCCTTTTAAATGTGAACCTATTTTAAATATTATTTTGACACATATATAAATTATATTTAAAAAATAAACTTTAATTTTGAAATTTTAATATCAAAATTATCTTAGTATTACTATTTTCTTATTTTCAGAGATGTTTTATTTTTAGACGAATAATCAAAAATACAAGCATTCCTTTGAAAAGTATTTTTTAATTTAATTTAATAATATAGTTAAATTATATTCACTTTTGGTTTTAAAATAATTTTTGAGAAATTTTACATATATATATCCAAATTAAATCATTTAAATCAATTTTACATTGAAATTGGATATTAAAACATTTCATACTTTTGAAAATTTCTACATCCAAAACCCATTGTTTCTTCCCATATGTAGGACTGATTTTAAATTAATTTCTACCACATCAATTTTTATAATTTAAAAAATGGATTCAATGTTTATAATTATAATAATAAATAATTTATAATATGGTGAACATATTTTATGACAAAAAATATTAGTTAATGTAATTAAAATTAAATACAATGATTAAGGTAAAAACCAATTTAATTAGTGGTTATAATTTAATTTAAGGGACCAAATAACCCAGAAACATGCCGAAAAAACTTTTTATTAAAATATTTCAACGAATTCCACTCATGGTTTAAAAATTTAAAATTATTTGAGGAAAATAATATAAGGGAGACCTCTTAATAGTGTTTACCTTTTTATATTTACAAGAATACTACTTAACCTCCACTATAAAATGGATCTAACTCCCTTACATATTAACACCTGTCATGAAATTTGTCTCATAAAAACCCATAATAAATAAGCTCCAAAATTCTACACTCTAATCCTAGAATCCTCTCTTTGGGAATAAGTCTAACCAAGGAAATCCCTTGGTGTAAACTAAAAGGAGTTACCCAAAGAAGAGATAACATCCTTCCACAAGAACATTTGTTTTTTTTTCTCCACCCCTAAAATTATTCATATATAGAGATTATATAATAACCTATTTATCCTAAATATACTGAGGTGTTTTTATGAAAAGGTTATTACCAAAAGTCACACTCACTTCCATTGAATGCGATATTAAATCATCATTCGTGTGTACGGTAGACTACAGCCTCACCAACTAATGTCATTGTTTCATTGATTAAAACCATTTATGGTTGGAAATAATAATGGGATTATTTTTTTATATGATATATATATATATATGATATTTATGGTATATTTAGGCATCCATTATTATTATATAGCACATAAATTCATGCATTCTATTTTGTGGGAATATGATAACTTTTTTTGTAGATGTGTGGACTAACACCAACTCAAGGTGTTTCAATTCAGTCACGCTTTACATGGAATGTATTATTGATGATTTAAATAAAAAATGTGTTATATATTAAAATATAATTCTATTTTAATGATAAAATATATATATATATATATGTTATAAAATTTATTTTTTTCAATATGACGGGAGAATGGAAACAAAATTCATGCATATGTATAAATTTCCATCTCCCTGAATGGGGTGTTTCATTTCAAATTTAAATATTCTATATTCTATTATAAATACAAATATAATTAAATTATATGATATTTATATGATTATTTTACATTCTGTAAAAAGATAAATCATGATCTAAGTTATAGGAATATGAATAAAAAGTCAAAACTTGTATAAAATACACAACATAATTACCCAAAAATAACATTATCATTGAATTGTTAATTAAAGGGTAATATAAAGTCATAATTAAATAATTAATAGTATTATATAGATGAAAATTTTTCTATGTTATATGATTGAAAAATATATATTTATTTTAAAGGAGTTTTTAATAAGTATTGTGAGATATATGTCATATTAAAAACTTATTATTATTGTGTGATGTATATACCGCCCTGTAGAATTTTATATAATGAATTCAACACATTTAATGATAATTTGTTTTTCAAATTTATTTTATTTTTTTCATGTATCTCACCAATAAAAAGATACTCAATTTGTAAGGGGATTCCTAATCTCACTTTTATTTCTGCGAGACCTACACCATATTCACCATTAGTTTCTTTTGTGTGGTGTATATACTTCCCATGAATGTGTTATAGGATTATTATTCCTACATTTATGGGTATTTACATATCCATTTTAAGATCTCTCTTTCATTGGGTTTTATAGTTCAGAGGGCCCCAAATTGGCAAGGCAACATTGTCTCAATTTTCCTTTTTTGAGACACATGTTTTATTACACAACTATATTATTTTGTGTTTTATGTAAACATCAATTTAACATGTTATATCATGAATAAAATTATTTTAGTTTTTTATTCATAATTTAATGATATTATTTCAAGGGGATATTGATTCAATGTTACTAATGTTAGAAGATATTATTGCTATAATATCATCATTTATCAATATTGTTTATAATTATGCTTCCATTAATGGAATACTATAATCCATATATTAATAATTATCATTAATTTTATTTTTATATGGTAGTTAAGTCTATATAATATTAATGGTTCTGTTTTCCCTCTTTTTTACTTAATATAATTAAGGAAATGTTTTTAAGAAAATCAGACTTTATTTCCCTTTTTGGTAGTAAATCTATGTTCTTTTGAAACCTTTTTTTCTAAAAATTTTCTCTTAAATGATATAATATTATTATATTATATTTAAAATAAATTTTACCCATATTATAACTTTTTAAATTTTTTGTAAAAGTAATTTTTTTTCTGAGTGATGAACCTTTCGAAACTTTTTACAGTGAAGAAGGAATTTTTAGCATATACAAGTTTTTCCACTATTATGACCATCATTAATTTGAAGATTCCTTTGGAAGTATGAAATATTAATTTTTTTAATTATTAATTTTTCATAATATTATAGAAATTTATGTTTTTAAATTATTTTTTAATGAAAAATTATTTAAAAAATGTTGTATGTTTAAAAGGTGTTTTTATGATTTTAAATATTCATTTATAAGTTTTCAAAGGAGTTTTAAGACAAAATGGTTTTTAAACTGGTTTTATGTTTAAATTTTTTTAAATGATTATAAAATATTAATTTGTTATTTTTCAAATCTATTTTCAAAGAAAATTGTTCTCAAAAAGGTTTAATGATATTTAAAGCTTCCATTATATATTTTTAAATATGTTTTAAAATTCAAAAGGTTTTCAAAATTTATTAGGAGTTAAATTTTTTTCAAAGATAAAATGAAATTTTCCTTAGGAAATGTTTTAAATTATTTATAATTCTATCTTCACAAGTTTTAAATGTGGTTTTTGATAGAAATGAAATTTTATAAAAAATTATGTCCAAAAGAATTATTTTAAAATAAAAGTTATTTTCATCAATAAGATATCCAGATAATATTTCAAAATTTTTCTCCATGTAAGATGAAATTATTCTATACGTTTTATGATTTTATTAGTATATGATACAAGTACACCATTCTTATTATTTTTATGAAAGGTACTTCTTTTGATGATATTTTTTATGAATTATATTTCTCTTCCATGGGTTATACCATGATAAAATGATTATGAAACCCACTTCCTTTCCTGGGTTATTCTATGTTGGAATTATTATTAAACCTATATCATTTCCATACTTTATGATATGATGAATTTTTTATACCTATTTAATTTAATGGGTTATGTTAGGATATTAATGAAACCCATCTCTTTCTATAGGCTATGATATGATGATTTTTTTAATATTGTGTAACACATATATGTAATATCATTATGAGATAGGTAGGAACTATATCTCCCTATAAGGAATTGGGTAAATATTTACATGTATTTAGATATACATAGATTGAATGGGGAGCGAGATCGGTTCCAAAAATGTATTTTTCTACTAAGATGGTCATTGGAGCAAACCGTAACAACTAAGATGGTCTTGGGTGTGAACCTTGATTATTAATATGGTTTTGAGAGTGAACCCATTCCATTATAAAGAAAGGGATATAACTCAAAATTTTGGAATGTTCTGCCCGGTATGTGTATCCCCAATGAAGTGCCCTAATACATTTTTGCAATGATCCTTGACTTATAGGGAATGATTTTATATTCTTATTTGCCTGTAACAAAATCTATTTATTATTCCTATACTATGATATCATGGTTCATACTCTTAATTCCTTTATAATTCATTTTTAATGAACTTCTTAATATTTATGGTATAAGTAAAGTTTCTATTATTTGATATACATGGTATTTTTTTCCAATATTATTATAATGTTCTCATACCCTAATTCTTGTGTTATTCTTATGTATCTCCTTTATTTACCTTTAAGGATAATTTTAGCTCATCATTTCTTATGTTTCCTTTCCCCAAGATATGAATAATGGTTTTATTTAGGCTTACTAAATGGGAAGGTATTTGTGGGAATCATTGAGGATATTTCACCAAGATAAAATATTTTGTTCCGAGTTTCTAAAGACACTAAACTATTATGGTCTTCTATAATGTAATTTTATAGTGTGTTGAATATTCATCTAAAATGATTTAATTTCCCTGTATTTTAAAATTGGGCCACTATAGCTACCATCCATATTCTTTCTATAGATGGTTCAATTTTGTTATGATATGATTTTTATAAAACAAATTTCTTTTCTATGGGTGAATCTATAGTGAAATATTTATGAAAGGGATTTATTTTTATGGGTTCTAATATGATGGATTCTTTATGATATTTTGGTACACATATGTATTATTCTAATTAGGTGATGGATGGGAACTATATCTCCTTTTAAATCATTTTATAAATATTGATATTTTATGAACTAAAGAGGACTAAAATGGGGAATTAACCAAGTTGATTAAAGGTATTTTTCCATTTTGATAGTCTTAGTAGTGATATATGACTACTATGATGGTTTGGTGAGTGAACCCATTCCACTATGATAGCATTAAAAATGATCATCGAATATTAATAAGATTGTGTTTTCATACCCCTTTTCTAATTTTATTCTTATATGGTCACTAATATCTCCTTTTTTACCCATACTGATCATATTTGGTCACCATTTTTTATGTTTATTTTCCCTATTTTATGATAAATAGTATGAAGTATGATATTATTATGGAGGTTGTTATATACAATGACATAATTGGAAGATGATGTATACATTTTGTGAAATAATTTTTTTATATTTCTAGGCTTCCAAGGATATTAGATTGAAACTATTCATGTGTGTATTGAAATGTTATTTAACTAATATCCATATATTAATATGTAATATCAATTTATGAAATGTTTCGGGTTTTATATTTTTATTATATCACGTTTTTGTAAATGCATTGAAACTACAATGAGAAGACATTATTAATAACCATAGCGATAAGTCATTGTATAGGATTAAACATAAATTTTTTATTAATGATGATGAATAAACTATGTTAAACTAATGGTTTCATTTAATAAGGTATAATTATTTAGACTTTTTATAAATTAATATTTTTGATTTTGTGGTTTCCCACCATGATTATTATTGCTCACACTATGATTTTTCATTTTACACAACGGACATAACCGGATGTAATCCGATTAATGATGAATCTGATGGACTATGAAATGATTGTCCTACTACACAAAAAATGTAATGGGAGATTAAACGAAAAATATTATTGATATTATCAGAAAACATTCTCAATATATGAGAGCAATTGACCTTCTCAAAGAGAAATGGATGGAATAATGTTCTATTGAGTCCTTTTTGATTGAACATAAACCTTATTTTAGTGGGACCACTGATCTACCTGTCATTATGAAATGGATCAGAACCCTAGAAAATATATTTTATATTCATTAGAGTTCGGAACATTAGAATGTCAATTTTTTGTTTATCATTGTAAGGTGACCCATATCAGAGGTGGTCTCTTATAAAAAACATGATAGAATAAGAAAAAATTGAATCTCTAGAATGGGATGAATTTAAAATAATATTCTATATCTAGTACATAATATGTATTATTAATATGAAAATAGAGAAATAATTCATTTAGTTAAAGTATAAGGATACTTAATTTTTTGTTACCTTTAAGGAAATTCTTTTAGGTTATGTGTGGTACAAATCTAGTATAATAATCCAACCTGAAAATAAGGTTAATGGATTCTTCATTCAATTAAAACCAAGTATCTAAAATGAATTATCCATAAGTTATTTTAAAATTTATGAATAATTCATTCAATGATCAATAATTATGGAGACAATGATTAAAGTTACCCATCAATAACATGGTTTTGATATGAAAATAAAAACGGTATTCAATGCCCATTCCAAAAACCCTAGAGATAGGAAGATGATCATTATTTTATGCCCGATCTATGGAAGGAAACATGGACGAAGTTATCTTAAGGGAACTTGTAAATGTTTCATGTTTTGAAAGGACGATCATTGTGAAATAAAATAGTGAAGTGATAGGAAGAGGTTACCTAATGATAAATATAGAGGAATCTCCATAGAACACTCAACCCACACTCCATTGTTTTAAATGAAAAGAGTATATGAATTATTTTAACCAATTCCCCAATCATATAGTTAATAATGATGGTTGATGTTAGAAACATAATTATCCTAGTGTAACATCCCCAGACCCGGAGCCAATATACTGGTGTCCCAAGCTGAGTTATCACGTGACTTCAAGTACGTCTCCCCTAATTTAAGAGATTGCTGACTATCAGTGAGTGTACAATAAGTCCAATGGAAAGTCTATACCCTCTTTACTATATTAATCCATAGTAGATTAAATTGTAAATTGTAGAACCTATATGTAATAAAAATTAAACATGCACATACAAACATCTCCCTAGATAGGGTACACACCACAAACCAACAATAATCATGTCATGAGATGTTAACAATGAAAAATGTGAAGCAATCCCAGAATAAGGACAAACAAAAGAATCCCACAAATTTTTCCAGTCTCAATGTCTGGATTCTCATCCATGCATGCCCTAATCCAATCTCTACTGCCAAGCATGGGTCCATTTCCCATGAACTGGCCTACAACCCTAAAATTTGCTTGAGTACCCAATGATGTCCTGATAAGGTTGTGAGTAAAAATTAGTAGAAAACCACCAATAGTTTCGACAAAATATCCTATCTAAATATATAGTTCATGAAAGTACTTATTAAATCAAAAGGTAACAAGTAAAACACAGATTCCATTAGTTTAAAATATTTACTTTATCCCTTTCAATCATTTGTAGCATTTCCATCATTTATTCCTTCTTCATTACATAATCCATTTTCATCATATGTTTCATGGGCTAGGAATATTGAAAATATAAACACAGTTCTTTGAATAATAATTACAATGTATAAAGGAAATATTCAAGTCTATATGTCACTATGGTTAAACAAATCACACCATCACATTATCCTCACCACAAAACATCATTCCAGGTGGAATGGAACCACTAGGAGAATACAAACTCCACCCGTTTTCCTAAAATTTTATTTTTGGGTTGGATTTTAGAACCTCAACCTAACATGACCCATGGTAATATAACCTCATGTCATTACGCCACTCTAATAAGCCATGTGCACATGCTTATTTATCTATTCACCACACGCATACCATATCACACCAAAAAACTACCAATATAACTAGAAACCACATTACATAACCATCAATATTCATTCATTACCATAACTTATCCCATATTTCCCATTTATCATTTCACAAGTACAATTTTTATATCATAGAGCACAACCAATTTATTATATTTAACCCATTATGCGTAGCCCATAATTCCCATGTATTAACCCGTTGAACATATTTATCAATTCCTTTATGAAACCCGTTTACATGATCATAAAATCAAAAGACATTGTCAATTTAACTTATTTATAATTTGAAATACACTATTCCTTTTGGGAATTTCATCATAATTCATAGCACATTAAAAAATTTATTAATCAACTCACTTAACTAATTTATCATTTATAAGCCTTAGACCACCAACCATTACCCTGTTCATATTTCATAGTTCATAGAACCCATTGGTATTCAACCCAACCACCAATTATTCCATTACTAAATGTAGAAACAACTATCCTTGTTCTATTTTATCTCAACCAACCATATTAATATGTTCTGCAGATGGTCTATGTTATCTCTCATCCACTATACACTAAACCTCAATAACTTCATGGTTTTGGAATGCTGGCACACCCTAACGGTGGACCTAGATCATTATAATCATCCTAAATGCATCCCATGGAGATCATGAGGTGTCTAAATGATTATCTAGAAATTTTTTAATCAAATATTACCAAATGTGATAAATTCAAAACAAGATTAATATCTCATCCCACATGAAAAAATATATAAAAAAACTATGGGATATAACTTGTAGACCACCTAACTCGAATCCGATGAAGAACACACTTAATATCATGGCATTAGATCCATATTCAAAACCCTTTTAAGAAACAACATACATTCAATTAAAAAAAATATTGTTTTTGGGATTCTAAATGAGATGGAAGAAATTATAAACCTTAATCTGAAATAGAGAAGTGGTCAGAGTATTAGACTTACCTTGAACATCAATCCACAACTGACGATGCTCTAAAAAATCTAGAAATGTGGGAGATCAATCCTTTGGAGTTCATGAGGGTTCTTGATTTCCACTAGGGTTCAAGGGATGTAATTATGGGAAGAAATTTTCCAGAGACATGGAATCCCATAATTTATTTTTTGAAAATTTCCCCAATTTTATAGGGGTTCATGGTATACATTATGGTTTTCAAATAGTGCTGAAACCATGTGCATTCCAAAATTCTAGTGGAGATGGACCACATAGTTACCTCATAATTCTAAATGTTTTACTTAATTGTGTGAAAAATTTTCATTTAGCCACTTTCCATGGTTGCATGGTTTCCTAGTTAGGCCGCACAGATTTCTTAATCGGGCACCAACCGTTCGAATTGTACAGATTGGTTTGGTTTTCCTTCCATTCATATCTCAAACCCCCAAAACACCCATTGTCCCCTAATCTATATGAAAATTTCATAAAAATAAAATAAGATATTGAAACCAAAATTTAAATAATAAAATTTTTCCATGAATATAGGGATCTTACAACCTCACCACCTTATAATGGCTTGTCCTCGATCAACATTACTTAGCATCACTGAGGTTTTCTAATGTAGAGATCAGGAAACTAGGACCACTCATACATTCCCATTTTCCATTATTCCCACTGAACATTACAATGTTACCAAAAAAATTCTAACCAAAGGAATAACCTTGGCCTATAATACTTTCTCACCCCAACCCACAACATGAACTAGTTATTCATGAAAGGACGTGCCAACTTCAACTACACATCATTAAGTAGAGATTCATAGGGAAAAAATAGAAAACAATTCCTAATTAATATCCTATAGAAATATCACACAGAAAATCATATCATCCTGAAGGAACCGATCGGCACACCATCAGCTCAATCCTCTTCAAAAATCATGACCTGAATCACTTGGTGTCATTTTACTCAATTTTAAAAACACTAATGGTGACCAAAACTTGATATCACCTTATGAGAAAACACATGGCCTTTCCAACCACATTTCCCGACATACATTGATCCACCACTAGTTCCCCAAAGATCCCATTTGATAATAATACATCCCAGAATGCAACCTGAACTCTTTGGGTACATACCTGACTAAACTCGTGCAATTGCCTTCTGTAAGGGAAAACTTTCCCAAATAGTGATCACCTGAGTCCCTCCATCCCAAAAATCCAATAACTTCATCAAACACCAAGTTTAAAATTATGGTTATATCCACAATATTTATTTTCTGGGCACCCCTGCTATTGGAAATCCTCAAAAAACTCAACACATCTTTGAAAGCATTCCTAACATGTTCCCACCTCACTGTGCCTGAAAATACATATGAACTTCTCACTAAACTCACCCCCATCATTTACATTGATACCACCCAGGAGTACATTTCTACTATATCCATTCAAGTACTAAGTCCTAATTGACCACATTCAACTAAGAATTAATTTCTAATATTTGATACATAATTCTCACCAAAAAATATCCATCCAAGGTAATTGAGAACATTCCACATCTTTTCTCCCACTCATAGAAAAGTTGATATATCCCAGATGACATGTCCTAGAATGAAAATATTCACCATCTGTATGACACTACATCACTTAAACAAGGTGTCTTTCAACTTCAATATATTCCAATACCACCAAAAGAAAATTACCTGAGTAAACCACTGATTTTTTTGGGGTTATAAAAACTAACTTCTCTTACAACAGACTATTGACTTACCACCCTTCCATCAACATTAATTCAAGTATGTTTAATTTCATTTGGTCTACCCATAGCCTAAATCCAATGCTTGGATCAGTCAACCACCACAGTCATGTTACACCTAGCCTCTCCGAGAGACCCAGCGTGTACCTCACAGGTTCTGCATTCGCATCCCAGTTTCACTACATCAACTCATAATTCTTTTCTCTACATATAGGACCAACTTAACACTCCCTACCTTTAGAGTGTCACTAATATTTCTATCCATAATGGATTACAACCACCAAAAGTTACAATCGATCACAATCTGAACCCAATAACATAGACATGGATATCTAGATTTTCCTAGAACAAAAATACGAATCTCACCCAGAGCCCATTCTGGGATTCAATGAATGACAATCACGTCATTCATCGTCACCCTGTACATCCTGAGGAATTAACCTATAAAACATAAATGGTGTAAATCCCATCATCCATCTCCACATATACTTCCCCTCTCATTTCAAACTCTCTGATATCCCTTATCCAACCAAAAAAAACTTCATGTCTCTTTGTGTAAAGCCAATGTATCTCAACATACATGGGATGATGTCAATATGTTTATCATGACCATCACTAATTGAGGAATTCTATGTAGTTTTCAATGAATTCCACTACTAACTTATCCACTACTAATGTCACCTCATAGTATGGGGCATAATGAATTTCCAAGGGTCTAAGGCTTGTCTACAACACACATCCCAAGAGTACATAACCACTAGAACCCATTCATGATTTCCAACCAAGACTCATGATTCACCCGATTTGTGTATACATTTTCACATATTCTATTGAAAAATGAGAATAGGTTTTCAAAAAATACCTACTGCTTAGTGAACAAATACTTTGATTTTGGGGATCTTTTCCAGTTTTAGGAGATTTATGGACAAATACACAAAACTACAGAGAACTAAGAAAAAAATTACAACTACATGGCATGTACTAATATACAAGCCATGTACATTCAAGCTCAGACATGGGTTGACCATGACCAATACATGCCCAAGTAACTAGAAACTGGTACATGCCGTGTTCCCACCATACACGCTGTGTATTCTATTCTAGAAGTAACTGGTGGATGAGAAGAGTCAACATACCCATGTGGCCTACTAAAGGAGACACACCATGTTTCCAATGATACATGATGTTTATATATTTCTAGAAGCAGCTGGTGGCTGAAAAATGAGACTACACACCATGTATGGTGGCGCTACATGCCATGTATATTTACCCACCATGAGGTGCCATGTTCCAAGTCAAACATGATGTTTTAGGCCACCTACTAGCGGAGAATGAAGGAGAAAACACTTTGAAAAAAGTACATGGTGTGTACTATTTCAACATTCCGTGTAGTTAAGTTTTATATAAAATAAGTTTTTGGCCTCCGGTTCAAAGGTGGTTTTGTGTGGAGAAAAGGGTTGAAGTTCCGATGGAGAGATGTTCTGCCACCGTACTACCATCATTCTACCATTTACCAAAGAATCAATTCCACCTCAAAGATTCAACCATGATCACATCAGGTATTAAGAGTTTTGGGTCTATCATATTCTATATGTATAAATAAACACCCAGTGTGTTGGGGTTGTGGGAGATGATGAGTTGTAATTTAAATTAAGTTGTTATGAATGTGTTTGTTCTATTAACCTCTTCTTATTCTTCATAAATCACTTCATCTTATCACTAGAAATTATGTACTATACAAAGGGCAGAATTTTCAAGAATTCAAAAGAAGAATACCGACGAATAGTTTCTTGACCATTGGAAGTATTCATCAACTAAAAAATGGACTAAACCAAATAAATATCTGTTAAACGCTAACTACCAGACTAAGGAGTTAGTTTCTTCCGCTATAAATATAAAGTCTATCAGACCAAGGAAACATTATTACAAATTGAAACTCAGAGTGTTGGGTTATTGTGAAAAACACAACCCCACAAGCAACTAGATTTACTAAATAACATCTCATTAATCCATAACAGCAATGCATGTCTCTCTTTATCTAAATCAAAATCAATTTTCCCGTATTTACTTTTATCATGTTATGTAATTTTTTAAAAGAAACATAAACCAATTGTTATTTTTATCCAATCAACAAATATAGACTCTAAATTCAGAAAACATCATTAAAAAAAATACAAACTAAGTTAAATAATATAAAAATAACTTCTTGTTCTCTTTGGAACAACCCCTTACTGGTGCTATACTTGTTAGGGTAAAAATAATTTGGGACACTGATAATATACCTTTGGTGAAATGACTCTCCAAATTTTGGTGTCTTACCAGGGATCTGAGAAAAGTTAATTTTAATGTTGTATTAATTATGTTTGTATAAAATTATAGTGAAAATAAAAATCATAAATCTACAAAGATCTCTTTTCTAATCTCATTTCGTTTTATCATTATCTTTCCTCATTTATTCTTGGTGTTTTGTTTTGTTTTGTGCAGGTCATTAGGTGTATGAGTGGTTACCTCACATGTTCCAAAAACCCTGAGTTGTTAGGGGTTTTCCCAAATGACCCAGAGATAGAACGAACACTTTTGAAGCACCAATGTGCACTCATGGCCAATTAAAATCACAACAAATCCATGGCACATAACGAGGAAGAAAATCCAGCTATTGTCTAAGGAGCTGGACAACTACAAGTATTAGACGAAAACCAGAACCTTAAAGCTCCACAAGATCTATAATACCACCGAAAGTAGATTCAACAATTCCATCCAGAGCAGATGCCATTTACACATCCAGGTTAGGGGCCATACTACGCCTCTCAGGACCAACAATACATGCTGGTTCCCCTTCCTCAGTAGCCACCTCAAAGTCATACTCTCATGGAGTACGGCTTACAATCTGTTCATAGAGGTGAGACATGAATCATCCATCTACTAGTGCAGGCCCAACACTTCGAGATCAAGCCTACTATCATGTAGCTAATCCAGAACACCGTTTAATTCGGCGGCCAGCTCAGTGAGGATACCAACGCCAAAATCTCCAATTTTCGGAATGTTTGCAACACATTCCACTACCACAGAGTGTCTATTGATGCCATATATCTTCACATCTTCCCCTTATATCAAAGGGATAATGAGAAAGACTAGATTAAAGGATTACCACAGTAATCCATTCTCACCTAGGAAGAGCTAGCCTAGGCATTCAAGTCCAAATACTTCCCACCCTCGAAGACGGTGACACTGAGGAACAAAATTCACAACTTCCAGCAGCATGACACATAGCCATTGTAAGAATCATGGGAGCACTTCAAGGAGATATTGCGAAAATGACTGCACCTCAGACTTCCAATTTGGATGCAGGTCCAAAACATCTACAGAGGTCGGACAACTAATACCATGTCCATTGTGGATGCTGTTGCTGGAGGTAAGGTAATGAGGACGTCCCGTAAGGAACTTTTCGAACTACTGAAAGATATGTCTACCCACATCTTCTAGTGGCATTCCAAGCATGGCACACAGAAACGAGGTATGAATAACATTGATGCAACTACCGTGATAGCTGTCCAGTGAGACACTGTGTCCGAAAGATCGACGTACTCAATCTGAAAGGCACGTCTCAAGTACATGAGGCAATCCATCCAACATATAGAAAATGTGGTGATAACCACATCATGGGAGAATTCCCGGGTTCTGCTGGAGTCCCATCAACAAGTGAGGCAAATTATGTTACCTAAAAGCGAGGGCCAAACCAGTACCAGCAGTACCAACACCCGACATGGTGTGATCAACAAAACACAAGATGGGGCCAAAAATAGTAGAATCCACAGCCCCAGACAACTACTTATCTACAACAATCCTCATTATCAGACCCAATACCAAAGGCAGCAATAGCCCCAATAGGGCTCTTATCAGCAGCAAGGGTATCAGAACCCTCACCCGTATTAGCCGCGACGACCACCACCTCCACCAGTTCTACAACCACCTCAGTAGGAGAACACCTCAAGGTTAGATGATCACATGACCAAATTTATATCTAGTTCTGAGGATAGGTTTGAAAATCAGGAGGCTTATATTCATGGCCTAGAGAATCCGATTGGCCTATTGGAAAACCAACTACCGGGAAGGAAACCCGGTACTTTACCAGGTAACACAGAGAAGAACCCGAGGGAGGAGGCCCATGATATCATACTCTAGAATAGAAAAGAGCTCCAATAGAAGCAACCAGCACAAAAAATTGAACCCACAACCCCTATTTATGAAGAAAGTTCCAAACAATCTCAGAAACCACAGCGACACCTAAATCCCACCATCAAGGAAGTTGTAAAAAAATAGGTGATTAAATTGTTAGATGCATGAATCACCAATCCCATCTCATATAGTTCGTGGGTGAGTCCCCTATAAGTGTTACAAAAAAGGGTGGTATCACTGTGATTTAAAATGAAAGAAACGAGCTCATCCCTACACGCACTGTCACGGGATGGCAAGTCTCTGTGGATTACTGAAAACTAAATGATGCCACTAGGAAGTATCATTTACCCTACCATTCATGGATCAAATTACAGAGATACTTACAGGGCACATATTTTATTGATTCCTTGATGGTTATTTAGGCTATAAGAATATTCCCATTGCACCAAAGGATTAGGAGAAGAGCACATTCACTTTCCCCTACGGTACGTTTGCAAACCGAATGATATATTTTTCCATGTGCAACGCCCCAGCCACCTTCCAGTATTGTATGCTGGCTGTCATCCATGACATGGTGGAACATATCATGGAGGTTTTCATGGATAATTTTCCCGTTTATGGAAAATCATTCACCACTTGTTTACGACACCTGGAGCTAGTTTTGGAATGATGTGGGAACACTAACCAAGTTTTGAACTCGGAAATGTGTCATTTCATAATGAAAAGAGGAATCATCCTAGGCCATAGAATCTCCACAAAGGGGATAGAGGTGGAACCTGAAAAGATAGAAGTCATTTCAAGACTACCAATTCCGACTTCTGTCAGAGCCATTTGCATATTCCTAGGGCATGCCAGTTTCAATAGATGATTTGTCTGCAACTTCTCAAAAATAGATCTTCCCCTCACCAATATTCTAACCAAGTATTCCATATTTGATTTCTATGAGACATGCGCCATAGCCTTTGTGCATCTTAAGCAGTTACTGTTAGAAGATCCATTGATGATTTCTCTTAACTGGGGGGGCAAAATTTGAGGTGATGTGTGATGCTAGTGACTATGGAGTGGGAGTAGTCTTGGGCTAGCTGGTTGATCGGATTTTCCAACCTATATATTATGCCAGAAGGACGCTCAGTGTGGAATAGATCAACTACACCACCATAGAGAAAGAGATTCTTGCAGTGGTTTTCACATTTGAAAGGTTTCCTTCTTACTTAGTGTTGTCTAAATTTATTGTTTATACTAATCATGCTGCACTAAAGTACCTACTAACCAAGAAATATTTGAATCCCCGATTGATCCACTGGGTACTCCTCTTACAAGAACTTGACCTAGAGATACGAGATAAGAAAGGGAGTGAGAATGTTTTTGCTGACCTTATCTCCCGCCTCGAGCAGCCTCATTTAGAGAAGGAGGAAGATCAGGAGATCAGGGATGATTTCCCTGAGGAGCACCTTTTTTTAGTTAACAAAACACAAAGACAATGGTATGCTGATATTCCTAATTTTCTAGTGACAGGTTTCATTCACACTGAACTCTCCTTCCAGCAAAGGAAGAAAGTTTTCTCTAATTTTAAGAAGTACTAATGGTAAGATCCACTGCTATTCCAATATTATGGTGATGGGGTGATCCACCATTTCATCCCAGAGAATTATGTTCATGGATCTTGGAGTTCTGTCATGCCTCACCAGTTGGAGGACCTCATGGTCCTGACCGTACGATAGCACAGATCAAACAATCTGGGTTTTTCTGGCCCACTATGCATAAAGATGCATGGGCTATTGTTTCCGGTTGTGATCACTGCTATAGGATCATTAATGTGGGATACAGAGATGAGATGCCCTAGAACCCAATCCTAGAGGATGATATTTTTGATCTTTGGGTCTTAGATTTCATGGGTCCCTTTCCCTCATCTTTTGGGAACACATACAACCTAGTCCGCATCGATTACATCTCTATGTGGGTGGAAGCCACTGTTACTGCACACGAAACAACCATGGTAGTCATGATCTTTTTAAAGAAACATATTTTTAGCAGGTTTGGAGTTCCTCGAGTATCGATCAGTGATAGAGGGACACACTTCGACAACACACTGATGAGAGGAATACTGTTGATGTATGGAGTAAAGCATCAGATGGGGCATCATATCATCCCCAATCTGGTGGACAAGTGGATCTCTCCAACCATTAGCTCAAGCATATCCTGGAGAAAAAATTGAACACTTTGAGGAAAAACTGGTCCAAAAAATTAGATGATGCTCTGTTGGCATATTAGAATATTTTCAAAACACCACTAGGAATGAACCCATTCAGCCTCATCTATGGAAAGACATTCCATTTTCTAGTTATGTTGGAATAGAAAGCCTACGAGGCCGTCAAGGCCCTGAATTTTTATCTGAAGGCAGCTAAAGAGAAATGAAAGTTCCCACTATTGGAACTTGAAGAAATCATAATACAGGCGTATGAGAACTCCATGCTATACAAGGAGAGGACAAGAAAAATTCACGATGAGATGATTTCACGTAAATCCTTCCAACCCGGTGAAGAGGTACGTCTCATTAAATCTCGTTTTTGATTATTCCCAGAAAAGTTAAAGTCGCGATGGTCGGGGCCATTCCAATTTGTACTTATATTCCATCATGGAGTGGTGGAAATTTCTGGAGAGGATGGTCAAAAATTCAAGGTGAAAGAACCATGGTTGAAGGATTACCATCACATAGACGACACGGTGGGAATATTTTCCCCCATACAACTCAGGTAAGATGAGGTATGTAGCGTGAGCCAATGACCTAAATCAAATGCACTTCCTGGTAGGAAACCCACCTAATACACGTCGTGTCCCACATTTATATAGGGGGTGTACCTTTTTCTTTCCAATTATTTTATAACTATTATAAATATATATTTTAAATAATAAGTTAATAGGGATGATGTCGATGCTGATGGTGAGGTCATTGGAGTTTATCCAAGCTGTCGCTGGTTCGAATCTTCCCTGACCCACCTTCGGCATGGTGATTCTCCCTTTTTATCCAAGTGTTTTCTTACACAGTGTTTTTGGTAGTTTTTCATAAATATATATATTTTCTTATAAGAAAACCAATGATGGGGATGGATCAGTTGGTCAAGATCATAAACCGGATCCAAGAGACCTGAGTTCAAATCCTGACAACCATCCCATTTTCTCCATTTACCCTTATAATAAAACCACACAACCTGTTTTTCAATATATGGCATGTCAGCCCAGTTTTATTTCTAAAACTGAAAAAGCATTTCCATATAAATTAATTCATGTAGTTAAAGTTAGCATATTAGCAAAGTCTCATCCCTGGATCCAAAAATACCCATGTTAGAACTTAGCTAATCTCCCTGCTTCACCCCCTTCTTGTATAATTAAAAACCACATGCTGTGGATTTCTTTCTTCCCATGTTGTATAGGCCATATACATTAACTATATATAAATGATAAATTGGATCAGTCGAACAACATTTTCTCTAGTGGATGAGTGCTTCCATTCAGAATAGCCGATCATTGGTTCGAAACCTGACCCAAGCACCATACGAATGATTGTACATATCTTTTTAAACTTTTAAAACACACAACGTGTATTTCCCGATACTTTACATGTATAGTTTTATTTTCAAATTATGTATATATATATATATTTACTTGTACTATATTAATTATTAATATCAATTATTATATAGTTTACTATAAGAATTATATATCTATATATATATATTTATTGAAAACATGATACACGACGTGTAGTCTAAGGTACACACTGTGTACCTTGTCTATATAAGTCACGGACCACCCAGCTTTAGGCCAGGTCATGCAACACCTCCCATCTTCACATTTCTTCTCCCGTACAACACCCAAACTCCCTACTTCCTAATCCGTTGATTTGGGGCATTTTACCATCTGATTTATGAAACATTTTGATCCTACGTCTAGGTACGCTCTTCTACACCCTATATTTTACGTTATTATAGGAGTTTAGAGTGATTTTGAGATCATTCAACCATTCAGCTTCTACAATACACAAACACTAAATGAATAACACATGTCATGTACTGTTGTACATGACCACCCACTAAATGCTTTGCAATTTTACAATACACGGGTTGTATGTTCGGTACACAATGTGTACCATCCTCGATCGTGCATGAGTATTTTTTTACACATGGCCTCACACACTATTTTCATAAACACGACGTGCGTGTTTGGTAAACGATGTGTATGCCATTTCTTTTGGCCCATCTGTGTGTAACACTTCACACAGCTTTACATACCATGTTCATATACATGGACTGTGTGTTCGGTACATGCCATGTATATCATTTCATTTAGCCAGCCTATGTCTAGCCCTTCACATGACCATTTAACCTCTATTCTTGTAAATGTCACGTTTTAATCCAACAAGGCATGTCTTGAACCATTCGAACTGTGAAATAGTGGTTGTGACTTTACTACAACACGAACATGTCCTATTTTAATAAACACGACAAGTAAGTACAGTACAGGTAGTGTACCCTTTCTTGGTCTATCTCATGTTCCCTCTGTGTGTTTATCCAGAGAACATGGGATGATACTTAGCTTTCACTACAAACCATTTACTCTGGATTTACTTGTCGTGTACATTTATTTTCCATTTTTCAAACATGTTCTTTGTTTCCATTTATTTTCTTTTTATTTTGTTTGGGTTTTCACTCTCTTTTAGGTTATGGAAGATTGAGATCCTTCCCATGGGAAGTGGCACAACTCTGCCACCGAGGGTGAGAGGCCCATTTATCATTGGATCCGACTCCGACCTGGGACCAAACCAGATCTAAAACCTTTGGTCTACCAGCTCCCTGCATTGGCCATCCTTCCACCCCTCACTCCCTTAGCCATGGCTGGTCCATGTAGAACCACACCACCACCATCTCGTACCGAGACTCCAAGCACCATCATTCCTTCCCTCCTAGCTGCCACTCCACCTAAGATCTCCTCCTCTACCGTTGGCCCCACATCGACCGCCCCATCCAGCGAGCCTCCGTCTACTTCAACAGATCCACCCCAAGAACCAGTTCCTATTTTAGCACCTACACCAGGGCTGGGACCTGTAGGTGATCCCTACCCTTGCTTGGTGTTACTGGTCACCGACTTGGCACATGACCGAGTTTGGAATTTCTCTCGCTGCCCAATTTTGTTGAGAATCCACTATTTGGGTAGCATCTTATCTCAGTAGTTGGGAATTTGGGGTGAGTTAGAGGATCTACTTGGACACACTTTGTTGCTATCATTTTTCCAGGTTAGCACTCTTATTTTCCTCGATTTATTTTTGGAGTTTAATGCTTCATTCATGTTTGACAGAGTTTAGTACTGGGAGAAACCTGGTGATGTGGTACCGGTGGTTCGGTTTTGGCTAGGCGGACGACGTTGTTCCCTTTCCATGACCGAGTTCGGCCAAGGGTGCGGTTTCTATCCTCTTCCTATCACCCCACCCCTATGTCTACCCTGACCAGGCCCAAGCGCTCATAGCTCATTGCTATGTGGCAGGATATTGTTAGGCTTGACCACCACTACATCCCTATCTCAGAGAAGAGTACCCATATTGCGAACCCCATCCTTCGTTTCACCCATTAGTGTTTTCGTGCCATCCTCTTCTTCCTCCATGAGGATATGGGGTCTTGACCGGACATGGCATGGATATCCTTACCTGGGTCATTTGGGTCGACTACCTAGACCTATCATACCTAGCTGCCTCCTATTTTCATTCCATGTTTACCGGTCATTAGGGAAACCTAAACAACGGGTTTTATGCCACTCATCTTGCGCGCAACCTCGGGGTTTTTGAGACTTCTCTTCCACATGTCTTGTCAGGTTATCCTCAGCAGATGGAATATCACATGCTTATTCGCATGGGATTAGTTTGGAAGGAAGGGGTGCCTATGTCCTTACCCAGGCCCCACCCCGCCCACCTGTTAACTATCATGCACCCACCGATGCACCTCCTCCTCCTTCCCACCCCTTCCAGCTTCCCCATCCCACCCATTATTCTAAACCCCCCTTTTCTAGCCAACCTTCTTTTATTACCCCTCATACCCACCCCCTACACCCTCGGTCGATCTCACATTTCCCCACCACCTATCCGCGATGGAGAAACACTTGGTTCACATCGACTGCCACCGAGACCACCTGGAGTAGATGTTGGGACTTATTATTCTTCATCTTGGTATTCCACTGTCCCCACCACCTACCTGTACCTTGGTTCCTGGAACTTCTTCTGCAGCTCCACCACCCTTTACTACACTGGCCTCGAATTCCGTTCTTCTATCCACTTTGAGCCCAGATACCTCTACTACTGGTGCCACCATTTCTACCTATCTAGGGAATTTTTTCGAGCATCCTATACTGAGTCTAGCCTCTATATATCCTACTTCTATAGATTTCCTTTTGGGTGTAGATTTTGATCCTCCAGTTTCCATGGATCTTGAGACTTCTCTCTCGCCTGGTTCTGTACCAGATAATGCCTCTTCTAAGGAAACCCTGTGACTAGTTTTTGGACATATGTTTTTCATTAAATATATTTGTGATATATTGTGCCTATGTATGTTGTGCATTCTTGCTATGTTCTCTTTTTCCCACCATCACAGGTACTCTAGAACATTTTGAGATGCACTATTACATCTTTTCATTGCTTAGACATGAGGGGAGTATACTTTTTCCATTGTCCTCTTTTCATTCTTGATTTACTTATTTCCTTACTTCTCCATGTTTGGGTCCAGTATAGTGTCCCCACCTTACCTTTTTCATCTTTTAGGGAACATAGAGGACCATGTGCGATATTAAGTATGGGGTGGCGTCTTTCGACCACTTTAGTATTTTCCCTTTTTAGATTCTAGAAGACATCATTATTTGAAGATATATTGGAAAATGTGAAGACATTTTTTTGTTAACCATATTTTTAAATAATAATGTTGAAAGTGGGAAATATAAAAAAAATTTCATGTTCATTTTGGTTTTTAAGTGTTTTAAAATGATTTTTGATATAATTTAAATTGATAATTGTAATCCTCATATAATTACACTTATTAGACTAATCAATTATTTGTATGTCATGACCTGATTGTCTCTTTATTTATTTTTCCCACCCCTAAGAGGTATTCTAAACCCTTTATCATGTTATTTCTAATACCCTTTTTATGGAGAGATTATTTGAATATACATAACTAAAATAATTTGAAAATTTTCTTTTAGTAACATGATGAATTTTTGATTTAAATTTAAATGATTGAGGAATTAGATTGTTTTAACCCCTTTATCCTAAGACCTACCCTACATTTTTTCTTCATTAATCCCCTAGAAACCATGAATAAATTTATAGGTAGCCATATTACAATTTTATTTCCCTTCCTATCCTAATTATTTTAGGATTTTTCATGATTATTCATTTGATCTCAAAAGAAGGGATTGGAAACACCTGGCATACATCCGCGAATTGTCATGAATTTTTGTATTGGGGAGAGGCTCTTGATTATTTGGGGAAACAAGGGTTCCAAACCTATATTTGATGAAATTCTGAAAGGTAACCTTTTTATTCAAAGAATGGTACAAATAAATGGGCCTTATACTCACTTGTTGGTTTGTGGACACTACCTACCCATTTAAAGGATATAGAGAGATCATTTGTTTGATCTTGATAAGGACACTTTTAAAATGAGCTTAAATTTGAATATCATGCCTTGTTATTCAAAAACTCATCCTCCATTTTCAAGCATTAGAGTTATTTTATCATCTTTACCTTCCAACCTTTAGCCATAGAAACATATGATCCTTATTGAAAAGCCCTCAGGATTTCTGTTAATCAATTTTCTGAAGTGGAGAACTATATTTCTCACAAACCTATGGATAGAGTGTATATATCTTTGATTGAGTAAACCTTTTACTTAAAATTTCTTGACTGTTGAGTATATTATCGGTGAGGTAAATCATTATGTGGCTTGCTTATTTTTGATAGGATGAAACATGTGTTAAAAGAGGATGAATGTAGTTAATTGAATTATATACAAGGCATCATTTGAATATCTCCTCAATTGAAACTATTTTGCATTCTTTTTAAACATTTCTCTGGAAACTTATTATTTACATTTATGATTAATTGAATTCCTTTCATTGAAAATATTTACTATTTTAATTAGATGTTAAGATTTTCTCGAGGGAATAAAATGACTAAGTATAGGGGAGTTTGATTCACCAGATTTGTGTATACATTTTCAAATACTCTATTGAAAAATAAGAACATGTTTTTAGAAAACACCTACTGCTTAGTGACAAAATACGTTTTTAGTGATCTTGTCCATTTTTAGGAGATTTATGACCAAATACACGAAACTGTGGAGAACTGAGCAAAACATTACAATTACACGGCGTGTAATGTTACACACGCCTTGTACATTCAAGATCAGACATGGGTTGACCAGGACTAGTACATGAACAAGTAACTAGAAACTGGTAAACACCATGTTCCCACTATACACATTGTGTGTTTTACTCTAGAACCAATTGGGGGACGAGAGGATTCGACATGCCCTTGTGGCCGACTAAATAAGACATGTCGTATTTCCATTGATACACACCATGTATACATTTCTATAAGTGGTTGGTGGCCAAAAAATAAGAGTACACACCATGTATGGAGGTGCTACATTCCATATATATTTAACTATTTGGTGCCACCAGGTTCCAAGTCAAAGACGACATGTTAGGTCGCCTCCCAACAGAAAAAACATAGGCAAAAACACATTAAAAAAATTACAAGACATGTACTTTTTCAACACACTAGGATGTTAAGTTTTCTATTAAAGGAGGCCATGGAATTTGGTTCAAAATGTGGTGTTGTGTGGAGAAAAGGGTTGAAGATCCAAAGGAGTGGAGTTTTTCCATCATACTACCGTCATTCTTCCATTTACCGAAGAATCACTTCCACATCAAAACTTCAAGCATGATAACATCAGGTGTTAAGAGTTTTGTGTTTATTGTTTTCTATATGTATAACTAAACACCCAGTGTATTGGGGTTATGGGAGATGATGAGTCACAATTTAATTATGTTTCTATGAATGTGTTTGTTATGTTAACCTCTTATTACTTTTCTTAAATCACTTCATCTTATCACTGGAAATTTTGTACTAGACCAAGGGTAGAATTTACAAGGATTCAAAAAAAGAATACTGACAAATTGGTTCATGACCATTGGAAGTATTATTTGACTAAAAATGGACTAATCCAAATAAAGATCTGTTAAAAACTAACTACCAGACCACGAAGTTACTTTATTCAGATCTAAATATAAAGTCTACCATACCAACGAAACTTTATTAAAAATTGAAACCCAAAGTGTTGGGTTTTTGTGATCAACAAAACGACGTAATCAATTTGATTTACTAAACAACTTCTCATTAATCCATAACCACAATGAACATCTCTCTTTATCTAAATCAAAATCAATTTTCCCGTATCTACTTTTATCTTGTCAAGTAATTTGTTAAAAGAAACTTAAACCAATTGTTCATTTTATCCAATCAACAACAATCCACTATAAATTCAACAAACATCATTAAAACAAATACACATTGAGTTAAATAAGATAAAAATAACTTCTTGTACCCTGTGGATTGACCCCTTAATGGTGCTATAATTTTTAGGGTAAAAATAATTTGGTACACTGATAATATACCTTTAGTGAAACGACTCACAAATTCAGCCCCACACCTTAAAAATTTTATAAGAAGACATAAACCAACGTTTCCTATGGAACTAATCCTTCAACACCCCTTTAGCTCCTTCAATACTCCCCTAATAGTTAACAACTAAAACAAAATGGTCCACCACACTAATAAAACCAACAATATCTCACATAACCACACTTTCCACCATGATTTCATAGAGAACGTTTAATACTTATCCTGATTGAAATAATTCCTTACAAGCACATGCCCATATCTGGACCCCATTAGAGACCGCAAGGTTTTAAAATTTCCTAAAACCACTTCTTACACTAAATTCAGTTCCCACAATCCAACCATCCCCAGAGCATATCTCAACTCTCACTTACTCTCCTAACCATGCCTCTTAGTTAGTCTGCCTCATCGAACCCAAGGAATTATCAACATCTCACCCATATAGCAAGCTATTCGTACAACCATTCTCATCCATGTAACCAATCTCACCTCAAGTGTCACCTTCAAAACAGATGCATCTAACCATGCTTCATTCACCCTTGATTTTACCAAGACTGTAAAATCATTTCGAAAACTGATGTTTCACCTTCCCCAAAACCATTTGCCTTCTCACCAACTCTCTATGAAAATTTGTCATAAAGAAACACATTCCATGTCTCACTGTCAAAGTCAAAAACGTCCCCCTATGAGCTCTCAAAGTTCTCCTTGAAGGGAAAATGATACCAAATTTCTAAACAAGAGTAACAAAAATAAAAAACCATTAGTACTATCTCCAAACCATACACAACATGTTATAGACAAATCAATGTTCATGAAAGACACTCTCAACCCCGATTTGATACACACTATTCCAAGCGCACGATGAAAATTTTTACTCTAGGTTCTGTATCAAAGATAATTTTACACATACATAGGAACTATGATCCAAACACCCTCTCCCAAATCCAAAACAGAACTCGATAGGTCCCCATTCATAGGGTTACCAAATCCCATACACCATCCTTAAGGTCTATCCTACAATTTTATGGTCATGACCCAGGAGAGTATCCACACTATCATTTCAGAATAACACCCCATGACCCAAAGGGCACAACCCTACAAAGGGTTCCCTCAACACATATGATTTTCAATATGTTAACCAAAAGGCCTCCCAACCCAAATCTATGGTCCCAAACTAGGGCACTCTCACTGCCCTAAACCACCCATACATGGGTCAAATCGATATCACAAGTAATACCAACAACCCAATTCCCGCAAAAGATCCACCACCAGATATAATTTCACAATTAACTCTTCCATATTTGAACTTCAGGATTAAAATTTTAAACTCACCATTCAAAAAATGCTTTGAAAGTACCTACCTTATTCAAGAACATAAAAAAAAATTTTCCTCAACAAACTATTTGATGAATTATCGATGAGATTTAAAAAAATGGAAATGATCATATACTATCAGCCTTAAAAAATCCACACTACATACTCTATTCCCTATGATATCATCACACTAATAATAGAACCATCTTCCATCCTTACCATGGGTCACAGTTAACATAGGGTAAACCAAATTACTTAATCACAGATATTTGTTCAATTTTTTTAAAACATTTCATCCCATAAAATAAATTTTTTTTTCTATTAGGTGCATTACCATTTTCAAAACATATTAAAATAACAATTTTAGATCATGTAATGATTTCATTAAAAGATATTTATTATTCAATGTTAAATTTTCTTCTATTTTACCCATTCTCATTTTCTTTAGTAGACAAATTTTTTTTCATCGAAGTTCAATAAATAAAAATGCATTCCACCGTTCATGACTCACACAACCATCCCGTTTGTGCCAATAATGATGCATGACACTACTATCCTTAGATACATGAAATGATTCATGAATTCATAACCACTTACCATTCTGGCCCTGATAAAAATTTCATTAATCGGCCACATCACACAATATATGAATCACCAAATATTGAAATATAATTCGACTTTAACAAAACACATCTAACACATCCCTGAATGACTATGGATTTCCATAATATATGGGTTATCTACTCCCAGGAATAATCTCATTACCAAGGCCTAAACCACAATAACCTCTTATCTACCATCTTAAATAAAAAAATCCCAGAAATTAACTCCTCCAATACAACTATGTAACCTCATCTCCTCAAGAGCCACTAAACTTATTCCCTGAGCTGAGTCTTCACATGATCTAAAGAACTCCTCCCCATATACCAGAGGTTTCAAATTAGAAGTGAGAGACTAAAAAGTCATATGGGGATACTATACCCTATTAAATAATGTAATCCAAATTAGACTACAATTTAAATAGCAGATAAAATATTTACTAACCTATAAACAAGTATAACCAATCGTAACCAATGAAAAGGTAAAAACCAAAATCCAAAAATAACTATTGAATTCCATGATAACAGTGATAAAAATGAAGGAAACCCAAAATAATGATAAATAGATAAATCCCCTAAAATGGTCCTGATTACATGTCTGAATCCATATCCATGCATTTCCCAAATCCAACTCAACTCCCTAGAAATGGGTCCTTTCCCTTATCCTGACCTGCAGCCCTGAAATCTGCTCGAGTACCAAATGACACTTGGAGTAGGGTGTGAGTAAAAATCAATAGGACACAACTAATGGTGTCTATAAAACATCAATTCTAAATGGATAGTTCATGAATATACTAGTTAAATGAAAATAAAACATCGAAAATCCGATTATATTAGTTAAAAATATTTACATCAACCATTTCAAGAATTTTTACCATTTCCACCATTTATTCCATATTCATTACATAATACATTTTCACCATATGTTCCATGGTTTTGTAATATAACTCATCTAAACATGGTTCTAAGAAAATAAATCACTTGGATATGGGAATTAGTCATGTCCCTATATCACTATGGATAACACATCACATCAAAACACTATCCTCAACTTGAAACCTCTGTCCGGGTGGAGTGAAACTATTATGGGAATATATCCTCTATTCTATTACCTAACTAATTCATTTTGGAATGGAGTTTGGATCCTCAATCTTACATGACCCATGGACATAAATCCTCATGTCAATACCCAACTCTACTAAGCCATGTGCACATGATTTTTTATCCATTCACCACACACATACCATATCACAACCAAATGAAACCAAACACAACCAATAAAAATATAAATCACATTCCATTACCATAAACATGGGAAGGAATACTATTACCGGACCCATTAACACATTCTACATTTACATTTAATAGTTTTTTGTCCCAATTCCCATTCTCATGACTTTACCTATTTTGTATATTAAAAAATTCCCATACATTATCCAATATTCATCCAATGTCATCCATTAACCAATATAGCCCATTTATAATTCCACAATTAAAATTATTATATCACATAACACATCTACTTTATTACATTTATCACATTAGTTATACACCATAATTCGTATGTATTAACCTCTTTAATATATTTAATAATTCCATTGTAAAACTCGTTTAAATGTTCTTAAATTCACAAGAAATTTTTAATTTATCATCATAATAATATCATATACACTAATATATTTTTTCAATTCATTATAATTTATAATCCATTAAAAACCATCTCAATTAACTCATTTAACTCAATTATCATTCATATTCTTCAGACCATCAACCATTACCGTTTTTTCTATTTCATAATTTATATACCCCCTTAGTATTCAACCTAAAGAAACCTTATTACATTAAAAACCCTAGGAATGAATATATTTACTTCATTCCAACTAAACCAACCATATTAACACGTTCGACATGGTCTCTACATTACCACATATCAACACTACACTAAACCCTAACAACTTCTAGGTTTGGGAAAGACAATGCACCACATGGGTGGTGCTAGATCATTATAATCACCCTCAATGCATCCCATGGGGATCATGAGGGGTCTAAATAATTATTTATCAAACTTATTTATCAAAAAAAACCCATGGTGAAAAATTCACAATAATTGGGATAAAATATCTCAACAAAAAATGCAAAAAATCTATAGCATAACTATGGGATATAACTTGTAGACCACCTACCTCGAATCTGATGGCAACTGAACTCTTAATTGTGGCCTTAGATCTATATTTTTTAAAAAATTGAATCTATAACCTTGATTCAACTAAGAAAGAGTGTTTCAGGCCCTTATAAGAAGATGAGTGAAACTATAAACCCTAATCTATAAAAAGAAGAGATGAGAAGATTATACTTACATAGAGATTCAATCAACAAATGATGGTGCTCCAAATGGACTAGAAATGAGGGAGACTGATCATTGGGAGTTCATGGGGTTATTTTTCATTACTAGGGTTCAATGAGGTAAATTATGGTAGAAAACTTGGTGGGCAATCAAAATCATGGAACTGAAATATTGTAATTTTTCAACTTTTCAAGGGGTGCACAGTTTACCCACAATGATTGTAAAACCAGACACATGCCACTGTCTGATGGGAGCCCGACCACATGATTACTTGGTAAGGCCACACTATTTACTTAAACATGCACCAACCATGCTTAATCCACTATAAAATGTTGTATAATTATCTTTGGAAGACCGCATATGTTTCTTAACCATGCACCGAACATGCACATTGCATAGATTTTTCTATTTATCCATCCTTTTGTGTCTTAATCATTTAGAACACCCTCGAGGTACCTCATAATCTATAGGAACATTTCATTAAGAAAATATAATAGAGTGAAAACAATATTAAATCTATAACATCCATCCTTGATTATTATGATCTAACACCAAGAGACAAAGGTAAATCTCATACGATCACAATTTTTAATGAGGGGTATAATAACAACATAGTGAAAGGTACAGATAATATCCACACTAGAACTTTTAATATCCGATTTTATTCTATATCTATAAATAATTTATTTCCAAAATAATTTTTAAGTGTATCATAGAATCATCCCAATAATTGGATGTTTGTATATCAATAAAAACCCCTAATAGTATAATTGTCCCATCCCAAGACTATGATTATTTTTCAAATAATATTTTTGGGAATAAGTTTATTACAAATATTTTTATTCTTATTATAGATCAATTCAATGTTATTTTGGTCATGGATAGGATCTCAATACATAAATACAAAATACAATTATTTGGAATGGAAGTTATATTATATATTCTGAACCAACCAATGATAAACTATCATTGTGATGAAGAAACAATTATGAAGGAAATTAAAACAATATTTGGGCCATGATTCTTTTTTAAAAGTGTAATTTTATAAGAATACTGGGGTAGAAATCCATAATGAAGATATTCCTATTGTGTGGTAGGTTATTGATAACATTCTAGAAAACATTTCTGGTATGTCATCGAATTATTAATTTGATTTTTCAAAAGAACTCATATACATTGATATATCTATTTTCATGAATCCATATATAATGACACTAATTTACCTAAATAAACTTAAGAAGCTCCAATAGAATCTTTGGGGTGATCCTCTTTTTAAGAATAAAGATAGATCAATGCAACCATTCATTGATTATTGACAACAAAAAAAGATCACTATAAAGAACAGGTACACTTTTCATTGTATTGATGAGTTTATTAATCTACTACATAGATCTCACTACCTATCCAAGATTGATGCTCATTATGGATATCATCAATTGTGGGTCAATAAGATAGATATACCGAAGATAAAATTCCATACATGGCTTGTACTCAATAAATTTATAGTGAGATCATTTTGTATTAAAAATACCCCTATATCATCAAATATTAAATTTATTGAGACATTTGAGATTAACATGATTAGTTTGTTGTAGTATTTATTGGTGATATTATTTTTTATTCAAGTATAAAAGA
Source organism: Viscum album (assembly GCA_963277665.1). Taxonomy (NCBI): domain Eukaryota; kingdom Viridiplantae; phylum Streptophyta; class Magnoliopsida; order Santalales; family Viscaceae; genus Viscum; species Viscum album. Next base: position 285,770,832 of record OY728127.1, read on the forward strand.
ATATAAATAAAATCATTCAAGAATTTTGGTGAAAAACCTAAGGAATTATAATCATTATGAAGAAGTTACCAAGTGTGACTTTTGTTTTTGTAATGTTTCATCCACGGTTCATATAATCTCAATTGAGGGTATATAAATTGACCCATTAGAGATAAATGTTTTTAAAAATTATCCTATACTAACCACTATGAATAATATGCATAGTTTTTGTGGTTTATCTCAATATTATTGATACTATATGAATAAGTTTTCATGCCTATCAAATCCTCGTACCATGTCAAATCAGAAGGTATACAAGTTTCTTTGGATAGATAATTGTGAGGAATATTTTATGAAATTTAGGAGAAGGATAGTCACAAACAAGTTCTTACACTACGCAATAGTGGATAAGGGTTTTCAATATACAATGACACATCTAATGAAGGACTGGGATGTGTACTCATTAATAATGGTATGGTTATTTCTCATCTCTCTTTAATATTGAAGGTCCATGAGAAACATTACCCAACTAATATTTTGAATTTATTTTTGGTACCTTTTTTATTTAAATATATGGAGACATTATATCACTGGAAAATGGTGTGAAATATATACTGATGAAAAATATTTTAATGTATATTTTCACTCCAAAATATATGATCATTCTGTAAAGAAAATGGTTGGAGATGAAAAAATATTATGACTACTCAATATGTCACCACATTGTAAAAGTTAACATGTTGGAAGATGATCTAAGTCAAAAATATCATATTAACTTATCTCTGATAAGGATGAGAAACGATCCAATATTAATAAAATTTCAATGTATGGATATTGAAATATTTGAGGAAGAAGATACATATTATATTACTCAAATGTGTGCTTAATGATTTATTAAATTAAATATTAAAGAGGTGCATAAGGAATATGTATGGATGAAAAATAAATTGAGAAATGTTATTGAGTTCAACCATGATTGTGATTGAATAATAAGGTTCTAGAACTTTGTATGCGTTCTTTCGGTACCTGATTTCAAGAAGGATATGTTGGATGAATCTCATAGTTTTTCATTTTATATTTATTATTGAAGTGTGATTATATATAGATATTTGAAATAATATTTCTTGTGGGATTACATGAAGAGATATATTAAAGAGTATGATTTTCAGTGCTTGGTATGTCAACAGTTCAGATAGAGAGATAGAAGTCAAATGTGATTTGACAACCATTACATATACATGATTGGAAATGGTAATGCATCTCCTTGAATTTTGTCATTGGAATCCAAATAAGATAAAAAGGAAATAATTATTTTTGGGTTACAGTGGATCACATAATAAATTCAGAACACTTAATTTCCATTAAATAATATTTCATAACTGATCTACCAAATCAGTTATACATTAAGGAAGTGGTATTATTTCATGGTGTTGCACTATCAATTGAATCAAATCGAGATCTTAGGCTTAATAAAAAGTATTGGAGAAATGTTGAGAGGGATGTATAAATAAATTTATGTTTCAAAACTGTTTATCATCCTCAAATAGATGTTCTGTTTGAGAGGACCATTTAAAATCTAAAATGCATGTTAAGAGTTGTCTCTATGGATTTAAAATGGGGTTTAAAAAATAGCGTCATTTGGTTGAATTTTCTTAATGTAATATCTTTAACTCCATAATTCTTATGCCTCCTTAAAAATCCTTCTATGGAATAAAGTGGAAAACTCTAACATTCTAGAATAAATTTGTATAAATACAATCATTGAGACTTGATCATCCTATGAAAATGGTAGGGATGTTTAGATCCATTCAAAAATATATAATAGTAACTGAGATCCAACAATAATCATATAATGATAATCATCTGAATGATGTAGACCCCTAATTTAGTTACCAGTTATTTCTATAAATATATCCCCAGAAGTGGGTGATATGAATTTTAAATATGGGGAAGCATTGACTAAGTTATATAGGTCCTTTTTAAATTTATAATTTTACTGAGAAATTAGATTATCAATTAGAACCTTAACCAAATATCTCTCAAGTTCATGATGTGTTCAATGTATCTCTCATAAGGATGTAGATACCTGATCCTACACATATAATGAATACATAGGTCATACCACCAGAGCATGATATTTATTATATATAATGACTAGTAGAGATTCTATACGATAGAGAGAAAGTGATATGAAATAAGAGCACTCACCATGTAAATGATTTGTGGTGAAACCTTCCAATTTCTGGAAGCTTAGTGGGAACCTAAGGATGTGATGAGGTAGAAACGTCCATATATATTTTTATTATAGTGAATAATATTGAGGGATAATTTATTTTATGGGGGATATAATGTTATCCCTTGATATTGTTTGGAAATAATTCACCTTAAATAGTATTATTTATTCTATTGCACGTGTTTCATGTGACACCATGTTTAAAAGAACCTTGTGAAACTAATAAATTTTTTTTGTTTCCATTATCACTAAGCTATTCGATTAGTGGATATGAATAGTAATTAATAAAATTTGTGAAATATAATAAATATAAATTTATAAAATGTAAACATTATATATTAAATGATTATATTTAAAAAATTATTTTATAATAAAAGTAACTTTTTACTGAAAAATGTTTTGAGGTGCACAATATATTTATAAAGTAATAAATTTATTTAATAAATATTAATGAATTATTTTAGTTAAATTTATATATTTTTTCTTGAATTTTTATTAAACATTCAATAAATATTTTTATTAGAAATATATAAATTATAAAATTAGTTTTATGCTTAAGAATGTGGTTTTTCTGAAATTCTATTTTGGTCTCATTTGCGCAATTACATTAAAATTATTTTCAGTAATTTATAGGTATTGAATTAGATGAAATGAATTAAATATTTAGAAATAGAATTTTCAAATTCTACAAGTAGGACCTTTTTTTGGTCAATATGAATAGTATCCATAGTAATATTTATCACCTTAGTAAATGGAAAATCATATTAATATTGGTTAAAATAAGTGAGAAGGCCATTTTTTTCATAATCATTATTATATGAATGGAATTCGAATCTTATCACCATAGTCTTGATATTTATTTGTTTAATGGACATTTTCCATGAAAAATATTTATATATTTTTAAAATCAAATGAATTTACAAAATGTCACTCTCTTAATTTTAAATAACATTAATATTTTTACATAGGTAAAAAAACTTGTTAGGAAAAAATATTAATATTAATTTTGTGAGTAATTAAATTATATTCATTATGGTAATTTATTTAATAATTTTATGTACTATATATTTTATTTAAATGCATACACTACACTAAAATATTATTTTTTTCAATTAATGGAAAAAAATAAATCATTTCAAATTTTTTAAAAGTGATATAATTTGAGTAATTTATAGTGTTAAAAAAATTTTGTAGATGAATATTAAATATTATTATTGTTTTAAAATATTTTTTTTAAAATAAAAACTATATATATGGGGGTTTTAATAAAAATTAAATGAACATTTTCAAAATTAACAATAATTATATTTTGTCAAAATAATATTTTATTAATTTATTTAAATATAATAAAAATCTAAAAAAAAGACAAGTTGGATATGATAGGGTTGAAAATTTAATAACATGAAAAATTATGTGATAATATTCACCATTTAAGTTTAAATTACAACCTTTTAATATTTAATTAGTTGTTATAATTATAACTATATAAAACATATGTTTGAATACAATCTATTTTGAGGCATTTAGATTGGTAACAAATTTAATATAATTTGATTTTCTGATAAATTCCAAAAGCGCCCCTCACATGAAATATAAATGGGAACCTCCAAACACACTTATTTACACACATTTCAACAATATATTTTGAAAAAAGTCTAAAAATTTCTTGTTAATAATTATATATATACATTCTAGATGTCCCCATATTCAAAAAAATACCAACCTTAGATCCCTTTAGAGTAGAATTTATGATCTTGTTTCAGTAAAGTGGTAATCACCTCAACTGATCACATTCCTCTATACTCTTATTTACCTCCCCTAAATATATTTTATTTATCATTAAATAAAAAATTCAATATAAAAATTAAATTAAATTTTATTATGATTATAAAAAAACTATTATACACCCTCTTTTTGATAAAGAGTGAAGTGAAGGTATTTCCTGTGCGTAGGTACAACTTACTATCTCATTGAAGAGATACACTTAATTTTCCATAACCATATTTTATGGATGAGTATTGAGATGAGGATCGTGATTATATATGTTATTAATGAAGTTATTATACCTATGGAACTATAGAATCACATCTGTCTTCTTACCATCCAATCCACTGGGAAATGAAATTTTCATTCCAGCATAGGTGTGGACTACCACCTCCACGAACTGATATAATTCCTTTTTCATTAATATTTTACTTATATTGAAACAAGGAACGATTGTGTGAATATATATGATATATATGATATATTAATTACCCTATAAAGGTAAATTTATATTTTCCTCTATTTATTTCCAACCGTCCGAAAATGAAAACGATGTTCGTGTATACATATAGCCTACCATCTCCTTGAATAGTGAAATTCATTTATATATATGTATATATATTATTGGAGAATATTAATATGTATGTATTGAATATATATGTTTTTTATACAATGATTAATATTATATATATGGTGAAACCAAGATAAATGTAAAATGGACAATAGCTACTGAGCATAAATACTCATGATAAATGAAACAGTTAACACCCAAAAATAACAATTTTGACATAGAATTAAAACAAAGGTGGTAATAAAATGTTATAAAGGGATAATATATGTGAGTTTTGATTATATAATATATATGTATATAATTACATACATTAATATATAATATAATTTTATTTACTATAATATTTGTATAATATATATTATAATTATATTCTATCTATAAATTCCAAAATATAAAAACACACATAAATATAAATATATTTATTAATATATGACTAAATATGTAGTTGTATTTATTAAATATACCCAAATATGTATATATATATATATACATATACTATACAAAAATATTTTATAATTAGACATAATACATATTATATGTAAATATTATTCAAAAATATATATTTATGTTATAGAGAAATATATAATATATATATAAATATATTATATTATTTATATTTCTAAACACAAATATATATATATATATACTAATATAAGACATCGGTATATACTAAAATAGAATCCAGTGGATAAAATAAATATAATCACACTTAGCCTAGTGGTTCCATGGTTTGAGCTGTATAGAACTGACCCTCTATTCGAATCCCTGAAGATACATTTTTACGCTGCCAGCGTGGAGCACAAGGGCAGGCGGATAGGGTCTCGGGCGCGTAGGGGGGCTCTCAGCGGGGGGTGATGGCAGACATGCTGGGCGGGGTCGCAGGCAAGGGTGGGAGTGGGAACTGTCGCGGGTGTCAAGTGGGGGCATGGGGTGGGAACTATCGTTTGTGTCAAGCAGGAGCACATGGTGGGCACTGTCGTGGGTGTCAAGAGGGAGCCCAATGCTGTCATGGGTGTGAAGCAGGGGCACGGGGCCTAGTGTAGTCATGGGAGTCTAGCAGGGGTGGGGGAAGGGGCGGTGTGGGGCGTGGGTGCTGTTGTGGGTGTCAAGCAGGGGTGAGGGGTGGGGGTGTTAACATGACAAAATGTGGTATCAAGCGGGGGAAGGGGGGCGTGATTTCAACATGGGGTGCATGGGTGGTGTTGTGGGAGTCATGGTGGGGTGTGTGGGTAGCAGTCAGCAGCGGTGGCCTAGCGACTTTAGTGGTGTCAATGGGTTAAGGGTGGTTTTATTGAACCACCTCTAAAGTTATCACCAATAGGGGCAGATTGAACCCCCTCTAATGTTGTAAATTTCGGGCAACATTAGAGGGGGTTTAAACCCCTTCTACTGTAACTGTTGGTAAATTCATTATGAAATTAATAGTGCTTCCCACAACCGCCTCTAATACCAGTAGGCGGGAAAATTAGTGGTGGTTCATCCCAACCACCACTAATGACTTTAGAAGGGGTTATAACCCCTTTTAATGTAAAAAATAACACCTTCTAAAGTGGTCATTTTTTTTGTAGTGTTAAATCACAACATTTTCTCCCCCATTAAATTCCAAGCATCTATAAGTTCACCCAAATATTCTTTATGTTTTCCATGGGTTAATCTATATTCAATCTAAAACATTTGGAGTTCTATTTGAGGAGTTTAAAAGCCTTAGGAAGGTATATGAGTTTGGTTCCTTCCACGATTTAAATGTTTCATTACTTGGATATCACAAAAATATTTATATAACATAGTCCCTATTTCTAGGGCTTTTTTTACTTTTGTTTCTGTTACTATTTTAGCTTGAAACAAAGGTTGGGGTTGAATGATTGGTTATTTGTGGATATATGGTAGGTGGTCTAAGATATTTTTCCTATAGTATTTATATTTTATTTAATGTTTATATAGTATAAGAGATAATACCATTTTTCTAGTTTTTTTATTCCTTAATTAATAAAATAATCATATCCTTAAATTTATTTCATAGACATTCAAAGGGTATTGTTCAGTCCATTGATGACTGTGACACTATGCCTATAGCCACCCACAGGGTGTAACAAGTCCATGGTAATGGTATGGTGGTGTTTTACATGGTGGCATTGGAGGTTTACAATGTTATCTTAGTAAGTATTATTGGATGTATTGTTAACATATATAATGGGATACATGAAATAGCATGTAAATAAAATGTATTATGAAATGTTAATAGGATAAAATAGTTCAATTGTGAAACTATCTTTAAAGTTGTTATGTATGAAAACCCTTAGGGAATAGTGAATGGCTAAATATAGAATATTGTTTTCATAATGTGGTAAAAGGTAAACTATTATGACCTTGTGAATTGGTAAATGACAGATTGTTTTAGTTCCTATATTAATTCTATTGGAAATGATAATATTTTATACGGTTTAGGATATTGGAATAACACATTTAATCAATGGTTTAGGTTTTATTATGATATTATAGGAAAAATGGTATTGTGAATTGGTTAGGATGATGGAACAACACTCTACATCCATTTTTTGGTCCTGGAATAACTCTCTAGGTAGCAACATTATTTTTACATAGATTAGGTTCCAGACATACACTCTAGGAATAAATAATACCTAATGCCGATATGGGTTACTTGGGATGCTATTTAATGATAACAATAATTAAATTGTAATTCTATAACGTTTATTTTACTAAAATTAAGAATATCCATATGATTTATGGCTCACATTTCCGGCATTGGATAAATTTTTGTTGCTTAGAACAAGTTCTACTTTAGAACACAAGGTGGAAAAGTTAAATAAATTATTGTTTAATTTTAAAACAAATTTCATTGATGACCTTTTCTGTTATTATAAATTTTTATAATTTTATGCTAAGACTGGTTTTTTATTTAGACATAATTGGTGGTAGAAAATTGAGTTTTATGCCCAACTTGATTGGGAAATTTTTGGTACTCGGTAACTTTTTAAGTATATAGATGGTGATAATTGAAATGGACCAATGATATCTAGATGATTTGGGACATATGTTATGGATCATAGATGAGGGGTCTAGGTAAGGTTTTGAAACCCATTTTAGGGAATGTCAGTTTGCGTCATTCTATTGGGATCCTTTTGGAATATGATATGATCATGACATGAGATTTCTATTTTATCATATTATAGGTACATATAGAGTTTGTAAAATTTGGTATGTGATGGGTTTTCACGAGCTAGTTATTACTTATTATTTTTTTCACATTTTTTAGTTTCATAAACAAGGTATAGACCCCCACATTCCAAAATGGAAACTATGGAACACCCTTGATTTTATGTATATGACCCTTTATTATATATTTTGAGTTTATATAATTATTTTTTTGAGTTATGGGATTTTTATAGGTGGTTTTCCTATTTTGGATGATTTTTTGGAGTTGAAATATTTGTTCATGTTTAGTAGAATGTGTGCACTAGCTTTAAGAATCCTTGAAAGGGAACAAAAATGGTACTAGGAAGGCACAAATTTTTCCAAACCGTGTGAGTGCCTTAGAGAAACCATGCTTCCCAAAATAGAGGAAAATGAATGGTTGGAACATGATTTAACTAACTTTATGATCCAATCACGTGAGTTGTAGCATTAAGATATTAGCACTGTATGATTGGAACATGATCTTCCAAGCCTTATAGACTAACTATACATTGTAGATTTGGAACCCATTAAAATGTTGATATAATATGATTTAACTACTTTAATCCTAGATAGTACCCTATTATTTCCATACCCCTATTTCCATTTTCTCCCAAGGCATATGGTAATTTTCCTCTTAATATGGAAGTGATTATTAAGATAATTAATATGTGTTAGAGGATTGTATTTATCATTAAGTCGTCATTATTAAATATTCTTCCTAAATCTAGAATTATCCTCTCTTATAGAATCTTACATATAATTAGTGGTGGATCGATTCATGTGCATTATGAGGAATCATCAAGCTTAATCACTAGATTGATTGAATAGAATGATATCTAAGGCTAGATCTAGAGTTTCATTTGGTTGTCCTTCATATTCGACAACCGTTGTGTGGTAGATGGATTTTGTATTATCTCCACTTTACATAGAACATGATTTCTTAGTTTTAATTGAATGTTTTGATTGAAATAGTGAGAAAACCATATATGATTCTTTTTGGTATATTTCTTTCATTTATGGATGGGATATTGTAAAATCTAATTATATTTTTTAATGTCCCTTTGTATAATTTCAAAATGATGGTTTCAAAATTATTGTTTGGTTTGGATCCATGCAATGCGTTTCTTGAAATTATCTATCGACGTAAATGGTTTTATATAGAATGGTTTGGTATATAAAATGTTTTTTGGTAATTAGCATGGAAGGATTTTTGGAATAACTAATTTTTCATGTGTCGAGTGGCATAGATCATGGTCATGGAGTACCACTTTTAGAATTGGGATAAGTTATGGATTTCATGTTCTACCATTAATAGTGACACTAAGATTATATATATATATGTGTGTGTGTGTGTGTGGAAACATAAAATATGTATGAAAAATTGTAGGATTGGTTATGTAATGAGATTCTCAAATATAAGATGGGGTGAATTATATTCTTTAAAAATTCCTTTGTAAACATTAAATTTTATTTTACCAACGTTAACCAAACATTCACAAATCCTATTAAAGAAACCTTTTATTTAACTTTAAAACCTTAAGATAGAAGCTTAAGAATGATTTTATTAAAAGAAAGATTCTACATTAATGTGTATTGAAATTTTAATATAATCATAGTAATGGAATTAGAAAGTATAAGAAAGTTATGCTTTCTAAATTTTGAAAATTTAAGATTACAACGAAAATAAAACAACTTAAAATAGAAAACAAGAAATAGTAAGATTCATTTAACCCAAAGAGAAGGGTATCCAACAACATTGGAATAATATTCTTTGAATTATAATTTCTTGAAATCCTATCTTACCCACACCTAGGTAAGCCCTCAATCAGACGATCAGTATCTTTCTTGCTATCCCTACAAACCCTCGATTTAGAAGGAAATCAGAACCTCTGTCTTCCAAACCTGGAATCCCACAAACAACATTATCAGAGTCTGCATGAAGAAAGTCTGAACATGTTTTTCACACCCGAACAAGTTGTTCACGACATCTGCACGAAGCACTGAGAGTTAAAAGAGCCCCTCTCTCTAGAAATCATTTCATAGCATTTTCTCTTTTTCATTCACTATTCATAATCATTTTTTTCATCGTTCAAATGTACTTGTATTTATAGGAAAAACTTCCCAACGGTCGGCTCCACTCCAACGGTCAAATTTTCCTTAAATTTCATAGGGACCTGGACACGTGTCAAACATACAACGGTTTGTTTATAACTGATTCCGAGAAATTATTTCAAGTATAACAAATGATATTTTGTTAAAGAAGATAATTATTTATAAGAAAACGTGGAATCCGATAATACTGGAATGATACATTAACTAACTATAACATTTTTTAGAAAAACGGATTCTGAAGAAAAACATTAACAAGAAAATAGATTCATATGGAAAAGAAAATCAGATTATGAAAACAGTATCTCATTTGTTCCAGAATTTGAATCATAAACTCAGAATGACTTTTGAATTCAATTCATAATCATAAAAAATGGAATCACTTTTACACCAGAATCCGAATAAAAAAGATGGTATCACCTATACACCAGAATCAGTGTTACAAAGACGGTATCACTTATAATTTGGAATCATAATAACAAAGACGGTATTAATTATACATTGGAATCAGTATCATAAAGACGGTATCACTTATACACAATAATCAGTATCATAAAGATAGTATCAGTTATACACCAGATTCAGTATCATAAAGACGATATGAATTTTTCACCAGAATAGATATCATAAAATAGAATGGATTTTTCACCGGATTTAGTATCACAAAATCGTAATGAATTTTGCACCAAAATTGGTATGATAAATTTGAAATTCTAAATTAATTGAAAAATGTAATGATAGACCTATAAGTATAACCGAATGACAAGTTCAGATCTTAATAAAAAAAGTTGTTATAAAAATCAGAACTTAAGAAAAAAATGTTTGTGATTTTGAAAACATAATACAATAATGAATGGAGTAGACATAAGCTAACCTTATTGACTCAACAATCTACCCCTTTTTGGAAATCAAAAAAAACTTTTCTAAGGATTAATATATTGACGTTGGTAAAGAAGTATTAAAAACTTATCTCCCCCTTTGAATGTGATTTCTGATGAATACAACTAACTCTTCCTTAGGTTATGTTTCCCAGGGATCATATTCTTGATCTTTAGTATCTGGTTTTATTTCTTAAGAAGATATATCCTCCTTATATAAGCATTTCTTCTTTAAGTAAAACTCCCCCTTACTTAGACATTATCCTTTCTAACCATACTCTCCCTTAATAGATTATCCTCATTTGAGATCATTAATAAATTCTTCCTTTAAATAAATTTTCCCCATTTGTGATTTTTAAAAAGAGGGAAAGGAATGGAGAAGTATAAGATGTATCTGTAAGGTTAAGAAATCATACATTCAAAAACAAAAGAAAGATATGAAAGAAGATTATTTATGAAATTTTGGAAAAAAGTTTTAGATTACAACAAAACATCGGAATGTCAAAAAAAAAAATCCACCCCTATTCTTCTTAGAAAACATTTTCTTTATCATGGATTTATGTTTCTTCACTTTCTTATGATCTTCTTCAAAATTCTTCAAAATGATCACCTGATCCTGATTCTCAGCCACCTTTCTTTCTAATTCATCTCTGACTTACTTCTCACTGATTATAGATTAGGAAACATAATTGAGTTGACTGGCTTTCTCAGATAATGATGCCTTGACCTTGTTTAACATGGTTTTACATGTATTGAATGGTCCATTTGTTGAATCCATGAAGTCACTGAACTGTTTTAGATCTTTATTGAAGGTTTTGGTGTGGTTAAAGACATTCTTACAATTCACCTTCGGAGTATTGTAATCAATAAAATGGTTACTAAAGTCTGTTTCTTGGTTGACAACCATGTCCATAAATATATTGGGCAATTTCATCTTTTGATTTAGAGTTTCTTGCATCATTTTACTCCAATTATCCATATATTCAAGAACATTAATAGTTCTGAAAATCTTTCTAAAAGATAGCTTGACAATGTCATATTCAATAGAAGATGAGTATTCGGAACCTGAAACAACTTTCCCATTGTGAGCTCCTCTTGGAGTTAAGGAAACTAATTTTTCTATTCTATTAGAGGACTTATGAGGCCTTTTGTTTTCTAATGAGGCAATCCAAACACACTTACCTTTGATAGAATTTCGAACCAGAGATTGTTCATCAGATACTTGGATAACATTAAGATCAACTTGTTCATATCCTTCCCCTTGAAACTCTTCTTCTTCACCACCTTGATGATCAACCTATTCTTTATCTTATTCTTCAAATTGAATTCCAACTTGTTCTTATTCTTTACCTTATACTTGTTCCAAAACATATAATTCTTCCTCTACTTCTTCTTCAACTTGTTCTACAACTTCTTCTTCTAAAACAGATTTAGAGACTGAACTCGAAGGAGGTTCAATGTAGCCTTAAACTTCCCTTAAAACATCATCATAGTTTTCTTGAACTACCTGATCTTCTATTTCAAGAACATGTTATAATAAATATATATGTTTTTTGGATTTCTAGAGTTACATTCAGCTTCTTATGCACTACTTGAGGTTCTGGCACTTCTTGAGATTTCATTTCTACATCTTTTAGTAAAGACTGACAAACTTGTGCTTCCAAGTATTTCATCTTTAACTTCTTCTCTTTATTTCCTTTATCATAATTTTCATCTTCCTTGATTTTCAAGGCCTTAGATTCTGTAGGATTTAAGCCAAAGGTTGGATCTCCATCCTGTCTAGTAGCTTCCATTTCTCTCCACTTTTGAACTGTTACATTGGAATAGGATTTCAGTTTCTATACAACAGGAGGGGCTAATACTGAGACATCATAAGCTGGTACTGGAAATCCTAGTTCATGAATTTTCCTTTTTTGGGGTACCGATTTTGAATATTCCAGAACATCTCCCTTGTTCTGGACAAGCATTTATTCAAAACATTTGGATTCCTGTAAATACTTTATCTTCACCATCCTTAGAGTGTCATCACTGAGAAAAAAAATCTTAACAGGATTTGAGACTAATCGGCATGGAAAATTTAGTTCTGGAAGGTATATAATAGTTATCCTAGATATAGTTGCCGAATACATAAGAATTTGATATCTGATGGATCTACCTTTTATTTCCTGGATGGTGAGGATGATGTACTTAACCTAGTTAATCTTCCTTAAGTTTACGAGAAATCCTAAAAGAAAGATATCACTTATTTTTAGAGAGTCCTTATCTCCTTTTCTTGGGATAATAAATCCTTGCATCTAGAGATCTACCATCTTGTGGTTTGTTGTATGATTCGTCATCTTTAGATTCTTAACATACCCGAGACCAAGATAATCCAAAGCCTTGACTTTCTCAAAACAACCTTCTTTATCAGGGAGTTTTTGAGAGAATAGAATAACTTCCCCTTCACATGGTATGCTTAGAACATTTTCTACTTTATTATAAGGAACAATATAAGTCTTATCATAACATTTTAACTTAAACATATCCTTACCATCCTTTTTGAAGAATGTAACGGATTCGAAGAAATGAATAACCTGGTCAGGAAAAACCAGATCCTAACTCTTCTCCTTATCCACACAAACACTTTACCATCCATTAGTTCATATCACCTTAGATATAAGGGAGTTATATTTTTAATAGAATTTTGGGCATACGAACCTTTCCCTGTATATTGACCAATCCTTTATTTCTTTGGTAATCTGAATTTGATCTGCTGATGATTCAGGAGTCATTCAGGATAAAGGAGAAAAAAGAATTGGAACGAGGACTTTGATGGAAAAACAACTTCAGCACTGAGAAAAGTAATGATGGTGTGGTGCTTATAAATGAGGCAACCCTTATATAGACATAGCTATGACTTTTCAGCTTCTATAAGATAATCAAACAGCTGAACATAACCTGATCTGATTTGATTGTTGAGGATGGATATAAGAAATATGAATTCCAATATTTTGTAGTAATGTATATCGAAATTGAAAAATTTGAAATACCCACAATAGAAACTTAAGATAAGAAAAAATTAGTAAGAAAATTTACCTTTTGGAATACTCTAAAAAGTTTATCGGTATTATAATAATTTTCTTTGATGTTTTAGATTCCTAAATTCTCAATACCAAAATTTCAAATACCGAAATTTCGAATTCCAAAATTTCAAATACTGAAATTTTCAATTCCAAAATTTTCAATACCAAAATTTTCAATACATAAAGTTTCAAAAAAAACTAAAAAAATGATAAAATTATGGGAAGAAAAAAAACTCAAGGAAGGAGGAAAAAAACATATTCTCCCCCAGAAATAAGGAGTAGTTTAATGTTAGGAGATGATTTAAATAAGAAGTAGATATGAATTATTACCTTACAGAGATCATTCCAATATTATTTTTAATTTATTCAAATCTATCCGATGAAAATGGTTTTGTAAAAATATCGGCAACATGCTCTTGTGTTCTGATGAGTTGAAGAACAATATCTCTTTTAAGTGTGTGATCCCTATAAAATAGATGTATAATATATATGTGCAGTGAATGAGGGTGATGTGCATGGTTTTCATATAGGAAATGGTGCTTGTGTTTTCACACATTATTTGAGTCTTAGTAAAACTCATACCATAGTATTTGAGTGTGTGTTTCATCCACAACACTTGAGCACAATAACATCCAACTGCTATATATTCAGCTTTAGTAGTGGAAATTTCTAGAGAATATTGTTTCTTGAATGGCCATGAAATTATGGAATCTCCTAAGAAATGACAAGTTCCATATGTACTTTTTAAATCCATTTTACAACCACCAAAGTCAGCATCTGGAAAAGTTTTATGCTCAAAATTATTTCTAGAGGAATAAAAAAGTCCCAAATCTAATGTTTCATTTAAGTAGCAAAAAATTATTTTCACTGCCTTTAAATGGTATTCTTTAGGATTTTCAGGGAATCATGAACAAAATAATACTATGAACCTTATGTTTGGTTGATTAGCTATTAAGTAAAGTAAACTTCATATCATCCCTCTATAAGATGTCTAATCCATAGGTTTCCCTACTTCATCAACATCAAGAGTATTAGAGGTTTCGATGGGAGTAAATATAATATTAGGATTATCATACCCAATATTCTTAAGAATATATTTGATATAATTATGTTGATAAATGTAAGTTTCCTCTGGTTTTTGAGAATTTTGATAAATAATAAAAAAGGTTAACTCACCCGTCATACTAATCTCAAACTCAGATTTCATAATATTTTTAAAAGCAGCAGTCAAGGATTGCTGAGTTGATCTGAAGATGATGTCATCAAAATAAATTTAGACAATCGAAAAATCATTATTATTTTTCCTAATAAAAAGGGTTGGATTTGTAGTTCCCTCAACATAGTTATTTTGAAGTAAAAACCCTGAAAGTCTAACATACCAAGATCTACGAGCTTATTTAATTCCATACAAAGCTTTGGTAAGTTTATAAACATGATTAAGATGTTTTTTATCGTCAAAGCTAGGGGTTTGATCTACATAGACTTCCTCCTATACATAAACATTATGAAAAGGACACTTTACATAAATTTGATAATGTTTAAAATTTAATAATTCTGCAAAGGATAGAAGAATACGAATATATTGAAGTCTTTCTATAAGAGCATTGGTTTATTCATAGTCTATGACTTCTTTTAGGTTATAGAAATTGGTATATAATCTTGATTTATTTCTAACAATAACTCCATTTTCATCGCATTTGTTTCAAAAAACCCATTTTACACCAATAACAGAAGTTTCCTTAGGTTTTTCAACCCAGGTCCAAACCTGATTCGTTATGAGTTTGTTGAGTTCATCTTCCATTGCCTTTATCAAATATTCTTCACCGAAGGCTTCTGCATGATTATTTGGATCAAATTGAGAAGTAAAATCAACATTTTTAGCTTTATTCGATAAAGAACTTCATGTTCATAGTGGTTCATTAACATTTCCAATAATATTATCACTGGGATGATTCGTAAGTAACAACTGACTTGGAATTTGAAAAACCTGTTCATCAATATATGGTATGAAATATCCTATTGTAAATGATTCAGAAATATTTTCTTGAACATTATCCATGATTAAAAGATCTTCTACCAAAGGTTTGTCATCAGATTTAGAATATATATCAGGAAAAGATTCAGGTTGTTTGAAAACAATAGGATCATTTTCATCAAAATTAACATGTACTATTTCTTCTACAGTGAAAGTGCTTTATTGCAAACTCTATATGCCTTAGAGTTAGTGGAGTGTCCCATGAAAATTCCTTCATCGGATTTTAGTTAAAATTTATTTAATTTATCATTGATATTTAAGATAAATACATTGCATCCAACAACATTGAAGTAAGAAACTTTTAGTTTTCGGCCAGTCCATAGGTCATAAGCTGTTTTATTAAGGAAGGGTCTAATCAAAACTCGATTTATAGTATAACAGTAAATACATACAACTTTATCCCAAAAAGAGTTTTTCTATATAATATTCACTCATTATGGTTCTAGTCATCTCTTGATGAATACAATTTCTTCCTTCAAAAACACCATTTTGTTGAGGAGTACTTGGGGATGAGAAGTTATGAGTAATACCTTTTCTACTACAAAAACTTTCAATAACAGAATTTTGAAATTCTCCTCTATGATCACGATGAATATTTATCAAAGGATGGGGTTTTATCATTTTTAACTTGGGATATGAAATTTTTGAAATAAGAAAAGGATTCATATTTCTTGGTAATAAAATACGCCCATGTATATCTAGTGTTGTCATCAACTAAGTGAAACACATAGTATTTCCCTCTAATAATTCTAGTTTGTGTTGGACCAAATATGACCATGTGAACTAATTTTAAGGTACTAGAAGTTTTAAATTCACTTATAGACATAAAGATAGATTTATGTTTCTTGCCATATTTACAAGGATCACAGCCTTTTGGAGAATAAAACCAAAGATCCGGTAGATCCTTAAAAAGTTCTTTCTCCGAATTTTTACTAAGATTCCTTAAGTTACACTATCTTAGTCTTCTATTAGAATTCCATGATTGATCATCAATAGCACTTAGGAAATTAATATCTTGACTTCTATCGTCTTCTAGGTTTAGTGTATATACATTCTCTTTCCTATGGGCTGGGAGAATAAATTCATCCTTGGAATTGTTTACTAAGAACTGGTAATTCCTAAAATTCACAAGGTATCCTTCATCACATAATTAACTTATGCTGATGAGGTTGTTCATAAGACCTTTAACAAATAAAACATTTTGAGATTACTGATTTTCCATGAAGATTAATGTTTCCTATACTTATAATTTCTCCTTGACAGTTATCCCTAAAGGTTACTTTTCCTCATTTAGTCATTTAAATCATTTTGAAAGAGTCTGTGTTACCAACAATGTGCTGGGAACTTCCACTATCCATGTAACATATATTTTTGGTACATCCATTATTAACCTGAAAAAGGAATAGTTAGGTTTTCCTAATTTAATAATTATTGGATCCAGTATTGTTTGATAATAAGATTTTGGTTATCCACATTTGTTCACAAAAGTAAGATTTATGAAACCCTAGGGATTGAATATTATTTAAAGAGAAATTGTTCTCCCAATTCCCACCACATTGACATTTAGTAAAAAATGGGGCTCTTGGAGTCTCAAAATAATTGTTTCTAAAAATATGTTTTTAGGAGAATAACCTAATCCATGATTATTATCATGAGGCTAGATCTGAGAATACATCTTGTTAAAATTTTCTTTACCAGAAGTAAAATTTGAAAGAACATTCATTAAAGAAAAAAATTTAGAATTTAGTCTTAGGACTAAATTCATATCCTCTGGAATAATAGACTTAGAGATAAGTTTATGCTCTAAAACAACTTTTTCAAAAAATATATTATTAAGATCATTAGAAAGCTTATCCTTATCAAAATTATCTTCTTCAAGTTTCGTAGAAAGATTTTCTAAAACTTCATTTTTTTATGAAGATTTTTGGTGTGATACATAATTTATTTTGTTAAAATAAATACACTTGAATGTTATTCTTCAAGATTCTTAGAAACATTAGTATTTGTTATCCCTAGAAACTTAGAAAATCTTGAAACTTCCTCATAGGTAGGAAACTCATTATCATTATTTGATGAAGAGGATTCTTCATCTGATGAAAAATATTTATCAGGAAAATTTTCACTCAAAGACATATTGGTTAAGGATTATTCAGTTTGTACCTTTGCCTTAAGAAATTGATTTTGAAATAGAGCTTGGGCTATTAAACCTATATTCTTTTGATCATAAGAATCATATTATGAAGAGTAATCTGAAGAATATCCACTATTGTCACTCCAGGTGTCATTGTATTTTAAGACTTTCTTATTCTTCAATCAGTATAACTTCTTCCTGTTTCTCTAAAAAATAATGTCCTTCTTGTATTTTTTCTTATGCAAGGTACAATCAGTTCTGATATGACCAATTCTTCTATATTAATAACATGTCACATCTCCATCATTCTTATCATTTCCATATTTATTCTTGTATTTATATTGAATGTTATTCTGCCAAACAATCTTGTTCATCCCCAGAGAAATATTGGCTAACTCATTTTCTGAATCTTTACATTCACTAGATTTAGAATGAAAAAAAACATTCTTATATTTAGATATTGCAACTCTATCAGGAGTCATGTATTTTGTATGATTTCAAGTAGTTGTAAAAAACACCTTCATTTCGATTCTTATTATTAATATTATCTGCATCTCTCTCATTTTGGTTTCATGTTAAATTTTGGTTCCCAACAGTTCACCAAACGTAATCTGTGAAACTTTTCTATTTTCTTGTATATAAGTTCTCTTGGATTATCATTCATTAGGCATGATGTCTATAATATTTTTTACAAGATATTCATCATCTAAACCTTTCTCACCCATTGATTGTAAGCTGTTGAGAATAGTAATGAATCTTTGTTGTACCTTACATATGGGTTCTCTATAAAGAAAGAAGAAACCCTGATATTCAGCTCTGAGCATAGCTCTTCTAGTTTCGATAACATTGGATGTCCCAAAGTGAGTTACTTCAGGATTATTCTAAATATTATTTGCATCCTCACAGGACAGAATTTGGATATATGTATTTCTAGTCATAGAACAAAGAAAAGTATTACGTACCTTAAAGTTCAGCTGGTATTCCTCCATTTCTGGATTAGTAAAGGTTTTATGTTCCTTACAAAAAATCTTATATTCTCCAGTTAACATAATGTAGTTGTCTATGACTATATTTATCACCAAGTTCATCATTATGTCTCTCCAGTACTCATAGTAATTTCCATCGATGATTAGTGTTCTAGAAGGATTGAGATTATCTTGAGACCTGAGATGAATGTCTGCCATAATAAAAAGAATTTATTTCCACAAAACTTGTTAAAAGTAAATGTTTATAATAAAATAAGAAAAATAAAAACTTGAGAATGAAATCTTATATCTGGATATAATAATTTCAGAGATCAGAACTGATACCAATTATTAGATCAATTATGTAATGAGACTATCAAATACCAGAGGGGGTGGGTGAATTGAATTATATAAAAATTCCTTTGGAACCTTTAATGTTTAGTTAAACAATGTTAAACAAAAATTCACAAAGCGTCTTAAAGAAAAATTTTCTGTAATATTACAACCCTATGATAAAATATTAAGAACGATTTTCTTAAAATAATGGTTCTACCATAAAGCATATAGAATATGTAATATTATCAGAGTAATAGAATTAGAAAGTATAAGAATGTTAAACTTTTTAACATTAAGAAAGATAAGATTACAGTAGAAATAAAACAACTTGAAATAGAAAACAAGTAACAATAAGATTCTTTTAACCCAAAGAGAAGGGTATCCAAGAACCTGGGATAAAGGTTCCTTGATTTATACTTTAATGAAAGCATGTCTTACCCACAGCCAGGTTAGCCCTCAATCTAAAGATCAGTATCTATCTTGCTATCCTTGCACGCCCTTGATTTAGAAGGAAATCAGAACCTCTTTCTTCCAAACCCAAAATCCCACGACGAGCATGATCAAAATATACACGAAGCAAGTCTGAGAAAGTTGTTCATGAAATCCACATGAAGCACTAATCATTGAAAGAGACTCTCTCTCTAGAAGTCACATCACAACCTTTCCTCTTTTTAATTCACTATTATTCATTTTTGTTTGCATCATTCAAATGAACATTTATTTATAGGAAAAACATCCCAACGGTTTTCTCCTCTCCAACGGTCATATTTTCCATAAATTTTGGATGGACCTAGACATGTGTCAAACATACAACAATTAGTTTGTAACAGATTGTACGACATCGTTTCAAGTATTAAAAAAATGTTATGTTAAAGAAGAGTGTTATGTATAAGAAAACATGGAATCCAATTATATTGGAATGATATATTAAACAAATCTAAAATTACAATGAAAAATGGTTTCTTAAGAAAAACATTATCTATAAAATGGATTCATAAGGAAAAGTAAATCGAATTATAAAACCGGTATCTCATTTGTTCCGGAATCGGAATCACAAACTTGGATTAACTTTTGAACCTTATTTGAAATCATAAAAAATGAAATCAATTATACACCAGAATCCTAATAACAATGAAAACATCACTTATACACCAAAATTGGTATCACAAAGATGGTATCATTTATACACCAGAATCAGAATCACAATGACGGTATCACATATACACGGGAATCAGTATCATAAAGATGGTATCAATTATACACCAGAATCATTATTATAAAGATGTTATCACTTATACTTTAGATTCAGTATCATAAAGACGGTACAAATTTTTCACCATAATTGGTATCATAAAACAGAATGGTTTTTGCATCATATTGGGTATCATGAAATCGTAATGACTTTTTCCCCAGAATTAGTATGATAAATCTATAAGTCTAACAGAATGAAAAAACATAATGATAGATCTGTAAGTATATCAGAATGACATGTTCAGATCTTAAGGAAAAAAAACAATTCTTAAAAAAACTAGAACTTAAGAAAAAATTGTTTGTGATTTTAAAAACATAATACAATAAAGAATGGAGAAGTTATAAGATAACCTTACTGAATCAACACAAATAAATGAGAAATATTTTATGATTTCAATTTCTTAACTTTTAAAATTTATTATGGATTTTATATACACTTTTTTTACAGTTTTATTTAAATTTATCAAACCTGTTTTGTCCTAGTCATGTGTGTTGGGATGTCATTTGAGAAATCCTACTAATTTTAGACTTCCTCTACTTGGTAACTTTTGTTCATTTTCAGATTCTTTTTATTGATACAAAGGTAATGTTAATGTATATTAGTTATTTAGTTATTTTACATGATACCATGGTTATGGAATGCGGATTTATAACATGGGGTGGGTTGGATGTTGCTGGTAAATGTCAATAGTGAGTTTTGAGTTTTGTGGTATTTTGGTTTTCTCAAATTATTTCTTTTGGTTTCCTCTTTTAATCCAGTAAAGGTTATTCGGTTGTTTAATATTGGGTTGTATTATGTAACCATGCATCATATAGATGTTTTTTATTGTTTATATAGATGAAAAGTTTTACCTTTAAAAGGGAAAATCATCCCAAAAATGTTATTGTGCAACGTGGCATTTATTTTGAGCCTTTGGTGCCTTGGGGATGTATCTTAAGGCTTAATATCACACCTAACTATTTGCAGGAAAATGAGGAGGGGTTGGAAAATTTTATTCTTTCAATTTGGATGGTATTAAGGAGATAATATTGTGGGATCTTGATATTTGGAGCATTAAATGGATAACCAACTACTTTATGAAAAAACAATATTACATTGGTCATTCTATTTTTAATAGTTTATGAAATGAAAAAAAGTGTTGATTTCGGAAAATTTTGAGAATGGATGATTTTGAAAAGAATGGTTGTATAATTTTCAAAAATGGTTGAAATGTCATGATAGTTGAGTTATAGAAACTTATGTTCTGATATGTTTTGTTATGATAAATTAGAATTACCGTGCCTTTAGTTTATAATGAGGGAGAATAAATTGATTTTATTTACGTTATAGTGACTTGAATTATATAGGAATCATTGAAATAAACTACATAAGGATGTTATAAATGAGATTGCACATATACCACATATGAACAAATAGCTGGTACAAATATTTTTCAAGGATTTTCAGGGTATGTATAATGGTAATAGGAATTATTAACCTCAACAAGTGGACCATTCTGTCTAGTTTTAAAATCCCAATCCACCCAACATTCCTGGGAGATTCCTAGACATAAAATTAGGAGTATAGTATAATCAGATGAGTCAAATATTTTATTTCCTTAGGACACTACCATAGTTGAAAATAAATTTGGAAATAGATATCCCTAAGGAATTTTCATGATAATGGTGGGAATTAGCAATCAAGTATAAATTTGAATAAGTCATGGAATGAGTGGAATTTGTAGAATATTTTAACAATTAATTCTATCATTACACCTTTATGATTTCTATAACAACTATCTTATTCAGTATGAATTTAGAGAATCTATTAGGGATAGAGTATGTATCTAAATTTATGAATTTAGAAAAAATTTCCCAAGAAGATGATGAACGTGTGTCCTTGAAGAAACACATTTTTGAGTTGGGGTTGGGGTTGTATATTATCTTAAGGATTTTTGTTGTATATATAAATGATTAAATTGAGATTGTAAGTAGGGGGAAAATTATAGGAATGGGTATATTAGGAAATACATTTTCATGTATTATGTTTTTTTCATACAAGAATAGGTGGGAACTCTAATAATGGGAACAAGTAGAAGAGGGAAACCTACATGCAGTGTGGGGGTACAACTTTGAATCCCACCATGGGATCAGTAAATGTTACTCCTTGACTGAAAATTAAATTTACATGATTTTATGGATATACCATTATCATATCACAGTTTCAACAAGGTGTGATATATTTAGATCTATTATCTTCGTGCTCTAAGGGTGGTTGTTAGAAGCATATCTCATGATTTTCAGGAATTGTATGCTTTAACCAGACAAGTAAAGTATAATAATTATCATCATCAAAATTGATAGATTTAGGGTGATTCTAGGGACATGATGACTCGTAAACTGGTGAAATATGAATTTTGTTAAAACAATCAAAAATAAGTGAGTAAGAAATAATATAATGTTGAGAAAATGATCATGGATGACTGATTTGGTCTGTCGATGGTGACAGGTACCATTCTATAAAATTTTAACATTATGAAAATGTTGTTATATTTGAGTTTGTACCACCCATTTATAGATTTTTGTGTCATTGGTCATATGGGTTTTCATGTTGAGATGATGTCTTTTCTTTTGAAACATCAAAATCATCTGGGATAAAGAGAATATCGAGAATTTATGTGTATACATTTTTCTATAATTATCAATTGGGAGGGTTTATTTTGGATTTTTTAGTGATTTATTTGGATGATTATGAATTGATTCTATCTATATATTGGCTGAAATCATTTTTATCCCACATAAACTATTAAAACTAAAATGTTAGATTTAATTTTATCGATGGCATTGAGAATGTCTCTAAAGGATTTTAGGATGTAAATGATAGTAGTGAAGGAATTTTTGAATTGATTGTTGGAGCTATACCATATCAATTATTAGTACATACCTTGGAATGTAATGATGATATGGGGAATAAATATTTTTAAACTGTTATTATCTTGATACATGATGTTTCTATATCAAATTTCATAGGTTTACCCCCAAAATAATGAGTTGATTTTTTGATTTACCTCACATTATAGACCCACATAATCTAATATTCTTATTATAGGATATGACCATTTCAATAGAGGGAATTTAACGTTTATTTGGTAATGTTGGAAAATTAATTGTTCATTCAACTCTGTACATCACCATGGGACACACAAGTTATTTTTTTTTGAAAAATTACAGATGGAACTCTTATAATTTTTTTCAACTATTGTTTGATTAAACAAGCAATAATAAATAATCAATATTCTATTACATGCTTTGATAATTGAGTTTATCAATAGAGTTGGTCCTAGTGGTTATATAAAATTTTCTTATGTTTAGGGTGTGTCCAATTGAGAGTTTGGAAGGTTGATATTCCAAAGACATATTTTATAATAATATATAACCATTATGAGTATTTTCATTTTTTCTTCTGGTCTTATGAATTCACTAACCATAATTATGGAATTTATGAATTTAATCATTCTGAGGTATCTAGATTTATTTGTGATGGTTTTTGTTAATGATATTCTAGTGTATTATAGGACAAATATTACCTTTAAAAAAACAGGGATATAGTGTTGGTTATCTTTCATGCTAGTTTTTTATTCCAAGTTAGAAAAGTGTGATTTCTGGATTCAAGAGGTACATTTCCCGGGGTATGTAATTTTTGAAAAAAGAATTTATGTGTATCTAAAATTCATAAAAGATTTCATATCTTGGTAACCAACAAAGAATATATTTGAGATACATAGTTTACTTGGGTTAGTGGGATACTATGTACGTTTTGTTTGTAATTCTTTATGTTTGGCATCATCATTGAAAAATTTGATGAGGAATTTCATTACATTCCAACGTAAGGAGAAATATTAGAAATTATATCAATGAGGGAAGGATATAATATCATCCACACATATCCTTACATATTTGGAGTATGAAAATGGATTTGTAGTCTATTGTGATTCGCCAGGATCTAGTTTGGGATGTGTTCTCATGCTGGAAGATAATATTGTTTCTTATCTCTCATGTATGTTATAGTTTTATGAGAAGGTCTTATCAACACATTATTTGAATTTGATGCCTAGGTTAATGATTTAATGTCTTGATTTAATTATTTGTTTGGTGTAAAATTCACAATGTCTACAGATTATAAGTGTTCGAAGAAAATTTTATCAAAAATGGATTTCAATTTAAGGTATTGTAGATGGATGGAGTATCTATAGTTTTTTGACATAAACATGATGTATAAAATGGGTAAAGGAAACAATTTTGTGGATTTATATAATATGTATTCATATAATTAGTTGGATAAAGAGGAATCATACTAGTGTAAACTATTTTCATTTATATTATATAATCATATAGAATGATTATTCCATGGTGGTGTTGCATTTTTTCATTTTAGTTTTTGTATACTTGATTTTCTTTAATAGGTTAGTGTTTCTAATTCATCTAATCCAGACGGTGTTATGATGAGGTAAAAAATCAATAGTAGTTAGACCATTGAGGTATGGAAGAATGATGAGAAATAATTTTTTAGGTTGAGAGATTATATGGTAATAAATTTTCATTATTATGATGTACTTTTTAGTGCCATCCACCATTCAAGATGGGTTGTTCACTATGGGAGTAAAAAAATGTGTATGGTGTTGAATGAAATGTTTTGGTGTGTTTGCAAGAAAAATTATAGAGAATATTATATATAGAGATTCATCATCCATCAACAAGTCAAGTAAGAACATCAACAAAAATATGACACCAATTCTCACATAAAATGTGGATGCGATAACCATGTATTTGGTAACATGTCAATAAATTATGGTTATGAAACATGATTATATATGGGTGATAGTAGATCAACTCTGAATGATGAATCATTTCATCCCAATTCAGGAATATAATATGGTGGAATAATTTTTAAATAAATCTATTTCTAGGAAATTGTAATAATGCATGGTGTTCTATTACTAATTGCGTTTGACTGAGACCAGAAGTTTATATCTCATTTTTGGAAATCATTTATGAAAGGCCTTGGAACATAGTTAACTATGAGTAGAGGTTATTATCACCAAATAGAGGGATTGTTAAAATGAACAATCCAATCATTAAAGGACATGTGTAGGGTTTGTGTTATGAATTTTGGTTGCTCTTGGGGAGGGCATATACCTTTAGTGTAGTTATCATATAACAACAGTTATCATGCCTTGATACATATGTATAATTTTTAAACAATATACAATGTCCTAGACATTATAGACATTTTTGGGTGGAAATAATTTAGACATCACAAATAGGAGCTATCCTTTTTAGAAGACAATTTATATGACTCAATTGATAAAAAAGAGGATGGATATGGATTAGATTCATCCCAAAGAATAAGTGCATCATCAATGATGACCCCATTAATAATTTCATGTTAAAGTCATGTGTTAGGTAATAACGACTTTGTTTTTCATATATGTTTTGACTATTTATCTATGGTTTTGTTACATAGATCATGATTTTAGAATATAAAAAATGAAAATCATGATAAAAATTTCATATATATTTATTATATTATTATTTATAGTAACCCAAAAAATTTATAGAAGGAATATTAAATAGATCATTCATGGAGATGGTAAGTCGTATGTACACAAGAACGCTTGTTCTATTTTCTTTTTAGATTAAAATAAATAATGGTAATATATATATATATATATTAAAACATTAAAATAATTTTTATTTGATATATATCACATATTTTTACTAAACCCATATTTATTAAATTCCATATAAACTGTGAATGAATCACATCGCCTCGCGAGGCGGTAATCTGCAGTACAAACAAATGACATTATCATATTCCCATGAAATGGAAGGCATGAATGTATATGCGTAATAATAATTAAATAATCATCAAAATAAATATAAATATCATATATTTTATATAAAAACTATCAATCCATCAATATTAAAAACAATTAGGGGTGGTTATGGAAAAACTAATGACATCAGTTCATGAGGTGGTAGTCCTCTATACACACGAACAATGATTTCGTAAACCATTTTATGGAATTGTATTTGGTTTTATGTAATATCCTTAACATAACTAAATATAAATATATGTAATATATTGAGGTTTTTATATTAGTAGGGTAAAATAATATTTGAATGAGGTGGATGATGATATAAAATAAAAATGTTCGTTGATGAGCATGACCTCTTTTTCGCATATTCAGTATAAGATTAAACTAAAATACATCCATTGTTATATTTATTTCCATAAACGGTTTGAAGTATGGGAAGAGGGATTTTGGGAAGTGATTTATGTTGGTATTTTATGAAAAAAATTGGTTGGAATGTTTTAATAATAGAAGAGAGGGGTGACCTTTTATAAGTAAGGCGAGTGGAAAAATTGTAATGTTTTTATAGAGTGAAATCCATCCATGTTTTAATGTAAAAAAGGTAAAACAAATTCCATTATATAACTTTATAAGTTTAATTGTATAAAAATATCTATAAAATAGTATCTAGAAAATTTGATAGGTGATTTATACACTTTTCATTTTAGTTCTACCCACATAAACCCATTTTTACCTTAATCACTATAAATAGTTTTTTCAACTTTTACTAAATATTTTGGTCTAATATTAAGATAATAATATTAATAATTTTAAATTATGATGTTTAAAAATATGGAATTAATTTTTACAAATTGAAATTATAGATGTATAAGAATTTAATTTAAAATTAATCCAATAGACGTGATAAAAAAGTGGGGTTTTTAAAGAGATATTTTTACATGGTTTGAAATGTTTTTATATAAAAATTATATATTAAATCGATTAAAATGAAAAAATAGTACTAATTTAATGAAAAATGAAATAAGATTAATTTTAGGATATTTTAAAATAATATTTATCATTATAAATTATTTTAACAAAAATAGAGTTTTCAATGAGAATTCTTTATTTTTCAATATTCTTAAAAAATGAAACTTTTCAATAAAATATAAAAAAATCCCCATATGATTATTTTGACCTGATGATTTATAAAAAATATGTTTATTTTATCAAATTAAATTTTTAAATGTGTGAACAAATAATTATATTATTTTCTAGAAAAATAAATAAAAAGAATATTTTTAAGAAAATAATATTTATGAAAAATATAATGACTTTACCAAAAATTATCAATATGTTTTATTAAAATAAAAACACTGTAAATAATATCTAAAAATTAGTTATTTCAATTCATATCACTATGTTTTATGGATATATTATAATGGTCGTGTTTAAATTATTATATTAATAATATATCATTGGTTTGTTAAAACTTAGTGTTTCATGTAAATCTATCTAATCCAGTGTTTCCTGTAGTGTATGTTTAAATTGGCTCAACATGTACTGAAAAATATCAAATAAATTTAATTTATTTGAAAAACTAATTCATAAAAAATTAGGGTGCAACATTATTTAGCCCTAAAATTTGTCTGCCCCTCTAAATCCATAACTCTGATACAAAAAATAGTGATTATTTTACCTCATCATATCATCAATTTCCCATATAGCTTCCTCAAAATAGTTGTATTGGAACAAAAGATTAACCAGGTGCGTGGTCTTGTTTCATTGAAAATTATATACATAATCAAGAATCTTCACCAGTTGTTCCTCATAAGAAATATCATTCTAAAATGTTATAAACTTAGAGTCTATTATTTCTAAAGGGTTAGGTATGACGTTACTCAATAGAGATACAGAGAACACTTTGTGTACTTGAGAGATGTTTGGAGGTAGTTCCATGAGATATGCTGACATCTTTATAGTATCCAGAATTTTAAAGGGACTGATACACTGATGTTTAGTTTCCCTTTATCCTGGAATCTTATTACATTTTTCTATAGAGAAATTCTTAGAAACACCAGATCGCAATGGTGATTATGAGAATAATTTTTCTCATAGCCCATGGATGCCTTGATATGATATCAAATGGTTATAATGTTCTCTTTCATATTTTTAGCTATCTCAGGTCCCAATATCTATTTTACTCCAACTTAACTCCAGCATGTTGAAACTCTACATTTCCTTCTATGGAGGGATTTATAAGGATCCTTTAGAATGCTTGAATGAAATCTGTTGTTGTAAGAAAAATAAACAAGAGAACATTTTTGATCCAAAAAAACGTTGAAATCCAAATAATATTATCTCAACATATCATCTATACTTTTATTTTTTATTTTAAAATGACCATTTATTTTAGTTTGGTACGTAGTGATGAAACACAACTTCATATCAAGATATTTCACAAGAAAATTGATTTATACCTTTGATCCTTATCAAATAATATGGAATGTGGTACTCTATGTAACCATAACACTTCCATAATGTGTATCCTTGAAATTTTCTCTAGGGAGATGTTTTATATGATAATTATTGAATGCGATGACTTAGTTATGTGATTGACTACAACCCATATATCATTATGAACATTATATATTGTTTCGAGTCCAATGATAAAATACATGGGGATATTTTCCTATTCCCATTCTACCATTTTTAATAGACATATCATCCCCTTAGACTATTTCTTTCATCCTTAACAAACTTTCATATAAATCAATGAGATAAAAACTGAAGGATATCTATCTTCATGCCACATCAACATAAGTATTATTTAAAATTTCTATAAATCATCATGCTAATAAGATGAATAGAGAATTAATAACTATGAGATTCCCCTATAAACTCCTTAAAATATATTCTGGAAGGAACACTTACAAAGTTCTGGAACTTTATCATTACATCATTATCTATGTTAAACTCATGAACATTTTTAAGCTTAATTTTTGTATCTGTATCTTCCATCTATGCCACTTTAAAAATAACTTGGATAGATAGTTAAGCATTAAATTAATGAATATAAGATTTTCTGTTTTCTTTAGTATTTCAAGATCCATTCTATGAAAATCCCAAAATATTAGATCTTTTATAATCCACATCATAGATAATATATCATGATCATTTCAACTCAAAGCATCGAACACCATGTTTTCTTTCTAGAGGTGGTAATGTATTGAGCTATAATAATATTTAATTTGCTCTAACTATCATGTTTGGTCCATATTCAGATTCTTCTTTGTAATTATATTCTTTAAAAACTTATGATCAGTATATATATCATGATTTTCCCTATATAGAAAATGGCTCCATTTATTTAATGAAAAATTTACCGAAACTAACTCTAAATCATGATTTGGGATATTTTTTCAATGAATCATCAGTTGTCATGAGGCATAAAATAAAATCACATCATTATTCCTAAAAACACATCCCAATAACTTCTACCATGCATAAAAATATATTACAAAAACCTCTCTACTAGTTTTTAATGTAAGAAAATGTGTAACAACTAACCTTCTCTTTAGTTCCTTTAATTTTTACTTACACTCGTCTATAAAGAAGAGCTTATCTCCATTAAAAGATGGATTGACCATAATATTATTTATTCATGATAAATTCACAAAAAAAACATTTATAATATCTCAATAAAAAAATAAATCTATGGATACCAGTCACCATGTAAAGAGACCAAGGATTAATATACATAGATATTTCATCATTTTTATGAATATTTAGAAAATTAAAAAACTAATATCCCGATGAAAGTAATAGTTTAGTTTATTTGTTATCATGATATAAAATAGTCTAAATTGGTGAAAGATATTAAATGTTTCCAATAACTTTTTCCCCCTTTATTACATCTACTTAAAACCATTCTTCATAACCTATGGAAATGAATCACAAGAAAGGGGTGAGATATGATGTCTAGTAAGGGTTAAGAAGAGAGATATTTAAGCATAAATATGATTATAAGGTTATGAGATTGTGATTATGAAATTATATGAAAATACACTACATATAAAATATCACAAACATGAATCATGGAATAAATATAAGTAATTCATATGACATGAATAATAAGGTAGATAATTCATCAAAAATAAATCATGAACTATAATCTCATGTTATAAAAGTATGGCCTGATCATAAATATAGAAAAACATTTCACGCTTCAAGGTTCTCTACTAATACCATAAAAATAGTGGATCAAGACATTCCTATATCCCATAATGGTTTCTGGGAACACTTATTTCCCATTATGGATCAGGACCCACCTATTTCCCGTTCTGGGTTAGGACACCACTATTTCACATTATGGATCAAGACTATCTACTTTTCTCACATAATTTTCTCATAAGATATAAATATTTACCCAAATTAATTGTAGGGTTATATATGTCCCACCAATATCATTATTAATTCATACATACAGGTTCTACAAAACATTCATCTTATCATGATCTAAAAAAGGAGATGGATTTTATAAACATCATATCATATAACATATAATTAAATTGGTAACATAAAAATTCTAGAATATCATATCCAATGGAAAATTGACAGTTTTCATAATAATCTAATTATATAATAACCTATTAAAAGAAGAGGGTTTCAAAAAAAATTATCATGTTTTAACCTATTGAAGAGAAACAGGTTTCATAGACATCAAGCCATCATAACATCGACCATTCTGAGATATTTTATGAATGAAATCCTTGGATCATTTCCCTAGTAATGAAAAAATTATAACTAAATATTTCATCTTATATGGATAATTATTTTGAAAGATCACATGGAACATAACTCTTCCATGAAAATAAAATTTTATAACATTTAACATTTTCAAAATACTCTTACTTGAATTTTTTTTAAATTATAAAAGAATCATAAATAATATTTTAAAAAATTTGTAGAGGAAAATATGAATTACACTTTTTTAAATTTATATTTGAAGCATAAATCATTTTGGAGACTGTTATACTAGAAAATGACCTTGAAAACATATAAAGAAGATTGAAAATATTTTGAAAATATTTTTCCTCAAAAAATTATACTAGAAGATTAAAAAGTTTTAAGAACCTTTTAATTGTAATATAATTTTAAATAAAATAAAATATTATTTTAGATAATCTAAATCCATTTATTTTAAAATAACCTTTTGAAAATATATAATAGATGATTTTAAAATCATTTAAAACACGTTTTAAACATAAAACAATTTTTGAAAATCTTTTTTTGGGATTTTTTAAATAATAAAAATTCCAAAATTTTATGGAAAATATTTTATTTTAAAAAAATATCTTGTAAAAATAAAAAGAAGAATCAAGGTAATTATATTCTGATGTCAGGAAAGTTCATATATGTCGAATATTTATTTAACACCATAAATTTGTTAAAAAGATACTTTATCGAAAAGTGAAAAGAATATTACATTTAAAACAATTTTTGTAAAAGGAAATTAATGGTTAATAGTTTTTGTTAAAATTAATTGGGTAATACAAACGAAAATTTGGAAACTTATTTTAGAAAACATAGTTTTTATTGAAGAAATATTTCTAATATAAAGGAGAAATAACATCGGATTTTTCTAAAAACATTTAAATAGTTATCCTAAGTACCAAATTGTAAAAAATTGGTACCATTACTTGGATATAACATGAATAACTAAATGATAAGAAAATTCACTAGATCTATTGATATACAGATTATAATATTTCATCAATGGATTCATAATCATAAAAAATCACGATAAACATTTAGATTTTAGCAATAAAATGTTCCAATTTAGTAACATTGAATCACAATAAAAAGGGAAGCATAAAATTTAATGAATCATGAAATATACTTCAAATAATTATATTCATTATATAAAATTTCAAAGGAATTATGTACAACTAATATAAAATTATAGATTTATAACATGGAACATGTCTTGTAGAAGGAAAATTTATTCAAAATTACTTTAACGGTTTGGTAACTATTGAAACATAAACCACAAGAAATAAAGATCATAGAATGGATATGTATATAAACATTAATTTTATTATAAGAATCATTTAATACATAAATGGTTAGTTTACATTCCATATATAATATAGAGGATGTGAACATGGGTTATGTCTCAATAAAATAAATCTGTGACGAGAACACCCTTCCATTAAGTATTGATTTTCATCATACCGGTTAGAACCCCTTGTATAATAAATATAAAGTTTTAGTAAATCTAAAAAAGAACAATATTATTATATCTAATAGCATATATTATTTTTTAATGAATTTATGTTACCTATTTATTAATAATTCCCTGTTAATGTTACATTTTTGGTAATATCTACTATGTTCTTCGTATTTGTCTTGGCTTGTTATTCTTGAGAATGTTACGTAGATCATGATTTACTTATTTAGAGAATGTAAAACATGATATAAATATCATATATATTTAGTATATATATATATTTATAATAATATATAAAATATTTAAATATGAAATGGAATACACCGTTCATGGAGATGGTTGGTTGTACGTACACATGAATAATGTTCTTGTTTTATTATTGTATTAAAATAATGAAAGTAAATGAAACACAAACACACACACACATATATATATAATCATTAAAGTATAATTTTTATTACATATATATCATATAACTTCACTAAACATATCCTCAATACATTCCAGGTAAATTGTGAACAAATCACATCGTATTGAGGTTGTGTTAGTCAACACGTCTACAAACAAAGCTATCTTATTAAAAAAAATCGAATCATGAAGGTACGATTTATATAATAATTAAATATGAATAAATAAATAAAAAATATTATAAATATTATATAAAATATATATTTACATCATAATTACCAACAATGAGACATGTTAATGGAAAAACGAACAATACCGTTTTGTGAGGCGGTAGTTCACCGTACATAAGAACAGTATGTTCGTTACCAATTATATTTAAGTGTGTATAATTTTAGGAAGAAAAATTTGAAAATAAACTTCTTAGTATATTTATTATACTTACGTAATTACATAATCTTGGAATATGAATAATTCATGTGGTTTATAAATAATTTTAAACAACGGGGCTTGAGGAAAGAGGTTAACTCTTCTTGGGGTACCTTCTTTTGGTTTTTACCAAAGGGATTACATGGATTAATTTATGAAAAAATGGAGTATTATAATATTAAGGTATGGATTTTGGGGTTTTATTTTAGAATTTTTTTTTAAAAAAGTGCCTGAGAGCTGTGAATAAGTGAGTAGGGGTGAGTGCCTTTTTTAGAGGTGGTGGAGTGACATTCTCATAAATTTTGGAAAAGAAAATTTCAAAAATGTTTCTCCCATATCATGGGACTCAAATATTGGTCAATAATAAATAAAATTTATTATAGATTCTAAAGATGAACATAAATAATATTTTTGACATGTTTATAGGTCATTTGAGCCTTAAGTATAATGTTTAGTCTCTTTTTAAGCTAATTTTGTCTTAATTATTGTAATTAATTTTGATCACATTGACTAATAGTTTTAAAAAAAAAACTATATTGAACCTATTAATCATTATAAATTATGTTCATTAAAAATATGGAATATATTACTCTAAATTAAAATCAAATATGTTACCAAAATTAAATTATAATTAATCTTGTAGAGGGGATGACAATGAGAGGTTTTAAAGTAAAAATGTTAAAATGTTTCCTTTGTTTTTTATATCCAATGAATATGTGAAACTTATAATAATGATCTAAATAGCATTATTTTATATAAAGTTATCATAATTAAACATTAAATGTGACAAAATATATATAATTTAACCATATAAATAATTTAGGGAAAAAGTAGTTTTTTATTAAAATTGAGAGTATTATACTATTAATTGATAAATGAAATTTCTCAGAAAAATACAAAAAATTCATAAAAATTAAATTTCTATATTCCTCTTAAAATAATTAATTTTATGTTTTCAAATAAATATTATAATGTTTCAAAAATAATATTCAAAATTGGTTATCTATTAAAAGGTGTTAAAATTACCTTTTGGAGAAATACATATTTTTGTTCGTAAAATTGGATTTAAATTTTCCTTATACCAATAAAATATATTTGATGAGTATAAATATTTTCAAATGAATATTAAATATATAAATTTTATTTAAAAAAGTAATCAATTTTTCTTCTAATTTATAGAGAATAAATTTTATTTTTAAATAGAAAAGTGTTTTCTTAGAAATATAATTTTTTATTTTCAAATAGTTTACTACATTCACTTATAAAAATTGATTAGCAACATATTAATTTTATATACCTACGTAAATAATATTTTCATAATTAAGTTAACCTTATTTGTAACTTCCATTCCAGTGGTTAGGTGGTAGCCATAATAATATTTAAATAATCTTGTTAATAGTATATTGTAGTTAGGTAAAAATTTACATTCCGTGTAACATAAGATATCTACCAAACTCAATATTGAATGTAATATATTCCAAACATAGTTTTGTGTGTACTGAATTATAATATAAGAGTTTCATATGGGACAAGATTAATTTGGTGTTGTGTATAACGAAAACCAAGAACAATGCTTAAAAAACTACTTGCAGTTTTGTATGAAGTGAAAAATATAAAAAAGATTAAATTAATTTAAAAATAATAATTAAAAAAAAATTAGGGTGTTTCATTCTAGCCCCATTGAAATGATTTTGTCACTCAAAATTCATCAAGGTCATCAATGTTATAACAGTATAAATTTCTTTTCACCAAAACCCACATCGTAAAAATGAATTATAAAACATATTTTTAAAAAGATATTTTGGATACCTAGAAGTTACCCAGAGTAACATATTACTAGGTTAACACATGGGAGAATATATGCGCAAGGTGAAAACATGGACATGGAATATAAATTTAATTATCATGTTCTGATTGAAAGTGGTAGTGAACATGGTAAGGAGAAATTTATTTATCACAAAGACATAACCTAAAGAGGCTTGAAAGGGCCGTTGATTTCATAATGAATGATGACTAATTGAAAAATTTTATATTTCAAGGCCATTTTCCCAAAGTTGAAGAATTTTCATGAAAATATATACATACATGATTTTAGGACAACATTTCCATTTGTTTTTTCCCTTGATCAATATCTATATCATCTCTTTTTCCATGAAATAGACGTGAAATTATCATTTCAGAAGAATTAATAGAATGATAGGTCATTCCATATATCGTGATAACAACCAAAAGTTTTAAAAAATTTATCGAATATGAATAACCCAATTTTGTAAAGAAAGTACAATAATTTCTAAAATATCATCTGAATTTTAACATAAACCATTCAATAAATAGTTAGCCTTATAAGCCTTCCAAAATATAATTCACCCTTTATTCCTTAAAAACCTATTATCTTATACCAAAAACATTTTTATTGTTAAATTGGGTTCATCCCTGAACCAATATAATATTTAATTTGAATTTTAATTGAAAAATCCTTGATTTGGGAGATAATATAAAAAAAATCTCAAATGATGAACAAAAATATTTTTATAGGGATTATTCATATAAAATCAAACATTAACTTCCCAAATGGTGGGGAGGATAAGTGTTCCCTAATTATCATGATTCACATCATGCATTATGATTTCAATGAATTTACCTTTTTCTCTTGTCATATAAGTTCATTATGTATTATAAATCATTTTAACCCTTAGATTAATTCATTGATTCACATATTAACAAAATACCTTTTAGTTGAAACACTGGAGTGTGGGTGGTGTGTTATTAGAATTATCCACTGTTACATTAAATTAAATATTCCATTAATCATATTTATAAATTTAAATAATTTATGACTTTTATTTCCTAATTTAAATTACCTCATAGTTCCATTCATGTAATTCCCTTGATTCTTCTTCCCACATTCCTAGAACAAATATGTCAATAATTTATTTCCACTATTTGAGTTTTCATGAGACTCAACCTTTATTTTCTAATCTAAACTAGAGGAATGGAGGCAATTTATAATTTCCATTTATAAATTAAATTCATATTGAAATAATTATTCGTAACTAATATATTATATTATACTCAAGACCTTTCTATGGTTTGGTTTCAATCCACAAAATAATCGATCTATTTTTATTTCCAGGATGATGATAACACTAGAATCATACCATGAAAATCATGTAAAACAATCTTTATAGGTACCAAATGATTCATCTTAAATTTTGTTTAACTCTTCTAATTACTTATCAATCATAGTAAAGAAAATATGAGGGATGTAAATACTATAAAATATCCACTAAATCACTTCCCTTTTCACATATTTTATTTATTATTGTTCTCTAATGTTCTGAAAAATATTCCACCACTAATCAGCTTCAAAATATAAATAATTAGAAGAAAAAATGATTTTTTTCATGCTCTAAGAACCAAAAATTGGAAAATATATTTTCCATGTTATTAATAAATTTCTAATATTCTAGTGGATTATTGGGACCTCTAAAAGATAGTGGATGTTTCCTCTTGATGGAATTAACAGAACGTTGATGCCACTTTTTCTCATTTAGAAGTTCTACATGATTCATTGCTTACGAATGTTTTTTGATCCTATCAATGAGAATTTTTATTTAATTTCCCATATCACTTAGTTTTCCATGTGTAAAATTATCACATTTCCCATTTCATTAAACATTGACATAGTTCCTCGAGATTCTATCCATGTACTAAAACTGATAAGAATCTTAGAAGAAAACCACATAAACATGAAAATAAATTACATGACGTCTAAATTATGACACCATATTTTAAATATATATCTCCCAAATCTTATCCTTAGAGAAATCTATATACATATCATATTAACTAACATAAGGTATCTAACAAAATAATTTTTTCTAATCCTAGTTTCCAAAGGTTGACTACACCTTTCCTTTGAATCATACTGTACTAACTCAGGCTTAGCATACATGGATATGACATAATTTTAGTGGAATATTCAAGACATTATAAAAAGTCTTCCTCGTCGATCTATCTAGTTTAGTTTATTTTTAATGATGAAACAAAATATTTTAACTTGGTGAATGATATTCAATGTTTCCTACAAATATATCCCCCTCTAGTACTTCTGCTTATATATATATTTTGATAACCTGATTAAAGGAAACATAAGAAAGTGGTGAGATCTAATGCTCAATAAGGGTAAAAAATGTAAAAAAGTAAACACAAAAATGGGAATAAGGGAATGATAATCCTATCATAAGATTATAAGATCATACCCTACAAATCATCGATCATAAACATGAATAACGATAAAATTATTGGAAGGTCATAAGACATGAATCATAAGGGTTATAAATCATCATAAATCAATCATGGACTATAATATCATGTCATATAATTGTGTAACCACCATAAATATATAAAACCATTTCATGTGTAATTCTTAACTACCAAGACCATAAACATAGTGGATCAAGACACACGTGTTTCCCATAGTGGATATTGATGCACCAATTTCACATTATTGATCAGGGAACATCTATTTCCCAGTCCAGATTAGGACACACATGATTCCCATTATTTATCAGGATTTTATACTTCATTCCCATCATTATATCATGAGATATAAATCTTTAACTTATTAATTTAATGTATATATAGGTCACACTCATAATGAAATCATAACTACATGTGTAATAAACAATTCATTTTATCTTGACCCATAAAAAGAGATGAGTTTCATAATCATAATATCATAACTCAGGAAATGAAATGGATAACATAAAAATTTAATAACATCAAATAATATGGAAAATATATTAGTATTATAATCATTTAATTCTTGAATAACTTGTTAATGGAAGAATATTTCAATAGTAATTTTCAAGGTATAACCCATTAATGATAAACGGGTTCCATAAACACCGTGACATCAAAACATAGACCATTTAAGGAAATAATATTAATTTTATCCTAGGATCATATCCCTATTAAATTATAAAATATCCTAAGGATTTCATTTTATATAGTGAAAAACATTGAATGATCTCTTGGAACATATTTTTTGTCTGAAAATTACTCTTTAAAACATATAACATTTTCTAAATCTTTTTCCTTGAAATGACATTGAAAACATATAAATGAATAATGAAAAATATTTTAAAACATTTTTTGAGGGAAATATCCATTACAAATTGAAAAGTAATATTAAAATATAAAAAATTTTGAAGACCATTTTCTTTGAAGATAACTCCGAAAACAAATAAAGAATCATTAAAAAAACATCGAATACATTTTTCCTTGAAAAAATAAGAAATAATTTTGAAACAAATTTGATTTTTTTTAAAATAAATTCAATACATGTTGAATAATATTTTATATTTGTAAAATCATTTTATTTCAAAATAAACATTCTAAAACATGTAATCGAATATTTTTAAATCATTTAAAACACATTTAAACATAAATTTTTTCTTAAATCCTTTTTATTTGAAAGCCATTTCAAAATAAAAACAATTATAGAATATGAGGGAAAAACGTTTCCTTGAAAAATAACCTTTAAAAAATTCAAAGGAATCATCAATGGAATGATTTAAGTCCGTAGACGGTGAACATTCTATTTTCACTTTAAAAGTTTAGAAAGTTCCTCCTTTAGAAACAAAAAATTAGATATATTTTAAAAACACTTTTTAAAAATGTAATAAAAGGAAAAACATATCTTCTTAAAAATATAGTATTGTAGTAAAACAAATTAGAAAATATTTTAATAAAAAATACTTTTGGATGAACACATATTTTTAACCTAAAGGAAAAATAAATTCATATTTTCCTAAATTTATTTATTATTTAACATAATTACCGAAAAGTGAAAAAATGT
This sequence comes from Viscum album, assembly GCA_963277665.1. Lineage (NCBI taxonomy): Eukaryota > Viridiplantae > Streptophyta > Magnoliopsida > Santalales > Viscaceae > Viscum > Viscum album. The sequence continues at coordinate 285,810,104 of OY728127.1, forward strand.
TATAATTACTAGGATATTAAATGAATAAAAACATGGTAAGAAACTTAATTATGGTTTATGAGATATGGATCATATTATTTCATCAATAGTATCCTAATCACAATCAATCTCCCTAAATAATGATATTGTATCATCAAATCATTAACACTTTTGTAACATTTATTAATAATACAATAGATGTAATAAATATAAATTTAGTCTAAAATATCATGAATATAAGGATATTTCTTATTTAAAATTTCAAAGGCATTATATACAGAACATATTAGAATATAGGTGCATAACATGGTATGTGTCTCAAAGAAGTGAAATTTAGAGAAAGATATATTACCGATTTGGTAACTTTTAAAAAATAAACCCCATTGAAAGAAATATCATAATAGGATATTTAAATAACAATAAATTTAATTATATTAATCATATATTATATCCATGATCTGTACAAAAACATCATATAATAAATAGGATGTGAACATGGCTTCTGTCTCGTGGAAAATATAAGTGAGGTGAGAAAAACCTTACCTCAAGTATTGATTATTTTCTTAAATGTTAAAACCTCATGCATAGAAAATATAAGTTTATTTTTAATCTACAAATGAATGATATTATTATATCTAACAACATATATGATTTTTTTATGACTTTATATTACATGTTTATTAACAACTCTTTGTTAATTGTACATTTTCGATAATATCTACTTTGTTTTTCGTATAAGATTCAGGTTGTTATTCCTGATCATCTTAATTAGATAATGATTTAATTATTTCCACAATGAAACACATGTTATTAATAATAAATATATTATATATATCTGAAATGGATTACATTGTTCCTAAGATTGTAGGTCATATGTACACATAATCCCTATTTCGGTTTTATTGTCATATTAAAAGAAACAAAGTAATGAAATTTGTATATATATGTATAATATCATTAAAGTTGATTTATTATTTCATATAAATAATATAATTTTACTAAACCTATCCTTAATATACACCATGATATCTGTGAATGAATTACATCTCTTTGAGGTGGCGGTAGTCCACACATCGACAAATAATGTTATCATATTCATAGAAAATGGAAAGCATGATGGTATATTTTATATAACAATTCCAAAATAAAAAATACATAATAAATATCAAATATATAATATAAAAATAAAATTGCCACTATAATTTCATAACATGATAGGTGTCAATGAAAAAATGAACAACATCATTTCGTGAGGTGATAATTTTCTGATCACATGAATGGTAGTCCATTTCCCAATTGAGGAATGTGTGTGTAATTTTAGGTAGAAACATTTGAATACAAACATATAAATATTCTGGATATACTTAGGTCATTATATAATCCGAGAATAATAATAATTGAGGTCATTCAACATAAAAAGAAAACAAAGGATCTTGAAGAGGGATATCAACTCCTCTTTTGTAAGTCCTATTGGTATGAATCAAAGGGCATCCTTACACTACTTTCATAAAAAAGGGTGGAATATAGGATTATGTGATTGACTTTGGGGTATAATTTGATTAGATTTTGGGTGATAAAAACCTATTGAGATTTGTGAATAAGTGGGGGGGGGGGGGGGTAGAGTGCCTTTTTTAGTGGAGGTGGAGTGGCATTGTTATATATTTTTGAAAAGGGAATTCCTACCATATTTTCCCTAATCATGTAGATCAAATAGTATTTTAAATTAAATTAAATATATTATTTGGTATAAATATTAACATCCAATGGATTTTTGACAAGTTTAGAGGATACATTTGGCCTTATGTTTATGGTTTATTCTTTTTTTGAGTAAATATTTCTCTAAATCATAGTAAATAATTTTAATAACTTTCACTAATATTTTTGGTCAAAATTTAAATAAAATTTTTATAAATTAGAAATTATTATTTATCTAAAAATATAATCCATTTTACCAATTATAATCATTTATGTGGTAGAAACTAATTTGAAATTAATAAAGTAGATGGAACGAAAAAGCTGGGTTTTAATGTAAAAATGTTCAAAAGTTTGCAATGTTTTTATATCTAGTTTCGAAGATAAATTTATTTTGATAACCTTAATTAGATTAATTCGTATAAAATATATCTAACTAAATTTTAAAACCACTAAAATTTATAATTCAACCTTATAAATATTTTAGTTGAAAAAATTGTTTTGAATTACAATTTAGTGGTTTTAACTATTCGTCAAATAAAAGAAAATAATCACAAAATACCAAAAAATCACCCAAATTAAATTTTTTACATTACTATTCCAAAATAAAATTGTATTTTTTCAAATTAATAATATATAAGTGTTAATAATGTGATTTAAAATGAGTTTGACATTAAATGGAAATAAAATTACCTTTTAAAAAGATATATCGTTTTATTCATAAAATTGGATTTATCATTATCTTATACTTATAAAATAAATTGGATTAATATAAAAAATAATGATTTAATATATAATATTTAAATTTTATTTAAATTATTAAAAAAAATTGGTTTTTAAATTTACTAAGAATTTTTTTTGCACAATGAAAACACATTTTCTTATAAAGGTATTTTTTTTAATTTTCCAACATCTCTTACTATAACATATAATAATTTATAAGAAGTTAATTTTTTTATGTACATATGTAAATCATATTTTTTTCAATTTATTTAATATTATTTTTAAATTAATATCTAATGGCCATGTGGTAGATATAATAATATTTCAATAGTCATATAAATAATATATTGTAGTTAGATTAAACATGGCCTTTCATGTATCACTGGCTATACATGGGACTAAATATTTTGGGTAATAAAATCCAAACTTAGTGTTCCATGTACCATATGAAAATATAAGGGGTTTTTTGTGTGTAATATTAAGTTGGGGTCGTATATCACACAATCCCAAATTAGTGCTTAAAAAACCATATTATGTGTTGTGTAAAGTGAAAAAAATAAAAAATATTAAATTAACACAAACAAATAATTCAAAACATCTCACGGTGTTACCCAATGTATTGTGTAAGGAAACATTCAATAGCATACTTCTTTGATAGATCTACTGATATAGCCTCATTTGAGATAATATGATCAAAAAATGAATCATTTTTCATCCAAAATTAAAATTTTGTAAAATTTTCATATATTTTCTCCATTCATTTAGTCTTTAGTATAATTATAATATTATTATAATTCACTTCCTAGATAATTGAGTTGATTATAATACCACCTATAATTTCTACCACAAACTGATCATGGTAATATCAAAAGATATTATCCATTTTATACATGATGATAGTTGGGGAATTATTATGATTGAATGGAATCAATATATATTCATAGTTTTCATACCTTTTATGGAATTTCATATTTTTTATATCCTATATCTTTATCCTTAATTGTTGACAACTAGAACAATGGTCAATCGTGGAAGATTATTGAAATAAGCATAGTAATCAGAAAATGTAATAAATACAAGTAAGAGGACACCTGTCCTCAATTGTTAACTTATTAAACTCCTGATTATCAATGTAGAGTTACATTGATCCATATTTATTTTACAAAAAGAATATGTGCACCCCAAAGTGAAACAATTGGTCTAACGAATTTCTTGTAATGGGTTTCTTGGAGTTTCTTCTTCAATTACTATAACACAATTGGGGCCTTTCTATATGATGAATTTGAAATTGGTGTGGTACCAATTATGAGTTATTTTAATAAATCTCCTTCATGTTTTGGTGGAAAATATGAAATTCTTCTTGAAATAAATCATTAAAATCTATATTTATAAACATATCATAAATGTTGTGTTTCCCGCCATCCATCAAAGATAAAAAACAACTTAATGGGAGTTATGTCCCATATAATGAATGTGATGTACATTAGAAGTTCATAGATATTATTACATTGATAGAATCTCATTAGGTGGCTTGGAATATAAAATTTTTCTTTTCTTCCTTGATTGTTCAGGTGGTATTTATATAGATGGATCTAATCCTTGACACAAATTCAAAAACTAAACTAGAGGAATAATGAATAGATTTACATGACACACATTCCCTCCAACATAAACTAGAGATGAATCATATACATTAGATGATATTATAATACCATTATGGGGTTTCATAGGTAATCCAATATATAATAATTTTAGTGGCATCTTAATAACCTAATAATATTCTTCAGATTTGAAAAAATGGGTAAATTTAGAGAGAAATAAGTCATTATCACTTCTAGAGAGTATGGTATATGAACCTTTAACCACGTTTCTATCACACCACTCATTATAAACAATTATTGAATGAGATTTAGACTCTTCCCTTAGTTTAAGAGGTTTATGACAATGATCATCATCATCATTAACCCGTGGGTTTGGGAACAAGTTGGAATAATGACCATTTTTCTTAAAATCAAATCACTAAAGTGTGAGAGGTGCATTCTATAAAACTTTATCTCTATTAAAATGATTATATATCAGCTTTTCATAGCTCTAGAAATCAATTTTCCAATATAAATCCCATATATATATAAAATTTCTTTAGTCCCTTTAGGAAAATTTCCTACATTATTCTACACATAATTTTATCAAAAAGGAAATCTCATTTTCTTCTCCCCATGATTTTTAGAGTTTTTAAAACTCCATCATCCTTTTCATGTGAAAATAATGTTATTGGTTTGTATCTCAGGCCTTCATTTCCACCTTGATAGAACAAAATGAAATATATTCATAGATACTAATGTATATTATGGATAATGACCTTTAGTTACTTGGTTTTAAACCTCCAAAGAATTGATCAAACATAATTTCATGTTGTATGATAATACCAGATGTGTTCCTCACAAGTATTGTAAAATATTTCTTTATAGGTACCAATATATATTTCTCATTTTTATTTAACTCATGTAACTATTAATACATATTATTATGAAGAACAATTGTAAACCACTTATTAAAAAATAAATTTTGGAACTTTCCAAAATCCATTGATTCAATTTAATCCCATTTCTTTGTAATCTTGATAGGTTTCCATCATTTATCTACTTATACATACAAATTGTAGACATCAAAAATGAATATTTAATGATTTTTAAATTGGATAATTGAAAATAACATCTTTTTTTTTCCGATCTATTATTAAAAAACTTGTGGATTTGAATACCCATCGATAGAAGGTGTACATTTCCACGTGAAGGACTCAACATAATGTTGTTCCATCCATTGTTCATTTGGATTTCCAACTTGATTCATTCTTGAGAAAGGTGTGTGTGTATAATAATGATATTTTACATTCTAGGTCCCATAATGTTTAGATTCCCAGGAGGAAAATAACTACATTTTCTATCACACTAAGAATTAATGCATTTTCATCAGGTTATATCTATTTAGTAATATAAAATAGAGTAGAATAAGAAATAATTATCATATTGGAGAACCACATAATATTGAAAACTAAGTTATTTTATGTCTAAATTATGAAACCTTATTTTAAATATTACAAATATTTGGTTTATCCTAGGTTATTCAAAGTCATAATCTATTTAATTCATTCATGATGGTACATAAAGATTTTGTGAATTCTAAATGTAAATTCCCTTGGAGTGTCAAACTAGGTATGAAACAAGGCCCATTGTTATACAATAGTCCCCAATCAATTTTAGCTCCATAAGACGTTTTTAGAGTTGTAACACCTAGGTACATATATTCCAGATACATTTCCAATTGTATTAAAACTATAGGAATGCAATTTCCTATAAACTACATAGTTCATCCATTAATTTTTTTTGGACATTTTCTTATACACTAGATTATCCAAAGACTTATCTATAAACATTTCCTTAATGATATCACTATTGTTTACATATAATTGTTTTGAAAGATTAACTAAACCTATCCTATGATAAAAACTATTACAATCCAATCTTTTCATATATGGACATTAAATAATTTTATCCATTTTTGTTACATTACAAAAACTCACACATGATGACATTAATAGTCTAGTGTCTTTAAAAACCTGGAAATATAAACCCTGGTACATATGTGAGATATGTCATCTCGAATTAAATTCATAATAACAAGAACCATTATTTAACATATCATACATAAAAATATCTTTATAAGATATGTAATGGAAGAATAGGAACGCGTGAGCTTAAATGCTTAATAAGGGTAAACAAGGGAGATACAAAAGAATAAAATAAACATAAGGGAATGAGAACATGAGACATAAATTTGAAAACCATACCCTATATATCAAAGATAATATACACGAGTCATGGAAAAATACAGGTTCTTCATAAAACAGGAATCAAAATATAATCAATGAACATAATCCATGACAGAATAAATTAGAATAATGCATGGATTTTTGGAATAAAAATAATCATAGAAAATCATTTCCAAAGTAGTCAAGTCACACTACCATGGCTATCATATTGGAATCAGTTCACTCCCAAAACTATCATATTATTCTTGATTCACTCCCAAGAACATCGTAGTGGAGAATTTTACTTATTAACCAAAGTTTACTCATCATTCGAGTCATGTCTATATCATTAGATATAAATCATAAAACAATGCATTGGAGGAAGATATAGGTCTCACACATCAAATAATGAAATCCATATGCATTATGTAGACAAGTTCGTAATAATTCATCTAATCATAACCCATGAAATGAAGTTGTTATTATAAAATTTCATCATATTATAACCTATGGATAAGATACAAGTTTTCTAATCAAGTCATTATAGAATATACCATGATGAGAAGTGGGTTTCATAATAATCATTCCATAAAAACATAAACCATTTAGAGAATGAAAATGAATGATACCCTTGGTTCATATTCCTAGTAAATAATCGGTAAAATCATTTAATGCCTTCTTATACATAAAATAGTTTTTAATGATCCATCAAAAAATTTATTATGGAAAATATCTTTTACTATTTCAAATTTTCTGTTTATAACATAAAAAATTTTGAAATCATTTTTCTATAAAAATTACTTTAAAAACATATATAGAAATAATTGATGAAATTATCCTACATGACATAGGAAAATTCCATTTTTGAAATACATGTTAAAATTAATATTCTATTCTTATTTTTTTTAAATCCAAACATGGAATATTTGGAAAATGGCATGAATATTCCTTAATTTTTTTTTGTAAAAAGTAAAACATGGGTAAAAATTTATTTTTACAATTAAAAAGTGTGTAATGATACTATTCTGAAAACATTTTTCAAAATTAGGTTTACAGAAGAATATATATTTCTAACCGAAGGGAGAGATGGAGTCATATTTTATTAAAAAAATTATTAATAATTTTATGTACCAAAGAGTGGAACATGAAGCCATTAAATTAATATATTATGAATAAACATATGAGAATAAAATTAAATAATGTTATTGAGATATGGATCATCAGAATCCATTATTGGAGACTTAATCATAAAAAATCTAGATGAACGATAAAACTGTAACATAATATCATTACCAATTTAGTAACATTGAATAATAATCCCCATAAAGAAATAAAATAATTTTAAAGTTAAAATATCCTTATTTTGAATAAATTCATGATTTTAAATGTCAAATTTTTCCTATATAAAACTTGTGAACTAATATAGGTGCATAACATAACATACATCACAAAAAAAAAGAAAATTAAAAAAAATCCCTTACCTTATGTCTTGACATCTGTCACACAAGTTATATAACATGAATAATAAATATAAGATAATTATAATAATATTAAAGAATCATATTCATATATTTCAAACCATATGTTATATTCTTATGACCTTTTATTACTCATTTTTTAACAATTTATTATTAAAGCCATGTGTAGGGACATAACCTCTTTTTTCATATATGTTTTTAGTTGTTATTTCTAGCCCACTTAGATCAATATTTCATTATATATAGAATTTAATTCATTATATAAGTATCATATATATTAATTATATAATTATATATAGAAAATAAAAAATTTAGTCATATAAAATGAAGTAAATCGTTCATAGAGACAGTAGGTCGTACAAATGCATTAATGTTATTTCGATTTTTATTATTGGATTGAAATAATGAAAAGTTAATGAAATATATATATTATAAATAAATAATCATTTTTATTTTATAAATATCACATTTTTTATTAAAACCATCCTTAATACTGTTTATGTAAATTGTGAATTAATCACATCGCATCACGGGGCTGTAGTCCACCTTACAAAGAACGACGTTATTATATACCCAAAAAATGGAAATCATAAATTTTTGTGACATATAAAAACTAATGAATCATAAAAACATAATAAAAATCATATATTTTATATATAAACTATTAATCGATCATTATTCCCTACCATGAGAGGTGGTAATGGAAAATCGAACAATATTAGTTCGTGAGGCGATAGTCTGTCATACACACAAATGATGATTTTAGAACCAATTTTATGAAAGTCTGTATAGTTTTAGATTTTGTAATTAACATAAAAAATATAATTATATGAAATATATTTATTTTATTTTATATTAATGGTATAATAATAATTAATTGTGTTGGAGGAATATATAAAATATAAACTATTGTTGATGAATTTTACCTCTTCTTCAGGTATCCTCATTTGGTTTTCACTAATGGCCTTGCATGATTGTATTTATTTCTAAAATATATTCAATTAGGAAGGTTGAATGTTGTAAAGTGATTTGGGAAGAGAGTGGATGAACCCAAGAGGTTTTAAGGTTGGAAGAAGTATAGAGATGGGGGGTCTTTTATAAGTGAGGTGGGTGAAAAAATTATCTTGAAGAGAGAATCACACCCACAAATTTCACATGACAAAAGGGTAAAAATAATTATATTATAGAAAATAATAGTGTTAATTGTTGAAATATTTATATAATTTTTTTTTGAAAAAATAATAGTTTATTTTTACTATTAAAATTTTAGTTCCACCCATGGAAAACCCATTTATATGGTAACAACCGTAAATAAATTTTACTAATTATAAAAATCATTTTGATCAAAAATTAAGGGAATATTTTATAAATTATAAATTTTTCTGATTAAAAAATGGAATTATTTTTATTTTTTATTCGCAAAATTGGAAAAATTTAATTTAATATTAATCCTACACACAAAAAGAGAATGAGTTCAAATGTTTGAAAGGTTTTTATATAAAAAATATATATGAAATTTATTCCAATGATCTAAATTGAATTATTTAATAAAAAATTAAATTTATTTAAATTAAAAATATTTAAAAATATAATCTAAATATTCAAAAATCAATAAAGTAAAATATAGTTTTAAATTAAAGTACATTATTTTGAACTATTAATATAAAATAATTTTTTTTTTAAAAATACCCAAAACCCAAATTATGATTATTTTTAAAATATGATTTTTCAAAATTAATTTTATTTTACCAAAATTAATTTTATAATATTTGAAAAATTAATTGTATTAACTTTAAAAAAATTATTTTTAGTAGAAAAGTGTATTTTTGAAATATTTAATGGCGTTTCCAAAAATTATCAGAATGTTTTACAAACATAAAATGATTGTACAAAATATTTTAAAATATTTTTTAATTTTCATGTAACTAATTTTGGTGGCTAAGTGATAATGATCACATTTAAATAATTATATTAATAATATATCTTGGTTTTGTAAAAACTTAGTTTTTCATGTAAAACAAGCTAAGTGATTATTTCATGTAGTGAAAGATTAAATAAGTGTTTCATGTAGTATTAGATATCAAATGAATTTAATATATTCAGAAAAATTAATTTATAAAAACTCAGAGTGTTACCTTCTCGAACTCTTTCAGGATAATAAGGTATTTTCATTATCTAGGTTTGGAAATTCTATTGGCGAGGTGAATTTAACACCCTAAATTTCTAGTACATGACCCTTTATTCATGTATTTTTAGTCAATAAAATGATCAGGTATTATTTCATGATATTTTTAGGTGTTTTATTATGATTTAAATGATTTTATGGATATGTTTTATTTGTGTATAGTTAGCATAAACTGTGCACCATATCCATGAAACAGTGCAATTGAACAAAAAGGGCATTGTTCGGGAACACTATTAGTGAATGATTTTCCAAACCACGTGAGTACCTAGGAGAAGTAATACTTCTGGAAATAGAGGGAAATAAATGGTTGGTGTATGGTTTGTCTAACCATGTGTTTAAACCATGTGAGGTGTGTCTTAAGATATTAACACAAATTGGTTTGCACACTTTTTCCAAACCGCACAGCCAAACCATGAGGCGTATAGTTGGAACCCCTTAAATATGGATCTTAAGAGAATAAAAAAAATTAATCCATGTTAATCCCCTGATTCTCTCCCTAACTAGATTTGATTTTTACCTCTAATTATGAGACATTACCTATAAATCGAGAAGGGATTATTAGTAGAATCAAAGTGTTTTGGATTTTAGAATTCATCGGTAAGTCATCTTTCTTTATCTTTTTCCTTATATCCATCTTCCTTATATAACATATAATATTATATATAATATTTAGTGGATATAATTATGTTCTCTAATTATAATATTGATTTTTTATAATTGTATTAATAGAAGGAAAGAAGATCCAAGGATCAATCTAGAGTTTTATTATGTCATTATTTATTTTTTACTACTATTATGAGGTCGGTGGATTTTCTATTATCTCCACATTATTTTAAATATGGTGGATTTTCTTTAATTTCATTATTTTATTGAAATATTGTGAAATCATTATGTAATTCATGTTATATAATCCCTTTTAGTTATATCCTGAACATTTTGGAAATTCAATTAGTTTTTAGAATAACCCTTTTTGTATAATTTTAAATTGAAAATTTTAAAAATATCTGTTGGTTTTGATGATTGTATCATTTTTGTTAAAATGATTTAAAGATGGAAACAATTTAATGAATAAGGCATTGTTATAGAAATTGGATTTTAGTAGTTGTCTTGGATTGATTTTATCACAAGCAATTGGTAATGTTTGACGTAGGTAGGGTCCTGGTTATGGAGTACCACCATTAAAATATGGATAGATTATATACGTAATGATCCACCACCAATGGTGACACCAAGCTAGTCTGTGTATTTGAAAAAACAGAAGGGGAATGAAAAATAAATTATAATAGTATTATTATTGAAATTTAATTCAATGGAAAAATGTTTATGGATTTGAAATATTAATTTTTACCACTAAAAACTATTTTATATAATCTACTAGAATAGGTTTTGTATTAGTGTCATTAGTGGGGAAATCATTGGGTAAGTCCTAATGAGTTTAGACTGACCCCTTGATTTTCCACAATTGTGTGATTTCAGATTTCATCTATCTAGACATAGGTAAAGGAATAGTATAATTGTTTTTATGGATTCTTCATAACATCATTGGCATGGAATGTGGAGTTGGAGCATGGAAAGGGTTTGGTGTTTTTGGTGGATGTCACTTAAGAGTTTTCTGTTATATTATATTTTGGTTCTCTTGGAGTATTGCTATTGGTTTCCAATATTAATCTGATATGGATTATTGGTTTCATTATTTCTGAGTTTTATTATGTACTCATACAACATATAAAGTTTTGGTTGGTTATTTTTTATATAGTTTTGATTTTTTATAATTAAAATGAAAAATCATCCCTTAAATGTTCTCAAGTACCTTATCATTTATATCTAGAATTTTTTATATTTATAATTTTACATAAGGAATAATATCACACCCATCATGTCTCAAGCCAATTATTCGAGGAATGATCTTACACCCTTGCCTCAATTTGACAACCTTTGGTGTAAGGGTAGGATCACATTAGGTCATATAAGGATATGGTTCAACTATAATTTCTATTAATCTGGGATTAGAAATTTAAAATTGGTTTCAGTGGGAAGTTATTTTATTTTTTATCACTATTTAGGAATGGTATATTGGATAATAAGATGTTTTAGGGAATTCTAATGTGATTGTTCAAGTGATTATTTAACCCATGTGTAGGGGTGAAGCCAGGTTTATTTGGATGGGATTATTTTTCATGAGGTTTGATTGTTATAGTCAAAATTCTATTTCACATTTAGTGACTCACTTGTTTTATGATTTTATTTATTCATGAGGTTGTACTCATGATCTAATACATCAATAGATTGTGTGTTCATGCGTCATTTCAGAAACTCAGTGGTTTATGTGACATGCATCATATTACGAACACATATAAAAACATGTTATGATATTTTTTATTTTACATATAAAAAAATTAAGTTGTATGGAAGAATATTTTATTCAAATTTTATGTTTTAAATATATAGTTTCTAATAAATAGTTTTTAAATTGTAAAAAATCGAAATATTGGACTATTTTTGTTAAAAAGGTGTCAAAAATAAAAGTTTTAGTTTTTAAAATTACATTACAATAGTTGGCTAGTGGCCCTAGATAGGAATTTTTGGCTGTATTTATAGTGTTGCAGTCATATCCCTTGAAATTTTGTATTTGTAGTATCATGATTATGAGTATTTATATAATATGTAATATGTAACCATGTTAATTATATATTATTTTCCATTAAATGTGTTCATGTAATTATAAAGGGATTCCATCGACATAATGTTTTCTTGTATGGTGGTGGGATGGAACTGTTGTGAGTGAACCTTTGTTAGTAGTACTAGATACCACCTTGGCTTCGGGTGATAGGTCAAGGAGAAGATTGATGATAATTTCATCCAGATTATATAGATTATGGGTAAGTATTTAATAATAGATTTTACAATAGGGTGGGGGGATATGTTAGACTTTTACATGTTGTGGGTAAAAGTGAATAACTATTGAGATATTAAGGTTTAGTGTAAGGACTCGGCCTTAAAATATTACATAATATTGAATTAAATGAATAATTCACATTGGGTATATTTTCAGGTTTAGAGTTTTAGAGAATTAGGCCATAACTACTACATAACAACTTGAATATTACATGTATACACTACTACACATTATCCATTTTTTCATAAAATAAAAACTCTTAAAAAGAAACAAGTCTAGTTCCATGTTTTAGATGGCATGACATTTCCTTAATCCAATCCTTGACCCTATTCTTCTTTATGTACTATGAAAAACATTTCAAAACTTTTTATGAGCATAATAAGCTTAGTATGGGATACACAAATAAGGAAAACTATTAGTTTTTCAAAACAACATGTAAACCATGAATACTTTATCATAAGTAATAATTTTCACCTTTAAGAAGTAGTAAATACTCTTCATTGAATAAAATATCAATACATACCATTTAGTAACAAAAAGATAACCATAAAAACCATATAAAGAACACAAAACATATAAAGGTAACTTGGGGCATAAACATACTTAAATGGAATAACCATACGGTCGACTTCCACACATATCATAAATGTAATAGCCATATAGCTGACTTCCATACCCAATGCATTGGAGGTTATAATGTAGCCACCCATCCTTGTTTTCACGGCACCACTTGTCATCTAGTTTATCACATAACCACCAATATAATATCCATGTACCATCATAACAATTAAAATTATGAAAATATAAACATTTCACTAATAACATTTCATTTGAAATCACAAGAAGTAATTTCAAGTTATTGAAATAATCAATTCATTTTCATAAACAATTTAAAAAGATATTTTTGAATCAAAGAGTCCCATAAAACTTTGATGATTTCAATGGAATTATAATTTTAAAACATTAATGTCCATATAAATAAATATTCAAAACCATTTTTAAAACATGGACATTGAAGATAAATATTTATATTAATAAATTTTTAATACATTTAAAATGATATTTTAGTTGAAGAGTTTTCAACAAAATGAGAGAATATTGAATAAAAATAATTGAAAAATAAAATTTAATCATAACTTTATAATATCATGAGAATAAAGTTATTCAACATATAATATTCAAAAGGACAGTATATACACCATATCAATTTGAATTGGTGCATAACAATAATGAAAACTCAATGTAATGTAAATTGAGACGAAATCCCTTTTAATGATGGTATCCTTTGATTAAGGATAAATAGATTACATAATTATGTGTGAAAAATAATAATAAACACAATATAAGTGGATATTAACTATAAAACAATCATATTTCATTCACACATATTCATAGGATGACAAATTCAAGAAGTACAAGTTTAACCCAAATAATTGAAATTTGGTTAAGAAGTTCCCTTGCAAAAATTCAACAGCTTAACGACATTACCATAAAATTCAGAAAATTATTTAATGAGATAGAAAATACTATAAAAACACATGGACATAAAATTTACATCAATAATGTTATAGAATAACATATACCAACATAATAAGATGTAAATTAAAATACATAACAAAAAAGAAGTCTTTTAATGAAAAGAGGTTGAAAGGATCCCTTACCGAATGGGTAACTTATGAGACATACACCAAATGAAAGAAGGATCATAAAATGAAGATGTAAATAAACATAAATGAAAGTATATTACACAAAGAGTACAATAATGGGATGTATATACACCACACAAAAGGAAATATTGGAAAATAGAGCATGAATCTCACGGGAATTAAAAGTGAGATGAAAAACCCTTACTTTGTTCTAATCAATCGAGTCGTATGACCCAAAAGTTAATAACCATCAAATGAATCACAGAATACCATGAATATAAAGATAATAATGATATATATATCAAACTAAAGTACATAATACACCACAAGCAACAAATAAGTGGGGAACAATGGAAATCTCACGGAATTAAAAGTGAGATAAAAATCTGCATACCTCATTGTCTGACTTGAGCCATTCGTTCTCTAATCTCCTGAATAATAAACAAAGGTTAATTTATACATGATTAATATCCTTTTTCATGTTTACTATTCCTTTTATATCACTTATTACCATGTTGTAAACATTATGTAATCATTAAGTTAATAACGTTCGTTTTGTCAATATTTGGTACATGAGTAAAAATTCAACACATTATATTTACAAGTTTTCCATGTTGTCAATGGTCTATTATATACAGAATGATATTAATTATTTAGATATCATATATATCTTATATATCTAGAATATATATATTTATAAAAGTACATATCATTTGGAGGTAAGAAATGAAATGTAGCGTTCATGGAGACGGTAAACTGCACGTACGCATTAACGCTATTTCATTTATATTTCTTATTTTAATAGAATTAAAACATAATGATACATAGTTATATTAAAATTATAGTATTATATCATAGATAATATCCTTAACTTCTTCCTTTATACATCCCACATAAGTCATTAATGAGTCATATCACTTTGAGGGGTGGTAGTCCGCACTTCCTCAAATTAAATTATCGCGTTTACACATAATGGAAACCATAATGGTATGATATAAATGGAAAATAAATAAGCATAAAGAAAACATAAAAATAATATATATCATATATAAATACAGTTACATCATAATGGCCACCCTGAGAGGTGGTAGGATGTAATTGAACAATCATCGTTTCGTGAGGTTTTAGTTTTCTAGCCATAAAAACATTATGTTCTTCACCCATTAGATGGAGGTGTGTGTAAGTGTAGGTTTAATAAGTCCCATAATAACATCCTATTATACTGGTGATAATGGTGTTATTATAAAATAATGTAATGAAAGGAGTTTAGGGGTTGGAGAAGTAAAATAAAATAAAATAAGTTAAGAGAAACTATTACCTTTAATTTGGGTAACTTCCTTTGGTTTGAACCAGAAGGACTTCTTGAAGTGCCTTATGCCTAAGGTAATGCTTTTAGGAGGAGTATAGGAATATATTGAGCCTAATTGGGCAGAGTTTTGACGAGCCAATAGGCTTGAGAGGTCTGAGTAATTGGTAAGGAATGGTCTCCTTTTACAAGGGGGAGTAGGGGCTCTTTAAGAATGTGTGAAAATATTATTTTATTATATAATGATATTTGGTTTCAAAAGGTCCAAAAATCATTAAGGTAGATGATAAGATGACTCATAGTCGAAATAATATCATAAAATATAATTTTTATAGTTTCTGGATAATATTTTATTCATTATAATCATATTTTTTAAATCATTTATTCATGAGGTAAATACTGCATCATTATTGTGTCATAAATTATTTAATTTATTCGATGTCTAAAAATTATTAAAAAATACAATGAAGTAGGAAATATTTTTAAATTTCCAAATAATATTTATAGACAAAACTATTTCTTATATATCACCATAAAAAAATTAATTTACTAAATTATTTTTTATGTCATTTTTTCCTATACATTAAATTAATTAATCTAATGTGTCATTATCATTTATAAGTGGCTTTATGGGGTCCAAAAATAGACCCAAGGATGCCCATGGTCAGCCAGTACTCATCTAGTAAGGTTAGTACCAGTGTTAAGGTAATTTTGAATTATTATAATATTCTTTTTTATCTTGAATTACCCTTTTTACCTTTAACTACAGTAAATAAAAGTCAAAAGTTACTATTCACCACAAATTATTTTCATCTTATTGAACCAAATTTTACTAACTAATAACAACAATGTATGTTTTATTTTCGAAATTAAATTTATAGAAGTCATAAAATTTAATTTAAATGAAAAAGTTAGTTTTTTAACTACTACTATGTGGTTTCACCATTCATTAAAAATAGATGTTTTTCAGAAAAATACAAAAAATTCAGCCTAAGATATATTTGATATTCTGAAATCAAAAATTATTTCTATTTTACTAAATTCAAAACATAGAAGTTGCATTAATTAATTTAAAATTAATTCCCGTTGTTAAAACAGAGATCATGTTTTTAAGAAACAACAACTATCAAAAGATTGACACTTGTTTATGTCCACTATCAAAGTGAAATTAAATCCAACGACCAAATTTGGATTAAATGGTAAAAATATATTCTAATTACACTTTATAACCAATTAAAAATATAATCTATGAATTTAAATAAATTATATTAAAACACAGTTTTGAATTAAAATAAAATAATTTTCATTATTCATTAAAAAATGAACTTTATCCGAAAAATTCAAAAAAATTACACAAAGTAAAATTTGAAGAACACATTTTAAAGAAGGGTGTTTTATGGTCAAATAGAATGTATGAAAGTGACCAAAACTAGATTTAAATGGGGTTATCCATTAAAAGGAGTTAAATCGACCTTTTAATGCAAACTATGCTTATAATTAGAGTCATTCACATTTTAATCCTCTTACTTTTATTGGATAAAAGTAAATACATTTAAAAAACATGTATAATCAAATTTTAGTTTTTTTAGTTCATTCCCACCAATACAAAGGCTATGAGTTAGTTTCTATTTAAAGTAATAAAATTATATTATTAGTGAGCAACATAATATTTCAAAGAAACCCACTGTTGGGTATCAGGTATTCCATTGAAAATTGCATCCACTTTAAAGTATAATTAATATTTAATTAATAAATATTAATAAATATGAAAATTTTCATGTTCTTTACTTATTAGGGATGTTACATTTAGGTTGAGAAAACTAAGTAAATGGAATTCAAAGAACACCACATGATGATCTTTGAAAATATCCACCCAAAGACCACAAGATTGAATAGAGCCATAGAGTTAGTATGTTTGTACAGGAAATTATATATGTTATGTGTATGATTGAGAAATCACTGACCTATATAATTTTTATTTAATATTGGTAGGAGTTAAGGAAGCTATGGGAAATATTTTTTGGATCAACTCAAATGAAAGATCAATTAACAGGTAAATATGTTCCTCTGGAATAAATTTTCAAATGTGGTAAATCGGGATCTCATTTTTGTGGGGAACCTTAAAGAGGCCTCTAGGGTTGGGAAGATAGTTTCAAGTTATTAAGCTAGTGGTAAAAATACATAGAGTATAAAGTGATTCTATGTGAGCATCTACTATGGTGTTAGTGTGCAGGGTATCCATGTCAGTGGATCATCCTCATAGGTAAGTGATATAATGGTCTACTACATGGGTGGTAGTTCTAGAAACATGAGTGGAAATATTCATCAACCACCAATGGAGTGTCAATCTTGTGGTATGATGGATAATATACAGTGGTTATGCAAGAACCCTCAATATATGAATTATGATGGAAGATGAAGGTCAACACAGAACATTAGGATGGGATCTAATACCCCATATAAGTCTTCCAATTGGAGTTATAATGGTCGTACCAGTCATGGTACTATAGAAAAACAGTGATAGTATTAGTAGAGTAGTGATCCTCATTGATATTAGGTGAGAGATTAAGGTACAAGGTTCAGTTAACTACATTAACTTTAGTCTACACCCCCATTAACTAAAATAAGTTATTGGTAGTATAAGGTATTATTCTTGTGGATTCTAAAATATTTGGAGTTTCAATTGTTAACTATTCTTCATATTCAATTATATTTCATTCAATTTTTGAATGGTTTGAGAATTTAGGTTGAATTATTGAATTGGGTTATTTCAACTAATACAATATTAAGGGAACAATTAGAGGATTTTTTCATTATGAGGAGTGTTCCCATGAGATTGGTGGGTAAAATTTTCTTTAGGGTTTGTTCATGATTGCGATGTCAGGATTTTACTTGATTTTGAGAACGGACTAGTTATTTTTGTGTGGGTTCCACATTTACTATTACTAGAGGTGGTTGAGTTTCAAAACATTTCAAGAATATATATGTACCGATCCGTCCCTCGGGGCCCGTTCCATGACATCCCCAAGCCCAAATTCCATAGGCCATGGGTTAGAGACTAGCACCGGAAGGCGTATGCCTAAAATGGGAAGGCATTGACTTTAAACCTGTACAAACAAACAATGTTGAATGAATCTAGACGAAACCATGAAGTAAACTACTATAGTAAAGAGTACTAAATTTTAAGGGGGATATAATACAAGACCAACTAGAATGAAATATATGTACAACTAAAACTTACAAAACAACTAAAAAGTGAAAAGTATCTCCTGTATCGTCCACCACGGATCCTACCTGAATGTTAGGTACATCTCCCGACCATTAGTCCCAGTATCATGTCATGGAAAATGGTCCACCTCCATGATCAATCCAGTCATGGCTCCCTCAGCCTTGATAAATGTTTTACGCCATCTGCACAAGACACAACCAGGTGCGGTCAAAGCCCTTGCAGTGGTGAGTATAATGATAATCAGTAGGCACCACGAGACCCTGTAGGTCTCCCAATGTTCCATGAAGGAAAAACCTAAAAGAAAGATTTCGACCCTATAAAGGTATATACCCATACATATAACTATGTTATCAAGATATACCCATCTAATACATGAGGGAAGAATACCACAAACATAACATCACGAAGAAAGGAAGTACCACACATGTAAAAGACTTAGTTCAAATAGAGTCTCAGCTAAAACCAGGTACTAGTGAAGTAAATAAGTACACATGAATAGTCACGAAGCTCGATCATATTATTAAGTCAGGAGTCACTGTTTCTGACCATACAATGTCTTTCCCACACATTATTGATTGGTACTACCCACACAATAATACAAATAGGATTCGACCCACCCAGAGTCGATAGGTATTAACCCCCACAATAACTCACACAGGATATGACCCACACAGGATCAGTAAACATTGACCCACACAGGATTGTTGAGAAATGACCCACACAAGATATGACCCACCTAGGATTGCAAAGCACTGACCCACACTGCATTTGACCCACACTGGATCGAGGCTGAACCACAAAAGATCGTTCGATACAATCCTTCATATGATCCTTCTCCAACCTCAGCCTCACTGCGAGCCACTAAATTCCTCGCACCCGGTGCGCTTGAGATCCATAGAATCTAAACTCAAGATATTGGTCACACCACAACCACCACTCTTCTCCAAAAAGGAGAAACTAAAAGGGCCTCCATGTCGTAAGGGTTCCAAAGAGACAGACTGTGCGTTAATCGGACGATTGGTCTGTGAGTTATAAGCATTTTAGTTCCAGGGGTGTAGTTGTATATGGGTTCAATCCAACCCAGCTATACTGCAACTGTCTAAAAAACCTTAGAGGAGTATACCAAAAAGGATTATCTCGATCAAAGGATCCCAACTCTATAGACGGTTCATCAATCCGACGTCCGGTTCTCCGGGTATGGCCTATTATGTGTTTTTGGGCCCGGTGGGGCCCTGGTCCGGTCTGACCCAGTCGGACTATCTCAGACCGACTTGATATAGGCTAGGCCACAGTGGGATCATCCCACTGGGTCGTGGTCTGGCCTCACCCACTTGGGGATGGCCCGTAAGGGCATCCCGCACAGCAATGGGTGGCCCGACCTGCCTAGAGCACGACCCTAAAGGGGGCGGCCCGACCGTGTATGGTGGGACCTGCAAGGGGGAAACCTAGCTACGTAGGTAGCAACCAGAAAGGGGGTGGCTAGGCCATGTAGGGAGAATCCAACAAGATGATGACCCAAATGCTGTCTGTCCAAGCTGGTGAGGGGGGGGGGGGGGGGGTGACCCCCTTTCACCCAAACTCCCAAACGGCTCTGAGGCTGTCTAGTTTGTGATGCGGTCATTCCACGTGGGCACTTCTCGGTAGCCATAGACCCTGCAGGAGGCGCGGGTACTGCCTCCAATTTGCTTCAACTGCGGCCTCTTCTCACCAGCAACTCACTGATCACGCTGTCTCTCCATTCGCAACTGGCCAATGTCCTGGCCACCTCCTCCATCCCCCATAGCTGACGATAAACATCCCTATGATCACCAGCGGCATGCGATGGCGCCCCACACATTCTCCACTGTCGGCTAGTGACAACCACTGTGATGACCTCCACATCTTTGTGTCTTGGTCTCCTCTTCCAATGTATGTCGACACACATCATTCTTTGTTGCTGGTTGGGGCTTCCATGCCAATGGTCTTCCACAGAGGTGCAAAGATAGAACGATAGTGGAGGGTATGAGCCTTGTTTGTTAGGCCCATGCCCTCTGCGTTAGCTTGTAAACCAGAGAAAGAATATTGGGGTTCCAGAAAATTCTCTTGAAATAACCATGAATTAAACCCCTACCTCGTAAATCTGTAAGATAAAGTCTGTGCTTGAAGGATGGTCGTTTTATTCATTACTGAAATAGGTTCCCAATGAAATAGATCGTATGTCATTCTGTGGTTAGTGGTTTGGTTCCACTCATCACCTCCTGCTAGGAACAGCTCTGTCTTCTAAGGGTTATGCGTCACATCACTCCTTCAGCACTTCATTTCATGGCGAAGTAGTGCTGATACCTCTTCCCATGCTCCATATAAATAGGAGAGGGGGAGGGTATGTAACGATGTGGGGAATTAAATGGTCGATCATTATTTAGGAACCTTATTAATTCCCCAATGATGTCATTACATAATATTGACAGGACAAGACATTTATTGGCTTGACACACCATGGGTCCCATTCTCCGCTTGTCCATTTGTTGAGAAGAAAGAAAATAAAATAATAAAATTATTTCATTTCATTTATTTTAAAAAGGAACAAAACATAACTTTTTTCCATACCTACTGCAGTTAATGTAAATTTTCCCTAAAGAGAATCCATGATATGTAGATTCAATGGTGCCCTCAGATTTTTTATCTCAGCACCTATTCAAAAGTTAAAAAATGCCGTTCATGAATTTATTGAATGTGCCAAAAAGAAAAGTTTTGAAATTAATTCTAGGAAAACCAGACATCGGAATCAGGTCCCATCTATTTTCACAAACTTGTAATAATTCCATATATTTAAAAAACCTTTACATGGAAAATTCGGATCTTTACAATATCCCCACCTTATGGATTTTAATCCCCAGAAGCCACAACATTGACTAAAGAAACAAATGGGGGGTACTGGGCCTGAATATCGACCTCCCATTCCAATGTTCTCTCCTAGAGGTTCCCGTGATACTAGAGAATGTGCACTATAGGTATTGATAGCCCATGAAGGAATCGCTCTTGTCGATCCTCAATCTCTACTAGATCCTCTGTAAACATCCCCTAATCATCAAAGTCCATCTTTCCATAATCGATGAGGTGACATGGGTAATGAATGTATCTCCTCAGTTGGGATATGTGGAAGACGTCATGCACCCTCTCCAATTGCGGTGGAAGTGCCATGCGGTATTCCACCTCACCTATCCTCCGATGTATCAGAAGTGGTCTGATAAACCTTGGTGATAACTTTCCACCTCATCCAAATATCCATATTCCCCATCGAGGAGAGACTCCCAGGAATACGTGGTCCCCCTCCTAGAACTCCAAAGGTCTTCATAACCATTCATCATAAGAATTACATATCCTCTGTAAAGTCTTCATCCACTCCTGG
Organism: Viscum album; assembly: GCA_963277665.1. NCBI lineage: Eukaryota > Viridiplantae > Streptophyta > Magnoliopsida > Santalales > Viscaceae > Viscum > Viscum album. The sequence goes on from OY728127.1 coordinate 285,832,434, forward strand.
ATGATCTTCACTTTCTCAATGGTAGCCCGTACCAACTCCGAACCCATAAGTGTTTACTCCCTAGGGTTTCTCCCGCAAAAATGTGATATTCAAGGTCGACCGTACAAGGCCTCAAATTGTTCCATACCGATGGCGGAGTGATAATTGTTGTTGTATACAAACTACACCAAGGTAATTTGATCCAACCAACATCATCAAAAACTAGGATTCATGCATGAGGCATGTCCTCTAGCGTCTAAATGGTTATCTCTGTCTGACCATCCACCTGATAATGAAAGGTAGTGGTCAAAAGTATCTGAGTCCCAAATGGCTCCTATAATCCCTTCCTCTTAAGGGATGTAAAAGGTGCATCATGGTCACATATGATCATCGATGGAAATCCATTAAGTCATACAATCTCTGTTATGTAGAGGCGTCCCAAGCCCTTTATTGATCCCTACTCTCGGATGAGTAGGAAGTGGGCCGACATGATGAGTCATTCAATGATCACCCAGATATAATCATGTCTCCTAGACGTACGGGGAAGCCCGATCATGATGAGTCATTCAATGATCACCCAGATATAATCATGTCTCCTAGACGTACGGGGAAGCCCGATCACAAATCCCATGGAGATTCCATCCCAATTCCACTCCAGAACATCTAGTGGCTATGGTAAGCCTGTTGTAACCTGATGATCATCCTTCATATGCTGAAAAGTGAGGCATCAAGAAACAAACTCCAGTACAACTTTCTTCATCCCTGTCCACCAGTGCTGACGTTGGATGTCCTGGTACATCTTCACTACACCAGGATATACTGCCAGAGGTTACATATGGAACTCCCTCAACAACTTCTCTCATAGCCCCACCGGTACCAGGGTACATCTTCTGAAGAGGATTATGTGATCCCCACCTTCATAAAATACATAAGGTTCCTATCTTAAGGATATTAGAGCAATTCGAGGCTCACAGTCAATGTCCCCATGCTTTTCCACCCTAATTCACTGAAGAAGTGGGGGAGTGAATATCATAGACTGAAGGTATGCTACTCCATATCTATCCAAGAAGGATATTTGCAATACGACCAGCTTCAATTCCTCCTCACTTAGCAATTGTGGACCAGACCTCCTGCTGAGTGCATTTGCTACCACGTTCCCCTTCCTAGGAGTATAAACTATCTCAAAGTCATAGTCCTAGGGGATCTCTAGACATCACCACTATCATAGGATCAGTACATTCTTATAGAAGATATACCTGATACTCTTAAGATCATATTTGACTTTAAAATGTTAAACCATCAAGTAATGTCACCACACCATCAAGGAAAAGTCCACTACTACTAACTCCTAGCCATGGGTAGCATAGTTCTGCACATGTGGCCTTAGCTATCTAGACAAATATGCGATCACTACATGCTTCCATATCAAGACACACCCATGTCTGGTCCCTGATGCATCACATTAGTGTACATACCCAATGCCCTCTTCTGGTAGCCTCAAGTTGGGGCACTCGTCAGTATCTGGCCTAGCTCCAGAAAAATCTACTAGCATCTCTCTATCCATATACTGGGCTGCCCCTTCGTCTTCAAAGATGAAAAGGTTTCCAAAAATCTGGAAAAGTCATGCATGTATATCTAGTAGTATCCACCCAACCCCAGAAATCTCTGAACCTCGGTCACACTCCTAGGTGGCCACTAAGAAGGTACATCCTCTATATTCACTGGATCTACTACAACTCCATCCTCTAAAATAATGTGTCTTAGAAAGTGGAACTCTCATATCTAGAACTCACACTTCGAGAGTTTTCCATAAAGATGGGGCTATCGGAGTGTATCCAGAACTATCTGTAGATGATATGCATGCTCCTCCTCCATCATTGAGTATATTAATATGTCGTCGATGAACACCATGGAAAAGCGATTGATGTATGGCTAATAGATCATTTTCATGAGTCCCATAAATACTATTGGGGCATTGGTCACACTGAATGTCAAAACCAAGAACTCATAGTGGGAATACAGACATATAAAGTCCATCTTCTTCACATCCTCATCTCATACCCTGAGCTGATGATAGCCTGAATGAAGGTCTATCTTCGAAAAACAATGAGTTCCCATCAGTTGATCGAATAGATTATTAATCCTTGGATGTGGATACTTGTTGTTCACAGTCACTTGGTTTATGAATCGGTACTCTACATAGAGTCTCAAACTCCCATATGCCTTCATGGGGAACAAAATCATGGCAAACCATGGAGAAACACTCTGCCTTATGATCCCCTTACTTTGTAAGTCCTCCAACTGTACCCGTAACTCACAAAGCTCTGTGTGAGATATCTAATATGCTGATGTAGATATTGGTTCCTTCCTAGGGTATAGTTCGATGTAAATGTCAACCTCTCTGTGTGGAGATATTCCTAGAACATCATTATTGAAGACATCAAAATACTAGTCCACCACTACAGGATAGATCATAATCTCAACATCTACTGCCTTGTGGGTAAGGCTATCCAACTAATGTGTGATCGACTACACCCTCCTCTGGGTAAGTTCATCATGTGCTACAAAGGTTCCCTTCTCACCGGTGAAGGAAAACCAGCTCTCATCTACATGGATGCACCACACTGTGCACTGAATACTGTGATTCTTTTCAAGGACCATGAACAACCAGTCTATACCCAGGATGACATCATAAGGCCTCAACCCCGCTACCCTGAGATCCCAGCCAAAGATCTCATGTCCTAGAGTAAGATCACAGTACTGGAACCCATGTGTAATCATCTAATATTCTCATGTAGGAGTCCCGAGATGTACGGATCGAGCCAACTACTCCACTAGAATCTCTGAGCTCTGAAAGAGGGATGTGGTGACAAAAGAGTAACTGGAACCTGTGTATATTAGTATTACAGTTAGGGTTGAGTAGATAAAGATCGTACCACTGATAATATCTAGAGGGTCATGGTCAAAGGCCTTAGCTTCCTAGAGATGAGGTTGTCCCTATCCACCCACTCCATGTGGTTGGGGTGGCCCACCTGGTGGTGGTGGCGGAAGAATCATGAATTGCGACCCCCACTTACAACAAAACCAGACCCCCTGCCACGTCCACCCACCTTTGGTCCTTCTCACTCTAACCTCTGCGTCTTCCTTGGTGGTCCCTCGGCAATATTCTAGTTGTCTGTAGGGATGGTTAGGCAATCGCGAGCCATGGTACCCTGCTCGCCGCATGTGTAGCACTGCATGTCCCTCGTCTAAGCTCCTCTACCTCGCGAGCTCCACACCTCCAACCCTGTATCCTGGGGATATCGACCCAATGTTATGGTCCACATGGACCTCTGTGTCATCTAACTACTACCAGCCGTAGATGACTCTACAACGTGTCTCCCGATGGTTGGTCTCGCTGTCAGGGCGTGATCAGCTAGGAAGCTCTCCATAAAAAGTTCTCGTTCTAGAACCAAGACCGGCGTCAACATGTTGAGCGATATCATCGATGATCTGATCTCCCATTAGAGGCCCTGCTCAAAGGTCTGTGCCTTGAAGAAAGGGTCTCATACCATGTTGTTGGAGTAGCGAGAGAGATCAGTGAACCTCACTGAGTACTGGCCCACAGTCATGTTGCCCTGCTATAGGTGATGCAGCTCTTGTATATGCAAAGAGCGTAAGGTTTTTGGGACGAACACTGCCTTGAAAAGGCTATCGATGTTCACCCATATGAATGTCACCTCATTGTATATCTATAGAATCAAGCTCCACCATCTCCCTACTGCTACCTGGAAGAGACTGGCTACTAGGATCTCCATAAGGTCAACTGGTGTCCCAACCAAGCAAAAAACTCTAACCCCAACCTCTAGCCAGTCCTCAGCCACATTTGGGTCTCTCTCACCCCAGAACCTTGGAGGAATCTATCACTGATACTCATGTAACACACCCAGTCTGCATGCACCATCTGCTAGTGTGGCTGGAGGCAACGACTGCACAACGAGTAGTGGTGATGCTAGTACACCACCTAATGGTGCTAATGCAGTAAGTGGGCCCAACACTGAGGCCTCATTTCTCGGTGGGATTTCATTTCATACTCTCTTAGGAATCCTGGCTATCTTTCTATGTGTCATCATGTTGAAAGAATATAGGTGTGCCATGGTGGAAAATAATACCTAGTGAGCTAATTCAATGAAATCCAGAGAAAAACTTTTCAAAAACACACGCAATCAGTGCATATGTGTACTGAGTAGAAATTCAGAATTAAGGGTCCTGGTGTATAGATACGTCAGCCATAACACCATCATTGGACTCCCCAAATTGAAAACCACACACATAACACTTAACACTAATGCTACTTTGAAAAGAACACAGTCCTAGTTTTTCGGTAGAACCGACACCTTTGATACCACTTTATCAAAACCCATCCCCCGAGTCCTGTGCCATGACTACCCCACGATCACCTTCCATTGGGCAGGGGTTTGAGGCTAGCACCGGAAAGACATATCCGTAAAAGGGGAAGGCATTTAATTTAAACCTGTGCAAACACACAGAGTAGAATGAAACAAGACGCAACCAAGAAGTAAAATGCTATAGTAAAGAGTGCTAAAAGTGAAGTGGGTTGGTATACAATCCCAACTGGAAAAAAATGAATGTACAACTGAAAATTACAAAACAACATAAAAGTCAAAAGCAGCTCCTGGATCGTCCAACACGGATCCTACCTGAAGGGTAGGTACATCGCACGATCTGTAGTCCCTACATCACGTCATGCCAAATGGTCAACCTTCGAGCACTATCTGGTCCTTGATCCCTCAGCCTCAATCAATGCTATACGTCGTCTACACAATACATAACCAGGTGCGGGTGAAGCCCATGTAGGGGTGAATATAATGATACTCAGTAGGGACCCGAGACCCCGTTGGTCTCATAATGTTCCACGAAGGAAAAACCACAAAGCAAGACTTCAACCCTACATAGGTATATGCCCATACATATACCTAATTTATCAAGATATAGTCATATAATAAATGAGGGAAGAATACCACAAATGTAACACCACAAATATAGGAAGTACCACACATGTAAAAGACTGAGACCAAATAGAGTCTTAGCTCAAATTAGGTATTAGTGATGTAAAGAAATACTGATGATTAGTCACGAAGCTAGATCATCTTATTCTGTCAAGAGGCACTACTACTAACCATACAGATTCTGACCCACACAAGATCGATAGTTGCTAACCCTCACAAGGATCCACACAGGATCCGATCCACCAAGAGTCAATAGTTACTGACCCCTGCAATGACCCACATAGTATCTGACCCACATTGGATCGGTATGCACTGACCCACACTGTATCGCTGAGAACTGACCCACACAGGATATGACCCACACAAGATCAGTATGTTCTATCCCACATAGGATTTGACCCACATAGGGTCGATTCTAACCCACATAGGATCGTCCGGTAAAATCCTCCATATGATCTATGTCCAACCTCCACCTCCCTACCAACCAAAAGATTCCTCGCACCTAGTGTGTTTGAGTTTCGTAGAATCTACCATCGAGATATTGATCCTACCATGACCAAAACTATTCTCCACAAAGCAGTAACCCAAAGGGCTGTCATGTCGTAAGGGTTCCAATGTGATTGATGGTGCGTCAATGAGACTTCTAGTTTGTGAGTTATAAGCATTTTAGTTCTGAGGTCCCAGTTTGATTCAGGTTTGATCCAACCCGGCCATAATCAAACTATCTCAAAAAATCAAGAGGAGTATACCAAAATGGGGTATCTAGATCCATGAATCCCAACACTTTATATGGTTTATCATACGGACATCCAGTTCTCAGGATATGTCCCTTTAAGTATTTAAGGGAAAGGGTTAGGTCTGACCCGGTCAGACTGACCCGGCCCAACCCGATCTGGGACGGGCTGTGTTGTGCTCGGCCTAGTGGGCCAAGGTCCATCTCAGCCCACAAGTGGGTGGCCTACAAATGTGGCTTACAAGGGCTGCCTGGCCTTCAAGGGGGGGGGGGGGGAACAAAGGGTGGCCCAACCTAAAAAGGGGTGTCTTGCAAAGGGTATCCTGGCCCGCATAGTGCGTGGCCCACAAGGGGTGGCCTGGCCGCATAGGGCGTGACCCCAAGGGGGCGGCCTGACCCACTTAGGATAAGGATTGAAAGGGGGTGACTAACTATGTAGGGAGATACTGAAAGGGTCATCCTGACCCTCATCAGGTGAGGCCCGCAAGGGGGCGGCCCGACCACATATGGGCGAGCATGAATATGGTGGAAAAGCCGCATAGGGTGCGGTCCCCATGGGGTTGCCCGACCACTGTCTACCCGAGCTGGCGATGGGTATGGTGGTGTGACCCCTGGTCTCTTGAACTACCAAATGACTCATAGGCCATCTAGTTTGTGAAGGGGTGTTTCCCCATGGGTGCCTCCTGGGCGCTACGAATCCTACTGGAGGTGTGGGTTCTACCTCTATCGTGGAATCGACCATGTCTTCTTCTCACCGGTGGCACGCTGGTCCCGCCGCCTCTCCATCAGCAGCATGACGATGTATCGTACACCTCTTTTGTCCGTCGCAGATGATGAGCCATGACCCTCTGCTCATAGGTGGCGCAAGATGGCACGCCACACTTCCTCTACAGTCAGCTGGTGCCGGCCGCTCCGATGACCATCGCGGCTTTCTTTCGTGGCCTCCCCTATCGACGTGCGTTGACGTGCTAACTTATTTATAGATGTTCGGTGTCGATGCGCCGATTGTCTTCCATGAAGGCACAAGGATAACAAGATAGCAGAGGGTCTGGGTTGTGTTTGTTAAACTCCCCCCCTCGGTGTCAGCTTGTAAACAAGAGGGAGGATAAAGTGGTTTATGAAAATTCACTTGTAATAAAGCAGAATTAACTCATGCTTGTTAAATCCATTTTATAATGTCTGTTCTTGATGGCGGATCATGTTTTACATTCTCGCAATAGGTTCCCAATGACACCGCTTGTACTTCATCCTTTAGTTCGTTGTTTGGTGCCATCGGTCACCTTCCGCTGGGATCGACTCTGTCATCTAACGGTTCAACGTCACAACACTCCTTCAGCACATCATTTATTGGAGAAGCTATTACAACACCTCACCCAAAGATCTATATTAATTGGAGATGGGGAGGGTATGTAACACCATGGGGAATTAATGAGGGCTCATTAATTAGGAACTTTTCTTATTCCCCAATGAAATCGTTACTTATGATTAATAGGTCAGTCCATTTATTGGCTTGACACATCGCTGGTCCTACACTCCGCTTGTCTATTGGAGGAGAAGAATTATAATAGAATAATAAAATTATTTCTTTTTTTTTCTTTTAAAAAGGCACAGAACATAAATTTTTCCCAGACCTATAGTGGTCAACGTAAAGTCTCCTTAAATTGAATCCATGTGCTGCGGATTCAAAAGTTCCCTTGGATATTTAATCCGAGCAAAGACTCAAAAGATAGTAAATACCACTCATGAGTTTACTCAACTTACCTTAAAAAAGTCCAGAAATTAATTTGGGAACACCGGGCCATAGAATCAGGCACTGTCAATTTCCGCAGACTCGTAATAATTCCATATAATGAGAAAAATTATATGAAATATCCGAGCCATTACAATATATATATATTCATCATGGAGAATTGGATATCCTAGCAGTCCATGTAGTGAATATTGGTTAACAGATGGGTTTTCTAATACACCAGGTTGTCGGACTAGTTCTAGATGATAGGGGAGTAGAGAAATAAGTTTTCGCTCATGCGATAGATAATTTTTGAAAGGTGCTTCCAGATTAATTTTAATATTTTTATACATGATAGAGATATTTATCTTACCATTAAGATGGTTCCTAGGGGTGATTTATTTTCCATTCCTCTTTATAGAGTGGAAAATGGTGTGATTTAAGTGATGGAGTCATAGTTAGTGGAATTAAGGGCTAATGGGCTCATTCTGCTATGTTTTTTACACTAGGGTTCTCCAATTTTATTTTCCAAGAAGGTATATAAAATTTATCTCTTAATGGTTTATAACCAAAAAAATGATGGGATGAAAATTAAGAACTCATATCCTATTATATACACTAAATATATCTTGGACCTACTATGGGTGCCTTTGTATTCACCTATATTTATTTAAGATTAGGTTTGCATTATTTTTGGGTGGGACCATATGATATAACACATACTACTTTTAGAATCATTTAGGGATTGTATAATATTTCTATGATGATGTTTGGGCTAACAAACACTCTTACATTGTTCATATATTTTAGAAAAATAATCAACTACATCATAATGGGATAAAATCATCTATACATAAATATATCTAAAATTTATTTTAGTATTGAAAAGTTACACTTATTGGGTCATTTTATATAAAATTGAAGAGTTTTATTAGGACAAGAGAAGGTGGAAACCATGGAATCTTGTGAGAAACCGAAAAAATCATCAGGATTTAGATATTTCTATTGATTTTTGGATATTACGAGTGTATCATCCATGAATTCTCTTATATAATAGCTCTAATTACTTGTTTGACTAAGATAGTGGTGAATTTTATTTGTTCTTGGACTTTTTATGAATCTTTTCATGAATTGAAGAACATGTTTACCAATACACCAATCGTTGCACCACTTAAACCTAGTAAAGAATATACTCTAAATTATGATGCATCAGGGATCTGGATTAGGGTATAATATATACAAGGAGACGAAATTATTTCATAAGTATTATGAAAATTTTGAAACATGATTGGAACTATCCTTCACAAAATATTTGGTTGGCTATAGTGGTTCACACATTGAACTATTGCTGGTATTATCTCCTAGGTGGAAGGTTTTATATTTATACGTACCATAAGGGACTTAAATATCTATTTTCATCGATTGATATAAATATATTGTAATAGATATGAGATGATTATTTGTAATATATTTATTGTGAGATAAAATATATTTCCAGAAAATGAATCATCTTTTCTAATTTTATGAGTAAGAAGACACATACCTAGGCATTTCAAGAGTCTATTTCTAAGAGGAATATGAAGACCTTATTCACTAAGATTTACAAAGGTGTTAAGGGGGAGTTGGAACTGATGTTACTGTCATCATTATCAATTATACACTCGCTTAATAATTTTCTCACGAGGGAGTAATAAGATGATTCAAACTGACTGGCATTGAGGGTAAAATGTGACGGTAGAGAGATACCTCTTAACCGAGCCATTGATAACCATGAGGATATATAGGTTCATTTCTACAATTATATTTCTATATGTATGTTTGAGGATTTCTTTCATGATTTTAATGATTCTAAATGAGTGGTAATCCCTTGTTTGACTACAATGTACCAAGATCATCAGATAAAGTATTGGTGTCTAGGAATGAAGAAGGTGAGTGCAAGGTTTTTGATGTTATTATACCCCTATTCGTAGGTGAAGGTTATGAATTAGTGAATTTTTTTACAATTAAATCCATTTTCAATTCCAAAATGGATGTTGGAGGATGTTACCTTGTATTTCACATTTTATTACTTATGACACCTTTGAAGAGTGAAGTGATATGGGATATTATGGAATTATTGAAAAGGTATCACATTTATTACCGATTTAAAATAATATCACCATAAATGTGTTGGGTAACCTATGTGTTCCTGAGGAAATACATTTTTATGGGGTTCCTTATAGGATTGATTTAAATTTCTATCCACATTTTACATCATGAATTTAGAAAGTCTTTCATAATGTGCCTGATTCTAATATTTTTTGAGAACTACCTACCACAACTAGAAGGATGAACAATATGAGAAAACAATCTATGTGTTGGAGGAAATACTATGATCATTTATTTTATATTGGGGGGGTAATTTGGATAATAAAATTTCAATTTTTTTTCAACTATAAATTATGTTATTATTATATTATTTTGATGCAACTTTATGAGGAACTATATGGTAGGCCACAAAAATAACTATTATACTTAATGAATGTTGGGGGATAATAATTAATAGGGATGATTATTGTGTTTTCAATTATAGAATATGTCCATTTGATATGAACATGTGTGTATATATTGTCAATTTTATTGATGTAGTATTTCAATCAGTTTCATCAATATACTAGGTTTATAGAGGGTGATATTGTATTCCTTTGTGTATCACTCAGATTGGGACACCATCAGATTCATAAGTAGGGACTGTGGGTTCCTACATATGTTAGGTTGTTGGATATTATGGAAAAAATATATCTAATGGAATATATATTTTCTCTTCCAGAATACTGTAATGATACGTATGATGTGTTTTATGTGTTGAATTTCAATAATATCAAACTAAAATGTATCATGTGATTTATTTTGACGGTATAGAGCTCTAGGTCGATGAATACCTCATGGAGTATTAGATTAGTATTATGTATTTCTTTAACATAACACTTTATGGGAATACCATGCCTTCAGTTTAAGTGTAATTGTATTATAGCTACGTTCAATTGGAAATTTGTGAGAGGGAAGCTGATATGCCGGTCTAGTGGCCAGATATTTTAACCATCGAGGCATAGAGATAATGGGAAGTGCATATAAGGGATTATCTATAATATATAGGAGAGTTTATAATAACCTCCCCTTTATATAGGTAATTTTTTATTTTAATTTTATTATCCTCAATTTAAAATAATTTATTCAATGATTTTCTAAGGAGTAAGGAATATCTCAAGACTATTTTGGGGGTTCGGGACAATGAAATTTGATAAATGTGTATGAAATAACATTGAGTAAGATTTGTACATGGTTAGTAATATCCATACACTATAATCTATGAATCTTTATTGGGAGGTGAATGGTTTTGAAAACCATTGGTTAATTCTTTATTAACAATGGAAAATAAGTCACCAAAAATCTAGATCCAATCACATGGATTTTTCTTCATCATCAAAACCTTTTGGGTGGCCTAAGAAACTAATAAAATGGGGGTTTACATAGATAATTTGGATCATATGGTAGGAATACAATGTGAAAACCCATGTTTCATAACTATGTGCCTCATTAAAAAGTTCCAATTTTACAACATTTCCATCTATGTATTTTTTTTTTGAAATCACAAGATTTTATTTATCATTTCAGTCCCAACAGCCCTAGGTGGTCCACAACATCATGTACTCTTCCCAGGGATAATATACTTCCTTTCTAGGATGCTTTATATTCCATTTATTGTGATCTAAAGTCATATGTATAAAATTATTATATTTCATTCCATTATTTCTATGTTTTATTTCAAGGTCATCCATCATCATTTATATCACATATTCTATATTTCCAGGGAAATTACTACTTTTTTATTACATTATTTTATATCAAATCAATGTGTAGCGTTCAATGAGAGAAGATCTAGAAACAAAATCTTGGCATTTTAAGGGATTCTTCACATAATCTAGATTTTTTTTGGTAGAGTGTATAGTATGTAGAGTAGTTCCAACATATCGGGTGTTTTCTTACTCAAATAAGAAAATATTTTGGTCCATAAATTTATGTTTCATAACATACCTAGGTCTTGTAGAATCCATTGGTGATTATGAGACAGACCATACAATGACTAATGGGGTGTGAAAAATAATAGTTAATAGTAATTAAATGGTTTTAATTGTGAAATTGGTAGTTTACAAGTCTAAAAAATTTAGTATTTTTGGATAATTTGATTGAATGAAAAATGGTATACATGGTACAACATGGGGATCAAATGTTTTATAACATGTTAATCAGATAAAATGGTTTAACTATGAATTTTTTTAAAGGTGTTTCATATGACATACTGTAGGGAATGTAGAATGTGGAAATATAGAGTATTTCTTTTCTTAATGGAAAAAATGTTCAAATATGACTGAACATAGGAATTTGTAAATGTTGGATTAGATAAGGTGATGAATTGATACTCTAGGTACATATTATACTCTATATGGTTTAAGATAACTGACTAATGATATGTGACCACATTTTGGTGAAAAACATATGATATAGGAACTAATAGTATTCATTATTGTATATGATGTTTTAATAATTCTCCCCATCCTTTGATTAGGTTTTGTATTGACCCTGAAGGAATAAGTGTTATTTATACTAGGTTGTGGGGCCAACATAATTCTCTAGGAACCAATAGTACATAAACATGTTATGTGTATCATAAACTGGTAGTTCTAGGTCTCGTGAATTATGTAATTAACAAAGACCCTTTATTTTAAATAAATTATGAATCACCTTATGATTTATGGAATAGATGGTCAACTTTCACCAAAAATGGTTTTCTTGGCTTGAGTTCCACTTTTGAACATGAGTGAAAAAATGTTATCAAGAAACCATTTTCTTTTAAAAAATGTTTTTTTTCATTATATATTAATTAATTTTACATCTGAATAAAATAATTATTAAACTTATTTTTGTTGTAGAAACCATTGGAATTTTCATGATGAGTTGTAATTACTCCCGACTCGTGATTCTATTGGTACCTGAGAAGGCATATTGGTTGAATGTCATAAAAAGTTAAATGACTGATAATAGAAAGAATATTTAGGGAATTATGGGATGTATATTTGATCAGGGGACTATGGTATTTGTTAGGAACCATTTTAGGTATTTTCATATTTGTTTTTCTATTTGGATCCATTTAGTACATGTGAAGAGCATGACATGACATGTTTATTTTATAGTCTTTTATCACATAACAATTTTTTGGGAATTTTATATATGATATGTAGTTATCTTATTGTTATTAATTATTATTATTATTTATGTTGTGTTAAATGTGAAATGATTGTATTGTCTCCCCACATTACTTAATAGAACATCACTACTAGTTGGAATCCTCTAGCGCAAGGGGCAGTGCCTTTGAGTAAATGTGTGTGAAGTAGTTCAGGTACTATTTTGAGTAAGTTGGGATGTGAAATTACATTAATATAATAATTAAATGTCTATATTTTTTTATCATTTAGGTATAATTAGGTGTTGTGTTATTCTGTAAGAATTTCATGTTGTGGAATATGACTCTAGTCATCTTTATCAACATGATAAGAATTATCCCAACCATGATCTATAACTTATATCACTTATGCATGTTCTTGAGAGTTGGTGACATTACCTTTGTGGTGAAAGGTTTACTATATATTCTGATCATAAGAGTTAGAGTTAATGATTTTCACATAATGACCTAGACCTTAGGTAGAGAAGATGGGTGGAGTATCACCTGTCAATCAAATTTGATGATGACACTAACTTTAGAATGGGTAATGTTGTTGCAAATGATTTGAGTATAAGGTTTCATTCCCACGATGTGAAAAATAAATAGATGAATGAAATAGTATGGGACTCATTTTTCAGATTCACCTAGATGTGAGGAAAAAAGATACATGTATTTTTCAATATTTTCCTTAGTTGATGTCATATCTTTTTGAGTTGATTCACCAGGTGCAACAACAAAATGAAGAGTTTATATAGTAAGGATACCCCTGTTGAGTGGTATTTCTCCCTAGAAGGTATCCTCTATTTTAGAAAACTATTTTTTAACTTGTATAGAAAGAAGGATGAGAAGGAATATTATTATAGTTCTTAGTGGGATTCTTATCTTGGTACAATGAAATAGTACTATGAAATGAAGCGTCAATTATAGTGATGAGGTAGGAAAAATTGTATAGAAAATTTTTTTTGTATCATGGATATACATTTCAATTAATTAAGACTAATCTGTAGAATTATTATAGATTTATTCGTCCTCTCCTAGTTTCCATCTAACTATGGGTTCAAATATCCAAGGGTTTTATCATTAGTTTACCACGAACACCCCTGGGGAATAATTCCATTTGTGTGGTGATTGATAAACTGACTATGTTGTCTCATTTTATTTGGATTCAAGACACCACCAATGTTGAGTATTTGGGAAATATAAATCCTTAAGATATTATGATGTATCATGGGGTAAAATTTTATATTTTTAGGGATAGGGATCCCTGATTTACAACTTAGTTTTGGAAGGGCCCCTTGGAAGTGAAGGGTTATTTTGACAAGTTGAGAAGAATATACCGTCATAAAATAGATGGATAGATGGAGTGAGATAGTACTATTTTAGAGGATATTATATTTTAATTAATTTTAGACATTAGAGGGTATTTATATAACCATATTATATTAGTTGTTTTTTCATATTATAATAGTAACCAATCATCTATCAGAATGGATCCTTTTGATGATTTGATTGGTTGAACATGTTAGTCAACTATTTTTTGGAATACAATGGTTGGAATATTTCTATCATAACCTAGTAAAATTCAGGATATATTGGATAATATTAATATTGCCATTCAATGATCAATGATGGATCATAGTAAACATTAATCTTATATAGATAATTTGTTCTATCATTTGGAATTTGCAGTAGGTGTCTAGGTGTTACTGAAAATTTTGCCTTAGATGGGTCACTGTCCTCTTGGGAAGTAGGTGATGTTGTCTTAGAGAAACATTATAACCTTCTCTAGATCACTAATCAGATTATAAAAATTAATTATTGGAATTATTTTCCTGGTATTTTGTCTTTTTTCCAGGTTTTCTTACGTGTATCATCTTAAAAAGTATCATCTCGATCCCTCTCAGGTTCTAAACATAGTGAATATAGATTTATATATATAAATGTTAGTTTATGAGTGATTATTTTAGGTTATTTATTTTTAATAAAGGGTTATTTATTGTAAATATTTTACATTGGACCATGTTTTATGGAAACATAGGAGTCATTCTAATGAGATGTTAGAATATGAATCAATGATGAGGGACCTGTTGCCTCTATAATTCTTTGGTCCCTCTTCATTTTCTTGAATTTATTGTTATTTAAAGTGTTATGGTAGAGAGAATGTTTACATACAAATTTCACTTTCAGGTAAATCTATTAATTATTTAAATTATTACCCATTTTTGTTTCTTTTTTGGTTATTTTGGGTGATTCATGGAAGTTTTGGAAGTTCTTGGGTATGTGCATTCTTTCTTTATGATTATTATAATCTACATATCATTTTCCACAAAATATATAACTTGGGAAAATGTAATTTCATGAGATTAGTTATTAGTTACATGAAACATGTTTCTAACCAAGCAGTTCTCCCCTTTAGATAGTAACAAGGGCATGACTGGATTATTGTTTGATAAATTCAGTGTCCAAACCATTTGATGTGAATTAGAATTATAATTTTAGACTTGAAATAAATCTTATTGTATAATTTCTCTTTCTATATCCTAGTCTCTGGACCCTTGAGATTCTTATTATTGATTTTGGTGATCCCAGACTATTTGAAGATTGATTTTGATGGATCAAGTGGAATTGGGTCATTTAATTGGAATGTATGGGTCCCTTAATCAATTTTAATCAACAATCATTTATAACCACTATATTTTCAAAAATAATTATTATTATATTCGAAATGTGTCACCAAATATATGATTTTTATCATGATAAAATGAGAATTACATTAGATTTTGTGAATGGACGGATGAAATAGACTATATATACATTATCTTTGTGAAAAACATTGAGGGTTTTCATCGAATGTTTTTCCTTTTGATCTCTATTGATATAGGGTTAACTAATTTGGGATTTTTTGGTACGGTTTTTGGTGTTTAGGTTATCATATTGATACCTAATATCCCTATTATCCTATTCCTTATGGATCTCGATCAATCATTGGGAATACAATGTGTTGAGGTGGATGTTTTAATGAAAATCCATTGTTTATTAAACTATGTTTTCATTCACATTACTAATTTGGTTTCTATATTTATTTATGGAATGTAATTTTGTTCTTGAAATTTGAATATTGGGATTCTATCATAAAATAGACACCCTTTTTTAATTGAAAATTGAAATGGAATTCAGTGAACATTTTATTGTGAACATGGCTATTGATGTGTCACATATCATTGAAACAGTTTGAACCATTAATGTAAAATCCTTCAAGTGTGGGATATTTGTGAAATCAAAAACCTTAATGTGTGGGATATTATATATGGGAAACTAAGGTACATAATAAGGGTATAATTTGAAAAATTACTGGTATGAAATATGGTTAACAACTCTATCCATATATTGTTTAAGATGGGTGATAGTTATAGGAGTGGATTCTGACCCCCTTAAATAAGGGTCGTAGTGTAATATGTCACCATATGGGCTTGGATCACATAGACTACATGAGGATCCCAACTAGCATAGAACTAACCTACCCTAATAATAATTTCCATATTTCTCTATTTTGGATTGGTAATTTGTAGATGTTTTTTTTTGAAATGGTCAATTGATAAATGATTTTGAAAATTTACTATTAATGATTTCTTAATAAACTATTACTAAATAGTGAATTTACTTAATTTATTTAAAACTGTGTAATTATATATTCCATTCCTTTTTTTCATTAAATGGGAAAATTTTGTTTGTTCTATAAAGAATTCTTATAGAATAGTTGTTGGTATCCTATTGGGATTTTTTGATCATATCTTGCACATAAAATTAGGTGTGTGTATACATTGTTTCATCACACATAGGTAAAAAATGAACCATATGGTGGTGGAAAGTTTCCATGCCAGCATGGTTTGAGTTTTTTTTGTGACATGGTGGGGTGTTTTCCCTCATATCACATATATATGGGATTAAATTTATCTCATGTACTTTTCTTTCCCTATTTTGGATTTCAAGTTGTATTTTTCTTACACTCATTTACTTATGATAATTGAATTTTTATTAGAATGTTGTATTTAATTAAAATATTCCATCAGTTGATTGTTTGGTTTATAATTTGTAAAAATAAATCCCAAAGGTATTTCATGAGGCCTATACACTTCTCAGAAGCATGTGGGAATCAAAGACGATCTTTGGGCTCTATCATGAGTGGAATTGGGATTCTAATTAAGGGATGTCTTATATCTAATTGGGGAAATTGTTCTTTATTTTTCGGATTGTTTGATAAATGATGTTTCTAATGCTTTGAATGATTCTAATTAGAATATTTATCTTCAAGATAATCATAAAATATTTTCCAGAAATAATATTAGGAATTTAGTTTAAACCCTAATAAATAAGCATGTGAAAGAAACCACCATGATTTTAGGAAAAAATTGACAAATATGGTCAAATTTTGTTAAAGAAAATATAATAATATTTTTCGATGTTATTGAAAAAATATGAAACTTATGTGGATGAATAATTTGAAATTTCTACTAAGACTAAATCAATTAGAAGTTTGTTATATTTAGGGTATTTTTAATGTTTTAAATTATTACTTTTGGATTATAAATGGGTGTTTTTAAAAAAATTTATCCCAAATGGAGTTTATTTTTATCAACAACATGGTTTTGAAAATAATAATTTTATAATGATGTCTTCATTTTATCATATTATTTAGGTGTTCTAAAGTAATCACCCAATACTTAATATTATATACATACATTGTTATTATTGAAAAATGAATTTTAAAAATGTAAATTAGATCCTCCATTTATTATTTAAAAATTTCAACTAATATTTCATAAAATTCCCTATGCTTTTAAATGAAAAAAGTATGTTGGATAATATATGTGATACACAACACTGAACACACCAAACAATAATTATTTAAATATTATCATTTTAACCATGCCATAATGAATTGGAATAAATAAATTATGATATATATATTTGTAAAAATAAAAAAAATTTCCCACTAAAAAAAATATATTTACAAATTCGTATAATATAACATCCATATTTTTAGTTATATAATTTTAATTTTCAAAAATACGATTTCTTCAAAAATGATTTGTATTTTTTGAAAAATATTATATTTAATTTATATTAAATTCAGAAAAATTAAATAATAATATTAAAATCATTCTTTAAATAATCATATAAAAATTAACATTGGATGAATTTTTTGTATTTTCCATAAAATATTTATTTTTCATTGATTTGTGAAAAATAATTTTTGTGTAAATTTGTCATTTATTTTGTTAAGGAAAAAAATTTATAATTAAAAATATTATTTTGAAAGTAAAAAAGTTATTATTTAGTTATATTAAATCAAATTAATTATATTTAAATCAATTTTATACTATATTTTCATATATGTATATTTTTAAGTTTGAAGACAATTTTTTCTAATATATTATTTTAAAATGCATAATGATTCTAATTTATAATTAATTAAAAATAACCCATAATGGGGAATTATTTAAATAAAAAGTGTGGGTTATATATATAAAATTATGAATTTAAATTCAAATAGGGAATATTGAGAGATATAAGGTTGAAGTAAAATATTATTTACCTCATGAAATAAATTATTTTAAAACCTACCTTCCATCGTGCTTGATTGTTTTATTTTAAATTAAATACATTAACATATATTAATTGATTTTTATAAATTGATTTTTTTTTATTTTTAAGAGTTATAACTAATAACAAGTTATTTTTTAAATTAAATATTTAGACAAAATGAATAATAACTGTAATATATATTTATTTCCACAATAAAATGAAAATGTGATAACTAAGGTTAATAATAATTTAAAAGGATAAAAATAGAGTAATCCTAGTAGTATGAATATTTATATATTCATTTAAATAAAATAATTATAATTATTATTTTTATTTTCTTTTAAATCCTTAAAAATTGAATTTGATAAAAAATAAATACTGAAATAATAATACAAAAAATCTATATTTAAGTTATTAGAAATTCAATTTATACATCCCTTTTTAATGAATTCATGAATTATAAGAATAAATGATATTTTATTTATGTAATACTATTAAATATTGTTTATTAAATTTAAATGTTAATATAAATTTTATGAATTAAAATGTAATAGTTATATATGATTGATATCTGTTACCAAAAAAATAAAAAATTTCTCAATAAATTATCAGATAATGAATTTTTCATAAATTTCTGAGAAAATCGAATTTTCAAGAAAAAAATTAAATACATTATAAGTATTTAGTATTTATTAAGACATCATAAGGACCTAAAAGTGATTTAATAAATGGTATAAATGGTATCCACAACCAACTCTATATTTCACCTTTAAAATTATAAAATTTTGAGTTTATTTTATTATTTTTATAAAGCCTTTTTGAATCCTCCAAACCCTATATTTTATATTAATATTTTAAAATTAATTCATCATAAACATGACTCAGTTCCACACCACCAATGGTAATATTTTAATGATCTTTCACCAAATACATATAAAATATTAATAAAAAAAACTTTTGGAAGAATTTATGGGAAAAATATTGGGATGTATTGTTATTTTTATAATTTTATTGTATGGAGTCAAAAACATACTTTTGGGAAGTAATAAAGAATTCCACTATCGTTGCATATATAAACCCACCCATGAACCCATTACTATTAACTAAAGAACGTTTTACCATATTATTAATTTTTCATAACCATTATTGATTCCTCCCATGGTCCCCCGAAGCTATCAAGAAACTACTCCCAAGATTTTGGAATCAATTTCATAAGGTTTGGGTTTTCCCTCTATTATTTTTTCATTCAGGAACCTTATTTTTAATTATCATTTTGAATATCTATTGGGTATATTTTCATGATTCTATAAATAACCTTATAATTTCCAATTTATGCCATAATATTGGGAGGACATTTATCCCTTCTAATTTTAGAACTTACCTTTACCTTTAATATGATAAAATTTATTATGGGATCCTCGTTTTCTTGCCTTTATTCAAGCTCCTTATTTATTTAATGGAATTTTTATTAAAATTCCAACTCTTGTGATAAAAATTTACAATTCCATCTTATTACCCCAAAAACATACATGTGATGAGTTACCCCTTTTAGTCTAATCAAGACATCCCATTGTTCACTGTATACCCTCATTACACTAGCAAAACTATTAGGTACTTCTTCTATGCAATGTTTTTATTCCAAAAACCTCCATGTATTATGCCAATTAATTTCTAATTTTTCATAATGTATTTTGTTCTTAAATATCCATTATAATTTTAATTTGACATTAAAGTGATGATATTCCCCCTTATCTCCCATTGAACCATTTTATGAATCCACATGACCAACTGTTACTTTTCTAAAATGATACAACAATTTTCCATGCCAAAATATGTGAGGTCTATACCCATACCTATTTCAAGTCAAGATTATTAAAATAGTTTTACCAATAATTAATTGATTTGGTCCATCATTGTATGTAATACAAAATCCAAAATCATGTGATTAAATGTTATGAAATAAGTTGTTATGTTACATTATATATGTGGGATAATTTTGCATGTTCATGATATGATTATGATGGGTGCAACTATATAGTACTCCAATGCATTGGGTAAAGTTTCAGTATCATTAGATTCCACATATACGGTATGATAAGTTATCCAAAATACCTTATATTACTATTTCTAGGTGTTATCATTGACACATTTTTAGGATGTTATGTTTAATGTTGTTTCCACATTTCCCATGTTTCTTTTATGTTACCAGGCTATATCATTCCGTATTGTTAATGTTTATGATTATCACCCATATTATGTTACATTTAAAAATATATTTTACTTGCATCATGTTATTATTTGTTTATTCCCTTACTAGGCATTTTAACTAACCCCTTATAATTCTTATCCCCATGTTTTTTCATGTAATTTTAACAACAATGTAAAATTATGAGAATGTTATGGATGTTTTAAATAATTTCAATATACGGACACCTTTATTTTGTATAGTAAATTGCCAAATTACCTAAATACACTAGAAATATCGATTCTATGGGTTTAATAACTGTATTAATATGTAAAAAGTCATGAACTAATGTATAATAAACACAAGGGTTGTCATATTTGGTATGAGAGGAATGTCTAGTTATTTTATAGATTATGATTAGAAAATTATCATAAAATCTGTAGGTATAAGACTATATATAAAGAAAACATACCTAATTTTGGTTAAATTATAGAGTAATTGGTTTATAGGAAATTAAATCCCTATCAAGATACTAGAAGTAGATGTGTCTCTAGCACAAACGTACCTAGGGGTGACCACCCTGAAAACATTGGATTGAGAAAGATATGACAATGAATGGTTCACCAAAATGGGTCTTACTTTTCCCCAAATTTTAAACTCCCTAGGGATATACTTCGGTAAATTTAAAAGATTATTATGAACCATTATTAAGGTTAGAAAAATTCCCATATGAGTCGATATTAGAAAATATATCATGGATAACATAGATTAAAGCCTAAAAATCTAAAATTCATTGAAAAATATGTCATTTATTGGATTTACGTTAAATGTTATTATCTTTTTGTGTGCGGGTTTAATTGTTTAAAATTAATCATCCCTAATTTTCAATTTATTGTACTGATTTTATGGATATTTGATGAATTGAGTCAATAAACAATGTGAGGGGAAATATGTTGAATTCAAAAATAAGACACATAACATGATAAGATATCATGTAATACATCTATCGATTGGGATGAAAAACGATAAAAAATACCAATTAATAATTGGCACATTGTATAGTCTTAAAAGAATGAAAATATGAGGAGGATAAAGTGTCATTGAAGTTCATCTAATAAAGGTCATAAATGAAAGAAGATTAAATTTACCACATGTCAAAATATGTGGAACGAAGAACCATGAGAAATGATTCAATGAACTTGAAGGTGTTTTATGTGTGAAAAAATAGGACATCAAGTAGCTAGTTAAAAAATAAGAAGGGGATGATAGAATGGAATAAATTATATCAAATAGAATCATTTATGGTTCAATGTGTTAGGTTTTGAGAATATGAGAATAATTATTTCAGGGAAATAATCCAAGAATTTAATTATAGACTAAGGAATTACTTATGCTATCAAAATAATTGGAGTGTACAGATTGAATTTTTTATGTATTAGAATTTGAGAATAATGATTTAAATGTATTTCAACAACATTATCGATATAATAATCATGGATCAACCAAGTATTTTTACACAATTTTTGTTCTTTAATGATTTGAAATATATTTTTATTGGTACAGATAACAAAGAAAAGGGATTTTGTGATAATGTGATATTTTGGAAAAAAATGATTGAGGGATTGATAAGAATTAATATGTGTTTGATATCGGTATAAAACGAAATCTTTTGGTAGGATATGTATCTATAAAATATTATCATTAAAATCATTGATACAACTTTTAGATATTTGTGTAATGGAAGTCATGACTGAATAAGGATATTATAGGATACATATTATATAATCAGATCATTTTTTTTTATTTTTAGGTTATTAATGATATTTCAGTCGATATTTTTTTTGGTTTAGGTATATAAGACCATTATATTAAATATAAATTATTATTTGAGAAGAATGTTATTCTGTACTTTGGAGGTATTACTTGAAGTCTATGAGAAATCATTTTATGTAATTTTTTTTAATGTTGATGTTATTGGGGTTATTTGGGATATTGGGTTATTTATTTTAGGAATTATATATTCAAATCCTTTGGGATTTTTTGTTGAAGTCTCAAGATTAATGAAAAAAGGTGTTCATTTTTTTATTATCTTACATTATGCAAACCATTTTGGATTTATTAGAGATAGGTGTAATTTTTATTATTTGGTGGATTATGTGATCTATTATAAGATTATTCTAGTGCTTTAGGAATAATAAATTCATCTTGAGTACTCATAGTTTCGAGAAAATATGAGACTATAGTAGAAAATGATTAAATTTTGAACTAATTGTTCTAAATAATGTATATTTCATTATGTTCCTAGTCTAAATATTAATGGAATTATATAACTCTTATGAAATAATCTTGAGACAAATATTTTTCATATTATGATCATTCATAAGGAATTTATGGCCTTTTCACCCACTATAGATTTATGGTTTTGGTGGTATATGACTTTATCCTGACCATGTTATATATCACTCTAAATTTGTTAATGGGAATTAGCTGTTTTTGTTCTATGTATATATTTTAACATCCCACTAATCTTCTTATATGTGGAAACCTAGTTATGTGATTACTTTCTTACTTCCTTGTGCCCCTTTTCAGGTGGATGTTTTATTAATCCTTTTTACAATGTGATTTTTAAATAATGATATTTTCACGTATCAAAAAAATTATTGCGAAGATTATTTTAAAATTGAGAGGATTAAATTTATTAAATGGGGGAAGAGTGTAACACCCCGAGGTTTTAAAAGTGAATACAATGTTCAATATCATATGTGATATGCGACACCGAACCTAAAAATTAATGACAATATTAATATAATTATTTTAACGAAGACATTAAATTTGTGGATATTAATAGGAATAACAAAATTATGATATATATATTTATATATAATTTTTTTAATCAACATAAATATGTTTATAAATTTTTAGTAAACATACCCCTATTTTTAGTAATGTTCTTTTAATCCTAAAAAATTGTTTTCAATAATTTTTTATTTGTTAATTTTGTGAAAATTATTAAAATTAATTTATAGAAAATTTAGAAAATTTATTTGATAAATTTAATATCAATTTCCAAATCATCATATTAAAATTAAGTTATTGTGAAATTTTCATATTTTCTCAAAAATATTTATTTTTCATTAAAAATTTAAAATTCCACCTTTTATGATACTGTCATTTATTTTGATAAATAAATATATTTTAGAGAGAAATAATTATTATAAAATAAAAATAAGTATCATTTATTTATATTTAATCTAATTACTATGATTTAAGTCATCATAATATAATATTTTAGAATTAGTTAATTTTTTGTCTTGAAAACACATTTTTTTGAAAACATTTTAAAATTATTATTGTTTCACCATTTTAATAAATTAAAAATGATACATAATGTGTAAGGATCAAAATGAAATATATTTATCATATATCTATAATTATGAATTTATATTCAGATAGTGATGATTAATCGTTATAGAGTTAAAGTAAAATTATGCTTTCCTCGTAAAATGCATTATTCTTAAAAACCACGTACCACCACATTTTTGGGTTTTATATTAAATTAAATTATTCCAAATATGTGAATTTATTTGGATAATATTGATTATACATTTTTAATAATGATAATTAATATTAGGTAATACGTTCAACATTATTTTTAACTATTTTAATAGTAAATTTAGTAAATTAGTATTACCACAATAAATGGAAAAAAGGTTAATTAAGGATTTTTTTGAAATAGATAAAAAGAAGTAACAAAAAAAGTATGAATATTTATAATATTATTTCAATATAATATTCATTATATTTTTTTCTTTACAAGTAATTAAGAAATGATTTTGATAAAAATTTCATTTTGATATGATAAAACACAAATTGTACTTTTGGGTAATAAGTAATTACAATTCAGGAATTTTTTTTAGTGATTTAATGAAATTTAAAAATAAATTACATTTTAATAAAATAATAATTTTTAATAATTTTTATTATTTTGAAATTGACAATTAAATTTTAATGAAGTTGAATGTAATTTTTATAAGGGTTCGAAAACAGTTACTGATAAAAATCCATCACTTCTCTATAAATATATATTAATCATTTAAATTTGAAACATTAAATAATTTAAAAATTATATTTATAATATAAAAATTATTTTTAGACTAAAAAAATTAAAATTATCCAGCAGTGAAATTTTCAATTTTTTTAATAGTCAAATATTCGGGTGAAAATTAAAAACGGTATAAATATGCATTGTGATTTATGACATTTTAATGACATAAGATTCATGTATTAAATACTATAAAATGAATAAAAAACCAAATATTTGTTAAACACTAAAATAATTCAATTTTTAGGTAATTTGAATAATTTTATAATAATATTATAAGTTCATCAAAACATATACTAGATTTCATCATATTAAAATAACTTCTTTATAAAAACTATTACCTTCCACACCACCAAGATGAATATTTTAACGATCTCATCCATTATTCTTATGAAAAATTAAAACCACCCCTCTTTGGAATAAATCCTTGGAAAAACCATTGGATGTTTTTTGGTTAGCATTATTTTCTTATAATGATTCCAAAAGCTATGTTTGGGAAATAATAAAGAATCACTATTTTAATTCCTATATAATCCCACCTATGATCCCATCCCACTTCACTAAAAAACATTGGAACATTTCTTTACTCTACCCTATCCTCTCTAGAGTCCTCCCAATGTGTCCCCATTCTCTAAATAATCCCCTAAAAGACTTTTTGAATCACTCTATCATGGTATGTGTTTTCCCTATCTTCTTTCTCAATTCAAGATCCTTCTTTATAATTATCCATTTTAATCATAATTGGTTATGTTTTAATTACATTATAAATATCCATATACATTTCAATTTATGTTCTAACAATTAGACATCATTTATCCCCCAAATTATAGCATTAACCTAATCCATTAATATGTTGAAATTTTGTAAGGGTTCATATCTTTCTCATCTTTATATAAGAACCTTATTTATGTAATTCACAATTTCTTTGAATTAATATTGACGGGATATGATTTTATAAATCTCACATACTTCCAAAATTATGTATATGTGACTGCTGAATCATTTCACAATCATTAACCCCTCTCATGATTCATTATCTACCCCTCTTATGATGTAAAAATTATCCTCTGATTTTCGATGGAAAATAATTATTTATGAGTCCCCCTCGTATTATGAATATTAATTCTGAAATTCTACTATTGAATTATGTTCTTACATATCACTTATAATTTCATTTTTACCTCCATGCGAAGAAAGAACCCTTTCTCTCTCATTGAACAATTTAATAAATCTTCATGTACCACCCACACACTATCTAAATGTAAATGTGATTTTCCATCCCAAAATTTTTTGAGGTGTACACCAAAACCCATTTGCAATCAAGGGTATTAACCTAGTTCTACCTATAAAAAATTGACATGGGATATTCCTATATGTTACCCAAAATCCGTAAACATGGAATTAAATGTAATGAAATATGATATTATCATATATGATATGTGTGGATCATTTATGCATGCACATAATATGATTATTATGGGTGTACCTAGACATCACTTCAATGCATTGGGTGGTGTATTAGTCTCATGGGAAATTTTGTAGGGTATACATGTTGTTATCCTATGTACATTATGTTATGATTTTTTAGCAGTTAGGATTGACCCATGAATATGATTTCATGTTTAATGTTGTTTCCACATTTACCTGTTTCCTAAATGTTACCATGCTATATCATGCCATATTGTTCTTCTTTATGATTGTCACCCCTTTAATGTTCCATTGAAATTTTTATTGTCTAAAATGTTATATATTATTGATGTTATTCTTAGTTTATTCCATCAATGGGATTTGTAGATCTCTTCTTTCTTATGTATGTCCCCATGTTATACCATGATGTTTTTAGAATAATTGAAAATTATACTCATGATAAGTTATTTTTCAATAATGTTGATGTACACCATGTTTTAAGTTGTTATTTAGTATTACTAATTACTTAAATACACCATATTTCATGATCTTTCACGTTGCATTAAGTGTATTATTACTTAATAAATCATAAAATAATGTGTAATAAAGATAATGGTTGTCATATTATAATTCATCAAATTTATTTTGATGACATTATTTTTGGATCATTATGTGAATTTCATTACATAGTATGTTCAAATTTTATTGAATGTCAATTTTATACGATTTTTATCGGAGAACATAGACTATATTTAGGTTTTCATGTTAATAAGATAAATTTTGTTATATTTTTAATCAACCTAAATACGTTAAGTATTTAGTTATGAGGTTAAATTTAGATTATTTTAAATATTTTAGAACCATTATAAGTGATATTTTAATGTTATATTATGATAAATATGGTAAATATGTAGATTATAAAATTTTTAGAGGTATTATTGGAAGTTTTTGGTATTTGACTACTTCAATATTATTTAATTATAGAGTATTCTAATATATTATTTTTACTTCTGATTAGTTATTATAATTCTTATTTTTTTGGGATATATAATTGAATTAAAATGTACTTTAGTAATGTATAATTTTTAATAAAATTTTAATATCTTGATGTTTAGTGGATAGACATTATGTATCTTTATCTACTACTAAAAGTGTATATATTTATGATGCATCATATTTTTCTCCCTCTTCTCCTCCTTTATCCATCCATTTGCCTCCTGCTCCAATATTATTTTTTTTCACGGATCTTCCGATATGGTGGTGTCCCCTTGTGTTTGTGTTTGGTCTTATCCCATAAGTATTTCATTATTTGGAGGTGTTTCCTTTGTTAATACCTAGTATTTAGCTCTTTTGGATTTTTCTTATAGCCGCATCACTCTGTTGAAGCCATGAAAGTTCCTTCCTCTAATATGACATTCTGGTTTAGAGTTCGAAAAAATGTGGGGACTGGAGTGCTGGAGGATCATTTTGGTATGGGAGGTGTGTTTTGGTCGTTTTTTCATGAATTAATGTTAAAATATGGGGTTTTATTAAAGGGCTTGATGGTCCAAGAAATTGTTGTGTCTTGATTATACGGCTTCTCTATGCAATCACTGCTCTATTTTCCTTTACCAATGCTCCTCCCCAGGTCGTTGTGGTGTGGTGGTATAAGGCCCCATCCTTGAACATTACATAATCTGGAGTTAATTCCTGAATTCTCCAAGAGGATATTTTTAGGTTTAGAGTTTGTAATAACTAGTTCATAACTGTTACATTACATCTCAAAAATTACAAAGTAGACACTCCCAATCTGTCCAATTTTTTTAACAATAACAAAACTACTTATGTAAAACTTGATTTATTTTCTTGATATAAATATTCTTGAATTATTTATTTCTTATACCCCTCCTTATACCCTATGAAAAACATATCAAAATCATGGGATGAGCATAAAAAGATTAGTAAGGGTTATAAAAAAAAGAAATAATACATTAGTCCATTAATTCATAAAAATAAATGAAATCATACTTTTCCATCATATTATATTATCTCTTTAACATACCTCATGAAATAATAAGATATATGAATAACCCATAGAAATCAAAAATCATAAAGGTAACTATTGGAATCCATAACATACTTACATTGTTGTTTTCACTGCTACATATGGAGTTACATTTGGAATACCCATCTCAGTATATTCCCTAAATCTTTTAGGTGAAACATTAACATTAACATCTATCACATTAACTAATTAATTAGAGATCCATATCGGGATCACCCTCCCTTAATTTTTCATATAACATCTTGTATACATAAACAATGGTCAAGAACCATAACATATTCTTAACAGATAAAACAAGAATAAATGAAAGATGACATTTCCATATTGCAATCGTAATATATAATTTAATATATTGACATAATGAATGCATTTTAAAAACAATTTTGAATACCTAGATATATAAAAAGGGTGTATAGTATTTATTTTCCTTTTAAAAATGTTATGTCTTGTTAAAGAATCCAAATATAAAATAATACTCACGGTGGTAAAAACGTTTGTCGGTGTTGGGTACGTTAAAAAAGAAACATTCATTTTGTCATTTAGTAAAAAACTTTACAGAAAAATGATTCCATTTCAAAAACATTTAATTAAAATAAAATAAAAAATGTATAATTATAAACCATATAATAGAAAGTTTTATATAACATGAAAATATTCCTCAATGAAAGGAGATTAGGATGTAGTCCCTTTCAAAGATAATTTAGTAAATAAAGTAGATCGATTATGTGTAATCACTATAAGTACACATAAATAATTTATAAATAAAATACAGTATATGAAAATTTAATTTTCACATAATGAAATCACGATATAGTCAATAAGTATATTTTTAAACCAAATAATGGAAATTGGGTTAAGAATTTCCCTTACAAGAATTTTATAGCTAAATGATATCGCATTAAAATTCAGAAAATGATTTGATGGGAGAGAAATGGGACTCTCAATAATTGGACATAAAATTTACATCAATAAGGATATATAAGAACATATCCTAAAAGAAGAAAATGGAAAATAACCTAAAAGAAGTCCTTGGATAAAAGAGGAGGGTGAAAGGTTCTTGTACCTTGAGTCTGATTCATCACGTATATCCCTTATTCATCGTGAATAATAAAAATAAGTTAATTTATACTTTCTTGAAAACCTTTTTCAATATTATTATCCATTTTATATTAATTATTAACATGATATAAAATTTACATAATTTTTTATGTTAATATCCTTCATTTTGTCAATATTCGTTACATGAGTCCAAAATGAACTTGTTATGATTACAAATTTTCCATGTGGTCTAAAGTATATTATCTAAAAATGTTATTCTTGATTTAAATATCATATATTTCCAATATATATATGTATTTATAATTGTACATAATATTTTCAGAAAATAAATGAAATGGATCGTTCATGGAGACAGTAAGCCGTACGTACGCATGAACGCTACATTCATTTATTTTTCATATTTAAAGATTTAAAACTACAGGATAAATATGCATATTATAATTCCCATAAAATATCATATTTTATATATGATATATATCTGTATTAATTCAATCTTTTATAAATTAAATGTATGGCAAGAATGAGTCATATAACATTGTGGGAGCTGTAGTCAACACTTCCTCGAACGAAATTATCATGTTTACACATTATGGAAAGTATAAAGATATGATTTAAATAAAAAAATAGAGGCATAAAGAAAATCTAAATAAATTATATTTAATATATAAATATAGTTCCATAATAATGGCCACCATGATAGGTGGTTGGGGAAAATTGATAATTCATCATTTTGTGCGGTAATAGTTCGTCGTACTCAGAAATATTATGTTCATAACCATTAGGTGGAGGTGTGTTCTTGTGTAGTTATAAAACATCTCATAAAAAATTCTAGTATATTTAGGATGCTTTTATTGTTATATAATCAAATAATAATTAGATAATATGGAGTGAAGAAGTAAAATAATGGTAAGTAACATTAGTGAAGATGCTACCTCTTAAAACATGTAACTCCCTTTGATTTGAGCGAAAATGATTTCGGGAATTTCCTTTTTAAAAAGTTAAGGATTGTATTAGGAAGATAGGGGTTTTGGGATATTATTTGGGAATAGTTTTTAAGAGACATGGGTCTTGAGAGGTGTTATTAAATGGGTAGTGGTGATGCTCTTTTATAAGAGGGAGGAGGGGCACTTTATGATAGTATGGGAATATTATTTTATTATATAAATATTTTCTGTTTCAAATGGTCCCAAAGTCATTTATTTCATATATAAGATGATTTTGGGTCTAAATAGTATCAACCAATAGGCTTTAGCAATGTATTGATCTTAAATTTAATGTTATCTTTTAGTTTTAACCCATAGTTAACTAATATAACTCTTACCACATCTTTTTGTATATTCATACTATAGAGTAAAAATATTTACTATAAAATGAAAATATAACCTCATGTGGTACATTAATGACATGTTAAACATTATCTATATCATTTGAAAAAATAATATATTTTTTTGGACTACTATACCATTTCATAAAATTATATTTTTTAAAAAACTAATTTATGTCAATTTTATTATATTCATATGATGACTTTTTAAAAATTCATAACAACTTGATTCCTTTGAAAAACATTATTATTTCAAATATTAAAATTCCTAATCATCCATAAAATATCTTAATGGAATAAAAACATTAAAAATATATTTATTATAATATTTATAATTTCATTTATTTAAATAACTCATTATTAAGTTAATCACAACATCAATAGTGTTTCATAATTAAATTTATTTACATGATGTCTAAAAAATATAAATAAAATACCATGATGTAGGAAATATATTTATATTTATAATTAATTTTTATAGTATAATTTATCACTTATACAACCCCTTATAAAAATTAGTTTATTAAAAAATAAATTTTTATGTTATATTTTTCATTACATTAAATTAATTTTTATAAACTATCATTTTCACATCTAAGTGGGTCTATGGGGTCAAAAAATAGTACCAAGGATACCAATGGTCAGACATATCAAATATAACAGTATTAAGATATGTTGTAGGGATGTTTAATACTATTATACTATTATTTCATAATCATATTTTCCAGATTTACCCTTTAACCATTGCAAATAAAATAACTACTGAAGTTACTATTCAAAATGTCTAAAAATATCAGGTACCGTTTTTCCCAATTTGGTCCTCTGGATTCCAAATATGGAATCTATTTCTCAAAAATTCAAAACAAAAAAGTTTTATAAATTAATTTAAAATTAATTTCTATTATCAAAACCAAAAAGCGGGTTTTTAAGATGTAAAAACTACCAAAAGATTGACATGTGTTTATTTCCAATTCATAAGTAAAATTACTTCCAATGAAATTAATTGTATTAAATAATAAAAATATCACCCAATTATAATTTAATACCAATTAAAATGTAAATATAATGATATAAATAAATTAGATGAAGAGGATGTTTTGAATTAAAATGCAGTATTTTTTACTATTCATTAAAAATAAACTTTATCAGAAAAATACAAAACATTCTTCAAAAGTAAATTTTTATATACATAATCTAAATAGGTAGTTTATTTCTTTCAATAGAATATATAACAGTGATAGAAACTATACTTAATAGGGAACTCCATCAAAATGTGGAAAAACTACATTTTAAAAAAATTTGATAATTTATGCTTAAAATTGGATTCATTCTCATTTTAAGACTCTAAATTTTATTGGATAAATATAAAAACATTTAAGAAACATGATTAATTATAATATGGTTATTTAATTTCATTCCCACTAATACAATGTCTAAGTGTTGACTACAATTTAATATAATAATATTATATTATTATTATTTTTTGATATAACTCAACATTGTGTGCAATGTAAGATTTTGGAAAACACATTATTACGTGTTAGGTAAGCCCTCAAAAATATCATCCCCTTTAATGTAATATTAAAATTTATATCACAAATATGAAAATAAACTTTTTTTATTTACCTAGGATTATACATCCTTCCACACTTTTAAAAATTTCATTCCAATAATTTTATTCGCTTATCAAATTAGTGTGGGTATTTATCCCTCATAGAATTTTAAGATCCCCATGTTGCCTCTTCAACAAAATGATTTTTCCACAAAACCATTAACTGGAGAATTACCTTATTCTATAACATTTGATCTCTTTAGTCAAGAATCTGGACTGGTTGTTCCTCATAAGAGAGATTCTCTTCCAATTGAACTACCTCTAGGCTCAAAACATGAGATGGATCTGGTAATAATTTTTCAACATGGAAACATGAAAAACATTGTGTACCTAGGATAAACATTAAGGTAAAGCCACTCGGTAGACAACTAATATAACTTTTTCCCAGATTTCATAGGGTCCAATGAACCTTGGACACATATTTCCCTTCTTACGAAAACCCATCACAATTTTCCATGGAAAATCATTTAGAAAGACATGATCACCTACCTAGAATGAAATATCCTTCCTCTGATTATCTGTATAAAATTTCAGCCAACTTTGAGTAGTTCTCATGTGCTTTTGAATCAACTAAATTTTTTTCTACCATATCTTGTACCAATTATAGTCCCATCAACCTCCTTTCACCTACTTCATTCCAAAAACCCAGAGTCTGACACCGCTTTCCATATAATGCCTCAAACGGTGCCATCTGTATACTGGAACTCAAACTGTTATTATAAGAAAACTCAATCAAAGAAATTTGTTGGTCTTTTCTTCCTTGATAAAACATTGAAGAAGAACATATCATACATTTTAATGTTTGAATTGTTCATTTTGATTATCCATTAGATTGTGGATGAAAACTTGCACATAAATTTAATTTATTTTCCAACATCTTCTGAGCGCCCATCCAAAGGTTAGAAGTAAACCTAAGATCATGATAACATATAATGGAGAGGGGAACTCCATGAAACCTAAATATATCATTAATATACAATAAATATACTCTATCTAAAGATAGAGTATCTCAAATATGAATAAAATTAGCAGATTTAGTCAATTGATCAACAATAACCCAAATTGCATTGTTACCTAGATAAGTCATTGGTAATCCCACTAAAAATTCCATGGAAACATTTTCCAATTTCCACACTGGCATTAACAAAGGATAAATCTTCCATTTCAGTAACTTCCATTATATATTAATAGACTGAAAAGTTAAACACTTCACAGTAAAGTAAGTAATATCTATTTTTATTCAATCACACCATTAATAATCCTGATGATCTCTATAAATTTTAGTACTTCTAGGATGAACCGATAATGGAGAACAAGGAGCTTCAAAAAACAACTCTTTCTTCATCTAGGATTCACAAGGCACACATTATCTTTTTAAAAACCTCAAAACATAGTCTTTAATAATGGTAAATTTCGGAAAGATACCCTTATGAACCAATTATTCCTTTTTTTTGAAAATCACTAACTACTTTTTGATCATTCTTAATTCTATCTGATTGAGATGATTTGACTACCACCTGAATCAAAACAGATAAATTCACCACACAAATAAAAACCAATAAAAAATTAATCAAATTAAAAACTAATGGATCTCATTCCAAATGTATCAGGGTTAGTGAAGAATTACTATTTTGACTCAAAGAATTGGAAAATTTACTTCCCTTCCCTACATATTAATTGTAATGACCTGGAATTTCAATGTAATTTTACTATTAAATGGGAATTTTACGAGTCCGCGAAAATTGGTGGTGCATGATTTCGAGACCCAGTTTTCCCATAATCAATTTCTAATGTTTTTCCTAGGTACGTTTCGTAAACATAATACCTGATTTTTTTTTAATTTTTAACCAGTGCTCGGAATTGAAATGCGAGGGCACTATTGAACTCGCAGCACCAGTATTCGCTTAAGAAGACATTCACCTTGGCGACAGTTGATCGAGGGAGGAATATATTTTTTGGGTTTTAAATGGAAACAATAAAATAAAATAAACACATTCTTTATTTAATTTTATCTATTGCTTCCACCCTTTTGGATGTTAGAAGTGGGGACCACCACACCATAACCTCACATGAGAGGTTATAGTGGTGGGCACCACCTGAGGTTTGTCCCTCATTATGGGGGGGGGGGGGGTGAGGAAACCACTAAACTCCCTCAATTTAATTTTATGTGTCAACCTAAAATTAAATTCTTTTAATTAATTTTATGTGTCGACATAAAAATTTAATGTTATCAATTAATTTTATTTTTCAAAAATAAATTTAAAGCTATCAATTAATTCTCGGTGTCAACATAAAATTAAATTCTTGCAATTAATTTTGTGTGTCGACAGAAAATTAAATGCTATCATTTAATTTTATGTGTCTACATAAAATTAAAAGCTATAAATTAATTTCACGTGTCAACGTAAAATTAAATTCTTTCAATTAATTTTATGTGTCGACATAAAATTAAATGCTATCAATTAATTTTATGTGTCAACATAAAATTAAAAGCTAGCAATTAATTTTATGCATTGACATACAATTAAACCCTATCAATATTTTTGATGTTGGATTGACCCATTTGTTAAATTAGGTAACAACATCATTGGAATTTATGAAGGTTATTAAGGAATGAACCGTCATAAATTCCACATTCATTACTTACCTCCCCCCCACTCCTATATATATGGAGCATGGGAGGAAGTTTTGGGATGGCTTCACCAAGCGATGAAGCGGTGGTTCGTGGAACGATTCCCAACACTTGGAGGATTACGATCTCCAATGAAGAACACTCCACTGATGAAGGACACCAACAAGGAACGCCTTCGACTACGAAGAATGACCTCCTTCGACCTTCTTCCTCAGACTCCTTTGACGTAGGACATGTTTGTCTACAATGACACGACTTCTTCTTTCTCACGCCTATGTCGATGAAAAATATAAAAGGTAGGGGTCTTATTTGAATCTAATATTATTCCGTTAATTCTTCCCTTATAAATCAAACAATCATTGTGATGTTTTTCCTTGCGGGTTGGGAATTTTTTTGGCGGGAAGATGTGGGGTGTCAGATTGGTTTTTATTGTATATTCTATTCTTTTTAATTCTTTAAAATTCAAGAAAAAATTGAACTACTAGCTACCACCCAAAACACGGAGGGTGTGGGACAATCCAACATGGCCCGACCCCTCTGTCATTCTTGTTTGTGATGTACTTCAGAATGGTGATGAGGTGACGGAATGCCGAATGCGGCGAGGGCAATGGTCGCACTACCCAGGATCTCCGTGACCTTCACCACCCAATGGCCAAACCATTCTAGGACACCCCATCTGCTAGCCAAACAGCCTCTGCTATCACAAGACGAACCACAGTACCCTCTCGGCCGCTAGCGTCTCCCAGATGAGCTGGCTTCCTCCGCCCCGAGCAGAACTGCGGCACCCTCCCAACCGCCCGCATGCCCCACACGCCCCGCGGCTCCACCGCCTGCGTGCCCCGTGAACCAGTTGCACACCACGACTCTGCGCTCCCTAAACCGCCACTGGAAGAACTGACCCCGAACTCCCTGGCCGATTCACCCTAGATGTACCCCTCGCGGTGCCCTGACCGAGCTGGCCTCCGGCGCCCTTCGCAGCAGCACGACTGAGTCGGCCTCGTGCGCCCCTCGCGGTGCCCCTACTGAGCCGGCCTCCTGTTCCCCTCGCGGTACCTCGACCATGCCATCCTCCCTCTCCCCTCGCGATGCTTAGGCCAAACCGACCCCCAGTCTCGTGACGTCCTCTGGGCCTAACTACACTCCCGCCGACCAGCGGTTGGTCTGCGCCCTCATGACCGGTCCGCGATCTCGCGGCCCTCCGTGACCCATCGCAGCCTACTGGGCTGGGCCCAGTGAGTTGGGACGAACCTAATGGGTGGGCCTGTCTAATGGGTTGGGCTAGCACAAATGGGTCAGTCCGGGACGACCCAGACCGGGTCAGCCCGTACGGGGTCGGGCCGGGTCTGCTGACCGGGTCAGACTGCACCCGGCTCCACTATGAACCTTTACTTTTTTTGGGCCACATATTTGGCACCAAGCATCCGTTTGAAGAACCATCAGTGGCACTGTTAATCATGGATCATGACTTCCCCTTTGAGTATACCCCACTAGATTTTGGGGTATAGTTGAGAGATGGTCAACTTGGATCGCACAGGAATCCAATCGGGGACCCATGACTAAAAGACTATAACTCATAGACCAAGCGTCCGATTGACGCATTTTCTCTTGCGTTGAGACCTATATGACATGGAAGACATTTGAGATACTTCTACGTGGGACTTATTGATAGTTGGAGTACCAACCTGTAGCTCATGGAGCGGATCCCTCCAAATATGTGCGAGCAGAGTGCACCGACCAAGTAGCTGGATGAGACTTGATGACTGCTGACCTATTGACTCAGAGTGACTCAACCTGCCCAGTAAGGAGCGCCTTGGTGTCGCAGCAGACCCACGGTAGAGGAGCAGCTGGTTGTGGAGGTAGACCCACGATACTCGACTATAGGAGTACCTCTGTACGCTATTTAGGGGAGCACCTGGTTGTGGTGGTAGACCCACGGTGGGGAGCGCCTTGGTGACGCAGCAGACCCACGGTACTTGAAAGGAGGAGTACCTCAGTAGTCCAAGGTTAGTGGGAAGTGCCTTGGGTTTGTGGCAGGCCAACTGTATTCAATAGAGGAGGAGTTCTCAAGTAGCCACGGTTTCAATAATGTGAATAAAAGTCCTGATTGAGCTGAGTTAGTTACTTTTCTATTTTCCTCATAATTGTGATGGATTAATTGGTAATGTAGGTATATGTATGGACATCTACCTATGTGGGTTTATCTGTTGATTTAATACTTTGTGGTATATCCTTGTTAGTTTTTTTGAGACCTTGAGGGTCTTAGGGTCCCTAATGAGTATCGTTATACTCACCCCTGCTTGGGCTATGCCCACAACTCGTTGTGTTGGATGTAGACGACGGACATCGCTGACTGAGGATGAGAGCACTAGGATCGAATGGTACCCGGAGGTGGACCATACAGAGTGATGGTATGTGGAGGAGATGGAAAGACATGGAGTGCTAAGGAGGCGATCTATACCTACACATTAGGTATTAATCTTGAAGGAAGACCCATGGAATGTTTTTCTTTTTCTTCAGTTGTACTTTCAGTTTCTTGTACATTACAGTTAGGCTTGTATTTCCGACCCCTTTTACTTTCATCACCCATTTGTTATATAGTTTTACATAGTTCTTATTCCAATAATGTGTTCTATTGTGTGTGTTTACAAGTTATAAGGTCAATGACTTCCCAGATTTATGGAATTATGCCTTTCGTGCTAGTCGACAGCCCCTAGCCAATGGAAGGCAGGCTTGGGGTAGTCACCAAATGGGCCCCAAGGGACGGGTCTTGAAAAATTGGTATCAGATGAGTCATTTCTACCACAGAATTTAGGACTCTGGTCTTCTCTATTAAGAAATAGTGTTATGTGTAGTGAGTGTGGTTTTCAGTTTAGGGAGTCTAGTGTTGGTGCGACAGTAGATTAATCCATACACCAGGACCTCGTCTTCTGATTTCTGACTCAGTGCATGAATACTCTGATAGTGTGTGTGTTTTCAAAAGTTTTCTTTATGTCAGCTCAACCAGGTCCACTCACCAGGTATAATCTTTTGATCATGTCACATCTGATTCTTTCAGAATGCCTCCCCACAGACGACCAGCTAGAATCCCGAGAATTGTAAGCACAAATAGCCCACCGAGAAACAAGGCCTCGGTGCAGGGACCTTTTCCAGTGGAGGCTCCGACGGTACCACTTCCCTTTGTGCCACTGATGCCACCATCCCCACCAGCAGACGATGCATGTTGCTTGAGCACGTAGCATGAGTCCCAGCGGCAGAGGCCACCCAGGTTTAGGGGAGAGATGGACCCACAAGTGTCTTGGTATTTGCTGGAGGCTTTGGTGAACGTTTTCTGACTGGTAGGGACATTAGACGACCTCATGGTGATTCTTTCTGCTAGTCTTCTGTAGGAAACAGTGGTCAGATGGTGGATCTTGATGCTCCATGTTCATGATGAGATAATTCTTTTCTGGGAAGACTTCAAGATCCTGTTTTGGGTAGAGTTTTTTCCATCAACTCTTCGTACATTGTGAATATATGAGATACATTGTCTACAGTAGGGCATCATGACTGTAGCTCCATACTTATCAAGATTCATAGTCCTCTCATGCTACTCCACTGATACACAATGAGACCCATTCATAAGGTCCCATACCTTTGATCAGGGACTCCGGTGGAAGATCAGGGCATCAATGATCTAACTCAAAATCCCGACGTATGTCGGGGTGTTAAAGAGAGCCCACCTAGTGGAGAGGTTCCTTGGTGAGCAGTCCCCATCAATGAGATCCACCATTAGTCGAAACATTGAAGAGTCTTCTGTAGCTGGTAGAAAACAGATGTCACAGAGGTCCAAGAGGACCAGACATATAGCTGGACAACTGCATGACTCAGGACTGGTTGTACGGGGCACCCCGAGTAGAGACATACATTCCAGGAGCGGGCAGTGTTTCACATGAGGTGGGGAGGGTCACATGGCTCGTGACTGTCCGACCCACCATTCTGATGATTAGAAGACAGTCGAAGGACTTCCCAGGAATAGATAGTGATTTGATCTAGGGAGTCTTCATGGTGTAGGTGGACGTGGAAGAGGAGTTGGGCGTGCAGTTGGCGGTGGTCAACATTTTGAGGTGCTACCACAACCACCACCAGGAGGTCCAACTCAACCACAATGAGTAGGTGGATAAGGGAGAGCTCAGCTCCAGGCATTTGAGGCCTACAATCATGGCGCATCTCAGATGATACGAGGTACAATCCGTGACTATTCCACCTTAGTTGTAGTTCTTATAGACACATGTTCCAGTCACTCTTTCATTTCCACTTCCCTCGTTCTGAGCCTGATGATTCTGATGGAGCTGTTGGCTCAATCCATACTGCTAGAGGCTCATATTGGAGCGTATTTGAAGATTACACACTGGGGATAGTAGTGTGATCTTACTCTAGGAGGCGAGATCTTCGACTGAGATCTCTTAATAGTGGCGTTGAGGCCTTACGATGTCATCATGGGTATAGACTAGTTATCTAAAGTCCATGATCAGATAGATTGTATTAGGATCAAATTTTGATGTGTCCATAAGGGTGGTACCAAGTTTTCCTCTTGTGGAGAGAAGGGAGCCTTTGTAGCACAAGACGGACTTACCTGTAGGAGGGTGCAACCAATCACTCATCAGTTGGTTTTCCATACCCTATGAGAAGTTGATGTAGAGAGTCTGATAAATCCTATAGTGGTGGACCAGTACAAAGATGTTTTCCCTAATTATGTCCTAGGTCTACCTCCTCGCAAATAGACAGACTTTTACAATGACTTTTACCAAGGTACAACACTGATATATACTCTAGCGTATCAAATGGCTCCCGCAGAGCTTCGTGAGCTGCTGGTACAGCTTGAGGACATGCAGGGGAAGGGATTCATTTGTTCCAGTGTCTCTTGATGGGCAGCCCTGATCTTGTTCTCCATGAAGGTGAATGGGATATTGAGGCTTTATGTTGACTACCGGCGCGTAAACCAGGTGATTGTGAAGAACAAGTACCCAGTCCCAAGAATTTATGACCTATTCGATTAGCTGAAGGGAGAACGATGGTTCTCAATGATAGACCTCAGATCAGGCTATCACCAGCTCAAAGTTTGAGATGCGGATGTGTGTAAGACGTCCTTCAGATGTCTATATAGCCTCTCCAAGTTCTTGGTTATGCCATCTTGCATAACCAATGCTCCCGTAGTGTTCATGGGACTCATGAACATGAACTTTTCATCCATACCATGATCACTTTGTCATATTCTTCCTCGACGAAATTCTGATCTACTCGACTATGGAGGAGGAGCTTGTATATCCTTGCGGGTAGAATTGGACACACTCCGAGAGCACCATATTTATATTATGCTCTCAATGTGCCAGTTCTGGATCTGAGATGTTCACTTTCTGTACATGTCATCTCGGAGGCTGTAGTTTCAGTAGATCTAGCGATGATTGAGGTGGTACATTCTTGGGAGCCACCCATGAGTTTTATGGA
Source organism: Viscum album (assembly GCA_963277665.1). Taxonomy (NCBI): domain Eukaryota; kingdom Viridiplantae; phylum Streptophyta; class Magnoliopsida; order Santalales; family Viscaceae; genus Viscum; species Viscum album. Next base: position 285,872,579 of record OY728127.1, read on the forward strand.
GGTATGGAGTTTCTTGGGTTTTGATGGATACCATAGGAGGTTTGTGCCAGATTTTTCCAGAGTTGTAGAACCACTATCAGCCTTGATGAAGAACGAGTATCCCTTTGTGTGGTCGGAGAGATTCCAGCAGAGCTTTCAGGAGCTGAGGTAGAGGCCGACTACTGCCCCCATCTTGGGGCAACCAGAGGAAGGCATATGGTATGTAGTATACTGTGATATATCAGGGACCACACTCGGATGTGTCCTGATGCAGGAGCGAAAAGTGATCGCTTATGGTTCTCATCAGCTGAGAAAACATGTGAAGAACTATGCTACCCATGACCTGGAGCTAACAGTAGTGGTCTTCACCTTGAAGATGTGGTGACACAATCTGATGGGTGAGCATTTTACCATGTACTACGATCACAAGAGTGTCAGGTATATCTTCCCTCAGAGGGACCTGAACATGAGACATCGACGTTGGCTTGAGGTCCTCCAGGATGATGATTTTGTGAAATTCTATACTCCTGGGAAGGGAAATGTTGTTGTAGATTTACTCATTAGGAGAACTGGTATACAACTTCTAGGTGAGGTGACAGAGCAGTTGGATGCTTTATAGATATTCTTTGTGGATAGAGATGGAGTATCCTTCCTTCAGTCTCTTATAGTCACTCCCCCACTACATCCGTGAGTTAGGGAGGCACGACATGGGGACTTAGACTGCGAGACACGATGTTCTCAAATATCCACAGGTAATGCAGTTGAGGGATTTTATGAAGGTAGGGAGCATGTCATCCTCTTCAGAGGATGTACTACACTACTAGTGTCACATCAGGAGGATGTGATGATAGAGTTCCACACATCCCCTCTAGTAGTACATCCAAGAGCGGCGAAGTTGTACCTGGATCTCTGACGACAGTACTGGTGTCCGGGAATGAAGAAAGCAGTTGCATAGTTTGTCTCTCGATGCCTCAGTAGTCAGCACGTGAAGGCAGAGCATCAGGTACCAGCATGACGGGTTCATCATTTTGAGGTCCTATAGTGGAAATGGGATGGGATACACATGGACTTCATGAAAGTAATTCCATGTACATCCAGAGGTCATGACTCAATTTGGGTGATCATCGACCGACTCACCATGTCGGCCCACTTCCTACCAATCAGAGAACATGGTTTAGTAGAGAGAATGGGACATCTCTATGTGCACGAGATTATGTAGCTACATGGATTACCTTTGACTATTGTCTCTGATCATGAAAAATTCTTTACGTCCCATATATGGAAGGGGTTACAAGATGCTTTTGAGACACACCTTCATTTGAGCACTGCCTTCCATCCTCAAAAAGATGGTCAGACTGAGCAGACCATTCACACCCTCGAGGACATGCTGCATGCCTTTGTTCTTGACTTCGGTCATAGATAGGAGGATCACTTAACATTGGCTGAGTTTGCATACAACAATAGCTATCACTCTACCATTGGGATAAAAACTTGTGAGGTGTTGTACGGGCAACCTTCCATATAACCTTTGTGCTGGACTGACCCAGGGGAGTAAGCACTAGTGGGACCATAGATGGTACGGTCTACCACATAGAAGGTGAAAATAATCCAAGAGTAGATGAATTCTGCACATATTAGGAAGAAGTCATATGCTGACTGGATACAGAGACCTCTGGAGTTCGAGGATGGAGACCACATCTTTCTATGGGTCTCACCCCAATGAGGTCTGCAGAGATTTGGCCAAGGTGGAAAGTTATCTCTATGATTTATTGGACCTTTTCATGTCCTCATTAGGGTTGGTGAGGTGGCACTCTACTTATCTATTCCACCTAAGTTGCACCGGGTGCATGATGTCTTCCTCATATCCCAGCTAAGGAGATACGTACACGACCCTTCTCACATCATCGACCCTGGCGAGCTAGACATTGATGATGTGGTGACTTTTGTGGAGGTTCCAGTAAAGATTAAGGATCGATAGGAGATGGTCCTTTATGGATGGTCAATACCTCTAGTGTGCGTTCATTGGAAGTACATGAACCTTCAGGAGAGCACATGGGAGTGGGAGGCTCAGATGTGTGCTCAGTTCCCACACATTTCACTTTAGTATGAGTTGTGGATTATGGGGGCGTAGAGCCTAGAGGTGGGGGTGAATTTGATGACCCATAATCTCCATTTAATTTTTCTAATTAAATGGAAATTTTACGAGATCACGAAAATTGACGGTGCGTGATTCTGAGACCCAGTGTGTCCGAAATCAATTTCTGAAATTTTGTTCGGGTACGTTCAGTAAATGTATGGGATGGTTTTTATAACATTTTAACTAGTACTCAGATTTGAAATATGAGGGCACTGTTGAACTCGTAGTGTCGGTATTCACTTAAAGAGACTTTAACCTTGACAGCTGTTGGTCGAGGGGGGAAGATAGATTTTGTGATTCACGTGGAAATAAAAAAAAATAAACACATGTTTAATTTTATTTTATCTATTTCAACCACCCTTCTGTATGTTAGAAGTGGGGTCCACCACACCTTAACCTCCAATGAGAGGTTATGGTGGTGGGGACCACACGAGGTTTAACCCTCATTATGGTGGGGGGGGGAGGAAACCTCTCAACTCCCTCAATTTAATTTTACGTGTCAACGTAAAATTAAATTATTTCAATTAATTTTATGTATCGACATAAAAATTAAATGCTCTCAATGAATTTTTTATGTTAACAAAAAATTAAAATCTATCAATTAATTTTATTTGTCAACATAAAATTAAATGCTCTCAATTAATTTTATTCGTGGACATAAAATTAAATGTTATCAATTAATTTTATATGTCCACATTAAATTAAAGCTATCAATTAATTTTACGTGTCAATGTAAAATTAAATTCATTCAATTAATTTTATGTGTCGACATAAAATTAAATTATATCAATTAATTTAATGTGTCAACATAAAATTAAAATCTGTCAATTAATTTAATGTTTCTACATAAAATTAAAAGATACCATTAATTTTATGTGTCAACATAAAATTAAACCCTATAAATTGTTTTGATGTTGGATTGACACATTTTTTAAATTAATTAATAGCATCGTTGAAATTTACGAAGGTTCCTAATGTATTAACCATCATAAGTTTCACAATCATTACATACCTCCCCCCTCTCATATATATATGGAGCTTGGGAGGAGGTTTTGGGATGGCCTCACCAAGTGACAAAATGATTGTATTGTGACGCGACACCCAACACTTGGAAGATTACGCTCCCCAACAAAGAATGCTCCATCGATGAAGAAAGCTAACGAGGAATGCCTTCTACTACAAAGAATGACCTCCTTTGACCTTCTTCCTCAGACTCCTTCGACGTAAGACGTGTTCGTCTACAACAACTCGACATCCGCCTTCTCATTCCAATGCCGACGAACAATGGGCAAGGTTGGGATTTTATTTGAATGTAATATTATTCATATAGTTTTTCCCTTCAACAGAAAAGAATCGTTGAGATTTTTTACCTTGTGGGTTTGGAATTGTTTTTGAATGATGATGTGGGGAGTTGTATTGATTTTTCTTCTATATTCTTTTCTTGTTAATTCATTGAAATTCAAGAAAGAATTGAATGATTTTTACCACCCAATAGGTGGAGGGTGAATGACAAACTAACATGTCCCAACCCAGTCGTTGTTCTTGTTTTGGATGTTCTTCCGAATGCCAATGAGGTGTCGAGCAGATGAATGTGATGAATGTAACGGGTGCGCTACCTACAGCCTCCAAGAACCGTGCCGCCCACCATCCGAACTAGTCCTGACCACACTGTCCACCGGGCGAACTGGCTCTGCCGCCCCAGGCTGAACCGTAGATCCCACCCTACTGTGCGCGCCTCCTGGCCGAATCGGCTCCCAACCAAGCCGGCCTCCGCCGCCCGAGGCATTACCGCGTCGCCCTCTAGGCCTCCTGCGCCTCCCAGCCACCACGCACCCGACGATCCCCACGGTTGCACCATCCACGTGCCCTGCAGTTGCACCCTCCACGAGATCGGTGCGCCCCGCAGCTCTGCCCACCACCCGCCCGGTGCACCTTGAATGCCCTATGCTCCCTGCGGCTTTGCGCGCGCCCTGTGCCGCCGCAGGCCGAACCGGCCCCGACCTCCCTAGCTAAGCCTCACAAGCCACACCCCTTGCGGTGCCCCACCCGAGCCGGCCTCCTGCACCCCTCACGGTGCCCCAGCTGACCTGTCCTCTCGCACCCCTCGCGGCACTTCAGCTGAACCGGCCCATGCCCTCGCAGCGCCCTCCCTACCAAACCGCCCTCGCACTGACCCACGACCGATCCACGCCCTCCCGACCGGTCCGAGCTCTCACGGTCTGCTGGTCTGGGCCCAATGAGCTGGGACAAACATAACGGGCCGACCCACCTAACAGGCCGGGCCGGCGTGAACGGTTCAGGCTGGGTCGACCCAGACTGGGTCAGCCAGGACTGGGTCGGGCCGGGTCGGACCTATCCCATGCCCATTACAACCCTTTACATTCTTTGGGCCATATCATTGGCACCAGACATCTGTTTAAAAAACTATCAATGGACCTGAAAATCATGGAGCATGATAGTCCCTTTGAGTATACCTCAATATAGTTTGGGGTATAGTGGAGATTGAGTCAGGTTGGATCCCACATGAATCCAACCAAGCCCCCGGGACTAAAAGGCTAATAACTCATAGACCGGGCGTCCTATTGATGCGTCGTCTCTTACATTGAGACCCCTATGACATGGCCTACTTTTGAGATACTTCTACGTGGGACTTCGTGATAGTTGAAGTATCGACCAGTAGCTCGTGGAGAGGATCCCTCTAGAGATGAGCGGACAAAGTGCAGAGACCATGTAGCTTGCTGAGACATGACGATTGCTGCCTGATTGACTCGGAGTGACTCGACTTGCCCAGTGGGGAGAACCTTGGTGTCACGGGAGACCCACAATGGAGGAGCATCTAGTCGTGGAGGTAGACCTATGATATGAAACAGGAGGAGTACCTCTGTAGGATATTAGGGGGAGCACCTGGTTATGGTGGCAGACCCACAGTGGGGAGCACCTTGGTGCAACAGTATACCCATGGTACTCTAAAGGAGATGTACCTCAGTTGCCCAAGATTAGTTGGAAGCTCCTTGGTGTCATGGAAGGCCCATATTACTCATATAGGAGGAGTTCATCAGCAGCTATAGTTTCGATAATGTGAATAAAAATCATGGTAGATCTGTGTCAGTAACTTTTGTGTTTTCCTCATTATTGAGATGGATTACTGGATGACTTAGTTATATGTATGGAATATACCTAAGTGGGGTTATATATTGATTTAATACTTTTTGGTTTATCCTTGTTTGTTTTTGTGAGACCTTGAGGTTCTCAGGGTCCCTACTGAGTATCGTTATACTCACCCCTACACGGGCTATGCTTGCACATCGTTGTGTTGGATGTAGAGGACGGACACCAATGACTGAGGCTAAGAGAACCAGGACCGGATGGTACCCGGAGGAGGACCATACGGCATGCCAAAGTTCTAAGGAGGTGATATGTACCTACCCTTCTGGTAGGATCCTCAGAGGATGAATCAGCACCAATTTTTCTTTTCTTCAGTTGTACTTTCAATTTCTTGTACTATACAGTTAGGCTTGTATTTCCGGCCTCTTTTACTTTTATCACACTTTTGTTATACATTTTTACTTAGTTTTTTGTTCCCATCTTGTTTTCTATTGGGTGTGTTTACAGGTTATAAAGGCAATTCCTTCCCAGTTTTAGGAAATTACGCCTTTGGTGCAAGTCTCCAGCCCGTGGCCTATGGAAGGCGGGTTTGGGGTAGTCACGGCACGAGCCTCGGCAGACGGTTCTTGAGAGTAATGGATTGTGAAATCATAATTCTTGATCAATCCTAGTCATTTCCTTTGTCTTGTGTTTAATTCATTATGAGTGAATATATAAATCAATATTTTGTGGTCAGTTTATATTTCACTCTTTATGACATAAAAATGTTGCCTCAAAATTTTTAATGAAAAAAACAACAGCTAATTCCAAATCATGTGTAGGGTAATTTAACTCATGAAGTTTCAGCTAACTTGACACATACACAATTACCTAATCATTATGTATAAGGACACAACCATGTCCTTTCAACAAAGTATCACTATAGAGAAAAAATTCACCATATTTGGAAGGTAGTTCCAAAACTGAAGCTTTCACCAATCTTCTTTTCAATTTCTGAAAACATTCATCACAATTTTTGTCCAGATTAACTTTACACCATTTCAAGTTAACTTATTCTGCTTCCTAGAAAAGCATTCAAAATTTTGAAAAACCATTTGGTAATAAACTACTAAACCATGAAAACTTTGAACATCATTTATATTTATGGGTCATGGCTATTCTTTAACAACATTAGTTTTAGTCGGGTCAATAGTTATGTTATCTTTAGAAACAATGTGACGTAATGAAATTTATTACAGCCAAAACACACACGTATTGAACATCCAACACAGTTTCTTTTCTATTACGGTTCATAAGACAACCCTTAAATGACTTTCATGCTCCTATTTACTTTTAGAATATAACAAAATATAATCTATAAAAAACCACCATTTATCACCTGAGTCAACTAAGCCATCACTACAACGAACTATTTAAATATAATTATGACCATATCAAGATGCTAATTGGGAAGGTCATTTCCCTCTATATACCTTCATAGATCAATAACCCTATTTTCTTTATGAAAAAACATTGTGAACAAACATATCATATATGAACCAACATGATAATCATCAAATTCTAGGTCATTTCAATTTGACCATAATGTAAAAATAATTTATGGATATTAATTTGAAAATATTATAACTCCTAATGTTGTCTAAACTATGTTATGATATAAAATATAAGGCCACCTCCTTAAACAATAAATAATATTGAGTGATGTCAAGAATTCATATTGCGGAACATTTCAAGATTAGAGTTTTATACAATTAGGTCATAAATATAAAAATAAATATCAAAAATGAAAAATTAGACACATCCACTCCATCCATTTATTCACAATAATAATACTCCTTATGTAAAAAAATATTTCTCTTCTTGATATAAATATTCTTGAATTATTCATTTATCTTACCCTTTTTTATACCCTGTGAAAAACAATTTAAAAACAAGGGAGGAACATAAAAAACGTGGTAAGTATTATAAAATAAGGAATGAAAACATTAGTCCATCAATTTGTACAAATAAATTAAATCTTACATTTCATCCATATAACGTAATCTCTTTAACATACCTCATTAAATCATAAGATTTATGAATAATACACAGAAATCAGAAATAATAAAGGTAACTTGTGGAAACCATAACATACCTACATTGTATCTCTCACAGCTACATAGGGAGTGACATTTGGAATATCCATCACAGTATATTCCCTAAATAACTTTTTTAGAAACATTAACATTTACCTCTGTCATGGTACCCAATGCATTGGAGATCAATCTCAGGCTCACCCACCCAAGTTTTTTCTTGGAACAACCCATATACGTAAACAATTATTAATAACTATAACATATTCCCAACACATAAAATAAGAATAAAGGAATGATAAAATTTCCACATTGTTATAAAAATATATCATTTATGATATTGAAATAATCAATTCTTTTTTAAAATCATTTTCAATACCAAAAAAATTAAAAAATGTATATGGTATTTATTTGTCTTTTAAAAATATTTTGGCTTTTTAAGGAAGCCAAATATCAAATAATACTCATGGGGGCGGAAAAGTTCATTGTCGTTCCATATGTTAAAAAAACATATTTTTGATATTTAGTAAAACCCTTTATAGAAAAAATATTCATTTAAAAAAAATGAATTAAATTAAATGAAAAAGAGTATAATTATACATCATATAAAATAAGGTGGTGTATAACCTGAAAAAAATTATTTAATGAAAGGAGATTGAGACATAGTCTCTTACAAATATCATTTTATAAATAAAATAGATTGATTCTATGTATTAACTATATGTAAAAATTAGCAAAGAGTAAATAAAAGATATGATATCAAAATGTATCTCTCACGTTATTGTAGCTCGAAATAAGCATGAAGTAGAAGTTTAACCCAAATAATTGAAATTGGGCATTGAAGTTACCCTACAAAAATTCGGAAGCCTAAACGCTTCAATTTAAAATTCATAAAATTAGTTGACGGGATATAAAAGGGTATATCATCATATGGACATACAATTAGAAAAATAATGATATATAATAACATATCCCAATACCTGAAAATGAAAAAATAACATAAAAGATGTTTGGGACTAAAATAGGAGGGTGAAAGGATCCCTTACCTTGCGTCTGATTCATCAGGTATGTTCCTTGTTCATCCTAAATAATTAACTGAAGTAAATTTATACTTTATTAAAAACATTTATCAAGTTAACTATTTCGTTAAAATCACTTATTACCACATTATAACAATTACATAATTATTTAAGTTAATAAAGTTTGTTTTATAAATATTCGGTACATGAGTGAAAAATAACCTTGTTATAATTACAAATTATCCATGTGGTCAAAAGTACATTATCTATAGAATAACATTCAATATTTAAATATGATTTATATCCAGTATATATACGTATTTATAATGGTACATAACATTTGGAGATATTAATTGGAATGCATCATTCATAGAGTCAGTAAGCCGGGCGTACAGATGCACACTACTTTCATTTCATTATCATATTTAAGTGATAAAAAACCAAATGATATGTAGGTATATTATAATTCAAGTATAATTTCATATTTTATATATGTTTCATATTATTATTAATTCCATCTTTAATACAATTCATGTATGGCATGAACGAGTAATATCCCATTGAGTGGGTGATAGTCTGCACTTCCTCAAATGAAATTATAATATTTAGACATTATAGTAATCATAAAGGTATTATTAAAATAAAAATCAGAATAATGGAGACCATATAAATATAATATAAATCATATATAAATATATTTCTATCATAAGGGACACCATGGGAGGTGGTAGGGGAATATCAAACAATCAACATTTTGTGAGGCAGTAGTACGTTGTACATAGTAGCAACGTGTTCATATCCATTAGATGGAGGTGTGTGTAAGTTTAGTTCTAACCATTCTCATAAAACATCCTAGTATACTATGGATAATATTTTCTTATTTATTATTATAATAATAATACTAGAATTGGAAGTAAAGAAGTAAAATAATGGAAAGGATCTTTAGAGAAGATGGTACCACATAAAACATGGAAGTCCCTTTCATTTGAGAAAAAAAGGATTTCTTGAATTTCCTTCACCTAATGTAAGTGTTCTTGGATGATGATATGATTTTTGAGAGATTATTTGGAATATGATGGATGAGCCAAGGGGATTGATAGGTGTGATTAAAAGGTTAGGGGTGATGCCCTTGTATAACAGGGAGGATGGGAACTTTAGGAATTTATTGAAATATTATTTTATTATAAATTTATTTTTTCCATTTCAAATAGTCAAAAACTAATTTATTTCAAATATAATAATCTTTTGGGTCGAAAACCTCTCAACCAATACTTTTTAGAGAAGTATATGTTACAAATTTATCCTTATTTTTTAGCTTTAACCCTTAGTTGACTAATATTACTCTTACCATTTCTTCTTGTATATTCAAAATATATTGTACAAATAGATTCTATAAAATTACAATAGAATATTACGTGTCTTCTTAATGACATGTTCTACATTATAAAAGTCTTTTGTCCGAACTGCATATTTTTAGGACTGTTATATCATTTAATAAAACAATAATTGTTTAAAAACTCATTTATGTCAATTTTTATACAATTCAAAAAATGACTTTTTAAGAATCCACAACAACTTGATTATTTACAATAACCATAATTAATTAAAATATAACAAGTCATAATCATCAATAAAATTAGTTTATGGAATGAAATGATTCAAAATAAATTTATTTTATTAGTTATAATATCATATATTTAAATCATTTATTAATAATGTAATCACTACACAATCATCGTATAATGAATATATTTATTTATTTGATGTCTAAAAATAATAAATAAAATAAAATGCTGTAATTTTTTTTTTATCTTTCTAATTAATATTAATAGTTGAAGATATCACTTATATAATCACATATTATATTTTTTAAAAGAAATGTTTATGTTATATTTGTCATTAATTTAAATTAATTCTTATAAAATGTCATATTCATATCAAAGTGGCTCCATTAGGTCCCAAAATCGACCCTATGATTCCCATTTTTAGACATACCTCTTAAAATATTTTTAGGACATATTTTACGGTAGTTTAATATTATTATAATATTACTTTTACACTTATTTATAAAATTTTCCCTTTAACAATGGTAAATAAAATAATTACTAAAGTTACTATTCATACAGTCTAAAGCAAGGGTACGTATTAACACAATTTGGACCTCTTGATTCAGAATATGGAATCAATTTTTTCAAATTCAAAACATAGATGTTTCGAAATTTAATTACAAATTAATTCCCATTATCAATACCAAAAAGTGTGTATTTAAGAAGTAAAAAATACAAATAGATTAACATGTGTTTATATCCAATTTTAATGGGAAATTACTTCCAATGAATAAAATTAGATTAAATGATAAAAATATAACACAATTATACATTAAAACCATTTATAAGGGAAATCTAACAATATAAATAAATTAGATTAAAAATCAATTTTTAATTAAAAAGTTGTATTTTTAATATTCCTCAAAAAATGAACTGTATCAGAAAATTACAAAAAAAATTCATCCAAAATAAATTCTGATGTCCTAATTCTAAAGAAGAAGTTTATTTTGTCAGATATACCATATAATAGTCACAAAAACAATATTTAAAAATGGATCTCCATCAAAAGGTGGTAAAAATACCTATTTAAAATATTAGAGTAGTTTTGCTTAAAATTGGATTCATTCTCATTTTAAGCCTATAAATTTTATTGGATAAATGTAAAAACATTTCACAAACAGGTTCAATCATAATATGGTATGTTTTGGTCATTCCAGCCAATACAGACAATAAGCATTAATTACCATTCAATATAATGATATTATATTATTATTATTTTTGGTATAAGTTAACATTGTGTGCAACATAAGATTTCAGGTAAACCCATTGTTGTGGGTCTGGTATGCCATCTAACATAGCATCTTCTTTAATATAAAATTAATATTTAATTCAAAAGTATAAAAAATCCATATTCTTTATTTACCTAGGATCTACGAATTGATTCTTTTTGTGGCTTTGTGATATGCAGTTCATACTGTCACCTGTGGTCATGGAGGTTCAACTTGAGTTGGTTTCCCTCCGTCCATCAGGTTTCAGATGATGGTGCTTCTGAGACAAGGGGTATTCTATAGTTGATGACTTCTCAAACCATATCCTAGATCCAATTCCATTGATAATGTAATCTATATTTTGGTCTCTATTTAGGCTCAATGGTGTGGAGGATGCTCTTGGCAACATTGTAGGTGACGATGAGAGTTATGGAGTGTGACATGGAAAATCAGTTTCCTTGGATTGAGGTTCATAATTTCATTTTATTGAGTTTTAATTTTTGCCTTGGAAATGTGGAGTTACTTAAGTTGGAGGGGAGATGGGGTTTACTTATCATGTTTTTTAATTTTGAATTTCTATTGACATTATTTTTTGTTCTCTCTTCATGGTTGGGTTGTGGATTATTTATTATTCCTTTGTGTTTTTTTCATATTCAAACTCAATGTGGGTTAATTATAAAATAAAAAATGATATTTTGATATAATCATTAAGGATAAGCAGATCATTGTCTAATTTTGGTTTTAATTTTGAAAACATTCTAATGGTTGTGATAATTCTTATGTTATTTCAAATTAAAAAATTTCATTGAAACTTTATATATGAAAAAATATTATCAGGTGATCTCATTTTTTTAGATATTACTATTAAAAAATGTGAAATTATTCTTCAATACAATTAATTTGAAAATCATGTGGTTGATATTTTTACTAAACCATTGGATTTGGAAATGTTTTGGAAATTAAAATTTTATCTTATTACGATGGATATTTAGTTTCAAATCTTATATTACTGTTTTATATATTTTTAAAATAATATTAATTTTTAATGATTAATTGTTTCTGATGTTTAATTCTATTCATTTAATGTTTTATTAATTTCAAAATAGTGGAGATTCGTAAAAAAGTCATATATTGGTGTTGTAATTTTCAAGTATGAGGATTTAGATTGTTCCTTGGTGAGTTTTTTCATGTATGTTTACCTTTTTTGATATTATTTATAATTTCAAACACATTAAGTCATGTATATGAAAAATTCTAATGTTTTTAGTTTGGAGATAATTATAATTTACCAAAATATTATATTCTTAATTTTTATTTTATCTTTTCTATTGTTATTATATTAAATTTATTAATAAATAGTTATATATTATACCTTTATATATTTATTTATCCTTATTTTTCCTATTTTTTTCCTCTTAGTAAATTAACCGAACACAATTTCACTTTTAATTCTTCTGGTCACTCGACATACCACACAGTTGTCTCTCATGATTGTTTCCCCTAGGTATCTTGTTCTATCCATGTATTCAGATAGTCCCTTTTATGGAAAATGAATCACTCATGTATTATAAAGTTTTAACATTGAATTGATCATAAATTGTTTCCACATAGTCTACTGTATGTGTTGTAGTTGGTATATTTTTCTTGTAATTGAAACCACATAGTTATTTTTTTCTGGCTCTAATTATGAATATTGTGGTAGATAACATTACTCATTCCAATTATACCATAGGTTAATTTACACCTCACATAAGGCCAACATAACAGCTTCTCAAAAAATAAGATTAAACATCATGGTTGATGGACCTGTTCAGTTTTCAAACACCATTAACCTGACACTTTATATTAAAAATCATGAAATATCCAGAATGTAATTTTTTTAAAGTATTTTGACATTTTCACACAATTAAAGTTTAAATTATTTATTTTAATAGATTTATTTATTTCAATAATTCATATATATCATATGGAAACTATGCAATGTATTTTTTTTATACTTATTTTAACATATATTTGAATTGTTTTTACATTCAAAAAAAACATACCACATTTTCTTCAAAATGTTGAATTTAATTATTTCTAAATTAATGTTTATTGTTAAAAAAATGTTACTCAATGTTTATTTATAGTATTTTATATAGTAAAAATTAAAATTTATGTTTTATATCATTTCAATATATATATATTGATTGTATTTTAAATTTTCAATTATTAATACATATGATTAAGAACTTCCATGTGATATTAATGTGATTTCATTGACCTATTATTATGGATATATTATTAAACCCTTTAAAAATGAATTAAAAAATGTATGTATTTGTCTTAATATTTTTCTTTTAAAACTATTTTTGGGATATGATACTTTATCTATCTCTGTCTATGATAGTTTTTCTTCATTTTTTGAATCTGAATTTTTTAGACGATTACTTGAATCTCATTATGTCGATATGAATTTTTATTTAATGGGATTTAAGACACATTCGAGGATTGATATATAATACACTATTATGATGAACATATATTTATGAGAACATTCCATCTTTCATGTTTTGAATTATAGAATGATGTACTACGAAATTCTATCATCCTTCTTGAAACTGTTATTATATTCTGGATGTTATCTCAAGGGGAAATATTACATTATTTATTTATACTACTTCCTTGCAGAGTCGAACTAATAATTTACTCAATAAAAAAATTACGTTAATAAACTATCTTCATCAACTTATTTTTCTTGGTTTATCTTAGTTTTAAAAAATTATTTTTATCTCTCTCACTTATTCTTAATCTTTAGAATAATTTTTACCAAATAAAAAAATTCTTCTTAATTCAGGTTATTACTCCTGGATTCAAATGTTATGACCACTGGATTTGTGACTCTCAACATATAACATATGTAATTATCCCCTCATAGTTGTGTTTTTCGGTTTTATTTCACATTCCTTTTATTGTTTCCTCTTGGTTTCGATTAGGGATTCATCCCCATTTCTTCTTCCTCTCTCGGTTATTTTTGAAATTTTTTGGGGGAATTTTCGAATGAGGATAACTGCGGAGATGGTTAAGCGACGATAGGATGGAGCCTAGTTAGTCTCTTCCTCGATCTGACTTCTACAATGGCTCTGTTTTTGTGGAGTGTGTTCTTCCCGTTGTTTCGGGAGTTCATCTCATGGTGTTTGCGGATTTCGGTGGATTCCAATTGGAGTTCACCTACAGGTTTGTGGCTTGGGGCAGGTGGCAATGGTTTCATCTGCTGGCTGTTCGAGGAGGTCTTTTCTGATGTCTGATTTGATCGGGTTTTTGTTCTGTTTCCCACGAATCCCTGGTTCGTGTGTTCCTTGTTCAAAAATAGTGCTGGTTTTCTTCGGTGAAGACAATGGTGTTGTTGTTGATGCTTTGTTCATGGTTCAGATTGGTTTTCGGCGACGGGACGGTGACGAAGGATGCACTGTTGAATAGACGCATCCAGGAAGGACGATGTTCGGCTTTGGCGATGGGTGGCGCGTCTAATGGGGGAGGCTGACCCGGGTATCTTGTAGATTGGGAATGGTGATGATGAATCCTTTTAATTCTGAATTTTTAATTTTGTGATCTTGTGCGTGCTGTGGGATCAATACCTGAGTGGAGTGCGAGGCGCGGGGATGTTGCATTTTTGAATTTTGAAATCTACCGTGTTTTTGGAGGGTCCGCCTATGGCCTATGATGTTGCGATGTATATTCTATATGGTTTCAACTTTTCCTTAAAAGTGGATTTTTAATAAAATAAAAAAAATGATTTGGGTTATGACGCCCTTAAGAATTAGATAGTCCATAATGAATCTATCAAATATGAGAGATTTTTTTGTGTATAGTATGTCTACATTGGACTGAATAAGTACAAAAAATTTCTATGTTCATTATTTTTTTTTCAAATTACCCTATGGTGTTCACGTTAATTTACTTTTATAACTAATTTAAATAGTTAACCCTTTTAAAAAAAATTAATATGTAATATTCACCCCTCTAGACTTGTTGTTATCACCATACCAGACTTAAAAATGTCATAGTATATCCAGGAGTGAGCCACTATATTATGTGAGACAATATGCCATTTTGGTTCTTTCATGGTTATTATAAAATTGTAGGATAATTCCCTATTCAATCAACATCATCAACTCAAGCTATCATTTTCTATTATAATTATCATTTGATGATGAGTACAATGAGTTTGAATGAATAAAATAAAATTAAAATGATAAAAACTATTCATTAGGAATCTAGTTGAATGTTATAAAAGTTAAAAATTACATAAATTTTGTGAATCCGATATTCAATATTGAAAATATTTAATAAGTCCATGAAGGCCTGTAAAAATTAGTTCCTCATACATGTTATTCAATTCAATTTATTACAGAGTCTTTTTATGACTCCATGAAACTGAGATCATATCATTATATCCTATTACACATACCTTTAAAAACATTGTTATAATATATCATGGATTAATATGGATCCTTCCTATGGGTTGGAGATTCATATATTTCATACATACATCTAGAATAATGACACTATTTGATGCTTCTTAGTGAAATTCATTAAACTATTGTGAAATTATTTGATAATATGGATAAAATTTTATAAGGTATTACATTCGAATTATTTTTTATTTATATTAATTTCAACATATAATTATATTCCTTATTTAATCATGATTCAAATTGTTTAACTACTTATTTTTAGATGTCAGATATAACTTTTAATCCTTTTTGTAGTATCAGATTCGATCAATAAAATTCTTCTTGATCTTTAAATGAATAATTTCTGTAGATTTTTTTTTTGGATTCCACGATATAGGCACAACCAAAATTCATAATTCATTTTTTTATAATTCATGACCAAGACCAGATTAAAGCCCAAATACCCACTTTGGTTATTTATATCTCAACACCATTACATAGATTATGAAAAAAATAGTAATTAGAAATATCAATGGAATATTGATAGAAAATAGGGTATTATATCTAATGCATCTATTATGTGTTCAATAGATAATCAAGCATTGATGGTCTTCAATATGAGTAATAACATTACATAGTTAAAAATATAAAACCATTTTATAAAAAGGATTAATTTTTTGAAACTTTAAATAATCACGACACGACTATTAAAAAGGACATCTTGAAATAATAGGCTCGAAATTCCTTTCCCAACCTAAATATATGTGTCCTTTAATCATAAATTCTTTTTACTATGGGGAAGACAACAAAATGGGTTACGTAATTTGTTTGAGTAATTTTAAATTATTTTTATTATATTATAATTAACTTTCACTAGCATGTGCCCCATGAGATCATGGTGAATCAATAGGGGCATTACACTGAACTAAATAGGAATTGGTTGATGTGATATAGGTTTATATTGTATTTAAATGGACATTAATTACTTAATTGTTCATAAATTAAAATTTGAAAAAATATTAATGTTTTTATTTTTATTTATAATTCATTATCAAATGTAAATATACATTTTATAATCATGATTTGTTGAAAAATATATAATCCATTTGAAAAGATGTTTTGGATTACTTAATCAATGATTTAATTAAATTCAATATGTGATATTTTTAATTACTATAAATAGATTACATAAATATGACATTTTTATTATTTAATAATAAAAGATTTCAAAAAATATTACATTTTTATGGAATATGAATGAGTTTATATTAAAACCATATAAATGATAATATTGAATTTTTATAGGGGAAAAATTAAATTATTTGATTTTATTAGCTTCTAAATTATACACAGTTTACAATTTACTTATGAAGTGTTTGTAAATTTTAATCTCATGTTTTAATATAAAAATAATTTAATTATTTAAATTATTCCCCACATTTTTCAATGATATAAAGTCTTATATTTTTTATTATGATGTATTATTTTTTCTTAACATATTAAACTACTTCAAAATTGGAAAACATGATTATATTGATTTACGTTATAGCTATGATAATTGATTTAGATTTATTTTACCTTAAAATTGGTTGGACCAAAGGTTAAGAACTTGTATTTAATTATTGACTTTATTTTACACATGATAGGTGATTGAATAGTTATAAAATAAAAATATCCCTTGAATAATGTATCCTTTTGAAGTGGGATTTAATTACCATTAGCCAAAAAAGATTATGGATTCTTTAAAGAAGCGGTGGTTGGATATATATTACTCCAAGGCTTCAATTTTATTGATGATTTCATACGATTCTAATCTATTAAATTAAATGGTTTGAACATATAGGTTTTCTGGATGGAATATTATTCCAAACTAAATAATTTGAATCATGTATATATAAAAGGATATATATAATATAATAAGTTGAGTTTAAATACAATTAAAAATACTAATTGTGAGATTCCTTACAAATAGGACCATCATCTTTACAAAAATCATCCACCTACAAAGGAAATGCTAAAATTGGGAACCTCTTGAGTAAATTGAGCCATAAAAGCATGTAATTTGGTAACCCAATCTATTTGATTACTGATTTTTTGGAATCATTTTTTTGGTTATAATTACCTGGGAATCCATATCCAGTAGGTTACTTGAGGAATGTTGTCAAGTTTATTCATATAATGGATTGGGAAAAGAGTTATCTTCTTAACCATACAAGAGTTATATTTTTATATGAATTGATTTATTTTATACCATTTATATTCATAACTTATTTAGATGCTTAATTGGTGTAAGCCTTGCTGAAGAATGGATCTTATCTCACAAAAGGTTATAAGATTTTTAAATTGGTTATCATTTTAGTAGGATTAAATTTCATAAAAATCATTATTATGTAAATATAAAACATGATACAGAAATTATAATATTTATATTATTAATATAATCTCATCAACATCATCATCTTACATGGATTTGATATCAAAATTAGGGAAAAATATCATATTGTGACAAACATATAAAACAAATGTAGGAACATATGAAATTTTAGTAATAAGGTAAAATTCTATTTTTAGAGATAATTCTGTTCTAAAACCATTTTTTGAAGCATTTTAATATGTGGTTAGGTATTCTTATGAGGAGAATATATGAAATAAAATATGTTTTCAAAAGAACAAGATGTAAAATCACTAATGGAATATTTTCTCCACTCATATTCAAAATATAACTTATTTAGACCTGACTTAGTGTGGCTGAATATATCCTTCAAGACATTATTTGGATATGGAATAATATAACTCATTATTATTGGAGTTTTTTTTCTATGTTAATGAGATCACAAATACATACCATGTTTTCAAAAAGAATTCAAGATAAATGAAAATTTATTATGACTAATATGATTTATTTTTTAATTGGTATATAATTGGGTAAAGGATAAATCAATATAAATAGTTGTTAGGAAAATAATTTAACAAAAATTCTTCTAAATAGATTGTCAAGTCAATTGAATCATATATGTATGATTTCTAAGGGAGGGGTATGTTTCTCCATGATATAAAATCAATAATACCTGAAGTTGTTTAGGAAACCCCATGGAATTTTCACGTTATGTATAATTATTATGGAATCAAAAAAATTATTTTCATTAGACCATAATTTCAAATTACTATTTTAGAAATGTTTTAAATATAAAGATGTTCAGAATCAATGGAAAAATTGATAAAGATATTGAGTGTATCCTTATTACTTTACTTAAATATAGTTTAATAAAAAAATTATTACTTTATTTCATATAACATGAGAAGAGAAATATATTTTTAGCTTTCAATAGCTATATGTGAAAATATTCCTCTTGACATTATTATTGAATTATTCTTCAAGATCATTGTATATATTATTAATTGATTTCAATGAAAAACAATTTTAGTATAATATGTGTCATGGATCATAATATAAAATTATCATAATTGGATAATTATAATTACTGATAAGATTATTTTTTTACTTATTAATCATATATTATGGTTTTATTATTTATTAATTCATTTTTTAAATTATTTAGATTATTTATTATTTTTCTTATTCTTATTGTTTTTTCCTTCATATGCTAGATTTTAAATTTCTCAGAAAGGAATAATGCTTATGCTATAAGAGAATGTTCAATAGAGAACATATAAAATTTATTCTTATGCACACTCATCCTTACATAGAACACTGAGATGATTTTGACATAGGATATAGAGTGATGATTGCATATAATATATAATGATGTTTATGCCACATAGAATTAGGATTATTAAATAGAGAATAATTTTTATGAAATAAAATATTATTCTTATATAGATTTTCATCCATATAAAATTTATTATTATAGTTAAGATAATACTAGTTAAATTCACTCATATATAGAGAATTCTTCTTACACACATTAACACTTAATAAAAAATCATATTTACATACATGATATAAATGATGTTTACACACATAGTAATATATTTTTAAAAATTAAATAATATTGTTTTTTTTCATATCATTTTTAATTTTGATTTACTACATATATACGTTAATTTTGTTCATTATTATAACTATTCAATAATTAAATATTAATCATGAAGATTATATAAGCATTTATTTTTATGTATTTAAATGTGAGTTGAATAAAAATTTCAATGAGTAAAAGATGTTTAATTTTCCTGATGTTTTCTTATAAAATTAAGTGATTCAAATTTAAATCATTTTAAATATAAAGTGTTCATCTCACATGATTTAACAATATATTCTAAGGTCATTTATTACTTAATTTTTAATCATATTAAACAATTTTTATACTATTTTTTTGGAAAAATATTAATGATTTATGATTATTAATGAAAATACATGTGAATATATTTCATTCCCAAAAAATGGGGAATAACCACGAATCATTTTATAAAAATATTTATAGTAATCTTTTTATGATGTTCTTTGGGGTCACATGTGAAAATGTTCAAAAAATATAGGAAAATATTTTGCTAATAATTTTTTAGTAGATGTTGTGCATGAAAAAACTCTATACAAATATTACGATAGAACCTGTCGATGTTTTTAAAGGGATTATCAAGGGTATTTCAATTATATTATCTGAAATTCTTTTTTGATCACCACTAAAATAATATCAAATGAACTTCATCATTCTAGACCATCATTACTAGAGTGATCCATATTGCCTCACAATAAAGATCCTCATCATTTAAGAGTAGTTTCTATTATAATTATTAATTCATATATTTTGTATTCATTATTTTGGATTTATTTATTTTTCATAAACAATTATGACCATATTTTTTGGATTAAACTACCAAAAAAAATATTCTTCAAGTTGTGTTATATTTTCAAAACAACAAGGTATTTGGTTATACGATGGCCTAGATAAAGGAAAGGTAGGTTCATCCCTCATAAAAAAATATGGTTCTTGGTTTTTCATTTAGGTGAAACAAATATAGTATAATTGTTTTCCCTCATGATGTTAAAATGTATTTTGAAATTTTTATAAATAGTTTAAAAATTAAGGTCACTATATAGTGGTTCTAATAATCTCATATTTAGAGTGTGAAGAGTATTCTAGGGATCACCTTGATTTGAAAAAATATTAATATAATTTTGATCATAGTTTGTTTTACACGGTATTAATTTCTTAAATCTAATGTTAATATTAAAATTTTATAAAAATTTTAATCCACCCCTCTTGATCATTCAACTCTATCACTTACAAGTATAGATTCGAATCAACACTTTCACTCTGAAATGATATTTTCTTATATATATATCATCTTTGAAAATTGTATCATAGAAATAATATTACTCAAATAATATGTATTTCAGATGGTGGGAATAATTTTTAATGATGTTTTTTCTCTTTAAATATATATATATTAAGGTAATGGTTATGAATAATAGATGTTTTTGGATGGAATTACATCAAAAATAGATAATTAGTAACTATTTAATAAACATTGTAAAAATATAAAAACTGATTATGGAAAACCCTAACACTCTAAATGGTATATATTCTTTTAAAATATTTACCTAATTATAAAATCATGAACATAGTTCACTATGATATTAAATGAGATGTATTTTATAACATTTCATCATGTAAAACTAGACATTATACGTGGATAACATTAAAAAATAATAATTACTATTATAAAAAAATTATTATATGTATACATGGTATACAAAGGGAATAATATAAATATTTTTTGATAAGTGAATATAAAATAATAAATCAAATGTATCATTAATTAACTATAATTGAAGTGAAATTAATTATTTTAGTGAATCTCTAGATGAATCTATTTTTCATGGTGGATTATTATGACATCCCCCAAAAAAAATTAATTTTTAAAAGGTTGTGATTGATGAGAGTATTAATTTTTAAGGGATATTGTTTAATTTTTTTTGAAATATTAGTTAGAATTAAAAAATATTCAAGAAGAACAATATGGTAAAAGAAAAGGAATTTATTTGAAATAAAAAATGTATAATTTTTTATACTAATCCTATTCTCTATTATAAGGAAATAAAATTTACCATCCTACACATATCACCATAGAATATTAGATGATAAAGATGGAATATTTAATAAGAAACAAAAGCCATTATTCTTGTGATGATTATATAACAAAAGTAAATTGTAATTATAATTATAATGATGTCCTCATTTAAAATTATATGAATATATAAGGCAAGGGAAAATTAATATAGAATGATAAAATTTTAAAGGAATGAATAATAATATGAAAAAAATAAAAGATAGAATCTGCTGTAGGATAGAGATAAATGAAAGACTCAGATTAATGCGGCGAATATGGTTTAGAAAATGTGAGGGAAAATATGTGTTTGATGGATTCTAAAAATAATTCTAGTGATTTCAAAAATTAATATTTTGATTATAATTCTGAATAAAATATGATGGATGGATTTTATGATGAAATAAAAATAATAAAAATAAAAATATATGATATTTATAATATGTAAAAGAATCATGGAATTTCCTAGGATAATCATATTTAAAAAAACTTAATCACTCATGTAATAATTTTAAAAGTAAGTTATATTGATTCAATTTTAAATGATAAAATCTATTTTTATTTAGAAAATGTTCAAAATTAAAAGCACAGACTAAAGAATTATCATTTTAATACTTATGAGAAACATGAAATTTAATTTTATACTTTTCTTGATGAGAATGATAAAATGAGAATGGAAAGAAAATGATTTAAAATAGATATATCCAAATTTTTTAAAGGAAAGGAACACTATAATAAGATAGTAATATTGAACATGAAAAGGATTGAATTTGTTATGATAATAAATTACCTAATATATTTAGGATATATTTTTTGAAAATGATAATGGTAGTGTTTTAATAGTTACATTTTTTAAATATTGATGTAAATGAATCTATACATGTAAATTTTTATTTACATTTCAACATACTCATAAAAACATCAATTTTTTATTTATTTATAAATTTGTATCTAATAAATTTCATAATAAATGTTTATTGAAATTAGTTTGTATTCTTAAGAAAAAAAATTATAGCTCAATTGGAACAATGTTTTAATGGGAACTAAAATTATCCCAAATTTATCTTTGCACGATATGTACCATATATGTTTTAGAAAGGAAAAAATATAACAATGACATTAGGATTTCATGGAATATAACAGGTGATTTGAAAAATTATTTATCATTTAATAAACAATAAGGAGGTAATGTTATATTTTTTAACAATTTATAAGTTAAAGTGAAAGTGTTTAGTGAGATTTGATTTTTTGATTCTATTATATTTTCCAAATCTATATATTTTAAAGGAAAAAATAATTTAATTTGTATCTCTCAATTATATGATGATGTTATAATTGCATAGTTTCAAAATTATAAATTTATGTTTTTAAATAGTAATATGTATTATCTTATTCTAATCCTGAATGTACTATATATAAGATCATTAAACCTTGATGGTGAATGTTTCAATTTAATTTTGGTTATGAATATATCAAAATCATTAATGGAATACCTCATGGGAATAGGAATGGTCATGAGAGTGTCCACGTGGGCTGGGGCATGAGTAGGAGGGGATAATATATGTAATGTTAATGTATCAATGTTTTTGCATGGTTAGTATTCACTGTGTATGATGACTGTATGACATGGATAAGGGGGGATCATAGTTTTGTAAAATGTTCATGGGGTGTACTGGAAAAAATGAGAGTCTAGATAGCGACATTATCACAAACATCTTATAACATTTAAAAATATGATGGCACCCCATAAAACTATATGACTCGATTTCACTATGTGTAGAGGAGGATACATTGTTGGGGCATGGTTTAGAATTCCATGTGGCATATCGTATCACCTCATTAAAAGTTATAAATTTTCCACTTTTCCCGCCCAAAATATATATTATTTTACACAAATTACCTCTTAATTTATCCTCCAAAAAACATGGTTGAAACCAATAGATCCCAAATCATCAAAGGATCATCACACTCTAATTAAAGGGTGTTTTATGCGCCATTTTTTAATAATCAATGCCACTTATAGGTCTCTAAATCCATTTTTGCCTATTTTCTAGACGATTCCCTCTATAGTTGTTTCTCTTCATTAGATTAGTAGGAGACATAATTCCAAGGGGTTATTCACCACTTCATTTTTGGATATTCTATATTAAATAAATGGAAGATGTTAGATGAGTTTTTTCTACAATCATAATGTAGATGTTCAACATGATTTCTTTGATATTGCTGAGTTTGATCTTTTGTACAGGGTTCTTCGATTGTTATTCTATACTGTGATTTTCTATCTTAGACAATGACAAGTAAATTATACCTTAAAATAATATGTTTGACCCCTAAAATAACACATCAAGAAAATTAATTATTAAGAGACATGGATTATGGCCACCCATGGGGTATGAAATTATTTTGAAAATGGTGAAATGATATGTTAAATGAAGTATTAGAGAGTTTAGGAGAATAAATTGTTTTTACTTTTTTCTGGTATGTTAGCATGGTGTAATAGTCAATGATAATAATAAGGTATTAAGTGATAAATGGTTCAGGTGGAATTTTTTTATGGATAAATTGATTGAAATAATCTATAATAGTTGGGATTATGAATAAATGGTAAGAGGAAAAAGTTACTAAATCATGTCCATTGTTCCAGATATAATGAACCATAAAAATATTAATTAACAAAAAGGTGATATCTTATTGTTTTATATATTAAATAGGTTATGTTTTATGAATTGATATTTTTTGTTAAATAAATTATTGAGGGTGTTGTACATGGCGTTCGACATTGGTACTTTGGGTGGATGTGAATGGTGTTCCACGCACCGTGGTTAAGGTTGTTCGATACAACATTGCACATTATTGAATGGCATTTTTAGACATATAATTCAATATCCCTAGTTATATTAATATACTGATGGTACATGTCTAAAATAGGTGACCCCAAAAATATATGGTTCATATGTCTAGAATGGGATGAAGTAAGTCTAATTGTCATTGGTTGCACTTGGGACCTAAGGGCCAATGCAGTTAATAGATAACTGATTAATTCTAAAACTATTATACCCTTGTTTACTCTTTTGATTTATATTTTTGATCCTATATAAACTATTATTATACTTTATATTTATTTATAAATATTTGGTACTGGCCTACTATATCTTATACTCACCCTTCTTGGGCCACTATTGGTGCCCAAGATGATTTCATAGTTTCATGTCTGGATATTGGAAAATTCCCTATGTTAGATGGTTGACCTGAGATTTAGGAAGAATCCTAGATGAGAGGACTATATTTGTTTTGATCCCTAGTTTGGGGATTTTTTGTTTGTATTTTGGTTTTCCATTTTCACTTGACATGAACATGAAATGGCATGTTTACTATATTGGTTTTTGGGTATTTACCCATTTTGAGGAATTGATATTATGATGTATAGTTATTATTGGTTTTTTATCTTTATGTTTCTTAATAATAATATTATTTTTTCACATTGATAAAGAGGATATAGTCTCCGCATTTTTTATATCATACCCTCACGACTAGATAGAATCATTTTGGATATGAGGTGGTGTACCTGATGTCATGGGGTGAAATGGTTTGTTAACAAGTTTGAGGGAGTCAATCCGAAACATTAAAACATTGTATAAATTGAGGTTTTTCAAATATTATACTATTTAAGAGAAGGAAATAGGATACTAGAATGTGTTGGTCCTTGGTAATTATCTCGTGTATGATATTAGATAACATATATGCATATGAAAAACTGAAGTTCTCAAGGTGGGATTGCAGTCTTAAATGTTCTCCTATTATAGTTGGATGATATTTCCACATTGGGGATATAGCGATGCTGTGATATTATTGTTTTCTAATATTTTATCAGGGGTTAATATGGCACGAGATTTGAGTATGCATGCATCATTTTATGAACTAAGGGATTTTTGTGAAATTAAGTATGGTTATCACTCAAGGTAAAGCATGTGGTGGTGATTTTCATTGAGTAGAGAAATCATGTTGTGGAATATGAAAATTAATATCTATTTACTTATGATTGTTAATGAAAAATTCAAAATATATTGGTTTTAATTGTTCTGATGATATTATATGTAAAATGAAATGGTTAATATTACGTAAAATGAAATGTTGTATTAATGTCCCATAGTTTTTCGTATAGTTTTTATATGGTCTTGAATAGGGATGGCTGTGTTTGAGGATGGTGTTATCAATGTACATAATGGGATAATGTATGTGTATTGTCTTGTTTAAGGCAATGTGTGACCCCCCAATTTTGTGTAATTTAGTAAATGTGTGTTGTATTCCCTAATATGTGTTTTTTAGCTATAGAGGAATACCAACATGATGAGGTTTACTGATATGGTTACATGAGGGAATTTATTAGAATGCACCCCATGTAGTAGAACCACAACCCAGTTTTGTTTTGGGTTATGGGGAAGAAGATAAATTCCATGAGAATGTGGCTTTCTTATGTAATTTAAAGAGAGATACTTAGGGAAATATGGACCAAGTATGTTTGATTTGGAAAAAGAGTTCCATCTGTAGCGTGTTCTGACATTTTCTAAAGAGGGTGGACTTATGGCAGCTAAGTTATAGATTGAATATATCTAAATGATTTCAGATCACAAATAAATTCCATTTTAGAATAGTGTCATGTTAATAGATAATATGTTATGAGGACTAACAAAATGCTAGTGATATATGAAGGCTTTGTATGAGCAGTTGGAGGGAATGTTATAGAAGAAATTCCATTAAACATTCCTTGAAGACTTTTAAGCAGATCCTTTGAGGCAAGAGAGAGTTGCAATATTTTTTGGTTTACACAAGGGTCTACGTTTGTGATGTACTATACCAGATTCATCACCAACATCAGTTTCTTTTTTAATGAATTATACTCAATACTATATAAAAATGATGAAAGGTTTTCTGAATGATCATAGATCTGAGATTTGATCCTAGGAGAATATATTTCAATTGAAGAAGTTTGATGTGGTAGTTAATAAATTTCCCATCTCCAAGGAAAACCCAAATGATGACTTTATTGGTTGACCTAAAAGTATAGTTGGCTGATTTGGAATAATGTACTCTAATAGTAGGAAGCATCATTATGAAAACCTCTACATGGGATTTGTAGGGAAATATAGGCATAAGAGATGATTGACCTCTCATGGAAATGATTGTGTGTTTTTCTATCGCTAGGGAATGCCTGGTCACATGCATGATCAATTTATTAAACCACTAGTAGAGTTATGGTCTTTCGTAATGATGTGTAATGTGTAGAGGTTCTATAGGATCCATCAAAAAATGGGAAGTAATGGAGGACCTGGGCCAATATAGCGAATTGGATGGTACATTCTATTATGTATTAGTTTGGTTATCGAGGTTTCACTAAACATGCTATCTAGTGAGGAGAATGATGACCATAAGGAAAAGAAAATCAATATCAGAAGGTATGTGTGACAATGGGGAATCAGATATGTTCCCAATATAGAGGTTCATGTCAGGTGCATGCATTTAAAATTGAACAATATGGTAGTAAGGTCTCACATTGGACATCCCAATGTACGATTCCTCTAGTGTATACATTTTCTTATGCTTTATTTTACATTGCATCCTCACATTATTTAATATCTGAAGAGTTTATGGACAGTTTGGGTCAGATAGTGAAGTGTTTTTGTGACTTTATGTTGATCTAGATGCAATTAGGGGTGTTATCAGAGGGTATTTGACATGGTAAAGGGTGTTCCCTCAATATTGGTGGGTACAATCTTGTTTAGGAATTTTTTGTTTCTTGAGATGTCGTGTTTTTACAAAAAATTTGGAATTTAAGGGTTTGTTTTCCCAAAAGGTCAATGTGAATTTTCCATAAAAGGTACACATTCATGTTTCACGAAATTGAAGATTATTTTTATCAAGGAATGATGGATTTCTAGGTATGATTCCTTATTCCGATTCATCAGTATCTGGGTGAAATCACTACCCAGGTTTCATGTATAATGATTAATTATGATGGAGGGACTAATGATGTATTTACTATAGTAGTGGATATGTTTTTGAGTTTATTTCCAGATTAATTCATAGGGATTCTACATTATTGAGAGAAATAGAGATGAAGATAGGTTGAGTTCATGATTGAGACAATGGTTGGAACTTTTCTAGTTTTTTTCATCTTACAGAATGGATCGAGTATAACATTAAGAGCATAAGGCTTAGTTATAGGAGTTGTAGGATAATGGTTCAATCCATGAGAGAACATTTCCTTGGGGTTCTATGATTTTTTTTTTCATATAAGGGTGGAAGAACATTACTTTTTTATTGATATATAAATGTTAAACAGGAAAACGATCAAGAAATAGTATCCTCTTAAGAATATCAATGATCATTTTGACTAGTAGAGGGGAGCCTATGTATTATCCAAGATTTATTTTAGATCAAGGTATCTTTATATAAGGGTGATTACATTTGATATACCTTGTACTACATTTAGTAGAATGTTTGACTTATATGAGTTCATCATGATTATGTTCATGCTGATTAATTCTTCTACTTTTCTATGGCATGATGAACTGAATCACACAACCACACAATGTGTAGTTTTTTTGTATTTGTTGATGATATTTTAGTGAACTCTTAGACCTAATAAAACTATCCCAAACATCTCAATATCATCTAGAGTACATTAAGTTATAATTTGGTTTTTTCAAGAAAACTAAGGTTAATTTCAATATAAATAAGCTACATTTATTGGGTCCCATAATGATGGATGGAGGTGGGTCAGTGGAACCTAATATGGTTCAAGTAGTTGTTTCTTCAAATTATCCAGTGAATATTAAGTACATATGATGATTTTTGGGTTTATAGGGTTATTACTGAATTTTATTCAGGGAAATTAATCATTTTGAAGCACCACATTTAGGTTGGACCAAAAATAAAATCAATTTTGAGTGGTATGAGGAATATGAGAATTCCGTTGAGGTGTTAAAGAAACATTTGACCATTGCACACATTCTGATCCTAACCAAACCTAGAGTGGAATAAAATTTTTATTATCAAACATCATGTATCTGGATTAGGGGTAGTGTTGATTTAGGGTGATCATTTCATATTATATGGATAATTATATTCAGGGAATCATGAAATAAATTGTCCTACATATGATCTTTAGTTGGCCAATATTATTTATTATTTAAAATGATGGTGTAATAATTTAATGAATAAAAGGATTATTGTTCATACTAACTATATGATCCTCAAATATATCATTTAAAGTGAGATTTAAATATTTTTAAAATATATGGATTGATTATATAAAATCCTTTTATTTTGATATAGTTTATATATTATGAAATAGAAAAAGTGTTGTTGAATCCTTGAGTTAGAAGTCACAAACTCAGGAGTTCCTAGAGTCTTAATCCAAGAGGTCAATAATGGCTTCATTCAATGAGGATCATATAGGTGTTTAGGAGGAGTAAGAAAAGGTGAAACTCATTTATATATCTATTAATCCTACACTTCTGAGTCGAATAAAGCAGTAATATTATGAGAATATGAATTTTATAGCATCGATGGAGAAACATGATGGTGAGGGGTTATAATCTAGTTTGACTATAGATGATTATGAAATTTTCCATTTTAATGGCCAAATTATTTTCCCTAATTTTATAAAATAGGATATGATATGTGAGTTTTATTATTCTTAGTGGTCGTTCCAGCATGGAATGACCAAAATTTACTGTGAACTATATAGATAGTCTTGGTGGATAATAATGGAGAATGGGATCACCAGTGTTGTGATGTGACGCTCTACATGTCAGTAGCTAAAGTCTATGCATCGAAAAAAATATTATTCTATTAAAGAAGTTTCCCATTTAAAAATGGATTTGTGATGATGTCACCACATAAATAATCATTTGATTACATAGTAAACCCAATAATAGTGTGAGATATGGGTGATTGTAGTCATATTGAAAAATATATCCCATTTATTTTCATTTTGGGAGACGATCACTATCAATTATTTTGGTTCCTTGTATGTTTTCAAAGAGAGACTAAAAGTATCATTTTATATCGTGATCCTTGTTTTAATTAATTCTTATTGATAGGATTATAGGTGGTGCATAGTACATAGGTGTTTCTGTGTATATATTTTCACCCCAGGATAGAAGAAAAATCCAAACCTAAAATATAGATGATAGAGGAGAAACTGATGACATGTATCATCGAATTTGGTAGTTCAGGGGAAATTCACTTAGAGCCTAATAAATTCACCTATAAAAATATTTATCATGTGAATATTTTGATTGAACCATATGGGTAACTATATGGTTGTCTATATATGTCACCATTTTTTTGGATAGAAGAGGAGGAACCAATTTTGTTTTGTGGTCAAGTCTTATGTAGGAGACATCAGAGCATGTTCAGTTGATCCAGAAGCTTATAGATATAGTATTGAGTAGATAGAAGCCATATACTAATTTATCCCAATGGTGAATTGATTTTTTTCGGGTGGGTATGTGTTCCTTCTAGTGTCACTGTGATTAGTACACCATCATATTCAGAAACATGGATAGTTGACACCTAGATATATCATTCCATTTGAGATTGTAGAGAGGATCAGACTTTTGGAATATCATTTGTCTATTATACATATGTACGTTGATATTAAAAACATTTTCTATGTTTTAGGGATTTATAAATATCATCTTTACCCTTCTCCTTTAACGAATGTTGATGGTGTTGATCTGGAGGCTGATGTATCCCTTGAGGAGAATCTGATTCATATAGCGGATCACAATGAGAAAATTCTTCGGGGAAATATTGTTCCCTTTGATAGGGTCATGTGGAGAAAACACTATATTCAGAAAGAGTCTTTGTTGAGGAATGTTGATATGTGGTATGTGTGGTTTGAATTGTTTCCTTAAATTCATTGGGATGATTTTGGAGGGAATCATAAGGACCATCTATTATATTGTGGGGGTATTGTAACCCCAACACTTTGATGAGGCATTTTTTAATATAAATTGGGTTAAATTGTTTTTAAAATTGTACATTTCATTCCTTAGGGAATTAGGAATGATCTAAGGTGGGTCCTGAGGGTTTAAGAGAAGAAAAATATGAAAAAACCACAACATTATAGAAGGAGTATGGTTGGTCCATAGTTAGTAATAATCAATCACCATTACCACGTGGTAAGAATAATGTGGAATGGTTTTTTAACAATGAACATGGTGTCCTTAAATCATTGTGTGGATAGATAAGGACATCCACAAGGCTTTCACATAGTTCTTAAGACTATAAAGGATCCCCAAAGAAACTACATGAATTGGAACTACATGGATAGAGGAGGCCACATGGTTGTCAAACAGTTTGGAATGAAGTGATTAATAACTAATTGCCTCATTAATAGTGGGAAATTTAATAGTTTTCACTCTATAATTATATAAGATTTCACCCCAAATTGAACCTAATATATCCTCTAGTGTCCTTGGGTGGATTATATGAACTCTAAACTCTTTGAAGGATCATTATCCACCGATTCTAGGTCATTCTAGGTATAGTTTATTGTAATTAAAATCCCATAAAAACTCTAGTATTCCATTTCATTATATTTATTGGAATATTAACACCCTAATTATTTCCCTTATTTTGAAGCTAAGGATCCATAATTCATTTGATTTATTCTCATATGAATTCGTACCAATTATAGCCTGAATCAAGGGACAATGTTGGATTAGTGTTTGTTTACAGAAATAATGATAGTGGGAGAAAATGATTCTCCAATAGTCATGATGTTGATATTTTGTATTTAGTTATTCCATTGCACTACCATTCTATAAATTTGATTCTTTGACTAAAATATTAAATTAGACCCTTAAATGAAATGTTTGACCACTCATAGACACCATTAGGTCTATTAATGATTTAAATTCTAGGAATATGGCAACCCATGGGGTGTAACGATGTTTTTAAAATGGTGAATAGATTTTTTAATTGATGAATTAAAGGTTTTATGAGATTTCAATATTTGTAAGTGTGTTTTGATTTCATTCAAGGTATAATAGAAAATGAGTTGAATTAGAGTAGAGAGATAAATAATTTATGGGGCATGAAAATGTGGTATTATAAAACGAGAATAATGTTTGTGGTAATGGATAAATGGTGAAATAAACTCATTAAAGAATCATGTTAAAGTGATGGACATAATGAAAGAAATAAATATTGAGTAATAACAACGTTTACCCATGTTGGTTAGTATATTAATGAGTCTATGTGTTGATCCTTGGTATTTGGATGTCAATGAAATATATTTGGGTGTTGTACCAGGTGTTCCATATCAGTAGGTGGGGTGGGTGTACATGACCCTTCACAATTCATGGTTTGGGATGTTGGATATGGTGATCCCCATAAATGGTATCGATTGTTAGACATTGGAATACATATCCCTAGTTGGATTAATATATTGAAAATACTTTAAAAAAAATATGTGACCCCTATAATATTTGGTTCAGATGATCGACATGGTTTGAAGATGGTTTGATTGGCCCTAGTATCTCATGGAACCTAATAGATAATGTAGTTAATTGGAAATTTTATTAATTTTGAAAACTATTTACACTTTCCCCTTTCTCAAATTTTATTTTCTCTGCTCCAAAATCTATTATTAGTATGGATGTTTCTCTAGATGCTGTTGGTAGTGTCCTGTAGAATTTAACATAGACCTTACAAGGGATCTTATTGGTACCCCTAGTATATTTCATGGTTGTTGGACTAGATATGGTCAATATATCTATATAACATGAATAACATTTGATTAAAGATTGATCCTAAATAAAGGGACTTGATAGGTGTTGAGACCCATTTTAGGGATTATTGATGTGATTTTTTTTCATTTCTATTTTAAACATGACACTATTATGACATGTAATGTTTACTATCATGGTTACTAGGTATTAACACTATTTCAGGGAATTGATTATATAATGTATGTTTATTATTGATTACTATTTCTTTGTCATTCCTATTTTTAATGTTATTTTGTCACTATAATAAAGTGTGTAATGTCTTATCATGATTTATATATGACCCTCACTATTAGTTATCAGTCTTGTGAATATGGGGAGGTGAACATATAGTCTTGTGGTGAACCGGTTGGCCAAATAATTCGAGTGATCCAGATAGAAAATTAAAATATATTTTATTTCAATTTTACTATAATAACTATACAAAAATATAGAGATTAATTTAGGTGAAGTAAGACATTGTCATATTGATTAAGGGGCCTTACCATGTTAATTTTTTATTATTGTACAAACTATAAATATAAAATAATTATCTACAAATCATTGAACAGAAGTGGGAAATAACATTCATATGTGACTAATGTTTGAAAGGTAAAAACCAATGTAATTGTAACACCCCAGGTAAATAAAGAATATGGAATTTTCATATTTATCCATATTTGTGAATAAAATATTAATATGACTTTAAAGGGGACGCTATGCTCGATGGCGTACCCAACACGCAACAACGAGTTTCTTGGGAATCTTACATTGCACTCTAATAATAAAATAATATTATTTTAAATGGCAGTTAACATGTAGCCGTTGTATTGGCGGAAATGGATAGAAATAACTAAAAAATGATTATATATGTTTTTAAATGTTTTTACATTTATCCAATAAAAGATAAAGGCTTAAAATATAGACAGAATTCAATTTTAGGCGTATATTCCCTAGTTTTTACTAAAGGTTCACTTATCGCCTTTTGATGGAGAATCGTCATTAAATATAGTTTTTTTCACTCTTATACATTCTATTGGACCAAATAAAACTCTTCTTTAGAATCGGGACATCAATCTTTACTTTGTGTAAATTTTTGGTATCTTTACGATAAAGTTCATTTTTTAATGAATAGTGTAAAATGTTGTATTTTAATTCAAAACCTCTTTTAATATAATTTATTTATATGATTATATTATCTTTTGAATTGGTTTTAAAGTGAAATTGGAATATATTTTTACCATTAAATACAATAGTGGTCATTGGAATTAATTTCACTTTGAAATCAGAGTTAAACTAGTGTCAATCTTTTGATACTTATTGTTTCATAAAAACACGCTATTTGCTCTGACAGCGGGAATTAATTATTAAATAAATTAATGTGACTTATATGATTTGAATTTTGTAAAATAGACTTCATTTTTTGAATTCAAAATATCAAATATATCTTAGGGTAAATATTTGGGATTTTTCTGAAAAACTTCAATTTTTGATGAATAGTGAAACCACTAAGTGGTACTTATAAAAAACTGATTTTTCCGTTTAAATGAAAGTTTACCACTAATGTGTATTGAATTTTGAAAATCCGACATACATGGTTTTCATTAGTATGTAAAATGTGGTTCAATGGGATGAAAATAATTTTTTGGTGAATAGTAACTTTTTTTCATTAATCGCGATTAGAGGTAATTAGTGTAATTTAAGGTAAAAATGATATTATAAAAATGTGAAAACACCAAGAAACTTGTCCTACCCCTATTGGATGAGTCATGGCCGACCAAGACAACCCATGGGTCGATTTAGGCGACCCTTTGGAGCCTCTTGGGTGAGATAATGACTTTAATGCCTTTTTTTAAAATAAAGGTGAAAATGACACTAACATAAATTGTTTTACTAAAACTATTTTTATAAGGGGATATACTAATCATAATTTTGTCTATAAATACTCTTTGGAAAGATAAAAATATTTCCTACATCAGGATATTTGTTTTATAATTTTTAGACATTAAATAAATTAATTTAATTATGACATCGTGATGATGCAACGATGACCTCATTAATGAACAGTTTAAATAAAATGAAACGATAATATAAAATCTAAGACCTACACTTGTCCAAAAACTATTGGATGGGAATATTTCGAAGCCTTATCATCTTATATTAGAAATATATCAATGTGGGACCTTATAAATTCGAAACACTTTTGAAAATAAAATAATAGTTTCATGATTTCCAAAAGTGCCCATCCTCTTCTCTTATAAAAGGCCCCCACCTCTACCTCATTTCACACACTCCTCAAGCCTTTGGATCAGCCATCCCCTGACCAGTTACTCTCTCCACATCCCTCTCCTAATCCTATAGTATTCCCTTTGGGCATAATACTTTCAAAGGAAGCCTTTAGGATCAAATAAAAAGGAGTTACACTATTAAAGGTAATTCATTCTCTCATGTTCATTTGTTTTATTTTGCTTCTCCAACCCCCTAAACTCTTTTTATTTACCTCTTTTGTAACAAAAACAGTATCTTAAATATACTAGGATGTTGTTATAAGATTTCTTTGAGCTACACTCTCACACAACTACATCAAATGGTTAAAGAACATACGGTTTCCGTGGATGGAGAAATTCTGCCTCCCGAAATGATGATTGTTCAACACTCATTTAACACCTTCAAAGGTGGCCATTATGATGTCACTATTTTTATATATGATATATAATATGTTTATTCTTTCCTTATGTTTCTGTATTTTTCATTTATGGCATACCGTTATTGTTCCATTATGGGTAAACACGATATCTTCATTTTAGGAAGTGCGGACTACCGCCCCCTGAAAGTGATTTGATTCATTAATACCATAAGTGGGATGTGTAAAGGATAAAGTTAATTATATTATATATGTTATTATACTGGAATTATAATATACAGTTATATCATTATGATTCCATTCCAGAAAATACGAAATAGAAATGGAAGTAGCGTTCATGCGTACGTACGGCTTACCGTCTCCATGAACGGTGCATTTCATTTCTTACCTCTAAATGTGATGTAATATTATATATACATGTATATGATGAATATATATGATATATATGTTATCCAAATCATTAATATCATTCTGGGTATAATGAACCTTTGACCAAATTAACAACATGTAAGTGTAAGAAGTCTATTTTTGACTTAAGAACCAAATACTGACAAAATGAACATTATTAACTTAAATGATTACATGATGTTCATAACATGGTATAAAAGTAATAATGAACTTGAAAAAGGTTCTTAATAAAGTAGAGAGTAACTCAAGTTTATTATTCAGGATGTTAAAGAACGATCGAGTCAAGTCTGACCCGAGGTAAGGGATCCTACTCCACTCTTTCTTTTTAAGTACACTCTTTTATGTAATTCCTTTTAAAGCTCATATTTCTTGTTATTGGAATATTATTTTATATTACTCTTACTTTAATTTTTACGTTCATGTGATAAGAGACCCTATTCTCTCTCATCAATCCATTTTGGAAGTTTTGAGTGGCGCCGTTAGGCTGCCGAATTTTCATAAGAGATCTAACCTCTCTCTTTCTCTTTAAGTACTCCCCTTTATGTCACTTATTTTATGCTCCTATTTGTTATGATGGGGGATGTTCTTTAATATTCCTCTTTATGTACATTTTATTTTAATGTGATGAGATACCCTATTTGATCTCATCAATCATTTTTTGGGAAGTCTTAAGTGGCGCCGTTAGGCTGCCGAGTTTTCGTAAGTGATTTTTCATCTCACTTTTATTCCCATGAGATTTATGCTACATTTGCCACAATGTCCTTTGATTGGTGTATGTACTTCCCATTATTCTACTCTTTGTGTAATATACTTTCGTTTATGAGTATTTACATCAATGATTTATTGTCCTTATTTCATGGGGTGTATGTTTTGAAAGATACCCAAGTCGGTAAGGGAACCTTTCACCCTCCTATTTTTTAAAAAGACTTCTTTTGTTGGGTCTTTTAATTTACATATTGTTATGCTGGGATATGTTCTCATATATCCTTATTGATGTAAATTTTATGTCCAAGTGATGAGATACACTTTTTATCTCCCATCAACTCATTTTGATGTGACGCCGTTAGGCTGTCAAGGGAACTTCTTAACCCAATTTCGATTTCTTTGGGTTCAACATGTAGTTATTGAATATGTCATCCTTTGAATATGTGTGAATGAACTTTGATTATTTTACACTTAATATCCACTTATATTTGGTTTATTCCTTTGTCACACATAATTATGTAATTGATTTATCCTTAAACCAGGGATACCGTCTTTGTATGGGACTTTGTCTCAATCTCCTTTCATTGAGGCATATTTTATTTTATACACAACTTTCTTTTTTACGGTGTATAAACCCCTTTGACTTTTACGTTTATTCAAAAGGAATCTTTTTTATACGAAGAGTTTACTAAATGACAAAAGGGAATGTTTTTGTCATACGTATGTGGCGACAACGACTTCTCCGCCGTCGTGAACGTTATTTGAGTTTTGGCTTCCTCTACAAGCCATACATTCTTTTAAAATAAAAATAAATACCATGTTTTACTTTTCTTTTATTTTGGTATTGAAAATGGTTTTCATAATGTTTTTATATCAATGTGTTTTATTGATATCTTGTGATTTAAAGGTGGGAATGTTATGTTTCCTTTATGCATGTTTTATGTGATATGATTATGTTGAGGTTCTTGGGAATTATTATGAAAACGGGTGGTTCCGTGATAAACTATGGGCGGGTGAGCCCGATATAGCTCTCTAATGCATTGGGTAACATGAAGGAGTGAAACGTTAAGGTTTCTCCGAAGATATTTAGGGAATATACTGTGATGGGTATTCCAAACGTAACCAAGAGGGTTACTCCCTACGTAAGAATGTTATGAATGCCTCAAGTTACCTTTATGTCTTATGATTTCTATGATTTATTCATGGTTTAATGAGGTATGTTAAAGTGCCTAAGTTTTATGGGTAAAGTATGATTTCATTCTTATGTTTATATGAACTCATGTTTCCTTTCCATATTTTTATATCCCTTACTGAGATTTTTTATGCTCATCCCATGTTTTTAAAATGTTTTTCACAGGTCAAGGGAAAGGTACGTGATGTGATGATAGTGTCAAGGATGTGTCAAGAAAGAATCCAAGTTTTATTTTAAATATGTTTCTGTTGATGTGAAGAATGAATCTTGTCTTTTATGTAACCACTTTGTTTAAATGTGGAATGTAATGAATTCTTTATGATCTAATTCTCTAAAAATCTAAACCTAAAAAGATCCTCAATGTGTAATCTTGTATTAACTCAAGATTAAGTATGGTTTAAGGCTGGGGACTTATAGTTGGTATCAGAGGTCGGTTTAGATATCTTTAGAGGTTAGGGTATTCTTTAAGCATAAGTGACATTACCATAATGGTTAGGATTTCAGAAAGAGTCCTAGTTTTAAATAAAGTGAATGAGTAAGTATATCTTATTGTTTACCTTCCTCATTAGTACATGATGGTTTTGTTGATATACTCACACTGACATTTCTGTTTTTAGTGAATGGATGGATCTAGCAGGCACCAAAGTGACAATGGGTTTGAAGGAAACTGTGGTGATTCTTTGATTAAGAGACAAGATGAGATGGGGGATTCCATGAGGAATATAATGGTTGTTCTAAACCAACTATCAAGGAGTCATGATCAACCACTTCAACCTCGGTGAATTCTCTAATACATCA
Organism: Viscum album; assembly: GCA_963277665.1. Taxonomy (NCBI): domain Eukaryota; kingdom Viridiplantae; phylum Streptophyta; class Magnoliopsida; order Santalales; family Viscaceae; genus Viscum; species Viscum album. The sequence goes on from OY728127.1 coordinate 285,910,739, forward strand.
TGTATGAGATGACCAATCTATGTGGATGTTCAGGTAATAATTATAAAGGTAACCATTAGAGTTTATATGATCCTTACTTTTGAGGTAATTATGGGTTATTATATGATATGCTGGAAAATGAAAGGCATGAGATAAACATGAGGTTAAAATATGATATGATCATTTTTGAAGATTTTATCTCGTTTTGGGGGATGTTTTAAGAATTATTTAGTTTTAGAAAAAGGACAACACGCAGACCGTGTGACAACCCGTCGCGTCAGACAAAGCTTTGGGAATCTAACCCACAACCAAAGTGCGACTGGTATTTATCGCCTACCACTGGACTACGTGAAGTCCCTGGTTAGTTTTACTGATTCTTTTTTGTTTTATGATTTTATGAATTAAGAGTAATTTGATTTCGGGTTATTTATGAAAATGATTATCCTATCATGGAGGATATGTGATTAGGTTAATTACTTTTCAATACGAGACTTTAGGAGCAACTGATGTTGTATGGAGATAAATGTTACGATTTAACATGGAAGACTATGTGACTAAATCCCTCAAATATTTTGGTTTCAATCTTAGTTTGGTTTACTTTGAAGAATTTTATGGACAAATTGTTTATCGAATGGTCTTCGTTGAACTTTGGGTTTTGTTGGAAAAATTTTGGAGATTAAGAATAGATTTTCTTTTTATAAAGGGTTATCCTTTTTTGGATTATCTGACCTTGTACTAACCTTTCTAGTTTTGGTTTTGGTTAAAGCCTAAAGACATGGGATGTATATAGTTCTCTATTTTGGATTAGGTGATTCTCTAGAAGTTGATTATAGTACTCTTAATGCGAACAAGTCTCCCTAAATACTCGTCTTCTAGAAAAAAATATGAGTTTGATTAAGGAATCATGTAAAAATTGAAAGTCAACATGATAAGTGATTTTGTTTCCTTATGAATAAATTCCTCAATAAAAAGTAACTTAAAACAAAAATGTTGACTATTAACTTTTCCTACTGGGGAATCAAATACCATTTAACCCATCACATGTTTGTGATTTTCTCATGGTTAACTTTCTCCTAAACATGTTTTCTATCACTCTCCATCAGAACATGACCCTTTGCTTTTTCTTCCATGTCCATGTTTTCATACATGGAATCCTATTATGGGTTAACTCGGGTGACCTGTGTACTTATCATTTTTTATTTTAAAGTGATTGTTTTACCGACTCTTGTTCCGATGTGGGACTTTCAAGGATGTTTCCAAGCCCAATTTTAAAATTGCGAGGACGCAATTCCCAAAAGGGGGGAAGGATGTAACACCCCAGGTAAATAAAGAATATGAAATTTTCATATTTATCCATATTTGTGAATAAAATATTAATATGACTTTAAAGGGGACGCTATGCTCGATGGCGGACCCAACACACAATGACGAGTTTCTTGGGAATCTTACGTTGCACTCTAATAATAAAATAATATTATTTTAAATGGCAGTTAACATGTATCCATTGTATTGGCGGGAATGGATAGAAATAACTAAAATATTATTATATATGTTTTTAAATGTCTTTACATTTATCCAATAAAAGATAAAGGCTTAAAATACAGAAAGAAATCAATTTTAGGCGTATATGCCCCAGTTTTCACTAAAGGTTCACTTATTGCCTTTTGATGGCGAACCGTCATTAAATATAGTTTTTTTCACTCTTATACATTCTATTGGACCAAATAAAACTCTTCTTTAGAATCGTGACATCAAACATTACTTTGTGTAATTTTTTGGTATCTTTACGATAAAGTTCATTTATTTAATGAATAGTGTAAAATGTTGTATTTAATTCAAAACCTCTTTTAATATAATTTATTTATATGATTATATTATCTTTTGAATTGGTTTTAAAGTGAAATTGGAATATATTTTTACCATTAAATCCAATAGTGGTCGTTGGAATTAATTTCACTTTGAAATCAGACATAAACTAGTGTCAATCTTTTGATACTTATTGTTTCATAAAAACACGCTATTTGCTCTGACAGCGGGAATTAATTATTAAATAAATTAATGTGACTTATATGATTTGAATTTTGTAAAATAGACTTCATTTTTGAATTTAGAATATCAAATATATCTTAGGTTAAATTTTTGGGATTTTTCTAAAAAACATCAATTTTTGATGAATAGTGAAACCACTAAGTGGTACTTATAAAAAACAGATTTTTCCGTTTAAATGAAAGTTTACCACTAATGTGTATTGAATTTTAAAAATCCGACATACATGGTTGTCATTAGTATGTAAAATTTGGTTCAATGGGATGAAAATAATTTTTTGGTGAAAAATAACTTTTTTTCACTAATCGCGATTAGAGGTAATTAGTGTAATTTAAGGTAAAAATGATATTATAAAAATGTGAAAACACCATGACACTTGTCCTAACCCTATTGGATGAGTCATGGCCGACCAAGAAAACCCATGGGTCGATTTAGGGACCCTATGGAGCCTCTTGGGTGAGATAATGACTTTAATGCCTTTTTTTAAAATAAAGGTGAAAATGACACTAACATAAATTGTTTTACTAAAACACTTTTTAGAAGGGGTTATACTAATCATAATTTTGTCTATAAATACTCTTTGGAAAGATAAAAATATTTCCTACATCAGGATATTTTTTTTATAATTTTTAGACATTAAATTAATTAATTTAATTATGACATCATGATGATGCAACGATGACCTCATTAATGAACAGTTTAAATAAAATGAAACGATAATATAAAATCTAAGACCTAAACTTGTCCAAAAACTATTGGATGGGAATATTTCAAAGACGTATCATCTTAGATTCAAAATATATCAATTTTGCACCTTATAAATTCAAAACACTTTTGAAAATAAAATAATAGTTTCATGGTTTCCAAAAGTGCCCCTCCTCTCCTCTTATAAAAGGCCCCCACCTCTACCTCATTTCACACACTCCTCAAGCCTTTGGCTCGTCCATCCCCTTCCCATTTAATCTCTCCACATACCTCTCCTCATCATAGAGGATTCACTTTGGGCATAATCCTTTCAAAGGAAGCCTTTAGGCTCAAATCAAAAGGAGTTACACTTTTAAAGGTAATTCATTCTCTCATGTTCATTTGATTTATTTTGCTTCTCCAACCCCCTAAACTCTTTTTATTTACTTATTTTGTAACCAAAACAGTATCTTCAATATACTAGGATGTTTTTATAAGATTTATTCGAGCTACACTCTCACACAACTACATCAAATGGTTAAAGAACATACGGTTTCCGTGGATGGCGAAATTCTGCCTCCCGAATCCATGATTGTTCAATACTCATTTAACACCTTAAAATGTGGCCATTATGATGTCACTATTTTTATATATGATATATAATATGTTTATTCTTTCCTTATGTTTCTGTATTTTTCATTTATGGCATACCATTATTGTTCCATTATGGGTAAACACGATATCATCATTTTAGGAAGTGCGGACTACCGCCCCCTGGAAGTGATTTGATTCGTTAATACCATATGTGGGATGTGTAAAGGATAAAGTTAATGATATTGTATATGTTATTATACTGGAATTATAATATACTCTTATATCATTATGATTCCATTCCAGAAAATATGAAATAGAAATGGAAGTAGCGTTCATGCGTACGTACGACTTACCGTCTCCATGAACGGTGCATTTCATTTCTTACCTCTAAATGTGATGTAATATTATAAATACATGTATATGATGAATATATATGATATATATGTTATCAAAATCATTAATATCATTCTGGGTATAATGAACCTTTGACCAAATTAACAACATGTAAGTGTAAGAAGTCTATTTTTGACTTAAGAACCAAATACCGACAAAATGAACATTATTAACTTAAATGATTACATGATGTTCATAACATGGTATAAAAGGAATAATGAACATGAAAAAGGTTCTTAAGAATATATAGATTAACTCAAGTTTATTATTCAGGACGTTATAGAACGATCGAGTCAAGTCGGACCCGAGGTAAGGGATCCTACTCCACTCTTTCTTTTTAAGCACACTCTTTTATGTCATTCCTTTTAAAGCTCATATTTCGTGTTATTGGGATATTATTTTATATTACTCTTACTGTAATTTTTATGTTCATGTGATGAGAGACCATATTATCTCTCATCAATCCATTTTGGAAGTTTTGATTTGTGCCGTTAGGCTGCCGAATTTTCGTAAGAGATTTAACCTCTCTCTTTCTCTTTAAGTACTCCCCTTTATGTCACTTCTTTTAAGATCCTATTTGTTATGATGGGGGATGTTATTTCATATTACTATTTCTTTACATTTTATTTTAATGTGATGAGATACCCTATTTGATCTCATCAATCCATTTTTGGGAAGTTTTAAGTGGCGCCGTTAGGCTACCGAGTTTTCGTAAGTGATTTTTCATCTCACTTTTATTCCCGTGAGATTTATGCTACATTTGCCACAATTTCCTTTTGAGTGGTGTATGTACTGCCTATTATTCTACTCTTTCTGTAATATACTTTCTTTTATGAGTATTTACATCAATGATTTATTGTCCTTCTTTCATGGGGTGTATGTTTTGAAAGATATCCAAGTCGGTAAGGGAACCTTTCACCCTCCTCTTTTTTAAAAAGACTTCTTTTGTTGGGTCTTTTAATTTACATATTGTTATGTTGGGATATGTTCTCATATATCCTTATTGATGTAAATTTTATGTCCAAGTGATGAGATACACTTTTTATCTCTCATCAACTCATTTTTATGTGACGCTGTTAGGCTATCAAGGGAACTTCTTAACCCAATTTCGATTTGTTTGGGTTCAACATGTAGTTATTGAATATGTCATCCTTTGAATATTTGTGAATGACCTTTGATTATTTTACACTTAATATCCACTTATATTTGGTGTATTCTTTTGTAACACATGATTATGTAATTGATTTATCCTTAAACCAAGGATACCGTCTTTGTATGGGACTTCGTCTCAATCTCCTTTCATTGAGGAATATTTTATTTTATACACAACTTTCTTTTATACAGTGTATAAACCCCTTTGACTTTTACGTTTATTCAAAAGGAATACTTTTTATACGAAGCGTTTACTAAATGACAAAAGGGAATGTTTTTGTCGTACGTATGCGGCGACAACGACTTCTCCACCGTCGTGACCGTTATTTGAGTTTCGGCTTCCTCTACAAGACATACCTTCTTTTAAAAGAAAAATAAATACCATGTTTTACTTTTCTTTTATTTTGGTATTAAAAATGTTTTTCATAATGTTTTTATATCAATGTGTTATATTGATATCTTGTGATTGAAAGGTGGGAATGTTATGTTTCCTTTATGCATGTTTTATGTGATATGATTATGTTGAGGTTCTTGAGCATTATTATGAAAACGGGTGGTTTCGTGATAAACTAAGGGCGAGTGATCCCGATATAGCTCTCCAATGCATTGGGTAATGCGAAGGAGTGAAACGTTAAGGTTTCTCCGAAGAGATTTAGGGAATATACTGTGATGGGTATTCCAAACTTAACCAAGAGGGTTACTCCATATGTAATAATGTTATGAATGCCTCAAGTTACCTTTATGTCTTATTATTTCTATGATTTATTCATGGTTTGATGAGGTATGTTAAAGTGCCTATGTTTTATGGGTAAAGTATGATTTCATTCTTATGTATATATGAACTCATGTTTCCTTTCCATATTTTTATATCCCTTACTGATATTTTTTATGCTCATCCCATGTTTTTAAAATGTTTTTCACAGGTCAAGGGAAAGGTACGTGATGTGATGATAGTGTCAAGGATGTGTCAAGAAAGAATCCATGTTTTATTTTAAATATGTTTTTGTTGATGGGAAGAATGAATCCTGTCTTTTATGTAACCACTTTGTTTAAATGTGGAATGTAATGCAAGTTTTATGATCTAATTCTCTAAAACTCTAAACCTGAAAAGATCCTCAATGTGTAATCTTGTATTAACTCAATATTAAGTAAGGTTTAAGGCTGGGGCCTTATAATAATTCAATCATAAATATCACAGAATTCCAAACAATAAATACATTAAAAATTATACATCTTTAATTTTATTTATTAGTATATACTTATAGTATTTGTGGTAATGTTTTATCATTGTTATTATTAAAGAAATTCAATATCACAAACCAAGACAGAGTTCCATCCATCCTGACACCTGACCTGGTGTATGGAATGGGTGAAGAGTGGTCTCAATTCCCATAGAATGGAAACTAGTTCCTAGGTATCAATTAATTACATTCAAAATTATTCCACCAATTTAGATAAACATAACCATCACACATAAATAAACTCTATAAGGATAAATAATAATTACCAATCAAGGGATAAAAAATCCTAGAACAAGCATTTAAAAATGGTAAAAAAATAAAAATACTAAAATGGAATGTAAAAAAAGATCTTACAATCCTCCATGAAACATGGGGGAATCACCATCAGTCCACCACCACCAAGCCCTACAACAAGTGGAAGAGTAGCAACCATATCCACCACACTATGATGCTTATTGATTTTAATTAGTTCATACATAACAATGTCTACTCACACCCAAAGGTGTATTTAGGGTGTGATGCAAATCCCATTAAGATGAAAACTAGAAGAAAAAATTCCATTATATAACATTACTAGAAAAATTGACATGTACATATATAGAAATCCTTTGAATCATTTTCACGAAAAATAATTTTTTTTAAAAAATTATCATAGAAAAACATTTCATAAAATCAATCTCTCAATAAAAATGATTCCAAATGAAGAATAAATAATGTCTACCACATTTACATAGATCGAAGAACATCACATAATTGTTCTATCCCAATAGAGCACAATGGGTATATCCCTAAGAGAAACATGCACAAATGAAAGACTAGAAACCACATACCTAGGTGAAACATGGTAAAAAAACCATAACCCGTATCATTATAATGCTCATGACACTTTGAGGGATAAATACCAAGAGCCTAGTGTTCTCTAATCAAATAACATGTTTAGTTCGTGTTGTAATCATCAATCATGATATGTTAATATGGTCCTTGTAACTTTTGATTCAACTAACATCAATTCAATAGAAGAATACCATCTTTCCACTTCGGAATCACAAGAAAACTAGTTCAAGAGTTTCCACCTAGTTTCCCAAGATTCTTGCTGTACTCAATTTCTTATTCACATATAACTTAGATAAATACATTCAAATCACAATCAAAACATCCCAAGAACACAATGAAAACTCCAATTTCACATAACCCAAACAATCCCCAAATTCCAAACTCACACAAAAATAATTTTGAAATATATTTTTCAAAACATGGTAAAATTTAGGAAACCAATTTGAAAAAAAAATAACAAGAATAAAAGATTTTAAATGATACCATTTAAATGGTAGATACCCTTTATTAAACCATATACGTACCAATATAAATTTTAAAACATTTTTCCCATAATTTATATAATTTACAATTAATATTAAAGATTCAAAAAAGGGAATCAAACATGATACAATTCAAATTTGTTTTAATAAAACTTGTTTTCAACTTTAAATCCCTTTTAAATCCCATTTCACACCTTCCACAGGAGACATAAAACCCTTTTTTTGGAACATCATAATGACACATAGACAAAACGTTACTATTTTCATTTATAAAATATACATTCATTATTTATGCATACCAAAAACGTCAAAAATATATTTTTCACCACACAATTAAACTATAGAATACTATTTTAAGGCCAAACAATATGAAAAGAATTTAGTAATGTAGCATGGAACCACCTAAATCATACTCGGAAACTTAGTTAAAATGAATTGAATCCTCAACCACGCAATGAAAATTCCCTTACTGGGAAATATTTATAAATAATCATGAAGATATTACTCAATATCAAAATATAAAAACCTACTTAGGTCAAATAACGCACTCGAAAAGAAGATCCCAAAGAGGGAGGAGGAAAAACCCTGAAAACGGATGATACCCATGGAGAAAACACTTAATTTTGTATTCCATAAAGAATCCACACCAAAACCACCAAAGTAATGGAGTGCGAAGAAGCCATGGGGAAAAAGGAGGCACCTAGGGATAGAGAGAATGATTGGAATGAGCAAGATATGATTTGTGGTTAAATATCAATTAGAAAGAAAGGATATTTTTAAATTATTAATGACCTTGACATGACACATGGTTTTGTCACACAGTTTTGAAAAAGGCTACAACAACTGTGTGTCCCTCTAATTCCAAGATAAAAATTCAACATGGTTACCCCAAATGAATTTCATTCTATGAAACATCCATGTGGTTTCTTACTATTCAAAAAATTAAGCATTGATGCATGGTTTACTAGGTAGGAGTGCATGTTTTTTCAAACCATGATCTAATTGTGAACCACACGCCAATAACCAAAATAATCCAAATTTTCCCCAAAAACTCGTTGAAAAACTTAAGTATAAAAATAGAATCAATAGTAAACCAAATATCACCTCAAAATTTTATCTTTTTACCCATGAATCTCAATATAAAATCCAAGATCCACAACTGAACGATATTAGAGAGATAAAAAAACTAGTGTGTGACAATTCTCCCCACCATATCTTTTCCACCCTTGGAATGCCATAAAATTATCCTATTGATTGATCATGGATAGATTCTTACCAGAACCATGTGGTCCATCCTATTAAATCATGAACACATCAACCACGTAACAAAAAACTCATAACACCTCTCATTAAGTACAAAAATGACCCCAAACCACTTCTATGAAATGGCAGAAGGCTTGAATCACTTATGTAAAGAGGAATAATGTTCCCTTTAATAAATAGGAACAAAAAAATTATAAACTTCAAAAAGAAACTACCTATCATAGAAATATTTCCAGAAGCCGTACAACATTATCAATATGGTAGGCCATATTTGACTTCCACCATTATAAAACAAGAATATTCGATCAAAACATGAAGAAACATCAATGAGACCCACGGTGGGTCTCCCTACCATTCAAAACTTACTAGCATAGATCAACATGGGAAACATGATGTAGGTCAACCAAGAACTCCCTATATAGGCAAGAAAACCCCCAACATTGGGGGAAGATACTTGATAAGTGTAACACTGACAAAATAAACTATATAAAATAAAAATAAACACAAAAAAGATGACAAAAAATGATAAAAATTATAAAATATAATCCAAAAGGCACATCCACTAGAATTCATGAATAAAATATGACCACGTCTATTTAAAAACAGGGTGGTACTCTTCAACTCCCAAGGATCTCAACGAAGAATGAGAACTTCTTGTCATTACCCCCAAAACAAGAAGTTTTCATGGAAAAGGAGCTACAATAGAGAAGCTTAAACCATCTACATCCAACACTAGAGTCCAATCCACACCATTTTCCCACATCCCCCCATGATTATAGAATACAAACCAACTTCACTCCAAGGCCTATGCATGGATCCCTATTGTTTTAAGCATCTCCTACCAAGTAGTTAAGAGCGAAAGATACCTGGTTGGAACTTCTTCTTTTGGAGCCATATGAAGCCACATAATAATCTAGGAATACCCAACATAGTGAAACACACCATGGAATTCACATCACCTCAATAATACATTCCATAAAGATGGAGATTTTGGGGACACATACAAATCATCCTTTATTATCCTAACAACAAAAGTATGAATAAAGAACAAATGGAAGATAACTCCATTTAGATCATATGAATTCAGGATTCCAAAAATAAAAACAAGAATACAATAAAATAGAAGTTCTAAAAAGAGTCCCTATCAAACAAATACATCTTCATACAAAAAAGGAAACACCACAAAACACCACTAGAAACAACTATTACAAAAGAATAAGGACACATAGTAAGGGACTATCGATTGCGACCTGAAAAAAAAACTACTCCAGTAAATGGGAAATGGTGTTTTTCGAAAAGGTGGACCTAGCTCCGTGATTCATCCTTATAAAATCATGATAGATCCATTCGAAGTTACATTTGAATCTACATCCATAACATGTTTTAGGGTATTCATATATAACCGATTCTTATGACCAGACTATCCACCCCAAATGGTATTTTGTGATCCTACACCCGAATCAAGCTAACGAACGATCCAAAAGCATTTTTTATACAGTGGACAGCAACAAAACCTTCATACCGGTTTCCAATATTGTAATTTCTCATTACTACATATAGGACGGATTTTCAAGAATAATTGTATAAAAATTCACCTATAATGACTCTAGAAACTCAAGGAGAGTAGGATTTAACATTTGAAACACAAGAATATTTTCAATTAATAAATCAACTAGAGGGTCCAAAGACAGTGAACCCCCATAGACACACCTCATATATTCATATATTTATATGGGGGTGTATATTATCTAAATGTAAAACTCGGAACCCAATCAAACTAATCCATCATCTCCAAATTACCACAAAAACTACGAAAAAATAAAATGGAACCATCATAATGGATTCCCAAAACATTTTTCAAAAGTACCCAATAACCACTATCTCAAAATAAATTCATTTATAAGAACTAAAACATGAATCACCATTCAAAAAAAATAGTTATCAAACACAAAACACCTAAAAAAATATTCCCAAATCACAAAGAGACCCACCACTCAACTACTAGTTTTCATAATTTCCAAAAATATTTTAAAATTACTTTTGAAAATAACACAGGCATGGTAGGTTGTACACACACCAAATGTATTCAATGGAGCCTTACACATGAATATTCTCCTTAAAAACTAGGAACTCATCAACTATTACAACTATATCCTTTCTTGTGGTCACTAGTTGAAAGAGAAAAGGTAAAAACAAAACTTTTCAACTTTACAAGAAAAAAAATTCAACCCAAACATTCAGCTTCTCAATATAATTTTAGTTTAAAAAATTATTAAAATTTTTAAAAACATCACTCACCATGAAATCAAATACAAATTTTAATCAATAAACATCTATTTGATTTGTATTTGTGGAAATATAATTCGTATATTCTTTCCAAAATTTCTAATTTATCTAATTCAAAACATTTTTGATGGCACAAAAAATTTCATTTAGAATAGATATCCTAAACCATCCTTGAATTTTTTCATGCCTTTTTTGAAAATGATTTTTGATAAACCATATGTTTTGATTATAAATATCTAATCTCGAAAAAATAATCCCCATTTATAGATTTTTTTTATAAAAATGTATTTGTCTAAATTTTCCCTTAAATGATTCTAAATTTTTTTTTCTATCTTTCCAGAACCAATCCATTTCCACTTGAAAATATAGTTCTCAAAATATACAAAACAGGGGTTCGCAAAATAGTTTTTAAAAGTAAGTAAGACAAAAAATATTTCATAAGAGTAAAGTAGTGTCAATGGGTGACTCGACCATATGGTTGGATTCCATATCCCAATCAAACCACTCTCACTATGAGTATTCTATAACCTTGTACCTAGATCCACATGGCTTTCCAGGATCTACAAACACTCTAAGACCACCAGCCCACCTCCCCTTTTGTATCCCAAACACAAAAAATTCTATAACATTAATTAAAATGACATAAAACTGAAGCTCCCCATGAAATCCAAGGTTTGGTATAGAATGTGTTGGCCAAAAACCCCCTCAATCCAACACCCTAAGGTTATAACTATCCAACTATATCTATATTGATATCCCAAATAAAAATGGGTACTCTAAAGCAAGGTCCTCTAATGATTCTATCATATTCTAATGCAATTTTGTCACAAACCAATCTAAAGTGCCATCCAACCTGACACCTGACCTAGTCTGTGACATGAGATGAAGTATCTTCCAAATACCCATATGCTATAAACAAGTTTATGAGTATTATATGATTACTTTGGAAATGATTTTACCCATTTATAAAAATATTAGGAACCCACAGATATAAAAAAAATCTGAATAATTATGACCAAAAAAGGTAAAATTTTTTCTTGAACCACGTTTTTACTACATAAAACAAAACAAAATACTAAAATAGAAATAAAATAAAAAAACAACCCAAAAAACTACATGAAACATGAGGTAATGACCCTCAAACCACCACCATGATCACCCACACTAAGTAGAAGAGTTGTAATCATATCCACAACACTACAAAACATTTTTTCCTTTAACAAGGCCATACATTACAATGTCTACATACCCCAAAGGTGTATGTAGGATGTGATCCAATGACCTGTAGGATTCCACCAAATTAAATGATTCGATTATAAAATATTATACGACAAATTGACATGCACCTCTATACAAAATCCATTGAAGCATTTTCATGTTTTTTTAAAAACCATTATTAGGAAAAACATTCTAGGAAACCATTAAAAAAACATTTAAAATGAATCCTACACAAGTTACACCATATTCCGATGGATGGAACCACATCACATTATATTTATGTCAAAATAGAGCTCTATGGGTAAATCCCTAAGGGTAGAAAGAAAAAATGGAACTCCAGAAACCTCATACCTTGGTGAAACATGGTATAGTAATAATAGTACACAACAAGTTCATACATGAGCCACAAGGATGGATCTATCCCATGGGCCTAATAAGCTCCAATAATATCAAATATTTAGTTTGTGTTTTAATTTCCAGTGATACCATGTGAATCCTGACCTTTCCACTTCTGAGGAAGCTAGCATCGATTCAATAGATAAATACAGGCCTACCATTTTAGTATCCATAGATTACTAGTTCTAGTTGTCCGGCATATGAACCCAATAATCCCTTAATTGTCAATTTCATATTCTTATATTACTTATATCAATACAGTCACAACATATTCCAAACATCCAAAGCACACAATGATATCCCCACTTCCATGTAAGAAAATCCATCCCAAACTTCCAAATACACACTAAAATCAATTCAAAATATAATTTTCACCACCTAAGTAATTTATAAAACCCATTTGAAAACATACAAGGAGGAGATCATTTTAAATCCAACCATTTATATGGAAATTAAACATTTAAAATAAACACATTAACCCGTATATTTTTAAAACATTTTCCCCACAATTTACACTATTCAAAATTCATTTTAAAGGTACAGAACAAGGAATCCAACCTGAAATAATTATCAATTCAATTATAAAACACATTTTACCCATTCAATACCTTTTTAATCCAATTTCTATCCTTCCATATGTGGTTGAAAACCCTTTTTATGAAATATCACAATGACACACACAAAATACCCAACCATTTTACATTATAAAATCTACTTTCATCATATATACAGGACAGAAACATCCAAAATATATTTCAAGCCACACAATAAAACCATAAAATAGTTTTTTAAATACAAAAAAGAATATCCAAAGCATCTAAAAATTTTAGGTCCTGGAACATTTTACTCACACTAAGAAACATTTGGAAAATGATTCAAAACCTCAACCACAACACTAAAAGACCCTAATAAAAAAATATTTTACCACAATCATCCGGATAACTCTCAATAATAGAAGATAAAACCATACCTAGGTCAAATAATCCACTTTAAAAGAGGAACCTAAAGAAGGAGGAGGAGGAACCATAATAGAAGGAAGAAACCATGGGAGAAACCACTTACATGATGATTCCATGATGAATCGACATAAGTAAAACCAAATGAAGGTATTCCAAGGGAACCAAGAGGGTGAGAGGGAGTCTCCTTGGGATGTAGAGATCAAATGGATAATGCAATAGAGAATTTGGGGTTAAATACATTAGAGAAAAAAAATGTAATTTTCATATTTTTAATGACCATTACATGGAACATGGTTTTCCCACATTGTTTTCCAAACTATGTGGAATCTGTACATCCCACTCTGTCCAAGAATAATGATCCAGACCATTACCCCCACACTATTTTCAAAACATGAATCAACCATATGATTTCCCACTATCAAAAAATGACACTTTGCCACACCATTTCCTAGTCAGGGGCACACATCTTTCCAAACCGTGCAACACATCATGTCATCCCAAAATCTATAATTTTTACCAAATATCATGGGAAAATAAAAGAAAAAAATCAGATCAAAATTTAGAAAAATATCACCTATAAATTTAAACCATTAACACATAGAATTTGAGGGGAAAACTTAGATCCACAAATGAACTAGATCAAAGAGTTGAAACAAAAAAACTCAGGTGTTACATTCACAAATTTAAACGGGAATTATTTATTATTAATATATTTGAAACATTATATATGTTTATATTTTTTAATGGTTTATAAAAATGGTATAGAATATTAAAAATTTTATATTAGAAGTGACATGGGAGGATAATTTGAGAATTAGGATTTCCAAAAATTATGTGAAGATAACAGATATTCTTATAATTTTCCAACACCATGGAAAACCTATGAAAATGAATTTATGGATTCGAAAAATATAAATTTATAATATATTTCAATAGACATGTCAAATATATTTATAAATAACTTATATTTTTGTGATAAATCTATTATCATACATTTCTACGTACTTAATAGGGTTATTTTGAGATTTATATTAAAGAAGAAATCACATGAATTTTGGAAAAGTGGAAAAACAATTTTGGTTATCATTGAGTATTCAATTGAATAGTTAATAATATTAAAATTGAAATTTAATATATATGGTTGAATCTATATCTTATGAATTTATATTTTTGTGTTATTAAAATTCTAATATATCCTATAGAGAATTCAATTAAAGGATCTTGATAGTTTTAAAATCATCAAATATTAAATTGGATAATAATTCCTAACATATAATAATGGTGATTTAAATCTGTATGAATATGAATTTAGAGATTTTAATTTGAGAGAGAATGAATTCTAAATTAGAAATACACATTTTCAGGGGTAGATTCCCCCTCATTAAATTTCATGTAGAACTCATATATACAACCATTTAGACAAATTAATTGGAACTATTGATTAATTATTAAAAATAGAAAATATCTAAATAATTTGTTTCTCATATTCATTAATTTCCAATTCAGTTCGTAACAATATTGAGGTGGAATTAAATGATTCAAAGTAGTTATTTTTAATGGAGTAAGTGTTAAATTAGATTACCAGACATATTGTTTTGGATTTTTTAGATCCTTATAAATATTTGCAAGTAATTAGAAATAATTGGATTTTAATAAATTAGAGGATAAATAAAAAAAACATTATTAAAAGTAATGACAAATTATTTTTCAAAATCTATATCAATGAATATGGAATATATTTTAAGGAATAATTTTACATGCTTTTAAGTTTATAAGTTATAATAATTTTATTAGATTTTTTTTTTCATTTCATGGATTTATATTATTCCAAATTAATGTCAACAATTCTATTCAAAATGGATGTATTTCTAAGGAATTATATCTTCCACAAAACCCTATATTTAAAATTGAAAATAATCCAAATAATTTTTTAAATATTTATTAATCATTTTATAAACTTAGGTATTCCCTAATATCTTAGTATAAAAAATTATCATTTTTTTAAAAAATGGTTTTAAAAGTGGAAATGTTGATCCTTAATTGTTTATATAAAATCCACTTATGAAATATCTAATGTTAAAATATTTTTCAATGATATAATTTTTGGTTATTTAAATTATTATTTATTTAATGAATTTTTAGAATAAATGAAAATGGATTTTTATATGAGTGTTTTAGGAGATTATATATTCTTCCTCAAAAATAAAATATTTCGTTGTATTGATGGAATATTTATAATTAAATATATGTATTATCATGAATTTGATAAAATATTTTCTTTATATAGTTTTAAAATTAAAAATATCCCCAAGATTAAATTATAATAAATAGATTTTTTGAATCTATAATGTGAATTTATTATAAAAATTTTTGGGATATGATTGGAAAAAGGTTATATTTAACTACTTCATGGATATATTTAGTATTTTTAATTTACATTTCTGATAAATAAAAAAGTGACAATAAATAAGTAAACATAATATATATTAAAATAAAAATAAAATATTTTTAATATTCTTTCATAGTTGGACAATTTTTTACTATAAAGCCTAATATTGAGATTAAAATTTATATTGATATCAATTTTGGTGGTTGTAAAATAAATAAATGTAGAACAGGTGGAATATAAATTATCTTGGAATATTATTAGTGTCTTGTTGTTGAATGAAAAATATTATGATCCATTTTCTACAATGGAAGAAGAATACATTGATGTTGGAATTATTTATGCTCAATCTCACTATATTGAGAAAACATTAACTGATTTGTATATTTATATTTCAAACATAACAATTATATTTCATAATCCATAATCAATAAAAAATTAAAAAATATATATCATTTATTTTTTTTGATTATATAATTGATATATTATTTTATTATATACCACATTAAAATATGATAAATATATTTGGAATTTATTCCAAATGAAGATAAAATTTTATACATCCTTAGAAAAAAATTGGATTCGAATACTGTTAAAAAATTCAAAAATGAATTTGGGATGATGGAAATTTAACATAAATGTATAAATTATATCTAATTAAATAATATATTTGACGATAGAATGCGTTTATTTATGGAATAAATAATCCCACCTTTAGTATCCCACATAAATCTGTCTAATGAACAGTGATCAGGGGATTAGTTTAAATTTTATTGTACACTGTCAAGTGAATTCTCTTCGGATATTTTTGAAAGAATTATTTATGTTATAATATTGTTATTTTAAAATTTTTATCAGTTTTCAGGGCTCCTTAAATATTTTTAATTCTTTAACATGATCAAATTATGTATTTTATACATATAAGGATTACTATCTGGACAAATTGTTTAGAATATGTACAATTTTGGAGAAGGAATATATTCTTATATTTAAGGGAAATATCATTTCTTTTATATCAACAATATATATTTACTAAAATATATGTTAATTATATGTTTACAATAAATTAATTTTGGCAAGTATTTCATGATTAAATATGAAATCTATCAAAACATTCTATTAAATATTTTTAAAATTGATAGAAAACACTTCTAAACAATCTCTATTGATAGTTTGTAAATATTTTTTACATGTATTACCATTACTATAATAATAAATTTTTTGGGGGATTTTTCATTTACATTATAGGTAGAATAATCTATTTAGAAATTATTTCCAAAATGGGATTATTTTTTTACAAGGGGAGACACATTTCTTAAATTAATTTTTTATATTTGAGTTTGAAAGAGAATATATTTTTATTTTATTTTACATTTTTTATAATTTCAAAATGGGGGAAATGTTTCTGAAATTATATTTTGTTTTCTACCTAAAAAATGTATAGATTCTCCAGTGGCTCCTTTCCACCTCAAAATATTATATTACAATAATGAAAAAATATTACCTTATTCCCTCTTACATGCATGAAGAAATGTATTTTATATTTTCACAATTAATTGAATAATATAATTTTGTGGATATTTTTTATTGAGTTTTTCTTCCTATTGGTTATGTTTTGATGAACATATTTCCAAGAAAAATCAATTCTAGTATGAGTTTTTCAATGTCTAATGACCTAAAATTATCATTATTTGATAATTATAGGTTCTAATTGTATTATTTTGTTTTTACATAATCATATTTTATATGGTTTTTATATATTCATTAATTTTATATAATTTATTAATTTTACTAATTAATCATATTATTTTATGTTTTACATATTCTTTGGATTTATACCTTTATCCTTAAGCTGTTTAATTTTTATCAATGACATAATGCATATGTTCTTGGGGAATTATGTTTACAGAGAAGACAAAATGAATGATTATCCATACTTTAGTTTATATATAAAACTAAGATGATTTTAACACAGAACATAAGATCATTATTATATGTAACTTATTATTATTTTACCTAAATATAATGATGTTTGCAAAACATGAAATTACTCTTATGAAATTCAAGATGATTCGTATGAAGATCACACATAATATTAAAAACATTCTTAAGACTATGATAGTTATTATTTAATTAATTCATATAGAGAGGTTGTTTCATACACACATTAATGAATACTCTAAAATTATTTGTATGTAGAAGTTAAAAATTATTAAAATGAAAGAAAATTGTTTTCTAAAAATCAATAAATATACTATTTTTTTCTTATCCTTTTGAATTTTGATTTACATCCAATATATATTAGTTTTTTTTAATTGTTCCATAAATAAATTGTAATTATTTTGAATACAAAAAAATTTATTTTGAATTATTTTGTGTTGAACAAGCATTGTATTTTAGGGATAAATAATATTTTTTCTCATGGTTTATTCATGAATATTCATAAGTTTCAATTTTTAATCATTTAAAATATTTTTTTCTTACATGACTTATGAGAACATTCGATGGACCTTTATTTATTATTTATAACAGATGTATTAAATTATTATTTCTAATGAGTTTGATGTATTAATTTTATTTCTTAATGATTATTAGAGATAAACAAGGTGATTATTATTTTATACACTCTAAATTGAGATTATAAATGAACTATATTGTGTTAGATCATCAAAAAAACATGGAATTAGTTTTTTTAATTCACATGTGGAAAATTAGTTTGGAAATAATTAAAATAAATGGATTATAATTTTTTGGATGATGTTGTTTGTAAATTAATTCTAAAAAATTGAAAAAACAAACTAATATTATTAATTTAATAATCAAGGATACTCAAATTTTATAGTAAAATATTATATTATGAGCATTAATACAATACACTTGAATGAACATAATCTTAATGAAGAATTGAAATCCAATATAAATCAGCATTTTGAACATCCTTGTGTAAGTATTGATTATATTATATTGATTTCATTATATATTTTCTATATGTGATATTTTGTTTATGATACTTATAAAAAACAATGACATTATTGTCTGGATTGTACCGCCATATTAATGGTATATTGGGTTATGTCATATAATCTAAAAGGTAGGGGATTCGGTTGTTTCCTAGTCTAGATGAAGGTAAGGTTGGTACATTGTCTACATTTAATTTTTGGTTCTGGGTAGTTCCACTGGCTGATAATAAAGGTAAGATAATGGTGGTGTGTCCAGATGTAGAAGTGGAATGGTAAAAGGTAGTGAATCAATTCAATAGTTATGGAAGTATATAGTAGGTTCCATACTCTCACATGGGAGGGTGAAGAGTATATATAAGATCATTTTGATCCAAAACACTTTTAAAATAACTATTTATATAATTAATTTTGAGCTACATAAATTAAACAACACAAATATAATTATTAAAATTTTAAAAAATGGTCAATTTAACCCTATTTACCATTAAACTATCACACCTATATTGTAAATACAATATTTTATTTTTAATTTAATTGATGGGGAAAAAGGTTTGAAAAATCATTATTTTAATGTAATGAAATAATTTAAGATTATAAGGATATTAATAAAAGGTATATATCTAACACTCACTTTATTTTATGATATGAGAAGTTATTTTCTAAAAAAATATTGATTATAAACATTATAGAATGAAGGATTCCATCCACATAGTTTAAGATTGATCATTCTGTATAACATACATGAAAGGAAGATAATAATTAATACATTTTTATCCACGTAAAAAAGAATATCATAAATAATTATTAAAATAAGAGAGATATGATCTTACGACCTATATGTTTAATATTTTAATGAGTAAAATTTTCTATTAATAATTTTTTCCAAAACACATAAAATACCATATATGATATTGTTAGTGTAGTTTATTTATTAATCATATTAAATAAAGTAAATAATTGTTATTAAATGAAAGAAATGAGTTTTTATAAACTAGCATGATATTTTAGACAATATATTGTTTCTATGTGGTTAGTTTGAGTATGTTTTGTCATAGAGAATTTATAATGTTAACAAAAAAAAGATTTTAGGAGTAAAAAATAAATGTAATGTTTTCTAAAATCCCTAAAATCGATTATTATATAATTATAATTAGAATTTAAGAAGTTCATATTTAGTTATATTAATGAATATTATGTCACATTATATCCCAATGATATTAAGTATGTAATGAAAAATTAATATAGAATGGATATATATTATTTTCAAAAAAAAATACTAAATGAAAAAATTTATTAGGAAATGTTCCCAAAATTAGTTTAATGATCAACTAATAAGGAGTTATATGTTGAGAAGAAATGATATTAATATAATAATTATTTTTAACGTAAATTATTATTATTTAATATTTAATGAGTTCAAAAATAAGAAATTGATTTCTATGTATCACCATTATTAAAGATATGTTTTTTCAGAGTCATTCCCTGTTATTATTTTTGTGGGAGTATTTATCGAATGGTTAGATAAATAATTGACCTAAATTAAATAAAGAAGAAATTAGTTTAATTAAACATTAATAGGAAATAAATCATTAGGTTTATATGGATTACCATCATATGTGATATATTAGATAGGTTCCTATGTATGGTTTTGTTAAAGTGCTCTTAAAATAGTCGATGAATATAAAATTTATCATGCTATATAAAATGCAATCTCATCATTATCATTGGTTCACATTAGATGTTTGTATATATATAATGAATTGAAATTATAAATGGAATCTCAATGTATATAATTGACTTATTACTAAAATATATTCATCATAGGGTATATAGGTTGTGGATAAGTGTTAATGAGAGCATTAGTACAATTCCAATATTGGGATAAAAATCATCATTTGGGATAAAACAATTTTTTTTTACCAAATCGAACACTTAGTATGAACAATATTTAGTTTTAAAAAATATTTCTTAGGTACAATAAGAGTACATAATTTATATTGAGTTATAATATCTAAGGTTTGGGAGATAACCAATATGAGAACCTTCATAATTTGATCCATTTCATATGAATGTTTTGAGGCATTTCTAATCAAGTGTGTATTTGGGTATATTGTGGACTGTGTTGTTAGTTGGATGTTATACAAAATGGTATTTTTACATTCATGTTATGTGTATGATATTTTTAATCTCAACTGAGATCTATTATAAATCATACAACCATTCCATGATAATACATATAATGCGCTTACCTATTTAGTTTATAGTCAATTTATGTTCTCAATTACATAATTCAAATGATATGTGAAGTTTTAATCCCCTTGTACATTGTATACTTGGATAATAAAGAATGTGTGAGTGGATATATGGGACTTACAATCATCATGTATTAAGGTTACTGGGTGTTATAAAAAATTGGATCATGTGAAACTAAAAAAATTTAAAATATGTTTCTAGTGGAAATAGGAATATAGATATATGTGTTTGATAGGTTTCCTTAATGATCCCTTTATTTCTTGGGTAGCATTGTAACATTACTATATGCATATCATTCATTAAATTAATAAAATTATTAATTATTAAGGGAATTTAATGTTTAAATTAACATTTTCATATACAATTTTTTCTCTTTTTAATGAGGACCAGGTTTATAAAACATTTAGAGATACCAATTTTTTTTGAGGATACTTGAATGATGTTAGGGATGTAATTTCATATTCTATTTCATATTATGTAACTTGTGGTCAGAATTATGGATATATTTTCCAATATGTGATTGTAAAATATCAAAATATATTTTTGGGAACGGAATAATGATTTGATGTATATGATGTCACCGACAATTTAAATGTCATATTTCTATGAGGGCTTAGTTAATGTGGATGAATAATTGATCTTTTTCACTAAATGAAGTACCAAAATATTGTAATTTTGAAAACACCATTGTCCATTCTTAATTTGACCAAGGTATAGAGTGTGGCACTATACCATGGTTTTTCTTTCATGTGTATTTTATTATTGTATGATGATAAATCATGCAACCTTTAACTTTTTCTCCTACTATCATTCTTAGTTACAGATTTCAGGAGATGATTATGATGCAGAGTTTGAATGAATAAAATTAGTATTTAAATGTAAAAAATTCAACCAGAGGATTTTAAAAAAATTAAAAATAAGGAAAATTGTGAGGGGTCATTGAAAAACACATTTAATAGAAGGAAAAAAATTATAGTTATTGAAATTATAAAAAATAAGTTCATTCCACAAAAAAATGACCAATTCAAAAGAGTCTAAAATCATATTAAAACAAATTAAAACCAAGTTCATACCATAATATTATCTCCCATTTTTATTTTAATCCTTAGTTATAAAATATAGTGGATTGAGACTGATCCTTCTAGATCATTTAGAGATTCATACAATGTGTACATACCCCTAGTTGAATGATACCTTTTTTTCTTCTTATTAGTTACCTTAATAAAATACTTATAAAAATTGGATAGGAATGTTTCACATTATAATGGTATATATTAATTATTTTTATTAATTTATACTAATTCACAGTATATTGATATATTTTGGGTTTTATCATGTCTTATAATGTTCTAATATTTCCATTAAAGGTATATTCATCCCTCTGAAACCCTTCAAAAAATATCAAAGAGGATGTGGTAAAACCCATAGTTGAATTAGAATAAAATTTGTATCTAGTTATGATTGATATAGTAATGGTTGAAACAATCAATCTACATAATGATAGGATAATAAAAAATGTTTCTACAAGCCCATAGGTAAGCCCTTTTAATCTCATGCTGATGATGGATAGTTTTATTATGATAAAAATAATGAAGATATAATTATATACATGACTATAATAAGATGATGAATATTTATAAGAAATTGAAATCTCAACAAGTACATATTGAAATATCATATTCATATTCCATTAACTTATCATATTCATGAAATTTTGTTAGGAAATTATCACTACTATTTTTTATATGTTTGTTTAAGTATTGATCATGTTCCAATTATTCATATAGACCAAGATAATATAATATTAGCTTTTTTATATAGAACAAAAAAAATATGGGAATTCCATTTTTATTTGGTGGATCCCCAACCACATTATTATGTAAATTTTCTCAAATTTGGTAAAAAATACCATTACATATTATATGGATGACTACATATTTATTAGGAAAATTTATTATAATTTCCTAAATAATCATTCAAAGAAGAAAAAATATCCTGATGAGATCAATTTGTTTCTAAATATGAAATTGATTAAAATTAATGGTAATAGAGGGAATTGATCTTAGCCCCAGAATTTATAAAGATCGAATTATGGATGAAAATTCCTAAATCCAATTTATTTTATCAGTACCTTAAAAAAAATAGGTATGTTAGAGAGAAAGGTTTTTATACATGTTTGTTTCTATACGAAATTAATTTAGAACATTTTAAAACATTTCTAGGCCATTAGGCTCATTTTTGGAAAAAGATGATATGTTTGTCACGAACCGTCCTCGGGGCCTGTGCTGTGACTACCCCAAGTCCGCCTTCCATAGGCCAGGGGCTGGCGGCTTGCACCAAAGGCATAAATCCCGATAACTGGGAAGGAATTTCCTTATAAAAGTAAACAAAACACCACAGAGAACAAGAGGAAGTAAAACACTAAGTACAAAGAGAAGTGCTGAAAGGTAAATGGGCCAGAATACAAACCCAAATGAAAGTACAACTACAACTGAACATGTACAATAGAAAAAGACAACAGCTGGAACAACGGAAGTGGCTCCTGGGTCGTCCTCCTCGGATCCTACCTGAAGGGTAGGTATAGATGGCACAGCTCCTGGATCGTCCACCACGGATCCTACCTGAAGGGTAGGTACAGATACCCTCCACAATTCTCTCGCCCGCCAACCTCCTCCGAGGGTCGTCCCGCCGTGAAGTCCACCTCCGGATGCTGACTCGTCGTGTAGTCCACCTTCGGGTACCGTCCAGTCCTCGAACACTCAGCCTCCGTCAGCACTGCCCGTCGTCTACAACCAACACAAGCAGGTGCTAGCATAGCCCGTGCATGGGTGAGTATAACGATACTCAGAAGGGACCCTGAGACCCTCAAGGTCTCACTAAAACCAACAAGGATAACCAAAAAGAGGATCTCAATAGATAAACTCTACTTAGGTATATGCCCATACATATACCAAAGTTATCATGTAACCCATCTCAATCATGAGGAAACACAATGATTATGAAATCAACAGATAACCACCACCCAGGTATATTCCCATACATATACCTATGTTATCAAGTGACCCATCTCAATCAAGAGGTAAACACAAAGGTCATAGACTCAGCTCAAACCAGGATTTTCATTATCGAAACTGTAACTGCTGATGAGCCCCGTCTCTAGAGTGTACAGTGGTCCTGTCATGACTTCGAGGTACTGCTCACTAACCTAAGACTGCTGAGGTACTCCTCCTGTCGAGTACCGCGGGCCAGCCACCCAAACACAGTAGTGCTTCTTGCCTGGGTATGCCACCCAAACACAGTAGTGCACACCCCCTAGTAGCCTGCAGAGGTGCTCTCCGGACGAGTACCGCGAGTCTGCACTGTCACACAGGTAGTGATCCATCCTCCATGGGTCTGCACCTCACAAAGTAGTGCTCCGTCAATTGGGCTAGTCGACGCACTCCAAGTCGAGTCGGTCAAGCAGTCGTCAGGTCTCAGTCGGCTACACGGTCTTCGTACTCCACACGCTCGTCTTTGGGAGGGTCCACACCACGAGCTACAAGTCGATAATCCAATTATCTCAAAGTCCCATGAAGAAGTATCTCAAGGGACCTCCTCATCATAGGGGTCTCAACGCAACAGACGACGCGTCAATCGGATGCACAGTCTGTGAGTTATTAGCCTTTTCGTCCTAGGGGCCCGGTTGGTTTCGTGAGCGAACCAACCCGGCCGTATCTCAACTATGCCCCGAACTCTCATAGGGTATACTCAAAAGGACCGTTTCTCAACGTGATCACCAACGCCGCTGACGATTCTTCAAACGGACGTCCGGTCTGAATGATATCACTTGTTCCGTTCCAGGGGCCCGGTTGGATTTTGGGTACAATCCAACCCGGCCACTATCCAACATCAACCAAAACTTGGGCGAAGTATGCCAAAAGTTCCGTCTCATCAAGAGGAAATCAACGAGACAGACGGAGCGTCAATCAGACGCCCGGTCTGTGAGTTATTGTCTTTTTCGTTCCGGGGGCCCGGTTGGTTTCGTGAGAGAACCAACCCAACCGCACTCCGACGACATCCAAAACTCGAGCGGAGTAAGCCAAAAGATCTGTCTCACTTAGAGGAATCCATCAAAGTCGACGGCACGTCAATCGAACGTCCGTAGCTCATGATATGAGCGTTTTCGCTCAGAGGGCCTGGTTGGTTTCGTGTACGAACAAACCCGTCCAAACCCAAAGTACTCTGAAACCTTGAGTGAAATATACCGAAATGACCGTATCGATCCAAGGATCGCAATTCCTCTAACGGTGCGTCGATCGGAGGACCGTATCTCAAGATACGAGAAAAAGACCGAAAAGGTCCGAAAACGGGTGGGGGGTCTGGGCCCGGACCGACCCGGCCCAACCCCCCCTAGGTCGGCCCGAACAGGGATGACTCGACCCGAGTCTGGGTTCGACCCGGGTTCGGGTCCGACCTGGTCGACGAGGCGTAGCCAGGCCGGGGTGGCCCGGCCTGGCCTGGGCGCGACCCAGTCTGGTCAGCGTTGGCACGGCCTGGCCGCCAGGGGTCGGCTCGGGCGGTTACGGCTGAGCGGGGTGGGGGTGCGCTGCCCCCACGTGAAGGAGAGCCGCGGCCCCGCGTGGGGCTGTTCTGTGTCACCGGATGCGGCGCAAGGCCATGTCCCTTCCCCGCGGTCCCGCGGGGCCACGGGACCGGCCCTCGCCGACGTGGCTTCAACCGCGGCGGAATCTTCCGGCGGCGCGCCGGGTGCCGCAGCCCCCGACCGCCGGCGCCGCCGCGCCGGTGTGGCGCGCCGGCGGGGGCTTCCGCGGACCACTGGACGCGCTCCGGTGGTCCGATTCACCTGCGGTCTTCCCTAGAGATCATCCTGGGACCCAACCTTCGCTGCAAAGCCTTCAAATTGCCTTCGCGGCCCGCCTCACCATCGACCGTCGATCCGCACTTCGACAGCAAACCACTGGGTCTTCAAATCGCCTCCTCGGCCCCGACTCCACCCCCAGTTTCGTTTTGCCTTAACGGCACGGCGCGACGATGCCACGCTTCTTCTTTGCGTTCTTTCTCGTGTTCGCACGGTGCCATTGCATTGTTTCGTCTTTGTTCGTGCCGAAACGAATCAAAACATCAAAGGGGGAGGAGAGTCGGCCGTGTTCGTGCGGTCCGACCTCCTCCCATTAAGTTGGTAACAAGCGGCCCAAAAGACGAAGAACAACAAGGAAAATTCACGAACAAAAGAGAAACAACCCAAAAAGTTTTTCCCCGCAACAGATTATTCCCAACCAGTAAGGAAAATGTTCACGGATCAACTAGGTAATAAGTTGATCCGTGTTATTTTTTTTCTTTAGGAAGAAAGAAATCAAGGGAAATAAAATCATTCTTAAAACATAACTCCATACCTCAAGCGTTGTCATCGAACACGAGTTCGTCGCGGAAGAAGAAGATCGTCACGGAAGAAACGTCGCGGAAGGAGCATCGCGGAAGAAGCGACATTGACATCACGGTACACGGAGTCGCGTCGTCGATCTCCGAGGGTTTGGCATTCTTTTTCGGAGGTCGGCGCGTTCTTCGCGTTCTGCGTCGAAGAAGAACGCTTTCCTCCAAATCCTCTCCACGTCACAAGTTCCAACAGAAATAAAATAAGAGTTATCTTATTTTATTAACGCAATGACACGTTTGAATTTCAAAAGAAAAGAAACGAACAATTAATTCAATGAATTAATTGTAACGATTTAACTTCCCAATTAATGAGGAGTTTCTTAATCAGAAAAACGCACGGTTGACTTTCATTAAAGAGGGGGGTTGCGGGTGCGTTACTTATAAGGAAAGAAATGGTGGGGCTCGTGTGGGCCCCACCTCACAAATATCCTACCAAGTGGGTAGGATATTTTGGGTTCCACCCTATCCGCTTAACTTATCTTACGTGGCTTTTAAGTGGATTTAAGGGAATTAAAATAAAGTTATTGCACCACTTTATTTTATTTCATAACTTAACCCCAAAAATTAAAAACAACACCCGAGGAAACGCAACTTCGGAAAAGGTGTTTCTAAGAAAATAACGGCACTGCGATTCCATTGGTACCCTCAGAATTCGATTCCGAGCACCGGTTCAAAAGTTAGAAAAAAACCCGCTCGTTCGTTCACTGAACGTACCTTAGCTAAACTTCCGAAATTAATTCTGGGCACACCGGGCCACGGAATCATGCGCCGTCAGAAACTGCGTTCTTGTAAAATCCCAAAGAAAATTTAGAAAAAAAATTTCCCTTGAATTTTACAGGTCTTTACATTACTCCCACCTCAGGGCTTTACAAGCTTTAACACAAACTAGGGTCACAAAAGAGATACTGAGCACGCATCTGAGTATTTTGCTCCCATGTGCTTACCAAGAGGTTCTCGTACTGCTAGAGAAAGCACACCCGAGGAATCGACCGCCCTCATAGGATCCACTCCTGTCGATCCTCGATCCCCACTAGAACCTCCATAAAAGTAACCCCATCGCCATCGTCCTTCTCCTCATGGTCGATGATATGTGAAGGGTCGAGCATGTATCTCCTCAATTGAGATATGTGGATGTCGTTGTGCACCTGGTGCAACTGAGGTGGATGGGTCAATTGGTAAACCATCCCGCCTACCTAGATATGGACCTAGGAATGGTCCACCGAACCTCGTAGATAACTTGCCGCCTTGGCCACATCTCCGTAAACATCATCAAGTTGAGACCCGTATAAGGTCATGATCGTCATCCTCGAACTCTAGAGGTCTCCAATTCCTGTTAGAACTGAAACTCAAAATGACTGTTACCACGAGGGTAAGGTTGACCGACTCAAGAGTGTTCGGTCGCACCCTCCTGTGCATGAGTTTTCCTATGCTACCTGGGTTTTCCTTTTCTCCGACCAAGGAAAACCCATCCCAACGTCGTAGTTAAACCACAACCTTATTGCCTAAAACCATCAATTTGTGTATGAACTGTGATTTCCCAGTCCATACTCAAACCAACGTCGTAAGGCCTCGACACTGACACCACGCGATTTCAACCGAAACTCTCACCTC
Organism: Viscum album; assembly: GCA_963277665.1. Taxonomy (NCBI): domain Eukaryota; kingdom Viridiplantae; phylum Streptophyta; class Magnoliopsida; order Santalales; family Viscaceae; genus Viscum; species Viscum album. The sequence goes on from OY728127.1 coordinate 285,938,909, forward strand.
GAGGGACCGACCACACCGTCGGCGTAAGTGTGATTATCGAGTCTCCTCCGAAGGTATCTCCAGACATGAGGGTCAAGTCCACGGCTTACCAGAAACTCTAGGTCTGGGACAAGATTCGTGGAAGGAATGAATGATTCATATCAATGTCTGTTACTATGGAAGCTAGTAGTGAACACAGACTATCCCTTGAATCATTCTTAGATCCATTGGGTTTCACTCCTTGAACACATGCAGCAGCACTCTTCCTCCGCCCTCCAGCTCCCTGAGCCTGGCGGGAGGAACTAAGGCGGGTGGTTGTATCATGTTAAGATTTACACCACCTCATGCTTCTCTCCAAGCTCTGCCTCCACGTCTGTTGCTTCGCAGACTCATCTCTCCTTAAAGATTCCTCTTATGGAAATATTTAACAAGCCCGAGTCTCTAAGACTAGTTCCGGTTTCCTGTTTCTTACTGCACTGTGAAGTCTTCATCCGCTCCTGGATGATCTGCACCTTCTTTTCCTACGATCAGAAAGAGCTGCTAAAATTTCTCCTTTGCCGAAAAGAGAAACTCGGTCTCATCCCTTGGATTAACCACGCCCATTTCCTAATACATTCAATCCTGATATGAATGATGTATTCATGCCATGGATGATGTCGTAAAGCCTCGACGTAACTACCAAGAGATCCAACTGTCACTCTCACCTGCATGGGTCGAGTCACACTGTCGGCATCAGTGTGAGGTCACTGGGTCTCCTCTAGTAGGAATCTCTAAAGTGAGGGTCATGTCAACAGTTTTAACCTGGACCACTCAGTATCAACCAAACAAAGGGATAGGAAAGCAAACAAAGGGACAGGAAAGCAAACAAAGATAAGTGTCTTTTTATTATTGCATCTCATAGTACAAAAGACACAAATACAACAGCAACATGGAACTAGAAGTACAAGGGACGTATCCACTAGTTTTTCTCCTTCCCACCTGCTCTCGGAGCTCTACTTCCTTTTCCATGGCTCAGCTTTTTCTCAAGAACCCGCTACTGCTTCTGCCTCGGTGGCTCCTCCAAAGCCTTCAGATCAACTGTACGAGGAGTCGGACAGTCACGTTCCAGGTGACCTGTCCTGCCATAAGAGTAACACTTCCTACTTCTCATACGACTGGCTCTGGTCCTCTTGGACCTTTGCATCATATGTCTACTACACACAGATGACTCAGCTAATGATCGAAAATCACACGGAAAAGGCACCATCTCTTGAACACGCTCGGGGTGTAGAACTACTGGCACAATCTCCACCCTGAAGAAGGTCTCGAAGTCTTCCCATGCGAAGGTCACCCCATCGCAAAACTGGAACAAGTGGCTCCACCACCTGCCTGCTGCTGCCTGAAGAAGGCTGGCAGCAAGGATCACCATGAAGTCTGCCTGCGTCCCCACTAGCCTGAAGACTCTCACCACAGCCTCCAGCCAATCCTCAGCCGCCTGCGGGTCCGTATCTCCCCGGAACCTGGGTGGACTCCCGCGCTGGAACTCGTGAAGCGCGCTCAAGTGACGTGCATCGCCTACTGCTGGGGCTGGTGGCATCGATGGCCCAACGTATGGTAGTACCGCTGGTGCCTCCGCTGGTGCCTCAACTGCAAGAGGGCCCTGTACCGAAGCCTCGTCGCTCGACAGGCTGTCAGTACGCACATACCTCTTGGCTCTAGCTAGTCGTCCGTGAAAAGGCTTCCTGAAATAAACATCGTGACATGGTCAAACGATTATACCTGGTGAGCTGACCTGGTTTGAGCTGATATTTAAATAAAACTTCTATAAATACACACACAATCGGTGTTTTCGTGCACAAAGTCAGAATTCAGTTGTCAGGGTCCTGGTGTATGGAAACGTCAGCCGCCCGCACCAACACTGGACTCCCTGAACTGAAGACCACACTCGGTACCCTTAACACTATTGCCTCACAGAAAGAAAATATCAAAGTTATATGTTCTGTGCTAGAACCTACTCCTCTGATACCAATTTTTCACGACCCGTCCTCGGGGCCCGTGCCGTGACTTCCCCTAGACCTCCTTCCATAGGCCATGGGCTGGCTACTAGCACCAAAGGAGTAAATCCCGAAAACTGGGAAGGCATTTCCTTATAAAAGAAAACAAAACACCACAGAGAACAAGAGGAAGTAAAACACTAAGTACAAAGAGAAGTGGTGAAAGGTAAATGGGCCAGAATACAAACCCAAATGAAAGTACAACTACAACTGAACAAGTACAACAGAAAAAAGACAACAGCTGGAAGAATTGAAGCGGCTCCTAGGTCGTCCTCCTCGGATCCTACCTGAAGGGTAGGTACAGATGGCGCAGCTCCTGGATCATCCACCATGGATCCTACATGAAGGGTAGGTACAGATATCCTCCACAATTCTATCGCCCTCCAACCTCCTCCGAGTGTCGTCTCGCCGTGAAGTCCACCTCCGGATGCTGACTCGTCGTGTAGTCCACCTCCGGGTACCGTCCAGTCCTCGAACACTCGACCTCCATCAGCACTGCCCTTCGTCTGCAACCAACACAACGAGGTGCAGGCATAGCCCGTGCAGGAGTGAGTATAACGATACTCAGTAGGGACCCCGAGACCCTCAAGGCCTCACTAAAACCAACAAGGATAACCCCAAAGAAGATCTCAATAGATAACCTCTACTTAGGTATATTCCCATACATATACCAAAGTTATCAAGTAACCCATCTCAATCATGGGGAAACACAAAGATTATGAAATCAACGGATAAACACCACCCAGTTATATGCCCATACATATACCTAAGTTATCAAGTGACCCATCTCAATCAAGAGGTAAACACAAAGGTCATAGACTCAGCTCAAACCAGGATTTTCATTATCGAAACCGTAACTGCTGATGAGCCCCGTCTCTGGAGTATACAGTGGTCCTATCACGAATCCGAGGTACTTCTCACTAACCTAAGATTGTTGAGGTACACCTTCTGTCGAGTACCGCGGGCCAGCCACCCAAACACAGTAGTGCTTCCCACCGGGGTATGCCACCCAAAAAGAGTAGTGCACACCCACTAGTAGCCTGCAGAGGTACTCTCCGGATGAGTACTGCGGGTCTGCACTGTCACACAGGTAGTGCTCCGTCCGCCATGGGTCTGCACCTTACAATGTAGTGCTCCGTCCACTGGGCTTGTAGACTCACTCCAAGTCAAGTCGGTCAAGCAGTAGTCAGGTCTCAGTCGGCTACACGGTCTCCGTACTCCACACGCTCGTCTCTGGGAGGGTCCTCTCCAAGAGCTACATTTAGATACTCCAGATATCTCAAAGTCCCACTAAAAAGTATCTCAAGGTACCACCTCGTCATAGGGGTCTCAACGCAACAGACGGCGCGTCAATCGGACGCCCCGTCTGTGAGTTATTAACCATTTCATCCCAGGGGCCTGGTTGGTTTCGTGAGCGAACCAACCCGGCCGTATCTCAACTGTGCCCCGAACTGTCATAGGGTATACTCAAAGGGACCGTTTCTCAACGTGATCACCAACGCCGCTAACGGTTCGTCAAACGGACGTCCAGTCTGAAAGATATCAGCTGTTCCGTTCCAGGGGCCCGGTTGGATTTTGGGTACAATCTAACCCAGCCACTATCCAAAAACAACCAAAACTCAGGAGAAGTATGCCAAAAGTTTTGTCTCATCAAGAGGAAATCAACGAGACAGACGGCGCCTCAATTGGACGCCTGGTCTGTGAGTTATTGGCTTTTTCGTTCCAGGGGCCCGGTTGATTTCGTGAGCGAACCAACCCGACCGCACTCCGACGGCGTCCAAACATCGAGCAGAGTAAGCCCAACGATCCGTCTCACATAGAGGAATCCATCAAAGTCGACGGCACATCAATCGGACGTTCGTAGCTCAAGATATGAGCGTTTCCGCTCCGAGGGCCCGGTTGGTTTCATGTACGAATCAACCTAGCCAAACCCAAAGTACTCAGAAACATTGAGTGCGATATACGGAAACGACCGTCTCGATCCAAGGATCACATCACCACTGACAACACGTCGATCGGAAGCCCTTGGCTCACGATAATGGCAAACGACCGAAACGGTCCGAAAACGGGGGGGGGGGGGGTCTGGGCCAGGACCGACCCAGCCGGCAAGGCCCGACCCGACCGGGGTGGACCAGCCAGGCCTGGGCGCGACCCGGCCCGGCCGCCAGGGGTCGGCTCGGCCGGTCACGGCCGAGCGGCGCGGCGGTGCACTGCCCCCACATGAAGGAGAGTCGCGACCTCGTGTGGGGCCACTCTGTGTCACCGGACGCGGAACAAGGCCGCGTCCCTTCCCCGCGGTCTCGCGCAGCCGCGGGACCGGCCCTTGCTGCCGCAGCATCAGCCGCGGCTGATTCTTCCGGCGGCGCGTCGGGCGCCGCCGCCCCCGACCGCCGGCGTCGCCGCGCCGGCGTGGCACGCCGGTGGGGGCTTTCGCGGACCATTGGACACGCTCCGGTGGTCCGATTCGCCTACGGTCTTCACCAGAGATAATCTCGGGACCTGACCTTCGCTGCAAAGCCTTCAAAACGCCTTCGCGGCCCACCTCACCATCGACCGTCGATCCGCACTTCAACAGCAAACCGCAGGGTCTTCAAATCTCCTCCTCGGCCCCGACTCCACCCGCGGTTTCGTTTGGCCTCAACGGCGTGGCGCGACCGCACCACACTTTTTCGCCGTGTTCTTTCTCGTGTCCGCACGGTGCCGTTGCACTGTGTCGCCTTTGTTCATGCCGTAACGAATCAAACCAACAAAGGGGGAGGAGAGTTGTACGTGTTCGTGCAGTCTGACCTCCTCCTGTTATGTTGGTAACAAGCATCCCAAAAGATGATGAACAACAAGGAAAATTCACAAACAAAAGAGAAACAACCCAAACAGTTTTCCCCGCAACAGATTATTCCCAACCCGTAAGGAAAACATTCGCAAATCAACTAGGTAATATGTTGATCCATGTTATTTGTTTTATATAGTAAGAAAGAAATAAAGGGAAATAAAATCATTCTAAAAACATAACTCCCTACCTCAAGCGTTGTCGTCAAATGCAACTTCGTCGTGGAAGAAGAGGATCGTCGCGGAAGAAACGTCATGGAAGGAGCATCGCGGAAGAAGCATCGTCGACGTCGCGGTACACGGCGTCGCGTCGTCGATCTCCAAAGGTTTTGCGTTCTTCGTCGGAGGTCGGAGCGTTCTTCGCGTTCTTCGCGTTCATCGTCGAAGAAGAACGCTTTCCTCCAAATACTCTCCACGCCACAAGTTCCAACAGAAATAAAATAAGAGTTATCTTATTTTATTAACGCACATGACACGTTTGAATTTCAAAAGAAAATAAACGAACAATTAATTCAATTAATTAATTGTAACGATTTAACTGCCCAATTAATGAGGCGTTTCTTAACCAGAAAAACGCACGGTTGACATTCATTAAAGAGGGGGGTTGCGGGTGTGTTACTTAGAAGGAAATAAACGGTGGGGATCATGCGGGCCCCACCTCAAAAATATCCTACCATGTGGGTAGGATATTTTGGGTTCCACCATATCCGCTTAACTTAGCTTAAGTGGCTTTTACGTGGCTTTAAGTGAATTAAAATAAAGGTGTCGAACCACTTTATTTTATTTCTTAACTTAACCCCAAAAATTAAAAACCACAGTTGAGAAAACGCAACTCCGGAAAAGGCGTTTCTAAGCAAATACTGGCACTGCGATTCCATCTGTGCCCTCAGAATTCGATTCCGAGCACCGGTTCAAAAGTTAGGAAAAACCCGCTCGTTCATTCACTAAACGTACCCGAGCTAAACTTCAGAAATTAATTCTGGGCACACCGGTCCTCGGAATCAGGCACCGTTAGAAACTGTGTTTTTGTAAAATCCCAAAGAAAATTTATAAAAAAAATTTCCCTTGAATTTTACAGGTCTTTAATGTTCAAGTTTTATTTTAATTTCATAGGAGGTTCCAAAAATTTAAGAAGTAATATAGTTGGAAACTTTGAAACACATCACATGATTGGATTATAATATTCAAAGTCATGTGTGAAGCAAACTTATTTTTTGTTGGATTAGTTCCTAGATTGATAATTAATAGGAAGAAATTTGGAATCTAATATGTAAAAAGTTTCTTAATGGGGAACAATGAATTTGTCAAAAAGTTAAGAAGTATTTAATGGTAGTTGTTCATGATATAATGAAATTTTTGAAATATATAACTTTGGGAGTATGGTGATGATAAACATATATAAAAATGATTCGAAATTATTTCTATCAATGAAAGAATATAATCCAAGTATAATAAAATAGGTATTAGTTCAATAAGAATTTGAGTTGGATTTTTTTTAATAAAAATGGATTTCAGAATCATGTTTCTAATCACACATATATAAAAATAAATAAAGGAAGATACTACAAAACCTATCAAGGGTTATTATCTTGATGACATTTTGGTTAGAAAAAAAGTGCTTCTAAGGTATTATAAATTTTTAAATTAGGTACTTACTAAAACAGGGAACATAGAATAGAATGGATTTATAAGAAGTGTTTTGGAGTTGTTGTGATGAACTATATTTGAGAATACCTATTTATAAATAATTAATGGATAAACATGATTCCTAAAATATGTGTTACAAAGGATGACATGTTATTAATTCTAAACTAATACCACACACTACCATGTGGTGGAAATTATATCACTCCAAAAAAATCATAAATATATTTAAATTTTTATTTATTGGTTTATATTATTTAGTGATTCTATAATGTTCATAGTTTTATACCTTGTTTTTAAAGTATTGTAAATTATGGTATTAGGTATGAGATTCCTCATACTAGAATATTATTTGTTGATATTTTTGATGTTTGGGGGATATATTTCCTGGAACCATTCCAAAAATATCCTGAGAATCATTATATTTCACTGGGTGTTGATTATTTATCTAGTAGTGAATATAAATTTACTAATTAGACTACTCAGGAACATCCATGATGAAATTTTTGAGAAATAATATATTATTTTGAAATATTATTCCTAAATAAAAAAATTAATGATAATGAAATATAATTTTAAAACCCCCAATTGGTACTTTTGATAGTGAATTATGGATGTAAGAATACGACTAGAATAGTTTATCATCCACATAGTAATAGACAAAATAAAGTATAAAACAAATATTTGAATGGAATTTTTTAGATGATAGTTATAAAATCCTGGATATTTTATTTTTAAATTACGATGACTGCATTAAAAAATATTTAAATAACTATAAAACACCCATTTTTATATTTCCATGTAGAAATGTTTTTGACCAAACAAGAAATAAGATAATATGGAATGAATACATGGCTTCATATACTATGAAAAATTTGAATATGTAGTACATGAGTGCTATTATGAATTATAGGTTTGAGATGAGTGATTTATATGAAATTAGAATTGAATCCCATTGGAATAATAATATTATAAGTGAGGTGGCCAAGAAATTTCATGATTGGTTAACCAAGATGAAGGTTTTTAAAGATTGAAAATTGGGCCATTTATTCAATTTAAGAAAAATATTTATCCTAGTTGAACTAATGTGGTGGTGGTTTGGAACTTTTAAAATATATAATGTGATCCCACATTGATGTATGATTTTTAACTGAAGATAATAGATAGTGATTAACTTTTAATTAATATTTATTGTTGTTTTACATTAATGAAGGGAAGGTATAGAAATACACCACATTTCAAATATCTACACCTTGAGTTATGTTAATGGATATAAAAAAATTTTCTTGAGAAATAGTCAAATAGTTACACCTTTATCGGTTTGATACTATAGGATAGACAATTCAATAAATTCTTGTGTTCCTTGAATATAATAATATGACAGGAAGAATGCATATAAAAGTTAAGTTAATTATATAAAACACATAATCAGAGATAATAAAGAAAGAGTTTATTATATTTAGCCAAACCCTTTAATTTGAGAGTACTGAAATATAATATTTTTATTCTCCAAAATCATCTCAAAACGAGTTAGAAAAAAAATCAAGCATATGGGAGTGTGGTTTTACTATTGATATAATTAACCACTAAGTATTCATTACATACACTCCCTAGGGAACATATGTTAATAAAAAATGAGTCTCTTAATTATAATCATAATTAATTAACATTAAAAGGAATTTATGTGGTGGTTCATAATCTAAAATGTAATCACTAGATATTTGAACATGAATTCTAGTGAATTGTTTTCTATAAGGGAATACAACCTCAATGATTCATCATAAAAAAAGAAGATAAGTTGTTTTAACTATATTATGATAGGAATTTGGGATCCCATTTTTTGTTTTTGTACATACTATGAAAAGGATGTGCCTATGAAAAGTAGTGAAAAGTGAGGTGAACATTTAACCTATATGATGAGGTGAAAATTATCAGATAATATTTTCATTTATATTTTATCAAGGAAGGGATAAACAAAATAGTTGACATGGAGAATTAAGATGGGGTTCCAATGAACGTTTTTCTTGTTGAAATCAGGAAAAAATTAGTTTTGTTAATTTAGAATCATTAATGACCCAAGAATAAAAACATATATGGATAGGGATATTGGTGATACAAGATAAGGCAAATTACTGGAGTAAAATTAACCACTCATTACTGGGATATTGTTAATTTCAAATTTCTATAATGGTTTTTATTTCATAATCTAACATATTTTTATATATTGTCATCAATTGTTCATTATTCAATTAATGTTTATAGAAATATAAAAATATTTAAAATTAAAAAATATTATTTGAGATCCATGAATTTATATAAACTCATTAATTTTATATTTTGATACATTATTACATTAGAGGCGAATAATAAATGATTTGATGTTTTTTTGTATAACGGGAGGACACTAAAGATTGTAAAATTATAGAATTATTTACTTCGGTCAGATTACAATATAAAGGGACAGGAATACATTTTTTGGGTAATGTAAGCTATATTCAGAACCATAATGTAATATCCCCCAAACTATCAAAAACCTACCCATAAACCTAGGTTCCATAATACCCATGTCAGCCCTAACATAGCCAAATGGGTGTTCTTAATCCCCATGGGTTGGTGAATATAACCTCACATCATAGAAGAATTATGTAGAAAATGTTTTTCCATAAAAAATAGAAGATAAATGATACATTCCACTATGATCAACACACTCCAAAGATACGCTACGAGAATCAAATGGGTAAAATGAAAAAAAATAGTACATAATCAAGAACACAAAATATATCTAGAATAAAGCACAGAAACCCCATATAATATGTGGAGCACATGTCTATCATTTACTACTATCACTATGGGTTCAAAGGATCAATAACATCCACCACCTCTAAATGTCACTTTCAAACTGCTTAGACATGGGAAAAGAAAATATAAAAACACCGAAAGTAAATAATAGCGTCTTAGCATTAAATCCCACTAGGGTATCACTATGTGTTATATAATCAATTCCAAAATAATTAAAACAATTATCCAATCAATATAAATAAAACTATTCATGGAATTCTATTTATGTAATTAAAAAAACAATATTTCAAATTAAAAATATATGTGATATATATCAAAACAACTTTAAAGGAACATTTTAAAGAAAAAAATTATTTAAATTAGTTGGCATAAATTAAATATTTCTATAATAAATGAAATATAATAATAAAACCAAAAAAATCACATAAAACCTTGAAATACGTCTGGTGGTACTATAGTTTTAGGTAATAGGACACTCACACTTCTCAATCATCATATGACTTAATGTTTGTGTGAAATCTCAAATCAATACCCCATTAGGGGATCCCATTGCATAATATCATGTTGAAGTTTTTAGTTAGTGTTTTAACCGTCAATCCATTAATAGAATGTAAAATTACTTACATGCATGTCACAAATTACCTATTAACTACCTAGACCCACATGTTCTACAGTCAATCCATCAATCATTTTTTGTAAAATTTTCCATTTCAAATCAATTAATCATTCACAATTCAACTGACTATATTAATTTTCAGTATGAAATATCATTTCAAATACAAATAAAATGTATTCATAAAATTTACACCTTTTAAAATCATCTTTAAATTTAAAATATTTTTTTATAAAATCCAAATAAAATAATTTTAATATCTCAAATTAATCAATCAAATAAAATTATTAGTTCATAAAATCCTTCACAAATCTATCCCACAATTTCAATATCTTAGAAATTAGGGTTTTTTTTATTTTCCAGGTAATTTTAAATCAAACCTCACATCATTTCAATTTTGGGTCTTAAAAAAAACTAAAAATCATTTCAAAACAATCAAAACTTTAACATTTCAATTATTGAGAAAAATCATATGGACCATGTTACCATTAATCAAGGGATAAAATTAACAAAAAATAGAAAATGGGATCCTCTAATAAATAAATATGATGTAGTAGATCAAGGAAACAATCATATAATGGATATACACAAAAATAGAAATTATATCCATAGATAACAATGTGATATGATACTATCTAAGGTGGTGATAAAAGAAGATCAGGGGAAACCAAAAGGAAAGATATCCACTAACCAGAAGAAGTTACAACAAGATCATTGAAACTTAAATTAAAAAAAGGTATCTTTGGTGTAAATATCACCTTTTTAGAGACCTCAAAGAGAAATTAAATATATTGGGGTTGAATTGGGTTGATTATAGGATATCCAATGACCTTAGGATATTTTTTTAAAAAAATACATGAATTAAATTACCATGTGCACTATTTATTGGGGGTATGGTTAAAAACCGTGTGACTTGACTATGTGTCCCCTTTATTAGGGGAGTACAATTTCCCCTGGGTGTGTATGATTTAGAAAAATATTACGCCCATGAACCCTCTACAATTTGGGGTGCACTGTTTAAACTAGGGGGAATGGTTTGGGAAAACCTTATGCAAATTGTCTTCTACCCATAAAAGTTCTCAAAAAATTTCCAAATTTCAACCAAAATACCCCAAGGGAATAAAAAATAAAAGGAAAATACAAATAGGGGCCAAGAAATAATTTAATGAGGGAAACACGATGTTACAACCTCAACACTATAAAAAAATTATGTGACCAAACATATTATTCCGAAACATTCCCATAAAATTTATGATACCATTACTACCTCATCAATACCTAATTCTCCAATGTATCAAGTGAATCATAATTGTGATTATATAGAATAAATACTGAGGGTTTTATCTTCCTATGGAGAACTATTTTTCTCAAAATCATAAGTCCTAGTTAGATGCTCAGTCATGAATAAATTGGGTTGAACTTTAATATCTTACCTACTCAAAAGATAATATGGGTTAGAAGAATACTTACCAAGATGATATATATGAAGTAAAATGTGGATCAATGTAAATTATATTTGATGTTCCAAATCGTATTCCACCTACCCCACCAACACAATAATTTCAAAAGAACGTAAAATTCTCTATAAAAGATATCAATATTTCCCTATCCATCTGTGATCCAACAATTGTGAGTCTCGTAAAATAACCTAGTCAAAAATAGAAAATTCAAATGGGCATAGATGATGATTTGTATAAGATTTATAGCTGTACTATTCCCATATCATTCTATGATGATAAAACTGAATATTTAAAATATTCTCTTAGACAAAACTCGGTACAAATAATAAATTTTCACCCTTATCCAAACAACACAATTAATACTGACACAGAAGTTCATAAACGTCCTTAATCTATATCATCATAATAGCAGATTTGTAACTTTTTTTGTCCAAAAACTCAACTAGTACAAAATGGAAATCCAAATCTCCACCAAATAATAGAACAGAAGCACATTGAATGTCGTCTGTAATCTGTAGAGGTCATTCTGTCTATCCATCAAATTATAGATGTTGCGACCTAATCAAAGGAATATCTTATTCCATTGCTTCCAAGAGGACTATCCAAAAGATATAAGTAAAATTAGAATATCTATTAGAGTCTATAACATATGGAAGTCCATGTAATGTGATAATATTTTTCATATAGAGACTTCCTATGTTGTAAAATTTGGTTGTATTTTTAATGGTTATAAAGTGAGATAATTTTTCACCCTATCAATCCTAATTCATATCTCATTCTTCATTAGAGGGGTACGTGGAAAACCGACCATAAAAGCCTCTTAATCTCATTCCAATACCATGTAAGTACTAGAAGTATCTAATGAAAACCCAAAGGTCGATGGTGCTCATCCATGACATGTTAGACAATGTAACAATGAAAAACAATTGCATTGATGTCTCATATCATACCCAACAAGTAGAAAAATTTTCACATGTTATAGAACAACATCATAGTTCTAGGGTAATATTCCCACTATGAATTATTATAATCTCCCATCATATATTTTGTCATAGGAGAAGGAACAAAATTACTGTTTTAAAAACATTTCACACCCTCAAAGGATAATAAACACTAAAAAATTGTCTCCGCACAAAAAATAGAGTCCCTAATTATAAGGCCCCAACCTTAAACATTACATAATCTTGAGTTATTTCAAGAATACACATTGAGGGTCTTTTCAGGTTTAGATTTTTAGGGAATTAGATCATAAATCATGCAGTACATTCCACATTTCAACAAGGTGGTTACATAAAAGACAATATTCACTTTTCTCATCAAAGGAAACATATTTAGAATAAAACATGGATTATTTGTTGACACATCCTCGACAATATCATCATGTCATGTACCTTTCCCTTGACCTGTGAAAAACATTTAAAAAACATGGGATGAGCATAAAAAGCTCAGTAAGGGATATAAAAATATGGAATGAAAACCTTATTCCATGTACACATAAGAATCATTGAAAACATATTTTACTCATAAACATAATCACATTAACATACCTCATGAAATCATAAGGTTTATAAATAATTCATAGAAAACATAATACATAAAGGTAACTTGAGGCATTAAAAATATTCTTAGGCAGGGAGTAACCCACATGGTTACGTTTGGAATACCCATCACAATATATTCCCTAAATCTCTTCCGAGAAACCTTAACATTTAACTCCTTCACGTTACCCAATGCATTAGAGATCTATCACGGTCTCACCCACCCTTAGTTTATCACGGAACCACTCATCTTCATAAACAATGCCCATGAACCATAACATAATCGTATCATATAAAACATGCATAAGGGAAACATAACATTTCCACATGGAAATTTTAAGATATCAATACAACACATTGATATAATAAAAAAATTATCATAACCACTTTAAATACAAAAATAAATGAAAATTAAAACATGGAATTTATTTTTCATTTTAAAAAAAGTTATGGCTTGTAGAGGAAGCCGAATCTCAAATAATGGTCACGGCGGTAGAGAAGTCATTATTGTTGCATACGTAAAAAAAATATTCCCTTTTTGTTGTTTAGTAAAATGCTTTGTACACAAAAGATTCCTTTTTAGTAGAAGTAAAATTTGGAGGGGTTTATACACCGTATAAATGAAATTTGTGTATAAAACAAAATATTCCTCAATGAAAGAAGATTGAGACGAAGTCCCATACCTCATGTCCGACTTGACTCGATCGTTTTTTAATCCTTTGAATAATAAACAAGAGTTAATTTCTACTTGATTAAGAACCTTTTTCATTTTCATTATTCCTTTAATATCACTTATTAGCATGTTATGAACATTATGTAATTATTTAAGTTAATAACGGTCGTTTTGTCGATCTTTGGTACTTGAGAAAATATTACCTTCTTATAATTACAAGTTGTTCATGTGGTAAAATATCCATTATATCCAGAATTATATTCATGATGTAGATATCATATATATCATATATATCCAGTATATACATGAATTTATAATATTACATAACATTTCGGGGTAAAAAATGAAATGAACCGTTCACGGAGACAGTAAGCCGTACGTACGCATGAACGCTGCTTTAATTTCAATTTACTATTTAATGGAGTGAAATCATAATGATATAAAGGTATATTATAATTCCAGTATAATATAATATATAATATCATTAACTCCATCATTTTTATATCCCACATATGTCATTAACGATTCAAATCACTTTGAGGGGGCGGTAGTCCGCACTTCCTAAAATGAAGATATCACGTTTACCCATAATGGAAACCACAAGGTATTCCATAAATGAAAAATACATAATCATAAGGAAAACATAGACATAATATATATCAGATATAAATAGAGTGACATATTAATGGCCACCATTAAAGGTGTTAAAAGAAGATTGAACAATCATAGTATTGTGAGGCAGTAATTCACCATCCAGAGACACAGTATGTTCTTTAACCATTAGACGGGAGTGTGTGTAACTTTAAATAAAATCATTCTTATAAAAACATCCTAGTATATTTAATATACTAGTTTTGATACAAAATAAATGAATAAAAACAGTTTAGGGGGTTGGAGAAGCAAAATAAAACAAAAGAACCCAAGTGAAGACATTACCTTTAAATCGGGTAACTCCTCTTGGTTTGAACCAAAAGGGTATCATGAAGAGATTTATGCCTAATGTATGGATTATATGATAAAGAGAGTGATGTTGAGAGATTAAATGAGCTGAGCATGGCCGAGCCACTGGCTTGAGAGGTGTGGGTAAGGTGGTAGAGGTGGGGGCCATTTATAAGAGGGAGGGGGGGCACTCTTGGAAAGTCATGAAATGTTACATTGTTATATAATGAGTTTCAGATTTTAAAGGTCCCACAATTATATATTTCTAGGATAAGGTGATAAGGGTTCTAAATATACCCATTCCATAGGTCTTTGACAAGTGTAAGCATTATATTTTACATTATCTTTTCATTTTATTTAAATCGTTCATTAATGAGGTAATCGATGCATCATCATGGTGTCATAAAAAAATTAATTAACATAATGTCTAAAAAATATCAAAAAATACAATGATGTAGGAAATATTTTTATCTTTCCAATGACTATTTATAGTTTAAGATATCATTTACATAGACAAGACTAAAATGTTTTACTTGGGTGATACATACTTTGGTTATACTTTCCTTTTAAAAACATAAAATGATAAAGTGTCACTATCACCGAAAAGTGATTCCATGGGGTCCCAAAGATTGGCACAAGGAATATCATGGTCTTCCATGACACAACCAGTAGAATTAGGTCACATTTTAGGGTCATTTGTTATTATTATGATATTATTTTATTACCCTTAGCTATAAGATTACTAATTAATCACGATAATTAAAGATAATTGTCGACGTTACTATTCATAATGTCCAAAAACAAAAGTATCTTAATTACAAAATGTGGACCTTTTGATTACCAATATGGAATCCATTTTACCAAATTCCAAACACAGAAATTGTTGTAATTAATTTAAAAATAATTCCCTATCAGCAAAACAAATAGCGGGTTTTTAGAAACAATATCTATCAGAAGTTTGACAATTGTTTATGTCCAATTTCAAAGTGAAATTAATTCCAATGACCACCATTGCCTTAAATGGTAACAATATATTATATTTAAACTTTAAAACGAATTAAAAAGATAATATTTCCATATAATTAAATTAGATGAAAAATCAGTTTTGATGTAAAATGCAGTATTTTTCTCTATTTATTAAAAAATGAACATTGTCTGAAAAATACAAAAAAAAATATCCAAAGTAAATTTCAATGTCCCAATCCTAACGAATAAGTTTATTTTGAAAAATAGTGCTTATAAGATTATCAAAAGATATATTTAACAATTGTTCTCCATCATAAGGCGGTAAAACAATCTTTTAAAAATATTAGAGAATTGTATGCTTAAGATTGGATTTTTTCTCATTTTAAGCCTTTAAAACAATATCTAATTCGTAAATAGACATAGATATGAAAATACATAACTCTTTACATAAATGAGATGTTACATCCATCCCCCCTTTATAAAATTGCATCCCCACAATTTATTTACTTATTGAATAAATGGGGGTATTTATCCCTCATTGAATTTTCATATTCCCATGTTTCCTCTTCAATCATGTGGTTTTTACACAAAATATTTACTTGACGAATCACCTTATTCCGCAATACATGCTCACTATGGTCACGAATCTGGACCGGTTGCTCCTCATAAGATATATTCTCTTCCATCTGAACTACCTCTGGACTCAAAACATGAGATGGATCTGGCATGTACTTCCTTAACGCTGAAACATGAAAAACATTGTGTACCTGAGATAAACATTGAGGTAAAGACACTCAGTATGAAACTGATCCAACTCACTCTAGAATTTCATATGGTCCAATTAATCTTAGACTTAGCTTTCCTTTATTACCAAATTGCATCACACTTTTCCATGGTGAAAGTTTTAGAAAAACATGATCACCTACCTCAAAAGAGAGATCCTTCCTCCTATTGTCCGCATAACTTTTCTACCTGCTTTGAGCTGTTCTCATGTGTTTCTGTATCAGCTGAACTTTTTCTGCCAACTCTTCTACAAATTCTAGTCCCATAAACTTCCTTTCACCCACTTCATCCTAAAAAGCTGTAGTTCGACAACGTTTCCTATATAATTCCTCAAATGGTGACATCTCTATACTAGAATGAAAAATGTTATTATAAGAAAACTCAACCAAATAAAGATGTTTGTCCCAACTTCCCTGATAATCCATCGAACAAGCATGTAGCATATCCTCCAAAGTATGTATTGTTCATTTTGACTGCCCATCTGATTGAGGATGAATGTCAATACTAAAATTTAATTCAGTACTCAACGACTTCTGAAGGACTTTCCAAAAGTTAGAAGTAAACCTAGGATCACGATCAGATAAAATAGAGAGTGGAAATCCATGTAACATGACTATCTCTTTAGGATAAAAATGAGAAAGTTGGTCTAGGTAAAAAGTATCTCATATATCAAGGAAATGAGTAGATTTAGTCAAGAAATCAAAAAAAACCCAGATTGCATTATTACCTCAAGGTGTCTTCGACAATCCCACAACGAAGTCCATGGATATATTATGCCATTTCCACTCTGGCACTAGTAATGGCTGAAGCATCCCTTTCAATAACTTCGTCTCTACTTTATCCTTCTGACAAGTCAAACACTTCACAGTAAAATTAGCAATATCTCTTTTCATTCCATCCCACCAGTAATACTCCCAAATATCTCTATAAATCTTTGTACTAACTGGATGAACTGAAAACGAAGAACTATGAGCTTCACATAAAATCTATCTCTTCAATTTTGAATCACAATGCACACACAGTATCTTCACAAATCTCAAAACAAAATCATTATCAATGGTTAATCTAGGAAACTTACCCTTCTGAACCAACTCTTCCTTTTTCTTCATCTCACTGTCTTGCTTCTGTGCTTCATTAATTCTATCTGATAGAGAAGATTTCACTGATACATAAAACAAAATAGAAGAACATCCTGCTCCCACGACTTCTATGACAATTTTCATCAAATCCTTAACCAAAGGATCGCATTCCAAACATAACATTGTTAATGAAGCATTACTTTTTCGACTCAATGCATCAACCACTTTATTTGATTTTCCTAGATGGTAATGAATTGTACAATCATAATCCATGAATAATTTTAGCCATCTCCTCTGTCTCACGTTCAATTCTTTCTGAGTGAATATATACTTTAAACCTTTTTTATTGGTATATATTTCACACTTTAATCCATACAAATAATGCCTCCAAATTTTTAAAGTGAAAACAACAGTAGCTAATTCCAAATCATGTGTAGGGTAATTTACCTCATGAGTTTCTAACTAACATGAAGCATAAGCAATTACCTGATCATTCTGCATTAGGCAGAAAGGTTTGGGGTCATACCCCTTTATTAAAAGAAAAGAAAAAGGACAGTAAAACCTTTTGAAATGTGTAAGGTAAAACCCATTACACGCCCGTAGGCCCAGTGGGACAAAACCCAATCAGAGAGACCACCCAAAACATAAGAGCCCACTGGGAAAACCCACGATAAGTGACCAGAAGCACCATAAGAGGATAACACAACCCGAAGGTAAAAACAGAAGGCCCACCGGACCAAATCCAAGCTATCACTCCGGAGACACGGCCACTAGAAAAGAACCGGCTGCCCAAGCAGGGAAAACCAACCACGCAGCCCAAGCAAGCCTGAACCGCCGTGGCGCCACCTATCAGATCGGAACCCCCACCGTGGCCTCGACACATCGCCGCCACGCAATCCTGCCACCATCGAAAACCGAGGGCCACAAAACCTTGTCATGGCTCCGCCTTCGAAGAACACACTGGTGCTGGAGCCAAGCCATCAACCCGAGGTCGACGCTCACCGCAACACCGCACAGAATCCACCGGCATGACCGACCGCCGCGACGTGCCTCCGGACCCGCACGAATGACTTCCAGAAGAGCCCACCGCCCTCCAAGGATCCCGTCGACGACGAGGCACACAGAACAATCCAGATCTGTAGATCGTGACCAGAACGGGGCTATCCAATGCACCTTCTTTAGTCAAGCAATCAACAACCATTATTTTGGCAGGATCAATAGATATTCCATCTTTAGAAACAATGTGACCATGGAAAGAAATTTTTTTCAACCAAAACTCACACTTGCTGAATTTACCATACAATTTCTTTTCTTTTAAGGTTTTCAAAATAACCCTTAAATGACTTTCATGATCCCATTTACCTTTAAAAAAGCACAAAATATCATCAATGAAAACAACCACAAACTTATCAAAGAAGTCATGTAAAATTATATTCATAAGGTCCATGAATAAAGAAGGTGCATTGGATAACCAAAAAGGCATTACTAAAACCTCATAATGGCCATATCTTGTACGAAACGCAGTCTTCAGAATATCTTCTTCCTTTACATTCAACTGATGGTACCCCGATATTAGGTCAATATTTGAAACATTCTGAGCTCCCTGGAGCTGATCAAACAAATCATCTATATGAGGCAATGGTTGTTTGTTATAAATAGTGATGATATTCAAAGTTCTATAATCAATGAAAAGTCTCATTGAACCATCTTTCTTTTTAAAAAATAAGACAGGATCACCCTGTGGTGATGTTCTAGGTCGAATGAAAACGTTCTCTAATAAATATTTCAATTGATCCTTCAACTCTAAAAGTCCAATTTGAGCCATTCGATAAGGGGGTTTTGAAATTGGATTATCATCAGGATCTAAGTCAACAGTAAATTCAACTTCCTGATCTAGTATTATTCCATGCAACTAATCAAGAAAAACATTAGGATACTCATTTACCACTAGCACATGATTAATCTAAATGGGTCCTTTGTTTTCAACAATATGTGCAAGGTAATATTCATTTCCATATTTTACAGGTTTCTCAGCCTCTTGATATGTTATCAACAGCAAGGGTTCATTCTTGTAGACAAACTGAAAGTCTTTCTGAAAAGAAACTTTTTTATCTCTACAATCAATCATAGCATGGTAAACATAGAGCCAATCCATACCCAGGATAACATCAATATCTACTAGAGGTAAAAAAGCTAAGGCTTTCAAGTAGGTTCTTTTCACGTATAAGGATTGGAAGATTATTATAAACTATTTTTGCCTCAACATTTCCCCAAGGTGTTTTTAACACACGTTCAGGAGTCATTTCTTGAGATGGAATTCCCAATTTACTCGAAAATTTTCCAAAGATTAAAGAATGTGTAGAACATGAATAAAAATAACACTTAAACAGTCTAAAAAACATACAAATTACCTGATACCACTTGATTTGATGGCCCAAAACCTGGTGAAGTAGTTGTAAAGGATTTCACCACACCTTTCTGCTTGTAGTCTAATGCATCTCATCATTTGAGCTCTTTGTCAAACACTCTTTTGCATAATGACCCATCTCATTGCACTTGAAACATCTCACTAACTTTAAATCAAATTTGGCCTTGCCATCACCCTGATCATTTTAAGTGCAATCACGAGCCTTATGTCCCATCTTTCCACATCGGTAGCACTTTCCAGAATTTATAAGACATTCCCCAACATGCCTTTTACCACATTTATCACAAACTGAAAACTTAGTTTTCTTACCATTATACCCTTTTTAAGGATTCATCCCTTTCTCCTGCCACCTCGGTCTCTTATTCGGTTGGTTGTTATAGAAGACTTGATCATTAGAAAACTCCATTTCCAACTTCTCAGCACATCGAACATGATTTTCATAACATTTGAACTCACGAGAAGCTAATGCTCTTCGATATTTTGGCTTTAATCCTATGTAAAAATGATTTATTTTACTATCAAGGTCTCAGATAAAATTTGGAGCAAACATTTCCAATCGAGTGAACGTTTCTTCATAAGTAACCACTTAGTCGTCCTCTTGCCTCAATTCCATGAATTTTTTTCCATCCTAATCCGAACTGCCTTAGGAAAATATTTCTCAAGAAACATACCTTTGAATTCATCCCAGTCAAGAGAATCAATCTCATCAGCATCACTAATATTTTTAACCATCGACCACTACTGATCTGCATCACCCTCCAAATGGTAAATAACAAAACTAACCTTTTTATTTTCTGAACACCCCATGACATTAAAAATATTCTTTAGTGCATTAATCCACCCTTTAGCTAGAACAAGGTCAGATAATCCTTTGAATGATGAGGGATGTTGCCCCATGAAATTTTCCACCACTGACATGTTCCTATGCAGTTGATCTGGCTGATCTTGTGCATGGATACCACCACCATTTATCACTTGAGTCAACTACACCATTGCTGTAACAAAATATTTAGTTCCAATTATGACTTTCTCAGGATGCTGATTCCGAAGGTCGTTTTGTTCAGTATTCCTTCCTAGAACTGCTTCCCTTTTTTCCTCTGTGGAAAACCATTCTGAATAAACATGTCTTAGATGAAGCAACATGGTAATCATCAAATGCTATATCATTTCAATTTTACCATAAAAAATATTTTTAGATAATCATTTAATAGAATTCTTACTCCTAAAGTTATCTAAACCGACCTCTGATAAAAAATATAAGGCCCCATCCTTAAACATTACTTAATCTTGAATTATTTTAATAATACACATTGAGGATCTTTTCAGGATTAGAGTTTTTGATAATTAGATCATAAATCATGCATTACATTCCACATTCCAAAAATGTGGTTACATAAAAGACAATATTCACTTTTCCCATCAAAGAAAAAATATTTAGAATAAAACATGGATTCATTATTGACACTTACTCAACATTATCATCACATCATGTACCTTTACCTTGACCTGTGAAAAACATTTAAGACACATGGGATGTGCATAAAAAGCTCAGTAAGGGATATAAAAATACTAAAAGAAACCCTTATTCCATGTATACATAAGAATAGTTGAAAAAATACTTCACTCATAAACATAAGAACTTTTACATACCTCATGAAATAATACGGTTTATGAATAATTCATAGAAAACATAATATGTAATGGTAACTTGAGGCATTCATAACATTCTTACGTAGGGAGTAACCCTCATGGTTACATTTGGAATACTCATCACAGTATATTCCCTAAATCTCTTCGGAGAAACCTTAATGTTTAACTCCTTCGTGTTACCCAATGCATTGGAGAGCTATCACATTCTCACCCGCCCTTAGTTTATCAAGGAACCACCAGTCTTCATAAACAATTCCGAAGAACCATAACATAGTCGTATCACATAAAACATGCATAAAGGAAACATAACATTTCCACATTTCAATCACAAGATATCAATACAACACATTGATATAATCAAAAAAATTATCAAAACCATTTTCAATACTAGAATAAATGAAAATTAAAACATGGTATATATTTTTCCTTTAAAAAATGTTATGGCTTGTATAGGAAGCCGAAACTCAAATAATGGTAACAGCGGCGGAGAAGCCGTTGTTGGCGCATACGTACGGGAAAAACATTCCCTATTGTTGTTTAGTAAAATAATTCGTACAAAAAAGATTCATTTTGAATAAAAGTAAATGTAAAAGGGGTTTATACACCGTATAAAAGAATGTAGTGTATAAAACAAAATATGCCTCAATGAAAGGCGATTGAGACGAAGTCCCATACATTGTGTCTGACATGACTCGATCGTTCTTTAATCTCCTAAATAATAAACTAGAGTTAATTTCTACATGCTTAAGAACCAATTTAAAGTTCATTAATCATTTTATATCACTTATTACCATGTTTTGACCATTATTTAATTATTTATGTTAATAAAAGTTGTTTTGTCGATATTTGGTATTTAGCCAAAATTAAATATCTTATAATTACAAGTTGTTCTTGTGGTAAAATATCCATTATATCCAAAATTATATTCATTATGTAGATATCATATATATCATATATATACAGTATATACATGCATTTATAATATTACATAACATTTAGGGCTAGGAAATGAAATGCACCGTTCATGGAGACGGTAAGTCATACGTACGCATGAACGCTGCTTTCATTTCTATTTCATATTTAATGGAGTGAAATCATAATGATATAAAGGTATATTATAATTCCAGTATAATATCATATATAATATCATTAACTCCATCCTTTATACGTCCCAAATATGGTATTAATGAAACAAATCACTTTGAGGGGGCGGTAGCCCGCACATCCTAAAATGAAGATATCGCGTTTACCCATAATGGAAACCTTAAGGTATTCCATAAATGGAAAATAAATAATCATAAGTAAATAATAGAAATAATATATATATAATATATAAATAGAGTGACATCTTAATGTCCACAGTGAAAGGTGTTAAAAGAATATTGAACAATCATCGTTTTGTGAGGCAGTAATTCGCCATCCACAGAAATAGTATGTTCTTTTACCATTAGATGGGAGTGTGTGTAAGTGAAAAAAAAATAATTCTCATAAAAAAATCCTAGTATATTGAGGATACTGGTTTTGTTACAAAAGAAAAGAATAAAAATAGTTTATGGGGTTGGAGAAGCAATATAAAACAAAATAACAAAAGTGAAGACATTACCTTTAAATCTAGTAACTCCTCTTGGTTTGAACCAAAAGGGTTTCTTGAAGAGCATTCTATCTAAGTTAATGCTTCTAGGATGAATAGAGGGACGTGGAGAGATAAAATGAGTAGAGCTTGGCTGAGCCATTGGCTTGAGAGGTGTGTGTATGGTGGTTGTGGTGGGGGACTTTTATAAGAGGGAGGAGGGGCACTCTTGGAATGTCAAGAAATGTTACTTTAATATATAATGAGTTTCGAATTTTAAAATTCCAAAAATTAAATATTTCGAGTATAAGGTGATAATGGTTCAAAATACACCCATACAATAGGTGTTTTACAATTGAATGTCTTTTATTTTACATTATCTTTTCATTTTATTTAAATCGTTCATTAATGAGGTAATCACTGCATCATCATGGTGTCATAAAAAAAATTAATTTATTTAATGTATAAAAATTATAAAAAAATACTATGATGTAGGAAATCATTTTAGATTTCCAATGAAAATTTATAGTCTAAGGGATCATTTACATAGACAAAACTAAAATTGTTTTACTTTTGTGATACATACTTTGGTTATACTTTCCTTTTAAAAACATAAAATGATAAAGTGTCACTATCACCCAAAAGGGATTCCATGGGGTCCCAAAGTATTTCACAAGGAATACCATGGTCTACCATGACAGAACCAATAGCATTAGCAAACATTTTGGGGTCATTTTTTATTATTATGATATTATTTTATTACCCATAACTACAAGATTACTAATTAATCACGATAATTAAAGATAATTATCGTCGTTACTATTCATAATGTCCAAAAACAAAAGTGTCTTAAATAAATAATTTGGACCTTATGATTCCAAATATGGAATTTATTTTAACAAATTACAAACACATAAATTTTATTAATTAATTTAAAAATAATTCTCGTTGTCAGAATAAATAGCGGGTTTTAAGAAACAATATCTATCAAAAGATTGACAAGTGTTTATATCCAATTTCAAAGTGAAATTAATTAAAATGACCCACATTGGATTAAATGGTAAACATATATTCTATATACACTTTAAAAAAAATTAAAAAGATAATCTATCCATATAATTAAATTAGATAAAAAAGTAGTTTTGAAGTAAAATGCAGTATTTTTCACTATTCATTAAAAAATGAACATTGTCAGAAAAATACCAAAAATTTATCCAAAGTAAATTTAAATGTCCCAATCCTAAAGAATAAGTTTATTTTAAAAAATAGAGCTTATAATTTTTTTGAAAAGATATATTTAAAAATGGTTCACCATCAAAAGGAGGTAAAATAATGTTTTAAAAATATTAGATAATTGTATGCTTTAGATTGGATTTTTTTCTCATTTTAAGCCTTTAAAACACTATATAATCCATAAATAGACATAGATATGAAAATACATAATTCTTTAATTAATTGGGATGTTACAGTAACTCCACTAAAATCAACATCAGGATTCTAATTATGAAAAATCATCTCGAGAAGATAGGAGGCCAAGTGGGAATATTTGAAAAATACATCATTGAAATATTCATAGATACCCAAATGAAACTAACAAAATATATCCATAAACTTCTATTATTATGATGATTTTGTAAAAATATGGGTTATATGTTTCCTTATCAAAGAATTAACATTGACATTCCCCTTTCCAATGGTGTAAGAAATGTTAAAATAAATATAAAATATGTACTCCAACTATGCCTATATTAGAGACTTTTTCCATTTGATAGATGATATAACAGATAATTTCTTGTTCTAAATAGATATAAAATCATTCTTTGAAATTTTATTTATTCCAAAACTTAAGGTCATGGATAATATTTGTGATTTTTAGTTCATGGTTTGTAAAATTATACTTATGTTCCCTATGATGTCTATAACAAGATTCTACAATGTGATCACCCTATACTAAAATGCAACACAAACCCGAACCTATTGTGTTTTATAACACTATTTATCCCCTCCAAGCATCTAGAAGTGTAAAAACAAGTGAATAAGTCAAAAATATTTCTTAACTACTAAGAAGTACCCTAAAATTTATCATCCAAAAATAACATCACTTCAATCTGAGAGAGAGCATTCATCAGAGAAGAAATATGGGAGAAATATTTAATGAATATTCATTATTATCACCCCAAGCCCAAGAATCATTGAATTTTGATTACAGTAAATGATTTCCTCAATTTAATAATTGATTTAACCTTCCTATGATAAACAAAAATACAATTTTTTGAGAGCACAACTCCTAATAAGATCACTTTTTGAGTCCAAAAAATAGATTTTGATAGATTGGAATAAAGTTAGAGATTTCTAGAAAAAATTAAAACAACTCTTAGATGATACACATGGTATTACTTAGTCTTGTAGTAAAACCAAAATTTCTTCTGAAAATACAACCATGAATGAGTTAAGGTACTCATGGAAAATCATATTCATAAATTCTTTAAATATAATAGGATACATGGTTATACCAAAATTTATAATAAGATACACATAATGTCCATTATTAATTCTAAATATAGTATTATGATTGTCAGATTTCTTAATTCTCAATTGGTGATAAGTATATTGATGTTAAATATTTTGCAACCACTTTGACCCTTTCAAATGATCAAAATAATTATCTAGAAAAGGAAACATATAATTATTCTTCACTATAACCCAATTGAGTTTTTTATAATCATTACAAATAGGATGTTTCTGATCATCTTTATTCGATAAGGGAAGAAGAGTTACACAACTTGAAACACTAGTGTGTATAAATAATTTATCTATAAGATCATACAACATAGGCTTCAAATATTTCAATTATATTAGTTCCATTTAGTAATAAGGTATTTACACCGTCTAATTACCATGAACTAAATCAATAATGAACCCGGCCTATCATACTAGTGGAAACCCAAAAAATCCAAAAGGAAATGCATTTGGAAACATGATGAAAACTGGAAGAAGATTATCAATAAAATATTCTCACTCAGAATGAAAATAAAACTGTAATATTAACCTCTCCAAATGTGTTAAATAACACCTAACTCTACTCTAACTCATCTTCCATTTTCCTTGAAAAACATGACACACCCTATCAGGAAGACTAAATGAGGACCAACCAATAAAATAGTCAATCTATTTCTTATAAGACATCATCCATTTCATTGAAAAAATAAATTTAATGGTATATGTTTTTATAGAAACAAAATCCCAAGAATTATCAATCTATGATAGAGTGAAGACATAAGTAGGACAACAGAGACCCTAATCACTTTTCATTTTGGGGGTTGAAGTAAAATCCATCACATAAAAAAATCTCCATCTGTTGATATATAAGGTTAAAAATATCATTTTATATATATGAGTGATATAAACTACTATCAAATTAAGAATCCAATAATGATGAAACTATATTTATGGTACCTCTTATAGTCACTGGACCTGTAACAACTTCCTTTGGAGATTCTTCCACTTTATAAAGAATATTAGTTTCATATGAATATGGCTAAAAAAATTAATTCACAAATCATCTAATTGAACCATATGAATGTATTTTATTATAATATCCTACCACTTTATATAGATGAATGATATGGTTGAACTTCTATAGGTGACCACATTGACCTTACGAATAATAGTTTAGGGGTTCCTTAGTGAAAACCAATTTTGAATGTCCAATATTGCCACATTGAATGAATGTTAAAGGCCCTATACATGGAAATATAAGAGTTATAGAAAACACCTACTATTTTGATTCACTATACAACTAATACAATATTCTTTTTTCCTTTAAAATAACTAAAATACTATCACTAGGAGAACTTGGAACTCTTATAAACCCCAATATATGAGCTAGATCCAGATCCACCACTAACAATATATACAAAAAATCATCAGTATAATTTATATTTAACATGAAAAGAATAGCGTAAAATATTAAATCATATAAACAACACAAACCATTGATCATTTATTCTCTCCTTCATCACCACCCTAGTAGAATGATGAACAAGATCAGGAAAACAGATTGAATATTATGTCAATGTATTGTCAGTCTATTCGAGGTTGAGTAACTTAATGTATTTTTCTAAGACCATAAAATCTAGGTATATTTTATCATTAAAAATAACTCATGGACCTTCCACTGTAAGAAATCATGAATCATTTCCATCACCATCGAATCCCACATTTTTTTCTAGGATGCTCTAGCTTAATTGTAGGAGAGACAAATTTAATAGGATTTGGAGTTTACAAGATCAGAAAATATACGAGTATATTTTTCAACCAATCCTCATCCCATTTAGGATCATTGTAGAGTATTAATGATGGGGGTTTCTGGTGAAGAAAAACTTGACCATGATCTATCTATTTATTCATTAGAGGTTCCAACAATAGAGCCTAAATTTGAACATGTGTAGGTAAAATTATCGAATCATAGTCTACATGAAAAAAAATTTCAAAAAGATTCTAGTCCATAGTATGATTAAAATATTTTGGTTCACTAGAAGATCAAAACACTAGCCTATTAAAACATCTTTATAGAGGAATGATTATACAAAACAACAACAAACAACATTAATATATCAGCAAGGATATATAGATCATCTAACCAATCAAGATTGAAAAGGAAAATTAATTCCTTAAAAAGAAGTCATTATTGAGAATTTTCCAGATGAATATATAAGATATAGGTTAAAAGAGTATAATCAGATTAAAACAACAATCAAAGTCACTTTTCCAAAACACCCATGGGAATATAAGCCTCATTATGATGATAGATGTATTGAAACTCACTTGTAACTAAACTTATGTCCCTTCAGTCCTACAACATTTCTACCAAGGAAATGAAATATAAATACCAACATCTAGGAAATATGAATGACCTAAACATTTTATACCACTTTTCACAATCTATACCATAAGCCAGGGTACAACGATACTTGATATGACCCAAATAGTCCTTGATTAGCATTATAGATCCCCAATGATTGAAAAATAACACCTAATATTAGATAATAATAAAATGGGAATGTGGTTCACATAAAATATTGGATGATAAATATATAATTAGGTATCCTCAAAACACATAATATAGTAATTACCAAAATAAAACTGGTAAAATCAACCACAAAACAAGTCATTATCAAGGAAACAACAATTTTCCTGAATAAATATTATATGTCCCATATAAATGGTGGATTACATCTCTATTGATCACCTATATCAATCTAGCCCCTGAGGATGAAAATTAGCCACCACCTTTAGGTGGATCATTCCCTAATCTTGACCTTGAAGAAAGAGAATCTTCAAATTACAAAACGTATGTGTCGGGTGTGAGCTATAAATCCTAGTAGGGTCTCACTATGTCTTTCATAAAAAATTCCACAATAATTAATCCATTTTTTATGTTAATTTAAATCTAATAAGAACGGTCTTGTATTTAAATTCTTTCAACAAAACATTATTTCAAATAAAAAATAAATGGAATATATATAGAAAAGAATGCTGAATGCCTCTATTAATTGGGCAGTTTAAATGTTGCAATTAAATTCAATTAATTGGTTGATTCAATTTTGAATTTCGAAGATGTTGGATTTTGTGTTAATAAAATAAGACAAGTCTTATTTTATTATTGTTGGGTTTGTTGTATTGAGTTTTTGGGAGCTAAAGGGGAGTCTTGAAGTTCTTCGTTCTTCATCAAAGAACGCGAAGAACGCTCCGCCGCCGGTGAAGAACGCCGACCTCCAACGACGGACGACGGAGTGAGACACCTTCCTCGGAGATCTACGACCCAACACGCATCTCCTCATTCCTTCTTTCTCTATCAAAGGAAGGGAGACACCATTCCTCTACGACGCGATGATCCATCTTCTTCCGCGACGATCAATTCCCCGACGTCCCTTTCTGCGACAAACCTCGTTTGACAACTACACTCGAGGTAGGGGTTTAATTTGAGAATATTAATAATCTCATGATTGTATTCCTTCTAAAACAAGAATGCGGATCAACTCATTATTACGTTGATCCGAAAAAGTTTTTGTTTGCGGGTTTGGAATTTCCTTTTGATTGTAGAAAAACCGTAAGGGATTTATTTGTTTGTTCATGAATACTTCAGTAGCAATTTCTTCGTTTCAAACTGGGCCACCTGTTTCCACAATAACGGGAGGAGGTCGGACCGCACGAACATGGCTGACCCTCCTCCCCCTTGTTTGTTTGATTTTATTGCGGCACATGCAAAGTCGGCGCGATGCCGTTGCACTGCACAAAAACAATGGGAATGGGCAAGGATGTGCGGCGCCGTCGCGCCGCGTAGAAGAAGTCGAGCAAGGATGTGCGGCGCCGTCGCGCCACACCGATGAAGTAGAACAAGGACTGGGCGCCGTTGTGCCACGACGAAGAATCACGAAAAACACCACGGCCAGAGCGGGGCTGCGGCTGAGGGGCGCAGCACCGTCGCACCGCGCCGGACGGACCAAGGCCGCAGCTTTGGGCCGTGACAGAGCAGGGACCGGTGACCAACTTCCGGCCGCCAACGCCGGAGCAGGGGGACCGGCCCGCGTGGGTCCCGTGGTGCAGCAGCCAGCCGGCCGGAGAGGGCCGGCCGGTCAGAGGAGGAGCCGGGGGTTTGTAACCTCCGGCTGGCCGAACAGCGGCGACCCCCACGTGGGGGCCGCGTTTAATGAGACAGGGGGCATCACGCCCCCCCCTTGATCGCCCAGCTTGGTGTAACCGAGATGGCCCACGGACCGCCAGTGCGCCGGGCTGGGCTGCGCACAGGCCGGGAGGGCCGCACCAGCTGGGTCGGGTCGACCCGGTTCAGGCCGCCCAGGGGGTTTCAGGCCGGGTTGGTCCGGGCCCAGAACCCCCACTTCCAGACCTCTTTCGGTATTTTGCCCATAACATTGGCTAAGAACCTCCGATCTATACCCCGTCAGCTGCGATGCGATACTTGGATCGAGACGGTCGTTTTGATATTTCACACTCAAGGTTTTGGTGTACTATGGGTTCGGCCGGGTTGGTTCGAGCACGAAACCAACATGGCCCTCGGTGCAGAAACGCTAATAACTTGAGCTCCGGACATACGATTGAAATGCCATCAACTTTTTTGGATTTCTATTGATGAGACAGAACTTCTGGAATACATTTCCTGAGATTTGGATGCAGTTGGATAGTGGTTGGGTTAGATTATACCCGAAATCCAACCGGGCCCCTGTAAACCGAAAATCTTATAATTTTCAGACTGGATGTCCGTTTGACGAACCGTTAGCGGCGTTGGTGATCATGTTGAGAAACGGTCCCTATGAGCATACCCTATGAGAGTTAGGGGTACAGTTGAGATACAGCCGGGTTGGATCGCACAGGAAACCAACCGGGCCCCTGGGACGAAAACAGTAGTAACTCACAGACCGGGCGTCCGATTGACGCGTCGTCTATTGCGTTGAGACCCCTAAGACGAGGTGGTCCGTTGAGATACATCTTCGTGGGACATTGACATACTTGGAGTATCTAACAGTAGCTTGTGGAGCGGACCCTCCCGGAGACGAGCGTACAGAGCACGGAGACCGTGTAGCCGACTGAGACATGCCGACTTCTTGACCGACTCAACTTGGAGTGAGTCTACTAGCCCAGTGGATGGATCACTACTTTTTTTGGGTGCAGAACCATGGTGGATGGAGCACGAATTGTTTGGGTGCAGACCCGCGGTACTCATCCAGAGAGTACCTCTGCAGGCTATTAGGGGGTATGCACTACTGTGTTTGGGTAGCATACCCCGGAGGGAAGCACTATTGTGTTTGGGTGGCTGGCCCGCGGTACTCGACAGGAGAGGTACTTCAGCAGTATTAGGTTAGTGAGCAGTATCTTAGAGTCATGACATGATCACTGTACACCCCAGAGACGGGGATTTTCAGCAGTTACAGTTTCGATAATGAAAATACTAGTTTGTGCTGAGTATATGATCTTTGTGTTTACCTCATGATTGTGATGGGTCACTTGATAACCTAGGTAAATGTATGGGTATATACCAGGGTAGTGGTTATCCATTGATTTCATAATCCTTGTGTTTCCTCATGATTGAGATGGGTTACTTTATAACATAGGTATATGTATGGGCATATACCTAAGTAGAGGTTATCTGTTGAGATCTTATTTGTGGTTATCCTTGTTGGATTTAGAGAGACCTTGAGTGTCTCGGGGTCCCTACTGAGTATCTTGATACTCACCCCGGCACGGGCTATGGCCGCACCTCGTTGTGTTTGTTGCAGAGAACGGGCAGTGCTGACGGAGGCTGAGTGTTCAAAGACTAGATGATACCCGGAGGTGGAACTCATGAAGAGTCAGTATCCGGAGGTGGACTTCACGACGAGATGACACTCGGAGGAGGTTGACGGGCGAGAGCGTTGTGGAGGCTATCTGTAACTACCCTTCAGGTAGGATCCGTGGTGGACGATCCAGGAGCTGCGCTATCTGTACCTACCATTTAGGTAGGATCTGAGGAGGACGACCCAGGAACTGCTTCCATTCTTCCAGAAGTTTTTCATTTTCTGTTGTACTTTTGTTCAGTTGTAGCTGTACTTTTGATTTGGTTTGTATTCTGGGACACTTACTTTTCAGTGCTTTCTTTTGTTCTTAGTGTATTACTTCTTCTTGTACTCTGATTGGTGTTTGTTTACTTTTATAAAGACAATGCCTTCCCAGTTATCGGGATATACGCCTTTGGTTCTAGTCGCCATCCCCTGGCCTATGGAAGGCGGGATTGGGGTAGTTACGACACGGACCCCAGGGGACGGGTCATGACAAATTGGTATCAGAGGAGTTCGGTTCTACCGCAGAACTTATAACTCTGATATTTTTCTTTCTGTGAAGAGACGGTGTTAAGAGTACCGAGTGTGGTTTTCAGTTCCGGGAGTCCAGTGTTGGTGCGGGCGGCCAACGTATCCATACACCAGGACCTTGACAACTTATTTCTGACTTTGTGCACGAAAACACTGATTTTGTGTGTGTTTTCAAAGGTTTTCCCTGAAAGCAGCTCAAACCAGGTCAGCTCACCAGGTATAAATCGTTTGATCGTGTCACGTTGTTTTTTCAGGATGCCTTTTCACGGAAGACCATCTAGAGCCCAGAGGGATGTGCGTACTGACAGCCTACCGAGTGATGAGGCTTCGGTATAGGGACCTCTTAGAGTTGATGCACCAGTGGAGGCACCAGTGGTACTACCATACGTTGGGCCACCGATGAAACCATCCCTAGCAGTAGGCGATGCATACCGCTTGAGCGCGCTGCACGAGTTCCAGCGCTAGAGGCCACCCAGGTTCCAGGGAAAGACGGACTCGCAGGCAGCTGAGGATTGGCTGGAGGCTGTGGTGAGAGTCTTCTAGCTAGTGGGGACGCCAGCTGACTTCATGGTGATCTTTGCTGCCAGCCTTTTTCAGGCATTAGTTGGCAGGTGGTGGAGCCACTTGTTCTAGTTTTTCGACGGGATGACCTTCACATGGGGAGACTTTGAGACCTTCTTCAGGGTGGAGTTTATACCAGTGGCTCTACACCCCGAGTGTGTCCAGAAGCTGCTGCCTTTGCCGCATGATTTTCCATCAGTAGTGAAGTCATCCGTAGGAAGTAGATAGATGATGCAGAGGTCCAAGAGGACTAGAGCCAGCCGTACGAGGAGTAGGGGGTTTTATGAATGAGGAAGGAAGGGTCTCCTGGCACGTGACTGTCTGACCCCCTGCACAGTTGATCTGCGGGTATTGGAGGAACCACCGAGGCAGAAGTAGCGGCTGGTGCTTGAGCAACAATCGAGCAGTGGACAAGGCAGTAGAGCTATGGGAGCAGGTGGAAAGGAGTGGAACTAGTAGATTACTTTTTTTCTTGGTACTTCTAGTTCCATGTTGCAGTTTTATTTGTGTATTTGAACTATGAGCTGCAATAATAAAAAGACACTTATCTTTGTGATGTTTTCTTTCCTGTCCTTTTGTTCAGTTGATACTGAGAGGTTCCGGTTAAAAACTGTTGACTTGACCCTCACTTTCGAGTTTTCTACTGGAGGAGACCTAGTGACCTCACACTGATGCCAACAATGTGACTCGACCCTTGGAGGCGAGAGTGATAGTTGGATCTCTTGGTAGTTATGTCGAGGCCTTACGACGTCATCCATGGCACGAATACATCATTAATGTTAGGATTGACTTTGTTAGGCAATGGGCGTGGTTCATCCAGGGGATGGGACCGAGTTTCTATTTTCGGAAAAGGAGAAATTTTAGTAGCTATTACAGATCGTAAGCAAAGAAGGTCCGAATCATCCAGGAGCAGATAAAGACTGCACAGTGTAGTAAGAAACAGGAAAACGCGCCAGTCTTAGAGACTCGGGCGTGTTAAATGTTTCAAGTAGAGGAAGCTTTAAGAAGAGATGAGTCTACGAAACAGCAGACATTGAGGCAGATCTAGGAGAGCAGCATGAGGTGGTGTACTTTTTAACATGCTACAACCACCCACCTTAGTTGTCCCCGCCAGGCTCAGGGAGCTGGTGGGAGGAGGAAGAGTGCGGCTGCATGCGGTCAAGGAGTGTGACACAATGGCTCTAAAAATGAATCCAGGGACAGTCTGTGTCCACTACTATATTTCGTAGTAACAGACGTTGATATGAATCATTCCTTCCTTACACGAATCTTGTCCCAGACCTAGAGTTTCCGGTAATCCGTGGACTTCACCCTCACGTCTAAAGATACCTTGGGAGGGGAATCGATAATCACACTTACGCCGACGTTTTGGTCAGACCCTTGAGGGGAGAGTTTCGGTTGGAATCTCTTGGAGGCAGCGTCGAGGCCCTACGAAGATGGTTTGAGTATGGACCTGGCAATCACAGTTCATACACAAATTGACGGTATTAGGATAAAAGGTTGTGGTTTATCTACGACATCGGGATGAGTTTTCATTGGATGGTGAAAAGGAAACCCCAGGCAGCATAGGAAAAACTAATACATAGGAGGGTGCGACCGATCACTCTTGAGTCGGTCAACCTTACCCTTGTGGAAGCATTCGTTTTGAGTTTCAATTCCAAATGGAATTGGAGACCTCTAGAGTTCGAGGATGATGATCACATCCTTATATGGGTCTCACCTCGACGAGGTTTACGGAGATGTGGCTGAGGTGACATGTTATCTTTGAGGTTCAATGGACCTTTCTAGGTCCTCAACAGGGTAGGAGAGGTGGTTTAATGCTTGAACCATCCACCTTAGTTGCACCAGGTGCACGATGACTTCCACATATCTCAACTTAGGAGATACGTGCTTGACCCAACACATATCATCGACCATGGGGTGCTGGACTTGGGCGATGAGGTGACTCTAACAGAGGTTCTAGTGGGGATTGAGGAATGACAAGAGCAGATCCTACGAGGATAGTTGATTCCTCAGGTGCGCTTTCTTTGGTAGTACGGGAACCTCCAGGTAAGCACATGGGAGCGGAAGGCTCAGATGCGTGCTAAGTACCACTTTTGTAACCCTAGTTTGTGTAAAAGCTTTTCGAGGATGTAAAGCCCTAAGGTGGGAGTAATGTAAAGTCCCGGAAATTTCAAGGTAAATTTTTTCATAATTTTCATTGGAATTTTACAAGAATGAAGTTTCTGACAACACCTGATTCCGAGTCCCGGTGTTCCCGGAATCATTTTCCGATGTTTAGCTCAGGTACGTTCAGTGAACGAACGAGCGGGTTTTCCTAACTTTTGAACCGGTGCTCGGAATCAAAATTTGAGGGAACCGATGGAATCACAGCACCGGTAATTTCTTAGAAACACCTTTTCCGGAGTTGCGTTTTCTCGGGAGTGGTTATTAAATTTTTGGGTTAAGTAAAGGATTAAAATAAAAGTGGTGCAACCAATTTTATTTTATTTAAGGAATTGTTAACCTAAGATAAGTGGTTGAGTGGGACCAACATCCTAACTAATCCACTAATTAGGATATTATTGGGGTGGGGCCCACATGAGCCCCACCCTTTCAACATCCTCAACCACTCCTTTATTTCAGTAATGCACCCCCCCCAATTAATGAAAGTCAACTCATACATTTAAATATTAAACGATTCTATTAATTAGGCGGTTTAAACGTTGCAATTAAATTCATTTAATTGGATGATTCAATTTTGAATTTCAAAGATGCTGTCTTGTGTGTTAATAAAATAAGACATGTCTTATTTTATTATTTTTGGGCTTTTTGTGTTGAGTTTTTTGGGAGAAAAAGGGGAGTCTTGAAGTTCTTCGTTCTTCGTCGAAGAACACGAAGAACGCACCGCTGCCGACGAAGAACGTCGACCTCCAACGACAGACGACAGTGATAGACGCCTTCCTCGGAGATCGAAGACCCGACATGCATCTCCTCGTTCCTTTTTTCCACGTCAAAGGAAGGGAGACACTGTACCTCTGCGATGCGACGATCCGTCTTCTTCCGTGACGATCAATTCCACGACGTCCCTTTCCGCGACAAACCTTGTTCGAAGACTACGCTCGAGGTAGGGGTTTAATTTGAGAATATTAATAATATCATGATTGTTTTCCTTCTAAAACAAGAATGCAGATCAACTAATTATTAAGTTGATCCGAAAATTTTTTTGTTTGCAGGTTTTGAATTTACTTTTGATTGCGGAAAAATCGTAGGGGATTTATTTGTTTGTTTGTGAATACTTCAGTCGCCATTTGTTCGTTTCAAATTGGGCCACCTGTTTCCGCAATAATGTGAGGAGGTCTGACCGCACAAACACGGCCGACCCTCCTCCCCCTTGTTTGTTTGATTTTACTGCGGCACATGAAAAGGCGGCGCGGTGCCGTTGCACCACGCAGAAACAATGGGAATGGGCAAGGATGCACATCGCCATTGTGCCGTGCCGATGAAGTCGAGCAAGGATGTGCGGTGCTGTCGCGCCGTGCCAATGATGTCGAACAGGGACGCGGCGCCGTCGCGCCGCGCCAGAGAATCATGAAAAACACCGTGACCGAAGCGGGGCCGCGGTGAAGGGGTGTGGCGCCGTTGCGCCGTGCCGGATGAACCAAGGCTGTGGATTTGGCCCGCGGCGGAGTAGGGACCGACGACCAAATTCTGGCTATCGGCGTCGGAGCAGGGGTATAGGCCCGCGCCGGTCCCGTGGTGCAGCAGCCGGCTGACCGGAGCGGGCCGGACGGTCAGAAGAGGAGCCGGGGGTTCGTAACCCCCAGCTGGCTGAACAGCAGCGACCCCTACATGGGGGCTGCGTTTAATGAGACAGGGGCCAGCGCCCCCCCCCCCCTTGACCGCCCAGCTCGGTGTAACCGAGCTCGCCCGCGGACCGCCAGCGCGCCGGGCAGGCTGCCCATGCCGGGACGGGCCATGCCTAGGTCGGGCTGGGTCGCACCCATGCCGGGCTGGGCCATGCCAACCGGGTCAGGCCGTGCCCATGCGGGCCGGACCCAGACCCGGGTCGGGTCAACCTGGCCCGGGCCAACCCAGGGGGTTTCGGGCTGGGTCGGTCCGGGCCCAAAACCCCAACTTCCGGACCTCTTTCGGTATTTTTCCCGTAACATGGGCTACGGACCTCAGATCGATGCGCCTTAAGCTATGATGCGATCCTTGGATCGAGATGGTCCTTTTGGTATATCACAATCATGGTTTCGGAGTACTTTGGGTTTGTCCGGGTTGGTTCGAGCACGAAACCGACCGGGCCCTCGGAGCGGAAACACTTATAACATGAGCTCCAGACGTCCAATTGACGTGCCGTCGACTTTTTTGGATTCTTCATGATGAGACGGAACTTTTGCCATACATTTCATGATATTTGGATGCAGTTGGATAGTGACTGAGTTGGATTATACCGAAAATCCAACAGGGCCCCTGGAACGGAAAACCTGATAGCATTCAGACCGGACGTCCGTTTGATGAACCGTCAGTGGCGTTGGTGATCATGTTGAGAAACGGTCCCTATGAGCATACCCTATGAGAGTTCGGGGTATAGTTGAGATACGGGCGGGTTGGTTCGCACACGAAACCAACCGGGCCCTTGGGATGAAAAGGCTAGTAACTCACAGACTGGACGTCCGATTGATAAGACGTCTGTTGCGTTGAGACCCCTATGATGAGGCGGTCCTTTGAGATACTTCTTCATGGGACATTGAGATACTTGGAGTATTGACCAGTAGCTCGTGGAGTGGACCCTCCTGGAGACAAGCGTACAGAGTACGGAGACCGTGTAGCCGACTGAGACCTGACGACTGCTTGACCGACTTGACTTGGAGTGAGTCGACTATCTCAGTGGATGGAGCACTACTTTGTTTTGGTGAAGACCCATGGCGGATGGAGCTCTACTTGTTTGGGTGTAGACCTGCGGTACTCGTCCGGGGAGTACCTATGCAGGCTATTAGGGGGTGTGCACTACTGTGTTTGGGTAGTATACCCTGACAGGAAGCACTACTGTGTTTGGGTGGCTGGCCCGTGGTACTCGACAGGAGGAGTACTTCAGCAGTATTAGGTTAGTGAGCAGTACCTCGGAGTTGTGATAGGATCACTGTACACTCCAGAGACGGGGCTCTTTAGCAGTTACGGTTTCGATAATGAAAATTCTGGTTTGAGCTGAGTCTATGATCTTTGGGTTTACCTCATGATTGAGATGGTTCATTTGATAACTTAGGTATATGTATGGGCATATACCTGGGTAGTGTTTATCCGTTGATTTCATAATCTTTGTGTTTCCTCATGATTGAGATGGGTTACTTGATAACTTAGGTATATGTATCATCATAGACCTATGTAGAGGTTATCTGTTGAGATCTTCTTTGTGGTTTTCCTTGTTGGATTTAGAGAGACCTTGAGGGTCTCGGGGTACCTACTAAGTATTGTTATGCTCACCCCTACACAGGCTATTCTCACACCTAGTTGTGTTGGTTGCAGACGACGGGCAGTGCTGATAGAGGCCGAGTGTTTGAAGACTGGACGATACCCAGAGGTGGACTTCACGACGAGTAAGTATCCAGAGGTGGACTTCACGATGAGACGACACTCGGAGGAGGTTGACGGGTGAGAGAGTTGTGGAGGCTATATGTACCTACCCTTCAGGTAGGATCCGTGGTGGATGATCCAGGAGCTGCGCTATCTGTACCTACCCTTTAGGTAGGATCTGAGGAGGAAGACCCAGGAGCTTCTTCCATTCTTCCAACTATTTTTCTTTTTCTGTGGTACTTTTGTACAGTTGTAGCTATACTTTCGATTGGGTGTGTATTCTGGCCCACTTACTTTTCAGTAATTTCTTTTGTTCTCAGTGTATTACTTCTTCTTGTACTCTTATGGGTGTTTATTTACTTTTATAAATGCAATTACATCCCAGTTATCAGGATATACGCCTTTGGTGCTAGTCGCCAGCCCCTAGCCTATGGAAGGCGGGCTTGGGGTAGTTACGACACGGACCACGGGGGACGGGTCGTGACAGTAATGAGGAACAGTTCTATCTTGGTTATGTTTGTGAAGCATATTAAAATGTAATATCATTATTATAGATTTTAAAAATGTTTCATCAAATTAAAATAATGTATACCTCGTATCTAAAACACTAAAGCATAATGGTCCTTAGTAATTTTATTTTTTATTTATTGAATATTCATACAAAAAGATATAATATTTATTTTTGATCATCTAAGGTCTATATTGTTGTTATCAAATGAAATTTTTAATTAACCTTTGAAAACTATGATGATAAAAAATTATTGATATCCCTAGGTCTATTTATAAGGATAAGTCTATTGACGTCTCTAAGGATAATTCTTATGGTGAGTTATGGTATAAGAAAATACAATAGAATTTTGGTAAAGGATAGATCGATGAATTTTCAATAAATTACATCCCTGTCTGGATACTATGAGTGGAGGTGACTCAAGAATAACGATACTTAGGGGAAATAAACAAAAAAATGGTGCATTGAGATAGAATCCAACAATACTTAGAGCCTTAACAAAGACCTTGATGAACACATTGTTTGAAACAATCTTGGTATATTCAACAAATTCGTGAACACTTTATAAACCATCATGAATGACTTAAATTGATAATAACTATGAATGACCTTG
The DNA here is from genome assembly GCA_963277665.1 of Viscum album. NCBI lineage: Eukaryota > Viridiplantae > Streptophyta > Magnoliopsida > Santalales > Viscaceae > Viscum > Viscum album. The sequence goes on from OY728127.1 coordinate 285,977,997, forward strand.
GATAATCCAATGTTTTTATAGAATAAAAATATGGTGTCATGATTTAGACACCTTATATGTGGGGTTTTCATGATTATTCGAGTTTCCACTATGATTAGTATTGATCACAATACAATTTATTATTTTTGTGTATCGAAGGAACCAAAATTAATTGGCTAACATAGAATGTTATAAGACATTTTCTTCTGAGAATCCAACATGTGGTGATGAATAAGTGGAGGATTCTATGATTATTCATAATCTTCTATAATGAAACATTATTAACAATATAAACCTTAACCAACCCTCAGACTCACCAAATAAGTGAAGGATATAGTTCATTGAAATTTTAGGTGGTGGAGACTAGGGAGGGAAGAAGGATCAACTTCTTATATATTTATATTATGGGATGATGCACTCAAGGGAATGTCTCAGAGGGGTGACAAGATGTTTTGGCTATGGAAAATAAGGCCATAAATAATATAACTACAAATAAAAAATTAACCGTTTAGTTAATTAATTGGAATTGAATAATGGTCTCCCAAAGGTATAATTTAATGTTCAATGTTTTAAATGTTAAAATAAGGAGCATTATGAAAATAAATTTCGTAAAGGGAATGTTAATGAAGGTAATTAGAATGGTTGTATATGTAATGGTATAGAAATTGACGATGAAGAGACTTTGAATGGCATGTGAAAGGATAACGGTATTATTGGATAAGATGATGAAACAAAATTGTTGGTTTGAGAATTAAGTGGGAGGATTGAAATATTTATGTATTTCAATTCATGGATTATGTTATATGAATCATGAAATATAGAATGATAGTTCATCATAATTTTTTATTAGGATATGATAAAATAGGATAAATAGTTCCAAGGGACAAAAAATTTGATTTAATGGGAAGGTTATATTTTAATTAAGGTAAGATAACTCTGAATATGTTCATAAGGATGAGAAAATTGAGTTCATTGTGGATAAAGAGATGATTAATAGGGATAAAGTAAATTGGGTAGTATTGATGACATCAAAATGATAATGGATATAAAAAAAGTGGTTCATATAATCATTTATGGTGTTTAAATGATTATTATATATTTTTAATATGTTAAATAATATATGTTTTTATTCAAGGAATAATAAAGTATTTATGTTATCTATAAGGTTTTATAGTAATTCAGGTTATTACCATGTTTCAAGAGAATACATGATGAATGTATTCAAATGTTTTCATGTGAAAATAAAGAAAAAATTTATTTTATAAGGTTGATAATGTCTCTTAGATTTTGTGAAATTTTATGTCCATCTTTTTAAATTTTTAATTTTTACCGATTATAAGGTTACACATTTTTGGAATTGTTTATGTAGAAATTTGGACGAGGTTTTAGATATTACTATATTACATCACTGTATGATGATTTATATTTATTGGATAACTAGTTTTAAATTTTTTCTTAATTATAGTTCTAAGTAATTTCATATAATTATTCAATGGATTTTATTTAGTTCTTTATAAATGAAAAAAATTAGTCACTATGAGTAAATGTTGAAGTGGAAAATGATTAATGAACAACCAAATTTTGAGATTTTTCTAATGAAATAGAATTAAATAAAGTTATTATATCATCTCATAATAATTCCACAGAAATATGGTTCAGTGTTCATTAACCTTCTATAGATCATCCAATTTCTTATGATTAATTTTCTATATCACTATGTATGATTATTTATGTTCTTATTCCATGTACATATCTTTAATTACCACATTTTTTATCCTATTTGCAAACATACTATGTGATATTATATATTACTTTTTCACACCCCTTTCTCTGTTTAGATATTTGGTTATATTAAACTTTTTTACGATGTGGGTTCCTATGAATGAATTTTTATATTTTATGCCCTTGATGATCGAGAAGAATTTTGATGGAGAAATTATTTTTAATTGGGTTTGAATGTAACACCATTATATTTTTTTTAAATTTATTTCAAATGATATTAAATTTTTTAAAATTTTTCTATTATTCATATCTCAATGTTTAGAATTTGTTACATGGATGTATGTGTTTAAATTAATCGTGTCATCCTATTAAAATATTAATATTAACAAAACATTATAATGGGGGTCTTGAAGAGGAATAACTAAATCATGATAATACATGGTTTATAAATTTATATAAAATTAATTATTTTGTGAACAATTAATTATAAATTAAGATGAAAGACTTTTTAGAAATAAAGGAAATCATTCTCTAAAAAAATATTTTTTCCAAATACCACCATTTCCCCTAAATAAATAAACAATTTTTTCTAATTATTTAAAAAATTTGTAATATATATTTAATAAACTCTTTAACATTCATATAGTGTTTTCTAGAATATAAATAAGAATAAATCCATTTATATTCCAATAAGCAACATTTTCCTAAAAAACGTTTTTTTTCTTTATAGTGTGATTATATTGAAAATTATTTTTGAAACATTTAGAAATAGAATGTTAATAATAAAACTTAATTTCTGGAATCACAATGTAAAAAATTATTATAAGGTTTAATTTTGATAATTTTTTGAAAATATTAATTTTTTCATCAATAGTGAAAAATACTACATTTTAGTTGAAAATGACTTTATTAAATAAGTTATCTCCAAAGGTAAATTATACTAAAAATTTGTTTCAATTAAAAATTAGTTCTATTATATATAATTATATATATTAATATAATTTATGTCATTGGAATCTTTTTTATATTGAATTTTGATATAAAATCATAGTAAACTTTTGAAACATTTCTCCTTAAAAACCCACTTTCCCATCATGTTTCCAAGATTAATTTTAAATTTTAAATTTCAAGTAATGTAAATGGGAATTGAAAAAAGGCTTATATATCATGTAATAATATAATTATATTATATAATATGGTAAATTTATTTTTTTACCAAATGAATAATGAAAATTGTAAAAAATAAATACCGCAGTTTAGGTAAAATGAGTTTACTAGGGGTTAAACTAAAATGGAAAGGGTTAAAATTACCAAAGGAATTTTAAAAATGAAATTTATACCCAATTTTAGACACTATAATGTATAATTATCTTTAATAATCAAATTTTATTATTTTTCATGACAAAAACATGGATAATCCTTTATATTTTCAATAAATTACATGTATTCCACCCACCTCACTTATAAAAGGCCCCATCATCACCTATATAATTCACACTTTAAAACAATTTTATATTTCCCAATACCTACTCAAATCCATTACCATATTCCTACATATAGTCCATCAATCATTATTTCATGATTAAATACATCCAAGGATGGATTTTTGTAAAATCTTACGGAGGATACCAGAAGAAGAGGTATTGTTCTTCAATAATTGTTTTTATTTTATTTCCCCACATACATAATTAAATTATTATTAAAAAATGATGATATAATAAATTCAGTAGGCTTTTTAGTTATATTTTTTAGGATAATTTAATGAAATAAACCATTCACACTTCCATAAAAATCGATATGAAATCATCATTCTTGTGTATGAAGGATTACCACCTCAAAAACTACTGTCAGTTGGTTTTAGTTTTCTAGACCTCACGGTTGAGTGTGATGATGTATCTAAATTACGCCAAGGCTGAAACAACATGTGGATTGAATATGATTCTACTACTGTAGTTTAGGCCATTTGGAAGGGGAGGTTTTATCTAGCTTGGCCGCTTACTATGCGCTGGATAAATTGTCTTGAATCTCTCCACGACTTCAACTACATTGAAACCCATACATATCAAGAATAAAACATGGTTTCAGATTCTCTCACAAATAAAGTTGTTTCTCAGGTCATAACCTGGTTGGAGGAGCTCCCAGAAAACCTGATTCCATTGCATGTTAAAGATTATAATTTGACTTTGTCTTTTCCACTCATGTATGCTTTCTTTTTTGCAAATAAAATTGCATTGGTCTTTTGAACAAAGCTCCACCTTTAAAAAAATTTAACAAAATGGTAATACTTTAGTCATTGTATCACTTATTCCATTGTAATTTCTATTCTGTAAGGGATAGGATAACATCGTTCATGTGTATAGTGGACTACTACCTCACGAAGCGATGTGATTTTTTTTAATTAACCACAAAAATGGAAGATATAAGGATAAAATTAATGTATATATGTTATATAAATGACATTATTTTGAAATTTTTGACAAATTTGTCTTTCTTAAAATATAATATACAATTTTTTTTTCTTACATTCTCAATCACTGAAAGAGGATAACGCCATTCATGAATATTTGAACTACCGCCTCCATGAAGCTGTGTGATTCTATCTTTTCATTACCAATACACATGGATGATATGTATAATTATATTTAAAGAAATAATGTTATATTTATTATGAAATGATCATTTTTAAATGTAAAATATTAGTTACACCATTTCCACAATCAATATTGAAAATGGAAATACTACTCATGCATACGTATAACCCACCGTCTGCATGATCATAACACACTTAATTTCTCAGAACCATATTTCATGATTAGATATAAAAGTTTAACTGATATATAAAAATTATAATTAAATCATTATTATCATTATTTATTTGATGGAACCATGATTAAATTAAAAGAACTAAAAAAACCAATCAAAACATACAAAAAAAATAGAGTATTAATTTCTAGAAACTTTAACTTGGAATTTATAATAAACATGTTATATATGGTCATAATAAAATCATATTTAATGAACCAAGCTAGGTTTCCATTCAATAATACCCCCAATCAGATCTATGTCATGGCCCAAAGTGCATTCCCGATCACTAGAGGCTAGAAAAACAGTATGGGTGTCAACAATACATCATGGAAAGACTTTGACCCATTTACATAAGCATAAATAACTGACAAGAATAAAAAAAATACATAACTCAAATAACCCTAACCAAACAAGGAAAAATAATTTTATGATTTAAGACATAAAAAATTCTAGAAAACATATATAGGCTACAAAAAATATCAGATATATACACTATCCCCATAACCACCATGAAATTATAGGTTCATTGTTACCTCCAAAAGAATAAGTCCTATTCATAATAAAATTGGGTTATTTTTCCTCTATGGGATCTGGTTCAGGTTATCTAACAGAATTTTGAACATATCTAATCATCCTCCCAAATCATGGACTGACTGATTTATAGCTTCCACTAGCCTCTAATCAACAAGTCAGGGATAAATCTATCTAGCCTCTTCCTACAGTTTCAGATGAATTCTATAGGGAATCATATTGCTAAAATAAGCAATAACCTGAATAAATACCATCAATAAAACCATTTTAAAATTTTTTAGCAATAAATAAAATATCCAAATTTCATAAATCAAACACAACCAAACCCATTACAACAATCGGAACAACCAAACCATTCCACTAACACTTAATGTTCACAAACAGTCAGAAGCCTGTAAGTCTAACCTAGATGAGAAGTTAAATCAAAATACCAACAACCCATGGTCACTAGAGTCCCATTGTGAGATGTGATTTCAAGTTATTCTACTTGCAACAAAAAATAACGACCCAAAAATCAACTCTCATATCTATCTAGACTAATCCCAAATATGAGAACCCAAATGCGTATGACCTTCTCTGATAATATTTTTTCGTGAACCAAGGAGGGGTTTCATTCAACCCGACCATCGACCCGATCCATGGTATGTTCTATGGGAATTATGGTTCTATATGGGTTAGAAACATGTGAATGGGATTCAACAATACATCATGGCAATGTTTTCAGAGATTTATAAATAGATTAATATCTAACGGAAATAAAAAACAAATAACTGAATATCCATTACAAAACATGGTAAACAATTTTCAGATTTAATGATTACAACTTTTATCAAAACTAAAATATGATACAAAAAATATTGGAGATTCCCAATATCTTAAAAAACACCATGAACAATGAGGAGAATCATCCCCATGACACCACCAGAACAACTATATGGGAAAAACACTATCATCCTAAACGACCATCATGGAACCTCTTTCCTTTAACTAAGTAAAAGATAACCATGTCTATATACACATAAATTTGTATGTAGGGTGTGATCCAAATCCTAGTAAGATTCCACCATATAAAACAGATTCAATTCTAAATCATAATAAGACAGATCAACATGAACCTTTTTAAACAAAAAAAGATACGAACATTGGTATAGAAAGCATTTTGATGGATAATATGATATTATTTGAAATAACCGACAATGTGAACTATATGATGATGGTATGTATGATATCAAAAGAGAGAACTAATTAATGGTAACACCCTATAGACACTATTTATTAAAAAAAACTAAGTAAATCTTTTCTTAGTGAAATGTGGTGTAGTAACTACTCTAATAGCATTCCGAATCATGAGCCACTGGAGAAGAGAAACATCCAAAATTCAAGTGGTATCCAATCATCATCAAGTATTTAGTTAGTTTTGTAATCATCAATCATGCTAGATGAATATGATCCAAGGAAATTTTATGTCATCTAGAACACTATTCCTTGTCCTCACACCTAGATACATAGGTTTCCCTTTAGCATCAACTAGATTTTCACATGTTATGTACAACATCACATTCCCAGAAGTATAATTCAATGATTTTCAAAACAAGATAAACCAATCCTTCCATAACCAAATAACAAACTCTGAAACAAAATGAACACCAAAATCACATAAAAACATGCTTCACACAATATTCAATATTTATTAAACATCTTCCATAATTTATAAAACACATTCAATGGTCCTTACAAGGGACCACACATCAAATTAAACAATTTACTTTAGATAACACAATTTAATTCCATAAATATCTAAAAAATAATCAAAAATATATTTTGAACCTAAAAAAAATCCATATAATATAACAATGGAGAAAAGAATTCATATTATAATCATCAAGAAATGTACAATCCTGGAACCACCAACCTCAAATGTAGAAACTTCTAGAAAATAGTGCTATACCACAACCGGACACCAAGAGAACCCTATAAAGGAATGATTAAACCAAAGAATTCAATATTGAAACCTAATAATCATGATCCAACCCAAAATAAGTCATCCAACACACTTTATAAATGAAAAACCTTGAATGAGAAAAAAACAATAGAAGAGAAGGAGAAACCATGAAATGATGGAATTTGAGATTCATGGATATTTCCCAACAAAATACCGTAAAAATGGAGGTCCAAGGGAGCAAGGAGGATGGTTGGAAGTTCATAGGGCTGGAAATATGAACTTCGTAAGATGAAATGTTGTTATAATTTATGTCCCAAGAGAAAAAAATCATCCTGTGAAAAATTTTAATTACCTAAACAAGCCGCATGATTTACCGGCATAGTTTTCCAAATACTGTGGATACCATCTGGCCCTTACTAACCATTAATGGAATGCCACATGGTTAGACAACATGGATTACAAAATGTGTGCTATCCATGTAATTATTCACTATCCAAAAACAATTCTAGGATATATTTTTACCTATACAAGGATTAATTTTTTGGAAAACTATGTACCAACCATGCACACCATGGGATAAATCAGAAAAACATCATTTTCCCAAAAAAAACCCTACAATGAAAAGGTATAAAAATTTGATAAAAAATAAACAGAATAAATACATGAAAATGGATATATAGGTGTTACATCAAATATTGTGGGATATATAAGAGTATTGTTTTTTAAAGATGTGTAAAAATATTAAATTTATTATTTATGATATTTTAATATGTACGGAGGATATCGAGACTTATGTTATGAGATTTGGGTTCTATCTTTTATATCTCGTAGGAATTTGAAAAATCACCACATAATTATTTTTTTAATTTATTTAATTTCCATTTTACATATTATATAATGAATATTATTGTGTTTATGATGTTTAATGTTTTATTTTATATAATTATTTATTTGGGATTATAATTCAATTAAAAAGTAAACAATTTCTATATCAAATTTTAACTTCCATGAAACACATTCTATATTAAAATATATTTTTCTAAAGTTTTGTTAATAATTATAATGAATTTATTCTATGATTATTCTTGGGAATTTTTTTATTATTTTAATATCCTTTTGGGACCAATAATTCAACAGTTTTATTGTTCCACAGTTACCAAATTGGTAATACATTTTTTTTTCTAAATTCATATTCTTTGAGTCATTTATTACGTTTGCACAAGTATTCACTTATAAATTGTATATATAGTAACCATAACATGTAATATAATGAATTTATTTATTCTCTTGATATTTTATTGTTAATTTAATGTTATTGTCTCACAGGACTTATGATTCTTTGTTTCCAAACCAAAAACGGGTTTATGATACAATCTCATTATTTATTAGGATTTCTTCTTATTATGTTTCCAATGATGAAATATTATGATCTACCTCTCATAAAATTCATAATTTTTTTATCCTTTATTTATGTCAAAATAATATTTATTTTCCATCATTTTTCTCATTTTATTTACTAAGGATTTCAAAAGATTGTTTAAAGAAAAATGTGTTTATTTCTCTCTTAGGTGGAAAAAAAATTCTCAAACATAATAATGTTTTATAAAAATGCTTTAAAATATGTATTTAAACATATATTAATGATTTTGTATGATTGTTTTCCCAATTTCATCTTTTTGAAATAAAATTTAATGGAATTTTTGTTTTAGAATTTATATTATGAACATAATTTTCTATATACATGTCCGTTTTTCTATTTTAATATCACATTATATGTTTTAAATTTATGTTTCAATGAAAATTATTTTCAGAATATTTTATGTTCTAATTTATTAAAATTGTTGACGTTATTTTTTTCAGTAAAATTATTAAAAGATTTTAAATGCTCTATTATGTGTTTTCATGTTTTTTTCTATGAAATTTATTTTAAAAATATCTTGTGAATTTTTCATTTTAATAAGTGATTTTCAAGAAAAATTATTTTTCTAATGAAATTTTCCTTATTATATTTCAAAATCATTCTCCATCTAATATTATATCCTCTGAGGTAAATTATCTTTTCTAGGGATAAAACCAAGTATATCATTGTTCTTCTCTCTTTGAATTGATTATCATGACTATATTTTTATGAAAACCATTTCTATTCTATTGGTTATACCACAATTAAAATATTATGAAACCCACATAAATTTCCATTATTTAATATATGATAAAATGAGGAAATGAATATAAAACATGTTTCTTTTCCACATCCTATGATATGATGAAATGTTTTTGAAAACCATTTAATTCCATAGGTTATGTTATGATGAATGTTTTATGATTTGATGTCAAGTATACGGTTTATTTTCATTATGTGATGGGTATGACCTATGTCTCCCCTAATTCATTGGATGGAGATTTATATCTAATGAGATAGACATGACTATAAAATGGAGTGAACCCAGTTCAGTAATGGAAATTTTACGCTATGATAGTCCTGAGAGTGACCCTTGAATAATATGGTAGTATTTTAATTGATACCATTCCACTATGATATACATGGTAATGATCTTTGACTACATTGGAAATGATTTTATATGATAAGGTGTATTAAAAAATTACATGTCTTATGAAAATTTTAGGTTCACATGGCTCTTGTTCTTTGATTTCCTTATAATTCATGTCTAATGAACTAGAAAAATTTATGTTATGGCTAAATATTATTATCTTTGATATGCATGATATGGTTTTCAATTGTTATCTCATGTTCACATATGCTTATGTCCACATTATGCTTATGCAGATTACATTTTTATCATTTCGAATCATCTGATCTCACCCTTTATTAAATTTCCTATCCCCATGATATGGGGAAGTTCTTTACAAAGGGTATGTTTCTAAATATTACTAATGTTGAAGATAATTATTGTATATGATTAATATACTTCACCAAATTAGAATATTTTGTACCTAATATCCAATGACACAAAATATTATGGTCCTCAAGAACGTGTTTGTGAAATGTATTAAATATTAATAGAAAAATATGTAATATATTTTTATGATAATATAGTGTCTATATAGTTACACATTTGTTTTCTCATTCCCCTCACCTTCTCTTCACGTTCATCATCGTTGGACCAAATGGTCAGAATTCAAAAATTCTTAGGTCAGTTTGAGCATGATAGATCCCCATGATTCATGATGTTTGTGTGTATGATGAAACATTTATTGTTATTAGGGTAGATCAATACAATTTTCAAGAGATACTTCCTGGAATTGGACCCATGAGTAGCGATAGGAGAAACGTTCAATACAGAATGTGTGAAAACTTCATGCAGATGGTTAGATTTTATTTTTTGGCCATCAAAGGAAAATAAATAATTCATGGATTTGTTTTCGTTGGATGTCACGTGGTCAAATAGATGTATGAATTTTGGAATAGATAGATCTAGAAAATACTTTTGGGAATGTTGTGTTTTGTAATATTCTAGAAAACAAGTCATGTATCTCGAAAGAATACATAACATTTAGACCCCTCATATGCAGTGCATGGGATTCAAGTGATGTTAAATATCACATTACATATGGTTTAGAATGAAAACTATGAGTCCATCCACTATTTTCCATGTTGTGTGGAAGGTGGAACATTCCATGGATGGTGTTTAGCTAGACATGTTGTGTACTCTGGGAGAACATGGAAAATACTATATAAAATGGAATGTCTATGTACCTAACTGGGTACACGTGCATTTACAGAAGTAAATTGAAATGACCTGCAATGCATTTATAGGCCTCCAGTGGAAGATACACACTGTATATCACTTACACACACCATGTATTATTACTATATTCCCATGTCATTTTCAGAGAATGACATGACCAAGGGATGATGTGGGATCACGACGTGTGGAACCAATACACACCATGTATTACCTCCTTAAAAATAGTCCACTCATATTCCATATGATTAGACTATGATTTTATTTGAGTATACTAACATGTGTCTTTTTCTATGTTAAACATGGTAGTTGCCTTCATTTTTTCATACAAGATACAATGTGACGTGTTTTGAGCATTAGGGTTATTAAAGATAAACTTAATAATGATAGTGATCATCGTAGGATCATAAGAGTTTTGCAGAAGTTTTTACTCCCCCATCATACCATGTAACATTTACCCCATTCTCATTATATAAATTATAATAGTACTACCCTGCACTGGGTTAATGTAATCTATTAATGGTATGCTTCTCCCCCATCATTGAGATCTAGTGGTGAGTGGTTTTTTAATGGGTGGTATGGATCCCATTGTTGTATAGCTCAATAGCGAGGAGCTGACCCATGCACATAGATTCTGGTTAATTTTATTTTTGATGTTAGGAATTAGAGATGGACATTTAGAGCTATAAAATGAATAATAATCTTGGAATGTGATATTTTATGGAGAACCCCTTTCTATCTGTATTGGGTTTATTTTTTAGAATATATTTATCTAATAGATTTATATTTCCCCTCATTCTATAGGCTGATCTAACATTGATTAATCATTTTTATTCTACCATTTCATTTTTTGGTCATTCTGGTAGGTATTTATTTAATCCCCACTAAATGGTATTTTCCTTCACCTTTCATTTATTATAATTATGTCAAACATTTCTTTAGTGAATTTATCAAAGCTTAGGGATAATTGTCTTTATTGACAATGTATGCTGGTCAGGACATATTGGTCAGATTTCAAGCATTATATCTTCTCATTTCTTCTGATTATGTTAGATTATGAATTTATTTATAGTTAGGTGTGTATTTTACCCATTTCTTTTTCAAATTGTTTTATAGAACAGAAGTATATTGAATTCCCTAAATTTTATTTCATGCTTGGTTTTTTCGAGATATTACAATCTTCATTCTATTTATATATACAATTTCATAGTGATTTTTGGTTGTGTGTAGACATGTACAACAGAAAAAGGAGTCCCACTTCATATTATCCATTCCAAATTCTTGTCACCATCCCATATCCTATTGGTGGTGGGATTTGGGATTTATCCCTCAACATTCTGTCGAAAACACAGGAACTGATGGATCAGGTCATGAGGGAGTGCTATCAAATGAGGTTATTACATGGGTTGGTGTTTGGAGTTTTCCTATAATGAGAAAATGATTTGGATTTATGGAAATAATGTTAGTGTGTTTTGAGGGTATCATTCATGCTAGGGAACCTAGTTTTTTGTGTGACATATTACATATCTATTCCCTAGGTCTCTAACTACATTATTTTCAGCTCAGCATACTAAGAGATTAGTTGTAGGGGATGTGGTACATGATTTATACTAGAATGAGTATTTTTATAGAATTTTTTATTCATATCCAAACATATATATTAATATTACTGATGTATTTCTTGATTAGTTTTAGGATTACCCTGTGAATACATCAAACTAGATTACCAATTCTATATCATGATAACGATCCAATATTGATCTGGCCCCAGTTCAGGGGACTTCTCATGAGGGGTTTCATCAAATTATTCAACAATAAACACACCCTCCTATCAAGAAGTAGAAATTAGTATCAGTTCACACTGAATAGGTATAAATTTAAAGCATACTATAGGATTTCTAGTATTATATAATATTAAAGATCTACAGGGTGCCATATCCCCAAATAGTTGTGGATTAACTTGATTACATGGATTGTGTCTTTAGGAAGGTTTAGACCCTAACATATTAGATAGTTGTGATAAAAATGAGTATTTTACTTAGATAAGTAAGGCACTGGTGGTGTAAGGTTATATAGACCCCTATTGATGAGACATTATCATGGATTAACTTCCAATAACTATTTTGTGAGGAGTATTACACCCTTTTCATTCACTCAGTTCAGATCTATGAGAATCATGTGAAAATACATTGTGATATGAACATTGAAGAGTATTTTTTATGTTAATTTACCTTACACAATAAATAATTTATTTTTTATGAGGTGTTTTTTTAGTCATGTAATTTTTATCAGGCCCTCCACAGATTCATCTAGGCCAGTATAGTTTCCTTATATCTCCCTACCTATGTTGGTGTGATGAAGTGAGATCAAGTTATAGAGAGATTATAGGTATAGAGTTTCTTGGTGGATGATACTAACAGTTGTTACCATAGGGAAGATTCATACACAGTGGATAACAAGAATCAAATTTCTAGATCTCAGTTTAGGATTCATACTCATACCTTGACTCAGAGACATGAGTCTTCGATTAAGGGGTCACATAGAAGATCTTTTCAAACATAGAGGGGAAATACTATTCTTGAAATATGAGAGGTCACCTGACATTTGATTTCCTAACCTATAGTGTAATATAGGGAATTAATACAATAAAAAAACCTCCATGATAGAGGCAGTTCCATGGTCTGTAATCTTCCAAATATGGATCGGGTGGCCCTCGGGGAGGTGGTTCTAGAATATGGTAGGATATTCTCTAGAGGTAATTGAAATTAGAGGAAAAGAAAACTATGAGAAACCACCACCACCACTGTCAGGTGTCCAATGATAGGATCAAGGAGATGGGGGTCATGGTCGTTGGTAGTTATAGGCCATAGGGGGCTATAAACATGTTACTGTAGAGAAGATCTGGGGAATAATCTCTATTTTTTCTACTATTTCCAATGTAATATTAGAAATATGTGTAAGTCATATATTTATCTTCTTATTCAAATTACAAGATCTAGAGTTACAAGTTAACACTTTATCCCATCAGTTACGTCTATATGAACCTATTGAGAATTAATATTCTTTATCGCATATCATATAGTAGAGTGGGTTATCTATTGGTGGTGGGAGTTTCATGTGAGACCTCTTGGTCATCACAAATAATACTTCTGATGTCATACTAGGCATGGAACATTCATCCTTGGTTATAACCAAGACTCACTATCATCATAGATGATTATGATAACTTCTGATAGATGGGACAATATTAACATTTTTGGAAGAGTGGGATCTTGTCGATGAGTGAGTGGGTCTAGTGAGTAAGAAGCTACAACACATAAAATATCTGTTGATTAGATTATTCCATAGTTCAATAAGTTTATTCGGTATCTAGATCCCTTCATAAGTAGAAGAATATATATGTCTTCCCCAAGTATGTTTTGGTAATATCTCTATAGATGGAGACACACTATTTCATTAATATACACCCAATGACCATTTCAATGTCTTATGAGGAAAATTGGATATCCCTTTTGGAGCTCTACTTGATTAGGGTGCAGTTGGAGGACCTTCAAGAGAAGGGCTTTATCAGACCCACTGTGTCACCCTCGAAAACTCCAATGTTTTCAATTAAAAAGGAATATTGGAGCTAGAGGCTTCGAATTTATTATCATTTTATGAACTAGACAATAATAATGAAAATATACAAATTTTAGTGGATTGAAAAACACATAGACTATTTGAGAGGTGAAACTTGGTTATCAATGTTCAATCTTAGTTGTGGCTACCAAAATTGTGGGTTCGTGATGATGATGCTTTGAAATTGGAATTATGATTTCTGTACAAAAAAATTGAGTTTCTTGTTATTAATTTTGGTTTGATGAATACCCCAATATCATTTATGGAAATGATGAATCAAATATTTCATCCTTACATGGACCAATTTTTGGTTGTCTTCATATATGACATACACATTTACATTATTTTAGATGTGGACATGAATAGAATTTGAGGATTTTATTTGAATTATTCTTGGAGAACTAGATTTATGGTAACATATCATTGTGATAGTTTTTTATCCACACAATCCTATTTCTTGGGAAAGTCATTTTGGAGCATAGATTAGAAATGGTCCCAGAGACAATTGATTATTTAATTTCTAGGGAGGAACCCAATACAATCTAAGTAGATTGGAGATTTATTGGATTTGAAGGGTTCTAAAAGAGGCTTATGGAAGACTTTTATTTGATTAAATCCATTTTAATTGCCAGTATTTGGAAAGTGAAACCATTTACCTTGAATGGTCACTATCAGAGTTCCTTTAGTAGTTCAGGATGAAACTACCCAATGCCCTTGTGTTGAGACTACCATAGGAGGTCATTGAGTACACAATTTTCTAAAATGCCTATGCCAATGGGTCCTATTATGTGTTGATATATTAGAAGTTTGTGATCACACATGGATTAAAGAATATGAAACCCCATTATAAGATTTATAAAAATCATGAAAAATTGTTGGTAGTGGTATTCTTCACTCTAAAGATGTAGAGGCATATCTCCATGGAAATAATTTTTTTGATTACGTATACCGCCAAAATATTAGTTAAATCATCACTCAAAGATATATTAACATGATTCAAATTAGAGTATTTATATTCCCTATATGAATATAAATTAGAGATAGTTTACACTCTATGGAAGTATAGTGGCTGATTCTTTTTGTAGGAATTATCATTTTTCATGGTGGAGGAGAAAGTGAAGTAGTTGGATTCTTTATAGATGATCCTAGTACAGGAGTGTGTTGAAGTATTTCTTCTATTAAAGATGGTGGCTCCCATAATTATTCATCATGTGGGGGAGGATTAGTTAGTAGGTATTTACTAATGGTCTACAAGACCAGATAACCTTATGAGATACCCTTGTTGAATTTTATGATGTAGTAGATCATGTATTATTTTTTCAATGGATGATCTATAGTTTCAATCCCACTATATGAGGAGGTGATTAGTTATATTATTAAATACCCTTTTAAGTACATCCCAGTATGGACAATATTTTTATGGACCATTAGTAGTAGTTTCAGTTGGAAGGCCGGAGGCAGAGTCCAGCCGAGTTCGTCTCTCACTGTCTCATATGTTAGCAAGTAACGGATGAGCACCTAGTTCCCACAAGTCTCTTGTAACCTATTGATATTATGGATTGGAAATGGAATATAATATCCATGGAAATCGTGATTGGGATTATGAAAATAGTTCTATTCCATTATAAAAATTTGGTGATAGTTGACTGACTTATGAAGTCTATACACTTACTTGGTTTTAGAGAGAACATTTCCAGTGATATTTTATGTAATTGGTATGTTCAGGTGATTATCTTACTCCATGGGGTTCCCTTAATGACAATATCAAATTGTGATTTTAAGTTTATGTCATAATTATGGATCATATTTCATGAGGATTTTTTGGACATAGTTAGGGATGAGTACAAAATTCCACCCCCAGATAGATGGGAAGATGACAAAGATTACCTACGTGTTAGAGTATATTATAAGGTATAATGCATTCGAAATCAGATAGATATGGTAGGATAACATTCCATTTTTAGTGTTTTCTTACTAAATAATATATCACTTTACAATGAAGATGGTTACCATTGAGACCATGAATGGTAGAACCTATAGACCACCCTTATGTTAGTATGAGGTTGAAGAGACTTCTCATATTGGGCTATATATAATGCAGGTAATGACAAAGAAGCTTTATATAATCTGTGAGCGTATGATGAAAACCCAAATAAAATTATATAGATAAACATAGTAGGAATTCATATTCCAATTATAGAGACAATTTATCTCTTTGAGCCTTCCCACTATAAGGATTATAGATACATGGATTGGGATAAAAGATATATTTTTGATTTATTAGACAGTTCATGGTCTTTTAGAGAGATGGGATGGTCTCCTACCTTTTAGACACTCCTCTACAGTTAGATTGGGAACATGATGTTATCTATGATTCATATTTAAGGAGATATATGCAAGATCCTACAAACTATATTAACTGGGGTGAGATGAACATGTAGGTTGGATCCACCTTCATGGAGTACACATTGGTGATCGAGGATATAGAAGAGATGACACTGTGATGATGGAAAATTCTCTTGGCTGGTGTGTAGTGGTATTATAGTAGCATCAAATAGATATCCTGGGAATGAGTGAGCAATATGTGGGGTCAATATTCGAACAAATTTTTTTTATCTTATGATTTTCATTGAAATTTTTTTTAAGGATGTGAAAATGTAGTGACTCTATTTCTTCCTTGTAAGAATAAAAAATATTTTTCGTAATGTTATTCAGATAAGAACTGAGACGTCATGAGATTCTGAGACCCAGTACTCCCAATATTAATTGGAAAAAAATTAAAATTATTAGTAAAAAATCATTATTTTTTAAAATATTTTAATAAATCTAAAAATGGAGTCTTACATTAGAAATTAGAGATCACAGTTGATTTCATAATATGGGGTTTACCCTAAAACCAACCTAAGGATTGTACACATCTGACTGTGGTAGCTGTTTATTGGTTCATTTAATAAAATAAATAAACAATTTTTTATTAATTTTATTAAATGTCCTAACATATTAAAATATCTATAAGTAACCTCTTATAAACATCACCATATTTATCCTCATAATCTTTGGTGGATTTGAGAGGATCTCTAAATTTTATTCATTGGAAAATCACACTAGAGAACAATGGGTGATCAAATTGAGGTTGATCAAGAGGTAATGAATGTAGTAGGACTTCTCCTTCAATAGATAATATATTATTACCAAATTATTGATATAAATAAAATTATAAATCCTCAATTTCAGATTCCTCCCTCTTTATTAAATTTCTAATGTTGGGATATTTTTAACTTTATTTGACCATTGATTATTCACCTCTTGCTTGATCCCATTTTACTAAAATGAATTGTTTGTATCAATTTATTTATCATGCCTTGATACAAGCATAAATATCCTATTTATGCATCATTATTAAATAAATGTTGGCTGATGATGGATACACTTTAGTTCTAATGCTTTTACCGCTCCCATTATATTTATTTGTCAATGTTGTACCATGAGGGTCATGATTTATCATTGTCAGGTATGGTTTTACCATGATCACGCCCTATGATTTACAGAGTTTTTTTATATTTAATGGATTTTTTTCCTCAAATCAATGGTAGGAAATTATAAATGGGGGAATTTTCCTTTGATCTTAGTAAGTCAAATAGTGCAACATAGGGAGAAATTAAAAATCTAGAATACTCTTGAGGGATTTTGAGGTTTTTTAAAATTACAAACAACACAACAAGTTACCCAGATAAACACATGATATGTATCCCCCTATACATATTTATATGGTTTCTAGTGGATTTAAGGTTCACACACCATGTTAATGTTATGAAACACCATGTGATCCCACCATGGAGGCAAAGAGGTGTGTGGAATATCACTCTCCATTGACTCTATGAATTCATATAAGTAGTGTACTCAAGGACTATACTGAAATAACCTGGTACTCATTCATGACCACGTAAATGGCCAGGTACACAAACATGACCCAAATAAAATGAAGATGACCAACTATAAATAAGAAGTCCCAAATTGGTTGAGGCATTCTAGGTAATACTTGTACACACCATGTAGAATGGTATTTCTTCTTAATACATGTTCATTTGAGGAGAAAAAAACACTACATGGTGGGGCCACAAGCTGTGTGGATGCTATACACCCTGTGTATTCCCTCCCTCAACTTCTTACCCTTGTATATTATTCATTTTCACTTAAATAATGGACAACAGGTATCCTAGCCTGAGTGTTTCTTCATGTAAAACATGATGGATCAATTCATCATGGGAAAAAAGATATGATGTGTAGTGTTTAATGTGTGATTCTTCTTTAGGTGATTCCTGATAATGGTAGTGATCTGGGAAAGATCAATAGATAGTTGATTGGTTTGGTACTCCCTTATCACACGAGGTTGTGGGTTCTTCATACTCTATATACGTATGGAGATGGTACCCACCTACAATAGACATGGGTCCTCTTTCATTAAGTATTAATCCTTTGTATAAAAGATTTTTCAGTGACCATTACTTCTAAATCTGTTTTTTATTCCTCAAATATGGAGCATAGTAGTGAGGAGCTGGCCCCTCTACACAAATTTTAGGGAGGTTGTATTTGATTATGGTAATTAGAGATATATTTTTTAGATTTATGTAGAATCATATTCTTGGAATAGGCTGTAAGATAAATACCCCCTTTATCTCTTTACTATGTATCCTTATAAGAATATATGTATCTGTTGGGTTTTTTACCACTCTTGTTGTGGGTTGAGATTACCCTTTCACATCTTTATATTTCCCACTTTTTGGTTTTAGGGATTCCTATAGGGAATGTATTTTGTGACATTTTCATGATCTTTCCACTCCCATTTCATTCCTTATACTGACAATTTACTGAATTATGGTTATACTAAATGATATTAAGGATATACTGTTGAATTGATTATTTTATATGGATAAGACATGGAGATAGGAAGATGGGCACTCTCAGTTTTCCTTATTCAAGTTATTGTCAGTATTGGAATTCATTTCTAGTTTGTCATATATTTTTCTTCAATAATTTTTTATTATATTTATAAAATTTAAATCTTTTGTTTTCCCTAGAGTATATTGTATTCACGGTTTTCCATCGATGTTAAAATAATTATTTTATTTATCAATACAATTTCATTGAGAAGGTTGGGTGTGTTCATACATGTACTTTTGAAAAATACCTCCCATTTCATATTATGCCTTCCAAAAACATTTTTAGACCACTAGCCTAGTGGAGGTAGGCTTGAGGTGGTAGAGGCTTAACCATCAGCCATCCAGGTGCTCCTCAGTGGGTTGTGTCATTACATGACCAATAACCAATCAGTCTGGGTATGGTCCAGGATTTATTACCACATACACACCCTATTTTTTAAAGGTGACCAAGTCAAAGAAATAAATATTTTTCTATAAATATGGATTAATATTTAAAAATTAAAATGATAAAATATATATTAAATGTTTCACAAAATAGATATCATATATAAAATCACAATTTTGGAATTATCTTAGTTGATATTTTGGTATTTTTATAAAAAAATGCATTTTTTGGTGAAATACTAATAATCCAGTTGTTACGAAAAATCATAACTTTTGTTACCTAAATAGGAAATAAATATGACTCATAAAAAAGAGTCATATTAATTGACCTATAATCTGATCAATTAGTTTTACATTGAATTTAAAAATGGTTATTTAAATTTAGGGACCATTATTTGACATAATAAAATATAAATAATATTTATTTTAAGTAGAAATTTTTTTCATGATTCATTCCATTTGAGGAGGTGGTTGGGAGGAACTATTCCTTTTTATAATTATTCTACCTTAAAAATCAATCATTTTATTTATGATAATCTAAGTAATTTTTTAATTAATTCTTTATCCTATTTTTAAAACAATCAACATTCATACTGAAAATCCATTAATCACCACTTTTAAATACCACCCTCACCAGCACCTCTTATACTCATGGAAGAATAGTTTTATTTACTCTAATATCTTCCAAAATAAATTATTAGCACTTGTTTAGATATCCTAGGGGTTTAAGTCGACCCAAAATACCATCAAGGGAAGGATTGAGGCATGATCCAAATGAGGATATGCTAGAGGAGGTAATTATCATAACCAAACCCTATCAATTTTTTTACCTCATATAAACATGTCAATCCAATAATTACAATATGACATAAACATCATATTTATAATGATATGTTATAATTTAAATTTAATATCAATTATCTAACTTTCCACTCTCATAAATTCTAAAATGAAATCACATATGATATTATGGTCAGTTCATTACCTCAATAGATGATGTGTTTCATTTTATGTTACTACCTCTTCCTAGATTCCAAAAAAAATATTATATTAAATGAAAAAATAATTTTTTTTAATTTTTTTAAATATTTTTAAAGAAGAAATTAACTATTATATGAATAATAATAACATATAAAGTTAATTGTAATTATAATCACATGAAATGTTCAATATTAAAATTCCATTCACTATTTAAATCTCATTCTTTTGTGAAAAACCAACAAAATTTTTAAATATTAATCAACTAAAATGATTAAAAATCTATAATATATATATTTTTTATAGATTATTTATTTATTAGAATATTTATTTAAATTTTTAAAAAATAATTGAGTTGTTTTAATGAAATTAACTGAACTACCTAAAGTAGAAAATGTGAGAAAAAACTACATAAAAATGAATTAGATATAGTAACAAATTCATCTTCAATATATATATCTATATATATGAAAATTATTTTTAGGATTGTATTTCATAAAAAATTTGACTACAAAAGGATTCAGGCCCACATACAGTAGTAATGAAGACCTAATATATGGTATCATCCACAACAAACCTTTAATTTTGGGTGACCTATTCTCTTTCATTTTAACCCTTTTTATAAATATAATTATCTTGTAATTATTTTTTATTTTATATATATTTCACTTTTATATATACATTGGACATTTTATCCTTCATTATTATGGATAATTCATGATAAAAAATTTCATACACCAGTTCCCCCATTTAAGGGAACTCTTTAAAAGGTAACTCATCCATTTTTCATGTCTTTTTGTGCACAACAACAGAAAATTATATTAATATTTTATTATTTCTAAAAATAGTCCATATTATATGTAAAACCATTTTTTAATTTGTAGTTCTAAGGAAAATTTTATTCTCTTACATTCTTTAATAATTCCTTACCCCTTCTCCCAAAGAACCGCATATGATGTTTTATTTTATTCCTACTTCCCTAATTCCTTCATATGATTTTTTATATGTAATTCCTTATTTAATACTATGATTAATTATCCACATATTATCATCACAAAAATTTAACACCAATTCATTTTACTCATGATAATATCTATTATAACCCCTTTTTATGCCTTTAGACATGAATATGTATCCCATTTTCATTTCAGGAGATTTACATATGTTTTTAGTTATATATAATTTTCTTATATAGCACACATATTAATGTACATATTATGATGTGATTTGTGAGAATGAAATTATATATCACTTTAATGCATTTTGTAAAGTATTATATTGCATTTGCAGACATTTATGAGACTAGTGATTAAACCTAATACTTTATAAGATATTTTCAACTACATGATTATGGTATTGGAAATAAACCATTAGGTATGTTTATGATGTCTTGTTTTATTTTTTAGATATATTTTTGATACCATAATATTATTATTACATTTTTCTTTTGTAAATATATCATTATTATGATCTTCATTATGATACCAAGTTATGTATCTTGACTCAATATGATTTATAGCTCTCCCACATTTCTTATGATTATCACCATGTTATCTATTAATTTATTAAACAAACAAGTGAAACCAGTATTCACATTATATAGAATAAAAATAAAAATATATAGTGTATGTTTAAGCTAAGTTTATATTTCTAGTCTCAGAATGACACTAGACCTCTAGATATTTTTTTTGTGATATAAGAATTTTTATGTTAAAAATAATATAATAAAATATGTTTTAGAATTGCGTTTTTATATTTGGTAATATGGAAATCTCTTGTTATTTCATTGAATTAGGAAGACAAAAAAATATGTTAAAACCCTTCAAAAACGTTTAAGTATGGGAAATAAAAATAAAATTATTATAATTTTAATGGTATGTGGTTTCATAGAAATAAATCATTTATCCAAATTCTTATAAGTGTATATATTTTTTTATCTCATAAGACCCTATGGGTAGTAAGCAAAAAACAATTTTTTTTCATTAACACAATCTTCACTCGGTAAAAAAAATATACATAACTCTAAACATGATTTGAAACTCCTTGGTTTACAGATAAGGTTTATTTAAATTATCATTGAGAAGATATATAAAAGAAATATATAAATAAAATATATATTTATTCATTTTAGTCCTAAATATTTATATATATTAAACCAGGATAAATATATAGTTAATATTATAATTATATTAATAAGAGATAACAGGGATGAACTTACAGATCCCCTAGGAAAATAATTTTGAAATAAGTCTACAAATTTGGATAGAATATTTATTCATTATTTATTGACTAATATTCTATAAAAAATCTATTATAAAAAATTATGGGATCAATAAGGAATCAGAGAAATGGTCCACATGAGGAATAATGAAATGATTGTCTGAATGACATTCCCATTGAAATATAAGTTAGAGTTTATATAGTTCTTGTAATATATAACCAACTATATTAGGTAGTAAATAATAACCCAAACCTTCTGTAATGTATACCTTCAATAATGAAGGTGAAATTTTCCATCAATTGCTTAACATTCCAATCGAAACTATTAGTTTTTATATATTTTGATCAACGTTTTTTGGTATGATTGGTTAACTCCATGGAATATATATTTTCAACGATTCAATGGTTTGAAAAGGAGAATGATACACTAGATTTTTATCATCTATTTAGAGAAGACGATCAATAGGTAAAATTGATAAATAAAAAAAATGGGATTGAAATTGAACCAATGGAATGGGATGAAATCAAAGACATATTTCTTAGAATGTATTTACTATGAACACTCTATACTAATAAAAAATGGAAATACATAGATCATATGCAAATGGTAAGATAATCTATCATAACATATAATGGTAGATTCACATGGCTGGGAATGTATGCCTTGTGTTGTGTTTTCAATAAGAATAAAAAACTGATTTATTTGGAAATATATTAAAAGATATTCTCCATAAATCTATTCCTAGATATGAATTTAAGAGTATAAAATAAGTAGTTCTATGTGATTTCAATGAAGAGAGAGAGTTTTTTGATTAGTCCCATGGATAATGAGATAAAAAAGGATCATGTTTCAAGATTGATGAGAGAGTGATATTTGAGGGAAAAAGATATATCCACCTATATATAAAAGGTTATGGTATAATAACTCTGAGAATATAATCAAATGAGTGAAGAACCACTTCTAGCATGGGAGAGAAAGGCATTAATCTTAGTAATGTTGTAAATATATGAAGAGTTTGACCAAATTGATGGAAGAAATGGAGATACCATCCAAAACACCATCCATACATAAATCATAAATATTATAGAAGAAGTGAACTATTAAATATAGTTATTTAAACTAAAGGTCATTCAGGTTACTGGCATCCGAACCAATTAACAGATGACATAGGATAATGATTTTAACATCCCCACCACCAATGTTGATGTTGAGAATGATTTTATAAAAAGTTCATATTTCTTTCACTCAAGAATGAAATATATTTTATTTGATTTTAGGTCTATGAATTCCTTCATATGATATTTATTTTCTAGAACTATTTAATAACATTCTTGATACATAAAAGTAGGTACATCACTGAAAACAAATTGTAGTACAATCAATGTGAAAGAATTACATGATCATTATGTAATTAGAGAATATGGGAATAATCATCCAAATAAATCTTATAATCCTTATAATAGTGTATTTATTATTATACATGGAATAAGTTTTCTATAATTATATAGATCTCTCATCATCCTTTGGTAAATGGAAATATCTTTTCATATATTGATCCATATAACTCATTTTTTAAAATCAAAGGGAGAAGTTGAATGTTTTATTATAAGTCCCCTTAATTATGTGTTTTTTGTTATAATTTTAAGAATATTATCATTACCAAATAGATGTTTCAATGAATATAATTAAGTATGAGGACACACCCATTGTGAGGGATTTTCTATTTAATGTTAATACTTTGCTTTATATTTTTTTTTATAATTTAAATATAATCATCCTCAATTATCATTTTATATAATTAATATTAATATAAATTTTAGAAACGGATTCAACATATATTGCAAGGGATAATGTGAGGGTGGACCAAATTAGATGTTGACCAAAATAGAATTAGTTTTTGTGAAATTCAGGAAAATATTTCATAGATAATTAATGTTTTGAATAAAAACATTTATTCGGAGGAATAACAGAATCCTCATACGAAGGAAAATATTGTAATATAAACATTTATCCCAAAATTATTCAAAAAATCATTGGATATTATGATTCTTTAATTTTGGAACAATGGATCAAACACAGTGAAAATATCTTCTCCATTCATTAATACTAGAAATAATATAATGTTTTACCTGATATTTATCTTTTGGAGGGAGAATATCATAAATGGTGGACTTCAATCAAAAATAAAAATCATAAGGAATATATTAAAGAAATGGGAGAATGAAATATGGAAAATATTTTTTAGTAAATATATCCCTCGCTCTTTGTAACATAAAATGGAGGGGTACTTCCTTATAAGGAAGAAAAACTATGATGTATCTATTGGGGAATACCACGAAAAAATAAAAATACATGAATGATAAAACTCTATCAATTTCAAATCCCATGTATTTATATTTTACCAATTATTTGGTGGGATAAATCCCAGTCTAGGAAAATAATTGGAAATTAATGAAATAGAATGCATTTATGAAATTGCATGATGTTCTCTCAATGTCACGATATAGAAAAATTAATTTCACGACCCTCATGGGGATATGAATTTGAAAATTGTGTTTAAATATAGTGGGATGATATGTAAATATAATGCTGAAAAGAATGTCCAACATCCCACTTATCATAAGTGTAGGAGGAATCATCTTGGAAACTGTCTAATGGGGACAAGTATGTTATAGAGGAACGAGAAGGAAAGGCACATAGATTGTGATTCTGATGGTATAAACCCACATATGTAATGGAATAAAAGAATTATCTATCCAAACATTAAACTATTTTCCAATGATACAATGGAAAGGAATATGAAAACTATGAACAACAATCCACTAAGCCAAGGGTTATTGATGGAAACCAATGATAACACCATCCCTAACCTAGAGAGAAAGGTTTAGATTATTGAATCACAACATTAAATATGGATCCAAAAAAATGCGGTAACTTTTATTATATTTATTCCTTCAAGAAAAATGAATATACATTTTTTATTGTATTACTATGAATTTATTCTTATCATTCATGTTTAGTAGAATAATTCAAGTACCACCTCTATAAAGTGAAAATTAGATATCTGTGATGATGAAAAAATGTTCAATTCTTGAATCCCAATCATATCACTCACCCACTATCTATATTTGAGGGATGAACTTCCAAAAAACGTTTTTATACATCAATTATAATAATTTGATGCATTTTTGGTCATGTATTGGCTTTCTTTTTATAGATATAACATAAAATGATGAAGTAGGGGAATCACCCTCAAAATCATGAATCACACTCAGATTATATTTAAGTGGAAATAAGAGGATGAATCTCATTTGGTGTCATAATATAATTCATGGATATTTTTTATTTCCGATATAGATAATATTACTGAAATTATTCAGACAAAGGAAATGAGCTTTCTTGAAGACATTCCCATTGTGAGGGATTATACTAATATATTTCCCCAATTGTTTTATAGTCTTTATAATAGTTGATAATATGAAATTTAAATAATGATAATACCTATATCTTTATAATAATACATATTTTATGGAAATAATTGAACATAAGGTGTATAAGATGTTTCTAAAAGTAAATCTGGATAAAAGATTTATACGCCCAAGTGCATCAGTGGGGGGTGCACCATTTCTCTTTGTCGAGAAGAAGGATGAGACAAGAACCTATAAATTGATTATAATGAGATAAAAACATAATAAATATCATAGATCAACTTCAATATATATAAGAATTATTTTATCTATATTTTGGGGATTAGTATTTCCCTAATTTATACCTCACGTTAAGATATGGTTAATTATGGGTCAATAATGAGCATATTCCCAAAAAAAATCATTTCAAAAAGGAATCAACACTATGGGTTTTTATTTTCTTACTTTAAGACCCACTAATCCTTGAATAATATTTTAATACATAATTAATATATTATTTAGGAGTTACATTTCAAAATTCGTGTCAGTATTTTTAGATGATATTATGATATTCATCAAGAGTATGTATGAGCATGATGACCATTTGAATACTAGGATAAATTCCTTGAATAAGGAGAGATATATGAAATATGTAATATATGTTATTTTTAAATAAAGGAAGTATCATTATTCAGGAATATTTTCACCAGTAAAGAGATATATATGGAACAATCTATGAAAAATGAAATTGAGGAGGATCCTCAACCAGGATCTATAATGGAGATCTGTAGTTTTCTTGAACTATATTCATATAACTGATGTTTTTTGAATATTTTTCATTAAATTTGAAACAAATTTACCCAATAACATATAAGGGATTAATTTTTTGGGGACTAGTTAACTTGATGTGAGCCATAAGGAGTTGAAAATGAGGCATATTAGTACACCAGAATTTATACTACCCTCAAGTGGTGATACATTTACAGTATATATTGATTATTCAAAGAAGGGACAACATACCATTCTATTGGAAAATGATAAATTTAAAGAATATAACATAATTAATATGAAATATCAGGATTATAAAAATAACATGAATGATATGGAGTTGGATGAAGTGATCGTTTTATTGATTATCTATAAATATTATCTCCATGGGGATAATTGTGAAATTTATAAATATCACTAGTGACTAAAATATATATTCACAAATAATGAAATTTACATGAAAAAATGAAGATGGTTAGATCCTATCAATGACTGTAACTTCTCAACCCATTACAATACAAGGAATGAAAAAAACGTGAAAAATGATACATGTATAAATAAATTGATAATTTTTTTCAGTGATTATAATTTATAAGAATACAATATTAATATATTTTTGAGGGATGGATATATTAATGATAAAAGGATCTCCAACTTCTTTTCTAAAATAACTTCTCAACCATCTATTTATGTGATGATCAAGGAGGCCTAGAAAGAAAATTAGGTCTGAAAACTTAATTGTGAATATTTTGGGGTTCAACATTGTTTAAAATTGTTTTATATTGTTTAGAACATATATTTCTTCCCAATAAAGAAAAGAGTTAAAAGCGTAGCTTCTAGATGATGAACATAGCCCATCCTTATATATTAAACTAGGAATACCAAAGATGTATAAATATCTACATCAAAATATCTTGAGATATAATATGTAGGTAGATATTTTGGAATTTGTACCTTGACCCATGGTTTTTGAATGACTCAAGGATGAACAAAAACATTCTGAGGGTATGGTGCAACGATTTCCCATACCAGTATAAAAATGAGAAAAAATAACTAAGAATTTCTTCATATGAATCCCCATGAGATATAATAACAATAACATCATATAGGTTTTAATTGATTATATAAAAAAGTAAGAACATATCATAACTATCAATGAAGATTTGTATCATGTCCAACTACCTGTTATATACATAATGGTTATGTTAAGAATGAATCAAGTTCAACACATTTTTTATTTGATAGATATCTGAGAACTACGATATGATTATTGATAATCATTTAGCAAGAATGGGGTGTGGAACTCAATTTTATTATTGGTTTTCACCATCGAATGGATAGTCAATATAATATATCCTTCACAAATATTTAGTATATTCTAGGGTTTGGTTCAATGGATTTACAAGTATTTTGGCACCAATAACTCATTCTTGAATATTGGTAATATTACAATTGTTTACATTATCACATATAAAAGGATCTTTAAGAGGCTCATTAAGGGATGTGGCGTTGGACTCTGAAAAACATAGATGATGTTTGAGAGAAGATGAGTATGGGACCTATTATTTCCCAAGACATGATAGTGAAATTCCAAACTATTCAATTTCACATGAATTCATCACAAATTCAATAGAAAAGAAATGAAGAAAACCATCGATGAGTAATGGATTTTAAGGATAGATAAAAGTTGTTCCTCTACATTTGACCATGGAAGAAAGTAATTAGGCTTGAGAAAATGTTAATTATTATTACTATATATATTATCCACTATTATATCCCCAATTGCATCAAAGAGATGGCCTGCCAAATATCATTACCACCTAACCTATCTCATGTACCATAGAGTTCCATGTATCCATCTTAAAGAAGTAAATACTAGACACATTTCTTGTAATGAATCTAGAGGTGGTAGCATTAGATAAATAATTTTCTTATGGGGTTAATTTGGTGGAGATCTTGGATCATAGAAAAATTTTTCTAAAAAAGGAGAACAAACAAGTTCAATATTATTTGGTGAAACCAAATGTTTTTTGATGAAAATTGGGAACCAGAAGAGGTGATAAGGCATATGTTCCCTCACTTTTTTACACCCTAGGATGAAATATAATGGTTTATTGGTGAAATTATTTATGTGGTATATAATGTAACACCCTGGTACTTTAATAAATATATCGTTTTAAATGATTTAATTATCTTTGATATCATGTGATTCATGCCACACAAGGTGTAAATGAAATGAAATACACTATTAAAATATCATTAATTCAACATGGCCATTATAACCTAGATATTATGTGGGTGGGTATGAATAAGATAAAATAAAATATAAATGATTATATGGTTTCCAATTGTGTAAAAACTGAAATGGTTATAAAAAAATTATAAATAAAATAAGAACAATTAGGAAGAAAAATAAATGTTTTTTAAAAAACATTATTTTTATAAAAGGCAATTTAGACACACTTTGAAAACATTTTTAAAAAATATTTTTTACAAAGATCATAAATTTATTTTCCAAATTAAAATTAATTTTGGAAATCATAAAATCAAATTTATATTTGGATTATTTTTTAGATTTGTCAAAAATGTTTCATTTCACAATGAATAGTAATTAATATTTTTTTAAAATAGACATTTTTGAATAATGAATTTAAAATCCCCATTTTATACTAAAATTGAAAAAATTGTTCAATTATATACTATTTAATCCATACTAGTTAATTTGAAACAATATTATATTGATTTTTTATTTTTTTTTTCAATTTTTGAATGTTTTTCTTTTGGAAAAAGGTTTTTTGAAAACATCTATGGGTTTAATCTTAAATTAAATTATTCTACAAGTGTCAATTTATTTTTTATAATGGATTCCATACTATTAATAATGATAATTTATATTATGTAATGTGTAATTTTTTTACATTAATTAAGAGTGAAAACAATAAATATTATTTACCATAGTTAATGTATAAACTTGTTTAGAAGGGGGAATCTAAAAATAAACAGGTTGAAAATGACCAAAACATGTCCAATTTATATTTATGGTAATATTTATAAAATAAAACTTTTTGGATTTGATATATTTCTATTTTAGAGACTTTTGTAATGACAAAAATGTAGGTGAAATTCATTCATTTAATAAAATTTAAGTGTGTTCTCTTGCCCACATATAAAAGGACACCCATATCCTCTACTATACATTGTTAAAAAATAAAATTGGTTTGGAAAATATGTAAAATATCAAAACTATACTTTTTAAAATCATACTATAAGCCATTTTTTGTCAGAAAGGAAACCCAGGAAGTGTTTATGTGAATATGAAACGAATTATTCCAAGGAAGAGGTAACATCCTTAACCATGTGCTTTAAATTTTTTTATACATCATAAAAATACTATTTAAACACTATGATATAATAGAATCATTATATTTAAAATGATAATATTTTTTATATTAATTTAATTATATAAAACTATCACTTTTTCCCTCAAATTGGAAATGAAACTATTGATCGTGTGTACCGAATATTAACCGTTCACTAACCGATGTAATTTTCTTCCATCACTGGTTCTCAATGATGAAAATAATGATATATATTATAATACCCCTAGAATATATAATATTTTCATTTATAAATAAAATTAATTTTGTTTCTATATTTCTTTTTACTCAACACCATGTTAAGATTATGCTACAAACAATATTGAGTTGGCTTGCATTACATGCAAGACATAGTTTTACCAAACAAAAATATATTAATAAAGTATTATTATATAATGTAATATATAAAATATCCATTTAATAATAAATTAGGAATATTATTAACAAAATCTTAAAATTTATATATTCTATAAAATTTTAACATTCAACTTATGTATGTTTTATTCATGATATGAAAAAATATACCATTTTACGGATAAAAGAAGGATTTTTTGAGAAATACAATTTTCCATCTATTGATGGCCCAACAATTTTAAAACATGTTTATGAACTTTTTATTTATCCTAATTAACAATATAAACTTATTCTTTATAATTGAGACATAAAAATTTACATAGGATGAAATTTTTAAATTTTTATGATAATTTTTATGTTTTGAGGAATAGTAAAAATATACTAATGATTAAATGAAAACAAAATTTTCCATAAAAATAATTTATGTGGATAAATTATAAAATTTAAAGGTTTAAAAGAAAAAATAGTATATATTTTTCCAGTTATTATAATGTTGGTTATTGGCATTAATTTTTTCATGAATTTCGATGTAAGAACATTTCAATCTTTTGCAATGTTTTAACTTTTAAAAACCTATTTTTCATTCTAACAACATGATTAATTTTAAATAAATTGTTGAAAATTTTATATTTTTTATTTTTAAAAATGGATTTTGTATTTTGAATCAGCGGTTCTATATTTCGTAAATATGTTCTTCTTATTTTTGTGTATTTTGAATTTTAACTGTAATAATTTTTTTAGTACTATAGTTAAGGGTAAATCGATTAATTAATGGTAAAACTAATATTATAAAATTACCCTAAAACCTATGAAAATTATGTCGGATGAATAAATTAGACACATATAATCTATATTTTGAAATTACATTATTTGATAGACTATTATCGAGGAATATAACGTGAATATTATTGATATTAATGAATAGGACAAAATATGACACTAATTTTTTATAGCTATAATAATATTAATATAGAGATCTCTATGAGATAACATTGATTATTAATAGTATCATGAAATATAATGTAATTAACTACATCATTGAAATTTATTTATAAATTTTAGAGATTAAATAGTTACCATTAATGATTACACAATTGTAGAACATACAATATTTTATTAATATAAATATAAAATAAATGATATTAAAAATATTAATTATAATATTAAAATAAATGTAATTCAACTTAATTGATGACATAAAATAATATTAAATATAATATATACATGTTGGTGACATATTGAATTTATTGTTTATCATGATGTTTTAATATTTTTGAAAACCTCAACATTGAATAGTATCAAAGTTTTCCTAAAAGATAGTTTAAAATAAATAATATTTAATTATATGTTATAAAATTCATAAAACTATCAGGATCAACTAGATAACTATGATAATGGATGAAATTTCATAAATTATCCAATTGGGGTTATTTTTCATTTTATAGTAACAATATTATCCATCTAGTGTAAAAATAAAAGAAGACACAGTAATAGCTAAATCATTTAATGAAGGATAAAATACAAATTCTAATGTTAATTTTATGATATAAACAAGTATAAAAATAATTATTTTAAGGAATTTTGACCCATCTTAATCTTTCTGTATAAATAAATAACTTTTTATCAATTTTAAAATGAAAATTAATTCATAATAAATTAATATTTTACGATCCTTCAAAAGTACACATCACCTTTATTATAAAAAGTCATGTCTCATTCTCTTTAATTAACCAATATAAATCCATTTTTATCAGAAATAACCAGACCAATTATAATCCTGAATTATGAAACATCATTTTAGAGTCTGTAATTTTTGTATAAATACATCATACTGAGCCCCTTTGTGAAACTCAAAAGGAGACGTGCAAAGAAGAGATAATTATTTTACAAATTCCAATCAATTTATTTTTTTCTACTACCGCTTCACCTTATGTTTTTTATATAAAAAATTAATAACAAAAGTATAATATATATTATGATATATTATTATAATTATTTAATAAGAATATTCTTCCATTTATCCATCCCACGAATAACAATATCACCATGCATACGTACGTATAACTTACTATCTCCATGCCATGGTGTAATTTGTAATTCAAAACTATTTTATATTGAATAGTAAAATGAAGAGTATAATAGATTTAAAAAATTAATATAATGTGAAAAATAATCTGTATAATTAAAATAAAATCCAATTCTATATCATTCAACCATTAATGGAATGATATTGTTACTCATGCGTACATACGACACACCGTCTCCATGATAGGGGGAGATTCATTCACAATGTTAACTATTAAAGAACGATTATAAATTTTTTATTATGAGTAAAAATAATAATTATTACCATTATTTCATTAGTTATATGAATAAAATACATCATTTATACTAAAAACATGACTTACATGTCAAAATAGGAATGGGAAAATTAAGCATTTTCCCCTGGAAACAGTGGTAATACTAAAATATTATTACCAGAAGGAGATAAAAGGATATTATATGATATCAGAAACCAAGATATGGATAAAAGTATAATTTAATAACATGACACAACCACTTTACAGGAGGTTAACACACCCTTGACTGAAGAAAATAATTAGGTAAGCATTAATTTTTCAAACTCATTATTATTCGAGATTGATAATGAGTAATTATTTATTGGGACATATTTATCATCCATGTCCATGTTTCTTAACAATGTTTTTAAAAAGACTCATTTTAAGGATTTATGTAATGGAATATTTAATTAAAACACATTTTTAAATGTGGTAATGATTTATGATTAATAATAATTCCCATTAATATTAGGGGTTACAAAATGGTTATAAGGATTTATTATTATAGAAAAAGAATGTTTTAAAATGTTGATTCTATAAAAAAATTTCAATGTTGAATGGAACACTATGATTATAATATCTCTTTAAAATTTATTATTTTATAAATTTCACTACTTTTAATATTTTTAATGAAATTCTATTTCTCTCATATAGTTTTAAACAATTTATTATATTATCTTCATTAATGTAAACTCCATATATTTGATTTTATTACTAATTGGGGATTATATATTATAATTTAATATTACCTATTTTATTGAAGGGTTTTTGATATATTTGACTATGAGTGTTCAATTTTGATACCATTCATGGTTTATGGTTAATGTATTATCATTTTTTCTTCTAATTTTAATATGAATGTTTATGTTATGTTTTACCCCTTCTATAAGAGGAATTCATTGGACATAGTAAGTGATGGGTGGGGCCCTCGGTATCCCTATGATGCATTGGTAGGTATCATGAGAGAAAATAGGGTCTTGGAATACTTTGCTGATGGTATGGGTCTTTATGTTATTGGCATGAGGCCATGACGGTATGGTTATCATGACCAACATTTTGTATTCACTTATTATGAAATTAGTTATTTATATTATATGTGATTATTTGAGTAATATAATGTCCATGTAAAATTTTCAGTGGAATTATCAGATTTATTAGTTCCATATTATGTTATAGTTTATCTTTATAAGGCATGTGGTTTAGTTTTATAATTTCTTTAAATGATTATTATTATTTATGAAACATTATACTATATTTTTAACCTTACTGAGTATCTAAGATCACCCTGTTTTGATTATTTTTTTCTAGTATACTAAGAAGTGTTTTATGATTGAAATGCATGGATAATCTAAGAGAATAATTGTGTTCTTCAAGTATTATATGTGATTTATTTTATGTATAAAATTGTAATGTAATGTTCATTTATGTAATCTACATTTCATGACTGCTAAACTGGTTGGTACTTTGTGATTCGATTCATTATAATCATGCCAATCTATTAAAATAATGCACCAACTCGTAGCTACTATGATTAAGGTATTATAGTAGGAATCATAGGTAGTTTAGAAAACCCTATTGAAATAGATTTATAAAAATTAATTTGGTATCATAACACTAAGATATAATTGGAGGATATATATAGAGGAATATCTTAAAATATTATTAACGTAGAGATTTTGTGTGTATTCCTAGAAAATACACACAGGTTTGGATACTGTAAGATGACATGGTTCTGAAAAATATGCACCTCGAAGTAATAACTCTGACAACGGGTTATAGACTTGACTCAATGTAACCAGGTACATTACAATGGGCCTTACTATGCACATGGTATGAAAATCCAATGGGATTTATCCAGATAACTCAAATATTATTTTCCCACCATTACAAAGGATTTAAATGTACAGATTCTCCCAATGTAACCAATGTTTATGAATATATGATTTATGATGAGTAAATTAATGTTATGTGATATACTATATTTATAGTGATACAAAGTACAAAAAATTATAAGATAATTTATTATATTTTATCTTATAGAATTGCTGCATAGTAGAAGGAATACAGACTCCCCCAATGGACATGAACCAAAGAGAAAGAATAATCACATAATTCAAGGTCTTAATCAATCATTTCTAAGTAAAATAGTATCCCATGTATTCTCATCATATGAGGATATAATATCTTATGTTTATAAGATAAGTAAATAATTTTCTATGACATATGGATTTGAATGTACGAAATAGAAAAAGAGGAAAAGTAGAGAAATTTATTGATAAATGGAAGAAGGGAAATAATTATTTTCACTCATGTGATAAGACTGGAAATAATTATCCTTGTAAATTATTGATGGGAAAAGGAGTTTTTTATAACTGTGGAGAAAAAGGAAAAAAATTTCTTTATTGAAATGGTATGAAAACGCATTGAAATGTATAATAAGTCAACTCTAATGAAATTGGACATTTTGAGAATAAATATCCAAATCGTCAATGGAATATACGTCAAATGATGATATTGGATAATGATCAAGTTATGATACTATTTTAGATGAAGTGGAATGATTAATAATCATATTCAAGAATTATTTTGTTTTAATAATTTATCAGAAATGTTATAGTTAAAATTAATAGGGAATAAATAAGGATTTTACTGAAATACTTTTTGATTAAGGATTTGAGATTGTGTTGTACTATGTAAAGTGACACAGTTGCAAGTTAATATTTTTCCAAAATATATCTTAGATGAAAAAATAACCCTTAGTTTGTTTTTGATACTGAGATAATTATGTATGAATAAAAAGTTGATTGATTTTGATAATGTTTATTTTATATTATTGACTACCATGGAACTGATTAATGGTTTGTTTATTCCATCACTACTGGAGTTTAAAACATTTTTTGAATTTAAGGAGTATATCCAATTTTTTTTTGTTTTTCATAAGGAATATGGAAGCATGAACGTATTCAATATTGTTTTATGTTAATTTAGGGTATTAACATTTTTAAGACAATACACTATGAATCTATTCACATGTTTTGTAGGTGAAATAAATAGTTACTTTATATAGTGTGATCTTAATTATAAATTCTAGACTTTGAGTTTAGACATAAGTATTTTGGAAATGTCTAAAGGTTGAAATGGATTAAGTTCAAAATTGATTAATATTGTTAATGTTTAAATCATTTCATAAGATTATTTTTAGAATGTTATGATAATGTGGTTTTATGAAAAGGATAACCCACATGTTGGGAGTCAAAGAGTCACATTCGACAATGCTGTAGGAGTTAAACATGCAACGGAAAGTAAATAAGGGCGAATCTCCTACCATTGGCCAACATGATTTTCTAGTTTGTATAATGTAGTTTTTTTAAAAAGTGTATGACTGAAGAGTTATAAGTTCATTTTTTGAAACCTATATGATTAAAATAAATAATAAATTTATGAATTTTATTATCTTATGGATGGAAAGAAGATGTTGTAATAGAAACTAGTTTAAGGGTGGAACTCTACTTATCATGTAAGTATACTTCCTTGTGTTTTAAGTCAATTAAGTTTATTAATTAAAAAAATCTACGGATATTATCTTAAACGAAAATTTGTTTTTCTAGTAATTTTTTCCCAAAGAATTAAATGGCCTCTTAGATCGTCATTGACTTCTAGATTTTTGATTGTTAACATTATCCATACCTTTTTTTCTATCACTCTCCATCAAGACATGTTGGTTAGATTTAACTTCCATCTGTAGGTTTTCCTACATGGGTCCCTTATATGTGTTACCTTTATTTACATTCATTATTCCCTTTATTTATTTTAATGTGGGGTCTCAATGATTCTTTTCTGATGTGGGATTTATGTAATGATTTTTTGAAATGTGAAACCCTTAGTTTTTGATCCCGAGTTTAAATTTCAGGGAAAAAAATATTGAAGGAGGGGGGAATGTGACACCCCAAGACATTATAATATTTTTACACACAAATAAATTTAATTTTTTTCATTATTTTTCATTCTCAAAACCTTGTCATTCTTATGGTACACACAACAATGAGTTGGATTACATTACACGTAATGCCCATTTTAAACGAACAATAATATATTAGTATAATATTATTATTTAATATATTATATAACCTAACCATTAAATTAATAGTTATTAATAGTCGTAACATCATTTTAAATTTTAAATATTGAATATAATATTATATTTCATCTTATTTATTTTTTACGCATTCTAGAAAAAAATATTCCATTTTTCGAATAAAATAAGTATTTTCCAAAAAATACAATTTTACCATCTTTTAAGGGGGCACAAATTTAAAATATATTTTTTGAAACAATTGTATTTTATATAAAACAATGAAGCTTCATATTTAGAAGTGGGACATAAAAATTTATTTTGGATTAATTTTTGATATTTTTTTTGATAATTGTTATGTTTTGATGAATCGTTAAAATATTCTAAATTTCAATTGAAGAATTTTTTTTTCATGGAACGAATTTATGTGGAGAATTTATTTTTATGGAAGATTTTAAAGTAAAAATATAATATATTGTTACCTGTTAATGTAATTCATTCCATTGACATTAAATTTACCATGAATTTTGATGTCAAAACATTTCAATATTTTGAAATGTTTTCACTTTTAAAACTGGTTATTAATTATGACAAGATGATTAATTTTAATTTAATTACATAAACATCAGTGTTTAGACTTCTGAAAAATGGATACAATATTTGTAATCAATTTTTCAAAATTATGTAAATATGTTTCTCTTTTTTTTTAATAGTAACTTCAGAAATTTTTTATTGCTACGGTTTTGGGTTAATCGAGTAATTAAAGGTAAAAATAATATTATAAAATTAACCTAAGACATATAAAAATTGTATTTTATGGATAAATTATACCATTTTCCCCAATTTTTCGAAATTATATCATTTAATGGAT
The DNA here is from genome assembly GCA_963277665.1 of Viscum album. Taxonomy (NCBI): domain Eukaryota; kingdom Viridiplantae; phylum Streptophyta; class Magnoliopsida; order Santalales; family Viscaceae; genus Viscum; species Viscum album. Next base: position 286,016,009 of record OY728127.1, read on the forward strand.
CCTTTCCCATTAATAAGACATGAATATTAATAAAATCGATGACTGTAAAATAATTTCACACTTTCATTTCTATAGTTATTATAATTTTAATACAAGGAAAGAAAAGAGATTAAATAGATTATAAATATTACATGGAAATATAAAATAATTACCTACATCATATAAATTTATGTAAAATTTTTTTAGATTAAATAAATACCATTAATGATGGCCAAATTATGAATCAGAAATTTTTTTATTAATAGAAATATCGAATAATTGATATTTAAAATATTAAAATAAATATAATTTTTCTTAATTAATGATATAAAATAATATTATAGATAGAATATAATTTTATTGACACATTGGAAGTTTTTTTAACAGTTATCATGATGATTTAATATTTTTAATCATGAAAATATTTAATAGCATCCAAAATGAGATAAATGATACATTATATTAAATAGTATTTAATTACATTTTATACAATTCATAAAACTATAAGGTTCATCCGAATAACTATTATAAATCTATAAATATAATAAATAATCCAATTGGGGTTGTTTTGTTATTTTATAGTGACTATATTAACCCTATAGTTTAAAAATACAGGAATTCGTGGTAAGAGTTAAACTATTTAACTATTGGTCAAATCCATACCATAAGGTTAATTTTCTAACATAAAAATGTCTCAAATTAATTGATTCAGGGGATTTCAACCCATCCTCACAATAACCTCAAAATAAATCAATTTGGATCTATATTAAACCAAAAATCTATATGTAATAAATTAATATTTTAAGATCATCCAAAAGTGCCCCTTACCTCCCTTATAAAAGTGAACCTCTCCATATATTTAATTCACACTACTAAAGCCAATTTAATTAGAGAAAACTAGAAATATTATCATCTTAAATTACCTCACAAAATCCTATAGGCTATACTTTGGGCTGAAATTCATCCTATGGAGTCCGTTTGTGAAAATCAAAAGGAGACCTTAATAGATTAGGTAATTATCTTACCAATTCTAATAAATTTACATTCATCTTATACTTATTCTTCATATGATGTATGAATGAAAAAAATAATAAATATTGAATCATAAACATTCTGAGTTTTAGTTATCCTTATGGAACAACCATATTTCTCAATTTATCCATCCTAAGAATAATTACACCATCATATATTCATACGTACGACATACCGTCTCAAGACCATGGAATAATTTTTATATTCAACACTAATATATTTGGATCATATAATAAAGATTATAATGGATATAAATAATGATCATAACATGATAATTATTCAATATAATTAATATACAATCCAATTTAAATCCATTTAACCATTAATGGAATGATATCATTTTTCATGCGTACGTATGGACCATAATCTCCATGACGATGTGGGATTCATTCTCCAATATAACAATTAAATAATTATTATAAAATTTATATAATGATTAAAAAATAATTATTAACATAATATCATTAGGATATGAAAGGAATAAATACTATTCATCATAAACATGACTTACATTACAAAATAGGAATCCGAAAATGAAGCACTTGACACCAAAAACAATGGTCATACTGAAATATTATTACAAAAATCATATAAGAGGATCCAATATGATATCATAAATATATATATGGTTTTATTATAATTTAATAACATTTTTAACCACTATAAAGTATGTTAATTCTCCCCCAACTAAAATAAAGTACAAGGTAATGGTTAATTTCACAATCTCATTATTATCTTAGATTGTTTCTAAGAATGTATTTACCAAGAAATATTCAACATTCATGTCCATGTTTATTAAAAATGTATTCAAAATGAATATTTTTTTTCTTTTATGTAATTTACTCTTTAACTAAATCATCATTTGAAATATATTATGCATTTATTCTTCAAAATACTTCTCGTTAATGTCCATGTTTTTAAATTGTTCTTAATGATTTATTTATATACACTTGAATTTTTTAAAATATTAATTCCATTAAAAATTATCAAACTAGTATCATACACTTTGATTAAAAAATATTTTATAAATATTTTATCTTTTGAATTGAATAACTTTTAATTTTTTCTATGTAGTGGTATTTATCTGAATGAGTTTTAATTAATTTATTAAATTATTTACATCTATGTTGACAACTGTTATTTTATTTTATTTTTTTGAGGTTGATTTATTATAATATAATCTGCTATATTGTATTGAAGGGTTTATGATATATTTGACTTTGGATGTACTACATTTTTACAATTCATGTTTTATAGTTAATGTATTAAAATTTTGTGTGATGGTATTAATATTAATATTCATGTTATGTTTGACCCTTTTCATAAAAGAACTGTATTGGACATAGTAAGTGATGGGTGGGTCCTATTATATCCTCTCGATGCCTCATTAGGTATCATGATAAAAAATAGTGTCTTGGAATAAGGCCCTGATATTATGATTTTGTATGGTCTTGGCCTGAGGCCATCAGGGTATGGTTGTGATGACCAAAATTATGTATTGCCTCATTATTAGATTTGTTTTTGATATTAAAATTGATTATTCAACTATTACTATATCCATGTTACTGTTTAAATTGAATTATTTGATATATTATTTCCATAATATGTTCTAGTTTATTTTAATAATTCATGTGTTTTAGTTTTACACAAACCATAAATGTTTATGATTATTTATGCAAGCCTCTGCTGTATTGTTTTAAATTATTATGCTTCTAAGATCACCCCTTTCCTAGGATTTATATTCCCAGGATACCAATAAGGTTTTTATGATTGATATATAGGGTTAATCTAAGTGAAAATGGAATTCTAAAATTATTATCTATGTTATATTTTATGTTGTAAAATGTAATGTAATGTTAACGTATGTAATAGATATTCCAAGACTTCTAAATTGATCGATACATATAGATTATTACATTGAAATCATCAAAATGTATTAAAATAGTGTAGTAGGTCTAGGTTTCTAGGATCATGACAATACAGTTGGTATCTGTAAAAGTTTAGCAACAACCTTTGAAGCATATTTTGAAAAAATATATTTGGGATCATAACACTAAGATAAACATCAAGGATAAGTATAGAGGTGCATTATTTGGGGTACTATGACCAATTATTTGTTGATTAATTACATGAATACTTAATATTTTTAAATATTAATAATCTTATTAAATATTGTTCATTTTCTTCATGACTATAATGTAATAATTCCCAAGAGTATTTGTCGCATATGCAATGTCATATCAATTCCACGGTATGATGAGAACCTCGATGTGATGTGAAAATATTCTTAAATATATTTATGTGGTTTGATGAAATATTTAGCTGGGACAAATATTATATAGTCCGTCAGGTGTAAGTACTCATAAGAAGACGAAACATCTTCTAATGATGTTCTCAATTTGAAATCTCCAAGGCAGGATATTATGAGAACACACCCTCTAGTAGGAATTTTGTTTGTTTTTGTGTCATCAGATATTTCTATATATAAGAATGTGTAATGTTCCTTATAAATTATGATTATCATTAATACATGTCATAACTCACGAACAATTATTTATTGAGAAAAATCTGGAGGACGATATTAGGCTCGAAGTAGGGTTCATTAGGTGCATCACGAATGAAATGTTATTACTGGATAAGTCGAGGAAGGATTTGTACCTTCCATTTATGGAAGTTAATATCTCAACCCTTTGATTAAAATAGAACAATCACAAAAAATTTCATGGCCATTGTGTAACGATGAGTTTATTTTAGGTAATTATAGAATGACATATCAAGCATAAAGGTTGACGATGCTATCAAGAAACAAAAATGATGAGATATTGAGAGAAAGGTATTATATTACATATTGAGAATTCATATGAAGATGTCCTTATTATGACTTTATGTTCTTTCTCTTGGGTTCCTTTACTCATTTTCAGATAATAATCTTGAAAGTTAGGAAATCTTTCCTAAAGAAAAAGAGAATGAATACTAGAGGGTCACAAACTAAGTGTTTTTAGTGTTCCTTGTTAAATTCTATTTGAATTTAAATAATGGAATAAATATTATTCTCAAGACAAAGAAATAATATTATTCTAGTTCAAATGATTCCATAAATTAAATAAATATTTATTCATGGTATTGTGAATAAAAATATTTTTACCAAATCTAGACCATAACACATAACAATATATGACTCAACATACCACAATTGGATGCTCCGAGTGTTTGTGATACCCAAATCAGGAAAACACTGCATATGTTATAGAATAAACTCTGAGTTGAAACAATGTATCTCAAATCTAATAAACACTATTCTTTCACAGTAGTAGGTATATCTATAATGGAAAATATCACAACATCATGGAAATAGAAAAGGTATCCTATATGAAATGACATGATGCATGGAATGTGATATATAAAAAGTGTCTAAAATGATTCAAGAGATGGAAAACCATTATCTCATCTGGTTACAACAAAATTGTACAAAAAAATACATCATTAATAACATCAAAATTCAAGATCATCACCAAATGGTTGAATTATATCAACTACATTTCTAAAAATCTAGAAATCATAAATTTCCTTTAGAGATAATTTAGATTTTTCCTATATGTGGTCAGCTATGCCGAGAATAACACTTTACCAAATTTCATTACCTTCTAATACCTATCTATTTTCACCCAATAATATTGTTGAAAAAATCCTCTGATACCACATTGTGACGTCCTAAACATAGATTTCACATTATAGTTCCCTGGTCCAAGTTTTCTTCAAATCCTCAAGATCATATCACCAAATTCATAAGGTTTTTGATAAGAAGTGAGGGCCTTGGGTGTGTTGTAAGGTAAATTATTCATTCTTATGGGAGTGTAACAAAATGGTATAAAACATACAAATCCAATAGAGTAAGGATCATAAATGTCTAAAAAAATATTAATAGTAGGAATAAATATTAATTGTATATGTAATCTCAAATGCAATGATAATGAACCATTTCAAGTCCCCACAAAAAAATCCAAATTAGGTATACATGGCATGTATACAATCCATTGTAAAAAATTCAAAAAATCTCAAAAATTAATATCTCATATTAGTAATAATAAAGTATCTTGATCTATTCCTCCTCTACAACTAAGCATGGCACAATGCCATGTACTGAACTATTTGTTCTTTCCCTGATCCCTATGTGAATCCATAATGTCTGTTCAGGTAAAAATAATGGCTTGAATATGTTGTGACATACAATCCTAGTATGTTACCAAAAAATGATCTATAAAATATCATGGATGTGAAACATAACAAGCTAAAGCATAATTCAATACATATCAATGGTAAGGAGTAATAAGAGTTAATGTTCCCGTGGAATGTATACTATAGGACAAGTGATAATGTCAAAACCAAATTGGAACCCTCCAGTTCATGGGAAAAGATCTTATAACATGGATTCTAAAAATAATGTATAAATAGATAACATGACTTCACCATAAATCTATCTATATCACATTAACTACATCCTTTCTATATGAAAATAAGTTTCAAAACAACCATGATCAAGTCATGTAACCAATTATTTCAAATTTTCCATGGTTAGGTTGTATAAAAAAATTATCAGAACCTATAAGGATAGATCAATGGTTTAATGAGTGAAGAAATCCTCATTGAGTCCTCTGAGAATATCCAAGGAGCATGTCTTCTAACCATGCCCATTGTGACCCCAAACAAACTGGATCCAAGGTTTAACGAGGCACAAGGCATCCCATATAATTTAAATCAAAGGAGAATACTAGTCTAATGAATTATCTACTATTTACAGGACCCATGGTGTAGTTAAATCATGGTTTCAATTTTAATAATTACACATACTTGTTCATTTATCAATTCAACAAATCATATTTATTTTATAAGTGTATACCAATAAATATCATAATTCACATTCAAATCTATTACATGAGTATACCCACAGATGAAACAATTCTATATAATTCAGTAAATCAAAATAATCAACATAAAAAATTGTAAAATTATCTCCAAATGAAGATATTTTTTTCAATTCAATTATTAACAGGATTCCTATAACTATGAAGCACCTGAATCATCCCATGGTTGGGTGAAATACAGGAATAGGCAAAGGTAATTCACATGGATCACCCTATTGGCGGATGTGGTTTGGGAAACAACATCAATGAGTCTAGAAAAAACTAAAATTTATCCCTAAATTGATATATTCTAGTTAATTGAATGTACCAATTCAATTTAGTGTCGTTTTGGTAATTCTAGTGGGATGAAAAATGAAGACATTCTTTATAAAGCACAAGACCCCTTGGAAAAAATGTAGAACACCTATATTAGTTCTATAGTAGAGTGACCATCAAATATCATATTCTGATTTTATGGAGATAATAAAATGAATAATTGATGAAGATCCAAAAAATAGAGAAAACAATATTCACCAAAATAGTACATCTGATGACAATACAAATGAATGATGACACAAAATGAATTGAGTACTCACTGGTGTGGATCCAATGAAATTGATGGTGCTCGATTCTGATATCATATAGTGGAAAATGATAAATATCAATCATTTTAACTTTATATATGAACTCCCAAATCATGATGAATCTCAAACAAAGGATTTTAGAATATATATTTATGTTATAAAACGTTTTATTCAAATACTTGTATTATTACACAAAATAGTGTGTCTCAGAGTATGGACACTTGGTTGTATAACGTATTCATCAACCGAGCTCCCTATACCGTAATGAGGGGAACCTCACATGGTTTCACAAACTCTTTTATCAAAAATACAAAAAACATGTCTCAAAAACCTTTCAAAAACTATAGAGGTCACCACACAATAATGTAACTTCATATACATATTTTGAAAACAATTTGGGATACTTTTTCCCTCTATTAAGGTCTCACATGGTTAGTTAGACCATATGACATGTCCTACACAATTTCTACTAACTGTGCGATATACATGTTTTTACCCATAAGTAGGGTTTTGGGGTCCAAATAATCCATAGACACCACTGATACCCCCATGAACATAATTGGTATTCATATTATGAAATTAAAAATAATTTAAAACAAAATAAAAATGGTCATTACCACATATGAAAACCTATGTTCTTATATCTTGTTTAATGTTGTTCCAATATTCCAATATTTCCTTTATGTTATCATGTTATATCATTCCCAAGGGTTCATTTTCATGATTCTCTCCCCTTTTATGTCCCAATGAAATGTCTATTTTTTAACATGTAATAATTTCATTATGTTAGGTTTTTTATTCTATAAACGGTGTTTATAGATCAAATATTTCTTATGTTCATCCCTAGGACATCCCATATAGTTTTATGAGTGATGGAATGTTATGAACATGTTAAGAAAGTCATGAATAATTCTAATAAACCACCTATTTTTAAGTTGTTATATAATGTATATAATAATGAAAAGACCCTAGTATTATTGATCTTATGGGTTTTTATATATGTATTTTTATGCGATAAATCATGAATTTATGTGTAATTCTAAAATGGTTTTCAAATACCATTTTAGATTCCATTATATAGAGAATATGATAATGTCACTCATGTGTACAATGTTTTTCCACCTCATGAAGTGATTTGATAAATTTCTCAATTACACTTTACATGGTAGTTAATAAGGATTAGTATTATTTTTATATATTATATTAATGATAAATTAATAATTATTTGAATGATATATACCATAAATTTTCATAACTAATAATCCATTGATTAAATGATAATTTCATTCTTTTGTAGGATAGAATAAAAAATCGTGAAGAGATGTGATTCATATTTTTACCTCATATAATTGTTGGTATGTTTAAGGGTATATAACCAAATAATTCGATATTTATGATATAATGGTCAGTATGGATAAAATAATATTTATTTATATCATGATCATTGAATGATGAAAATTTTACTGATGCACACATATGACATACCATGTTAATGATTGTAAAGTATTTAACTTTCCAAACCCTTATTTCTTATTTGGTATAAAATGTTTAATTTATGTATAAAATTGATAATTATTATTTTTACCATTTTAGATTTTTATTTAATAATATCTTTGACCTTAGTTCACATACCAATGATATTTTATAAATATGTGATATTTATCACAAATATTTCTGACCTGAAATTAATTAGTTATGGAATTTCATTTGACATGGTAAAAATTAAAATAAATTTCATAATAAAAATGAATTTTTTTCTTAATAAATTAAATAATTATCTTATGTTTATTATTTTGGGAGATAAAGAATGCACTTGTGAAGAATATCCTTTAACCATAACTACCTTGGTAAATTATTCTCTAATATTATTTAACAAAAATTGTGTTGTAAGACTCAATCATTATGTATTATACAGATCAAATACATTCTCAACTAATAATTCCTCACGTTTTTTTTTACTTTTTTGGATAATATTTATTTCAATCTTTTTTAGAACCTCCTTCATGGTTATATTTTCTTCAAGATAATTTAGTTTCATTCCTTGATCAGAAGTTATTAATTTATATTCCATAATTCCATCAAGTCATGTTATCTAAATATTTATTGACTGATCATTCTCAAAAAGTTTCTCCTTATATTATTTTTTCGAATTTTTCTTCTCCTCTATGACCTACGTAATATTCCCAAGAGTTGCTTTTAAATTTATTTTGAATCTCTTAGAGTTATGTTTTATTTTTTTCATCATCATCACTAAATGATGAATTAATATCATAGTTACCTTGTGATAATAGTTAAAATTAAGTATTAGATTCACTCCCAAATGATGAATCGTACTAGTTTGTATTCTAATAAAATTCTTCTACTTATAAGATAACCATTTATTTTTTTTCTTCAACATATATTTAAATTTATTATTATATTTATTATTTAAATTAGAATCATAAATTTTATTCATTGTAAACATACCTAAAAAATTCCACTATAATTAAAATTATATGATAAAACGTATTATTTAACAATTCTATTACAATTTCCATTCTTGTATCTCTTTCTAAGAAGAGATATTTTTTGAAATCTTATAAATCTGCCTCTACATCTGAATCACAAGATTCATATTCTATTTCACCATCTCGGAACTTCCTCGATAATATATATTTAATATATATTACATCCTCATCTTAATTATTACAGGTACTCACAAAAATTATAATATTAAATAGATTTTCAATGACCCTTGTAAATTAAACATCAATATTATCATCATCAAACATCTTGATATATTCCAACCTACTCATCAATATTTGTATATTAGCCTCTATAACTATTATGTTTCCTTAAAAATGATTCTTAACTTATACTATGTATCTTTTGAAATTTTATACCCCATAAACTTTGTATAAATCATTTTAGAGAGATCTATATGAATATAATTTTGAGATTATACATCAAATTCAGGATTTCAATATTCAATATCTTCAATTGTGTCCTCATATAAGGTAATAAATTTCACTATAAAAAATCTTTATCTTCTAGGAAATGTGATATAAGGTAGGGTAACATCCTATGTCTATAACTATGGTATTCTTTTCAGGAAATATAAGAAAACCCCTATTATTAACTGAATTTATATTCTCATTCCGCATTATTTTGTGGGGTTACTCAAAGGGAACAATAAATTTTATACAAATTAATACTCTAAGATCAGTGTAAGACCATCAAGAGGGAGAGGGGTGAAGCAGTGATCCATTTTTTATACAAACCCTTCTACAAAAAGACAACATTTGAAAAATGTTGTGGTTATAAATACACTAGTAGATATGTCACAATATCACCTTATATTCAATGAATATAAATAGATACAAGTACACAATATTTACAGTATTCGTCCTTGATGTAATAACACACTTCTTTCCATGTTAGTTATAACCCCAAATATTGATTCTCCATTAACTAAAAAATTAATTACTTTTTCCCCTAAATAAACCATAGTTACAATATTCTTTATTTATTGGTTATACCTACAATCATAGGCCCCCAACAACTAGTTATATACCACATGAACAGGATCCACCTTGAATGTTGATCAAATAAAAAATGTTTAGCTTCATTACATTATCTGTATCCTTAAGAAAGTATTATATTATATTTATATGAGAAACTAATTCAAGATCAATAATAACAATATCAAAAAAATGTTATTCTAAAAACCTCCTCCTGCAAGTTATATATCTATATAAACTAAAATATCAACTTTTAAAAATGTTTTTAGGGAATGATGATCCCTTATCAATAGTCTATCTGGTAATCCCCAATCTGGTATGTCATGACCAATCTTCCAATTTCCAATATATTTTATTATAAAACTTATATTTATATAATTTCTCTATATATAAATTTTATACTAGATTATTCTCTTCATTAAACTAATTTATTTTTCTATTAAAACTCAAACTGAAATAATAATACTTCTTCACAAAAAATGTGTAACCATCAAATCTCAGATTGAAATCTTTTTATTTTATAGGATCAACTACATTTGGAAAACAATCAATAATAATGATATATAAGTTTTAATTTTTTTATCATATTTTACTTCAATTTATACCATTTATAATCCACTAAATAAATTATTATCAAATTTATTCATTAACATTACCTCAAATCATGGATTAAAAATCTATTCAAATCATCCACCATTCTAGGATAAATTTATGATCTTTGAATGTGAGTCTCAATAAAATCTCAATTTATGAAATTATGGAATTATTTTAAAGATACTAACACCTCTATCAGTATTAATGTTTCTATATATGAAAGATATAACCTTTAATTACTTGATGGAATTTTCATTTCTTCATTTGGTGATGTTTGAAGGTTTCTTCATCTGGTGCGCTCCCTCTAATGGATTCATCAATCATATGATAAAATAAACATACTCTATCTAGAAAATAATTTGATCTTTATATATCAAATACTCTGATATTTCCCTATATATATCATGTTTAGATTATAAAACCAAAAAGGATTCAATATCCAGTAATCTATGTTTTATTTTTATTAAAAATTCAAATACATTCTTCCATCTTATTACGATTATCTAATCATAAAAACATAAATTCACAGATCAAATAACCCACAACTATAACTCTATGAATTCAAAATAAGAACTGCGTACATATAAATATTATAATTTATTCTTTATGAAACTAAAATTTAAAACTCTATCATTATACAACATAACATTATAATGTGAAATTTATTGAACATGAATATTTTCATAAAATATTACATTTTAAAATTTAATATATTTACAACATTAATAACAATAATAAACACTAATTTTTCAAAAAAATATAATGTTTCTTCACCATGTATAACTTTTACATACATTATACATAAACGTCCTTTATAAATTATCTTCATTGAAAACATGTTGAAAAAACATAGCTTGAACAATGCATACATTTAAAAATACTGATATTAGAGTCTTTGAGGATCATCAATGTATCTAATGAATTGTTAATGTTTCTTTAAACTTATAAAAAAATTATATATAAATTTTATAGGTAAATTATCCTATAAAAACATTTTGAAATTTTGAACATAATTGGTACTAATTTCTTTTTCAGAAATAATAATTATATTGAAAAGGTTTTCTTGGTTATTAACTCAATCTTCAATTAGTTCATAATAAAATTGGTTTAACTACACACATGGGTTAAAACTCTAAGAGGATATGCTATTATTGATTAAAATGTTTTTATGAATAATTATAAAGGATATATATAACGAAAATAGTTATTTTACATTATATCTAGAAATGATTAATGAAAACAATCATGGAACTATTGTATAGTTAATTTAAGATTAATATTAATTATATATAACTTATAAAGGACATAATGATTCCCTATGAAAATAATTAATAATTAATTTAAAAATATATATAAAGTATTTGTTAATTATTTATAGAAATTTTTTATTTTCAAACCGATTCAATTTTACAAAAAATTTTGTTCTAGAAAGAACCAGTCCAATGATTCAATTTATGGATAGTGTAATGATTTTTTGAATGAAATTTATCGTGAAGTAGGTAATAGTGTTCTACACATTATACAAATACATACCCAAATATTTTACATTTTAATTGTTAACTTGAATCATGTTGATCATCTTTCATCAATGAATAATGACTAATTATTCATAGAGTATTTTTATAATATGGAAAATAAATTATTAGTGGATGTTCCAATCAACATATTGTGGAATAGTGGGATAAATCGGTAAACAATTTATTTACCATGATTCTTTTTTTTGAAAGAATAATGTTACCAAAACTATTTGTCATATAGAGATTTTTATCAATGGTTTAGATTGATCAATAATAAAAATATGATTTATGAAATAAAAGAAAAGGGGAAATTTTAAGGGATACAACCCTTAATTTATGGAAGACTCTCTATCCCACCCATCTATGAAATATAACTGACCATCCAACCACAATGTCAATATACTACATTAATAATCCTCCTTAATCAATGCATACAAGTACCATATCATCATACTAGAAAAAATATATTATTTGGACCCACTCATGGGTATAAGGCCAATACCCCCCAACTAGGCCAACGACTATAGGGTCCATAATCAAACCAATATCTCACATCCATACCCACCACATTAATTTGAATCATCTACTAATATTTATGTAGGGCATCAAACATCCCAAGTAAATGTTACATTCCAAAACATCCATCCCAAGGATATCACATCAACAAATATATAACAATCCAAATCTAAACATATTTTAATAACAAACCTCTTATACCATCCCTGAGAGGGAATACTCTACCTGAACATTCTAAAAATGGGGATACCATCCACCATGATTATAACTATAATTAATATCAGCCAAACCAAATTCCAAAAATGAACTACTGTGACTCGATTAAATTATTTAACCACCAATAAGTTACTTGGTAAAACATTAATTAACATATATTTTAGATTTTAATTAGTCGTATACTATTTCCACACCATATAAAAATTATTCTTCGTGTTTGGAACCCATTTTAAAATTTTAAAACTATTTTAAATAGTTATATAGCCACATAGTTATCTAGATATTCCATTATTCCTACTCTATGGTATGAAAAAACATGATATTACATCCTACGACCTAGAGTAAATTCATAAATCAAAATATTAACATAACACATCATAATTAAAAAGCATGTGAATGGAAATATTGAAAATCAGTAATCATTAATACCATACATTCAGTACTTGAGCTATCCCCATACAAAATTTTGTAATTCTCTATGATGGTGTACATACCATCTTCCTACAAATGCTCTTTTTATCACCTTCACCCAAATTAGTAGAAAAATCAAAATAAAATCTTGATACCATTTTTAATGTATTTTTGTTTAAACTAGATATATAACACCCTATCTAGGGGAGCTACATGACCTCAAGTACACCTCCCATATTTCATAGGATTTTTACAATTGATTAGAGCCAATAACTGACATAAAAAGACTATAATAACATCACAATCACATATAATTACGTTTAAATTTCCTATAAAAACATGAAACATCAAGGTGATCACATAGAATTGAAGCTAATTTCCGTCACACTATAACATTAAACACAAAGAATTTTTTATCAATTTATAAATTATGATCATAAAATAATATTCATACAAGAGAGGGATCACCCACTGGGTAAATCAAATTCAATGTTAATAAAAGGAAAAAATCATAATGTAGAAATATCATTATAAGATCACTCCATAATTATATCACCCAAACTATATATGCATACATGTTAACAAATACTAATAATGAATAAATATTAGTCATATCCATATCATATATTAAATGGAACTATGGAATATGTATTTTAGTGAACCTACCATACTAGTAGAATAATACCAAAGCACTCAAGGTAAGGTCTACAATTGAGTCCCAAATCAAAAGACTAAAACTCGGGGTGCGGTCTCATAACTAAGTGTTATACCAACACCTAATCACTCTAGGTGTGTTATCACAACCATTTCATATAACAGCACCCCATTATTTATGGAGAGGTTACATAACCAGAATGAAACCCTCTCACATACAGTGAGGTCTTACAACTTGGTATAATACCAACACTAACTCAATAATGGCGGGGTCACTCATTTATCCTAAACCATCCTTAAATACAATGAAAAATTGGGCATAAGTTCTTAAAACAAATCCTTACCTTGTTTCTTTATCCACAGGTCTCTAAAATGTATCCTCCTAAAAAATATTATATTCATGGCCAGGGAATAAAAAAATAAGGAAACCAAATGCACACTAAACTCTAAAATAGAAATAAAATAATACCATTCAATTTCCTAGGGTTGGAGACTAAAAAGCACATACACTATATTTTCTAAACAGTATCATCATAGACTTCTTTCTCAATAATATTTTGTATCTAAGCAACACCCCATGATTTTACCGATTCCAATTGGCCACTTGCAATCCACAATAATAGACATTCCAACTTTTCTCAAACATACATAGAAAAAATAATCATCAATGGAATTAGTATTCTATTGAAACTAAAAGAAATTCACATCACCATTCATTACATATATAATTAAATCCCATAATGATAATACATGTTGTAAATAATCCATCATTTTCCTATCCAATACTTTACATCAACAAAACTTATATGGGCTGTAAAAGTATTCCAAAATTTTGTTGGATCATATCCATCACATATGATGGCTATGAATTCTTAACCGTGAACTAGCCATGTCCTATAAATAAAATTAATATTATTTATATTACATACGTAAACATACCTAAATTTCATAAAACCGCCATCATCCATTTAGGCGTAACCCCAACCGCACTATGCAAGAAGAAATAGTGAAGTTATCACCATAAAATTTGCAACTTCTCCATAAATCGGAAAGGTCAACACAAAAATAGGAATTATAAAAATCATAATAATAATTATAATAAGGTCACATTAGAAATACAATTCATTAGAATACCAATTTAGTTTTAACACGTCATCCTCAATAACTATGTATGAGATGAAAAAACTTACAACCTCTAGTGCCCCTCCCCATACCATAAATCCTATAGAATTTTGGGAGGGTCTAAATAATAAATTGTGGTCCTTATAACCTCGAATAAAATTCATAAAACTATATAAATAAACCAATAATATCAATAATAATTCCTATATTATTCATAATAGATAAAACAAAAATATTGTAACAAATTTACCACATGGAAGCATAAATTCCTACATCAACTGATGGGTCACAAAGATGATCACATACATAAATAAAATAATAAAAAGGAATTTCGGGCTCTATATCCATCCTTAGTCTTCACCTTATAGTTATCACAAATATAAAACAATATTACCCATCTAAATAAATTATATGTTCTATGGTCAGTATGAAAATAGACATACATGAGAGGTGGTAAAATAAAAATAAACAATCATTGTCTCATGAGGAGGTTGTTCTCCGTACACATAGATAGAATAATTTTTACCCATAAGATAGATGTGTATGTATGTGTAGGGAAAAACCATAGCATAACAACATAATATTATTTTTAGTATTATGGTTTTGTCTTTCAATCATGGAATTAGATGATTTTATGGAGTGTAGAATGGAAAATAATATAATGAAGCTTGATGAGGAATGTTACCTCATCTTTGGGTAACTCAATTTTATTTTCACCAAAGGGATTATTTGGATTGATTTACTCCCAAATGGTTGATTCAAGGAGAAAGGGTTGTATTTTTTGTTTTTTATTTTGATTCCTTTTATGAATGAAAATTTATTGAGAGATGTGAAGAATAATGAGATATGGTGGCCTTTATAGGGAAGTTAGGGGACACACATGAAATTTTTGAAAATAAGTTTGGTATACCCACATTTGTTCATAACAATGTAATCCCTAATCAAAAAAAAAGTAATAATGTAATGTTTAGGGTCTAAATTTTCCCATATAATGTGTTTTATAAAGTGTATATATTATTTAGGAACTTATGATTACTTTCTAGTCCCTTATTAAGAATATATTTTCCTTAATTGAGGTAATCAATTTAGACTTCGTTACCAAATATTTTTGTTCAAAAAATAATTTGACCACATGAAACAATATAAATTATTTTGATTCATAATATACAATCATTTTTTCTAAATTGAAATGTAAATCCCCTACCCTAGTTATCTAGAGTCAGTTATTTATAACATAACATTGGCAGGATACAAGGAATCAAGTCCCTAAAGACCGATCAGTTTAGTATTATTGGAAACAACATACAAACATAAGATGAACATTAAAACATAGAAGGAAATTCAACACTAATTTTTTCCATTAGAAGCATACAAGACTCCTATATTATGCCTAAAATTTAATAATAACTAACTTCTTCATATCCTTAGATAATGAAACATAAGAAAGGGTTGAGCTCAAACGCTCAGTAAGGGTAATAAATACAGCATAAGATAACATAAACATTATGGATACTGAATAATTTAAAACAAATTACTTTACAAATAATAACCATTAAAACTTTATGGAAAGAGTATGAGATGTTTAAATAATTTCATAATAAAAAATATTCATGTGTATTCTACTAGTCGGATAACCATATAAACCGAAAATAATATTTTCATAATGAGGGAATTTATAATGCGGGACATTCTGAAACATTTTGTCAAGGACTCGACCAAGATGTCTAAAAATGATTAAGCCCTCAGCCAAAACCAAATATCAAAATTGGGAAAGGCCTCATCCAATTCCACATCTATCAATCTCATGAAACCTACCGATGCACCGAGGAGCTATTGTAGGCTCCACCAGTCACTTACTATGCCCAATACATTCCCCATATGAAAAGAATGAAACATATAAAAAACAATCATATTAAAAAAAAGCATATGAAATGTCATTCATTAACCATAACCCTTTAATAGTATAAAAATAACACATCTACATTCAAATATATCAAAGAACCATCAATACAATATGGAATATTTGTATCATAATAAATGAACTTCAAAAAAATTTTAAAATCCCTCAAATGATGTTTGCATAGATGAAATCAAAACTTTTTCAGAGAGATATTCCTTTCTATTTTTAAATCATTTAGAAGTAATGTAATTTTAAAATAAAACATTTAAATTCTTATAATCTTGGATGGTATGATTTAAATGAGTTATAATGGTAGAAAATTTCTGCACTCACTGTATAAGTTAAAAAACATTATTTCATTATTTTTGTCGAAAAGTTCAAAAATGTCCTTGTTTGGAAGACGACAGAAAGATTAATTTATGAAAATTTTGTAAAAATTAAAAAAAGAAATAAATGAAATTAACCAATAATCTATAAAATAGTAAAAATGTTTTGAAATATATTTTTCTGATACACAAATGTGGGTGATAAAGAGGTCTGAGTTGATACTCATGTATAAAAAAACCTCTGATAATGAAGAGATTGTAGAATTAACCCTTACCATGTACTTTTCTTTAGTCGATGGTGCATTAACATCCTGTATAATAGTTTATAAATAGTTATTAAATTATACAATAACTATGTACATAAATATGATATCATATATGATCCTATAATATTGCCTTGTTAATAATATTTCAGAAGTATCATCGTTTCCGGTGTTAACTGATTCATTTTACATTATATACATGGTTACGTAAGCCATGTTTGTTATGGAGAGAATGTATTTAATTCAAATATAGAATGATATTATGTTAATAAAAATAATATTTTTATCATAATATGAAAATTATTCTTGAACGATTATGATGGGGAATGAATATCAGCGCGTTCGTGAAGACTGTAATCCGTACGTACGCACGAGCGACAATATCATTATATTAATGGTGAAATTGTATGTAATTGGATAGTATATCATATATAAAGAATCATTAACATTTTATATTTATTATTTACATCATTTATACTCATTATTATACTCATCCAAATAATTAAGTGTTTGAATAAGAAACTACACCACGCCGTTGAGATGGTAAGTCGTACGTACAAAAGTATGGTGAAATTGTCCTTTATAGGATGGATCGAATAACGAATATGGATGTACCATATTTATAATAACACCACAGTATGTATAATGTTCTAGAATTATTTTTTTTTTATGAAATGAACAAATAATGTGGAAGTGCATGAAGAAAATAACTTGAAAGAGGGTGGTGAAATTATTTCCTCTTCTTCAGGCGTTTTCTTTTGAGTTGATCAATAGGGCTCCATAGGCTGGATTTTTAATCATTTTGAGGCCTATAAGTTGAATTTATGGTATTTGGGAAGATATTAGGTCAGGGGATTGCCAAGCCAGATTGATTTGGAGGTGTGAAATTAAGAGAAGGGGAAGTACCTTTTATAAGAGAGGTGAGGGTCACTTTAGGAAAAGCTTGAGATATTATTTTATAATAAAATATTTTTTGGTTTTTAATGCCTAAATAAATTTATTTCATGGATAAGGTGAGTGTGGGACTAAAACCTCTCAACAAATAGGTTTTCGACTGGTTTAGGTCACCATATTAACCTTATCATTTATATTTAACTGTTTGTTAATTAGCTTGACATTTACCATGTCTCTTTGTATTTTTATATTATATTGTTAATAAACAAACTATAAAATAAAAATGGATCCCCAAGTGGTTAATTATATATATATATATATATTATTATTATCTATGTTCTTTGTCCAAACTGTATATTTTTAAGAATATTATATCAATTAATAAAATAGTATTTTTTAAACAAAATTATGTCAATATTGACACTATTTAGTATTTGAATTTTTCGAAAGAAATAAATACATTATCACTTCGAATAAAATTTCTAAATCAACCATATCATGTCATGTTAACCTATAAAATTAGTGGAATTATTCAGAAGTCTAAATTTACATTTAAAAGGGATATTTATTATATCAATTTTTTTATATTTCATTATTAAGGTAATTGTTGTACCATCATCGTGTGACAAATAAATTAAATTATTTAATGTCTAAAAATTATAAATAAAATACCATTATATAGGAAATAGTTTTATATTTCCAATTAATATTTATAGTCTAATTTATATTTTGTTTAACTATATACTAAATATGTTTTAGTTATTAAACATTGAATTTAACTCTTTTAACTATTCTTTAAATAAAATATAAATAAATGTCCTAATCTAATACAAGGGTAACAAAAGGATCATATTATATTCCTAAGAATTTTGGGTTGAATTAAAATTTTGCAATACAATTCGAACATGTGTTAGGGTAATTATAATATCATTTTTATCCTTAATTACCCTATTTATTTTTAACCGTGTTAAATAAAAGTCAAAAGTTACTATTCACCATATATTATTTTCATCTCATTGTACCAAAATTTAATTACTTATGTTAACTGAGATTCTTATTTTTTTTAAATTCAACTCACAGAAGTGGTAAAATTTAGTTTTATGAAAATTTGTAAATGCTACTATAAGGTGGGTAAAAGATGGTAAAAATATCAATAAAATTATATATATCTAATCATATTGTGAAATGACTCCAATGAATTTAATTTAACATATATTGGTATTATGTATCTATTTTCACCTAAAATAAATTAAAATAAAATAACTAATTACTTAAATAAAAGGTTTGTTTTAAACAATAACACAATGTTTTTCACTGTTCATCAAAAATTGAATGTTTTTAGAAAAATATCAAAAATTCACCCTAAGCTAATATTTATATTCCGAATTCCAAAATGATGTCCATATTGAAAAATAAAATTTATAAAATTTCAAGAAGTGGGTGTTACTATTCATAACAGCTCGTTCGATTCGTCGTGGTGTGTTAAAAGCCCATGTTGCGTACAACACAAGCTACTACATTATTCAAATGGAAGAACACCGTGGATGATTGGGGTGTTACATTCTCCCCTCCATAAAATAATTTATTAGAAAAAATGTCTAGAATATTGCTAAATAAAAATATTTGGGTGGTTCTTCATCACATGTTCCTCATGTTCCCATGTTGCCCCTTCCATCTTGTGATTTCCCCATAGAACATTCACCAGGTGAGTCATCAAATTTCTCAAAACATGTTCTCTAGTATCAATAATTCTGATAGGCTCTTCATAATAAGATAGATCAGGTTCCAGTTCTAATTATTCGTAGGTGAGTACATGTGTTGGTTCGGACACTTATTTTTTCAACTTTGATACATGGAACACATCCTGATCTTTGGAGAGACTTGGTGGCACTCAAAAACAATAAGCTACAATTCCAATTCGTTCTTGAATTTTGAAAGTTCCGATGTACCTGGGACACAATTTACCCTTCTTACTAAAAGGTATGACACCCTTCCATGGAGACACCTTCATGAAAACAAGGTCTCCTACATGAAATTCCAAATCATTACTTCTGTTATTGGAAAAACACATTTTCCAACATTGTGCTACTTTGATGTGGGTTTGTATAATCTTCACCTTTTCCATTGTTTCCTTAACTTGTTCTGGGACTAAAATATTTATTTCCCCCACAACATCCCAACATGTTGTTGTATGACATCTCTTTCTATATAACGCTTCATATGGTGCCATCCGAATAATTCAATAGAAGCTATTGTTATAGGGAAATTCTACGAGAGGGAAATATTGATCCCACATACCTTGAATGTCATCTTAGTAAGATCTCAACATATCTTCTATGGTTAGAATAGTTCATTCTTATTGTCCATCATTTTGAGGATGATAGGATGTTCTCAAATGAAGTTTTGTATCTAGGGTCTTCTGAAGACATTCCCTGAGTCTTGATGTAAAACGGAGATCACAGTCAAAAAAATCAATAGGGGTACTCTATGAAGTCTTAAAACATCATTAATATATAGTCTTGCATGACGTTCAAGTGGTGAATCTTCTATTATAGTAATAAAATGTTATTTCATGGTAAGGCGATCAATAATGAACCATATTGCATCATTCCTTCTACGAGAATTTGGTTGTCCCATGATGAAGTCCATCATAATATCCTCCCATTTCCACTCAGGTATGGGAAGAGGTTTCATGACTCCTCTATGATGTCATATTCCTTCTTTCACTGGTTGAAAAACCATTCATCTTGACACATAATTAGGAATATATCTCTTAATGTTGTCCAAAAAAATGTTCATTCAAATATCTATACATCTTGGCGCTCCCAAGGGTGTATAGAGAAATTAGATCTATAAGAATATTCCAAAAATTCCCTCTTCAGAACAGGTATATCTGGAACACAAATTTTATTCCAAAATTTCAAAATTCCATCTTCATATACAATGTTACTCAATATCCCATCAATCACATCAATAATCTTCTTTTGAAACTCCTCATCATCAGTCTAATAACTTTTTATCCTTTTTTTAGTAAAGATTGTCTGAAAGCCATTTGAAATAGTATTCATGATTCACTATCCATGGTTATTCCCATATCCATAATTACTAGATCCATGAAAATAGGATCCCTTTCAACTCTAATCTGGTTCAAAACTCCATGAACCCTTCTACTCAAAACATTTTACACCTTATTATCCTTCCTTGTATGGTAGTGTATAGTGAAATCATAATCCTTGAGTAGTTGAGGCCATTTTCTTTTCCTCATGTTAAGTTATTTCTGTGAGAAAATATAATTCAAACTCTTGTGATCTGTATAAATTTCACATTTGTCACCATAGATATAGTGTCTCCATATTTTTAGAGTAAATATTATAGTTTCGAACACATGATCATGATTGGGATAGTTTTTGTCATGAATTTTTAGTTGTCATGATTCATAGGCAATAACTCTATCATTTTTCATAAGGACATAATGAAGTCCTTTCTTTGATGCATCACTATAAATAACAAAAACCATTATTCCCTGATGGTAGAGTCAATATAATAGCATCAACTAATATTATATTTAATTCTTCAAAACATTCATCACACTCTTTTTTCAAAACAAATTTAACCCCTTTACGTGTGATCTTGGTAAATGGGTTAGCCAACTGGGTGAAATTTAGGATGAAGCATCGTTAATAACTTGCTAAACCAATAAAACTGTGTACCTCAGTTATACTCGTCAGTGCTGCTTATTCATGAATTTTCATGATCATTGAGGGATAAAAAAATATTATTTCCTTAGAGATAATATAGACAAGAAAATAAATCTCTTGAAGGTAGAATTCACACTTTCTAAACATCCAATATAATTCATTTCTATTGAGGGTTTTCAGAATAGTGTGCAAGTGATTTTCATGATTTTTGTAGCATTCTATGTAAACCATGATATCATCAATAAATACCACTACAAATTCATAATTATATTCTTTGAAAACACTATTAATTATATCCATGAAAATTGAGTATTCATTAGTCAGTTCAAAAGGAATTACTGTAAACTCGTAATGCTCGTACATAGTATGAAATGCGTTTTTAGAATGTATTCCTTCTTCACACACAATTGATGATATATAGATGGAAGGTCAATATTTAAAAAATATTGAGCTCCATGAAGTTTTTGAATAAATTATCAATGTGAGGTAGGGGATACTTGTTCTTTATTGTTATGGCATTGATCTTCCGTTAGTCAATGAACAACCTCATAGATCTATCATTCATCTTAACAAAAAGGACATGGGATCCCCATGATGAAACCTTAGTTGGAATAAATCCATTAGTACTCAATTCCTCTAGTTGTTTATTTAGTTACACTAATTCCACAATGGACATTCAATAAGGGGTTTTCAATATGGGCATTGAACCAGGAATTAAGACAATGGAAACTCAATTTTTCATCCTAGAGGGTGTCTAGGTAAATCCTCTAGAAACACATCAATATATTCTGGCATAATAGCTACATCCTCTCTTTGAACATTCCTTTCCTCACCCATAGTTATTTCATCCTCTTCCTCCCCAATAATTAAATTTAGTAGAGCTACTGGGGGTGGATCTAGATATGATTTAGATGTAGACCTTTCTTATCTAAAGGTAAGGTACTCTTTATCATCGTTGAAAATTGTAACCACCCCCTTTTATAATAATATTTTGCAACATGGTCCGAAATACAATCCATACAGAAGATAATAACAAATTCAATCATGGGTATGACAATGAGAACAATGGATAAAGAATAGTTATATGCTCTAATGGGAACTAATTAACAAAACATTATATCAAGGATACTTCCCATAGGAGTTTTTACTGACAACTCATTTATTAAATACAATTGGAAATAGCAAATTATCTTAGAAAACTGGGAAGATATGAAACAATGTGATGACATAGAATAAAATAAAGCATCATTTCAAGTTGAGGAAACCATTTAGTTTCATGCCACCAGGTCTTTCGGAGCATCAACCTCAGCATTAGTGATCGCATAATCTTGGTCTTGCTCCATTATCCTTTTATGAGGTATATTTCCTTGGGTATTAGGACATTCATGTGATTAATGTCCCATATCTCTGAAATTGTAGCATTGAGCATTGGTAGTTTCTTTCTTCCCTTGTAGTCACCAGTAATATGGCCTTTCTATCCACATATGTAGCACACTCCTTCCCCATTTAGACATTCATAAGGGTGATTCCTTCAAAAATTATCACAGGGTTGAAATTCAACTCTTCTCTTCTTCACTATCTCCATATTTCCTTTCCCAGAGTGTTCAGCATATCTTTTCTTCTCTTACTTTTCATTAAAGTCATAAGACATATAGAATTTCTTTTTTCTGTCTTGATAGCACATGAGACAATATATCCGTAGAATGAGAATGATTGTGTGTATAATTCTCAATGGAGAAATGTTTTTATCCCATAAAATAATCAATCAATATTACTCCTTGGGTTACATATATAATCTACTATATTCCTTGATAACCATGTTATGTTACCCTCATACATTGCAACATTCTCATCCTCCTTTTTCCTTAGACTCTGATATTTTCTTTCCATATCCACTCAACGGTCATGAGGAATGTATTTTTCTATGAAAATATATTTAAAATCCCTCCATTCCATACTTGATACCTCTTCATCCTCATTTGTGTTTTTGATCAATGACCACCATTGACCGACATCTATCATGAGACGATAAACTGCCATGACAACTTTTTCCCTTTTTCAACTCCCCAAAGAATGAAATATATTCTCTAAGGAACTTGTCAATTGCTAATCTCCAGATGGATTTTTAGTCCTATTTAATGTTGGTGGATTTTTCCCCATGAATCTGTCTAACAGGTATCCTCTAATTTTTGGGTCAGGGTACTCCATACGGGTAACGTTATTATTCATAACCTAGCTGAGTTGTCTGAGTAAAGTGATAAGCTGATCAGCACCAGTTGTATCACCCACTACACTATAATTATCTTGAGTAAGAGGTTAGTCCATAAATGGATTATGTTCATTGATACAGTTCCCATTTCTTCCACTAGGTGAAATTTCTAAACAAAGGCGTACAATAGATTAGTCTATGAATCATAATACATAATTCCAAACAAATAAAAAAATTACCATAAATTGAACAGTTTATGGATATAATCAATAATAATAATAATAATCAATAAGGAGGTATATACTTATAAATCCTTCAAAATTATTTGCAATTAAATTGTGAATTATCCAATGCATATCCCCCGAGAGT
The DNA here is from genome assembly GCA_963277665.1 of Viscum album. Classification (NCBI taxonomy): domain Eukaryota; kingdom Viridiplantae; phylum Streptophyta; class Magnoliopsida; order Santalales; family Viscaceae; genus Viscum; species Viscum album. Next base: position 286,040,694 of record OY728127.1, read on the forward strand.
GTCGTAACAAAGAGTGAAACAAGGCCTGTTTTCATGTACCAGGATACACCAGGAAAAGCCCAAAACTTCTTGCTAGTGTTTTTCACTCCATGGTACATCTATGACAGAGCCACCTCTTCCTGTTCGTGTCTAGAAAGGGATGTATTTCTTGGAAAGTACACTAAATCACCAAATTACCAAAATTCTAGGAAGTTCTTATATAATAATCCTCAAAGTCTATCTTATGGTACTGTTCTCTAATTAGGGTTTATCAAAATATAGTTTCCATGGATTTTACTAAACATCCAATTATACCAATTGAAATTACCCTACAATTTTTACCTAGTGTTAGTGATTTTTTACTTAACATGGTAATGATATATGGAATCATGTCCCGAATGACCGATCAGTTTAGTATTATTAGAAACAAGATACATACATATGTTCAACACTACAACATGAAAAGAAATAAAAAACTAATTTATTCCATTAGAAATGTATAAGACTCATATATTATTCCTTCATGTTACTCATAACTCACATCCTCATATCCTGGGAGAACGAATCATAAGAAATTGGTGTGCTCAAATGCTCAGTAAGGGTGAGAAATATAGTGGATGATAACATAAAAATTAGGCATGGTGAATTATTTAAAACACATGAATTTATAAATAATAAACATGAACACTTTATGGTAGGAATATGAGATAAGTAAATAATTCCATAATAAAACATAGTCATGGGTATTCTACTAGACGAATAACCCATGAACCATTAATAATATTTTCATAATGTGAGAATTTATAATGTGGGGCACTCTAAAACATTTTGTCAAGGCCTCAACCAAGACATCTAAAAATGATTAAAGCCTCAGCCAAAATCATATATTAAAATTGGGAAAGGCCTCAGCCAATTCCACTTATAAATGTCTCATGATACTTAGAAATTAACGGAGGTGTTATAGCAGACTCCACTCGTCACTTACTAAGTCAAATAAATTCTTCATAAGAAAATGATGAAACATAACATAAACATTCATATTAACACTTTCATATGAAATTTCATTAATTTAACCATGAAACATGAACTATATAAAAATAACACATCCACAGTCAAATATATCACAAAACATTCAATACATTATGGAATATCTGTATCATAATAAATCAACTTCAAACATGTTTAAACTCTATGAAATGATGTTGACATAGATGAAATTAAAACATTTTAGGAGAGATATCTCTTTCTATTTTGAAATCATTTATAAGCAATGTGATTTTAATAAAAAATATTGATATTAATATAATCTTATTATGAAATATTTGAAGGTGTTATAATGGAAGAATAGAGTTTCACCCATCATATAATTTAAAAAACATTCTTTCCTTAATTTTTTCAAAAAGGTCGTAAAGTTCATTGTTTAGAAAATGACAGAATGTTTCCATTAATTTTTTTTATAAAAAGTAAAACAAGTGTATAAATGACTTTAACCAATAGAATAGGAAATATTAAAAATGTTTTGAAATATATTTTTATGAAACGGGGATGTGGGTTATAAAGATGTCCTAGTATATACTGATGTATAAACAAACTCGGATAATGAAGAGATTGTGGAATTAACCCTTACTATGTAATCGTCCTTCATCGATGGTATGTTAATCTCCTTTATAATAGTTAAAACATTGTTATAAAATATTACATGAACTATATACATAAATATGATATCTTATATGACGCTTTAATATTGTTTTTAATAATATTTCATCACTATCATCGTTTCGTGTGTTAACAGATTAATTTTCCTTTATATGCATGGTTACGTAACCCATGTTTTTTAGTGATATGAAGTACTTTATTAACATATAGAATGATATTATGTTCAGAAACATTATTTCTAATCATAAAATGAAAATTATTCCTAAATGATTACAATGGGGAATTAATATCATCGCATTCGTGGTGACATAAATCCGTATGTATGCTCGAGCTACAATATCATTATATTTATGGAGAAATCATATGTAATTTGATGGTATATCATAAATAAATAATACTTAACATGTTATTATTATTATATATATCAGTTATACTCATTATTATACCAATCAAAATAATGATGTGTTTGAATAAAAAACAATACCATGATGTAGAGACGGTAAGCCGTACGTACGCACGTATGGTGACTTTTTCATTTATAGGATGGATAAAATAATGAATATGGTTATACCATATTTATAATAACATCACAGTATATAGAAGGTACTGGAGTTATTATTCTGGAATAGAAACAACAATGGATGAGGAAGTGGAAGAAGAGAATCACTTGAAAGAGGTTGGTGAAATTATTACCTCTTCTTCTGGTGTTTCCTATGGAGTTGATCAAAAATCCTCCATAGGTTGTCTTTACGAACAATTTAAGTACTATAGGATGAATAAAGGGTTTTTGGGAGGATATTTGGGTAGTTTTGTCAGATTGAAATGGATTTAGGGGTGTGAAATTAATAGATGGGGAAGTACCCTTTTATAAGTGAGGTGAGGGTCACTTTAGGAAATGCCTGAAATATTATTTTATAATAAAATACTTTTCTGTTTCTAATGGAAAAAAAATGATTTATTTTATGTATAAGGTGAGTATGGGAAAAATTACTCTCAATAAATATGTTTTAGAAAGGTTTAAGTCACCATATTAACCTTATCTTTTAGATTTAACTCTTAGTTTTATATTTTGACATTTACCATGCCTCATTGTATTTTTATATTATATGGTTAATAAACATACTATAAACTAAAAATAGAACCCAAATTGGTTCATTATTGATATATAAAACCCTATATAAGTCCTTTGATCGATCCTTATATTTTTAGGAATATTATATCAATTAATAATATAGTAATTTTTTTAAAACTCAATTATGTTAATGTTGACACTATTTGGTATTTTATTTTTTTTAAAGCCATAAATACATTATCACTTAAAATAAAATTTATTTAATAAACCCTAACATATCATATTAACCTATAGAATCAGTGGAATTCATCAGATAACTCAAATTAAATTAATTTGGATATTTATAAAATCAATTATTTTAATATTTCATTATTAATGTAATTACATCATCATTATTGTGTCATAAATAAATTAAATTATTTATTTTTTAATAATTATAAATAAAATAAAATTATTTATAAAATATATTTTTCATTATAATGAATATTTATATTCGAATTTATATTGTGTGTAAACATATTTTAAAATTTTTTTAGTTATTAATCTTTGTATTTAACTCTTTTAAATCTTCTTTAAATAAAATAATAATAAATGTCCTAATATAATCTAAGTTAACCTAAATGATCATAATTTATTCCTAAGGTTGTTTCTTGTCGAATTAAAATTATTTTATAGAATTGGGACATGTGTTAGGGTAATTATAATATCATTTTTATCCTTAATTTCTCTATTTACTTTTAACAATGGAAAATAAAAATCAAATGTTACTATTCACCAAACACTATTTAACATATTATTGAACCACATATTACATTGTGATTTAAACCATGTCTCTCAGAGTTTTTAAATTCAACTCACAGAAGTGGTAAAATTATGTTTTATGCAAATTTTTAAATTCTCCTAAAAGGTGGATAAAAGGCAGAAAAAAGTACAATAAAATTTTATATATGTAAAATTATTATAAAATGAATCCAATATATTAAATTTTACATATATAGGTATTATGTATAAATTTTTACCTAAAATAAATTAATATAAAATAACTAATTACTTAAATAAAATGACAGTTTTAAACAATAAGACAGTGTTTTTCACTATTCATAAAATTTTTAAGATTTTCGAAAAAATAACCAAATTCACCCTAAACTAATTTCTATATTCTGTATTAAAAAATGAAGGCCATATTTAAAAATAAAATTTTTAAAATCTAAAAAAGTGGTATTACTATTAATAACGGCTAGTTTGATTGGTTGTGGGGTGTAAAAACTCTATGTTGCGTACAACCCAAGCTACTGCATTATTAAAACAGAAACGTACCATGGAAGGTTGGGTTGTTACATCCAATAAAAAAGTGGTATAAATTAATTTAAATTTCATCTCATAGATGACATGACAAAGAAGGCTTTTAACGTAAAAACATCCAAAAGTTTACAATGTTCTTATAGTTAATTTCAAATTGAAATTGATTCAAATTAAATAATTTGTATTAATTTATAAAAATATTAGTTAATTAAAAATGAAAAATAATCTAAAATATAATATTACCTTATAAATACATAAAATGAAAAATTGTTTTTGAATGAAATTTCAGTATTCTCCACAATACATTATTAATTTAAACTTTAGCTAAAAATACGAAAAATTTACCCTAAGAAAATTTTTATGTATCAAATTAAAATATGATGTTTATTGAGACATATATAATCCATAAAAGTTATTTAACTGGATTTAAAATATGTTCCCCATTAAAATAATGTAGATACTCCTTAATAAAATTATAGAATTTTATGTATAAAATTAGGTTTATTTAATTTGTGACTATAAATAATATTAGATTTATATAAAAATTTTATTGTATATATAATATATTTATCATAATAATATCAATCAATATTGTAATTAATTTTATTTATTATTGATAAAAGGATTTGTGGGAATAAAAATAATAATATTTTCATTTACATTCTATCACTTTTCATATTCCTTTAAAATTAATTTGTATAAAATAAATTTATATTATATCATTATAAAACATTGATTTTCATAAGTTAAATAACCCAACTAATTTAGTGTCTAGGTTATTATATTTCAATGAAATATCATTTTCGTTATTTGATCTTTTGTTTTACACATGCCATTGAGTAAAGTCATTGTTTTGTGTAATGCAAGAATACCTCAATGATCCCCATAGAAAATGATAAAAGTTATGTTGCATGCACCACATGATTAACATGGTTTTTAATTTAATGAAATCCAAACAAAGTCATTTAATATAAAAACTAATTTTACTGCTATGTTAATTGAAAAATATCAAAATATTTTTTAAATTTAAATAAACATTTGAAATAATCATTGGGTGTAACTGATTCCCATACATTTCCTTACAAAGATAAGTCAAACTAAGATAGTAATCCCATAACCCATGAGAAAATGAATCACACCATTCTCATAGGTAATTATTTAACATCATGATTGGATTGAAATCCAATTCTCCATCTGGTATCCACAATACCAGACATTGACATGTAAGCGTAGTATGAAACAAAAACAATCACACAAGGTCACTAGCACTTCCTATGGTGCTATTTACCAAAGACGTGACCCTACACTATAATTAAAATATCATCTTACATATATCATTATGGTTTATTCCCCTAAATATCATCCCTGTCATAGAAACCCATCATGTCAAACACATAGTACATCTCATCTCACCAGAATGGAAAACCGCATGGTCTCATAGATACCACTCAGTCTTTACGTGATGGTGGCAAGAAACATACTCACCCCCTGAGTGCCTGAACCAATTTTAGGACCAACTCGACACAATATCCAATATCCAAGTTGAATTATCATCAAAATATATCATCTCAATGAGTCCCACACACGAGAGAATATACCGGTAAAACATTTTTTAAGTGCCTTGTGATCCCAATTGTTAGTCTGATAACAGTCCCCATTACTACGCCTTAGTGTCATATCAGATATCTCTTAACGATATTTCCTGCAATCAACCAAAGGAAATACCTCTACATCACACTTGGTCTATACCTGAAGGGTATATCACTCAAAAAGGATATAGGAAGCAAAACATCACCCCTAAAGAGGGTTACCCACATAACCCATGAGACATATAATAATATCACATATACTGACATGGGAGAGGCCGGTCATTCTCGACCATTGAGGTAAAGGAAACCAACCTAGGATACATTTATATCATATCACATCTCCATACCTACCCGAGGTATCTTTATAAATAAATTATTTCCACTCTCCCTTGTCAGTATTGTCTTCATGAAATCCCTATTACTCAATTCGACAATAAATATATATTATATCTATAAGTTAGTCAATTCCACCATATATATATCTATTGGGATCTATCAATATCATTACATTTTCCCAATACCAAGAAAATATGAATTCATCCAAAATCTGCATTAAAAAACATAAGATTTTGTTTTAAAAGAAACACCTATCCCTAAAAAAGATTAACTATTAACTAGAATCATCACTCATCCTTGGAAATTTTTTTCCATGACTTATCAAAAGTCACACCACCAGATTAGGTCACATATAATGAAATATACGTCAAATTATTTATAAAAAAACTTATATATAATTATTCAAGTTAATGAAATGTGGAATAACCAATACGAAGGCACTGGGTGTAGAAATGGCTTTGAAAAGATTAAAAGATACACCCAAGAGGTCTATGGTATACCTTATAAACCATTTTTAGAAAAATATGACACCCTTCCACCTACCAATTTCAATAAATATAATCAAAAATCTATATTAAATAAAATTCATGTCATATATCTAGTGAAAGGAAAAAATATACAAGCGATCAATATCCTGATATATCCCATTGACATGTCAAGTAGAATCCCCATCATTCTTAAAAAAATTCATAATTCTTTAGTGAAGAATCTCCAAACCATATCCCAATTCAAACATCATATCTCTCACAACGGGGATCTACGAATTAATGTCAATGGAGTAAGAGATTCAACTAAATTTCAATCAAATTTACACAAACCTTCCTTGTTTTAGGGAAATCAAATGGTGGCTGATATTTCCACAAGATGACCAAATTGTACCTTCCAAAATTTCTATATCCCTAAAAACAATATGTGATAATGGGTAAATTAAATTTCTATCCATATTAACAAAAAAACTAAATCACCTACTTATAGTTTGGAGATGTTTTTTTTGTGTTGAGCCTCTATATATAGTCCATTTATATTGCATCCCTAACAGGCCAGGACAGGAATTAAATAGATGAGGTCTCTGGAATTAATCCACATTCACCATAGAATGAATCCTCTAGGATCATGGTCCATCTACCCAAGAATGAGGGGCCACCCCTCTTCTCATCACTATTGCAATGCGGTATCTATTTGTCATTGAATGATGTTCCTCACCAAGTCTTTGAAAATAGCTATGTATTTATCTTCCTTATCAAAGCATGGGATACAATGCTACTGAATTTTGATCTCTCAATTTTAGTCTTCTTAGTGTGTCCATGGGTTTTTTATTGTGGTTAATCATTTATATCTAAAAATGAAAAAGGGATTTAGTAAACCCACACCCTCTTAAACAAAATCACCAGAACCAGAAACATCTTCCAGGCCATAACACATATTAAAAAACATCTCCTAGTAAATTGTCAAGACATAAAATTCATATTAAATTGAAAATTCTAGAAATAAAACTATCTATATGAAAATAATTTTAATTAAATATACAATGAAACTGAAACAAAAATTATCACTACCAAAATTATTATAGCTCTCTACTAATAGAAATAGCTACCCAATGAAATAACCCTACGTATAACTATAAATCCAATTATATAGACTCATCCATGGAAAATCATATTAAATTTCGTTAAACAAGATAAATCAATGATTTATTTGCATATACTAGAGACTTTAAACTATACAAGTAAAAAATAAAGTGATATCCATCTTCTCTCAAACCATTCATGGCATAATTAATTTTATTTATTGTCCCTTAACATAATGTATCTCCATAATGAGATTAACACATCACCTCCATGAAATTATTGAATCTGTAAAATGAAGGATGCACATGAAAATCACAAAAACATGAAATGTGTTTAAATAAAAAACGTACCACATCTATCATGTACATACGAGTCAAATCATCTATTATCAAGACATTTTTTTTGTTTTTTGGTTAATAAATTTAAAAATTGTGGAAATAAATTCTAAAATGGGGATTACATAGAAAATGTTGAAACACATGAAATTATAAGAGAGAACAGAATCCTAACAATGTTATACTAATGGGTGAGTTCAATAATTAGAAACCAAAATGAATCATTAAGAGAAGGCGATTCAATACATATTTGAGGAGTACAAGGTGTGTGATAATGCATGGGAGGGTGTAAATGGGGATATGTTAAGCATTTTTGAAGGGGGGTTATTATTAAAAAATATTTAATGAGTTATTTTTTTAGAAAAACCCATACATGGACAACCATCACTCAGATGGAGGCCACAATATACCCAGTAGAACATTACGGGATACAAAACTCTATATGGTCACATTGTGCACTTAGTTTATCTTTATCAGGTATACAAGGGAGTATTATTATTATTTTAATTAGTATCCATCACCCATTCAACCTCTTCCCGATGCCCTAAAACACCACCTTAACATCCATATATTCAATAATTCATCTTATATCAATTTCTCATATATCAAGATTCTGATGTGAATCCCAATTCTCGAAGGACCTCTATTATAGTAAACAAAACATAGATTCCATTGGAATTTATTAACACATAATGATGTAGTTCATTACATAATATCACTCAATTATGATTTATTATATTTCGGTCAATCCTACTGAATAAGTGAAAAAAATACTGAAATTACATATAGATTTAGAGTTAGGGTTATGATGATCCCATTCAAGGGACCAATCCTCATAAAAGTTTTGAGTTATGTGATATAAAATTGATTAGGGGATTTTGTTGGGGAGTATCTTCACTATATTGATAATATTAATTTACATTTCCATTTTTTAGTTAAAAATTCCATTATAGAGTTAAAATTAAATTTCATAATAAAAATAATGAGACTCCCTAGATACTGGACACTCTACATATATTTTACTATTACGGATTTGTACATTTTTAGGTGAGACCGATCATTGATTTATTGAGGAATAAATCTTGTGACATGTGTTTTATTCTCATTCCAACATATAAATACTTTGTGGATTTTATTTCACATTGTTCCCCTCATGGAGCGGTGAAATATGGGTGGAAATTATTTTCTCTGACTCACTTTTGGATTAATCCATCATGGGTAGAGTTTGATCCATAGTTCTGTTGGATTATTGTATAATGATTCTGAGTATTATTTGAGTTATTAAGGTACAATACCATATTCAAGGTAAAATAACATATATCCAAATTTGAATATAACATTATATACCTCATGAGATACATGATTTCTATTTTTCAAGATGCAATCATGTGAACATAGAAGTTCAAGTGATTTTCATGAAGAACGATGTTAGTGTTGAATCATTATATACCTATTCCCATGATAATGATGATGGTTTTTTTGATGGAGGTCCATTATCTAGATACACCATGTGTGTCCTATGATAATATATATTTATTTATTATATGATAATGAATTTCCATCAACAAAAAGTGAGAGATATTCTTTCCTCATTTCATCTTATATATTATATTTTATTAATTCTAATAGAATTATTATCAATTAATTTTCTTATAGGGACTCTTACTAGTAGAGATTGTTATCTATCACACATATATTATTATTGTGCACTCATCATAAGTGAGAAATGCCTCTCAATGGAATTATTTATGTTCAGATAGGACCCCGTGATATTTCCATTTAAGTGGATTTGTTTTTCAAAATTAAATTTTTGCGAGTTTTATTTCATTGTATAGTGTTGTTTGTATAGGTGTATGGGTCATTATACGTCTGAAATGAGGATAAAGACCCTCTATAATGATGATTAAGGTCCTCTATTTAGGGGTTACAACCATTTATCCACCCATGGTTGTATATATATTTGTTCACTACGAATTTTAATAAGGGGTTATTTCCAATAAAAATTGAAGGGTTCATGTATAAATATATTCCATGGTTTCTATTATCATTTTATAGATTTTTTAATCAACTTATGTTACGTCATGTATATCTTATATATGTTATTTTTGATTGATATCATAGAGATGTTGGTTGTTTGAAAGAACATTTGAAGATATTTTTTGTATTGTAACTAGTGTTCCCCTCAATGGAATTTATAGGGAGTGGAGTTGTTCCTAAAAGTTAATAACAAGTTCGGGATTCATCTTCATTTGGTTCATGAATAATACATTTCAAAGGTAGTGTCCACACATTGATACATAAAAAGTGATCGTAGTTATACTAAATAAATTTGTGAACAAATCATCCTAGATAAGAAGAATTATGATTAAGGTTGTGGGGGTTTTCATAAATTAATAAATCATGTAACATCATTTATATATTGATGAGGTTGAGTATTTAGACTATTTCTTAGAATACAATGAGATAACAATTTATAATACGTACTCTAATATTGTGAGGCCCAAATTTGTGAGATTTATAATCCTGAGATGTTTTATTTTTTGGGTTGGTGTAGTAGATATCATCATTAATACTTGGGGTTTTATAGATAATGAGGTTAGAGTGGTTTACTAGTAGAGTAATGGTTAATACCCTAAAATTATAATTTTATATTTCAATGATGGAGGATGAATCTGTGAATAAATATTTAACACAACTAGTTCTGGAAGGTGGTGAAAGGAATTTATTATAATCTATTTTCAATAGTTCCCTCAAAAACAAATATTATTCTACTGAGGATCATCTTAGTGATATCGATCATGAGACATTTCAAAACTAGGTAAATCATAATTGATGTCCCAATAGTTTTTTCTTTAAAGGAATAAATCAAAAAATCCACTTCTCCAGTTAGATATCAATATTCCATTGAACATCACTGAGGATATTTGGATAAAATTTTCATGTGATGATATTCAAGGTGAATTATTATCCAGGATGGGATATGAATAGTAGGTATTTTAATCATTCTCATTTTGGGGAAATTATATCTTTGTTATTGTGAATGTTCCACTATAGGTTTTGGATTTTTTAGATTAAATTTGAAAGGTGGAATCCTTTGGTCAGGATTAAATGCTAAAAAATTATTTAACTGGTGTAGTCTATACAATTATTATTATGGAAAATGAATCACCATTGATATGTGGAATGTTATATGGTAGTTTACATTTTTTGGTCATGTGTCTTGGTTTTTTAATCTATAACATTTGTGAAGGAGTGATAAAATAATAATAAGTTTTTGTTTCAGAAATGGATTTGATAATTTTTTGGACATGGATGTGTAGATGTATGGATTCCACTAATTGTAATGAAATGAATGTTCTTGGGTATTTTTCTTGACCTTTTTTCATATTTATGGAATCATTGGTAACATCACATTATTAGTGTGATCCAATAACATGTCCATGATGCCACAAAATTTCATTGCATATCATTGATATTTGGTGTAGAATATCCATTGTTTCATTGAATAGAGGAATTTCACATACATATATTATTACTATGTTATAGTTATATAGTAATATCTTCAAATTCGGGGAATGTAACATTCTAATAAAAGGTATCCATAATGGTGGTTCCCTTCAAAATTGGTGTTGATGTTATATAATTTCACATCATGATTTAAATATGCATGTCTATTGGATGAGAAATTAATTGGTGTAAATCCTTGGAAGGAATTTTTAATATGGCTTTATGCTTTAATTGAAAAATTTACGGAGGAATGTTAGAACATAATTCATTTATGAGAGCGAATATGTATGTTGGATGATGATCATGTGACAGTGAGGGGAATATGATGTTTACAGTATGTAATTTTTTTCCATAATTCATTGAATTTTAACATCTAGTGGTGGATAAGGTGTGTGTGAGGGTATGTTAACAATATGTGTTGAGTTTATTTTTTATCAACCCATTTCTGTTTCCCTGGATGTATTTCTTTTTAGGATGGTGGGTTTTAATACGGGGTAGTATAACAACAATAGATTTCCCAATATTCAATCATTATTATTGAGTTTAATGTTTCAATACATAATAAGTACAATACTACACTATAAAATAAAATTAACATTTTGATATATTTTATGACAATTTAATTGGTATGAAAATATGTTGTGTTACCATGGATGGAGTTTTGGTTATTTTACAACATAATTTAATTTTATGCTTTAATTAATATTAATTTAAAAATAAATAATCATTTATTACTTAAAAATAGCGATATATTGTAGAAACAGTCATGATGGTAAATTTTGACACCCCATTTATTTCTAGGACTTTGTTTTTTTCCTTTGAAATGTATTGTTTAATTTTTTTTGAATTAGACCACGAGATCATGGTTTTTCATGTAATTCAATAATTGACTGGTTAACCTAATTTTGGCCAACAAATTTATATTTTTTATGTATTCTTTAGGTGTCTCTAGTTTTTCCTTCAAATAAGGCCTATTAATATTTTTGAGTAGTATAGATTTGTTTAGGAGGTGGTTAAAAATGCTCATTTATCATTGAAATTTGGATCTCATGAAATTTAAAAATTCAATTAAGCACTGAAATAATCTAAAATAAGCACAAAATTTTGATAATCCATTTAACCTTGTTCATATTAGGTTTTATCCAGTCATACATGATTTATTTTCATCATACCTTATTTTTAATTCCATAAATATAATATCATTGAATATTTAAATATCATTTTTTTGAGTATTTTATTATGATTCAATTTATTTTTAACTTCATTGAAAATGTTATATTTAAACCATTATAAAACATTTCATCTTAAGGTATTGTTTTAAATTCCCTTGGAATAGTATCCATATGATTTTTTTTGAAATCATTATTCAGTTCATTTTCATTTTGTGTATTGTAAATATATTTTTTGTTAATAGATTAATCTACATTATTTTAATGAAATTTTGATAACAATTTTAAAATATTCATTCATTTTTTTCCACATAACTGGTTATTAGAATTTTTTGGGCACACATAACATTAATATTTATTAAATTATTATTATTTCAAATAGTAAAATTCTATACATGATGATAAATAAATTATGGATGGACAACCATTATTCAGATATTCACAGCCTTTTTTCCTCTCTATCATCCATTCCCATTAAAAATCCTTACGAAAAAATTTATAATAGTGATTAGTTTGTTAAAAAGAACCAATGATGTGGAAGGATTCTAACTATGAGGGTATATTTCAGATTATATGTGGGATTGGAGTAATAAAGTCCCAATAAAAGGCTTTGGTAATGGTTTTATTAGAGAAAAATATCCTAGGGTTAATGACTCAAACCATGGAGAAAGAGACTGATATTTTGGACACAGAATCTTGTTTGATTTATCATAATAGAAATAGATCATGATAACAGTGGGTTCACTAGTGAATGAATATGTTGGAAACTATGGAATACATGATATGGGAAATGTGGAGAACAAAAAAATGATTATTATGGGGATGGAACCAAATAAGTTGAGGATTTAAGGAAATTTCACAATGCGTGGCTTATAGTCTCCAAAACACATTACAAGTATATCACTCAATGAAATGAAAGTGTTTTAGTTGGTTATAAATATAAAGAGGTCTATTAATTCAAGTCACAATCCATGTATAGTGTACTTCATGAATCTATGGGTATCTATGGACACACTAATAAAAACAATTTTCATAGATTCCATGTAGACCCAAGTAAATTTCATGTACTTCATGGACCAGATATAGACATCTATTGAAGTAAACTCTTGATAAGTTCATTGGTTTTATACATTGTATACCATATAGGGATATACTATTTAATTTTAATAAGTAAATCCACATATTATTGATTACTACCTAAGTTTGCATACCAACTACCAAATATCATATTCTATACAATTTGTGTCTTCTGTAGTGTTCACCTATGCTCTCACATTTTTCAAAAAATTTATAAAATGAACAATCAATTGTATGTGTTTTTAATCATTGAATATATTCTATCAAATTTTATAATCATTATTACTTTTTTTAAAATGTTTTATGGGAAATTAAATGTCTATACATTTGTAGAGATGAGGAAATAGTGTGGCAGAGACATTTAGAGTTAATATTGGGTTGATAACAATTGGAATTTTGGATCCAAGTCCATCCTATGATTTGTTTTCCCACATAAAGAATACTAAGTTAAACACTAGACCCACAAATATAATTTTTTTTGGCAATAATGGTATGGTAATGGGGGTGGGGGTGGGGTTGTGTTTTTAATACACCCATGGACCAAGGTTCATGGGATGAATTCTCTGAGATTTTTTTTGGTAATTCAGTAGCGATGTAAAATTGTAGTATGTCAAACTAGATAAATTAAAATAGGGTGTTGTATCCTTAGGGAATAAAATGACTCAAGAATTGTGTAAATGCATAATTTAATAATATTTATAATTTTCAACTCTAGAATACTATAAGGAAATTAAACTATAATAATTTGTGTTATTATACCATACATCACACTATAAGAACATATTCTAGCTATGGTTTGTGATAGTTTGTGTTTTGACTATAATTTTCTCTCAAAAAATTTAAATTGTTCTTCATGTCTAAGGATACAGGGATTCAAAACACAACCAATATAAATATCTATGTTCTTAATATTTTTCATCCTTTTATTATTTCTATCATTTACTCTTTTTCTGGAATCGATTGTAATTATATATTCTTGAGTTTTTTCTACACCAACAACCCCATTGTGACTCAATAATAGAATACCTCTATAAATATTTGGGATTATTCAACCACCTTTTTTATTGGATGTGAGTCCTCGAATTAATATTAGTTAATACCATTGACTGATGTTCACCCCAGAATGTGGGGTGTGGGTCCCCCAATGATTCGACAACCACTCAACTAATTTAATCTCCACTGTATAGTGTGATTCCCTTACATTAGACAGAGATAGATGATATGGTTCAAATTTTAGTGATAGTGCTTTGGTAGCCTCCAATGTAATTGGATGGAACCTTCAAACCATATAATAACATCCAATAGTGGGTGAATAATCTAATATAAGTCATGAAATAACCTCAAACTATACAATTTACTCTGATGATGAAAAATTCCACGCTGAATTTTATAATAAGTGAAGAAAATTGTCATGAGGTGTTTGCTGGATTTGAAATCATGGGTTCTTTGATATTCTTTGGTTCCCTTTATTGTATGAACCTTATATAGGTGATCTATTTCAATTTGGGATTTCAACCAATGACATAGAGTTCTATCATGGTGTCATTTGTAGCTATGTTATTAACATTGGATTCCACATAACTTACTCTATAAAGATAACCCCTAGTATCACATGTATTGAACCCCATTATGGGGATGAGTTATGAATTTATAGTGTATCTATGTTAATGGATAATTTCATATATCCCACATTTTTTAAATTAAATGTTTTTATTAGTTCATTATTTTTGTAATGTCTTCTATTCAAGATCGTGATGTGACTTTTAGTTTCATCATTCCATTAATTTTTTAGGGGATCCGTATGTGTACATTTATACCCACCAACACCTGGTTCTTGTTCCATCACACATTGTGTCCTTCCAGATAATTCAATGTTCACATATGTTCTTGCTAGATGCTTAGTTTATGTATATTTAGGAATCGTAATGACTGATGGAGCATGAATATTTTGGTTATTACTAGAGATAATTTTATAATAGTTTTTATAGAAAAGTGGAACATAAATATTTAGTATTTTTTCATTTATGGATGTTATTATTCTGTATTTTTCATCAACTAGGGTTTTCTATTAATGCATTGTATTAGATAGACAATGTGACACTATTTAAATAGTTATACAATTATGATATTCACATATAATAATAATTGTTAATGATTATATTTTTATGAGTGGTAAATATATTTCTGGAAGATATAGGATCCGGATCCCCATAGATTATTTTCATTCATAGTGTTAGTAACTATCATCTAGCCTATCTGGGATAGAATTAGGATGGGACAAAAAATATACTTTCAACCAAGGTGGGCTCACTATGGGTTGGGTAATATTAAAGGAAACTAAAAAACTGTAAGGTTTTTTATTTAAAAATATCTATAGTGTTTCATTATGATCCAACTGAAAACTATTTTTTTATATTTATAATTAGAGAAGTACCTAATGATTATCCAATTGAAATATGGAAATCATCAAATGATACCCATGATTGATAAAGTGACTAACTCTAATGAGATACGTGAAAATTTTAATAATATATTAATCAAATACAACAAATATATTATCGATAGTGAATCATCATATATCAAAATATGGAGAAGAATATATTTCATGAAATTCAAACCAAATAATAAATTACATAATAAATATTATAAGTTCTTATTTTTCTATTATTATTTAGAACAACACAATTTATATTACCATAATCTTAAACATGATATGTACATCACATTTGGAGAATTACTCTTACTCAATAGTGGAATTCAACAATTGATGAGGGCTGACAACGTTTTGTGTGAAATAGATTCCATTGTAACACATTATATCCAATATACATTTACTATAATCAAAATTTTAAAACAAATATTCATAATTCTAATATAACTATAACTTAAGAACAAAGAGGCACAATCATAAGGTATTATTAGGTTATAATATATAATTAATGGCTATCCATGTAAACCATCCATGTTTTAAAAATATATCATATACCAACATGTAATTGTTGTAATTCAATTGATAAATGAATTCCATAGAGAAACAACTATTTAGTTCGTTTTTATATAATTATTATTAATTAAATAATGTCCTATGAGGACTATATGTATTTAAAAATGATGGAAACTCAAAGGATTGAAATGACATAGATGGTACTACATAAAATTTTCCTAATAATTTAACATCCAAGCATCGACCGGTAGAATAATTAAATTTATAAATGAATAAGGTTTTATTTCTCTCACCTATATATATACCCATAATAAAAATATACACTCATTATTTATGTATTATGTGGTGAGTAACAATAATCGGTTCTAACTACCTTATACTCCACATATAAAAAGACTCTACCCATTATGACCCCTACAAAAATTAGTAGTATGGTCATGTGTGCTTCTCTAGGTATACTTTCAATAGGCTCAAATATGCTTCATAAAATCAGGGGTATTAACACTAAAAAATATACATAATTTATATTATGTTTAGTTTATGACTAATGGTAAATTAAATACAAATTATTATTAATTATGAATAAATATTTAACTAACAAAATAATTAACAATACATGCCTATGAAGGTATTAGAATAGATCAATAATAGCCCAGGTAAATGTTGGAACCATTGTATTCATGCACCCCGTATGTTTTTCGGGATCATAACATGAAAAAATAGAAAAGGGATAAGGGCTACAGAAGTTTTGGGCTGGTCACCCAAGTGACTTGCGCGCCGAGAAAGGACTTGTGCACCGATGACTATGAGGTTTGGAAACTTATGCGCCAGTTGTTCTTCATGATCAGAACATTAAAATATAGAAAAGGAAAGTAGGTCGCACAAATATTGGTTGGGTCGCACAAGTGAGTTGAGCGAAAGAGGCTAGGGAGGTTGGAGCTACGTGCCGGGACTTGCACGACGTGCAGACACTTGCGCGCCACCGCGCAGGGGGTCCAGTTTTCCTATAAATAGAGGAACACCCCCACTTCATTTGCAAAAAAGTTAAAGACTTATAGATTTTTCGAGCTCTTATCGCACAAGTGGTTGAGTCACGCATGTGGGATTTGGGTCGCACATGTAGAAGCTTCATGCCGGTTGTTGCTACGCGAACAAGGCGGTTTGGGAGTTAAAGGTGCAGAGTCGTGCAAGTTTGGAGTTGAAGGAGGCAGTGTCGCACAAGTGTGTTGGTGTCATCTGCGTGCCGATTTTGCACCACATATGTTACTTGAGCGCCATTCTTGAAACATGCGTGCCGGTCTTAGAGAAGCGTGCCAGGTGAGGTTTTGGTACGCTATCCCTTTTGGAGATACATGAAAACTGGAAGATTTCACGATACCTTTGGTGCAAAGTGGGATTAGTATATGAGTGAAATTTGGACTTCAACAGAGAATCTACATTCAATAGTGGATGTATTCTTTTGCAATGATGAAGAGAACTTCACGTATATAAACTGAGTGTGACTTCACAAAGGGCAGTGAGCCAGGGGGAGTCAATAGGAGTGACCCGAGGGAAGCAGTTGGCTATCCCTGAACATTTGTATAGGCAGTGAGCCTCGGACAGAGTGAATATTACCGAACCATTATAATCCACAACTAGTAAAGATTAGTGTAATTTGGTGTGACCGAAAACCTGTTGGCATATGCTCCTTGGATGTAACCCTTAACTGTGAACCATGTAAAAATTGTTGTGTCATCTCATTGCATGTGAATGTTTCATTGCCGATCATATTAATCATACCAGTTTAACTATTTCCTACCAATGTGGGAACAAGATCCTTATTTTTAAAATAAAAATTTGACACCCAGATTCACCCATCCCCTCTTAGGGTGTCCCAGGGTCCTAGTGTAAAGACATCTAATACCACCAAATGTGTAAAAAATTTAAATAACACTATAATTGAATGTATTTTATGGGAGATAAACTTAGGAATCAGTGTATAATTTACAATTATGAGTTAATTATACAAATTTATTACACTAATAGAGCTTCGTAATCTTATATATAACAAGGTGTTGAGCATATCAACACACTCAGTAGGTTCATACATGGAACATCTATCAATGCCAATGTAAATTTCCCATGATTATGAAACCATTATTATGGACATGTAACACATTGTCATGTAGTGAAAGTCATGAAATTTTTTAAAAAGGATCATAAAATATTTCAACACCAAAAAATTATAAATATATTGTCAATAATATACAATTAACAAAATATTTCCATATATTCATTTCATTAAACACACACTGGATTATTGTCATATTGAATCTATCAAAAGTCCACTTTATAATAATTTATATTTGAGGTTATGAATCTCATAATTCTTAGGTAGGATTATCCTTTTGTCTATAGAATGGTAATAATTATTGTATAAATGATGATGAAAAATAGTGACTGGGCTACTGAGAAATCGATAGGAAAATATACTCCCAATTCATATAGATTTGGCCTATTTATATGGGTCTCTCAAACACACCCTATTCTTCATGCATTTAAATGAATGATACAATATTTTGGGTTTGAGTAATTCATGTAGTTATAGTGATTTAACATTACCACTCCATCGATTATTTTAAATGTTTTATCATATGAAATGTTGATTGTTATGATATATAAAAGAAACAGGAGCCCAAACAATAAATTTTCACATTATCATTCTTTATCAATAATAATAAATGATTGATACATCATCATAGATCAATATATCTATATGAAAAACATTTAGATTCCAATGTAAGTGGAACAATATCATAATATATCGGTAAATCATATGGATTGATATGGAAAATAATAAGCCAGAGTGACATATACTTTATATAAAATCACAAACATCGTATCATGTCATATGATATATCCACAACTCATAATATGTGTAAGGAATATCTATATCAATATTACCATTCACTAAAGACTCATAGAATTTGTTTCATTTAACCTTATATTGTATTATATATAGTAACATATGAAATCATTTCTAAAAAATAATTTATACAATTTATGAAATATTTTTAAAATATATTTTTAATTTTCTATATAATAAAATCATATATAATACATTCGGTATACTAAACCAAAACTATTTTTAATAAAAACTAAAATACTTTTTGAGAAGATATTTACATTTCATAAACCATATTCCAAATTATATATACCACAATGTGTTCCCATATGTACCTATTTATCATTAAAAATAATTATATGATATAATATGTATAATTATTCGAAAAATTAAGCCTCTTACCAAGCATCAATGCAACTCAAGATGTAAAGGAACTTGATGTGGTCATGTCCAGACAAATGTGTCTCTGTACATATTTCTACATGATGTATAAAATATAATTATCCAAAATCATATACCCATTTTAACAAGACAAAAATTTACCTTGAGATAATAATCATTTAAATCCCTTATATCCATACAAATGCACATAATTTTCCATGTGTTTAATAACAATATGGATGAACCCACCACATGTCATTCTCCAAGATAACTGATCACATTACATACCCCATAACCAATAAATATTTGAACCATATTTCACTTATCTAAGTTTTAGTATATAGTTTTTTAGATTCAAAATAAGGGATAGATTGTCGACACCATGATATTGTGTGATGATGATGCTTACCCGAAGAGAAGGCATGTCTCAAAAGGGATACATTTTGATGTTATGGGAAAGATGATGTTGATATGGTTTCTAAAATTGGTGTTTTAATTTTTTATCGAAACATTTAAAAAGATTTGAGTCATTCTGAAACTCAATTTATTCATGGTGTATTATTTGATGTAATGTTCATTCTATGAGTTGGATGTGATTTGAGGATGTATGGAAGTGGATTGATTTGTTAGGGAGGTGATTGGAAAAATCATGTTTCAATGGATGCTCTAGCGCTAATATATATTCCCTATAATGTTAAATTCACTGAAGAAATGTTAGTAATGAAATATTTATTTTTTCAATCCATGATTTAATCCTTAAATGAGATGATATTTTTAATTATTTTTTAATGAAATGAGGATCACCCAAAAATGGGTTTTCCATGATATTTAAGGTTCTCACTATTTTGTCTGGGAAACTAAATTTCTCTATTAGGAAGGTGTTTTCTCTATGTATGGTTATAACACACCAAAATATATAAGGCCATGTGGTTTTGTTGATTCAAAGGAATGGAATGAGTACTCAACCACACAATAATTAAAAAACTCATTCAATAAAAATGATTAAGAATGAAAATGATTTTATGAGTTGTTGGAGAAAAATTAAAAGACTATACAATAAAAAATATCATAAATCCACAGTGTTCATTGACATAGAATATTTCTAAATGACACACATCGGTGGAGGAAAATTTATCAAATTTTAATGACTTTCCCATGTATCCCATTTGTTGATCCAAGGGCTTCTCAATATCTTCACCTATAAGCCTGAAAATAAAATAAATGGAATAAATAAGATATTTTATGATATAATGACATGGAATGAAATTATATTTTTGGAAGACATAGTTTTTTGTAAGAATTTTTATTAGAATTAATTGAGAGGTGAATAAGAATAATGTCATAAAAAGATACCAGATTTTAAATAATTATTGTAGAATAGATATTGCATGTTAATTAATGATAAGAACATGAATATAAGGGAAAAATAACATGAGCCTCTGCCCAGTTGGTGAGGACACCTTAAGTCAATCCCGGTGACCTGGGATAAAATCTTGGAGGAGGCATATTTTTGGGTGCTGTAGCAGGTACTGTAGCATAACTATGATAGTAATGTTGTGGAAACTATAGTAGGTACTATTTTACACTGTAGCAGCCAGGTCTATTCCACACATTTGGGCCTTCAGGCCAACGATTTGGTCCCCGAGTCCTTTAAGGCCTTTGGGGCTCCCATGCCTTCAGGCCAGAAAGGCCTTCAGGCCACCTCATGGACATCGGGAAACCATAAGTGCAGATAAAAACCATAAACATACAATGAACAAGCTCCAGAAGAAGGATGAGAAAGGATAATTCACCACAGCAAAATCTAACTAGATTACAAGAATGAGATGTTATTACACCTGCTACCTGAACAATCCTATGCATGCACGGGAAAGCCTATCTGAACATCCATGCGAGGGTGGAGAGTTTATTTCCCAATGAAGATGTTTTGGAGGAGCTGTTACAAGTAGTTAGTCTGGGTTGTATGTAATGTTTGAAGCTTACGAGCAATGAATTTCTCTAAGGCATCTGGGCCATGTAATTCTTATGCCTAAAGGCCTTGTAAGGGTTCCAACTCACCCATTAAAAGGTGGATTATCAAAAAACAACAAAAAGTGAAGGCTTTCGGGCCATTGGAGTGTAGTAAGGGAATAAGAGAATTAGTTAATGTATATAATGTTTTCTCAACATATAAAAAATATTTATTATGAGTACGAAAATTATAAAAGAGGATGTACAAACACCACTCAATGGATTAGTACATAGTGAAAGGCTATAATGTTTTTAAACATGATTTTATTTATTCATTTTTTGAGTGAGATCACATTAAAAATTTCATGATGATGCATTTTGTATCATTAGTACCAAGATATTGACTCATAATTTTATACAAAATTTACATTGTAATATACTTTTTGATTATAGGTTTTATCTTATTATTTAATTGATGTAACCAATCATTTTGAGTGGTGAACCATGTGAATTTTTTATACCCTAGTGTTTGGATAATTTGAATTGTTTAGAGAATTTTTAATAAAATCTTTTCAATGAATCTCATACCTAATAAATTTATATCACTACTAGAATTTAAAAGTAAGAAAATTATTATCTGGTTCACCCTTCTATTATTTAATTTATATTTTTATTTTCATTTCAATTGACATTAGAACACTGTTCTTGTACTTCCTACAATATGGATTAACTGTTTAGAGTATGATGAAAAGATATTCATCTATTTTTATAATTAAAAGGATTATAAATTTTATTCTATCATATATCACCTTAATTTAGAAAAAATGGGATTCCAATATTTTATGGGAGGCATGATAATATGTGGAATGAAATATTCTTTTCATTACCAATATATATTGGATTAGATATTCTTGCGATGAAAACTCCTGGGTATATATACCATTTGGAAAATAAAAACAATATATTTTTATTGAATGAATATCAAGGACCATGTATGATATTAAAATATAATTATTTCATCACATTTTTTTAATAAATTAAAAAAATTCATCAATAATAAGGAAATAAAATGAATTTTGTAGATGTTAGAGAACATCCATTAAGGAAATGTGGATGAAATAGTTGGAAAATTAATGATTTTGAATGTGAAGTTTGAAAAAATTCAAATTTAAGTTAATGTATCTATTAATGAATTATTTATTATAGTTAATTATGTTTTGAAAGAAAATATAGGTTATAGTGAGATTCAAGAATATTTTCATGTTGTTAAAAAGTTAATTATTTTTTTAGTATTAAATTTTATTTAAAGGTATCTTTAATAAATGTCACATATTTAAATACACTTCCATTACATAATCTAATAACTATATTAATTTAGTATGAAATGATAAAATGAATTTATTTTAGTATTAAGAGGAAATATTATAGGGAAATATAAATTTTTTTTTTTGAAAATTAAAATATAATAAATGTTGATGTTCAATTATAGGATTATTTATTAATGTTGTGTAAAATATTTAAATTAAATTGCAAATAATAGTTTATTTATTTCATTATGTATGCCAATAAGTAAAGACAATTATCAAGTAAACACTCCTCTAATGTTTTTCAATTCTGGAACAATTGGATATTTAGTAGAAAATTATCTAAAATTAAAATTAGATGATTCTATTGAATATGAATCTGAGAAGTCAGGAATCTCATAAATTAAGAGAATAATTTTTTTTTTATTATCATTTATCTAAATATATAAAATATGAAACACATTTTTAATCATAATACAACACATCAAAAAAACATGCAATGATGAAGGAATATATAAATAAGATTACCTCTATTTATGAAAAATCCATACCCATTTTGTAATTTTGTGATCAATCACAAAGTGAACATCAATAGATTCATGACTCCAGAGGAAGTATAATAGGAACTAAATTTCTCATATGTTATTAGAGGATCTATCAATGTCCAAAGGTGTGCGAGAAAATTCTACATCTAAGAAAAATTGATAAATAGGATTGAAAATAGATTTTCCTTTACACAAATTATCATAAACTCCAAAATAATTGGAATATTTTATCCTTATATAAACCTCCTTAATTAAATTAATGTGATAATGTTTTAGATTTCATTTCATGAAAGAAGACATGCATTAACATAACACATGGTCTTTGTGGGTTTTATAACCATATAATTTTTACATAATAATATATAATTTCATCATGATAAAAATGAGTTTTCTTATAGATTCAATGCTAAAGGAAACCATTTGAAATACGTGGTGTTATCCAACTCATCTGATTTTCCATACTGTAAACCGTTCATTCGATATGATACAAGAATCATCACACCTTATATGATATCCTTAGGTAATTTCAAATGATATGTATCATATAGATAATTATTCCCATGCTATAGGTCAATAATAAAATATGATTGATCTATTTATTAGGCATATTAATAAATCTCACACTTGTACCATAGTCTCATGTTGATTTTATAGATATTTTCAAAACACTTTTTAAATCCATCCCAAATCCTTTTGAAAAATGTTATAAAATCACAATTTTTTTGATTAAATCCATTATTCAGAATTTAATTTTTATTATATGTTCAAACCATGTCACAAAATAAGCCTTTTTAATATTGAAAAATATTTGAATTCCCATATCCATGGTTCTAACTAAAGTGTGGTCTCTAGTAAATGGTAAATGGTAATGAACTTATAAATTGGACCAGTGTGATCTAGTCATATAACAATAATATACCTATAAGAAACTTTTCATAAATTAATTTATCATTTACATCATATGTATACATATATAATAATTTTTCAATCACATGTATTGTCCACTACACATAGAACATGCCAATTATTCATAAACCATCTCATAAAATCATGATTAAGCTAAAAGCACAAATTTTTTTAATGAAACATCAAACATGTTTTTATTAATTATATTTTTGATAAAATATATATAATTCCCACACATTACAATTTATTTTTTATTTAATTGAAAATTTAAATTTCAAGAGGAATTTTTAAATTCTATAAAAATATAATTCTTACCATTTTATTTTATGTTTATTATTCGAAAACATAGATTTTCAGAAGGAATTATTATGAATATATATTTTTTTAGAGGAATTGTAATCTAATTGGGATATAATTTTAATGGGGTCCATGATATATTTATTACAAATTTTATGGGTGATTAATTTCTATAAATAAAATTCTTAGATGGGTTCAACAAAATAAACCTCAAAAAATCATTTAGACCATTATGTATTAATATATTATTAGATTGAGTTGGAATGTTTAAAAATATAATAAGGATAAATTCTTATATTACAAATAAAATATATATATAACTGTTTTGGATGTTTAGTTGAAAAAAACAGAAGTTCAAGTCATAGTAACTTTTGGAGGTAGAATTAAATATATACTAGTTATTCTATTTCACACCATATATATCTTCCACTATATTTATTCATGTTTCTAACACCTCATAAGAATATTAAAGTATTTATCAAGGATAAACCATAAATAGTTGTCCCGTTTCTATTATCTAATCACATTGATGTCAAAATTATTATTAGATAGATATCATCCAACAAGGATCTATTTTTATATTGATTTTTTACATGGAATTTTTTCATGTAGTATATGCTAATATTTTATAAAGCCTTATTTTATATCTCTAACTATATTATTATGTTTAGTAAAATATTTAATGGTTTTATATGAGATAGGGTTTTACTATTTCAAAATATTTCTTATGATTATCATCCCCAAGATGTAAAATCCACCCATAGGATAGTAGTTCATTTTTAGTTGATTTAATTCTAACATATTTAACTAGTTTTTGATTATAAATTTAGTTACATTAATTCATAAATTTTTATCAATTAATTTATAGGGATATTGATCTATAATAACTTACTCTCCGAGACTGATCATGTCTAAATCGTGAGAGAGAAACTCTAACTACAAAATCAAATTATCATGTGATAGAAATCATGGGTTCAAATATGATCTCAAAAATAAAAGAATTATTATTTCCAATTTGTAGTTGATTTCAAAATTGATCACTCACAATATGTTGGATTAGGGATTATAATCAATGTAAGGATTCATAATTTGATGCCTTGAAGTTAACCAAGGGGTAATTACTTTTGAAATTTGTGGTAATGTTAATTTCCATATGGATTAGAGGATTAATAGTTTATGGGATCAAAATTTAATATATTTTTACATAAATAATAAATAATAATGAATAATTAACTGTTATAATATATAAACCACATTCATGTTATTGTTTTAAAGGAAATGTTTTTCATGCATTCCTTAATTAGTCCAAAAAGAACTCAACAATCCCCCCATATTTTATTCCCCATAATATTTTATTTAAATATTATTTTGAAAATATTTAGAGACATTTAATTTACCTTATACTCAATTGAATTTCCCTAGTTATCCCCTCAAATGAAAATATAAAAAACAATTAATATTTTAAGTGTGCACAAAAAAATTCCAGTCAATTTAGTACCGTAATCTTTGAGGTATGTGTTTTAGTCAAGTCATTTTTATTTATTATGTTTATTATATTTCTTTTTTTATTGTTTTTATTCATAATTAATTATTTTAATATTTAAAATTGGTTTTTTATATTAATTATACTTTTTTATTAAACGATGACTAGAATCATCTTATCATCATGGGTTGGTCCCCCTTTTCATATTGGCTATGAAATTTTATGATTTTTTTAAAATTTCAAGGATAAATCTTTCATTCATACATTATCATTTACCTATTGTGAGTATAAAATACATATTTGAACATAGAAAATAAATTTTAGGATGAGTTTTTCTGCATAATACCCTTCTAACATACACTAACTTGGATGAGCCTGAATTTTTGTTTTGTTAGGATTCACAATAATACATAGATCCTCAAATGAAAAATTTATGGATTTTAGATGAGGTGATTACCAATGAAATTGATATGAAATTATCCAATTTCATGATTAATTTATTATTTTTTAAAAATAAAACATATCATCTATAATCCAATAATTACAATAAGAATTGAAACCATGAAATGATGGTAATGTTTGAGATATGTGGAGAGAAGAAAAGATAAATTACATAACTTGAATAGAAAAATGATTAATATGAAGATCCTAATTATTGATATGAAAAAATTTATTCAATAATACATTATAAATATTGTGATTAAAGAAAAAAACTAATGGATAAGGTTGAAAAATAAGTTTCTTATCAAAAAATTTATGAAATAATTCTGGAGTTTGAGTAATATTTGTTATTGGAATAATTCACTCATTATAATTTAGAAATATTATGATAATAAATCCATTATTAATGTAAAAGGAATAATAAATTAAAATCACATTGTAAATTTGACACATACTGATGCATACACAACTGATCATTTTTATATTATAATTCAAACAAATATTATTTATTTTGAAATTGATTAGTGTGCAATGTTATTGAATTATATAGAGGAAAAAATGGTTAAAACTCAATGTGTGTGGTATTTTCTTACAATAATAGAGGAACAAATTATGTTATTCTTTTATGAAAATGATAAACATTTCATTGAATTATAATTACATGAAGAAAAAATATTGGAATCAAAATTGGGAAAAGATATACTTCCCATAATTTTCATTCATCACACACTAGAAAATAACATTCCACAAGATAAAGATAAGATAATGTACCCATAAATATTATTTAAAACCCCATTAAAATGAAATTATGTTATTAAAGAGGTTGATAATGATTTCATTGGACATAGAGACAACAATATGAAGATTTTATTTTTGATGAGGATTTGAGCTACTAAGATATGGAGTTTCTATATAAATAATACAACCCACATTAAAATTTTTATGTTTCTCAATAATGGACAAACTATATAATGTTTAAATACATCTTTTATGTATAGAAAATCCAATTATACTTTTATGAATCCTCTTTTATGATTATTTATTTAAATGAATGATTAATATTTTTTTCAATTTTGAGTATGAAATAATTTTTATTTATAGTAGTCATATTCATGAATTACACACCAAAATAGACACATAATAATATACCATAACATATAATTTTAATTAGATTTATCGTAATTTAAATAAAAAGTTTAATGTTCAAATATCATTTCATAAGGTCACATTTTTCATATTTTCCAATTTTTTATATGGGGACCAGATAAAATTTATATTAATTTGTTTTTGTTTTTTTTATTTTTCTCATTAAATATATATTTTTTCCAAAAAACATGATAAACATTATAATAGAACATGACCATTATTTCTAAATAACATATTAAAAAAAATCATTTTTTACTATACTAATAATATTTTTAGGTTTCTAAGCATGAAAATGAAATCATATATGGTGGATTATTTCAGTAAAAATGTATGTTTATTAATAAAATGATTGGTTGTATCTATATGAATCCTTTAATATTTCTTAGGCCAATATTTATGGTAATTTTACTGCAAAATTTTCTCATTTAATTTTTTTATAAAAACTAATCACAATAATAACTTGTTATTTTTTACCCAGTTTTTAGTATTCATAATTAAAATGAATTTTTGGTTATAAATTTTTTTTTTCAAAGATTAACATCATGAATAATAAATTGGATTACTCTAATGGATTAACCAATTTTTTAACATTAAATTTGACTATTTTAATCCCTAAGAAAGAAAAGTAATAGAAATAAATTGGGTTTGGATAAAATGTGAATCAGAATGGGATATATTTGATGAAAGCATAACATATAACATAAATGAATTATTAGGTTATTAGTTATTTTTTTTTAAAATTATGTAGAATTGATACAGTTCAAACAAAATAGGAAAACCGAAATGTTTTAAATTATAATAATATATTAAATAAATTATAGAGGGAAATATATGTGAGGGATGACATGGAAATACATTATAAATTAGTGTCCTAGTGGACTGATAACATTAATTATTGTGAATATTTTAATTAAATTTATTAAAATCATATTTATAACATTTTTGGGAAAATATATCATATTTTTTCATATTGGTTTATTTTTGTTATTAGATATTATAGTATATAGATATCACCGATTCAGAATTGTCTATAAAAACTATTTTTTAGAATTTATGATATAACAGTACGATATTTTAAGAGGTGGAACATTATGTTTGATAGCATGTATGACACACAACATGAATATTAAAAGAGAATATAAATCCCCAAATTATAAAATAATTAAAAATTATTTCTTTGATATACTGTGATGCATGTAGTGCCAGGTTATAATGTGTCATGATAGTATTTTAATCAATTTCTATTTAGACATTACCTTTATAACCTAGAAGTTAAGATGTAAGGAATGAATAACAATAACAAAAATTTTAAAATAATATGGTTTGAACATGTACAAAAAAATTAAAACTATATTTATTGATTATAAATAAAATATGAACCATTTTATAGAGAAAGCAATGAGTTTAAAAAAAAAATTATATATCAGAAAGACTGATTCGTCTGAAATTACACACATAATTTAGATATTATTTTATCCAAATTCATAAAAGGTATTTCGAAATATAAAATTAAGTTTTCGAATATACACATCTAAATTATCATGGGGTTATTTTTGTATAATATTCTGAAAAGAAATGTTTATGTTGAATTGAGAAAATACAGTTTTTATTAAGAACTACAATTTTGTTTAAATTTTTTAAAATGATAATACATATTTTTAATTCTGTTTAAAAAATTATAATTAAACTAGTTTATATAATTTTAACTAATTTCATAATGAATTTTTATATTAAAATATTCCATACTTTTGAGAATTTTCTCTTTAGAAAACCACTTATTCATTATATATATGGTTTAATTTTATATAGATTTTTTCAAATATAGGAAATTGAATTCTATAAAATGGATTATATATTTTTAATTAATATTATTTAAATTATCTAGTATTTTAAACATACTTTCTTACCAAATTTAATAGAGAAAAACAAAAACTAATAACCATAGTTATGGTAAAAATGGGTTTACCTTGGAGGAACACATAAAATAAGGGTTAAAAATGACCTAAAAGGTGAAAACCTCTTTTATGAAAATATTTTGTCCTTAAACCCTCAATTTTTCAATAATTACCCATTTTAGAGGCTTGATTAATTAGAAAAACGTGGGTATCTATTTATCCTTTCAAAACCCCTATGTCTATCCTCTCCCCAACATATAAAAATCCACCCTCTATTCTCCCATATTAAAACATTAAAAACCATTTGGATTAGCCAATATATACCCCTAAAAAATTATTAATTATCTCCCTACATCCTAAAATCCTTATATTTATTATGAATCCCTCCTAATATGAATTTATGTGTAAATAAAAATATTCTCTCCATAGTAGAGGTAAAATTCATAAACGTGTGCATTTTTTATTGTTCATTCACCTCTTTTAATAGTTATTTAGCTATGGTAGTATAATGAAACCAATATATACTATATAATTATATATTATTATGTTATGTTCATAACCAATATCCATATATACATCAATCAAATGGGAATCAAAACTGTCAATCATGCGTACAGTAGACCACCGCCACATGAACCGATGTAATTTGTTTTCCACCACCATTTTCAAGGATGGTTATAATTATAGA
Source organism: Viscum album (assembly GCA_963277665.1). NCBI lineage: Eukaryota > Viridiplantae > Streptophyta > Magnoliopsida > Santalales > Viscaceae > Viscum > Viscum album. The sequence goes on from OY728127.1 coordinate 286,071,148, forward strand.
TTTAAAATATTTAAAATAAATTTAGATATTTATTTTTTTATTGAATTATTATATCACATATACATTATTATAATATTTCTGTTGGAATACAGTAATTCCTCGCTCGGGTAAGGCACACTACTCCCTCATGAATCGATGTGATTCGTTTTATCCATACACTTTAAAATAATGGTATTATGGAAAATGTTATTGAATATATGATATATTTATGATATATCCAAAATTAATGAAATATAATATCACATATAACTTATTTCCTTCAAATTGATTGGAAAACAATTACACTACTCATCCATATGTGTGGATATTCGCCACCACGTAGCAATGTGAAATGTTTTTCATTTCAATTTTATGAGGATATTTATAAGGATGGATTTATTAAATTTAAATTAGATATATAAGATAATAATAATAATGTAATTATTATTTAAAAAATATTTTCCTTTCATTCCATCTACCATAAAAAATGGAAATGGTGTTCATGCATACCTGTGTTCTACTATCTCTTTGAATTGTGTAATTTGTTCTCTATATATAACCTTCATAAATTACTATATATATACATATATAATTAATATATAATATATTTATATATTGGTTAATATTATATGTTTTATGTAATAGTAATCAAATTAAATGTACCAATATTACCGAACTTAATCATATATGAAAAATAAAGCAATTATCATCATAAATATTGATTTTAACAAATAGTTATTAAAAAATAAGTGATAAAAGAATATAAGTAAATTGTAAATGTAAATATATATAATAGATTTTTTATGTATTAAATTTATAACAACCCAATCTATATTATATAGTCGGTTCAGACACATATATATAAAATCAAACCTAATGTAGGGGATTCTTGTCTCACTTTTACATGTATGAGACATGCCACATATTCAACACTTAATCAAATTTTTGGGGTATATAATTCCGCTTTTACATTTAAAAAGTTGAATCTATTTATATTTATGTCCTTTATTGTTTTTTATGTTATTTATTTCATGGTTTTTATGATTCAAAAATTACTTTTATCGTAATGGTTAATTTCACAATCTCAATGTAATTTAGGATTTTATTGTTTAAGTCTAAATAAGGGGAATTAATTTTTACTTATATAATAAAACAAATTAATTTTTTATCCTACTTTTATTCATGAAATTTCAAATTAATATTACTATTATCCTACTATCTAGTAATTAAAATTAATGAGAAATGTATTTAAAAAAAATCTAATCTTACTTGTATCTTTAGTACAAATTAATTTTCCATCAAAATCCTTGTTTTGAAAAAAATATTTCTTTTTTTAAATTTCCTAATTATTTATTAAAATAATTTTTACCGATTTTAAATCAAATTTTTTTAATGGAATTATAATTTATTTTTAAAAAATAATGCCTCTTTCGATTTTAATCAAAAATGTGTAAGGGTAATTTATTTTAACATCTACAAGATGGATGGAATTTTCCATAAACATGACCAATAATTTTTTTACAGATTATTTTAATATTTTTAAAATTTAATTTTCAATGAAAATTATTTTAAAAATAGTTTGTGAGTTTTATTTAAAGTATTTTAATTGTTAGAAGGGAATTTTATAAAATATATTTTATGTGACATTTTTATGTTATTTATATTCATCAATGACATCAAAAATTTAATCTAATTATATTCCTCTAATGATATGTTATATTTATATAACCCTTATTATTTATTTTTATATTTATTTATTATTATAAATGAGAATGTTGAATTTTTTTCCAATTCATTATATTAATTCAGAAGATTTATGATTATGTTTATTCAACTGTGGTATGTACTAACATTTTTAGGTTATTTTTCCAATTATAATGTTTTTGTAGATTATGTTTCCAAAAGTTTATATGATGATTGCATTAGATTTAGTATGTGATTGGTGGTACCAATTTTTGAGAGCCCCATGATGCATCTATTGGTATCATGAGACAATGTACTTGGCCAAATTTTATGGGTTTCTACCCATAGGATCGAACTATATTAATAATTCTATTAAAAATTTGATATGCATGTCATTATTAATTTTTTCATTATGATATTTTTTATATATGTATATGTGATTATTTTATGAGTTTTAATAACAATTGTGATGATTGAAGATCATTTGATTATTTATATGGATTTATTTGATCATCATTTATATCAACTATGTAATGCTAAATTTTTTGATTAAAAAGCGTTTGTTTCGGTTATTTTCGTGGACATATATGTTAATATAATTTCTTCAGGATAAAATACATTATAATCATACCCTAATTTATAATATTACCTCAATACATTGTTATGTTTTATTTTCCATAAGATACTAGGATGTTTTATATGAATAATATGGACGGTTATGCCAAAGGGAATAATGAATTCTCAAATAAAATATTGTGTGTATTTTATGTTTAAAATTTTATTTCAATTTAAAGTATGAATATAGTTTGAAAATACTTATACAATATTTTTTCCTTCAATATATAATTATATTTATATTATTCCAATTTAATAAAGTGACCACTAGCTTTGGTATAGTGGGGTTGAGATCCTTAAACATGACATTTGAAATTTATTTGGAGCCAAAGAAGATAATTTTTTAATGCTTATAAAGTAATTTTTTATAAATATAATTTTTATAGAAATTTATATAAATATACCAACATTATTATTTTTTATATCTAATAGAAATTTTTTATTTGAACAATTATTTGGTCACTAAATGAAAATCTATTTTTACCATTTTATGTTCACTCAAAGGTTTTTATAAGAAAATTTATCATAATCTAAAATTTTATAGGACATTTTATTGAAGAATTTTTAAATAAATATGATATTTTTTTCATTTCATCTGTGGTTGATTGATCTCCATTTTTAAGGGGGAAAATATCTCCATGAAGTAAAAGTCTAGATGAATTTGATATAATGACCCTAACACCCCCATTTGGGTAATAAAATTTTAGTACATGACCAGTCTAGGACTAATGTTTCAAGATATTAATGTAAAACATTTGGATCACATAATTTAACTAGAAGGACCAATTTTTATTATTATAATTTATCCAAAATGGAATCTTTATTTATATTTACTTTTAGAGCAGGAATTCTGTATGCACCTTTTCTGACAATTTAAACCCTAGCTCACATATACCCTATGAATTTTGGGTTTGATAAATTATGTAGGTCTATTAATTGATTCAAGAGGGTGTATATAAAGAAATTGTTCTCTGAAAAATTCTACAACTATTTTTAAGTGTAATGTTTTGTAGAATAGACTCATTCAATATGTCAATATTCCTTTTACTCTACAACATATGTATTCTATATTTTTATTGGAATATCATTTGAAATTAAATAAAACTATTTTTTCATATTCATATATAAATTTTATTATATTATTATTTATGGAATTTAATATTGGATAAGAGATTGGATTATTCAATTTTAACCAATTTCTAATTCAGATCATTATCATGTTGAAAAATACAATCATGGGAGGGTAATTATTTTTTTGGATTATCTAATTCTTAGCTACATAATTTTTGGTTTCCTATAAATGTACTCACAATAATTCATAATTTATGATCAATTACATAAGATTTAATTTCCCTAAAATGTGATATATAAGAACATAGACCACGATGTAGGGTTTTTGTCAAGTATGAAAATGAAATTTCAATTACTAAATCTAGTAAAAATTGTAATGAATGTACGGGTTAAAAATTTAATCCATAAACAAAAATAATTAATTTCTTATGGTTTACATTCATAAAAAATTTTACACTTTCCATAAATTATATTTGGTTCCACAATAAATTTAGGATACTATAATTGTAAATTCTAGATTTAATATAGCATTTATTTCATTTTATCATTCTGTTTGTGGTAATTTATCTTATATTAAATATTTTAATGGAGTGGAGGATAATAATTAAATGCATTTTAACATAAGCTATAATGACTAAAAAATAATTAATGGGAATATTACATTACAGAAAATATATTATATTATTTTATAATGAAATAAATTTCTTGGATTCTATATATTTATTTCAAAATCACATAAATGGGGCCCGAAATTATTTCCCCAATTCATCTATTTTCCTTGATTCACAAAACTTATTATGGGTTGTTTAAACCACTACCACTTATTAAAATGATCTTGTATACCCCTAGGTGGAACTTTTTCATGATCATAAATGATTTGAGATCACATAAGATAGTGTAAATCAATTAATAAATCATTCATAATTCATCAAAGTAGCTAATATAATAACATATATTTAAAAAATAATAATGTCCACCAATTTATTCCCTGTAATTTAATAAAATATATTTTTGTATTTTCAACATATAAATATGGATAAATTTCATCATGGTTAAGCACTAACTGAATATATTATCAATAACATATCCAAAAACTCCCTAATTAACAAATCCTAAATGCATGTGTAAGAAAGGTTTATAAGAATAAATATTTTCATAGTTATTATCTCTCATACCCTTGGTAATTGGTATTTGTAATAATCATAAACATTGAGCATATTAATAAATGTATGGAATTATAGGTTTTATACCTCATTGAGACAATTTAGATAATAAGTATTGACATATTATCTCATGATTCTATTCATCATATCATATTCAAATCATTATAATGATTACCTAACTCAACCCATGCTAATTATGACATATCATCAAAACCTATAGTAACACATTATGTACATCGATTATGCGAACCTCCAATCATACATATTTGGGATATTATTATTATAATGTTCATATAATATAGGTTAAAAACACATTAATTAACAATAAATAATTATTTCCACATAAGTTTACAATACTAATTAAACCCATAACTCTCATCCCTCTTGTATATTATAAAAATATATATAACATTACCCTATTTATTTTGTTGTGAAAATGGTTTCTTTAATGGATATATTTCATTTTAATCTATAGATAACAAATTTATATTTAAATGTTTCCTCTAAATTATCCCTCAAATTATATGGTACTTTTAGAAGATGTTCTTGGTCCCATCAGTAGATCGGGTTTCCAAGGATATATTACTTGATATATTATTGTCATATTAAATCCTGCTTTATCCCCTAAATGATTGGATCCCCACACCTTTTAGTGATGTACTTGACAATCTAAAAAAACATGCAGAGCTTCATATCTAGCGATATAGTATATCGATATTTTTTATATTATAATGGTGTATTATTTGCAAATTATCCAATTTATAGCTTCACCATTTATAAAAATGGAATATATGATTTAAATATCATATAATGTATTTCATATTAGATCCTACAATTATTGTGACCCATAACAATGAGTTCATCATCACATCTTCTGACCTATAAAATATGTTTACATATTATTTTTTACCAAATGGTATTCTTAACAATAATATAGTGACTCTCACCATGAATGGACGAGTATATACTTTTTATTTTCAAATTATAAGTGGAATCAAGTCAAGTACATAACACAAAATTGATAATAGATCCTATAAAGGATGCATAATCTGTAACATTCCACATGTTGTCAGAATAAAACATTTTAATGACTTATAATTATTCATTACTTAGATAATGTAGAGTTATATTCAAGATAATAATATTATGTAATTTTTCAATTAAAAATATTTATTATTAACTAAATTATGTTTTATACAGTATATGATTTTATCTAAAATTATGATTTTAGAATTATATAATTTTAATTTCAAAAAATTAATTTTATTATTGAATTCATAATATAAAAATTATCTCAGGATTTGGTTATTTACATTTCAAAAAAATTACATTTAAATTAATATTGGAAATAATTATTTTATTGAAAATTGAATTTTCTTTATTATTAATTATGTTTTGGAATTATATTTTTATTAGTTTTAAATTATAATTAGTTAATATAAATTTATAAAAAATACTTGTATTTTTTAAAATGAAATTCATACTTTAATTTAGTATAAAAAATTAATATTTAGCATGAATTTTTCTCAATAATATTTTTTTCATCACGTTTTTTATTTTAATTATAAATCAAATTCTACCCCTTATTTAAATTGATTGTTGAAAAATGGATTTAATAATTATAATTAGTGGGTATATATTTGTTAAATATTTTAATTTTAGTTTTTTTTCAAAATAAATTATAGCTATAGTAATTTTTCTTACCAAAGTTATGGGTAAATCAGGTAATTATGTTAAAAATAATTGAGGATAAATATAAATTGATAAGTACTAAAAAATGAACCCCAAAACATTAGTTTACAATATTTTATTGTTCATTTTCATTTATATTCTTAATTTATTTGAGAAAATGAAGTTTTTGGTAATTTGGATGTGATTATACCATTATAATAATTTTAATAATGAAAATTCAAAATGTCTCAATCTAGTTATTATTAAAAATAATTTTTTAAATAGGGGATAAACATATTATTTGTTTGGTTATGAATACTAAATTTATATATAAATGATTTATCTTCATCATTTTACCTTTTTAATTATTTTAGTGATGATTTAATTACCTTAAATCCCCGAACAATGATGATGTTGTAATTATTCAATAAATGGTAAAATTAAATAAATGATATTAAAAATAATAATAATATTATTATTTGGAAAACCTAATTTTACCCAATAAATTTATAAATAAATATGAATTAATATTTTAGGTTTTATTCTGTGTATTTTGATTCTACTATGTTTATAATGTTATTAATGTCAAATTAAATCAATATATTTAAAAATGGCATCAATAATATTATCTAATAAATAAAATTTTATAAAATTATTTGGAATTCATGAAAATATTATATCTATAGGAATTTATTTTATATGGATAATTAAATAAGCAAAAGTCTATTTATTTTCATTTTAAATATTATTTTCACATTATTAACCTATAAAATCTGTTAATAAATAATGTTTTAGAAATTTTCAAAAGGGATAATATAGGGATAAAACAAAAAAAAGATTACAATCAGATCTAGGAATCTTAAAAATTGATTTTATGTGATATTTAAAATGTAAAAAATATTATATTTGATTATTTACAATTCATAGTGATTTGGAAATAAAAATTAGTTTGTATTTATAAAATAGTTTAAGAAATCCCAAGAGTACCCCTCCCCTCTCTTATAAATGATGAAATCGTCATGTACTTGTTTTACACATAAAATGACTTCTGGTTTATAGAATTCCATCCATATATATTTATATAACTTATACCTACATTTTAGGGGATTTTTTTTGAATCATATTAATATTATAGTTTTTAATGTGTCTCACAAATAATATTTCCCAAATTAGAGGTATAATTTTAACCACATAATTTATATTTATTTCTTATTTCATATTATGAACCGAATCTGGTCTCAAACAAAACTGGCACCTTACCGAACCCGTGACAAGGATGGAAGGGCCTTCCCTATCGTCACGGGCTAGCACAAGTTCCTAGGAATCATATTATAAGGCCCCAGCCTTAAACCATACTTAATCTTGAGTTATTACAAGATTAGACATTGAGGATCTTTTCGGGTTTAGAGTTTTAGAGAATTACATCATAAAACTTGCATTACATTCCACATATAAACAAAGTGGTTACATAAAGATAGTATTCTTCATTCCCATCAATGGAAACACATTTAAAATAAAACATGGATTATTTCTTGACACATCCTTGACTCTATCATCTTATCATGTACCTTTCCCTTGACCTGTGAAAAACATTTCAAAAACTTGGGATGAGCATAAAAACTCAGTATGGGTTATAAAAAAAACATGGAAAGGAAACATGAGTTCATATATACATAAGAATGAAATCATACTTTACCCATAAAACATAGGCACTTTAACATACCTCATAAAATCATGAATAAATCATAGAAATCATAAGACATAAAGGTAACTTGAGGCATTCATAACATTCTTACGTAGGGACTAACCCTCTTGGTTACATTTGGAATACCCATCATAGTATATTCCCTAAATCTCTTCGTATAAACCTTAATGTTTCACTCCTTCGCGTTACCCAATGCATTGGAGAGCTATATCGGGCTCACCCGCCCTTAGTTTATCACGGAACCACCCGTTTTCATAATAATGCCCAAGAACCTCAACATAATCATATCACATAAAACATGCATAAAGGAAACATAACATTCCCACCTTTCAATCACAAGATATCAATACAACACATTGATATAAAAACATTATGAAATCCATTTTCGATACCAAAATAAAAGAAAAGTAAAACATGGTATTTATTTTTCTTTTAAAAAGAAGGTATGGCTTGTAGAGGAAGCCGAAACTCAAATAACGGTCACGACGGCGGAGAAGTAATTGTCGCCGCATACGTACGACAAAAACATTCCCTTTTTTCGTTTAGTAAACGCTTCGTATAAGAAATATTCCTTTTGAATAAACGTAAAATTCAAAGTGGTTTATACACCGTATAAAAGAAAGTTGTGTATAAAATAAAATATGCCTCAACGAAAGGAGATTGAGACGAAGTCCCATACCTCGTATCCGACTTGACCCGACCGTTCTTTAATCTCCTGAATAATAAACTTGAGTTAATATATACTTGCTTATGAATCTTTTTCAAGTTCATTATTCCTTTTATACCATGTTATTAACATCATGTAATCAGTTAAGTTAATAATGTTCATTTTGTCGGTATTTGGTTCTTAAGTCAAAAATAGACTTCTTACACTTACATGTTGTTAATTTGGTCAAAGGTTCATTATATCCAGAATTGTATTCATGATGTAGATATCATAAATTTCATATATATCCAGTACATACATGCATTTATAATATTACATAATCATTTAGAGGTAAGAAATGAAATGCACCGTTCATGGAGACGGTAAGCCGTACGTACGCATGAACGCTACTTTCATTTCTATTTCGTATTTTATAGAATGGAATCATAATTATATAAAGGTATATTATAATTTCAGTATAATATCATATATAATATCATAGTTCCATCCTTTATATGTCCCACATATGGTATTTAACGAATCAAATCACTTTGAGGGGGCGGTAGTCCGCACTTCCTAAAATGAAGATATCGTGTTTACCCATAATGGAAACCATAAAGGTATGCCCAAAATGAAAAAAAAAGAAGCTTAAGGAAAATATAAACATATTATATATCATATATAAAAATAGTGACATCATAATTGCCACCTTTGAAGGTGTTAAATGAGTGTTGAACAATCATCGTTTCGGGAGGCAGAATTTCGCCATCCACGGAAACCGTATGTTCTTTAACCATTTGATGTAGTTGTGTGAGAGTGTAGCTCAAATAAATATTATAACAACATCCTTGTATATTTAAGAGACTGTTGTTTTTACAAAATAAGTAAATAAAAAGAGTTTAGGGGGTTGGAGAAGAAAAATAAAACAAATGAACATGAGAGAAATAAATTACCTTTAAAAGTGTATCTCCTTTTGATTTGAGTCTAAAGGCTTCCTTTGAAAGGATTCTGCCAAAAGGGAATCCTCTATGATGAGGAGAGGTATGTGGAGAGAGTAAATGGGAAGGGGTTGGCCGAGCGAAAGGCTTGAGTAGTGTGTGAAATGAGGTAGAGGTGGGGGCCTTTTGTAAGAGGAGAGGAGGGGCACTTTTGGAATGTAAAGAAATATTACTTTATTTGAAAATGTGTTTCGGTTTAAAAAGGTCCCACATTGATATAATTAGTGGATAAGGTGATAAGGCTTCGAAATACACTCATCCAATAAGTTTTGGACATTTGTAGTTCATCGATTTTACATTATCTTTCCATTTTATTTAAATCGTCAAATAATGATGTCATCGCTGCATCATTACTATGTCATAAATAATTTAATTTATTTAATGTCTAAAAATCATAAAAAAATTCTATGATGTAGTAAATCTTTTTATCTTTCCAATGACTATTTATAATCAAATATATGATCTTTATAACCCCATGTAAAAATTGTTTTCGTGAAACATATTATGATTGTGTCATTTTTACTTTAACATTTAATAAAAAGTTATTTATGTCATTTCCCAACCAAAATGTCTCCATGGGGTCCCCATGTTGACCCATGGCTTGTCTTGGTCGTCCATGACACAACCAATAAGGTTGGGACATGATTCTAGGTCATTTCATATTATTAAAGCATTATTTATACCTTAAACTACCCTAATTACCACTAATCGCGATTAAAAACTAAATAAGTTAGTATTCACCAAAAAATTATTTTAATCTCATTGAACCACATTTTACTTCTTAATGACAACCATGTATTTTGGATTTTCAAAATTCAATACACATTAGTGGTAAACTTTTATTTAACTGAAAAATCAGTTTTCTTGATTACCACTTAGTGGTTTCACTATTCATCAAAAATTGAAGTTTTTCAGAAAATTACCAAAAATTCACCCTAAGCTATATTTGATATTCCGATTTAAAAAATGAAGTCTATTTTACAAAATTCAAATCATATAAGTCACATTAATTAATTTAATAATTAATTCCCGCTGCCAGAGCAAATAGCGTGTTTTTACAAAACAATAAGTATCAAAAGATTGACACCAGTTTAAGTATAATTTCAAAGTGAAAGTGATTCAAATGACCACCATTGGATAAAATGGTAAAAATATATTCTAATTTCACTTCAAAACAAATTCAAAACATAATCTAATCATATAAATAAATTAGATTAAAAAGCAGTTTTGATGTAAAATGCATTATTTTTCACTATTCATTAAAAAAATGAACATTGTCAGAAAAATACCAAAAATTCACACAAGGTAAATTTTGATGTCCCAATCATAAAGGATAAGTTTATTTTGACAAAAATAGTTTATAAAATTGTCAAAATATAGATTCAAAAATGGTTTGCCATCAAAAGGCAGTAAAACAATCTTTTAAGAATATTAGTGTATTCCATGCATAAGATTGTATTTATTTTCATTTTAAGCCTCTATAACACTATCTCAATCATTAATAGACATAGATAAAAATATCTATTATTCATTACTTACTTGGGATGTTACATCCTTCCCCCCTTTAGAAAATTGTGTCCCCGCAATTTATTTACTTATCGAATAAATGGGGGTAGTTATCCCTCATTGCATTTTCAGATTCCCATGTTGCCTCTTCAATCATGTGGTTTTTCCACAAAACCTTTACATGATTAATCACCTAATTCCGTAACACTTGCTCCCTGTGGTCAAGAATTTGGACCGGTTGTTCCTCATAAGATAGGTTCTCTTCCAGCTGAACTACCTCTGGACTCAAAACATGAGATGGATCTGGCATATATTTTCTCAACATCGAAACGTGAAAAACATTGTGTACCTGAGATAAACTCGGAGGTAAAGCCACTCGGTATGCAACTGATCCAACTCTCTCCAGAATTTCGTATGGTCCAATGATCCTTGGACTAAACTTTCCTTTCTTACCAAATCTCATCACACTTTTCCAAGGGGAAACCTTTAGAAAAACATGATCACCTACCTCGAAAGATAGATCCTTCCTCCGGTTATCCGCATAACTCTTCTGCCTGCTCTGAGCTGTTCTCATGTGTTTCTGAAACAGCTGAAATTTTTCTGCCATCTCTTCTACCTATTCTGGTCCCATCAACTTCCTTTCACCCACTTCATCCCAGAAAGCTGGAGTTCGACACTACTTCCCATATAATGCCTGAAATGGTGCCATCTGTATACTAGAATGAAAACTGTTATTATATGAAAATTCAACCAAAGAAAGATGTTGGCCCCAACTTCCATGATAATCCATATAACAAGCTCGTAGCATATCCTCCAATGTATGAATTGTTCGTTCTGACTGCCCATCTGATTGAGGATGAAAAGCTATACTAAAATTTAATTCAGTACCCAACGACTTCTGAAGGCCTTTCCAAAAGTTAGAAGTAAACCTGGGATCACGATCCGATACAATGGAGAGAGGAACTCCATGTAACCTGACTATCTCTTTAAGATACAAATGGGAAGGTTGATCAAGAGATAAAGTATCTCGTATAGAAAGGAAATGAGCAGATTTGGTCAAGCGATCAACAATAACCCAGATTGCATTATTACCTCGAGATGTCTTCGGTAATCCAACAAAAAAGTCCATGGATATATTCTCCCATTTCCACTCTGGCACTGGTAAATGCTGAAGCATCCCTTTCGGTAACTTACGCTCTGCTTTAACCTGCTGACAAGTCAAACACTTCACAGTAAAATCAGCAATATCTCTTTTCATTCCATCCCACCAGTAATACTCCCGCAGATCTCTATACATCTTAGTACTCCCGGATGAACTGAAAACGGAGAACTATGAGCTTCACATAACAACTCTCTCTTAAACTATGAATCACAAGGCACACACAATCTCTTCCCAAATCTCAAAACACAATCATTATCAATGTTGAATTCAGGCAACTTACCTATCTGAACCAGCTCTACCTTTTTCTCCAACTCACTATCTTGCTTCTGTGCCTGCTTGATTCTATCTGATAGAGAAGATCTCACTGATACCTGAAACAAAACAGAAGGACTTCCTGCACCAACAACTTCTATGCCAATGTTCATCAAATCGTTAACCAAAGGATCACGTTCCAAACGCAACATTGTTAATGAAGCATTACTTTTTCGACTCAAAGCATCAGCCACTTTATTTGCTTTTCCCGGATGGTAATGAATTGTACAATCATAATCCTTGATTAATTCCATCCATCTCCTTTGTCTCATGTTTAACTCTTTCTGAGTGAATATATACTTTAAACTTTTGTGATCGGTATATATTTCACACTTTACTCCATACAAATGATGCCTCCAAATTTTTAAAGCAAAAACAACAGCAGCTAATTCCAAATCATGTGTAGGGTAATTTACCTCATGAGTTTTCAACTGTCGTGAAGCATAAGAAATTACCTGATCATTCTTCATTAGGACGCAACCAAGTCCTTTCAATGAAGCATCACTGTATATAACAAACTCACCATTCCTGGAAGGTAGTGCCAAAACTGGAGCATTCGCCAATCTTCTTTTCAATTCCTGAAAACAATCATCACATTCTTTTGTCCAGATAAACTTAACACCCTTCTGAGTTAGCTTAGTCATTGGACTAGATAACCGTGAAAAATTTCTAACAAACCTTCGGTAATAGCCCGCCAAACCAAGGAAGCTACAAATCTCAGTTACATTTTTGGGTCTTGTCGAGTCTTCAACAACTTTTGTTTTTGCAGGATCAACAGTTATCCCATCTTTAGAAACAATGTAACCAAGGAAAGAAATTTGTTGCAACCAAAACTCACACTTTCTGAATTTCCCATACAATTTCTTTTCTTTTAAGGTTTGAAAAACAACCCTTAAATGACTTTCATGCTCCTATTTACTTTTAGAAAACACCAAAATATCATCGATGAAATCAACCACAAACTTATCACCTGATTCAACTGAGCCATCACTGAAGTAAACTGCTCAATTCTGATTCTGACCATCTCAGTATTCTGATTTGGAAGGTCATTTCCCTCAGTATGCCTTCCCCAAAAAGCTTCTTTGTTTCCTCTTCGAAAAACCATTCTGAACAAACATGTCTTAGATGAAGCAACATGGTAATCTTCAAATGCTATATCATTTCAAAAAAAAATATTTTTGGATAATCATTTAATAGAATTCTAACTCCTAAAGTTATATAAACTGACCTTTGATACCAACTATAAGGCCCCAGCCTTAAACCTTACTTAATCTTGAGTTATTACAAGATTACACATTGAGGATCCTTTCAGGTTTAGAGTTTTAGAGAATTAGATCATAAAACTTGCATTACATTCCACATATAAACAAAGTGGTTACATAAAGATAGTATTCTTCATTCCCATCAATGGAAACACATTTAATATAAAACATGGATTATTTCTTGACACATCCTTGACTCTATCATCTTATCATGTACCTTTCCCTTGACCTGTGAAAAACATTTCAAAAACATGGGATGAGCATAAAAACTCAGTATGGGTTATAAAAAAAACATGGAAAGGAAACATGAGTTCATATATACATAAGAATGAAATCATACTTTACCCATAAAACATAGGCACTTTAACATACCTCATAAAATCATGAATAAATCATAGAAATCATAAGACATAAAGGTAACTTGAGGCATTCATAACATTCTTACGTAGGGAGTAACCCTGTTGGTTACGTTTGGAATACCCATGACAGTATATTCCCTAAATCTCTTCGGAGAAACCTTAACGTTTCACTCCTTCGCGTTACCCAATGCATTGGAGAGCTATATCGGGCTCACCCGCCCTTAGTTTATCACGGAACCACCCGTTTTCATAATAATGCCCAAGAACCTCAACATAATCATATCACATAAAACATGCATAAAGGAAACATAACATTTCCACCTTTCAATCACAAGATATCAATACAACACATTGATATAAAAACATTATGAAATCCATTTTCGATACCAAAATAAAAGAAAAGTAAAACATGGTATTTATTTTTCTTTTAAAAAGAAGGTATGGCTTGTAGAGGAAGCCGAAACTCAAATAACGGTCACGACGGCGGAGAAGTCATTGTCGCCGCATACGTACGACAAAAACATTCCCTTTTGTCATTTAGTAAACTCTTCGTATAAGAAACATTCCTTTTGAATAAACGTAAAAGTCAAAGTGGTTTATACACCGTATAAAAGAAAGTTGTGTATGAAATAAAATATGCCTCAACGAAAGGAGATTGAGACGAAGTCCCATACCTCGTATCCGACTTGACCCGACCGTTGTTTAATCTCCTGAATAGTAAAATTGAGTTAATCTATACTTGCTTATGAATCTTTTTCAAGTTCATTATTCCTTTTATACCATGTTATGAACATCATGTAATCAGTTAAGTTAATAATGTTCATTTTGTCGGTATTTGGTTCTTAAGTCAAAAATAGACTTCTTACACTTACATGTTGTTAATTTGGTCAAAGGATCATTATATCCAGAATGGTATTAATGATGTAGATATAATACATTTCATATATATCCAGTACATACATGCATTTATAATATTACATAATCATTTAGAGGTAAGAAATGAAATGCACCGTTCATGGAGACGGTAAGCCGTACGTACGCATGAACGCTACTTTCATTTCTATTTCGTATTTTATAGAATGGAATCATAATGATATAAAGGTATATTATAATTCCAGTATAATATCATATATATTATCATAGTTCCATCCTTTATATGTCCCACATATGGTATTTAACGAATCAAATCACTTTGAGGGGGCGGTAGTCCGCACTTCCTAAAATGAAGATATCGTGTTTACCCATAATAGAAACCATAAAGGTATGACCAAAATGAAAAAAACATAAGCTTAAGGAAAACATAAACATATTATATATCATATATAAAAATATTGACATCATAATGGCCACCTTTGAAGGTGTTAAATGAGTGTTGAACAATCATCGTTTCGGGCGGCAGAATTTCGCCATCCACGGAAACCGTATGTTCTTTAACCATTTGATGTAGTTGTGTGAAAGTGTAGCTCAAATAAATATTATAACAACATCCTTGTATATTTAAGATACTGGTGTTGTTACAAAATAAGTAAATAAAAAGAGTTTAGGGGGTTGGAGAAGCAAAATAAAACAAATGAACATGAGAGAAATGAATTACCTTTAAAAGTGTATCTCCTTTTGATTTGAGTCTAAAGGATTCCTTTGAAAGGATTCTGCCCAAAGGGAATCCTCTAGGATGAGGAGAGGGATGTGGAGAGAGTAAATGGGCAGGGTTTGGACGAGCCAAAGGCTTGAGTAGTGTGTGAAATGAGGTAGAGGTGGGGGCCTTTTATAAGAGGAGAGGAGGGGCACTTTTGGAATGTAAAGAAATATTACTTTATTTGAAAATGTGTTTCGGTTTCAAAAGGTCCCACATTGATATAATTCGTGGATAAGGTGATAAGGCTTCTAAATCCAGTCATCCAATAAGTTTTGGACATGTGTAGTTCATAGATTTTACATTATCTTTCCATTTTATTTAAATCGTCAAATAATGATGTCATCGCTGCATCATTACTATGTCATAAATAATTTAATTTATTTAATGTCTAAAAATCATAAAACAAAAATACTATGATGTGGGAAATCTTTTTAGCTTTCCAATGACTATTTATAATCAAATATATGATCTTTATAACCCCATGTAAAAATTGTTTTCGTGAAACATATTATGTTTGTGTCATTTTTACTTTAACATTTAATAAAAAGTTATTTATGTCATTTCCCAACCAAAATGTTTCCATGGGGTCCCCAAGTTGACCCATGGATTTTCTTTGGTCGGCCATGACACAACCAATAAGGTTGGGACATGTGTCTAGGTCATTTACTATTATTAAAGCATTATTTATACCTTAAACTACCCTAATTACCACTAATCGCGATTAAAAACTTAATAAGTTACTATTCACCAAAAAATTATTTTAATCTCATTGAACCACATTTTACTTCTTAATGACAACCATGTATGTCGGATTTTAAAAATTCAATACACATTAGTGGTAAACTTTTATTTAACTGAAAAATCAGTTTTCTTGATTACCACTTAGTGGTTTCACTATTCATCAAAAATTGAAGTTTTTCAGAAAATTACCAAAAAATCACCCTAAGCTATATTTGATATTCCGAATTCAAAAATGAATTCTATTTTACAAAATTAAAATCATATAAGTCACATTAATTAATTTAATAATTAATTCCCGCTGCTAGAGCAAATAGCGTGTTTTTACAAAACAATAAGTATCAAAAGATTGACACCAGTTTAAGTCTAATTTCAAAGCAAAAGTGATTCCAATGACCACCATTGGATAAAATGGTAAAAATATATTCTAATTTCACTTAAAAACCAATTCAAAACATAATCTAATCATATAAATAAATTAGATTAAAAAGCAGTTTTGATGTAAAATGCAGTATTTTTCACTATTCATTAAAAAATGAACATTGTCAGAAAAATACCAAAAATTCACACAAGGTAAATTTTGATGTCCCAATCATAAAGGATAAGTTTATTTTGACAAACGTATTTTATAAAATTTTCAAAATATAGATTCAAAAATGGTTTTCCATCAAAAGGCAGTAAAACAATCTTTTAAGAATATTAGTGTATTCCATGCATAAGATTGTATTTATTTTCATTTTAAGCCTCTATAACACTATCTTAATCATTAATAGACATAGATAAAAATATCTATTATTCATTACTTACTTGGGATGTTACACATATAATGAAAATTGGGAACGATTTACCTGAATTTATAAATATACAATGACAAAAAAATCCAATAAAATAAATATGAATTTTTCATACCAAAATATCTTTTACTAAAATTCAGAATGGAATTAAACAATTTAAAAAAAAAATAAAAGACCATTAAAAACTAAAAAAACAAAAAAAATACATCCCAATAACCTCCCAATGGAAAGAGACATCTCCCTCAAGCCATCTCTACCACACCGCATTACGATGGACCTCTAAAAACCCGAACTATTAGAACAAATGATGTACAAAAACCGACGAAAAAATAGCGAAGCCTACTTACACCCAAATGTGTAAGTAGGGCGGGAGAAAAAGCATTGTAGGATACCACCACTAAGAGATTCCTGGGGATAAAAATTCAAATATGAAATTTTTTTAAGATTTCATAATCATATAATGCTAGTAACAATTTCATAAAGGTTAATCATTAAATAAAAATAGTTTTCATGTGGGGTTTTTTAAAGAATAATATTTTTTCAAAATAATGACAATGATACTGAATTTTCTAGATAAATATAAAATAATCTAAAGTTAATAAAAAACTAACTAATGATCCCAAGAAATAGGAAAATAACCCCTAAGCAGTAGCACTATGTGGGTCCCCCGTACCTCGTATCTCGTTACGAGTAACCATAAAAATATCTGTTATCATGCAAACAAGCCACATGTAGGGATCATAAACATATCCTACTGTTCCCCCAACATTATCATCATCATTGTTTGGTTAGTGTCATCATCTTCAATCATTCTATGTGAAACTCAGGCCAAACCCAATGGGATCACTAACAAACTAGTACACGTCAAGCCAACTAGATACCTAAGATTCCCTCTTGTTCTCAAAAAAGTTCAAAAATACAAGAAATATAATGTTAACATTCCAATACCGCTTCCACATCACAAATTTACCAAATATCCAACATGTATATCAAACAATTAAAATAATCCCCTTTTTTTATTAAAATTCATTTTGTAATCATACTCACAACAAAATAGCCCACAAAACATTTCAAATCTCTTTAAAAATTTAATAAATCCCATAATATTTTTTATAAAACCTTTTCAAGATATTCAAATTTAAATAACATCCAACACACACATCACATAATAATTATTTCATCAAAAAAATTCATTTTTACATCACACTCACACAAAAAATCCCATAGACGTGTTTTACACCTCTCTTGCCATTTGATAAAACATTTCAGCAAATTATAAGATGTCCTAAAAATGTTTAAAATCATTAATCACCAAATTTCCTTTCAAAACCCCATATTAGCTGAACACACTCACCAAAACAGTACAAATACATCCTTTTCCAACATAGGATAACCCAAAAAATTCATTTATAATTTTAATAATACAATCCCAAGGGGTAAAACTATGTCTTGCACACAAAACCCATTTCAATGCCCTATTTCAAGGCCAAAAACACAAAAAAACCACTCAAAATCAGAATTTTCACCCCTTTAAACATTTATTAGACCACTGTCAAGTTCTATAAAATTACATTAAATAATATAAAGAATGATACACGAGAAAAACACACATTTTCATAAAACAATTTCAAGGAGTATAACAAAGTTTTAAACAAAAACCCCATTCAAAACCCCCATTTTTAATCCCACATAACAATAAATAATTACCAACCAGAATTTAATTCCCCATTAAAACACTAATAAATCACTTTCAAATTATATAAAACTATAAAAACATATATCACATGAGTTACATTTGAAAAACACAGAACATCAAACAAAAATTACAATATTACACAAATATCTCTACTAATACTACAAAAAATGTTTTTTCACACCACACATAACATATTAAGAACATGTAAAATTAATAAATCAATAAATCCAACTCATAAATAATTGTTTACACATGGAACCAGCTACCTTTCTGAGTCAAACACCCCAAACCTTGGTGTGAAACTTCAACCGCCCCACTGCCGCACCACAAGGGAGTTAAATCAGGACCACGACCACAAGATTGGAACTAAAATAATCCAAATCAAAAACTAGGTTCAAAAACTATCTTCAGGGCATGAAGAAATTCAAGAGAGATGAAATAAAACTGATGGAATATAGAAGAAACCAAGAAGGAATTAACTTACTAGAAATATCTTGAGGTTTCTCCATCAAATCATCTATAAACAAAGAGTTACATTGGAGGTTTGAATAGTTGGAGGCCTCCATTGGATACTAGGGTCATATGGGAGAATAATGGGGTAGATTATGTTTATTTACAGGAGGGGAAATGGAATTTGAAAAAAAAATCAATGACCTGGACACCTTGTATGGTTTGGCTGCACAATTTAGAAAACAGTGCGGCCAAACCATATGGCCTATTCTGCACACTCAAAACCATCCATTATCCTCTAAATTTAGTGGTTTACAAGGGTGGAAACCCAGGGGGAATGATAGGACAATGATATGGGAAATAAATTCCAAAAACCAAGAACTATTTTCAAACCAAAACTTATCCATCTCATGGGCACAAACTACCTTGACAACAAACCCCATATTTGGTGCCTAAATGTGTATCACTAATGAAACTACAAAAAAACACAACATCATACCATCCATTTGAAAAAAAGGTGTCCATGTACCGTCTAATATCCCCAAGACTATGTTCCCATATCACTAACATAAGGGGAACAAAAATTTTAATCCTGGAACACCTAGAAACCATAAGAAGCTAAGAACCAAAAGATGATTTTAAACAAAGAATGGAATTGAAAATATGGGTGTGAAAATTCTTCCGACCATATTTATTTCCACCCCTAGAACTCCACATAAAGGCCAAAACCCAGAAGTAGACCCAACCGATAAACTAAGATTGAATAACATTCCATGTTTAACCCCCAAGGCCAAAACTCCTCTAGTGATCAATTTAGGAAGGAATAATCTCACAAGAAAAACCATACACCACATCCCTGAAATGACCAAGTACATCTAGACATTTTCCCAAATAGAAAATTCGCAAACACTATTAGAACAATATTCATGAAATTTACCAGAAGGAGAAACAACATCGAACAAGGCTATAATTACCTTGCTTTAACTAAACCGTTGGGCACTACCCAATCCCATTGTTTACCAAAGTAGGATGTTGGTGTTTAAATAGATCTGAATAAGACTATGTTCCATCAAGCCAAGACCATGGTAAAATATGAGTTACTCGTATAGTGAGTCAAAAATGGGTGTCCCGCTATCAGATACAAAATGACATTTATTGAGATGGGATCTGGACACTAATAGGGGGATGCCCGAATAGACTCTTTAGTAAAAGGGTTGGACTTCCATTATAAATTTCTAAATTAACATACATGATTTTCATAGTGGGTCTACCCACCTTAATAACCAACCATCTTAATCTAAAGTATTGTATAGCATAGTAAGACCCTAAAATTTAACAATTTGGGATGGTCAGTTGGTTAGTTCACACAGTTTGGGAAATCGTGCATGAACCTTTTGGATCCTTCCACCTACATGGATTTCTGGGGCATGGTTACTATTAATCGTTCACTCAACCTATCCATAAAAATCTCAAACCATTCTCTAAAAACTCAATGGAAACCAAATGGGGAAGGATTTAATTTGGGAAATAACATGGAAACGAGGCCCTCCAACCTCTTACCATCGAACAACAATAAAAAAAGCATGATGATTTCACCCTATATTAAAACTATTCCCATATTTCATTCTGAGGATAGTACATTGTATAAGGGATTGAATGACCCTAGTATTTTCCCTGACTATGTGATAGCTTCACACCGAGACCTATGGATTGATCTCAAATTATTAAAGCATCTTCAACCTCATAGTTAGGTTTTGGAAACCCATGAATGGAAAATCTTATTTTAGAGCTACAAAAAACAACACCATAGTACCATACGGGTTCACTAAGACAAAACACACTCCAAACCTCACTCTACCAAAACCTGACATTTAACATAAATTTCGGCTTAGAAGATTCACACAAAAAGTAACTAGTTTCTTTGGATGAGAAACAACATAATAAATGACACATATAAACACATTCTTCTAAAACAGATAATTTAATTTTTTTCTAAGGGGGACATACTACCAAGATAACATATACTCTCATAGGATTTCACATACTTCACCTTTATAGTAAAATGATCACACAACATCCCATGGTGTCACAGAACATGACCATTTCGACTGATATAAACAAACACATGGAAATGGACCGTATTCCAAGTCCCCAAATGAGACACAATTCCAGAATGAGTCCATAATATCCTATCATGACCAGATTTACCACACTAGTTGTTCAATGTGTACTCCTACTTTGAAGAGACAATGAAAGACCTAAATTCCCACTTTTACACTATCCAGACTAACAACCCCATAATTCTTTCACCTTAGATGAATCAAGTAACATAAGAAACTAAGGTCACATTCAACCTTCCAAGAGAACTCTCTCGCTACAATAGGATCCACAAAAAACCTAGGAATTGGTGTAGAATAAATCACAAACTTCCAAGAAAATATTCCATATATTGATCAACTAGAAGATCTTCCAACGATGAAACAATTTGGGTTTCACTTTAGTCGTGCACTACCTCTTAGTGGGGGTGTAACCTATCCAATGAGAGAACCCAATGACCAAACCAAGATGTTCCATTGGTCAAAATGTGCGGAAAAATAGTACTGAACACTTTATGGGAACCCCCATAAAGGCTTACCAAAACATTTCTCAAAAGATACCACTAACCATCCCTTCTACCCAACATTCCGACCAAACACAAAAAGAAAACACCATTCAAACAAGAGGGGTTCTTGGAATCAAAACACCCAACAAGAAAATTTTAGTGAAACACATAAGACACACCATCTAAAACTAGTCATCAAGACATCATGTATTCAATTATATTCATCACTTTAAAAACAAATAGTTCAACTGTATGCATATCCACCAATGGTACCCCATGGGCCTCAAACATGCATGATTCTGTGCCACACTAGTTACCATCCTCATTTTCATACTAGAACTCATCCAGTCATGACATTAATGATCCTCCATCCCATATAAATCCATGAACATTTTCTTTCATGGAGATACCAAAGGATAAAACAAAAATTCTTTCCACTATTCAAAACCAAAACGGTCACCAAATACAACTTTTTTCTGAAAATAGCCAACCACAAGAACAAAATCCCTATTTATATCTTACAATACTTTTCAGGAAGACACAATAATTCAAATGAAAACCCAATTTCAATCAATTCACATTAATTTAAAAACATATCATCCATTTAAAATACCTTTTTATAGTTTATGAAACTCAATTGGAAAAACTTTTTCAAACCCAACTTTAACATAATTTAATTCTTTTAAAAGTGGTGTAAACACACCATTTTCCATTACAAAAACAATTATAGAAAATATGTTCCATCATATAAAAAATAATACCATTCCCACATTATTAGAAAATCATTTTAAAAAAACATTACGCTTCATAAAAAAAATCATTTTTAATTTAAAACAAAACTTCCTTGATTTCAAAACTAAATTACACAAGACAGTGCGGGGGGAAACTAGTTTTAGTGGGTGAATTGGAAATTGGGTTGGAGGCCATATGGAAATCACTTCACTATCATAGAGAGTGTTCTAGGGAAATATCCTTGACTCTACATGGAATTACAAGACCTCTGAACTCACTATGAGTATTAATCCAACTCTCTTTTCATTTCCCCTAATCATCATCAAACCAAGAAAACTGAAGGACTCGGATAAATCCAGACCTTCCATGGGGAATCAAATCCCATCATGAGGTATGTTAGTCAGTCACACTACCCATAACCATAATTTCATGTCCTTTAAATCCTAGATCTATACTATCCTGACACTTCTCCAAATATCATGACCCAAATAGTGAACCAGAACCTCCTTTGATATCATTTTGTCTTGAACCGAATATGGTCTCCATCAAAACTGACACTATACCTAGCCTGTGACATGGACCAAAGGGAATTCCCAATTCACATGGTCTGTAAAATGTTCCCTGGTATCATAAAATGAAAATTGGGAATGATTTACCTAATTTTATAAACATACAATGACAAAAAATCGAATAAAACTAATCTGTATGTTTCAAATAAAAAAATCTTTTACTAAAATTCATAATTAAATTACACAATTTAAAATAGTGTTCAAATACCATTACAATTGTACAAAACTAAAAACAATATAGATCAATAAACTCCACATGGAAGGAGTCACCTCCCTAAATCCATCTCTATAACACCACATCATGATGGACCACTAAAGACCCTAACCATTGGCGCAAAAGTCATACCCAAACCTGCGTCAAAAATAACTGTGTCTACTTTCACCCAAAGGTGTAAGTAAGGTGTGAGCCAAATATCATTAGCATACCACCACTAAGGTATTCCATTTCATAAACATTCAAATACTATAATCTTGAATATTTTTATAAACATTGAAGGCTAGTAACAATTACTAAAAGGTGAGACATTAAATAAAAACAATTTTCAAGTGAGCTATTTTAATGAATCAACTAATTTAAAAATAATTAAAATGTTACTATATTTTCTATCCAACCATACCATATGCTAAAGGTAAAAAGAAATTAACTAATGAGGATAAGAAACATGAAAGTAATTCTTAGGAACTAGCTCACTATGGGTCCTAGTTAACACGTATCATGGTTAGAGTAACCATCACAATTTCCATTCTCATTGACATGAACCACTTGTAGATATCATACCCATAACCATGTGGTCCCACAACAACATCATAATCATATTTTATTTATTTTCGCCATTTTCAATCATTCTATGTGAAAATGAGGCCAAACCTCACAGGATCACTAGCATACTAATACACGTCCACCCCCTAAAAATATATGATTTCATCTTGTTCTCAAATAAGTTCATCAAGCCATGTAATATAATTTTCACATGAAAATATAACTTCCACATCACTCATTCAACAAATATCTAACATGAATATCACATAATTAATTTTTAAATCATACTCACCAAAATAGACCACAACACTTTTCAAATATAATTAACACTTCAAAAATTCCTTTAAAATTTTTATAAAACCTTCCCCAGATAGTAAAATTCACATAACAACCCACACAAAAATCACATAATAATTTTAAAAAAAATCATTTTTTCGCCACACACTCACAAAAAACAGCCCACAACTTTATTTCAAACAACTCTTTCCTTTTTATTAAACATTTCAAAAATTTATAAAACATTTTAAAAATGTTTTACATCGTAAATAACCAAATTACCTTTGAAAAACAAACCATCCTAAGAGAAAAAACTCACAAAAAAAGTACATATACATATTTTCCCACTTTTCTAAACCCAATAAAACATTTACAATATTCATAAAACCAACCCAAGGGGTATAACTATGTCTTGCACACAAAATAAATTTTAAATCCTTCTTTCATGGCCAAAAACACTACAAAATAAAATTGAAACCCCATTAAACATTTATTACACCACTTGTAAGTGATATAAAATTACCTAAAATAATGCAAAAAATTATTCATATGAAAACACACATTTTCATAAAACAGTTTCAAATAGTATAACATGATTTTAAGCATAAAACCATACAAAACCAACTTTTTTGGACATCAGGATAGTAAATCATTACAAAAACAGAATTATTATCCCCTTCAACAACCAATAAATCATTTTCAATTTTATAATACTACCAAAAATGATATCACATGGGTTACATTGGAAAAACACAAAACATCAAACAAAAATGTAACTTTAAAACTCATTTCTCAACTAATGATACCAAAAATTGTTTTAAGACTAATCACAACGTATTAGGAACATGCTAAATTAATATATAAAGTAGGATAACTGATCAATAATTGTTTACAAATGGAACCACCTACCTTTCTGTTTAAAAACCACCAAATCGTGGTATGAAACATCAACCGCACCACTGCTGCACCATAAGGTAGAGAAATCTGGACCTCAACCAAAATATTTGACCAAAACGACACCAAATAAAACCCTAGGTTCATTACATAACTTCAAGGACATGAGGAAGTTAATGAATGTGGAAATAAAACTAAAGGAATATATAGGAAACCATGAAGGAATTCACTTACATGAATGATCTTGTGGTTTCTCCACCAAATTCTCCATAAAAATGAGTTCCATAAGAGGTTTGAAGGGATGGATTTCTTTCATGGCTGCTAGGGTAGAATGGGAGAAGAATGGGTTAGATTTGGTTTATTTCCAAGAGGGAAAAAATAATTTCAAAAACATTTTTCATGATGTGGACACCTTGCATGGTTTCAATGCACAATTTAGTAAACTGTGTGGCCAAACCATGAAGCCTATTGTGTCCACTAAAAAAAATCCATTCACCTCAAATTTTATGGGTGTCTAATTTGGGAAACCAAGGGGAAATATATTCAAATTATAGGTGAGATAAATTCCCAAAATAAAGCACTATTTTCAACACATAACTCATCCAACTCATGCACACAAACCACCTGGACAACATACCCCAAAGGTGGTGCTACAAGGAGTGTCACTAATAAAACTGAAAAACACCACAACATCATACTAATATTATGAAAAAAGAGGATCCCAATTTCCATCCAATTCCCCTAAGACTAATTTCATAGATCACTAACACAACAGGCAGCCAAATTTCAATCCTGGAACACCTGGAAATGAAGATAAAGATAAGAACGCAAAGGGGATTTGAAACAAAGCATGGAATTGAAAAATTGGGTGTGACAATTATTCCCACCATAATGATTTACACCCTCAGAATGACACAATAAGGCCAAAAGAAAAACCAAAACCAAGTGATAAAAAAAAGATGGAATCCCTTTCCATGTTTCACCCCCAATGGTCAAAAGATCTATAGTGATCAATTATAGATTGAATACTCTCACAATCCAAAACATAACCCACTTTGCTGAAATTATCAATTAAATTCATAATTTATCCCAAAAGCAAAAATTGAAACACTATTAGAAGAATATTCTATTAATTTACCAAAATGAACAACAACATCAAACAATGTTACAATTACTTTGATTTAACTAATCCATTGGGAGGTCTCCAATCCTAACGTTTACCCAATGAGGATTTTTGTAGTTGGATTGCTCAGAACATGAATCCCTACAATCAAGACAAGACCATGGAAAAATATGAGTGATGAATAGGGGGAGATTCAAATGGGCTCCCCACCATCAGAGAAAACTCAATTTTTCCTGAAATAGGATCTAGACACAAACATGTGGAGGCCCAAATAGACTCTCTAATGCATGGGGTAGAATTCCATTATACATATCCAAAATAACATACCTGAGACTCATAGTTTGTATCCCACCATAATAACAGACCATATTAATTGAACAGTATTGACCTACCCAGATAGACCCAAAAATATAAAGAGTTGGGATGGCTGCATTGTTAGTTCCCACAATTTGGGAATTTGTGCGCTGCTAGTGTGGATCCTTCCACCTGCATGGTTTCCAAGAGCATGGTGACTAATAACTATGTGATAAAACTATCTACAAAAATATATAACCATTCTCCAAAAATTAAATTGAAACCAAAGTGGGAAGGAATGACATTGGGTAATAACATGGACATAATTTCCTCCCACCTCTTTAAATCGAACATGAATAACAAAAGAAAGATGAAGAAAATAAAGGTTTAATCAATTCCCATCACTCAAAATGAGATCAGGACTTGGTAAAAGAGTTTTAAAGACCTTAGGATTTTTCCTAACTATGCGACATCTTTACAGTAAGACCTATGGAATGTGATCAAATGATTGAAGCATCTTTGGTCTCATAGTTAGATTTTGGAAACCCCTGAATGGAACTTCTTATTCCAGAGCTAAAAATAACAAAAAATAAATCCCATATGGGTTCATCGAGACATAACACACTCCAATTATCACACTACCTAAACCTTAAATTTCATATAAACTGGGGCATAAAATCATCCCACACATCGCACCGAGATTTATTGGATTAGAAACAACTGATTAGAGGAGACATACAAACATATTAGTCTTAAATAGAGAATTTGATGTTTTTACAAGGGAGACATACTCCCAAAATAACATATAATCCCAGAGGATTTCATGACCTTCACCTTTACAGTCAAATGAACACATGACATCACAAGTAATCACTAAACATGACTATTTTGACTGATAAAAACAATACATGAAAAGGGACCTTATGCCAAGTCCTCAGACGACACACAATTCCAAAAAGTGTCCATAATATCCTGCCATGAGAAGATTTTCTACACTGGTGGTTTAACGTGAAATACTACATTGAAGAGACAATGAAGGACCCATTTTCCCTTATAGAAACATCCAGAAGAACGACCCCATAATACATTCAACTTCGACGTATTAGATAACTTAAGAAACTAAGGTCACATTCAACCTTCCACAAGAACTCTCTCGCTATAAGAGGATCCACAAAAAAGGAAAGGAAATGGTGTAGACTCAATACCCAAAGCTCTAGAAAATAATTCTTATGTTGATCAACTGGACGTTCTTCCAACAACGAAATAATCTAGGCTTTACTTTAGTCAGGCATTAACTCTCAGTGGGGGCATACCTTATCCAATGAGAGAACCCCAGAACACAAATAAGATGGTACATTGGTCAAAATTTTCCACAAACAAGAACCAAACACAAGATGTGATCAAAAATAAGGGATTCCTAAAACATTTTTCATAAAATACCACTAACAAGACCTTCAAACCAACATTCAAAACAAACAAAAACCCAAAAACCCATTAAAAAAATATGGGTTATTGGACTCAAAACAACCCACAACAACATTTCCAAAAACACATATGACACACCATCCCAAACCAGACATCAACAGATTATTTTTTCCATTAAAATAATCTATTTGAAAACGAATGGTTCAATGGCGAGCATATCCACCAATTGTACCCCTTAGGCCTCACACATGCATGTTTTCGTGCAACACCATGCACAATCCTCATACCCATCCTAGATTTCAAATAGTCATTCCATTAACCATTTTCAATTGTTTATAACCCCATGCATGTGGTATCTTACTGAGGTACCAAGGGATAAAACAATAATTCTTTCCACTTTTCAAAAATAATAATATCAACCAGTACATTCTTTTTCTGAAAACTGCTAACCACATGATCAAAATCCCAATTTACATCTTACAAAACATTAAAGAAGAAACAATCATTCAAAAAACCCACTCAATCCATTCACATAAATTTCAAGACATATCATCCCATTAAAACTCCTTTCAATAGTTTATATAACTCCATAAGAAACACATTGTCAAAACCAACTTTAACATAATTTCCTTCTTTCTAAAGAGGTTTAAACATGACATTTTCCATTTCCAAACAATCCTAAAAATTTAGTCCCATAATTTCAAAAATCAATCCATTCCATCGTTATAAGAATCTTATTTTAAAAAAACATTACGTTTCATAAAATAAATTAATTTTTTCTTTAATACAAAACATCCAAGATTTCATAACAAAATGATAAAAAATATGTGAGGGGAAACTTGTTTTGGTTGTTGACTTGGAAATATGTTTGTCAGCCATATTCCAATCACTTCACTATCACAAAGAGTGTTCTTTTGAAATATCCCCTGCTCTACAGGAATTCGCAGGCCTAGTGAGCTCACTGAGACTGCTAAACCAACTCTCTTTTCATTTCCCCTAATCATCATCAATCCAAGAAAACCAAAGGAATCAGATAAATACCGACTTCCCATTGAGACTCGAATCAAATCATGAGGTGTGATAGGGAGGCACAATACCCATAACCAGAATGTCAAGTCTCAAAAATCCTAACTCCATACTATCCAACTTTTCTGCAAATATCACGACCGAGAGAGTGAACCTAAACCTCCTTTGATACCATTTTGTCACGAACTGTATCTGGTCTTCAACAAAACTTGCAATATACCTGGACCATGTCATGATCGAAAGGGAATTCCTGATCTCCATGGGCTAGAACAAGTTCTTGGGTATCATAAAATGAAAATTGGGAATTATTTACCTGAGTATATAAGCATACAATGATAAAAAAATCCAATAAAAAATTTATATTTCTCTAACCAAAAAATATTTTGCCATAATTCTGAATTTAATTACACAATTTAAAAAAAATTCAATGACCATTACAAAGGTAAAAAACCAAAAATAATAATTCCAAAGAACATATAAAATGAAAGAGGCACCACCCTCAAGCAATCTCCACAACACTTCATCACGATGGACAACAAAAAACCCGAACCATTGGCACAAATGTTGTACCCAAACCTGTGACAGAAATAACCAACTCCACTCACACCCAAAGGTGTATGTAGTGTGTGAGATTATTACAAGTAGGATACCACCACAAATATATTCCATGTGATAAACATTCAATGACGAAAATAATGCAAGTTTTCATAAACATGGAATGATAGAAACAATTTCTAAAAGAAAAAACATTAAATAAAAATAGTTCTCAAGTGGGCTATTTTAAAGAATCGTCTATTTTAAAAAGAAAACCAAAATAGATGAGGTTTACATCCAACCATATTGTATTCAAATGGTAAGCTCAATGTAACTAATGAGCACAAGAAACGTGAAAATAACCACTAGGAACTAGCTTGTTGTGTGTCCCAGGTACCTCGTATCTCGGTGAGAGTAACCGTCACAATATCTATTCATGTACACAAGGGCCACTAGTAGGGATCATACACCTAACCTAGTGGTCCCCCAACATCATCATCATAATATTTTAGTTATTCTTTTCATCATCAATGTTACTAAATGAAACTGAGGCAAAACCCCATGGAATCACTAGCTTACTAGTACACATCCACCCACCTAGATGCTCGAGTTTCCCTCTTTTTCTCAAAAAAGTTCAACAGGCCATGAAAAATAATTTTCTCATTAAAATACCACTTACAAATAACACATTCACAAAACATCCCACATTAATATCACAAAAGTCACATAATCCCCTTTCTCATCCAAATTCATTTTGAAATCATACTCACACAAAAATAACAGACAAACCCATTTCACATCTCTTTAACACTTAAAAAAATCCATTAAATTTTTTCATAAAACCATTCTAAGATAGTAAAATACACATAAAATCCCACACTCATATCACATAATTATTCTTAAATCAACAAAATTCATTTTCCACATGACACTCATAGAAAATAGCTCCCAAAAATGTTTCAAATCTCTCTTGCCTTTTGATAAAACATTTTAGAAATTTATAAAATATTCTAATGATGTTTAACATCATTAATAACCACTTTAACTTTCAAAAACCCATAATAGGTGAAAAACACAACAATACAGTACATATGCATCCTTTTTCCCACTTTTGTTTACCCAATAAAACATTTACAATTTACATAAAACAAACCCAAGAGATATAACTATTTATTGCACACAAAACCCATTTGAAATCCCTCTTTCAAGGAAAAAACCACACTAATACCACTAAAAACATAAATTAAACCCCTTTCATGATTTATTAATCCACTCTCATTTTTTATAAATCTACTTCAAATAATACCAGTAAAGATACACATGAAAAACATGCATTTCAAAAAAAAAACAATTTCGAGGAGTATAACAAGGTTTTGCACATAAAACACATTAAAACCACCTTGTAGGCCTACATAACACAAAATAAATATCAAACCATAATAATATTCCCCTTTCAATAAATAATAAATCTCATTCATATTTTACAAAACTACTAAAAAAGATATCACATAAGTTACATTTGAAAAACTCACAGCTTCAAACAATAATGTAACTTTATCACTAAGTGCTCAACTAATGCTACCAAAATGGGTTTCAAACCACACAAAGCTTATTAGGATGGTGTTAAATTAATATTTAAATAAATATGACAAATTAATAATTTTTTACACATTGTACAACGTATCTGTTTGAGTCAAAACCCCCAAATCCTGGTTCAGTCCTTCAACCGCACCACCACTACACCACATGTGAGTGAAATTGAGACAACAACAACAATATTTGACTAAAGAGACCCCAAATAAAGACATTTTTTATAACCCTATATTCTGGACATGAATATCTTCAAGAAAGAGGAAATAAAACTAATGGGATATGGAAGAAACCAAGAAGGAATTAACATACTTGAAAGATATTGAGGTTTTAATTCCAAATACTCCATAAAAACTGAGTTCCATGGGAGCTTTGAAGATATTCTAGGCCTCCCATGTATTATTGGGTAGAATGGGGTGGATTTGTTTTTTTTCTTGGAAAAAAATGTAATTTCAAAAATATTTTTAATGACTTGGACACCTTGCACGGTTTGGCAGCATGGCTTAGTAAACAATGAGACCAAACTATGAGGCCTGTTATGGCCACATAAAAAGCATCAATTATCCTCCAATTTTAGGTGAGGTCCAATTGGAGAAACCATGGTGGAATTATTTTCCAATGATAGGGGATATAAATTATCAAAACAATTCACTATTGTCAACCCAAAACTCATCCAACTCAGGGGTACAAACCACCTTGACAACATACCCAACCAGTGGTGCCACATGGAGTGTCCCAAATCCATATCCAAAACACCACATCCTAATACCATACCATTGAAAACAAATAAGAGGCTAAGTACAATCCAATACCCCCAATACTATTTTCACATGTCACTAACACAACGGGAAAAAAAATTTCAACCCTGGAACACCCAGAAACCAAGAGAAAGCTATGAACCAAAAGAGGATTTGAAACAATGCATGGAATTGAAAATAATGGTGTGAAATTTCACATCATTAATATATTCTACAAACATGATTAAATAATATATATAGTATCTTCCATATACTATGATTTTGATATATTAATTACATAACCAATATTTATCTCTTGATCCATCAAATGGGAATCAAAATCGTGATTTGTGTGTACTGTGGACAAGCGCCACACGAACCGATGTAATTCATTTTCAATCACCATATCACATAGATATATTTTAATTATGTAATTAATTTCAATATATTAAATCATTTACATAATTTTCATTATTAAATGATAACTTATCATTTACCTACGTACCCTTACATTGTCATAAAAATGATAACATTTTTCATGTGTATGCGTGGAATACCACCTCCATGAAGTGATGTGATTCATTTTTCATCAACAACTTAAATGGATGATATATATAATTATATTTAAAGAATTAATATGATATTAATGATATTATAAATATTCTTTAAATATAGAATAATTCTTTTATTCATTTGATAATGATATTTGAAAAATTAAAACGTTACTCATGTGTACGTATGATCTAAAGTCTCTATGAATGTAGCGTAGTTCATTTTAATTACCATATTTAAAAGTTGTATTTAAAATTAAAATTTATTTATGAAAAAATATTAATTATTTAGTTATTATTATTCTAGATATGATTGACTATAGATATCGTTTACCATTATCAACTAATCGAATTTTTTTTGGACTAATGAACTAAATATTATCCAAACATCCAATGTGAACGGAAATGATTGAGTAATTTACATAACATTTTAATAAGGGAGGTAAAATGAATATAATAATATAATAGTATTACCGGAAAAATAAATAATCAACACATGTTTATTATTCAAGAATATAATGAATATGTTAAAGGAGTCAAACTAAGAGTAATTTACATTAATGTTCAAATATTATTTTAAAAGTTTCCTAAAAATAACTTTTTATTCCAAAATCAATATTTATAAAAAAAACTTCGGGATGTATTTATATAAAAAATAAAATAATTATTAAAAAAATTATGTCTCTATTGACTTTATTTCAACGTTATTCAAAAGGAATATTTTTACAAAAACATTTGACGTTCTTTATGATATGTAAAATATGAATATTCTATTTTATTGTATACAATGACAACTTAAAATCTCACCTCTATAAACAATAATTTATTTATATCCAATATTACATATATTCTTGTTTTATTCATTAAAATTCCATCCATCCATATTTTTTGGTCCTTTTCAAAATGGGTTTTAAAATAAGAAAATTATTTCTTATAGGTGAAATGAACATTTTTATGATCCATTATTTTATGAATTAAATTATTGTTCTTATGAATAATTTATGAGGTTGGGTCTATAAATTATATAATTACTTCTTAAGTTCCCAAAATATCTGACCAATGCATTGGGTAATGGGATACAGTTAACTGATTAGGTTTATGTTTAGCTATTATGCGAATATACTATGATGGTTATTACAATTGTTACTATGATAGCTAATTTATATGTAACTATGATGGATATCCCATTTGTAATTGTGATATTAAAATTATACCCCATGTTACCTATATAATTTATCTATTCTTCAATTTGATTGTATGGGAATATTATAATTTCACTAGTATATAGAATGTATATACTAATTCACAAGGTTGAAGATTATAACTACGAGAAAAAGTTATTTTTTGTTTTTCATGATTTCTATGAATGATTTAAGAGTTTTATGTTGAATTAAATATTTAATAATAAATTTTAAACACATTTGGATGATATGTTGATTTATTGGTTAATAAAATGTTTATTTTTAGTTTAATGTTTATTTTGAAAAAGGAAAAATTATTTAATTATTTAAGGACTAAGAGTTTTTTTATTAATTTTCATGTACCTTGATGAGTTTTATTTGCTCATCCACTGTATTAAAATGATGTTCATATAGTTTAAGGATTTTTATATACAAGGATAATGTTAATGTAACATTATTTAGATATTCCATGAAATAAAAAATTTCCATATATGAAATGCCTTTTATTAGAATAGTGTTAATAAGTTAAAGTGTGCAGTTTGAAATATATAGGCTTTGTTTGTAATATTTATTACCTAACAATTTAGAAATATAAAAATATAATATATTTTGGTATTTGTGAAAGAGAATTATATATTAAATTCACTATAATATGTAATGTATAAGGATCAATCCTTATTGTTGGTAATAGAGAAAGGTTTAGATAAAAATAGAGGTTAGGATAATATTAATATAATAGACATAATATATTTTACATTATAGTTAAGATATAATGATATAGAATTTAGATATTACCTCCATTATTTATCTAAATGGTGTCTAATTTGAATGGTTTTCCATAGAGGGAACATTAATGCTGTAGTATGAAGGAAATGAGTGAATGATGGATTAGTCTACATAGGTTCTAAATAGTGGTTGTATTTATGTGAGAGAGAATCCATATCTACCAAAAAGGAACATGAAGATAGTTGATATTTTTATGAGAAAAAACCATATATTTTTTTGTAGATATTATATCCTACATGTATCTAACGTATGGATTAATGATTTTTTAAGATATTCCATGTCCTGGGTAGTTTTGATCATCAGGAGTTGTGTCTAACTATTTAC
This sequence comes from Viscum album, assembly GCA_963277665.1. Taxonomy (NCBI): domain Eukaryota; kingdom Viridiplantae; phylum Streptophyta; class Magnoliopsida; order Santalales; family Viscaceae; genus Viscum; species Viscum album. Next base: position 286,105,998 of record OY728127.1, read on the forward strand.
TATTTGGAAGGTGAATGTAATCAATGATGGAGAATATTTTTTAATACTAAATAATATGAATAGTTTTATAGCATTGAATATAATGACATTAATAATATTTTAATTGATAAATACTTTCCTAAGGATATTATACAAAAAAATATAAATGAAATACATGGAATTGAGGTGAAGGGAGGAATATTCTGTTTCCATGAATGGAGAAAACACCACTTCATTGGAAAGGTATGAAGTATATTTTATCTATGATATTTATTATATGATTAATTTGTTTTACATAGTATTGAATCCAAAATATCCAAGGGGACTCACTTACTAAGAATATAAATTTTATGATAAACTTATTTGATGTGTAATGAAGGTGGAAAAGGATTTTCCTATTGATAATGTGTACTAAAACAAATTGCAGAGAAGATGTCCAAATTATAGGGAAATGGAAGGAATTGTTCAAAACAATAATATGGTTATACAAATATGTTTTCCTGTTATGATAATTATGGTAAAAATAGAAAACATGGGGAATTCCTTATGATGTCTGGAAAGTGATTATGAAGTGGTATGTTTTGAAATATTGATCATAATTGTAGTGAAAAATATTGTGGAAGTGCTAAGATAAATTTTAATAAAAATATAGTAACATGGTGTAAATATAATCAGATAAGTCATTATGTGCATGAATATGAATATAAGAACACAGATTATGGGAAACATCACGACTATAAGTAGAAAACTGTGGTAAAATATTTTTAAACAACATCAGTATATGTTGGACCACCAGAACATTTTGTATCATTCACATTTCATATTTATTAATATTAATCTATTTTCATATTTGTTATTATGTATTCCCATTTCCTCATTTTGAGAAATTTTCTAATAAATTTGAAATTTAACAAAACAATATGAATCCAGTAACCTATTGAAAAAAAGATGTGGAATGTTTTAAATAAAAAAGGTATTACAATAATCGTACTCTCATTGTTTATAGAATGAAATTACCTAAAAAAACAAGTTGTCTTTCCCCATGAATAGTTTGAAATTATTTAGTGTAGGGATTGGATAAAAAATTATCATGATATTTAGATTTTATATCCAAAGATTTTTTTTAAATATAATTAGTTAGAATACAATAATGAATCTATACCATTGGTAATATATTAAGAAGCTGAGAAAATATTTAAAAATGGAAATGAATGTAATATTGTATATATTTTTTTAAAATAGTCTAAGTACACAAATTTCAAATAGTAAAAGAATACCTAGATGGTCTTCCTCATTAGTTTCACAATGTTATAACATATAATGAATTGAAATTTTCTATTGACAAAGTTCATGATGATTATAAAATTTCTAAGACACCTTATATAATGATCCATGTAGAACTTTTAGAGTTGAAAAAGAAGATAAACGAGTATCTTAACAATGGATTCATTTTTCCTAGAACATATTCATAAAGTGACTCTATTTTATTTTTTAAAATAATATATGGTTCCTTGTGGATTTTCATTGATTATATAGATTTTAATAACATCACTATTAAGAACAAATATCATTTTCCACATACAAATGTATGGTTGATCTACTCTAAGTTGCTCATTTATTTTTTAAAAGATTGACCTATGGTTCTATAATTATCATTAAACTTAAAGGTGGAATAAATTCAAAAAAATATCATTTTAGCCATACTGTGGGGCATGTATTTCTTGGTTCCTACTACCTGTGTAGCCTACCTATTTTTCACAAAAATTTCTACTTTTGGGTCCAAACAAGACCTAAAAACCCTTGATACCCCCATGACCTCTAAATGAATTAGTTTTAGGCCATTAAAAGCACTTAAACCAAAATAAAATGTATTCGTACCTCACAAGAAAACTAGTCTTTATAAAATCATCCCCCTTAAATAAATTTATCCCCAAAATTTCCTCTCAAGGTTTGTTAAGATTCTTCGAAGAAAAACTCCAGAGACCGAGAGAATTTGTCAGCCTATTGATCCCATGTCTTGTCTTATAAAGGATTATGAATTCATAATACCAATACTAGAGTAATTGATCAACCATAGAGAACATTTTTTCTCATGTAAATGATACAAAACATATTCTACTCAAAGGACAAATATATATTTTAACTCCCCCTCCACAAGATGAATAATGTGAGACACAAGTGAATGATAGTGGAATAGTTGTGATACACGTCCATACTGATAATAGTACATCCATGGAATCAAAAAATTATAGGCTACCCTCCTGACTCCCCCAAGAATATCGAACGACCTGACATATAACGGGGAAATAGTAACATGTCTCTTAATACATCTATGTCCCATCATTGGTAAACATGAAGAGGAATGTTCGCTAACTATGAAATGAAGAGTTCATCTATGATTATAATCATAAGATTTCCCTTGATATGGAGAAGTAGATATCCACTCTATGATCAACTAGACATGGTTATAAGTCTTCTTCTCAAGGCATGGTCCCTATAAATAGGTCTCATTTGCCTCTAAAAAGAACAATAGTAATTGATAAGTCCTACCATAAAAGCCTCATAATATTCAATTTGTATAGTTTCATGATAATTATTGCTGTAGGATTCCAAAACAAGGTCTATATGCCTCCTCCAAGATCTCTCAAAATTGAGGATCTGTGACCAAAACATGTCCTCAAGCACTTGTGTCGTACGCTATGACTGGCCATCTATGAGGGTGGTATTTCATTCTACAAATCTCTAGTTTACCCAACACTCTCTACAAACTCCATATAGAACATGATTTAAAATAAGAATCCCAATCTAAAAATATATTATGTTGGAACCCATGAATTCATACTGTGTCAAAGCTGTAGAGAAACCCAATATCACTAATGGAGAAGGGATCCTTAATTGGTAGGATATGTGATACGTCCTTGATCCTATCAACAAAAACCCACACATCATCACTACCTTGATGAGACCTTGGTAAAAATTTCACGAAATCTGTTGCGACATCATCCCATTTCTACTGAGGGATAGGTAACTACTATAAAAGTCTAGCTGGTCGCAGATGTTTCACCTTCACCTATTGACAGATGGAACAACTCCTAAAAAACCAGCTACCTCTTACTTCATACATGAACACTGATACCAAATGTGTATGGCATGGTAAATCATGGCGACACCTAGGTTCATAACCCAAAATGATCCTTGAAACTCCAACAACATCTCCTAATGTATGTCCAACGTGACCCAACAATGGGAATGGATACAGAAGAGCACATTCTCACCTAAAATCCTACTAGGAGGTGGGTCATCAACTACGACACTCAAAAAAAGGACTAGGACCTTTTGATTTTTTCATTTTAAAAGTTTAGATAATTTTGAATAGTTTCTATTAAATGTCTCTAACATGTGATAAATGTATTTGATAGATATAATTTTAAAGTATGAACAAAATTATCTTAATCGTCCTCCTCTAATTGAATTCATAATTTTCATGGTATATTTCAATTGTTATCAAAACATTATTCTATATTTTTTTCGAATAACGATTAACATTTTAGGTTTTTGAAAAAAAATGAGATTTCTCTCTTTTAAAATATTAATTGATTATTATTTTTTGTGTCTATCATAGAACAAATTGTTTCATAAAAATTAAATTCCTATATTATACTAGAATCATAATTAAATGTTTAATGAATATAATAATACAATACATATTATATATTGGATTGGATAAACATGATTACAAAACTATTGGGATTATCTATCATTTGGAAAATGAAACAATGGTTTAATTTTATTAAGATAATATCATGGCTCTTGGATGATCTCATAATCTAATTATTTAATCACATTTTTAGAATATATTGAAATGTTAAAAATATTTATGAAATAAAAAGTATTTGGGATATGTTCAAAAATACATTATAGAAATGGGAATGAAATAAGTGAATAATAAATGATTTTGAACATGAATTACGAGAACATTCAAATTTAGGAAAATGAATAGGTTAATGACATACTTCTAATAGTCTATGATGGTGTGAAAACTAATATAGGTTTTTGTATAGACTCTTTAATAATCTATGGATTCGAAAAATATAATTAATGTTTTTAGTAACAAATTTGATATAAAAGTATCTATAATAAATGATAATGATTCATATAAACTTCCCTTGGTTATTATAAAAATTATGTTAATTTTTTATGAAATGATAAAATGAATTAATTTTATAGAGAATAGTAATGAAGATAAAGACATATCTTTTATTGTTTTGAGACAATCATTTATTATAAAATAGTTTTTCAATAATAACATGATTTTTATGATGTGTAAATTTTTTAATTTTTTTTGAAAAAAAGGTTTTTTTTATTTCGTAATGATTTATAAGAGGAAAAGGAATGTATAAAGAAAATATTACACAAAATTATTTCAACTATTGAAATATTTTATATTTCAAAGAAAGTTTCAAAAATTAAAAGTAGATGAATATAGTGGATATGATTCTGATATTTCATGAGGCTATACAATTAATAAATTAATGTGATTTTATGATCATTTAACTACTAATATTGAAAAAGAAACCCATTTTAATGCATAATATATCAACATAGAATAAACATGAAATACATAACTAATATATAAGTTGGTATACCTCTAATTAAGGATGCTCTATCTTGATTTAGTATGTTTTTGAACAATCACTATGTGACAATCAATGGATTCTTGACTATACAATAAGTATAAAATATAACGACCCATACTTTACATATTGTTATTACATCAAAATTGAAGCATACTTATTACAACATATAACAAAACCATGAAAGGACCGTATAGGTATAGTGTCTTTAGAAACCTGGAAGCATAAACAACTGGTACATAAAGCATCTACACTGTCTCCCATTTATTTCATCATATCTATAGTCCCATTTGGCATATCTTACAAAATAATCATCTTCCTGACCTGGGGAAAGACAACATACAAAATGGTGAGCTCAAATGCTCAGTAAGGGTAAACTAAAGAAATATCAATCACATCATATTCATAAGAACATAACATTTTGGAAATCTTATCCTGCAAAAGAGAGCATAATTTCATAACATGGGATAAATCATAGAAGTGAAATGAAATCCCAATAATCATAACATAAAACATGAAACTTTGTGGCATACACACATAATCACAGAGAATCATTTCATATTAGTCAAGACTCATTTCCAAGACTATCTTAGTGGATAAAGTCCATTTCTGAACCGAGTTCACTCCTCGTTTCAATCCTGTTTCACTGAACCAGTTTAACCTGCCGTTCCAGCCATGCCTATCTCATGAGATATAAAATCTTTACCCAATACATTTGAGAGAGATATATGTCCCACCCATCTCATAATGATACCATTATTATGTGTTCCACATAATCATAAATCATACATCATTGCATAACCCATGTAGTAAAAATGGCATTCTTAAACAACATGACATCATAAAACAATTCATATAAGATAAAGGAATTCATAAAAATAATTCCATCACAACATAATCAAATAAATGTAATAATAAGGATAGAAACATAACCCTATATTATCTTAGATGGAAAATAATTTTGATAAAGCACTTGAACTCCATTCTTGAAGAAAATATCCTTTCTACTTTAAAAACATTTTCCTTTCCTTAAAATGTCATAAAATTTTAAACTAAAAGAAGTTGATTAAAAATAAACATGAAAACTTGTAAAGTAAGATTCTTGGAAATAATGTTTTAAAAATCCATTCATGCCGTATAAGTTAAAAAAACATTCTTCTCGTACTTTTCTCAGAAAAGTCAAAAAGTACCTCGTACGAAAAATGACAAAAGATTCCTTTCATATCTTTTACTCAAAACTCACCGAAGGTTAAAATTGGATTTAAGCAATTGTAGGTGGATGGAAAAAATATTACATATTGAGGAAACATGGATGTGGATGATAAAATATACCCCAGTAAATTCTGAAGTATAAACAATCTCAGATAAAAATTGAGATTGCGAGATTTTCCCTTACCTTAGGTCCAATTTTCTTTGTAAGTGTCCGAACCTCCTGTATAATGATTTAAATAATGTTATTGACTTATTCCAGAATCATACTTATTGTTATGATATCATATATTGTCATATTCTTATCTTCTTATTAGTAATATTTCCGTACTACTTGTTATTCGGGTGTTTATTACTTTTTGTTCTTATGCGTGTTCGTCGAATAAATTCTTATTCTTCTCTTTAGGTTATAGATACCTCATTTATAGAATGGTATTAGTGTAATATATATCATATTAATTCATTCAATTCATTTATATAATCATTATGCAATTAAGATCATGTAGAACGAATCACATCACATCGTGGAGACGATATTCCGTACATACGCACGAGCGATGATATCATTCCCATGATCATGGAATTGTATTGGAGTGTATGTATACTATTTAAGAATCAATAACACTTTACAATAATCATATTTATTCATTACATCCACCCTTATACCCATCCATGTATGGTGGTGGTGGAAAATAGATTACACCACAGCGTGGAGACGGTATTCCGTACGTACGCACGCGCGATGATTTCGTTTTCCGTAGGATGGATAAGAGGTGAAATCAGGTTGTTTCATATTTATAATAACATATCAGTATATGAGTGATACTGATGTTATTACCTCATAATTAAACAACTAATGAAGAGGGAGTATAAGAAGAATGGAACTTGGAGAAAACGGTAGAAGGTATTACCTCTTTCTCGAAGTGCCTCCTTTAAACTTTCTCTTAAGGCACTAGAGTTGGTCTTTTGATAAGACCAGTACCTCTAGTAGGTTTCTAAGGAAGTGGGGAAGTGAAATGGGCACGGTTTGGCCGAGCTTTAAGTCTCAAATTGTTGTGAGGTGAGGAGGGAGGAGGTGCCCTTTTATAAGGGAGGAGAGGGGCACCTTTGGAAATATAAGAAATATTAGTTTATATTAAATCCCAACCCCATATAAAAACTTCCAAAATGACTCATATCCAAATATTAGATGCTATAGGGATTTTATATCATCAACCAATAAAATTTAGACATGTTAGTAATTTATTTTAAGCATTATCAACTTGATTTATCCTTATTTATCAATTTAATTTTATTTGTGGTAATAATATTCTAAATTTTAAATTATTATAAATAATTACATGTGTGTTGTCAATTTTCCATAATTTGACACATTATGACATTGTCTACCATATAAATTCTAATTTATAAATTTTAATTTTTTTTATTTTTAAACAATTTTATAATTTTTTATTTTTATAAAATAACAATAGTGTCAATTTTGACACTATTCATTTAGTATAATTTGAATAAAATATATACAGAAGATATGTTCAAAACAAAATCTTTAATAGATCCATAAAATGTCATATGTATCTATAAAATTAGTGTAGCACATTAAATAGTTCATATAATATTTATTTTAATATTTTTAAAACAATTTATTTGATATTTTAATTAATAAAATAATTTCAACATCACTATTGTGTCATATTTATGATAATTATCTAATCCCTAAAAATTCAAAATAAATTCCTATGAGGTAGATAATTGTATTATCTTTCTGGATACTATTCATGTTCGAAGGTTCATGAAGTTTATCACTATAGTAAAATTATTATACATATAAGATTTAAGAAAGTGACATGTTGTCACATTATTTGGTTTTAATAAAAATTAAATTATTTTCATGGGAAAAAGTCCATTAAATGAATCTAATCCGACCCTTAGGTGATATGGGTTGACTTTTAGTCATCCAATATGATTTTGGCAGGTGTTAGGGTAATTTTATAATCTTATATGTACCCTTAATTACCAGATTTACCTTTAACAATGGTAAATAAAATTTACCGTAGTTACTATTCATAATGCCCAAAAATAAAAAGTAGCCTATTAACATAATTTGGACCACCTGATTCTGATTATGGAATCCATTTTTCAAAATTCGAAACATATAATTTGCAGTAATTAATTTAAAATAAATCCGGTTGTTGAGAAAACGGGTTTTAGAAGTTGAAACATTGGCAAAGATTGAAATGTTTTTACCAATGAATTTAATGTGAAATTAATGCTAATGACATACATTATATAATATTTTAAAAATATATTCTATTTATACTTTAAAACCATTATATATTATAATTTATCCATATAAATTTTCTCAATGAAAAAAGTTGTTTTTAATTAAAAAATAGCGTATTTTAACTATTCATCAAAATATGAATGTTATCAGAAAAATATCAAAAATCTATCCAAAGTAAATGTTTGTACCCTGATTCAAAAGAAGAATTTTATTTTGTCAAATTGAACTTATAAATATGTCAAAAACTAGATTTAATGTGGGTGTGCCATCAAAAGGCGGCAAAACTGTAATTTTTTAAAAATAATTCTTTTATCCAAAAAAAACTGATTTTGCTTTTATACCTCATTCTAGAAAATGTATAAGTTGAATTAAAATGTTACACAATTCAATGATCAGTTATTACTATTCCTAACGGCTAGTTTTAATAATATTTTAATAGCATATCGTTGTTTAGTGAAACTCGATATTGCGTATGACGCAAGCTATCGAGGAAGGCCGTGGTTGGGTGTAAAGAAAGCCAAGCTGGGACTGTGTGTAGTGAAAGATTCATTTGATGATTTATATAACATAAAAACAAAATATTTCTCATAAAATTCTTGGGTGTTACATTCTACCCCCCTTAAAATGAATTTCGCCCTCGAAATTCGTCACTTTGTAACAAACAGATGAGGATACCTCTCCCTCACCATATCCTAAAGCTCCAATGTAGCATCTTCTAATTGATGGTTCCTCCATAAAACTTTCACCAAGCGACTGGTCTTGTTTCGTAGGACTTTTTCTCTATGATCCAGAATCTCTATCAGCAGTTCTTCATAAGGAAGATCTTGCTCCAGCGGTACAACTTCTGAGCTGAGTACATGTGAAAGGATCATGTATGTACTTTCTTAGGAGAAATACATGGAACACATCATGTACTTGAGAGAGATTTGGTGGAAGCGCCAATCGATATGATAACTTCCCAACACGATCCATTATTTCGAATGGACCAATATATCTAGGTCTCAACTACCCCTTATTTCCAAATCTCATGACCCTCTTCCAGGGAGATATTTGTAAGAACACTTTATCACCCACTTAAAACTCTATGACTTTTCTTCGGTTGTCGGCATAACTTTTCTGTCAACTCTGAGCTTCTCTTATGTGTTGTTGAATAGATCTGATCTTTTCTGCCATTTCATCAACGAGATCAGGTCCTAATAGCTTTCTTTCCCCAACTTCATCCCAGCAAGTTGGAGTCCTGCATTTCTTTCCATAGAGAGCTTCATAAAGTGCCCTCTGAATACTGGAGTGAAAGCTATTATTATAAAAAAATTCCATCAAAGGTAGGTGTTGATCCCAACAACATTTAAAATCCATAGAGCAAGCTCTCACCATATCTTATAGAGTTTGAATTATTCTCTCAGACTGACCGTCTGTCTGAGGATGATAAGTAGTGTTGAAACTCAACTCTGTATCCAGATTATACTGAAGACTTCGCCAGAACATCGAGGTAAATCTCGGATCCCGATCCGATATAATAGAAAGTGGTACTCTATGCAATCTTACCACTTCCTTTACATATATCCTGGCAGGCTGATCTAGAGAGAAATCCTCTCTAATAGCAATGAAGTGTGCAGACTTTGTAAGACGATCAACTATGACCAAGATAGCATTATTGCCTTTGGATGTTTTAGGAAGTCCTGTGACAAAGTCCATAGTGATGTTTTCCCATTTCCATTCGGGTATGGGTAATGGTTGTAACATCCCCTTAGACTTCTGTCTCTCAGCTTTAACTTGCTGACAAACCAAGCATCGAGAGACATATTCAGCAACTACTCTTTTCATGCCATCCCACCAGGAGTACTCTTTCAGGTCCCTATACATCTTCAAACTTCCAAGATGAATAGAGAATGAAGAACTATGAGCATCATCCAGCAGCTCCTTATTTAATTCGGGATGGGAGGAACACAAACCCGATTCCTGATCTTTATTATCCCATCACAATCAAGGTTGAATTCAGGAACATTTCTTACCTTCTTTTGTAACTCTACATCTTCTTTCTGTGCCTCTTTAATAATCACATGTATAGATGGTTGAACATTCATTTGAGAAAGATACGATTTTCCCCCTTCCATTATAATTCCAAGATCCATCCTTTGTAAATCCATAAATATTGGATCTTTTGTGATCCTCATCATGGATAAACTGGCATGGTCTTGTCGACTTAACGCATCTGCCACCTTGTTTGCTTTCCCAGGGTGGTAATGAATTGATGAGTCATAATCCTTAATCATCTCCAACCATCTTCTTTGACGCATATTCAGATCCTTTTGTGTGAAAATATACTTTAACCTTTTATGATCAGTATAAATATCACACCTTTCACCATAAAGGTAATTCCTCCAAATCGTTAATGCAAAGATTACCGCAGCTAACTCCAAATCATGAGTTGGGTAATTTTGATCATGGATTTTCAACTGTCATGAGGCATAAGCTATCTCCATATCATTTTTCATGAGAACACATACCAGTCCCTTCGTGGATGCATCACTGTAGATCACAAACCTTTCTCCACTACAAGGAAGTGTGAGTATAGGTGCACTGGATAACCTTCTTTTGAACTCCTTGAAATTCTCTTCACATTCCTCCATCCAAACAAACATAACTCCTTTCCGAGTCAACCTGGTGAGTGGATTAGATAATTGTGAAAAATCATTCACGAAACATCGATAATATCCAGCCAAACCAAGGAAACTTCGGATCTCAGTTACTTTTGTTGGCCTTGACCATCTTTCAATAACCTATGTTTTTGCTGGATCCACAGATATACCTTCTTTTGAGATTATGTGACACAAAAATGCAACTTTTTTAAGCCAAAATTCACACTTGGTAAATTTGGCATAAAGTTTCTCCTTTCTCAGGGTCGTCAATATAATTCTCAAGTGATCTTCAAGTTCTTCCTTGCTCTTTGAATAGAGATGAATATCGTCTATAAAGACAACCAAAAATTTACCAAGGTAGTCTCTAAAGACTGTATTCATCATATCCATGAAGATAGGAGGGGCATTAGTAAGACCAAATGGCATCACTATAAATTCATAGTGTCCATACCTTGTACGGAAAGCCGTCTTTGGTATATCCTCCCTTTTGACCCTTAATTGATGATACCCTGAATGAAGATCAATCTTGGAAAAGTATTGAGCTCCACGTAGTTGGTCAAATAGGTCATCAATGCATGGGAGAGGATATTTGTTCTTGAGAGTGATCTTGTTAAGTTCTCGATAATCAATGCAGAGTCTCATTGATCCATCTTTCTTCTTAACAAACAGAATAGGTGCTCCCCAAGGTGATGCACTAGGGCGTATGAATCCCTTATCAATATTCTCTTGGAGTTGCTTCTTCAATTCCTACAACTCAATTGGGGCCATTCTATAAGGTGTCTTTGAAATAGGCAAAGCACCCGGTACGATTTCTATTGAAAACTCAACTTCACGATTTTGTGGAAGCCCCGGCAATTCCTCCGGAAAGACATCATAAAACTGTCGTACAATGGGAATATTCTTAATTGTGAGTTTCTCACCAACCATTTGAGATAAATAACCTTCATTAAGTGGAATCAAGACCCATAAGATGGAAGAAATTTCCACTGGAAGGTTATGTTCATCCTTGCATCGATAGACGATCATAGATTGATCTGGAATATGAAATGTGACTTCACTTCTTTGGAAATTGATATGAGATCCATATAAAGAAATCCAATACATGCCAAGAATCACATCAAATTCCACTATAAGAAGGATCACAAGATTTGCAGGAAGCACTTTCCCACAAACTTCAATCGGGGAAGAATTATAAACTATTGATGCGACTGTTGTGCCATTAGGTGTTGTCACAGCTAACTCAACATCTAATTTTTGAGGTAATATGGTGATACCCTTAGAAATATCTTCAGAAATAAAAGAGTGGGTGGATCTAGAATCAAATAAAACATTTTATACTTTAGAGTGGATGGTAAGTGTACCTTTCACCACATCGTTATCGTACTCCACATCGCTGATAGAAATTGTAACATCCCCAAATGATAAAGGGTTAAATGTCTAAATGATATGACTCATGTCAACAAGGCGCACCTTCTTTTTCGGGAGCCTACCTGATTAGAACTCCACAGTTAAGCGTGCTTGGCTTGGAGTAGTGATCAGGATGAGTGACCTCCTGGGGAGTTTCGCAGGGTGTGTGCGAGTGAGGACAAAACACATTGGAAAGGACATGTGTTGGCCTGTGGGGACTATCATTACTCAGATGACCCGTTCAGGCATGTGGGTGGACCATAGGGTGGGCCCCACGTGTCTATGGGGCAACTGGTGGTACCTGGTAGGCCAGGACCCGACGGCCATGTTATGGCGGGGTGGTTCTGCTGTCACCAGGACCTGGTTGTCACATTTGGTATCAGAGGAGGAACTCAGCCTTAAGTGCGCGGTGCACTGCCTGGGTTGAGATGTTGGGCCCACAACGAGGACGTTGTACTCTAAAGGGGGGGGTGATTGTAACATCCCCAAATAATAAAGGGTTAAATGACTAAATGATATGACTCATGTCAACAAGGTGCATCTTCCTTTTCCGGAGCCTACCTGATTAGAACTCCACAGTTAAGCGTGCTTGGCCTGGAGTAGTGATCAGGATGGGTGACCTCCTGGGATGTTTCACAGGGTGTGTGCGAGTGAGGAAAAAACACACTGGAAAGAACATGTTTTGCCCTGTGGGGACTATCATTAGTCAGATGACTCATTTAGGCATGTGGGTGGACCCTTAGGTGGGCCCCACGTGTCTGTGGGGCAACTGGTGGTACCTGGTAGGCCAGGACCCGACGACCATGTTAAGGCGGGGTGGTTGTGCTGTCACTAGGACCCGGTTGTCATAGAAATTTCATGTGACTTTCCTTTGTCTTTAGCCTTATGATTTTGTTGATGTCAATCATCATCAACAACCCTTGGATTAGGGCATTTATTGGCATAATTCCCCATCTCCTTGCACTTGAAACATTGAAGTGTAGTAGGTTCATTCTGTGTGTCTCTTATTTTGTTTGCATCATTATACATCTTCTTCCCATCATTGCGGCATTCAAATGCCCGATGACCTTCCCTTCCACATTTGAAACATTTACATGTTCCTTTAAGACAACTCCCTCCATGTTTATTTCCACACTTTGAGCATAATGGAAATCTCATCTTCTTTTCAGTGTGCTCTTTATATTTTCCTTTGAATTCCATTTTCTTCTTCTTATCAAACCCATATGACTGATGGGTTACTCCAATCTCCATCCCGACTTTGAGATCACATCGAACGATTTCCTCGTAGCTATTGAACTCCCTTATGGATAACACCCTTTGAAGACTTGGTTTTAAGCCACTAAAGAATCAATCGATCTTACTCTCAGGTTGGATAATAATACCAGAAGCGTACCTTGCAAGTCTTGTAAAATTTTCTTCATAGGTACCAAAAGATTCATCATCCTTTTTCTTCAGTTCAAGAAACTATTTCTCAATCTTTTTTCGGAGAATACAAGGGAAGTACTTATTGAAAAATAAGTTCTTGAACTCGTCCTATTCCATGGACTCAATTTCATCCATTTTCCATGTATTCTTAATAAGATTCCACCATTGATCAGCATCTCCTTCCAAACGATACACCGCTAGGATGACTTTATCAAGTTCAGAACATTGAAGAACTGAAAATATCTTTTCAGTAGTACTAATCCATTGTTCAGCAACTAATGGATCAGTAGACCCGCTGAAAGAAGGTGGACGCTACCTCATGAATGATTCAACAAAATGTTTCTCCTTCCTTTGCTAGTTTGGAAGTCCTGCATGATTCATAGCTTGAGAAAGTTGTGTGAGAATGGCTAAAAGATTTTTCATTCTAGCTCCCATAACGTTTGGTTGCTCAGGGGGACAATCATTGCATTGCCTGTTGCATTCCTCATTAACACAGTTCCTTCGGGTTCCAGCCATTGACTAAAACCGAGAAGAATAGTGTGAGAAACACTAATTATAATAGGAAAACAACATAATCAAGAATAAAATTTCACACATAAGGTCTTATCCTAGGTTATTCATGGTCATTTCTAAAACACTAAGATTGTGTTGTATTCTTTGACTTATCCTTAGGGTTCTTACTAAGGATTTCACATCCTAGTTTCCAAAGGTTGACAATACCATTCCTCTGATACCAACTACAATGACCCATACTTTACATACATTGTTATTACTTCAAAATTGGAGCATACTTATTACAACATATAACAAAACCATGAATGGACCGTATAGGTATAGTGTCTTTAGAAACTAGGATACATAAACAATTGGTTCATAAAGCATCTACATTGTCTCCCATTTATTTCATCATATCTATATTCCCTTTTGGAATATCTTACTTAATAAGATTCTTCCTGACCTGGGGAAAGAAAACATACAAAAGGGTGATCTCAAATTCTCAGTAAGGGTAAACGAATGAAATATCAATCACATCATATTCATAAGAACATAACATTTTGGAAATCTTAACCTACAAAAGAGAGCATAATTTTATAACATGGCATAAATCATATTAGTGAAATGAAATCCCAATAATCATAAATTAAAACATGAAACCTTGTGGAATACACACATAATCATAGAGAATCATTTCTTATTAGTCAAGACTCATTTCCAAGACTATCTTAGTGGAAAAAGTCCATTTCTAAACCAAGTTCACTGCTCGTTTCAGTCCTGTTTTACTGAACCGGTTTAACCTGCCATTCTAGCCATGTATATCTCATGAGATATAAAATCATTACCCAATGAAATGGATGGAGATATAGGTCCCACCCATATCATAATGATACCATTCTTATGTGTGCCACAAAATCATAAATCATACATCATTGCATAACCTATGTAGTAAAAATGGGATTCTTAAACAACATGACATCATAAAACAATTCATATAAGATAAAGGAATTCATAAAAATAATTCCATCACAACATAATCAAATCAATGTAATAATAGGGATAGAAACATAACCCTATATTATCTTAGATGGAAAATAATTTTGATAAAGCACTTGAACTCCATTCTTGAAGAAAATATCCTTTCTACTTCAAAAACATTTTCCGTTCTTTAAAATGTCATAAAATTTTAAACTAAAAGAAGTTGATTAAAAATAAACATGAAAACTTGTAAATGAAGCTTCTTGGAAGTAATGTTTTAAAAATCCATTAATGCTGTATAAGTTAAAAAAACATTCTTCTCGTACTTTTGTCAGAAAGGTCAAAAAGTACCTCGTCTGAAAAATGACAAAAGATTCATTTCATATCATTTACTAAAAACTCACCGAAGGGTAAAATTGGATTTAAAATTTTTTTGGTGGATGGAACAATATTAAATATTTAGGAAACATGGATGTGGATGATAAAATAAACCCTAGTAAATTCCGATGTATAAAGAATCTCGGATAAAAATTGAGATTGTGAGATTTTCCCTTACCTTAGGTCTGATTTGCTTCGTAAGTGTCTGATCCTCCTGTATAATGATTTAAATAATGTTATTGACTTATTCCAGAATCATACTTATTGTTATGATATCATATATGGTCATATTCTTATCTTCTTATTAGTAATATTTCATTACTAGTTATTCGGGTGTTTATTACTTTTTGATCATATGCATGTTTGTCGAATAAATTCTTATTCTTCTCTTTAGGTTATAGATACCTCATTTACAAAATGGTATTAGTGTAATATATATCATATTCATTAATTAAATTCATTTATATAATCATTATGCAATGAAGATCATGTAGAACGAATTTCATCACATCGTGGAGACGGTATTCCGTACGTACGCACGAGCGATGATATCGTTTCCATGATCGTGGAATTGTATTGGAGTATATGTATACTATTTTAGAATCAATAACACTTTACAATAATCATATATATTCATTACATTCACCATTATACCCATCCAAGTAAGGTGGTGGTGGAAAATAGATTACACCACGGTGTGGAGATGGTATTCTGTACGTATGCACGCATGGTGATTTCGTTTTCCGTAGGATGGATAAGAGGTGAAATACGGTTGTTTAATATTTATAATAACATATCAGTATATGATTGATACTGATGTTATTACCCCATAATGAAACAACTAAATAAGAGGGAGTAGAAGAAGAATGGAACTAGAAGAAAATGGTAGAAGGTATTACCTCTTTCTTGAAGTGCCTCCTTTAAACTTTCTCTTAAGGAACTAGAGTTGGTATTTTGATAAGACCAGTACCTCTAGTAGGTTTATAAGGAAGTGGGGAAGTGAAATGGGCAGGGGTTGGATGAGATTGAAGGCTCAAATTTGTGTGAGGAGGAGAGGGAGGAGGTGCCCTTTTATAAGGGAGGAGAGGGGCACCTTGGGAAATATAAGAAATATTAGTTTATATTAAATCCCAACCCCATTTAAAAACTTCCAAAATGACTCAGATCCGAAGAATAGACGAGATAGGGTTGTAATCTCATCAACCAATAAAATTTAGACATGTTAGTAATTTATTTAAACATTTTCAACTTGATTTATCCTTATTTATCAATTTAATTTTATTTGTGGTGATAATATTCTAAATTTTACATTATTATAAATAATTACATGTGTGTCGTGAATTTTCCATAATTTGACACATTATGACATTTTCGACCATATAAATTTTAATTTATAAATATTAAATATTTTTGTTATTTTTAAACAATTTTATAATATGTTATTTTTATAAAATAACAATAGTGTAAATTTTGACACTATTCATTTATTTGAATTTAGATAAAATATAAACAGAAGATATGTTCGAACTAAAAGCTTTAATAGATCCATAAAATGTCATATGTATCTAGAAAATTAGTGTAGAATGTTAAATTGTTCATATAATATTTATTTTAATATTTGTAAAACAATTTATTTGATATTTTAATTAATAAAATAATTTCAACATCACTATTGTGTCATAATTAATGGTAATAATTTAATCCCTAAAAATTCTAAATAAATTCCTATGATGTATATAATTGAATTAGATTTCTTGATACTATTAATTTTTGAAGTTTCATGAAGTTTATCACTAAATTAAAATTATTATACTTATAAGATTTATGAAAGTGACATGTTGTCACATTCTTTGGTTTTAATAATAATTAAATTATTTTCATGGAAAAAAGTCCATTAAATTAATATAATCTTACCATTAGGTGATATGGGTCAACGTTTAGTCATCCAATAGGATTTTGTCAGGTGTTAGGGTAATTTTATAATCTTATATTTACCCTTAATTACCCGATTTACCTTTAACTATGGTAAATAAAATTTACTGTAGTTGCTATTCATAATGCCCAAAAATAAAAAGTATCCTATTAACATAATTTGGACCCAATTATTCTGAATATGGAATCCATTTTTCAAAATTCAAAACATATTAGTTGCAGTAATTAATTTAAAATAAATCATGTTGTTATGAAAACGAGTTTTAGAAGTTAAAACATAGCCAAAGATTGAAATGTTTTTACCTATGAATTCAATGTGAAATTAATGCTAATGACATACATTATATTAAATGGAAAAAATATATTCTATTTATAATTTAAAACAATTCAATATTATAATTTATCCATATAAATTATCTCAATGAAAAAAAGTTGTTTTTAATTTAAAAATAGCGTATTTTTACTATTCTTCAAAATATGAAAGTTATCAGAAAAATATCAAAAATTTATCCAAAGTAAATTTTTATACCCCGATTCAAAATAAGAAATTTATTTTGTCAAATTGAACTTATGAACATGTCAAAAACTAGATTTAATGTGGGTGCTCCATCAAAAGGTGGCGAAACTGTATTTTTTGAAAAATATTTCTTTTATAAAAAAAACTGATTTTGCTTTTATACCTCATTCTAGAAAATGTATAAGTTGAATTAAAATGTTATAAAATTAAAAATTTAGTTAGTACTATTCATAACGGATAGTTTTAAAAATATTTTAATAGCATGTCGTTGTTTAGTGAAACTCGGTATTGCGTACGACGCATGCTATCGAGGAAGGTCGCGGTTGTGTGTAAACCAAACCAAGCTAGTGTTGTGTGTAGTGAAAGATTTCTTTGATGATTTATATAACATAAAAACAAAATATTTCTCATAAAAGTCTCGGGTGTTATATAAAAACCACTAAATTCCTCATATTCTAATAGTGGATATATCTATTTCCAAGGGTGTGCTAGAGACATCTACATTAAAAAATGGATAAATATGAATGAAAATAGATTTAACATTAAACAAATTGTCCCAAAATCTGTCATATTTGGAATATTATATCCTTATATTAAACTTCATAATTAAATTAAGTGGATCAAGTTTGAGCATTCAATGAATAAGAGAATATACGTAAACATAAAACATGGTTGTTGTGGTTTTTGTGATCATTAAATTTTTAAATGACAATATATAATTTTATCATAACACAAATGAATTATATTATTGATTCAAATCCAAAGGAAACCATTATAATGATGTGGTGTTATGTAACTCTATTGTTTTAACATATTAAAATCCATTCTTACCATATAATAGTAGCATCTCCATGTATTAAATGATATTGGTTGATCATTTCAAATTATTTATATCGTCTATATAATTCTTCATATGATATAGAAAAATTATAAAATATTATTGTTATATATGTTATTCATATCCAAAAAAAATCCACTTGTATTAAAATTCCATATTGATAATATCTATAACTTCACAAGTCATTTTTCATCCATCCAAAATCCTTTTTATTTTTTTAAAATTCACATAATTTTTTATCAAATCCATTATTAAAAATTTAATTTTTTTCTATGTTCAAACCATGTGACCAATTATGTACTTCTAGCATTGAAAAAATATTAATTCTCTAATCCATGGTTATGACTAATGTATGGACTCTATCAAATGGTCAGTGGTACTCATGTTATAAATTGAACTAGTGTGATCTTTATACAGAACAATCATATATCTATATGAAAATTTTCACAACAGAATTTATCATATACATCATATGTATACAGATATAATACTTTTGTGATGACATGTAATGACCAATAGACATGGAACATGCCAATCTTGTATAAACCATCTTATAAAATAGTGATTTATTTAAATTCACTAACTAATTTCAATGTATCATCAACCATGATTCAATTTATCATCTATTAAAAAAAATATAATTTCCCAAATTACAAATTATTTCATTATTTAATATATATTTAATTTTAATATTAATTATTAAATTCCATGAAAATATCGATTATCCCACTTTATTATCACTCTTTTTTAATACTTAAATTTTCCGTAAGAAATAATTATGAATTGAAAATTTCTATTGGAATTCTAAACTATTTGGGATATTATTCTCATACTGACTGTGATAACTTTATTAAAAATTTTATGTGTGAAATTTATTGATTATGTCAAATGTTGGATGGATTCAAACGAATATCCCTCACTACAATATCTAGACTATTTCTTATTTCTCTAGTCCTAGATTTGGATGGTATTTATAAAACTATTATAAAGATAAATTTTTATAATTTAAATAAACAAAAAATACAACTAGTTTGGTTGTTAATGTAAAAAAATAGAAGTTCATGTCATAGTTACTTTTAGTGGAAGATTTCCACTTATACATGTGATACTATTCAAAAAAAGAGATATCATCCCAAATATTTATTTATGTTTTTATCACTTTCATAGGGTAGTCAATTATATATAATGGTTAAAATATTTAGTGTGCTATATATTTATAAATATAATCATTTTAATGATGGGAGGATTATATGAGGGATTTCATCCAAAAAGGATCTCTATTTTAAATCGTATTATTTTTTTTGTTACATGGATTTTGGTCTTATAATATCACATTCATTTCAATAAAGATTCAGTTTTTATCTATATATATATTTATTAAAAAATTTAGTACTAGAATTAATGATCGGATATGAGATTGGTTTACACTATTTCAAACCATTGATTATGAATATTTTACCCACATTGTCAAATCCACCCATGTGAGAGAAGTTCATAGTTTGGAGATTTAATTTGTTCATATTTAATTAGTTATTAAGAATATATATAGTCATAAAAATCCTTAAATTGAGATCAATTAATTCTTTCTTAATTTATAAGTAAATTGATCAATAATCCCTTAGACTCCAATACTGGTGTTGTGTGAATTGTGAGATAGAATCTATAATCTCAAAATAAACATAACATGGGATAAAAATTTAGGGCGCAATTATAATCTCCAAAATCATGTAATACATATTTTAAATTTGTATATGATCTTAAATTTTTTTAATAACCATATTTCTTAATAGTGATCATAATTAATTTAAATTTCGATAATTTTATTCCTTAATGAAAACCTATAGTTCCTTTATTTTGATCTTTGTGGTCATGTAAATTTCCATAGGGTTTACAGGTTGAATAAATTAGGGAATCAAAATTTAATTGATTCTACGATAACTAATAATGATTAATGAATAATTAATGGGGGAATGATATCAATCCATACCATTAATACAATTTTTTAAGGGAAATTATTTTATTTCTTGCATTATTTAGTCCTAAAAGCACTCAATAAACCCCTAATATATTGTTCCCCCATTATATTTCCCTTAAAAAACCCTTCAAAAATATTTGGAGATATTTAATTCGTCTTATACTCAATAGAATTACCCAGGTTATCCCATATTCTACAATTAGTAAAACTAATAAATATTTTGAGAGTGAAAAAAAAATCTCAACAATTTGGAAATGTATCTAGCTTGGTAAGTTTCATATTCAAGTCATTTTAAGTATTATTTTTCCTTTATTTATTATATTATATTTTTTTCATAGTTATATATACATTTTTATATTTTTTATTATAGTTTATTTTTTAAATCAATTCATTTTTCATATTTTTCTATTTTTGAAAATATCACATCATAACAGGATAATCCTTTTTATAATTTTTCCTATTTATTTTTTTGACATTTTAATAATTTTAAGGAAAATTGAATGATTGATACATAATAATTTAAATATTTTAATTTTTGTATTCATATTTTTACATATAAAATCAATTTTAGGATGTGTTTTTTGGATAATACCTCGCTAACATACAATGACATGGAAGAGCATTAATTGTTTTTTGTTCATATTAGAAAATAATATTTTATGACCTCAAAGGAGAAATTTTTGAATAGAGCATTGGATGATTACCATGGAAATTACTATGAATGTGGCTAATTTCATGATTCATGGATGATTTATAAAAAATAAAACATACCATCTGTAATACTGAAAGTTTAATAATTACTCGAAAAAAGAAAATATAGTCATCGATGAGAGATGTGAAAGGAAAAACATGAAAAATTAACTAACATGAATACTAAAATGTTTACTCTAATGATCAAAAATATTGATATGACCACTTTTATCCAATATTAAATGAGAAAATTGATATTTAACTGAAAAAACTAGTGGGTGAGGATGAAGAAGATGTTTCTTCTCGATTTTTGATGAAAAAATTCTAGAGATTTGTTAATATTTTTGATTTGACTAAATAATTCATTAATATTTATAAATTTTATTTCACTAAATCCATTATTAAAGAAACATGGATTATAAATTAAAAATATGATGGATATTTATCACATCATGATGAAAACACTATTGATCATTCACATATTATCGTTTATACTAATTTTCATTATTTTGAAATTGAAAAATATGTAATTTTGTTGATTTCTATAGATTATATAGTGGTGAAATTTTTTTGTGTTATGTATTTTTATATTATAATAGAGGAAACCATTATGTTTTTTAGTGACGAAAATGATTAAGATTTCATAGACTTATAATTTCATGAGGAATTAATTTAGAAATAAAAATTTAGAAATGATCTACTTCATATAATTTCTATTCAACTTCGACTAGAATATACCATTCCTCCCAAAAAATATATGGAAAAGGAACCATATATTATCTTTATATAAAACATTGATCTAAAATAATATTTTTAAACAGGAGCAAACTAGTCTCTTGGGATGTGGAGACCACAAGATGAGGATGGTATTTTTAATGAGGATTTGATATAAAATGATTTGGATCTTCAATATAAATAATCTAAACCCCATTTAGATTTCAAAATATTACCAACAATATCGATATTATATATAGTACATATACAATGCTTATGTGTAGTAAATCACAGTGACAATTATAGAATTTCATTTTTTATTATTTATTTTATTGAAATTTTAATCATTAATTGTATTCCCCTTTATGTGTTAAATAATTTGGTGGGTAGTAGTCATATTAATTAAGTACACCACAAAATAATCAACTAAGTCTATATCATACATTTTAATTTTAATTATATTTATAATAATTTTAATTATAAATTTCATGTGCATATATAATTTCATTGGGAATTTTTTTTACTAATTTTGCATTTTATGTATGGAGAGAGGATAAAATTTTCATCAGTATCTTTATATTTTTATATTTGTGTGTTTTACTAAATATAGTTTGTTTTAAAAAATAAATAAATAATAAATAATGAAATTTTTTCATTAATTCAATCGATGATTCTATGAATACATGTTTAACTATTTTAATAACTTTTGAAGCATGCTAAGCATGAATTTTTTTCATCTTTGGTTGTTTATTTCAGTAATAATATAACATTGTTAATGATATGATTGGATGTGTCCTCGTGAATCCAATAAAATTTTTAAGGACATTCATTATCGAATTTTATTGTAATATTTTTTCATTTTATTTCTCTAGAAAAATTAAACACATACCTAAAATTTAATTATTTACCCAATTTTTGTATGCTAAATTATATTATGTTTTTTTTATTATAATGATGATTATTACATTGGTTAACATATATAATATTAAATTCTAATTATGTAGTGGATTGACGAATATTTTTATTCCTTCTATCTATTACCACAATCTGTGTAGAATAAAAGTAATTAAAACAGGGGGATGTGATGAAATGTTCATCATAAGGGGATATATTATTAAAAATATTAATGATTTACGTTAAGGATGGATTAAATTAGTGTGTTTTGAAATTTTATTAAAAATAATGTTGTAAATATTTAGATAAATTTAATAAGGAATTTTTTTTAGACAACCTGAATATATTAAATAAATGGTGGAGAGATAAACATGAAATGGTTGAGACATAAACACAAGGTGAATCAGTGGCATAGTGGAATAATAACTTGTTTTAACCTAAATAGTTTCCTCAATTTCATTATAATTATATTTATAAATTTCTTTTGACAACATATTTTATTTTTAATAATTGTTTTTTTGTGATTCATTATTATCTTATATAGCTATCATTTATTATTAATCGTCACGAAGCACATTTTTCTAGAATACATGATGTAACACCCAGAGATTTTAAAAAGTTGAACATCATGTTTCATAGTGTTTATGAATCAAAAAAATTATTATAAGATAATATTACTCTATAAAAATTACGATTTTTTTTAAAATTTGATTTAATTGATATCTTCTAATGCTTGAAATGTCAAGTATAAAAGGAAATTTGATACTCAATTAAATATTATTATTTAAAAATTACCATTATAAATTATCTATTATAAATTATGGAATGAATAATAATAAATAAATTATCAAATTTATAAGGTTTTCACATTTATAAAATTAAAAAGTCCTAATATATTAATTGGAAATTAAATAAAACTATTTGAAATAAAATGAAATGGTTTTTGAAGATTTTATTTTATATAATGAATGATTAGTCACCCATTACACACATAATTTCAATTTATTTATTAAATATAAAATTTAAAAATTTATTTGTAAAAAGAATATTATTTTTTGAAGTCTACAGTTCTAAATAATCTCGGGGTAAATTTTTTATAATTTTCAAAAAATGTAAATTTTTTGGTGAATACTGAGAAAACTATTTTTATTAAAAACTATAAATTTTTAAATTATTTTCAAAGTTAAATACTATATTAAAATTTTTATAAAATATAAATAAAATTAAAATGATTTCTTTAATTATAATATATTTCATTTATAATTTTTATATTGAAACATTCTATACTTATGCTAATTTTCTTATTAGAAAAATTCTCTTTCTTCTGATCTACCATTTTATTTGATGTTTATTCTTTCCAGTTTTATGAATATAATTTTCCAATATCCCTTATATATTTTTAATAAATATTATTTAAAGTATATATAATTTCAATCATATTTTTTTACCATAATAAATAGTGAAAAGGATAAAATAATTATTGTGGTTATGGTAAAAATCAGACTACCTTTGGAGAAACAAGATGATAAGAAATAAAATGACATAAAACATTCTCGAAAAAAAATTTATGTACATATTTAGTCTTTATATTATCTATTTTTTGATAATTACCCATTTTGGTGGGTTATTTCACTTGAAAAACATGGTTATCACTTTAACTTTTCAAAAATTCCCTGTGTGTCCTCTCTCCCACTTATAAAAGGCCAC
Source organism: Viscum album (assembly GCA_963277665.1). Classification (NCBI taxonomy): domain Eukaryota; kingdom Viridiplantae; phylum Streptophyta; class Magnoliopsida; order Santalales; family Viscaceae; genus Viscum; species Viscum album. The sequence continues at coordinate 286,130,690 of OY728127.1, forward strand.
CCATATCCTCCCATATTCATAGTTAAAGACTAATTTAATTTTTCCAATAACTAAAAAAATACATTACTTAATTATCTACATACAACCAATATGTCTTATATTTATTAGGAAACTCTCATAAAAAGGTTTTATATATAAACCAAAAGTGGCTCTTCGAAGTGAAGGAATAATTCTTAAATGTGTGCATCTGTTTAATTTATTCTCCCACCTCATTTAGACCTTCTTCATCTATGGTAGTCTAGTGAATCAAGTATATCATATATAATAAAATATTATTATGCTAATTTCATAATCACGATCCATCCCCACTTCAATAAAATGAGAAACCAAACTATTGATCATGTGTACAAACGACCAGCACCTCACGAACCAATGTAATTTGTTTTCCGTAACCCACTTTCATGGATGGATATAATTATGAATTTAAAATATTTATATTAAATATATAAAATAATTATTATTATTTAGTTAGTATATCACAAAAAACTTATTACATTAATTTTGTGAGGAATACAATAATATCTTTCTTGTGTATAGAAGACTACCCCCTCGCAAATCGATGTGATTCGTTTTCCTCATACGCTTTACATGAAAGTGGTTAAGGTTAATGTTAATGAATATATTGTATATTTATTATTTATTCATAATTATGTACAAATAATATCCCATATATATTCTTATCTTTCAATCTGTTGTAAATAATAAGACAGTTAATGTGTACGTGTGGACTACCACCACCATATAGCAATGTGAAGTTTTTTTAATTTCATTTTTAGATGGATTGTAATAAGGGTATATTTCATTAATTTAACTAAATATACATATATATATATATAATTATTCAATGATTTATTAATATTTATATTCATTTCATTCAACCGATAAAGATAACGGAAACAATATTCATGTGCACGTACATCATGCCATCTCTTTGAATAGTGTAACCAATTCATGATCTCAAAATTTCATATATTATACTAAATATATATATATATATATACAATGAATATATAATATATTTTTATCATGGATAATATCACGACCTGTCCCCTGAGAACCATATCGTGACTACCTGAAGCCCGCCTTCCATATGTCAGGGGATGACGACTAGCACCAAAAGCGTAAATCCATAAACTGGGAAGGAATTGCCTTTATAATAGTAAACAAACACAAAAGAGTACACAACTGGAAGTAAAAAACTATGTAAACATGTATACAAAAGAGTGGGCTGAACATAAAGGGACCGAAAATACTAGCCCAACAGTAAAGTACAATACAACTGAAAAGCTATTACAACGGAATAAAAGAAATAAAGAAGCTATTGGGTCGTCCTACGGAATTCACACATGAAGGGAGAGTACAAATGGCCTCTTCAGCACCCCATGTCCTTCTGTCCACTCTGTGTACGCCTTGCCGAGTGGTCCATCGCTGGGTACCGTCTAGTTCTGCTACTATGTGTCCTGATCAGCGATGTCTGTCGTCTGCAACCTACACATTGAGATGCGAGCATAGCCAATGCATGGGTGAGTATAACGATACTCAGTAGGGACCCCAAGACCCTTATGGTCTCACAAAATCCAACAAGGATCACAAAAAAGTACAAAATCAATGGATAACCCTTACTTAGGTTTATTCTCTACGTAAACACATGATATTTAGTAACCCATATCAATCATGAGGAAAACACGAAAGTCATTGACTCTGCTCAAAATAGGATTTAATTGAAGTATAGAAGTTCAGATGATTAGTCACAAAGCTAGATCATCTTATTCTATCAAGAGGAACTGTTTCTCACCATACGGAGTCAGACCCACACAGGATCGATAAGTACTAACCCCTGCAATGACCCACAAAATATCTGACCCACACAGGATCTGTATGCGCTAACCCAAATGGCATCACTGAGCACTGTCCCACACTAGATCTGACCCACACAGGATCAATATGCGTTGACCCACACATGATCGTTGAGTGCTGACCTCTGTATGATCTATCTCCCACCACCGCCTCACTATCACCCATTGGATTCCTCGCAACAGGTGCACTCGAGATCCGTAGAATCTTCCATCGAGATATCGGTAATACCTAAACCACTAATAAAATCCACAAAGAGTAACCCAAAGGATAGCCATGTGGTATGGGTTCCAATGCGACAGATGGTGCATCAATCGGACGCTCGGTCTTTGAGTTATTCACATTTCAGATCTTGGGGGTTGGTTGGTTTTTAGGTTCAAACCAACCAGACCACACTTCAATTATGTTCAAACATCAAGCAGGGTATTCCTGATGAACTGTCTCACTCCAAGCCATCCATCTCCACTGGCGGTTCGTCAAACGGACACCCGTAGAACAAGATAGGGGCGAAAAGGAGTAAACTGGGCAAACAGGTCCAGCTCCGGTCCAACCCAGTTGGACCGACCCGGTCTAGACCAAGGTCTAACCCGATCCGCATGTCTGACCTGGTCTAACAGGGTGACCAGACCCGACTGGTCGGCTAGGCCCGAGTGGGTGGCCCGACCATAGTGGGTGGCATGTTCTGAAGACGGCCCGACCTGAGGGGGTGGCCTGGCCCAAAGGCATCCCGACGGCCCAGTTGGCCTGGCGGCCTAATGAGGGTCCACCTAATCCATGACCAGGGGGTAGCATGTATCCCCAGGCTCCCAAATGGTTCTTCCATTCATGTGGTTCTCCAAATAGCGGCAGGTGGTGTAAAGTCCCATAAATTTCAAGGAAATTTTTTTTTCTTAATTTTCTTTGAAATTTTACAATAACGCAGTTTTTGATGGCACCTGATTCCGAGGCCCAGTGTGCCCGGAATCATTTTCCGAAGTTTGGCACGGGTACGTTCAGTGAACGAACGAGCGGGTTATTCTAACTTTTGAATCGATGCTCGGAATCAAATTCTGAGGGCACCGATGGAATCACAATGCCGGTATTTTTATAGAAACGCCTCTTCCGGAGTTTCGCTTGCTCGGGAGTGGTTTTTAATTTTTCTGCTTTAAGTTAAGAAATAAAATAATGTGGTACGAAAAACTTTTTTTTATATCACTTAATGCTGCGTGAAGCCACTTTAATCTGCTTAAGCTGAGTTTAAGCGGATAGGGTGGAACCCAAAATATCATACCGTCTTGGTAGGATATTTGTGAGGTGGGGCTCGAACGAGCCCCACCATTTCTTTTCCGCTAAGTAACGCACCCGCGAAAACTCCTCATTAATGAAGGTCAACTGGGGCATTTTCTAAAACTCTTAAATGCTCCTATTAATTGGGCGGTTAATTAATTGAAATTAATTCTATGAATTAATTTGTTCATTTCTTATCTTTGTTTTTAAAATTATTTATTTGATAATAAAATAAGACGAGGACTTATTTGTTTATCTGGATGTTGAGTTAATCCTTTGTAGAATCTCTAAGGACCTTCATCCTCCTTCGCGAAGAACGCAAAGAACGCGAGGAACGTGAAGAACGCCGAGCCCTCGGAGATCGACGACGCGACGCCAAGTACTGCGACGACGACGCTTCTTCCGCGACGTTCTTTCCCCGCGACAAAACTTCGATGAACTGCTTGAGATCATCAACGTGACGCCGTATTCCGTGACAACGCGATGCGACGATCATCTTCTTCCGTGACGGTCAATTCTGCGAGGAACTCTCGTCCGACGACAGCTACGAGGTAGGGGTTTGTTTCTTTTAAATCTTTGTGGTTTATATCTGCGGCTTGTGATTAAATGGTTGTTGTGAGACTTTTTAAACCACTAACGTGGTGGGTGCGGACCAACGAACAAGTCCGAACCCACCGCACTTCGTTCTTGGTGTTCGGACGGCGGACGATGACAAAACAAGCCGCTCGGGCGTTCTGAAGGCTTTGCAGCGATGGTCGGGTCCCGAGACGATCACTGGCGAAGACCACAGGAGAATCGGACCACCGGAGCGCGTCCGGTGGTCCGCGGAAGTCTCCGCCGGTGCGCCGCGCTGACACGGCGGTGCCGGCGGCCGGCAGCGGCCGGCCGCCAGGACGCGGCGGCGCCCGACGCGCCGCCGGGAACACCCGCCGCGGCTGAAGTCGCGTTGGCGTTGGCCAGTCCTGCGGCTGCGCAGGACCACGAAGGAAGGGACGGGGCTTGAGCCGCGTCCGATGACAACGAGCGGCCCCACGCTGGGGCCGCTGCACTTCTTCACGCGGGGGCAGCGCACCCCCACGCCGCTCGGCCATAACTGGCCGAGCCGCCCCCGGCGGCCGGGCCGGGCCGCACCGGTCATGTCGGACCCGGACACGGGTCGGTTCGACCCGGGGGGAGTTGGGTCGGGTCGGTCCGGGCCCAGACCCCCCGTTCTCAAACCTTTTCGGTGTTTTTCTCGTATCTTGAGCTAAAAGCCTCCGAACGATGCGTCGTCAGCGGTGATGTGATCCTTGTATCGAGATGGCCGTTTCGGTATTTTACACTCAAGGTTTCAAAATACATTGGGTTCGGCCGAGTTGGTTCGTACACGAAACCAACCTGGCCCTTGGAGCGGAAACACTCATATCTTGAGCTTTGGACGTCCGATTGACGTGTCATCAACTTTTTTGTTTTCCTATAAGTGAGACGGATCTTTTGGCTTACTCCGACCGAGGATTGGATGTAGGAGGAGTACGGTCAGGTTGGTTTTGCCTTAAAAACCAATTGGGCCCCTGAACGAAAAAGCCAATGACTCTCAGACCGTGCGTCCGTTTGATGCGCCGTCTGCGACGTTGAGTTCCTGTTGGCGATACGGAACTTTTGGATACATCAAATATGGACTATGTGTCAGTTGATGTATCAGCCCCTCGGCTCGTGGAGCGGACCCTCCCGAGAAAGCTTGCTATGTGCGGGAACCCTAGAGCTGGTTGCGTCTGCGACGATAATGAAGACAGTACGGGAATCCTCTGTGGGTTCGGTAGTGACCACTACGGTACTTTTGGGATACATCAACTCCAGACTATGTGTCAGTTGATGCATCGACCTCTTAGCTCATGGAGTGGACCCTCCCGGAACGAGCATGTTGTGTGCAGAAAACCTAGAGCCGGTTGAGACTTGACGACAGCTGATCGAATGACTCGGTGTGTTACAGATAGCCCAGTGGGTAGCGCTTGGTTGTAGCGGCCGACCCACAGCGGAGGAGCGCTTGGTTGTAGCGGCAGACCCGCGGTGCTCAACAGAAGAAGTATCTCTGGAGGCTATAAGGGGGAGCGCTTGGCTGTAGCGGCAGACCCACGATGGAGGAGCGCTTGGTTGTAGTAGTAGACCCACAGCGGAGGAGCGCTTGGTTGTAGCGGCTGACCCGTGGTAATCAACAGAAGGGGTACCTCTAGAGGCTTTGAGGGGGAGCGCTTGGTTGTAGCGGCAGACCCATGGTGGGAAGCTCTTGGTTGTAGCAGCAGGCCCATAGTACTCGATAGGTGGAGTAATACAACAGTCCAAGGTTAGAGGGAAGCGCTTGGTTGTAGTGGCATAACCACTGTACTTGAAGGATAAGGAGTTTCCCAATAGTTATGGTTTCAACTTCATGATCTATCCTGTGTGGGTCATTGTGGGGGTTAGTACCAACCGATCCTTTTTGGGTCCGACGGCTTAGATGAATCAGTGGATACATATGATCATCTCTATCGTCATTCAAGAAATATTCCTGTGTGAGCTGAATCCTGTTTTGTTTTCCTATGTGGATTGTGTTGTGCTATCCTCTGTGGATTTACGTTTTTCTTTCCTATGTGGATTGTGTTGTGCTATCCTATGTGGATTTACGTTTTTCTTTCCTACGTGGATTGTGTTGTGCTATCCTGTGTGGATTTACGTTTTTCTTTCCTGTGTGGACTGGGTTGTTCTTGGGATCGGATGTTGGAGCCAAACGAGATTTGATGACTTAGGTATATTTATGGGCATATACCTAAGCAGTTTCGGATGTTACTTCGTGATTGTATCTTTCCTTTAAGGATTATCCTTTGTGGATTTAGGGAGACCTTCGGGGGTCTCAGGGTCCCTATTGAGTAGAGTATACTCACCCCTACACGGGCTATGCCCGCACTACGTAGTGTTGGTTGCAGACGATGGACAACGCTGACCATAGTTGAGGCTTGCGGAGCAGGACGGTACCTAGTGGTGGACCACTGGGGGAGATGTACTCAGAGCGAACGGCTGGACCCGAGGAGCTGTGGAGGCTATCTGTACCCACCCTTCAGGTGGGATTTCCAGTGGATGGATCGACGTTGCGGCTTTAATTTTCAGTTGTTATTTTCCCTTTAGAGTTGTACTTTACATTCAGTTTGGGTTTGTATTCTGGACCACATACTTTCCGCACTTACTGTTGTACCAGTTTTTACACAGTGTTTACTTCTGCCTGCTTGCTCTGTGGTGTTTGTGGTTTACTTTACAAAGGAAATGCCTTCCCTTTTACTGGGATTTACACCTTGGTGCAAGTCGCCAACCCCTGGCCTGTGGAAGGTAGGCTTGGGGTAGTCACGGCACTGGTCCCGAGGACGGGTCGTGACAGATTGGTATCAGAGGAGTTCAGTTCTACCGCAGAGCTCAGGACTCTGATATTTTTCTATGAGAAGCAATAATGTTTAGCGTATTGGGTGTGGTTATCAGTTTAGGGAGTCTAGTGTTGGTGCGGCGGCCGACGTATCCGTACAACAGGACCCTGACTTCTGATTTCCGACTTAATGCATGAAAACATTGATTGCATGTGTGTGTTTCAAGTTTTCTTTGTGATTACTTTGTGTCAGCTCACCGGGTATACTGTTTTGACCATGGCACACCTGTTTCCTTTTCAGGATGGCCCCACGACGCAACCGGCTAGGGTTCCGAGAGTTGATCATGACGACACACCGCCGAGTGACGGGACTTCAGTACATGGCCCTTTGACAGCTGAGGCACCGGCAGTACCTCTACCCATCGGGCCACCAATGCTTCCAGCCCTAGCCGCTGACGATGCACGTCACCTTAGTTCACTGCATGAGTTCCAGTGCCATTGACCACCCAGGATCCACGGGAGACGGACCCCCAGGTAGCTGAGGACTAGCTAGAGGCAGTGGTACGAGTTTTCTAGTTAGTGAGGACACTAGCATACCTCATGGTGATCCTCACAGCGAGCCTACTACACGCGGCAACAGGAAGATGGTGCAGCCTGATACTCCAGGTGCACGACGAGGCATCACTCCTTTGGATGGACATTGAGAGCCTTTTTCGCTCAGAATTCGTCCCAGCCACCCTCCGAGCGGTGCGCATCTAGGAGCTACTACAGCTACGGCAGGGCAGCATGATAGTAGCTCAGTACGCAGTGAGGTTTACCGATCTCTCGCAATATTCCACGGACATGGTACGGAACCCATTTATCTGGGCCCGAACCTTCGAGCAGTGGATTAGGTGAGAGATCAGATCTTCAGTTGTTTCTCACAGCATTCCGACACAGACAGGGGTGTTGGAGCGAGCTCTCTTAGTGGAGAGTTTCCTTGCTGATCAGTCTCCAGCAGCAGGACCCACCACTAGCCGGCATGCGGTAGAGTCTTCTGCAGCAGGCAGTAGACAGATGACACAGTGGTCCAAGATGAATAGACCTACCGGTGGTTGACCGCATGACACATGGTCGTTTGTGAGAGGCACCCGGGGTGGACAACGACTTTCCATTAGAGGACATTGTTACTCATGCGGTGGGGTTGGTCACATGGCTCGTGACTGCCCGACCCGCCTTGCCGAGGAGCTGCAGACGGTTGAGGGGCCACCCAGGCAGAGGTAGAGGGTCGACCGTGGCCGTCCGCAGGGAGCAGGTGGATGAGGCAGAGGAGCTGGCCGAGCAGCCGGTGGTGGGAGACACTTTGAGGCTCTACCACCACCACAACCAGGAGATCCACCCCGACCACAGGGAGCTGGTGGACATGGGAGACCTCAGCTTTAGGCAGCTGAGGCCTACGATCGTGGAGCTCCGGGAGCAGATGGACAGGAGCAGGACTAGATCTAGACCTGGAGACTTTTGTTTATGCTGCTTCTAGCGTTGTTAATGTTTGTTTGTAGGTGTTTTGCGTCTTTGTACTTTGAGCTGTAGTAATAAAATACACCTTTCTTTTGGCGTTTACCTTCCTGACCTCTCTTTGTGTTGTTACTAAGAGGTTCCAGTTTAAAAAACGTTAACTATACCCTCACTTTGAGATACCTACTAGAGGAGACCCAGTGACCACACACTGATGCCGATAGTGTGACTGAACCCTTAGAGGCAAGAGTAACAGTTGGATCTCTTGGTAGTAGCGTTGAGGCCTTACGACTTCATCCTTGGTATGGGTTTGTATCATCCATGACGGGATTGACTGTATTAGGCGAAGAACGTGGTTCATCCTGGGGATGATACCAGATTTCTCTTCTCAGCAAAGAAGAAATCTCAGCAGCTCGAGTAGGACCAGAAAGGTCCAAGTCATCCAAGAGCGGATGAGGACATCTTAGAGCCGGAAAAAGTCTTGCTCTGACATGAGGCGGAGACCACTAGAGTTCGAGGATAGTGACCATGTTTCCTTATGGGTCACACTTCGACGTGAGTTAAGGAGATTTGGTCGAGGCAGCAAGTTGTCTCCACGCTTCATTAGACCATTCCAGGTCCTTAGCAAGATTGGCGAGGTGGCTTATCGCCTGGATCTACCACCTCAGTTGCACCAGGTGCATGACTTCTTCCACGTATCTCAGCTGAGGAGGTATGTGAACGACCTGAAGCAAATCATTGACCATGGCGAGTTGGGCGTTGATGATGGGGCGACTTTTACGGAGGTCCCAGTGGAGATCGAGGATCGATGGGAGTGGGTCCTACGTGGACGGTCGATTCCTCTTTTTCACATCAGATGGCAGCACGAGAACCTCCAGGAGAGCACTTGGGAGCAGGAGGCTCAGATGCGTGCTCAGTACCCACTTTTGTTTCCCTAGATTATGATGTATCTTTACGGGGACGTAAATCCCTATGGTGGGAGTGATGTAATGACCTGTAAATTTCAAAGATTTTTTTTTCTTAATTTTCTTTGGAATTTTACAAGAACGCAGTTTCTGACAGCACCTGATTCCGAGGCCCCGTGTGCTCGGAATCATTTTCCGAAGATTGGCTCGGGTATGTTCAGTGAACGAATGAGCGGGTTTTTCTAACTTTTGAACCGGTTCTAGGAATCAAATTCTGAGGGCACCGATGGAATCGCAGCACCGATATTTTCTTCGAAACGCCTCTTCCGGAGTTGCGTTTTCTCGGGAGTGGTTTTTAATTTTTGGGATTTAAGTTAAGAAATAAAATAATGTGGTACGACAAACATTATTTTATTTCACTTTAAGCCACATGAAGCCACTTTAAGCTACCTATGTTGAGTTGAAGCGGATAGGGTGGAACCCAAAATATCCTACCCTCTTGGTAGGATATTTGTGAGGTGGGGCCCGCACGAGCCCCACCATTTCTTTTCCGCTAAGTAATGCACCCGCGAAAACTCCTCATTAATGAAGGTCAACTGGGGAATTTTCTAAAACTCTTAAACGCTCATATTAATTGGGCGGTTAATTCATTGAAATTAATTCTGTGAATTAATTTGCTCGTTTCTTATCTTTGTTTTCCAAATTCTTTAGTTGATAATAAAATAAGATGAGGACTTATTTGATTATCTGGATGTTGTGTTAATCCTTTGGAGAATCTCTAAGGACCTTCATCCTCCTTCGCGAAGAATGCGTAGAACACGAAGAATGCGAAGAATGTGAGGATTGCGAAGAACGCCGAGCCCTCAGAGATCGACGACGCGACACCAAGTACCGCGAAGCCGATGCTTCTTCCGCGACCTTCTTTCCCTGCGACAAAACTTTGATCAACTGCTTGAGATCGTCGACGCGATGCAGTATTCTGCGATGATGTGATGCCCTTCCGTGATGCGACGATCATATTCTTCCGCGACGGTCAATTCTGTGAGGAACTCTCGTCCGACGACTGCTACGAGGTAGGGGTTTGTTTGTTTTAAATCTTTGTGGTTTATATCCACGGCTTGTGATTAAATGGTTGTTGTGAGACTAATTAAACCGCTAACGCGGTGGGTGCAGACCAACGAACAAGTCCGAACCGACCGCCCTTCGTTCTTGGTGTGCGGACGACGGACGATGAAAAAACAAGCCTCTCGGGCGTTTTGAAGGGTTTACAACGAAGGTCGGGTCCCGATACGATCACTGGCGAAGACCGCAGGTGAATCGGACCACCGGATCACATCCGGTGGTCCGCGGAAGTCTCCACCGGCGCGCCGCCGGGAAGACCCGCCGCGGCTAAAGCCGCAGCGGCGCTGGCCGGTCCCGCAGCTGCGCGGGACCGCGGAGGAAGGGACGCGGCTTGCACCGCGTCCGGTGACACCGAGCGGCCCCATGCGGGGGTCGCGAGAATTCTTCACACGGGGGCAGCGCACCCCCGCGCCGCTCGACCGTAATTGGCCGAGCCGCCCCCGGCGGCCGGCCGGGCCGCGTCGGCCAGGTCGGTCCGGGCCCAGACCCCCCGCTCTCAGACCTTTTTGGTCTTTTGCACGTAACTTGAGCTACGGGCCTCCGAACGACGCTCAGTCAGCGGCTATACGATCCTTGGATCGAGACGACCGTTTCGGTATTTTACACTCTAGGTTTCGGAATACTTTGGGTTTGGCCGGGTTGGTTCGTACACGAAACCAACCGGGCCCTCGGAGCGGAAACGATCTTATCTTGAGCTTCGGACGTCCGATTGACGTGCCGTCGACTTTTTTGTTTTCCTCTATGTGAAACGGATCTTTTGGAATACTCCACCCGAAGTTTGGACGCAAGTGGAGTATGGTCGGGTTGGTTTTGCCTTAAAAACCAACCGGGCCCCTGGAATGAAAAAGCCAATAACTCTCAGACAGGGCGTCCGTTTGACGCACCGTCTGCGACGTTGAGTTCCTGTTGGCGATACAGAACTATCAGATACATCCACTCTGGACTATGTGTCAGTTGATGTATCAGCCCCTCGGCTCGTGGAGCGGACCCTCCCAAACGAGCTTGCTGTGTCGGGAACCCTAGAGTTGGCTGCGTCTGTGACGACAATGAAGACAGTACGGGAATCCTATGTGGTTTTGGTAGTGACCAATACGGTACTTTTGGGATACATCAACTCCGTACTATGTGTCAGTTGATGCATCAAACTCTTAGCTCATGGAGTGGACCCTCCCGGAAGGAGCATGCTGTGTGCGGAAACGCTAGAGCCGGTTGAGACTTGATGACTGATGATCGAACGACTCGGTGTGTTACGGATAGCCCAGTGGGGAGCGCTTGGTTGTAGCAGCAGACCCATGGCGGAGGAGCGCTTGGTTGTAGCGGCAGACCCGCGGTAATCAACAGAAGGAGTACCTCGGGAGGCTATGAGGGGGATTGCTTGGTTGTAGCGGCAGACCCACGACGTAGAAGCGCTTGGTTGTAGTGGCAGACCCACGGCTGAGGAGTGCTTGGTTTTAGCGGCTAAACTATGGTACTCAACAGAAGGAGTACCTCTAGAGGCTATGAGGGGGAGCGCTTGGTTGTAGCGGCATACCCATGGTGGGAAGCACTTGGTTGTAGCAGCAGGCCCACAGTACTCTATAGGTGGAGTACTACAACAGTCCAAGGTTAGAGGGAAGCACTTGGTTGTAGCGGCATAACCACTGTACTTGATGGAGAATGAGTTTCCCAATATCTATGGTTTCAACTTCATGATCGATCCTATGTGGGTCATTGCGGGGGGTAGTGCCTACCGATCCTTTGTGGGTCTGACGGCTTAGATGAATCAGTGGCTACATCTGATCATCTCTATCATCATTCAAGAAGTATTACTATGTGAGCTGAATCTTGTTTTGCTTTCCTATGTGGATTGTGTTGTGCTATCCTGTGTGGATTTACATTTTTCTTTCCTATGTGGATTGTGTTGTTCTATCCTGTGTGTATTTGCGTTTTTCTTTCCTATGTGGATTGTGTTGTTCTATCCTGTGTGGATTTACGTTTTCCTATGTGGATTGTGTTGTGCTATCCTGTGTGGATTTACGTTTTTCTTTCCTATGTGGATTGTGTTGTGCTATCCTTTTTGGATTTACGTTTTTCATTCCTATGTGGACTGGGTTGTGCTTGGGCTCGGATGATGGAGCTAAACGAGATTTGATGACTTAGGTATATGTATGGGCATATACCTAAGCAGTTTCGGATGTTACTTCGTGATTGTATCTTTCCTTTTTGGATTATCCTTTGTGGATTCTGGGAGATCTTCGGGGGTCTCGGGGTCCCTACTGAGTAGCTTATACTCACCCCTGCTCAGGTTATGCCTGCACTACGTTCTGTTGGTTGCAGATGATGGGCAGCGCTGACCGTGGTTGAGGCTTGCAGAGGAGGACGGTACCTGGAGGAGGACCACTGGGCGAGACGTACTCAGAGAGGACGCCTGGACCCGAGGAGCTGTGGAGGCTATCTGTACCCACCCTTCAGGTGGGACTTCCAGTGGATGGCTCAACGTTGCGGCTTTAATTTTCAGTTGATGTTTTCCCTTTCGAGTTGTACTTTACTTTCAGTTTGTGTTTGTATTATGGCCCACTTACTTTCCGCACTTACTATTGTACCCGATTTTACTTAGTGTTTACTTCTTCCTTCTTGCTCTGTGGTGTTTGTGGTTTACTTTACAAAGGCAATGCCTTTTCTTTTACCGGGATTTACGCCTTGGTGCTAGTCGCCAGCCCCTGGCCAATGGAAGGCCGACTTCGGGTAGTCACGGCACGAGCCCCGAGGATGGGTCATGATAGGTGGCCCTAGTCCGGCATATGCGAGACCCGATGGGGTCTCGCTCCTCTTGGATAGTTGAGCGGCCAACCGCTCTAGCTCCACAACGGCCAGCCTGGCCGGGCACCACTACACCTCCACCGTGGCTCAACAGCGCTGTGGTCCTGCTTCCCTCCATCTGGCGAAGCGGCGCACCCCACCACCACTGTGGCCTGACCTAGCTGGGGCCATCAACTCCTCTGTGCGGTGCGACGGCGCCGTGCCTCTTCCATCCACCACAGACAAACTGGCCGCGGTTCCTCTCCAGCGCAGTGTGACGGCACCGCACCCCACTAGAACCGTTGTGGCCCACCTAGAAGTGTCTTGGTTTCTTGCACAGCGTGACAGTGCCGCACCTCTCCTGCGGCCCGGTTGCCTTCGCACCGCCCGCTTCTTCCGTGACTGGCTCGTTGCCGGTCATGTTGCACCACCGCAGTTCTTCCTTCCGGCGGCGTCGTTGCACCGCCTCCGTCGCCAACAATTGTGATCAAACTAGGGGGGGTTGTCGGGCCGTGTATGTTCGGTCTGATCCCTCATCATTATGGTGATAACAATCGGTGATTCTCATACCATAATTTGAATGACAAAAAACGGAAATAATTTCAACTCAAACCCCTACCTCGAGTTTGGTGATCGTTGATGGAGTCACGGTAAGGTGGACATCGTTATGTTGACTTCGCGAAGTGTCCGGGTAGGAGACCGTTGAAGAAGCATTTTCGGCATTCTACACGGTCAGTTCCCTGTATTTTGACTTAGTCGAAGATCAAAGGAATAATTTGTGATTCTTTGGTTGTTCATCATTCAAAGGATGAAGTTCACCAAGGTTTCTCCAAGCCCTATCTCAAGCTCCCCAAAATGATTATGCCCACACAAAAAATAATAGAGTCACTAATATTTTAATGGTTAGCAAGAATTAAAAAGATTTCAAAACTTAATAAATTGAATCCATTATTTAAGTTTTGGGTGAATTGGCACCATTATGGGGAAGTTCAAGAGTTCCCCCATTTATGGAATTTTTAAGGTGTTAAAGCCCGTGTGGGCCCCACCTATTTGATTACAAGAGTGTTAAACAACAGGTGGGCCCCACCAACTAATATCCTCCCAAGGGAGGTTATGTGTGGGTGGGTCCCACATCTAACCTCCACTTAGAGGTTTTAACCACCAACAAATAATGATAAGCACACCGTATTTTTATTTAATTTTATTTAAAAACCACAAAAACTAACTTCCATTCACGTTAGAACGCAACTGCAGTGAAGGTCTCACTAAGAAATTTCCGACACTGTAAGTTCAACAGTACCCTAAAATATCAATTCTGAGCACCGGTTCAAATGATATAAAATCACGCTTGTACGTTTACTGAACGTACCGAAACAAAACATTAGAAATTGATTCTGGGCCCACCAGGCCTCAAAATCAAGAACCGCCAGAAACTGCGGACTCATAAAATTATAATGTATTTATGAACAATAATTCATGGAATTTCTGGGTCTTTACATTCTCCCCAACTCAGGGATTTACATCGCCATAAGCTTTAACTCAAACTAAGGGAACAAATGGGGGTACTGAGCACACATCTTAGCCTCATGCTCCCATGTGCTATCCTGGAGGTTCTTGTGCTACCAAAAAACGTTCACTAGAGGTATTGATCGTCCATGCAGGACCCACTACAATAGATCCTCAATCTCCACTAGAACCTCAGTGAATGTCACCCCGTCATCGATGTCCAGCTCTCCATGGTGGATGATGTGGGAAGGGTCATGCACATATCTCCTCAGTTGAGATACGTGGAAGTCGTCGTGCACCCAGTGCAACTGAGGTGGAAGAGCAAAGCGGTAAGCCACCTCTCCTACTCTGCTGTGGATCGGGAATGGTATGATGAATAGCGGAGACAACTTGTCACCTTGGGAAAATCTCCGCAAACGGCATCAAGGTGAGACATGTAGAAAGACGTGGTCTCTATCCTCAAACTCCAGAGGTCTCCGTCTCCTATCAGCATAAGACTTTTGCCAACTCTGTGCAGTCTTCATCTGCTCCTAGATGATCTGCACCTTCTTCGTGGTAGCCTGTACCATCTCTAGTCTCACTATTGCTGACTCCCCTGGGTCTGTTCAGTATAGTGGTGATCTTCAAGGTTGACCATACATGGCCTTAAAAGGTTCCATACCGATGGTGGAGTGATAGCTTTTGTTGTAGGAAAATTCCTTCAAAGGTAAGTGATCCTCCCATCTGCGACCAAAGATGAGGAAATATGCACGGAGCACGTCCTTGAGGTTCTTGATGGTCCTATTAGTTTGACCATCCGTCTAAGGATGGAAGGAGGAGCTCAAATGAATCTACGTCCCAAAAGCCACCTACAACCCCTTCCATAACTAGGAAGTAAACTGTACATCAAGGTCCGAGACAACATAAGAAGGTACTCCATGAAAATGCACTATCTCCTGCACATATAGGCGTCCCAAACACTCTATTGTGCCCTACTCTCTAATCGATAGTAAGTGGGCCGACTTGGTGATTCAGTCAATGATCACCCATATCAAATTCTGTCTCCTGGATGTATGTGGAAGACCCTTCATGAAGTCCATGGATATCCCATCCCACTTCCACTCTGGGACTTCTAAGGGATAAACCAAGCCTACCTGTAACTGGTTCTCTACCTTCACTTGCTGACATCTGAGGCATCATGAGACAAACTCAGCTACTGCCTTCTTCAGACCTGGCCACCAGTGCAGTCGTCTGAGGTCCTCATACATCTTCACCACACCTGGATGTACCACTAAAGGAGATGTGTGGAAGTCCCTCAACACTTCCCCCTAATGTGCTACTGGTACCATAGTACGTCATATGAAGAGGATGACGTTCTCCCCACCTTCTGAAAATCCATCAGGTTCCTGCCCTGTGGATATCTGAGCACATCGCATCTCGCAGTCAGCATCCCCATGTTGCTCCTCCCTGACTCGCTGATGAAGTAGAGGAGTGACTGTAGAAAGGATTCTATATCCTTATCCACAAAGGATATTTTCAAGGAAAAGAGGTTCTCTATCTCCTCTCATAGAAGGTGAATTCATGATCCCTTGCTAAGATCATCTTCTACAATGATCCCCTTTTCAAGAGTATAGACGATCTCGAAGTTATAGTCCTGTAGGAACTCAAGCCAACTTCGATGTCTCAGGTTCAGGACCTTTTGAGAGAATATATACCTAATATTCTTGTGATCATAGTACAATGTAAAACATTCTCCCATAAGATAGTTCCGACATAACTTCAAGGCGAAGACCACTGCTGCTAAATCCAGGTCATGGGTAGTGTAGTTCTGCTAATGCTGTCTCAACATCCGAGAACCATACACAATCACTGCTCGCTCCTGCATCAGGACACACCTGAGGCTGGTCCCTGACGTGTCGCAGTAAACTACATACCCTACGCCTTCCTATGGAAGCCTCAAGATGGGGGGCACTAGTCAGCCTCTAACTCAGCACCTGAAAGCTCTTCTGGCATCTCTCTGACCACATGAGGGGTTTCCCATTCTTCATCAAGGCTGAAATTGGTCTTGAAACTCTGTAGAAGTCTGTAACGAACCTCTAATAGTATCTAACCAAGAACAGGAAACTACGTACCTCTGTCACACTCCTGGGTGGCTCCCAAGAAAGAACTGCCTCAATCTTCACTGGATGTACTGCAACTCTAGCCTCCGAGAAAATGTATCCCAAGAAGTGAACCTCTCGAATCCAAAAGTAACACTTCGAGAGCTTATCATAATGATGGTGCTCTCAGAGTGTGTCATGCACCAACTGGAAGTGGTAGACATGCTCCTCCTCAGTATTCGATTAGATCAAAATTTCATCAATGAAGAGTACAACAAATAGATCAATGTATGGCTGGAAGATCCTGTTCATGAGACACATGAACACTGCTGGAGCGTTGGTTACACCAAAGGGAATAACCAAGAACTCAGAGTGGTCGTACCGACTCCTAAAGGCCATCTTATACACATCCTCATCTGGAACTCTGAGCTGGTGATAACCTATTCTGAGGTCTATCATTGAGAGACATCGTGCTCCCTTGAGGTGATAAAATAGGTCATCAATCATCAGATGTGGGTACTTGTTCTTCACGGTCACCTAGTTCTGGTGATGGTAGTGGAAATAGAGCCTCATGCTCCTTTCTGCCTTCTTGGAAAACAGAATCAGGGCTTCCTAGGGAGAAAAAATGGGCTAGATGAATCCCTTACCCTACAAGTCCACCAACTGTACCTGCATCTCATGAAGCTCGGTGGGAGCCATCAGATATGCCGGAGTGGATATTAGTGCCGTCTCAGGGTACATGTAAATGTAGAAGTCCACCTCTCTGTGGGGAGGTAGTTTTGGAACATCGCCAGGGAAAACATCCGCACACTGGTCCACCACTACATGATTAGTTAGACTCTCCACATCAAATACTTTGAGGGTAAGGAAGGCCAAAAGATAAGTGATCAGCTACACCCTCATTCAAGTAAGTCCATCATGTGCTAAAAAGGTTCCCTTCTCACCAGTGAAGGTGAACCTGTTCCCATCCGTGCGGACAAACTGCACTTTGCGCCTAATAAATTCAATCGGAGCATGGACTGTCAATTACTAATACATACCCCAGATGACATTGTAATGCCTCAACGCTGCTATGAGGAGATCCCAGCCAAAGCTCTCACCTCCTAGAGTATGCTCACACTACCTTCACGCGTGCGTAATCATCGAGTCTGGTCCTGTAGGAGTCTCCATCCATAAATATTGGGTCAACGACTTGATTGGAATCTCCGAGATCCGAAAAAGGTAGTGGATTTGAAAGAGTGAGTTGCACCCGTGTTTATAAGAACTGTAGATATAGTGGAGTAGACACAGACATTACCTCGATTCAACTCCGGAGTTCCCTGGTTGTATGCCTCAACTGCCTGAAACTGAGATCTCCCCTATCCACTTTCTCTCTGTGGTCGGGGTGGACCTCTTGGTGGTGGTGGTGGTGGAAATACCTCGAAACATCGTCCACTGCTAGATGCTCAACCAGCTCCTATACCATGTCCGCCTACGCCCTGTGGACCACCTCGATAAAACCTTTGCCTCTGCCTAAGAGGTCCCTCAATAGACTATTGATCATCTGTATAGTGGGTCTGATAGTCACGTGCCATGTGACCATGCCCACTGTATGGGTAGCACTGTCTGATCCTGGCATATAATTCAATGCTCTGTGTTCCCCACACAACTGATCCTATGTCCTACGGTCGAACACCTATGGGTCTGTTCCTCTTGGACCATTGCATAATCCGTCTATTACTAGCTGCAGAAGACTTCGTTTCATGTCGAGTAGTAGTGGGTCTCACAGCTAGAGACTGCTCTGTAAGAAAACTCTCAACTAGGAGGTCTCTTTCTAACATCCTTTCCTACGTCAGAATGCTAAGAGAGATCATTGAGGCTCTGATCTCTGGCCTGATCCCCTACACGAAGGTATGAGCCTTGAAAAATGGGTCTCGCACAATATCTGTAGAGTAGCGAGAGAGGTCGTTGAACCTCGCTGAGTGTTGTACTACTATCATGCTGCCCTACTACAGATGTAGTAGCTCCTGTATCCGCACAGCATGAAGTGTGTCTAGAAAAAACACTGCCCGGAATAGGCTCTTGAAGTCTGTCCAGAGTAATGTCACCTCGTTGTGGACCTGAAGCATCGGGATCCACCATCTACCTGTTGTTTCCTAATGTAGATTCATAGCAAGAATCTCCATGAGGTCTTATGGTGTCCCTACAAGCCTGAAGACTCTCACCACAGCCTCCAGCGAATCCTCAGCCGCCTTTTGGTCCATCTCTCCCCAGAACCTAGGTGGCCTCTCGCGATGGAACACATGAACCGTGCTCAAGAAGCGTGCATTGTCTATTGATGGGGCTGATGGCTTTGATGGCCAATGAGAAGTGGTACCGATGGTTCCTCTTCTGGTAAAGGGACCTGCACCGAGGCCTCATCCCTTAGTGGGCTGTCAGAGCGTACGACTCTCGGGGCTCTAACTGTCATATGAGGGGAGGCATCTATAAAGAAACAGATGTGGCATGGACAAAATATTATACCTGGTGAGCAGACCTAGTTGAAGTGACATAATGAGAAACTTTTGAAACACACATGCAATCAGTGTTTTCCTGCACTGAGTCGAAAATCAGAAGTCAAGGTCCTAGTGTATGGATATGTTGGTTGGTGCACCAACACTGGACTCCTGGAACTGAAAAACACACTCGGTAACCTTAACACGAATTCTTCGTAGAAAAGTGTGATCAGAGTCCTGAGTTCTATGGTAGAACCGACTCCTCTAATACCAATTTTTCACGACCCGTCCCCTGGGGCCCATATCGTGCCTACCCCAAACCCGCCTTACATTGGCCAGGGCCTAGCGACTACCACCAAAGGAGTAAATCCCTAAACTGGGAAGGGATTTCCTTTATAACAGTAAAAAAACACAACAGAGTACACAACTAGATGTAAAACACTATGTAAAACTATATACAAAAGAGTGTGATGAATGTAAAGGGGCCAAAAATACAAGTCCAACAGTAAAGTACAATACAACTGAAAAGCTGGTACAACTGAAGAAAAGAAGTAAAGCCACTATTGGTTCAACCTCTGGAATTCCCACTTGAGGGGTGAGTACAAATGGCCTCCTCATCACCCCATGTCCATCCATCCTCTTCATGTATGTCTCGCCGAGTGGTCCACCTCCACGTACAGTCCAGTTCTGGTACTCTCTGTCCAACTCAGTGCTGTCTATCTTTGGCAACCAACACATCGAGATGAGGGCGTATCCCATGTATGGGTGAGTATAACAATACTCATTAGGACCCTGAGACCCTCAAGGTCTCACAAAACCCAACAAGTCTAACCAAAAATTACAGAATCAACGGATAACCCTTACTTAGGTATATTCCCATACATATACCTATGTTATTTTGTAAACCATCTCAATCATGAGGAAAACATGAAAGTAATTGACTCATCTCAAACATGGATTTCTTGGAAGTATATAAGTACAGATGATTAGTCACAATACTAGATCGTCTTATTCTATCAAGAGACACTACTTCTGACTATATAGTGTCCGACCCACACAGGATCGATAGGTACTAACCCCCGCAACAACCCACATAGGATTTTACCCACATAGGATCGATATGAACTGACCCACACTGGATTGATGACTGCTGACCAACATGGGATCGCTGAGAATTGACCCAAATAGGATCGGACCCACACAAGAATGGCATGCGCTGACCCACAGAGGATCATTGAGCACTGACCTCCGTATGATCTGTCTCCGACCTTCGCCTCACTGTTAGAAACTGGATTCCTTGCACTCGTTGCGATCGAATTCCGTATAATATTCCCTCGAGATATCGGCCGTACCTTTACTACCACTAAACTACATAAATGAGTGACCCAGAAAATATCCATGTTGTAAGGATTACAACGTGGCAGACAGTGTGTCAATCAGACACCCATTCTGTGAGTTATTGGAATTTTTGATCCAGGGGCCAGGTTTGTTTTTAGGTTCAAACCAACCCGATAGTACACCAACAGAATCATTAAATCAAGCATGGTATTCCAAAAAAACTATCTCGCTCCAAGCCTTCCATCGCCGCTGGCGGTTTGTCAATCGGACACCGGTAGCCTAAGATATGGACTAAAATGTGTAAACTGGACAAATGGGACCGGGTCCTATCCGACCTAGTCCGACTGACCAAGCCCCACCCAGTCTGGGCCGGGGTCTGACCCGATCTGCGAGTTCGACCAGGTCCGAGAGGGCGACCTAACCCGATTGGTCGGCCTGACCCTAGTGGGTGGCCTAGCGGCCCGGTGGCCCAGCGGGGGTCCAACTAAGCCACAACCAAGGGGGTAGCACACGCTCCCTGGCTCCCAAATGGATTTGATGTTTGGGTGGTGCTCCAACCGGTGCCATGTGTCACTGGTCCGGCAGACGTGGGACCCGACGGGGGTCCCACTCCTCCAGGCTAGCTGAGCGGGCGGCCGCTCCGGCTCCACAGCGGCCGGCCCGGCCGGCTACCACTGCACCTCCACCGCGGCGTGACAGCCCCGCAGTCCTGCTGCCCTCCATGGGGCACAACGGAGCCACGCCACCACTGCCGCGACCCGAACTGGCCGCGGCCTTTAGCTCCTCCGCACAACGCAATGGAGCCACACCACTTTCATCTGTTGCGGCCATCCTGGCCGTGGTTCCTCTCTGGCGCGGTGCGACGACACCGCGCCCCTCCGGCACTTCCGCGACACACCTGGCCGTGACATGGTTTCTTGCGCAGTGCGATGGCGTCGCACCTCTATGGTGGCCAGGTGGCCCTTTCGACATCAGCTTCTTCCGCATCTATCTCATTGCCGGCGTGTTTCTCCTCTGTGGTTCTTCCTTTCGGCAACACCGTTACGCCGCCACCATCACCAACAAACGTGATCTAACAAAGGGGGATGGTCGAACCATGTTAATTCGGTCTGATCCCTCCTCGTTATGGTTATAACAATCATATATTATCATACCATAATTTTATTGGCGAAGAATGGAAATAATTTCAACTCAAACTCCTACCTCATGTTCGGTGATCGTTGACGGAGTCGCGGTAAGCCAGAAGTCATTCTATTGACGTTGAAAAATGTCTAGTTAGGAGAATGAGTAAGAATAATAATAGGAATTCTTCGTGGTCATCTCCCTCTTTTTTTACTCGGATGAATATCAGGGGAGAAGTTCGCCGTTCTTCAGTGGTTCATCATTGGAATGATTAAGTTCTCCAAGGTTTCTCCAAGCCCTCTCTCAAGCACTGCCAAAAGATTTTGCGAACACCAAAAATAAAATACTCAGTATTATTTTAATGGTTGGTAAGAATTCAAATGATTTAAAAAAAAATTAATTGAATCCATTAATTAATTTTTGGGTGAATTGGCACCATTATGGGGATGTTCAAGAGTTCCCTCATTTATGGGGAGTTCAAGGGGTAAAAGCATGTACGAGCCCCACCTCATTAATTACAAAAGGTGTTAAACATCGTGTGGGCCCCAAAAAATATTATCCTCCCAATGGAGGTTATGTGTGGGTGGGTGCCCCCTCTAACCTGCACTTGGAGGTTTTAACCACCCAAAAATAAAAAAAAATCACACCTTATTTTTATTTAATTTTATTTAAAAATCACAAAAAATAACTTCCACTCACGTTAGAATGCAACTGCGGTGAAGGTCTCACTAAGAAATTACTGATGCTGCGTGTTAAATGGTACCCTCATATTTCAATTCTGATAACCGATTCAAAAGATATAAAAATCATGCACGTACATTTAATGGACGTACCCAAAAAAACTTTAGAAATTGATTCTGGGCTCACTGGGCCTCGAAATCAAGCGTCGTCAGAAACTACGGGCTCGTAAAATTCCCGTTTATTTATGAAAAAAAATTCTATGGAATTTTAGAGACATTACAGAAAATAATATTGATTTTATATAACCTTGATCAAATTAAAAGGAAAAATACTGCCTCACTATAATTTATATGAAAAAAAAATTATCACTATAAATAGAAATTTTTCTCTAATAGTTGTTAAAAAATAGTTGAAAAATAATTTAACGAAATCATAATTTTAAATATGTGTTAGTTTGGTTATGTAATAGATTTATTACAAACCTGTATATATTATAAATTAGGTTAAGATAGATATAATTGATGTTGAACCTTAGGTATGGGATTATTTTATCACTTTTATATTCGTGAGATATATTCCATAGTAAAATGTTATTCCACTATTTTTTTATATAATCACAATTTTACATTTGATATAATGAATACCTTTTTCTTCATGATATTTAAAATTTCATTTTTTGATATTTATTTCATGGATCTTCTAATTCAAAAGATACCAATGTGGTAATGGTTTATTTAACAGTCTCATAATTATTCAGGATTGTTTTCATTTAAGTATAAATTAGGGGGGATATTTTATTCTTCTATAATTAAACAAATATATTTCCATAAACTCTAGTTATTCATGAAATTTTAAAGTAATATTACCATTTCATACTCTATGTTAACTAAAATAAATGATATTTTTTAAGAAAATCCGACATCATTTCTCACTTCAATTAAAATCTATTTTTAATAAAAATCCATGTTTTATAAAAATAAATTCATTTTTTTCAAAATTATAATTTAGTTATAAAAATTAATTTTACATGTTTTACATTTTAATTTTTTTAAAATGAATCATGATTTCATTTTAAAAAATAGACCTTATTTGTATTTTATATATAATGTGAAAACAATTGATGTTATAACATCTACAACATGGATGGAATTTTTCACTCGCATGAGCACCCTATTTTTTAAGTATTCTTTTTAATTTTTTAAAATGTTATTTTCAGAAACATTTATTATAGAATTAATTTATTAACTTTATTTATCTTATGTAGTTTCTATGTGAAAATGATATTTTTTTTAAAAATATTTTTCTTATAATTTTTATGGTATTTATATTCATAAATGACCTAAAAAGTTTAAAGTAGTTGTGATCCACTATAGATAATTTACATTATATAACCCTTAATCTTTTTTTGGATGGTTTATTATTAGTTTAATTAATGATGTAAAATTTTATTATCATTCTATATATTACTCTAGAAGGTTTATGATTACATTAATTTGATTTTGATATGTATTAACGTATTCTATGATAGTTTTTCGATAGGAATGATAATGTTGATTATAATTCCCCTATTTTATATAATTAATGTGTTGGATTTTGTATGTTATGGGTTGGTCATAGTTTTCAATCACCCCTAAAATCATTAAATGGTCACATGAGACAAATAAGTTTTCAAAATTATTAATTTGTACACAAGGATTTTTAATATACTATAAAAGGTCATGAATGTTTTAGAAGTATGTTTTAATTAATTCCCTAATTAGGTGATTTTGTATTGATGAATATGTGATTATTTGATTAATTTTAAAATCAATGGATAAGTTTAATGTTCATTTGATTATTTATATAGATTCACTTGATCAACATATATTTCTCCAATATTATGCTCGACTTAATTATTATATGAAAATTTTGATTTATTTACCATGACATATTAATAATTATTATTTATCAATGATAAAATACACTAAACTTGTAAGATTTTGGATAATCAATACTATATCCTTTCTTGTGTTTAATTTTACCTAGGATACTATGAAAGTTTATGTTATTGACATGTAGGGATATGCTAAGGGGAATAATGTAATTATCAAATAAAATACTTTTAATATTTATTATTAATATTTAATGTGAATTTAAGGTATGTATCTATATTAAAAATCATTATAGACAATTATTTCCTTCTATATTTAATTAATTTTATCTTATGAAAATATAATAATGTAACCCCCAACTCTGGGAAGTAGGGGATGGGGTCCTTATACATGAAAAGTAAAAATTTTCAGGAGTAAAAGAGGGAATTTGTGGAGATGTTTATAAAAAAATTATGTGAATTTTTTCTGATATAAATTTTTATAAATATACCTACTTTGAAATTTATTAGAATATTTAATTAAAATTTTAATTTGAACAATAATTTTTATATTCAATGAAAATTCAATTTAAACCATTTTAAGTTCACTATAATGGTTTTATAATTAAATTTATCATAGTTTCAAATTTTATTTTTTATTTAATTGGTGAATTTTAAAATAAATGTGACATTATCCCTTTAAACCATTCTAGATGCATATCTCTTTTGAAGGGATAAATTTATCCATGATGTAAAAGGTGGGATGGCTTTGATTGAATGGACCAAAATCACAGTTTTTGTAATAAACATTAAACACTTGATCTGATTAGGAATAATGTTTTATTGATATTGAAGTACACAATTTTGATCATTTAGTTCGTATAGAAGAAAAATGGTTATCATGAAATTTTTTCCAATAAAATATTTCCATTTATAGATACATTTAGTGTGTAATTCTGAATGATCCTTTATAGAAATTTCATACCCCAACCCTCATCTACTATATTAATTTTGGTTTTTTATAAATTTTATTAGTATAGTAATGAATATAAGGGGGTGTATCATAACTGAATTATCTCCATAACCTCTGTAAATATTTTAATGTATGATGTCTTATGGAAAGGACTCGTGCAAGATGTCCCTCCTCTTTTTATTCTACTTATTTTGTCTTCTATTTTGTGATTTTAACCTCACTTTCACATAAATAAAAAAAATGTGTTACTGTAATTAAATAATTTTAATTATCTTATTATTCATGTAATTGACTATTTCATATGGTATTGGGTTATTCCTTTTTGTACTATTTCTTTTTCACGTCATTGTAAGGAAGAAAAATTCAACCATGGGTGGGCATTTCATTTTTTAGATGATATAGTTTGTAGCTCCTCCATTATTATTTTATACTTGTAGACAATATAATTCAAAAATTGGGATCAATTAATTATGATTGAATATCCATATAACATGTTCGATAGGCACGTAGAATGTGATGTAGGGTTTACTAATTTTTTTGGATGATATTTTAATCAATAAATAAAATAAATATGTGATAAAATTTATGGGCTAAAAATATAATCAATCAACAAAAATAATTCTACTTGTATGGTGGATATGATTCCTTAATTCTACAATGACTTTGGATTTGGTAAAAAATTCAGGTTACCCAAATTGTACATCCCAAAATTAATATTGAGTTTATTTCATTCAATCTATCTACTCATGATAATTTTTCAAGGCATTAGGAGATTAAATTATTCAAGGATAATAAATAAATGTATTTTTACATTAGTTATAATGATTAACAAAAAATAAATTGTTATATTAGATTGATAAAAATCATCAATATTTATTTTTATGGAAATCATTTTTTCCTACCAAATAATTTTGTTTTAAAATCACATAAATGAACCACTAGATTTTTTCCCCAACACATCAATTTTAATTGATTCAGGAAACATAATGCGGGGTTATAATTTACTACCCATTAATAAAATTTCAGATTATAAACCATTGTATAAATTCATAATGATCATAAATATTTTTAGAGTGCATAATAAAATGGTAATAAATTAATACATTACAAATAATTCATCGAGGTTTTTAATCTCGTAACATGTATCACAAAATAAATCAGGTCCACAAATTTCATTAGTGTAATTTGAAATATGTTTATTATTATATTGTCTTATCATAATGGTGAATAAATGTCGACATAGTTAATCTCCAACTGATGACATGATCAACAACATACCCATCAACCCATAATTTTATATGCCTGATGGCATGTGTATTAAAGGTATAAGAGTATTATGGTTTTTATGATAAGAATGTCACAAACCTCTATTAATTGGTATTTTTATGAAGCATAAACTTTTATCATATCAATAATAGAATGGAATTCCAGGTGATATGCCTCATTAAGCCAAACTAGATAATAACTCTTGAAATATTATATCATGATTTTGTTCTTAATATTATATTCAAATTATTATATTGTGTACTATATACTAATCATTGTAATTATAACCTATCACTAAAACCTATAGTAACCCATTATGTAAATCATCTAGGAACAACTCATATTCATACTTAATTGTGATATTATTTTTATACTATTCTTATAATATAGATTAATCACAAATTAATGAAAGATAAATATATAATTTCTTTACTATTAATCAACAATATGTTTTAAACACATAACATTTAATCACTCTTATATCTTATAAAAATAGATATAACATTACGCTCCTTATTTTTTTGTGATAATGGTTTTTCAATGGATTTAATGAATTATCATATGTTGTTGAAAAATATATGTTTACATCACCACTCTCAATTATCTCTCAAATTATATGGTAATTTCATAAAACTCATTCAGTCCCATTGGTTGACAGGGGTTCCAATACCATGTAATTGATAAATTTTATCATAGTAAAGCTTAATTTATCTCTTAAATGATTTGAACAACACCATATTTAGTAACGTGCTTGTTGATCTAAAAACCCTCTTTCATAGCATCCAATATAGATAAATACTATATTTATATCACTGATCCTATAAAAGTGAATTATTTTAAACTCATCTAATTGATAGATAAATCATTTAAATGAATTGTTATATAATATTGAAATATCATATCTAGTTTTTGAGATTGGAAACTAGCATTAGTGTAACCCCTTACAATGAGTTCATCATAACTTTTATGGACCCATAAAATATCATTATATATTATATTGTAATAAATGATATTATTAAGACCAATATAGTGACTCTCATCATGATGGGATGGGTATATACATGTTATGTTCAATGTATAAGTCACATCAGCTCAACTACATAACATGAAATCGATAATCTATCATATAGAGGATTCATAATCTACAATAGACAATGTAGTATTAGAATAAACCATTTTTATGTCTTATAAATATATATTTGTTAGATTTTATGGATTTATATTTTTTATTATAATATTATTTAATTTTTTAATCAAAATGGAAAATATTTATTTTTAACCAAATTGTGTTTTACACATTATTTTGTTTTATAGAAAATTATGATCTCAAAATCATAGAATTTTAATTTTAAAAAATAAATTAAATATTGGAATTAATAATGTAAACATTATTTTATGAATCACTTTTTTATTTTTATAAAATAATTAATTTTCAATGAATTTTGAAAATTATAATTTTATTGAAAATTGTATTGTCTTTTGGACTATTATTTATGTAAAATTTTAATTTTAATTTTTTTTAAATTTAATTAGTTAATATTTTTTTATTTATAAAATAATTTTATGGGTTTTTAAATGTATTTATCAATTTAATTTAGTATAAAATATATTATATTTAAAAGGTAGTTTGATTAAAAAATATTATTTCATCTTATATTTCCATTTTATTTTAAATTAAATTTCACCACTTCTGAACATTGAATTTTATGAAATTGAATTAATATTGGGAATTAGTTCTTTGGAAATTACTTAAATTTTTATTTTATCAACTCTATATAGTAACATTTGTAATTTTTTATACCAATTTTATGAGAAAATCATGTAAATAATATTAAATATAATTAAGGTTTCAAATAAACTAAGATTGGATATTAAATAACCCCAACACTTGACTTAATGTTATTTCATTAAATAATTTCCTTTATAATCACAAAATATTTGGTTACATGACAATTTTCGTTCATTTGGATGTGATTATGACCATTATAATATTTTATATAATGAAATGAAAAAATTCCACTCTTTTGTTTTCAATAACAATACTTTTTTCACATGGGGGTAAAAAATGATTTTCTTTATAATAAATTTTATTTTTATAGATAAATGATTTATCATCACAATTATAATTTATTGTTAATTTTTAGGGAATACATAATTACCTTAAAGGCATGCAGAATGGAGAATAATTAATTTTTAAATATATGGAAAATATAATAAATGATATAAAAAGTATTAATAGTACTATATTTTGAAATAACTATTGTGACCAAGGAATTTCATAGATAAATATGACATATTATAGTTGTTTTAAGCATTACATTGTAAT
The DNA here is from genome assembly GCA_963277665.1 of Viscum album. NCBI lineage: Eukaryota > Viridiplantae > Streptophyta > Magnoliopsida > Santalales > Viscaceae > Viscum > Viscum album. Next base: position 286,159,089 of record OY728127.1, read on the forward strand.
TACACTATTTTCATATGGTTATTAATGTCAAATTAAATGAATAGATTCAAAATTGACATGAATAATTGTCATGAACCAGACTAGGATTCTATCCAAGTAGACACCCGACATGGTCTGAGACATGGATGTAAGGGCGTTCCCGATCCCCAAGGGCTAGAAACTAGTTATGAGCATCAAAAAAATTCAAATGGGAACAATTTAACACAATAAAATCATATAAAAATAAAATAATTGAACAAGTTGAAGAGACAACCATAACTAAACATGAAATAATTGTATAAATTGATTCAGTTACCAAAGTTGAAAAAACACAAAATTAAATGAATAACTGAAACTAAAACAACGAACCTAAACCTCTACAATGAGATCTCTAGGTCACATCTTGGTCACCTCCAACCCCAAGACCAACCATTCTCTAACCACAAGCACCTGATCTAGGAATCCTAAATAAAACATGGACCTACATAATAAAATTGGTCTAATGACAATGAGTGGTACAAGTAGGGTTTGAGCTAGACAAATCAGTAGTAAATCACAAAAGAATCAATCTGTTTCCATTCCCAAAATATTCATTAATAGTATTTTTAAGATATAGTTATAAAAAATAATGTTTATCACATTTTACAAAAAAATGTACCATCCCCCATTCTAAAATCTAATGCTCACCACATACCATTTTCAAAACTGATTAAGATATTATAACCAAAACCCAAAATAATTGATACCTGGACAATGATATAAAATATATAAAAATGAAAAATTAAAACCATTGTTTCTTAATATAAAAAATATATATAAATAATAATAATCATGGGAGTTCCAACACATCCCTAGAAGACCCCTCGGAAAACTCGGTTTGGAACCACCCACCAGGTTATAGTGAACCCCTTAAGTCAATAACTAACTAGTTTCTCTATCCTATCCTCACAGTAGTGAATACCACCTAGAATGTCAACCATTCTAGGTAGGTACCAAATCATTTAATCAGGGCTGATAATATATAGTCACTCGATCTTCTAAATGATTTATAGGAACCCATGGTGGTAGTAAAACTATTTAAGTATATGGCCAACACACACATGACTCATCATACCTTCCATCACCGCACTTGCCTACCAAAAACATGGAAACCAATATGAAATATCCCATAATTTAAAATCCCTACAATATAGGTTCCCCATACATATATACCAACACTCCACAACATAATGGTTCCAACCAGGTCACTACACCATATATATAATAAAACCATTTTATAAAACGCATTAAGTTGTCAATCGAGCATTAACATTTTACAAACCACATTCTATTCCAAACATTGAAATGTGTCAACCATTCCTTATAATTATTGAAATAAATTTCATTTACAATTCATTTTTTCCTTATTTTCCCAGTTCAACACAAAAAAAATTCTCTTAACTATACAAATGAAAAACGGGACTTTAAGTTCCAACATTCACCAAAACATGTTTCATTGAGAAATGGTCTAAAAATTATCGAATATTTTGAAACAACCATAAAAACCCCATTTTTAAGAATGATCATGGAATATAGGGGTAATATAACCATTTTGGATGAGTAATATGGAATGAGGGAGAATATATTTGATAAAGAGAGACTAAAGTAAAACATTGTTTTTAAGTGCCATCATCTTTTTAATTCCCATCCATGTGTGCACCTTATGCGCACATGGATGTTCAAAAACCTGATGCTACACATTAAATATATTTGAAAACACCACAAAAAACCACTTTCCATAAATAATCATTTATATTAATCAAATACAAATGAAACCTCTATTAAATTTATTACCAGGGAAAACCTTTCTAATGCATTTTGAACAATTCAACAAACCATAATGAAGCACCCAAGTCACATATCATGACCAATACATCATTTTAACCAATCTACCAAATATAGAAACGTGTAAATTAACCCACAAGGGATTAATTTCATTCTTATAAAACAATAAGCATTTTATCAAGCACCTTGCATTCATATAAATGTAGGCAAATATAAGAAAGCCTTTTAAAACCCACTTTCACCAATATTTCCCAACATAAAAACACTATACAATGAGAAAAAGATATATCAAAATAATGAAAATAAAATATTTATGTTATTTTACAATTCACAAGAATTATTTGAATAAAATACCAAAGAAAATAATGGAATCACCTACCTCAGTGGTGTGAAAACACAATGAAACCATCGTAGTGGAGAGGTATAAGCCTCACAGACCAAAATCACACCAAGAATCAAAAGAATCAAAACCCACACATCAACCCTAATAGGTTGGGTTATTCAGAAAATGAACCATAAAAATAGGAACCATGAAATGAATAAGGTGGATGAGGATATGTGGAATGGGGGATGATTTGATGAGGAGACCAAGAAAACCAACTATCATTTGGTGATAAATTTCCCAAATAAGTGACCTAAAATGATGTATAACAAGGGGGATCCATATTTTCAATTTCCAACACATATGTCCTTTAATGGGATATTAAATTAGTCAAATTATATATTTATAATAACTTTTATTAGGTATGTAATAGGCCACACAGTTTTCTAAACTGGGTGAAAACCGGTCGATTGCTACAGAAAAAATTATCCGACATTGCAGGTAAATGTAGCATGATTTGGGAAAACCATGTGAGGTTAAAAATCGTCCTAAACCCTCAAATACCACCCCAGAGACTAGGTAATCCCATCCATTGATCCTTGAATGATTTGACCACAATATAGTGACACTGTGGTGGTCAAAAACTCTCAAACACAAAACATTCTCCCAATAACACTCATAAAAACCATGAAAATGGATTGATGAAATGAAAAACCAGAAAAACATTATAAATTTTGCAGTAAACACAAAAAAACACCAAAAAAAGATCCATCATCAAAAAATATTTTAGAAAATGAAAATCATTGTCGGAGTGTTACAATTATCCTCTCACAAACACTTTCTACCCCATAAAATAATCCAACCAAATTGTAAACAAAACCTAGTACAAATTTCCAAATAATCAAAATGAAAACATGAAAAATATTGTTACCAATGATTCAAAATGTCAAACCCAACCATCTAAAAATGAATCCACATCACAATGAACAATGGGAGGACATGAGGGGGTTCTCCCCACAACACAAACCTGACTAACACCATTGTACTACATAAGACTATCCCAACATTGAAACTCCCGACACAAACCAAGAACCCCTGTAACAAAGAGAACCACCAATTAGTGTTAAACCATCAGAGGGGAAATCATTGAATTATATGTTTTTAATGATTATGTTATGCTTTACTTTTAGGCTTCATGATTTGACAAACCATATGCCAATTGTATGAAATTCCACTACCTAATTCCAAAACCACATTGCATGCTCGCATCATAGTTTCTCTAACCATGCATAGGTCGTGCACCAATCCCTGATCACCAAATTGAATACACATGGTTTCCTGAGATAAGTAACATGGTTTCCTCTAACCGTTTTATAAATGTGTGACACATGTTTCCATTCCCCAAAATTTCAATTTTTCTACAAAACTCATTCGAAATCTCCTAAAATTATAAATTGCAAGTCTGGGCTACAAAAAATGGGATCACCCAGCTTCTTGTGTAGTTAAAAAGGATCTCACAACACAAGGTAACAAAAACCAGAACATTTGAACCATGAAACGCCCATATTAAGACTTGGAATTCCAAACATGACCATTCCAAGTTTCTTCGAATGAGAAAAATAACACCGCCACCGAATGTGAAAGAATTCATCACAATCTGAAACCCTAACTCAAGGGGAAACCCACAAAATAAACTCAATAAAAAATGGATCTAATATCCATAAATTCCAGGAGACTCAATTATCTCAAAACATGTAAAACTAAATATAAAGCTGACCAATATAAGGGATTGTCACCTTAAGAAAATGTGAAAAATTTTAAATTTTAAATTCAAATGAACAAAAAAATTTAGATCATGAAATAATAAGTTAATCAAACTTTTACAACTGAATATGTACTTACAATAGTAGTATGTCGAGAACAGGGGAACATTAAATGTATTTGTACCATCATAGGATAAAAAATAGGGTCATGGTCTACAACAACCCATGGAGACTCCTAACTGTGTGCGAGCTTTACTCTAGATCATATGTCTGGGTACCTTATGACTAAAGAATCTACATCCTCATAGTCAATCACTAGTATCCACTAATTAAAAATACTTCTCTGAGTAATGATTCCAACTTAACATCTCTATATTACCCAAACAAACATAGAAAATGGAATATCCTTGAAGGGATGAATAAATCCCACTTCAAATGACCGAACTGACCACATTGGTGGAACAAATACGAATAGTCTAAAAAACTAGAAGTTGGAAAAAATGATGACAGTCCTTAGAGTCCCATTCCTCCAGCATCCTCTCACCAAATACTGATCCTTTACAAGAAGCAAGTGTCACCTTGTATCCAATTAGCATGCACCCCGAAGACTTTTTGAGTTTCATATATATTAATACGCACTCAATGTGATAAATCCACTCCACTTCCTCTAACTAGCCTCGATCATCACAAAGGAGAAGATACACTAAAAAAGAAACCAAAATTTGGAATGGTTCATTTGATATTTTTGGGACCATTCTGGGTGGCATATTCTGAATAACATGAGAAACATGAAACCAACACCAATATCAAACCAAAACAAAATTTAATTGAACATATTGATCCCAAGTAGCTGGATCAAAATCTTATAACAGACAAGCACAATTAAAAATTCCATTCTCATTTTAATTTTCTAATCCACCATATTTTATATCCACTTTTCAAATAGAAAAATGTATTTTCTACAATAATAGACAAATCAAAAATGGAAATCCCATTTCTAAAATCAATTTCTCATTTAATTCCATTTTAGAAATATCAAGTAAACCAAAAATGTCAAACACACACCCCTGGAATCTTATTAATCATCAAATGTGTGTCTATCATTTTTATCTTACATCAACCATTAATAAGTTCTCACATGAACATTCTATACATAACCACACACTTGAGACCATCCAAAAAGTGTACCAAGGGTCACATTCCTCTTTTCCACATCAAAACCCATGTATTTACGGAATTTCCAATGAAAAAAATATATTTTATGAACCTATATACCTATCAATTTTTTTTTAAAAAATAATTTTTTATTTTCATAAAATAGTTTCATTAAAAAAATCTTACTCACTAAATAACACCAATTACACCAAACCACAAGAATGAGGAACTATCAATCATTCTTAACCCAACAACATGTAAGTGGGGAATTACCCAAGAATGAAAATACAACAGTGAGATGTTTGAACCATTCACTCAAACTCCACATGGGTCACTACACTATGTGGGATCATGAAATACCACCATATCACCTACATTTTCATCCCTCAATCAAAACAAATCTAAAAACAAGAGAAATCACTCAAACCCTGGACCACCCCTAGTAACTCATGTCTCATCATGAGTGTTTGTGATTAGGAACCAATCCATTAACTACCTCTTGTGCCCCAAAAATCCAAGTTTCCATCTACCTAACACCCCAAATAACAAGGTCCTGATCTGAAACAATTTTATCATGGACTAGACTGGGATTCAATCCATCCCGACACCCGACCCGGTCCAATACATGGACCAATGGGCTTTTTAGATTCCCACAGGATGGAATATAATGTTGGGAATCAAAAAAATCAAATTGGAATGATTTATTAACAAAATAGGATTAAAAATTAGAGAATAAGGGGAAGAGTCAACCATAACTAAATTTTAATTAAAAATAATAAAAGATTCGGTTACAACATGTGAACAAGTTTAATACTGAATACAACAATAAAACTAAAACAACGAAACTAAACCTCTACAAAAATATCTTTATGTGACCTCTTGGTAAACATTAACCACAATACCAACCCAAATCCAACAATAAACACATGATCTAGGACACATAAACAAAATCTAAACCTGCAAAACATCTCGGGTCTACCCACACCAATTGGTATAAGTACGGTGGGATCTAGATTGATCAGTTGGAAATCACCAAAGAATCAATGTGATTCTTTTCCGAAAATAATCCATTAAACCTATTTTGAAAATATTGTTCTAAAATATTTGGTTTTGACATGTTTCTAAAAAACACCATCCTCCCATTTTAAAATCCAACACATGCCACATTCCACATCCAAAAGCGATTACCACATTATAACAAAAACCCACAATAATGAATATCATGTCTATGCTAAATAATAGATAACATTGAAAACTAGAAACTAATTTTTTAAAAGGAAAACAATGAATACAAATAATAATAACCCTGGGTGATCCTAAACATTACTAAAAGACCCATTTACATACTCGGTTCAGAACCACCTATCAGTATATAGTAAAGCGCTTATTTCAATAACCAATTGGTTTCTTTATCCTAGACTCAGTACTAGCGAAACCCTCCTAGTCTGCAAACAAACCCAGGAGGGTACCAACCCATCTAATTAGGGATGACAACCTACCATCACATGACCATCTAAAATAATCCCATGAACCCCTGGTTGTAGTAAAACTATGTAAGTAGGAGGTTAATGCATGTGTGGCTCATCTTACCTACTGTTACTGCAATTACCTACCTTAAACAGAGACCCCAATATACCAAAAAATGAAAATCCCTAATATAACTATTACCCAAATATATATATATATATATACACAATACAATCATGTCACAACATCAAGGTGTTAAACGAGCTGTTACACGATAAACACATTCAATCAATTATGTTGAACACATTAAGCTTCCCACAAGTCATTCACATTTTCCGAACCACATTCCTTTACCACCATTGAAAAGTTAAATATTTTCCTTACACTTAGAGATCTATAAATAATTTATAAAGTAACTTGCACATAATTTTCCAAAGTAAACCCAAAACCATTCCTATCTCTATACAGACACCAAACATGGTTTTATGTTTCAACATTCACCAAACAAGGTTTCCATACAAAATGGACCTGACATTAAAGACACATTAAAATCTATATTTTAAAGAAAAAACATTCCATATATAAGATATGTTACAATTTTGTAAGGGGAATCAAGAAGGATATACAATCCTTTTGATAAATTGACATTTAATGAAAATGTTGTTTTTAAGAGCCATCTTCATTTGAATTCCCTATCAAGTGTCCTACTTGTGTGCACATAGATATTACATAATCCAATTTCACAAATTTTGTATCCCTAAAATAATCCCCAAAAACCAATTTCTATAAATACGAATTCACTTTAAACTAATAAAAAAAATATCATTGCAATGCAACCACCATACATTTTAAAACCGAGAAAACCCCATCTACTACATTTTTCCACAATTCATCAATCCATAATGATTCATCAGAGTCACACATATATATGAATCCCTAATTTTGACCATACAACCAAATATATCCATGTCCAAATAACACAAAAAGGGATTCATTTCATACTTTTAATATAATAAGCATTTTACCAAACACCTTTCATGCATATACATGTAGGAACATTTAATAAATTATTTTAAAACCAACATTAACCAATTTTAACCAAAGTAAAAACACAATCAAATGAAAAAAGATATATCAAAATCACGATGATAAAATTTTTATATTATTTAATAATAAAAAATCTTGAATGGAATGAAATAGAATGGAAAATAATGGAATCACCTACCTCAATGGTGTGAGAATGCAATGAAACTGTAAGATAGAATTGATCTAAGCCTTGCAAACCAATCACACACACTATAATCCAAAGAAACACAAACCAAACATAAAACCTAACATAAATGTTTCATCAATACAAGAACAAATCCAAGAAAGAACCATGAAATGATATAGGGGGAGGAGGAGAAGAGTAATGGGGAAGATTTGATTATGAATCCCAGAAAAACCACTATCCTTTAGTGAAAAATCACCCAAAATCTTCCCAATGTGAAGGAGAATGAAGGGGGATCCCTCTGGTAAATCTCCAACACGTATGTATTCAAAAGGGAGGTGTAATTCATCAAATTGGATTTTTTTGGTTAAATGTTTTTAATCCCATAATGGGATCATGGTTTTGCTACATGGTTTTGTAAACTGTGCATAAACAATGAAAATTCAACTTGAAAAAATTATGAAACATTGCAGGTTTAAGTTGAACAGTTTGGAAAAACTATGCTCAATCCTTGTTACCTAAAAAATTATCCAAAATCCGTCATGTGACATTGAAACACTAGGGAAGAGCACCCAATTATCCTTGAATGATTTAAACACTATATAGTGACACCTTGGCTGTCACAAACTCTCCATCACAAAACATTCTCCCAATTACATTCACAATAAGCATGAATAGGGCTAGAAGAACACCAATACCAATAAAACACAATTACGTCTTTTGGATACTCCACCCAAACCTCAACCAAAAGATCCAAAATCAAGATGTTAATATGAAAAAAGGAAAAATCTGGTCGAGGTGTGACAATAATATTATATATTATATAATATTTTATAAAAGTATTTGAAATTAATAAAAATATTGTATCTAAAATAATTAAAATTATATGTTCAATTACATAAACAATTATATATTTATGGGAATTTTTAAAAATTTTATTAACATTATTACCCCATAAAATGTATAACACAATAATGTTACAGTGATTGTCAAAAGTGTTGATAAAGTGATAAAACATAAAATAAGGGTAATAATTATATAAATACATTATCAAAATTTATTGGATGAGAGGATTCATAATTATAATCATAATATCTTTTAATATTATCAATTAACACAAATTTTGTTATCAATATTTGTTAGTATTAATATAATAATTTATGAAATCACATGTGTAACACCCCCTCTCTTATAAAAGGAACCTCTTCGCATCCTTCTTAAACAAATAAAATTATTTTTTTATTCATAAAATATCCAAAAAATAATAATTATAGAATTAATATTCACATTTTAGTGGCTGTTATATTTTAATTATAAAAATATTTTAGATTTTAAGGGTTTAAATAGTGAATATTTACATAGAGGTAAAATTATAACAACATATTTTTGATTTTTTTCTAATTCAACCTATTTATAATATTCTTTAACCACAATTAATTAGTATATATATTATAAAACATATATTTTTATGTTATTTTATTACTTATATAACCAAAAAATATCTCCTCTTCCATCAATTCTGAAGTTAAACCATCGTTTACCTGTATGGTGGTCTAGCGCCACACAAACCAATGTAATTCATTTTCAAACACAATATCACGGGGATGGATAATAATTATTTAATTAATTCCCATATATTAAATTAATTACATATTTATCCTTATGAAAATATAATTTATCATTTACCTACATTCCTTTCCAATTAAATAAAAATGATAACATTTATTTGTGCGTACGTGTGGACAACCTCTTCAACGAAGTGATGCGATTAATTTTTCAATACCACAATACATGGATGATATATATAAGTTTATTTAAATAATTCATATGATATTAATGATATTTTTATCACTATTTATAGAAAAAATAACACATTCATTCATACCATACTGATAGTTGAATAATTGAAACGTTACCTATGTGAACGTATGACCTACCCTCTCTATGGTTGTAATATAGTTCATTTTTCAAAAACACATATAATTATTTTAATTAAATTATAATTTATGTAGGAAAAATTGATAAGTATATCATGATTATTAGTCTAGATATTATAGAATATTAACCTCCTTTACCACTATCAACCTATCAAATTCATTTTGGAATAATGAAGTGAATATCATCAAAAAAATATAATGTGAAAATAACTGATTGAGTAATTGTTAAAACATAGTAATAAATGAGGTATAATTAATAATAAAATTATAAAAGATTAGAAAAAAGTAAATAATTATCATATGTTTATTATTTTATAATATAAAAAGTGTATGATATGAGTCAGACTTAATGTAAGAGACATTCATTTAAAAATAATCTTTAAAATGTTACCTTAAATTTTATATTTTTCTTCAACATACATACTTATAATATAATTTTATGGGATTATTTATATAAAAATAATAATTAAAAAATAAATTTGATTTCAATGTTGAATTACTTTAATTTTTTTAAAAATGAATATTTTTACAGAATCTATTGACATTGTTATTAAAAATAAAAAAGGAATGTTCTATTTTAATGTTTATGATGGAAAAAAAAATTACACCACTAGGACCATTAATTTATGTTTAGCTTCAATTGTGCACATTTAAGTTTTATTCAATGAAAAACTCTTCATCCCAATGTTTTTCTTATTTTCGAAATGGTTTTTAAAATAATAAAATGTTTTCTTATAGTTGCAAGGAAAATATTTATTGTAATGACTCAGAAATTCCATGTAATTTTTTTTAATTAAATGGGAATTTTATGTGTCTGCGAAAATTGATGGCACGTGATTCTGAGGCCCGAAGTGTTCGGAGCGAATTTCTGAACTATTGTTTAGGTACGTTTAGTAAACGTGGTGATGGGTTTTTCTAAATTTTGAAGTAGTGCTTGGAATTGAAATATGAGGTCACCGTTAAACTTGAAGCCTTGATATTCACCTAAGGAGACCTTCACCTCGACGAAAGTGGGTCGAGAGTGAAAGAGGGAATTAGGGATTTTTTTAATGGAATAAAATAAAATAAAATGGTGTAACATTTTATTTTTTTTATTTTGAAACCACCCAAGTGGATATTTCATAGGTGGGGACAACCTCAACTAAAACCTCCAATGAGAGGTTATGTAGGTGGGGACCACTGAGCCTAACCATGGATGAGAGGTTATGGTGGTGGTGACCACCCAAGAATTAAAACCTTTTGAACCCATTGAAATACATCATAAGTGTGGGGAATCCTCCCAAACAACCCCCACTTAAATGGCGCCACCCCCATTAATTTATTATGACAACCTATGTAATTAATTAACCCAATTGAAAATTTCACCAATAATTAAAATTTGGGAAACACAACAACTGGATATTTTAGATTTTTGGGGAATGTGTTCGCAAAGGGTAGAGACCTTGGGGGATTACACTTCTTCCAATGAAGAAATCTGATGCATGACTTCTAATTCTTCTTCAGAACGTCCTACAATGAAGAACTCCATCGAATAACAATCTTAGGGAATCAAGGAAGAATACGATGAATGAGACCAACATTGAAGCATGGTTTCAAAAGCAACGATCGTAGGCACTCACTTCGCCTTCTTCGACTTCCTTCTCGCGCCATAGTCAATGAACAATATGAGGTAGGGTTGTTGTTTGAAATTATTCAATCATTCCATTTTGATAATTCTTCGTAATTAAAGAAGGAATTATAGCCACATTCTTCCACTCTTACACAGAGAGTGCGGGCCAAAAAAACAGGGCACATCTTCTCCATAAACCTAGTGATTAATTGTTGATCACGGTAGTGGAATGGCTATGAGTCACGGTGGGCCACGGGAAATGAGGTTGGAACCTCTGCTAGCAGTGATGAAGGTGACGATGCAACTGCGCCTCCCCGCTGCCTCCATTCCCCATGACAGTGATGCTCACGGCTTCCACACCGTCCGTGGACTAGCTGTCGCCCTGCGGCCGAGCCCCCGGCCGCTGTAGTCGTGCCCCCGTCTGTGGCCGAACCCCACATCTATTCCGCCACCCCGCGTTATGGCAGTTGTATGCGGCCAAACCCTACAGTCGAGCCGACACTATATGGTCGAGCTTCCGTCTATGGCTGAACCGCCTCATGGCTGGGCCGCCACCCCGTCGCGCCGCCTGCGGCCTCGCCGAGCCACCCCATGGCGTCAGCTCTCCTAGACAAGCCCTCCTCCAGCCTCCATCCTCCTGGCTGAGTCACCCAAGGCTGGGCCGAGACGCCCTGAACCCTCACGGCACTCCCCGGACGAGACTCCCCATGACCGCTGCCCTCTCGACCTTGACGCCCTAGGCCTGGCCGAGCCACCCCGTGCCCTCATGTCACAAACGCGGCTGAGCCACCGTCCATAGTCGAGCCGACCTGCGACCTCTGCTGCCCTACGGTACCAGGGGCCTCTGCGAACTCTTGTGTCCCTCATGCCATTCTGGACAGCCCAGTGGGCCTGGCCGACCCGAACTGGGTCGACCCAGGCTAGGTCGGGTCGGGTCAGCCTACCGGGTCGGACTGGACCTAGACCTGATATGAACCCATACATTACTTGGGCCATAACATTGTCACCAAACGTCTGATTGAAAAACCATCTACAGTGATGAAATCATGTAGTGAGATGGTCCCATTGAGTATACCCCACTATAGTTTTTCGTAATTTTAATATACGGTCGGTTTGGATCAAGCACGAATCCAACCAAGCCCCTAAGAGTAAAAGTCTAATTTCTCACAGACCGGTCGTCCGATTTACATGTCGTCTGTTGCGTTGAGACCCATATGATGTGGTGGACCTTTGAGATACCTCTTCATGGGACTTCATAGAAGTTGGAGTATTGGTCAGTGACTTGTGGAGCGGATCCTCCTGAAGACAATAAGTCTTAGTGGAGGAACCCAGTAGCTGGAAGTGATGAGAAGAATGAATAGTGATCCTGTGTGGGTTATCTTTTAGTGATCATAGTTGGGTCACCTTCTAGCGATATTGTGTGCGTTAGATCCTAGCGATCCTGTGTAGGCAAACTCATATAGATCTTGTGTAGGTCTACTTATATAGATCATGTGTGGGTCAGCTCTTAGCGATCCTATGTGGGTCATCTCCTAATGATCTTATGTGGGTCAGCTCCTTGCAATCCTGTTTGGGTCAGCTCCTATCGATCATGTGTGGGTCAGATTTATTATAGAGTAATATGATTTAGTAGTTACATAAAATCATCTCAACTATTGTAATTAATTTATACCTTGTACGAGTTGATTTCGTACTTGTGAGGTACTTTCCTTCGTGGTAATACCTTGGTGGAATTCTCTAGTGTAGAGTACCTATGTGTTACTTGACTTTGTGGTTTACCTTCCTTTGTGGAACATATGAGCTTTCAGCTATTGGGTTCTACCTTGTGTTTCCTCATGAGTTAAATTGGAATACGTGATAACTTAGGTATATGTATGGGCATATACCTAAGTAGGGTTGACATTTGACTTCAGGCTTTGATTTTTATCCTTTGTGGATTTTGGGAGACCTTGAGGGTCTCGGGGTCCCTACTGAGTATCGTTATACTCAATGTTGCATGGGATATGCCCACACCTTGTGGTGTTTGGTATTGATTTCTGATAGAGTTGATCGAGACTGAGGGTTCTAGGACTGGATGGTGCCCGGAGGATAACCTTATGATGAGTCAGCAAATAGAGGAGATAGACAGATGAGGAGTGTCGAGGAGGTGGCCTTTACCTACCCTTTAGGTAGGAACCTCAGAGGATGACCCAACAGTCGTCTTCCTTTTTTCTCCAAATTACTTGAACTTTTTGTTTCTTTTACTTTCCAGTTGGGCTTGTATTATGGCCCCTTTTACATACTGTTCTCACTATGCCTACTATTCAGTTTACTTGTGTTCATATCTTGTTGTGTGCTTGGTTGTGCTTGTTCACTGGTTATAAATCCAATGTATTACCACTTTTAGGGATTATGCCTTTCGGTGCTAGTCGCCTGCCCCTGGCCTATGGAAGGCGGGCTTGGGGTAGTCATGGTAAGGTCCCCAGAGAACGGGTCATGACAAATTGTAATCAAGGGAGTCGGTTCTACCATATAAAATCGGAATCAGGTATTTCTTTTTAATGTTAATAGTGTTAAGTGTAGTGATTGTGGTTATTAGTTTAGGGAATCCATTGTTGGTACAACGACCGACATATCCATACACTAGGACCCGAACATATGATTTCCAACTCAGTGCATGAAAACACTAATTGTGTGCTTGTTTTCAAGAGACTTGTTTATGAAATCTTTGATATATCCAACCAGGTATAGCATATTGACCTTGGTGCACCTATTTCTTTTCATGATTCCTACACGTAGACAGCTAGCTAGGGTTCCGAGTGTAACACACACGGATAGCCCTCATAGTGATAAGGCCTCGGTGAAGGGCCCTCTTCAAGTAGAGGCAGCAACGGAGGAACTAGTTTTTCCATTACCCAATGGGCCACTGATGCCACTGGACCCAGTAGCAGATGGTGTATGTCGCCTGACCACGTTGCACGAGTTCCAGTGCTAGAGGACACCCAGGTTCAGGGGAGAGATAGACCCACAGGAATCAGAGGATTGGTTGGAGACTATAGTGAGATTCCATCGACTGGTAAGGGAACTAGCCGTTCTAATGGAAATCCTTGCTGCCAGCCTTTTACTGGTAGAAACAGGCAGATGGTGGAGGTTGATGTTGCAGGTTCAGGATGTGGTGACTCTTCTCTAGGCAGACATCGAGATCTTATTTCGGGTAGAGTTTGTTCCAACGACTCCTCCTGCAGTGCACATATAGAAGCGTCTTCATCTGCAACAGGGAAACAGAACTATAGCTCATTACACAGTGAGGTTCACGGAAATCTCACGCTACTCCACAGATATGGTGCAGGACCCACTGTTTAGGAGCTAGACCTCCGAGAAGGGCCTCAGGAAGGAGATCAGTGCTTCGATGATCTCACTCAGCATCCCAATGCCTGCAGGGGTGTTAAAGAGAGCCCTCTTCATGGAGAGTTTCCTTGCAGAGCAGTCACCATCAGCGACACCCACCACTAGTCATCACATAGAAGAGTATTCTACAGCTGGCCATAGACAGATGTCAGAGATGTCCAAAAGGTCTAGACCTATTGGTGAACGACCGGAGGATTCTGTGTCTGTTGTGCAAGGCACCCGAGGCAGAGATGGTCATTCCAGGAGTGGGCAGTGTTATGCAGGCAGCGGGAAGGGTCACATGGCTCGTGACTCTTCGACCAGCCGTATGGATGATCAATAGGCAGTCAAAATACCGCCCAATTTGAGATAGAGGTTAGACCGAGGAGGTCTGCAGGGAGCAGTAAGACGTGGCAAAGGAGCTGGCAATGTAGCTGGCGGTGCCCAAAAATTCTAGATGTTACCACCACCACCACTTGCAGGTCCACCACGACTAGAGGGAGTATGAGTAGATGGGTGATCTCAACTCCAGGCAGTTGAGGCTAACAATCACGATGCTCTGGAGATGAAACGAGGTATGATTTGTGTCTACTCCAACTTAGTTTCAATAGTTATAGACATAGGTTCCAGTCATTATTTTATTTCCTCTACCCTCATTTGGAGCTCGGAGATTCTGAAGGTTCCATTAGCTCAATCCTTACTGCTAGAGACTTCTACAGGAGCGGATTCGATGATTATGCACTAGTGTCGGTAGAAAGAGCTTACTCTAGAAGGTGAGAGGTTCAGCATGGATATATTAGTAGAATCATCGAGACCTTACGACGTTATCTTGGGTATGGAACCGTTATCTATAGTTCATGATCTGATAGACTATATTAGGTTCAAAGTCCGGCTCCACATGGATGTGATCAAGTTTACCTTCACTTGGGAGAAGGGGGCCTTTGTAGCATAGGATGGACTTACCCAGAGGATTTTGCAACTGATCACTCATTATTTGGATAGCCTTACCATCAAAGTAGTTGATATGTAGAGTCCAAATTATCCTTTAGTTGTGGACCAATATGCGGATGTCATCCTTGATGATGTTCTGGGTTTACCTCCTCACAAAGACGTGGACTTTTACATTGACTTGTACCCCACGACAGACCCAATATCTAAACCAGCGTATCAGATGGCTCATGGGGAGCATCGTGAGAAGTGGTTATAGCTATAGGGCTTGTAGGGGAAGGGATTCATTTGGCCTAGTGTTTCACCTTGGGTAGCCCCGATTTTGTTCTCCAAGAAGGAAAATGGGAGCTTGAGGCTTTATTTTGACTTTCAGTACCTCAATCATGTGACTGTGAGGAACAAGTACCCACTTCTATGAATTTATGACCTTTTTGATCAGTTGAAGGGAGGACGGTGGTTCTCAATGATAAAACTCAAATCATGCTATCACCAGCTCAGAGTACGAGAAGAGGATGTGCCGAAGATGGCATTCAGATTTTGGTACGACCATTACGAGTTCTTGGTTATGCCATTCAACATAACCAATGCTCCAGTAGTGTTCATGGGACTCATGAACAAGATCCTTCAACCATACCATGCTCACTTTGTGGTAGTATTCATCGATGACATTATGTTATACTCAGCTACATAGGAGGAGCATGCCTATCATTTGTAGGTAGTATTGGACAAACTCCAAGAGCACCAGCATTATGGTAGGCTCTCTAAGTTCCAGTTCTAGATCCGAGAGGTTCAATTTCTAGGACATGTCTTCTTGGAGGCTGGATTTGCAGTGGATCCAGTGATGATTGAGGTAGTACTTTCTTGGGATCCAACAAGGAGTGTGACAGAGGTATAAAGTTTCCTAGGTTTGGCCGGATACTACTGAAGATTTGTGCCAGATTTCTCCAGAGTTGCAGCACCACATTCAGCGTTGTGGAAGAAGGGGAATCCCTTCATGTGGTCGAAGAGATGCATAGCAGATTTTTCAGGAGTTGAGACAGAGGATTACTATTTCCCCATCATGAGGCTTCTAGTGGAGGGTGTAGGGCACGTAGTCTGCTGCGACATATAAGGGACTGGGCAAGGATGTGTCCTGATGCCGGAGTGAGTGGTGGACACATATGGATTATGACTATTGGGGAAAAATGAGTGGAACTACGCAGCCCATGACATGGAGTAAGCAGCAGTGGTCTTTTCCTTGAAGATGTGGTGGCACTATCTCATGGGAGAATGTTTTACCGTGTACTATGATCACAAGAGTTTCATGTATATATTTTCCCAGAAGGACCTAAACATGAGACGGTGACATTGTCTTGAGTTCATCAAGGACTATGACTTCGAGATAGTCTATACTCCTTGGAAGGGTAACGTTATAGAAAATTCACTTAGTTGGAGATCTGGAATACAACTGCTAGGCGTGGCAACAGAGGAGCTGGTCACTTTACAGATATCATTTGTGGATAGAGATTGAGCATTTTTCTTCAGTATCTTACATTCACTCCCCCCTTATCTTTAGTGAGTTAGGAAGGAATATCATGGGGACGCTAACTGTGAGACACGATGTGCATAGATATCCATAGGACATGCACATGGTGGATTTTCTGAAGGTAGGGAGCACGTCAACCTCTTTAGAGGATGTACCATGGTACTAGTGTCACTTTAGGATGAAGTGTTGAGGGAGTTCCACACATCCCCTCTATAGGTACATCCTGCAGTGGCGATGATGTACCCAGATCTCCAATGACAGCACCGGTGGCCAGGAATGAAGAAAGTAGTTGCATAGTTTGACCCTCATCGGCTCACTTGTCAACATGTGAAGGCAGAGCATTAGGTACCAGAAAGGTTGGTTCAGCCTTTGGAGGTCCCAGAGTGGAAGTGGGATGGGATATCCATAGACATCGTGACATGACATCCTTGTACATACAGAGGTCATGAATCAATCTCGGTGATTGTCGAATGACGTACCATGTCGGGCCACTTCCAACCGATCAAAGAGAACAGTTCAGTATGGAGCATGAGACGCCTCTATATGCAGGTGATTGTGCGGATACATGGAGTATCCTTGATTATTGTCTCCGATCATGAAGCACGTTTTACTTCCAGGCTATGGAAGGGGTTGCAGGTGGCTTTCTAGATGTAGATTCGTTTGAGCACCACCTTACATCCTCAGAGGGATGGCCAGACTGAGCAAACCATTCAGACCCTCGAGGAAAATCTACATTCTTGTGTCCTCGAATTCTGTCCCTACTCAGAGGATCACTTTCCATTGGTGGATTTTGCGTACAAAAACAACTATCACTCCACCCTTGGGATTGCACCTTTTGGGGAATTTTATGGGAGACCTTGCATATCAACTTTGTGTTGCACTAACCTAGGTGAGTCAGCACTAGTATGACCATAAATGGTACATGCTACAATAGAGAAAGTGTAGATGATCCATGAGTGGATGAAGAATTTACAAAGCAAGCATAAGTCATATGCCGATATTAGACATAGACCTCTAGAGTTCGATGATGGTGACCACATCTTTCTATGGGTCTCACCTCGATGAGGATTGAAGAGATTTGGCTATGGTGGAATGTTATCTCCGAGGGTAATTGGACCCTTCCAGGTCCTCAATTCATTAGGCGAGGTGGATTACCACTTTTATCTTCCACCTCAGCTACACCGGGTGCAAGACTTCTTCCACGTATCGCAACTGACAAGATACGTGCACGACCCTACCCACATCATCGACCCCGGAGAGCTTGACTTTGACGATGATGCGACATTTACGGAGGTTCTAGTGGAGATTAAGGATCGACCAGAGTAGGTCCTTAGTAGGCAGTCATTATCTCTGGTGCGCGTTCGTTGGTAGCATGAGAACCTCTATGAGAGCACATGGGAGCAGGAGCCTCAGATTCGTGCTCAGTACCCCCGATTGTTTTACTATTGTGATTTATGGCCTATGGAGACACAAATCCCTTAGGTAGGGAGAATTTAAATACCCAGAATTTATTTGTATTTTTTTATTAAATGGGAATTTTATGAGGCCGTGAAAACTGACTGCACGTGATTATGAGGCCCAGAGTGCCCATAATGAATTTATGAATGTTTGTTTAGGAATGTTTAGTAAACGAGCTGGTCGTTTTTTATAAAATTTTAACCAGGGCTCAAAATTTAAGTCCAAGGACATCATTTAACTCGAAGCACCGATATTCTCTTAAAGAGACCTTAACCTTGACTGTAGTGGGTCAAGAGTGAATGATAGAATTTGGGGTTTTCATGAAGGAATAAAATAAAATAAAATGGTGTAACATTTTTTTATTTTATTTTAAAACAACCAAGGTGGATATTTCACCGGTGGGGACCACCTGAAATAAAACCTACCATGAGTGGTTATGGTGGTGGGGACCACCGAGCCTAACCTCCCATGAGAGGTTATAGTGGGAGGGACCACCCGAGACTTAAAACCCCTTGAACCCCTTGAAATCCCCCATAAGGGTGGGGAAGCCTCTTAAACTTACTCCACATAAATGGTGCCACCACCTTAAATTTATTATGCCAAACTCCGTATTAATTAAGCTAGTTTTAAATTGTGCCAAAAATTAAAATTGGGGAAACACAATAGTTGGATATTTTTCATTTTGGGGGAATGTATTGGAAAAGGGGAGATCTCCTAGATGCTTACACTTCTTCTAATTAGAAACGTCAATGAAAGACGTAGACTTCTTCTTCAGAACATCTTCCAATAAAGAACTCCCTCGAAGAACGTTATTCAAAAATCCACGAATATGATGATGAATGAGCCTGACATCAAAGCATGCTTTCGAGAGCGATGATCGTAGGCACTCTCTTCTCCTCCTTTGACTTCATTTTCATGCCAACTTCAATGAACAATATTATTTAGGGTGGTTTTTTAAAATTCTTCTCTGTTTCCATTCTTGATAATTCTTCATAATTCAAGAAGGAATTATTGTTGCTTGCTACATATTTAACGCAGAGAGTGCAGGACAAACAATCATGGCCCATCCTCTCCAAAAACCTTGTAATTAATTGTTGATCGTGATGGAGGAACTACTACAAATCATAGTGGGGAATTAGAATGGATACTAGAACCACCACCGGCTGCGACAAAGGCGAGGACACAACGGCGCCGCCCACGACCACCACCACCCTACGGCCTCCGTGCCCCGCGACACCATATCTAGTAGCCTCTGTGCTGTCCACGGCTGGGCTGGCTCCCCTGGGCCGACCCACCACACTCTGTGGCCAAACTCCACGGCCAAGTCGTTGACTGGAGGCTGGGGCACCATTCGCTGTCAAACTGCCTCGCAGCTCCACTTTCTGCGACCCCAATGTGCTTCCCGCAGCCTCACCAAGCGACCCTGCGGCCTGCACCCTCCCAGCCAAGTCCTCTCGTGGCCTCTTCCCTCATATCCGAGCCATCCTAGGCTAGGCCGAGGTGCCCCATTCCCTAGAGGCACCCCTTCCACGCTGTCGAGATGCCCCCGCCACCCTCTCGGCCAAGCCACCCTGTTTCCCCCTGGCCTCCACACCCCACCGCACCGCTGCCCACGACCTTCGCGCTTTCTACGGCCAGGCCACCACCCCGTCATCGAGTCGCCACTCTTCACAGACAAGCCTATGCCCCACTGCTAGGCCGCCATTGTTGGAAAAACCCTGAAACTGAGCCTATTCCCCATGGTCGGGCCGCCGTCCGCGGTCGAACCACCCAACGGCCGGGTGGCCACCTCGCAGCTCCTCCTTCGGCAACCCCGCCTCACCACTCGCGACGTCCACCCTCCCGGCCGAGCCGTCCTGTGGCCTCTGGCTTGCCAGCCAAGCTGTCCAGGTCTAGGCCCAGCCACCCCGCTCCCTCTGCACACTCCCCGGCTAAGCTTCCCCATGACCTCCGCCGTCCCTGCAGAGCCGCCTCGGGCCCGACGGAATCTCCCTATGCTCTCACGATAGCCTTGTGGCTGAGCCACTATCCACGGCCGAGCCGACCCATAGCCTCCACTGCCTCGCGGCCCGTGCGGACTTCCTGGCCTCTCACGGCCTGCCGGACCACCCAGCGGACCGAGCCGAGTTGACCCGAACCGGGTCGTCCCATTCTTGGTTTGTTCGAGTCGGGCCTACTAGGTCAAACCGGACCTAGACCTGATACGATGATACACATTACTTGGTCCATAACTTTGGCACCAAATGTCCTTTTTATGAACTCTCAGCAGCACTTGAAATCATAGATCAAGACGGTCCCTTTTATTATACCCCACTAAGATTTTGGGAAATGTTGAGGTACGGTCAGGTTGTATCGATCACGAATCCTACTATTCCACTAGGACTAAAAGGCTAATAACTCACAGACCGGGCGTCTGATTGACGCTCTGTCTATTGTGTTGAGACCCCTATGAAGTGGTGGACTATTGAGATACTTTCTCGTGGGACTTCGTAACAGTTGGAGTATCGACCAGTGACTTGTGGAGAGGATCCTCCAAGAGATGATCATGCTTATTGTTGGAACCCAGTAGCTGGCTGTGACGAGAAGAATGAAGAGCGATCCTGTGTGGTTCAATACTTAGTGGTCCAATATGGGTCAGGTCATAGCGTTCCTGTGTGGGTCAGCTCCTAGCAATCAGGTTTGGGTCACCTCCAAGCAAACCTATGATGGTCTTCTCCTAGCGATCTTATGTGGGCCAGCTAGAAGAGATCAAGTGTGGGACTATTCCTAGAGATTCTGTGTGGGTCAGCTCCAAGCGATCTTGTGTGGGTCAGCTTCAGGCGATCCTGGGTGGGTCAGCTCCTAGCTATCCAGTGTGGGTTAGCTTCTTTACAGAGTATTATGATTCATTAGTTTTATATAATAATCTCAACTATTATTCTTAAATTATACCTGGTATGAGCTGAGTCTGTACATGTGTGGTACTTTCCTTCGTGGTAACACTTTGGTGGTATTCTATATTGTGGAAAACCTGTGTGGTACTTTCATTTTTGGTTTACCATCCATTGTGGAATAGTTTAGATTTCAGCTTTTTGGTTGGACCCTGTGTTTCCTCATGATTGAGATGGGTATACTTGATAACATAGGTATTTGTATGGGCATATACCTAATTAGGGTTGAAAGTTGACTTCATGCTTTGAATTTTATCCTTTTGGGATTTTTTTAGACTTTGAGGGTCTCGGGGTACCTACTATATATCGTTATACTCACCCTTGAACAGGTTATGCCCGCACCTTGTTGTGTTTATTGAAGATGTCAAACAACGTTGATCGAGACTGAGGGTACCGGGGCAGGATGCAGCCCAGAGGAGGACCTTACGATGAGTCGGTACAATGAGGAGATAGACAGAAGTGGATTACTCAGGAGCTTACCATTACCTACCCTTCTGGTAGGAACCTCGAATGACAACCTAGCAACTATCTCCATTTTCCCCCAGTTTACTTGTACTTTCGGTTTCTTTTACTTTCCGGTTGGGCTTATATACTGGCCACTTTAACTTACTGTACTCAATCTATCTACTATTCAGTTTACTTGTGTTCGTATATTGTTGTGTGGTTGGTTTCATGTGTTTACAGGTTATAAAGGCAATTCCTTCTTAGTTTTAGGGATTACGCCTTTCTGTCATAGTAACCAGCCATGGCCTACGGAAGGCGGGATTGGGGTAGTCATGGTACGGGCCCTGGGGGACATGTTGTGACATTTATGATGCATGATTTTAGGAATTTCACTATTGTTCTTGAAAATTATTATTGAAGATGTGTTTTTCATTATAAAATGAGGTTTTAGAGCCCGTAAAAATCACCCATTAATTGGGTAATAGGATAGAGTTAACCAATTATGTATATCTTATGATATTATACGAATATGTTACAAGGGTAATTCTAATTGTAACATTGATGATAATGTTATGTGTAACAACGATGTTTAATATATGTGTAATTGTGAGGTTTACCACATCTTAAAGAGTGATATGAATATTATACCGCAAGATACATGTAGGATTTATCTATCCATTATATGGTGTTTTATGAAAATATAATGATTTCCCATAGAAATGGAACGAATATGATACATCATATGGTATACGATTATAAATATTTGAACCAATTTTATTGAGTTTTAAATTATTTCCCAGAAACATTAATCTGTTATATTTTGACTTCAATATTTGATAAGAAATATTTTGAAAACAAACATTGGGAATATTTTGGGATTTTAAGCATAAGAAAATGTTAATTTTGTGACAAATATTTATTTTGAAAAAAGGAACATTTATATAATTTTTCATGGAAAAATGTTTTCATTAATACAATATATATACCTTTCTGAACTTTATATGATCATACCAAGTATTAAAGTATTGTTTATTTGATTAAAAGTTGAGTTTGTACAAGGATAATTTAAAGATCATATTTTTTAGATTTGTCATTATTGAAAACATGTCATACATAATATTTTGTTTATTAAAAAATAGATACTAAGATTAAATGTGCACTTTTTAATATATAGTATTGTCATGTAATAGTAATGACCAAACTCTACAAAAGTGTAAAACTAAAATATTTTTAGGATTTAAATAAAGTGAATTTTATACAAAATTCACTAGAACATGTAATCTATAAGTTTGGGCCTTTATAGTTGGTATTATAAAAAGGTTTATATTACATTATAGTTTAGGTTTATGTTAATTGAATAATTATATTAGATTTTATATTATTTTTATGTTAAAATGATATATCATTTAAATTTTATAGTTTTTATTTATCTCTGAAATGTTTATTCAAAATGGTTTTCCACATAGGGAAAATGGATGTTGATGTAAGAAGGAACTGATGGGACGATGGCTAGTTTAAATATGCTGTAAATTTTTTTGGTATCTTACTAAAAGTGAATCTTGATCGACCATAGAGTTACATGATGATAGTGTAATTTTTCATGAGACAACAACCTACAGTATTCAGTATATATTCTGACCTACTTGTAGCTGATGGACAAATTAATTATTTGGAGAAGATACTCAATATCATCGTTAGCTCAGATCATCAGAATGTATGTCTTTATGTTTACCATTTATATGGTGAAGCAACTAAGTGATGAAAATTATTTTATAATAATAATGTATTTAAATAGTACCATATATTTGAATTTAATGCACTTAAGTATATTTTCATTGATGAATATATTCTTAAATAATTTATACATATATTTGAGAAGAAGTTAATGAAATTTAGGTGATGTAAGGATGATTCAGTTGCCATGAAGGAAGAAAACATCATCCAATTGAAAAGTAATGACGAAAATTTTATCCATGATTTTGATAGTTATATTAATTGAATTTACTCAATATTAAAGTCAAAATATCAAACAAAATTAGCTTCTTGTGAATCTAAAATCTATGAGAAACTTTCTCTTTGTGTAGAGATAGTGGAAATGGATTTTTATTTTGATAATTTCTACTACAACAACCAGTATAAGGAGACATAAATATTGAATGAAAAATAAAAAAAT
The DNA here is from genome assembly GCA_963277665.1 of Viscum album. Classification (NCBI taxonomy): domain Eukaryota; kingdom Viridiplantae; phylum Streptophyta; class Magnoliopsida; order Santalales; family Viscaceae; genus Viscum; species Viscum album. Next base: position 286,183,199 of record OY728127.1, read on the forward strand.
AGATTAAAGAAATCATTTGGTAAGAAAATTATGTTTCTATATTGTCAAATATGTGGTAAAAAACACAATAGGGGATTTCATTGTGATGTATAGTAAGTTATTTTGATGTAGTTAGTTTGGGAATACAACTTTTAATTTAATGAAAATAACATGTTAGTGGTACAAATTTTTTTGATATACATATAGTCAAATAATGTAAATATAATTAGATGGGCCCTTATGAACATTAATATGAAAATAAGAACCTGGATGATGGGATGCATTTAGACTCTAAGAGGAAAGGTAGAGTTAAGTAATATGAAACTGCATCCGTTGATTGTTTTCCATCAAATGAAGTGGAATCATGTTTATTTTATGTTTATTAAGACTATTAAAATATGTTATTTATTTGGGGGTCTACAAATTTCCTCATTTTGGGAAATTTTCTAGTAAATTGAAAATTACACCTTAGAAAATGAATCCATAACCTATTGAATAAAAACATGGGTAAATTATTAAAGAAATAATTTATTATAAGAATCAAACTATCATTGTTTATGGAAAGATATTACCTAATAAAATTTCATTCCTTCTTGAAGAAGTTTTTTATTTTATTTGGGGTATAGATTAGATATACATTTAACATGCTATATAGATTTTATAGCCATTTTTTTATAATGTGTTTTAGTTTGAATACTAGAATGAACCCATAACATTGATAAAAAATTGAGAATATGAAAAAATTTAACATATCTAAATGAATGATATCTAGCACATATTTTTCATAATAACAGAACTATTACAATTTGAAAAAAAATATATGATTACCAAGATGTTTTTTCTAATGAGATTCCCAATTTTATACCATATATTGAAGTTGAATTTTCTATGTACTTAGTTCCAGATGCTAATAAAATTTCAAATCCCACTTATATAATGATCCAATTAAAACTTTTGGCATTGAAAAAGAAGTTATAGGAGTGCCTTGATATTGGTTTAATTTTTCGTATCACATCTCTCTGGGGATCCTCTATTAAGTTGTTAAATTGAAAGATTGTTCCACGAGGATATTAGTTGATCATAGATCTTCGAATAAAAAAATTAACGAACAATTATCTTTTTCAACATATAAATGATTTTTTAATTAATATATGTTGCTAAATTTGTTTTTAAAGATTTACCTAAGGTCAAGTTACTATTAGTAGAAGGTGAAGGAGGATGAAATTACAAAATTAGAATTTTAGACAAGATATGTGAATTATAATTTTGTAATTATACACTTTGGGATTTCTCATGTAACATCTACATTTATGTAACTTATGAATAAAGTCTTCCATTAATACTTGGATAATTTTGTGTTTTTTACTGTTAAAATCTTCCTACATTCCAAAAATATTTTAGTATAATGGAAAATAAAATTATTTTTTTAAAACACGGAAATAAAAATATCTATAATGAAAATATAGAAAATTTTATTTTTTGTTATATAATATTTCATGCATTGAACACATTATAAATTAATATGAAATAAATACTAACGCCAAAAAAATAATGTGGTTGATTAATATATATAAACTATAAATTTTATAATGATTTATAGTTTTATTGGGATTGTGGTCTGTTATAATAATATTTTTTAAAAACATCGTTTTACTATATCCCACTGACAAGGTTAACTCAAAAAGGAGTTAAATTCATCAAAACTGAACAATTTGAATTCTTTTTTTGAAACTACAATTAATATTGGGGAATTCTATAATTTTAGACCATCCATCTACATATAATGAATTTATTATCTATAGATATGCTTATTAAATGAGAATATTTTCTTCACATAATAAGAATAACTATGTAATTCCTCATTCCTCAAATCAATTGAAACCTTAGAATTTGAATTATCCTACCATTATCTAGAATTAGTTACTATGATTTTTTTTGATTTAAAAATTTCGAGGTATCATTTATATGGATCTAAGTGAGAATAATATAATAATTGAAATTGTTTAAAAAATATTTTTTCTCATAAATATATGATCATGAGATATTTGAAATTTCTATAATTGACATGGAATTATGACTGCATGATTCATTATCATCTTGGAAAAGAAAACAATTTACTTGATGCTTTGAGTAGGAAAATAATTCTAAATTCATCATTTTTCATTTGGAAGATGAAATTTTAGTCATTTATTTTTGAGTATTTTAGCCTACATGTTTTTGATGAAATAAAATACTACAATTTTTTAGGTTTTAGTGCAATAATCACTATCATTATGAATTATACTAGCTCAGAAGGAAAGCCATGAGATATAGAAAAAGGTAGAATTATTTATTTAGGGTCAGTTGTTTAAATTTAATTTTTACAATGTAACACCCCATGATTTTAATATATTGATTATTTTTAATTTCTTTGATGTCTTGTTTTTTTATACACAAATATTAACATGAAATATTTGGAGATCTGAATTATATTTCCATATATGCAACACTAAACATGGCTCTTATTACACACAATTTCATGTTTTTTTGATAGAATTCATTTCCTACAACAATGAGTATTGATATTTTTCAATGTAAAAAAAATAAATAAGCTTGTATTGTGTTATAATAAGAACCAAAGAAATATTTCAATAGAGGAATCATTGACATGGAATGTGTTACATTCAAGAGTGACTTTCCTCGATAACTTGCATTTTATGCAATACCGAGTTTCACAAAACAAAAATATATTATTAAAATATTATTTTTTAATGGGATATAAACTATATATTAGGAATTTTATTTACCACATTTTTAATTTTATATAACATTAAGATTAAAATTATTTATTTTCTAGAACATGATATAAAAACACATTAAATATTTTTGATAAATGAACTATTTTTAAAAAAATACAGCTTTTCCACCATTTGATGGGGAACCAATTTTTAATATAGTTTTTAACAATTTTATATATTATACTTTACAAAATAAAAATCCTCTCTATTTTCATGAAATCAAAAAAATTTGGTAGAATTTTTTTGTACTTTTCTAATTAAATTCATATTTTAATGAATATTGAAAATAACAGCAATTTAAATCAAAACTTCCTTATCATATAATTTATTTATAGAGTTATATTATATTTTTAAATGGTTTTAAATTTTATTTGGATTTTTTTTATCATTTAACCTTTATTTGGTCATTTTAAGTAATTTTACATTTAAAATCGACACAAACACATGTCAATCATTGATAGTTTTTAATTCCTAAAAACCACGTTTTTGGTTTTTACATTGGGGATTAATATTAAATTGATATTTTACTATTACGTTTTTTTAATATTAAAAAATGGATTACATTTTTGGAATAATAAGGTCCCCATTTTTAAAAAAAGTACCATTCAATTTTTGTAATTATGGATAGTAACATTAGTAATTATTTTTATTTAACATGGTTAAATGAGAAATTAGGTAAATAAGGGTAAAAAATTATTATATAATAATATAAAACTACCAAAACTTGTGTCATAATACTATTTAATAACATATTGATTAGAATGTTCATCCTTGGTGTAAGAAACTAGATCTTCTTTTTTGGTATGGATCTTGTTTTCCAGGTGTTTTGAGAAAAACAGGCTTTTCTGGAAATTTAAGGAGTACAATGCATGTACTTATGGGTACACGTCGTGTACCTGGTTGATGTGGGTGACCATGTAATAGCCCTATAACGGAAAAGTACATGGCCATGTTGGGTGATTTTGTGACCTCCTAAAGCAGGGTCTGGTAAAGGCATATACACAAATTTTAAATTTAAAAGACACGACGTGTACTTTTATTTTTAATTGTTATATCAGACCAAGGACATGAATAATTCACAAAAAACACTTCTTCCCACCCCATATTTTTATGGAGAGACCAAATTTTACTATTCTACTCCAAGCCAATGACCCACCATCCATGCTCTGAATCAACCCATGTTGATTGTGATGAAATTTTCACGGTGAGTTCTTCCTTCTTCTAGAGCCTCATTTCCTAATTTCTCATCCCTTTAATGATTTAACCACAATATAGTGACACTGTGGTGGTCAGAAACTCTCAAACACAAAAAATTCTCCCAATAACACTCATAAAAACCATGAAAATGGATTGATGAAATGAAAAACCAGAAAAACATTATAAATTTTGCAGTAAACAAAAAAAAACCAACAAAAAGATCCATCATCGAAAAATATTTTAGAAAATGAAAATCATTGTCGGAGTGTTACAATTATCCTCTCACAAAAACTTTCTACCCCATAAAGTAAACCAACCAAATTGTAGACAAAACCTAGTACAAATTTCCAAATAATCCAAATGAAACCATGAACATTATTGTTACCAATGACTCAAAATGTCACACCCAACCATCTAAAAATGAATCCACATCACAATGAACAATGGGAGGACATGAGGGGGTTCTCCCCACAACACAAACCTGACTAACACCATTTTACTACATAATACTATCCCAACATTGAAACTCCCGACACAAACCAAGAACCCCTGTAACAAAGAGAACCCCCAATTAGTGTTAAACCATCAGAGGGGAAATCATTGAATTATATATTTTTAATGATTATGTTATGCTTTACATTTAGGCTACATGCTTTGACAAACCATATGCCAATTGTATGAAATGCCACTACCTAATTCCAAAACCATATTGCATGCTCGCATCATAGTTTCTCTAACCATGCATAGGTCGTGCACCAAGCCCTGATCACCAAATTGAATACACATGGTTTCCTGAGATAAGTAACATGGTTTCCTCTAACAGTTTTCTAAATGTGTGACACATTTTTTCATTCACCAAAATTTTAATTTTTCTACAAAACTCACTCGAAATCTCCTAAAATTCTAAATTTCAAGTCTGGGCTACATAAAATGGGATCACCCAGCTTCTTGTGTAGTTAAAAAGGATCTCACAACACACGGTAACAAAAAACAGAACATTTGAACCATGAAACGCCAATATTAAGACTTGGAATTCCAAACATGACCATTCCAAGTTTCTTCGAATGAGAAAAATAAAACCACCACCGAATGTGAAATCATTCATCACAATCTGAAACCCTAACTCAAGGGGAAACCCACAAAATAAACTCAATAAAAAATGGATCTAATATCCATAAATTCCAGTAGACTAAATAATCTCAAAACATGTACAACTAAATATAAATCTGACCAATATAAGGGATTATCACCTTAAGAAAATGTGAAAAATTTTAAATTTGAAATTCAAATGAACAAAAAAATTTAGATCATGAAATAATAAGTTAATCAAACTTTTACAACTGAGTATGTACTTACAATAGTAGTAAGTCGTGAACAGGGGAACTTTAAATGTATTTTTACCATCATAGGATAAAAAATAGGGTCATGGTCTACAACAACCCATGGCGACTCCTAACTGTGTGCGAGCTTTACTCAAGCTCATAAGTCTGGGTACCTTATGACTAAAGAATCTACATCCTCATAGTCAATCACTAGTATCCTCTAATTAAAACTACTTCTCTGAGTAATGATTCCAACTTAACATCTCTATATGACCCAAACAAACACAGAAAGTGGAAGATCCTCGAAGGGATGAATAAATACCACTTCAAATGACCGAACTGACCACATTGGTGGCACAAATACGAACAGTCTAAAAAACTAGAAGTTGGAAAAAATGATGATAGTCCTTAGAGTCCCATTCCTCCAGCATCCTCTCACCAAATACAAATCCATTACAAGATGCAATTGTCACCTTGTATCCAATTAGCATGAACCCCGAAGACTTTTTGAGTTCTCATATATATTAATATGCACTCAACGTGATAAATCCACTCCACTTCCTCTAACTAGCCTCGATCATCACAAAGGATAAGATACACTAAAAAAGAAACCAAAATTGGGAATGGTTCATTTAATATTTTTGGGACCATTCTGGGTGGCATATTCTGAATAACATGAGAAACATGAAACCAAAACCAATATCAAACCAAAACAAAATTGAATTGAACATATTGATCCCAAGTAGCTGGATCAAATTCTTATAACAGACAAGCACAATCAAAAATTCCATTCTCATTTTAATTTTCTAATCCACCATATTTTATATCCACTTTTCAAATAGAAAAATGTATTTTCTACAATAATAGACAAATCATAAAAGGAAATCCCATTTCTAAAATCAATTTCTCATTTAATTCCATTTTAGAAAGATCAAGTAAACCAAAAATGTCAAACACACACCCCTGGAATCTTATTAATCATCAAATGTGTGTGTATCATTTTTATCTTACATCAACCATTCATAAGTTCTCACATAAACATTATGTACATAACCACACACTTGAGACCATCCAAAAAGTGTACCAAGGGTCACATTCCTCTTTTCCACATCAAAACCCACGTATTTACAGAATTTCCAATGAAAAAAATATATTTTATGAACCAATATACCTATCGATTTTTTTTTAAAATAACTTTTTATTTTCATAAACTAATTTCATTAAAAAAATATTACTCACTAAATAACACCACTTACACCAAACCACAAGAATGAGGAACTATCAATCATGCTTAACCCAACAACATGTAAGTGGGGAATTCCCCAAGAATGAAAATACAATAGTGAGATGTTTGAACCATTCACTCAAACTCCACAAGGGTCACTACACTATGTGGGATCATGAAATACCACCATATCACCTACATTTTCATCCCTCAATCAAAACCAATCTAAAAACAAAATAAATCACTCAAACCCTGGACCAACTCTAGTAACTCAGGTCTCATCATGAGTGTTTGTGATTAGGAACCAATCCATTAACTACCTCTTGTGCCCCAAAAATCCAAGTTTCCATCTACCTAACACCCCAAATAACAAGGTCCTGATCTGATACAATTTTATCATGGACTAGACTGGGATTCAATCCATCCCGACACCCGACCCGGTCCAAGACATGGACCTATGGACTTTTCATATTCCTACTGGATGGAATCTAATTTTGGGAATCAACAAAATCAAATTGGAATGATTTATTACAAAAAACTAGGATAAAAAAATTACAGAAGAAGTGGAAGAGTCAACCATAACTAAATTTTAAATAAAAATAATAAAATATTCGGTTACAACATGTGAACAAGTGTAATACTGAATACAACAATAAAACTAAAACAACAAAACTAAGACTCTACCACAAGATCTCTATGTGACCACTTGGTAACCATTAACCACAATACCAACCCAACTCCAACAATAAACACATGATCTAGGACACCTAAACAAAATCTAAACCTACAAAACATCTCGGGTCTACCCACACCAATTGGTATAAGTACGGTGGGATCTAGACTGATCAGTTGGAAATCACCAAAGAATCAATGTGATTCTTTTCAGAAAATAATCCATTAAACCTATTTTGAAAATATTGTTCTAAAATATTTGGTTTTGATATGTTTCTAAAAAACACCATCCTCCCATTTTAAAATCCAACACATGAAACATTCCACATCCAAAAGTGATTACCACATTATAACAAAAACCCACAATAATGAATATCATGTCTATGCTAAATAATAGATAACATTGAAAATAGGAAACTAATTTTGTAAAAGGAAAACAATAAATACAAATAATAATAACCTTGGTTGATCCTAAATATTACTAAAAGACCCATTTACATACTCGGTTCAGAACTACCTATCAGTATATAGTGAAGCGCTTATTTCAATAACCAATTGGTTTCTCTATCCTAGACTCAGTACTAGCGAAGCCCTCCTAGTCTGCAATCAAACCCAGGAGGGTACCAACCCATCTAATTAGGGATGACAACATACCATCACATGAACATCTAAAATAATCCCATGAACCCCTGGTTGTAGTAAAACTGTGTAAGTAGGAGGTTAATGCATGTGTGGCTCATCTTACCTACTGTTACTGCAATTACCTACCTTAAACAGAGACCCCAATATACCCAAAAATGAAAATCCCTCCTATAACTATTACCCAAATATATATATATATATATATATACAAAATACAATCATTTCACAACATCAAGGTGTCAAACTAGCTGTTACACGATAAACACATTCAATCAATTTTGTAGAACACATTAAGCTTCCCACAAGGCATTCACATTTTCCGAACCACATTCTTTTACCACCATTGAAAAGTTAAATCTTTTCCTTACACTTAGAGATCTATAAATAATTTATAAAGTAACTTAAACATAATTTTCAAAAGTAAACCCAAAACCTTTCCTTTCTCTATACAAACACCAAACATGGTTTTATGTTTCAGCATTCACCAAACAAGGTTTCCAGACAAAATGGACCTGACATTAAAGACACATAAAAAATCTATATTTTAAAGAACCAACATGCCATCTATAAGATATGTTACAATTTTTTAAGGGGAATCAAGAAGGATATATAATACTTTTGATAAATTGACATTTAATGAAAATATTGTTTTTGAGAGCCATCTTCATTTGAATTCCCTATCAAGTGTCCTACTTGTGTGCACATAGATATTACATCATCCAATTTCACAAATTTTGTATCCCTAAAATAATCCCCAAAAACCAATTTCTATAAATAAGAATTCCCTTTAAAATAATAAAAAAATATCATTGCAATGCAACCACTATACATTTTAAAACTGAGAAAACCCCGTCTACTACATTTTTTCACAATTCATCAATCCATAATGATGCATCGGAGTCACACATATATATAAATCCCTAATTTTGACCATACAACCAAATATATCCATGTCCAAATAACACAACAAGGGATAAATTTCATACTTTTAAAATAATAAGCATTTTATCAAACACCTTTCATGAATATACATGTAGGCACATTTAATAAATTCTTTTAAAACCAACATTAACCAATTTTAACCAATGTAAAAACACAATCAAATGACAAAAGATATATCAAAATCACGAGGATAAAATTTTTATATTATTTAATAATACAAAATCTTGAATGGAATGAAATAGAATGGAAAATAATGGAATCACCTACCTCAATGGTGTGAGAATGCAATGAAACTATAAGATAGAATTGATATAAGCCTTGGAAACCAATCACACACACTATAATCCAAAGAAACACAAACCAAACATAAAACCTAACATAAATGTTTCTTCAATACAAGAAAAATTCCAAGGAAGAACCGTGAAATGATATAGGGGGAGGAGGAGAAGAGTAATGGGGAAGATTTGATTATGAATCCCAGAAAAACCACTATCCTTTAGTGAAAAATCACCCAAAATCTTCCCAATGTGAAGAAGAATGAAGGGGGATCCCTCTGGTAAATCTCCAACACGTATGTATTCAAAAGGGAGGTGTAATTCATCAAATTGGATTTTTTTGGTTAAATGTTTTTAATCCCATAATGGGATCATGGTTTTGCTACATGGGTTTGTAAACTGTGCATAAACCATGAAAATTCAACTGGAAAAAATTATGAAACATTGCAGGTTTAAGTTGAACAGTTTGGAAAAACTATGCTCAAACATTGTTACCTAAAAAATTATCCAAAATCCGTCAAGTGACATTGAAACACTAGGGAAGAGCACCCAATTATCCTTGAATGATTTAAACACTATATAGTGACACCTTGACTGTCACAAACTCTCCACCACAAAACATTCTCCCAATTACATTCACAATAAGCATGAATAGGGCTAGAAGAACACCAATACCAATAAAACACAGTTACATATTTTGGATACTCCACCCAAACCTCAACCAAAAGATCCACCATCGAGATGTTAATACGAACAAATGAAAAATTTGGTCGAGGTGTGACAATAATATTATATATTATATAATATTTTATAAAATTATTTGAAATTAATAAAAATATTGTATCTAAAATAATTAAAATTATATGTTCAATTACATAAACAATAATATATTTATGGGAATTTTTAAAATTTTTATTAACATTATTACCCAATAAAATGTATAATACAATAATGTTACAGTGATTGTCAAAAGTGTTGATAAAGTGATAAAACAAAAAATAAGGGTAATAATCATATATATACATTATCAAAATTTATTGGATGAGAGGATTCATAATTATAATCATAATATCTTTTAATATTATCAATTAACACAAATTTTGTCAACAATATTTGTTAATATTAATATAATAATTTATGAAATCACATTTGTAACACCCCCTCTCTTATAAAAGGGAACCTCTTCACATCCTTCTTAAACACATAAAATTATTTTTTATTCATAAAATATCCAAATAATAATAATTATAGAATTAATATTCACATTTTAGAGGATGTTATATTTTAATTATAAAAATATTATAGATTTTAAGGGTTTAAATAGTGAATATTTTACATAGAGGTAAAATTATAACAACATATTTTTGATTTTTTTTCTTATTCAACCTCTTTAAAATATTATTTAACCAAAATTAATTAGTATATATATTATAAAACATATATTTTTATGTTATTTTATTACTTATATAACCAATAACTATCTCCTCTTCCATCAATTCTGAAGTTAAACCATCGTTTACCTGTATGGTGGTCTAGCGCCACACAAACCAATGTAATTCATTTTCAAACACAATATCACAGGGATGGATAATAATGATTTAATTAATTCCCGTATATTAAATTAATTACATATTTATCCTTATGAAAATATAATTTATCATTTACCTACATTCCTTTCCAATCATAGAAAAATGATAACATTTTTTTGTGCGTACGTGTGGACAACCTCTTCAATGAAGTGATGCGATTAATTTTTCAATACCACATTACATGGATGATATATATAAGTTTATTTAAATAATTCATATGATATTAATGATATTTTTATCACTATGTATAGAAAAAATAACACATTCATTCATACCATACTGATAGTTAAATAATTGAAACCTTACCTATGTGAACGTATGACCTACCCTCTCTATGGTTGTACTATAGTTCATTTTTCAAAAACACATATAATTATTTTATTTAAATGATAATTTATGTAATAAAAATTGATAATTATTTCATTATTATTAGTCTAGATATTATAGAATATTAACCTCCTTTACCACTATCAACCTATCAAATTCATTTTGGAATAATGAAGTGAATAACATCAAAAAAATATAATGTGAAAATAACTGATTGAGTAATTTTTACAACATAGTAATAAATGAGGTATAATTAATAATAGAATTATAAAATATTCGAAAAAAAGTAAATAATTATCATATGTCTTTATTTTATAATATAAAAAGTGTATGAGATGAGTCAGACTTAATGTAAGAGACATTCATTTAAAAATAATCTTTAAAATGTTACCTTAAATTCTATATTTTTCTTCAACATACATATTTATAATATAATTTTATGGATTTATTTATATAAAAATAATAATTAAAAAATAAATTTGATTTCAATGTTGAATTACTTTAATTTTTTTTTTAAATGAATATTTTTACAGAATCTATTGACATTGTTTATAAAAATAAAAAAGGAATGTTATATTTTAATGTATATGATGGAAAAACAAATTTACACCACCAGGACCATTAATTTATGTTTAGCTTCAATTGTGCACATTTATGTTTTATTCAATGAAAAACTCTTCATCCCAATGTTTTTCTTATTTTCGAAACGGTTTTTAAAATATGAAAATGTTTTCTTATAGTTGCAAGGAAAATATTTATTGTAATGACTCAGAAATTCCATGTAATTTTTTTTAAATAAATGGGAATTTTATGTGTCTGTGAAAATTGATGGCACATGATTCTGAGGCCCGGAGTGTCCGGAGTGAATTTCTGAACTATTGTTTAGGTACGTTTAGTAAATGTGGCGGTGGGTTTTTCTGAATTTTGAAGTAGTGATCGGAATTGAAATATGAGGTCACCGTTAAACTTGCAGCCTTGATATTCACCTAAGGAGACCTTCACCTCGACCAAAGTGGGTCGAGAGTGAAAGAGGGAATTAGGGATTTTTTAATGGAATAAAATAAAATAAAATGGTGTAACATTTTATTTTTATTTTATTTTGAAACCACCCAATTGGATATTTCATAGGTGGGGACAACCTCAACTAAAACCTCCCATGAGAGGTTATATAGGTGGGGACCACCGAGCCTAACCTTGGATGAGAGGTTATGGTGGTGGGGACCACCCAAGAATTAAAACCATTTGAAGCCATTGAAATCTATCATAAGTGTGGGGAATCCTCCCAAACAACCCCCACTTAAATGGTGCCACCCCCATTAATTTATTATGACAACCTATGTAATTAATTAACCCAATTGAAAATTGAACCAATAATTAAAATTTGGGAAACACAACAACTGGATATTTTTCATTTTTGGGGAATGTGTTCACAAAGGGGAGAGACCTTGGGGGATTACACTTCTTCCAATGAAGAAAGCCGACGCATGACTTCTACATCTTCTTCAGAACGTCCTACAGTGAAGAACGCCATCAAATAACATTCTTAGGGAATCAAGGAAGAATACGAAGAATTCGACCAACACCGAATCATGGTTTCAGAAGCAACGATCGTAGGCACTCACTTCGCCTTCTTCGACTTCCTTCTCACGCCAAGGTCAATGAACAATCTGAGGTAGGGTGGTTGTTTGAAATTCTTCAATCATTCCATTTTGATATTTTTTCGTAATTAAAGAAGGAATTATAGCCACATTCTACCACTCTTACACAGAGAGTGCGGGCCAAAAAAACAGGGCACATCTTCTCCATAAACCTAGTGATTAATTGTTGATGACGGTAGTGGAATGGCTATAAGTCACGGTGGGCCACGGGAAATGAGGTTGGAACCTCTGCTGGTAGTGATGAAGGTGAAGATGCAACTGCGCCTCCCCGCTGCCTCCAAGACCCATGACACTGATGCTCACGGCTTCCACACCATCCATGGACTAGCTGTCGCCCTGCGGCCGAGCCCCCTGCTGCTGTAGTCGTGCCCTCATATGCGGATGAACCCACCAGCCATGCCGCCACCCTGAGTTATAGCAGTTTTCTGCGGCCAAACCCTACAGTCGAGCCGACACTATATGGTCGAGCTGCCGTCTATGGCTGAACTGCCTCATGGCTGGGTCGCCACCCCGCCGGGCCGCCTGCGGCCTCGCCGAGCCACCCCATGGCGTCAGCTCTCCTGGACGAGCCCTCCCGCAGCCTCCATCCTCCTGGCCGAGTCACCCAAGGCTGGGGCGAGACACCTCGCACCCTCGCGGAACACCACGGACGAGACTCCCCATGACCGCTACCCTCCCGACCTTGACGCCCTAGGCCGGGCCGAGCCACCCCGTGCCCTCGTGTCACACCCGCGGCTGAGCCACCGTCCGTAGCCGAGCCGACCTGCGACCACTGCTGCCCTACGGTACCATGGCCCTCTGCGACCTCTTGTGTCCCTCATGCCCTGCTGGATAGCCCAGTGGGCCTGGCCAACCCGAACTAGGTCGAACCAGGTTAGGTCAGGTCGGGTCAGCCTACCTGGTCGGAATGGACCTAGACCTGATATGAACCCATACATTACTTGGGCCATAACATTGTCACCAAACGTCCGATTGACGAACCGTCTGCAGTGATGAAATCATGTAGTGAGATGGTCCCTTTGAGTATACCCCACTATAGTTTTTCGTAATGTCAATATACGGTCGGTTTGGATCAAGCACGAATCCAACCAAGCCCCTAAGAGTAAAAGTCTAATTACTCACAGACCGGTCGTCCGATTTACACGTCGTCTATTGCGTTGAGACCCATATGACGTGGTACACCATTGAGATACTTCTTCATGGGACTTCACAGAAGTTGGAGTATTGGCCAGTGACTTGTGGAGCGGATCCTCCTGAAGACAATAAGTCTTAGTGGAGGAACCCAGTAGCTGGAAGTGATGAGAATAATGAATAGTGATCCTGTGTGGGTTAAATCCTAGCGATCCTAGGCGGGTCACCTTCTAGAGATATTGTGTGCATTAGATCCTAGCGATCCTGTGTAGGCCAACTCATATAGATCTTGTATGGGTCTACTCCTATAGATCCTGTATGGGTCAGCTCTTAGTGATCCTATGTGGGTCAGCTCCTAATGATCTTATGTGGGTCAGCTCCTTACAATCCTGTTTGGGTCAGCTCCTATTGATCATGTGTGGGTCAGCTTTATTATAGAGTAATATGATTTAGTAGTTACATAAAATCATCTCAACTACTGTAATTAAGTTATACCTTGTACGAGTTCATTTCGTACTAGTGAGGTACTTTCCTTCGTGGTAATACCTTGGTGGAATTCTCTAGTGTAGAGTACCTATGTGTTACATGACATTGTGGTTTACCTTCCTTTTTGGAACATATGAACTTTCGGCTATTGGGTTCTACCTTGTGTTTCCTCACGATTTAAATTGGAATACTTGATAACTTAGGTATATGTATGGGTATATACCTAAGTAGGGTTGACATTTGACTTCATGCTTTGATTTTTATCCTTTGTGGATTTTGGGAGACCTTGAGGGTCTCGGGGTCCTGACTGAGTATCGTTATACTCACTGTTGCATGGGATATGCCCGCACCTTGTGGTGTTTGGTATTGATTTATGATAGAGTTGATCGAGACCGAGGGTTCTAGGACTGGATGGTGCCCAGAGGATAACCTTATGATGAGTCAGTAAATAGAGGAGATAGACAGATGAGGAGTGTCAAGGAGGTGGTCTTTACCTACCATTTAGGTAGGAACCTCAGAGGATGACCCAACAGTCGTCTTCCTTTTTTCTCCAAATTACTTGAACTTTTAGTTTCTTTTACTTTCCAGTTGGGCTTGTATTATGGCCCCTTTTACATACTGTTCTCACTATGCCTACTATTCAGTTTACTTGTGTTCATATCTTGTTGTGTGCTTGGTTGTGCTTATTCACTGGTTATAAATCCAATGTCTTACCACTTTTAGGGATTATGCCTTTCGGTGTTAGTCTCTAGCCCCTGGCCTATGGAAGGCGGGCTTGGGGTAGTCATGGTAAGGGTCCCAGAGAACGGGTCATGACAAATTGGAATCATGGGAGTCGGTTCTACCATAGAAAATCGGACTCAGGTATTTCTTTTTAATGTTAATAGTGTTAAGTGTAGTGATTGTGGTTATTAGTTTAGGGAATCCACTATTGGTACAACGACCGACATATCCATACACCAGGACCCGAACTTATGATTTCCAACTCAGTGCATAAAAACACTAATTGTGTGCTTGTTTTCAAGAGACTTGTTTATGAAATCTTTGATATATCCCACCAGGTATTGCATATTGACCTTGGTGCACCTATTTCTTTTCATGATGACTACGCATAGACAGCTTGCTAGGGTTCCGAGAGTAACACACACTGATAGCCCACATAGTGATAAGGCCTCGGTGTAGGGCCCTCTTCAAGTAGAGGCAGCAGCGGAGGCACTAGTTGTTCCATTACCCAATGGGCCACTGATGCCACTGGATCCAGTAGCAGACTGTGCATGTCGCCTGAGTGCGTTGCATGAGTTCCAGTGCCAGAGGCCACCCAGGTTTAGGGGAGAGACAGACCCACATGAATCTGAGGATTGGTTGGAGACTATAGTGAGATTCCTTCGACTGGTAAGGGCACCAGCCGTTCTAATGGAAATCCTTGCTGCCAGCCTTTTACTTGTAGCAACAGGAAGATGGTGGAGGCTGATGTTGCAGGTTCACGATGTGGTGACTCTTCTCTAGGGAGACATCGAGAGCTTATTTCAGGTAGAGTCTGTCCCAACAACTCTTCCTGCAGTGCACATATAGAAGTGTCTTCATCTGCAACAGGGAAACATGATTGTAGCTCATTACTCAGTGAGGTTCACAGAACTCTCACGCTACTCCACAAATATGGTACGGGACCCACTATTTAGGACCCAAACCTCCGAGAAGGGACTCAGGAAGGAGATCAGTGCTTCGATGATCTCACTCAGCATCCCAATGCTTGCAGGGGTGTTAAAGAGAGCCCTCTTCATGGAGAGTTTCTTTGCAGAGCAGTCACCATCAGCGACACCCACCACCAGTCATCACATAGTAGAGTATTCTACAGCTGCCCATAGACAGATGTCAGAGATGTCCAAAAGGACTAGATCTATTGGTGAACGACCGGAGGATTCTGTGTCTATTGTGCAAGGCACCCGAGGCAGAGATGCTCATTCCAGGAGTGGGTAGTGTTACGCAGGCAGTGGGAAGGGTCACATGGATCGTGACTCTTCGACCAGCCGTATGGATGATCAACAGGCAGTCAAAAGACCGCCCAGTTAGAGATAGAGGTTAGTCCGAGGAGGTCTGCAGGGAGCAGTAAGACGTGGAAAAGGAGCTGGCTATGTAGCTGGCGGTGCCCAAAAATTCTAGATGTTACCACTGTTTCGGTGCGGATGTGTGTCGGGTTACGCTGTTCCGCCAGGACGCGTTCGCGCGTGCACCCGTCAACCCGAGGGGATGGGCGCGCGGCTTGTGGTCCCGCAGTCCCGCTTTCCAAGGGCGGGCGGCATTCGTCCCTTATTCAGGGGCGTCTGCTCCTTGATCGAAACCGGGATGATGGGATGTCGGCTCCTCCTTCCGTGGACGTCTCCTCGGAACTCGTCGCCTAATCCGGGTCTCCCTCATAGATTTAAGAATGTTCGTGAATCTCATTCCCGGCGCCATGTCTCCATGGACACCGGTTAATTACGTTGCTTCCGCCCGGACGCTCCAAGGAGTCTGGTCGGGGCAGCAACCTGCGGTGAGGAGACCGGGTGGCTCTGGGTGTTGGGGCGTGTCTTAACACTGCGCCTCTGCATGTCTGCCTTCCGTCCCTAATAGGGCTTCTCGAAGGCGTGATGGCCTGAGGCATCCCGCACTGGGTGCGGGGAACTGTGTTACCTGAGGTTTTCCTCAGCTTCCCATGTTTAACACGGGGTATGCCGCGAGTTTAACGTCCAGCGGGGACGGCATCGGACTGATCAACACGAGGAGTGGATCAGATGACAGAACCCCTTGCGGGGAACCTCCGACGCTGGGGCCAGCACATGGGCGGCATCCCGAGTGAAGTGGAGTGGAATGAAATGGAATGACCCCACCGGGATGTGGCGGCCCGGGTAAGGATCAGGATGGATGATGGAGTGAAGAGCTTGGACCCCGTAGGGGCTTCCTACATACCGCGCGTTAGCGCGGATCAAAGTCAGCGTAGTTCGGATATACAGTTTAACGTCATGCTGGACGTCGGCAAGCCGACTCACGAAGAGGTCGAGGCCACCGGGCGGAGGATTGAACCGAACCACCTCGCACGGAGGGGGATGGAACGGCAGTGTGAATCACAGTTTTACGTCATGCTGGACGTTGGCAAGCCGACTCATGAAGAGATCGTGGCTTCCTGGAGAAGGATTGAACCGAACCACCTCGCACAGAGGGGGATGGAACGGCCGGGTGGATCACAGTTTTACGTCATGCTGGACGTTGGCAAGCCGACTCACGAAGAGATCGAGGCAGTGGAGAAGCACAATGGAGATACACACGTGCAGTCCCCCACAGAGGCGGATTCATAGGTGAATCAACGCAAGTGTGAACCCAGGAGGGGTCCACTGATGGACGAACCGATGTAAATACGACCGGGACGACCAGGTGGTGTGCTTGAACCTCGGAGAGGCTTCCTACGTACCCTGTTTAGAAGACAGGGATCAAAGTCCACGTAGTTCGTTCTGTTTGCAACACTCTACCCCCGTGGGCGAAGGACACTCCAATCCCGACATCCCTGCAGAGACGAGCGGGTGGGGGACACATCCAAACCGGGAGGACCCTGCGTGCGAGGCACGGGATCGGGTGAAGCGGACGGTTTAACGTCTTGCCGGACGAAGTACAGTTTAACGTCGTGTGTTGAGGACGAAGCGGACGGTTTAACGTCTTGCCGGACGAAGTACAGTTTAACGTCGTGTGTTGAGGACGAAGATGCTTGGCAGTTTAACGTCTTGCAGCGCGGACGATGGGGGCTAGGCAGTTTAACGTCATGCAGCTTGGACGTATGCAGTTTAACGTCGTGCAGGACGTGGTGCAGTTTAGCGTCATGCAGGACGAATTACAGTTTAACGTAGTGCAGGACGAATAGCGTACAGTTTAACGTCTTGTAGCTGGGACGAAGTGCAGTTTAACGTCGTGCGGGACGTATGCAGTTTAACGTCGTGCGGGACGTATGCAGTTTAACGTCGTGCAGGACGTATGCAGTTTAACGTCGTGCAGGACGTTGAAGCCGCCAATAGGTCCGTGTCACTTCGCGCAAGCCTGGAGGGCCGCACGGGAAGAAAACGCATAGTGCGGGCACCCGGGATGAGGGTCATCGGGCGCCACGCAGGCGGGTACCCAAAGGGGGTCAAAGGGGGCGACCCTGGCGGTTTACGCGCAAAAGAGGAGCTTTGCGCGCAATACCGCGGGTCGGCGCGCAAATGGACGGGCTGACGCGCAATTGGGCCAGCACTTTGCGCGCGAATGATAGAGATTGCGCGCACCGGGCTTCGGATAGCGCACAGGGGCAACGGCTCATTCTTTAATGAATGGCCACTTTGAAAGGGGGGGGGGGGGCGCAATCGGGCTGGATTGCGCACACCCCGGGGGCAATTGCGCGCAAGAGGCTTCTTTTGCGCGCGAATGACTTTGGGTGAATATTTATTCAAAGGAAAGGGGCCAAAGGGATTGCGCGCGAAGGCGAACCCCAAGGCTTTCTTGCGCGAAAGAAAGGAGGTTACCTGAAGATCGGCATTGCGCGCGGAAGGGGTTGGATTGCGCGCACGAGAGACCTTTCGAATTCTGGCCACCAACCTTTAAACCGTCGGGGGTCGCCTTATATTTATAGGCAACCCCGGGCGCCGAATCCAGTTCGCGGGCGCGAAATTCTCTTCGCGGGCGCGGAATTCTTTTCGCGGGCGCGGAATTCTCTTCGCGGGCGCGGAATCAGGCCCGGCGCGCAAGGGAGTCGCGCGGGCCACTGGCGCGCAAAATTGCGCGC
Source organism: Viscum album (assembly GCA_963277665.1). Taxonomy (NCBI): domain Eukaryota; kingdom Viridiplantae; phylum Streptophyta; class Magnoliopsida; order Santalales; family Viscaceae; genus Viscum; species Viscum album. The sequence goes on from OY728127.1 coordinate 286,202,204, forward strand.
CGGCCCGGCGCATTGCGCGCATCCCGGGAGGTTTGCGCGCGACTCATCAACTTTGCGCGCGTTTCTCCAAAATTCCGCGCAAGGCCTCCGGGCCCTCCGAAACATGCTTCCGACTCCAAATATGACCTCGCTTTCCGCATCCGGAGCTTTGTTTGGGAACAACGGACTTTTCCGGCGTCTACAACCACCACCACCACTTGCAGGCCCACCACGACTAGAGGGAGTATGAGTACATGGGTGATCTCAACTCCAGGCAGTTGAGGCTAACAATCACGATGCTCTGGAGATGAAACGAGGAATGATTTTTGCCTACTCCAACTTAGTTTCAATAGTTATAGACATAGGTTCTAGTCATTATTTTATTTCCGCTACCCTCATTTGGAGCTCGGAGATTCTGAAGTAGCCATTAGCTCAATCCTTGCTGCTAGAGACTTCTACAGAAGTGGATTCGACGATTATGCACTGGTGCCGGTAGAAAGAGCTTACTCTAGAAGGTGAGAGGTTCAGCATGAATATATTAGTAGAATCATGGAGACCTTACGACGTTGTCTTGGGTATGGAACGATTATCTACAGTTCCTGATCTGATAGACTATATTAGGTTCAAAGTCTGGTGTGTCCACACGGATGGGATCAAGTTTACCTTCACTGGGGAGAAGGGAGCCTTTGTAGCATAGGATAGTCTTACCCAGAGGATATTGCAACTGATCACTCATTAGTTGGATAGCCTTACCATCAGAGTAGTTGATATGGAGAGTCCAAATTATCCTGTAGTTGTGGACCAATATGTGGATGTCATCCCTGATGATGTTCTAGGTTTAACTCCTCGCAAAGAGGTGGACTTTTACATTGACTTGTACCCCACGACAACCCCAATATCTAAACCAGCGTATCAGATGGCTCATGGGGAGCATCGTGAGAAGTGGTTATAGCTATAGGGATTGTAGGGGATGGGATTCATTTGTCCTAGTGTTTCACCTTGGGTAGCCCTGATTTTTTTCTCCAAGAAGGAAAATGGGATCTTGAGGCTTTATTTTGACTTTCAAAACCTCAATCATGTGACTGTGAGGAACAAGTACCCACTTCTATGAATTTATGACCTTTTTGATCAGTTGAAGGGAGGACGGTGGTTCTCAATGATAAACCTAAAATCAGGCTATCACCAACTCAGAGTACGAGAAGAGGATGTGCCAAAGATGGCATTCAGATTTTGGTATGACCATTACGAGTTCTTGGTTATTCCATTCAACCTAACCAATGCTCTAGTAGTGTTCATGGGACTCATGAACAAGATCCTTCAACCATACCATGATCACTTTGTGGTAGTATTCATCGACGACATTATGTTCTACTCAGCTACATAGGAGGAGCATTCCTATCATTTGTTGGTAGTATTGGACAATCTCCGAGAGCACCAGCATTATGGTAAGCTCTCTAAGTGCCAGTGCTAGATCCGAGAGGTTCAATTTCTGGGACATGTCATATTTGAGGCTGGATTTGCAGTGGATCCAGTGATGATTGTGGTAGTACTTTCTTGGGATCCACCAAGGAGTGTGACGGAGGTAAAAAGTTTCCTAGGTTTGGCCGGATACTACTGGAAATTTGTGCCAGATTTATCCAGAGTTTCAGCACCACATTCAGCGTTGAGGAAGAAGGGGAATACCTTCATGTGGTCGAAGAGATGCGTACCAGATTTTTCAGGAGTTGAGACAGGGGATTACTATTTCCCCATCATGAGGCTTCCAGTGGAGGGTGTAGGGAACGTAGTCTGCTGCGACATATAAGGGACTGGGCTAGGATGTGTCCTGATGCTGGAGCGAGTGTTGGACACATATGGATTATGACTATTGAGAAAACATGAGTGGAACTACGCAGCCCATGACCTGAAGTAAGAAACAGTGGTCTTTGCCTTGAAGATGTGGTGGCACTATCTCATGGGAGAATGTTTTACCGTGTACTCTGATCACAAGAGTTTCATGTATATATTTTCTCAGAAGGACCTAAACATGAGAAAGTGACATTGTCTTGAGTTCATCAAGGACTATGACTTCGAGATAGTCTATACTCCTTGGAAGGGTAACGTTATAGAAAATGCACTTAGCTGGAGATCTGGAATACCGCTGCTAGGCATGGCAACAGAGGAGCTGGTCACTTTACAGATATCGTTTGTGGATAGAGATTGAGCATTTTTCTTCAGTATCTTACAATCACTCCCCCTTATCTTTAGTGAGTTAGGAAGGCATATCATGGGGACGCTGACTGTGAGACACGATGTGCTTAGATATCCATAGGACATGAACATGGTTGATTTTCTGAAGGTAGGGAGCACGTCAACCTCTTTAGAGGATGTACCATGGTACTAGTGTCACTTTAGGATGAAGTGTTGAGGGAGTTCCACACATCCCCTCCATAGGTACATCCTGGAGTGGCGATGATGTACCCGGATCTCCAATAATAGCACCGGTGGCCAGGAATGAAGAACGTAGTTGCTTAGTTTGACCCTCAGCGGCTCACTTGTCAACATGTGAAGGCAGAGCATCAGGAACCAGCAAGGATGGTTCAGCCTTTGGAGGTCCCAGAGTGGAAGTGGGATGGGATATCCATAGACATCGTGACATGACATCCATGTACATCCAGAGGTCATGAATCAATCTCGGTGATTTTCGAACGGCGTACCATGTCGGGCCACTTCCAACCGATCAAAGAGAACGGTTCAGTATGGAGCATGAGACACCTCTATATGGAGGTGATTGTGCGGCTACATGGAGTATCCTTGATTATTGTCTCCGATCATGAAGCATGTTTTACTTTTAGGCTATTGAAGGGGTTGCAGGTGGCTTTCTGGATGTAGATTCGTTTGAGCACCGCCTTACATCCTTAGAGGGATGGCTAGACTGAGCAAACCATTCATACCCTTGAGTAAAATCTACATTCTTGTGTCCTCGACTTCTTTCCCTGCTGGGAGGATCACTTTCCATTGGTGGAGTTTGCGTACAAAAACAACTATCACTCCACCCTTGGGATTTCACCTTTTGAGGCATTTTATGGGAGACCATTCATATCAACTTTGTGCTGCACTAACCTAGGCGAGTCAGCACTAGTATGACCGTAAATGGTACATGCTACAACAGAGAAAGTGTAGATCATCCATGAGTGGATGAAGACTTTACAAAGCTGGCATAAGTCATATGCCGACATTAGATATAGACCTCTAGAGTTCGATGATGGTGACCACATCTTTCTGTGGGTCTCACCTCGATGAGGATTGAAGAGATTTGGCTATGGTGGCATGTTATCTCCGAGGGTAATTGGACCCTTCCAGGTCCTCAATTCATTAGGTGAGGTGGATTACCACTTTTCTCATCCACCTCAGCTACACCGGGTGCACTACTTCTTCCACATATCGCAACTGACAAGATACGTGCATGACCCTACCCACATCATCGACCCCAGAGAGCTTGACTTTGATGATGATTCAACATTTACAGAGGTTCTAGTGGAGATTAAGGATCGACCAGAGCGGGTCCTTAGTAGGAAGTCATTATCTCTGGTGCGCGTTCGTTGGTAGCTTGGGAACCTCTAGGAGAGCACATGGGAGCAGGAGCCTCAGATTCGTGCTCAGTACCCCCAATTGTTTTACTAGTGTGATTTATGGCCTATGGAGACACAAATCCCTCAGGTAGGGAGAATTTAAATACCCAGATTTTCTGTGTATTTTTTTATTAAATGGGAATTTTATGAGGTCGTGAAAACGGACGGCGCGTGATTCTGTGGCCCGGAGTGCCCAGAATGAATTTATGAATGTCTATTTGGGAAAGTTTAGTAAACGAGCTGGTCGTTTTTTATAAAATTTTAAACAGGGCTCAGAATTTAAGTCCAAGGACATCATTTAACTCGAAGCATCGATATTCTCTTAAAGATACCTTAACCTTGACTGTAGTGGGTCAAGAGTGAATGATAGAATTTGGGGTTTTCATGAAGGAATAAAATAAAATAAAATGGTGTAACATTTTTTTATTTTATTTTAAAACTACCAAGGTGGATATTTCACCGGTGGGGACCACCTGAAATAAAACTTACCATGAGTGGTTATGGTGGTGGGGACCACCGAGACTAACCTCCCATGAGAGGTTATAGTGGGAGGGACCACCCGAGACATAAAATCCCTTGAACCCCTTGAAATCCCCCATAAGGGTGGGGAAGCCTCTTAAACATACTCCACATAAATGGTGCCACCACCTTAAATTTATTATGCAAACCTCTGTATTAATTAAGCTAGCTTTAAATTGTGCCAACAATTAAAATTGGGGAAACACAATAGTTGGATAATTTTCATTTTGGGGGAATGTATTGGAAAAGGGGAGATCTCCTAGATGCTTACACTTCTTCCAACGAGGAACGTCAATGCAAGACTTAGAATTCTTCTTCAGAATATCCTCCAATAAAGAACTCCCTCAAAGAACGTTATTCAAAAATCCACGAATGTGATGATGAATGAGCCTGACATCGATGCATGGTTTCGAGAGCGACGATCATAGGAACTCTCTTCTCCTTCTTAGACTTCATTTTCATGCCAACTTCAATGAACAATCTTATTTAGGGTGGTTTTTTGAAATTCTTATCTGTTTCCATTCTTGATAATTCTTCATAATTCAAGAAGGAATTATTGTTTCTTGCTATAGCTTTAACACAGAGAGTGCGGGCCAAACAATCATGGCCCATCCTCTCCACAAACCTTGGAATTAATTGTTGATCGTGATGGAGGAACTACTACAAATCATAGTGGGGAATTAGAATGGCTACTAGAACCACCACCGGCTGCGACAAAGGCGAGGACACAACGACGCCGCCCACGACCACCGCCACCCTATGGCCTCCGTGCCCTGCGACACCATACTTAGTAGCCTCTGTGCTGTCCACGGCTGGGCTGGCTCCCCAGGGCCGACCCACCACACTCTGCGGCCAAACCCCACGGCCAAGTCATTGACCGGCGGCTGGGGCACCATCTGCTGTCGAACTGCCTCGTGACTCCACTCTCTGCGACCCCAATGTGCTTCCCGCAGCCTCACCGAGCGACCTTGCGGCCTCCACCCTCCCAGTCAAGTCCTCTCGTGGCCTCTTCCCTCCTATCCGAGCCATCCTAGGCCAGGACGAGGTGCCCCATGCCCTAGAGGCACCCCTTCCATGCTGTCGAGATGCCCCCGCCACCCTCTCGGCCAAGCCACCCCGTTTCCCCTGGCCACCACACCCCGTCACACCGCTGCCCGTGACCTTCGCGCTTTCTACAGCCAGGCCACCACCCCGTCACCGAGTCGACCCTCTTCACGGACAAGCCTCTGCCCCACGGCTAGGCCGCCATTATTGGAAAAACCCTGAAACCGAGCCTACGCCCCAAGGTCGTGCCGCCGTCCGCGGTCGAACCACCCAACGGCCGGGTGGCCACATCGCAGCTCCTCCTTCGGCGACCCCGCCTCACCACTCGCGACGTCCACCCTCCCGGCTGAGCCGTCCTGTGGCCTCTGCCTTGCCAGCCAAGCTGCCCAGGTCTGGGCCCAGCCACCCCGCTCCCTCTACAAACTCCCCGGCTAAGCTGCCCCATGACCTCCGCCGTCCCTGCAGAGCCGCCTCTGGCCCAACAGAATTTCCCTATTCCCTCACGACATCCTTTTGGCTGAGCCGCTATCCACGGCCGAGCCGACCCACAGCCTCCGCTGCGTCGCGGCCCATGCGGCCTTCCTGGCCTCTCACGGCCAGCCGGACCACCAAGCGGGCCGAGCCGAGTTGACCCGAACCAGGTCGTCCCATGCTAGGTTTGTTCGAGTCTGGCCTACTAGGTCAGACCGAACCCGGACCTCATACGATGATATACATTACTTGGGCCATAACTTTGGCACCAAATGTCCTTTTTATGAACTCTCAGCAGCACTTTAAATCATAGATCAAGACGGTCCCTTTTAGTATACCCCACTAGGATTTTGGGAAATGTTGAGGTACGGTCAGGTTGGATCGATCACGAATTCTACTATTACACTAGGAATAAAAGGCTAATAACTCACAGACCGGGCGTCTGATTGATGCTTTGTCTATTGTGTTGAGACCCCTATGAAGTGGTGGACCATTGAGATACTTTTTCGTGGGACTTCGTAACATTTGGAGTATCGACCAGTGACTTGTGGAGAGGATCCTCCCAGAGATGATCATGCTTATTGTTGGAACCCAGTAGCTGGCTGTTAAGAGAAGAATGAAGAGGGATCCTGTGTGGGTCAATACTTAGTGGTCCAATATGGGTCAGGTCATAGAGTTCCTGTGAGGGTCAACTCCAAGAAATCAGGTTTGGGTCACCTCCAAGCAAACCTATGATGGTCATCTCCTAGAAATCTTATGTGGGCCAGCTAGAAGAGATCAAGTGTGGGACTATTCCTAGAGATTCTGTGTGGGTCAGCTCCAAGCGATCTTGAGTGGGTCAGCTTCAGGCGATCCTGGGTGGGTCAGCTTCTAGATATCTAGTGTGGGTTAGCTTCTTTACAGAGTATGATGATTCATTAGTTTTATATAATAATCTCAACTACTATTCTTAAATTATACCTGGTATGAGCTGAGTCTGTACTTGTGTGGTACTTTCCTTCATGGTAACACTTTGGTGGTATTCTATAATGTGGAAAACTTGTGTGGTACTTTCCTTTGTGGTTTACCATCCATTGTGGAATAGTTGAGCTTTCAGCTTTTTGGTTGGACCCTGTGTTTCCTCATGATTGAGATGGGTATACTTGATAACATAGTTATTTGTATGGGCATATACCTAAGTAGGGTTGACAGTTGACTTCATGCATTGAATTTTATCCTTTTGGGATTTTGTTAGACTTTGAGGGTCTCGGGGTACCTACTGAGTATCGTTATAGTCACCCTTTAATAGGTTATGACCGCACCTTGTTGTGTTTAGTGAAGATGTAAAATAGCGTTGATCAAGACTGAGGGTACCGGGGAGGATGCAGCCCGGAGGAGGACCTTACGATGAGTCGGTACAATGAGGAGATAGACAGAAGTGGATTACTCAGGAGGTTACCATTACCTACCCTTCTAGTAGGAACCTCGAATGACAACCTAGCAACTATCTCCATTTTCCCCTAGTTTACTTGTACTTTCAGTTTCTTGTACTTTCCGGTTGGGCTTATATACTGGCCACTTTAACTTACTGTACTCAATCTATCTACTATTCATTTTACTTGTGTTTGTATATTGCTGTGTGCTTGGTTGCATGTGTTTACAGGTTATAAAGGAAATTCCTTCTCAGTTTTAGGGATTACACCTTTCTATCATTGTCACCAGCCCTGGCCTATGGAAGGCGGGATTGGGGTAGTCATGGTACGGGCCCCGGGGGACATGTTGTGACATTTATGATGCATGATTTTAGGAATTTCATTATTGTTCTTGAAATTATTATTGAAGATGTGTTTTTCATTATAAAATGAGGTTTTAGAGCCCATAAAAATCACCCATTAATTGGGTAATAGGATAGAGTTAACCAATTATGTATATCTTATGATATTATACGAATATGTTACAAGGGTAATTCTAATTGTAACATTGATGATAATGTTATGTGTAACAGCGATGTTTAATCTATGTGTAATTGTGAGGTTTACCACATTTTAAAGAGTGATATGAATATTATACCGCAAGATACATATAGGATTTATCTATCCATTATATGGTGTTTTATGAAAATATAATGATTTCCCATAGAAATGGAACGAATATGATACTTCATATGGTATACGATTATAAATATTTGAACCAATTATATTTAGTTTTAAATTATTTCTGAGAAACATTAATCAGTTATATTTTGACTTCAATATTTGATAAGAAATATTTTGAAACCAACATTGGGAATATTTTGGGATTTTAAGCATAAGAAAATGTTAATTTTGAGACTAATATTTATTTTGAAAAAAGGAACATTTATATAATTTTTCAGGGAATTTTTTTTCATTAATACAATCTATGTACCTTTCTGAACATTATATGATCATACCAAGTATTAAAGTATTGTTTATTTGATTAAATGTTGAGTTTGGTCAAGGATAATTTAAAGATCATATTTTTTAGATTTGTCATTATTGAAAACATGTCATACATAATATTTTGTTTATTAAAAAATAGATACTAAAATTAAGTGTGCACTTTGTAATATATAGTATTGTCATGTAATAGTAATGACCAAACTCTACAAAAGTGTAAAACTAAAATATTTTTAGGATTTAAATAAAGTGAATTTTATACAAAATTCACTAGAACATGTAATCTATAAGTTTGGGCCTTTATAGTTGGTATTATAAAAAGGTTTAGATTACATTATAGTTTAGGTTGATGTTAATTGAATAATTATATTAGATTTTATATTATTTTTATGTTAAAATGATATATCATTTAAATTTTATAGTTTTTATTTATCTCTGAAATGTTTATTCAAAATGGTTTTCCACATAGGGAAAATGGATGTTGATGTAAGAAGGAACTGATGGGATGATGGCTAGTTTAAATATGCTGTAATTTTTTTGGTATCTAACTAAAAGTGAATCTTGATCGACCATAGAGTTACATGATGATAGTGTAAATTTTCATGAGACAAAAACCTCCAGTATTCATCATATATTCTGACCTACTTGTAGCTGATGGACAAATTAATGATTTGGAGAAGATATTCAATATCATCGTTAGCTCAGATCATCAGAATGTATGTCTTTATGTTTACCATTTATATGGTGAAGCAACTAAGTGATGAAAATTATTTTATAATAATAATGAATTTAAATAGTACCATATATTTGAATTTAATGAACTTAAGTTTATTTTCATTGATGAATATATTCTTAAATCATTTATACATATATTTGAGAAGAAGTTAATGAAATTTAGGTGATGTAAGGATGATTCAGTTGCCATGAAGGAAGAAAACATCATCCAATTGAAAAGTAATGATGAAAATTTTATCCATGATTTTGATAGTTATATTAATTGAATTTACTCAATATTAAAGTCAAAATATCAAACAAAAGTAGCTTCTTGTGAATCTAAAATCTATGAGAAACTTTCTCTTTGTGTAGAGATGGTGGAAATGGATTTTTATTTTGTTAATTTCTACTACAACAACCAGTATAAAGAGACATAAATATTGAATGAAAAATAAAAAAATAGATTAATGAAATCATTTGGTAAGAAAATTATGTTTCTATATTGTCAAAGATGTGGTAAAAAACACAATAGGGGATTTGATTGTGATGTATAGTAAGTGATTTTGAAGTAGTTAGTTTGGGAATACGACTTTTAATAGAATGAAAATAACATGTTATTGGTACAAATTTTTTTGATATACATATAGTCAAATAATGTAAAAATAATTATATGGGCCCTTATGAACATGAATATGAAAATAAGAACCTGGATGATGGGATGCATATAGACTCTAAAAGGAAAGGTAGAGTTAGATAATATGAAACTACATCCGTTGATTGTTGTCCATAAAATGAAGTGGAATCATGTTTGTTTCATGTTTATTAAGACTATTAAAATATGTTATTTATTTGGGGGTCTACAAATTTCCTCATTTTGGGAAATTTTCTAGTAAATTGAAAATTACACCTTAAGAAATTGAATCCATAACCTATTGAATAAAAACATGGGTAAATTATTAAAGAAAAAAATTTATTATATGAATCAAACTATCATTGTTTATGGAAAGATATTAACTAATAAAATTTCGTTCCTTCCTTAAGAAGTTTTTTATTTTGTTTGGGGTATAGATTAGATATACATTTAACATGCTATATAGATTTTATAGCCATTTTTTATAATGTGTTTTAGTTTGAATACTAGAATGAACCCATAACATTGATAAAAAATTGAGAATATGAAAACATTTAACATTTCTAAATGAATGATATCTAGCAAATATTTTTCATAGTAATAGAACTATTTAAATTTGAAAAAAATATATGAATACCAAGATGTTTTTTCTAATGAGATTCCCAATTTTATACCATATATTGAAGTTGAATTTTCTATGTATTTAGTTTCAGATGCTAATAAAATTTTAAATCCCCCTTATATAATGATCCAATTAAAACTTTTTCATTGAAAAAGAAGTTATAGGAGTGCCTTGATATTGGTTTAATTTTTCGTATCACATCTCTCTCAGGATCCTCTATTAAGTTGTTAAATTAAAAGATTGTTCGACGAGGATATTAGTTGATCATAGATCTTAGAATAAAAAAATTAAAGAACAATTATCTTTTTCAACATATAAATGATTTTTTAATTAATATATGTTTCTAAATTTGTTTTTAGAGATTTTCCTAAGGTCAAGATACTATTAGTAGATGGTGAAGGAGGGTGAAATTACAAAATTAGAATTTTATACAAGATATGTGAATTATAATTTTGTAATTATACACTTTGGGATTTCTCATGTAACATCTACATTTATGTAACTTATGAATAGAGTCTTCCATTAATATTTGGATAATTTTGTGTTTTTTTACTGTAAAAATCTTCCTTCATTCCAAAAATATTTTAGGATAATGGAAAATAAAAGTATTTTTTTAAAACACGGAAATAAAAATATCTATAATGAAAATATAGAAAATTTTATTTTTTGTTATATAATATTTCATGAATTGAACACATTATAAATTAATATGACATAACTACTAATGCCAAAAAAATAATGTGGTTGATTAATATATAAGAACTATAAATTTTATAATGATTTATAGTTTTATTGGGATTGTAGTCTGTTATAACAATATTTTTAAAAAACATTGTTTTACTATATCCCACTGACAAGGTTAACTCAAAAGGGAGTTAAATTCATCAAAACTGAACAATGTGATTTCTTTTTTAGAAACTACAATTAATATTGGGGAATTCTATAATTTTAGACCATCCATCTACATATAATGAATTTATTATCTATAGATATTCTTATTAAATGAGAATATTTTCTTCACATAATAAGAATAACTATGTAATTCCTCATTCCTCAAATCAATTGAAACCTTAGAATTTTAATTATCCTACCATTATCAAGAATTAGTTACTATGATTTTTTTCATTTAAAAATTTGAGGGTATCATTTATATGGATCTAAGTGAGAATAATATAATAATTGAAATTCTTTAAAAAATATTTTTTCTCATAAATATATGATCTTCAGATATTTGAAATTTCTATAATTGACATGGAATTATGACAGCATGATTCATTATCATCTTGGAGAAGAAAACAATTTACTTGATTCTTTGAGTAGGAAAATAATTCTAAATTCATCATTTTTCATTTGGAACATGAAATTTTAGTCATTTATTTTTTATAATTTTAGCCTAAATGTTTTTGATGAAATAAAATACTACAATTTTTTTAGGTTTTAGTGCAATAATCACTATCATTATGAATTATACTAGCTCAGAAGGAAAGCCATGAGATATAGAAAAAGGTAGAATTATTTATATAGGGTCAGTTGTTTAAATTTAATTTTTACAATGTAACACCCCATGATTTTAATATATTGATTATTTGTAATTTCATTGATGTCTTGTTTTTTAGATACACAAATATTAACATGAAATATTTGGAGATCTGAATTATCATTCCATATATGCAACACTAAACATGGCTCCTATTACACACAATTTCATGTTTTTTTGATAGAATTCTTTTCCTACAACAATGAGTATTGATATTTTTCAATGTAAAAAAAATCTTGGATTGTGTTATAAGTAGAACCAAAGAAAGATTTCAATAGAGGAATCATTGACATGGAATGTGTTACGTTCAAGAGTGACTTTCCTCGATAACTTGCATTGTATGCAATACCGAGTTTCACAAAACAAAAATATATTATTAATATATTATTTTTTTAATGGGATATAAACTATAAATTAGGAATTTTTTTTACAACATTTTTAATTTTATATAACATTAAGATTAAAATTATTTATTTTCTAGAACATGATATAAAAACACATTCAATATTTCTGATAAATGAACTATTTTTAAAGAAATACAGCTTTGCCACCATTTGATGGGGAACAAATTTTTAATATAGTTTTTAACAATTTTATATATTATACTTTACAAAATAAATATCCTCTCTATTTTCATGACATCAAAAAAATTTGGTAGAATTTTTTTGTATTTTTCTAATTAAATTCATATTTTAATGAATACTGAAAATAACAGCAATTTAAATCAAAACTGCCTTATCATATAATTTATTTATAGAGTTGGATTATATTTTTAAATTGTTTTAAATTTTATTTGGATTAATTTTTTTATCATTTAACCTTTATTTGGTCATTTTAAGTAATTTTACATTTAAAATCGACACAAACACATATCAATCATTGATAGTTTTTAATTCCTAAAAACCACGTTTTTGGTTTTTACATTGGGGATTAATATTAAGTTGATATTTTACTATTAATTTTTTTTAATATTAAAAAATGGATTACATATTTGGAATAATAAGGTCCCCATTTTGAAAAAAAGTACCATTCAATTTTTGTAATTATGGATAGTAACTTTAGTAATTATTTTTATTTAACATGGTTAAATGAGAAATTAGGTAAATAAGGGTAAAAAATTAATATATAATAATATAAAACTACCATAACTTGTGTCATAATCCTATTTAATAACATATTGATTAGCATGTTCATCCTTGGTGTAAGAACCTATATCTTCTTTTTTGGTATGGATCTTGTTTTCCAGGTGTTTTGAGAAAAACAGGCTTTCCGGGAAATTTAAGGAGTACAATGCATGTACTTATGGGTACACGTCGTGTACCATGTTGATGTGGGTGACCATGTACTAGCCCTATAACGGCCAAGTACATGGCCATGTTGGGTGACTTTGTGACCTCCTAAAGCAAGGTCTGGTATAGGCATATACACAAATTGTAAATTTAAAAGACACGACGTGTACTTTTATTTTTAATTGTTATATCAGACCAAGGACATGAATCATTCACAGAAAAAACTTCTTCCCACCCCATATTGTTAGGGAGAGACCAAATTTTATTATTCTACTCCAAGCCAATGACCCACCATCCATGCTCTGAATCAACCGATGTTGATTGTGATGAAATTTCCACGGTGAGTTCTTCCTTCTTCTAGAGCCTCATTTCCTAATTTCTCATCCCTTGTGGGATATTCGCGATTGAGAATTTTAGACATTTTTTAGATATAAGGTGTTATATGATGAATAAAATGCTGAGATTCAGCCATATCGATCGTACAACTCTGAGGTAAGTTGTTTGTTCCTTTCTATAGTTAGTCTTTGAATATTATGTTCAAAAGTTCCCAATACCCTAGAACGGAGTATTGTGTGTTTTGGGATTTTATCTTTTTTGTTTTCTACTATGAATTGTGTGCCTGAGCAGAGGTTATTTTTTTGGAAATAGGGTTATTTTATATGCTATGGATGTGTTTCCCATGTTTGTTTTGATATTGACGGGTTGTTCTATCCTTGTCGATTAGGCTTCTTGTTTTCCAATCAGAGTGTTGTTAGGATGGAATGATATTATTTGATGTTGTTAAATTATTGTAGTTGTTTAGCCCACTTGTTATTGAAATCTATTAGTAAAGTAGTTCATAAGGTTTTCTATGGATGTGGAACATCACTATTCCCGAATGACTTACACATGGCTATGGGAACTAGGTGTAGTTGACCATTGGGGGAATGGAAGTTGAGGGCAACCCCTGTGTTTCTGATTACAGTTACCTTGAAATACCATAGGGGGGATGAAAATTTTTCTCCATTATAGTGTCCATAGTTCCACATTGGGAGACCACAAGGGGAATTGGATGTTGAGTTCTTCCTCGGAGTGCCTATAGTTATAGATAAGATACAACATAGTAAATTGATGGTGAGTTCTTCCTCATAATGACTTTTCTAAAGCTAAACTAGAGGGGTTATACTATGAGTACATCCCAGATGGTTGTTTGTGTTTGATTGGATATAATAGTGGTGTTAGGCTTGGAGTACTACAGATAGGGTTAATTGTTTTTTATTAGACGAGTACTTGATATATAAAAATGAATGTAATGAAAACTATAGTATTATTTACTCATGAGTACTTCCTTATTTACTAAATCATTTTTTATTACCTGCTATGTATATTCCATGAATATTTGGTATAGTTCGTTGTAGGGTTTCCAACTGGGATTCAACTCACACCCTGTTTGGGTCTTGATTTTCATCCCAAACAAATTATATTGGTGCATATATAGATAAGTGCAAGCACCCTTCTACTTCTGGTACCTAATTTCTATAGAGGATGATGAGATCATGGGACCAAGATAGGGCATGTGATGCTACTGATGTTTATATGTTTTCCTTGTACTTTGATTTTGTACAGTATTCCAACATTGTGAATTCTTTGGTTGCATTCCTAGACATATATGTCTTGCATTATTTATATGTATTTACTCCAGTTGTTTATTACTTCTACTCTTATATTGTTTACTTATTTCATGTTATAACTACTTATTTTACTGTCATATGTTACTTTTTACATCCTTACTCTTCCAATGAGAGCATAGTTTCCCCACTATCATAGTCATGGCCATCCCTGCGAGTCAATAGCCTCTGATATTTGGGGAAATGTGCTTCGGGCCATGTGACCAACCGGGTACAGGGAACCTCTGGGTGGCACCCAGAACCGGGACAATACAAAGTTGTATCTTAGGATTTATTTTCTTCTTGACATAATGATTGGAGCCTATAACCAAGGATAGGAAGGAATATGTTGTTGGTAATAAGTTGCGCTCTGGTGTAGCTAAACAGTGTACAGAGAAATGTTGATTTACCTCGTTTATTTCAATTTTTATGATTTTGAAACTATTACAGTTGATTTGATTTCTCCATTGGGTGATTTAATGGTTTTGTGGTATTATTTTTCATATTATTGAGGTTTTATTTCTATTTCAACCCATGAGATTAGGGTATTGTACCTCATGAATTATATATCCACATTCTAGAGATTATATTTCATTAATTTTTACTATGCCATTTAGAGCGCATTTTTGATTGCATGTTGTTGTGATAGATGTTGTTCAAGATATGCATTCTTTTGTGATATAAGCCTTTATAGAATACCTATTATTTTATAAGGTAATGGATTGTGTAAGATTTTGTTTTAATTAATTCCAAACTTTAGTTCTTACGGTTTTATGGTCCATCATGGATCTAAATATGCTGGATCATGTGACACATTTCATTTTTATTTCTTGTATAAGACATGTATAAGATACCAATATTTGATTCGTTGTGAGTATGGTCCCACATAGATCAGAATTTTGCACTTTAATATTCGCTTTAGTGTTTTTCTGAGTTCCAGAGTAGTTTCTGTAGCTTAAAATCCGGAAAAACCCCAAATACATATTGTGTATTGCAATAAACATGCAATATTTCCTTGTGTTTGGGAAGGAACGGGTTATATTATGTACACATCAGGTACTGTATGTACATGATGTGTAGTCTCTGCTTGTGTTAATGGATGTGTGGGCAGAGACATGGGGCTGATAAATCCTTGGCGGAACACACCATGTACCTGATGTACACGCTGTGTGTCTAGACCATGTATTCAGCTGTGTGACCAACATCACAGGTTGATGATGGGTAGTTAATAAATGTTGTGTCTGGAAAAAAAATCGTGTAGATTTTTCTGTGTAACCGCCCTTATGACTATCAACATGGGTTGGTGAAGTTTTTTCTAGTACACGCTATTCCTGACACAAACATGCCTTTTAGTCTCATTCTAGGAGAACTTTGTTGGTTATTCATGTAGAAGAACACGGTATGGGGATCATGATTCAATTAAACACCATTTCATGGTAGAAAAAAGCCATTTGTATGTGGTGTTACACGACCAGGGTTGACAGGATTACACACCCATGTGAAGGCTTAAAGGAATACACTATGTAGTGGAAAATAATGTCGTGTATCCATGTTTTGAAAAACCAGAATCCTTTGTTTCTCATATAATTTTCCTTCAAATCTATGTTTATGTCTTTGGTAAACATGAAATAAGGTGAGTGCTTGACCTTGTAGAGTTATTATACCAAGATGCCTTCCGGTTGTACGCTATATTTAGGGCAGTGATCAGACACCAGACATGGATGGTCATAAACAACCAGAAGACCCTCCCATCATACCTATCATAGCACCAGCCGTCATTATGGACACAGGTTCTGATGCACAACTCTGAGAAGGCATCATTAGGTTCACACAGACCATAAGGGGAGTACCTCCTCTTGCACGGTCTATGGGAGAGTTGATGTGGGTTTTTCAGCAACATCATCCTCCTACATTCACAAGTTATAGAGGACCTCAGGCTTCAGAGTCATGCTTAGAAGCCATAATGTCGATCTTCAAACATCTGGAGACACCTCCAGAGATGTTGGTGAAGCTTTCTACCTACATGCTTTGGGATTCCACAAAGCGATATTGGGATGTTCTTTCCTAGGCAAGAAACCATCAGGTTATGGATTGGGATGAGTTACTGTGTTCCTTATAAGATTACTTATACCAGGAGAAATAAATGGTTGTTTGAGCCCAAGAGTTCATAAATTTGGAGTAGGTTACTCTATCAATCATGGAGAATTATTTTCGCTTCACAAGGATGCATCACTTGACACCCATCCCAGGAGGTGATTAGTTTTTACTTGCGAGGAAGTATTAGGATGTTCTCAAGCACAAAATCCGATCTGAGGTGAAAATATTCAGGATGACTTACATCACCTCTATATTCAACTAGGCACTGATCATGGAGTGAAATATGAGGGATTCTAGAGTTGTGAGCCAAGAAGAAAGGTCATCCCAAGTTAGAAACCCTTTGACTGACCATAGGATGCACCATAGGGAGTCGACGCACGAAGATCCGAGGAGATGAGATAAATATTCTGGTATCCATGTGGTGTGATACTATTACGGGAAGTGAGGGAATATGAGGCCACAAATCCCAAGATACCTAGTGGAGTTCATATCTTGGGGAAAGAATTGACACCTTCCTAATTTATATTTATTCTTCTCACCAATAGATGTTGATAGTTGTTCTTCAATGGGTCCACATTCAGAAGAAGTACCACCTATTTCTTATCAGTATGGGAACTACAGTTCCTTGGGCCATTCCGGCTGAGGAGGAGGTCGTGATCATGGTAGCCAATCAGAAAACCTTCACTGAAAACAGGGTGGACCATCTTAGGGTGGTGAGGTAGGGTCATAGGGTCGCGACATATGAGATAATTTGGAGTGGAGAAGACTGAAAAATAGTATGATTCTAGAACCTCTTCTGTTTGCGGTATGATCCTTGTTGCCACCGTTTTATCTTTTGTACATTTTAATACATGGGATACACAGAGTTTCATAAATGATGATTTTGTGAAGATTCTGCAGCTCTATATCTTCACTTCTGAGGATGTTATGATGTTAGGCACTCCTTTGGGGACTAGAACGGCTAGTGTACGTAAGTGCAAGGAGTGACCTCTTAAGGTTGGTGGGTGTCAATTCTTATGGGACCTCTATATCTTAGGGATAACATGCTTTGATTTCATTCTCGGAATGGACCGATCATTTACATTCAAGGAAGTTATCGATTTCTATCGTCGTTCATTGAGTTTCACATCACCAGAATGAAAATTATTTTTAAACAAGGGAAAATGGGATATCCAGATGAGTAGTGCGGGGCCCCAGTATCATGGTTTTGTATGAGTAACCAACCATATTACTATTCTATATATGGATAAATTGGGGACTTCACAGTTGTACTTTCCTAGAGTTGTGAATCGTTTCATGGATGTCTTTCTAGAAGACTTTTCTTGTTTTCCTCTAGAGTGAGTGGTGTAATTTTCTTTTGATCTTGGGAATGAAGAGAGTACTATTTCCATTCCTCCTTATAATATGTCTACACCAGAGTTACATGGGATCATGAATAAGTTACAAGAGTTACAAGAGAAGGGCTTAATCTTACCCAGTACTTCTCCATGGGGTTCGCCTGTCTTGTTTGCGAAGAAGGTGGACGGTACCCTCAGACATTTTTTGCATTATCGGAAGCTAAACAAGTTGATAATTAATAACTGATATCCTTTTTGAGTTTTGATGATCTATTTGATTCGCTTTGAGGATCTTGAGTGTTATCAAAGACTTTCTTGAGATCCAGTTACCATCAGTTGCCCGTTAGACTATCTAATATACCCCTTATAGCCTTTCGAAGCAGGTATGGTCGATAAGAATATGTGGTTATGCTGTTAGGTCTCATGAATGCGCCTGTGGTTTTCCTAGAACTGATGAACTAAGTGTTCCATCCATACCTATATTCTTTCATGGTGGACTTCATGGAAGAGATATCGATGTACTCTCTCCCGCAACACGACCAGGACACACAACCTGAGATCATTTTGAGTACACTGAGATAGAATCATTTATATGATAAGATATCAAATTGCAACTTTTTGATGGACCAAATTCACTTCATGGGTCATGTTATCTCAGAGATAGGTGTTTCAGTAGTCCTAGATAAAGTAAGTGAAATAGTTTCCTTAGAGAAGAAAAAGAAGAATGTATTTGAGGTATGTAGTTTTCTTGTGAGGGATGGTTACTATAATAATTTAATAAAAGAATTTTTACTCTTAGTAGTTCCACTGACATGCCTGACTAAGAAGGGTGCGATGTACCTGTGGACATATTCTTATGTGTCATCCTTTCAGGAGCAAAAAGTGAGGTTGACTTGACCCCCAATACAATTACTTCTAGTTATAGGAAAGAAATATTCTATCTATTGTGATGCATCTGATATCAGTCTAGGAGTAGTGCTTATGCAGGTAGAAGCAGTCATTGTGTATGGGTCTCGGAGGTTGAGGTCAAATGGGAGGAATTACCTGATGCATGATCTTGAGTTGGAAGTAGGTTTTTCTTGTCTTAAGTTGTTGGAAGCATTGTCAATTGGGAGAGAATTTTGCAGTTTCCACCGACCTCAATAGTACCATGTACATCTTTACTCAGCATGATCAAAATTTGAGGTAGGTAAGGTTGGTTGAGTACCATCAGTCTTTCAACATAGAGCATACCTACACACCAGGGAAAGGTAATGCATTGGCTAATGTGCTGACCAGGAGGACTCAGATTCAGACAGTTCAGGGGGCCAGAAGTTAGTGGTAGATTATGGCTCTATTCTCAGAGATGAATTCAGGGGTGTATGACAGACATGGGTAGAAATTTCTTTCTTCTGTAGTTGTTACCTCTAAACTACTTGATCTAATGTGAATGAGGTAGCTATCAGATGATGAAGGCCTAGTCCTAGGGGAGACTGTGTCAGGAGAGGACCATATTCCATGATTGACCATAGGTGAGGATGATATTATACACTTTCATGTGCACATATGGATGTCAACAAAAAATAATCAAGGAGTTGATGTGGTACTTTCATTCCTCAATTTGGGTAGTTCATCCTGGTGTCACCAACATATATGGAGAATAACAAAATTAGTATTGGTGGCCGGGTATGAAGAGATATATTACTGGGTCTATTATGAGGTGTTCCACCTACCAATAGGTGAAGGTAGAGAATATACAACGAGTAGGGATTCCATAATAGTTACACATTCCCGAGTGGAAGTGTAATGTTGTTGGGAGGGACTTCGTGATAGGTTTACTGAGGTCTCAATGATGGAATGATGCAGTTTGGGTTATTTTTGACAGACTCATGAAGGTTTCTCACTTCTTTCTAATCATGGAGACCATTACTGTAGATGAGCTGTGTAGGTTGTACATCCAAGAGATTGTACATCTACATGAGGTTCTACACATCATTGATTCTAATAGGGACATAAGCTTTACTTATCGGGCCTGGTAGGGACAACAAAGGGCTTTGGATACATAATTTAATCTTCTTACGGATTACCATCCCCAGAAAGATGGCCAATCTGAGTATACGATACATGTTCTAGAGGACATGCCTCGAGAATGTGTCCTAAATTTTTAAGGTTCTCCGAAGAAGCACAAGACTCTTGTGTAATTTTCCTACAATAATAAATTTCAATCAACTATTCAGATGGAACCTTATAAGGAATTGTGTCGTAGGCCATACCAATCACCCCTATGTTGGATGGAGGCACGAGAGGCAGCTATGCTAGGACCTTGTCTGGTACAGAATACCATAGAGAAGAAAAAGTTGATTTGGAAGAGTTTGGATGCTGCACAATCACATTATAAGTATTATGCTGATTGATAGAAAAGACATATAGAGTTCGAGTTCAGAGATCAAGTTTCTCTATGTGTCATATTAAGGTTGGGACACTATAGTATTAAGAGATAGGGTAATATTTCACTGAGATAAGTTGGACTGTTTGAGTTTTTTGAGAGAGTTAGGCTAGTTTCCTATCGGTTTCAGTTACCTTAGTGGTACCGGGCTATAAACAATGTCATCTATGATTCTCAGGTATGGCGTTACTTCTCATAACCACCGTTTGTTTTCCAGTATAAGGAGGCTGAGTTGGAGGTGGAAATATTATTTGGGGAGCATATTATCCAAATTATTGATCGTAGTGCAATGGGTCTATGTGGTCGGTCTCTTCCTCTGGTATGAGTGTTATGGAAGTATGGGTGTATACATGATGAGACATGGGGGAGGGAGGCCGATGTATGATCATAGTGTCCAGAGCTGTTTGAGGATTCTTCTTCTAATCCACCTTGCAAAGGATATTCCAAGATGAATTCTTTTAGGGGGGGGGGGAGTTTGTAAGAACCCATAACTTCTTTCGTGGTATGGATCCAGTTCTTCTAGTGTTTTGAGAAAATGAGAAGTTTTTGGATATTTATGGAGTATACAACGTGTACTTAGTAGTACACGTCATGTACCCGGTAGCCGTAGGTGACCATGGATTGGTCATGTAACGACCGAGTACATGGATATGTGGGGTGACTAGGAGACCACCTAAAGCAGGGCTCAGTACAGGCATATACATGTTGTGTACTTTTAAAAGACATGTAGTGTACTTTTTTATTAATTATTATATAGGACCAGGGTCACGTCTAGTTCACAGAAAACACTTCTCCTCAGCCCTTCTCCTCCATGAGCGACTGACACCAATAATTCTACTCCGAGCCACCGACCCGTCATTTCTGCTCCAAATAAACTATCATGGATTTCATTAGATTCTCCATGGTGAGTTCTTACTTCTTCTTGATCTTTGTTTCCTGATTTCTCCTCTCTCGTGACATATTCTTGGTTGAGGGTTTTAGAAATTTTTGTAGATATAAAGAATTCTATGTTGAATCAATGGGTGGTATTAATCAATATCGATCATACAACGCTGAGGTAGTTGGTTTTTTCAATTATGTAGTTAGACTTGGAAAATATTGGTAAAAAGTTTCCAATACCCTAGAATGGGGTAGTGCGAGTTTAGGTTTTTTAACTTTTTTATTGCTTATTGTTCCTTGTGTGCATGAGTGGAGGTTGTTGTTTGTGAATAGTGTTATTTACCATGCTATGGATGTGTTTTCCATGATTGTTTTTATATTTAGAGTTTGGTCTAGTTGTGCTGATTAGGATGCTTGTTTTCGATGCCATGTTTTATTAGGATGGGTTGATATTAGATTATGTTGTTATACTCTTCTAGTGGTTTAGACATTTCGTTTTTGAAAGTGGTTATCCAAGTAGTTCTTATGTTTTACATTGGATGTTGAACATCATTGTGCAAGATTGACATACATAGTGTTGTGCAAACCTGGTGGAGTAGACCCTTAGGGGAATGGACACTGAGGTATTGGACAAAGTGTTTCTTTACATTTATGTTACGAGAACATAGGGGGGATGAAATTTTTTCTCCCTTAGAGTGTCTGTAGTTAGACATTTCTAGACCACAATTGTTATTGTACACCGACTTCTTCCTCAGAGTGTTTATAGTTACCTATATGAGACCCCATGGGGAATTGACGGTGAGTGATTCCTCAGAGAGTCTTTTATAAAGCTGAACTAGAGGATTTAGACAATGAGTACATCCGAGAGGGTTTCTTATGTTCAATTGGATGAACAATAGGGGTTAGAATATGAGTACTTCTCCAAGGGTTACTTGTTTTTTATTAGATACGTACTTGATATATGAAAATTAATGCAATAGAAATTGTTGGATTGTTTACTTTTGAGTACTTGATTGTTTACTACTTCATTTTTCTTATGGCCTGCTATATATATTCACTGACAGTTAGGTACATATCATTTGGTGGTTTGCTACTAGGATTACTCTCACAACTAGTTTGGGTCATACTTTTGAGCCCAAATAGTTTATATTGCAACAAGTATAGAGAAGGTAAAGTACCATTATTCTTCAAGCACATGATTTCTATGAAGACGAAGATCATGGGACCATGTGGAGCCTTGCGATGATGCTAGAGTTTATTTTTTTCCTTTTACGTTGATATAATATTGTATTCCATCATTGTGACTTGTTTGGATGCTTTCTTAGACATATTTATCATTCATCATTTATATATATGTTTTCCACTTGATTTTTAGTTCAAGTCTTCTTTTGTTTTCTTATTTCATGTTATTACTACTTCTTCTATTATTATCTATTTCTTTCTGCTACATTACTCTAACTATGAGGGAATATTTTCCTCATTACCACACCTAAGTCCCTAACTTCTAGTCGGAAACCACTAGTGTTTTGGGTAATTGTTCTTGAGGCCATGTGACCAACCGGGTATGGGGTGACTCTATGTGGCACCCAGAATAGGGACGTTACACTTGGGTCAATGTTAGGACCCCATATACCTACTTGGGAGTGATAATGAAGTGTTATAAAAAGAAATTTAACGTAAAGTGAAAAATTACATAAACATGTATCTTCTTAGAAAAAATTATATGGGGTTATATAAGTGATCTATTTGAATATAAATAATAATTATAAATCTAAACAAATTATTAAATCATGATATTTTACTTATAATTTTTAGGAATTATATAAATAAATTCAATTACAACACAATGATGATGTAGTGATTGCTTCATTTAAAAAGGATTCAAATAAATAATATTATAAATATTGATGTCAAAATTATTTGATATAATTTCTTTCATCAAATAATTTAATAGGTGAATATTTCATATTAGTAATGATTCACATATTTTTGAAGGAATCAGGATATGAATTTGTAAAAAAATCAAGTATTAATTGGGACCATAATTGAAATAAATCATAAAATAAAATAAAAAATAGTATATTAAAATATATGAAATTCATAAAAATATAATATCTATACAAATGGTTAAAATAATTATAAATATGACAAAAATTTATTTTTTGGGTCGTTTGACGTGATATGTTGATTACATTAACCCATAATGTGTAAATAACATGATATCACTGTAAGATTAAAAAGGGCAAAATAATCGTTACACACAATATATTTAGTTTAGAAATGATCCATCCAATACTCATACTAGAATCCCTACCTTCCTCCTATTAGACTTTTTCTTGATGAAATATAACCTATGGAGACATTTTTCCAAATATAATGAAGTTACTCAAAAAAGAGGTAATTGTTTTATAACCTCTTCCAAAATTATTTTATCATTTTAATTCATATTATAATGTTTTTCTCATTAAAGTGTAATAAATATAGTATATTATACATTCTTATATGTTATTATACTTATGGTACGACCACATTCATCCTTTTTTCATCCTATAAATAACAACATCACCATGTGTGTGTATGTACGACTCACTATCTCCATGCCGTGGTGTAATTTTTTATTCAATAATAAATAATTTGGATGTGTATAATGATGATTATAATGGATTTATATAATTATTACAACATGAATCATATTCTTTATAATTAATATTCTATCCAATTCCATACAATTTAACTTTTATATGGATGATATCATCGCTCCTGTGTACATATGGCTTATTGTCTCCATGATGCGATTAGATTCATCCTCCTCGTTAATGATTCACTAATTTTTATATGGTATATATAATAAATATGAAATATATATATGTAAAAATATTGATTCTTGATTTATTTATTTATATATACATTATTTATTTCTATCCATTGTATTCAATAAGGAAACGAGAACAACAATCATGCATACATACGACCTACTATTTCAATGAATGGTGTATTCCATTAAATTTATCTATCTTTTATATATATCTATATACTCAATATTTATGATATATAATCCATGTTTTACATTCTGGAAGTAATTAAACAATGATCTATGTAATAAGTTCAATAAACACAAGTCAGAACAAATATGATAAATAAAACGATTATTACCCAAAACATTACTTTATCATGGAATTGAGAAATAAAAGAGTAATATAAAATCATAATTGAATCATATATGAAATAATAAATATTATTATGGTACAATTACAAGATAATAATATATTTAAAACCCACTATATATGAATTTTGGACTCAAATTCAAGAAATCAGACTTAATGTAAAAGATAATTTTCAATCTCATTATTACCCGAGATTGTTTATTTGTATGTATTTATTGGGGGTATATTTATCATTCACAGATATGATTCCTAAATATAAAATATTATTTATATTATTATACTAATTTTAATATGAAATTTACCTATTGGAAATTTTTTTTAAATGGTATGAAAATAATATTTTGTTGTTATTCAATTAGAGGTAGTTTATGACTTTTCCAGTAAAAGTATTAGGATTATGTTTTTTAACTTATTTGGAATGAATTTATTTTTACTATTTAATGAAACCATATTTCCATGAATCATACTCAACATGATTTATAGGTTATTTTCAACTATAATCTTTTATTTCAAAATTCTCTGCCATTTTGAGAAAAGAAATCATTTTTGAAAAATCAATGATGTATTCCTTAGGAATTAAGTTCAAGTGTTTTATCAAAATTATTTTCCATCTAATATTACATAGTGTTATCTTTAAATAATTATTATTACATTGATTTTATTTCATTTATGATGGAATTAATTTCATGAAATCCAATTATTTTATGTGGATTATAATTTAATGACATTTGATAACCCATTTTATTTCTTGGGTTATGTTATTAATGATGATTTATGTTTGTGGAAAACATAAAAATGGTTTCATTATGAGATGGGTGGAACCTATATCTCACTCCAATGAATTGGGTAAATAATTATATCTCATGAGATAGATGTGAGTATAAAGGAAAATAAATTCATTTTAGTAACACATGGTTGGAAGGGAATGTAAATTTGATTCAGTAATACATGGTTGGAATGATATGTCCACCTAGTTATTTAATGACTCTGGCCACTCTGACGGTCTAGGAATAAATTCCTCGACTACTATTTAAATCGTATTATGTGATTATTTGTTATCCACAATTCCATTTTTTATGTCAATGATATTTTGTCATTGTTCATTATTACATTATGATTTAGGACTTATGAACTACCATGATTTATTTCCTGACAAATTATTTTGTAATATGTTAAAGGTGGTATGTTTTTTCCAAGATTTATGTTCATCTTTTTTAAATTCTTGTGTTTTTGTTTTATAAGAAGGAGATGAAGTAACTGTTTTATGAACTTGTTTTTTATTTTTTCAATTTTTCAAAGGCACTAAACTAATATGATCTTTTAGAATGTGTTTTGGTCATGTATTATGTATTCCATAAAAGTAATGTAATTTCCATGTTTGTAAATATCAGGTCTTTATAGTTGGTATCAGAGCGAAGGTTTAGCCATCCTTTTAAAACTAGAATAGGAAAATATTAGGAACTTCCATATAGATATTTTGAGGTTATTTCAAGGGATGTCCGAAGGATAAGTCAAGTATATGTTACAATCCTAGAGTTTTTGTAATAATCATGAATAACCTAAGACTAATCCTAAGATATCACAGATTGAAATATTATAAGTAATTTACCATATTATGTGTTTCTAATCACTAATATATACTTCTCACACTTTATATTCTGGTCATAGTTAACAACCAAAACTACAGATTACATGGTTAACAATTGAATATTGTAGATTTGAAAATTAGGGGAATAATGAATATCAATTTATCAATTGGAAATATCATGAAGAGAATCATGATGATGGTGTGAGTTTTGGTAATACAGTTGAGGAAAATAGATTTAAAACTACATGTGCTTGGTATGTTATGTTATTTTGTTATTTTCGATATTAAAACTAAGAATCCCCATTTTGAGAAACCATAAGACATGATTCATATTTTAGGAGAGATGATGATGATGGATTCCGTGTAATATTTTAAAAATAAATTTGGATTATTGAGGTTTACATGTTTCTGATTGAAATTATTATGTTATATTAATCATGAAATATATATGTTTTTTGTAGTATTATTATTTAACTATGGATTGTAAAATGTATGTTGAATAGTTCTATGGAGACAGAAAATTGATTTAAGTGTGAGGTGATATTTTATAAGATCACATGATTAAGGGGAAGATAACCCTTAATATATCCATTATGTGTAGATAATATTGTCTAGATTAAGATATGTTGGATTTGACTAAGTAAATTGGATGATCCTAGTTTTATGGGAACTAATTTTGGAGTTATTGAAAAGTAGTTAATGCTATCATAAATGTAGTATACAAATTTTTGGGACATAAGGAAAATATCCAATAAATTTTTGAATAAGGATCGATTTGTGATTTCAATAAGGATATATGGTAACCTATTTTATTACCATTATTAATGATAATTCATAAAAAGTCATTCAAATGTTTGGAATGTGACCTGAAACCTATATATTATGATATATAAGGGATAAAATAAGGTATTCAAATCCTTTTTTATGACCTTTCTCACTTTTTTGTTTTTATATTATGAGTTTAGAAAAAAGTATTTTTGATATTCCTAAAGGATTGAATTGATTTAGTTGGACATCAGATATTATTTCATAAGTCTAATTATTTTTAATATTATTTATAGAATTTAATTACAATATTATTTTAGAAAAAAGACAACCTGCGAGACAGGTGAAAACCTATCATGTCAGAGAAGGCAATGAGAATCGAACCCACAACCGAATTGTGATAGGCCTTTATCACCTGGAACTAGCCTCCGAGAAATACCTTGATAGAATAATTTAGTTTCATTTTATTTAAGTACTATGATAGATTATTTATATGTCAATTTTTGACCATATACGATTAATCTCCCCATAGATATAATTATGTATATTTGATATATTGTGTTCTTGTTATAAAATAAGAGGGAATGACCTATCATTCTATTTATTGATCAAATTATCAACTAAAACATTAGAAATGAAAAATTAAACTTCATTTACTAGAATAAAATATGAATTGTAACGTTTTCATGACACGACCAATGATGAGATGGTACTAAAATCAAGAAATTATTTCATCTCATGTTCGTCTAATTTTGGAAAAGGATATTGGTAACAAAAATTATTATCCTAGTATGATCTTATCGCATGAATCAGATTCCCCCATAAACCATCACAAATTTATGGCTTTCTAGTTGTTAACATTATCCAATCAATTCTCTCTATCGCTATCATCATTACATGAAGGCTATTTTTTTTACCATATCAATGTTTTCACTTCCAAACTATCTTTAACTAAGTGGAAACCTAGTGATGGGTTACTTTGGGTAACCATTATGTTTCTACATGTATTTTTTAAAATTAATTTGTAGTATCACTTTCAACTATTTGGGTTTTAATGAAGGAGACTTTCAAGTAGTAATCCTTTTATAACCCCGATGAATTTCAAGGGAGAAATTCATTCTATGTTGGTTATAATGTAACATCTCACGATTTTATGAAATAGATTATTTTTAATTTATTTTATGTCTTCTGTTGTATGCTAAACCAAGATTATCTTTCCTTATATAGAACATTGTGTTAGCTTACAATATACTCAACAGTATACTTGGCTTGTGTAACACACAATTTCATGTTCTTTTGAAAGAATTCATTTCCTGAAACACTAAGTATAGATTTTTTACATTGTATAAAAGAACTATATTTTTATTATGTTATATTAAATAGAAAAATAATCTTTCACTAGATGCAACATAGACTTTGCTTGTGTTACATGAAAAAGAGACCTTCCTTGATAGCTTGCATTGTACGCAATACCGAGTTTCACTAAAAATGTTATATTATTAAAATATTATTTTTAATGGGATATAAAAAAGAAATTATGAATATTATTTACAACATTATGAATTTTATATAACATTAAAATTCCAATTTTTTATTTTATATAACTGAATATAAGATCATATTCAATTTTTTAGATAAAAGAATTATTTTGAAAAACATTAAGTTTTGTCAGATTTTAATGGAGCACCAATTTTAAATATAGTTTTTAACACATTTATATATTATTTTTAGCAATATAAATAAATTATTTTTAACTGGGACATTGATATTTAATTTGGTTGAATTTTTAGTAATTTTATGTTGAGAATCATATTTTAATAACTGGTGGAAAATACTGAATTTTAATTCCAAACTGCATGTTAATCTTATATATTTATATAGTGATGTTATCTTTTCAGTTAGTTTTAATTCATAACTGGATTTCATTATCTTAAATTAATCACAAAATTTACATTAGAAGTAATTTCAATTTTAAATTGTACATAAACACATGTTAATCTTGAGATATTTTTTAGTTCTTAAAAACGTAATGTCTGGTTTTGACAATGTGAATTAATATTAATTTAATTTCTTATAACTTAATGTTTTGAATTTTGAGAAATAGATTACATATTATGAATAATAGGGTTCAAATTGTGTAAATAGGTACCATTCATTTATGGAAATTATAAATAGTAACATTATAAATTATTTTTATTTACTACGATTATAGGCTAAATCCATTAAACAAGGGTAAATAATAATATTATAATAATATATAACTAGCTTAACACATGTACAAATCATATTTTATAAGATAAGTCCATCCATTTTCATTCTTGGGTCAATTTTAGGACCTCATGGATTGTCTAGGGAGTGATAATGACATGTTATAATAAGTTATTTAATGTAATGATAAAAATAACATAAACATGTATCTTTTTACTAATTTTTTATATAGGTTTTTATAAGTGATATATTCAATTATACATATTAAATAGATAGAAAAAAACATTTCCTGCAACATTATAGTTTTTTATATTTTTTATACAATAAATACAAAAATTTAATTAAGACACAATGATGATGCAGTGATTTCTTTATTAATAAGTATTCAAATAAATGATATTATAAGTATTAAAATAAATATTATATAGATAATTTATGTCATAACAAAATTTTCTTAGTGATTATATCATTTTATTTCTTATTCAATGTTTTTTTTCAAATAAATCCAGTTTTTACGAATTTTTAAAAATGTGACGTATGAACAGTGACCAAAATTGACATAATTCATAACATAAAATATAAAATAGTTTATTAAATTATATTAAATTTATAAAAATATGTTATACTTTTAAATGGTTAATATAATTCCAAATATGTCAAAAATGGTAATTTTTGGGTCGTTTTACTTGATATGGTATAACATTAAATTTATAATAAATTAATATTTCAAGATTTTCTTAAAGTTCCCCTCAACTCTTCTATAAAACAGGTCTTCTTTTATTTATCTCAGACATCCAAAGCCTTTTAGTTTTGAAAATATCTATCCAATATTCTTAAAATAATCCCACTCATCTTATTAGAGGCCTTAATTTGGGCATAAATCCATCCTAGGGAGACCTTTTGGTTGAATTAAAAAAAGTTACATGAAAAAGTGGTAATTGTTTTATCACCTCTTTCAAATTTATTTAATTATTTTACATCCTCTTCTTATTTTTTTCTTATAATAAAGTAATAAATCCAGTATCTTATACATTATTATATTATATTTGTATTATGGGATGACTTCATACATTTTTTAGCCATCCTATGACTAAGAATATAACCATGTGTGCATACGTGCAACTTACCATCTCCACGGCATGGTATAATTTGTTATTCCAAAATACATAATTTGGATTGGTATAAAAAATAGTATAATTGATATAAATAACGAATATAACATGATAATTATTAATTATAATTAATATTCAATCCTATTACATAACATTTAACCGTTAAGTTAATGATATCGTCGCTCGTATGAAGGTACGACATAACCTCTCCATGATGTAGTTGCATTAATTTAACACATTAGCCATTAAATAATGATTATAACGTATTTATAATAAATAATCATGAAATATATGTAATAATAATTATAATGGATTTATGTATATTTATATAAAAATTATTCATTTAATTTCTTCTATTTAAATCTATATGAAAATAAAAACAACGTTCATTCGTATGTACTGCCAACCATCTCCATGAAAGGTGTATTCCGTTTCATTTATATATCTATTATATTTATATATAAACTAAATATTTATGATATAAAAATCATGTATTAAATAATATATGAAATTAAATCACTATATATGAAATAATATCAAGAATAACTAGTCTTAACAAATAGGATAAATAAAATTATTATTACGCAATACGTTGCTTTAGCATAGAATTGATAAATAAATGGGTAATATAAAGTCATAAGTGAATCATATCTGATATCATAAATATTATTATGGATCTTTTAAAAGTAAATAATTTTTCCAAACCCACTATACAGATGTTTTACACTCATATGAAAGAAATTAGACCTAAGTTAAGGGATAATTTGAAATCCCATTATAATCCATGATTTTTTATATGAAAGTATTTATATGGGAAACATATTATTGACATCCATATTTCCAAAAAAATAATATTATTTTATTTATTTTAATAAATTTTAATGTGAATTTTACCCATTGGTAAATATCTATTAAATTTTATGAAATTTATCTTTTGTTTTTATTTTATTTGATTTAGTCTTAAAATTTTCCCAAAAAAGTACGAGGAGATTGTTTTTTAATTTATACAACATGAATAGATTTTTACAGTTTCATGACACCTTATTTCTATTAGTATTCATCTAAAGGATTTCAATATTATCTGTAAAAAAATTATTTTCTTTTAAAATTGGGAGGTATTTTTAGAAAAGAAAACTTTTTTTAAAAGAATGGGTATTTACCACAGGAATTTAGTTCAAGTGTTTTATAAAAAAATCCATCTACGATGACATTGGGTTATGGATATATCCCTATTTTTAATTTTATTTTATTGTAATTATGATTGAATTATTTTTAAGAAATCCATTTATTTTATATGAATTTTGATGGAATGATGTTTTATAAACACATTTTTTCATGGGTTATGTAATGATGAATAATATATGTTTTGTGGAACACGTAAGAACGGTTTCATTATGATATTTTTGGGTACTATATCTCCATCCAATGCATTGGGTAATGATTTGTATCTCATGTGGTAGATATGAATGGAACAAAAATTAAATGTGGTTCAGTGATAAAGGGATGGAATAGAAAGTAAATCTGATTCAATAATACATGGATGGAACAGTATGTAAACTATGTTTTGTAAAGGACATTGAAAAATTTGGTGGTCTTGGAAATACTTACTTGGCCCCTATGGAAATAATATTATGTGGTTATTTGTTTTCCACAATTCGATTTTTTATTCCAATTCTATTTTCACAGGGTTCATGATTACATTTTTATTTATGCTTTATTAACTACCAAGATTTATTTCATGACTCATGATTTTGGTATATGTTAAATGTGGTATTTTATTTCAAAATTTATGTACATGTTTTTTACATTATTATGTTTTTTATGATATTTTCCATGGTTACCCTTGCTGATCATTTGAGATCACCCCTTTTCATGATCTTCCTTCAGGATTCAAAAAAGGGTATTAAGTAAGATTTTGTAAAAAGGGGTTATTATTATGAAGGATAACGTAGGATAGAAAGTAGATTTTTTTATAAACAAGTTTGTTTATGTTTTCCAGTTACCAATGGAAATAATGTTACATGGTCTATGGGCATCTATTTCTATCATGTGTTAAGAAATCCACAAATGTAATATAATGTCTTTGTGTGTGAATATTGTGTATTTATAGTTGGTATAAGATCAATGGTTTAGTCAACCATTTGAATCTAGAATGTGAAATCATTAGTGAAATACCACGTGATATTTTTAATTATATTTATAGGGACTTCTTATGGTTATGTCATGTATATGCTACAATCCTAGAGTTTTTGTGATAATCTTGAATAACCTAGGATTAAAACTAAAATATCATAAGATTGAAATATTTTAAGTAATTTATCTTAAATATGTGTTATTAATCTCTAATATGTTTATCTCACAATTTTATTTTTGGTCATAGTCAATAGCCATAACTATGCATAACATGGTGAACCTTTCAATGTTTCAGATGTGGAAATTACTAAAATAATGTAGATCAACTTACTAACATGAACTATCATGGAGAGAGTCATGAAGATGGTATGATTTTTGGTCATAATGTTGAGGATAAAGAGATTGTAAATGGCATGTGAATGGTATGATATGTTCTTATAATATTTTCTACATTAAACCTAAGAATCATCAGTTTGAGAAATCATAAGACAAGATTCATATTTTCATAAAGGCAAATAAAATGGATCCTAAGTAATGTTTTACAAATAACGTTTGATAACTGAGGTGTATAGGTATTTTATTTCGAAGAAACTTTTATATGAATAATGGAATATATTACTAATTGATATTATAAGTATTTAATTTTTTATTGGAAATGATATGTTGAATAATTTTATGGATACCTAAAATTGATTTAAGGGTAAGGTGATATTTTTGTAGAACACAAGATTAAGGGGAAGATAACCCTTAAATGTCCCTTATGTTCATATCATGATGTTTGGATAAATATTTGTGGTATTTTAATAAGTAAATTTGATGATTCTAGTTACTAGGGAACTAAATATATAGTTATTAACATGTGGGTTATGGTATCATGGATGAAGTTTAAAAAAATTTTGCACTTAAGGAATAAATCACATAAATTTTGTAATAAGGTATCATGCATGTTTTCTATAAGGATATTTGGTAATTTAGGTTACTACCATGATTAGATAGAATGAATTTTGAGGTCATTAAATTTTTTTGAATGTGACCAACAAGATATATCTTATGATCAATATAGTATGAATGAATGTATTCACATACTTTTTATATCACATTTCTTATAATTATTTTCTTGTAAGATGATTTTGGACAAAAGTATTTTGGATAATCCTAAAAGTTGGAATAGATTATTTTTGACATCATATATTATTTTTTAAGATGAATTTTTTTTCATATTATTTGTGTAATGTTATAATATTATAGTTTTAGAAAAAGGGCAACATGCAGGATGGGAAAAAACACGTCATGTCAGACAAAGCTATGATTATCGAACCCACAACTGAAGTGTGACTTGTCTTTATCACCAACCAATAGCCTATGATAGGTCCCTGGTTAGTATAAATTAGTTTCATTTTATTTATGTGGTATGATAGATGAATTATAATCTATTTTTAACCATATTGATTTAATATCTCCACAGATGGAATTATATATATTTTATAACTTGTTCTAACCTATTTGTGATAAAGGCAGATGGAACATCCTATAGTTATATTTATGAATACCATGATCAGCTAACACATAAGTAATTATAGATTCAACTTCATTTCATTGAATAATAATGAAGTGGAAATTGTTATAGGCATGATTCATGATGATATTGTACTAAAATCAAGTAAGTATTTCTTCTCATGTTCTTCTACTTTAGGAAAAGGATCATGAAAACCCAAAAATTTATTATAGTAACTTCTTATATGAAGAATCATATTCCCCCTTAAATCATCTCATATTTATGTCTTTCTAGTTATTAATATTTTTCGGTATTGTTCTCTATCAGTATCTATCAGAACGTGATGATTAATTTTTCATCCATATCCATGTTTCACTTCCCACCTATATTCTTCAATGTGGAATCCTAGTGATTAGTTACATTGTGTAACTATTATGTTTATAATTTCATTTTTAAAATGATGTTTTAGTAATCATTTTTACGATGTGGGTTTCTATGAAATAAAAATTCAAGTCGTAAACCGTTTATAACTCTGATGGATTTCGAGGAAAAATTCATTTTAAAGAGGGTATAATGTTACACCCTGTGATGTTATGATATTTATTATTTTTAATTTCTTTTTCATCTTGTGTTTTATGATAAACCAATATTATCTTTCACTATACGCAACATCGTATTTTCTGGTAGTATACGCAACACAATACTTGGCATGTGTTACACACAATTTCTTGCTATTTTAATATAATTCATTTCACACAACACTATGTATATATTTTTCTCAATGTTTAAAAGAAAAATTTTTGTATTATGTTATATGAAACACCATAGGAAGCTTGAACTAGATTCCACTCTGACATTTCTTGTGTTACCCACAAGAGTGACCTTCCTCGATAGCTTGCGTTGTACGCAATAACATGTTTCACAAAAAAGTGAAATATTAATAAAATATTTTTATTTAATATGATATTAACTAGACTTATGAATAGTGTAAACCAGATTTTTAAATTTGTATAACAATAAAATTCATCTTCTATATTTTATATAACATGATATTAGAAAAAATTAAAATTTTCTTTTAAAAGACGTAATTTTATAAAAAAATACAGTTGTGCCGCCTTTAGATAGTGCACTAATTTTAAATCTATTTATTAAATCTTTAATATTTTCTATTTTAAAAAATAAGCATCTTATTTATATGTGGGAAATAAAAATTACTTTGGTTAAATATTTGATATTTTTATGATAAAATAAATATTTTCATAAATAGTGGAAAATAATGCATTTTAATTCAAAACTGTCCTTTCATATAACATATTTTTATAATTAGATTAAATTTTTAATTTAATGTACTATATGTATTTTATTGAAAAATGAACCCATATTTGAATTAGATGATTTTCGGAAAATTATTAATAGAAATAGAAATTATAATAAATTAATATTTCAAGACATTCCTAAAGTGCCCCTCACCTCTTTTATAATAAGGCACTTCTTCTTCTCTTTATCTCACACTTGTGAAACCTTTTAGATCTGAAAATATCTATCTAATAATATTTCTATAATCCATCCATTCTTCTGTGAATTCTTACATTGGATGGAAGTCCATCCTAGGGAGACCTTTTGGGCATATCGAAAGCAAATACTCAAAAAATGTAATTGTTTTATAACCACTTTCAAAATTATTTTCTTATTTTATTTCATATTCTAATGTTTTTTTCATAATAATGTTATAAATAATGTGTCATATAAAATTTTAGATTTTATTATCATTATAGGACAAAATCATACATCCTTTTATCCATCCTATGAATACCAATACCACCATGTATACGAACCTATGGTTAACTGTCTTCGCACCGTGGTGTAATTTTTAATTTGATGATACATAATGTTGATTAGTATAATTATGAGTATAATGGATGTAAATAATAAATATAACATTATAGTTATTCTTTTGAATTTATATACAATCCAATTCCATATCATTTAACAATTTATTGAATTATATCTTAGCTCGTGCGTTTGTATGGAATATCGTCTCCACAACACATTGAAATTCATTCCCATGTTAACAATTAAAAAATTATTACATAGTATATATAATAAATAATAATGAAATATATAACATAATAATTCAATATGATTACTTTGTATATATATACAACATTTATTCCTTTAATTCAATTCAATACAGAAATGGAATCAACGTTAATGCATACATATGACCTACCATCTCAGTGAATTGTGTATCTATTTTCACTTATATATCTACTTTATATATTTATATACAGAATATTTGACATATATAAAATCATATATTACATTCTGCAAGAAAATATATCATGATATATATAACATGATCAAGAATAACAAGTAAAATCAATTAAGACAAATAAAATGAATATTACCAAAAAAGATGCATTAACATAGAATTGATAAATAAAAGAGTAATATAAAGTCATAAGTGAATCATATATTATAACATAAGTATTTTTATGAATCTTTTACAGGTTAATAATATGATTAAACCCACTATATAGGATTTTCAGGTTCATTTGGATGAAATCAATCCTAAGGTAAGTGATACAATACTGGAAATTCGTGATATAGCCATGATTTAAAACCGTGGATATAGGGCCTAAAACCATGGTTATGTTTGGCGTGGCTATAGGCATATACTTATAGCCACAATTTGGAACTGTTGAAATATATCAATAGGCACAGTTTACACCTTGTCTTTGGGTATACATCCACGGTTCCAACCATGGTAATATCACTATAGCCACAGTTTAGAACTATGGTTATACTAGAGGTTGGACACAGGTTATTTCCATGGTTAGTAACTGTGGTAGTTGACAGATAGTGAAGTTTAAAAACTATGGAAGTACACATATAACCACAGTTAGAAATCATGGCTATAGGGTCTGAAAACCCTTAAAAAAATTTCTCCCACCCCCTGCCTAGCCCCCTGGACAGGTCCACATGTAGTAGCCCACCCCCCGGATAGCCCCCCTCCCCAATGAAAGGCCCCCCTGAATGCCCCCCATGTAGAACCCTCCCTCTTGGCCACCAAACATAAGCCCCATCCTCCTTCCCCTGGACAACCACCTCCCCCTACAGAGCCCCCTAGACAATACCCCCACAGACCCCCCCTAGACACCCCCTGTAACACCCCAGGTAAATTAAGAGTATGAAATTTTCACATTTATCCATATTTGTGAATAAAATATTAATATAACTTTAAAGGGGACGCTATGCTCGATGGCGTACCCAACACACAACAACAAGTTTCTTTGGAATCTTACGTTGCACTCTAATAATAAAATAATATTATTTTAAATGGTAGTTAACGCCTAGCTGTTGTGATGGCGGGAATGAATAGAACTAACTACAAAATGATTATATATGTTTTTCAAATATTTTTACTTTTTACAATAAATGTTAGAGGATTAAAAATGCGAATGATTCAAATTTTAAGCGTAAACATTCTAATATTTTTTAAAAGGTCGATTAACCGCCTTTTGATGGCGAACCTCTTTTAAATCCACTTTTTGATAATTTTATGTGTTATATTTGACAAAATAAAATTCTTCTTTAGAATCGGGATATCAAAATTTACTTTGTGTAAATTTTTGGTTTTTTTCCGATAAAGTACATTTTTTAATGAATAGTGAAAAATGTTGTATTTTAATTCAAAACCTCTTTTAATCTAATTTATTTATATGATTAGATTATCTTATGAATTGGTTTTAAAGTCAAATTAGAATATATTTTTACCATTTAATATAATCGTGGTCGTTGAATTAATTTCACTTTGAAATCAGACTTAAACTAGTGTCAATCTTTTAATACATTTTGTTTCATAAAAACACGCTATTTGTTTTGACAGCGGGAATTAATTATTAAATTAATTTATGTAACTTATATGTTTTGAATTTTTTAAAATAGACATCACTTTTGAATTCATAATATCAAATATATCTTAAGGTGATCTTTTGGTAATTTTCTGAAAAACTACAATTTTTGATGAATAGTGAAACCACTAAGTGGTACTTATAAAAACTGATTTTTCCATTTAAATGAAATTTTTCCATCATTGTGTTTTGAATTTCAAAAATAAGACATACAAGGTTTTCATTAATAAGTAAAATTTGGTTCAATGGGATTAAAATAATTTTTTGGTGAATAGTAACTTATTAAGTTTTTAATCGCGATTAGAGGTAATTAGTTTAATTTAAGGTAAGAATAATGTTTTAATAAAATGAAATGACCTAGACACATTTACCACCCTCATTTGATGTCTCATGGCCGACCAATAAAATCCATGGGTCAACTTAGGGACCCCATGGAGCCACTTTGGTTGGAAAATGACATAAATATCTTTTTATTTAATGTTAAAGTAAAAATGACACAAACATGAGATGTTTTACTAAAACAATTTTTACATGGGGTTATTCAAGTCAGAGTTTTGACTATAAACAATCGATGGAAAGATAAAAATATTTTTACATCATATTATTTTTTTTATAATTTTTAGACATTAAATAAATTAAATTATTTATGACATCATGGTGATGCAGAGATGACCTCATTATTTAACGATTTAAATAAAATGGAAAGATAAAGTAAAATATAAGACCTAAACATGTCCAAAACCTATTGTATGGGTGGATTTCGAAAACTTATCACCTTATCCCTGAAAAACATCAATGTGGGACCATTAAAAATCCGAAACTCATTTGAAAATAAAGGTACATTTTATACCTTTCCAAGAGTGCCCCTCCTCTCCCCTTATAAAAGGCCCCCACCCCTACCTCCTTACCCACACTTCCAAAGCCTTTGGCTCGGACAACCCCTGCCCATTTTGTCTCTCCACAGACCTATATAACTCCTACAAGCCTCACTTTGGGCAGAAGTCTTCCCAAGGAATCCTTTTCGCTCAAACCAAAAGGAGTTACCATATTTTAAGGTAATTTCTTCACTTGAGTCCTTTTGTTTTATTTTGCTTCTCCAACCCCCTAAACTCTTTTTATTCATTTATTTTATAACAAATCCAGTATCTTCAATATACTAAGATGTTTTTATAAGAAGGATTTGAGCTACGCTTACACACACCTTCGTCTAATTGTTAAAGGACATATTGTTTCTGTGGTTGTCGATTTTCTGCCTCACGAAACTATGATTTTTCAATATTCTTTTAACACCTTTAAAGGTGGCCATTAGGATGTCACTGTATTTTATATATGATATATATGGTATTTATGTTTACTATATGATTTTGTTTTTTATATTTAAACCATACCTTTATTCTTTTCATGTTGTGTAAATGCGATAATTTAATATGAGGAAGTGTGGACTACCGCCCCCCAAGTGATGTGACTCGTACATGCAATACATGGAACGTATAAAGAATGAAATTAATGAACATATGTGACCTATATAACATATATATTATACTTAAATTATAATATATATATATATATATATAATTTATTTTTAATTCTGTTAATATGACAATGAAAAAAATGAAAGTAGCGTTCATGCGGACGTACGGCCTACTGTCTCCATGAACGGTGCTTTTCATTTTTTATCTCCAAATGATATGGAATAGTATAAAATGAATATTTACTGGATATATATGATATTTTAATCATTAATACTATTCTGGAAATTATATACTTATAACTACATGGACAATCATTTTTTAAACAAGTTCATTTTTGACTCATGTACCAAAAATCGGCAAAAATGTCTAATATGAACTAACATTATTAAACAATTATTATAACATTATAATATGTGATATAATCAGAATAATAATCTTTAAAGGAGTTCCTTAGGAAATTATAAATTGACCAATGTTTATTATTCAGGAATATAAAGAAACGAACAAGACATGTTGGACTTGAGGTATGGGATCCTACTCCTCTCTTTCTTTTTAAGTACACTCTTTTATGTCATTCATTTTAAGCTCATCATTCTTATGATTGGGATGTTCTTTTATATTAATCATAATTTACTTATTATGTTCATATGATTAGAGACCTGATTTTCTCTCATTAATCCTTTTTGGATGTTGTGAGTGGCACCGTTAGGCTGCCGAATTTTCGTAAGAGATCTAACCTCTCTCTTTCTTTTTAAGTACTCTCCTTTATGTTACTTCTTTTAAGATCCTCTTTGTTATGATGGGGGGTGTTATTTTATATTCCTATTTATTTACATTTTATTTTAATATGATGAGAGACCCTATTTGATCTCATCAATCCATTTTTGGAAGTTTTAAGTGGCGCCGTTAGGCTGCCGAGTTTTTGTAAGGGATTTTTCATCTCACTTTTATTCCCTTGGGATTTATGTTACATTTTCCACAATGTCCTTTGAGTGGTGTATGTACTGCCCATTATTTTACTCATTGTGTAATATACTTTAATTTATGATTATTTACATCGATGTTGTACTGTCTTTCTTTCACGGGGTGTATGTTTCGAATGTTACCCAAGTTGGTAAGGGAACATTTCACCCTCCTTTTTTTAAAAGACTTCTTTTGTTAAGTCTTTTAATTCACATAATATTATGTTGGGATATGTTCTT
The DNA here is from genome assembly GCA_963277665.1 of Viscum album. Taxonomy (NCBI): domain Eukaryota; kingdom Viridiplantae; phylum Streptophyta; class Magnoliopsida; order Santalales; family Viscaceae; genus Viscum; species Viscum album. Next base: position 286,242,454 of record OY728127.1, read on the forward strand.
CTATATCCTTATTGATGTAAATTTTATTTCCAAGTGATGAGATACCATTTTTATCTATCATCAACTCTTTTTCTGAATTTTGATGTGACGTCGTTAGGCTGTCGAATTTTTGCAAGGGAACTTATTAACCCAATTTTGATTCTTTGGGATAAACTTGTACCCCTTGAATAAGTCGTTCTATGAATATGTGTGAATGTATTCTGATTGTTTTAAACTTAATATCAACTTATATTTTGTGTTTTCGTTTGTCACACATAATTATGTAATTGATTTATCCTTAATCCAAGGATACCATCTTTGTAAGGGACTTCGTCTCAATCTACTTTCATTGAGGCATATTTTGTTTTATACACAACTTTCTTTTATACGGTGTATAAACCCCTTTGACTTTTACATTTAGTCAAAAGGAATATTTTTTCTACGAAGCGTTTACTAAATGACAAAAGGGAATGTTTTTGTCATACGTATGTGGTGACGACTTCTCCTCTACCGTGACCATTATTTGAGTTTCGGTTTCCTCTATAGGCCATACATTCTTTTTGAATGAAAAATAAATAACATGTTTTAATTTTCTTTTATTTTGGTATTGAAAATGGTTTTCATAATGTTTTTATATCAATGTGTTGTATTGATATCTTGTTATTAAAAGGTGGAAATGTTATGTTTCCTTTATGCATGTTTTATGTGTTAAGATTATGTTATGGTTCTTGGGAATTGTTATGAAGACGGGTGGTTCCGTGATAAACTAAGGGCGAGTGAGCCCGATATAGCTCTCCAATGCATTGGGTAACGTGAAGGAGTGAAACTTTATGGTTTTTTCGAAGAGATTTAGGGAATATACTGTGGTGGGTATTTCAAACGTAACCAAGAGGGTTACTCCCTACGTAAGAATGTTATGAATGCCTCAAGTTACTTTTTATGTCTTATGATTCCTATGATTTATTCATGATTTGATGAGGTATGTTAAAGTGCTTATGTTTTATGGGTAAAGTATGATTTCATTCTTATGTATATATGAACTCATGTTTCCTTTCCATATTTTTTATAACCCTTACTGAGCTTTTTATGCTCATCCCAGGTTTTTTAAAATGTTTTTCATAGGTCAAGGGAAAGGTACATGATATTATGATAGCGTCAAGGAAGTGTCAAGAAAGAATCCACGTTTTATTTTTAAATATGTTTTTGTTGATGGAAAAAAGATGAATACTATCTTTTATGTAACCACTTTGTTTAAATGTGGAATGTAATGCGAGTTTTATGATCTAATTCTCTAAAACTCTAAACCTGAAAAGATCCTCAATGTGTAATCTTGTAATAACTCGAGATTAAGTAATGTTTAAGGATGGGGCCTTATAGTTGGTATCAGAGGTCGGTTTAGATAACTTTAGAGGTTAGGATATCCCCTTAGCATATGTGACATTAGCATAATGGTTAGGATTTCAGAAAGAGTCCTAGTTTTAGATAAAGTGAATAAATAAGTATATCTTAGTGGTTATCTTCCTCATTAGTACAGGATGGTTTTGTTGATATACTCACATTGAAATTTATATTTTTAGTGAATGGATGGATCTAGTAGGCACCAAAGTGAAAATAGGTTTGAAGGAAACTGTGGTGGTTCTCTTATTAAGAGACTGGATGAAATGGGGTATTCAATGAGGAAACTCATGGTTTTTCTGAACCAACTATAAAGGAGTCATGATCATCCACTTGAACCTTGCTATGTTCTGTAATGCATCATGTATGAGATGACCAATCGATGTGGAATTTCAGGTAATAATTATAAAGGTCACCATTAGGGTCTATATGATCCTTACTTTTGAGGTAATTATGGGTTATTATATGTTATTATGGAAAATGAAAGGCATGAGATAAACTTGAGGTTAAAATATTTTATGATTATTTTATGAAGATTTTATCTCGTTTTGGGGAATGTTTTAAGAATTATATAGTTTTGGAAAAAGGACAACACGCAGACCGTGTGACAACCCGTCGCACCAGATAAAGCTGCGAGAATCGAACCCACAACCAAAGTGTGACTGGTATTTATTGCTTACCAATGGACTACGTGAAGTCCCTGGTTAGTTTGACTAATTATTTTTAGTTAGATGATTTTATAAATTATGTGTAAGCTGATTTTGGTTATCTATGGAAATCTATTAAACTATTATAGAGGATATGTGATTAGGTTAATTACTTTTCAATACGAGACATTAGGAGAAACTGATGTTGTTTGGAGATAAATGTTACGATTTAACATGGAAGACTATGTGACTAAATCTATCAAATATTTGGGATTCAATCTTAGTTTGGTTTAATTTGATGTATTTTGTGGACAATTTGTTTATTGAATGGTCTTTGTTGAACTTTGGGTATTGCATGATAAATTTTGGAGATTAAGAATAGATTTTCTTTTTATAAAGGGTTATCCTTTTTTGGATTATCTGATCTTATACTAACCTTTTTGGTTTTGGTTTTGGTTAAAGTCTAAAGATATGGGAAGTATATAGTTCTCTTTTGTGGATTAGGTGATCCTCTAGAAGTTGATTATAGTACTCTTAATGTGAACAAGTCTTCCTAAATACTCGTCTTTTGGGGAAAGTATGAGTTTGTGTAAGAAATATAGTAAAAGTTGAAAGTCAACATGACAAGTAAGTAAGTTTCCTTAAGATCAAAAATAAATTCCTCAATGAAGATAAACTTAAAACAAAAATATTGTCTGTTAACTTTTCCTACTGGGGAATCGAATACCGTTTAACCCATCACAAGTTTGTGATTTTCTTATGGTTAACTTTCTCCTAGAAATGTTTACTATCACTGTCCATCAGAACATGACCCTTTGTTTTTTCCTCCATGTCCATATTTTCATACTAGGAATCCTAATATGGGTTAACTCAGGTTACCTTTGTACTTATCTTTCTTTATTTTAAAGTGATTGTTTTACGGACTCTTGTTCCGATGCGGGATTTTCAATGAAGTTTCCAAGACCAATTTTAAAATTGCGAGGATGCAATTCCCAAAAGGGGGGAAGGATGTAACACCCCAGGTAAATAAAGAGTATGAAGTTTTCACATTTATCCATATTTGTGAATAAAATATTAATATCACTTTAAAGGGGACACTATGCTCGATGGCGTACCCAACACGCAACAACAAGTTTCTTGGGAATCTTACGTTGCACTCTAATAATAAAATAATATTATTTTAAATGGTAGTTAACACCTAGTTGTTGTGATGGCGGGAATGAATCGAACTAAGTAAAAAATGATTATATATGTTTGTCAAATATTTTTACTTTTTACAATAAATGTTAGAGGATTAAAAATGCGAATGAATCCAATTTTAAGCGTTAACATTCTAATATTCTTTAAAAGGTCGATTAACCACCTTTTGATGGCGAACCTCTTTTAAATACACTTTTTGATAATTTTATGTGTTATATTTGACAAAAAAAATTCTTCTTTAGAATAGGGACATCAAAATTTACGTTGTGTAAATTTTTGGTATTTTTCCGATAAAGTACATATTTTAATGAATAGTGAAAAATGTTGTCTTTTAATTCAAAACCACTTTTAATCTAATTTATTTATATGATTATATTATCTTTTGAATTGGTTTTAAAGTGAAATTAGAATATATTTTTACCATTTAATCCAATAGTGGTCGTTGGAATTAATTTCACTTTGAAATCGGACTTAAACTAGTGTCAATCTTTTGATACATTTTGTTTCATAAAAACACTCTATTTGTTTTGACAGCGGGAATTAATTATTAAATTAATTAATGAAACATATATGTTTTTAATTTTTTAAAATATACATAATTTTTGAATTCGGAATAGCAAATATAGCTTAGGGTGAACTTTTGGTAATTTTCTGAAAAACTTCAATTTTTGATGAATAGTGAAATCACTAAGTGGTACTTATAAAAACTGATTTTTTCGTTTAAATGAAATTTTTCCATCTTTGTGTTTTTAATTTCAAAAATCTGACATACATGTTTTTCATTAAGAAGTAAAATTTTCTTCAATGGGATTAAAAGAATTTTTTGGTGAATAGTAACTTATTAAGTTTTTAATCGCGATTAGAGGTAATTAGTGTAGTTTAAGGTAAGAATAATGTTTTAATAAAATGAAATGACCTAGACACATGTCCTACCCTCATTGGATGTGTCATGGCCGACCAAAAAAATCCATGGGTCAGCTTAGGGACCCCATGGAGCCACTTTGGTTGGAAAATGACATAAATATCTTTTTATTTAATGTTAAAGTAAAAATGACACAAACATGAGATGTTTTACTAAAACCATTTTTACATGGGGTTATACAAGTAATATTTTTTACTATAAATAATAAATGGAAATCTAAAAATATTTCCTACATCATTGTATTTTTTTATAATTTTTAGACATTAAATAAATTAAATTATTTATGACATCATGATGGTGCAGCGATGACCTCATTATTTAACGATTTAAATAAAATGGAAAGGTAATGTAAAATATAAGACCTAAACATGTCAAAAACCTATTGGATGGGTGGATTTCTAACACCTATCACCTTATCCTCAAAACACTTCAATGTGGGACCATTAAAATCCGAAACTCATTTGAAAATAAAGTTACATTTTATACCATTCCAAGAGTGCCCCTCCCCTCCTCTTATAAAAGGCCCCCACCCCTACCTCCTTACCCACACATCCAAAACCTTTGGCTTGGCGAAAACCTGCCCATTTTGTCTCTCCACATCCCTATATAACTCCTTTAAGCCTCAATTTGGGATGAAGTCTTCCCAAGGAATCCTTTTAGCTCAAACCAAAGGGAGTTACCCGATTTTTAGGTAATGTCTTCACTTGAGTCCTTTTGTTTTATTTTGCTTCTCCATCCCCCTAAACTCTTTTTATTAATTTATTTTGTAACAAATCAAGTATATTCAATATACTATGATGTTTTTATAAGAAGGATTCGAGCTACACTTACACACACCGTCATCTAATGGTTAAAGAACATACTGTTTCTGTGGTTGGCGATTTTCTGCCTCACGAAACGATGATTGTTCAATATTCTTTTAACACCTTTAAAGGTGGCCATTAGGATGTCACTGTATTTTATATATGATATATATTGTATTTATGTTTACTATATTCTTCTGTATTTTATATTTAAACCATACCTTTATTCTTTTCATGTTGTGTAAATGCGATAATTTCATATGAGGAAGTGTGGACTACCGCCCCCTCAAGTGATGTGACTCGTACATGCAATACATGGAACGTATAAAGAATGAAATTAATGAACATATGTGACCTATATAACATATATATTATACTGTAATTATAATATATATATATATATATCATTTATTTTTAATTCCGTTAATATGACAAATAAAAAAATGAAAGTAGCGTTCATGCATACGTACGACCTACCGTCTCCATAAACGATGCATTTCGTTTTTTATCTCCAAATGATATGGAATATTATAAATTTAATATGTACTGTATATATATGACATTTTATTCATTAATACTATTGTGGAAATTATTTACTTATAACTACATGGACAATCATTTTTCAAACAAGTTCATTTTTGACTCATGTACCAAACATCGGAAAAAACGTCTAATATGAACTAACATTATTAAACAATTATTATAACATTATAATATGTGATATGAACTGAATAATAATCTTTAAAGGAGTTCCTTAGGAAATTATAAATTTACCAAAGTTTATTATTCAGGAATATAACGAAACGAACAAGACAACTTGGACTTGAGGTAAGGGATCCTACTTCTCTCTTTCTTTTTAAGTACACTATTTTATGTCATTCATTTTAAGCTCATATTTCTTATTATTGGGATGTTATTTTATATTAATCCTACTTTACATATTATTTTCATATTATGAGAGACCCTATTTTCTCTCATCAATCCATTTTGGAAGTTTTGAGTGGCACTGTTAGGCTGCCGAATTTTCGTAAGAGATCTAACCTCTCTCTTTCTTTTTAAGTACTCTCCTTTATGTTACTTATTTTAAGCTCCTCTTTGTTATGAAGTGGGATGTTCTTTTATATTCCTCTTTCTTTAAATTTTATTGTAATTTGATAAGAGACCCTATTTTATCTCATTAATCCATTTTTGGAAGTTTTAAGTGGCGTCGTTAGGCTGCCGAGTTTTTGTAAGGGATTTTTCATCTCATTTTTATTCTCGTGGGATTTAAGCAACATTTGGAACAATTTCCTTTGAGTGGTGTATTTACTGCCCATTATTTTACTTATTGTGTAATATACTTTCATTTATGAGTATTTACATCAATGTTGTATTTTCTATCTTTCATGGGGTGGATGTTTCGAACGTTACACAAGTCGGTAAGGGAACCTTTCACCCTCCTCTTTTTAAAAGACTTCTTTTGTTAAGTCTTTTAATTCACATACTATTATGTTGGGATATGTTATTATATATCCTTATTGATTTAAATTTTATGTCCAAGTGATGAGATTCCCTTTTTATCTCTCATCAACTCTTTTTCTGAATTTTTAAGTGACGTCGTTAGGCTGTCGAATTTTTGCAAGGGAACTTATTAACCCAATTCTGATTCTTTGGGATAAACTTGTACCCCATGAATAAGTAGTTCTATGAATATGTGTGAATGTATTCTGATTGTTTTACACTTAATATCCACTAGTATTTGGTGTATTCGTTTGTCACACATAATTATGTAATTAATTTATCCTTAATCCAAGGATACCGTCTTTGTAAGGGACTTCGTCTCAATCTCTTTCATTGAGGCATATTTTGTTTTATACACAACTTTCTTTTATGCGGTGTATAAACCCCTTTGACATTTACGATTATTCAAAGGGAATCTTTTTTCTACGAAGCATTTACTAAATGACAAAAGGGAATGTTTTTGTCATACGTATGTGGCGACAACGACTTCTCCACCGCCGTGACCATTATTTGAGTTTCGGCTTCCTTTACAAGCCATACCTTCTTTTTGAAAAAAAATAAATACCATGTTTTACTTTTCTTTTATTTTGGTATTGAAAATGGTTTTCATATAGTTTTTATATCAATGTGTTGTATTGATATCTTGTTATTAAAAGGTGGAAATGTTATGTTTCCTTTATGCATGTTTTATGTGATAAGATTATGTTATGGTTCATGGGCATTGTTATGAAGACGGGTGGTTCTATGATAAACTAAGGGAGGGTGAGCCTGATATAGCTCTCCAGTGCATTGGGTAACATGAAGGAGTGAAACTTTATGGTTTCTTCGAAGAGATTTAGGGAATATACTGTGGTGGGTATTCCAAACGTCACCAAGAGGGTTACTCCGTATGTAAGAATGTTATGAATGCCTCAAGTTACCTTTTATGTCTTATAATTCCTATGATTTATTCATGATTTGATGAGGTATGTTAAAGTGCCTATGTTTTATGGGTAAAGTATGATTTCATTCTTATGTATATATGAACTCATGATTCCTTTCCATATTTTTTATAACCCTTACTATGCTTTTTATGCTCATCCCAAGTTTTTTTAAATGTTTTTCACAGGTCAAGGGAAAGGTACATGATATGATGATAGTGTCAAGGAAGTGTCAAGAAAGAATCCATGATTTATTTTTAAATATTTTTCTGTTGATGGAAAAAATATGAATACTATCTTTTATGTAACCACTTTGTTTAAATGTGTAATGTAATGCGAGTCTTATGATCTAATTCTCTAAAACTCTAAACCTGAAAAGATCCTCAATGTGTAATCTTGTAATAACTCATGATTAAGTAAGGTTTAAGGCTGGGGCCTTATAGTTGGTATCAGAGGTCGGTTTAGATAACTTTAGAGGTTAGGGTATCCTCTAAGCTTAAGTGACATTACCATAATGGTTAGGATTTCAGAAAGAGTCCTACTTTTAGATAAAGTGAATAAGTAAGTATATCTTAGTGGTTATCTTCCTCATTAGTACAGGATGGTTTTTTTGATATACTCACACTGACATTTCTTTTTTTAGTGAATGGATGGATCTAGCAGACACCAAAGTGACAATAGGTTTGAAGGAAACTGTGGTGGTTCTCTAATTAAGAGACTGGATGAAATGGGGTATTCAATGAGGAAACTCGTGGTTTTTATAAACCAACTATCAAAGAGTCATGATCATCCACATGAACCTTGCTATGTTCTGTAATGCATCATGTACGAGATGACCAATCGATGTGGAAGTTCAGGTAATAATTATAAAGGTAACCATTAGGGTTTATATGATCCTTACTTTTGAGGTAATTATGGGTTATTATATGTTATGATTGAAAATGAAAGGCATGAGATAAACTTGAGGTTAAAATATTTTATGATTATTTTTTGATGATTTTATCTCGTTTTGGGGAATGTTTTAAGAATTATATAGTTTTGGAAGAAGTACAACACACAGACCATGTGACAACCCGTCGCGCCAGACAATGCTGCGGGAATCGAACCCACAACCAAAGTGCGACTGGTATTTATTGCTTACCACGGGACTACGTGAAGTCCCTGGTTAGTTTGACTAATTATTTTTAGTTAGATGATTTTATGAATTAAGAGTAATCTGATTTTGGGTTATCTATGGAAATTTATTAAACTATCATGGAGGATATGTGATTAGGTTAATTAATTTTCAATACGAGACTTTAGGAGCAACTGATGTTGATTGGAGATAAATGTTACGATTTAACGTGGAAGACTATGTGACTAAATCCATCAAATATTTGGGTTTCAATCTTAGTTTGGTTTACTTTGATGTATTTTATGGACAATTTGTTTATTGAATGGTCTTTGTTGAACTTTGGGTATTTCTTGATAAATTTTGGAGATTAAGAATAGATTTTCTTTTTATAATGGGTTATCCTTTTCTGGATTATCTGATCTTGTACTATCCTTTTTGGTTTTGGTTTTGGTTAAAGTCTGCAGATATGGGAAGTATATAGTTCTATTTTGTGGATTAGGTGATCGTCTAGAAGTTGATTATAGTACTGTTAATGTGAACAAGTCTTCCAAAATACTCGTCTTTTTGGGAAATTATGAGTTTGTGTAAGAAATCTAGTAAAAGTTGAAAGTCAACATGACAAGTATGTTTCCTTAAGATCAAAAATAAATTCCTCAATGAAGAGAAACATAAAAAAAATATTGTCTGTTAACTTTTCCTACTGGGGAATCGAATACCGTTTAACCCATCACAAGTTTGTGATTTTCTTACGGTTAACTTTCTCTTAGACATGTTTACTATCACTCTCCATCAGAACATGACCCTTTGTTTTTTCCTCCATGTCCATATTTTTATACTTGGAATCCTAGTATGGGTTAACTCGGGTGACCTTTGTACTTATCTTTCTTTATTTTAAAGTGATTGTTTTACTGACTCTTGTTCCGATACGGGATTTTCAATGATGTTTCCAAGCCCAATTTTAAAATTGCGAGGATGCAATTCCCAAAAGGGGGGAAGGATGTAACATCCTAGGTAAATAAAGAATATGAAATTTTTACATTTATCCATATTTGTGAATAAAATATTAATATTACTTTAAAGGGGACGCTATGCTCGATGGCGTACCCAACATGCAACAACAAGTTTCATGGGAATCTTACGTTGCACTCTAATAATAAAATAATAGTATTTTAAATGGTAGTTAATTCCTAGTTGTTGTGATGGCAGGAATGAATAGAACTAACTACAAAATGATTATATATGTTTGTCAAATATTTTTACTTTTTACAATAAAAGTTAGAGGATTAAAAATGCGAATGAATCCAATTTTAAGCGTAAACATTCTAATATTCTTTAAAAGGTAGATTAACAGCCTTTTGATGGCGAACCTCTTTTAAATACACTTTTTGATAATTTTATGTGTTATATTTTACAAAATAAAATTCTTCGTTAGAATAGGGACATCAAAATTTACTTTGTGTAAATTTTTGGTATTTTTCTGATAAAGTACATTTTTAATGAATAATGAAAAATGTTGTATTTTAATTCAAAAACCCTTTTAATCTAATTTATTTATATGATTAGATTATCTTATGAATTGGTTTTAAAGAGAAATTATAATATATTTTTACCATTTAATCCAATAGTGGTCGTTGGAATTAATTTCACTTTGAAATCGGACTTAAACTAGTGTCAATCTTTTGATATATTTTGTTTCATAAAAACACGCTATTTGTTTTGACAACGGGAATTAATTATTAAATTAATTAATTCAAATTATATGTTTTGAATTTTGTAAAATAGAAATCATTTTTGAATTCGGAATATCAAATATATCTTAGGGTGAACTTTTGGTAATTTTCTGAAAAACATCAATATTTGATGAATAGTGAAACCACTAAATGGTACTTATAAAAACTGATTTTTCCGTTTAAATGAATTTTTTCCATCTTTGTGTTTTGAATTTAAAAAATCTGACATACATTTTTTTCATTAAGATGTAAAATGTGGTTCAATGGGATTAAAATTATTTTTTTGGTGAATAGTAACTTATTAAGTTTTTAATCGCGATTAGAGGTAATTTGTGTAGTTTAAGGTAAGAATAATGTTTTAATAAAATTAAATGACTTAGACACGTGTCCTACCCTCATTGGAAGTTTCATGGCCGACCACGACAATCCATGGGTCAACTTAGGGACCCCATGGAGCCACTTTGGTTGGAAAATGACATAAATATCTTTTTATTTAATGTTAAAGTAAAAATGACACAAACATGAGATGTGTTACTAAAACAGTTTTTACATGGGGTTATACAAGTCATATTTTTGACTATAAATAATAAATGGAATGATAAAAAGATTTAATACATCATAGTATTTTTTTTATAATTTTTAGACATTAAATAAATTAAATTATTTCTGACATCACGATGATGCAGCGATGACCTCATTATTTAACGATTTAAATAAAATGGAAAGATAATGTAAAATATAAGACCTACACATGTCCAAAACCTATTTTATGGGCGGATTTCGAACCCTTATCACCTTATCCCAGAAAAACATTAAATTGGGACCATTAAAATCCGAAACGCATTTGAAAATAAAGTTACATTTTAAACCTTTCCAAGAGTGTCCCTCCTCTCCTCTTATAAAAGGCCCCCATCCCTACCTCCTTACCCACACATTCAAAGAATTTAGATCGGCCAAACCCTGCCAATTTTGTCTCTCCACATCCATATCTAACTCCTTGAAGCCTCCCATTGGGCAGAAGTCTTCCCAAGGAAGCCTTATAGCTCAAACCAAAGGGAGTTACCCGATTTTAAGGTAATGTCTTCACTTGAGTCCATTTGTTTTATTTTTCTTCTCCAAACCCCTAAACTCTTTTTATTCATTTCTTTTGTAACAAATACAGTATATTATATATAATAGTATGTTGTTATGCTTATGTATTTTATATTTAAACCATACCTTTATTCTTTTCATGTTGTGTAAATGCGATAATTTCATATGAGGAAGTGTGGACTACCGCCCCCTCAAGTGATGTGACTCGTACATGCAATACATGGAACGTATAAAAAATGAAATTAATTAACATATGTGACCTATATAACAAATATATTATACTGTAATTATAAAATATATATATCTTTTATTTTTAATTCCGTTAATATGACAAAGAAAAAAATTAAAGTAGCGTTCATGCGTACGTACGACCTACTGTCTTCATGAACGGTGCTTTTCGTTTTTTATCTCCAAAGGATATGGAATAGTATAAAATGAATATGTAATGGATATATATGATATTTTAATGATTAATACTATTCTGGAAATTATTTACTTATAACTACACGGACAGTCATTTTTCAAACAAGTTCATTTTTGACTCATGCACTAAACATCAGAAAAAACGTCTATTATGAACTAACATTATTAAACAATTATTATACCATTATAATATGTGATATGAACTGAATAATAATCTTTAAAGGAGTTCCTTAGGAAATTATAAATTTACCAATGTTTATTATTCAGGAATATAATGAAACGAACAAGACAAGTTGGACTTGAGGTAAGGGATCATACTCCTCTCTTTCTTTTTAAGTACACTCTTTTATGTCATTCATTTTAAGCTCATCTTTCTTATGATTGGGATGTTATTTTATATTAATCATACTATACTTCTTATTTTCATATGATGAGAGACCCTATTTTCTCTCATAAATCCATTTTGGAAGTTTTGACTGGCACCGTTAGGCTGCCGAATTTTCGTAAGAGACCTAACCTCTCTCTTTCTTATTAAGTACTCTCCTTTATGTTACTTCTTTTAAGCTCCTATGTGTTATGATGAGGGATGTTCTTTTATATTCCACTTTCTGTAAATTTTATTGTAATATGATGAGAGACCCTATTTGATCTCATCAATCCATTTTTGGAAGTTTTAAGTGGCGCCGTTAGGCTGCCGAGTTTTTGTAAGAGATTTTTCATCTTAATTTTATTCCCATGGGATTTATGCTACATTTGCCACATTTTCTATTGAGTGGTGCATTTACTGTCCATTATTTTTCTCATTGTGTAATATACTTTCATTTATGAGTATTTACATTAATGTTGTATTTTCTTTCTTTCACGGGGTGTACGTTTCGAAAGTTACCCAAGTCGGTAAGGGAACCTTTCACCCTCCTCTTTTTAAAAGACTTATTTTGTTAAGTCTTTTAATTCACATACTATTATGTTGGTATATGTTCTTCTATATCCTTATTGAAGTAAATTTTATGTCCAAGTGATGAGATACCCTTTTTATCTCTCATCAACTCTTTTTCTGAATTTTGAAGTGACGCCCTTAGGCTGTCGAATTTTTGCAAGGGAACTACTTAACCCAATTTTGATTCATTGGGATAAACTTGTACCCCGTGAATAAGTCGTTATATTAATATGGGTGAATGTATTTTTAATTTTTTACACTTAATATCCACTTATATTTGGTGTATTCTTTTGTCACACATAATTATGTAATTGATTTATCCATAATCCATGGATACCGTCTTTGTAATGGACTTCGTCTCAATCTCCTTTCATTGAGGCATATTTTGTTTTATACACAACTTTCTTTTTTACGGTGTATAAACCCCTTTGACTTTTACGTTTATTCAAAAGGAATATTTTTTCTACGAAGCATTTACTAAACGAAAAAAGGGAATGTTTTTGTCATACGTATGCGGCGACAACGACTTCTCCGCCGCCGTGACCATTATTTGAGTTTCGGCTTCCTCTACAAGCCATACCTTCTTTTTTAAAGAAAAATAAATACCATGTTTTACTTTTCTTTTATTTTGGTATTGAAAATGGTTTTCGTAATGTTTTTATATCAATGTGTTGTATTCATATCTTGTTATTAAAAGGTGGAAATGTTATGTTTCATTTATGCATGTTTTATGTGATAAGATTATGTTATGGTTCTTGGGAATTGTTATGAAGATGGGTGGTTCCGTGATAAACTAAGGGCGGGTGAGCCCGATATAGCTCTCCAATGCGTTAGTTAACACGAAGGAGTGAAACGTTAATGTTTCACCGAAGAGATATAGGGAATATACTGTGGTGGGTATTCCAAACGTAACCAAGAGGGTTACTCCCTATGTAAGAATGTTATGAATGCCTCGAGTTACCTTTTATGTCTTATGATTCCTATGATTTATTCATGATTTGATGAGGTATGTTAATGTGCCTATGTTTTATGGGTAAAGTATGATTTCATTCTTATGTATATATGAACTCATGTTTCCTTTCCATATTTTTTATAACCCTTACTGAACTTTTTATGCTCATCCCAAGTTTTTTTAAATGTTTTTCACAGGTCAAGGGAAAGGTACATGATATGATGATAGTGTCAAGGAAGTGTCAAGAAAGAATCCATGAATTATTTTTAAATATGTTTCTGTTGATGGAAAAAAGATGAATACTATCTTTTATGTAACCACTTTGTTTAAATGTGGAATATAATGGGAGTTTTATGATCTAATTCTCTAAAATATTTAAACATGAAATGATCCTCAATGTGTAATCTTGTAATAACTCAAGATTAAGTAAGGTTTAAGGCTGGGGCCTTATACCCCTACCTCCCAGACAATGGACACCCCCAACCTACATAACCCCCTACCCCTCCCCTGGACAGCCCCACCCTTGTAAATCCCATCATGTAGACCCCTCGCTACTGGACACCCCCTTATGGACCCTCCCTTCTGGAAACTCGACACCCCCCCCCCCTGAAAAGCCCCCCTCCAGGATAACCCCCCACTATAGACCCCTCCCTCCCTCCTAGAAACCACTTACCTCCTAAAAACCCCCGCCCTAAATAAACCCCCCTCCCCTCCCAAAGACAACCCCTCCCCCTACAAATCCCCCTGCAGACCCCTCCCTCTTGGACACCCTCCCCCATCCAGAACCTCCCTCTAAGACACTAAATACCCCAACCCAACATAAACCCCCTCCCCCTCCCCTGGATAGCCCCCCTTCCCCCTACAAGTCCCCCCTCATGGACAGACCCCTCAATCATACACACACCATGTAGAACTCTCTATCATTGACACTGGACACCCCCACCCCACATAAGCCCCTCCCCCTCCCATGGACATCCCCATCCCCTTACAAAGCCCTCCTATAGACCCTTCCCACTTAAACGCCGCACTATATCCCCCTCCATTTAGGACACTTCACACCCCCTACAATTCCCCCTGTATACCCCTCCCTACCTCCTAGACACCCCCACCTCCGAGACACTAAACACCTCCACCCTACATATAACCCCCTCCCCAACCCCTGGATAGCCCCCCTCCACCCATGCCAACCCCCCTACAGACCCCTCCCTCCTGGACACCCCCATACACCCCCATCCCTCCTGGACACTAGACACCCCCACCCTACATACCCCTACCCTTTACGACCTCCTACCCCCTGAAAATCCCCCATTCTTGACAACACCCCTTTCCCATAGACACCCCCTATAAACCCCTCCATCCTAGACACTAGACCCCCAACAAACATAAACCCCCTCCCCTTGAAAACCCCTACCACACACCCTATATATCCCCCTACAAAGCCCCCCTCTAGGACAACCCCCCTTCCTACAGACCCCTCCCACCTGGATACCCCCATCCCTCCCTACAGATCCCTCTATCATAGACAATGGACACCCCCAAGAAACATAACCCCTATCCCCATGACACCCCACCCTCCTTCTTGGACCTCCCCTCAAACCCCCTCCCCCCCCCCCCCCTCACCCAAATCCCTCCCTCCTGGACACCCCATGCAATAGCCTATGCATTCTTGAAAAAAACGGGTCCCCAACATATTCAAATCATGTACTACTAAAAAAACAAATTTCATACAGAATTGATATGAAGTCTCATGGCGGAACACCCAACTCACAGCCACCTCCCCCAACATAGCCCTTACCCTTTCCCCACACCTACACAACCCCCTCCCCCTTCCCCCAGCACACCCACCATGCCTCCTCCCTCTACAGACCCCCTTCCCCTACACCCAGAACACCCCCTGCACTCGACCCCCAACACGCACACCCCATCCCCTACCCCCCAGATCACCCTTCCCCCCCACCT
Organism: Viscum album; assembly: GCA_963277665.1. Lineage (NCBI taxonomy): Eukaryota > Viridiplantae > Streptophyta > Magnoliopsida > Santalales > Viscaceae > Viscum > Viscum album. Next base: position 286,258,027 of record OY728127.1, read on the forward strand.
GCACAACCCCACTACCCCCCACCCTCCTCTCCACCATCACACCCCTTCCCCTTTCCACCATCACACCCCCTACCCCTGCCCCCCTTCCCACCCCACGCACACCCTGAAGGAGTTCAGTATGAAGGAATAATTATTGAGACAACTATTCATATTCCTAAAAAAAGGCCTATTGTGACTATGCCCATTGTTTAAAGTGCAGAAGTAAGAGATATACCTAAGGTGAAGCATATGTCAATGGATCAAATTATCCTTGGATCACTTGTGGATGGGGATAGAACTAATGATGTGGTTATGGAAGCTGTTTAACATTCTCATACACCACCTATACCATCACAAACTCTTATTGTTCAGGGGGAATCATCCTCTATTAGTAAGATCTTATAATGGTATAAAATGTATTCCTATGTGTCTGATATTCTAACTGAGTTTGATAATATTTGAGGAGATTATACTGAGCTGAAATAAGAGATAAAATATACTAATGATGAGATTAGTGAGAATAAGAAGTCCTATATTCCCATGGTTGATTTTGACAAGTTGGTTGGCTTAATGACAACACGGAAAAAGTTGACTTGGAGTCTCCAATCATTCACTCATAATCAAAAAGTCATTTTTTATGTATGTTTCAAAGAGCTTAAATATGGGAATGGTCTAGTTAGTGATTTTAAGGATTCCTATACTAGCATGTTCGAGCTCAATGATCATGGTGTTATGGTTGTATCTCAATGATATATGTTCCAAAGTCATTCATTGTTGCAATTAAACAAGTCTCAAGATGTCCATGATGATGGTAAGTCATTCAAGACTAAAATGAAGGGAATCCTGCACACTTTAAAATGTTTTGTATTAAGATAGTTTGAGTTCATCGAAATGATTCCACCATATATAACTTCTACCACAGAACCATCAGTTGTTCCTATTTTCTAGAGCAGCATTGATCAATTTCACTCAAAATTGAATTATGTATCCTTACAGATTCAGTGTCTAATGTGTGATATGTTCACACCATTCCTTATGCATGATATGAAGAGGAATATTAAGGGTGAGTTCCATGATACTAGATAAAATTTCAGGAATCTCGGTATTGGAATAAATATATCCATAAAATTAAGTAGTTGTATTTTATGATGAATTTGATGTGAATTTGAAAGAGATCTTGAATGTCTGAAAGGATGATCAATGTATGGTTTTTAGATATCTTGTTCTAATATATTTAAACTACTAGCATTTGTTAACCTCTTTGAACAAGGTCTATAAATAAGTTCATGGGATATATTCATATTCTTCATTAACAAAGATAGTGGTTATTGGAAAACCATTTTAAAAAACAATAAATCAATTATGGAATCAAGTTTTAAAAACAATATGGGAATTATCACTACTGGGAAGCTAGGTTTTCCCAACAGTTGTATGCCAACGGTTCAACAGAATCGTTGGTATAGGGGTATAAATCAAGTATTTCCCAACGGTTTGAAGAAACCATTGGGAAATATTAAAAATTTTCTCCCTTTCCCAGTGGTTTGTAAAAACCGTTGGTAAAGGCCATAACTTAGGAAAGATTTCCCAAAGGTTTGTGTAAACCGTTGGTAAAGCACACCTTTCCCAATGGTTTTAAAAAACCATTGGGAAATTTCTCCCATAATATCCCAGCAAACCCGATATCCCATCCATGCGATTGAACAGCTAAGGTTGAGATCTATGATCTCTCTCGCTTTGAAAATAATTTCACAAGATCCATATTAAATGACAAAGTTGTTTTGTTCTACACTTGAAATCTGTAAGTAGTACATTATGTTTAATTTTTTTCATATAATTTTTTTCTTTTCTATTTTTATTTGTCTTAAACCTATGTTTCGTGCAGTATGGTATACCCAACAATTCCAATTTCATTTGTTATTTGTTTTCTGTTTTTGTTCTGGTGTCATGTGTGAATCAATTTTTTGTTCTGTTTTTGTTTTCTATTTTTGTTCTGGTGGGAGGTGCTGGGGGTGCAGTAAGTGGGGGGAGGGGGTGTGCCGGTGGGGTGTTTATGTGGGGGGAGGGGGTGTGCTGGTGGGGTGTTGAGGTGGGGGTGGGGGTGGGTTGTGTAGGTGGTGGTGGGGGGAGGGGTGGTGTGTGCAGGTTGGGGTGCAAGTGGAGGGGGGTTGTTATGAATGTGGGTGGGGGGAGGGGGTGTGCAGGTTAGGGGGTGGGCTGGGTAGGTCATAGTATGTTGTGGGGGGAGGTGGGGGTTGTACAGGTGGGGGTGGTGGTGGGTTGTGCAGGTGGGGGTGGGGGATGGGGGACGTTCATGTTGGGGGTGAAAGTGGAGGGGGGTGCAGTGCAAGTAGGTGTGGGTAGGGGAGTGTCCAGGTTGGGGGGGGTGGGCTGGGCAGGTGGGAGTCTGTTAGGGGTTAGGTGGGGGTGGGGTGTACAGGTGGTGGTGGTGGGAGAGGGGCTGTGCAGGTGGGGGTGGGGGAGGGGGGGTTGTGCAAGAGGGGGGTGTAGGGGGGGTGGCTGTGCAAGTGGGTGGGGGGGGGGAGGGGAGTGTGTAGGTTGGGGGTGGGTTGGGCTGGTGGGAGTATGTTGGGGGTTGAGGTGTGGGTGTACAAGTAGGGGTGGGGTGGGGTGGAGGGAGGGGGGTTGTGCAGGTGGGGGGTGCAGGTGGGGAGGGGGGGTGTGCAGTGGGTGGATGGGAGGGGGATGTGCAGGTGGGGGTGGGGGAGGGGGGGTTTTGCAAGTGGGGGTGCAGGTGGGTGGGGATTTGTGCAGTCGGTGGATGGGAGGGGGGTTGTGCAGGGGGAGTCTATTGGGGGTGAGGTGGTGAGGGGGGGCTATGTAGGTGGGATGTCATCACTTCCATAGTTCACTAATAAAGCATGGGGAATTCATCACTTCTAGAGATTTGTATAGATTTGAGGCCTCTTTGGTTTTGGTTCTTGTCAACTCATCTTGATGAGTAAGGCATCACATGATCTAAAAGTGACATAAACTATATAGGATGAATTCCTTCTCCCAGCACACATTTTTCTAGAAATAATATATCCTTGGATGGTTGTGGGAGCCTTTTAGAATCCAATGGCCCAACATTTTCCCAATTGCAAACTTGATACCATCATGTTATCAAGTCACTAATTCTACCAAATTGGATTTTCATTAAAAATACTATTCTAAACCTTAACACCCATCTTTTGTTTTTCATAACATGAATGAAAACACAATTAAATCTCATAGCTCTCAGTCACACCCTTATGGACAGCTCACCCACCCCCTGGACACCTCCTACCCCCTAGACAGCCCTGCCACCCTCGTGGATAGTCCGCCCACCCCTGGAAGCCTTGTACCCCCTGCACAACCCCGCCACCCCCGTGGAAAGCCTGCCCACCCCATGGACACCACCTACTCATTGGAAAGCCCCCAACCCAATGGACAGCCCACCCACCCCTGGAAACCCCCCCACCCCCAGACACCCCCACCCCCTGGACACCTTGTACCCCCTGGAAAGCACCCCCTCACCCCCACCCCCGTGGATAGCCCGCCCACCCCTTGGACACCCCTCCCCCTAGACAGCCCTGCCACCCTCGTGGACAGCCCGCCCACCCCCCATGGACACCTCGTACCCCCTAGACAACCCTAGCACCCCCGTGGATAGCCCGCCCCTGGTTACACAGAAGAAAATAACTCTGCATTTCCCCTGATTTCCAGAATTCCCCACGCATGTGAAACCTAACCTGAGGTCTTCCATTTGATCTACTTCAACTCCCCCATCCAGGTTAGACTCTTTCAACCTCTTCCCAAATACAGACATAGAAGCCCTCATTGAGTTAATTGGCATGGTTGGGGTAATGGGGTAGGTCGTTTTCCTTTTTTAGTGGGGTGATATGGTACTTTCTGTGGACTTCAGTTTAGGTGTTATGAAATGCACTAACTTTTAAAAATATTTCCATTTTTTAGAATCAATAACTTATTTAAAAAACTCTCATTACAAATTCTTCATCTTCCATGAAAATCCTTCACTTTTTAATATCTTGAACAATGTTTTATTAGGTCTATGGTGTCTTCTTGGTATGTGATAAATGAAAAAATTAAAAAACACATATCACCTCAAATCTAGGAACACATAACTGAATTAATTAGTATATCTTTACATTGTATTAATAGTTCACTACATAAACTAGAAACCCCTTCCTTTATCATTTACTTAAATGTATTTTCTATTAATGTTCAATCCTATTGAATTGTTTTTGACAAAATGACTTATATAAATTCTTTTTACCGAATGTAAAGAAGTTGGATGTATGAAACCAATCGAATCTCAAGTGATTTTCAATACAATTTGGAGATCTTTAGTGATTTTTCATTTCACAATGCCTCAGATAGTGGTCTCATACACTACCCATGTTTCAATTGTGTTGGTAGACCTTGGTTGAGCCGTGAAGAAGTCAACTACCACATAAACAAAAATGGTTTTCAAGCAAACTACATTGTGTGGTATCACAATGGGGAGAAAATGAAATCTCAAATTGGAGATGACTGAAATGAAAGGACTGGAATGGAGAATTTTTTAGATGATCAGTTTCAGTTTATTCGTCATCATGAAAATGAAAGGATTTTGACTCAAGAAGACTTCGATATGAGGACAACTGATTCATCTAGTGAAAATGATGTTATTGATAGGGTGAAAATATAAAATGATGATTCCATGACTCTAGTATATCCACAATGCGATAAAATGGAGAAGTTGGAATTTTTAATCTGATTGCTTCATGAGAAAACTATGTATGGGATTTCTAATATAGCAATCGATTACATTCTTACACTCTTGAAGGATTTACTTCTAGATGATGCATATATTCCCTTAAACCACTATATAGCATGGAAGTTAGTTGAGGAACATGGATTTTCAGGAAACAAAATTCATGGTTTCCTGAAATATTGCAGTTTATTATGGGAGGAAATCGCTGAACGAAAAGATTGTATAAATTGTGGCACATCCCGCTGGAAGTCAAAATCTGATGGAACACCATCTCGCGTTCCACAAAAATTAATGTGGCACTTTCCATTGATCCCTAGACTCCAGAATCATTTTATGTCTGATGAAATATCAATAAAAATGAGATGTCATGATACCAAGAGAAAGAAGACTAATGATGAGTTGGTTCATGCTGCATATGGATTTGCATGGAAGAGATTTGACGCTCGACATCCTGATTTTGAAACTGACGTGTGTAATGTGAGGCCGGGTCTTTCATGCGACGGTTTTAATCCGTTTGGGCAGATTCTTACTTCACAGAGCACATGACCAATTTTTATACACATTTATAATCTTCCCCCATGGTTGTGTATGAAAAAACCTTTCACATTCATGAGTATACTCATATCTCGTCGTTTTGATCTCGACATTGATAATGATGTATACATGCAACCTTTAATAAAAGAGTTGAAAATTCTTTGGGATGTGGGTGTGAGCACATACGATGCATGTTCAAAAGACATATTTCAGATGTGTTCTATGATTATGTGGATGATCAGTGATTTTCTGGATTATGCAATGATGTCTGATAGAGAAAGATGGGAAAAATGTCATGTCTAGTTTGTATGAAGAATACACAATCCAGAAGACTGAAACATTGCTGTAGTTTCAGTTTTATGGGACATTGACGATTCTTGCCAAAGGATCATCCATATAGAATGAATTGTCAAAGATTTGATAATACCATAGAGTCCGATGATCCACCTCAGTGTATCTCTGGAACTGATGTGCTTAATGAATTGAAAGATTTAATTTTTTCATTCGGGAAGGGTCAAATGAAATCTTGAAAGAGAAATAACGTTTCCACTGAAACCTGTTATAGTTGGAGGAAGAGGAGTATCTTTTTTGATTTTCCTTATTGGTCAACCAATTTGTAACGTCATTGCTTAGATGTAATGCATATTGAAAAGAATATATGCGAAATGTTTCTTTCAGTTCATTTAAATATCAAGGGGATGAAAAAAGATGATTTACGTTCTCGGCGTGACTTGGTGGATTGGGGCATCAGACTCGAATTGCATCATGTGCGTATCAGTGAAAATAAATGGAAACTTCCATGTGCTTCTTATGTGATGACACCTACGGAAAAAAACAATTTCTGGATGTATTAGAGAATATTAGAGTTCCTGATGATTATTCAAGCAACATATCTAAACGGGTCAAAAGAAGAGAGTTGAAGCTAAAATCTTTGAAAACTGATGATTATCATGTTCTACTGCATGAGTTGATTCCAATAGAAATTATTCATCTTTTTTCCAATAATGTAAGGGTGGCTGTTATTCAGTTGTGCCATTTTTTTAGAGATCTTTGTGCTAATCAGTTTTCCATGTCTTTCTTGCAAAAAATGTTGACAGATGCCCCATTAATTTTGTGTGAGTTAGAGAAAATATTTCCTCCATCATTTTTCACATGAATGCTGCATCGGACTGTCCATATTCCCACTGAAATACTTTTTGGAGGACCTGTTTCTTTTTGTTCGATGTATCCAACTGATAGAAATATGTTCACATTAATGTCTTATGTCCGAAACAGAAATCATCCTGATGGTTCTATCATGAACGGTTACCTGGCTCAAGAATTCATGGATTTCTGCTCTATGTATTTGTCTAATATTACTACAAGATTGAACAAACCAATGAGAAATGAAGAAGAATATTATGAGAAAATTAAACCCAATTTTCCATCATTTCCTCAAACAGGATGAATTCTTGGATCATATACATTGAAGACATTAAGCCATGAAGAGCGGGATATGGCACATCGCACAGTTTTGTTCAACTGTGATATTTTCGATGACTATATCAGGTAACTAAATTAATTATCTATATCTTACATATATATCTATTAAACTATTCATATTTTTTATCTACAGGGAACATAAAACAATGATAAATAGTAAGCATCGTTCTTTATCATTGAGAAGGAGAGAGACTTTGCACAGCAAAAAGTTTTCTTTCTTGGTTAAAATTGAAGGTAAAAATGTTAATGTTTAAATTAATTATTTCAATATTTAATTAAGTTTAACAGTCATTTATATTGCAGGTATTGAGTTTGTCTCCTGACTCTGTCTCTGAGGAAATAAGAGCATTGGCTTTTGGTCCTAATATAGTGGTTCGTGACTATAAATCAATTGTTATCAATGGGTACAAATTTATTGAACTAAACGAGAAAAAAACATGAGAACACAAAATGATGGTGTTATGGTTACTGCCACAACATATTTTTATGCCAGTGCATCAGATAGTAGACCGCGATTTGAAAATGTGGGTTATTATGGAGTCGTTGAGAAAATAATAATATTGGATTATTACTCTCATGGAGGAGTCACAATGATTAAATTCCATTGGGTTGATTCGATGACGAGACATGGCACATTTATTGATGATTATGGATTTCGAGTAATTAATATGACTCACACTCTTACTACCGAAGAACCATATGTGTTGGCATCAATGGCTAAACAAGTTTTTTATGTCAAAGAACAACTTCAACATGAATTTGGTGTCATAATTGAAGTAATTCCAAGACATATTTTTGATGATGGTGATGATGGAATTGACATTGTCCCTATTTCCATTGGAACCAATCCATTTATTTCTTTTGATGACTCCAATAACTCAATTGTCGGAGTTGATTGTGAACCTGAAGTTGTGGTTGGAAATATATAGAATCATTCATCCATGTTCTCAATTCTTTTGGTTTACCACGAGTTGGGTTGTTAAGGTTGGTAATATTCAAATTGATTTTGTATTGATCACAAATATGTTTTAGCTAACTTGACCGTTATGTGAATTTTCAACGATTATTGGTTACTGTTTTATTTGAATTGCATTTTCTAATTTGGAATTGTACTGCATTCAAACCTAGTCAAACAATATTTCTAACATGGTGAACATTACAACTTGTATGATTTATTAAATTCATTCAAGCTCTTCTAAAACAATTGATAGATAAATTACCAATGAATCCCCCTATATCATCATATATTTAGTTTTTTGGATTACACATTAGTTTCCTTTTTCAAATTAATTACATATTTGTTTTAAAAATCAGGAAATGCATCCAATTGAAGAGAGATGATGGAAAAAAATGATGAAGAACAATCTTCGGATGGCAGAGATTGGAGTTCCACCATTAGTGCCTATTGTGAGTACTTTATTTAAAAAATATATATATATTTAAAGAATATATAATGTCATGTGATTAATTTTTTTGTAAGAATTTTTGTAGGATCCACCTATACGTTGACAGTTATTCGACGAGGAGCCTAGTACTGGTCCTAGTACTCAGGCCGGTGGTATGAGGAGGGTTCGTACAAGAGGTGGATGATCAGTTGTGCATGCCCGACTAGACCCTGCCCCTCCCACTGACATGTCATCTTTACCACATTCTGATCCTGGTGTGTCATTAGGGACACACAGAATATTTAGGCCTCCCATGTTTTCGCTACCTTCTGTATCTTCTGCCACATCATTTTCACATTCCATGATGATTCCAACTCCCCAGTCAGAATCTGGTCATACTGTTGTCCCATCTTCTTTTCGTTCTACTTCTGTCTCTTCGAGCATCTATATTCCACCATCATCGACTCCTGTTCCACCACAGGGTGTTCCATGGGTTTCTGGGGATCCGGTGGCGCTCAGTGATCAGACTGGCACAAGTATATAAATAAAAACCATACAAATTTTTATAGAAATATTTATTTTCATTATAACATGTTTTGATAAAATATTTGTTTTTATTTCATGACAGATACATCTTCTGACAGGAGGCAGGGGCGGGGGTGTACACGCATGCGTTTGGTGTAGAACCGCCGCACACAGGTTATGGTGGATTAAAATGAAGACAACCAAATGGTTGAGAAATCAGGGTAGCAATGTTGGAGTTTTTTTGCGACACTTTCCAAATACTCCGACATCATTCCCGTCAGTCCGCTGTCATGGAGACATTTTCCACATGAGGTCAAGGATAGAGATTTGGCAGAGATATGGGTAAAACAATCTGTTTTATTTAATGCAATGAATTATTTTTGTATTTATATGAATTTATATTTTCACTCTAGCTTCGATTTAATTTTCTCTATGGTGAGGGTGATCGAGTGGATCATCTAAAGGATTTAGGCGAGCATTGGAGAGCCTACAATCTTGAGTTATATATTGGCTGGCGTGTTAGAGTTGGCACTGAGTTGGAGGCTGTGCCAGTCGTGGATGATTGTCCTATAGAGAAGTCTCGTCAGATGATTACTCATTGGACGGGTACCCAGTTAATGGTATGAATTACATTTGAGGTATATAAATAATAACATTCATGTTTTGCATTAATATTATCGTTTTAATTATTTAATTTTATTTATGAATCATCTGGAAAAAAATTGGTGCAACAAAATACCTCCACACACTAGGACGTACAACTATGCTGGATCATGAGAGGAAGCAGGTATGAAATTTTTTTATAAGTTTTCATTACGACATAAATTTTTTTTTTCTCAATTATTTAATCGTTTGCTAATTTTTTCATATAACTTTATTTTTCAGTGTCATCTTAGAGTAAAATATAGAATATTGAAGGACGTGTGCCTCGAGCAAAACTGTTTTTCTCGAGTAGACGGAAGAAGGATGGATGTGCCATCAACGAAGCGACTCATCAGCAAATTGTAAGTTTTAATCTGTTGATTTTATATTTTAATATATATTTTGTAACTTAATAATATATTTATATTTGTAACAGTTTTCTTTAGAGTCCCTCGATGCCCATGAACCAGACAATTTTGGGCCAACAGATCATTTACATCAGGTGTTGGGAGGGGAGAATCCTGGTAGAGTACGCTGCCGACCTAGGATAGCCTCGATGAGGTATTGGCCCTCCTTAGGTATGAGCTGTAGGCCACCGAGCTGCAGAAAGTTAGGGAACATGAAGAACATGCTGAAAAAAGGGCCACAGAGATGGCATAATAGTCTGCTAGGGAAAACAGTGCGTTTATGAAATTTATTGAAGTTCTACGTCCAACACTTCCAGCAGAGGCCAGCCCAGCTTTTGATGAGTATATGTCATCGATACGTTCTATATATGGTGCACCAGGTGGAAGTTATTGTGGTGGTCAGGATGATGTCCAGCTTGATGATGATGATGGCGAGGAGTCTGATGCGGAAGAGGAGGGAGAAGAGGAGGGTGAGGCGGGTGGCGAGGGCGAGGAGGAGGGCGCTGAGGAGGGAGAGGACGATGATGGGGATGAGGACGAGGGTGATGAATATGGTGAAGATGGTGATGGTGATGTGGGAGAAATTGATCCATTACATTTTTGACTGATATTACTGAGATTTGAAATTTAATCTATTCTAGTTGTTGGTTTTATCTAGACTCGTAGTATAGTATTAGAGTTGAGTTATTTTTATATATTATCTGTTTTTATGTATGTTGTTGTCTTTTAGTGGTTATCTATTGGGGAACCCCCCTCCTTCCTGGACCCTAGAAAACCCCCCACCATCCTCCATAGACCCTGGACACCCCCCCGAACAGCCCCCGTACAACACCCAGAACAGCCCCTGGACATCCCCCCACCCTCCTCCCTGTGCCCCAGACAACCCCCCAGATAGCCCCCCAGATAGCCCCCCAGACAGCCCCTCCACCCTCCTCCTTGGACCCCGGACAACCCCCCGAACATCCCCGGACATCCCCCCGCACAGCCCCCCCCCCCCCCCCCCCCCGCACAGCCCCCCACCCTCCTCCTTGGTCCCTAGAAAGCCCCCTGGACACCCACCAGATAGCCCCCCGGACAGCCCCGCCAGACAGCCCCCTCCCTCCTTGATTTCATTTACTACTTGAAAACCATCCAAATGCATTCGGTTTCCGTTGAAACATTAGGAGAACGATCCATGGGTCATATGTGAAGTGTACGAATCAACCCCGCCTCAATATGAGATGTGGTGTGGCTGGAACCACTCAATGTGTCTGTCTTTTCTTTCAAAAGGACGTCAATTTAATTGAAAAACATCAACTGTCATATGGAAAACCGACCAAACGCTTTAGGATTAAAAGTGAAAAGATCATCTGACATACAAAAAACTGACCAAACGCCTTCAGATTCTATTGATAATTTATCACAACGATCCATGGGTCATATGTGACATGTGCGAGCCAACCCGAGCTCAATCTGAGTCACGGTGTGGCCGGGATCACTCTAAGTATCTCTCTATTGTTTAAAATGGACAACATATTAATTACATATGAAAAACCAACCAAACGCATTCGGTTTCTGTTGAAACATTAGGAGAATTATACATGTGTAATATGTGATGTGCACGAGTCAACCGCGCCTAAATCCGAGGCGCGGTGTGGCCGACACCACTCTATGTGTCACTCTTTTGTTTAAAATTGACTTCATTTTAATTGAAAAAAACAACTAGCATACGGAAAACCGACCAAACGGATTCTGATTGTGTTGATACTTTAGCACAATGATCCATGGGTCATATGTGATGTGTACGAGTCAAAAACACCTCAATCCAAGGCGCGGTGTGGTCGCCACCACTTAAAGTGTCTGTTTTTTGTTTCAAAAGGACATCATTTTAAGTGAAAAATATGAACTGGCATATGGAAAAGAGACCAAACGCATTCAGATTGTATCTATACTTTAGAACAATGATCCATGGGTCATATGTGTCATGTACGACTCAACCCCACCATAATTGGAGGCACGGTGTGGCCGAAATCACTATAAGTGGCTCTTTTTTTTAAAAAATGGACAACATTTTATGTACATACAGAAAACTGACCAAACGCATTCGGTTTCCATTGAAACTTTAGGAGAACGATTTAGGGGTCCTATCAGACATTTACGAATCAACCCCGCCTCAATCTGAGACGTGGTGTGGCCACCACCACTCAAAGTGTCTGTATTTTGTTTCAAAAGGACGTCATTTTAATTGAAAAACATCAACTGGCATACGGAAAAGCGACTAAACGCATTCAGATTGTGTCGATACATTAGAACAATGATTCTTGGGTCATATGTGACGTGCATGGGTCAAACCCGCCTCAATCTGAGGCATGGTGTGGCTGCCACCACTGAATGTGTATGCCTTTTGTTTCAAAAGGATGTAATTTTAATTGAAATACATCAACTGGAATACAGAAAACCGACAAGACCCATTTGGATTGTGTCGATACTTTAGAACAACGATCCATCGGTCATATGTGACATGTACGAGTCAACCTCGCCTTAATCGAAGGCACCGTGTGGCTTGAATCACTTTAAGTGGCTCTCTTTTGTTTCAAATGGACAACATTTTAAGTACATACGGAAAACCGACCAAACGCATTCGGATTGTGTTAATACTTTAGCACAATGATCCACGGGTCATATGTGACGTGTATGAGTCAAAACCACCTTAATTTGAGGCACGGTGTGGCCGTAATCACTCTAAGTGGCTCTCTTTTTTTAAAAATGGACAACATTTTAAGTACATATGGAAAACTGACCAAACGCATTCGGATTGTGTCGATACTTTAGCACAACGATCCATGGGACATATGTGATGTTTATGAGTTAACCCCGTCTCAATCTGAGGCGCGGTGAGGCTGCCACTACTCAAAGTGTATGACTTTTGTTTCAAAAGGATGTCATTTTAATTGAGAAACAACCACTGGCATATGGAAAACCAACAAATGCATTCAGATTGTGTCGATACTTTATCACAACGATCTACGGGTCATATGTGACATGTAGGAGTCAACCCCGCCTAAATCCGCGGAGCGGTGTGGCTGCCACCACTCAATGTGTCTGTCTTTTGTTTCAAATGGACGTCATTTTAAGTGAAAAATATCAATTGGCATACAGAAAAGCGTCCAAACGCAATCGGATTGTGTCGATACTTTATCACAACGATCCATGGGTCATATGTGACGTGTACGAGTCAAGCGTACCTTAATTTGAGGCACGGTGTGGCTGGAATCACTATAAGTGGCTCTCTTTTGTTTAAAATGGACAACATTTTATGTACATACAGAAATCCGACCAAACACATTTGGATTGTGTTGATACTTTTGCACAACAATCCATGGGTCATATGTGACGTGTATGAGTCAACTCCGCCTCAATCTGAGTCGTGGTGTGGCCGCCACTACTCAAAGTGTCTGTCTTTTGTTTCAAAATGACGTAATTTTAATTGAAAAACATCAACTGGCATACGAAAAACTAACAAACGCAATCAAATTGTGTCGATACTATAGTAAAACGATCCATGGGTCATACGTGATGTGTACGAGTCAACCCTGCCTCAATCCGCGGTGTGGTGTGGCTGACACCACTCAAAGTGTCTGTCTTTTGTTTAAAAAGGATGTCATTTTAAGTGAAAAATATCAATTGGCATAAGGAAAAGCGACCAAATGAATTCAGATAGTGTAGATACTTTATCACAATGATCCATGGGTCATATGTGACGTCTACGAGTCAAACCCGCCTTAATCTGAGGCATGGTGTGGCCGGAATCAATCTAAGTGGCTCTCCATTGTTTAAAATGGACAACATTTTAAGTACATACGGAAAACCGATCAAACGCATTCGGTTTCTGTGGAATCTTTAGGAGAACGATCCATGGGTCATATGAGGCATTTACGAGTAAACCCCACCTCAATCCGAGGTGCGGTGTGGCCGACACCACTCAAAGTGTCTGCCTTTTGTTTCTAAAGGACGTCATTTTAATTGAAAAACATCAACAGGCATACGGAAAACCGACCAATCACATCTGGATTGTGTTGATACATTAGCACAACGATCCATGGGTCATATGTGACGTGTACGACTCAACCCCACCTCAATCTGAGGCGCGTTTTGGCCGCCACCACTCAAAGTGTCTGTCTTTTGTTTAAAAAGAACGTCATTTGAAGTGAAAAACATCAACTGGAATACGAAAAAAAAACCAAACACATTCGGATTGTGTTGATACTTTAGGAAAATGATACATGGGTCAATTGTGTTGTGTACGAGTCAACCCCGCCTCAATCTGAGGCGCGGTGTGACCGCCACCACTCAAAGTGTCTGTCTTTTCTTTCAAAAGGACGTTATTTTATGTGAAAAATATCAAATTTCATACGGAAAAGAGACCAAATGCATTCGGATTGTTTCAATACTTTATCACAACGATTCATGGGTCATATGTGATGTGTACGATTCAACCCCGCCTTAATATGAGGCACGGTGTGGCTAGAATCACTCTAAGTGGCTCTCTTTTGTTTAAAATGGACAACATTTTAAGTACATATGGAAAACTGACCAAACGGATTCGGTTTCCCTTGAAACTTTTGGAGAACGATCCATGGGTCATATGTGACATCTAAGAGTCAACCCTGTCTCAATCAGAGGAGCGGTGTGTCCGAAACCACTCAATGTGTCTACCATTTTTTTCAAAAGGATGTCATTTTAATTGAAAATCATCAACTTGCATACGGAAAACTGACCAAACGCATTCGGATTGAGTCTATACTTTAGCACAACGATCCATGGGTCATATGTGATGTGTACGAGTCAACCCCACCTCAATCCGAGGCGCAGTGTGGCCTCCACCACTCAAAGTGTTTGTCTTTTGTTTCAAAAGGACGTCATTTTAAGTGAAAAACATCACCTGGCATACGGATAACCGACCAAACGCATTCGGATTGTGTCGATACTTTTTAACAATGATCCATGGGACATATGTGAAGTGTATGAGTCGAATCATCCTTAATCGGAGGCATGGTGTGTCCAAAATCACTCTATGTGGCTCTGTTTTGTTTAAAATGGACAACATTTTAAGTATATACGGAAAACTGACCAAACACATTCATTTTCTGTTGAAAATTTAGATGAACGATTAATGGGTCATATGTGATGTGTAGGAATCATCACCTCCTCAATCTGAGACGCGGTGTGGCTGGCACCACTCAAAGTGTCTGCCTTTTATTTCAAAAGGACATCATTTTAATTGAAAAACATCAACTGGCATATGGAAAACTGACCAAACACATTCTGATTATGTCTATATATTAGAATAACGATCCATGGGTCATATGTGACGTGGACGAGTCAACCCCGCCTGAATCTGAGGCACGGTGTGGCCGCCACCTCTCAAAGTGTTTGTATTTTGTTTCAAAAGGACGTCATTTTATGTGAAAAACATCAACTGGCATACGGAAAACTGACCAAATGCATTCGGATTGTGTCGATACTTTAGAACAACGATCCATGGGTCATATGTGACGTGTACGAGTCAACCTCGCCTCAATCCGAGGCATGGTGTGGCTGCCACCACTCAATGTGCTTGTCTTTTGTTTCAAAAGGACGTCATTTTAAGTGAAAAATATCAACTAGCATACGGAAAAGCGACCAAACCCATTCAGATTGTGTCGATACATTAGCACAAAGATCCATGGGTCATATATGATGTGTAAGAGTCAACCCCGCCTTAATCTGAGGAACGGTGTGGCTGTAATCACTCTAAGTGTCTCTCTTTTGATTAAAATGGAAAACATTTTATGTACATACATAAAACTAAAAAAATGCATTCGGATTCCATTGAAACATTAGGGGAATGATTCATTATTCATATGTGACATGTACGAATCAACCCTATCTCAATCTGAGACACGGTGTGGCTGGCACCACTGAAAGTGTCTACCTTTTGTTTCAAAAGGACGACATTTTAATTGAAAAACATCAACTGGCAGACGGAAAACTGACCAAATGTATTCGGATTGTGTTGATTCTTTAGAAAAACGATCCATGGGTCATATGTGACTTGTACGAGTCAACACCGCCTCAATCTGAGGCACGGTGTGGTCGCCACCACTCAAAGTGTCTGTCTTTTGTTTCAAAAGGACGTCATTTTAAGTGGAAAACATGAACTGGCATACGAAAAACTGACCAAATGCATTCGGATTGTGTTGATACATTAGAAAAACGATCCATGGTTAATATGTGACCTGTATGAGTCAACCCCTCCTTAATCGAAGGCACGGTGTGGCCAGAATCACTCTAAGTGGCTCTCTTTTGTTTAAAATGGACAACATTTTAAGTACATACGGAAAACCGACCAAACGCATTCAGTTTCTGTTGAAACTTTAGGAGAACGATTCATGGGTCAATGTGATATGTAAGAATCAACCCCGCCTCAATCTGAGATGTGGTGTTGTCGACACCACTCAAAGTGTCTGCCTTTTGTTTCAAAAGGATGTCATTTCAATTGAAAAACATCAACTGGAATATGGAAAAACGGCCAAACGCATTCGTATTGTGTTGATACTTTAGATCAACGATTCATGGGACATATGTGACGTGTACGAGTCAACCTCGCCTCAATATGAGGTGCAGTTTGGCCACCACCACTCAAAGTGTCTGTCCTTTGATTCAAAAGGACGTCATTTTAAGTGAAAAACATCAACTGACATATGGAAAACTGACCAAACACATTCAGATTGTGTTGATACTTTATCACAATGATCCATGAGTGATATTTGATGTATACGAGTCAACCCCGCCTTAATCGGAGGCACGGTGTGACCAGAATCCCTCTATGTGTCTCTCTTTTGATTAAAATGGACAAAATTTTAAGTACATACGGTAAACTGACCAAATGCATTCGGTTTCCATTGAAACTATTGGACAACGATCCATGGGTCATATGTGACGTGTACGAATCAACCCCGCCTCATTCAGAGATGCAGTGTGGCCGACACCACTCAATGTGTCTGTCTTTTGTTTCAAAAAGACGTCATTTTAATTGAAAAATATCAACTGGCATTAGAAAAACTGACCAAACGCATTCAGATTGTGTCGATACATTAGAAAAACAATACATGGGTCATATGTGACATGTACGAGTCAACCCCTCCTCAATTCGAGGCGCGGTGTGGCCGGTAGCACTCCAGGTTTATGTATATTTTTAAAATGGACATCATTTCTGGTAAAAATATATGGTATACAAAAAACCGATCAAATTATGAATTGACTTCCGGATTCCACATATATTTGTCATCTAAATATTAAATTGAATTATAAATGAATTATGTATGTTTATAATTACGTTATGAATTCTAATTTAATTCTGGATGTGTATAGTTCCAGCATTATATGTTAAATGTGTATGAATTTGTTCTCTATATATATGTGTTAGTTGGTTATTGCAGGTACTATAATTGTATATGTATGTGTTAGTTTATTGAAGGTACAATAATTGGATTGAAAATGAGATAGAACCCAAAAAATGAGACTTTGTGGGAATATTTTAGAGCTGCTGGGAAAATTGCAGTGCTACTGTGCAATTTTCCCCAGCAAAGGCTATGCCAACAGTTTGAAACCGTTGTCATAGCATGTCTGGGTTTTGTTTTTCCAACGGTTCTATGAACTGTTGGTAAAAAAATTTTCCCAATGGTTTAGAAACCGTTGGGAAAAAGTTGGTATTTTTCTCCACTCTATCCCAACTGTTCTAAACTGTTGGGAAAAGCTTTCCCAACGGTTTTCCATAACTGTTGGGGTGGGGTAATTTTTCTCCACTCTATCCCAACGGTTCACTGTAAACTGTTGGGAAAAGATTTCCCAACAGCTTACTTCCCTACGGTTTATAGAACCGTTGGTATAACATATACCAATGGTTCTGCAGCCTTTCCCAATAGTTCTAAACTGTTGGGAAATCCTGTATTTCCAGTAGTGTATAGAATTCAATTTAACGGTTTAGGTAGAGGGAACCACCCTCAAACTCAAGGTACATTGCTTTTGATGATGACAACTCAAATATTCATTTTTTGTGCTCGCACACATATGCAACTTCACATATATATAAGGATACTACCTCCTTTGTACATACTTCCATAGCTAAATATGCACAAGGGGGTCTTTAGATATATGTTTGTACTTGCATATACCCCTTTAAACTTACACATGTATAAATTTCTAATATCAATATATATGAGCACACCTATCCCCAATATATATATTCATACTTCCGTGAGTGAATATATATAAAGGGAGAAATTATATACTTATATGCGTACCTATGCGTACATAGGTATGCCTTCATCAACGGCGAGTAAAATCCACCTCAATGAAATCCAAAACACAGTACAAAAATATAAGGAACCCAAAAATAAAAAATTTCCTAATTAAAATTAGGCTGAAGAATAAAAAATAAATATTCCTTACCCAAATATGATGTTGAAATCATTGGCATCGATGGTGGTGGATAGAACCAGCCTCATCATAATAAACCACCTATAAGAAAATAGTAGGAAAAAATGAGATATAATGACTTCTTATATATATGTGATCACTAGGTTAACTATTCATGATAAATGATACGTGAATCCATAACGAACAATGAAAAAATAATATTGAGAATGGTAGGCTCATCCTAATAATAAATAACATGATCATTAATAAACCACTATTTTTTCAAACATCACCTACAATTTCCAATTAAAAAATATAAAATCCTCAAAATATGAGAATAAATTAAACATCCATCAGCACTTAAATGTGAGAAAATGGGAGTATACATTGTTCTAAACATGGAAAATCGATTCCATGAATGTATAAAATACCTAAAACTCTTCATGCCTATATACTTCGTAATTTTCTTGATTGAAACCTAAATTTATTAGCATGTTCTTCTCATGGAATTCATATTAATTCTTAGTTTAAATAAGTTTTTCAAATTTATATAATATAGAATTTTCCTTCTTTTATTCTAACTCAATCCACCAACCCACACCCCCACCTCCCCATGTACTAGTATCCCCCCCCAAACTAGTGCCCTCCCCCAAAACAATCCACTACCCCCCCCCCTACACCACCCCGACCCTTACCTTACCCCACCCCACCCCTTCCCCTAAACTAGAATCCCCCCAAACCATTCCCATCCCCCCAAAACTAGTCCAACCCCAAACTAGTCCCCTCCCCCCAAATCCCAGCCCCAGCCCCAGCCCTAACCCCCTAACCTGCACCATCCCCCACACCCCTACACAAGCCCCCAACCCCGCTAGAACCACTCCCACCCCTTCCCCTATACATGACTCCCCCTCATAGCAGTCCCCTCCCCCCATAACCAGTCCCCTACGTCCCCCCAAACCCCTCCCTCCTACACCAGCCCCAACCCCCTAGCCTGCACCTACCCCCAACCCCCACCCCCAATTCCCTCTACAAATATTATTATATAAATATAAATGTGTGCTAACTTTTTCTTCCTCCTAGTGGAATATATTGTAATTTATTTTGGGGATTACCTACTCAATTTTATGTCTATGTAGTATCTTTTATTTTATTCCATCAACTACTCTGATATTACATCTATTTTGGTCTCATTTTATTTCATTAAACGAATCATATAGAACCGGTCGTCTATGTTTTGTATTCAGTAGGTTATTATCATCTCTATAAAAATCATCCCACAATGATCTAGTATTCCCTTAGAACATATTTATAGACTTTTTTTGGGGATTCCACAAAAGATTAATAACACCTCTTCCCATTCCCAATCCAATAGGTAAGATGAAGGATGTCACACTGGTGAGAGGAAACTTTTTACACATATGGAAGATAACCTCATCATCTTTGAGGCCTCAATCCCACTATTATCCTTGTTCCAAGTATAATTGATTGAATTACATATTCTACATATGTTGGGCCTATTTATATTTGAAATAGAAATAGTATAATTGGGAACCCGAGTACATTGTTATTGAGAGTGAGGATCTATCTTCAGGAACATCAAGAAATATGATCACCCAGAAAGAGACTAAAAATGGGGTATCTATTTTCCATGCCTAAACATATTCACCCAGCCTCACTTTGGTGGAGCGATTTCACTAAATAAATTCATCTATCTAGTTCCATATCCATCGACTTCATATTATATTATAGGGATGTGGGTTATTGTTCAACGAGACACTAGTCCACTAATTTTATCTCCCTAAGAGATCTCTATCCTTAATTACTTCTTCTTCCATTAACTTGTCAACCCCTATAACTATTCTGAGTGAAATCAGTGTCCCGAAATTACGACACTATATTCAATCTCCTATTGATATCTGAAGCCCGACTACCCAACATGAGTATTTGATGTCTTACCAAGAAAGGGGAAGGGCATGCCACCCAAAAATTTGAAGAGATCTACTTTTCAAAACATAATACACAAATCAAAACATATATTTTGATTATAAAGGTACTTAATGAGTAGCCCTAAACATAAACTCTAAATAAATATTATGATGTTATGCATATAATTTATCATTTGTTATAAACAAAATATAAAGCTACATGATTCAAAAGTGCATACCTGGGGATCAACTATCCAACAATGTTACAAACCAGTGTCCAGAAGATCGAATATTTCATACAAAAGAGTAAACTCGAAATAAAATATTCTGCAAGGATGATGTATTCCAAGAAAATTTTATTAAAAACACAACAAATGGTTACTACTAACTTGTAAATTTTTTTACAAAATAACCATTACCTCTTGTATTTTATATTCACGTCAATCCCAGTTGCAAGCTGTGGGAGAAAATCAATTTCATCTGCTATGTTTTCTTGTTGGTTATCATCATAGAATGCATTGTTCTCATGAAAAACATTACATGTCATATAACTCATAATATGATTAGTGAAACCAATTGAGTATCCTCCTCATGAAAAAATGGAAAATTGGACTACATACCATCAGAAGTGTGGTAAAGGAGATAGAGGGGCCACATAAGAGAATCATCATCAGAGAGGTACTATTGTCACGTCGAAGGAGGATACAATTCAATATAATAAAAATAAAACATAACTACTAAATAAACAATCATATCTCATAATATCATAATTCAATATATGTAGAAACTGTCTAAAACACTATATTATAATTCACTATTACAACAATCAAACCTCACTGCATAATAAAATTAAACACATTAACAATCCAAAAATACAATTCACAACAATAGTGAGTCCCAATATCAGTATCATCAGATTCATGATAACCCTCATCCCCACCTCCTACAGAAAAACCATCAACACCTATCATGCCACCAGCATCATCATCGACATCATCATCCATACCGACAACGATAATGGGACCGTCCCCAGCTATAGCTATAGATCCAGCTCTAGCTCTGGCTCAGATAGAATATTATATATTAGAAAAACACATTAACATCAAACATGTGTCTACCACTACAACATCTTCTGGTTAATGTTTAGATGAAATGGCAGACATAAATTTTATAATATTTTCAAATTTCACATTTTTCCCTTTTTGAGTTTCTTCTTTGATTACATAAATCATCTGTTCCACTATGAAAAAACCAGAATCGGTACTCGAAGAAACGTTGTTAGTAGACCAGTACCGAGATGGTACAATATTCTTCCCATGTAGACAAAGCACTCTTCACTAATTCTCATATCATAATACAAGATGTAGATGATCGTTCTGGCCCAAATTGTTAGGTTCTTTTTCTACCAAGGTCTCCTAAGCATTCTGTTGATTGATATATAACTAAAATTAAAAGGAAAAAATAATATAAGTAAATAAATTTAGTCAAAATAAAAAAAATTAAATATACTTACAATCTCCTTCTCGGTGTCAGTATTTGGCATAATACCATCTTTCTTTTTCTTCTTATACAAAACAATGTAGAGCGGGGAACGTGACCCTCGATATTCAATAATTGTTTCTTGAAATAATAAAGAATTAAATAAAAAATCTAAGTCAAAAAAATTACACTAAATGAAGAAAAATGTTTTAAATATTAAATTACATGTGTTTGCTCATGATCTGGGAGTAAAGTGTGTCCACGTGTATAAAAATGTTTCATTTCACTCTTATTAATTTTATTTCTGTCTGATTTCTCATTTAGAAATATAATCATATAATTTCATTAACATAAATAAAACTCATTTTTAAAATAAATAAACGAATATTTATAAATTTTAACAACTAACTTAAACTCTTTACTCTTCCAATAACTGATCATCTCTTTTTATTGTGATATTACGCAATCATGAATCACCAGTACTTCATTATGCTCCATGACAAAAATCTTTTTCCAAAAAAGATATTATTCATACTTGTAAGCTCCCCCAAATTCCCCTAAATCTATTAAACATGATGCCTTGGCATTTTTTCCATCAGGAAAATTATATCGGAGCTATAATGTAAAAAATATTGTGCGACATCATTGTATTCAACCATGATTTGTGTGTGTCGATTCCAATCCTCTCACATTTCTGTGCAGCCTAATCATTTATTGGAGACTATATCTAATCATTAAAAAAAGTAATAATGGATAATTATATATATTAATTTATCATTAATAATTAACAGTAATGTTTAAACACATACAAGTAGATGGGGAGTCTGCTGACCCCTGAAGTTCATCATCTAGAGGTAGAGTAGCCACTATAGTAGTTGGGATATTTGTAGTTGGAGTACTCTGTAAAGTAGATGGATAAACCTATATAGATGAGGGTGGATATTGATATGTATATGGAAGTGGGATATATGGGGTTGTAGTTCCCTATACAATGGATGGTGGGAATGGAAAATAAGGAGGGATGAGAGTCTGAGAACTACCATCTGATGTGGGTACAGGCAGAAAGGGATATGAAAAATATGTGTAGGGAAAATATGGAGGTGAAATAATGGGAGGATGACCTTCGGGTGACTCAAGCGACAATGTAGTAGGCAGAATTTCCGAATCAACACCCCCCGCCATACTATCATCCTCAGTATTATAATCCAACCATATCCTCAATGAAGTAGCCTAAAATACCATAGATGATAAAACAAAATGAATGATAACAAGATAATTAATATGAAAGACCATAATATTCAAACATAAATTGTAATTACATTATTGGTCAGATTAGAAATATGATGTTTATTTCATTGTATTCTTATATTTCTTCTAATATCAACATATTCAAACATTTTTAAATGGAAATTTAAAATAATATTCTCAAATAAATAATAATACTTTAAAATTTTAAATAATAAAATTGTATCATAAAACAATGAGATACATTTTCAATGTGATAATTATATTGATAAAATATCAGGACATATCTACGATCATGAATTACTGTAGATTTTCTTAATCATATATTGGTCAGTCTATAAATAGTTTTATATTTGAAAATTGTAAAAAAATATAATATTTAATTTGATATCATATAATTATTTTTAAAAAAACAAAGACAATATTAATATAATGTTATGTAAAAACATACAAATGTGACAACAATATCTATTATCAGTAAATATTTCTAGTTCAAAATCTGTTCGATAAATTGAGCCATCTGTGTCATCAAATGAAGCATTCAAATAAATACTGATTGTTTTATCCACAACATCATTGTCATCCATGTATTCGTCACAAATGAGTCTAATTTTTTTTTAAAAGTAAAAGGCTTTTTATTGATAAGCAAAAAAGTTACAGGAGGCGATAAGATGGGATTCTTTTACCATCTCTATCAAACAGAGGTAAGAACTCAGCAGGTATAGAGTCCAGCCAAGTCATGGTCTGATGAATGCCTTTGTTGGCAAGAGCATCTGCAACAGTATTCGCTTCCCGATAGGCGTGAGTGGCTATGAAGTCAATCCCCTGTAGAGAGTTGAGACAATTCATCCAAAGAGTGGTGAGAGACCAAGCCAGATGAATGGTACCATTCCAGATGGCATGAATGATGGTGGTAGAGTCACTTTCAATCCAGAGTTTTTTCCAGCCTCTTTGAAGGGCAAAATCAACGGCGTGGATGACACCAAGAATTTCAGCTTCCAGGGAAGAGGAATGGCCGCAGCCAGCATAGAAGCAACCCTGGCAAAGACTAGCCGAGTCGCGATAAATAGCACCACAACCAGCAGGGCCTGGGTTACCCTTGGAGGCACCGTCAACATTCACTTTGATCCATCCCAGCATCAGTGATTGCCAGAAAACTTCAAATGATCGTTTGGTCCGAGGGAAGACGCCGGGCACACGAAGGTGACGTAGGATCTCAAAATCACCCACCGAGTTGGTGCAACAGTCTTTTTGAATGGAAGCCGCTTCATGGATCGCAATAAGAATTCAAGATTTACCTGAAGTTAAACTAAATGAGCGCTTATTATGAATGATTTCATTTCTAGCATACCAGATCACATGAAGCAGTTCTGCCACCGCCGTAAGCAGAAGATTTTTAACCTGAGGAGAGAAAACATAACTAGTGCACTTGTTAAGGAATAAACAAATAGTATCTGAAAGAGACCATCTGCAATTAAATAATTCTAAAACATAATTCCATAAAGCAGATGCCGTCGCACACGACAAAAAAAGATGATCTGCATCTTCCCTATTCTGATTACACAAACAACAAATGGAGCAGAGTTGAATGGTAAAGGCTTGAAGACAGACTTCAGTGGGTAGTCTATTATGGGCAATTCGCCAAATGAGGGTAAGCCTAGAGGGTTTGATCCACGGCTTATCAAAATGTCTCACCCAGTGTAAATTAGAATCACTTTCAGAAAAGTAATGATGGTAGAAGTTTTTGGAGTCAAGGATGCCATTCGGTGCAGGCTCCCAAACAAGGAAATCACCAATAGATGAAAAGTGATGATCATCAATGATCTGCGCAATATTTTCAGGGAGAGAATGCCTGTGATATTGTAATACATCCTTTATGGAAAGATTATAGTCGTCGGGGGTGATGTTAGGTGGTAACAAAGATATCAGGGGGTTGCCACACCATTTATCGCACCAAAAATTAATGGAGGAATCAGCACTAACCATCCATCTAGAATTTTCCATGATCTTCTGATACGAGTCTCTAATCGAGGGCCAGATTGAAGAGTTAACGTAGTTTAGAGTCCCACTTAAAAGCTTGGTGAGGAATCTATGTTTCAAGAAATCAGAAGATTTGGAATTACCATTGATAATACGCCAAGTGAGACGGGCTTGGAGAGCATTATTGAACATCTTTAGATTTTTAATACCAATGCCACCTTTGTCAAGAGGTTTGCAAAAGGTTTTCCAGGGAATAGTGACAAGTTTTCTTTCAAGAATACTACCTGTCCAGATAAAGTTTTTGATATAGGTATTGATCTTCTTGACAATGCTGGCGGGCCATTTGTAAATCATCATAGTCTAAACCATCTTAGAGACAATGGTTGATTTGACAAGACAAATCCTGCCAGCCATAGAAAGGGATCTTCCTTTCCAGGTAGAGAGTTGTTTTACAATTTTCTCAGTGATATTAGTGAAATAGCTAGCCTTAGGACGACCCCAAAAAATTGGGACACCTAAATAAGCGAAAGGGAGGAGACCCTCTTTAATTCCAAGGTAAGAAGTGAGGGTATTTTTTCTTCGGACAGGAAAGCTCTTTCCAAAATAAATATATGATTTATTCCAGGAAATCGATTGACCAGAGACTTCCTCGTAATGGTTAAGGGCATGTTTTAAGACATGAATATTCCTTTGATCCCCCTTAAGAAAAAGAATGATGTCATCAGCATATAAAAGATGGGTAGGGATATTCAAGTTCCTAGAAGCTTGTATGGGCTTCAGGGATCCTTGAGCAACCAGACTATTTAGGAGTCTGCTTAGGTAGTCCTCAGCAATGACAAAGAGGATGGCCGATAGGGGGTCACCCTTCCTGACACCTTTAGAACAGTTGAAGAAGCCCCTAGGAGAGCCATTGATTAGAATAGAAATATAGGCAGATCTGAAAAGAGTTTTCAGTCTTCCAATGAAAGAGTCCTGAAAACCAAAGTTTTTTAGAACCCTGAAGATGAAGTTCCAGTCAATAGTGTCAAAGGCCTTTCTGATATAAAGTTTAATGGCCACACACCCCCCTCTAGTGTTTTTATTAAGACTATTGGTACCTTCCGAGGCTAAACAGATGCATTCCTGAATGGCCCTACCTTTAATGAATCCAAATTGATTCCATGAAACTATTTTGTCACAAATGGGCGCCAGCCTATTCGCAATAATTTTAGTAATGATCTTATAAAGAGTATTCATGAGAGCAATGGGTCTGAATTGATGAATCTCCGAAGCATTTTCAACCTTAGGTATTAAAACTAAAAATTGAGCATTAATACCATGAGGCAGAGAACCATGGGAAAAAAAGGTTTTAACAAGGTTACAAACATCCTTTTGGATAATGTCCCAATGCTTTTGGTAGAATCCATTATTGAACCCATCCGGACCAGGTGAACTGTCTGGATTAAGGCCAAAGACAGCATCCTTAATTTCTTGATCAAGAGGAGTACTTAAAGGAGTTTCATTGTCTCTATCATCAACTAGTAAGGGGATAATATTGTCCCTGATGTCAATATTTATGTCCGGACCGTTGAAAATGTTGTAAAAGTACGAGGTGACATGATCCGTTATGGCTTCTTCAGTATCAATGAGCAAATCATCATGAATAAGATTGGTAAGAGGACGATTTTCCTTTCTTATTCTTTGAAGAGAATTATAAAATTTAGTATTACGATCTCCATCAACAAGCCATTTAGTCCTAAACATTTGTTTACGAAGGTTATCCTTAAAAGTGAGCAGAGAATTAAGTTTAAGGGCAAGGTTAGCTTCCAGCTGAGGATCCAAACTGAAATCAGAAATAGTGTTTTGCGTTTGAGCACGACTAAGATCATTTTCCAGAGAGAAAATTTCATGGTCAATTTGATAACTTGTAGATTTGCACCAACTTTTAAGGGCCTGTTTTAGGATTTTCAACTTAAAAATACAGGCAAATAAATCCTTATGGTGGTTCATAGAGTTCCAGGTGAGGTGTATTAGAGCGACACAGTCCGGGTTCGAGGACCACACATTATTAAATTTAAAGGGGAGAATATGCCTACGGGCGGTCGTACAAAAGCGCACTAAGATAGGATGGTGGTCGGAATTAATTCTAGGCAGGGTTATACTAGAAATATTATCCCAAGTATCAAGGGCCTTCATATTGACAAAAGCTCTGTCAAGCTTACTGGCGACCATTTTATTATGATGTTTTCTGTACCAAGTATATTTGGCACCAGTAAGAATAACTTCATGAAGACTACAGTCATCAATAGCTGACCTAAACTCATTAGAGGAAATTGTAAGATATGAGGGGCCAATTTTTTCACAAGTGCTTAGAATGGAATTGAAATCCCCCATAACAACCCAAGGATCCTTAATTGAGCGGGCCATGTCGGAAATGTCATGCCATAAAGACCTTCTGTCCTGATATCTATTATTAGCATATATCATAGTACAAAAAAAGAGGCAACCGTTCAACAAGAAGTCACACGTAACCTGCTGATCTGTGCTTTTAATGATGTGCACATTTTGAAGGGAATTATGATAAAAGATCCACATGGAGTCAGTTTGCGTGCCATGATTACACGAGCCAAGAAAACTATAGTTAGGAGCACCAAGTCTCATGTAGTTGGGTTTGAAGTTAACTTTAGGTTCAGAGATGGCAAAGATTTGAGGTTTATGAGTGTTTATAAGCCTCCTAATTGTAGTGGAGGTGTCATTGTTAGCTATACCTTGGAAATTCCAATAGAGAAAATTCATTTCTATTTGCGTTTTGGGTTGGAACCCTTCTTTTTTTTTGGATTTTCCAGAATCATTCTTCCTTTGCGATATAGTGGCCATAGGGGAGGAAGAAGAGTTTAAATTGACTGTCTGAATATTGGAGTTAGAAGGTGTCTCATTGCTAGAAGCAGTGACAGATTTGCGCTCAGAAGCTGTGATGCCAGGACCAACAGCTTGAGCAGCAGTATGATCCGCTGGAGAATGTGCAGAATTCTGGATAGCAGTGCAATCCATGGGAGAAGGACTGACATCCGTAATTTTAGGAGAGCTCTGAACCAGAGGATCAGAGGCTGTGAGAGATTTATCACCCTGTAAAGAATAAGACGAGCTGATTGATTTATCATAAGTAGAATGAATGGGGTTTGCAGATGTAGATTTTTCTAGATTAGGAGTCTGCAGTTCAGCAAGGGGTGGAGGTCCAACATTGTTGGTTGTACAAAAACTACCAGTAAGAGTTGGTTCAGGGGGGAGAATAGGATCAGGAGTAGTGCTGTAGGCAGAGCTGGCCATAACAGTGTCAAGGTTGACAGCTTGAGGTGCCAGATTTTCGGATTCTAAAGCAGATGATGGAAGATTTATTTTAGAAATAGATGTAGCAGGAGCTGGTTTAGAAGTGTGTGAAGTGTTGAATGAGTTGCTGGCCGCTAAAATAGCAGCATTTGTAGGATGCGGTGTCAGTACCCCTGTTACAGGAACAATACTAGCTGTTTGGACAGTAGTAACAGACTGTACAGAATCATCAGCAGAGGAGGAGGGAGTGCTATGTGCAGTGATAGTGGAAATATAAGAAGAATGAACTGCATCATTTTCAGAATTAACAGCATCAATCGTCATGTTATTAATTACAGGAGCAATAGAAGGATTTGAAGAACCTGGGTCTTCAGATTTAAGCAAAATGCTTGTTGTTGTATTGGAGACCTCCGGGTTAACAATGAGATCCACAGGGGCAAAAGCATCCGACCCCAAGTCCTTAGTAGCATTTGACACAAGAATATAAGGTTCATCGGTGTGAATATGGAGATTCATATCAATCACTGTAAATCCATAGTTATCAATATGCATGCCTTGTCATTTCATTGAATCAAAGAACTTATATTTCATCATTGTGATATAACCATGTGTATATTAATCTAATAAAATTATTCTTTCAAAAACCCCGTAATATAATAAATTTTCTTACTGAGGTTGTATATTTGATGCACTCGCATAACAATCTGTTGGGATGCTTATCATGACACTATAATGATGTGTTTCTATTTTATTCACTGTTATGTATAACAAATTTAAATCCATTGACAACGATTTCTTTACAATCATGTACAACATCGCTTGGACCAAAGGACAACTATCATACTTCATCTTATACATAATTCATTGGTATAGCTAAAAATAAAAAGATTCCAATATTGAATATTAAATAGAGACATGCGATTTTGATATGAGAAGAAAATAAAAACTATTACCATTTACATTAACCAGGTAGAAAATTCTTTGTTGTGAAATAGTTCATTTTTCTTAATATATAGAGAGTGATGTCTGCCTTTTATAATTTCTAAATGTTCTATACAAACATGAATTCTTAAATGTGTAAGAAGATATGATGAAATAACATAATGAAAAAATGATTATTTTTTAGTTTACTTACATGATATAATTATCAAGAACACCATAGTTGAATAATAATATATGATGAGCCATTCCAGACTCTTCCCAACATAATGTACACAACGAGTACGATTTAGACATCCCACTGTTTGGGGTAGTGAAGGAAATTTAGGCACAATGGGATCATATTGCCCATATTCAATTCTCATAAGTTGATTGTACCTCGTAGTGACGTTAGACAAGTATGATGAACAAAAATCTGTGCATTCTTGTGCTAAATAACATTTGAAAATAGAGCCTTCGAGGTGATAGTTATTTCTCACATAATATTTCAATGTAATCACCAAAAAACACTTGTGGGAAAATGAATAGTCAGATGTAACATTCATGTGAAAAATGACTATGAAAAAAATTAAATCCATGTCACAAAAAATTTCGGTGCATCTCTCTTAAATTTCTGAACTACACTTCTGCTCAGTCATTTGGGGAGATGGCCTCAATAAAAATGACATAACATAATCACAACAACATTAACATTATGTGAATGTAATTGATGGATAGAAATAGGAATCAACTCATGTTACGACACATGGTAATCATGGGTTTTAATATATTTTAGTTTCACATCTTCTTTATTCACCCTTCTCAAAATATTACTTGAATAACCATCTAAAACCTTCAAAACTTCCAAGACCTACAGAAATTGTTTCTTCTCCTCATTTTCATCGAATTATGGGAAATAGGGACTTTCCACTTATCTTGACCAATTAACTTAGGATGAATTTTTTCTATTATACCCCAATAAATCAAATAACGATGAGACCACAAATCATCTTTTGTTTTTCCTTGGACATTTAAAATAGTCTCATGTAACAACTCAAAAAATTTCTTCTTGATATGCATTACTTACAAACAATTACCCAATAAATTTGACAACCAATTCAAAAACACTACGAATATGATTTTATTTCTTTAGTTTCTATAGGAAATCAAATAAACATGTTTCCTATTTCTAATATTTGATATTATTTTTCCAAGAATATAATTCAAATCAATAAGTTTGTTACCTATATCATTCCCTGACATTCATGGAGGTTTTCTCCTGTCTCGACGGAATTTTAGAACTGTCTTCGATTTTTCCTGTATAGATGATCCATCAGTTGAAGTCATCGATGCCCTATGAAGCTGAAGGTTTGTTGAAATGTTAATCGTCAAAAATATGTAATTTTCCTAGAAATTGGGCAGGATAATTTTCTTTTAGTACACCAACTAGAAAAAATTCTGTAGGAAGGGAAATCATTTATCGTTCATAATAAAGTTTCATGAAACCTAATGTAATCCTTCATGAATGCATTGTATGCATGTGCACCAAAAATCCAACAATCCTCTAACTCACCTATTAATGGATCAATGTATACATCAATATCATTTCCAAGATCAGTAGGTCTAGATATCAATTGAATAATTATAGTAAATGTCTTCATCATAAACATCCATGAAGGAAATTAATAAATATGAATGATTATAGGCCAAGTACTATTTGCAGTACGCATTTGGCGAAATGGGATGAAGCCATCACAAGACAATCTGAATCTATCATTTCAAGGGTGAGCTGAAAAAATAGGATATAACCTTTAAAATTTCTTCCAAACCAACCTGTCTGTAAGATGCACTATTTCATCATTATCTTCAATTTATTCATCTTCATGCCATCTCTTGTTCCTTTCCATTACTTCTAACATAAAATGTTTTTGATTCCAGGGAACTAAAGGAAAGTTCCACATTACTTTCTATGGTACATGAGATTACATTCCATCTATATTAGACTTCCACCTTGAAGTGACACACTATTTTCACTAACATAACTCCGCATTTTCCTTCCAAAACAAACAAAAAATCATTAGGGAAAGAATGTATATTAATATATGGAAATCAAAATTTGTCAACAAACTTTGATTCCTTGTAATATTTTTCTAAAATAAATTCATCTTCAAGTAGTAAATCCTTAATAAATGTAAATAGATAGTTGACCTCAATATTACTGAATCCATACATTGTTTTTCCATGATATAATCGCATTAAAAACTCATGTTTTCCCATTTTTCACATGCACGATATAATGGGTTTTTTGCATCTTTCATTAGAATTATAACACACTCAACATCATCATCCCGATTAATAGATGAAAAATGAGTTCTGATATTCATTTCCTCATGCACTAGTCTACATGAGGAGCTATCTTCAGAAACACTAGGATACCGATCAGAAATCATATTTTTCCTATAAATCCATTCTGCTGAATCGATGTCATTCACTACATGCCCTTTTTCTCCATTGTTATACCAAAAATGATAATTTATTTGAAAACATTGTTTAGTGATATAATAACTCACTTCGACGCAAGATAACCATGGTTTTACAGTAAAATCAAAACATGGGAATCAAATCAATCTACCATCTGAATAATTAGTGAATGAAATGTCCACGAAATATCATACCTCTTTTTGAAATTCATAAGTGATATGATCATTGTTGTAAATTAATTATCATTCCATTCTGAGGAATAAAAACATACATTAAGTAAATAATCAAAAAAATTACTTAACATTATATGTATTTTTTCATAATATAAAAAGTAACCATCAAAAACATGTCAAAAAAAATCCTAACAAATATTTTGGTTAAGATAATTCCTAAATGTTTAAAATTATAATAAAACATAAATAGTTACTCCATTCTATGAGAACATATGATTATTTTGGTGTACCTCCAACACCAACATTAAAACCTAGTTATTTGAATAATGGCCAAATATGATTTTTATAAAATTATTTGATGGACACCGCACCTAAAAACCCCTTCCCTTCCCTCTTGGACAACCCCCTAGACACCCAATCAATCCATGAAATCCACCAAACCCCAGGAAATCCCCCCCAACACCCCCTCACCCCTTTCCCCCCTCTCTTCCCCCACCACACTGCTCCACCATACCCATTCACCCCCTCCTAGATATCCCCCCATTTCCCCCACTTCCCCCCTACACACTGACCCCGGACACCCCCCCCCCTCTTGGACACCCCTCCTCCCGGGACCCCCACATCACCTGCACCCCCACACCCTTGATCCCTCCCCCACCTCCCCCCTCTTGGACAACCCCTCCCCATTAACCCCCTACCTACACCCAACACACTACCCCCTGGACCCCCCCTACACCCCCACACCCCTCGTCCCCTTCCCCTGCACTACCACACCCCCTGCACACTGCCCCCATCACCCACCCCGGACACCCCCTCCTAGACAGCCACCCTACACCTTGTCCCCCTCCCCCTACACCACATACCCCTTGATCCCTTCAAAATTACCCCACCTACCAACCCCTCTTGGGCAGCTGCCCACCCCCTACACCCCTACCCCCTCCCTACACACTACCCTCCAGACACCCCATACACTCGGCCACCCCAACCCACACCCCAGACACCCCCTCCTGGACACCCCCGCCCCTCCAACCCTCCACCCCTACCCCCTCCCCCTATGCCCCCACAACCCCTACTCCCGACACACCCACCCGCAACCCCAACCATCCTAGAAATCCCCCTCCCCTACCCCCCTTCCCCCTCCCTATACACTACCCCGCCTGGACACCCCCACCCCTACACCCCCACACCCCCTGCACACTTCCACCCCAACCACCAACCCGGACCCTCCCCCCTCCTGGACATCACCCTCCCCCTACACCCCCTGAACCCCTCCCAGCACACTGCACCCTCCAATTAGATCTCAGTCCCTAGCTCTATATATTCAAGTAGGTCCATGTGATAAAATAATAGAATTCATAAATCATTGAAGTATTAAACCTGGTAAGAAAATTTTTTAATAGACTGACGAATTAAGATTCCAATAATGTTTAACATACCACCTACTTAGGGAAAACAAACATTCCACTATAAGGAATCCCCTACTCATGTGAACTGTTCTCCCAAAAAAAGGTATTACACCAAACTCATTCCCATATTGAAGCCCAAATAGAAATATATATTGATGAAGAAACTACCTCTGTAGTATTATAGGAGAAACCCAACACCATAATTACAGGGATATTATTACAACCACTTTACCATTAAAGATAGTCACAATGGTGGTATAGTAGCGTCAATCTATATATATAAGAAAATTATTACAACCTTCCCCTAAAAGATACTTGTCCATCTCTTGGTTTGGAGGGATGTCATAAGAAGAATTATCTTGGCTCCATCCACCATATGATCATCCCCTCCCATTGGGATCTAGCTTAATGCAATCCATTGAATATTCTCTCACATTTACCTATCAAAAACCTCGTTTGATGGATCGTTAAGGAGAGAGAGAGGATCCTCATAGTGATAATAATCTAAAATGGACTAAAAAGATTTAAAATATCAATGAATGTTGTTTTTTACACTTAAAAATTGTTATATGGAAATGAATCTTCCTACAACAGTGAAGATGATTTGATCACAATTAATCACATTATATAAATGAATTTTATTATAATTATCCATGTTGACAACATATATCATGAAAAAAAGTCTATGATAATGATATTATATCCAACAAAAATACGGCTCTCAATAAATTATATGTCGAATGAGTGTTAACATGGTTTAAAAGGTAGAATAGATATCCTTGGGATCCACAAAATATTTAGTTATTTCTTATCATGGATGTCCTCAACTAAATAAAACGTGGATTTCATGGATATATCCTACCCACCACATAAATGATTTCACAGCCTTTCCACTGATAATAGATGTAATGAATATGAAATTAAAATATATAATTTGAAGAGAATCAATATCAAGGGACATAGATGTTGTTTTCCAATTATGTGATTTATCATGGAGATGGAATATATATACCATCATGTGAATTCACCTAACAAGAGGGGACTTATGAACCATAAATATTTGGTTCCAATCATTTGGATAACCCTTGTCACATAAAATTACATTATCTAAACCTCAAGGATCTTGACTATCATTAATACCTTCAATTTTTGTGACAACTAATATTTAATGTGAGATAACCCAAGCATGACCATGATGAATGAAAATATAATAATCATGATAAAATCTATATTTCGATCTACCATATGCCTCCACATGATTGTATTCCATGGAGAATATTCTATTAATAATCCATGACCTAACCAATTACTTTTCTTCTTCGAATGAATCATTGTATGAAAGGTGATTGTTAATTCATCTCAAGATGAATCCAGACCCTGAGTGGGTAGATATAAACCCTTCATATATGGATTTTATAGACCCTATATAACATATATTAAAGAGTAAGGGAGATCTAAATAACCATTAAAAGAAATTCAAATCATAGTACAACCTTAAAATCAGAATAGTGATGAAATAATATGGTATAAAATACATGTGTTTATTAGATTATTTTGGGAGGAGTGTGCCACAGTGATAGGTCATTGGAGAGAAGGGATCTGTGGTGAGATGGGTCTTGGGGGAGGATAGTGCCACTATGAGAGAGGTCGTTGGGGAGGAGAGCACCGCGTTTAGAGAGTTCATCGGAGAGGAGGGTGCCTCGGTGTGGAGAGGTCAGGGAGGAGAGTTTAGGAAGGAGAAGTTGTAAGGATGGAGGGAGGTATGGTGATGAGAGTTCAGGTAGTAGAAGTCATCGGGGAGGAGGGTTCCATGGTGAGGTGAGGCCGGGGAGGAGAATTCTTCCGGAGGAGAAGTCATCCGGGAGAGTAGTGCAAGGTGAGTAGTGAAGCAGGGAGGATGATCCTGATAACAAAGAATTGATAGACCCGATATAGCCATGGTAGATTAATTAAACCATGGAAATTAGAAAGGTATATCCACGAAACAATAAAACCATGTCTATAGGTCTATGGTTAAAGCTCTAATTTCTAGTAGTGATAATTTTTAATCTCATTATTATCTGAGTTTTATTGTATGTATTTACTGGGGTCTATTTATCATTTATATCCATGTTTCAAAAATATATAATATTTTATCTATTAATAATCTATTTTTTAAAATTAATTTTACTAATCAGTAAATTTTGATTAAATGGTATGAAAGCAATATTTTCTTGTTATTCGATTTGATGTAGTTTTTTACGTTTTTAGAAAATGTACGAGGATAATATTTTTGTTAACTTATATGGAATGAATGGATTTTTATGGTTTCATGAAAACTTATTTTGAATAAAAATTATCTACACAATTTCATAATTATTTTAGAATAAATTATTTTCTTATAAAATTTCATGGAATTTTGAGAAAAGATGACATTTATGAAAATGAAACGATATTTTCCTTAGGAATTATGTTCATGTGTTTTATCAAAATAATTTTCCACATATGATGGGATAGGGTTATGTTTATATCCCTATTATTAAATTTATTTTATTGTGTTTCTGATTAAATAATTTTTATGAAGTCCATTTATTTTATTTGTATTATGATGGAATGGTTTTTATGGAACTCATTAAATTTCAAAGGTTATGTTACGATGAATGATTTATGTTTTATGGAACACGTAAGTGTTGTTTCATTATAAGGAGGGTGGGATCAATATCTCCCAAAAATGCATTGGGTAATGATTTATATCTCCTGAGATAGACATGACTGGAACGACAAGTTTATCATGAAAAGTAATATAGGGTTGGAACAACAAGTAAATTTGGTTCAGTAATACATAGATGGAACGACATGTAATCCCGGATAAGTAAATGACATTGCCCACTATGATGGTCTTGGACGAAATGTCTCATATACAATGGAAATCATATTTTTTTTTCTTTTTTTCTTCCACAATTAAATGTTTTATTCCAATTCTATTCTCCCAGGGTTCATGATTACATTATGATTTATGCCTTATGAACTACAAAAGTTTATTTTAGGGCTCAATATTTTTATATATGTTAAATTCTGTATGGTTTTTTTTCAAAAGTTATGTTCATGTTTTTTACATTGTAATTTTTGTGTTTTGTAAGATATATTCCATGTCAACCCTTAGTCATAATTTTTTTATCACACCTTTTCATGTTTCTTTTCTCAGAGGATTTACATAAGAGTATTATGTAAGATGTGTCGAAAAGGGGTTCTAGTTATGAAGGATAAATCATGAGATGAAGTAGATGTTTTATGAAATAGCTGTTTATGTTTTATAGTTTCCAATTGAACCTAACTAATATGGTTTTTGGGTTTTGGTTTGTGTCATGTATTGATAATTCTACAAATGTAATGTAATGTCCATGTACGTCAGGAATTGGTATTTACATACAATGTATGTGTTATAAAAATTGGAAATATATTTTTTTGTACCTTATGTTTCCTAGATGAAGAGATAATTTTATAGTGAAGCCCATAATTTCCCATTTTCTATTAATCCTAAATTCAATAATATTTATAGAGGCATTATAGTATTCATTCATATTTAAAATACATTATTTTTAAATAATATTTCTCAAAAATATCCCATGGATATAGTTATATTACATGGAGTTACTCTCTCTATTGTATCTGATCATGCTATCAAGATAACATGAATTTCATTAGGAAAATTAAAAGTCACAGGCTACTAAATAAAATATCAGTAAAAATTTTCAGCCTAAATATTAACGGGAATGTGAACAAAAAAATCATTCCCTAGAAAACATGATTTATGGTTGTTAAATGGATTACCAAGGATGTTTAAATAATCTTATTTATTTAAAATATCATTCATAAAATAATAGTATTAATTAAATTATGGATATGAAATATTTGGATGAATTATATGTAATGTGGTGTCAAGCACATAATTTTTGGGATGAAGTAGGTCAAAGGAAGTTGATGGGAAAATAATTGGAAGATTAATTTTTTTAGGAGGTGAGGGTTACTCCGAAACATATGAGGATATCTCAGAGTAGGTAGAATAGTTATGGAGAAAACTGGAAGAAATATCTTTCATTCAAGGTAGGACATAATATATTTATTAAATTATCACTATTAAAATGGGTTATGAGTTTTTGTAAAAATAAAAATATCAGACCATGGTTCATTAGAATGTATGGAATCCTAGAGAATGACAGATCATTTTATTTCTAAATAGACATGCTTATAAGTTCATCCCATGTATACAATGTTTTTCTTGATTGATGTTAAGAAAGAATGTTACAGATTCATTTCTTATTTGGATCTAGGATGTAAGATTACCATTATTAAGTGGAACAACCAATTCATATTCATTACCAAAGAGAAAATGTATTTTGGAGTAATTTAGATCACTATAATATGGTTTTTTTGAGGAACCATATCATTGAATAATCAACATGAGAATATTGAAATGTTATGGGTTAAATATATCCCCGCTTACTTGATAAGTGAATGAATGTTTTAGGGAAACAATTAAAAAAATGGGAATAATGTAAAAACATAGGTAATGTTAGAATAAATGTTTTTTATTGATTTTAAATACTCATTAGTTTGATATTATGCAATTACATTAAATTTAATAATATTATTTAATTTTTTAGCCAAAATAAAAAATATTAATTTTTAACCAAACTGGTATATTCAAATTATATGGTTTTAATTAAAAGTAGGAATTTAAAATTATATAATATTTATTTGAAAAAATTAATTTCATTTTTTATTAATAATTTCATAATTATATAGGATTATTATTTATAATTTGATAAAAAAAATTAAATAAGAATAGAAAATGCTAATTTTACTAAAAATTTTATTTTATTTTTGATTATTTAAATATTTAAATTTAAATTTGGATTATTTATTTAATTTAACTAGTTAATATAAATATTAATGAAACATATTATAGTTTATAAATTAGTTTTATACATCAATTTATTATAAATACATTTTAGATTTAAATTTTTTTTTCTAAAAAAACATTTTCTTCGTGATTTTTTAGTTCCATTTAATATTAAATTATACCAATTACATTATTATAATTATATAAAAATAAATTCCAAATTTAAAAACATTCGGATAAAATTTGGTAAATAGGATACTATTATTTTTGGACAATATTAATAATAAAAATAGTAAGTTTTTTTATAGTAATTAACGGTATATTGAGTAGTTAAAGTTATAAATAAAATGAAAAAGGGGTAGAATATTACAATAAAATATTACCTAATTTAATTTCATTTGTTCATTTCATCCCTAATAATCTAAGATTTTTTATATATAAATTTTTATCATTTTTTGGTGATTATTACCTATATAATATTTTCTATACTGAATAATAAAAAAATTTCACACACTTATAATTAACAACTACATCATTTTTATCATTATGAGAAGAAAAAATATATAAACATTTAAAATTTTTAATTTAAAAAATATATTAATTATCTAAGTCATGGTAATTTGATTATATTTTAGTTATGATATAATTACCTTACATTCATACACATTTTTGATGCCATCATTATTTTATTAATGGAAAAAAATGATATTTAAAATTTTTAATGTTTTATAATTTGAAATAACTAATATGAACCATGAATTGTATTTATATAAATTTAATATTAGAGATGTGTTTATTCATTGAGTTATATTTAGTTTATTATTTGTGTCTATGATTTCAATGTTAATGATTAGTTTTAAAATTGACATTAATGATATTTTATAATGAATATAATTAATTGATATTATATGAAATTCAAAAAAATGTTATTTTAAAAAAATTAATTTTATATGGTAAATGAAATAATAAATGGTCCTTCTATTTGTTTTTTGGAATTTTATAGAACATTATTAAACATTCATGTGTAGAAAACCTAAATATTATGGTCAATGTAAAAAGGGATAACAAACGGTTAAAATAAAATGATATGGGTAAACATGTATTCCAAACTTGTCCAAATATTATTGTATTAGACTATTATGATTCATAATCTTCATATAATATATTGATAACAATTTAGAACCATTAGGAATCATATTTTATATATATTAATTTAATTTGTTTAATAAATTTATAGTGTTCCCCTCCCCTCTCTTATAAATGGGATCCTCTTCTACACATTCCATTACACTTATATATCTATTTTGGCTCAAAAAAGACCTTAAAAAACCATTATTAGAACCCCTTTACCCTTTATATTCTCTTTATTATATGAATAACACTAATATTAGATGTATAAATGTGTTAATGAAATGATATTTTCCAAAGAAGATTTATAGTTTTTCATACATAACAAAATTTTATATATTCTTCCAGCTTTATGAAATCCTGTTCAACTATGATTAAATATTAAAGGAACAAAAATGCATAAAATTAGATGTTATTACTTTGTTTTAATAACCTATATTCATCTCCACTTCCATCAATATAGAAAAAAAGTCATCTGTGTGTGTGGTGGACTAGCACTCAATGAATCAATGTAATTTGTTATGTACCAATATTTCTCAAAGAATGTTTATAATGATTGAATTAATTAGTTTATATGATAATAAAGAAATTTTATCATCCTTATAAGAAAATATATTATTTACAATATTACTTTTATATTCAACAAAAAATGATAACATCGGTCGTGGTTACGGGTGGACTACAACCTCTATGAAGTGACATAATTCATTTCTCATCAAAACATGAAATGGATTATATATATACATATATATATTTATGGAATTAATAAGCTATTTTGGGTATACCAATCATTAATTAATGGTAATATAATACTTACCTCCATTCCAAAGTGATCAATTAAAAGTTGAATAGTAACTCAACCGAATATATGACTTATCAAGTCCATTATTGTAACAGTGAAGATTTTTCATAAAAAAATTAATGGATGGATATAAAATTATAATTTATTTATAAAAAATGAAAAATATGTTTTGGATTATTATTCTGTATGTTATTTAATAGAGGTCACTTTTACCATAATCAACCTACAAATGACATTTTGGACTTAACAGTAGGACATCATCAAAAAAATGATGCAAAATTAAATGGTTACGTAATTATTATAACATCAAAATATGTAAGAAACAATGAATAATAAAATAAAAAAGGTTATGAATAATGTAAATAATTATTTTAATATTATTATTCATGATAATAAATAACATATGTGATTATTTTGACTATAGGTTCGGTAATTTAATTTAAAAATACTCATTTAATGTTTCCCTTAAATAGTCCCTTTATATTCCATGTCCATCATTTTAAAATTATATTATGTAAATATTTATAAAGAAATATAATAATTATAATAGTAATTTTATATTTTTTATAATTTATTTCAAAGGTTTTGAAAAGGAATTTTTTTTAATTTTTTGAGTTTCTATATAAAAAGATAAAAAGAATATACTATTTTAATGTATATGGCGACAACGAAATTTTACATAACCATAATCACTATTTTCATTTTGGAATAAATTAAATGATTTAATGAATTATTCAATGAAAACCTTCATCCCATAAATTCTATAAATTTTTATAATGTGTTTTAGATTTTGTTATTTTTTCTCACATATGGAAGGAAAATTTGTATGATGCAATATTTTATGTATTCTAGTATGGTTCGTGGACATTGTTTATGTGGACATGTGGATCCAATATGAACCAATGTTGGGTGAGCCTGTTATAGTTCACCAATTCATTACATAAATGGACATATTTAACCAATTAGGTTTCCCCAAATATATTATGGGAATACACTATTATGGTTATTCAAATTTTAACTAGGAACATTATTTTATGTCTAACTTTTATGGTTATTCTATTTGTTGGCATTACAGTCATACGATTTGTATGAGTTATATGAAAATGATTCAAGATTATATCTATATGACTTATCAAAACATTATATGTGTTTTTGTAGAAATAATATGATTAAACCAGCTAATGGAATGTATGATCTACATCATAACGTAATAGAGTACAACTTTCTGAAAAAGGATATTATTATTTTTTCATGATTTCAAGGACACCATTATTATTTTCATATAATTGTTTTGATTTTTTATGAAATTTTTCAATAATGTATTTGGAAGAATAGTTTATATTTAGGGTAATAAAATTTTGAATTAAAACCCAATGATTATTTTGATACAGGAAAATTTCTATATGTATTTATGGAGTAAGCATTTCTTTATTTATTTTTAGTTTATTTAATGATATTTATTGGTATAATACCATTTATTAAAATGATTTTCATGTGGATTGAAGATGATTAGGGACATAGATGAGGTGAATATAATATTTTTTATGATACTTCCTGAATAAAAAACATGTAATTTCATAAATGTTTTTTAAGTTAAAATGAATAATATGTTGATTTTTTCACTTTGTAATATATGGGTTTGTTATGTAATAGTTATCACCAAACCCTATAAAACACTAACCCTAAATTGTATTTCTTAATATAATATTATGAATTCTAGTTTAATGTCACTATAATTTTAATTCATAATGTAGAGCACTTAAATAATGACTTATACATATGTTCAAACACTTTATAATAATATTGAATATTCTTAATATTACTTCCACAAAACACTGGAAAAGATCCATTATTGGAGATTAAATATATTTTAATTTAATATTTTAGAAATAGATGTGTTTTGAGTCATCCAAAAACATTATTTAATCAATCGATATAGATATTCCTAACCAAAATATGTTGCACATCTCTCATTTTATTTATTATGAATAATTTTCACTAAAACAGCATTATAGGAAGAATTGTTTGGATATGAATTATGATATGGATTATGTTTTTTACATATAATATCAAAAAAAATACTACAATAAAAATAAGCACTTGTACATATAAAATATTTTTATCCACTATTAATGACACTGAAGTCTTTGATTGAATCATAAAACCATATGTTCAAAATATTTGATGCTTGTAAAATCCCTAAATGAAAACCTTCAACACAAAAGAAAAATTAGAGTCATTTGGAATTTCAAATATTTTAGGTTATTTCACGATCATGTCATTGAATTAATTATTATTGTGTAAATAGGTCTTGACATATATCTTTTATATCTAAAAATCATATTGGGAAACAA
Organism: Viscum album; assembly: GCA_963277665.1. Classification (NCBI taxonomy): domain Eukaryota; kingdom Viridiplantae; phylum Streptophyta; class Magnoliopsida; order Santalales; family Viscaceae; genus Viscum; species Viscum album. The sequence continues at coordinate 286,300,255 of OY728127.1, forward strand.
TGAAATGAAATATCTAAATGATAATTTTAATCACAATTGATGAATTTGTTTTATCGATATCAATAAAATTAATTATTTACAAACCTTTTCTACTATACAAGAGTTATATGTGGAAAATATATCACCCATGTTAAATTTTATATAAAGAACATACATTCACCATATTGGTGTCATACTTTTTTTTTCAAAAAGTTCTAATCATGGATAATATTCATGGATTCATTTATAATTTCATGTAATTTTGAAATTAATTAGAATAAAACCTCTCAATAGCCTATAGAAATATGTTATGTTCATCATCAATAAACATTATGTCATCATAATTCATAATGAGATCTCAATATATCTCAAGATCATAAAAAATCCAACAAGACTATCATGGTTCCTATGTAAATAGAATATGTTCATCATCTATAACTCTATGGAATTGGATAACCATAAACCAAGAGAAAAATTCCTATTTACTATTAAAAAAAAATCCACGTTCATATTTTCTACCAATAAATTCAAAAATAATGCATACCGTATTTAGGAAAAACATGGTTAGGCCATAATTTTTTTTGATCTATATGATTATAAAAATAATATTCTAATATCTAGTCTTGTTAAACATAAAAAAGATATTCCATTATTTGAGTCCATTTTTATTAGATTACTAATATCATACATCTTATTTAAAAAATATACATATAATATATTTTATGATGTTTCCCATACATTATCTAATATAGTGTATTTATGACTACAATACTCAAGACATGGTAAAATTAGAATGTGAAATCTCTTGAGAATACAACAAAAATGAAATAATTTGGTCACACTACATCTTCCATGATTAAACCCAGAAAATTATGATATTTTTCATCCTCTAATACACACCATCCCATAAATCTATTTTCGGTGGATTATGTTTTTAAATAATTCCTACTTATTTCAAAATATCAGTGAATTCCTAGAATAACTATTCATAATCCGGATCTATTCAAGGAATATTATTAATTATCATAAATTGATTCTATATATAATTCAGAAACAATTATAACATTTAAAAAAATTGTACATAATACTCATTGGAAAAATGTAACCATACTGGTTAGATTCATTGATTATTTTAAAATAAATATGACCAAGACTTATTTGATAAATCATTAGTTCATATACATAACTCTCTATTAAATACAATAGTCCTCTATCCATTTCACCATTTCCAATAATTCTTTTAATTTATTCATAATAAATAATAGTCACATGTAAATTATAATTCATAAACTAATATATCCAATAACCCATCTATAAATATTTATTGAATATACATTCCATTTATATGTCAAATGATATCCTTACAGAGGTATGTGAGGTTAGAATAAACCTTGAACTTCATATTTTTAATAATTCTGATAGGGTTATACTTATGGACAATTTTAAATCCATAAAATATATTCTATATTCCATAAAAACATCATTTATATAAGGAACATAATAAAAATTTTCCAATTTTGGAACATATCGACATTTTATAATGAGATCATTAGTGGCGACATTAAATAAAATAACAATTACCTATATTCAAACACATTGATAGAGCTAACATTTCATCAATTATATAAAATTTAAAACTATATATTTGTTATTAAAAAAGTTTGATGAAAACCTAGTATCTCATACTAAAGATTATAAATTATATAAATTTATATTTATTACTATAACATAAAAATTATCTGTACTAATTACATTAGTCTAACTACTAAAAAATAAATACCAATTTATTAATGTTACAAAGGTCATACCTAAAAAATTATTCAATTTTTTTTAGTAATATTCTTCCATAAATTAAATAAAGATATATATTTGGATGAGTATTATATTTTATATATTTAATAATTGATATTTAGAGAAATTTCTCCAACTAAAAATAATGATCCCATATATCATACACATTATGTTAGTTAAAACCCATATATCATCATGTTGTTCACAAGTTAATCAAATAAAAATCCATTACAATATCAAGAATATAATCATGTTAATATTATCACATATGAGTCCTGTATAGTTGGGATAATAGCTATTTATTATAATCTATCATTTGGATTTACAAAAATATTTTTTTTATCATAATGGTCAGGTTTTTATAACATTGTTTACCCCCAATGAATGGATCAAATGTAAGAAAAATATAGTTATAATAAAAACTAATTTCATTACCTCAAAAAAGATAATTCTTTTGTATTTAATATTAGGTTCACCTACACTAAATGATTGAGGACTTTTAGATTTTTAACATTGGATGGAATCATATAATAATTATTTGAGGGTTATTATTTTTATTGCCTCTCAATTGTAATATTCTTCTTATATATACATAAATATTAATTTATTTATTCCATAACTACTATATAACATGGATTATTTTTTATCTCATGTTGAATTCCCCAATATATCCGGTATATTAATGTTTTAATTTTTAAATTTTTTTCCCATAATAAATTTTTTTGATGAATGAATATTATTATTTAACAATTTATCCAAGTAGTAGTATGAATCCTTTAATAAAAAAATAATCCATACTTTTATACATGTTTTATAATGAATCCCAAGAAAATATTAAATAAAAACAATCATTAAGTGGTTTAAAATTTCCTTGAATTAAAAATATACATCAGATTATGTTGGGAGATGAAAATAGGGAACCCCCGCATTTATAGATAAGGAATAATCCCTATGTTTATATTGTATTCAAATGTAGTGTCCCCTTACAACAGTATTCTTTTGATAAGTGTGATTTAATTTTAAATTCAACTATATAAAATTAAAATTATAAAATATATTATTATTGTAAATTGAATATAATAACTTCAATAAAAATCCATACTCATGGTATACGAGAAATAGAACATATGTTTCCTTTCCATGAATATTGAGAATATTTTATAAGAATCTATTTAACAAAAAAATTATTTTTAAAGAATATTCTGAAACTATAAATAGTTTAAAAACATGATTATTTGAAATTAATAATTACAAAAATATCTATTTATTTAATTTTTAAGACATGATATATTAATTTGAGTATCTACATATTAAAAATTAGAATAAAAATATACCATTAATAATTCCTAACACTTATCATATATGAACATTTTAAAAAAAATCAAAAATTTCTTAATGTTAAATAAGACTCGTTTGATTTATTATGCCATGTTATATTATAGATAAAGACATATTTATTACTAACCATGACATGAATCAACATTTCTGATATAGTATATCATGGGTAGAAAGTAGTATTTAATTCTATATAATATATCAAATTTTTGATATAGATCTCTATTTTATTAAATCGATGATTCAATTCATGAACTAGGATATAATAAATTATAACCTATAAAACATTGTAAAAACATTTTTTTCTTATGTATCGAACACAGGGATTTCATCAGTCATTCTCCCTGACTAATAAAAACATTTAATCTAGCCTTTTGATATCCTTCATCACTAGGAAAATAAAACACATCTAATGGATGATGATCGACAACATCATATTTTATCTTATGATATCAATTTTATTATCATAATATATTCATGTTATTAAATAAGTCAATAGGGAAGAAATTATTTAAAAGTGATTGTTTATTTAATAGCACAAAAGGGTTTTCTATGATAACCACATGACTAACACAATGTCATTAATTCATGTGAATACCTCTTATCTTGTGATTGAATAAATATAAAATGTATAACATAAATGAATATAGATAACCTTTTCATTGAAAACATTAACTCAACCGAACATATTTTAGGGAGTTACAAAAGAGATAACCAAAGTATTATAACCCCCATGAGAGAGATACTAGCCACTATAATCCTTAAATTATATGATTAGATCACCGAATTTAAAATTTCATGCTCGAATCCTTTTCATTGATGAAAAATGGAGAACTATAAATTACAAGAGGATTATATATAGAATGACATCCCCATTACAAAACCATTAAAGGATCACATCTTTATGTAGACTCAATTTATTCAATTAATGAGATATATTATTTATCACCCCATTTTATTATGTTATATTTTTTGTTAAATGAATTTTCTGACTTTTACATATCATATTATACACAACACCAAGTTTAAATGAACCATGATATACTATTGAAATATTATTCATTAATGTGCCACTTATCCAGTAATTATAGGATTGGAATGAATAAATTAGTCAAAATAAATAATGAAAAGTTTTGTTTGTAAATTTATAAATTTAGTTAATTGGTTATTAATTATATATAAATGAAAATAAATACAGTTGAATGTAAAGAGAGATAGTTTTATAAAAAAACCATTTTAAACATAATGTGATATTATCTTAATAAATTTAATTAATCTATACTAATGAATGATTATTATTTAATATAGGGATAATATATTTTGTAACACCTCTAACCAAAAAAGTTGGTTTAATTCCTAAGTCACATGACCTCATGTATACCTCCCTATACTGAATAGGATGTCAACTAGTAGCGAGTTCACTTGTGATACTATATACTCAGTATCATGGAATTGATCAAATAGTAATAAAGGAAATAATATATATAGAGAGTATATAAAAAAATTAAGAGGGAATATATTTAATAGAAATAAATATCCTCCCAAATTGGAAATCCAAATAAGTATAGAATAATAAATAAATAATAAATGGTCATCTTGAATCCATCCCATCATGCCAGAAACTTCATACTCATGTGCCCATCCATCCACTATAGGGCACATGCCTTTCACCAGATATCTATTCTTGAAATATATAAAGGAATAAGAATTAAAGTGTTTGGTTTTAGTATAATAATCAATAGGACACTGAAAATTAATCCTTAGGAAATTATTATCATGTATAATATCTTCATTCCAAGAATATAAAAAATTCTTAACAAGTACAACGTCATAAAATACCAAACCGAGTGGTCACGCACTAACCAATCCAACAAAACATCAGGTTTTAAAATTTTCTGCACCATGTTTGAAGGATAACCATGGATATAAAAGTGAGAAAAAACAATCAATTAGGATGATAAAACATCTTGAAATGGTTTGAATCCAATGATTCGGATCTGGCCCCAGGCAATTGTATTGTGTATCATTCATGGGTATGTCCCAAAGAATAAAGTACACCATCTATTCCTTGGTTCAGTCCTTTTATCCATAATTCTACAAATTAACTCGATTATTTCTGGACACAATATTGTTATTCCCCTAAAAAAATTTTAGTTTAGGATAAAAGAACTCTATTCCTCTACCTTATGCATATGTATATCATTATCTTCATTGTAAGCAATATAAAATCCCCATACAAGTAATGGAAGAAACGATACACCCATCAAAATAACCAATTAAAACCTCCAAGGATTGATAAAAAACATTCATGGAAAATAATACATGGAATTCATAACATATCATCAGGAGAATATACTAGAAACACATTTCAATCGGTGATAATAATGAATAATTGAAGTATGATACTCTAGAAAAACTCATAGAATCTAACATCATAGAATGTATCATTGGATACAAGAGCCCACTTGCTATCAAATAAAACAATATAAATCAATTATGGAAAAATAATAAATTATAAAATGGAGATATGGGTAACATATCTCCAATATTTTATTTACATCCTACCTCAAAAGATGATGAAGCCAATGGAAAGGATAAAACACCAAATGTGGTTTAAAATATGGTGTGGTAATTACAAAGACCATGAAGACCAAATCTTGGCATTATTTAACAAAGTTGTTGGTACATCAATGCATTATATTCATAACAAGATACTTGATCTGTAAGTGATAAATTTATTATAAAAATTAATAAAATATCACATGTGATGATAAATTATATCTCTTGGATAATTTATAAATTATCATTTTTCTTCAATACATATGTTATAATCTTTTTCCTCAAGTATAATTATAAAAACACATGTTTTAATATAAATATCTCTTTATTGATTTTGATATCATAAGTTGTTGTTATGTAAAATTATTCATTGATAAAAAAATATAAATATCCATTGATAATAAATTATCCTTTAATGATAAATTTTCATCAATTTTGATTTAATAATTTAATTTAATTATTTTTTGATAATAATTGATAATTATCATACTGTAATTTCATATACTTAACTCTTTTTATATTTTATAAATTAGTAATTATTAATTTACTGCAATCATATTATGATATTTGTTCTAATTATCTTTTTATATTTAAAATAATTATACTTTGATGATATTTATAAGTTAATCTTTGATAATTAGATATGATTATCCTTTTATAAATATAATTTTTTAATTAAAATAAATTAATGTTTTTTAATTATAATATTAATTGTTCTATAATCTCCCAATATTAATATTTTAATAATTTTTTTTATAAATTATCATTTTAGATTCAATATAATTTTTTTGATAATTATTTATAATTATATTCCAAAATATATCATTATTATTTTATAATATTATCACACCATTATCCATGAATAATTATAATAGGAATTATCCTTAGATAATATAAGTTCAATATCTTTAATGTAAAATGAACAACTTTCTTTATAATTTGGGTATAAAGAAAAAATGGAAGAAAAAATAAATAAATGGAAAACAATCAAATTTACTCCTATTATGAAAATAGACTAAGGGAAATAAAGGATGATTTGGGACATGTTTTGGGACGAATACAATGGGAATTGAATAAATGGTGCTTTAGATATTGGGCACAATAGACTCTGAAGGTCACTAGGACACGGCCAAATCATCCATAAATGACATACAAATGGTTCGACTATTTTGAACCCCAAATACATGTACATTTTAATCAGTTATAAAACCCAATATTAATACCCCATTTCAATTCATGATTCATCATAAACATGAATATGTATTATTAATTTTAAACACATTAATATGTTTCTAATTTTAATGGGTAAAAAAATGTGTGATTAGGAGTTGATTTTGATCAGGGGTTGAAAAATGGTAGGAATGTCTTGGGGAAGACGATAAAAAGGAATAAAAATTAATAAATAAAAAAAAATAGATTAACATAATTAGCTTAATTTTCTATTTTACTGAACTCTCGACATAGTCAATGATAATGTTACACCTAGGGTGAAACCCATATTCCAGATTTAGTATTGGTACATGATTTTTGATCAAAATCACAATTTAGTGGAGACTCCATTATTTTTGATAAATCATGTGTGTATAATAATATATTAAATTTTATTATTCTGTTAATTTAAAGGCACTACAGGCCCCCAAATATAATACTAACTCCATTACTATCTATGGAAATACACCACTAAATATTTTAATATGTTAATGAGTCATTTACCATTACATAATGTAATAATAAAATCAAGTACTTGAAACATTAATTTTTATATAAAAATAATTTTAATTAATTAAAAATAGAGGGTTCGATGATCTGTTAAAATTGAAGATATTATATTTATTCCCCTATAATGACATCTTACAACTGAGATGTCTTACAAGCGGTATTGTTTTAACATTATTGGAAAATAAGGAAATATTTTAGTTGGTTCTTCATAACCGTTCACTAAAATATGATCCATAATGTGGACATGACCTTACCTATATTTGTATCCATGTCATTGTGATTCATTAACAATCTATGTTTCGATATGATTATAATTCTAAAATCCATGGTTGGATCTATGGAAAAATGTTGGAGTCTAACAGGTACATTTGTGGAACCTCATTCTCAATAATATAGTATAGAACTGAGGGATGTGAACTGTATCAGAACATTTTATTGACGTCCACTAAGGATATGAGATTAAATTTGTATAATTCCCCACCTATTTAGAAATTATTCACTATGGACCTCATTACATAAAAAATGATAATGAGATTTTTCTCTACCTTGAGTATTTTCCACCACTATGGTAAAAAATACTATCCTTACTCTTCCTTCTTCCAAAAGAATCATTGAAATTTTCAATAATAACTAGAAGAAAACAAATGAATTAAACCTTATCAGTACCCTTATATTTTATTTTCTGCCTTTTAGGCACTTCCTTTAGTCGTTTCATGTATACAGACACTATCATTAAGCTTTGTTGAAAATTCACGAGTTATTGAGAACTATTTTCCTCCTGCAGACCATTATAGAATTATTTGATAAAATGGTACTTAATGTTTTCACAAAGAAAACCTCCAAAACATTCATAAATCATCAAGACAACCCTTTAATTCTTGTGGGTCCTAATATCATGAACACATAAAATTTCTCCCTCCAATCCTATGGAGTTTATATTAGTTCTAAAAACTCTTCCACACTTAGAAACCATTACTTATAATCCTAAGGGAAGAGAATGTCATTTAAAGGTATAATATTCTTATATTTAAGGTATAGAGTGTATTGGACTATAATTTTTGGGACTCTTCCTTGAAAAATATGAAGTTGAAAACCCCAAAGTTGATGTGGTACGTAGACCTAAACTATTGGGGTGGGAGCATGAGAATGATTAGTATAACTCTTCTTTATATCTAAAAGTATCACAAGTCCTTCCCATGGTGGGATATTTCAGAAACAAAAAGGATAATTAAAATAATTTGGATAAATCCTAATCAGAATGTGGGATCACATAAGGATCCCTAGGTTACTACCAATAAGAAAAGTTATACCCCTCCTAGAACTAACTTGGGTCTCCGTCCCTACCTATTAATTGTAGTAACCATATATATAATATCAAAAAATACCATGTTAAACTAGTTAACAAAGTGAATAAAATATCATAATAGCATGGAAAGATATATATGTCTCATAATAAAAGATCTATCTCGAACAAATATTACAAATCAAGGCATTAAATTAGAGAACTAATATGAATCAAAACAACATGTATATATATGTCATGCGATCCTACAATAAATTTCATGATTCATGAATAATGATTAATTAATATAAATTTCATATCAGTATAATGGGTATCCCCCAAGTATAATTTCATTTTCATAAAGAAAAGAATATAACATACCCTACCTTATATAAACTCATGGCTCTAATATACATTATGGGGTTTTTATTTTCATAGTTCCACTACCCATGTCGCAATAATATTATCCGAAATCATAGAAAATATATGAAAAGGTAAGTGAATGTTGGGGATCAGATATCATTTTTTAACACCCTCACCCAAATTTTTTTTTCATGATATGATTTACATGATATAATGTGAACATACCATTATACAATATGATACTAACAAGAAATGAGGGTATATGTCTGTTAGTGGGGAATTATATCCTCAATTTCATTGCCAGGGAAAAAATAAAAAAATAATAATTATATATACAATTATAATACATGAATAAATATAACATGGCAGAAATTTCATAAAAAAAGGGAAGCTGATGGGGATATATAATAAAGTACATATAAATACATAAATGAAATAATGGTCCTTCTTAGTCCGTACTGGTTTACTTGTAGCTCCATATGCTTCTTCTTAGCTATCCACTATAGGTCCCTTTCCCATCGATAGATATACAACCTTGAAATCAAAAATAACATTGACATTATAGTGTATGGTGTGAGTTCAAGACTTGACAGGACTCCAAAAATGAATCCCTAACCTAGTGTTATCAATTTAAAAAGGGTTATCCAATGAATATAATAAATGAATGAAAATTGTAACATTATACACACTAAAACATATAATTAATGTGCTAACCATGCCCCCATAAACACTTGACTATACATGCTTCACCACAATGATCAAAGGATAATCATGGATGTAAAACTAGGAAAGAACATTCCACTAGGATTATAACATATCTGCATGTGGTCTCATGAAAATGAGTCAGATCATGCCCCTAGACTATCATATCAAAATTCTATATTGGGTGAAGAACATATATTATCATACTTCTTATCTATGTCGGGTCAGGCCCTTAGGCCATTTTTCCGTATACATACATCATTAGGCAAGGTGACATGACCAACATGCCCATCTCACTACTTCAAGTCAGGTTAGAAAACATTAATTCCATAACCAAGTGCTCAATTCCATCATTTAAATCATTACAATATATGTTTAGGAAAAAACACAAGATACCCCCAGTCCCATGTAATTATAAATGAATACACAGAATAGTAAGGAATATATAGGTTAAATTATTCAGGACTATAATAAAATATCATCATTCGAATATAGTAGAAACTCTTAACAAAATATGATCACAATAAAAAATGAAAACATTATACTTTAGAAAAATGCATGGAATCAAATATTTGAGTAGGTCTCTAGGGATACACAAAAAAATGTGGTCAAATTCAAGAACAATTATCAAATTTTAGGAAATGTAAATTATAAAAATTCAACTTGTGTAATAAAATCACCATTTGATATGTAAACTCCTTCCTAAAAAGTCATTATCCACAATTATAAGTACAAATAACCATGGGTCAAAACAAGGAGAGGAAACCCCAACATCCAAAAACCCATTCTCGTGGAATTCATTATCATAGTTATTATCAAGAAAATTCTCAATAATAATAATTGGATCATAGAACTATAACAAGAAATCATTTTTAAATATTGAATAATATAACACATACTATGTTAATTTTTATTTCACCGACAAATTAAAAAATATCATATTATTCCAATATGTGTTATGTGAATTTTCTCCTCATGAATAATAATAAAACAACACAAGATAATATCATTATCTCTATATATTAGATAGAGATAATATATGGGTGATCCATATAATTATAATTTTATTATACTATAAACCTTTCCATGAAAATTATCAAAAATATATTTTGATAATAAATTATAATTTCATAATAATTAATGATATTTGTTTATAAATTATCCTTTGTTAATTGAACAAAATTATATTTTGAAAATTATTGATAATATCCTTCAGTAATTTGGAATAATTTTCATTTTAATTTTTATATAAATTATCATTTGATAATTTAATGTAATTATCATTGATAATTCTAGTATGTTATCTTTTTGATAATCATAAAAAGATGTTTTTATTACTAAATTTGATTATACTTTTTAATACTTTTTAATAATTTATAAAAATTTTAACATGATAATTATTATTATAATTTTTTTATGATTTAATTAAAATTATACATTGATAATTTTTTTTAAATTTTTCATTTTATAATTAAATGGGATATTTGCACTATAATTATTTATATTCATCTTAATTTGTTTTATATTATCATATTCTGATAATCTCATGCAAATATATTTTTATAAATTTTTTATTAATTATCATTGGATAAATTTGTTTTAATCACTCTAATTTATAATCATCCAATTTTTCAGAATTTGACAATAAATGAATAATGGGAGAAAAATATAAAAAAATTAAAACAAACTTATTTCTGCTTCTTATGCATCGAAACTTGGGGAATAGAAGAGACTATGTTTCTTGTGTTTTTAGACTAAATTACAAATATATCTCATGAGGTTTCACATACCATGTGTAGAGGAGTCCTGGGGTCCCTTTAACTATAAGGCCCCAGCCTTTAAACCTTACTTAATCTTGAGTTATTACATGATTACACATTGAGGATCTTTTCAGGTTTAGAGTTTTAGAGAATTAGATCATGAAACTTGCATTACATTCCACATTTAAACAAAGTGGTTACATAAAAGACATCATTCATTCTTCCCATCAATGGAATCATATTTAAATTATAACACAGATTCTTTCTTGACACATCCTTGACACTATCATCACATCATGTACCTTTCCATTGACCTGTGAAAAACATTTCAAAAACTTGGGATGAGCATAAAAAGCTCAGTAAGAGTTATAAAAAATATGGAAAGGAAACATGAGTTCATATATACATTAGAATGAAATCACACTTTACCCATAAAACATAGGCATATCAAATCATGAATAAATTGTAGAAAACATAAGACATAAAGGTAACTTGAGGCATTCATAACATTCTTACGTAGGGAGTAACCCTCTTGGTTACGTTTGAAATACCCATCACAGTATATTCCCTAAATCTCTTCGGAGAAACCTTAACGTTTCACTCCTTCGCGTTACCCAATGCATTGGAGAGCTATAACGGGCTCACCCGCCCTTAGTTTATCACGGAACCACCCGTTTTCATAACAATGCCCAAGAACCATATCATAAATGTGTCACATAAAACATGCATAAAGGAATCATAACATTTCCACATTTCAATCACAATATAACATTTTAGTATATTGAAATATTGAATCCATTCAAAAAGAAACCATTTCCAAAACCATTTAAAACATTTAATAAAGAGATTTTTGAATCAAAGTGTCCCATACCACCTTGAAGCATAAAATTTTAAACCATTAATATCTATAAAAATAAATCCTTAAAACCATTTTGAAAACATGGATATTAAAAAGAACAAATAATTAAAACATTTAAAACGATATTTTGGTTAAAGGGGTTTTACCAAAATTAGAGACACTTGAATACAATAATTGAGGAATAACATTTTGTCAGAACTTTATAATATCATTAGTATAAATGGATTCATGATATAATACTCAAAAGGACAGTATATACACCATATAAGAGTGAATTGGTGCATAACAACAATGAACCCTCAATAGAAATGTCAAATGGGATGAAATCCCTTATAAAGAAGGTATCCTTAAATTAAGGACAAATCAATCTCAAAAATATGTGTGAAAAATATAAATACACCCAATATAAGTGGATATTAAGTTTAAAATAATAAAAGGTCATTCACACATATTCAATGGATGACATATTCAATGACTACATGTTGAACCCAATGAAATAGAAATTGGGTTAAAAAGTTCCCTTGACAGCCTAACGGCATCACATCAAAATGAGTTGATGAGAGATAAAAATTGTATCTCATCACATGGACATAAAATTTACATCAATAAGGATATATTAGAACATATCCCAACATAAAAACATGTAAATTAAAAGACCCAACAAAAGAAGTCTTTTAAAAAGAGGAGGGTGAAAGGTTCCCTTACCGACTTGGGTATCTTTCAAAACATACACCCCATGAAAGAAGGACAATAAATCATTGATGTAAATACTCATAAATGAAAGTATATTACACAAAGAGTAGAATAATGGCAGTAAATACACCACTCAAAGGAAATTGGGGCAAATGTATCATAAATCTCACGGGAATAAAAGTGGGATGAAAAATCCCTTACGAAAACTCGGCAGCCTAACGGCGCCACATAAAACTTCAGAATATGGATTGATGAGATCAAATAGGGTATCTCATCACATTACAATAAAATTTACAGAAAGAGTAATATAGAAGAACATCCCCCAATATTACAAATAGGAGCTTAAAATAATTGACATAAAGGAGAGTACTTAAAAAGAAATAGAGAAGTTAGATCTCTTACGAATGTTCGGCAGCCTAACGGCACCAATCAAAACTTCCAAAATGGATTGATGAGAGAGAATAGGGTCTCTCATCACATGAACATAAAAATTACAGTAGGATTAATATAAAAGATCATCCCAATAACAAGAAAGATGAGCTTTAAAATGAATGACATAAAAGAGTGTACTTAAAAAGAAAGAGTGGAGTAAGATCCCTTACCTCAGGTCCGACTTGACTCGATCGTTCTTTAATCTCCTGAATAATAAACTTGAGTTAATTTCTAATTCCTTAAGAACCTTTTTCAAGTTCATTATTACTTTTATACCACTTATTACCATGTCATACACATTATGTAATCATTTAAGTTAATAATATTTGTTTTGCCGATATTTGGTTCTTAAGTCGAAAGTGGACTTCTTACAATTACACGTTGTTCGTGTGGCCAAATGTTTATTATATCCAGAATTGTATTCATTATGTAGATATCATATATGTCATATATATCCAGTACATTCATGCATTTATAACATTACATAATCATTTAGATGTAAGAAATGAAATGCACCGTTCATGGAGACGGTAAGCCGTACGTACGCACGAACGCTACTTTCATTTCTATTTCGTATTTTATAGAATGGAATAATAATGATATAAAGGTATATTATAATTCCAGTATAATATCATATATAATATCATATTTCAATCCTTTATACATCCCACATATGGTATTTAACGAATCAAATAACTTTGAGGGGGCGGTAGTCCGCACTTCCTTAAATGAAGATATCGCGTTTACCCATAATGGAAACCATAAAGGTATTTCCAAAATGAAAAAAACAGAATCTTAAGGAAAACATAAACATATTATATAACATATATAAAAATAGTGATATCATAATGGCCACCTTTGAAGGTGTTAAATGAGTATTGAACAATCATCGTTTCGGGAGGCAGAATTTCGCCATCCACGGAAACCGTATGTTCTTTAACCATTTGATGTAGTTGTGTGAGAGTGTAGCTCGAATAAATCTTATAAAAAAATCTTAGTATATTGAAGATACTGGTTTTGTTACAAAAGAAATAAATAAAAAGAGTTTAGGGGGTTGGAGAAGCAAAATAAAACAAATGAACATGAGAGAATGAATTGCCTTTAAAAGTGCAACTCCTTTTGATTTGAGCCTAAAGGCTTCCTTTGAAAGTATTATGCCCAAAGGGAATACTCTAGGATGAGGAGAGGGATGTGGAGAGAGTAAATGGGCAGGGGTTGGACGAGCCAAAGGCTTTATGAGTGTGTGAAATGAGGTAGAGGTGGGGGCCTTTTATAAGAGGAGAGGAGGGGCACTTTTGGAAAGTAAAGAAATATTACTTTATTTGAAAATGTGTTTCGGTTTCAAAAGGTCCCACATTGATATAATTCGTGGATAAGGTGATAAGGCTTCTAAATCCACTCATCCAATAAGTTTTGGACATGTGTAGTTTATAGATTTTACATTATCTTTCCATTTTATTTAAATCGTCAAACAATGATGTCATCGCTGCATCATTATTATGTCATAAATAATTTAATTTATTTAATGTCTAAAAATTATAAAAAAATACTATGATGTAGTAAATCTTTTTATCTTTCCAGTGAATATTTATAATCAAAAATATGACTTGTATAACCCCATTTAAAAATTGTTTTAGTAAAACATATCATGTTTGTGTCAATTTTACTTTTACATTAAATAAAATGTTATTTATGTCATTTCCCAACAAAAGTGTCTCCATGGGGTCCCCAAGTTGGACCATGTCTTGTCTTTGTCGGCCATGACTCACCCAATAGGTGTAGGACAAGTGTCATGGTGTTTTCACATTCTTATAATATCATTTTTACCTTAAATTACACTAATTACCTCTAATCGCGATTAAGAACTTAATAAGTTACTATTCACCAAAAAATTATTATAATCTCATTGAACCACATTTTACTTATTAATGAAAAAAATGTATGTCGGATTTTTGAAATTAAAAACAAAATGATGGCAAAATTTCATTTAAACGGAAAATCAGCTTTTATTAGTACCACTTAGTGGTTTCACTATTCATCAAAAATTAATGTTTTTCAGAAAAATCCCAAAAATTCACCCTGAGCTATATTTGATATTCCGAATTCAAAAATGAAGTCCGTTTTACAAAATTCAAAACATATTAGTCACATTAATTAATTTAATAATTAATTCCCGCTGTCAGAGCAAATAGCGTGTTTTTATAAAAAATAAGTATCAAAAGATTGACACTAGTTTAAGTCTGATTTCGAAGTGAAATTAATTCGAACGAGCACTATTGGATTTAATGGTAAAAATATTTTCTAATTTCACTTTAAAACTATTTCAAAATATAATCTAATCATATAAATAAATTAGATTAAAAAGTGGTTTTGAATTAAAATACAACATTTTACACTATTCATTAAAAAATGAACTTTATCGGAAAAATACCAAAAAATTACACAGAGTAAAATTTGATGTCCCGATTCTTAAAAAGAGTTTTATTTGGTCCAAAAGAATGTTTAAGAGTGAAAAAAACTATATTTAATGACAGTTCTCCATTAAAAGGCGATTAGTGAACCTTTAGTGAAAACTAAGGCATATACGCCTAAAATTGAATTCTTTCCATATTTTAAGCCTTTAGCTTTTATTGGATAAATGTAAAAACATTTAAAAAACATATATAATCATAATTTAGTTATTTCTATCCATTCCCTCAAATACAATGGATACATGTTAACTACCATTTGAATTAATATTATTTTATTCTTAGAGTGCAACGTAAGATTCCCAAGAAACTCGTTGTTGCGTGTTGGGTACGCCATCGAGCAGAGCGTCCCTTTTAAAGTCATATCAATATTTTATTCAAAAATATGGATAAATATGAAAATTTCATATTCATTATTTACCTGGGGTGTTACATCCTTCCCCCCTTTTGGGAATTGCGTCCTCGCAATTTTAAAATTGCGCTTGGATACATCCTTGAAAGTCCCACATCGGAACAAAAGTCGGTAAAACAAACACTTTAAAATAAAGAAAGATAAGTACAAAGGTCACCCGAGTTAACCCATACTAGGATTCCAAGTATGAAAATATGGACATGGAGGAGAAAACATAGGTTCATGTTCTCAAGGAGAGTGATAGAAAACATGTTTAGGAGAAAGTTAACCATGAGAAAATCACAAACTTGTGATGGGTTAAACGGTATTCGATTCCCCAGTAGGAAATGTTAATAGACAACATTTTTGTTTTAAGTTACTTTTTATTGAGGAATTTATTCATAAGGAAACATAATCACTTATCTTGTTGACTTTCAACTTTTATTAGATTCCTTAATCAAACTCATATTTTCTCCAGAAGGCGAGTATTTAGGAAGACTTGTTCACATTAAGAGTACTATAATCAACTTTTAGAAAATCACCTAATCCACAAAAGAGAACTATATACTTCCCATGTCATTAGACTTTAACCAAAACCAAAACCAATAAGGTTAGTACAAGATCAGATAATCCAGAAAAGGATAACCCTTTATAAAAGAAAATCTATTCTTAACCTCCAAGATTTGTCAAACAAAACCCAAAGTTCAACGAGGACCATTCTATAAACAAATTTGTCCATAAAAATTCCTCAAAGTAAACCAATATAAGATTGAAACCCAAATATTTGAAGGATTTAGTCGCATAGTCTTCCAAGATAAATCATAACATTTATCCCCAAACAATATCAGTTGCTCCTAAAGTCTCGTTTTGAAAATTAATTAACCTAATCACATATCCTCCATGATAGGTTAATCATTTTCATAAATAACCCAAAATCAACTTACTCTTAATTCATAAAATCATATAACTAGAATGAATAAGTCAAACTAACCAGGGACTTCACGTAGTCTAGTGGTATGCGATAAATACAAGTCGCACTTTGGTTGTGGGTTCGATTCCCACAGCTTTGTCCGACGTGATGGGTTGTCACACGGTCTGCGTGTTGTCCTTTTTTCAAAAATATATAATTCTTAAAACATTCCCCAAAATGAGATAAAATCTTCAAGAATTATCATAACATATTTTAACCTCAAGTTTATCTCATTCCTTTCATTTTCCATCATATCATATAGTAACCCATAATTACCTAAAAATTAAGTATCATATAAACCCTAATGGTTACCTTAATAATTATTACCTGAATTTCCACATCGAGTTGGCCATCTCATACATGATGCATTAGAGAACTCACCAAGGTTGAAGTGGTTGATCATGACTCCTTGATATTTGGTTTAGAACAACCACGAGTTTCCTTATTGAATCCTCCATTTTATCTAGTATCATAATCAGAGAACCGCCACAGTTTCCTTCAAACCTGTTGTCTCTTTGGTTCCTGCTAGATCCATCCATTCACTAAAAATAGAAATGTCAGTGTGAGTATATCAACAAAACCATCATGTACTAATGAGGAAGGTAAACACTAAGATACACTTACTCATTAACTTTATCAAAAACTAGGACTCTTTCTGAAATCCTAACCATTATGGTAATGTCACTTATGCTTAAAGAATACCCTAACCTCTAAAGTTATCTAAACCGACCATTGATACCAACTATAAGGCCCCAGCCTTAAAACCTTACTTAATCTTGAGTTATTACAAGATTACACATTGAGGATCTTTTCAGGTTTAGAGTTTTAGAGAATTATATCATGAAACTTTCATTACATTCCACATTTAAACAAAGTGGTTACATAAAAGACAGCATTCATTCTTCCCATCAATAGAATCATATTTAAATTATAACACAGATTCTTTCTTGACACATCCTTGACACTATCATCACATCATGTACCTTTCCCTTGACCTGTGAAAAACATTTCAAAAACCTGGGATGAGCATAAAAAGCTCAGTAAGAGTTATAAAAAAATATGGAAAGGATACATGAGTTCATATATACATTAGAATGAAATCACACTTTACCCATAAAACATAGGCATATCAAATCATGAATAAATCGTAGAAAACATAAGACATAAAGGTAACTTGAGGCATTCATAACATTCTTACGTAGGGAGTAACCCTCTTGGTTACGTTTGGAATACCCATCAAAGTATATTCCCTAAATCTCTTCGTAGAAACCTTAACGTTTCACTCCTTCGCGTTACCCAATGCATTGGAGAGCTATAATGGGCTCACCCGCCCTTAGTTTATCACGAAACCACCCGTTTTCATAACAATGCCCAAGAACCATATCATAAATGTTTCACATAAAACATGCATAAAGGAAACATAACATTTCCACATTTCAATCACAATATAACATTTTAGTATATTGAAATATTGAATCCATTCAAAAAGAAACCATTTCCAAAACCATTTAAATCATTTAATAAAGAGATTTTTGAATCAAAGTGTCCCATACCACCTTGAAGCTTAAAATTTTAAACCATTAATATCCATATAAATAAATCCTTAAAACCATTTTAAAAACATGGATATTAATAAGAACAAATAATTAAAACATTTATAACGATATTTTGGTTAAAGGGGTTTTACCAAAATTAGAGACACTTGAATACAATAATTGAGGAATAACATTTAGTCAGAAATTTATAATATCATGAGAATAAATGGACTCATGATATAATACTCCAAAGGACAGTATATACACCATATAAGAGTGAATTGGTGCATAACAACAATGAACCCTCAATAGAAATGTCAAATGGGATGAAATCCCTTATAAAGAAGGTATCCTTAAATTAAGGACAAATAAATCTCAAAAATATGTGTGACAAATATAAATACACCCAATATAAGTGGATATTAAGTGTAAAATAATAAAAGGTCATTCACACATCTTCAATGGATGACATATTCAATGAATACATGTTGAACCCAAAGAAATCGAAATTGGGTTAAAAAGTTCCCTTGACAGCCTAACGACATCACATCAAAATGAGTTGATGAGAGATAAAAATTGTATCTCATCACATGGACATAAAATTTACATCAATAAGGATATATGAGAACATATCCCAACATAACAACATGTAAATTAAAAGACCCAACAAAAGAAGTCTTTTAAAAAGAGGAGGGTGAATGGTTCCCTTACTGACTTGGGTATCTTTCAAAACATACACCCCATGAAAGAAAGACAATAAATCATTGATGTAAATACTCATAAATGAAATTATATTACACAAAGAGTAGAATAATGGCAGTGAATAGACCAATCAAAGGAAATTGTGGCAAATGTATCATAAATCTCACGGGAATAAAAGTGAGATGAAAAATCCCTTACGAAAACTCGGCAGCCTAACGGTGCCACATAAAACTTCCGAATATGGATTGATGAGATCAAATAGGGTATCTCATCACATTACAATAAAATTTACAGAAAGAGTAATATAGAAGAACATCCCCCAATATAATAAAGAGGAGCTTAAAATAAGTGACATAAAGGAGAGTACTTAAAAAGAAATAGAGAAGTTAGATCTCTTACGAAAGTTCGGCAGCCTAACGGAACCAATCAAAACTTCCAAAATGGAATGATGAGAGAGAATAGGGTCTCTCATCACATGAACATAAAAAT
The DNA here is from genome assembly GCA_963277665.1 of Viscum album. Lineage (NCBI taxonomy): Eukaryota > Viridiplantae > Streptophyta > Magnoliopsida > Santalales > Viscaceae > Viscum > Viscum album. The sequence continues at coordinate 286,320,284 of OY728127.1, forward strand.
TACAGTAGGATTAATATAAAATATCATCCCAATAACAAGAAGTATGAGCTTTAAAAGGAATGACATAAAAGAGTGTACTTAAAAAGAAAGAGAGGACCAAGATCCCTTACCTCGGGTCCAACTTGACACGATCGTTCTTTAATCTCCTGAATAATAAACTTGAGTTAATTTCTAATTCCTTAAGAAACTTTTTCAAGTTCATTATTAATTTTATATCACTTATTACCATGTCATACACATTATGTAATCATTTAAGTTAATAATATTTGTTTTGCCGATATTTGGTTATTAAGTCGAAAGTGGACTTCTTACAATTACACGTTGTTCGTGTGGCCAAATGTTTATTATATCCAGAATTGTATTAATTATGTAGATATCACATATGTCATATATATCCAGTACATTCATGAATTTATAACATTACATAATCATTTAGATGTAAGAAATGAAATGCACCGTTCATGGAGACGGTAAGCCGTACGTACGCATGAACGCTACTTTCATTTCTATTTCGTATTTTATAGAATGGAATAATAATGATATAAAGGTATATTATAATTCCAGTATAATATCATATATAATATCATATTTTAATCCTTTATACATCCCACATATGGTATTTAACGAATCAAATCACTTTGAGGGGGCGGTAGTCCGCACTTCCTTAAATGAAGATATCGCGTTTACCCATAATGGAAACCATAAAGGTATGCCCAAAATGAAAAAAAAAGAAGCTTAAGGAAAACATAAACATATTATATATCATATATAAAAATAGTGATATCATAATGTCCACCATTGAAGGTGTTAAATGAGTATTGAACAATCATCGTTTCGGGAGGCAGAATTTCGCCATCCACGGAAACCGTATGTTCTTTAACCATTTGATGTAGTTGTGTGAGAGTTTAGCTCGAATAAATCTTATAAAAACATCCTAGTATATTGAATATACTGGTTAAGTTACAAAATATATAAATAAAAAGAGTTTAGGGGGTTGGAGAAGCAAAATAAAACAAATGAACATGAGAGAATGAATTACCTTTAAAAGTGAAACTCTTTTTGATTTGAGCCTAAAGGCTTCCTTTGAAAGTATTATTCCCAAAGGGAATACTCTAGGATGAGGAGAGGGATGTGGAGAGAGTAAATTGGCAGGGGTTGGACGAGCCAAAGGCTTTATGAGTGTGTCAAATGAGGTAGAGGTGGGGGCCTTTTATAAGAGGAGAGGAGGGGCACTTTTGGAAAGTAAAGAAATATTACTTTATTTGAAAATGTGTTTCGCTTTCAAAAGGTCCCACATTGATATAATTCGTGTATAAGGTGATAAGGCTTAGAAATACACTCATACAATAAGTTTTGTACATGTGTAGTTTATATATTTTACATTATCTTTCCATTTTATTTAAATCGTCAAACAATGATGTCATCGCTGCATCATTATTATGTCATAAATAATTTAATTTATTTAATGTCTAAAAATTATAAAAAAAATACTATGATGTATGAAATATTTTTAGATTTCCAATGAATATTTATAATCAAAAATATGACTTGTATAACCCCACTTAAAAATTGTTTTAGTAAAACATATCATGTTTGTGTCAATTTTACTTTTACATTAAATAAAATGTTATTTATGTCATTTCCCAACCAAAGTGTCTCCATGGGGTCCCCAAGTTGGCCCATGTCTTTTCTTGGTCGGCCATGACTCACCCAATAGGTGTAGGACAAGTTTCATGGTGTTTTCACATTCTTATAATATCATTTTTACCTTAAATTACACTAATTACCTCTAATCGCGATTAAGAACTTAATAAGTTACTATTCACCAAAAAATTATTATAATCTCATTGAACCACATTTTACTTCTTAATGACAAACATGTATGTAGGATTTTTGAAATTCAAAACACAATGATGGAAAAATTTCATTTAAACCGAAAATCAGCTTTTATAAGTACCACTTAGTGGTTTCACTATTCATCAAAAATTGATGTTTTTCAGAAAAATCCCAAAAATTCACCCTGAGCTATATTTGATATTCCGAATTCAAAAATGAAGTCCGTTTTAAAAAATTCAAAACGTATTGGTCACATTAATTAATTTAATAATTAATTCCCGCTGTCAGTGCAAATAGCGTGTTTTTATAAAACAATAAGTATCAAAAGATTGACACTAGTTTAAGTCTGATTTCGAAGTGAAATTAATTCCAACGAGCACTATTGGATTTAATGGTAAAAATATTTTCTAATTTCACTTTAAAACTAATTCAAAATATAATCTAATCATATAAATAAATTAGATTAAAAAGAGGTTTTGAATTAAAATACAACATTTTACACTATTCATTAAAAAATGAACTTTATCGGAAAAATACCAAAAAATTACACAAAGTAAAATTTGATGTCCCGATTCTTAATAAGAGTTTTATTTGGTCCAAAAGAATGTTTAAGAGTGAACAAAACTATATTTAATGATAGTTCTCCATTAAAAGGCGATAAGTGAACCTTTAGTGAAAACTAAGGCATATACGCCTAAAATTGAATTCTTTCCGTATTTTAAGCCTTTAGCTTTTATTGGATAAATGTAAAAACATTTAAAAAACATATATAATCATAATTTAGTTATTTCTATCCATTCCCTCCAATACAACGGATACATGTTAACTACCATTTGAATTAATATTATTTTATTATTAGAGTGCAACGTAAGATTCCCAAGAAACGCGTTGTTGCGTGTTGGGTACGCCATCGAGCATAGCGTCCCCTTTAAAGTCATATTAATAATTTATTCAAAAATATGGATAAATATGAAAATTTCATATTCATTATTTACCTGGGGTGTTACATCCTTCCCCCCTTTTGGGAATTGCGTCCTCGCAATTTTAAAATTGCGCTTGGAAACATCCTTGAAAGTCCCATATCGGAACAAAAGTCGGTAAAACAAACACTTTAAAATAAAGAAAGATAAGTACAAAGGTCACCCGAGTTAACCCATACTAGGATTCCAAGTATGAAAATATGGACATGGAGGAGAAAACATAGGTTCATGTTCTCATGGAGAGTGATAGAAAACATGTTTAGGAGAATGTTAACCATGAGAAAATCACAAACTTGTGATGGGTTAAACGGTATTCGATTCCCCAGTAGGAAAAGTTAATAGACAACATTTTTGTTTTAAGTTACTTTTTATTGAGGAATTTATTCATAAGTAAACATAATCACTTATCATGTTTACTTTCAACTTTTATTAGATTCCTTAATCAAACTCATATTTTCTCCAGAAGGCGAGTATTTAGGAAGACTTGTTCACATTAAGAGTACTATAATCAAATTTTATATAATCACCTAATCCACAAAAGAGAACTATATACTTCCCATGTCATTAGACTTTAACCAAAACCAAAACCAATAAAGTTAGTACAAGATCAGATAATCCAGAAAAGGATAACCCTTTATAAAAGAAAATCTATTCTTAACCTCCAAGATTTGTCAAACAAAACCCATTGTTCAACGAGGACCATTCTATAAACAAATTTGTCCATAAAAATTCATCAAAGTAAACCAATATAAGATTGAAACCCAAATATTTGAAGGATTTAGTCGCATAGTCTTCCAAGATAAATCATAACATTTATCTCCAAACAATATCAGTTGCTCCTAAAGTCTCGTTTTGAAAAGTAATTAACCTAATCCCATATCCTCCATGATAGGTTAATCATTTTCATAAATAACCCAAAATAAACTTACTCTTAATTCATAAAATCATATAACTAGAATGAATCAGTCAAACTAACCAGGGAATTCACGTAGTCCAGTGGTAGGCGATAAATACAAGTCGCACTTTGGTTGTGGGTTCGATTCTCGCAGCTTTGTCCGACGCGACGGGTTGTCACACGGTCTGTGTGTTGTCCTTTTTTCAAAAATATATAATTCTTAAAACATTCCCCAAAATGAGATAAAATCTTCAAGAATTATCATAACATATTTTAACCTCAAGTTTATCTCATTCCTTTCATTTTCCATCATATCATATAGTAACCCATAATTACCTAAATATTAAGTATCATATAAACCCTAATGGTTACCTTAATAATTATTACCTGAATTTCCACATCGAGTTGGCCATCTCGTACATGATGCATTAGAGAACTCACCAAGGTTGAAGTGGTTGATCATGACTCCTTGATATTTGGTTTAGAACAACCACGAGTTTCCTCATTGAATCCTCCATTTTATCTAGTATCTTAATCAGAGAACCACCACAGTTTCCTTCAAACATGTTTTCTCTTTGGTGCCTGCTAGATCCATCCATTCACTAAAAATAGAAATGTCAGTGTGAGTATATCAACAAAACTATCATATACTAATGAGGAAGGTAAACACTAAGATACACTTACTCATTAACTTTATCAAAAACTAGGACTCTTTCTAAAATCCTAACCATTATGGTAATGTCACTTATGCTTAAAGAATAACCTAACCTCTAAAGTTATCTAAACCGACCTTTGATACCAACTATAAGGCCCCAGCCTTAAAACCTTACTTAATCTTGAGTTATTACAAGATTACACATTGAGGATCTTTTCAGGTTTAGAGTTTTAGAGAATTAGATCATGAAACTTGCATTACATTCCACATTTAAACAAAGTGGTTACATAAAAGACAGCATTCATTCTTCCCATCAACGGAATCATATTTAAATTATAACACGGATTCTTTCTTGACACATCCTTGACACTATCATCACATCATGTACCTTTCCCTTGACCCGTGAAAAACATTTCAAAAACTTGGGATGAGCATAAAAAGATCAGTAAGAGTTATAAAAAATATGGAAAGGAAACATGAGTTCATATATACATTAGAATGAAATCACACTTTACCCATAAAACATAGGCATATCAAATCATCAATAAATCATAGAAAACATAAGACATAAAGGTAACTTGAGGAATTCATAACATTCTTACGTAGGGAGTAACCCTCTTGGTTACGTTTGGAATACCCATCACAGTATATTCCATAAATCTCTTCGGAGAAACCTTAACGTTTCACTCCTTCGCGTTACCCAATGCATTGGAGAGCTATAATGGGCTCACCCGCCCTTAGTTTATCACGGAACCACCCGTTTTCATAACAATGCCCAAGAACCATATCATAAATGTGTCACATAAAACATGCATAAAGGAAACATAACATTTCCACATTTCAATCACAATATAACATTTTAGTATATTGAAATATTGAATCCATTCAAAAAGAAACCATTTCCAAAACCATTTAAATCATTTAATAAAGAGATTTTTGAATCAAAGTGTCCCATACCACCTTGAAGCTTAAAATTTTAAACCATTAATATCCATATAAATAAATCCTTAAAACCATTTTGAAAACATGGATATTAATAAGAACAAATAATTAAAACATTTAAAATGATATTTTGGTTAAAGGGGTTTTACCAAAATTAGAGACACTTGAATACAATAATTGAGGAATAACATTTAGTCAGAACTTTATAATATCATGAGAATAAATGGATTCATGATATAATACTCCAAAGGACAGTATACACACCATATAAGAGTGAATTGGTGCATAACAACAATGAACCCTCAATAGAAATGTCAAATGGGATGAAATCCCTTATAAAGAAGGTATCCTTAAATTAAGGACAAATCAATCTCAAAAATATGTGTGACAAATATAAATACACCCAATATAAGTGGATATTAAGTGTAAAATAATAAAAGGTCATTCACACATATTCAACGGATGACATATTCAATGACTACATGTTGAACCCAAAGAAATCGAAACTGGGTTAAAAAGTTCCATTGACAGCCTAACGGCATCACATCAAAATGAGTTGATGAGAGATAAAAATTGTATCTCATCACATGGACATAAAATTTACATCAATAAGGATATATGAGAACATATCCCAACATAACAACATGTAAATTAAAAGACCCAACAAAAGAAGTCTTTTAAAAAGAGGAGGGTGAAAGGTTCCCTTACCGACTTGGGTATCTTTCAAAACATACACCCCATGAAAGAAGGACAATAAATCATTGTTGTAAATACTCATAAATGAATGTATATTACACAAAGAGTAGAATAATGGCAGTACATACACCACTCAAAGGAAATTGTGGCAAATGTATCATAAATCTCATGGGAATAAAAGTGAGATGAAAAATCCCTTACGAAAACTCGGCAGCCTAACGGCGCCACATAAAACTTCCGAATATGGATTGATGAGATCCAATAGGGTATCTCATCACATTAAAATAAAATTTACAGAATGAGTAATATAGAAGAACATCCCCCAATATTACAAAGAGGAGCTTAAAATAAGTGACATAAAGGAGAGTACTTAAAAAGAAATAGAGAAGTTAGATCTCTTACGAAAGTTCGGCAGCCTAACGGCACCAATCAAAACTTCCAAAATGGATTGATGAGAGAGAATAGGGTCTCTCATCACATGAACATAAAAATTACAGTAGGATTAATATAAAAGATCATCCCAATAACAAGAAAGATGAGCTTTAAAAGGAATGACATAAAAGAGTGTACTTAAAATGAAAGAGAGGAGTAAGATCCCTTACCTCGGGTCCGACTTGACTCGATCGTTATTTAATCTCCTGAATAATAAACTTGAGTTAATTTCTAATTCCTTAACAAACTTTTTCAAGTTCATTATTACTTTTATACCACTTATTACCATGTCATACACATTATGTAATCATTTAAGTTAATAATATTTGTTTTGCCGATATTTGGTTCCTAAGTCGAAAGTGGACTTCTTACAATTACACGTTGTTCGTGTGGCCAAATGTTTATTATATCCAGAATTTTATTCATTATGTATATATCATATATGTCATATATATCCAGTACATTCATGCATTTATAACATTACATAATCATTTAGATGTAAGAAATGAAATGCACCGTTCATGGAGACGGTAAGCCGTACGTACGCATGAACGCTACTTTCATTTCTATTTCGTATTTTATAGAATGGAATAATAATTATATAAAGGTATATTATAATTCCAGTATAATATCATATATAATATCATATTTCAATCTTTTATACATCCCACATATGGTATTTAACGAATCAAATCACTTTGAGGGGGCGGTAGTCCGCACTTCCTTAAATGAAGATATCGCGTTTACCCATAATGGAAACCATAAAGGTATGCCCAAAATGAAAAAAACAGAAGCTTAAGGAAAACATAAACATATTATATATCATATATAAAAATAGTGATATCATAATGACCACCTTTTAATGTGTTAAATGAGTATTGAACAATCATCGTTTCGGGAGGCAGAATTTCGCCATCCACGGAAACCGTATGTTCTTTAACCATTTGATGTAGTTGTGTGAGAGTGTAGCTCGAATAAATCTTATAAAAACATCCTAGTATATTGAATATACTGGTGTTGTTACAAAAGAAATAAATAAAAAGAGTTTAGGGGGTTGAAGAAGAAAAATAATACAAATGAACATGAGAGAATGAATTACCTTTAAAAGTGCAACTCCTTTTGATTTGAGCATAAAGGCTTCCTTTGAAAGGATTATGCCCAAAGGGAATACTCTAGGATGAGGAGAGGGATGTGGAGAGAGTAAATGGTCAGGGTTTGGACGAGCCAAAGGCTTTATGAGTGTGTGCAATGAGGTAGAGGTGGGGGCCTTTTATAAGAGGAGAGGAGGGGCACTTTTGGAATGTAAAGAAATATTACTTTATTTTAAAATGTGTTTCGGTTTCAAAAGGTCCCACATTGATATAATTCGTGGATAAGGTGAAAAGGCTTCGAAATCCACTCATCAAATAAGTTTTGGACATGTGTAGTTTATAGATTTTACATTATCTTTCCATTTTATTTAAATCGTCAAACAATGATGTCATCACTGCATCATTATTATGTCATAAATAATTTAATTTATTTAATGTCTAAAAATTATAAAAAAAATACTATGATGTAGGAAATCGTTTTAGCTTTCCAATGAATATTTATAATCAAAAATATGACTTGTATAACCACACTTAAAAATTGTTTTAGTAAAACATATCATGTTTGTGTCAATTTTACTTTTACATTAAATAAAATGTTATTTATGTCATTTCCCAACCAAAGTGTCTCCATGGGGTCCCCAAGTTGGCCCATGTCTTTTCTTGGTCGGCCATGACTCACCCAATAGGTGCAGGACAAGTTTCATGGTGTTTTCACATTCTTATAATATCATTTTTACCTTAAATTACACTAATTACCTCTAATCGCGATTAAGAACTTAATAAGTTACTATTCACCAAAAAATTATTATAATCTCATTGAACCACATTTTACTTCTTAATGACAACCATGTATGTCGGATTTTTGAAATTCAAAACACAATGATGGCAAAATTTCATTTAAACGGAAAATCAGCTTTTATAAGTACCACTTAGTGGTTTCAATATTCATCAAAAATTGAAGTTTTTTAGAAAAATCCCAAAAATTCACCCTGAGCTATATTTGATATTCCGAATTCAAAAATGCAGTCCGTTTTAAAAAATTCAAAAAATATTAGTCACATTAATTAATTTAATAATTAATTCCCGCTGTCTGAGCAAATAGCGTGTTTTTATAAAACAATAAGTATCAAAAGATTGACACTAGTTTAAGCCTGATTTCGAAGTGAAATTAATTCCTATGAGCACTGTTGGATTTAATGGTAAAAATATTTTCTAATTTCACTTTAAAACTAATTCAAAATAAAATCTAATCATATAATTAAATTAGATTAAAAAGAGGTTTTGAATTAAAATACAACATTTTACACTATTCATTAAAAAATGAACTTTATCGGAAAAATACCAAAAAATTACACAAAGTAAAATTTGATGTCCCGATTCTTAATAAGAGTATTATTTGGTCCAAAAGAATGTTTAAGAGTGAACAAAACTATATTTAATGATAGTTCTCCATTAAAAGGCGATATGTGAACCTTTAGTGAAAACTAAGACATATACGCCTAAAATTGAATTCTTTCCGTATTTTAAGCCTTTAGCTTTTATTGGATAAATGTAAAAACAATTAAAAAACATATATAATCATAATTTAGTTATTTCTATCCATTCCCGCCAATACAACAGATACATGTTAACTACCATTTGAATTAATATTATTTTATTATTACAGTGCAACGTAAGATTCCCAAGAAACTCGTTGTTGCGTGTTGGGTACGCCATCGAGCATAGCGTCCCCTTTAAAATCATATTAATATTTTATTCACAAATATGGATAAATACGAAAATTTCATATTCATTATTTACCTGGGGTGTTACATTAACTATATTCAATCATCAGAGAACCTCAAATGAGGGGGTTGAATATTGTGAACCCCATAGCTTAATAAAAATTAATCAATTAAAAACCCAAAATTTAAAATCCTATTGTAATTCTTTTATCATTAAAAACATGAATGGGGAGTATTCTTTTTAACCCCATTAAGAGATTTATAAATTTAAAGGGTAATAAATGTGTGGTTTTGGGTGATTTAGATAGAAGGTGGGCATGGAAAAAGGGAGGTAGCATTCATTGGACGATGAATAAATGGGAATTTTATAACAAAATTATTAATAATATTAATATAAGAGAAAGGGTAACATTATTAACCTCAGATTACATTAAAAAAACACTCAATGCCCCAAAAAAATCTATTTAAATTAAGATAAAAAATCCATAATATATTAAATGGTAATTTCATATATCCCATTTTAAAAACCATTTTTGTAGATATTCCATTATTTCATAAAAATCACATATGAATGATAGTGTATATTTATTATTTTTCTTCTATCAACATTGAGAATCTACAAGCCCTAAAATCACACACTGCTATCTTTCCCAACTCTAAAATAATCCATATAATATTCTAATGAGTTAAAATGTCAATCTACCCAACGTAAAGCCTTTGTAAACACCCATATTTAAAAATTAAATTTTCACATAATATTGCATGTAATTTATTAGAAAATTCAAGTTCAAGGATCATTGTAAATTGTGGATATTACATATTCAATATAATATTTTATCATTCATCTGAACTTTTTACATGTAATGTGATATGGTTGAATTCAATTTGAATCATAAAAATAATATATTTACAAACTATATATGGTGAAACTTTTTCAGTTTTATTTAAATGAATTCATTACAATTATAGAAACAGAATAACATAAAATTGATTAAATATTATTAATTATAATAATTAATATAATATAATAACTTAAACTTATTTTGTGGAAATAATTAATAGTAAAAATGACAAAAATCTAATTCTGATGATAATTTTTAAAAGGGATAAAATTGGGGTTAACCTAAAAGATATGTTAAGAAATATGACAAAATACATAAAATAATTTTATTGATTAATGAGATCTCTAAATCATAAAATATTATATTGTATGATTTGGTATTTTGGAGCCACATAGCTTGAGTAACAAATATATACTATATTTTTGTTTCATGTATTTACAAGATTGGCACCCTCCTAAATAACCAAATGAACCTCCATAATAATATTTTAGATCCCACATTATCCATTATCTCTAAAAATATCAAATCAAATATTCATGAAATAATTGTATCCATGCCACTGAGGAATTGGTATTTCTAAACTACCCATCAATTAATCCATATGTTTATCTTCAAAGGAGGGTACCCAAACAAGTGAAATATGTTTTTATTACTATTTTTCAGGTTTTGTTATTTTTAAACCTATTCTATGGTCTAAAACAATCATAACATTATGTAATTATAAAATAATATATAATAATATGTTTCATGATAGTTGTATGATTTTTTTCTATATATTATCAATCCTTTATTAAATTACGATCGTCTATCATGTATACATGAGGAATAACACCTCCTCGAAGTGATTTTATTTGTTTCTCATATACTGTAGACATAGTTGGAAAAAAGATATAATTAATAAATATATATTAAATATATTATATAATTATGATACATTAATTATTTTTATTTTATTTCTTTTCTTTAATTCCTACCATTTTAAAGTGAAAACATCATATGTGCATAAGTGTGGACTACCACCTCCAAAAAATGATGTAATTCATTTTCCATCAAAAAATTATATGGATGGTTAAAATGAATATATATATTAAAAATATTATAATTATGACCTTAATTATATTATATATATTATAATTCCTTGATGATATTTCAAGGACTAGAACAGTTGAATCGAAACATGCATGGAAAAAATCAGATTTTACCTGAATCTTCATTTTAATGAAGAATGAATAATAAAATGATTATTAATAGTTATAAATAAATTATAAGTAATTTTTTATGATAATTATATGGTTCAATAATGGATTTTTTAAAAATATATATTTATTATATATGATTATTGAATGCATATTAATCATGATGGGACTTTAGGTATGAGAATTTTCACTAGAATCTAATTTCTTTTGGGGATATTCTATGCTAAATTTTTATCGTGTAAAATTATAAGATTAATACACATTAAAACCAATATATTTTATTTTACAACTTTTATTCCAATAATTCTTAATAGTTAGAACTATTTTCATATATCATTACTTAAAATGATCAAGAATTTTTTTTTATAAAAACAAACATTATTTATTCCTTGGTTAATGAGATTTTTCATTTGTGTATATGTTATTTAAATTGATTTAAAGATTTTTTAATATATGATCTAATAATTTTTCAAATAAAATTAAAAAATATTTTAATTTGTCTTCAATGGTTTAACATATATTTTTATATAATATTAATTTAGTATTTATGAATGAAATCACTATTTTCACATTTAATATCGGATTGATATTTCCCACCATGAAAATATACATAAAGGATTCTTATTCTTAACATGGAATATTTTATTATGATTCCATCCACTTTCAATACATTTATAGGTTATTATTAGTTGTATTTAATGATGGTTTGATGAAATTTATTTCTCCCATCACGTTAATCACGTTATCATGGAATCTATATGAAAATAGTTTCCATTCCTTAGGTTATGAAATTATCTAATGGGGAACGTTTTTATTATTTTAGGTTACAAAAATGTATGATATTCATTATGTGATGGTTGGATCAGAAAATATATTTCACTCCAATGAATTTTATAATGATTGATGTATTATATGTCTATATCAGCCGGAGTGGGGAGTGAAACATGTTTTGAAAGTGACTCTATCCAATATGAATGTATTGGGTGGAACAGTGATTTAGGAAATGATGTATTGAGGGTTAAAACAATTGCACCATTATTGTAATGGTAGTGATCATTAACTAAAGAAATTATTTTCGATGCTTTAGTGAACGGGAAATCCCTACATATTATAGTTATTATATATTCTCAAAAATCATGATTGATTAATGATCAATTCACAATCTTATGAATTATGAATTTGTTTATAAAAATTCATTAATCAATGAATCATGATTAAATATATTTGATTGATTTGTTAATACTTTCTTAATTTAAGATGATGTTAATACACACTTATTCTTATCATATACTATGTTTTTATCATAAAATAATATCTCATATGTTCAACCTAACTGAGAATATGATATTGTACATTATTATGTTTTTATTTACTAGGTTATTAAGAATTTTTATGTAGTATATATATCATAAGTATATTAATTGATAATTTTTTTTGGAGATGTGTTTACAAAATTTCTTAAAATAATATGATTATATAACATGTCTATAGGCACTAAACCATTATTTTAATGGTGTATGTATTGTAATTATATGTATATTAAACCTTTAAAAGGATATAATTTTATTATATGAAATGATTTGGTCACCTTAGTTGGTATCTGAGGAGGGTTTAACTATATTTTAGAGATTGAGATTATAGTGAATTTGTGAAAACCATGGGCGAATGTCTATTTATTCGATAAAATCATGTTTGTTTGGTAATGTAGAGATTTTTTTCTTCTATAGAAATGAAAACTCTCTAAAGATAATTGAATGTGGATTTCAATATGGAATAGATACACTTAAGCGTAAACACCCTTAAATGGGATGATTGAGTATCACCATGTTATTGAATCAGTGCCTGATGAGTAGACCTAAGACTAAACACCTAGCTACAAGCTCTAAGGGATATTCTTTGTATAAATCACATTTTCATTATGAACCATTATGATGAATGTGAGGATAAAACCATTATCATGTAATGATAAATCATTGTTATATGAGATAACATGCACTGTCATGTTTTTAATAAAATAAATTTAAAACTGGACATTTAAATACTTATTTTCCTATATATATGAATTTTTAAACTAATTACTGAATTTTATAACCATTCTATGTTTTTATTTGGTTTTATAAAAATGATACAATGATGAGGAATATTGAGAAAAAAAATTATACAATCAATATAATGACCCTTAACTTGAGAAAAAAATGAACTGGGAGATGTGATATGAAATCATAAAACCATTCTGATATGATTATTTGATCTTATGAATAGTAACATGAAAAATTCTAAAAATCCAAATGGAAAAATAATGGAATAACTATGTATTGACAATTTTATATGGAAACATTTAACCTTTTATTGGTTTCCTTGATGCACATGTTGATAAAAAATTAATAAATAATATAAAAATTATATTCGTTGTTCTTAAATTATTAGTTCCTAATAATATTACATTGTATCTGTATAATTTTTAATGTGAAGCTAATAAATGGTGGAATACTATCATGAATTCAAGGAAAGAGGAAGATATCGACTCCATAAAATCGAAAGAGTTTATGAAACAATTTTTCAATGAATATTTTTCTAAAATAATTCAAACAAAATTGGAAAGGTAATTTTTGGAACAATATAATAAGGATGATTAATCCATTTGTAACTATGAGGTAAATTTCATTATAATTTATAGGTATTACTTAGGTATTTTCATATATATTTAATGAAATATTGACCTATTATTAAGCAGTTTAAGAAAAGTTCTTTCCAATGAAAAAATGTTAATCATTTTTTTGAACATAGATATCATTCATTATTATATCAATATAAAAATAAATATTTTTAACTCTCACCATTCTCATATTATTGAGGACCAAAAAAAAGATTGAATTTCAATGAAATTATAATATTAAAACCCAATAATTAATGAAAATTAATATTTCTTCATGCCAATGTTATGAAATGAATCATGGACTAAAATTCCTTATATTTTCCACTAAATGTTTTATGTGTGTAAAATAAGTCTATTGAGAAAAATAATGATGATTTTATGGTAAAATTCATGTTAATGTGGGTGAGAAAGATTATAAAAATGTTCTAAACACATTATAATGATATAATTGCAATATTATGTAAATTATACCAATTAGTACTTGGATTCAACGGATAAAGATGATAATTGACATAAGAAACCTATTAATAGAAGAGAAAAAGGTAAATATCATTTTATTTTGAAAACTCAATTGATTCATGATAATGAAGTGGTGGTAGATACACTAACCTTCCACTATAACATGAATAATATTTTATATGATTATAGTTACACTATATATTTGATATGTAAAGAATTAAACAATGGAATCATGTTACCATTTCAATTATTTGATGATAAGTTAGTTATGAAAAAATCTATTGGTACAATGATAACATCTGAAGTCTATATATCCTCTCTAATAGATGTTTGGTTTCAATTTTCTTCCTATAGATTTTTTAATTCTAACTCTAATTTAATTTTATTACTTTGTAATGGAATGGATTTCTTTATATATATACCATATAAATTTCCTAGACATGTAAATTCCCTTTCATATTATGAATCTACCTATTATCATATTTGAGTCCAGAGATTTATATGAACTACCATTGGAAATTATGTATGTTGGATGGATAATAATACCTATTAAGGATAGATATTTATCTCAAATAGTTTGGGGTGAAAATAAAAATTCTATATATTCATATTTTTCAAAAATATATTTATTTATTTCATGAATACATCCATAGTATTCCCATGAATTGAGATGTATATTTTTCTAAATAATTCATAGGCGGTGACAAAAAAATTTCAATGTTTCGCTATAGAATGGGTCATATTATGTTCCAAGAATTCAAAAACAATATCACTAAGAATCTTGATGAATGATTACTATATCCTAGTGCTTCCCAATATAACACACCTATTCATTTTTTAAGAATAAATACGGGAAAATGTGACTTATCAAATATTATTATGAATTTAACAAGATCATTATTAAAATCACATACCCTCTTCTCTATATTGATGACAAGTTTGATCAACTAAATTGTGATCAATATATTTCAAAGAATAAAATTAATTATGGATATCCATAATTAGGGTTAAATAAACACAAAGTACGATAGAAAAATTTCTATATGAGGTATAAAATAATGTATTTATAGTTATTTCATTAATACGTACCAAAGTCAGCATAATATTGATGGATATAATGAATATATTCATTAGTTACTAACTTTATTAGTTATTTATTGTATTTATAGATGACATTATTATATTTTTAAAGTTCATGGAAGAGAAAGAAAACATCTTAATATTATTTTGAGGACCCTGAGGAAGGGGGAAATATTATAATATCGATATGTGTTAAATTTTCATACAAAAAGATTCATTTTTGGGACATATAATATCATGTGGGGGATATCGTTGAATACTACCATAAAATTAGTTAATAAAAAAATAGTCCAAACTAACCAGGTTGACAGAGATTCATATTTCTCTTTTGATGGATAGATACCACTACCTATTTTTGTGATATTTTCATGAAAATTTAATCTAATAAAAATGATTAATTGAAACAAAATAAATTCCTTTATAATAATTAATTAAATGAAAATTTCATCGAATAGAAGAGAAGGATGGTCAGTTAACCTAGGCTAATAGTAACGTACACAAGAGAATGGGTGTTTACCTATATTGATTTATCAAATAAAAGATTAAAAGTAATTTCACATGAATAATTATATGGTGATTAATTTTTTATCAAGCTAATTGAAACTTCATGGGAAAAATTATTTAACTCTTGATCGAGAATTTGAAATTGTCATTTTTTTATTGAAATTATAGGGGAATCAAATTTATTTCTAAAAAATTGATATATATATTATTCATAAAATAATTAAGTATATATTCACATAGAAATATTTTAATATGTGAAAAAAGAGATGATTAGAGTTGGTTAAGGATTATAAATTCACAAAATATTACCAGTAGGGGATGGAAAACAATGTGGATGGTCATATGAGTTAGAAAACAAGGATGATTTTTCCATGATGAGGATTTAAAGATATCCAAAACATATTAATTATCTAAAGTGTAATATTTAGAACACATGGAAAGGGGGTATAACATATATTTCTTAGATGAATTTTCAACAATCCATCCATGTGAGGATGAAATGGTCCTAAAAAGAAGATGTTGAACTATTGAAAAAGTTGAGGATTATTCATGGTTTAAATATTAAAAATGATGCAATAATAATTTTTAAGAATTGTGTACATTTCCTTTCATTACCATATTGGTAGAGGGATATGTTGATTGAATCTAATTGTTTAACATAATTTAATAAATATAGAAGAAAAAGTATGTATAGAGATCTAAAAAGGTATTTTTAATTGGAAAATATGAGAATGAATATTGTAGAGTATGATTTTTGGATTTCTAGTTTGTAAAAATTTTAATTATGGGACATAAAATTCATATATATTTTTAAATTAATTACAAAAAATAGAATATAAATAATAATTTTCCACCAAGGATTTCAATAGTTGACGCCCCAAAATATCTAGACGAAATGATTCAATTTGGGTGTTGTCAATCGCCTTATAAAGTCCACATATTTTAATGAAATAATATAATATATTTATCTTTATCATAATTATAGGATATATATTAAGGAAGTGGAATGATAGAATAATATTCCAAAAATTATTGTATCTTATCAGGACCTATAGTTTACCTTAATATTCAAGATATGTCATCATTACGGTCTGAAAAATGAGCTAAAAACTTTTATTGAAAATCATCATCAGAGAGATTTTCAGTATTAGTGGATAATTGAAACCATATATTATTTGTTGATAAAATTTTATATATAATTTAAAGGTGGATATGATGAACACATTTAAAGGGTAGAGTTTAGTATTGAAATATACCTCACTCATTAATTCCAATGGATCCTTATAAATCCCTTTATGGAAGGAAGTTCAAAACACTAATGTTATGGGATAATGTTGGAGAATAATATATATTATGACCCCTACTATTTTTGGAAATGGAATATAGGGTCAGAGTTGTTGAAAAATGCATTATATAACTTTATAATTGATAGAAAATTTATATATAACCATTTCTCCGAGATCTAGTGGTTAAAGTTAGAGAGAAAGTATTCTGGCGAATAGCTCCATGGATGTTGGAACTGGGATTTGTAAAAAAAAAATAGAGCCCTATATGTAACAATGTCTTTGAAATTTTTGATATTTTCAAGATGTTTTCATATAATTGGATTCTTTTGATGAATACCTTTAATGTTTATGATGAGTTCCAAAAATCTATATATTTTAGGCGCATTCACGATCCTTCAATTGTAATGAATTCATATGACATCACATTAGATCATGATCTCCCATATGAAGAATAAACCAAGGTTATTTTGGATCTGTGAAATAAATTTATATGGAATAGGAATTTAACACCATAATATTATAAGAAATATAATTTTTCAAATAAATATAACTTCCAAAATAGATTTCATTACATGAAAAATAGAATTTAACAATGTCTTGATATAGTGTTAAAATACTATTATATAAATTGAGGGTTATTTTTTAAGTGTCTGAATTTTTTGTCATGAATAATTATAGATAAATTATAAAAACACATGATTTAAATATGAATAAAATTAATCCATTTGTTATTTATTAATTATAATTTAAAATGTCATTTGAATGTAAAATCGATATCTCAAGAAAAATAACGTTTCTAGCACATAATGTACTTTTATCTTAATAAATTTAATTATTAACTATTTTTGAATTATTTTATTTTTCAAAGAGGTTCCATGAATAAAGATTACCATTATTACTAATTACTATGAAAAATTAAAAAATTCATAATGACGATATTTTACAAGAATATCATACTTAGAGATAGAGAAAATAAAAAGGAATATCATCAAACCAAGTAAGACTCGTTCTATTTTTTTGGGAAGGGAATATGAAACTCAATTCACCTCCCAAATGATATTAGTAATAATGTAATTTATTCATAAGATATAATTCATTCATTCCATCCATATAAAATTAGTCATCCATGATAGGTTCAATGTACCGTTTCTAACAACAATCATAATTTTAATAAAATCACATTCAATCAACATGTTATTCTAGACATTGTATTTGAAAAAACACTACACATTTAGGATTCCAAGAATCCCATATTAAATAAATTAATCCAATACACTTGAACCATAGAATAATCCATGAATATTTCAATCATTATCTTGATAAACTTGACAATAACTTGATGTTCCATGATTCCCATTAAATGAATTTTAAAAAATTATATTGATGCAGGTTTGGAGTGGAGGATATAAGAAAACATCCAAGGTCCCTATCGGTGGATTATATTTCTCAGAAAAATTGAGAATTATTTAAACTATAAATTCATTAATGCTAAAACTGCAAAAAATATGTTTTAATAAAGTTTCAGTCCCTGATGATATATTTTTTG
Organism: Viscum album; assembly: GCA_963277665.1. NCBI lineage: Eukaryota > Viridiplantae > Streptophyta > Magnoliopsida > Santalales > Viscaceae > Viscum > Viscum album. Next base: position 286,339,104 of record OY728127.1, read on the forward strand.
TAATCCCTGACTATTGGTTGGATGGTTTATTGCTTTAAATGTGTTTTTTGTGTTAATCTATGATGATATTTAGCACTTCTATGATGGACACTTAAATCAAATTGTATATTTTTAGATAGATAGATCCCATGTAATACTTATACAAAGACTTGAGTGGGTCATTTTTTGGTTTTGTAACTAGTAATAGGTAATGGACTTCCTTCTATAGTTGTAATTTAGTGGCACAATTAATACAGATATGACTAGGGTCCTCCTGATGATTGTTGCATTAACTACTCACAGAACTGAGATAAACAACAATTTTTGGCATGCATTTGTCCAAAGGAGTATTATATTGATAAATCCACCATATCAATATAAGGATTAATGGACATATCCTTGAACTATTTAATTTCTTGATCCTGCCAAATCTATTATTGGGTTCAATGTAAATGAAGAGGTAATAAATCTGGGTAGTCTGAATTCCATTCATTGAGGGATCACAATTTAATAAATCCTCACATTGAGATAAGGTATAATTCTCTATTAAATGTCTAATTTCTTTCTCCATGTATAATGAATGATCATTTAGGAAATATTTATTATATAAACTAGAGTCCTCTAAATGATGAGGATGAAAATTAGGGGGAGTCATGTCTAACTATCTATCTGGAATATGAGTGATAAATTTCTTCTAGAAAACCATGTAAACTGCTCCATGATTTTGGAAATAGATTTTTTAATAGTAGGAAAAAGGGTTGAATCCTTATGTTAATGATTTTATAAACTCAATTTATCTATAAATCATCATCATATGAATCCAAAATCTAGTGAGTTTTTGTTGATAAGATTCCATATAAAGCCATCAAGGGGAGTTGTATTAAAATTATTAATATTTTTTATTCTAACGCCTTCATTTATTAGAAATATAGAAAAAATATCTCATGTAATCAGGATCATATTCTTCTAATGTTTATTACTAATCCAAAAAAATATCCTAATAGACTTATTCATATTCTCTAGAAGTATCGTAATTAATTTATAGGTCTTGAATGATTTATCAAAGATAGATACAATAGATTATTTTAGATGATATATAAGGGTAGTCATTGAGAGAGCTATTTTAACTTAATAAAATGTAATAATAAATTTACTATCTCTTTACCATCCATAAAAAATGGGACACCATGATAAAATAAAGGAATTGACACATCTCATATTCCCATTTCCTTCTAAATGCTATATTTTTTGGAGACTGGAGAGTGGTTACCAAAGTAGATTAAATACTTCTCCCAACTGATGGAGTGTCCCAAAATAATTTCATAGTGATGGATCCTTTCATTAAGGTTCTGAATGTTCCTTATGGTACCCTAAAAGAGGATAATAATTCAATCTCGATGGATAATAAAAGTATGAATATTGGGACCTTGAGATGAGTTAATATGATTAATCAGTCTTTAGACCATGATGTTATTGATTAAATGAATTAGGTAATCATCAAAAATAGAGAATAAGATTGATGAGAGAGGATATACTTACTTGAACGCATAAGAAAATATGAAATATCTATTTGGAGTACCATTTATATGTGCAAATATTTGAGGTGAAACAAATACATACTTCACCCAATGAATGAATGTTCCATTGAAACCAAATACTTATAACACATTGTAGATGAATTTCTAATCCATGATGACAACATAATTCTAAATGTAATGATTGAGATCAATACTACCTCCCAGGTTTTTTCTTTCATATTGAATTTACACATTTAGAATCTATTAAAATGTATCCTTGAGCACATTTTCATTTAATAATTCTAAAATAATTCGAAGGGAAATTTTTGTTGAAAATTAAGCAATCCTAATTTCAAGAATATTAATAATAATATTATATATAAAATTTAAAATGTAAATTCTCTGGACAAACTACATTTCGTAAAAATTTTCCATCTTTGGAATGAGAGTAGAAAATTGAGAACTGAGTCCTTGAGGATTGGAATCTATAATAAGTAATTATTTAACATGCCTAAAAACATCTATATGAATATCCTCCAAATACCTTTGGAAAAAGAAGCAATATAATCCATCAGTTCTAGAAAGCCTAATAAAATTAAGGCTAAAAATAGTATCATTAATCTCAAACTCAAGATAATTGATGTTAATCTTGAATAATTTTAAGGAAATGTATATTTCCAATCGAATGGGTTATAATTCATTTAATATTTTTCTATACATAATATTAGAATAAATCATGTATTGTTGTTAAAAAAAATTCTGAAAGAATGGTTTTGTCACAGGATGCATGCTTATTGTAAAATAAATATATCAATGTTATATAAATATAATATGATAAAATGTATTCATATTTTCAATTAGGAGGTTCATGTTTAGAAAATAGCACCCTTTTATTTTTGGTCAATAAAAATAGTAATCTTGATAAATTTAATCATGTTGGTAATGATTAATTTGGTTTAATAAGGGTTAAAAAGGATGATAATTGTAATGCCCCGACCCTAGTTAGGAATAGTCGGTGCATTATTACATAACATTAGAATTATCACAAATGATAAATTCTCGAATGACTGATTAGTTTAGTAGACTTGGAAACACTAGATACATTAATAATGTTTAAATTACACCATAAAGTGAAAAAATACAACAACATCATGTCTTGATATCCCCTCTTACTATCCCTGCATGTCATTCATAAAATACTTCTTTACATTCTGGGAAAAATAAAACATTGAATGGGGTGAGCTCAGATTCTTAGTAAGGATAACAATATAGCAGAAACATTCATAAATAAGAATAATCATTTATGAAAATGTATAACTAAAAAAATCCATTTAAACTTGAACTTCAGCATTATAAGGAAAAGATAAAATGAAATAATTCCATTTACATATTTACATGGATATTCTACTAGTCTAATAATCCCATGCAATATCAATAACCACTTTCATAATGATGGAATTCATAATGACATACTATCATAACCACATATTCAAGGCCTTGTTCCAAGACTAGAAATAAGATTATGTCAAGGCCTTGTACCAAGACACTAGTTTTTTTCATGAGACCTACCTATTCATCAACGATCTATAGAAGGATCCACCCATCACTTACTTATTCCTATTCATTCCTCATATGAAATGGTTTAAACATTATATAAACATTATTATTAAAACTAGCATATGAAATGTCAATACATTATCACTAAACCATGGATAGTATAAAAATAACACATCTACATTCAAACATATCACAAAACCTTCAATACAATATGGAAGATTTGTATCATAATTAATAATCTTCAAACTAGATTAAAATCCATCATAGGATGTTGTCATAGATTAAAATGATTTGTAAAACTGTTTGAGAGAAATATCCCTTTTTCATTGGAACATTTAAGAGTAACACAATTTAAAAAGGAAGACATTTAAAGAAATATTTGAATTGAAGTGTCCCATATCACTTTGAAACTTTTGAAAGTAATTAACATTTTAAAACAATAATGTCTATTTAAATAAATCCTTAAATTCATTTTGAAAATATGGACAGTAATGATAATGATTTAGAAGAATTAATCTTTAAAACATTTAAAATGACATTTTAGTAAAAATTAATTTAAAATAATCCCTTTGAAAACTATTTTATGAAACATGGACATGGATAATAAATATTTCCTAGTAGATACTTATGTAAAAACAATCTCGGAAAATAAATAGATTGTGAAATTAACCCTTTCCAATTTGGTAACATACGAAAATACTCCCCATGCAAGAAGTATCATACAATGAATACGTAAATACCCATAAATTAAATTGTATTACACAAATAATACAATTATGTGTATTACATACACCACACAAAAGGTAATAGTGGCAATATGGCATGAATCTTATGGGAATAAGGATTGAGATGAAAACCACTTACCATGTAATTTTTCTTCGTCGGGTGTAGGTTAACCTCTTGTATAATGGAGAAATAATTTTTATTAAATTATTCAAGAATAATATACATTAATATGATATCATATATGATATTCTAATATTTCTGTTTAGTACTACAATTGTTTCGGTGTTAACTGATTCACTCTCCTTTATATGCTTGGTTATATAAGTAATGATTGTTATGAATAGGATATATTTGATTTATATACAGAATGATATTATGTCATTAAACATTTTTTTTAACCATCAAACTAAAATTAGTTTTGAATGGATATGATGGGGAAATGAATCTCATCACATTCGTGGAGACGGTAATCCGTACGTACGCACGAACACTACTTCCATATCATTTTTCATTTTAAAAGGAATAAAAAACAAATTATACATAGGTATATTATTATTCTAGTATAATATAATATCTTATATATGTTACATAATTTCATTAACACCACATTTTATACGTTCCATGTATTGTATGAATGAGTCATATCACATTGACGGGGCGGTAGTCCGCACTTCCTCAAATGAAATTATCGTATATAAATAAAACATCAACCAAATAATGGTATGCTATAAAATGGATTTACAGAATACTATATATAAAATAAATATCATAAATATCATATTTAATTTTATTTCCATCATAATGGACACCATGAGAGGTGGTAGGAGATAATTGAACAATCATCGTTTCATGAGGCGTTTGGTTTCCATCCACAGAAACATTATGTTCATCACACATTAGATGGAGGTGTGTGTATGTGTAGTTTGAATAAATCTCATAATAATATCCTAGTATATTGAGTATACATGTGTTTTTACAATAGAAAAGAATAATAAGAGTTTAGCTGTTGGAGAAGTTAAATAATATAAAATAAGCTAAGAGAAATCGTTACCTTTAATTTGGGTAACTCACTTTGGTTTGAACCAAAAAGGACTCTTGAAGTGCCTTTTTCCTAAGGTAAGGCTTCTAGGAGGAGGATATGGATGTAGGTAGATTAATTTCGTAGAGGGTGGACATGAAAAAAGTCTTTAGAGGTGTGAGTAATTTTTTAGAATTGGTGTCCTTTTATAATGGGGAGGAGGGGCCTTTTAGGAAAGATTGAAAATATTATTTTATTATATAATGATATTCGGTTTATAAAGGTCCAAAACTCATTAAAGATGAACATAAGATGAGTCGTGATCGAAATGAAATAATCCAATAATAATTGGACTGATTTTGTGTATTATTTTAGTCTTTATAATCATATTTATTTGAATCATTTATTAATGGGGTAAGCACTACATCATTAATGTGTCATAAATAAATTTAATTATTCAATGTATAAAAATTATAAATAAAATACCATTATGTATGAAATACTTTGATATTTATAATGAATATTTATATTCTAAAATATAACATATATAACCCTATATTAAAATTATTTTTCTAAAAGATATATGCTTATGTCATTTTTGTATATACTTTAACATAATTAATATAAACTGTCATTATCACTTACATGTGGCTTCATGGGGTCCAAAAATCGACACAAAGGTTCCCATGGCCATACATGTATCAAAAAATAGGGTTAGGACACGTTTTAGGGTAATTTAGTATTTTTATAATATTATTTGTTTACCTTTATTTACCATATTTACCCTTTAACCATGGAAAATAAAATATTTACCGAAATAATTATTCAAAATATCAAAAAATAAAAGATAAATATTTTAAAAATTTGGACCTCTTGACTATAAATATGAAATCCATTTTTCTATATTCAAAACATTGAAGTGGTAGAAATTAATTTAAAATTAATTCCCATTGTCGAAACAAAAATCGTGTTTTTAACAAATAATAACTATCAAAATATTGACACTTTCTTATGTCCAGTTTAAATATGAAACTATGTCTAATGACCAACATTGGATTAAATGGAAAAATAATAATCTAATTATACATTAATATCACTCAAATGCATAATTTATCACTATTAATTATTTCAATTTAAAAAGTTCTTTTTAATTAAAATTTAGTAATTTTCACTATTCATCAAAATATGAAATTTATCAGAAAAGTACCAAAATTTCACCCTAAGATAATTTTGATATTTTGAATCCAAAAATGAATTATATTTTATGAAATTAAAAACATAAAATTTTCATTTATTAATTTAAAATGAATTCCCGCTGTCAAAACCAAATGGCGTATTTTTAAGAAATAGTAACTATCAAAAGTTTAACACTTGTATATGTCCAATTTCAAAGTGAAATTACTTACAATGACCATCATTGGTTTTAATGGAAAAAATATATTCTATTTATTCTTCCAAAACATTTAAATTTATAATTTAACAATATATCATATTTTGATTATAAAAGTTATTTTCAGTTAAAATATATTATTTTTCATTATTCACCCAAAAATGAATGTTATCTGAAAAACACCAAAACATTATTGAAAATAACATCATATGTCCCTATTATAAAGAATAATTTTATTTTGTTAAATAGAATATATAAATGTTTCAAATATTTTTATTTAAAAAGGCTGTGCCATTAAAAGGAGGTAAATTTACATTTTTTTTAAATACTTCTTTTATCTGATAAAATTTATCTGTTCATACATTATGTCTAAAAAATTCATAATATGGATTCTAAAATTATAACGATTATATAATGTTCAAAATAAATTAATACTATTCATAACCTCTTTTTAACGGCTAGTTGGTAAGTCATGGTGCACTAGAACTTGGTGCTCCGTATAGTGAAAGTTATTGAATTACTTTGAAAAAATAACGTACTATGAAATCATGGGGTGTTACATTCTTCCCTCCATCAATAAATTTCAACCTATCAATTTGAAATTAATTTTTTAAAATAAAAGGTTGAAAATAGAAAATACCTTTGGGAAAACCCGCATCAGAAATTAGGTTAATAAAATATAGTCTTAATAAGAGGAGAAGGGAAATTAAAGGGTCACCACCAAACTATGATCTCGATTAGGAGAACATTTTTCTAAATTAGAGACATATAATTGGAGGGAAAATGTAAATATTTATAGGTATTTATTGAGTTCCTCAATCACAAACAAGTTTAAAATCCAGGGCCTTAAATTCATCAATCTATTATGATTTAAAATACCATCGGTTCATAAAACATATGGAATTAGGATAACACATTTTTTTTGTTTTAAGATCCCTTCACTCAAGTATAAGAATTAATTTCTTCATAGAATATGAGAAGAAGAAAAATATATACTTTACATGTAGAGTCCCATCCTTTAAATAATTTCTACCACAAACTCATCTTTCACTCTAAAAGATAATAGAACATAAAAATAAGATTTTATTTATCCTATTTATATAGGGTTCAAAAATAAATAAATTTATAATTCATTTACAAGAAGTTTTAAAAAAAATACTACATCATTTAATCCAATAAATCACGTGGGCCAGTGGTAGGTGATACACCCTAGTCGCCCTTCGATTGCGGGTTCATGTCTTGCGGCCTTGCCGGACAAGATGGGTTGCCGCCCGACCTCTGCGTTGTCCTTTTTATGGAAATCCATAAATTATCTCAAACTATACTTACCCAAAATAATTCTGTCCAAACTCACAGTCCAAAATTTATATGGAAGTTAAATACAATGAAAATCCTTTTTTCCACGTAATAACATGTGAACACCTTCATCATGTATTCTTTTAAAACAATACAACATCCTAAATTAACATATGACCTTATTGATTACATTCATGCTCACGTATCCATTATAGAATACTGGATATACCCCTTATATCCAAAAATGTTGTAAACTCAAACAATTATGCAATATACAAATCATTAATCAGTTTCAAGTTATTCAAGAATATCCAATATAATTTATCCAAATAAATCATGTATTATTCCAAAATCAATATCTCAGTATTAGAAAAATAATATGTTTTATCTTTCTCTCAACCATATATTTTCTAAAAATTTATCCTACTATTGATTCACTTTTCATGGTTCCACACAATCTCATGTCCTTAATGAAATAGTACTACAGTAAAATCCCTATATACTCAATAATTATTATAACCAGTACATTGATGATACAACACTCAAATGACATAATTCTCTAATAAGAAAATAATAACTCAAATCATTCCTCATCATCTCTGGTAGTATCATAACATGATTATTATCCAATAGAATCATTTGGGTCATACTCTGATGATTTGAACACTGGTTCGCGTAGTGTACTAACTCCTTGCAAATGAAGCATTGTACATTTGAAACCTTTTTCTTACCTTTGTAGTAAAGTATATGGTGTCCTTTTTCTCCGCACTTATAACAAACTACCATTCCCTTCAGGAAAGTTCCAGGATGTTTCTCCCCATAGTTATCACATATGGGAAAATTATTTTTCCCCTCTTCCCTTTATCCATATTTCACTCTTCCATCCTTTTCTTCTCTTACTTCCCTTTAATTCCATAGTAATCGGAGAATTCTTTACTTATCTTATTAACATATCATACTATTTCTTCATATGTTGAGAATACATGGGAGTCTATTTCCCTTCTAAATGTTGGCTTAATACCATGAAATATATGATCATTCTTACTATTTGGATCATACGTATTTCTGGAGTTCACATTCCTTCTTCTGGGCACCATTTCTATAAAATAGCATAATCTTGGTCAGCTTATGAATTGCAAGGAATAATTCCAAACTTGTAAAATACCTAATGTAAATTGAACGGTTTATGGATATAATACATAATCATAATGATGTTTTTATTAAGGAAGTATATACTCATTAACCATTCATAATTATTTGTAATGAAAATGAGAATTATCCTAAGCATGTCCCATGGGAGTCTCATAACCAAGAGTGCAGCAAGGCCCATTGTCGTGCACCAGTTCCCATTTTTGTTTAGATCAATGTTGTGCTTTCGGGTTTTACACCTAGGTACATCTATTCCAGAGCCGCCTCTACCTGCTCGTATCCAGACAAGGACGTATTTTCATTGAAAACTCACAAAATCTCTACATTACCAAAATTCTAGGAATTTCTTCTATTCTAATCCTCAAAGTAAATCTTAGGACTTTGTTCTCTAATCAAAGTTTATCTAAATCTATCTTCCAAGGTTTGTACTAAACTTCCTCATGTGAAAAATTTAATACCCCGACCCAAGTTACCTTGATTCGGTGCATTATTAAATAACATTGGAATGATCACAAAAGATCAAGTCTCAAAAGATTGATTAGTTTAGTAGCAATAGAAACACTAGACACATTCAGAATGTTTACATTACATCATAAAGTGAAAAACTACAACAACATCTTGTCTTTATATCCCCTAATAATATTCCTACATGTCATTCATAAAATACTTTTTCACATCCTGGGAAAAATAAAACATTGAAAGGGGTGAGCACAGATGCTCAGTAAGGATAACAATATAGAAAAATTTTTCATAAATAAGAATAAATATTTAAGGAAATGTATAAATAAAAAAATCCATTTAATCTTGAACTTCAGCATAATATGGAAAACATAAAATGAAATAATTTCATTTAATTATTCACATGGATATTCTACTAGTCGAACAATCACAAGAAATATCAATAACCACATTCATAAAGATGGAATGCATAATGCCAGACTATTATAATCACATAGTCAATGCCTTGTTCCTAGACTACAAATAAGATTTTGTCAAGGACGTTTTCTATGACACTAGTTTGTCTCATGAGACCTACCGATGCAGCGAGGAACTATAGAGGGCTCCACCCGTCACCAACTAAGTCCAATGCATTCCTCATATGAAAAGGATTAAACATAATATAAACATTCGAATTAAAAATACATACGATATGTCAATAATTTATCACTAAACCATGAATGGTATAATAATAACACATCTACAGTCAAATATATCACAAAACCATTAATACAATATGGAATATTTGTGCCATAATAAGTCATCTTCAAACAAGTTTAAAATCCATCAAAGGATGTTGACATAGATGAAAATTATTTGTAAAACTTATTGAGAGAAATATCCCTTTTTCTTGAGAACATTTAAAAGTCACACAATTTAAAAAGGAAGACATTTAAAGACATTTCTAAATCAAAGTGTCCCATACCACTTGGAAAAATTTGAATGTAATTAACATTTTAAAACATCCATGTCCATTTAAATAAATACTTAAAATCATTTTGAAAATATGGCCATTAATGATAATTCATTAGAAGAATAAATTTTTAAAACATTTAAAATGCTGTTTTAGTAAAAATTACATTAACATAATCCATCTGAAAAATATTTTATGAAACAAGGACATGGATAATAATTATGTCCCAGTAGATAATTCTATAAAAACAACCTTGGATAATAACGAGATTGTGAAATTAACCCTTACCAATTTGGTAACTTGCGAAAATAACCCCCATTAATGAAGTATCATACAATGTATATGTAAATACACATAAATTAAAGTGTATTACACAAATAATACAATTATGAGCAGCACATAAACCACACAAAAGGTAATAGTGGAAATATGGCATGAATCTCATGGGAATAAGGAGTGATATGGAAACTCCTTACCTCATACTTTTCCTTGGTAGAGTTTAGGTTAAACTCCTGTATAATGGTGAAATAATTTTTATAAAATTATTGAAAAATCATATACATTAATATGATATCATATATGATCTTCTAATATTTCCTTTTAGTATTATCGTTGTTTCGGTGTTCACTGATTCATTCTCCTTTATATGCTTGGTTATGTAAGTAATGTTTGTTATGAATAAGAAATATTTGATATATATACAGAATGACATTATGTCATTAAACATTATTTGTGACCATCAAAGAATATTATTCTTGAATAGATATTATGGCGCAATGAATCTCATCGCGTTCGTGGAGACGGTAATCTGTACATACGCATGAACACTACTTCCATTTAATTTTTCATTTTAAAAGGAATAAAAACCAAATGATTCATACATATATTATTATTCAAGTATAATATAATATCTTATATATGATACTTATGTTCATTAACACCATCCTTTATACGTTACATGTATGGTATTAATGAGTCATATCACAATGAGGGGGCGCTAGTCCGCACTTCCTCAAATGAAATTATCGTATATATATACAACATGAAATGAATAATGGTATGCAATAAATTGGAATTAAAGAAGATTATATAGGTGGTAGGAGATAATTGAACAATCATCCTTTCGTGAGGCGTTTGGTTTCCATCCATAGATACATTAAGTTCTTTATCCATTAGATGGAGGTGTGTATAAGTGTAGTTTGAATACTTATCATAAAATTATCCTCGTATATTGAAGAAACTAGTGTTTTTAAAAAATAAAATAATAAGAATATTTTAGGTTTTGGATAAGTAAAATAAAAGGAAAGAAGCAAAGAGAAATCGTTACCTTTAATTTGGGTAACTCAATTTGGTTTGAACTAAAATGGACACTTGAAGTGCCTTCTGCATATGGTAAGTCTTCTTGGAGGGGGAGAGGGATTTATGGAGCTTAATTTGACAGAGGTTGGGTGAGAAAAAAGGCTTGAGAGGTGTCAGGAATTGGTTAGATGTGGTGTCCTTTTATAAGGGGAGGGGTATTTTTAGGAATGATTGAAAATATTATTTTATTATATAATGATATTCGGTTTCTAAAGGTCCAAAACTCCTTAAAGATGAAGATTAGATGACTCATGATCTATATGAAATAATCCAATAAGAAATGGATAGGTTTTTGGTATTATTTTAGTCTTTATAATCTTATTTATTTAAATCATTTATTAATGGGGTAAACACTACATCAATATTGATTCATAAATAAGTTAGATTATAAATGTCTACAAATTATAAAAAAATACCATGATATAGGAAATATTTTTATCTTTCTAATGAATATTTATAGTCTAAAAGATAACATATATTACCCTTCGTAAAAATTGTTTTCTGAAAAGATATATGCTTATGTTATTTTTGTATTTACTTTATCTTAATTAATATAAAGTGTCATTATCACTTTAAAGTGGCAACATGGGGTCCCAAAATCGACCCATATATGCCCATGGTTGGACACGTATCAGCCAATAGGGCTCAGACATGTTTTAGGGTAAATTATTATTCTTATAATATTATTTTTTTACCCTTATTTACAGGATTTACCCTTTTACCATGGTAAAATAAAATATTTACCGAAGTAATTATTCAAAATTTCTAAATATAAAATTTAACTATTTACACAATTTGGAACCCCTGAATCTAAATATTTAAAGCATTTTTCTAAATTCAAAAAAAAGAAGTAGTGGAAATTAATTTAAAATTAATTCCCATTGTCGAAACAAAAAGCATGTTTTTAGCAAATAATAACTATCAAAAGATTGACACTTTCTTTTGTTCAGTTTAAATATGAAATTACGTCTAATAAAAAACATTGGATTAAATGGAAAAATTATAATATAATTTTACATTAAAATCAATCAACTTCATAATTTATCACTATTAATTATTTCGATTAAAAAATTTGTTTTTAATTATAATTTAGCAATTTTCACTATTCATCAAAATATGAAAGTTATCAGAAAAGTACCAAAACTTCACCCTAAGCTAATTTAAATATTCAAAATCCAAAAAAGAAGTTTAATTTAAAAAATTGAAAACATAAAAGTTGAATTTATTAATTTAAAATTAATTCCCACTGTCAAAACCAAAAGGCGTATTTTTATGAAATAATAATTATCAAAATATTGACAGTTGTTTATATCAAATTTCCATGTGAAATTACTTACAATGAACATACTTGGATTAAATGGTAAAAATATAATCTATTAAAACATAAAAACCATTAAAATTTATAATTTAACAATATAAAAGATTTTGATTAAAAAAGTTGTTTTCAGTTAAAATTTAATATTTTTCACTATTCACCCAAATATGAAAGTTATTAGAAAAACAGAAAAAATTTATTGAAACTAAATTCATATGTCACAATTAAAAAGAATAAGTTTATTTTTTTCAATTGAATATATAAAATTTCCAAATATTTGGATTTAAAAAGGCTTCGCTATTAAAAGGCGGTAAATTTTCATTTTTGAAAAAATACTTTTTTTATCTGAAAAAATTTATATGTTCTTAAATTATGTCTAAAAAACTCATAATAGGGATTCTAAAATTATAAGTATTATATAAAGTTCAAAATTCAGTTAATACTATTCATAATAGCTTTTTAACGGCTATTTTGGTAAGTCATGGAGTTCTAGAACTCTGTGTTGCGTTTCGTTCAAGTTATTGAATTACTTTGAAAAAATAATGTACTATGAAATCTTGGGGTGTTACAATAATTACATAATTATTTATCCAACCTCTTATTATAAGAATTTAATTCAACCCTCATCACCTTCGGCTCAATGTTTTTTTTTTAATGGAATTTTTTCATTGAAAACAACATATTAAATATTTAAATCAATGAAAGGTACCAAATGTAACCCTTATAGTTTTAATTAATTTTTATGTTTCCATATAGTGATTAAATAATTTTATGAATTACTATGAGTTTAATTTTGAGATTAATTAAATTATATTCATGATATTAATTTATTTATAATTGTATGTTACTATATTAGGACCTTAAGTTCCAATGAAATCATAATGCAATATTTCGACAATTAATAAAAAAATATAATAAATTATTTTATTTATAATATAACTAATATATTGTTAGAGAGTTTCGGTGTTCCATGAGTTTTAAGCTTATTATGACATGTCTGTTTTATATTAAATATTTAGATTAGTATTCAATAACATTCATTATATCTTTTATCTCAAACTAAATGAATAGTGTATAAATTCGAAATAATGACATTTTATGAAAATAATATTTTACTAAATTAAATAAAAATAAATAAAAAAATATCAGAATAGAAGAGAAGGAAATATATATGGTCTAAAATGTCAACCCTTCCCCATTTATAGTTCGTTTGGGACCCTTTTCCTTGGGACTGTATTTAATATATTTTAATCATTTATGAAATTGAAATGTTTCCCCTCCCCTAAATTATAAAATATAACCCCTTATTTTTATTATTCTCTCCACAATATGTGTATTGGTTCAACCAAAATATATGAAGTTATATTCTACATTCTTATATAAACAGTCTTGAGTTGATGGTACTTTGATAGACAAACTATAGAGCCCTTAAGAGGAGATCTAATGGAATTATTTCCAGGAAAAGGAAATTGCCTTAATTGATCTATTTGTTTTTAATTATTATTTTACCTCCTCTAAATATGTTATAATAATACAACCATTATAACATCAATATCCTAATTATATTTAATTTTTATTATTCTTATGAAACCCCCTTTATTTTGATTGCGTTGTTTTCCCATAGATCTCTCTCTCGAGCTCTCCCTTCTATGCCATAGGGTTTATGGTAGCCTTTCATGTTCATTGCTTCTCCTCCACCTCATTTTCTGTTAGATGAATGATTGTATACTAGGTGTTAAATTTTTATATATGTATGATATGAGTTACCCATGGGAATCATATTATCTTCTAGTATCGTTTCATCTTTTCCATTCCCAGTGTCTCTCTTCATCATCCATTGCATCAATTGTGTTTGATTTTCTTGTTTTTTACCTAGTTTATATGAACTGAATTAGTGGAAAAATTATTATTTGTATTATTTATTTAAAATCAAGGGCTCCATTCAGTCTAGGATGGATCCTCCTATCCCAATGTTGTTCTGAACTATCATCCTGTACTCGGTGGTGACCCGGAGCATCGATGATATTAGACACTCACTATAATATTTCAGGGGGTGCGAGCTATTGGGGTTAGATTTTTTATCTGGTTATTTTCTATGGTATATGTTTTTATGTAATTTTGTAGATGTTCATCCTATAATGAATTTTGGGGTTTCATCTAGGGAATCAACTACAGTACTACGAATATTTTGATGCGTCACGATGATGGATGTGCTTTAGAAAATCTGGTTTGTGTGCGGTTCTATCATTATTATCCGGGCTCCTCTCTCTATTTCATGGTGGGGGTTGACATTTAATGTTTTTTGTTATGGTTAGGTAGAAGGTCTCTATGTGATTTTATTTCTTGTTTAAAGACTATATCAATGATCTTGGATGATTTTATAGAATAGTGTGCCAGAGATTTTGATGACGATAATGTTTTTGATGACATATAATGATGATAACAACGACAATCAGTGTTGAAAATTATTTGGATTCAATTAACATGAATTATAGAGAGGCAGTGGTTATGAGTTCTAGGAATGAATTTTCAATATCAGGCTCCTTAATTGGATTCCTTCTAGAGATGGTATTAATCTTCTATTTACAGGCATTTGAAATTTGAAATTTGATTGACGTATTTTGTTTTTTGGTTGTTATCAATAAGTGGATTGAAATTGGCTTATATAACTATTGTGTGTTTTATGAGGGTTCAAAAATAAACCATATATTGTTTCCCAAAAATATAAAAAATATTTATTGGCCAAACCACCATTATTCTCGATCTTTCTTCCAAATGTAAAATGAATATTTCTCTTGTGTGTACATATGACGTACCTTCCCCACATAGAGTTACAATTCAGTTATCATTCCGATATATTACGGATGGGTATTAAAATGGATTTAATTTTTATATAGGATAGTTATAAAATAAATAATATACATGTATGATAATATCATATCTTCCTTCTTACCTTCTAAACCATTGGAAAATGATAAGGTCCACCATGTATACGTGTGGACTACCACCTACATGAAACGATGTGTTTAATGTTAAATTTATATTCTATTTGGATGGAAATAAAGATGGTTTTAAAATCTATATTTTATATAAAAATTATTATTTATTGGTGTGTTATTATTCACTTTTAATTTGTTCATCTTCTAGAAAATGGAATCTACATTCATGATTTTGTACAACCTACCGTCTCCATGAAAGGTGTAATTAATTTTTCAATCAGTGTATTTCATGAAGGACTGTAAAAATGTATCTAATAAATATATATGATTTTTATATCATTATTATGATTTTGGAGGTGGTCAAAAACTGAATAAAATACAAGGAGAAAATCTACTAAACCAATACAATATGAAAACCAAACTAATATCACCAGGAATAATAATTTTAATATAGAAGTGTAAAAATGATTAATAAAAATGTTATAAATAAATTATATGTGTTGTGATATATATGTGAATTATTATATAAAAATATGTATAATAAATATATATTGATTATGTAGGTGGTTCAATCATATAAAAAGGATGTTGGACCTTAGGTAAGGGATTTTCATCTCACTTTTATTTCATGGTATACAAACCTTATTCACCACTAGCTTTTTTATGTGATGTATATACTACTCCTGAATGTATTTTTTTATTAATATTAAATTTATGGGGAATTACATATCCATATATGGTTATTTATTTTTGGGAGCATATGATTCCAAATTTACCAATGTGGTAAGGGTTTTATGTTACAATCTCATTATTTATAGATATTATAATGATTAAGTCTCTAATGATTAAATCCAATGATAAATATCTCTAGAAACTAATTAATTAAATTATAAACCATTTTCTTCATAGTAATATATGTTCTAATTTTATTTTCCTCACATTATATTTGAAAAAATCCATGTTTTTTTGAAGGAAAATCAAATATCTTTCTCTCTTCAGTCAAAAAGTCATATTCCTTCAAAATATATTTGTTTACAAATTATTTATAATTAATGTTTTAAAATTATCATATTATATTTTTAAAATAAATATTAATTTTTATTTTTTTTATTTTTTAAATTAATATTAATTTTATTTTAAAAAATTTGTAATTTATTTTAACTTTTCTTATAAATTTTTAAATTGAATTTTTTTAACATATAAAACATTTACAAAACTTACAACCATAATGACTGATTAATGATTTCTAATTTTCATTACATGTTTCTATGGTTATTTTAAATGATAATGTTTTCCATAATATTTTATAACTTTTTTTATTTTAAATAAATTATTTAATAATATAGAGGTTATTTTCCTCAATGAATGTTTTTAAAAATTTGTAATTATATTTTTATTTATCAATGAAAATTAACCTTGATTTAACTAATGATCAACAAGGAATATAATCCTATTATCTAATAAGTACCCATTTTTTGGATGGTTTACATTTATGATACAATTATTTTCATAAATCACATTCCTTTTACATGGGTTATGTTGTGATGAAATGATTTGATGTGTATGAAACCTATTCCTTTTCCAAGAGTTATATTGTTATTAAATTTTTATGAAGAGAATTTAATTTCATTGGTTTTGATTAGAGGACATTTTTATGATATTTTCCCCATATCTGTATGATTATTATTTTATGATTGGGGGTCCCGATATATCCCTCCAATGCATTAGTCAATGATTGATATATCATGAGAGAAATTGGATTGGAATGGGGAGTGAACCTAGTTCAGCAAGGGATGTAGTCTATAATGATTATCTTAGGAGTGAACCTTGAATACTATTATGGCATGGGTATTGATACCAATCCACTTTAATAGTCTCCTTAATGAACATTTAATAATATAGATGTAATTATATGTGCTTATCTATATGCCATAATTACATGTGTTATGTCACTATCATGCATTCTTAGATTATGATCTTTTGTTATTTTATGATTCATGGATTATGAAATGTAATGTATTTTCCATCAATAACGATTATGATAAATGATATATAGGGTATGAATATTAATTCTTACTCTCATAATCTCATTCCCATATGTTCACGTTATGTCCATCTGATCAATGATATCTCAATTTTTTACCCTTTCATAACATTTCTACAAACCCTTAATTTTGTTCTCTTTCCCTAAAATATGATGAATGATATGTATAAGAATGGTTTTAGTTATGTGGAACATTATGGGATATGATTTAGGTCTATTATGACTCAATAGTTTAGGTTTCCTTGTTTCTAATGTTAGTTGACCTAAATTATTCTAGCATGGATCATTTTTTATGTTATAGACATTCATCAATTTTTTTTTGATATCCATGAATGAAAAGTGTGTAATTTTATAGTTGGTATCTGAGAAAATATTAGTTAACCTATAAATATTAGGATGATATTAAATTAGTGATAAACCTGTGGATACGACTACTATTATGATCACATCATAATGTTTTGGTAATGATCATTAATAATATATGTTAATATTAGTATTCATCAAAGAAGGTGTCATGTACTAGGCTTAGAGTAAAATATTTTCCAAAATTAAGTTATTTTATGTTCTAAATATTTTTTTCTCAAAATATTTTTTATGGTTCTTTCCATGGGATGGAACCTAAATAGAATTTTTAATTTCTACTATGATGAAAATTTCAATGATTATCCTATTGAGAAACCTTATGTTATGTTGGCTAGAATGGTTTTTTTGTTATGATCACAAAAAATTCTCAGGATATGAATCATAAAAAACATCCAAATGAGTAAATTGGGGAATAATAATCCGTTGAATCATTCATGATAAAAAATCCTTTGTCTTTTAGTGGTTTGGTTGATCCACTAGTTTCAATGGAACAGATTAGTGCCACTGAAATGATATTTTCAATTACCTGTTTTTAGATAATCTAAGACTTATTCAAGCAATTTTTCATTTAAAATGAGAAGTTAATAAATGGTGGAACCTTATCAAGAACGTAACACAAAATTATGAAATTGAAAACATTGAGTAGGATGATCTTATGACATAATTTTTCTATATATACTTTTTTCATATTATATAATCCATAACGGAGAATCAATTCAATGATATTAAATTGAAGGGGTGAATCTATTAAAAACAATGTGTAAAAATATACAGGACTTGTTCGGTAAGATTTTAGCATTATCGTATAACCTAAAAGTAGGGTTGACCGATTATTCAGTTGAATAAACTGAAGTATCTATTTGATGTTATCCATAATGGACATCAGTATGCATGAATATATAGTCTTACATTCTATCAAGGTTGAAATGGATATTATAGTTACCCATTATCCTCATGGTTTTGATATGAAAAGGAAGTCATTATTAAAATTAAATTCAAAAACCATGGAGAAAATAAGATGACATTACATGGATTCTCAATATGTGGATGGAAACATTGAGGAAATTATCCTATAGAAACTAGAAAATGTTTTATGTGGGAAAAGTTTTTCATCAGAAAATTGAATGTTAATGTGATGGAAATTTGATGTTTAATGATGTGAGTAGATAGAAATAATAGTAATGTGCACAACCACACTCGTGTTTTTATTAAATCCATGGACAATTGGAATTATTCTGACCAATGTCAAAATTTGACGGTTAATAATGATGATAAATGTATAAAACCACTCAATTACATAGATAAAGTGAAATCTCACATGAAAACTATTTGTTAATAGGGGTACAATTAAAACACGGGGAAAGGTACACATACTATCCACTCTAGAACTACCAATGTCTTACTTGATTCTTTATATACCGACTCAATTTTATCCAGAATTTATATAAGGCTATCATTATACAACATTAGTGATCATATAATGAGATAGTAGTAAAAATACTTAACGGTATAACGATCACATCTCGTGTTTATGAATATTCATCGATTGATGTTTTTGGGAATCTGCTTCACGAAATTATTTTTATTCTCCCTTTTATTGAGTTTGATGTTATCAAAGGAATGAATTAGATTTTATTACATAATATCCCTCTGAATTTCCTATAATGGTAAGCCATGTGTGATATTATGAAAAAACATATGAGCATCTATCTATGAGATGATAAATATAAACTTCTGATGGAAATCACATATATTATATGGGACATGATTACTATTTAAATTTGGTGTTTATCTCATATTGATGGGGAGACACTAAACATTAAAGATATTCCAATTCGGTGGGAGTACTAAAATTGATTTTGTTATGAATCACTAGGTCTTACACAAAATTTTGATGTTTCATTTTTGATATAATTTATACTTCTTTCTATAACTATTTCAATAAATCTATATAGGATGGCCCTTATTGAGTTAGAAGAACAAATGAAGAAACTCCAAGATAATCCAAACAAGCGATTTATTCTTCAATTTGTGTTGCTATGGGGTGAACCAGTTTATTTGTTAAGAAAAAATATAGATCAATGATACATTTCATGGATTACATTGAACATAACAAAATCATGATAACAAAAGATTATCCCCTACCCCATATTGATGAGATGATTAATCAGTAGAACAGAACTCAATACTTTTTTGTGATTGAAATTAATTCTGGATATAATCAATTAAGTGACATGAATTAGAATATTCCTAAAAAACATTCATTACAAGGTATGAAAACTATGAATTTATAATGATTCTATTTGGTTTTACTAATTCCCCTCCTATCATTATGGATTTATGGAATGGAGTCTTCATATATTACCTTGATCATGTTTTTGTAGCCACTATATATGATATTATTATATATTCAAAGAGAAAATAATTACATTTAGACTATATGGTAATTCTTATTAATAACCTAAGGAATGATACTCATCATAAGAAAATTACCATGTATCAATTATGGCCTAAAATATATTCATTAATTGGTTATATAATATCAAGGTAGGTTATATTTGTAGCTCATTCACTGAAAAAAACTGTTGAAAGATGTTTATGATAGACCACTATGAATGAGACCCATTTTTTCATGGTTTGGATAAATATTATTGACAATTTTTTTTATAATTTAACATTAATTTATAATCAAAACTTATGTTTTACTCAGAGGAGAGATATGATCATTAGGATAGATGAATGTGGATAATATTAATGGAACCAATGAGACAGTTAGATAGAGGGCCTTTGATAAATTAAGCCTATAGTGGAGAAGTGTTTTAATTTTATAATGACGTATAAAATAAATTATTGGGATTTCTTCTCATGCAAAAAGGATTTGGTGACAACAAATTTTTCCTTCCAATTTAAAGGTCATGTGAAAAATTACATAACTCATGATTTAGTGCATGATGTTGTATTTTTTATCATTAGAGATATAGAGTAATTGTATTTATGGAGAACAGTATGAAATATATTGTGAAAATAAAATTTTAATAAATATTTTAATAGAGAAAGAGTATAATATGTGACAAAGAAGAGGGTTCAAGCTGATTAAATAGAATGACTCCTCAATATGTACCCAACCTAAAAAAGAAAATAAGGTGGAAGATGATTTGATCAGAAAGTATCATGTATTATTATCTGTTATGATAATCGAAAATGATTCAATACTATTAGATTTTCAATATCATATTTTGAAATAGTTATGGATAATAATATTATCTTTTTCAAATAAGTGATTGACCATCTATCGATGTGACGATTAACATGTTCCAAAAGGATGTTACCGAACTAAAAATTAAGGGGAGCAATTTTATTGTGTTTATCCTTGATGGTGAAGGGGTGATAAGTTTTAGAAACAATGTATGATTTCTATACATATAATATTTTACGGAGGGTCTATTATATGAATCCCATTATTCACCATTCTAAATTCATTTTTCAAGTACCAAATTATGTAAGGGTCTAAAAGTGTAATTTTAGGGGGATAAAATAAGGGGTGGTATTACGGAGTATGTATTTCAGTTACTAGTATGTTAGTAAGTTTTGGAGGGGAGATAATATTCTGTGTAGATGTGATTTCCATTACCCATACAATAATGAAAAATGGATAACATCACCTTGTATTTTTTTTCACTATACTCCCCAAAGCATCAAAAGGGAACAATGCTATATGTGTTATTTTTGATCACATATGAATCCATTAAAATTATGTTTCATTATAGAATATTTATTTTAAGATCATATATATCAAATTTATATTAATAAATTGTTATGTTTTCAGGTGTTATCATTTTTTTGTATCTGATTGGGATTTGGGGTTTACCTTGATGTTCTTGAAAATTATTTATCATGATATGGATACATAATTGAGTTTTAGTATGGTGTATCATACACATATAGATGATGAGTATGGAGGACAAATTGAAACCATAGAGGATATGTTGTAAACATTTTCTATTTTTTTAATAGGTGTTTGGGATCAACAGCTTCCCCCAGTTGGGGTTTCCTAAAGAAAAAGATTTGACTTGATCATTCATGTAACAAAATAGGTATTTATAGAATAATAAATTTTCATATATACAACTATTTGTGAATTAGAAATTAATTTTATGTTCAATAGGACACTTTTTCTGATAGCGTTCCCAACAGGAAACAATGGGTTTCTCTGAAATCTTACATTTCTCACGACGTTGAGTTATACTGAAAAATAAAACAATAATATTATTGTTATTTTAAAAGGTTGTTAATGCATAGATGTTTTATTGGTGGGAATAATTATAAATAAATATATTATGATTTTACATTTTTTGGATGTTTTTACATTTATCTAATGAATTGTAGACGCTTAAAATGATAAATAATCAAATTTTAAGCACAAAACTCACTAATTTTTTAAAAAGTTAGTTTTCTAACATTTGATGTAGAACCCATTTTAAAAAACATATTTTTATAATTTTTATATTTTCTATTTTAAATAATAATTTTTTTTAGAATTGGGACATAAAAATATACCATGGTTAAAATTTTGTTATTTTTCTAATGAAATTTAATTTTTTTAATGAATTGTGGGAAATACTGCATTTTAATTCCCAACTACCTTATCATCAATTTTTTTGAATTGTTAGATTGTCTTTATTATTGGTTTTAATGTAGAATTGGATTATGTTTTGATAATTTAATCCAATTTTGTTCGTTTAAATTAGTTTAACATTTAAAATGGACATGAACACATGTCAATCTTTTGATAGTTTTTACTTCTTAAAAACCCACTATCTGGTTTTGAGAATAGGAATTATTATTTATTAAATTTTTACCAATTATGTGTTATGAATTTAGGAAAATAGATTCCATATTTGCAATCATAAGTCATAAAATGTGTAAATATGTACCCTTTATTTTTTGACATTATGAATAGTAATTTTGGTAATTTTTATTTAACATAGTTAAAGGTAAATCAGGTAAATTTTGGTGACAAACAAAATGGTATAAATCATAAAATTACTGTATCACCAAAAAAATCCTATTGGATGAATAAAATTAAACACATATCACTTAAGGTTCATTTTTGATTCGTTCAACAAACTTCTTCCATGAAATTGAGGTAATTATTAATAAAACAAACGAAAGTGACTACATGTCACACTCTTGTCTCTTATAAGTATAATAATTTTTATATAGAGATAAAATTAATGAATCATTGAACATAAATATTCTCCAGACATCTAATGAAATTATCCTCAAAAGGTGTGTTAATATTGATTTTTTATATATTAAATAATTATAACAATTTTTGATGCAATAGCGACTTAGTAATTATTTTATTAAAGGAAATATCAAATAAATGAAATTATGAATATTAAATAAATATTAGAAATATTTATTCCATCCATGAATTTTATGGATGAATATGATATTATAGTATTTATTTTATGTATTTTTTCAATGCTATCAAGTTGTATTGAATTTTTATAAAATTCATGTATGAATAGGGTCAAAATCGACAAGATTCATTACAAAAAATATAAAATAGATTATTAAATGTTGAAAAATTCCTAAAAAAATCATAAATATGGTCATGATAAGTGAAGATATTTCATAAATGGAACATTTTTGGGTCATTTGACATGTTATTTCAATTAAATTAACCCACAATGTGTAAATAATAAAATATCATAGTAAGATAAAAAAGGGTAAAATAAAGGTTAAACCAAAAATATATGGGTTAAAAAATATTCAAAACACGTCTAATTTCAATTGGATGATAGTGAAATTACCCAAAATAATATTATATTTTATATAAATGAAGTTTTAACCATTAGAATGAGAAACATAATTTAGAAGAAACTAAAATTTTAAGAATTTCCTAAAGTGCACATCCTCCTTCTTATAAAAGGCCACCACCTATACCCACATACTTATGCCTCTAAATAACCTTGGATAATCCAAATTATACTTTATTAAGCATTCAACTTCCCTCCCTTAGTTTTAGAAGACTTAAATTCATAATAATTCAATTTGAGAATGCTTTTTGGCTCAAATCAAAAAGAGTTTCCCATTTTCGAGCTAACAATATCTCTATAGTTCCTTTCCATTACATTCCTTCCATACTCCCCATGCTCTTGTTATGATATCATTACATAAAAATCTAGTATTCTGAATATACTTTTATGTTGTCATGATATGTTTTCAAACTACACTTACATACAACTCCATGTAATGGATACACACATACTATTTCTGTGTACAATGAACTACTTCCTAAAAAAATGATGATTGTTCCATATTCTCCTACCACTTCTCATGTTTTCCATGTTGACAGAAATATATTTATATATGTTATATTATATTTATTTTCCTCTATTATTTTTTATTTTTTAATTAAAATATACTTTTATGCTTTCCAAAATATGTAAATACGATAATTTCCTTTGAGTAAGTGTGGACTACTGCCCCTCAACGTGATATGATTCCTTCATTCCATACATGAAACGTATAAAGGATGAATTAAATGATATAATTTAATATATATAACATAAATATTATACTTGAATAGTAATATACCTATGTATCATTAGTTTTCATTCCATTAATATGACAATGAAAAGAAAGTAGTGTTTGTGTCTATGTAAGACCTAAGGTCTCCCTGAACGGTGCATTTCGTTTATTATATCAAAATGTTATGGACTATTATAAATATATATATATATATATAGGATAGTTATGATATTTAAATCATGGATAATATTTGGAAGATATTGTACCTAGGATTTCATGGAGAATTTGCATCAAAAGAAGTACATTTTTGACTCACGTACCAAACATCGACAAAACATCAGTTATGGACTCAAATAATTAAATAATTTCAATAACCGAGTAATAAGTTATAAAAAATGAAAAATATAAATTAAAAGTTTTCTAATGAAATTATAAATTAAGGTAAGATTATTTTTCTGGAAATTATAGAACGAACGAGACAAGTCAAATTCAAGTAACGAACTTTCTAAACTCAATTTCCACTCATTGGGTTTTATGAATTCATCATTGAAAATGTTATTACAAGATTATTTGTGGAATAACTATTTATTTAATTATTTTCAGTTTCTACAACCCTTTTTGTTGATATACTATTTCCACACATAATCACCCCATTGAAAAATTATTACGTCTTGTATACAAATGTTGTATGGGAAACCATAACTCGATCTCATTTCTCTAGTTAAATATCCCTATCTTGGTTTTGATTGTACAAAAACATATCTGAATGAACTCTTAATGTTTTAAAATTAATATCAAAATATGTTGGGTTTATTTTATATTTGTCTCAAAAAATTATTTCATTGATTTATCCTTAATCTAATGATAAGATCTTTGTGAAGGACTTCATCTCAATCTCCATTCATTGACTCATATCTTAATGATATGAAAATTTATTTTTTCTAAATTGTATATACATCTCACTATACATTAATTATACATATTATATTTATACTCATTATTTTTAATGTGTGGTAATATGTTCTTCTTTCATGTGGTGAATAATTTAAATGTTCAAAATTGATAAGTACACTTTGTCAAAAACAACATTTTAAATGTTATAAAGATTTAATCTTCTAAATACTTCCCCTTCATGTCCATATTTTCAGAATTAATTTAAGGAATTATTTTAATTTAAATGACTGTTTTTATGTGTAAATTAATTTCATAATATTCAATGTGGTATGTGAAACTTCGATACAAATTTCTTCTTTTAAAATGTTTTATTTTTGTTTTAAAATGTGATCGATTATTTGGATAACATTGAATTTTTTATATATATAAATAATTAATATATTTTCTCTTTATTTGTTGATTTTTTAAATTAATGTTTACCTTATTATTTCACAATATTATTTTAAAAAAATATGTTTCATTTATGATTGTGCGGCTTGTAAATATGAAATTTGATTTCAAAGTGGAAATGTTATTTTTCCTTTATTCTTGGTTTATGTGTTATGATTAAGTTATGATTCTGTTGAATTTTTTATGTATATGGGTGGTTCCATGATAAACCGAGTATGGATGATCCCATGATCTCTCTCCAATAGATTAGGTAACGTGATGGTGGTTAATGATAACATTTCTCCTATGAGATTTATGGAATATGCCATTATGGGTATTCCAAACGTAACAATGAATGTAACTCCCTATGTAGTTGTGAAAGCTACAATGTTTGTTTGATATGGATGATTGAAGTTATCATTATGATTTATTATTTCAATTATGTTATGTAATAATGTAATAATTACATGATGTAATCTTTGTAGTTTGTGATTTATCATTGAAATACTTGATTTTGTGAAATTGTTTTCATGGGTTTTAAATATTTAGGAAATAATAGTTTTATTCCTTATTTTATACTAATTACTATGATTTTAAAACTCATCCCATTTTTTTGAAATGATTATAATAGGGTTTAAGTAATGATAAGTGAATTAAAAATTCAGGAATTTTTTTATCAAGAAAAAATTTCTTTTTTTATTTAAGAAGCATTAATATTGAAAAAAATAGATAGAGTAGAAGTGTCTCCCTTGAAAATTTTCAGATGTAATGTAATAGTTATGGTATAATACTCTAAAACTCAAAGCTGAAATGATACTCACTATTAAATAAAGTAAATTATTTATCAAAACTCTAGATTATGTATTTTTTAAAGCTAGGGCCTTGGTTTCAATTGTTGGTTTTGAGAAGATTAGGGTTTAATAGATTGGATAACCACATGGTCATTATCTATAACTATTGTTTCAGTTAAATACTTGTTTTATAACCTTTTTAGATCTAGTAAATTATGTTACAAATGGATGGAGGGGGATCCCAAAAAAATTCTATCTCTTCTTGATGATTTGTTGCAATAATTATTTCAAATTCTTGTTTAAAGAATTGAGAAATTTTTTATAACAGGTAACTCACTTGAAAGGAGTTTTTTGAGATAGCCAACACCTCAAATATAACTTTATACCATCATGGATCATGGGTTTTATTTAAGAAAATTGTATTTTCTCAATATTCTCATATTTTCAAGAAAGGTAACTATTATCAAGGAAATTTAAAATATTTTTCCTTATCATATAAGTCTAAATAATATTATGATTTTGAAAAAGGTATGGAGAAAGGAGACCCTTGTGAAACCTATTTATATTTTCTTTTAAAATGTATTATTTTTTCACATACATATATTATTTTAGAAGGACTATTGATTTAAATATTCAAATCAAACTCAGTCATATTATTTTATAAAAATGTTTTTCCCAATGTTGTGAAATTATATGACATTAATAATTATTTTATGATGTAATTTTTCTGGGAACACACAAATGATCCAAGTTATTCTAGGTGTATTTTGATAATTGATGAAAATTATTTTGATGTATCTCTAAATAATTTTCACAATGCATGGACCTTTTATTAACATGAAAAATACGATTGTGAAACCATGTTGACACCATGATAAATGTATGATGTTCTCTGTATTTGGAAGAAAATTATTTTATCATATGGAGGTGAAAAAATTACAATATATATAAGACATCATGTATTAAGATGTTTAGTTCATAATGAGTGGGGATAAAAATGAGAGGTACATGAAAACCGTTTAGGCTAAAACAAGTTAGGGTTATTTTTTGTGTTTTATAAAAAGGGAAAAACCATAAGATAGTTGACAACCCATCGTGTCTAACAAGGCTATAAGAATAGAACCCACAATATAAGGGTGACAAGGGTGCATCGCCTACCACTAGCCTATATGAAGTCCCTAGTTTTTATGAATTAGTATTTTTAGTTAAATTATTTATGGATATAGAATATGGTGATTTGGGAACTTATCTTTTATCAAATAGATATCCTTAGTATAGGGAAACGACTTGGTGATTACGATATAGATCATATTTTGGATGACGTTCTCTATTTTGGGAACCATATTTTCCAAATTAAAATATTAAATTATAGGAATTTATTTTTGGAGTAATGGTTGAATTTAATATTGGATGAATCTATATTTTTTGGATATATGGAAATTTGGGTTATTTATGGAAATGATTAAAATATAATAAAAAATATGGGATTAGGTTAATTAAATTTATGTGCGAGGCTTTTAGTGTATTTTTTTTATTTATAGATAAATGATAATATTTATCATGGAAGACCATGTCATCAAATCCTGTTGAATTTTGGGTTTCAATTTTAGTTTCGATTATTATTTTTGGGGAATTATATGGAAAATTATTTGATAAATGGTATTTATTGAACTTTGGGGTATTGTTTATTGAATTCTGTATTTTGAGAGTTGTATTTATTTATATAAAGGATTATTTGGGTGGGACTATAAGATCATCTACAAAAAATTTCAGTTTTGGATAATGTTTATATACAAGGGAAATATATTTTTCACCATTTATGGATTATGTGATTCCATTGATGTTGATTATATCATTTCAGGTATGACAATTTCATCATGAATATTCATTGTTTGAAGAAAATATGTGTTTGTGGTAGATATTTATTAACGGATGAAACTCTACTTGAAAAAAAGTAGGTTTTAATATGTTCTTAGTAATGATCATAAAAAAGTTCCTCAATATTATGAAGGACTTTAAAACAAAAACTTATTCCATTTATTTTTTAAGAATAAGTTTGTAATGAATGGTTAATGGATCATGAAGAACATTGAATGAGTAAGAGGTCAACATATAAGGGATTCAAGAGTTATGGTAGATTTCCGGATGGTGAAATTCTTAAAAGTATTATGTCTCTTTTGATGATGGGATTACATTAGAATGATTTTTATAGTATATGTAACCCTGATGTTTGATATATAAAAATTTTATTCAAGGAATAATTATATTCTCTTTTGTGGATATAGTTATAAAGAACCATTTGGGTTTATATGATCTTTGAATTTCAGGCAATTACCGGTTAATACATTTTGAGATGCAAAACAAATGTTATTAGATAACCGTTGTGGTTAAAATATGTTATGGTTATTTTTGATGAATTTACCTCTTTTGGTAATGTTATCAAATTATGATGTTTTTGAAAAGGTACAACACGCAAACTGTGTGACAACCTGTCACGTAAGATGATGCTGTGGGAGTCGAACCCACAACCAAAGAGCGACTGGTATTTATTTCCTACCACTGGACGACGTGAAGTCCCTGGTTAGTATGACTAATTATTTTTAGTTAGATGATCTTATGAATAAGGAAGAAGTTGATTTTGTGTTATCTATTGAAATGATTGACCTATCATGGAGGATATGTGATTATGTTAATTACTTTTCAGTATGAGACTTTAAGAGTAACTGATGTTATTTGGAGATAAATGTTATGATTTACCTTGGAAGACTATGTGATTAAATCCTTCATATATTTGGGTTTCAATCTTAGTTTTGATTACTTTGAATAATTTTAAGTATAACTGTTTATTTAATGGTCTTTCTTGAACCTTGGGTTATTTTTGTTGAATTTTGGATATTAAGAGTAGTATTTCTTTTTATAAAAGATTATCCTTTTGGTGATTATCTAATCTTATACTAAACATTTTGGTTTTAGTTAATATCTAAAGACATGGGAAATATATAGTTCATGTTTTTTGGATTATGTGATTCTCTCAATGTTGATTATATCTCTCTTAATGTGAAAACAAGTCACCCTGAATATTCATGATTTGGAGAAAATATAAGTTTGTGTTAGAAATCTAGTAAAAGATGAATGTGTACATGAAAAGTAAGTATATTTCCTTCTGTTTTTGGTTAATCTCATAAATAAATTACTTAATGAAAATTAACTTTAAACAAAAAACTTGTCCGTTAACTTTTTGTACTGGGGAATCAAAGACTATTTAACCCATCACAAGTTTGTGATTTTCTGGTGGTTAACTTTCTCCTAAACATGTTTCCTAACACTCTCCCTCAGAACGCGACCCTTTTTTTTCTCCTCCATATACATGTTTTCATGGAATATTAGTATGGGTTAACTCGGGTGACCTTTGAGCTTCACTTTTGTTCTTTTAAAGTGATAGTTTTACTGACTCTTTTTCCGATGTGGGACTTTCAATGATGTTTTCGAGCCCATTTTTTAAAATTGTGAGGACACAATTCCCAAAAGGGGGGAATGATTTAACATGCAAGCTAAATAAAGAATACGACATATTTCATAATTATTAATATTTTTTAATTAAATATGAATTTTACTTTGAAAGGGTTTCTATGTTCGATAGCGTACCCGATACGCAACAACGAGTTTCTTTGAAATATCACGTTATGCACTAATAATATAATATTATTATTTTAAATTGTAGTCAAATCCTAGCTGTTTTATTGGCAGGAATGAATAAAACTAAATACAATATGATTATACATTTTTGTTAAATGTATTTATATTTATCCAATAAAAATTTAGAGGCTTAAATTTTGAATGAATCTAATTTTAAGCATAACTTACATTAAAAGGCTGATTTATCTCCTTTTAATGGATAACCCTTTTTAAATCTATTTTTGGTCACATTAATACATTCTATATGACCAAATAAAATCCTTCTTATAATGGGGACATAAAAATTTACGTTGTGTAAATTTTTGGAATTTTTCTGAAAAAGATCATTTTTTAATGAATAGTGACAAATATTGTATTTTAATTCAAAAGTTCCATTTCATCTAATATATTTATATTGTTAGATTATCTTTTTAATTAGTTTTAAAGTGAAATTAAAATATATTTTTACCATTTAGTCCAATGTGGGTCATTATAATTAATTTCACTTTTAAATTGGACATAAAAAAGTATCAATCTTTTGATAGTTATTGTTTCATAAAAACACACTATTTGTTTTGACTATGGGAATTAATTTTTAAATTAATTAATTAATCTTCTATGTTTTGAATTTTTCCAAATAGACATCAATTTTAAATTCGGAATATCAAATAATTCTTAGGCTGAATTTTTGGAATTTTTCTGAAAAACTTCAATTTTTGATGAATATTGAAACCACTTAGTTATAGTAAAAAAACACACTTTTTCATTTAAATAAAATTTTACCACTTCTGTGAATTGAATTTTAAAAATCCTAAATACATGGTTGTTATCAAAAAGTGAAGTGTGGTTCCTTAAGATGAAAATAATTTTTGGTGAATAATATCTTTTGACTTTTATTTACCGCGGTTAATGGTAAATAGGGTAATTCAAGGTTAAAAAATTATTATAATAATTCACAATTTCCATAACACTTGTCCAAAAATTATTGGTTGAGTCATTAACTACCATTTTAATATTTGGGTTGATTTTGGGACCCCATTGAGCCACTTTGGAGTGATAACGACAATTTAGATTAATTAATATTATGTAAAGACAAAATTGACATTAACAAAAATCTTTTAGTAATTAATTTTTATATGGTGTTATATAAGTATTATTTTAAAATATAAATATTCATTTGAAATAAAATAAAATTCCTACATCATTGTAGTTTTTTTATATTTTTTAAACATCAAATAAATTAAATTATTGATGACATAATAATGATGTAATATTTACCTCATTAATAAATTATTTAAATAAATAAGATTATAATGATTAAAACATTAACCAAAACATGTCCAATTCTGATTGGATGATTTTATTTCTACCATGACTCATCTTATATTCTACTATAATGATTTTAGGACCATTATAAACCGAATAGAATTATATTATAAAATAATATTTTCACACATTCCTAAAGAGCCCCTCCTCTCCCTTATAAAATGAGACCACTTCTAACCAATTACTCACACCTTTCAAGCCATTTGACTCGTCCAAAATCTGAAAAATTAATCTCCCTATAACCATATACTCCTCCTAGAATCATTACCTTAGGAATAAGGCACTTTAAGAAGTCATTTTGTTCAATCCAAAGGGAGTTACCCAAATTAAAGGTAACGGTTTCTCTTAAACTATTTTCTTTTATTTTACTTCTCCAACCCCTAAAAACTTTTTATTCCTTTATTTTTTAGCAACACCAGTATCCTAAATATACAATTATGTTTTTATGAGAATTATTAGAACTACAATTACACACACCTCCATCTAATGAATGATGAACATAATGTTTTTGTGGATAGAAAACTAACGCCTCACGAAATGATGACTGTTCAAATATCTCTGACCGCCTCTCATAGTGGCCATTTTGATGGAAATGTATTTATATATGATATATATTATTTTTATGTTTTAATTATGAATATTTATTTTCCATTTATACCACACCTTTATGGTTTCCATAGTGGGTAAATACGATAATCTCATTTGAGGAAGTTCGAACTACCGCCCCTCAATGTGATTGACTCGTTAATGCCTTGTGTAGGATTTATAAAGGATAGAGTTATTGATATTATATATGATATTTTACTGTAATTATAATATAACTATTAATCATTATGTTTTAATTCCATTAAAATATGAAATAGAAAGGAAAGTAGCGTTCATGCGTACGTACGGCTTATTGTCTCCATGAATGGTGCATTTCATTTCTTACCTCTAAATGTCATTTACTATTATAAATATATATATATATACTGGATATATATTATATATATGATATCTAAATCATGAATATAATTCTGCATATAATGAAACTTTGACCACATGAACAACATGTAATTATAAGAAGTCAATTTTTGACTAAATTACCAAATATCGACAAAACGTAGATTATTAACGTAAATTATTACATAATGTTTATAAATGGTAAGAACTGATATAAAATGAATAATAAACTTGAAAAAAGTTATTAATCAATTATAAATTAACTTTAGTTTATTATTCAGGAGATTAAAGAACGATCGAGTCAAGTCGGACACGGGGTAAGGGATCTGACTTCTCTTTTTCTTTTCATGTACTCTATTTTATGACATTTCTTTTATACTACATGTTCTTATGTTGGTGGATGTTATTTTATATTCATCATACTATAATTTTTATTTTCATATTATGATAGACCTCCTATTAATCTCATCAATTCATTTTATTAAATTTTAAGTGGCGTCATTAGACTGCCGAATTTTAGAAAGGGATTTTGTTATCTCTCTTTTAATTCCATGAGATTTCCATTGTTCACCACATATTCATTGCATGTAGGGTATTTTTTACTTAAATTTGATATATATTATCATTATTATAATTTTATTCATTGTATTATTTGATTATTTTGTGGTTATTAACTTTGGTCATACGACTCAGTTAATTACAACATGGTAAAGGGTTTTAGCTCACTTTTTATTCCCGTCAGATTAATGCTACATTTGAAACTATTTACTTTTGTGTGGTGTATTTATTTCCCATGATTTTAATATTTTTGTAATATAATTTCATTTATGCGTATTTACATCTTCATTGTAAGATCCTTCTTTCTTGTGGAATATGTTTGTAAGTTACCAAATCGGTTAGGGAATCTTTCACCCTCCTCTATTTTAAAGACTTCTTTTTGTTATGTCTTTTAATTTACATCTTATTATGTTGTGATATGTTCGTAAATATCCATCCTGATGTAAATTTTTTTTCCAAGTGATGATACTCCCTTTTTATCTCATCAACTCATTTTCTGAATTTTAAAGTGATGTCGTTAGGCTGTCGAATTTTTTAAAGGGAACCTCTTAACCCAATTTTAATTCTTTGGATTCAACTTTTACTTCTTGAATATGTAATCCTATGAATTTTTTTGAATGAACTCTGATTGTTTTTCACTTAATAACCACTTATATTGGGTGTATTTATATTTGTCACACATTATTATGTGATTGATTTTTCCTTAATTTATGGATACCATTTTTATAAGGGATTTCATCTCAATTTACATTTCCATTGAGACTTCATTGTTGTTATGCACCAATTCACTCTTATGTGGTGTATATACTGTCCTATGTCATAATATATCATGAAACCCATCATTATCATGATATTATAAAGTTCTTATTAAATTTTATTCCTCAATTATTTTGTAATCAAGCGTCTCCACTTTTTGTTAAAAATACTCTTTAACTAAAATATCATTTTAAATGTTTTAAAGATTTATTCTTCTAAATACATATAATTAATGTCCATGTTTTCAAAATGTGTTTTAGTATTTATTTATATGGACTTTAATGTTTTCAAATGATAATTCATTTAAAAGCTTCAATGTGGTATGAGACAAATGGATTCAGAAATATCTTTTTAAAAAGGTTTTGAAAATGATTTGATAAAACATTTTTTATTTCAATATATTCATTTGATATATTAGAATGTGGAAATGTTATCTTTCCTTTATACATGTGTTATATGTTATGATTATGTTATGGTTATTGGGAATTGTTTACGTATACAGGTGGTTCCGTGATAAACCTAGGGCGGGTGAGCCCGAGATAGCTCTCTAATGCATTGGGTAACTCAACAGAGGTAAGCGTGATGTATCTCCTAAGAGATTTATGGAATATACTGTGATGGGTATTCCATGTGTAAGTCCCTACGTAGCTATGATATTTAAAATGTATGTTTGATATGGATGCCATAAGTAACCTTTATGATTTTTGATTTTCATGTGTTATTAATAAATCTTATGATTTCGTAAGGTATGTTAGGATAGAAAAGCATGGTTTCATGGATTTGTATTTATTGTTGGGATAATTTTTTACTTACTTATTTTATAACCGTTACTGAGATTTTTCTGCTCATCCCACGTTTTTAAAATGTTATTCCACAGGACTTATAGATGAATAGGATCATGGATGGGATCAAGGAAAAGTCATGCTATCTAAAACATGGAACTAGAAATGTTTCTTTTTAAGAGTTTGTTTTATGAAAAAATGGATACTGAGTATTAGTGTCTACTTGTAATATTCAAGTTGTTATGTAATAGTTATGGCCTAATTCGCTAAAACTCTAAACCTGAAAAGATCCCCAATGTGACTTATTCATTTAATTCAATATTATGTAACGTTTCAGGCCGGGTATAATATCCACATATATTTAGTGTCATTATATTTTTTCACACATAATTATGTCATTGATATAGCCTTAATCTAAGGATATGACCATTGTAAGGGACATCATCTCAATCTATTTTCATTGAGACATATCAGGATGATATGCAACATTATTTCATTATAAATTGTATACATGTCCCCTTATAAATTAATTATACATATTATATTTATACTCAAGATATTTAATGTCTTGTAAAATGTTTTAAATTCATGTGGTGTATAATTTAATTGTTTAAAATTGTATTCTACTCTTTAACTAAAACAACGTTTTAAATGCATTAAAGATTTATTCTTCTAAATACTTATATTTCATGAAAATATTTTAAAAAAACTTGTTGACTTATTTCTATGGATATGATTTTTTTAGTGTAAATTCATTTTAAACGTTTCTGAGTGTTATTAGACAATGAAATTCCAAAAAATTAATTTAAAATGTTTTAATAGTTTTTTAAATGGGGATTGATTATTTCAATAACTTTGAATGCTATATATATATATTTAATTTGTGGAATTTCATGCTTTTATGTAGATATTATGTATTGATGTTTATATTAAAATTTTACCATTTTTTTATAAAATAACGTGTTTTCATTTATGACTGCAAGTCGTGTATAGATGAAACGCGATTTCAATGTGGAAATTTTATTTTTCTATTGTGCCTGGTTTATATGTTATGATAATGTTATGATTATTTGTAATTGATTATGTATATGGGTGGTTCCTTGATACCCCCGAGGTAGGTGATATTGTTATAGCTATCCAATGCCTTGAGTAATGAGATGGAGGTAAATGATAAAGTTTCTCTTATTATATTTAAGGAATATAATGTGATGGGTATTCCAAACGTAACCATGACGGTTACTCCCTATGTAGTTGTGAAAGCTACAATGTAAATATTATATGGATTTCAAATGATTCCATTCTGTTTTATTATTTATACTATGTTTTGTAGAAATATTATTATTACATGATTTAAGCTATGTAGTTTATGCTTTATTGGTGAAAAGTATGATTTTGTGAAAAAACATTCGTGGTTTTTAAATATTCATGGACAAACTATTTAATTTCTAATTTTTTATTCCTTACTCATATTTTTATACGAATACAATGTTTTTGAAATATTTCTTGTCATAGGATAAAAGGAAGGAGAAGAGAAAGTAAGAATTCAAGTTTATTTTTATCAACATAACAATTCTTGTTTCATTTAAGGACTTTTATTATTGTGAAAAAATTATATATAGATGGAGTATCTTATTTGTAATTTTTTTGATGTAATGTAATAGTTGTGAAATAATTCTCTAAAACACTGAACCTTTAACAATCCTTAATGTGATGTAATTTAAAATCTGGATCAAAACACAAAATTATATAAGGTATAAGGTTAGGGACTTATAATTCAGATGAATCCTTATGAAGAAGTCTATTGAAATAAGATTAGAACCAAAATATAATAGGACGATATTGGATAATGAAAGGTATTGGGTCTTGAGATTGCTAAGTTAATGGATGATAAATTTATATCCATTCATCATCTCATCAATATAACTGAGTTTAGAAATAAACTTGTTGTTTATAACTATTGACAAGACCAGGAATTCGATATTGGTGATATTTTTTTAAAAAAAATCCCCAATGAATAGAGTTATCATATTGGTAATGAATGGAATTATTATCCTAAGGTATATTTTAACTTTAAATATTTTTTATTGAGTAGAGATGGTATCTTATCACTTTTCTCTCCCACCAAACGTCTATCTAGTTCATAATGTGTTCCATGTGTCTCTCATGAGGAATTACTTACCTTGTCCTTCACATTTAATCAGTGAAGAGGTAATTCCACTAGAATGTGATTATTATAATTGGTAATAAAAATTATAAATAATTTATCATATATATAATGTACAACAGAACATGACTACTGAAATGGTGAATGTTTTCTTGATAAATTACAAACTCCCTGATGTCATAATAACATAATGATTTAATGATGCCAAGGTATCATCATATTTTTCTATCTTATAGTTGAATTTAAATGAAAAGTTCCGTTTAAGAGGATTATAATGTAACATCATTATATTTAAATAATTATATATTTAAAAAAAATTAATTTCATTGATAACTTATGTGACACAGAACACTGATCTTAAATAAACTGTAATATACCATTAAAATACTATTATTTAAAGTGAAAATTGTTTCCTATAAATTGGATTGGTCGTTATGAATATTAAAAACATAATTATGAAAAACATATGGTTTAAGTATTAATAAAATTAAATCCTTGGTATTATATTAATTAAAATGGAAAATAAAAAATTCCTAGAAGTAAAAGTGTTATATTTTGGAAAATGTTTTTTATTCCCATAATGTTATTATATCAATAAATTTATTTTTTACATATTTTTAATTTTTAATAATTAAATATAAAATTTTTATCAAATGTTTAAACAGTTATTTAATACTTTTCTCTCATGGGATAATAATAAACGAATGTTTTATCTAAATATGTATTTTTCTAAAAAGTTTTTTTCATCGCGTGTTGCATGATTATTTTAAAATTAAGTTCTTATGCATATAAAATTTTAAATTTCTAAAATTTATTCCATATTTTAGAATATTTTTGTTGAAATTTGGTAAATATATTCTTTCTTTTGGTTAATATGAATAGAAACCATGGTAAAATTTATCACATTAGAAAAGGTTAAACCTCATAAATCATGGTAAACGAATAATTGTTTGGGAAGTAACTTTTCATCACAATTATGATTGGACAAAATAAATTAAAAACTAATCAACTTTGACACCAAATTGAGATTTTCAATATACATTGTTCCATGAAAATGACATATATAATATTTCAATCAAATAATGTTATAAAACAACACTCTCTTTTATTTATATATTCGTTATCTTTCCAAATTGGGTCATAAGAAAGTTAAAAATGAATATAAGTGTCCATTTTGATCTTAATGAAATTATAATCATGATGTAAATTTTTTGATAATTTTTATTAATTATATTATGGCCTTATATTCTTATAGAAGACTTATACAACATTTCTTCAATAAATAAAAACATTTAATAAATGATTTTTAAAAAATTAAATGTATTATAATTTGAGAGTGTTAAGGTGGTAAAATTATATTAGATTATTAAGAAATATAATTTTCATTATAAATAAATATTTTCAAATTACAAAAATGTATTTATGCCTTTTTATTCAAATTAAATGAATAGTGTCTAAAATATATGTAATGTTATTTTATGTTAAAAATAGTTTACAAAATTACATTAAAATAATAAAACCATAAAAACAGTTATAATAATAAAATATGAAAATGGGGATGAAATAGGGTCTATTAATTTGTCCCATTAAAAATTATGGAAAATTTTAATCCTTTTTGAATGGGAATGACTTTAATATATTTTATTCTTTTATGAAATTACTATCATTCCCCTCCCCTAATTTATAAAAGGTTTCCCCATTTATCTTCTTCGCACAAAATTTATCATTATAGATTTCCAACACTCTAACATGTTCACCTATATACTAATATAGATACATTATAGAGTTAATTTACCACTCAATATATCAACTATATAGCCCATAATAGGAAATATAAAGTAGTTATTCAAAAAATTTGTAACTTCCATATTGGATAAATTTCATTTAAATTGTTATTTTACCCCTTATAAATATATTATATTCTTGATAAAATAATAAATTAAGTATCCAAAATGTGCTTAAATATTATCATGATTATTAGACCTCATTTTAACCCCCATTCCATAAACTTGTAAGTGAAAAAGTCACTCCTGAATACGTATGGATTACAATCTCCACATATTGGTACAATTTATTTCTCATCACCTAATTTTGTGGTTGGTTATTAGGATAGGTTTGATTTTTATATATTATAATTATGAAATAATTATATTTCTCTAAAGATAATATCAGGTCAATATTAATACCTTCCAAATAATTTTAATTTATAATGTTGAATGTGTGTATGTATGAACGATGACCTCTACGAAGTGATGCGATTAATTTTTAATTTCTATTTTACTTATACAGAAGTTAGGATAGATTAAATTAATATATTATATGTATAAGATATAGTTATTATTATTTTAAGGTGATTTTTCATTAACCATTCTTTAATTCCATCCATTGTAAAATGGAAACTATGTTCTTGTGTACGTAGAACCTACTATCTCAATGAACATTGTAATTACTTTTCAATTTCCATCTATGATAAATTACTATAAACATTTAATAATTAATTCATTTGATATTCATATCATCATTAAAATTATTGTTATGTTTTGAAATTGATAAAACTACAATTACCAAAACTAAATAACCAAAACATGTATAAAAACGAAGCATGTATCACTTGGAATAATATTTTTAAAAAATAAGGGTTAAAAATAGGTGAGAAAAGGTTTTTTTAGACCCCAACCCAGGTATGGTAGAGATGATGTCATCCTTATTACATTGGCATAAATAAAAGGGGTAAAATATAGAAGAACCAATATATTTTGTAGTTATGGATAACCAAATTCATATCTGATAACTATAATAAATTAGTAGTGAAAGATATAAAACATAATTTATTACAATAGAAAATGTAATAAATCCATGAAAACTCACTCATTAATCAATTATTCAAATCCTAGTGAATGGAAAAAGATAAGGGTCAACTCAAAATCAATGTAAGGGTTATGTGAAATAGGAACTATCTTGAACCAATAATAATAATCAACATGGAAAGGTAAATTAATAAACACACATTCAATTTAAATAATTGGACTATCATGTAAAGATGACAAATAATCAAAATGGAACGGTGAAAAACTGAAAAAAAATTTCCATTTAATCAGTACACATTGACAGAAATACATTTAGGGATAATATTAGTGTGAAAATAACATGGATTATTATAACTAAAATATTAATGATATACATTTAAAATTATTGGATTTCATGATATCAGGAATAATTATATCTCTATCATTATGACCAATCTCAAGGTGTTTTAATACCAGTGGTAGATATTAATAGAATTTGGTTAAATTATTTGTCTCATTATATCTACATATGCATTGAGGGGATATAAAATACTATACCCCAATAATTAATATATTTCCAAATCATTCCTTGTATATTTAATGGGAAATTTGATTCATGAATCAATATAACATATTTTGAAATATTTGTATTGAATAAAGGATACATAATTATCAATATTTATATATTTTATGAAATAAATTTCATTGTGATAACCATATATAATAATGTTATAAATATTTTTAAATAATAATATCAATAATATAAAAATATCTATATTTAATATATGTATAATTTGTAGTGATTATTCCAAGAGAATTGTAAATGATTACAACGTAAAGTGAAATTGATCAAAATTATTTAAAAATTAATAATATTCATATCAATGAAAATTAGATGAAATAAATAATATTGAAACTTAAATCCCATTAATATTGAATAAATCATGATTTCAAATATCAAATGGGCACAATATACACCATATAAATGAAATTATGCATATTACAATTTAATATTCTTCAATTAAGGGAAATTGAAATGATGTCCCTAACCTCAATGGTAATATTTATAATCATAAGACCTAATAAAAAATAAATACAAATAAAAATTTTAAAAATCAAGATAAAAATGGAATTCATGATATAAAATTTAAAATTGGGTGTACATACAATACACATGATAAAAAGGGATTAATTAGGCATATGTCTCCATGAAATAAAAGAGAGAATAAAATTTCATTACCTCATTCTTCCTTTTGGTTAAATGTCATTGACCCTCCTATATTATTTTTTAAACATGTTATTAACTTATAAAATAAAAATAAAAATATTTATAATGACGAATATTACCCTTTTATATCATCTCATCACACATTTGATTATAATATTACATTATTTTCATTGTTCTGGGTGGTAATTTCCTTGTTTTCTATTTCATGCCTCCTAATGAAAGTTCCTGTCCTTTTGATTATAATATATATTTATCACCCATATAGTAAAAATCATACAATAATTATCATATTTATTCCTTAATTATACTTTTAAAACAATTCATGGAATATGGTTTTGTGAAATGAAGAATATCATGATCATGGAGATAGTAGGCCGTACATATGCATGAGTAATGTTCCCATTTTACAACATTTCTGAAAGGCGTTATGTAATTATTTATACATATAGATTGATAATAATATTATATATCCCATTTTACTTCATTAAACATACAGATATATATCATAAATGTTGTGTGGCCATAAAAATAGAGCCACATCACTTTATATATACGATAGTCCACGTAGAAAAAAAAACACATATTTTTCTATGTACCAATGAAAATAATCTATTATATTTTAAAATTGATAAATATGTCATAAATATAATAATTAATTTATTAATATTATATATATTTGTTAATATTTATACTTATCACCTTCCATGTTACATGTTTGTGAAAGACGAGTCACATCGCTTTATGAGGCGGTAGTCCACCATACTAATGGAAAACATTGTTATATGAATTATGGAATAGAATGTAAGAATGTGAATATTATATAGTATCTGTATATGTATAATTATATGATTAATATCAAATTTATAATTTATATTAATAATAATTCCCAAACGTGAGAGGAGAAAATGGAAAATGATATCACATTGGTTCCCAAGGCTACAGTTTGTCGTACACACAAATGATGATTTTGTTACCCATTTTATTGTTGTGTAGATTGTTATTATTCATTAAGATAACAAAAAAATATAATTATATCTAATATAATATTTTTATTATTTTTCACTACTTAATGTGAATTTAAATAGGTGGAAGATGTAATAAAATA
The DNA here is from genome assembly GCA_963277665.1 of Viscum album. Taxonomy (NCBI): domain Eukaryota; kingdom Viridiplantae; phylum Streptophyta; class Magnoliopsida; order Santalales; family Viscaceae; genus Viscum; species Viscum album. Next base: position 286,381,143 of record OY728127.1, read on the forward strand.
AAAACACTAATTTTGGAACATTAAATATTCTTATAGTAGTCTCCAAATATTTCCACCATAATCCATACAAGGATGGATTTATTCAAAAAAAAATTGAAATCAAGTGTGTGGGTATGGAATATGGTAGTTTATTTGGGATGTTTATTGTGGATACAAATGGCTTGAGAAGTGTGACGAAGTGAGGGGATTGAGTTATCTTTTATATTTTAGGGAGAGTGAAATTCTTGTAAATACCCAAAAGTATTCAATAATGGGAGTTACTCTCAATTATTTTGTATCAAAATATTAAAAAATAATTCATTTTAAGGGTGATAATGTCCAAAAATCATCCACTATATAATAAAATACATTTTAAAAAAACTATTCCTTACCCTATATGATTACTTCCTTTTTACCACATTAGTTAGATTTTTTATCTTGGGTTATTAGATCATTAAGACTAAAATAAAATATATGTTATTAAATAATTAATACCTAATGATTATATATATTAAAATTGAATTATTAAATTAAAGATACAACATTTTTGGGAGAATATTTTTAGGATAAAAACATGTAATATGTAGAAAAAAAATTCTTTTTTATCCTTAACTATGGTAATTAATTTTTATTGTCTTTGAAAATTATTATGAAGAAAAATTAATATTAAGATTTTTATCCAATATTAATTATGATTATTCCAAATATGTAATAATTTGTTACAAATCAAATTCCCATATGTAGAAACAATTTAATTTAAAATTCATGCCACAAACGTCACGAGGAATATAGCTTTCAAATAGAAAATGTCCAATATTTTAAAATATTTTAATATCAAAATTCAATAACAAAAGAAATACAATGAAATTAATTTTATTTATAGATATATTATTTAAATAATTTTAATTGAAAACCAATTAAATATATAATTCAACATTATAGATAATATTATTGTAAATGGCAGTTTCCTATTAAATTTTTGTATTTCCCATATTCATCATAAAATGAAAACATTTAGAAAACCCCAACGATATCACCCTATGAAAACAATTAATTTATGATTTCAAAATATATATGTTCATTTAATAATGTAAAATATATTTATATTTTAAAAAAAAAATTATTATGATTATATAGCACAACTAATCAATCTTTTAGAATAAATATGTTTTTTACAAAAAACATTTCTATTTGTTATTAATGAAGATTATTTTTTTCAAATAAATGGATAATAATTATTTTCATAATTTAGTTACAACATTTCGTACCTGAAAATTTAATAGTTACGTTATGATGATATACTATATTGAGTTTAATTTTTACCCAAGGTAGAGTGTTCCTCATGCAATAAGAGAGATTACTTTTAATGAATTAAATTTCTTGAGTTGTTTAAGATTGGTTTTTTGTGTCACAAATTCTATAAAAACTATTTTGTTTTTTTAAAATAATTGGGTGCAACATTCTCCCTACATTAGATAAATTTCACCCACATAATTTAAACATTATCTTGGAAATAATGTTATTCGTTAATAGTAATAATATTATTGAAAAAAACCACACCATATCATGGTTAGTAAAATAACTTCTTAATATGAGAGGAAGGAAACTATCAAGGTCATTTAGAATAATAGATATCTATGTTTTCATGTATGAAAACATATGTCTGAAATGAAAAATTTGACATGGAATTAGAACATTAATTATTATAGAGATTTAAAGAGGCCATTTATCATAATAAATTAAATGATCACTTAATGTTTAGGACCTCAAAACATTAAATATTTTATGATTCGAAACACCATCGGATTCATCAGTTATGTGGGTAATAGGATAGTTTTTTATTTCAAGATCATTTTTCAAATGTTGAGAAACTACTTTACTACGTAATATTTATGTGAAATATACATACATGATAGGGTTCGGTTTTATAAAAACAATTACATCATCTATTTTTGCATATTTCAATTTACAATTCATTTCTTACATCAATAAAAAAAAATTTAAAATTATATTAAATCCCTTAATGACAACTAAAACAATTTTATCAAATAATTATTAATTAGACCTAAGGTAGTAAGTGAAATCCAATTTATATAATCCATATTAATTATCAATTAATAAAAGAATCATTATCAAAATATTAGGGACCTATTAAGGGTTATCTTTCCCTCAATCATGTATTTTTAAATATTTTCCAAATTCTAATGAATAATTTTTATTGTTCATTTTTAAAATCTAAAATACACATTTTGATCCTGAATTTAAAATAACTGAAGTAATTTCCTTATAAATTCTATAATTTTTAGATCTAGGATATCAATGATAAATGACTAAAATAACATAATTGTTGAATCAAATGGAAATAAACATTAATAATTCTGATTCATCTATGGTAATATAATAAGGTTTACCCCTATCCAATAGATTCTTTTAAGATTCTTACCTTTGACACTCTAGGCATTCATTTCTCTATTTCATAAACTTCTTACAATTGAATCATTCTAAATTTGAAACATTTTTATTGTTTTTGAAATCACATGCATGATGGGATTTCACTCCACACATGTAGAAAAATCAGATTAATTTTAAGCAATCAACATGGGGTTTATTTACACAATTATAACATGTAAAAAAATAATATTTTCCCACATATCATTATACATATTTTTTCCCTTCATCATCTTATTCACTTACTTTAATTTTAATCTATATAAAAATGATAGTTATTTAACTTTCCTGGTGACACATGATATTATGTCATTATATGATAGAGACTCTTGGGATAAAATTTACCTTCAAAATATTAGATTAATCCCATCAATGAAATGATTAATCTCAATATTTGGATTATGTGAATGGATTTGGTTCTAATTAGTTTTTCTAGGATCCATTTCTAAATGATTTAATATACTAGATTAGATCATAAAATAAAAAATATACAGTACATTCCAAAAACTACAAAAATACGTAACATAAATAAATATATTTATTTATTAGTAATATCATAATCATAAAAATGGATTCCCTTGAGATATATATATATATATTAAAATCAATTATATTGGTTAAAAAAAGGTGAATTATCCTAATGATATCCCCGAGGAGTGTCAAATTTGGTGTATATTTTGAATTTTTTTCATGAACCAAATAATGATTGATTCAAGATTAATGTTCCCATTTTAGAGTTATATTCCCTAGGTACATCTATTATAGAAATATATACACTTTCAGAATCCATAGAATAATTTATATCAAGAAAAAACTAGATAATCTCTACCTTTACCAAACATAATGATTATATTCAATACATATACTCAAATTCAAATGTAGGGTTGTTTTCGAAAATCATTTTTTTTCTAAAATTATTTCAAGGGGTTTCTACTAAACTTCTTTTGATACTAATGTTAGTGGCCCCAATCATAGTATCTTGGAAACGACATATGCATTATTACATAAGAATTTATAAAAGGAGAAAATTCTTGAAAGACTATTATATTTTGTAGTTTTGGAGAACTAGTTAGATAAATGATACCCATTTGTCATTTATAGGACCAAATAAAACACAATATATAAGACTATTAAATTAAAAAAAAATCCTTGAAAACTCACTCAAATATCTATTTTTTAAATCCAGGGGATAGAAAAAAATCAAGGTGATCTCAGATTCTTAGTAAGTATTATGTACTGTATAAGATATTATCCATCAACAAGAATAATCAATACGAAAAGGTAAATTAATCAATTTAAATTCAAATAACATAACATGAATATCATGATATTATAATTCAGAATCAATAAGTAATGTTTAATAACTAAGAACACGTCAAATTAAATAAAAAAACTGAGAACGAAATATATATGGAGACAATATAGTTTTAAAAATAACATGGATAATAATATGTGGATCATTAATGAATGAAATTTGAAATTATTGGATTCCATGATCTCATGTATAATGATACATAAATCATTAAAACAATTAATATGGTGGTTTAAAATTATTACAATAAAATCCTTTAATTAGGTCAACATATTTCTCTCCTGAGTCATGTTGATACATCGAGAGGACATATTACCCTAGGCCCCAACCATAACTGTAGGTATAAATAAATAATGTAGAATTAAATGATATATTTAATTACTAATATAGTATTTTGTATCATAATATAAATGTACTGTGTAATGTATATAGATATATCAATATTCCTCCATTTAATCAAATAACATTCAATGTATACAACAAATATAAAATTTGTATATGGTTAAGTAAATAATCATATACATCAAATATGAATATTGAAATTTATTATAAAATTAATTTATAATAAAAAAATGTCCCCATTTAATTTATTTTTCCATGAGAAGGATAACAATCATAGAAGAATGTTATATTATTCAATAACTTTTACCACTTGGTATTTTACAATCCAAATCACCATGGATTAAATAATTCAAATCTAAAATTAAAATACCATTATTTATGAATCAATCATGATATTATATGTTAAATGTTTAGTATATACCCCATATAATTTATAATATATGCATAACATCTCAATCTTCTTCAATAAAGTGAAATTTTGGGGAAGTTACTTAATGCTTTGGAAATTGTTTCACTCATAAGACCCAATAAATTATAACATCAATTAAAAAAATAAATATCATGAAAATAAGGAAATAAATGATATAAATTTTCATGTTTTAAATTCATATGTCACACATGAGAAATATATGGTGAATATAGGATATATATCCCAAAAAATGAGAGACTAAAAAGTCCTTAACTCACAATTTACTTTGGATGAACCAGATATAAACACATTTAAATTTATTTTAAAAATATTAATAATTTTTTAGATAAAAATTTTAATTTTTAAAAAATAATATATAATTCTATTATGATATATTTTCACATGTTCGTCAATAATCATTTCTTTTTTCATTGTTTTGGGTGTTAATTGCCTAATTTTCACATTTCTGTGTTTTTGTGAATGTTCCAATACATGTGAAAATTATATAAATTCTTCAACTCTAGAATAATAATCTTTATGTAAATATCTTATTTATACATCAATTATAGATTTAAAACAAATCATTAATGTCTTTTTAGAAATGATGAATGTAACTATAATGGATATGGTAGGGTATCCATTCAATTGAGTTATCATTCAATTTTCTATCATAATTATAGAAAAAAGGGATGTAATATGTTATCATTATAACGTGAATATAAAATCATAATTAAAAAAAATTCTTTATATATACTTTTATATATAATCCATGTGGTATGGTGATGGAAAGAGGGTCACACCACTTTGTGATGGTGATAGTCCACACAAACATGAATGATGTAATCATTTTTCAGTATAATAGTGAAAATTTTATTATATTTTCATATGTATAAATATTCCGATAATATAATAATTATTTCAGTTATAAAAAATATATTCATTAGATTATATCCTTATCACTATCCATGTTACTCATTAGTGAATGTTGAATCACATCACTTCGCAGGGTGGTGGTCCTCTGTACACATGAGAGATGTTGTCATATCCCTTAATGAATGGAATGTGAAAAGGTATATGTGATATAATGAAATCAAATATATAATTTTGATATAAATATCATTTACATAAATTATATCCATCATCATATTCATTCATTCAGAAATGATGGGGAATATGTGTTCTGAAGGTTGATAATGAGGGGAGTTGAAGGTGTGATAATATTTTTCATTCCAGGTGTTACCATGTTTTCCATTAATAGAAAATCCCAATGCTTCCACCGTCCATAACTAACTATCAAATTTATTTCCAATGTTTTCAGTTCAGTTGGGGTTTTATACTCAATGGTTCTTAAATGGCTCACATTTGTCAAGAGGATGGGTGGTTAGATTTATCACACACTTTTGATGAGAATTGATTACTACTATGGGAATCTCTTATATGTTTAATATATGTTCATGAATATTTTTCAAATACTCATTTTGGAGTGGTCCCCAAAAAATAAATGATCAATTTTTGAACCCTTACATGTTTAAAAAAGAGTCTATCATTTTTTCCATATGTAGGTATATGAGGTTCACCATCCATTTCACATTAATGGGTATCTATTGATATTTTGTACCTATATCACATGGTAACCTAGTGTTTACATCCAACTATGGAGGAAATTGGTGTATCTAGGATGGTATTAAACCTATATAAGATGTCCAAGAAATCCATTTTATTGATGGACTCAAAACATACATTATTTCATGAAGCTATACAGTTTCACATCATGAGAAAAAGATGTATATAAGGGAATATGAGTACTAGATATAGGGCTTGGTCCATAAATATTCCACCTATGTATCTAGGATGTTGCTAGAATCACTTTCATTGTACTTTTTCCATTTCATTGTGATTTCACCTGAAGAGGATTAACTTATATGTGAGTAGTAATATCATGACATGGAATGGGGCATACACTCTAAGGTTTCCACAACCGGTGGAGAATTAATGTTGCGAATGATATGATAATTAAAAAAATCGAAACCCATGTGAGTGTTGATTGGTGTTTTAAATGATGGATATTATGTAATCAAACACACTACATATGGATGTGGGATATATCTATTGGGTCCACCATCATATATCAGTTACAGATCGTAGACCTTATGTAGGCATCCTATGTTTCCTATGTTGGAGTCAGTGGCTTAGAACCAAGTAATTTTAACTTCATTCCTTAAAAAATACCTTATCACACATTGATTGTTCTTCTACATGACAATTCATATGATAATAACCTAAGGATAGTTGTTGCATTTAAGGGTTATAACAAATCCCTACTATAATGAGAACCTACAAGTTCTATAAAACTATTCTTGAATATATGATCTATGGGCAGATGATGTTATTTTAGGGACACAAATAATAAAGGACATTAGGTGTGATAACTCATAAAACATTTATACACCTTCTTATGGTGTGCACCCCTATTAATATCCAAGAGGATATTATGAGAATGTGATCTACCATTATAAATCAACATTTTATAATGTCATTGGATGTTTCTATCTGTAGACATGTGTATTGGTCTTCATACTTTATGATTGTTATTAATGGGAATTAAAAATCATGCCATTAGATGTATTGAAAAAAAACTGTGATGACACACTGTTCGTAGTGTGGTAGACTATATTGGGTGTGTCATGAGTAATACTACATTAACTGGTAATTTGAAAAAGATTATTCCCTTATGTTCCATAAATGATGTATATATCTCTAGCCCATTGATGGAATTGATATAGACTAAATAAATAAATGGTATTGGTATGTAATGGTCATGTTCAAATCCAGAATGTGAAATAAAAAACAATCAAGCAAATGGTTTGATAGACCTAGCATACAACCCTCTTGATTTGAGATATCGATAAAGGGGGAATATATTAAACATTAAGTGTTCGTAGCAGTGAAACGTCATTGCGGAATTAACATCTTTTCTATGGGTGTATGTGCATGTTGATAGATGTTATCCTTGAAATTTAGGCCAGATCTACCTAATGCCATAGATAATGATGTCTAGAGAGTAACACACCATGTATTTTCAGGTATCTTAGTTAAATATTAATTTATAATGTTTAATAAAGATCATTACTGATTGTGGTTTAAAATTATTCAAGGATAACTGATCTCATTTATTTCAACAGTAGTTATTCGAGATAATATATTATGGGAGAAATAATATATATTAATTAGTGATTAATGTAGTGACATTTATTTGAGAAATAAATTTCCATTATTCACAGTCTAATAAATGTGGTGGAGGAAATAATGAAACGGAAAAACAAAACTACCCACTGTGTATATTAATATACACACTTTGTAATTTTTCTGGGGATTTGTGAGAAATAATATTATTTAATTTGTTAAATAATATTATGTGTAATTTTCTGGGTCTGTTTCAAGTAATAATAATAGTCAATTGTTATTTGCACACAAGAGGTCTTACTAAGTTTTAAAATAAATTAATAAATGCTATCGTGTAATTAATAAATATTATTGTTCTATGTAATTAAAATCCAAATTAAATAATTATCATTAGACTATAATTTTTTGGTTTTTCACAATAGATATAGAGAAATCTCTCAAGACAAGAGATAATTCTTTTCTTCCATGAACTCTCTTAAGCTACGAGATAGATCCTTATCCACTGAATCAAGGAGAGAGATTTGGAAGGTTCTCTCAAGGTGATCGAAGGGAGACATCTAAAGCGATGGCTCTTCCGCACTAGCACCCAGAGAACTCTTTGGTAATGTCAGGAGATATGTGGAACACGTGTGGATCACGAATAGAGGAATCCTACACATGGATTCTATGACGCAATGATTGATCACGTCATATCGTGACTGAAAACATCTACGGAGATAGAATTCCATCATTGTAATTATTGACATTAAATTAAATTAATTATAACCAACTACGATGATCCGTTCCATGGTTTGGGGAGTCACCTATTTTCTTTAGTTCTTCGTTCTATTCCTAAGATATAGTGATTAATTATCGTGAAAGATATCTGATTGATCATCATTAATGAACAAAATTAATGTTGTGTACACCCCCCCAATGTGCTTCTCCAGCACCCAAAACCAACAAGTGGACTCAAAGGGGGGTTTTATCATTGATTATAATTATTTAATTTTTCATTGTTGACTTATGAATTTAATAATTTAGTTGTTTCAATTCAAGTTAATTATTGTGTCCCCAAGGTTTCTTTTATGTAAAACCCCATTTTAACACTCACTTTCAAGTGAGGTAAAACATATTTAATGGATGGATCTCCAAATATAGTATAGTTGGATCATGAAAGGAGCCAAGGTGAAACCAATACAAGGAGATACAAAGGTTAATAGATAGAAATCTGTAAAAACAAACCAGAAGGTTCAATGTGTTTTTCCGCTAAGACATTAGTTAGTTTATCAACCACTAGATAAAATAACCAATAGAACAACCTCTTAATTATACCATCTATTTTAATTCTTTTAGTTGCATGGTTTATTTGTTTTGGGTGATTTGTAATGATCACACAATTAATTATTTAATGATGCATTCAAGATAGAACTAAAATAAGATCAGCTCCTGCCTTAATATTATCTTAGACATCGTTAATCACTTAAATATATCCCACATAATATTAAAAAGCATGTAATCAAATATAACAAAATGAAAACCTATAAATAAGTATGAAATCCCTCAATGTAAATATTAATTCGGTATATCCTTCATAATCCTGGTTAGAATCAAGCCATAGATCAAAGAGCTTGTCGAACCCTTGTTGGGAAGCCTTCAATTATCATTGAATTCTAATTCAAGGTCTTCCATTAACATGAACTGGTTCACATGAAGGGTTTATTGACAATCAAGACTTGGTGTGACCAAGAGGAAAAGTTAAAGGATATCCAAAATAAAAGGATTTCATGAGTGGGGGGTCTACTGAGCGCATTAAGGTGTTGCGAGTTAATAAAGATGGAATTTTGAATTCATACCTAAAACCCTTAAAATTTCTTGAACAACCCTATTTGGGTTAATGTGAAGGGAAATATGGATCCTTTCCACTAGAATGTTTAGGAAATAGAATATTCCAATGTTAATGGTGAGGGATATTTGATTTCAAAAAAATATTGGGAGACTAATAAGAATTAATTAATTTATTTTTCTCATTTATATCTTTATAACGTACTAACACATTTCTCATCATAATTTTTAGAATATAATGGAAAATGTCTTCAAACATATCATTTCAAACAAAAAACATGAAGGAAAACCTTCTCACCCGTACCAATTTCCAGGAATTGAAGAGGCGTTTACGTGTCATACATCACCATGAGAGGAAATTGTATGTGCAGAAAAAGAATGATCTATTTTCATCTAGAAAAGATTCCATTGATGAAGAACTATTTATCTATATGAAATATATGGATGATTCCATAGATGTACAATGTTTCTTGTTATCAGCCATGTCTAATTATCTCCTAAATAATCATAAAAACATGGACCGGTATAACATGATGTATCATCTTAAGAATATATATCAAGGGAAGGTGAGACATGAGAGATATTAGATCTCCAATTCATTGTTCACAACTATGATTTCAGATTTTTCACCAACTAGGCCCCATTCATTCAATATTGTTGGTTACATTGAAAGCCTAGACAACTTAGGGATTAAATTATTGGATGATTTGGATATAGATATCATCCTATCATCACTCCCCTTGACCTTATCTAGCTTTAATATCATCCACTCCATGAGGAACAATGAGAGGAGTATATCAGAAAATCTGACCATAATTCTCTAGGTAGATATGGACATGGGGAATGACAAACCTGCAGACCATATGGTGAATAAGAAATGGAACGATAAGGTAAAGGGGTTATGATTTAAAATGGTCTGAATCCCTTGATCATTATCCCTCCAAGAATCAAAAGATCAAGAGTCTAGGCATAGAATGGGAGGAGTTATGTATTTCATGTGGAATGCAATGGTACTCTAAGGAGAACTACACCCAAAAGCATGGGGATGAAAAAGGTGAATTGGTTATTGAGTGTAATCTTTCCATTTTTACACATTGGTTTTTAGATACAGCTTATGGGGATAACATCTGTATTCAAATTCTGAAACAAATTATATTTAGAACGATTACCTGATGAGAGGTGGACCCTCGATCTTCCAATGGGATGACGATGGCTACATTGGCCATTGGAGATTAGCATCTATCATTACCAGCTATAATGATTTTGGTTTTACGTAACAATTATTATGTTCCAAGTGTTACCAAGAACCTAATTCGGTATCTTGTTTTGAAATGGATTGATTTATTATCAATTTTGGAAATAAGGGTTTTTTCTTTTATAAGAACAACATATGTTATGGTATGGAACATTTGAAAAATGGATTGAATGAATTAAATTATGAAAAAATAGTTTTGTAAATCGATAAAAAAACAAACTCACATTACTCATACATCACCCAGTTGAATTATCAGAGTCTCAGTTGTGTAAATGAGACACTCTTGACCAAACTCTGCCAATAGGGTTATTAAGACTCTACTATGTTAAAACAACCTGATAGATGTCACTCTTGTTTACGAGGTAAAATGTCCAGGCTGCCTTTTGGAGGATAGGGTGAAAGGGCCACAGGGCTTTTAGTATTGGTGCACACATATGTGTGTGGACTATTCTCTGTACAATCTAGTAACATATATTCGTACTTAATTATTTTTATTGATTATTTTAGTTGATGTGGATATATCTACTTAATGAGGTATATATCATAAGCCTTAGATAAATTTAAGGAATTGATTAATGAAGTAGAGAATCAGTTTGGTTAGAATATAAAGATGCTTCGATCGGATCGAGGTGGAAAATATATGAACCAAGAGTTCATCGATCATCTACAAGAGTCTAGGGTTCCATCTTAGCTCACTACTCCTTATAACCCATAGTGGAATGGGTTTAGTTAAAGGAGGAACGACACCTTGTTGGACATGGTGAGGTTGACGAAGAGTCATGTAGATCTTCCATTATCTTTTTGGGGGTATGAATTACAAACTACATAATAAACATTAGACCAAGTATCATTTAAGGATGAAAATGGAATTCACTCTGTGTTACAGAAGAGAAAGAATCCCATTTTGTCTCACACATGTGTATGGGGATGTGAGATGATTTTTAAGGCCTTCTCAGGCAAGAAACTACCTCCCTGAGTCATAAGGTGTATCCTTATAGGATATCTGAAGGAAAAGAATGGATATTACATATGTAACCATTTATTCAAGAATGTGACTATCACCAGATAATCCACCTTTATTGAGAGGGATCACATCCTCAAAAAGGACAGTTGGAGCAAGTTGACTTCGACAAAGTTGATGCTCAAGATACATCGGAGTTGGTACAGGATGAAGTTCCACAATGCCCCGTAGAAGATGTTCCATAAACACAAGTACTGTGTAGGAGCTCAAGAGAGGTAAGGGATCCATAAAGATTTGGTTTCCTTGTCCCTAATGATGGTGAATCATTATTGTTGGATAATGATGAACTTATCTCCTTCAAGGAAGTAGTAGAAAGCTCAGAAGCTGCAAGATTACTAGAAACTATGAATTTTGATATAGATTCCATGTACCACAACCTTGTCTAGATTCTGATCGATGATCCAATTGATGTAAATTATATTGGATGAAAATGGGAATTCCAGAGAAATTTGGACATGGAGGGTCAAGTTAGCACCGATAAAGAAACAATAGTGGATAAAGGATTCTGAAAACATCAAGGAATTGACTATGATAAAACCTTCTCACAATTTTCCATTTTTATATCATTATTAATTGTACTTTCCCTAGCAACTTACCATTACTACGATATTTGAATGATGGATATCAAAATAGCAGTACATAATAGGAACCCTCTAAAAGATGTCTATATGACACAACCATAAGGTTTTGTAACACATTCTGAATCCAAATGGGCCTGTAATTTGTTGAAATTCATTTATGGATTAAAGAAATCATCCAGGCCATGGAAGATTCGATTTGAAATATCCCTAATGGAATTTAGTTTCATTAAGAATGAAAGGAAGCCATGTGTTTATAAGATGTTTAATGGGAATGTATTTGTTATCCTAGTAGTATATGTGGATGAAATTTTACTTATTGGAAAAGATTTACCAGTCTTGCAGTCAGTTAAGTAGTTGTTGAACAAGTGTTTCTCCAGGAAATTCATAGGTGAATTAGACTACATTCTAGGGATCGAGATCATTCAGGATAGACCCAAGAGTCTATTTGGACTATGTTAGTGTACATAAATTGACCAAATACTAAATAAATTTAGTGTGGAACAATACAAGAGATGATTGGATCTAGTGTCACATACCCTACATCTTTCTATGAAAATGTGCCCAGAGAAACAAGAGGAGAATGATAGAATGAGTAAGATCCTATACGCTTCGGCTATTGGATCTATCATGTATACAATGTTATATAAATGTCTTGAAATTGCCTATGATCTAATAATATTAGGAAGATATCAATAAGATCAAAGAGAATAACATTGGACTATTGTTAAGACTGTCCTTAAGTATCTAAAAATAACAAAGGATATATTCCATGTGTATGGAGGAGAATCAGATTTTTTCAATAGAAGGTATGCAGATTCTAGTTTTCACATAGATCAAAACTATATGTAGTCACAGTCTGGAAATGTTTGATTTCTAAATGAAGGAGTTGTGAGCTGGAAGAGTTCAAAGAAACTAGTTGTCACCAATTCTACAATGGTGTCCAAATATATAGCAGCTTCTGATGTAGACAAGGATTCTGTCTGGATTTGGAACATTCTTCCAGAGCTTGATGGGGTTCCTAGGAGTAAAGATCCTATCACATTATATTGTGATAATTCTACAAAGGTGGGTCTTGAAAAGAACCATGTTCACATAAAAGGACAAAGAACATACACAAGAATTATCACCAATTGACGGATTTATATTAGAGTGGTGATGTTTCAGTGAAAAGAATGTCCATGTAAGAGAACATGGTAGACCCCGTGACTAAAGGCCCATCTTATAAAAAGCATGAATATCACGTGACATCTAGTAGGTTAATTTTTTTAGTAGTTGGATATAGTCCAAGTGGGATTCTATAGGAGTTGGTGTCCAAGAACCCACTTCATTGTACATTTTTCATTAATATATATCATATGTCATCTTGATTGTTATTTTTCATGATGATGGATGTGATAATGTCCTAAGGATAGAAATTTCGTTAAAGGGTAATAACAGATCCCTACTATGATGAGAACATAGAATTTCCATAACCCTGTTCTTGAATATATTTATTATGGCTGGATGATGTTATTTGAGGGGAAAAATAATACAGGCCATTAGGGGTGAGGACTCAAAATACATTGAGGCACCTTCTCATGGTTTTCACCCTTGGTAATATCCAGGAGGATATTATGAGAACGAGACACGAAAGTAGGAAATCCACATTTCATAGTGTCATTTGATGTTCTTATCTGCAGATGTGTGTATTGGTCCTTAGACATTAGGATTATTATTAATTGTTCTTAAAAATCATCCACTTGGATGTATTGAAAAAAACATTTATGACACACACTTCGTAGCAAGGTATGATATGTTGGATGTGTTATGATTAATACTACATTAATAGATAATACTGGAAATGATTTTCCCCATCTGTTCCAAAATGGTAGAATATATCTCAGGCCCTTTGATAGAAATGGAATATCATAAATAATTCCATATTCATGGTAAGTAATGGGAAATGTACAATTCCGGATAGTCAAATAATGAATAACAGACCACTTAGGTTGATGGGACCATCATGCAACCCACTTGATTTGAGATATCCAGAAAAAAGGATTATGTTACACTGTAAGAGTATGTATGAGGTGACACATCATTGAAACATTAAATTCTTTCTCTATGGGTACCTTTGCATGTTTCTAAATGATAACCTTGGTCATTTGGCAGGCTCTGCCTAAGGCCATTCAGAAAGAGTCCTAGAGGGTCACACACTACCTTTGTCCAAGTATCTCAGTTAAATGATTACTTAACAAGTTCAATATATTTTATTATCGATTATGGTTTAATAATTATTCAAGGATTTCTGATCAGATTAATTTCAGCACTACTAATTCAAGGGAATATATTGTGGGTGAAATAATATATATTTAACAATGAGTATTGAATTGATATTTGTTTGAGAAAAAAATATCCCTTATTCAATGTATAACAACTGTGGTGGAAGTAATGAAAATAGAAAAACAAAAGTACACATCATGAATATTAATATACATTCCTTCTAGTTTATCTGATGATTAGTGAGAAATAATATTATTTAATTAATTAAATAATATTAGGTTTAATTCGTTGGGCACATATCATGTAATAATAACAGACAATAGTTATTATTAGACATGGGGTCTTACTAAGAATTATATAAAATGAATAAATTTATTCTGGTAATTAAATCATTTTATTATTCTATGTAATTAAAATCCAAATTATATAATTCTCATTATCCTTGACAATTTTTGTTGGTTTTGCAAAATGGATCTAGGAAAATCTCTCAAGCCATAAGGGAATTATTTTCTTCCAAGAATGATCTCATGCTACTAGATAGATCCTCCTCCACCTAATCAAGGAGTGTGTTTTGAATGAGTCTCTCAAGGTGATCGAATGCGGTCATTGCAAGAAAATGTTCTTCTATGCTAGCACCCGAAGTTCTCTTTGGCGTAATCCATAGATATTTGGAGCATGTTGGGATAACTGTTAGAGTAATACTACACTGAGATTCTATGACTCAATGATGGATCATATCAGATAATGACTGGAAACATCAACAGAGAGGGAATTCCATAAATGTAGTTTTGGTATTTTTATAAAATTAAGTATAACCAAAGAAATATGATCTTCTCTGTGGTTTCAGGACTCCCTTAGTTTTTTAATTCTTCTCTGTATTCTGAATATACGACGTTTTATAATCTCGACAATTATCTAATTGATTTTCATTAACATGAAAAGATATATTTTTCTACACCCACCACCATTCTTTATCTACATCTAGAACCAACTTCCTAGGCATAGTAGGAATCATGGTCATGGTAGTTCAGTGGACCACTCATTTAGATAGTCGATGAGGAAGTACAACAAGACTATTGGATATATTTTTCCCTAATGGTTGGAATTTTAGAGATATGGAGAGACCTACATCATGGTATATATGAATTTTATATTGGGACTTAGGAAGTCTTCTTACATTTCATGGTTTTGTAAATCTTCTCTTTGTTCAGTGTAATTGGGGATTAAAAAATAATGTATCCCTGATATATCCACTAAATAAGGCTTTCATGTCCCTGGATGTTTTATTAACATGTATGAGGATTTTTGGATGTGTCTTGAATTGCATGTGGACATCTGAAAATATAATCATATAATGTAGTTTAGTTTTACGAGGGAAACTGTATAATTGGAATGGATTGTTTGGAGACTATCACGTGATCAAGGGTTACATGTCTGGGGGGAGTCATATGATAGGGATGACTCATCTGATGGAAATCATGTGTTCAAGGATGACATGGAAGGTACGTAATACATGACTTGGATGACATGTATGTAGAGCATCACCAGAATCTGGATGAAATGTTTCGAGGGTGCTTCATGACTTGGCTAACATATTTGGAGGATATCACATGATCCAAGATTTCATTTCTGGAGGGTTCCAAATGGACTGTATAACTTTTTGGGGGACATCTCATGACCATGGATGGAATTCCTTGAGGGTGACACTTGACCAAGATGGCTTATCCGGGGGCATCCCACGGTCATGGCTAACATGCCTTGGTGACATTGTATGAACTAGAGGACATGTCTTGGTGACACTGGGAGACCTAGTAGACACATTATGATGTCACTACATAATTTTTGTGACATGTTCGGAGGTCATCTAAATATTTATCCTAAAATCCAAGATTAATTTGAAAGACAAGGGTGGAATTCCCAAAGGTAATCATACGACTTTATGGACATACCTAGGGGACATCAATTGTTCCAAGTGATATTTTGAAGGAATATTGCATGACATGAGTGACATGTCCCAATATTGATGCATGATCATGGTGAGTCATGTGAATAAAATGAGGATCATCATATCTTTACATCCCTATGTTTCTTGTAATTTTTGTCTTTATAACATTACTCATTTCATATTTCCCTCAGTTATGTCTACTATATGGTTATTTTAGGTTTCCCACGACCTAGATGATATATGTGTTCTCTTTGGAATAATACATATGCCATGATAGAATTCCATCATGTGATATATTGAGGGATTATGAGAAAAAATAATTCATGGGGTGTGATCCTTTAGGATTTCACCAGATTTTAACTATAATAAGACCTCTATGACCACATTATTGGACTCCTTTAGTAGTCCTCAACTCCACTCCCATGCATGGTGTCCCTTGCATGAAATGAATTTTTTTTACATAGTTGGGGGGATTTATAATCGTCTTCTACCCAGTTATATAACTCCTCCCATAGTTCATGTATCAAGGATTTTGTTTGGATTTAGTGGAGAGTTTCGGTGTCACAAACATCATATGATCAAGTTTTGCGACATCCATAGTGCCACCTGATGATAGATAACATTATAAGATTCAACTTTTTCTATTTTTATTAGATAAATAATGATAAATGGTGTAACATACCATGTATGTAATGAATAATAGATATTTTTATCTATGTCTATTAATGATTAAGATAGTGTTGTAGAGTCTTAAAATGAAAATAAATACTATCTTATGCATGGAATACACTAATATTTTTAAAAGATTGTTTTACTGCCTTTTGATGGAAAAACATTTTTAAATATATATTTTGACAATTTTATAAGCTATGTTTGTAAAAATAAAATTATTCTTTATTATTGGGACATCAAAATTTACTTTTTGTGAATTTTTGTTATTTTTCAGACAATGATCATTTTTTAATGAATAGTGAAAAATACTGCATTTTACATCAAAACTACTTTTTAATCTAATTTATTTATATGATTAGATTATCTTTTGAATTTTTTTTTGAAGTGAAACTAGAATATATTTTTACCATTTAATCCAATGGTTGTCATTGGAATCAATTTCACTTTGAAATTGGACTTAAACTGGTGTCAATCTTTTGATACTTATTATTTTATAAAAACACGCTATTTGCTCTAAGAGCGGGAATTAATTATTAAAATAATTAATGTGACTTATATTGTTGAATTTTTTAAAATAGATGTCATTTTTTAATTCAGAATATCAAATATATCTTATGGTGAATTTTTGGTAACTTTCTAAAAAACTTCAATTTTTGATGAATAGTGAAACCACTAAGTAGTACTTATAAAAACTGATTTTCTGTTTAAATGAAACTTTTCCATCATTGTGTTTTGAATTTCAAAAATCCGACATACATGGTTTTCATTAAGAAGTAAAATGTGGTTCAATGAGATTATAATAATTTTTTGGTGAATAGTAACTTATTAAGTTTTTAATCGCGATTAGAGGTAATTAGTGTAATTTAAGGAAAAAATGATACTATAAAAATATGAAAACAACATGACACTTGTCCTACCCCTATTTTATGAGTCATGACCGACCAAGACAACCCATGGGTCGATTTAGGGGACCCTATGGAGCCTCTTGGGTGAGATAATGACTTTAATGCCTTTTTTTAAATAAAGGTGAAAATGATCCTACATAAATTGTTTAACTAAAACAATTTTTAGAAGGGGTTATAATAATCACATTTTTGTCTATAAATACTCTTTGGAAAGATAAAATTATTTCCTACATCAGGATAGTTTTGTTATAATTTTTAGACATTCAATAAAGTAATTTAATTATGACATCATGATGATGCAACGATGACCTCATTAATGAACAGTTTAAATAAAATGGAAAGATAATGTAATATCTAAAACCTACACATGTCCAAAACCTATTGAATGGGTATATTTCGAACACTTATCACCTTATCCTCGAATTATATCAATGTGGGACCATTTAAATCCGAAACTCATTTTCAAATAATGTAATATTTCTTTACTTTCCAAAAGTGCCCCTCCTCTCCTCTTATAAAAGGCCCCCACCTCTACCTCATTTCACACACTACTCAAGCCTTTGTATCGGCCATACCCTTCCCATTTACACTCTCCACATCCCTCTCCTCATACTAGAGTATTCCATTTGGGAAGAATCCTTTCAAAGGATGCCTTTAGGCTCAAATCAAAAGGAGTTGCACTTTTAAATGTAATTCATTCTGTCATGTTCATTTGTTTTATTTTGCTTCTCCAACCCCCTAAAATCTTTTTATTTACTTCTTTTGTAACAAAAACAGTATATTAAATATACTAGGATGTTTTTATAAGATTTATTAGAGCTACACTCTCACACAACTACATCAAATGGTTATAGAACATACGGTTTCCGTGGATGGCGAAATTCTGCCTCCCGAAACGATGATTGTTCAATACTCATTTAACACCTTCAAAGGTGGCCATTATGATGTCACTATTTTTATATATGATATATAATATGTTTATGTTTCACTTAAGCATCTGTATTTTGCATTTTGGGTATACCTTTATTGTTTCCATTATGGGTAAACACGATATCTTTATTTTAGGAAGTGCGGACTACCGCCCCCTGAAAGTGATTTGATTCGTTAATACCATATGTGGGATGTGTAAAGGATAAAGTTAATGATATTATATATGTTATTATACTATAATTATAATATACTCTTATATCATTATGATTCCATTCCATAAAATACGAAATAGAAATGGAAGTAGCGTTCATGCGTACGTACGGCTTACCGTCTCCATGAACAGTGAATTTCATTTCTTACCTCTAAATGTGATGTAATATTATAAATACATGTATATGATGAATATATATGATATATATGTTATCCGAATCATTAATATCATTCTGTATATAACGAACCTTTGACCAAATTAACAACATGTAAGTGTAAGAAATCTATTTTTGACTTAAGAACCAAATACCAACAAAATGAACATTATTAACTTAAATGATTACACGATGTTCATAAAATGGTATAAAAGGATTAATGAACTTGAAAAAGGTTCTTAAGAAAGTATAGATTAACTCAAGTTTATTATTCAGGAGATTAAAGAACGATCGAGTCATGTCGGACCCGAGGTATGGGACTTCGTCTCAGTCTCCATTCATTGAGGCATATTTTATTTTATACAAAACATTCTTTTATACGGTGTATAAACCCCTTTGACTTTTATGTTTATTCAAAAAGAATATTTTTTTATACGAAGCGTTTACTAAACGACAAAAGGGAATGTTTTTGTCGTACGTATGCAGCGACAACGACTTCTCCGCCGTCATGACCGTTATTTGAGTTTCGGCTTCCTCTACAAGCCATACATTCTTTTTAAAAGAAAAATAAATACCATGTTTTAATTTTCTTTTATTTTGGTATCGAAAATGGTTTTCATAATGTTTGTATATCAATGTGTTTTATTGATATCTTGTGATTGAAAGGTGGGAATGTTATGTTTCCTTTATGCATGTTTTATGTGATACGATTATGTTGAGGTTCTTGGGAATTATTATGAAGACGGGTGGTTCCGTGATAAACTAAGGGCGGGTGAGCCCGATATAGCTCTCCAATGCATTGGGTAACGCGAAGGAGTGAAACGTTAAGGTTTCTACAAAGAGATTTAGGGAATATTCTGTGATGGGTATCTCAAACGTAACCAAGAGGGTTACTCCCTACGTAAGGATGTTATGAATGCCTCAAGTTACCTTTATGTCTTATGATTTCTATGATTTATTCGTGATTTGATGAGGTATGTTAATGTTCTTATGGTTTATGGGTAAAGTATTATCTCATCCTTATGTATATATGTACCCATGTTTCCTTTCCATATTTTTATATCCCTTACTGAGCTTTTTATGCTCATCCCAAGTTTTTTTGAAATGTTTTTCACAGGTCAAGGGAAAGGTACCTGATATGATGATAGTGTCAAGGAAGTGTCAAGAAAGAATCCATGGTTTATTTTAAATATGTTTCCATTGATGGGAAAGAAGAATACTATCTTTATGTAACCACTTTGTTTGTATGTGGAATGTAATTCAAGTTTTATGATCTAATTCTCTAAAACTCTAAACCCAAAAAGATCTCCAATGTGTAATCTCGCAATAACTCTAGATTAAGTAAGGTTTAAGGCTGTGGTCTTATAGTTGGTATCAGAGGTTGGTTTAGATAACTTTAGGAGTTATAATTCTATTAAATGATTATCCAAAAATATATTTTTTTGAAATGGTATAGCATTTGAAGATTACCATGTTGCATCATCTAAGACATGTTTGTTCAGAATGGTTTTCTGCAGAGGAAATAGGGAAGCAGTGCTAGGAAGGCATACAGAAGGAAATAACCTTCCGAGTCAACATCCTGAGATGGTTGGAATTGGAACTGAATAGTTTTTTGCAGTGATGGAACAATTGACTCAGGCTATAAATGGTGGTGGTATCCATGCGCGAGATCAGCCAGATCAAACGCAGAGGAACATGTCAGTGGTGGAACATTTCATGAGGCAACATACCCCATTATTCAGAGGATCATGTGACCCTGTGCTAGCTGAAGGGTGGATTATAGCACTGGAGAATATTTTCGATGTCATGGGGTGTTCAGACAATCAAAAGGTTATTCTTGTTATTTACCATTTGGAGGGTGAGGCAGATCAGTGGTGGTTGATGGTTAAAAATATCCGGGACGCTGATGAGATTGATTCTCTTGACTGGGATGAATTCAAAGGTATGTTTCTTGAGAAGTATTTTACTAAGTCTGTTTGACTTAGGATGGAAAAGCAATTCTTGGAATTGAGGCAAGAGGAAGACTCAGTGGCTACCTGTGAAGAAAGGTTCACTCGATTGGCAAGGTATGCTCCAAATTTTATCCGAGACCTTGATAGTAAAATAAATCATTTTTACTCAGGATTAAAGCCAAAATATCAAAGGGCATTAGCTTCTTGTGAGTTTAAAAGTTATGAAAAGCTTGTTCGATGTGCTGAGAAGGTGGAAATGGAGTTTTCCAATGATCAAGTGTTCTATAACAACCAACAGAAGAAGAGACCAAGGTGGCAGGAGAAAGGTAAGAATTCTTCAAAAAAGTCTGATGGTAAGAAAACTATGTTTCCAGTTTGTGATAAATGTGGAAAAAGGCATGCTGGGGAATTTCTTCTGAATTCTGGAAAGTGCTACCGATGTGGTAAGATGGGACATAAGGCTCGCGATTGCACTAAAAAGGATCAAGGTGAAGGTAAGACCAAATTCGATTTACAGTTAGTGAAATGTTATAAGTGCAATGAGATGGGTCACTATGCAAATGAGTGTCCGACAAAGAGCATGAGTTATGGGAAGCAGTTAGACTACAAGAAGAAAGGGGTGGTGAAATCCATTGCAACTACTTCAGCAGATGTCGGGCCGTCAAATGAAGCTCTATCAGGTACTTTGTTTGTTTTTTCGGATTATGCCAGTTTGTTGTTTGATTCAAGTTCTACACATTCTTTCATCTCTGAAACCTTTTCTAGTAAAATGGGAATACCATATCAAGAAATGACTCCTGAACTTTTGGTAAAAACACCTGGGGGGAATGTTGAGGCAAAAAGAATTTATAAGAATCTTCCTATCCTTATTTGTGGAAAGAACCTACTTGCAAACCTTATTTTTCTACCTCTAGTAGAGTTTGATGTTATCCTGGGTATGGATTGGCTCTCTATTTACCATGCTAAGATTGACTGTAGAGCTAAAGAAGTTTCTTTTCAGAAAGAATTTTAGTTTGTGTACAAGAATGAACCCATAATATTGATAACTTATCAAGAGGCCAAAAAAACTTGTAAAAGATGGAAATGAATGTTACCTTGCACACATCATTGAAAATAAAGGAACTGTTCAAATTAATGATGTGCCAGTGGTAAATGAGTATCCGGATGTTTTTCCTGATGAGTTGCCTGGAATAATACCAGATCGGGAAGTTGAGTTTACTATTGACTTAGTTCCTGATTCTAAGCCAATTTCAAAACCCCCTTATCGAATGGCTTAAATTGAACTTTTAGAGTTGAAGGAGCAATTGCAAGATTTATTAGAGAAAGGTTTCATTCGACCTAGCACATCACCATGGGGTGCTCCTGTTTTATTTGTTAAAAAGAAAAATGGTTCTATGAGACTTTGTATTGATTATAGAGCCTTGAATAATATCACTATTAAGAACAAATATGCTTTGCCTCATATCGATGATTTGTTTGATCACCTCCAGGGAGCTCAGTTTTTTTCAAAGATTGACTTGAGATCGGGGTACCATCAGCTGAAGGTAAAGGAGGCAGATATTCCGAGGACCACGTTCCGTACAAGATATGGACACTATGAATTTGTAGTTATGCCTTTTGACCTAACCAATGCACCTACTGTATTCATGGACTTAATGAATAGAATTTTCCATGAATTCGTGGATAAGTTTGTGGTGGTTTTAATTGATGATATTTTGGTGTTTTCTAAAAGTAAAGAGGAGCATTAAAGTCATTTAAGGGTTGTTTTTCAAACCTTAAAATAAAATAAACTATATGGAAAATTCATAAAGTGTGAGTTTTGGTTGCAACAAATTTCTTTCCTTGGTCACATTGTTTCTAATGATGGGATAACCGTTGATCCTGCAAAAACAAAGGTTGTTGAAGAATGGCCAAGACCCACAAATGTAATTGAGATTCGTATTTTTCCTGGTTTGGCAGGCTATTACCGAAGGTTTGTTAGAAATTTTTCACGGTTATCTGGTCCAATGACTAAGCTAACTCGGAAGGGTGTAAAGTTTATCTGGACAAAAGAATGTGATGATTGTTTTCAGGAACAGAAAAGAAGATTGGTGAATGCTCCAGTTTTTGAACTACCTTCCATAAAGGGTGATTTTGTCATCTACAGCGATGCTTCATTGAAAGGACTTGGTTGCGTCCTAATGCATAATGACCAGGTAATTTCTTATGCTTCACGACAGTTGAATACTCATGAGGTAAATTACCCTACACATGATTTGGAATTAGCTTCTGTTGTTTTTGCTTTAATAATTTGAAGGCATCATTTGTATGGAGTAAAGTGTGAAATATATACCGATCACAAAAGTTTAAAGTATATATTCACTCAGAAATAATTGAACATGAGACAAAGGAGATGGCTACAATTAATCAAGTATTATGATTGTACAATTCATTACCATCCGGGAAAATCAAATAAAGGGGATGATGCTTTGAGTTGAAAAAGTAATGCTTCATTAGCAATGTTGCGTTTGGAACATGATACTTTTGTTAAGGATTTGATGAACTTTGGCAAAGAAGTTGTTGGTGCAGGATGTTCTTCTATTTTGTTTCAGGTATCAGTGAAATCTTCTCTATCAGATAGAACCAAGCAAGCACAGAAGTAAGACAGTGAGTTGCAGAAAAAGGTAGAGCTGGTTCAGAAAGGTAAGTTGCCTGAATTCAACATTGATAATGATTGTGTTTTGAGATTTGGGAAGAGATTATGTGTGCCTTTTGATTCACAGTTGAAGAGAGAGTTGTTATGTGAAGCTCATAGTTCTTTGTTTTCAGTTCATCCTGGTATTACTAAGATGTACAGAGATCTACGGGAGTGTTACTGGTGGGATGGAATGAAAAGAGATATTGCTGATTTTACTGTGAAGTGTTTGACATGTCAACAAGTTAAAGCAGAGCGGCAGTTACCGAAGGGGATGCTTCAGCCTTTACCAGTGCCAGAGTGGAAATGGGAGAATATATCCATGGACTTTGTTGTGGGATTACCGAAGACATCTCGAGCTAATAATGCAATCTGGGTTATTGTTGATCGCTTGACCAAGTCAGCTCATTTCCTTCCAATATGAGATACTTTCTCTCTTGATAAACTTTCTTGTTTGTATCTTAATGAGATAGTCTGGTTACATGGAGTTCCTCTCTCCATTGTATCTGATCGTGATCCCAGGTTCACTTCTAACTTTTGGAAAGGCCTTCAGAAGTCGTTGGGTACTGAATTAAATTTTAGTACAGCTTTTCATCCTCAATCAGATGGGCAGTCAGAACGAAAAATTCAAACCTTGGAGGATATGCTACGTTCTTGCTCTATTGATTATCAGGGAAGTTGGGACCAACATCTTTCTTTGGTTGAATTTTCATATAATAACAGTTTTCATTCCAGTATACAGATGGCACCATTTCAGGCATTATATGGGAAGCGGTGTCGAACTCCAGCTTTCTGGGATGAAGTGGGTGAAAGGAAGTTGATGAGACCAGAATTGGTAGAAGAGATGGAAGAACAAGTTCAGCTGATTCAGAAGCACATGAGAACAGCTCAGAGTAGGCAGAAGAGTTATGCAGACAATAGGAGGAAGGATCTATCTTTTGAGGTAGGTGATCATGTTTTTCTCAAAGTTTCTCCATGGAAAAGTTTTAGGTGATTTGGTAAGATAGGAAAGCTGAGTCCAAGGTTTTTTGGACCATATGAAATTCTACAGAGAGTTGGATAAGTTGCATACCGAGTGGATTTACCTCCGAGTTTATCTCAGGTACATAATGTTTTTCATGTTTCAATATTAAGGAAGTACATGCCAGATCCATCTCATGTATTGAGTCCATAGGTAGTTCAGTTGGAAGAGAACATATCTTATGAGGAACAACCAGTCCAGATTCTTGACCACAGGGAGAAAGTGTTACAGAATAAGGTGATTAAGTAGGTAAAGGTTTTGTGAAAAAACCACAAGATGGAAGAGGCAACAAGGGAATCTAATAATGCAATGTGGGATAAGTACCCCCATTTATTCGAAAAGTAAATAAATTGCGGGGACGCAATTTTCTAAAGGGGGGAAGGATGTAACATCCCAAATAAGTAATGAATAATAGATATTTTTATATATGTCTATTAATGATTAAGATAGTGTTGTAGAGGCTTAAAATGAAAATAAATACAATCTTATTCATGGAATACACTAATATTTTTAAAAGATTGTTTTACTGCCTTTTGATGGAAAACCATTTTTAAATCTATCTTTTGACAATTTTATAAGCTCTGTTTGTCAAAATAAACGTATTCTTTATTATTGGGATGTAAAAATTTACCTTGTGTGAATTTTTGGTATTTTTCAGACAATGTTCATTTTTTTAATTAATAGTGAAAAATACTGCATTTTACATCAAAACTGCTTTTTAATCTAATTTATTTATATGATTTGATTATCTTTTGAATTTGTTTTGATGTGAAATTAGAATATATTTTTACCATTTAATCCAATGGTGGTCATTGTAATCAATTTCACTAGTCCTACCCCTATTGGATGAGTCATGGCCAACCAAGAAAACCAATGGGTAGATTTAGGGGACCCTATGGAGCCTCTTGGGTGAGATAATGACTTTAATGCCTTTTTTATAAATAAAGGTGAAAAGTACACTAACATAAATTGTTTTACTAAAAAAAATTTAGAAGGGGTTATACTAATCATATTTTTTCCTATAAATACTCTTTGGAAAGATAAATAGATTTCCTACATTAGGATATTTTTGTTATAATTTTTAGACGTTAAATAAATTAATTTAATTATGACATCATGATGATGCAACGATGACCTCATTAATGAACAGTTTAAATAAAATGGAAAGATAATGTAATATCTAAAACCTACACATGTCCAAAACCTATTGGGTTGGTAGATTTAGAACCCTTATCACCTTATCCTCTAATTATATCAATGTGAGACCATTTAAATCAGAAACTCATTTTCAAATAAAGTAATATTTCTTTACTTTCCAAAAGTGCCCCTCCTCTCCTCTTATAAAAGGCCCCCACCTCTACCTCATTTCACACACTCCTAAAGCCTTTGGCTCGGCCATCCCCTTCCCATTTACACTCTCCACATCCCTCTCCTCATCCTAGAGGATTCCCATTGGGAAGAATCCTTTCAGAGGAAGCCTTTAAGCTCAAATCAAATGGAGTTACACTTTTAAAGGTAATTCATTCTGTCATGTTCATTTGATTTATTTTGCTTCTGCAACCCCCTAAACTCTTTTTATTTACTTCTTTTGTAACAACACCAGTATCATCAATATACTAGGATGTTGTTATAAGATTTATTCTAGCTACACTCTCACACAACTACATCAAATGGTTAAAGAACATACGGTTTCCGTGGATGGCGAAATTCTGCCTCCCGAAACGATGATTGTTCAATACTCATTTAACACCTTCAAAGGTGGCCATTATGATGTCACTATTTTTATATATGATATATAATATGTTTATGTTTTACTTAAGCTTCTGTATTTTTAATTTTGTGAATACCTTTATTGTTTCCATTATGGGTAAACACGATATCTTCATTTTAGGAAGTGCGGACTACCGCCCCCGGAAAGTGATTTGATTCATTAATACCATATGTGGGATGTGTAAAGGATAAAGTTAATGATATTATATATGTTATTATACTGGAATTATAATATACTCTTATATCATTATGATTCCATTCCATAAAATACGAAATAGAAATGGAAGTAGCGTTCATGCGTACGTACGACTTACCGTCTCCAAGAACAGTGCATTTCATTTCTTACCTCTAAATGTGATGTAATATTATAAATACATGTATATGATGAATATATATGATATATATGTTATCCAAATAATTAATATCATTCTGGATATAACGAACCTTTGACCAAATTAACAACATGTAAGTGTAAGAAGTCTATATTTGACTTAAACACCAAATACCAACAAAATGAACATTATTAACTTAAATGATTACATGATGTTCATAAAATGGTATGAGAGGAATAATGAACCTGAAAAAGGTTCTTAAGCAAGTATAGATTAACTCAAGTTTATTATTCAGGAGATTAAAGAACGATCGAGTGATGTCGGACCCGAGGTATGGGACTTCGTCTCAATTTACATTCATTGAGGCATATTTTATTTTATACACAACATTCTTTTATACGGTGTATAAACCCCTTTGACTTTTATGTTTATTCAAAAGGTATCTTTTTTTATACGAAGTGTTTAATAAACAACAAAAGGGAATGTTTTTGTCGTACGTATGCAGCGACAACGACTTCTCCGCCGTCGTGACCGTTATTTGAGTTTCAGCTTCCTCTACAAGCCATACATTCTTTTTAAAAGAAAAATAAATACCATGTTTTAATTTTCTTTTATTTTGGTATCGAAAATGGTTTTCATAATGTTTGTATATCAATGTGTTGTATTTATATCGTGTGATTGAAAGGTGTGAATGTTATGTTTCCTTTATGCATGTTTTATGTGATACGATTATGTTGAGGTTATTGGGAATTATTATGAAGACGGGTGGTTCCGTGATAAACTAAGGGCGGGTGAGCCCGATATAGCTCTCCAATGCATTGGGTAACGAGAAGGAGTGAAACGTTAAGGTTTCTCCAAAGGGATTTAGGGAATATTCTGTGATGGGTATTCCAAACGTAACCAAGAGGGTTACTCCCTACGTAAGGATGTTATGAATGCCTCAAGTTACCTTTATGTCTTATGATTTCTATGATTTATTCATGATTTGATGAGGTATGTTAAAGTGATTATGTTTTATGGGTAAAGTATGATCTCATCCTTATGTATATATGTACCCATGTTTCCTTTCCATATTTTTATATCCCTTACTGAGCTTTTTATGCTCATCCCATGTTTTTTTGAAATGTTTTTCATAGGTCAAGGGAAAGGTACATGATATGATGATAGTGTCAAGGAAGTGTTAAGAAAGAATCCATGATTTATTTTAAATATGTTTCCATTGATGGGAAAGAAGAATACTATCTTTATGTAACCACTTTGTTTATATGTGGAATGTAATGCATGTTTTATGATCTAATTCTCTAAAACTCTAAACCCAAAAAGATCCCCAATGTGTAATCTCGTAATAACTCAAGATTAAGTAAGGTTTAAGGTTGTGGCCTTATAGTTGGTATCAGAGGTCGGTTTAGATAACTTTAGGAGTTAGAATTCTATTAAATGATTATCCAAAATTATTTTTTTTGAAATGGTATAGCATTTGAAGATTACCATGTTGCTTCATCTAAGACATGTTTGTTCAGAATGGTTTTCCGCAGAGGAAATAGGGAAGCAGTGCTAGGAAGGCATACAGATGGAAATAACCTTCCGAATCAGCATCCTGAGATGGTCGGAATTGGGACTGAACAGTTTGTTGCAGTGATGGAATAGTTGACTCAGGATATAAATGGTGGTGGTATCCATGCACAAGATCAGCCAGATCAACCGCAGAGGAACATGTCAGTGGTGGAACATTTCATGAGGCAACATCCCCAATCATTCAGAGGATCATGTGACCCTGTGCTAGCTGAAGGGTGGATTATAGCACTGGAGAAGATTTTCGATGTCATGGGGTGTTCAGACAATCAAAAGTTTAGACTTGCTATTTACCATCTAGAGGGTGAGGCAGATCAGTGGTGGTCGATGGTTAAAAATATCCGGGACGCTGATGAGATTGATTCTCTCGACTGGGAAGAATTCAAAGGTATGTTTCTTGATAAGTATTTTCCTAAGGCTGTTCGACTTAGGAGGGAAAATCAATTCTTGGAATTGTGGGAAGAGGAAGACTCAGTGGCTACCTATGAAGAAAGGTTCACTCGATTGGCAAGGTATGCTCCAAATTTTATCTGAGACCTTGATAGTAAAATAAATCATTTTTACTCAGGATTAAAGCCAAAATATCAAAGGGCATTAGCTTCTCATGAGTTTAAAAGTTATGAAAAGCTTGTTCGATGTGCTGAGAAGGTGGAAATGGAGTTTGCTGATGATCAAGTGTTCTATAACAACCAACAGAAGAAGAGAAAGAGGTGGCAGGAGAAAGGTAAGAATTCTTCAAAAAAGTCTGATGGTAAGAAAACTAAGTTTCCAGTTTGTGATAAATGTGGAAAAAGGCATGCTGGGGAATTTCTTCTGAATTCTGGAAAGTGCTACCGATGTGGTTATATGGGACATAAGGCTCGTGATTGCACTGAAAAGGATCAAGGTGAAGGTAAGACCAAATTCTATTTACAGTTAGTGAAGTGTTATAAGTGCAATGAGATGGGTCACTATGAAAATGAGTGTCTGACAAAGAGCTTGAGTGATGGGAAGCAGTTAGACTACAAGCAGAAAGGGGTGGTGAAATCCTTTGCAACTACTTCAGCAGATGTCGGGCCATCAAATGAAGCTGTATCAGGTACATTGTTTGTTTTTTCAGATTATGCCAGTGTGTTGTTTGATTCAAGGTCTACACATTCTTTCATCTCTGAAACCTTTTCTAGTAAAATGGGAATACCATCTCAAGAAATGACTCCTGAACTTTTGGTAAAAACACCTGGGGGGAATGTTGAGGAAAAAAGAATTTATAAGAATATTCCTATCCTTATCTATGGAAAGAACCTACTTGCAAACCTTATTTTTCTACCTCTAGCAGAGTTTGATGTTATCCTGGGTATGGATTGGCTCTCTATTTACCATGCTGAGATTGACTGTAGAGCTAAAGAAGTTTCTTTTCAGAAAGACTTTCAGTTTGTGTACAAGAATGAACCCTTACTGTTGATAACTTATCAAGAGGCCAAGAAACTTGTAAAAGATGAAAATGAATGTAACCTTGCACACATCGTTGAAAATAAAGGAACTGTTCAAATTAATGATGTGCCAGTGGTAAATGAGTATCCTGATGTTTTTCCTGATGAGTTGCCTGGAATAATACCAGATCGGGAAGTTGAGTTTACTGTTGACTTAGTTCCTAATGCTAATCTAATTTCAAAACCCCCTTATCGAATGGCTCAAATTGAACTTTTAGAGTCGAAGGAGCAATTCCAAGATTTATTAGAGAAAGGTTTCATTCGACCTAGCACATCACCATGGGGTGCTCCAGTTTTATTTGTTAAAAAGAAAGATGGTTCTATGAGACTTTGTATTGATTATAGAGCCTTGAATAATATCACTGTTAAGAACAAATATCCTTTGCCTCTTATCGATGATTTGTTTGATTAGCTCCAGGCAGCTCAGTTTTTTTTCAAAGATTGACTTGAGATCGGGGTACCATCATCTGAAGGTAAAGGAGGCAGATATTTCTAAGTCCGCATTCCGTACAAGATATGTCCACTATGAATTTGTAGTTATGCCTTTTGAGACAACCAATACACCTGCTGTATTCATGGACTTAATGAATAGAATTTTCCATGACTTCTTGGATAAGTTTGTGGTGGTTTCCATTGATGATATTTTGGTGTTTTATAAATGTAAAGAGGAGCATGAAAGTCATTTAAGGGTTGTTTTTCAAACCGTAAAAGAAAAGAAACTATATGGAAAATTCAGAAAGTGTGAGTTTTGGTTGAAACAAATTTCATTCCTTGGTCATATTGTTTCTAATGATGGGATAACCGTTGATCCTGCAAAAACAAAGGTTGTTGAAGAATGGCCAAGACCCACAAATGTAACTGAGATTCATAGTTTTCTTTGTTTGGAAGGCTATTACCGAAGGTTTGTTAGAAATTTTTCACGGTTATCTAGTCCAATGACTAAGCTAACTCGGAAGTGTGTAATGTTTATCTGGACAAAAGAATGTGATGATTGTTTTCAGGAACTGAAAAGAAGATTGGTGAATTCTCCAGTTTTGGCACTACCTTCTAGAAAGGGTGGTTTTTTCATCTACAGCGATGCTTCATTGAAAGGACTTGGTTGCGTCCTAATGCAGAATGATCAGGTAATTCCTTATGCTTCACGACAGTTGAGAACTCATGAGGTAAATTACCATACACATGATTTGGAATTAGCTTCTGTTGTTTTTTCTTTAAAAATTTGGATGCATCATTTTTATGGAGTAAAGTGTGAAATATATACCGATCACAAAAGTTTAGAGTATATATTCACTCAGAAAGAATTGAACATGAGACAAAGAAGATGGATAGAATTAATCAAGGATTATGATTGTACAATTCATTACCATCCGGGAAAAGAAAATAAAGTGGCTGATGCTTTGAGTTGAAAAAGTAATGCTTCATTAGCAATGTTGCGTTTGGAAAGTGATCCTTTGGTTAAGGATTTGATGAACTTTGGCATAGAAGTTGTTGGTGCAGGAAGTTCTTCTATTTTGTTTCAGGTATCAGTGAAATCTTCTCTATCAGATAGAATCTAGCAAGCACAGAAGTAAGACAGTGAGTTGCAGAAAAAGGTAGAGATGGTTCAGAAAGGTAAGTTGCCTGAATTCAACATTGATAATGATTGTGTTTTGAGATTTGGGAAGTGATTGTGTGTTCCTTGTGATTCACAGTTGAAGAGAGAGTTTTTATGTGAAGCTCATAGTTCTCTGTTTTCAGTTCATCCTGGCAGTACTAAGATGTACAGAGATCTGCGGGAGTATTACTGGTGGGATGGAATGAAAAGAGATATTGCTGATTTTACTGTGAAGTGTTTGACATGTCAGTAGGTTAAAGCAGATCGGCAGTTACCGAAAGGGATGCTTCAGCCTTTACCAGTTCCAGAGTGGAAATGGGAGAATATATCAATGGACTTTGTTGTGGGATTACCGAAGACATCTCGAGCTAATAATGCAATCTGGGTTATTGTTGATCGCTTGACCAAGTCGGCTCATTTCCTTCCTATATGAGATACTATCTCTCTTGATCAACTTTCCCGTTTGTATCATAAAGAGATAGTCAGGTTACCTGGAGTTCCTCTATCCATTGTATCTGATCGTGATCCCAGGTTCAATTCTAAATTTTGGAAAGGCCTTCAGAAGTCGTTGGGTACAGAATTAAATTTTAGTACAAATTTTCATCCTCAATCAGATGGGCAGTCGGAATGAACAATTCAAACAATGGAGGATATGCTACGTTCTTTCTCTATGGATTATCAGGGAAGTTGGAACCAAAATCTTTCTCTGGTTGAATTTTCATATAATAACAGTTTTCATTCCAGTATAGAGATGGCACCATTTTAGGCATTATATGGGAAGCAGTGTCGAACTCCAGCTTTCTGGGATGAAGTGGGTGAAAGGAAGTTGATGGGACCAGAATTGGTAGAAGAGATGGCAGAACAAGTTCAGCTGATTCAGAAGCACATGAGAACGGCTCAGAGTAGGCAGAAGAGTTATGTAGACAATAGAAGGAAAGATCTATCTTTTGAGGTAGGTGATCATGTTTTTCTCAAAGATTCTCCATGGAAAAGTGTTATGCGATTTGTTAAGATAGGAAAGCTGAGTCCAAGGTTTTTGGACCATATGAAATTATAGAGAGAGTTGGATCAGTTGCATACCGAGTGGCTTTACCTCCAATTTTATCTCAGGTACACAATGTTTTTCATGTTTCAATGTTAAGGAAGTACATGCCAGATCCATCTCATGTTTTGAGTCCAGAGGTAGTTCAGCTAGAAGAGAACATATATTATGAGGAACAACCGGTCCAGATTCTTGACCACAGGGAGAAAGTTTTACGTAATAATGTGATTAAGCAGTTAAAGGCTTTGTGGAAAAACCACAAGAAGGAAGAGGCAACATGGGAATCTGATAATGCAATGAGGGATAAGTACCCCCATTTATTTGATAAGTAAATAAATTATGGGGATGCAATTTTCTAAAGGGGGGAAGGATGTAACAATCCAAGTAAGTAATGAATAATAGATATTTTTATCTATGTCTATTAATGATTAAGATAGTGTTGTAGAGGATTAAAATGAAAATAAATACAATCTTACGCATGGAATACACTAATATTTTTAAAAGATTATTTTACAGCCTTTTGATGGAAAACCATTTTTAAATATATCTTTTGACAATTTTATAAGCTCTGTTTGTCAAAATAAACTTATTCTTTATTATTGGGACGTAAAAATTTACTTTTTGTGAATTTTTGGTATTTTTCAGACAATGTTCATTTTTTAATTAATAGTGAAAAATACTGCATTTTACATCAAAACTGATTTTTAATCTAATTTATTTTTATGATTAGATTATCTTTTGAATTGGTTTTTAAGTGAAATTAGAATATATTTTTACCATGTAATGCAATGGTGGTCATTGTAATCAATTTCATGTTGAAATTGGTCTTAAACTGGTGTCAATCTTTTGATACTTATTGTTTTATAAAAACACGCTATTTGCTCTAACAGCAGGAATTAATTATTAAATTATTTAATGTGACTTATATGTTTTGAATTTTGTAAAATAGACTTCATTTCTGAATTTGGAATATCAAATATTTCTTAGGGTGAATTTTTGGTAATTTTCTGAAAACTTCAATTTTAGATGAATAGTGAAACCACTAAGTGGTACTTATAAAAACTGATTTTCCGTTTAAATAAAATTTTGCCATCATTGTGTTTTGAATTTCAAAAATCCGACATACATGGTTGTCATTAAGAAGTAAAATTTGGTTCAATGAGATCATAATAATTTTTTTGTGAATAGTAACTTATTATGTTTTTAATCGCGATTAGAGGTAATTAGTGTAATTTAAGGTAAAAATGATATTATCAAAATATGAAAACACCATGACACTTGTCCTACCCCTATTGGATGAGTAATGGCCAACCAAGACAACCAATGGGTAGATTTATGGGACCCTATGGAGCCTCTTGGGTGAGATAATGACTTTAATTCCTTTTTTTAAATAAAGGTGAAAATTACACTAACATAAATTGTTTTACTAAAAAAAATTAGAAGGGGTTATACTAATCATATTTTTGTCTATAAATACTCTATGGAAAGATAAAAAGATTTCCTACATTAGGATATTTTTTTTATAATTTTTAGACATTAAAAAAATTAATTTAATTATGACATCATGATGATGCAACGATGACCTCATTAATGAACAGTTTAAATAAAATGGAATGATAATGTAATATCTAAAACCTACGCATGTCCAAAACCTATTGGATGGGTAGATTTCGAACCCTTATCACCTTATCCTCTAATTATATCAATGTGGGACCATTTAAATCTGAAACCCATTTTCAAATAAAGTAATATCTCTTTACTTTCCAAAAGTGCCCCTCCTCTCCTATTATAAAAGGCCCCCAACTCTACCTCATTTCACACACTCCTCAAGCCTTTGGCTCGGCCATCCCCTACCCATTTACTCTCTCAAAATACCTCTCCTCAACCTAGTGGATTCCCTTTGGGAATAATCCTTTCAAAGGAAGCCTTTAGGCTCAAATCAAAAGGAGTTACACTTTTAAAGGTAATTCATTCTCTCGTGTTCATTTGTTTTATTTTGCTTCTCCAACCCCGTAAACTCTTTTTATTTACTTAGTTTGTAACAAAACAAGTATCTTAAATATACTAGGATGTTTTTATAAGGTTTTTCGAGCTACACTCTCACACAACTACATCAAATGGTTAAAGAACATACGGTTTCTGTGGATGGCGAAATTCTGCCTCCCGAAACGATGATTGTTCAATACTCATTTAACACCTTCAAAGGTTGCAATTATGATGTCACTATTTTTATATATGATAAATAATATGTTTATGTTTTACTTAATCTTCTGTATTTTTCATTTTGGGTATACCTTTACTGTTCCCATTATGGGTAAGCACGATATCTTCATTTTAGGAAGTGCAGACTACCGCCCCCTGAACGTGATTTGATTCGTTAATACCATATGTGGGATGTTTAAAGGATAAAGTTAATGATATTATATATGTTATTATACTGGAATTATAATATACTCTTATATCATTATGATTCCATTCCATAAAATACGAAATAGAAATGGAAGTAGCATTCGTGCGTACGTACGGCTTACCGTCTCCATGAATGGTGCATTTCATTTTTTACCTCTAAATGTGATGTAATATTATAAATACATGTATATGATGAATATATATGATATATATGTTATCCAAATCATTAATATCATTCTGGAAATAACGAACCTTGGACCAAATTAACAACATGTAAGTGTAAGAAGTCTATTTTTGACTTAAGAACCAAATACCAACAAAATGAACATTATTAACTTAAATGATTACATGATGTTCATAAAATGGTATAAAAGGAATAATGAACTTGAAAATGGTTCTTAAGGAAGTATAGATTAACTCATGTTTATTATTTAGGAGATTAAAGAACGATCGAGTCAAGTTGGACCCGAGGTATGGGACTTCGTCTCAATCTCCTTTCATTGAGGCATATTTTATTTTATACACAACATTCTTTTATATGGTGTATAAACCCCTTTGACTTTTATGTTTATTCAAAAGGAATATTTTTTTATACGAAGCTTTTATTAAACGAAAAAAGGGAATGTTTTTGTCGTACGTATGCGGCGACAACGACTTCTCCGCCGTCGTGACCGTTATTTGAGTTTTGGCTTCCTCTACAAGCCATTCCTTCTTTTTAAAAGAAAAATAAATTCCATGTTTTAATTTTCTTTTATTTTGGTATCGAAAATGGTTTTCATAATGTTTGTATATCAATGTGTTGTATTGATATCTTGTGATTGAAAGGAGGTAATGTTTTGTTTCCTTTATGCATGTTTTATGTGATACGATTATGTTGAGGTTCTTGAGAATTATTATGAAGACGTGTGGTTCGGTGATAATCTAAGGGCGGGTGAGCCCGATATAGCTCTCCAATGCATTGGGTAACGCGAAGGAGTGAAACGTTAAGGTTTCTCCGCAGAGATTTAGGGAATATACTGTGATGGGTATTCCAAACGTAACCAAGAGGGTTACTCCCTACGTAAGGATGTTATGAATGCCTCAAGTTACCTTTATGTCTTATGATTTCTATGATTTATTCATGATTTGATGAGGTATGTTAAAGTGCTTATGTTTTATGGGTAAAGTATGATCTCATCCTTATGTATATATGTACCCATGTTTCCTTTCCATATTTTTATATCCCTTACTAGGCTTTTTATGCTCATCCCAAGATTTTTTTGAAATTTTTTTCACAGGTCAAGGGAAAGGTACATGATATGATGATAGTGTCAAGGAAGTGTCAAGAAATAATCCATGTTTTATTTTAAATATGTTGAAATTTATGGGAAAGAAGAATACTATCTTTATGTAACCACTTTGTTTATATGTGGAATGTAATGCAAGTTTTATGATCTAATTCTCTAAAACTCTAAACCCAAAAAGATCCTCAATGTGTAATCTCGTAATAACTCTAGATTAAGTAAGGTTTAAGGCTGGGGCCTTATAGTTGGTATCAAAGGTCGGTTTAGATAACTTTAGGAGTTAGAATTATATTAAATGATTATCCAAAAATATTTTTTCGAAATGGTATAGAATTTGAATATTACCATGTTGCTTCATCTAAGACTTGTTTGTTCATAATGGTTTTCCACAGAGGAAACATGGAAGCAGTGCTAGGAAGGCATACAGATGGAAATAACCTTCCGAATCAGCATCATGAGATGGTCGGAATTGGAACTGAACAGTTTGTTGCAATGATGACACAATTGACTTAGGCTATAAATGGTGGTGGTATCCATGCACGAGATTATCCAGATCAACCGCAGAGGAACATGTCAGTGGTGGAACATTTCATGAGGCATCATCCCCCATCATTCAGAGGATCATCTGACCCTGTGCTAGCTGAAGGGTGGATTAAAGCACTGGAGGAGATTTTCGATGTCATGGGGTGTTCAGACAATCAAAAGATTAGTCTTGCTATTTACCGTTTGGAGGGTGAGGCAGATCAGTGGTGGTCGATGGTTAAAAATATACGGGACGCTGATGAGATTGATGCTCTCGACTAGGATGAATTCAAAGGTATGTTTCTTGAGAAGTATTTTCCTATGGCTGTTCGACTTAGGATGGAAAAGAAATTCTTGGAATTGAGGGAAGAGGAAGACTCAGTGGCTACCTGTGAAGAAAGGTTCACTCGATTGGAAAGGTATGCTCCAAATTTTATCCGAGACCATGATAGTAAAATCAATCGTTTTTACTCAGGATTAAAACCAAAATATCTAAGGGCATTAGCTTCTTGTGAGTTTAAAAGTTATGAAAAGCTTGTTCGATGTGCTTAGAAGGTGGAAATGGAGTTTGCCGATGATCAAGTGTTCCATAACAACCAACAGAAGAAGAGACCAAGGTGGCAGGAGAAAGGTAAGAATTTTCAAAAAAGTCTGATGGTAAGAAAACTATGTTTCCAGTTTGTGATAAATGTGGCAAAAGGCATGCTGGGGAATGTCTTCTGAATTCTGGAAAGTGCTACCGATGTGGTAAGATGGGACATAAGGATCGTGATTGCATTGAAAATGATCAAGGTGAAGGTAAGACCAAATTCTATTTACAGTTAGTGAAATGTTATAAGTGAAATGAGATGGGTCACTATGAAAATGAGTGTCCGACAAAGATCTTGAGTGATGGGAAGCAGTTAGACTACAAGCAGAAAGGGGTGGTGAAATCCTTTGCAACTACTTCAGTAGATGTCGGGCCATCAAATGAAGCTCTATCAGGTACTTTGTTTGTTTTTTCAGATTATTCCAGTGTGTTGTTTGATTCGAGGTCTACACATTCTTTCATCTCTAAAACCTTTTCTAGTAAAATGGGAATAAAATCTCAAGAAATGACTCCCGAACTTTTGGTAAAAACACATGGGGGGAATGTTGAGGAAAAAAGAATTTATAAGAATCTTCCTATCCTTATCTGTGGAAAGAACCTACTTTAAAACCTTATTGTTCTACCTCTAGTAGAGTTTCATGTTATCCTGGGTATGGATTGGCACTCTATCTACCATGCTAATATTGACTGTAGAGCTAAAGAAGTTTCTTTTCAGAAAGACTTTCAGTTTGTGTACAAGAATCAACCCTTACTATTGATAACTTATCAAGAGGCCAAGAAACTTGTAAAAGATGGAAATGAATGTTACCTTGCACACATCATTGAAATTAAAGGAACTGTTCAAATTAATGATGTGCCAGTGGTAAATGAGTATCCTGATGTTTTTCCTGATGATTTTCCTAGAATAATACCCGATCGGGAAGTTGAATTTACTGTTGACTTAGTTCCTGATGATAATCCAATTTCAAAACCCCCTTATCAAATGGCTCAAATTGAACTTTTAGAGTTGAAGGAGAAATTGCAATATTTATTAGAGAAAGGTTTCATTCGACCTAGCACATCACCTTGGGGTGCTCCTGTTTTATTTTTTAAAAAGAAAGATGGTTCTATGAGACTTTGCATTGATTATAGGGCCTTGAATAATATCAGTATTAAGAACAAATATCCTTTTCCTCATATAGATGATTTGTTTGATCAGGTCCCGGGAGCTCAGTTTTTTTCAAAGATTGACTTGAGATCGGTGTACCATGAGCTGAAGGTAAAGGATGTAGATATTCCGAAGACCGCATTCTGTACGAGATATGGCCATTATGAATTTGTAGTAATGCCTTTTGGGCTAACCAATGCACCTGATGTATTCATGGACTTAATGAATATAATTTTCCATGAGTTCTTGGATAAGTTTGTGGTGTTTTTCATTGATGATATTTTGGTGTTTTCTAAAAGTAAAGAGGAGCATGAAAGACATTTAAGGGTTATCTTGAAAACCTTAAAAGAAAAGAAATTGTATGGAAAATTCAGCAAGAGTGAGTTTTGGTTGCAACAAATTTATTTCCTAGGTCATATTGTTTCTAAAGATGGAATAACTGTTGATCCTGCAAAAACAAAAGTTGTGGAAGAATGGACAAGACCCACAAATGTTACCGAGATTCCAAGCTTCCTTGGTTTGGCAGGCTATTACCGAAGGTTTGTTAGAAATTTTTCACGGTTATCTAGTCCAATGAATAAGCTAACTCAGAAGGGTGTTATGTTTATCTGGACAAAAGAATGTGATGATTGTTTTCAGGAATTTAAAAGAAGATTGGTGAATGCTCCAGTTTTGGTACTACCTTCCAGGAATGGTGAGTTTGTTATATACAGTGATGCTGCATTAAAAGGACTTGGTTGCGTCCTAATGTAGAATGATCAGGTAATTGCATTTGCTTCACAACAGTTGAAAACTCATGAGGTAAATTACCCTACACATGATTTGGAATTAGCTTCTGTTGTTTTTGCTATAAAAATTTGGAGGCATCATTTGTA
Source organism: Viscum album (assembly GCA_963277665.1). NCBI lineage: Eukaryota > Viridiplantae > Streptophyta > Magnoliopsida > Santalales > Viscaceae > Viscum > Viscum album. Next base: position 286,420,827 of record OY728127.1, read on the forward strand.
TGGAGTAAGTGTGAAATATATACCGATCACAAAAGTTTAAAGTATATATTCACTCATAAAGAACTGAACATGAGACAAAGGAGATGGCTATAATTAATCAAGGATTATGATTGTACAATTCATTACCATCCGAGAAAAGCAAATAAAGTGGCTGATGCTTTGAGTTGAAAAAAGTAATGCTTCATTAGCAATGTTGCGTTTGGAATGTGATCCTTTGGTTAAAAATTTGATGAACTTTGTCATAGAAGTTGTTGGTGCAGGAAGTTCTTCTGTTTTGTTTCAGGTATCAGTGAAATCTTCTCTATTAGATAGAATCAAGCAAGCACAGAAGTAAGATAGTGAGTTGCAGAAAATGGTAGAGATGGTTCAGAAAGGTAAGTTGCCTGAATTCAACATTGATAATGATTGTGTTTTGAGATTTGGGAAGAGATTTTGTGTCCCATGTGATTCACAGTTGAAGAGAGAGTTGTTATGTGAATCTCATAGTTCTCCGTTTTCAGTTCATCCTGGCAGTACTAAGATGTACAGAGATCTGCGGGAGTATTACTGGTGGGATGGAATGAAAAGAGATATTGATGATTTTACTATGAAGTGTTTGACATGTCAACACGTTAAAGCAGAGTGGCAGTTACCGAAAGGGATGCTTCAGCCTTTACTAGTGCCAAAGTGGAAATGGGAGAATATATCAATGGACTTTGTTGTGGGATTACCGAAGACATCTCGAGCTAATAATGAAATCTGGGTTATTGTTGATCGCTTGACCAAGTCAGCTCATTTCCTTGCTATACGAGATACTTTCTCTCTTGATCAACTTTCTTGTGTGTATCTTAAGGAGATCGTCAGGTTACATGGAGTTCCTCTCTCCATTGTATCTGATCGTGATCCCAGGTTCACTTATAACTTTTGGAAAGGCCTTCAGAAGTCGTTGGGTACTGAATTAAATTTTAGTACAGCTTTTCATCCTCAATCAGATGGGCAGTCGGAATGAAAAATTCAGACCTTGGAGGATATGCTATGTTCTTACTCTATGGATTATCAGGGAAGTTGGGACCAACATCTTTCTTTGGTTGAATTTTCATATAATAATAGTTTTCATTCCAGTATACAGACGGCACCATTTCAGGCATTATATGGGAAGCGGTGTCGAACTCCAGCTTTCTGGGATGAAGTGGGTGAAAGGAAGTTGATGGGACCAGAATTGGTAGAAGAGATGGCAGAACAAGTTCAGCTGATTCAGAAGCACATGAGAACATCTCAGAGTAGGCAGAAGAGTTATGCAGACAATAGGAGGAAGGATCTATCTTTTGAGGTAGGTGATCATGTTTTTCTCAAAGTTTCTCCATGGAAAAGTGTTATGCGATTTGGTAAGAAAGGAAAGCTGAGTCCAAGGTTTGTTGGACCATATGAAATTCTAGAGAGAGTTGGATCAGTTTCATACCGAGTGGCTTTACCTCCGAGTTTATCTCAGGTACACATTGTTTTTCATGTTTCAATGTTAAGGAAGTACATGGCAGATCAATCTCATGTTTTGAGACCAGAGGTAGTTCAGCTGGAAGAGAACCTATCTTATGAGGAACAACCGGTCCAGATTCTTTACCACATGGAGCAAGTGTTACGGAATAAGGTGATTAAGTAGGTAAAAGTTTTTTGGAAAAACCACATGATGGACGAGGCAACATGGGAATCTGATAATGCAATGAGGGATAATTACCCCCATTTATTTGATAAGTAAATAAATTGCGGGGACGCAATTTTATAAAGGGGGAAGTATGTAACATCCCATGTAAGTAATGATTAATATATATTTTTATCTATGTCTATTAATGTTTAATATAGTGTTGTAGAGGCTTAAAATGAAAATAAATACAATCTTATGCATGGAATACACTTATATTTTTAAAAGATTGTTTTACTGCCTTTTGATGGAAAACCATTTTTAAATCTATATTTTGACAATTTTATAAGCTCTCTTTCTCAAAATAAACTTATTCTTTATTATCCGGACATAAAAATTTACTTTGTGTGAATTTTTGGTATTTTCAGAAAATGTTTATTGTTTAATTAATAGTGAAAAATACTGCATTTTACATCAAAACTGCTTTTTAATCTAATTTATTTATATGATTAGATTATCTTTTGAATTGGTTTTGAAGTGAAATTAGAATATATTTCTACCATTTAATCCAATGGTGGTCATTGGAATCAATTTCACTTTGAAATTGGACTTAAACTGGCGTCAATCTTTTGATACAAATTGTTTTATAAAAACACGCTATTTGCTCTGACAACGGGAATTAATTATTAAATTAATTAATGTGACTTATATGTTTTGAATTTTGTAAAATAGACTTCATTTTTTAATTTGTAATATCAAATATAGCTTAGGGTGAATTTTTGGTAATTTTCTGAAAAACATCAATTTTTGATGAATAGTGAAACCACTAAGTGGTACTTATAAAAACTGATTTTCCGTTTAAATGAAATTTTTCCATCATTGTGTTTTGTATTTCAAAAATCCGACATACATGGTTTACATTAAGAAGTAAAATGGGTTTCAATGAGATTATAATAATTTTTTTGTGAATAGTAACTTATTAAATTTTTAATCGTGATTAGAGGTAATTAGTGTAATTTAAGGTAAAAATGATATTATAAAAATATGAAAACACCATGACACTTGTCCTACCCCTATTGGATGAGTCATGGCTGACCAAGACAACCAATGGGTAGATTTAGGGGACCCTATGGAGCCTCTTGGGTGAGATAATGACTTTAATGCCTTTTTTTAAAATAAAGGTGAAAATTACACTAACATAAATTGTTTTACTAAAACAATTTTTAGAAGGGGTTATACTAATCATATTTTTGACTATAAATACTCTTTGGAAAGATAAAAAGCTTTCCTACATCAGGATAATTGTTTTATAATTTTTAGATATTTAATAAATTAATTAAATTATGACATCATGATGATGCAACGATGACCTCATTAATGAATAGTTTAAATAAAATGGAAAGATAATGTAATATCTAAAACCTAAACATGTCCAAAACCTATTGGATGGGTAGATTTTGAACCCTTATCACCTTATACTATAATTATCTCAATGTGGGACCATTTAAATCCGAAAAGCATTTTCAAATAAAGTAATATTTCTTTACTTTCCAAAAGTGCCCCTCCTCTCCTCATATAAAAGGCCCCCACCTCTACCTCATTTCACACACTCCTCAAGCCTTTGGCTCGGCCATCCCCTGCCCATTTACTCTCTCCACATCCCTCTCCTAATCCTAGATGATTCCCTTTGCACATAATCCTTAAAAAGAAGCCTTTAGGCTCAAATCAAAAGGAGTTACACTTTTAAAGGTAATTCATTCTCTCATGTTCATTTGTTTTATTTTGCTTCTCCAACCCCCTAAACTCTTTTTATTTACTTATTTTGTAACAGCACCAGTATATTCAATATACTAGGATGTTTTTATAAGATTTATTCAAGCTACACTCTCACACAACTACATCTAATGGTTAAATAACATACGGTTTCCGTGGATGGCGAAATCTTGCCTCCCGAAATGATGATTGTTCAATACTCATTTAACACCTTCAAAGGTGGCCATTATTATGTCACTATTTTTATATATGATATATAATATGTTTATGTTTTACTTAAGCTTCTGTATTTTTCATTTTGGGTATACCTTTATTGTTTCCATTATGGGTAAACACGATATCTTCATTTTAGGAAGTGCGGACTACCGCCCCCTGAAAGTGATTTGATTCATTAATACCATATGTGGGATGTGTAAAGGATAAATTTAATGATATTATATATGTTATTATACTGGAATTATGATATAATCTTATATCATTATGATTCCATTCCATAAAATATGAAATAGAAATGGAAGTAGTGTTCATGCGTACGTACGGCTTACCGTCTCCATGAACGGTGCATTTCATTTCTTACCTCTAAATGTGATGTAATATTATAAATAAATGTATATGATGAATATATATGATATATATTTTATCCAAATCATTAATATCATTATGGATATAACGAACCTTTGACCAAATTAACAACATGTAAGTGTAAGAAGTCTATTTTCGACTTAAGAACCAAATACCAACAAAATGAACATTATTAACTTCAATGATTACATGATTTTCATAACATGGTATAAAAGGAATAATGACCTTGAAAATGGTTCTTAAGAATGTATAGATTAACTCAAGTTAATTATTCAGGAGATTAAAGAACGATCGAGTCAAGTCGAACCTGAGGTATGGGACTTCGTCTCAATCTCCTTTCATTGAGGCATATTTTATTTTATACACAACTTTCTTTTATACGGTGTATAAACCCATTTGACTTTTACATTTATTCAAAACGAATATTTTTTTATAGGAATCATTTACTAAATGACAAAAGGGAATGTTTTTGTCGTACGTATGCAGCGACAACTCCTTCTCCGCCGTCGTGACCGTTATTTGAGTTTGGGCTTCCTCTACAAGCCATACCATCTTTTTAAAACAAAAATAAATACCATGTTTTACTTTTCTTTTATTTTGGTATCGAAAATGGTTTTAATAATGTTTGTATATCAATGTGTTTTATTGATATCTTGTGATTGAAAGGTGGGAATGTTATGTTTCCTTTATGCATGTTTTATGTGATACGATTATGTTGAGGTTCTTGGGAATTATTATGAAGACAGGTGGTTCCATGACAAACTAAGGGCGGGTGAGCCCGATATAGCTCTCCAATGCATTGGGTAACACGAAGGAGTGAAACGTTAAGGTTTCTCCGAAGAGATTTAGGGAATATACATTGATGGGTATTCCAAACGTAACCAAGAGGGTTACTCCCTACGTAAGGATGTTATGAATGCCTCAAGTTACATTTATGTCTTATGATTTGTATGATTTATTCATGATTTGATGAGTTATGTTAAAGTGCTTATGTTTTATGGGTAAAGTATGTTCTCATCCTTATGTATATATGTACCCATGTTTCCTTTCCATATTTTTATATCCCTTACTGAGCTTTTTATGCTCATCCCAAGTTTTTTTTGAAATGTTTTTCACAGGTCAAGGGAAAGGTAAATGATATGATGATAGTGTCAAGGAAGTGTCAAGAAAGAATCCATTTTTTATTTTAAATATGTTTCCATTGATGGGAAAGAAGAATACTATCTTTATGTAACCACTTTGTTTATATGTGGAATGTAATGCAAGTTTTATGATCTAATTCTCTAAAACTCTAAACCCAAAAAGATCCTCAATGTGTAATCTTGTAATAACTCAAGATTAAGTAAGGTTTAAGGCTGGGGCCTTATAAATGGTATCACTACAGACCATGTGGATTGTTCAAGGATCTTCCAAAAGATCTGGAGGACATGTCAAGGGGTATTTGAGAGATTTGATACTTATGGGGAGGATTTTTCTTCACCAATGAGAACGTTTCCGTGGTCATTTTTTAGACCAAAATATGTTATCTATTGGGATTTTCATGATTAGGGGGACATATCGAAGGGGTATCCATAGGATAAATATTGAACTCCTGGGGTGCATCAATCCATTTTCATAACTGTTAGTGTATCTATTCATCATTAGTATCTTCCTTATGTCCCCTAAAATCCCCTTTATTAATATTACATGGTTTAGGGAGCTTGTGAAGTTGTGCAAGTGTAGCCGAAGACAATCACTCTCCATGCCATTTATGTGTCACATAAACAATAGTGTTTCTTATGCCGATGAGTAATAATTTTTATGGGAAACCCCACTGATTGTCAACAAAGTCAGAGTGAAAACACTTAATCATATAGACATGATTCAGAAACTTCACATAGTGAAGGTGACATGACAGTGGGATCTTGCGTGACACAGTTTAAATGTTTTTAGGGGATTTAGTGATTTCATGAAAATCATGTGAATGTGAACCTAGAAGGTCAATGACATCAAATGTTTTCCATATTTTTCATATCTTAATCCTTTATTTTATAGGGGTTTTGGATAATTATCAGGAGCCTATCAGTCGACAAGTCGCATGACTCAAAGGAACTCTTCTGGACAGCTCTTCATGATCAAATATTATTGTCAGAAACATTTGAATGATCAAAGGGTCTTTTGAAATGGGATCTACATGTTCTCATGTAGGTCATGCACTATTATTCACCAGTTTTCATGACCTTACAAAGGCCATGTGATTAGGATTCCTTTTTTAAGGGTATGTGATCTACATGATTTTTCACCTCCACATCCATTGTATTTCTAGGGAAATTATACCTATGATTTGAGTATTTATTCAATTTTAAATTATTCAATGATAATTTTGGTGGGTGTTAAAAATTCACCCACTTAATGTGAAATGTCCATTGGGATAAGGGATCCGTTATGAAGAATTTAAATGTCCCCCTAAATCATTATGGATTATTTTGATCAATTTATTTCATGACGGTTGGTCTCCTTTGTGAGCAATGGTTTTCTAATGAGCACCCTATTAATCGGGGAGCGAAGGGGATCTCACTTCACCAGATCTTTCACCTCTATAGAGATATTCTTATTTCATTCCTCACATTAATGTTTCATATGAACTCATCAGAATATCCCATTCGTAATACTCTGTTTACAGGACCACTCTGCAAGTGTTGTTCGTGAAACTCATTTCACAATACTACTTCACAAGAACCATTTCTCAAGATTATCCTTGTCCTCGTACTTTTTCAAACCAATCACAAATAAAATTTTGGTAATTTTTATTCATTTTCATATTTATGTGGCAACATGGTTACATTTTAGATTCAAAATATCCTCTAGTTTTGTTTCTTGGTCACTTCACTATTGTGTGTTTCTCATGATGATTTCAGGATTATATTATCCTGAGTTTTATAACTGGATTTTTTCATGATATTCCTTGAGGTACAAGAGGTCCTAGAGATCTACATAGGATATGTATTTTTTGAGTCTTGTATCAAGTCATGAATTCATGAATCCCTTTATCGTTATTGTAATTATCATGATTCCTCAAGAATCATGTTTTTCATTTTACATATTTTTTTGATTTTCTTACACATGTTTATTTCCTTCATACAGATGGACTCCATATATCATCATAGTTCATATGTCGTGGATAATAAAACATTCATAATTATTGGGTGTCGTAACACTGATCCTCATAATATTTTTTACTATGATGTTGATGTTAAAAATATTCATCTCATTTTCAATCTATATAAATATCCTCTACCATATTAGATTCAACTATACAAATTTGGGCTACGAAATGATAAGACCATTCCATCTCCTGAGTAAAATACGGCATCTTGATGGTTCTCATCTTCCATGGATTATCTTCAAGTGAATATTTACAAAGGTTTTTAGTTCATCATGGTAGGGTACAAGGGATTCTATTATATGTTGGAAAATTTAAATAATCGTTTGGATGGATGTTTTTCCAATCACTCATCTTTTTCTCTAATATATTTGAGCATATTTTCCTCCCACCTTAATGATCTGAAAAGTGTCTATATCTCAAATTGGGATTTATGACCCATTGAAATTTTTTTCCTGATGAATGGGAATGAACATTAATTGATAGATATAGCTACTCATATATTCTCGATCAACAACACATTATTCACCTTCATATGTTTTTTATTTCATATTTCATCATTTATAATCACTGAAATATCCTTTGGGAAATAATCAGCTATTGGGGACCTACCACTAACTTATTTTATCACTCTAATAGTGAAGAAAGAATCATTCTTTCATATATATATTAGCTTGGATGGATATACCTACATGGGGAGAGGTATGATGTGTTCCTTCCTTCAACATATTTTTGGGATGATGCATCACCAAATCCATTCTTTTTAAGGGACATGTTCAACATCATGAATGTGATGATACATAAAGAGTTTAATATGCACTTTCTTATCGCCTTTAATGTCTAGATATTTAGTTTTATATATCATAATGGTGATCAACCGATTAATATAAAACCTCATTGGGTCCCTTCTCAGTATGTTTGTGATAGTGTTGGATTATAATGGGAATTCTCAGAATCAGGAAAATATTCCACATGTGAATACAAAGTGAGGAAGATATATACATGAGCCATAGGTTGGCGGGTGTTATAGTAATGTTATTGAATTAGTGGGTTTTCCGTCTCTATAATGTAGTCCTTGGAATACAAGTCAGCATGTTAGTTATGGTAGCTAATCTAGACAAGGGACGACCTCTTTATTTAGAAATCGAAACTCTTGTATGCATTTACCAGCTTCTTGTCCATAATCAATAGGGAAATACCCATCATATAATTTCTGTTCATTTTATATTTTTATTAATCTAGATATGGGTTCAATTCATCTATAATAGTATTCACAGAAATACCTTGATACCTTGTGGCTTGATACTCTATATCATGTTGAACAACTATATGGTTTAGGAAATTTTGATAGTCCTTGATGAGGAAAATAATATGTTGAGGAAGTCTGTTTGCATCCAATTCATGCCTTTCCATGCACTATCCAAGCCAATTTTTTTATGATGGTGGAAGAACTCTTCATTAATAGTCATTCTTGATCCCTCATTGGGATGAGGTTCTTGATTCCAGGTTCTATGAGTTGTTTATTGTTTTCCATATACCCCATATCAGTTTATTATCCAATTTTAAGGAATCTAAAGTGACTTTCCTCTTTCTTGGGTTGTCGTGCAGGTAGAATGACAACATATGATTATACACTAGTTTTTTCTAACTCTGGTGTGTGAGGAAATCGACACTAAAATTATCCCCTCTCTTATTTATTCCCATATTTTCATATATATTTATTATGACAAAACATAGGTAGAAGCCTACCTATGTTTTGTGTGGAATAGACTAGGCCGTAAAATGTACTGACCATGTGCTTCACTGTCCCCTTTGTCCATAAACGAAATAGGGATGATTAAACATATAAGCATGTCTTCGAGGAAGATTCCTAATCCTTTTGATTATGATCCAATTTGTCAGGATGGATTTGTTGGCGATGATAGAGCATTGATATAAGAAACATATGGTACATCCTTCAAGAGAATAAGACATTAGACTTCCTCTCTTTCTTCATTATCATACCTTCCATTTGTTTCCACTTAAAATGTACTCACTCCATTATTTTTAGAGGAGAAAACATGGAACCATCTAATTTGGAAGTATATTCACACCTTCATAACTAGGACTCTTTATGGATGATTTCATGACCAATTAGAATATCTTCACCACATTTTTCCTGATTTTGGGGATGGTAGGATTTGTCCTCCATTGACAATATTAAATAATTTGACAGATAATACTAAAGAAGAATTATTTAAGTATAAAAAATAGGTTCTTATGATTTTTTTAGGTGACTCCCCTAGATGAACTAATGATAAAAGCTTTAGATACATCGGAATAGTTTCATCAAATCATATCTCAGTATATTTGCCAAATGAGTTTTTGGAATGCAGAGTTAACGAGACATGGGGAGATCATAATTTACTCAATGATTTACTTTAAGTGTCATCATCCTCATCATTAACAACATTGAAATTGTTTAAGGATCTATCTACTCTTATCGAAACCCTTCTCCCTTGGGTAGATAAAGAGGGAGGAGAGAAGACAGTGCTTTAGTGCTCAATCGGTGCATCTCATTTGTCTCCTAAAAATTTTACCAGCTTATCCATTAAAATATTTTTTTATTTTGATCATCAATATAAAATTTATTTTTTCATTCAATACTCGAATAGGATATTACATTTTTAGATCCCTTTATTTTCATGAAATCAATGAATAGATCTTCCAAAAAAATATATGTCGTTATCCAATTTTTATTTATTCTTTGTGTTCTTGATATTTTATTGATCTCATATCGTATGATTCATCAATGATATCCATCCTATATATAATATCCTACAAACTCGTGTGCATAAATTTTAATTCTTATAACATAACTGATCTCTCTCAAAAAATTATAATAAATTCCCACCATCATGAGATTCCTCATTGATTTATATTGTTCAGTTATCCTAATATTACATTATTCAAAAAATCATACATTGGGAAAAATATATATCCCAAATGGAAAATGATTTATCTTTTTTTATGGTAGTTGGAATATTGGTAATGATTTATTTTTTCTAATTCAATAAGATGGTACCCACACTATTTATATATTTTAATTCATATTTCACTAATTTTTTTATATGCAACATAAAGGGGAAGAATTATCCATCATTAACATGGATTTTTCTATCAATAATACCTATTACATGTTTTAATCCCTAACATTTATATGCCACTTATATTTTATGAGTACAAAATATTTCATGGATCAAAAAAAGTTTGTGATCAGCGAGCATAGACTTTAATTTTATCAAAGGTTCCTGTATTAGGTATTGAACCTAGAAAGAATTATATCTCTTTTAGTTGACTATTTTATGTTATTGAAAACTATACCGATGTCATGATTTAGATTAGTGTCTTCATGATTCCACCTTCTATTGTTGGAATTTCTGTGTCTTCTATCTCATACATTGTAATTCTAGTAATATACCATTTGTGAAGTACGTTTCTCTTTCCATTTTAAGGTCATTTGTTAAGGAAGTATACTATCAATTTTAATATCATTTGGTTAGGATTTCTTCCACGCAGTTTAATGTCACATATTAAGGATGTAAGTATGATTTACCATTTTATGTTATGATTATAGTACATCTACCATATTGTTTATCATATTTCGGTATAGATGTAAATATATTGTTCAGTTTATACAGTTCCTTCCATGACATGGTTGATGAACCTTTAATTTTGGGAAGAAGTGCTAGGGATGACCAAAAACCAAATGAGTTGATGAGTTCCACTACAGTGTTTATAGGGATCATAAGGATTGGATTTCCTTTCATGTATGGTTGAGATAACTTTGGTTGCTATAGAAAATTTCACCTATGTTGATATACTAGTCAAAAAGAGGTGTCCCACTCTTTTACATGGGCCATGAATGGATTTAAGGAGGCTATTTTTTAATACTGAAAATATATGGAAGATGAGTCCACCTCGATAGTTAGAATATTGGTTGAGTATGTCAAAATAAATAATTTTGAGTCCATGAATATGGAATTGGGAAGCCATTATATAAATTAAACATCAAACCATGATGTGATGGGGTTCACCACAGTGTTACAATGGATCATAAGGATCGTAGTTCCTTCCCAGTAAGTAGAACACACCTCTGGATAGTAGCTCAAAGATGAAATTAATCAATATCATGGTGAAACAGAGAAATCCCAAATATTTGGTGAGGGACAAGAATTATTTGGGAAGAATCAAATTTCTATAAGACTAAGTGGGTGGTGGAGAAAAAGATATTCAAGTAGGGTTCTGGAACCGAGGGGATATTTATCTATAGGTTTGGGAAGCATGGTCCTTACAACCATGATTTCGAGTCACTAGGTGTGGGACATAAAAATGTCTGGTAATGGAGATTCAGAATCCTACTATGATAAAGGGTAAATAACATGGTGATGTAACATTTAGGATGGAGAATCCTTACAACTAGTACTGTTTTGTGGATTATAAATCATGGTTCAATGTTCTTGGATTTTGAGGGTGATATGGGAAAATCATATCATAGATGAAAAAAACCCTATGGTGTTGGGTTCCACCACATTGAAATCATTGATCACATGGTTGGATATACCTTTTTACAATGGCATTCATTTGGTTAATGATATTATGCCCATATTCTCGAGCCAAAATAATACATGCATAGTCAATCAACAGGTCTCTTGAAGCCAGATATCCTATTCAAAGTGAAATGGAAGGTTTTTCAATTTCTTAGGTCCATAAATATTGATGTTAAATTTGTAGAAAATATAATATTTAAAATGGGTTTTATCACCCTACTGGTTTTGATTCTACCATGTTAATACCTTTTCAGGGTGAGCTAATGTGAAAATTCAATAGCATAAATTTTTCATGGACTATGGGGTATAATGAGCATGGATCAAATTTTACAATGGAGAAAAATTAGGCTCTTTGAACTTTATTCCTTATTTATATTCACCCTAAATATTTTCCATAACTATATAGATTATGATTTTAGAGAGTGATAAATTTATTGTTACTCAGGGAACCCATTGTGGTTTTATAACTAGAACAGTTTTTTGTTTTTCAGAAAAACAAATTTAAGGTATTGTAATTTGGATTATAAAATGATTGTCTTTAAGGTTTTATAACATTGAAAAGAGTGTAGTTAGTTTTATGTCATAATTCACAAGGAACTATTATGATGATATGGATACACAATAGACGATTTAGGATACATAGTGTCAATATTATTACAAGTCTTTCTAATAATGATGTGATACCATTGTAAATCATATCCTAAAGTTATCATGTTATGAAAAATGGTGTGGGAAAATCATAATAATGATGGACTACAACAAACTATGAGATTATGTGATTTGGGAGTTTATTTGGGAAGACAATGTGGAGAAAAATATATTGAGAGTTGTAAATAAGTTAAGGAGTTATTGCACTTTTATTATTAAGGAGGACAGTAATTTTTTTAAATATAGAAATTTATTCAATAATTTTGGGTCACCCTCAACACATGTGATGGTAAAATTGATAAATAATGGTGTATCGGGAATATATAGTATATAAATACTCCAAAAAACAGAAAATCAATATTTAAATATGTCATTCTTATCATTTATGTTTACACCATTCTTAATACATCAGTTTCCACCATGGTAATTTGTTTTTTAACCTATGTAATTATTATAGTATGTCTAAAATATAAAGATAATTATTCGAAAACATGTATCTACTTATTATAAATTATTTATTAAATTTATCAAATAAAAATTTCAATGTGTGTGGAAAATTTATTTGACACAAGTTCATGTAATGTGAAAAAAATTTCTTTTAACTAGAACAGTGTTAATTAATTTTTATTATCATTACTAATTACAATGACAAAAAATTATGTTTAACATGTTACCAAAAATTAAATATTCATCATGAAAATATGAAATCCATTTTATTAAATTTGACTAATGTTAGTATAAAATTTTAGTTTAAAATGAATCTCATATTCATCTGGGGAAATTTGATTTTCAATGAAAAATGTTCAAATGTGGAAAAAGTGCTTATATCAAAAATAAATATGAAAATGATAAAAATGTCCTAATTTAATGAGTAAGTATATAATTTATCTAATTTTTCTTTAATCCCAAACGAAAATATAATTTAATTTTATAAATAATTTGAATGAAATGGTATTTTCAATTAAAATATTATATTTTTAATTGATTATTGAAAAATTATATAATTTAGAACAATGAAAAAATTCATCTAATGATAATTAAGATATTATTCTTTTATAAATTTAGGTCATAAAAAAAATTCATGTAATTTCTAGAAATTAATTTAATTTTATGTGTTATAAGTGAGACAAAACCATCTTTTAGAAAATGTATTTTTTATAGAAAAAATTTCAATTTATTTTAATTTATTCTTATAGTACTTATAACCTATAAAGAAATAAAATTTTCATAATTTAGTAAGAAATATTTGTTCCAAATAATTTAATGGTTAGGTTATAATGGTATACTATTTTTTTTGTTTATTTGGACTTGTGGTTGTGTGTTCCACAAACTATCACATATATTAATTTTAAATAAATGTATTTTGTGGATTGTTTATGATTTCTGTTCCTTGTCACTTATAATATCCAAAACAATATTCTAAAATCTTAATTAGTTTTCAGATATAAGTTAATAATATTTAGTATGATATGCCTGATTATTTTTACATAATACATCTAAATAAATCTATATTTATTATAGAGGAGGATTCATTATGTACAAAGCTAGTCAGGCTTATGGTAATATATTTTCTTTTGACTTTTATTTTTAAGGGACACATGCCGTATTCACCCCATGTTTCACTCATTTCATGAACATTCTTCCCATAAATGTATTTTATGATTCATATTACTAATTTTATTAGCATTTAAAAATCCATCTATGGTTTTTTTCATTCATTTGATGATTAAAAATATTACAAAAGTTGAAATTGTTTTATGTAACAATCTCATTGATTATAGAGATTGATAATTGTAATCTTTATGATTCCGAAATATTTTCATCTGTATCTTTTTAAGGAAATTAATTTTTTCCTATATTTATTTTCTTATAATATGTGTCTTACTTTCTTTTTCCTCACCTTATATAACCAAAAATATTAATATATGTTCTCAAGGAAAATCCAATTAAATATTTCTTTAGTTGAAATTAACTTTTCCTCAATATCCATATTTTTTAAAAAATTTAAAATAATTTTATTACTATTATTCTATGATTTTTAATTCAATTTTTAACCATTTTTTCATTTTTAAAAAAATTGATTTTAATGTAATCTTCTAGACCTTTTTTAAACAATGATCTTTTTTTAGTTCTTAAAATATGAAATAATTTTTTTTCTAATAAGTAAAGTATTTTATTTCATGTCCTCAAGATTTATAAGTTCCCTGAAATATAATTTACAAGTATCAAATGTTATATTCAAATAAATTTTTTAACGTAATATTTTATAAATTTTTGGATTTAAAATGTTTGATATTATGATAGAAATGATTTTTTTAATGAATGTATTATTGACATTTTATTGATGTTTTTATTCATAAAAGATAATAATACTTGAATTCATTTTTTCACTTCTAGGAATATCATCTATATATACAATCCTTATTTTTTTTCTTGATGGTATATGTTTATGATGACAATATTCTTAAGAAACCTATTAATTTTATGTGATTTATGCTATTTTTAAATGAAAAAATATTTATGAAACCTATTCTTATTTACTTGTGTTGTTATATGATTAAATTTTAATGGCGCTCATAACTTTTCATGGGTTATAATACAATAAAATTTTAACAGTATTGTGGAAAAAATATTAATGAATTTAATTATATGATGGTTGGAATCCTTACCATCATTCGATGAATTGGGTAATGATTTATATATCATGAGATAAATAGGTTTAGAATGGTTAGTGAGCCAAATATAGTAAAGGACATTGTCCACTATGATTATTTTGGGAGATAACCTAACTACTATGATAGTTTTGGGGAGGAATAAAATCAATTATTATTGTTTGGGAAATGGGATTGGACTAATTAGGTAATGATTTTGTATGAATATGTCTGTAGCAATATTATATTTATTAGAAAACGTTATTAATAAATGGATTATGTTCGTTGGTTCTATTATTATTCATTACATAGGAATTGAGAATAAATATTCCATGACATAATAAAATTATTTCTATAACATAAGGTTTGATTCAAAATTGATCGGCTCATATTCTCATATACTTATGTTTATTTTATAATCAATTGATCGTTAATATGTCCATTTTCACCATACTCTTCTTCCAAGATCACCATTTCTTATGTTTCCTTTCATCAGTTTGTAATTTATGATATATCTATGATGGGTGATAGTTATGATAAAATTTGTGTGAGAAGATGCCGATCAGTAAAGAACTAGTTGTTTATGTTTCCATTTTTTCAAAATAACTATACCTATACAATTCTAGTGGGGTTCAATATTTTATATAATGAATAATAATTTTATTATTTGTGATATCTAGGATTGAATGTTATTGGAATCTATAAAAACCTCACACCCTGTCAATATTTTTAGTAAGTAAATAAAATCAAGGAATCTGTCTTGGAATATGACGATGTGATATGGCATAAGAATACATAATTTATTTTATTAGAATAATTTAATTTCAATAGAAATTTTTTGGAAGGGGGTAGAATTTAACAACCATATATTTTATGATATATTTTTCATTATATATGTTTTGGGTTTTTAATATCATCCGTTATACAATACACCATGTTTAAAAGTGTCACATTATAATGATGAAAGATTAATATTTAATGTGTTATTTATCACCAACCATTTTGAAAGAGAGTATAAATATGACATTATAAATTATCAAAAATAATTTTTTTAGTTGTATAAGAATACATTTGTCATCAATTTGTTATAAATAAAAATAAATTTTTTTAAGGTAAAAAATAAAATTTTTTTCGAAAAAAACTACTTTTACATGTGTAATGTGTTTTTATATTAGTAAACAAAATAATATCTATTGATAAATTAGTTTAATTTAAATCATATATTAAATATTAAATCCAATATTATGTCATTTATCTTGGAATTATAAATCTTAATAGAATATAAATAAATTTAATTTAATATTAAAAATGAATCTATCTAAAAATGATTTTTGATGAATTTTATGCTCATGTATTAAAATTAATCTGTTAAAAATATTAATATTTAACATATTTAAATAGATAATAAATTTGGAAAAATATAATTTATTTTAATTTAATATGATTACGTTATTTTTTTCCAAAATTAATTATTACTATGTTAAAAAACATACTACCACTGAAAATGATGAAAGCCTTTAAAGAGGGGTTAATATAAGTGATAATAATTAAAATAAGAAAAAACAAATGACTTAAATTTATTGGTTAATGATATTTCAAACATTTAAACCACATATCCTATTATTCTTTTATCCACTTTACATGATTATGTCAAAGAATATATATTAATGTTTAATGTATTTACAATTTTCACACAAACCTGAATTGTTAATGGTCACCACCCCAGATCTCTATTATACTCGACATGCACCCTTTAAGGTGAAAAATAACATCCAATATAATAACCCAAAAACCTTTTCAGTGAAATGTAGGTTATTTTCTTTGTAAAACACACCTTATATAATCCTTTATGTGTTCTTCAATACAATATATCTGAAGAAGTGGTTTCTATTTTTATAGATCATTTTCAGATTTATATCACCTTAAACCTCTTAGGAATGTTATATTACCATACTAACATGGAGGAGTATGTATATTCACTATTCATACATTTTAAGGATAATTTTGTATCCATTTTTATTCCACTCCGTATCTATCACGACCTGTCCCTCAAGGCCCGTGTCATAACTACCCCAAGCCCGCCTTCCTTAGGCCTGGGGCTGGAGACTAGCACCAAAGGTGTAAATCCCTATAACTGGGAAGGCATTTACTTTATAAAACATAAACACACACACAAAACTAGGGTAAAAGCGGATTTAAACACTATGTAAAGCAGTAACAGGTGTGCTCAAAGTACAAAGGGGCCGGAAATACAAGCCCAATAGAGAGTACAAGGAAAATACAAAACAGAGGGTAGGTGTCAAGATGCTCCTGGATCATCCTCTGGAGATCCTACCTGATGGGTGGGTACAGATGGCCACCTCAGCTCTCCATGTCCATATGTCACCTTCGGGAACCATCTTGTCGGGAAGTCCACCTCCGGGTACCATCTCATCATGAAGTCCACCTCTGGGTAACGCCAAGCTCTACGAGCCTCAACCACGATCAGTGTTGTCCGTCGTCTGCATCCAACACAATGAGGTGCAGGCATAGCCTGTGAAAGTGTGAGTATAATGATAATCATTAAGTATCCCAAGTCCCTCAAGGGCTCACTAAATCCAACAAGGGTAATCCCAAATTAATGATCTCAATAGATAGCCTTTACTTAGGTATATGCACATACGTATATCTAAGTTATCATGTAACCCATCTCAATCATGAGGAAAACACAAAGTTCGTTGACATAGCTCAAACCATGATTTTCATTAACGATATTGAAACCACAACTGCTGAAAAGATCCCCCTCTGTCAAGTACTTTGATCTTGTCACAACTACGAGGAGCTGTTCACTAACCATAGACTACGGAGGTACTCTTCCTGTCGAGTACCGTGGGTTTCCACCCAATCACAAGAGTGATCCCCCTAATAGCCTACAGAGGTACTCCTTCTTTCGAGTAACGTGGGTCTGTCCCCCAAACACCGTAGTGCTCCCCGCTGTGGTTCTGCCACCCAAACACAATAGTGCTCCCCACTAGGCTAGTCAAGTCACTCCGACTCGAATCAGACAAGTAGTCATCAGGTCTCACCTAACTACAAGGTCTCCGTACTCCGTACGCTCGACTCCAAGAGGATCTTTCCACGAGATACTAGGAGATACTCTATGTATCACAATGTTTCATTAGTAAGTATCTCAAAGAACCACCTCGTCAAAGGGGTCACAATGGAACAGATGGCGCGTCTATCGGATACCCGATCTTTGAGTTATTAGCCTTTTAGTCCCGGGGGCCCGGTTGGTTTCGTGTATGAACCAACCCGACCGTATGTCAACTGTACCCCAAAATCTCATGGGTTATACTCAATGAAACCATTTCTCAACGTGATTACCAATGCTGCTGATGGTTCGTCAAACGGACGTACAGTCTGAGAGTTGTTATTATTTCTCTTCTAGGGGCCCGGTTGGATTTCGGGTACAATCCAACCCGGCATTACTCCAATTAAGTCCAAACCTCTAGTGAAGTATTCCAAAATAACCTTCTCATCAAGAGTAATAATGTCGACGGCACATCAATCGGACTTTCGGATCTCACGTTATATGCATTTCGGCTCCGAGGGCCCGGTTGGATTCGAGTTCGAAGCAACCCCCCCCCCCCCCATACACAAGCTTTGCTAAAACCTTGAGTGAATTATACCAAAATGACCTTCTCTATCCAAGTAATCCTATGCAACTGACGGTGCATCGATCAGAGGTCCGTAGCTCATGATATGTCTGTTTAACCGAAAATGGTCCAAAAATAGGGGGTCTGGGCCCGGTCCGACCCGACCCAACACCCCTAGGTCGGCCCGAACAGAGTCGACCCAACCCGGATCCAGGTCCAGCCCGGTTGGGTGCGGCCCGGCCTGGCCGGCGCGGTCTAGCCTGATAGGCGTGGCCCGGCACGCGTGGCCCGCCTCGGCCCGGCCGATGGAGAGCTGGCTCAGCCAGCTTGGTCGAGCGAAACACGAGGAGCGGGGGGGGGTGGGGGGGTTATTGACACCGCCAGCGCAAAGAGCCAACCCACCATTGTCCCAGGATCCCGCGCGGCTGTGGTATCCACCACGTTGAAACACCGCGACAATAGTCATAGTGTGTCTCCTCCGGTGGTCCGTTTTAGCATCTGTCTACGGTGACAGTCTTCTTGGGTCCCGAAAATTAAAGCGAAGGATTCCAAACGCCGTTGTGGTCCCATTTCATCATCACCCATCAATCTGTGCACAAAAGAACAACTAGTGGAGGGTTCATGATTGTTCGTTAACCCGTTCCCTCCGCATTAGAGGCTCAATACATAATTCATCAACAACAAGTGTTTAATTTATTCAAAAATAAATCATTCAAACGCCCTGCAATTAAATACCCATACATGAGGGTATAAATTACATATACACAAAAAATTTGAGAAACCCCAACCTCGTAAAATGGAGTTAAACGATGGTGAGTCACGGTGGACGGGCATAACGGAAGACATGCATCATTCCGTCAACATCGAGAAGCAAGGAGATGAGTGTGGCATCAGCGTTCTTCATTCTTAATTCTTCATTGGAGGAAGAGGAAAACTCTGAAATTGCTAGGCGCAGTGCTTTGCTGCTAGCGTTCTGTCGCTTGAAAATGCCGTCCAGAACTCCTTCCTCTGGCCTCCATTATATAGGAGTGGGAGGGTTTGTCGTTGGCACGCAAGTCATAAATGGAGGATTTATGACAGAGGGCTCCACCCAATTAATCCACTGTGACGACGCATTTAAATTGGGAGGAAGTTAAAAAGGGGTTTATTGGCCCTGGTGGTCCCCACAGAAGAATATCCTCAAAAGGGAGGATATTTCCTAGTAGGCCCCACCACTAAATAACCAAAAAAAGGAAATGGGGGAATGGTGGTTAATGGTTGGGTGGTCCCCTCATTGAAAAGGGTAGTTTCATCCTTCTTAATTGTGAGGGTGATTTAAAAACATGAGGCTCTCCATCATAAATGAGGGGGAGTCAAGGAGTTATGATTCTCCTCCCATTAATGGGAGGCCACGTGTTGTTTCCACCACAATCAACCTCACATGGGAAGTTGGATCTCGGTGGTCCCCACCACCATAACCTCTCATGGGGGGGTTAGGGTGTGGAGGTCCCACCACCAACTCCGAAGTGGAGCTTCTACCCACTTTATCATCACGACAAGTGTTTAACAAAATAAAATAAATTGTTTACTTATTTTATTTTCTTATCCCATGAAAAACCCCAAAAACTAACTTTCATACCCGATCATCTACCGTCGAGGTGAAAGTCTTCATAAGAAAAAATCTGCACTACGAGTTAAATGGTGCCCTCAGATTTCAATTCCGACCACCGATCCAAAAGATAGGAAACCCAACTAGTTCATTCACTAATCATTTTCGAGCTAAACTTCAGAAATTGATTCCAGGCACACCAGGCCTCTGAATCAGGTGCCGTCAGAAACTGTGTACTCGTGAAATTCCAAATAAATTAAGAAAAATATTACCAGAAATTTCCGGGTCTTTACATTACTCCCACATCAGGGATTTACGTCCCCATAAAGCTACAACACAAACTAGGGAAACTAAATGAGGTACCGAGAATGCATCTGAGCCTCCCGCTCCCATGTTCTCTCCTGGAGGTTTCTGTGCTGCCAATGAAAGCACACAAGAGGAATCGACTGTCCTCGTATGACCCACACCTGTTGTCCCCCAACCTCTACTGGAACCCGTGATAGTTTCCATGTCATCGATGTCCAGATCTCCTTGGTCGATGATGAAGGATAGGTCGTGAACACATCTCCTCAGCTGAGATACGTGGATGACGTCGTGAACCCGGTGCATCTGAGGTGGAATGGCCAGGAGGTAATCCACCTTTCCTACTCGACTAGGAACCTAGAAAGGTCCGATGAATTACAGAGATAACTTGCTGCCCTGGAAAAAACTCTGTAGACACCGTTGAGGTGAGACCTGTAAGAAGTCGTGGTCGTCACCCTTGAACTCCAATGGTCTCGTATCCTATATTTATAGGACTTCTGTCTACACTGTGCAGTCTTCATCCTCTCCTGGATGATCTGCACCTTCTTCGTCGTAGCCTAATCTATCTCTGGTTCTGCACGTGCTAACTCCATTACTATCCACAAAGGATATCTGAAAAGCATCCACCTGCAATCTCACCACTTCTAACAGTTGAATGCTCGATCTCCTACTAAGAGCATCTGCTACAACGTTCCCCTTACCAGGAGTATTAACTATCTTGAAGTAATATTCCTGGAGGAACTCAATCCATCGCTACTATCTTAGGTTTAGGTCTTTCTTAGTGAAGATACACCTAAGACTATTGATTTTGAGAGAACCATAAAATGTTCTCTTAATGAAGAATGGGTGAGACTAGCCAATTTTAAGAACTCATCTCCACCCATCTTCATCTACATTCAAACAAAGAGTTGCTAATATTTCTCCTCTATCGAAAAGAGAAATCTGGCCTCATCCCTTTGATTAACCATGTTCTTCACCTAATACAGTCAATCCTGGCATGAATGGTACTATTTCATGCCATAAACGACGTCGTAAGGCCTCGATGCTACTACCAAGAGATTCAACCGTTACTCTTGCCTCCAAGGGTTGAGTCACACTATCGGCATTAGTGTGTGGTTACTGGGTCTCCTCTAGTAGAAAACTCACAAGTGAGGGTCAAGTCAATAGTTTTAACTGGAACCTCTTAGTATAAACCACAGAAAAAGGATAGGATATCAAACATCACAAAGATAAGTGTCTTTTATTACTATAGCTCATAGTAAAAAGACACAAAGAAAACAATTCAACGACAACATCAACAAAAAGGAAGGTAGAAGCACCAATAACAAGGCCTCCATGCCTAGAAATAATCTCGCTCCTGTCCACCTGCTTCTGAAGCTCCATTGTCGTATGCTTCAGCTGCCTGAAGCTGAGTTCTCCCATATCCACCTGTTTCATGCGCTCGGGGAGGACCTTCTGGTGGTGGTGGCAACTCTTCGAAGCATCGTACACCACCAGCTGTACAACCAGCTCCTCTGCTCCGGTCTGGTAGGTTCCTCTACTGCCAGCTGCTCATCTGCTGGATAGGTCGGGCAGTCTCAAGCCAAGTGACCTTGCTTGCCGCATGCATAGCACTTCCTGTTCCTCGTATGGCTGGCTCTATTTCATTTTCCTCGCACAACCGAACCTAAAACCCGAGGTCTCCCACCTGATGGCCTGGTCGTCCTGGACCTCTGCATCATCCGTCTCCTGCATACAGTTGACTCGGCTACTATCAGAAAAACCTGCGGCAAGGGCAGCAGCTTTTGGACATGCTCAGAGTGTAGAGTCACTGATATAAACTCCACCCTGATGAAAGTCTCGATGTCTCCCCAGTTTAAGGTCGTCTCGTCGCAAAACTGTAGCATCTGGCTCCACCACCTCTCAGCCGCTCCCTGGAAGAGGCTAACAGCTAGTTACACCATCAATTCTACGCGTATCCTAGCTGTGTGGAAAGCTTGTGCTAATATCTCCAGCCAATGCCCAGCAGTCTAAAAATATGTCTTGCCTTGAAAGCTTGGAGGCCTCTGATGCAGGAACTCGTGCATCACACTCAAGAGACGTGCACTCTTTGCTGGTGTCTGATCTAGAAGAGGGCCATGTACTGAGGCATCTTTAATCAACTGCCTATCTGTACGTACAACTGTCGGGGATCTAGCTGATCATCTGTGGGGAGGCATCATGAAAGAATAGATGCGACATGGTCAAAAGATGATACCTAGTGATCTGACCTAGTTTGCGCTGAATTAAAAGAAACATTTGAAAAAACACATGCAATTAGTGTTTTTGTACACTGAGTCGGAAATCAGAAGTCAAGGTACTGTTGTATGGATATGTCGGTCGCCCGCACCAACACTGGACTCCCTGAAATGAAAACTACACTTAGTAACCTTAACAATATTGCTTCACAGAAAGAAAATATCAGAGTTCTGTGTTCTATGGTAGAACCGACTCCTAAGATAACAATTTTTCATGACCCGTCCCCTAGGGACCGTGTCGTAACTACCCCCAGCCCACCTTTCTTGGTCCAGGGGCTGACGACTAGCACCAAAGGCATAAATCCCAATAACTGGGAAGGAATTCTATTTTTTTAAAACGTAAACACACACACACAACCAGGGTATAAGCAAAATTAAACACTATTTAAAGCAGTAACATGTGTGCTAGAAGTAAAAAAGGGTCCGGAAATACATGCCCAACAGAAATTACAAGGAAAAGGAAAAACTACTGGAAGGTGTCAAGCTGCTCCTGGATCATCCTCCGGAGTTCCTACCTGATGGGTAGAAACAGATGACCACCTCAGCTCTCCACGTCTGTCTGTCACTTTCGGGTACCGTCTCGTCGTGAATTCCACCTCCGGGTACCATCTAGATCTACGAGCCTCAACCATGATCAGTGTTTTCTGTCGTCTGCATCCAACACAACGAGGTGCGGACATAGCCCGTGCAAGGGAGAGTATAATGATACTTAGTAGGGACCCCGACAACCTCAAGGTCTCACTAAATCCAACAAGGTTAATCCACAAAGAAATATCTCAAAATATAACCTTTACTTAGGTATATGACCATACATATACCTATGTTATCAAATAACCCATCTTAATCATGATGAAAACACAAATGTCATTGACTCATCTCAAACCAGGATTTTCATTACTATATCGAAACAACAACTGCTAAAGAGATCCCCCTCTATCGAGTACTGTGATCTTGTCACAACTCTGAGGCAGTGCTCTCTAACCTTAGACTGTTGAGGTAATCCTCCTGTCGAGTACCGCGGGTCTGCCACCCCAACACAGTAGTGCTCCCTGTCGTGGGTCCGGCACCCAAACACAGTAGTGCTCCCCCTAATAGCCTATAAAGTTACTCCTTCTATCAAGTACCGAGGGTCTGCTACCCAAACACTACAGTGCTCCCCACTGTGGGTCTGGAACCCAAACACAACAGTGCTCCCCGCTGTGGGTCTGCCACCCAAACACAATAGTGCTCACCACTGGGCTAGTCAAGTCACTCTGACTCGAATCAGACAAGCCGTCCTCATGTCTTAGCCAGCTACAAGGTCTCCATACTCTGTACGCTCATCTATGGGAGGATCCGATCCACGAGCTACTGGTCGATACTCCATGTATCACAATGTCCCATAAATAAGTCTCTCAATGTACCGCCTCGTCAAAGGGGCCACAACGCAACAGACGGTGCGTCTTTCGGACGCCCGGTCTGTGAGTTATTAGCCTTTTAGTCCCGAGGGCCCGGTTGGTTTCGTGTACGAACCAACCCGTACATATCTCAACTGTACCATGGACTCTCATGGGTAATACTCAATGGAACTATTTATCAACGTGATTACCAACGTCGCTGACGGTTCGTCAAACGGATGTCCAGTCTGAGAGTTATTAGTATTTCTGTTCTAGGGGCCCGGTTGGATTTTCGGTACAATCCAACCCGGCCTTACTCCAACTGTGTCCAAACCTCAGGTGAAGTATGCCAAAAGAACAGTCTCATCATGAGGAATCCAAAAATGTCTATGGGCCATCAATCGGACGTCTGGAGCTTATGTTATAAGCGTTTCTGCTCCGAAGGCCCGATTGGTTTCGATTTCAAACCAACCTGGCCATAACCAAACATTACCGAAACCTTGAGTGTAATATACCTAAATGACTGTCTCGATCCAAGGAATCTTATGCAACTGATGGTGCGTCGATCGAGGTCCGTAGCTCAAGATATGTCGGTTTAAACCAAAATGGTCCAATAATAGGGGGTCTGCACCCGGTCCGACCCGGCCCAACACCCCCTGGGTCAGCCCACACCGTGTCATCCCGACTTGGACCCAGTTGGGTGGGGCTCGGCCCAGCCGGCGCGATCGCGGTCCAGCGCAACCAGCACAGTGCTGCCTGGCCCACGTGGCCCGCCCCGGCCCGGCCGGGGGAGCTGTCTCGGCCAGCTTGGCCGAGTGGATCGGGGGGGGGGGGCACTAATTGACACTAGCAGCACAAAGCGTTGCCCTGCCATCGTCCCAGGATCCCGCGTGGCCTTAGGATTCACCACGTCGCACCGCTCTAGCAACTGCCGCAGCAGGTCTCCTCCGGTAGAGTTCATGGGCGCTGCCGCCGCCTCCGGTCGCCGGCGGCACTGTGCAAGTGACACACGCCGCCAGTAGCTTCCGTGGGCCACCGGAGTTGCTCCGATGATCCGTTTTTGCTTTTGTCTATGCCTACTATCTTCTCCGGTCCTGAACATTACTGTGAATGCTTCCAAATGCCATTGCGGACCTGTTTCATTGTCTCCCATCAATCCGCGCATAAAAGAACAACCAGCGGAGGGTCCGGGCTTGTTCATTAACCTGTGCCCTCCGCATTAGAGGATCATTCCATAATTCATCAACAACAAGGATTTAATTTATTCAAAAATAAATTATACTAACACCCTGCAGTTAAATACCCATACAAGAGGGTATAAAACCCATAGACAAAAAAAATACAAAAACCCCTACCTCGTAAAATGACGTTAAATGTTGGCGAGTCACGGAGGACAGGCGTTGTGAAGGATATGCGTCGTTCTGTCAACATCCGGAAGGAAGGAGTCGAGGGTGGCGTCAGCGTTCTTTTTTCTTCATTCTTCACTGAAGGAAGAGGGAAAATCTCCATGTGCTGGGCACCATGCTTCGCTTCTAGCATTCCACCGATTGAAGAAGTCGTCCAAAACACCTTCCCCTAGCCTCCTTTATATAGGAGTGGGAGGGTTCGTCGTTGGCATGCAAGTCGTAAATGGAAAATTTATGACAGAGGGCTCCACCCAATTAATCTGCTGTGACGGCACATTTAAATGGGAAGGATGTCAAAAGGGGGTTTATTGGCCCGGGTGGTCCCCACAGAATAATATCCTCCAAAGGGAGGATATTTCCTGGCGGACCCCACCATTAAATAACCACAAAAAGGAGGGGGTGGTTAATGCTTGGGTGATCCCCTCATTAAAAAGGGATGTTTAATCCTCCTCAATTAAGAGGGGGATTTAAAACCTAGAGGCTCTCCACCATAAATGAGGGGGAGTCAAGAAGTTATGATTCCACTGCCATTAATGGGAGGCCTTGTGTGGTTTCCACCACTATCAACCTCACGTGGGAAGTTAGATCTTTGTGGGCCCCACATCCATAACCTCTCATGGGGGGTTAGGGTGTGGCGGTCCTACCACCAACTCCCATGTGGAGCTTCTAACCACTTTATCCACACGATAAGTGCTTAACAAAATAAAATAAATTGTTCACTTATTTTACTTTATTAACCGACGAAAAACCCCAAAAACTAACTTTCATACCTGATCATCTGCCATTGAGGTGAAAGTTTTCTTAAGAGAAAACCCACGCTGCGAGTTCAACGGTTCCATCAGATTTCAATTCGGAGCATCGGTTCAAAAGATAGAAAAATCCGCTCGTTCGTTCACTAAACGTATCTGAGCTAAACATCCGAAATTGATTCCAGGCACACCGGGCCTCAGAATCAGGTGCCGTCAGAAACTGCGTACTCGTAAAATTCCAAAGAAATTAAGAAAATAATTTCCCTTAAATTTCTGGGTCATTATAATATCATATGTAAAATTATGACATCACTCGTGCGTTTGTAGAGACTATTGCCTCCAAGAAGAAATGTGATTTGTTTTGAATTTTAAATTGACATGGATGGATATAATGAAATATTTGAAAATAATATACTATATTTATGATATAAATATATTTCATGAAAGTAAAATTATTATATTCCTTTCTTCAGTTCCATTCATGAAAAAAGTGAATACATCACAAGGGAGCATGTGAGGAACACCACATCCATGAAGTGATGTAATTCATTTATCATCACTAATTTATATAAATCATTATAAAGGTTTTTATAATTAATAAATTTGATACTAAATAGGTTATTAATATTATAGTGTTGAAGAAACGAAGAGAAATGATCAACGGAATGAACCATTGAACAAAAAAATGCATGGAAAATGAACCGGTTTTCAACCAAATGTACATTTTAATGGAGAATTATTAATAAGGCATTAATTGTAAATTAAATTGGAATTATACATATAATTAAATGTAAATTTTTTTTTCTATAATTTATTTATAATAATTAGATATTTTTTCAACAATATTTTTAATGTGTATAAATCGATTTTAGATTTCAGGTACGTTTTTATGACAAATTCTAATTTTTTTAAGAATGTATATGCTAAATATTAATTGAGGGAAATTATATTGTTATTATCCATTAAATAGCATATTTTTTATTATAATCTTTTTATTCTGGTTCTTTATGTGTTATTATAATTTTAAAATATTTGGTACTTAAAATTATAAATAAAATGTTTTAAAAACTATTATCTTCTCGTCATTGGTTACAAAACTCATACATCTCCATTTTCATTAATTAGTTTAAATGAATAATATATTATATGATTCAATTAATTTTTTTTAATTAATTCTGATTTTATTTTGAAATGACTTGAATTTTTATTTTTAAAATTATTTCTATACAATTTATTTATTACTTTTTATAAATAGTTCAAATGGAGTTTTTCTAACATTTACTACACAAATTTAAATTCCCACTTTCATCACAATAAATATATTTAAAGCATAACTTAAAAAATTACATTTCTATGCTATTATAAAAAAATATATTTATCAATATTATTTTATTTTTAAAAGTATAAGGATAAAAAAATGGGTATTATTCTTATTTAAAAAAAATTGTCAAATTATATTCTAAATATATTTTCAATCAATTCTAACATCTTAATGAATTTTTATGCTTAAAAATCGATGAGAACTTATGATACATTAAAATTTCATTATCTATATAGACTATGGTGATTATTATTTAAGGATGATTCTATGAATCTTTTTTCCTTATCATTGGTTAATCATGTTTGAATGAAATATTTATGAAAATATTTTACATTATGTGTGTTATCCTATAATGAAATTATGTTTTTTTATATATTACGTCACAAATATGTATGGTTTTCTGTAAGTTGTGGGCGGGAATAGAATATCACAACCCAAAAATGTATTATGTAATTATTGATATATCAAGAGCTAATATTGAATAGAAGAGGGTGTGAACCATGTTTATTAAGACACTTTTCCAATATGATAGTATTGTGAGTGAAACATGACTAAGGAAATGATTCAATGTGGAATAAAACAAATCGAATATCATTGCATTTACAATAACCAATATCTAAAGAATTGATTTTATATTCATATATGATCTTTTAAATCATCCGTCTTTTGATTATAATATTTTATCATGTCTCATGATTGAATATTGGTTATTAAACACTATTCTGACATATGCCATTTATTTTGAAATATCATTATGTGATCATTTAAGAAAAGTTTCCACTAAATTATTGGGTATGAATTCCATAATTTATTATTTTTTAATAAAAACCTTATGATTATATTATTATCACTTTTGATAAATGGATTCTATATTAATTATTTACCCTTATGGATTATCTGACATCACCCATTATTATGTTTCATTTCCCTTGGTAATGAACAATGGTATTATATATGGTATGCCTAAAAATTTTATAGTGATAGAAGAAAATTGAAGAATATTATGAAGATATTTTATTAAAAATATGATTACGTATCCATTTTACAAAGACACTAAAACATTACATTTTTTGGGCAATGTATAATTATTATATGTATTGAATATTTAAAAAAATGATATAGTATTTATGTATGGAAGTCTTGATTCACATAAGAGAGTCATCATTTTATAATTAAAATACGATTTATATAAAAAAAATAGGTGTATATATATGTGTCTATGATATTGTAATTTTTTAACAATAATAAATATGGTTCATATTCATTATGGACGGTCCTTTATATTTAAATTGAATGTAACAATTCAGAGGATGAGGTTGTATCCCTTTCACCTGATCTCCCATATTTTTATCCATTCATACCATATGAAAGAGGAACATTAATTTACTTATGATATGGGTATATAATAGCCTTTGATATGTTCAATATGTATATTTATTCCAATGATATATTGCAAACATAAAATAACATTGATATGATTTTAGTTCATAAACAACATAATGTTTAAATTTATTATTGATTTTTTTGTAAAATGATAATAACATTAGTTTTTATAAACCCATAATAAAATAATATTATATAATTTTGATTATATGGGTACTATAGTGGTGTAAGAGGATTTTGAGTATTTCAGTGATTTTGATGAAAATTAGACAATTTTAACTGGGAACAAGGAAAAAAAATTGTGACTAGAGAGAAAGATGATGGAAGTATGGAAGAAATGAGATTGAATTTCATGCTAATATAGAATCAAAAAGAACTTATTTCAATGATTTCTTTACCATAGAGAGATAATATAAAATTATATTTTAAATACAACCCAATAGGTAACAAATACACTTTATGTGTAGACATGTATATTTTTATAAAATGATGTGGGTAACCTAATGAAATTATTTGTTGATGTGAATAAATATAATGCTATCATGGAAGGTAATATTAACGGAAAGTTGAAGGTGATTGATGTTCATACATGAAAATTTAAATAATTAGTGAAAAAACTAATGTACATAAAATTAATCATTTATAATTATTTTCACGAAGATAGAGAAATACCAATGAATAATATTAATTAAAATATTAAATATTCAATAAAATGTGACAATATGGTGAACTAGTAAAGACCTCACACAATTAATGTTACTGTATGGATGGTTTTATTAGAAAGGATAATTCCAAGAACAAATTAAATAATTCCTAATTTTTGGAAAATAACAAAAATAAAGATATTTTGGGATGACTAACATGAATATAGAAAATAATTCAAATGTAAATATACCAAGGCCATGAAATAATAATAGAGTAAATAAAATATTTTTTGAAAACTACAATAATTGTTTTCTAGAAAGATATAAAAAAGTTAAAAATTAATATATATAATAAAACTATGATAAATTTATTGGGTATTAAGAAACATATAAAAGAAAATATGAATTTTATGGATATAATTATATTTTTCTAGACGTTGAGTTCACTTAACATTAAAATATGAACCATTAATATATTTCAGGTATATTTTTGGGGTAGTAAGAACATAAGAATAAATTTTATAAAAAAACAAAAAATATATTATATATACTAAATCTTATAAAATCTCATACACATGTAACCTCTATGGAGTTTCTTACATATGTGTATCTGTCTCTTTAAATTCCACTAAAAATCTGTGCATCCCATCCTAAATTACTCCCCCACCCCAGAAACTCCTCTAACAAACACATCACTACATTCCCTTCCCTTGGTCACCATACCAATTGATGACTCTTATTTATCCCTCTCCTATTCATACCCATTTCCCATAGTCTGTATCACCTTCAACTCCACCTCTATCTCTAACTCTCAATCCATCACTTCATTGTTTCCTCATATCCTCCCTGAATATTTTCTATTCTCTACAAATTTTTTATCCCAAATTGCATCTACAATGATATTCTCCTCCTCCACCTACTAGACATAGATATTCTCTTACTCTGCAAATGATTCCTTGTTCTCTACCTCAAACTCTACCTTCTCCTCCGCTTCCACTGAATCCTCTACCTCTTCTTCTACATCCCTCAAAACCTACTCATCCTAACCCATATCCTTAAACACTATCCCTATATCATGTCTTCCTCAGAAACTCATCTTCAACTATTTCAAATTCCCTTTCATTCACGTTTCAATCTCATATAATTAATCATGCTTCCCCCATATAGGTATTCATTTTGTTCGATTGATGAATTGGGACTCCTTCCACATACCTAAATCGGAGGCATCCTCTATTTTCACCAATCATATTTTTTAGTCTATCTTCATTTATCTCATTCATATTCCATCATTGTCCTCCACCTCCATCACATAATCTTCCCCTCAATATCTCTAATCCCATCTCCCCATCCTTGAGTCATGGACTAGTCCTCTCCATCTTTGCCCTACACTTCATCATCATTGAAAAATATTTATTGCCTCAACATTCATGTTCGATGAAGATTCCACACCCTACCACTCAATGATTTCTCCTATCATCATTAAATCAAAGTGATCTAGTGAGGAGGGTTAGGGATGTTGTGTAGGATGTGATACACTATAGAGACCTCTAATTCCTTTCTAATGTGAGATGTTGTTTGGTAAATTCCACGATGGGGATGAATGACAATTATTAAAAATATGAATGTAATTTTAACAAATCATAGTAAGAAACATCTTTTCTATGGTATGTTGCTCCCATTCTATGTGAAAAATTCGATTAAACTCTCTATTAAATCTCTACCAGTTATGTTGTCATTAGTAAGCCTTCCACCTACATTAGATTTCATATCATGAGTCCTACCACATATAATTATTTTTCAAATAAAAATCAAATGTGGGCCTATCAAATCTATAGGTGTGATAAACATTTATTGAAATTTGTTTTTAAGAATAACCATATAAATATTATAATATCAATTGTATGTATCATAAATGTGTTTAATTTTTTCACAGAGCTTTGTTAATTTTGAAATAATGTCAAATAATTTATTTCATTAAATCTAATAACTCCTTCCGTTGTACTTGAATTAAATAAATCCGCTAACATCACATTTGGAATAAATTCAACTCATTTTTATAGTAAGTGTTTCTATAGTACCTACATTTATAGTACTACTATTATAATATATAGATAACCCAAAAAAATATATTTTACCCTATATTAATCTTATTAAAATTCATTGCATGATCTTTTGTATTGTTCTGGAAATCATAATATCAATGATGGTTTTTTGGGAGTTGTTTTCATTCCCAGAAATCTACAAATCATTGATACTCAATTGTTTAAAAATGTTCATATCAAAGGAGATGATCTCTTAATATGTATTCTATAAAAATAAAATTAATTATATTTTTATAATTCATTCATTGTCATCAAATTTGTGAATTCCAATTACTGATGGTACATTTAACATTTTTATCACTTATTTGAATTTTAGTACATTGTATGAATTCTTAATATATGTGATTTTAATATTTATTAATTATATAAAATTATGTATATATATAATGTTGGAAGAAATGGTTGTGTATTGACATTATAAAATCTCATATTTATTAATTTAAATGTATCAATAGAAAAATTTTAATTTTCATTGATTATGAAATTTTTTCAAACATTATAATATTTTTTATTTATATTTATATTTACATATTTTCTATAGTTTCTTACACTATAGTGTAAATTATTATTTCTATATCGGGTAAACATTACAATATCATCGAATTACAAAATGATAAGACTATCATTCACATGATAAGATATAAAATTCATTCTATATTTTATAACATAATGTTCAAATTATTATTGAACACTATTCCTTCCATGTTTTAGGGATTAAAATTTAGTTATGTGTAATTTTTGATTTTATATTTTAGAGATACTATTTTTTTTATAATTTTTGGGTTTTTTATAATTTATAAAACTTATTCTCATTTGTGAATTATAGTATCCATAGACCCACTAAATTTGTTTAATAATTTCTAATGTAGTGTTGAACATTAATTAGACATTGTAATTTCTGTTGTAGTGATAGACTCTGTTGCACAATTTTTTGACATTGATGTTTGATTTTATATGATGTATATTACATTTTTTGAATTCCATGTATATTTGTTTTTTTATATTTATTTATTTTTTTATATTTTGAATATATGATATGGTGATATTATTTGATATGTATTTCCTTTATCAAATCAATATATATACTATAAATTCCAAAAATTTCAATTACATTGATTATTTTTTTTAAACATTGTTATATTTTTATTTAAATTTCTATTTAATTATTTTTCTATCGATTTTTACACTATAAAGTATATTATTTTTTCTATATGTGGAAAAAATTTAAACACCTAGAATCTACATCTATATAAACATTTAAATGGTATACATTTAATCATCTATATCTATTTAGTACTCTATAATTTGAATCAATATTGATTCAAGTAAACATTCTCTATAACACATTATAAAACAATTTAAATCTATTTAATTATTTCTCTTTAATATTCTAATATTTGAATCTATATTTTTTATTGTATAATATTATTTATTATTCACATTTTTATTACTCTTATACATTATTTTAATGTGAATCTATAATAATTCATGTAATCATTTAACCCACTAAAATGGTGTTTTTTTGTTTTTTCTATACTCTAAAATTTTATGTTTTTGTTTTTTATATACCGTAAACAAATTTTTTTTAATTTGAATCTATATTGATTCACGTAAATACTCTATTTCGTGTTATTTTAAATATTAGTTTTATTTCTGTTAAAATTTGTAATTAATTACGATGAATAATTTTATATTAGTCATCATCAATTTTATCTCAATGTTTCATACCAATAACTCTTTGAAATATCAATTTTTCCATTAATGGTTTTGTGGATCATAAAAATTTTCAACAAGAAATTTATATAATGAACATGTTGAAGATAACATCACTATGTTTTTAATAATCCCTATTATTTCTTTTATTCATGCTATTTTTTTATAGTTTTAATTTTATAACATATAGTTTACTGTATTTTTTGGTATTATTTATCACCGGTGCTTGGATCATAACCATCCTTCAATTATAATGTGTTTTCTATTTTTAAATTTCAACTAAACTAGTCTGATTGGTTTCATGATGGGTTCATCAATATTTTTTCAATTAATTCCACTCTATGGGTATATGGTTCCACAAGGGAAATGTTTCCAAAAACCATTACTATTGTGCAAGGAATAAATTTTATTTATAGAATAATGCTGGTTCAAAATGAGTTGAGATGGATCTTATTAGTACATGTTACCTTTAATATATTTTCTTGAGACATCCTATGTTTATATTTATCGTTTAAGACTTCCATGTAAAATGTATCTTTTTATATGTAAAATTCCCCTCATAATGGAAAATATTACCCATGGATTTGAAACTAAGGGAACATTCTATCTAGCTGGTTGTGAAGATAGAAGAATCCCATTTTCCGAATGTTGGTGTTTATTAAACAGTCCCTAATGCATCATTTTTTTAACATTATGTATGTGAGATATCAATTCACCCTCTCCCTTTCCTAATTAGTGTTTATTATTTTGGACATCTATGAAAAATAAGATTCATATTTAGGATGGTTAAACCAGTTATAGATTGATTTATTGAATTTTCATTTTATCCATTAATGGTTTCCATCAAATATGTGGGTTTAGAATATTAGTATAAGATGGATGGGTCATTTGATTCCATTTCTACCATTGGAAAATGCTGGATGAATCAGAGTAAATTTGTAAATGGCTTTGATTTTTTTAAGAATGTGGTTGAATTTATGAGATATCCATATAATCTTTTCACTCTCTTTATAGAATAGATTTTTATCCACTAATTTTAAACCTTAGTTTTATAATTGTAATAATAATATTCTCTACTGATATTTATTTTATATATGGACAATATATATATCGTACATTGATATATGGTTTCTCTATATATATACTGATATATATTTTTAATATATATTATGAATATATATTTATATACATGCTTGTATATATATATATATATTTAATATATTATGATATATATTATAAATATTTTACAAATATATATGTTTACACCCACATATTTGGAATATTTTTTTTGCATCACTAAAATTTATGTTTTCTTATTATGCAAAGCAATATTTTAATTATTTATAAATTTTTTAGATGAATTTATTTTCATGTTTTCTATTGTAATATGGATATTCATTAATGAAAAACAAAAAATATTACCAATATAAATTTATTTTCCATAAATTATATTTATATGGGACTATTTTTATTTTATTTAGGATACAAAAAATAAAATATTTTTTATCACCACCCACATTTTCGAACATGATACATAACTCATCCCCCCATATGTGAAATCATAAATCCCTTGAAGGTCCAATATCATCTGACATTGATCTTTTACAAATATTTAGTGCATGATTTTTTCAACCTTTGTTCCCCTCTTGTTGGAATCTATATATTTTTTAGGCCCTTTGTAACTGTTGTTCATTGATCCTATGTTAAGAACCTATATTTTCTCTCTACATATTTATAATATTAATTTTCTATTAAATTAAGTTGGTAAGGTTTTAACAAATTATCTGTTTAATGAAAATATATGTTTAACTCATGTGATAAATTATATTTTGAGAATTTGGTTACAGATGATGATGATTCTTATCGTTATTTTTTTAGTATATACGGTGTTCTGGTAAATCTATGTGGTAAATTATGAATGAAAAATAAATAAATCACAAGGGTTTGGTATGATATCAATAAATTTCATGGTAGAAATTAATGATGTGGTTTCTTCTCATGAAAAAAAGTTATAAGATCATTTATTTTGTTGTTAAAGGGTTCTAGAATTTATGTATTCACTTAACATTTGGTACTGAACATATTTATAATTTATTCAAAATTCAGATGACCTTGTAGACTTAAATTGAATAGGTTTTGTGTGAATATACTTCACTTATGATATGTTCTTCTACATAATGTTAAGTATAAAAGAAAATTATTTATATCCTAGAATTTAGTTGTGTTATTTAATTACTGGCATGGTTGTTTTGTTAGGTTTTAGAGGTAGTAAAATAAAGGTGAACATTGAAGAGGAGTTGTTGAGGCCTTGTTCCTTCTTTTGAGAAATATTGTTTTTATAGTTTTCTCATAGAAGGTAAACAATGTGAATTATTTATATAAATTTTTGGCAATGTACACTGATTATATTTCATCATTGTATTGAACATGGTATAGGATTTATGAATATTTGTATTTTGAATTCAAAATAATAAACCTGAGATAATTTTCTGCTCAAATATATCATTGTGAAATTAAGATAATCAATTGTAAAACATATATTGGAATTATGATCTTTCCTATTGCAACAACCGACTTCTTCAAAAAAATTACACATCCATCTCTATATATATATTAATAGAACAAATTTATATTAATTTTATATGGAAATGTTTGAAGTTAACATTCGATGTCTATAATTTGTATGATTTTTGTTATTTTATTATTTTTTATTTATTGATTAAATATATATGTTGAAACCTTCTTCCTTAAATAGTCTATAAGTTTCAATTGTTTGAAATTTAACATATTATATTTAGTTGTATTTGTTAATAGATATATGTATGAGGAAAAATGATTTGGTTATAGATTTGGTATATTTAATTTGTATATCTTTCATATATTTTTATAGATTTTATTTAAATATTTTAAATCTCTGTCAATATATTTTCATACATTGTATCTCATTGTGTATATTTTTATGTCACTGTATGTGTTGTGTCCATAATTATGGATCACGTTTTTAGTGATTATGAAAAGGAAAATTCTTGATATTATAAAATATGAAGGTAATGAAATAGAATATAAAATGTATATTGATATAATGAGTATAACTATTAGGATTTGGTGATTGATTATATTCCTCACATATTTGAACTTTTTGAAGCACATTAGTAATGAAGGATCAAATATTTTCAAATAATAAATTTCTTGAACATGTGGTGTAAATTTGTGGACATGGTTTTCTGGAAAACTATTATCCATCAGTAGATCATTTTTTGTTTCAGTTTCATGTCTTTCCACCCATACCTTACTATAAAAAAAACCAATATTTATTATCCAACTAAAGCTACCATCATTTTCTTCTTCAATGAGACCAGTGTCAACATTCTTAATTTTTTAAATTTCATAGTATATGCTACTATAACTGGTCAATTGTTATTTGACTTTTATTTGTGATTTCCTTGATGATCATTAAGGGGTTTTTTGTGAGTTTCAATAAATGAAAACTAGAAATTTCAATGCATTAGTTTACTAGAAGATCATTTATACTTTTTAAATTATTTTATCAAGTGGAAGGGATTCCAATCATCTATGTGTCGTCCATATTCTTTCATGGATACATCCTCTTTGTTTTAGCCCAGCTTAATGATATAGTGATTCCAAAAAATACATTTTTATTCTGGAAATTGTAAACATTAATGTATTATTCATGAGGAATCATTACATATCTATAATTATACTATATTAGTTTTTAATAAATGTATATTTTATATTATATAGGTGAGTAAAAAAATAGTAAAATAGTTCTAATGGACTTTACTAAAATTTTCATACAGGTAAATATCGACACCCACCCCATTAATTTCCTTGATGATCCAGGAACCCTTAACAAGATCCGTAGCCTCCCCCTTCCAACATCCTATCATGTAATGTGGTCAAGTGAAGGTGGAATGTAAATATTCAAATATATCCTCATTTTATAAATTTTGACACCATTCTACCAAGATTTCATCATAAATGTGTCGATTCTCATTTAACTCTTCTACCCCTACTTCTCTTCATCCATATACACACCAATTTCTATAAAATCCCCAGTAGGATCTTCATGGGATTCCATATTCTAAAACTCTATTTCATGACTATTACACTACACAAATTTCCTATAATAATCGGGGTAAGATATCATCAATACATTTTTTGAGTATTGAAGTTTTAAATTTCGATTTCTCCACATAATTTCGATTTCTATTTATGGTTTTCAAGGGTCCTAAGTGTGTAATTTTCTCCCATAACATATCCTCTAAAATTTGATTAGATATCCCTTGAAACGTTATTTTTTATCCTCTTGTGAGTAATTTTCATAACATTTATACATAATTTACTCCCCAAGGCAGACTCATTCACATTTCATAACATATTAATTTAATCTGGTTGTTGATTATACAAATCAATATATTCCTTGTGTATGATTTTTACACACCAACACGCTTCTATCCTACAAATTATTTTGTTTTAATAAAAAAAATATTCTAAAGATCCAAATAATTTTTATTAGATAGGTACATCAATTTATGTTTTTTTTATTTTTTCGGTAGGTTTTATTATCTCCTTAGTTATTATCCACTTAATATGAGGATTTTATAGTCTCTCGGGGTTGATATATTTTTCAAAAACCCTATTTACCTATAACCACGACTCTTTAACAACCAAAAATACCCACTATATATCTTTCATTTTAATGTAAATGATGTATCTCTAAAAACAATACTTTATAGACATTATTTTTTAGAGTATAAATTCAATAAATTTGGGATCTTATTTGGGGATTCACTACCTGGATATAATAAAATATATACATAATGACTTCATGTATTTATTTGTATTAGTGTGGTCACAACAACACAATTGTTATATTTATCAGTATTAGTGATGTCACATAGCTATCATTGTTATTTATTTAAAAAATAATCATATTATTGTATATATTTTATCCTCTTTTAAAGTGGTTTTCATTGATTTGGAAATTCATTGAAACATGTGAATCAAAAAATAATAAACATTAAGAGATAAATTTTACTTAATTTCATTCATCAAGAAATATTATATATATGAATGTTTACAAATTCCAAACTCATGTTTATTATTTCTAAATTAAATCCTCTAAAATAATTTCTATTCATATATGATAAGTTTTTTTCATAAATGAGATGAATTCATATTATGTTTAAATTGAATGAATTTTATATAATTTTCGAACAATATATGTTTCATAATTAATTATTAAATGTTAATATAAAAAGATGATATTAATCATATCATCAATAGTTGAGTGAGGATGTTTCCCCCCTCGTTAAAGGTACTTCACTATTTTGTTATGTATTTTTTTATATGAGAGATTGGAATGGGTTTAAGAAGATTTGGTTGGTTTTTTGAATGTTTGGTGGGAGAGATCGGTTTAATAATTTATTATTATCTCCCCGGGATTAAAAAAACATGTAGTGTATCCCATGGTAGAGGTTTTTTAGTGATGTTATAATCATAATTTTGTTTTTATGAGGTAAATATTTTTATTGATGATTCATATTATTATCTAACATGTTCATATTAATTTTCAAGTAGTTCTATAATATTTTCAAAACAGGTGACTATTTGTTTTTCACATACATTTAATAGTTTTTTAATTTTCCCTATAGTAGTTGTTTTTTATAATTGATTCCAATTCAATATGAAGGTTCAAATTTTTACAATTTGTTTTTATTTTTACCCCCTTTCATTTACCTTTACGAATATTTGTTCTTTGTGTTTGATTTTTTTTCCAACATGATTTGTATTATTCATAATTTTTCCAAAGATTAATATTTATTAACAAACTAATTGATTTCCCTTAAATATGAACGAATATATTTCATCGTTATTATTTTGAATATGAAGGATTATATTTTTTAATTATTAGATATTTATGTTTATATTGAGTATGAATACTTAAATATAGAGGCTTATATTTGAATATATTTTCTTTTTTAATATTCAAGTTTATATTTTAATATAAAGTCTTATCAAATATGATGGATTAAATTTTTTCATTATTATATTGAATATGTATGATTATATTTGAATATTATAGTTTATATATTACTTAAATATGAAATCTTATTATTATTATTATTAGAGTTTAGTTAAATATGCATTTTTATATTTTTTTCATTATTATATTGAATATATATAGAATGCTTTTTTAATTATTATCTATGGTAGTTTATAATGAATATACAAGATTAAGTAGTCATAATTATATTTTAATGTGCAGTCTTATATTTCATTAAATATGCACTCTTATTTTTTTCATTATTAAATTTAACTTTAATATGGAGGATATTAGTATATTTCTATAGAATTCATAGAACTATTAAATAATGTAAGGTTGATGATGTTATATAAATAAAAGATCCATGAAAACCAATTAATGTTATTTTAAGATTTTTTTCTAGTGTTGTAAAAATAATTCTTAGGGCTTATTTCTAATGATTAATTCTATTTTAGAAAAATAATATTTTATTCTATATATGAAAAACAAATGAAAAACAAACATATTATACTATGATGAGAATTAGAATATTTTGTAAGAATAATTTTTGAAGAATAATCTCATCCTTAATATAGAATACTTGAATTTCCAAATGAATTTCCAATAAATACCATTTATATTTTACGAATAATGAAATTAATATAGGTATATAATTTATTATTATTAGATCCTATTAATGAATTAATTTAATTATTGATAAAATTAATATGTTTGGAAATGATTTTTTTAAAATGGGAAGGAGGCCATGATATAGAGATAATTGATGTTTGAGAACGTAGAGGGGATTATAACATGAGGATTCATTTGTTAATGAAACATAGGATCCTATAACGAGTTTTGAGAGGGTATTTTCACTGATATATTTATTATTTAGGATGATTTATAGATGCCTAAATGTTCTTATAAAAAATTTATGATTTGGTTCCTTCTTTTTGTTGTAACGTGACTCTATGGGAAAAAATTATCTCATTGTTGTGGTGGAATAGATTGTATACCAAAAGTAGATTGGTTAAATTTGGAATTAAAATGGAATTAGAATTTTTTTCATGGTGGTTATATATTTTAAGGATACAGTTGAGAACAAAGGTATGAGAAGTAATAGTTCATAAGAACATGATAAAAAGGATTAATATATTTATAAATAAAATAAAAATTGAATAGGATTAAATAATTTATAATCAATTAATTGATTAAGGGAAAAGTTTTATACATGTATTCATTAGTAAGACCAACAATTTAGTTGTGGTAGTAGTAGGGGGCAATGTGAAAAAAAACTATTGTTGATTCTATATCTATATAGTTTCTCTTAGTGACTTTTTAATTTTTATTATTCAAGGATTTTATTTAACCATACATGAGTCATCACCTCTTATTCCCCATATGGAATTATATTTGTATTTATTTTCCTATATAAATATTCTTATATGAGTTCATTTTATAGTATGCATTTCATGTTTCACCTAAATAGAAAATAATTATGACATGAATGCATTATGAAATCATGTATGGACTTGTGTTCCACAATTATTTACCTGTATGCACTTATATATAATATTATTGAATTTATTTATGCAAATATTTTGTAGGAATACATATCAAAAAAATAAAAATTATTTGTATATTAATGTTTAATTAAATGATCATTCCATGAAAATTCATTGGTATGAACTAGTTATATAATGAAGGGCGACATCACGTTTCAATAATTTGGAAATATTTATATAAGGAGTTAACAAATTGATAATTATAATGATGAATGTATAATTATTCAAACTAATAAACTTATTTTTAATTACAACACTTATATGTCTAATGATATGAATGAAAAAGGAAAGGATAAGGAATTAGTTATTGAACTAGAACTCAATTCATCTCAAAAGGAACATCTATAGATTTTGGATAGGGGATGTTATTTTAATATAATAACATATTTATTGTTTTAAATGATGTATAAAAGTTCAAGGAATGGTTTTGACTATTAACAGTAATAGTTCAGTTAATATAAGTGGATTTGTTTAAAAATATTTTGAGGAAAAAAGATAAAATTAAAATCAAATTATTGATTTACCTCTTGCATCATAACAAACATAGTGTGACTAAACACTATGAAGAATGAATTATTTTTTTCAAATGTATCATTTGTTTTTTAAGATGATAAAAAAATTACTTGTTTTTAACAAATAATAAAAAACATTATGAAAAATGTTTTGGGTTTTAGATGATGAAAATTCATCTTACTAGATTATAAATGATGAAAATTAATTATGATATGAAATACATATCCACCAAGGAAAAAATAATGTGAATAGGTTTACCTAGAGAATTATTTATCATGATGTACTTATATTGATGTTATAGATAAATTTAATTTTCCTAATATGAAAATGTTTAATATTGTTAAATCATATGATAAAAAAATCATATACCTAGTTTTTTATATACGTTTTTAATCATTTTTATTAATGTAGTTTGGGTTTTCCCATAAAGAAGTTTCAGAGAAAAAAGATTACTTGATACACAAGTGTATAATCTGTTTCATGTCAAAAAAGTCATGGTATTCAGTGTAAATTTAGTGCAGTGTACACTCATAATGTAGTATTATTGCATAAAATAACAAGATATTAGTTTCAATTAATTGAACAATATTTCAAGATCATAATAATTGTTGATTTTTTTATTGTTAAGATATTTTAAAAAAGGCACATATGAAATATTATTTTTTGTATCTACCCAATTCAAATATATCACAATAGGATATGTTTTATAATATTAACATTATCATAAAATAAAAAATGTTTTTATCCCTGTATTATCAATTTAAAAGAAGAAGAATTTTTTATTTTTTCGAATATATGAATTAATCTTATAAATCATTATTATCCTGTAAATAGAAATTGGTATTATTAATCGAATATGGAAACATGGATAATAATAGATATTTTTAACGAATGGGAACTAAAACACTCAACAAGTGGTGTTACATAATAAGAATCGTATTATAGAAGTAAATGTGTTAGAATAATATTTTTATATAGGGAATATGATGTTTTAAAAATAACAAATATTCAACTGAATAATTGAGTGAAGATGAAGACTCAACCATGTATAGTTATGAAAAAAATATTATTTCACACATCCAAAGATGTGAAAATGTATAGAAGTATAAAATATTACGATAGATCAAGAATAACCAATTCAATCAATGTGAACAATATGGGAAACAACACATTTCTAATTTTGGAATATATTATAAAAATTTATTTCAATGAATAATTATATCATATATAGTGGATTGATCCATGAATATGAAGTTATATCAGATTAATTAGAATGATATATTAGATTTTTTACCTAACAAACCCATCATTAATTTTATTGGAATATAGTGGGTGTTTTAGAAAATGGTGAATTAATATAGAGAGGTGATGAAAAAAAGTAAATAATTGTATTAAATGGATGCAAAAGGTAGAGAAAATTGATTTTTAGGATGTTATCTCATTGATTTATATTATAATAAACACCATTGTATTTCTTTTTTTATTTTAATAAAAATTGACAAGTGATCTTCTAAATGTGTTTTATGTTATCCTTCTTTAATTTAGAGTTTGGATAAGTTTCCAATATAGGGATGGTCATTTATTTCATTATTCTATTTAATGAATGGTATAATTTAATGTTAAATAATGAACTATATTTTTCAAATAAATCACCTCATTCAATGACTTAAAATCCTGATTCAGTCTTAATTGTACTAAAAATCAAGAATGAGATAGTTAGAAATATCATCTATAAAAATGTTATAAAGAGATACTTATAATTGATATTTTCTATGTAGATTATATAATATATTATGGAAATGAATAACTCTATTATATTGTTTTCTTTGTAATGGAATATC
Organism: Viscum album; assembly: GCA_963277665.1. Classification (NCBI taxonomy): domain Eukaryota; kingdom Viridiplantae; phylum Streptophyta; class Magnoliopsida; order Santalales; family Viscaceae; genus Viscum; species Viscum album. The sequence continues at coordinate 286,464,288 of OY728127.1, forward strand.
AGGTTTGATATTTCATAGTTTGGAGAGATTAAAATTTTCTTGTGTTTTCAAATTACTCATAAGAAAGTTCATTGCATTATTTATGAAGAAAAATATACCAAAAAATATAGATATTTTTTGTATAATGGATTAAATGTAGTATTCATCAATAATTTCTTTGGAACAAATATTTAAAAGATAAATATGGAAAATTGTTTAGGATAGTTTAGAATACCTATTGAGGGTTTACTATACATCCTTACTTTTTTACGATCATTAAGGTATTCTATTATTATATGTGATAAATTTTAACTACACCAAAATTTATTATTCCATTGAGGATCCATAATGTTTGAAATATAAAAATTAATGATTTATTGAAATATTATGATAATCGGAGGTCCAATATTATTGAATATGAAGATATGTATTGTGATAGATATGAAAATACTAGAAGATCATCATAATATAGAGTTTTCATTCCAATAGAATGGTGTGAGACATGGATCACAATGACAATGAATCCAGGGAGACCGAGAAAATATTGGGGTAAATATGTTGATCCATCTCTTTTAATAACCCAATTGATTTGGATGAAATATCAATGGAAATATCGTAGTGTGGATTTTGAGTTAATAGTGATCCTGGGTTAAAATAATCAAAGAGACATCAATATATCATGAAATATATTTCCACTTCCCTTCCGGAGGATCCTTAATATCAAAAAATAATTTATCAAGGTTTTAATGACCTAACCCACTTGGGACCGTCAGTGTAGTGGAAGACTTGTCCGCCAAAACAAAAACCCGCCTCAATTGATACAACTGTTGAAATTGATTAATTAAATAAAAAAACATGTCATCCCTAACATTTGACATTTTTTCATTCATGTTTACCAATAATTTCCATTTTCCTACTATTTTTCATTATCCTTCAGATGATATTACTCTGAAAAACTAAAATTCAAAATACAAAAAAAAAACAATAGGGATGATTGATACTTGGGAAACATGCCTTGAAATTGTGATTATTTTACCTAGAAAATAGAAATCTATCCCTTCATTAGAGGAATAGTTATTAAAATAGGATTTTTAAACAACCTCTTCACTCCATATTGATTTCTTTCACCGCCCCATCACCACAAAAAAACATGTTAAACATGAAAACTCCACCTCACCAAAGCCCGTGAACTAGCCATCACTAACCACCCCACTATTGAATAGTGTCTGATCAGAGTAGTCGAGTGATTCCCCTCATGCCATGTTGCAAGCTTTTCATGCATAATGCCATACCTAAAGCATGCATTCACCATCCTTATCACAATTTTGGATCAAAATATAGTAGGCCAATAGTTTTGAAGAACAATCATAAAACAAATTATTGACACAAATCCCACCTCTTTAAACTACTACATAACATGCTATATGCAACACTTTCCTTTAGCAGTGCTTTATTTTTAGTACTATTAATGGGTAACCAATATCATTGCATTTTTTTTACCACTGATAATGTTCCTAATTACGTAAGCGAGTCCCACATCAAAATAACAAAATTTCAACAGTTCCTTTAAAATTGATTATAGTTAAGAACTAGTTCAAAAATCTAATATGGGGATGACCTCCCACATTATCAATGCATACCCTTGCATATGGGCTCCTCCACTGATTGTGTGGGACTTAACCCACTATATGTTTCACGCAGGCTTTTCCCACCCTCATAAACATGACATAGTCATACAGGACTTGACCATTCTCCAAGACTACTTTTTAATCCAATAAAAAATATATATTTGAAATATTAAAACATTGGCGAAAATAAATTAAATAAAAAATTAAAATTAAAATGAATAAATTAATAAATATATATATTTTTTTATAAATTTAACAATTATTTTAAAATTTAATTTATATATATATATAAATTATAAAAATAAATAAATTGTATATATTAAATATATATATAATAATAATAAATAAATTGAAATAATCATATAAAATTAAAATAAAAAATATATTAATTTAAGAAAATATTAAGACATTTTCTCATTAAATAATTATTAATAAAAATGAATAACTTTAAAATACATACATATATATATATATATATATTATTTATACTACTAAATAGTACACATTAAATTCTTATATATGAAATGAATAAATTTTAAAAAGTAATGAATGAAAATAAAATAAATAAAATAATAAATTATTAATTTTTTTAATGAATCTATTATTTACAATATTATTAAATTTAATACTTATAAATTATATTTTTCAAATATACATATATATTATATGTATATATGAAAAATAAAAAACATGTAATAATTAAAAACATATTAGTGCCTTATTTATATAATTCTTTTCATGCATAAATACATTATAATACAATTAACATAAAAAAATTTCATATATAATTATATATATTTATTAATATTTATTATATATTCAAAAATATGATTTGAAAAAATATATTTATGGTGACATTAAATAAGTCATATATTTAGTGAATAATGGTTTCTAATTAGAGATAAATTTTTATTAAAAATATTGACAAATTATAAGGATTAAGGGATATTAATTCAATGTAATTTTATTTCTCAATTTAACATATATCAAACATGTGTTACATTTATTACACAAATACATATGTGTAATTAATGCATCTTGATAGAAAATGCATGCACACAAATATTTACGTAATAAATAAAGTCTTATATTAAAACACATACAACTAAAATTTATTAAATTTATTAAATTTTTTATATTATTTTTTGAATTTAAGTTAGTAACATTATAAATTTAATATATTATTTTTTTAATTAGTAAATATTATTTTTATATTTTTAATATTATTATAGTTAGGTATTATTTATTCATTTCTAAAAATTTTAATACTTCACATTTTTTGAATTTATTCATTTTCTTATTTTTATTATTTTATAATTATTTAATGTGATTTAATAATTTCAATATTTATTCATTATTATTTCAATATATAACCATTTATTTCAAAAAAATATATATTTAATTAAAAACATAACCATTTTTTAATATTTTTAATGTATAGCCATTTTTAATTATCAAATTTCACTAATTTTTATCATGTGTGAATTAAAGAATATATATTAAATAAAAATTTTAAATAAAAATTTTTAAATAAATATTTTAAAAACATTATTTATAAATGAATATTTATTATATTTAAAATTTATTACATTATTATTATAAATAAATAAATATTTTTTAAAAATGAATTTATATAATTGTAAATGAATAATTAAATATTTAAATAATTGTAAGTCATGAAGAAAAAATATTAACCAATTAATATATTTACTAAATTTATATTTATATTTATATTTATATATATATTTATATATATATTTATATTTATATTTATACTTATATTTATATATATATTTATTTATTTTATATGGATATATAGTTATATGAACATATATAATGGTAAAAATAAATTTATAATTATAAAATTATACTAACATTATTTAAATAATTAAAATATTTACTCTATTTATATTTATTTTTATTTTTATATTTATTTAATATATATATATATAATTATATAAATATATATAATGATATTAATATATTTATAGTTATAAATAAATAGTTAGAAAATTATTTACAAATACTTTTATTTATAAATATATTAATTTATGCATATTTACTATATTTAAAATTATAAATAAGTAAATATAATTTTTCAAAAAGAATTTTTATAATTATAAATATATATATATTTATATAGTTGAATTTTTTTAATAAATATATTTAAATGATGGATATATTTTATATATTTATTAAAAATATGTATATATATTTATAGAAATATATATATATAATGATATAAATATGTTTTTAAATATATTAAAATATTAATAAATATATTTAAAAATATATTTATTTATATTTATAATTATAAATCCTAATATGTTCTATAACATTAGTGCTGATAAAGATGGATTTTTTAGTGCTTGATTATCACTAATAAAGTTATATATTTATCAACACTAAATAATATCTCATAATGATTTATTTTTTCATTGTTTATTATTTTATCGCTCATAAAATGTATATTTTTCTCCACTTTTTTATAGGTGATGATAAAACTCTCCCCTATCATTTTAAAAGAACCCTATCTAAACTAAATTTAGTTTCACCTTTAATAGTCGAACGATTGACCACAATTTTTGTCTCCCCCCCTCAAATTTCAATCATATTAATCAAACATCAAATATACGGTATGTTATTTTTTTCACCTCTCTCGTTATATGCTTTTTTGGGGTATACAGAGTTTATTAGTGCATGGTTATCTTCTCCTTCTCATTTGACTATTATTGATTTCAAAATACTGGATGATCAAAATGTCACCCATAGAGCTAAACAATCCCCTACCTTTTGTTTGGTGTCATTCCTTAAATATATTAGCCCTAAAATCATATCAACATATTTTTTAGACCCTATGAAATGGGTAGTGGCATGAGCTATCCTTATATAAGGGAAAATGTTACTATGATATGGAATGAGTATCATTTCACTTATTATAATTTAAACTCCATTTATGCTAATGGTTTTGTTAGAGTAATACAAATAGAACACTTCTATAAAAATTATGATATATACAATTTATTCCAGGTTTATAGGTGTTGTTAAATGAAAATTATGGTTAATTTTTATTGAACTGGGAGAAAATATTAATTTTAAATTTTACCATTTTATTAATTTCATTAATGATTGAAAACTTTTAGGTAAATCTAATCATTTCAAATAATAGTGGATGATCTATTTTCTTTTTTGTTCTTATAATTTAAATTAAATTATAAACATTTTTAAAATTGAGGATTATTTGGATTTTTTAATTTTTATATTCATTGATGAAAATAGTTTATTTGAATATTTTTTAGAAATCAATTTTCATTCAATAATTTTTTTAATGATAAAAGTATATCAAAATTTTTGAAAATGTGATTTTTGATAATCATTTCTAATATTATTTTATTTTGTGAAATCAATTTCATTATTAAAGGATTATATTGTGTTTTATTGTGAAAAATATTTATATTTAAAATCCTAAAAAGTTTTGGAATGTTATTATGAACCCAATAAATAATAGATGTGTTGGATTTGAAATTATTTAATATAACATTTCTGGTTTTTGAAGACTAATTGGAAAAATAATTTCCAAACAATGTACTGGGAAAAAATATTAATCGATGTCTAGTGGATTACTTTTTTATAATGTGGGATATAATCCCTACCCATCCTTTGGTAGATTCAATTCCAATATATCTGGTTTAAAACACCAAATCTCTATTGATGTTGGACAATTCTGTTATTATATTGAGGGACTAGAGTAGATTTTCAATTTGGATTATAATCAATTTGTATAGGACTATTTTCATTATAAATTGTGGACATCATTGAAATTATATTTATATTTACAATAGAAATTATTGTGAATGATGGTTATGGAATGAAGGATCTTCAACAAGTAAAAGACTCTTCCAAATTACATTTAAAAAAATAAGATAACTAATTCATTGCATGTTCAATGATGGTTATCTACAACATATTTCTTCATTAAAACACATATAATTTTCTTTACATTGAATATTAATTAAAAAATATAACATCAACCCAAGGACACTTTAAAGGTACATTAAATTTATTATGATTAAATTTCCCAAAAATTAATAAAACTAGTTCATAAAAAAATATTTTTTTAATAATTAATAAATTTTAACTACCACCTATAAAATATAATTATTAATCCCTAAAATATATATACTTTTTTTCCGAAGTATTTTTTACAGATGATTATATTAATATATGTCGTTCAATTAGTCAATTTAGTACAAAATACATTTTATTCATATGGTTAAGAAGTTATTTTTTAAATATAACTGATATAATGAAATGAATGCCCTTGACTTATGAGTGAATGTATTTCTGAAAAATGTAACTAGAAATAGATGGGAGATGATACATTTATTCATAGTTTGCTAATGAAACCCAACTGAACCAACCACATACAAAATGATGAAATAAATAGATGTAAAATCCTTCAACTTCATTGACATGCACATATAAGGGTTACAAAAAGCATTTGTGAATTACTATTTTTTTTCATGGGGATATAAGGGATTATAAAATTTAACCATAAAACCAATGTCCTTTTTTATTTCATGTAATAATTTATGTATTTAGTCAAATATTAAAAATTAAATGGATGTCTCAGCATGAGTGCATGTATGATCATCCATCTAATCCTTCCAATTCACACACCAATCAAGGATCCCATTATATGGACCAAAATGTTGTTGCTAATTTTTTCAAATTTCGAAAAATTACTTGAAAAATTTTATGGTCCTTCTCAAACTTCCAACCCAAGAAATTTTAGACTAAGGGGGGTGACATTAATCCTCAACATCATTGTCTCCCAAAGAGTTACTATAGTTTTCTGTTTCTTTAGAATAATCCCCCATCTATATAAAGGATGAACCTTTGTTTCCGGAACTACTTTGACTCATAGTCATCCTATACTGGGTATTAGTGATCATTTTTGATTAATTTAGAGGATAATACCTACCACTAATGGATTAATTATTTTCCTAAATTAAATTGTCTATTTCCTTCAAATCATATTAAAATTATTATAAACAATCCAATGATGGGATCCCATTATTATAATTATCTATTACTCTCACCTTGTATTATGAATATTTTATGTGTATTTCATTATAAAAAATGAATATTTTATAAAAATAACAGGATTTATTTTAATCGAAATTTGATTCATGTTAATTATATATCAAAAGAGTATGAAGATGGAGTCAAATAATTCTTAATGTTTTCAATATAACATGTATATAACTCTTCTCAAATAATTTTTCCAGGTTTACATTGTTCTTATTCATGAAAAATTAGCATGGACGAGTTGGATGAACAATTTATTTGTCAGGGAATAGACCAGATCTATTAATGTTTTATTAAACATAGAGAAAGACTGAACATACACTCTGATTTGGATTATAATATAGTTCAGTAATTATTTGATATGAATACCTGTGTAAATTATTATGGATATTTTATAGATGAAATGATATTGGAAATTTCATATTACCTAACTAATTTTCCAAAAAAATTATATGAATATATATAGTTCTAATAAGAGACCATTATATACATAATTTAATAAATAAACTAAATATTCATCTATATTGATGATGTGTAATTTTAAATTATGTAGTCGATGGAGAAAATCAATCATTACAGAACTACATGGTCTCTTGAAAAGTATGATATGCGAATAAAATGAAAATCCTTGTCGAAAATATAATTAAAATTTAGTGATATATTCAATGGATATGATATATAAAAAATTGTTGTAAAAACTATTTAATATTATTTACCGAGAACCTTGAATCACTTATGAAAGGATCAATGTGTGGAACTGGTCATTACAAGAATGATGGATCAAGTGCATTGAAAGTTTTAAGTAATTTCTTATCATTATATTCTTTATAAAACTATATTGATATTAGGAATCAATGAGACAATTTACATGGAAAACTAATAAAATAATTTAGCCTGCGAATCAATGTCATCCAGTTGCCTATCCTCAGTGGAATAAAAATGATTATGAGTATTTAGAATTTGGAAATGATCAGAGAAACCTATATTCAACATTATATATATGTTGAATAAATCATTATATTGGAGAGTCATACTTATAGTACACATCTAGTCATTTTGGTAAATAATTAATTTCCTCAATGGTTATACAAGATGTACAAGTACATTATGATGTCTCTGCTTATATTTATACCAAAATAACATGTAAATGATATTGATATCCATTTAGATCTACTAATCTATGATCTGAAATTGATGAGGTATACATATATTATAGTTAATGATGCTACAAGATGTGAATAATTCACATTGATGGCCTTGTTGTACAAGATGATAAATAAAATTACTACTTATAGAAATTTGTGATGCTATAGCATTACACGAATGTGGGGGGTGTCTAATATCTGAATAATGAAAACTCCTTGTTTAGCTGAAATATTCCTCGAAGACATTGTTTTTAAGACCATGAAATTATTTTCCATGATAACATAAATACCGATCCATGATTTCATCATTCAATGGGAATACCAAATATGGTAGACCACTATCTTCACTAATGGCTGATCAAATATTCAATAAAGTAAAAGATGTTGAAACTATTTTAAATAAGTCATTGTTCAAAAATTGTATTGAATATGGTTGGGTAAAAATATAAATTTTGATTGTATAATGTTATTGGAATTTTTTTAAAGCATATCTAACTCTCTATGAATTTGTATAGTTTTTTTCAAATTAAGTTAATCATTTTTATTTTTTTCCTTTCACACGACATTGATATTTCTTTTCTTATATGAAATAAAAATGTTTCAGTTGTGTTATACACAACATACAGTTTATATATCACTACATGGGAAACATATATGATCATTCGGTGCCCAGAAAACTATGTTTGTCTTCACTTACACATAATATCATGTCTCTTTTACGACATTTATTGCACAATGGTGTGTTTTTTCAATATAAAATATACTATTAATATTGCTATTGAATTATTTTTATAGTTACAAAATAAAAAACAGAATAAAACATACAAATAAAATTAAAAAAAATTGAAAATATTATTTACGCATATTTATATTGGATCATTTGGTTACTGATTAGTTATGAATTAATATCGAAACTATATGAAAATAATCAAATTACTTTTATGTATATACTATTTTTCAACATACAAATACTATTTTATCACATTAAATTAAAAAAAATCATTTGATGGTTTTTTATATTAAATTTATATTTTATAAACTCATTCGGTATTTTTTATACTCATCAAATAGATTTTATAGTTATAAGATAAGAATATATTAAATATTATGAATAAAAATATATATTTTTCTAAAATATAATCTCATCACCTTTAAATAGATAAGCCGTTTTAAAATAAATTTTGACCATTTTAATAATTTTATTTTAAAAAATAAAAATATAATTTGGGTGAATTTTTGGTATTTCTCTAAGAAGAATCATTTTTTGAGGAATAATAAAAAAATACTGAATTTTAATTCACAAATGATTTTTCAACTAATTTATATACATAGTTGATTTATATATAAATTTATATTAAAAGGATAATTATATAAATTATAATGAAATTAATCTAATTTAGTTCATAAAAACAAATTTCATATTGAAATTTTATATAAAACCCTTTCAGTCTTTGGGACATTTTCACCTTAAACCCCCACTATCACAACATGATTCCATGATTAATTTTAAATTAATTTATGATACATATTTGATTTTAATTTGGATAAATGGTTTCCAAATTTGAAATAATAATAGTTCATAATATCAAATAATTTCATGTTCATTAATTTCCAAATAAATAACGAATATAATTAATAATAATTATAGAGACTACGGTAAAAAAAACGTGTTTACTTTGTGGCCAATATTTCACTTAAGTGGCCAAATACCCTTAAAGCATCTCAAAAATGAAATTTTATATAAATATTTATACCATAAAATCAATTTTATCAAAAATTTAAATTTAATTTATGCACATAGTGTAAGGGATACCTCTAAATAGTGTTTACCATTTTATATTTACGATAATGTCACTCATTCCCCACTATAAGAGGGAACTCACCACCCCCACCACACTCACCTCCTCACACATCTCAAGACACTTTGTATCATCACAAACCTACCAAAATAATCTCCCCAATTCATGGATATAATCCTATAAGTGTCTCATTTTCCATAAACCAATCCATGATTGTCTTTGGGTGTAACCCAATTGTAATTTCCCAATGAAGAGGTATCATCCTTCATCAATCTCTTTTATTTTATTCTCATTATCCACTTGACAATTCTTCTTGTTACTTGTTTATATAAAAACCTTTGTATAATAAATAAACAAATATGTCATTATGCTAATGGTTCTATATTCACTTGTACACACATCCATTAAATCGGACACAAACTTCCATCAAAAGGGATACACAATCATCATTCGTGTGTTAAGGGGACTACAACCTCACATCTGACGTAACTCATTATTCCAATACCACTAGTCACAGTTCTAAATAAAGATATAAATTCTATTTTTATTATATTTATATGATATTTATTATTTCTATATTCTTATGAAATTATTATATAAAACATACCTTTATGTATTACATTTTTTGTAAATACCATAACCTCTTTTGTGGATGTGCGGACAACTCCCCACCTCAACAAGAAGTGGTTTGTTCACACATTCAATGGAATGTATTAATGAAATAATTTGTATATTTATATTATATTTAGGTCATATTAATTATACTTCAATGATAATATATATATATATATCTTTTATTTAATTTCAATATGGAAAGGAAACCAAAACAATGTTGATGAGTACGTACAGCCTACCATCTCCAAGAATAGTGTGTCAATTTCATATATTATTATTTTATATATTATTATAAATATTTATATAATTATTATATATGAAATTTATATAATCATTGATATTATTTATTTATTTAAATCATCATCTATTTAAGAGGATCATGAATAACAAGTCAAAACATATACGAAATCCAAAACAGATATTACCAGAAATATTACATTTACATGGAATTGTTACTAAATGTGTAATATAAGGTCATAATAAATTAATATATGTTATAGTATATAATTATACCATTACATTAAATATTTATAATTAAATAATGTTTATTATATGAGTGTTTTTAACCTATATGAAGAAAGTCAAGACTTAAGGTAACTGTTTTCGCATCTCGTAACTTTTTCTATGTGTCTTATAGATTATTCATCATTAATTTCTATTGTGTGAGGTATATAATTCCCATTAATATATTTTAGGATTCTTATAACAAAATATTTGGGTATTTATATATCCCTTTTACTACCTTTATTTTATGGGGATTATGGTTCAAAAGTTACCAAATTAGTAAAATTGCCTTCTCTCAATTTTCCTTCATTGCGTAACATGCCATGTTATGAGCCTATATTTTTCTATGAGGTGTATATAGTGCTATATGTAACGTAATAAATTTAATATTCTAATTTTAATAATATTAAATGATTCATGTGATGTAATTATTTCCATATTATAATAATACATCATTACTAAAGTTGTAACAGTTTATTACTACAATCTCATCGCTTAGAAATATTATTTCTGATTATCCTCCCATTGATGAAATATTATGATAACTATATATAGGAAACTCATGAATTTTAATATATATTTTTTATCTATTATATATACATGTATTAGTACCATTTTCACTCTTTGTTAAATATGTTAACTAAGAATTTGTTTTTCAGAACATTTTACTTTTTTCGATAGGAAATTTGTTTTATTCACAAAAAAATGTTTTCAAAAAATTATCTAAAAATGTTCTATTATTATTTGTAAAATAATTTCCTTACCATGTTATAACTTTTAAAAAAATTATTTTTAAATGGAATATCATTTTCATTTTTTGATCTAGTCACTTTTCTAAACTTCTAACGGTGGAAATGGAATGATCAGTATGAATGGAATTACCTACTATGATGATCATAATTTCCTTAAATATTCATTACAATGTTTGTAGATGTTATTTTTAAAATAATATTTTTCAATAATATTATATAAATTTATTGTTTTATTTTTTTTTCAAATAAAATGGTTTTCAATTTTTTTTATATTTTAAAATGATCAAAATGGTTTTCAAAGTGCCCTGTATATGATTTTAGGGAAAAATTTATATGAAATTTTTTTAAAAATATTCTTTTTTTAAAAGTGTTTTTAAAATAGAAAATAATATTTTTCTCAAAAAATGTTATAAAATATTTTTCATGATACCATTATATATTTTAAATGTTGCTTCAACGAAAAGTACTTTGAAAATGAAATATGTTATACTAAGTGGATTTTAATGAAAATTTCAGTTAAAAGTGATATCTATGAATCCTTATCTATATAAGATCATATACTTTGATATATTTTATGATTTAATAGGTTTAAGATTCAAGAAAACTGTTTTATTATTTCTTTGAGTAGTTTATTTTAATATGAAATATTTTTTTATGAAACTCATTTCCCTTTCAAGATTTAGATAATGATAAAATGATTTAGAAACCCAAATACATTCATGGGTTATTTGATGATGAAATGATTATAAAACCTATATATTTTTTCAAAAGTAAGGATACTGTGAAATGTTTATAATACTAAATGTATTTCATTGGTTATTATGTGATGTTTCTGAAACCAGTCACTTTTTATGGGTCATGATATTATAAATGTTTTGTAATCTTGTGGAACATGCATGAATGATTTCATTATGTGACGGGTGAGACCTATATCTCCCCGAATTTTATTGGGTACTCATAAATGTTTTATGAGATCAAAGGGAAGTAATGAGATCGTCACATGCTGAAAACAAGAGGGAATCCTAATCCTAAAATAGAAGGGTACACCGGAGGGCATCCAATGCCCAAAACAAGACGGTATATGGGATAGAATCTCAATGATTAAACAAGAGAGTAAACATGAGTGTATCAATAGAACAAGAAAACATGGTACAGGATATGGAATACCAAACCTAAAACAATAGGTTACAAGGGAGGGAATCCCCATCCCGAAAAAGTGGGAATCACAAGCCTGAAATAGTAGGATACACAAGAAGGAATGCTATGTCAGAAACAAGAGGGTATCCAAATCCAAAAACATTAGGGTATATGGGATGGAATCCAAATCATGAAACAATAGGATATAAGGGAGAGAATCTAAATCCCAATGATGATACACATGTGATTATCCCAATAATAACATGTTATGTAGGTCTTTGTAGGTATCCATGAAATAAGAGTTTTCTATACTTATTTCTATGAATGAATTTTATTTCTCATTATAGAATTATGATCACATGGATTATGATCATGATTTCCTTATGATTCATATCATATGAACTATAAATAATTATCCCACGACTCATGATTATGATCATTGATATATAGGGAATGGTCTTCTAATGTTATGATCACATTATCAAACACTAACTATCATGTGGTGTTTACATGTCTCGCTTGTTTAAACTTACATGGAATTGGTGCTCTCTCATATCTTATGTTTCCTTTCCCTAGGTTATGATGAATGGTTTTATGCAATTTTAATAATTTGGGATGTTATTTATTGTATATTTTGAAGATATTTCACCATGTTATAATGTTATGTTTCCATGTTTCCAAAGGCAATGCACTATTTCATTCCATGAGAAAGAATTTTTTAATTTCATGTATATTCATCTAAAAGTTTTTAATATACATATATATTCATCGTGGGTCACTTTGGTTTAAATTAAATTAAAATAATAGTTAACTATTGTAAAAAAGGATGATAAAAAATTAGTGACATCCCTATGAATATTTCTATGTATATTTATAGTGTTTAATATTAGGGAAATTCTATGATATAATATATTTAAAATATGGTTTTACTATTTAGGAATATATTTTTTAATTTCCCATGATTATGTGGTTTTCTGCTATGATATTCTCTTCTCACACTAGGATTTCTTGTCCAAGACAACTAGGAGAACTGATAGGATCTTTGTTGACACATAATTCTTAAATTATGGAAAGTATGGTAATTATTCAAATAAATTTAATAAATGTATATATAATAAAGAGAATAAAGAAGGTGGAATGGGTATTGGTTATAATACTGTAGATATGTATATTGTTAATGAAATGAATATGTTATTGGAAGTTCTAAAAATACTGTTTATGTTAAACAGAAAAATCATTATTAAACTAAGGTTGATGAACATAATGAATATTATATTCTATGAAAGGGGTATTAAATAATAACATGATGAATATTGAGTAATTGATTTATAATAATGTTGAATGATGGAAGTGTATATGTTTTGGAATTAAATGATTATGTTATATTCATCATGATGTATATTAGGAATGTTTCTATAATTTAATCTGCAATTATTTTTAATAATGAGTAAAATGATATTGATTACCTATAAAATTGATATAATAGAAAGGTTACTATAAGTGAAGATAATAATTAACATGTTCCTAAGGATTGAGAAAATGATATTTTATATGTATAAAGTGGTGATGATATGGATAATCTATATTTTATAGTGTTTATTACTTTTGAACGTATAAATATTTTTTGGTAAATGTATTTTTTGAAATCAAGGATGGATTTTATAACATTTTTTTATTTTATTAATATGAAAAATAAAAAATTTAATAAGGGTAGATGAATTTTTTTAAATAAATATTTATGGTAATTAAAAGGAATCGAGAGAATAAATAATGTCGGTATATACATGTATGGTATCTGAAAAATAAGAGCTACATTATGATATATAGTGGGAAAATTTAAGCTGTTTTCAGAAATATAGTGAACTTATTTCCAAATTTTTCAAATATCATATTTTCAAATGGTTAAAATCTTAAATATTTATGAAATGGAGTATATTAAACTTCATATGATGGTTTGGAGATTAAATTATTATCTTACCATATGAGGATTTATGAAATTTGGAAAACATTTTCTATACATTGTTGTTCTGAAAAATAAAGACATATAAAACCACCTATCATTCAATTTATGGATCTCATGATCTACTAATGATTTAGGAATGAAAGAATCAACTTCATTTATTTGGAAAATATATGAATTGAAAATTGATCAAGGCACAAAAAAGGGTGAAGTTGTCTTGAAATCATGTTAGTATATATTTCTATGAAAATTATTAAACAATAAGAAAATGGGGTCTTGGAAGGAATTTTGTCCCACTATCCTGAATTTTGATGATTTTAATGATAACTCTCAAACTTGTTTAGTTTTTGGTTGTGTGATTGTTTAATTTCTCTAGATCAATCACCTTCTTGTGAACAAAGATCTTAATCAAACTCTATGATTATTTAAGCCTCTCTTCCTTATCTGATTTTCAATTTCTTCCAATGTTCACCTATATAGAAACCTGGTTATGATTCTCTTTGTGTAATAGTTATTTTTCTAACTACCTCTTTAGAAATCATGTTTTTATATCCATTTTTACGCTATGGGTTTATATTAAAAGAATATTCATTTATTAAATCATTGATAAAATAGATGAATGTCGAAGGAATATTTTATTTTATAGGGTTATAATGTAACAAAATCATATTTTGTTAATTGTTTTCATCTAAATTTTATATTTTTCATATTTTTCATTTCACACAACACTGAATATAACTGTTATTATACCAACTCACTATGTGTGGATTTTATTATACAAAACACCAAATTACCCATGCACTACTTGAAACACCTAGATTATCCTAACATTAATGTAACACTATATTTGATTTCGGTTACACATAATACCAAGTCCCTTTGATAACTCATGTTACTTGAAAGTTCTAGTTTTATCAAACTACATTATACCTGTAATAAAATTATTAAAATATTATTATAATCTTGATCTTTTTTGGGAATTAATTTTGCATATAATATTAACTAAATTTTAGTAATATTATTTACACATGTATATAAAATTAATAATTTGGTTATATATTGGTGATAAATGAATGTAATAACAATTTTAAAATAAATAAATTACTTCTCTATAAAAACTACTTTCCTATGTACAAAAACTATTTTATCTCAATAAACAAAGAAAAACAATTATAATTTTTTTTCAATAAAGATATATATTATGTATTTATTCAAAAAAATGTATACTCATCCAAAATATATTATTAGTATAATATAAGTATAATTAAATTTTGGAATAAAATGATATACTTTTTAAAATGTAATTTTTCCACCTTTTACATGAGAATGCATTTTAATATAAAAGTTTACCCTTGTATAATTCATATATGGAAAAATTAAATTAAAATTTTATTGTATAATATAAACATTTACATTGGAAATTTTGATGAAATTTTTCTAGGAACTTTCTTATTTAGATGAATAGAGAAAATACATAATTTTAATTCAAAACTACATTTTTGTATAATATATTTATATTGGTAACATATATATATTAATTTTTTAAATATATAATTAGGTCAATAATAATTAATATAATCCAATTTAATTATTGGATCCAATTTTACATTGAAAATTTATATAAAAAAATTCAATATTTTCCACCATTTCTCTTTAAAAACCTGATTCATGACATGTATGTGGGATTAATTTTAAATTAATTCCTTCAACATCCATGTTTAGAATTTTTAAAAATGGATTCAATATTTGTAATCATTATAATTTATAATGTATTATAATTTTATCATATTTTTTATAAAAATTAATAGTGAAATAAATTAAAATTAATTATAGTGACTCTAGTAAAATCTACCTTACGTAGTTGTTAAACTATAATTTGATGGGCCAAATACCATATAAATATATAAAAAATAAATTTAATGGAAATATTTTGACCATATACTCCCATTTATTAGGATTGGAAAATTATTAGAGAAACATGATGTAATGTAGACCTCTAAATAGAGGTTAAAGATTTATATTAATAAGAATTCCACTCCTCGTTAGCTATAAAAGGAAATTCACAAGCCCTAATTACTCACACCTCTCCAGAAAAAATTTATCATAAAATATCAACAAAAATTTGATCCCATATTAAATTATCTTAACCTATTAGCCTTACTTTGGGAGGAAATCTTACCATATTAGTCCATTGGTGGAATCCAAAATGAATTACCTAAAGTAGAGGTAACATCTTTCGACCAAATATTATGATTTATCTTAATTTTCCAACCTATAAATGATTATTATTAAATTATTATATTAAAATATTTATCCTAAATTCAATGATATTCTTTTTGTTATGTTTTTTATGTACTCTCACACACACTGTCATCTAAAGGGATACACAATTATCGTTCGTTTGTGTGGCATACTACAACCTCATGATCTGATGTCTTTTTTTCTTCCGTTAACATAGCTCAAGGATGGAAATAATGATGTAATATACATTTTATATTATATGTATGATATTTATAATTATTCTATTCATATTTAATTAACATAAAAATCAAAACATCATTCTTTCAAATTTTTGAAAAAATGATTTCATTGTTTCGGTATGTGTGGACTACCACCTCCTCAAAGAAATGTGATTCATTCACAAATTAGATGGAATGTATTGATAATGTGATTTTCAAATATATATGATATTTATAGAATAATAATTATATTTTATGTATAATATATATATATATATATTTCATTTACATTCAAAATAATAAGGAAATATAAATAACATTCATGCGTATGTATGATCTACCGTCTCCATTAATGGTGTATTTCATTGAATATATATATTCATTATATACTATTATAATTATATGTTTAATTAATAAATATTATATTTTTATCATATTTTATATTATGAAAATATTTAAATCATGATCTATGTAATAGGATCATAAATAATAAGACAAAAAGTATTAAAAAACAAAGAAGATATTTCCTAAAACATAACAATAAAATGGTATTATAATTAAATGGGTAATATAAATTCATAATCAAGTCATATATGGTGTTATATATAATAATATGGTATTTGGTATATTTATAAGAAACTTATATTTATTATGCATATGTTTTTAACGTCTACGAAGTAATTCATGGACTCTTATAAGGGTTTTCTTATCTCACATTTCTTTCAATGAGACTAAGCCCATTGTAACCACCCATTTCATTTTTGTAGGGTATATAATTAACATGACGGTATTATATGATTATTATACTTAAATTTAACGGCATTTACATATCCTTTTTAAGATCATTCATTCTTGGGGTTTATGGTCCAAAAGATACCAATTTGAAATTTTAATTTTGTTTTAATTTTCCTTCTTTGAAATATATGCCATTTTATGCACCTATATTTTTATAAGAGGTTTATATAATGCCATTAGAATTGTTAAGTCATGAATATAATTATTTTAAAGATACTTTATACTTAATTTGATTTTATTATTTAAATATTATTATGATTCAATATCACAATCCCTTCCCCACGATGTGTACCCTTTTAGGGACAGAAATGGGAGGAGCAAGATAGTGAACCTCGAGTCCTGCCTCTAGTAGGCCTTGGGAAGGCTAATAAATCATAGGGATTAGCAAAACAACATAAGGGAGGAATTAGCCTCTATGATAAAACAAGAAGAAGATAGTGATAATATAGAGTCCTATGAAATCCTTTTCGTACCATAAATTAAAAGATACCCAAGTGTGTATATGTAATGTCATTAAAGAAATAATAAAATTGAAAGGGAATAAAATAAAATAAACAATGGAATGTAAAATGGAAGTGACCATGAAGCCCAAATAGGTTCTGTAACCCACAATATATTAGTAACTAGCATGATATCTGACATACTTCAAATGAACTAAAAAATAGTTTATATAACATCGGGTGAGTATTATAGTGTACTCAGTAGGATCCTCCCTTGTGCTTCTTGTGAAAAATTAATGAACGAATTCTAAATAAGAGTTAACAATAATTGAAACTAAATTTTCCTCAAACCATGTATACTTTGTTCCCAACATCACTATGGAATGTCTTACCAATAATTAGAAACAGTAGTTTATAATGCAATAAAGAGTATCAAGGGTACCTCACAACCACTTCCACACTTTTTTTCCTCATTTAACCAACATCACATATCCTAAATATATCTCTCTAAAATGGTTTTTGCATGGAAACATGGGCAATGAACTACAACATACACCATGTGCATGAACATGGAGCTCATGCATCAACAAGAATGTCATGCATGACTCCACCACATCCACAAAACCAAGGTAACCATGTAGTTTCTTGGAGGCACCATAGCTCACATAGTTCATATCGTACATTGGGTATTATACAAAAATCCATTACACCCCAAAAACTGAGTGAGGATCTGTAAGCCTTCGCATCTTATACATAGTACAAAAATAATAGTCCATAGGAATCTATAACCAGAATATGATTTTGGGGATAACCAAAATCCATTACAGCAGTCTACACACTTATATGGTAAAAACTAACCATCGGGCATACCAAAACAATTAACTACCAAGAGAAGAGTGTGGTACCAAAGGGGATATTCATCAATCCATCCTCTCATTGATATATTGTTGACCCCCCTCCCCCCAAGGCTCAGAATAGTTGACATATCAGTTTACATAACTGACAGGGTGGAGTAGCCTATTGAAATAAAAAATTATTTTATATTATATATCTCACAACCATACTGTTGGAATAACCTTGTATTAGAATCATCTATAGCTAACATCTCTTGGAATCCCGACTAAAACTATTTTAACTAGATATACTATAAGAACAAAACCCTTTAATGAGTTAGATTAAGTTAAATTGTCCCTTTTTGTCAATTTCACCTTCTCTTAATTAATTCTTTAAAAATTAATTAACACATAGCATTAAAATAAAATCACATCCATGTTCCATTCCCTCCATACATAACCAATCTGATTCCATGTCTTCACAAAAAAATATAACCTCAACATTGCGTCACGTATGATCTGAACCCATGCATTAAACATTCAGTAATTTATTAAAAACATTATAACATTCCATATTTCTAGGTATTCTAATACATAATACTATGATAAAAAACTCAAGGGGAATGAGACGATAAGTAGATGAGCTACACTTTGAGTATTTCCACCAATAGCAGGAGCATAGACCCATCCATCCTTAAGAATCTTAAAATAGAAATCAAATGGAACACCACATGTGTGTTCACCTATTTAGGAATGAGGGTAACATATATTATCTTCCTCAAGTAGTGGGGAATGTGATGAATATAAAAAATCAACATATTCATCAGCAACCTCTTTCACATCAACGGGTATGCGTAGCTTTAACACATTCCATCATCTCTAGTTCCCTCCCTGATAGTCATATACTTAAACTGATTCTTCTCTCAACTCTAGGAGTTATCTAATACCATAACCACTAGGCTTCCCTACCCACACATACCACAATAGAAATATAGGCTCATCCGTCCTAGGTATATGTCAAATTTTGGCCTTCCATGACCCACAACCACATTCCTCTTATCAAGATAATGTTCCAAGAAGTAGGTACAAACATCATAATCTGCTCTTGTCCCTAAAGCAATCCATCCAGCCTTCATACACACTGATATCTAACGTATCCAAATGACATTCTCTCAGGTATAATAATAAATCCACCAACTCATTCCCTATAAGAAATTAACATTATTATATAACCGGTTCTTATTCCATCTTGAATTAACAAATTCATTATTTATAGGTTCCAACTATAGAGATCTTAAGAAACAAGATCACGAGCTATTCCAAATTAATTATAAAATTAATTTATCATACCATTAACTCTTTTATCAATGAGAGTCAACATGATTTAGGTACATCTCCCTTTTTAATTGAACATGCTCACATTTATGAATTTGTTTATCATAAAATTAAAACATCAACAACCTGATTCAATAAAAATTCCACTTTTCTTTTAGTCAATTAATTATCAATTAATTCCATATTTTTTTTATTTATCAATTTTCTTAAAAAAAATATTTTAACCAATAATGGAATAAATATCACACTAACTAGAAAATCAAAAGGGAAACCATTATCACAATGTAATATGACAACATCACTACACGATCAATACAAATTTACTTAATCAGGTTCATATAATTATTATGTCAATTTCATTTTAATCAATGGGGGTAAATCATGAAAACTACAAAATTTCACATAAATAAAAAAGTTACGAATTGATTCCCCAAGATCAAAAGGTTGTTGAAATTATTGGGCAAGAATAGATCAATGAAATGGATCACGATGACCAATCCTATAACAACTGCATCTACCCTAGGATGTCGTGGCACGTCCAAACCAACCAATAACCATGAAGACTCTATTCGAAACATGGAGAATACATTCTATCACGACTAAATGAGAATCATAAAGAAAAGAATAAAAAAAACCTCAATTACAAAGGTATATCATACCATATATTGAATACATATATCATCAGATCGATGGGGGAGCTAGGGATCATTACATGATGAAGGAATCCCAGAAACACTAACAGATGGGCCATTTTGAATCCTAAGGTCAAGGGAGAGATACAGTAGTCATAGGTTTTGGAAAAACCTGAGTGGCTGGAAAAAACAAAAAAAAAGACAGCATTGTTGAATTACATGATGCATAATTCCCTTTCACATCAAGCAATTCCTCAATGTCGAGTTCTGCTGGAAAAAAATTAAACCATCAACACTTTATTTTATTTTTCAAAACCCAATTTATTTCAAACTATGAACCCTTATTTGATACCAAGAAACAACCCATGAAATTGGATGTCATGCTATGTAATTCTATAAATCAAAGTGTAACCCCCTCTCTCCATCTTTTACTTCACTGAACTTCTCCAAAAAATCATCTGAGGCGCCTCTGAGAACTCAGATCTTTGAAAACACTCAGAAGGATAATCCATGTTGATATGAGCCTTATCATAGGATACCTATCAAAACATTAGCATCATCAATAATGAAAAAACCATCCAAGAGAGTAATTTGAATGGGGCCACACGACCATCCACACTAGAGGTTACTCTCAAGGCTCTTTCCACCACAGAAACTCAACTACTTAAAAAAGTGAACAATGTGAAACTACAGGACATCCAAAAGTTTCTTCTCAACACTATAATTGGAATGATACCTCTGAAAATATAGAATGACACTACAATAAAGAAGATAAAGTCATCTGAGAGTAGAAAGGGGTATGAAACCACCAAACAGACTACATTACAAGATAATAGCTAAAAAGTACATATATCAGGGTACTGACCAAGTATATATGACTCATAGTCCCATGTAATCTCCTCCACACCACCGTAACACCACAAGACAAAAAATATGTGTATAGTCACCCATGTATCACCTTGTTCTTGTTGTCCTAGATCCCTATAAGCCACTCCTCGAAGGTCACATCATCATCAACGATGATCTCACCCCAATTGATGATGATGGTCTTCCTGAATATAATGACAGAGCAGTGACAGATGGAAAACATTGACTATCCTTCTCATCTACGAGGGAATTTATACTCGATACACCACGACTCAAACACCTAAAAGGCTGAAAAATGGGTAGAAATATTACTCCCATAACCAAACTGCCACTACCCACAATGGGAAGTAACCTTTAGAAACATGTCACTACCAATACCAAACTCGAGAGATCTCTCACTATGATCATCATCATACTTCTAATAAACCATGACTACGCTCAACCGCTCGTGAATATCCTAAACTAGTTTGATAATACAATGTACCAATTCCAACCCCAGAATTTGAAACTCTCAAAAACCAGTGCATCACAACAGATAATGGAATGTCAGACCTACAAGGCTTCAACCAGTGCCTTGCTGATGTTGGAGTGAAAAGATATTATTATAAGTTAACCTTATCTAGGTTAAGGGACTCAATCACAAACATCAATAATCTTTGAAAAAATAGCACTACATTTCATCAAGAGTATGGATGGTCTACTCTGTATGACCATCTATTTGTGGATGAAAAATACTACTAAATCATAGATGAGAACAAAAAGCATGTTGGAAACCTCTCTACTCCCTTTTGGTAAAATAATGGTATCTATCATAAATGATCATCCTCATTACTCCATGGAGTATCACCACCTCCTCCATGTACAACCTTGATAGAACCTCCACTGAGCTAGACTCTATGATCAATATATAGTGGGATGATTTTGTCAAATGATCCACCACTTCCTATATTGAGTCATAGCCTCCCTGATGTCAAGGAAATAATATAAAAAAATTATATTTTTATTTCCTCCAATATCCACTAAGGAATATATAATAGATTGAGAAATCCACAAGGAACAAGGTGCTCGACATTCACCTTCTGGAAGACCAAAAATTGAGACACGAACACGGTAAATGAATGCCTTAACCCAGGGCACCAAAACTGACCTCTCAAGGACTAGTACATCATTGTCAAACATGGATGTATGGTTAATTGAAAAGAATGTAACTCATTTATAATAATCTCACACATGGCCAAAGAAACAAAAATCCTTCCCTATTACAACACCTATTGTTGTTCATCATTACACCATCCATCTAGGGCCCTTCCAAACACAAAACATTCTCTCCTGACCTCTAGGTCCAGATCCCCCAACTATGATTGTTCTACCAACAACACGAAAGAAAACATCACAGTCATATGAAAAAGACAACCTCTGCCCCCAACTTCTCCTATATCCAGATGTAATACTGAAAGCACATCCATTACTCTCAAGGAATTTTCGGATTCTCACACAACATCACTATGTGACTTTCTACTCAGCAAATCAGCTACAACAATCCCCTTTCTGGATGTATATGAAATTTCAATGTCAAATTCATGTGATAAATCTATATATTAAAGTTGTTATAAGTTCATGTCACACTTGGAGAAAACATACCTTAGGCTCTTATGAGTTTTAATGTCCACAAAACACTCCCCAACAATTTAATTTCTCCAAAACATTAGGGAAAAAACCATTTTTAGAATCTCAAGTTTGTTGGTGGCATAGTTACATTTGTGGGGATGAAAATACTGAGACCCATAAGAAATGACTGATATCTGCTATATCAAAACACAACCAAGCCCAATACATAAATTATCATAGAAAACCTCATAATAAAATACTTCTACTAGAAGAAAATGAAATAGAAAATTGATCAACATCTTGTTTATATACTCAAAATATCCCTATCATTGATCAGTCCACCTTAAGGCATGATCCTTTCTGATCAACATTTTAAGAGGGGTCACAACCCAAAAGAAATTAGATATAAACATCTAGTAATAGTCCACATGACCATGAAAACATCCCACCACTTTCAATGTATGTGGGTATTCTCAAGACACAACTATATATAAAATCAGTGGACTTATAACTACTCCAATATGGAATGAAACATTCCCCAATAAAAAGACTTCGTGTTCCCAAAACTCCCTATTCTACAACATCCCAAATAGATTTTATCAATGAAAAATTCCCAAAAATCATGAAAATTATCTGTATAATCCTCCTCAAATGCAGTGTACACAAGGATGTCCTCAATGAAGATTACATTGAGCTTATCCAAGAACTCATGGAACATAGCTTTCATTAACCACATGAATACATATGGAGCATTAGTTACACCAAATGACATCACAATAGAATCATAATTCCCCTGAAGACAATGGAAAGAAGACTTCATGATATCCTCATCCTTCAAACACATCTAATAATACCCTAACCGTGAATTGATCTTTGAGAACCGACTTTCAACCTTCAATTTATCGAATTAATCATCCATCCATGGAGATATACCTGGATATAGATCGATCCAGATCTCAATCTCTACTTAGGAGGTAATTCTATGACCTCTTGTAGAAATAATTTATTGTATTTTCTATGACCCTAATAATCTGAAAATATTGAAACTTTGAAAAAATCAGAATTAGATTATTCATCATGTATAAAATGTAAGGAACGTGGCTCTGATCAATCTGAGGGTCTCGGTCTCCAACAAAAAGTGTCAGATATCCATCAACATCGAAGAACACCACCTACCTCCATAAAAAATCCTTGATAGTATGCATCGAATAAAACCAATCCATATAGAGGTTGAAATCATATTGTTGTTTTATTAATCATAGGAATATTGAAGACTCCCCTCTCATGATGATCTGATTCTGGCCAACATCCTCTCGATGACCTTTTCCCTCACCAGCACATCGAGAAATGAATCAGTCTAAATGGTGTGACCTAGTGCTATATCTCCAGAAGAAAATCCTCTTTGAAATTCCATTTTCCAGCCTCTTGAGTTTCTAAATGATTAATGTCACAACATATAAGATTCCATAGACAGATCCTAAACTACCTCACATTGTAGATCCCATGGAAAAGGGTAACCAGCTCCTGGTGATAGTCTGCTTTCATGTTCAATGAATTAAACCTATCTAAGATACCACTCTATAATTAACCCCCCCCCCAAATTTACCCCCCCTTTACTAGAAATGGGAGTATAGAGATAGTGAATCAGGGGGTCTACCTCTAGTATGCCGCATGATTGCGACTAACACAAATGTTATAGTTAAAATAATAGATGGGAGGCATTTCCCACTAAAAGAACAGTTGATAATGACATAGATAGGATATACGCCAACAAACACTAGCTCAGAATGCATTGTATAAGAAACCCAAGTGAACATATTTAATGTTACCAAGAACTACGAAAACATAAAGGTAAAAAATTGTATTTACCAAATGAAAGTAAAATGACAACGACCATGAATCCTGAATAGCTCATGCAACCCACATATAATAGTAACCAACCTAATCTCAAACATAATCACACTAACCTGAAAATGATTTTATATAATGTTGGGTGGGTATGACAGTATACTCAGTAGGATCCTCCCTAGAGACTCTCATGAAAATATAATGAATTCAGGCCATAAAAGAGTAAATAAGAAGTGAAACTAACTGATCACTGAACCATGTATAATATGTTCCCAGCCTCACCATGGCTACTCTCACCATGTATAATATACAAAATTACATAATATAATAAATAATATCAAGGGTACCCCTCTACCACTTCCCCAATGGTTTTCCACTATTTCCCAAAGTCACACGTCCTGCGCATCTCTTTCCAAAAAGGCTTGTCGCCGACACCTGAGTGAACCACAAAAATAGGAACTTCTTGTGTCGAGATGCACCTCGTGCATCTCACCACCCCATATATATAACCAATGTAACCTAGTAGTTTCTGGGAGCCACCACATCATTCATAACATGTATCATACATCGAGTATTATACATCAAGACAATATATCCCATACACTAAGTATCCTTAATACACCATACCATATACTTGTTACACCTATAGTAGTTGATGGGAAACTATATATAGAATATATGTTTGTAAATAACCGCAATCCATTACGACCCTCTATACACATATACGGGTAAAACAAACCATTGTTCATGCTAGAACATGTATGTACCAAGAGAACAGAGTATGTCCCCAGAGGGTACTCATCTATCTATCCTAACATTAGGATGTTGGGGAATCCCCCTGGAGCTCATAATCCACATTGGAATAGTTTCCCTAACCGAAAGGGTAGAGTAGTGTATTGAAAAACAAATGTAAAGGATATAATATTTCTCACAACCACACTATGGGCACAACATTGTCTTAGACTCATCTATAACTAACATCTCTCGAACTCAAAATTTCCACTACTAAGACTAGATATCCTATATGCAAACAACCATTTAAAGATATACAATATGTTCCCTTATCCCATTTTATCTATTGTACTTTATGTTCATTTTTTATTTAACCATTAATTACCCATTATCATTTTCCCATGTCACATTAAATAAGCATTAGAACAATATTCCAATTCATCCATGTATAACCAAACCGAGCCCATGTCTTCCTAGAATAATATAACCTCAACATTGCATCCACGCATGATCCAACACCAATGGTTTAGCATACATTCATTTATTAACATTGTTATAATTTCCACTTTTCCAGCTAATCTAAGAAAGCGTTATAAGCTTCAAATCCCATGGGGCTCAACACAATGAGTTGATGAGCTACCCATAATGTCTTTTCCACCTATATCAAGAGTATATACCCATAAATCCTTGATACGATAATCTTCAAAAGAAGGTTGATTACCCCACATATCATCACCTCTTTTGGAATGAGGGTAATAAAGACCATTTTCCCTAAGCCGCGGGGAAAGTAATTTTGGTAAAACACAACAGATTTAATAGAAAAAACTTTCACATCAATGGTTATTCCATGATTCAACCCATTATGTAAACTTTGGTTTCATCCCTAACTCCCATATGCATAAACCATTTCATCTCTCCACTCTCGGCATCAAATTCTACCACAACCATTGGGCCTCCATACCCCCATATACCACAACTGCCATCCATGATCATATGTACTAGGCTCACATTAGATCCTAGCCTCCCAAATACAACAACCACAAGTCTCATATTCATGTCACATCACAAGTAATGGGAAAAAAATATAAAATTGATATATTCCATAAAACAAGTCATTAAGGCTTCAAACACTACAAGTTCTCATGGATCTGATTCACATGTAGATGGAATTTTTATGAAAGCGGGAAACTGTATCCCTATAAAGCATTAACATTATCACAAAACCAGTTCTTATTCCATCATGAATTAACAAATTCATTATTTATAGGTTCCAACTATGGGATACCTAAGAAAAAAACTTCAAAATCTATCCCAAATTAATTATACAATTATATTATCATGTCGCTAACTCTTTTATCATCATTTATAAACATGATTCTGGTCCATCAACAAATTATATTAAACATTCTCACTTTCATCAATTTGATTATCATCAAATTACAAAAATAACAAAAATTGGATTCATTACTCATTCCTTTTTATCTTTTATCGAATTATTTATCAATTAATTCATATTTACTATCATTACCAATTTCCATCAAAAAAAATATTCTTAGCAAGAATGACATAGATATCACACTATCTAGAAAATGAAGAGGCATACTTTTATCACGGTATAAAATAACAACATCACTACATGATCGATACCATTTTTTTTAATCTAGTTCATGTAATTATTAGGTCAATTTCATTGAGATCTAAGGGGATAAATCATGATAACTCTACAATTGCAAATAAATAAATACGTAAACATTGAATTGAAGGACAATATTTTGAGTTTTTATTTTAATGGTGTATTTTATTATGAAAAGTTTTTTACGAAACCTATTTCTTATCCATGGTCTATTAAACGATGAAATGATTATTAAAGATGCTTACATTATTGGTAATTCTATGATTAATTGACTATGAAACCTATATATTTTTCGCAAAATTGGATATGATGAAATTTTTATAATACACATTTCAACTCATGTGTTATGATACAGTGTTTATCAAACCCATGTCTTATTATGTTTCATGATATAATCAATATTTTATAATCTTTGGGAACATGCATGAATGATTTCATTATTTGATGGGTGAGACCTATATCTACCTTCAAGGAATTGGGTAATAATAAATGTTTTCATAAATCCAAGGGCACGTGGGAGGAAATATAAATCCCCAAAAAACATGGCACACTAACCCAACAACAATACTGTACACAAGAGGGAGTCCCAACCATAAGACAAGATGGTATATGAGAGGCCATCCGAGTCCTAAAATAAGAGGATACATAAAAAGGAATCCCATAACTAAAATAAGAGGGTTCATGGGGGGATCCCAAACTAAAAACAATATGGTATAATAGAGGGAATTTGAAGCCTAAAACAAGTGTTTGTGGGAGGAATCTTAATCCCAAAACAAATGAGAATCCAAATACCGATACAATAGGGGCCATGGGAGGAAATCTCATGTCTGAAACTAGAGGGAAACCTAATCAAACCCCAAGAGGGTACATGGGACAACATCACAATACCAAAATTATAGGGTACAAAAGATGCAATCACAACTGCGAAGAAGTTATACATGTGATCATCTAAATCATATCATGTTATGAATATCTTTGTAGGTATCCCTAAGACAGGATTTTATAATATTATGTTCATGACATAGTTGCATGTCTTATTCCACTTTTATTATCTCATGGATTATGATCATGATTCCCTTATTATTAGGGTCTTAAGAACATCTAATCATTATTCCATAACCCTTAATTTAGATATTTGATATGAAGGGTATGAAATTATAAATTTATAATCATTTTATAATACCCTTATACTCATTATATTTTTACATATATCCCATGTTTACACTTACTAAGAATCTGAGATCAAACCTTTATTATTTTTTCTTTACCCATGTTATAAAGAATGGTTTTTTGTTATAGTACTAAATGGGGAAAACCTTTAAGGGAGATGTTGAAGATATTTATCCATTTTAGGAGATTATTTTTCCATGTTTCCAAATACAATAAACTATTATTGTAATCAATCATACATTTTTTAATGTATTGAATGATAATAAAAAAATAAAAAAATATATATGTTATGTTTGGGACTCTATATAAGACATTTTATTGATTTCATGAATGTATAAAAAATATTATTTGATAGTGTAATCGGAATTATACTAAATGATCCTAGAAAAACCAAATTTGGAACCAAGACATGCTTAGATATGATTATATTGGGATAAAGGTAGAGTTGGAACCAGTAATGGGAAATGGGTAGAAAATTATATCTCCTATATCATACACACTATCTAGATATAAAAAATTACACTTTATCATTTTCCATAATTTTGTAATAATTCAAGATGGGTATTCATCAAATATAAAAAACATCTCAGGTTAGTGACAAATTTGATGCTATAGGAATATAATTACATGAATATTATGTTTTGATGAATGAATTTATTCATATCTCATGAAATTTAATATTACATAAAAATATAGGTCATATACTAACCACAATCTTATTCTTTTTCAATTCCATATGTAGTAATGTTACAGTTCTAATGAAGTCGAATCATTAATAATGGGGCTACGATCATATGTTAATTATGGATGTTCTTCCCACCATCATAATTTGATATATTATTTCACCTACTTGGTTATTTATATAGATAGGATAAAATATGTTTCCATGTCCATTATAGATAGACATATCCCATTGAATGGTATGTGGGTATTTTGAAAGGGTTTGTCATGAGTTGAGGTTATCCAGATGATTGTACATTAGAATGATGTATTATTGAAGAATTTATTAAATTATGCACTAAATACTTATTATATGATGAAATTTTCGGTCTTATAAAGTGTAGAAACAATATATACGTGATAGGGATTCTGATATCCTAATCATATGATGTTACGATTTCCATTATAGAGTCGAATAAATACCACCTTAACATTTTAAAAATTATTGACGATTTTGATATGTGTGTTGAGGACCACAATGTAATTATTAGATATTTGAGTTCATTAAGGGCTGAAAGGTGGATATAAAGTACACAAAATCGAATGTTTACAGGATGGTTTCAATATCCAATGTGTATGGATGAATATGAAAATATAAATTCAATTTATGAATGAATTTTATTAGAAGATCGGAGACTAAATGCGTAAGATATATCATAAAGTTGTTTCATAATACATGATTATACATTAAATAAATAATATCATGATGAATATTATACAATGAAAGATAGTGGACTTATTATTGTGTGAAATATATTCATATATACGGTTCAAATAATAGAAATCCAATTCGTGCGAAAATTTCATACATTGGCATTGCCAAAATAATATATAAGTAGGATTACAAAACATTTCATGTTTTTATTTAGTATTGAAAAGTATTTAACAACATGAGTGAATTTAAATTTTGTGAATTTTTTTTCATGAAGTTCAATTTTAGTTTGAAATGGGGAATGATTTAGAAATTCATAATGGCATCCCAAGAAGTGATTCTATTTTTTGTCTGAAGTCTAGAAAAAAAATTATTGTGGAATTTTCTTATTGGAAATTAGAAAAATTACAGTGTCTTGTGAAAATTCAATTACGGATGACCCTTTCTTTGGGAGAACATAATTAGTTCATTGATTTACCAATTTCAAGAATGTATTCAATGTTTTATTGGACCATACTGAGGGTACTTGGTTTCTCGTTATAAGATAAAATCTCTAAAACCATTATAAAGAAGAAACGAGAGTTCAATGAGAAGGTTAAAGTGTATCATTAATCCACTATTATTTCTCTCATAATTTTATAAGTCATATAATCTATTAGCAATATCCTAATTAAATATTTGACTGATCTTATTGAAAATGAATTCTCCACATGATGATGTTACCAATCCTAAGGAATAATAGTAAGTATATGCTGAACTATAATATTTTAAGGAGATAAAAATGTACTGATAAAAAACAAGAACAAAAAAACCTCATAGTGTTCTATATAATTTTCAAGAAATTATATAAGTTTATAAAATTCGTGTGTGGTTGAAATCAATATATCCAACCTATTTTCGCCAACAAGTCAATGTTCATCTATTATGTTGGGGTCACAATGATGTCGAATGTGCCTACGAATAAAAAGATGTGGAAACATGTCAAACCTATAATGAAAGAATCAATTTGGGATGATATTAAGGTAATGTTATGATAATTATTCATTATATTACCAAACAATTATTTAATGAAATATTCATTTTATTTTCATTATTACTTGTATATTTCATTAATTTTAGATGGTTTTCATAAAAATTTGTCTTCACAGACACAATAAAATCCCATAATGGATTACAAATCTTTTTTTTCCAAATTTCAACTTAGATAAGATGAGGGGAAAGTAAAGCACAACCGCATAATTATTTATAAACACATTATAAATCATGAATGTGGTAATTCTATCTACATTTTCATGATGATAAATAATTTCATGTGAATTTTAATCAATAATATATTTTGTGTAATTATTTATTTTATCATATTTTATTGAACATTTAAAATTAATGATATAGAAAATGAGTTCCAAAAATAAGAAACATTCTTTAAAAACTATCTACCCCTATTATAAAGAAATAATGGATAATGATTCAATATAATATAAATTAGTTTGTATTTAAAATCAATAATAAAATATTAATGATGTTTAAAATCTCATATGTTCTATTTTTTAAATTAATTTTGATTAATAAAAACATGAATCCACATATATCACACATAATGTTCAATTGAAGGAGGATCGCCTAAACTAGGAGGGTAAACTATTTGATGAAAAAAAATAAACCAATATGGTAAAATTGAGTAAATATGGAAATAGTAATTAATTAATCTTAATTAATGTATTATATAAAAATATTAATTTATGTTAATTTGGTTTTTATATTTTTTAGGGAAAAGAATTTGAAATTTCTGTACTACATGAAAAACAAAATTGTGTAGCTTTAAAGGAACCAAAATAATATCGCCAGTTAATAGGAGAAGGTTTTGCAATCTCTCCTCGGATATATTTTGAGAAGATAAAACAACATGGAGATACATCTAATTTTTTGAGAGGAATACATACAGAAATATATTGATTTCTAGATGTTATTGTCTCATCTAATTTTACATACCAATATATAATAAAGGGTCAATGTGAAATGGTGGTGGAAAAAATATCATCATAGGAAAAATTCAAATGACCCTACTATCTTTGAGTCAAGTTATTTCCCGCAACCACATAACTAACCAGAGTTAATCTTCTTTTTCATATATAATTCTCTTAAATGTGAACCACATAATATCCAATTAAAAAATTTTAAATAAATTTGGTAGGGTATGTTTCTATGTTATTTTAATCCAACAACACCAATACAACTCCTTTTTGAATGGGGGTATGGTGTTAAATATCCTGTGAGACAAGAAATATAATAATGTACTCCCTAAAAATCACTTGATAGTGGGGATAGATGTAGCTCATGTGCTGACTCGTGATTTTTCATTTCCTAGGGATGATCCATATATTACAATGGTAAATGATGAGATTTGAATTTTCAGCATTGAAGTATAATCTTACCAATATACATGATGTATGTCCATAAATTTTTTTTTCATATTATAATTGTAACAGTTGATGAAAATAGTCTAATGTGGGTTATGGTTATATAGATGGATAAAGTGATTGGGATACACAATTTTATACAAAGACAATCTAGCGAATCAACCCAGAAATAAAAATGACCTTCTGGTAGTACCTTTTCCCTTCTAGTTCCACTACAACATTAATTATAATTACAACTTCATATGATGACCACATTAAATATTGACATATTTCATAAATATGTTATAATGAAGAAATATTTGGATCATTAATTACAGACGTAGTTTTTCTCAGGAGTATAAATGAAATTTTCAAGTTTGAATCACTAGGAGCCCTTATTTCAAATACCTCCACAATATACATTTTCATAACAAGCCTACCCAAAAAATTATTTAATATATTCCTTAAATTTAAAAATTATTCATATTTTTGAAATTTAATTATAGTAATTTTATAGAAATTTAAAACCCATTGAATCATGATATGGATTCATTAATCCCTATATCAATTATATAGAAGAAACTAAATTGGAAAATAAATATTTTTTAATGAAAAAAGAAAATCTAAATGATGTGTTTGGGAAGAAATTAACAGATGGTATACTCATTTTAATCTGATAATGATTGGGTAAAACTCAGTAATATAATCATTTAATTTTTTTAATTTTTTTATTTTTTTGTGGAATAAAAGGATACTAATCGTAATCAATGTGGGTTCCCCAAATAATTAATTTTTATATCCGTTAAATGGATATCCATAGAAAAACCACAAATTATTTATATTACGAATTTTTAGTACTCTAAAATCACATTTTTATAGATAAACATCGAAGTATATGTTTCGTTTTGTGTTATAAAAAGAATTGTGTTGTGATAAGACAATGACTACATATAGTCTAAACCATGGTTTGAAGTAGGTGAATGTATATAAGTAGTCTATGCATTACATCAAAGGAAAATAGATTGAGGAATATATAGAACAATTTAACTATTGAAACATATTTCAAAATAATTTACTTATATTGGTCATTGCTTTTATAGTGTTCACTGGAAGATGAATTTTTTTGTAGATATTATATTTTTTAATTCATTAGAGATATCATAAACTATTGATAGACTAGCATCAAAAAACATGTCATTCCTAAAGATAATTAAAATTTCATTAAAGAAGTTTCTCAATCATTTTATTGTGTATATTTTCAATATACTACCAATATTTTTGACAACATTCATACTAAAAAGAAGAAATAATTTTTTTTAGAGATGAGTAGGTAGTGTACATAGTGTAAGAATGTTTCCTAACAATATATTAAGGTGATTAGTTTCTAAATTTCTAATATACTATAGGATATGACCTTAAAAAATATTTTGGGTGTTAATAATTTGTATTATAATGATTATATTTTATTTTTTATATAATTTCAAGGAGAAGTATAAATGTGTAATATAACTTGTGTTGAAATGAATACATTAAATATATGGAATCAAGAATGTATATATACTCCATGAAAAGGTTACTTCGAAATACTTATGTTGTTAATTTTTTCATCAATTTATAAAAATTTATATTTAATTTCATTACCATTTTCATTTGATACATATTTTATATAATATACAGATTATTTTAAAATAAACATCTCATACTCAAAACTAAGAAAAATACATTGCAAAGATTTTAAACATTAGGTCAATGATCCATAAGTCACTTGTGATATAATGGATTTTCCATCTCATCAATGTGTCACCCGATGTGGTCAGTATGTCAAAAAGTAAGTTATTTCAATATTAAAGTATCATTTTAGTATAAAACATAAAACAAATTGACTAATTATGGAAAATAAATTTTTATTATTTTAATACTCATGTAAAATAATCCATAATTAATTTATCATGTGTTGGAATTTCTATCTTTTCATCCCAACACCCAATATGGTTAGTTTTACATGAAATTCATGTTATAAATAAAAATGTACCATTTTATTTTAAAACGTATATTAAACAATTAATTCTATGAGAATGAGGTCATAATTTTACCAAAATTTAGGAAAATAATCATCAATTTATTTTCACATTTTGGAATTGATCGGTCATAAATCCAAGACATGAAGTGGTTTATATGAGATGAAATATGTGTTTTCAATAGAAATTATCCCTTTTAATTAATAAATGTGTCAAGAAATCCAAAAAATTAATAAATTCATTAATTATATTCTATAATTAGGAAAAGAAACTATAATTCATTTTAAGTTGTATGAATCCACCACACATCAATATGACGCACAATGTGACTGGTATTACTTTTATTTTTTTGTTTGAATTTAAAATTGGTATTTCAATATGTAACACAAGTGACCTACTAAAAGTAATGAAAAACATTATGATTGCTCTCAGAAATCAGGAAAATGATCCCTTAGTCATTTGATACATGTAGTAATCAGTCATACCTTTATTCGATATATTGTGTACATAGATGACATTAATTTTTTTATTTTAGATTAAAATTAATATTTTATTAATATAATGTTTTATAATTATGTTTAAATTACTTATTTATTGTAATATTAACATAATAATTTTATTTTAATATACAGGTGGATTCTTCTACCCATGTTCGGGTGGTTTGTTTCGATCCACTCATTCTCATTACATATTAGACATTAAGGCTATAACTGAGCCAATAGAAATAGGGAAATTAGTCTAGAATGTATATATACATCATAAAAAGGTGTATTAATAGTTATGATTTAGTTAATTATTTCACCATTTTAACAAATATTTTTATATTAATTTCATTATCAATTTTATTGAGAAATTATTTAGTTTTTCATAGTTCTTTTGGGATGACATATTTTTCTTTCAACTAACAGCAACAAGATAGAAAATAGAGAACATGATTCTTTTAGATGTGGAGTTTCAAGAAGTATGAGGTTCCTCTTCCATACAGAGGTACATTTTTTATCTTTTTATTTACAGTTACCGTCTTTTTAATGATATAAACACATCACATACACAATTTTATAAAACACAACATGATATATTGAGTGAACAATATGAATCGAACTGCATGTTTTTACTCTATAATTTACATTTCAATTCAAAACAAATATTACATACATAAAACTAGGTAAACATATTGAAATCGAATGGATAATTTATGAAGAAGATCCATAATCCATATTCATCTATTTTGAAGCACATTAACATCAACTGAACACATGGTGTGACCGATTTGACTTAAAGTGTGTATTTCTATTAATAATTTAAATTATTTTTGTGAAAAACATATGTGACAAAAAAATGATTAATATGAATTCATATTTTTTTAAACTATAGTAAAACGATCAATATGACATTTTTGACATGCATGAATCATCCACTCCTCAATTAGATGCACAGTGTGACCATTATTATCCTATGCATATATTTTTATTTAAAACTCATATTTATTTAGGTAAAGAAGAAATGTACAATACAAAGAACTAAAAAAACACATTTTCATTGTTTTTGTGATTTATTAAAATGATTCTGAATTCATTTTTTACATTTAATAAAAATTAAAAACTCAATAAGATACACGAGGTTCCCTGTATGACTCTTGGTGTGTATTTTTATTTAAAATTGAAATTAATTTTAGTAAAACGTTTTGTGATAAAGTAAAAAACATGAACATAAATTAATATTTTTTTGATACATTATGAAAAAAATACATAAGTTATTTACGATTTTTAAGAGTCATATCCACCATAATCTGATATATAGTGTTCCTGGAATAACATATAGTGTCCATTATAAATTTAAAATTGACATTTTTGTTAATAAACTGTTTTAAACACTAAAAAATAGGAAATTATTATTTTATTGTCTTAATAGTTCAATAAAATGGCTCATAAGTAATTTTTGACATTTATGAATCATTCTTACATAAAAAAGAAACACAATGATAACCGTATGACTAAAAGTGTGCATTTCTACTTTAAAATGACATTTTATAAAAAAAAGGAGTGAAAAACTATGAAATAAGTAAACATGTTTATATTGTTTCTACACATTACGAAAACGATCCATATGTCTTTTTTACATGTTTGAATTTTCTTCACCACAATCTGATTTATGGTTTTACAAATTTGACTAGAACTGTGTCTTTTTATTGAAAATTGATATTATCTTTAGTAAAATAGAGTATTGACATACTAAATACCAAGAAAGAACATTATGATTGATTTTATACTTTAAGAAAATGATCTGTAAGACCTATGGGATATTTAATAATCATAAAAACATTAATACAATGCATTGTGTGCCCTATGCGACTACAAGTGTGTCTTTTTTTAAGAATTGAAACTAAACTTAGTAAAAAAGATAACAGAAAAACTAAAAACTGAGCAAAAAAATCATATTATTTTAATAGTTTATGAAAATGGTATATATTTCATTTTATAGGAATAATATATATCTCAATAATAAACATAGTGATCTTGGTATGAATAAAATTATAACAACCTGAGATTTTGTGAAATATTTTATTTTGAAATAATTTAATCTTTTGAAGATTTTTTAATTTAATACAAAACTAAAAATTTATTTACATTATATTAAATTGCGTTTTGGGGAATTAATTATATAAAAGGCCAATTTAACCAATCACTATATGTAACATCATTTTTATCATTCCCAATACGGAACACCAACATTAGCTTGCATTAAACGCAATAATGAATTTCCTAGGTGTCTAGTGAAACATGCATGATTGAGTTTTACCAAAAAAATTGTATATTATTAAAATATTATTATTTTATATAATTATAAATAACCTAGATTTTATATTTCTGTTTATGAAAAAGTATTAACTATCTTATGAAAATTATTTACTCAATTAAGAGGTAACACAATCCCCCGAACTCTTTTCTTTTATTTTCATTCTACACAACCGTAATTCATATTATTAAATAATTATAAAGAACACTAATATAAAAATTATAATTATAATTTGTTTTGTAAAGGGTTCTAACTACACTTACTTATACATCCATCTAATGGGTAATGAACATACTATTTATGTGTATGGAAAACTAAGGCCTCACTAATGCATGATTGTCCTTTTTTCCATTACCACCTCTCATGGTAGAAATTATGATGGAAAATAAGATTATATATGTTATATGTTATATATATTATTTATTTAATAAAATTTATTCTTTTTACCAAATATATATTTATAATTTACATTTGGAGTAAATATGATAATTTCATTTGAGGAAATGTGGACTACCGCCCCCTAAAAACGATGTGATTCATTCACAAAGTACATGGAATGTACTAAAGATGTAATTAGTGAACTAATATAAAATATATGTTATAATAATGAAACTATAATAATGATATATAGACAAATAATTAAATTAAATTCATTCATTCAATACAATAATAAAATGGAAACAACATTCATTCGTACTTACGACCTACCATCCCCATGAACAATGTATTCTATTTATTACTTATATATTAAATATATTATTATAATATACATATAATGAATATATATGATATTTAAATATTTTCTGAATTCCAAAATGCATGATATAGGTATAAGAACCAGATTTATAACATATTTAGACAGAGGTAAAAAATAATGGCAATATTACCCAAACCATAACCATAACATTGAATTATTATTGAGAGAGTAATATAATGTAATAATCAGAACATATATGGTATTATATGTTATAATTTGATTATATTATATATTTAAAATACATTTTTAAATATTATGTTGGATGTTTTTTTGATTATAATGAGATTCAAGACATAATGAAAGTGAATTTCATCTTACTTTTTATTTCCATGTGATAAATTCTTTATTCACCCTAAATTTCTTTTGTGTGGTTCATATACTTCCCATGGATATATTATATGACTTTTATAAATAAAATTATCGATATTTACAAATAAAATTCATGATATTTTTATCATGTTAGTTATGTTTCTAATAGTACCAAATCAGTAAATTAATTTGGTCTCATCTTGTCTTCTTTGAGACGTGTCCCATTTTATGCACCTATATATTTCCATGATATGTATATAAAATATTTTCATTTTTATACCATGAATATAGATATTTTCACGATATTTTTGGCTTCATGTAATATCATTTTTCAACATCTGGTGTATGGTCCAATGTTACCAAGTGGTAAGAGTTTATTCAAACATTCTCATCACGTATCAAGATTGGCTATTTTTATGATTCTTTTGATGATATATTATGATCCATATCTTAGGAAAATTCATGAATTATATTATAATATGATTATTTATGATTTATTTAGGTACTAATACCTTTTTCCTACTCTAAAGTATATAAGATATTTCAGATAGTTTTTTAAGAAATCCTGACATTAACCTCTCATTTATCGGAAATTTGTGTTAATCCAAAATGATGTTTTATAATAATAGTTCCCAAGATTATTCTAATATTATCCTATAATCATTAAAATATATATTTTTCCCTTTTTTTCTTTTTACAATATCCTAAAAGGAATATACTTATGTATTTAAGAATAAAGGATTTTTCCAACCTTTTACCAAATGAAAGGAATGTTCTATATACTTTATATGACTTGTACAAATTTACCCATCGTAATTTAAGGTAAACATATTTTTCTAGTTTATGAGATTATTTTTTATGATTTTATTTTTAAATTATTTTTCATTAAAATTATTTTAAAAATTAATCGGTATTTATTTGTTTTCAAATACTTTTTCAAGGAAAATGGTATTCAAAATGTTTGAAATTATGTTTATATGTTACATGGAAAATGGTTTTCTAATGATTTTCATGCATTATTTATAATTTTGAAAATTATTTTCAATAAAATGGGTTTTAAAAAATATGCATGATCTCTTTAAATGTTTCAAATAATATGGTTTCCAAAATGTTTTCCAAAAAATTATTTATAATTATTAAAATGTATTTTCAATAAAATATTTTTAAAAAAATAATGTTTTAAATAGAACGTTTTAAGAAACAATGGATATTTTCCATAAGAAATGATTTAAAATCTTCCTTCGAATGATGTTTCCTTAAACGATGACATCTGTTGATGTTAGTCATTCATTTTTATGAAATTATTTAAATGATAAATTTTTACCCTTTCATGAATCTTTTATGTTTTCATGGCCTGATGTTTATGAAACATTCATCTTTTCAAGGGATATACTTTGATGAAATAATTATATAGCCTTTGTATCTGTCATAGTTTATTATGTGATGAAATGTTAATATTACCAATTCAATTTCAGGGGTAATTATTTGATTATTATAAAACCCATCTCTCTTCATGGATCATGATATGATAAATGTTTTTTAAAATATGAATGTATTATTTTATTATGTGATAGTTGGGATCTGTATCTCCCCATAATGTATTGGGTAATAATGGGTTACTTCTGAGTATAAATATAATTTGTGAACCTAATTATATGTTAAAATGTCTGGAATGGAATTAGATTCCGGTCCATAAGTATACACATGAACTTGATTACATGTTAACAATGTTTTGATGAAACCCTATTATATGTTCAAAATACCATGCATAAACATGATTTCCTATTAATAATGTTATAAATGGGCATAAATTCATGGTAAAATAATTATGCATAGACCTAGTTGGAAGTCCATAAGCCTATTAGAGGGCCTGGTATCATGTCCTTAACTTAATTTGTGAACATGTTTCTACATGTAAATGTTCAGTATGTTATATATTTATGACTGTTCATACATTAAATTTCTTATTCATGTGTTATGATTTCATAGACTATTCTACTAATTCACATTGGATTCGTGTCTTATGAACTACAAATATGTATTCTGTTATTCTTCATTAGGGACTTTGATACGTATGGTATGAGCTTCTGATGATCATGATCTTATCCATATACCATTATTTTCATGATATGATATGAATTTTATTTATTTTCCCATAAAAGGATTTGATCCCACATCTTTCTTAACTTTCACTCCACCGAGTTATTCAGAATGGTTAATAATTATAATTACTATGAAAAATGATATTTTTTGGAAACATTGATGATCATTCCCTGATCTAGATGTTTTTACTCTAGGATTCCAAAGGCACAAAACTAATATTCTATTTGGGAGACTATTTTTATAATGTTTTAAATATTTCTATACATTTAGGTAAAGTAAATGTTTAAAAATTGGGGATCACAGTTGTTTTTATCAGAGTAAATGTTTAGTTAAAATTTGGAATCTATGATTATAAAACCCGAGAATGATCCATAACTATATTTCTAAGGATATTTCTAAGGATGTATCTAAGGATAAGTAAAAGTATGTGTTAATGTTTTTGAAAATATCCATAAATTTTTTTAAAGGATATTTTGATTAATTTTATAGGATTAGATCCTGGTCTGGATACTACAAGTGGATATTGATTTGTTATAAATGTACCATGGGTTGAAACCTCTAAAAATATGTTCTGAGCCTGATTTGGCATAATATGTTAAAAAAATAATCCTTACAACATTCTTGTATTGACAATCTCATGGGAAATAATTTTTGAATTCATGGACTCTTCATAGACCACCATGAAGTAATTAAATATAATTGGAGATGAATAACCTCCGATAAACCTTGGATCTCATATATTAAAGAAGAATTCAGGATTTATACATCCTATAAGTAATTCCTTTCATGAATCTGGGGTTTACTTTTATGATAAGTCACACTAACATAATAGTTATGGATTTATTCAGTAGTGAGAACCAGATGGATGTGTAGTAAAATTGAATGTAATGAATGATTTTGTAATGATAATTAATATGGGATAATAAATAGAGTGAATGATGTTGTAATCATAACGAATAATTTTTCATGGAACATTATTAAAAACATGTACCTTAACCAACTCTCACACTAACCAAGGAAGATAAATAAGTATTCTTTTTGAGATTTTATATAATAGTGACCATGGAGGAAATATGATTAGGTTTCCTTTTTCTCAGGAATTGGAAAAAATCACCCAACTAAATTTATAAGTGGAACAAGAAGATGTTTTGACTGTGGAAATAGTATTAAAAAAAGTAACTACATGGGGAAAATGAATATTTTAGTTACCACAA
This sequence comes from Viscum album, assembly GCA_963277665.1. Taxonomy (NCBI): domain Eukaryota; kingdom Viridiplantae; phylum Streptophyta; class Magnoliopsida; order Santalales; family Viscaceae; genus Viscum; species Viscum album. Next base: position 286,506,215 of record OY728127.1, read on the forward strand.
TGGATGGGAATGATGACCAACCTAAGATATAATCCACTAAAAACTATATTAAATGTTTTTTTGAGGGGATTTATAACAATATATGTCCTATGTGGAAGGCTCATGAAGAGAATCAGAGTGATGGTAATATTAATGGTTTTACTACCGATGATAAAGATACTATAATCAAAATGTTTAATGTATGTGATGTTGTACCCTTATTTTCTATATTAAACATAATAATAATTATTAGATTGAGTTTGAGGAACCTTAAAAAATTATTCACATTTTATATTATTGGAAATATGTACAAATTAATATGTTTTTGAATCCATAGTTATGGTTTAAGAATAAATTTGGTTATAATGTTTTTATGTTTTGGAATTCCCAAATTATTTTATATGAATCATAAAATATAAAATTATTTTTTGTATAATTTTTCATTATGGAATAAAAAATATATGTTAATGGTGTTAGAAAAATAGAAGATTAATTTCATGGAAGGATGGATTCATTATTAATGGAACATAACTCTTAATTAATTACTAACATTGAGATAATGATTGTTGGATAATGATATGATTTCTAGGAATAAGTTAATTGGATGGTATAGATTACCATGTAACTGACCATTTAAAAATTGGCCTATTTCATCAAGGATAATGTTTATAACTTCTTATATTTATAGAACGTATTCAGTAATATTTAGAATAAAGAAACATGCAAGATTTCCAAAATTATTCATGGTAATTAAGGATATTACCACGTTTTAATGGAATATATGATGACGGTATTCACATGTTTTGAATGTGACAAGAAAGTAGTACTTTGTGATATATGAGAATCAATGTTAGGAAAATTTCATGGATTTTTTCTAAAGCATTGAATATATATCCATCATATTTTTTATAAGATTAACCATTTTGTGGAATGTTTTAGATCAAATTCAGATGACTTTAGTGAGATTAATGTGTTATACCTCTCTATATAAATATTTATGTATACTGGATACCCCATTCAAAATAATTCATGGGGATTATAACTGATGGAAAATGGGATGGCCTATGATGGATCTGATGATCAGTTAGTACAAAAGGAATGTAAAGTTACCCTTACTTTTTAGATAATGAGATGAAGTGGACCAACAAACAACAAAGGCTAACATATTTTGGATACCATGAAAGTATATCATTTCATGAAATTTCATCATCTTTTGAAAAAATAGCTTGAAACCAAAAAATTTCCAAGTACCATCATTTCCAATCAATCAAATGGCCCCAAATATTATTGTAGATTTAATGATTTGTGATTTAAAACTTTCTCCTGACCATTTACTCTATCACAATCTATCAAAACCAGATAGTTTGTTTCATTTTCCATATCCATGTTTTCACTAGACATATATTCTCTCTTATGTGGAAAAATATTTATATGTCACTTTAGGATACCTTTATGGTTATAACATTTCCTTTTTAACAGAAGTATTACATTTAATTTTTAAGATGTGTATTTCTATGTATAAAACATTCATGTATTAAACCATTGGAAACAAATATGAATTTCAAAGGAGAAATTCATTTTTAGGGGGGTGTAGAATTTAACACCCTGAAATTTGTGAAATATTATTTTTTCAAAATAATATAATATTTTTGATATTTTTTTTCAATTCAATAGACACCAAAAATATTTTATTTTATACTAAATGAACAGGTTTGGATTGATTTATATACAACAACATGTTAATTGGTCATAAAATGTAACATAATGTTTAGATTTCCGTATACGTACCACTACGTTTTTTTCATTAAATGCAAACGATGAATTTCCTCGATGTATTAAGTAATACAGTAGACCATGTTTTAACGAACAATAATATATTATTAAAATATTATTATTTATAAAATAACATATAACCTAGATATTAAATTAGTGGTTATAAAAATTGTTAATGATATAATGAAAATTTATGGTTTAAAAAAATAAAATGAATTCATTGGTTAAATATTAATTAGAAATTAAAATGAATACCCATTGAATATAATGGAAAATATTGTTATTTTTATGCCCAAAAACCTATTTTTCCCTAATATATTAAATTAATTATATTTATTGAGTGATATTATTGATATATATAATATATATTCAAAAAAAATTTGTATTCATCAAATAGTTTTGATAATATTAACAAAAGAAAAAACCCAATTTAATGTATAAAAACGTATACTTTCACAATGATTTTTAACAATTTTTAATGGTGAACCTATTTTAAATCCAAAATTGGGAACTTTTATTATTTATATATGTCAAAATAAAATACATATAATAAAGAGAAACATAAAAATTTGGCTACAGTAAATTGTTTTGTATTTTACTATGTTGTATCATTTTTAATGAATATTTTAAAATAATGTATTATAGTTCAAAAATATTTTTTCATCTAATTAATTTATAATGATAAATTACATTTTAAATTTTTTTCATTGTTTATTTTCATAATTTTCAGAAAAATTAATCCCATATATTTCATCGTAACAAATTATTCAATGAAATTTGATATAAAAACAGAACAAAATTTTGATCTTTTTTACTTTAAAAACAAATAGTATCGTCCCTTCAGAGGGATTGAATATAAATTAATTTCAGCCACTTATATGGTTGAAATTTTGAAATATAGATTCCATATTTGGATTTATATTAATATATAATATCTAATATGTTCAACTTCAATTTTTAACAAACATATTAGTGAATTTAATTAAAATTAATTACATCTATTATTGTAAAATTAATCTTAACTAAGACTTAATATTGAATTTAAGCCTCAAGATGTCCTGGAAACTACTCTAAGATTAATTTTATAGCCGTATTTATAAAATATTATCTATTTTAACAAATTTAGTTAATTATTTTATCCCCTTCACATGTGAAATTTTTTGTTGAATTACATTGTCAATATTTTATAATAGTGACACTCCTCATTCTCTAAAAAATGACTAATCTCCTCCACTTCTTCATAGATCTCAAGACCATTAGGATATTAAAATTTATGATCAAACATACTCCTAATATCCATACCGTTGTCCTTGAAGAGTAATTTTTGGAAGAATTTATTCCCTATAAGTACATCTATGCAAACCAAAAAGGATTTACAGGATTAAGAAGTTACAACCTAACCCAAAATCCATTATTTTATTTACATTCACTATGAACAAAATTACTCTTAATAATTTCATATAAAAATATACAAGCTTCATAAATAAACTTATATGTTTTATAAAATGGTTTTTACCTACACTTATAGACAGGTCCATCAAAGGGATACCGATCATACTGTTTATGTGTACGGTTAAATACCGCCTCTCTAAACGATGATTGTTTATTTTTTTCATTACCACATCTCCTGGTGGAAATTATTACAGAAACACTGATTATATATATTATATATTAAATTTATTATTTATTTTTTCGTTAATACTTTTACCACATATATTTTTATACTTACCACTAGGTTTAAATATAATTATTTTTTTGGAGGTAATGTTGACTACTACCCCCTCAAAGCGATATGAGTTTTTCACACACTATATAGAATGTATTAAAGTTGGGTTTAGTGAAATTATATTATTTAAAAATCCTAATTTAATAATTATAAATATTAAAATATATTTATATCCATTTTTCTTTTAATATGTCATTTAAACAGAGATAATGTTCATGCACACGTAGGGCCCACCGTCTTCATTAACAGTGTATTCAATTTCATAACTACACATTCTATATATTATTATAATAAATCTATATGAAATATGAATGATACTTATATAATTTTAGATATTTTTGAAATCATGATGTATTTTTAAGGACCAAAGAAGTGACAAATTAAGATAGATGTGAAAAACATAGAGAATGTTACCCGAAGCATAGACATAACTATTAATTATTAACACGTGGGTAAAATAAAATCATAATAAAACCTTATATGATATTATATGTAATGATACATTTATCTGAAATATGTTTAATATATTTTTATTTTTTATAAATGAGTTTTAAACTAGTACAATAAGATTCCATACACAAGGTAAGGGAATTTCATCTCACATTTTATATCAATGAGATATAATCATTATTAATAGCTCATTCCTTTTGTATGGTATGTATACTATATATGGATGAATTTTGAAATTTCTATAATTGAAATTATGGGTATTCACTTATATATTTTATGTAATATCTATAATTGAACTTAGGTTTCAAAAGATACCAAATCTATAAAGTAGTTTTTCCAAAATTTTCTATATATGAGATACAACCCATTTTATGCCCCTATATTTTTCGATGAATTATATATAGTACCTTTGAAATTTTTTGTCATGAATACGCTTATACTAATTATATTTTCATCCCCATGTAAGATCATTTTGCTACATTGGGAGTATATTTAAAATTTACCAAGTGGTAATGTTTTTTAAACAATCTCCTAACATATCGAGATTATTTACTTGTATGATAGCTTTTATGAAATATTGTCATACATATGTCAAAAACATTATAAATATTTATTCTACTATGTTTATTCATGATTTATTCATGTACTGGTTCAATTTTATACTATTTAGTACATAATAAAATAAATAATGTGTCTCTAAGAGAGCCCAGATTGGCCCTCTCTTGGGTCGGAAATCTATGTTTCTTTAAAAACATGTTTTCTAAAAAAATGAAAAAATATTATAATACTCATCTATAATCATTAATGTTAATTTTTTACCTTTTTTTATTTTACCAATTGTTTCAGAGGAATATTATTATCTCATTTCAAACAATTTATTTTTTAAACTTTTACGGTGAATAGGGGACAATATGTTAACCTCATACGACATGTATGGATTTATCATCCATCACTTAAATGTATATTCCTTTTCAATATTCATGGTAAATGGTTTTCTAAATGTTTTCATGCTTAATTATAATTTTTCAAGGAAATTTCTTTTCAATTTATTTTCAATCCATATTTATATGTATGAAAATTATTTTCAAATAAATGGGTTTTAAAACTTTTTTCTATTTATTTATATTTTTTTAAAGAAATAGTTTTTAAATTAATTATTTATAATAATTAAAGTTTGAATTCATGAAAATGGGATTAAAATGGTTTTTATGCTTGAAATTGTATTTTTTCTCAAATATGAAAATATATTTTCCTCAATAATTGTTTTCAAAATATTATTCAAAATAATTCTATAACTCTGATGACATTTGTTGAGGTAACTCATTTACTTAGAGGAAGTTATCTAAAGGTTCCATACATATTGATTCATGAAAGGATTATGATTTAATGGTATTATTTTTATGAAACCAAGTTCTTTTAACAGGTTATTCTGTGAATATGGAGGGAGACGGGATGAGAGAGGAAGCTCTCTCTCTCTCTCTCTAGAACCCGATGGATCTAGGGTTTTGGTGTTCTCATATTCTCTGTGGTTCATCCCTAGTTCCTCCTGTGTTTCGTCCTCTGTACGGAACTCTTGGTGACTTAGCTCTCGGCGGATCGCTCGCTCCCTGCGACTCGGTTCTCAGCGGACCGCTCACTCTCGGCGACTCGGTTCTCGGCGGATCTAGTTATCGACAGCTTCACTCCTTGGCTTCGCCATCGTCCCTCGGATCGGCTCTCTTAGGGCTCAGCGCTAGTTTTCCATGCGAGGTTAGGGCTCGACTCTCCTTCAGCGCCTTGATTCTGTCTCGATGAAGCCACATCCTGGTTTCCACGGGAGTTAGGGCTCGGTTCCATTTACGATGTCTTGCCTCTGGATTTCCGCGATCCTTGTGCAGCTATGGCCTTACCGCACTTTCATGGATTCAAACCACTTTATGTGCGTAGAAAACTTGCAAGGTATGTGATACAGGATGGTACTGACTCTGGATCGATTGGCGGTGTGCTTCCCTCATCCACCAGCGTGAAGGCACCTCCTGGTGACTCTAGTGTGTAGGTGTGGAGGGTTGTGAAGGGACAGTCATCTACGGGGAGATCTTGAAACCCTGCTGAGCACCGGGATTTGTATCCTTCCGATGATGGTGTGAGATCTGGAAATCTGCAGGTTACAATGGGATCGTCGCGTGGGCAGTGTTCCTTTAAGTATGTCATGAAGGCATCCACACCCGTGAAAAAGGCTGAGGATCATAGGATGATTCTTCGAAAGGGCTCACTTGCCCATGTTAAGGGTAACCCTGCGTCATTGCAGAGCGACTGGCACTAGCAGAGAACTGTTTGATCGCTCACATTGTTCATCCAAAGGTTCTTCAGCCTGGAAATGAAAAGACTTATTCTGAAGGATTTTGACATTGTGGGGTTTTGACAACTGGAAATGTGTTTCTCTTGGTCGGGGTTTCTTTCACTGCTTATTTCTATCGGATTATTTGACGATGAAAGATTTGAGTTTCAGATCCATGTTTCTGAATCCGAGATGGTTTCATATCAATGAATGGTCATTGGATTTAATGTATCCAATGAAAAAATGTCTTTTCCCAGGTATGGGTTCATCTTCATGGGATGAACTCGGTCCTTTGGCATCCAGAAAATCTGCGTGATATCGGAACGACAATCGGAACACCCATTCGTCTTGATAAGGAGACGACAGATGTTAGGTACAGGAACTTTTCTAGAATGCTGGTGGAAGTCGACCTTAGGTCCACTCTCATTGACACGGTAACACTCTTTATTCCCTCTGATCAAATTCTGATTGATGTTTAATATGAAAACAAACCCCTCTTCTTCACTAATTGCATGGTTGTGGGGCATTCATTAGAATTATGTCATAAAAACATTACTTTTAAAGAGTGTAGTCTGCGAGGTCACCCCTTCAATCTTTGTCACCAGAAAGTGAATATGAAGGATCTGCCTACACCAGAGCCTGACACCAGGGTTAGTGACCCTCCTTTGGAATCTGACCCTTTTGATCTGCCAATTCCTAGGAAGAGGAAAGAGGTGATATCTGAGGCATCTCCACCTCAATCATCAGATCTTATCAGAGCCCAGGATCCTTCCTCTGATAAGGCTTTGAGTACATCCCCATCTATGATGGTGATTGATCCTCCACAACAGATTGCATTTACCTCCTCCTCTTCTGATGCAATGAAAAGAAGGGTGGAGGAACCCACTGATAGAGGTGGGGACCTAACCCTCTCAAAAATGGGGGAAACTCAGGATGAATCCAAGGAAAGAAATATGTATGTGAATAAGGGATCATATAGTGATATTGTACGAGGAGAGAAGGAAAGTTGTTCTGATAGTGAAGGTGTCAGATCTTCCCCTGTTTCATGGAAACCAAGGAAGGACTACTCTACAGTTCTGAGGACCGTGACCACTAGGTCATCTGCCAAGAAGGAGTTTGAGAATCTATCGAAGGATAAAATGGAAAAAAGTAAGTTTTATAAGAAGTTTCTCAAATAGTACGAGACTCAATTAGAATGGGAATCGGCTGATGGTGATGGCATGACCGGGTATGGGGGTGGTGACTTTGAATATTATGACATATAATCTCTCTCTCGTTCTTTCTGTTGTTTCTACACATTTATATTATTAATAAATTTGGTGGTCCAAGATTTTTGGATCAGACCTTTTGGCTATTCTTAGAATAAGTGGGAATAAAAATTTTCTATTTTTTATAGGTTATGATGTGGTGAAATTTAAATGATACCAATTTCATTTCAGGGATTATTAATTGATGTTTATGAAAACCTTATATCTAAATGGATAATAATATGATTAATTTTTTGTTCCACATGTATATATGATTTTTTTATCAGATTACTTGGAACTATATCTCTCTACAATGTGGTGGGTAATGATGGATGAATCATGAGTATAAATGTTCTGCATCAACTTTGTTGTATTCTAACAATTTTATGAATGTATATGGTTTCATGTCCATAGGAATATTCATGAAACTTATTACATGTTCAAAAGTTAATGATTGAACCTTATTATGTGTTCACAATGTTTTGAGTGAATGATTTTCTATGTTCACAATATTATGTTTAATCCAGATTTCTTGTTTACAACATTCTGGATAGACTTTTTTTCTAGTCTATAATTTTATGAGGGGGCCTGATTTTAGGTCTGAGACATAATGTGTAAACATGTTTATACTAATACATGTTCACTATGTTATACATTTATATGTATAACATAATTCCATTTGTAATTCCTATGTTTTTTATATCATGTATTATGCTCTATATTACCTCATGATTTATGTCTTATAAAATAAAAATATTTATTCCATGATTCATAATTAAGATATTTGATATATAGTGTATGATCTACTAATTATCATGATCATGTTTTTATACCCTTATGTTCATGATATGAAAATAGTTTTCTTTTATCTACCCTTATTAAGAGTTTTATTTCACCCATTTCTTATGATTATTTTATATAGATTAAAATGAATGGTTTCCTGATTATAATTTCTACGGTGGACGATTTTGTTTCCGGTTTACAATGGAACTAAACTAATAAAATCTTTTGGAATCTATATTTATAATGTTTGAAGTATAGTGAAAAATATTTATAGTGTTTTTGTTATAAATGTGAGGGTATCTATAAAAAGTGGTTATTTTTATTCAAAAATAGCATAAATTTTAGAAACAAATATATGTGACATACTCAAAACTAGACAAACATATTAATTTTTATTTAGTATGTTAGAAAAATAATTGATAATTAATTTTGGATATGTAGTAACCAATCACACCTTAATATCATACATGGTGTTCCTGATATATTGGAAAGTATATGTTATCGTTTTAATATTGAAATTTTTGTTCAAAACATTTATTACTATGTATAAATAGATAAATAATTATAAAGTATTATTATTAATATTGGAACTGAGTCATATGTATTTTATGATGTTTATGAATTAGTTTTATGTCAAACTGAAAGACTCTGTGACCAGAATTACTCAAAAAAGTGTGTTTAGAGTTTAAAATAACATTTTTGTAATAATTAACTGTGACATTCCAAAAACTATGAACAAACATTCCTGTTGTTTTGATATATTCAGAAATATATCCATAAGTGATTTCAATATGAACAAATAAACCAAACTTCAATATAAAACATGGTTTGACTGATAAGACTCCAACTGTATCTTTCTTTTTAATATTAACATTAATTTTAGTAAAATAGAAAATTTATATAATCAGAACAAATTAAATTCATTAAAATTTTGTTGATAATTTATGAAAATGATATATAAGTAATTTTTAATTTTTATGATTCATACAGACCACAATTTGACACACAGTGTGTCTAGTATACCTCAATGTGTTAGTCATCAGTTTAAAACATACATGTTATTTCTATTTTTTTGAATAAATGAAAACCAAGGAAACATATTAATATTATCCTGATAGTTTAGGAAAATTATTACTAAGTCATTTCTGACATAGAGGAATTATTATCGTATCAAGCCAGGACATGTCATTATTGGTATGACTCAAAGTATGTGATTCTATTTTAAAATTATTTTTTTATAAAAAAGGAATGTGACAATCACAAAATTTTTAAAAATACATGTATATTGTTTGAAATAATGATGTGTAGGTCATTATTGATTTGTAATAATCAACTACAGTTCATTCTATTTAATGGTGTGACTAGTATGACTCCAATTGTGTATTTTTATTTAATATTGAAAATTATTTAAATAAAATGTTCATGTGACATACTTAAAACCACGAAGAAGGATTTGGATTGTTTTAATACATTTTGGAGATGATCCATATGTCATTTTTGATGTATAGGAATCTTACACACCTCTATCTAATATAATACATTTTCAGTATCAGCAAAAGTGTTAGTTTTAAGATTAAAATGAGAATTTTAGTACAAAAATCATGGCAGTCACTAAAAACTAAGGCAACACACCTAGATTTTCTTGGTAATTTAGAGTAATAATTCACGGGTCAATATTTAAATCAATGAATTAGTGTCCTATTAAATTGAAAAATTACAGTAACGATATGATTAAATGTGTCAGTTTCTATTTTTAAATGATGTTTTCCTAAAAAATGAAGTGACATACTCAAAACCAATATAAGAAAATTTGTTTGTTTTGATACATTGAGAATATTACCCATATGTCATTTGTGACATATTGAAATTTACCGCATGACAATATGACACATGATGTGGTATGTATGAATCTAAGCCTATGTTTTCAATATATATATTCCATTTTAGATTTAAATGTGCATAGAAACTCCAATGTAACACCCCAAGATATTACTATATTTTTCATAAATTAATTTTTTTTCTATATTGTTTTATACACAACACCATTTTAAACTTACACTACATAGGACACTAATTTAAATTTCATTACAAGCAAGAACATGTTTTAGAGACTTTTAATGGTGCACCTATTTTAATACTAATTTTTTGAAATATTATATGTTTTATTTATCTACATAAAGGTAATTTTTGTATTCAAATTTTCCAAATATTCAAACAGTGAATTTTTTGTATTTTTCATTAAAGTTTCATTTTATGATGAATAGTGAATAATTGTACTTTAAAAAAACAACCTTTCGTTTAAATAATTATTAACCTTTAACTAAATTTTAAATTTGGGTTTTAATGTAAAAATGGATCAGTTATACATTTATTAACCTAATTTTTTCCATTGTACTGATTATAATATTAAAATTGGATATAAAAATTAATTCAAGTTTTTTACATTTTTTAATTTTAAAACAAGTTTTCTCGCTACGTCTACCAGATTATCACTATGTTTAATTTTTTATCATCTGTGATTTGAATTTTGAAAAATCGAAATAAATTATTATTATATTTATAATATTTATAGTATAATAAGATCAACATAATCTGTTAAAGAAAATATTATTGAATGTTATTAAAATTAATTACGGTGATTAAGGTAAAATTAAGATTAACAAGGAACTAACCCGTAAACCTAGTGGAAAAATTACCAGGAAACTTGTATGAAACAATTTTCTACCAATATTTTGGCCATATTTTCTATGGTTTTTAATATTATGGTTAATTTGGATAATATTTTAGTTACATTTCCTATATGATAAGATAAGTAAGAAAAAAGGAAAAAATGGAACCTCTGTTATCTTTATCCATTATAAAACATTGAGACATGTAAAAAACACCATATTATTATTCATATATATCATTTGGAAAGATGAATGTGTTATTTTTAACATAATAATTTAGAATTATTATTTATAGACGAAGTAGTTATTTAAAATTCTTATAAAAACCCAATACAATGGTTATTCTGTTAATAATCAATATAAATAAATAATAATTTAAATATTAAAACTTAATAAAACTGACTGAATTGTTATCATTAATTTTATTAGAGAAATATATAATTTTACATAGATATAAACTTAGTATATTCTAATTCCAATATTTTTTATATTTTAAAATTAAAATTAAATAAATTTTTTCATTATTTTGAGTAATGTTATTTTATAGTAATTATATTTTATTAAATGATTTGAAATTAATAAAAACAAATATCTTTCTAAATTATAATTATTTTTTAATGAATATTAAAAATTTTATATTAATTTATTTTTTTATTTTTTTAATTATCATATTGACCAATAGTTAGTAAGAATAATGTTAACACGGTTTGGGTTAAAACATTGTCATTGCACATTTCATGCGCTTAAATTTAAATTAATTAGCAACACATAATGAATTTTTATTTTTTAAATTATATATAAAATTAAAATTTTAGTGGATCTATATTTTCGAATAATTATCACTTTAATATAGTATTTATGGTTAAATTACATAGGTTATAGAACTAGTTTGTTTAATAAAATCCAAAATGATAATATTGGGAAAACATAGATGTTATGGAACAAAATTTTAAAAATGCACTTATATTTTTCTGTAAAAGGGTTTTCTAGACCATTATCCCCATTAAACCCATATTTTTCAGTTTTCTATGCACGTCATGTAATGATGATCCCCCATTATTGTATACATTGTGGTATTTACATGAGTGTCACTCCACCAGCACTATAAAAAATCTGCATACCCTCTCACTTACTCTAACCTCTCAAGAGTAATTATATAAAAACAAATCTACCAAAATATATCTAAAAAATTCCTCCCCTCATCGTATAGGACCCCATTTTCCATAAATCCATCTAAGGAAGCCCTTTAGTGCATACCAAAAGGAGTTTCCCTGAAAATATGTGACATCTTATCATAATCTCTTTAGTTTTATTTCAATCCATGAGCACCTAAAATATTATTATTACAATATTATACAACAAAAAATCATAATAAATTTAATTGGAATTTTTATGCTAATATTTTGAGCTAAAATCATTCATAATTTCATCTAATGGGTAAAAAATATACTGTTTATGTGTAAGGCGATCAACCTCCATACAGAACAGTGACTATTTGTTTTTTACTTACGAACATTTATTTTTGGGAATTATAATAGAGTCTATATATATTTATTTTATATATGATATTAATTATATAATTATTCTTTTATTATTCACTCATATTTAATACCCTTATTCTTTCTATTTTTTTAAATATCACATCGTTTATTGAAGTGTGGACTATCACCTCCTCAAAGAGAATGATTCATTCATACTATACATGGAACATATGAAGTATTATTTTAATTAAAATTATATAACATAAATTAAATATTCATAATATTAATGAAATATTTAAATTTATTTAAATATAATATATTATTTTATTTATTACCCTTTTCACAAACAAAAAAGTGATAACGTCTATCGAGGAAGTGTGGAATACCGCCTCCTCAACATGATATGATTCCTTTTACATAACAAGAATCCAATATATATATATATGATTAACTAACATGATTTATGTATTATATAAATAACATTCTATAAATATATAGTGTTTCTTACAATAATTCCATAACGATCACTGAAAAATGGGAAAATTACTGAAACGTAAGTACGACAATCTACCTCTATGATTGTAATGTTAGTACTTTTATCAAAACCAAAATCTAATATTTCTTTTAAATTTATAATTTATATATAAATATTATTATTATTTAATTATTATTATTCTATAGATAAGTATATAATTACCCAATTTAACATAGTTAATTTACCAAAGCCTTTTTTGACACACAAACCGAATATGGTCAAAACAAACGATGTAAACCTAGTTTATAAGATATTTTTTACAACACGGTAAAAATTGAAGTAAAATTATTAATAAACATGAAAATTTTTATTAATAAATTATATAAGTATTGTGAGTTTATTGTTTAAGAATATAAATACCCGTGTGACAATCTTGACACAATGTAAGGGATTTTGTCTCAATTTACATTTCATTATGTCTTATATGTTATTTCCCAACACATCACTTTTATATGGTGTATATACTAAAATTTGACTTGTTACTTTAGGATTATCCTTATTTTTATAATATTATACATTTCATTTAATGTTATTACTTTATGTGTATAATGATTCAAATGTTTCAATTTTCTATGGGTCACATTGAAATGTTTATAGATTATTTTCCACAATAACATTTTATTGATATATAAATTTTATTTAAATTCATCAACATAACCCAAAAATTTTTATAGTTATCTTAAACTAAGGAATTATTAATAATACCATATTATTTTTTTCAGTATGGATATTTAATGATATGGCTCATTTTTTATTAATTAAATTGATTATTTTACAAATAATGCATGTAATGGATTTCTTATGTGATGGGAAGGCACTATTGTACCCCCTCGATTCATTAGTCTGTTTCATGAGACAAACATGAAAAGGTTTTGTTTGAGGACGTACAAATTTATCAGATTCTAGGCATGTGTAATTGATAGTCATAGATTCTTTTCAATAATCCATGATAGTATTTAATTTTTAGAATGAATCGTTGATTGTATTATATTCTTAACATTAAGCCTCAATGATATGTTTTATATTTCCATAATTATTCATTCCTTAATTATGTATTGATTTATTTTTATTCAATGTGAATATTTAACAATTTATAATATCCATGTTTATGTTTTGTTATATGATTATTGATTAAATTTCTTGTGTCTGAGTATTTTACATTGCCACATTGATTTTTTTACAATGTTTGTTATTTTTTCCTCTTTACTTATATTTTCTTAGTATATTTTAGGATATATATTTTGGGAGTCATCCAAGAAATGCATCCATGTATGAATAATACATGTGGATGTCATTCTAGAACTAATGTACCAAGGTGTAAAAATTCTAATAATATGTGTCATTCTTGACAAGGCATAACCTGGTATACGACAACAAGGTTTACTAGTGACATGGTTTAAAACTCCCATGTGATATGAATAAGATAACTCAAATTTTCTTTAAAAACCATTACAAATTATTTAAATGTAAATATATCCTAAATTAAACCATGATTATAGTGTGATTAATTATCAAAAACATTTTCAATTTAATATTAATGTTTCACTGGTTTATGGTTAATTTATCATGTTACATAATATAATAAACTCATGTAGTATATTCCATTTTATAAGAATGGAACCTAAAATGAATAATGGTATCAGTACTCATGGGAAATTTAATAATTTCCCTACTGAGGAAACTAATAAAGAAGGTATTAGAATAGATAATGTCATTGAAATATTTGGATATCATAATCAGGTTTTGCCTAAAAACTTTTCTTGGATAGAGAATCCCATTCCACAACAAGATTCACTAATGTTGGATCGCTTTATGTGACATAGGCCCCCCAATCATTTAATGATCTTACTGACCCAATTCACGATTAAAAATTGATTATGTATTTTAACAAAATAATCATGGCATTTTGATTTAGTGAAAAATTATAGAATGAACTTAAAGTTTATTATCTCAATGGTGATGTGGATCAATGGTGGTCATTGATCCGAAATACTATAGACGAATATGAAATAGAACTCAGGGAATGGAACGATTTTAAGGACACAATCATTGAAAAATAATTCCATGAGAATAAAAAAAACTATTATTAAGAGATTGATTAATAGTTTAATAAGAAATAAGGAAGAAAGGTTTGTAGAGTATATAGCTACATTTAAAAGGTTAGTAAGTTAATCTAAAAATTTAATACTTTACACTGAATAGAATATTAATCATTTCATTGAAGGGATTCATCTATGTTTCTCAATGGTGATGGGGTCTCAAAAATTTTCATCATATAATTATATAGTTTTATGATATATAATGGATTGAAAGATTTCACTAAGACTTATAGAATAAAAGAGAATAAATATAAGAAGATGATCATAGAGAAAAGATAGTACAATGGGAAAAAGGGAAAAGATAATTTTCTAACATGTGATATTAGTGGAAGGAAACACAATGGTACATACTTAAATGTGAAAGGAATTTTCATTAAGTGTGAAGTAAAATGTTACAATGTCTTGTATTATAAAGAAAAACTAATTTTATAATGTTATATGATTAAATTTAATGGATATGAAGAACAATGAAATTGAAATCTCTAAGCTCCAAGAGATTATACATTAGATGTAGATAAGTGATCAAGATTAGGCATATGCTATTAACATAATGGAAGTGTAATGATTATTTCACATATATTTGTGGATGTAATAATTATATAGGAATAATATTTTGATGAAGATGTTATCATGAAATGATTTATGATATATATATGGACTATACTACAATACTTATTCATTAAAATGTTGATCTCATATGTTCAATAGTAACATGAAAACTGAATCAATATTAAGTCAATTTCTTTAAACACATCTTTGAGGGAATTATATCCCTTATAATGTTAACAATGATAAAATAAATAAGTTTTTATATAGAGATTATTGATATAGGTAATTTAAATTAGGTACTACTAACTACATTGGAAATGATTTTAATGTGTGGTATAATAATCCCTTGGAAAGGTTAACCATTTATGAAATGGATTATGTTGGTATTTGATTGCGTTTACATAGATTAATTTATTACATCACTATATTAACCACATTTTCTTAAGAGATAATGTAGAAATAGTTCAAGGATTAATTAAAGGAAAATATTATGATTATAGAAAAATGTATTTTCTTATATTCATAGAGTATTGAAGAATTTATCAACTGTGGAAAAATAATGGAATTGAAACATAAATAAAATAAAATTATCTTCATCTATTATGATATCAATGACTTTATTAAAATATCACGTTGGTAGTGAAATGATAAACAAATTTCATATAAACATGTTATCTATCATTGTCGATTAGAACTTTATTAGTAGAGTTTATTTAGTGCCCATGATTACATTTCCCACCTTTGTTCTCCTACTTTGGAACATATTTACAAGACAATTTTATATTCCTTTCTCTATTTTGTAAATTTTATTTAAAAAAACTAGTTTTAATTTCAAAATAATAATTTCAAAATTATATTAGGGTTTTTTTATTATTCCGGGAATTATTATTTTCTGATGAATTTTGAAAAATACTGCATTTTAGTTCAAAATTTAATTTTTTGTTTAAAAATATCATGTTAATATATATTTTAAATTTTTTTTAGTGAAAATATATCAATTATACATATGTTAACATAATTTTATTTATTTTTAATGGTTTTTATTTTGAAGTTGGATAAAAAACTATTTGAACTTTTTCACAATTTACCTTTAAAAAATGGTTATCTGACCATATCAACACGATTAGCAGTAAACCTAATTTTCCAACTTCAATGATTTGAATCATTAAATATTTAAATACATGGTTAAATAATTATAATATTTTTGGTATATTAATATCAAATTCATTTCAGAAAAAAAAATTAGTGTAATTGATTAAAATTAATTACAATGATTAATGTAAAATCCATCTTAGCAAGGGACTAAACATTACTCATAAGGGCCCAAATGACCTACAGAGATGTCAAAAATACATTTGATTCCAATATATGTACCATATAGAATCTTAGTTAAAAATATTTTGTTTATTGGTATAATGTTTCATTAAATTTTCTATGTGATAAGTTAAGCATGAACGAATATAATAATCTATCTTCATAGCATTTAACATTTTTAAAACATAGTGATATGTGAAAAAATTTCATATTTTATGATATACATATCCATTTTATTTATAAATTTGTAATTATATTATGATAACTTATCATTTATTTCATGTTACAAAATAGCTACATAAGATTCTTATGAAATTCCAACACAATTTAATATTTAGTTAATAATCATTGGAAATAAATGACTCTTTGAAAATTTAAAGTAATGAAAATTGATTGAATTAGTTTAATTAATTATTTTTGTTGGTGATTATATAATGTTACAGATATTTTATCTTAATATATTTTAATCCTAATATTTTTTTGATAATTATAAAATAAAATTATTAAAATAATGTATAAATTGACATGAATGTTATTTTATAATAAATTATATTTTATTAAATGGTTTCAAATTAATAAAAATTATATATTAGGCCATGTAATAATTATGTGTTAAAATAGTGTTATGAACATTTCATGTGGTAGTTTTAAGATTAATTTCCATCAAATAAGGGATGATTATTTTTAAAATTAGATTTTATATTTATAGTTTAGTTGATATACATTTTCTTATAAATATCTCATTAATTTATTCTTAATGATTAAATTACATAGGTTAGAAAAAGATTTTCTTCAATAAAAACAAAAATAATAAAATTTGGGAAATAATGCACATAAGGATCCACATTATAAAAATGATCTTATTAATTAGCGGTAAAGGTTATTATCTACCATTAAATCCTTACACTCATAGTTTACAATTTGTTTGGCACATTTGGTATAGGATACCGTAAATTAATGTATACATTTAGGTATTTACAAGAGTTCCACTCCTCCAGTATAAAATGCATCCTCTCCTCCCACTGGCTCACACCTATCAATCTAGTTTGGATAGACCAATATCATGCCAAATAAATCCTTAAATACTTAAAAACGTCCTAGAATCCACTTAATTTGAATAAATACATCCAATTAATCCCTTTGGTGAAAACTAAAAGGTGTTTCCCAAAGAAGAGGTAACATTATTCCATGATCTCTTTAGTTTTATTTCCATTATCCACCCCCTTAATTTTTTATTATTCAATAATTAAATAAAAAAATATAATTTAAATAACATAGAATTTTATATACAAAATTTTCAACATATCCTAACAGACACTAACATCTAATGTGTAATGAAAATAATTATTATTTGTACGTCGGTCTACCACCTAACAAAATGAGGATTGTTCATTTTTTCCTCTACCACATTTCAAGGTAGGGAGTTATTATGAAAAATATATTTAAATATTTTTTATATTATATTTATTATTTCTTTATTATTATAGAATTAAATTATAAAAAATACCCTTATTCATTAATTTCTTCTCAAATTTGATAACATAAATTCTGGAGGATTGGAAAACCACCACCTCAAAGTAATTTGATTTGTTCACACTATACACAGAACGTATAAAAAATTGTTTCAATTAAAAATATGTAACATAAATTAAATCAATATTATATACATGAAATAATCACCTTTATAGATACATAATATATCATTTTCCTTATTACCCTTTCCATACACTAAAAAGTGATGATGTCAGTAGCGATCTTCTGGACTACCGCCTCCTCAACTTGATGTGATTATTTTTACATAACAAGAATCATATATATATATATATATATGATCATAAATTATTAAATAAAGTTATATTTATTTTATTATAATCATTATTGAAAGATATATAGTTACTTACATTTTTCTATAATGATGACTAAATAATGGGAAAGTTACTCATGTGTCTGTACGACCTAACATCCACATGATTGTAACGTGGGTTCATTTTTCATAAAAATATTTCATGACTAGTTTTAAAAGTATAATTGATCTGAAAATATGATAATTATTTCCTAATTATTATTATTTATTTGTTCATATAATGAACCCTTTCACCAATGTCGATCTACCAAAGACATTTTTATCACATAATCCTAATATGGTCAAAACCCCTGATGTAAACCAATTAGTTTAAGTAGTTGTTTACAACCTTCTAATAAGTGACGTAAATGTAATAATATAATTGGAAATTTTCCTTGTGAAATTAAATAAAAAAATCTAATTATTCATTAATATAAAGACACACATTATAATCCTGACTCAAGGTAAGTGATTTCGTCTCAATGTACATTTCTTTGTGAATTATTTGTTTTTATGCACCAATTCTATTTTATATAATGTATATACTTACCATTGATAAGCTATCTAATGAATCATCTTATTTTAATGATATTTAATGTGGAATTTAAGATTATTTATTCATGTGTTTTATGATTTAATTGTTTCAAACTGGTTTAGACTCATGGGATACTTTGTGATTATTCTCATCAAGAGATTTTTAGTGATTTTAAATTGAATTTCCCTTCAACAAAAGGAATAAAATTTATTTCTACTTATCACTCAGCATATAATTATTTATTAAAACATATTATTTATTAAATGTTGATATTTAATGATATGGAACATATTTTATTAATTAAATTTATTATTATACATATGAGGAATGAGTTGTATCTTATATGTGACAGGTGGGTATTGCTATAGCCCCTCGATGCATTTATAGGTTTCATGAGACAAACATGATATTGTTTATCAAAGGCATTATCCATTTATTATATTTTTGGCATGGATCCTTTCATGTAATATATTCTTCACAAGATTCCTTCACAATATTTGATTCCTGGAAATAAGCCTTGAATGTATTTGATTCAAACACGTCACCTCAATGATATGCATTAGATATCCATGATTTTTCTTTGCATAATAACATCTTCATTTATTTTTATTACATATGATTATTCAATTAATTATTATATCAATGGATATGTTTTATTATTAGATTATTGATTAAATGGAATGTGTTTCAATTTTTTCCTATTCCATGTTGATTAATTATAATTGATTCATTATTTCTTCTTATTTGAATACCCTTAATGATCATTTGAGCTTAACATTATTATGTTTATTTAGCATAGGTTATATAGAATAAATCATTGAATAATACTTCAAGGATTCAATTAATTTCTTTTCTGTTTGTAAGATGTTATATTTTCCTTTTCTCGAAGTAATATGGGTTTCATGTATGTAATCTGGTTTTGCAAAATGATTAAAATTTTATCTACCTTGGGATATGAAAATAGTATCTATGAAAATGAAATAATGTATTGAACTGACTCCAGGTATCTAGGGTTGGAGCGTTACATCCAAAACCTTGAAAAAAAGATTAGATTGTTTTATCATCAATTAATCTTCAATAAGATAATTAATTCCCAGATTATTTTTATCTTATAATTATTTATTTATTTACATAGAGATAATTATGGAAGATGATCAAAAAATTGTGTGGCATGTACTAATCTAATTCAACTCAATCTGATGCTTGGTGTTCCTGGTATGGCTCAATGTATATTTATTTTGTCTAAAATTTATAATTCATGTGTAGTTTATTTATTTATAGTATTAGTAACATAAATATTTTTTTGTTATATTGGTGTATCCATTTTCATGAGTTGGGGTAGTTTTTTCCGAAAAATTATGATCTGGGGTTGAGGAATAATAAAAAAGGATTATAAAATTTATTTTTTTGAATGTTTGTAATAATTTCTAATTACTCAGTTAATTTTAGAGAACAATTATTGAAATTTATATAATTTACTATTTTTAGTGGTATTTGGGTTTTAATATTGTCTCATTTAATTTTTTTGTCGAACTTTATTTTTTATTTTTCCTATATATTTTGAGGCTAAAATGAACTATAATTAAAACAAAACACTACAGTAGAATGATCCATTATTAGTGCTATTTGAATGAACTGATTAATAAAACCATTTATCCTCTTTATTGAAAGAGACTAAAAAGGTACCCGTTGTTAGAGTTTTTTCTAATTCTGATAAAGGGTGTCCCTTATCAGTGTTTAATGAAGTAGTGATAATAGAAACTCTTCATCAATTCTTTTTAACTGTTTATAAAAATCTAGGGATTTTAATCAAACTCTATTATGTAGTTCTTTTTTGTGAATATAATTGCCAATTTGAGAATAGTTTAATGCTATATTTATAGTACTGATAGGATACGGGTTGGAGAAAAGCACTCAGAATGAATAGCTAAAATTAATGGAAATTTCAAAAGCAACTAGAAGCATGATCCCAGTTATAACTATGTATATGGGTAGGGTTATAATAATAAAATACAAAAACAAATAAATTTGAAATTATTAATTCAGTAACATAGTGTAAATATAAAGAAGATCAATAGTGTAATCTAAAAGTAAAGGAAAAAAATACACACCCAAATAAACATAATCTCCCAACACGACTATTACATGAAAATAAATAATTCTTAGAGAGCGTGGAACAATATCTATAGGACTAACCACTATAAAAAGTTAATGCACCCAAGCATCAGTATGCTACTATGAAATCACCACTGACCTATCTGTTTTCTATAAAATACAAGGAACTTGTAGTGAAATCCCATCTAAAGGCGGGTATATACATAACAAGTAAGAGTCCCTAAAAACCTAAGAGGGGGAAATATAATACAATATAGAAGTTGTCATCTCAAACAAATGAAATATGAAATTGAAACCCCAAAAAATATATATATGCTCGTATTTGAAACTCACAAGAGTGAGAAAGTGGATCTCCACCCCATAGCCATACCTAATTAGATGAGTTTTCTTGTAGATCCAATGGTGCATCATCAATCCCCAACAACTCACATGTATTTATGAATAATTAAACATGTGGATCAACACCTCTCCACCGTTTCACATTGTTGAGGGGTAACAATGTCCATATACAGGACCCACCCATATGTATGCTAACGGGGTACCCCATTGTGAGGTGGGGGACACACAATCTATTCTATGTAGGGGTTCAACTATGAAATAATCGGACCCACATCGTATAGTGTTAGGGGAAAATAATATTGAAGGAGAGCCATTCCGTAGTATGTTATGGGGTTCCACTCAGTAGATAAAGTACCCACACCCTAGTCTATCAATGGTGTTCTAATCAGTACATAGTGGACCCATTCCATCATCTATCAGGGGGTGACAGTAAAATTTCTGAAGGGATAATAGGGGTCTCACACCCTGGTAATGGTGGTGGTTTCCAACCCCTTCCTCTCCTTCAAGATCCAACCAATCAGAAAAAAATGAATCACCTAAATATGTGTCACTCACATAACTTCTCTCATCATTTCTCAAAATACACTATGAGGGAAAACATAACGTTCTATGCTGAAAAGAACATAGGATTGCATATTTTAGGGCCAAAATAAAAGTAAACACATATGATCTATGAGAGAATGATGTTGTATAGTGATGTACATGGAGTGTATCAAGGTCCACATGATGTGTGAAATGACCTCATCATCGATCCTATCTCTTATAGACATGGTTTAAAAGGCACATCATCACACATGGTTTGTACATCTAGTAAATGGAATGTGTAGTCACCTAGTGTCCCAACATTGTAAAACAAAATAGTTGACAATTTACATTGACCATGTTCATGTACAAAACATGTCCCTCTTACAAATCACATGTCAGGTTTAGGTTAGCAATCAGTGTGCACTATCTCCTCATTCTTGTGTACTCATTGATGTACACAACATATGAACCACCAAACATAGCATGTGGGGCCACATAGGCTCTTATATGAGTAACATCTATACACACCAAGTCATATGGATGGGTGTTACGTGATGTGTCGTACCACACCAAGGAATGTCACATCTAACACATAAATGAAAACCTAGATACTGCATAAAATTATACTGCACAACATGCATTCATCGTTGTACATGTTTTCTATTCTGGGATTTTATAAAAACAAGTGATAAGATTCATGTGGAATTAATATGATTTTTCCAATCCGAATTCTACACATTTCGACCCCAAAACCAATAGTGGTAGTTCCCTTTTTCTATTATTTCATAGCCTCCAGTGGCTTTAAAAATGGGTTCAACCATTCAATAATTCTCTAACAGATTTACCCCTCCTTCGATCATTACCACTCAGTCCTGAATACTAGGTTTACATGAATCATCACTTGTATCCCACAAAAAAAATTGACCTCTATTAAAATTATCACACAAATCGTTATTCACACAACCACTATAATTTTGAGTGTCAGATCATGATCTACCCCAACAAAAATGATTTGAACTGTGATCCTATATGAAAAAGTATAACAACGTTATGAATAATGGAGGAAAATCAAAATTAAAATGGTGATAAAAATAGTTTTCCAACATTTATCTACCAATAATTGAAAATAATAGAAAATAGAGAGATATCAGGGAACAATGAAAAATAATAAATTGAATAATAATTTAATTCAACAAAGGGGATCACTTGAAGGCTGTGAAATCACAAAAAAAATAGATGAAGATAAACATAATCCACTAATAAATAAATGACGTGTATGTAAACTGATGTGGATAATTTCTACCTTGATTATGGATTGATAAATTTTTATGAACTCCTTCAACAATGATGGGGTAAATATTCTATATAATTATCTATCAATCCACCTCTAGAAGATCACAAGTCTTAGTTCGATCACGATCCCATAATAAAAAATGATGAGGCCTCATATCAATATTCCAAAGGTTATATGGAAATCCCTGGTGATTTTCCATAACTACATATTTATAGTGGGAAATATGTTTTTTTAATTAATTGATTTAATTAAAAAATTACAAAATTAGAGTACTTTATGTACCCATAAATGGATTTCATATGTGAACATCCATATATAAACAACATTATTTCACACCATCGGTAAGCCCCACACTTCAGATTCAACAGTGGTATCTAGTTTCAGATCTTATAATTCATTACGAATATATAAAATTATTTATATGAAAATGAACTAATGAAAGAAATATATTTAATTTTTTTTATAAAAGTAATTCTTTGATCATCAGCCTTAGAATCATGCATCCTATCAGCATGTTGTTCAGAAAATATTTTCAATCTATTTTAAATTTATGAAATGAAAAAGTAAATTCTTTACATTATCCCATCAATCATATATTTCAATCCTTACAAATTTAAAAAATGAATAAATAAGTGGGGATACTTACCCAACATCTGGCATTTCCACACCAGTGAGATATCTTGAATTCCATCATGCTTCCACAACCCAAACTCCAAAGGAATGGACCATCCTTGTAGGATCATATCTTGTGGATCCACATTCACCAACGAGTTCTCCGTGAAGGTGAATCCATTATCAATATCCAGCATTCCCCAACAAATAAGTTTAATACAATCATGCACATATCTCCTCAGTTAGAACACAAGGAGACCTAATAAACCCGCTCTAACTATGGGTGCAATTCTAGATTGATGTTTGTATCACTAACCCTCTTTATGATCTCAAACAACTAGATAATCCTAATGTATAGATTTACCCCAAGCCTAATCTCTATAATTTTTATCATGGGAAGAATCTCAGGAAAACATAGTCCTCCCCCTTGAATAGAAAGGGAATATGATGTAGATCAATAAGTTGTTTATATCAAATCTAGGATTTTCTAATCCACATATGGATCACCTGGATCTTCTTCATTATCTCATCCCCATTTCTGGTATAATAAGAGATTCCACAATGATCTTAGTCTAACATAATGGAAACATGCATTAACTTTCGTACAAGGCCTTTTAGGGTTCTATGTTAATAGTAGAATGATATCTATTATTATAACCAAACTACACCAAAGTTAATTGATCCTCATAGAATCGTCTGAAGTGTAACATGTATTCCATTATCATATCCTCTAACACTGGGATGGTGTGCTTGGTTTGCCAAATTTTTTGGTTATGAAAATGAATACTCATTCTCAACTAGGACTCAAATTACTCCTACAGGACTCTTTAAAACATGACATAAACATTTCATCATGGTTAACTACAATCATTATAGGCACCCCATGGAGGTGGATGATATCCTAAATCTATAATTTCCTAAAAACACCCTGAAAATAATTTCCCAGGCACAGAAAAGTGCAGTTACATATTAAGACGGTCTTTCATAGGATAAATAGAATCCTCTCCAATCATTTTACATTATATCATTATCACAATTTCATTAATTTTTACATCCCATTTACACTTATGGATCTAAATTGGTTACAAATAAACCTTCCAGAACAAGGTGTGATTCCTCCACCTTCTAACAAGTGAGACACCGAGAGACAATATAAGAAACACAACGCCTTATGTAATCCCACTAAAATTACAATGGAAGGCCCATGTACATCTTACCTACAAAGATATGAACATTAAAATGAGAATATTGAAAATTCATTATCCTATCCTCTCACATCATGATCAGAACCACTACCCACCCCAAAACAAGAATAATGTGGTTCACTCCTTTAGTTAATCCATTTGATGAATCTTCTATGGATATATAGACAGATAGGATCTGGTAATTGATGTATGATAACTGATATCCAATCACACAAGGGATAAGAGGACAAGTCGATTCCATATACTAAAGATATGATAGATGCATATCATTTACTAGGTTCAATGAAAAATAATACAAATACATAGATTCCTCCTCTTGTAGATGATAATTAGATTTGTTATGAAGGGATTATTCCACAATGTGACACTTCCTAAGAGTATAAAAAACCTCAAGGTCATCGTAAAAAGGAAAATATTACCATATCCTCTACCTCGAGTTTATATCTCTCTATGCGAATAAATACTTGAGACAACAATGGTTGGAGTACACAACAAAATATCCTCCCCTATTATAGTTCCTCTATATCCATAGTGAAAATATTAACACTGTAAACTCAAGTCCACGAGTCACATAATTATTCTCATGGGGTCTTAGTTTCCTATAATTATATATTTTCAGTACTTACCTCAAAATAAACATGCATCCAATATCAGCACAAAATGTATAAAAATAAACTACATATGACCTTCCCTTATCAAGTAGACTCAGTGTAACACCCCAATCTTTCACAGTACACTTCTCTTTGAATAATGCAATAGCTTGCATTGTACACAACTTCGAGTTCTAACACACCACGACTAATCAAAGTAGCCGTTATGAATAGTAATAACCACTTTTTAAATATATAGAAATTTTATATTTCAAAATGGACTTCATTTTTGTATTTGTAATATCTAAATTATCCTAAGTTGAATTTTTTGTAATTTTCTGAGAACTTCCAATTTTTTATGAATAGTGAAAAATACTTAAAAACAACTTTTTTAATCAAAATAATTTATAGTGATAAATTAAACTATTGAGTGGTTTTAAAGTATAATTAGAATATATTTTTACCATTTTATCTAATGGTGTTCATTATAATTAATTTCACTTTGAAATTGGAAATAAACAATTGTCAATCTTTTGATATATATTTTTTCTTAAAAACATGCTATTTGTTGTGACAAAGGGAATTAATTATAAAATCAATTAATTCAACTTATATGTTTGTAATTTTGCAAAATAGACATCATTTTTGAATTCGGAATATCAATTATAGCTTAGGGTGAAATTTTGGCATTGTTCTGAAAACTTCAATTTTTGATGAATAGTGAAACCACTAAGTGGTAGTTAAATAACTGATTTTTCGTTTAAATGAAATATTACCACTTCTATGATTTGATTTTCAAAAATCCAACATACATGGTTGTAATTAGGAAGTAAAATGTGGTTCAATGGGAGTAAAATAATTTTTTTGGTGAATAGTAACTTTTAAGTTTAATTAATCGCGATTAAAGGTAATTAGTGAAATTTAAGGTAAAAATGATATTATAAAAATATGAAAATACATTTACACATGTCCTACCTCTATTGGATGTGTCATGGACGACCAAAAAAATCCATGGGTCAACTTGGGGACCCCATGGAGCCACTCTGGTAGGAAAATGACATAAATAACTTTTTATTTAATTTTAAAATAAAAATGTCAAAAACATAAGTTGTTTTACTAAAACAATTTTTAAATGGGGTAATACAAGTCAAAGTTTTGACTATAAATATTCATTAGAAAGATAAAACGATTTCCTAAATCATGATAATTTTTTTATAATTTTTGGACATTAAATAAATTAAATTGTTTAAGACACCATGATGATGCAGCGATTACCTCATTAATTAACAATTTAAATAAAATGAAAATATAATGTAAAATACAAGGCATACACTTGTCAAAAACCTATTGGATGAGTAGATTTAGAACCCTTATCACCTTATCCTCGAATTATATAAGTGTGGGACCTTTAAAATCCGAAACTCATTATATAATAAAGTAACATTTCATTACTTTCCAAGAGTGCCCCTCCTCTCCACTTATAAAAGGCCCCAACCACTACCACCTTATTCACATCTTCATTCCATTGGGATCGTCCAAACTCTACCCAAATACTCTCCAAACTTCCCTCTATTACTCTTAGAATCCTCCCTTTGGGAATAATTCTTCCCAAAGAAGCCATTGGCTCAAATAAAAAAGAGTTACCCGATTTTAAGGTAATGTCTTCTCTAATGTTGTTTTGTTTTATTTTGCTTCCCCAACCCCTTAAACTCTTTTTATTCCTTTATTTTGTAACAACACCAGTATCTAAAATATACTATGATGTTGTTATGATAATTATTTGGTTTACACTTACACACACCTTCGTCTAATGGTTAAAGAACATACTGTTTCTGTGGGTGGCGAAATACTGCCTCACGAAACGATGATTGTTCAATATTCTTTTAACACCTCTAATGGTGGCCATTTTGATGACACTATTTTAATATATTATATATATATTATGTTTAGGTTTTCCTTATGATTCTTTATTTCTCATTTATGGCCTACTTTATGATTTCCATTATGGGTAAACGCGATATTTTCATTTTAGGAAGTGCGGACTACCGCCCCCTCAAAGTGATTTGAATCGTAAATGCCATATGTGAGATGTATAATGGATGTAGTAAATGGTATTATACATTATATTATACTGGAATTACAATATACCTTTATATAATTATAACTTCATTCCATTAAATATGAAATAGAAATGAAAGTAGCATTCATGCATACGTATGGCTTACCGTCTCCATGAACGGTGCATTTCATTTCTTTCCTCTAAACGTTATGGAATATTATAAATGCATGTATATATTGGATATATATGAGATATATGTTATCTAAATCATGAATATAATTCTGGATATGATGGATATTTCACCACATGACCAACTTTTAATTATAATAATTTTTTTTGACTCAAGTACCTAAGATCGACAAAACGACCGTTATAAACTTAAATAATTACATAATGTTCATGACATGGTAATAAGTGATATAAAAGTAATAATGAACTTGAAAAAGGTTCTTAAGAAGGTATATATTATCTCTAGTTTGTTATTCAGGAGATCAAAGAACGGTCGAGTGAATTCGGACACGAGGTAAGGGAACTTCTTAACCCAATTACCATTCTTTGGGTTAATCTCCTACATTCAAATTATGTCATGATATTATTTTGTCCTATCTTGTATTTGTACCTTCTTTATGTGTACTTATAGTGAATACACATAAAAGATCTATTTTATTTTAAAAAAATATCTTTGTAAGGACATCGTCTCAATCTCCTTTCATTGAGGCATATTTGGTTTTATACACAACTTTCCTTTATACGGTGTATAAACCCCATTGACTTTTACGTTTATTCAAAAGGAATCTTTTTTTACGAAGTGTTTTACTAGACGAAAAAAAGGAATGTTTTTCTTGTCGTACGTATGCGGCGACAACGACTTCTCTGCCGCCATGGCCATTATTTGGGTTTCGGCTTCATCTACAAGCCATAACTTTTTTTTAATGAAAAATAAATACAAAGTTTTACTTTTCTTTTATTTTGGTATTGAAAATGGTTTTGAAAGTGTTTTTATTTTATCAATGTATTGTATTGATATCTTGTGATTGAAATGTGGACATTTTATGTTTCCTTTATGCATGTTTTATGTGATATGATTATGTTATGGTTTATGATATGTTTAAACCTGTTCATATGAGGAATGAATTGGACTTAATAAGTGACGGGTGGAGCCCGCTATAGCTCCTCGATGCATCGGTAGGTCTCATGAGACAAACTAGTGTCTTGGCACGAGGCCTTGACAAAATCTTATTTGTGGTCTTAGCATGAGGCCTTGGCAACATGGTTATGATAGTCTGGCATTTTGCATTCTATCATTATAAAAGTGGTTATTGATATTGCATGGTATTATTCGATTTGTATAATATCCATGTGAGTAAGTAAATGGAATTATTTAATTTTACTTTTTCCATATTATAGTAAAGTTCAAGTTTAAAAAGGATTTTGTTTTAGTTATAAATTGCCTTATATGTTAATGTTTATTTATGAAAGTTTTCGCAATATTTTTATCCTTACTGAGCATCTGAGCTCACCCCTTTCAATGTTTTAATATTTTCCAGGATGTGAAGAAGTATTTTATGAATGACATGCAGGGATAGTCCGAAGAGGATAGAAGTGTGGACTATGGAGACATTGTTATTGTAGTTTTTCACTTTATGATGTAATATAACATTTATGAATTTATCTATTGTTACAAGGCTACTAAACTAATCGGTCTTTCGAGACTTGATCTTTTTTTATCATGGCAATGTTACGAAGTAATGCACTGACTCTGGGTAGCTGGGGTCGGCGCGTTACAGTTAGTATCAGAGGCAGTTTAGTACTAACCATGGAAGCTTGATTTAGATAAACTCTGATTAGAGCACATAGCCCAAAGATTGACATTGAGGATTAGTATAGAAGAACTTCCTATAATTTTGGTATTATAGAGATTTTGTGAGTTTTCCGAGAAATACATCTTTGTCTGGATACGAGCAGGTAGAGGCGGCTCTAGCACAGATGTACCTAGGGGTAAAACCCAAAAACACTACTTTGAGCTAGACTCGAACGGGAACTAGTGCACGACAACGGGCCTTGCTGCACTCTTGGTTACGACACTCTCGGGGGATATGCTTAGGATAATTATCATTTTCTTTACAAACCATTATCAAGGGCTTATGAGTACATACTCTCTCAAAGAAAACATTTTTATGAATATGGATTATAACCATAAAAAGTTCAATTAGTGTTAAGTGTCTTACAAGTATGTAATTATGTATTTTTATTCATTAACTAATCTAGTTTATGCCATTGTTTAGAAATGGAGCCTAGTGGAAGGAATGGAAACCGTATCAATGCACGCACTCCGTGTAGGGATTTCCCTCCTGCTCAAGATAATTATTGTGGAGCTGGAGATACAACTGGTGCTGATCAACTTATTACCATATTGGGACAACTCACCCAGGTTATGAATAATAAACTTACTCATATGGAGCACCCTGATCCGCAACGTGGAGGATCAATGTTAGACCGCTTCATGAGGCAACAACCGCCAATATTTAATGGGGGTACAAATCCATTAGTAGCTGAGAAATGGATAAACTCCTTAGAGAAAATATTCTACACCTTGGGGAGTAGCGAAAGGGAGAAGGTTTTAATGGAAGTCTACCGCCTCACTGGAGATGCCAATCAATGGTGGTCACTGATTCAAAACACAAAGGAAGATGAAGAAGTATCAAGTATAGAGTGGATGGAGTTTAAGGAAATTTTCTTAGAAAAATACTTTCTACATGACCATCAAGCAGATATGGAGAGGCAATTTCTGAGTTTGAGGAAGAAGGAGGACGCGAATGTCACAATGTATGAGGCTAACATTACAAAGTTATCGAGGAATGCTGCAGATTATATACGTAACCCAAAAAGTAAGATTGATCATTTCTTTGACGGGTTAAAACCATTTCGCCGTCGAGATTTAGTATCACAATCCTTCTCATTGTATGAAGATATTGTCTCATGTGCTATCAAGACAGAAAAGGAATTCTCTAAGTCTTATGACAACAAAGTAAAGCAAGAGAAGAAGAAAACGGTGGAACAAGTGACAGATAAAGGGAAAAAGGGACAGAATGATTTTCCATTATGTGATAATTGTGAGAAGAATCACCCCGGTACTTGCCTAAAATGAATGGGAGTTTGTTAAAAATGTGGAGAAAAAGGTCACCAGGCTCGTGATTGTAAGGGACAGAAAGAGGCTATCAATGTTGAGTGCTACAATTGTAGGGAAATGGGTCATTATGCAAATTAATGTCCTAAGCGTCAACGAAACATACCTCAGAAAAGGCCAAGGGATAAAGGCCAATCTTTTGCTGTGACAATAGTTGAAGCGGAATAATTAATGTATTGGTGCTTTTGGACTCAAGGATTATATTCTGGTTATAAGAATAATGTGATATATATAAGGATTGTACTTCAGTACGTGTTCTTTTCATTAAGGTTTTAATATGATGAAGGTAATCATATTTTTAATATGTGTCAATAAGAGAAACTTTACTTTGTTTGGGGAATCTGATAAATTAATTTTGGAATTAAGAGACCTTTTAGAGAAAGTCTGGACAGAGGTATTTTGGATAATAATAAAGGTTGGGATTGATTAAGTTGAACTTTGAATAGTATTGTTTAAGGTTAAAACATTTCTGAAGATTATTTTTGGAATATTATAAAAATATATTTTTAGGAAAAGGAAAACCTGCAGGGTGGGGCATAACCCGTCGCGTCAGACAAAGCAGCAGGAATTGAACCCACAACCATAGTGCGACATGCCTTTATTACCTACCACTAGCCTACATGAAGTCCCTGGTTATTACAGAAAGTTTTCCTAATCTAAATGGTATGTTTTAATATTTGGAACCTTATACAATTATGAGAAATAGAATATTTTCGAGTTCTATTACCTTTTAGAGTGAAATATGGGTTTGTGGTAAAAATTTATTAAAGAACGAAAGTCTACATGACCAGTCTGTATAGTCCCTTACATTCTTAGTAAATCTCCTAAATAAATTCCTCAACTTTATAAAGGGTAACTTAAAACAAAAATGTTGCCAGGTAACTTTTCCAACCGGGGATTCAATGACCATTTAACCAATCACAAGTTTGTAATTTTCTTATGGTTAACTTTCTCCTAATCCAGTTTTCTACAACTCTCCATCAAACCTTGATGGTTTGTTTTTCTTCCATATCCATATTTTCATAGAATCCTAGTATGGGCTATCTCGGGTGACCATTGTACTTCTCTTTCTTTCTTTTAATGTTACATTCTTATTAGCCATATTTCCGATGTGGGTTTTCCACAAAGGTATTTTCTATTTTCAACCATTTATTTTCGAATATCATTTTCAAATTGAGAGGATGAAATTTGTTGAAGGAGGGGAGAATGTAACACCCCAAGCTTCCATGGTACACTTCTCTTTGAATAATTCAATAGCTTGCATTGTACGCAACTTCGAGTTCTAACACACCACGACTAATCAAAGTAGCCGTTAGGAATAGTAATAACCACATTTTAAATTTATAGAAATTTGATATTTCTAAATGGACTTCATTTTTGTATTCGTAATATCTAAATTATCCTAATTTGAATTTTTTGTAATTTTCTGAGATCTTCCAATTTTTTATGAATAGTGAAAAATACTTAAAAACAACTTTTTAAATCAAAATAATTTATAGTGATAACATAAACTATTGAGACGTTTTAAAGTATAATTAGAATATATTTTTACCATTTTATCTAATGGTGTTCATTATAATTAATTTCACTTTGAAATTGGACATAAACAATTGTCAATCTTTTGATATATATTGTTTCTTAAAAACACTCTATTTGTTGTGACAGCGGAAAAAAATTATAAAATTAATTAATGTAACTTATATGTTTTTAATTATGTAAAATAGACATCATTTTTGAATTAGGAATATCAATTATAGCTTAGGATGAATTTTTGGCATTGTTCTGAAAAACATCAATTTTTGATGAACAGTGAAACCACTAAGTGGTAGTTAAATAACTGATTTTTCATTCAAATGAAACATTACAAATTCTGTGATTTGATTTTCAAAAATCTGACATACATGGTTGTAATTAGAAACTAAAATGTGGTTCAATGGGATTAAAATAATTTTTTGGTGAATAGTAACTTTTAAGTTTAATTAATCGCGATTAAAGGTAATTAGTGAAATTTAAGGTAAAATGATATTATAAAAATATGAAAATACCTTTACACTTGTACTACCCCTATTGGATGTGTCATGGCCGACCAATACAATCCATGGGTCAACTTGGGGACCCCATGGAGCCACTTTGGTAGGAAAATGACATAAATAACTTTTTATTTATTGTTAAAATAAAAATGTAAAAAACATAAGTTGTTTTACTAAAACAATTTTAAAATGGGGTTATAAAAGTAAAATTGTTGACTATAAATATTAATTTGAAAGATAAAACGATTTCCTACATCATGATAATTTTTTTATAATTTTTGGACCTTAAATAAATTAAATTATTTATGACACCATGATGATGCAGCGATTACCACATTAATTAACGATTTAAATAAAATGAAAAGATAATGTAAAATATAAGGCGTACACTTGTCAAAAACCTATTGTATGAGTATATTTCGAACCCTTATCCCCTTATCATAGATTTATATAAGTTTGGGACCTTTAAAATCCGAAACTCATTATATAATAAAGTAACATTTCGTTACATTCCAAGAGTGCCCCTCCTCTCCAATTATAAAAGGCCCCCACCACTTCCACCTTTTTCACACCTTCAAACCATTTGTACCTGACAAAATCTACCCAAATACTCTACCAACATCCCTCTATTACTCCTAGAAGCCACCCTTTGGTCAGAATTCTTCCCAAGGAAGCCTTTGTCTCAAATAAAAAAGAGTTACCCGATTTTAAGGTAATGCCTTCTCTAATGTTGTTATGTTTTATTTTGCTTCTCCAACCCCTTAAACTCTTATTATTACATTATTTTGTAACAACACCAGTATCTACAATATACTAGGATGTTGTTATGATAAGTATTTGGTTTAAACTTATACACACCTTCATCTAATGGTTAAATAACATACTGTTTCTATGGGTGGCGAAATACTGCCTCACGAAACAATGATTGTTCAATATTCTTTTAACACCTCTAATGGTGGCCATTTTGATGACACTATTTTCATATATGATATATATATTATGTTTATGTTTTCCTTATACTTCAATATTTCTCATTTATGGCATACTTTATGATTTCCATTATAGGTAAATGCGATATTTTCATTTTAGGAAGTGCGGACTACCGCCCCCTCAAAGTGATTTGAATCATAAATGCCATATGTGGGATGTATAAAGGATGGATTAAATGGTATTATAAATTATATTATACTGGAATTATATTATAACTTTATATAAGTATAACTTCATTCCATTAAATATGAAATAGAAATGAAAGTAGCGTTCATGCGTACGTATGGCTTACCGTCTCCATGAACGGTGCATTTCATTTCTTACTTCTAAACTTTATGGAATATTATAAATGCAAGTATATACTGGATATATATGAGATATATGATATCTAAATCATGAATATAATTCTGGATATGATGTATATTTCACCACATGACCGACTTTTAATTATAAGAAGTTTATTTTTGACTCAAGTACCTAAGATCGACAAAACGACCGTTATAAACATAAATAATTAAATAATGTTCATGACATGGTAATACGTGATATAAAAGGAATAATGAACTTGAAAAATGTTCTTAAGAATGTAGAGATTAACTCTAGTTTATTATTCAGGAGATCAAAGAACCGTCGAGTGAATTCGAACACGAGGTAAGGGAACTTCTTAACCTAATTACCATTCTTTGGGTTAATCTCCAACTTTCAAATTATGTCATGATATTATTATGTCCTATCTTGTATTTGTACTTTCTTTATGTGTACATATAGTGAATACACATAATAGATATATTTTATTTTAAAAAATATATTTGTAAGGACTTCGTCTCAATCTCCTTTCATTGAGGCATATTTGGTTTTATACACAACATTCCTTTATACGGTGTATAAACCCCTTTGACTTTTATGTTTATTGAAAAGAAATATTTTTATACGATGTGTTTCACTAAACGACAAAAAGGAATGTTTTTCTTGTCGTACGTATGCGGAAACAACGACTTCTCCTCCTCCATGGGCATTATTTGGGTTTCGGCTTCCTCTACAAGCCATAACTTTTTTTAAATGAAAAATAAATACAAAGTTTTACTTTTCTTTTATTTTGGTATTGAAAATGGTTTTGAAAGTGTTTTTATTATATCAATGTGTTGTATTGATATCTTGTGATTGAAATGTGAAAATGTTATGTTTTCTTTTATGCATGTTTTATGTGATATGATTATGTTATGGTTTATGATATGTTTAAACCTATTCATATGAGGAATGAACTGGACTTAATAAGTGACGGGTGGTGCCCGCTATAGCTCCTCGATGCATCGGTAGGTCTCATGAGACAAACTAGAGTCTTGGCATGAGGCCTTGACAAAATCTTATTTTTGGTCTTGGCACGATGCCTTGGCTACGTGGTTATGATAGTATGGAATTATTCATTCCATCATTATGAAAGTGGTTATTGATATTTCATGGGATTATTCGATTAGTAGAATATCCATGTGAGTAAGTAAATGGCATTATTTAATTTTATTTTTGCCATATTATACTAAGGATAAAGTTTAAAAAGGCTTTTGTTTTAGTTATAAATTGCCTTAAATGTTAATGTTTATTTATGAAAGCTTCCGCAATATTGTTATCCTTACTGAGCATCTGAGCTCACCCCTTTCAATGTTTTAATATTTTCCAGGATGTGAAGAAGTATTTTATGAATGACCTGCAGGGATAGTCTGAAGAGGATAAAAGTGTGGACTATGGAGACTTTGTTATTGTATTTTTTCACTTTATGATGTAATGTTACATTTATGAATGTATCTAGTGTTCCAAGGCTACTAAACTAATCGGTCATTCGAGACATGATCTTTTGTGATCATTCCAATGTTACGAAGTAATGCACTGACTCTGGGTAGCTGGGGTCGGGGCGTTACACTCAGGGTAGGAGCATTAGTCATCCTCTACATAATGAACTGAAAGCATCTATGATTCTACTTTTTCTAAAATAATGGATTCCATTTTAAATTTAGATTAGTACAATGGTTTGGAATCATGGATCAGTCCTCCAAGGACCCCTATAGTAACTCTAAAATCTAATAAATATCCAAACTGCTATTATGTTGTTTTTTGGATCACATGAAAGAACATCATCAAACATCAATAGTCCCACAAATAATATATACTCATAAATTAAATTCCCCATAAATAAAATATAAAGGATATAAAAGTGTAATTTCAAGGGCTTACCATTAATCTGGTTCACCCAAATATATTAAAGGACCATCTTCAGGTTCTCTACATAATCCTCTTATATAACAGAGTATATGAGTATTCCATCAATGAACAAGGAATAAATTAGTACATTTATGGATAAAAGTTCCAATTCAACATATACATAACCATAGTGATGGTATCCATCAAACCGAAATACATGACCAAAAACTTATAATGTCCTTAGAAACATAGTAATTCTAAAATTAAAATATCAACCCCAGAAACTCACAACCAATGGTAGCCACAACCGAGATCGATTTCAAGAACCATCTCACACATTTCAATTGACTAAGTGGTAATAAATCCTTTTAATGGTATATATTTTCTTTATCATGGGTTGGATTATATATTGATAATCAATAACCAACCATATGTTTCCATCTAAATTTTTCACAAACAAAACCAGATCTATCCAGGGGGACACACTAGGTCTAATAAAATGCATACCTCAAAGGTCCTCCAATTTCACCCTCTTCTACATGAGATTGATAGGGGAGATAATATATTCCAAAGAAGATATTAGACTATTGTAGGGTTCATATAAATGAAAACTACATCTCTTTCATCATAGATTGTCCAAAAAAAATTCATGGAATAATTTTATTTGATATATCATGAATGAAGGAACCCAAATTCATGACGATGCCATTATT
Organism: Viscum album; assembly: GCA_963277665.1. Taxonomy (NCBI): domain Eukaryota; kingdom Viridiplantae; phylum Streptophyta; class Magnoliopsida; order Santalales; family Viscaceae; genus Viscum; species Viscum album. The sequence goes on from OY728127.1 coordinate 286,543,367, forward strand.
CTAATTTATGAACTCACCAATTGATGGGTGATAAATTTCAATTTCATTATCACAAAACCCACTCATTATTCCCTGAGTAACCTCTCACCCAAGAAGTATAATCCCATACCATCTATCTGAAGTCATGTGAATAATCAACGATGATATATAGCCTGAGATCATATAATGGAAATATAGTACATTCCCATAATGATATCATATGGTCTCATTGTGATGAAAAGTAGGTACCATGTTAAAATATCTCCATCAATCTACACTTCACACTACAAGTAGAATAGTGATATTGAATAACCATTCACTGTAGAAACCTCATGCCAAGGATGGTATGCTAAAGTCTCCATTAAGATATCCATATCTCGCACCAGGAGTAAGGAGATGAAGCAATAACTCAGAAACATGTCTACTAGTATTGAAGAAACACTATAAAACATATATCATACCTCTAATAATCTTATTAGATACCTGGTTATAAACCTTTTAATCTGGTAGGTGCCCACAATCCTGAATGCTAGCTCCATAATCCTACCATGGTCTATCTATTTGTGGATGTAGAAATAGCTAACAACATTTTCCACCAATGGACGATCCTCATCCTATATCCCCAACCACTCCTCTATTATATCTATCTATCTATGGGATTCCATGTCCACTCCTAGGATATTCATGATCGAGGATTTTCCTTTGTCGTGGTAGTCCATCCGCTACCTGATATCCCTCCCCATCAAGTCTGATAAGAAAATCACATTTTATGTGAACTCTAACATTAAATATATAGAATCTCCCATGTATGGGATTCCCCAATCCTCTTCATATACCCAATAATTATTCACCATGTGTTTGAGTTAATCTTTGAGAAGTTATCTAATGCCAAGACCCTACCGACGGGCTCCATCTAGTAGCTATAGAGAGTCCATCAACATGATTTCCACTACCAACTCCATCTTCTTAGAATCCATTATATATAAATCTAGCAATCCCCAATAGCCTATATAGAACTCTATCATATGTAGGAATTAATTAATGAACCACAATGGAATATACGTTTCTAAAGAGACACTAATCGACAATTATATCGAAAAGTAAACATAAAGAATCATATAGAGAGAATACCATATACGTTCGATGAACCATGTGGCATACTCAACCAATATCATCACTCCAATCAGGGCTCCAAAATCTCATGAATATAAATTGAGCAAACTAAAATGGTGTATTATTCCCCTTGAAATTTTTTCTAGAAGTTAGACCACCTGATTTCTGACTCAGTATGCATCTTAGTGAATAGACTCTAAACTTTCAAAACTACTACATAAAAATGGAGGACTTTATGAACAATCATATTAACATTTGTAATATATAGTTGTCTTAGAACTCAGATCATTGACAAAATCCCACCACCTACTACAAAGGGATATGGCTCACTATGAATGATCTTTGGCCTCTTGGGCTGAAACTCATGGAGTAGTTTAATCCATTGTGAATCCTCATCCTACACTGTGGGAATAATAAGCCAACTAATATGAGGGAGATCTTAAACCATACCTCATGGAGAAAAAGAAATCACAAGATGGCCCCTATAATAGGGCATCATTTATCATCGGATCGCCATAATGATACTGAATTATATACCATTATTGACATATTTATAGAAGAATCCTAAATATTATTAAGACATAAAAATATCATATTTGCCTATATATATGGGGAGAGAACTGAAGAAGGGCAATGAAAAACTCAATTCTATATTATGCATCTACCAATGTTTATTACATCCAAATAATCTGTATGATGAGATGAATATCAGATTTTCATAGTACTAGTGAATAAAACCTCACCTGCCACACCATTAATGGGTTCTCAGGCATGGAAACCCACTCAAGTTACTTTTTCAACATTCCCCTAAATTCGAAAAAAATCTGATGACGAAAAACTATAAACACCCTCATGAGGTTGAACCACCTCAGATGCCAATCTTTTATTACTCGAATGATAGAGGCCCACCTAGTCAAAGGAAGATTGGGAGACCAAACCTATATACCACCTCTAGAAGACATGATCTAGTTATAAGAAATGTGAATAAATAACTAAAATGGGATGAATTTTTTGAAAGTACCAATAAACAGAAAACCATCCATCTCCTTGAAGAATTATAGAGGAATTAAAAATAAATTACATTAAAATCTAGAGTACAGAAAATGATTGAAAAAATGAAATTTTAATAAAAACAGGTAATAAAGAAAATAAATATATAAGGGATGAAATAAATATCTAAAAAGAGATGATTTCCCAAAATTACAATAATTGGATATGAAAAAATTCTAAGAGAACCTTATTCTATTTCTCCATACACGAACACCATATGTGGTCTATGAACCCGAGTATACCTACACCCCTCTGGAATCTCATTTGGTCTATCTATTTTCTACATAAAACATTACACATTTGGGTATATACCATGAAAGCGTGATTTTTTACATACCATTGTGGAATACTCAGAAATAACAATGCAAGAAATATAAGACATGATAGAAATACTCAGATCATCTGAAAACAAATAGGGAAGGAAAACCCAAAATCCAAGAAATATATGCTCATATTATGAAACAATATGGGTTGAATTGGGATATCTATCTCATAGCCCAGCCCTAGCTAATTATTTCATCAGTATGTCGAATTGTTCATTGTCTATGCCTAATATCTCACATGTGTATCTAAATAAGCGACTGTGTAGAGGACCCACACCTTGATACTATGTCTCATAGTTGATGGGGAGAAATATCTAGGTATATGAAACCTATATTAGTATATTAAAGTGGTTCCAATCAATTGGGAAGAGTATGCATACCCTAGTCCATTAGTGGTTTTCACTCAGAAGTTAGAGGAACCACGCCTTTAGGAATTAGGGTGGTTCCACATAGAATGTTGATGACCCGTTCCCTAGTCGAAATGGGATACAACTCAATAGGTATAAGTCCAATTACATAGTACATTAGTGGGGTTATACTATGTAGTTAGAGGTCTTGTAGCCTAGTACATCATGTGGTAACACTAAAATCAATTTTAGGGGTATGGGGGAATCCCACCCAAATAAGATAAGGAGTTTCTTAACCATGTAGTCTCTCTATTGATATTACCTAATCAATTACATCATGAAGAATCTATAATGAATACTACTTCATGATACACCTCATGTCCTATGCCAAAATATAATAGAACCGAAACAATCAGGTTCTATGATGAAAATCACTCAGGATATGCTAATGAGAGGAAAAAATATAAATCCAAATGAAGGAGATACAAGAGAAAGAATTTCTATAGAAAATATATAGGGTGTATGGGTGTTCAAATTGTGTGTGACCCCAACATGTCACCAGGACATGACTCTAATAGATAGTTATCAAAATCTATGTCATCGTATAGGGCATGTGTGTCTAGTACAATGTGTGTTTATTATCTTAGGGTCCTGAATATTAAAACTAAATACATTCCCTTGTACCCTAGAAATGTGCTATTACATGGAATTTACAATAAAAATAGTCTTATAGATGATAGGGAAACACTCATTGTGGACATTATTCTCATGACCATATACTCACTTTAATATGTGACATATGAACCACCATACCAAGTCATTGGGGACACATGGGATCTTGGACATGTATACTCTACACACACTAAGTAAAATAGCTAGGTGTCACTTAGAATTCCATCCCTCAACAAAGTGTGTGACATTTCACTCATACATTAAACCCTAGATCCCAAAGAAAACTGTATTACATGGTGTGTGTTCATTATAGTATATGTCATATATTTTATTATTTTACTGAAACAAAAGAAATGATTCATATGGAATCCAAATCCACCATAAACACTAATTTACATGCCTTTTAACCAAAAAATGGTTTATTTCACTTTCGTAACATTTTTATCGGCCACCATCTTTCAGAAAAAATGGATTCTATCTGTTCTCACAAGCCTGCATGGGATCACCGCTCATCCAGTCGTTGTCTCTGAATCTCGGATCCCACATCCAGGCGAATCATAACACACATATAACAATGGATTTTGATAAATTAGAAAATATGAACCCCAATCCCTGTTCACACAACCGCCAAAAATATATGGGTTTGATCATGCTCAAAATGTCACGTAAAACTCAAGCATGGCATCGTAGGCCAATATTGATGAACAGAAATAACAGTGGGGGGATCCACATAAAAATACTAAAAAACAACATTGGAAATATTTTTGTGAATAAATTTTTAAAAGAGGGTAATCATAGGTGATATAGTGGAATCATAAATATTAATTAATTGAATAAAATTTAAATTTGATAAATGGGCTCATGCGAAGGGAATTAAATTTACCAAAAAAAGATAAGAAGACAAAATTCGTGAATTAAGAATTTAATAGAGAGGGTTGGAACTCCATTTGATGAGTCCTAATATGATTATAGATCGATCTTTGGTGGATAACCCATTCCCTAGATATGAGAAGGATCTGCAACATTTTTTTTATGTCATCCCATCTCGATCTAATCATTGTTCATCGTCCGATCATAAACTACCATTGAGGAATAATTATGCCTACTCTTAAATGTACGATGGTTATTTATCTAATTATAAAGATTATTTATAATATGATATTTATAGAAGGAAATAATTTTTCATCATTGAAATAATTATAATAGTTAATTATATTATTAATCCTCATAAGTATACTCACCAACGACTACATCATTTCATCATCTAATACCAAATAACTTCAGGTCACACCTAGAGTAAAACCCGCACTCTCGATTCAAACATGGTCAAAAAAATTTAATCTGAGTATGCTTGCAGAATATATTTATTATTTTTGGAAAATAGTTTTTGCATGTTATAAATATATTTAATATTTTTATGAAATTAATTATAGGCTCATTATGCCTCAGAATCAGACACCGTCTCAATTCCTAGCTGAAAAAATATTTCTAGATATTTTTCACTGTATTAATATAAAAAATACAGTCTCTAAAAAATTTGAGGTGGATCAAGGATTATTGTATGAAGATTTTTTATTAACAAAGTTATAAATTGTTGATTTGATAGCAAAACATAAATAAAAAATAAATTTCAAAAATCGAGGTTGATGGTGGGATCTCAAACTGAATATTTTAAAGGATAATGTATGGTAAATACACCCCCAAATCAATTTTTATTGGGTTATTTTTCAAATGGGATATTATATAAATATTAATAAAATAAAATATATTATTCATAAATTCTGGCTAAAAATCATAGTAATTAGGAATTTTTAAATAATGGAGTTGTGAATTCAATGTGTAAGAAACTCTGACATGATTTTTGAGAATGATTATATAAATTAATTTTTGAAACATATAGATGAATAATAAATATAAGGTTAAATGATTAGTGAATGATGTAAGAGAATTTATACTGAAGTGGATGTGAGTTACCCTAATAAAACAAAATTCATTCACTGTTAATAGTAATTTTCTCCAACAAAATTTTTTCTCGTGATTTATTACAATGATTAAATGAAAATTATTTCCTAATTTGATGGTTAAAAAATAATATTATTGAAAAAGACCATAGAGTGATAATATAAATTTGAGAATGTTGGGATATATTATATAGACATGAATTTGTTGATATGATTAAGTTCAAATAACATAATTTGTTTTTTGAGGTGTGAATTTATTGATGTTAAGCGTCGGTAGAAGTGGATATAATTTATGTCATTGGTTTTGGACTCCATATACATCTTTATTTTTATCAAAATAATATTATACAATATAAAGTGTCTCCAGGTTTTTCAGTTGTGATGATGATAATTTAGAGTTTTAAGAGTGATTATATTATTTTTGGAGGTTTTAATGTTTTTTTGTAAAGGATATGCAAACAGTACCAAAAAAATATAAGTGGTAATATTGTAATATATTCTTTAAATGATGATATTATGGTGGTTTAAAGATAATTACTTCATAAATATCCATTTAATATCATTTTTTTGTAATATAATATTTTCTTAAAGTAATCCTAATCACAGTAGTATCATAAGGTAATGGGTAACCCATGATTTTTTATGTTCATTATTTTTTATGTGAGAAATATTTCTGTAACACAAATGTAGGTCATTGCTTCATGGTACAACTGACCACAAAAAAAATAAATGTTTCCACTTTTTTGTTCAATATATTATATTAGATGTCAGTAAATAATGATGAAGGTCACATAGAATGTACCATATATATTTTAAATTATTTTTTGAGGATTTCTAAAAATGAATGGGTGATATTTTGAAAAATACAATCATTCCATAGTGATTATGGTCACCCAAAAAATATTAACAGCTATAGTGGTATGAAGGCCAATATTCAAAATATATGTAATTTATTCATGTATCTTATATAATGAAATATGTTCTAAAAAATATAGTGGCTCAAGAATCTATTGAATATTAGGTGAATTATAAGAAATTATTTTCGAAAAATTTAAAAAATTATATTTAAGATCTTTAATGGGGATTTATTTATTTAATTATGATTTTTAAATTCATATTTATTTGATTGAAGAATATGAATTCAATAGAAAAAAAGAATGTTAAGTGTTATGAACATGTTTATTAAAGGCTTTATTGATTGAATAATTAGAAGAATTTGACTAAAGAAGTATTAGTGAAGAAACAAAAGGAACAATGTTTTACACAATATTAGTTAGTGTATCCAATTTGAATGGGAATTGAAGAGGAATAATCACACCCACAACATGATAAAATTTTAATTTGGTTGTGGACAATATTGTTGATTATATTTTATATAATAATCTAATTTTTTCCATGAGTATATAAAAAAGTCAGGAAATTAAATTTTGTATCATGAGTAAAAGAATATTACAAGGGCATTGTATCCAATATGTATAAACTAGTTTATTGTTTGATAACAGGTTTTTCATGATCATTCCAAGGATTTATCCACTCATTTTGAATTGAGAATGATGTAAATTTAATATTCCCTTTTGGTATTTATAGGTTAAATTATTTAGTGAATTGGGAATAAATTCTAGTGACTCACAATATTATGTTATTAATGTTGTCTCATTCTGTAATATAAAAATATGAAATATAACACCCCTATATTTTAGGTTACTGTTTTCATTACACACAACATTGAGTTTAATGAAACCATGATATACAATTGAAATTTTATTTTATATTGTAATACATATTACATAGCCATTGTAATGAAAATTATGAATATAAATAACTATGTTATAAAAAAATATATTGTATAAATTTGTATAAAATAAATTCATTGGTCAACAACTAATTTTAAAAGACAATAGGAAATCATTGGAATCTGAAAGAGATGTTTTTCTGAAAAGTTTTTTTAATAAATAAATGTTCTTTTATCATAATATATTAAATGAATCACCATATATGAAGGAATTTAATGAAATTAATATTTAATATATTGAATCAAATGTTTTATGATTAATATAATTTGTGACATTGTAATGTGATATGAATAATTTGGCTTTTATTCTTAAACATTTATTTTTCTAAAAAATATATTACATTGTTTTTCGCATATTTATTTTTAGTAGAATTTCAGGAACTTTTAGAAATTGAATCTTGAAAAATAGATCCCATTTTTTGAATCATGATATTAATTTTTTTAAATAGATCCCTTTTGTTTTTATTAGTCATGTGTAGTATGTATAAAATATTTTTGACCTCAGTAATGGTAAAATGAGAAAATTATGGTTAGAAATTATTATAGGGAATTAAAATTTAAATAACATTTCAATTTTTCATATTGGTTGATTGGATTTTTTCTATGACCATAAAATTATTAAATATAAGTTCACTATATGAATGTTTTCAATTATTTTTACTATTATATTAGTTAATGAAAGTAATAAATAACAAATTTCACCCTCATTAAATTAATATCTCTAAATTATTTACATAATTATTGAAAGATGATATATTATTTTCTAAATATTTACATTAAATAGAAAATAATTTCTGTTATCATATAAATGTATTTAATATATATAGATACAGAATAATTATCGAAAATATTTACACAATGATAACATAATATTTGTTCAAGAAATAAAAATATTATAAAAATTATTTTAAAAATATTAAATTTAATAACTTTTTGATGAATTACTATTTTCCATTAATTTTATAAATAAATATTTCATTATAAAAATGTGTGAATGATTTAGATTCAAATTACATTTCCCTCATGTTTTCATTAAAGTGGAATTGAAATAATACTCTAAAAACACATTAACGATATTTTATAAGAAATAACATTTTATTATATTATTAAAATATAAGAAAATATTGACGAAAAAAGTGGAATGTAAAATTTTCCATAATTTCATTACATGAACTTTTATTATCTAATTGTTGCATTATATGTAACACTATAGCCCCCAAATATTTATATTCATTTCATAGTTAAGATAAAAATTTATTAATAAAGGGGTTAAACAATAATATATGGGTTAAATGACCCAAAACCCAAAAAAGTTCCATTACATGTTCATAATTTGATCTTAATGTCTTTTATTTTAATACATATTCATTTGGAAGCATTTTTTATGAGTATAAATTTATAATATTTTAATATTTTTTTCATAGTTCTATATGTGTCCTTTCTCTCCCTTATAAAATAACACACCTTATATCTTTTACATACAACACTCTCAGCCATATGACATTAAAAAACCCTGGAAAATTATCATCCAAACATCCCATGTCACAAATTATACATGCCGGTATACAAAAAATATCATTCATTTTAACCTAAATATTTGATCTTAATGATATCTCCTAAAGAAGTGGCAATTGTCGAACCTGAAAACTATGAATTTATTTCTTCTACTGATTATTCCAAATATATGGTATTCATCAAAAAATAATAAATTTATTATTCAAAATATACTAAAATGTTTTTATAAGAGTGAAACCACAATTACCCACCCACCATTCCATCACGTGGTATGTGATTGTATCTCTCAAATGTATGAGTAGAATACAACCACCATGTAGTAATAAAACTCATTTTCATCACCATATTTCATGAATTGGTATTAATATGGGTTTAATGTTATGAAATTTCATTTATTACATCATTATTTTTTTTAATTATTATTAAATATTTAAATTTTTCATATCTAATATGTTGAAAAACGATAATGGCACTCGTACATATATGTGGACTCCCATCTTCACAAAGTTATGTGATTCATTTTACATTTCCACGTTACATGGATGGTAATATGGATTTAATTTATGAAAAAATTTCATACATATAAAAAAATATTGATTATTTATAGGAAATTTGTATTTACTTTTCTTTTATTAAATCAATTATATATTAGAAACAACATTCATGCTTAATTAAGAACTACCATCCCCATTAATGAAGAAATTTAAATTTACCATATCTATGTTCTAGTGATGATTTTAATTATTTTAATTTTTTATATTAATTATATTTATATAATAAAAAAAATATTGGATATGAAATAACCATGATAGATCAACAATCGCCTGAATAACACAATCAAAACACCTTGTAAAAAATGAAACATTAAACATAAAGAATTAACATTTTTAATAAGGAATTATTAATAAATGTGGGTTGGATTTATATAAGTGGATCATATATGATATTATAAACCTGTAATTGTTTTATATAATTATAATATATATAAATTTTTTATACAGAAGTTTAAGAAATATTTAATAAATCCAAACATGAGGTAACCATTTTTTTACAATCTTATTAATTACTAAGATTGTTTATGATTATTTTTTTATGATGAAATTTCACATCATACCTCTCAATGATGTCATTAAATTTCTAATAAATTTTTTATTTATTATCAATATATATTTTCCATTCATTTTTATCACATTATATTGAGATGATAATGAAATTAAAATTTTAAAACAATAATATTTCATTATTTAGTGAAAAATATTTTTTCATTGATGTCCTTTTTTCTAAAAATGTTTCCAATAATTTTTAACTATTATTTAATTATAGTTCAATTTCAATTATACACATTATTTAATTATTAATAATTTAAAATGGATTTCCATGTAGTTTTCCAAATAAGGTTTTCTGGAGTTTTTATAAAAATGTTTGAAAGGAAATGATTCTTTTACAAACATAGTATAAATGATATTACACCCCTTGATGACCAAATAATTATTTGATAATTACATTAAAATTTTCCATGAATATTTTTAAAGAATATTTTTTCCCTAATATTATGAATTTTACATTTTGGTATGTTATTAACAAATAAAAATGGAATTTTACTCTAGTAATAATTTAGTGATCATTTATAGGTATTTTTCATATATGATAAAATATTTTGATTGATATTATGCATTATTTTGTATATGATCCAATGAGACCACATTTATTATTTCTAATGATGGCTTACGGTTATAATGAATAAATATTAATTACATTTATATTCATTTTCAATGGATATGTTTCGATTAATTTTTTTATGATATTTTAGAATACATATGAATTGATTTAGGATTACGTTACCTATGGGGTAAGAATTAAACTACCCTCTAGTTCATTGGTTAAAGATTAGTGATCTATGATATCAAAGGATATATGGGAGGCTATCCTATCGAAAAAACAAGAGGATTTGAGGGAGGTTATACCAAGCCTATAAGAGGGAACAAAGGAGTTTTTTCCATGACAAAAGCATCCACAAGGGAATTATAAGATGACTACCTTTCTAGGACTTCCTCGGTTAGTATCCCCCAAAAAATATTTCTTTTAATAATATTATTCTACACTATTTTCCACTGATTTTTAAGATGATATTTTTCCATTTTTATAATCTCAAGGATCACTTTATATGATCCCCTTATGATTCATGTATTATGTACATGCATACTTTATTCCATGTAATAGAATTAAGAACTATGATATATAGAGTATGGTTTTGAAATTTCACTCTCATTTTTTATCCCATTATTCTCATGTTATTATTAAGTGATCATTGATATAACCCTTTTAACTCATACTAAGCTTCTATATTAAAATTTTCCTATGTTTTTATTCCACTGGTAATGATGAATGGTTTTATTTATTATATGTATTGTATGGGAGAAATTTGTAATTAAATTTTTGGTATATTATTTAGATCTTTTTTTGAATAATTTTTAAACATATCCATATTTCCAATTATTTTATCAATATATGATATTAGAGTAGTTTGTAATTTAATTTATCAAATATTTATCAAAGAAAATTTAATAATTATTTGTGAAATGTATGGGTCACAGTAGTTGGTATCATAAAATGGTGTTGTTACTTTTGGACACTATGATAAGAAAAAAAATATTAAGAACAAATTGGATAAAATTATTTTTTAGAGAACATATTATGTTTTGGTACATAAAAGTGAGTGGAATTATATGAAAAATATCCCATTCTAGACATTAAAATTTGATGTTATTTTGGAGTTGATGTATCTAGAGGGAGTTACCAAAACAATTGTTGGTCCAGAACATGTCATCGATCATTGTGTTTGATAGTGTGTTTCCTTATTTCACACATCTTTTGACTCAATCACTTTATATCCTTGTTTTTATTTACATTCCATTTAAGAACCATATTAAAGGATTTGAATAAATGATTATCATAGAGAACCTATTTTTAAGCCTATGGTGTCATAAAATGACAAAAAGGTGCCCTGATTTGGTTATCCTATAAATTATTATTTAATGAATTTTTGGTTTCCCAATATGACAATTTTTGATACACTATGCTTGGTAGATATAACCAATTTCTAGAACACAATGTAACTATATTAATAAAAAATGTGATAGGTAAAAAATGATTCTTATATTGATTAACAAAATGTTAGGGGATCAAGTTTTAAAAAATATCATTTATATTATATAAAAATTTCCTCAATACTTGAATCATGATGTTCACCCAAATGAGAAAAGGGGGAACAATATTTTGTTAAATGCTTCATGAAGAATCAACCACCTACTTTTAAAAAATCAACAAACCCACTTGATTTTGTGAAATGGATTAGTACCATTGAAATTACATTTTCTTACTCTAATTATTAGACGAAGAAAAATTTATTATGGTTTTCTTTCAATTTAATGAAAAATATATCAATGTTGTACTCTAATTAATAACATGTTACAGTAGGCTGAAAATTTCTAAATGGGGTAGTATGAGTTTAAAGGTTTATTTTTAAACATATAAATTCTTGATGATATTCATACAAGAATGGTGGTGGAATTATTTGAGCTAATGAAATGGTATGATGAATCCATTATTACCTATGGGAAACATTTTACATAAATTATGAGGTAGTCTTCTAGTATTTTCACAGAACCAAAAAAGTGATATTGTTAAATTATTTAGTGGATTCAAACCACATCACTGAAGGGAGTTACCTATAATTGAATTCAAATGTTATGATTAATAAATTTAATATGTTACCAATGATGAAATTTATATTGGTGTTACCCATCAATCAATGTATTTTCCTATGAAAATAATGATAATATTTAATGGACATTATAAAAATGAAAACCATGAAGGGAAGAAGATGATCCATTAATTATGATCAAATTGTTTATTGAGAAATGAATAAAATTTAATTAATGGGACTAATAAATGATTTATGTGTGTTATGTAAGGTAGTCTTGAAATTAAATGCCATATTTCTGGGAATATGAAAGCTTTTGAATGAGAAAAATCACCACAAATTCCCCAACAACACTCCAGTGTTTCAAAACAAATGAATATTGGAATTATTCTAAAAATTACTCAACCCAAAAGGATAATGATGATGATATATGTTTAAAACATATTAGGACAATGAATAATATGAAATCTTACATGATCACTATAGCTAATTAGGGGTACAGTAATGATATAGTTAATGGTTCACCTACCATCTAATATAGAACTACTAATGTATTATTTATTTTATATATACCTAATCTATTATAACTAAATAACTTTCTAAGGGTATAAAAATATAAAATAATTAATCACATATCAAATTATTTGTTAAAAAATTAATGGTATAATGGTTTCATCTCATGTATACGACTCTTTTATGGTTGATGTTTTTTGTAAGGTACATCCTACAAATGTCGTTATTCTCCCAAATGTTGAATTTTTTGTTATCATTGGCTTGGATTGGATTTATTTACATAAATCACTCCTACACTTATATGTAAGGGAAATACCTATTGATATTACAAAATAATATATGGTCATATATGAGTTCTATGATAATTATATACTTCCAATTGGAATCTCATCCATTATATGGGAATTTATTAATATTAAAAAAATTGTAGTTTATAACATATTTTTTTAGGGAAACCAAAAGTCAAAGATATTACTTCTATATCAAAGATTTTGGATATATTTTTTGATGTTTTTTCTCGTATTCCATTGAATCGTGAAGTTTAATTTTCAATTGAAGTCAAATATATAACCACATCAATTTCAACGACTGTCTTTATAATAGACCCTATTGAGTTGTAGGATTTGGAGAAGAAACTATTAGATAATATTGAAAAGAGGTATATTAAACAAAGTCAATCCCCTTAGGCTATAATTATTCATTTAATTGAGTATAAATATTTATTAATGTGAATCTGCACTAATGATCAAGATTATCATAAGATCACTATCAAGAACAGGTATCATCCACCCTGTATTGATGTATTGTTTTTCAAAAACATGATCTAAAATACTTTTCCATAACAGTCCAAAGATGGTATTCCTTTTAAGTAATGGAAAAAATTAATTAATATTTATTCCATTCATTCATACTAATTTCATTACTATATTTGTGGATCTAATCAATAGAGTATTTTGAGCAAACACACGTAAGATTATTGTAGTCTTCATAGAAAATAATATTTTTTCTAAAATATTAAGAACGATCGTGATTCTCACATCAAGATTGTATTTATGTCACAAAATAAGGAATATAGGATGAAATTTTTAAAATACTTGAATTTTAGAAACAAAAAAGTTACATTTTTGTGTAATGTAATTTCAAGTGACGGTATATCGGTGGGTCTATCAATGAAATAATATATTAGACATAGGCCCATCCAAACCATTATGATATATATATATAGTGTTCATGGATTTTATATATATTATAGAAGCATTATAGATAATTTCTCATTAATATATAATCAATCATCCTTGGTAACTCAGAAGTGTTTCATGTTCCTTTGGGCATTTGACGGAGAAGAAAATTTAAAAGAACAAAACCGAAGGTGAGTTAGAACACCTATTATTAAATTAATCTAATATGAAGAATGTTTTTTGGATCTATTTTTATGAATTAAAGTATTAAATGGTCTGTTTCCACAAGTTGAATGATATGGTGAAATATTATCCCTTGCACTAATAGAATTTTCATGATAGGAATAACCCACTCACGATTTTGAGAAATTTTTTAAAAATTTTTCATTCACTATATCGATGAATTGTGTTAACAACAACGGTGTGTTATGAAAAATAATCATAAAAGCTATTGAATATATTAAAAATAAATAGTCTTATATGTGTTGTGGATGATTATTGTAGTTGAATAATGAATCTTATTTTTCAAGAGATTACCACCCTGGTAAAAAGTAAAAGGTGGTGGACTCTTTGATTCGAAATGATAATGGTAGCCTATATAAGATAAGAATCATAATAAATATCCAATAATTCTAGATATTCTAACAATACATATAGAAATACTAGAGTAATGAGAGAAATATTATCTTTCTCGAGTGAGTATTAAAACATCTATCAATTTCATGATTAAAAAGGCATAAAATGAATATATAGAACTAAAAAAAGGAACGAAATATTCCCATTTTCAACCATAATTATGATTGAATGATATGGTCTAACAACCTTTTATGTGTTCTATCTATTCAATAATTTAATAAAGAGATTTTGGGTGAGTAACATAGGTCATTACTATCTATTAATCAGTTATGTATGAAGATTTATTGATATACAAATGACTAGTTTTGTTGGGTCAACAAGATAAGAGATATTTCTTTTAACATCCCATGATTTTTTCAAAATATTATTTTCAAATAATTTTTATTGTTCATATTTTTGTTAGATTAAACCTTAGGTTTAAATTAATTGTGACATAAAATTAAAATATTATTATATAATATTATAGTTCTCACCATGCCATTGGAAAACATGGTATGAATATTATGAACTAAATTATATAAAAATATAATTTAAAAAATTATATATAATGAATTCCTAGGTGACCAATTTTTTGTATGTATAAATAAAAACCATTTAAAAATAATAGAAATATTTTTCTGAAAAAAACTATTTTTATTCACAAAAACATGTTTTACCAAAATAAAGAAAAGAAAATTAATTCTATGGAATTTTATTAATAATAATTATATATTATATATCATTAAAATACATAAAATTAATGAATTATTTTTTCATGATAATGGATAAGAATAAAACAAAATTCATAGTTACGAACATAATTTTTCAAAATAGAATTTTTTACCTTTTACACGCTTATTAGAAATTAATTTTTTCTACTTATAAAAAATTATTTTAAAAAATATACTCCATATTTTATATAATTGTCTTCTAAAAATCATGGAGTTATACATTCATAATTTTTGAAATTTTATTTTTTATGAATAGTTTAAAATATTTGGTTTTATTTGGAATTTCCATTTCATTTAAGAAATTTAAAAACATTTAAATAACATGAATATTGTTTAAAAGTTAAAATTGGTTCAATTATATGTCTATTAATCCAATTTAGTTGAATTAAATCAATTATACATTTAAGTTTCATATATAATATTGGGAAGCATTTCATTCTTTTCTCCATGAAAACTCGGGTTTTCATCACATTTAGGGAATATATTTTAAATAATCTTTTTCCACTATTGTGAATGGAATTTAGAAAATTGATTTAATATTTTAGATAAGAATAATTTATATTATCTAATAATTTATAATTTTTTAACTATAATAAATAGTAAAAACAGATTAAATTAATTATCATGGTTGAGGATAAAACAAGTTTACCTGGTGTTAAACTAAAAAGATACAGTGTACAATGATTTAAATAATTATCTAAAAATCCATTTTTGGATATTTTCAGACCTTATAAATTTTAAATAACTATAATTTAATATTTTAAATCATTTTTAGAGGTGGAAAACTTGGGTACATATATTTATTTTCAATAATTATAAGTCTACAACTCATATCCCTTATAAAATACAACCCACATATTATCTTTTTCAAAACACCATAACCCTTTTCCAAAAATAACATTCCAAATAATTTCGTTATTTCCATACGTAATAACAAGAGGTATTATTTTTGTCACCAGTCCCTTTTATGATGGATTTAGTTCTAACCCTAAATGGCCTCTCATAAAAATGTGTAAAATCTTTAATAATGTATTTTCGATTATTTATTCTTTAACATTCAATAATAATTTTAAAATATAATTAAATAATAAAATAATTATATAAAATATAATATTAATTTATTATATTAATTTAATATCCTAAATCCTTCACTACATCCATGAAATGGGATATCAAATCATCCTTCATGTGTACAGCGGACTACTGCCTCATGAACTGATGTTATCTTCTTTCTATCACCACCTCTCATAGTAGGATATAAAAATGGATTTAATGGTTATATATTATATTTATGACATTTTTATACAAATTCAATATAATAACACATAATCCTTCTTACCTCCAAACCCATTGAAAATCAGTAACGTCAATCAAGAGTATTGTGGAACACCGCCATGTGAGCCGACATGATGAGTTTTTCATTTCTAAATTACATGGATCTTAAAAATGATATATAAAAATAGAAACTATTGATATTTGTAATGAATATAAACCTCTTTAATTATTTTATCCCATATACCTATATAATTTCCTTTTTTGGAATACTACAGCATTATATCATTGTTCATGAGACTACAGCCACATAATGTGATATGATTATTTATTCACACAGGTTTATATTAAATTAATAAAAATATGACTAAATAACATTATCTGACCCATTTATGAAAAAAAAATTATATAGTGATAATACAATATATAAATTTATATCTTTCAATCAGTGAAGAAATGTGAGAAAACATTCTTGCGTACATACATCCTTTTTTTCTTCATGAACGATGTATTTCATTCTCTATCTCTACCTTTTATGTATAACTATATAAATATAATGAAGATATATTATATTTAAATAATTTATAAGAATATTTTTTATGCGTCCATGAAAAATTTAAGAGGCTTGAAATTAAAAAATCATGGCATACAAGAAAAACAATGTATTTTTTATAAGAAACATGATTTTAACAATGACTTATTAATAAATGGGCAATGGATGTTCATATGTGAATCATAAATGATATGATATATATAATTATTTTTTATTAATATACCTATAATAAACATATATTTATTATACTAGAGGTTTTAATTTGTACAAATAAAGCTATGAATTGTGGTTTGGTATTTCTGGTATCTTGTTTTTTTAAGAAATTACATAATTTACAAATTGTTTCCTTTCTGAGGGTTTTATACAATAAATTTGAAACATTCGGTACTGAATATAATTTTCCTAGATACATAATTTTTCATTTTATTTTATGCTTTATTGGTTAATATGATTCAAAATATCAGTAATATATTAAGGAATTTTATGTCTCAAATTACATTCTAACATATTTCAGGCAATGCACATATCTTCTTTTACGAGGTGTATATAAAACCATTTTTACAGGAAATATAAGGAATTAATTTATTTTAATTTTATTTCTTATTTCATTTAATTTTAATCATTCATGCGGATTATTATACAATGTAACTAATTTTATAATGATTTTATGGTCAAATCTTAATATTTAACGATGGTGTTTATGTTTTTTATTTTAATAATTTACTATTATGAACACAAACTCAAGACACTAATGGATTATGATTTCCAAATGTTTTTGACATTAGAATACATGTATTCAAATCATTTTAAAATATCTATTTACACAAGATTAAAAAATATTATGTATAATGTAAATCGACTTTATTTTTATCATTTGTCAAAATACCCATTTTCACGAGTTTTCGTTCATATACATGATTTAAAAATTTTTAATGAAAAAATGTTTTCTCATTATCATAAATATTTATTAATGTAAAAATTATGTACTTTTCAATTTTACTATACTTTTTAATAGTAATCTACATTTATAATTCAAAAAAATTATTTTTTTTGGTTTTATCAAAAATTTAAAAGGAATACTTCTTTTAACTTGAAAGGCATGAGTGATATTTTTTACCGACATGACAAAATCATTATTTTAATGAATCATTTATAAATATAAATTTTTATTTCCAACGTAAATTATTTCTAAATTGTGTTTTTAATATCTAGTTATAGAAATATTATTTCCAAAAGGGAATGGTTATGTTCTCATGAAATGTTTTAAATAATTTTTAATGCTAACATTATATGTTTCAAAAGATATTTTTAAAGAAAATAATTTTTTATTTTTTAATTTCTTAAAATATTTTTTTCAAAGATAATGTAATATATTATTAATGAAATTCTCAATGTTATCTTAAAAATTAATTTTCTTTCTATGAAGAGACCTGTTAATATTACGTATGATTTAATTGGGATACTACCCAAGGGTACAATTATTATTCTTTCCCAGGATGGTTTATGTCTATGATAATGATATTTTTATGAAAATCCTTTTCATACATGTTATATATCCTTATTTAATTCTTTTGAAACCAATACATTTTTCCATGGGTAATTCATTGATGAAATTATAAAATGATTATGATACATTTTTTTTATTTAGGTTATGTTTTGATGATTTTTTTTGAAACCCATTTATTTTCATGGGGTTATGGTGTGGTGAATGTTTTATGATATTATTGCACAAATATATATAATATCCTTATGAAAAAGTGGTTAAATTATTACCAATTATGTTTCTTACTCTATAACATAGGATGGTTGTTACATTATAACCAACATATGTGTGACCTATAACTTTTTTCTTTATAAAATGGGAATCCATATGTGTGGCCTTTTCTATCGCTCCACACATTGGACCCCCACCCCATGAAGAGGTCCCTAAAGAGAGAGACTCAAGTTTGAAGGATGAATTGCATGATAAAATGGGAGAGCATCCCAGAGGGTGTGGGTGTGACCTATATCTCCCTAAAATGAATTAGGAAAAGATAGGTATCTCTTAATTTTAATTAGTCAGGACTGTGGAAATGAACCCAATTCAATTATGGACTACATACACTATGATAAAACTTGGTGTTCTCCTTGAATACTATAATGGTTTGGGTAGTGACTCTAGAAAAATATTTTAGTCAAGGAAATGATCATTTAACTATTATGTAAATGATTTCCCATGCATATTTTTATTCCATAAATATATGTCTTAGGCCAATTTTATGTTCCCATGGATCATGTTCTCTGATTCTGTTTTGATTCTTGTTTTATGTACTACCAATCATCATTCCATAACGTAATATTTTGATCTTAGAAATATATGGTATAGTTTATATAGGTTATGATAATGTTCACATTCCCTTCTACCCACATTATATTAACTTATTTTACTTGATTAAAATTATTGAGAATCTGAGATCACCCCTTCTAATGATTCCTTTCCTTGGTTATGAAAAAAAATTATATAGGGAATTTTTTTGAGGATTATAATTTAAGAATTTAATGAAAAATTTTCACTAATAAAGAATATTGTATGCCTACTCTCAAAAGGAAATAAACGACTAATCTAATTGAAAATGTATTTTTGAAATGCAATGAATAGCCAAATATTAAAATTTGATATCTATATATGAGATGTTTGAGTCTTTATAGTTGGTATCATAGGATATGTTTATTTAACATTTCGAAACAATGATGTGAAAATATTAATCAAATCCCTCAGTATATTTCTAGGCATATACCTATAGATATATCTGATGATTACGAGAAATATAATAAAAGAACCAATAATTTTAATATTGGATAGATAAAGAGGTATTTAAAGAAATATACCTTTCCGGATAAAAGAAGTGGTTATGTCAGTGGAATATTGAATCCTAAGGGAAATAACAATAAAAAGGGCACATTGAGAGGTAATATATCGTCTCCTAGATAAAGAAAATGAGATATGGATCATTCCTGGTTTGACACTACCATGAAATATTCATTACATGTTCATAACCTCTTTATGAACCATCATGAGTGGCATAATTAATGACTATGAATGACATTGGTGAAACCTATGGTTCCTTATTTTTAAAATAAGGGTTACAGATTTAGACATCCTATAGATGATTTTCTTAATTATGTGATTTTCCATTATAAATATTGTTTCTCATAGTATGATTTCTTATATTAGTCAATGGAGGGAACTAAAAGGAACTAGATTAAGTACGAATTATAGTAGATAGTGTTTTAATGAGAAATAAAATAGTTTGATGAATAAAGGTAAGCATATTATCATTAAGCCTAATCATTAATCATGATATATGATTAAAAACATTCTCCTTAAGCAACACTTCGAGTCACTAAAGAAAATAAGGGAACATTCAGGGATATTTTAGCTATTGGATACCAAGAATGAAGGTATATTATATTTCCAATATTCTGAGAATGTGGTATGATGATCTCCATGTAATTTCTCGAAACAAAAAAGTGACTTTTATGTGGGAAAATAATGCATAGTAATTGATTTGTGAAGAAAAAATGAAATGTTTGGATAATTAAATGGATTATAATAATAATTTACATATGTCAATATTCATTAATAAAATGTTAGAAATGTATAGATAATATGAATCATATGAATGGATGGCCTATGTGAATGTTTCCAAAGTGAACCAGTAAGGTGTTATGAGTAATTTCTATACTGCTGATGATGACGAGACCAAAAATTACATAAGAAAGAACATAGGTATTAAGAACCAAGATTTGAAATTGTCATAAATGGTTTAATAATAAATTGTAATGATACCATATGTGACAACCAGTTCCCAGTGACAGCACAGCCACCCCGCCTTAACATGGCCGTCGGGTCCTGGCCCACCATGTACCACATGTTGCCCCCGCGGACACATGGGGCCCACACTAGGGTCCACCCACATGCCTGAATGGGTCATCTGACTAATGATTATCATCACAAGACAACACTTTTTCTTTCCAGTGTGCTTTGTCCTCACTCGCACACACCCTGGGAAAATTCCCAGAAGGTCACCCATCATGATCACTATTCCAGGCCAAGCATGCTTAACTGTGGTGTTCTAATCAGGTAGGCTCTCGAAAAGGAAGGTGCACCTTGTTGACATGAGTCATATCATTTAGTCATTTAACCCTTTATCAATCGGGGGTGTTACAATCTCTTTAAGTGTATGTTTTATTTAGGGATTCTCAAAAATATGTTGAATAAGGACTTGGACTGAGAAAAGTGATTTAATTAAATGGTGCTATTTTATAGAAAACATATGACTAAGTGATAACAACCCTTAATAGATTCTTTATTTTTAGAAAATTGTGTTTATATTGGATACAGAGTTTCATGATATGGATAACGCAAAGAAGTTAATATTAATGACCCCATAAATGATTAAATATTTTTTAAAATGGTGTCATATATTATCAATGATGGTGTTTAAAAAATTGCTTGGATTTGTGGAATACATTGAAAAATATGTGGATTTTATAACTGAATTACGAATGATGTATTTTTAAATGAGGTTTTACCGAATTTCTGGTAATTATCATGGTGGATGAGAATATATAATCATGGTTATCACGTGATTCCTATATGACAATTAATATATGCTTATTTTTATTTTATGGATTTTTGGTAATTATATTTTAGGGAATTTAGTGACCTAATTTTAATTTTTTGGTATTGTAATTTCTACTAGAATTGGAGGATCATTAAGTCTTACTATTCATGAAATTTATTTAGTTGATATTTGGAGGCTACTAAATAACCTATCATAATGATTATTTCTGTTTTGATAACTAGTGAAAAAATTAATGGCTTATAATTATTTTATGGATCCTATTTTCCAATAGGTATTAAGCATAACAAATTCATCTTAATTTGTTGAAGTAAGACATTTTGTGGAAATTTATCGAATCAAATCCAATCTATGAGATTTTACTTATGAAATGGAGTGAAATCAAGTTGGTATATCTTATCATTAAAATTCACAAACATTAAGAAAATGATGTTTATATAAATAAACTTTCTATATCCATAATTTATTTTGATATTAATATCATTTTTCTCACGTTTTTTGTTTATAGTTTTGTGGTTTTTTATTTTCACATGATTAATCACTTTATTGTGATCAATGATAGATATAACTTTATAACATTTTTTTGACATTTATTCTTTTATTCTATGTAAAAACCCTGAATACACACCTATTTCCTCATATTTGGAAGCCTAGTATGTGTTATGTTTTATAACCTTCAAGCTTTCCTTTTTCTCTTTTCAAGTGGTTATTTAATTAAACCATTTTATGATGTGTCTTTCTCAAAATGGTATCATCAAATGATAAACCCCTAGTTAATCAAAGAAAGGTAAATATTTAGATGAATTGATTTTTTTTGGGGGGAGGGATGAGACACCTAGTGATTTTGTGAAATATATTATTTTCAAAAAAAAATGTTAATGATTTTTTTCAAGACACACAACTTCGAGTCTATATTGAGTCACATAACATAATTATTTTTTCTTATGTTTCACTCAATAATAAGAAAATGTCATGTTACGCATAATATCGAGTTTAAATGAAACATAAAATACAATTAAAATATTATTGTTTAAAAAGGCAGTTATCACCTAACCGTGAGAATTGAATGTATATCTTGAATTAAAAAAATTATTAAAATATATGGTTTACACCTGTATATTTAATTACATCATTTTTGAAAAATTATAAATAAATAAAAATAAATTCCATTAAAAAAATAAAATACTTTTCTAAAAACTATTTTTATGACCAAATATAAATTTTACCTCAATAAATAAAACATATAATTTTTTTGAATAATATTGTATGGAATTTATATATTATATATTCAATAAAATTTTAACATTCCTATTTCCTATAAAGATGTTTTTCATATTTCGGGCATATGTTTTAAAATTAATATTTCCACTTTTATTAAAATTATTTTGGAAAATAAAATAAATTTTTTGAATCAATTTATGAAATTTATCTATCAGTGAATTTTTGAAAAAAATATCAAAAGATAAAATTTTCAATGAAGATTGAAAAATACTCATTTTTTAGGAAATTACATTTATTTTAAAAAATGTAAAAGCATTTAAATTATTTCAATATGGATCTAAATGTAGAATTAGTAAAATAATATATATATTAATAGAATTTAGGCCTTTTGAATAAGTTTAATGTGGAATTTTGAGATGAGTTTTTTTAAATCATTTGAAAATTATCTCATTCAAATATTACTCTATTATCGTGCCTCTATGTATAATTTTAAATTAGTATTTTCTAATTATTTTAATTGAATTTCAAAAAATGGGTAAAAAATTTAAATCAACATAAATTATATTATCTCATTAGTCCACCATAATTTTTCACAATATTAAATTGTAAAACCCATAAAAACTTACAGCGTTTATGGTTAAAACAAATTAATCAGTGGATAATGAAAAATGATATGGGGTAAAATGTCTTATATACTTGTCTAAAACCCATTTTATGGGAATATTGAGACCTTATAAAAACCCATTTTCACACATCAAAAACCCTTCAGTTAAGAATATAAAAACCCAAATCCTTTTTTTAAATACCTTTCCTAATTCTATAGGATGAATTTTCATTATTAATTCTTCATATCAGGTATTTAGGTGAATTCCTAAATATATTTTCAGAAGAAGTGGTAATATTCTTAAACATGTTTATTTGTTTCATTCCATATTAAACCTCCTTTAATAATTTCAAAATAAGAGAAAATAATTGAACAAATATATGTAATATACTGACATCTAATTATTTTATTTTAATGACCAAAATCTCTAACCAATTCTATAAAATGGGATACAAAATCAACATTTGTGTGTATGATAGACTACAACCTCGCGAACTGATGTTATTCATTTTTCTTCACTACCACCCATGGTAGGATATGATGAAACATTTCACCTTTATATATATATATATATGACATATAGGAAATTCGTGTACCTATAAAATTATAATACAACATCAAACCTTATAAATTTATACTATTATGAAAAAATAACTTCTCTCAAGTGTGTTATGGACTACCGCCGCACGAACTGATGTGTTGTGTTTTCCATTTTGATTTTACATGAATGTTAATAATGATAGATTAAAAAAATATGACATTGGTAATAAATTTATAGCTATGGAATTATTATATTATATATATTTCCTTACTTTTAGTTACATTGTAATATGATAACGTCACTTTAGTGTTTGGGAGACTATCACATCATGAAGCGATGTGATTTTTTCTTCATGTATTCATTACATGTAAGGTAATAAGGTTAGGTTTATATAAACATATTTTATTTTTATATATAAGAAAGAATTTTTTTCTTAAATGATAATATATTATTCAACTATCTTTCAATCCATCAAGGCAATAGGAATTCTTTTCATGCATACGTACGATGTACTGTCTCCATGAATGATGTATTTTTTTCTATATATAATATTTATGTGTAAAAATAAATAAATAAATAAATATATATATTTAATATACAATATATTTATATCATCATTAATATTATGTAGATTATTGAACCATTATCTATATAGGTGGAATAAATAATAAATGAAAACATACAAGGAAAATGAAGAGGTTATCATTACAAAAGAGAAGTTAATAAGGAATTATTTATAAATTGGTAACAAAAGTTATAAGTATATAATAAATTATAAGATATATAATATTTTTATTCTATAATATATTTGTTTTAAAATTTTATTTATTACACAGGTGTTTGAACCATGTACAAAAGAATTTGTGACTTATTGTTCCATATTTATAGTATCTCTTTTATTTCTATGAGACTTATTCAAATTCACTATATGTTTATTTTTTGTGGTGTATATCATTACCCCTTGTTGTTTTATATCATTAATTCCCATTTTTTCATGATATTTATAGTTCATTTTTATTTTATTCTTTATTTGGGCTTGCTCTTCAAAATAATACTAAAGAGGCAATGAATTTTGGCATCGAATTTCCTTTTTTAGACATATTTCATGTTACACACCTATCATATTTTATAACGTGTATATAAAACCCATTTGACTGGTAATATCATGAGTTTATTTTTTATAAATATTTTCTTAGTTTCATTTAATCTTATTCTTTCATGGTTCTTATTATTCAATGTTTTTAAACTGGTAATGATTTTTGACATATTTTCATTATGTATCGAGATTGTTTATATTAATGGTTATGAAACTGAAATATTATTATCCATATCTCTTGAAACAAAACTATTTCTTCCCCTATTTTTATTTTTTAGGAATACATGTTTTATTATCATTTTATTCTCTTTGTGGACTCTAGAATGAAGAATAGTTTTTTTAATGTAAACCAATATAATATGTATCTTTTTCGAACAATAACATTACTTTTATATACATTTTTTCAAAAAATGATTTTAGAAAATGTTACAAAAAATAACCAAATCATTTTTTAATAAATTATTACCCATGTTTGAATTTTAAAAATGGTTTTCAATGAAATATTCATGTTTTTTTAAATGTCTCTTCAACTTTTTCTGAAAATGGAAATGGAATATTTATATCAACACGTACGAAATTAAAAATATTTTCCTCTTTCCTGACAAAAAAATTGTTTTAAATAATAATTTATATGATTCAATATTTATACTAAAATAAAATAACTTGCAAAATGTTTTTAAAATTACTATATTCAATAAAAAAATATTTCCAAAATAGAATGGTTATTTTTCACATGAAATGTATCAATGATTATTAAATCTTCTATTATATGATTCAAATTTAAATTAAAAAAAAGATTTGGAAAATGTTTTATGTTTTAATTTTTTTCAAATTTGAAATGTTGTTTTATATAATAAATGTTTCACGTGATATTTCAAAATAATTTTTCATCTTAGATAAAAACCTTTGATGTTAGTTATGCTTTACTAGGAATGTGATCCAATGAATCTATTATAATTTTTTATCTTGATAGTTTATATTTATGATGAAAAGAAGTTTTTGAAAAATAATTATCTTCCAATAGTTATATAAAATCCACATTTTTCATTCATTGGGTTATTCACTCATGAAATGATGAAATGATTGAAAAAATAGTTTCTTTTCTATATGTTATGTAATGATTAATTTATTATGAAACCATTCTATTTTCATGGGTTTTTATCTAATGAATTCTTTTTATAATCTTGTGCAAAAAAGTATAATTTTCATTATCTTATAGTGGTTACATTATAATAAATGATGGTGGTTACATTAAAACCATATTTGGTGGTTACATTATAACAAAGATAGATGGTTCCAATATCTCTCGGAAATGTTTTGTGTTAAAATTCAAATAACATTAGATAAATAAGACTTCAAAAAGAATTGAACCTAGTTCAGTAAAGAAAATTTCCATAAAGATTGTCTTTTTAGTGAACATTTTTTATTAAAATGTTTTGGGTTGTGAACTGAATGCACTGTGACAGTCTAAGAAATAATCCATTTACCATTAAAGAAATTATTTCATTTCTTATTTTATTCCAAAAATCAATGTATTATTCTAATTTTATGTTCTTATAGATCATATTATTTATTTCCATTATGTTTCATGTCTTCTGAACACCCATTAATTATTTTATAGAACACGATTTAGATCATTGATTAATAGGGAATGAATTTTTATTTTATTATGATGTTCTCATATTCTTAAGCTGGCATTATGTGTACATATTTCCCATGTTCACCCTTATTGAGCATCTGAGATCCCCATTTATTATGTTTTCCTTTGTAGGATATATGGAAATATATTAATTATGGTTTGTTATTTGAAAAGTATAAAATGAAATGATATTTATGGATTATGATTAAGAACATTCACTAAATAAAAATATAGAGTACCTAGACTCTAAAGGCATTAAAATATTTCAGTTCTTCGGTATGTTTTAGTGAAATGTAATGACTACACTTAGATTGAAATGTGATTTCAATTTTCATTGTATAATATAAATCCTAGTGCACGATCTATCATCATTTCATGGATAAGAGGTAAGGGGTTGAAGGATGTTCTGAAAAATACCTATAACCAAATTAAAATGGGGAACATCAACAAGGACTATGTCATCAGACTCCCCAAATAATCTAAATCCCATATGGATAATTCAGTTATAATTGATCACCACACATAGTCAGAACACGTAATTACAATCAGAGAATAATTATACCTAGAAAAATATTTCATAATATAAAATTTGTAATTATTATAGTTTCATGGAGTACCTTATTATATTTTGTTTTTTTGGGATCAAGGGTTTTTCCCAAATTTCTAAAAATGTATTCAGTAAAACCTAGAAATAGAATTGAGTTTTAGTACTTATTAACAACCTTAGAAAAGTGGTTGGTCTAATAGAAACCATTAAACCCTAGAGAATATGTAGAGACATTCTACAGTAGCATTCAATGGTTTTTTTGGATCATCACAATCCTTTAGTCTGATTTTCATAAAACAATAAATTTATCTTGATAATTAAAATGGATCATTATGATGTCCAACATCAAATTTTGTGTAGATATAAATTTTTATTGGACTATGTAGGGGGATGAAATATATTGTGAATTGGGATATATGATAATTTTTTTGTAAAAGTAAAATCAATTCATTTATATATCAAGGAATCTCATATTCTACCAAAAAAGTTATACTGACATTTGATAGTTAAATTTGGAACAAAAATATAGTAGGAATGTATTTCTATTAATTTATATGTTGAAAAAATTTATGATATTTAGAAATACGGGAAACTGTATATTATCATATGTTTCCCCCTTTGAGATTTTTAATCTAGTAGGGATGTTACTTTATCACTTGGTGCTTCCATAGAACCTCTATCATGATCATGATTTGTCTGATGTATCTCTCGTGATGAAGTACTATGCTAAATAATCACATGTACTGAACTAAGGGGATATACCACTACTTAATTATCATTATTATAATGATAATATCGAAGACGTATCAGTTTAAAGAGATAAATATCTACAGAACAATACTATAGACAATGTAAAAGTTCTCTAGAGGTTTCTTAAATTAAAATATTCTACATAATAATCTGAGGATACAATGAAATAGATATATAATCATTTTTAAATCAGATTGGCTGAATTTTGAAGGATAAATTAATTTTAAGGGGCTTGAATGTAATACCATGAAATTATAATACATAGTTCTCTATAAACAAAATTAAATACATTTATAACATTCATTTCACACAACACTACTTTTAGACGAACCTGGATGTACTTCTAAAATATTATAGAAAAATGTCATAGTTATTTCCAAGTTATTGTGACTGTTGTCAATAATACTAATAACTAAATTATAAAAAATTTATGATTAACATATGTATATAATACATTTGTTTATCATTAAATCACTATAAATAAAAATAAAAATTTATTTTAATGTAAAGACATTTTTGTGTGAGAATCCATTTTTGTGCACATAATTGATTTTTATATTAATAAATAAAATTTAAAAATTTTGGAGAATTATTTTAATGAAAAATATTTATTTATTATTCAATACTATTTTTTTATATTCATCTAATGTTTTTTACTTCCATGGGATAAGAAGAAATCCAATTTTATATTTAAGAATGTATTTTTCTAAAACAAAAAAATTTCATTATGTTTTGAAAACATTTTTTAAAATGAATTTTTAACTTATATAGAAATTTAATCATGAAAAATAGATATCATATTTGTAATTACAATATTAAAATTTTGTAATGGTTTTTTTAGTCCCTATGAATAGTATCAATTGAAAATTTTGGTCACTTTTATATGGGAAAATGGGTAAATAGGTTAAAAACATTGTGATAATGATGTATTATTTCAATAAAAAAATATTTAATTATATCTTATGTGTTAATTTTGACTAGAAACATAATAGTATCTAATATATTTCCACATGGTTCGATTTTTCTTTTATTATGACATTCATATTAATTTAATAAAAGATAAAATAAAAAAGGTTAGTCTCTTAGCTTTAATAACTAATTTTCTTCTACATAAGTATACAAAGTTTATGAGTATAGAAATATATTTTCAAATTAAATATAAATCAATTTTTTATCATAGAAATTTATTTTAAATTTTCAATGAATAAATAATACCCTTAAATGCTTATGCCACACTGACATCGTGTTTATTCAATTAACAGAAAAATAAATTGAATGATTTCAATAATATTAAATGTAACATAATTTGGGTTAATTATCATATTCCATTAATTATATATATAAATTTAACATAATATGAATGTATAAATGGTTATATTTTAATTCCTTTTCTACCGTATTGACTTGAAATTCATATTGAATGAATAGTGTCAAAATAAAGTTAGTTATATTTTATTTTATATAATATTTATTAAAATATATATAAATAATAAAAATATTTATTGAGGAAAATTAGGATGATAAATGATATAAAATTTCCACCATTTCCATTTTGCAACCAATTTATAACTGATATGCATTATTATAACCCTTTAATGTTGAAATCAATTAAAACAATTAATATTAAAAAAATTAACCAGGGGGTAAACCCAAAATATAAATTTCAAAATGATTCATAAAATATGAAAAAAAAATCATTTATTATTAAATTTTCATCTTATATTCATTTTATCTAAATATTTATCCTTATTTTCTTTTTCTTGTGAATTAATTATTCAAATTTTAATATTTTTATTAATTACCATATGGTTCTTTAACTCCCTTATAAAATGTCGCCCACTCTATCCTTTATTAACACCATATTGATTTTTTCATCTTAAGAAAAAACATTCCAATTATCTAATAAACATCTCTAGTAACAAATTATTTGTTTTAGTCTTCCTAGAAGTCCATTACAAGGGTCCTTAATATGGGATATAAAGAGGTATTCCAATGATGATGTAATTGTCATAACCAAACTATTTAAATATATTTATTAATATTAATCCTATAAATATATAGTATTTATCAAAAAATAATAACATTATTATCCTAAAATAATTACAGTGTATTATAATTATGAAATAACAATTACCATCCTCTTTTCTATCAATTGACAGGTGAAATAATCACTTGTTCGTACGTGTGGACTACCACCACCAGGTAGTGATACAAATAATTTTTTATCACCATCATTCATGGATAGGTACTATGATTGGTTTGACATTTAAAAATTATTTGTATGATATAATAATTATTTTTATATAATTATAATATAATATTTACTTCTTACCTTCCAATTCACTAGAAAATGATAACATCGCTCGTGTATATGTACAGACTACCACCTCAATGACGTGATCTGATTTGATTTTCCATTCCAATTTACAAGGATTGTAATATGTATGGATTTAGTATATATATGATATATATGGTATTCTAATGATCTTGTAAATGTTAATTATTATTTACATTTGTTTTCAAACCAATTATCGAAAGTTAAAACAACTATCATATTTTTATAGACCTGCCATCTCTATGAATAATTAAATTTTTTCTATAAATACCATTTATAGAAGACTATTAATATTTTTATAATGAATGTATAGGATATTTATTTCATAAATAATATTTTGGAGATGATGATACCATGATTTATATAAAAATTCTATAACTTCCCATCATAAATTTTAATTATAAACGATACAATTAACAACCAAAAATGATAATTTTAATGATGAATTACTATTAAATCAGTGTTGAAATGTTAAAATTGGAAATTATTTGATATTATAACTATTTAAATTACTATGGAATATATTTATAATAAAATTATCTTTACAATGTTGGATTTTAGAAAACAAAAGAAAAATAAAATCATGAGGTATGGGATTAATGTTGAAATGTAATTATTTATGATTAAGCTCTTTATGATGAAATTTCATGATCTATCACACATGATTATCCAGAAAATTATTCACATGTACTTATTTACTTATAATAAATGGTTTCATTTCATTTTAATCACATTATATACTCATGAGGCTGAAGGAATATTCTCAAGGGAAAAATGAAATTATTTATCTCTTTGGATTAAAATCCTTTTAGTTTCGTATTCAAGTATTATAAAAATATTTTCATGATTGATTTATTATTTATACAATTATTTTTAAAATAACTTTTACACATTATGGAATTTTTATATAATTTAAAAATAGTAGTATTCATATCATTTTTTTAATGAGGTACTTATAAATTATTTCCATAAATGTGGAAATAAATAATTGTTTTAACGTAATTTACTTGAAAAAGGTTTTCCACCCTAATTTTTTTCCAACTATTTTATGCTTCAATTAATATATTATAGGAACCTTTTAAAAGAAAATTTTTTCCTTTTTATTTTAAAATAATTAATTTTGGTACGCTATTTTAAAATAAAATGGTTATTTTCTTAAAGTAATGTTTCAATGATCTTTTAGAGGAATTTTTAATCTATTATATCATAATATGTTCGTACAAATTCTTCAATGGGATAATTATCTATTGATAATAAATTTATTATTTATATATATGGTTTATTTGTATGATGATGAAATATCAATAAAACCCATTTTCGTTTCCATAGGTTCTATTTAAATAAAATTATTTTTTGATTGTTTCACATACACATCAATGGATTTATGGTTATATAATGTGATTTCCCAAATTCATATATCCCTCCAATTTAATTGGTATGTATTAATTTTCTATGAGAAAAAAATTTACCTAAATTTTTATATAATTCCCAAATAAGAGGATAAATAAGTTGTCATCCCACACCTAGAAAAGGTTACACGGGAGATTGTCTCAATCCCAATGTTGGAACTTGTGAGACCATCCCAATCCTAGCATATTATGAATGAATTGGTGGGTATGATTGACATAATATTTCAATGATTATGATTATTTCTCCCATAATACAGCATTTGCGACATGATATTATGCCAATTTTGTGCTCTCATATAAATTTTTCTTTGTCCCCTATGTGATTTAGGACTGATGAATTTCCATGATTTGTCCCATGAATCAATATTATGATCTATGATATGTAGTGTATTATTTTAAAATGTTAATATCATGTTTTCAAAAAATTATTCTCATGTTATTTTTATGTTATCATTCATTAACCAATTTCATATTATGGTGATATTTTAAATATAAACTACCAACACACAATAGTATATGGTAATTTATTTTTTCCAGGAAATATTGGGAAAATAATACCTTATTTAATAATTTATAACATAATATAATGTAGGTAATATATCACTAATATAATAATGATATTTTTAAAACACATATATCATTTCTATAAATAAAATAATCATTAATTTCTTTTCCATCAAGTTAATAAATATGATGATTCCAAAACCATGTATCGAACCTCATCTCATTTTATTCATAAGAACATTATTTTCATACAAATAACATCTATTTCCTCTACACCACTATTTTATCTTTTTTGAAAAGTGTAATAATTTTCCCATAACACACATGTAACAAAATAATTGGCATACATTGAGGTAGAACTAAAAAATGGGGTAGTGTTTGGAACAAAATTGAGGGATAATTTACAACATTAATAGAATAACTATGCGTTTATAACAACTCTTATAAATTGAGAGATATATTATGACCATTGTGGGCGGCCATTTTTCTAGTCTATTGGAGGGAACTCACTAATTAGTGAGGATATAAACACTTACATTGAGATATAAGAAAATATGACCAACACTAATTTCATTTGGAGATAGTCATACAAATAATACCATAAATAGCGATATTTTATAGTAAAGTAGATTTAAAACCATGTTTAATGACCTGTATAAAAATGAAAAATTCTACACTAGCTGCCATCATTACTGGAGAACTACTAAAATTTATCAGAACTCACCACATCCATCATTAATGGATAAACAATACAATAACCATGAAATCATGTAATCATATAGCCCATTAAGAAATAAAAACACCGATCTAAGGATTGAATCACTACCACATAATTAAAAGGATGTTTACTAGGTTATAATAGAAATAGATATACCTATATAGGATTGAGATCAAGATCATTTAGAAAACATGGGGAAGAGTGACTAACGGAATCATAATAGGATGAAAGCAAACTCATATTTTAGAACACATTGGAGTAATAATGGATCTTAAAGAAGTTGTAATACTTGCTTAATAATCTAAATGTCAAACCTCTAAAAATATTGGCCTAATAGACACATTCTAGAGGATGTATCATAGATCCATAAATAATATTAAAAAAACCTTCAATTATAAGTAATAATTTGTTTTTAAATTAAAAAATATTATATCGTGCTTTTCTCCAATAGGTGTCTGTATTTTTTGTTAGGTGTCTTAGTGTTAATTTTTAGTGGTTCTAATGGATATTAATAGGTGGGGTCTAGAATTTGTTGTTTTGGGAGAAACATGCCAGAGACATGATATGTGCAAGATTAGTAGTAACCATGTGGAAACCAATAAATAGGTTTTTAGAAATAAATTTATGTTTTCATGGTTTAATCATAGTTTTTAAATCATTGTTACATTCCATTTAGATCATATCACTTGCCAGCTATGGAAATAGAACATACACAATGTTTGGATAATTGTGATACCTCTCCTTGTTATTCATTTGAAAATCTTAAAACAATAAAATTATATTCATCCCATTATTGTTCTATGATATAAACATATTCCTAACCTATCATTCTCTTGAAAAAAAAATTCCTTTATTCTCTAAAAGTGTGGCAGCATATCCATAACTTACATAAAGGATATAAGAATAAAATTCATAAAATAACATAATTATAAACATCCCGTAACCATTATAGTATTATGAATTTGGATACTAGATATATGAACAAATTATATCATAATAGTCTTTATATATCTCCATTAATGGTCATAATATTATTACCCTTCTAGAAATATCATACGTAGACCCTTCCATCCAAACCTGGGGAAGGAAAACAAAATAAAGGGTGTGTTCATATGACCAATAATGTTAACATTAAAAATAATAATCATTGGTCATATAGTGGAATAATTGTATGATAACATGATCATAACATTATAAATTGATAAAAAATAAGTTAAATATCATTAATCATGAATCATGGAATAATTATTTTTTATAAAGAAATAAAAAGTATTAAGAGAGGATAATCATCAATGATTAATAATAATGAAATTAGATCATTCCATAAGAATATAATGTTGGGGAAATAAAATATTTTAACATTATTAACACATATAAATAGAAACGGGTTTAGTCATTCAGTTTAGTACCTGGAATCATGATCTCACTTAAACATATATTCATGGAACTAGGTCGACACATAAACATAGGGACATTAAAACTAGTCTTTAAATATTGTTGTTAATAAGAAATTATATTCACAGTTAACATAATTATCTCATTTTTGTCTATATTTTCATGATGCAATAGAATAATATATAATTTTGAGTCCAACAATAATTGAATTAAATCCATCCATATGTGTGACAAAAGATCATATAGTATTCATCATATCATTATATCATTACCCATGGAATGTAAAGATGATTCAAAAAACATCAAATATTTATCCATTTCATTATATAATATCCTAAGTAAAATGAGTTTCTTTCATGAAGGTTTCACTATAATGAAATTAACTTATGAATGATTATAGAGACTATATACATTTATAGAAATCATTAGATGAATTTATGAATAATTAAGCATCAAATTACAAGCTAATGATCGTAAAGTCTTGTGTATTGGAAGACTAGGTATATAAAACTGAAAATACGGGTCTATGTGAAATATTTAATTATTTTAACATATATTATGAGATTCTAAAATCATTTTATCCATTACATATTCCAATAATAACCTGAGGATGACTTCAACAAAGGGATGAGCAAAAAATTCCCAATAAGGGAATAAAAATAAAAATAAATATTAACACATGGGTTATAAGGAATAACATAATTACATAAAAAGGAATACAAGATGGTTAAACATAAGGAATCATAACATGTGATCATGTAATCCTAGATTCATAGTAATGTGTCAGCAATATTAAACATTACATTCGAATGATTCAAATCTCATTGCATATAGGGGTGCAATATTCAAGGCTCATTTCACAAAGAGGAGAATGAGTTAAGGATAACCATAAAGACTATCGCACATAGCATCTCATGAGGATAAACCTTACCAAATTTATTATAGAGATATCTATGTGAACCCATAATTACATGTTCATGAGTATTCATTCCACATTAATAATAATACATAAGTATTCTATTATAAACATAAGGGTTACCCATGGAATGAATTTGGGAACATAATCATATCAAAAGAATTATAATTGGGTGTATCATAAATTTTTCCATGTAATAATAGAATTCAATCATAGATGGAAATTGAAAAATGAATATATGAATTTTTCCTGATACGTGATGTCAAACTGAAGTGAAAATAATGCATATGAAACTTTAGAGTCAAAACGTTACAGTATGTTTTAAGGGAAAACATTCAAGGTTCCATAAAATGAAAAAGGAATAATTGTTTTTATAAAACAATAATTGAATCATTTGAGTCATTAATTAAAAAATTAGTTATTTTATAAAAATATAGTTGTCTTTAAAAATATTATGAAGAACATTTGAAAATTGGTAATAATTCTAGAATTTCCCTTAAAATGGTCTGTTTATTGGGATTTATTGGGAAGGGAACCACATAAAACATGTATATCCCTAAAAATAAATATGAAAGGATCTTGATACATGATTTTAGAACATTTAAAATTAAATTAAAAGATTTATATATAAATATAAGAGAATATTATTGGTGTAAAAATATAGAATGAAAAATGCGATGTAATAACGGAGGTTTGGGTAGATTCCCTTAACATTAGTCCAAAATGATTCTTCACTCGATCTTAATGTTCAGAATAATAAAATTATATTCCAAAATTAATAATTAGATAACAATTTATATAGCTATTTAACATTATAAAATTTTATTAATTTAATTTATGTTTCTTTTTGTGTGTTATGAAATTCAATTTCATCATTTGGGACCGTGGATTTCCTTTGTTTTCATTATCGAAATACATTTAAATGGTTATGGAAAATTATTTATCATGAGGATATTTGTCCAGAATTGTCCTTATATGTTATTAATGTATTTAAATAATTTTAAAATACAATTTTACAATAATTGATGGTGATTCATTAGATAAATGATTAATGATAAATGCTTGAATTATATTGATCACTTTTTCATATGATGCACTTGTTTTGTTTTATAAATTAATACCATTTGTAAAGAATGTTTCTATAAAATTACATAGGAAATATTACTCATGTACTAATCCATTTCAACAAAAATAATAGTTCCTTTACACAATTAAATATTGTAACTTAAATTTAAAAATCTTCATCCTTGAATTTGATAAATTAACAAATATCTGATAATGTCTCCATTACATGTTTAAAAGGTGGGGAAATGAGATATGGTGATGAATTATTACATTTTCATAAAAATATTACATTACATATTATGTACTGGAGTTTTTATACCTATTGTATGAGGATAGGTTTTGATAAAAAGTAATGTAAAGGAACTCGAAAAAAAGTTGAACAAAAACAAATGAGGGGTTTACCTCTTGATTCCCCGTCTAAAGTTCCTCGTTAAAGTATTGGTTCTTCATTTTTTTAAGACCAAAATATCCTGGATGTGGAAGAGAGGTTTTTTAACAATATTAGGAATAATATAGACTAGGATCTTGGCTTGAGAGGTGTGATGTGAATAGGGGTGAGGGTGGTATTTATAGTAGAGGAGAGGAGGGTTTTCCATAATTTTAATCATTATTTAATTATACTGCTCAAGAAAATAAAAAGTGATACTTCTTGAGACAAAATATTGTAATGTTTACATTTTAATTCCAAACAATGGTCACTTTCATCATCCATGACTCACACATGACACAAAAATTAATTTATTTACATATACTGTAAATTACTGTATTTTATTATTCAAAAAAATTCATGTATTCTAGAGAAATCCAAAAAAATAGTCCGTACCATTTTTCAATCTATAGAATCATAAAATGAAATCTATTTTAGGAAAATAATTTTCTATAAATGATAAATTTAATTTTTATTAAATTTTTTTATTTCCTTGTAAAATAAAAATTTCAAAATTAAAACTGAATGTATAACATTTTGAAATTTTTATTAATGACTCATAAAATTATCTTACTAAAAAAATAAAATAAAAAATAATTTTTAAATAAAATTTTTGAAAACTTATTTTTCTTTAAATTTTTAAATTAATCATATAATTTTAATTAAATATTTATGACTTAGAAAAATACCAACACTTAATTAGTAATTTTTACAATATTTACGTACTTACAGTTTATATAGTTTTATCATATTGTCACATATAAGATAGATAAATTTAATTTACTATTTCATTTTTCAATATGCTATAACATTAGATGGTTTACTATTCACAAGTGTCACATTACTATTCTGAAGGTCAGGAAACTATTTCATTGGTATGCGTTCTTTAATATATTTAAATACCATTTATTTGATTCATTCAATATTTATAATGTTTTTATTGTATTCTAAATGTGAATTTAGGTGATTATAATATATTACAAGATTATAAGGATGAAATTCCTTTAAAAACAATAATCATTACATTCTTCCCCCATTATGAATTTTTACACTTAAAATTTCATTTTATAGTCTATGATGAAAAAAAGTGTGTGCATTTCTCCATTATTGCTTCCTCGAATTCACTTGATAACTCTTCATACTTATAGCTCTACCATAGTACTTTGATGAATTGAGGAGACTTGTTGAATAGAACATTATCTCTAGGATCCAATTTCTTCACTGGATGATCCTCGTATGAATGATCATTCTCCAACTGGACCTCCTCTTAAGTTAATACAAGTGAAATATCTGGTATGTACTTCATTGAGAAGGATACATAGATTACAACATGTAATTGTTTTGGGGTTTGTGATTTTTCTAGTCAATTGGGATTAGCTTCAAAATGTACAAGAATCTAAAAGGGGATGATATACCTTAGACATAGCGTTCCATTCATCACAATTCTCATTACCTTATTCTGTGGATATATGGGGAGGAATAACATGTCTCCAACATTAAAATTAAGGTCGCATCGATGAATATTTTTATAACTCTTCTGTCAACATTGGGCTGCCTTGCTGTTTTAATGAATGGTTTTCATCATCTCTACCATTTCTTCATCCATTTAAGGTCTTAGCATCTTATGTTCATTGAATTTATCTCAGCATGTCTGGGTTCCACACTTTTTAAATAAATGTCATCATATGGAGCCATTTGTATTCTACAGTGGAAAAAATTGTTGTAAGTGAACTCAACATGAGTAAAATCTTCGTCCCATCCAACATTGTTGTTTATAGAACATTCCATCATCATGTCTTCCAGTGTTTAAATAGTCCACACAAATTTTACATCAGTTTAAGGATGATAGGCCATACTACTTTTCCGCATAGTTCTTAGAGAATTTTGGAGAATTTTCTATAACTTTGAGATGAATCTCGGATCTCAAATAGATAAAATTTATTGTTGTACTCCATGAATCCTTACCACTTCTTTTATTTATATTCGTGAATGTTGATCTGAATATAATTTCTCTCAAATTGAGATAAAGTGACCTGTATTTATAAAACGATAAACAATAACCCATATATTGTCGTTTCCTCTAGATGAATTTGAATGACCATTGAAAAATTCCATGGTGATGTTTTCCTATTTCCATGTTGTTATGTTTAATGGTTGATTTTCCCTTTATAAATTATTTCATCAATCACTTTTTTTCATATCAGGAACATTGATATAAATTTAGTGATCTTTTTTTTATATTATCCCACAAATGGATACCCCAAATATCTCGATTCATCTATGTGATCCCTGTGTGAATAGAGATGTTTTAGCTATGTGTGTCATTTAGAATCTCTACATTTATCTCCATATTGTATTGTACATATAGTCAATATGGAAATATTTTTACTCCATCCACATCAATATTGTACTGTGAGTCTTTAACATTCTTGATAGCTTCCACCATTTTCCGAATTTCCACATTATTTCATTGATCATCCTATTTTCTCCACATGGGATGGTTGAGAAATAGTTTGAGAAAAGATTGATTATAATCCTCTCATAATTATTTTCATGTCCTTATATTAAATGTCTATGATGATTGGATTCTTCATAACTTTCATTATTGGAAAGGATGAAGGATAATTTCTACTTAGATCATTCACCACCTTATTTGACTTACCAGGTTGGTAGTGGACTAAGCAGTATAAATCCTTGATGAGCTCCCCATATAGGTAGTGCATCTATATTTTAAATGCAAAAATCATACCATCCAAATCCAGATCATATACAGGAGTGTTATTGTCCTTTATTTTAAACATCCTTGATTTATATTCCATCACATTATCATTTTTCATTCGTATGTATCCTACATCAATTTTTTTCAAAAATATTGTAAACCATAAATAGTTCTACACTTTTTAAGATTGTCAGTACAATATTAGTGGTAATACTTTCTTCAAGATCCTTAAATATTTCGTTTCATTCTTGAGTTCAAAGAATCATTACTCCCTTCCATTTAATCTTGCTACATGGGATTGGAAATTATTATAAGATCTTCACAAATCATCAGGAAAACCCAACAAGGCCATGAAAATTATGGATATCCATTATAGATATTGTTCTAGGCCACTCTTCAATTGCCTTTATATTTCAAGTGTCCATATATATCCCTTTTTTGGGGATAAAATTCCCCATAAATGCTACTTATTCAATCCAGAACTCACATTTACTATATATTGCATAAATTTTCTCCTTTTAAAATATCATGGAAACAGTTTTCAAATTATCCACCTTTTCCCCCTTATTCTTGGAGTATATTAAAATATCATCGATAAAAACTACTACCAATTTGTTGAGGTATTCTATAAAGACACAATTCATCATGTATTTTATAAATGATGATATATTAGTGATTCTAAATTGTGTTACTATGAACTAATATCTTTCATACCTCATATGAAAGGAATTCTATAGGATATATTCCTTCCTCTCCTTTAATTGATGATATTCTGGCCAAATGTCTATCTTAGAGAAATAACTAGCCCCATGTATCTCTTCAACCAATTCATATATCTATGGAAGGGGAGACATGTTCATTATCATTATTTTTTTTGAACTCACGATAAACAATTCTGTGGTGGATTGATATATCCTTCTTCTTATTGAAGATGACCGGTTAATCCCATGGTGATGAACTTAGGAATTTAAATCCCTTATGCAGATACTCTTGTAACTACAATGGTCATTCTATGATGGTATTCCAACTCTATGATGTACATTCTATAATTTTTCTTTGATATTGGGAGATATAAATGAATAAGTTCTATTGGGAACTCATTATCTCAATCAGTCGGAAGACGGAGAAATTTTTCATGGAATACATTAGTATACTCCCAAATATGGGAGTATATTCCTATACAATTTTCTCATTTTTCTCAATAATTTGAGAAATATATGTTTTCTCATAAGGAATTAATATCCAAACTTGACACAGTTATTTGGAAAGAGATTCATCTTTTTCGACACACATTTATATAATTAGAGGATTCTTCGAGATGTGAAGAGTGATCTCACATTCCTAAAAATTGTGGTTGGATTAGTATAAATATAGACAATCAATTCCCAATATAGAATCAAACACCACCAAATGATGTATGACAATGCTTTCTGGGAGTTTTAGCCCACAAACATTAACATAAGAGGAGTTATAAACTTTGGATTTAGAAATTTTCCCATTTTATATTTTCATAGGTAACTCAACATCCAAATTTTGAGGTGGTGATTGAATATTTCTACTAAAATTTCAAGATATGAAATAATTACTAGAACCAGAATAAAATAGAATGTTTTTTATTGTTAGATGAGTTATTAGTGTACAAGTAACCACATCACATTCCAAATCTGCCTCAGTATTAGATACAGCATATTACCTTCCTTGTTGCATTAGATGTTTTGGTTGTTGCTTCCAATAACCCTGGGCTTAGGAAATTGGTTTGGAAAATTCCCATGTTACTTGTAGATGAAGTACTTCACTACAGGTTGAGTGTTATCATTAACCTTCATTTATTATTCCACATTTGTGGAAATCTTCATATCCATTCAGATTATCTTATCCACATGCCCAATTATTCAATATTTTATGAATTTCCTAGTTCCCTTCAGACAATTCTTAGGATGCATCTTCCCCCAATTTTGACACATGGGAAACTCTCATTTCATTCCATCTTGGTATTTATTTTCTCATCCACCAATATGCATCTCAAGTTTTTCATTTTTTTCATCCTTCCCATGATGCCACTAAGTGTCTCTAATTTTTATTTCATCCATATGGTCACAATGGAAAATATATTCATAACTATAAATGTCTTGAATCTCCAACACTTATCATAGAATCAAATATCATACACTAAAGAAGAAATCAACTTCGGTGTTCATGATAATGTAGGGGGCCTATCATGCAATGATTTTAATTTTTTCTTCATATTCCTGGATAGAATCATCATTTTTCTAATTTTTTCGGAGGAACACTCCTTCAATTTTGAGATGGAGGGCTCTGTGGAAACAATTACATAGAAATTGTTTCATGAATTAGTTTAAAACCATGGCCTGAATTTCCACCTTATAAATCTTATTTTTTATCAGTTTCCACCACTGATCAGCTTCCCCATAAAATGGATATATTTTCAGCACAAATTTCTCCACCTTTGAGGACTATAGTATAGATAATATATTTTTAGTAGAGATAATCCATTATTATATGAGGATGGGATCACATGATCCACTTAAAATGGATATCCTTTTTCTTATTTTTTATTCAATGAAAACATTATCTTTCTATTGAGAAAGAGGATGTTATACATGATTCATGTTATTATTCATAACATTAGTTTGTTGAGTGAGTACTATCATAACTTTTTTCACTCCTATTACCATCATATTTGGCATTTAATTATGTTATTCATCACATTCTCTATCACATTTATTGTTGCCACATGTTCTTCTATTTCCAATAATTAGCTATGAAAAAGTGAGTGTAATTAGGGGGCTTGAATTCATAGCATAATAAATGGAACCTTTTTAACATAAAGGCATAAACATATAATGGAAATGTATATCCTATCATGTGAATCCATATGATTTAGTCTAGGTTATACCCGATCAGTTTCCCAATATATATTCATTTAGTAATTTTCTTTATTCCATTTATAATTTTTTTAGGGAGCTTATGAATTTACCATATCATATCACCATGGATTGTTATATAAGGTGAACAATAAGGCATCTTTCTGTGCACCATGTATCCCAATGTTAGGATTCGAACACCATGTCAGTGTTCTTATTACTAGGTAAATATGTTCCAGATCCATTCCCACTTGTAGTATTTAGAGAGGGATTCATTTACTTGCTAAAATAATTACTCTATACATACCATCTTTTTGGGATATTTTATAATACAAATTCCCTACCCTTGGGATATAAAAAAATTCTATTACAACTCTAGAAAAATAACTAAACATTTTCCATGATACAAAATATAGTCACCCTATTATTTTATACATATCATTTCATGATTTTAATTATAATTAAAAATCAAATTACAAGCCAAGAATCATAAAGTCTAGAGTCGTGGAAGAATAAGTATATACAAATAAAAACATGTGACTAAGTAATAAATTTCTTTATTTTAACATCTATTATGATCTCTTAATATCATTTGATCCCTTACAACTGCATAGGATAACCTGGGGATAACATGGATAAATAGATGAGCTAAAAAGGACTAAAAATGGAATAAACATTAAAATAATGCATAGAACATATCATAGAGGGAATAAATAATGATATAAAAAGGAAAAGGAACCTGATTAAAAATAAGGAATCATAAAAAAATTTCACATATTCCTAGATTCATAATAATGTGTATAAAAAATAAAGCATGAATTTAGAATGAGT
Source organism: Viscum album (assembly GCA_963277665.1). Lineage (NCBI taxonomy): Eukaryota > Viridiplantae > Streptophyta > Magnoliopsida > Santalales > Viscaceae > Viscum > Viscum album. Next base: position 286,586,911 of record OY728127.1, read on the forward strand.
CAAACCTTGTTGCACATAGAGGAGCACGAGTCAAGGCTCGTTGCAAATAGAGGAATGCAGGTAAAGGTTAAACATCAAGACTATTGCACATAACATCTCATGGGGCTATAATTTACCCAATTAATTTAATAGATATTAGTGTATACAAATCATTAAATTTCCATTAAAAATTCATTCCACTTAATAATCACACATAAGCAATTTGGAATAAACATAAGGGTTACCCATGGAAAGAATTCGGTATCAAAATCATGTCAAAAGCACAATAAATAAGCGTAAAATAAATGTGTCCAAGAATGAAAGTAGTTAGATCATACATGGACATTCATAAATTAGTATTGGAATATATCATGATAATATAACTGAAAATGATGTGAAATGTGTGTTTTCAGAATCATTAAGGATAAAACAATTTAGTACTATTTTAGGGAAAAAATTATGGATTATTTAAAATGGAAAATGGGAAATTATTTGTATAAACCCAAAATTTAACCATGATATTTTCTCATAATAAAATGAGTGATTTTATAATAATAAATTTTGATTAAAAAAAGTTATCCAGAACACATGAAAAAGGGTAAAAATTCTGGAAGTTCCCTTAAAATGGCGTGCTAGTTAGGAAGTATCGAGAATGGAAACACATGAAGCTTGTATATCGTCGAAAAGAATGATGAATGGATTATTTTACATTATTTTGGAATATACTCACTTATGATATAATATTTACATAAAAAATTTAATTTAATTTGGGAAAATAGATATAATCAATAACATGAAAGAATAAAGTCGGATCTGGTAGATTCCCATTACATATGTCTGAAATGATTCGGAACTCAACTTATTCTGTTGAATAATAAAATTATATTCATCAAATTAATAATTCTAGAACATTTTATAATGTGGATTAATACACCAGAAATGTTACCATCTTAGTTGATCTATATTGAAATACATTTTTGAGTGAAGGTATATTATGTCTAGTGATTTCATGAGTATGATTTAGTTGGGGCATTTAATTTTCATTTGTTCGGATTCATGATTCTAAAGATGAATAATTTCATAATGATATCCAGAATGGTTTGGATGAAAAATTATTGACCTAATATTGATTATTTCCAATGAATTGTATCTTTCACCACATAAAATGGAAAGAGCGTCATGTTGACTAGTGAGTTGAATCTCAGATTAGGTAGGCTTAGCGAAAAAGTAAGAATCATTGAAGCCATCATGACCCATGTATAATGCTTGGAAATTCTAGAATAGTAAAAAATATCTCCCTCCATCATCCCTCCAGTGATATATTTCTATCATGTTGTCTAGCTAGATATATGCATATGTATTCATGTGGATAGAATAATTATACTAGATATTGGTCTTATAACTAAGTTATAATAAATATTGATTCATCCATATCATATGGTTCCCCATTAGTTGTTTGAGTTGAAGGTGAAATTATAGGATTTAGTGGTGAAGAGTTTTATCTGAATGAGATCATCTATGTGGGGTGATCTAGTATGTTTTCATGGAATGTGGGAAACACTCTATACATATTCGTTTATAATAGGAATACAAATTTGGTAATTTTTAGGAACAAGTACACTTTAACCAATATTGATGATTAGTTTGATCAGTTATGGGGTGCCTAGTGTTTTTTCATAAATAATCTTCATTCAAGATACCATAAACTGTGGTTTGGAGAGGATGGTATTCCCAATAGAGTGAATATGAGAATATATTTCATTCCCTTAGAGTTTATAAATATTATGTCAATGTTCAAGGATCCCTTGAATATTTCATTCCTTTAAAATCATGAATTTTTCATCATTGAATTCATTCATGATATGCTTATAAATTTTAGGAATAGTATATATTTATGATAGAAACCATTATATTTTTATTATTACACATTAAATGAGTTGGATTTTTGAAAATCCATTGAATTTTTACTTATATATTCATGATCTGTGGTTCCTCACCAAAAAAAATTCCTAGTCATGGATTTTAGTGCAGTCAAAGAAGGTAGATGTTGGGATTTCATGGTAATGTTATATGAATGTTAAATGAATTAGAATCTCACTTGGTCTGGTAGAGTAATAATAATGTATAATTCAATGATTATATATATTTGACTTGGTGATGGAAAATATGAACAAAAGTGCGATAATATTTGAGTGTTTTGACTAGTGTAAAGTGGACTTCCTAGTACTAAAGATGAGATTGGAAGCTCCAATTTTTATTCTTCTAAGGCTTATAATAGTATAGCTGGCATACAATGATGAATCGGGTCTTTGGTTGGTAGATATGATTATGTAGAAGGATTACATAGTTTCATATGTGTCATGATACCTATGATGGAATGAGAAAAACTACCCGATGTGTGAATTGGAGTTTCTATAGATGGTTCATGATCAAATATGATAGGGAAATTATCTATTAGGTGAGAGTATTAAAATATAAACTATCCAAAAGATCATTCGATTGATATTATCTTATAGGGATATGATTTTGAGATATAAATATTGGGAGGATTTTTGGTACCCATTAAACTTTGAAAAATAATTTCCTCTTGGGAAAGGTAATATTGTTATAGATGCTCTCAGTATGAAAATGTTGAATAAGATGGAGTTTTGATAGTGGACTTCATTTGAGTAATAATGTATAATGAGCCTCATGGATTACTTTATATGGTATTTTTCAATGGATCATTGTGAAATTTCATATACACCATTAGATTTCAGGTCCTCTCTAGTGGGATGGGTAATGGCCAATAAGGATTTAGATACTCATTGGGGATGATTCAGTCCTAGATATGTCCTAAGATGATGACTAAAAGATCTAAATTCATGTGAATATATTGATTCTGGATATATTGTGGGAGGATTATGTGATATTTTCCCAATACTCAAAATGGGAAATTAATCATTGTATAAGGATGATATAATAAGATATCTCACATCAGTTTTTTTTCTATGAATGAAGAGAGACATTAAATGTTTTTCTGCATGATAGATTACATTAAAATAGATGAATTTGATTTATCAACATCGGGTTTGTTTTCTACATCCCCTTATAGTTCCCATATAGATATATAATTATGTGATGATGGACTTCCTTATTGTTATACCATAGAACATAAATATCCCTAATTAGGTTTGGTTGATAGTTGATTGGATGAAAAAAGAGGCTCATTTCTTATCGTATCATGAGTCCCATTGAGTATATTAGTAGAGATAGTTATATACATTATAAAAAGTTATATTTTATGTTGTAACTATGATAATTATGTCAAAGAATTTTTTTCATTCCCCATCATGTTTTTGGGAGGGATCAGAGAAGGATTTGGGTACCCATATATAAATGAGTACATAATATTAAGAAAAAAACAAATGTACATTCAAAGTTGATGATCCATGAGATTGAGGATATAATATAGCATTGTGTTCAAGAATTCATTGGGGCATGGGATGACCAACTATCCTTTTTTTAGTTTACAATAAATAATATATTCAAATCCTCAATATATAATAAACATTTTCTATCACGTTATAGATGGTTTGATCACCCACGTTTATATTGGCATGAAATAGAAGTGACATTGGTTGTTGGGAAAAGAATCATAGAAGTTTACCATGAGACAATTGGAGTTAGATTTATAAGATTATTTTTTTGTCTAATTCCTTTATTAGGGCACACCGATTATATTATCCTAAAAAAGAATCTATATGTTTTGGGCAACTCAATATTTCAGAGTGTACTGTGATTGTTGAATATAGTTTACATCATCATTAATTATACTAGGTATGAATGATGAGTTCTATGTTTCTTATATCTGGAGGTGAATTTATAGTCCTCTGAATTTGATAAATTGTGATAAATTTTACCTAGATCCTAAAACAATGTTTGTGGATCACCAGGGGATTATTATAGACTATAGAGAAAAAATTTTCTAAGGTAAGACAAGCAATATTCTCAAAGGCCTATGAAAGCACGGTCAATTTCAATTGGATTCATGGGAGAATGAATCCAATGTTGTGGTTAAATGTACCAAGATATTCGATCAAGATGCATATAGAAACATTTAATGGAATAGAATTCATTAAAAGTTGGGGGACATAAAAATTCACTAACATTCAAGGAATGTTTTATTTCTAAATTATTAAATACCTATTCATTATTTCACTAATAGGTGTTTCATTTGGCGTAGAGGTTTTAGTGTTAATGTATTTTTACATTATGTTGTATTTTACTAGTTAGGGGATAATAATTATGCCTTTTTTGATACACGGGCCATGAACATATTCTATGCACAGTTAGGGGTTACTATATGATAACCATGTGCTATGGTTCTATAAACAACATTGGATGTTTACACTCTTTATCAAGATCATTATAATTGGGTGTGGGTCAATGAAAACCACATGTGTTTTTGGGTATGGAATCTCATCATTCACATGGTTTGAATAGACCTACAACTGTCCCTGCTAACCATACCGTTGGTTTTAAAGGGAACTTCAGAAAATTAGTGTTGGAGAATGACATTTTGAAAGATGTTTCCTAACTATTTATTTCCATTTAAGATTCATTGAATTAGAAAAATAATTGAATCAACATTTCATTTTAACCTATAATATTGTCCTAATCACTTATAAGAATGACATAGATATTACATGTGGCACTAAAACTCTCCCTCACTTGGTCTTGATGGTTTTATTTTCATGTTCCATGTGATGTTGAAGTCCAAATAGATATGTTAGCACTAATTGAGGTCATCTCTATCCTTTTAATGACTAATTATCCAGCATTACCTAAATTTTAACATAGATCAAATCAATATTTATTGTATCTATGAATTCCCACCTTGAACTTTTGGAGGATTCAATCATGATACATATATAAGTTCTAGATTAAAGTAATTGGAGACCAATCTTTGATTGATACATGATCATCCTTTGGAGAAAAATATATTTTTCTATGTTGATGGGAATTTCATATCTTATAATTTTTTTTACTTTATTCCTTATTATAACTAATATTTTATGATCTATTCGGCCTTGTTCACATGAATATAGGTTTGTACGACATATGTTGTTATCATCCCGTGAAGGATCATGTAAATTAGAATCAATGTTCGAAAATTTGGAAGTACATATCATCACATGGCATTTTATGGAGTTTTTTTGACATGTGAAAATTTTGATGATGTTCCTAGTGTAGAGAACCATCCATGATATGGTACTATGGATTTTATGGGTACCCCAAGAAACATTTTTTTGGAATGGAATTTTTCTTCTTTGTTATCCTACAACTATAATGTGGTTTTTTCAAAGAATATAGAATTTTTCATACTCCATAATGGTTTATTTTTATGTTTTACCTTACATTTTAAATAGTAATATTTTTTGTAATTATTATTATGATATTTTGTTCCGTTATTTATCACAAATTACATTAATATCTATTTATAGTCAGTGTAACATTGTCTCAGTGTTTAGGTTCACAAATGGACCTGGTGGTATAATATGTATCTTTATTGGGAGAACATTGAATCAAGACTAATTTTCAAGGAATCTTGATATAGGATTTATGGAAGATGATCTTGGATTGGGATTATCCCACAATCAGATTATTCTATATGCCATTAGTTGTCGGAGTGTAGGCCAGTATGATATGCCAATATGGAACATCATTTTGTGAGTGTAAAGTTAAATTATATTTTATGTAATAATACTATTAACCATTAGAGGATATTCATGGGTAATGGGATAAATTATCCCTTTATAGAGGTGGATGAACTAATAATTAATTTTGAAATATTAATTTTTTTAAGTGTGGTATGTACTTATTTGAAATATAAAAAGTTATTTGGAATCTAATTATGACCATATTTCATACGATTGAAGGATGTAAGACTATGGTTTGTGGTATTATGGTTAGTCAATGGTGGCTCGATATAAGATTAATTGCAGTCTTGTTTTGGAATATTCATATCCATTATTAAATAATCCATTATATACTTGTGAAATTATGTTAAGGGGAAATTGGTGGTGTCTGAATGGGTTTATAGTTAAACCATGCATAATAATCATGGGTTTTGAGTAGACATTGGGATTCGGGATCTGAATAAAGGAAAGAGCCAATTAGTAAGTTATAGAGGAGTATATATTTTGGATGTAGATATTTTACCAGTACATACTATTGATGCATACTGCAAAATCATTATTTTTTCCTTTAAATTTTCCTAATCATGCTATTTAAAATACCGCAATGGGGATCTATTTGGTTTGACATCTTCTATTTTGAAAAGACATCTGTTAACATGTCATGATTTTTGTTATTTACACTATATTGATTAGTTATCTATTTTATATTTTGTTACATTCTTGGGTTTGAATATGATTACTACAGTTATAGTCTCCCCAGGTCACCTATATATCGTTTCCATTAGTTGGAAGCCTTTTCTATATGGGATGGATTCCTTGATGTTATATGAAACTTCATATTAGATCTGGTAATTTTGATTCTTATTTTACAAGAGATTCAACATTCACACTATTCAAACATTGGATATTGATAATATTGACGGGTTTTGGACAACAAAATGTGAATATTTGAGACAAGAACCACTAATATTCAATGGAATGGGATTGATGATGAGATAACATAAAGAAGGTATGACTGACATTAAATGAGAATCATGTTGTTAAAGAAAATTTAAGTGTGTGATAAATTGGAGACACTGTAAAAACTCCATGACCATTTCTTGAAATGAAATAAACACCCCAAAAGGGAAAATTGGGAGTGACACCAATAGTTCTAGGAGATAGTTGACATAATTGTACACAAACATTATTCCAAATATTTCCTTATTTTGAAGTAATTCCTTACAATCAACACATCATTGTTGCAACCCCAATATTTATCACATGAATTCATACATCATTCTTTAATGATAATAACATATAATGTTTTTAACTCCTTGAAATATTTACAAAAATTGTATAATATTTAATTCCTATAATATTGAATAAAAAAATAAGATAATTAAATTCTATAAAATTGCAACATGATGCAGAATCAATTTTTATATTCATACAACTCTTGAAGTATTCAATTTATTTCACCATCAAGTCATAAAAGACTTCCTTATATGGGCACTAAAATTCATAGATAACTCCACCAGTGTGTTTCAATGGAATTAATTTGATAAGAATTTAAATACTTTTAGAGTTTTTCACATACTATTTAGTATTCCAAATTGAGATTTTCCCCTAATACATTGTCAATATATAATATATACCTAGGAATCCCATGAAATTATAATTTATCCACAAACTATTTTGTTTTTCACGAAATTTTTTGTTGAAATCATTCATTATATTATTTACTATAAACATCCAAAAAATTTATATTGATGATTATTGAATGCATTAATTGTCCAAATCATATTTCAATGGAGGTAAAATCCCCTAATTAGTATAAACATACTCAATCATATAGAGTATGTGAGTGGAGAATAATATTCATATACAATTAATGCACCTACAATACAAATTTGTATGCTCATATATATAATGACATGAATGTTTTTTCAACATTTAATGATAATTACATATCATCTTGGAAAAAAAATATTCTCCTGATTTTGTAAAACTGAAAATTCCATAAATAAAATAATAACAATGGATAATTCAACCAACTTATTCATAGTGCATATCTTAATAATTATTTATTATATATAAATAATTCTAACCTGTTTTTGATATTATTCATCTAATTTTAATGGATTTATATCAAGGTTATTTATATTGGTGATTATGGAATTTTATCTACAGCAGAATATTTTATCAAATGTGTATCATGTCATGCACTATTTTAAATATATTTTTTGTCGAATTTTATCCAATTTAAATTATTACCAAATATAAATTAAAATTAAATAAATTATGTTTAAAATAATTATATTTAACTATATTTTTATTCGTTTTTAGTTTTTTCTTAAAAACAAAGATATAAAGAGATACAATCTATTCAATTGTAGTACATTGGTATCTTAGATCGTTCAGTGGATAAAACATTATCATTTCCATCATATTGATTAAATGAACTCTATTTCATTGGAAACCACAATATTGGGTTTTCCATGTTATGTGTATCCAAATTATCAAAATATTGTATATTAGAAAAATTTTATTGGTTTCAATGTATACAATCCATTATACAAGATAATCCATGAGGACATATCATTAAAAAAACCATCCTTGTTGGATTCTAATGGTTATAATATGAGATCTCTTTGGAAGATAACTAACATTGAATATTTTGAAGATATTTTCAATTTATAACTATATGGTCTCTTGTATTATGTTATCATATATTAATGCATCGTGTTATTTAGTATCAAATGCCAATATCTTCTACTAAAATGATAAATTTAATTTACATTGATGTGAAATTATTTTAAAACAAATTTCTTGAGTTATTTACATAAATAAAAATCCCACAATATTTAAATATTTTGAAAAAATTGACATGTATATGGTACATGAAACCCAATCAATTGAATCCATAGAATAAAATAAAATCAATAATCCATACATGAGTAACCATAGTGTGATAAGTAGTTAACACATAAAATTCCTAGATACTAAAAATCCAGCAAGGCTAGTGAGTTTCCTGACTGTAAGTACCATAATACGAGGTTTATAATATAAGGGAGACCACAATTCCATCACAATTCTAAAAGATAATATTTTTAAATTTTAATTAAAATTAAAATTACAAATCCTGATCTCTAAATAATCTAATTTAAGGTCTAATAAAACTAAATTTAGTAATAATAACTAGGATTTGACTCCACAAATTCTTGTATGACAACACACATATTCAAAATAAATACATATAAACCAATTCATAAGGAAAATTATAACAAAAAAACTTACACTTCAGAATAATGAATGTAATAATACAATATAAATTAATATTTCATAATTTTAGACATGATATTGAAATTTACGAAAAATTCACAATTCGAACAATTAAAAAACATTTAAATTGTGTTCACATTATATAAAATACAAAAATTTATAAATATAATATATTTAAATATATTTATAATATAATTAAACTCATTTAATCATTCAATAATGAATTTATTAAATATATAGTATTCAATTAAAATATAATAATTTTATATATACTTGGAAGAAATCATATATTTTTAAAATATTTTACAGAATATAATTAACATTTCTTTAATATTATTTAATATTATTTTTAATATATTTTCAAGAAAACCACTGAAATTGTCTAATAAATTCTTAAATAAGTCGTTTGAATTTAATCATTTAAATAAATAACTTTTAATAATTCATAATTTTAATGTGAACTCTTTTACATTTTTGTTCTTATATATATATATATATATAATATTTATAAACATGTTATTAATCACTTTAGAGTTTCTTTTCAAAACATTTATATCAATATAATAAACTATTCCATAATGATTAAATTTATTTAATAATAATAATTAAGATAGATGTTATTAATTTATTAAATGCTTCATAAACAATAAAAAATAGTTATAAACACTCAATAAAATTTCAATTTATAAACCCATAATAAATTAATTAAATTACCCTAAAAAAATTATATATCATTTATAAATAATTAATAATTAATAAAAATTAAATAAAAATTTAATAAATTAATGTAATTTTTTTTGATATATCATATGTAATGATATACGTTATATTATAAGTGTCTAATAAAACCCCTATATTATTTCAGATGATCAATGACCAATTTTGTTAAAAAATAATTTAATAATGAAACTCACTTATTAGGATATATATTTCATTATATAAAAAATATGATACAATGTCTTACAATAATATATTCATTTAAAATTAATTCTCTATTGATTAGTGATTGACTCAATTGTATAATAAAAAATAAAAAAAAACTTTGTATTGAATCAAATGAAAAACTCTAACAAAAATTATGATATGTTGAAACTGAATTATTAGAACTATATTGTATACAAAAATATCTTTTACTGTACGGAATGATATAATCATAAAGAGAGAGATCATAGTTCATATTAATTGATATAGTTAAAGAAACTATAAAATTTATATTATAAATCATGCAATATCATATTTTCTTCATTCTAAACATGATTTCATAAAGTAATTAATATAAGAAAATATATTTATATGATTGATAGGTTTATAATGATTGAATAGTACTTATTAAAGGAATTGATGTTTCATGAACAAGATGTAATACCCTGGTACCCTAACACATGAGCCGACACTAATGTGTCTAGAACGGAATTCCCATTTCGTACTAGTTGGAATATAGAACCTATAACCATTAAAGATAATATTGGGAACATGTTTTCCAAAAAATAGTGGAAGATAATGAATGGAGTTTTTTTTCTCAACACACCAATTAGGGGATTTTTGTGAAACAAAATAGGTATATCAAAACCCAAAATAGAACATCATCAATGTAATCATAAATATAAAATATAAACCCTTCATCGAGAAGTACACATAAACCCAAGACAATGGGTCCTGAAAATCCAACTCCACTAAGAGGGGATTTCCCTTTTCTCGTACCTAGAAGTATAAAATCAATAAACACTCAAAAGATAAGATAGGGTGTGAGCTCAAAACACTAATAGGATATTTACTAGTGTTCCATAAAAATATTCCCTAATACTAAACCAAATAATGCTTTTAAATTTTAGTAAGATGGGTGATGGATATATATTTTAAATTTTTAAACAAACCATTAATTCATTAAAAATGGTGGAAATTTTTCAAACATGGACTAAATAAACATTTCATATAATAATTGTTAAATAAATTAACTAGAAAGTATATAATTGTTTTATAAAATGTGGAATATATATAATCAAGATAATTACATCAAGAACCATGGTCATCAGTCCTAAAATACAATAGTTTCTTATTATAATATCCTTACATGTCTCATATCAATGATCATGGAAATACGTATACACATGATCCTTAGTTTCATGTATAATAGGACTCATCAACATCCTATCATGGATAGTATCTACCTTAATATAATTTTCTTGTCTTCAATATTAATCCATTTCTAGGGGAAAATCATCATAGAGTTCATGTATGAAATAACCCACTAACTAAAAATCTTTTCTTGTGTTAAAAAAATCAATAGAAAAAGGGAAAATATTTTCATGTCAAATCGACAATCATTCACAATTTTATTTCTGAATTATATTTTTTGACATACCAATTCACATTCAAATACGGATCATGGATTTTTAACAAATTCATGAATTTAAAAAACAAAACCAATATTCTATTTTCAACAATTCAATTTATGATATTTTCTCAATAAAATTCTCAAATATATTAATCTTTTCAAAAAATTTCAAAAATATTCCCTAATCTCTAATTCCAAATCACATAAAATTGGTATTTTTTAAAAAATAAATTAAATAAAATTTCATACATCTGGAAAATACATCCATATTTTAATAGACTATATCAAAAATGAAATTTTTTTAAAAAAAATTCATTAATCAATACATACAATGGTTTTGGGAAACAAAGAATAATGGACGATGAGATCAACAGACCAACACTATAATCAAGAAAAAATTCAAGGGATTTTAGATCCATAAAAAATGCAGATATATCACTCTCTAATGTTTAGAGAAAAATATAGATTGGTAAGAAACCTGAGAGGAGATTCAATTTCAAATATTATATCAAAATAGATCCTTCATGAAATTATTTACCAAGTATTTGTTTTAGATGATCCAAAATAGCTTTTTGAGAGCCTATGAAGACATGGAAATCTACATAGATCATGTTAAGGCCCAGTTGGACATAAATGAGTGATCAGATAATTTAAAATAAATTTTAGAAATTGAAGAGTCCTTTGGGAATACTTATCATGGAAAGGCCACAAAGATATACAAGTAGTGCGATCTAATAGTTTTCCCTTATACAGGGGTGCGTAGTTTCTACTAGGTGGTGATTTATTTTTCAAACCATGCATCAATCATGTAGACCACCACAATCCACGGTTGTGCGGTCTTCACTGACATAGTGCACAGTCTAGTAAAACTGTGGGCCAAGCATGCATATCCCCAAAACTCTAATTTTTCTAGATTCCCCACTCAAGCGCCCCTAAACAAACCGAACCAAAACATAATAAAAATGGCTGAGGAGTACATGAAAGAAAGTAGTAGGATGTTATAGGAGGATACAAGAAAATAAAATATATGATCATCGGTTCTTTGAAACTAAAGAAATAAATAACATAAAATAAATGGAATATTTTACAGTAGTGATGTTGGAGAATCCTTTTAATAAAAATATGATTGATTATTATAACATAAAATAATCCACAAAAATAATTCCTACTACTGTAAGAATAGTTTGCTGAAATATCATATTCATGGAATGGATTATCCTTTTTACCTTGGTATTTTAATATTTTCTATGTAAAAGGAAATGTCTAAGGGTTCTCTAGATAGAGAGAAACAAAATGAAATTTTCAGACCATTGTCATGGATTTCCATTATATTTATCTAACCAAAGGACACTTTTAGTCCCATTTTTTACATAGTTGTTATGTAATGATTAAGTAAATCATGTTGTCATATTGATTATCTCATAAACACTCTATTGATTCTATCTATAATTATGTCATATTAAATTAATATAATATGGTTAGTTTATGTCTAAATTAAATTGAATGTAATGATTTTTACATTATATTTACTTATTAGTAGTAGTATAGTATTAATAAATCATCATTGTATGATATTTCCATATAGTACACCATGATATGCCAAAAGAAGTGCTATGATATCTATATATGACACCAAAATATAATCTTTGTGTATATATATGTTGTAAAATGTGAATTAGAATATATATATTATAATATTATAAGGAAGTAATACATTATATATATAAGTATATTGAAAGAATCTTATTCTGTTAATGAATTTTTGAGTGTTAAAAAAACATGATGTCCAACCAATCATGCGAAAGGTAATAATAAATCCTTTTTCCAATGTATCTTGATAAGTACGCATCCCACTGAAGAATTTTTTTTTTCAATATACATATTTTAAGAATCACACAAAATATAAATTAATTATGTTTTACAGTAAAATGACACCAACCATCGCATCACCGTCATCACAAATAGTACTCCCACTACGTATCCTCTAAAGAGAAATTGATAATATTAAACCTTTCATATCATATAAATAAAATATTTAGCGGTATTATCATCAATTATCTATTACTTTATGAATATTACATCAATCACATATACACAAATACATAAAAGAAGGATATTTTAATGAATCTCCATCCAATATTGTTCTGATATTTATTGATGGTCTCATTAAAAATAGTGATATCATTTCATAGAAATATATAAATTATAATACATATGAAGGAACTTAATAATTAAATAATGTATGTGATATCCAAGAAAGTAAAATTATAACTTAAACAACCAGTTCAATATAGGATTGTCATAGTACATAATGCACACCACCCCATATGTAAGAGGATGTTGATAGAATGATATAGAATATGTTTTTCAATGGGGAGAATATACCCTTAGTATCCAATCAGTGAATGAATAAAAAGGTTGTATATATAATAGGATTACATGAAGAAATATAAATATAAAATATAAGTCATTAAGATATACATGATTCCAACATGGGATTCCAAATTATAGTTATAAGTAAAGATAAAAAAGGAAATAATATTCCTTTAGATTCTATCATGGTCTAAAACCAACTCTAAATGACTCTACTTAGCCATTCACTGTAGTTTCCTTTCCATTCACCCGAACCCTATTTATGAATTTTATAATTTTAATAAAACAGTTGATTAGGTTGTTAGTATACGAAATCATAATAAACCACTAATGAATCATTAACCATGTTTTTAAATTATATTGGTGTTTTCCATGGAAATAATAAATACATAACAAGACTAACTATATAAAATCCAAAACATAGAAGTTGTACACTGGAATAGATACCATAGACATTTGACAATACCTACATTGCCTCTATGATTAAATCATATAATGATCAATTTATAATTTAAAAAAACTATACATGTGGATAATGATTCATTTTCAAGAAAAAATGATGTAATATTCTGTAACTGCAACTTGATTCCCTCATAGGCCTCAAGAAAGGCATGTTACTCACAAATCACTAGTCTTCAAGTGCACACTCTCAAATGAACTGGGCATAATGATACTCTTTACATAGCCTCCAGTTCCCTGAGTGTATCCTCAACATGGATAAATGATATAATAATATCTGTAACATGTTCTTAGGTCCATCATTTCCATATTAACAAATCATGTGAAATCCCCTTAAAAGGTAAAATCATGTCATGAATATCCACCAATATAAATTACCAACAAAGATACATATGGAGGAAAGGTACCTATTAGAATAAATAAAAGAGTTGAGGGAATTCATATCAACATGATGTAATACATCCTAGAAAAACAACATTTAGTAATCCTAAAATATAGAAATATGATACTCTTTCAATTCTCATGGAAACAACATTATAACGGGTCTCATGTTATAAAAACACACCAATATTAAATCACAATACAACACAATCAGTTGTTACATCAAAAAATATATTATATTATGGATATATTTATAAAAATATTCCTAACTGGTAAGGAAAAACATACCTCAAATTCATTGACATTAATGAATAGGATTAACCACATTGTGTGGTTTGAATTGTGGAGTGTAAAACATAATATTCATTAACAACCACTCATGGGCCGTATAATCATATTTTTTAATGCATCTACTCATGAGGTTCTTTAAGTGTTGATGAATATGAAAAATAATAGTGTATTTTAAAAAATATCACATAAAATGATGCATTATTTCTTTTAAAAAGATTCCATATCATCATTTTATGCCAAAACAGGTTCTAGTATCCTTCAGATAATGAATAATTTAAAAATAAAATTATATAATATAAAACTATCTAAATTATTCTAATATAAAATATTACTGTTAATTTAAATTATTCATTAATAAAACCAAATTAGTATTATTGAAAAATTTTCAAAAATTATCATCTGGCGATTTGATAGATTTATCGCTTTATAATTCCATTTAATTATCCTTTGATAAATTGTGATTATTTTATTTTTGAATTTTTCTTTAGAAATTATCCATTGATAATTTTATGCAAATATAAGTTGGTATATTATAATAAACATCCATTTTTAATTTTTCGTGATTATATTTTGAAATTTTTTTTATAAATAAACCATTGATAATTTGGGGTAATTATTCTTTGATAATTATTTCTTATTATGTTTTGACAATCATATAATTATCCATTGAAAATTTTATGAATTATCAATCAATAATTTTTTTTATTGTTATTTTATTTGAATAAAAAAATAAAATATATTTCATGGATAATGATTAAAAAATTAATTAAAACAAAACAAACTATTATCCATTATTTGTTGTTATTATTACAGAATGAGAATCAATTTCCACACATAGTTCTAGAGAATATATCAGAAAATGGTTTGATGGAGCTTCATAAAATTCATGATTAGGATATATGGTTTCTCTCTAACTCAATAGGATCTTTAAATAATTAATGATTAATGGATTGGATATTTATAATAAAATTCCAATTATATCATGAAATTATAAAAACCCACTTTTAAACACCCAATTTAATATCGATTTCAACTAAAAACTCATTTTAGTGAGTTTCAATTCATACTATTAAGGAATTGAAAAATAATACATGAGAATAAATAATAATTCATTATATTTTTAGATAAATTCAAATGAATAAGGAATTTTCCAATGGTATTATGAAGAAGTAGGAATACAATTAACATTAAAAATAAAATAATTAAAAAATAATTATTGTCCATCCCTTTATATAACATGTATTTCAACCAAAAAACATGTGTAAATCATCATCCTTCTTCCTCAATTATCTAAATTTATCATTGGAAAGCATTCTAGAAAATTTAAGCAGACCCACAACTCAAACCTCCTATAGTCCATTATTTTTCATCTTGTAATTTGGAAGATTCTCCGTCATTTGTGTCATTTAATAAACATCATTCATCTAGATTTTTGGAATCTATATGATCTCATGATAACTAACATGATTGTACATACCTAGAAGAAATATTTTAAATAAAATAATTGTGAATATTTTCCTATTTAGAAATTGAAGACAAATATAATGGTTTAATACACTATACAACTACTTGGTTGTTCCTGGTACCAAGAACACCACCACCTTCACCATAATTTTCTCAAGATTCTCAATGATGTTAAATACACACTGGATGATGTCTATCAATTCATATGAATCATATGGTTTACTAGTTATTTTATGCGGTGGTAGATGCTGGAGTTAAAACTATCTTACATAGTACATTATAGAAATCCATGCTCCTCCATCGTGGATGGGTACTAGAAAAAATATGCCTACCTACATGGTTCTTTTAGCCTGATATACATGAGGGGGTGCAGGTTCATTCACTACAACATTCTGATGCAAAATAAAATGTCTGGCCATTTGTCATCATAGAAACACCACAAAAACATGAAGTAAAAAATATCCATTTGGATGGATCTTAATCCCTCTATAACATCAAACAAGGTTCTCCTAGGATGCAACCCATTATCCATGATAATCCCCTATATAATATCATATTCAAAAATATCATTTTAATTAATTATTTCCTGCCAACATATACAACTACAACTCGGAATATCTTATAACAACGAAACTGTCAAAAAAGATAGTTTAATCCATCCAATTTTTCTATATAACTACTATATATCACCATTGTAGGAAAATATATTCAATGTGAACCTATGTGCCTATTCATGATTCATTAACGCACCAAAAATCTCATAAATCACATTTCAATGTCATATTAATAACCCATGGTTAATTAAATAATGAGTAACAAAAAAATTATTTTCCCAAACATTATGGAATCTCAGAGGTAAACTATACACTGTTGGATATGGAGTATTAATATTAACCTTGTTGTGTACCAACCAATGTATCTCTTGTCTACCCATTTACAATTCATTAATAGAAAAGATACAAGGTAATGAATAGTACTTCTTAAAAAAATTGTATCGTCCTGACCCAAACCACAAGGCCTGATATGAAGAGTCAGATGACCTCACAAACACCTCCCTATATGGAGGAGGCTATCAACTAGTAGTGAGTGTCTAATATTTCCATTTGGGAGACTATACACGAACTATATCTTATAGGAATAAATAATTATAAACCAAACAATATATATAATTAAACTATGTGTTAAAATATAAATATGGAATGAATTTCATTGAAATATTACAGCACCTAAAAATGAGTGTTCATGCACTAAAATATCCAATATATAACCCTGATTATACAAGATTACTCTTTTAAATGGATGGATAACAACAAGATATTATAAATTACAAAAAAATTGTCAATGGGTCCTATAGAACTGTTATATAAAAACCTCCTGGGATTATGTGTACATTCTAATCGGTTCCCTCGTAGGCCTACCCACAACATTTTTTCACAAATCACTAGCCATCAAGTGTGAATTCACAAATAAAGTATGAAAGGATCCCTATGTTCATTCTCAAATTGGATACATGGTATCATAATATCTCCCCCATGTATATAGGTTTATTATCTCGATCATTACAATTCATGCCTACTCGCCCTCTAATGGAAAATCATTTCATGAAGATTAACCTATTCCAAGCACCACGATCAATACACCTGAATGAAAGGTATCAAACATAACAAGGTAGAACATACAATTAAAGAATATAAACCCAACTAAAATTTTTCAACACTTATTGTCATGTAATTATCATCAATATTCAAAATAAGAAACTCTAGTAAGGATGATGGAATAAACACCATTTTGTGTCTCATGGGTTATACACATAATCAAATTCAATCAAAATCAACCTCTATTTTATATTACACCAACACATAAATTATAACTTGGAAACATGAATAATGAATGACCTATCCGAATGGGATCATGGTACATAAAATATTTCCACATCAAAGAAAAGTATTCTCCACCATATGTGATTTGATAGTTGGATTGGAAACCTCCACATGCATGAACACCTATTCCTGGGACTTATTTTCATATTTTTCGACATGTCAACACTCAAAATTCATCAAGGGTCCCTAGAAATGAGGCAATATATTTTATTTCAAAGATAAATAAAGTTTCACATGTGGCGACACATCTTTTCTCTCCAATATAATTTTAAAATCATCATTTAGGGAAAAACATGCTATTAATTATACCCTAAATAATAATTACAAACCCACATTCAAAAATATAGAACTCCATATATTATTTTGAGATCACATTTGGATGTTCCTTATAATTAATCACTTCAAAACCCATATAAATGACCTTGATAATTTTTCTTAAATTATCCATTAATATTACGGTATATTTATCTCATGAAAACATCTTACAATTTTCATTAAAAAATTTCACATTATTATCATTTAGTAACTTTCTTCAAAAATTATTATTTGATTATTTTACTCAAATATCATTTGAAAATGATTGATAATCGAATAATGATAATTGTGTATAATTATATTTGTATATTTTTTTTTATAAATGATCCTTTTATTATTTGGTGTAATTATATTTCTAAAATACCATACTATTTTCTTTTGATAAAATATTATTATTATCTTTGGATAATTTTTCAAATTATCACTTGATAATTTTGGTTATATAATTTTATTAATTAATTCAATAATTTATTTCAGAATAATAGAAGTGGAATTCTGAAAATTTATATAAATGAACAATCCATTGTCACATACAAGCATTGCTTGGAACTAGAGGGAAAATATGTTTCAAGCCTATATATAAAATATGAGACAAAACGATTTCTTGGAGCATCACCAATCACACATAACAGAGATTCAGTGTCACTGTAAAATTATAGGGTCATCCAAAAAGGAAAGGATACTAGTTTATATATTTAGAAACCAAATCCATATTTTTCTATATTTATAAAATTCAAAATAAAATATATATTTAATTTTTTCTCATCCAAATATTGATTGCAATGTAATTAAATTCATCTAAATAAGGAATTAAAAATTCCAAAGTGTAAAAAGGAGTTGATTATGTATATTTTGGATGAATCAAATGATAAAGAATATTTATAATGGAATTAGAAATATAGTATACCAAAAAATATTAAAATAAAAAGTTGAAAAATTAGCATTCTAATTATTTACTGAACACCAGTATGTGACTTAAGTAGTCACCAAATGTGGAGAATGTTTTTGACACACCCATAGTAACTCCTTCATATTACATTTAATGGAGGCTCAAATTTCCCATCTAAGACACTATTGATGTAATTTTCAATAATTTCTAAGAAAATAATGTGTGCATGTTATGATATATATAATATTTTAATTATATCACTATTGGTCTCGTAAAGTCCCTAGAATCTAGTTCTTACTCCAACCCTAACATTTTCCACATTCTGAAGTGTTAAAAGGAAAAAAATAATCATTCCATTAATATTGAATTTTTCATTTAATAAATCCATTATAAAAATTTATGAATAAATTTAACTTTTCACATTAGAATACATGTAAATTATTAACCGAATAGGGATCGTGGATTTAATAAAATTAAGAATATTATAATGAACCCTCGTATTAGTAATATAATATAATAATAGTAGACTAAGAAACATGGTACACAATGATAATGATTCTTGGAATATGTAAAAATATATATAAAGATACTCTCAATATAGTGAAATAGGTCCGCACTTATTGGAAGACTAGTTAAACACCCATAATGATCTAATCAGATTCCCAATGACTAGTCACACAACCCATTATTGTTACAAGAATTCTAATCATATGAAAATGATGAATTTTTTACTAAATAGAAATATTTAACTCTCTAGATATCCTTATAGAAGAATATATGATATAAAAATAGAACAGTCTAACTAAAAATAACTCACACACAAGAAAATAAATATAAAATTTAACAAAACACACGAAACTAAGAAACACTAATATATAATTATCCATTGATTCATAATTGATATCAAATCAAAATAAACTTATCATAAACCATATCAGTCCCCATGGAATTAGAATGAAATTATATCTACATAGAGAATTGATCAACTATGAAATAAAATAGAATCAATTTACTGATTGTTTTATCATTTCAAAGCCTCGATCCATTTAATAACATGTATAATAAAAAAATGATAATGAAATATGATATTGATATATTAATCTCCAAATGTTAAACCTATCAAAAATATAACCTCTAGAACCAATAAAGAAAAAAAACGTAAATTCACACCATCTTTATAACTCATTGTAAAAGTAAATCTTGTTATTAAATTTCATAAATTGTATTTAAATAATTAAAATCAGAAATAAACCATATTTTTTTGGATTCATATCACTTTACATAAATAAATATTTATATAATATTATAAACCTATAATTATATCATCATGATATATAGAATCTAATTAAAATTATGTAGTTACCAAAAAATTAATGGGGATAAACAAAATATTTATAAATTAAATTACATTTGTTAATAATAAATACCAAATTATGTAATGTGGTTATAGAAACAACATCTACTATTTTCCATTTTTTATTTTTTACAGTTAAAAATTATATTATTAATTTAATTATTAGTATTAAAGACCACAATGAATCAAAACCATTTATAATATATCCATTATATTGTGAAAATTATAATATTACATATTATGGGTTATAATATGATCAAATTTCCATAGAAGGGAGAAGGGATGGCCTCAACCGGTATGATCACACCATATAAAGCTCATTTATTTCAACTTATAAGGGAGTATACATCACTGGGATTATCCCTTAAAAATCCCAATCCTCTATTCAACAAATGAAACATGGGTGAACCCATTTACGATAAAATTTCAAGCTCATAGAGATCACCTCCCCAACCATGTTCACATGACCAACCTAAGAATATAAGACCATCAAACACCTTACCCTTATGGAATGAAGTCGTGTAATATGTTATATTTATAGAGGTGTTATTATTAATAATTTTTATCTTCTTTATTTTAATAATGTAATGTAAATAGTTTCTTTATTTATTTATATATATAGATAATTCAATAATTATTTTGATAAAAATTATGTTTTGATATGAAGAAATGAAATTTGTATTTTTGAGAAATATTTAGTGTCAATTAAAGAAAAATTTGTGATAATTTATTGAATTTTATAAATTATTTTTATTTAGAGAAAATATTTTTTCTGTGTTAATATTTATTTGTATATAAATGATAATATAATTCTATTATTTCATACAAAATTTTTATACCAGTGAGAATTGTTTCTTAATATGAAAACTAGTATTATTTAGTGAATAATTTTTTCGGTTAAAATATGAAATTCATATATTTAGAAAACTATTTTTGTTTAATAAATATCATTTAGGGAAATTGTTGAATCTAAATTATCCAAGGTATAATTTTATATACATTTATGTTATACTCAAATTTTTGTGTAAAAATACATTACCATATAATTATATTTGGTGTATTCTGAAATCACAATATCGAAAAAGAATTGTAGTAAATACTATAAATGGTTCCAATGATAGTAATGTGTTTTATCTTTGAAATAAATGTTTTTTAATATATTTATTTAATTTTAAAAATTGATAATAAATCCTCCAAACAAGAACAGTATATTAAAAAGTTTTAAAAACAATTCATTAGAAACATTATTGTCCTTCACATCTTGAATTGTATTATTTTAATTATTTATGCTAATATACTAATAACATATATAAAAAATTCTTTTCTAGAAACCATTGTAATAAAAATATGAATTTTTTCTATATTTTTTTATTTTATTACATAGAGTTTAAAAATTATGATTTAAAATTAATAAAAAATTGATTTTATCATTATTTAAATATGAATCCAACATATAATATATATTAAATAAAAACCCATTTATCCTGAATATAATCTCACTAAAATGAGTAATTCCCCTCCAATCCATTCCAAAACTCTAAAAAATCACTTATGACTATTTTAAAAACATTGTCTGATTAGAGGGGATTCTCCACTTATTCCTCTTTATTAAAGTACATTCTTATTATTAAGAAATTTGATTTCCAATTTTTTATTTTGGCATATGTTTTTAAAAAATTCATTAACATTATTATTAATCCCTTGTAATTATATATTTACTTTCACTATCATAAATCCCTTCCATAAGCATTTTCATACACTCATTATGCTACCAAAATTATTCAATGATTTTCCCTATAAAGAAATTTTATTCTAAATTCCTATATCCATTTCCAGTCAATGTTATTAAACAAGACATAATTATACTTAATTAATTGGAGATATCCATTTAGTAATCCAAGAATCCATAATCATGGATGTAATGTAATGAAATAGGATATTATGTTGTATAATTTATGAGGCACTCAAATTCATGTACATGATATAAATGTGACATGTGTATCCACATTTATATATCCATAAAATGGTTTGGGAAATGTTTTTATCTCATTATAAACCAATTATGGTGAATATTAGTTTATCCTAAGAAAACTATGTTATGATGTATTAGTAGTTTTACCTAACATATGCATATAATTTCATGTTTTCTATTTTTTTCATATTCTCATAATGACTTGATGTTATCATATTTTCTCAAGAAATGATTTTATTTATTATGAATGTAATATATTATGTCACTATTTTTCACATGAATAAATGTACTTATTTACTTAATTCTATTATTTTAATGTTACATTATTAGGATTAATTTCTCACCACTTAATATGTATGTTTGCAGGTTATCCCATCCACATTTCAACGATCAATGGAATTTTAAGGGATGATACATTGTTTTTTAAATAATTTAATTTTGTCCCAATATAATTTTATTTTGATATATAACTAATTACCCAAATTCACTATAATCTTGAAGTTTTGGGATTCTGATAGGGTGTCTTGATTTAATTGGTCATGTTATAAAGTCCATAAAAGACACATGTTGTCATGTTTGATATCACTACATGGTATAGTTTTTTGGGTTAATATTATAATACCACAGTGAGAAAGATTATGATAATACTAATCCAAATAAAATAACACAAAATTCATGTGAACTACATAGTTATGATTTCCTATTAAACCAAAGATATCTCCATAAACTACATGTGGTTCTGGCTCCGAAATAGATATACCTAAGGGTAAATCCTAGAAATGGATAATGGAATATTAATATGAAAAATAATTTATGTTAAATAAAAATTAATTTCTACCCAACTGGATTAGAAAAATCATGGGATGTTATTTGGTTAATCACAATCATTTTACAAACCATTGTGAATGAAAAAATGAAAATGAAATATAAATTTAAAAAATATATTGTGGATAACCATGATTGAAACCTAGAAATTTATTGTTTAAGTATTACATGTCTTTTATATGTTATACATTCAATGTTAATATTTTCCTATTTATATTCTATATTTTTTTTAAAAAAATCATCTATAATTTTTCTGTTAATTTAAATAATGGATGGAAGTAAGAGGAAAAATTCAACAATAAAAGTAATGAATTATAAGATGAGATACCCAAACTGATGGTAGGAGGATTAATGAAAATTAATACAACACTTACTCAATTTGATCTGCTTTTGAAATCAAACTTGATTTAATAAGAATATGATCATCCCCTAAAAAACAACAATAGGAAATTGAGTCTTTTAGGTGACAAAGGCCTCTGTAAATTAGGTTGTGTTATGATCCCGTAATCAGATAACATTATATCAGATACATTAGAATTTTATTAAATTTTCTTCAATTCTATGAGTAGTATGATTTCATGTTATGTGTGTATTATATATTTTTAGTTGTTGATAAATTGTATTATTTGATTAATAATATGAAACTTGAATGAGAGATTGATGATATTGAGTGGAAATAAATTTTGAAAATGTTTTTTATTAATTCATTCTTCATAATACATGACATAATAAGTAAATATTGTTACATTAAATCATGAATAATGAGGTTAATTCATTTTGTGGATTACGATTAAAACATTAAATTACTATCAGGATACACCTTCAATACTTTCATTTAAAGTAAATGTAATGTTGAAATTTCTATCATAGAATATAGAAGAATCAATGAATATTTTTGGAGATTAAATAAATTTATGGATACAAGGAAAATTTCATATATTCCCTTAATGAAAATTTGTTGATCAAAAAATAATGAGTATAAAAATGGATATAATATATGAATTATTGAATATATTTTATTTCTAGAGTAGTGATGGGGAATTATTTAATGGGGTAAGATAGTCAAACACCCCACTTTTAAAAATTATGTGTAGAAGAATCCCCACAATTTTGTAGATTAGAAAAGGAAAATTCTTTATGTTTTGAATACATGGGAACATATCGAAAAAACCATGTTTATAGAATCACACTATTGTGATGGAAGACAAGAATGTTCATGTTAACTACTAGCCTGTTGTCTAATTTTTATGCTGGAAGAAAACATGAAATTATGAAAACTTATAAACTAAGACATAAGTTTTTTTTCCAATAATACAAATCCCACAAAGGAATTGAGATTAAAACTATTATTACACACTCAAAATCACTAATGTGGATCCAAATATTAATTTGGTGACAGTTACATTATTTATTCCCTAAGGAATAACAAATGTACTATTTTATTATAGTTCAATTCATTCCTTCATATAACTCAAATTTAATGGAACATATAAAACCCATACTAATTTTTTTTGTTGGAATATCATTAAAAACATAAAATGTGCAAATTATTTCTTACAAAGTATATAACTTCTCCCTTTTCCGTATTTTCTTGTTGAATTTCCAAGTGATTTTTATAACGATAAATTAAAAGAAATTTAATTCTACAATGATTATTGATGGACTTTTTAAAAACCATAATATTTTGAGAATAATTTCTCTTCAATTTAAATTAATACCATTGGTAGGATACATTATATACACTAATTATTTCAAATGAATTGTGATATACTATTAAAACCTTATTATTTAAATGTGGCCATTATAAACTGATTAATAAAATTTTTTATGGATAGGAATAATCACATTATGAAACATATGTATAAACTATTTTTATAATTAAAATACATTTATTAATAAATATATAATAATTACTAAATTTTGTAGAAAATTCATTTTATGATTCAAAAATAATTTTTTTGTAGAAAATAGTTTTTATGGATTTTTGTGAATGTATATTTTAATTAACATTCATATATTTTAAAAAAAGTATCTAAAAAATAGAATTTTTTTTTCAATTCATCAAATCAAAATTAACTTATTGATAAATATTGTGGTTTTTTCTAAAAATATTAATTTTTTAGTGAACAGTTGGAAATAATTTTTTTAATGAAAATTTCCATTTCATTTCATTCATTAAAAAAAGTAAAATTTCCTATTAAAGTGGTTTAAATTTAAAATTAATTTATTTATGTTATTAATTATTTTATAAAGGTCATTTTATACTATTTATTCTATATTTTCGTTGAAATGTTTTTTTACACTTAAGAAGTCAATTTTTCTAGAAAATTGCTTTTCTTCGTATTTTATGGGTTTAATATTAAATTAAAATCATCCACATCTGTGAATTGAAACTCAAATTAATGGATTATAAATTTACCAAAATTGGTCACCAATTTTTTACGTGGCCTTTTTATTTATGGTCATTATGAATAATAACCATTGTAAATATTTTTCACATTGGTAAGGGTATTACATGTAAATGGGGGTAAATCATTAGGATAAGGCTTCAAAATTTGACAAACACTTCCATTTATCCCACTACATGAGTGGAGTCCGTAAATTTCAATAAAATTATTTAATATATGTCCACTTGATTCCATATTTCATTGATTATCACTTTAATATAATTTAATGTAATGATTTATTTCAAAATGTCACAATCTTGACTTTAATAAGTCTAAATTATTTATCTGAGGATAAAAAGGGTATATCATGTTTTTTAGATGTTAATTTTCTATATAAATTATATTTTGATAATGAAAATTAATTTTTAGTTATTATTGATTAGATAATTTCCTTTAATTCTTATGCAACAATAACACTGTATTTATTCAATTAATATATAAATAGAATAAATTATATTAATAATATTAATAACAAATTGGTTGAAATATTATGTTTCAATTTTTTTTTAAAAAAATATAACATATTAGGTATGTTTGAAACATTAATATGAAACTTCCAAAACTATATATATGACTTTAACATCAATGTATGTGAATTTTTCTAGAAATAACATTAATTATATTTTATAACAAATAATTTATTTTTCATTCCACATATCCAATAATTAGTCAAATAAATGGTATGTGGACTAATAAATTATTGGAAAATATATGGTTCTCTAGTACTTTTAAGGTAACATTCATTATATTTAAGGATTAAAACCTATAGATATTGTTTTAATAGCCTAAAGGGATAACATGTGGTAAAAACAATGATATATGAAGAAAAACATCAAATAAACATATCTAATTATTATTATATGAAATTACATAGAATTATAAAAATCATATATATAAAATATGTCTCTTTTTATCTTCTTTATTGTAAAAATTCATTTATATTAATTTAATACTTTGCTTAATTCCAAGATTTCATCACCCCTCATTTAAACAATAGTGGTTCCCTTCCTCTTATATTAAATTTTTTTAGAAATCTAGTTCATAAAATCACATACATGATATATATTTATGTATTTATTTAACTATAAATAGATCTTATGGTATTTCTAAAGGATCATCCATCAATATATTAAGGTATAAGAAAAAAAATTTCTCCAAGAGGATTTATAAATCTTTAGTAATAATTTTCAATTTTATGCCTTCTTATATGTAGTGTATGTACATGGTATCCATGATTAAAAAAATTAAGTATATTAAATATATTTATCTTTTATTATGTTTTAATAATAATCATTTTACACTTTTTATCATCCAGCATAAAGAAAAGACATTACTTGTGTGTATGTATGACATACTATTTCCATGTAGTTGTGCAATTATATTTTCATCAATAATTTTCATTGATAGTTATAATGATTAATTTCATAAATATATATTTTAAATATGTAAATATTATGGTTCTAGAAAGGGGAATTATTATTTAACTTTATTTCATTCCATCTATCAAAGAATGAAAGACACCTTCATGCATACGTATGAACTATCATATTTATAAATTGTGTAATTTGTTTTTTCTTTGTATTTTAAAGATGAATAAAAATATTTATATTGAATATTTACTATATTTATAAGATTTTTAATATTCTATAGGTGATTCATCCATGAGAAATATTCATTTAATGGAAGTACAAAACAAAAACATAGAGGAAAAAATGATGCATTCTTAATAGGGTGTATAGATTTTTATAATGAATTGTAATGAATGTGTGGGAAATATTTATCAGTAAAACAGATGTGGTATAATATATATTATTATTGTTCTAAAACTAATTTATTATAATATTATATTTTTTATTTATTGGGTCTGAAAACATAGGAAGAATGTCATACCCAATGTAACTGTTTCTCATCTCTCTTTTCTCAGGAGATATACACCATATTCACCACTTGTTTCCTTCATATAGTGTATATAAATACCCTTTTATATGATATATATATATATATATAATTTAATGGAATTTAAAATTACTTTTAATGTTCATTATTTTATGGGTTTACGATATTGAAGTTACCAAAGTGATAAAGTTTTATTTTTTTATCACATAAATATTTAGGATGTTTTATGATTAGGTATCTTATGGGGTATTATATGATAATTATTTATAAATAAATATGTATATTTTTATTGTATATTTTTTTAGAAATTAAAAATGTAACTTTAATTTTAATCTATTATTTAGTCAAGATACATAATTAATTTTTTCAAGTCAAACTATCATTATTTTTCTTTTGATCTATATTATTTTCCTATCTGTCCATATTTTTTTAAAAAAAATAAAGGAATTTAGATATTATAAAATTAATTATTAAATTCCTTTTACTAATGTTGTAATTTTTATAAAAATTCATAAAAGGAGTTTTTTTATTTTCCAAATAAGGAACAGTTTCTCCAAGATTTGAATAGAGTGGTTGTTTTAAAAGTCACCACATAAATGAATTTTCATGACATCTTGATTCATATTTTCTTTTAATATTAATTTATATCATACTATAATTATTTTCAAGGAAAATATTTTCCTTAATTTTTTGGAAAAAATTAAATTATATATAAGTTATTTCAAAATTAAAAGGGTATTTTATTCATGAAATATATCAATGATAATTTAAAACAAATATCATCAGTATAAATAGAATTTGATGAATCATATGATTTACTAAGGTTATAATCTAATCAAAATATCCAAAAATTTAATCTGGATAGTTTATGATTAGTTTCATCAGGGATCTTGTTGAAATTTTGTATTTTATTTTTCTAATATGAATAATTTTTGTTTATAAGTCATGTTTATTATCTTATGCAATTTATTCATATGATGAATAGATTGGACTTATTATGTGATGTGTGGGCCATAATTATATAGCTCACAGATTCATCAATTGGGTTTGATATCCAAAATAGGTTTGTTATTTAGATAAGGTTTCACGCATTTATTCCATATCTCCTAGAATGCGGACTTTATTCTCTATTTAACATTTTTCAAATTATGAATTCAATAATTATGAAACATGTTAATGATTTTCATGTGATAATTATAAAATTTAAAGAGTCTAAGTCTGTGTTTCAATCTCTTGTAATTCTATTATATGTAATTATTTTATCCCCATTTATTTAAGCCCTATTTTTGTTTATGATCAAGTTATTGATTAGTTTTAATGTGTTTTCAAATATTTAACTTTATTGGTAACTATTCATTAAGTATTAATAAAATATTTTTTTGTATGTAAACATAATTCATTATTTGAGCCCACTATTATTTTCTACCATTCTGCATGATATAATGAAGTAATCTCTAAACGAGTTCATGAATGAATAATATTTACATTCACTACATTATTATAATTTATTAAAAATATAATATGGGAATGATGTCGGAATCTTGATTTCCATGACTACTAAACTATTCAATACATTGGGATGTAATCTCTTTTACAGAGACCACATAATTTGTCTGTAGAATGAAATCAACCTCTATATGGAGAATGACCCTTAAATTATATACATATGTAAAGAGGATATTGGAACTCATTTATAATAATCATCTAAATAATTTATTTTATTGAATAATTAATAGTAATATATAGATTTTTATATTTATACTAATGAAACGGCTATCCTTGATTCCATTCCCCTTGTATGATAAATTTATATTATATTCCCTAGTGAATTTTCTAATATTCAATATATTTGAGAGGATGAATGCTTGATCACGAAAATAACAAGATCTATTCAAATATACAATAATCTATAACACATTATTAATATTTATATTTATGAACAAATGATTAAATAACAGTATAATCTTGATAAAGGGTTTATATTCCCATGTCCTTCACTATGTAGTGTACTAGTCCATTTTGACAAGAGTATGGATGTGTTAATGTGCTTGTGAAATGATTATCATGATCTCAACATGTTCATTATAATGAAAAACTATCCTATTACATATATTGATTAATTATTTCATCAGCTAGATGGATCCCTATAATTAACTATAGTGGATCAGCGGTCCTGATATTAGATTTTCTATTTGAAGAATGTGGTTATCCTTTAGGTTTCATCTCATATAAGGCGTGGAAATTATAAATTAATAGTGAGTCCATTTTAACTCATTATTTCTATGTCAAACTTCATGTACATAATAAATATCATCATTTTGGATTACCTTGAAAAACATTATCATTACTTATAGACTACATTCTTGTCCACTCAAAAATTAAAGAGAAACATGAAGAGTATATGAAGAATTACAGAATACAATAATAAATTAAAAGTTATATTGTTGTTATAGTAAATTGGAATGTATTACAAAGAAATAATCATTCCTATATCATGTTTTCATTAGAAAAGTGATATACATGGATCATTGTAAATAAAAGAAATAAATGGATGGTCTCAAACAACACATGGGATGAGGATTCGTAGTTTCTTTTGATTAGATCGGTATTATTGTCCATTTTTTAGAATCATATCATGATTATGAAACAAATAAAACAGTATTTCTCAGAATATAGTTATGTTTTTCATGGATGAATAATATAAGGGGATAATTAAACTGTTAAATATGAGTAAAATCATTTCACCTGGGCTCACCTTACCAACTTGTGGAGAAGAAATTTTAATCGAACATGATGAATTTAAAAAAGAATTTGTTTGGGTAAAATTGTAAAATGAAAAACTAATATTTAATGCCTAAAATAATTAATGTTCAGGGATAAGAAATTCACAAGACATGGTAAAGAATTGGCTATAGTGATATTCAATTTGATAATTTAGAATCATTATCTCTATAGGGAGAAGTGTGAAATATATATTGTTCATAAATTCCTTAAGTATATATTCCCAAAAAAAGTTACCAATATGGACCAGAGATTATAGATATTCCCATTTATGTTTTATGACTCATTAAAACCTTGATATCATAGTATGGTAAATAATGAATAAGATTCTCTATGTTTAATAGATCCTACAACCATGTCGATGATATGGATTAAAAGAAATATGATCAAAATGGACATGAAAATTATAAAAATGGTATTCATGGAAGGAAATTTACCAAACCATTTAAAAAAACCCAACCATCTATTTTTGAAAGGATAAATGATGTCCAAAATACAATAAAAAAAATAGATAAATATAATGCATATTTCAGAGTTTAAATTTGATAATGATAGAGTAATTAGATATGGAAGCTAGATATGTGTCAAATAAAATTTTTAACTCAAGAGGTGAATTTGTGATAATGTGCATATATGATCTTATCAATGCGTATAATAATTACTAAAATGAATAGATATTTAAATAATAAAATATAGCGCGATAACATGAAGGGAGATATTATAGAATTTATACCACGATTCGTGGTGTGCTAAAAATCAAGGATAAATAATTGTTGTCTTATGGTGTGATGAAACTATTTCGAAGACTAGTATGAAAATTGGAAAACATTACCATGGATTTCATCCAATGAGTTCAAAGGAATCTAAAGAAACAATTTGTTTTTGGGTTGTAGTTGATTTCCTTATAATGTGATAATATTTCATTGATATAATGGAAGATATCTATCTCTGCAAACTCACTAACATATATATAAGAGATGTGTAAATACTTTATTGAGTACCATTATCCATTGTATTAGATTAGGATTTCGATTTTACCTCATGGTTCTGACAAAGCCATTAGAAATTGTTGGATACAAAGTTATGATCCAATACTGGTTTTCTCCCTCATATTGATGGTCAATATAAGTGAAACATTCAAACATTAAGGGATATGATGATACCTTGATTATTATATTTAAATGTATATTGGGATCAACAAATTCTCTATGTATAGTTACCATATAACCATAGTTTTTATTCTCAATTTATAATGGAATATCATGAGGCACTTTATGTGAGGACTCGTCCTCGGGACACATGTCGTGACTACCCCAAGCCCGCCTTCCATAAGACAGGGGCTGGCGACTAGCACCAAAGGCATAAATCCCTAAGCTGGGAAGGCATTTCCTTTATAAAAAGTAGACATATCCAATTATAGTACACAACTAGAAGAAAATAACTAAACAATAATTAATATAGAAGAGGTGCTGGAAAGTAAAAAGGACCGGAAATACAAGCCCAATAGTAATGTACAAGAAAAGGTAAAACAAGTACAACTAAAAGACGAACAGTTAGAAGGTGTCTAGAAGCTCCTGGATCATCTGCCATAGATCCTACCTAATGAGTAGGTACATATATCCTCCTCAGTTCTCCAAATCTTCCCTTATCATATGTGTACTGTCTCGTCGTGAGGTGCACCGTTGGGTACTGTCCATTCCTCGTACACTCTGCCTCGGTCAGCATTGTCCATCGACTGCATCCAACGAAATGAGGTGTGAGCATAGACCGTGCAGGGGTGAGTATAACGATACTCAGTAGGGATCCCAAGACCCGTAAGGTCTCACAAAATCCAACATGGATAAACCAAAAAGTATGAATCAACGGTTAATCATTACTTAGGTATATGCCCATACATATACCAAAGTTATCTAGTAACCCATCTCAAACATGAGAAAAACACAATGGTCATTGACTCAGCTCAAACCAGGATTTTCATTATTTAAACCATGTCTGCTGGAGAACTCCTCCTCTATCGATAATAGTGGGCTTGTCGCGACACCAAGGCACTTCTCACTAACCTTGGACTGCTGAGGTACTCCTCCTGTCGAGTACCGCGGGTCTGCTGGCAACTACCAGACGCTCCACCACTGTGGGTCTGTCACCAAATACGAGGTGCTCCCCCTAATATCCTGTAGAGTAACTCCTCATGTAGAGTACCATGGTTCTTCTACAAACTACCTGGTTCTCCTCTTCCATGGGTATGTCGCAAACTACTATGCGCTCCCCACTGGACTAGTCGAATCGATCAAGAATCCGTCAGGTCTGTCAGCTACTAGGTCTTCGTACTCTGTCTTCTCGTCACTAAAATGACCCGCTCCTCGAGCTACAAAGAAAAAACTCCAAATATCGTGAAGTCTCATGTAAAAGTATCTCAATGGTCCATCTCATCCATGAGATCTCAACGCAAGAGGCGGCGCGTCATTCGGATTCTCGGTCTGTAAGTTATTGGAATTTCCGTTCCAGGGGCCTGGTTGGTTTTTAGGATCAATCCAACCTGACCGTACCCCAACTGTATCTAAACCTTATCTGGGGTATGCTAAAGTAACCACCTAGCTCTCAGCTTTATGTTTCCATAGACGGTTCGTCGATCGGACAACCGTAGCACATGATGCGGGATAAAAGGTGTAAACGGGCCATAGCGGGTCCGGGACCGGTCCGACCCAGTTAGACCGACCCGGCCTGACAAGGTACGCGGGTTCGAAAAGGTCCATGGGGGACACCCAACCCAAGGCCACCCAGCCCGTGGCATCCCGGCTGGTGGTGGGCTGCCCGTGGGGGCCTGCTCATGGCGTCCCAGCTGGCCGGC
Source organism: Viscum album (assembly GCA_963277665.1). Lineage (NCBI taxonomy): Eukaryota > Viridiplantae > Streptophyta > Magnoliopsida > Santalales > Viscaceae > Viscum > Viscum album. The sequence continues at coordinate 286,620,345 of OY728127.1, forward strand.
CTTCATGGCCTGGATGGCCACTCTGGGGAGGGGGCGCCACACCCACTGTTTTCTATCCGAACAGGCACTGGGTACCGGTTATGTTTCTCTGCGGGACCGTTTTAGGTCTCCCTGTTGCGCACACCGGCGGCCGGCTCAGCCGGCCTCCCCTGGTTTCTCCACCACGGTCTGATGGCACCATGGTTTTGCATGACTATGGGCGGCGCAACGGCGCCGCGCTACCTCCACAACTGTCTGGCCTGGCTGCGCCCTCCTGCTCCTCTACGGGGCATGTCGGCTCCACACTCATCGTCCGACCACCATGTACCTTTTGGTGGTGGACCTTCCTCTTGGCGCTATGTGACGGCACAACACCCCTCCAGCACCGCCATGGCCTTCTAGGACAAATATTGGATCTTAGTGCGGCATGGTCGTGTCATGCCCTTATGGTGACCCGGAGGCCTAGCGCTGCCGGATTTCTTCACGGTCGGCTCATTTTTGGTAAGCACGTGTACCACCTCTATCTTTGTCAAACAAGAACCAACAAAGGGGGAAGGTCAGGCCATTTTTGTGTTGTCATAACCCTCTTTGTTACTGTGATATCATTTAGTTTTCAAACAACAGAACATACGACGAGGTATGGACGGTAATATTCAATCGTAAAATAACCCCTACCTCAATTGTCACTCATTGGTGGTGGAAAAAGGTGATGTCATCATTGGTGATGTACATCGCGAGCGGTGTCTTCTCATTTGACGCAGATGAAGTTCACTCATGATGTCATGGGCGTTCTTTGTGGGTACTGCATCCCTTTCTTTCCCTGGTTGAAGAAAGAAGAAGAAGGAAACTGTTCATCATGTCCTTCATTTAGAGGATATTCTCTCAATTCTTCCAAGGATCCACCAAAGAATTATTCCAACCAAAATAATGTAATAGCATAACCTTTATTTAAAATGGTTTTCATGAATTCAAATAATTAATTAATGAACCATTAATTAATTTATGTGGAGTGGCACATATAGGAGGGAAGGTGAAGAGTTTCCCCAATTTAATTGGGGGTTCCAAGGAGTTTAAGGGGGTCAGAGGAGTTAGGGAGCTCGGGTGAGACCCAACTAATTACATCCTCCAAAGGGAGGTTATTCTCATGTGGGCCCCACCACCATAAAATCCCATGGGAGGATTGGGTGTGGTGTCCCCCACCTCCAACCTCCCCTTGGAGGTTTTAACCACCCAAATAAAATAAAGATAACACATTACTCTATTCAATTAAATTAAAAACCCCCAAAAACTATCTTCCAAACTCGTCAGAGTTAAACTATAGTGAAGGTATCACTAAGTAATCACTGACACTTCATGTTCAACAGTGCCCTCATATTTCCATTTTGTGCGTCGGTTCAAATGATATAAAATCCCACTCGTAATTTTATTGAACATACCCAAATAAAACATTAGAAATTGATTCCAGACACACTAGGCCTTGGAATCAAGCACCGTCCGAAACTGCAGACTCTTTAAATATCCTTGTATTTAAAAAAAATCACGGAAATTAAGGGTTTTTACATTCTCCCCACCTCAGGGCTCTACATCCCCGTAAGCTACAACTCGATCTAAGGGAACAAAAGGGGCACGGAGAAAGCATTTCAGCATCCCTCTCCCATGCGCTCTCCTAGAGGTTCCCGTGCTACCGGCGAATGCACACTAGAGGTATCGAAAATCCATGCAGGACCCACTCTTATCGATCCTCAATCCCTATTGGGATATATGTGAAATTCTCCTTTCCATCGATGTCCAGCTCTCTATGGTTGATGACGTGGGATGGGTCGTGCAAGTATCTCCGTAGCTGAGATAAATTGAAGACGTCGTGCACCCGATGCAGCTGAGGTGGAAGAGTTAAGTGGTAAGCCACCTCGCCTACTCTACTGAGGACCTGGAAGGGTCCGACTAATCACAGAGATGGCATGCCGCCTCGGCCAAATCTCTTTATACCTCATCGAGGTGATGCCCGTAAGAAGACATGGTCACCATCCACGAACTCTAGAGTTCTTATTCTCCTATTGTCATATGACTTTTGTCTGCTCTGTGCAGTCTTCATCCACTCATGGATTATTTTCACCTTCTCCGTCATTGCGAGTACCATCTCTGGTCCCATTGGTACTGACTCCCCAGGGTCTGTCCAACCCAGTGGTGATCTGCAATGTTGACTGTACAATTCCTCAAAAGGTTCCATCCCTATGGTGGAGTGATAACTATTGTTTTAGGAAAACTCCACCAAAGTTAAGTGGTCCTCCAAGATGCGACCAAAGTTTAGGACACATGCACAGATCATGTCGTTGAGTGTATGAATGGTCCTCTCACTCTGGCCATTCGTCTGAGGATGGAAGGTAGTGGTCAGACCTAGTTGTGTCCTGAAATCCTCCTTCAACCCCTTCCATAGATGAGAATTAAACTGTGCATCTCTTTGGGAGACAATCGAGGAAGGTACTCCTTGTAAGCACACTATCTCCTACACATAGAGGCATCCCAGGATCTCAATTTATCCCTACACCTTGATCGGTAAGAATTTGTCCAACTTGGTGAGTTGTTCAATGATCACCCATATCGAGTCCTGACTCATAGATGTACATGGAAGACCCATCATGAAGTCCTTAGATATCCCATCCCACTTCTACTCTAGGACCTCTAAAAGCTGAACCAAGCCTGCTGGTACCTGGTGCTCTACATTAACTTGCTGACAAGTGAGGCACCATGAGACAAAGTCTTCTACTGCCTTCTTCAAACCTAGAACCCAATGTTTTCTTCGAAGGTCCTGCTACATATTCTACACTCCTGGATTTACTGCTAGAGCAGAGGTTTTGAATTACCTCAACACCTCCTCTTGATGTTAAACTGGTACCAAGGTACATCCTCTTAAGAGGATGACATGCTCCCCACCTTTAGAAAATCCATCAGGTTCTTCAACTGTGGATATCTGAGAACATTGCATCTCACAGTCTATATCCCCATGATGAGTCGCCCTTACTCGCTGAAGAAGTGGTGGAGTGACTATGAGAGACTGTAGAAAGGCATCTCCATCTCCATCCACAAAGGATATCTATAAGGAAACTTGTTCCTCGGTCACTTCTCCTAGCAGTTGAATGCATGATCTCCTGTTGAGAGCATCCTCAATAATGTTCCCCGTTGTAGGAGTATAGGCTATCTCGAATTCATAGTCCAGGATGAACTCGATCCTTCGCCGCTGTCTCAGGATCATGTCCTTTTGGGAGATGATATACCTGAGGCTCTTGTGATCAGAGTAGACTGTGAAACGCAAACCCATCAGATAGTTCCTCCACATCTTCAAGGTGAAGACCACTACTACTAACTACAGGTCATTGGTAGCGTAGTTATACTCGTGTTGTCTCAGCTGTCGAGAACCATACACAATCACAGCTCTCCCCTGCATCAGGAAACACCCGAGTCCTAACCATGATGCATCATAGAAAACTATGTACCCTACGCCCTCCTCAGGATGCCTCAAGATGGGGGCACTAGTCAGCCTCTGCCTCAGCACCTGAAAGCTCTGCTGGAATCTCTCCAACCACACGAAGGGTTTCCCCTTCTTCAGCAAGGATGATAGTGGTGTTGCAACTCTGGAGAATTTTGGAACGAATCTCTGATAGTATCTAGACAATCCCATTAAACTATGTACCTCGGTCACACTCCTGTGTAGCTCCCAAGTAAGCAATTACTCAATCTACGCTGGATGCACTGCAACTCTAGCCACCGAGAGGGCATGTCCCAAGAAGTAAACCTATTGAGTCCAAAACTGGCACTTTGAGAGATTAAAATAAAGCTGGTGCTCTCAGAGTGTGTCTAGTACTACCTGTAAATGGTAGGCATGATCCTTTTCAGTAGTCGAGTGAATCGGAATGTCATCGATGAATACTACGATAATGCGTTCGAGGTAAGGCTGTAAGATCCTATTCATGAAGCTCATGAACACTACTGGAGCATTGGTTATGACGAAAGGGAATAACCTAGAACACATAATGTCCATACTAACACTTGAATGTCATCTTCTACACATCCACGTCTCAAACTCTAAGCTGATAATAACCTGATCTGAGGTCTATCTTCATGAAACATTGTGCTCCCTTTAGCTAATCAAAGATGTCATCAATCTTCAGAAGAGGGGTATTGTTCTTCCTGGTCACCTAGTTCAGGTGACTGTAGTCGACATAGAGCCTCATGCTCCCATCTTCCTTCTCGGAAAACAGAATCGGGGTTGCCTAGGAAGAAACACTGGGCTGGATGAATCCATTCCCCTTCAAGTCCTCCAACTACACCCGCAGCTGATGAAGCTCAACGGGAGCCATCCAATATGCTTGAGTAGATATCTGTGTCTTCCAAAGGTATAGGTCAATGTAGAAGTCCACCTCTATATGAGGAGGTAGTCCGAGGACATCGTCAGGGAAAAGATCTGTGTACTGGTCCACCACAACAGGATACGTCAGACTCTCCACATCTACTGCTCTGATGGTTTAGAAAGCCATCTGGTGAGTGATCGGTTGCACCCACCTTCGAGTAAGTCCATCCTACACTAAAAAGTTTCCCTTCTCACCGTTGAAGGTGAAAATAGTCCCATTCATGCGAACAAACCACACTTTTCACCTAATACAGTTGATCTATGCATGGTTTTCAAATAACTAGTCCATAACCAAGATGATGTCGTAATGCCTCGATGCCACTACAATGAGATCCCAACCGAAGCTCTTGCCTCCTATTGTATGCTCACACTACCGGCACCAGTGCGTAATCATAGAGTACTCTCCTGTAGGAGTCTCTATCCATAAGCATCAGGCCAATGACTCCATCAGAATCTCTGAGCTCCGAATGAGGGCAGTGGCTATGAAAGAGTGACTGTCACCTGTGTCTATATGAACTGCAGCTCAGGTTGAGTAGACACATATTGTACCTCGAAAATTCTCTGCAGTTTCGTGGTTGTATGCCTCAGCTTCCTAAAGCTGAGCTCTACCATGTCCACGTTCTCCCTTTGGTCGGGGTGGACCTCCTAGTGCTGGTTGTGGTAATACGTCGAAACGCCATCCACCGCCAGCTGCTCGACCTTCTCCCCTGCCATGTCCACCTATGCCCTATTAACCGACTTGATCAATTATCTGTCTCTTCCTCAGATGTACCTCAACTGTCTTCTTATCGTCATAACGGAAGGTCGGATAGTCACGACCCATGTGTCCAAGCCCACCACATGAGTAACAATGCCCGCTTTAGGCATGACTGACTCTATCTCCACTCCAAGTACCCCGCACAACTGATCCTGAGTCGTGCGGTCATCCACCTATAGGTCTGGACCTCTTGGACCTCTGCGAAAACTGTCTACTGCCAGCTACATAAGACTCCACTACACGTCGACTAGTAGTGAGTCTCGCTGCTAGAGACTTCTCAGCAGGGAAACTCTCCACTAGGAGGTCTTGCTCCAACACTCATGCCTCTGTCGGAATAATGAGGGAGATCATCGGAGCTCTGATCTCTCACCTGAGCCCCCTCTCAATGGTCCGAGACATGAAGAATGGGTCTTGTACCATATCAGTGGGGTAGCGCGATAGGTCGGTGAACCTCACTGATTACTTCACTACGGTCATATTTCCCTGCTGCAGATGAAGTAGCTCTTGTATCTACATAGCACAAAGGTCGGCTAGAACAAACTCTTCATGGAACAGGATCTCGATGTCTTCACATATTAGTGTCTCCTCATCATGGACTTAGAGCATTAGGATCCACCATCTGAATGTAGGATACTCACAGCATCAATCACCATAAATTATGCTGATGTCCCTACTAGAATGAAGACTCTCACCAATGCCTCCAGCCAATCCTCAGCCACCTATGGGTCTATTTATCCTGAAACCTGGGTGACCTCTGGCACTGGAACTCGTGTAGCTCTCTCAAGTCGCATGCATCATCTCCTTCTGGGGATGGTGGCATCAGAGTCCCAACAGGTGGTGGTACGGCTAGTACCTCTGCTGGTGCCTCAACTGGAAAGGGGGCCAGCACTAAGGCCTCGTCGCTTGGTGGGATGTTAGTGCATACAAGTCTCGGGTCTCTAACTGGTCATCCTCAGGGAGGCATCCTGAAATAAACAGATGTTACATGGTCAATAAATTACTCCTGATGAGGTGACCTGGTTGATATGACTTAATAAAACTTTTGAAAACACACACACACAATCCGCATTTTCGTGCACTAAGTCAGAAATCAGTAGTCTGGGTCCTAGTGTACAGATATGTCACCCACCACTCTGAAATTGGACTCCCGGAATTGAAAACCACACTTTTTACCCTTATCACTATTACTTCATCAAAAATAAATATCAATGTCCATAGTTCTGCAGTAGAACTGACTCCTTTGATACCAATTTGTCTCAACCCATCCTCGGTACCCGTGTCGTGACTACACCAAGCCCGCCTTCCATATTCCAGGGGCTGGCAAGTAGCACCAAAGGCGTAAATCCCTAAGCTGGGAAGGCATTGCCTTTATAAAAAGTAAATACACATAATTGGAGTAAACAACTGGAACCAAATCACTGAACAATACTGAATACAGAAGAGGTTCTAGAAAGTAAAAGGGGCAGGAAATACAAACACAACAGTAAAGTACAAGGAAAAGACAAAATAGGTATAACAAAAAGACGAACAACTGGAAGGTTTCTAGTAACTCCTAGATCATCCACCATAGATCCTACATGAAGGGTAGGTACATATATCCTCCTCCATTCTCCACATCCAAACATCTCCTTCAGGTACCCTCTTGTCGTGTGGTACACCTCTAGGTAATGTTCAGTCCTCATACACTCCACCTCGGCAAGTGTTGTCTGTCTTTTGCATCTAACAGAATGAGGTGCGGGCATATCCCATAGAGCGTAGATTATAATGATACTCAGAAGGGACCCCAAGACCCTTAAGGTAACACAAAATCCATCAAGGATAAACCAAAAATTATGAATCAACGGTTAACCATTACATAGTTATATGCCCATACATATACCTAAGTTATCTAGTAACTCATCTCAATCATGATGATAACACAAATTTCATTGACTCGGAACAAACTAGGATATTAATTATTGAAATTGTGGCTGCTGGAATACTCCTCCTCTTTCGAGAACAATGTGCCTATGGCGACACCATGGCGCTTCTCACTGACCTTGGACGGCTGAGGTACTCCTCCTGTCGTGTAACGCGTGTATGCTGCCAACTACCAGGAGCTCCTCCGTTGTGGGTCTGCCGCCACCTACCAGGCACTCCCCCTAGTAACTTGTAGAGGAACACCTCCTATCATCTACTGCAGGTATGCCACCAACTACCAGGTGCACCTCTGCCATGGATCTGCCGCCATCTACCAGGCTCTCCTCACTGGGTTAGTCGAATCGGTCATGCAACTGTCAGGTCTGTCAGCTACTAGGTCTCTGCTCTCGGTTTTCTCATCATTAGAAGGATCCGCTCCCTGAGCTACTATGAAAAACTCAAACTATGGATAAGTCTTACGTAAAATTATCTCGAAGGTCCATCTCATCAATGGGATCTCAACACAACAGATGGCGTGTCATTCAGACGCCTGTTCTGTAAGTTTTTGGCATTTCTGTTCTAGGGGCCTGGTTGGTTTTTATGTTCAAAACAACCTGAACATACAACAACTGTATCCAAAACACATTGGGTGGGTATTCCAAAGGAACATTCCCGCTCTCAGATTTCTATTGCTGTAGATGGTTCAACGATCGGACACTCGTAGCCCATGATGCGGGCTAAAAGGTGTAAACGGGCCATATCGGGTTCGGACCTGGGTATGACCCAGTCTGGGTGTCCGACCTAGTCCAAGGGGGTGGCCCGACCCAAGGGCGGCCCAGCCCACGGCGGCACATCCCGTGGCAGCCCCGCCCATGGTGGCCTAGCCCAAGGTGGCCAGGCTAGTGTTGGCCCGACCCATCGCGGCCCGGCTGGCCGGCCTATGTGGCCTGGATGGCCACGCGCGGGAGGGGGTGCCACGCTCCCTGTTTCTGATCCAAACTTGCATTGGGTTCCAGTTATGTTTCTCCACGGGGCCCTTTGGGCCCCGTCTGTAGGGGGCAGTGGCAGCCCTCTATGCCGGCCGCCCCTGGTTCCACCACTGTGAGACGACACCACTGTTCTGCTAGCCTCCATGCGGCGCATTGGCGCCGCACCGCATCCACCCCGGCCCAGCCTAGCCGCCGCCTCCTACTCATCTAGGTGGTGTGACGGCACCGTGCTCGTCGTCTGACCGCCGCAGCCCTCCTGGCCACAACCCTTCTTATCAGTGTGGTGTGATGACTCGGTGCCCCTCTAGTACCACTGCGGCCCGCCTGGCCATGGATCGGTTATCAGCGTGGCATGGCTGTGCTGCGCCCTTATGGTGACCCGGTGGCCTTTCACCACTAGCTTTATTCTCGGCTGCCTCATTGTCGGTCATCATGTGAACCGCTTCCGTCATCATCAAACAAGAACCATCAAAGGTGGAGGGTTGGGTTGTGTTCATGCGGTCCAAACCCTCCTCGTTACAGTGATATCATTTGGTTCTCAACGTAGAAAACATAGACAGGGTACAGTGGGTAATATTAAATCATAAAATAACCCCTACCTCGATTGTCTCTCATTGGCGGTGGAAGGAGGTGACGTCGTCGTTGGCGACATTCTTCACGGGTGGCGTCTTCTACTTTGATGCAGATGAAGTTCCCTAGAGATGTCGTGATCATTCATCATGGGCATCTCTTACCTTTCTTTCCCCGATTGGATAAGGAAGAATATGGTGATGGTTCTTCATGTCCTTCATTGAGATGATGTTCTGTCAATTCTTCCAAGGCTCCACCAAATAATTTTCCCAACCAAACTAAACAAATAGCATAACCATTATCTTAAATGGTTGGCATGATTTCAAATGGATTCAAATAATTAATTTATGAACCATTAATTAATTTATGTGGAGTGGCACACTTATGTGGCAAGGTGAAGGGTTTCATCAATTTAATTGGGGGTTCCAAGGAGTTTAAGTGGGTTAGAGGAGTTAAGTAGCTCGGGTGAGCCCCACCTAATAATAGCCTCCCATGTGAGGTTATTAACAGGTGGGCCCCACAACAATAACATCTCGTGGGAGGTTAGGGTGTGGTGTCCCCCACATCTAATCTCTCCTTGGAGGTTTCAACCATCCAAATAAAATAATGTTAATACTTTATTTTATTAAATTTAATTAAATACCCCACAAATACTATCTTCCAAACTCTTCAAAACCCAACTACGGTGAATGTCGAACAAAGAAATCAATGACGATGTGAGTTCAACGGTGCCCTTGGATTTCAATTCTGAGCACCTGTTCAAAATATATAAAATCCCGCTGCATGTTTACTGAACATACCCAAAAAAACATCAGAAATTGATTCCGGACACACCGGGCCTCAGAATCAAGAACTGTCAGAAACTGCGGACTCATAAAATTCCCAAGTATTTAAAAAAATTCCACAGAAATTATGGGTCATTACACATTATAAGAGATGGTCTGAGATATCATCATGATAGGATGATGTTTGATAGTGAAAGATGATGTGATCTAATCATAACCAAATAATTTTTGGGAATCATCAAACCATTATATCTTATGTGATATCCATTCAATTATGGGAGAAAAATTACATATAAAATCATCTATGAGACATAGAGATTGAGATCGGGGAAAAGGATTATCTTTATATATCACCATCGAAGAAATTCATGATGATTGGATAAATGGAAAATCTTAGCTTATGATACCTCAACTCGTTTGATATCCATGATTAAATCCATGTTATGGAATATTGACAAGCACTCCCACTATCTTATCATAAGTGCATGATCTTTTCTTTGTACTCCCCTTAAATAGGTATATACCATAACAATCTGATGTATTAAATACAACAGTGGTACCTTTAGAGGGTGATATTTTAAAAAATGAGCATCCAATGGAGTTCTATGATCATAGATACAAATTTCAATGAATCCTAAAAACTCCCCTAGTAAAAGTGATATGGAAGATCCACATGTTGATGGGGGAAACATGGGAACCAGTATTGAGGAAAATGGAGAATTTCCCTAATAAATTTTAGTGTATTAAAATAATTTCTTAGGGTGACATTTTTCATAGGGGGAAGAATATAATGACCAAATCATTTATAAAGGAAAATCCATTCTGAATAAATAAATAATTTTTTACGAAATTTTCTCAAATAAGACATACACACTATATTTTATTAGTAATTTTTTATAGATAAGAAATAAATCCATAATTTATTGAAAATAGAAAATAACATTCAGCATCATTATTTTTTATAATATAGACAATATATAGTAACAACTACGATTAGTGTATTTTATGGGTTATAATAATCTATAATTCAGTCAGAAGGAAGTTGTGATAACCTCAACCATCTTGATCACCCCATATAATGCCCATTTTTGTGTCTTTTTAGGGAGATAAAATTACATGGTTTTCACTTAACCAATCCATTAATGGTATTTAACAAATTAAAATTGATTGAAACCATTTACTGGAAAGTTCATGCTTATAAATAGCACTTCCCAAAAACATGTTTATGCATCAACATGAATAGGGTATCACTATTTCTAACATTACTCATAGGGAACTTGTGGGTGAGATAAGGGTTTATGTATCTAGACCCTTGTGGTATAGATATTTTTATTTTTATTTTCAATAAAATAATTTTTATATTTTCATTATTACAATATATATATATATGGTAATATAATTAGTTTTGTAGATGTTAGATTTGGATATGAAGATGATAAAATTATATTTTTATAAAATAAATATCTTACAATAAAGTAGTTGTTTGCATAAACATATTAATTTTTGAAAAAAATGATATTTTCATGAAATTTTATTTTATAAAAATATTTATTAACATATAAATTATAATATAATTAAATGATTTTATAAATAATTATAAAATGGGTCGTAATGTTGTTTTTTTTAACTATAATTTTTTAAAAAATTAAAGATTTTAATTGATATGTTCATATTCATATATTTAATAATAATTTATCTTAAAATAAACATCATTTCTGGAATCAACATATTCTTATTAGCCAATGTATGATTTTATATAATTTTTTAAGACAGTCTGATTTTGGTGTAGAAATTAAATATGGTTTAAATATTATGTATATTATGAATTGTTAACAGCAAATAAATTTCATTAAATACTATAAATAGTATCTAAAAAATATATTTTCCCATTAAAATAATGTGTTTTTAATCATGTTTGTTTGTTTTTATAGGCCTATAATAAATACCATAAAATGTATATTATATTTTGAGATTTAAAATATTTTTTTATGAATATGACAAACATGCACATCATGAATGTTTTTATTTTAATGAGATAAAATATTATTATAGTAAAATAGTTAAAAATAAGTCAAATTGTAAGAATTATTAATAATAAATCATAGAATGGTTTTGTTATTTATTATTTTATTATTTTGACTTTAAAATTATTGTGTATTAATTAATAAATAATTCTGCAACGTTTTACTATAAATTCCCACCTATAATCAATTTAGTTTTTACATAAAATTAATTTTTCACTACATTACCCTCACTCAACCTCTCTAAGACTATCCTAGGGTGTTTCTAATCCCCTATGATGATTCAAATATTTTTTGAAACCACCCTAACAATGTAATGGATTATATTCTTCCTCCTCATTAATCAAGAAAATTCATTATATTATGCCAATTTATTTCCAACTGTTTGTTTTGACAAAGGATTTTTACATATACAATTACTATATGAAGGGTTCTCATGGAATAAGAAACCACATTTCACTCTCATTAAATAATTTTTCAAACCATTTTGTATGCTTTTTATACTATCAAAAGTATTCCATGATGTTCCTTGACAAATTTTTTTATTATGAATACCCATCCTCATTACAGCCAAGGGTATTATCATTGAGATACCAATACCTCATTGATTTTTTAAATAAATGTATGCATTACATACTCCTTAAATATTGGATTAATACTAATTAATTATGTTGTTATGTAGTATGATATTGTTGTAACAAGAATTAATGTACATTATAAGAATCTGATAGGTGGACATCAAATTATATGGCATTTCATTGCATTGTTATTGCTTATATCTTAATAGAGCTGGAAATCATTTTTTTTTCATTTTCTCAAAACGGGTTTATGGGTTAGCGGTAACCAAACAGAAACTGATCCAAATTACAACCAAACACCCTAGCCACATATTCAACCATCCAAAATAAAAATTCAAAAACCATTACAACATTTCAAACACTAGTACCAAGGCGTCTCGGGAAGAATGCCACCTCGAGCCACACCCCTGCAGCGTAATCCTACTGCAGGCGAGCAACCCATCAATGTTCAACATCCACCTCTCTAGGTTTCCAGTGAGACCATCGGAAGCATCGTCGCTGGAACATCCTCCATAAATCACCCCATTAACTCATACGAAGTAGAAGACATCAGAAATAAATGAGAATCAGCTTCAATGCCCAGAAAATATACCAGCGCAGAAGCAGTAACATCCCTTCAAAGGCCCGCCACCGAAACCAAAATCAACGAACCCCACCACCAACCTAAGATTATAAAATTTTGTCATGCTTTAGTGTTATTTATTAAGAGTCTCATATTTTATTTAAATATTTATTAACATTGTCTAACACATATTACATTTATTCATTCTATGGTTTTATTATTACCAAACATTTAATTATAGACCACGACATTCATATGAATATCCCTAGGTTATCCAAAAAAAATTTAGAAGATCAATGAAATTTTTGGGAATGATATGGGGTATTTAAATATTTTTATTGTATCCCCATTTAATTTTATTTTAGTATGTATCAAAATACCCAATTACACCTTCCCAATCAATATATTTCAATTTTTTTATTTGAATATTAATCTAATATATCATGAAATAACTATTATAAAATATATGGGTTTCTATGTCAAGAATACATTGGTATATAATAATAAAATAATCTAAAAAATTTCGTTAAATGATACTCACTAAAAATATAAATAATTTTAAATATTAAACAAAAATTCATACATTATAGTATATATATGTACAATATAATAATGAAACGTGAAAGACTAAGAGATGATAATTGAATCACATTGTCAAAATAAATATCTTTAAAATGCATTAATCCGGATAATGTCATCACGGGGAATTAAATGGAAAAAATGTCAGTTCAAGGGATTGAGGATATCTAAAATCCACATTTCTATGGTCAAAAAAATGTATAAAATTAATCTTATCAATTTATATTTTTCTACTAATATATATATCCCCTAAATTAATATATTCATGGGATTTTATATCACATAAAACCAACAGACACAACATTTATCTATATCAGGGATTTTACTCTATGGATTTGAAAATGAAGTTGATAAATTTTAATGACTCAAACACATCATGAATAAAATGATATATAGAAAAAATATATGATAATCCATGTGGATACCAATAAATTAATACAAGATAAGGTATGTATAAATTCTATAGAAAACGAACTTAAGCTTTGAAATCAATAAGACATAAGAAAAGTAAACTAAATGTATAAAACATCTTCACAAACTCTCCTTTATAAAATATTCCAAATTCCCACAATAGTTCTATTAAAAATACATGTTATTCACTAAGATTATAATGTTAATAATATCACATCATGGATTTAGGATAATAATATACCATTAAAGAAAATATTTAATCATCTTATGAAAAAATTCCTCCTAAAGAATTCACCCTAACCCATTTAAAATTTTAAATAATTTAACATGGGAATATAATAACTGATAAAAAAAATAAATTATTTCCTATCCACCGAAATATTCATAATAAAATAAAATTTTATATTAATTACTATATGATGGAATTGAAAAAAATGAACATAGATTTTTTAATGAACTTTCATTTGGGATTTTCTATTCTAAATAATCACATCAATTAAAAAATAATTCTATCATTTTAAAATTGGGGGAATGATATATTGATGTAATAAATTCTCCCCTTATTCCTAAATATACACTATATACTCAATAAATATATAATTTTTATTCAGATCTAAATAACCCTAATTGATTATATTAGATTAATTAAGAGGAGAAATCATAAAAAAGGAACATGATTGGTATTATACATTTCATCTTACTAAAAAATAAGTTTTAATATTTAATATTACATTATAATTATCATGGTAACTCAAAAACGACCTATGAAAAAAAGTTAACATACATTCACTTCAAAAATTATATTTTCCTAGATATAGAGACACTACAACAAAACCTCCATGAAACAATGTTTTTTTTCAGTCCCGACCCTTCCTCCTCTTTCTTGACCGCTCTGTCCCCTGCTTCCCACATGACCCCGGCCTCCTGTGACCCCAACCCCCCGCGACCCCGGATTCCCCGCGACCCCGACAACCCCACGACCCCGGCCACCCCGCGACCTCAGCGACCCTGGCCCCCCGTGACCCTGGCGACCCCGGCGACCATGCTTCCCCGACGACCTATACGAACCCTAGGGTTTGATTACTATGTTTTTTCTTGTTTTGATATTAGTTATTTCTTTATTATTATTATTTCTTATAACATAATTGTAATGAATCGATTTGTTTTAAATATTTCTATCCATTATATTTAATGCATGATTTGTTTTAATTATGCTATGAAATTTCATAACTAGGATAGATATGGAATTATTTTCGTTGATGACAAAGTATAATTAATATGTATGGAATTTAGAGATGTACTTTACAACTATTTAACAACACACAACAAGATTTTTCATCCTATCTAATAGGATTATTGATAAATTGTTTAGTTTATGGATACCCCATGTATGGAATTAATGGGAAATCATAGTTTTAAAAAGTTATAATGGGATAATATAATGTGTTGTCAATGTTGAAATGGATTTCAATGATTTCTAGTGGACTTATGGATAGAATGATAAGAATAAATGGATAAATAATTATTTAGAGGAATTTAGACATTGAATGGGAAGGAATAAAGTAAAATATTCGATGTGAATATAATATAGAACAATTCACATGGGTAATTGTGTTCATGAATGTGTAAAGTATTCCAATTTTAGAAGATATAGACATATATCATGAAAATTTTAAAGAGTTTTAAATAATTAAAATTTGAATGACATTGACATAGGGATGACAGTGAATTTATAATGATACAAGTGTAGAGTGCATGTAAATTTTTATTATTAATGTTTATATGAGAAAACAATGGAGCTAAACAACCATCAACCAATGTATAGGCTAATAGAACAATTTTATGGTATGGAAATTTTAATAGATTAATGATAAGGATCTAAATGATATTGTGGTAGTCACAATCACTGTACACTCACATATAGAATGTATATTATTTTATTCTAGTTATATGTATTCATTAATTTCATTAAATCTTACAATGAAAAATAATTAAACCCCAAGTCTGTTAGTTGTGGATTTATCAGTTAAAACTCATAGAGTGACTATCCAAGCATCAAAGATATATAATGATTCCATTTTAATCATTGGTGAGTATAATCTCTCAAAAAAAGGCGGTAATTCTAGTGGTTTGATTTTACATAATATCATACAAACATCCAACATAATAATAAATACCCAATATAAAATATCATATGCAGAGTTAGAGGAAATAAAGAACAAAAAGAATGATCTTTTAGAGAAGGATTTTATTCAACCATTAAAATCATATTTGGGAGACCTATTCACTTTGTGAAAAATTTGGATGTATCATTACATTTATTCATTGATTTTATATAATATGATGGGATCATAGTGAAGAAAAAGTAACATACTCCAAGTATTGATAATTTTTTTTGATTAGCTAAATGGGGATCAATTCGTCACTAAGATTTACCTATGATAAGGGTATCATTTGATGAGGTTATTGAAAAAATACATCTCAAAAAGATCCCATTTAATATGATATGGACCATATGATTATTTTCTACATATTTTGGATTGAAAAATTCTCCATCCATAAATATATATTTGATAAATAGGGACTTATTGGAGTATATTTATAAATTTTTAAGTAGTCTTTATTGATTATATTACAATATATTATGAATTTAATAAAGGAAAATAAGATAAACTAAGGTTAATATTAAAAACACTAAGGAAAAATCAATTTTTTTATAAATTCATGTAGTGTGAGTTTTTTCTTACAAAAAGTCACTTTATCTTGATTCATTTTGACTAGTGAAGGAACCCTAATAGACCTAGTAAAGTCACTGAACCTTTTGCTAAAATGGTTTCGCGGTGGTTTATTATAAACCACCGCGAAACCCTCCATATTTTGTTATGCTGCCGACCCTTCCCCCATATATCGACCCCCTTGTTCCCCCGACCCCAAGTGACCCCACACGACTCTGTGACCTCGGCGACACCTCACGACCCCCGTCGAAAACGCGTGACCCCACGACCCCGGTGACTCCTTCCACGGAGACCCGCAACCCCGCAGCGACCCCCTATTCACATACAAGGTTATTTTTAGGGTTTTCCCCATTTCCCCTTTCTCTCTCCCCCTTATCTATTTCTTGGTTTCCTTTTAGGTCTTGTCTAGACACTAAATGTTAGGGTTGAGGTTTAGTTCATTTTTCTTTGGATCTAGGGTATGTGGTTGGTATGTGGGTCCTTGTTCTCCCTCCTATTGATGTTTCATTGCATTCACACTCAAGCAGTGGGCATTTCCCAGCCTTTTAATTCTAATTCAATCCATGTGATTCTTGGGTGTTACTAAATAATTTTTAAAACATGATTTACACCTTGTTAATGTACTTGGTTAAATTATTATGGTGTTTTATTGGTGATATGATTTGTTAAAAATAGCTTTCAAAGTGATTCTTAAATTATGCCTATTTTTTCTTATGCATAATGTGTGTGGTTAAATGTTAATTGGTCGTTAATAGTGAAATTGGATGATTTGCATGGTTCTTTACCTTATTAATGTTTTATTTAATTGATTGGATGGTGTTTGGCATTTGTTATGTGGAACATGGTGATATTTATAGTATGGTTAAAGTGTTTTTTGGAAAGCTCTCTTAGTTTTTAAAGATAATTGTTGGTACTTTGGAAATTATATGGAATGGATGAGCTTGGTTTGAAAGGAATGTGATGATTCTAAAAATATGTTTGGGTGTCTCATGGATGTTTAAGGGTTTCATTGGATGTGGGAACATCCACGGATTAGTAGAGGATGGTGGTGAACTTGAGGTCACATGGGGATTTCAGTAGCAGTTTTGTTTTGTTTTGGTGTGTTCAATGAAATAACTTTATGGTGCATCTCTAATTGCATATTTTTGCATTCTGTTAAAATAATATGTACTATCATATTCAAGGAACATAAGTGTTATATTACATAATCCTAGTTCATGGGCCTATAGGGTATACCATGAATTTTTCTAGGGTTGAGTGGTGATTTCTAGTAGGTTTATGTCTTTTGAGTTTATCAATAATATTTCCCTTAATAGTGAATTGTAATGGACATAAGGGAAAGAAACTTTGATTTTTCATAGTTCCCCCGTTGAAAATTGTCAACTGGAATTTTTTTTCCTTTCAAATTTTAAGATGATCAAAATGATTCTCTCTCTGTAGAAGGTAAATATCTTGTGAGTGGAGACTAGATTTTGCCAATGTGACATATTATGGGTTTTTGATGTTGAGAGTGACAATTATCTTTACATTAGTAGCTTATGGACTTTTTAGGTGTACCAATGGATTTCATGTCTAAGTTCAAACATTGTACACCAATGTGTGGTTGAGGCTTAACTTTATAAAGATTTAATGAATGTATGAGGTTTTCTCTACAGTGGTAAGTTTAAGGTAATACCAAGTAAGATTAAGAGCCTAATACTAATACAAAAAGACTCAATTATGGGTTCACATAGATTAAATTTATATTTAGTAGACAAAAATTTATAGGGGGTTATAGTTTCATAGCTTAGACCACAGAGGTGAGGTCGTATATTCAACATAGACGAAAAATATTCCCTACCTAAATTGTTTTTCCTCATACCATTTCATATTACCCCTAATAGTGGAGTATTCACTTTGTTTAAGGACATGAAATATACATGAATGTTTGAAGTAAAAATTGGACATTTCCTTTGTATTATATAAAATCCAAATTTTATGGTTTGCATGATTTTTTTTAATATTAGTTGTTTGAAATATTGAAGATAAATTTTTTTAGTTCTAAACACAAAACATATTTAAGTGAAAATAACATACATTATTCACTAGTTTTTAAAAGATATTTTAATGAGAACCCCACTATGGAAATCCAAGTGGATGAATTAGAATTGCACAACCTAATGATATAATGAATAAAAAAGTTCTCTCCAAATTCAAGGAAATAAGAAACAGTATCAAATTCCAAGAGAGAGGTAAATTCAAATAGATAGTGAAAAGATTTAAAAACATTAATATCAATGAAACATGACCAATTTTCATGAACTGACCTAGGCTACCCATAATCCAGGTACCCAAGCTAGCCTACGATATGTCTCAACGGGTGTCCTATAAGGGCTAAATATTTCTAGTAATGTTGTTGTACTAATGGTATGAAAATCGTGCATCTTTGGTGTGTTCAATGACATCACTTTCAATGGGGTTTTGTTTGAGGCAACATAAATGTGTGATCGACAGTGTTATGATAAGTGTGTAACCTGATATTCTTATTACTCTTCAATGAGGTGTTGATGTTGTCTCCTAGAGACCAGACTTGTTCGGTTTGTCTGGGAATGCTAAGAAAGTGGTAAATGTGATCAAGGTATCATCTTTATTATATTATGCATACTTTATGATCAATGGGTCATCTTTATTATATTATGTTTCTCTAATATTACACTATCTTATATATGAATCTATTTATCTATTTAGTAGTAACTATGTGTTTTAATTTTTTTTATTGTCTAGGCACATTGTGATATATATGGATAAAAGCTGGATCACATTACCGAGGAACACACCTCAGTATGTTAAGGGTTTTAATGAGTTTTTAGATTTTTCAATTTCTAATCGATCCATTGAAGGGAGAATAAAATTTCCATGTCCTAAATGTAAATTTAGAACATGGTTGAAGAGAGACGAGGTTTATGAACATTTAATACTAATGAAATTCCCTGGTCAATATTTGTGATGGATTTGGCATGGAGAATCGAACGTTACAGAATGATTGAGCACTAATGTTAATCCATAGAATTAGGTCCCATGTTCGTCGACAATGGAAAATGAAAAGCAAAACCTAATAAATGATGCATTCGGCACTTCAAGACACCACTATCAGCATAACAACATATCAGAACAACCAGAAGAGGGTGCTACAAATTACAACGTGACAAGTGATGGTTTTGAGACTGTAACACAGGCAGTTAAAGATTGCCACATATCATTGGATCCTCCTCTTGATTCTGTGGAGCCAAATGTAAGAGAAAACTTCACTGAGGAAAATGTGTTTCATGATTTAGTTGATGTTGTAAATCTATAGTTCTATAGTGGGTGTTTGAAATTTTCAAAGCTTTCACTTCTGCTGAAGTTGTACCGTATCAAATGCCTATGTGGAATTACAAATAATTCAATGTCCGTGATATTTGAATTGATTCATGATGCATTTCCTGAATCAAAAATCTCAGAATCTTTTTATGATATGAAAAAAGTTGTTTACAAGCTTGGTCTGAATTATACAAAAATACATTCGTCTCCTTATGATTGTATGCTTTATTGGGGAGAGGATTCAAGTAGACAGAATTGCAAGAAATGTTCTTCTTCTAGATGGCAGGCAAAGGATGATGTTGGAAGTCTGAATGAACATAATTTCATGGAGACGAAGAAAAGGAACACACCTGCAATGTTTTTGCATTACATTCCTTTGATGCCTCGATTGCAATGATTATTCATGTCATCGAAAACTACCGAACACATGAAGTGGAATTCTGTAGATAATAAAAATCATGGTTTAATGAGACATCCATGAGATTCCAAATCGTGGAAGACATTTGATTCATTACATCACAATTTCTCATCTGATCCTAGGAATGTTCGATTGGGATTGGCTGCTGATGGATTCAACCCATTTGGGACTTTGAGTACCAATTATAGCATTTGTCCAGTTGTTTTGATCCCTTATAATCTGCATCCGTGGATTTGTATGCAACAAAAATCTTTTATCCTTTCGATGATTATTCCTGGAAAACAAATGCCTAGAAATGATATTGATGTATACTTACAGTGTTTGATTGAAGAATTTCAAAAGTTATGGAGCAATGGTGTTGAGACATTTGATGCTTCTTCTAAAACAGTGTTCAAAATGCATGTTGCTTTAATGTGGACCATTAATGACTTCCCTGGGCATGGGAATTTATCTGGTTGGAACACATACACGGGTTTGGAATGTCCTATTTGTAACATTGATTTTGATCCCAAATGGCTACCTCACAGTAGAAAATGGTGCTTCTTGTGTCATCGAATATTTCTCGATGCATCTCATAGATTTCGGCTAAAGAGATCAAAATTTAATGGTTCCATTGATCGTAGACCACCTCCAAAGTTGATAAATGGTTTTTAAATATTGGCACAGCTTGAAAATGTTGAAAAAGATTTTGGGAAGGTTCATCATTTGAATGATAGTAGAAAACGGGTCCGAAGTGCATCGTCAAGAGAAACTGGAACGCAATAATGGAAAAAAAGTATATTATTCAAACTTCTGTATTGGGAATTTAATTTGTTGCGGCATAATCTTGATTCGATTCATATTGAGAAGAATTTCTGTGTCAATTTGATTTTCACATTGCTTAATGTGCATGGAAAGTCGAAGGATCATCTCCATGCTCGCAAAGACTTACAAGCAACGAACATAAAACACGATCTCTGGCCAGATGAGAATGAACAGTATCCTCCAGCATTTTTTGCAATGAAAAATAGGGATAAAGATACATTCCATCGAATGTTAAAGAATGTTAAGGTATTTTATGGGTATTCAAATAACATCTCAAGGTGTGTTGACTTGGTGAATCGTAAGTTAAATTGATTTAAAATCCACGATTCACATGTATTGTTACAACAGTTACTACCATTGGCATTGCGTACATTATTAACTGAAAAAATTACTGTTGTTGTACTCCAGTTATGTACATTTTTCAGAAAACTATGTGAGAAATCCATATATCCATTTCAACTTGACAACCTCTAGGAGAGTTTTGAATTGACCCTTTGCGCAATTGAGATGATCTTTCCTCCGTCCTTTTTTACTGTAATGATACATTTAACTGTGAATTTGGTTGAGGAAGCTAAATTAGGAGGCCCCGTTCATTATCAATGGATGTATCCAATTGGGAGGTACTTTATTTATATGTTTTCAAGATAAAAAAATAATTTTTGGTACTTAATTAAATGCATAATTATGTTTATTTTATTTCACAGATATCTTGGGCATTTGAAATCATACGTGAGAAATAAAGCTATACCAGAAGGATCAATTGCTGAAGGCTATGTGGCTGACGAGTGTCTTACCTTTTGTTCTCGATACATGGATGATATTGAGACAAGATTTAATTGTGTTGGACGTTTTGATGATGCATCGACTCAATCTCAAATACATCAGAAATCCAAAATATTTCCAGCTATTGACCGATCAGTTGGGAGAACCTCAAATCTGAAACTGACTAAATTGGAATTATTACAAGAACAGAGATATGTGCTGCTGAATAGTGAAATTATAGATCCATTTATTGTAGAGTTGAGGATACAAACAAAGAGACGATTGAGTGGCCGGACATGTAATGAGAAATATATAATGAAAGCAGTTAATAAAGAGCTTGTAGAATGTTTTGAACGATGTGTATGTTCATAAATGTTGCAATAAATACGAATATTCGTTTGACACATACATTTTGTAAATATAATAAATTATATTTCTTTTTGCAGATCATGAATACTGATACCTGAGCAGAGGTGTTAGAAGATTTGAAGATTCATGCTAGAGGTCCTCTAAAATAAGTTAGAAAGTTCGACGCTTATAATGTGAATGGCTTTAGATTTCATAGAGTCAATCGAGAAGTGGGTTTGGGAACACAAAATAGTGGTATATTAACATTTACTAAAGTGGAATACTATGTAAAGCTGCATTATATTATTGAATTAAACTACCACAAATATTTTTCGGTTGTTTTATTCAAATGAAAATGGGTCGATATTATCAGAGGTGTTAAAAGAGATTCCATGCAATTTACTTCTGTGAACTTCTCTCGCTTGATGGATGTTGGTGATCGTGAACTGCATGATCAATATATCATATAATCGTAAGAAAAAATGATAGATTATGTGAATGATGTTTCCAATGAAGGGTGGAGTGTAGTTTCTCATGTAATACAAAGATATTTGTATGATATGGGTGATGAAGTGAAAAAATTGACCTCTCAAATTGAATTTAATCAGCAACCGGAAGCCGAATTATTTGTCCATCATGATATTGAAAATATTAGTCTAGCAAGGATGAATGAAGTGGATGAAGAAATGGAGTAGGAAACCGACATGATTGAAGGGGAAAATGATTGTATGTACAATTATTTATTTATTCAGCAACCACTTGTTTCATTTTTGCAGTCATTCATTATCATTATTATATATATTTTCTCTGTTAGTACTCCATCTGTTGTCATTTTTAATTTTTTTTCTGCATAATTTTTTTGAAATATATATTCTGAACATAATTTTATTTGATTAAATGACAGGAATTCCAAAGAAGAAGCGGTACATTATTTCATACAGTTCTGTGACAGATGACTATCCATCTGGCTCCCTCCCCACGACATCTGAGGCACCAGCTTCCGACACTCCTACACCATCTCTCACACCATCTATGGATGTCCCAGTAGAGGTTGAGTCATTGAATCCCCTTCAGGAGCCTCAGCAGTGGGGCAGCGACACGCCCCTTCCAGTTCATCCTGGACATACTAGAGTGTCACTATCACAGGTACAAATTTAAATCATATAAATTTATTTCATTTTATTTATACTAATTGTTTTCTCAATGAAGATGACAAAAATGAAACTGTGGAGAAAAACATAAAATGTTTTGATGTTTGGAATCTGAATGGCGAGAATATTTTTGTGCCATTTGATTCTTACGGGGTCCATACGGATGATGCCGCGAGGTTACATGGCCAGATTCTTGGCCAGCTGGCAGTAGATTCCATTTCCCTTCCCATTTCATATAACGATTGGAGACATATTCCTCCAAGATAGAAAAATGAAGTGTTTGATTCTCAAATAAAGTAAAATTTATTACATTATGGTTTAATTGAATGTCATGTTACTAATATGTTCAAACTGAATTTCTGTATACAGATGTTCATCCACTTTACCGTTGCTTATGTGATAGCATGGAAGTGGATGTTGAAAATTTAAGTAAGAAGTGGAAAATTTTTAAATGGAGATTGTGGTGTGATGTCAAATATTCTTCGTTGACTGCGCTGCCAATGTATGAGAAGCTACCCAGTGGGGTACCGAGAGAGAAGTGGAAAGTTTTTGTTGATAGACATCAGGATCATAAGCGGATGGTATTGAAATATATATATTATTATATTATCCTAATTTTACATTTATACATGTATATAAAAAGGGCATGACATTCAATACATCAGTATTAAATTGCATTTTATTTATTTTAGGATCTCTCAAGACAGAATGCGTCAAACCGAGCGAAGAAAGTCATCCCGCACACTATGGGCTCAAAAAGTTTTTCTAGAAGTCGAATGACATTGGTAATCTATTAATTAGATTAAATATTTATAACACAATATTATCTATTTAATATATTGAATTTTTTATTTATCATTGATTAATGTAGTCGCGGAGTTTAGGCCATGAAGCATCCAGAACTGAACTGTGGTTGGATGTTCACAAGAAATCAGATGGATGTTTTGTTAATGAGTCTGCTAATGAAGTTGAGGTATGTAGTCAATTTTTTATCATAATAACTTATTATCTGTTTTTACTGTGTTAATATATATTGATATTTTATTTATAGGTCAAAATTAAGGAACTATGGGATTCCAATATTGCGCATTCCTACTCTGTCTCCCAGGATAACCCGGTTGCTAAAGTCCGTGGGAAGGATCATCCTGGGAGAGTGCGTTGGATGGGTTTGGGACCCGTTCCATCTGAGGTTTTTAGAAGGCCACCGGGGATAGATGCGGAATCTACTGCTGACTTTATTCAGCCCATACCTAGAGATTCTAAGAAAGATATTGTTTCTTTACAAAACGCAATTCACCAACAGGGGGATCTGATATCTGCATTGCAAAAAGAGTTGATTGATGTATGTCAGTAGATGAGCAGATCTTCCCCCGGTGGGAGTGCATCGATTGGTGGTTTGCAGGTAAATCACAGAAAATCAAAATAATTTAGTTTTCTAACTTTCATTGGTTTTAAGTTTTAATATAAATATGTAACCGTATTTAATTTTCAATATAATGTTCTTACAGGTGACAACACATAGTGGAAATGAAGGTGGAGAGGGTGATGATGCATCATCGGATCCTGAGTAGTTTTATTGTTGATGTGTTGAACAAAAATGGAAACAATAGGTTTGTATATGTAACATTTGTGTCACATAGTTTCTACCACACATTTTCATGTCCAAAAATTTCATTGATTTATCATGTTTCTTTTTATGCATTTTATTTATTTTTGATATTTCTTTTTATGCCCTTATTTCTCGGGTGTGGTGTATATCATACCATTTAGGTATGTATTTGAATTGGTAGTCGAGATTTTGGGTGATTAGGGGTTAAACCCATTGTTGATGTGGGTGAAACATTTGCATTTAGTAGAGTTTTATACAAAAATAGTTATCATTATACCATTAGAATGGCTATTATATGACCTTTATGGAAGGTCATGTTGTTAAGAATTTTTCTAGATAGGCATTGGGAAGGCAGGTGATCTTGGCCCGGAGTTAGTGTAGAGCACAACAGAGAATTTTGATATCATCCAAGATATGATGAATGCAGCTCTAGGTATAAAAGGTTTAGTAAGGTGAGAAATCTCTCTTTCACGTTCATTATACCTTTCTAAGTGCTTGGGTGAGTTGGTGTGGTGGCATATCAGCTGGAATTTACAACTCATTTGGGGAGGATCAGTGATGTTTTCCATGACACCTAGATCTATCAGTATCTACATGATACCTCTCACGTATGATACTTGAGAGAGAAAGATGTTGAGAATGATGCAATGTTCATTGAAAAACTGTTAATAATCAAGGATCTTATGGATAAAGTGATTTGTGGAAGGATGATTCATTTGGATCACGTGTTGTGGAGGAATTTTTTCCATGAGGAGAGTACTAGGGAGTGAGAAGAAAATATGCGTTCCAAGTACACTAATCTGTATTGAGTTGAGGTTATGAGCATTACTTTGATGTTTAAATTTTTTAATTTTCATTGAAGTGATATCTGACCTTGTTTTGTAATAAGATATGTTGTATCTTGAAATGGAGGAAGGAGTTCGGTACTCCATGTGTCTAGATAGTGTGACCATATGTGATTACATTGTTTTTAGGTGTAGTGTGGGGCCTTGGGGATTACCCAATTTTTTTGGAGAAAGATAACTATTGGGGAGGGGTTATGGGATGTTGAGGTTTTCATTCCAGCATTAGAATAAATCATGGTGGTTTATACATGATAGTTATGTTAAAGGGTGGTTGTTCGAACCACTCTCTTCTTGGGTAGTTTTTCATTCAATAGGGTGAGCCTATTTTGAGAGCTATATGATATAATGGAGTAAACCTATTAGATTAATTGCATTGTGAAACTTCATGGATTAGGGTGTTCTAGGGGATGTTTTTCACTCATTCCAGGAGTTTTTAAAAAATACAGTTTTTAAGTATCCATTAGTCAGCCTGGCGGTGAGTCAGGTTTTCAGTGAATCATCCTATCAATGACTCATTGATTTGGTGTCAGTGAGTCAAGGGTGTCAATGTCAATGAGTCATGGGCATCAATGTCAGTTCCATGGTGTCGGTTCCAGAGCATCGGTACAAGGGTGTTGCTCACATGGAATCAGTTCTAGGGCATCGATGATAGGGTGTTGGTTCTAGGGTGACAATGTCATGGCATTGGTGATAGGGTATCAATGAGCCACCCATCAGTGAGTAATTTCTTTTCTTTCCCTAGACATCCCAGTCTCTCCCTTATGATTTTATTTTAACAAAAAATATGTTACCTATTGTGTTTGACTTTTCTTAAATCTTTTTCCACTGTATTCATGGAGAATTATTGTTTCTCCAAACCTTAATCACCATTTTATTTAGAAAAACCAAATTAACGATATGTGGTGTTGACCACAACACGTATTTCAAGTATTTTGAAGTCACCTCTCTAATTTTATAGTTATATGTTTTAAAAAAACCGAGTTTGATGCTATGTTTGGGTGTTTTTAAGAGTTTTTTGAAGGGTATTTTTTATATATTTAATTTCCTAATGTCCTCAGGGATTTGAGATATTCAAATAGCATGGTCAATCCATGATCTGTATTATCCAGCACATTGAAATTATATCCCCTGTTATTAGGATCTCACTCATTTTTATGCCAGGATCCTCTAATTTGCAGTGGATTCTTTTCCTTCTCCCTAGGTGTGGAAAGAGTCCTTCCTCCTTAGAAGGGGTTATAGTACATTTACTATTTCTACTTGTTATCTTTATTTATTATTATGACTTGTTGTGGATGTGTGCCTTATAAAAATCATGGAAATTGGTGGTCTTTTCTTACACACTATTAATATTTTTATTGGTTATAATGCTGGGGAAAATGTTGTAATGTGGGAACTGATTAATCATGTACACATGGTTAATTAAATGGATTCTTGAGGAATAAGAACCCTTATGTGATACCCCAATAAAAAATGTAATTCAAGAATAGTGATTCCTAAATCTGAATTTACCCATATTTGATGGGTGTGGTCATGTAATGTGTGTTATGGTTGGGTTTTATGGTATATGTGGAATGTTTGTGAATTGAAGAAACAGTTCTATCTATGTTTGTGGGATTGATTTTTGAATGGAAGAACTTGTAGGAATTTGAACTACATTTGGTTGTACTATTTCCATCAGAGAGGCTTCTGTATGGGGACTACAATGTGGCATTGGTGGTGTTGTGCAGTGGGACTACATGAATGGTTTTCATTCATTTTTGAGTTGGTTAGAGATTTTATGTTTTTGTAGTAATGGAATATACAATGGGAATCCCTTGAATAAATGAATAGAATGTGGTTAAATAAAAAGTGGCTAGATTATTCATTGAAAGTATCAATTTTGTGGGTTTTCATATAACAGTAGCAATTAAAGTGTTACTATTGGGTTGTTCATGGTTTGGTTGAAACCTATAGGTTGGGATACTGTTTTATTATCTATATGTATATGAACATATTGTTTTTCGTGATTTCTATACACACCCAACCTTCATTTACCACCATATTTTTTTTGTGATTTCTGGTTTTATTTGTTTTTTAAGGCAGTGGTGCAGTAGAAGGAAAGAATTATTTTTTTATTCTAGGCAGCTTTTCATGATGGTTTTAACAGCTGCTACATGAATATTCGCGGTGGTTTCATGGCGTTTTACACCGCCGCTAAATAGTGAAAACCACCGCTAAATAAGAGCATCGTGGATGCCTCATTCCGAGACGGTTACTTTGACTTTAGCGCCAGTTTAACAGCTGCTAGAATTTGAGTTTATTCATGGAGGTTATAACCTCCGCGAATAAAGTGATATCCAGGGCTCGTAAAACCGCCGCTAAATTCAGAAAAACCGTCGCAATATGAGGCAGCGACGACGCTTTCCTGAAACTGTCGCTAAATGAAAAGAACCAACAGTAATAGATTGGTGACGCCTTATTTCGCGGCAGTTTCTGTAAACCGCTGCCAAAACAAAGTAGCGGCGGTTTAAACTGCCACTAAATGCAAAAACAAAGCCGCCGCTAAATGGTGATTCTATTGTAGTGAGAAAACAAAGGAAGGAATGGTCACTAATAATTTGAATAAATGTATCCTCCATAAATACATAGAGTATTTCATCTATAATGTTTCATATTCTTTTAAACTCAAGTTATATTAAATAATATTATCATTCCTTAAACATATTTGGATCCATTGATAGGCTCTTGTATGAAATCAATCCAATATAAATATATCAAAAATTATAGCTAATAAATCACCACATACAATTAAATTTAGAAATATTAATACTAATGTGGTTTTAAGAAAACACAATTGATTATATATGTTCTTCAAATGATAAAGACAAATTTATAATGTAATCATGAATCATATATTTATGAGTTTGAATAATTTTATAAGTCATAAAATCTACCTTAAGGTGTATTATAGTCTTTATCCAGAAATATGTTTCCAAATATAACAAAATCATCTCTATATTCATCATGTAAATAAATTTTCATCATTAATTATAATTAATCATGTAATATTAAGAAATATGTAAAATTATAAGTTATGGATTTGAGTTATGGGATCAAATAAACAGGACTCACTAATATCATTAAAATTTATTTTATTCCACATATCTATCGAACACAACTTAGATATCATCATGCAATTAGGGAGCATATAGAATTTTAGTAAGAATGTTGATTGATATGTAATTCCAATTAATATGGGGTATACCCCATGCTTGTATGATTCCTATAAGAACATGATGATAATTTTTTTCTAATAGATTTTAAGACACTTTTCCACAAAAATATGCAATGAACATTAAAAACTAGTCACTTGAACTAATATATGAATTAATTGTATATCTTAATAACTAAAAGTTATATTAGAAATTATGAATGAAGAACATCATGAAATTCCAAAAACAC
Organism: Viscum album; assembly: GCA_963277665.1. Lineage (NCBI taxonomy): Eukaryota > Viridiplantae > Streptophyta > Magnoliopsida > Santalales > Viscaceae > Viscum > Viscum album. Next base: position 286,649,332 of record OY728127.1, read on the forward strand.
TCATCTCTAATGTAATAAATAAATTTTTTTAATAGAAACTATACTGGAAGCTTCCTTGTAAACATTAATCATGGTTCAAATGTGTTGGAAATTGATACTATTGGTACATGGTTATGAGTAATAATGTTTCCAAAAATGACTTGCTATGTGTTCTTCTAGTTGGGGGAAAACCAAATATGTGTACTTCTTTTTAAATGATATCAATAAACCATGTTGTCTTCATAGATTCTAATAAATTTATAATATCATATTTTTCTATTAATTTATCATAATTTTATCCCCCTTCTCTACTGATATCATGTGGCAGACACCTTTAGATCAATTATGGGAGATATTTAATTTTTCCCTACTAATTTTGGATTCACTATTCCAAATTTCATGTGATATTCAATATATGTGTCATTATTCTTCCACTTTTCACCTATACACTCTCCAATCTCCCATTTAAGAAAATTTTCCCTATCTACATGACAGATAATTAATTTATACGGTTGATATTTTATGTTAGTTTTGTTCAAACCTAGGGTTTCGACTTTATAGTGTCTATAAAGGGTGGTGCCTTTTTATTAGGGTATTCATCAGGGATGTCGAAAAATTGCAACATTATTCCATATCACTTTTTGGTTGATAGTTCTAGGTAATTCCATGATTTTCATATTCTTGAAATGTTTAAATAATTGAAATACAATTTTTAATTCAAATGTTATTTGTATGATATATAGGAGGGATTTATAATTTTATTCTATAAGAAAATTCCTTGACATAATGGTTATTGATAATGGATATCTAGTTTTTTTTAAAATTAATATTTTTTACATTACACGTAATTATAATAATATATAAAAGGTTAAAAAATATTTTTGATAGAAATTGTAGGTTTTAGGGCTTGTTTAATGTTATTATGAATGAATACCATGTTTAAGAATAATTTATTTGAAAATGTGTTATTTTATTTAAATGTATTAGAAATGGTGATTTAAAATGTAATTTATATGAAATGGAATGTACTTTGTATACCATTTTATATATTCAATAAAATTCTCATTTGTGTAATTATAAAATGATTATCTTGATTCTTGTGAGCTTCACTTGATTTCACCATGTATTACGTATTCTTTAGGATTTTACCATTTGATCAATTCATTATTATGGGATGATTTGTTTTTGAAATTTTCTTTATAGAAGTGTGAGAGGTGAGGTGAGATATATTTAATATTATTATTATACATGTGCTAAACCTTTTTTATGTATTTTATCAGTTAAAAATTATCTTTTTCAAGGTAACCTAATAAATTATATAATATACCATTATTTATTGTACAATAATTCAAATACAAAATGGACTATTGTCATTATAATATTTTTATGTATTAGGACTAGTGGTGGTGCCCCATATAAGGATAGTGTTGGAATTATATGAAGATTTTGTATTATATAAGGATGAAATGGGGGCATACTGTTGGTTAAATATTTTTAGTATCATTTAAAATGTCTCACATTAGTTATTATGGGAATTTCATTAAAATTTATTCATTAATTGGAAGTTTATATAGGAAATTTACTTCATTGATATATATACACTTACAATATTTTTGTTTCTAGAACTATTAACATTGCTAAATTTTATTGGATGATACTGATATAGTTGTTCCTACTAATATTTTGACTTTATTCTCTATTGTTGATTGATATGAAAAATTCAGTAGAATAGAACATTTGGAATGGTTTTCTAATTAAAAGATAAATGTTTTGATTTGTATTTTGTATTTTATAAATGGTTTTGATTGTATTTATGTGGATTAATTTTATTTACTTAAAATAAAAGGACCTCATTTTGATTTAATAACATTTTACTACTATGTAGAGACTCGACTTATATTAAAATTATACTTTTAGTCTTTAGTAATATATTTTTATTTTTGATTTCCCTACTTATTTATTAATCATTAAAACCAATTTCAAACTATTAGTTATAAATAATTTTGTGAAAAATTACATTGAATCATTAGTGAGTGATACTGGACTACTTATGTCACATCATTCATACAAGATCATGTTCATGTATGAATATGTTATGTTTTATATACATTTGAGTTTCTAAATTAGTTTATAAAACACATGAATAGGGTATCATTGAGTGAATTGGGTTATAGTGAGAAACCATGGGTTCCAGAGATGTGATTCGTTGTTTATTTTAGATTTTTTTGTTGGGAGATGTATGTATCTACCAATATTGAGTTTATTTTATTTATATTTATTTTCCTTGTGTTGTTTATAAATATGTACCAATTTATGGATGATGTTTTATATATGTTTATATAATTAAGTAAAATAATATTGGTTGGTTATAAATTTATTACATGTATAGATTTGGTTATAAATATTAATAATCGACAAATAAATTCGATATAATTATTCTCTACACTAATTTTCATAAAAATGATTCACTGGGTTTATACAGGTATTTTAGGGTGAAAAGGATCCCATGGTCTATCAATTGATTCATAGAAACTATTTTGTATCCCATGGAAAGAAATAAAGAATATTGATTCTTTACATGTACTTGATTGTGTTCTTGGTTTAGGGGTTCCCCATGATGGTTTAGGACACAATGGTATCAGAGAATATTTTTTGTAATTTCCTATGATTATAAATATTAGTCTTGTTATTTGAGTTGTCTTATTGTGTGGATTTTTTGATGTTGTGACTCAATATGTAGGGTTAGGATTGGTCTATCAAACAATTTATAGTTCATTACCTTGAGATTCTACGTGTAATCGGGATGGGATTATAGTTTTTTTATTATGTTATTGAGTTGTTTTTTGTATTTTTATGTGGGGTAGTTTTATTTGTAGCACCAATTAGTTATTTGTTTCATATTTGAGGAACAGTTTATTTTTTTTATAATTGGATGAAAATGTGTTTAAATTGTTAACTCACATACTCGGGTAAAACATGTGGATCCTATATGGAATGGTTATCATGAAATCATTGGTAATTTTTCACAGTTGGGGAAAATCCCACAAATTATGAATCCAATTACATTATAGATTTTTATCCACCTCCATGTTTTTATTTATTTATATACGGGTTTCATAGTAATAAAAATATGGTTTCCAATTATTGGAGATAAATTTATGTATATTATATTGTTGTTTTTAAGTAATTTAAATGGTCTTTATTCCATGTATTGAATTATGATTTCACAATTATTATTCATAAAATTAGTATTGTAGTTAAAATGGGATTTTGTGGGAATTTTGATGTTAAAACTCATTTAAGGAGGTTTTTTGAAAATGAACTTCTTTATTTCATCTGAATTTTTGTACCTAGTATATGATTTCATTATAGTAATTTATATTTTAATTTTATTTCAATGTATGTTTTTAGTTTAAATCCTTAAAACTATCCCACTAATATTGGGAATAATTATATTTTGTAATATAGTTTAAAAATATTTTCATTATATTTTATATAAAATAATGTATTTTAATAATGTTGGTTTCTATTAAAAAAATGAAGGACATTTTGAGTGATTACCTTGATAAATATATATTTAATCCTTTTGTAAGGTGTCAAATAATTTAATGGTAATAAACTTTTTATAATTTTTTTGGTAAACTTCTTTTCTTTTGTCTGTTGATGTAATGGGGTTGTTGGTTTTTTATTTTTTTGGCATGAACATTAGTGTACTAATCAAATGTTTCATTTTAAAAAAATTTCTCCTAGAATTAAAAATAATAAAATTAAAATCTATATTTTTAATGATAATAGACATAATAATTATTCTCATTTCATTAATAAAATACCTTCTATTATAGAGTTTACCTAGACATGGAGTCGGGTGGGGGATTTGGGATATTCATTGTCTATGAAACTCATTTCAGAATCCAATAAACTATATCCTACTATTTTATATATAGATCAAGGTAATGATGATATTGTGTAGTGGGTATAAATGATTTAGGGTATTCTAAATTATCTCTTGACTCATTAGGCCCCAATGGTGAGAGTTAGCATGGGTGTTATTATTGGAATGGGTTGAGAAATGATGGACTTGATAAGTTTATCATAATTGTTTGGGATAGTTTATGCTAAATTAATCAAGATGGTGTTTTTGAAATTTCTATATCCAGAGAATTGAATGTAAAGAATGATCTTTATTTAATGATTATTCATTATGCTGAGTGGTCAATGAAGGAGTTTGTTAATCAATTCATGGTGTTGGGGTTGACTTATCATCATTTAGCTATTTATTACTAAAGTAAATATCATTTCATTTGTTGAGTTTTTTTTCTCGGATATCAAATCTCTTCTTCTTTATTTTATCCAAAAATATTTCAAAAAGGATATCAATTAGGGATTATATGTGGAAGGTGATTATTCATAGAAACCTATGATTTGTGGGATGTAATTTATTATAGTTTTTACTGTTGATAATTTTTCTATTATAGAGATATAGCTGGGAGATATGGTATTTGTTATTTAGGTGGAAAGTGTTTAGTCATATTTAGGTGATGATTTCCCTCATGAGAAAATGAGACTTATCATGTTATTTTTTAGGGTAGTCTATGTTTGTCTAATCCCTCCTATTGTAATGTTATAATTGAAAATCTATAAATTTATTTAAACTTCTAGAGCATTGTAAAATGAATTATCTGAATATGTCATAGAATTTTTCTATATTTTAATGTATTCCTATTTTGGTAGATTTTATTTGAATAATTTTTTTGGTTAAATTTTATGTGATTTTTATGGTTGGATATTTCCATTTTATATGACCTATTCATTTCATATGGGATGTTTCTTTTTCCATAGTAGTACTTAGGGATAGTTAATTTGATCTTATTGATTTAGGTTTGTCTTTGGGATATAAGTTTTGATTTTCATGGTTTGTTGATGTGATATCATGGAAAATATTTAGGTGTTTTATAATGTTAATGTGTCGTGTGGTGTACTACATCAAGCTACGAATTAAATTGGGTAATTTTGGGTTTTCTATAAGATTGAGTTCCTTGGTTGATGTAATTTTTTTATCAATGTGGAGTGATGTGAACTAAGGTGGGAGAAATTTTTTTGCATTGAAATGGTTTATGGTTTTTTCTTCCATTTTTTTGTTGGAATTAGGTGATAGTTTCATTGATTCTAAAATGGAAATATTTACTAATGTTATAAAATCTAATGTTTTTTATCTCTTACAGTTGATTAGGGACTTTTTGGATGGTCTCTCTTAGTTGGTGTGTTTTATCTTCATTCTTGGTTGATATAGTATTTCTTCATATATGATAGTTTTTTCTATTTTATTCCTCATTTTATATGAATTATTAATGTTAAGAAGATTCATGTTATTTATGAAATTTTTCAAGGACCTTAGTTTATTAGTTATGTTCTATTTTACACTTGGTGAATATCCTTATTCATTAAGGATTTGTTTTCTGGTGTTTATTGATTTAAATGGGTTTTCTAATTCCTATTTTCCATTATAACTACCTTAGTTTAACATTAACCACCCACTTCATTCTCATAGATAGATAGGATTTTTTCAATCGTTTTTTGTTTGAACATATACATTGTGATTTTAAAAAAATGGTAATCTAAGGAGAATTATGACTTCCAAATTTCAATATTTTATTCAATTGTATTTAATAATGGCCATATAACCTAATTGTGGAGTTTAATATGCATTTTTTTCGATTTTTCAATGTTTTTTCCCTAATGAACAGTTATAACATATTTTGAGGACACAATTTACATCTCATAGAAATTTTTCGAATTGTATAAATTGTTTAACAGCTGGAATTTTCATGATTATAACATTTTCTAACTTATGTGGATCACCCTAGGGTAACTTTCATCAATGATCGAATGTATTAATAACACATGAATAATGGTATAAGATCATGGTAATATCCTAATAAATTCATAACCAACCAATCATATAAAATAAATCATGTGTTAATTCATTAATCATTGTCCAAACATCTTACACGACTCATAAGAGTATAAAATTATCATTAATCAATCATGATCCATGACATAATGTCATAATCATAACATAGATTTTTTTGGAATGAAAATAATCATAGAAAAAATTTTATATATTAAAATATTAATACATAGAATATCAAAGTATAAAACTCTCATAGTGAATTATATTTGTCCCCATTTTATCATTTAATTTGAGAAGCCTCACTACCTAGAGTATCATTTTGGAAAGATCCATTATTCTACTGGGCTCACATACCATTTTGGTTCTTACTATTTAATGATACATAAATACATACCCAATTCATTAGAGGGATATATAATTCTATTCCTAACCAAGATATAATTAATTTTATAGACAATTGTGTCAAAATATCATAAAAATAATTACTACAGCATAACCTATGTAGAAGAAACATGTTTTAAAAATTTTAATCATTATAAAATTAACTCATTATAAAGTAAATTGTTTCATGGACTCATTATGAATTCCTCATCATCATGGACCACCATTGGAATTAAATTAGATAGTTGTAAAATAAAATATCCTGAGTAATGTATAAACATCCTTTTCTGATATTGACATGGATGAAAAATCACTTTTATAAACTCATTTAAAATTATATTTTAAAATCAAGAAAAAAATAACATGTATTGTTTTATCTTTAAAAAAGTAAAAAAAAATACACAAATAGTGGGAAATGATTTTCCTTTAAAAATATGCATTGAATATTGTTGAGGATTCCTCAATGTAATTAATATGATGATTGGATAAGTGGTTTTCTTAGTGAATATTGATATAAATATTTTTTCACACACATGTATGGAATTTCAAAAAGAAAGTATCGTTTAGAATCACATAAAAATATTTATTTTAAAAAATTATAAAAAAATTCTTTGTTGAAAATTTCACATAAATTTTTTTATAGAAAAAATCACCTCTGGAATATTTTTTATTAGATAAAAATAGAGTAAAACGATTTAAAATTAAAATAGAAGACATACCAATGCATGTTTTAAAAAAAATTATCATTCATTTTTTGTTACAAAAATATAGAAATAAAAAAGAAAACATGATAAACATTCATATAGAAAATGGATGAAGAAAAAATGTGTTTTAAAGGATAAGGGTTATATAATTTCAGATTATTTAAATTTAATATAGACAATCCCAAAAGAATTTGAGATTATAAAATAAACCCTTACCTAATTAGTAAATTTTGAATCATAAACCCCCAAAATGAATTTTTTTAATATCCCGAATATATATAAATTCAAAATGTAATATATCAATTTTTTAGTGTATAAAACATTTAAATAGAATAATACGTGTAACATGAACGATTTCACAAGAAAATAGTTTTGAGATGAAAACCCCACACATCAAGCCATTACATGTTTTAAATGTTATATTAAAATAATATATAACAAATTTAGATGTATTTAAATCTATAAAAATATAACATCCATAATTAAAATTCAATATATAAACTATTTTTGACATTTTATAACCAATGTACTAGTATTTGTTATTAAAAATCATTGTTCATGGTGTTAATAGTTCCTCGATTCATGAATATTTTGGTTTGGTGAATTAGATATTTCATCCTTGGTCATGTTTTATTCATATATGTAATTAAAAAAATATAAAAAGTATTATATTTATTCATTATATATGTTTTTACAACAATAAATATATTGTGGATATGATAAATAAATTTCCCCACATCATAGAGGCAGCAGTCTGCACCTAAGCAGAGTTGATGTTTACACTTTTTGTTTGATGAAATGAAAGAAATATAATTAATACATTTTAATTAAAAAGTAATTTTCATATCCTATATGTCATATATATTTATTAATTGTATACATACATTCATCCATATAATGTTGAAATTGAAAATAAGTTACATTAATTCATTGAGGTGGAAATCCACACTTATGAGTTAGTGGAGTTATAATTTTCCTAGAGATGAGAATGTAAAAAGAAAAAAATTATATTTAAAAAAATTAGTATTATTATCATATATTTAATTTAAATCCATCAATACAGCATTTCATGATAGAAAGTGATGAAAAATAAAATATCTCACTTCATGTAGATGATAGTTCATATATACACATGAGTGATGATTTTAATTTTTACAAAATGAAAATGAAATATAAATTGTATTTATTGACTTATTTTTAATATTTTAAGGATAATGGTAAAATAATATTAAAAAGGTTAATAAATATTTTTATGAGGCTATTGATATAAAAAAACTAAAATTAGATGTTAAGGAAAATTAACACTTCTTTATTTTTCTTTCATTGGTATATAATTTAAGTCCTATTAAAATTATATTTTGGGGATAACATGTCATCAAGGTCATTGAGAAGAAGTTTATGAGTTACTTGTTATAGTTATTTTTCATTTAATGTGGCTATTTGTATTAAATAAGTGAGAATATGAGGTTCCCTTTTAAAATTTTGGGGGATAGAAAACATGTATATACTAGAAAATGTATTATAGAATATATGTCTTACTAAAGTCAAGAGGATCCAATATTTCATTATTTCAATGGAAATATGGTTTAATATAAAATATAAACCAAAAATTTTAATTACAAACAATATTGAGTAATTTTAAACCTCATCTATTAGGTTAGCTTCTATATTAAACATTTTGACCATTATACTAGTAAAAAATTCATACTATTTATGGGAAAATAATGTAATTTAGAAATATAAAATAAGAATATAAGTAAATTGGTTTGAAATATGGAACATTTACCATTAATAGTACAAAAGATATTATTTTTTAATTTTTAAATCAGTTCATTAAATATTTTTTCACATTAAATTTCCATAACGTCATTTTCAACTCTATCCATAAAATTTGACTATAAAAACATCAACATGACAAGTGAGTTTGAATATTATTCATTATAATATCAATTTCTTTTAATATTGATATATTCAATTAATTCATGAAAAATTTTAAATGAAACACAATAATTTTAACATTTATACACTATTGGCATTGATTTTTCACCCTCTTTCACAAGTACCACATCAACTATCCATAAGAATTTAAGGTAATAATACAATATCCAAAAATATAAAATAAATTCGTATTATAAATATATGTTAATAAAATTCATAATAAAAAATTATTAACCTTACAAACATCTTTTAATATACTGTACAAAATATTAGAGATATTAATAGAAATAGATTGACATTTTATAATTATCCTTTACAAAAAAATTATATATTTGTTATGAAAAATGAAAACGGGGTTAAAATTCAAATATTTTCATGAATAATATAATGTAGGCTGAATTACATTCATCTAATGAAATAAATGAGTTTTTATAAGTAATTTTGGGACCTTATCTCAAACCCAATTGATCCATGTACCACGTGATCCAGAATCTTAAATCTAATAATGAAGAAAACAATAATAGTTTGGCATTAAAAGAAGTTTTACAAAGACAAGAGTGGTTTACACCCCTCATATTAGCATCCACCAAGGATAGATGAAAAATTAGGTTCATAAAGGACCACAATGTGATCATCTGAAATTTTAAATACATTTCATATGATTTAAATTCTTTTTTTGATAGAAATAAATTTCAATATCTATTCAAAAAAAATAACGAAATATAGTTTAAATAGAAAAAAATTTATAAATATTTAATATAACATTATAACAAAAAACATTTATAATTTTTTTCGAATATACTTAATTGGATTATTTTCAATTCCAGTTGACTAATTTTACTTTCAATTGAGATAATAAATGAAATGATTGTATTTAATACTTTATTAAATGATAAGGACTAAATATTATTAATTGGGATAAATAACACTATTTTTATTTCCTAAATGTATAGAATCAATTTATATTAACAACATTTATCTATAAAATATTTAAATTAATTTCAAAATATATATTTGGTTTATTAAAAAGGTTTCTTAAAACATTAATACATTTTTATATCATGGTAATTTCATAAAAGATAAATTATATTTAACAATTTTTTTTCTGGCTAATCATCCTAATATCAACAATTTCCAAAAAAATCACAAAAATACACCCTAATATAATTTTTATATATTGGATCAATAAATTAAATTCATTCGAAAAAATTTAAATCTGAAAATACAAGAAAAATATTTTTTGAATGAAAATATATATAATGAAAATATCCTTTATGGAAAAAACCCCTCTTACCATAACTAATATTATCCATATGTGATTTAATTATTTTCATTAAAAATTGTCTAATTATTTCCTATAAAACAATCATTAAATAGAAATTAGGGAAACTATTGAACTTGTATTTCATATTTTGGTAACTCCAATCCATACCCTCCAAACCCATGATGATGTTATAACATTCATATTTAATAGTATGGTTTCAATAGTATATCATGGTTTGTTTTAGCATGGTTTTAAATATAGTAAATTATATATAAAATAGTATTTATATTAAATAGAGTAAATTCTAATATTTGGGTTTTTACATTAAATTTATTTAATGAAATATTACCCTCATAATTTTTCTCATGTATAATAAGAAGATTTTAAAGCATGTTCAGAATATATTGTATGGAGTGGAAGAAAAATATGCATATATGGAAACTAAAATCTTTTTATCCACATTTATTACACTTCCTTTTGAGAAATACAACTATGTAATGATTTGGAAACTTGTCATTCTGTAAATAAATTTAGATAACTGATTTTCCATTTTGAGGCATGTACATATAAATTATTTTTAAAAAGAATACCTACATGACATAGTAATATTTTCCACATAGGAATGTATGGATTTATATTCCTCTTTTATGAGATTGTTTAAATATTTTGATATCATGATAGTGAATTTGAGAGAAAATATTTACCTGATTTGTCCAAAAAATTATCATTTGTTAGGTTTTAAAAATTAGTCCACTTATTCTACAAGTCATAATAAAATAACCATAATATATTATTAATTCCTAACTCACTAAAATTATCATTTAATGGACCAATAGATACAAAAAATGGATAAAATGTGTTCCTCATATTTCTACCAAATATCCAAATAATAACTAGTATTTAAATTAATATTTAATATACAATACGAATAAATATGTTTAAATATTCAAAACCTCATCAATAAATCCTAATGTTAATCAGAAATAATTACATAAATATTTACCATGAAATTGTTCAAAAATATACTGGACCAGTTTCAAAACCCAAATAAAAAAATCAAGTTATTCCAAGAGAACATTACTTTTATCATTAAATACCATTAATCACGCACAAAATCACATACCAAAAATATAGATATCCTAATCACATCATCATTAAAATATAGTAATCATTTCTAAAAATAATTTGAATAAAAACACACATTTTTTCCTATATGTGAACTCAATCATTATACGTCAAATAAAACTCCATCTATTAAAATAATATATTATTTACCACTATCATATAATATTACCAATATCATGCAATTCATTAAAAAAATTATTAACCACGTATTTACCAAATCTCATTTCAAAAACAGATATTCTGGAAATATGATAAACCCTTTCATCCTAGTAACAATAATTGCATTATTATAAATGGACATATTTATCTTACAGGTTTTTTTTCTTTTCCACTTATATTCCAAATAAAATTTTCCTAAAATAATTTCACACTAAATAAAATATTAAACCTAACTATTATATATACAAAAATGATATATTAAAATCTAATAAATATTTCAAAAAAATTATATTTCACCTTAAAACACAATAACTAAATCCCCAAATTGGTGTTTATACCTTTAAATGTAAAATAATTATTAAAATAAAAATCCTATAATGGTACCATTAAATCCTAAATTTTAATCATATGACAAAATATTAACAACTAATTTTATTTAACACTTCTCTGATACCATATTTGATAGCCTAAGTCCCATAAACCTATATCTAATTCTAAAAACATATTCTTTGAATACAAGAAGTGATACCAACAAAACCAAACCATTTTTAACCAACCATATCTACAATATAAATAGAAAACATTTATTCACATATATACATCACAAATTTTATTTTTATAGTTTTATAGTTTTATAGTTTTACAACTGTAGGAAAACCCGTTTACCAAAAAAACTTACGTCATTATCATCAAATGTAAATTCTACATTATACAACAATTTTATTATCCTGTAACAAGACTTCAAAATGAATCATACAATTCACCACATATGATACCTGTCAATACAAATCATTCATAATTCCATTTTCCATAACATGTAGAAATTAAAACATAAAAAATACTGACCTCAGATTCTAATTATGTTTAAACATGGTAGATATCATTCAACAATTATATATAAGCATAAAATAAGAATTATGGAATCAATAAACTATAAAAACATACCAAACCTATAAACAATAATTTAAATATAATAACTCATGAGTTATGTCCAAATATTCTTATTAATTGAATTTTACCAAAATCATATTTAATCATAAATAATTAACTAAAATCCAATATTAAATATCATAATCATAAGACATAAGTGTGTGTAATATATTAGTAATATAATATAATTTCCTTAGTAATATATATATTCTAAGACTATCATAATCTATAATTTAACATAGTGGATTGGTTTCAACCAACATTCGATAACTTCATTAGTCAAATCTCACTATAATGACTATCACAGTTTACTATGTCTCTTACTGGACTAGGTTTAGTCTGTATTCAAGTTCATATTTACTTCTAGAAGGAAAATCATAACCCGGTGCATTGGAGGTTTGAATTGTTCAATTTATACCCATCACATAATTAAATAGGCACATTTTTTTTAAATAACATAGATATAAATCATCATAGGATAACTCATGGAAATAAATCGACTTTCATAATGATTTTATCATGACATAATTACCCAATATGAAAATAATGTGTTTCATTGAATCATCTCTAGAACATCGTCAGTATAAGCTTGGAAGGGAGTGAAATTTGATGCTACCAAAAGTTCATAATCTCAGTGAACCATAAAAATCGTTAAATAATGTTGAAATATATGGAAAATATATTTTATAAAATCATTTAAAATATAGATCAAAAGAAGAAATCCTTTTTCGGGGAAATTTTTTGAATGTAGTTTTAAAAAAAATTAACAAAATATTTTATTTTAAAATATTCATAAAATGTTATAATGGAATCATAAATTAAATGAACATTCAGAATGATGGGAAATAATTTTATTATGAAAAATTTAATAAAAAATATTTTCAATCATTGGTTAAGAAATTAAAAAATTACACATTTATCAAACCATTAAAAGGATTCCTATTTATGAATTTTAAATAATGTCATAGGTAATAAAAATATCCTTTCAAAAACATTTAGGCATTGATAAAAACTGACAAAATAAAATTATACTAACAAAAACAACGAGATAAATGGTGTTTTATTGGAGTGTCCTGATGTTCAGTGATGTTTTTCTCAATATTAAAGGCTTATTGTATACACCACACCACAAACCCTCTGGTTCGACCACTATAGTGAGGCTATATTAGGTTATAGGGCCAGCATGCCCCTACTTAAGAGTGTGAGAGATAAAGTCCCCTATACATTTTTTTGGCACTATTTCAAATATTATAAATCTATATGATATATGGTTAATAAACAAAATGTGGACTTTGTTAGTTCAAACATACTCTAAAAGTATCATGTAGTTATAATATAACTCTACAAACTTCATGACACTTATAATGTAGAAATAGTAACATTGGTGGATGCGAAACTATAAGTGATTGTAAGTACTATTTTTGAATTGTAGTAATATAGGTGACTATTCTAGACATTTCAATAAAGGATCATTAAATTTATGGTTTCAGGTATTCTAATATTGTAACTTGTTTATTATGCCCTGGAAAGTATACTAATGTGATTTATCCTCTCCATGATTTTAGATATTTTTACTCAACCACATAAATCAATGTGCCCCTTGTTCATAATATTCTTGTAATTTTAATCTTATTTTTTCACTCTTATTCTATGAATATTTAATCATTTATTCTGTTATTTATTTTCTATTAGGGATTTTCACTAACCCAAAAACATGAAATAAATCATAATGTTGTAAAATAAATTCCTTGATTATTTTATATTTCAAAGAGATCAGATTGAAAGGATGACATGAAAACCCTTGAAATAACTATATTATGATAATAAATAGTGGTTATAAAATAATTGAATCACAAAATTTATTCAATATACGTATAACATAAATAATTATAAAAAATGATATTGTAAAATAAACATTTATCAATTTGGTAACTATTAAATCAAGACACCTTTAAAATAAATAACATCAAATAGATTACATAATTAGATTAATAATTTTACATTAATGATATAATAAATTGTATGGGTATTATATACATCATATAAATATGAATAGGTTTATAACATCAAATCTTTATAAATAATACAATATCAAGATGAAGAACTATTAACATGTTCTAAGACGTACTTTGTAAGTGCTCTAAACATCAAGTATAATAATTTTAGAAACAATAAAATTTATGAAAAAATAATATTATTATGTATAATACTATATGTGATTCCATTATTCTATATTAACACCTATTTATACATAGTTCTTCATTAAAATCAATGTCCATGGTGTTAACAATTTTGATTTTTGTAAACATATTTTGGTGGGTATGATCCTTGCACCATCAGTATAGTTTCTTTATATTTAGAAAATAAATATTCTTATAAATTTCATTTTTTGTTATTATAGATAGTTCCATTACCATTCATATAAATTAGTCATGAAAAATTATTTACATCACTTTATAGAGGTATCAGTCTGAATGTACACATTATTGATTCTTTAACAATTCAACAGATATAAAAAATAAATGTAAATAAAAAATTTCCTTTCTATAAAAATAATAATATAATATATATCATATATATTCCTAAAATATCATTTATATTCGTCCATATAAATCATAAATGAAAAATAAATCAGATTATTTTATGGAGGTGGTTGTCCACATGTTTGCACGATCAACACTATCATGTTCCAACAGATGGGAGGGTTAGAAGGTTGAGATTATTTTATCCTTATATAATCATGATTGTTCAATAATAATTTTACATATCAATTAAATAAAATTTTACTAACCACTAATAGGGATAGTTATATGACTTATAATAATTTTCTTCCAGGATATGGTAATCCATACATACATTCCATCTATGTATTAATTTTTCATTAAATAGATGTATGATGGATGTAATATTATCCTAGAAAAATGGATGTATATAAAATTCTTTATTTTAATAATTTAATGATTATTATATATGATAGACATGACGTTAAGGAATAATGAAACTCAAAATAGATCTTTAAAGATAATTACCTCATTTACAATTATCTTCTCCCATCTAACTATATTCGACTTTTTGAGAAAGTATTTTGGTGGGACCAATAATTATAGATTATGATGAGGATGTTCTCCAATTAATTTTTCAATATTATGGTTGAACTATGCTTTTGATGTGTTATGGGTAAATGATAAGAGGAGGTTCACTTTGATGAGTGAGGTGGGTGGAATACATGTAAATTCAGTAAACTTTATTATGTAATATATGTATTACACGAGGTAATAAGCACCAATTTATCATATTTATGAATATGATAATATTATTTACGAAATAAAATCAAGCAATGAAATTTAATAATGATTTTTTTGTTATTTTAAACCTTATCTCCAATGTTAAATAATTTTTAAATCATTTACACCTTTGATGTGGTAACATAATAATCAATATTTAATGGTCAATAATGTAGTTATATATGAGAAAGTGGATAATAATTGGAAAATACATTGTGGTCAACAATATTTACTATTAACATGATAATATATGATTCTTTATAATATTTTAAAATCATTAATTTAATATTTCTTAAAAATAAATACCCCTAAAATCATTTTTAGGCTATTTGAAAAATTTGACTTCAATAACATCAATATATAAAATGATTTCAAATGAGAATATTTAAATCTTGTATCAAATTTCATTTGTATTCATAAAAAACATTAACGGATTTTACATACCCAAAACACATTATATTTAATATTTGAAAAGTATTTACATCGATTTTTTTACCCAAATGAAAAGTGATGCATCAGCGACACGCAAGCATTTAATTTAATTATACCATCACTGAAAATTCAAAAAAATAATCCGAAATATAAATTGATTTTAGAAATTACCATTATAAAATGTTCAAAAATTATTTCTAACCCTATTAAATAAATATTAATATTAAAATAAATTGAGTGACATTTTTTAATTATTAATTAATTGAAATAATATTAAGGTTATTTCTAAAAAGAAAATAGAAAAAGTGTCGATATTACCATTAATATAATGGTTGGTGTCAAAATAAATACATCTAATGAAGTAAAATGTTGTTTTTTTTTGATATTTTAAAACAACATTCTATAGTTTTAACTGCATATTACAAATTTTACATTTGAATAAGGTTTTAAACTATTACCTTGAAAACTATTTATTATGGTTCTAAATGAAAATTGAGCATAATAAAAATATATAATTTTTTGATCGCAGATATATATGCAATTTTATTTAAATAAATTCAATGATTTGTAAAAATTAAATTTAATATAGGATCAAAATGTGGAATGATAAAAAATTGCTATAAAAAGGCATGTTTTATTGAATAATGTGATTTTATATCAAAATTTATAATGTGGATACTCATGAAAATAATTTGATTATATTGAATAAAATGAAAATTATTTTTCTTTTAGTGATAATAAAAAACAAAAAACAACCTTCGAAAAACATCAATAAATAAGATGTATAAAAAATATTTTTTCAATTATAATAAAATCATTTCATAGATTTAAAAAATGTCAAACATATATTTCCATGTTCAAAATAATATTTTAAAATTCATTATGTTACATATTAAATATATTTTTTTATATAATAAATATTTCATAAAGAGTCATGTCATTTTTATATCATGATATCATCACAATAGTGGAATTATTTCTATAATTGGTATGTTTTAATAATATCAAAAAATCAAAAACATTAAAAAATCCTAAAATTAAACATGACATATTTTTTTATTTTATAAATTCAAAAATTAAGATCTTTTCATTTAATTAAAATAAAAAATTTCATACATTTATCGTTTTTTATTAAAAATAAATAAAATCATATATGTTATCTTAAATAGATAAATGAATCTTATAAACACAAATTACTATTAAATTTTTTTGATTCAATTCTTATCCATCAAAATTGAAAACTAATATCCTAGGAATTGGTGAGTAAATTTTAATAACTATAACTTTTCCACATATAATTCATAATCGTTGTACTATTATTCATAATCGTCAAACCAATGAAAGTATTATAATAGTAATATGTAAATATTAACATTTCCATATTATATATATGGTCTCTTATCTTTTAGTTTGTATATGATAAACTCTATCAAACCAAATAATTTATTTCAAATTAAATGGATTCCAAAGTCATCTGGTATTATATATAACCCCTTAGTGTAATGTTTTCCCAATAATATTTTTTAATACCCGATAAATTTGGATTAAAACAATTTCATAGTCATTTGTAATGATTATAAGATATATATGTGTTTATAAATATTAGTTAAAACAAATACCATATAATCCATAATGATTACATTTTGTTCTGAATATGAATTATATGTTAATGAGATGAAACACATTATTTCTTATATATTTTTTAAATCATGCATTCCCTGTTTGGAGACTCATAATAATCATTGAGTTTCATAATGATCACATTCATCGTAGAGTAATATTTTCAAAACAGGTCACGATAGATTTATATTCATATTTATTGAGTTTAAGGAATTATTTTACCGTAAATATAGTGAATATGAGATAACATACATACTTCATTTACTCTTACAAATTCATTCATTGGCTCTGTTTTTAGGATTTCCCGACCTCTCATTCATTTCTAATATGAATAACCAAAATGAATATGCTTTCTTTAAGCAGTAAATTTATCTTTTACTACATCATGTGTTTCAAAAAAGGGTAAATAGTCTCTCAAACCATTTCTACCCATTAACCAAATCCAAAATGGGGTAAAAAAATTTACTATAATTTCCAAAATGGAAAAATAATTATCAATCTATAAAAATTTCACTAAAACACTAAAATATCAATACAAATCATTACAAAAGTTTTTACCATTTAAAATCTTCCCTAAATATTATTGATTGGATTTGAACCCTATATCAAATGTATTTGATTATACATTGATCCATGATAAACATAACATTTATCTTTAAATAATTTTAGTCAATAATAATTCCAAATACAAAATATGTATATATAGTAATTAAATATTATCCAATTTATTCTAATAATTTCCTAAAAATAACAAAATACCCATTATAAAAAATATTCATACTCATATGTGTTCAGAAAATATTCATTCCTCAATTAAAAATTTATCCAAGGAAATAATTCCATTTTTGACATAATAATATACCATTTTAAATATAGTGAACTTCCTCTAATATAACATAAATAACATAATCCAAAAATGACACTTAAATTTTATAAATTCCAAAAAACATGAAAAAACCTCTTATTATCATTAACCAAAATAATATCATCGTCGTCAAGGAACATATTAGCCATAATTTTTAATGTTTTCTTCATCATATATCTGAAATAACAATATTCTTAAGCAATTTGACAAAAAATCCCTTATTAAGGAAAAAGGTAACTTACACCTCCATGATGTATTAAACCCCTATAAAAACATCCTAATATTTCATTAGCCACCTTAATATAAATTATATATAAAATACAGAAAGTGTGTATATGTCTTTATAATTATAATATTTATCAAAATTATCAACCCATAATGGTTTCCTTTGATCCTAAATTTTCTTCATAAGATAACATCCTAAACACAATCATCATATAAACCCTAGTATTATACCAGAAGTCATATTCTATGACGCAAACACTTGGATATATTGATAAAAACATATTTTGTATATTAGATTTGAAACAAACTAGAGTTAGTGAATTATGCCCACACATAATTGAAATTTCAATATCTAATATTGATTCACAAACACACTCAATCCCATTTAAGTGTAGAGTTTTAGATAATGTTTGAATACTAATTTTTGATAAAATTACATTTCATTATCATTAAATGTGTATTTATTCCATTATACCCATATTATTTCAATAGAAACATTTCAGTATATAAAAACCCAATATCCAAAAATAAAAGCATTTTTGAAATATCTTATATAATATAAACATTCATAACCTAGGGTAATTGAAACATAATAGAGGGAGGAATCAAAAAAACAGAATTGGTAATCATGGTATATATCATTCCATTACCATGTGTATTATTAGGTTAATATTAATGGCATTAGATCTTCATTATAACATAATAAAATCATATAAATTATTTATAGATCATAAAAAATGAATCGTGTAACAAAAAATTATCATATAATGTTACACATGTGTGGATTAATTAAAAATCAATAATAAGACATGATAGAACATAATAAGGATAAGATATATGTTCTTGGTGCAGACATTAGCATATAAAATAATTTCGTATTCATGGATCTATAATAAGACTATCTTGTTGATTGAAGTTCCATTGTGGATTGAGTTCACTCCTCATTCTATCCCTTATTTTGTAAAGTCTTAATTATATGTCTATCATAGAGAACATAGTTCCCATCTAGGCTGGGATCCCTCCACATTCAAATTAATATTATCTTGGGAGATGTAAATCTTCGAAATATAAATACATGATCAATATGATGTCTATAAAAAAATAGATAATGAAAATAATATATAAGGGTTCGAGAAAATTATAAATATTTTATTCATAACATTTGTTTTGTAAATGAATGGAGTTTCATAATTATTTCATAATAACATAATTAACTCTTATGAAATATCTGGGTTTCATTGAACCATCCTGGAAGAATCATCATAATGCTATGAAAACATGGGAACGAAGGTGGATGGTATAATAAGATCTTATTCTCGAGGAAGAATTATTATGCATAAGGGATACTGAGATAGATTAAAAATATATGTTACAATGAAATTGACATAAACATTGAAAATAATGTGAAAACAACCCTTTAATTTTGTTATCATATTATAATTAAAAACTACAAAAATTTGAGGGAATTATTTTCTTTGTAAATGACCATGGAATCTATTAAATTATTATTAAGAAAAATATAATGACTATAAATGTTGGACAATTCGTTTATTTTATAAAAAGGAAAAAAGGATTATTTTCATGCATTGGTATTGAAAATAAAAAATGTGTCCCATAAGACATTATGAATTATTTTAATATTAAAATCAATAAAAAATTTACAAGGTACTAAAATTAACATTTTTCCATGAATTTATTTATATATAAAAACATATTTAACTTTTTTAATTAAAATTAAAATTGAGGAGAAATATTCACGATTCAAAAAAAACTAAAGATAATATTTCCTAAAAACTCCCCCTCGATAATTTTAAGAAAGAAAAGGGGGAAATTATAATATTCTTGTAATAAAATAAATAAAAATAAGAAAAGAAAATAAATTGGGTTTTAAATATATTCATCATACAATTTCCCACAATCTAAATTTAACAAATAAAGTCTTGAAATAAATGAAAATAACATAAAACTTTAGACTTTTGGTTAATTTTGAATCCTAAACCACATGAAATAAATAAATTTCCCGGGAAAATTAAATACCATGAATATCATGATATTACGGATATAATGTATCATTGATGTAGTTCATAGACATACCAAATATAAATAATTGTATAACATGAATCAAGACATAATGTGAAAAATATTAAGGCAAAACCATAATCTAAGGTAATGAATTTCCCAAAAAAAGCTATTAAATAAATATAGTAAATTGACATTAATTATAAATCTATTAAAAATAATATGCACAACTATTATACCATTTATAATTTTCTTATAACATATAATCAAATTGTTATTAATATTTCATTATTAAAAACATTATTTAGAAAAATAAGTGTTACATTTTTCATGAATGTTATTTCACTATTTTGTATTTCATGAACCCTATAAATGTTATAATTATATAAATAATGTTAATAATAGATTTAATATAATATTTATTCACTATATAAACTTTTACAATAGTTCATATAAGGAATATATTAAAATTTTATTACATCCCATTATGGAGGTGATTGTTCACAACCACACACAAATGATGTTTCAAAATTTTCAAATGATGGTATTAAATAAAGATAAATAATAATATACCATTCAATAATCACAATAATTTCTTATATTTGAAATATATTAATTAATTATATCTTAATGAACATTCATATGAAGAGGAAATGAAAAAAAAATCACTTTTATTTGGGGATGTGGAAGTCCATATATACTCATGAGAAATATTTCCATTTTAAAATAAATTTTAGTTTAACAATATGTATTGATTTATACTTATAGTGTAATAATTATTTGACAAAAAAATATTAATTAATTCCATATATATAACCTTATATGAGTGGTGTATAGGAATAATTAAATGCATTAATTTTTCATCTTCAATGTCTGTGTGTAAGAATGATGGATGATTTAATTTTCCAACAGATTAAAGGGAAATTGTAAATTGATATAAAAAGTACATAAATAATATTAATATTATATTGATAAAAAATAATGCTAATATTTTCTTATATATTTTAGAGGATCTTACGGATGAAATGAAATAGAAAAATATCATTAATGAGAATTACCACTTTTTGGGTATCTTCCATTGGATTGAAATTTATCAACTTTGAGATGGTCTTATTTTGAGACAAAAACTTACAGGTAGGTGTTAGTATGGTTGAGAAACAAATTTTCTATATATTTTTCAAGATGTGTATATCATTTTTGTGTGTTGAAGTGAATAAAATTTATGACCATTTATAAGTTCTCTAGGTAGAAATATTATAAATACAAAAAACATTATTATGTAATATTTGTTTTTTAAAACTAATGTGGAAACATATTTTAATAATTTCAAAGATAAAGAAGGAAAATTAAAAATAAAATCCAAAAATGTGTTTTACTAAAGGTGGTGATTTTATTTTTTTCCTTATCTATTAGGATACCACCTCATTTAAAACATTCAATAGTTATTAGTGTATCATGATACGTAGTCATTTGGAGTATATATTGTCACATTAAAATTTAAAGTGGATAAAAAGTATAAAATATATTATATTATAAACCATTTAACACTAACAAAAAAAATTGTATAAATTTTAAAATATTTTTAAACTGGTTTGTAACATAAAATATTTGTAATTTATATTCAAAATTACTCACTTGACATTATGTTAAAAATAATTATTAATGTTTTATTCAAATTATATTTTAAAAAACTAATTACTGTTTATTTTGATTAATTGAAGTCATGAAATACTTTATTATAACCAATACAAATCACTTTAAATATTTTAAACCTATTTTCACTTATTTTCCAGCTGCATGCATAGTGACTGCATTAATGATAGGTAAGAATCCAATATTATAAGAACATCAATAAAAATGTACTATTAAATAATAATTAACCCATCATAGTATTAATCATTAAATACCAATAATAATTTATTTATATCCCTATGAAGACATATTAGTGGTATTTAAAAAAACTATTTGGATTTTTTGTAATTATCCATTATTAAACGTAATATAGAAGTCATTATCTAATGTTATTGTAAAAAATTTCCATGCAATAAATTATAATATAAATTATTGAATTCATCTCATCCAATGAAAATAATTCAGGTTTTTGAGATATATGGTGACCTTATCCTAGAGTTTTAACATATTTTAAGTCATTCACCCATTACTGAGATGTTAAAATTGTTGTATGGATATAACTCATTATGAATAAACATTTAATGAAACTCTTTCTAAAATAAGAAATTCAAAATCTGAATCATTTAATTAATATTTTTTTTTCAAATATTGGAAGTGGTAAAAATAATATTTAATTGATGTTTCTAAATTATGTTGAAAAATATTTTTGTAAAGACCCGGAAATTTCAAGGAAATTTTTTTCTTAAAATATTAGGAATTTTACGAGTCTGCAGTTTCTGATGGTGCTTGATTCCGAGGCCCGGTGTGCCCGGAATCAATTTATGATGTTTTTTTCAGGTACTTTCATTAAAGGTACATGCAGCTTTTTCTATCTTTAGAACCAGTGATCAGAATTGAAATCTGAGGGCACTGATGAAATTACAGCGCTGGTAATTGCTTAAGAGAACATTTACCGCAGTTGTGTTTTATATGGGTCGAGAGTTAATATTTCGGGTTCAATTAAAAAGTTAAATAAAATTTTTTTGAACAATTTTATTCACCTTGGTTATCAAATGTTACAAGGGGAAATTAATGATGTGTCCCACCCCCACATAACATCCCATGTGTGGATGTTTTTTAGGAGGGCACCACACGAGCCCTAACCCTTCACCTCCCCTCAATCCCCCATTGATTCCCTTTTAATTAATTTTGAAAACACCTTCCATTTATTATGGTTAAACCCCCACCTCCCTCTCTCCCTAATTAATAGGCCAACACCTATTGTTTAATTAATTGATCATCAATTAATTAATTAATTCAAGAGTTTGAATGTTGAAAAGGCAGGGAAGTATAATATATTGGGGAAGCTTCACATAATTTTGGGTTAGAAAATATCCTATTGCGGAGGCTCTAAAGAAATAGAAGAGAAAAGTTCTTCCCTCAAAGAAGAACCACTGTAGAATAGCGATCATCTCCTTCAATCTTCTGCCAAGACAAAGGAGAAGGAGCCATCTACAAGGAACGCCGACGACGTGCCATCCTTTGTTTCATCTTCCTTGACATCAACGAGTTAACGCTGTCTCCCCACAACGTCGTTCTAAGTCGACGCTTGTTCTCTTTCCATGCATCGACGATGTGCAACATCATAATCGAGGTAGGGGTTGTTTTGTATATTTTCGTGTGTCTGATTTATACCCTCGAGCATGGGTGTTCTTTCAGATGAACTATGGTTTGAGCCTCTCACGCGGAGGGCACGGACTAACGAACAAGTCTGATTCCTTTGTTGGTTGTTTGTTTGTGTGTGGATTTGATGGGTGACTACGAAATTGGACCGCAACGGTAATTTGGGGCTTTCGTAGGAATGTTTGGGTCCCAAGATGACCTTAGGCGCAATCGGTGAGCGAAACAGACCACCGGAGCGCGACCGGTGGTCCAGCAGTTGCAGAGCACCGCCGGAATAGTCCGCCGCGGTGGTGGAAGAAAACTGGAACAACTTTTCCAATCCGGAAAATTGGAGAGGTGTTACATAACGCTGCCCCAGCTGGCCGAGCCAGCGCCCCCCCCCCATGCCGGGCCGGGGCGGGCAACGCGGGCCACGCCGCGCCGGTCCGGCCGGACCATGCGGAGCCGCTCCAGCGGGGCTGGGCCGCACCAGCAGTGTCGAGTCGTGCCCACCCAGGCCGGACCTGAACCCGAGTTGGGTCGAGCCGTGGTGGGTGGGGCAAGGTAGGATCGGCCCCAGACCCCCCCTTTTAGGACCGTTTTCAGTCATTTTCCCATAACATGAGAAACATACCTCTGATCGACGCATAATTATTTGCGTAGGAATCCTTGGATCGAGATGGTCATTTCGGTATATTACATTAAAGGTTTCGAAAATGTTTGGGTATGGTCGGGTTGGTTTGAACCCGGAACCAACCAGGTCCTCGGAGCGGAAACGCTTATAACATAAAGACCAGACGTCCGATTGATGTTTCGTCAATTACATTGGATTACATATGATGAAATGGTTATTTTGGCATAATTCACTTGAGTATTGGATGCATAAGGAGTACGGTCGGCTTGGTTTAGCTTAGAAACCAACCGGGCCCCTACAACGAAAAAGCCAATAACTCTTAAACCGGACGTCCATTTGACGAACCGTCAGCGGCGCTAGTAATCTCATTGAGAAAAGGTTCCTTTGAGTATACCCCATGGGGTATTGTGATACAGTTGAGATATGGTTGGGTTAGTTTGTTCATGAAACGAACAGAGCCCTCGGGAAAAAAAGGCTAATAACTCACAGACCGGGTGTTAGATTAAAATGTCGTCTATTGAGTTGAGTCCCCAATGTCGAGGCGGTCCTTTTTTATACATCTACATGAAATTTCAAGACACATGGAGTATATACCAGTAGCTCAAGGAGTGGATCATCATGGAGATGAGCATACAGAGTGCGAAGACCTAATAGTTGTAGACATGACGACGGCTTGACCGATTCAACTCAGAGTGATTTGATAAGCCTAGTGGATGGAGCACCAGGTTTGGCGGAAGACCCACGACGAACGGAGCACCTCTTTTGGTAGAAAACCCATGGTACTCAACAGGAGAAGTTCCTCTATAGGCTATTCGAGGGAGAACTACTGTGTTGGGGAGGCAGACCCATGGCGGGGAGCACTACTGTGTTTTGGTGACAGACCCACGGTACACGACAGGAGAAGTACTTCCGCAGTCTATGGTTAGTGAGTATCATCTCAGAGCCACAACATAGCCACTATACTCGACAGAGGAGGAGTTCTCTAGCAGCCATGGTTTTGATAATAAAAATCCTGGTTTGAGCTAAGTCAATGAACTTTTTGTTTTCCTCATAATTGAGATGGGTTACATGATAACATAGGTATTTGTATGGGAATATTCCTAAGAAAAGGTATTCTATTGAGATCTTTCTTTGTGGTTTATCCTTGTTGGATTTTGTGAGACCTTGAGGGTCTCGGGTTCCCTACTGAGTATCTTTATACTCACCCCTGCACGAGCTATTCCCGAATCTCGTTGTGTTGGATGTAGATGACGGACAACACTGAACAAGGCTGAGTGTATGAGGACTAGATAGTACCCAGAGGTGGACACTCGGCATGATGGCACATGGTGTGGACCGAAATACATGGAGTGATGAGAAGGAAATTTGTACCTACCCTTTAGGTAGGAACCCAGAGGAAGATCTAGGCACTGCTTCCATCTTCCAGTTGTATGTCTTTTCAGTTATACTTTTTTTCTATTGTAACTGTACCATTTTGATGGGCTGGTATTTCAAGCCACTTTGTACCTTCTTCACAATTGTTATACTACATTAATTATTGTCGGCTTCTTCTTGTTCTCTGGTTGAGTGTGTTTATGTTTTATAAAGGCAACGACTTCCATGTTCTATGGAAATATGCCTTTTGTGCTAGTCTCCAGCCCCTGGACTATGGAGGTCGGGCCTGGGGTAGTCACGATGCGGGCCCCAGGGGACGGGTCGTGAAAAATTGGTATCAAAAGAGTCGGTCCTAACATAGAACACTAGACTCTGATCTTTCTTTCTATGAATCAATAGTGTTAAGAGTACTGAGTGTGGTTTCCAGTTCAGGGAGTTCAGTGTTGGTGAGGCGGCCGATGTATCCATACACCTGGACCGTGACTATTGATTTCTGACCCAGTGCATGAAAACTCTGATTGTGTGTGTGTTTTCAAAAGTTTTCTTTATGTCATCTCAAACCAGGTCAGCTCACCAGGTATATTCTTTTGACCGTGTCACAACTGTTTCTTTTCAGTATGTCTTCGTCTAGTCGATCAGTGTGAGTTCCAAGTGGAGAGCATGATGGTATCCCACCGAGCAGCAAGGCCACAGTGCAGGGCCCCATTACAGTGGAGTCACCAGCGGTACTACTAACTACTGAGCTACCATTTCCACCATCCCCAGTAGCATAGGGTGCGCGCTGGTTGAGTGTTTTTCACGAGTTCCAGCGATAGAGGCCTCCAAGGTTTCGAGTATAGTCATATTTTCAGATGGCTGGGTATTGGATGGATGGTGTAGCATGAGTTTTCCACATAGTTTGGACACCCACTGACTTTATGGTGTACCTAGATATTAGTCTCTTTGAGGGAGCAACTGAGAGGTGTTGGATCCAGATGCTCCAGTTTTACAATGAGGTGACCCTCACCTGGGGATATTTTGATGGTCTTTTCTGGGCGGAGTTTGTACCGGAAACTCTATGCTCAATGTGGCCTTAGGAGCTATTGCTCTCTCCACAAGTCTTTCTTACCGTAGTAGAGTATTCTACAGCCAGCAGTAGACATATGACACAGAATTCCAAGAGGAATAGGCCAGTAGGTGGACAGAAGTGGGACTAGTTCCAGGCATGGAGGCCTTTGTTCTTGATGCTTCTAGTTTCCATGTTGTTGTTGTTTATGGTGGTTATTTGTCTTTTTACATTGAGCTGTAGTAATAAAAGATTCTTTTCCTTATGAAGTTTACATTCCTGTCCTTTTTGTATGGTTGATACTAAGAGGATCCGGTTAGAACTGTTGACTTGACCCTCACATTAAAGATTCTTATTGAAGGATACCCAGTGACCTCACATTGATGCCGACAGTGTGACTCAACCCTTGGAGGTGAGAGTGATGTTTGGATCTCTTGGTAGTATCGTTGAGGACTTACGGCGTCAATCACGGAAAAAATTGTACCGTTAATGTCTGGATTGACTATATTAGGCCATGGATGTGGTTCATACAAGGGATGAGACCAGATTTCTCTTTTCAACAAAGGTAAAATCTAAGCATCTCTTGTTGGACGATAGATGGTGCAGGCTACGACATAGAATGTGCTGATCATCCAGGAGTGGATGAAGACTACACAGATAAGACATAAGTTCTATGCTAATAGGAGATGGAGACCACTAGAGTTCGAGGATGGAAACCACGTATTCTTATGGGTCTCACCTCGACGAGTTCTACAGAGATTTGGCCGGGGCGGAAAGTTATATCCATGATTCATCGGACCATTCCATGTCCTCAATAGGTTAGGTGAGGTGGATTACCATCTGGCCCTTCCAACTCATTTGCACCGGGTGCATGACGTCTTTCACATATCTCAACTGAGGAGGTATGTTCTTGAACCATCACACATCATCAACCATTGGAACTAGATATCGATGACATGGTGACTTTGATAGAGGTTCCAATGGAGATTGAGGGTCGACAGGAGAGGGTCCTATGAGGACGGTCGATTCCTCTGGTGTGCATTCACTGGTGGCATGGGAATCTCAAGGAGAGTACATGGGGGGAAGAAAGCTCAGATGCATGCTCAGTACCCCTTTTTTCAAGTTTGGGTTGTATCATTATGAGGACGTAAAGATCTAAGGTGGGATTAATGTAAGGACCAGGAAATTTCATGGAAATATTTTTCTTAAAATCTTTGGAATTTTACAAGTCTGGGGTTTCTAACAACGCATGATTCCGTGGCCCGGTGTGCCTGGAATACATTTTTGAAGACTTTTTTGGGTACATCATGTAAATGTTCATTTGGGGTTTTCTATATTTTTAACTAGTGCATGGAATTGAAATATGAGGGCACCGATAAAATTGCAGCATAGAAAATTTCTTAAGGGAACCTTTACCGCAGTTGTGTTTTATGCATGTTGAGAGTTAATATTTGGGGTTTAATTAAAAATTTAAATAAGATTGTTTAGAACAATTTTATTCACATTGGTTGTCAAATACTACAAGGGGAAATTAATGGTGGGTCCCACCCTCACATAACATTCCATGTGTGGATATTTGTGAGGTGGGGCCCACACAAGCACTAACCCCTCACCTCCCCTCAACTCTCCATTGATTCCCCTTTAATTAATTTCGACAACACCATCCATTTATTATGGTTACTCCCCCACCTCCCTCTATCCCTAATTAATATTCTATTACTTCTTAGTTAATTAATTAATAAAAAATTAATTAATTAATTCACGAGTTTGAATGTTGAAAAGGCAGGGAAGTATAATATATTGGGGAAGTCATCAAATAATTTTGGGTTGTAAAATATCCTATTGCAGAGGTTCTTAATAAATAGAAGGGAAGGGTTCTTCCCTCAATGAAGAACCATCGAAGAACGAAGATCGTTTCCTTCAATCTTCGGCCAATCCAAAGGAGAAGGAGCCACCCGTAAAGAACACTGACAACGCGCCATCCTCGGCTTCGTCTTCCTTGACATCAATGAGTTGACGCCTTCTCACCGTGATATCGTTCTACCTCGATGCTTATTCTCATTCCATGGCTCAACAACGTTCAACGTTATAATCAAGGTAGGTGGTTGTTTTGTATATTTTTGTATGTGTGATTTATACCCTTGAGAATGGGCATTATTTTTGATGAACTGTGGTTTGAGCCTCTAACACGGAGGGAAAAGACTAACAAACAAGTCTGGGCCTTCCGCTCGTTGTTCATGTGTGCAAGGATTGACGGTAAACGATGAAACGGGACCGAAACGGTGATTTGGAGCTTTCACAGTGACGTTCCGGTCCCAAGATGACCTTGGGTGCAATAAGTGGGCGAAATGGACCACTAGAGCGCGTCCAGTGGTCCGCCGACGGTGGCGGCGCGCCGCCGGAACAATCTGACGTGGTGGTGGAAGAAAATTGGAATGGAATTGCTGTTCTGGAAAATTGGAGAGGCACAATTTAACAACGCGCCAGCTGGCTGAGCCAGCGCCACCCCCCCCAGTCGGGTCGAGGAGGGCCACGAGGGTCGGGCCGCGCCAGTGGGGCCGGACCGCGCTGGCTGGGCCGGGCCACGCCGGCTAGGTCGGGCTGTGCCAGCCTAGCCGTGTTGTGCCCAATAGGGTCATACCTGATCCCGGGTCGGGTCAACCCAGCTCGGGCCGACCCATGGTGGGTTGGGCTAGGTCGAACCAGCCCTCGACCCCCCCTTTTCAGACCATTTTCCAGTCATTTTCCCATAACAAGAGCTACGTACGTCCGATTGACGCACCGTCAGTTATGTAGGAATCCTTGGATTGAGTTGCTCGTTCTGGTATATTACACTCATGGTTTAGGAGATGTTTGGGTATGGACGGGTTGGTTCGAACCCAAAACCAATCGGGCACTCAGAGCGGAAACACTTATAACTTATGGACCGGACGTCCGATTGACATGCCATAAATTTTGTAGGATTCATTATGACGAGACAGTTCATTTGGAATACTCCACAGGAGTATTGGACACAGTTGGAGTAAGGTCTAGTTGGTTTAGCTTAGAAACCAACCAAGCCCCTGGAATAGAAATGCCAAAAACTCTCAGACCAGATGTCTGTTTGACAAACCATCAGCGGTGCTGGTAATATAGTTGAGAAATTGTTCCTTTGAGTATACATCATCGGAGTTTGGGGTATAGTTGAGATACTGTCGGGTTGGTTAGTACACAAAACCAAACGGACCCCTGGGACAAAAAGGCTAATAACTTACAGAACGGGTGTCCGATTAACCTGACATCTATTGCTTTGAGACCCCTATGATGAGGTGGTCCGTTGTGATACTTCTACGTGAGATTTCATAACACATAGAGTATCGACCAGTATTTCGTGGATTGAATCCTCCTAGAGACGATCATACAAAGTGCAGAGACCAAATAGCTGTAGACCTGATGACTACTTGCCCGATTCGACTCTGAGTGAATCGATTAGCCCAGTGGACGGAGTGCCCAGTTTGGCGGAAGACACACGATGGATGGAGCACCTAGTTTGGAAGCAGGCCAGTGGTTCTCGATTGGAGAAGTACATCTGTAGACTATTAAGGGGAGCACTACTGTGTTGGGGAGGCAGACCCATGGTGGGGAGCGCTACTGTGTTGGGGTGACAAACCTGCGGTACTCGACAGGAGGAGTACATCAGCAGTCTAAGGTTAGTGAGTAGCGCCTCAGATTCATGACAGGGCCACTATACTCAACAGAGGAGGAGTTCTCCAGCAGCCGTGGTTTCGATAATAAAAATACTGGTTTGAACTGAGTCAATGACCATTTTTTCCTCATGATTGAGATGGGTTACTTGATAACATAGATATATGTATGGGAATATACTTAGGTAAATGTTATCTATTGAGATATTTTTTGTGGTTTACACTTGTTTGATTTTGTGAGACCTTGAGGGTCTCGGGGTCCCTACAAAGTATCATTATACTCACCCATGCACGAGCTATGCCCGCACCTTGTTGTGTTAGATGGAGACGACGAACATCGCTGACCGAGGCAGAGTGTATGAGGACTGGACGGTACCCGGAGGTGGACACTCGGCATGACGACACACGGAGGAGACCGAAAGTGGTGGAGTGATGAGGAGGACATCTGTATCTACCCTTCAGGAAGGAACCCGGAGTATGATCCAGGCACTACTTCCATCTTCTAGCTATATGTTTTTTCAGTTGTACTTTTTTCCAGTTGTAGCTGCACCTTTCCGTTGGGCATGTATTTCAAGCCCTTTTTTACTTTCAGCACACTTGTTATACTTCTTTACTTAGTGTTTTCTTCCCCTTGTTCTCTGGTTGTTTGTGTTTACGTTTTATAAAGGCAATTCCTTCCCAGTTCTAGGGAAATATGCCTTTGGTTCTAGTCGCCAGCTGATGGCCTATGGAAGGTGAGCTTGGGGTTGTCCAGATATGGGCCATGGGGGACAGGTCATGACAAATTATAACAACTGGGTCTTGGTGACAGCACATCCACCCCGCTTTAACATGGTCGTCAGGTCCTGACCGACCAGGTACCACCAGTTTCCCCGCAGACACGTGGGACCCACCCCAGGTTCCACCCACATGCCTGAACGAGTCATATGACTAATGACTTTCCCACAAGCCAACACATGTCCTTTCTAGTGTGTTTTCCCCCACTCACACACACCCTGGGTAACATACCAGAAGGTCACCCATCCCGATTATTACTCCATGCCAAGAACGCTTAACTGTGGAGTTCTAAACAAATAGGCTCCCAAAAAGGAAGGTGCACCTTGTTGACATGAGTCAAATAATTTAGTCATTTAACCATTTATTATTTGGGGTTGTTTTAATCACCCTGCCTTTAGAGCACAATCTCCTCATTGTGGGCCCAATATCTCAACCTAGGCAGTGTGCTGCACTTAAGTCTTGGTACCACCTCTGATACTAAATGTGACAATTGGGTCCCGGTGACAGCACAACCACCCGCCTTAACATGGCCATCGGGTCCTGACCCACCAGGTACCACCAGTTTCCCCGCAGACATGGGAGACCCACCCCAGGGTCCACCCACATACCTGAACGGGTCATCTGACTAATGAATACCCCACATGCCAACACATGTCTTTTCTAGTGTGTTTTGTCCTCACTCACACACACCCTGGGAAACTTCCCAGAAGGTCACCCATCCCGATTAATACTCCAGGCCAAGAACGCTTAACTGTGGAGTTCTAATCAGATAGGCTCCTGAAAAGGATGGTGCACCTTGTTGGCATGAGTCATATCATTTAGTCATTTAACCCTTTATCATTTGGGGGTGTTATAATTTTTCTAAAAATATGCATATGTTAATAAAAAAATCTTATACACTAATCATGTATAATATTGATTAAATAGGAATGAATTATATTATATTAAATAAAATGATACTTCTATGAATTTTAGTAAAAATAACAAACTAAAATAACCTTTTGAAAACATGATTATAAAAGCTTGATCATAAATATTTTTTATTTGAATAAAATGATTACTTAGATATTCAAGTTGTTAAAAAATTAATTATAGGAACAAAATCATATTTGCAAATTAATCATATTACATTTTATAATTATATATTTTATATAAAAATGTATTCATAAAAATTAAATTCTTTATTAATTTAAGATAATGTAAAAAATCGTTTTTTTAATTAATATTTTTTAGTATTCATGAAAAAAACTATTATAAATTTTCAATTAAAAATTACCCTATAATAATTATTATATGATTATTCCAAAAAATTATTTTAATTTAATTATTTCCGTATTCAAAATTTTATAAATTTTGGTCTCAAATGAAAAAAATATATGAAAAAATTACTTTCTTAGAAAAATAATTCTTTTAAATTTTAAATGTTCCAAAACATATGTGATTTATATTTTTCATTAATAATAGATTTATTATTTCAAAGTTACTCAAAAAAAATAATAAATCTTCTTAAATAATACATATTATTTTGTTACAACAATTCATATCCTCTAAACCCATGTCTATGTTATAATATTTATATATAAATAAAAATATTTCTATATTATGGAATCGATAATTTAAATTTAGTACTATTTTTATTATACACAATCAAAAATAATAATTATTTTAAATAAAACAATATCAAAAATATCATAGTCTTATTATTCCTCTTTTCTTGGGAGTTCAACGTGAAAGTCAACTGGATTTCCATTTTGGTTTATAATGTTGTTTCTATGTTATACCATGATTATAAAATTCATGAGCTACTTGGGTTTCTAAAAACTAATTCATAATAAAAATATATTATATTTAATATATATGATCGAGTTATAAATTGTTTTCGTAATAATATGGTTGGGTGAAATGGGTTTTTTGTTAAATTTCATGTATGTAATTCATATTAAATTAATTTTCATGACAAATGTTTATAAAAATGTCAATCAGTCTTATTGAATTGGGATAGAGATAAATTGTTTTCGTTAAGGACCATTTATTCTTTTAATAAAACAATAATTGTTGGTGAAAGAGTTGTTGTGAAAATTGATATTTTTTTCTAAACGGTCTTTAATTGGTATTTGTAACTATATTTTTATGAACTAGAAGGGGAAAGGAATCCCATATTGGGTTTTCATTAAATTATTATTTATAACTTTATAAACTGAATGGTTTTATTATTATGAATCCCTATATATTTACAGTTATGTAATTCCTTATACTTAATTTTCATTTATGGGATGTCTATTTTTATGGGATGATTATGTGATGTAAAAACAATGTTTTTTTTGTGTGTGAGGATGTTAGAGGTGTGGTGAGATTTATTATTTTTCATAAGAAGTATGGTTTGATTATTATTTTATTATATTCTCACATCCACTTTTGATTTATAATGGGATGCTGGAAACCAGAGTATTGCATCGTGAATTTTCCTACTCAACTAAATATCTGAAATGGATTAGTGTCCATATAATTGGATAATGGACTTGGGATAATTTGGGGTTCCTTCAATTAGGCTAGTGTTGCCTAAAAAGGTGGATTTTATAATATTTAGGATTAAACATAGGAAAAAATTTAATGTTGTGTTTATAGTATCATTATTATTGTCTAGCCTAACGATATAAAATTTTTCCCATGACATTTATTCAATAATCAGTGGTTGATGATGGGTATTTACATCGTTGGTATATATCAACTTATTTCTTAATTTTTGTGAACCCATTCATATAGATGATTTTTTATTAGATTATTATTTTTCTCTTACCTTAATGTGTGTTTAATATTTATATTTTGTTGAATTCCAACATGCGTTAATATGAATATTTTTTAAATGTATTTTTTATAAATAGATTTTCTTGGTTTTTCATTTTTTTTTTCATTAAAGGTATATAATAATTTTACAGCGATTTATTTTTTTTGTTAATCAATATTCATCATTTATATTATATAGTATTCTACTAATAAGTAGAGATTATCCTTGTTTTTTGATTGAAGGTATTGTTTCTTTCATTAAAAAGAATACATGGAGTTGGAGTTTACTGGGATTTTATAAAAATTAAAGACATCAATTTCTACAATATTATAATCAACCACCTATTAATTTATTTATGAATAAAAATACATTAACTACTAATGGAGATCCTAATAGTCCTTTAACCCCCGGATCAATATAAACACTCATGTGTTTGTATGCAGTGGTTTTGTTTATTATTATTTCAAGGTTTCATTTCATTTTTTATGTCACTTATTTGGGATTCACAAGGGTGATTTGTAATGCGGTGAGAAGCATTGGGTTACATGGGGAGTTATCATGTTTTATTTTTTTTTATGTTGGGATGTTAAAGAATCATTCAGAGAAATATCCCATTTAAATATACACATTATCCTAGTGATGTATCTCTTTAGGTAATTATTTACTTATTTTGTTTTATGTGAGTTTACATAAATGATTTGAGTCATATTTGTTAGTTTTAAATCATTTAGTAGTATATTTGGCTATAGATATTTTTATATTTCATAGAATCCAAACATCCGAATTAGTGATAATATATTTTATGATTGATCTTATGGTGGTTTACTATGATTTAAGAGAAAATATTTCTATTAATTATTCCTTAATGGCCCTAAAATAGTTCCACAACTGCTATATTTGAAATTATCATAGGGTAATGCCATTTATTAGATCATGTATCCAATTCCAGGGTGACCTAGGTTGGAATTGGATTTAAATATTGAATAAAATTTAAATGAATATTTATTCAAATTTGGGTAGCATAGTTTGGCACATATTCGTGAGATATAATCATACATTAATACAACATGAAAAACATTCATAAAATATAATATATCAAATATATATTCCTTTATAGAACGTTACTTATAATTTTTTTCTAACATGCTACTCAGATAATCATATCATTCATAGTATAGAGTCCATTTTCTGTAAACTAGTATTAATTGAAAACCCTTTTATATATTTATAATTATTAAGAAATTATTCAACTAACAAAGGATCATATAATTTCACTTCAAATGCAATTCATTTTTTGGTAGTTTATTAGAGTTTTAAAATGTAAAATATCATTTAATAATCAAAAACCTAATGCGATGTGAATATCATATGAACCTCAAACATTCCTTACACACTATCCATGTATTAAACACAAATTAATATATTATGAGATGAAATTTATCATTTGTGATTATCGTAAAAAAATTATTTACTATAAAATTCAACACCCTTTAGAAAAAAATTATTTCTTAACTCAACATGTTATGAAAAGATAAATATCATTGGATTTCCTATTATTATATGAGTGTTGGGTATCTTTTGTAATTATCAATTTACCATACGTGTTTTTCCACGATCATAAAAATAGATATCATGTGTTCGTAAAATTTATATTAATATTTTATCATAAATACTATAGTAACAAATTTTTGTACCCTAAAAACAAGATTCATGATATTAGAATAGTGTAAAATGCCAATATTGTCTACAGGGTCTGATCGTACATTTTAAATTAAGAAAAATATATATATATATATATACTATATTAATTTTAACCTGAATGTTGAAAAATGTTATTAATGAACCATGATAACTCTTTAGGTGTGGAGTATTGTTCAGGATAATATCATAGTGGAAAATAAGTAGAAATGAAAACATGATTTAATTTTTTTACTTCAGATCAAGTGATCTAACATGTTTTATTAAATAATTTCTATCTCAGTAAGAGAAATAGAACCCTTAAAAAATACAATCACTACTATATTATGTGAAAACTATTTCAAGCCCTCTATTTTGTTCCACGTGAGGTATAACCCAACTCATCTATGTATCAACATTGACCAAGGAAAAACAAAAAAAATAACTAATATTTTTAAATGGAGTCCCAACTCTACATACCCGCCGTTATTTTTGTTGTTATTAAAAACACAAATATGATTTTGGAATGGGAAAACCATAAAGTAAAAAAACATAAACAAAAAATAAAAATATTGAAAATGAAATTGAATTAGAATAAATTAATTTCAAGGATGTTGTATCTATATATAGCTTAATTAATATTAGTTACAAAGGATCAATTGGATTCCTTTTTTCTCTTTCATTTAGGAAGAATTTGTAATAAAACTCCCAAAATATAGTTTATTATATATCCACAATCATCTCCTTGGGTGTTTTTGAATAATTTATAAGTCTATTGATAATTATAAATTATATTCTAAAACACATTACAAATGAAATTGTAAAATTATTATAATGAAATAATAACAATAAAAATTTAGAATTGATGAAAGTATTTTTCGAGTGACGTAATTATTGTAGATATATTTTCGGACATTTTGATATAGTTTTAGACATTTTCAAATCACTTGTGATATTTAATATTCATATTAGATTTTATGAATCCTATAAAACTTTTGGACATGGGTCATACCTTTTGACTTTGATTTCAAATTTAAGATTCACATGTAAGTAATTTTATAACATAATATTTAAATGCTTTAAAATTATATTTATATGAATATTATAATTTACAGAAAAACCAAAAACACAACAAACACAGTTTTAAGATTTTTTTCATAATATCCAATAAAAATGTTAAAAATAATAATGTCTCTAAATCAACAATTATTAATCCATCTAATTAATATTCATAAAATATTAATTAATATAAAATAAAAACTATTCCTCCGAAATTAGTGTATTATACAAGAAAACGTTATGTGGAATTAAAATTACCAAAAATTATAAATATAAATATGTGAAATTATGTTAGTTTTGAAATATAAAATCAAATATCCAACAAAAATAAAATTATAAAAATTATTAAAGCTTAATAATAAGGGTAAAAATTAATTTTATATAGTAAATAAGAAAATAATAAATGTTTTTTAATGTATCCCCATAACATTTTAAAAAATATTTTAAAATTATTTTAAGGTAAAATATTTTTAATTGTTATCATTTCAAAAAAAATTAAAAAAATCTCTTTATAACATTTATCTAGTTTCTGCTGATTTTGAAAACACCATCCCACACATAATTTACCCATGATGAAGATAGAGAAAATAAAAAAATTTATGAATATACATTTTTAATATGTTCAATATAGATTTTAATATATTTCAAGATTGTAACAAAGATGATATAAAACACTACCCTTACAAATAAATATATATGAACTCACATTAAACATACAAATTCATGATAAATCCAAAAAACATCACAATTTAATATTTTTTTAAAAAAAATTATCAATTAAACGTAATAATTAAATATAAAATATTGTCTCAAGTATTTTCAATTCTAGTTTAAAAATTCAAACTCAATAAATATTATCAATTACCCACCATAAATTTATGAAAACAACTTTAGTAAGTATGTAATCATTTACCCAGGTTTTTTACAAAAATTAGAATGATTTTATAAATTTAAAAATTATAAATGCTTCAAAACAATTATAAACGTCCAAAAAAATCCTTATTTTAAGGTGACGTGCTCAAATTTCACAAAAACTAATTTTTAATGAAAAATATTAGTTCTTTAAAAAAAAGAATAAATAAATTCTGAAATAATACATATTTATTTAATAGAACATGATTAAAATGAATTATTTCATCATTTTTTATTGTTTTGGACTATTTTAATATTTTTTTAAATGGATGTTACATAAGTATTATCATATTAAATAGGGATTTGACCAAATAATCATTACAATATGACAATTCCTCTTAATTTGTAAACATTGAGAACAACAACTATAAGTTGATATATACTCCTCCTCGGCTATGGATTAAAGCTATAATAATTAGTTCATCGAGCTCCTTGTAATGATACTCTTACAAAAAATATAACAATTACTATATATAGTTTTCTATGAATTCATTGACTAAAAAATCTGAATCTGTGTCACAATCATGACCCCAGTAGCTTGAAACTAGGGAATGATTCATTAATTTCACAAAAGATACAAATAATCACATCCCAAATGACTGCATAGTTTAGTTGTATTGTTAAAAATGGTTCATTCTTGAGTCTTATATTACTTTTGGAAAAAAAATCAATTTTTTTTCAGTAACAACATTATTTCATCTCGTATATCATTCATATTAAAATTGTAAACATCATGGACTACTATGAAAAGAAAAAAAATTACGGTGAGATGAAATTCTCAATAATGGTTAAGTAAAATGGAAGATTTTATTAATCATTAAATAATAATTAATATGAGAAGATAAATAACAGAACACGCATTCTATTTAAATAACATCACTATATGAATTAATAAGGAATAGTCAATATAGTATCAATAATATGAGAATGAAATTCAACTATATATAATTCCATTTTGAAAATATCTTGGATAATATTAACTAAAATCTTAATGAAGGAAATGAGTAATTGTTGGACTTCATATATAATAAAAATAATTCTTATACAATTACTTCCTTTTACCAGATGGTTTAAAAAAACTAGGTATAAAATGATTTGGTTTTGTAAACTATATCACTACTAGAAAGTCCATTACAAGACAGTTTAAAACTAAAACTTGAAAAATAATATGATTTGGATGACTAATTTCTACCCACAAGACCTGATATTGCATCAAGGTTATTTTTATAAATGGTCCCCACAAATATATTTCTTGTTAAAATAATTCCTCATATATTGAATAATAGATTTAACTCACAAATAAAATTCTTATTAAAAATATCCATACTAATTTAAGTATATTGAGTTATCAATATAAACCTAGTTAATAAAATTACTCTAAAAATAAAGCATCATATATAGAAGTGATATATGATTTAATAAATAAACATTTCCATGATACATAATTTTGCTTTTTTGTGGCAATTTAGTTTATAAACGTGTGTGAAAACTTCTATTAAAGTTCAATGACTATAAAAATGACTCAAGGAAGTGAATGTAAATAGTTTCATTGTACAAATAGATCATAAAGCATCTAGAGTAATTATAAGGATGGTATTAATATAGTACCTACCCATGGTAGTGATAATAATGTTTTTTAGTCACTGATTAATATAAATAACATAAAAGTTTCTTCAAAAATATTGTTGTGGAAAATATCCTTTTCATTTTTAAAATCAATCTAGAAATCATTATGGAAATCTATTTTATTGAATATCACTTTAAAAAAATTATTAAATCAAACCTCATTAAAAAGAAAATGGATATTAAAAATGTTGGGTAATATTTACATTCTGTATAAGTTGAAAAAAAAAATTTCTTGTTCACAATAAAACGGTTAGGGGCGTTAATTGTTTGGAAAATGAAAATAAATATACATTAACATTCTCTATAAAATCCAATTTGTTTTTTTTTTTGGAAAATAACGTAATTATCCATTGAATATTTTTTTAATGTAAACATGGTTGACATTTTCTTTTTTAAATAATTATAAAAATTTAAAAAACATAATTGGAAACATTTAAAAAAAAAATTTGGAAGAAGACATTTTTTTTGAAAAAAAAGAGAAGTGATATCAGATTTTCAAAAAAAAATTCATTTAATTTAATTACCAAAGAGTATTAAAATGGTATTGCACAATTAAAAAAATTAGGAATTACAAGAGTATATGAAATTGAATTTTTTTTATAAGTAAATGGTCATATAATTTTCATCTACTAAAATAACATAATAAAAATTCTCGATTAGAATGAGACTATGAAAAAAACTCATATTGTGGTCATATGTTAAAGTTATAATTAATCAATGAATTGGTTATTTTTTAGAACTATAAATCAAAAAAATAACATAAATATAAAATAATGTCAAAAAAGGTCTTTATATAAATAATATTGCAGTGACATAATCATTTGTCGTAGCAGTTTAACCCGACGAATAGAAAAAAATATAAAATTACCTTACCTCATGCATTTTTTTATTGAAAATTATTTAACATAATTAATAATGGTATTAAACATGTAATAATTTCATAAAATAATCATATTAATATTTATAATATCATTTCTAATAATTTTTATAACATATTATCACCCATTCGTTAATAATCATTCTGTATTTTTGATATTTCCGATATTAATTCCATTGGTTTATCAAGAATTTTTTTCATTAAAGATCTTTTTATGTAATATAATATTTCAATTTGTAATATCATATATAATAAGAATGAAATTATTATCATATTATTACATCAATTTTAGTTTTAAAATGAATCATCAAATATGATTATGGATAATGAAGTATATTATAATCATAGAGTTGGTAGGACACACGTTTTAATAAGTAACATTTCCATTTTCCAATTATAAGTATCGAAATAAGGTAAGTAATATTTAATATTTATATACTATAATAATATCACATATACCATATTCTATACTAATATATATATTACATGTGGTGTGTTTAAGAAAATATCATCCCATCACTTTGTGGATATAGTATTCCACACGTACATGAATGGTGCTATCATCTTTAAGTGGGTGAAAAGTTAAAATTTAAATTGAAATATTATATTTTATGAATGATAAATATTTCATGAATATTTTTATTATTCCATTCATATTACATTTAATCCTTAAATTTATCATTATCACCTTCCATGTGAGGCGTTAGTCAAACATGACTCAAATTGCTTAGCGAGGCGGTAGTCTTCCATACCCATGAGTGACATTATAGTATCTCTTTATGGAAAGTATGTTTAAAAATATACAAATGAAATATTGGATCCATAAGGAATAATATGTTAGTAATATCATGCATTTACTATATATATATCATAATACCTAACTCTGAATGATGGTAGTTGAGGAATGAATAACAGTTGTTCTAGAGTTGGTAGTCCGCCATACACATGAACATTGATTTCATAACACATTTTATGGAAGTGTAGATAGTTTTTGGTCATTATTTTATTATAAAAACATCCCAATATATATAATATAATCATGTTATTATATAATAAATGTTTAATATTAATTGATGGAGGTGGATAGAGACATACAATAAAGACACTCATTGAGAACATTACCACTTCATTGGGTATCCTCTTTCATTTTGAAATAAATAAATCCTATATTGGATTTACTCAAAAAATAATCCTTCTATGATGACGGTAGATAATATGGTAATTGATTTGGCATGGTCTTAGTTGAACCAATTTATTATTAGTTCCTTGAACCATTTTATACTTTGAACCTTACAAAGCATAATTTTTTTCATTAAAAATCTAAATATTTTCTATCGTGTAATGTATATGAAATAATAATATTATATTAATGTTAAATTAATTAAATATTTTTTATTATTTATTTTTTCACAGTTTATACAAACTAAAAAATATTTTATGAAGTGTTTTTGGGATAAATAAATCATTTCAATACTTATAATCTCAATTTACTCAATCTGGGACTAAAATTTGGGAAATTCTATAAATAAAATATTTGGAAATGTTTGGAACCATACATATTATAGTGAACTAACCACGTCACCTGACTATATGGAAAAATTTTACCTAGTATTTAAGAATCAATTGACTCTCTCACCTGATTGTTTCAACCTACTGTATGAACAAAACGATTAGACTGTGATGAACTATAATGAAAACAAAATAACATGACCATTTAAACCTACCACATTAACAAAATAACTTGATTTTTAAACCTAATAAATAAATATACTGACTTGATAGGGTCAACCTACCATATAAACTAAATGACATGGATGGGGAACACAACATGAAGAAAATTGTAATTTATTTTTTACCATATATTATAATAAAATACTCAAAAATTATGTGATTATATTTTTTGTTGTAAATATATAAACATATAACTAGAAAAAAAATTATATATTTATATATGGAAATATTATTTAATTCATTGGATGTTTATAGTTATAATTATGTAGTTTTCCATAATAATATTCAAACTATATTTTGATGGAAATTTCTTATTAAAAATTTAGATTAAGGTCATTATTGATTAAATAAAATCATAATGAAATTATATAAATATAATTAAAAAATTGATAATATATATTCTTCAACTTGGATGTTATAGTTTTATTTCTGAAACAATATAAGTTTGGTTGTCTATAAATTTCTAGAATTGCCTATATGAAAGTAGGTACATTAATTTCCTTAAGTATATTATGATATGTAGATTAACCTATCTGAATAACATACATAAATATAATAATAAAACCACATATGTGTATTTCACTTCATGAAATTTTGATTTCCTAATGAACATTATAAAATAAGATTAAATTATATGTTTTACATAATGTTTCTGTTTTACATTTAGTTCACGTTAGATGATGAAATAATTAATGTTTTTTTATAATTACGTATTAGTTATTTATAAATAATGAAAAATTATTTTTAATTTTTTTTATCAAATTTTCATAATAGGGGATAATGTTTAATATTTCCTTCATAGGAAAACATGATTTTAAAATTAAATGTTCTTAGAATTTGAATAGTTTTTATTTTATGCTATATCAGATTTTTTAAGGGAGTTTAATATTTATTATAATTATTCTTTATTACTGAATTTATTATTCTAATTTCTTAAAACTATAAATTATATTTTAATTTTACATATTAAATATTTTACCCACATGAATATTATTTCCATATGGATTTTATAAGGAAATTCTATTCTATATTCTGAAAGCGTAAATACATTAGGCTTCTGGATTTTTATATTTTGGGCATTATTGAACTCGATATACTAAGTTCGATAGATTCATATCAAAATAATATGTTGATCAAATTATTGAATATTATACAGATAGTGAACATTGATGATAATTTATAACTCTCAATTGGATTCTTTTCATTTAACCCTTTTCTACATGAGTGTTCATTTCTTCCCCATCATTCAAAAATAGAATATGTTCATCTGGATATATATATAAAATTAAAATTATCATTCTTATTTGTGAATATATTTTTAATAGATTATACAACTCAATAAAAAAATTATTTTTGGTTGTTACTCCCAATCAAAATTTATACAATTTGGGAAGTGCATCTTGGTGAAAAGAGAAGGTTGTTTGGGTTTCAACTCCAAGAAGTAAATGTAAGATCTCTTTTGGTTTAATAATCAAGTGGGGGAAATATTTTTAATCGGGTTTTGGCTCTAGGTGGGAAACAATCATCATAATATTTTAAATATTAGTTATAGTGGGCTTTATAACAGAAATTTCATTTTTTGAGTAAATAGTAAATGTAAGATCATTTAGATCTCAAATACTATAAAAAACACTTGGTCTCTTCTTAATTTATTTTCCATTGTATCAAAATTATATAAATTATATAAATTATATAAATATATATTATCCTCAAATTCATTATTACATTTTAATAAAACAATTCACCCCCTCTTGGATTAATTATTGTATTATCTTCGTAAAACAATTTGTCTCAATGCGTTATCACTATAAATATATATATATATATATATATATATATATATATATATTATTTATGCTACTCATTATCTAACATAACCACAAAGGTAAAAATATATTATTTAAAATAGAAGGAACTGGTTAAAATAATAGATGGATACAACATAAATCATGTTATTTTGATGTTACTGATTTTAGATATTGGAAATATCGATAAAAAGGATTGTTAAAACAACATATCATTTATCATTATAAGATTATGGATAAGTAATACAAGATTATCAAAGGTGAAACTAACTCATTTTTTTTGGAAATTATGTTGTACGGTATGTTATATATTTCAAGGTTATGAATATCATAATCCACGGAATAAATGGAAATGTTTATAGTCATGTTTTAGTGTTTAAAACATCTCATTCTATTTGGAAAATTCATTAAAATACACATCTTGGGTATGATACAAATACTAGAGAAAAGTTTGGTTAATTTTTATTCTACTGTCATAAATTTAAAATGCGTTAGGATTAAACTGAAAATCAAATATTCTAATGATTTACTAGTATTCTAAATTTTTTGTTTCATTGGTAGAAACCCATAAAAATACTTTTATAGTTTAATGAGTTCTTAGAGTAATTACTTGTATATAGAATTATAAAAATGTGCATATTGATTAAATAATTCTCCTTAAAGAATACACTCTTTATTAAATTATTGGATAATTATTATAATATGAGTTAAAACTGAAATTTACTCGTAAATA
Organism: Viscum album; assembly: GCA_963277665.1. NCBI lineage: Eukaryota > Viridiplantae > Streptophyta > Magnoliopsida > Santalales > Viscaceae > Viscum > Viscum album. Next base: position 286,694,159 of record OY728127.1, read on the forward strand.
ATATATTTATAAGATGATATAATTTTTTTAAATAATATATTTCTAGTTAGTCATATGATTATAATATACATAGTAGTGACAATAACAATACAACATATTTTATAGAGAGTAGATATAGAAGGAAAAAATATACATCAGGATTTATCAAAATGATTATCACTAGGATTATCACAAGGAGAAAAATATAGGTGGTTTCATATATAATAAATCGTACAATGTAATTTATTATGATTATAGAATGAAGAGGAATATTGATCCTGATTTCCATAGAATAAATAGAAAGACAAATAATATGAAGAAATTTAAGTAAGATAATAAGGAAATAGATATTATATTGAGTTGTAATAAGGATTCATGTACTAGTGGAGAATATAGTTTTGAAAAAGATGTCAGAAACGTGTGTTTCATGGATTACACAAATGCTATAAGTGAATCAAATTATTATTCATATTCATAATCTAAATCTATAAAACCACTATTTATTAATATATTAATGAATTCGATAAAATAAAACATAATGTTGAAAAATTTATAGGTTTAGATAAAAATATTAATATACAACATGGGAATGTTATTGTGGAAACAGAAATAAAAATTTATCCATTATGATAAAAAAACATTTCTCATAAAAATATAAAAAATTCATAAAAAAATATGAAAAATAGTCTTTATGAAAATGATAAATTTAAAACAGAAGTCTATTTGTATCAAAATATCATGAATTTTGAATAATATATTTTGATATCATTCATAAAGATAATGAAATTATAGAGAATCATCTAGATGGATTACAATAAAATATTCCCATTCTCATCAACAATGTTATAAAATTCAAAAAATACTTATTTTTTATATAATGAAAAATAAGAGACCCATTATTTTCTATGATAATAGATTACAAAAAAAATTGGTGACATTATTTGTTAACCTATCTAATGGATGTATATCAATCATCACTTGTTTTAGAAGTCATATGAAAGATTATTATTCAATTAATAGTTCCTTGAGATTTCCAAAATCACTTTCACAAAATAAGGCTTTCCTTTTTAAATAATTAGCATCTACGTTTCTTGTAAAAAAAATTTGAAATCTATTTGGGATCCAATAAATACATATGTTAACCCCATCAGAGAAAACATTTTATGAGTTGAAAATATTTGTTAAACATTTTTTATAGGAAATATTTCTTGGGATTATAAAAAATGATGTTTGTTACATGGATTGTGGATGATTAGGAGACATAACAAGTGATATATGAAATTTTAATTCATACATCAATTAGATAAATGTAAGGTACTATTTGGGGATAATTCAATAGGTATCGTAAAAGGTTTTTATGATGTTGTAATTATTAAATATATTATTGTTTCCAATGACTTGTTTTTTAAGGTATTAAACCATAATTTCACAATACTTTTTTATATTTTTTTGTAATGGATTTTTTTAAAATTTTCAAAATGAAATATGAATTATTTTTATGTCTATATATATTTTTTGAAAAAAATACAAAAGTGTGCATTTATTCATTTAATATTCCTAAATTAGATGACCACAATATTAAATGATTAAATTCTATACAATATAAGAACATTTTTTGGAATGGGAAATTTGGAAATTATAGTTTCTGGTTAATTCATAAGACGTCCTAGAACCGAACTATTCAATAGTTACTAGAACAAATAGAGGAAAAATCCTCTATTAGGGATTCATGTTTGAAAGGTGAATCACACAAATAAATCTTCATGATAGTTAAAGAATTAAAAATAGTAAAAAATATTGATCTCATTCATTTAGATTTATTTGGTCCTATCTAACCTGCTATTTTGGGAGGTGAAATATAATTTTTTTCTTATTATAGTATATTATTCAACATACACATGAGGTTTAATTATTAATATTAATTATGAAACATTATTTAATTTTATTAATTTCTATAAATTGATTCATAAAGATAGAGTTAATTTAATTAAGTAAATTTTAATTGATTGTATAGAATTAATTAATTTTCATTTTATCCAGTTTCTTGACAAAAATTGGTATTCCATCATTTTTTAATCCCTTAGAACACCACTAAAAATTACGTAGTAGGCTCGAAAAAATATAAAATCAAGAAATTCAATAACCATGATAAATAAATCAAAATTTACATAATATTTTAGGGTAAAATATCTTAATTATTCCTATTATTTTTCTAATAAAATCATTTTATCATTGTTATTGAAAAATACACCTTACGATCAATGTATGGTAAGAAACCTTATAATTGGTAATTTAATACTCTTTATATATATAATTTTTATTCTTAAAACTAAGGATAATTTTAATATCTATGATGAAAAGTTTTATAAGGTATTTTATTAGCAACTAAATGTAATATTAATTCATATAAAGTTCATAATAAAAGTATCACAATTTTTTAGTAATCAATTCATGTTATGTTTAATAGAAAGACATAAAAAAGGGGATGATGATAATGAAAAATGAGAAAGAAATTAGATAATTTAATTTTAAATAAGAAGGACTTTAAGATAAATAATCATATATTAATGGGGGAATGTAAATTCTTATACTAAACCTATTCATGAAAAATCATTGATGACTTATTGAGATTATCGCCTAGGAATTGTCTTTTGAAAAGATAAATCAAAGCATAAAGCTATAAATTTTTTTATTAATGTTTGTTTTTATCATTATGCTCTCTAAATTTTTTTATTGAATAATATAGATGAATTAGAAGTTAATTATAATTGGAATATGGGAAATTGAGGATGAATTTAATCTATTTATTATGAATAGTTTGTGTACTACAATTATTTCACCTAAATATTGTCATTTAAATTGAACAGTGTGTATTTTTTAGAAATAAAATCAACGAATCTAAAATTATTTTTAAGAAAAAATCCAGATTAGGGGCAGATAGATATTATCAATAATAGATTATTGATTTTAATGATAAATTTTTTCCTGTTTTTATATTAGAATAAATTAGGATATTATTTTAAATAGATGGTTTTCATGGATTTAAATTATAATAAATGGATGTAAAATCCACTTTTTCTAAATGGATATGTTTCTAAAGAAGTGTATGCTAGACATCCAACTAGTTTTGAAAATGAAAAACATTCTGATATTTTTTATCTATCTATGGCATTATGTGGTTTGAAATAAGCTTCAGATCATAGTATGAATGGCTAACTAGTTTTCTATGGAAATACATTTTGGAGAAAAGAATCGTTGATCCTTATTTTTTGGGAATGTAATTATGAAATTTTTAGTATAAAAATATACCTTGATGATATTAAATTAAGAAAATAAAATTTTAAAAAATTAATGAATTTTAAAAAAGGTAGACTACTAAATTATATATGAGATTGGTGGGGGAATTGAAATTCATCCTTGGTTTTAAATTTATTTATGAAATGATTTCATTTTTCTAATGAAAAATAAGTATTACAAATAATTGGTCAATGGATTTGGTCTAGAATCTTGTAAAATAGAAAATAATCCCATGAGAAATACATTCAAGTTTGATGAGGATAGGACTAGAAAAATTCTTTGATGATATAACATATATATGAACGACTTGATTTTTATTATATTTAACATATTATGGGCTCGAATTAAGGATATTAGTTTTGAATTTTTTATTGATATAAAATTGATTCTATAAAAATTCAAATTTATATCCATTTTAAGTTTCATTAAATATGTTAATGATTCATTAAATCAGGTTTAATTTTATGATGTATGAACTAATGTTAACTTGAAAACTTATTTAGATTCTAATTATGGTCTATGAAAGATTAAGTGGAAAATAAATTTAGGAACATTTCATTTACACGATAAATCATTATTTTAATGGTATTAAAATAATCCAAATTATATTTCTCAATCAAAAAACAATTATGAATATATTTCTTCTCAAAATATTTTTCATCAATTCTTATGGTTTAAAAAAATTATTTTGGATTATATTTATGAATTTTCTAAAATTACTATTTTATGTTATAAAAATTTTGGTGACTCTAATTTAATAAATCCATTACAACACTCTAGGACTAGGAAAAGTGTGATTAAATTTAATTGTCTTAATTTTCATGTTCAATAAAGAAATATAACTCTGAAATTTATCTCTATATAAAACCAACACGCTGATATCTTTAATAATCCCCATGAATTTTCTATTTTGATAAAATCATCATTGAACATTGTTTTATATAGAGTTATTTTTATATGGAATTAATTTATGAGGAGTGTAGGTGTATTTATGTGATGGAATTATGATATATATTTAAAAATTGTTAAATATGGATTCGATTCCGCTCATTACATTTTATTATTCTTGGAAAATATTTTTGAATTATAATTATGTCTTGATACTTATCATATATTCTCGAAAATGTAAACTTATTATATTTCAATTAGTTACGATAAAAGTTTAATACATTATAGGTTTCTCGTAAATTTTTTTAAATTTTTTTTTCAAAATCCGACAAATTAAATACTGTATTAATGATACATGTTTTGAATGTGGATGTTTTTTGTGGAATCTACACACATTTTTTGAAATTTGAATATTTTAAAAATTTATGTAATACATTGTTTTTTTCATATTGTTTATAGGGAATTAATATTTAATGATTCAAATTCAAGAGAAAAGTATTCCACTATAACATTATATTTTTTATAATTTCAAACCTAGGGGTTGTTTTGGAAGTTAATCTTTATTGTTTAATAATAAAAAAGTTGTAGAATGTATTGGGACTCTTCTAACCACATTATTTTTTGATAATTAAAATGATTTTATATTATCCCATGAAAAGAAAAAATATTTAAATTTTATAATGTATGATTAATAATGATGTTATGATAATATTTTTTTTAAAATTTATTAATTATTATGTTTTGATAGTTCATAATGTGTACAAAAGGTTTCATGGAATGTTCATAGGGTAAGTAAGTCATTTGTTGCCTTATAACATCATTTTACTTATTATATAACTAATATTTGGAAAATGATAGAAATAAAAAATTTGGAATTTCGGAATCTTTTTGTATGGGATTCAGATGACAATGATACTTCTCTTTGTCACTAAAACACATGATCAAAATGTATCTATCTTGTGGGAGTTAACTAACCAAGGAATCTTACTGTATGAAAAAAAGACAATATTATTTTTACCTACCACAAGAAAATAATTAGATGATCATATCATCCTACCACTTGAGAAAAATTACTTGACCTTCTCGACCCATAGCATGATCAAAATTACCTAACCATGTTATCCTACCACATAAAAATGACCTGACCGTGGAACCAAAAATGAAGAAAATTTTATTAAGATTTTTTCCAATAATATGGACTAAAAAACTCCATATTATGTGGTTACTTTTGTTTTGTAAATATATTAAATTCATTAACATTTATTTAGAATAAAAATAATTAATATATCTCTATAAATATTGAAATTTGATTTATGTTAAATCCTATTTTTAGTTCAAATTATAATTATTTTTAGAATAATGTACCTAATATATTTTGAGGATAATATGAGTTGTAGATGTTGTATGAAGGATCTTCTTAATTATTTTTAAATATAATGAAATCAAAAAATTATAATTAGACTTCATATAAATCTTATTCTATTGTTTTTTAGGACTAATTTTTATTTCTGAAACATTATATGTTATGTTTACAAAAAAAATTATATAATTGCCTATATGAAACCAGGTACTTGAATTTCCTTTGGTAGATTCTTCTATGTTGACTCAACAAGTTAAATATACATTATAAATATCATACTTGAAACTCATATTTTATTAAACTATACAGAATTGTTATTTTCTATAGGATATTGTATGGTATTGGAATATGATCAGTTTTATATAACATTGGAATTTTTGATTTTGTACATGCTTATTTTGGATATAATTAATGTATTTGTTGCCCCATAATTAATTTTTATTTTTTTATAATTCATGAAAATATATTTTAAATTTTTTAATTGAATTACCAAGACACAATATTATTATTAATGATGATTTCTTGGGAAAATAAGAGTTTGAAATTAAATGTTTTTGGAATGTGAACAGTTTTTCTCACAGGCATTATGTGAGTTTTTTTAGGACTATAATCTTGATTATAACTATTTTTTAGTTTTTTATTAATTATAATAGCATCTTAATAATGCTAATCAGGAATATAAATTTACATATTAATGATGTGATCAACATCTGTATTGCATCCTTGCACATTTAATAAATAAAATGAATTATGCATTGGGAATGAGGAATTACAACAACATTTTGGTGTTCAGTATTTAGTGCATAGAAAAATTTGATATATTGAGTTTGAAAAATCCAGATAAAAAGAATTTGTTGAATAACATTTTTAACTGTAAAAGGAAAATTATCTTTGATGATCACCTATGACTTTAAACTAGAATTTGATCATTTGATCCATTGCTGTTTGATATTTCACCACAACCTCTGCATTTACACATAGGATCTCCTCATATGGTTATATAGATATGATTATTTATATTATATTTTGGTATGAATAATTATAATGGGTTATAAAACCCATTAAAAGATAGTATTTTGGATGGTGACTCCCAATCAAAAGATATTTTGTTTTTTTAATCTATGGGAAAGAGGAAGAATGTTACTGTTGTGCCTCTAGGTTAAAAAAGTCAGGTCTATTTTGGGCTTAAAAATCTAGGGGGAAATGGATTGGTAATTGAGTTATGAATCAATGTAGTAAAAATTAATTATAATATTAAGTATATTGGTTATTGTGTGTCCCATTACTCAAAATAAATTATTGGGTTAAAGAGAATATCTAGGATCATTTATATTTGATCTATTATAAAATACTTTTGTGTTATTTTTCATTTATTTTATGAAACATCTACATTATAACTATGATATATATAATTTTTTAAATAATTAATCAATTCTTAAAATGGTAATTTATCCAACCCCTTGAATGTATTCCCTAGATAAATTAGTTCCAACATTGAAGTGTTTTGATGGTGTAAATGAGAGAGGATATGGGTGGCCTTTTATAAGTGAGGTGAGTGGCACAGTTGTTATTTTTTGAAAAGATTCAATCATACCCAAGTTTGTATCAATCCAATAGCTTCAAATAATGGGCATTATAAAAAATATACAAGATAAGTTCCCAATATTACCAACCAATGGGTGTTGGATATGTTTTTAGACAATTTATAACCCTTATCTTTTTATTTTAACCCATAATAAATATAATTTTAAATTAACTGATCAATTAATGTTTTATAATTTTCAAATTACATTTTGGTGAAAAAAATATGTTGATCATATTAGAAATTATAAATTATTTTGATTCCCAATATGGAATCCATTATTAAAAATTCAATTTAATGAATTTCCAAAATATAATTTAGAATTTTCCCCAGAAATATGATGAGAATGTTACTTTTTATAGAGAAAATGATCAAAAGATTAGAATTTTTTTATTAAATATATCAATCCAAATATGATATCAATGACATAAATTTAATTAATAAATATATAATTTGATAAATAATTATTTAAAACAAATTAAAAAAATAATTTAACATTATAAGTAATTAAGATGAAAATGTCATTTTCATTTACAATTTTTTATTTTCAAATATTAATCAAAAAATGATAATTTTCAGAAACAACCAAATATTCATCCTAAGAGGATTTCAATATGATGATTTAATAAATTTTATTATTTTTTTCAAAAAATATTTCTTAAAGTGTTAAAAAATAATTCTAAATTTAATGCGCAAAGCAATAATAAACTATGTTTTGTTCAAATCTGTTGTTGCGTGCATCACAAGCTATTGATAAAATTAAATTTATCTTCAAATAAATATACAATAAATCTCAGGGTGTTACATTCTCCCTGCTCAAAATGAAATTTTTCCTAAAAAATTTACATTGATATTGGTAACCATGGGTTTTGTATAGGAAAATACTATCGTTGAGTAAAAAATCCATATCATGAATGGGTTAAATAAATATCCACTTCTTAAGAGAGTAATGGATGTAAAAATTTCATAAGGAATAGTCATATATCAAGGTTTATAAGTATGAGAAATTTGTGGGAAATGATATCATAAACCTGGAAGAGAATAAAATGACTCAAGGATTAGTGGATAGTGATAGTTGTCATTGATCAGTAGGATGTGGGTGATCCATAAAGGTTAATGACCAGATCATCATAAACCAAATATATGTGAAAAGGGTTTTTGATATCATAAAAACATATTAAAATATGAAAAAAAATTAATATCCTTTTACTTTAGTTTATTAATTATTTCATAATAAAATAATATATTTAAATATATTTTTTTACAATATTTTAATTTCATAGGCCTAATTTAATACCATGGTTTGGATTCAATTAACTTCCACTTCATCTCTTACACTAAAAAATAAATTTCCAAAAATGTTTTTTTCTTCTCGAATTACAAAAATTCACTTGTAATATATCATAATATCCATAATATATTGAAAATTCTTTTGTGAAATGTATAATTATTACTATAATAATATGTTTTGTATATGTTATGAGATATTCTGAAATCTTCAAATGGTGATGTAATATATTCATCTCTAAAACCTCATATGAAGATCATTATAAACTATTTCATTAATGACTAACTTTGTTACCCTTCCAAATTACAATGATCCAAAACATAATAATTAAGGTCCTTTAATTTCCAAAATGAACAGATCATTAGTACCCAAAAAATTATGATGTGTCTCTTAATCATCACAAAACAATCATGGGAATACCTTCATTATGTTTTATAATGAAACATGGTAATATCCAGAATTACCATTCAACAATATTGCAAAAATGTATTCTACATTAATTATTAAATACAATAATAATCATCATATATCTTCATTGAATCTAAAAATATTTTTAACTACACTAATGATAGAATAAACATCTTTGTCAACAAATTAGTTACCAATTCTAAGGGAGTCGGCACTATCAGTTTTACATTAACAGTATCAATCATAAAATTACCCCCACATCTTCATCTCAATATCAATAACATATTAAGGGTAATATTTCCCTCAATAATGTTCTTTCTAATGATACAAACTTTCCACATAACAACTTTTCTTTTTATCATTCAATAAATGTCATCAAATCCATTATGAAATATTACGAGAGTATTATAAATATTCATTTTATAATTCTTAAAACTTGAATGTCAGAAAAAAATACTTTTGAAACATATATCATGGATCAAAATACATGAAAACAATAATCATACCACTTCAGTTGTATTAAAAGAAAAACCATGACATTGACCATTTAACATCGTGTTAGGTGTATTCCCATCACACATGCGGAATTAATTTGTGTAGTTCCCCATATACTTAGTGTGGAACCATTCCAAAATTGAAATTTATTTATTACCCTTATAATCATTATCATTGACCAATTTTTCTCCAAAATTAATGGAAACTATTATTTCCTTTATGAACGTATCATGGCATATCTTAAAAAAATAATCACATGAGGGAAGTACTTCATTCCCTAATTCCCTTAATAAATTTTTTACTATGTCATCATATTCTTCCCTTTACTCCCATTAAATCCATAAGATGTCAAAAAATATTACTCTATCTTGATTGAACATTACAATATGTCATAATATGAGTAAATATTCTTAGAGACTAAATTAATTTTGGAGACTTGGCTTAAGTCCTTCAAATAATTAGTCCATATAGATATTGGGAATACATGTATTGATATGGTTCAAAATACTTATTATATAATCCATTTAAAAATGATTCCATACACTAGATTTGATCATATCGTTATGAAACATATTTTTTTATCCTAGAACAAGTGAAATAATTAATATAAATTTAAAAATTTATGTATATATACTCTCATAATCATAAGAATTGTTTTTTTTGGAATATATTAATTTTAAAATCATCATAGTGGTTTGTATGGAAAATTTTAATTATCCAAGGAATATCCCATGGGTTGGTCAAAATAAGTGCATAATAAGTCCCTTTATCATGGATCGAGTGGTGATATAGTCTAGACCAATATTACCTTTTATAATTCATTACCACTATGTACCTCTATGCTAGGTCAACATCCACATGTACTGTCTAATTGGGGTTGTATTATAATAAAATCCGCATAATATCTACCTTTACAAAAACATTATGAAGTTTTTATACATTTTATTCATGAATATCATAGGTTATGTTCCGTAATCTATGTTATCCCACAAAAATTTCTCTCTATATTTCTACTAATAATCCTTTTATAAAAACTATAATGACCTCAAACACACTAGTCGGAGTAATTCCCTACATTATTCAAATAGATTAAGATACATGGAATTACAACTAGAAGGTCTGAATGGTTTATTTTTATGGGATAATTGAGATATACTCGAGTCTAAAATTTCATTTGGAAGATCAAATAACATCATTTTTTTAGAATAATATTATTATATATATCATATCATTTCATATCAAACATAGTTATTTTTAGGGATTCTAGATTAAGTATGTAATGTAAGGGAGAGATAAAATGATTAGTAAGAGTACAATGGATTTTTTCTATTATAATTAATGAATAATAAATATGAAAACATAAATACCATAACTCACATTCCTTATAAATTGCATGACTGTATAAATAGATAATTCATAATCAATATGGAAAGTTAATTAACTAAAAAACTACCATTTAATAATTAATTAGAGAAAGAAATGCATTCGTAGATAATATATTTTAGAAAATACCATGTATAATAAAAAATAAATTCTTAATGAATAAATTTCTTAATTAATGAATGTCATGTATTAGGAACATGATACCACTGCCATGAAGACCATTCCAAACACCATTTAAAACTATATGGTATAAACTAATTCAGTTTTTTAACTATATCACAATCATACAGACCTTTCACAACACATTATATAACTAGTGGGTAAAAAAAACAGAGGGTATGTCAATCTGATTCTGTCTCATGATACCTACAGAAGTATTGAGGGGCTTTCAATAAATGGTCCCCACCTATTTATTGAATATCCAAATAACTCCTCATATATCAAATACTTAATTTAATTTATGAAAAATGTTCCATATAAGAACAAATATTGGTATTGAGTAAAAGATAAATATTTATCAATACACACTGGGAATCAAATAACAATCAATATAAAAGAAAATATATAAAAGTTATATATATTTTATGCAATAAATGTATCCCTGATAAATAATATTAACACGTAGGGAAAATTTAAAGACTCTAAGAATGTTAATAATTCAATGGAAATCTAATTAATATAAAAACTAATTAATGAAGGATAATTAAATAAATTCCTTGGATAAAATGATCATAAAAAATATTAAGGAATAATAAGGATGGTGTTAATATTATATTTACCCATTTTAGTAAAAATTAATGGTTGTTTTCATTTATAAAAATAATTTAAAGAGAAATGTATTTGGAATCATTTTTGAGGAGGATAATATCATTTTAATTTTGAAAATCAATTCATTGTCATTTTGGTATTCCTTTTCTATGAAAATCCATTTTGAAAAAATTTCATTAAATTTATCATCATAAAATGGGAACAGATTATTAAATTAAATGAAGGTTATGACATTGGGTAATTCAATACATGGTGTAAAATATAAATATAACATTCCTTTTTAATTGAAAATTTTAAAAAAATTGCATTTTTGGAAAATAAGAAAAACATTCTTTTTATATTTATTTTAAATACAAACAAGAATTTTACAGAAAAAAAATTAAGATTCATTTTATTTTTTTAATTATAAATTGGTTAAAATTATTTAAATTAATAATTTTTAAATGAGTAAAAATTTTTAATTTTTTTTAAAACCAGATTTTAGAATAAATCAAATTTCAGAACCAAGAGAGAAATGAAGTCATATTTTTTAAAAAACATTTTCTCAGCTAATATAAGTACCAATGATTTTTAAAATATTAAACATAATTGAATGAATTATGAAATACCATGGGATAAAAAAATTAAATGGCCTTATTATGAAATGTTTAATAACATTCCTTCAATTTAAATTCCACAATAATAATCATTATTACAATGATATTATCAAATGTACCCTTACAATGATCATAAGATTAAGTGGGAATTAATAAATGAATTTATTATTTATTTAAGCTAATAATAATCAAAAAAATTGAAAATTATTCATAACATTATAAAATTACATTGTATAAATAATCTTTTAATGAAATAATCATTGAGGTAGAAGTTTAACCCAATGAACGAAAATTGAGTTAACAAATATCTTACCTCACACTTCTTTTTGATCGAAAATTTTGTATCCTCATGTATTTTTAGTTTTGAACATGTTATTAACTTATAACAGAGCCATATTGATATTTATAATATTATATACGATCATTTTTATATAATAATATCACTTTTTCAATACCAATCATTCATTATTTTCATTATTTTGGGTGTTAACTACCTTTTTTCTCATGCATGTTTTTCCATTAAATGTATGGTTCTTTCACATATTACATTGTTTCATCATATCCATCATAATAAAAATCAAATAAGTATTATATTTTTGGATAAATTTTTCTTTTAATACAAATCAGGATATATGGATATGAAAACTGAATAATGTTGCGATCATATAGGCTGTAGGTCGTATGTTTCCAATATTAACATTTTGGTTTTCCAATAACCATTATCAAAAGAAGGTATCTAATATATTACTTTAATATAATTAAAATAATATAATATATACCATTTTTATACTAATATATATCATAGATATTGTTTCGTGATGAAAATAGAGTAATATTACTTTTTGAATGTGTTAGTCCAAATGTAGACAAATGTTGTTATCGTCTATAGGTGAAAGAAAATGTAAAAAATAAAATGATATATGATCTCTAAAAAATAATAAATATTTCATGACTATCATAGTTTTTTCATTTTTATCACATATAATAATTAATTTTATCCTTATCACCATCCATGTGAAATGTTTGCTAGAGTAGAATCACGTCGCTTAGCAAGCTGGTAGTCCGTCGTACACATTAGTGGTGTTATCATATCACCAAAATAATATAAACTAAAAAATGATATTTTTAATATAATAACTAAAAATTAATAATAATATTATGAATATCATATATATATTTTAGATATATAAACATAACCAAATGTGAAATGTGTTAATGGAAGTAAAAATGATGTAGTTTCGTGAAGCGGTAATCTGTCAGAGTCACAGACTTAGATTTCGAAACCCATTTTATTGAAGAAGAGATTCTTTTAGATCATGAGTTATTATTCCATAACAGTATTTTATGTAATAAATTGAGGTTATTAATCATAATTATTTAGTAGTAATTTCAGGATGTGGAGAAATAAATAAATTTAAGATCCTCATTGAATAACATTACATCATCTTTAGTTAACCTTTTTTTATTTGAAGTAAATCCTTCTAAGGATTACTTCATTTCCATAATAAGGCTTATAAAATGATTAGAGGAAAGTATATATATTTATTTAGTAAGGCTATTGATGAACCAATTAGTTTATAATGTTTTAATAAGGTAGGAGAGGGGGTAGCCTTTTATATGTTATGTGAGTGCACACATAATTGTTTTTCAAAGCATTAAATCCTGACAATGTTTTTATCATGAAAAAGGATTCCAAAATGGGTCATTATATAATATAGAATATATATGTTAGAAATATGGGAATCAAATTTGTGTTTGAAAACATGGTAGGTCATTTTAACCAATATCTTTATAGTTTAACCCCTGATTAATCTAATTTATCATAACTAAAAAAATTATTGTTTTTTGAATTTTTCACTTATCATTTTTTAAATAAAATAATTTTATAATATTAATCACTATAATTTTTTTGATTATATTTTTCCAAATTCAATTCCTATATGTTTTCAAATATAATTTAAAATTATTTCCATATATGATATTACAAAGTAGGTTTTTATAGAAAAAATGATCAAAATATTAATGTGTTATTTTAAAATTCAATATAAAAAATATTGTAATGAAATATATTAGATTAATTTATATATAATTTAAATAAATTTAATTTATAATAAATTAAAAATATAACATTACATTTAAAATTAAGTAAAAAAATCAGTTTTTTTAAAATTCATTATTTTTTAGGATTCATCCAAAATCAAAAATATTCATTCAAATATCAAAATTTCACCCCAATATAGTTTTGAAATAATTATTTCAAAAAAGTATTTTATTTTTTCAATTTAATTTTATAAAATCATTAAAATTTAATTTCAAATTAATTATTCAAACTATTATTATTCTATTGTTTTTTCCATCTCGGTTTTGCATGCATTACAAGTTATCAACGAAATAAAATTTAATCAAAAATAAATATATTATAAAGTCTTGTGGTGTCAAATTTAATATTAAAAATATATATTTGAGAAAATGAACTCGAATTAAATAAATATAATAAACTCCACAGTGTTCCTCTAAATAGTTTAAAATATATATATATATATATTAATTTTTTTCCGATTAATCTAAATAAAAATTAGATTTAGTACTCATATTTGTTTTAAATTTTTTAAAATATCAAGGATTTTAAATTTTTAGTAGATATTTATAATTTTTTGGTTTAAAAAATACACATTAACATTATTATAAATTTTGAAGGTGTATAGAAAATTTCAATTCATTCATTAAAATTATTTAAAATTGATAATTAATCAAATTAGAAAATTATTATCAAAAAATACAATAGATGGGGCCTAAAATGAAATAAAAATATCTTTTTTATAATTATAATATCATTTAAAACATTCATAATAGTCAATTTGGGACTGATGTTTCATTTATAAATGTAATTATTTGATAGGGGTAGTGGTGAGTCAGGAAAAGTAGTGGAAATGGGTGATGGAGCCAAGGGATAAGTAGTGACCCAAATGATAGTAGCTCACATTGAGTATAACGTAGAGGTATGGGATGATCATGTTACTAGAAAATACATGAGGGTTCCTCTAAAATGCAGTTCAAATGGGGGTAGTGGAGAGTTGGTAAATGCTACATGTAGGATGAGGTCGGGCCCAATAAATGAGATTCTTGTTATGGAGCTTGGTTATCAACATAATGGATTGGTTAATGAATAACTTATTTTTCAAAAGGAATCAACCTGGGTTATGCCCTTGGATGATCAAGGGTCCCATGGGTTTGAGTCCATTTATTTTTCATGATGTCATTATTTAGTGGATACTGTAGATGATTTCCAAGATAAAAGGATTCCTAGTTCGTGGAGGAGGAACGTTGAGAGAGGAAATCAGAAAGGGATAATGGAATACTATGACTTACCACTAAAAATGGAAAATAGTTCCGCAGATAGGTTGAATGATAAGATTAGGGTCAGTTTTTCATAGGCTCTTGGAATATCTGTTCAGGGTGAGGATGTGCGTAAGGGGGGTGTTATTTACAAGGCTACTCTAACTGGCCGAGAGTGAGGGGAAATTGATTCTCATTAACAACATATGGAGATTCTTTTATACTCGAAAGAGATAATGGTTGAAACATTTCGTATGATTAATGATACAAATTATAACACAAATATGATTATGGGAAGGGTAGAAAGAATGAATATTAATGATCAGTATAGTACATAGATTGAAAATAAATATCTTATACTAAAAACCTGATTAAATGAATAGATAATCAATTAATAGTAGTATATGAAAACGTGGGGAAAGTTTTTCTATCAATTTGATGAGTTCTTAATGGATGATTCAGATAATCAGGATATCAATCTCTCCAAGAAATTATGCAGGGAAATTGGATCTGGTAGAAATAAGATATTTATCATTGGGTTTTTTATATCCTTCAGTGTTTGAATCTTTTGGTTTCTCACCTTTTCCTTAAATGTTTTTTTATAATAATAATGTTAATTCTCATCTGAAAAAATTATTGGATAAATAAAATTATATTATATCATTAAAATCTCCAGTAGATTGATTAAGACAATATAAATCATTTTTTTAATTCATAATTGGGATACATTTCCCTTTTCAAAACTATAGAGTTGACTAACAAAAACATCACCAAAAATCAATTAACTTAAAAAGGAACGTGGATCTTCAATTTAATGTAATTAAAATACCATAAAATAATTGAAATTTAAAAAAACCTAATAGCATCAATCAATAAATTTTGATAAAAATATTCATCATAATAAATTATTCATTCATTAAAAAGGCCATGATCAACTACTATTGCACAATTTTGGACAATCATTTCATATTATTCCACATTATTCATTAAAATACATTTTTCTCCAACTATTTCATATTTATTATTTTCAAAAAGATTCCAAGTACTATACTCTATTTTATTTATTTTCATTTCACATTGAAACTATATGGTTATAATTGTTCCTTTAATCATCAATATTATTCGGAAAAAATATTTACAAATGCATATGTAGCACAATATAAAAAAATTATTCTATATTATTAATTATAGATTTTGATTTTACAAAAAATATTATTATGGGGATGATCTCTCAGAGTATTCAAATTTTTATATTATTCTGAGAAGTTATATTCTCTCTATAACACCATGTGATTTTTGAATTATTTTTCTAAATAAATACTCTCCTTTGTAGATTTCACCATATGAAATAACAATGTAAAATGATCTACAACATATTATATTATTAATTTTTTAAAAATTTATTCATAATAAATCTTATAGTAGATAAAAACATCATGACTAATTGTAAATTCAAAAAAAATAAAAACATGTGATTTTTTAAATGGTATTTTTTAATAAAACAATTTTTCATAATATATTTGAATTTAAACTAAAAAATAAATAAATAAATTTATGAATTTATGAATTTATATTTTTTTTAAATAAATTTAATTTTTTAATTAATCATACAAATATTACAATATGATTTTTTTCATATTTTTTAAAATTAGTTTATTTCCTATGAATAGTGATACAATTTTCAAGTACCATATATTTTTGGGATTTTTTATATTATAAAAACCTATGAGCTTATCAAACCATTTAATTGAATGAATATTTATTTATGGAGTAAAAATATGAATATTAATATTAATGGTACTAGGGTGAACATCTCATGTAAATTAATGAGTGAAAAAATTATTAAATAAAAATTCTTATTTCAATCTAAAATCATTCTTGGCATCAACTTTTTTTCGACGATCACTACTTTAAGGATCTAAATAAAAATCCATCTAGATCAACCACACACACATCCAAAATGCACGAGAGCATATTTCATTGAATTTATAGTGCCGGTTATTTGATCTTATTATGCCTTTGACGTTCTAATGAACACCACATAGATGTTCCTTCAATGCATGGAGATGATCTCGATCTGATTACATTGATCAAAAACATGCCTCTCTAATAGTATGAGAGGATAGAGAGGATATAAATATCTTAGGGTGAATAGTTATATTGTGTTAGCCTCCCTTTTATATATAGGGGATACTCAAATCCCAGATTGTGTTCCCCGACACTAGTTTTTTTAATGTACACTATATATGTAGTAAAAAATAATTATGAAAAAATACATTGTATCGTAGATATTATTTATATTTTGTTACGTACTTATAATATGTTGAATATATTTCACAATAAAACTGATTCTTTAATTATACTCATACAACCCACTTAATTTTGAATAAACTATGAAAAATAAAATCATTTTATTTAAAAAAATATTATTCATCATCTTTAATTAAACACTATTAGAAATGTTTAATAAATTAATTATACTCAATTACTGATTAAAATAATAATAATTAAATTTTTTATTTAGCTGGGACCAATTAAACTAGATACTTATGATACCTCGGTGTGGGCCACACTATGTTGTATATTCCCATTTCCCTAAACATTGAATATTTATAAGTACTCTATTGTGTATGACCCTATTGTCCATTATCTCAATAAAAGTGAATATTATTCACAGACCTAGAGATGAGTCTAGAGACCCATAAATATCCAAAAAAATATCAGGAATATTCAAAGAAACAACAACCAACCTACACACACACTTTGAAATATAATATCTTTTCAATTAGATATATCATAAATCATAACACACACTTGTTTCATCGTACTTTATTTTCTATTTATTTGTTAATCTTACTAGAATGTTTTACCATCGACGGCCTTACAAAAGGGCATAAGAAGGAACTACCATCCGGATCAACCAATCCCAATATATATTACATCCATTAATCATAAGAAAAACCTTATATCTTTATGATTCAAAAAACTTTATACCACTAATGATGTAACCAACACAAGATACCTCGCTATGATTTCATTATTATGGTTTTTTTGTATAAAATAATTCAATCAAATGGATTATATTGACAGTGATCACATGTCAGGAGACCAATGAAAATGTTTGTAGATAAGATCATCCAATGACCCCTAAAACATATTATGTTCCTATCGTTTGGTATATCCTCTTGATATCCCCTACCCGAGATCACCGAGTCATAACATATTGAGAAAAAATCTAAAAGTAAACAAGCCACCAAAACTTGATAGTGAAACATCTACTATGTCTAGTCATCGTAATATTTATAGACCACTTGAATTATGTTTAATATTAATATCATTGTTTCTTTATGTTCTCATTATATCCTAAGTTCTTCTACATCCTTTCGATAAGAATATTATTACATGGTCATTTCCATTAAATAGAGGATGTAGAAATTTCTACACTGTAATGGTAAGTGTACATCACAAATATTTGACTATATACTTTAAGTGGTAATAAAAAATGTATTGTTCAAGTGGGTAGTTGGGAAGCAACTATTACAATACTCCCAATTTCATTGAACCCAAATTTCTCACTATTCTGTTTATATCTCACATGATAATGATCATGTTAATATTGAGTCATGTATTTAGTGGATGGGTCTCCCATGTCCTTAATTCAATTATATAATGGTATGTGAGACCTCACCTCCTTGATTTAAACATCTCATGATATGTAGTACACACATATATATCCTTTTATTCACATTAAAAATAAGAAGTCTTTGATAGTAATAATAATATAATTATCATCATGATAAAATTCTAGTTTTTCTGATTCTAAGGACTTGAACAAATCATTTCATATTTAAAAATACTTTTTTAGATACCATAGAAGTTGCAATGTACTATGTATTTATGGCCATGACTACCAATGGATTTTAGGATATTTTCCCTATCATTCTCTTACCCTAAATATAATATTATATAAAATTTATCTAACTAAGACCATTTTTTATCCCCTCCAAACAACTATTCCTTTTACTCTAAATACCAAGTATATATACTATGAATATATTCAACTAAAATTTAATTTTTCGTACATATTCCCTTTTTGTTCACTTAGATATAATTGTTCTTCACCTATCATAAATATATTTTTTGGAAATATCATTTCCAGTACATATAATGGAATATATAATTGGTCCATTTATGAATTGTATGGAATTTAAACTCACTACTTTAGGATCAGGATATTCCCAATCATATATAATTTTATAGATTTATTCAATTTGATTCTATAAAAAATTCTCCATTGACATGTTCCCTTATTTATTTTTTAAAAAAATTTCTAATTATGGATGATTAACTAGGGCTAAGAAAAAATTAGATATATCTCATTAAATAATGTTCCCAAGAACATAGTTTTATACTTTAAGTCAAGATATAGGGAGTTTATTTTTTACTTTTATTAATTAACAATAAAAAAATAGTTATTTCCCATATGTTAGAAAACAGAATTTATTTTGAAAGAAATGCCTCCCCCACTATCTTTTGGTGTAAAATGGAAATAAATCATTCCAAATGAATGTTCAATGATCTTGTTACATATTTTAATCATGAACTGGAATTGTGTAAATTTCACCCATTACATTAAATCTACTATGTCAACATCCCATTCTAGTTACATCGTGTGAACAACATCCATGAGAGTGATCTAGACATCAAGTGAAAAATAAAATAATCATATAACATATCAATGAGATGTAAAATTATAAGAGATTAAGGCTTAATAATTTGGTATAACCAATATCATCTTATTGGTATCATGAATTTATCACCCACTTAAAGTTTCACATTAATATCCACTATAGTATTCAAAATAATAAGCCCCTATTCATTGATATATGGAATCCAATATTGATTTTTAATTGATATTTAAAATTTAATGTAATTTACATATATTGCAGATTTTAATAATTATTATTCTCAATTATTAATGAATTAGTGGAAGATGAAAATATAAAACCATCACCAAGGTTTCAACCACCTTATAAAGTATATGTCTCTAGAACATATATCATCCATCTTCTCTTGTCGAACTTCTTCATGTTCAAACTACTTGTGAATCAATATCATTTACATATACCAAGTCAATATTGCTCAAAAAATATCATGTATAGACTTTCACCCTTTATTTAAATAGTCTATAACATGAATATCTCTTTTCAAAAATAGGGTTTCTGAAATATCCTAAGAAAGAGTTAGGATAATTATGTTAGAAACACATTGTGATTTTGTTGTAGAATGTATGATTATATCATCAATCAAAACATCACATCCAAACAAAATATTGTTATAAAATGATAGATTTACATCACATTGTTACTTATATGATATTAATTTGTCATGATAATTATGTTAAGGATATTGGATATCACCATTATTTACGAAGCACGTCTTGAAATACAATAGAATTTTCTATAGTTCATATATATATATATATATGTCAACATTGATTTTACTTTTATTTATATCTTATGTAAGATGTGTAAAAAGAAATATGCATTTTGTAATTACTCAGAACTTCATTTTATTGATCAATGATAACATGTAAAAGTCATAATATATCCTTCATATTAGAATCATAACATGGATTTGGAAAATGTAATGTCATTTATGAATTAATCCACACTTCATTATAATGAACTATTAATTATTGAAAAACATATTCTTGATAATTATAGATGTAAAAAAATAATATCTTCAAACCATGAATATACCACACATCACATTCAAATTTTTTAATAAACACTTGAGGGAAAATAAGGAATTATATTTACCTCTATAGTTCCCATGGTGTGGCCCAAAATATCTTCTTCAACATACTCAAAAATATTTGTTGCATACCATTGTGTCATAATGTTTATTTGTCCAGTAAAAAAAGTATACAAATCAATAATATCTATATTTTTTAGCTCAACTAAGTCTAAATATCATATTCCTTATATCCTTGATGTCCAATTTTATTTTTTAAATGAAAATAAATTATCTTTGCACAATTTTTTGTATAAGTCATACATTTTTTATATATCATTTATTTCCAATGATTCAAGTGTCACTAAAATACTACTTTGGTATTTGACACCATAAAAAAAATTCCATCCAAAACACGAATTAATGTGTCCTTGCATGAAAAGTAATTGTGAGATTGATGATAGGTAATACTAAATAAAAGATCAATTGGAATCATTAAAAATGGAAAAAATAGTTTATGTACATCATAGAGAGAAATTATGAACCATCCTTTCTAAACTTCTTAAGGAATATACTTCACTTATTATAATGATTCAATATATATATAGTTACTTTATTGTTATACACTTATGCGAAAAACATATTGTATTTAACACCAATGTAATATGTTATAAACAATACATTTAATTGATGAATATACTTGAAGAATAAGTGATTAAGTTCTTCTTTAATTCAAGCAATTTTAATTAAACATCTACAAATGTATTTCTTGTTTCGAGAAGAAAATAACCTCCCATTTAGTAACTCATTCTTTGAAGCATTTTTTGAAGGTGAATTTGGCATCACTATTTCAATTAATATTATTTTAATTCTCATTCAACATGGTCACCATAAGATCTAATTATTAAAACATATTTAAGTTCTTATATTCTTTGAAATCCTTTACCAAAAGGAAATGATGAATTTTTAACCAAACTGTTCACCTGATATCATAAAAGAATCTAGAATAAGACGGTCAAAATTATATTTGAATGAGGTGTGTTGAAATATTATGATATGTATTTCATATTTATGCATCACCAGTGTAATTAGCACACATTTATATCGCACTTCACTATCTCCATGAAAAATATTTGGATATGAGACAACATGTAATATCATTGATGTCCTAATATAGTACCCATAACTCACATAATTATTTGATAATAACATTATAATATAACCTTCATAGGAATAATACATGAGTCTCCTATAATAATTTTTAACACCCTCAATTCATGGGGTTGATTAATTAGTATTAGAGACCCTATCACAATGAATTTATTATTTAAAAATATTTTTTTAGCTATATTTAATACACTTTGAAGAACATTCTATATTTGAAATTTAATTTTTCCATAATTATTCAAGTGGATTTTGTGGTATTATATACCATTTTCGACAAAAATAAAGTCTATCTAATTGTAATTTTCTCTATATTACTGATTTTTAAATTACTGATCAATTAATTATATTATAAAATGTCTACTCCTAATTTATCAAATTATAAGAACACTTTGTACAAGAATAAGACTACTTTGTCTCAGAAGAATTATAGGGTAATGGATATTTGACCCTCACCTCATTTACTATAATCTTTTCCTATTCCACTACTCAGAGAGTTCAATGTCGTTTTTTGACTGGAAAACCACATTAACTAGTAGTATATTGAACTATTTAATGAACTCCCACCTTCAAAATAATTAACTTGATTTACTCAATTCTTGCCTCTAATATGGAAGTAATCTTTATTTGGATACATTATTATAATCACCATCATTTATGCCAACACATCAATCTTATAAGAACTCCATGGTTGTATGAGGAACCCTCAAACATGGTTTATGAGAACCCCAAACACATGATTTTATTAAAAATAAAATGATGTAAGGCATTTTTCTACTTAATATTTTTTAAGGGTTTTATATTTTTCTTGAAGAATGTAATTTATTACTATTAATATTCTATAATCTATGTTTTCTTTCTCACAAAATAACATTATAAAATTTGATTTTATTCTTTCTAAATTTTAGTGTTTATTATTTTCTATATTTCATGTTCTCATGAAAATAAATAAAATAATAAAACAATTTATAAATGAAATAAAATAATAGAATTGTATTGACCATATAAAACTGGTTGAGCAATTGATACTCAATGGAAAAACTATAACCTAGGGGTAACATACCTCAATCCAAGATTAAATCATGATGTAGCTCTTCCCCATTAGAATGTTAACTTCCCAATTGGACTTTTCCTCATCTTGGTTGGTTCCACATCGTAAGAGCCATTCTCATATTACACAACTATACTCATATTTAGGTGAGGGTGATTATGGGTGTACTATTCAAAAGATTAATTTGGGCGTGCATGCCCTTATACATACTAACAGATCAAATATGGTGAAAATTCCATCATATTTAATTAAAATCATCACACACAATTAATGAATTAATGAAAAGATATCATACGACTATTTTGTCTATGCATAAGATCTATGAATGGGTAACATAAATGCATGATTAAAAGTAAATTTCTATAAATTAAATTGAGTGGGTATTTAGTTAAATTAAATAAATTGATTAAATTAAATTCAATTAATTGATTAAATTAAAAAATAATAATTTTATTTTTCACTTAATTTATTTATTTTTAATTCCAAAAACATAATTAAATAATTAATTTAAATTTATTACAAATAATTATTCAATTTATTAATTTAATACCAAAATTAAATTAATTATTCATTGTATGAAAATAAATTGTAAACTAAAAATTATTATTTGAATATATTTAATTTTACCGTAAAATTGAATTAATTTGTTAAATCAGTTTTGATTAAACATTGCCTCGAAACCCAGCACATGCCCAATGAGGGTCACACCAAACCAACTCAAACCCATTTCAAGAAATTCTGGTCTTAAAATCTCTAACCATACCTTCTACGCACCATTTCAGGATATATATGGGATATATCAGGTCTAAAAACAACCTTTTCAGCGTAACTCAATATGTATGGCAGTTATCTAGAGTCATTATTCTGGTGGTAGGGAGGTAAAGTTGCCGCTAGCTAGGGAAAAAGATGTAGGGGAGGGTTTTGATGTTTCATGGAATTCAATTTCTCATCCATGGATGGTTCAACGGTGGATATGTACAATGGGGTCAGAAAATTGATGAAACATTATAGGTGACCACATGAATAGGCTCGGTCGGTGGGGATCAGATGACACGAGCTCACCATGGCAGAATATTAGGTTTGGGGGGTCCTCAATTTCCTATCTGGGTAGCTGATTGGATCCCATTGTCAATCGATAAATAGAGGTGGAGGATCCCAATAGTCAAAAAAGAATATCAAGGTGGTTTTATTCATGTGTACATATGAAGACCCCTTTTTAGGAAGTGTTCGGATGGTATTCCGATCGTCCAGAGTTCCTCTGCTAGGTTTGGTATCCCGATGACTAGTGGAGATGCTGGAAGAGGGGCAAACAGAGGACCCAATGGTGTCTCCACCATGAGACGTGACAGATATGACCTCTAGGAATTGATTTTTTAAAAATGGAAGCTTGGTCCTGATGGCTTGTCTTCACATTGAATAAAAAAATAAAAAAAGAACACCTTTATTTTTTATAAAATAATTTGATTTACTCACCCCATTATTGATTTTGAGTGGTAAATTCCACCACTAATAAAACTTTTTGTTTTTTATTTTATTTTAGATAGTCACTACCTTTGGGTAAGTTTTTCATTCTCGATCATGTCACTTTGGATCAATTTAAAATTATATTAATATAATAATTTTTTTTAATACCGATGGGAAAATAGGTCACCATTCAAAAGAACAACGACAATCATATTCCAGTTGTAACTTGATTAGAATTTATCTGGATCATGTAAACTATATTTTCCACCATTTTTTCATAGCACACATTTTAAAATTATATATATCAAATATATATTTTTCATTTTAACTCAAAAAAACTCACTCGGTATGGTCCATAAATGTTTTTTGTTTGACTGTGACATGGTATTCTGACCTCGTATAGAATTGCGATTGGATCCCTTGAGACAGATTTAATACCCTCTAATAAATTATTGTGTAAATAAATTTTTTATTGGAAATGAATTTTGAATTTTTACTTTTGATACCAATTTTGGATATCAGGGCCCAAAACAGAATATGGTAGTCTAGGAATTTAAAATTTCCCAACATCGAGATGAAATAATTTTCATCTCTAGAAATTTGATCACTGGTATAGTCACAATTTTCTCATGTTAACGAAAAAGATCACAAAATATCAACAGAAATAACTCTTTCAATATGATTTCACACTCGACATATGATTGTCCTCAATGATAATAGTATGATGGATGAGATGAATAATTAATCTAGAATAACAACATGCACATCACATATATGTAAGTGCATCACTCATCAATTTCTGGGTGCAAGCGTGGGGATTCAATGATGTTGTCAACATCCTGATGATCACTGTATCATATTTCCTACAACGCCAGGATGTGATCCCTATCTAATCACCTATATCAAGATATTCTCTTTCAATATTTTGGTATGGAATAGAGAGGCTCCAAATAACTCAATGTGAATAGTATGTGTGTGAGGGACCCTCTCCTCGTATATATAGTGGAATCTCTCGATTGAGTTTCTTTAATGATTTATATTTAACATCTATTAAATTAGTAATAAATATAAATTTTGATACAATAAATTGTAGTATAAATGTTATTTATATTTTATCACACATCTGTAATATACTAAATTTGTTGCATGATAATAATAATTCATTAACTCGACTTGTATATACTTCTTAATATGAAAAGAATTTTGAATATTAAAATAATATTAGTTCAAATAATACTTTTACTTGTATTAACGTAAACACTTCTAAATTCTATTAGAAGATAAATTCAACCCAATTATTATTTACATGAATAATAATGAATTTATTTTTTTATTGGTGACTGATAAAAATGGACCACTCTCTTAAACCTTGGTGGGTCCAACTATGTCTTATATACATATTTTCCATAACAGGGAATATATTTTAATACACTACTTTGTATGACCCACTAGGACCTTTTCCAATAATATTTAATAGTATACATATACCAAGAAAAGATTCTGGAAACTCATCATGGCCCATAATGAGATATGGAATATTTAAAGAACAGGTGAAAACCTATGAAAATAAAATTTTCCATTTGATATCTTAGAATTTAGATATCTTAAAAAGCTGGATACGCACTTGAGAATTCATCTTTCTTGTATTATTATTTTTTTATCTAACTGGAAGGACTTACCCTAGACTAACTTGGGAGAGGGTTTTTAAATGTACTATCATACTCATCAACCAGATCTAAGATATATTACTTCCACAACTCATAATCAAAAAATTCTATCTATTTCATTCAACCAAAGTCATACCAAACACATGATTCCACTCCAGAGTTTTATAATAATATTTTTTACAATACATCAAACATCATGACCAAATGGAACACATTGACAATAATCCAGTTTTAGGAGATCAACGCATATGCCCATAGATAGGAAAATACAACGACACCCAAACAATCTGGTGTTTTTATTGATGGGTATATCTTTTTAATCTCACTTACTAGATATAACCATGTGCAAACATAATGATAACATATTCCAATGATTATAAAAATAGAACACCGGATGGTCAAAAATAAATTTTTTCTAGTCAGGATGATACATTTAGACCATATGAAATATATTTTGAATCAATTTCATAGTATCTCTAAGTTCTCAATACATCCTCAGACCGTCTAAAACATTTTGATGTGATAGTTAATATATGTATAATACCATTTAATAGTGGTTGAAAAAATTTATATACTATAATTGTATGTGTACATCATGCATATATGACTTTATACATGAAATGATAATTGAAAATTTATAGTTCATGTTCAGTCACAGAAACCAAATATTACATAGAAGTCACCTTGAAATTTTAAGCCCTAGTTCAACATTATAGAACATAATTAATAATTTGTTTTAAATAAAAAATTTCTTTTCGGGTTCTGTTTTAATCCAACTTCTTAATGGAATTATTTTTTTGGGTTTATTTGGAATCCACATAACTATAATTAATAATAAAAATAAACAAATTTATATCATCAATGTTAATGTCATAGATGAACATATACTATATAAATTTTATGCATTAAAACATGCTATATATAAAACAATGTACTGATAATAAAGTTAACATTTCTTAAAATTATTAATAATATTCGATAATTTGACTTTCATATTTTATATCAATACATTCAAAAAACTAATTTTTTAAAATTGAATTTTCTGAAAATAATTATGTTATAAATATAAATATTAGTTACCAAGAAAAAGTAGTCATTCTAAAAAAAATGATAATTTTTAAAATATTGTGATTTTAAATTAAATATATCTATTTTAAATTAATGGATATAATATGTTGTTTGTGAAAATATACAATGAAATTAACACTATTTTAATTGTAATTAATTTTAATTAAGATTAATATAACATAATGATTAATATGTATTTCTATAGCACCCATGGTTTGAGGTATGTGGCCTTTTTTATGCATTCTTATGTGTTTAAAGTGCATGGGATGAGTTGGTAATAGTTTGGGAGAGTTTGGAATGGTTTTGGATGAGTTTTGATACTTTTAATGGGGTGCATGGTTTGAGAACGGTTAGTGGGAACCATACAGGTTCTCTAGGAAACCATGTAGGGGAGACATTAGGCTTCGCACGGCTGGCACATGGATTTCCATACCTTGTGAGGAAACCATGAGGACCCTTCTTCCAGAGGCAGTAGCATGCGCACGGTTAGCGCGCGGTTTGCCAAACTGTGCGGCCACTTAAAAATAGGGTTTTAAAATCCGGGCTCACTCGGACTTTCGTCGCTTCCCTCCAAATTTCCTCCCACTTTTGGCTCACTCGGTTTCTTCAGTTCTCAGGGGGTGTAGGATCTTTCCCACTCATTTTTTATTCATTTTGAAGAGGTTTCTTGGTGTTTTGAAGGTGATTGCTCCCGGGAAAGTCTTCTATCATGGTTTCTTTGTGTTTTCCTCAAGATTTAATCTTCCCTATTTCATGGTTTTCT
Source organism: Viscum album (assembly GCA_963277665.1). Lineage (NCBI taxonomy): Eukaryota > Viridiplantae > Streptophyta > Magnoliopsida > Santalales > Viscaceae > Viscum > Viscum album. Next base: position 286,722,452 of record OY728127.1, read on the forward strand.
AGATCTACAATAGTTTTTTGTAGATTTAGGTTTGTGGTCACCATGGATGTTAATATTAAGGCGTGTGGATGTTAGGGAAAGGGATCTAGAGAGTTTTCGGTGGTGTGTTCGTTGTATTTGATGCATGGTTGTTCGTGGGTCGATTTCTAGGGAACCCTAAATGTAGGTGTCTTCTCACTCGACTCCACTTCGTTTGAACTAGTGGTTCCTTGTTACAATTAATTGTCTCGTTGAATTTTTATTTTTAATTGTTAGGCAAAATTGGTTGGAAGTCCCTTGGGTGGTTTTAGGGGATTTTTTTGGAAAAATGGTGTTTTATGGTGAAATGCTAATGTTTTCTATTTTAAAATGGAGATTTTAAAATGGTTGGTTGAGATTGGGTTGTGAAAATGATTGACAGAATGGTGTTTCAATAAAGATGTTGCTTTAATGAAAGGTGGTTTGGCATGGAAAATGGTTTTCAAAAAATGGGTGATTTATTGAAGTGGGTTGATATGCAATGGAATTGGTTGATTGCATGATGTTGTGACCTTGGTGGGTTATATGCTTGGTTGGGCTTGTTTGGAATGTTTTTTTAGGTGGAAAAATTAACACTATAAAAAGTGGATGGATAGTGGATTGAAGGGCCCCCATCAATGGTAAGTGGATGGGAAGTGCCGGTTACTGTGAATGGGTGAACAGGTGGGATAGAAGCTCCACCGTTTGGTTGTTTTCTTGTTTTGTTGTTTTGTTGTTAATTTATTTGCAAGGTGGAAATGGTTGTTTTGATGTGTGAATGATTAAATGTATTAGGGAATGTTTTTTATTATTTCCCTTGGTTTCTTGGTTTGTGTGTGATGGCTTGATAAGGGAATGTTTGGCTTATGAAAATGGTTGAACATGTGATTCAATTTATATAAACTGTTTGATAAAAATGTGGTAACAGTTTTATCCTAGTGGCGTGTGTAGGGAAGTCATTTGGGGAAAACCTACTGAGTTTTAGGACTCACCTTCTTCTTTGGCACGTTGGTGTCTTTACAGATGTTGTGTATCGTGACATGGGAAAAGGTAAGGCATCTCCCTCCTTTTGTGGAGAATTGTGATCCCTTGGTGGAGCATTGAGCTTGGAGCTTGGTGTGGAGCTGTTGTGGTGTCATGGCTAATGATTTTTGGTTGCTTAGTTTCCATAGTGTACTCTAATGTTGTGTGGAAATTTCTAGTTGAATTGGTTTTCAGTTGTATTCTAGAACAACTTGGTTGTCTTTTGTGAATGCATGGTTGGGTAATTGAATCAACATGCATCATATAGTGGCTGTTAGATGATGTTTGGTTTTTATTTTCATAAGGGAAATCATTCCCCTTCTTGATCTTTAAGCCCTCAGCATTTATTTCCATCCTTTGGCCTCTTGGGATAGTCACTTAAGGCTAAGTAGCCCTCAATGGCTCCTCAAGACAATGAGGTTGGGGTGGGGTGTTACAAGTGGTATCAGTTTGTTCGGTCCTTTGGATTTGATTCTCGAGTTTGGTGTTGACATTTGTTGTGTTACATTCCTTGAGTCGGTATGGTAGAAATGCGTAGGTATGTTAGATCATGGAACGTATATCATTAAAGGAATTAGCTAACCCTTTTATGCTGAAATTCAAGTTACTAGGGATTTGGGTACATAAGTTTTTTGGAAACACTTATAGGAATTGGATATCTCATTTTCGTGGTTGTAGCTAATGAAATGAGCATGGAATTCCTGGTAGAAATGAATTCCCACTAGGATGCATATTTCATTGAGGTATAATGATTTATGATGTGATATGAATGTGTGAAATTTCATTGTGAATAAATTTTTATTTTGAAAATATTTTGGTTTTCCAAATGGTGAAACATGGAACATGTGGAAAAGGGTTGAAATCCTTGATCTGATAGTTTTGTGTAATGTGATTTGAAATGGGATTTCTTGATATCTACAAAAGTGAGACTCATGGTTGTTTGTTTAATGTTTATAGAAATGGAATCGGGTAGGCGTCGTAGAGACCAACTGGAGGAGGCTGCTGAAAATGTGGTTGCACCTAAGCATCAGGTGAACCAACAGTTAGTGTAAAGAATAGTGCAAGCTTTCCAAGCTGTGGAAAGTGGAAATAAGATGGATGAACCAAGGCATGTGGATCATGCAGTTCAGTTTCAAAAACAGAATCCACCCATCATCAAGGGTGATTCAGAGCCGGAGAGGGAAGAATCATGGTTGAAAAGAATGAACAAGATCTTAGAGTTCTTTGGAATGCCGATAGAGTTAAAAGTGAATATGGCCACATATATATAGGAAGATATTTCCCTTCAGTGGTGGGAGTTGGTAGTCTAAGCTGGGAATGACTAGGGAATGATGTGGGAATGCATTGAGGAATTTTTTAATAAATAATTCTACCCACATACGTTTAGAATTCAGCATATGACTAATTTCTTCAGTTTGATGCTAGAGCTTATGTCTGTGACAGAGTATATAGCTAACTTTATGAACATGGTTTGGTTTTCACCCAAGGTGGTGGGTAGCACATCGTTGAAGGTAAGTATTTTTGAAGCGGGGTTAAGGCAAGAAATCCATTCAAAGATTGTGTTGTTGTGGATAGATGATTACATAGAGATGGTAAATAGATCCTCGGTGGTTGAGCGTGATCTGTTGGGTGCTCCGGGCGGGGGAAGCATGGTGGTACCCATGAGGAATAGTGGGAAATCTAATTCTAGGTTAAAGAGAAGGAGGGAAACTTATTCTTAGGGTGGGAATATGGAATATAATCCGACGGTAGGATCGGTAAATCTTCCTATGAAGTCCCATAGCATGCTGGGATGTTTTATGTGCGTTTCTACAAGCCACATCAAGAATGATTGTATGGAACGTCCTCGATCATGTCATAATTGTAAGCATATGGGGAATCTGCAGTGTTATTGTCGGAATGCCCCAAGGTTGGGTGCACATGACTCTCCTCGGGTATTGTAGAATTTTTATGCTTCGATAGGACGGGGACAGCAACATACCCCATGTCAATAGAGTAAAGTGGCTCACGGTGATTCTCGGAATACCACAAAACCTCAGTAGAGTAGTAAAGAGCAATGTTTGGCAAGAAAACATGTGTTTGGAGCTCATCAAGTTATGGTGGATGATCATTTGGGACCATCAACAGTGTGAGGTACTATTGTTTTAAATTGTACCATGATTAGAGTGTTGTTTGATATGGGTGCTTCACACTCTTTTATTGATGCACTTCTGATAGATTTTCTATGATTAAGGGTAGAAATGATGCCCTCGATTTTGAAACTTCAAACTCCTCTAGGTCGAAGAGAGTATCGATCCTTCTTGTGTAGATAATGTTGTATAATTTTGGGCGAGGTTCAAATAATGTAGAATTTCTCAATGCTTGAGATGGATGGGTATGATTTAATCCTGGCTGGTGTCTTTTAAGGCCCGCATAGATTGTGATTTGAGAACAATGGATCTTACAACACACGATGGTGTTAGGCATCTCTTTATAGGAGAGAAGCATGAAAGGCAGGGTGCAACGGGTTTGTTGGCACCAGTAGTGGGTATGTTATCTTATTAGATGGAAGTTTTATCATTGGAATCGGTAGAGGGTGTTGAGCCGAGTGTTCTTTTGGAAGTGGTAGATCTATTTATGGATGTTTTTCCTGAATAATTCTTTGGGTTACCTCCTATTAGATAAGTGGAGTTTACGATTGATCTCTTTATGGGGACCAGTACTATCTCAATGTCATCTTACTGGATGAAACTAGCTGAATTGAGGGAATTGAATGTCCAGTTGGAGGAGTTGGAAAACAAAGGGTTTATCCAGCCTAGTACATCTCTGTGGGAAGCGCCGGTGTTGTTCCTGAAAAAGGTGGATGAAACATTGAGGATCTGTGTTGATTATCGTATACTTAACCAAGTTACGATAAATAATAGATATCCACTTCCACGAATTTATGATTTGTTCGACTAGTTGAGGGGAGCCTAGTGGTTCTCCAAGATCGACATGAGGTCGGGATACCGTAAATTGCAGGTGAGGAATGAGGATATTCCTACAAAAGCTTTCAAAAGTAGATATTTCCCTTATGGATATGTGGTTATGCCCTTCGGTCTAACGAATTCGCCATCAGTGTTTACAGTATTGATGAATCAGATATTTTAGAGATATATGGATTCATTTGTGGTGGTGTTTGTAGACAATATTCTTGGGTATTCAAATACAAGGGTGGAGTATGAGAAGCACTTAGAGATAGTTCTAGGGATCATGAGGGATCATAGGTTGAATGCCAAATTGTAAAAGTGTGACTTTTGGATATAGGAAGATCATTTTCTTGGCCAGGTGATTTCTGAAAGTGGTGTTTCAGTGGATTCGGAAAAGATAAGGGCTATTATCTCATGGAAACTTCCAATGAATATGTTTAAGATATAGAGTTTTCTTTGTCTTTCTGGGTATTATCTGAATTTTGTTTAGGATTTATCATGTTTGGATTCTACGATGATAGCTTCGACAAGAAATAATGTTCCATTCCAGTGGAATGAACACTATCAGCAGTGTTTTGGAGAGCTAAAGGGTCTCCTTACATCAGCACCAATCTTGGTTTTTCCAGAACCAAGAAGAGGGTACGTGGTGTATTGTGATGCATTGGGATCAGGGTCTGGGTGCGTTCTCATGAAATGGAATCATGGGTTTGCGTATGGCTCACAGAAGTTGAGAGTGCATGAGAAGAACTACCCAACTCATGATTTGGCGTTGGCAGCAGTGGTCCATGCTTTGAAAATATGGTGTCAGTATCTCTTCAATGAGAAATTTATGGTATATACAGATCATAAGATCCTGAAACGCATTTTCTAACAAAATTATTTTAACTTGAGGCAAAGGAGATGGATGGGATATCTCCAGATGTTTGATTTTGACTTGATGTACACACCAAGTAAGGGAAATTCGGTGGCAGATGCATCAAGTAGAATATCAAATGCTTAGGTGGTGAAATAGGCATCAGATCAGTAGTAGTTGATGTCTTTTATAGCTGATATGTGGTTGGAAAATGAGGATCAGGGTTATAGAGTGTTCTTCATTCCATTTTTGTTGATTCCTGACTTGGTTGGCCTAGTTAGAGAGGCACAGAGATCTGATTCGGAGTGTGCGACCATGGGGTCGAGACTCAATGGTGGGGAGACCATTGAGGGTTGGAAACTGAATGGAGATTCAGTTTTCTGTTTTCGGAATAGGATGGTTGTACCAATTTCTTTTCAGGTGGATGTTCTCAGGGTGTATCATCAGCCTAGGTGGGTTGTTCATCCTGGAATTAATAAAATGTATAAATCATTTACAGGGCAGTTCTGGTGGGCTAGTATGAAAAGAAGTGTGGATAAGTTTGTTTCGAGATGCTTGAATTTTTAGTAGGTCAAGGAAGATCATCAGAGGCTAGCAGTAATGTTGCATTATTTACCAATCCCTATTTGGAAGTGGGAGTAGATAGCGATGGATTTTCTCATAGGTCTCCCAAGAATGGTCAGAAAGCTTCATGTCATTTGGGTGATAGTGGATCAGCTAACAAATTCGGCCCATTTCATCCCTATTCGTGAATCTCATACGGTGGAAGATCTATCCAAAATCTATATCTGGGAGGTGGTAAAGAGGCATGGTGTTCTAGATTCGATCGTATCAGATAGAGATCCATTGGTTAAATTTCATTTCTGTAAATACTTTCCACAAGCCCTTGGGACACAGTTAATGATGAGCATGAAGTATCACCCTCAGACGGATGGTCAATCCGAGAGGACGATACAAACTCTACAGGATATGTTGTAGGATTATGTCATGGATTTTGGTGGCTTGTGGGAGCATCAATTCTCATTGGTTCAGTTATCATACAATAACATTTATCAAACATCCATATAGGTGGCTCCGTTTGAAGCATTGTACGGGCGGACATGTCGTTCTCCATTATGTTGGGTGGAAACTGGTGAGTCCTCGATGGTTGGACATATCCTTGTCCCTGAGACTACGGATAAGGTCCTGTTGATCAGGAAGTGAATGGAGATGGCTCAGATTCATTAGAAATATTATGATGATCATCGTCTATGGTCGTTGTCATTCGAGGTGAGTGATCATGTGTTCTTAAGGATCTCTCCTAGGTTGGGACATTGTCAGTTTTGGAAGCAGGGATAGTTGTGGGTTTGTGAGGTGGCTTATAATTTGGCTTTTCCACCTAAGTTCAATGCGGTTCAAATTTTTTTTCATGTGTCACAGTTGAAAATATCAGCCGGATCGTGACCATGTGATTCGATGGGATCATGTTGATCTAGAACCGGATGCTTCATTGGTGCACCTACCAGAGTGGGTAGTGGATAGGCAAGAGAATGTATTGCATGGTAAAATCATCGGTTTAGTTCGTGTTTTGTGTCAGAATGGTCATATTAAAGTGGAGAATTGGGAGCGGGAGAAAGATACGATCGAGCAGTGGCCTAAGATCTTTCGGAAAAGGGCGGGTTCACTACTTTCCAAGAATGAAAATTCCAATGGTGGGGAAAATGTAGCACCCCCAATATGAGGAATGAGGCCTTTTTATGCATTTTTATGTGTTTAAAGTGCATGGAATGAGTTGGGAAGCGGTAGAGAGAGTTTGGAATGGTTTTGGATGTGTTTGGAGGCTTTTAAAGGGGTTCACAGTTTGAGCACGGTTAGTGGAATCTAGGTGGGTTCTCCAGGAAACCGTGTAGGGGAGACTGTAGGCTTTGTACAGCCGACGCACAGTTTTCCAAACCATGTGAGGAAACTGTGATGAACCTTGTTCCCGAGGCAGTAGCATGCACACGGTTAGCGCAATGTTTTCCAAATCGTGCTGGTTAACCGTGCATCCACTTAAAAATATGGTTTAAAAATCCTGGCTCCCTCGGACTTGCCTCATTTCACACCAAACTTCCTACCACTCATGGCTCACTAGGTTCCATCGGTTCTCAGGGGGTGGATGAGCTTTCCCACTCATTTTTGAAACTTTTTGAAGAGGTTTCTTTGTTTTTTGAAGGTTATTCCTCCCAAGTAAGTCTTCTCTCATGGTTTCTTTGTGTTTTCCTCTAGATTTTCTCTTCCCTCTATGTTGGTATTCTATATCAACCATTGTTCTATGTAGATATAGGGTTGTGGTTTCCTTGGATGTTAATATTATGGAATGTGTATGTTAGGTAAAGAGATTTATAGAGGATTCGTTTGTGTGTTCATCGGATTTGAGGCGGGGTTATTCATGGGTCCATTTCTAGGGAACCCTAAAGGTAGGTGGCTTCTCCCTCGAATCCACTAGGTTAGCACTAGTGGTTCCTTGTTACAATTAATTGTTGTGCTGACAATTAATTGTGAATTACTAAGAGAAATTGGTTGTAAATACCTTGGGTTATGTTTTGGGGATTTTTGGGAAAAGGGTGTTTTACGTTGAAATGCTAATATTGTGGATTTTAATATGGGTGTTTGAGATTGGGTTGTGAAAATGATTGATGGAAAGTGTTTTCAATAAAGATGTTGTTTATTGAAAGGTGGTTTGGCATGGAAAATCGTTTTCAATAAAAGGTGATTTATTAACGTGGATTGATATGCAATGGAATTGGTTGATTACATGATTTTGTGACCTTGGTGGGTTATATGTTTGGTCGGGCTTGTTCGGAATGTTGTGTGGAAGTGGCGAGATGTACCACAATAAAAAGGGGATGGATAGTGGATGAAAGGGCCACAATAAATAGTAATTGGACAAGAAGTGGCACTTAGTGTGAATGGTTGAACATGTTGGATGGAAGCTCGACTATTTCGTTGTTTGGTTGTTTTGTTGTTTTGATGTTTTGTTGGGCATTTCAATACAAGGTAAAAATAGTTGTGCTAATATGTGAATGATGGAATGGCTTGTGGCATGTTTGGTTAGATTTCCCTTGGTTTCTTGGTTTGGGTGTGATGGCTTGGTAAGGGAATGATTGGATTATGAAAATGGTTGCACTTGTAATTGAATTTATATAAACTGTTTGATATAAATATGCTAACGGTTTTATCCTAGTGGAGTGTTTAGGGAAATATTTTGCGGAAAACCTACTGAGTTTTAGTACTCACCCCCTGCTTTGGCATGTTGGTGTCTTTGAAGATGATGTGTATCGTGACGTGGGAAATGGTGAGGCATCTCCCTCCTTTAGTGTATCTTTTTGAACCCTTGGTGGAGCTTGGAGCTTGGTGTGGAGCTGTGGTGGTGTCATGGCTGATGGTGATTGGTTTTTTAGTTTCTACAGTGTATTGTGATGTTGGGTGCACATGTCTAGTTTTATTGGTTTTGAGTTGTGTTGTGGAACAACTTGGTTGTCTTTTCGGAATTCATGGTTGGGAAATTGAACCCACATGCATCATATAGTGGCTGTTAGTGGTTGATTATTATTTTTTGTCTTAAGGGAAAATTGATCCCAAACTTGATCTTAAATCCCTAAGCATTTATTGTGAGCCTTTGGAGTCTTGGGAACGTCACTTAAGGCCATGTAGCCCTCACTGCCTCCTCATGCCAATGAGGTAAGGGAGGGGTGTTACACTTTCTCTATAAAAACATTTTTTTCAACATATTTTCTGTTTTTATTTCAAGGTAAATGTTATCATATATAGATTTTAAATAAGATTAAATTGAGTCCATATTAAGATTCAATGGATAAATATTTTGTTATTGGGTTCATCTTATAATTATAGTGACAATTTAATTAACATGGTATGGTTTTAATGAAGATTAATATGTATTAAAAAGGTTACCCTAATTTGGCTTGAATATTACTAAAAAAATTCACCCACCTCAAGCCAGACATATAGTTTTCTATTCAATGGAATAAATTTTCAATTATCTTATTGTATAGAATATCTATATGTTTGGTAGTCCATAAGCACTTGAATTTTCTTCATGTCCATCATTTCAAAAGGATGATTCAAGTGAAAATCAATATTCTTAATGAGGCTAGAGTGTGATCAAATATGTGAGAATTGAATGTCAGGATTTCTTGTTTCAAATTTTTATCCCTTGTGGCATGTTTTCTATTATAAACCATGATTTATTATGAATGGTATTTCATTAACATAATGAATTTATTTAACATTATTCATTTAACTCGTGGGGTTAAATGATCCATATCATGTCCTCTCTCCTAATGGACTTTTTTTAGAAAGATACCAAAGTTATATGGGTTTTTGTTAACTCAAATCCAAATTATTTTATAATACTTCTTCATGAACTTGTTACATCCAAGAATTTTATCTTCAATGTTGTTATTTTGTTTCGTTGTTCTTTCTCTTCCTCTCATTTTATAATGTGTTTTTAATAAAAATATATTACCATAACGAATCTCTTCATAAAACATATATCATTGTTAAGAATAATGCCAAACATTTTTCATGATGGATTCCCATACTTTTCGGTATTTTCCATTCCTTCCAATGTTATCCGTTATATATTGAAATTCGAATAGTTTTTATCTCATATAAACATCATAATTCCATTATCTTATATTAAAACTAACGTTTTTGAAATTCTTTTCTAATGTGGGTTTTCAAAACTCTATTTATTGACATAACTAATGTTAATCTACAATAAAAATTATATAATTTTTATGATTATAATTATTCAAAATAATTATTAATATTCTTATTCTTATTTTATGCTATTATAGATCATTTTTATTTACTAATTATTCCACACATTTTTATTCACACATTATATTGTTATAATAATTATTCCATGACTAATTATTTGTGTTATACTCTTTATTGGGATTGATTTTCTTAAGAATATTGGTTATACAGATATTCTCGGCTTATGATCACATATGAACATTTATTGTATTAACGTATATTCACCCTTACTCACAATATTATATAACCCATTTTTTTAGTTTCCTTCCCCTAATTTATGGATTCAAGTGTATCTTTTGAATAACCAAGAAGGGATCTAGTGTGGTTTGATTAAGTTAAATGTTTAAAAAGAAATTTAAAATAATATAACAATATAACTCATACTATAATTAATTGAACATTATTTTCCAACGATTCTAGGATTTTAGTTCTAGATTTATTGTATATAATCGATAAATGATGTAAAATAATGAAATTTTTATAATGGGTCTATGTACTCCAATTCAACAAAACAATATCTTTTTAAGGATTAACTTGACCAAATTTAATCTCTTTAAAATATTATTCTAAATTATCTGAATAGGAATTATCTTTTAAATTATAATACAAAAAAATTAACACTCCAAGACTCTAAAGTAACCAGTACTCACTTATTACATAATATAAATCCCAAATAACTTTTTAATACCATAAAAATTTGCGTCCCCCAATTTTAGAATACAATTCATCTAAAATATAATTATTATTTATTATAAAATCCATAAATGTAAACACTATAAAATAATAAACCATTGGATTAGATAATAAATTAAATTACTAATGGATTTACATTATATTTTTTATAGTTAAAATTAAATTTATAACATCACTTCCTATATTAAATTCTTCAACCCAAACAAATTAGGAAACTTAAATGAAGATAGTGCAGTTCATGAAATTTTAATTGAGTATCAATTTTTTCTTTTTGTAAAACATTTTGTTTGATTTATAAGGGTATAAGAATAATATAGATACATATAATATTAAAAATGTTTCATTATGTTCAGAAAACTAGATTCACCGCCACTATCAATTCTAATATAGTTAATTAAATAAAAAAAATTTGCATTGAAATATTACATAATTAAATAAATTAGTCAAATTTTAACGTTTATGAGTAATTAAACATGTTTATTTTAAAAAAATTATATCATAAATGATTTAAAATAACAGATTTCATTCCACATAAACTATACTTCTTTATAGGAACAAATAATTCAAGATGTAATAAATCAAGAATTATAGTATATTTAATATCATTAACCCATTTTACACATTACATTATGTTCTATACCATTTAAAAATAGATCAAAAATAGTGAATTTACTTTATTTTAAGTTGGGTAGGTCCAATATATGTATATGATTTTAAAATTTATGTAATAGGTGAAAGGATTCAGGTGTGAGAATATTATCTCATAAAATGTCATATAGTTATATTTCATTAAGATACATAACATTGTGTGTGGATAGATAAAAAAATCAATTGAATAAATATTGATTTATCTATTTTCATAAAATTAAAAAGTTTCATTCTTAAAAATTATTGACAAATCATTTTCAAATCTGACATCCAATCCATCATCAAAATGTTGTGAAACAATAAATAAGTAATTTTTTATAACATTAAAATATATTATCTGTGGAAATTAGAAAAGGATTATAAAAACATGCACAGAGATAAAATTTAATAACTCATTTTAGTTCTATTTCAATGTTTTATATCTTCTGTAATTTTGATTAAAATATATAAATTTTGGTGCATCATCAATCATGTAATTGGAATAGCCACTTCCAATTTACCATAGATCCTAGAAACTCATATGTGACATTTCATAAAATATATCAACTTTATTCTTCTAGTTCCAATTTTATCGTTTGTCTAATTAATTTATTATAGAGTTATTAGGTACCTAAACATATTATGAACAGATATTTTGGGGTAATATAGAAGATAATCTCCTCTAAATGAATGCTTTTTATGTCCATATGATTGAGTAAATCTAAATTAAAACTTATTTTTTATTAAAATTTAATATACACTAAAAACATGAAACACATGATATGATTACATTTGATGTTTCATAGGATAATATTTTTTACACCCTTGGAAATTGAATATTATAACCAAAATGGTCTTCTTTATAGATGGTTTAACTGTTTATATAATCTATCCATTATTTTTCATTCGTTACACAAAAAATAAATTTATTTTCCATAAGGATTGTTTTTTTCTCTTTTATTTTTAATTTATATCTTTTATGATGGAACCACTTTGTGTATAGGTTTGTATTTTTTGTCAATAGTTGTCAATGGAATATCGAAATGAAAGAGATCACGAAGTACTCCAATAAAATGGAGGAATGGAAGCTCACAATGAAGTAGATCATGAAGTACTCTGATGAAGTAGAGGAGTAGTGATTCAGACGATTGTTGTGCTGATCGTAAGTTCAAAGAACAAGTGTCAAAGATGATACATTATTTACAACAATGAAGAATGTGATGAGTTATCCATCCAAGGATGATTAAATAAGGATGGTGTTTTTGTATGAAGACTATGCAATTCCTCCTTATTGCATAATGACCATGAGCTTTGATGAAGACCATGCAATTCCTCATTATTGCATGAGAACAATGGGTTTTGATTAAGACCATGCAATTACTCATGATTTCATGAGAACCATGCTAGAGGCTTCTTGATGGATTGAATCACATGGTTTGCATGAAGTTGATCATGACGGTTGATGAAGGAGGCAATGTGCCAATGAGTTGACTTATGAAATGGTCATGCACATCATATTGTCATAGAAGATGATGGTACTAAAGCTGTTCCTAAAAAGAATACATATCACAATAGTGGAGTTTGGGATAAAAGAAAAAGAGTTTCTAAAGGATACATATCACCAAGAAAAAGTGATGTTGAGGTGATTGTGCTTGTCGACAAAGCAAACAAACGACTTACAAATTTGTTGACAAAGCAGAAGAGAATGTGAACAGGGCCATGCCACACCGACAGATGTCAGAACATATATTCAAATGTGCAGGCATGAAGACTGGAGTGAACAGAGGAACTTGGTTGAGAAAAGAACCTCAACCAAGCAAGTCTTCAGGATGAAGCAAGAAGGAACCACCTTATTCCCGTAATAATTTGTGTATTGTATTTGTGCTAATAATGCAGGGAATTGAAGGTGAAGCATGCTCTCAGGGGGAGAACCTGAGAAGTAGTGAATGCTGTCAACTCTTGATAGCCAAGCTGAAGAAGTTTCCATCATTAGTAGATTCTTCAATTGATATTCATATATTATGATGATGAAGGATAACTCTTGATGAAGATAATGAGGAGTGTTTCCCTTGAGGGGGAGAAGAATGAAGAAGCTTCCATAATCACTGTTTCAATCAATATCAACTCCAGCTGGACTCAAAAGCAGTAACTCTGTGAATTTCTTGAAGAACACGCCAATGGAGAAGGTCTGTCATTTCTCTATCTCGATCCCTTGGTTACTCAGATCAAAGATTATTCTACAACGGGGGAGTAACTGAATTGATCAGTGACATAAAGAGAATGGAAGTTCCCCAAGGTCACTTATCCTGCCGATTGCACTTGAATGTTTTTGATCTATCCGCTGATGTGAGTGTAGGAGTTTCAGGTTGATTATTCCCTATCATAGTTAATCTTCATCTACCTGGAATTAAAGTGGTAAACCCTTGAAGACAAGATACATGAGTTATCATCTCATGTTGGTATCATGATCGGTGAATAATGGACAGCCTTGTTGACTTAATCAAATCCTCTTGTTTTCTACATCGAGTATTCCTCAAGTAGACTTAGAGTGAAATGGTTAATGAAACATTGCTTATGTGTGGATTGATACCCTCCCTACCATGTGCTTTGTATTTATTGTCAATAAGGGGGAGATAAAGTGAAATGAACATTTGAAAAGAAAAGTTGATTGAATAGAAGATTCTCATTTTGACATTGACAAATTCATTTCAGAAGATGTATAAGGTATTGACATCAAAATACAAAGGGGGAGATTGTTGGAACCACTTTGTGTTTAGGTTTTTATTTTTTGTCAATAGTTGTCAATGGAATATAGAAATGAAAGAGATCAAGAAGTACTCCAATAAAATGGAGGAATGGAAGCTCACAATGAAGTAGATCATGAAGTACTCCAATGAAGTAGAGGAGTAGTGATTCGGACGATTGTTGTGTTGATCATAAGTTCAAAGAACATGTTTCAAAGATGATACATTGTTTACAACAATGAAGAATGTGATGAGTTATCCATCCAAGGAAGATTAAAGCAGGATGGTGTTTTTGGATAAAGACTATGCAATTCCTCCTTATTGCATAAGAACCATGGGCTTTGATGAAGACCATGCAATTCCACATTATTGCATGAGAACAATGAGTTTTGATGAAGACCATGCAATTACTCATTATTGCGTGAGAACCATGCTAGAGACTTCTTTATGGATTGAATCACATGGTTTGCATGAAGATGATCATGATGGTTGATGAAGGAGGAAATGTGCCAATGAGTTGACTTATTAAATGGTCATTCACATCATATTTTCATAGAAGATGATGGTACGAAAGTTGTTCCTTCAAAGAATACATATCACATTAGTGGAGTTTGTGATAAAAGAAAAAGAGTTGCTAAAGGATACAGATCACCAAGAAGAAGTGATGTTGAGGTGATCGTGCTTATCGACAAAGCAAACAAACGACATACAAATTTTTTGACAAAGGAGATTCAATGGTGACATGTAGAGTTCAAGAGTTGTGGTCAACGATCTATGTGTGATTCAAGAACTTCGACAGAGGAATGGATGATCTGGAGGCGGTACAAAAAGAGCAGATACAAGGTGGCCCCGTTTTCCAGTGTTTGCCAAATTTCAGGGCCTCAAAATCAACAAATGAAGAAGAGTGATTTTGGAAAAGGTACTTGCGCGCCATACTCTTGGAGGATAGAAAACTTGCGCACCATATGTTTTTGAAGATCAGAGCATCAAAATATGGCAAAGGGATAAGGGTCGTGCAAGTTTTGGTGAAGTCGCGTAGGTGAATTATGTGCCGGGAAGGGACTTGCGCGCCGATGCCTTGAATGCATTATAACTTGCGCGCCAATAGTTTTTCGAGATCAGAAGATCCATATTTGGAAAAGGCAAGATGTTCGCGCAAGTGTGGATGTTGATCGCGCAAGTGCCTAGCAGGGGTCGAGACTTGCGCGCCGATGGATGACTTGCGCACGGCCGCGCAGGGGGTCCAGTTCGCCTATAAATACTGGACCACCCCTCCTCATTTTTCACGGAGCTCAAGACTTTGAGATTGTTCGAGCTCTCGTCGCGCAGGTGGTTGAACCGCGCAAGTGGTAGTTGGGTCGCGCAGGTAGAGGTTGCGTGCCGACTGATGGTTGAGCGCTCCAGGTGATTTGGGCAAGGAAGGAAGTGAGTCGCGGAGGTTTGAAGTTCAAGAAGGCAGAGTCGCGCAGGTGCTTTGTAGACACTTGCGCACCAGGTTATACTTGCATGCCTAAGACTTGCGCGCCAGTTGGAGACTTGCGCGCCGGGCTTGAAAAGGATAGCCAAATATTGTTGAAGCACGCCCGCCTTTCAGGAGCTGCACAAGAGCTAAAGATTGCCTGATAATTTCGGTGCCAAGCGAGATTGAAGAAGAAATCTAAATGATACATGCATGATCTCATGCATACATGGCAAGAAAAGACAAGTGGATCTAGTGAATTCAGTCATTGCACTAAAGAAGAAAGATTGAACTATAAAGAGCATCAACTCTGAACCCTGATGAAAGCAAAGTCTCATGCTGAACAGGAGACAAAGAACATCAATGCACATTTATTGAAGAGACCTTCACGTCTATAAACTGAGTGAGACTTCACCAATGGCAGTGATCCAGGGGGAGTCAACGGGAGTGACCCGAGGGACGCAGTGAGCTATCCCTGAACAATTGTAAAGGCAGTGAGCCTGGGACAGAGTGTCTGTACCCGAACATTTGTAATCTACAGCTAGTGAAGCATAGTGGATTTAGGTATGACCAACAACCTGTCGGCGTATGCTCCTTGAACGCAGCCCTTAGTGGTGAACCAAGTAAAAATAGATGTGTCATCTCTTTTCATGTGAATGTTTAATTGCTGATCATATCCATCATACAGGTTTAGGTAGTTCCTACCAACGTGGGAACAAGATCCACAACTAAAAGAATAAAAAGTTGCCACCCTGATTCACCCCTCCCCTCTCAGGGTGTCCCGGGGTCCTACATTTTAGTACCCTGTAAATAAATAAACAAAATTATTAGAACATATAGAACAATTTTTAAGAGTTTTAATCACTTTCTTCAATTATCTATTTTTTAATCAGATCATTATTTCTTCCCCTTAAATAAATATATATATCTATGCTATTTCAAAAATAATTGATGTAATTTAATATTTTTACCACATAATTCTCTAATATATATTTTATTAAATTAGAATATTATTTTGAATTTCAATTAGAATCAATATTTTTTTCCTTTTCAAAATTTACAGTAAAAAATATATCCATGTGTAATAATAAATTTTTTAGATGGTTATTCAGTTATACTAGATCTTGCAGCTATCAAATTTGGTTTACTGGTCTCATTTTCACTTCTAGAATCACCACTCAAATTAAAATATTTTTTGTTACAAAATTCGTAATAAATATATCCCATTTCAATTTTTAATGTTTTTCATAAATTTTTATGAATGCGCCTATTTTATATTTTTATTATTAATATGTTCTTATTTTTACACTCATAGAACATTATATCTAAAGCAACATTATTTTCACTTGGTTTACCATACTTACTTCCCATTCAATATTTCTTTCTTAACCACTGCATGATTCATTTTTGAAAATTTATATTGTTTAAAATTATTTTAGTAAGGTGGGATATCGAATCCAAATCATGGTTAAAAGATTTAGATTATTATGATTTAGATAAAAACTTTATATTGGATTCAATTGTAATACCTTTCTTTTGAGCTGTTTCCTCATCAATTATATTCATTAACATAAGTACATACTTCATTAGTGATATAATAAGTTCAAAAATATAATTTTATTTTATTAAATATAATAATTAACTTAATCGTTTTTCAAATCCATATTATTTGGTAGTGACCTTAACACCCATTAAAACAATAATATATTACTTCATCCGTCACAGGGTGAATTCATACAATTTATGACACTTAAAAATATATGAAAAATATGGATAATGTATTTATCTTCTCCTATATTATCATACTTTTATTATACAGCTAACATTACTAGTTTTTTATATTTTTACATGAAATTATTATAATTTTATACAGATTATATTTCATCTTCAGTACAATGTTAATGATAATAGTTAAATTTTTATCAAAATATATGTATATAAAATTTTAATCATAGCTCTCATAAAGAGATACAATATCAAATATTTTCTACTATCTGACATAAAAAAAATAAAATGAACTACCTAATGAAACAGTCTCTTATTAAAGGATTTATAACCATTTATAGACCATGTCTATTGATCCCAAATAGCCTAATCCAATCCTATTTATGATTTTTAATTGGGGAAAGAAAAACCAAGAACAAAAACTAGATTTTAAAAAATATTCACAAATAAATTGACCATTATTTTCTTCATAGGAATTACTAACATGATGTGATATTGGAATATGAAAATAAAAAAGTAAATGAAATATAATAAATAGAATATTATATAATTACAATGGAATGAAAATGGAAATTGATGAATATAATGACTAAGATAATGTATATTGATGATGCTTTATCAATTTAGTAATAAGGGATCAAACATTGAATCACCCTTCTTGACCGCAATAGATGAGTATAAGTTATCTTTAAATAATGATAGTACTTTCATCTTTTGATTCATTTTTAGTTGTTGGTTTCTTTATACAGAATTGTTTAATATTTTCCAAAAGGAATGCTTAAAATAGATCTAATATGGCATCCAAATGGGGTACTATAATATGGATTAGTACATTTATCATTAAAAAATAGTTTCCAAAACTCATTCCATCATTCTTGGGAAAATTGAATGAGGTAAAAATAATAATAACAGAGTTAAAATTTTCATTTTTCCTGTAAATCAAATATAATTTGTTAATTTATATTAGAATCTTTTTAAGAATTATATAAGACTCATGAAACAAATTTTTCCCACATAAAAATCACACACTCATAAAAGAAATTTTGAATGAATTTTATGATTACTATAGGAGACTTTATAAAAAAAATTCTCAGAAGACAACAAAATAAGTATCTTATGAAATTAATAATTAAGAAAAAATAATAATAAAAAACCATAAAAACAAATATTATCATCATTTTTAAAATATAAAAAATACAAATACCAATCGTAATGAATTTGTCTAATTAAATAATTAAACCAAATGAAAAATAATATTCCATAATTAACAATTAAATTCTTCACATATCATGATCCCTATAAATAGATAAATAAAAATTCAAATTATATGAAGCAATATAATTTTAAAATATTATAAGTATACAATTTTTAGGTATATTAATGTTAGAAACAAAAAAAATATTCAAAAACACTAAACACCATCCAATAAATAAAACATTATCACAAAAATTACCAGAAAATAATTTCCATTAACTTTTAAAAATACCTAAGTATCTTAAAAATATTCCAAATATCTCATAAAAATTCACATCCTTATATAATCATTCACCAAAATAGTTTATAACAAATTCAAACCCTATTCAATTCAAAATGAAACACTATTAATGATGTAAAATCAATTATGATGTTAATGAACCCGACTATATTATCTTAGATCTAATGGTCATTTTTTTAAATTAGAATACATATAACAACTCTAGTCCCGAAGGACAGGCCAGTTTAGTTTCCTTAAGATGTAGTTGACTACATTATTCCCCTATTACATTGTAAATATAAAATAAATATCACAAAAAAATCTAGAATTTTCAATAGTAATCATAATATTCATCATTATGTTTAGAAGAAATAAAAAATTAATATTTGATCTTAAATGCTCAATGATAGTATAGTATAATTATATCTATATTGATTAAATAAGGAATAATCAATATGGAAATGAAAAAAACAAGAAACACATCCCTTGTAATCAATAACAGGAGATAAAAAATGCATTCATGGATTATATATATCAATTATTCTCATGGATAAAAATAATTTATTCTTCATGATGGAACTTCGGGCTATTAGAAATCATGATTTCAGAGATCAAGATATCTATAACATAAAACCCTTATGATAATATATTTTTATAAATGTTATGGTATGAACTTTAAACCTATTTAATGTTAGGTTAATTATTTTTCTCTTAAAACCTATCTATACATAGAGGGGACATGTAATTATGATCTCCACCCATCACTTCATTGGAAATTAATTACACATATCTTCAATGATCAAAAAAAATTCATAAAGAATTTTATTTATAACCAAATTTTTGTATTGACTAAATCACCTAGATTATAAATCATTATCTAGAAATTAAAAATCAAAAATCAAATTTAAAAACTAAATGTAGAAATGGTATACGGTTTAGGAAATAAGAATATCAACTATACAAAGAATTTTTATATTTTATAGAAATTTAATGTTCAATGATCACAAGAATCTGAATATGTTAATAAATGATCATTTCCATGTTATTAATCAAGAAATAATAGATATCCATTAAATGTAGACTTTTTAGTATAGTCATATATTTTAAATAACATTTTAAAATTGAAAAAAATTTAAAATTTTTACTCATTATTTATTTTTAATATAAAACCACTTGAAAACTAGTAATATTAATTAATACTCATAAAAAATGGTGGTTATGGGAATGTCTAACAATACCATACATGTTAAAAGAAAAAAAATTGTTTGAATTTTTAAAAATAATAATAAAATTGACCCATTCTGAAAACATTTTAAATATTAAATTTAATCTATTTTAAATTTCAAGAGGAACATCAAATTTCCTTAACAACACATTTTAATAACAAAGTATTACTTTTGAAATAATTTTCAAATAATTTGATGAAAAATATATCTGATCAAAAAGAAAATTATGAATATATTTTCATTTGAACCTAACCCTATAAAGATGAACATTAGTTGATTCATTAATATTCTAGAATAAAAGGATAATCATGTTAAACAACTAAAAAATGTATTATATACAACATGTAAATGAAAATATAATCATAATACCAGATAAAGTCTAATATAGTGGAAATTGAGATAAAAATCACTTACCTCATGATCAAAATATAGGGTAGGTTCTATAAAATCATATGATTTATTTATGTTTATATTAATTACAAAATAGATACATATAAATATCTATAATATAGTATAAGATCTACTTTTAATATTTTATCACATGATCATTATTGCGTGTGTAAACTACTTTGGTTTTCAAGTAAGTTTGGATTGGATAATCTCTGTCTGTAAATATTTATCTTGGATCCATCATATACAAAACGCAATTAAATATATAAAAATCATATATATTAATTATAAATATATTTATAGTCATATATAAAAGATATAGATATAAAAATGAATTAGCCCATCCATGTAGATGGTAGGCCATATGTATGTATGAACTCGATTTTCCTTTTTCGATGCATTGAATGAATAACAGTTAAATAATAATTCAGCATTAAATAATAAATATTATTTCATATTTATTTATATATAATATATATTCACTGAATTTAATGTTATCATTTTCCATGTAAAGTGTAAATGAAAAATAGTTTACATCATTTCATGGAAGTGGTAATCCACACATACGCGTGGGGAATTTGAGAAATTTCAAATAGATTAGAAGGTGAGAAGGTATATACGATATTACAATTATATAATGTTTTTTATTTTACAAGTATAATATGTAATCATAAGTCACATCTTTATGACCATCAATGTGAAATGGTGACGAAAAACAAATTACAATGCTACATGTAAACCACAAATCTTACCTAAGAATGATTATTCTTTTCACATTTAGTAGTTTAGAAGAGAGAAGTAAAATAGTTATACCATGATCATAATAATGTCTCATATTATTTATTATAGTATATTTTTTATTATAGGATGGATAAAAATAATTAAGAGGGTATATAAGAAGAAATAAACTTGAATGGATCGATAAAGAAGATTACATTTTCTTCCAAATACTTTTTTGGAACTCTTCTAAAAGGATATATACATAGTATTATGGAATGAAAAAACCTCTATAACATGTATAATTTTTTTATATGAAAAATTATCAGGATCGGGTTGACATTATGGATTAAAGTTGTGAGGCAAAATTGGAGAATTTGTGTCTCATTATAATTGAGGGGAGGGGCATTAAGGGAATTTTTTAATTTATTTAATTATTATAATTATATTCTATATCTAAATAAATCTAATTATAAAAAATTATAATATAATAATATGATGTGTCTAAATAATTTCATTTAATAAAATTTTCAATTGTTTTAGTTCTGTTTTCACTATTATCATTTAGTTTTGAACCCATCTTCACCCTTTTAGCAATTACCACAATAATATTGTTTTTAATAATTTAATGGTCATTAATTTTACCATTTGAGGAGAAATTACCCCTTAATGGTACATGGTTGTTATTTTAAACCATATATAATTAATTTTGATGAAGATTATATTTTTATTAATTTTAAATCAACTTATTATATATTAATTATTATAAAATATCATCAATTATATTTTTTATAGTATTTGATTAATTTGAATATAAATAAATAATTAAAATGATTTAGTTTGAATATATAATTTCATAAAATATCTAATAATTCAAAATTATATATAAAATTTGTGGGTCACTATAAATCATAAAAAATATACTATTTTTAGAGTTTTTAAAAAAATTATTTTATCTTATTATTATTTTATTAAATGTTATGCCATAGTTTCATAAGGATTTAGGTTAATTCCACCATGAATAAAAATTAAAAAGAAATTATCATGTTAAAAAACTATTTATCTTTAAAATAATCATTTGAAATTTGAAATTATTTCAATTTATCTTTATATAAAAAATTTAAATATATTAAATCTAAGATAATTCTGTTTTTAGAATTATTTACATAAAATGATATAAAGGCCAACGTAATGGAAAAACGCAAAAACATTTAATATATCAAAATCCTGGATGATTATTCATAAAATATACTAAAAATATTAATTCATGTTTTAGGGTTTCTTTTTAGTACTTACAACATTATTAATATAGCTAATAAACACAATTTACATTTATTATGCTTGAAAACTTTTGTGGAATTAATATTCATAATGAATAAAAATGAAAGGTATTTATTTATGAAATTTGGTCCTCCTGATCCAAAATATGGTATCCATTTTTCATGGTTCCATTCATGAAATTAGTTGAAATTAGTATAGAATTATACTTAAAAAGGTTTTAAAAAAGTTATTCATAAATATTTGTTTTAGGTATAAAAATACATTTATATAAAATTCAAGTATAAAATTAATTCTAAATTAAATAATTGTATTATTATTAACCAAAATAAATTATTTAAATATTAAAGCAAAAATTCAAAAGAATTTTAATTTGTAAATACATTAAAAAATACATCTTTCAACAAAATTTAATATTATTCACTATTAATTGAAAAGTCAATATTTCTAAAACATATAAAAAATTCCCCATATGATAATTATTTTATGAAGAATTAAAATAATAAAGGTTCATTATCATAAATATAATTTTATAATAGTTATATAAATTATCAATAAACACCAATTTTCAATAAAACATAATATTGAAGAACAAAATGACTTTACAGAAAAATTTCTTCCCGTTTCCTAGGTATTAATCAATAAATTTTAATTTAGTATTACTAACTTTTCTATTTCATAGTGTTAATTTTATAATTAGTACCCTCTAACTCAATTAAGAGGTTTTAAAACTCATAATAAATTTTCAATGATTAATTAGGCATAGTGTTTTGTGTTGTATACTCTATTAGACAACATGTTCATTTAAAATATCATGGATTTAAATTCCCCCATCCCCACCTCGACATCAATAAAAATAATCCAAAAAATATAAACATGAGATTGCTATTAAAGGTGATGAAATTAGAAAATTTCTTTTTGTATGACACAAATTTTATAGAGTGTAAACAAAACTTTCACTTAAAAGGGAGAAGAGGGAAATAAAAAAGTCATCACAAAACATTGAATTGAAATTGGAAAACATTAGT
The DNA here is from genome assembly GCA_963277665.1 of Viscum album. Taxonomy (NCBI): domain Eukaryota; kingdom Viridiplantae; phylum Streptophyta; class Magnoliopsida; order Santalales; family Viscaceae; genus Viscum; species Viscum album. The sequence goes on from OY728127.1 coordinate 286,745,437, forward strand.
GTAATATTATAGACCAAAAAACCATAAATCTATGTTGGATTTAAAGAAAATAAATTTCTCAAATATTATCATAGTAGGATAACATTTTTATTTCAATATTTTTTTCATAGAGCTTTGGAATGTCTTTATATTCTTTTTTAAGAACGTAAGGATGTATAATTAATTGAAAATTTTTATTTCATCCTCTAATAAATGAACACTATAATAAAATCCTATAATCAAATGATGATTATTAATTATTAATTTTGTTATGCCTAAATCACTAAAATTACATTTTATGAAATTATAAAATCATTAAAATAAAGAAAATTTATTTATTCTTTCTAGGTAATTAATTAAACTATAATCATAAAAATAAGTTATACATTAATACATTCAATAAAAACATTTAAATATCACTTCATTAAACTTAATTAATATTTAATATTATTACTTTTAAATATTTACGACCAAATTCAGAGCCCAAAATTACCAGAAAATTGATCACTAATTTACCCTCAGGATAACATAAAGAATCCCACATTTTCACATATAAAACATGTTAACACCATGATCACATATTCTCTTAAAACATAGAAATACCATGAATCTCCAAAAACCCATAGTGAAAGCATAACTTCTTCGAAATATAAACTTTACCGTTATTCATTATTAACAATCCAATAAAACAAAATATATTACATAAATCCAAAAACAATTCCTCTATAAATCACTTTTTCATGAAATATTTATTCATTTTTAAGAGTAAAAATTATATTCCTTTTACTTCATTAGATTTAGTAATCCCTTTATCCCAAATAATCATTATTAACTCAATATTTGCAATATATTAGGGTATATCTATCACTTCATCATATATTCTCTAGAAATATCATATTACATCTGAAACAATTTTCTTTATTATCTATTACATTCATTTTATGATTTAAAATACCTAAAAAAAACTAGTTTAGCACATCCGTTATATGTTTAATGAATAATATGAAAAAATATAATTAATAATATAAATTCATGTAATTTTAAATTGAAAATACAAAAAAACATTAATCATTCATCTTCTTCCATCCTAATATAATCATATGTAACGTGTCTGCATCAATAATTCTAAGGAATGTTACATTGGTTCTGGGATAACATGTTTGAAAAATAAAAAATCTCATCATTTGAAAATTACATGATTTTTGGGGCTTCAATATTTTCCATAGAGTCATTATTTTGATGTACCTTATCCCAAAACAAGTAAGAATCTATTTTCCCTTCAAACACTTCAAAGGATATTTCCGTAAAAAAAATTTAAGTGGTAGAAGTTTCTTCATTCTGTTCTTCTTATTGGATTTTTACCTTTATATTAGTTCTCGTAGAATATCTCTTTATTTTTATTTCCCATGACGATATAGGATTTGGAAGATTTATCCTCTATCTTAAGGGAACATGATACTGTAAAAACATATAAATAAAAAATTGAAAAACTAATTCCATTTGGAGACTCTAATTAATCCCATCCATGAAACTAGCAATCTTACATTTTGAATTAACTATATAGTCTAAAATATTCTTGTATTTTCTTATAAAGTTATACTAATACTCCATTAGTCTTTATTCTACTTTATACTTAAATGTTTGGAACATCCTCTTCATTTCATCAATTTTTTTGGCAGAAAATATTTCTTAATAAAAATTAATTTATAATTTATCCATTCTATTCTATCTATTTATTCAGAATATTTTTTGTTTTGAATAAATGACCATCGTTGAACATTATCTATTTTCAAATTATAATCAATACATATATCCTTTTCACTTTCATCACATTTGAAATTTATGAGTATATTTTTTAGAGAACTAATCTATTACAATGTTTCCAATGAATTAATAGATCATATAAAAGATATTTCCTTCTCTACCACGAATAAATCTCACATTTGTGAATAATGTAGTGGAATAATAATATGTTCTATATGGGAAAGGATATATGTCATACCCTAAGTTTAATTACCTAATATTGACATAATAATCTCAGATCTAATACCAATTATATTTTTTTCTCATTAAATAAATTCCAAATTAAAAATGGTTGTTCATTCTACTTATTTTAATAGGTATAATAAATAAATAATGGATGATTCTGATTCATATTATAATAATCATTAATACCGATCCACAGAATCCCTTTAATGGTAAAAGATACCAAATATTATAAGGGATTATCATAATTCACATGATATCTATTTCTATATTAAATCTAGTTCTAAAGGATTATAAGAAAATTACACTAATACTATCTATAAAGACTCTAACCCTAGTATCCTAGATTTAATGGTTAAATTATGACCCTCGCATAGATACATGGGATTTAATCCTAAAGGACTGGTCAGTTTAGTAGTCTTGATAAACAAGATAAACACATGCTTCCCATTCTACATTGGAAATATAAAATATATAGAATAAAAAAATCCTTCATATTTCATATTATTCATTATATCCATCATTATAACCTATAGAATAGAATGAAAATAAATTCCAGTATCATATTCCTATTAAGAGTTATGTACATTGGAATATATAATTTTTAAATAATGGATAATCTATATATAAATTTATATAAATGAAAATATATTCCATTTAATCAATAACATGATAAGAAAATGCATCCATGGATAATATCAATGATATAATCTCAAAGACAATAAATATTGAATTATCAATGATATAAATTCATAAAAATTAATGTCGTGAACTCAGACATTGTGATATCTATATGATCAAACCCTTGTCCCATGATAGTTTATTCGATGGGTAGGTATGCACCATAAACCCATTTAATGACAGCTTACCTATTTTTCTCATAATACTTATCAATGCATCAAAGGAATATATATTTTTGGATATCATCTATCAATTCATTCCCACAACATTCCACGTATGTATAATGATCAAATTAATCCCATGAAAATTTACTTGTCAGTATATTTTCTTATTAAGTGAATAATACGGGTTTTCAATAATTCATTATTAAATCAACTAATATTCAACATAAAACACCATAAGTATAAATATTATATGATTTAGGAAATAATTATAGAAATTATTCAATGAATATGAATATTTAATGGTACTGTAAGGTCCAATAATCACAATAATGTAAATGTTTCATTGAAATAGTTAATGTCCTTGAGATTAATCATGATTCAAGAGATGCAAATAAAATGAAAAAATATGTAGTAAAATAGATTATTTTATGGAATATATGAAAATGTAAATAAAATATTTAAAATATTTTTCAATTAAATATTATTCATGGTGTATCTATTAAAAATATATTGAATAATCTAATGGGAGTAAAATTGTTGTAGCGGAGAGAGAGTCCATCAGTGTAGTGGACGTTAGAATAAATCATTCCTTCTGACTATTTATAATTAAATATGAAACTAACCTAATTTAGTTATAAAGAATATAATGATTCCATTTAACCTTTTTAAAAATTTAATGATAATTTAAAATAATCCAATTAAAGCATTTTATTAATAATAAGGGTCTTTTGTAATTTTGTGAAAAAATATGGAAGAAAAATATTCTCAATCAAAAATGAGATATAACATCAAAATATCTTTAAAAATTTACCCTAGAAAAATAAATGAATTTATTCATTAAAATAAATTAATGACTTCATTTTCATGATAAATACATAAAAATGATAAAATATGCACAACATTTGTCATGACCCGTCCCCCGGGACCCGGGTCGTGACAACCCCAATCCCTCCTTCCAAAAGTCAGGGGCTGGTGACTAGCACAGAAAGTATAAATCTCTAAAACAAGGAAGGCATTTCCTTTATAATGTGTAAATATACACAACAGGGTACGAGATAAAGTAAAACAACATGCAAAACTATATACAACGGTGTGCTAAATAGTACAAGGGGCCGGAAATACAAGCCCAATAGGAATGTACACGTACAACTGAAAAACAAGTACAATTGAATATAAGTAAAGAAAGTACTAGGTCATCCTCCGAAAATTCCTATGTAAAGGGTAGGTACAGATAGCCTCCACAGCACTCCACATCCATCCATCACCTTCATGTACAGTCATGCTATGTGGTCCACCTCCGGGTACCATCCTGTCGTGGTCCACTCAGCCTTGGTCAGCACTATCCGTTGTCTGCATCCAACACAATGAGGTGCAGGCATAGCCCCTGTAGGGGTGAGTATAATGATACCCAATAGGGACCCTGATACCCTCTAGGTTTTACAAAATCCAACAAGGATAAACCACAAGGTATGAAATCAACTGATAACCTCACTTAGGTATATACCCATATATATACCTATGTTATCAAGTAATCCATCTCAATCCTGAGGTAAACACAAAAGTTTCTTACTCAGCTCAAATAGTATTTTTATTATCGAAACCACAGTTACTGGTAAACTCCTCCTTGGTCAAGTATAGTGGGTCTACCACCACAACCAGTTGCTTCACTAAAACCATGGACTGTTGAGGTACTATTCCTATCAGGTACAATGGGTATGCCATGCTCACACAGAGGCGCCACCATTGTGGGTCTGTCGCCAACTACCAGGAACTCCCCAAATAGCCTGCATAGGTACTACTCCGTTCAAGTACTGCAAGTCTGCCACCAACTACTAGGAGCTTCTCCACTGTGGTTCTACATCCAACTACCTAGTGATCCCCACTAGGCTAGTCGAATCACATCGAGTCGAATCGGTCACACAGTCATCAGGTCTCATCCAGCTACTAGGTATTTATACTCCACTCGCCCGTCTCCGGGATGTTCCGCACCATGAGGTACAAGTAGATACTCCAATTCTCATGATGTCCAACGTATAAGTATCTCAATGTTTTTCCTCATCATAGGGGTCTCAACACGATAGACAATGAGTCAATCGGACGCCCAGTTTGTGTGTTATAAGATTTTTAGTCCCAGGGGCATGGTTGGATTCGTGTACGATCGAACCAGACCATATCTCATCATTACCCTAAACACTAGTGGGGTATACTCAAAGGGGCTGTCGTGCTCCAAGAAAACTAGTGACACTAACGGTTTGCCAAACAGTCATTCGGTGCCAAAGATATGTCCAAAAAAGTAAAGGGTCGGTGGTGGGCCCGGGTTCGGTCCGACCTAGTCTGGGTCGACCCGGTTAGACCTGTTGGGTCTGGCCAGGCCCATGGGGTGGGACAGCCTATTATGTTTGGCCCGGTCAACTGGGCCTAGCCCAGCGGACTACGATGGCGTTTCAGCCCGGAGTTCGCCGCGTAGGCGGCTTAGTCTGGATGCTAGGGCTTGTTCGGCCCGTGACGCCGTGTGGGGCGCCGCGCGCTGGTTCTGGAGGCTAGAATCGCTCAGCCAGTTTGACCAGGAATAGAGGGGAAGCCGAGCGTGGTGGGTGGTAGCTAGTTAGGGTGCACGGGGCGAGGGTAGGCCGACAGGGCGCAAGGGGAGCCGGTATGCTGCGAGCAAGGTGCGTGGGGCGTTGGCAGGCTGGAAGGGAGCCAGGCAGGGCGCGCGGGGTTCCAGAAGAGCAACGGGTATGGCGTGTGTTGCCCCAGTTAGGCCGCGGGCAGCCGAGGTGTCGGCTGGGTGGTGTCTGAGCAGGCCGGTTCGGCGCAGCGCGGGCCAACGTGGGCCAGCGGTGGTCTGCCAGGAGCACCAGGTGGATGTGGGGGCAGCGCCGTTTCATAGAGGTTGTGGGGAGTGAGGGATTTGTCACCGCCGCCTTCATAATTCCATTACCTCTTCACCACGCCAAGGATCATCTCAAACAACAACGGCTTAGATATCGGGTCATGTTGGTTTGGCCTGCACCCTCCGCGTTTAGGTTTATAACAATCGGCTCATCAAGAAGTAAGAATATTATTTTCAATTATTATTTTCTATCTCTACATTGTTTCCCTTACAACAGATGGTGAGAATAATAATTGGTCAATTAATCAAAAACAAACCCCGACAATTAATCATCAGTCGTTGCTGATGAAGTCACGGGAAGAAGACGAAGGAGAATCATCATTCGTCGCGTATGCCATGCACAATTCCAATCTCGGGTTGTGTCAGCTTGTGGAATATGCTCCACAACTATAGGTGTCTAGGGAAGAAGTCTGAGAAGGATCATCTCCATTGTTCTTCATCCTTGGTTGGCAAGAGTTCTTCGTTGGAGTATGAGTTTCCTCATTTAGATCATTCCCTTCAATCACACAAGTCAATTCGTTATGCCAAATATAATATTACTTAATCTATTATTTCGTTTGCACAAATTCAAAAGGGTGAGTTAAATTAAAAGGCTCCTCCTCATTAATTTATGTTTGTTGGAAATTATTAAGCAGGGAGTTGGAACCAACTCAAAATGGATTAATTAATTAGGTAGGCTCCCCCATAATTATAGAGGATTGGAAAAATTAAATGCTATGGGAGGTGATGAGGTTCCCATAAATTAATGAGAAGACTGAGTGTATTCTATACATTAATGGGGAGCTTCAAGGGGTTAAGATCTTGGGTGGTCCCCACCTCATTTATCCCCGCATGGGAGGTTGAGTTCGGGAGGGCCAACCACCATAACCTCTCTGGGAGGTTAAGGTGTGGTGGCCCCACTTGCAAATTCTAAGAGGTGGACTTAACCACCCATCACTCACATGGAAGCTCTAAATAAAATATAGTAATGCTCACTTTATTTTATATTTTTTTTAAGAAATCCCAAAAACTAACTTTTATTCCTGACCAACTATCGCCGAGGTGAATGTCTTTTTCAGAGAATACAGGCATTACGAGTTCAATAGTGCCCTCAGATTTCAATTATGAGAACCGGTACAAAAGTTATAAAATTATGATCGTATGTTTATGGAATTCACCCTAACAAAACATCAGAAATTTATTGTGGGCACACTGGGCCTCGTAATCAAGCACCGTAAATTTTCGCGGACTTGTAAAAATACCATGTATTTAAGAAAAAGATTTCTACAGAATTTCCAGGTATTTACATTTTACCCACCTAAGGGATTTATGTCCCCATAAATTACAACTCAAATAAACGGATCAAATGGGGTACTAAGCACACAACTAAGCCTCCTGATCCCATGTGCTCTCCTGGAGGTTCCCATGCTAGTAGTGAACGCACACCAGAGGTATAGACCGTCCATGTAGGACATGCTTCTGTTGATCCGCTATCTCCACTGAAACCTTCGTGAAAGTCTCCCCATAATCGATATCCAACTCTCCATGGATGATGATGTGAGTAGGGTTGTGTGCGTATCTCCTCAGCTAAGATATGTGGAAGATGTCGTGCACTCGGTGCAATTGAGGTGGAATAGATATGAGGTAAACCACCTCACCAAAACTACTGAGGACCTAAAAAGGACAGATGAATCTTGGAGATAACTTGTCGTCTCGGCCAAATCTCTAGAGACCTCGTTGAGGTGTGACCCGTAGAAATATGTGGTCACCGTCCTTGAACTCTAGTGGCCTCTGTCGTCTTTCTGCATATGAATTCTACCTACTTTCTGTTGTTTTCATCCTCTCCTGGATGGTGTACACCTTCTCTGTGGTAGCTCGGACCATCTCTAGTCCAACTAGTGCTAACACTCCAGGGTCTGTCAAACACAATGGTAATCTATAAGGTCGTATGTAAAATACCTCGAAATGTGCCATCCCGATGGTGGATTGATAGTTTTTATTGTAGGAAAACTCTATCAATGGCAAGTGATCCTCCCAGCTATGAATGAAGTCGAAGACACAAGCACGTAGCATGTCCTCGAGGGTCTGAATCATCCGCTTAGTCTGACCATCTGTCTCAGGATGGAAGGTGGTGCTCAAGCTAAGCTATGTCCTGAAAGCCTCCTACAACCCCTTTCATAGCTAGGAAGTGAATCATGTGTCACAATCGGAGACAATCGTCGAAGGTATACCATGTAAACGCATAATCTCTTGCACATAGAGATGTCCCGAGCTCTCTACTGAACCCTGCTCTGTGATCGGTAGGAAGTGGGACGACTTGGTGAGTCGGTCGACGATCAACCAAATCGAGTCATGACCCCTAGTTGTACGTGGAAGACCTATCACGAAGTCAATGGATATCCAATCCCACTTCCACTTTGGGAGCTCTAAACTCTGTACCAAGAATGATGATAACCAGTCCTATGCCTTCACTTGTGGACAAGTGAGGCATCAATAGACAAACTCTGCTACTACCTTATTCATACCTTGCCACCAGTGCTCTCATCAAATATCCGGGTACATATTTTCAACTCCTGTATGTACCACTAGAGGGGAAGTGTGGAACTCCCTCATCACTTCCTCATGAAGTGCTACTGGTTACACGGTATGTCCTCGGAAGAGGACAACGTGCTCCCCACCTTCCGAAAATCAATCAAGTGTTTTCCCTACAGATATCTGAGCATGTTGTGTCTCATAGTTAGTGTCTCCATGTTGTAACTCCATGACTCACTAAACAAGCGGGGGAGTGACTAGAAGAGTATAAAGTAAGGTAGGTCCATTTCAATCCACAAAGGATATCTGTAAAGAAGCCAGCTTCTCTATCGCCTCTCCTAGTAGTTGTTTACCAGTTCTCCTACTGAGTGCATTTTCAACAATGTTCCCCTTCCCAGGAGTATAGACTATCTCGAAATAATAGTCCTGGTGGAATTCAAGCCAACATCAACGTATCAGGTTTAGGTCATTCTAAGAGAATACATACCTCATACTATTGTGATTAGAGTACATGGTAAAATTATTGACCATCAGATAGTGTCACCAAATATTCAAGTCGAAGACCACTGCTACTAACTCCAAGTCATTGGTAGCATAGTTCTGCTCATGATGTCTCAGATGACGAGAAGCATAAGAGAACATTTTACGCGCTTGCATTAGGAAACACCCAATTCTAGTCCTTGATGCATCGCATTACACTACGTACCCTACACCTTCCTCTGGAAGCATCAAGATGGGGGCACTAGTCAGCCTCTGCCTCAGCTCCTGAAAGCACTATTGGCATCTCTCCAACCACACGAAGGGTGACCAATTATTCATCAAGGATAATAGTGGTGCTGAATCTCTCGAGAAATCGGGTACGAACCTCTGGTAGTAACCATCCAAACCCAGGAAACTCCGCACTTTTGCCACACTCTTGGGTGGATCCAATGAAAGTACCACCTCAATACTCTGCTGGATACACTACAACTCCATCTTTTGAGATGACATGACCCATAAAGTGAAGCTCTCATATCCAGAACTAGCACTTCGATACTTTCCATAAAGCTTGTGCTCTCGTAGTGTGTCGAGTACTACCCACAAATGGTAGGCATGCTCCTCCTCAGTAGTCGAGTAGATCAGATTGTCATTGATGAAGTCTACCAAAAAGAGATCGAGGTATGGATAGAATATCCATTTTATTAGTCCCATGAACACTGATGAAGCATCGGTTACGCTGAAAGGCATAACCCAGAACACATAGTGGATGTACCGACATCTGAAAGTTGCCTTCTGCACATCCTCATCTCGAACTCTGATCTTGTGATAACCTGGTCTGTGGTCTATCTTCAAGAACCATTTGTGCTATCTTCAGGTGATCAAAGAGGTTGTCAATCCTCGGTAGTGGGTACTTTTTCTTCATGGTCACCTAGTTTAGGTGGCGATAGTGGACACAAATCCTCATGCTCCCATCCACCTTCTTGGAGAATAGAATTGGGGCTGCTTAGGGAGAAACATCGGGCCAGATGAATCCCTTCCCCTGCAAGTCCTCCAGCTGTACCCGCAGATCACGAAGCTCACCGGGAGCCATCAGATATGATGGTGTAGATATCGGGGCGGTCCTGAGGTACATGTCACTATAGAAGTACACCAATATGTGAGGATTTAGTCCTGGAACATCATCTAGAAAAACATCCACATACTGGTCCACCACTAAAGGATAAAGCGGACTCTCCACATCAACTGCTTTGAGTGTAAGGTAGGCCAACTGATAAGTGGTCGGCTGCCCCCTCCTCTGAGTAAGTCCATCCTTAGCTTACTAGGCTCCCTTCTCACTAGTTAAGGTAAACCTAGTCCCATATGTTTCTACACACCGTACTTTTCTCCTAATACAGTCAATCTGTGCAAGGAATATAGATAGCCATTCCATTCCCAAGATGACCTCATAAGGCATCGACGCGGATGTGAGGAGATCCCACCCGAAGCTCTTGCCTCCTAGAGTAAGCTCACACTACCATCACCTGTGTGTAATTGTCGAGTTTGCTCCCGTAGGAGTCTCTAGAAATAAGGATTGATCCAACAGCGCCATCAGAATCTCCGAGCTCTAAACTAGGGTAGTGGCAATAAAAGTGTGTCGGGCACCTGGGTCTATATGAATTACAGCTATGCGGGAGTAGACACATATCATACCTTGAATCATCTCTGGAGCGCCGTGATCGTAAGACGCATCTATAAGGTTCTGATCTCTCCCCTATCCACCGGCTCCCTGTGGTCAAGGTGGACCTCATGGAAGTGGTGGCGGTAACACATAGAATCATCACCCATCGCCTGCTGCACGAATAGCTCCTCCTCCACGTCCGCCTGATCCCAACGAACCACATTGATCAAATATCTGTCTCTGCCTGGGCGGTCCTACGACTATCTACTGATCATCCGATTGGTGGGTTGATCTCTCACAAGTCATGTGACCATTCCTGCCGCATGAGTAACACTATCCACTCTTGACATGTCTGGATTTGTCTCCATTCCAGGTGACCCACAAAAACGATTCTGAGTCGTGCGGTCCTCCACCTATATGTCTGGTCCTCTTGGACCTCTATGAGATATGTCTACTGTTAGCTGCAGAAGACTCTGCTGCATGTCGACTAGTGGTGAGGATTGCTGCTAGAGACTGCTAAGCAAGGAAACTCTCCACTAAGAAGGATCACTCTAACACCCCTTCCTGCGTTGGGATGCTGAGGGAGATCATCGAAGCCCTGATCTCTTTCCTGAGTCACTGCTCGAAGGCCCAGGCCCTAACAAATGAGTCTTGTACCATATCAGTGGAGTAGCATGAGAGATCTGTGAACCTCACTAGGTACCGAGCTATAGTATTTCTACCCTGTTGTAGATGTATTAGCTCTTTTATCTGCACCACTTGTTGGGTGGCTGGGAAAAACACCGCCCGAAATAGGCTCTCGAAGTCATCCCAGAGTAACATCATCTCATCATGCACCTGGAGCATCAGACTCCACCATCTGCGTTCTGCTGACTGAAGGAGACTCGTGACAAGGATCACAATGAAGTCGGTTGGAGTCCCTACCAGTCAGAAAATTCTCACCAGAGCCTCCAGAAAATCCTCAACTGCTTACAGGTCCGTCTCTCCCATTAACATGGGAGGCCTCTAGTACTGGAACTCATGCAATGTGCTCAAGCGGCATGCATAGTCTTCAATTCGGAATGGCGGTATCGGTGTCCCAATGGGAAGTGGTAACGTTGGTGCCTCCACTGGTTCATCTATTAGAAGAGGGCCCTTTACCGATGCCTCATCGCTGAGTGGGATATCTTCACGAACAACTCTCAGGGATCTTACTGGTCTTCCGCGGGGAGGCATCCTCAATGAAACAGATGCCACACAGTCAAAATATTTATACCTGCTGACCTGACCTCCTTGAGCTAACTTAAAGAAAATTTTTTAAAACACACTCTCAATCAGTTTTTTTTGTGCACAGAGTCGAAAATCAATAGTCAGGGTCCAGGTGTATGGATACGTTGGCCGCCGCACCAACACTTGACTCCCTAATCTAAAAACCACACTTAGTACCCATAACAACATTTCTTCACAAAAAAATAATGATCAGAGTCCTAGATTATATGGTAGAACTGACACCTCTGATACCGATTTGTCATGAACCATACCCCAGGACCCTTGATGTGACAACTCCAAGCCCTCCTTCCATAGGGAAGGGGCTGTCGACTAGAACCAAAGGTGTAAATCCCTAAAATTGGGAAGGAATTGCCTTTATAAAGTGTAGAGACACAACATAGTACGAGATGGAAGTAAAACACTATGAAAAACTGTATACAAAGTATTGTTGAAAAGTAAAAGGGTCTGGATGATCATGCCCAATATGAAAGTACAAGAACAAATGAAAAACAAGCACAACTGAAGAAAATTAATACGACTGTTGGGTCACCCTCTAGGAATTCCTACCTGAAGGGTAGGTACAGATAGCCTCCACAACACTCCATGTTCATCCGTCTCCTCCATGTACCATCACACAGTTTGGTCCACCTCTGGGTACCGTCCAGTCCTGGTCCACTCAACCTTGGAGAGCGTTGTTTTTCATCTGAAACCAACACAATGAGGTGTGGGCATAGCCCATGTAGGGTTGAGTATAAAAATACTCGGTATGGACCCTTAGAACCTCAAGATCTTAAAAAATCAAAAAAGGATAAATCAGAAGGTATAAAATCAATATATAACCTAACATAGGTATATGACCATACAAATACAGAAGTTATCAAGTAATCCATATCAATCATGAGGTAAACATAAAAGTTACTAACTTAGCTAAACCTGTATTTTTATTATCGAAACCATGGATGCTGGAGAACTCCTCCTCTGTCTAGTACAGTGGTCTTGCTACCACAACCAGGAAATCCCCACTAACATTGGTCTACTGAGGTACTCCTGCTATCGAGTAACATGGGTCTTCCGTGCTTAGACAGAGGCACTCCACACTCTGGGTCTTCTTACAACTACTTGACGCTCCCCCTAATAGCCTGCAGAGGTACTCCTCCTGTCGAGTACCGCAGCTCTACCACCAACTACCAGGCACTCCTCCGCTATGGGTATTCTTCCAACTACCGGGTGCTCCACACTGGGCTAGTCGAATCACTCCGAGTCAAATCGGTCATGCATTCATCAGGTCTCATCAGCTACTAGTTCTCTGTACTCTGCTTTCTCATCTCTTAGAGGTTCCGCTCCATGAGCTACAAGTCCTTACTTCAACTATCATGATGACCCACGTAGAAGTATCTCAATGGTTCGCCACGTCATAGGGGTCTCAACGCAACAAATAGCTCCTAAATCGGATGCTTGGTCTATGGGTTATAAGATTTTTAGTCCTGGGGGTCTATTTTGGTTTTGTGAATGATCCCACCTGACAGTATCTCATCATTACCACTTAACTCTAGTTGGGTATACTCAAATGGACTTTCGTGCTCCAAAAAACCAGCCCCACTGACGGTTTGTCAAACGGTCGTCAGGTGTCCAAGATATGGCCAAAGAAAGTAAAGGGTCATTGGTGGACCCATGTCTGTCCAGACCCGCTCGGACCGACTCGGCCCCACCCAAGTCTTTGCTGACTTGGTCTAGGTCGACCCGATTAGACTTTTCAGGTATGGCTCATCCGATTGGGCTGGCCAGCCTATTAGGTTCGTCCTGGTTCATTGGGCCTAGAGCAGTGGATTGCGAGGGCTGTTCGGCTTAGAGGTCTCTACGTAGGTGGTTCAGTCAGGAGGCCAGGGCCGGTTCAGTAGGCGACACTGTTTGGGATTTCGTGGGCCCGCTCTGGTGGTCGTCATGGCTCAGCCCGTTCGGCTAGGAACAGGGGTGAGGCCAGGTAGGCCGGGTGGCGGTCGGGCAGGGCGCCAGGTAGGGCGCGTAGAGTGCAGGTAGGCCGTCAGGGTGCACGGGGAAACAGTTAGGCTGCGGGAAGGCAGTCTGGTAGTTGGGTGGCAGCTAGGCAGGCCATTTTGATGCGGCTGGGGGGTGGCGCGGTTCGCAGAGGCCACGGGTAGCATGGTCTTTTTTTCCACCTCCTTTGTCATTCTGTCACGTCATCACCATGATGAGGATCATCTCAAACCAGAATAGTGAAGGGGATGTGCCATGTTGTTTTGGCATGCACCCTCCGCATTTAGGTTGGTAAAAATAATCTCATCTATAATTAAGAAGATGATTTTCAGCTATTATTTTCAATCATCACAACCTTTCCATTCCAACCGAAGGTGACAATAAGAATTGCTAAATTACCCAAAAACAAACCCCTAGCATTAATCATCGGTCGTTGTCGGTGAATTCATGGGAAGAAGACGAAGGAGAATCATCATTCATCGGATCCTCCATGCACAATTCAAATCCTAGGTTGCCTCGGCTAATGGAAGGCGCACCACATCGGTAGGTTTTCGGGGAAGAATTTGGAGACATATTGTCGTCGTCGTTCTTCGTTCTTTGTTGGTGAGAGTTTTTCATTGGAGGATGAGGTTCCTAATTGAGAGTTTTTCCTTCAATCACCCAAGTGAATTTTTTTACGCCAAATAATAGATTGCTTAATCTATTATTTCGTTGGCACAAATTCAAAAGGTTGAATTATATTAAAAGGCTCCTCCTAATTAATTCACGTGTGTTGGAACGTATTAATTGGGGAGTACGCACCAATTCAAAATATAGTAATTAATTAGGTACGCTCCCCATTAATTTTGGAGGATTGGAAAAATTAAATTCTAGGAGAGGTTAAGATGTTCCCCTAAATTAATGTGAAGCTTGAGAGTATTCACCACTTTAATGGAAAGTTTCTCGGGGTTACGATCCTGGGTAGTCTCCACCTCACTTATCCTCACATGGGAGGTTGTGTTCGGGAGGGCCCACAACCATAACCTCTCATGGGAGGTTAAGGTGTGGTGGCCCGACCATCAACATCCAAGAGGAGGTCTTAACCGCCTATCACTAGCTTTGTGGCTCAAAATAAAATAAATTGCAGCTCAAATTATATTATATTTTTTTTAAGAAAACCCAAAACTAACTTTTATTCTTGGCCAACTTCCGTCGAGGAGAAAGTCTTCTTAATTGAATATAGGCACTAAGATGTCAATTGTGCCCTCGTATTTCAAATCCAAGCAACTATTCAAATGTTATAAAATCTCAATTGTATGTTTACTGAATATACCTGAACAAAACTTCAGAAATTGATTACAGGCACACTGGGCCTCATAATCAAGTGCCGTAAATTTTTTTGGACTCATAAAAATACCATGTATTTAGGAAAAAAAATTCCACATAATTTCCGGGCCTTTACAACATTAATGTAAATGGTTGTAAAATATAATAATTCCCAATATAATAGTAATTGAAAAGAAAATACCTTACCTCATGATGGACATACCCCATTAGTTCCTAAACCTCATGTATTATAAATGAAAATTTATTATTAATATATAAAAAACTATATCAATATATAAAATTTCAGTTATGACCCATTTGAATTATTTAATCACCCATTTATTAATTATCTTTTATATTATCAAAATTTCTAGTCTTTATTACATAGTTTTTCAATTTTTTTCATTGAGAAGTCTACGAAATTGAATAATTTTACAGTTAAATCTTCCCCATAATGTATCAAAATATATAAATGTAATATATATTTAATATATAGATAGTTAAAATCATAAATAATTGATAGACATTGAAAAATGAATAACATCATCTTGGGAGATGGAAATCCATACAAACACATGAATTCAGTTTTCATTTTTTAATGGATTAAGTAATAGAATTATAAATAATTATTGACTTTGTAAAAAAAATTATGTCATATATATCATAATTATTCATTAAATATAACCCTGTTAACATCCATGTAAATCTTAAATGAAAAACGGTTCCCATCACTTTGTGGATGTGTTAGTCCCTACATACGCATAAACGACATAACATATTTCTAATGGATTGGAAGGTAATAAGGTATATATGATATTATAATTATATAAAAAATTATTTAATAAATATCACATATATAAAATTTTTATAAATTTTTAACCATTCAAGTGAAATTGTGATGAAAATTGAAATAAAATCTGCTTATGTAGATGGTAAGTTGTATGTATGCCCAAGTGATGCATCCAATTTATTAGGGTGGAATAGAAAGGTAAATTTATTATACCATAGTCATAAAAAATCATAATATATTATACATCATTTTGGATTGGTATTACTCAGTAAGTGTATAATGGACCATACTTTAAATGGAGGTTTTCATTAATCATTAAAGAATATTTATTACATGACATAAAAAAACCACACCAGGACTGTATAGGTTTAGTGCTATTTGGAATAGTGAAACGTAAAAAATTAATTCATAAAACATATAAATTTCCTTTCGTTTATTTTCTTCAAAACTTGACTTCTTTTTGACATATCTTACTTAAAACCCATATTCATGACCTAGAGGAAGGAAAAATATATTAAAGAGTGAGCTCAAATTCTTAGTAAGGGTAAATAAGGGAAATATCAATAGTATCAAAATCATAAGAACAAAACATTTTAAAATATTATCTTGCAAATAAAAGATTATAATATCATGTCATGGGTTAAATCATTAAAGAGAAATGTAATCCCATTATTTATAAATTAAGTCATAAAATTTTGTGGCATATAGCAGTAATCATAGAAAATCATTTCAAATTAGTTAATTATCATTTCCTAAACCATCAATGTAGAAAAGTCTATTACTCAACCTAGTTCACTCCAAGTTCCATTCCTATATTAATGAACCATACTTATGATTTCATTCATGTCTATCTGATGAGATATTAATCATTAAAAATTTCATTTGAGGGGAATATAGGTTAGACCCCTATCATAATTAAATCATTCTTACATGTTCCAAAAAAACAAAATACATTCACCATAGCATAACCCAAGGAACAAAAAATGGGTTTCTCGAACATCATTCCATCATAACATAATCCATTTAAGGAATTTTGATTTCATAAAATTATTTTCATCATAAAATAAATCAAATAAAATTAATAATAAGGATAAAACCATAAACCTATGTCATCTTAGCGGGAAAATAATTTTGAAAAAACACATGATCTTAATTCCTGAGGAAAATATTCATTTTCTTCAAAAAAGTTTTCCTTCCTCAAAATGCCACAAAATTTTAGAATAAATTATTTGTTTTGAAAATAAAATTTTATGATTTTAGGGGATGTTTCAAAGAAATAAATAATTATGAAGGTGTAAAAATCTGTTCATGTCATACAAGTTAAAAAACATTCATCTGATGCTTTTTCCAGAAAAGTCATTAATTACCTCAAACTGAAAGTATAAAAATATTCTATTTATACCATTTATTAAAATGTAAATAATGGGTAAAATTTAAATTAAACAATTATAGAAGTATATAATGAATATTTAGAAATACATATTTAGGAAACATGGACGTGGATGATAAATATGCCCTAATAAATACTTAAGAATAACCATTCTCTCATAAAAATAAAATTTGAAATGTAATACCTTATCATAGGTATGATATGCTTCATATGTAACCAAACCTCCAGTTTAATTTTTTAAATAATGTAACTAATTTCTTCCAAAATCATAATCATTTTTATGATAACATTTATGATCATATATTCAATCATTTGTTAGTAACATTTCATTGTTACTCGATATTCGATTATTAAATTCTTTATGATTATAGGCATGTTTTTAACATGAGTTCATATTCCATTTTTTAGGTGATAGTTGTATTATAAAAATATTTTTATTATTATCATATATATCATTTTTACTCATTCAATTAATTTATATAATCATTCTTTAATGAATATTATATTGAATAAATCACAGTGCACCGTGGAGATAGTAAGTTGTACTAATTCATGAGCAACGTTCCCCAAATTGTTGAATGGTATTGAAGTGGATAGTGTATAGTTGCTAAGAAAAAAACATTTTATATTAATCATATATATATTAATTAATTTCATCATTATACCAAACCATGTAAGGTGGTGTTGAAATACAGATTACATCATAGCTTGGAGGCGGTAAGTCATACGTACGCACGTGTGTTGATTTCATTTTTCATAGGATAGTTAAGAAGGTGGAATATGGTTGTTTAATAATCAAAATAACCCATCAATATAAAATTAATACTGGAGTTATTAATTTATAATGAAATAACTCATGAGGTGGAAGTAGAAGAAGAATGAACTTTGAAAGAATTGGTAAATGATATTACATCTTATTCAACGTGCCTGCAAAAAAATATTTCTTATATCACTAGATTTAGTCTTTGAAGAAGACCCAAAACTATATATGGTTCAAAGGGAAGTAGATAAGGGAAATGGGTAGGTGATGTTCGATCATTAAGGCTCAAAAATGAAGTGAAGGATTGAGGGAGGAAGTGCCTTTTTATAATTGAGGGGATTGTCACTATTGGAATCCTAATAAATATTAATTTATAATAAAATCCTACCACACTTATAAAGCTCCAAAATGTAATAATTTAAAAATGAGATGATATACGGTTTTAATACCATCAACCAATAAATTTTAGACATTTTTAATGTCTATTTAGGCATCATAATTTTAACTAACACTAAGTAATTTTATTTAATTTTTAACTAGGGTAATTTATATTTCAATTTTAAAAAGGAGAAATATTTACATTTTTGAAGAAAATTAGACCTTAAATAAATATTTAAAAAAATTTATACCATATCACAATTATTATATATTTTGAGATTTTTTTATCATTTTTAAATAATTTAATAAAACCTTATTTTGAAAGAATTTTAATAATGT
Source organism: Viscum album (assembly GCA_963277665.1). Lineage (NCBI taxonomy): Eukaryota > Viridiplantae > Streptophyta > Magnoliopsida > Santalales > Viscaceae > Viscum > Viscum album. The sequence goes on from OY728127.1 coordinate 286,763,993, forward strand.
CAATTTTGACACTATTTATTTCATGTATTTTTTTAGATATAAAAATAAAAAGTTATGCTGGATATTAATATTTTATTACATCCATAAGGGGTATAGGTAATATAGACAATTCATTTTACATAATAATAAACCCAAATTGTATTTATGAAAATATTTTTAATAAAATTTATTTGAACTCTTCATTAATAAAATAATTACTAACTAAATTTTCGTGTAATTATTTAATAGGATCTCTATGGGGAATACTTTTTGTCACGTTTTTTTCCATTTGGAAGAATGTAAGAGACACACTTGGGGTATGGGTTCAATTCTAATGCAACCTAGTTTTCTCTGCATCCATGAATGGGATAGAGGTTGTGTAACACCCCTAGATTTTATGAGAAATATTATTTTTAATTTCTTTGATGTCTTTTGTTGTATGCTACACCAAGATTATCTTGAAATATACGCAACACCATATTTACTTGTAGTATATGAAACACTATTTATGGCTTCTGTTACATGAAATAGAAACCTTCCTCGATAGCTTTCATTGTACGTAATACCGAGTTTCACTAAACAGCGATATATTAATAAAATATTATATAAACTAGCAGTTATGGATAGTACTATCCACATTTTGAAATTTTATCAATTTTATATTTCAAAATGGACTTCATTTTGGGATTCCGAATATTGAAATTAGCCTATGGCGAGTTTTTGGTATTTTTCTGAAAACTTTCAATTTTTGATGAATAGTGAAAACACTGAGTTATTGGTTAAAATCGACTTTTTATTTAAAAAATACTTTATTTTATTTAAATTTATTTTAGGTAAAAAAAAGATTTATAATACCTATATAAGTTCAATGTAATTCATTGGAGTCATTTTATAATAATTTTAGATAAATTAAAATTTTATTGAACATTTTGTCGTCTTTATCCACCTCCTAGGAGCATTTGCAAATTTACATAAAAATTAATTTTACCACTTCTGTGAGTTTAATTTTAAAAATATGAGAGATATAGTTGTTATCAGTAATTAAAATGTGGTTCAATGAGATGAATATAATTTTTGGTGAATAGTAACTTTTAAATTTTATTTACCATGGTTAAAAGTAAAGTGGGTAATTAAGGGTAAAAATTTTATTACTATTACCATAACACATGTCCTAATTTTATTGGATAAGTGTAAATTGACCAAAAACATCCTTAGGAATAAAATATTACCATTTAGGTCCCCTTGGATTAGATTCAGACATTTATTATTATTTTATTTAAAGAAGAGTTAAAATAGTTGAAATCAATGTTTAACAACTAAAACATTTTTAATATAGGTTTATACATAAGATAAATTCGACTATAAATATTAAAGAGAAATATAAAAGGATTTCTTACATAATAGAATTTTATTTATCATTTTTAGACATTAAATAATTTAATTTATTTATCACACAATGTTGATTGAGTAATTACTTTATTAATGAAATATTAACATAATTGATATTATAAATACACAAATAAATGTGATTTGAATCTTTTTATGAATTAAACAAACATTATAAGTTAATATATCATATTAGGGTTGGTTATATGAATTTTATTTGAAGTAATAATGCAGTTATGGGTTTAGAAAAAAATAAAATACCAAATAGTGTCAAAATTGACAAAAAAGAGTTTTTTTAAAAACAATATTATATTATTAATTGATATAATGGTCCTAAAAACCTAAGGATCAGTAAAATGACTTATATAATAATATATATGACACTAATGAACCAATTGGGGTTCTATTGATAGTTTATAGTAAGTTTATTAAAAAACTATAGTGTAAGAATACAAGAAGACACTGTAAAAGTTAAATTATTTAACTTAGCATTAAATCTAAATTATAAGGTTAAAATGGTAATCGAAACTTGTCTAAAACCTATTGGTTGAGAGGATATCGACCCATACCATCCCTATCCAAGAAATAAGACACTTTTGATCCATTATAAATCGAATATGAATTTATTATAAAATAATATTTTATGTTTTTCCTAAGGTGCCCGTCACCCCTCTTATAAAAGGGAACTCCCCATTTACTAAAATTCTCACCACCAAAGCCATTTTTCTCAGCCAAACCCTATACAAATAACCTCTAAACTATCCAAAATTCATCCTATAGGCCTTTATTTAGTCATAAAGCCATCCTATTGAGCCTTTTTTATCAAATCCATAGGAAGAACCCGAAGAAGATATAAATATCTCACCACCTATTTCAAGTTCCTTTCTTCTTCCACCTCATACTTATTTGTTTCTTCCATTATAAAATAATAAATACAGTATTTTCTATATATTTTTCTATTATTATAAAAATTTTACAACCATATTAGTTATTTTATCCATCCTATGAATGAAAAAGTCACCACACGTGCGTACGTACTGCTTACCATCTCCACGTTGTGGGGTAGTTTTTTATTAAAACATTTCATCATATGGATGGGTATAATAATGAGTATAAATGATATAAATAATAAATATAACATTATTAAGATTTTTTATATATGATATACCATCCAATTATATACGATTTTAAAATCAAAAGAATGATATTGTCCCATGTGCGTACGTACAGACTACCATCACCAAGAACGTGATGAGATTCATTTTCCATGATTAACCATTAAATTATTATTATGAAGTATATATAATAAATAATCATGAATTATTTTACATAATAATGATACTTTATTTATGTGAATATATGTTTCATTTACTTAATTCCATTCAATTCAATAAGGAAACAAAAACAGTGTTCATGTGTATATACGGCCTACTGTCTCCATGAACGATGTATTTCATTCCATTTATCGATCTATCATATATATTTATATGATGAATATATATTATATATGAATCGTGTTTTAAATTATGGAATTAATTAAATAAGGATATCTGTAATAATATCAAGAACAACAAGTGAAAACACATACGATAAATGAAACGATTTTACCCAAAATGATGCTTTAACGTGGAATTGACAAAAGGATGGGTAATATAAAGTCCTAAGTGAATAATATATGATATCATAAATATTATTATGGTTCTTTTACAAGTACTTTTTATGTTTAAACCCACTATACAAAAGTTTAGGACATGTATGGAAGAAATTGGACCTAAGGTAAGGGATTATTTCATCTCAGTTTTATTTCTGTGTGACATATGCCTTAATCACCAACTATTTCTTTTGTATTGTGTTTAAACATACCATGAGTGTTTTATGATTTTTATTATGTTGGATGAGATATTTACATATTCATGTAATTTTCCACTGATTATAAACGGTAAGGGATAATTTTTCAAATATCATTTTTATCCGATATTTCTTATACAATAGTATTTACTATGGTTATAGTTTTCTTCCAGATCCATAAAATGTTCCTCATAAAGTGTTTAATATTCTTCCATGTATGTTTAAAGTCATTTTTACCCCTCTTTGACTTTTACTTTATGTTATGTGTGGAATCATTCTTTTGTTTACCATACGTGGTACTTTTTGAATTTTCCGTTAAAAGTACAAGGATAATATTTTTTTAAAATTATATGGCATGAACATATTTTTACAATTTCATAACGCCTTATTTTCATGAAGCTTACTCTACAATATTTCATGATTATTTTCAACCAAATCCTTTTCTTTTAAAATTTCATGGAATTTTGTGAAAAGATAATGATTTTGGAGAAGAATGTTTATTTTCCTCCAGAATTCATTTCAAGTGTTTTTTCAAATCCATTTTCCATCTAAGATGACATTATTTAATATGTTTATATTTCAAGTATAATGTCTCCATTATGAAAATGGTTTAATTTTTCTTATGATGAAATGATATCCATTTATTTTATATGGATTATGTTATGATGGGTGGTTTTTATAAAACCCATATTATTCTTTGGGTTATAATGAATGATTTATTTTTATATTGTGGCACATGAAAGAATGATTTCATTATGATATTGGTGGGACCAATATCTCCCTCCAATGCATTGTGTAAAGATTTATATATTATGAGATAGACATGGTTGGAACTGCAAGAGAACCTGGTTCAGTAATACTGGGCTGGAATGGTATGTAAACTAGGTTCAATAATGGAATTTGTCGAATATGATGGTCTTGGCAGCAATGCCTTGGCTACTATAGAAATCAAAACATGTGCTTAATGCTAGCAAAAATTAAATTTTTTATTCCTAAGCTACATTATCATGGTTAATGTTCCTTTATGATTTATGCCTTATGCACTGTCTATATTTATGTCATTACTCATGATTTTTATGTTTTATGTTCATGTTCTTACATTCAAATATTTGTGGATTGTTTTTAAGTTCTCCATGTTTAACCTTACTGACAATTTGAGCTCACCCTTTCTATGTTTTCTTTTCCCCAAGATTTAAAGAATGGTTTTAGTTAAGAAAACAAAAGGGTAAGATCTTTATGGGAGATGTTGAAGATCGTTCACCATGATTAGAAGACTATGTTCTATGTTTCCAAATACACTAAACAAATACGATCCTTTCTGTCATTTTTTGTTATGTATTAATTATTCCGTAAAATTAATGCAATATCCATGTACGTCAAGATTTGGGTCTCTACAGTTGGTATCATAGAAAAGTTTTAGTTAACCCTTGGAAACTTGGATACAAAAACATTAGTGAGATCCCTAGAGATATTTGTAAGGTATTTCTAGGGATGTCCCTATGATTAAGTCTTAATATAGGTTATAGTCCTAGAATTATGGTAAAAATCATGAATAACCTAGGATTAAACCTATGATGTTAGAGATTGAAAGTACTCCTCTTTATTATGTTTTTTTTTCTAGCACAATTTTTTCCTCTCACACTATTCTTTTTGGGTTTTATAAAATGGCTGGAAACAAGATGATTTTCTCTAATGGATGATATGATGGACAATGTAATGTTATTAGTATTGAGAAACTAAATAAAAAAGGATTTGGAAGTCCAAACATCGTTATTATGCCTAATTAGTAATATCATAATATGATTAATAATCCCAACTTTGGTAAGTTTTCTGACCCATATTATAAGTGAAATATGTAGTTTCATGATGATCATAGAGGAAAGAGAGTTCAATTTCCATCATGTAAATAATGTGGTAAGAGACACTAGGGATAATGTTTCAAAGGAACTGCAATATGATTTGGGTGTGGAATAGAAGGACACAAATCTAGTAAGTGAAAAGGAAAAGGTTCAGTTAACACCATGAACAAGGATAATGGTATTAATAAGACATCAACAATGGATAAATGTTTTAAATGTGGAATGTATGGGCATTATGCAAACCAATTCCCTAAGGGAAAATCACTTGAAGAGAATCATCATGGTCGTATGATTAGTATTTATGTTGATGATGATGAAGAGACTAAAAATGTTATATGAGATAAAAGAAGTGTTGAGGAATAAAATGATGAAGCTCGGTCAACGGTTTAACAAGGCAGTAGAATTTTTGTATGTTTATCTAGAGTTATGTTAATGGTACTATGGAATAAAGAATCATCTAAGGATTAATACACTATTTTTTCCCTAAAGTATTAGAATGTATATGTTTAATGGAACCGGTAACCATGAATGGATATTCAGATATATTTGGAAAGAAGATGATATGCGCATAATGAATGGATACAGAGAAAATTATATCTTTGATAGTATTATTGAGAACATTATTGATATAAGGAAAAAGTGACATCATGGTTTGAGTATATAGAAATTATGGGATTTTGTTATGTGGAAATAATGTACTTTTGACATCATTCATGTTTTCCCTAACATTCTATGGTAATTCATGTTTCAAGAGAATACATGATTAATGTCTTCACATGTTTGGAATGTAACTAACAAGATATATCTTATGATACATGTGGGGATAAATGATGGTATTTACATGCTTGTTAGATGAACTCTCTAGTAATATTTTCCTAATGAGATTGGACAAAAGTATTTTGGATAAGCCTAATGAATGGAATGGATTAAGTTGGACATAAAATATTATTGTTTAATTCTAGAAAACTTTGATATTATTTCTGAAATGTTATAATAGTATAGTTTTAGAAAAAGGACATCCCATAAGACATGAGACAACCAATCATGTCTGATAAGGTTGTGGGAATCGAACCCACAACCGAAGTGTGACATGCCTTTATCACCTACCGCTGGCCCACAGGAACTCCCTGGTTAGTAGATATTGGTTTTATTTATTAAGTGGCATGATAGATTAAATTTAAGTCCATTTTAGGAACCATATATGATTAATCTCACCATATATGGACTTATGTATGGTTAATTACTCTTGTTATCCTTTTATTTGAGATAGATGGAATGACCTATCATTCTATCGGATGGTCAACTGACACTTCACGGATGACAAATTCAACTTCACTTTATTAAGATATGAAGTGTAAATTGATCATGGAACTACCAATGGTGAGATTTTACAATAATCAATTATGTATTACTTCTTATTCCAATTTTTTCAACTTAAGGGAAATGATCATGAAAATAAAAAACGTTGTCCTAGATGGAACCTTAGATCATCACAAATTTAGGGCTTTGTGATTTTTGGATTTTCTATTTCCATGTTCTCTAACACGTTCTTTTAGAACTTGATGGTTAGAGTTCTCTTCCATATCCATATTTTCACCTGTGTTCTCTTATGTGGAAACCCAGTGAAGAGTTACATTTAGTATCCGTTATATTTCTAATGTTCCTTTTTAAAATGATGAATTAGAATTCCTTTTTATGATGTGGGTTTCAATGAAAGAAACATTCATGTACAAAACCATTTATAACCCCAATGTATTTCGAGGGAGAAATACATTTAATGGGGGGTAGAATGTTACACCCTGAGATTTTATGAGAAATATTATTTTTAATTTCTTTTATGTCTTGTGTTGTATGTTATACAAAGATTATCTTGCACTATACATAACACCATATTAGCTTGTAGTATACGCAACACTATTCTTGGCTTTCATTACACAAAAGAGTAACCTTCCTTGATATCTTGCGTTGTACACAATACCAAGCTTCACTAAACTACGATATATTATTAAAATATTATATAAACTAGCTGTAATGAATAGTAATACCCACTTTATGAAATTTTATAAATTTTATCTTTTAAAATAAACTTCATTTTTGGATTCGGAATAACGAAATTATCCTAGGGTGAATTTTTTAAATTTTTCTAAAAACATTAAATTATTGATGAATAGTGAAAACGCTGAGTTATTGGTTAAAACTGAATTTTTATTTAAATAATATTTTAAATTATTTAAATTTATTTTAGGTAAAAATAGATACATAATACCTATATAAGTTCGATGTAATTTATTGGAGTCATTTTATAATAATTTTAGATATATAAAAATTTTATTGAAATTTTTACCATCTTTTACCCACCTCCTAGGAGCATTTTTCAAATTTACATAAAACATAATTTTACAGCTTATGTGAGTTGAATTTCAAAAATCCGAGAGACACGATTGATATCATTAAGTAAAATTTGGTTCAATGAGATGAAAATACTTTTTGGTGAATAGTAACTTTTAACTTTTATTTACCACGGTTGAAGGTAAATAGGGTAATTAAGGGTTAAAACGATATTATTATTATTTTAACACATGTCCTAATTCTATTGGATAAGTTTAATTAGACCAAAATAAACCTTTGGAATAAAATATTAACCTTTAGGTCCACTTGGATTAGATTAGGACATTTATTATAATTATATTTAAAGAAGAGTTAAAATAGTAAAAATAGAAGTTTAATAACTGAAACATTTTTAATATAGGGTTATACATAAGATAATTTCGACTATAAATATTTCATATAAAGATAAAAATATTTTATACATAATGGTATTTTATTTATATTTTTTAGACATTAAATAAGTTAATTTATTTATGACACAATGATGATGTAGTAATAAACTTATTAATGAAATATTAACATAATTGATATTATAAATAGGCAAATAATTGTAACTTGATACTTTTTATGAATTAATATAATTTTATAGAATAATATAACATACAAGGGTTCGTTAGATAAAAAAATTTCTAAGTAATAATGCTATTATGAATTTATAAAAAAACAAAATACTATATAGTGTCAAAATTGACATAAAAGTGTTTTTAAAACAAATATTGTATTATTAATTTATATAATGGTCCTAAAAATATATGTTTCGGCCAAAAGACATATATAATAATATATATGACATTAATTAACCAATGGGGCTCTGGTTGGTAGTTTATAGTATGTTTATTAACCATATAGTGTAAGGATACAAGAAGACACTGTAAAAGTTAAATTATTTAACTTAGAGTTAAATCTAAATGATAAGTTTTAAATGGTAACCTAAACATGTCTAAAACCTATTGGTTGAGGGGATTTAGACCCATACCCATCCTAGCCTTTAAGGAATTAACTTTTTAGACATTTTAAACGCTATATTAATTTATTATAAAATAATATTTTTTGTTTTTCCTAAGGTGCCCCTCACCACTCTTATAAATGGGCACTCCCCCTTATCTCTAATATACTCCTCCAATGCCATTTAGATCAGAAAACCCCTACCCAAATACCCTCTCAAATATCCTCCCTTCATCCTAGAGGCATTACTTTAATCAGAAATCCAACCTAAAAAGCCCTTTTGATCAAATCAAAAGAAAGAACCCAAAGAAGAGGTAAATATCTCACCACCTATTTCAAGTTCCTTTTTTCTTGCACTTCCTCCTTATCTGATGTTTCCATTCAAAAATTATAACTCCATTATCTTATATATACAATTATGTTATTATAAAAATTGTACAACCATATTATTTATTTAATCCATCCTATGAATGAAAAAGTCACCACACGTGCGTACGTCCGGCTTACCATCTCCACGTCGTGGTGTAGTTTGTTATTAAAAAATTTCATCATTTGTATGGATATAATAATGATTATAAATGATATAAATAATAAATATAACATTATTATGATTCTTTATATATGATTTACTATCCAATTATATTCGATTTTACCATCAAAAGAATGATATTGTCGCTCTTGCGTGCATACGAACTATCGTCTCCACAAACGTGATGAGATTCATTTTCCATGATTAACCATTGAGGTATTACTATAAAGTATATAAAATAAATAATCATGAATTATATTACATAATAATGATACTATATTTATGTAAATATATTTTTCATTTACTTGATTCCATTCAATTCAATAAGGAAATGAAAACAGTGTTCATCTATACGTACGGCCTATCGTCTCCTTGAACGGTGTATTTAATTCCATTTATTGATCTATCATATATATTTATATACTGAATATATATTATATATAAATCATGTTTTACATTGTGAAATTAAGTAAATCAGGATATAAGTAATAATATCAATAAAAAAAAGTTGAAACACGTATGATAAATGAAAAGATTTTACCCAAAACGTTTCTTTAACATGGAATTGACAAAAGAACGGTTAATATAAAGTCCTATGTGAATCATATATGATAGAATAAATATTATTATGATTATTTTACAAGTTAATAATAATTTTAAATTTTCTATACTGGATTTTCGGACACGTACGGATGAAATTGGACCTAAGGTAAGGGATTATTTCATCTCACTTTTATTTCTGTGATACATATGCCTTAATCACCAACTATTTCTTTTGTGTTGTTTTTAATATTCCCATGAATGTTTTATGATTTTTATTATGAAGGATATGATATTTAAATATCCATTTAATTTTCAACTGATTGTAAATGGTAAGGGACAGTTTTTCAAATATCATTTCTATCTGAGATTGCTAATACGTAAGTATTTACTGGGGTTATATTTCTCATCCATGTCCATAATTTGTTTTTCATAAAGTTTATAATATTCTTCCCTGTATTTTTAATGTCATTTTTACCCCTCTTTTAATTTTACATTGTTTTATGGAAGGAATCATTCTTTTATTACCATACGTGGTACATTTTGACTTTTTCGTTAAAAGTACATGGAGAATTTTTTTAACTTATACTGAATGAACGGGTTTTTATGGTTTCATAATGCCATATTTTCATGAAGCATACTCTACAATATTTCATTATTATTTTCAACAAAATATTTTTGTTTTAAAATAGCATGTCATTTTGTGAAACGAAAATGATTTTGAAGAATAAATGATATTTTCTTCCAGAATTCATTTCAAGTGTTTTATCAAAACCATTTTCCATCTAAGATTCCATTATTTGATATTATTATATCTCATGTATAATTTCTCCATTATATACATGTTTTCATTTTTCTTATGATTAATTAATATCCATTTGTTTTATATGGATTATGTAATGATGGGATGGTGTTTCTGAAACCCATATTATTCTTTGTGTTATGATGAATGATTTATGTTTATATTGTGGCACATGAACGAAGGATTTCATTATGAGATGGGTGGGACCTATATATCCCTACAATGCATTGGGTAAAGATTTATATATCATGAGATAGACATGGCTGGAATGGAAAGTGAATTCGGTTCAGTAATACAGGGCTGGAACGACAAGTAAACCAAGTTTGGTAATAGACTTTCTCCACTATGATGGTCTTGGTAGCAATGCCTTGGCTACTATGGAAATCATAACATGAGATTAATGGTGTCCACAATTACATGTATTTGCTCACATTATATTTTATCATGGTTAATGTTCCTTTATGATCTATGCCTCATGCACTGCCTATATTTATGTCATTACTCAATATTTTTATGCTTTATGTTCATGTTCTTACATTCAAATGTTTACAGATTGTTTTTAAGTTCTCCATGTTTACCTTTACTAAGCATTTGAGCTCACCCTTTTTATGTTTGATTTTACCAAGAATATAAAAAATGGTTTTAGGTAAGAAAACCAATGGGGAAGATCTTTATGGGAGATGTTGATGATCTTTTACCATGATTATAAGATTATGTTTTGAGTTTCCAAAGACACTAAACTAATACGGTCCTTGGGTGTCAGTTTTTGTTATATATTAAGTATTCTTCAAAAGTAATGTAATCTCCATGTACGTCAACATTTGGGTCTTTACAGGTTGTTCAAATTATATTCATGTGGATCAAAATAGTAATAAATATGTTAGTTTAACGGGTTTAAGTTTCTGTTCTAGTTGATACGAAATGTGAAGGGTGTGATCTTTCTTCCCCTGTGGTTGTTGGTAATGGCGCAACTACTAGGATACCATCTAAAACTTTAGTTGTTTCTCATGATGTTTGGATCGAAAATGTTCAGATTAATGAAACAAAAGATAATCCTGGTTTTGATACTGATGATGGTCATGTCATGTTTGATCAGATCATTGACAAATCAATTGAGATGGTTGGTGGTTTTGGAGCAGTTCCGGACTTATAGGAATCAGTGCAGGAAAATGTTTCTCTATAACTGATTGCACATGACTCCACTAAGGAGAGTGTCTCTGGACTACTGGGTTGTAAGGAAGGTCATTAAATCATGGAAACCCAATTAATACAAGGAAATGATGAGAATATCAAAGGTTCTTTCCACATGGATCCACCATCAAAGGCCGCATGGAGGAAATTACCACCTACCTTTCTTATAATACGCATTGATTCAGATAATAGGTTCACCTCTCCCATCACTAAACGCCCTTTTGGGGATGAATCTGGGAAAGACAGGTCTGAGTCATCCTCTACTGATATCATGGAAGATGAATATGGAGTACCAAAGTAAGTCATAACACAAAGTTTTTTTCATCCATTCACTGTGCTACGGTCTGCAAATCAATGAAAGTCCACTTTTAGAACTGTCATGGGTTAGGGAACTCTCCCACAGTCAAAACCCTTAAGAATATTATTATGTCCAATATGCCAATGTTACTAGGAATTGTAAAACCGAGAATAAAGTTTGAGAGATAGATGGCTTTAAAATAGAGCGCTTGGGGCAATTCCTTTATTGAGAATAATGAATTTGAGACTGTCATAAAATGCTTTTGGGTTTTAAAACACTATAGTTTCATGAATGATTTGTTCTATAATGATCATCTCTCAGTGGCCCTTTATTTCTACTTATATTCCAATTCTATATATGTCATGTCTGTTTACACTTTAAATTTATAAACCAGAGGAAGATACCTCAAAATTAATCTTGTCTTCACCTTTGAGAACTTTTCATCCATATGGAATCTTATTGGAAATTTTAATGCTATTTTGAGGCCAGAGGAAAAACTGGGACTAAATTCAGTGGGCCTTAGCCAATGAGTTATATTATTTCATTTATAAATGTGGATTGGTTTAATTTCACATATATAGTGATTATTTCACATGGAGAAAGTACAAATTAAATGGGAGGCGGCCTAGTACGTTGGATAGGTGCTTGGTGCAAGTGGCTGAGAGAGGTGATGTGGTGGATGTTTCTGGTTTGACTCTTCCCAGACATCACTCTGATCACAACCCATTGTTTGTTGATATCTATTTTAACATATTGAGGCCATCCCCCAATCCTATTAAATTCAATAATATGTGGTTGGTTGTTCCAGGCTATAGAGAAGTTATTTTATATTCCTAGAAATTTATTTATTTTTTTGATGTCCTTTGCACATTTTAACTAGGAAACTGATGATTGTGAAGGCTCGATAGAAATAATGGAGTAAAATTTCACTTTCCACTCTAGATAGTGATATTAAAGAGGATGAATATCATCTTCTTAATTTCATGTAAACTCACATTTCTCAAGATGAACCCTTCAAGAAGAGGTACAAGATGCTCAAAACCTGGATAACTTATTGACCCTCACGGAGAACCTTGCTCGTAATTGGTTCAACATTAGGTGGTAGAAGGAGGGAGATATAAATTCACATTTCATTCACTGTATTCACCTAGAGAAGAAGGTTAAGAGGAGTCTCAATTCTCTAAATATTGATGGGAGTGTGTTTAATTCTTAAAATGACATAGCAAATGTTGTGACCTGATACTTTGATAAGCTATATTCAGATTCTGGGGAGGATAATTTGGACAAACTAAATAAGTGCATTGAACAAAGCATTAATGATGTTCAAAATGAAAGGTTAATTGAGGTCCCTAGATCAAATGAAATGCATTCATTCCATTTCACCTTAAACCTGTATATTGTTGTTGGTCCTGATGGCTACACCAAAAAAATGTATATTCTAATGGTACATTGTTGAGATTAAGGTGATAAATGTTGTGAGGGAGTCCTTTCAGCATTCCTAATTTCTATATGGGATGAACATCATCTTTATTTAACTCATTTCAAATAATGATAATGCCATGGATATTCTATATTTTAGGAATATTGCTATTGGGGGGTTCTATTCCAACGGTTTTTAGTAAAATCAGGGCTTGCATGCTAGGTGAGGTGGAAAAGGATCTCATATCCGTCAATAAGTTTGTGTTTGTACTTACAAGAATCATTCAAAATAGCCTCTTCGCTACTTCATATTGTGTTAATGTTATGAAGAGGAAGCTTAAATATGGTAATATCACCTTTAAAGTTGACATTTAGAAGACTTTTGAAACAATTAAGTGGAATTTCATCTTTGAAATCCATAAAATGCATGGGTTGTCACCAAGCCTTACTTGTATGGTCTGCTCTATCCTAGAAACTGATAGACTATTTATTCTTGTTAATGGGTCCCCAAGGGGTTTCTTCTATTGTTCAAGGGGAGTCAGAAAAGGTGACCATTTATTTGAATAGATATTTTCTATTACTGAGGACTATCTGAGTCGGTCCCTTTATGATCTTGTCAATACTAGCTTATGTCAAAGAATGATAGTTGGAATGAATTTCTTTGCACCCTCGCACTTGTTATTTGTAGATGATGTCTTGTTATTCTGTAAGGATGAAAAACAAATCATATCTTACATTAAGATTATTTTCTCATTCTATGAAGAGTTTGCAGGTAGAGTAATCTATTGGACTCAGTCCTTTGATGTATCTGGAGATGAAATTTTCATCTCAAAGCATAACAATGATGCCCAGAGACATGATGTGATGCAGGGCTCCTTAAACATCACATATCTCATACATCCATTTTTTTGGGGTAGGGTGAAACAAATTTCTTTGGATATCCTTTCTTTTAAAATCACCAATCAACTGCCAAGTTGGAAAGGGAAGACTATGTCCTAGCAGGTAGAGGTCGGATGTTCAATTTAGTTATTACCTCAATATGTATGTACTCTTTTTCATTGTATAAATGGACTTGGGCCCTTTTCAAGGAGTATAGTGTCAAGATAAAGAACATTATTTTGACTAGTTTGATTTATGAAAGTAATCTTGTCATGGATTCCTGGAATATTCCAAATGTCTAGTCTGTATGGATTCTCATTTGAACTATCGGATGACCCATTGGTTTTCTTGTCTCATTATGGATTATATTTTTATCCCTCAATCCTTGATGAATTTTTCTATATCATAATTGCAAGGTAATTTTAATGCTCGCGATATTCTTCCCAGTCATCTTCGCATGGAGATCTCTAGATACGAGTACTCAGAATTTGACCTATTGGTATGGATGCCTGATCTTGAAGGAATGTTCTCGAAACATTAATGTTATAAGTTTTAATGTGGTACCTCATCTAGGATATATTCATGTGTGGATGGATTTTTCACGATGTTTATTTCCCCTAATGTCGTGTTGCTTTTCTGGAAAATATGGAAGCAGTGGCTGCCTATCCAGTATCTCCTTCAGCGGACTGGGTTGCATCTTGACCCAGTAGGCTACTAATGTTTTAGTGCTATGGAGTCTTTTCTGGATTGGTTTTCTTGTTACTGGATTACTAGTAGGATATGGATCTTTTAGTAGGCCCTATATTGGTTCTGCAACAACATTGTGTCTATTGAGGTGCTGTTCATTTCAGTTTTTTCGGGTGGATTGAACTGACCATGTGCAGTCACACTTTTTTGCATCGGCTATCACTGTTTTATTTTATACATGGATGCCACAGAATAATATGATTTTTAACAATTGAATAACCTCCTTCCCTGATGGAATCTTGTCTATTCATCATAGCAATATAATCCTTTCTAAAATTAAAAATAGATAAATTCACAATGATGTTTCCGACCTTATTATCTTAAGGACCTTGGAGTTTGTGGTATGGAAAGGAAACCACTTGTTGGAAAATACATCTAATGGATTCCACTGATCTCTGGTTTTCTTAAGGTTAATTTTGATGGGGTGGCCTCTGGTGCGCTATGTTTGGCAGGTTATGGAATCATTTTTCGTAGCCAATGGGGCTTGGTGAAGGGCAGTTTTTTCCACATCATTGGAAATGGGATTATAATTGGAGAAGAGCTATTGGCTATGAAAAAGGTGATAAGGTGCATAGTCCATTATGGTTTTAATAGACTATTTCTAGAGTCATATTTATCTGTTGATATAAAAAATATCAAACATAATTCAAGTAATATACTGTGGAGGTTGTTGTCTCCATGTATTGCTTGTCTTGGTCTTGCAGATTCAATCTCTCTTGATGTCTCCCATGTTTACAGAGAGGCAAACTAGGTTGCAGATGCTCTTTCTAATAGAGCCATTATGGAGGTTAGTTCAAGTTGGACATTAGATTGGCCATGTTATTGTTCAAGTCTAGCGCAAGTGGACAGTATTGGTGAGATGAACACTCGACATTGTAATGCTCTTCTATTCTGATTTGATTTGTACTGTTTATTTTTTATAATATTTTTTTAGGATCAGGCTTGCCTGCCACATGAACCTTCTAACTATACCTATCATAGTCTCTTCTATAAGCCTAAAATGGTCAATTAGAAGACCCTTGGATGTTTATGGTCATGATATATGGGAACAATAATGTTTGGTCATGTTTTTGGGCTTTTAATTATAAATAATATTTAAATAAATTTTTTTATGAATTTCACATCAATTAATTAATTTTTTCATCATCCTAGTGTATGTCTTTTAGGTAATTATTTATTTTCCAAAAATTACAATTAAATTTTCCTGATATGGAAAAAAATTTATCTTTAAAATGAGTATTTATAATCTAATTTATCTTCTATATAATCCATTATTAAAAATTATTTAATTATTAAGGTTTGAGTGAAACATATTTCACTTTTCTTTAAATAAAATAAATTAAATATAATAGCCTCATCCAAGTGGGTTCCAATGGATACCATTTTAACCCAAGAATGTTTTTGCGAAAAAAATAATCATACAATTATATTAATACAAGTGTTAGAGTAATTTTATAATATTATTTTTACCTTTAATTACCCAATTTACAGTTTTATCTTGTTAATAAAATTTACGAAAGTTACTATTCATATAGCCCAAAAATTAAACAAAACAATTTACATAATTTGTTCCAACTCATTCCCTATATGGAATCCATTTTAAAAAATTTAAAATAGAGAAGATTAAATAATTAATTTAAAATTAATCCCATTATAGAACTGAGAAAACTAGTTTTAAAAGTTAAAATATTCTAATAGATTGAAATATTTTTACATCTGAATTTAATTTAAAATTAATTCCATTGAGAAAAATTTTATTATATGGTAAAAATATATTTTATATATACTTTGAAACCATTCAATAATATAATTTAATCACATATATTATTTCAATGAAAAATGTTATTTTCAATTAAAATTTATCATATTTTTATTATTCATCAAAACATGAATATGATGATAAAAATATCTGAAATTCATAAAAAAAAATTTATATCCCAGTTCAAAATAACAAGTTTCTTTTTTCATAAAAAATAAATACTATTTCAAAATCATAATTTATAAGGGGTTCTTCATTTAAAGGTGTAAAATTAAACTTTTAAAATAGGTTTTTATACATCAAATATGGATTTATTCATACCGTATGACTAAAATATCCATTGGATGAATATAAAAAATATTTTATTAAGTACATAACACATATTTATCTCATTAATCTCATACCAAAATAAATCACTCAACAATACCAATATCAAATTATATTTTTCTTATATAATTTATGGACAATGAATTCATAATGAATTTTCGTAAGTTAGTTATAATTATTCATGCTTACCTAATTTCTTGGGTATAATTGTAATTTTATAATTAGGCTATCTATCAGTTCATATATAATTACGATTTCATGAAAAGAAAGCTACTGATGAATAAAATATTTAAAGAAAATATTTCATAAAAAAACATCCAGGTTTAACATTCTACCCCCTAAAACTAAATTTCACACTGAAAATTCATCACAAGGAAACAAACATATGGTGATACCTCTCCCAAATAATATCCTCATGTTCTCAATCTTCTTCTTTAAATTTATGGTTCCACCATAAATCATTAACCAAGTTAGTGATCTTGCTTCATATATTATTTTTTGTATGATCCAGAATATTTATTAGTTATACTTCATAAGAAAGATCATGCTCTTATGGTAGGAAATCTATTCTTTGTACAGGTGAAGGATCATATATGTACTTTCTCAAGAAAGATAAATAGAACATGACATGAACATGATAGAGATTTGGGGGAAGTACCAATCGGTAAGATACATTCCCCATATGATGAAGAATCTCAAAACGACCTATATACCTATGGCTCATTTTGACCTTCATTCCAAATCTCATTACACTATTCCATGGAGATATTTGTAGTAAAACCTTATCTCACACATCAAACTATAGATATTTTATTTGGTTCTCATCATAACTTTTGTGTTGAATTTTAGATGCTCTAATGTGTTGTTCAATAGATTTGACATTTTTGACCATTTCAACAATAAGATCGAGTCCTAATTTCTTTATTTCCCAAACTTCATCTTAGTAAGTTTGAGTTCTTCACTTCTTTCCACAGAGAAATTCATATCGAACTATCATAATACTAGATTGAAATCTATTGTTTTAATAAATACACCAAAGGGAGGTGTTGATCCCAATCACTTTGAAATACAAAGATGAAGATCTCAATATGTTTTCTAGAGATTGAATAGTCCTATCAGGTTGACCATTTCGTTGATGATGATAAGCAGTACTGGAACCTTACTATGTATCCATAACATACTATAGACTTTTCCATAACATCGAGGTAAATATAAGAACCTGATCAGATATAATTTGAAGTGGTACTCTATGCAATCCTACCACTTCCTTTACATATATCATGGAAAGTTGATCAAGAGATAAATCCCCTATAAAAATAATGAATTGTTCCTTCTTCGTATGGTGATAAATAATAACCCATATATCATTATGAACTTTAGATTTTTTGGGAAGTCCAAAAAAATTTCTACAGTGATGTTTTCCCATTTCCATTCTGGTATGGATAATGCGTGTAACATCACATTAAAATTTATCCCTCATACTTAACTTTCTGACATACAAAGAATTAAGAGAAATATTTGACGATGTCTCTTTTCATTCCATATCATCAAAAATAGTCTTTCATGTACCTATAAATCTTTTTTACTTACATGGTGAATCGAGAATGAAGAACTATGAACCTCATCCAAAAGATCCTTATTTAATTTTGGTATGGGAGGAATATAAACCCAATATATGATCCTCATTATTTCATCACAATCATTGTTGAATTTTGGAACATTTCTCACCTTCTATAGTTTCCCAACATATACCTTCTACGCCTCCTTAGTCTACACATGTATTGATGGTTGAACATGCATTTGAGAAAGTTAATATTTTCCCCGTTCCTTTAAAATTTCAAGACGGATTCTTTGAAAATCCATAAATATAGTATCTTTTGTGATCCATATCATGGATTAGATAGCTTGGTCTAGTAGACTTAAATAATCTTCCACTTTATTCACTTTCCCAAGGTGGTAATGTATTGAGTAGTCATAATCTTCAAGGAACTCCAACCATCTTCATTGGAATATATTCAGCTCATTTTGTGTGAAGATATACTGTATGATTTTATGATCAGTATAAATATCACACCATTCACTATAAATATAGTGCCTCTATATTTATAATACAAATATTACTACAGCTAACTCTAAATCTTGAGTTGGGTAATTTTTCTTATGGATTTTCAACTATCGTGAGGCATAAGACATCACCATATCATTTTTCATAAAAAAACAGCCCACCCCTTCTTGGATGCATCACTATTGATCCCAAAACCATCTCTGCTACAAGGATGTGTGATCACAGGTGCATGGCTAACCTTCTTTTTATCTCTTGGAAATTATCTTACCATTCCTCCATCTAAACAAACTTATCTCCATTCGAGTCAACATGGTGAGTGGATTAGATAATCAAGAAAATAATTCACAAAAATTAATTTATATCTAACCAAATCAAGAAAACATTGGATCACAATTATCATTTCTGGTCTCGAACAACATCAAAAAACATCTGTTTCTGATGGATCAATAGATATCCCTTTTATTGAGATTATGTGACCCAAAAATAAAACATTAGGAAGCCAAAAATCACACTTAGTAAATTTCATATAAATTTTATCCTTTCTTAAGGTCTTCAGTTCAATTCTCAAGTGGTCTTCTTGTTATTCCATTCTCTTAAAATAGAAATGAATATCATCTATAAATAATAACACAAATTGATCATGATAGTCTCTAAAGAAGCTATTTATTAGATCCCTGAAGTGAGTTGGGGGATTAGTAAGACCAAAAGGCATCACTATAAATTCATAGTGATCATACCTTGTATTTAATGCTATCATTGGTATATCCTCTTTTTGGACCCTTAATTGATGATATCCTAAATTAATATCAATCTTGGAAAAGTATTGACTTCTACATAGTTGGTAAAATAAGTCATCAATGTGGGGAAGATCATATTTTTTCATTAAATTGTTCCTATTATGTTCTCGATAATCAATATAATGTCTCACTAATCCTTCTTTCTTCTTAAAAATAGTATAGGTTCTCCCCACAGGGGAACACTATGGGATATGAATCCATTATCAAGATTATCATGTAGTTTCTTATTCAATTCTTGGATCCCAATTTTGGACATCTTATATCTTGTCTTTGAAAGTGGTAAAACATTTGGAATGGGTTCAATTGAAAACTCAGCTTCACGATTTGGTAGAAGACGGTGAAATTCCACTAAATATTAATCAGAAATCACCCTTAAAATTGGTGTATTATTAATTATGATATTCTTCACAACAATTTAAGATAAATAACATCCATTTATAAGAATATAGGAACATATTATGGAATAAATTTATTCTAGAAGTTTATATTCATCATTTCATTGATAGACGATCAAATATTGATATGTAATTTGAAATATGACTTCCCATTATGGAAATTGATATGAAATCCTTATATAGAATGTCAATCCATTAAAATAATCACACAAAATTATACGATTGTAAAGATCACTAAATTTTCAGGAAGCACATTCCCACAAACATTAACTAGAAAAGAATTATATACTTCTGATGTGATTGGTGTTCCGTTATGATTTGTCATAGCTAGCTCAATATCTAATTGTTGAGGTAATAACACAATACCCTATGAAAATTCTTTTGATATAATATACTGGGAGGATTCATAATCAAATAAAAACATTTTCTAATTTATAATTTATGGTAATTGGACCTTTCACCACTTCATTATCGTACTCCACATTGGAGATAGTTATTTCATGTGACAATCCGTTGTATTTGTCCTCAAGAGATTTTTAATGTCAATCATAATAAATAAAAATTATATTATCTAATTGATTGGAATAATTAACCATTTCATTTCACTTGTATCATTGATGTGTAGGTGTTTAATTCTCCATAGACTTTTCTTTATTCGCATCATTAAACTTCTATTTCCCGTAACATCAGCATTCAACTAACTGATAAACTACTTTTCCACACATAAAACATTTACTGGCCCCTTTAACAAAATTCCCTCCATACTTCCTTCCACACATTGAGCACTTGGTAAAACTCAAATTATTTTTAGTGTGGTCATTATATTTTTGTTGAATTCCATCTTTTTATTCTTATCAAGTCAATATAATTGATGGTTTACTCTAATCTACATCTCAACCATCAGATCGCATCAAAATATTTCCTCATAGATATTAAAGTAAATTATGGATAATTCTATTAAGAAACATGGTTTTATGCTACTATAGAATCAATAAATTTAACTCTCAAGTAGGATAATAGTTCTAGAATCAGACATTGAAATTCATGTAAAATATTATTCTTAGGTACCTATAGATTCATCAACCTTTTGGTTAAGTTCCAGGAACTCATTATCCACCTCTGTTTAATGAATATAAGGAATGTACATATTAAAAAAATAAGTTATTGATCTCTTCCCATTCCATAGACTCAACATAATCAATTTTCCTTATATCTTGATAAGATTCCACCATTAATGAGCTTCTCAACCCAAACGATATACTAATAAGATGAATTTATCATGATTAAAAAAAATTAGAACTGAAAATCTATTTTCAATGGTACTGATCCATTGTCCAGCCACTAATGGATCAAAAGACCTGCTAAATGAAGGTGCAAGTAGCCTCAGGAAGGATTCAACAGAATGTTCCTTCTGCATTTTTTACATGTGGATGCATGGAATAATTAATAGCTTGAGAATTTGGTGTGAGAATTGATACAATATTTTTTTCATTCCTGTTCCCATAACATCTGGTTGTATAGGGAGGTGATAATTCCATTTCTTGACACATTCAAAATTATCATGGTTCCTTCAGGTCCCATCTATTAACTAAAACCTAGAAGAATATTGTGAGAAATAGTAATCATAATTGGAAAACAACATGACTCAAGAAACAAATTTCAATTTTGGACGTTTTAGATTGTATCCTAGGTTATTCATAAACATCTCTAAAACACTAGGCTATGATTTTATCTTATACATAGACATATACTTAAGGTTTTTACTAAGGTTCTGTCATACATGTTTACAAAGGTTTGTTATACCTTTTCTTAGATACCAACTATAACAGAAAATTCCTTTCATATATATTTTACTTCAACATTAAATATTATTTATTACATAACATAACAAAAACCACAAAAGGACAACATAGGTTTTTTATCTTTAGAAACTGGGAAACATAAAAAAATGGTTCATAAAAAATCTAAATTATCTACCACTTATTTATTCAAAACTATACTTCTTTTTCAAATATCTTACTCATTACCTGTCTTAATTACATTGGGGAATGAAAAATAATAATGGATTATCTAAAATGAACAGTAAGGTTAAATATGGAAAAAACCAATCATATTATATTCATAAGAACATAACATTTCAAAAACATTCCTAGCATATAAAAGATCATAATATCATGTCATGGGATAAATAATAAAATTGAAATGTAATCCCAATAGTCATAACATAAGACATGAAATTTTGTTGCATATACACATAAAAATTAAAAAATAATTTCATAATTTTCAAATCTCATTTACAAGACCATCATAGTAGAAAAAGTCCATTACTGAACTGAGTTCACTCCTTATTTCAGTCCTGTATTACTGAATCAAATTTACATTTCATTCCATTAATGTCTATCTCATGATATATAAATATTTACCCAATTAATTGGAGGGAGATAAATGTCCAACCAACCACATAATGATATCATTTTTACATGTTGCACAAAAATTAATCCATTCACCATATCATAACCAAAGAACCCAAAAAAATGGGTTTCATAAACATCATTCCATCATAACATAATCTATATAAGAAAAATGTAATTAAAAAATAATTCTATTATAAACACAATAAAATAATAATAATAATAATAATAATAGGTATCAAAACATAAACCTATGTCTTCTTATCTGTACAATAGTTTTGATAAAACACTAGGAGCCTAAATCGAGTGAAAAATAAC
This sequence comes from Viscum album, assembly GCA_963277665.1. Lineage (NCBI taxonomy): Eukaryota > Viridiplantae > Streptophyta > Magnoliopsida > Santalales > Viscaceae > Viscum > Viscum album. The sequence goes on from OY728127.1 coordinate 286,786,875, forward strand.
TTTTTTTTTCAAAATCATTTTGCATCATCAAAATGCCACAAAATTTTAGAAGAAATAAATTTATGTGAAAATAACAATATGAAGTTGTGGAGGAAGCTTTAAGACAATTAGACACTATGAAATCATAAATATATGTTCATGACATACATGTTAAAAAAACATTCTTCTCTGCTGTTATTGGAAAAGTAAAAAAATTTCATACCGACAATGAATAAAGATATCTTTCATACTGTTTATTAAAACTTCACCAAAGGGTAAAATTGAATTTAAAAATTTATGGAAGGATATAAAAAAATTTGAAATTAGTATTTAGGAATCGTGGATGTGTATGATAAATATACCCAAGTAAATACTTACGAATAAATAATCTCAGATAAAAATGTGATCTGAAAAGTTATCCTAGACCTTAGGTCTGATATGATTAATAAATATATGAAAAACTGGTATAATGATTTAAATAATTATTATGATTTATTCTACAATAAAATTAATTTTTATTATAACATTTGTGATTATATTTTTCATCCTTTTGTTAGTAACATTTCATTTTCACTTTTTATTTAGGTATTAAATGCTTTAGGTTCTATTTCATGTTTTATCAGATATGTGGATTTTCCTAAATTTATTTTATTGTTAAATAATTTAAATAGTTTTATAAGTATAATAGATATCATATTTATTCATTCATTTCATTTACATTATAATTCCTTAATGAAGATTCTGTTGAACAAATCACATCGTACCATGGAGACAGAATGTCGTATGTATGTACCAGAGATGACATCGTTCCCATAATTGTGGAAAGATATTGAATTGGATGTTTTATAGTATATAAAAATAAATATAATTTTACATTAATCATATAAATATTTATTAATTACATAATTATACCCATCCGTGTGTGGTGGTGGTGAAAAACGGATTACACCACAACATGAAGAGAGTAAGCCATACGTACGCACGCATGGTGATTTCATTTTACATAGGATAGGTAGAAGGTGGAATATGGTTTTTTCATTATCATAATAACTATTCATTACATGTATACTATTATAGTTATTAATTTATTATGAAACAACTCATGATCTCGAAGTTGAAGAAGAAACATGTTCGAAACAATCGGTAAATGATATTACCTCTTCTACGATGTTCCTCCTCTATATTTCCTCTTAGATCACGAGAGTTATTCATTGAAGAAACCCATAACAACTATAATGTTTCTATTGAAGTTAAAATAAAAATGGGTTGTCTTGGCTAAGCATGAAGACCAAAAATGATGTGAATAGTTGATTGAGGATATTCCCTTTTATAATTGGGGTGAGGAGAATATTTTGAAACCTAAAAAAGATTAATTTAAAATAAAATAAATCACCACATAATAACCTCCAAAATCCAAAAATTTATAATACGACATGATATAGGGTTTTAATATCATCAACAACAAAAAAATTTAAACAATTATTTATGTAAATTTAATGATTATCATTTTAATTAACACTTAGTTATTCTATTTAATTTTTTAATTGGTTATGAAATAATTCAATATTAAAGGGGAGAAATATTTACTAAATTAAATTAAATTGGACCATAAATGAATAATTTATAATATTAAAGATCAAATCATAATTATTATAGATTTAAAAACTTTTTTATGATTTTAAAATAATTTCTCCAATCATTATTTTTGTATAATATCAAAAGATTCAATTTTGACACAATTTATTTCATGGATTTTTAAAAATATAAATATAATAAGTGAAACAAGATAAAAATATATTATTATATCTCTATGGGGTAAAGGTAATCTGAAAAATTCATTTTAAATAATTATTATCCCAAATAATATTTATTAAAATATTTTTAATAAAATTTATTAGATCAATTAATTAATAAAATAATTACTACCTTAAATTTTTGTAAATATTTAATATATATAATTTCGAATAATAATTCAAAATAAAAAATTTTGGAAAATTTAAATCCATTATATTTTATAAAAATACTTTTTTCCTAAATTATCTTTCTAAAAAAACAACATTAAGAATATTATATTCTTTTAAAACATTAATGTGACAAATTTATCTTTATTTTAAATAAAATAGTATAAGTGTCAGAATATCTTCTACAAGCCTCTAAATGGTGAATTATTAGACCATTATATGTTAATTGTTTACATATACTCGAAAAATAATGTCTTATCAAGTTTTTCTACCTTTTTATTGTTATTAGTATTTTATGAAAAATTGTTTCATTGATTTCCCATTAATTAATATATTTTTTCATCATCCAAGTATAAGTCTTTAAGGTAATTATTTATTTCCCAAAAATTTCAAATAATTTTTCATGATAAATAAAAACATTTTATTTCTAAAATGAGTATTTATAATCAAATTTATCATCATTATAACCTTATATTAAAAATAATGTAATTATTAAATTTTGGGGGAGACATATTTCACTTTTCTTTAAATAAATTAAATAAAATGTATTAATCTAATCCAAGTGGGTTTAAATGTATATAATTTCGACCCAATTATGTTTTAGGGAAAATTATAATATTAAAATTATATTAATACTTGTTTAGGGTAATTTTATACTGTAATTATTACCCTTAATTACCTGATTTTCTATTTTATTATGTTAATAAAATTTACCAAAGTTAATATTGGAATTTTCGAAAAATAAAAAATTAATATTTTCCTAATTAGGACCTAATGAATCAGAATATGGAAATAATTTTTAAAATTGAAAAACACCGAAGTTTCATTATTTAATTTAAAATTAATCCCATTGTTGAAAAGTGAAAACGAGATTTAATGTTTAAATATAGATAAAGATTGAAATGTTTTTACATATGAATTTAATGTAAAAAATTATAATTACCATAATTAATTAAATTATAAAAATATATTCTATTTATAATTATAAACCACTAAATAATATAATTTAACAATATTAATTATTTCAATGGAAAAAATTATTTTCAATTAAAAGTTAGCATATTTTTACTATTTATCAAATCATGAATGTTATCAGAAGTATATCATAAATTAATCCAATGTAAATATTTATATCCCTCTTCAAAATAATTTTTTTTATGTTGTCATATAAAAATTATTAATGTGTTAAAATCTTAATTAGAAATGGGTTCTCTATTCAAATGTGTAAAATTAACCTCTTAAATTAGGATTTTATACCTAAAATAGGTTTTTATTCATACCCTATGATTAATATAAAAAATATTTTATTAAGTATATATTTCATTTATATCTCATTACGTAATTTACAAAAATTAATTCCCACAAAAGTAAAAATATATATTAATATTTTACATTAATAATTGATTGTCAATAAATTCACAATTAATTTTCATAAGTTATCTATAATTTTTCCCGTTATACTAACTGTTGGGATATAATGGTAATTTTATATTAACGAAATTTTATGGTTTCTTAAAACTGATGATTGTGTGAAAAACAGCTACTAATGAGTAAAAAATATTTAAAGAAAATATTTCATAAAAATATTCGGGGGTTACAAAGAGGAAGTGGAAGAAAAATAAACCTGGTAGACTTAATAGATATGATTCCCTTATCTTGGATAAAATTCCTATATAAATCGTTTTTAGTGAGATATATTTTTTATACAGGACTTCAAAAACCACAATAATATGGATAAGGTAGTATATAATTGAAATTGGCAGGTTTTGGTTGATATATATGGATCAATTTGGAGTGCATAATTGATAGAAGTGGTGTCCTTTCATAAGTGAGGGAATTACATTCTATGAATTTCAATAAATATTAAATTAATATAAATTATATTCCTTTTGAAATTTAATTTAAATATATATATATATAATGTATAAAATTATTATAAATCTATGAAATATCATAAAATAAATTTTTGATGACTTTTAATTCTATTTTTACTCTTATTTTTTGTCATTAACCCCCATTTATCCTTTTTGGAAACTAAAAAATATTAAAGATTCATATAATTTACGTGTCATAAATGTTTCCATATGAAGACAAAAAACAGATAAATTAATGATAAATGATATTTCAAACCATATAAAATCAATTTCTCTAAATATATGAATATATGAAATTAAAATCATTTATTATTTTATTTGTTATAAAATTTCATTCATGAAATTTTTAACACTATCCATTTAATATAATTTTAAATAAATGAAGAAAATGTGGTAATTATAATCTAGACAATTAGATCATAAATAATATTACTTTTAAATCAAAAATGGTTTTGGTTCACTATAACTCTATTAAAATTTTTATATTTAGTGTTATAAAATAATTTAATTTATTTATCCTAGTAATTGAATAAATATAATTTCAACAATTCATAATCATTTAAGGGAATTATATAAACAATAAAACATAGAATTTAATTTACATTGTAAAAAAAAATTATGTTACGAATAAATGAAAAGAATAAAAAATACCTTCATGTTGTCATTTTGTAACAAATAAAAACATATTAAAATAAAGATAATATACCCATGAATTTTTTTACATAAAATACTATAAAGGTAAAATTCATGGAAAAATGGAAATAAAGGGTCATATATTAGAAGTTTGGATGATTATTTAAGAATTATAATGATCTAATAAAAATGATCCAAGTTTAACGATTACTTTTTAGTCCATGTCACATTATGTTTTCCCTTAATTAACATGTATTACCTTTAACATGGTAACCCCAATTACTATTATTACATTTCATCACAATAAAAATAAAAGTGATATATTAACCAAATTTGTTCCTCTGGATTAAAAATATTGAATAAATTTCTCATTATTAAGTTCTCATTATTATAAGAATTTAATTTATTATAAATCCTAGAAGAACTGATGAAAATAGTTTTTCAGAAAAATTCCTTTTGAGTAAAAAATTGATTTTATGACAAGTTAAAGGGAACTATTACTACCAAATAATATAATGAGATTATTGTTTAAAAAATTGACTAATTTTATTTTAAAACTAATCCTTATTTTTCTTATAATTTTTAAATACATTAAAAATAATATTATTTTCAACTGAATTTTGAATTTTTTATTATTCATTGAAAAAATAATACTATTCAAAAAACATAAAACATTTCACTGAGGAACATATTTTTTTATACTATTTCCAAAATATATATCCATTTTTAAATAATAAATAATATATTGTTTTATAAAATATAATTTAAGTACATTTTTTGAAGAAAACATATTTTATATGATTAAAATGCATTTTTTAAAACAAATTACATTTTATAATCTAATAATTAGTCATTAAAATTTCATTAATAATAACATCATATACATTTCAAAATGTTTTTATACATATTAATACATACCAATTCAACGTCTAGTTTATATTGGATATAATAATATTTTTTGGTTTACTTAGGCTCAGTGTTGCATATTATGTACACTTTTATAAATAAGGTTCTTCTAGAATATCGAGGTGTTACAATTATATAATATGTGGGTATGGTGTCATAATCCAATAGGGTGTGGTCATATTATAAGAACTTATTAATAAATTTTATTGAGTTATATTCTTTTAATGATACCTCTTTCATTGTTATGTATCCATGGTTCAATATTATTTTCTTTACATTTTTCTATCATGTTCTTAAAGATAATGATTTTATGATCATATATGTTCATTTATTTTTGTGACTATTTTATTAAATCATAAAATACTAAATTATGATTTTATTTTATTAATAATTCAATTACATAAATTATTATTTTCTCAATTATTTCTGATCTATAGATATATTCAATCTGTCTCAGTACTTACTCCTTTCCCTTGGAAATCATTTTATCTATACCATTTCCTTTGTATAGAATATCTACAAACAATTAAGAATAATTATATATATAATATATATAATAAAATCATACGTAATGAAAAATTAGGGAAAAATATCACATGGGGTTATAAGATAATGTAGTTATGTTTATAATCACAAATTAAAATAAACCATCCGGGTCAGAAATCTATGTGATGTAATTAGCTATATTGTGAAATTTTGTTTGTGATATATTGTAAATTTCAATTCCATAAAAGGATAATTTTTCATATAATTAAAGGTGTCACGTGACCTCCTGTAAATCCAATGATCAATAAAGGCTATCAACTATTCCATGTGGTTCATATGTATCTCTTTGGTAGTGACATACCTTCACATAGTCCATAACATTAAAAACATTTTTAACACAATAAAAATATGAAACTAAATTTAATGATAACATATTTTTTAATTTTAATGTAATATCTCATAACATATAAATTATATCTCATATCTAAAATTTATAACTAAATAAAACCCATCTATGCTACGATCTTAATTAAAACATAAATTGACATAAATAGAACACGCATAATTACACATAACATGACACTAAAAAAATAAAATATTATCCATGTTGTATCTTAACATTATATCCCATTTACTATGTTATATTTCCATGAACTGTCATATTATTTTTCTAACTGACACACATACCTGGTTTTTATCTATAGGTAGTGAAGAAAAATCCACAACATAAGACACTAATAACCCCCAAACCCCTATATTTTAATGTACTCATATATAAATAGTGTAAATTTATTAAATGATTTTATCATGTCATTTACATAATCCCATAATAATTATTAATTTTTATCCATGTCATCAATGAAAGAATATTAATAGTTTATTTAATATTTATGGAACACTAAACAACAATATATGAAAAATATATCCTAAAATAAGAATCATATAATTATGTTTCCAAATTTCGAATACTATCTGTAGAGACCCGTATCTTGACGTACATGGACATTACATTACATCTGCGGAATACTTAGTACATAACAAAAACACACACACACAAGGATCGTAATAGTTTAGTGTCTTTGGAAACTCGGAATATAATCTTCTAATCGTGGTGAAAGATCTTCAAAATCTCCCATAAAGATCTTCCTTTTTTTACCTAAAACCTTTCTTTATATCCTGGGGAAAAGAAAACATAAAAGGGTGAGCTCAAATGCTCAGTAAGGGTAAACAAAAGAAATATCAATCACATCATATACATAAGCACATAACTTTTGGAAAATCTTAACCTGCAAAAAAGATCATAATTTCATAACATGGGGTAAATCATGGCAGTGAAATGTAATCACAATAATCATAACTTAAAACATGAAACTTTGTGGCATTCACACATAATCATAGAGAATCATTTCTTGTTAGTCAAGACTCATTGTCAAGACTATCTTAGTGGACAAAGTCCCTTTCTGAATCGAGTAACCCTCGTTTCAGTCCTGTTTCACTGAACCGGTATAACCTACCATTCCAGCCCTGTCTATCTCATGAGATATAAAATCTTTACCCAATGCATTGGAGGGAGATATAGGTCCCACCCATCTCATAATGATACCATTCTTATGTGTGCCACAAAATCATAAATCATACATCATTTCATAACCCATGTAATAAAAAATGGGATTCTTAAACAACATGACATCATAAAACCATTCATATAAGATAAAGGAATTCATAAACATAATTCCATCACAACATAGTCAAATCAATGTAAAAATATGGATAGAAACAGAACCCTTTATTATCTTAGATGGAAAATAATTTTGATAAAACACTTGAAATGAATTCTTGAGGAAAATATCATTTCTTCTTCAAAATCAATTTCTTTTCACAAAACATCATGCAATTTTAAAAGAAAGATATTTTATTAAAAATAGTCATGAAATCTTTTGGAGGAAGCTTCATGAAAATAAGGCTTTATAAAACCATAAAAATCCGTTCGTTCCGTTTAAGTTAAAAAAACATTCTTCGTACTTTTTTCGGAAAAGTCAAAAAGTACCTCGTACGAAAAAAGATTCCTTTCATACATATCACTAAAAACTCACCGAAGGGTAAAAATGGATTTAAACAATTTTAGGTGGATGGAAATAATATTACATTTTGATAAAACATGGATGTGGATGATAAAATACACCCCAGTAAATACTTACGAATAAACAATCTCGGATAAAAATGAGATTGTGATATTTCCCTTACCTTAGGTCCGATTTTCATTGTTCGTGTCCGAAGCTCCTGTATAATGGTTTAAATAATGTTATTGACTTATTCCAGAATCATACATATTGATATGATATCATATATGGTCATATTATTAGCTTCTTGTTAGTAATATTTCATTGTTACTTGTTACTCGGGTCTTTATAACTTTTTGTTCTTATGCGTGGTTTGTCGAATAAATTCTTATTCTTATCTTTAGGTTATAGATAATTCATTTACATAATGGTATTAGTGTAGTATATACCATATTCATTCATTTAATTCATTTATATATTCATTATGAAATGAAGATCATGTAGAACGAGTCGCATCACATCGTGGAGACGGTATTCCGTACGTACGCACGAGTGATGATATCGTTCCTATGATCGTGGAACTGTATTGGAGTATATATATATTATTTCAGTATCAATATTACTTCATAATAATCATATATAGTTACTCATTACACCATTATACCCATCCTTGTAAGGTGATGGTGGAAAAATAGATTACACCACGGCGTGGAGACGGTATTCCGTACGTACGCACGCGCGGTGATTTCATTTTTCCGTAGGATGGATAGAAGGTGAATTAGGGTTGTTTCATATTTATAATAACATATCAGTATGTAAGTAATACTGATGTTATTACTTTATCATGAAACAACTAAAGAAGAAGAAGTTGAAGAAGAAAGAAATTGAAAAGATCGGTAATGGATATTACCTCTTCTTTGGAACGCCTCTTTGAATCCTCCACTTAAGGAACTAAGATTGGTCTTTGGAGAAGACCAGGACCTCTAGGATTATTCTAGGGAAGTGGAGAGGAGAAAATGGCAGGGGTTGGCCGAGCTTGAGTGCTCAAATTGGTGTGAGGAGGAGGGGGAGGAGGTGCCCTTTTATAAGGGAGGAGAGGGGCACCTTAGGAATATCTCAAAATATTATTTTATATTAAAGTCCAAATCGGTTTATAATGGTTCCAAAGGGTCTTATTTCGAAGCTAAAGTGGGTATGGGTCGAAATCCTATCAACCAATAGGATTTAGACAAGTTTAGGGTATTATTTTAACCTTATCAATTATATTTAACTCTAAGTTAATTAATTTAACTTTTACCGTGTCTTTTTGTCTTCTTTCACTATATGGTAAATACACTTACTATAACATGCCAAACGAACCCCAAATTGTTTATTATTAATATATATATCCTTATCTAAGTCATTTGGCTGAACCTTAGATTTTTAGGAATAAAATAACAATTAATAATATAATATTTGATTTAAAAACTATTTTGTGTCAATTTTGACACTATTTGATATATGATTTTTGTGAAAGTCATAACAGAATTATATGTTCGAACCAAGTTTATTAAATCAACACTAATATATCATAGTAACCTAGAAAATTAGTGTAATTCATAAAACGTCTCAAATTATATTTATTTTGGTGTTTATAACATCAATTATGTCAATATTTCATTAATAAGATAATTACTGCATCATCATTGTGTCATAAATAAATTAAATTATTTGATGTCTAAAAATTACAAATAAAATACCATCATGTAGGAAATCTTTTTAGCTGTCTAATGAATATTTACAATTGAATTTATCTTATGTATAACCCCATATTAAAAATGATTTACTTATTAGACTTTGATTTTAACTATTTTAACCCTTCTTTAAATAAATTAATAATAAATGTCCTAATCTAATCCAAGTGGGCCTAAATGGTCATTTTTTATTCCTAAGTTTGTTTTTGGTCGAATTACACTTATCCAATAGAATTAGGACATGTGTTAGGGTAATAGTAATATCAGATTTACCCTTAGTTACCCTATTTACTATTAACCACGGTAAAAAAAGTAAAAAGTTACTATTCACCAAAAAATTATTTTCATCTCATTGAACCACATTTTAGTCCTTGATATTAACCGTGTCTCTCGGATTTTCGAAATTCCATTCACAGAAGCGGTAAAATTAAGTTTTATGCAAAATTCAGTTTTTTAACCTACCACTTAGTGGTTTCACTATTCATCAAAAATTGAAAGTTTTCAGAAAAATACCAAAATTTCATCCTAAGCTATATTTCATATTCCGAATTCAAAAATGAAGTCTATTTTACCAAATTCATAACATAAAAGTTGAATTAATTAATTTTATAATTAAATCCCGCTGTTAAAACAAATAGCGTGTTTTTAAGAAACAATATCTATCAAAAGATTGACACTTGATTATGTCTGGTTTAAATGTGAAATTACATCCAATGACCAACATTGTATTAAATTGTAAAAATATATTCTAAATATACTTTAAAACCACTCAAATTAATGATTTATCACTATTAATTATTTCGATTAAAAAAGTTGTTTTTAATTATAATTTAGTAATTTTCACTATTCATCATAAAATAAAAGTTATCCGAAAAGTACCAAAATTTCACCTTAGGCTAAATTCGATGCTCTGAATCCAAAAATGAAGTTCATTTTGAAAAATAAGATTTACAGAATTTCAAAAAGTTGTTATTACTATTCATAACGGCTAGTTTTAATAATATTTTAATAGCATATCGTTGTTTCGTGAAACTCAGTATTGCGTACTACACACGCTATCGAGGAAGGTTGCGATTGCGTGTAATGCAAGGCATGTCAAGGATGCATGTTGTGCAAGCTCCTTTTGGTGTAGCGTACAACACAAGACATTAGTGAAATAAAAAGAATATTTTTCATAAAATCTCGGGCTGTTACACTATCTAATCTTATACCTAAAATAAGAAATTTCAAAAACACTCTTTACCATAACGTTTCTCCCATGTTGAAGTGTAATGCAAGGTTCCTTTTAGGTCATAAAAGTTCATATATTTTCATAACAAAAGAGTTATATTATATTATAGAAATTTGAAAATTAAAATCAACAAATTAAACAACAATTCATCTTCAATTTACCCAAAAAAATAATTAAATTTTTAAATAATTACTCATGGAGGAATTATATTATAATAAAACCCTTTGTATGATAATATAAAATTTACATTTTGGGAATTTCTCATTATAAAATGTATATTTTTTTTCAGAATTCACTATTTTTTCAAATCATCAATATCCATGTATTCAATCATTTAATAATCCCATATATTTTTACAACTAATCATAATATGTATAAATAATTTATAAAATATTAGTTTCAATATATGGTCATGAAATACCATTACAAGCTTCTCTAGGTTATTATCAAGAGTTTTATTAAATCCACTGAAATTATAATTTATAAGTAAATTTATTCAACAGTTGATCTGAAAAATATTACATATTATTTCCATAAACATATTAATAATAAATAAAATTAATATGTAAATAATCAAATGACTTTTTATTTCTTCAAATCTCATAAGAAACTAGGAGAACAATAATAAAATATAAAATATTAGAATGTGAAATTGATTATAAGGTATATTAATATTTTTCAAATCTACATTAAGATTTAATATACAATTTATAATGTTTATATTGGATTTTCAACATGTAAAATTATATTTTTGTCCATTAATCATACTAAAAAAATTTATTTGACACATTAAAATTCATATAAATAATTATCAATATATTGAAAATAATTATCAATACGTTTTATTTAAAAGTAATCATCAATCATAACAGATTTTTGTAATTATTATATAAATACACCTTTAAATACCACGAAAAAAAATTGTAACCTACAACAGTATTAATAAAAAAATAAAAGATGAAAAATTATTATTTCCCATTCACACACCCACAAAAATAAACATTCCATTCAGGACAAAAATATATATTATGGTTAAAAAATTATGGAATCCAAAATAGAATGGCATTTATGATAGTGATGTGTATTTTGAAACTCAACTATCATGATTACCACATCATAAAAAACTGTAATTACACATTATAAATAATTATAAATATATCCAAGAAATAATATAGGTAATCAGTAATTGTATAGATAATATATTTTTTAAAATTTTTCCCAAGAATTGTAAAATTGGAAATATATTCAAAATCTCACGAAAACCAAATTACCAAAATACCTATATAAAAATCCATAACTAAACTACATATTTATTATATGAAAACATAGAACATATTGTGGAATAACAAGTTAAAAGTTACTAATAGGGTCCTCCAAATCGTATCATTTTGGCTTGAATTATAGATCCCTATATTCTTAGTTACTATCACTAAAATTGTGTTAGAATATTTTACAAATTATGTTGTTCATTTATATTTCCATTCCTTCCAAAAAAATTCCACTTCCTCTACCAACCAAAAAATTAAATCAATGTAAATAAAAGCTGCATTATTATATATTACATTTTAAATTTCAAAAAATTCTTCAAAATATGGAGATGTCACACTAACCAACTATTTTTACCTTGATGGAGGGAGATGATGTATTTTATTGATGTAATTTTTATTTTCTGTATAATTATACTATTGGTTATCTACCATATGTACTCATTGTGATGTGTATTGTGGGTACATAACAGCCATAACCCATTCCTCAATATAGTGTTTATTCTATAAACTACATATTCAAACATAGGTTCCCCTTCCTATGTTCTCCTACACATAATTGATGTATAGAGTTCATATAGATGGAGTAATACATGAAAATAAAAATGTTGGTTATGGTGCACAATCCATGATTACATACTTTATAGATACATATAATTTGTTGTTTCTTGGGGATAGTCATCATAAAAAAATACATGATATAAGGAAATATTTATATTGGAAGATCTCACCAGAGGTGAGAGGTATATAGTTAGTGTAAAATGTCTATAAATACCAAGGGGAGACTATAAATTTTACTATATAACCATAAATAATACAAAAATAAATATAAACAATATTATTTAATGTAAAATAAAAAAATTATATATATCAATGATAATTTAACAATATTTTAACCTCATATTCTTTAAAAAATATTCACTTGATGTCGACCATAAATCTAGTATAGGATAGTCATATGGTTTGATCAAATACATAAAAAATCCAAAATATATAAAAAGTTTAGACCCAAACCTAGATAAGGGGAATAAATTTGTAATTTCCCATCTTACATTCCAGTTACCAATCCTTCTAAACAATTTGATACAAAACCCATTCCCTTATCCACCTATATGATCATTATTTCTAAATACTAGTGAAAATGAACATACATATTGAGAGAAATACACATAGTTGGATACCACCAATGGAATCAATAAAAAAACCTAAATACAAAGGTTCATGTATTTTGTGACATAGTAGAGTGAAATAATACTAATAATAAATATTATTTTTAATAAGTGATAGATGTGACACTATATTAGAGATCATACAATCATTGGCTAGTGTTATTGTCCTATTTTAAATTTTTAAAATAAATAATATGTTTCAAAATCAAATTCACCCATATTTATATAGTAAAAATATAGGATATAGGTTTCTATAGTTCCCATTAATTCTATAACAACTTACATAGAAAATAAACTATATATTTTTTTTCAAAAAAATTTTTTTTATTAGATGTCATATTCAATATTTTCATTTCACCAAACCCATCCTTGAAATATATAAATATATTTGAATATAATATTATCATATATCAGAGTAATATATAATTATTTTCATAGAATGAAATCCCATATATTATTTAAATATATAACTCAATAATTTTTTCAATCACACTTTATTTGCAAAGAAATGTTTCAACATATCATTTAATCCCACATAAACATTTTAAATTCATTGACAAGATTAGATTCTAATCCCTAAAATCAGTATAACTTTGTTATTATCACATCTAAATTATTTTCTCTTCCACATTCATTTTATTAATTACTAATATCATTTAAATTATTGGGTTAATACCATCTTACCCATCCTACATGAAATGTAAACCATTATGGACAAAAATTACTACATGTCCCCACGATCACATGAAGCCTTTTTTATTAATTCAAATGCATGTGATCACCATCATCAAAGAGGCTCTCATATGGACATCACATATACCAGTCACTTGAAAAATATTTAATTCTATCTCTAATTGGTCCAAATTACCTTATCCCATGAAATTTTCTATCATTGAAATCATCATATGTGGCCATATCTTTAATAAATACTGCATAGATGACCCCATACAACCATAACTATTATTATATATTTCATAACAAACAATAAAATCTGGTTCTTTTTATTTTATACAATATAGTAACATACCATTAAATAATATATAAAATATTTTACACATAATTCTTGTGAACCATAGGTAAAATCAATCTACCACCTACCTCATAGTTCTATAAGCCAGGTTGATGAATATTTCAAAACAAATCATCCTCATTAGAAAAAACTAGAAAAAATGAAATTGGCCCTAAAAATGTATTTCTGGAGGACAATTATGAATTAGTTATATGAATATATAATATAGTGTTAAATAGGTTTATACAAACCCATTGTCATTCACTATAATAGAAAGTACATGATTTTTAACAGAGAAGAAGGAGAGACAACCTTTGTTCTGAAAGAATGGAGTGAGGGAATTCAATTTTTATGAGGTTTATGGAATATAAGAGTTTATAATTATTAAAAAAATATTATATCATTAAAATATTTTTCAAAAAAAATTATAAAAATTACTACATGACAGTAGGTACCTAGTGAACTCTGGCCAGGTAATGAGTATCACAAAAGAAACCTAGAAATAAGACCCTACATAGTTGGTGTTCCACCTAGGCTCAAAATAACAATTAATTTTCTACTAGGTACATGATTTAGTGAATTTTATATTAAGTTATTGGAATATTACATAGAAACAATGCATTATATTGTATGTGTATCAAATCAGATCGAGATTAAGAATTAATATATTATTTGTAGTAGGGGTTGCCCCAAGAATAAAAAAACCACAAAAAACATTGAATATCATACAATATTCATAATAATGGGATGTATTATCATACCAATATAGATATTGAGGACACATTTTGATATAGTGTAGTATATTTTATAAAATACTTATACATCCATATCTCACTAGTGAGGATAACTTATAGTAATTTTGATGTCAACCCAATTTATATGAAACCCTTAAAGAGATGTTATGGAATCCTAAGTCAAAATATTATAATATGGTCCAACGTGGAGAATTACTTTATTATTGGAATGAATAACTTTTACTTATTGTATTCTACTAAGACCATGCACAAATAAAAATTAAATACACATTTTTATCATCCAAAGGTGTAAGATGGTTTCAATGTGTTTCTAATGATGTTTCCCCCATTTGGACACCATGGGGAAGTTAGCATCAAAAAAATATTTCAATAAATATTAAATTTTATGGGGTCAATATAATATAACCAAAAAAATAATATGATAGACATAATATATTGAAAGATTTCATCTATATTTCACATCCTAAAATATATCATCAAGAAAACTCCAATTTATTTATCTTTGGTGAAATTGTGCTTCATGATTATGTTTCATTTGGGGAGCAACACAATTGAATAGTGGACTATAGAGAACACATCCTTCATCGATCTGTGGTTCCCCAAATATATTTTTAATTTCCATAGAGATAGATCAAAGTGGAATAATTGTAGTGTGAGAATTATATATGAGTGCAATAGCAGAAATTTTCTGCTAGTGAGAATAAATAATTTATCCTTAGACAAATAAGTTATATGGTTGGGTATTTTTAACATCCTCTTCCAATAAGTAATCATTTGAACAAAATTTTGGTTCTTATATATATAATTTTGTGGTTTTAATTTTTTTTCAAGTTGGTAGAAGCTAGTTGTCAAAAATTAAGTAAATAGATTAGTTATTGAAAATGTATATTTTATGACATAGAACACCTTTTTTTAGGTGGCCTCATTTGGGGTATAAATTTAATAAATGTTGTTAATATAATATTAGAATGAACACTAGTTAACTAGTTGAAATTTTATTGGATCAAATGTGATATTTAATACCATGAGGGTGTGAGTTGAGTACTCTGATTCATTGAGTTCTATTTTGAAAATATTTCAATATATTTACTGATTTCAATTTTATAAACCCCAAACCCCATAAAATTATGGCTATCAACATGATAAATGCATCATTCATCATAATTTATTATAATATTATGTGATATTTACTTAGATGGTTATTTTATTCTAGGGTATTCTATTTAAATGTATTGATTTGGGTCACTACAAGACTCATCTCCTCTTAATTTTTTATTTCTCCCAATATTAAAATATTATCCAGATAAAATATCAATTTTGGGGATATTTAATGATTTTATATTTCATTTAGGTGATGTATATTAGTACAATGATCATTGATTAGATAGAACCACCCAATATAAGGTAGGGGTTGCATATATATCTTATGGTTTATTTGATTCTCAAGTGAAAATTTTTTAGGTTTAATTTAATTATTTTGGTTGATATATGATGGTACCAAAATTGGATTTATTTTATTTTTTGGTGTTTTTATGGAAATTTGGGGTTATGATTGGGGGTCATAGTGGTTTTTTCCTATCATATAGTGACTGATGACCATGTCTATAAAAGACAGCGGTGTGGGACTAAGAATTTAGGTACCATGGAAATTATTTATACATATATTATGATTGGATAGACCTTTTGGGAACCCATATGATTATTATGGTGATGGGGAGCTTATGTATATGAATTTATAGAAAGGATTAAAATAATGGATGAATATTGTAATTATTAGTAGTTTTCATGCCTTACCTAACATTGTTAGTTTGGTAAGAGGATACCCATATCAGAAAAAAAAACGTTTCATATAGGATATATCATGGGAATAGAAATGGAAAACTTGGTTGAATTTGAAAAAAACCATTTACATGATATCATATGGGATTGGCTAATATGATAATCCAGTCCGCATGATTGGTGATGTGGGATTAGGAATTATGATAATATGTAAGACCATATCCTTAATGTTTACATTATCTTTAGTTTTATAAAATAATTTAAATTATTTCACATTAAGAATATTTTAATGTTTATAGTTTTTGAGAATTAGACCATAACTACTACGTAAAAACTCAAATATTAGAAAATAGACACTTCAACTCAATATATAGTTTTTTACAATGTAAAACTTTCAAAAGAAAAACATGAATTATTTTTATTGATTAAAATATATATAACATACATCTGGTCATCCTACAATATATTACCCATCCTTATACTATATTAAAAATATTTTGATACTTGGGATGAGTACAAAAAATCTTAGTAGTATACAAAAAGGAAATAATCCCCCAGTTCATGAATATTTTAAACTCATGATAATGTTATCATAAAATAATAATTTTCAATCATAAAACATAAAACCATTATCTTACTTCATGAAATAAAAATATTCCATGAAAACTAAATATAAAAAACAAAGCATAAAGGTAACTTGTGGAATCCACATCATTCATACATTATTTAATTCATAGCTACATTGAGAGTAACCACCATGGTTACATTTGGAATAAAAATCATTGTATATTCCCTAAATCGATTTGGGTAAAACCTATAATTTAAGACCACCTAATTTCCCAATGCATTGTAGACCTATCATGGGATCACACAAGCTTATTTTAATTAGAAAATATGTGTATACATAAACAATTACCAAGAACCCTAAAAAATTCATAACATATAAAAATCATAATGGAAAAATAACATTTCCACATTGAAATCACATTTAATTGTTTTAATGATAAATGGATTATGGTCCTCTTTTGTTAATATAAATAAAAATATCGGAACCCAGGAGTGGTTAAAAATTCATTGAAATGTACGCCGTGTAAAAAATCTAGCATCCAAATGTTTTCCTCAATCATTATATTAGCTTCTTTTCTTCTTATAATTTATACAAGCTTTTCCTTCTGCAACCACACCCCTGAACTCTCAATCTCCCCATGATTGAAGGGAGTGATTTAAGCATGTCAAGTAATGTCCTAGAATTATTTATTTCTGAATTAGAGTTATCATCCAGCATGTCCTTTCATTTTTTTAGGAGCGGATTCTCTTTTTAGTGGTGTCATCATCACCTTGACATCTATTGCTTCGGTTGGGGAAAGAATTTCCATGATCTTTTTCTCAATAGGTGAGCCTAGGGTTTTACCCTACATCTTAATGGAACCATCTATATTTTTATTAGAGAGTGGATTATTTTAGAAAAGACTATGGAGTCAGATTCTAAAATTTGATTACATTTTTAGTAATCTGAGGAAGCCATCGCTTCATGAGAGTGGTGATGATCATGTTATTTTTGAATTTCTACTTCAGTCACTTTTTTGTCATCAATTTATCATATTGTGAGTAACCTTTTTTCCTTACCTGAAGGTATCTATATTGTGGAAAGTCTCTTTTTCAGAAAAGATTTTAGAATAAGACATCACCTTAAAATCATAGGCGAAATCATGATCATTAAGTGAGTAACTTTTTCATTCACCATACTCATCAACTGATGGCATGGTTATATCCTTAGGAACTATTCCAAGTGATTCTTTCTTCTCTCAACATTGTCAACAGCACTGCCAATTCCTTCATCATTATTTCGAGGATTATTATGGTCCTCAATCTACAAATGAGGAATAATATCATCATTTTATGTGTGTGTATTTTTTTCTTCTTAAGACAATTTATTATGACATGTACATGCAAAGAACAGAAACTACATACAATGGAACACCTACAGGTAGATGATTCAAGGAATATAACATTACATACCTTGCATAATTTTGGATTTTTTTCAGAAATGATTGTCAAATCAAGAATATCTCCTCATTTTCTATCATTACCTTTTCTACTAGATCCAAACCCTATTCAGCCTCCACCATGAACCCGGTCAAGTGTAAAAATCAAGACACTTATGTTTCCTTGTCAGTTTTAATTGGGAATCCAATAGATTGTGAAATATCAAACGAAATGTTTGGGTAATAGAGTATCCAAATTAATCAATATAAACATACCTACATTTGGGTATTAGTGTTACCAACAACATGTGGGATTAATTTTTTATCCCACTTACGAATACGAATGATCCCTGGTTTGAGCGCAATGGAACTAATGCCCTAGGGTTGAATTATCAGTTCTTCCATGGGGATGAGAAATGAAATTATCCCCATCCTAATGAGACACATTTCTCAGATGAAAAAATATTGATCGGTAAAATTCACACTGTGAGTGCATCAATTTTAAGAGGATGAGATCCTTTGAGAAGAAATAAGTGGGCTATGATTGAGAACTCACCCATTTTGAGCCTCTATGAAATAGCTTCGGGGTCAGATTCAATTGATTAAATTCTCCCTTTTCTTCAAATAAAAGAATCAACAGCACCATTGAAATTAGAAAAGGATCAATTTCAAAAGGATTCATCTTTAGAAACTCCATTTCACGCCTACAACCTATGTTTCAACCCTACATCATAGCCTTAACTCCCACCCACCATGTCCACCAAAACGACCATCGGCTGAGAGTCACCCATAACCTAGTAAATCCAAGAACCATCTGACTTAGATATCACAACACTTTTCAATTTTTTCACTATTGTCTAATAGTCAAAACCTGATATTTACTCAAATCAACTACAACATTCCTTGCCTTAGTTTTCACACTCATCTAATCATTTACCATAGTCGTGTTTTCACCGGTCACCGCCATAGATCTACTTCCTTGTCTGAGCAATACTCCTTTGCTATAAAGATGGATATAAAATATTCTATGAAGGAGAATATTGGATGCCGTTGATTCCCATAGAAAATCATTAATCACATTTCATCTTTATAATTCTAATACATAAAAATTAAAATAGACTATTTTCAAATAAAATGGTAAACTTTTAAAATAGAATTCAATACAATATAGATATATGAAAGTGGAAAATTATATTCATGGAATATATGTAAAAAACATTCCATGTTATGTAAAAATCTATCCCGTTTTAATACAAAAACAAAAACATTAAATAGTATAGTTTTGATTAAATGTTTCCCATAACATTTTTAAAACAATGAAAGGAATTATGATTTTCAAACATTCTAGTGCATAGAAATAAATCCTAAAATACATGAAGTATAATCATTACCTTCTTGAATAAAAAACATAGGTTAATATTAATTTCATGAAATCATTTTTATTGTTTATTATTCCATTTATATAACTTATCACCATGTTATGATAATTACATAATTATTTAAGTTCATATTAGATGTTTTGTCGATATTTAGTACTTGAGTTGAAATTGTACACGGTATGATGTCAATAGTCCATGTGGTCATAAGTACATCATATATATAATAATATTAATGACATAATTACTAATTCCATGTATAAATTATACATTTAAATCAAACCATTAATTATGTTTATGAAATATGAATAATGTAATAATCTTGAAGATGGTATCTCATATGTATGCAATGGTAAAATTTCCATTTTTAATCGATTGGTATGGATACAAGTTAATTATTATTATAACTTTACAAAATTATAATTTCATTATTAACATCACATTAATCATTTAAAAATACTTATATAAATCAAAATATTTTTGCGTTAAATAAAAAGGAATCACACTACTTTTTGGAGGTGATTGTTAAAACATACGCACGAATGACATTGTTATTTTTAAGAACAGGGAAAGTAAAAATTTTAATTGATATATTTTACCCAATAATTATATATATTTCATGATTATAATATATAAATATTTATTCCAAAGTTATTACCATTATTGAAAGATGATCATGAAAAAGAACTATTTTGGTTCGTGAGGGGGTAGTCCTCCCCACATATGAAAAACAATTCATTTCCCAATTGATGGAATTGAATATGGATTTAGCTGATAATATAAACCTAATAACATCTTATAATATTTAGGATGATTTATTTATTAATTCAACATGGTGTAAGATGATTTTAAGGAATTTGAAGAAGAAACCAAATAAAAATTCTTAATTAAAAATGTTTCCTTTCCTTTGGATAATCTCCTATCTTAACACCTTAAAAACTCTAAAGAGGGTGTTTTGACTAAACTAATGGATATATAATGTGGGTAGGTATTATAGGAATGTTTTTAGGGAGGTATTTCCAGAACCATAATCTTTTATATGTCTATGAAATTGAGAAAGAGGAGTTAATTTAATAAGAGAGTGGAGGGGCACTCTAAATATTATTAAAAGTATTGAATTAATATAAATTAATTTTCCATTATAAATGTGTCTAACTTTATTTTAGAAGAAATATAAGACGAATATGGGTATATATATAATCATATAACTTCAATTATACATGTTTTAATACTTTTTAATAATTATATTTTTTTATCCCATTTTATCACTTGCCATTTTACAAAGTAATTTACACATTGAGAGTTAAAATAATTACCATAACATGACAAATGACCCATAAATGAGTCATTAATGAAATTTGGAAATATATCCAAACTATTTTCCATAATACTGGTTTATTAAAAAATTGATAAATTTTAATAAAAGTTTTATATTTGAAAATATGAATTATGTCAATTTTGACAATATTCATTACATGAATTTTTAAAAAATAATGAAAACAATTTTACTTTGAAAAACAATATTAACTCATCTAAAACATTCCAGATAATTCTAGAAAATTCATGTATGGTATCATATATTTCAAATTTTATTTGTTTAAACAGTATTCAAATCATTTATTTGATTATTCCTTTTATAAATCGATTACTGAATCTTCAATGTGTCATAATTGAATTTAATTATTTAATATCTAAAAATTTTATATAAATTTTCATGATGTAGATAATAATTTCATCTTTCAAATAACTATTTATAGTCGAATTTATCTTCTATATAACCCTATATTAAAAATTGTTTACTTGTTAAAAATTTAAATATGACATATTTATGGTCTAAAAATCATATATAAACTATCAAGATGAACATAATAATTTTATCCATAAAATGTAATTAATAGTTCAATTTATCTTCTATAAAACCCTATATTAAAAATGATTTAATTTTAAAAATTATTATATTGACATTTGTCTGAAATATAATAAATTCCATATTATTTACCAAGTAGTTTAAAAGGGATTTAATTTCATTCTAAGATTGATTTAGGTCTAAAATCACTCATCTAATGAAATTAGGAGAAAAGATATAGTAATTTTACAATATTATAATATTATTTTTACCTTTAATTACCAGATTTACGATTAATCATGGAAAATAAAATACGAAATTCACTATTCACTAAAAATTAAGTTTATTATAATATATCAAATGTTTCATATTGATTACCACCATGTATGTCTATGTTTAAAAATTAAATTAATAGAATTTAATAAATTATTTTTACCACTAATCCCATAGATGTGGTTAGAAGGTGGGTAAAACACACGTTCAAAATATCAATAAGTGTTCATATATAATTTTAATATAAAAAAGATTCTGACCTACATTAGATTAAATAAAAAACATCATATTATTATACATTAAATCCAATTAAATTTTTAATATAAAAATATGAATAAATTTGGAAAAATAGAAGTTTTGAATTAATGCAATATTTTTCATTATTCATTAATTTACAAAAAATTTCAAAAAAAATACCAAAATTTAATATAATGAAATTTTTTATATTCTTATTTAATTATGAATATATTTTTTCAACTAGAACATATAAGGGTTCTATTAAATGATATTTAAAATAGTTTCTCCATCAAAAGACGTTAAAAATTCATTTTTTATAAAAATACTCTTTCTGTCCATAACATTTAATTTTTTCTTATATCATGTTAATAAAATATATAATATGAATGTAAAAATTTAAAATAAATATATTTTATTAATATTTCATTAATATATTACATCATTAGTTATTTATTAACTAATTTGTATAAAATGAACATGTGCACATAAAAATAGTTTTTTTAGAAAAACATTTCATTTTAAAAAAATGTTACATTCATTTATAATTAATTTTTCACCAAAGGATAAATTATACATATTATTATAAACCATATTTTCATAATTCAGTTAATAACATTCATTACTGTCATTATATGATCTAGGTAATAACGATACAATTTAAATAACATTTTTTAATTGTTCATTTAAGCTTGATGTTCATATTAGGTAAGAAATTAATTGTAGTGTTTCTTTTCAAAAACTACTGACGTGACATTCTCCCAAAAATTAATAAATTATGTCCTCAAAATTTTAATACAAAATAAACAACTATGTGTTTTACTTTTAAAAATAACCTTATTAATATATCACATTGGAAAAAGGATAAATGAAACTTCAACATTAAAATGAACAAAGGGAAGTATGAAAGTAACCGGAGATAACACAATTTGGGTTCCATTTTGGAAAACATGGATATGGAAGAAAAAACTAACTATCATATTCGGATGTAGGGTGATAGAAAACATGGTCATGGAAATGTTAACAACCACAAAACCATAAATTTGTTATTGGTTAAATGATCATTGATTTCTATGTAAGAAAAATTAAAGGATTAGGTTTTTGTTCTAAGATCCATTTCTTAGAGTGGAGGAATTATTTAACTACATAGAATAAGAATCTAAATAAAAATAAATACATTGAATTATAGTTTCTTCCATCAATAAAATTCCATTATAAACTCATATTTTCTCTAAATGATGAGTTTTGAAGATTTTTTTTAAAAAATTGAATCAACTTTTATAGAATCAAATAATCCCATAATGATCCACTCTCTATTTCTTTTGTCATGAATAATTATCAAAAAAATAAAATGATAAGGATAAGATGAGTTAATTACCCAAAACGAGTAAACCATAATATGAAAAGAATACTTCAATCTCAAAAATTCTATAGGTACACCCAATGTTCAACATAGATCATTCAAAAAAATCAATATTTAAAATTTCTCCAAACCATCCAACCTAATTTTGAAACCCAAAATTCATATGGATTTGATCACATAGTCTTCCAAAATAAATTTTAAAATTTATCTCCACATAACATCAACCACTCTTACTGTCTTATACCAAAAATTAATTACTTATACCAAATATTGTTCGTGACTGAGTAATTATTTCTATAAACAAACTAATTCCACATAAGTTGACAATTAAAATCATATATTAATTAAAAATATAATCAAACCATTACGCCTCAAACAAAATACCATAGTATTATATTTACCTTGATCATATAGGATTCCCAAAATTGGGAATGTATTCAAAAATAAAATTTATCACTTAATACACAAATCATTTTAAATATATACTATATCCATTAGATAAAAAATAGGTTCCTGAAATCAAATTATTATTTTTATATCAACTCGTTTTATAAAAAACAGAATGTCACGCTAACTAAAGACTTCACGTAGGCTAGTGAAAGGTGATAAAGCCTTGTCTCCTTTCAGTAGTAGTTTTTATTACTACAGTCTTGTCCAATGCAATAGTTTTTCATAGTGGGTTGTCCATTTTTTAAAACTATATAATTCTTATAAAATTTCCCAAAAAATCTTCAAAATAACCATAACATGTTTTAATAACAATTTTGGTATAATACCTCTCATTTCTATAACTGATAATAATTGCATTATCATCTTTATTAATGATGTCTTAAATTTAAATTGATATTTTTTATTTAACCTCTATATGATTTAATGAAACTATTCCAAAAAAGAATGTTTTTCTTACCTTGATCATGGTATCCACCATGTTTCATCACTAATTCCTTCATGTAGATAGAAGGCCCATGCATTTCAATAATGATTTAGATATTATTCAAAATCACCTTCTTTAATCTTCCATATACACCCTATACAACTAAGGTTGTATGGGTTACCACAGAGAAATAGTTTTTAAAAAAAATCTTCTCTGACATATAACTTCAAAACATCATATATGAATTGATTTTTAAAAAGATTCAGACTATGTTTGTTTGGAATATTATAGTATGGGGTCCTTTTAAAATACCATAAGCTGGTGAAAGAAGAATATTAGATAAAAAATATTAATAGGTTTCTTAAGTGTCTCCTTCTTCATCAACTTTTTGAGAATCATAATATTCCTCAAAATTTAGTGATGTGGAAAAATATCTAAAAATACCTTAATAATGTTTACCATTATGAAAATATGAGAATATTTAGAATATAGGGTCTGATTAAAAATAACCCATGATATATGATGGTAACAATGTATAGAGGAGTTGTTTGAAATCTCATAAAAATGTTTTCAAGAGAGTTGTATGTTATAAAAAGTTTCAGAACCACCCATACATGACTTTTCAATAATTATTTCAAGCAATTCATAAATAAGCTATAGAAATTTTATTTCAGATTATCCCCCTTCCATTTCTAACCACCTTTCATAATTCCAAAAAAAATTATAGAACCGGGATTTTACTAAAATGATATACATATAATCTTATAATATGTTTAACCAAAACACAAAATCCCAAAAGATATCCAAACCTTTCCTTTGATACAAATTGAAATGCAGCATCCTTAAAAATGAAATAATTTTGAGTGTTGGTCAAGAATTTAATTTATTTCTTGTTAAGGATATTTAAGTGTTTATATTTTTATATATTTAGTCCATAAACATTACATAACAACTCAAATACTACAGTGTGGACACTTCAAATCACTATCAATTTTTTGAAGAAGTAAAATTTTTTAAAATAATGAATGAATTTTTTTTATTTATAAAAGTCATCATAACATTAATATTGAAATCCTCCTTTATAATACCCATCCTTATACCTAGAAAAAAATTCTAAAACATGGGATGAGAACAAAAGGCTCATTAAGGGGCATAAAGAAGGAAATAATATGTTAGTCCCTAAATATTTTAAAAATAGGAATAAAAATTTACAAAATCCTGCTTTTCACCCATAAAACATTAGACCATTATCTATCATCATGAAATCAAAAAATTACTATAATAATCCATAAAAATAATAGATCATAAAGGTAACTTCTGGAATATATATCATTCTTAAACTTTATCTTGGATGGCTACATAGGGAATAACATTCATAGTTACTTTTGGAGTACCCATCAAAGTATAGTCCTAAAATCTCATAGGAGAAACCCAATCATTTATCTCTATCTCATTACCTAATTAATTATAGATCTATCATGGGATCATCATCCCTTAGTTCACCAAGAAACCACCCATATACATAAATAATTCACCTGAATGATAACATAATCATAACACATAAAACAGGCATAAAGTAAAAAAAATTACATTTCCACTATCAAATCACATTTCATATTTTCATGTAGCACACTCAAAAATGGAAAAAATTATTCTAAAATAAAATGGAAATCTTTTAAAGTAAAAATAAATAATATATAGTAACATGAAATAATGAAATTCCATTCATGGTGTATATGTGAAAAAATTAAAACTTATTGATACAATCATTCCATTTTTAAAACACAATAAAAAAATTTACAAATAGTTTTTTGAATCAAATTGTCTCTTACCAAATTCAAACTATTGAACGAAATTAGAATTTAAAAACATACATGTTCATATAAATAAATCCACAAAACCATTTTTCAAACATGTACATTAATGATAATTATTTAGTATAATATATCTTTTAAAAATTTAAAATGATGTTTTAGTTAAAGATTATATTACCAATTGAAAAGCACATGAATTAAAATCATTATAGAATAACTTTTAAACAAAAAATTAAACATCATTATAATATTGTAATTAGTTATATAATATTTCATAAGGGATTTAAATACTCCTTATAGTACAATAATGGATCTTAAAATCATGATATGCCTCAGTTGAAGGAGATTGAGACAAAATCCATTACCATGAGTCTTACTCATCACATAAAATAATTAACATCCTTAATAATAATCATAGGTTAATTTATTCATTATTGATAACATTTTTTAGGTTCATTACAACCTTTATTTCACTTAATAGCATGTTTTGACAATTAAATAATTGTTTAAGATAATATTGAATGTTTTCTCAATATTCTAACTTTGAGTCAAAAGTTTACTTTGTATGTTGTCAATATTACATGTGGTCATAATTCCATAAAATCCATAATATTATTCATTAATTAATGATAAATTGTATATATTAATTATACTTTTATATGAAACAATTACTTATGGTTATGAAAAATGAACAACCTTATAATCATGGAGATGGTACGCCGTATGTATGCCTGAGTAATGTTTCCATTTTTCATCGATCATGGTGGAAATAAAGTAGCTATTATATTATTTTTGAATAATTATCATAAAATTTATAACATTATACTTATACTAATACAGTACACTATAAATATGCAACCACCCATATTGATTCCATATTTTAAATAATAATAATTAATAATTTCAATTAAGGTCAACTTATTTCTTGACAAATGTATATATTTAAAATAGTTGAAATTAAATAACAATGTAAAGGTCAAAAGGAATTATTGGAATTTAATCTAAGAAGATAAGGGTAACAATGTCCTCCCAACTAGTCCAAAACCTATTTTATTTTCAAATTATGACTATATCTATTAAGGTTTTATAAATTATCTATTTTATTTCTTTTTTAATGTTACAAACAGTTTTATGATTGAATGTGTTCATAAAATTACATCTGTTCTACTCACCTCACAAATAAAAGGCCACCCACCTCCACTTTTATTAAAACCTTAAAAGGCATTTTTCTCGGCCAAGACTGACTCTAATAACATCACATATTCCCTCTTCTAACCCAATAAGCTTTATATTTCCCATAATTCTTTCCTAGTAATATTTTTAGTGAAGTCATAGTGACGATACCCTAAAAGGAGTTAATATTCTTCAATGTGGGTTTTTATTATAGTTCTTCTTCCACCACAATCAATTCTTATTAAACCATAATTATATGATAAATGAAGTATTATATATATAATAAGATATTTTTATATAAATATTATGACTTACAAACATATCAACATCCACTAAATGTTTTACAAAATCATCACTCATTTTTATGGTGGACTACATCCTCGTGAACTGATGTCATTCATTTTTCCAACACCACATATCAAGGATGGGTATAATGATATATATAAAGTATATATATTATATTTACGAAATATTTGTACATTTTAATTCATTATATAAAATATATACCTTTTTACATTTCATTCCTTAGGGGATACCAAAATTTCCCTCGTGGGTAAGACAAACTACCCCATGGCGAAAATATGTGATTCGTTTTTTTAGAAATGTTGTATGTAGAATATAATAAATTAAAATATAATAAATATATGTGACATAAATGAAATAATTATTATATTACGGACATATTTTTTATATAAAAATATTATATATCATTTTATTTCTTTTTTACACTAAAAAATGATAACATTATTCGTGTACGTGTGGATTACCCACTTCAAAAAGTTATGTGACTCTCCTTTCATAACCACAACACATGAATGATATATAAAACTATAATTAAAAAACTAAAATGTTATATATGATATTAGGATCATTTTTAATAAAAAAATATTAATTACCTCCTTTCATAAATTATAATTGAATAGTGTAAATGTCACTTATACATATGTGCGGCCTACAGTCTCTATGATTGAAACAAAATTCAATCTTCATAAAAAAATTATGATTGGATTTAAAAGAATAACAAGATTAAAAATATGATAATTATTTCATAATTTTTATTTGGGAGATGATATAAATGTTTAATATGTATAAGAACTAGATCTTTCATAATAAAACATGCATGAGAAAAAAGGAAATTAACAATCAAAATACTGAAAATAATGAAATATTATTAATAGATTGGTTATAATAGGTCATCAATGGATAATATATGATATTAAAAATATTAAAATGGTCTTGGAATAAGTTTATAACTATTAAATCCATTATAATACATATTTAATCATGTTCATGTAAAAGGAAGCCTCGGGTAAGGGAATTTGTCTCAATTTCGTTTCATTGAGGCATATTGTCTTGTTATCCTCTAAATATATTTTATATCGTGGATCTACTACCCCATTAACATTTTTTATCATTATTCATCAATAATTCAGGGTATTTTATAATTCAATTTTTATAATTACATCCAATATTATTTTACATGAAAATTAACAAATTTTAAATAATTTCTAACTCAATATTTTTTTCATTGGGTTGTATTAATTCTTCATTATCATTGGTATGCTAATATTATGTTTATAATGAAATTTTACTATATAATTTATGATTTTTGAATATTAATGTGGATTTACATCATATATAAATAATATAATCATTTATTAATTCTAACTTCAACGTTGTGATCATTGTAACGAATTATTTCACAGTATTATTATCATCAATATTATTTTTTATTAAATTTTAGTTGAATGAAATTATTTGATCATTAAAAAAATAAAACTGTTTGTTATTCTATTCTAGTTATTCATGATATTTTTATTTAATAGTTATATTTTTACACTCTTATGTTCTTGAATTAATTGATAAAATGTATATAAGAAAATACCACTTCATTTATCTCTTAGCACATAAATATGTTTTCTTCTAATCCAATGTTCACAAAAAATGTTTTCAAAAATGTTTTTTACATTTTAAAAATGTTTTTTTGAATATATTTTGACAATTTTTCGTTCTTACTAAATTTTATCAAAGAAATATTCTTTTCATTATCTGAATAAGGAAAATTTGAAACCTTTTTACAATTATAGGGAATATTCTTTTTTACTTGTACGACATGTGTTGAGTTACCTACTGACATGACCTTCCATTGCATGTTGGTTCCTCTTCATATATACTGGGTTATTTTTAGATAATTATTTCATTTATATTCTATAAAATCATAGATTTTAAAAGTTAGTTTTAATTTAATTAATTTTATAACTCTTTAATTATTTTAAATTCAATTTTAAAAAATCAAAATGTTAGTTTCCTCAAGAATTATTTTTTTTGATTCAGTTATGGTATTTTTATCTATCAATGATCACAAAACTTAATTCTACATATACTATAATGAGGATATATTGTATTGGTACCATCTTTATAGAGACCCAGGCTTAATACATGGATATTATATTATTTTTTATAAATATTCAAAACATTATAAAAGTATGTGCTTAATGAGTGTAATAGATTAATATATTTGGAAACATCACATAAAATATTCTAACATGGATAAAGATCCGAGGTGTTCCCCAAAATGATCATCGTCTGTAGTACTGCTTATTACAGAATTTAATCCTAACATGGGGGAAGTAAACATAAGAAATGGGTTTAACTGAATGCTTATTAAGGGTAATAAAGGAAAAGCGTAATCAAAACATGAATATAACAATAATATAACAATATCATAACATTTAAAGGTCATAAATTTCTTATAAAAGATCAAAAAAAATTATACATGTCATAAATATTGGTAGTTCATAAGAAATGAATGATAATATAATCATGAGCATGAACCATTTGAGCATATCATAAAAAGAAGTCATTGAATATTTATAAAACACATAAACCTATAATATCTTCCCCTATATGTCCAGGATTATTTCCAAAAACATATCGGTGCACTTCATGGTGACTTCACATACTGGGTGGTTAATCCACAATCCCTAGTCATGGTCATCTCCTTGCATGTGATTGAGTTTCCCCACCCTCCCATAGTGGATTGTGTTTCACCATCTTCCTATAGTGGATCGGGATTCCCCATCTTCCAGAGTGGATCAATCCATTGTACATGATTCCCATCACTATATCTTGAGGTATAAATTTTTACCCAAATCATTGAATTGATATATTGTTCTCCCCCTCTCATAATGAAATCATACCAACGTGTTCCACATGGTGATAATACATTCCCTTTATCATGACCCATAACAAATATTGGATTCATAAACATAATAATATAACCCATGAAACAAATTGGGAATCATATACATGTCATCATATCATAAACCCTAGAAATGATAAAGTTCTCATAATCTCTTAATCGATTCATAACCAATTAAAATAAGCAGGTTTCAAATGCATATAATCCATGGAAGAGGAACGGGTGTCCTAAATATCATTCCGCCAAAACGTAAGCCATTGAATAATTAATATGAATGTTATTCCAGGATCATTTCTCCAATAAATCTTAAACTATATCAATCATTTTATCCTACATAGAGAAGTATTTTAAAATCTATCTTTGATAATTTCATAAATAAAATAACCTTTAATTGAAATTAACATTTTAAACATACAACATATTAAAAACCCTTTTCTTAAAAACACATTGAAAACATTTATTGTCTTCTTCAAAATAATTTATGACATTTCTGGAAAAAATTATCCTTTATTCTGTGAACAAATTATTTATAAAATATAAAAACATTTCAAAAATTTTTCTTTAAAGATAACCTTGAATAAATTCTGGAGAGGTTTTTCTTTTGAAACATATAATGGGTTCTTCGGAAATTTAAAACCCATTTTAATTGAAATTACTATGAATGAATGTTAATAATTATTGAATAATTAATCAAAACATTTTAAACATAACACCTTTTTGAAAAAAAATCATTGAAAAAATGATTAAAAAATGATTTTCATGAATATTATGAAGATATTTCCTCTAAAAATATTATCATAAACACATAATAGAAGCATCCAGGGAATGATTCTCATGATGGTGGGTATGTCTGTACAACCAAAACAATCCATTTACAATATAAATTTTTTAGAATAGTTCAACAATCTGAAAATGAAATTGATAATAGTTTTAAAACATTTTTATTAAAAAGTAAACCATAGAAAAAATATTTTACACATTTTAGTAAAAAATTAAATCATTTTTTTGGAAAACATGGTTTTGTGAACAAAAACAATTTTAATGAAGAGTGAAATAAAGTCAAATTTTTTTAAAATAAGAATTTATTTATCATAATTAATAAAGAGTGGGAAATGGTACAAATAAATGTACATATCAGGGACAACCAATGGATCCAAAAACTCATCATAGTTACTCATAAATGAATACTATAATATAAATAGAATAAGGAGGTTAATTATATAACATGTCAAAGGTAATTATATCAACCTCATTGAAAAATATAGATGCATTTCAGTGCATGTGTCCCTAAGAAGGAAAATTGAGAAAAAATTACATTACAGATTTAGTAGCATTTGACTATAAACCCCATGAGAGAAATATTATATAATTACTTAATAAATACCCATATATTTAATTATATAAACCATTGCATACATTATTATATAGTTTAAAAACCACACAAAAGAAATGAGTCATGAATAAAGAATATATATCATAGATATAAAAAGTTGGTTGACAAAACTCTTACCATAAGTCATGAATTTATTCATATATATCCAAACCTCTAGAATAATAATAAATTTTTTTCATACATATAACAATGAATCATATTATTATATTTAATAACATCTATTATTTTCTTTTGACATTATATTACTAATTAATTAACAAAAACATATTAGTGTATCATTTTTGGTTTTTTTTTTGCATAGTTTTTCGTGTATAATATTGGGGTTTAATCATTATCCTCTTATGTAGATCATGATTTAATTATCTCAACAACGTAAAAAATTTCATAAATTTAATTTACATTTTATATATATATATTTATAATTATATATAAAATATTGAAATATGAAATGTAATTCACCATTCATGGAGATGGTAGGCTGAATGTAAGTATGTACGATGTTTCAGTTTTATTGTCGCATTGTAAGAAAGAAATTAAAAAAATTATTTATATATATATAATATTATTATAGAATAATTTAAATGTATTTTTTATCATATCAGTTCACTAAAATCATTCTTAATATATTCCATGTAAAATGTAAAGGAATCACAACAGTTTGAGGAGATGGTTGTCCACAAGTCCACAAACGAAGTTATCATATATACAAAAATTGATATCTTGAAGTAATCTGTTTAATATCTATTAAATAAGAACAATACATCATAAAGGAATTTGAGGAAGAATGTTACCACTTATTTGGGTAAATCTTCTTGGTTTTCATAGAATTTATTCATTTATTGGAATTCAACACAATGGGAGGAATCTTGGTTGATGGAAATTATTTTTTAATATTATTTTTTCTAGATTATGGGTGATAAAAACTAATTGATAGCTTCAAATAATTAGTAGGGCATAGTGCATTTTTATAGTGGAGAAGGACTGTAATTCTTGTAAATTTTTTAAAAGGTAATTACAATAATGTTTTTCAATTATTATGTGGATCCAATAGTAGTAAAATTTTAACAAATTGTTGACATGATTGAAATATTTCCAAAAAATGGATTTTTTACAAGTTTTTTATGTCATTTTACTCCGTAGGATTAAGGATTATTCTATTATTAAGGTATTTTTTCCCTTAATCACTGTAATTAAATTTAATCCCATTCACTTACCTTTCATTAAAAAAATATGTTATCCATATTAGAAATTATAAATTTTTATTAATAAAAATATGAAATTCATTTTTCTAAAATATAATCACAAAAGTGATAGAAATTAATATTAAATCAATCTCATTGATGTGTCATGACAGTAGGTTTTTTAGTAAAAATGATTAAAAGTTTTAAATGATTATATATCTAATTTAATTGAGAAATTAATTAAAATGAACTAAATTGTATTAATTTATTTAAAATTTATTTAATTATAATTTAAAAAGTAGATAAAATATAATTTAACTACACAAATAAATTAAATGAAAAAGCAGTTTAGAATTTTAATTCTTTTTTCATTATTCATCAAAAAATGATATTTCATAAAAAAAACAAAAACAAATCCCCCTTGGTTAAGGTATATATTAATAATTAAAAACAATTATTTGTCAAATAAAAATTATAAACTTGTCTGAAATCAGGTTTAAAATGGATTCCCCATTAAAAGGTTGTAAAATTACCTTTTATAAGAAAAAATATCTTTTAATTATTAAAATTGGATTTATTCATATCATATACCTATTTAATATATTTTATGAGAATTAAAAATATTTGTTGAGTAGATAATATAAAAAATTTATTCAAAAAATTATTCAAAAATTGTTTTTTAGTTTGTTGAGTAAAACTTTTATTTGTACACAGAATTATAGTTTTCTTATAAAAGTAATTTCATATTATAAAAATAGATCATACAATTACATATATTAATTGAAAAACTAATAATTAATTTTATATGAAAGTGTAAATAATATTTTCACAATTTAGGTTATCTTATTCCTAATTTCCATTCCAACTTATAGGTGGGGTAAATAATAATATTTTTAATTACATTATTAAAAGGATCTTGTAGTTTGGTAAAACACAACCTTTCATGTAATGAAATATATCATATAGAGTCAAAATTTTATGTAATATGAGCAAATGATAGTTTTTATTTTACTGTAAGTTAATCTAATTGTTGTTTTTTTCAAATTATTTACATGGTGTTGTGTATAACTCATGCCAAACATAGTGGTTTCATATAAAAAAAATCGATATTCAGTGTTGTGTAAAATATAAAATATTGAAATATCGAAATAATTACATTATTTCAATAAAATAAAATAAACCTCCATGTGTTACATTATATTCCACTTAAAATGAATTTACCTCTCGAAATTCATATGTTTTATCAATGTTTTAATACTTGAACATTCCTATCATAGAGACCCACATCCAAAAAATAAAAACTAAAAACTCTTCTCTAGGAGGAATGGTGAATGCATAAATTTTTAAAAAAAATAATACATTACATGGTTTCCACATAAGATTTCATAGGTGTTAATTAAAATCACAGGCATAGAAGAGAAATTAAACTACAATTTTCTGATAGATAGTGGGAGGAAGATAACAATCACAAGGACATAACCCAAAGACTCTTGAAAATTATCATTGATAAAATCATAAATAATTATAATGGAATAGAATTTTATTTCAGGACCCTTATTTACAATGGTTTTAGAATTATATTGAAAATATATACGTACATGATTCTAGGAGAACCTTACCCTTTTTTGTACCCTGATCAACTTCCACTTCAACACTTATTCCAAGAAAGGAAGGTGAATTTTTCATTTATAAAACATTAAATTATCATGAGATCCATAAATATAATGATATTTCATTCCATATATCTTTATCACAACAAAAAATTCATCACATGTTATCAATTATGCATACATCTTCCTACATAGTGATAATTGTTTAATCTCTAATAACTCATCTGAAATTTAACATAAAACATTCTATAAATTGACAACCTTGTAACTAATCTATAAAATAAAAAATAAAAATATTAGGAATAAGGTCACTATATTATTTTAAAATTGATCCATATGTGTAATAAATTATCTCTTGGTTGACACATTCCAAACATGTGAATACCCTCATCGTATATTCTCTTAAAACATTTTAATAAACTAAATTACCTTAATTACTTTCCGAAAACAAGCATTATTTCTTATTCAAAATATTACATGGTATATTATTTAAATCCAATAAGTTTTAAACATCATACATGATAACAAATAATTTCTTTTTAGAAAAAAAAATTATCAATTATAAAGACATAAATAGTATCCTATTTACATTAACTATATTGTCAACACATTATCCATACAAACTATAATTTTATCATTCTCACAAACATTTTATGGGTTTAAATCCATTAATTCAACCTTTACATAAAATAAATTTTCTAGATAGTCAGTATAATTTAACACGTTCCTCAAAATTCATAAATGAAAAACTTCTACAAACAATCTTTATTTTCTTCCTGATTCATATAACCAAATCCTTTATGTCCAAAACACATAGACCTCAACCATTAAACTTTATTATTAAACAATTACTATAGCTTCATCAACTTATTCATTAAAAAATATTTCCTAGATTATGAAATATGAATAATTTCTAAAGGTTCCTCAACCTAAATCTAATTATTATTTTTGTATTTATGTTTAGAAATACTGGAAGAACATATCTTACCATTCACATGCAATTTTGTTGTCTCTATATCATCAGTAATATATCCAACAATTTTAGCACCTTCCTGATATCCTTCATGCTATTTCAAAATAGGAATTCAATTTTTATTGTTACAATACCTTCCACCAATGAGACACGAATATCAACCCAATTTGTTTTATTTCATTATATTTACCAAGACTAGAAAGCATAGTGTGAGAAATACACATCATAGTAGAAAACCACACAATCTTGAAAAAAATTTATTTATAGGATTCTTAAATCATGAAACCTACATTTAAATCTATGGACCACTTCGCTAATCCTTAGATTTATCTATAGTCATATCCCTAGATATATACATAGGTATCCCACTAATATTTTCTTATCCTTGTTTCCAATGGTTGACAAAACATTTCCTTTGATACCAATTATAGAGACCCGAGATTAACACACCGATATTTTAAAATATTATTTATTACTATTCAATGCATTATAAAATTACATGAATGAGGACTGTAATAGATATTTTTATTTGGAATCATGGAAAAAATAATGAAACTTATGGAAATATCACCAATTTTGTCCCACCAAAATATTGACCATTAGTACAACTAACTAAAACGTTTCTTCATATAATTTGAAAAGGAAACATAAGAAATTGGTGATCATTAATGATCAATAATGTTAAATAAAGAATATATATTACAAAAACATTAATAAAAGTGTAGAAGAACATTTTCATTACATTTTAATATCGTACCCTACATATCAAAGATCAAACACATGAGACATGGCATAAATATTGGAAGTTAATAAGACATGAATCATATAATAATATGGAACATGATCCACAAGAGCATATTATAAGAATAAGAAATTTATTTTGTGGTAAAAACATAGACATGTAATATCTTTCCCGATAAGTCAATCTTCATTGAAAACAAAAATATCAAAGCACTGCAATGGGACTTTACCTACTGATTTGGACACACCACCATACCCAGTAGCATTCCTTTCCTTATAGGGGATTATGTCTCCCCATGTTCTAATAGTGGATTGGGTTTACCCATCTTCTATAGTGTAACAATTCCATAAACATGATTCCCATTGTTATCTCATGAGACCAAAAATATTACCCAATGCATTTGATAGAGATATAGGTCATATACTTCTCATAATGAATTCATACATACATGAACCACAAGGTGAAAAATAGATCATCCAATCTCGTATTATAAAAAGATATATCTCTCATAGAAGTCATATTGTAACCCTTGAAATAAAATGGGTATTATAAACATTTCATCATATCATTACTAATGAAAAAAATAGATAGGTCACATCATCATTTCTTAAAATCAAAATCTATGGAAAGAAGTAGGCTTCAAAAAAAAAATATAACTCATGGAAGAGAAAATGTTTTCATAAACATAATTTCATCAAATCATTAATGATTCGTGAATGAATATGAATGTTATCCATGGATCATATCCCCAATAAATCTTAATCTATATCAAGTATGTCATCATATATAGAGATAGAATTTAAAATATTACATGCTTCATTTCACAAGGAAAAATCCTTTTATTAAAACTCACATTATAGAATATATAACATATTCAGAATAAATTTATTTAAAAAATATTTTTTAAAACATAAAATGTCAACTTTAGGATAAATTAAAATATTTCTGGGGGGAAATATCCTTTCTTCATAGAAAAAAATTATTTTTGAAACAATAATCCTTTTCAAAAACATTTGCATTGAAGATAACCATGATGAAATTTTGAAACCATTTTTAATTTAACACATATAATTAATGATTAAATAAAATTGGAGCACCACTTTTATAATTTACATTAAAAATTTATAATAATGGTTGGATAACATTTAAAATGCTCTTTAAACATAAAAAAAAATTGAAAACGGTTTTTTTTTAAAACACATTATGACAAATAGTTACAAGAATATTAGAAAGAAATTTTATTTTAAAAAAACTTTTAACGTCATAAAGGAAGCTTCAAGGGAATGAAAAGCAAGATGGAGGGTAAGTTTATACAATCCAAATAATCCTTCGGGCCTTTAAAATGTTTTCAAGTGTGCCTAGATTAGAAAAGGACAGTGATATTTCTCTTAAAACCATTTTTATAAAAAATTTAAAACATGGTTAAAATTTTCATTTAAAAATTTTTGAAAAAAATTGAAATATTTTTATGAAAAAGTTTTTTTTTTGAATAAAATTAATTTGTAATAGATGAGAGAAATAATATAGTAAATTCTTAAAAATAATTTATTTGTTATCTTATGTACCAAAAAGTGGGAAAATGGTACCAATACATGCCGATATCATATATAACTATATTATATGAAAATTAAAAAGTATTTTGGATACATGGATTATAATATTTCATCAATAAAATCATATTCATAAACAATCTCAATAAATTATGAGATTTTAGTAATAAACTTCTACAGCTTTATTAACATTGAATCATAACACAATAGAAATAATAAAAGTAAATGAAGCTTAAAATATCATCTAAATTATTATTTACATGATATACCATTTAAATATAATGTATATACTCCTTATAGAAAAATATTTGGTCATAACATGGAATGAGTCTCTATGACGGAAAATTGAGAAAAAATTACATTACCACTTTGGTAACATATGATGAATAAACCAAAGGAAAAAAATATCAGGAAAAGGTTATTAGAATACCAATAAATTTATTATTAATAATAATATATTACATTAATGGGTAGTACATACACCCCCCAAATTAAATTAGTGGTCAATAAGGCATGCATATCATTGATATAAATAGTGGGATGAGAAAACCCTTACCTTAAGTCTTGAATGTCATTGTAAATATTAAAAACTCATCTATTATATTATAATTTTATATAAATATACCAAACAACAATATTTAATATCTTTTACTATATAAGTTTTTTTATGGCTTTATATTACTTGTTTATTAACAACTCTTTTTTAATGTAACATTTTGGGCAATATCCGCTTTCTTGTTTGTATATGATTTTTTTTTTATTCTTGATACTCAGAGTTAGAACGTGATTTAATTATTTATATATTGTAAAAATAATAATAATATAATATATATCCAGTAGATTTTTATTAATAATAATATATAAAATATAGAAATATGAAATGAAATACCCAGTTCATGGAGACAGTAGGTCGTATGTATTCATTAACATTGTTTCCATTTTATTGTAGTATTAAATTAATGAATGTAAAATATATGTATATATATTTTTATTAAAATTATTTGACATTTATATCATATCAGTTAAAAAACCCCATCCATAAAAAATTCCATGTAATGTGTGAATGAATAACATCGCTTTGAGGTGGCAATAGTCCACACGACCACAAACGAAGTTTTCATACTTACAAAAAATATAAAGAATGATGTTTTGGGTTATATAATAATATAATAATCATATATAAATCATAAGTATCATATTTATTGTAACGCCCCGACCCCAGTTACCCAGAGTCGGTGCATTATTACATAACATTGGCATGATCACAAGAAAGATAAAATCTCGAAAGACCGATTGGTTTAGTATCCTTGGA
Organism: Viscum album; assembly: GCA_963277665.1. NCBI lineage: Eukaryota > Viridiplantae > Streptophyta > Magnoliopsida > Santalales > Viscaceae > Viscum > Viscum album. Next base: position 286,826,616 of record OY728127.1, read on the forward strand.
AACACTAGATATATTCATAAGTTTTACATTACATCATAAAATGAAAAACTACTACAACAACATAATGTTTCCACAATACACACTATTAACCCCTCATAAAATCCCTGCAGGTCATTCATAACTTACTTATTTACATCCTGGGAAAAATAAAACATAGAAAAGGGGTGAGCTCAAATGCCCAGTAAGGATAACAATATAGCGGAAACTTTCATATATAAGAATAAACATTTAAGGCAATGTATAACTAAAACAAAAGCCTTTTAAATATTAACTTTCAACATGGTATGGCATAAATAAAATGAGATAATGCCATTTACTTATTCACATGGATATTCTACTAATCGAATAATCACATGCAAAAATCAATAACCACTTTCATAATGTTGGAATGCATAATGCCAGACTATCATAACCACATAGCCAAGGCCTCGTGCCAAGACTACAAATAGGATTTTGTCAAGGCCTTGTACCAAGACACTAGTTTGTCTCATGAGACCTACCGATGCATCGAGGAGCTATAGCGGGCTCCACCTGTCACTTATTAAGTCCAATGCATTCCCATATGAAATGGTTTAAACATAACATAAACATTCGTATTAAAACTAGAATACGAAATGTCAATAATTTCACCATAAACTATGAATGGTATAAAAATAGCACATCCATAGTCAAACATATCACAAAACCTTCAATACAATATAGAAGTTTTGTATCATAATAAATCAACTTCATATAATCTTAAAATCCATCAAAGGATGTTGACATAGATGAAATCAAAATTCTTTTTAAAGAAATATCTCCTTTTATTTTGAAATCATTTAAGATCCATATAAAATAAAACATTTTCTTTGAAAATATTCTTATAAGCTTGTAAGGAAAGCTTTGAAGATTTTATAACGGCGTAAAGTAACCGCACCCGCCGGATAAGTTAAAAAAAACATTCTGACCTCAATTCTGTCGAAAAGGTTAAAAAGGACCTTGTTTTGAAAATGACGGAAAGATTCCTTTATAAACCACTTATAAAAGTCAAAAAGGGTATAAATGACTTTAACTCATATTTTAGTAAATAGTAAAAATGTTTTGAAACACATTTTTAAGAAACATGGATGTGGATGATAAAGAGATCCTAGTAGATTATTACGTATAAACAACCTCGGATAATGAAGAGATTGTGAAATAACCCTTACCTTGTACTTTTCCTTGGTTGGGGTAGGTTAACCTCCTGTATAATAGTGAAATAGTTGTTATTAAATTATACAAGAATCATATATAATAATATGATATCATATATGATCTTTTAACATTGATTTGTTAATAATATCTTAGAATTATCGTCGTTTCGGGAGTTAACTTACTCATTTTCTTTTATATGTTTTGTTACATAAGCCATGGTTGTTGTATTTCATTCATATCCAGAATGATATCTAGTCCTTAAACATCATTTTTAAATCATCAAATGATAATTATACTTGAATGGATACGATGGAGAATGAATCTCATCGCGTTCGTGGAGACGGTAGTCCGTACGTACGCATGAGCGACAATATCATTCTTTTGATATTAAAATAATATATAAATGGATGTTATATCATATATACAGAATCATTAACATGTTATATTTATTATTTACATGAGTTACACATCATTATTATACCCATCCAAATAATATTATATTGAATAACAATTACACCACGACGTGGAGACGGTAGTCCGTACGTACGCACGTATGGTGACACATTATTCAAAGGGTGGATAGAATACTGAATATGGTTGTACCATATTTATAATAACATCACAGTATATGTGAGATACTGGATTTATTATTTTAGAATGGTAAGAACAAAGGAAGAAGAAGTGGAAGAAGAAATGAACTTGGAGAAGGGTGGTGAAATCATTACCTCTTCTTCGGGTTCTTCCTTTTGATTGATCAAAAGGGCTCCTTAGGTTGGCTTTCGGATCAAACTAAGGCCTCTAGGTTGTAGTGAGGGATGTTGGGAGAGTATTTGGGCAGAGTTTGGCCGAACCAAAAGGCTTTTACGGTGTGAAGAAATGAGAAGGAGGAGTGCCCTTTTATAAGAGGGGTGAGGGGCACCTTTGGAAAAGCTAGAAATATTAATTTATAATAAATTCATATTCGGTTTCTAATGGCTCCAAAGATTATTATTCAAAGGTTAAGGTGGGGATAGGTCGAAAACCACTCAACCAATAGAATTTAGACAGGTTTGGGTACTTATATTAACCTTATCTTTAAGTATTAACTCTAAGTTAATTAGTTTCACTTTTACAATGTCTCTTTGTATTTTTATATAATATGGTTAATAAACTTACTATATACATCCAAGAGACCCCCAAGTGGTACATTAATGTTGAACCTATCATGATATAAGTCTCTTGGCCGAACCTTATATTTTTAGGAATTTAATATCAATTAATAATATAATATTTGTTTTAAGAACTCTTTTATGTCAATTTTGACACTATTCAATAGTTGATTTTTGTGAAACTCATAAAAGATTCATTACTTCGAAAAAAGACAATTAAATAAATCCTAATATATCATATTATCCTATAAAATTAGTTTAATTCATTAAAAGTTTCATATTATATTTATTTCTGTATTTATAATATCAATTATTTTAATTTTTCACTATTATAGTAATTACTGCATCATCATTGTGTCATAAATAAAATAAATTATTTAACGTCTAAAAATTATAAATAAAATATCATTATGTAGGAAATCTTTTTATCTTTCTAATGAATATTTATAATCTAAAATCCAACATATATAACCCTATGTAACAATTTTTTTTCTAAAGGATATATGCTTATGTCATTTTTGTATTCATTTTAACTTAATTAAAATAAAGTGTCATTATCACTTACAAGTGGATCCATGGGGTCCCAAAATAGACCCAAAGATTCCCATGGTCGACCAGGTATCAACCAATAGGGTTAAGACACGTTTTAGGGTAATTTAGTATTATTATAATATTATTTTTTAACCCTTATTTACCGGATTTACCCTTAACCATGGTAAATAAAATATTTACCGCAGTAATTATTCAAAATGTATAAAAATAAAAGTTACCTATTTACACAATTTGAACATCCTGATTCCAAATATGGAATCCATTTTCCTAAATTATAAACACAGAAGTGGCAGAAATTAATTTAAAATTAATTCCCGCTGTCAAAACAAAAAGCGTGTTTTTAAGAGATAATAACTATCAAAAGATTGACACTTGTTTATGTTCGGTTTAATTGTAAAATTATGTCCAATGACCAACATTATATTAAATATTAAAAATATATTCTAAATATACTTTAAAACCACTAAAATTCATAATTTATCACTATTAATTATTTTGATTAAAAAAGTTGTTTTTAATTAAAATTTAGTAATTTTCACTATTCATCAAAATATGAAAGTTATCCGAAAAGTACCAAAATTTCACCTTAGGCTAAATTTGATATTCCGAATCCAAAAATGAAGTCCATTTTAAAATATAAAATATATATAACTTCAAAAAGTAGGTATTACTATTCATAACAGCTAGTTTGATTGGTTACGGTGTGTTAGAACTCGAAGTTGCGTACAACACACGCTACTGTTTTATTCAAAGGAAAGCGTACCGTGGAAGCTTGGGATGTTTCATTTTAAATTTTTTGATGTCTCCATTTAGTCAAAAAGTTTAAAATATTGTATTTAAAAAGGTTTCACTATCAAAAGTTGATAAAAGTGCAATACTGAAAATGAATCTGTTCTTGCATTATGACTAAGAAACTCATAATATGGATTCTAAAATTATAAGGATTATATAAAGTTTAAAATTTAGTTAATACTATTCATGACCTCTTTTAATGGCTTTTTTTTGGTAAGTCATGGTGCAATTGAACTCGGTGTTGCTTGTAGTGCAAGTTATTAAATTATTTTGAAGAAATAACACACTATGAAATCTTGGGGTGTTACATTCTCCCCTCCTTCAATAAATTGCATCCTCGCAATTTGAAATTGTTCTTCAAAAATAAAAGGTTGAAAATAGAAAATATATTTTTTGTAAAACCCACATCGGAAATTGGGTTACTAAAATTTAGTCTTAATATGAGGAAAAGAGAAATGAAAGGGTCACCACCAAATTATGATCTCGATTAGGAGAACATTGGTGGCAATTAAAGACATATAATTGGAGGAAAAACGTAAATATTTATAGGTAGTGATTGAGGTCATCAATCACAAACAATTATAAAATTGAGGTCCTTAAACTCATCAATCTATGATGATTTGAAATACCATCGGTTCAACAAAACATAGTGTATTAGGATAACACATTTTTGACGTTTCAAAATATCGTAGTTGAAATCCCACATCGAAAAATGAATTAATGAGGCCTCTATTTAAAATAAAGAGTCGAAAGTATGAAGATTACCGAAAATAACATATACTAGGGTTCCATGTAGGAAAATATGGATATGGAAGAGAAATCTAACCATCAATTATCTGATGGAGAGTGGTAGAGAACATGGCTATGAAAAGGCCAACAATCCCAAAGCCATAAATTAGTGATGATTTAAGGTACCATCTAGGACAACATTTTTGTTCTAAGTTTCTTTTATTAATGTTGAGGATTTTATTTATGAGATTGGCTAAGATCATAAGGAGATATACTTACCTTATAATTAGAGTTTTATCCATTAATAAATTTCTACCACAAACTCATCTTTCACTCTAAAAGATAATAGAATGTAAAAAAAATTCTATTTACACTATTCGTATAGGGTTCCAAAATAAACGAATTTATAATTCATCTACATGATCTTTTAATAAAAACTACATTATTTAATCCAGGACATCTCATGGTCCAGTGGTAGGTGATACACACTTGTCGCCCTTCGGTTGCGGGTTCAAGTCTCGCAGCCTTGCCGGACGCGACGGGTTGCCGCCCGACCTTCGGGTTGTCCTTTTATGGCAATCCAAAATAATCCAAACTAGAACTATCCAAAATATTTCTGTCCAAACTCACAGTCTAAAATTTATAAGGAAGGTAAACATAATATAGATCCTTTTTACCCCGTAATATCATATGAATACCTTCATCATGTATTACCATATTCCTTATTGATTACATTCATGCTCCCTTATTCCATATAGAATGCTGGATATACTTCATTAATCCAAAAATGTTTTAAACCCCAACAATGATGGAATATACAAATCATTAATCAGCTTCAAGGTAGTCAATAATATCCAATATAATTTATCCAAATCAATCATGTATTATTCTAAAATCACCACCTCGGTATCTGAACCATATTATGGTTTATCATTCTATCAACCATATATTTTCCAAACATTTAACCTGCTACTGAGTCACTTTTCTTTGTTCCACACCATCTCAAGTCCTTAATGAAATAGTACTGCAGTACAATCCTTATATACTCCATAATTATTATAACAAGTACATTGTTGATACAACACTCAATTGACATAATCAACATAAGAACTCTAATCATTCCTCTTCATCTGTGGTAGTATCATAACTTGATTATTATCCAATAGCATCATTTGCGTCATAGTCTAATGACTGGGACATAGGTTCGTGTAGTGTCCAAACTCCTTGCAAATGAAGCATTGTACATTTGAAACCATTTTCTTACCCTTGCAGTCGCGTACTTTGTGCCCTTTTCCTCCACACTTATAACAAACTCCCATTCCTTTCAGGCAAGTTCCAGGGTGTTTCTTTCCACAGTTACCACATATGGGAAAATTCTTCTTTTCCCTCTTCCCTTTATCCATCTTTCTCTCTTCTATCCTTTTCTTCTCTTGCTTCCCTTCAAAGCCATAGGACTCAGTAATCTCTTTACTTATCTTATCAATACATGATATTATTTCTTCATATGATGATAATACATGGGAGACTATTTCTCTTATAAATTCTAGCTTAAGACCATGAAAGATATGATCCTTCCTTCTCTTTGGATCATCTGCATTTCCGGAGTTCTCATTCCTTCTACTGGGCGCCATTTCTAAACAATGGCATAAACTAGATCAGTTTATGAATCAAAATACATAATATCATACTTATAAAACACTTAACATAAATTGAACTATTTATGGATATAATCCATAATCATAAAAAGGTTTTCTTTGAGAAAGTATATACTCATAAACCCTTCATAATGATTTGTAAAGAAAATGAGAGTTATCCTAAGCATATCCCCCGGGAGTGTCGTAACCAAGAGTGCAGCAAGGCCCGTTGTCGTGCACCAGTTCCCGTTCGAGTCTAGCTCAAAGCGGTGTTTTCGGGTTTTACCCCTAGGTACATCTGTGCCAGAGCCGCCTCTACCTGCTCGTATCCAGACAGGGATGTATTGCTCGGAAAACTCACAAAATCTCTACAATACCAAAATTCTAGGAAGTTCTTCTATACTAATCTTCAAAGTTCATCTTAGGTCTACGTGCTCTAATCAGAGTTTATCTAAATCTAGCTTCCAAGGTTTGTACTAAACTTCCTCTGATACCAACTGTAACGCCCCGACCCCAATTACCCAGAGTCGGTGCATTATTACATAACATTGTCATGATCACAAGAAAGATCAAATCTCGAAAGACCGATTGGTTTAGTAGCCTTGGAAACACTAGATATATTCATAAGTTTTACATTACATCATAGAATGAAAAACTACTACAACAACATAATGTTTCCACAATCCACACTATTAACCCCTCATAAAATCCCTGCAGGTCATTCATAACTTACTTCTTTACATCCTGGGAAAAATAAAACATAGAAAAGGGGTGAGCTCAAATGCCCAGTAAGGATAACAATATAGCGGAAACTTTCATAAATAAGAATAAACATTTAAGGCAATGTATAACTAAAACAAAAGCCTTTTAAATATTAACTTCCAACATGGTATGCCATAAATAAAATGAAATAATGCCATTTACTTATTCACATGGATATTCTACTAATCGAATAATCACATGCAAAAATCAATAACCACTTTCATAATGTTGGAATGCATAATGCCAGACTATCATAACCACATAGCCAGGGCCTCGTGCCAAGACTACAAATAAGATTTTGTCAAGGCCTTGTGCCAAGACACTAGTTTGTCTCATGAGACCTACCGATGCATCGAGGAGCTATAGCGGGCTCCACCCGTCACTTATTAAGTCCAACGCATTCCCATATGAAAAGGTTTAAACATAACATAAACATTCGTATTAAAACTAGCATACGAAATGTCAATAATTTCACCATAAACTATGAATGGTATAAAAATAGCACATCCATAGTCAAACATATCACAAAACCTTCAATACAATATAGAAGTTTTTTATCATAATAAATCAACTTCAAATAATCTTAAAATCCATCAAAGGATGTTGACATAGATGAAATCAAAATTCTTTTTAAAGAAATATCTCCTTTTATTTTGAAATCATTTAAGATCCATATAAAATAAAACATTTTCTTTGAAAATATTCTTATAAGCTTGTAAGGAAAGCTTTGAAGATTTTATAACGGCGTAAAATAACCGCACCCGCCGTATAAGTTAAAAAAACATTCTTACCTCAATTCTGTCGAAAAGGTTAAAAAGGACCTTGTTTTGAAAATGACGGAAAGATTACTTTATAAAACACTTATAAAAGTCAAAAAGGGTATAAATGACTTTAACTCATATTTTAGTAAATAGTAAAAATGTTTTGAAACACATTTTTAAGAAACATGGATGTGGATGATAAAGAGATCCTAGTAGATTATTATGTATAAACAACCTCGGATAATGAAGAGATTGTGAAATAACCCTTACCTTGTACTTTTCCTTGGTTGGGGTAGGTTAACCTCCTGTATAATGGTGAAATAGTTGTTATTAAATTATACAAGAATCATATATAATAATATGATATCATATATGATCTTTTAACATTGATTTGTTAATAATATCTTAGAATTATCGTCGTTTCGGGAGTTAACTTACTCATTTTCTTTTATATGTTTTGTTACATAATCCATGGTTGTTGTATTTTATTCATATCCAGAATGATATCTAGTCCTTAAACATCATTTTTAAATCATCAAATGATAATTATACTTGAATGGATACGATGGAGAATGAATCTCATCACGTTCGTGGAGACGGTAGTCCGTACGTACGCACGAGCGACAATATCATTCTTTTGATATTAAAATAATATATAAATGGATGTTATATCATATATACAGAATCATTAACATGTTATATTTATTATTTACATGAGTTACACATCATTATTATATCCATCCAAATAATATTATATTGAATAACAATTACACCACGACGTGGAGACGGTAGTCCGTACGTACGCACGTATGGTGACATGTTATTCAAAGGGTGGATAGAATACTGAATATGGTTGTACCATATTTATAATAACATCACAGTATATGTGAGATACTGGATTTTTTATTTTAGAATGGTAAGAACAAAGGAAGAAGAAGTGGAAGAAGAAATGAACTTGGAGAAGGGTGGTGAAATCATTACCTCTTCTTCGGGTTCTTCCTTTTGATTTGATCAAAAGGGCTCCTTAGGTTGGCTTCCTGATCAAACTAAGGCCTCTAGGTTGTAGTGCGGGATGTTGGGAGAGTATTTGGGCAGAGTTTGGCCGAACCAAAAGGCTTTGAAGGTGTGAAGAAATGAGAAGGAGGAGTGCCCTTTTATAAGAGGGGTGAGGGGCACCTTTGGAAAAGCTAGAAATATTAATTTATAATAAATTCATATTCGGTTTCTAATGGCTCCAAATATTATTATTCAAAGGTTAAGGTGGGGATAGGTCGAAAACCACTCAACCAATAGAATTTAGACAGGTTTGGGTACTTATATTAACCTTATCTATAAGTATTAACTCTAAGTTAATTAGTTTCACTTTTACAATGTCTCTTTGTATTTTTATATAATATGGTTAATAAACTTACTATATACATCCAAGAGACCCCCAAGTGGTACATTAATGATGAACCTATCATGATATAAGTCTCTTGGACGAACCTTAGATTTTTAGGAATTTAATATCAATTAATAATATAATATTTGTTTTAAGAACTCTTTTATGTCAATTTTGACACTATTCAATAGTTGATTTTTGTGAAACTCATAAAAGATTGATTACTTCGAAAAAAGACAATTAAATCAATTATAATATATCATATTATCCTTGAAAATTAGTTTAATTCATTAAAAGTTTCATATTATATTTATTTGGGTATTTATAATATCAATTATTTTAATTTTTCACTATTATAGTAATTACTGCATCATCATTGTGTCATAAATAAAATAAATTATTTAACGTCTAAAAATTATAAATAAAATATCATTATGTATGAAATCTTTTTATCTTTCTAATGAATATTTATAATCTAAAAGCCAACATATATAACCCTATGTAACAATTGTTTTTCTAAAGGATATATGCTTATGTCATTTTTGTATTCATTTTAACTTAATTAAAATAAAGTGTCATTATCACTTACAAGTGGATCCATGGGGTCCCAAAATAGACCCAAAGATTCCCATGGTCGACCATGTATCAACCAATAGGGTTAAGACATGTTTTAGGGTAATTTAGTATTATTATAATATTATTTTTTAACCCTTATTTACCAGATTTACCCTTAACCATGGTAAATAAAATATTTACCGCAGTAATTATTCAAAATGTCTAAAAATAAAAGTTACCTATTTACACAATTTGAACATCCTGATTCCAAATATGGAATCCATTTTCCTAAATTCTAAACACAGAAGTGGCAGAAATTAATTTAAAATTAATTCCCGCTGTCAAAACAAAAAGCGTGTTTTTAAGAGATAATAACTATCAAAAGATTGACACTTGTTTATGATCGGTTTAATTGTAAAATTATGTCCAATGACCAACATTATATTAAATAGTAAAAATATATTCTAAATATAATTTAAAACCACTAAAATTCATAATTTATCACTATTAATTATTTTGATTAAAAAAGTTGTTTTTAATTAAAATTTAGTAATTTTCACTATTCATCAAAATATGAAAGTTATCCGAAAAGTACCAAAATTTCACCTTAGGCTAAATTTGATATTCCGAATCCAAAAATGAAGTCCATTTTAAAATATAAAATATATATAACTTCAAAAAGTAGGTATTACTATTCATAACAGCTAGTTTGATTGGTTACGGTGTGTTAGAACTCGAAGTTGCGTACAACACACGCTACTGTTTTATTCAAAGGAAAGCGTACCGTGGAAACTTGGGATGTTTAATTTTAAATTTTTTGATGTATCCATTTAGTCAAAAAGTTTAAAATATTGTATTTTAAAAGGTTTCACTATCAAAAGTTGATAAAAGTGCAATACTGAAAATGAATCTGTTCTTGCATTATGACTAAGAAACTCATAATATGGATTCTAAAATTATAAGGATTATATAAAGTTTAAAATTTAGTTAATACTATTCATGACCTCTTTTAATGGCTTTTTTTTGGTAAGTCATGGTGCAATTGAACTCGGTGTTGCGTGTAGTGAAAGTTATTAAATTATTTTGAATAAATAACACACTATGAAATCTTGGGGTGTTACATTTATCATATAAAAATATTATGTTCATGTTAATTTAGAACTATGAAAGCTGGTAAAGGGAAAACAAACAACATCATTTTGTGAAGTAGTTGTTCACTATACATAAGAAGGACATGTTCATTTACCATTACATTAAAGTGTGAGTAATTTTAGGTATATCCATTATGATAAAATAATATAACTATATTAAGGATTTTCATTTTTTTATATAATCATAAAATAATAATATTTTAGGTGGTGTAGAATTAAAATTAAACAAATGATTTTGAGGGTGGATGTTACCTATTTTTTGGGTAACGTGAGTTGGATTTTACCAATGGTCATCCTTCATTGGAATTATGAAAAAAAAGTTGAACGTATTAGATTTTTAAAATAAAAATGATTCAAATTATGAAATAAATCTTGAAAAATTAAATTCCTTGATTTTTCAGAAATTAATTTAAAATATATTTAAAATTAATCCCAAAGAGATGTCACGATAATGAGTTGTTAAGAAAAAAAATTTAAACGGTTGAAATGTTTTTATATCATATTTAAATTTGAAATTGATAACAATAAGAAAATGGGATTAATTTATATAAAATTTGTCGAATTAATTATTAAAAACAAAAAATATATAATTTATCAATATAAATAAAATAGGAAGAAATATGTTTTGAAAAAAAATGTTTTTCACTATTCCTCAAAAACTAAAACTTCTAAGAAAAATAAAACAAAATTACCAATTTAAATTTTGATACAACTATTTCAAAAATAATTTTTATTTTTCCATATAAATATTATAAAAGTGTCCAAAATCAGGTTTAATGTTTGTTTTCCATTAAAATGTAGCAGTATTTTCTTTTTAAAACATAAAATTTTTTATTAAAAAAATTGGATTTATTCTTGTTTTCTACCTATAACATCGATTGGATGAGCATTAATAATATTCAAAGAATATGTTATATATAAATTTTATATAAAACATTAATCACGTTTTTTTTTAAATTTTATTGATATAAATTTATGTTTGTCATAGAAAACTAGTTTTCTTTGAAAAGTAAGTTATTTATTGTCAAATAGTTTTTATATTCATATATAGTAACAGATAACCAAATAATTAATTTTACAAAAAAAATTATATTATATTTTCTCAATTTGTTTAATCATATTCGTATCATTAATTCCAATGGCTAGGGGGCATCTATAAAAATATTTTTATATTAATATTAATAGTACATTTTAGTTTAGTCAAACATGCCCTTATATGTAACATATACAATTGAAGGGACATGAAATTTTGTACAATAAAATCCAAACATAATTTTTTGTGTTCCAAAATATTATATAAGTGTTTTTTGAATCACATGATTGGCATGGAATTTCATATAACTTAGACCACACTTAGTGCATTCGTATAACAAACAATATATTCGGCATTCTATGAAATGTAAAATGTCAAAATATTAAATATATTCAAAAAATAATAATTTGAAAAATATCAGGGTTGTTACAGTTTATATTCCCAATAAGGATGGTTTAGGATTAATTTTATAAAGGATTTTATTCTGAATCACTACATTTAATAATTTTTTAATTCAATAACATTCCTTTGAAATGTTCACTTTTCTATGATCACTGTATATTTTATTTCCCCTAAATATCCAGATTATAAATCATGGATGTGTATTATTTAAAAATTATATCTTTTCTACTTATGGTGTTCTACCCTGAAATTCATTTTTTATTCAGGGAAATATTAAAATATCTTCATTCATTACTCAATACTGATATTTTACAATATTAAACACCATTTTTGAATTAAATATTTTATTCAATATTTTAGGAATTCTTTGGACATGCGTGACATGGGAGGAGCTTAGTTATAAATTTCCCCACGATTAATTGGTAGTGTCATGGGGTAAATTAGTTGGAAATCCATAGTTATTCTTGTTTCTTCCCTTCAGTTTTTAGAAATCATGAGGATGTATCTTAAAATTAGAGGTATCATGTTCCTAGTATTAATGATTTCCTATGATTACATATTTCATTAATTAATAATTGATATATTATTAACCCTAAAATCTTCTCAAGTATAATATGTATGGATTCATTTCGTTCTTATTTGATTTAACAAAAGGTAAGTATTTTTAGTTATTTACATTATTCCATTATCCATGCCTTATCTAGATATGATGATAATGTTATTAATAAAATTGAATTTTTTTAATTGTTTATATTTAGATTTTGATTATTCTTTATGAACTATTTAAATGGAAGGTGTGTTCAGTTACATACATTGAAGTGTTGATTATACTGATTTATAAATTATTGAATCCATTATATTTAAACCCTACAGAGAATTTGATCTCAATCATATTTTTTCCTTTACTAAGAGTACATAAAGTATACTATTAATTATATTAAACAATATCCCTGATGGAATAAATATATTCCATAAAATTAATTTTTTAATTTTTTTATTCAGATGCAATATTGTAATTTTATATATATCTAGTATACCCATACTAATAAACTATTTAGTCCTCCATGATATGATATTTTTGTACCATATTAAAATGTAATATTGAATGAACCAGATATTGGTTACTAGGGTTGGGGTCAACGCAATTCTATTAGGAGCTATATGATTCTAGGACCTTTAGTCAAAAAATCATAAATTCATTCATAGGAATGTCACAACATCATTAATAAATTCATCATTAACTACTCAAAAATAAAATAGGTTTCATAAAATTTTCATCATCATAATCACAAACTATCTACAGAATAATTAATAATGGTATCATTTCATCATATCCATTACAAGGAAGAATTACCCACCATCCATTTTATCATTGATGTAAATTTCCTTTTAAAATATAACAATAATATTTTTAAAATAAAATAATATTTTTATTTCTAAATCACAAATTAAAAATTTTATAAAATATTAATGAAAAAAATTTATTATAAATATACCTTGAAATATATAATATAATCTTCAATGAATTTAATTTTTATAATGAGAGTAAATTTCATTCAATGTATGTATGTTAAAAAAGTGATTCCTTTCACAATTTTAGTAAAAAGTAAAAAGTAAATATATTTATAAAATGATACGTAGACTATATTTAATCTATTTTTCAAAATGAAAAATTATTACTAAATATGAAATTAAATAATCATAGGATAATAGTAAAATCATTCTTGAAATAAAGAACTTTTATTTAAAAAATATTCTTTTGGATTCTAAATTACTTAATGTGAGGAAATTTAAATTATTTTATTCTCATGATATTTCTAGACGAGAATAACAATCATGAGATTACTTATTGGTTAATCATGAACTTTGTTCAACAGAAACATAATCATAAACATTCCTGATAAACAATGAGATTGTTAAATAAATTCACTCTCTCAAGTAATATTTAGTTCAATGAAGCTCAATGATCTTTTATAATAAATTACTATTTAGTATAATTATATTTTAGAGTATTTTAAATAATTATAATAACATATATGATCCCCTTATAATAACATAACACCCATTAATTAATTACACCTTATTAAAATCATCGTCTAGTGGTGTCTACTGTTTTGTTTCTCATGAGAATTATAATTTGGATGCTCTGGTCCATGTACTTAGATTGTGGTCCCATCACCTCCAAAATGTTAAAAATGATATAAATAACATATATATCCATTATATATATATATATATATTCATATATAAAATTTAGAGATTGAAAATTTAATTACACCATTCATGGTGATGGTATGTTGTGCCTACACATGAATGTTTTCTCTACTTTTTGATGATCGGATGATATAAAGGTAAATAATAATTCACCTCCACAAAAACATTATTGTATCATATATTTAAAATATATTAATTAAATAAATCCTTATTTCCATCAATTTCTTCTAGAAATGAAAATAATCGCATCGCTTAGCGAAGGTGGTAGACTACACATACACATCAGCGATGTTATCTTTTTCCAATGTATTGGAAGTCAATAAAGTACATATTATTTAATAATTTAATAATACTAATAATTTCTTAAATAAATATTATTCAAAATAAACACATCATAATAAAAATCAATGAAATATAGTGATCAATAAAGAATTATATCTTTACACGGGGGGTACTCCACACGTATTCATGATCAGGACCAGCAGATCCTATTTAATATAATAGAGGGTGGATAATAATGAGATAAGAATCATAATAACACTTTAAAATTGGTATTAAAATGATTTTATTATTTTTTGATGAAAAAATATATTTATAGTAGATATTGTTAGATAAATATTGGAAGATGTCACGTAAGATCATTACTTATTCTTTGGGAGACCTCCACTTGATCCATTATTAAGGGCTATTGAATTGGAATTTTAAATTGTAAATAACAACTAAATTGTGGATAATTAATTTCATAGTATAATTATCTATGTTTTGGTTGATTAATTGGGTTCATATTGGGTAAAATTAAAGATATAATGGGAGTAATTTTATACGGTAGGTAAAAGAGACACTTGTAATTATGACAAAAATTAAAATTCAATTAACTAATTATAAAGAAAGACTCTTCAAAATGGCCATATAATTTATATAAAATTCGAAAAGGTCAATGTATTATCATTATATGAAATTGATAATGGTATTTTTTCATTTTAGGCAATATATTTTTGTTTAACCACTTGGTAATCAAAATTTTAATCTTTACTATGGTAATTAATTTTCATTATTAATGTATTATAATCTAATTTATAATTTAACAGTTATCTCATAAATTTATTTGGGGTAATGTTTTACCATTTTCTATCCTTATTTTCCTCTTAAATTATTTTTAATATTTTTTTATAATTTAATAATATATTATTTAACATAATATAACATTAATCTCAATTTTTACACTTCATTTAATGTGACATTAAAAGAAGCATGACAGAAAATGATTTAAAATATAAACCGCACAGACATTCATTATATATTATATTATTATATTAAATTCATGTAATATAATAATTCCCAAATATTGTATTACTTTAGTTATGTCTATTATAATTTAATTTAATGTCTAATTAATTGAATTAATATTGTGTCGGAATTTCATATTAATTTAATGTAATGGGGATAGGATTCAATCAGTTTTTCTTCCCCTATGATGATTATATGAGGAAATCTTGGAGCTTTTTCTTAGTTTCCCCAAAACTAGGCCTTATAAAAATATAATAAGGGGAGTGTAACATTGATCCCATGAATTATATTAATTCACATCACATATCTAGAATCAAATTTTCAATATGAATTTGTTGCATTTGAACACATGTGTTCTATATGACATTTTATCCTCAGTTGGAAATCTGATCAGAATGGACAAGCATACAAATAACCTCAGGATTGATAATTTTTTGAGGATTATTTTTGACATTGATATGGGATCCAGGCTCGTTGAATAAGTATTTTTAATGAACATTGATGATCATATAAATATTGAAATAAAATATGAATGGAAGATAAAATTCTACCCAAATTGTTTTTTTAATTATGTTCTTAATATAACAGAGATGTGATATGTTCCCTTTTTAAGTTTAACTGTCTTGAGGAGGTCAATTTTTAGAAGAATAAAGGGAATTTAAAAAAACTAGAAATTCCATTCTTCCCTTTATGAGACTAGAAATTTAATTTTCTATGATGGTGATACACCTAACGAGGAAATGTTTTATAAAATGATTTCTAGTGAAGTCCCCTATTATATAATTGTTCTTAATCATCTTCAGGTCCCAAAATATTGTAGTGGATAAGTTATATATCTTTGTCTTGATTGGTTCTACATCTTTGGGTGGCACTCATAGAAGGAAGCCAGCCCTTCTGGTGGTGTTATACTGGGGATAAACGAGGAACCTGTTAGGTAGGAGGATGGATTGGGGATGAATTGTTTCCACATAAAAACTCTACCATGACTTATGATTATATTTAAATAGTGCATCAAAATAATCAATTCTCTTAGAATTTTCATTATTATCCTACTAAAATAAATACAAAATTGGTCTTTGTGACTGTATTTTGAATCTAGAAGATCATTTAACACAAGTCTCCACCTCCAAGGAAACAACAAGAAGGGTAACTATGTGCAATCCTTCTGATATTGTTCAATCTTACAATTAGTTCACACCACATCATAGTGACCTTGGGTACAATGAAACAAATGATTATCCTTCTACGAAAGAGCCTCAAGATACTGATTTACCACAAGAAACTAAAGGAACTCAGCATATTGATCAGGTTTAGAGAATAAATGATGATATGGTAATTCATTAGTAGATTTTTTCAAAAATGAAAAAATGTTCAAAGGTAAAGGGTAGATTGAGAAATATATTCCCAAACATGATGCACATGTACTGAGTGGCAAGGATTCTAAATAATATAGATAGTATATTGGAAAAACAATGTTTTGGTTAATTTTCCCATGTTCACATCCCTTATGAATTTTATTATGACTCATAGTCCCCCTTTGATTGGTCTTCTTGATCCTAAAATGGTGTTTGAGAGGTCTAACTCATTCAGTTGAAAAACCATTTTGAAAAACATTATATCTCAAAATTCTCATAGCAATAACATAGTTCATTTATGTGTTTTCAAATATGATATTTTCAATATTTTCTCCTGTTATAGAGAGCCTCAATACAAAAAAGTGTACCCTCATTCACAAGGATCCAATCTTATTTTTTATATTTTTTATGCCTATGTATCTTATGTTATTAATATACTTATGAAGGAAAATTTTAATGATATATGGGAAGATTAAAAATAAGTGATTTCTAATTGGGGACTTTAACAATGTATTACAGCCTAAGGAGATTACAAGATCTAGGTTTCAAATATTGTCCACTCATTAGTTTTCATTATGCATCAAACATTGAAGCTTTACTAAGGTCCCAAATAGTGGGGGAGATTTCCCAAGGAATAGGTAAACTCATAATTGATGGCATGATAGTAGGATTGGCAGATTAACTATTTTGGATAATTATGGATGTGTCTCTGCTGAGGTATCTTATTTGTTTTGCTACCTATCTCTCACTTGGATCAAAATCCATGGATTATTTAGGTATTCATAAAAATTTCAAGGGTATCCCCATACCTTTCAAATTTAATAATTTTTTTAGTAATCAGTGTATATTGTGAAATTGTTCAAGAGGAATGTGAAATAGGTTATCGTCGAATCACTCTTCATTTCCTAAAATGAAAACTAAAATCCATCAAGGTACACATTAAAGCATAGAAAAAAATTATTGTCCAAACACGATGATCTCTTAAAGTCTGTAGAAAATATGATCAAAATCTTCTAAATTTCTAATAAAACTCAGGAAACTGCTTCAAGGGAGTAATTTAATGAACTATCCATGTAGTATGATATTCTAATAACAAATGAATGGATGAGTAGATATAAATTAAATGTTACATTCATATAATTTGGTCACAAAACACCATGCTTTTCCACAGAATGTGTAAGGGGAAAAAAATAAGTCAGGGGTCAATGCTCTTAGCATACACAAATGTGAATTTAAATTAGACAATGAATGTGAGATCCCATTTTTTAAGAAATAAAAACTATGTTCAATAGCATACATGATAAGTTATATAGAGCACAAACTAAAAACTAAATATTATTATTTAAATGTTACCATTATAACCTAGTTGTTGGAATGGAGGGAATGAATATTATCAACAAAATTATGAAAATATAGTATAAATTTTTAAATATTGATTCATTGGTTACCGAATTTATTATAAATGTAAATAGATAAAATATAATATAAAGGATGTGTTTTATTGAGAACCAATTTAAAAAGAAAATAATTGTGTTTATAAAGTAATGTCACTCATTATGGATTTTTTATAAAATAATTATATGTTTGTATATTTTATAATAAATTTAATGTTTTAAATTTATCTTACACATTTTCTATATATGATATAAGAATAAATACAATTTTTTTTTAAAATAAGTATTTTTCAAAAAATACAGTTTTACCTCCTATTGATGGAGAACCCTTTTTATATCTAGTTTTTGTTAGTTTTATATGTTATTTTTCAAAAATTAATCTTCTTATTTGTAATTCTGACATCAAAATTTACTTGGGTTAAAATTTTGGAATTTTTCGAATAAAATTTATATTTTAATAAATATTGTAAAATACTGAATTTTAATTCAAAACTAACATTTCATCTAATTTATTTTTATAGTTATATTTTCCTTTTAATTGGATTTAATGTGTAAATGGATTAATTGTTTTTATTTAATCCAATTTTGGAAATTGGATGTAATTTCATATTTAAATTGGATGTAAACACAAGTCAATATTTTTATAGGTTTTACTTCTTAAAAACATGCTTTCTTATTTCAACTATTAGAATTAATTTAAAATTAATTAATACAATTTATTTGTTTTGAATTTTGAAAAATTGGTTTTATATTTTAAATAAAATGGTCCAAATTTTGTAAATATATCGCTTTTATTTTTTAATATTGTGAATAGTAACTTTAGAAATTTTCTTATTTTCCTGGTTTAAGGTTAAATCAGTTAAATAAGGGTAAAAATTAATATTATAATAATATTAAAATACTCTAAAACGTGTCCTAATATTATTTTATGAGATATTTCCAACCATGGTCATTTTTACGAGAATCATTTGGCATTTGGGATCCACTAGGGTGTGAAAATGACATTGTATAATATTTAATTTAAGGAAAATGGAAATATAACATGAACATGTATATTTTAATAAAAAAACATAATATACGGTTATATAACTATTCACATTGATTATAAATAGTCTTTATAAAGATAAAAATATTTCCCACATCCTAGTATTTTATATATTATTTTGATAAGTTAAATAAATAAATTTATTTATGACATAATGGTTATGGAATGATTACCTTATTAATGAAAGATTCAAATTGATGATATTTTAAATATTAAAATAAATGTATATTGATAATTTTGATGTCATGCACGAATTTTTGAATTAAATTTACATCTTAGGTTTTATTGAATTCATTTTTTTCAAAGAAATCATGTTTTTAGGACTTTAACAAAAACCAGTTAACAAATTATGTCAATTTGACATAAATGAGTTATTAAAACAAATAAGATTTTGTTAAATGATTTAATCATCCAAAAAATAAAATATATGGACACATTTCTTATATAATGTAACAAATTTCATTAGTTGACCACTTTTTTTATTTTCCATTTATTGTACCTATAGTAACCATATAATATAAAAACACAGGAAGACGTGGTAAGAGATAATGTTTTTAACAAACTGATAAAGCTAAAAGATAATGTTAAATTTATGAACTAACTTATCTAAAACATATTTTTTGAGTAGATTTAGACCCATAATGTTTTTAAACTTGATTTCTATTACTATGAAGATAATATAATTTGAAAATAAATTTTTACTAAAATAATATTTCAATACTTTCCTAAAGTGACACTCCTCCCTCTTATAAAAGGCCACAAACTAACTCACACCTGTCAATCCCATTAGATACTAAAACTACTACTAAACTAATCTCCCAAAATTACTTCTATCCTCTGAGATGCCAATCTTTTGTTATAAATCCATCCTAAGGAGTCCTTTAGAAGAAATCAAAAGAAGACACACAAAAAAGAGGTAGTTTTCTTATCACCTCTTTGAAAATTATTTTATTCCTCTACTCCCTATTCTTAAGATATTTCCATACTAGTATAATAAATAATGTATCTTATTCATGATGAGATTTTATTATAAATATGAATCACCCTTATACCTCATTTTATCCATCCTACAAATAAAAATATCACAATGTGTCTGTACGTTTGGCTTATAGTCTCCACACCATGGTGTAATTAGTACTTCAACAAAACATAATTTGGATGGGTATAATAATGAGTATAATATATTGAAATAATTCATATAACATGATAATTATTCTATATAAAAAATATACCATCCAATTATATACAGTTTAACCATTAAGTGAATGATATCGTCGCTCATGCGTATATACGATCTACTGTCACCATGATGTGATGCGATTCATTCTTCCTGATTTTAATAAACCCATGATTGCATACATCAATTGAATGAATTAATATCATATATATTAAATTTATACATACTCTATCCTTCTGTAATTTTTATTTAAAACATACCTTTACTCTTTCCATAATGTGTAAATATGATAATTTAATTTGACGAAGTGTGGACTATCGCCCCCTCAAAGTTGTATGACTCGTTCATTCCATAGATGGAACATATAAAGGATGGTGTTGATGAAATTATGTAAAATATATGACATATATATTATAATTAAATTATAATATACCTATTTATAATTTAGTTTTCATTCTTATAATATGACAATAAAATGAATGTAGCATTCATCCGTACGTACGACCTATTGTCTACATGAACAGTGTATTTCCTTTCTTATCTCTATAAGTTATGGATATTATAAATACATATATACGGGATATATATGATATTTAAATCAGGAATAATATTCTACATATGGTTTAATTTTTACCACATGGTTAATGTATATCAAAATAAGTTCATTTTCGACTCAAGTACTGAATATTGACAAAATGACTTATATGAACATAAATTATTTTTTAATTATTATAACATGGTATTAAATGATATAAATGGAATAAATTTTTTGAAAATAGTTACCAAGAAATTATAAACTATCCTAATTTTATAATTAATTAACATATAGATTGTATGTGATTAGTAAGACTCAAGGTAAAGATACATCTTATCAAAATATCCATTATTTTGGTTGATCTTCTACTTCTTGAATGTGCCATGCTATGATTATGTGAGAAATGAATATTGATATATTATCTTATATTTAAAATTTCCAAAGGGGTATTTATGCTGAATATATATAATTGATCAATTTTATTAATGAAATGACCATTTTATGTTAAATCATAACTCAATCAGCATTCATTGAGGTTAATATTCATGTCATTGTATTTTTTACAAGAGTATGCGTGAACAACCTATTATTATTTTACACTGAATACTGACTTATATTGGGTGTATTTATATTTTTCACACCAAATTATTTCAAAGATTGAACCTTAATAAAATGAGATGATCTTCATAAGGAAATTTCTAAACTCAATTTCCACTCATTGGGTTTAACACATACTTCGTCGATTATATTATGAAAAGATTATGTGTGGAATCACTATTTATTTTTAATGTTTTAATTCCAATTCTCCTTATGTAGATATATAGTTGTTACAAAAAATAACCCTATTAATAAATTCTTACTTCATTTATACAAACATTTTGAGGTAAATCTAAACTCAATCTCAATTCATTATGTTAAATATCCCAGTCATTGGATTTGTTTTTCAGAGAATATGTGTGAAATACCTCTGATTGTTTAATAATACATATCCAATTTTATTGGGTTTATTTTTATTTTAAAACATGATTTGTTCATTTATTTACCCTTAATCTAATGACACGATCTTTATAAGGGACTTCAACTCAATATCCTTTTATTGAGGAATATTATGATAACATACACTTCCTATTTTATATGATGTATAACAATAAAAATTTTCTCTATATTTATTTAAATGGATATTAAAAGTATTCATTTTCTAGAAACCATTTTACTAAATGAAAAAAATGAATGTTTTTAATGTAGGTGGTGATAATGAATTTTCTGCCACTATGAGCATTATTTGATATATGGTTTCCTCTACAAGCCGTAATGTTTTTATAAATAATATAAAATACTATATTCAATTTTAGGTATTTTGGTTCTAAAAATGTTTTTGAGAATGGATTCATTATATCAATATATTGAAATTTTGTCTTATGATTGCAATGTGGAAATGTTAATTTCCCTTTACCCTTGTTCATGTGTTATGATTGTGTTATGGTTCTTGGGAATTATTTATGTATACGGGTGGTTCCGTAATAAAATGAGTGCAGGTTATCCTGTAACAGCTCTCTAATGCCTTGGGTAACGTGACAAAGGTAAATGTTATGGTTTCTCCAAAAATATTTTGGGATTATACTATGATGGGTATTCGAAACGTAACAAATATTGTTACTCCCTATGTATTTGTGAAAGCTAAAATGTAAGTATGATATGGATACCACAAGTTACTTTTATGTTTTATGATTTATAATATTTTTTGTATGAATCATATGATTACATGATGTAAATTATGTAGCTTATTTTTTATGGGTCAAAAGAATTATTTTCCTAAAATGTTTTCATGAATTTTAAATATTCATATACTAATGGTTTTATTACTTATTCTATATTTTGTACTAGGCTTTTTATGCTCATCACGTGTTTTGAAATGTTTTTCATAGGTCTTAAATAAGAATTGTGTCAATCATGGGATCATAAAAAGTTATTCGGTTAAAAAATGAAACAATACCATGTTTGTTTTTAAATAGTTTTTGTTTTATGAGAAAAGAAATTTTGACGAGAAGTGTCGAGGTGAAATATTTAAGTTGATATGTAGGAGCGATGGGATAATTCCCAAAAATAATAATCCTTAAATGTTCTTCGAAGTGAATTAAAGACAAATTTTGGCATATCTCAATTTTAAGTAATGTTTATAGTTGGGGCCTTATAGTTTATATTAGTGGTATGTTTAAATTACATTACAAGATTGGGTGTTATTTATGAAAAAGATACATGTTTTATATTACCACAATTGATAGCATATTAGAGTGAGTCATAGTTATTTTAGATAAATTGAATGAGTTTGAGATAACATGATTTATTATATCTTATTGTTTATACTACTAATGTGATAGTATATGATGATTTTACTAAGATACTCACACTAACGGCTTTTGGTTTTAGTAATTGGTTGTATCAGGCTGGCAAAAATGTAATAATGGATGTGAAGGAAACTGTGGTTTTTTTAATAAGCAACCAAATGAAAAGGGAGCTACAATGAGAAATATTATTTTCATTCTAAACCAACTTTCTTGATTCATGATTGACCACATGAATGTTTGTTATATTTATAAGGCTTCACATATATGTGAAATGAATTTCTATAAATGTTCAGGTAATATTCATAAATGTGAGTATATTAAACAACCTATGTGTCAAGAATTTGGAAGAAAACACCAAGAAAAATGTTTCAAAGATATGGAAAGATGTTCTAGAAGTGTTAAGGAAGGTCAAAAATAAAATATATAACACAAAAAAAGTAAGCATTCATACGACTCCAAGAAATGAAGAGAAGTTCTTTTTAATGGGTCAATTGAATGTTTTAAATTTGGTGCTCATGGACATTATGAAAATAGATGTCCTACAAAGAAGTTTTGCGAATGGGATCAGAAGGACCATATAAATATTTTTTTACCAATACCTAATTCCATTCTAATTTAAAAGAAATAAACTAAAAATTACTAGTTAAAATTATACATTATTTATCACCATATGTTATGAAAATATTGAATCCTCTGACATGATTCAATATTTTGTTTTTAGGACATATGTATTAAAGAATAAGATGGAAAAACATTGTTAAGGAATCATGAAGACTGATGGATGATTAAGATGTATAAATTTTATAAATTAGAGAGTTATGTTGGATCTATGTGTGATGAAATGTTTAAAATCATTAATTCTATTTTTTTATTGGATTACATTAGAAGACTTTTCTCTAGTATATGTAAACCTAATGTTTATTAAGTGATATTATATTTGTGGAAGAATTTCCATTTCATTTCTGGATAAAATTATAAAGAATCCTTAGTGTTTATAAGATCCGTTATTTTTAAGTCATTACTTTTTATTACATTTTGAGAATCAAAATTAAAGGCATGATATAAACTTTAAGTTAAATTATGTTATGGTAATTTTATAAGATTTTATCTAATTTTGGGAATGATTTAATAATTATATAGTATTAGAAAAAGGGCAAAATGTAGGAATGGTGACAATCTTTCATCTTGTACAAGGCCATGGTAATCAAACCCACAACTAATGTGAGACAAGGCTTTATCACTTACCACTGGACTACATGAAGTCCATGGTTATTATGAATATTATGATTCAGTTTAATGAATTTGTAAAATTATAATATTTTTATTTTGGGAAATTATGTTTTATCTAATTGATATACTTGGTATTGAAGAAAATATTTGGGGATTAAGTGATAAATGTTATTTTGCAAGACATTCTCTATTTTGGGAACATTATATGATTAAAGCAAATAGAATACTATGGGATATAATTGAGGAATAATGGTTGAATTATGTTTTTGGAATAATCTATGATTTTAATTGTGTACTTTTGGGGAATAAGAGTATTTATGTAAATCATTAACCAATATTTTAGAACATGTGATTAGGTTAATTACATTTTGATATGAGACAATAAGAGTGATTTATATTATTTAGGGATAACTATTAAAATTTATATTAGAATATTATTAGATTAATTCCTTCTTATTTTTTTATTTCAATCCCTAATTGTATTATTTTGAGGAATTTTATATACAATTATATTTTTAATGGTCTTTTATGAACTTTGGGTATTACTGTTGAATCATCGAGATCAATGGTGGCCTTTATTATTATAAAGGATTATTCTTTTTTGGTGATAATCTGATCTTTTAGAAACCATTTTGGTTTTGGATAGTGTTTTAAGATATGATGAATATATATTTAATCTTTTTTGTAATAAGTGATTCTATATAAGTTGAATATAGTTCATTAGGTGTAACAATGTAATCTTAAATACTCATAATTTGGAGAAAAGGTGAATTTTTTGAAGAAATTTATTAAAGGGTGATACTCTACTTGTCACATAAGTATATTAACATATGTTCTTATTCAATTTATTAAATAAATTGATCAAATTTTTTAAATGGATCCTAAAACAAAAACTATATCTGACTTCATTACAAAATTTTCAATAAAAAACCTCTAAACCAATCACATATTTATTGTTTTCTAATTGTCAAATTTCTCCTCATAATGTTTTTTATCAATTTACAACATAACATGATGGTTAGTTTTCTCTTCCATATCATTGTTATCAAATATGAAACCCTAGTATTTTTAATATAGAGTGTCCTTTATACTTTACTTTCTATCTTATAAAGTGGAGGTTTTATTGACTCTTTTTACAATGTGGTTTTTTCAATTATTTTTTAGAGCCCAGTTTTAAAATTGAGAGGATGCTATTTCCAAAATGGTAAATGATATAAAATCTTGAGTTTTATGATTTAATCAGTATATTCAATAGCATACATGATAAGATACATTGTTCTTAAACGAAAAACTAAATATTATTATTTAAATGATACAGTAAAAACCTATACATTGGAATAGAAGGTATGAATAAAATCAACTAAATTATCAAAATATGGTTTACATATGTTTAGATAATGATTCATTCATTCCAAAATTTATTTGAAATCGAAATGAAAACCAATTGAACATAAAAGATGTGTTTTCAGGAAATCCTATTTAAAAAGATAATAATTGTGTTTATAAAGTAATATTAGTCTTGATGGAATTTCTATTTAATGTACAACATAATTAATATATATTTTGTCACTTTTATATATTTTTTCACATTTATAAGTTACATTTCACATAATATACATATTCTATAGATCTGGGATATAAAATATATATTTGGTTAAAATATTGATATTTTTCTGAGAAAATCCATTTTTAATGAATAATGAAAAATATTGCATTTTAATTCAAAACATCATTTTCATCTAATTTATTTATATAGTTAAATTTTCCTCTTAATTGGTATTAAAGTGTAATTTTATTACTTTATTATCATTTTATCCAATTTTTATCATTGTAAGTAATTTCAAATTTATATTGGACATAAGTACATGTAAATTTTTTAATATTTTTTACTTCTTAAAAACTTGTTTTATGGTTTTGGCAATGATAATTAATTTAAAATTAATAAATTAAATTTAATATTTATTGAAATTTCAAAAATATATTAAATATTTGTAATTATAAGGTCTATAGTTTTTAAATAGTTACCTTTTATTTTTTTTATGAATTGTAACTTTATTAATTATTTTTATTTATCATGCTTGAAGGGTTAATCTGGTAAATATGCGTAAAAATGATATAATTATATAAAACGTCCCTAAAACATGTCCAAATACTATTTTATGATATATTTCCATCCATGAGAATCCATAGATATAACTTTGGTCATTTGGGAGCCACTTGGGTGTGAACATAGCAATTTATAAAATTTAATTTAATAAAAATGAACATATAACCAAAAAAATGCATCATTTAATAAAATAGTTTTAATATTGCGTTATATAACTTATATCATTGACCATAGATAGTAATTATAAATCTAGAGATATTTCATATATAATTGTATTTTATTCATAGTTTTTAAACATTAAATAAATAATTTTATTTATGACACAATGATGATGTAGTGATTAACTTATTAATAAAAGATTCAATTATATGATTTTATAAATATTAAAATAAATTTATTGCTACCATTTTTATGAAATAAAAGAATTTTATGGATGGAATTTACATTTAGGGGTGAGTTAATTTAAATAGTTTGATGGAATCTTGTAGTTATGACTTTAACAAAATAACAATTTCAAAGTTATGTTAAAATTGGCTATATGAGTTTTTAAAAAACAAATATTTTGTTAAATGATATAATAGTCCCAAAAATATATTATTTGATAAAATAAATTATACAATGTTCCTAATGTCATTAATTATCCACTTGTGGTTCTACATTCATCCAAAAGTAACTATAGTAACCTTATATTTTGAAAATACAAGAAGACATGGTAAGAGTTAGTATTTTTAACTAAGGGTTTAAGCTAAATGATCAGGAAAATTTTATGACCTAAACTTGAATAAAACCAATTGTTTAAGAGTATTTCAACATATACTCATCCTAAACTCTAATTATATCACATTTGAGCTATTGTAATTATGAAATCACATTTTAATAAAATAATATTTCAAAACTATCTTAAAGTGCCCCTTCTCCCTCTTGTAAAAGGCCATTGCCTCTACCCACTTACTCAAACCCTTATAGCGCATTGGGTGATCCAAATTCTAATAAAATAAGATCCCAAAATCACTTAATTCCTCTTTTAGGAACCCCTATTGGAAAATTCCATCCTAATAATATCTTTTTTTGAAAATCAAAATGAGAGTCTAGAAAGAGTTGTATTTTTCATCAGCTATTTAAAATTTCCTTTCTTCTTCAAATACCCTTATTATGTTGTTTATATAATCATGTAATAAATACAATATCCAATACATGTTGATAATTAATTTTAATTATGGGAAAACCATATACCTCATTTTATCCATCCTACGAATAATAATATCACTATGCATTAATACGTACGAATTATCACCTCCACGCCATGGTGTAATTTTTTATTCAACATGACTTAATTTGAATGTGTATAATGATGAGTATAATGGATGTAAATAATAAATATAACATGAAAACTATTCTTTATAATTAATATACCTTCCCATTATGTACTTTTTAATAATTTATTGAATGATATCATCCATCATCCATTTGTATGGCCTACCATTTCATGATGCGATGAAATTCATTCTACATGATCGTAATTAAACCACAATTATATACATTAATGGAATGAATATATAAGATATATATTATATTTATATTGACTCAGTGATTCCATAATTATTTTTACAGCGTACCTGTATGCTTTCTATAATGTGTTAATATGATAATTACATTTGAAGAAATGTGGATTACCTCACCCTCAAATTGAAATGACTCATACATACCATACATGGAACATATATAGTATAGAGTTAATGAAAATATTAATCATATACTACATATATAAAATACAATTATTATAATATACCAATGTATTCTTTATTTATCATTCCGTTAATATGATAAAGAAATTAAAGTAGCGTTCATGTGTATGTATGGCCAACCGTCTCCATAAATGGGGAATTTTATTTCATATCTCCAAATGTTATAGATATTATAAAAAATATATACTTTATATATATGATATTTAAATCATGAATAATATTCTGAAGATGATGGAATTTTGAACACATGGACAATTAATATCAATAAAAATTCATTCTCGACTCAAGTAATGAATATCGAAAACATGAAAAATAAGAACTTAAATAATTATGTAATTTTTATAACATGAAAATATGTGATATTAAATAAATAATGAAAATGAAAATTGTTAAAAATAAATCAAAAGCTAACAGATGTTTATTATTCTGAATCATAATGATTGTAAGTGATGAGTCAGGCTCAAGGTGAGGGAACTTCTTAACCCAATTTCCATTCTTTGGTTAGATCATCAACTTCTTGACTATGTAATTCTATGTCTATTTGAGAAATTAATTTAGATATATTATATTTTATTTGTACATAACATGTGGGGATTTATAGTGAATATTCATAATCAATCTATTTTATTAAAAAATGATCTTTTTAATGTAAATATTAACTCAATCTTCATTCATTGGGGTAAATATCCATGTCATTGGTTTTTTTTTCAAGAGTATTTGTGAAGGACCACTAATTTTTTTACACTAAATACCCACATATATTGGGTTAATTTATATTTTTCACACATAATTATGTCATTTATTTATCCTTAATCTAATGATATGATCTTCATAGGGAACATCTAAACTCGATTTCCAATTATTGGTTTTTTTCCTACTTCGTTGAATATATTCTTCCAAGATTATTTGTGGAATCACTATTTATTTATTTATATTATAATTTATAGTTCTCTTTGTGGGGATATAATTTTTTCTACACATAATCACCCTATTGAAAAATTATTATGTCTTTTTATATGAAATTGTAAGGGAAAGCTAATCTCAATCTTCATTCACAAGGATAAATATCCATGTCATTGGTATTTCTTTTCAAATAATATTTTTTAATGACCTCTAATCATTTTACACTGAATATCCACTTATATTGGGTGTATTTCTATTTTCACACATAATAATGTCATTTATTAATCCTTAATCTAATGATATGATCTTTTTTAGGGACTTCCTCTCAATATGCTTTCATTGAGAAATGTTTTGATAATACACACATCCTTTATTTAAGACATATAAAAATAACATTTTTATTTTGATTTAATTAAATGGTTTAAAAATGAATCATTACCTACAATATTTTTTACTAAATGAAAAAAGGAATGTTTCTTTTTAACGTACGTAGAAACAACGGCATTTTTTTCCGCGAGCATTATTTTATATTTTTCTTTCTCTATAAGCTGTAGTGTTTTTAAAAAGATAAGTATATACCATATTATATTTTTAGGTATTTGGATATTGAAAATGGTTTTGAGAATGGATTTATTATATCAATGTCTTGAAATTATTAATTATGAATGAAATGTGGAAATGCTATTTTTTATTTTTGTTTTTCATGTGTTATGATTATGTTATGGTTCTTGGGTATTTGTTATATTTACGAGTGGTTCTGTGGTAAACTGAGGGTGGTTAAGCCCTAGATAGCTCTCTGATGCATTGGGTAATGTGACAAAGCTAAATGTTAGTGTTTCTAATATTATATTTTGGGAATATGTTATGATGGGTATTCCAAATGTAACCATAAAGGTTACACCCAATGTAGTTGTAAAAGATAAAATGTAAGTATGATATGGATACCACAAGATGCCTTTATGTTTTATGACTTATATTTAGTTTTTTATGAATTTTATTATTACATTATGTAATATTTTTAGTTTATGTTTCATGGGTGAAAATAATTATTTTTTGAAAAAAAACATTCACGGATTTTAAATATTCATGTACTAATGGTTTTATTCCATATATTAAATTCCTTACTGAGATTTTTATACTCATACCCTATTTTGAAATGTTTTTCAAAGGACTTAATCAAGATTAGAGTCAAGGATCAGATCATGGAAAAGTTATTCTATTAAAACATGAAACAATACCATGTTTCATTTTAAAGTGTTTTTGTTTTATGAAGAAAATGTAAAGTGAGTAAAAGGGTCTAATTGTAATATTTGAGTTGATATGTATGAGTTATAGCTTAATTTTTTAAAACTCTAAACCCGAAAAGATCCTAGAAGTGAATTAACTTAAATTGTTGAATTATCTCAAGATTATTTAATGTTTAAGGTTCTGGCCTTATAGTTGGTATCATTGGTCGATTTAGATAACTTTAGAGCTTAGTATTTTATTTAATAATTACTCACTTGTTTTATATCACCAAAATGGTAATAATATTAGAAAGATTAATAGTTATTTTTGTTAAATTCAGTGAGTTTGAGATGGAATGAATACGTATATATTGATGTTTATCCTTCACATATGATAGTATATGATGATTTTATTGATATACTCACACTAACCCTTTTATGTTTTACTAAATGGATGCATCAAGCAGGCACCAAAGTAACAATAGATTTAAGGAAACTATGTTGTTTTTCACAAAAATAAACCAAATGGAATGGGATCTGAAATCAGAACTCTTGTGGTTATTCTAAACCAACTATATGGAGTCATGATTGTCCACCTTAACCTTGGTTATTTTTATAAGGCATCAAATATTCATGAAATTAATCCCTATGGAAGTTCAGGTAAAAATAATAAAGGTATGTATATTCAAAACATTACGTGCCATGTATGATTGAAGAAAAAACTAAGAAATATTTCAATGGTACATGATGATGTTATAGATCTGGTAATGAATGTCATAAAGGAATAACCTTCCATGGAAAATGGATGTGTTCAGTTGACTCTTGGAAAGATAAATAAGTTATTTTTTAGGGATGAATTGAATGTTTTAAATGCAGTGTTCATGGTCATTACACAAATATATTTCCTACAAAGAAGGATCGGGAATAGGTTTTGGAGGATTCTACAAATATATGTTTACCAATACCTAATGCCATTCCAATTGAATATGAGGAAACTGAAAATGACCAATGAAAGGTATCATTTATTTCTTAGATTATGTTTTGATATTATTGAATCATAGTACATGATTCAAGATTTTGTTTATAGGAAAGTAGTTGAATAGAATAATTTGGAAAACATGGTTAATGTATCATAAGGAATGTTGGATGATTAAGATTTCGACATTTTAGAAAATAAGTATTTATTTTCGATCCATGGGTGATGAAATGATTAAAAATATTAATGTTATTTTGTTGATTAGATTGCTTTGGAAGACTTTTCTCCAGTATGTGTAACCCTAATAATTGTTATGTGAAAATTCTATTTGAGGAATAATTTCCTTTTCTTTAGTGGATATAATTTCAAAGAAACATTATGGTTTATATGATCCTTTATTTTGAGGTAATTTTGGTTTATTACATATTTATATGAAAAATGAATGTCAATAGTAAAACATGGGGTTAAATTATGTTATGTTTATTACTAAATATTTTAACTCATTTGTGAATGTTTTTTGAAGTATATAGTTTTAGAAAAAGGATAACCTTCATGATGGGTGACAACCCATCACATCGGACAAGGCCATAGGAATTGAACCCACAACCGAAGGCAGAAAAAGCTTTGTCACCTACCTCTGGCTTCTGGGAAGTCCAAAGTTAGTAGGACTGTTATTTTTTAGTTTAACGATTTTTTGGAATCAGAATAAGTTGACATTGGGAAATATTGTTTTATCAATTGGATATACTTGTTATTGGAAAAGTGATTTTGGGATTATGTGATATATTTTATTCTGGAATACAATATCTATTTTGGAAACTTTATATGATTAAGGTATAGAGAATAACATGGAATGTAATTGAGGAATAATAGTTTAGTTATATTTTTAGAAAATTTTTTATTTTAATTGTGGACTTATGGGGAATTAGAGTATTTATAAAGATGATTAACCTATATTTTACAATATAAGAGTAGGATAATTAATTTTTGGTATGATACATTATGAGTGATTTATGTTATTTAGAGATAATTGTAAAAATATAACATAGAATATTATATTTTTAAATAATTCGTATTTTTTAATTCAATCCATGATTATATTATTATGAGGAATTTTATGGACAATTATATATTGAATGGACTTTTTTTAACATTGGTTATTATTGTTGAATCTTGTACATTAACGGTAGTATTTCATCTTATAAAGGATTATTTTTTTTGGTGAATTTTATGATCTTTTATTGACAATTTTATCTTTGGTAAATCTATCATGATTGGATGAATAAATTTTTAATCTTTTGTGGTTTAATTTATTCTATTGGAGTTCATTATAGTGCATCTGGTGTGACCACGTCAAATTGAATACTCATAGTTTGTAGAAAAGATGGGTTTGTGTTATAAATTTGTTAAAGGATGAAACTATAATTTTAATGTAAGTATATTTCCTAATGTTATTATTCTAATTAGTAAAATAATTCCTCAACATTTGGAAAAGGATCCTAAAACAAAAAGTAAATTTGATTTCTTTACATATTGAGAAATCGATGACCCTTTATCCAATCTCTTATTTTGTGTTGTGTGATAACTAACATTCTTGTCATAATATTTTTTATCACTCTACATCATAACATGATGGTTAATTTTCTCTTCCATGTGCATGTTATCCTACATAGAACCCAATTTTGTGTTATATCATGTGACCTTTGTACTTCACTTTCTATGTTTTAAAGTGGATGTTTTATAATGAATTATTATGATTTGGGACTTTCAATGATGTTTCTAATCCTAATTTTAAAATTTAAAGGATGTAATTTCCAAAAGTGGGGAATGATTTAACATCTCAAGTTTTATGAAAGATGGAATATGTTAAATAGCATACATGATATGCAACATTGAGATTAAAAGAATAACAAAATTTTATTATTTTAATGTTACCATTATAACCTAACAATTTGAATGTCGTGAATGAATTTTATCAATTGAATTATGAAAATTGGGTTTACACATGTTTAAATAATGATTCATTAGTTACAAAATTTATTAGAGATGGAAATTATAACAAATTGAATAAAAATGATGTGTTTTTATGAAAACATATTAAAAATGATAATAATTGTGTTTATAAAGTCAGATCATTCTTTATAGATTTTTTTATTTACTAAAAAATATATGTTAGATATTCATTGTATTGTTTTAAATTTTTCTTATATGTTTTATATATATTCAATATGTACAAATTCAATTTTTCGGATACAAGAAGCATTTTTCAATATAAATATATTTTTACGGCCTTTTGATGGTGAACCTTTTTAAATATATTTTTTGTAACTTTAATATTTTATATTTGAAAAGATTAGCATCCTGATTAGAATAGGGACATAAAAATTTAATTTGGTTGAAATTTTGGTATTATTCTGATAAAATCCATATTTTAATGAATAGTGATAAATACTGCATTTTAATTCAAAACATCCTTTTTATATAATTTATATATATAGTTATTGTTGGTCAGAGTGGATACTCATGAGGGGATGAATTGAGTTTCAATTAAAATTTCTGTTAATAACGTTATGATTAAAACCCCCAAATTGAATAAAACATAAACTATAGTGAATTTATAATGATTGTAAGTTTTAAATTAGTTTCTCAAGAGATTGATTATTTCTCAGTTAACTCAATCTGAAGATTAGTTAACTTTTGAAACTATCTTGATAACTAACAAAAGTTATAAACACTTGCATTGTTTCATTGTTAGAGCTACTTTTAAATAGATTTTTATTTAAAGTACTTTATAGCAGAATATTATATATAGTTTAAATCAAAATAAATAAGCCCAACAATTTTAAACAAGAGGTTCAATCTCAAGACAAGACTTAGTCCTATCAAATAATTTATATAAATTTTGATCCAAACCCTGGATCAGGGTTAACAACAGTACAAATATTGTCTAGGTCCTTTGACCTCTACCACAGCTCTATGTGGGAAAACAAAACAATAGCACACAGGCTATCCAGGTCACACTTGACCTCTACCACTATCCACAGTGGGAACTAGAGAGTATGGGAAATATTTAGTGAGGATTTATAAATCCTCCAGTTCAACACATGACACAGTGTGTGTATGGAATATACAGAGTATACACACTGCTCAAAAAGTAAGTAAAAGAATCACTAAGAGATAGTAGAAATGTGTTTAGAATGCTCTAGTGAATTGAAGTATAGCTTTGGACTCCTTTTGATTAATAAAAAATTCATCTAAATAATTCTATGGTTTTTGTCTAAAAAACAGAGTTTCATTTGCTTTCCTGACATTCAGGTTCAGCTTGATCAGCTTGAGTGCATGAAGAACTCGTTGTAGTTCTTTAATGTTCACCTTGTGTTCTCTTCTTGTATGAATGGACGCGTGTATGTCAAGTGTTATTCAAGTAAGAGAGTGAAATGATGTTTCTTCTTTTTGTGTATATGTGTGTATCTTTTCACGTGTATTTATAGTTCCTTTCAAGGTTCCCTTTTATATCTTCTGCTCCAAAAATGGGAATGATTACCCTTTTAAAGGTTCGATGTACGGTTCTTGAAATTCCAACCACTATCATTAATTAATAGCAGGTGAATTTAAATCCACAAATATGAACGTTGAAAAATAAACAAAAAGAATTAGAGTTTATGTATCAGTGACTGGTTAGAAGTCGTCTTCCATCAGTAGCTCTCTGTCGGTAGACTTGTCACGGTGGACTTTGTATCAGTAGATTCCTTTTATCGGTAGTTGTTACTATGTGTAACGGTAGATCCTTGTATCAGTCAGTGACTCCTTGTATTAGTGAACTACTATTGATAGTTGTAACTCTTTATAACAGTAGCTCTATGTATCGGTAGCTCTTCCATCAGTAACTCCTTATATCGGTTGCTTTATGTAGATGTAGGTCTCTGTGTAGCGGTGAGCTTCTATCGGTAGCTCTTTGTTCTTGTACTGGTAACTCCTTGTATCGGTAGACTTGAGTAGAGAATACTTCCTTAGACAGGTGGACTACATAACGGTAGACTTGCATACTGGTAGACTTACTGTAATGGTAGCTCGTATCTGTAGACTTTTCCTTTATTTTTGTATCGGTAGCTCTGTATTGGTCGACTTGTGTATACCGGTGAACTTGTTCTATCAGTAGCTGTTATGTGTATCAGTGACCTTAACCATATCAGTAGACTTCATTACCATTTTACTTAGTTTTATCATTAGTTGTGTATCTTTTTTGTATTGGTAGACTTATTCTGTCTATATAAGTGAACTTCATACTGGTGGACTTAACACTAATATGTTCTATGCAAAACATATCTAGAATGAGTTAGAACTATTTCAACATATGTATAAACATAGATAAACATTGGTTAAAATATTCCAATGATTATTTTGATATTTTTATCAACTTAATAATAGAATATCATAGATTGAAATAATTATTTTATAGAAAAAAATTATTTGGGATTATCAAAACCTATTAATGCATAATTGGGATTATCAAAACATGTGAGGTCAATAATCTCCCCCTTTTTATAATAGAAACATATGGTATTATAACCCAAAATACTCATTATTGTATTTGTATGAAATACAATGGTTCTTATTTTGGTTTTTGAGTAATGAAATTTTCAAATGTGAGATTTTAAAAGAATATCAGAGGATATAGTATTAAATGCAATTATATCAGAGGTACTGATAAAAACAATGTTCTAGAGTTACAAAAAAAATGTATGAGAGAAACTATTATTAGATTCAAATTTATCAAAGGTATGAAACCAGTGTGTCAGAGATATAAAACACATGTATCAGCGGAAAAAAAATAAAACAAAAGTACCAGAGGGAAATGTAGTTTGCTCATGAAATATAATGATTCTTCAAATCATCTCTCTCCCTTTGTATTATTTCTCCCCTGCTATATTATGTTTTCCCTACTATATTATTTCTCACATGTTTCTCTTCATTTGATATTATTTCTCCCCCTTTGTGATTAGCAAAAAGTGGGGCAGAATGGAAATAAAGGAAAAGAGAAGGAACAGAAGGTAAAAGAGAGAAGACAAGTAATGATATATTACTTGAGGCAAAAATACATAGAAATACATAAGAGAATTAGATGGAATAAAATTTATTCCTACCAAAGATCCTAGGCACTAATCAATCAACCTCCTCAACATGAGATTTTCTCTTGCGATCATAAGAGAATTCAGATGTGGTGGATGCATGTGGAGGCTTCAGAATACCAGAGATAATCAGAGGAGGGTGAGCCACTGAGACAGTTCCTGGTCCATATTGTGTAGCTCTCTGGGTGATCATAGAAGCGAGGCTCTGAATGGCTTGGTTTGAAGTCTTCTGAGGAATTGAGGTAGACTGAGCAGAGGGAGGCAGGGCTGGAGGTACAATAATAGGGGTGTTGTCTACATGTAGGAATGGTATCAACAGATTCCTAATGTCCATAAGGATCCATCCTCCTCTATCCATAACAGAAATGAAATCATCCTTGTTTTCCATTAATTTTTCTAATACTGGAGTCAATTCCCTGATATTGCATACTTGTTCTCTGAAGTCTTCATTGATAGGGAGTAATTTCATATTTTCCAAAAGAATTTTGAAATCATTGGTCAACGGATGCTTGGTATACACTTTCTAAAAATAAGAATCAACTTTAACCCTTACATATTTCTAAGAGGCAGAAGCATCTCTCATATAATCTCGAACAATTTTCATGATATCTCTAGTGGTAGTTACCACCTGGGTCAGGGTAGATAAGTCCACATAGCCACTGGTTGATGCGGAACCAAGATCCTCTTTCATAAAATCCAGAATCTAATCAAACTCTACTGAAGATCTTTAAGGAAGAGAACAAAAGAGAAAGTCACAGTTTCCTTGAGTCTTTTAGTTAGACCACTAATAAGATTTTTCACTTCAAAATCATAGGTTCTAACATGCTTCTTTATGGAATGCTTAAATTCCTCAAAAACTAATACCATATGGCTAACTACACTCTTCACAAAATCCAAATCCTTGTCTTCTTGAGATTTAGAACTCATATAGGATTCCAGAGAGACAACTGATTTCTTTAGAAGTTCAACATCCTTTTCCAAGATCGACACTCGATTCTGGAAAACCGTGACTTCATCCATCATCTCATCCACAGTGGTTGACACAATACAACAAAGAGAGAGATTAAATTATTCTTCCATGTCGCTCATCTCCTCAACAAAAAAATCATTAAATTGGAAATATATGCATTCAAAGTCCCTTTCATCTTAGCCTTTAAAGACTCAAGGTCATCCCTGGTTACTATACTACCAGGCAGAACAACAGGTGCTCTGTCTGACAAAATACTAGCCATAGAGGCATTCATAATAGATTGAATGGATGAAATTAGTGAAGTTTCCATTCTCCTTATATCTTCCACAAATATTTCCTTTATCTCAGACTTTAATTGATCCATATCAGGTTTTCTGACTACATCCTCAGTTAGAAACTCAGAGAGAGTATCATAATTGCCTTTAGGTCTACTGAGGGATTCCTCAATATCAGAATATGGATAATCCAATCGATAGACAAAAAAACCTAAGTCTGCTAACCAGTCTTCAATTCCATCATCTACTGAAACACTACCAAGTCTAGTTGGATGGTCCCCCACAACTGGTGCATTCTCCTGTATGTAAATTGCATCCTCATCAGCTTGGTCTTCCTTAGAAGAATCTTCCACAACCATATACATTTCTATAACAGCACGAGGATCCTCATGAATAGGAGTCGATCTATATACTTCAACAAGAATAGCCTCTAAAGGCATAGTATAACTTCCAATCTAAGGACTCAAACATAAGGTGGCGGAAGCAGCTGCTTCAGTTTCAGATTCTCTTTATTCTTCCTCATTCTCTGAGGTAGCCTTGTAACACCTATGATTTTTATGAGAAATGTTTTGTTTTTATGTCATCGCCAAATTAATATTTCACTACACACAACACTATCTTGGCTTTCTTTACACACAATCACGACCTTCCTCGATAGCATGCGTTGTACGCAATACCGAGTTTCACTAAACAACGATATGTGATTAAAATATTATTATAACTAGTCGTTATGAATATCAATACCCACTTTTTGAAATTTTATAAATTTTATCTTTCAAAATGGACTTCATTTTTGGATTCGGGATATCGAAATTAGCCTAGGGTTAATTTTTGGTATTTTTCTGAAAACTTTCAATTTTTGATGAATAGTGAGAACACTAGGTTACTATTTAAAAACCGAAGTTTTATTTAAATAATTATTTATTTTATTTAAATTTATTTTAGTTAAAAATTGATACATAATACTTATATGAGTTCAAAGTAATTCATTGGAGTCATTTTATAATATTTTTAGATATATAAAAACTTTATTGAACTTTTCACCGCCTTTTACCCACCTCCTACGAGAGTTTGAAAATTTACATAAAACATAATTTTACCATTTCTATGACTAGAATTTTGAAAATCTGAGAGACACGGTTAAAATAAATTAGTAAAATTTTATTTAATAAGATAAAAATAATTTTAGTGAATAGTAAATTTTTACTTTTTTACCACGGTTAAAAGTAAACAGGGTAATTAAGGGTAAAAATGGTATTATTATTACCCTAAAACATGTCCTAATTCTATTGGATAAGTTTAATTCGACCAAAAACAACCTTAAGAATAAAATATGACCATTTAGGTCCACTTGGATTAGATTTGGAAATTTAATGTTATTTTATTTAAAGAAGATTTAAAATAGTTAAAATCAAAGTTTAATACATAAATCATTTTAATACAGGGTTATAAATAATATAAATTAGATTATAAATATTCATTATAAATAAAAAAATATTTCCTACATAATGGTATTTTATTTATAATTTTTCGACTTTATATAATTTAATTTATTTATGACACAATGATGATATAGTAATTACCTTATTAAGGAAATATTAACATAATTGATATTATAAATACCCAAATAAATGTAATTTGATATTTTT
Organism: Viscum album; assembly: GCA_963277665.1. NCBI lineage: Eukaryota > Viridiplantae > Streptophyta > Magnoliopsida > Santalales > Viscaceae > Viscum > Viscum album. The sequence goes on from OY728127.1 coordinate 286,866,251, forward strand.
CATGAATTAAACTAATTTTATAAGTAAATATTACATATTATTATTTATTTAATTAAATTTTTTTGAACTAATCATGTTGTTCTGAGTTTCACAAAAATCAATTACCAAATAGTGTCAAAATTGACATAAAATAGTTTTTAAAACAAATATTATATTATTAATTTTTATTTTATTCCTAAAAATCTACAGTTCGGAAAAATGACTTAGATAAGGTTATATATATTAATAATGAACCACTTGTTGTTTGTTTGTCTTATTATAGTAATTTTATTAACCATATAGTGTAAGAAAACATGAAGACCTGGAAAAAGTTAAATTATTTAACTTAGAGTTAAATCTAAATGAGATGGTTAAAATAGTAACATAAACTTGTCTAAAGTATATTGGTTCAGAGGTCTTCGACCCATCCCCACCTTAGCATCAAAATAAACCGGTTTGGATCTATTAAATACCGAATATGACTTTATTATAAATTAATATTTTGTGTTTTTTCTAAAGTGCCCCTCTCCTCCCTTATAAAAGGGAACCTCCTCCTTCTCCTACTTGTAATGACCCGAATCCGGAGACCCTCCACTGGTGCCCCGTACCCGGTTCTCCACATGACCTCAAGCGTGTTTCCCCAAACACCAGAGGCTGCCGACTAGCAGCGAGGGACTTGGTGAGTCGGTGGGGAAACTATGCCCTCATTTGGTAAGATATACAGTGGAAAAAAACAACAGTCAACAGTGGAAGTAGTACCAACATGCATAACAACAGAAACCAAACAGCAGAATTGATGTATAAATAATGATGATAATGATGCAATAGGTACAAGTATCTAAGGAAAGCAGCAAACACAACAACGTGCTGAAATACAACTGAAACCAAGTGCAAAGGAAAAACAAAATAAACTCCTCTGCATCGTGATCCCCAGATCGGTCCCATGCTCTACATCTTCATAGCAATCAAGATCCTGAAGTAGAAGGGCGCTTACCCTTTTCTATACCTATAACAACATAGTCTACTTGGGCCCAAAAGCATGGCCCAAACAGGGTGTGAGATACAATCCCAGTAGGCAATCACCCAAATATTTGTTCCCAATATTCAATGAATAGAAGGCAAGTAATAAAACAAGAAGTAGTAAACAAGAAAGCACAAGTAGCTATAATCCACAGTTCTAAAAAATAAAGTACACAAGTAAACAGCTAGTAACAAGAAGAAAGCTGGTAACCCTCTGGGTAGCTCTCATAGCCTATCCCCTATTTATCAACTTATAAGTAATAGCAACACTCTAGGAGGCACACACAGTTTCACCCCTCTGGTTCATCTATGAATTTAATAGACTCTCTGGGGAAGCACTCACCATCAATTCCCCCTATAGTCTCGTATCATGTTAAAGGATCTCTACGGAAGAACTCAACTTCTATTCCCCATGTGGCCCGCGTCGAGTAACTACAGACTCTCTGAGGAAGCACTCAACGTCAATTCCACCTATGGTCTCACATCGTAATTAAAAGACACTCTGGAGAAGCCCTTCCGTCAATTCTCCCTTTGTTATACTAATCTAGGTTCTCACAGTCCTGAGTTAAAGGTAATACATGCTTCGGGCTCATGTACATCATCCAAGTAAACCTCAAGAACTACTTGGGTATCAACTAAGGCTCAACAGCATAACAAGTTAGCAGTTCCACTGTCCTACGACTAAGCATGGCAACTAGAAAAATGCCAAACTGGCAGAACAAGCCTAGAAAACATCCAAACTACAGTAAAGATACCATAATCACAAGAAAAATATCTACTCTAGCAATCAAGAAAAACAAGGAATACAATTAGGGAAATCAGGAACACACAATACCCCGATCAAGGGTATTGGTGTGATTTTCACAAAATATTCATCAACATTCTACGAAAAGGAACAAACCACCAACCTCAATCCAAGGAGATCAATATATGTGAACCACGATGACAGATTCCCCTTGGAAAGACATAGATATGAGAAACTGCACAAAACGCTCAACCTATGAAAACATGGAAACCATGAGAAATAAAGAAACAAGACTCAAGAATAAGGGAGAGCTCACCACTGCAATTCTAACACAATTGACCACGCTCGAATCGGAGAACGGATGAAGGGGTAGGAGCTCGTCGAAGCTACGTCCATACGGTCGCTCTCGGACGAACGAAATCTGGAGAAGGAGATGAAATTGAGGGTTAGGTGCGACCCTGGTCTGTTTAATGAAAAAAAAGAAAATACACAGCGTGTACTTCTTGAGTACACATCTTGTACTTCAATTTTCCGTACTCTGCTTTAACCGGCCTCCACCTCACCCTTACACACCATGTGTGTGGCCCGGACATGGCCAGCACACGGCTTCGAGCCGAAAAAGATTACATGGCATGTACATAGAAATTACACGGCCTGTACTTTGAAAATTTCCAGAAAAAATAATTTTTCATAAAAACTCCAGAAAAATGGAAAACATACCTGAAAAGAAGATATGGGTTCTTAAAAACTTTCCCCCTTAAAGAAATTCATCCTCAAATTTCACTAACGAGACGGAGAAGAAGAAACCCTGAACAGTTCCGGCCATTGCAATCATACATCGGCCTCCCTCTCCTGGGTCTCGTCTGGTACTCGCCCGTGCTGCCATAGCACCCTTACTAGAGGAACATACCGCCCATGGAGAACCTTTGTACTGCGATTGAAAATCCAGATAGGATGCTCCTCGAACGATGTATCTGCTTCAAGCTCGACTTCCTCGGTCTGAAAAATGTGAGACGGGTCTGAAAAGTAACATCGGAGTTGAGAGACGTGGAAGTCGTCGTGCATGGACCGATACCTCTGAGGTAGCTGCAACTAACAGGAGACCAGCCCAACTCTCTCCAAAACCTCAAATGGCCCAATGTACCACAGTGAAAGCTTACCCTATCTCTGAATCCTCTTGTGTCCCAACCTCGGTGCGACATGCAGGAAAACCTGATCACGGACCTCGAACTCCAGAGGTCATCTCTGCTGATCAGCATAAGACTTCTATTGAGACTGCGCTGTAGCCATCCTCTTCTGAATCAGCAATATCTGCTATGAATTCTCATGAATAAGACGCGGTCCCAGCAATTCTGCCTCTCCTGCCTCCAGACATCGTAAGGGTGATTGGCATGGCCTACCATACAAAGCCTTGTATGGTGCCATCTGAATGGTCTCCTAGAAACTATTGTTGTTGGCGAACTCCACCAGAGGGATATGCTTTTCCCAAGAACCGCCAAAGTCCAGCATGCAGGCTCAGAAGATATCCTCAAGAACCTAGATCGTGCACTCGGACTGGACATCTGTCTGAGGATGGTAAGCTGTACTCAAAAGTACTTGGGTACCCAAGGACTTTTGAAGTCCCTACCAGAACTAAGAGGTAAAGCACACATCTCTGTCTGAAACAATGGTGTGGGGAACTCCATGCAGACGAATGATCTCCCGAATGTAAATTCATCCCAGATCATCGACACTAAAGGTCTCCTTAATCGGCAAGAAGTGAGAAACATTTATAAGCCTATGGATGACAACCCAAACAACATCGTTCCCTCGAGGCGGCCTCATAAACCTAGTCACGAAGTCCATCACAACGTCGTTCCACTTCCACTCAGGAGTGGGTAGCTGTTGTAAAAGGCTTGCTGGTCGCTGATGCTCTGCTTTCACCTGTTGATAAGTAGAACATCTCATGACAAACCCAGCCACATCCTTCTTCATACCTGGCCACCAGTTCTGGCGATGAAGATCCTGATACATCTTGGTGACACCAGGATTAACTTCCCAAAAAGAGGAATGAAAATCCTACATCAGCTCCTCGCATATGTCTTCTGGAACCCATATGCATCCATGGAAACGCAAGATCTCATCCTCGCTCACTGTCCATCCAGGAAGAGGGTCCCCTCCTGACACACTCTCCCACACGAGTAAGACTTCTGAGTCTGATAGATGCCTCATCCGCACCCGATAAAAAAGTGTAGAGGTAACAGCTACATAAGATAGGAAGGTCTATCCCTGTCTATCGTGAACCTCTAGATGCATCTCCGAGAACAGAGCCATCAGCTTCCACTCACTACTGGCCTCCTGAACTACCTGAATCTGAGTTCTCCTCCTCAACGCATCAGCCACTGCGTTTCCCTTACCCGGCGTATGGGCAAGCTCGATGTCAAAAGACTGTAGATACTCAACCCACCTATGCTGCCTCAGATTCAGATCAAGTTGAGTGAAAATATACTTGAGACTCTTGTTGTTAGTAAAGACCACAAAGTGCTCTCCCAGAAGATAATGTCTCCAACAACACAATGCATGAACAATAGCTACCAACACCAGATCATGCATCGGGTAGTTCCTCTCATGTGGCCTCAATTGCCGAGACTCGTACGCAATGACTTCATCCCCCTGCATAAGCATAGCTCCCATACCGATACCTGAAGCATCATAGTAAACAGCGTAACTCTTCCCGGGCTCTGGCAAGACTAGTATCAATGCTGATGTCAACCTCCCTTTCAGCTCCTGAAAGGCTGACTCACAATAATCTGACCATAAGAACTTCGCCCACTTCTTGGTCAGACCTGTCAAGGGTGCTTCTAGATGAGAAAAGTCCTGAATGAAGCGTATGTAGTATCCAGCCAGACATTGGAAGATTCGTACCTCAAAGACGTTCTTCGGCTGCTCACAGGAGACTACAGCTCTCACATTCTCTGGGTCCACAGATTCTCCTGCCTCTGAGATGTCATGACCTAAGAAGTGAATCAGATCCATCCAGAAGTGGCACTTCGAGAGTTTATCATAAAGATGATGATGTCTTAGTGTACTTATAACGATCTCAAGATGTGTGGAATGGTCGTGTCGAGTGTGAGAGTACACCAAGATATCGTCCACGAAGACCATGACGAAGGAGTCCAAATAAGGATGGAACACTCGGTTCGTCAGTGCCATGAAAACTGTAGGTGCGTTCGTGAGACCGAACGGCATTACTGTATACTCGTATTGACTATACCTGCTCCTGACGGCTATCAAAGTTATATCTGATGGTCTAATGTGTAACTGATGGTAACCGGAACTCAAGTCGATATTCGAAAACACCTGGGATCCATGAAGCTGATCGAAAAGGTCATCGATCCTCGGCAAAGGATATCAGTTCTGGACCTTCAACTAGTTCATCTTCGGGTAATCTACACAAAGCCGAAGGGTACCGTCTTCCTTCTTTGCAAACAGGACAGGTGAACCCCAACAAGAAGTACTGGGTCCGATGAAACCCTTAGCCTATAGCTCCTCCAACTGCTTCTTGAGCTCCTGCAACTCAAGTGTGGCCATCCTATAGGGAGGAATGGACATCGGTGCCACTCCTGGCTCGAGTTCAGTAGAGAAGTAAACCTCACACTCCGGAGGGAAACCTGAAAAGTCTTCAGGAAAGACGTCCCTAAAGCGGTCCACCACTGAAGGAAAATCAAATTGTGGAGTCCCATGATCATCTAGATAAAGACTAGAAATCTGGGCCATCACCCGTCCTAGCCCAAGATGCTCGAGTCCCGCCCGAACGTCCCATTTTCTTCTATGTAGAAAAGATTCACCCTCTAGTGTGACAAAACTCACTGTGCGGCGATAATAGATGACAACTTCCTGAAAGGTAATCAACCTGTCCATGCCGAGGATGACATCATAGCCTGTCATCTCTAGGTCATAGAGATCCCATAAGAAACGATACCCTGCAACCTCGAGAGGGCACTCTTTACACTGGTGTACCCTAGATGTCCTCGTTCCCAAGGGTGTGTCTAGTGTCATCGAGTCGGCAGAAGAAAAGATACAGAGTCCAAGGCTCTTCACAATAGCAACAGAGATAAAGCTATGCGTAGCACCAGTATCGAAAAGGGATGAAGATAAAACTGAGGCTACTAAAATCGTACCTCGAACAATAGAAGGGTCGAGATCCTGCTCTTGATAAATTTTCTCCATGGTGATAGACTGGCCTGCACTGCGGCCTTGCGCCCCTGACTGACCACTCTTAGCTGAACCTCCCTACTGGTGATAAGGGACTGGTGGCTGACCCTCACGGCCTCGACCTCCACCTCTGCCCGAACGGCTAGAAGAACTACAATTCCCTGACTGGTAAGAGACCGGTGGGGCTACTCCTGAACGAGGAGTCATGGAAGAACCCCGGTCACCAGCTATTGGTGATAACACCTGACAGAAACGCTAAAGGTGACCCATCTTGCCACAAGATTGGCACTCCACGGGGTCCCTCTGGCACTGCGGCCTCGTGTTCCCTGATTGGCCACACTGGTAGCATATCACCTAACATCCCGACGATGCATCTTGCTTCCTTGGATCACCACGTGCAGGCTCTCTATGGTGCTTCATGCTATCATCTGGAGGAAAACTAGCTCTGGAAGTAGAACCTCCCTGGCTCGCAGCTCCAGATTCTCTTAGGTTTCACTCCGCAATCAGTTCCCGGTTGACGATGGAAGTAATGGAAGTCAGCTGGAAGAGATTCACCTGTGAGTGGATCTCTCGCCTGAGACCATCCTCAAACTTCCTTGCTAGGAACACCCAAATCCTATCCCGGAGGGGTGTGAAGCACTGAATCTTGATGAAACAAGTGGAATACTCCATTACTGAAAGAGTACCCTGCTCTAAGCTCATGAACTCTCAGGCATGGTCGACCCTCAGTGTCTTCGGGTAGAAGTAGTCGTAGAACACGTGCTAGAACTCCTCTCAGGACATAGCCTGCTGCTGACCCGCCTGTGAGATCACGTCCCACCACCTCTTGGCGGAGTCTCGGAGCATGTAGGTGATAAGCTTGACCCGACTCTCTGGTGGCGTCTCCAGATGCTCGAATATAGTAAGCATGGCTTCCATCCAGGACTCTGCATCCTGAGGTCCTCCTTCCCCCGAGAATGTGGGAGGAAGCTGCTGCTGAAAAACCTGTGTCAAGTCCTTCAGAGACGTGGTTGGAGGCGGCTGTAACATCCCAAGTAAGTAATGAATAATAGATATTTTTATCTATGTCTATTAATGATTATGATAGTTTTTTAGAGGCTTAAAATGAAAATAAATACAATCTTATGCATGGAATACACTAATATTCTTAAAAGATTGTTTTACTGCCTTTTGATGGAAAACCCTTTTTAAATCTATATTTTGACAATTTTATAAGCTATGTTTGAAAAAATGAACATATTATTTATGATTGGGACATCAAAATTTACTTTGTGTGAATTTTTGGTATTTTTCCGATAAAGTTCATTTTTAATGAATAGTGAAAAATGTTGTATTTTAACTCAAAACCTCTTTTTAATATAATTTATTTATATGATTAGATTATATTTTGAATTGGTTTTGAAGTGAAATTAGAATATATTTTTACCATTTTATCCAATGGTGGTCATTGGAATCAATTTCACTTTGAAATTGGATTTAAACTAGTGTCAATCTTTTGATACTTATTGTTTCATAAAAACACGCTATTTGTCATGACGGCGGGAATTAGTTATTAAATTAATTAATGAAACTTTATTGTTTTTAATTTTTTAAAATAGACAACATTTTTGAATTTGGAATATCAAATATAGCTTAGGGTGAAGTTTTGGTATCCTTCTGAAAATACTTCAATTTTTGATTAATAGTGAAACCACTAAGTGGTAGTTAAAGAAACTGATTTTTCGTTTAAATGAAACATTGCCACTTCTGTGATTTGATTTTCAAAAATCCGACATATATGGTTGTCATTATGAAGTAAAATTTGGTTCAATGAGATTAAAATAATTTTTTGGTGAATAGTAACTTTTATGTTCTTAATCGCAGTTAGTGGTAATTAGTTGAGTTTAAGGTAAAAATAATGTTTTAATATTATGAGATGAGCTTGACACATGTCCTACCCTCATTGTATGTGTCATGGCCGACCAGTAAAATCAATGGGTCAACTTGGGGACCCCATGGAGCCACTTTGGTTGGGAAATGACATAAATAACTTTTTATTTAATGTTAAAGTAAACATGACACAAACAAGAGATGTTTTACTAAAACAATTTTCACATGGGGTTATACAAGTCATATTTTTTATAATAAAAAGTAATTGCAAAGATAAAACTTTTTCCAACATCATTGTATTTTTTTTATAATTTTTAGACTTTATATAAATTAAATTATTTATGACATCATGATGATGCAGCAATTACCTCATTAATAAATGATTTAAATAAAATGAAATGATAATGTAAAATATATGAACTACACATGTCCAAAACCTATTTTATGGGTGGATTTAGATCCATTATCACCTTACCCTCTAATTATATCAATGTGGGACCTTTTGAATCCGAAACTCATTTTAAAATAAAGTAACATTTCTTTACATTCCAAGAGTGCCCCTCCTCTCTTCTTATAAAAGGCCCCCACCTATACCTCCTTACCCACACTCCCAAAGCCTTTGGCTCGGCCAACCCCTTCCCATTTTGTCTCTCCACATCCCTCTATTACTCCTTGAAGCCTCACTTTGGGAAGAAGACTTCCCAAGGGAGCCTTTTAGCTCAAACCAAAGGGAGTTACCCGATTTTAAGGTAATGTCATCACTTGAGTCCTTTTGTTTTATCTTGCTTCTCCAACCCGCTAAACTCTTTTTATTCATTTATTTTGTAACAACTACAGTATATTAAATATAATAGGATGTTGTTATAAGAAGTATTCGAGCTACACTTACACACACCTACATCTAATTGTTAAATGATATATTGTTTCCGTGGATGGTGAATTTATGCCTCCCGAAACGATGATTGTTCAACATTCCTTTAACACCTTAAAAGGTGGCCATTAAGATGTCACTATATTTATATATGATATATAATATGTTTGTGTTTTCCTTAAGCTTCTTTATTTTTCATTTTGGGCATACCTTTATGGTTTCCATTATGGGTAAACGCGATATCTTCATTTAAGGAAGTGCGGACTACCGCCCCCTCAAAGTGATTTGATTCGTTAAATACCATATGTGGGACGTATAAAGGATGGAACTATGATATTATATATGATATTATACTGGAATTATAATATAACTTTATATCATTATGATTCCATTCTATAAAATACGAAATAGAAATGAAAGTAGCGTTCATGCGTACGTACGGCTTACCGTCTCCATGAACGGTGCATTTCATTTCTTACCTCTAAATGATTATGTAATATTATAAATGCATGCATGTACTGGATATATATGACATATATGATATCTACATCATGAATACCATTCTGGATATAATGGATACAAGAAAAACTTGTAATTATAAAGGTCTTATTTTTTACTCAAGTACTAATGATCGTTAAAATGACCGTTATTAACATAAATAATTACATAGTGTTCATGACATGGAAATAAGTGATATAAAAGGAATAATGAACTTGAAAAAGGTTCTAAAACAAGGAGAAATTAACTCATGTTTATTATTCAGGAGATTAAAGAACGACCAAGTCACGTCTGACCCGAGGTATGGGACTTCGTCTCAATCTCCTTTCATTGAGGCATATTTTTTTTATACACAACCTTCTTTTATACGGTGTATAAACCCCTTTCACTTTTACGTTTATTCAAAAGGAATCTTTTTTATACGAAGCCTTTACTAAACGACAAAAGGGAATGTTTTTGTCGTACGTATGCGGCGACAATGACTTCTCCGCCACCATGACCATTATTTGAGTTTCGGCTTCTTCTACAAGCCATACCTTTTTAAAAAAAATAAAAATAAATACCATGTTTTACATTTATTTTATTTTGGTATTGAAAATTGTTTTCATAATTTTTTTATATCAATGTGTTGTGTTGATATCTTGTGATTAAAAGGTTGAAATGTTATGTTTCCTTTATGCATGTTTTATGTGATACGATTATATTGAGGTTCTTGGGCATTATTATGAAGACGGGTGGTTCCATGATAGACTAAGGGCGGGTGAGCCCGATATAGCTCTCCAATGCATTGGGTAACACGAAGGAGTGAAACTATAAGGTTTCTCCAAAGAGATTTAGGGAATATACTGTGATGCGTATTCCAAACGTAAGTAAGAGGGTTACTCCCTACGGAAGAAAGTTATGAATGCCTCAAGTTACCTTTATGTCTTATGATTTCTATGGTTTATTCATGATTTGATGAGGTATGTTAAAGTGCTTATGTTTTATGGGTAAAGTATTATTTCATTCATATGTATATATGTACCCATATTTACATTCCATATTTTTATATCCATTACTGAGCTTTTTATGCTCATCCCAAGTTTTTTTGAAATGTTTTTCACAGGTCAAGGGAAGGGTACATGATATGATGATAGTGTCAAGGAAGTGTCAAGAAAGAATCCGTGTTTTATTTGAAATATGTTTCCATTGATGGGAAAGAAGAATACTATCTTTATGTAACCACATTGTTTATTTGTGGAATGTAATTCAAGTTTTATGATCTAATTCTCTAAAACACTAAACCCGAAAAGATCCTCAATGTGTAATCTTGTAATAACTCAAGATTAACTATGGTTTAAGGCTGGGGCCTTATAGTTGGTATCAAAGGTCGGTTTAGATAACTTTAGGAGTTATAAATATATTAAATGATTATCCAAAAATATTTTTTTATAGTCAAATTGAAGTGATATAGTATTTGAAGATTACCATGTTGCTTCATCTAAGACATGTTTGTTCAGAATGGTTTTCCGTAGAGGAAACTGGGAAGCAGTGCTAGGAAGGCATACAGAAGGAAATAACCTTCCGAATCAGCATCCTGAGATGGTCAGAATTGGAACTGAACTGTTTGTTGCGGTAATGGCGCAGTTGACTCAAGCGATAAATGGTGGTGGTATCCATGGACGAGATCAGCAGATCAACTGCAGAGGAACATGTCAGTGGTGAAACATTTCATGAGGCAACATCCCCCATCATTCAGAGGATCTTCTGACCCTGTGTTAGCTGAAGGGTGGATTAAAACACTAAAGTAGATTTTCGATGTCATGGGGTGTTCAGACAATCAAAAGGTTAGTCTTGCTATTTACTGTTTGGAGGGTGAGGTATATCAGTGGTGGTCTATGGTTAAAAATATCAGGGACGCCGATGAGATTGATGCTCTTGACTGGGATGAATTCAAAGCTATGTTTCTTGAGAAGTATTTTCCTAAGGCTGTTCGACTTAGGATGGAAAATAAATTCTTGGAATTGAGGAAAGAGGAAGAACCAGTGGCCGCCTATGAAGAAAGGTTCACTCGATTGGAATGGAATGCTCCAAATTTTATCCGAGACCTTGATAGTAAAATCAATCGTTTTTACTCAGGATTAAAGCCAAAATATCGAAGGGCATTAGCTTCTCGTGAGTTTAAAAGTTATGGAAAGCTTGTTCGATGTGATGAGAAGGTGGAAATATAGTTTGCAGATGATCAAGTGTTCTATAACAACCAACAGTAGAAGAGACCGAGGTGGCCGGAGAAAGGTAAAAATTATTCAAAAAAGTCTGATGGTAAGAAAACTAAGTTTCTAGTTTGTGATAAATGTGGAAAAAGGCATGCTGCGGAATGTCTTCTAAATTCTGGAAGGTGCTACCGATGTGGTAAGATGGGACATAAGGCTCGTGATTGCACTGAAAACGATCAAGGTGAAGGTAAGACCAAATTTGATTTACAGTTAGTGAAATGTTATAAGTGCAATGAGATGGGTCACTATGAAAACGAGTGTCCGACAAAGAGCTTGAGTGATGGGAAGCAGTTAGACTACAAGCTGAAAGGGGTGGTGAAATCCTTTGCAACTACTTCAGCAGATGTCGGGCCATCAAATGAAGTTGTATCAGGTACTTTGTTTGTTTTTCAGATTATGCCAGTGTGTTGTTTGATTCGGGGTCTACACATTCTTTCATATCTGAAACCTTTTCTAGTAAAATGGGAATACCATCTCAAGAAATGACTCCTGAACTTTTGGTAAAAATAACTGGAGGAAATTTTGAGGCAAAAATAATTTATAAGAATCTTCCTATCCTTATATGTGGAAAGAACCTACTTGAAAACTTTATTGTTCTACCTCTAGTAGAGTTTGATGTTTTCCTGGGTATGGATTGGCTCTCTATTTACCATGCTAAGATTGACTGTAGAGCTAAAGAAGTTTCTTTTCATAAAGACTTTCAGTTTGTGTACAAGAATGAACCCTTACTGTTGATAACATATCAAGAGGCCGATAAACTTGTAAAAGATGGAAATGAATATTACCTTTCACACATCGTTGAAAATAAAGGATCTGTTACGATTAATGATGTGCCAGTGGTAAATGAGTACCCTGATGTTTTTCCTGATGAGTTGACTGGAATAATACCAAATCGGGAAGTTGAGTTTACTGTAGACTTAGTTCCTGATGCTAAGCCAATTTCAAAACCCCCTTATCGAATGGCTCAAATTGAACTTTTATAGTTGAAGGAGAAATTGCAAGATTTATTAGAAAAAAGGTTTCATTCGACCCAGCACATCACCATGGGGTGCTCCTGTTTTATTTGTTAAAAATAAATATGGTTCAATGAGACTTTGCATTGATTATAGAGCCTTGAATAACATCACTATTAAGAACAAATATCCTTTTCCTCATATCGATGATTTGTTTGATCAGCTCTAGGGAGCTCAGTATTTTTCAAAGATTGACTTGAGATCGGGGTACCATCAGCTGAAGGTAAAGGAAGCAGACGTTCCGAAGACTGTGTTTCGTACAAGATATGGCCATTATGAATTTGTAGTAATGCCTTTTGGGCTAACCAATGCACCAGATGTATTCATGGACATAATGAATATAATTTTCCATGAGTTCTTTTATAAGTTTGTGGTGGTTTTCATTGATGATATTTTGGTGTTTTCTAAAAGTAAAGAGGATCATGAAAGACATTTAAGGGTTATATTGCAAACCTTAAAAGAAAAGAAATTGTATGGGAAATTCAGCATGTGTGAGTTTTGGTTGTAAGAAATTTCTTTCCTTGGTCACATTGTTTCTAAATATGGGATAATTGTTGATCCTACAAAAAAAAATGTTGTGGAAGACTGGCCAAGACCCACAAATGTAACTGAGATTCGTAGCTTCTGTGGTTTGGCAGGTTATTACCGAAGGTTTGTTAGAAATTTTTCATGTTTATCTGGTCCAATGACTAAGCTAACTCGGAAGGGTGTTATGTTTATCTGTACAAAAGAATGTGATGATTGTTTTCAGGAATTGACAAGAAGATTGGTGAAAGCTCCAGTTTTGGCACTACCATCCAGGAATGGTGAGTTTGTTATCTACAGTGATGCTTCATTGAAAGGACTTGGTTGCATCCTAATGCAGAATGATCAGGTAATTTATTATGCTTCACGACAGTTGAAAACTCATGAGGTAAATTACCCTACACATGATTTGGAATTAGGTGCTGTTGTTTTCGCTTTAAAAATTTGGAGACATCATTTGTATGGAGTAAAGTGTGAAATATATACTGATCACAAAAGTTTAAAGTATATATTCTCTCAGAAAGAGTTAAACATGAGACAGAGGAGATGGATGGAATTAATCAAGGATTATGATTGTACAATTCATTACCATCCGGGAAAATCAAATAAAGTGGTTGATGCTTTGAGTCGAAAAAGTAATGCTTCATTAACAATGCTGTGTTTGGAACATGATCCTTTGGTTAAGGATTTGATGAACTTTGGAATAGAAGTTGTTGGTGCATGATTTTCTTCTGTTTTGTTTCAGGTATTAGTGAAATCTTCTCTATCAGACAGAATCAAGCAAGCATAGAAGCAAGACAGTGAGTTGCAGAAAAAGGTAGAGTTGGTTCAGAAAGATAAGTTTCCTGAATTCAACATTGATAGTGATTGTGTTTTGAGATTTTCGAAGAGATTGTGTGTGCCTTGTGATTCACAATTGAAGATTGAGTTGTTATGTGAAACTCATAGTTCTCCATTTTCAGTTCATCCTGGCAGTACTAAGATGTACAGAGATCTGCGAGAGTATTACTGGTGGGATGGAATGAAAAGAGATATTGGTGATTTTACTATAAAGTGTTTGATATTTCAATAGGTTAAAGCAGAGCGGCAGTTACCGAAAGGGATGCTTCATCCTTTACCAGTGCCAGAGTGGAAATGGGAGAGTATATCCATGGACTTTTTTGTGGTATTACCGAAGACATCTCGAGATAATAATGCAATCTGGGTTATTGTTGATCACTTGACTAAATCTGCTCCTTTCCTTGCTATACGAGATAATTTTTCCCTAGATCAACTTTCTCGTTTGTATCTTAAGGAGATAGTCAGGTTACATGGAGTTCCTCTCTCCATTGTATCTGACCGTGATCCCAGGTTCACTTCTAACTTTTGGAAAGGCCTTTAGAAGTCATTGGATACTGAATTAAATTTTAGTACATCTTTTCATCCTCAATTAGATGGGCAGTCAGAACAAACAATTCAGACCTTGGAGGATATGCTACAAGCTTGTTCGATGGATTATCATCGAAGTTGGGACCAACATCTTTGTTTGATTGAATTTTCATATAATAACAGTTTTCATTCTTGTATACAGATGGCACCATTTGAGGCGTTATATGGTAAGTAGTGTCGAACTCCAGCTTTCTCGGATGAAGTGGATAAAAGAAAGTTGATGGGACCAGAATTGGTAGAAGAGTTGGTAGAAAAAGTTCAGCTGATACCGAAATACATGAGAACAGCTCAGAGTAGGCAGAAGAGTTATGCGGACAACAGGAGGAAGGATCTCTCTTTTGAGGTAGGTGATCAGGTTTTTCTCAAAGTATCACCATGGAAAAGTGTGATGTGATTTGGTAAGAAAGGAAAGCTTAGTACAAGGTTCATTAGACCATATGAAATTATGGAGAGGGTTGGATCTTTTTCTTATCGAGTGGCTTTACCTCCGAGTTAATCCCAGGTACACAATTTTTTTTCACATTTCGATGTTGAGAAAGTATATACCAGATCCATCTCATGTTTTGAGTCTAGAGATAGTTCAGCTGGAAGAGAACCTATCTTATGAGGAACAACCGGTCCAGATTCTTGACCATAGGGAGAAAGTGTTACGGAATAAGATGATTAATCAGGTAAAGGTTTTGTGGAAAAACCACATGATGGAAGAGGCAACATGGGAATCTGAAAATGCAATGAGGGATAAGTACCCCCATTTATTCGATAAGTAAATAAATTGTGGGGACGCAATTTTCTAAAGGGGGGAAGTATGTAACATCCCAAGTAAGTAATGAATAATAGATATTTTTATCTATGTCTATTAATGATTATGATAGTGTTTTAGAGGCTTAAAATGAAAATAAATACAATCTTATGCCTGGAATACACTAATATTCTTAAAAGATTGTTTTACTGACTTTTGATGGAAACCCCTTTTTAAATCTATCTTTTGACAATTTTATAAGCTATGTTTGTCAAAAAAAACTTATTATTTATGATTGGGACATCAAAATTTACTTTGTGTGAATTTTTGGTATTTTTCCGATAAAGTTCATTTTTTAATGAATAGTGAGAATGTTGTATTTTAATTCAAAACCACTTTTTAATCTAATTTATTTATATGATTAGATTATCTTTTGAATTGGTTTTGAAGTGAAATTAGAATATATTTTTACCATTTTATCCAATGGTGGTCATTGGAATCAATTTCACTTTGAAATTGGACTTAAACTAGTGTCAATCTTTTGATACTTATTGTTTCATAAAAACACGTTATTTGTCATGACTGCGGGAATTAGTTATTAAATTAATTAATGCAACTTAAATGTTTTGAATTTTTTAAAATAGAAAACATTTTTGAATTCGGAATATCAAATATATCTTAGGTTGAAGTTTTGGTATCTTTCTGAAAAACTTCAATTTTTGATGAATAGTGAAACCACTAAGTGGTAGTTAAAGAAACTGATTTTTAGTTTGAATGAAACATTACCACTTATGTGATTTTATTTTCAAAAATCCAACATACATGGATTTCATTAAGAAGTAAAATGTGGTTCAATGAGATTAAAATAATTTTTTGGTGAATAGTAACTTTTAAGTTCTTAATCGCGATTAGTGGTAATTAATGTAGTTTAAGGTAAAAATAATGTTTTAATAATATGAGACGAGCTTGACACATGTCCTACCCTCATTGGATGTGTCATGTCCGACTAAGACAATCCATGGGTCAACTTGCGGACCCCATGGAGACACTTTGGTTGGGAAATGACATAAATAACTTTTTATTTAATGTTAAAGTAAAAATGACACAAACAAGAGATGTTTTACTAAAACAATTTTTACATGGGGTTATATAAGTCATTTTTTTGATTATAAATAGTCATTGGAAATCTAAAACGATTTCCTACATCATAGTATTTTTTTTATAGTTTTTAGACTTTAAATAAATTAAATTATTTATGACATCATGATGATGCAGCGATTACCTCATTAATAAAGGATTTAAATAAAATGAAATGATAATGTAAAATCTATGAACTACACATATCAAAAACCTATTTGATTGGTGGATTTAGATCCCTTATCACTGTACCCTCTAATTATATCAAGGTGGGACCTTTTGAATCCGAAACTCATTTTAAAATAAAGTAACATTTCTTTACTTTCCAAGAGTACCCCTCCTCTCCTCTTATAAAAGGCCCCCACTTCTACCTCCTTACCCACACTCCCAAAGCATTTGGCTCGGCCAACCCCTTCCCATTTTGTCTCTCCACATCCTTCTCTTACTCCTTGAAGCCTCACATTGGGCAGAAGTCTTCCCAAAGAAGCCTTTGAGCTCAAACCAAAGGGAGTTACCCGATTTTAAGGTAATGTCTTCACTTGAGTCCTTTTGTTTTATTTTGCTTATCCAACCCCCTAAACTCTTTTTATTCATTTATTTTGTAACAACTGAAGTATATTCAATATACTAGGATGTTGTTATAAGAAGTATTAGAGCTAAACTTACACACACCTACATCTAATGGTTAAAGGACATACTGTTTCCGTGGATGGTGAATTTATGCCTCCTGAAACGATGATTGTTCAACATTATTTTAACACCTTTAAAGGTGGCCATTAATTTGTCACTATATTTATATATGATATATAATATGTTAATGTTTTCCTTAAGCTTCTGTATTTTTCATTTTGGTCATACCTTTATGGTTTCCATTATGGGTAAACGCGATATCTTCTTTTAAGGCAGTGCGGACTACCGCCCCCTCAAAGTGATTTGATTTGTTAAATACCATATGTGGGACGTATAAAGGATAGAACTATGATATTATATATGATATTATACAGGAATTATAATATACCTTTATATCATTATTATTCCATTCTATAAAATACAAAATAGAAATGAAAGTAGTGTTCATGCGTACGTACGGCTTACCGTCTCCATTAACGGTGCATTCCATTTCTTACCACTAAATGATTATGTAATATTATAAATGCATGCATGTACTAGATATATATGACATATATGATATATAAATCAAGAATACCATTCAGGATATAATGGATACATGAACAACATGTAATTATAAAGGGCTTATTTTTTACTCATGTACCAATGATCGTTAAAACGACCGTTATTAACATATATAATTACATAGTGTTCATGACAAGGAAATAAGTGATATAAAATGAATAATGAACATGAAAAAGGTTCTTAAACAAGTATAAATTAACTCAAGTTTATTATTCAGGAGATTAAAGAACGACCGAGTCAAGTCGGACCCGAGGTATGGGACTTCGTCTCAATCTCCTTTCATTGAGGCATATTTTGTTTTATACACAACCTTCTTTTAAACGGTGTATAAAACCCTTTGACTTTTACGTTTATTCAAAAGGAATATTTTTTATATGAATTGTTTACTAAATGACAAAAGGGAATGTTTTTGTCGTACGTATCCGGCGACAATGACTTCTCCGCCACCGTGACCATTATTTGAGTTTCGGCATCCTTTACAAGCCATACCTTTTTTTTAAAAGAATAATAAATACCATGTTTTAATTTTCATTTATTTTGGTATTGAAAATTGTTTTCATAATGTTTTTATATCAATGTGTTGTATTGATATCTTGTGATTGAAAGGTGGAAATGTTATGTTTCCTTTATGCATGTTTTATTTGATACGATTATGTTGAGGTTCTTGGGTAATATTATGAAGATGGGTGGTTTCGTGATAGACTAAGGGCGGGTGAGCCCGATATAGCTCTCCAATGCATTGGGTAACGCGAAGGAGTGAAATGTTAAGGTTTCTCCGAAGAGATTTAGGGAATATACTATGATGGGTATTCCAAACGTAACCAAGAGGGTTACTCCCTACGTAAGAAAGTTATGAATGCCTCAAGTTACCTTTGTGTGTTATGATTTCTATGATTTATTCATGATTTGATGTGGTATGTTAAAGTGCTTATGTTTTATGGGTAATGCATGATTTCATTCTTATGTGTATATGTACCCATGTTTCCATTCCATATTTTTATATCCCTTACTGAGCTTTTTATGCTCATCCCAAGTTTTTTTGAAATGTTTTTCACAGGTCAAGGGAAAGGTACATGATATGATGATAGTGTCAAGGAAGTGTCAAGAAGGAATCCATGTTTTATTTTAAATATGTTTCCATTGATGGGAAAGAATAATACTATCTTTATGTAACCACTTTGTTTATATGTGGAATGTAATTCATGTTTTATGATCTAATTCTCTAAAACTCTAAACCCGAAAAGATCCTCAATGTGTAATCCTGTAATAACTCAAGATTAAGTAAGGTTTAAGGCTGGGGCCTTATAGAGGCGCTCCCTAGAAGGCCTTCATCATCCTCATAAAACCTTCCCGGAACTACGTGTCAGTGCTGGAAACTGGTATGATAGCCGGTGCCAAGGTAGGCCCGACTACAGGATCGGCAGGAAGTCCCTGATCAGCCCTATCTGGCATCTGATCACTTCCTGACGATAGACATACGACTGGAGGACATCTCAGAGGCATAGATATGAAAGATCAAAATCACACCTTAGATCAAGAAAACAAGGACAAATAACACAAGAGTACAAAACGGATATAGGGGAAGGAAAGCACACTAGTTTACCAAACTCGACTACACTGCGTGTATAAAAACTACATGGCGTGTCTTCCTAAACCATAGACATGGGCAAGTACTCCTTCCCTACAGGTCATATATACTTCAGACTACATGGCGTGTTGACCCTGACACACGGCGTGTACTTGGAACTATTCCCCTTCCCGAGTCCCTTACACATCTTACCCACAAGGTCCGACTTCACCCGAGACTACACTGTGTGTTCGAAACAAACACGACGTGTACTAGACAAGGCTTCGGCGGCCCGTGTTGTTAAGAACACGGCCGTCTACATGGATGAACCATACACGGCATGCTCTGAACAAACACGGCATGTATAGGTAATGTGACCCTGTCCCGTGTTGTTCGTGACACGGCTGGGTACCTGGATAAGACTACACGACATGTTCCAATCAAACACGGCTTGTGGAGAAGAAGATAACGCCATCCCGTGTTGTTCGTGACACGGCTGGGTACCTAGTTACGACTACATGGCGTGTTCCCTATGGACACGGCGTGTTCTACCCGAGCTACCCTAGCCTGTGTTGTTAGTGACACGGCAAGTTACATGGCTCCGAACTCACACGGAGTGTACCTATCGTACACGGTGTGTTCCCGAAGTTACATCCATGACATCGTGTTCTTCTCACACAGTTAGTGACACAGCTTGAAAACTACACGGCGTGTATCCAAAAAGTGCACAACGTGTTTTATCGGTTTTTCTGGGCAGTATCTTTGAAACTGTTCAGACTCCTAGAAACACTAAAAACAAGGTAGAGAGATGCAAAATTCCGATCCGTGCGGGCCCATAACTCCTCAATAACCAAAATTTGGTGTTCATTTTAAGCAAGGAACAAGACAAACAGTTTTCAAACATGACATCAGAGAATCTATCAAGCATCTATCACAACAGCATGCATAATCTACACAGAGTCTATCACAATAGCATGAAATCACTAATGCACCCTAGATGGAATGGAAAGAATTCATGGCATGTGATTTCTAAAAGTTCCTATATGATGCATGAGATGGAATACCCTCATCTCATTGGGTTGCGATAGAAATAGAACCAAAATATCAAAACAATAACTGCACAAGTCATGCATGTCACTCTAGGTGAAAACATATCAACCATAAAACTCAAAACCAGCAAAAACTACAATTAACAATGTAGTATGGATTTTCCTTGTACACGGGTTATCTACTCCTGAGAGAAGCTTAATTCCAAGTACAGAATCCATCCTATCCCTGGCTAAAGTCTCCAAAAAGTAAGGCAAGTGAAAAGAACCCCTTTGATACCACTTTGTAACGACCCGAATCCAGAGCCCCTCAACTAGTGCCCCGTACCCAGTTCGCCACATGACCTCAAACACATTTCCCTGAATGCTAGAGGCTGCCGACTAGCAGCGAGGGCCTTGGTGAGTCGGTGGGGAAACTATGCCCTCATTTGGTAAGGTATACAGCATAAAAAAAACAGTCAATAGTGGAAGCAGTAACAACATGCATAACAACAGAAACCAAATAGCGGAAGCAATGTATAAATAATGATGATAAAGATGCAGCATGTACAAGTATATAAGGAAAGAAGAAAATACAACAACGTTCTTAAATACAATTGAAACCAAGTGAAAAGGAAAACCAAAATAAACACTTCAGCATCACGAGCCCCAGCTCGGTCCCATGCTCTCCAGATCCAACACAATCATGATCCTGAAGTAGAAGGGAACTTTCCCTTATCTATACCTGCAGCAACATGGTATTATGGGGCCCAAAAGAATGTCCCAAGCAGGGTGTGAGATACAATCCCAGCAGGAAATCACCCAAATATTTATACCCAACAGTCAATGAATACAAGGCAAGTAATAAAACAAGAAGCAGTAAATAGGAAAGCACAAGGAGCTACAATCCACAGTTCTAACAAATAAAGTACACAAGTAAACATCCAGCAACAAGAAGAAAGCAGGTAACCCTCTGGGCAGCTCTCAAAACCTAACCCCTATGGTTCAACTTATAAATACTAGCAACCCTCTAGGAGGCACACACAGTCTCACCCCTCTGGTTCAGCTATGAATTTAATAGACTCTCTGGGGAAGCACTCACTGTCAATTCCCTCTATAGTCTCATATCATGCTAAAGGATCTCTGGGGAAGCACTCAACATCTATTCCACATGTGTACCATGTTGAGGAACTACAGACTCTCTGAGTAAGCACTCAACGTCAATTCCCCTTGTGGTCACGCATCGTAATTAAATAACACTCTGGAGAAGCCCTTCCGTCAATTCTTAATTTGGTCTACTACTCTAGGTTCTCACAGTCCTGAGTGAAAGGTAATACATGATCAGCATGCGTGTACATCGTCCAAGTAAACCCCAAGAACTACTTGGCTATCAACTATGTCTCAACTGCATAAGAAGGTAGCAGTTCCACTGTCCTATGACTAAGCATGGAAACTGAAAAAACACCAAACAGGAAGAACAAGCATAGGAAACATCCAAAGTATAGTAAATCTACCATAATCACAGGAAAAATATCTAATCTTGCAATCAAGCAAAACAAAAAATACAACAAGGGCAATCAGGAACACGAAATACCCCATTCAAGGGTATTGGTGGGATTTGCACAAAATATTCATCAACATTCTACGAAAAGGCACAAACCACCTACCTCGATCCTAGGAGATCGATATATGTGAACCAAGACGACAGATTCCCCTTGTAATGACGTAGATCTGTGAAAACGCACAAAAATACCAACCTAGTATAACATGGAAACGAGGAGAAATCAAGAAACAAGACTCAAGTATAAGGGAGAGCTCACCGCTGCGATTCTAACACAATCGACCGCGCTCGAATCGGAAAATGGACAAAGTGGCGGGAGCTCGTCAAAGTTTCGTCCATATAGTCACTCTCAAGAAGAAAAAATTTGGAGAAGAAGATGTAATTGGGGGTTAGGTGTGACCCCGGTCCGTTTAATGAAAAAAAAAGAAAATACACAGTGTGTACTTCTTGAGTACACAGCGTGTACTTCAGTTTTCTGTACTCTACTTTAACCGGCCTCCACCTCACCCTTACACACCGTGTGTGTGGTCCAGACATGGGAAGCACACAAATTCGAGCTATAAAAGAGTACACGGCGTGTACTCAGAAAGTACACGGCATGTACATTGAAAATTTCCAGTAAAATTCATTTTTCTTAAAAACTCCAAAAAAGGGGAAAACATACCTGAAAAGAAGATCTGGGTTCTTACACTCCCCACACCACATTGAGCCTTCATTCTCAGACAACCCCTATGAATTTCCCTTCTCAACTTCCTTAGAAACATCCTAGAGGTCCTGGTCTTCTTCAAAGACCATCTTTAGTGCCCTTAGAGGAGGTTAAGAAGAGGCGCTTCAAAGAAGAGGTAATGTCTATTACGGATTCTTTCAACTTGATTTCTTCTTCAACTTCTTCTTATTTAGTTGTTTCATTATGAATGAATAACATCAGTATCACTCATATACTGATATGTTATTATAAATATTAAACAACTCTATTTCACCTTCTATACATCCTACGAAAAACGAAATCACCGCGCGTGCATACGTACGGAATACCGTCTCCACACCGTGGTGTAATCTGTTTTCCACCACCACCTTACTTGGATGGGTAAAATGATGTAAAGAATAACTATATATGATTATTGTAAAGTGATATTGATTCTGAAATATTATACATACACTTCACTGCAATTCAATGATCATGGGAACGATATCATCGCTCGTGCATACGTACGGCCTACCGTCTCCACAATGTGAAGTGACTCGTTCTACATGATCATCAATACATAATGATTATATAAATGAATTGAATGAATAAATATGATATATATTACAATAATACTATTCTGGAAATGAGGTAACTATAAACTAAAAATAATAATAAGAATTTATTCGACAAAACACGCATAAGAACAAAAAAAAAATAAACACCCGAATAACAAGTAGCAATGAAATATTACTAATAAGAAGCTAAGAATATGACCATATATGATATCATAAAAATTGGTACGATTCTATAAGAAGTCAATAACATTATTTAAATCATTATACAAGAGGTTTAGACACATACGAAGAAAATCCAACCTAAGGTAAGTGAAAATCTCACAATCTCAATTTTTATCCAAGATTGTTTAAACTTAGGTAATTACTAGGGAATATTTATAATCCACATCCATGTTTCATCAATATGTAATATTATTTCTATCCTTCTAAAATTTTTTATATCCAATATTACTCAATTGTGAGTTTTTAGTAAAAGATATGAAAGGAATCTTTTGTCGTATTTATTATGATGTACTTTTTGACTTTTTCGGACCATGTATGAGAAGAATGTTTTTTATACAATACGGCATGAATGGATTTTTATGATTTCCAAGAACATTATTTCCCAGAAGATTCCTTTACAAGTTTTAAAGTTTATTTTTAATCAACTTATTTTAGTTTAAAATTGTATGACATGTTAAGAATGTAAAATGTTTTTTTTGAAGTAGAAAGGATATTTTCTTCAAGAATGGAATTCAAGTGTTTTATCAAACTTATTTTCCATCTATGATAATATAGGGTTCTGTTTCTATCCCTATTTTTACATTGATTTGATTATGTAATGATGGAATTATTTTTAGGAATTCCTTTTATCTTATATGATTTATGTTGTGATGGCATGATGTTTAAGAATCCCATTTTTATTACATGGGTTATGCTATGATTTATGATTTTGTGGCACACATAAGAATGGGCGCATTATGATATGGGTGGGACCTATATCTCCCTCTAATTCATTGGGTAAAGATTTATATCTAATGAGATAGACATGGCTAGAATGGTAGGTTAATCTGGTTCAGTGATACAGGACTGAAACGAGGAGTGAACTCGGTTCAGAAATGGACTTTGTCCGCTAAGATAGTCTTGGAAATGAGTCTTGAATACTAAGAAATTATTCTCTATGATTACGTGTGTATTCCACAAAGTTTCATGTTTTAAGTTATGATTATTAGGATTAAATTTCACTACTATGATTTATCGCATGTTATGAAATTATGATCTCTTTTACAGGTTAAGATTTCCTAAATGATATGTTCTTATGATTTGATTGATATTTCTTTTTTTTACCCTTACTGAGAATTTGAGGTCACCCTTCTGTATGTTTTATTTTCCCCAGGTCGGGAAAAGGGTATTAAGTAAGATATACCAAAAAGAGATTCTATATGGATGAAATAAATGGGAGAAAAGGTAGATTCTTTATGAATCAGTTGTTTATGTTTCCCAGTTTCTAAAGACACTATACCTATACGGTCCTTTCATGGTTTTGTTATATGTTGTAATAAGTGTGCTTAAATTTTGAAGCAATAATAATGTATGTAAATTATGGGTCATTATAGTTGGTATCATAGGAAATTTATAGTCAACCTTTGGAAACTAGGATGTTAAAGCCTTAGTAAGAAACCTAAGGATAAGTCTAAGCATAGAACACAATCTTAGTTTTGTAGAAATGGCCATGAATTACCTATGATAAGACCTTAAGTGTGAAATTATATTCTTGATTATGTAGTTTTCCTATTATAATTACTGTTTCTCACACTATTCTTCTTGGTTTTAGTCAATGGCTAGAACCCGAAGAAACCATGTTAATGCGGAATGTGATTAGAAATGCAATGATTGTCCCCCTGAGCAACCAAACGTTATGGGAGATTGAATGCAAAATCTTATAGCCATGATCATAAAACTTTCTCAAGCTATGAATCGTGCAGGACTTCCAAACTAGAAAAGGAAAAAAGAAAAATTCTGTTGAATCCTTCATGAGGCAACGTCCAGCCTCATTCAGTGGGTCTACTGATCCATTAGTGGCTGAACAGTGGGTCAGTACCACTAAAAAGATATTTTCAGTTCTTCAATGTTCTGAACATGATAAATTCATCTCAGCAGTATATCATTTGGAAGTTGAAGTTGATCAATGGTGGAATCTTATCAAGAATACGAGGCCAAGAGATGAAATTTAGTCCATGGACTGGGACAAGTTCAATAACTTATTTTTCAATAAGTACTTCCCTCATATTCTTCGAACAAAGACGGAGAAGGAGTTTCTTGAACTGAAGCAAAAGGATGATGAATCTATTGGTACCTACGAAGCAAATTTTACAAGACTTTCAAGGTACACTTCTAGGATTATTATTCAACTTGAGAGTAATATCGATCGATTCTTTAGTGGCTTAAAACCAAGTATTCGACGGGCGTTAACCATAAGCGACTTCAATAGATATGAGAAAATCATTCGATGTGCTCTCAAGGTTGAGATGGAGATTGGAGTAACCTATCAGTCATATGGGTTTGGTAAGAAGAGGAAAATGGAATTCAATGGGAAATATAAACAGCACACAGAAAAGAAGATGAGATTTCCCTTATGCTCAAAGTGTGGAAAGATACATAGAGGGAGTTGTCTTAAAGGGAAAAGTAAATGTTTCAAATGTGGAAAAGAAGGTCATCGGGCATTTTAATGCTGCAATGATGGGAAGAAAATGTCTAATGATGCGAACATAGAAAAGTCTCCACAGAGTGCACCTCCTACACGTCAATGTTACAAGTTCAAGGAAATGGGGAATTATGCCAATAAATTCCCTAATACAAGGGTTGTTGATGATGATTGACGTCAACAAACTCTTAAGGCTAAAGACAAAGGAAAGTCACATGCAATTTCAATCGGCGATGTGGAGTATGATAATGAAGTGGTGAAAGGTAAACTTACCATCCACTCTAAAGTAGAAAATGTTTTATTTGATTCTAGATCCACTCACTCTATTATTTATGAAATATTTTCTAAGGGTATCGTCGTATTACCTTAGCAGTTTGATATTGAGTTAGCTGTGACAACCCCTAATTGCACAACAATCGCATCAAAAGCTTACAATTTTTCTCTGATTGATGTTTGTGGGAAAGTTCTTCTGGAAAATCTTTTGATCCTTCCTATAGTGGAATTTGATGTGATTATTGTCATGGATTAGATTTCTTTATATGGAGCTCATATCAATTTCCAATGAAGGTAAGTCACATTTCTTATTCCAGATCAATCAATGATCGTCTATCGATGCAAGGATGAACATAACCTTCCATTGGAAATTTCATCCATCCTCTGGGTCCTGATTCAACAAAATAAAGGTTATTTATCTCAAATGGTTGGAGAGAAACTCACGATTAAGAATATTCCCATTGTAAAGGAGTTTGATGATGTCTTTCCAGAGGAATTTCCTTGTCTTCCAGCAAACCGTGAAGTTGAGTTTTCAATAGAACTCGTACCGGGTGCTTTACCTATTTCAAAGACACCTTATAGAATGGACCCAATTGAGTTGCAGGAATTGAAGAAGCAACTCCAGGAGAATCTTGATAAGGGATTCATACACCCAATTGTGTCACCTTAGGGAGAACCTGTTCGGTTTGTTAAGAATAAAGATGGATCAATGAGACTCTACATAGATTATCAAGAACATAACAAGATCACTATCAAGAACAAATATCCTCTCCCATGCATTGATGACTTATTTTACCAACTACACAGAGCTCAATACTTTTACAAGTTTAATCTTCGTTCTGGGTATCATCAACTAAGGGTTAAAAGGGACGATATACCAAAGACGACTTTTCGTACGAGGTATGAACACTATGAATTTATAGTGATGCCATTTGTTCTTACTAATGCCCCTGCTATCTTCATGGATCTA
Source organism: Viscum album (assembly GCA_963277665.1). Classification (NCBI taxonomy): domain Eukaryota; kingdom Viridiplantae; phylum Streptophyta; class Magnoliopsida; order Santalales; family Viscaceae; genus Viscum; species Viscum album. The sequence continues at coordinate 286,893,060 of OY728127.1, forward strand.
ATTAATAGAGTCTTTAGAGACTATCTTGATAAGTTTGTGGTTGTCTTTATAGATGATATTCTTGTCTATTCAAAGAGCTAGGATTAACATGAAGATCACTTGAGAAGTGTATTGAAGACCCTGATAAAGGAGAAGCTTTATGCCAAATTTACCAAGTTTTAATTTTGGCTTCAAAAAGTTTCATTTTTGGGTCACATAATATCAAAAGAGGGGATATTTTTGGATCCAGCAAAAAAAGAGGTTATCGAAATACGGTCGAGACCAACAATAGTAACTGAGATCTGAAGTTTTCTTGGTTAGACTGGATATTATCGACATTTTGTGAAAAAAAATTCATGATTATCTAATCCACTCACAAGGTTGACTCGAAAAGGAGTTAAGTTTGTTTAGATGGAGGAGAGTGAAGAGAATTTCAAGGAGTTAAAAAGAAGGTTATCCAGTGGACCTGTGCTCACACTGCCTTGTAGTGGAGAAAGTTTTGTGATATATAGTGATGCATCCAGAAAGGTATTGGGGTGTGTTCTCATGAAGATTAATATGGTGATAGCTTATGCCTCACGACAGTTGAAAATACCTGTGAAAAATTAGCCAACACATGATTTGGAGTTAGCTGCGGTAACATTTTCATTAATGATTTGGGGGCAATATCTTTATGGTGAAAGGTGTGAAATTTATACTGATCATAAAACTTTAATGTATATATTCACACAAAATTATCTGAATATGAGCTAAAGAAGATGGTTGGAGCTTATTAAGGATTAGAACTACTCAATTCATTATCACCCTGGGAAAGAAAACAAGGTGGAAGATGCATTATGTCAACAATACCAGGCTAACTTATCCAAGATGAGGATCACAAAAGATCCAATATATATTGATTTTCAAAGGATAGATCTTGTAATTATAATGGAAGGGGAAAAATATTAACTTTCTCAAATGAATGATCAACCATCTATACATGCGAAGATTAAAGAGGCACAGAAAGAAGATGTAGAGTTACCAAAGAAGGTGAGAAATGTTCTTAAATTCAACCTTGATTGGGATGGGATAATATGGTTCAGGAATCAGGTTTGTGTTCCTCTCATCCCAGAATTAAAGAAGGAGTTGTTGGATGAGTCTCATAGTTCTTCATTCTCTATTCAACCTAGAAGCACAAATATGTATATGGACATGAAATAGTACTTTTGGTGGGATGGCATGAAAAGAGATGTTGCTGAATATATCTCTCGATGCTTGGTTTGTTAGCATGTTAAAGATGAGAGACAGAAGTCTAAGGGGATGTTACAACCATTACCGATACCCGAATGGAAATGGGAAAACATCACTATGGAATTTGTCACCGGACTTCCTAAAATATCCAAAGGCAATAATTCTATCTGGGCTATAGTTGATCATCTTACGAAGTTGGCACACTTCATTGCTATTAGAGAGGATTTCACTCTTGATGAACTTGCTATGATATATGTGAAGGAAATGATAAGATTGCATGGAGTACCACTTTCCATTATATCTGACGGGGATCCGAGGTTTACCTCAATGTATTGGAGAACTCTTCAGCATACACTGGATACAGAGTTGAGTTTTAGCACTGCTTATCATCCTCAGATAGATGGTCAGTCTGAGAGGAAAATTCAAACTCTAGAAGATATGTTAAGAGCTTTCCCTATGGATTTCAAAGGTGGTTGCGGTCCACACCTCCCTTTGGTTGAATGTTCTTATAATAATTGCTTTCACTATAGTATTCAGATGGATCCTTATGAAGATCTATATGGAAAGAAATGCTGAACTCCAAATTTCTGGGATGAAGTTGGGGAAAGAAAGCTATTAGGACCTGATCTTGTTGATGAGATGGCAGAAAAGGTCTGATCTATTCAACAACACATAAGAGCAGCTCAGAGTCGACAAACAAATCATGCCGATAACCGAAGAAAATACGTTGAGTTTGAAGTGGGTGATAAAGTTTTCTTACGAATATGCCCTTGGAATAGAGTAATGAGATTTGGAAAGAAGGGAAAGCTGAGCCCTATGTATATTGGTCCTTTCGAAATACTGGATCGTGTTGGGATGATAGCTTACCGATTGGCGCTTCAACCGAATCTCTCTCAAGTTCACGATGTGTTCCATGTATATCTCCTGAAAAAGTACATACTCGATCCTTCACATGTACGTATCACAGAAGTTGTACCGCAAGATCAAGATCTTTCTTATGAAGAACAGCCGATAGAGATTCTGGATCATAGAAAAAAAGCCATATGGAACAAGACCACTCACTTGGTGAAAGTTTTATGGAGGAACCACCAATTATAATAAGCTACATGGGAGCTTGAGGATATTATGAGAGAGAGGTATCCTCATCTATTTGTTACAAAGTGACGAATTTCGATGGCGAAATTCATTTTAAGGGGGGTAGAATGTAACACCTGAGCTTTTTATGAGAAAAATTTTGTTTTTATGTTATTATCAAAGGAATATTTCACTACACACAACACTATCTTGGCTTTCTTTACAGGCAATCACAACCATCCTCAATAGCTTGCGTTGTACGCAATACCGAGTTTCACTAAACAACGATATGATATCAAAATATTATTAAAACTAGCCGTTATGAATTGTAATACCCACTTTTTGAAATTTTATAATTTTTATCATTCAAAATGGACTTCATTTTTGAATTCTTTAATATCCAAATTATCCTTGGGTGATTTTTTTGTATTTTTCTGAAAACATTCAATTTTTGATAAATTGTGAAAACAATGGGTTACAGTTTAAAAACCGACTTTTTTATTTAAATAAGTATTTAATTTATTTAAATTTAATTTTAGTAAAAATTGATACATAATACCTATATAAGTTCAATGTAATTCATTGGAGTCATTTTATAATAATTTTAGATATATAAAAATTTATTGAACTTTTCACGGTCTTTTACCCACCTCCTGGGAGAGTTTCAAAATTGACATAAAACATAATTTTACCACTTCTGTGAGTGGATTTTCAAAACTCCGTGAGACACGGTTAACATCAAGGAGTAAAATGTGGTTTAGTAAGAAAAAATAATTTTTAGTGAATAGTAAGTTTTTACTTTTTTTACCACGGTTAAAAGTAAACAGGGTAATTAAGGGTAAAAATTGTATTATTATTACCCTAAAAAATGTAATAATTCTATTGGATAAGTTTAATTCGACCAAAAACAACCTTAAGAATAAAATGTGACCATTTAGGTCCACTTGGATTAGATTAGGACATTTAATATTATTTTACTTAAAGAAGAGTTAAAAAAGTTAAAATCAATATTTAATAAATAAAACATTTTTAATACTAGGTTATAAATAAGATAAATTCGACTATAAATATTCATTATAAAGATAGAAATATTTCCAACATAATGGTATTTTTTTATAATTTTTAGACTTTATATAATTTAATTTATTTATGACACAATGATGATGTAGTAATTACCTTATTAAGAAAATATTAACATAATTGATATTATAAATACCCAAATAAATGTAATTTGAGACTTTTCATGAATTAAACTAATTTTATAGGTTAATATGGAATATTAGTATTTATTTGATTAAATGTTTTTGAACTAATCATGTTGTTATGATTTTGACAAAAATCAATTAGCAAATAGTGTCAAAATTGACATAAAATAGTTTTTAAAACAAATATTATATTATTAATTGTTATTTTATTCCTAAAAATATATGGTTCGGACAAATGCCTTATATATTGTTATATATATTAATAATTAACCACTTGAGGTTCTTTTGGCCTGTTATATTAGGTTTTTTAACAATATAGTGTAAGAAAACAAGAAGAGGTGGTAAAAGTTAAATTATTTAACTTAGAGTTAAATCTAAATGATAAGTTTAAAATAGTAACCTAAACATGTATAAAATATATTGGTTGAGATTATTTCGACCCATCCCCACCTTAGCTTCTAAATAAATCAGTTTGGAGCTATTAAAAACCGAATATGACTTTATTATAACATAATATTTTATGTTTTTTCTAAAGTGCCCCTCTCCTCCCATATAAAAGGGCACCTCCTCCCTCTCCTCCTCACACCACTTTGAGCCCTCAAGCTCAGAAAACCCCTGAAATACTCCCTTATCAACTTCCTTAGAAACATCCTAGAGGTCCTGGTCTTCTTGAAAGTCCATTTTTAGTGCCCTAAGAGGAGGTTAAGAAGAGGCGCTTCAAAGAAGAGGTAATGTCCGTTACCGAACCTACCATCTCCAAGATGTGATGTGACTCGTATAACATGATATTCAATGCATAATGATTATATAAATGAATTTAATGAATAAATATGATATATATTACACTAATAACATTATGGAAATGAGTTATCTGTAACCTAAAAATAATAATAAGAATTTATTCAACAAAACACGCATAAGAACAAAAAAGAAATAAACACCCGAATAACAAGTAGTAATGAAATATTACTAATAAGAAGCTAAGAATATGAAAATATATGATATCTTAACAATCAGTAAGATTCTAGAATAAGTCAATAGCATTATTTAAATCATTATACAGGAGTTTCGGACACATACGATTGAAATCGGACCTAAGGTAAGGGAAAATATCACAATCTCAATTTTTATCCGAGATTGTTTATACTTCGGTAGTTACTTGGGAATATTTATCATCCACATCCACGTTTCTTAAATATGTAATATTATTTCTATCCTCCTACAATTTTTTAAATCCAATATTAATCAATGGTGAGTTTTTAGTAAAATATATGAAAGGAATCTTTTGTCGTTTTTAGTACGAAGTACTTTTTGACTTTTCCAGCCCAAGTACGAGAAGAATGTTTTTTTTAACTTATAAGGAATGAATGGATTTTTATGATTTCCTATAACATTATTTCCATGAATGTTCCTTTATGACTTTCATGTTTATTTTTAATCAACTTATTTTAGATTAAAATTGTATGACATGTTAAGGAAGTAAAATGTTTTTTTGAAGTAGAAAGGATACTTTCCTCAAGAATGGAGTTCAAGTGTTTTATCAAAATAATTTTCCATCTAAGATTATATAGGGTTCAATTTATATCCCTATTTTTACATTGATTTGATTATTTTATTATGGAATTATTTTTATGATGTCCTTTTATCTTATATGATTTATGTTATGATGGAATGATGATTAAGAATCCCATTATTATTACCTGGGTTATGCTATGATTTATGATTTTGTGGCACACATAATAATGGGGTAATTATGAGAAGGGTGGGACCTATATCACCCATCAATGCATTGGGTAAATATTTATATCTCATGAGATAGACATGGCTGGAATGGCAGGTTAATCCAGTTCAGTGATACAGGACTGAAAGGAGGAGTGAACTCGGTTCAGAAATGGACTTCGTCCGCTAAGATAGTCTTGGAAATGAGTCTTGACTACTAAGAAATTATTCTCTATAATTATGTGTGTATGCCAAAAAGATTCATGTTTTATGTTATGATTATTGGGATTACATTTCACTACTATTATTTATCCAATGTTTTGAAATTATGATCTCTTTTGCAGGTTAAGATTTCCAAAATGATATGCCCTTATGATGTGATTGATATTTCTTCTGTTTACCCTTACTGATCATTTGAGCTCACCCTTTTGTATGTTTTCTTTTCCCCTGGTTAGGAATTAGGGTATTAACTAGGATATTCCAAAAAGGGATTCTAGATATGATGAAATAAATGGGAGACAATGTAGATGATTTATGAATCATTTGTTTATGATTCCCAGTTTCTAAAGACACTATACCTATACGGTCCTTTCATGGTTTTGTTATATGTTGTAATAAGTGTGATTAAATTTTGAAGAAATAACAATGTATGTAAAGTATGGGTCGTTATAAGCCTCTTCTTGATCTGATCTTTGCTGGTCTTCCTCATCCAAAGTTGCCACCCCACTGCTTACTCCCAAAACAGTTTCTGTACAAGGTAGGTTCAAAGAGGAATTTTCCTTTTCTTGTGATACAACTTCAGGAGTTGGGCTAGGAGGCAAGTCCAGATCTCCTCCATCTGCTGTAGAGGAATCCTCCTCATCTGAATCATCACTATACTGTGGATCCTCCTCTTCAGGTCCTAGACATGGATATCTTTTATCTTTTGGTCTATTTATATGGTCAACTGGATTTAACTTGTTATATATCTTCTCATCATAAATAACTCACTGCCTTCTCCATGGGTTCCAGCTAATCTTTATGTACTTACATATTGTTCTTGTGATTCAAAAATTTTTCTTTACCACGACTGTCTCATATTAATACTCAGAAACCCCCTTTACTTTAATCATAACTAAACTCAATTTGGAAAAGAATAATGCATTGGTTTTTGATTTGGGTATCGTCATATCTTCTATTTGAATCATTAACAGCCTGCACAGATTCACCTTCACACTATGTCTTAAGAGATGCAACAAATAAATATCATGATACTTCATATTTACAAAGTCCCCTCTCCATGGACATATCACATGTTGAATGAATTTGAACAACAATCTATATCCCCCATCAATCTCAGTAGCCACCACATTCTCTACTTGTGACTACCAGTGAATTCCTTTAAGGAAGTCTCATAGTCAAATATGTCACGGGTAAGAGGTATTGTCTTCGATGAATACCCAAATACTCCATCATGTGGTACCTTTATGCATTCAGCACATTCAATGGATGGAAAAGCTATTTCCTTGCCATTTACCAATGAAACCTTTCGATTCTCCTTATTGGATTTCTCAAAGAGAACAAAAGCATAGAAATATTTTATCAGCTTTGGAAAATAAAGACCATAGTTTTTTGTGAAACATTCTAGCCATCTCTGCTCTTCCAATATTCTTAGGGTCAGCGATTTTCTTGTTAAAATCCATTCTTCACACAGCAGCTTCTCGATTTAAATTTCACTATATTGAAAATGCGGGTTCACCGGATGCCTCCCAGACCTTGTTCAATTGACACTACTACTTGCTTTAGGTTCTTTTCTTCGGCATCTTCACCTTAGGATCATCAAAGTCATCTCTGACAGTAGGAAGTTTTGTTTTTTCCATCTCTTGATTGAATGACTAAGGGTTTTCGCGAGATTTAGGGATTCAAGGAGTTGGGTTTGAGAAAGGAGAGTTTGGTGGATTGAAAAGTAACTAAGACATAGTTTTTATCATTAAAAAATAATAAAATAAATAAAGAAAACATATTTAGTAAAGTATAAACGATACAGATTCTGGAGTCTAAAGATACAGAAGTTTAAAAACAGTGCAAACTAAATGGTACGGTATACCGGTGAGAATACGTAACAGTTAGGTATTCTTATCAGTGAGTTCCACTAACAGTGATTTCTAACAGTGAGGTTTCTAATAGTGAGGTTTCTAACGGTGAGGTTTCTAACGGGGAGGTTTCTAACTGTGAGGTTTCTAACTGTGAGGTTTCTAATGGTGAGGATGCTAAAGGTGGCATTTTTTAACGGTGAGGTTTATAACTGTGAGGTTTCTAACGCACAGAGTCTATCATTCCTAATTCATGTCTAATGTATATTACCCTATCTGAAATTAAAGGATTGGTGAAAATGTCAGCTAATTGGTGTTCAGTGCCTATAAATTTAAGAGTAATATCATCTTTTTGGTAATGATCTCTGAAAAAATGGTGTCGTACATCAATGTGTTTGGTCCTAGAATGAGACACGGAATTCTTGGAGGTGTTAATTGCACTAGTTTTATAACATGTTATTGATACATGTTTAAAATCATATCCATAGTCCAACAAAGTATGTTTCATCCACGGAATTTGTAACATCCCTAAATGATAAAGGGTTAAATGACTAAATGATATGACTAATGTCAACAAGGTGAACCTTTTTTTTCGGGAGCCTACCTGATTAAAACTCCACAGTTAAGCATGTATGGCCTGGAGTATTGATCAGGATGGGTGAACTCTTGGGATGTTTCTCAGGGTGTGTGTGAGTGAAGAGAAAACACACTGGAAAGGACTTGTGTAGGCCTGTGGGGACTATCTTTAGTTAGATAACCCATTTTGGCATGTGGGTGGGACCTAGGGTGGGGCCCGTGAGTCTGTAGGGATACTAGTGGGTGGGGCCTGGTTGACACATTTGGTATCATAGGTGGTACCCAGCCTTAAGTGCGGTGCACTGCCTGGGTTGAGATGGAGGGCCCACAATTAGGGCGTTGTTCTTCAAAGGGGGGGGGGTAATTATAATATCCACAAATGATAAAGGGTTAAATGAATAAATTAAATGACTCATGTAAACAGGGTGCGCCTACCTTTTTAGGAGACTACCTGATTAAAACACCACTGTTAAGCGTGTTTGGCCTGGAATAGTGATCAGGATGAGTGACCTCCTAGGAAGTTTCTCAGGGTGTGTGTGAGTGAGGAGAAAACACAGTCGAAAAGGACATGTGTTGGCATGTGGGGACTATAATTAGTGAGATAATCTGTTGGGCCACGTGGGTCGGACCTAGGATGGGGCCCACATGTCTTCGGGGAAACTGGTGGGCCAGGTCCAGTTGTCACATTTGGTATCAGAGGTTATACCAATCCTTCAGTGTGGTGGACTTCCTGGGTTGAGATTTAGGGCCCACAACGAGGGAGTTGTGCTCTAAAGGGGGGGAGGGTGTGATTGTAATATCCCTAAATGATACAGGGTTAAATTACTAAATAATATGACTCATGTCAACAAGGTGCACCTTCTTTTTCGGGAGCCTACCTAATTATAACTCCATTGTTAAGCGTGCTTGGCCTAGAGTAGTAATCATGATAGGTGACCTCCTGTGATATTTCTTAGGGTGTGTTGGAGTGAGGACAACACACACTAGAAAGGACATGTTTTGTCCTGTTGGTACTATCATTAGTCAGATAACTCATTCATGCATGTGGGGGGAACCTAGGGTGGGGCTCACATGTCTGCGGGGAAACTGGTGGGCGGGGCCCAGTTGTCACAGAATTTTTGCACAACAACTACTAGCTATTATATACTCTGCTTTAGTAGTAGACAATGAAACAGAATTCTACTTTTTACTACACAACAGTAATAGGGATTTACCTAGAATATGACATGTTCCAGAAGTGCTTTTTCTATTTTACTTGCAACCAGTAATGTCAGCATCTAAATAACTTATTAAATCAAAATATTGTCATTTTGGATAAAGAAAACCTAAATTTGTAGTATGTTTAAGAAATTTGAAAATTCTTTTAACAGCAAGTAAATGGGATTCATTAGGATTAGCTTGAATTCTTGAACACATACACACACTAAATATAATATCTGGTCGACTAGTAGTAAGGTAAAGTAGACTTCCAATCATACCTTCGTAATTTGTTTGATCAACTCGTTTCCCAGATTCATCAATGTCCAACTAACAGGTGGTGCTCATGGGTGTATCACAATCCTTAATACTATCTAAACCAAAACATTTTAAAATATTCTTTGCATATTTACTTTGATATAAAATAATTACATTTTCATTTTGAAAAACTTGAAATCCAAGAAAATATTTGAGTTCTCCCATTAAACACATTTTAAATTCATTTTGAATACTTATTGAAAAATCAATACATAAAGTATTTTTTGAAGATCCAAAAATAATATCATCAATATAGATTTATACTATAAAAACATCTTTAGAAAGTTTTTTTATAAAGAGATTTGGATCATGAATACCTTTAGAAAAACCTTTTGAAATAAGAAAATTACTAATTCTATCATACTAAGCTCATAGAGCTTGTTTCAAACCATATAAACCTTTAGAGATCTTAAAAACTCAATTCGGAAAAGGAGGATTAGTAAATCCAGGTGGTTATTCCATAAAATCATATTCAATAATAAAACCATTTATAAAATCACATTTAACATCCATTTGATATAATGTGAAATTCAGATGAGCAGCATAGGCAAGTAAAATCCAAATGGCTTCTAATCTAGCTACAGGTGCAACGGTTTCCTCAAAGTCTATTCATTCTAATTGACTATATCCTTGTGCAAATTTCCTTTCTTTATTTCTAACTATATTTCCAGATTCATCAACATTATTTCTAAAAACCCATTTAGTGCCTATGGTAAAAGTGCCCTTAGGTCTGTCAACAAATTCCAAGAAATGGTTTCTCTCAAATTGATTTAATTCTTCTTTCATTTCCATTACCCAAAATTCATCATTTATTGCTTTATCGATATTTTTAGGTTCTAACTGTGAAAGAAAGGCATGATGTTCAACCTAGTTTCTTAGAGAAGCTCAAGTCTATATCCCTCTATCAAGATTACCAACCACAACATCTAAAGGATGATTCTTTATAATCCAAGTTAATCTAGTAAAGGAAGGACTATAAATTTCAGGTTCTTCTATAGATTCTCGTTCAACAGAATTAGATTTTGGAAAATTTATAGAATTACATGATTTTACAGCAGTTCTACTACTTTTATCATTAAGGTCCAGAATAGATAGATCTTCTTCAAGATTTTCAAGAGAAGACTTAGGTTCATGTGGATCAGTTTCATCAAATATGATGTGAACAGATTCATCCACAAATTTGGTTCTTTTATTAAAAACTCTATACGATTTTCTAGTTATAAAATATCATAGAAAGATTCCCTCATCACTTTTATAAGCAAACATGTCAATATTATCTTTTGTATTGAGAATAAATACTTTTCAAAAAAAAACGCTAAAGTAATTAACCAAATTTTTCTGATGGTTCGACAACTCATAAGGGGTCTTTTTGAGAAATGGTCTAATCAGGACTCTATTAATAATATAACAAGCTTCATTTACATCTCCATCCCAAATTTATATTGGAATATCTTACTCATTAAGCATAGTTTATGCAATTTCATGAAGGGTTCTGTTCTCCTTTATACTACACCATTCTGCTGAGGTGTCCTACGGGCAGAGAAATTGTTACTATAGCCATTGTGTGAGCAATAAGTGTAACGCCCCAACCCCAGTTACCCAGAGTCGGTGCATTATTACGTAACATTGGCATGATCACAAAAGATCAAATCTCGAAAAATCGATTAGTTTAGTAGCCTTGGAAACACTAGATACATTCATAAATGTTACATTACATCATAAAGTGAAAAACTACAATAACATAGTCTCTTTTTTTCACACTCATATCCCCTTCAGACTATCCCTGTAGGTCATTCCTAAAATAATTCTTCACAAACATGGAAAAATTAAAACATTGAAAGGGGTGAGCTCAGATGCTCAGTAAGGATAACAATATAGTGGAAGCTTTCATAAATAAACATTAACATTTAAGGCAACGTATAAATAAAACAAAATCCTTTTAAACTTGAACTTCACCATAATATGGAAAAAATAAAATGAAATAATTCCATTTACTTATTCACATTGATATTCTACTAGTCGAATAATCACATGAAATATCAGTAACCACTTTCATAATGATGGAATGCATAATACCAGACTATTATAACCATGTAGCCAAGGCCTCGTGCCAAGACTACAAATAAGATTTTGTCAAGGTCTCGTGCCAAGACACTTTTTTGTCTCATGAGACCTACCGATGCATCGAGAAGCTATAACGGGCTCCACCCATCACATATTATGTCCAATGCATTCCTCATATGAACAGGTTTAAACATATCATAATCCATAACATAATCGTATCACATAAAACATGCATAACGGAAACATAACATTTCCACATTTCAACCACAAGATATCAATACCACACATTGATATAATAAAAACACGTTCAAAACCATTTTCACTACCAAAATAAAAGAAATTAAAACTTTGTATTTATTTTTCATTTAAAAAAAGTTATGGCTTGTAGAGAAAGCCAAAAATAAAATAGTGGTCACAGCGGCAGAGAAGTCGTTGTCATCGCATATGTACAAATAAACATTCCTTTTGTCGTTTAGTAAAAACTCTTCCTATAAAAATATTCCTTTTGAATAAAATTAAATGTCAATGGTGTTTATACACCATATAAAGGAAAGTTGTGTATAAAACCATATATGCCTCAATGAAAGGAGATTGAGATGAAGTCCCTTACAAAGATCATTTTTCAAATAAAATAGATCTATTAAGTGTATTCACTATATGTACACATAAATAAAGTACAAATACAATATAGTACATAATAATATCATGACATAATTTGAATGTAAGAGATTAACCCAAAGAACGGAAATTGGGTTAAGAATTTCCCCTACCTCGTGTCCGACTTCACTCGACTGTTCTTTAACCTCCTGAATAATAAACTAGATTTAACATATAATATATTAAGAACCTTTTTCAAGTTCATTATTCATTTTATATCACTTATTACCATGTTATGAACATTATTTAATTATTTAAGTTAATAACAGTCGTTTTGTCGATCTTTGGTTCTTGAGTAAAAAATAAACTTCTTATAATTACAAGTTGTTTATGTGGTAGAATATCAATTATCTCCAGAATTATATTCATTATTTACATATCATATATATCATATATATCTAGTATATAAATTCATTCATAATATTACGTAACATTTAGAGGTAAGAAATGAAATGCACCGTTCATGGAGACGGTAAGACGTACGTACGCATGAACGCTCCTTTCATTTCTATTTCATATTTAATGGACTGAAATCATAGTTATATAATGGTATATTATAATTCCAGTATAATATAATATATAATATCATTTACTCCATCCTTTATACATCCCAAATATGTCATTAATGATTCAAATCACTTTGAGGGGGCGGTAGTCCGCACTTCCTAAAATGAAATTATCGTGTTTACCCATAATGGAAATCATAAAGGTATGCCATAAATGAGAAATAACGAAGCATAAGGGAAACATAAAAATAATATATATCATATATAAATATAGTGACATCTTAATGGCCACCATAAGAGGAGATAAATGAAGATTTAACAATCATCGTTTCCTGAGGCAGAAATTTACCATCCACGGAAACAGTATGTTCTTTAACCATTAGACAATGGTGTGTGTAAGTGTAAATCAAATACTTCTCATAAAAAATTCATATTATATTTAAAATACTGGTTTTTTATAAAATAATGGAATAAAAAGAGTTTAAGGGGTTGGATAGCAAAATAAAACAAAATAACATAAGAGAAGACAATACCTTAAAATCGGGTAACTCTTTTTTGATTTGAGACAAAAGCTTCCTTGGGAAGAATTTTTACCAAAGTAAGGCTTCTTGGAGTAATATAGGGAAGTTGAGAGAGTATTTGGGCAGAGTTTTTCCGAGCCAAATGGCTTTGATGGTGTGAATAAGGTGGTAGTGTTGGGGGCCTTTTATAAGAGATGAGGGGCACTCATGGAAAGTAATGAAATGTTACATTACTGTGATGTACTTTTCATATTTCAAAGGTCCCAAAATTATATATTCCGAATATAAGGTGATAAGGGTTCGAAATATACTCATCCAATAGGTTTTTTACATGTGTAAGTCTCATATTTTACATTATCTTTTCATTTTATTTAAATCGTGAATTAATGAGGTAATCGTTGCATCATCATGGTGTCATAAAAAATTTAATTTATTTAATGTCTAAAAATTATAAAAAATATATCATGATTTATAAAATATTTTTCAAATTCCAATTAATATTTATAGTAAAAATTTTAACTTATATAACCCCATGTAATATCTGTTTTAGTTAAACAACACATGTTTGGGATAATTTTATTTTTACTTTAAATAAAAAGTTATTAATGTCATTTGCTTACCCTAGTGGATCCATGGGGTCCTCAAGTTGACCCATGGATTTTATTGGTCATCCATGACTCATCCAATAAGTTGAGGACAAGTGTCAAGATATTTTCATATTTTTATAATATCATTTTTACCCTAAATTTCACTAATTACCATTAATCATGATTAATAGAACTTAAAAGTTACTATTCAAAAAAAAATTATTTTAATCCCATTGATCTACATTTTACTTCAAAATGACAATGATGTATGTTTGATTTTGGAAATTCAAATCACATAGGTGGTAAAATTTCATTTAAATGAAAAATCAGTTTTTTTTACTACCACTTAGTGGTTTCACTATTCATCAAAAATCGAAGTTTTTCAGAACAACACCAAAAATTAACCCTATGCTATATTTTATATTCCTAATTCAAAAATAATGTCTATTTTAAAAAATTAAAAATTTATAAGTTGAATTAATTAATTTAATAATTAATTCCCGATGTCACAATAAATAGCGTGTTTTTAAGAAGGAATATTAATCAAAAGATTGACAATTGTTTATGTCCAATTTTAATGTGAAATTAATTATAATGGCCACCATTGGATAAAATGGTAAAAATATATTCTAATTACACTTTAGAACCAATCAATTGTATAATTTATCACTATAAATTATTTTTATTAAAAAAGATGTTTTTAAGTATTTTTCACTATTCATCAAAAAATCGGAAGTTCTTATAAAAATACCAAAAATTCAACATAGGCTAATTTTGATATTCCGAATCTAAAAATGAAGTCCATTTTGAAATATAAAATTTATATAATTTCAAAAGGTGGGTATTACTATTCATAAATGCTAATTTTATTGGTCATAGTGTGTTAGAACATGAGGTTGCGTACAACACACGCCGCTCTATTATTCAAAGAGGAGTGTACCATGGATGCTTGGGGTGTTACATTATCCCCTCCTTCAATAAATTTCATCCTCACAATTTAAAATTTTTCTTTGAAAATAAATGGTTGAAAATAGAAAATACATTTGTGGAAAACCCACATTGAAAATACGGTTAATAAATGTATAACATTAAAAGAAAGAAAGAGAAGTTCAAAAGTCACCCGAGATAGCCCATACTAGGATTATATGAAAATATGTATATGGAGGAAAAACAAACCATCAAGGTCTGATGGAGAGTGGTATAAAACAGGATTAGGAGAAAGTTAACTACAAGAAAATCACAAACATGTGATTGGTTAAACGACCATTGATTCCCCAATTGGAAAATTTAACCGACAACATTTTTGTTTTAAGTTACCTTTCATAATGTTGAGGAATTTATTTAGGATATTTACTAAGAATGTAAGAAAATATACTTACTTATCATGTAGACTTTCTTTCTTTAGTAAATGTTTACCACAAACCAATCTTTCACTCAAAAAGATAATAGAACTCAAAAATATTATATTTATCCTAATCGTACAAGGTTCCAAATATTAACACATACCATTTAGATTAGGAAAAATATATTGTAATAACTAGGGACTTATAGTAGGCTAGTGGTAGGTAATAAAGGCATGTCGCACTATGGTTGTGGGTTCGATTCTTACAGCTTTGTCCGACACGACGGGTTATCCCCCAACCTGTAGGTTGTCCTTTTCCTAAAACTATAGTATTATAATATTCCAAAAATAATCTTCATAAATGTTTTAACCTTAAAAAATACTATCCAAAGGTCAACTTATTCCATTCCAACCTTTATAGTTATCCAAAATACCTTCGTCCAGACTTTCTCTAAAAGGTCTCTAAATTCCAAAATCAATTGTATCATCATATTCCTCAAACAAAGTAAAGTTTATCTTATTGTCACATTTAAAAATATGATTACCTTCAACATATTAAAACCTTAATGAAAAAAAATTACTGAATTACAATCATTATATATATCACATTATTCCTATAACCATAATATAATCATTGAGTCCAAAAGCACCAATACATTAATTATTCCACTTCAACTGTGGTAACAGTATAAGATTTTCCTTGATCCCTTGGCCTTTTCTAAGGTAAGTTTCCCTGACGATTAGGGAATTCATTTTCATAATTACCCATTTCCCTAAAATTGTAGCATTCAACATTGATAGCCTCTTTCTTTCCCTTGCAATCACGAGCCTGGTGACCTTTTACTCCACATTTATAACAAACTCCCATTCCTTTTAGGCAAGTACCGGGGTGATTCTTCCCAAAATTATCGCATAATGGAGAATCCTTCTTTCCATTTTTCCCTTTATCTGTCTCTTGCTCCACTGTTATCTTCTTCTCTTGCTTTACTTTATTGTCATAAGATTTAGAGAATTCATTTTCTATCTTGATAGCACACGAGACAATTTCTTCGTATGATGAGATGGTTTGTGAGATAATGCTCGATGGAGAAATGGTTTTAACCCATCAATGAAATGATCAATATTAATTCTTGGGTTACATATATAATCTATAGCATGCCTCGCTAACCTTGTAAATTTAGCCTCGTACTTTGCGACATTCTCATCCTCCTTCTGTATCAGACACAGAAATTGTCGTTCTATATCTGCTCGATGGTCATGTGGAAAGTATTTTTCTAAGAAAAGTTCCTTATGCTCCCTCCATTCCATACTTGATACTTATTCATCTTCGTTTTTGTTTTGAATCAGCGACCACCATTGATCGGCATCTCCAGTGAGGCGGTAAACTGCCATGACAACATTCTCCCTTTCGCTACTCCCCAAGGCGTGGAATATTTTTTCTAAGGAGTTTATACATTTCTCAGCTACTAATGGATTTGTACCCCCATTAAATATTGGCAGTTTTCCCTCATGAAGAGGTCTAACATTAATCCTCCATGTTGCGGACCAGGGTGCTCAATAGGAGTAAGGTTACTATTCATAACTTGAGTGTGTTGTCCCTGTTTGGTGATAAGTTGATCAGCACCAGTTGTATCTCCAGCTCCACTGTAATTATCTTGAGAATGAGGGAAATCCCTACATGGAGTGCGTGCATTGATACAGTTTCCATTCCTCCCACTAGGCGCCATTTCTAAACAATGGAATAAACTAGTTTAGTTTATGAATCAAAATACATAATTCTATACTTGTAAAACACTTAACATAAATTGAACTATAATCATAAAAATGTTTTTTTTTGAGGAAGTATATACTCATAAACCCTTCATAGTGGTCTGTAAAGAAATTGATAATTATCCTAAGCATATCCCCCAGGAGTGTCGTAACCAAGAGTGCAGCAAGGCCCGTTGTTATGCACCAGTTCACGTTTGAGTTTAGCTGAAAGCGGTGTTTTCGGGTTTTACCCCTAGGTACATCTGTGCCAGAGCCGCCTCTACCTGCTCGTATCCAGACAGGGTTGTATTGCTCGGAAAACTCACAAAATCTCTATAATACCAAAATTCTAGGATATTATTCTATACTAATCCTCAAATTTTATCTTAGGTCTATGTTCTCTAATCAGAGTTTATCTAAATCTAGATTTCAAGGTTAATACTAAACTATCTCTAATACCAACTGTAACGTCCCGACCCTAGTTACTTAGAGTCGGTGCATTATTACGTAACATTGGCATTATCACAAAAGATCAAGTCTCGAAAGACCGATTAGTTTAGTAGCCTTGGAAACACTAGATACATTCATAATTGTTACATTACCTCATAAAGTGAAAAACTACAATAACATAGTCTCCATTTTCCACACTCATATCCCCTTCAGACTATCCCTATAGGTCATTCCTAAAATACTTCTTCACATCTTGGAAAAATTAAAACATTGAAAGGGGTGAGCTCAGATGCGCAGTAAGGATAACAATATAGCGGATGCATTCATAAATAAACATTAACATTTAAGGCAATGTATAACTAAAACAAAAGCCTTTTAAACTTCAACTTCAGCATAATATGGAAAAAATAAAATAAAATAATTCCATTTACTTATTCACATGGATATTCTACTAGTTGAATAATCACATGAAATATCAATAACCACTTTCATAATGATGGAATGCATAATGCCAGACTATCATAACCACGTAGCCAAGCCCTTGTGCCAAGAAGACAAATAATATTTTTTCTAGGACTCGTTCCAAGACACTAGATTGTCTCATGAGACCTGCCGACTCATAGAGGAGCTATAGCGGGCTCCACCCGTCACTTATTAAGTCCAATGCATTCCACATATGAATAGGTTTAAACATGTCCTAATCCATAACATAATTGTATCACATAAAACATGAATAAAGGAAACATAACATTTCCACATTTCAATCACAAGATATCAATAAAACACATTGATATAATTAAAACACTTTCAAAACCATTTTCAATACCAAAATAAAATAAAATTATAACTCTATATTTATTTTTTATTAAAAAAAGTTATGGCTTGTAGAGGAAGCTGAAAATCAAATAATGGTCATGGCGGCGGAGAAGTCGTTGTCACCACATATGAACAAAAAAACATTCCTTTTGTTGTTTAGTAAAAACGCTTCATATAAAAATATTTCTTTTGAATAAACGTAAAAGTCAAAGGGGTTTATACACCGTATAAAGGAAAGTTGTGTATAAAACCAAATATGCCTCAATGAATGGAGATTGATACGAAGTCCCTTACAAAGATCATTTTTTAAATAAAATAGACCTTTTAAGTGTATTCACTATATGTACACATAAATAAAGTACAAATACAAGATAGGACATAATAATATCATTACATAATTTGATAGTAGGAGATTAACCCAAAGAGTGTAAATTGGGTTAAGAAGATCCCTTACCTCGTGACCGACTTCACTCGACCATTCTTTAACCTCCTGAATAATAAACTAGAGTTGATTTATAATTTATTATGAACCTTTTTCAATTTAATTATTCCTTTTATGTCACTTATTACCATGTTATGAACATTATGTAATTATTTAAGTTACGAACGGTCGTTTTGTCGATCTTTGGTACTTGAGTCAAAAATAAACTTCTTATAATTACAAGTTGTTTATGTGGTAGAATATCCATTATCTACAGAATTATATTCATGATTTATATATCATATATAATATATATATCCATTATATACATTGATTCATAATATTATGTAACATTTAGAGTTAAGAAATGAAATACACCGTTCACGGAGACGGTAAGCCATACGTACGCATTAACGCTACTTTCATTTATATTTTGTATTTAATGGAATGAAATGATAGTGATATAAAGGTATATTATAATTCCAGTATAATATCATATATAATATCATTTAATCCATCCTTTATACATCCCACATATGACATTAACGATTCAAATCACATTGAGGGGCGGTAGTCCGCACTTCCTAAAATGAAATTATCGCGTTTACCCATTATGGAAATCATAAAGGTATTCCATAAATGGGAAATACAGAAGAATAAGGAAAACATAAATATAATATATATCATATATAAATATAGTGACATCTTAATGGCCACCATGAGAGGTGTTAAATGAATATTGAACAATCATCGTTTCGTGAGGCAAAAATTCGCCAACCACAGAAACAGTATGTTCTTTAACCATTAGACGAAGGTGTGTGTAAGTTTAAATAAAATCCTTCTCAAAAACACATCCTAGTATATTGAAGATACAGTTTTAGTTACAAACTAATGGAATAAAAAGAGTTTAAGGGGTTGGAGAAGAAAAACAAAACAAAATAACATAAGAGAAGACATTACCTTAAAATCGGGTAACTCTTTTTTGATTTGAGACAAAAGCTTCCTGGGAAAAATTCTTCCCAAAGTGAGGCTTTTTAGAGTAAGAGAGGTAATTTGAGAGAGTATTTGGGTAGAGGTTGTCCGAGCCAAATGGCTTTGATGGTGTGAATAAGGTGGTAGTGGTGGGGGCCTTTTATAAGAGGAGAGGAGGGGCACTCTTGGAAAGTACTGAAATGTTACATTATTATGAAGTAATTTTCGGATTTCAAAGGACCCACAGTTATAAATTTCTAAAATAAGGTGATAAGGGTTCTAAATATACTCATCCAATAGGTTTTTTACATGTTTAAGTCATAGATTTTACATTATCTTTTCATTTTATTTAAATCGTCAATTAATGAGGTAATCGCTGCATCATCACGGTGTCATAAAAAACTTAATTTATTTAATGTCTAAAAATTATTAAAAAAAATATCATGATGTAGGAAATATTTTTATCTTTCCAATTAATATTTATTGTCTAAATTATAACTTATATAACCCCATGTATTAACTATTTTAGTAAAACAACACATGTTTGTGACAATTTTATTTTTACGTTAAATAAAAAGTTATTAATGTGATTTTCTTACCCAAATGGCTCCATGGGGTCCCCAAGTTGACCCATGGATTGTCTTGGTCTGCCATGACACATCCAATATGTGTAGTACAAGTTTCAAGATATTTTCATATTTTTATAATATCATTTTTACCTTAAATTATCACTAATTACCTTTAATCGCGACTAATAGAACTTAAAAGTTACTATTCACTAAAAATTATTTTAATCCCATTGATCCACATTTGACTTCCTAATGAAAATGATGTATTTAGGATTTTAAAAATTCAAATCACAGAGGTGGTAAAATTTCATTTAAACGAAAAATCAGTTTTTTAACTACCACTTAGTGGTTTCACTATTCATAAAAAATCGAAGTTTTTCAGAACAACACCAAAAATTAGCCCTAAACTATATTTGATATTACTAATTCAAAAATGATTTCTATTTTACAAAATTAAAACAGTATAATTTGAATTAATTAATTAATTTAATAATTAATTCCCGCTGTCACGATAAATAGGCTGTTTTTAAGAAAGAATATCAATCAAAAGATTGACAATTGTTTATGTCCAATTTCAAAGTGGATTTAATTATAATGACCACCATTGGATAAAATGGTAAAAATATATTCTAATTACACTTTAGAACCACTCAATTGTGTAATTTATCACTATATATTATTTTGACTAAAAAAGTTGTTTTTATGTATTTTTCACTATTCATCAAAAATTGTAAGTTCTCAAAAATATACCAAAAATTTAACATAGGCTAATTTCGATATTCAGAATCCAAAAATGAAGTCGATATTGAAATATAAAATTTATATAATTTCAAAAGGTGGGTATTACTATTCATAACTGCTACTTTTATTGGTCGCGGTGTGTTAGAACTTGAGGTTGCGTACAACACACGCTGCTCTATTATTCAAAGAGGAGCGTACCATAGAAGCTTGGGGTGTTAAAATAAGATTAAAATTCATGATATTCAAATTCAAGACCATGATCACTTCTCAAGGTCATAATATTAAGTCCACTAAGGGTTTCTATAGACATAATGTATTTAATAAATTAATAACTAGCTTCACTTTTGTGAGCTAAGAAGTATTCCCAAGTGTGCCTAGAGTAGTCATCTATTAAGACATAGACATAGTGCTTCCTGTTTAAACTAGAAAATATAGAATGTCCAAAAAAGTCTATGTGAACCAACTCTATAGGTTGAGAAGTTGAAACTTATTTCATTGATTTAAAAGAAACTTTATGTTTGTTTCCTTTTTGACAGGGACTATACACTTTATCATCTGGGAATTCAAGTTTAGGTAGTTCTCTAACTATGTTTTTCCTAGCCAGATTACTAAGTGAATGAATGTTTCAATTTACAAATCTTCTATGCCATAGCCAAGACACTTTATGAAAATCATTCAATCATGTAATGTTTTATTTATCCAAATAATTCAAATCAACACCATAATGATTTTCATTTCTCAAAGCAGGAAATACTAAAATATTTTTATAATTAAAAACATTACAAGAATAATTTTCTAATTTAACATTGAAACCATCATCAGACAATAGAGAAATACATAAAAGGTTATGTTTAATTCAATAAAAAATTAAAACTTTTGAAATTAAAACTGAATCAGTGTAACCAATCTGGCCTAAGCCAATGATTTTTCCTTTTGAATTATCACCAAAGGTGACATGGCCTCCATAAACTTTTATTAAACTCTTGAATCATGAGTAATCTCTAGTCATATTCCTTGAACATCCACTTTTCAACTTCCATAATTTCCTACAAAACATGTTTAAACAGAAAATGATTTTGGTACCCAG
This sequence comes from Viscum album, assembly GCA_963277665.1. Classification (NCBI taxonomy): domain Eukaryota; kingdom Viridiplantae; phylum Streptophyta; class Magnoliopsida; order Santalales; family Viscaceae; genus Viscum; species Viscum album. Next base: position 286,914,912 of record OY728127.1, read on the forward strand.
ATTTTCATGGGTCTAGACAGGTTTTCAAGAAAAACTTTTGGTACCCAAATTTTTATAATGGGTCTCATACAATAAATAGATTCAAAAGTTTTGGAAAGATAAACATTATTTGATCTATAACCATTAGGATAAATAGTTGAATTATATGAATTTCTAGAACTAGAACTAGCTGCATTCTATCAAGATTTAGGAATAAATCTATTTTTAGTAATCCTTCTCTATCTAGGATGATAGCCTCTTTTAGTGGTATATTTTGGTGACACTTGTTTTACTAGAATTTGAGTTAGAGTATACGTTCCATTTGTGAATTTCTCTAATTCCTTCTTTAATTTCTCATTGGACAATTTTAGTTCAGTATTTTCCTTAAGTAATTGAGCATTCTTTTCCTTTTCTATATCAGGTGAAGATTTAACAGAGCTAGTCAAAGCATGTTCTTTCTTGAAGGTCTTATACATGTCTTTCAATTCATTAATGGTTTCTTCTAGAATATTACAGTATTCAAAAAACTCTTCACTAGTCATGTTTACAAATTCAGAATCAGAATAAACTTCAGAATAATAAGAATTTAAAGCAGGAGTATCCAATGTTACCTCATATGTGTTTGTCATGAAACAAATATTATCTTTTTGAGATTTTTCATCCTGATAAGAATCAGAATCACTTGAACTATCTTCTGAAGCACTCCAAGTTTCTTTCATAGAATTCTTAGATTTATTATCCTTATAATCATATTTATTTTTGAACTTTAACTTCGGGAAATATGTTTTCACATGTCTTTTCCTCTTGTAATCATAATATATAATTTCATCACTCTTATCAGACTTTTTCCCATCCTTCTTCCAAGGAAATTTGTTGTCATATTTTCCATTATAAGTTGGCTTTCTGATGAATTACTTCTTCATGTAGAATTTCTTGAACCGTCTGTCTATTTGTGTAATCTCTTTATCACTATCAGAATTTGAACCTTCACTTATTGAGAATTCGGTAGGTATGTGAACTTTCTCCATGTCCTTGCTCTTTGAGGCAGTAAATTTAAATGCTACTGACTTCCTTTTTGGTTCATCAACATCTTCCTAGATTTCTTTCTGTTCTTATTTATACATCATCAAAATACCAATTAATTCTTTAATAGTCAGTGATCTTATGTCACACGATTCTCTTATTGAAACTGATGTTCCTCTCCATCTTTCTGGAAGACATCTTATTATTCTCATAATCTGCTCCATTGCAGGAACATCTTTTCCAAGTGAGCTCATAGTGTTGAAAATCTCATTGGACATGAGATACATATCAGAAATAAATTTATGAGTTTTCATTTTAAAATTATCATACTTAATAGTATAGGTATTCAATCTCATTTCTTTAACATTAGTTGTTCCCTCATGGGAAATACCCAAAGTATACCAAATTTCATAAGCACGTTTACAAATAGATATTTGATTAAATTTTTCATCTCATAAATTACAATACATGGCATTCATTGCTTTTCAATTATTATTGTAAGCTATTTTTGTAGGTTGATCCCATGTATTTATTTCAGTTTCCGGAATCTAATATTAAGTATCTATAGTAGTGTAGATGTCAAATCCCATACTTTCTTAATGACTTTTCATTTTCAGTTTCCATTGGGCATAATTAGCACCACTAAAGAATGATGGTCTTTTGGTAGCAGCACCATCAAGACTATTATCCATAATTAGATTTTATCAAATATATTTGAAGAGATAAAATTTAGAACTAACATAAATTTAAGATATTTAAGATACAACTAAAATCACAGTTGAAAAATGGAGTTTTGGAAATACATTATAAATAACAAGAAACCTCTGATATGAAATGTTGTCCCGAGTGGATACTCAAGAAGGGGGTGAATTGAGTTCCAATTAAAATTTATATTAAAAAAATAATGATCAAAACCCCAAAAATTGAATAAAACATAAACTGTATTGAATTTATAAATATTTTAAGTTTTCAATTAGTTTCTTAAAAGATTGATTATTTCTAATTTACCTAAATAAGAAGATTAGTTATCTTTTGAAACTAACTTACAAACTAAAAAAAAGTTATAAACACTTGCAAGTTGAATTGTTATAGTTACTTTAAAATAGATTTGTATTTAAATTACATAGTAGCGGAATATTCAATATAGTTTAAATAAAAATAAATAACCATAGTATTTTTAAACAAGAGGTTCAGTCTCAAGATGAGACATAGTCCTCTCAAACAATTTATGTAAATTTTTATCCACACCCTGGATTGGGGTTATCAATAGTACAAATACCCTCCGGGTCCTATGACCTCTACAACAATTCTATGAGGGAAAACAAAACAATAACGCACAGGATATCCAGGTCACACTTGACCTATACCACTATCCAAAGTGGGAACTATATAGTATGGGAAACATTGAGTGAGGATTTATAAATCCACTAGTTCAGCACAGGAGATAGTGTGTATAAGGAATATACAAAGTATGCACACTGGTCCAAAAGTATGTAAAATAATCACTAAGATAGAGTATATATGAGTTTAGAATACTCTAGTTATTTGAAGTGCATCTATGGACTCCTTTTGATTTGTCAAAAATTATTCTGAGTAATTCTCTTGTTTTTGTCTAAAAAATATAGTGTTATTTGCTTCTTTGACTGCCAGGTTCATCTTGATCAGCTTGAGTGCATGAAGAGCTCATTGTAGTTCTTTGAAGTTCATCTTGTGTTCTCTTCTTGTATGAATGGCCTCATGTATTTCTAGTGTTCTTAAAGTAAGAGAGGGAAAGGATGCCGCCTCTTTTTGAGTATATTTGTATATATTTTCGTTTGTATTTCTGGTTTCTTTCGAGGTTCCCTTTTATATCTTCATCTCCAACATTGGGAATGATTACCATTTTACAGGTACGAGGTACGGTTCCTGAAATTCCAACCACTATCATTAATTAATAGAATGAGCAATAAAATCATCAAATATGACCATTGAAAAATAAAAAAATAGAAATATAGTTTATGTAACAGTGATTGATTAGAACTCATCTTACATTAGTAGCTCTCTTCCGGTATACTTTTAATAGTGGACTTTGTATCAATAGATGCCTTGTATCGGTAGTTGTCACTCTTTGTAACGGTAGTTCCTCATATCAGTCGGTGACTCATTGTATCAGGGAACTTATGTCGATACCTGTAACTCTTTATAATAGTAGCTCTATGTATCAGTATCTCTTCCATTAGTAGCTCCTTGTATCGGTCACTTTACGTAGCGGTAGGTCTCTGTGTATCGGTGAGCTCCTATCGGTAGCTCTTTGTTCCTGTACCAGTAACTCCTTGTATCAGTATACATGAGTAGCAATGACTTCCTTCTACCAGTGGACTTCATAATCGTAGAATTTCATACTAGTAGACTTACTCTAATGATAGATCTTATCGGTAGAATTTGTCTTTCGGTTTGTATCGGTAGGTCTGTATCAGTCGACTTGTGCATACCGGTGAACTTGTTCTATCGGTAGCTGTTATGCATATCGATGACCTTGACCATATTAATAGACTTCTGTACCGGTGTACTTACTTTTATCAGTATCTGTGTATCTATTTATATCAATAGACCTATTCTATCTATATCATTGAACTTCATACTGGTGGACTTTACACTTATCTGTCCATTGCAAAACATGTCCAGATTGAGTTAGAACTATTTCAAAGTATTTATAAACATAGATAAATATTGGTTAACATATTTAAATGATAATTTTGATATTTTTATCAACTTAATAATAGAATATCATAGATTGAAATAATTTGTATATAGATAAAAATTATTTGGGATTATCAAATCTTATTAAAGAATAATTGGGATTGTGAAAACATGTGAGCTCAACAGTTATATGGTACTTTTAAATGGTTTTAAATTTTAATTGGATTATGTTTGTTTATTTTAACACAATTTTGTTCATTGGATGTAATTTCAAATTTAAATTGGACATAAACACAAGTCAATCTTTGGATAGTTTTAACTTCGTAAAAACCCCCTTTTTGTTTTGACAATGAAAAATAATTTTAAATTAATTAGTATAATTTTTTTGTCTCGAATTTGAAAAAATAGATTCTATATTTGGACTCAGATGGTCGAATTTTTTTAAAAATGTACGTTTTATTTTTGGATATTATGAATAGTAATTTTAGTATTTGTTTTTATTTACCATAGTTAAAAGGTATACTAGGTAAATAAGATTAAAAATAATATTATCATAATACAAAACTACAATAAAATGTGTCCTAATTATACTATATGAGATATTTTCGACCGTGAAAATCCTTACAATTAACCTTTTGAATTTTTGAGACAATTGGGTTTGAAAATGACATTTTAAAACATTAAATTTAATAAAAAAGAAAATATAACATAAACATGTATCTTTTAGTAAAACAATTTTAATATAAGGTTATATAATAGATACAGTTGACTCTAAATAGTCATTATAATTAGAAATTTATTTAATTCATTATTATATATTATTTATAATTTTTATATATTAAATAAATTTGTTTATTTATGACACAATGATGATGCACTGATTACATTATTAATGAATGATTCAAATAAATGATTTTATAAATATTAAAATAAATTTATTTTTAAAATTTTTATACCATCCAATAATTTTTTGGTTGAAATTGACACGTGGGAGTTTCATTAATGTCTTTGGTTCAAAGAAATAAATTTTTTATGACTTTAACAAATATCAATTACTAAATAGTGTCCAAAATTTCCTAAATTAGTTTTTAAAACATTTACTATTTCATTAAATGAAATAGCATTCCTAAAATATGATATTCATCCAAATGACTTATGTAACTTTATAAATATCATTAATTATTAACTTGTGGTTCTATTTTTTATATATAGTAACTATAGTAATCATATATTATTAAAATATAAGAAGACATGCTAAGAGTTAATGTTTTCAACTTAGTGTTAAAGCTAAAAGATGAGGTTAACATTAGGACATAAACATGCCTAAAATATATTGGTTGAGATTAAATCCACCCATATATATCATATCATTGAGTTATATCACTTTTGAGCTATTATAATTCCAAAAACACTCATTAATAAAATAATATTTGAATAATTTCTTAAAGTGTCCCTTATCCCTCTTATAAAAGGGCACCACCTCTACCCACATACTCATACCCCTAAATACCATTGGGTGGTCTAGATTATAATAAAATTATATCCCAACATCACTATTGTACTCTTAGAGGCAACAATTTGGGATGAAATCCGTCCTATGGATACCTTTTGAGAAAATCATAAGGAGATACTCGAAAAAGTGTTATTTGTTTTATCTCCTATTTCAAAATTATTATCATCTTCTACATCCAATTATTTTATATATATATACTAAAGTAATAAATACATTATATTATAAATTCTTATATGTTAATATAATTTTGGGAAAACATTATACATACTTTAATCCATCCTAGGGAAAATAATATCACCATGCATACGTACATATAGCTTACCATCTCCACGCCACAATGTAATTTTATATTCAACTAGAAATAATTTGTATGGGTATAATGTTGTGTATAATGGTTTTAAAAAAAGAATACAACATGATAATTATTTTTTATACTTAATATACCAGTAAATACTATTCCATTTTTCCATTAAGTGAATGATATCCTTACTTGTATGTACATACAGTCTACCGTTTCTACGATGCGATGTGATTCATTCTATATGATCATCATTAAAACATGACAATATAAATGAATGGAATGAATAAATATGATATTTATCATATTTATATTTAATCTATTCCTCTAAAATTTTTATTTACAAAATAAATTTATGCATTCCATATTGTGTAAATACGATAATATCTTTTGAGGAAGTTTGGACAACCAATCCCTCAAAGTGATATGAATCATTCAATACTGACATGAAACATATAAATGATTGAGTTAATGAACTTATGTAACATATGTAACATAGATATTATACTGGAATTATAATATACCAATCTATCATGTAGTTTTTTATTAATATGACAATGAAATTAATTTTCTATTCATGCGTACGTACGACCTACTATCTCCATGAAAGGTGCATTCCATTTCATATCTCCAAATGTTATGGATATTATAAATATATATATATAATATATATATATATATATATGATTTTACATAATGATCAAAATTCAAGAGATTATGTAATTTTTAGCACATGGAATATTTAAATCAAAACAAGTTCATTTTTGACTCAAGTACCAGATATCAACAAAACGGCCAATATGAAGAAAAATAATTATGTAAATTTTTTAACATGGTAATAAATTATATAAATGAAATAATAAACATAAAAATGGTTCTCAAGAAAGTAAAATTAACCAATGTTTATAATTTGAGAACATAACTATTGTATGTGGCATGCCAGACTCAAAGTAAGGGAATGTCTTAACCAATTTTCCATTCTTTGGGTTAATCATCTACATCATGACTATGTCATGATCTGATTATATGAGAAATGAATTTTTATATATTATCTTGTATTTATAATTTAATTTTTTGTATTTGCAGTTAATTCACATAATCAATCTATTTGATTAAGAAAATGATCTTTGTATGGTAAATCTTTACCCAATCTCTATTTATTGAGTGAAATATCCTTGTCATTGGTTTTGATTTTTCAAGAGAATGTGGGAATGACCTATGATTTTTTTACACTAGATACCCACTTATATTGGGTGTATTTATATTTTCCTCATGAAATTGTGTTATTGATTTATCCTTAATCTAATAATATGATCTTCAAACGGGAATCTCCAAACTCAATTTCCACTCACTGGGGTTTATGCATACATCATTGATTATATTATGAAAAGATTATGTGTGAAATCAATATTTATTTATTTATAATCTAATTTCCACTTACCATTGGGTGGATATGTTATTCATACACATAATAACCCAATTGATAAATTCATAAGTTATTTATAATAACTTTTTTAGGTAAATATTAACTCAATCTCCTCCCACTTAGTTAAATATCCATGTCATTGGATTTTTTTTAAAAATATGGGTGAATGAACTATCATTGTTTGAAATGGTATATCCACTTTTATTGGTTTTATTTTTTTTCACACATAATAATTTCATTGATTTATCCTTAATCTAATGATACGATATTTTTAGAGGAATTCGTCTAAATATCATTTCATTGTGGGATATTTTTATAATTTGCACCTCTTTCTTTTATACAGTGTATAACTATATAATTTTTCTTTTAATTTAATTAAATATTTTTCAAAAGAAATATTTTTCTGTGAAGAATTTTTCTGTGAAAAAATTTTCTTTATTTTTCTGTTTCTTTTTAACGCACATGGAGACATTGACATTTCTGACTCCATTAATATTATTTGATATCTGGATTCATCTACAAGATATATTGTTTTTAAGAAGTAAAGTAAATATGATATTCCATTTTTAGGTATTTTGGTTCTGAAATGTTTTTTGAGAATAGATTTATTTTATCAATATCATAAAATTATTTATTATGATTTCAACGTCAAAATTTTATTTTTCTTCCTTTATTCATGTTCATTTTTTATGATTATATTATTGTTATTTGGAATTTCATATGTATGTGGTTAATTCTGTGATAAACCAGGTTTGATTAAGCCTGGGACAGGACTCCAATGCATTGGGTAATGTGATGTAGGTAAATGTTAAAGATTCCCCTAGAATTTTTGGGGAAATATTGTGATGGGAATTCCAAACATAACTATGACGGTTAATCCTAATGTAGCTGTGAAAGATACAGTGTAAGAATGATATGAATGCCCAAATTTACCATTATGTTTTGTGATTTATATTATGTTTTGTATGAATATAATGATTTCCTGATTTTGCAAAGTAATTTATCTTTTATGGGAGAAAATTTTGATTTTGTGAAAATGTTTTAATGGGTTCCAAATATTCATGGACTAACATTTTTATTCCATATTTTATATTCCTTATTGGGATATCTATGATAATCCCATGTTTGGAAATTTTTTCATGGGACATGAAGAATAATATTGTCAAGGATTTGATCATGGAAATGTTATTCTGTTTAAACATAAAATGATATCATGTTACTTTTTAAATAGTTTTTATTTTATGAAAAAATGGATAGTGAGTAAAAGTGTCTACATGTAATATTTAAGTTGCTATATATATGTTATCGGTGAATTATCAAAAACTCAAAACCTAAAAAGATACTCAAAGTAAATTAAAGTCAATTGTTGACTTATCTCAATATTAGGTAATGTATAAGGTTAGGACTCATAATGAAATCATGAATTCAATGATTAGATACATTCAATGTCTATTATTGTAATATCTCTGATATCCCCAAAAATTTTATTTATTATATCATTTCTTCTATTGGGGAGTAAGATAACTGATGCCTCATCTCAATTACATCTAAAGAAGATGTTTTAAAATTATCTTTTCACATAGCACTGATAGTGTGGTAGGCTCAGGTAGTTTCTCTAACCTGTACTTTAAGTTGTATTGGGATATTATTTATAATAATTTGGTGAATGTGGTTAAAGAGTTCCTTACTCATGCTCACATGCCTAATGGGTTAAAATCTATCATTATTTCTCTTATACAAAAAAAGAGAATGACATAGATATTTGTGATTTTATACTAATGGAAATTGGGAACACCCATCCTAAAATCCTCAGTATAATCATTTCTATTAGATTGGGAAAATTGATAAAGATATCATTACGACAAATCAGTTAATGTTTTTACCATGTAGGAACATTCAAAATTGTCTCTTCACATCATCAGAGATTATTAATCTCGTGAAGAGGAATATAAAGGATGTAAAATTTTTAATACATATTAATATATCTAAATCCATTAATACTCTCAAATGGTCCTTTATTTTTGTTTTTCTAAAAAAAATTTTTCTATGTGGATTTTATTAATATGATTTACACTATTTTGAATTCAATAACACTCTTCGTCCTTAACAATGGCCCCCTTAGAGGAATCATGTAAGGATCTAGGGGAGTTAGGCATGCTGATACCTTTTTAAGCCCTCTTATTTCCTAGCTGAAGACTAAATGAGTAGATATATTAATGACATGTTCACTATTGTAATTTTCAAATAGTTCAATATGGATATAGGTATGTTCATACCTTCACATTTGTTATATGCTAATGATATACTACTTCTTGGGAATGCTTCCCTAGAAACTCATTATTAAATCATGTCCATTTTGATCTTTTTGAAGAGTTGTATGGGACATATATAATATAAAATATATCCTTTTTGTGTTTGAAAATGGAATATCAGTGGTAAGGGAAAAAGGATATCTAAAAGTTTTATTGTTAAGAGTAGAACTATTTCTTTAATTTATCTTGGTGTTCCCATATTCTAGGCTAAGATAATAAATTTTATATTGAACACGCTTTTTATAGAATTCATAATCATCTTTAAAAATGGAAATAAAAATAAATTTCCCCAGAGATATGGGTTTGTTTCATTGACAAATCAATCAAATTAATGTTTTTTACACTTTTTTATTGGCAGATGTCCTGGCAGCCTTGTTAATAAAGTACAAGTTATGATCAGGAACATCATCTGGATTGTGTATGTTTATGAATGGAATTTTGTAATGGTTTCAGGGAAGTATTGTATAAAAATAATGAATATGGCAGTTATTGTTATAAAATATATCCATATTTTTAATGATCCCCTTCTCACCAAATTCATATGGAATCTCCCCACCTCAAATGATCCCTCTATTGATTTTCACTCTGAAAGACTAAAATCATGAATGATGATTTTTTATTATCAGTTAATTCTCTCTTCCACGTGGTCTAATATTAGGAAATGATTCAATGGAATGAATGGATGATCAAAATTTATTCTCTTTAAGCATCCAAATATGAATTTTCTAAAAATTGATTGGCTTGAAAACCCTCTTTAGGAAACATGATCTTTTGACCAAAACGAAAGAATATTCATATTGAAGAATTATTTTCCATAATAAAAAATATATATGAATATTCACCCTCATATATCCCCTAAACATTAGTGGTAATCATTTTTGGGATAGAGATGTTCTTGTCTAGACACAGAAAAAGGGTGGACACTTTAACAGTAGGGATTTCTATATGTTAAATTGTGAGGGAGGTATATGTACTTCGGAATGGATCACCTCTTTCAAGACACCTTCCATCTATCTTGTCATAGAAGTTATAATATATAAAATATTGAAAAATATACCTCCTATATAAGATCATCTATAGGAGATAGAATTCATAAGGCGTAATGGTGACATCTATGTATGGGATCAATAGAAAATATTCATTATTGTTTTGTTGAATTTTCATTCTTCAGTAGGTTTTGGGAGTACATTAATGAACTATTTGGTGTGTAGATTTAAATTATCATCCATTTTTATTATATTTTGTAGCCTATTACCCCTTCTGGTCATTTGTTTCAGCAAGAATGGGTATAACAAAATACTGGAAGCTGAGGCTTCTGCGGTTTCATACAAGTAGACTGCCATGAATGAATAATTATTTGACAATAAAAACCCCACTATTCATAAAGGGAAAATATATAAGATCAAAGTTATATTCACTATATAACAAAATAAATGAGTTTTCTTTAATAAATATTTCTATGATCATAATATTCTTAGAAATCTAGGTGTTCTTGGTAGGGAAAGAAGCCCACATTGTTTGAAATTCATTTGTTGGATGCCAATATTTAGTTCATAGATTAAGGTGAATGTGGACTGTTTTAAATTTGGTGTTCCATTCCCATCAGGCTACGATGGGGTCTTCTTCACTCATCATGGTTGTTTGAATGAAATATTCTCCCATTATATAGGAAATGTTACTACATATAAGGCAATGTTGTGGGCTTTCATATGTGTGGTGAAATACATTGTTCATCAGAATTAGTATCATTTATGGATTAAATCTGATTCTAAATAATTTTTTAAGGATCCCTGGTCCGGAACTGGGAATTTTTCATGTGAATTTTTACCTAAATAGATTGGATTTATTGATCTCATTGTCCAACTCAATTATAAGATTTCCAATGCTTACAGAGAAACCAACGTCGTTGTGAATTCATTTTTAAAGAGAGAGATTACGAAGACAATGTTGATGTGTTTCCTTTGGATTCATGTATATTTATCATTGATAATTTATTAATAGATTTTGGGTGTTACTCCTTTACAAATGTGTCACAACATCATGTAATAAAGGAATATTTTCATTTATTTTCCATTCAACATTAAAGACTGGATTTTTTTGAGTCGTGATCTTTTTTAGTAATGAAAAATTGAAAAAAGTGTCTATATATTTGATATATTGAAGTTAATGGATTAAATTAACATATAATATAGTATAAATTATAGTGTTATGGTGATTTTAAATCCTTATCCACAAGTTTTAACACAATTTATCCTTTTAACCATTAATGAGGTTATAAAAATTTAACAATGTTACTATTAATATTACCAAGAAATACAAGGAAAGTATTAAGAAAATTAAAATTTCATGATTTCAAAAATGGGATCTATTTTTCAACATTCTATTTTTATAAGTAGAATAAATATATTTTAAAAAATCTCACAAAACATGATGAATTCCATTTTTTAGTAATATTCAGTTTTATCCATAAAACTGGATTTATTCTTGTCCCATTCCAAGAAAAAATTTGAAATCAATGTCATGAAATTTCATTGAATATATAACATAAAAATTTTATTAAAATTATTCACAAATAGTGATTATTTTTATTTATTAATAAAATAAACATTATGAATAGAAAATGGATTTAAAAAATATATCTCTTTTCATTTAAAATATTTATTTTATTTTCATTTCTAATCAACTGATAACGAATATATTCATTTTAAAAATGTTTAAATAATAAATTGGTTATAATACCATTATTAAACACCAATCATATTTCTAGGTAACAAATGTCTCATTAAAAAATATTATTTAAATTGTAAATCGTGGTTCATTTATAGTCAGTATTACATGTAACCCAATTAAAAATAATTTCCCCGTTGAAATTTTATCACAGTGATATAATCAAATGAGGATATCTCTATTTAATAACATCCTTAGGTCATGACGAAGATTCATTGAATTTTTTATTTCTTGATAGAACTTTTACTAGGTGAGTTGTGATATTACATAGTACTTTATCAATATGATCAATGATTTTTGGTTGTTATTCATCATATGAGGGGTCATTCACCAATGGTACATCCTAAGAGTTTATTACATGTGATGGATCATTTATATAATTTCTCAGTAGAGATACATATAAGACATCATGAGCTTGAGTGACATTCGGTGGAAGCACCTACTAATAAGCTATCATCCTTACTTGATTGAGAATATTAAATAGTAAAATATACCTTGGGTTCAACATTCCCTTATTTTAAAATATCATAACCTCCTTTCAAAGATAGATTAAAATAAATAACTTCTCCCCAACATCAAATTGAAGATTTCACTAGGTATTATGAACCTATTTTTCTATCATCTCTAAAAATATTTGTTATTTTATTGAATGGATCTTAATTTCTCAACCATTTATCATTGATCTTATATAACTATAGCTTTATTTGTCTAATTTCTCCCCATGAAGTGGGATTTCTACAGTTATTCCCATACCAGGATTCGTAATGAGAAATATGAATGATTAGGTGAAAGATATTACTGTAAAAAAACTCTAATAGATTATGTTGTTGATCCCATTAACCATTTAAATTTATAGTTAAAACCCCATAATACCCTCTAGTGTTGGAATGGTTCTCTCAGACTAAAAATAGGTATGAGGATGATATTTATTAATGAAACTCAACTATGATTCTCACACATACTAAAGAATTCACCAAAAAATTATAGTACACCTTGACACCCAATTATATACAATAGAATTTTTTACTACATGTAACATTATATCTACTTTAGTGAGTATTAGGAAAATATAATCAAGATATAAATTGTTCGGATAAAAATAATGAGTACTGTTATCATAAGACAATCATCTATATTCGAAAATTTATTAAATAACATAGAGGTTTTGGTGAGTCTGATGTTAAAATATATAGTGATTTTTTCGATTTCCATTATGGTATCTCAAACTGAACTTCTTGATATACAAAACAATTAGATACATACTCTACAACATCTCTGTTCATGTGGTCCTACTCGAAATACTCTCTGTCAACTCTATACATCTTCACACTTCTATGATGAATAGAGAGTGATAAATAATGATCCCCATAGAAAATATCATTCTCTATATATGGTATTGTTAGTACACATACATGGTTTCACAATTAAGGTTGACCTTAGGATCATTTCTAACCATCATATGCAGTTCCATGTTTTCCTTCTGCACCTCCTTAATCCTCGTATGGATTTATGGTTGAACAGTCCAGTAAGAAAAAAAATATTTCCCTATTCCATCATGATTTATTGATCAATTAATTTAATATATATATATATATATATTGGTTCTTTTATTTTCCTCATATTAAATATGCAAGCGTGATCCTTTGGAGTCAAATCATCATCACCCTTGTCTGCTTTTCTAGATGGTAAGGTACTGAGTTTTCATAATATTTAATCAAACCCAACAATAATTTCTGGAACTTATTCAACAATTTTTTATTCAATGCATACATTAATATTTTATGATCTTAATATATATCATTTATTTTCCCATAAATAAAATACCTTTATATCACTATTGTATAAATCACTACAAATAAGTAAAAATCATGAGTTGTGTAATTTTGATTGTTAACTATCAATTGGAGTGAGTCATAAGAATTAACTATAATTAAATGAACTATTATAAATAAAAATTTCATTTTTGATTTATTTAAATTTATTATTATTTAATATGGTTATATAAAAAATGTGTATTTAATTGGTTTTATTGTATCATATCAGATTTAATTGGCACTTAAACATCATAATCGTTGATTATATATACAATGATAATTAGACAAAATAATAGTTTAAATATAGGGTTTCAAAAAATCTAGTTCATGTAACAATAGGAATTGATGGCCCTGATGGATACCCTATCCTTTTACACATACTATTACATGATTTAAATATTAATTAAATTTCAAATTTCAAGACAATGATGTAAAAATCTAGTGCCTTTGGAGATTATGTACATAATTAAACATCATGAAACCAAAATGAAAAAAAAAATTATTTAATCTACATAATTATCTCCTAACATCCCTTAATCTCATACATCTTCAAAAGATAACCTAGGGAATACATGAACAAAAGGGTTGAGCTAAAAATCCCAAAAAGGAAATAAGCATTGGAATAAAACATATCCCACTAGTTAGTTGGAATAACACGATGGAATAAAATTCAGGGAATGTGAATAACCCTAAGAAATAACATCTCTTATAAATGGTAATATATAGATATTGAGTTATGGTAATGCGGCAATGATATATAACATGAAAAAAACATGATTCAAGGATAATTTCCAAGACAATATAACATGGTGGACAGACTCCCTTAAATGAACACAGTTCACTCTATGTCCAAACATGAAATCTCATGAGACTAAACATTACCCAATGAATTGGAGAGATATCAAGGAACTCTAATCATTCAATGTTCATGAATATATGTACCACATGAAAAAAAAACATAAGGGTCACCAATGGAACAAAATTGGTATCATAATCATGTCATAATGTATATGAAATGAGCATAAAATAAATGATTCCATGAAATAATGTATTAAAATAATATATGGATATTAATAAGGTAAAATAGGAATGGACCTTTATAATTTTTGTCCAATTGAAGTGGAATCATATAAATAGAGTTTTTATGAAACATTACAAATGGAAAATTTTAGTGGCATTAAGGAAAATATTAATGTTATTTTAAAAAAATAAATAAAAATTTATTTTCATTAAACTAGAAACGAACCGAGATAGTTTTTCATGAAAAATTAATGATTTTATAAAAATAATGATCACTTAAAATAGATTATGGAGTTCACTTAGAAGCGGACATTCATATCAAAAAGAATTGGAAAAGAAACCTGTCTAAAACACGGATTATCCACATCAAATATGTATAATCTGATCTAGATACATGACTTTGGAACATATACACATAATTTAGAAGAAATATATAAAATAGAATAATTGAATTTGGGTAAATAGGGATAAATGTAACCTGAATCCAAAAAAAATAAATGTTTAGGTAGAATCTCTAAACTTATGCCTGAAACAGCTCTGCACTTGATCTTAGTGTCCTTGATAATCATATTAAATCCATTAATTATTAATTCAGTATAATTTATGCATGTAATTAATTTATTATTATTTTATTAATCTCTTTTATTCCCCTTTTTGTGAGTTATAGTGTTCAATTTTATCATTCAGAAGTCCTCTTTTTCTTTGTTTTCATGAACGGTTCTCTTATATAAGAGTATTGAAGTTCATATAAAATGGATAGATAAATATAGTCTTGAATTTATAAGTGTTTAATGAAAATATATAAATTCAAATGTTTATATAATTCATTTTATTATATTGGTTGTGTATAAATCAATAGATAAGATGCTAGTGATAATCCTTTGGATAATTTTGGTCATTTTTTTCTCACAACGAACTTGTTTTGTTTTATTATTTAACATCATGTTTATATAATGAATCGCAAACATTAAAATAGGATTAAATAAATAGGTCAGAAAAAATTAAACCATAATGTTTTCTGTACATCCTTACATGAATTAATGAATAATAAAAATTTATCATCCTTAAAGGATATAAATTAACTACTCACAAACAAGGTTTTATTTTTTAGAATAAAATGGATAGTGGATCTGTTTAATAAAATAACATTTCCTTAGAAAAATAAAATTACAGTATATGTTAGGTTTTGGTGTTATAAATCATTTGGATGAGGGGATGTTATGGATAAAAAGAAAAAAACTAGAAAATGATTGAATGAAATGAAAACTGGAATTTACCAATTGAATTTTTCCTTCTTGAAAAGAGCCTTAGGAAGAAAAATTATCCTTTTTATATGGACAAGATCTACCACACATGGGGTAGGGTCTTGGGAAGGTTATTGGGTATAGTTTTTATAGTTCTAAATTCTTGTAATGTTTGAGTAGAATAAGTGGTATGGGGTGGTATTTATTGAGGAGGGGATCAGTGTTTTCGAATTATTTTAATCAAAAGATTATTAATTTGGATAAAAAATATGATAGTTTTAGAATTATAACCAAATCTAATAAAATAATTAAGGTAAGTTCTTGATTATTTTTCCTACATCATCAACGACTCAATAAATATTGTACTTAATTTATAATGAATATATACCACAAATTTAATAATTTTACTCTTCACTAAAAATTCAACTATTTTAGAAAAATCCCAGAAATTCACCCCAAACTTTTTTATGCTTATAAAATATAAAATAAACTCCATTTTATGAAAATAATTTTATAAGTATGAGAAATTTATAATTTATTTAAAATCTTAATTTACTCACAAAATAAATGTTTTTAAATTATAACTGATTTTATAACGCTTTATAAAATTACATAAGTTCATGTAAATTTATCTTAAAATCATAACATAAAATAATATGTTATGAATAAATTTTATGAAAATGAATTTTCATTTACATCATTGTGTTAATTATAAAATTATATTAACATATTTATAAAATTTAAAATTTTCAATGCCTAACTAGTAATTTTTAAAACATGTATTTACTTTTACTATGATATAATTATATCATAAGTTCATTTACTGGATTCCTAAATTTTATTTATACTTTCATGTGTGATGATTCTATTCTATTGGCTGGTTTAATATTAATTAGGATCATATTATTATTCCTATGTTCATTTTAGTATTTCATCAGTATTGAATTAATAGCATCTAAAAATACATTTATTTCATTAATTATACATTTATAATATTTTTATTGTATTATTAAAGTGATTTTATTCAATTATACAATATTACATGATTATAAGAAAGGAATTTCAATCGATAAAATTTTGGGTCATTGCAAAATTCCACCTTACAAAATTTCTTCCTTGAAAATTCATTTTACATACTATTGGAAAAACATGTGAGGGTACTTTCCCTTCATGGATTCCTCTAGTTACCATGTTTCCTCTTCATACTTATGGTTAGGCCACAATACATTGAGTAGGTGAGCAGTCTTGTTGTGTAGAAAATAAATATATGGTCCACGATCTACACTGGATTCTCCTAATAGGCGAGATCATTCCCCGGTTGTACCACCTCTAAATTTAGAAAATATGAATGATCCACTATATACTTCATTGATAAGTATATGTGTAATACATCATATACATGATACATGGTTGGTGGATGTGTTTTTAGATAGGCCAAAACACTAACATGATTAAGGATCTCGAAAGCACCGATGTACCAGGGATATAACTTTCCTTTCTTCACAAATCCCCTTATCATCTTCCATGGAGATATGAGGAGGAATTTCGTCTCTCTAACTAATCTAAAGGACATGTCAATGATTTTATACATAGATATTTCATCGACTTTGGGTTGTATTGATGTGTTTCTGAATGGTTTTCACATTTTCCAAAATTTCATATACAATTTATCATCCTAGAAGCTTACATTAACTGACTTCACCCCATCATGATGGTTTTTTATCTTTTCCTATAGAGGTATTCATATAGATCCATTCTGATTCTCAAGGGGAAACTACTGTTGTATGAGAATTCAACCAGAAGTTGATGTTGGTCCCATCCTCTCATGAATTACATAGAACACACTCCCACCATGCCTTCTATTATCTTAACAGTCCTTTCTGATTGTCCATGAGTTTGAGTGTGATATGTTGTAGTAAATTTCAATTAGTTCTTAATGCATGTCAAAGACTTTTTTATAACAATGAGTTGGATCAATTATCTATAAATATAAAATTGATAGTGGTACTCTATGGATCATTAATAATTAATCGGTTTATATCCATGCCATTTGATCCAGTGATAAGTCCTCTCAAATTGTGATAAAGTGATCTATCTTTGTATGATGATCCACAATAACCCATATAGAATTTGTTTCCTCCAGATGTATTTGGATGACTAGTTAAAAAAATACATGGTGTTGTTTTCCCATTTCTGTTTTAGTATGGGTAATTGTTACATCATCCTCATATAATTTCTCCTTTCAACCTTAACTTGTAGACATATTATAAATAATTATGTATATTCAGTGATATTCTTCTTTATATTATCCCACCAATAGTTTTCTTGGAAATATCGACACATATTGGTGCTTTCTAGGTGAATAGAGATGGTTGATCTATGTGAATCATTTAAAAGATCTTTCTTTATCATTGAAATTGATTGTACACATATTCCTGACACAAAAAATACTACTTCATCCACATCAATCTTAAACATGGAGGATTTCCTATTTCTGAAAGCTTCATCTCTTTTCTAAATTTCCACATCAGTCCTTTAAACATATATTATATTTTCTATAAGGGATGGTTGACTAATAATTTGTAAAAAAGATTTATGATTATGATTCAATAATTATTCTCATGTCCTTTGTAAATCAAAGATGACTGGATCCTTCTCAATTGTCATCATTGACAAAGATAGATGATCCTTTCCACATAGAGAATCTGGAAGCTTATTTACTTTACTAGGATGGTAGTGGATTAATAATTCCTAATATTTTCTGAGCTCTAATTTTATTAAATGGATCGTATTAATATACTTCTATGTGAAGATATATTTGAGAATATTTTGATTAGTATATATCTCACAAACCTCCCAATAAAGATAATACCTCTAGATTTTGAACATAAAGATCACACCTGCCAACTCCAGATTTTGAGTAGGATAGTTTTTCTCAATAATTTTAATCATACTTGAGTAATATTCTATTAATTTATCATTTTTCATCTGTACACATCCCAAGACATTATTTTAATAATCACAATACACCACAAATAGTTCCCCTATTGTTTATTATATGAGAAATTATATATTGATATGCCTCTTTTATAAATATTTAAACCAATATTCCCATTCTCTAGTCCTAAAAAACATCACCACCTTATATGTAAACTTGGTGATTAGTTTTCAGATTTATTACAATTTCATCATAAATCAATGGTAATACCCATGTTGAGAATGGAAACAACATATTTCCATTATATATTTTGGTTTCGGCCACTCTTCGAATTCATTTTTCATTTAAGGGTCCAAAGATATCCCATATCAATTTATTACATTCCTAAGGAATAATTATTCTTTCTTTTATAACACACATTTAATAAAAATTCCATAATGTTTCCCACATACTCATTGTATTTAAACAATATTAAAATACCCCTCATATTCCTCCTTTCTATTAGAATATATAATATTGTCATTGATAAAGACTACAGAAAATTTGTTAATGTAATCTCTTAAGACTATTCATTTAATCCATGAAAATTAATTGTAAATTAGTGAGTTAGAAGGGAATAACAATGAACTCATTGTGTCCATATATTGTTCAAAATTAAGTCTTGGGAATATATTTCTTCCTCACCATTAATTGGTGATATCCCAACAGAAGATCCACCATAGGTAAATAACATCTTCCATTTAGCTGATCACATAAGTCATCTATCCATGGTATATGATTCTTTTTATTTATTGCTAATTTATTTACCTCATGATAATCAATATAAAGGCACATTGGTACATCCTTATCCTTGAAAATGATGACTATTTCACCCCATGATGAAGCACATAGGTGTATAAAACCCCTGTAAAGATTCTCTAATAGTATATTATTCAGTTATTTGAACTCAAGGATGTCCATTTTGTAGGTTTTGATTGATACAGGTAGAGATACATACATATTTTTAATTTTGAAATCAATGTCTCCATCAAGAGGAAGACCAATATACTCTTTTGGGAACACATTAGTGTAGTCCTTCTCAATAGGAATGTATTTGAGCATGATTATCTCTTTTTTTAGAACATTTTGGGTGATATGCGCTTTATAATTTTGAAACAATATCAAAAATTGATAAACTAATAATAAAGTAGTTTAATCCTACCCCTTACACATCTACATAATTGGTGGATTCTTAGGGATGTGAAGAGTGATCTAACTTTCTCAACAGTTGATTTTTTATTTGTATAAATATTACCAATCCATTCCCAATAGAGAATCAAACTCTATGGAAGGATGTATATATTGATTTAATATGAGGATTAGTCCACAACCATTAAACGATGAGGGGTTATAAACATTGGATGCAATAATTTCCCCATTTTATATTCTAATAGATAACTCAGCCTACATATTTTGAAGTGGTGATTGAATAGTTCAACTAAACATGAAAGATATGAAATAATGAATAAAACTAGAATCAAATAGTACATTAATTATTCTTGAATAAAAAACCATTGTACCTTTCACTACATATTTTTCAAAAACCACATCAATAGTAGTGATATAGTATTCCCTTACTTACTACATTATATGTTTTTTTTTGCATCAAACAACCTTGTCTTAGGGAAACATATTTCATAATGTACATGCTTCTTAATGTTGAATCACAACACTACAAGCTGAGTGTTTATCTGAACAATCCATATTTCTTCTAAATTAGTGGGATTATTCATATCCCTTTTTCATTTTTTATCCAAATTCCTGTCTCTTACACATATTATGCGACTATTGGTTCCCTTTAAGAAGTTTTTTGGAAGATTATTCCCACACTTATGTCACATGGTGTGTAGGGTCTTATTTCCATCATGGGATTTACTACCCATATTAAACAATATTTTCATCTTTATTTTTCTAAAAGTACTTGAGACCACTGAGATTCCACGATCTCATTTTCAACCTCAATGGAACAATTAGGAATCTCTTCATATTTTTCAAAATCTCAAATATCCGTTATTTTTTTAAACTCATATTTAATCCTCTAAATAAGTGATCCATCTTACATTCTGTATTCCTGAAAAAAATCCTAGAAAATATAGAAATCCATAAGAATTTCTCTTCATACGCTCTAATAGAATCATCTTCCCTTGCCTTCAGTCCAAGGAACACCATTTTTATTTTAAGATGGAAGGTTCAGGGAAAATATTTATTGAATAATATTTTCTTGAAATCATCTAATTCCATGAAATCAATTTCCTCCTTTGATTTTGGGTTCTTGATTAGTGTCTACCACTGATCAGGTTCTACATCAAAACTGTAAACTACCATCATAATGTTCCCTTTTTATAAGCACTGTAGGATGGGGAATATATTCTAGATGGAGTTAACCCATTAATCTATGATAAGGGGATTGGAAGGTGTACTAGGCAAGGGAGGCGATTTCCACATGATGGATTTGACAATAACTTACTCTTTCTTAAGAGAGGTAGGGTGTTCCACATTTTTCATGTTATTATTCATAACATGAAAAAGTTTAAAAATTATTTTCATGAGGTTTTGAGCACCTCTTCCCATCATGTTTGGCATATAATTTTTGATATCCTCACATTACCTACCAAATTTTTTATTGTGATGGGTTCTTCTATTTCCATCCATTAACTAAGATAAATATAGTTCAATTATATACTTGAATACAAACCCAAAAAGAATAATAAATGAAACAATAAAAGTAAGATGATAAACTTATAAAGGAAAAGTACATACTAACTTTTTATTCCCTAGGTTTCAATTTAGGTTATCCATCATTTTTGTCATGAAATATATTTTAATAAAAAAAAATTTATTCCATTGATAATAAACCATAATGAGATTATTAATTTACTAAAGAATATCCCACATAAGTTTGAAACCAGGTGTGCATTATGGCTCGTTGTTAGGTATCGGGTTACCCCAATATAGGCCCAGAGAACTTATAGGAGTCGTTACACCTAGGTATATCTGGGATAGATCCAAATTAACATATAGTATTCTTGAAGGGATATATTTTCTTGATTAACCACTTACTATATCCTATCGAATATTTTATTACGTTTTCTCATCTTTAATTTTATCCCTAAATATTTCACTAGTGTTTTCCAATATTAATCCAAATAATAACTAAACTATTCTTACGTACCATCTATTGTGACTATAGCCTTTTTTGACATACAATTTTAGTAATTTAAGAATCTCTAACTCTCTTATTAAAATCTACGGATAATAAATTCTACTATATTTAGTGATTAGGTACATAATTAAACACCATGAAATCAAAATAAATATAACACCCCAAGGTTTTCCAAAAATAAATTGAAATCAATGAATGTTTTTTAAGTATATATTTATAACTATCCATTTAAAAGTAAATATTCCACTTTTCAGTTATGAATTTCGAAAAATGTTGTCTATAATTGGGTTCACCAAGTTATTTACAGCCTAATGGAACCGACTTTTTTGTGAATAGTAACATGCCATTTTGAATAGTAATATCAATAGTAATATAACCCTAAGTAATGGTCAACTGTACTATTATATAATTTTCATAAGGTTTGAAGATAATGACATTTTGGATAATTATTCAATGTGATGTAGAAGTAGTTATAGTTTTAAAATTCTAAATTTATTAATTAAGTATGATATTATTAAAAAATTTAATTAATATTATTTCGAAAATATTTTTCAAAAAATAGAGCTCATTTTTGAATATTACATATCGATAAATGGTATGGGTGAATTTTTTGGATATTTTTGAAATTCAGGAATTTTTTATGAATAGTGAAATACGTTAAAATACTGTATAATCAAATTATCTGTAAAATACACTATTTTATGACATCATAAGTGATGTAAGACCATTTTTTCGAAATCTCAAGCAATTATTAATATTTTGGGTCATATTAATTATGATTATTCATTGTCATGATCTAAAATATTATAAAAATTATTAAAATACTGAAAAATACCCTCTCTCCTCCACTACAAATACCACCCTCATACCCTTCATCCTCCCACACCTCTCAAGCCTTGATCCATACCTATGATCTACCCAATTCTCCTCCAAAAGCTCTTCCCCAAGTCCTAGTGCTTCTAGTGTGACCAAAAGTATAAAACCCAAGGCCTTAAGAAGGATCTCATGGAGAATAGATCAAGAGGTAAACATCCTCTTTGGTTTTCTTTCATTTCATTCATTTTATGTTTTTCCTTTTAATTCTGTTGAGATTATGTTAGGATATTTCATTAAATATCCCCCTTACTTCACATATTATATAATAATTATTGGAGAAAAATTTTCTCTCATCAAATTAGTTAATGAGATTTTAAGCATCACTGTTTCCCTGTCGAATTTTCGTGGGAGCTTTCTCAGTTATTCTTTTATTTTGACTTTCATTCTTATTATTTCCCCGCCTCCTCATATCCATGTGGCATGAAATCTCTAGAATATTTTATATTTTCTGTGTTCTCATTTTTTTGTTAAATTCATCATTAATCTTACTACCCCCCCCCCCCTTATTGATGGAATTAAAAACATTGCATGTGATGTGCCGAATTACCGACAACGTGTACAATTTGATTTCAATTTGCATTAATTATTTAAATTCTGGTCATGAAACCATTTTTAAGGTTTAAATTGGAAATAATATATGTATTATTTTTTATCCATGGTTCTAGAATTGTTTTTTACACGTGGTTTTTGTTTATTAAAAAATGAGGTCTTTATTATCAATAAACCACTAAAAATATCTAAACGAACATCATTGATGTTTTAACATATGAATCATTCTCATATAAAATTTCAGAATGATAAATAGTATAAAATATGCATCTGGAAATATATAAATACTACTTTATTCAAATTCTACAGTTTCACTTCCAATCGACAGGAACAATCCATCATGAATCGATCATGAAAATCATGTATAGAACTCAAGAAAAATAGTGAAAAGAACAAAATAATAATAATTATAGGATGAAATGATGTAACAAAATGATCATATAACATATTATAACTATAAATATGATTTTTAAGAAATTAAAAAAAATATTTTAACCATTATATAGGTGGTTTAAATGATTTGGATGTAAGACCAACCCGAGGTATGGGAATTCGTAACATGATTTCCATTTTTTGGGATAACCTTCTACTTGTTTGTTTAAGAGGTATTATAATTTGTGTGTGTGAGTGGATATGTTTGTATTATCTTATATTATGTGTATTTACAGTATATATAATATTTCATTCACTCTAATAATTCTCGATTCAATTATATGATTTATGTAAGTGGTTTTTCCTTTAAAATCCTCTTTTGAAATTCATTTTTACAAAATTCAATAACCTTGTTTTTATGAAATTATTAATGTTGTATGACTGTGTTCTGGTTATTGAGAATAGTTTAAAATTAAGGTTGGGACTTTTATCTCCCTCCAATTCATATGGTATGTGTTATTTTGAGGTCGTCCATATGGTTACTCCCAGTGTAATTGTGATGGTTACACAAATTTTAAGGTAGTCGTGGGGGTTAAAAATTATAAGGTAGTCGAGAGGGTTACAAGATTAAGTATATAATTCCCCAAGATACCTTTATTATTATATTTATGTTTTCATGTTTTGGGTGGATC
The DNA here is from genome assembly GCA_963277665.1 of Viscum album. Lineage (NCBI taxonomy): Eukaryota > Viridiplantae > Streptophyta > Magnoliopsida > Santalales > Viscaceae > Viscum > Viscum album. The sequence continues at coordinate 286,939,576 of OY728127.1, forward strand.
TTGTTTAAATCTCATGTATCAATATATAAGTATATATGGGTGACAATAATTTCTTTTCAAAATGACTTCATCTGTGACATGTGATCGTAGACTATTGTTTTCTTTCCATATTTTATATCCCTGACAGAAATTTTTGTGATATTTCCAAGATTTATAATGATTTTCATATTTTATAAGGATTTGTTGGAAAATTAATGAATCTATGTTAAATTTTTGATGGATTTTCAATGAAATCATGTTTTATTGAATAGTTTTTATTTTGGAAGAATTGAATATTGTTTTTATGGTATCCATTCTGTAATAATGTGTAATTGTAGGAATTTTTTATGAACCAATTCTATAAATCTACAAACATTAAAAGATCCTAAATGTGAACTAACTTGAATTCATGATTAAATTCAAGATTATGTATTGTAATAAGGTCGGTCCCTTATAGATGGTATCAAATGATGATTTAGGCAACTTTAGTTGTTAGAGTGATGTTAAAATAATACCATAAATGATTTTTACTCTATGATTAATTTGAAATGTTATATAATTTAAATATTATTATGCTACTTCATCTGACATATATTTGTTCAGAATGCTTGTTCATAGAAGAAACAGGGAAGATGAAGTGGAGTGGAACCGGCAAAACGATATCCACCCAAAACTACATCCAAGAATGGTGGGGATTGGAACCGAGCAGTTTGTGATTTTATTGTATCAATTAACATAGGAAATAAATGGTGGTGTCCTCCATGAAAGAAAACAACTTATGGTACCACAATCGAACATGGCGATAGTGGAACATTTTACGAGACAACACCTTCCATTCAATGGATCATCTAACCCAGTAGCGGCAGAAGGATAAATTAAATCCCTTGGAAAGTCATTCGATGTTATGGGATGTTTACACAATCAAAAGGTCAGTATTTCTATTTATCATTTTGAATTTGAAGCAGATCACTGGTGGTCAATGGTAAGGAATATGAGGGATATAGAGTATTTTGATTCCTTTGAGTGGGATAAATTTAAAAGACTTTTCCTTTAAAAATATTTTCCTAAGGTTGTTCGAAATAGGATGGTGAAGAAATTACCTCAATTAAAGAAAAAATAGGAAGAATCAGTGGTTGTATCTTATGCGAACTTCACCTGAATAGTGAGTTATGCTTCAATTATAATTCTGGATCTTGATAGCAAAATCAATCGCTCTTACTTAGGACTGATTCCAAGGTATCAAAGGGCGTTGGCCACTTTTGAATTCAAAAGTTATGAGAAACTTGTATAATATGTTTAGAGGGTAGATATTGAGTTTACTGATGATCTTGTTCATTTTCGAAATAAGGTGAAGAAGAGGTCCATATGGCAAGCGATGTGTAAGAATCAAAAAAATAAATATGATAGTAAGAAAATTCAATTTCCACTTTGTTAAAATTGTATGAAGAAGAACCCTAGGGAATGTCTTAACAAAACTGGGAAGCATTTTAAATGTGGTATGTTTGGATATATAGATAGATATTTTAATGAAGAGGATCCTAAGATTAATCCTGATAATAAAACTATTAAGTGTTATCAATGTGGTGAGGTGGGTCATTATGCTAATGTCTTCCCAAAGAGAGATCCAAATGATGAAAAGAAGCCAGACTATAAGAAAAAAAGGTGTAGTCAGGTCCTTTGAAACTATGTCTGCATATCTCAGTCCATCCAACGATTTTGCATTAGGTACTATATTTTTTTACAAAAATTTTGCTAAAGTTTGGTTCAGTACAGGGTCTACATATTCCTTCATTTTAGAGAAATTCTCTGGTAAATAGGAAATATCAGCTCAACAAATGGTACATGAACATGTTGTTAAAAAAAGGGGAAAATATTATATCAAATAGAAATAACAAAAATATTTATATTTTGGTATGTAGAAAGACATTACCTGTAAGACTTTTTGTTTTTCCCTTTGTGTAGTTTAATGTTATTCTTGGAATGTATTGGCATTCTATTTATCATGAAAGGATTAACTATAGAGCTATAGAAGTTGTTTTTCAAAACGAATTTCTGTTTGTATACAAGAAAGAAACAATATAATTGATAACATTTCAAGATGCTGAGAAAATGTTAAAACATGGGAATGAAATTTATCTTCCTCATATTGTTGAAAACAAGGGAACTATTTAGATTAATTATGTGCCATGGGATAATGAATAACTTGATGTATTTCCTTTTGAGTTACCTGGTTTTATACATGATCGGGAAGTCGAATTCACAATTGACTTAGTTCCTGATGCTAAGACAATTTCAAAACCCCCATATAATATGGATTAAATATAACTTATTGAATTGAAAAATTAATTATAGTATTTTCTTAATAAGGGATTCATTGGTCCTACCACATCACATGGGGTACTCCGGTATTGTTTATTAAAAAGAAGGATGGTTCCATGTGACTTTTCATTGATTATTGATCTTTGAATAACATCACTATTAAAAAAATGTATCCTTTTCCTCATATAGATGACTTGTTTGATTATCTCCAGGTAGATCAGTACATTTCCAATATGGATTGAGATATGGATACCATTAGTTGATGGTGAAGGAATGTGACATCCCAAAAACTGCCTTTTATACTATATATGGTCATTATGAATTTATTGTTATTCTATTTGGGTTAACTAATTCACATACATTATTCATGAATCTAATGAATATTGTATTTCATGAGTTCATGGATATTGTGTTGGTTGTTTTTATTGATGAAATTCTAGTATTTCCAAAAAATAAAGAGGCACTTGAAAATAGTCTAAGGGTATTTTTAAAAACATTAAAGGAAAATAAAATTTATGGAAAATTCATCAAGTGTGATTTCTAGTTGCAAAAGATTTCTTTTATTCATCACATTTTATATAAGTATGGAATAACAATTGATCCTACCAAAACAACAGTGGTTGATGAATGGACAATACCAAAAAATGCTACAGAGATTTGTAGTTTTCATGGGTTAGCGGGTTATTACCAACTTTTTGTTAAGATTTTAGCACAGTTATCTAGACAGATAATAAAGTTAACATAAAAAGGGGTTAAATTTAGTTGGACAGAATAATTTGATGTTTGTTTTTAGGAACTGAAGAAGATATTGGTGAATGCTCTATTTTTGTCCTTACCTTCCCAAAATGGTGATTTTTTTTATCTATGGTGATTCTTCTTTGAAGGGACATGGTTTTTTTTATGAAAAAATATCAGGTAAATGCATATGATTCAAGACAACATAAACCCGTGAGTTAAATTATCCCAAACATGATTTAGAGTAGGAATTTGTGGTTTTTTATTTGATAATTTGGATGCATCATTTGTTTTGAGACAAATTTCATATATATACTGACCATAAAAGTATAAATTATATATTCACTCGGATGGAATTAAGAATGAGGCAAAGAAGATGTCTTGAACTGATAAAGGATTATCATTTAATGATTAATTACTGTATAGGAAAATAAAAAAAAGTGGTGGATTCCTTGAGTCCAAAACACTATTCATCATTAACTATGTTATGTTTGAAATGTTATCCCTTGATTAATGATTTGATTAATTTTGGCTTAGAAGTTATTGTTGCAGGAAATACCTCTCTTTTGTCTTAATTTTCAATACAAACCTCGTTATCATATAGAATTTGGTAAGAGCATAAAGAAGACAATGAGCTGCATAAAAAGGTATAATTAGTTGAAAAGGGTATTTTTATAGAAATTAAACTTCCAAAATATTCGGTTTTTATATTTGGACAAAGGTTATGTGTGACCTGGGATTCTCAGTTGATGAATGATTTGTTGTGTAAAGCTCATAGTTCTCCATTTTCAATTCATCCTGGAAATATTAAGATGTATAGAGACCATCGAGAGTATTGTTAGTGGGATGAAATGAAAAATAAATATTTCTGATTTTACCATGAAATGTTAGACATGTCATGCGGTTAATGTATAGAGGCAGTTGCTGAAGGTGTTGTTTTAGCCTTTTCTAATGCCAGAGTGGAAGTGGGAAAATGTATCCATGGAACTTTTGGTGGTACTACCTAAGACATATCAAGGTAACAATGAAATTTGGGTTATTGTTGATCAACTGACAAAATATGAACATTTTCATTCTCTTAGAGATACAATGACATTGAATCCTCTTTCTCAACTGCTCCTCAAAGAGATTGTCAGGTTACATGGAGTTCATCTTTCCATTCTAACTGACCAGGATCCGAGGATCAATTTTAACTTTTGGAAGGGACTTCATAAGTTGTTGGGCATAGAAATAAATTTTAGTATATATTTACATCCTCAATAAGATGGCCTATCATAATGAATTATTCAGACTGGGGATGATATGTTTTGAGCTTTTTCAATGGAATAGCTATGAAGTTAGTATCTAAATCATTATTTAGAAGAGTTTTATTATAATAACGGCTTTCATTCTAGAATACATATGGCACCTTTAAATGATTCTATGGGAATTGGTGTCAGACTCTAGTGTTTTGGGATGAAGTCGATGAAGGAATGTGGATGGTGCCATAATTAGTAGAATAAGTGGCTAAGAAAGTGAAGAAGATCCAACCACACTTGAGGACAACTCTGAGCAGGCAGAAAAGTTATGCATATAACATAAGGATAGAATTATCTTTCATGGTAGGTGACTATGCTTTCCTTAAAATAACTCCTTGTAAAAGTGTGATGTGTTTCGATAAGTAATGGATGTTATGTCCACAGTTCATTGGTTCTGTTGAAATCCTGGATAAAGATAGAACAGTTTCATATCAAGAGGTTTTCCTCTGAGTTTGTCTCAGGTACACAATGTTTTTCTTGTTTCTAGGATGTAGCGTCTTGGTTCTGGGTGCCCCAAACATAGTACGCCACATGACGTTAAGCGAATTTCCCCAAACGCCAGAGGCTACCAACTAGCTGCGAGGGCCCATGTCTGATAGTCGGTAAAATATGACCTCATTTATCAAATTTTATCGCAACAGAAATGATAAATAGCATACAACAAGTGAAAGTAGTAAATAATACATAAATGAATTGAACAACTCGAGTAAAAAGAACCAGCAGTCATATATATATGTGTTTCAAGATTCAACATGTCACTATTCTATCAAAATATACAGAACATGTTACAAAGCAGTACAATACGATACAATGGAATGTGCAGGTACAACATAACAAAATAGAAAATCCCACAGCATCACGAGTCTAAACATGGTTCCATTCACCTCAGCAACACTCATGTACCTATATAGGGTCCCTTTCCCTAATCCATACCTACAAAAATATAGTCTGTTTTGGCCAAAGACCTGACCCAAACATGGTGTGAGAAATGAATCCTCGTAGGCACCCACCAAAGATCTGTGCCCAACTGTCAGTGTAAATGTGCTACAGCAGTGTACAGTACTATATGAAATAAACTAGACAATGATAAAAAGTAACTAACTTTACCAGATATAATTCCATTTGAATTTTACTTATCACCTCCATGATTGTGCATCAGCTTGGCTGGTCTTCATTGGAAATCACCTCAGTGAATATTCTAAATAATCGTGTCCTTATACATACTATCCTCACCCTCAGGAAATCAAAGTCCCAACCATCAGGTAGTTTCCCTCAAACATAATAGATATTTCCCTCAAGCGTACAAAGTGTTTCCATCAGGCCGAAAATCTACTTCCCTCAAGCATGGAAGGAGTTTCCCTCAGGCTAAAAAATACACCGCCCTTAGGCTAAAATGTACACTGCCCTCAAGCTCAACATAACACTTCCCTCAGGCACAAGTAACTAGGTCGTTCCCAACAGATAAGCAAGTAGTTATTTAAAATTCCTCTCAGGGAAATTTAAATCACGCTAAAAATCTATGGTATACCCTCGGGTAACCTGGCCAAATGGCTAAACAGAGGAACGCACCCTGCGGTACGGTCTAGCTATCCCAAAAAACATTTATACATCTTAATTATACTACCTATTCAATTCTATGTATTTAATTATGCATGGACTCATCCATAAGATACCCCATTCATGGGCGTGTATCACAACAGTACACAAATTCACCACAATAGTTGGAAATAAACAATAGACCACCTACCTTGATCGCCCCTGATCAATATACTTGAACGATGCTCCTCGAAACACCCATTAATGACATAGATCTGAGGTAAAATAATTCATGTTCAAACGTAAATAAATCTCTTTAGGGGAATAATTGGAAATAGCTACATAAGTAGAAGGAAGAACACACCCTTGCGGTTCCAACGAGATTGGCGGAGGTGGAATCGGATTCTCGGTGCTCTCCAAGGCTCTGGTCGTCCCTCATGAGTTCTCCTCCAGTTTTAAGCCTTCCCTGTGAACAAGGGAGGCTACGACTGATTTTAAGCAAAACAACAGACTACACAACGTGTACTATTGGATACATGGCATGTAGTTTTCATTTTTTAACTGTTACTTCAATGGATTCTCACCAGCGTAGAACTGTTCATTTGTCGACATGAGTACACAGCGTGTAATACCTGATTACACGACGTGTACTGTCTCTTAGACAGCCACTACCTTACTTTTTTCCTGCCTGTTGACTACACAGAGTGTAAAACCCAATACATTGCATGTATGGTTTAATTTAGACCCATCATTGTCGGCTGGCCTACAAACCCTGTGTACTCATTCCACATGGCCAAAATACACGGCGTGTGGAAAAGTACACGGCATGTAGTCACAAAATTTAGGATTTTCGCCCATTATTCCTTATTTTCTCAAAACATTTAAGGAAAAATGAAAAGAAGAAACTCGTACCTCAAGAACTAGAACTGAGTTCTTACAAACATCCACCCTTAAATATATTCATCTTCGAATTTCCCTTCCAAGGGTGGTGAAGATAATGCTCATAACAACTCTAGACACTAAGCATGTAAGTCAGTCTCCCACTCCTAGGTTTTGTCCTGCACTCTATCATGTTGTCATAACACCCGTATGAGAGGAACTGACCGGCCACAGAGAACCTTTGTGCTCTATCAACAATACAAATCGGATTATCCATAAAGGATGCATCTATCTGAAGCTCAACCTCCTCTGGATGAAAGACGTGAGACAGGTCTGAATGATAGTGGCGCAACTGAGATACATGGAAGACGACGTGCATGGATCGATACCTTTGTGCTAACTGCAACCAATAGGCTACCAGCTCGACTCTCTCCCGAATCTCAAATGGCCCCAAATACCTCGGTGAATGTTTACCATGTCTCCTGATCCGCCTGTGTCACAACCTTAGTGAAACACTCAATAAAACCTGATCCCTGACTACAAAATCCAAGGGTCACCTGTGGCGGTCAGCATAAGATTTCTGACAAGACTGTGCAATATCCATTCGCTTCTGAGTCAACTAGACCTTCTCAAAAGTATCATGTACAAGACGTGGTCCCAGTAAAGCTGCCTCACCTGCTTCCATCCAGCACAAAGGTGATCAGCATGGCCTGCCATATAAAGCCTCATAAGGTTCCATCTTAATAGTTTCTTGACAACTATTATCATAGGAAAACTCGACTAGGGGTATATGCTTCTCCCAGGAGCCCCCAAAGTCTAGGACACATTCGAACATCATGTCCTCTAGCACCTTTATCATACGCTCTAGCTGACCATTGCTCTGAGGGTGGTAAGTTGTGCTCAGATACACCTGTGTACCTAGTGTCATCCAAAAACTCTGCCAGAAAAAAGACGTAAAATGGGTGTCCATATCTGAAATGATAGAACGAGGGACCCCATGAAGACGTACAACCTCTTGGATATATAGATTTTTTAGCTCTTCAACATAGAAGGTCTCCTTGATTGGAAAAAAGTGAGCTACCTTTGTTAGTCTATCCACAACAACCTGCACAGCATCGTTTCCTTGAGGTGACCTCGGCAACCCTGTCACGAAGTCCATCATGACATCATCCCATTTACACTATGTAACAGGTAAATGATGTAAGAGTCTGGCTAGCCACTGATGCTCTTCTTTCACCTGCTGACTGGTGGAACATATCGTAACAAAACCAGCTACTTATCTCTTCATTCCTGGAAACCAGTACTGACGTCTCAAGTCACAGTACATCTTGGTTACTCTGGGATGAACTTCCCAAGATGAAGCATGAAACTCCCACATCAACTCCTCACATATATACCCCGGAACCCACACTCGTCCATGGAAATGAAGTACCTCATCATCACCTATCATCCACCCAGGAGGAGAGTCCCTACTTTCCACCGACTCCCATTGAACTATTCCTTCTGAATTAGATATCTACCTCATCCTTACTCTATCCAATAGGGTAGAATTCATAGCTAAAGATGAAAGATAGGTTTTCCCCTGACTATCATGCACCTCTAAATTAATCTCAGGGAAAAAAACCATAAGCTTCCACTCACCGGTGTCCTCCAGCTCTGCCTATATCTGAGTCTTCCTACTCAGGGCATCAGCAACTATGTTACCCTTACATGGTGTATAGGAAAGAAAAAAATTAAAGGACGAAAGGTATTTGACCCAACTTCACGACCTCGGATTCAAGTCACACTGAGTAAAGATATACTTGATACTTTTGTGGTCTGTGAAAATAACAAAATTCTCTCCCAAGAGATAATGTCTCCAACAGCGTAACATGTGAACAACTGAAGCAAACTTGAGATCATGCGTCAGGGAATTCCTGTCAATTTGCCTCAACTACCTAGACCTTTACGCAACAACTCAATCACCCTGCATCAACACAACTCCCAACCCAATACCTAATGCATCATAGTAAACTGTATAGATATTTACATGCTCTAGAAGCATCAGGATCGGTGCTGATGTAAACATTCCCTTAAACTCCTGATAGGCTGTCTCAAAAGCTTCTGTCCAAAAAAACATCACACCCTTATTAGTCAACCCATCAACGGCACTGCTAATCGGGAGAAGTCTTGTATGAAGCGTCTGTAGTAACCAGCCATCCCTAAGAAACTCTGTATCTCAATCATGTTCTTGGGATGCTCCTAGGAAACTACTTCTCTAACCTTCTCTAGGTCTACTGTCACTCCTGCCTCTGAGATGATATGACCCAGGAAGTGAATTTGGCCCATCCAAAACTGTCAATTTGAGAGCATAGCATATAGATGAGGCTCTCTTAGTGTACTCAACATGATCTAAAGATGTGTGTCATGGTCATGTCGAATGTGAGAGTACACCAAGATGTCTTCCACGAATACTACTACAAAATAATCCAGATAAGGATGGAACACATGATTAATCAGAGCCATTAAAACTGTCGGTGGGTTCGTGAGTCCGAACGGCATAACCAAGTACTCATATAGACCATACCTACTCATGAAGGCTATGATAGGTATATTGGATGGTCTAACGTGCAAATTATGACATCCATATCTCAATTAAATCTTCGAGAACACTTGTGCACGTTTATGTGATAAAAAAGATCAGCATTCCTTCGTAAGGGATATCACTTATTGACCTTCAACTGGTTTATCTTCCGATAATCCACACAAAATCTGAGGGTACCATTCGTATTCTTCTCAAAAAGGAATGGAGAACCCTAAGGGGAAGTATTGGGTCAGATAAATCCCTTTGAATGTAAGTCCTCTAACTGTATCTTGAGCTCCTGTAACTCAGGGGTAGCCATCCAATAAGGAAGTATGGATACCGGTGCCACTACTGGCACAATATCAATAGAGAAATCCACGTCACGCTCTGGAGGTAGACCTGAAAAGTCTTCCAGGAAGACATCCCTGAAACGATCAACCATTAGATGGATGTCCTTCTAAAAATTCCCCTGATCATCCAGATATAAACTCACAATCTGGGCTGTGAGTCCACCTCGCCAATGATGCTCGTGTCCAGCTCGACTCACATGAACATCCCACTTGCCTTTGTATAGAAACTATCCACCCTCTAGTGATATGAAACGCACCCTACGATGATAGTAGTTTAGAAAGGCTCGAAAGGGAACCAACTATTCTATCATGAGAATGACATTATAGCTTGTAATATCCAATACATAGAGGTCCCAAAGGAAGTGACACCCACCAACCTCAAGGGGGAACTCCCTGCACTGATGCACACTAGTCGTTCTAGTCTCCAATGTAGTGTCTAGCGTTATAATATCAGAAGAAGAAGACAGGCAGAGCCCAAGTCTCTCTACAACAAGCACATATACAAAGCTGTCCATAGCACCCATATCAAAAAGTAATGAAGATAAGATAGAAGAAACTCGAATAGTACCTCTAATAGTAGATGGTTTGGGATCCTTCTCCTATTAGGTCTATTGCTCTACATATGAATTCCCAGTGTCGCATCCCTACGATACATCCTCGCTACCCTGAGATGTCCCGCCCTCCTGCCTCTGAGATCCGGGTGTCTGGCTACCACGGGCATGACCACATTCTCTGCCTTCAGGCCCTGATGTATTCTAGTTTCCCGACTGGTACGAAGCTGCTGGTCCTGTTCTCGCACACAGAGTCTATGCAGAACCCCTCTCACTAGCCACTGGTGGAAACTCCCTACAAAAGCGCTACAGATGCCCCATCTAGCTGCAAGCTCGGAACTCTACTGGGTCACATGGACACTAATGTCTCTTGCACCCCTCCTTACCACACTGGAAGCACCTGATTTGGCCACCTGAAACATTATTCTGGCTGGTACTACCTCCTTGAGAGAAGTCCATCTGTCTCTTCCTCTTATCGGTATAAATAGTACTAGAAACTTGTGGTGAACCACCCTAGCCCACACCACTAGCTTCTCACAGGTTCTGCTCGGTAATCAGTGCCTGGTTCACAATAGCATGTACAATAGGCAACCTGAAAACATTCACCAATGTGCGGATGTCATATTGAGGACTATCCTCAAAGAGACTAGCCCTCAACGTCTCATCACCCACTAGAATGGGTGAAAAATACATAAGCTCGATGAATCAAGCAGAATAATCTCTCACCGACATAGCGACTTGCTGCAGATTCATCAAATCTCGAGCTCTATCTGGCCCCAGCATCACTGGGAAGAAGAAGTCATAGAAAGCAGTCTGAAAATCATCCCATGCCATGTCTCTGTGATACTCTGACTAGGTGGTAACATCCCACCACCTCTTGGCGGAATCATGCAGCATATAAGTCGCGATCTTGACCATCCTCCCGGGAGGCGTCTCAAGATGCTCAAAAACATTCTATAATGAATCCATCCAAGACTTTGTAGCCTGTATTCCACCATCCCCAGAAAACATAGGCAGATTCTGCTGCTAGAAGATATGAGTCAGCTCAGCCATAGATGTGGCAGCTAGCGGTGCTCCCAGAAAGGTCTGCAAGAACCGCATGAAGCCTTCAAGGAATTACGCATCTGTGCCTGTGTCCGGTATAATGACTGGCTCCACATCTGGCTCTACAAGAGGATCCACTGGTAGCCCATGGCCTACCATCTCTGGAGTATAATCATTGCTTCTCTCCTAGCGAATACACATGGTCATCTCAGAGGTATGACTCTACAAGGTCAAATTCACACCTTAGATCAAGATTATCAAAGACCGTAAACTAGGAGACTGAGAAGGAATGTTTTCAAATTTTACTAAACTTGAATACATGTCGTGTGTAAAACTACATGGCGTGTTCTTGCAAGTCATTCACATGGGCATGTACCCCAGCTTAAACTGGCCGTGTAACACCCCAAACACATAGCGTGCCTTCTAAACACATGGCGTGTACTTAAATCCTCCTTCCCTTCCCTAGTCCCTCTACATGTCTAATCCACACAGATCACTTGAATAATACTACGCGGAATTTATGGCATCTACATGACGTGTATGGTTTAATTTCCAACTGCCTGTGTCGTTCGGGACATGACTGACGACTCGGATGAAACCACACGATGTGTTACACCCGCACACGGCATGTACACCACCCTGTTTCCCAGCCACATGGCCAAGTCCACACGGTCTCTCACTGGTATGTACTACACGGCATATCCCTCAGGAACACGGCATGTTCAAGAAGATCTAACACTGACCCATTTTTGTTAGTTATATGGTCGGGTCCCCAGGTTATACTATACGATGAGTTCCATGGTGGACATAGCGTGTATGTCTTATGGTTTTCTTCGCTCTTGTTGTTAGTGACATTGTGGACACTGGGTTAACACTACATGACGTGTACAACCGTTACACGACGTTTTCTCCTCCAAAAAATTCCCTACCCCGTGTCCCCGCCCACACAGTCTATGACATGGTAAGAGACTACCTGGTGTGTACTTAGGGTACACGGCGTGTACTTAAAAAGTTTCCATTTCTTCTCGAACATAAGAACACACGACGTTTGTCAAAGGAACTACACGGAGTGTGTCCTGAGTTTTCCAAATAGTAAGCCACTAAAACTACTCCAGATCCCAGAAAATACTAAAAATCAACACCTAAGTGCCAAATTCTGATCTGTGAGGGCTCATACTCCTCGCGAATCAATGTTTGGCATCTTATATGTGTTATCTACAAGTAAACAATTCAATGATCCACCAAATTCCAGTCATTGAGGGCCCAAACTCCCCAAAAATCAATGTTTGGTTTCCATCCTATCAACAGGTTCACACACAGAAATAACCTATCACATAGTAGGTATTCATCAAAGCAACTATAACAACAGCATGCTTTTCTAGCACAAAAACTATCACAACATCACGCAATTTCTAATGCGCCTACATGGCTTGGAACTACGAATGGCATGTGATTTATAGAATGTGCCTAAATGAGGCATGAGATGGCATACCCTCATCTCATCGAGTTGCAACTAAATAAAACCCATGGATAACATATAATAAACAAAATCATAAGTGTGTCACCCAACGGTGAAAATCAGATCAATTGTAAATTACAAAATCAATACAATTGAAACAGGAGGTAAATTGGATTTTCCATGCACACGGGTTAGCTAATCTCGGGAACAGCTTACTGCCAACTACCATTTCCATCCTATCACTCACTAAAGCTCTAAATAGTATGTCAAGAAAAGAAAAGCCCTTTGATACAACTTTCTAGCATCCCGGTTCTGGGTGCCACTCAACAGGTGCCCCAAACCCAGTTCATCACATGACCTCAACCACATTTCCCCAAATGCCAAAGGCTACCGACTAGTAGTGAGGGCATAGTTCTGGTAGTGGGGAAACTATTCCCTCATTTATTAAAGTGCAGTGAAGTGGAAAAGTTAAATAGTATACAACAAGCGGAAGTAGTAGATCATACATAACTGAAATGAACAACTGCAGTAAAATGAACCAGAAATCATATATATATGTATGTCAAGATGTAACATAACACTGTTCTACTAAAACTATCTAGAACATGTTACAAATCTATACAATACGATATAATAAAATGTACAGGTACAATAGAACAAAAGAGAATAGCTAGCAGCATCACGAGCCGGAACTTGGTTCCATGCTCCCCTACACCTCAACAACACTCATGTACCTGTATAGGAACCCTTTCCCTTATCCATACCTGTAGAAATATAGTGTATTTGGGCCGGATAAATGACCGAAACAGGGTGTGAGAAATGAATCCCAGTAGGCACCTACCAAAGATCTATGCCCAATAGTCAGTGTAAATATGAAACAGTAGTGTGAAGTAGTAAATGATATAAACTAAGCAGTACTCGAAAGTAACTAACTTTACCAGTTATAATGCCATTTTAATTATTACTTATCACCTCCAGGCTTGTGCTTCATCTTGGTAGGTATTCATAAGAAATATCTTATGTGAATATTCTAAATATATGTGTTCTCAAACATACTATCCTTACCCTTAGGTAATCAGAGTCCCAACACGCAGGTAATTTCCCTCAGGTATAATAGATATTTCCCTCAGGCATACGAAGTGTCACCCTCAGGCACAAAATCTACTACCCTGAGGCAAGGAAGGTGTTACCCTTAGGCTAAACAAAACACCGCCCTCAGGATAAAATGTACACTACCCTCATGATAAATAGAACACTGCCCTCAGGTGAAAGTAACCAGGCTGATCCCAATAGATAATAAATAATTTTTTAAAAATTCCTCTCAAGGAAATTTAAAGCATGCTAAAAATTTACGGTTCACCCTCAGGTAAACTGGCCAAATGGCTAAACAGATGAACGCACCCCCAAGGATGGTCCTGGATCCAAGCAGTGATCCCAAACAATAGTTACACATGTCCATTAAAATACCTATGCAATTCTAGGTATTTAATTATGAAAGGCCTCACCCATATGTTACCCCATTCATGGGAGCATATCACAATAGTGCATAAATTCACCATAGTAGTTAGAAATAAAGACTAGACCACCTACCTCGATCGCCCCTAATCAATATACGTGAACGACACTCCTTGAATCTCCCGAGAATGATGTAGATATGAGGTAAAATAATTACCATTTAAATGTAAATAACTCCATTTAGAGGAATAATTGGAAAGAGCTACGCAAGGTGAAGGAAGAACTCGCCCGTGTGGTTCCAAAGATATTGGTGGAGGCAGAATCGGATTCTCGGTGCTCAATCAGGTGATCTCCAAAGCTCTGGTCGTCCCTCCCGAGTTCTCCTCTGGTTCTAAGAATTCCCTTTGAATAGGGGAGGATACTGCCGATTTTATGTCAAAAAAATAGAATACATGTCATGTACTATTGGGTACATGGCATGTAGTTTTCATTTTTTAATAGTTCCTTAGATGGATTATCACCAGCGTGGCACTGTTCATCTGTCGACATTAGTACACGATGTGTAATACCTGAGTTCACGGTGCGTACTGTCACTCAACTGGCCACCGCCTTACTCTTTGCCGGCCGACTGACTACACGGTGTGTAAAACCCAGTACACCTCATGAATGGTTTAATTTACACCCTTTATCATCGATCGGCCTACACACCCTGTGTACTCATTCCACATAGCCAAAGTACATGGTGTGTGGAAAATTACACGGCGTGTAGTCACCAAATTTAGGATTTTTATCCATTTTTCCTTATTTTCCCAAAACACTTGAGGAAAAAAGAAAAGAAAAAACTTGTGCCTCAAGAATAAGAATCGGGTTCTTACATATGTCGAGGAATTATGTGCCAAATTCATCACATGTCTTGATCCTTGAACCAGTTCGGTTGGAAGAGAACCTTTCTTATGGAGAGAAACCAGTTCAGATTCTTAATTGAAGGGAACATGTATTGCGGAATAAGGGAATCCATAAGGTAGAGTTTTTGTGATGAAACCACATTGTAGAAGAAGCAACAAGGGAATATAACAATACATTGAAGAAAAAACACTCTCAGTTGTTTAAAAATTAATCAAAATTGCAAAGACACAATTTCCAAAAGATGGGGATAATTTAACATCCCATGGTTTTCCCAAAATAAATTGAAATTCATGAATGTTTTTTAAGTTGATATTTATAACTAGACTATAAAAATAATTTTTCCACTTTTATGTTTTGAACTTAGAAAAATGGCCATCTAAAATTGTGTTTAGTACGTTATGTAGAGCCTAATGGAACCAACTTATTTTTTTTTGTGAATAGTAATATTCCCTTAAAAATAATAATATGAATAGTAATATGAATAGTAATGTGAAATTAATGAATAGTAAATTATACTATTTTATTATTTTCTTAAGGCTTGAAGATAATGACATTTTGGTTAATTTTTCAATGTTATATAAATGATGTTATAGATTTAAAATTTTTAATTTTTGAATTATTTACAATTTTCATTAAAAATTAAATTATTAATATTTTGAAAATTATTTTCCTAAAATGGAGTTCATTATTAATTATACTCATTGAGAAATGGAAATGATTAATTTCTTCAGATTTCTCAAAAAAATTGAATTTTTGATGAATAGTGAAATACTGTAAAATACAGTATACTCAAAATATCAGTAAAATCCACTATTTATGACCATATTAGTGATGTAAGCCCACATGGCTATAACGCACATGCCATTATTACTACTTAGGTCCACATGAATTTTTATTATTACTATTATTGAGTAAAAATATTATAATAATGATTAAAATAATGAAAAATACCCCCTCTCCGCCACTATAAATACCACCCTCATTCCCCTCCTCCTCCCACACCTCTCTAGCCCAGAGCCTTACCTAAGTTCAACCCAATAATCCTCCCAAGGCTCTTACCCATGACCCAGAGCTTCTGGTCTCACAAAAAGACTACAACCCAAGGCCTTAAGAATGACCTCAAGGAGAAGAGATCTAGAGGTAAATATCCTCTTCTATTTTCAATCTTTTCATTTGATTTACGTTATTCTTTTTCATTATCTTTAGATTAGGTTTTGATATTTCATTATATATCCCCATTAATTAAAATATTATTTAATAACTAGGGGTGACCCATTTTATCCCTTCAAATTATTTTATGAAATTTAAACCGACGCCATTAGGCTGCCGAAGTTTCGTGAGAGCTTTCTCAATTTTTATTTTATTTTGAGTTTCTTTCATCTAATCTCATCACCTCCTTTTATCCAAGAGGCATTAAAGCTCCGTAATATTTTATATTCATGATTTTCTCATGTTCCTGGAAAATTCATCATCAATTGTCTTCTCCTCCCTCACTTATTCTAGGAATTAAAAACATTGTTTGTGATGTGTCGAGTTACCGAAATTGTAGATAATGTGATTTTAATTTGCCTAAATTTATTCATAGCTATTCATGAATCCATTTTTATGGATTAAATAGAATATAATATATTTATTATCTCTAATATATGGTTATATAATTATTTTTAACACCTGGTTTTAATTTATAAAACAAAAATGAGGTCGTTATTATCAAAGAACCACTAAAAAGATCTAAACTGACATCATTAATGTTTTAACTTAAGAATAATATTCTTGTAAGAATTAAGTATAATAGAAGGTATAATTTATTTTCCTAGAAATAATAAAATACTACTTCATTACAATTCTAGAGTTATTCTTCCAATCAACAAGAACAATCCATCATGAATCAATCATGGAAATCTTATAAAGAACTCTCACTAAATAGTGACAGAAACAAAATACTAATAATTAATGGATAAAATAATATAATGAAATGATCATATAATGTATGATAAAGTTGGATATGTTTCTGTAAGATATTAATACCACACTTTAATCATTTATACAGTAGTTTAAAGGAGATGGATGTAAGACAAACCTGATGTAAGGGAATTCTTTACCTTGTTTCCATTCCTTGGGTAAATGTTCTACTTCGTTATTTATGTGGTATTGGAATAGTTTTGTGTGATGGGTTTTTTTTATATTATGTTTTATAATTTTTATTTAAAGTTTATAGACATATTATATCCACTCTAATAATTTTCTATTCACTTATATGATATATGTAAGGGGTTTTTCCATTAAAATCCTCTTTTAAAATTCTGTATTATAAAATTCAAAAGCCACATTTTTCTGAAATTATTCATGTCGTATGATTGTGTTTTGGATCTTTGAAATTTTTTATGATTAATGGTGGGACCTATATCTACCTCCAATAAATTTCATATGTTTATATTTTAGGTTGGTTTTATAGTTAATTTATGTTTAACTATGATGGTTACAAAATTTTTAAGGTAGTCATGAGGGTTAAAAATTATAGGGTAACTGAGAGGGGTACAAGATTATGTAAGTAATTCCCCAATATACCTTTATGATTATATATGTGTTCTCTTGTTATTTGTGGATCTTGTTTACATATAATGTTTCATAAAGTAACTATATATAGGTAACAATCATGTCTTTTGAAAATGGCATCATACGTTACAAGTGTTCATATACTAATGTGTTCTTTCCTTATTTTTATATCCACTACTAGGCTTTTGGTGGTCATGCCAAGTGTTTGATTGATTTTCATAGGCTATATCGATGTTTAGGACAATGAATGAATCCATTTATAATATTTTAATAATTTTCCAATAAATCATGTTTTATTTTAATAGTTTTTATTTTGGAAGAATTGAGTATGGTTTTTATGGTATCCACTCTTTAATAATGTGTAATTTTATGATTGTGTCATGTCCTAATTATCTAAATCTATAAACATGAAAAGGTCTTCAATGTTAAAGGAAGTGAATTCTTGAATTAATTCCATATTTTGTAATCTATTAAGGACAGGTCCTAATAATAAAAATATTTTAAATTTAATCTTCATAATGAGCTTGTCGCTTCCATTGAGCTCATACGTCATCATAGAATAACATGTGGAATACTGGAACAATTTTAATGAGATAAAAATCCCATTAAGGAAATAAGAATTGGAATAAAACATAGTACATGGTTTAGATGTAATAAAAAGGTGGATAAAAGTCATATAAGTCAAATAAACACAAGGAAGAATATCTTGTATGACATAAGAACTTTTAGAAAAGGCATCAAAGGTTTCTAGAAATGATATATAACATTACATAAACATGATTCATGGATAAATACCTATACTATATAACATTTTGGACAAATTCACATAAATGAATCCAGTCCACTCCCGGTCCCAACATGAAATATCTTGAGAGGAAACATTACCCAATGAATTGGAGTGTATTTGGTCTCACCCATCATAACATAATCCATAATATGTGTTACATAAGAAGAACAATTTAACGGGTCACCCATGGTATGAAATGGGTATCATAATCATTTTAGAATCCATAAAAATGATCATATCATAAATTCTACAATAAAATAATGGATTAGAAAAATACTGGGATATTTATAATGGAAAATAGGAATTTATCGTGCAAATTTATCTCCAATTTAAGTGGAATCATTTAAAATGAGTATTTGAGAAACTTTATAAATTAATCATTTTTGTGCGGTATAAGGAAAATATTAAAATGAATTTAAAGTAAAAATATAACATTTGTTTTCATAAAATAGAAAAAATCCAAGTTAGTTTTTAATGATAAAATTAGAGAATTTATATACAACAATAGTGTCATAAAATAGATTATTGAGTTCACTTGGAAGCAGGAAAAATCTGGAAGTTCCCATGAATCGAGTTTTCTTATCCGAAAGAATTGGAAAAAGAAACCTTTCTAAAACATGTTTTACCCACATCAAAGTGGATGTATATAATCTCGATACATGATTCAGGAACATACAAACAAAATCTATAAGAATTTTATAAAAAATATTCATTGAATTGGTTTAAAGAGAGAGAAATAGGGGCTTAAACGAAGAAATGGTGGTTCCGGTAGAATCCCGTACCCTATGTTTGAAACAATTCTTCACTAAAGGTCCTAGAAAATAAAATTAAATACATTAATAAATTAATTAAATTTTCTACATTTAATTAAATTAAATCAAATTATTTTGTTCATTTATGGCCTTTTTAATGATTTATAGTGTTAAATTTCATAGTTCTAGAGTTCCCATTTACTGGGTTCTCATGATCCGTTCGCTTGTATAAGAGTATTGACGTTCAAGTAAAATTTAAATATAAAAAAAATTAGTTATAATTTATTAATAAAAATACATAATTTTAAATTTTTATATAATTCATTTGGTTATTTTGTGTGAGATTTAATCATTAGATATGAGGTTTTTTATAATTGTTTGGGCTATTTTTGGTGGTTTTGGCTCCCAGTGAACTTATTTTGTTTTATTATGTAACATCACGTGAAAATAATAATTCCAAAACATTACATAGGCTTTAATACATATAATATAATTTTTTATCAATAAAATTGGTTTTTTGACAAGCCTTTATGGTTTTAATGGAATTTGAAAAAATTTCTTCCATGAGGGTGATAAATTAATACATCACGAACAAGATTTTCATTTTCCAAGTAAAAGGGGGATATGAATGGTTTTATAAAGGATTACTACATTAACATAATAAAATTATATAATATAAATGTTATTGTAGTTATCAATCCATTTAGATGTGTTGAGGCGAGCAGAAAATATGAAAATAACATCAAATGAAATTAAAATAATGGAAACAGAAACTTACCACATGAACTTCTACTCCTTGAAAAACTACATAGGTAATTGGTTTTCATATTATTATTAGACCAATATCTCCTGGACATGAGGGTGGGTGTTTGGAAATATTATTAGGAAGAATTTGGACAAGGATTAAATTGTTGAAGGGTTGAGGATAACTGGTGGTGAGGGGTGGTATTTATAGTTGGGGAGAAATGAGTTTTCTAATTATTTTATTAATTGGTTTATTATTTTTATAAAATAATTTGAATATATTGAAAATTATCACCAAATATAATAAAATAATGAATGAAATTTCTATATTGTGGTTCTAACATAAGGGATTACTCAATTCATAGTGTATTTAACTTATAATGTATATATACTATACATTACTGTATTTTAATCATCACAAAAATTCAACTACTTTAGAAAAATACCAAAAACTCACCCTAACTATTAAACAATGTACAAAATTCATAAATGAACTCCATTTTCCAAAACAGTTTTTCGAAATTTGAGAAATATAATTTTTAATTACAATTATTATTTACTCAAAAAAATTCAGATTTTAAAATTATATCTGATTTTATAACACTTGTAAAAATTAAATAATGTCTCATAAAATTATCATAAAATCATAAGAAAAACAAAATTAATCTATGAATATATTTTATGAAAATTAATTTTCTTTTAAATCCTTATAAAATTTATAAAATTAAAATTAAAGATTAATAACTTACAAAAATACCAACACTTTATTAATAATTATTAAAACATTTATTTAATTATATTATGATATAATTATATCATAATTTAATTTAAAGGATTTAAAAATTTTATTTATTCTTTTCTAGGTGACGTTACAATTCCATTAGGCAGTTTAGGATTCATATTTTCCATAATACTATTCCAATGGTCAAGCTACTGTTTCATTAGTATTGGTTTCTTAACATCTATAAATACATCTTGTTTCATTCATTCTTCATTTATATTATTTATATTATTTTTTAATGAGATTTTATGTGATTGTACTCTTTGAAATAACTTTAATAAGGGAATTTCCATTAATAAAAATTTGTGTCATTACATGCTCAAAAAGTTGGATGACAACCTATAAAGTCCATTTATAAGAGAATCCCTGGGAGATTTGATTTCTAATATTTCCCCTTGATCATAACCAAGATGAGATCCAAAAACATAATCATGAGAGGAATAAATTTTCCGGGAAGTTCAAGCTCATCGAGATAATTACCCAAGACATGGTCACTAAACCACTCCATGAAATTACCAGCATCACACGCCTTACTCTTAAGTCATATGAGGGCGTATTAAATGGGTATGTATCAATAGAATGAAAATAATAATATGTACATTTTAATATAATAACAAATATATTTTCATCATATTATTTTTTCGTTGTAAATGAGTTTTATTTAAATATAATAAAGAAAATATTTTATATGTTTTTAACATTCAAATTCAATTAATGAATTTATTACATTAATGTATTTTTAAGTAAATAATATTTTAATAAAATATTATTATTAAATATTTTTTATCAGATAAAATGATCATATATTCAAATGTAATTTGTATAAGTGTTTGGGACATGTTATTATAAAAAAATCCATCATTTCATATTAAATATATATTTTATTTTAAAATGTAAAATTCTTATTTAAAAAATTATTTAGATAAAATGAATATTGTTTTTGTAATCTATGTTTTTAAATTATCCAATGGGTAATTTTTCATAATTGTATGATATGGTCGAATATTCAAGTAAAAATTAAATATTGCATAAATATAATTTGTGTTTTATGACATCATAATGGCCCAAAACTGATTTAATAATTACAATAAGTAGAATCCCTGACCAAATAAATGTTTTCCATTTAAAATAATATAATATTATGTGTATTTCATTTTTTTAAAAGTCTTTTGAATCCTCCAATGCATAATATATTTTATGTTTTTTAAATCGTTTCTTTAAGTGTGTAACTCAAATCCACATAAGCAACATAATTATTTTTATAATTTATGAACATGAACATATTAAATAATAAAAATCACTACTAATTGGAAGATATCATGGTAACAAACCATGGTATGGTTTGTGGTTTTGGATATTTTATTATGTAGACTTCAAATCCAAAATAATAAATAAATCCCACTCTTTTCTGATATATATTGACCCAAGCCCCTGTTTATCTTCACTAAAATACTTGTATTGTGACCAACTCTTACATTTACTCCATAGAGTCCTCTGAAGGTTCCCCCAATCACTCAAGAATCACATTCAAACAATTTTGAGTTGGACACTCAAGTAAGTGATCCTTACCTTCCTCTCTTTCATTCAATTCATGAACTTTATTTAAAAATAGACATTAAAATTTCTATTGGATATATTTTCATTAATTTATTATCATTACATTAATATACAAGTAATTTTATTTCAATTATATACCATTTTTACCCTCTCCTTTGAACCCATAGCATAGCTGTTACTATGCCATAATTTCGTAAGCGATTTCTCCCTTTTCATTTCCAATCAAGAACTTATTTTTTGTTATGTTTCTTAAATAATAGTTTCTTATGTTGTAATATGTTCTTAAATATTCTCATTTGTATCCATTTAATGTATAAATTATTACATCCAATTTCCCTCTCATTATGCATCTACTGATCCTTTATGTGCACCTGATACCATGGTGAAATATAGTTTTAATTCATTTCTCAGTTCATGTTTCTTAATTACCTTATACCTTATATTTCCAAATTTCTAATCTTGGATATTATTTTAAATGTTTATATTACTATCAATTTCATGTATATGTGATGACATTCCCCTTTCACTATCATCACCTTATTCTTATGAATCATTTCGAGATATTATTATATTGTTGAAATTTCACCATGATTTTCCATGACAAAACAATTATGTAGTGAATACCATAAAATTTCATATAAAGGACATTCACATTTATGCACATGAACGATTAAATTCGGGTATTAAATTTATTTATTACACACTTATTAATCTTGAAATAAATTATGATGATGAGTGAACCCATGGCGTATGATCTATGTTACACACTTAGGCATGAGAATGAAATGAATATGAAGGGTGAACCTTGATAACACTTCAATGCATTAGGTAATGTATTGTATCATGAAAAATTACATTTATATAAGTAGTGAATCTAATTAATTTATGGGAATTTATTTACAATGATTTATTGGTGGTTTATCCTTCACTTATGTTTATTTTTTAGTGTTATAAATTGGTGCCACATTTTCCATGTTATGACTACCATGTTATATCATGTCTCTTTATTCATGTTTATGATTCCTACTCGTTTTATGCCTCATTTTTATTCTTTTAATTTGACATGTATTTTCCTCTTCATGTTATTCCATTTTTATTACCTTAATAGGATTTATAGGTCACCTATTTCTTATGTTTTTCCCTAGGTTATCCCCTATAGTTTTATGTATGAATGAATATAATGACCATGTCAATGAGGTTTTCAGCAAAGACAATGTATTTAATATTTTAAGTTGTTATGTAATGTACCTAATTCCCAAATACACTAGACTTATCTATCTTTTGGGTTGTATTAAGTGTGATTTTATGTAATAAATCATGTATTAATGTGTAATAGAAAGTAGGATTGTTATGGTTGGTATCATAGAAAAAGTTTTGTTATTTTTTGGATTATGATTAGAAAACTCTAGAGAACAGCCTTAGGGATAAGCCTAATAATAAGGAAACATCCCTAAATTTTTGTGAGTATATAATATGTGGATTATCATGTAAATATTTCCCTATCTATATAAACACATGTAATTAGTTTTTCCATAATTTTCCACATGAGTAAGAATTATGAAAATGTGTTCTAAGCCTAACATGGGGTAATCTATTTCACAATAATGGGCCCTATTGTGCACCTAGTTTGACGCTCCCAAGGTACATGCTTTGGTAAATTCACTAGCTTATTATGAACCATTATTAATGAAAAATATTCCCATCAGAATATATGATAGAAAATAAATCATGGATAGCATATATTGAAGCCAATAAATTCATAAGATACGAAAATAAATATATTTTATATGTTATCAAATTAATGTCATTGGATTACCCCTCTATTTGTTTAATAGTTAAATAAAACTCATCCCTAGATTTATTTGGAATGTGGTAAATGAGTATAACTTGAATCAAAATGTTAAAGGTAGGTTTATCATCCATAGTTCTATTCATTCATTCTCGTCATGAAGGTTTAGTTCAAATTCCACAACAAATCATGGTAGTAGATCTATTGGTGAAAATATAAAATGGGGAAATTATTGCATCCCCTGTATATAACTACACATCTATCATTGTTTTTGAGATTAACATCCCAAAAAACCATTTTATACTGCCTTTTGTAGTGTTTGATGCAATTCTTCTCACGGATTTGATATACCTATATAGAGCCAACATAAATTTCTAAGATAAGAAAATAACTCTCTATATTGAGATTTAAAACCTGATTCTGTTAAATTGAAAGGAGGAGGATAAATCTTCTCTAAAATCATCATCTTAAGAATGGATATTATTAACCCTTGAGAATTATATCGTGTTCAAATAATTGAGTCTACATAAATAACCATACATGAAGACATGACTATTGTGGGGTAATATGTTGATGTGTTTCTCATGGAATTTCTTTTTCTTACTCTAAGCTGAGATATAGAATTTTTAATCGACCATATACCTGAGGTGTTACCAATATTCAAGACACTGTGTATAATGGCCGTTTTGGATTTTGAGGTGCAAAATAAACAACTACAAGAAAAACCTGACAACCTACAATGAACATTCTCTAGAGGGAGGATGATTAGGGAGTATTCAACATAACAGAAGCAAAAAAGATTTCAATAATGATAGGGTATGGCACCTATCATCAGTACAAGCCTATGAATGCATGGTAAATCCTACCTGAGCAACCATGCAATGGTGTAGTTCTGATTTCATGATGATGATTCTGGGAGGTGCAATTCCATGTAGTTAGTATGGGTTGTATGTAATGTTTGAAGCCTACGGGAAATGAATTCCTCTAAGGCCTATGGGCCATGTAATACTTATGACCACAGGCCTTTTAAGGGTTCCACCTCACCCATTGAATAGGGGGATTATCAAAAAAATGAAGTCCTTTGGTCCATTGGAGGAGGGTTAAGTAACCCTCTTCATCAGGAAGAAGGATGGGTCAATGCACCTATGCATTGACTTTAATTAGCACAAATAGATCATAATAAAGAAAATGTATCCACTACCACAGATTGATGATTTGTTCGATTAGATATGTGGAGCACAGTACATCTCTAAGGTGTATCATCGGTCGAGATAATATATAGTAAGGGTGTAAAAGTAAGATATCCCGAAGACTATTTTTTCCAACACGGTACGAACACTATGAGTAATTAGTGATGCCTTTTGGTCTCATTAATGATCCAAAAATATTTATGTACTTGATGAATATTGTCTATATATATTTCCCAAAAAATTTGTGGTAGTCTTTATAGTATACTCCAAAATCATGGAGAATAATTAAAAGCATTTGGACACTAAGATAAAGATCCTACAATAGGATAATCATTATGAAATTTAAATAAAATGTGAGTTCTGGTTAATGGAAGCCTCTTTCTTGGGGAATAACATCACAAGAAATTTTATATCTAAAGACCAGTTAAATACATAAGAAATTGAATGATGGCCGAAATAAATTATATAACAGATAATGATAGTTTCCTTGGGTTATCTGGGTATTATCTTTGATTTTTGAAACTTTTATAATGATTTTCCTAACCTTTTACCATGCTAACGTAAAATGGAGTGAAGATTTTCATGATTCAAGAATGTGAGGAATGATTTATGGAGATAAAAAAATTGGTTTACCACTACACTAGTTCTCACACTACAAACAAGTGGGGAACTTTTTATGGCATATACAATGATTCCAATAATATATTTGGATTTTTACTGATGAAAAATGATAATGTGATAGACTACAAATCATGGAAGTTGAAAATTCATGAGAAAAACAATCCCACCCATTATCTAGAGTTGGATGTCATGTTCATTTCATTGAAAATATGGTGGTGTTATCTCTATGGGGAAGTGTAAGATATAAATTGATCATGAGAGCCTATAATATATATACACATATAAATAACATAATATGCACTAGAGATGATGGTTATATCTATTAATGTATTAGGACTTCTCAATCCACTACCATCCTAGTAAATAATATTAGGTGTAGGATTATATAAGTTGAAAGGATCCAAATATTCTATCATCAATGATAATTTAAAAGTATCTGATCATCTTATTTTTGAAAAATAAGGACATTGGAATCATTAAGAAGGGAACATCGTCAATCTTTTCACAAATTATTTAATAACCATATCTTTTGGAAAGGCTAAATGATTCATCATTAAATGATTTTAGACATCAGAAAAATCTCGAAACTATAATGAAATGGAAATCCTCTAACATAAATGTCAATGAAGAAGGATTTGAGTGAATTTTTTGAATACTAGGTGTTCCATTAATTCTTGAGATAAATAATGGGCTTTTTGGTGTTGTATATAGATTAACATTATCAAATCACATAAGACGCAAAAATATGTATCAATATCTCCATGATAATTATCAGTGGGACATGATGAAGAAGAATATCATTAAATATACATCAAAGTTCTTGGTAATACTGAAAGTGAAAGATGAAAGGAAAAACATAGATGGGGATTATTTATCCATTACACATACCAACATGAAAATGGGGCAACATAACAATAGACTTCTTCATCTATACATCTAAATACATACAAGAGAATCTGTAAAATAAGGTATGTTTTAGAACTTCTTACAATGAATGAAAATTTTATTATAACATGAGAGGAATTATCACTAGATCAACTTTAAGGGATGTATATCAGAGAGTTTGTAATATTGTGTGGAGTACTACTATAGATTGTATCTGATTGGGAACCGACATTCCACTCCATGAAATAGAAAAGTCTCCAATATGATATAAACATATATTGGAACTTATCTATGGCCTAAAACCCTCAAATTGATGTCCAATAAGATCACAATATTTATAAACTAGAATACATGTTGTGATCATGTCAAAATGTGGATGGAACTAACATATTCTTTTTATAGAGTTCTCATATAAAAATAGTTTCCACTCAAGCATCCAAATGAATCCCTATAATGAAATTTATAGGAATAGGACTATAACAGATTCATGTTGGGACAATATTTGGGAATGAAAAATGATATATATTAAAATGTTTTGGAAAATTTTGGAACTTTTAAATATATCAAGGACCACATGAGGGCTTCTGAGAGTCTATAGATAGCCTATGCAACGAATCGTTAATGTGACCTAGAGTTTCATGTTTGAGACATGGTACTCTCCTACATATCTCCAAGGAATCCGGTGACTATATTAGGAATATCATAATGAAGTATCCAAGGTACATTAGTCCTTAAAATATCCTTGATCACATCATAGCATTGGCCTATTGACATGAACTCTCACTGAACCTATCTCATATACATGATGTATTCCATGTATCCCTATTGAGGAAGTACATAAGAGAACCCTCAAAAGTACTCAATATAGAGGTATTACAATGTCAATGTGTTTCGGAGAAACCACAAGTATTTATAAGAAATGTGTGAACTAGAGGAAGTGATAAAATTGAGTTACCCTCATCTACTGCAGTGTGGGAAAAAATTTCAAGGGTGAAGTTTCTTATAGTCGAAACATTGTAATTGCCCGATCTTTTATAAATAATTATTTACTATTTTATTTATTAAAAAGTACCATTATGTAATATGATTATAGGAAAGAAAATAATTTATTTCATTTTATTGCCTCCTATCAGATTAAATTGACCGTTAGGAAATCATTATCATTGGTAATATATCGGTTGAACAGTGATCACATGATTAGTGTATATATAGGGTTCTAACAAATCTAATAGATATAGAAAAAGGAATTGACAATCCCAACCGGTTGGATTATACCCTATGAATCCCATTTATCATTTCTTCCAAGGTATACAGAATTACTAGGATTTACCCTTATCCAATCCCATGAATAGATTTAATGAATTAATGATGAGTAAAACCTTTTATGGGATAACATCAATCTCATCTATCTGATGGCAATATCAATGTTGGAAGAACCACCCCATGAAATTCCCACAATCATACACCTTACTCTATTGGTGTTTGATAGAATATTAAATGGATATGTATCAACACCCAATAAATATGAATATGTACTTTTTTATAGAATAATGAATATATTTTCATCCTATTATTTTTACATTGGAAATATTTTATTTTGATATAATAAAGAATAAATTTTATTTTTGGTTATTAATCTAATTAAATTAATAAATTTGAGAAACATGTGGATTTTTAAAGAAAATCATATTTTAAAAAATATTATTATTATATAATGTTCATAAAATATAAATGATCATATAATCAAATGCAATTTTTATAATTATTGGAAAACACATATTTTTTAAAGCCACGTCATTTATTAACCAAAGTCACCTTAATTTTAAATGGGACAATTAAAATATTTAGAAAATTAATTAGAAAAACTAAATATTATATTTATAATCACAACATTGAAATTATAAACTGGTGAATTATTAATAATTTTACGAGATATAATAATTTTAGTTTAAAAATTAAATACTTTATAAATATAGTTCCTTTTTTATGACATCATAATAACAGAAAAGTGATATAATAATTCCTATAAATGGGATACGTAACCAAATGGATGTTTTACCTTCAAAATAATTTTATTTTTTGTTTTTTTGGAAAATCCATTATGAATCATCCAAAACCTATAATAGATTTTAAGGTTTTAAAATCATTTCATTAAGATTGGGATTCACCAATGCATATAAGTGGAATTTAATTTATAATTTTTTTTCTTTTCTATATAAAATGATAATAAACAGTCCCATGTGGCCGATACCATGGGAAAACATGGGTTGGTTTACAGTTTTGGATATTTTTTATGTAGATTCTAAAACCTTAATAGAAAATAAATAACCCTATTTTCCAATATAATACCACAAAAGACCCCATTTCTATCCACTAATCCTTGTAGAATGGAAAAAAAATTCCCTACACTCCCTAGAGTCCTCCCAAAGCACCTCAAGCTCTCAAGTACCCCTTCCAAGCCTTTGGAGTCACACAATCAAGTAAGAGATCCCCACCTTCTTTTATTTCTTCCAATTCAAAAACATTATTTGAAAATATACATTATAATTTCAAATTATAATATGGGAATTAATTTATTATCAATTCTATTCTGTCCAATTAATTTTATTTGAGTTATATTACATTTATAGTCTATTATTTTGACCCTTTCATGAGCAGTTACTATGCCAAAATTTTGAAAGGGATTTCTCTATTCTTATTTCTATTTAAGATCATTATATCTATTATGTCTCTTAGATTCCATTTTCTTATGTTAAAAGAAGTCATTCTATATTCTCCTTACTTTCAATTTAATGTATTAATTATGATATCCCCATTCCCTTTCAATATACCTCTTGTTATATTTTATGTACACTTGTTACCATGCCGAAATATACTTATGACTCTTTTCAATATTCATGTTTTTTTATTACCATATGTCTTATATTTCCAAAAATCTAATGTTGGATATCCTTTCCCATGTTTATATTACATTCAATTTTATTAATATGTTATTATAGACCCATTTCCCTCTCATCAACCAATTTTTAAGAATCTGTATTTGTCATTGTTATGCTATGAAATTTCACTAAGATTTTTCATTCCAAAACAATTATATTGGGAATACCATACCCATTTATTATCAAGGGTGTTCACATTTATGAAACTATACCTTTTTATTAGGGACTTATATATATTTATTCCACACTCCTTAACCATGTAAAAAATAATGATGATGAATGAACACATGGTTTATGATCTATGTGAAAAACATAAGCATGAGAATGAAATTAATATGATGGGTGCACCGAGATAGATCACAAATGAATTAGGTAATGTTTAGTATCCTAAAACGTCACATTGGGACAATGGGTTAACATGATTCCTTTATGGGACTTTTTCCACCATGAATTCTTGGTGGTTTATCCTTGACTTATTTTTCTGTGTCTGTGTTTTAAGGATTTTCCACATTTCCCGTGTTATTATTATCATATTATATCATGTATTTTTGTTCATGTTTATGATTCCTACACTTTTTATACATTATTTATATTCCTATTTTTTAACATTATTTATCCTCTCCATTTAATTTTATGTTTATTCCTATATTATTATTTATATCTGACCCTTTTCTTATGTTAGTCCCCTGGTTATCCTATGTCATTTTATATAAGAAGAAATATTACGAACATGTGAAGGAGGTTTTAAATAATGACGATGCAATTTATAGTTTATATTTTTATTTAATGTACCTAATTCCCAAATAAAATATACATTTTGATAATAAGGGTTGTATCATTTGTACTATTATGTAATAAATCATGTATTAATGTTTAATAAAGAGAATGGTGGTTATATTCACCATATAATTCATAAAGAGGATGAATAATAGTACCTTATTTGATGCATTAGTATACATCTAAAACCCTTATCCATTGTAGGGTAACGTGAGCACAACCATGATGACTAACCTTTTATTCAATTCCTTGAAATTTTCATCATAGTCATTCTTCCAAAGGAACATGGATCCCTTTAAATTTAATTGGGTGACTATTATATATAGACCAGATAAATTATACAATGATAATCAATAATATCCCTCAAAACCATGAAAACTGTAGATCTCAGTCACAATAGTCTGTCTGATCTAATGTTCAATAACATACGTAACTAATAGAACCACTAATATAACATCTCTGAAAGTATATAACCAAAAATTGAATCATTTTATATCCAAAATACACACTTTATAAATTTTTGTTACATATTATCATTCCTTAGGGTCTTCAGTGCAATTATAATGTGATCATCATAATCAAAAATTATATTTGAATATATAAAAATATTATCTACAAAGACTACCAAAAAATTGATAATGGTATTTTCTAACGACTCTATCTATCAAATACATAAAGACGGTGAGGGAATTAAAAATTGAAATGGGAATAAATAGAAATTTATTGTCCATAATTTTTTGATAATGTTGTCTTGCGTATATCCTATTTCCTAACCTTCAATTTCTGATAGCCAAAACTAAGGTCAATCTGGAAAAGGCATTGATCTCCAGATCATTGATAAAAAAATTCAACAAATTGAAATTGAGGAAACATTTCCCTAATAGGGATCTTGTGATGTTCTCAATAATCAACATAGATTTTCATTCATCCATCATTATTCTTTAGAAAATAATATGTGAACCCAATGGTGATGTTCATGGATGAATGAAAAACAATATAACATATGTTATTTCCATTTAAGGTTCATATTTATCATCACAATTATCAAATATAATTGGTTTTTTTAGAAAATAATATTTTACTTCCCTTACATTGTGATTGATGTGGGATTAATGTATATAATTCAAGTCCATCCATAAGAAGATATAAAATTAAACTAAAGGGAGACTAAAAATATTTTTTGTAAGAAAATTCACAAAAACTTTAATTGAATAGGAATCACGGACTTGAGATGTGATCATTGTACCATTAGTGGTTCTACTCCTAATCCGAAATTTAGTTTTTGAGGTGATATTGTAATACCCATGAAAAATTAGTAACAAATAAAAGAGTCATTAGATACATAATCAAATAATACCTTAGTAGTTGAAGAGCCAATGTTAATTGTGCCATTCACATTGAAATTATCATATCCATCATCAAAAATAAAAATATCATTATATTTTCGTTTTTCTCAAGGATTAAGAGGTTTCTAACAAGGAATATATTTACTAACCATCATGTTTTAGAACCCATTACCATAATGATCATACTTCATATATTTGTAACATTTAATTGTTGTTGGGGAATTATGTGTTTCTTTCATAAATAATTGGCTATCTAATTTCTATCACTTTAGAATTATATTTTCTAAAGACATTTATTTCCAAACATAAATCACATACTAACCCCCTTATTAAAATTTCCACCATGAATCCTTCCACATGTAAATATTTTCTGATATACCATATTCTTGCCTTAGTAGTTTTTATTATTATCGAAATATTTCAACACCAACCCCCGGTTCTGAGTAGAAATTCTACATATCCTCCTGCACTCCTCCCATATGCGAGAGGCCTTCCAACTAGAATCGGGGGGATCTATTTCCATCCATGCATAGAATATAAAATCAATATCATGTGATGTGATGGATAATAATCATAAAATACTAATAATCCATCAGATTAAATAAGGGATCTATGTAAATGACGTACATATTAGAGTAACCAATGTTGTAACCCTATCTATAGTATAATAAATAGATAATAAAATGAAAATTGAGTAAAAAATAATCTGTATGGTCCTCTCATATATCCTTAATCCCTTCTAAATCCATGTTTCACTACCCAACCATCCACCTAAGTGCACTTTCCATTTACAAGATCAATGATCATGATAACTACAAATACATAGAAGTGGTGAAGTATTCCTTTATTATATAACTCTGTAAAACACCATAAATACATCCTTACCATATGTTCACAATATATATAATAGTATATTTCCCTACATAGGTAAATTATCAATAAAAATACATATTTTGAGGCATAAAATGTTTAACAGGACACCACAATCCTCAGACACACCTATTTCTCCTCATTGTTTGTATGAACGTCTAAAAAACACATGCCTCTATCAATATCTCATATCTCACTTTCACTAGTTGGTGGTGGCTGTTGGAACTCTGCAAATTCCTCTATGACAAACATCTCACCCTATAAAGATGTTCGTTGTCACCAGAATGTATCATGTTTCATTAGGATGATCCTAGGATGGATTCTTGCTTTAATCACCCATGGAACAATTCTTTATGAGGTGATGACAGGTATATTTCAACTGGCCAATATTATTTCCCATATTAGGTGTAGAAACTCCCATCATTATAGATGTTAGGACTACATCGTGTTGGGCATCCCGATACCGATTCATTCCCCTCTATACGTGTATCCACACCACCCTTTAAAGATGTTATAACCACATAAACTCCAACCTCCTGGCTACACCTAAATATATTAGTCCATGAATCAAAATACCACAGGATATTTAGCACACACAAAATACATGGCATAGAGTGGAATGATAAGGTGCACCAAGAACACTGTCTGGAGTCACACATAATCATATGTCATAAACACGAAAGATCATGACCATTAACACACCCACGTGTGTCCTAGAATAAGAATATGATAGTAAAACATAAACATCGCATCATGATTTCATATTATAGACATGGGCCATAATAGTAGGAAAACTAATACTATAATGTTGTTGATGTTAACCACAGATTCGTCAAAGGATTCGTCACCCAAAATGCATTTTTACACCAACAAAAAATATGATCGCATGTTAAATATTCCTACAACCAATACCATATATTTTATTTATAGGAGAAATAAAATACTATATTTGAAAATCTTATCTTTATCCTTCATAATTTCTAAATAACTATTGTTATTCAACACATGAATTAGAAATTTTACACTCAATAATATTTACCTTTGGATAATTTCTTATAAATTATATCTTTATATCTATATTTTGATAATATATTAAAAATAATAATTTATAATTATATTTTGATAATTTATTATAAATTATAAATTTTAAATGTGAGAAATATGATTGATAATAACTTACTGCCTTAAAAAACTAGGATTTATCTTATACTAGCTAAATGAACCCAATGAAACAAATGACACTTCAATCCAATCAGTATTGGAGATTTAATCGAAGAGAGAATATTTGTGGAAATAATATAAATAAATTTATGTATAATGTTACAAAACATGATCTAGTTATAACACCCTTAAAGGTGGGTAGGGTTACCCCTATAGAGGGTAAATATTTGTGGTTTTCTAGTTGTAATTGAGATACCTATGGTAAATCATCGTTCTTATATGATGATATCGGATATAGATTCCTATAGACCTGGGTCGTGGGTGATTAAAAGTTTAATAAGGTGAGGGATCAACATGATGGAAAAATTAATGTTCCTATAAACCCCAATAGAAGTTTGGTTTTCAATCACAACATTGTAGAATGTGTAGCATAACTGTGATGGCCACCAATGAGGTGGGTTCAGCCTTGTGGCCTTGATGGAGGTACAAAACATATTGAGATTCTTACCGATAATGAGCTGAAGATTATGGGGTAGGGGTTTATCCTGAAATGGTATATTCATGATGACTCATCATATGTTGTGTGTTTGTTGAGTATTTACTTTTTTAATGAAATAGTCTATTGTATATATTGTGCAATTATTATTAGGAAGCATTGGTTGTGTCCTATTTAGTGTTATACTCACACCAAATTCTGTAATTTCATTATGCCTATATATTTCATAACTATAGTTCTGGTGAAGGGAAAAGGTCATATGATTGATGGTTGAGCACAGGATCATGGTGTTGGGGTGATCGCATCATGATTCACTGTTTCATTTTCACCCTTACACCACTGTGTTAAACTAACTTTAAATTGTAATTACCAATATTATATCAAATTTAACTTCTTCTGTAATTATATTAATTATTAATTATCCCTATAAAAGGGATAATTATACAATTTTTTTAATTTTCATTGTAGGTGGAGGTGATTTGGAGGCCCCAGAGATGATCCAGAAGGAAAGTGTCTCAAACTGCATGGATTCCGAAGGAAAAATGTTCACTATTTTTCACATTACATGGCATGCGTGCATTAGAATATGCTGAAATTTCTTGGACCGATCCAAAGATTCTTTGGCTAAAAATATTCTCAAGAAACTGAATATCAATTTGCCCATTTTTATTCCAATATGAAATATATCTTTATAAGAGATAGAATCAGCCTGAATTAAAATGTTAGGTTCGGTATTTTGACAACATCTCCTAATCAGGATGTCCAATGGCCACTAAATTCGATAGAGAGGCCATAATGTTTCTGGAAAACATATATCCACTTTTATAAAATCTATGATATGACAATTTATTTGTCCATAACTAAGACAAAATTGGTATCTCAAAAGATGGGTACTTCCACGACCCATCCCCCGGGGCTCATGCCGTGACTACCCCAAGCTCTCCTTCCATAGGCCAGGGGCTGGTCACTAGCACCGAAATGTGTATTCCCTAAAACTAGGAAGGTATTGCCTTTATATCATGTAACACACTCAACCAAACACATATTAAAATATGAACACAAGTAAACTATATAGAGAAAAAGAGTGTTGAAAGTAAAAGGGGTCGGAATACAAGCCTAACAGTAAAGGTAAATGTACAATTAGATATACAATACAACTGAAGAAATGGAAAGATAGATACTGGGTCATCCTCTGAGGTTCCTCCTTGAAGGTTAGGTAAAGATCACCTCCTCAGAACTCTATGTCTACTCATATCCTCTACGTATCGACACGATGTATGGTCCACCTCCGGGCACAATCGAGTCGAGGTACCCTCACCCCCAATATGTGTTGTCTTTCGTCTGCACCAAACAAAAAAAGGTGCAGGCGAAGCCCATGCTAGGGTGAGTATAACGATACTCAGTAGGGACCACAAGACCCTCAAGGTATCACAAGACCCACAAAGGATAAACCAAAAAGTATGTAAACCAGTGGAAACCCTACTTAGGTATATTCCCATACATATACCTAAGTTATCAAGTATTTCACATACTCAGTATGGATTACAACGAAGGTAACACCACAAAGGTAAGTACCACACTGGTACGCAACACAATAAAATACCACAAAGGTTTCACCATGAAGGTAAGTACCACACAGGTATTCCACAGAGAAGAATACCACCAAGGTATCACCACGAAGGAAAGGACTCAGCTTACACCAGGTATATCTTAGGTACAGTAGTATAGATGATTAGATGTAACTGCTGAATAATCTTACTCTGTTAAGTGGAAGAACCATGTTGGATCCTAAATCATCATCAGACCCACAGAGGATCATTGTACATCGTCAGACCCACAGAGGATCCGAGTACATCATAAAAACCAAACTGGATCCTAGTACATTGTCAGACACAAACAGGATCCTAGTACATTGTCAGAACCACAAAGGATCCTAGTACATCCTCAGACCCAAACAGGATCATAGTACATCGTTAGACCCACAAAAAATCTGAGTACCTCGTCAGACCCACACATGATCCTAGTACAACAGACCCACACAGGATCCAAGAGTAGTCCCACATGGATTCCTAGGGCGGATCCATGTGGGATCTCCAAATACAGACATAGGAGGGATCCATTTCTCATGTCACAACCAGCTACAGGTTTCTCATACTATGCTCACTTGTATACAAGAGGGTCTGATTCTCAATCAGATGGTCGATAATCCAATTTCCACAAAGTCCCACGAAGATGTATCCCAATGGACCACCATGTAATATGGGTCACAACGCAACAGATGGTGCATCAATTAGATGCCCAGTCTATAAGTTATTTTCCTTTTAGTCCCGAGGGGCCGGTTGGATTCATGATCGATCCAAGTCGATCATACCCCAAAATTATCCAAATCACATCTGGGGTATAAAAAATAACCTTCACACTCCAAGGTTTTTGACTCTCTAGACAGTTCATCAAACGGACACCTGTAGCACAAGATATGACGGAAAGAGCAAAAATGGGCTGGTGTTGGATAGGTTATGGTCCGACCCATCCCGCTCTGGGTGGCCTGGCCCACACTGGGCAGTCCGGCCCGCCCTAGGTGGCCCTCCTTACATTGGGAGGTCCGGCCTACATTGGGCCGCCCAGCCTGGGAGGTCGTGCGGCAGCGGGGCTGCCAAGGTGTGGCAGGCCGGAAGGCCAGTCGTCCTATCCGTGCAGTGTGGTCATGGGCCGCACCATCTTTGGAAACTGGATGCGAGCTAGCCCCCCTTCCCTATCCACTTCGACACAAGACAGCGGATCTCTTCTGTCATGAGTGTGGTTGCATGCCTCCTCCTTCATCACTGTCATCTTAGTGCTGACTGTCGTTACCATGCCCCACCAGTGTTGATTTTCTTCCTCCTCAATCGCGAAGAACACAAAAAAATTTCAAAGGATGATGGATAGGTCGAGCCTTATTAGTTTGGCTCGCACCCTCTGTGTTAGGTCGATAGCAAGTGGCACGATTAAACTTGAATCATGAAGAATCAACAAGAACAGTAAGGGGGAAATTCTAACAAACAAACCTTCCACGAAAGTTCATTAATGTTCCACGAGATGATAACGGTGAAGTCGGAGAGGGAGATCCTCACCTCAGTAACACGAATCCAAAGTCGTGCTCGTGTGTCATCCTCATTCTTGGCTCTGAAGAACGTTCTTTGACGGATATGGAATTCTTCATTTGGGGGAGAAGTTCTTCGTTGGAGAGGAAGAGTTCATTCTTATTTGGAGAAGATCTTCCCCATGTTCTCCCCTTCTCCTGTTCCAAAGAATTCATCCCAAATGAAAGAGGTGCCAATATAATTTAAATTATGTAGATCAATTATGTTAGCACAATTAAAATGCTGACATATCTCATTAATTGTTAGTTTGATCCAAGAATTAAATGGGGAGTTGGCATAATAAAATTAGGGGTGTTGAGAGGTTTTCTTCCATTAAAGGGGGTTCGGGTGGCCCCAACACTAGAATTGAAATTGGGTGTTTTGAACCCCTCATGGTCCCCACCTCCATAACCCATGTAAAGAGGCTTCTATAAAATAAATGTTTATTTTATTTCATGAAAAGAGAAAAATTATAACTTTCACCCTCGATATACTACGGTCGATGTGATGGTCTCCTTATGCGAATATCGGTGCTGTGAATTCAACGATGTCCTCATATTTCAATTCTGATCACCGGTTAAAATGTTACAAAAACCAGCTCGCACGTTTACTGAACGTACCAGAAAAAATGTTCAGAAATTTATTTCGGGCACACCAGGCCTCAGAATCCTGCGCCGTCAATTTTCGCAGACTCGTAAAATTCCCATATAATTAAAAACATTACATGGAATTTCTAGGTCTTTACGTTCTCCCCACCTCAGGGCTTTGTGTCCCCTTAAGACATAACTCAAACTAAGGTAACAAGTTGGGATACTGAGAACGTATCTAAGCCCCCCGTTTTTATATGCTCTCCTGGAGATTCATGCGCTACCAACATACATGCACCACAGATATTGACATCCCATGAAGGACCTACTCCTGTCGATCCTCAATCTCCACTGGATCCACATTAAACATCGCCCCATCATCGATGTCTAGCTTTCCATGGTTGATGATGTGATAATGGTCGTGCGCGTATCTTCTCAGTTGGGATACGTGGAAGATGTCATGCACCCGATGAAACTGAGGGGGATGTGGTAGGTGGTAATCCACCTCGCCAACTCAAATGGGGACCTAGAGGGTCCTATGAACCTCGGAAATAACATTCCACCATAGACAAATCTCCACAAACCTCGCCTAGGTGAGACCCATAAAAAGGCATGGTCTCCATCCTCAAACATTATAAGTCTCCGTTTCCTGTTGGCGTAAGACTTATTCCTACTCCGTGCAGTCTTCATCTGCTCCTAGATGATCTGCACTGTCTCTGTGGAAGCCCGTACCATCTCTAGTACCACTAGTGCTGAATCCCCTAGGTCAATCCAACCCAAAGGCGATCTTCATGTTCGGTCGTACAACACCTTGAAAGGTGACATCCCAAAGGTGGAGTGATAGTTGTTGTTTTATGAAAACTCCACCAAAGGAAAGTGATCCTATCAACTGCAACCAAAGATGAGGACGTAAGCACATAGCATATCCTTGAGGGTATGAATGGTTCTCTCAGTCTGATCGTCCGTCTGAGGATGGAAGGTGTTGCTCAAACAAAGATGCATCCTGAAAGCCTCCTGCAACCCCTTCCATAACCAGGAAGTGAAACGTGTATCACGATCAGAGACAATAATTGAGGGAAATCCAGGTAGTCACACAATCTCTTGTAAATAGGGATGTCCCAGGCTCTCTACTAAAACCTAATCTCTGATCCGTAGAAAGTGGGCCGACTTGGTTAGTCGATGGACGATCACCCAGATAGAATCATGACCCCTGTATCTACGAGGAATTCATGTCACGAAGTCCATGGATATCCCATCCCACATCCACTATAGGACCTCTAAATAATTAACCAAGCCTATCGGTACCTGATGCTCCACCTTCCCTTGCTGACGAGTGAGGCACCGATAGACAAACTTTGCTACTGCTTCCTTAATTCTCGACCACCAAAGCTGTCATTGTAGATCTTGGAACATCGTCGCCACTCTAGGATGTAAAACTAGAGGGTATGTTTATAACTCCCTCAAAACCTCCTCCTGAAGAGACACTGGTCCCATGATACATCCTCTGAAAAGGATTTTGTGCTCCCCACCTTCAGAAAATCAATGAGATGCATGTCCTGTGGATATCTGAGCACGTCAAGTATCATAGTTAGTGTTCCCGCACTGTGCCTTCCTGACTTGTTGTAGAAGTGGGGGATCGACTGTAAGAGACTGAATAAAAGATGCACCATCTCATTGTGAAAAGTATATCATTAAAGCGGTCAGCTTCTCTATCGCCTAACCAAGTAGTTGTATACCAGATCTCTTGTTGAGTTCATCTGCTACTACATTCCCCTTCCCAATAGTATAGACTGTCTTGAATTCATAGTCCTGGAGGAACTCACGCCAATGTCACAGTATTAAGTTCTAGTCCTTCTAGGAAAAGATATACCTGAGACTCTTGTGATCAGAGTACAATATAAAACACTCTCCCATCAAGTAATTTCACCGCATATTCATGGCGAAGACCACTACTACTAACTATAGGTCATGAGTTGTGTAGTTCTGCTCATGTTGTCTTAGCTATCACGATACATATGTGATCACTGCCCGCTCCTGCATCAGGACACATCCATGTCCAGTCCTTGATGCATCGCAGTAGATTATATACCCAACGCCCTCCTTTGGAAGCTTCAAGATGGGAGCACTAGTCAGCCTCTTCCTCAGCTTTTGAAAAATCTGATGGTATCTCCCTGACAAAATGAAGGGTTTCCCCTTCTTTGGAAATGCTAATAATGGTTCTACAAATCTGGAGAAATCTATAACAAATCTCTAGTAGTATCTTGCCAAACCCAAAAAACTCAGTACCTCTGTCACACTCCTAGGTGGCTCCTATGAAAGTACAGCCTCAATCTTCGCTGGATCCACCGCAACTCCAGCATTTGAGATGACATTTCCAAGAAAGTGAACCTCTCATATGATAAACTGGCACTTCAAGAGCTTACCATAATGTCAGTTCTCTATAAGTGTGTCTGAACTATCTACAAATGATAGGCATGGTCCTCCTCAGTATAAGAGTAGAACAGAATGTCTTTGATGAAGACTACTACAAAGCGATCATGGTAAGGCTGGAAGATCATGTACGTGAGTCCCATGAACACTACTGGAGCTTTGGTCATTCAGATCGGCATGACCAAAAACACATAATGGCCATACTGACATCTGAAATCCATGTTCTGCACATCCTCATCTAGCACCCTGAGCTGGTGATGGCCTGATCTGAGGTCAATCTTCGAGAACCACCATGCTGCCTTCAGCTGATCAAAGAGGTCATAAATCCTTGGAAGTGGGTACTTGTTCTTAACGGTCACCTGGTTATGGCGCCGATAGTTAACAAAAAGTCTCAAACTCCCATCCGCCTTTTTGGCAAACAAAATCGCGGCTACCCAAGGAGAAAAACTGGGCCAGATGAGTCACTTCCCTTGCAAGTCCTCCAGCTGTACCTGCAGCTCATGAAGCTCCATGGGAGAAATCCAAAATGATGGTGTAGATATCGGTGTCATCTCAGGGTATAAGCCAATGTAAAATTCTACCTCTCTGTGAGGAGGTAGAACTGTAACATCATTAGGGAAGACATTCATGTACTGGTCCACCACTATAGAATAACTCGGACTATCCACATCAATCGCTCAAAGGGTAAGGATAGACAACTGATGATTGATCAGCTGTACTCCCCTCCGGATGAGTCCATCATATTTTACAAACGCTTGTTTCTCGCTGGTGAAGGTAAACCAAGTCCCATCTGTGTGGACACACCGCACATTACACCTAATACAGTAGATCTAAGCATGGTCTGTAGATAACCAGTCCATAACCAAGATGATGTTGTAAGGCCTTGACACCGCTACTTGAAGAACCCATCCGAAGCTCTCGCCTACTAGAGTAAGCTCACATTGTCAGCACCATTGTGTAATCTTAGAATCCTCTCCCATAAGTGTCTCTATCCATAAGGATCGCACCATTGGCTCCGTCAGAATCTTCAAGCTCCGAATGAGGGTAGTGGCAATAAAAGAATGACTGGTATCTGTGTCTATAAGTACAACATATAAGGTGTATTAGACACAGATCATACCTCATATCATATATGAAGTGCCATGGTTATAGGCATCAGCTGCCTGGAGCTATGCTCCCCCTGCCACCTGCTCCATGTGGTTAGGGTGGATCTCTTGGTGGTGGTGGTTGTAACACCTCAAATTGTCATCTACCTCCAGCTGCACGACCACCTCATCTACCACATCCACCAACACTTTATGATACTCCTCTCTCAATCCTATGTCCATATCTGGACGGTCCTTGAAAAATCTACTGATCATCAGTACAACGGGTCAGCCAGTAATGAGCTATGTTACCCTACCTACCCTATGTGAAACACTACCTGCTCCTCGCATGACTAACTCTGCCTCTGGCTCCCCGCACAACTGATCCTAAATCATGCAGTCATACACCTGTAGGTCTGGTCCTCTTGAAACTCTGTGACTTCGGTCTGCTTCAAACTACAGAGGACTCTGCTACGTGACGTCTGGTGGTGGGTCTCACTGCTGGTGACTGCTCAGAAAGGAAACTCTACAATGAAAGGGCTCGCTCTAACACCCTTTCATGTTTCAACATGCGGAGAGAAATAATTGGAGCCCTGATCTTATTCCTGAGTCCCTGCACCAAGATCTGGACCCTGAAGAATGGGTCTCGCACCATATCAGTGGAGTAGCGTGACAGGTCAGGGAACCTCACTGAGTACTGAGCAACATCCAAGCTGACCTACTACAGGTGGAGAAGTTCATGTATGCGTACTGCGCAAAGAGTCACTGGGACAAACTCTGCCCAAAACAAACTCTCAAAGTCTTCCAAGATAAGTGTCGCCATGTCGTGAACATGGAGCATCAAGCTCCACCATTAGCCTACTGATACTTGTAGAAGTCAGGCGACCAGGGTCACTATGAGATTAGTTGGTATCCCTACCAGACTAAAGACACTCACCATGACCTCTAGCCAATCCTCAGCCCCGTGTGGGTCCGTCTCTCCCCTAACCCTGGGTGGCCTCTGGCACTGGAACTCGTGCAATGCACTCAAGTGACATTCAGCCTCTGCTACTCGGGATGGTGGCATCGGGGCACCAATGGGTAATGGTACCGCAGGTTCCTCCGCTAGTGCCTTTAATGGAAGAGGGCCTTGCACCGAGGCCTCATCCCTTAGTGGGTAATCAGTGTGTACTAGACCTGGAACCCTAGATGGTTGTCTGCATGGAGGCATCCTAAAAAGAGACAGGTGCACCATGATCAATAAGTAATACTTTGTGAGCTGACTCAAAGTGATCACAAAGAAAACTTTTTGAAACACACATGCAAACATGGTTTTCATGCACTGAGTCAAAAATTAGAAGTCAAGGTCCTGGTGTGTGGATACGCTAGCCACCACACTAATACTGGATTCCCTAAACTAATAACCATACTCACTGCACTTAACACTATTTTCGTTAAAAATATCAGTGTCCAATGATCTATGGTAGAACCGACTCCTCTGACACCAATTTGTTAGGACCCGTCCCCTGGGGCCCGTGTCGTGACTACCCCAAACCCACCTTCCATAGGCCAAGGGCTGGTGACTAGCACCAAAAGGAGTATTCCCTAAAATTTGGAAGGTATTTCCTTTATATCATGTAACCTCACTCAACCATGAACATATCAAGATACAGACACAAGTAAACTGTATAGCCAAAAAGAGTGCTGAAAGTAAAAGGGGCCAGAATACAATCCCAACAGTTAAGGTACAAGTTCAATTGGAGATATAATAAAAATGAATAAAGAGAAAGAAAACCACTGTGTCATCCTCCATGGTTACTACCTTAAGGGTAGGTAAAAATCACCTTCTTAGCACTCCACGTCTGCCCATATCCTCTATGTACTGACATGTCATGTGGTCCACCTCCGAGCACCTCTAGTCCTGGTACCCACAACCCCGATCAACGATGGTTGTCATCTGCACCAAACACAACAAGGTGTCGGCAACGCCCATGCAGGGGTGAGTATAAAAATAATCAGTACGGACCCTAAGACGATAAAGGTCTCACAAAATCCACAATGGATAAACCACAAAGCATGTAAACCAGTGGCAACACTACTTAGGTACATGCCCAAACA
Source organism: Viscum album (assembly GCA_963277665.1). NCBI lineage: Eukaryota > Viridiplantae > Streptophyta > Magnoliopsida > Santalales > Viscaceae > Viscum > Viscum album. The sequence goes on from OY728127.1 coordinate 286,983,219, forward strand.
TATACCTACGTTATCAATTATTTCCCATCTCATTCATGAGGAAACACAAGGTCCAACCCAAAATCCTAAAGGTCAACTATTCCATGAAGGAAGGATTACCATGAACGTTACACCACAAAGGTAAGTACCACACAGGTTCGCCACATAGAAGAATACCACAAATGTTTCATCATGAAGGAAAGTACCACACCGGTATATCACACAGAAGAATACCACCAAGGTATTACCTCGAAGGAAATGACTCAACTCACACCAAGTATATCTTCGGTATAATGGTAGAGATGATTAGATGTAACCACTGAATCATCTTGCTCTGTTAAGAGGAAGACCCATGTAGGATCCTAAATCATCATCAAACCTAGAGAGGATCATTATATATCGTCATACCCACACAAGATACATGTACATTGTCAAACCAATAGATGATCCTAGTACATCGTCAAACCCACATAGGATCCAAGTACATTGTCAGACCCACACAGGATCCAAGTAAATCGTCAGACCCATAGAGGATCCTACTATAGAAGACACACACAGGATCCAAGAGTAGTCCCACACAGATTCCTAGAGTAGACCAATGAGGGATCTTCAAATACAAACACACGAAGGATCGCTTTCTCATTTCACATCCAGCTACAGGTTTCATGCACTAATCTCACTTGTCTCCTTGAGGGTCTTCTTCTCAAGAAACTAGTCGATACTCCAACTACCAAGAATCCCAAAGAAGAAGTATCCCAAAGGACTACCATGTAATAGGGGTCTCAATGCAACAGACGACACGTCAATTGGATGCCCATTCTATAAGTTGTTAACCTTTTAGTCCCAAGGGCCCGGTTAGATTCATGCTCGATCCAACTCAGACATACCCCAACTTTATACAAATCTCATGTGGGGTATACTAACAAGAACGTCTATCTCCAAGGTTTCCTTCATGGCAGACGGTTTTTCAAACAGACACTCTAGCTCATGATATGTCCGAAAGAGAAAAAATGGGTCGGTGGTGGTTCAGGTCCGGTCTGTCCCGGTTAGACCGACCATTCCAAGCCCATGGTGTGGTCGGGCCCAGCCCGCATTGGGTGGCTCGGCCCCCACTAGGTTCTCTGCCCGGCACTAGGTGGCCCGCCTCACCCTGGGTGGTCTGTCCCCTGTTGGGTGGCCCGACATGGCCACTAGGCATGGGTGGCCGCGGTGTGGCGGGACTCCGCGGTGTGGCGGTCCGCCACAGCTGGACGGATGGCTAGCCTTCCTATCCACAAAACGCAGTCACATGTTGTGCCTTCCCTGCTGGCTGGGAGCAAGTAGGCCACCCATCCCTCTTTTCCACAGCACAAGGTCACAGTTCTCTTCCGTCGGGCGTGCGGTCACACACCGCTGCCTTCGTCGCGGCTGGCGAAGTGTCGACCGCTGTTCTCGTGCCCCAACGGTGTCGACTTCCATCCTCCTCCATCACGAAGAACACAAAAAAAATTCAACGGATTGTAGAAAGTTTGGGCCATGTTCGTATGGCCTAAACCCTCCACATTAGGGCGATAACAAGCAGCTCAATGAAACGTGAATCACGATGAATCGTCAAGAATGGTGTTGGGGGAAAATTAAAACAACCAAGACTACCTCGAAGGTTCGTTGATGTGTCACGAGATGAAAATGGTGAGGGTGAATAGGGTGATCGTAGCCTCCGTAAAACATTTTTGAAGTTGGGCTCAAGCATCATCCTCTTTCGAGAACCAAAGAATGTTCATTAATTGAGGCGGTGTTCTTCGTTTGGAGGAGAAGTTCTTCATTGGAGGGGAAGGGTGGGTTCTTCTTTGGAGAAGATCTTCAACAAGTTCTGCCCTTCTCCTTTTCCAATGGATTCCTCCCAAAGGAAATAGGTTCCAGTATAATTTAAATTACGTAAATCAATTAAGTTGTCCTAATTAAAATGCTGACACATCTCATTAATTTTTAGTAGGCTCCAGCAATAAAATGGAGATTTGGCATTATAAAATTAGGGGAGTTGAAAGGTTTCCTCCCATTAAAGGGGGATCGGGTTGTCCCCATCACTAGAATTAAATTTTGTTGGTTTTAACCCCTTGTGGTCCCCACCTCCATAACCCATGTAGAGAGGTTTCAATAAAATAAATGTTTATTATTTTTTTCACGAAAAGAACTAATTATAAATTTCACCCTCGACCTACTATGGTCGATGTGAAGGTCTCCTTAAGAGAATACTGGTGTTGTGAGTTCAACGTTGTCATAGCAGATTTTGATTCCAAGAACATGTTAAAATGTTAAAAAAACCCACTCACACGTTTACTGAACATACCATAAAAAAAGTTCATAAATTCAATCTGGGTACACCGGGCCAAATAATCACACGCTATCAATTTTTTGGGACTCATAAAATTCCCATATAATTAAAATAATACATGGAATTTCCAGGTCATTACATGTAACCAAAATCACTTCCAATATTGGATATAAAAGGGCACAATTCAACCTCATTTGAATGTTCTAACCATAAGAAAATCGTTGCCATTTTGGAGTCCAAGAGAAGTCCCCTTGTCATACTAAAAGTTCTAGAGGCCCCAATTGTAATGACCTGACCCCAATTACCGAGATCCAGTGCCTTATTATATTCCATTGGCATTTAAAAAAGGGAAATGCAACCTAAAATACCGAGTAGTTTAGTATCGTTGGAAACAAGATAAATATATAATTTTAACATTAAAACGTGAAAATAAATAAAACAGATATGTTTTATTGGGAGAATCCACAACTATATGTGTATCCCTACAAGTCATTCATAATAAACATTTTCATGTCCTCATAAAGATAAACATTACAAATGGTCGATCTAAAATTCATATTAAGGGAAATAAATACATAAGAATATATCATAAACATAAATATTAGGCATAGTGAATAACTAAAAAACATACCTTTAATAATAAACATAAACACATTATTGAGGGAACAAGAGATAAATAAATAATGTCATAATAAACCACAATCCTGGGTATTATACTTGTCAAATAACCACTTGAACCATTAATACTAATTTCATAATTATGGAATCTATAATATGGGACATCATAACTATACTATCAAGGACTTGTTCTAAGGCCATAACTATCCATTTTGTCAAGGTCTTGTTCCAAGACCATAGTTCGTCTCATGAGACTGACCATTGCACCAAGGGGCTATAGTAGGCCCCAACTAACACATACTAAGACCAATTCATCCCTCATATAATAAATGAATAACATATACAACATATACATTCATATTGGAACTAATATATAAAATGTAAATAATGTTCCTGAAACATTAAGCGTAAACACTAACCATTTAGAGTAAATTATTGAATGAAATTAAGATAGCACTTCCACTATCAAACTTATCATGAAAAATTAAATTAAAATCATAGATGATATCCAAAAATATTAATACCAATAATACTTAAAAATCATCAAAAGTGTTGAAGTAAATTAAGATACTCTTATAAAATCATCATGTAATTCTTGAGATAAATACTCTTTTACTTTGAAAAGAAGAGTTCTTTTGGAAAAGTCTTTGTGTATAACCCGAAGTGAAGTAAGATAATATTTTCATAATAAAATGACTTTTTAGAGAATGATAATGGTTTGTAAAAATATAATATAGAGTGCGCTTGAAAATATGTATGAATCTAAGAAATTTCCTCGAATCTGGCTTGTATTTCGGAAAGAATTTGAACGATCCTTTAAAAACATGAAACTCCCATCAAGGAAAGAAGGAATATGGTTTGTAAAAAAAAGTAAAATTAACATAGAATTTATCAGTAGCACATATTAATATTTTTAATATTTATTGGGATAAAAGATACAAAGGGTAACCCAAATGAAAATGGAAATTCGGGTAGAAAACCCTTACCTTATTTCTGATGTTGTTCCTCACTTGATCTTAATGACATGAATAATAATATTTAGGTTTATAAATTTATGATTCCAGAATGTCATCTATATTTAATTGATTTATTATAACCATATTAAGTTCGTTAATGTCCTTTTATGGGTTAAGATATTTAATTTCATTATGTGGTAATGTTTTCCTCTTTTCTTTTTATGATAAGTTTATTTATATTCATGTACAGATAAACATGTAGAATGAAAATGGTTGTCCATAATAGAAGTTGAACATTATTAGTGTAAAATTAGAATATTACAAGGTTATAAAATTCATTTGGTTATTGGTATTTAAGATGAATCATTATATAAAACCTAAATGACAATTGTTTGGGTTAATTGGTGGCTCCTGACCACAACGAACTCATTTGATTTTATAAATTAATATCATTTGTGAAAAATAACTCCAGGACCATAAATAAGTTATAATACTTATATTATATTAATATTCAACCATCAAAATGGTTTCATGACCTGAATTGAATATGGTAATAGAAATTGAAACTCATCATCCCTGAATGTGATAATTTAACACATCATAGATGGTGTTTTCATTTCTAGTATTAAAAAAGGGAAATGAAGAGATAATGAAGAATTATTATTTTATCATAAAAAAAAATTCAAGTATATGTAATGTAATGGAGTCATCACAGCATTGCGATGAAAGTATGTGAGTAAATAAAATGGATAGAAAAGGAACATGAAATAAAAGTAATGAAAAGAAGAATTTACCATATGAAGAAATATTCCTTGAGGGACTCTATATGAGAGAGGTTTTGGTATTTTTGTTAGAACAAAGGATGCTAGACATGGGGGGGAAACCTGGGAGGACATATTATCTGAATTTAAACCATGCACAAGGAATGAGAGGATTTAAGAGAAGAGGGAGTGAGGGGTGTTTTATAGTGGTGGTGAGGAGGTTTTCCCCATTAATTTTATCATTATTTTTTTTTCACATAGCCAACCAACATGAATGATTCTTATGACCAAACATTGTAATAAGTTCATCTGAGTTTCAAAAAATGGTTATTTACATCATCCATGACTCAGGAATGATGCAGAAATTCACCTATTTAGCATATTTTGTAAATTATTGAATTTCACAATTCACAAAAAAATAAAGTATTTTAGAAATATCCCAAAAAATCACCAAAACCATTTTTTTACATGTAAAATTCATAAATGAACTCCATATTTAGAAAATAATTTTCAATGTATTTTAAATTTAATTTTTTTTAAAAATAATAATATATTCGAAACAAACAAAGTTAAAACTATAACTGATTTTATAAAACCTATAAAAATTAATCACGGTTCCATAAAATTATATTATTACTTGAGGAAAATAAAATAATAATTTATGATTAAAATTTATCAATACAAATTTTCATTTTAAATTATTTAATTAATCATAAAATTTTAATTAAAATATTTATGACATACAAAAAATACAAGCACTTATACTATTGTCATTTTTTCACTTAAAAGAAAGGAAAATATATTTATACATTCATGGGTGAAATTTCCCTTTTTTCCAATTTAACATTCATTACTATTGATTACTATTTATAAAGTTATGTTACTATTCATAAGGTTATATTACGATTCATAAAAAACTAATTTGATTCTATTAGACTCTAAATATCATACTGAACTTAACCATGTATGTCGGTTTTTTTAATTCAAATTACATAGTAGGAAAAATTATGTTTACTGGATAAGTTATAACAAAATGGTGTTTTGTAGAGTGTCATAATTTAATCCATTTTTTATTAAATTCATTTTCAAAATCTTAGGGTGTTACATTATCCCCACCATAAAAAAAATTCTTAGTCAAAATTACCAGAATGTTACCTCACAAAATGATTTATGTAGCTTTTCATTATAAGATCCTCAACTCCCATGTTTCCTCTTCGATTTTATGATTTTTCAAAAGTATATTTACCATTAGATTTATCTAATTCCTCAATCCTTGTTCTTTAGTTTCTATAATAAGGATCATCTATTCCCAAAAAGATGGGTCCGGTTCCAATTATATACCTTCAAAAGTGAAGACATGCGTTGGGGTTGGCATGTACTTTTACAGAAACGATACATAGAACACATTGTATACTATAAAAAGGCTAGGTGGAATAGCCAAACAATAAGCCACAGCTCCAATTCTCTCAACAATTGATAAAGGACTAATTTAACTACGTCTAAGAGTCCCTTTCTTCCCAAATATTTCAACTCCCTTCTATGGAGATACAATCAAGAAAACATGATCTCCCACTTGAAATTCCAGATCATTTCTCTGACAATCAGCATAACTCTTTAACCTACTTTGATATTATATGATATGGGTTTGAATAGTCTTTACATATTCTCTTGTTTCCACCAAAGGTTTTGGGCCCACAATATTCCTTTCTCCACCTTCATCCCAACATGTTGGTGTATGAAATCTCTTTAGGTATATTGCTTCATGTGTTTCTATTTAAATACATGAATGGAAACTATTATTGTAGGAAAAGTACACTAAAGGTATATATTGATCCCAGAAACCATTAAAATCAAGTGAGAATGATCAAAAAATGTATTCCAAAGTTTGGATCAGCCTTTATGATTTCCTATCTGTTTGAGGATGATAAGAAGTACTCAAAAAAAGCATAGTGTCAAAATCATTCTAATGAATTTTCCATAATTTCGATGTAAACTGAGGATCATAATTAGAATATATTGAAATTGGTGCTCCCTGAAATCTTACAAAATAATTTATATAAAGTCTTCAAATTCTATCTAATGGTAAATCCACCCTTATTTCATGGAAATGTGGAGATTTTGTATGTAGGTCAAAAATTACCCATATTGTGTCATTCTTTATTTTATATTTGGGTAATCTAGTAAATAAATAAATTATGATGTCATCCCATTTCCATGTACTAATATGTATAGGTTGCATGAATCCTCTTTGATAGTTTCATTCAGCCTTCACTTGTTGACATAATAAACATCTTGATACATAATCTGCAATTTCCCGCTTCATGTTGTCCGACCAGAAATGTTCCATCAAATCTCTATGAATTTTAGTGAAATAAGGGTGTATAGAAAAATTTGAGCTATGGGAATCATCCAACAACTCCCTTTTCAGATTGGGTATAGATAGAACACATAGCCTCTTCCCAAATTTCAAAATTATACATTCACACATGAAGTCATCCAATTTCACATCCTTCACAACATTAATTTTCTTTTGAAGATTCTCGTCATCAGACTGTGAGTCTTTAATTTTTTTCCAATAAATATGGTTGGGAAACCTTTTAAAAAAGTAGTTATGTTTCACCTTCTTGTATAATTTTCATGCCCATTCTTATTATATCCAAAAATAAAGGACCCCTTTGAATCCTTGTTTTTTAAACACTATGATCCTTTCTACTCAATGATTCAACTACATTATTTTACATTCCTATGTGGTAGTGTATGGAACAATCATAATCCCTGATTAGTTCGATCCATTTCCTTTTCCACATGTTGAGTTCTCTCTATGAGAGGATAAACTTTAGACTTTTTTGATCTATATGTGTCTCACATCTTTCACCATTAAGATAGTGTCTCTGTATTTTTAGAGCAAAGAGAACTAAAACTAACTCAAGATCATGGGTATGATTGTTTTGTTCATTAATTTTTAACTACCTCAATGCATAGGCAATTACCCTATCATTATATATTAGGACTCAACCATGTCCTTTATTTGATGCATCACTATAGATCACAAACCCTTACTTCCATGATAGTGTAGTCGTGATTAGAGCATTCATTAATATCCTCTTCAATTCCTCACAACATTCCTCACATTATTTTTTCCATACTAACATAACACCTTTACGTGTAATTTTGGTTGTTCGGTTGGAAAAATGGGGGATGTTCCGAACAAAAAACCGATAATATCCCACTAACTTAATAATGATATGTACCTCGGTTATGTTCGTTAGAGTAGGTCATTCTCTCACAGCCTTTGTCTTCACAGGATCAAAAATTATTTCATACTTGGAGAAAATGAGGACAAAAATGGAAATTAATTGAAGCCAAAATTAATAATTTCTAAACATAAAATATAATTCATTTCTTCAAAGATTCTTTAGAATAGTGCTCAAGAGATTTTCATGATCATCGTAACTTTTGGAGTATACCATGATATAATCCATAAATACCGCCAAAAATTCCTCAAGATATTCCTTGAAAACTCTATTCAACCGATCCAGGAAAACAGAGGGTGCATTACTCAGTCCAAAAGGCATCATTGAAAACTTTTTATTCTCTTACCTAGTTCGAAACCCTATCATTGGAATGCATTATTTCCCTACTAGAAACTTTTGAAATCCATATTGATGTTCAATAATTGAAAAAAATTGGCCTCCATAAAGTTTATAATATAAATCATCAATGAGTGGCCAGGGATAATATTTATTTATTATCATAGGATTAATCTCCTTGTAGTCAATGCACTACCTCAGAGATCCATCTTTCAACATGACAAAAAGAACAAGGGCTTCCCATGGGGAAACACTTGGGAGAACAAATCATTTATCACACAATTACTCTACTTGTTTCTTTATTTCTATTAATTCCTCAGTGTCTATTATATAATGAGTCTTTTACATTTTCCTTGAACTAGGAATTAAATCAATAGAGAACTCAACTTCCCATTCTAAAGGATTTCTAAGTAAATCCTCTATAAATAATTCAACATATTCTTTCACAATAGTTACTTCCTCTCTTTGGAAATTCATTTCCTCACCCATAGATATTACATTCCAATACTCCCCAATAACTAAATTCTATATAGCCACTGGGGGTTGATCTAGATAAGAGTCATCTAGTGATGTTTATACCCTAAAGATAAGGGAATTCACATCATCCTCAAAATTTTTAACATCCATCTTCTTCCAAAAAAATCTCATAATGGTTTGAAATAAAATTCATATCAAGGATTACATCAAAGTCTATCATTGGTATGATAATAAAATCAATAGATAAAGCACGTTTATATTCTATAATGGGGACTTCTAGAAACAACATTGTTGTAATGATACCTCTCGTAATAGTTTTGACTGGAATATCCCTTTTTAAATAAAATTGGAAATATCTAATTTTCTTGAAAAACTGGGAATATATGAAATAATGTGATGATCAAGAATCAAATAAATATTTGGTGAAGTTCATGTAAATGACTAAAGTGCCTACCACCACATCATTAGGAACTTTAACCTCCACATTTGTGACTATATAAGCTCGGCCATTATCCAATGGACTTCAATGGGGAATGATTCCTTGACTCTTAGGATATTAATGTGAATAATTTCCCATCTCCCTACAGGTGTAGCCGTGAACATTGGTAGCTTAATTCTACAGCTTAAAAATACAAGGATATGTGTCCTTTTTCTCTTCACTTATAATAGTCTCTCATTCCCATCAAGAAAGTTCTTGGGTGTTTCTTTCCACAATTACTATAGGGTGGAAGGTCAACTCTTTCATTCATACGCATATAATTATTTCCTATTCCAGAGTTTTCAATATCCCTCTTATCCCCTTTCTTTACGTTAATGTCATAATACATAGAAAATTAATTCTCTATCTTTATAGTAGTTGAGACTATATCTTCATATGATGAGAAATGTTGGGATACTCGATCTCTTTGGAGGAATAATTTTAAAACATTAAATAATACATCAATATTTCTCCTTGGATTACGTATATAGTCCATAGCATGACTTTCCTACCTTTAAAAGTTGGGTTTATACACGGAAAAATTTTCATCCTCCTTATGCTACAGAATCAAAAAATTCCTTTCCATACCCACTCATTGTTCATGACAAAAATATTTTCCTAGTAAGATTCTATTAAAATACATACATTCTATTTCTTCTTTACTCCTCCTCCATTTTGTTTTGGATTAACGACCACCACTGATCCACATATCCCAATAGATGATAAATTGACTTGATGACCTTCTCTCTTTCATTACATCCCAAAGAGTGAAATATAATATCTGGGGAACTAATCCACTTCTCAACTACAAATGGATTTATATCCCCATTGAATGATAGATTTTTTTGTCACTTAAAGATATCTAAAATAGTTCCCTCACATTCTAGATCTGGATGTTCCATACAGGTAAAGTTATTATTCATAACCTGAACTACCTATCCTAGTATAGTAATATGTTTCTCATCACTAGTTAAAACCTCAGAGCCAACATCATTATACTTTATAAGATGGAAATCCCTAAATGGGACACACATGTTCATGAGGTTTCCATTCCTTCCACTAGGTTCCATTTCTAAATAATGGCATATACTAGATTAGGTTATGAATCAAAATGTATAATCTCTATGTCAAAAAATACAATGAAAAAAGTAAAATTATATACATAGTTTGTAACATCCCAGGTAAATAAAGAATATGGCATTGTCATATTTATTAATATTTGTGAATAAAATATCAATATTACTTTAAACGGGATGCTATGTTTGATGGTGTACCCAACACGCAACAACCAGTTTTTTGAAATCTTACGTTGCACACTAATAATATAATAATATTATTTTAAATGTTAGTTAACGTCTAGCCATTGTAATGGCAGGAATGAATAGAACTAACTAAAAAATTATTATATATGTTTGTCAAATATTTTTACTTTTATCCAATAAATTTTATAGGCTTAAAATGCGAATGAATCCAATTTTAAGCGTAAATATTCAAATATTCTTTAAAAGGTCGATTAACCGCCTTTTGATGGTGAAACCTTTTTAAATACACTATTTGAAATTATTATATGTTATATTGGACAAAATAAAATCCTTATTTAGAATCAAGAAATCAAAATTTACATTGTGTAAATTTTTGTTATTTCTCCGATAAAGTTCATTTTTTAAGGAATAGTGAAAATGATGTATTTTAATTCAAATCCTCCTTTTATTCTAATTTATTTGTATGGTCAGATTATCTTTTTAATTGGTTTTAAAGTGTAATTAAAATATATTTTTACCATTTAATCCAATTTTGGTCATTTTAATTAATTTGACTTTGAAATTGGACATAAACAAGTGTCAATTTTTTATAGATACTGTTTCTTAAAAACACGATATTTGTTTTCACAGCGGGAAGTGATTATAATATTAATTAATTCAAATTCTATGTTTTTAATTTGGAAAAATTTATATCATTTTCGAATTTGGAATATCAAATATGTCTTAGGGTGAATTTTTGGTATTTTTCGGATAAATGTTCATTTTCAATGAATAGGTGAAAATACGGCATTTTAATTCAAAACTGCCTTTTCATCCAATTTATTTATATAGTTATATTGTCATTTTAATTGGTTTTAAGGTGTAATTTAATTATGTTTTTATAATTTAACACAATTTTGGTCATTGGATGTAATTTCACTTTTATATTGGATGTAAAAACAAATCAATCTTTTGATAAATTTTACATCTTAAAAACCCGTCTTTGGTTTTGAGAACATGAATTATTTTAAATTAATTACTTCAATTTATGTGTTTTAAATTTGATAAAATCTATTCCATACTTGGAATCATATGTTCCAAATTATATAATTAACACTCTTTTTTTTTGGACATTATGAATAGTAACGACAGTAATTATCATTAATTATCGTGTTTAAATTTGTAATCGGGTAGTTAAGGGTAATAAAATAATATCATAAAAATATAAAATTACCCCAACATGTGTCCTAATGATATTGGTGGTGTCATGGAAGACCATGTGATTCCTTTTTCCAACCTTGGGACCCCATGGAATCACTTTAGTGTGATAGTGACCTTTTAAAATATTTTGTTTAAAGAAAGGAAAATGTAACCAAAGTATGTATCACCTATGTAAAACAATTTTAATTTTGTTTACATAAATGATTTATTTTACTATAAACATTCATTGGAAATTTAAAAATATTTCATACATGATGGTAGTTTTTTTATAATTTTTAGACATTAAATAAATAAATTCATGTATGACACCTTGATGATGCAGTGATTACCTCATTAATGAAGGATTTAAATAAAATTAGAAGATAAGGTAAAATATAATACTTACACTTGTCAAAAACCTATTGGATGGAAGGATTTATAATCCTTATCACCTTATCCTAAAAATATATAATTATGGGAGATTTAATATCTGAAAATAATTTTATAATAAAGTAACTTTTCAAGACATTCGAAGAGTGCCCCTCCTCACACTTATAAAAGGCCCCCACCACTACCCCCTTCCCCACAACACTAAAGCCTTTGTCTTGACCAAACTTAGATCATTTTATCTCTCCATATCCCTATCTTCATCCTATAAGCCTTACCTTACGCAGAATTCTCTTTAAGAAACTTTTTTGGTTCAAACCAAAGGGAGTAACCCGATTTAAAGGTAATGTATTCTCTTATGTTCTTTGGTTTTATTTTTCTTCTCCAACTATTTAAACACTTTTCATTACTTTATTTTTTAACATAACCATTATATTGAATATACTAGGATGTTTTTATGATAATTATTTGATCTACACTTACAGACACCTACGTCTAATGGTTAAAGAACATACTACTTTCGAAGTTGGCGAATTACTACCTCACGAAATGATGATTGTTATATCTTCTCCTATCACCTCTCATGGTGGAAATTATGATATCACTATATTTATTTATGATATATATAGTATATATTTCCTCTTTATGCTTCTGTATTTTACATTTAAATCATACCTTTTTTCTTTGCATGTTGTGAAAATGCGATAATTTCATTTGAGGAAGTGTGAACTACCGCCCCCTCAAGTGATGTGACTCGTTCATCCAATAAATTGAATGTATAAAGAATGAAATTAATGAAATTATGTGACCTATATTACATGTATATTATACTGGAATTATTATATATATATCTCTCTAATTTAGTTTTAATTCGATTAATGTGACAAAGAAATGAAAGTAGCGTTCATGCGTATGTACGGCCTACCATCTCCATGAACAATGCATTTCATTTTTTATATCCAAATGTTATGGAATAGTATAAAATGAATATATAATGGATATATAGGATATTTAAATCATTAATACTGTTCTGGAGATTGTTTAATTATAACTACATGGACAATTCTTTTCAAACAAGTTCATTTTCGACTCATGTACCGAACATAGACAAAAACGTCTGATATGAACTCACATAATTAACTAATTATTATAACATTATAATATGTGATATGAATTGAATAATAAACTTTAAAGGAGTTCCTTAATAAATTATCAAATGAAAAAAGTTTATTATTTAGGAATATAAGGAAATTAACAAGACAAGTCGTACTTGAGGTAAGGGATCCAACCTCTCTCTTTCATTCTAAGTACTCTCTTTTATGTCACTTCTTTTAAGCTCCCCTTTATTATGTTGGGGGATGTTATTATATATTAATATTACTCTACCTTTTATGTTCATATTATGAGACACCCTAATTGATATCTTCAATCAAATTTTGGATGTTTTAAGCGGCGTCGTTAGGCTGCCGAATTTTCGTAAGGGGATATCTAATCTCACTTTTAATTCCATGAGATTTCCATTGTTCGCCACTTATTTATTGCATGTGGTGTATTGTGTTGTTACATTTGATATATATTATCATGATTCTATTTATATTCATGGTATTATGTGATTCCTATTGTGTTTATTATCTTTTGGTCATACGACATGATTGATTACAATGATGTTTGGTGTTTTTATCTCACTTATTGTTCTAGTGAGATTAATGTTACATTTTCACCTATTTCCTTTTTGTGTGGTGTATTTACTGTCCATTATTGTATTCTTTGTGTAATATAATTTAATTTATATGTATTTACATCTTCATTGTACGACCCTTATTTCATGGGGTGTACGTTTCGAATGTTACCCAAATCGGTAAGAGAATCTTTCACCCTCCTCTTTTTAAAAGACTTCTTTTTGTTAGGTCTTTTAATTTACATATTCTTATGTTGGGATTTGTTCTTATATATACTTATTGATATAAATGATTTGTCCAAGTGATGAGATACCCTTTTTATCTCTCATCATCTTATTTTCTGAATTTTAAAATGACGCCACTAGGCTATTGAATTTCTGTAAGGGATCTTCTTAACCCAATTTCAATTCTTTGGGTAAAACCTCTACTTATTGATTATGTCATACTATGAATATGTTTGGATGACCTCCGATTTTTTTACACTTAATATCCTCTTATGTTAAGTGTATTTATATTTTCCACACATAATCAGGTAATTGATTTATCCTTAATCTATGAATACTAACTTTGAAAAAGACTTCGTCTCAATCTCCTTTCATTCAGGATTATTTTGGTCTATACACAACTTTCTTTTATACGGTTTATAAACCCCTTTGACATTTACTTTTATTCAAAATGTATCTTTTTATACGAAGAATTTTACTAAATGAAAAAAGAAAATGTTTTTGTCTTACGTTTGTGGTGACAACAACTTCTCCACCGTCATGACCATTATTGGAGTTTTGGCTTCCTCTATAAGCCATAACATTTTTATTAAATGAAAAATAAATACCATGTTTTAATTTTCTTTTATTTTGGTAATTAAAATGGTTTTGATAATGTTTTGATTATATCAATGTGTTTTTGATATCTTTTGATTGAAATGTGGAAATGTTATGTTTCCTTTATGCATGTTTGATGTGATACGATTATGTTATTGTTTTTGGGAATTGTTTATGAAGATGGGTGGTTCTATGATAAACTAAGGGGGGGGGTGATCCCAAGATAGCTAACCAATGCCTTGGGTAACTCAAAGGAGTTAAATTCTAAGGTTTCTCTGAAGATATTTAGGGAATATACTATGGTGGGTATTCCAAACATTACCATGAGGGTTACTCCCTACGTAATATTGTTATGAATGCCTCAAGTTACCTTTATGTCTTATGATTTCTATGAGTTATTCATAAAAATTATGATTTCATGAGTTATGTTAAAGTGATGATGTTTTACGAGTAAAGTATGATTTCATTGATTCTTATGTATACCTGGACTAATGTTTTCTTTCCATATTTTTTGTATCCCTTACTGAGCTTTTTATGCTCATCCCAAGTTTTTGAAATGTTTCCCACAAGACTTAAAAGTGAGTAGGGTCAAGGATGGGATCAAGGAAAGACATGTTATCTAAAACAAGGAACTAGACGTGTTTCTTCTTAAGAGTTTTTTGATTTTATGAAAATAATGGAAACTGAGTAGAAGTGTCTACTTTGTAATCTTGTGATATGTAATAGTTGTGTCCTAATTCTCAAACACTCTAAACTTAAAAATATCCTCAATGTGAATTATTCATTTAATTGATGATTATGTAATGTTTTTAGGCTGGGTCTTTATATAGTTAATCTCATAATCATAAATATGGTTTGTTTGAGGAAAAAATTACATTTAAATCCTTCATAATGGCCTGTAAAGAATATTGAATTATCCTAAACATATCCCATAGGAATGTCAAAGTAGGTGCGAAGTAAGGTCCATTGTTGTGTAACAGCATACCTTGGGTCAATCCTGAATCACCTTGTTAAAGTTTTCACACCTAGGTACATTTGTGCCCGAACCACATCAACTTGTAGTATCCATATAGGGGTGTATTTTATAAAAACATCCACATAATCTATTCTTCACAAAAATACATGGATATTCTTTTATGGTTATCCTCGAATACTATATTATGTATTGGTTCCATAATCTAAATGTTATTAATCTAGTTTCCACATTTTCTAATAAACAACATCTGATAACAACTGTAAGGACCAGACCCGAGTTTCCCTAAGTCAGTGCCTTGTTTTATTATAATGTAATTTAAACAAGGAAAATGTATCTCAATGTACCGAGTAGTTTAGTAGCTTTTGAAACAAGATACATATATAAGATCAACATTACAACATGAAATCAAATACAACCCCTATGTTTTATTCGGATGATCCATAACTATAAGTTTATCCACGCGGGTCATTCATAAAAAACATTTATTGTCCTGAGAAAATGAAACATAAGGAAGAGGTGAGTTCAAATTCCCATTAAGGGTAATCAATACAGCATAAGAAATCATAAACATAAACATTATCAACGGTGAATAACTAAAAACACATTGCATCAACAACAAACTTGAACACAATATGACATGAATAAATGAAGAATAAATAATGTCAAAATAAAACATAATCATTGGTATTCTACTAGGAAAATAACCACATGAAACATCAATAATATTTTATTAATGAGGTAATTAATAATTTGAGACATCATAATCATACCATCAAGGCCTCATTCTAAGACCATAAATATCCATTTTTTCAAGGCCTTGTGCGAAGACCATAGTTCATCTCATGAGACCTACTGATGCACCGAGGGGCTATAGTAGCCCCCACCTAACACTTACTAAGTCCAATTCATTCCTCGTGTGAATGGGGATAAAAAAATAACAGACATTCATATTGAAACTAAAATATGAAATGTAAATAACTTTAGCTGAACATTAAGCATAAACAATAACTATTCTGAGTAAATTGGTGAATGGTTTTACGATAGCACATCCACTTTCATTCTAATAATAAACCATTAAATTAAATATAGTATATGATTTCAATAAATATTAATCCCAATAATACATAATAATCAACAGGAGTGTTCTTCTAGATGAATATACTCTTATAAAATCATCGAATAATTCTTGGGATAAATACTCTTTTAATTTGAAAAGATGAGTTCTTTTGGAAAATTATTTTCATAATACCATAAGTGAAGTAAGATGGTGTTTTCAAAATAAAATTATTTTTTTGCAAAATATAATGGACACTTAAAATATATTATAGAGTGCCCTTTAAAATAGGTATTAAATTTACTAATTCCCTTGAATCGGGCATGTATTTCAGAAAGAATTTGAACGACTGTTTTAAAACATGTAACTCCCAGGACGGAATTAATGATTATGGATTTTAAACATACATATAACATTAACACATAATCTATGAGTGTTACATAATAATAGTTATTAAATTAATTGGGATAAATATATAAAAGAAAAACCTGAATGGAAATTGGGGTTTGGGTATGAAACCCTTTCCTTGTGTCTGAAGGTGTTCTTAGCATGAACATAATGACCCTAAAAATCAAATTTAGGTTCATAAATTAATTATTCCAGAACATCATTTACATTTAATGGATTTATTGTAACCTTATTAGGTCCAATCATGACCTTTTATGGGTTAGGATATTCAGTCACATTGTTTGGGAGTGTTTTCTTCTTTAGTTTAGATTATATGTTTACTTATATTTATTTATGGATAAAGATTTAGAATGAGAATGGTTTTACAGAATAGAATTTTTATTTTATTAGTGGAAAACCATAAGATTACATGTTTATAAAAATATTTTTTTTAACTTTAGTGATGTTGAATCATTATATAAATCCTTAATGACAATTGTTTCAGTTAATTGGATGTTCTAGATCACAAAGAACTCATTTGAATTTATAAATTAATATCTTGTGAACAATTTGATTACAGAACCATAAATAGGTTATAATATATATATAATTTTCTGGTTCAACCATCAAAACTCTTTCATGTCCATAATTCAATATGGTAATCAAAATTGAAAACATGTCCTCCTGGAATATGATAAATTAACACATTTCAGATGTTGTTTTCATTTTTAGTATAAAAGAAGTGGAAACGAGAGATAATAAAAAGCTTACTATATCATAAAAACATTAAAATAAATCTAATATATTTGTTTCATCACATAATTTGGATTAAATGATGTGAGGAATGAAAATGAAAATAAAGGAACTTGAAATAAAAGAAATGAAAATAGGAATATTCCTCTTGATGTAATCTTCATTTAGCGCCTCTTTAAGTGAGAGTTTTTGATCTTTTTATTTGACCAAAGGCTGATGGACGTGGGTTAGTAGCTTTGGAGGATATTTGATAGTAAATTTTACTAGGAACGAGGATTTATATGAGTGAAGAGAAGTAGTAGTGGGGGTTTTTTATTGTGGAGGAGAGGAGAGTTTTCCCATTATTTTAGTCATTATTTTACTATTTTTCCAAAGACAACCAATAGTATAGATGTTTGTGACTGAAAATAGTAATAAGTGCATGTGAGTTCTAACCAATTGTAATTTACATCTTCAATGACTCATTAATGTAGGAGAAATTCCCATATTTAGTATATTTTTTAAACTATCGAATTTCACTATTCACCAAAAAATCATGTATTTTAGAAAAAAAAGCACAAAAATTCACCCTAACAATTTATTGATGTGTATAATTAAAAAGTGAACTCCATTTTTTGAAGACAATTTTCTAAATATTTTTATGTAAAATTTTATATAAAATCATACTTTATACTAAAAAACAACAATAATACTATAACTCATTTTAAAACACCTAGAAAAATTAATCAAGGTCCCATAAAATTATTTTATAATCATAAGAAAACAAAATAATTATATTTTCATTTTTTGAAAATAAATTTATATTTTAAATTATTAAATTAATCATAAAATTGTAATTAAAATATGTATGACATACAAAAATACCATTACTTATACTATGATCATTTTTGAACTTATAAGATATCTAAATTATATTTTTACATTCTTGGGTGAATTTTCTATTTTTTTGATAGATTTACTATTCATTACTATTCATTACTATTCATAACGGTATGTTAGTATTCATGAAAAACTATGATGGTTCTATCAGACTCTCAATATCATACTAAACGCTACTATGTATGTCAGTTTTTCGAAATTCCCGTCACTAAGGTGGAGAAATTAGGTTTATTGGATAGGTTATAAAAAAGTGGTTTATTTTAGAGACCCAGCATTTCATGCACTCAATATTAAATTTATATACAAAATCATGGTGTGTCAGACACATCCTCATATGGAGATCAAGAATGAAGAAGGACATCCAAAAGTGCTTCCTCCTCCTCTCGATGGAGGGATAATATAACCACCCGACCTTAAACATTACATAATCTTGAATTTAATTAATAATTCAAATTGGAGATCTTCTCAGGTTTATAGATTTAGATAATTAGGCCATAAATATTACATAAAAACTTGAATATTACAATTAGACACTTCTACTCAGTAACCATTTTTTCATAAATAAAAACTATTAAAAAGGCACATGTTTAGTTCCATGTTTTAGACAAAATGACTTTTCCTTGATCCCATCCTTGATCCTATTAATCTTTATGTCCTATGGAAAACATTTGAAATTTTGGATGAGCATAAAAAGTTCAGTAAGGGTTATAAAATAATGAAGGAAAACATTATCCCAACAATAAATACAAATCCATGAAACCATACTTTTCTACCATAACATACCTTATGAAATCATAAGATTTATGAATAACACACACAAATCATAAATCATAAAGTTTACTTATGGAATCCATATCAAACATTCATTGTAGCTATCACAACAACGTAGGGAGTTACACTTGGAATACCCATCACAATATATTCCCTAAATCTCTTAGAAGAAACATCATGTTTACCTCTGTCACGTTACCCAATGCATTAGAGAGCTATCTCAGGCTCACCCGCCCTAGGTTTATCACAGAGCCACCCGTATATGTAAACAATGCCCCACAACCATACATAGTCATAACATATACAACATGTATAAAGGAAAGATAACATTTCCACATTCCAATATATTAAATCAAGATATTGAAATAAATAATGTTTTATCAAATCATTTTCAAAACCATTTTAAAATATATTTTTGAATAAAAGTGTCCCATAACACTTTGAAGCTTTTAAGTGAATTATAATTTGAAGACATTAATATCCATATAAATAAATCCTAAACGCCATTTTCAAAACATGGACATTAATGATAAATATTTATAAGAATAAATCTTTAAAACATTTAAAACGATATTTTAGTTAAAGTGTTTTTTAACCAAAAGAGAGACACTTGAACACAAATAATTGAGGAATAACATTTAATCAGAACTTTATAATATCATGATAATAAAGGTTTTCATGATATAATATGTCAAAGTACACTATATACACCATATAAGAGTGAATTGGTGCATAACAACAATGAAGTCTCAATGGAAATGTAAATTGAGATGAAATCCCTTATAAAGATGTTATCCTTAAACTAAGGATAAATCAATCACATAATTGTGTGTGAGAAATATAAGTACCCAAAATATAAGTGTATATTAAGTGTAAAATAATAAGAAGTCATTCACACATATTCATATTATGACATGATCAAGAAGTACAAGTTTAACCCAAAGAATTTAAATTGGGTTAAGAGGTTCCCTTGTAAAAATTCAACAACCTAACGACATCACATTAAAATTCAGAAAATGAGTTGATGAGATAAAAAGGGAATCTCATCACATGGACATAAATTTTACATAAATGGGTATATAAAAGAACATATCCCAACATAATATGATGTAAATTAATTGACATTATAAAATTAAGTCTTTTAAACAGATGAGGGTGAAAGGTTCCTTACCGATTTGGTAACTTACAAAACATACGCCACATGAAAGAAGGATCATACAATAAAGATTTAAATACTCATAAATGAAATTATATTACTCAAAGAGTACAATCATTGGCAGTACCTACACCACACAAAAGGAAATAGTGTAAAGTATATCATGAATCTCACGGGAAAAAAAGTGAGATAAAACCCTTTACCACGTTGTAATCAACTGAGTCATTTGACCAAAAGTTAATAACCACCAAATTAATCACATAATACAATTAATATTATAAGAATCATGATAATATATATCAATTGGCAGTACACAATACACCACATACAATGAATGGGTGGTGAACAACGAAAATCTCACGAAATTAAAAGTGAGATAAGAAAATCCCTTACAAAAATTTGGCAGCCTAACAACGCCACTTCAAAATTCTTAAAATGAATTGGTGAGAGTAATAGGGGATCTCTCATCAAATGAAAATAAAAATTACAGTATTTTGAATAAAAAATAACATCCTCCAACATTATAATAGGGAGAAGAAAAGAAATGACAAAAAAGATAGTACTTGAAAAGAAAGAGAGAAGTCGGATCCCTTACCTCGTGTCCGACATGACTCCATCATTCATTAATCTCCTGAATAATAAAATAATTTTAATTTATAATTTCTTAAGAACCATTTTCAACTTTATTATTCCTTTTATATCACTTATTACCATGTTATAAACATTATGTAATCATTTAAGTTAATAATGTTCGTTTTTTTGATATTTGGTACTTGAGTCAAAATGCACTTCTTATAATTACATGTTGTTCATGTGGTCAAAAGTTCATTATATCCAGAATGATATTCACAATTTAGATATAATATATATATATATATCATATATATCCTGTATATACATGTATTTAAAATAGTACATAACATTTAGTGGTACGAAATAAAATGCACCATTCATGGAGATGGTAAGCTGCATGTACGCATGAACACTACTTTCATTTATATTTATTCTTTTAATGGAATTAAAACATAATGATACATAGGTATATTATTATTCCAGTATAATATCATATATAATATCATTAAATCTATCCTTTATACATCCTATATAAGGCATTCAAGAGTCACATCACTTTGAGGGGGTGGTAGTCTGTGCTTCCTCAAATGAGATTATCATATTTACCCACTATGGTAACCATAAAGATGTGATATAAATGGAAAATACAGAATCATAATGAAAACATAAATATAATATATATAATATATA
This sequence comes from Viscum album, assembly GCA_963277665.1. NCBI lineage: Eukaryota > Viridiplantae > Streptophyta > Magnoliopsida > Santalales > Viscaceae > Viscum > Viscum album. The sequence continues at coordinate 287,004,956 of OY728127.1, forward strand.
AATAAATTGCCATCATAATGTCCACCATGAGAGGCGGTTGGAGATATTTTAACAATCGTCGTTTCGTAAGGCAATAGTTTTCCATCCACAAGAACATTATGTTCTTCCTCCATTATATGAAGGTGTGTGTAAGTGTAGTTTGCATACTTATCATAACATCATCCTAGTATATTTAGTATTCTGGTTTTGTTACATAAGAATGGAATAAAAATATTTTAGGGGTTGGAATGTTAAATAAATGAAAACTATTTAAGAGAAACTGTTACCGTTAATTTGGGTAACTCCCTTTGGTTTGAACCAAAGGACTTTTTGAAGTGCATTCTGCATAATGTAAGTCTTATAGGAGGAGGAGAGGGATGTAGGGATCTTAATTGGGCAGAGTTTGGACGATCCAAATTGCTTGAGAGGTGTGAGGAACTGGTTAAAACTGGTCTCCTTTTATAAGGGAGAGGAGGGGCTCTTTAGGAAAGTGTGAAAATATAATTTTATAATATAATGATATTCGATTTCTAATGGTCCAAAAATAATTATAGTAAAATATAAGATGATTAATGGTAGAAATAAAATCATCCAATCAGAATTGGACATGTTTTTGATAATATTTTAATCATTATAATCTTATTTATTTAAATTATTTATTAATGAGGTAAACAATGCATCATTATTGTGTCATAAATAATTTAATATAATTGATGTCTAAAAATTATAAAAAAAATACCATCATATATGAAATCATTTTGGCTTTACAAATAATATTTATAGTCAAAAATAGGACTTATAAAACACCATATAAAAATTAATTACTAAAAGATTTTTGTTAATGTCAATTTTGTCTTCACATTAAATTAATTAATCTAAATTGTCATTATCACTCCCAAGTGGCTCAATGGGGTCCCAAAATCGACCCAAATATTACCATGGTCAAGAAAGACTCAACCAATAAGGTTTGGAACGTTTTAGTTAATTTTGAATTATTATAATCTTCTTTTATCTTTGAATTACCTTATTTACCTTGAACCGCGGTAAATAAAAGTCAAAATTTATTATTCAACAAAAATTATATTCATCTTAATGAACCATATTTTACTTCTTGATAATAACCATGTATGTCGAATTTTTCATATTCAATTCGCAGAAGTGGTAAATTTTCATTTAAATGAAAAGGTCGGTTTTTTTAATTACCACTAAGTGGTTTCACTATTCATCAAAAATTGAAGTTTTTCAAAAAAATACCAAAAATTAAACCTAAGAATTATTTGATATTAAAAATTGAAAATTTATGTCTATTTTTCCAAATTCAAAACATATAATTTTCATAAATTAATTTGAAAATTAATTCTCGTTATCAAAACAAATAGCGTGTTTTTAAGAAACAATAACTATCAAAAGATTGATACCTGTTTATGTCCAATTTCAAAGTGAAATTAATTCTAATGACCCACATTGTATTAAATGGTAAAAATATATTTTAATTTCACTTTAAAAACAATTAAAAAGATAATATAACCATATAAATAAATTATTATAAAAGACACTTTTGAATTAAAATACAATATTTTTCACTATTCATTAAAAATGAACTTTATCGGAAAAAATCCAAAAATTTACACAAAGTAAATTTTGATGTCCCTATTATAAAGGAGGATTTTATTTGGTCAATTAGAATTTATTGAAGTGACCAAAACTATATTTAAATAGTGTTCTCCATTAAAAGGCGATAAATCGGCCTATTAATGTAAATTATGCTTAAAATTAGATTCATTCACAATTTAATCCTCTAACTGTTATTGGAGAAATGTAAATACATTTAACAAACCTTTATAATCATATTGTATTTAGTTTTTTTCATTCTTGCCAATTCAAAAGCTAGGAGTTGAATACGGTTTAAAATAATAATATTATATTATTAGTGTGTGACGTAAGATTTCAAAGAAACTCGTTTTTGTGTATCGGGTACGCTATCAAACATAGAAACCCTTTTAAAGTAAAATTAATATTTAATTCAAAAGAATTAATAGATATGAAATATGTCTTATTATTTATTTACCTGGGATGTTATAGATAAACCGAGGGTGATCATTGTGGGGGAGCTACATACATTAACATAGAGTTACAGCACATAATTCCCTAATACTTTTATGTATACTTTTGTTTTTAATTGTTCATTCATATGTATCTTAATGATTTGTGATTCATTTAGTTGAAACACTTTTAATTTCATAACTGATCAGTGTGTAATTTTAAGAGTGTGACTTGTGTCTTTCTGATTGGACAACATAACACTCCTACTAATTCGAAAGAAAATAGATATTTTAGGGTACCTTGAAAACCCATAATTCATTCTAAGGGGATAAAACATGACTATATGATTTTTATGTCATGTTTTAGTCCAATTTGCATCATTTTATGAGTTGTGGTTACCCAAAATATTGGTTAACCCAAAATCAGATTATTACACTGAAACCTAATAATCAATTAAGAACAAAGATTTTTTAACAGTGGTGTAGTAACATAGAAATGATCACATACTTATCATATATTTTTCCGAATCCACTTTTTTGTAAACTATTAAACTTTTTAAATTAAGTTATTCTATTTTTAAAACTATATTCAAAACTAGTCCCCCACTTTTAGTCTTTTTTATTAAAAGTACACAGTCTAAACCTATTAATGATCCTTAATAGACAACCTATGTTATTCAATATACTATATATAAACCATAAAATCATAATCAATTTTACATTTCAAGACAGCATGGTCAAATTTTGGTGTTGTTTCAAAGGAGCACTTCAATTTTTAGTGTGAGTATTTTTATAAAATTATCATTTATTGTGTAATTATTTTTCATTTTTTTCTTCCTTAATTTTTTTATGTTGAATTATAAAATAATCCCTTTTTAGGCCTTGTGAATGATGAGATCATCATCATAAGAAATAATTCTATTCAAACGTGGACTTGTTACGATCATACGTCAGTGACCACGAGACACACAAGAGAACCCTTTAAAAAGGGACACAAAAAAACATCAACACAATACCTTATCCTTCTTCTTATTATGAAACCCACATTAAAATTGAATTAAACTTCTATAACAATGATGAAAGAAACCTAACATTAAAATAATGAACCTGGCCTGATATTGATATACAAGCCACTTATATTCAAATTCAAGAGGAGGCACCCAATTTTGAACAGAAATTTGGTATAATCCAATTATTACCCAGATTCCATGGACTCGTATGAGAAGATCCACACAAGAATTTATAAAAATTTCTTATTGTGTGTATGACATTCGAACAAACCAATATGGATGAAGACCAAGTAATGCTTAGGTTATTCCCATATTCATTACAAGAAACTTCAAAAGATTGGTTTTATTATGGTAATTCAGCAATTATAGGTTGGGTAGACATGAAACAGATTTTTATGGAAAAATAATAACCATCCACTTTGACTGAAACAATAAGGAAATAAATATGTGGTATAAGACAATATAAAGGGGAAACTCTTCATGAATACTAGGAAAGATTTAAAAGGATTTGTTCGAGTATCCCACACCACAAAATATGTGACCAACTTTTCAGCCAATATATTTATGTAGGTATAATTCATATTGATCGAAATAGGATTGATGTTTCTATAGGTGTTGAGATAGTTGATAATACCCCAATTTTTTTAAGAACCCCAATGGAGAACATGGTGTATAAAACTCAACAATTTGGTTCAAGTTTAATTTACCCATTTGAGGTTGCCCATGAGATGACAAGTACTGAATTTGAGGATAAAATGAAAATGAAGTTCGAAGAGTTAAGGACCGTTATTTGAAAACTTATTCGTTCCCAAGGGAAATCCAAATCTCCTCCTCTCATCCACTATGAAATATGTTCTTCAGACTCCTATTATTCTGACCAATGCACCTAAATAAGAGAAACTTTTGAGAGTTGTGAGTAAATCTTTCTAGGACACCCCTATAACCAACCCTTTAGGAAAGAACCTTACTATCCTTACAACTGTGGGTTGAAAGAAAACCCATCATATTTGAAATGGGGTATCCAAACTAACATAAAAAATAATGGAATCATTCAGGGTAGGGTAGTAATCCACCACCACCACCCAAAAATACCCTACCACCACAAAGGCATTTCTATCCAACCCCTCTAAAACCAAAGCCTAGCCAAGAAGATATGATGAAATGAGTCAATTCTGACAATCTAAAATTACAAAAAGCCATCAAAGAACCAATGGATGACCTAAAAACTCAATTAGGATAACTAACTAACTCTTTCTGGGGAATTCAATGTCATGGGTCATGTAAACTACCCTCTCAACCATTATTTAACCATATGTATAACAGATGTCTTAGTTTTATCACCCCCAAAGAGTGTGAAACAACATAAACCCAAAATTCACCCTCCATTATTTTCATCCCCTCCTAATGAAAACCACCATCCCAACTACTAAAAATGGTTCAATATAAGAAATACATTGTCCTGAGAGAAGCCATTTTAATGAAAATAGTGTCTATTAGTGATTCACTTACCCAACCATTCCTCTTCCATTTCCACAAAGGGTCTCCAAAACAAAAAAAACAAAATGAAACTGATCTTGATAAAGAAATGTTTGAAACCTTCAAAAAAGTGTAGGTTAAAATCCCCATGATTGATATTGGGAAGAAAATTCCAAGACATTTCTAGTTTCTGAAGGAGATGTGTACACACCATAGTAGACTTCGAGGTGATGAGAATGTGAGATTGGGGAGAAATGCCTCAACATTTTTAGAGCCACAACTTCCCACCAAATGAAAAAGTCCGGGAACATTATCAATTCCATGCACCATAGGGGAGTATTCCTTTTCCAATTTTATTACTTATTCAGGTGCCTTTATAAATTTTTTTCCTCACTCCATTTACTCGACATTACATGTTGGTGAACTAATGCCAAAAAAATTCCAACTCACAAATCAAAATACATCACACCCTTCTAGTGTGTTAGAGTGTGTTCTTATTAGGTTGAAAATTATAATTATTCCTACTATTTTTTATGTGATTCAAATGGAAGATGATAGTATGAATGGACACTCTTCAATTATATTAATGAGGTCCTTCTTGAAAACCTCAAAAACCATAATTAATGTCCAGAATGTTTCATTATCTATGGATTTTAGTGGTTACATTTTCCACATCAACATCCTAGAATCCATTAGGTACCCATCGGAAGAACATTATTCTCTCTCTGTTAACTCTATTGATGTAATCCCTTCCCTTGAAAACACTTATTTTCATTCTCGAAATCTCCTTTCTGAGTTTTCATCCATTATTAAAATTACAGGAAATGAATCATGCAATTATTTTTGTATTGGTCTATAAAAATTTCATGCATGTCTATTAATTATTGATTTCTTGAACACTGAGGAACACCAAAAAATCTATGATACTGATAAGATTCTGTTAGATCATTGCTCGTATAAGGAAGATTACATTGAGTAGTTAAATGAGATTAGTGAAATATCACTTTCACACACACTCCCATCAATCCAAAATCCCCATAAATTGGAATTAAACAACTACCTAAAGATTAAAAATATTTCTATCTTTAGAATGGAAACAATTTTCATGTCACAATTTCATGTTCACTCTCTTCTGAGCATCAGTGATAATACTTGAACTTTTGAAGAAGAACAAACAAGATTTTTTATGGAAACTTATAGAAATTCTAGGTATTTTCCACTAAATTTTCACACATCATATATTGTTAAATGATGAGGCTACACTAGTAAAGAATGATGACCCAAACCTCCTATATGTTTTTTAAAATGGAGGTAACAAAATTATTGGCTGCTGGAATCATTTTCCCATCTCTAATAGCTAATGCGTTTGTCCAGTACAAGATGTTCTTAAAAAACTGGTCTTAAAGTAATAAAAAAGGAGACCAATGAATTAGTTCCAACTCATGTCCAGAATAGTTGGTGTTTCTATATAGCCTATCTCCTATTAAACCAACACACTTGAAAAGATCACTTACTACTTCATTCATTGACCAAATTCTAGAGATGATACTAGGTAAGTCTCGTTTCTATTTCCTTGACGGGTATTCTAGATAATTTAAGATCCATATTTACCTCGAGGATCCGGGAAATACAACCTTCACTTTCTCCTTTGGAACATTTTCACCAAGAATGATATCATTTGGTCTCTCCAATGCATCAGGAACATTCTGAAGATGCATGGTTTGTATTTTTTTGCATTTTCTGGAGAATTTCATGGAAGTATTTCTGGATGATTTCACTTTTTATGGATCCTCTTTTGATGAATGTTTTAGTATTATTGGTTTAGTCCTATGTCAGTATATTGAAATTTATATCATATTATATGTTGAGAAATGAAATTTCATGGTGTGATAAGGTATAGTACTTAGGAATGTCATTTATGGGGATTGTATCCAAGTAGATAAGTCAATAGTGGAAATAATTTATTCCCTACCATTACCCAAAAATGTATGGTTTGTGCAGTCTTTCCTATGTCATGCAAGATTTTACCATTGTTTCATTATATACTTTAGTAAAATTGTACTCCCCCTATCCTAATTGCTCCAAAAAGAGAAGGAATTTTTTTGATAAAGAATGTCAGGAAGCATTTAATAATTTAAAATAGTTTCATACATCACCCTTGGTACTCCATATACCTCGATGGGATTTACCATTTGAGATCATGTGTGATTCCTATGACTATGCAGTTGGGGTTTTGTTTTCACAAAGGGTTCACTGAATTCCACATGATACTTCCTATGCCTCATGCATATTGGAATATTCCCATGAAAAATACACCACAATTAAAAAATAATTTATTTCCATTTTTTTCCATGGATAAATTTCTGTCATACATTTTATGTTCCAAATTCATTGTGTTCTTAGATCATGAAAATATTTGGTTTCTCTTAAGAAAACTAGAATCCATACCATGTCTCATTCACTAGATTCTCCTCCTTCATAAATTCAATCTAGAAAATAGGGATAAACTGGAGCATAGAATTTTGTGGCTGCACATATCAGTAGGATCCTACCATCCTCAAACATAGACTCATCACCCAGTATTCTCATAATTGACTTGATACCAAATGATCAATTATACTAATTGTTATATTTCATTCCTTGGTATTTGGAAATTGTAAATTATTTGGTAGCATCTTTCATTCATGCTGATTTCAATATAAACCAGGTCGACCATCCAAAACATGAGCCTCTTTGATTTATTTCAGATGACCCCTACCTCTCGAAAGCATGTATTGATCAAATAATCATGAATTGTGTTCATGATAGTGAGTTTCAGTCTATCCTTAGGTTTTTCCACACTCTCACTTATAGGGGAAAATTTGGTCCCCAACAAACTGTTCACAATGATCTTGATTTTGGTCTCGTTTGGCCAACACAATTTCAGGCTGCCCATGTTTTTTTCAAATATTTTATTATATGTAAGAGAATGTGGAATGTATGTAATCTAAATGAAATTCCATTAACGACCACTCTAATTCACGATATTTTTTATATTTTTGGAATTTACTTTATTGGGAAATTCCTTAATTCATTTTTGAATTTGTACATTCTTATGGAATTTTATTGTGTGTAAAAATGTGTGGAGGCTAGAGATAGGAGGACAGATGATTCTAAGACAATTTTGGATTTTTTTAAAACCCAAATCTTTTGCAGGTTTGGATAAAATAGGTATATCATTAGTGACTAAGGTTATCATTTTTGAAACTGAACAATGCAATATCTTTAGCGTCAGTATGGGGTCGGGCATCGAGTGTCTACTACATATCACCTAGAAACCAACAATGAGGCTGAGGTGTCAAATAGATACCTAAAATCACATTCTTGAAATAATAGTTCAACCAAATAGAAAATATTGAAATCATATACTTAATGATTAATTATGGGATTACCATACTTCTTTCAAGAATCCCACTGGAATGTCACCATATAGTCTAGTTTTGGGAATGTGTTTTCACCAACCTTTGGATATAGAGAACTGGGCCTACTATCCATTAAAAAATAAAATTATAATCTTTTTTTGTAGGAGTTCAAGGAAAGTTCCAGATTCTGGAGTTGGAGGAAATGTGTAGAGATTCATTGGAGAACTCACATATCTATATAGAGATAATTAAGGCTTCCCATCACCATCTCATCCTTCATCGTCAGTTCCACATTGGGTATAAGGTCATAATCTACAATTTATGACCAATGTGGTATCAGTTTAATCTATATTCCTCCTAGTTTGAACCATAAATAGTTACTAATATCTCTCCACATGGTGTTGTTTTGGTTGAAAATTAAGAAACCCAGGAAACTATCATTGTCAATGGGAAGTGGCTAAAGCACTTCCATGAATCCATTCGAGAGTCTTCAGTGGAGGAACTATAAGTTTAATATGTAGTCTATAAATAACACCCACACAATTTTATCCTTCTATAACACATTTTAAATTATTATAGTGAGGATTATTCAACATTTATGTGTGAATAGATGGGTATATTAATGGGATTGTTATAACTTTTTCATTATCTTTCCATATTTTTCTCTTTTTTACGTCCAATATAGTATTATCACCCCCCCCCCCATTTCCATTCTCACTTTTGTGTAAGAATGTTAATTATTAATGCCCAATTTATCAAGAAAAGTTATGACCACTTAATCATGGAAGTTATTGAAAATTCATGGGAAATTTCTTTATTTTATATTGTTTTAACATTGTAAAAAAAATTATTATATGTGTATTTAAACAAAAAAACAGTTCTGTGGTGTGACATTATTTTGAAATTTGGTTATTTTTAGACGATATAAATGGTTTTATCATTTTGAAATGATTGATAAGAATGGAACCCTTTGTGTGATTGGTTTATGGGAAACTTTATTCACTTATTTTCTACACACACCTTTGCTTCCAACCATGAAGAGTGAAAATGTCTTACTTAATATATAGAAATTATAAGAAAGTTCTATTCTTCTCAACTTTCAAAATGATTTTTCCACACATTTTTTCCCTATCTAATTTATTTCATTTCTATACTAGAATGACCTATACCTATGTACCAATTGTCCGATTATTGTATGCTCGAATAAAGGTTTATATATTGTGCATGTCAAAATAAACCCTTCCTCATGTTTTTACCCTGTTAAAAATATTACAATTACTCTGATGAGGAGATTAAACAAGGGTTGAGAAAAGAATGTGATAAGTGCTCGATGTGAAAATTCTAAAACAAATTAATAATAAATGAAAGGAGTTATGAAATGTTCAACATATAGGGATATCTAGGTTAGTAGAATATGGTTTTACTTTCAAGAATTCTTAAGTGAGTGGGTATTTCAATTTTATTGAAAATGATATAGGTAAGGTTCGGTGGAAGGGATCATATAAGTAGACTATTTTTAAAATAGCATATTTTTACTCAAAATAAAGTGGAAACAATAGAATATAATGGTTGTCACACACACACGTGGAGAATTAATGACATGATTAACTATTGAATTATTTTCTCTGATTGGTATCAACCATCACTTGTAATCTCATTATGGTATAATTTTTGAGATGTCTTTTACCATGATCACTGAGAATAACTCCTCTATGTGATTTTTCAATAGATAATATTTCTATCATGAATTAAATATATATGGAATGTTAAATAATTATGAATTTGGATATATATACATAAATTTTTTAAATAAATTACTTTTCCTTCAAGTGATAATGTTTTTGTGTGGGGGTGTGATTGTACCGTGATTGACTGTTTCATTTTCACTCTTACGCCACTATGTTAAACAGTTTTTGTATTATAAATTCAAAATATAATATTGAATTTAAATACATTTTTTATTTAATTATTTAATTTTAATCAATGTTAAAAGGTGAAATTATACTTTTTTTATATTTTCATTATAAGTGGAGGTGATTTTGAGGCATTAGAAATGATCTAGAAGGAGAATGGGCAAAACTGCTTGAAATCCTAAGAACACATGTCCACTATTTTGAACATTATGTAATATTTGTGGATTAAAATGGTCTCAAACATTATTATTAGATCCAAAATATCATGGGCTATAAATAATCTCAAGAATCCAAATCATAAAACATCCATCTGTTGGCCCATCTGAACCAATCTGTCCAGGGGACAAAATCTGCCCAAATTCAATAGTTAGGTTCTCTATTTTGAAAATATCTCCAAATAAATATTTACAAAGGACAAAAAATTTGATAGGGAGATATTCAAGAGGCCAGAAAAAATCTCTCCCATTTTTTTAGCCTTTATATTAATGTTTACTTGTCTACAAATGAGACACATATTGTATATAGAAAACAAGGTTACCAAAATCACTTCCCATTTTGGCTATAAAATGGAATCTTGGAAACCACATTTGTATGTTTTAAATAGAAGAACATATCATTCATTTTATAGTCCTATATATGTTTCCCCTTTAACCTAAAAGTTCATGGAGGCCCCTATCCTCATATGTGGATCAAAAATGAAGGAGTTACACATGAGCTTCCTCCTCCTCTTGATAGTGGGAGAAACAGAGGGAAATCATTGCAAAGTAGATAGAAAAATGAAGAGAGATTTATAATACATAATTATATATTGGTATTGTTTATATTGTTGTTTAGTATTTTAATTTATATTTATATTCACTTTTTCCATTCATGTAATAGAAACACATTTCATTTCATAAACGATCAGTGTCATATTTTAACTGTGTGACTTATGTTGTTCTGGTTGGAAAAAATAAGACTCCTATTATTTCCCAAAAATTTGAGATTACAGATCCCTTGACAAATTTCAATTCATGATAAAGTTATGGAACTTGAATAAATGATTTTTATATCAAGTTTTAATCCCATTTTCTTTATTTTAAGAGTTGTGGGTACCTATTCTCTAGGTTAACCCTCAATCAAAGGATTACACACAAACCTAATAACCAATTATGATCAACGAACATTTCAATTGGTGTACCAACATAACAATGACCACGTACTTATCATATATTGTTTGTGATCCATTTTTTGTCAACTATTAAACTCACTAAATTAAGTCATTCTAGTTTTAAAAAATTTCCCTCTTGTTTAGTCCTTTTTATTAAAAATAAACATTATAAAACTATCAACGATCCTTGAAATATGACTAAGGGTTTTCCCTATACTATAAAAAATCCTTAAAATCAGAATCAATTTGATGTGTAACAATAATAAAATCATAGGGAATTTCGAGAAATATACTAAATATTTCCATAGATTATTCATTATTTTTATGGAATTAAATTATCTACAAATTAAACATTGTATAGGCATACCACATTGGTTTATATAATAATTATTTCATTTATTAATTTTCATTAATTTCATTAGTTTTTTATTTTATTGATTATTTTTATACATTGGTTATTTATTTATACTCTCTACATTAAACAATGGTATAGTTTACCAATGGTTCCATGTTAGACCCTAAATTTCAGTTAATAACATCTTACATATGGGGAGCTGCACATGAGGTCATGTGGTATTCAAGCTTAGTCTCAGTGGTTCTGTTTTGGATATTAAAAATAGAATGTACTTTGAATTATTTTGTAGTTTTATTATAAAAACCATGAGGTTGATTGGTAACTCCAATATCTCTTTTTACATAGATTGAAATAGAATGATTTATTTATAAATACCGGAGTCCCATATGGATAATTCTCTACAGATACTAGGTTTTAATCCATTGGAGAATTTTTTAATCTTACATTCTGATTAAATTAAAATACCAGAAGTGTACGTCACAGGTCTAGTTCAGTTTACCTCATAGGTAATCATATATTCATCATATTTATTTCCTTTCTCCATAAATTACCTCTCTATTATCATGTGAAGAAATTAATGAATCCACTTTCTGAAAAAATAAACGTTATAACTCATCCCAATGCAGGGAGTGAATTTCTTCCCATTTTCCCCAAGTTCTTAATGTGATTCAACCCTTGATCTACTTCAACAGTCTAATGATATATATCCAAAATGAATTTTTTATAGTGAGAACACTAGTGAATGAACAATATCATTTCATTGGTACTAATCAATTTCTCAAAAACTAGTGCATTGGATAATCTACTAAAATATTGTAGATATTTCTACATGATGGACACAATAGAACATTGTTCCCTAAATTTATTGTTTTTAACATCAACATGATTCCTGGATTGAGAATTATTTATAAGCACAAAAATGATATTTTTCATTCCTCCTCACATAACATTTTATTTATCAAGAGAAAAATAATTTTATGTTCTATCACATTAATCATTAACAAATATCCTTTGGTTTCCAAACATTGAATAAAACCAAAAATCATTCTAGGAAAAAAAATAATCATAATATTTTAAGAAAGGGTTTTCCATTTAATTTTTTTTTCTATTTTGGAGATCATTTAGAACATGATTATATAATAGGATACATTTTAAATATGTTTTTAACATTAGTTAATAATAACAAACCTTCTAGATACATTTTGGAAGATTTTTCCGATATTTTATGGAAAAAACATGATTAAGTCCATCACACATGGTTTTACATCTCGTTTATATAAAAACAAACATGAAAACGTTTATCAATCAAGGGATTCGAGGTTGGTTAGATATAAATCAATGTGACAAACCTTTTACCACATCCTATTTTTTAGAATAACCAACAAGATAAATACAGTTTTGAATTTTGTTTAAAATAATATCCAACTAATTCATCCCTCCTTACAGTATACCAGCTTATAAAAAATATAAATATAAAAATTGTGCAATAAAAAATGGTGGTATAACAAGCATTTACTATATTACAATTGGCCTTTAAAATATATATTAAGAATAATCTAAAACCCAATCAATAAGGTGAGACAATTAACCCATTCACATTGAAAGTGTTTTAGATCTTATATAGTATAAGCCCAATGATCATCAAAAATATAAAAATTAAAATTAAAACATTCAAAATTTATTGAAAATAAAATTAATTAAAATTTTAAAGAAATTTTTATTTCAAAAACTAACCTTATAGAACCTAATAATAGTCTTGATCGAAATTGTTTTAATCATATATATAAGAACATAGTATTCCTGTTCCTTCACACTTTCTTGTTGATGAAACATATATTTTAAAAAATAATTTTCATTTCAGAATAACATTTAAATTACTTACAACCAAAATATAATAATTATAAAGTTAAATTAACCTTTTATTTTTCACATTTCATCATTTTGATCTGATTTATTTTTTTCACTCTTAAGTAATAACATCCTTTTTTAAAATAATATGAATGAGATAAATTTAGATAAAATTTTATTTTATAAATTATTGATATATTCAATCTAATTCCTTTAATATAATCTTAATATTAACTCACACATCAGGATGAATATATCATAAACAGTAATGTGTTTTATCTCTTTCATAAAATACACGCAACATCAAATGTCAACTAATATATAAATTATTATAATTTTAATATTTATTTTTTTAAGATATATATAACACATTATGAGTTATATGAATCATAGTACTGATGTTAAGGATGAATTTAACACTAAATAATTTGATTTTTGGTATTTTCTTCATATATATAAAATTTTTCCTCTACATCAGTCATCATCTTTGAAATATGTGAAATAAATTATAGGTCTACAAATTCATACTTTTTTTGAATAATTATGCATAAAAATGTATAAATAACCATAATAAAAATAAAACAATATTATAATTTTCTAGTAAATTAAAATAACATAATGATAATGTGAATTGAAATACATGGAAAACACATGATTCATATTGATTCCCAACTCATCTCTAGTTACTAGCTCCAAGTAAGGTTTTCTAAAATTATTCATATTCATTTAGTAAAAATAAAAATTATCTTCCGTTGGAATTTCATAAACACGGAACAAAATAATTTTAAATATTTATACTCTATCAATAATAGAAGAAGTACCATTAGAAGTCCTAATTTCCTCTATAATTTTTTATCTATATAAAATTTATTTAACCTTAAAATATTCCTATATATAATAAAAACATAAAAAAAATTAAAATGTAAAAATATAATTTAAAATTATTATGAAATAAAAAATATAATTTAGACATTCCGCAATTTTAATTTTTCAAAAAATTATATATTGAAAAACTAAAAAATGGTTAATACTTGATTCAACTATACTAACCACATATGTATGAAATGGTATTTTTTTATATAACTATAATATATTTTACCATTTCCATAAAATTATATATATGTGACTTTGTATAATCACTGATAATGTAAATAAAATATATCATTCTTTTGTACCATTAGTAAATTCAAGAGGGGGGAAATTGGGTTCCAGTAAAAATTTCTATTAAATATTGGTGGTTGGAAAAATCTCCTGAAATTAAAAAAATAATCCAAGTCAGTTTTTATTGAATTTATAAGATTAATTAATGTTCAATTAATTTCTCAAGTGATGTATTAGTTATTAGCTATACAAATATAAATATTAATATAACTTTTGAAACTAACCTACTGGTTAAAAACTGTTATAAAATATTTCTAAAATAACTATCAGAGTTTCACTCTATTTGAAATAATTTTTTTTATAAAACAGACTAAAAACAATAACAATAAGAACTTGTGAATTTAAAACAAGAGGCCTAGTCTCGAGCCAAGACATAGTCCTCTCCACTTGGTGATCACCCATCACCAATCAGTTTAATTTGACAAACAAGTTTTATCCACACTCTGGATCGAGGTTCACAAAATCCCACATTTCTACCCAGTTCAACCTTGACCTCTACCACATTTTTTCATTGGAAAACAAAAAAAATGTCACACATGACCTCTTCCACAGTTATTTGTGGGATACAAAGGATAAATAGAGTGTTAGATTGAGGATATCAAGTATACTCCGGTTATGCATAAGAGTTTGTGTGTGTGTAAAAGATAGATATAAACACTACTTAGAAATGTAAATAAATTGACATAACCAAGCTAAAAATGTGGAGTTTGGTTCAGAAGGATCTGTGTGGGATGAAATGCAGCTCTGGACTCATTTGATGAAGTGGAATTGAAGTTCAAGTCCTCTTCTAGAAGTTGACTCCAAAATAGAGTGCCGCTACATCTATGTTCTAGCTTCCATGAGTATGAGAGGTTTAACATGTTGATTGAAATATTTTAAGTTAATCTCATCTTATTTATCCAAATTTCATCATCTCCCTTTATATTATTCTATTCGAGTTATTGGGTTCTGGATGTATGCTCAATAGTTGCAGGAGTTCTTCTCTTTTACACATTTTCTTTTCATACTATTATTCTATGTATGTTTTGAATGATCTGTCAGGTTATCCTTTTATCCTTCATTTTCTAGTAGGTATAGTGACCTCCCCACATTCTATTTCCATTTATTTTTCTCTAAATATCCTAAAAAAGAATTATATAATATCATAAGCATTTATTTATCTCAATATAACCACTAGAAATAATGATTAAATAATAAAATAAAATAAAAATTATGAAAATCGATGATTCATAATTATCAGTGAGTCATTTTTACTATTGCTCTATCTGGTCATCAGTGACTCATTTTTAACTATTACTTCATTTCACATCGGTGAGTTATCCATCGATGATTCCTTTGAACTATCAGTGTATTTCCCATAGGTGAGACTTCCATAAGTGATTCCTTTGAACTATCGATGCATCGCTCATCGATGAGTCGTCTATTAGTGAGACCTTTGAACTATCTATGTGTTTCCCATCGACGAGTAATCTATTGGTGAATCACTTGAACTATTAGTGTGACTGATCGTTGGTGACGTGTCTATAGGTGTGTTGTTTTTTCTATCGGTGTGTCCAGTATGAGCTTCTTCTTGAATCGGTGAGTCCTCATAAATGATTCATCCATCAGTGACTCCTTTGAACCAAAGGGTGACAAAGACTTAAAAAATACAATGTGTTTTTCTTACCTGGAGTGGTCCCAGATCAAGTGAAAATATTAATTACAATCACTTTTAAATATATTGAAACACAAATATTCATAATTTATTGACTTATTGAAATGTATTATACCAGGTGACATAATTTATTAATTTATAAATGTTCATTGACATGATTATCATCACTTAAAACATAATATGTGAATTATCATGATTTTTAAATTGGTATGATTTGTTATTGTTAAAACAACTATCTCAAAAAGGGTCCAACAATATCACTGTTTTTCATAATCAGAAATCATGGAATGAATTATTTATACATGATATTATGTAATAATAATGACGTGGAAATACATACTAAAAGTGATTGTGAATTCTCAATATAACAATAATTCCATTATTATGTTTTATTAGAGTAGTCTCGGTGATTTATAACCAAGTATTTTCATGATCCCCCTTATTATTTTTTATTAGAGCAGTTTAGGTGATTTGTACTAGAGATGGCGTGTATATATATTTTCTATTGATTACATTCCATATTTCCTATTCTATATTTTGTCTCCCCCTTACATTAATAGTTCATTCCATCCATATATTTCTCCTCCATTTGGGATTAGAAAAAATGTGAAAAGAATCATAAATGGTAAACATAAAGAATAAAAATGAAATTCAAACACATTTATGTCAAACTGATATTAATGAATGTACAAAAGAGTTCAAACATCAAAATACACTCATAAAAATAAAGGTATATATCCCAAAAAACGAATGATCTACAACTAAGCATTAGTATTTACATGGGACATCCTGTTGTCTAAATTTCCAATAGTTGGGCCAGTAAGTGGTTTTCTAGTTGTTGGATGGGATGATCAAATGGTTAAACTAGGTAAATAAATGGTTTTAGAAACAGAAGGTTCAAGGATTGGTCGCTACTCTGACCGAACATGACTGGGAGGCTTCTCTTTGATCTCTATCCTAATCTAAGAAAATTATTGAGACACTAACATATAACAAGGAGGAAGTGAAGTTGGTTTGATGGCGGCAGCTTCAGGGAAACCTATAGATTTAGACATTACATGTAGGTAGGGCTTCAAAATCTTAATAAAATGGGTGATGATTTCACCCACATACTGTAGAGCCTTCTCAAAATCCTCCTTTTTTACAGTAATTTATCCAATGTGGGTGTAAACACTATCAATTTTATCACTTGATTCTTGAATGGATACATCATTGGTGGAATCTTGAGGTTCTCAGTCAATTACATAAATTTGTTATTCAACTCATAATCTATGTATATTTTAGAAAAATACTAGTCTACTTTCTCTCAGATCTTATTTTTAATAACAGTTGCCTCATTGGAATATTTTCTCACCATGTTATAAACATGGTCATTATTCTCTGACATTTTCAATGGTATCTTTATCAAATTCATACTGAATGGACATGAGCTCTTCTCTAACCATAGTCCTAAAGAACCCCATATTACTTATAGGTCTAGTAATAATAGAACCAGATTCTGCAAAACTCACATTTCCAAGATCCTCATTCAACTTTTTCAAATCATAATTTTGTAGATGTGTAACAAGGTTACTAATAACATCCATAACACCACCAAGTGTGGTTCTGAACTCATTTGGTAGATATACACTTTCATGATTAATTTTCATCACTTATTCTCCCAGAACTGAATTGTTGCTCACAATGATCTCGAATATTGAGATTAGATTTAGCTGTATTTCCTGAATTACCATTCTTGAAATATAAAAATCATATGCCTTTGAAATACTCACAATTGTAGAAGCTTCATTTATGACTTGAATAGAATATCTCACAGATTCCCACACATCATCCTTGAATTGTTCAAGATCATCCATTGTGACATAGTCACAAGGAATTGACTGTACAACCGACTCAGTAGCACTAGGTAAGGTTGGTCAGGAATGTATAGTCGGTTCCATATCAGCTTGTGGAGCAGGTGGGGCTACCATATCCTCATAGAAGTACCTATAGTCAAAACCAAAACAAGATATATCCTGGATACATGTTCCACTCATCAGAACATGTTTCATCTCTAGGCTCCGTAGTATCTATTCTGAATCTTTTACCTTGAGGATCCCCCTCATTCTAGGGAACAGGTACAATTTGAACATGTTCTCTTTCCTCTATACATCCAACCAAAATATCATCATGTTTCTAAATGATGCCTTGAACATTATCAGGGTGATCATGTCCTTCCTCATTTACATTACATCCATCATCATTTCCATCATTATCAACATCATTGTGTCCATCGTAATCAACATCATCTTTTCCATCATCTGTATAATTTTATTCTACTTCATTTCTATGCATATAATCCACACTAGAACTTACAACTTCTTGTATTACATTCATTGAGTCACTCACATTCTCACCATCATCATACTTATCAAAATCCTCATTATTAGTCATGCTCACGTAACCATAAACTCTAGAGACATCATTCTCTTTCTTATCTTAATCATCATCTAAAAAGGTTCATGAGAAGGTAATTATAATGGTGTAATTCGTGGTCCATATGAGATTTCCCTAGAGAATTCAAAAATATATTGGTCACTACTATCAACTACAAGAGATCCCTTTTCTATATCCATCTTAATCTCAACATTCTCTTCATCTGAATACACAACTTTCTCACCTGGATTAAGACGAGGATCATCTTGATCCCTTGTTCTGGTAGGATGATCAATAGGATTATAATCCTCATAAAATTTCTCCTCATCTCCTGCCGAAATTCTCCTATATGTGTTCCAATATATTTTTATCTTTTTTTAATGTCTTTTTGTAGGTAGAAACCACTACATGATGTAATAAAATCATCTTAATCCTCCAAACATCTTAGCATCTTTAACATTGCAAAAATCATCCTTAAATAATATAAACATGTTTCTTTTGGAGAAGGTTTTATAATTTCACAAATATGTACCATAAGGTACCTACACAGGTTCATTTTCACATTATTCTTCAATAAATAAATAAATAAAACGTTCTAATACTTTAAGAATGAAAAATCTCTCTTCCTCGAGAAGATTTGGTGTTGGATAAACTTGAAGAGAATTATGGTTTCTCCAACTAATTCTAAATATATTGTTCTCCTTGATTCAACATTTCCAATTTACTCCTTCAATGGATTTTTATAATAAAATAAATTTTAATTAGGTGGAATGTTACCCTGATAGTCATCAAATATGCCCTCATGAGGCATCTTTAAGAAATCGGAACAGTCCCTTGAGGAGAATGAAATATTCATTTCCATTATAATAGACATCACTTGAGCCCCATTGGCACCATCCAGAAACACTTACATATATGAATAACAATGGTTAACCAAATGGGGATATTATGGTCTTTCATTATATACAAACTAGCTAATCTAACCTTATGATTCGAGAACTTTTAGAAAAATAGACTTTCTCGACAACAACCATTTTGCATACACCTATTTCTCATGATTACTTCATGGAATCCCACCTATGGATTCACATTACTCCTAGAAATTCTTGATTCTTCTTTTTGGTGCTTGGCCTAGGGTGATTTACTCAATCCTTCCATCGCAATCCTTTTCATTTATATTCTGAAGGTTGAGGTTCAAATAAACGAGTCGAAAGGTTGATGTTTTTAAGTTCATAAGGTTAGTGAGGGGTTAAAGGGTAGAATTAGTGGGGATCATTTTAATTTTATCATTCAGGGTTTATACTTCATAAAAACATAGAATAGAATATAGATAAAATAAAAAAATGGAGTTATTTCACTTAAAATATACAGAAAAGTAGATTTACTAAAATGTCCTTATCGATATCGGTTTCATAAAATTATTATTGGTCTCACATGGTTTGAATGATCCTATCGGTATCGGTTTCATCTAATCAGTTTCACACAATAGGTTTCACATAATTGGTTTCACACGATCAGTTTCACATGATCTGTGTAACATGAAAAGTTTAATTTTAAGGGGATAATTTCAAAGTGTCTTTATAAATTCATCATTCCTCGTTCACATCTGATATAGCTCATTCTCTCAGAGTTTAAGGGTTTGTTAATAATTTTAGCAAGTTTATGTTTAGTCCCAATAAACATAGGAGTTATATCACCTTTTTGATAGTGGTCTCTCAAAAAACTAATGTCTTATCTCAATATATTTTGTTCTAGATTGATAAATTGGATTTCTAGAAATATTAATAGAACTTTTAATGTCAAAATTTATGGGGATATGTCTAAATTGAAATATATTCTCTAATAAAGTCAGTTTCATCAACAAAATTTGTGCCCAGCAACTACCAACAGGAATGTACTCTACTTCAGCAGTTGATAATGCAACCAAATTTTTCTTTTTTACTACACCATAAGATTAGAGGAATTTATAAAAAGTGACATGTTCCCGAGGCGTGTTTGCATTATAACTTGCCTCCACTAAATCCAGCATCAGAATAGCTAACGATATAAAGATTTTGTCATCTTTCGTAGAGCAATCCTAAATTATTCATATATTTGAGGTACTTGAAAACTTTTTTTAACAACATTTAAATGTGACTCTTTTGGGTTTTCTTAAAATCCTTCACACATACACACACTAAACATGTTTTCTAGCATACTAGTAGTTAAGTAGAGAAAACTCCCAATAATTCCTCTATATGTGGTTTGATCAACAGATTTCCCCTTTTCATCAAGATCCAACTTACAAGTAGAACTCATAGGTTTTTTAATACTCTTAATTCCATCAAAGCCACATCTTTTCAAAGGATCTTTACTATATTTACCTTGATTTAAAATAATTCCTTTGTTGTTTATAAATATTTTAAATCCAACAAAATAATTAAGTTTACCAACAAAACACATTTCAAACTCACATTGAATCAATTATGAAAGATCATAGCATAAATAATTTTTAGAAGATCCAAAAATAATATCATGTACATATATTTGAGCTATTAAAATCTTCTTTAGAAATAATTTTTATAAATAAAGTAGTATCTATAACTACTTTTTTAAAAAAATTTAGAAATATGAAAGTTACATAACCTATCATACCATGCTCATGGAGCTTATTTAAAACCATTTAAATATTTGGTTAATTTGAAAACATGATTTGGAAAATGTGGATTTATAAATCATGGGGGTTATTCAACAAATATATCCTCAATTATATAAGCATTTAAGAATGCACTTTTTCACATCCATTAGATAAGGATTAAAATCCATGTGTTCTGCATAGGAATGTAAAATTCTAATGTCTTCAAGACTAGGTACTGGTGGAAATTTATTCTCATTATCAATTCCCTATTCTAGATTATAGCCTTGTGCGACCAATATATGTTTTTTTCTAACTATATTTCCAGCATAATCTACTTTATTCCTAAACAACCCTATAGGTTATATGTTCAGGTTCTCTTTTGGTCTATAATCAAGCTTCTAGACGTTATTCACTCAAACTAATTAAGCACTTCTTGCATAGATATCACCCAAAATTCATCCATGATTTCATCATTTATATTTTTAGGTTCATGTTGTGGAAAGAATTCTGGAGGTTCAACCTGATTTCTCAGGGAAGCTATAGATTTTCTTCCTATTTTAAATATCCAACTACAACATAAAAGGTATTGTTTTTAGGGTTTTTAGTTGGTCTAATAAAATTAGGGATACTTATTTCAAGTTCATCGCTAGGTTCGGGTTCATTATGGTTAAAATCTAAATAATTTTCATAACTAGTTTTTTATATAGATTTCTTTTTTGTATCTACAGATGGTTTTTATTAATGTCCAGTGTTGACTTATCCTCTTCAATATTCTCTAATGATGTCTAAGATTCATTTGTATATGTTTCTTCAATGATGAAATGTAAATATTACTCCACGCAATTAGTTCTTTTATTAAAGACTCTATTTTCTTTGCCTGATGTTGAATATCCAAGGATTATTCCTTCATCACATTTGGAGGAAAATTTATCAATATTGTATTTAGTGTTTAGAATATAAACTTTTTACCCAAACACTTTACAATATTTTACCTTGGGTTTCCAATAATTGTATAACTCATACGTATTTTTCTTAAGGATAGGTCTGATTAAGGATCTATTTATTATCTAACATGTTGTATTAATATCATCATCCCAGAAAATAAATAGGTAGGTCATATTCATTTATCATAGTTTAGGAAATTTTCTATAGGGTTATATTTCTTCTTTTTACTACACCATTCTATTGAGGTGTCCTAAGGGCATATAAGTTATGCTTGTAGAAATTATAAGGGAAAAAATATTCAAAGTCTTGATTTTAAAACTCATGGCCATGATTACATCTTAGATATATAAATTTGTTTCCAATAATAATTTCTACAGTACTATCATTATTGGTAAAATGAGAGAAAGATTCACGTTTGTGAGTGAAGAAATATGTCTATGTATACCAAGAGAATTCATCTACAATAACACAAATATAGTTATTCCCATTGAGACTTGAAAATCTAGATGTTCCAAACAAGTCCATGTGAACCAACTTGAGAAATTGATAAGTTATAACTTTATTATTTGGTTTGAACATGATTTTGTGCTGCTTTCCATTTTGACAAGGATTTCACACAATATTATATGGAAACACTAGTTTGGGAATGTCCTTTACTAAACATTTTCTAGTTAATATCGTTAGGGGGTGTAAATTAAAATGTCATAGTATTCTATGCCAGATCCAAGACACTTTGTTAAGGGAACATAGGTATGAAACATTCGTTGATTCTATTGTGTCTAAATTTACATCATATACATTATCATTTTTAAGAGAAGTAAATACTATGTTATTTTTTGTATAAAAAACATCGAATGAACAATTTTAAAATTTGAAATAAAATCCATCATCACACAGTTGAGATATGATAATAAATTTATATTTCAATCTATCATAATAAAGTACTTTTAAAAGTGAAATAGAGGTTGGGTTACCAATCTGGACTAAGATGATGATATTTCATTTACTATTGTCACAAAATGCGACATATCCCCCATCAATAAAATTGAGATTCTTGGAACTTGAGTTATATCCTGTCATATGTCTTGAGAATCCATTTTTCAAGTACCAAATATTTCTAGAGGAGCTCTTTAGGCAATTTAGCTACAAAATATTACATCCAAGAACAGATTGTGGTACCTATATTTTTCTAGGTCCAGAAACATTAGTAATAAAGGATTTAAGAACCCAAAATTGTCTTATGGGTTACCAATATGTATATTGTAAAGTGTTTGAAATATAAACATTTATTTTTTTAGAATAATTCTATCCAGTAAAAAAATTTAGAACTGGAAGTTATATTAATATCTTGTTTTTTGGACAGAGAATCAAATTTTCCATATTTAGTTATAAAATGTGTTTTAGAAAAAATTATTTTTCTTGGATGATATCCTATTATATTTGTATACCTAATAGCTATTATTTTACCATGTAAATGTGTAAGTTTGTTTTTCTTATTGGTAATCATTCAAAATATTTCTTTAATTGACCAGTTGATAACTTTAGGTCATTTATTCCATTAGTATTTGTGTATTTTTATCTATCTCAGCAGTAAGTTCAGATTTAATATTTTAATAGAGTGGAAGTTATTCTTAATGATTTATATTAAACCTTATGTCCATTATATGTTTCTAATAGAATATTAAAATTCTCAAATAGTTCCTCATTTGTCATATTTCAGATTAAGATTCATTTCTATAATATTATTCATTTGGTATAAGAGATTTTAAGATTACCTCTGAGGTATTTTTTATAAAGCACAGTATATTCATATCTTCATTCTCATTTTTAGAAGAAGAAAAATCATTGGATCTATCCTCAGATGCACTCCATGTGTCCATCATTGCTTTCATATATTTCCTATCTTTATATTAACACTCTTTTTTATACTTTAACTTAGAGAAGTCATTTGTGTCATGTTCTCTTCTTTTTCATTCATAGTAAACCATTTATTCAGATTTTTTAGGCTTCTTCCATTCCTTTTTCCAATTTCCTTTATTTTCAGATTATCCTTCATAGTTTGGATTCTTGAATAAATTTTTCTTTCTCTAAAATTTGCTAAATCTCTTGGCCAGTTGGTCCATTTCCTTATTACTATCTAAAGTTTATTCTTAAATACTTGTGCTCTTAACAACAACTTTATCATTCTCTTTGTTTTTTCACTTGGAAGTGGTAGTCTTAAAGGTTGCAGATTTTATATTTGGATATTCCTCATCATTATTAAGCATTAGTTCCTCTTCATACATAATTAATTTTCCATTTATTTCCTTCACTTATAGATTATCAATGTCACGGGATTCTCTTATTGATACTGATGTCCCTTTCCATATCTCTGGTAAGGATCACAAAATCCTCATGATTTTCTCCTTGGTTGTAACAACTCTTCCTAAAAAATCATGGTGTTCACAATTTCATTAAACATGAGATAAATATCATAAATAGATTCATTAGGCTTTATTCTAAAATTTTCATATTTAATAGTATACGTATTTAATATCATCTCTTCCACATTTGTTTTTCCCTCATGGGAAATAGCTAAAGTGTCCCAAATCTCATGAGTAGTTTTATAGGTAGAAATGGGATTAAATTCCTTGTCTCCTAGAGCACAGTATAATTCATTCATATCTTTACGATTATTGTTTCAATATATCTTGGTAACTTCATCCCATGTGTTTCTATAAGTATCTGGGATTAAATATTTACATTCAATTGCAATGCAGTTTTCAAAGATTTCACGGGATAAATATTTATAACTAACATAAATTTTAGGTTTTGGAAATAAAAAAAATCACAAATGAAAAATATTTGAGAAAATACCATCAAAATCATATTGTTTTGAAAACTAATCTCTATGATCTTATACCAAAAAAATTTCCCTGTAAGAAACTCTAGAAGGGGGTGAATTGAGTTCCTATAAAAATATCTGTTAAAGATTGGTTCATTGAAAAATTTCCCCAAATTAAATATATAATACAAGTCAATTTGTAGGTAATTTATAGGTTTCCTGAATTTTTAATTAATTTCTCTAGATATTGATTTGTTCTCAGTTATACTAATCAAAATATTAATATAACTTTTAGAAATAACATACTAGTTTAATAATATTATAAAAACTTTCTAAACTAAATATCAGAGTTTGGCTTTGTTTGAATGTAATTTTTTATAAAACATATTAAAAGAAAATAATAATAGGCACAACAAAATTTTAAAACAAGTGGTTCAGTCCCAATCTTAGAATTATTTCTCTCCATTTGGTTATCAAATGCCACTAAAAAGTTTAAATTAATAAAAAAAATCTATCCACACCCTGGATCAGGGATTACAATAGAACAAAAGGTTTTCTAGGACACCATTGACATCTACCACAATTCCTTAGGGGAAAACAACAAACTGGTCACACACGACCTCTTACATGGTTCTACATGGGATACAAATGAAAAAATAGAGTGTGAGATTGAATATATCATGTATCCTCCAGTTATTCACAAGAGTCTGACTGTGTGTGTGTAGCTAAAAGATACACACAGTAGTCATAAATGTAAATAAATGAATACAATTGAGATAGAGATGTGGAATTTGGTTTATAATTCTCTATGTGTTATACGGGGCAACTCTAGATTTGTTTGATGATGTTTAATTGATGTTTGAGTCCACTTCTGGAAGTTGACTCCAAAAACGTTTCATAGAATCTGTGTCCTGGCTTCCAGGAGTATGAGATGATCAACTACGTATTCGAAAGGTTTTCAGGTCAGATCATCTAGTTTATCTCAATTTCTTGATCACCCTGTATGTTCTTCATTTTGAGTTCTTTGGTTTTGGACGTAGGCTCGATAGTTGAAGGTGTTCTTATGTTTTACACATCTTCTTTTAATACTGCTATTCTATGTATTTTTTGAATGATCCATCTTATTATCCTTTTATCCTTAGAGTTATAATAGAAATAATGATCTACCCATGTTCATGGACCTCCTACAGTCCTCTGAATATCCAATAAATAGATTTAATTAATTACAGAAGCATTAATTTGTCTAAATATGACTGTCAGATATAAAGTTGAATTGTTAAAATAAAAAGAGTTTTTATGACAATCAGTGAGTCATAAGTATCAGTGAGTTATTTTTACTATCAATCTATCTGGTCATCTATGATTCATCATCTGTTACTTGTTTTGAGATATCATTTCATCATCCATAGGTGAGTCATCCAACGGTGAGTCATTCAAACTATCAGTGTTTCTCACATCGGTGATTCATCCACCGGTGATTCCTTTGGACTATTAGTGAATTTCTTCTCACTGGGTCATCCATCGGTGATTCCTTTGAACAATTGGTGTGTCACCCATTGGTGAGTCGCCTATCAATGAATAACTTGAACTATCGATGTGACCAATCATCAGTGACTTGTCCATCGGTGTGTTGTTTTTTCTTCAGTTAGTCCCACAATGGTGTCCTCTTCATTCGGTGAGTCTGTATCAGGGATTAGTCCATCAGTGACACCTTTTAACTAAACAATGTTAGATACTTACAAAAAAATACAAAGTTTGTGTCTTACACAAAATAGTACCAAATCATTTGAAAATCATAATTACAGACACTTTTATATTTATTAAAACACAAATATCCTTAATTTATGTACTTATTGAAATGTATTATACCATGTGACAGAATCTATTCATTTATAAATATTAATTAACATGATTATCTTGACATAAAACATAATATGTTAATTATCATGATATGTAAATTTGATTGATTTGTGATTTTTAAAACAACCATATCACAAAGGGTCTAATGCATTCCATATGAAATTGTATGATGTTGGGGATCATTAATATATAACTCACAATAAATGAGAATTTTAGGTAGAGGAGTATTATGAGTTAGATATGTAGGAGAAGGTAAAGTAGTGGGATCAGTATGTAGAGTTTGTGAAGTGGGATGAAGAACATGAAACTATTTTATTCATATTTACAAACAATGACTATACCAAATGTCTAACCTTATCCTACATAATCTCTAAAATATCCTGAACTATATCTTGAAAGTATTTTATTTTTATTTAATAAAATCCTCTAATAAATAATTTTTAATGTGAAAAAACACTTTTTTACAAGTAAACTTTATGGGAATGATTATATATGTTCCAAATGAATGGTCTTTCCCAATGAATTATCTAATATATCTTTCTAAACCATAATTTTGAAGTTCCCCTGTGTTCTATTCGCCTAATGATATTCTTTTATAGAATTTTTTAAAAACAATCAGTACATAAAAAATGTATTTAAGGAATTGATACATAAATGTATAAATATTATGAACTTTATGAAATCTTATCAGCTACTACCCTTAATTCCTTTAAAAGATATTACAAATTGTTTCACATTTGAATCCTCTTTCATTTACCATTTCTAACATGGGGGATGAGGCTCAACCACCCTTCAGACTGAAGGATCATCTTTTTTTACGTAATTTTTCATCTACCACTTGGTCTTTCAATAACGTATACCCCTTATGAGAAATATTTTGAGGGTATATGTTTTTTGATTATATCTGTAGATAACATCTCTTAATTTTTTTAAAATTAGGAATATATAAATCATTATCATAGTCATTAATATAAAAAACATATTAAAATATAATAATGAACATACCAAAATACTTTTTAATTTACTTTTGAAAAAATTATTCCATTTATATTTATCAATAAATTGATATATATGACATAGATTTTGAAGTTTTCTATTCCCAAAAATGAAATCATAGGTGAGGGTGGATTTAAAATCCCTCAATATTCTAGAATACAATGATAAGCATTTCATCCTAACTCATCATGTATAATATATATTATATGTCATTTTATAATAAGGTGGAAACCTATTTTAGTATAAAAATTTCATGAAAAAGTAAAATAGATAACGTGATCATAACAAAATTTATTCCACATAGTGCTGATATTTTCACTTTTTTAACATTTATGCAACCAGACATCAAAATACTAACATTTCTTTAAGCCTTAACTATAATAAGTATCTTAATTTGTTTTAAATATTCACCACTAGATACACCATCATCATAAAATTAAAATGTTCATTTATGGTCCCAACTATGTGAAACTGATAATGTTGGTAAACATGTGGCTCCATGTTTGTCAACCCTCTAACTCTTTTTCCCCAATGGGTGTATATGGCTACAATTGAGAAGGATGAGGAGGATCATCAACATAAGTATGTGTCTAGTCTTCCCCAAAATTATGTTTTCCCTCTCCTAGAAGAATGTGGTGGATCTAATGTTTGATCATCCATTATCCTACAAATCAATGTAACAAATTATTATTACACAAACACACAAATCCAATTGTTACCTAGAAAGGTAGAAAAATGAAAAATAATACCACGATATTAAAATAAACTATTGTTTTTGTACATTTTTTTCATAATTAAATAAAATGATAAAAACATTAATAAGAGTTTAAATGTGGTCAATGAAGGAAAAAATCAAGAAATAATGTTTGAGAAAAAAATAGTTAGTAAAAAATATAAAAACACAATTATCATATATAAATGAAAATACAAAATGAATAATTGTCTAATATAATGTAATGTAAACAAAAAAATATTTATTAACTGAAATGAAAAATAATTAATAAGATATGATATAACATTAACAAAAGAAAATAAATCAAAAAATGGTGGTTGAATATTACAAATTCTCCAACATATTACACTGTCTTTTACACCCAAAATAGTATTCTTCGCGTATAGTATTATATAAAATATATTTATTTTAATTAATAATATTATATTATAATTTATTTTTCCCCCAAAATATCAAAAAATATGTAAGAACTCGGATCTTCAATTCAGGTATGTTATTCCTTTTTTGGTTGTTTTTGAGAAAAAGTGGAAAATCTGGAAATTTTCTAAGTACACATCGTGTACTTTGATGCAGCACGAGGTTGTGTGTTGGTCGTGTCCGAGCCACACACACGGTGTGTAGGGGTAATTTGAAGGCCGCTTAATGAGAAGTATGGAAAGGCCAACTACACGCCGTGTACCCTAGAATTACACGGCGTGTACCTTATTTTTTTCATTAAACGCATCGCGGTCGTGTCTAATCACCAGAATGGCCTTCTTATCTGTCTCGATCAGCTGAGAGCTCTCGTATGGCCGCGATTCCTCTTCGAGCCCCCGAGCATCCATCCGATCTTCTTTTCATCTACCACCAATTGCATTGGAACCGCAACGGTATTCCCTTCCTTCTCCTATATCCTTGTTTTCCAATTCCTCTTTTTCTCAAGATATTGTGGTTTGAGTGTTTTGTGTGTTTTCGTAGATTTACGCCATTCTAAGGAGAATCAATCCTCGTGGTTCAAGTTTATCGATCTCCTAGGATCGAGGTAGGTGGTTCATGCCTTTCTGTAATAATTCTTTGAATATTTTGTGCAATTCCACCAATTCCCTTGAATGGGGTATTGTGTGTTCCCTGTTTTTGCCTTTTTGTTTTCCTTCATTGCTTTATTTCTTGAGTAGAGGTCAATGCTTCTGAACAGGGTAATTTTTACTATGCTCTGGATGTTTTTCCATGCATGTTTTTCCAGTTGTCATGCCTAGTTGTAGGATAGTGGAACTGTTGTACTGATATGTTATTGTGCCTTATAATGATAGCCAAGTAGTTCTTGAGGTTTACATGGGGCGATACGTGCGCTATGCATGTTTATTTAACACTAGGATGTAAGAACCTAGTGTAGTGGACCATAGGGAGAATGAACGTAAGGGATTCTCCAGAGTGTCTTTTTAATTCGATGTGAAACCAAAAGGAGATTTGACGCTGAGTGCTTCCTCAGAGAGTCTGTTGCTCCTCGATGTGGGCCACATGGGGAATCATACATTGAGTGCTTCCACAGATATCCTTTAGTACGATACAAGACTATAGGGGGAATTGATGGTGAGTGCTTCCTCAGAGAGTTTATTCTTTAGTAGAGCCCGAGGGGTGAGACTGTGTGTGCCTCCCAGAGGGTTTCTAGTGCTTGTAAGTTGAACCATAAGGGTTAGGCTACGAGAACTACCCAGGGGATTACCTATTGTTCTACTTGATGATTGTTTTTTACTTGTGTACTTTATATGCTAGACATAGTGGATTGTAGCTGCTGTGTGCGTTCTTGTTTACTACTTCCTGTGCTTTTACTTGCCATGTATTCACTGACTGTTAGGCATAGATCTCTGGATGGTTTCCTACTGGGACCTTGTCTCACAACCTATTTGGGCAATGTTTTTGGGCCCAAGAAGACTATATTGTTGCAGGTATATATAATGGCAAGTGCCCTTCTACTTTAAGTACTTGACTTTCTGTGGAGCTGGAGATCATGGGACCAAGCTATGGCTTGTGATGATGAGGAGTTTACCTGTTTTTCTTTTGAAATTTGGATTATTATTGTATTCATCATTGTGACTTGTTTGGATGCTTTTTTAGACATATGTATCATGCATCATTTTATATACATGTGTGTGTGCTCCTGTTGTTTACTTTTATTCTTCTGATTTTTATCGTTTACTCTTGTATGGATGGTTACGGTTTCTACTACTGTCATTGTGTTTTTCATTCACTGTGTACTCTTCCAATGAGGGCATAGTTTCCCCACTATCACACTCATGTCCCTTACTGCTAGTTACCAGCCTCTGGCATTTGGGGAAATGCGCTTGTGACCTTATGACCAACTGGGTACAGGGCGCCTCTGGGTGGCTTCCAGAACTGGGACGTTACAAAGTGGTATCATAGGTGTTTCCTTTATCTTGATTAACTATTTTGAGCCTCTAGTCAGGGATACGACATATTTGGTACTTGGTATTATTTTGTGATCAGGATTAGCTAACCCGTGTACATGGAAAAGCCAATCTACCTCACTTATTACAGTTTTCTGGTTTACTATGTTACAGTTGATATGATTTCACCTAGAGTGATTCACATTTTTTGTGTTGTTATTTTTAACGAAATTGTGGTTCTATTTCTGTCACAACCCGATGAGATGAGGGTATTCCATCTCATGCATCATATAGGAACTTGTTAGAAATCACATGCCATGCATTCTTGCTCGGCCATCTAGGGTGCATTAGCAATTGCATGTTGTTGTCGTAGACGTTGTGTAGATTATGCATTATTTTGTGATATATTCTTTGATTGAATCCCCTCATTTTGTTAGAGAGGTTATTTTTATTGTACCTTGCGTAAATGAATGTCAAATTTTGGTTATTGAGGTGTTATGGGCCCTCACGTATTGGAATTTGGCACCTTCATGCTTGTTTTCCAGTGTTTTCTGGGCTTTAGTGTAGTTTCGAAGCTACTGCCTATAAAAACCTAGAATACACAACGTGTACATTATATATACACGCTGTGTAGTTTTTAAACCATTCCACTGAATGTGTGAGCAGAAACACGGGTTGTGAAAAAAAAATCCCTAGGAACACGCCTTGTACGGTAGGTACACGCCGTGTAGTAGTGAGCCATGTACCCGGTCGTCTCACTAACAACACGGGTCGGGGAACCTCATGTAATTCACGCCATGTTTTGTATGAACACGTTTTGTAGCCTTTTTCTAGGTACCCGGCCGTGTCACGAACTACCCGGTTCGGGAAAAATCTTTATGTACACCCCGTGTTTATTTGGAACAGGTTGTGCATCCTTAGCCGTGTAATTGGCCATGTAACTAACAACATAGGTCTTTGAATCCTTGTTTACTACACCTCAAGTCCATAGAGAACATGTTGTGTACTCTCAGTTTAAGAATAATGTGTGGGTTAGTCGTTCAAGGAGACTCGGGTAGGGGAATAGAGTTAAGTACAAGCCGTGTAGAGTTTATACACACCGTGTAGTCATGTTATGGAAAACATGAGTGTTTCCTTATCCTATTGCCATTTTTTACTCCTTTTTTCACTTTCCTTGATATAATTAATCTAAGGTATGATTTTGATTTTTCAGAGCTATGCCTTTGAGACGCCCTCCGGTTGTAAGTCAGTTGCAGGATAGTGATCAGATGCCAGATATGGCGGATTAGGGACTACCTGCCGATCCTCCAGTCGTGCCAGCCTTGGAACCAGATTTCATACCAGTCACAGGTGAAGATCCATGGTTTAGGGAAGGCTTTATGAGGATGATTCATACCTTTTAGGGATCACCGCCTCATGCCACAACTATGGGAAAGTTGACGCGGGTTTTCCAGCAGTAGCATCCTCCTACTTTCTCGGGGGAAGGAGGACCACATGCTACATAGTCATGGATGGAAGCCATGCTAACTATCATTGAGAATTTGGAAACACCTCCAGAGATGTGGGTCAAGCTCTCTACCTATATGCTATGAGACTCCGCCAAGGGGTGGTGGTAAGTGATCTCATAGGCGGGTCATCAGCAATTTATGGCTTAGGAGGAGTTCCAATGCGTGTTTTACGAGTACTTTTACCCAGAGACCCTAAGGGACGATCGATATGGGAATTCATGATTATAGAGCAGGGTACTCTTTCTATTATAGATTATTACTCTCGTTTCACTGAGCTGCAGTGTTTCGCACCCCTCTACGGTGGAGATGGAACGTTCTTAGCAAGGAAGTTTCAGGATGGTCTCAAGCGGGAGATCTGTTCACAGGTTAATATCTTCTAGTTGACTTCCATCACTTCCATTGTCAACCAGGAACTGATTGCGGAGCCCAATCTGATAGACTCTGCAGCTGTGAGCCAGGGAAGTTCTGCTTCCAGAGGTAGTAGTTCTCCAGTTGACAGTAGGAAGCGCCATAGGGAGTCTACGTGTGGTGATCCGAGGAGGCGAGATACATCTTCAGGTATCCAGATAGTATGCTACCAATGTGGAGGGGTAGGGAACATGAGGCCACAGTGCTAGAGGGACCTATTGGAGTGTCGATCTTGTGGAATGATGGGTCCCCTTCAGCGTTTCTACCAGGTTTTCTCACCAGCAGCTAGTGACGGGGGTTCCTCCATGACTCCTTGTTCAGGAAAAGCACCACCAGTTTCACTCCAGTCGGGGAACTGGAGTTCTTCTAGGCATTCGGGATGAGTTGTAGGTCAAGTTTGTGGTAGTCAGTCACCATTATTTCAACGTCAGTAGGGAGGATCAGCTTAGAGTGGTCAGGCGGGGTCACAGGGCCATGGGGCAGGCTAGACTTTTGCGGTGGAGAAGACCTATCAGGAGCAAGATCCCAGACATTCTATAGTTCGAGGTAAAATCTTAGTAGCCTTAGTTTTATCTTCAACTCTTTTTTATGATGGTTCTATGCATAGCATTATCTCTGTTGTTGTTGTGGAGAGTATTGGGCTCTGTATCTTTTCTTCTGCCGACTAGTTCACACTAGACACACCATTGGGGGCGAGGATATCTAGTGTATTTCCGTACAGAGAGGGCCCTCTTCAGGTTGTAGGGTATCGTTTCTTATGGTATCTCTATGTCCTCGAGATGACGGGATATGAGGTCATTCTCGGGATGGACTGGTTGGTTCCCTTTAAGCAATCGTCAACTGTTATCGCCGCATGGTGAGTTTCATTTCACCAGAGGGTGAATCTTTTCTTCATAGAGGGGAATGGGATGTTTAGGCGAGTCGAGTAGGACTCGAGCATCATGGGCTAGGAAGGGTTACGGCCCAGATTCCTAGTTTTATCTGGATGATCAGGGGACTTCACAGTTGTAATTTCCTCCAGTGGTGGATCGTTCTAGAGATGTTTTTCCAAAGGATTTATTAGGTTTGCCTCCGGATTGTGAGGTATAATTCATAGTTGACCTCGTGCCAGGAGCGGCACTGGTTTCCATTCCTCCCTATAGGATGGCTACACCTGAGTTACATGAGTTCAAGAAGCAGTTGGCGGAGTTTCAAACAAAGGGTTTCATCCGACCCAGTACATCTCCTTGGGGTTCGCCTATCCTGTTTGCAAAGAAGACAGACGTTACCCTTAGAATTTTTGTGGATTATCAGAAGATGAACCAGTTGAAGGTCAAGAAACAATATCCCTTGCTGATGATTGATGATATTTTCGACCATCTTCGAGGAGCCTGGGTGTTTTCGAATATCGATTTGAGGTCTGGTTATCATCAGTTTCACATTAGACCATCAGATTTACCTCTGACATCCTTCAATAGAAGGTATGGTCTCTACGAGTAAACGGTTATGTTGTTCGGTCTCACGAATACGGTAGCAGTTTTCATGGAACTGATGAACCAATTGTTCCATCCTCACTTTGATTCCTTCTTCATGGTCTTTGTGGATGATATATTGGTGTACACTCACACTCAACACGACCATGCTACCCATCATCAGATCGTTCTTAGTACACTGAGAGAGCATTGGCTTTATGGTAAACTCTCAAAGATCCACATTTGGATGGATTAGATTCACTTATTGGGTCATGTCATCTCAGAGGTAGGAGTATTTGTGGACCTAGAGAAAGTGGGAGATATAGTTTCCTGGGAGAATCCAAAGAACATTTTTGAGGAATGAATTTTCCTAGGGCTTGAAGGATACTAAAGAAGCTTCATTCAGGACTTTTCACGCCTAGAAGCACCTTTGACAGGTCTGACCAAGATGGGGGTGATGTTTGTATGGTCAGATTCTTGTGAGTCAAACTTTCATGAGCTGAATGGAAGGTTGACTTTAGCATCGATACTAGTCTTTCCAGATCTAGGAAAGAGATATATTTCTTATTTTGATGCTTCAGCTATCGGGACAGATGTTGTGCTTATGCAGGGAGATGGAGTCGTTGCGTACGAGTCTTAGCAGTTGAGGCCACATGAGAGGAACTACCCGACGCATGATCTGGAGTTGGTAGTTATTGTTCATGCCTGGCGCTGTTAGAGACATTACCTTCTGGGAGAGAACTTTGTGGTTTTCACTGACCACAACAGTCTCAATTACATCTTCACTCAGTGTGATCTGAATCTGAGATAGCTCAGGTGGGTTGAGTATCTTCAGTCTTTTGATTTCGAGCTTGCCTATACACCGGGAAAGGGAAATGCAGTGGCAGATGCGTTAAGCATGAGAAACCAGATTCAACAAGTTAAGGAGGCCAGTAGTGAGTGTTAGCTCATGGATCTGTTCTCTGAGATGCATCTGGAGGTGCATGATAGATAGGAAAAG
The DNA here is from genome assembly GCA_963277665.1 of Viscum album. Lineage (NCBI taxonomy): Eukaryota > Viridiplantae > Streptophyta > Magnoliopsida > Santalales > Viscaceae > Viscum > Viscum album. The sequence goes on from OY728127.1 coordinate 287,040,086, forward strand.
ACTTACCTATCCTCTATAGCTGTTACCTCTACCCTTCTTGTTCGGGCACGGATGAGGAAGCTATCTGACTCATAAGGCTTACTCCTACGAGAGAGTGTGTCAGGAGAGGACCCCCTTCCTGGATGGACAATGGGCAAGGAGGAGATCATGCATTTCCAAGGACACGTATGGCTTCTAGAAGATATATGTGAGGAGGTGATACGGAATTTTCCTTCCTCAGTTTGGGCAGTTCATCCCGGCGTAACCAAGATGTATCGGGATCTTCATCGCCAATACTAGTGGCTAGGTATGAAGAGAGATGTTGATGGTTTCATCTTGAGGTGTTCTACTTGTCAGCAGGTGATGGCAGAGCATTAGTGACCAGCAGGCCTTTTACAGCATGTACCCATTCTGGAGTGAAAGTGGAACGATGTCGCGATGGACTTCGTGACCAGATTACAGAGGTCGTCTTGAGGGAAAGATGCTATTTGGGTTGTCGCCGATAGGATTATGAAGGTTTCTCACTTATTACTGATCAAGGAGATCTTTAGTGTTGATGAGCTGGGATGACTATACATCCGAGAGATTGTACATCTGCATGGAGTTCCACACTCTATTGTTTCAGATAGGGATGGGTGCTTTACTTCTCGGTTCTGGCAGGGGATGCAGAGGGCTTTAGGTACACATGTTCTTTTGAGTATAGAAAACCATCCCCAGACCGATGGCCAGTCCGATCGTACGATCAAGGTGCTTGAGGATATGCTCCGAGCTTTCATTCTAGACTATAGCGGTTCTTGGAAGAAGAATATCCTTCTTATGGAGTTCGCCTACAACAACAGTTTTCAGGCGACTATTCAGATGGCACCGTACAAGGATTTGTACTATATGCCATGCCGATCACCTTTATGTTGGCTTTAGATAGGACATGCAGATTTACTGGGATCTCGTCTTGTTTTGGAGACCCCTGAGCAGATAGAGTTGATTCAAAAGAGGATGGATACAGCACTGTAGAGACCCGAAGCTTAACGTACATGGACATTACATTACTTTTGCGGAGTACTTAGTACATAACAAAAACACACACACAAAGATCGTAATAGTTTAGTGTCTTTGGAAACTCAGAATATAATAGGCTAATCATGGTGAAAGATCTTCAACATATCCCATAAAGATCTTCCCTTTTTTTTTACCTAAAACCTTTCTTTATATCCTGGGAAAAAGAAAACATAAAAGGGTGAGCTCAAATTCTCAGTAAGGGTAAACAAAAGAAATATCAATCACATCATATTCATAAGAACATAACATTTTGGAAATCTTAACCTGCAAAAGAGAGCATAATTTCATAACATGGGATAAATCATAGTAGTAAAATGAAATCCCAATAGTCATAACTTAAAACATGAAACTTTGTGGCATACACACATAATCATAGAGAATCATTTCTTATTAGTCAAGACTCATTTCCAAGACTATCTTAGTGGACAAAGTCCCTTTCTGAACCGATTTCACTCCTCGTTTCAGTCCTATTTCACTGAACCGGTATAACCTACCGTTCCAGCCTTGTCTATCTCATGAGATATAAAATCATTACCCAATTCATTGAAGGGAGATATAGGTCCCACCCATCTCATAATGATACCATTCTTATGTGTTCCACAAAATCATAAATCATGCATCATTGCATAACCCATGTAATAAAAATAGGATTCTTAAACATCATGAAATCATAAAACAATTCATATAAGATAAAGGAATTCATAAAAATAATTCCATCACAACATAATCAAATAAATGTAAAAATAGGGATAGAAACAGAACCCTATATTATCTTAGATAAAAAATAATTTTGATAAAACACTTGAACTCCATTCTTGAGGAAAATATCCTTTCTACTTCAAAAAAATTTTCATTTCTTAACATGTCATACAATTTTAAACTAAAAGAAGTTGATTAAAAATAAACATGAAAACTTGTAAAGGAATATTCTTGGAAATAATGTTTTAAAAATCCATTCATGCCGTATAAGTGAAAAAAAACATTCTTCTCGTACTTTTGTCGGAAAAGTCAAAAAGTACCTCGTAGAAAAAACGACAAAAGATTCCTTTCATATCTTTTACTAAAAACTCACCGAAGGGTAAAATAGGATTTAAACAATTGTAGGTGGATGGAAATAATATTACATATTGAGGAAACATAGACGTCGATGATAAAATACACCCCAATAAATACCAAAGTATAAACAATCTCAGATAAAAATGAGATTGTGATATATTCCCTTACCTTAGGTCCGATTTGCTTCGTAAGTGTCCGAACCTCCTGTATAATGATTTAAATAATGTTATTCACTTATTCCAGAATCATACTTATTGTTATGATATCATATATGGTCATATTCTTGGCTTCTTTTTTGTAATATTTCATTACTACTTGTTATTCGGGTGTTTATTACTTTTTGTTCTTATGCGTGTTTTGTCGAATAAATTCTTATTCTTCTCTTTAGGTTATATATACCTCCTTTACAGAATGGTATTAGTGTAATATATATCATATTCATTTATTCAATTAATTTATATAATCATTATGAAATAAATATCATGTAGAACGAGTCGCATCACATCGTGGAGACGGTATTCCGTACGTACGCACGAGTGATGATATTGTTCTTATGCTCGTGGAATTATATTGGAGTGTATGTATACTATTTCAGAATCAATATCACTTTATAATAGTCATATATAGTCATTATTTACACCATTATATCCATCCAAGTAAGGTGGTGGTGTAAAATAGATTACACCACGGCGAGGAGACGGTATTCCGTACGTACGCACGCGCGGTGATTTCATTTTCTGTAGGATGGATCGATGGTGAAATAGGGTTGTTTAATACTTATAATAACATATCAGTATGTGAGTGATATGGATTTTATTACTTCATAATGAAACAACCTAAGAAGAATAAGTGGAAGAAGAAATAAAGTTGAAAGAATTGGTAACGGACATTACCTCTTCTTTGAAGTGCCTCTTTGAGATCTCCTTTTAGGGCACTAAAATTGGTCTTTGAGGAAGACCAGAACCTCTAGGATGTTTCTAAGGATGTGGAGAAGAGAATTTTGAAGGGGTTGTCCGAGCATGAAGGCTCAAAGTGGTGTGAGGAAGAGAGGGAGGAGGTGCCCTTTTATAAGGGAGGAGAGGGGCTCCTTTGGAAAACTAAGACTATTATTTTATTATAAAGTCATATTCAGTTTTAAATAGCTCCAAATTGATTTATTTATAAGCTAAGGTGGGGATGGGTCGAAATACTCTCATCCAATCTAATTTAGACAAGTTTAGGTATCAATTTTAACCTTATCATTTAGATATAACTTTAAGTTAGATAATTTAACTTTTACTGTGTCTTCTTGTTTTCTTACACTATAAGGTTAATAAAATTACTATATCAAGACACACGAACCCCAAGTTGTTTATTATTAATATATATAACCTTATCTAAGTCATTTGGCCGAACCTTAGATTTTTATAAATAATATAACAATTAATAATATAGTAGTTGTTTTAAAAACTATTTTATGTCAATTTTGACACTATTTGGTAATTGATTTTTGTGAAAATCATAACAGAATGATTAGTTCGAAAAAAATTAATTAAATCAATACTAACATGTCATATTAACATCTAAAATTATTGGAATTCATAAAAAGTCTCAAATTACATTTATTTGGGTATTTATAACATCAATTATGTCAATATTTCATTAATAAGATAATTACTGCAACATCATTGTATAAAAAATAAATTAAATTATTTTAAGTCTAAAAATTACAAATAAAATACCATTATGTACGAAATATTTTTAGTTATCTAATGAATATTTATAGTTGAATTTATCTTCTGTATAAACCTATATTAAGAATGCTTTAGTTATTAAACTTTAATTTTAACTATTTTAACCCTTCATTAAATAAATTGATAATAAATGTCCTAATCTAATCCATGTGGGCCTAAATGGTCATATTTTATTCCTAAGGTTGTTTCTGGTCGAATTACACTTATACAATAGAATTAGGACAGGTGTTAGGGTAATAATAATATCATTTTTACCCTTAACTACCCTATTTACTTTTAACCGTGGTAAATAAAAGTAAAAAAGTTACTATTCACCAAAAATTATTTTCATCTCATTGAACCACATTTTACTTACTTACATCAACCGTGTCTCTCGGATGTTTGAAATTCCACTCACAGAAGCGGTAAAATTATGTTTTATGAAAAAATTCAGTTTTTAACTACCACTTAGTGGTTTCACTATTCGTCAAAAAATGAAAGTTTCCAGAAAAATACCAAAAATTAGGCCTAATCTATATTTGATATTATGAATTAAAAAATGATGTTTATTTTACGAAATTCAAAACATGTCAGTTACATTAACTAATTTAAAAATTAATTCTCGTCGTCAAAACAAATAGCGTGTTTTTAAGAGATAATAACTATCAAAAGATTGACACTTATTTATGTCTGGTTTAAATGCGAAATTACATACAATGTCCAACATTGTATTAAATTGTAAAAATATATTCTAAATATACTTTAAAACCACTCAAATTAATAATTTATCACTATTAAATATTTCGATTAAAAAAGTTGTTTTTTAATTAAAATTTAGTAATTTTCACTATTCATCATAATATGAAAGTTATCCGAAAAGTACCAAAATTTCACCCTAAGCTAATTTCGATATTCCGAATCCAAAAATGAAGTCCATTTTAGAAGATAAAATTTATAAAATTTCAAAAAGTGGTTATTACTATTCATAACGGCTATTTTTAATAATATTTTAATAGCATATCGTTGTTTAGTGAAACTCGGTATTGCGTACAACACAGGCTATCGAGGAAGGTCGTGATTGCATGTAATGCAAGCCAAGTCAGGGATGCATGTAGTGCAAGATCCTTTTTGTGTAGCGTACAACACAATACATCAATAAAATTAAAAATAATATTTTTCATAAAATCTCGGGGTGTTACATTCTACTCCCCTTAAAATGAATTTCGCCCTCGAAATTCATCGGGGTTATAAATGGTTTACTACTCGAAAGTTTCTTTAATAGAAACCCACATCGTAAAAAGGAATACCAAAACTTGGATTTAAAAACTAAAGTATGAAATGTAAGGGTTACCAAAATTAACTCATCACTGTGTTTCCACGTAGGAGAACATAGGTGAAAATATGGATATGGAAGAAAAATCTAACCATCATGTTCTGATAGAGAGTGGTAGAGAACATGGCTATGGAAAAGTGAGCAATCACAAATCCATAGATTTGTGATTATATAAAGTACCATCTGATTCATCGGATATAAGGTCACTGGGACAACATTTTTGGTTTTCAAGATCATTAAAAGAAATACCTACATGATTTTTGTACAATCTCATTGTTGTTCGTTAATTGAACAATTTCAATTTCATCCCTTAATGAAATGAAGCTGAATTTGTTATTCATGAAATGTTAATAGATCATGTGATAGAATGATGGGCCATTCCATTTGTTTCAAACAAAAGGTTAACAAAAGTTATCAAATATACATAAGTCCATCTATGGTGAGGTTAATCGTATACGATTCCAAGAATGAACCTATACTTCATATATCATACCGCGTAATAAAATAAAACTAGTTTCTACTAACCAGGGACTTCCTGTAGGCTAGTGGTAGGCGATAAAGGCCAGTCGCACTTCTGTTGTGGGTTTGATTCCCACAACCTTGTCCGACGCGATGGGTTGTCGCCCGTCCTACAGGTTTTCCTCTTTTTAAAGATATATTATTATAACATCCCATCAATAATATAAAAAAAATTATATCCTTAAACAATAATAACTTATGTCCAACATAATCCATTCCAATCTTTAGGCTTATAAAATATTTCGGTCCAAGCTCATAGTATAAAGAAAATGAGTACATGAAATGTCACATAACAATCACGTGAATGCCATCATTTATCCCCCATAAGATATATCTTGTTAGTCAAATTACAAACATGTGAATACCTTAATCATGTATTCTCTTGAAGAATGAATACCCATTGATCTTTAGTGAAAACACCAATGCAGTAAAAAGTTAACTCTTTCCACATACCAAAATCCAAAAATTCTATATACTCAAACCATGATATAACCTTCTCCTTATATTAGTCATGAGCTCATGAATACGGTCAAACATTTCATTTTCTCGTTTTCCTTTCATTATGCGCATATCATCTTTTTTTCCCAAAAATATCTCAATCACATTCCATGGTTACCGGTACCATTTAAAACCACAATATACCAATATATAAATACTCCAATATTCCACGATACTATATACATCATTATTTTGGAATCCCATTACATAAACACTTAATCATTCCACCACATTGTTGTCATATTCAGCATCGCCAATAGTGATCGCATGTGACTTCCCTTTGTCCTTTTCCTTAAGTGGTTGCTCATGTCGATCATCACTAAACCTTGGATTAGGGCATTTATTAGCATAATGCCCCCATTTCCTTGCACTTGAAGCATTGAAGTATAGTAGGTTCATTCTGTGTATCCCTTATTTTGTTTGCATCAGTAGATATCTTCTTCCCATTATTGCGGCATTCAAATGCCCGATGACCTTCCTTTCCACATTTGAAACATTTACTTGTCCCTTTATGACAATCTACACCATGTTTCTTTCCACACTTTGAGCATAGGGAAACATTCATCTTCTTTTCACCATTATTCTGAGATTTCTCCTTGAACTCCATCTTTCGTTTCTTGTCAAAACTATGAGATGGATAAGTAACACCAACTTCCATTTCTACCTTGATAGCACAATGCACAATTTCTTCATAGCTACTGAAGTCTCTTATAGCTAATTCCCTTTGAAGATTTGGTTTTAAGCCACTGAAGAATCGATCAACTTTACTTTCAGGTTGGATGATAAATGCAGATTCATACCTTTCAAGCCTTGTAAAATTTGCTTTGTATATACCAACAGATTCATCATCCTTTTGCTTTAGTTCAAGAAACTCCTTCTCCATCTTTGTTCGAAGAATACGAAGGAATTACTTATTGAAAAATAAGTTCTTGAACTCGTCCCATTACATGGACTCAATTTCATCTCTTGGCCTCGTATTCTTGATAAGATTCCACCATTGATCAGCTTCACCTTCCAAACGATATACTGCTAAGATGACTTTATCATGTTCAAAACATTGAAGAACTGAAAATAACTTTTCAGTGGTACTGATCCATTGTTAAGAAACAAGTGGATCAGAAGACGCACTAAAAGAAGGTGGATGTTGCCTCATGAAGGACTCAATAGAATATTGTTCCCTTCTCTACTCATTTGGAAGTCCAGAATGATTCATAGCTTGTGTAAGTATAGCAATAAGATTTTGCACTCCATCTCCCGTAGCCTTTGTTTTTTCAGAAGGACAATCATTGCATTGTCCGTTACATTGATCAACACAGTTCCTTCGGGTTCCAGCCATCGTCTAAAAACCAAAAAGAATAGTGTGAGAGGAAAAAATCATGCTAGGGAAAACAACACAATAAAGGGGGAGTACCTTCAATATCTAACATCTTAGGTTAAATTATAAGATCGTTACCGTAGTTCTAGGACTATATCATATATGTATACTTATCCTTAGGGACATCCCTAGACATACCATAGAAATATCTCTAGGGATCTCGCTAACGTTTTCGCATCCTAGTTTCCAAAGGTTGACTAAACCTTTACTCTAATACCAACTGTAGAGACCCGAAGCTTAACGTACATGGACATTACATTACTTTTGCGGAATACTTAGTACATAACAAAAACACACAAACAAGGATCGTAATAGTTTAGTGTCTTTGGAAACTCGGAATATAATCTTCGAATCATGGTGAAATATCTTCAACATATCCCATAAATATCTTCCCTTTTTTAACCTAAAACCTTTCTTTATATCCTGGGGAAAAGAAAACATAAAAGGGCGAGCTCAAATTCTTTTTTAGTGTAAACAAAAGAAATATCAATCACATCATATTCATAAGAACATAACATTTTGGAAATCTTAACCTGCAAAAGAGAGCATAATTTCATAACATGGGATAAATCATAGTAGTGAAATGAAATCCCAATAGTCATAAATTAAAACATGAAACTTTGTGGCATACACACATAATCATATAGAATCATTTCTTATTAGTCAATATCATTGCCAAGACTATCTTAGTGGACATAGTCCCTTTCTGAACTGAGTTCAATCCTCGTTTCAGTCCTGTTTCACTGAACCGGTATAACCTACCGTTCCAGCCTTGTCTATCTCATGAGATATAAAATCTTTACCCAATGAATTGGAGGGATATATAGGTCCCACCCATCTCATAATGATACCATTCTTATGTGTGCCACAAAATCATAAATCATGCATCATTGCATAACCGATGTAATAAAAATGGGATTCTTAAACATCATGACATCATAAAACAATTCATATAAGATAAAGGAATTAATAAAAATAATTCCATCAAAACATAATCAAATCAATGTAATAATAGGTATAGAAACATAACCCTATATTATCTTATATGGAAAATAATTTTGATAAAACACTTGAACTCCATTCTTGAGGAAAATATCCTTTCTACTTCAAAAACATTTTCCTTTCTTAACATGTCATACAATTTTAAACTAAAAGAAGTTGATTAAAAATAAACTTGAAAACTTGTAAAGTAAGCTTCTTGGAAATAATGTTTTAAAAATCCATTCATTCCGTATAAGTTAAAAAAAATTCTTCTCGTACGTTTGTCGGAAAAGTCAAAAAGTACCTCGTACAAAAAACGACAAAAGATTCCTTTCATATCTGTTACTAAAAACTCACCGAAGGGTAAAATAAGATTTAAAAAATTGTAGGTGGATGGAAATAATATTATATATTGAGGAAACATAGACGTTGATGATAAAATACACCCCAATAAATACCAAACTTTAAACAATCTCGGATAAAAATGAGATTGTGATATTTTCCCTTACCTTAGGTCTGATTTGCTTCGTAAGTGTCCGAAAATCCTTTATAATGATTTAAATAATGTTATTCATTTATTCCAGAATCATACTTATTGTTATGATATCATATATGATCATATTCTTAGCTTCTTATTAGTAATATTTCATTACTACTTGTTATTCGGGTGTTTATTACATTTTGTTCTTATGCGTGTTTTGTCCAATAAATTATTATTATTCTCTTTTGGTTATAGATAACTCATTTCCATAATGTTATTAGTGTAATATATATCATATTCATTCATTCAATTCATTTATATAATCATTATGCGGTGAAGATCATGTAGAACGAGTCGCATCACATCGTGGAGACGGTATTCCGTACGTACGCACGAGTGATGATATCGTTCCTATGATCGTGGAATTATATTGGAGTGTATGTATACTATTTCAGAATAAATATAACTTTATAATATCCATATATATTCATTATTTACACCATTATACCCATCCAAATAAGGTGGTGGTGGAAAATAGATTACACCACGACGAGGAGACGGTATTCCGTACGTACGCACGCGTGATGATTTCTTTTTCCATAGGATGGATAGATGGTGAAATAGGGTTGTTTAATACTTATAATAACATATCAGTATATGGGTGATATGGATGTTATTACTTCATAATGAAACAACCTAAGAAGAAGAAGTGGAAGAAGAAATAAAGTTGAAAGAATCGGTAACGGACATTACCTCTTCTTTGAAGCACCTCTTTGAGATCTCCTTTTAGGGCACCAAAATTGGTCTTTGAGTAAGACCAGAACCTCTAGGATGTTTCTAAGGAAGTGGAGAAGAGAATTTTGCAGGGGTTGTCCGAGATTGAAGGCTCAAAGTGGTGTGAGGAAGAGAGGTAGGAGGTGCCCTTTTATAAGGGAGGAGAGGGGCTCCTTTGGAAAACTAAAACTATTATTTTATTATAAAGTAATATTCAGTTTTAAATAGCTCCAAATTGATTTATTTAGAATATAAGGTGGGTATGGTTCGAAATCCTCTCATCCAATAGAATTTAGACAAGTTTAGGTATCAATTTTAACCTTATCATTTAGATTTAACTTTAAGTTAGATAATTTAACTTTTACTGTGTCTTCTTGTTTTCTTACACTATAAGGTTAATAAACGTACTATATCAAGACAAACGAACCCCAAGTTGTTTATTATTAATATATATAACCTTATCTAAGTCATTTGGCCGAACCTTAGATTTTTAGGAATAAAATAACAATTAATAATATAGTAGTTGTTTTAAAAACTATTTTATGTCAATTTTGACACTATTTGGTAATTGATTTTTGTGAAAATCATAACAGAATTCTTATTTCGAAAAGATTTAATTAAATCAATAATAACATGTCATATTAACATCTAAAATTATTGTAATTCATAAAAAGTCTCAAATAACATTTATTTGGGTATTTATAACATCAATTATTTCAATATTTCATTAATAAGATAATAACTGCATCATCATTGTATCAAAAATAAATTAAGTTATTTTAAGTCTAAAAATTAAAAATAAAATACAATTATGTAGGAAATATTTCTATCTTTCTAATTAATATTTATTGTCGAATTTATATTATGTATAACCCTATATTAAAAATGATTTAGTTATTAAACTTTGATTTTAACTATTTTAACCCTTCTTTAAATAAATTGATAATAAATGTCCTAATCTAATCCAAGTGGGCCTAAATGGTCATATTTTATTCCTAAGGTTGTTTATGGTCGAATTACACTTATCCAATAGAATTAGGGCATGTGTTAGGCTAATAATAATATCAATTTTACCCTTAACTACCCTATTTACTTTTAACCGTGGTAAATAAAAGTAAAAAGTTACTATTCACCAAAAATTATTTTCATCTCATTGAACCATATTTTACTTACTGACATCAACCGTGTCTCTCGGATGTTTGAAATTCCACTCACAGTAGCGGTAAAATTAAGTTTTATGAAAAAATTCAGTTTTTAACTACCACATAGTGGTTTCACTATTCATCAAAAAATGAATGTTTCTAGAAAAATACCAAAAATTAGGCCTAAACTATATTTGATATTATGAATTCAAAAATGATGTTTATTTTACCAAAATCAAAACATATCAGTTACATTAACTAATTTAAAAAATTAATTCCCATCGTCAAAACAAATAGCGTGTTTTTAAGAGATAATAACTATCAAAAGATTGACACTTATTTATGTCTGGTTTAAATGTGAAATTACATACAATGACCAACATTTTATTAAATTGTAAAAATATATTCTAAATATAATTTAAAACCACTCAAATTAATAATTTATCACTATTAATTATTTCGATTAAAAAAGTTGTTTTTTAATTAAAATTTAGTAATTTTCACTATTCATCAGAATATGAAAGTTATCCGAAAAGTACCAAAATTTTACCCTAAGCTAATTTCGATATTCCGAATCCAAAAATGAAGTCCATTTTGGAAGATAAAATTTATAAAATTTCAAAAAGTGATTATTACTATTCATAACGTCTAGTTTTAAAAATATTTTAATAGCATATCGTTGTTTAGTTAAACTCGGTATTGCGTACAACACACGCTATCGAGGAAGGTCGCGATTACGTGTAATGAAAGCCAAGTCAGGGATGCGTGTTGTGAAAGCTACTTTTGGTGTAGCGTACAACACAAGACATCAATAAAATTAAAAAGAATATTTTTCATAAAATCTCGGGGTGTTACAAGCACAGTCTCCATAGAAGTCTTATATTGATCAGTGGAGACGAACTCTGGAGTTCGAGGTCATAGATTAGGTTTTCCTACAGGTTACATCGAGGTTGGTATATAAGAGGATTCAGAGATAGGGTAAGATTTCACCATGATATATCGGGTTGTTTGAGGTTCTGTATAGATTTGAGTCGGTTGCCTATCGATTTCAGTTACCTCAGAGGTACTGGGATTCGCACAATGTCTTCCACATTACATAGCTCTGACATTACTTATCAGTCCCATCTCATGTCTTTCAACCTGAGGTGGTTGAGCTTGATGTAGATTAGTAATTTGAGGATCTTCCTATCCGGATAGTTGATCGTAGTACGAAGGTTCTCTGTGGGTGTTCTGTTCCTCTAGTACGGGTCCTATGGTAGCACGAGTGAGTACAGGACAAGACCTGGGAGAGGGATGATGATATATGGTCGCGGTGGCTGGAGCTGTTCGGGGTTTCTTCTTCCACGCCTCATTAGGGAAATTCATGGATTAATTTATTTTAGGATGGATGTTTTTAAGAACCTGGATCTACATTTCAGGTATGTTTTTCTTTTTCTAGTCGTTTTTGTGAAAAAGAGGAAAATCTGGAAATTTTCTAACTACACACCGTGTACTTTCTAAGTACACATTGTGTACTTTGATATAACGCTAGGCTGTGTGCTGGCCATGTCCGGGCCACACACAAGGTGTGTAGGGGCGATGTGGCGGCCGCATAAAGTGGAGTACGGAAAGGCCAAGTACACATCGTGTACCCCAGAAGTACACTTTGTGTAATTTATTTTTTTCATTAAACTCACCAGGGTCGCGTCTAATCTCCAGAACGACCTTCTCCAAGGTCTCATTCGGCCGAGAGATCACGTACATCCGTGATTCTTCTCTGAGTCCTCGAGCCTCTGTCCCATCTTCGTTTTAGCCACCGTCAATTGCGTTGGAACCATAGCGGTAATCCCTTCCTTCTCCTAGACCCTTCCTTTCCAATTCTACATTTTTCTCAAGATATTTTGGGTTGAGTGTTTTGTGCATTTTTTTAGATCTACATCATTCTAAGGAGAATCAATCCTCGTGGTTCATGTTTATCGATCTCCTAGGATAGAGGTAGGTGTTTTGTTCCTTTCTGTAGGAAGTATTTGAATATTTTGTTCAATTTCACTGATTCCCTTGAACGGGGTATTGTGTGTTCCCTATTTTTTACATCTTGTTTGTCTGATTTTCTTGATTTCTTGAGTAGACGTCAATGCTTGTGAATAGGGTAATTTTTACTGTGCTTTGGATGTTTTTCCATGCATGTTTTTCTAGTTTCCATGCCTAGTTGTAGGATAGTGGAACTGTTGTACTGTTATGATGTTGTGCCTTAGAATTATAGACAATTAGTTCTTGAGGTTTACTTGGGGCGATACGCATGCTATGCATGTATATTTTACACAGGGCTGTGAGAACCTAGTGTATTGGACCATAGGGAGAATGGACGTAAGGGCTTCTCTAGAGTGTCTTATTAATTCCATGTGAGACCAAATGGGGAATGGACGTTGAGTGCTTCCTCAGAGATTCTGTAGTTCCTCAATGCAGGCCACAAGGGGAATGAGATGTTGACTACTTCCCCGGAGAGCCTTTAGTACGATACAAGACTATTGGGGGAATTGATGGGGATTCCTTCCTCAGAGAGTCTATTATTTAGCAGAGCCAGAGGGGTGAGACTGTTTGTACCTCCCAGAGGGTTTCTAGTGCTTGTATGTTAAACCATAAGGGTTAGGCTGTGAGAACTACCCAGGGGGTTACCTTCTGTTCTACTTGTTGATTAGTTGTTACTTGTATACTTTATATGCTAGACACTGTGTATTGTAACTGCCGTGTGCATTCCTGTTTACTGATTCCTATAATTTTACTTGCCAGGTATTCACTGACTGTTAGGAACATATCATTGGGTGGTTTCCTAATGGGACCTTGTCTCACACCCTATTTGGGCCATGCTTTTGGGCCCAAGAGGACTATATTGATGCAGGTATTGATAAGGGAAAGATCCCTTATACTTCAGGTACTTGACTTGGTGTAGATCTGGAGAGCATGTGACCAAGTTATGGCTTGTGATGCTGAGGAGTTTACCTATTTTTCTTTTTCACTTTGGTTTAGTATTGTATTCATCATTGTGACTTGTTTGGATGCTTTCCTAGACATATGTACCATGCATCAGTTTATATACATGTGTGTTTGCTCCAGTTGTTTACTCTTAGTCTTCCTCTGTTTATTGTTTACTCTTGTATGGATGGTTACAGTTTCTACTATTGTCTATTTGTTTTTCTTCCGCTGTGTACTCTGCCAAAGAGGGCATAGTTTCCCCACTATCACACCCAAGGCCCTCACAGCTAGTCAGAAGCCTCTGGTTTTTGGGGAAATGCGCTTGAGGCCATATGACTAACCGGGTACGGGGCACCTTCGGGTGGCTTCCAGAACCGGGACTTCACAAAATAGATATGTTATGTAAGGGTAAACATGGTAAAATAAAAAAACTAAACTAATATAAACACAAAAATTAACGTATTATAAAAAAATATGTCTTTTATTAGGGAGAAAGATAATATATCTAGATTTTGAGGAAATTTAAAAAATTTATCATGAATTAAATATATGTTCCATTAATTTTACGAAATCAATAAAGGATGGTTTTCCCAAACTCCATATTAATCAAAATGTTTCATGTCGCAAATAATTTCTGTGACATTCTCATTAATGTTATTTTTTGTCATTATGTGGAAGTAGGTATCTCAAAGAGTTCATCATCTTCCATATTTTTTTCTCGCATATATTATTTTTCCCTTTTAAAATTATTGACTACTATATATCCAGTTTTTAAGAATATACAAATTGTTTTAGGTTTTTCCATGGTAAAATGATCAGTTGTGCATTCCAATAAATTCATGTTAACCTGGCCCTTTCTAAATTCTTCCATTCATACACAATTGTTATAGATAACCTAATTTAAATTAAACACTAGAACATGAAATTAAATATAATAAACTGTTATAGGTCTTCAATGATTCTATAATATATTGTTTATGTGGAGATACAGTTTTCTTTCTTTATCACTTTAAAATGAATTGATTCTTTGAACCACAAGACCCTAATATTCAAAACATCACTTTTGATGTCCAGATATTTCTTATGTAACGTACAACCATTAAGGACATAATCATGAGATTTTGTCAAATTTGATCTTTCTCCACCCACTAACCATATCAATGTTTCTAGTGCATCTGATATACCAATCACAGCCTCTTTAATTAATGAAAATATAATTTTTATGATCTTTCTAAATCCACATATCATTATTCTCAGAAAAACATTGAGTTAACACATAAATATAAAATTTAATATATGTTTTAGCATCCTCTATGATATTCATGGTGTATAAATATTGTGTACCTAGACTTATTTACTTTTTATTACTTTATTTTATATATAATTGACCATAAATTATAAGTCAATGATCATAAATTCTACTGTCTTTTGAAGATGAGATGCATATTTGTAAATCAAAAAACTAAAATAAAAACATCTATTATTTAATATAAAAAATGATCTCCTGACACCCTTTTCGACCTTAAATCATCATAGGTTATCCTAGGGAATATTTGAAAAAAAGGATGATCTAAAAATCCCAGTAATGGAATATATATAAGAATAATGTATAGCACTAAGGTTAGAATGTATAACATGATGACAAAAAATAGGAATAAACATACGAAATCATAACATAAAAACATTGGATAATGTAATCAGGGAATCATATTATTAAGGAAGAAACATATAACATGACATAATAAAGATTCAAGGTTCGTTTAATATGGAGGAGCATGATTCAAGGTCAACCACCAAGGTTGTTCCACATGGCGCATGAGTCAAGGTTACCCACCAAGAACATTGAACATGATGTCTCATATGACTAAACATTACATAATGAATTAAATAACTATACGGGTTCCCCGATCATTACATGTTCATGAATATGTGTGCCCCATAAATAATCAAACATAAGAAATCAAAATTATATATAAGGGTTACCCATGGAACGAATAGAGAATTATAATCTTTTTAAAATTAATATATAAATGGAATAAAAAAATTGTGAATGTAAAGTCCTAGAATTTTCATGGGAATTTTATATTTTTATTATAAAAACATGGGAATTTTTCAAGTCCGTGAAAATTTAGGGCGCGTGTTTCCGAGGCCTGGTGTGCCCGTAATCAATTTCTGAATATTTTTTCAGGTACATTCAGTAAACGTACAAGTGGGATTTTATAACTTTTGAACCGGTGCTCGGAATTGAAATCTGAGGGTATCGTCGAACTCTCAGCACCGGTATTCACTTAAGAAGACTTTTCATGTTGATGAAAGATGGTCAGTAATAAAATATAGTTTTTTGGTTTTTTAATGAATTAAATAAAAATAAGGTTGTGTAAACATTATTTTTATTAGTTGGTTAAAACCTCCATGTGTCGGTTAGAGGTGGGGACTACCAAACCATAACCTCCCATGAGAGGTTATGGTGGTGGGTCCCTCCCAAACACAACCTCCCATGTGAGGATTAATTTGTTGGGGACCACCCAAGTTTATAACCTCTTGGACTCCCCATTAAGTGGAGAGAAAACTGTTGAGCTCCCCACTTAATGGTACCACCACCCTTCACATTAATTTTGCCAACCATGTGTTGATATTCTTTTTAAATTTATTTCCAATGAAATAATAGATATTATAATCTATTATTTGGAATATCTATTCACTTTGGTGTTTTGAGAGGAGGATTATTGGGATAAAGATACCAAAGAAGAATGCTCCTCCCAACTAAGAACGACCATAGAAGAATGAAGAAAGATTCATCCACTGACGATGGACATCTTCTTCTTTGATCTCCAACCATAACAAGGGAGGAGGTGCCTTACTTGAAGAACGCTGACGAATTCATCCTCTAGTTCTTCATCTTCTTCTCAAATGACAACAAATTCAAGGTAGGGGTTCATGCTTTGTTAAATTGTTGCATGTTCTTCGTTTTCCATCATAGTTTAGAATTCTAAGACACTTCTTATCACCCTAACGTGTAGGGTGCGGGCTGAAAAAACATGGCTCGACCCCTCCGAATTTCATATGGATTTTGATGCCCAACAAGGCATGGGTCTGGGTGGAGTGTTTCTCGTCAACATCAGATGCGTATCGAAGGCGACATCTCAAGGAGAGTGAGACTTCTTTCGGAATGAGAAATGGGCCATCAGAACTCATCTAGTGCCCCAAGAAAGTTCCACTGGCGGTTGGAACTGGTGAACGTCATTGGCGACGAAGAGAAGGGCGACCGACACTCCGGTCGGCCGCATGGACAGTAGCGGCGCAACCGCGCTACTGGAGGAGAAGGATGCCCCAGATGGGCCACGACAGTCCTTTGGCAGCTAGAACATGGCCTGCTGCGATGGAAGTGGGTGGCCCGAGCTTCCGGGTCACCGGAGAAGGCGCGGCACAACCGCGCCATTTGGTGGAGAAGACTCGGTTTCGGCCCCATGCTACAGCGGTGCAACGGTGGCTGGCGCAAGGCTGGCATCGAGGAAGACTGGTGGCATGAGCCACCGGGTCGCCGGAGTGGGTGCGGCACAACAGCGACGCGAGGGAGTCGGCTAGCCACTCGGCCAATCAGAAGGAGCGGGACCCACCGATGCGTCCTACGTGATGCGGACCCGTTCCATGTGGCGCTGGTTTTCTCCCACCCGAACGGCTTAGCCATTCGTGAACCCCAGGGGGCGCAGACTCCCCCCTGGACGCGGCTAGGGTGGACCCCATAGGCCATCGGGCCACCAGCCGCATGGGTCACCAGCCCTGTTGGCTGATGGGATAGACCCAGCGTGGGTCGGGCCGCCCCCGGGGATAGGGTCAGTCTTAGGGACCGGGTCAGACCCCAGTCCGGCCCCTGACCCGTTTTGGAATGTTTCCACTCTTTTTCCAGTAACATGAGCTATAAGAGACCGATTGAAGAACCATATATGGATACAACAACCTTGGAAGGAGAAGGTTCTTTTGGTAAACCACACTTGATATTGGGACACAGTTGTGGTATGGTCGGGTTGGATTCGAATGAAATTTCAACCAGTCCCTCAGAACGGAAATGCCAATAACACTTAGACCGGGAATCCAATTGACACACCGTCTGTTGCATTCATTCTCTATTGGAAATATGGATATTTTGGATGTATCAACTTGGGACTTCATGGAAGTTTATGTATCAACATTTCACTTGAGGATTAGACCCTCCTGCAATCAATCATGCTTTGTGCAGAACCCTCTGGCTAGCTGTGCTCTGAAAACTATTCCTGGATACTGTGTGGGTATGACCACTATTCCTGGATCCTGTGTGGGTTAGATAGCATTGATGACTATTTCTAGATCATGTACATGTTTGATAGCTCTGACTAATGTTCCTGTATCTTGTGTGGGTTTGACAGTTCTAACTTCTTTTCCTAGATCTTGTGTGGGTTCGACAGAATAACTATTCCTGGATCCTGTGTGGGTTCGACAGTTCTGATTTCTATTCTTGGATCATGTGGGGGTTCAACAGAATAAATGATTCATTGGATACACCTAATCATCTTCATCTCTCAACATAATTGGTATACTTGTGTGATCTTAGATAGTAACTTGTGTTTTCCTCATGATTGAGATCGATTACAAGATAACTTAGGTATATGTATGCGCATATACCAAAGTGGGGTTATCTGTTGATTTCATACCTTGTGGTTTATCTTTGATGGATTTTGTGAGACATAGAGGTTATCTGGATCCCTACTGAGTATTGTGATACTCACCCCTACATGACCTATGCCCCAACCATGTTGTGTTGGATGCAGACGACGAACAACGCTGACCGAGGATGACTGTACGAGGACTGGACGGTACCCAGAGGTGCACCTCACAATGAGTTGGTACTCGGGGGAGACTGACGGACGTAGAGTTCTGAGGAGGCTATATGTACCTACCCATCAGGTAGAATCTGTATTGGATGATCCAGGAGCTACTTTTCACCATTCAGCTATTTTTTTCTTTCCAGTTGTACATGTACATTATAGTTGGGATTGTATTTCTGGCCCCTTTAATTTTTTTCACTATGTCTTGTTATACAGTTTTACATAGTGTTTTGTATCATGTTTTGTGCTCTATTGTGTGTTTTTATAGTTATAAAGGCAATGCCTTCCTAGTTTAGGGATTTATGCCATTGGTGGAAGTCGCCTGGCCCTTTCCCATGGAAGCAGGGCTTGGGTTAGTCACGGAACGGGTCCCGGGGGACGAGTCCAGACAAATTGGTATCAGAGGAGTCAGTTCAACCACAGAACATTAGACTCTTATCTTTTCTATGAAGTAATAGTGTTATGGGTATTGAGTGTGGTTTTTTTGTTCAGTGAGTCCAATGTTGGTGCGGCGAGCGACGTATCCACACACCTGGACCCTGATTTCTGATCTCTAATTCAGATCATGAAGACACTGATTGTGTGTGTGTTTTTAAGAGTCTTCTTTGTTATCTCTTTTGAATCAACTCACTAGGTATAACTTATTGACTATGGTGAACCTGTTCCTTTTTAGGATGGCCCCACGTAGATAGCCAGATAGGGTTCCATGTTTTGAATGAGATGACAGCCCACCAAGCGACGAGGCCATGGTACAAGGTCCTATCATAGGTGAGGCACCAGCGGTACCACTACCCATTGGGCCACCGATGCCACCAGCCCCAGTAGAAGAATGTGCCCAACTCCAGAGTGCGTTGCATGTGTTCCAGTGCAAGAGGCCACCCGGGTACAGTGGTGATATAGACACACAGACATCTAAGGATTCTCTTTACACTACGGTGAGAGTTTTTAGACTGGTAGGGACACCCGCAGACCTTATAGATATCCTTCCCATGAGTCTCCTTTAGTAAGTAGCAAGCAGATGGAGGATCTTGATGCTCCAGGTGAATGATGAGGCGACACTTCTTTGGGTGGACATCAAGAGCCTGTTTCGGGCAGATTTTGTCCCATCTACCCTACGTGTGTGCAGATACAGGAGCTACTGCATCTATAGAAGCGTAGCATATCAGTGGCACAATACTCGGCGAGGTTCACCAACCTCTCGCGCTACACCATAGATATGGTACAAGACCCATTCTTTTGGGCCCAGACCTTCGAGTAGGGGCTCTGGTGAGATCATGGCTTCTATGATCTCCCTCAGCATTCTGATGTAGGAGGGGGTGTTGGAGTAGGCTCTCTTAGTGGAGGGATTTCTTGCTGAGCATTCACCAGCAGTGAGACTCACCACCAGGTGTCACGTTGTTGAGTCTTCTAAAGCTGGCAGCAGAGAGATGTCACAGAGGTCCAAGCAGACCAGACCATCTGGTGGATGACCTCAGGACTCAGGTTCGATTGTGCGAGGCAAATGAGACAGAGCGAGTCATTCGAGGAATAGGCAGTTTTTCACATGCGGTGGGAAGTGTGAAGGCGGACGTGGTAGAGGAGTTGTCCATGCATCTTTCTATGGACGACGTTACGAGGTGTTACCACCACCACCACCAGAAGGTCCACCCCGACCACAAGGAGTGGGTAGACAGGGGATAGCTTAGCTCTAGGCAGCTAAGGCTTACGATCACAACTCTCTATAGATGATTCAAGTTACGATCTTTGTCTACTCCACCTTAGATATAGTTCATATAGAAACAAGTTCCTACCACTCTTTCATTTCCATTGCCCTCGTTCGGAGCTCAGAGATTTCGACGGAGCTGTTGGCTCAATCGTTATGGTGAGAGACTCCTACGGGAGAAGACTCAACGATCACGCACTGGTGAGGGAAGTGTGAGCTTACTCTAGGAGGCGAGATATTTGGCTGGGATCTCCTCATATTGGTGTTGAGGCCTTATGACATCATCTTGGGTATGGACTGGTTATCTACAGTCCATTCTCAGATAGACTGTATTTGGTGTAAAGTGTGGTGTGTCCGCACTAATTGGACCAGGTTCACCTTCACTAGTGAGAAGGGAGCATTTGTAGTGCAGGACAGACATACTTAGAGGAGGGTGCATCCGATCACTAATCTGTTGGCTAGCCTTACCCTTGGAGTAGTTGATATGCAAATTACGACTTACCATGTAGTGGTGGACCAGTACGCGGATGTTTTTCTTAATGATGTCCCAGGTCTACCTCCCCACAGATAGGTGGACTTATATATTGACTTATTCCACAGGACAACACCGATATCTATGTCATCATATCAGATGGCTCCCACAGAGCTCCACGAGATACGGGTACAGTTGGAGGACATGCAGGGGAAGGGATTCATCAGGCCTAGTGTTTCTCCCTGGGTAGCCCCGATTTTGTTCTCCAATAAGATCGATGGGAGTTTGAGGCTTTGTTTCAACTACCATCGCCTGATCTAGGTGACCGTAAAGAACAAGTACCCACTCATGAGGATTGGCGACCTCCTTGATCATCTGAAGGGATCACAGTGGTTCTCGAAGATAGACCTTAGATCAGGCTATCACCAACTCGGAGTTCGAGATATGGATGTGCAGAAGACGGCCTTCAGATGTCGGAATAGCCACTATGAGTTTTTTCTTATTCCATTCAGTGTAACCAACACTCCAATAGTGGTCATGTGACTCATGAATAGGATCTTATAGCCATTCCTTGAGCACTTTGTCACATGTCTTTATCGACGACATTCTGATCTACTCGACTACTGGGGAGGAGCATGCCTACCATCTGCAGGTAGTACTGGACACACTTCGAGAGCACCATCTTTATGGTAATCTCTCAAAGTGCCAGTTTTGGATCTGAGAGGTTCACTTTCTGGGACATGTCATCTTAGAGGCTGGAGTTGCATTAGATCCAACAAAGATTGAGGTGGTACATTCTTGGAAGCCACCCAGGAGTGTGACGGAGGTACAAAGATTTTTAGGATTGGTGGGATATTACTGAATGTTTGTACCAAGCTTCTCCAAAGTTAGAGAACCACTATCAGCCTTGACTATGAAGGTTAAATAATTTGTGTGGTCATAGAGATGCTAGTAGAGATTTCAAGAGCTGAGGCATAGGCTGACTAGTGCCCCCATCTTGAGGATTCCAGAGGAGGGCGTAGGGTATGTAGTCTACTATGATGCATCATGGACCAAACTCAGGTGTGTCCTGATGCAGGAGTGAGCAGTGATCACTTATGCATCTCATCAGCTGAGACAGCAAGAGCAGAACTACGCCACCCATGACCTAGAGTTAGTAGCAGTGGTCTTCACTTTGAAGATGTGGACACACTATCTGATGGGTGAGCATTTTACCATGTACTCTGATCAAAAGAGTCTTAGGTATATCTTCTCTCAGAAGGACATGAACCAGATACATTGGTGATGGCTTGAGTTCCTCCAGGACTATGCCTTCGAGATATTCTATACTCTTGGAAAGGGGAACATTGTAGAAGATGTTCTCAGCTAAGGAGTTACGTGCACGACCCTTCTCACATAATCGACTATGGAGAGAAGGAAGTTGATGATGGGGCGACATTTATGTAGGTTCCAGTGGATATTGAGGATCGACTGGAGTGGGTCCTTTGTAGACGACTGATACCTCTACTGCGCCTTCGTTGGTAGCATGAGAACCTCTAGGAGAGCACATGGGAGCAGCAGGCTAAGATGTGTGCTCAGTACCCCTATTTATTCCCTTAATTTGAGTTGTATCTTACAGGGATGTAAATCCCTGAGGTGGAGAGAACGTAAAGACCCTGAATTTCTGTGGAATTTTTTTTCTTAAATTAAATAGAATTTAACGAGACTGCAAAAATTGATGGCGCATAATTCCGAAGCCCGGTGTGCTCAGAATCAATTTTTTTTGTTTTGTTCTGGTACATTCAGTAAACGTACGAGGGGGATTTTATAACTTTTGAACCGTTGCTCGGAATTGAAATCTGACCACACTGTAAAACTCACAATGCCGGTATTTTCTTAAGAAGACTTTCAATTAGATGGCATATCATTGGGAAAAAATATAGTTTTGGGTTTTTAATGAATTATATAGTAATAAGGCTATGTAAACTTTATTTTTATTAGCTGGTTAAAACCTCCTTATGGAGGTTAGAGGTGGGGACTGCCACACCTTAACCTCCCATGAGAGGTTATGGTGGTTTGGCCCACCCGAACTCAGCCTCCCATGTGAGGATTAATTTGTCGGGGATCGCCCGAGGTTATAACCTCTTGGACTCCCCATTAAGTGGGGAGAAGCCTCTAGAGCTCCCCACATAATGGTTCCACCACCCTTCACATTAATTGTCTCAACCAAGTGTTAGGAATTCATTTTCAATTTATTACCGTTGAAATAATCGATATTATAATCTATTATTTGGAACGTCTATTCACTTTGGTGTTTTCAGGGGAGGATTATTGGGAGAAAGCTCCCAACAAAGAATGCTCCTCCCAACGACGAATGACCACCAAAGAATGAAGAAGGCTTCATCCTCTGACGATGGACATCTTCTTCTTTGATCTCTAACCGAAACAAGGGAGGAAGCACCGTCCTTGAAGAATGCTGGTGACATCATCCTCGACTTCTTCATCTTCTTCTCTAACAATAATGAATCTGAGGTTGGGGTTCACACTTTGTTAAATTATTGTGTGTTCTTCATTTTCCGTTTGTGGTTTAGAATTCGAAGCCGCTTGATATCACCCTAACGAGGAGGGTGTGGGCTGAACAAAAATGGCCCAACCCCTCCCCATTTCTTGTGTATTTTGATGCCTAATGCGGAAGGAGTCCAGGTTGAGAGTTTATCATCAACATTAGTTGCAGATCGAAGGTGACGTCCCGAGGAGAGTGTGAATTCTTCCAGAATAAGAAAATGGCCATCGGAACTCGTCTAGTGTCACTTGAAAGATCTACCGGTGGTCGGAACTGGCGAACGACACCAGAAATGAAGAGAATAGTGGCTGGTTCTCTGGTCAGCAACATGGACAATGACGACGAAACCGCACCGCCAGAGGAGAAGGCGGAAACTGACAGGTGGCGGCGATGCAGCGGCTGCCGGCACATGGCTGGCCTCGAAGGAAGTTGGCTGCCCGAGCCGCCAGGTTTCTGGATAAGGTGGGGCACAACCGCGCCGTTTCGTGTTGAAGAAGGGGTTGCGGGGGTGCAATAGAGGCCGGTTCAAGGCCAGACCTAAGGAACACAGGAAGCCCAAGCCGCCCGGTCTCTGAAGGGGGCACGGTGCACCGGCGCCGCATGGGAGTCCGCTGGCTGCTCGGCTAGCCGGGAGGAGCAGGACCAACCGCTGGGTCCCGCGTGAGGCAGATCGGCGCCACATGGCACCAGTTGTGTCCCATCCGAATGGCTTAGCCATTCAGGAACCCCAGGGGGCATGGCCTCCCCATGGATGTAGCTAGGGCGGACCCCACGAGCCGTCGGCCGTGTGGGCCACAGAGTCAGACCCAGCACCGACCAGACCCAGGGCTGGGCGGGCCGCCCTGATAGGGTGGGACCCCAGTTCGGACTCGGGTTGGGCCAGGTTGGTCCGATGAGGGTGGGCCGGACCGAGACATGTTTTTGCATGTTGCCACTGTTTTGGTTGTAACATGATCTATGGGTGTCTGATTGACGAACCCTCTGTGGTGATAGAATCCTTGGAAGGAGAAGGATCTTTTGGTATACCCCACTTGAGGTATAAACATAGCTGGTGTATAGATGGGTTGTATTTCAATGAAATTCCAACCAGTCCCTCATATTTGAAATGCCAACAACTCTTAGACTGGGAGTTCAGTTGATGCACTATCTGTTACTTTGAGGTTCTTATGGAAATACAAGTCTTTTGGATACATCAACTAAGGACGTTGTGGTAGTTGATGTATCGATACTTTGCTTGATAAGAAAACCCTCCAGGAATCAAGCATGCATTGTGAGGAACCCTATGGTTGTCTGTGCTCTGACTGCTGTTCCTGGATCCTATGTGGGTTCGGCAGCTCCGACTAGTGTTCCGGGATATTTTTTGGGTTTGACAATACTGACGACATTTCTTGGATCCTGTATGGGTTCGATAGCTCTGACTACTGTTCCTAGATCATGTGTTGGTTCGATAGCTCTGACTTCTCTTCCTGGAACCTGTGTGGGTTCGACTGAATAATTGTTCCTGGATCCTGTGTGGGTTCAACAGTTCTGATTTCTATTCCTGGATTCTATGTGGGTTTGATAGAATATATGATTTAGTGGATACATCTTATCATCTCTCTCTCCCTACATAAGTTGTATACCCATGTGAGCTGAGATAGTAACTTGTGTTTTCATTATGATTGAGATAGATTACTAGATAACAAAGGTATTTGTATGGGCATATACCTAAGTGGGGTTATCTGTTGATATCATACCTTTTTGTTTATCCTTTTGGGATTTTGAGAGATCTGGAGGGTCTCAGGTTCCCTACTGAG
The DNA here is from genome assembly GCA_963277665.1 of Viscum album. NCBI lineage: Eukaryota > Viridiplantae > Streptophyta > Magnoliopsida > Santalales > Viscaceae > Viscum > Viscum album. The sequence goes on from OY728127.1 coordinate 287,065,318, forward strand.
TATCGCTATACTCACCCCTACACAGGCTATGCCCGCACTTCCTTGTTTTGGATGCATATGTCGGACAACGCTGACCAAGGATGAGTGTACGAGTACTAGACGGTACCCAGAGGTGGTCCTCATGACGATTCGGTACCCGGGGGTGACTGACAGACATGGAGTGCTGAGAAGGCTATCTGTACCTCTCCTTTAGGTAGGATCTTTGGTGGACAATACAAGAGCCTCTTTTCACCTTTTAGTTGTTTTGTTCTTTCCAGTTGTACTTGTACTTTACAGTTGGGCTTGTATTTCCATGCCCTTTACTTTTCAGCACTCTCTCTTGTTATATAGTTTTACTTACTGTTTTGTATCCAGGTGTGTGCTCTGTTGTGTGTGTTTATAGTTATAATCGCAATTCCTTCCCAATTTAAGGATTTACGCCTTTGGTGCTAGTCGTCAGACCCTAGCTTATGGAAGGCGGGCTTGGGGTAGTCACGGCACGGGCCCCGAGGGACGGGTCGGGGCGGGTCCTGATAGTGACCATCATAGAATGTATTTAAGACAAAAATTTAGATTAATAACGGATGATATGCATAGATCAAAATGATTTTTGTCAAAATGAATTTAAAATATGTAAAAATATTTTTTATGAAATTTTAGAAATAAAACATTTTATTTTCGTTTAAGGAAAATAATAAAGAATCTTTAAAACATAAATGACATAATTGTTTGTATAAAATTAGAAATGAACAATGATGGTTTTTCTTATTGAACAAAGTGATTTTTGAAATGTTATGGTGGATTAGAATTTATATTGGAGTGCACATGAAAATGGATAATAAATTGGGATGTTCTCTTTAATCGGGCTTTCTTATTGGGAATAATTGAAAAGGGAACTTTTTTTAAACATATATATCCCTAAAAACGAAGAGTGAAATGATATGGATAGATTATATTGGAACATAAAAAATAACCTAGAATAATTATGTAAAAATTAAAAAATAATTACATTGGGTTAATGATAGATAAAGCATAATTGATGGAAAAATGGAGGTTGAGAATGAATTCCTTACCTTTTGTCTGAAGGTGTTCTACACTTGAGCTTATTATACGGGATAATCTATTTAAATCCAATAGTTAATTATTTTGGAAAATTTTATACATTTAATTTTTTCATATAATTATCTTATGATCATTCATAGTATTTTTTTTGGGTTATATGATACAGTTTTATCATTTAGAAGTGTTAATTTTTTTGGATCTTCATTATCGGTTACTTACACACATATATGGAAAATCATGTAAAATTAAAATAGTTTCCCATGATAGAAATTATATGTTTTTAATTAACATATATAACAATTAAAGGTCTTATATATCATTTTTTACAAAATTTTTGGATAAATCCTTAGAAAAAGCATTAATGATATTTGTTTATATTAATTTTGTTTTTTTATCATCACGAACACGTTGTGGTTTATAAATTGTTTTCATGTATCTATAATGGTTATAGAACATTACATAGCCTATAATACATATATTAAAAACTGGATCACCAATAAAAATGATTTAATGACTATCCTTGAAGATGGTACAATAAATTGAAAACTCATCGTCCAAGAATGTGAAAAATTAACACATCATAGATGATGTTTTCATTTTTTGAACAAAAAAGGGGAGGGGAAAGAAATGATGATGGATTATTACATTAACATAATAAAATTATATTATATTTGAGATAATAAAAATAAAATTCAACATTGATATGTGTATGTTAGGATAGAATAATAAAAGAAAATATATTAAATGAAAATAAAATAAAAAGGAAAAATGATTTAACCTCAGGAATTATCCTCCATGGAAATTGATTTTGGAGTTTTGTTAAGAACAATGGATCCTTAACATGGGTAAGAGTCTTTTTGAGAGTATTGGGAAGAAATTTTATAATATTAAATGATTAATATGTGGGAGGAGAATAGGTGTTGAGGGATGGTACTATAGTGCTGGAGAGGGGTATTTTCAAATTATTTAATTCATTAGATTATTATTTTGACTCTAGTCCAGAAATAGTGATGATTCAATGAATAATTTCACTAAATATATAATGATAATTCTATATTATCTTTTTTACCTCAATTATGACTCATGTTATAGTGTATTTAACTTATAATGTATATATACCATAAATTTCAATATTTTTTTATTCACCAAAAATTCAAATATTTTATAAAAAACCCCAAAATTCACAGAAATTTTTTAAACATTAATAATTCAAAAATTGACTCTATTTTATGAAAATAATACTCTTAATATGATAAATTTTATTTTCAGTTACAGTAACCATTTATTTTGAAAATAACAATTTTAAAATTAAAACTAACTTTTTAACACTTTGAAAAATTAATCATTGTCTCATAGAAATATATTATAATATGAATACAAAATATTTTATATGAATTTTTTTTAAAAAAATATTTTTTTTTTATAAATTTTTTTTAATTATAATATTTGAAATAAAAATCTGTTTTTTTATAAAAATATCAATACTTAAATTATAATTTTTACAAGATTTATTCAATTATTCTATGATAAAATTATATCATAATTTCATTTATAAGAGACTTAAATATTACATAGAATTTCTTGGATGAGGTTACTATTATATTAGCTGGTTTAGTATTCATAAGGGTCATATTTCTATTCAAATAGTAAAGTTATTATTCTATTAGGTTCAGTTGCATATTTTCTAGATTTTCCACTTTTTACACACATTATTCATTTATAAATTTTATATTGTGTTTTATATGTGACTTTATGAGGTTTATACTATATGAAATAATTATAACAACGGAATTCTCATTTGAACAATCTGGGGTCATCATATTCATCCCCCCTTATAAAATTTCATTGTCTAAATTTTATTTTACAAATTAAATAGACGAGGGTACTTATCTATCATGTCTTCCTCTAGTTCCCAAGTTTCCATTTCGTACTTTTGGTTCTTCCATAGTAGTTTGACCAGGTGAGTATTCTTGTTTCATAGAAAACTAACTCTATAGTTCATGAACTTCATTAGATGATCCTTGTAATAGAGATCACATTCCAATTGTACCACCTATAAATTCATTACATGTGTGGGATCTAGTATATACTAAATAAAAAGGGATCTGTTGAGTACATCATGTACTTCATACATTCTTGGTGGAAGTTATATTAAATAGGATACTTCTTCCACATGATCAAGAATATAAAACGTTTTTATGTACCTAGGACATAGCATTCCATTATTCAAAAATCTAATGATCCTCTTACATGGAGATATATAGAGAAATACCATATCTCCAACCATAAATGCATGTACTCATCGATGATTGTTTTCATAACACTTTTTCAACATTGGGATGCTCGGATATGTTACTAAATGGTATTCACCCCGTTTCATCCACCATTACAGGTCCTTGCAGATTTCGTTCATTAACTACATAAAAGAATGTCAGTGTTATGCATATGTTACAATAATTTTTTTCATATAGATCAATTAATATGCTTGATTGTAAACCGTTATTGTAGGAGAACAAAAATTTAGGTAGATGTTAGTCCCATCCTTTTGTGAAGTCTATAGAACTTTCTCTGAAAATATCATCAAGTGTCTAAATATTCTTCTTAGCTTGGTCATCAGTTTGAGGATGATAGGCTGTACTAATTTTTAGCTTAGTGTTTACAGCTTGTTGGAGACTTTTCTTAAATTTGGAGGTGAATATCGTATCTTAATCAGAAACAACTGATAATGTTTTTCCATGAAACCTTACCAAATCTCTAATGAATATCATTGAAACTTGATCTAAGGACATGCACCCTGAAATTTTGATAATTTTAGTTACCTTTGTGAGATGATCCAAAACAACCCATTTATCATTGTTTCCTCTGGATATCTCTGTAAGTCTGGGACAATTACCATGGTTATGTTTTCCCATTTACATTTTGGTGTGGATAATGTTTGCATCATCCCCTTATACATTTGTCTATCATCCTTCAAATTCTAAAATACTAGTAACATTGATTTGTATTCAATGATATCCCTTTTTGTATTGTCCAAAAAATAGTTTTCTTGGAGATATCAATACATCATTGCGCTCCTGAGTGAATAGAGAAGTTTGAGCTATGTATATAATTTAAATGTTTTTTGTTTATATCTGCATTAGATTGTAAACATATTCATAACCCAAATATCCTAACTCCTCCCTCATCAATTTTTAACTATGAGGATTTCCCATTTCTGATAGATTTCACCCTTTTTTAATTTCCACATCATTTCATAATGCATCCATTATTTTCACCATGAGGGACAGATGACTAATAATTTGAGAAAGGATTGATAATCACCCTTACTTAATGATTCACATTTCTATCCATATAAGGGAAGAGAAGCTTGGATACATCTCAATTATAATTATTCACAATGATGTAGGACTCTTTTTATATAGAGAGTCTACCACATTATTTTCTTTACCAGGATGGTAGTCGATTGAGCATTCATAATCCTTAATGAGATCTAACCATATTCACTGGTGTATATTATGATCCTTCTATGTAACAAATATTTTAGTCTCTTATGATTATTATATATCCCCCAATAATCCCAATAGATATAATGCACCAAATTCTCAATGAAAAAATCACATTCCCCAACTCCAGATCATGGGAGAGATAGTTTTGCCCTTGAATTTTCAACATCCTTGAGGAATTTGTGATCACTTTATCATTTTCATTTGTACACATCCCAATCCCTTATTTTATGCATTTCTATATACAAATAATTGTTACCTACTTGTATATAGTGTGAGAATTGGGGTATTGATAATCCTGATTTTCAACTCTTTAATTCAGTCATCATATTCACTAGTCTAGAAAAACATTTCCCCATAATGATTCAGATTGGTTAGTTGTTTTGAAAACAATGAGAAGTTATTCACAAATCACAAATAATACCCATTTAAACAAAGAAAACTATAAATATTTTTTACAGATGTCATCTTGGGGAACACTACGGTTTCTTTTGTCTTGGACTTCTTCACAAATATCCCTTTTTTGGTGATTCAATTTCCTAATAATGACACTTCCTTGATCTTGAAATCCCAATTATTATACCTTTAATATAGTTTCTCCTTTATAAAAGTCTTTTAGATAACATTCAAATAATCCAAATGTTACTCCTTATTATTAGCGTATATCAGGATATCATAAATAATGACTTACAAAAAATTGTCAACGTAATATCTAATGACTCTATACATTAGATCCTAGAAAATTTATGGAGTATTAGTGAGTCTGAATGGAAACACAATTGATATAATGTGTGAAAAATTGAAATTGAAAATATTAATAATGTAGGTAAACAAAAACCAATAGAAAATTGGTATAATAAATACAAATTAAAATAACATGGTTGAAAATAAAATATAATTAATAAGAACAAATCTTAAATTGATATCTGAACAAGGATGAGTATGAATTTGATACAACTGGGAAGAAGGAACAAGCGGCAGCTATAGATGGGAGATGTTGGATAGTGGTGGTGGATGAAAACAAAAGGATAATAAGAAAAAATGTAAAATTGGAATTATAACAAAAAATAAAAATATCTAGGATTCCTGGAAAATAAAACCAGAAATAAAAACCATAATTATTTACCAATATTAAGATGATTAAGAAGTTGACACCAATGTGAAGATGTCAAAAATAGGTGGATGATGATGGTTGATAGTGTCATAGGAAAACTCAAAGGAAAAGTGATATCAATGGAAAATTGGAACTAAAATTATAAATACATTTAATTATAATATAATTTAAATAATAAACACAAGAAATAAATTGAAATTATAATGTATATTTGTGATACCAATGGGAAGATGTGTGAACTATGGTCGATGATAGGTGATTATGGATAATGGTCTTGGAAATAAAAAAATCAAATACATGTATTGAAGAAAAAATATATTTCAGACGATGGATACATTGATGAATGGATTAACATCCATTGAATAAATATAGAACAATTAGGGTTCACCATGTGAGAGAAAAATGGATGGATATCGCATAAAATAATGAATCAAACAAGACTAATATTAACACAGGATTAAAATTACAATGGTTTTTGTGGTAGGTTATTTAATAAATGACGTAGAAATTTTTTTCAAAATATTGTGTTTTTAATAACTAATGGATTTTTTTTTGAAATTTTATTTTTTTTGCATTAGTTGTTCAATAAAGGATATGAAAACAATGATTTTACAGGGTAGTGATTCAATAACCTAAATTTAAATAAGAGTTCTTTATTTACCGCATCAGTTGTTATATAACTGAAATGGTAAGTCTGTTTTCCTTATCATCTATGGTTGTAAAATAAGAAAAATATTTTGGGATAAATGAATCTTATTCTAGTTAAAATTTGGGAAACCACATAATCATGGAAACTATACAAAGGTTGTGTAAATCATGACACCCACATTTTAATCTATAACACTTATTTTTAACATAGGTCGGCCATGTTCAACATCTATTCAAATTCATCATGATGTTCCATTAATAAAATTATAATTAACTATAAAATATCTCTTTGGTGTGTGAAACTAGATGTAAAGTTAAATAACACTCACTTTTCACCAGAATGATGGTTGAGATATAATCGAACAACACTTTGTGTGTTTATTACCCCTAGATTCACTAGTTTTAAAACTACGTCCACTTATATATGGAAATATTTTTGTTTTTCTATGAAAAAACATTATTCATTACCATAAGATTGAACATTATTTTTTATACATAGGACTATCCTAAGGGAACTCACAATATTTTTTCCATCCTAGTTTTCAGGGGTAACTAAACCTTTATTTGATTCCAATTATTGTGACCCATATTCTTCATAAATAAATATTTTTCTGTATTAAATTAATATTCATTTCCTAACATTATGATATACTACATATATCTAATGTTTTAGGGTTTTTGGAATCATGGATAAATAACTTATTAATAATAGATTTACATCATCTCCTACTAAGTTCCTCACAATTACAACCATTCTTAGACTAACCATATTAAAATCATTTATTCATTCACTATGTATGGAACCCAGTCCTAATAGCCTAGGGTTAGTGGTTACATTATTACATTAATATTAGTTAAAAAATAATACATACCCAAAATACATAATAGTATAAGAGTATTGGAAAACTAGATACTTTCTTGAATGTCTAATTACCTTTGACAACATAAAATATAAAAAATTATTTTTTCTGAGAACATAATTTTTAAATTTACATGATCTTTACATATAAATCGTAATTTTATTCTTCTAATATCTGGGAAAGGAAACCTATGAAAGGGGTAAGCTAAAATTCACAGTAACTTCATTCTTCTACAATAATCTTTTATGGAATGAATAATATGACTGTATAAAATTATATTTTATTAATTCCATCTAAATAATTACATGGTATGGAAACATATCCATGGATATAATAACTATTTAAATGATAACATTTTAAAAAATAACATATTTCAAAATGCTGGAATGCATAATCTCATTCATTTAAAACATTCTCCCAAGGCCTTCTATGAAGACATCTAAAAATACCAACATGGCCTTATTCTAATACATCTATATAATGGGTAATAAATTAGACAACAACCCAATCTAGTTTGTATTATCAGATAAACTAATGAATTAAAGTGATATGTAATTATAGCCCCACTAGTCACATAACATTTCCAATCCATTCATAATATTAATAAAAAAAAACCAAATCAACAAACCTTATAAATAAATAATTTCCAGTATTAGAATAACTATAATAAAAAATATCATTAAATTCCCATATTAAATTGATCGTAATGCGCATATAACAATTTGGTGGATGGTATCATTAGTGTGTATTCTCATTAAATCATAATATTTCATAAATTATTTTGACAATGGTAAAAATAATATCAATAGCCACTGGGAATTTTCATGAGAACATACACTTTTCACATTGAAATTTCAAAGCTAAAATATAAAATTTCAAAAATATTAAGGATAAAAATTTCTTTTAAAATAATATGTTAAAATTATAAAAAAAATATTCAAATAAATTAGTATTCATTATGTTGAGAAATTTTTTCCATGTCATATACATCAAAAAACATTCCATTTTCTCTTTTCTAAATAGATTAAAAAATTCCTCATTATGAAAATCACATGATGATTACCTTTAAACCATATTTAAAATTTCAAACCATTGTAAAAATTAATTTCATAAATTATTCTATATTAATAAAAACCCTTATTTTTTTCATTTGATGGGAAAAATAAACATGGAATACAAGGATTACCAACTAATATGAAACACTATGATGGTTTACATAAAAAAACTACTCTACTATATTGGGTACGTAAATAGAGTAAAATTAAAGTAAATTATTAATTTATAAAAAAATTAGAAGATAATAAAATATATTTTTTATAATACAGAAATATTAAATAAATATTACAACATAGAGCTAAACATAAACAAACCAGAATACTAATGAGAATGTGAATTAAACACTCACCTCAAGATTGAATTCCATTGTACATGTTAAAACCTCTAGTATAATAAATATCAATTTATCATTAATTCATTCCACAAAAATTATCATATATATCATACCATATATTATTTACATGTAATCTTTTACCACTAATTTATTATCAATAATTTGTTAAAATACTTTTTTTGGTAGTAACTGCTTCATTTATCATGTATGTTTTGGTTTTGTTGTTTCAGTCCTTGTACATTAATTATGTTTAAAACATATCCTAAATGTTAGTGATGATATGAATTTACAATGTACTCATTATATATTTATATAGATTAATCCATAATATGGTTGTGTTTGTGTGTGTCTATGAATTACACTATCTAGGGAGGTTATATGTTATTCGTATGCAGTTACATGGTATTTACATTTCAGTGGTTTAAATAATAGAAATGTAAAATATAATTCAATTTTAAAAAATAATTATTAAATAATATAATTAATATATACTAATTAAATATACCCTTCAAACCATCCATCTAAAACTGAGAGAAAAAAAATGAATTATACAACTTCGTGGAGGCGGTGGTCCACAAATACACATGAGCAACATTATCATTATTCATTTGATGGGAAATGGGTGGATAATGGCTGTTTAAAAATCTTAATAACAATTTATTTTAGTGAGGTTATATAATTTTTTATTTCACTATATATAAAATATACTTAAATTAGGTAATGGAATACATTAAAATGAATTTTATCAATTTAAGAGATTATCACTTATTTGAAATAAATACATTAGATATCCCCTTAGAGACACCAGGATTGGTCTTTTGGGAATGAAAACCACTATAACAAGGATAAGTGTTTTAAAAATTAAAATTTATAGTTATTGGTTAAGATAAACACATAAATGTTCTATAATGAATAGATGGAACTTTTTTCCATTAATAAGTGAGGTGAGTGGAACTCTTGGAATTTTCTAAATGATTGAAATATAAAAAATTTGTTATCTTAAAAAAATGCTAAAATATGGTGATATATTCGATGTTAATGTACGATTTGGTCTAACTACCATCAAATAAAATTATGAAATGATTATATGGTGTCTCAAACCATATCTTTCAGTTTAACCCCTTAGTTATCCTATTTTAACAATGATTGTAGTAACATATTTTTCACTCTTCAAGGGATATAATTTTACGTATAGGGTGAATAATTTACCATAAATTCAAAAGGGATCAAATTTTAAATCAATTATTATAAACCTTTTCATAATTTATTATTTTTAGAATTTTTAATTAATTTAATAAAATATTATTTCCATAAAAAATCATTAATATCATTTTTGCACTATTTATTTAATTTGACTTTAATGACACAATGACGAGGTTCAAATTCCAATAAAATACATTAAAACATATTTGATAAGTTTTGTTATTCTAGAAAATTCATGTAACACTATAACTCAATAAAATTACATTACTTTTAATATTTTTAAAATGATTTATTTTAATTTACTATTAATATATTAAATACTTTTTGGGCATTGCGTAAAAAGTTAATGTAACTATATAATCGCTAACAAATTTTAAATTAAATTTCCATCAGGAAAATAATTTTAAAATTATAAAAATCACCATTACAATTAATTCACATTTTTTCTCTATGTGAACACATAGAAATATTTAAATAGAAGAGAGTGAAACTTTGTATTTTTAATTTCCTTAAATATTATATTGTTCACTTTCTTATAAAAGAATCTAATTAAAGACTAAATTTATAAAATTTGGGGATAATAGTCAATTTACATTCCTAAAGCTATAATCAGGATTATAATTGGAGAAATTTGTATATAATTTTAACCTATGCTGACCGGATTTACCCTTTTCCATGGTTATAAATTTTATAACACTTTCTATTGATAATGTAGAAAAATAAAAAGAACGTATTTAAATTTTGTTTGATCTCATAATAGAAAATATGGAATTAATTTTTCAAAAAGAAATTTCTATAAGGGGATGCAATTCGTTTAAAAAAACTCTATAAAACGCCATAAAAACCATTTTGTAAATAAATAAATTTTATGTACAAAATATGATATATATATATATATATATAATAATGACATTCCTAGAAAAAAGACAAGAATAGTGTTAAAACATTTCATTGAAAAAATTATATATAAAATTAATTCAAATCATTCACACATAATGGTTATTTAAATTCATTATTATAAAAACGCATTTCATGCATAAAAGCTGTATTTTAGAAAAACCTCACTTTTATATAAAAAATTAATTTTCATTTCAAATAAATTGAAAACTAATGAATTTAATATATATATATATATATATATATATATATATATTGGTGTGTAATCGATGTACTTTTTAAATTTCATTTAGTAATTTTTATATCTTCAAATTTAATGATTATATTATATTCATATACTTTATAACAGTTCACTTGGACCCGAGGTTGCCTGTATCACAAGCTATTGAAGGAATAAAATTCTATTTATTGAACTATAACATAAAATTTTGGGGTATAACATTATAGGAAGATTTAAATTAATATTTCCCACTAAAGTTTTGTAATATTATTTAAAAAAATGAGGATATACCTATTTCATTATATCCTCTAATTTAAAAGTAACTTTATCAAATTTTGTATTCCTTCACAAAAAATTAACAAAGTTAGTAGTATTTTTTCCTAGTACATTTCCTCTCTGATAAGAGTTTTAATACTATTTTTATTCAAAATAAATATCATGATCTAGTTTTATGACCATTTATTTCATTACATATGTTGGATCATATATGTATTTCATTAATAGAGATTTATAAAACATCTCATGAACCTACAATAGTTTTAGCAGAAGAGACAAGAGAGGATCTATCATCATTACTCGATCAATAATATTGAAGTGGAAAACATAAATAGGTATTCTAATTACCTTATTTCAAAAGATTGTAACCTTGTTCTATAGAAAAATTCATAGAAACACCTTCTCACTGACATTGAAATCAAAATCTATCCAACAATTATCAGTATAACTTTTCTATTTTCCGTTTGCTTCATTTATGTTTTTCTTATTAGAAATGTTGTTCTTTATCATCTCTATACCTAGATAAGATCTTAATATCTTAATTTATATAATTTTTTTCCAGAACACTATAGTTCCTTTATCCATTACATAGAGGGCCTTATAATGATCCATTTGAATTCTAAGGTAAAATCAATTATTGTAAGAAAATTCGACAAAAGGATTATGTTGATAAAAAATACATATAAAATCTATATAAAAAGATATCATCATATCTTATTATGTTTGACTTTTTACCTCAAATTGATCATCTATCTAAAGATGATGAGAGACACTAAAACTAAACTGTATATCAACATCTTATTAAAGACTTCTCCATAACATCTATGTAAACCTTAGATCTTGATCAGACAAAATATATTGTAGTAATAATTACAACCATAAAAATTAGTTAATATATATTCTTAAAAGATAATGAAAATATAAATTTTATTTTATAGAAGTGAATTGTGCTAACAGTATAATGTGGTCAACCAAAACCCATATAGAATTATAATATTTCATTGTTTTGGAGGGTTCCATGAAAAAATCTCTGGTGATGTTTTCCAATTTCCATTAAGGTGTGTGTAATGTTATTAACATCCTATTATATTTTTTTCTTCTTATACTTAAATTTATTATATATCATGAACCAAGATAAAAACTCAAAAATATATATCTAAATTGTTTCGACAAAATATACTCCATGATATTAATATACAACATCATACTTCTAATTAGAATAGAGAATGATGAAATATAAACTACTTACAATAAATCCTTCTTCATGTTTGGAATTTAATTGACGCATACATAGTTTCTAAAACATATCATTCTTTGAAAATCCAGGATGAGATAAGGAAAATTTATTACATTTGTTGGAGACATTACATATTATTTTTCATTCTCCTTACTGTTAGCTTTGATAGATGGTTGAATACTCATTTTGGAAAGATATGATTTCCCCCCTTCCTTCATTATTTCCAAATAAATTATTTTAAAATAACGAAAGAATACATCTTGTGTTTTCCTTGTGATATATAAAATAGAATTATCCTTTTTTCTCAAATAATTATCCACATTTTTCCTTCCTAGGTTGGTAATGTATTGAGTAGTTATAATCATTAATCAAATCTAACCAACTTATCTTTCACAAATATATCTCTTCTTGAGTAAATATATAATTTAATTATTTATAATTTGTATGTGTATGTCATACTTCCCTATAAATATAAAGAACCAATAACATTAATGAAAAATTACTATAGCTAACTCCATATCAGGATTCAGTTAATTTTTCGAATGAACCTTAAATTTTCAATTGTTTTTATCCTTATCCATTCAATTATACCCGATAAAAAGTCTCATTACCTTCTTTGATGAGTAAATATAGTGTAATGAGAGTGTGGGTGAGTTGTTTAAAACTCTCTTAATTTCATTTAATAACTCTTCAAATTCATATGTACATAATAATATAACAAATCTTTTATTCAATGTTGGTGAGTGGATTAGATAATCATGATAAATTTCTTGCAAATCATTGGTAGTATCCAGCAAACCCAAGAAAAACTCTTGATTATTATTACCATGGATGGTATAAGAAATTTCTCAATAATATATTTAATTTAATGAAACAAATATATAAACTATCATGAGCTTATATATCAAATGAATGAAACAACATATACTTAAAATTCATACTTTTTATATATATCACACAACTTATCCTTCCTCGGGTCCGTGTATAATTTTCAAATGTTCATAATACTCATTATTTATACTTGAACACATAAAAATCATATATAAACACTACCATAAAATGATCTAGGTAAAATATAACACTATATTCCTTAAATCCATTATTATTGCAGGATAAGTGTTATGTCCAATTGGAATCACTTTGAATTCATAAAGACCATGCCATGTATGGAAGGATCACTCAGCTATATCCACCTTCTCAATCTTTTAACAAATGATATCTAGATTGAATATTAATCTAGGGAAAATATTTGTCTCCTAATAATTTTTTAGACAATCATAATTATGGGGAAGATGAATATAATTATTAATATAGATATTGTTCTTTAACTGATAATCCATGCACGGACTGATTTACCTATGTGTAATCATAAACAAGACATAAGGGTATGAGAACATGATCTTGACATTAGAATATCCTACCCTTCATATCATAAACATTAATCATGGAATAAATGTTAGAATTTTAAAAATAATTAATCTTATGAAAATCAAGAGAATAATCCATAAAATCATAGCATAGGAAAAAAAGAAAGGAATTGTTGAACTCACTGAATCATGTAATATCATTCCCAAAAATTTAAGTCTAATTTCAAGAACTTATCAGGGAACTTCAGGGGAATGAACCTGCGGGGTGAGACACACCACCATCTCTACTCATATTCCTTTCTTTGTAAGGGATAAATTTTACCCATCTTACCATAGTGGATCAGGTTTTCCCATCTTTCCACAGTGGATCGGTTTTCCCAATATTCCCATAGTGATCAGGTTTCCCCACAATCCTATAGTAGATAAATTCCATCAACTTGATTCCCTTCATTTTCTAATGACATATAAATCCTTACCAATGCATTGGAGGGAGATATAGGTCTCACCCATATCATAATGAAATCATACACACAAGTGCCAAAAGATCATAATCAATAATATCGTAACCCATGAAATTAAATCGGTATAAAAAAATGATATATTTACTTAACCTGTGTAAAATAGACAGGTTTCATAATAATTTCATCAAAGGATAACCAGTGAAAAGAGGACGGTTTCATAAGAATATAACCTCAGAATTATAAATGGGTTTCATAAACTTATAACCCATGAAGTAGAAATAGGATTCATAAACATCATACCATCAAAACATAAACCATCCTGAGAAAAAATGGTAAATAATCCATTGGATTATTTCCTATAGAAGTATGAGTAACACCAACATATTTCATATTAGATGGAAAATAATTTTCAAATACTCTTTTAAAAACTATTATTGAGGAAAATGAATTTTCATCTTTAAAAATATATTAAAAAAAACATTCTGAAAACCATTTTTTGGAAAACATAAAAAGGAATCTTGAAAACATTTTAAAAACCAGTTTCCTTGAATACATATAAAATATTATTGAAATTTTCTTAAACCATTAATTTAAAATTTAATCTTGAAAACCTTATTTATAACCATTTATTTGATATGTAATCTTGAATAATTTTCTAAAACTATTTATTTGAAAATGAATCTTGAAATTGTTTTCTGAAACCCATTTCATGGAAAACAATTTGAAAACATATAATGGATGATTTCAAAACAATAAAACATTTTTAAAATCATTTTTCCTTGAAAATTAGTGTAAAATATCATTTAAAATCCATTTTTGATGAACATGATTTTTTGAAATAAAAATACTTCCAAATGAAATGAGGAATGAGATCAGATTTCATTAAAAACAATTATATTAATTATATTTATTACTAAAGATTTCAAAATGGTAATAATAAAGGAATAAATAATGAAATAAAAAATCAAATTAATAATTTTGAGTTTTATTGAGGCATGGATCATAATATTGTATCAATGAAATCATAATACTAAACAATCCATAAAAAACAATGAAATTCTATCAATAAAATCTTACTATTTAGTAACATTAAATAAAAGACCATATGTAATAAAATGAAATTAAATGTAATTTAAAATATAATTAAAAAATTATATAAACTATATATCATGTCAAATTCAGAATATACACCTACTAGAAAAATATAGGTGGATAATATGGCATGTTTCTCAAAGAAGGCAAATTGAGATAAAATTAAATTTCCAATTTTATAACGTTTGAAACATAAACCCCGTGAAAGAAGGATCATAAAAAGGATATCTAAATGAAAATAAATGAATAAATAAGAACATATAATACATACATAGTCAGTATAGACACCACATATTAGAAATAGTAGGTGAACATGGCTTCTGTCTCACGAGTAAGAAAGTGTGATGAGAAAACCCCTACCATAAGTCTTTACACAATTTGTGCTGATTAAAATATCATTAATAATAAATATAAGATTATTATGAATATTAACATGAACTATATTATTATATCTGAAACCATATATTATTTTATTATTACTTAATATTCTTTTTTTATTAACAACTCAATGTTAATATCTGGTTTAATGTAATAATAACTTTGTTTTTCTCATCTTTTTTGATTTGTTATATTTTTGGTCCGCATAATTATATCATTATAAAAATAATGTAAAAAATGAATTTGATATCTTTTATATTTAATATATATTTAATAATTTTAATATATAATTAATATAAATTTTAAATGAAATACACTATTCATGGGTACGATAGGTTGTAGGTAGGCATGAACGTTCTTTCTATTTTACAACCATATTAAAATAATTTAAACGAAATGTATATATATATATATCCTTATACTATCACTATTATTTCATAAATACCATATTAGTTTACTAAAATCATCATTTATACATTCCATGTAAATTGTGAATGAATCACATCACTTTGGGAAGGTGGTAGTCCACACTCACACAAACGAAGTTATCATATTTACACAAAATGGAAAGCATAAAGGTATGTTTTATATAATACATCCATAAACACAAATAAATAATAGATATATTATATATATCATATAAAAATATATTTTCCATCATAATTTTCAACCTTGATAAGTGGAAAAGGAAAAATGAACAACATTTTTTTCTTAGGCGGTACTTCGATGTACACGAAAATACAAAGTTTGTTACCCATAACGTGGATGTGTGTGTATGTGTATGTATAACCCATATAAAAAATATCAGTATATTTATTATATTTATTTTATTATTTATGTATTGAATAATAATAATTTAGGGAGTGTGTAATTTAAATAATACAATGGAGCTTGAGGGAGGAAGTTATGTCTTTTTTGGGTAACTCCTCTAAGTTTTCACCAAAGAGATTCCTTCATCAGAATTATGACCAATGGGAGGATTATATGATTAAATATGGTATTGTGTGAGCTTATCTGATCATATTTTGTGTGAGACAAAGTGCTTCAATGGAGTGAATAAGTGGGAAGGGTCAGTTCCTTTTTATAGTGAAGGAGGAGTGGATTTCTTGTAAATTTTTCAAATGTAAAATACACCCAGATCATTACCACGTCAAGTGGCTCCAATAATAGAACCAATTCAAGAAAATAGAATATATGGTCGAAATATGTCCATAAAATAGATTTTTGAGAAGTTTTAAGGCAATTGTTTCCCTTATGTTTAAGATTTATTATCTTGTTAAGCTTAATTTTACTGTAATCTTTGTAATTAATTATATTTATATTAATGAATATTTTTTTCTCAAAAACTATGTTTACTTAATTATTCATTATAAATAAAGCTGATTTCAAATTTTGAATTCATTTTTCCTAATTCCAATCATATAAGTGGAAAATAATTATTTTAAATATAATTCTACCGATGGGACGATAATGTGGGATTTTAATGTAAAAACATCCAAAAGTTTACTAAGTTTTTGTATCCAATTTCAGAGTGAAATTGATTCTAATGACCTAAATTTTATTAATTGTCTAAAAATTGATATAAAAATATTAAAAAAAATAAAAAATAAAATTTAACATTTTAATAAAATTAGATGAAAATGCATTTTTGAATAAAAATTCAGTGTTTTTCACTATTCATAAAAAATGAAACTTCTCAAAAAAATACACAATATTCAGAAAATGTAAATTTTTTAATTAAAATTTCATAAATTAATTTTATTTTTTCAAATAAATAATATAAAACTATAAAAATAAATAATTAAAAAGTTTTCTCCCATAAAATTTGGTAAAATTATGTATTAAAAGAATACATATTTGTATTCATAAAATTGTATTTTTTTCTTATCTTATACTAATCAAATATTTTGGACAGTTATAAAAAATATTTACTAGATATATAATATATAAATTTTATTGAAAAAATTAATTAAAATGTTTTTTATTAAGATAAAATTGTTTCTTTACATTGAAAATTAGTTTTCATAGAAATGTAAATTCTTTATTTTTAAATAGTTCTAACATTCAATTCTAGTAATTTATAACAAAATGATTAACAGTATATACATCTTTAAATAATATTTTCTGAATTTACATAATATTTTTTGTAACATAAATTCTAACATATAGGTGGTATTTATAATAATATTTTAAAATTATTATTATATGTATATTCTAGTTCGGTAAAAAATCAGCCTTGAGCGAGTCGTAAGATGTCAAAGGGACTATATATTGTGTTTAATAAAATAAATTACAGTGTTTCATGTACCACAAGATAATATATGGGTTTCATGAATTTCATGATTAAATTAGTGTTTTATATAACATAGGCTAAATTTAGTTCCCTAAAAAATATATTCAATTTTGCATGGAATGAAAAATATCAAAATATTAAATTTTTAAAAAACATATTTCAGCAAATCTCAAGGTATACCATTCTACCACACATAAAATGTGGTTCTCTACTGAAATTCATCTAGTTTATTAATGTTTTAATACATTAAAGCTCCATTCATAATAACCCACATCCAAATAATAAATAAAATGACATACTTTTAAAAAGAAAAGATTGAGAGATAATGGTTAACGATAGTAATGCATAATTAATTTTCCAAATATAAAAACATTGGTGGAAAGTGA